>CAXKWD010000008.1:41407501-46540001 GCA_964059195.1 Ectobius pallidus
ATGTGTCGAATGAGCTTCAATCCCTTGGTATAATGAGGGAATAATATTATGTTGATAATTACAGGTTTTTAAAAAACCGACACTGTTTTATAAAGAAAGCCATCGAGTTATTTAATCATATGCGTACAGAGAATTGTGATGACACATTCAGAAATATCATCTCACAAGATTCCTGCTGACGTTAGATTACAGTAGTATTGTTATCAACGTTCACAACAAGATGCTGACATAATCAAAAGTCTTCATGCATGTGTGTACGTGTTAAAACAGTCTCTTTAAACATAGTCATGCTCGTCCCTTTAAATCTCCATTCATATGTCTTGTGTATTATATAATAAACCAATGTTTTATCTCCGACCGAATGACTTATAGCGAGAGATTTGAAATTCTAATTCGTAATTCTTCAGAAAATGGCTTCTAGTGCAAGGTTAAAAAGACTTTTAGCGCGCAATTTAAAATTATGAACAAATGACATTGTGGTAGATTTGTAATATATTTTTACGAGAGAGTTCTCTTATACGTTTCATTTCACAATAGGTATCATATTGCCAAAGTCAGCACTTTATTTTCTACGTTTTGTTACACAAACCCCGCGGATCATATTAATTCTTTGTTCATATATGTTATACGAACTAAAACATAATGGTACGACAGCATTTTTGTTTCTTTCAAATATATACCAGACGTATCTTCAAACAAAAGGCTAATTTCTTTATTCATATACAAGAAATTATGTATCCGTGGATAATGCTGATTCAACAAATTCTTTATTTATGACGTCATCATTACAGACAGGCTCATGCATGCTTCAAGGTCATACACGACACGTGTGCGGAAGTTAAGTAGGTCACACATCTCATATTACAGAACAAGTCTCTGCACGTCTCAGCAAACTCACAGCGTCACTATATAAGGCGATGACGTCACCGCATCACATTCACTTCTTAGCAGACCGTCGTCAACTACGCATCACCGAGAGCTCGTCCGCCGCCGTCTTCCAGTGTGAGGAGTGTGCTTCAAGGTATAAACACAAGAAACATCTTAACAGGCATATTAATCAGAACCATAAGAAATCTGACTACAAGTGTGAAATATGCGGTGTGATATTTACACGTAGTGATGTTTTAAAAAGACACATCCGTGAAAATCACTCCGTTACTGTCTTCACCTGTAACATATGCCACTCCAACTTCACATCGGCACGTTACTTAAGTATGCACCAGGAGAGGAGCCATACCCAGCAACAAGGGACGCTGCCAAACGCATTGGGCTGTATCACCAGGAAGGCCACTTGTACTTTCCTGCTGAAGCCGGGACATCATGCAACGGAGGAGAGATCTCGAAGGATTCCCGTGCACGGTGGTAGTCAAAGCCAGGAACCCGCCCGATTACAGGTACTTTTTATTACATTATCAAACATGTTTTTCAAAATATAATTACATAAATCATAGTAGTGATGTAACACATGTCTATATTTTATTTTTATAGGTCGGAGCGAAGAGCTAAAATGCGGACGATGCCAGACAAAACAACACCGATCGCTTCCATCTGCCAGCGCATAGCGGGGACAGAGGAGCAACCACATCCCGACCACCGATGCTGGGAGAGGAAGCTGGGCTTTCCGCTGTACAACCACAGGTATGTAGTGAAATTATTATTATTGTACAAGACATACAACCTATTATTTTTTCTCATAGTACATCGAATAAAACTCAATATTTTTTTCCTTGTTACAGAATGGTTAAAAACAAGACATACAACTTATTGTTTTATCATAAATCTCAAAATTATATTTTCCTTGTTACAGAATGCAAGACCATTGGGTGTAGGCACCATGCAGTCATCAACCGTCCATCCAAATACCAACCAACCTGGGCCTTCAGGTTTACATTTACAGGTATGTGGTGATATTATTATTATTATTGTACAAAACATCCAACTTATTATTTTTATCATAAAACTTAATATATATATTTTTTCCCCCATGTTACTGAATGCGAGGCTTCATATTTCAGTGATTAAACAAGACAGAAAACGTAATTTTTAATCATAAAACTGAATTTTTTTTTCCTTTGTTACAGAAAACAGAGACCAACCGCCAATCGCGACCTAGCGTCACCATGCTTATGCGTGATATTCCACAGGTATGTACAGTGAAATATCTTAGTATTTTATTATTCCATACGCTTACGAAAGTCTAGATTGCTAATGTCGTTGTTTTTCGTTATTACAGAGTCAAAGTGGAATGGATCGCGGCGCTGTGACCAACTCACCATCGGCAGAAACATGTGAGGTTTTACCTGTTGAAACAGCGTTCAGGTCACGACTGGCAACATACGCAGCAAAAAAATTCCCAGCCGGCGATATGGAATCTGTTCTGTCATCGTGCCAGTATAAAATTGAAAATCTTCTGTCATAGTCACTGTCAAAATTTGCATCAATTAAATTCAATCTTTTTGTAGAGTGTGAATTTAAACATTTAGAGCTAAATTCTTGGTTGAGAAATTTTAAAACTAGAAACGAATCGTTGCTCAAAACATCAAATATTCATGAAGTAGTATCTAGACACATTTCTAAAATTCAGTCTGAGATGCAGGACAGTGAATTACAAGGGTCTGGGTGGTTTTACAATAAAATCCACAAAATTGAAATTCGCGTCAACGAATACATGCCATTTGTAGGGCGTGGGCATATGATCCTCCCTGAAAAATTCCAGCATCTGAAGTCATTAATTAATATTGATAATGATGATGACTACTGTTTCAAGTACTGTAATTTATTGAGTCTGATAAGGATTTGTGGGCCAGTTATCTTACCAGACCAGAGTTGGATAACAAGTACGATTGGAACTGTGTGAAATTCCCCGTTTCGATTCACGACATCGAAAAGTTTTCAAAAAGAAACAATATTTCGATCAATGTTTTCGGCCTAGAGGAAAAACGGGATGGTAATCACATTTCTCATTTCGTGTTTCCTATCAAAATTGTTGAAAAGGAGCTAGATGATCATAGAGATCTTTTGTATGTGTGTAACGAGGAAAACTCCCACTATATAGTCATTTCAGATTTCGACGCTTTTGTAAGACCTTTTGTAACATCTCACAAAACTCAAGTCAGAGTGTGCAAACGGTGTTTTACACATTTCCATGCGTACGCTGACAAGTCTGCTGACGTAAGGTTGAAAGAGTATTTGGCGTTATGCAACTCGTTCAGCCCAGTCAGATTCCTAAAAATCCAGAAGCCGTATTCAACAAGCCCGAATATTCACAAAAGATTAGATTTGTCATCTATGCGGATTTCGAGTGTTTGCTGGAACCGATTTCGGGATGTTTCGGAGATCCGCAGAAAAGCTGGACTACACCTTATCAGAAGCACAAACCTTTTAGGTTTTGCTATTTTATTAAAGATGTCGAGGGCGCATATTCTCAATTGAGACTGTTTAGAGGGGAGGACGCCAGCGGTGAGATTATGCGCTCGCTCGTCGCTGATGTTAAAGAAATTGATAAGATCTTGAATAGTGTAAAGAAGCCCATGACCCCTCTGACAGAAGATGAAATTAGGACATACAATAGCGCTACTATTTGCCATATTTGTGGCGAGGGTAACTTTACCTATGTGAACTATAAAGTAAGGGACCATTGCGATGTCAGTGGTCGGTTCAGAGGAGCCGCCCACAGAAATTGTAATCTAAATTATAGAAACCAGGCATTTGTCCCTGTTGTATTGCATAACCTATATAACTATGACGCTCATTTTATTGTGAAAGAACTAGGATTCGATGAAAACCGAATCAACGTCAAATGCAATACACAAGAAAAGTATGTGACATTTTCAAAATTTATTCCCTCCTCTTATTTGAAAAGGGGAGGTATGGAGTTGAAGTTTGTAGATTCGTTTCAGGTCATGGATAGCAGCCTGGAAAAGTTGGAAAACAATCTACCCAAGGATAAATTTATGGAAACAGTAAAAGTGTTTGGTGAAAACGCCGATTTGGTGTGTCGAAAGGGTGTGTTCCCCTACGACTACCTCTGTTGAAATTTTGAAGGAGAATAAATTACCTTCGAAAGTTGCATTTTATAATAGACTCACGAATGAGAACGTCTCTGACCAAGACTACTCTCACGCCAAAATTCAGTTTTATGATAAAAAATTACGTTTTCTGTCTTGTTTAATCACTGAAATATGAAGCCACACATCAGTAAGATGGGGGAAAAATATATATATATACATATTGTTTTATGATAAAAATAATAAGTTGGATGTCTTGTACAATAATAATATCACCACATACCTGTAAATGTAAACCTGAAGGCCCAGGTTGGTTGGTATTTGGATGGACGGTTGATGACTGCATGGTGCCTACACCCAATGGTCTTGCATTCTGTAACAAGGAAAATATAATATTGAGTTTTATGATAAAACAATAAGTTGTGTGTCTTGTTTTTAACCATTCTGTCACAAGGAAAAAAATATTGAGTTTTATTCGATGTACTATGAGAAAAAATAATAAGTTGTATGTCTTGTACAATAATAATAATAATAATTTCACTAAATACATGTGGTTGTACAGCGGAAAGCCCAGCTTCCTCTCCCAGCATCGGTGGTCAGGATGTGGTTGCTCCTCTGCCCCCGCTATGCGCTGGCAGATGGAAGCGATCGGTGTTGTTTTGTCTAGCATCGTCCGCATTGTAGCTCTTCGCTCCGACCTATAAAAATGAAGTTGGAGTGGCATATGTTACAGGTGAAGACAGTAACGGAGTGATTTTCACGGATGTGTCTTTTTAAAACATCACTACGTGTAAATATCACACCGCATATTTCACACTTGTAGTCAGATTTCTTATGGTTCTGATTAATATGCCTGTTAAGATGTTTCTTGTGTTTATACCTTGAAGCACACTCCTCACACTGGAAGACGGTGGCGGACGAGCTCTCCGTGATGCGTAGTCGACGACGGTCTGCTAAGAAGTGAATGTGATGCGGTGACGTCATCGCCTTATATAGTGACGCTGTGAGCTAGCTGAGACGTGCAGAGACTTGTTCTGTAATATGAGATGTGTGACCTACTTAACTTCCGCACACGTGTCGTGTATGACCTTGAAGCATGCATGAGCCTGTCTGTAATGATGACGTCATAAATAAAGAATTTGTTGAATCAGCATTATCCACGGATACATAATTTCTTGTATATGAATAAAGAAATTAGCCTTTTGTTTGAAGATACGTCTGGTATATATTTGAAAGAAACAAAAATGCTGTCGTACCATTATGTTTTAGTTCGTATAACATATATGAACAAAGAATTAATATGATCCGCGGGGTTTGTGTAACAAAACGTAGAAAATAAAGTGCTGACTTTGGCAATATGATACCTATTGTGAAATGAAACGTATAAGAGAACTCTCTCGTAAAAATATATTACAAATCTACCACAATGTCATTTGTTCATAATTTTAAATTGTGCGCTAAAAGTCTTTTTAACCTTGCACTAGAAGCCATTTTCTGAAGAATTACGAATTAGAATTTCAAATCTCTCGCTATAAGTCATTCGGTCGGAGATAAAACATTGGTTTATTATATAATACACAAGACATATGAATGGAGATTTAAAGGGACGAGCATGACTATGTTTAAAGAGACTGTTTTAACACGTACACACATGCATGAAGACTTTTGATTATGTCAGCATCTTGTTGTGAACGTTGATAACAATACTACTGTAATCTAATGTCAGCAGGAATCTTGTGAGATGATATTTCTGAATGTGTCATCACAATTCTCTGTACGCATATGATTAAATAACTCGATGGCTTTCTTTATAAAACAGTGTCGGTTTTTTAAAAACCTGTAATTATCAACATAATATTATTCCCCCATTATACCAAGGGATTGAAGCTCATTCGACACGTAAGATCATGCATCGGACACGTTAGGAAAATTAATGACTTAATATTAAACGCTAACCGGCAAACCTAGGCTGAGTAGACCTCAGGGCTAGGATTAATATCTTATGACAAAATTGTATGATAAAATATAGTTTTAAGTCATTAGCTACCATAATTATAAAAAATACTTGAAGGTTTGAAATATCGCTTCTCTACACTTCCGATCGCGTCTGATAATAATAATAATAATAATATTAATAATAATAAGGAATGTTAAGGTTAACAGCCTTAGGCATCGGTCGCATTTACTCTAGGCTGAGTCGTTAGGTTTTAGAAAAAGAAATCTTACGGAAAACTTGTATGTTGAAATATAATGATGACGTTGCATTTGCGCTCCGTGAGAA
Organism: Ectobius pallidus; assembly: GCA_964059195.1. Classification (NCBI taxonomy): domain Eukaryota; kingdom Metazoa; phylum Arthropoda; class Insecta; order Blattodea; family Ectobiidae; genus Ectobius; species Ectobius pallidus. Next base: position 41,413,790 of record CAXKWD010000008.1, read on the forward strand.
ACCGCAATGAAATATGAAACCTTCTTCTGGTCACGTGGTCTAGCGCACCGCAATATTGGATGTCATTTGTGGACTTGGAACGATGTGGACTTTGACCCGCCCCACCATGTGTTGCGGGAATGTATCGGGTCCCACCATAGGGGCTATCCCCAAAACCACACTACTTATTTCTTGTGTCGAGGGTAGAGAACGTTGTGTGACTGCATCACACTGTGCTTTATTTTCGTGTAATTCATTTTTCAGTAATTATCTTCACCAATATATTGCATCGATTCAATTAATTCGTTAAAGTCCAGTTACCAAGGCCCTTTTGTGATCAGAGTAAACAATACACTGTTGTCATGTGAACTGAACAGCATTTCATTTTTTTTCAGTATAATATTCTCAGAAATTATATAATTTTCAAGGGAAGGACTGATTTATTTCAATTTTAATGTTGACCGCGTTACTTCCCTGGCTTAACTGGGTATGTGTGCTAAATTTTGTACAAATTGGTGAAGAAATGTGGATTTGTATAAGGAACATACATACATACATACCCACAAATACACATTCGACTTTATATATTAAATTACATTCTGAACAAGTTATCTGGTAAATTCCCGGAAATTTGAAGACGGTTTAATGAACTTTGAAATACCGGAGGAGGAAAATTTAATCAAGAAGTTTGTAAAGTCTACACCAGAGGACACATCGGGATGTTCTAAATGGAAATCCGACAGTTGACTAGCAGTTGAAAGTGCGGAAAAAGTCCACAAAACGATCGTCCTGCAGAATACAGGTAAAAGTGAAGTCTAAAGTGTGTTAAGGTCAACCAATTTGTTTTTGAAATTCATTTGTTGTTTAATCATTAAAAAGTTAATGTTGAATTTACAATTGAGTTGCATTTATTAATTTCATATCAAAACTCCCTACTGAATCAGAACTACCTGGGTGAAGAACTACCTTAACATTAACTACCTGGACAACCATCTCCCCTCCATTTCGTGAGCAATGATCAGTTGCTTTACCATTGTCCAGAGTAGTAATCGCTTCATTACAAACTGCTTAATCCAATTTCTAGCTTTTCAAGAAAATTTTGAATTTAAATTTCTTGAACATAAGTTACTTCTCGTATCTGATAGACTGCCCAAGAGAACAAACAAGAGCAATAAGAGATATGATGGTTTTTCAAAATTATTGAACTTTACAGCAGAGAGACATTTTACTGAATGCTACTGTTAGGATAGCTGAAGTAATCGCTGTGACTATTGTAAAAATTTATCTATTAAGTGGGTTTTGTCTAGTCTTGCTGATAAAGAAGCTGAAACAGTCTGCTAAACAGTCCTGCTCCAGCAACATCTCCTTTAGCACGCAGAGAACCATTGGTTCTGGGTATAATGACAATCACAAAATGCCAGAAATATTAAATGAAATAATTTAATGCCAACTTAAGCGTGTATTTAAAGAAACATAGAATATCAAGAATATCATTTATAATTTCATGAAGTTTGTTGGTTATGCTCTGAACATTAAAACAGAGCATTTTAAACCTCAATACATAACATTTTAGTTTCTTTAGTAATGCTAACATTTAGTTCAATATTCTCTCCTGCGTATTGGGAATTTAAAGGACTTCTATGAAATACACATTAAGTCATAAATGCCCCTAAGGGCTAGAACTCAGGTTTCAAAATGCTGTTATAGAGAGCTACAGTATTGTGACACAATTTTAAATTAGTTGTGCTGGTATCTACCGTATTTATCCGAATATAAGCCGCCCCTGAATTTAAGCCGCACCTGCCTTTTTAGCAGTAAAGTAAAGGAAAAATAATTAAATTAACCCCAAGTGAAAAATTAAATTGCCTCATTTTCATAATATTAAAGTAACACATTTCTTAGCCAAAATAGGCCTGAAATAAGAAAAAGAAAGTATCAGCTGACTTAAGTTATGATATTATAATTTTATTTAATATAATTAAATAAATCTGACGAAAAATTAAACAGAAATCAGTACTTTACACTTCATATGACTATCAGTGTTGAATTTCGCGCGATTTTTCTATTTTTCTTAATTTTACTTTCAGTTACCATCAGTTCAAAATTGCCTTTATTCACATTCCCATATGTTACGGCATTTCTTTTACTTCTGAGCAGTTTATAATACATACATATTCTGTAATACTGCTATAAAAATGACAAAAATACGCGAAACATCACTTGTTTACGCATCTTTTACGATGCTTCGATTAAATCGATATATTTTCCATGTTAAATCGATTAATATATAGATAGTCCTGGAGATTCGAGATAATGGACCATAGTTTTATTCCTGCATAATTTGGACTTTTCTCAAAACTTTTTAGATTACGTGTTTCTATTCTATAGTCATTCTTTTGTCTTGTGTTGTGTGAATGAATGTCTTTATTTGTTACAGTATTTCCTTGTTTCTTTATTAAACTCATTATGGTCTTGTAGATATATATTGATGTGTATGTGAATATACCTAATTTTCTAAAGTGTTCCCTGCATGTCTACCAAGCATTCAATGAACTCAAGTTGAACTGGAAAAAAACTATAATATTATTTAGAATTCTTTGATGGATATGCCCAAGATTATTACATAGGCCTATTAATATTACAACCAGAATTGCCTTACCTTTGCCGGAATTTCATATGGAAATGGTTTCCCTTGACTTGCAAGGCCTGTTTTTAACCTCAGAAGTGCTGTTCTATTAAGATTTTCTAGACAGACATCATCTACAGCTTCTTGGACTGCTTTTAGAGCTTCGTCATACTTCTGTTTGGCAACTGTAACAATCAAGCACGTGTGTATACATTGCTTGACAATCTTTTACACAGTGATACACTCAATTAGAAAATAATAGTATGACTAACCAAGTATGTCTATGATGCAGCTATAAACATTACCACGTGCCCCTTCTGATACTGAAGTATGTTTTAATAAGGCTACAAGCTTCTGAGATAAACTTTCATCCTGATTTGAACGAGAAGTTTGCAGTATATGTTGAAACATAACACGAGGTGCACCTGCAAGATACTTATCCCACAATCGGTTTGCAGCATCCTGTTCTCTTTTTATGAATAAATGCATCCAGAGGACATTTATGGGCCCTTTAACACCATTCTCTGCATATTTCGCTGCCAACTGTTCATCTGTAATGCAAGAATAATAGTTATTCATTTCAATAATATTTAACCCCTTATAGGACAAGAAATTCTTTAAAATTGATGGGTTTACTTTCATGATTTTCTGTATCCTAGATTTTTTATTTAACATTAACAATTATTTTACTGTAATTGATTCCAAAACAGATTTAAACGAGTGGCTACTTATTTAGCCATCATCCACTTGAGCTGGTAGTATTTTCCATAGAAAATGAGAGCAATTTATTTAGCCATTATCATTACCTAACGAATACATTTACTTTCAAGCAGAGGAAATATATTGTATTACATAACAACTAACTTGAAAGGAATCGTATAAGACATTAGCATCCTTTCCTGCTTCAGATTCGTAAGTTTGCTCTACCATCACAGAATTTTTTTTTCTTTCTTTAACCGAATTTACCTCCCCCTTTCAAGAGCCTGCTGCAAATGTTGAACACATAGGAAGCACGAATATATAAAATGCAAATAATAATTCTTTCATTCTAGTACTTGCCTTCCTAGAATGATATATTTACATTTAAAAAAGATTATGGTATCTCATACTAAGTAGTAGAAGCACACAATTTACATGAGGTAGTTTCAAAAAGCTACCTGAAATGGTCCCTTCACTGACCAATATAACAGACAGGAAGCTTCGACAATTAAAAAGGTTACTACCATGGTTACAGAACGCGCACCTCAAGAGTGCCTCTGGACGACCGTTAACTCAGGTCAAAACATTCCTTGGAATGCAGGGGGTTGGGAAGGATTGTACAGATCGGTTCGAAAACATGCGGTCGAGAGAGCTTAGTATTGCTTGCGTGCGTATCCACTACCCTAGAAGGTAGTAGTGGTCCGGAGTTGTGATTTATTTGAAAGAATATTTAGTTATATTTGTTTGTGTAGTGTCATTGGATTTGCCTGAAAATGCCACCTATATTATCCAAACTTAATGGTAAAGTCGTGCATAGCCAAATAACATGAGAGGTAGTGTATAATGTCCTAAACTTTATGGATAGTGAAGCTAAAAATGGCGAAGTCTTAATCCCTCTAAGAAAAGTACAGGAAAGGACAGCTTCTGCCACGGGTGTAGGCCTACGTAAGATACGTAAAATTAAAAATGAAGGAGAAAAACTGACGTCCGCTGCAACGTCTCCATCGTACGTTCAGTACGCCTAATAAAAAGCGTAACTGTAAAAAACCAGTGACGGGGCTAGATAATTTTGATGAATGTGCTGTAAGACGAATAGTACATAATTTCTATAAGACTGAAAAATGCGTTCCAACTGTAGAAACACTTCGTGAAAAACTAAAGGAGGAGATAAATTACGAGGGCGGGAAAACGAGTCTAAGGAAAATTTTGCGTAATTTAGGATTCAGGTGGAGGAAAACAAAAACAAAAAGAAAAATATTAATAGAAAAACACGATATCAGGGAAACACGAATTTCTTTTCTGAGAAATATTGCAAAATATAGAAAAGAAGGAAGACCTATTGTTTATATGGACGAAACGTATATTCTTTCTTCTCACGTAACTGGAAATTCATGGAATGGTGACACTAATGAAGGCCTACATCAACCAATTTCGAAAGGTGAACGTTTAATTATAGTTAACGCTGGGGGTTAGAATGGCTTTATTCCGAATGCACTTTTGATATGGAAGTCAACACAAGCCAGTGGAGACTACCATCATCAAATGAATGCTACAAATTTTGAAAAGTGGTTACTTTAAAAACTTATACCAAATCTGAGGCCAAATTCTGTTCGCATTGTAGACAATGCACCATATCATAATGTGCAAGTTGATAAAGCCCCAAATTCAAATAGCAAAAAGTGTGATATGATTGCCTGGCTTCATGAACAAAATATTGATTTTGATGAAAGCATTCTCAAACCACAATTATACAAAATTATTTTGTTGCATAAACCAGCACAAAAGAAATTCTCTATGGATCGGATATGCGCTCCTTACGGTCATTCTGTACTTCGTCTCCCCCCGTATCATCCGGATTTAAATCCAATAGAAAGAATCTGGGCTGAAATGAAACAGTATGTTGGTGTTAGAAATACCACGTTTAAAACGCAACATGTTAGACAGTTATGCGAAGAAAAGTTTAGTACAATGGATGATGCATGGAAACCGCTTTGTGAAAGCGTAAAAAGGCTAGAAAATATCTATATGGAAAATGAAGGTATCATCGACTCAGTTGTAGATCAATTAATTGTAACATTAGGCGAAGTGAATAGTGATGAAAGCAGTAGTGATAATAACGCTAGCTCCAGTGATGATAGTGATAGTAACTAAGGAAGGCAGATGGTATCAATTTCGCTGTGACCTGCACTGGTGAGTTTTCTTCTCATTTAACTTAAAGAACTAATGTTTTTGTTATGACATGCATGCATGAGGAACTTGCAACCAACCCCTCCCGTCATCTTCTGGCGGCCGTGGTTTTGTGACGTGGCAGACCGGCAGACCTTAGGTGCGCGATCTGTACTTAGGTTTAGCCCTATCACTTGGTTAAAATCTGACATATAGAGCTTTGATGTCCTTCTTTGGAGAAATCAAAATGAACTAGTCTGGTATACTGGGTGTTAGCTATCACTTCCGCCAATTAACATCAGCAGGATCATGTGTCCGGTTTTCTTGTGTTTATGAAGGGTGTCACACCAGATGCCATTAATTTTCTATCCATCTTCCCTGTTAATGTTGTACGGATCCTTCATGATTTCTATGGCTTCTTTTATTAATCAAGGAAACTTCTTTTTTCATCATTTATTAATTTTGTGTTATTAAACTGGATGCTGTGGCCGGTTTCTACTGAATGCTGGGCAATTGCGAATTTGTCTGGCCTAGAGGACCAATGAAAAGTGGACTTGAATCCAATTAAATCATGCAAACTTTTTCAGGTTAATCAAATGAAAAAAAGAATCAACACATAAATTTAACATTAGTTATTAATTCTTAAGGCTTCCAGCCTGTTTAAATGATTTGAAATATATGAAAAACACAAAATTTACACTTAAAACACTTGAAGGAATAAAAATATGATACGAAATTATTGAATTAATGCACTGCCCAGATTTCTGCTTAGTGTGGTGCAGTACTGTTCAAATTTCTTCTTGATATACCTTGTATTTGAAGTTGATGTTCAGTAGTAATTACTTGCAGTTAGTGCTTGTAGTAATTGCTTGTTATATAGGATGATGAACACTCAAGTAATTTTAATTAAAGGTCACCAATTGTGAATATTGTAGATGTATAAAATGTCACTGTATTGAAATAATGACACTTTGTATTGAATAAATAACCCACTTTAAGGTCTTGTGATGTGAAAGATTGAAAGGCTAGAATTACTTGCTAGAATTTAGTAGAATTGTTACTAAATTGACAAGACTTCCCACGCTACAAGACGAAGCACAAAAGATATGTTGATTCAATCAAATTTACATGGCTTCTGACTTTACGCTGCGAAGCACCGCAGATAAATGCTCTCGTTTAGATGAACATGGCTTTTGGCCACGACCAGTGATATGTTGTCATGTCTAGATGCAGATTATTTTTTGGTGACAGTAAGGGGTCCTAATCGTATATGACTAATGTAATTACACAGTAAAGTAATTACGTCATCTAATGTTATTGGTTGACAACTTTCGATGACATCAACCACTAAAGAGGGATAATTGTTTTATCAATACAGAATTACCATTTTCACAAATAAATATTACTAAAATGCAGACAAAAGAATCATTTTTATAACTTAACAAAAACAAATTCCTATGTTTAAATAGTGCAATATACGATACGCCTAACTTAATATAACTTCAGGACACATAAATTGTTTCATTGAGAACTTTATAAACCATTTAGTAATTTTCATTACTAATGCAAGGACGACACACTTTTAAATTGCTAATAGTAGAATTAATAAAAATCGTTCCCAATATATATTGGGCTAATTACCAGTGTTTTAATCTACTAATCAAATTTGAATAATATGTCGTGAAAATAGTAAAAATAACAATTTAATGAAAGCTAGTGACGTTAATGATATTTAGTGGAAAACTCCTAAGTTGGCAGCAGAGTGCTCCATGACTCGTGGAGGAATTTCAATTAATAATGAATCGCGAAAGTCGCCATGTTGGCTACAACAACGAACAAACAAATGACTGTCGATATAATGCAACATTGAGTTATATGAAACATTTTTACAATGAATATAAATTGGTAAGCCAAGGTGCATGAAAATACTTATTAAACATTAATAACATTTTTTAGATAGGCAATAAAAAATAGGCAACGTGAAAATAATACATATTAAATATATGAATAACATAACCTCAAATTCGGTAGGACGGTACATCTATTGATTAGCACAATGGCCAAGGAGAAACAGTAAAAAAATATTTGTTATTGTGAGGTGCTACACAAAAGTTCCCTAAGTTCATGAGTAGCGAAAGACTAATGGCCGAGTGCACCAATCTCGGTATTCAGAATACCACGGTAAAGTTGCTTAGTTTACCCTGGTAAAGTCATATTTTCGTTGCATCGTGCTCGGTTTCGACTTTTACCGCGGTAAGATGCAAACCGGCCGTGAAGGAGCTGTAAAGTGAGAAAACCGCTGTTTTCTTTCCAAGATGGAGATCAGCGTAATGTATCATATTTATGATATCTAGGCCAAAAGCTAATTGAATATAAAGAATAATGAGAGACAGGTGGGATCTATTTGAAGAATGAACGATGGTGCATATCTTTGCAAATACTGTGCTGTAACATCGATTGAAATTACCTTCCTTTCTTACCTCAACTAAACCAGGTCCATCGAGTAGGCTAGTGGGCGTAACCACGATTAGTACGATTATTACAGTATTTATGGTGTTTGAATTCAAACTTTCAATTCAGACGACATATATATGCAATATAATAATCCATTTTATCCTTATGAACATTTATTACTGAACAATAAGGCAAGAAATAAATGAAATATGGAAAACCTGTGGGCCTAGGCCAACTTTGCAATGAATGGCTACATGCATCACTATATAGCCTATTTACCGGTATATAGTGTATGTAATCAATTTATCATACTTGCACACACACACGAACATAATTATAACAGCCCTTTCATGGCTATGTAGATGATTTTGCACCTAAAATTTCCACTAGTCGAACGGGAATAAAACTGAGTATGTCGAACTCAGAACAGAGATTTCATGGTGTTGCTTTGCCTTAGATTGCACAGGTGTGAGAATTATTCTTTAAAACGTAAATGTTATTTTATTGAAATGTACAGACAGGTGGGATCTATTTGAAGAATGAACGATGGTACATATATTTGCAAATGTTGTATGTAACATAGATTGAAATGACCTCATCCAAACCAGGTCCATCCAGTAGGCGTAATCAACTGATTTTCACGATCGTTACAGTATCTATGGTGTTTGAATTCAAAGTCAGACATATATATCCAATATAATATTCCATTTTATCCTTACGAACATTTATTATTGAACAATAAGGCAAAAAATAAATGAAATTTGGCCTATAGACGAGCCACCGTGACTGGAAGACGTGCAGAGAAAGAGCGAACCTAGCGGCCATGGAAGAAACCAACACAAACCAACACAAAATTTCTCCATGGGAGAAATTCATAGCAGAGTAACCGCGATATTTTAGCAATGGTGCACAGAGATTTTGAAAATACCCCGGTATTACGTTTACCGCGGTAACGAAACGGCTGAGAAAACCGGAGAATGGTGCACTCGGGCATAAGAGGTACTACAAGAAAATGCCGCTAAGTGACAAATTATACATCTCTTGTGAGTCAATGTGCCAAATGGATTCATTATAAGTGAATGCAATTAGTATTTGTCAGGTTTTTTATGTTGTTGCATATTGCTAACATTGCAATGTTTCATAATGTTGGACATTAGGGATTAGCATTTCTATTAAAAGTTGTGTTTCTAACTCAGGTGAAATGTTGCAGACATGCACGATATATTAAAAATAGGATTTGAAGAAGATGCTCTAGGCCAGACACCTCTGAATGGTTCAAGTGGTTTGAAAATGGTCGAATATTAGTAGAAGGTATTTAACTGACATTACACCCGAAAATGTCACTGCTCTTCAGACTGTGATCTTGCGGGATAATAAACAGACCATCAAAGACTTTGTTGGATTATCATATGGCACATGCCTGAGGATATTGTTCGATGAACTGAACATGAGAAGTAATATGGCAAGTTCGTTCTGCGATCACTGAGTGCTAGCTCAACTAGCATCACCTGTGAATCTGCAGGGATCTTCAGAATCAGCTTCACGATAACCTAGACTTCCTTTCCAAGGTTGTCACAGGTTTTTTCAAGTTTGAAACAAAAATGTACTTAAACACATGGTCTTCTCACATGTGATTATGAAAGTAAGCAAAATGCAATAATGGAAAAACGCTCGCAAATCCTAAATCCATTGTTCCGTCACAAGATATGAGTTTATGTTATCCCTATGTATAACTGGTATTACTATCAAGTACATGTTTTCTTTATTTAAAAGTTTTGGTTAATGTTTTAAGAAGTATTTTCATGCCGGAGACGTATATTTGACTTACCAATTTATATGGCGTTAAAATGTAAATTTACAGTAATTTGGGAATGATTAAATCATAAAAACATCATGCGATTCATTTGTTGAATTTAATTGAAGTTTTCTCCTCTATGCAATTAGAGCCAGGCTGCCAAAAATTTCAGATTGCCACTAAATCTCACTAATATCACTAGATCTTAATAAATTGCCGTTTTTACTATTTTTTCGACATGGTATTGTTGGAATATTGCTTATTCTGCCTAGATAAATAATTATTCTTGTTTGGCTATTTATGTCGTCAAGCAAGGTTTTTTAGCCAATCCGACGTATTATGTGATGTGTCAATACTTTTGATATAAAAGGGGTTCGTGCCCTCCCAGCGTTCTAGTCTGCCCACGGTGTCAAGACGGCCGATTGATGTCCGTGCGGAGGCTCATAACATCACCTCTCTTTGTTACCATGTGGTTCACCTACATCAATAATATTACCGTGAATATGTGCGGCACAGTGTATAGACACGCACGTTGTTGAAACATAATCTCAAACTTCTTCAGTCAACACATGCGGTTATAATTCCATCAGCATGGCGTTCACAAATCATCGAGCATTTGCTCAGTGCTTTCTTACATCATTTCCAGTAACTACGACCTGCGGGTCACAGAACTCCAGGGTTGTGTTAAATCTGTGAAGTTAATCAACAATAACTTCATATTTTTTCAACATATTCAAAAGCCCACTGATACTTGCTTTGTGAATCGATCTACATATTCGAAGGCCCATCGATATTTACTGTGTGAATATCAGCATACGTAACCACAAACCTATCGTTGCTTGTGAAATTACTTTATATAACCTACACGTTTCAACAAACTTTTTTATTAGCAAGAGACTCAAGTCGATCCACACATCGCGTTCCATAACCTCAAACTGCATTTGAAGTACATGCAACATTATCATCGATCATTGCAGTGACACATCCATACATGAGATTTGGTGGTGAGCCTGGCAGTACTGTAAGGCGACTTCATGCAACATTTTCGTCGAGCACTGCAGTGACACACATCCATACCAAATTTTTTTGTGGATGTGCCTGAGAGCATTATAAGGTGATTGTGCATTCAACACATTATCATCCGTTAAATACAAAGACGTTCTATATATATACCTAGACTTACAATGTCCGACGCAGAAGTGGCTAAAATTGAACAACTCGCGCATCCGCCATCTTTTGGGGATGTGTCAACCTTCTGACATACTACTGAATGTAAACAGAGAGACTTGTTGTATATTAAAGTAACGAAATGTAAGCTTAGAATTACAGCTTTTGCGTTTATTTTGTTATCATGTGCTATTTCATAATTACATGAAGTGTAGTGAGTTATAATACAGTGGTTATTACTGCGGATACATTCCAATATCGTAGGACACGTGGGTTGCTTAGAATTTATATTTTTATGCTTTGTGTTTCAATCTTTCCGTGTGCTTTATAGTGTTCCTGGGATTACTAAAAGTATGGAACATTCTTGTGCTGCATACAACTGCACTAATCATCGTAAGAAGGATTCGGGATTTATTTTCACTAGTAAGTAATATAATTATAGATTAGGTGCGGCGTTATATTTTGGAATGGAACAAAACTTTATTTTTTTCAAAGGGATGTACTATTATAGGACTATATTCTACAGGTTGTGAACAATAATTTTAAATTTGATATTTTAATGACTAATGACTTTCCATAAAATGACAGAGATTATTATAAAATATTGAAACAGTTTGTAATTTTTTTATTTGGTAAGGGAATGTTTGGGGTTACATGTGTCCTTAGGAATAACAGAAAAATATAATGTTAGGTTTCCTCTTCAAAATCCTGAACAATTAAAGAAATGGTTATTGGCTGTAAGACGTGAGAAATTTAACCCAACAGATTCTGCTCAGGTCGTTTCTGGAAGTCTAATGGCAACAGGCATCTTAAACCAGATGCAGTTCCTTCTGTGTTTAATTTTCCTCCTCATCTTACAAATGTAACCACGGTTATACTTTAAGTAATAGGCCTTTTAAAATGCTATTATATGTCTATTTAAAGATATCAAACAACTGGCAATTTATAGCATATGTTTGCTTGTATAGCCTAGTACAAACTGCCAAATCTCAATGGATCCATACTCAACATTGTTATAATACTATCTATAGGCCTATGAATATTCAGGATTATTATTTTTAGTTAATAAATTAATATATTATTTCAGATTGAACAAGAAATAGTCCGACATCACCTCCCTAAATCAATTTTATTTAGGCCTATGAACCAATAGGTGAGCACTGGATCGTATGGTCAGGACTATTATTTTTAATTAATAAGTTATATTAATATATTGTTTTAGATTGAACAAGAAAATAGTCCGACATCACCTCTCTAAATCAATTCTATTTAGGCCTATGAACCAATAGGTGAGCATTAGATTATATGGTTTTAATTTAATTTCTTTACATTTTATTTAATTATAATTGCATTCATTCACTTAATCAACACATATTTCATGAATCCGAATGGCTATGTCCAAAGTTCTCTACGCAATTTATATTATTCACGAAAATTACTGACAAACTACTGGGAATGTCAAGATAGGCCTATGATCTTGTTATTGCGTCCACATGCGACAAATGCAGGTAATTACGCTTAGTTCTTACATTTATTTATAATAATATTACTCTCAACTCATGTTTTATTAATTTTTTCGTTATTTATGAGATTAAATACTGGTTGGTTTATGATAGAATGTCTTTGGGTTTATGTTTCCTATTACGTTTAACAGCTGTATGTCGTCTGCTAAATGATTTCTTACCAATAAGATGGCGGCGAGCGACCTCTTCTATTTGGAGCCATTTCACGCCGTCTGCGCAGCTGGCGGTGTGGGAACTTGGTTAAATATATTGAGTTACACATCCACACATAATCTAAAAGTAGGTTAGCTCTCAAAGAACAGTGTCATTTCAACACAATGATACATCCACATAATAATATACATAACTGTTGACTTCAGATAAATTTGATATCCATCAACATCATTTTATAAATAATTACTACAAAACATTACTACAATTTCTACAAACAATCATTTGCAAGAATATCAACAATTTCCTGGACAGTATCAGCAAGCAGAAGAGTGTATTCAAGAACAGTACAAGAGTTCTATTTATATCTTACAAGGAACCCATCACTACCCTCATATTGAATCATGCCTCAATATTTTTCATGGGTCATCTAGATGCTGTAAGAAGTCCATGCTCCAAAAATTAGCTGTTGTTTTCAACAGCAAGTACCCTAAATCGAACCTGGAAAATGTCGGGTCGAAGCAGTGTAGTGGGAGAAGTTGGACAATCCTTATTTGCAGTTCGAAGTTCCAGATGCATGGAGACGATTGACCATCCATGTTAGTGTCTTGCAGGGTCGAAAACAAAACAGAAGTGACTGGTGTTGATGAAGTGATTAAAACGCAAGTTCATTTGGCACCATGCACACCAAAATATAATCGTGTCATTATCACATTCTTCTTCACATGTTTTCACATTTGTCTGTAGACAGAATTTGACAGGTTCAATGAATTCGGGGGGTCGCTGCGTTGTATACTTGGTTGCAAACCATGAATATTTAATCATGTCCTGGAACCGCGAGGAAGAAATTTGGTAATGAATAAAAGACTGCATTTTCAAAATACTGTCCTGTTGAAAAACCTCGAAATTGATGTTCTCATTAGCTGGCAACACTTCAGTCAGACGACGGTAAAAAAGATTTCCACTGCCGGAAGAACAATTTATCCAAAGGTTGAAGTTTTCCCGTGGTTCCGGGAGGAATCTGCAGAAGTTTGATGGTTTTTCCAGGAGCAATATCTTGAAGACATGCAGTGTAATTATAACTTGTCCATGGATCAATGAGTAAAGCACAGTTATTTTCAGAGCAGGGGAAAAAGGCCTCACTAACCAGGATCTTTACTTTTTCCCCCATTTTTCCCGATTTAGTTGCTTTCACAATTAAATTATCCGCCTTGAGCATCTGTCTTGAAACTTTAGGATCAAAATTGCCTGTATTCTCCTGCAGCACAACAAATACTTTAGGGAAAATAGATCCATCCATACTAATAGTGGGCATAATGGTGTACGAATAGGTCAGCGCACTCACAGATTGTCCAACAATTTGTACATGTTTCTCCCCAACAAAAGATAACGTCCTTTTTGCTCTTAATTCGCGCTTGAAACCACTCTGATTAGTGTTATAAAGGCAAGAAGAGGGATAATTTGAAAGATGCTCTTTAGCCGTTTCCAAAAAAATTTCTGCTATTTTATCTCTTTCTTCTTCTTCCTTTACGAATGCCCGTGAAACAAATTTTGTTATCTTCCTGCTTTTAATTTTATGCAGATTTTTGAAACGGGAGACCCAAGCAGATGATGCACTAAAATCTACTCTTCCAAATAAATAGTTTTCGGAAATTTCCAAGGCCCAGAGCTTTAAATCTTCATCAGTTACGTTTCTCATTGCTCTTCTTGCTTCTACAAAGCGAGCAAATAATTTATCGTATATATATTTTTTTATGCTTCATGGGATTTAAGATCGCAGTTTCCACTTGCATTTTCCAGGTATATAGTTGCCTCACTGATGTCACCAAACGAAATCTGCTGCGAACATTAGACAATGAAAGACGCTTCTTCCCACCTTCATTCAACCAGTAAGATACAGCATTTCTCTTATAACTGTACCTAATATTCTCATTTTTTGTTCTCTGCAGGCTGCAAACATAACTAGAACTAGTGGACTTCGTTGGAGTCACTAGATTCCAACACAAGGCTACAACCTGGTTCTATTATACTGCTTGTGCTTGGAGGGTAAATTTTGAACGCGGAAAATGAAGATGAACTGTCACTACTGTCATTTTCTTCTTCTACATCTAGAGTTGTTTCCATAATAACACCAACATCCGTACAGCCATTTCATAATTACGGGTGGGACATTCTAGCAAATTATAAAAAATATTTTTGTTTATTACATATGATAAATAATAAAACTAGGATTGGTTCTTCAACATTCTGTAAAATTTACAATGCCTTCTCCTCCACACTGCATGCAAAGAATTATTTAAAATTTATTTTAAATACTTTAAATTTGTTTTTAAAAATCTGTTACGGGTGGGACATAATTTGGACACTGATTTTAATGATGCAAAACAAAAGCTCATTTTCTGTTCTGCTATTACTGTTAGGGTCTTAATGTTTTTATTAATGAAGGTATGAGGGATTCAATACAAATTATAAACCGTTTCCAGGTTGTCAGAACATTTATTTAACTCATCAATAATAATTTAACAAAACTATCACTGTTAAGGGTGGGACAAAAATTCCCTTGTTTGTTGTTTTACATAGTAATTAACCACACATATTGTTTGAAGTTAATCTTATACCAAATTGTACCTTAAGTTGTATATTTTTTCAAATGAAAATGGACATAGCTGATTACTCTTGACTATTTGGTTTTAAAGAGTGTTAAAATCATGCTAAAAATGGCAAAAAAAGTAACTCAATGCAATAAATAATCGATAGATTTTACACATGAAACCACTTCGAATACACCCAAGTCCTTAAAATTCAGATAATTCGAGGTTTTAAACTTATTTTT
Source organism: Ectobius pallidus (assembly GCA_964059195.1). Classification (NCBI taxonomy): domain Eukaryota; kingdom Metazoa; phylum Arthropoda; class Insecta; order Blattodea; family Ectobiidae; genus Ectobius; species Ectobius pallidus. The sequence continues at coordinate 41,429,182 of CAXKWD010000008.1, forward strand.
GACCACCCAATTACAATAATTTTATAACTTCTCTCTTTGAGGAAAAGATTCCCATATTTTATGAAATGGCTGAGTAGCATTTTTTTCTAGCAAATTAATAACATGCTGGCTAATTTCCATTTCTTCCGAACTTATCACGCCCAAAGAAAACCCACTTTCTTGAAAATGACACAATGCAAACTCGAGCACATTAACCGGATTCATGTCAGATTCTTTAGAGATAGATGAGGCAAATAGACAAACAACAGAAACTAGGTTAAAAGCTTTATCCTTTCTTGTAAACAAATGCATGTGATCTGAACAGCAGCACACATCATGCAACAAGACAATATAGTGTGGTAATACATTTGATTTTTATAACATTAAAAACTCATGTGTGATGAAAATTATTAAGATAACAATATTAACTTATTACAAGTGTTTCAGCATATTGCGAAACGTGGCATTCGTAATATAATCCTTCAGTCTGCAAGAGGCGTTGTTGAGGTGAAAGTTCCGATATGTTTCTGATTTGATGTGAGAGTTACGCCACTGCCGGAGAACTCAGCTTAATGTACATAGGCCTAATTATTTAGCAGTAATATAATTCTGATATAACATTATTCATTTAGCACCCATTTTCAGCTTAAACAACGAAATAAGCAAATAAACAAGTCTTTGCTTTAACGCACATGACAGCTGAAAGTAACCCTCGTGGATATTTATTATGGAAGGAGACACGGCCTACTAGAAATTTTTCATTGGCCACGGGAAGGAGATGACTGACGTAACATCTGACCAATCAAATACAGTTAAAGGCGGAATGATACCAGTACAATGTTTATATGCACTTCCATTCTCAAAATGAATGGATGACGTAATACTCTCGCCAGTCAGGGTTGTCCAGTCCCATCTCTAGATTACCATATTATATTTCCGGCAAGTTAACACTTTGCGACCCGAGCGGCTCCACTTTCCATCGGCCCGGTCGTCTTCTCCGCCAGGCAGGCTTCCCCTCCGCCTACCGCGCATCTACCCCGCTGCCGGCCGCTACTAAGCGCCGGTAATGCAGCTTCCTGTGTTAAGCCGCAGCTTACTCTAATGATTGCCTTGCACCATACATAATATTTCACAATGTTTAAAAACGATTATAAAAACAAAATAAAATTTCACGAATTATATTAAAACAATACCCTTGTACCAAACATCATATTTCACGATCTTTAAACACCGATTTGAAAGAAAAAAAAATTCACAATATATAAAAAATCGAAATTTACATAATATTTCCCAATTTTAAAAAACGCCGTGTTAATTGATGCAGAAAAATTCCCTTGCACCAACACTACTCTTTTCATAACAAACAAACCATCTCAAAATTAGAAAACCCGATTCTTGCGTTAACACTCGCTAGCGCCAACTACATTAGATAACTAAAATATACCGGAACTTCCTTCACTGCTCAACTGTCCTTCGTAGCGTAACGGCTAAGTCTCTTGGCTACGATGCTAAGGGTCATGCGTTCGATCCCCGTTCGATCCAAAATTTACTGTTAGGAATAGGTCTTGAATAGGTAGGTAGGGTGAAGAGGAGGTGAGAGGAAGAGAGGAAAGAGATGGGAAAGGAAGAGAAGAAGAGAATAAAGGAATAATAAATTATTTTTCTCTTTCACCATTTCCTTACTAGATGTCGCCACCGTCGCTACTTTCCTAGTAGTTCTAATGCCGCCGCTAGGTTTCTCGTAGTGCTGGGGGGCTCGGTCGGGTCGTAATGTCTGATTTTCCCATATTTCCTATATGTTCCAAGATATTTGCAACGCATTTTAGGGTACTTCCAGTTGAAAACAGCAGCTCATTTTTGGAGTGTGCACTTCTTCAGTGGTGTAGCAAGCTTAGGTGGTACCCAGTGTGGAGAATTTCTTGTCACCCCCCCGTTTAAATTATGAAAAGATGGAGCAGATCCAAGTGTTATTTTTTGCATAGTCAAAGTAATCCCACGAGAGTTTAAGAGTTTATCGATAGATGAAGCTGCAAGGAATTTATCTGATGTAACTCGTAAACTCAACGGATTATACAAAATTAGTAATAATTACCTTGTTATATAAAAACAAAACTAAGGACCGAAATCATGGCATACTATGAATCAACCATCCATAAAGCGATTCGAGTTACCATGTTGTCACCATGCTGTAACCAGTGCTACCAATGATGCATATAAGATATAGTTAACCTAATTCAGTCAATTTGTTTAGGATTAAGGAAAGACATACATATCAAGCACATTTTGCTGAACATTGTACACTGTATTGTTAAATGACAATAAATGCTATTATTATTATTATTATTATTATCATCACTATTATTATTAATATTAATCTAAAGTACGTTATAGACAGAGAGATATACATTATTTTTGTGAGCGACAGATTCACGAATTGCGGGTGTTACCATTAATAAAGCGAACATCTAGGCCAAAATACACTCCCAAAATTGTGCAAAGTTTTATTTTTGGAGTGATTTTTTTATATTTTTATATTTTGTTTTCCAACCGAAATCTCGAATTTTAGAAAGATGAATTTTGATAGGACAAATTTTGTATTTATGTCAGGTAACTTTCAAGATGTGAACCCAAGATTGGAGACGAGTTTTCCTTATTTTTACATAAAGAAAGTTTTCTTGAAAACAGCTCTAACGATTTTCTTTAAATTTTGCACGTGGGTTGCTTATACAGAGCTAAAACTTTTATTTGAAACATTTTTTTCGATAATTCTCTGAAGGGTAGTTATAAGCCACCCACTCTGAATACGCGCTCTTTGCAATACGGCCTCTTGGAACGGAAGATCTTAAGAAAACAAAATTTTGTACTCGTGTTAGGTACCTTTTGGGGAGGTTAACTTTTATTTGGGCAGAGGAAGTTATGTGAATTATACATCAGATTATTTTAAAGGTTGATCCTAATAAATTTTATAAACAAGTAATGTAATTATTTTATGGAACTGTATTATTAATAATCTATTTTTAAATATGCGTACATACCAGTTCAAAATCTAGATTGCCGGAGACTTCGGAGTCAACTCACATTCGAAATATTTTCATCAAAGTCATGACTGCCACAGCAGGTAGAATTGGTTGCGGCTTGAGTAATATAAAATATCACCAATTGTTGAAGTCTCATTTAAATTAATAAAACTGCAGAGACTAGCATCAGAAGAAATAAACACCCCCCTAACCATAATATTATTGTTCGTACAACACAGCAGCCAGTTCAGCCATGTTTTAATACCTTTGTTGACTGCATTTAAAACTAAAAGAAGTTTCAACACACATGTTGACTTGTACAGTGAGTCCCACGCAAGAGTTGGCCAACAACGCGGGTTCCTGTGGTGCGGTGGCACAGCTCCAACTCCTGAGCGATCGGGTGAAATATCTATGCTAATAAAGCCACGATCGGTGTAATGATTCAGGTTCTCACATTTACAGTTAAAATTACAATGAAAATAAACACGTACCTCATCACAAGAATGTTGGAAATGTTCTCCTCTTGCATCCACACAATATTGGCACCTTTTTAGGAAATTTTCTTTCACGCGCATTAAGTTCAGCTTCCGAGATAAAGTTAATTTCTCTTGTGATATTGTCTTTAAGTTCTTCTAATGTATGGGAAATTGAATAAAAAGAAGTGTTTAAATATGTATTTCAAGTCAGTGGATAAAAGTTAAAATCACTACACAACGTTACTCAACGAAACTCAATCTTCAAGTCACCTGAGGAAGACTCCAGGGGAGAGTTGAAACGTTGTGTAGTGATTTTAACTTTTATCCACTGACTTGAAATACATATTTAAACACTTCTTTTTATTGGATTTGTATCAGTGGAAATTTGGGACCGATATGGATGTTTTATGGGAAATTGACCTATACACTTTATTATTCAAGTTTCCCCATAAATAATATTCACATACTGTTAGAAGAACTTCAAGACAATATCATGTAGACCTATCACAAGAGAAATACGGAAGCTGAACTTATGCGCATGAAAGAAAATTTCCTAAAAAGGTGCCAGTATTGTATGGATGCAAGAGGAGAACATTTCCAACATCTCTTGTGATAAGGTATGTGTTTATTTTCACTGTATTTTTAACTGTAAATGTGAGAACCAGAATCATTACACCAATCGTAGCGTAGATATTTCACCCGATCGCTCGAGAGTTTGAGCTGTACCTCCCGTGCCGCAGGAACCCACGTCATTGGCCAACTCTTGCGTGGGACTCACTGTAGAAAGTTGTTAAGCTCATTTAATTGTTTTAAATAATATTATTTTCTTTAATTTCCTTGAGCAATTTTTACTTACAAAGACATTTTTATTTTGTCACCCCCCAGGTGATGGCACCCGGGGCGGCCCGCACCCCCCTTCCTACGCCACTGGACTTCTTACAGCATCTAGATGACCCAGGAAAAGTATTGAGGCATGTTTCGATATGAGGGTAGTGATAGGTTCCTTGTTAGTTTTGTTTTTCAGTATATTACAAATGTTTTTCAAATATATTTATTAAACAGGCTACAAGCCAGAAGAATTAATAAATAGTGTTTAGTAAAATTTATTGATTCTACCTTCCAGGCCTTGAAAGGGTTTGTAACAATTTATTTTGGATTCATCTGCTCAAAACCAGGAGTTCAAACCTTTTCATCCGTAAACAAGTTACTTGGTAGAATGACTCACAAGAGATGTATGAAGGGGCACCTAGCTGCATTTTCTTGTACAACTGCTGGGTCATGCACCAGTTATGGATTTCAGAAAGTTTGGAGTACCACCTCGTATTTTTAGAAAAGCACCTACAACCAAATCAATGTTAGCTTTTTAATTTTACAACTTCACCAAGAAAGTTGAGATTAATAATATTATTATTGAGCCCCAAAAGTTACAGCTCATGACTTTCCTAACACAATCGGCGAGCAGCCAAACATTTGGTAGTTGGTTCCCATCAAGCAACACAAAACTTAATTATACAATGGTTAAACCAGTAAACCAGCAGCATTAACAATGTGACTGTTTTGCAGTATAGAAAAATAGCACATGAGAATAAATAACATAATATTTTTAATATCCAAACAAACAGCTTTCCAATGCATCCATGGCTTGGAGAATGCTAAGCAAGCATGCTCACCAGCCCACACTTTGAAAATTTCAGGCCTTCTTTTGGAGGTTTATAGTAATATATGAAATACCTTGTTCACTCTGGTCCCCTGCTCCCTAGCTGGCAAACCAGCTGGTCATGGAGTCCACACTTCACTTCAATGAGCATTAAGAGAATTTTGTTCTCACAAACACAGTATATAGAACGATTAAAATTATTATAAGTTGCTTTTTTTTAATAAATTTGTTCTTTTGGTGTAATAAGTCAGTTGAACCTTTGCTTTACTCTGTTCCATGAACAGCACACTACTAATAATAAGTAAACCAGGACAGAACACATGTCCTGCATTTTTTATTTTTAGAAAATTGGTAGTTTAGTTTTCATTTTTTATGGATGCTAGGTTTCCTACATTACTAGAAAATTTTATATAAAATGGTCAAGCAAACAAAAAAGTTAAGGTATACTGCCGTTCTACAGGAACAACATTATTTTAAAGCATACTAACCTAACTGACTTCTTAGTTTTGTACAAAGGTTTACTGAAAATGCTTTTCTATATCTTTAAACAAAGACTTTTATATATCTACCTAGATTTACAATGTGCGCCGTAGCAGTGGCTAAAATTGAACAATTCGCGCATCTGCCATCTTGCGACCATGCTTCTGACATACTTCTGATTGTCAACAGAGACTTTTTGTATATTAAAATAACAAAATGTAAGCTTAGAATTAGAGCTTTTGCGTTCATTTTGTTATCATGTGCTATTTCATAATTACATGAAGTGTAGTGAGTTATAATACGGTGATTATTACTGTAGATACATTCCAATATCGTAGGACACATGGGTTGGTTAGAATTTATATTTTTATGTTTTGTTTCAATCTTGCCGTGTGTTTTATAGTGTTCCTGGGATTACTAAAAGTATGGGACATTCTTGTGCTACATACAACTGCACAAACCATCGTAAGAAGGATTCAGGGATTTATTTTCACAAGTAAGTAATATAATTAAATTACAGGTTACGTGGAGTTGTATTTTGGAATGGAACATAACTTTACTTTTCAAAATATGTTAGGTTTCCTCTTCAAAATCCTGAACTGTTAAAGAAATGGTTATCGGCTGTAACACGTGAGAAATTTAGCCCAACAGATTCTGCTCAGGTCGTTTCTGGAAGTCTAATGGCAACAGGCTTCTTAAACTAGATGCAGTTCCTTCTGTGTTTAATCTTCCTCATCTTACAAATGTAACCATGGTTTATACTTTCAGTAATAGGCCTATTAAAATGCTATTATATGTCTATTTAAAGATAGCAAACAACCAGAAATTTATAGCATATGTTTGCTTGTATAGCCTAATGCAAACTGCCAAATCTAAATGCATGCACAACATTTTTTTCAAATGTATTTTTTAAGAAAAAGAAACAAATCCAAAGCAAGCCAAGTTTTCAACAAGCACCATATCTATTTGCTTTCTTTATGCAGATTCACTGAATAAGAGTGAGAAACTGAACCCATTAGTTATAAAATTAAAGAACTTTTACTACATATTATTGTACATACCATGTAGGCCTATGCAAAAACTTGAGCTAGATTCGTCCGCTAGAGCCTTGTTTTGTTTACTTGATACATAAATAGCTATTATCTCACACTGTTGAATTTAACTTATCTTATAAAAAGTCTGCAATATGGAACTTTCCAGAGCTTTATTACATATCAAACTCCACTTGTACAGGGTGCGGCATTTATAGTTTCCCATTTTCAAAACCATTTCACACATTTATTTAACAAAGAAATAAGCTACATTCAACATTTTTAAATGTCTTACAGTCTTGGATTTGCAATTCACATCTTACTTTTTGAATATGATGTCCTTGAGAAGTCCTCTATTAATTTCAACACATTGATGCAATCTCCCTCATACACTGGCCATTACGCGATGTGTGGTGTCTTGGGTAACATTTGCAATTTCCTAATGAATTGCATTTTTAAGACTGTTAATGTCAGGGAGGACATGAGCAAAAACTTTTAGACTTCAGATAGCCCCACAGAAAAAAATCTGGTGCAGTAAGGTGGGGAGATTTGGAGGCCCATTGGATATCACCAAACCTGGAAAGAATTCGGCCAAGGAAAGCAGTATGAAGTGAGTCCATTTAAAGATGTGAAGTATGTGCTGCAGCACCATCCTGTTGAAACCACAATCTTGCAATATCCAGTTACGATGTGTTAACTTTCGTAGGAAGAAAGGCTGTAGCAGGTGATTGTAACATTCAGAGTTGACAGTCACCAAAGCACCATTATCGCTCTCAAAGAAATAAGGGGAAGTTAGTACTTTGCGACCCACCATGCTCCCCTTTCCACTCACCTGGCCACTTCCCCGCCTGGCTGCTTGCCGCGTGCTGCCTGCCAGTAATGCATGATTGCAGTTGACATGTCACCTAATATTTCACAATAAAAAAATACCCTTGCACCTCCACAAAATATTTCATAATTATAAAAATGACCCTTGCAACAAAATAGGCTATTTCAGAATACAAAAATACGCTTTTACCATACATAATATTTCAAAATTGTAAAAACCGTCGTATGATAACATTAAATATGGCTTAATTGATGCAGGAAAATTCCCTTGTACCAACACTACTCTTTTCATAACTGACAAAATATCTCAAAATTATAAAAACCAATTCTTGCGTTAAAACTCAAGAAATCCCCCTAACATAACTCTAATGTACGAAAGCTTCCTTCAGTGCTCAACATTCACTTGTAGCGTAATGTTCAAGACTCCTAACTATAATGCTAGGGGTCCCGAGTTCGAATCCCGGTCGATCCAAAATGTACTATTAGGAATAGGTCTTAAATAGGTAGGTAGGGTGAAGAGGAGGTGACAGGAAGAGAGGAAGGAGACGGGAAAGGAAGAGAAGAAGAGAATAAAGAAGAAACAAATTATTTTTTCTGTTTCATCAGTTCATTAAGAGATGGCGCTACCGTCACTGCTAGTAATTCAAATGCCGCCGCTAGGGGAGGGATTGAGAGTAGGAGGGGGGGACTCTGGTGTGTCCCAATGTACCATTTTCCCGAAATAAGGGCCAATAATACCCTGCGCTGAAATGGCACACCATTGCACGGCCTTAGGACTGTGAAGTGGCGCTCGTGGTTTATGCGTGGATTTGCAGGAAATTGCAAGACACCACACTATGCATAATGGCCAGTCTACGAGGGAGATTGAAGCAATGTGTGGAAGTTAATTGAGGGCATCTCAAGGACATCATATTAAAAAAGTAAGACCAGAATTGCAAATCCAAGACTGTAAGACATTTAAAAATGTTCAATGTAGCTTATTTCTTTGTTAAATAAATGTGTTACATGGTTTTCAAAATGGGAAACTATAAATGCCGCACCCTGTACTATCATCTGAATATAAGAGAAACTTAATACATACAGTGAGTCTCAGGCAGATTGGTTCCGCCGCACCGCGCGTTGGGTTTCCCCCAGATGACGCTCCTATCCCCGGTATGCGGCAAAGGAACTCCCCGGCAGTTGACTGACTTGTCCATGAGTGACAATGAAAATAAATTAAATAAGTTTGAAAATAACAAAAATAGGCACCTACCTTATTACAGGAGATGTTGGAAGTGTCCTCCTCCTACATCCACACATTTTTGGCATCGTGATAGGAAATTCCGATTAATACGCATTAATTGTTCTTCCGTTATTATCGAGTTTATCTCTATCCTAATGTTTTCTTTTAGTTGTGACAACTACCGAATAACACTTTCACGTCTGTACAACACAAGAACAATGCTCAACTGCAGGCTATGCAGGAATTGTTTACTTATCTGCGGGGACACAGCTGGCCGCGACGCGGGTAGTGTTGAGTCATCACAAGAGAAACACGGCACGCGCGACAAGCGGCACCAATCTGTCTGAGACTCACTGTACATTCGGAAGACACTAACTGCATGTTTATAATGTTCAACATTATTATTATTACATTTTTTAACACGGTTTCAATGAAAGGATAGTCTCCTGCCATCTCTTGGGGTTAGATAGAACTTAATTTCATTGCTTTCCCTGCCCTGTGGTGCTATCTGTAGATGAAAATGTGAGGCCTTGCACAATCTTGCCACGAAGTTGCTGATGTAAACGAGACAATTTCACAACGAATGGAATTTTTTAACATGGTTTCAACGAAAGGATAGTCTCCTGCCATCTCTTGGGGTTAGATAGAACTTAATTTCATTGCTTTCCGTGCTCTATGGTGCAATCTGTAGATGAAAATGCGAGGCCTTGCACAATGTTGTGATGTCTGAAGAAGCCAATGAACTCAAGACTCATGTGACATCTGGGGAATCACGTCAAGGCCATGGTATGTTCAATTTCAACACAGTCATTGCTTCCACGAGCAAGGAAAAGCGTTTCTTACGTGATGATGAAATTCTGGAATACTTTGAAATTGCCTTCTGATTTTTCAGACATACCCTCAGCAAGGAGGGTATGTCAGCTTGCCAATATCTCAGCAGTGAAAGGGTTAATCATGAACATACTGACTTCCTACTGATATGACAAACAATTGAGAAGATAAAAGAGGCTGAATTATGTAAGTTAATGTAGTAACCTTACATTCAGGTTGGAGCTCTGGGTGATTCTGCAAAATACCAATAGCTCCTCCTCTGGGAAATTTTTCTTCAAGTTTTTCTAAATCACTTTCTTTTACTTCGTCAATTTCTTGTGTAAGTATCTTCAGATATTCAGACGCTTTGCCAGCTGTAACGTATGCATGACATAATCGATTATCATATGATACCATTTTCTTCATGTCCTGAAAATAATAAATAAAAATCATTTACACTTTTATTCCACTATCCTTTGTTCATCACTTTGATAATAATTAGACATTTGAAACAGATAAATGAATGCAGTTGAATTTGTTTTAAAAACAAAAAAGTTACAGCAATTAAATCTGCAAACTGATATGAGGCTATACTAAATTAATGGTATAAAAATAAAGAAACTGAAAAAAGAGACAGATTTATAAATTTTTAATCTCCATTAAAAAATTTCTAGATTTATTGTAGCCCACATTTCTGAAAGAAACAAGTAATTTGAGATGATGTCTGCAGCTATATGCAGTTAAGTATCCAAGATGTCAACGCTTGAGCTAGCTACTATGTTTTTCAAATGGCAAGTGATATGGCTAACAACGAATGTTATGCGCAGACACGATAAATATTGCTGGTATATGAGAGTTCCCTCCTTGCCCTGCCCTTCTTCCTCAGTTGCTTATCGCTCTTGGCCATGAATGAATGCATGACATATAAGCAAGCGTTCTTTAGAAATAAGTATGAATTCAACTGTAATAATAAACACGTTACTTGAATAATATATATTTAGTACCGGTACAGTATTTAGTTTAATAGTTTTACTGTCTGTTGAGGGCCTAAAATGAAATACGATGAATACCTGTTACTTGGGCATAAAGTATGCTTCCTTGGTAAGAAGAAAACTGGAGCACTGCTGGAGTCAGCAAATGCATAAAACAATAACCTTGTTTACACCACACACTATGGAAGTGAGATTTGGCACTTTTTTTAATCAAGTTTTTCTCTCTTCTTTTATGGAACACTTAAAAAACATACATGCTTAAAATAATGTGTTTAGCCTGGCTTTGCATGTGACTTCACTGCTTGCAGTTGGTATAGGCTATTTAACAACATAGCAGAGCCCTAATGAAATAGTCACTAAAGTATGTCCATACATTTGCTATTAGCTTTAAGCTATGTCAGTGCTTTTTATGAGAGCATGTCACTGATAGAAAGAAAGGACATATGTGTTTATTGTTGTTAGTCCACCAGATGGCCCACAACAAGAGCATTGTAATAACATACAAGACACATAAATTAGATCTGAATGCCTATGATGTCCTCACTCAGTTACTGCTGTAATACTAACAATGCAAACATTTATTTAATGGTAGGTTAGGAAACAGTTAAACTAAAAATATGATTTTTGCACTTACGTGTGCAGAACTATGTCCTCTTTCCCTTTAACTGAACCCCATAGAGTGAAATTACAATACTTCCATGTACTGTCATATTTCAAAGTCCTATTTCTCCGTTTGTGGTCATGCAGCCTAAAAGCGGGAATAGAGTTTGGCAACATTGCATAACCTTGATTGGACAGCATATCAAATCAAGAGAAGGGCAAAATGCTTCCCATTTGAAAAACATAGGAATGAATTTTGGATCTGTAATAACTCATTTAAATTAAAGGATGAGTTGATCCATGAAGAATTATGTGATTTGTGCATCCAAAGCTGCATATTCAGAATTATGTTGGCTTAATGGAAATGAGGTGTGGTGTAAGGCTTGCACCAGTGTTCTCAAACTTATTCAAGATAGGGAAATCCTCCAAGAGAATACTAGCAAGATGATTAGTGTAACTGTGAAAAATGATCTTCAGAAGGAAATGTAAAAGAAGTTTTTTTTAGTGGCGTAGCGTAAGGGTAGACTTTGAGACAGAGTCTACCTAAATAATATGATAGGATGTATCCATAAATAAATAACGGCAGCATCAACCCAGTAATTAATCTCTATAAACTCATTAGTCCTTTCATCAGAATATTTTTCGCCTCTGCATATCCCAACCCTTACTGCTATTACGTGTCAATTTGTGGGCCGCGTGCTTAGACAGCCAAGAAATCTCATGATGCGGCAGTCGAGCTGAAATTGAGCTATGGTTCAGCCAGTTGAGTTTCATCAAGTGCAAGTTATATGACTTTTCCCACTAAGTGTTAACGTACTCGTTGGGAAGATGAGCCAATTTGTTTCGTAAGCGCGGCATAAAGTCACCACCTCAGAGACTGGATGAAGAGTTTAGGAAACTAGTCTCTTCTCTTGATGCGGGTGATTTTTACTTACACTATGAGGAACATCCATCTGTCAGGTGGCTATCTCCTACCGAATTATTCGGTGTTAGCATGATAATCACGTGAGCGAACAGGCGATGTAATCACCAAGAATACTAATACTTAAATGAGACTCATTGGGTAGATTATCGTGACAGAAGCATAACCTGTGCTCTGTTAGCAAAAGACAATACCATATACTGTATCAGTTTGTGAGACAGATGTTCCGGACAAAGGGTTAAACTTGTGATTGTTTCACTGTCGTGTGTTTTAATGTGTAAGAAGAATGGATAATTCCACAGATATAGTTGCCTACTTATTAAAAACACCGTTTTCGACTCTGTCTTATGAACAGAAGTGTGAAGTAAAAGGTAAAACACCAACTCCTAAGCTTGACATTGTTCTGCAAGAAAAAAATCCAAAAACGGACATTCCAGACGTCTTGGTACAGTAAATTTAATTGGTTAGCTGGTAGTTACACTCACAGTAAACTGTACTGTTTTGTATGTTTGTTATTTGGTTGGAAAAAGGAATGGAGCAAAGAAGGAATATCAAGTGTAAAAAACATTGAAAGGAAAGCGTGTAAACATGAAGCCTCTAAAAGGCATATTCATAACAAAGAATCGTTCAAACTACTGGGTAGGGGAACACGAATTGAACACGTCTTGTCTGAAGCTGCACGATTATCTACAATTAAACACAATGAAAAAGTCAGCCAATCACAGAGTATTAGGTCGCATCATTCAAGCTGTGGCTTTTTAAGTCAAACAAGAATTAGCCTTCAGAAGTCACAGAGAAGGGTCGGAATCTAGTAACAAAGGCTATTTTATAGAGTTGTTAGATTATACAGCACAGGAAGAACAATTTATGAGGGATCACCTGTCTTCATCATCATCTTCATCTTCCTCCTCCTCTTCTTCTGCCTTCAAAGGTACTTCCCCAGATATTCAAAATGAACTGATTCAAATTATAACGTTAGTTTTAAATGAACAGATTCAGCGGGAAATCAGGGAAGCTTATTTTGTATCTGTGCAAGCGGACAAAACATTGGATGTTTGATGCAAGAGTCAGCTAAGTATCATCTTCCGATACTGCATAGGTGATAGAGTTGAGGAGAGATTTGTGGTTTTTTTTTTATGTTTCTGCGAGAAAAATTGCTAAGTGTCTATTTGAAACAATCCTCAATGTTTTGAAAGACTGGGACATTACTTCTAAGGTAGTAAGTCAAACTTATGATGGTGCTGCAGTAATGGCTGCCGAGAAGGGTGGGGTGCAAGGAATGATAAAGTAAGTTTGTCCAAATGCTCTCTTCCTACATTGTTATGCGCATCAATTAAATCTTGTGTTATTGCATGGTTCTAAGATAATTAAAGAGGTGTGCATATTCATATATGATCTTGCAGCTTTTCATAACTTTTTCATTAAATCTTCGAAGCGCACGGCTCTTTTAACCGAAAAGGGTTTCAAAGTGCCTCATGCAAACACAACACACTGGAACTTTCATTCGAGAGCCGTGTCAACCATATCAACACATTTCAATGACCTAAATGAAATATTTGAAGCAATCATTGATGATCCGGATAATCAGTGGGATTCAGACTCATTAAACTGTGCTACTGGTTTGAAATGATGCTTAGACAGCCCTAAATTTGTTTATCTACTTTGTTTCTAGCAAACGACCTTTGTTTTTGTTGATATTTTGTTTAATGTGCTTCAGAGCAAAATTCATTCAAATATCTTGGTATGTTAGAATGAAATAAAATCAGCAATAACATATATACAGAAGCTCAGGCAGGAAGACACCATCACCGACTGCATACATAAAAGTAAGACACTGTATGAAAAACTAGAATTCAGTGAATCTGAAAGATCAAAGTTGAAACGGCTATCGTATGAAATACTGGACTCACTAGTGGTTCAATTAGAAACAAGATTTGAGGATTTACCCAAACTCAAATTCGTTGAACTAGTGAATGAGCAGTTATATCCACAGTAAAGTGTTGAATTTCCGAAAACGAAATTAATTACACTAATTGATATATATCCATTTTTCAATCCTGAAAAACTTGAAGGTGAACTCTTAAATGTATACGGGGATACAGCAAAGCATTTGTCACCGCCCCTGCTTTTGCGTTACTTGGTAAACAATAGTTTGGATGATCTGTACGTAGAGACCACTAAATTATTGCGACTAGTGCTAACATTGCCTGTCACTACTGCCAGCAGTGAACGAAGTATGAGCATGCTTAAAAGAATTAAGTCTTTGTTACCGCCAGGCGACCCTTCCTCTGTTAGCGGACCGTAAAGAATTAGTTGTGGGTTCGATTCCCGGCGATAACATGTGGGAAGAAAAAATATGAGAAGATTGGAAACACAAACTCTACTGCATTTCCAATCATGAACAGATAGAATATCATACAAGTTGTATGCACACATGGATGATGACGCTGCTCGGATAAATAAACGTGAGATTTGAAATTGTAGATGCACTTCTTGAATCTTGAAGTTCTGATTGAATCCAGATATACATAAATGCACTGGCAGACTGTATCAATAGGAGGACCAGTTTGTTGTAGTAAAGAATAGCGTGTTGAAATTGTTATTTTCAAACAGCTACAAAGATTGTATATTGTATATTAAATGCTTGATGCTGAATTTAAAATATTCACTGCAAAAGTTCAAAGCAATGACTTGAAATAAGTTTAAGTAAGTAATACGTAACACTTTATTTCTAAAAGATAAATCATCTGTATTTATTCAAAAGTCGCAGTTACATAAAATTCCTTTATGACTGCTAATCTCACCGAACCAAACTAATCGTTAGTCCTTAGAAACATACCTGTGGTTTTGTGAATTATGAGATTACTCACAGAATTGAATTATTGATTTCCCTTTGATGGCACAAATGTCCAGAGAATTGAACGAAGCACTTTAAAAACTTCGTAGAGGAATCCTTGAGATCCTTAAATTATGTTGAATGTGATGTTGAAGGTAATTGCATTACTTAATCCAATAAAGATGAAGCTGAAAGGCTTTTCGCCCGAACTTACCATTGTGTGAAATGCTAGAAGGTTTGTTGATTGAACATGGAATATGAAGAATGGAACATCCATTTGGTAGTCCATTTTGAAGAGGTGATATTGGAATATAATAAAAAACAACTGAAGGTTGAAATAATTAAAAAATCGCTAACCCAAAATAATAGCTTTATCTAAACATTAGGTTAATTAATCAGTACATTAAAAACACACTATACTAAATATGTAATAAATAAAATAAAGACAGAATTGATAAAATGAGTAATTATTTTAAAATAAATAAAATCATTTTGGTGTTGAGGTTAATTGCAACAGTTGTCAAGACATACCTTGAATTAATTAAAACTGTAAGCCTTTCAAATGACAAATGAAAACCAAAGCCATCTGAACTAAATTCATGGCAAGCATAGAGAAAGGTATTACATGACGTAACATATTGCCCGCGATTATTTCACTTGTGAAATAATCTAAAGTGATGTGAAGTCATGTGATACCCAAAGAGAATTATGATATGAGAAAAGGGAATAAGTAGTATAAGAAAATAAACTTAAAACTAAGAAATGAATTGAGGGTTGCTAACCAAAACAACAATGAAATGATTGGGCTAGTGATTAGCCTCAGAAATAGGAAGAGGAGCCAATTTAACAATGGGCCTCTTGAATAAGCCTGTGGCAGTACGCACAGTGACAACACAAATGAGGCCGTCAGGGCCAGGATGAATTTGATGTACAATCCCTAGGGACCACCTTTGAGGAGGGAGATTGTCCTCAATGATTAGGACTGGAGTACCCAAAGGAATGTCTGAAAGGACCTTGGTCCACTTAGAGCGTCTTTGTAAAGTGTGGAGATAGTCAGCAGATCATTTCTTCCATATATTATTTGTAAGTTGTTGTAGAGTGTTCGAACGAGAACGTGTGGTGTAACCACCAGACAAGTCAGGGCTTGGTAAGGAAATGATGGGTTTCCCAATCAGGAAATGACCAGGTGAAAGGTAACTAACGTCATTAACGTCTTCATTCAATGGAATGAGTGGACGTGAATTTAAGATAGCTTCCACTTGAATCAGCTTAGTAAGCATCTCTTCAAAAGTAAAGTTAAAAGAGGGTAGCATCCTTTTTAGATGAAACTTGACCGATTTAACTGCGGCCTCGTGAAGACCTCCCATGTGTGGGGCATTTGGAGGAAGGAAATGGCAATGTATATTCAAATGAGATGTGTCATCTTGAACCACAGATTGATGCTCAGGAGACTGCAACAGCAAAGCTAATTGCTTGAGGTCAGTCTGAGCGCCTACGAAGTTAGTGCCATTGTCTGAGGTCACTGAACTTGGAAGGCCTCTACGTCCTGTGAATCGTGAAAATGCGGCAAGGAAAGCACGAGATGCGAGGTTCGTGACCAATTCAATGTGAATGGCCTTAGTGGACATGCATACGAATATGGCGAGGTAAGCTTTGATAGAGATCTTGGAGCGAGGACCTCCAAATTTGATTGGATAAGGACTCGCATAATCAATGCTTACGTTGATGAAAGGAGAAATGGGATTTACTATATAAACAGGAAAATCAGCCATTTTTTGTTGAAAGGATTTAATGTTGAAACGAAAGCATGTAGTGCATTTTCTTAGAACACTACACACCACCTTCCTAATAGATGGTATCCAAAATCTTTCTCTTAAGTGAGAAATAACAAGTTGGGATCCAGCATGATTCAACTTGATATGATTGAAATGTATAAGCTGTTTAGTGAAGGCATGATCAGCTGGTAACAACATCTGATGTTTGGCTTCAAAAGGTATATCGTTCAAGACGTCCGCCTACCCGAAATACAAAATCCTTGTCAAGAAATGGGTCTAGTTGCTTCAATTTGCTTGAAGAAGTGACGTCATGATTTGACAATAAATCACGGATCTCTGACGCATAAACTTCTTGCTGTATTAGCCTAACACAGCATTGAAGCGCCTTGTTGAGTTCAGAAGGCATTAAGGGGCCTTCTATAGGGTTATAAATCTTACGAGAAATATTTATGAATCTCAATACGTAAGACATAACACGAATAGTTTTCAAATATTCGAATTTGAAAAGACAAGAGTTTAGGTTAGAGGTAGTGGCCTCCATTAGGGACACTACTCTAGTTTCTGGAAGCAAGTCGGGCTCCATATGATCTAGAGCGATATATTCATCCTTGAACTTACAATTATCTTCACTGAGAGTGGGATTAGAAGTGAAACGTTTCTCCAATGAGGAGAATCTTTTATAAGCCTGGAGTTTTGTGCTACCCAGGGTCTGAGGATCAGATAACAAAGGAAGTTTTACCACATATCTTCCTTCTGAGTCCCGTTGCTTTTCGCATATAGAGTCGTCGAGAATGCAATCAGAATTAGATTTTTTTTCTAATTCCCAAAACTGAGAAAGTTGCCTGCTAATGTTTTGATCAGCAGTGAGGAAGGCAGGATAATGTGTGGGAGACCCGCTAGAATGGTCGGGTTCCTTAGAAACCTTGTTAGAAGGCCTTGAATTGGATTGGCGGTTGTGCATATTTTGCAGAGCCATGTTCTGTTCAGACCTGATGGGTTGTGGTAACTTACCAGCGAAATACCAACCCAAGTGCGAGTTCTGAATTACAGGCATATTAGGTGCAGATATCTGACCTGCACAGACAATTTGTGAATATATTTCCACACCTAATAACAAGTCTACATACTTAGGAATATTGAATCTGGAATCAGCCAATGAAAGATTTGGCGGAATATTCCAATTTGTAGTATTGACAGGCTTGCGTGGAAATTTCGATGTAGAGATTTCCGGTATAATTATGACATCGGTGTTGCAATGCCATGAAGTAGTGACAGACTTAATGGAAATCGACGTCATCTTAAGACTGTCTGCCTTAGATGACAATATACCAGCTAAGTAGTACGCTGGTGATGAAGCGATAATTTTAAATGATTGAATAACCTGTTAGACATAAGGTTACAATCAGAACAACTGTCAAGCAATGCGGTGGCTTCAACAGAATGGCCATCCCTGTGCATTACTAGAACAGTGGCGGTTGGGAGCAAACAGCTTTGTTGAGGTTGGAAGACTGACATTACCCCAGCAGTATTGACAGCTAGGTTACCGTTAATATGTGCTGGATTATGAAGGTAAGTGCCATGTTTCCTCTTACAAATCTTGCACGTATAAGTGCTACAATAGGGGGCGTGACCCTTAGAGTAATAACACACTTGACATAATCGTTGTGTTTCGACAAAATTGTCTCTATTAGAAAAATCCATGGCCTTGAAAACCTCACAATGTTGCAGTTCATGGAATCCATTGTTACAACAGAAGCACTTGGGCTTGGAGACAACCTTGCCATTAGGAGTGGTTGTATTAGATACAATAGGCTTTGCTGGCTTTCCTTAAAGCTGAGTCAGTATCTGACAAACCCGTACCCTGGATTCTAAAAACGTGAACAAATCTTTGAGGCTAGGCATTTTGCCTGAGGCGAGAGAGGATTCCCATTCCTTTATCAAGAATGGAGGAAGCTTGTCGAGTACAATCTTTGCTATAATCAAGTCAGATAGTTCCACACCAACATTAAGCGAGTTCAAAGCATGAACAGTGCTTATAAAATGGTCATCGAACTTCTGAAGAGATTCAGCGGAATTCCTTTCTAAAACAGGTGAAAATAGCTTCTCCAAGTGGGTATTGGCAATAAGTCGGTCATTATCAAACCTAGCCGATAGCGTGCTCCATGCTACATCAAACGTAGCAGCAGAGACAGGAATGTTTTGAATCATTGTCATAACTTCTGGTGCTAGACAGGACTTCAAATATTGAAATTTGTCCATGCTGGATATGTGTTTATGCTCTATGATTAGAGAATTGAAAGTGTCCCTAAACTCAATCCAGGCAGCTGGGTCACCAGTGAAATGAGGGAGCCTAATCTCTGGGAGTTTAGGGAGAGAGGGAACAAATTGAGACGATGATTGAATAGCAGAAAGAGCTTGATTGGGCTCGTAATGATGCTTAGTTTCATCAACTGAACTTCGAAGAATAGCAATTGCCTCATGAAAGGCAGACTCAACCTCAAACCTTTGAAGTTTAATAGGTTCATTGAGTTCCTGTATGTTAATACGTGAATATTCAGTCTCGTACTCACTAATATTTTCTCGAAGGATGTACGCAGACTCAGAGCCTTACAGTAAGATTCTCTGTCTTCTATGACAAGTGCTTGGATTGCCTGAACATCATTGACAAAACGTGTCTTTATAAAATCGACACTAGCTAGCTTAGCCCTTGTTTCGGCTTCAGCTGCGGCTAATCTAGCCTGAGCCTTCTCTTGGGCTGCAATTGACTTAGCCTGAGCCTCCTCTCGGGCTGCAACTATCTTAGCCTGAGCCTCCTCTCGGGCTGCAACTAACTGTCTTATCTTCATCTTGGGAAATGAACTTGTCTAAGTGAGAGAGGGCTTGGAAAACGGTTTCTTCGACTTCTTCCCTATAAGCCATTTCGGCATCTGAAAATTCTATCTGCTCGATTTGAGATTGAATGTCTTGAAAATCATTGCTAAGTTCTGTCATAGTATCTTTGTGCCTAAGCAGGTCTTGAATAGAAACTTCACTAGAGCTAGTGTGATCAACTATTATATGGGCTTGGCGGGAAATTCGACTCTTAACAGGGGTTCGTTTAACCTTAAGGGTCGCGAATTCTGGACCCGGATTAGTCATCTGATGAGATTTGCAGAAGTTTTTTACAATATATAATTGTTCAGTGTTAAATTAACTGCCCGCGTTTCGGGAATTACACATAGAAGTTTACAATAGTCGTGATTGAGATGAACAGACAGAACAGTTAAATACACTTGAAATTGTGTAGAATCTGTATCAGGTGTTTGTATTGTTGACTATGAAATTATACAATGTTTACAAATTAACAAGTATTACAGTATGATAGTTAGGTAGCTCCGTACATAGATCTCAAACGTGTTGAGGACGCGGAGATATGATTGACATTATTAAAACTTGATAATAATAGAGATGCTAATGTTTATATTTAGAAGACAACACTTATATTGTAGCCAAATGCAGTACTTTGCATGAATTCAAACAGGCTAGCAAATGCCTGGAGAAACTTAATGTATTATACAAGATGAATTATTTATGTTAGTCAAGCAAATGCACTGATTATAATTCACGTTCGGAGCGGCCAGCAATATCCGGCCCGGAGGACCAACATGTTACCGCCAGGCGACCCTTCCCCTGTTAGCGGACCGTAAAGAATTAGTTGTGGATTCGATTCCCGGCGATAACATGCGGGAAAAAATAATATGAGAAGATTGGAAACTCAAACTCTACTGCATTTCCAATCATGAATAGATAGAATAGCATACAAGTTTTATGCACACATGGATGATGACGCTGCTCGGATAACATAAACGTGAGGTTTGAAATTGTAGATGCATTTCTTGAATCTTGAAGTTCTGATTGCATCCAGATATACATAAATGCACTGGCAGACTGTATCAATATGAGGACTCGTTTGTTGTAGTAAAGAATAGCGTGTTGAAATTGTTATTTTCAAACAGCTAGAAAGATTGTATAATGTATATTAAATGCTTGATGCTGAATTTAAAATATTCACTGCACAAGTTCAAAGCAATGACTTGAAATAAGCGATTAACACTTTATTCTAATAGATAAATCGTCTGTATTTATTCACAAGTCGCAGCTACATAAAATTCCTTTATGACTGCTAATCTCACCGAACCAAACTAATCGTTAGTCCTTAGAAACGTACCTTTGGTTTTGTGAATTATGAGATTACTCACAGAATTGAATTATTGATTTCCCTTTGATGGCACAAATGTCCAGAGAATTGAACGAAGCACTTTAAAAACTTCGTAGAGGAATCCTTGAGATCCTTAAATTATGTTGAATGTGATGTTGAAGGTAATTGCATTACTTAATCCAATAAAGATGAAGCTGAAAGGCTTTTCGCCCGAACTTACCATTGTGTGAAATGCTAGAAGGTTTGTTGATTGAACATGGAATATGAAGAATGGAACATCCATTTGGTAGTCCATTTTGAAGAGGTGATATTGGAATATAATAAAAAACAACTGAAGGTTGAAATAATTAAAAAATCGCTAACCCAAAATAATAGCTTTATCTAAACATTAGGTTAATTAATCAGTACATTAAAAACACACTATACTAAATATGTAATAAATAAAATAAAGACAGAATTGATAAAATGAGTAATTATTTTAAAATAAATAAAATCATTTTGGTGTTGAGGTTAATTGCAACAGTTGTCAAGACATACCTTGAATTAATTAAAACTGTAAGCCATTAAAATGACAAATGAAAGCCAAAGCCATCTGAACTAAATCATGGCAAGCATAGAGATAGTTATTACATGACGTAACATACTTACTTGAGGAATTCTATGACAAATCAAAGACTATCATGTTTAGCCACGTTGGCAATTGAAAAACAGCTACTACAGTGGCTTTCAAATGAGAAGTCTTTTCCTTCACCGCCAATCACGTGTACGGGCTAAAAGACTGCCGCAAGCAATGAGAGTCTTCCCTCCGTCTCGCCGTCTCTGATTGGACCACGTATCTATGCAGTTGAAGGACATAGGACTTGTCATCTGCAAAGCACCTTAAGTGAAATGTGATCATACTTTTAAAGAACGTGTGATTGATATCTTCACAGAGAAGAGAAATTGCCGATTGTGGCTTATACACAAGAAGATCTAGATGAGTACCGGTACAAAGTTTTTATGATTTAGGCATTTATTTTCAATGGAACCCTACTTTATTTTGTAAACTATGTTTTTGGTTTAAAATCTAAATCCAGACAATTTAAATAATAAAATAGTGATTGTGGTACTACTAGCACTAGTGTTGATGATGATGATGATGATGATAATAATAATAATAACATATAGGTAAAGTATATACAGAATGGAATCCATGTGCAAATATTGGCATTATGTTATTATTTAAAACACTAATAAAATGGAAATTCATGTGTCATTTAAACAATTAAAAAATCATATTTCAAATTTAGTATAACCAGAATACGTCAAGCTACGCCACTGATATATATTCTATATATTGAAAAGAAGACCAGACAACTATAACCTCATAGCTGTATTTGAAATGTCATCCCTGTAACAACTTCAGCAATACATCGCTTGACAAGCAAAATAAAAATGGTGGCAAACGAATTAAATAATAAGGAATATTATGTTGCACATAAAAATCATAATATTAATCCTGAAAAACAGCCTAGCCCAGAAAATGTACCGGTAACTAAAGTCTAAGTGTCCAGAACTGGGCTCGTGTTTCAAAGAGAAAGAACACTAATCTTAATAAAAGTTTATTTCAGGGGGATAGCAAGTAAACACAAGAACTACGAAAGTAGATGTATTTATACGGTATTTACATAAACTTTATTAATTAGTCCTAATTTTAATGAATACATCTGAAGTATCCATAATGTTTACAATGACAATGAATATTCATGATGTCCTATCAATAGGGCCCTGATTTATTGGTGAAATAAAATGGTCGATTTCGGTGTTAACATCCTTCTATTTCGGTGGGTATTTTGTGAAATAAATTACGTATACTTAGGACCCTGATTTATTGGTGAAATAAAATGGCCAATTTCGGTATTAACTTCCTTCTATTTCGGTGGGTATTTCGTGAAATAAATTACGTATACTACATTGGGAACATTGCGCAGTGATAAACTTTGGTTCTTTATTTACATGAACTAACACCACCCCCATTTCCATATTCTTCTGCCCTTGTATGAACTGAAGTAACTTTCGATTTAGGCATGATTGGAGTTAATGTTCAAATATAATAACGAGAAATATTATCGTTATTTCTACTAAACACCATCAGATAGCTATTTGCAAACAGAAGTACCAACCACACTACTGTGGATAAAAGGCGAAATCTGTTGAATACAAGTAACAAACATTCTACACTCTTCTGCTGTAATCGATCATAGGCATCGCTAACTTGGCAAAGACATAGCAGGAAAGGAGTGTACTCACCAGTACAAACCAGGTCTTTGCGTAAATTCTGCAATCTTTGTAATTGATCACAAATATCGATATATCGGTAAATCTTCGACAGCCACAGAAACAGCAGAAAAAAGCATGCTGCTAAGAAATAAAAAAATACAGTACACCAAAACACAATATTGTGATTTTAAGGCACATTTTCATGATAATTTCTCACTTTACGGACAGAAGGGGCATATTTCACACTTATAGACACATTTTTGAGGAATCGAGTAAATTTCGCGATATTTCGTGGATTCAATTTTGTTCATATTGGTATTTTAAGCATATAAAAGCAAATAATAGCTAAAATTTTGCGCTTATCGTTGTTACCAAAAAATACGGCCCCTACCTATCAACATCCTCCCTCCATAATATAATAAAAATCTTATGTGAAATTCACATAACTTCCTCAGCCCAAATAAAAGTTAGCATCTTAGTATAACATAATTATTATGGACGACAATCTCTTCATGTAAACTGGTTGTAAAAATGAAGAGAATGTCGTTACACAACACATTGCATTTCCAAAGGATAAATATCCCAAATAAAATCTGATTAATGTACTCTTGTAACTTTCTTTACTTTAAGCATGGCAAATACATTTTTCTCACTTCACATTCTCATATAGAATAAGAGGTCCTATTGCAAAGAGCACATATTCAGAGTGGGTAGCTTATAACTACCCTTCTGAGAATTATATCCAAAAAATGTTTCAATTAAAGTTTTAGCTCTTAGTATAAGCATCCCATATGTAAAATATAGTATAAGCATCCCATGTGAAAAATCATAGACCTGTTTTCAAGAAAATCGCGACAAACCAAATTTTCTTCATGTAAAGTTCCCTTCCACATCCCCACAAGGTACCTAACCCAAATACAAAATTTTGTTTTCATAAGATTTTCTACTACAAGAGGCCTTATTGTAAAGAGTGCGAATTCAGAGTGGATGGCTTATAACTAACTACCTTTCAGAGATTTTTTTTAAATTCAAATAAAAGTTTTAGCTCATGGTATAATCAACCCATGTGCAAAATTTACAGAAAATAATTAGACCCGTTTCTCAGAAAATCACAAAAAAGGAAAATTTCTTCATGTGAAGTTTCCTTAAAACTAAGAAAATGTAGTCAATCTTCGTGTCACATCCTCAAAAGGTACCTGACCCAAATACAAAATTTTGTTTTCATACAATTTTACGTTCTGGAGCTAAGCTGTTCACAGACACACATCCAAACAGACATGTATTCAAAAATAGTATTTTTGGATTCAGGAGACCTCAAAACATGTATTTATGTTAAAACGTAAAGCAGTGATACTATATGAACACATATTGCGACCCACATAAAAGATTTGCCTTGTTTCCACGGAAATAATATCAAACTGTCTGGCCATTTACCGTCAGAGCAGCTGATTGCTAAAGGTTCTAAGATAGCAACAACACCAGCAGAAGTCAGAGCTCATTTAATTATGTCATTCAAGGCAGAATGTCTGAAGAATCTGCCAGAGTTCCTGCGACAGCTCAATGCATTGTAACCATAAGAATCAGCAGTGGCACTACAAACACAAGTGTGCTCGTGGCAGATTTTACAGCTTAGACGTTCTCCAGCAATCCGAAATGAAGAATTATCCAAAAGTGTGCCAATTTGATTAGATGGTATAGCCAAGAGCCAAGAGCTTGTTTCTTTAGCTTGAATTGCATGGAAACTTACTGGGACCTGAGAGGAGGCCATACAAGTGGTTGATGATTTCAGGACACAATTGGAGTTAATGATGTCTCATTTTTTCGGTATTTCTCCTCCTCCTCCTGCTGCTGCTGGTGCTGGTGCTGCCGCCACCACCAACACCATGACCATGACCACAACCACGACCATCACCACCACCACCACGACCACCAACACTATTACTACTATCACCACCACCACTCCCTTTCTATGCAGTTAAAAGGATTGCAAAAATCATTCCTAAGGAGCACATGATACTTTTTTTATGATGACAAGTGAATGATGGCTTCAGGACCATTACTAGTTCCAAACCCTAACTGGTGAGGAAGAAAATACTAACAAACTTGGATACTACAGGCTAACTTGGACACTAGCCTGCAAAAAACATTACCAATGGCAATTTGCGCAAATTCCACCTCCCTTCTTGATCCTATACATTTCTTTTGCATTCCTAATAGCTTTCGAGATATCCATCAGCTAAAGTGGCAATTTTTCGAAAAAAACTCTTTCACCTTACGTTTTTCGACACTTGCCTTCTAGCATTTCAGCCCTTAGGTATACAGCAACGCCCTCATAAAAGAAGTTGAAGGGCAGTAAATTCTCTTTAAAATGAATTGTCATTTGTTATTTTGTCTTCAAATGTTCAAAAGTTATAACAATTTTAAGTTTAGGTCTAATTTCCAGGTTTTGAAAGAAAACCATTCATTGCACACTCTCTACATTTAGAGGGTATATCCTTGTATATAAGCTGTATATTGTGTATTTACATCGTGAAACAAGTGGAGAAATATTACACAACCATTAAAGTTGCATTTATTAAAATCTGTTCACGGTATAAGCACAGTACATGTAATGGAAAATACGTTATAGTCCAGGCAACAAAGGAAAATGGGGAGAAAACATCATGTAGTTTTGAAATTTGACAGAGATTTGGGGGAAAGTGTCCTAAACAACATATTAAAAGTCCCCACAGATAGCGAGAGTGAGGGATGGGGGCACATTTAAATATTGTTTCTCTCAGTTTTCCCTAAATCCCCCCCCCCAAAAAAAAACTGTGGGTTCTAGCAAAAAAAAACAGATTATGCACACAAAAAAACATAAAATGTCCTACAAAATTGATCTGAGTAATATTTCTGTAGGATTAATAGTTCAGGAAATATAAAATACACCCACATAACCTATTATATTATTAAAAAAAAAAAAAAAAAAAAACTGATTATAATTAAATTAGTATGATGCCAAGCAAACTAGTTCTTAGAATAATATTCGTACTGAAGGTAATCATTATACATAAAACTCATTATTATTATTATTGTTATAAAGTTTATAAAAATCATCTGGTATGGTATGAGTTATAAGAAATATGATCCAAGCCTATCAGCCGTTAAATTTTTCGTTGATATTATTTGGAAAAATTGTACAGAGTTAGATATACAGAGTCCGCCAGAAAAATGTATACACTCTTTGACAGACTGTATCGGGATATTACCAGTATATTACCCGTATGTTGTAGTATGGTCTTACGCTCAACACATGTCGTTACTTTCAACACGATAGTGACAAAACAAAATGGCTGGAGAACGCTTTACGGTCGAGCAGCGAAAATGCATTCTGAAGTGGTTTATCAGGTTTGATAATGCCGTTGAAGTGCAGCGTCAGTGGAGGCGGGAGTTTGAAACAGAACCCCCAACCCGCCTAGCAATTAAACGCATTATTGGCAAGTTTGAGGCACATGGAACGATTTGTGATATTCATAAAGGAAGATCAGGAAGACCGCGTACAGCTACAAGTCCTGCTCCGTCGGATATCGTGTTGCAAAAGTTTGTTACTTCTCCACAAAAGTGTGCTACGCAATGTGCGTGAAATGGGGATTAGCAGTACAAGTGTACGACGAATTCTGAAAGGTGCTAAGTGGAAACCTTAAATTCCACGATTACTGCATGTAATTAATGATGACGATCCTGATTGGACGAAGAGGGCCCATTGAGTTCCCTCCACGGTCGCCAGAATTAACCCCTATGGACTTTTACTTATCGGGAACCGTGAAAGATCAAATCTATTGACGTAAGCTACGCACGCTGGAGGAACTTCGCCAGGAGATTACAGCGGCATGTGCTGCGATCTCCATTGAAACATTGACCGACGTAGCTGCGGCGACCGCTCATCGTTCGGTAATGTGTCTGGCCGCCAACGGCCAACATTTTGAACATCTAATGTAACCACTGAACTAAGAAAGTACTACCGGTAGATGTTTGATTAGTATTTAAATTAAAAAAACAAACCTAATAAATAGTTTCGTTCCTTAAAGTGTGTATACATTTTTCTGGCGGACCCTGTATTTAGAAATTATAAGACCTAGTAACCTACCTATTACTTTAAATAAATTTTTAGTGCCTATATCTCTTTGTCTCCAATATTGGAACCCTAATACATCGTATGATAAGTTAGGGTTATATTTTTCTATCTACTGAACACAGTATTTGTATGCATATACAACGTTGATTAAAGAGTGCCAAAATGACTTCTTTTGCTTTGATGTCATCAATTTTAAACTAATCTTCTTCTTCTAATGGTATACTGTTCGTGCATAAACCATGACAGGTTCCACAAATGGATGAGCATTTAATGCCAGCTTTTCGGCATCCATATCTTCCACCACACCGAGTTGCAAAGTGACAAAATACGGTGTGCAAATATTGTCTCAATGACCAATTAGGCAAGTAAACATTTATTTAAAGTAATATGTAGGCCTGCTATGTATTACAATTTCTAAATATACCTAATTCTTTACCATTTTTCAAAATACCGGCAATTTTTTTAGTGAAACATAAAATGGCTAAGCTTTACAACAAGAACGATAAAAATAATAATAATTATTATTATAATGAGTTTAATGTGTAATGTTAACCCTTGGTTAGTATATTCTTGT
The DNA here is from genome assembly GCA_964059195.1 of Ectobius pallidus. Classification (NCBI taxonomy): domain Eukaryota; kingdom Metazoa; phylum Arthropoda; class Insecta; order Blattodea; family Ectobiidae; genus Ectobius; species Ectobius pallidus. The sequence goes on from CAXKWD010000008.1 coordinate 41,456,952, forward strand.
AAGAACTAGTTTGCTTGACATTGTGCTATTTTAATTGTCATCTGCTCTCTTTTGTGTTAAAAAAATATAATATATTGTCTGTATAAGAAAGAATTTCCATAGTTATACCATACTTCATATCCTTATAATATTTCCTGAAATATTAATCCTACAGAAGTATCATTCAGATCAATTTTGTAGGAAATCTTATGTAGTTAAATATTGTGCATAAACTGTTTTTTGCTAGAATCCATAGTTTTTTCTTTTGGGTATTTAGGGAAAACTGAGAGAAACGACATACAAACGTGCTTCTACCCCATTCACCCCCATCCATGGGAACTTTCTAGTACCGTATGTTGTTTAGGACATTTTCTCCCACATCTGTGCAAAATTCTAAAACTACATTATTTTTCTCTCCCTTTTTTCTTCTGTTGCCTGGACTATTATGTATTTTCCATTATATGCAGGGTCTATTGTGTTTGTACCTTGGTCGGATTTTTAATAAATGCAACTTTAATAGTTGTGTAATATTTCTCCACTTCTTTCACGATGTAAATACACAATGTACAGCTTATATGCATAGATATAACCTCTAAATATAGAGAAAGTGCAACGTGCTTTTTGTAAAATTCTTGAAATTTGTCCGAAACTTAAAATTGTCATAGCTTTTAAACATTTGAATACAAAATAACAAATGACTACTGATTTTAAGTGGAATTAACTGCCCTACAACTTCTTTCATGAGGGCATTGCTATATACCTAACGGCTGAAACACTAGAAGGCAAAGTGTGTGGAAAAGCATGAGGCAAACAAGCTTTGACTGAAAATTTGCTATTTTCGCTAGCAGATATCTTGAAAGCTATTGGGAATAGAAAAAATGATTAGGAACAAACTTGTAGGAAATTTTATCAGCTTGAATTTTGTGTAAAATAACTTTTCCTCTATGATGCACCGTTGTTTAGAATTAAGCAAAAGACCAATAAAAAGGACCTTCTACGGGCCTCCATGCCCCCTGCTCACCCCCCATTCTCAGGGACTTTTAGTAATGTTGTTCAGGACACTCCCTCCGACAACTCTGCCAAATTTCAAAACTTCACGATTTTATGTTCTATTTTTCCTTCATTGCCTGGACTAGCATAACTTTCTTAAATCTATGCTTATCTCCACAGAATCTACACTGCTTGAAAGATGTCTCATGAACTTTGATATTTTTATTACTTGTTTTGTCTACCTTCCTTCCTTCATCCTCTTCTTTCTTCAACATAACTTGTAACTGTTTTTCAGTTGCTTCAATAATACTAGCTCCATTTATTAATTTCTCTAAAGTTAAGTTATGTCTCAGTAACAGTCTTCATAGGATTTAAGAATTGAAAAATTAATTATATTAATTTAACATTTCACTCAATGAAGTTGCGAACAGACTGGAAAAAAATATAGCCAGCTCAGATGCAATGAGATAATGTATCATGAGAAGTGCTGATAAGTAGAACCAGTGCTGCAAAGTGCAGGTGCCTGGGAACTCGCAACTCTGCAATTTTAAGCGGTACCAGCCTGCCTGTACTTAGAAAATTGTGACAATTCAGCAATATTATGGCAACACAGAGACTTTGTAGTACGAAGTGTGAAGAATAGCTGCCAGGTAGTAGCATCATGAAGCAGAAGAATTCAAGTTCAGTATTAGGCTCATAGATGCTACTAGTCCCTGGTCAGTTCTAAGCAAGCAGTGGTAACGTTCAGACCAGTGGCGTAGGAAGGGGGGTGCGGGCCGCCCCAGGTGCCATCACAAGGGGGTGACAAAATAAAAATGTGTCTTTGTAAGTAAAAAATCGCTCAAGGGAATTTAAAGAAATAGTGATAATATTTAAAACAATTATATAAGCTTAACAACTTTTAACAAGTCAACATGCATATTGAAACTTCTTTTAGTTTTAAATAAAGTTAACAAAGGTATTAAAATGCGGCTGAACTGGCCGCTGTGTAGATACGAACAATAATATTATGGTTAGAGGGAGGGGTGTTTATTTCTGCCGATGCTTGTCTCTGCAGTTTTATTAATTTAAATGAGACTTCAATAATTGGTGATATTTTATATCACTCAAGCCGCAACCAATTCTACCCGCTGCGGCAGCCATGACTTTGACGAAAATAAACTTTGAATGTGAGTTTACTCCGAATTCTCCGGCAATCTACTGTAGATTTTGAACTGGGATATGCGCAAATTTAAGAATACATTATTAATAATACAGTTCTGTAAAATAGTTACATTACTTGTTTATGAAATTTATTAGGATCAAGTTATAAAATAAAGATGTATAATTCACATAACTTCCTCCGCCCAAATAAAAGTTAGCCTCCCCTTAAAAATAAGACAAAGTTGTCGCCAATCTTCATGTCACATCCCCAAAAGGTACCTAACCCAAATAAAAAATTGTGTTTTCGTACGATTTTCCGCAGAGGTGTAACGAGGGGGGGGTTTTGGGGGTTTGAACCCTCCCCCCATTGATTAAAAAAAAAGGAAAATTGTACAATTTTTTAAAAGTCTGCTTATAAATTACTTAATACGAGTATAAAGCGTGGGAAGCTTAAAACTCGTTACTGTGCATCTTAATTTTTAAAATTTTTCGGGGGAAGACCCCCGAGCCCCAATACCCCCAGACCTCCCGGATGTTATAACCCCCCCCCCCATATGGTCGGCCTGGTTACGCCTATGATTTTCGAGTAAACTTTCTTTATGTAAAAATAAGGTAAACTTGTCTCCAATCTTCTTTTGACATCTTGAAAGGTACCTGACATAAATACAAAATTTTGTCCTTTTATCAAAATTCGAGATTTCGCTTGGAAAACAAAATATAGAAATACAAAAAAATCACTCAATAAATAAAAATTTGCACAATTTCGGGAGTGTACATTGGCCTAGATGTTCGCTTTATTAACGGTAACACCCACAATCTGTCACTCAAGAAAGCAATGTATATAACGTACTTTAGATTAATAATAATAGTAATATTATTATAATATAACAGTACAATGTACAATGTGCAGCATAATGTGCTTGATATGTATGTCTTTCCTTAATCCTAACAAAATTGGCTGAATTAGGCATTGGTAGCAGTGGTTACAACATGGCGACAACATGGTAACTCGAATCGCTTTATGGATGGTTGATTCATGGTATGCCATGATTTCGGAGCTTAGTTTTGTTTTTATATAACAAAGTAATCATTACTAATTTTGCATAATCCGTTGAGTTTACGAGTTATATCAGATAAATTCGTTGCAGCTGCATCTATCGATAAACTCTTAAACTCTCATGGGATTACCTTTGAGTAACTTATCCAAAAAATAACACTTGGTACTGTTCCATCTTTTCAAAATTTAAATGGGGGGGGGGGGGTGACAAGAAATTTTCCGCACCGGGTACCCTAAGCTTGCTACGCCACTGGTTCAGACGTGTAGAAGAGGTGCTGAGTGGATATAAGAAAAAATGACACAAGGGACTTGGCCAACGAAATGGAAGTATACAGAATGAGGATAGTCTCATTTGGGTCAAAAAGGAGAGCAGGGACCAGAGGAACAGTAAGAGAAGATCAATCTAACATGGTGACCTGGGCCCTAGTGATTATAGTCTTGCTGGTAACTGGAGGGGTTGGAATGAACCCAGGGCCAAATAGGAGGCCAGGAGTTTCTGAAGAGGTCATCAAAAGACTTGAAAGAATGTGTTTCATCTTGTGATACCTACTTGCTTATAATACTTTAATGTTATAAATTATTTTCAATGAATCAACCTTATAGGTGGCTTTGTTTTTTATTTCACTTGTTATTCCTAAAACTTATGAAGCATAGTTTTATTAATGCATTGTATGTCTTGACAAATATTGTCATTTTAATCTCAGACTCGAAATGCTGTTATTAATTTCTCTAAATACATTTTTTTAAACATTTCTTTATTCATTACTTTATTTATCTTGACATTATTTATTCTACAATAGCGTTTCATTATGAATTGATTATAATTAATCATATTTGATCACGAGCTATTTTTGGGTTGGCTGATATTTTACAAGCTATTAATATAACCTTTTGTTGTTTTTAGAGAGATTAAAAAATATAACAATTCTCTTCACATTCCATTCATTTTTTCAAGAACTAAGGGTTCTTAATCTAGCTCATTAAGAGCTCCAGCAATTTAAACAATTGCTATTTCAGCCGAAAGGTCTCCTTTCCATCAGCATCATTTTCTTTAGTGATTCATTAAGTAGGAACACTAAATATAATCCATATTAAGGACCAGAAAGGGTCTTCTTCTGAAGATATTTCTTCTCCATCTTTCACCAGAAGATATCTATAACATTCGAAGGCGAAGGTCCATCTTTCGCGTGGGTAACTATTTGTGAAACACATCTTTAAAGGTACGTTTTTCAACAAATTTTGTATGGACCAAAGATTAGTCAGTTTTACTGAGATCTTCAATCACAATTTTATAGAAGAATCAACATTAATTGTGATTAATAAATATATTGGACAATAATAATTAATCATCAAGATTTATAAATGTGTAAACCATTTGAATCAATTTTAAATGCTCATTTTCAATTGTAATTTGAGTTTCATATGGACATTCAAGTTGCTGTATCTGCATAAACAATTAATGTACAATCTATCAAGTGAGAGGCAATAATTTCACTAATTTTACATCTATTTTGCTATAATTAATATATAGTTGGTTCTCTGCTCAATTTACTATTTAATACATTTATATGTCTTTATTATCAAGTTATGAACATCAAGATTTGTAATGAAAAATTTATTATGCATGGATTATGTCATTCAAGTATCAGCATATCAAGATTTATCTGCCTGTAATTTTTACAGCTCAAATTTGTAATTGTCAAGTGATTGTTTTGGTTGAAAATGCAATAAAGCTGTATTTTAAACATTATTTATTTATTTCAGTAATAAAAGTTGTTATTGTCAGGATAATACCTTTAATTTACAGTTCATTTCCAGAGGTCATCAGGCACCCTGACGATACATCTTTTCTGGTCACTCCGAACCGGATTTACTCAACGCATTTTACTTGATTTGACAAAGAATTCACAAAAAAAAACATATATTAATATCCCTCCAGGTATTTGCTAGCCTGTTTCAGTACATGTAAAGTTATGCAGCAGTATTATTCTTTTACGGCAACAATTAAAAGTGTTGCCAACTTAAAGGTAATTATTAGCCTCACTATTATTAGCAAGTTAATTAGTTATCAATCATATCTCCGTGTCCTCAACACGTTTGAGATCAAGGTACGGAGCTACCTAAGTGCATTATCCATTTAATTACTTGTTAATATTGTACTACTTCATAGACAAATAACGCAAACACCTGATACCGTCTTTACACAATTTCAAGTGTATTGTACTGCTCTTATATGAACAGCCATCATATGTTAAGTATATTTACCTCAATTACAACTAATTACAAATTGTATTTGTAATTCTGAAATTGCAGGCAATTAATTTAACACTAAACAATTACATATTGTAAAGACTTCTGTAAATCTCATCAAAAAAGGCTGATCCGGGTCCAGAAATCACGGCCCTTAAGGCTAAATGCACCCCTATTAAGAGTCGGATTACGTGCCAAGCCAATAAAATAGCTGATCTCACTAGCTCTAATGAAGTGTTTATTAAAGATCTGCTTAGGTGCAAACATACTACGACAAGACTTGGCAATGAATTTGAAGACATACAATCTTAAATCGAGCAAATAGAATTTTCAGATGCAGAAATGGTTTATAGGGAGGAAGTCGAAGAAACTATTTTCCAAGCTCTCTCTACTTAGATAATCTAATTTCCCAAGAGCTTGAGAAGAGGCTCAGGCTAAGTTAGTTGCAGCCCAAGAAGAGGCTCTGGCTAGGTTAGCTGCAGCTGAGGCCGAAACAAGGGCTAAGCTAGTCAGTGTCGACTTTATAAATTTTTCTGCTATGTTCAGGCAATCAAGACACTTGTTGTAGAAGACAGAGAATCATATTGCAAGGCTCTGAGTCTGCGTACATTATTCGAGAAAATATTTAGCGAGTATGAGACTGAATATTCACATACTAATGTACAAGAACTCAACCTTTTAAACTTCAAAGACTTGAAGTCGAGTCTGCCTTTCATGAGGCAATTGCTATTCTTCAAAGTTCAATTGATGAAACTAAGCATCATTATGAGCCCAACCAAGCTCCTCCTGCTAAACAATCATCACCACCTCAATGTGTCCCGTCTCTCCCTAGATTACGCTCCCTCATTTCAATGGATTCAGTTTAGGGACACTTTTAATTCTCTAATTATACAGCATAAACACATATCTAGCATGGACAAATTCCAATACTTGAAGTCCTGTCTAGCACCAGAAGTTATGACAGTGATTCACAACATTCCTGACTCTGCAGTGTTGGGATCTTGAAATGAACTTAATAGTCATCCCAACATTTAGTTAAATGCATCTGTCAAGATATGGGTTGCTATCTAAGGTAGTCTTTGAAAGAGTTGCTACTAAATAAATGATTGTATGCAGTATGCAGTACGTTGTATGTATGGAAAATTCCAGGCAGTTGGTTAATTTGTTAATCTCATAGGCTATGTGCGCGAATGCGCACTTTCAAATTCTAAGTCTTTTATGTCATGATGGGAGATCACGAGGTCCATGACATGAGCTTGTAAAATGACTCCTGTGTGTGTGGTTGAATGGTAAACATCTGGGGAGGTCTCCGATCGGTAGTGGCTTGTCATGATTTGAGTTGTCTTCAGTACTGATGGATTAAGGTAAGATATAAATATATCTTTGCTCTGCTCTGTTTGCAGACATACATATTATTGCTATGACTGTGAACTGACCGGAATTTGATTGTTTGAACCTTATCTTATCCTGACGTCATTTTCAGTTTTCATTGTGAGATATATTTGATTATGATTAGTTTTGTTTCAGTAAGTTCTAGTAAATAATTCTATTTAGTAATTCAAGTCATTTTCAGTTTCAGTAAGTTCTAGTAAATAGTTTTATTTAGCAATTGAAGTAAGTTCCAGTTTCAGTAATAATCAGTTTACTTAATAGTCACTGTAATATTGCCGCTACCTGATCGCAGATTCTCTCAGATTTCCCGGGAAGCATGTAAGATGAGTGTATGTTAGGATATATGTGTGCATGCATGTAAAAATAAATATTGGAACAGCAAGGAAATTAAATGGCCAAAGATCTCTGTTTTGTTTAAGAATTATGTCAACTCTTAGTATTAATTATAGGCGTGCAAGTTATTGAAGTTATAATTTGGGAAAATAAATGAAGTTTGGCTGTCCCATTTGTATATAGAATTTTTAAAGTATGAAAGCTAAAAATTATTTCAAAATTATATATTGTACTAAACTTGTTTTCATTGAAAATATATGACCAAATATGCTACAGAGATAGAACATTATTTTCTGACCTCATTAGCCCTTATTATTAGCATGTTTCCATGGCATACGTTAATAACCTTAGATAATTGCCTAGGTAGTACTGCTGGGTATATCTATTAACTAAAATATATATTTCAGATTTAAATTAAGATAATAAATTTAATACAGCTTTAATAAATAAAAGAAAAGTAAACACCAAACAGACAGTGAATGAGTACCACCACCAGCAGTGCACTTCACATCCAAGTGAAGACAAACTGACTTCTGATAATGGCCAAATATGTGTACAATTTTTACCATCCTGCAGCTCATCAATCATGGTGTAATTGCTCAATGAAGCAGATATATCATTGCAATCTTGCAGACGAAGATGGCAACATAATAAACTTCTGGAAACGGCTGTCTCCATTGAATGAAGTTCTTCTCATATCACAATCATGGACATTAATAAAGCCTCTCACTATATCATGATCATGGCAAAAGCTCCTGCCAGATATAAAAGATGATTATTTTGAAGATTTCTCAGAGCAAAATGATAATTGTCATCAGAGATTATGAACATAGTGCTGAACCTGGAAACTTTCAAAAATGTCAAAAAAAGGTAATAATATTGAAGACTGGATAAATTCAGATGGCTGTAAACTGGGCTTCTGTGTGTTGAAAAACGATGAGACAGGCAGCACTGCTACATGTGGAGTGAAAGAAGCTAGTGGCGATGAGGGTGGTGAGGGAGCAGGGGTGAGGTAGATAATGCAAAAGATCATGTGACTCATAATGCCGTGCTACATTCTGTTTACACAGTGCTAGACTATATGGAGAAATGGGGTTACGAGTTCAGTGACGTAATTTCGATCCAAAATATCCATGGTGATATTCAGAAACATCTGAATGCATCCAGGATGCAAAGGAACATCAATGACTAATTTCTTCTACAAAATAAAGAGTGAGGTATTATGAAAACAACGGGTTATATACAGAGTGTTAATGAACAACACCGAAATATCTTACCTGTGTATAGAGGGGACCTAGACAAGAAACTTTTATTAGGAGTCTTTTGCTCAATGGATTCAATTTTTTTTGCCATGTTATAGCATGGCCACCACTGCCTTCTAACATTTTAACTGATGTGAAACACTGGGGTTATGAATAAATAAAAAATAAAAAACTAATGCAGTAATGGCCAGTTATGTGATTAGTCTGTGAATTTTGCAGATTATGAATACTCTAAATTGTGATACAGCTGTTGATGAATGCTTAAGAATAGGTTTTTATCAATCACTAAGAAGACATGAAGTCCATTTTGTTGGAGAAAGCTATAGGTTCTACTAGCATTTTTCTACATGTCTAATATGAGTGTATATTCAAATGTTCCGCTCAATGTAATATCGCTGAATCAGCTCTCTCAGCGCATTGATATTAGTATAAGTCCGCCTATTTCTGTGAATCCCCATTCATCGACAGGTGCAGGTTTAGCGGCAGCATGACATCACAGCGTCATGTTAGTTAGTCAGTTAGCATCGAGCCTCCACGCATGAGAGACGTGCTGGAGCGCCGTCCAGAATCCCGCCTATTTCAGACAATAGAACAGAGGTTTTCTATTAATTAGCGAATAAATACATAATACTTCCATTTACAAGTATTACCGTGTGTTATTAATTAATCTACACTAATTACAGTAGATTCAGTGTTATCGGCTTCTTAGATCAGTCTAAAAGTTCGTTTATCAGTGCGGCAACGTTGCGCAACCAAGCGTTCGCAATAGCTCGTCTATAAAGTTCATTAGATTCAAGATTTCAGTTTGAAATCATATTAGAATTAATACAGCTATCATTACGCTCATTTTAAGATATAATTTACATTGCTGGCATAATTAGAGAAATTATTCGCCACTTGTGTACCAAGTTCCCGCCAACGCACATTCCACTGTGCAGTGCAAGTGCACCTATCTCAGATTAATTATACATATTATTTCAGTGTTTCTATTAATATTTCAAGTTCATTATTTACCCATATGTTGTGAGAATAAATGTCCATAGTTTATTACATGATACAGGTTTCACTCCAATATTGCATCCGAAGATCCCTGTTCCAGCACCTGAGATTTATAAGTCCACTCGCTCTACTCATTTTATTATTGTTTAATGCAATAATTGGTCCTCCAGCTCCAGAGATTCTTTCTAACATCCTTTCCCATCTTTTCCCTTTACGGCAGGGTCATAAGCCGCTCTTGTACCCAACACATTTAATGAAAATTTTAACCGTACTTTGCTTCATTATTGACTTACAAGCACCAAATTGTAATGACTTTAATGCCCTGTAGTATACACATTATACAAGTTGCTTGTCTATACCCCCTCTATACAAAGGTAAAATACTTTGGTGTTGTTCATTAACATTCTGTAAGTGTAATAGTATATTATCCAAGTGTATAATAATTATATTTTCAGTTACTTGACGTGAAATTTTATTGTTACCTTCAAATTATGCATTCATGAGTAAAAGAATATGCTGACAGATGATTTGTGGTTGTTCTACAGCAGTGGTCTTCAACGTGGCCCAGGGGCCGCATGCAACCTGTAACTTAATTTTTGGCAGCCTGCAAATAAATACTAATTTTAACCGCAATGCCAATATTGACAAATTAGTGAAAAATAAACAGTGTCAGGTCTCATTAACTTCAAGAATGTTACTGGGCTTTGTGTTATTCACTAGCCTTTCAAAGAGGAAGACAAAATATAAAACACATAAATGTATAATGTTAAGTAATTCCTAGTTATTTTAATATAATTGATATATTTCTGTTATGTAAGTATCATGTTATTAATCAGGTAAACTGGTATAACAAAATGCCAGAATGTTTTTGTTGAATCAATTATAATTGCGATTATGATATGCAGAAAATAAGTTTTTTTAATCAGATTAAAATCGACCAGCGTCAGCAGAACTACAGATTTGTGATATCTTGACAATCGCGCACTCAAATAAAAATAAAAAATAAAATTAAAAAAATCCATGTCAAATCGGCTGGCTGCAGGAATTGATCCAGAGACCTCCAGAACACGAGTCCAACTCAGGCAGTTTAAAGGTCTAGTTTGATAAGCATATGTGAAGGAATAGTGTTATTTGTCAAATCTAAAATGTATTGCAACTTGAAATTCTTAAAATAGGCCTATGTCAACATTTCACAAAATTCCGTGGCAAATAACTCCGCTGATTATTTCACAGTAATGTACCATCTGCATATAACAGTATTCATGTAGTAGGCCTACTCAATTTTCAACTAGATCAACGAAGTAAACAAACATCTGACTACATTGCATCAAAGCCCTCTGTGATAAAAAATGTGTCATTGTAGTACAGACATGATTAAAAAAACCATAGAACTTTTAATTAGTTGTTACTCTGGTACCGGTAAACCAATTTGGTCCAAAATAAATAGACTTCTTGCCATGGACGTTATAAATGAGTATACTAAGATTTATGAAAATCCGAGTTACCGTGCCTTTTGTTATATAATACCATAAAAAGGCACTAAATTGGGCATTATTCTGGTACTGGCCAACCGATTTGGTCCAATATCAATAGATGTCTTCCCATGGACATTATAAATAGGTATACCAAGTTTCATGAAAATCCGATTAAGTGTATTTGAGTTATGGCACCTTTAAAATATACACTAAATTGGGTTTTACTCCGGTACCGGTCAACCGATTTGGTCCAATATTAATAGGATACTTCCCATGGACATTATAAACGTTTATACCAAGCTTCGTTAAAATTCAATAAACCGTATTTGAGTTATCATGCGTACAGACACACAGATGGACGGACAGACATTTTCTCGTCTCCCACACAATCTCATAAAGTACCATACTGGCACTTAATCAATCAATGCGGCCTGCTAATCTTTCACCAAAAAGAAAATGGCTCTTTAGCTAAAAAAAAAAGGTTGAAGAACAATGTTCTAGAGTGTTTGTTAAACTACTTCACATATTCTAATTTTCATGCTTTGGAAACATTGCTGGAAAAATTTTGGTCACTAATGGCAATTTGGCAACTAGAAATTTTGTCAAATTTTGTCACAATGTTGATAAAATAAAGCCATATTGAGAATCCTGTGAGTATAAAATGTGGTAACTTTGCCTTGTAAATACAAAATTCAGTATGATAAAAATCATATACATTTTACCACCTTGTGGTCATCCTCAGTGATAAAAATCATTATTAAGTAAAAATTAAAACATAGCTAAGTTGATCAACATAATTAATGTGATATGTACTTAAGAGCCAGCCAGCAGAATTACATACCATATTAAATACGTTGATTTGACATAGCATTGTTTCAATTTTTACTTAGTGATTTCTATGAATGCGGATGACCAGAAGTTGGTTGAAATATATTTGTTAACATTTTATATAAATTTTGTTCCATGCAGATTAATTATAAATAAGTGAATTAGTTTTTATCTAAAAAAGCATATTTAATTTGGCCCAAACATATTTTTTTGTGACTAAATTGTTATCATATTGAGACCCTTTCAATTTGAGGCTCCGGACAACTTCATGTGTTAGAACATCACTGTTCATCCATACTTACCCAATGCACACATGCTCTACATCTGCATTTCAATTAGGAACATTTATTTTATTTGTTATGTTATTTAAAAAAAGAAGAAATTATGAGGTGTTTCAATTTCTCCCAAACTGAAGGAAGATGAAGAGAAAGAGGAAAAGAATTAATGGAAAAAGAAAAGGATACTTACAAATGAAAGATGGTTTCCAATGGCTATTATGGAGTCAATATCTCCTGCACTTGCAAGGTGATTCAGAAGGAATCGAGAAATTCTTGGTATAGGGCGTAAACCTTTCTCCAGAATTCCTTGCAATACTTTTGTTGCTTCACATTGTCGTTCAGCCTTCACTAAACTTTCAACTAGGTGTGAAAGGTCAGCTACTGAGAGCTTTTCATCAGAATTTTCAACCCTGTAAAATACAAAGTATTTCAATGTGACATAATGCATAAATTCCTGTAAAGAGGTTATCAAAGGGCAGAAACAGTCTTTAAAAATAAAAAGACAGAGCAACAGAGTAACTGCCAAGTTGGCACAAAAACACCTTTTGTGGCGCCACCCAGACAACCCAGGCAGTTATGACTCTGGCCACGGAAGCCAAAGGACCTAGATCAACAGAGTGTTTTAATCTTAAAGAAAATCTGTAGTACTGAGCACTATTGAAGTATTAGTAATGTAGCAGCGGCTGGGCCTGAAATAGCAGTCCTCTACGAGTGAAAACATTTAAAAACAAGTTGACACATATTTAATTAGCAGCTAGATGAAAATTTAGAAGAATTTCGGAATTACTCAGTAATGAGCTACGATAGGGTTAAGCATAGGGATTACTGATCTTTTTCTTTTGTTGTTGTTTGTTTTCTTTTCCCTCTCTTTGATGTTTCTTTCTCTCGTTCTGTAAGCTATGCTTGAATGAATGAATGAATGAATGAATAAGCATTATTTGTCCCATGAAGGGCTATGGCCTCCTAATTAGGGGGAGCTCGATTAGGTATCACATATGGAGGGCTAGTCCATATGATCTTCAACCTTCTAAGGTTGACTTGAAGTCTGTCTTGTGATTGTCTTTTCCACAACACTGATTTTGCACCACTGTTTTTATAGCACTGTCATGTCATTTTCCTTTAGTTTTGCTCTCCACTTGGTTCTGTCCTTTGCCATTGTGGACCAGTGTATGCCTGCTTCCGCCTTGAAGTCATCTGCCCACCTGGTACCTGGTCTTCCACGGTGTCTCCTGCCATTACGGGGGTCCCACGTTGTTCAAATGTGTGCCCACCTGTTGTTGTTGAGGCGTGCCACATGTCCTCCCCATTTCCATTTTAGAAGCATGGCTTTTTGTGAGATGTCCTTAGATTTTGTCATTTCTTTTAGTCGTACATTTGAAATTCTCTCCCTCCAGGTTATCCCTAGAATTTTCCTCTCCATTTTTCTTTGGCAGCTTTGAATCCGTTTTCTCTGTCCTTCTGTCAGGTTCCATGTTTGGCATCCATATAACATTGTTGGGTAGATGCTTGTTTCCAGTGCTTCCAGCCTTAGTCTTCTGTTGAGAGTTCTGTCTAGTAGGATGAATTTTAGTGTCCAGAAGGCTTTCCATGCTATGGCCATCCTTCTCCTAATCTCTTTCTCCATATTCTGCTGGAAACAGACGAGTTGGCCCAGATACATATTCAAGTTCTGTCGTATTTACCTTGATTGGGGTTGTCTGTCTGTTGGTCATTACTTTGGTTTTTGTCATATTCATTTCTAACCCTGTCTGGATGCTGGCATTATTCAGTTCTTGTATCATTTCCTGTAAGTGTTGAGCATTTGTTGCAAACAGGACCACATCATCTGCAAATCTGAGATTTGTGATTTTGTACCCATTCATATTAATTCCATAACTTTTCCTCCACTTTGTTTTCCGGAAAATACTCTCAAGAAGACTGGTGAACAGTTTTGGGGATATGGGGTCGCCTTGTCTCACTCCTCGCCCTAGCTTGAAAGGTTGTCCAACTCTTTCTGTGATTTTCTGTATAGTTGGGATAGTAGCCTGATGTATTTATTCTCCACTCCTTGTTCAGACAGTGCTTGGAAGACACTAGTGTGCTCCACAGAGTTGAATGCCTTGGTATAGTCGATGAAGGCTATGAACAGTGGGAGGTTAAATTCCTCTGACTTTTCCATCACCTGTTTAGTGGTCTATAGGTGGTCCATGGTACTGTAACCCGAACGGAAGTCTGTTTGATCCTGTGTTTTATTTCCATCCAGTTGTTTTGTAATTCTTCTGGTGATTATCTTGGAGAATAATTTATAGAGGTTTGATATTAGACTAATAGGCCTGTAGTTATTTAGTTCATCTTTATTGCCTTTCTTGTGCAGTAGTACTATTGTGCTTGTCAATGCTTATTGTAATCCTAATTGTAAGTTATACTTTTCTAATTCTAACTGTAATTTTTTTGTTCTGCCACCAGGCATTTGCCCAATTGCAGAAGTGAAATATATACAATACAATACAACAATAACAATACTAATAATAATAATAATAATAATAATACTGAAAATTGAGTAGTGAGAATATGGGTATCTCCAGAATCTACTTGTGATGAAGATGTTAATAAGCACAGCATTTTTAATTCTAAAAACTCACAACTTTCTTACAATGTATGGATTTCAAGGCATTACAATTTAAATATACCATCCCAAAATTAATATTCACATATATCTTACTTTTCAATGATTTTCAGCGCAGTGTCGAGGTCATCCTGTCTTAAAGCTGCTCTGAATTGATTCACTGTTTTTGAAGCTGATGCATTTTCCTGTGATACTTTCTGTGGTATTTTCTTGTTCTCGTCCTTGGATGATGCAGCAGGTAATTTAGGTATCACAAAAGGTACTTCTAGACCTTCTAATTTCAAGAAATTTCCAAGCTTTACCAGAAATTCTTCTGAAGGCTGCACATCTTCCTCTTGCATCCTGGTCCATAAACCAAGTGCTTTATCAGGATCCTTTGACTTACCTGAAACATATCGATTACTACAGTATTTACACAGGAATATCAGGGAAAAGACTACACAAACAAAGAAAAGGCCGTATTTTTCTAGACTATTTAGCTCATGACCAATCCAGTATAAGAATATGTGAAAATTCAAGCAATTGCATCTGTCATCATAATTTTATCAATTTGTTTTTATCACTTTCATTTTACTGCACCTACATGCACTTACATGACAGTCAATTTCTGAAAACAGAAGAATGCAAGTAAGCAGGATGTTAGAATTCCCCTCTTTATTCACTAAACAGTCACAATATAATTTCAGGTTCAGATTTTCTCAAAATAAAATCCTGACCTCTTGTTATATTTCTACAATAAATCACAGAATGGCTTTGTAATGTAAAGCTATGGAGGATATGTTTGATTTCATCTAAGGTTTATGTTTTACAATTTTGTACTTTACAAATAATGTATTCTGTTTATTTTTCATTGCTTGCCGGGTGGTTGTGTTACTGAGGATTAAGTTCATTCTGTCTATTTATTTGTTGAGTCTTCAACACAACCGCTCGTATTTGCATCTATTTTTGAGACTGAAGTTGACATCTTTGGCAAGTAGCAGTAGGCTATGTTTCTCATCATATTAACATGCTGCAGCCACTGTCTCTCCTATGCAAAAGTGCTATAATGTGTACAAGTGTTTTATAAAAGTTATTGTTTAGTTACAATATTGTTCTTAATTACCATTCATGATAAATTTCTTGTCAAGATGTCTCCTACAGTTTTTCTTATGTAGAAAGTTTTTCTACATAACTAATGGCAACCCTGCCAGGATGTGAAGATTAATATTATTATATGTGTGATTTAATCATTCTATATGGTTTGTGTGGTGTCCGCTATAAGAGTCAGCTTCCACAAACATCACTCTGCTGTATACCAGATCAGCTTCTACAAGCATCGCTCTCTTGTACCGGAGCATCTCATCATACATATTACCAGGCGAGTGATAGCCTTCCTTTCCATTCCTAGTGTTCAAATACAGTGTGATTCACGATGCCAGGCTCAGAAGATAACAGTGCTCAACTAACCTGCCAGCAATTAGCCACCATGGCTGTGCCCATTAAGAATCGTAAGTCGAATAGGGCTTTGATTAATGGGAAATTTACTAGATTCAAACAAAGTATTGATAATGCCGAAGATGAAGTGTCTATTGAAGAAATATGCTTGCACATGTCACAATTTAAATCTCTATATGACGAATTTGATGAAATTCAGACAAAAAGTTGATATTCTAGATGGTGACATAGAATCCAAGAAGGAAAGAGGAGATTTCATGGACAAATATTTTACCACTATAAGTAAATGCCAACGCAAAATCAAATATTTTGAAAATAAATTATTAGCTACCAGTGGTTCATTACTAGGCCTACCTCCACCTTCACAGACAGCCCAATTTGAAGCTAACCTGCATGTACAGTTATCCAAGTAGAAGTTCCAACTTTCAGTGAAGATTATCAGGCTTGGCTTCCCTAAAAAGAATTATTTACTGCTCTAGTTCATTCGAATGAAACATTTTCTAACATTCACAAGTTTCACTAAATGCATCTGTCTCTAAAATGTGATGCCTCTAGATTGGTCAAATCACTGCCTGTCGCGTCAGAAAACTATAGTGTAGCCTGGCAATTACTCCAAGAAAGATACCAGAATAAAAAAAAATTATTGTACAGAATTTTATTAGATATCGTTTAAAATACATTAAGGTCACTAACAAATCCGCCCCTCAGCTGTGTAATCTTTTTTATCATTTCCAACGTCAAGTGCACATTAGAAGGAATAGGCCAGTCTGTTAAACACTGGGATGCCTTTCTTATCCATTTGATTATCTACACTTCGTGCTAGGGAATTAGAATCCTCTCCTACAAGGTTCCAAAATTTTCAGGCCTCTGAAAATTTCTGGAAATTAAATGCCAGTCTCTTGATGCCTTGGAATAGGAATAGACCAGTCAAATGTTACACAAAAAATGTGCAAACTTATATTAAATGGGTATTAATAATAATGGAGTTTCAGACCATTACTGGGACTACAAATCCAGATTTGCAATCCTCAGACACCTGTGCTTGCCGAATGGCGGTCGAAAAACAGCTATTTTCTCTGACTTTTTTTGGTTTTCTACAATATCTCCTACACTATGCATTTGATGGAAAAAATCTTTCATAGTTTTTTTTAAAGAAAATTAAATTTAAATTTGCTAAAACATGAGATCAAAATTGCTTTTGTAAGTTATATAACTACCGAGATACTGCTTTCCAAAGATTGACCTCTTCTTTTCCAAAAAGTGAAAATTTTAAGTTATCTTCATGTTTCAAGTTGGACACCGGCAAAATGACACATCCTACAGAAAAGTCAAGAGCATTAAAGTAGTAGGGAATTTAATAAGCTTTAATTTGAGCTGGGGCTGGTCCTTGTAGCTCAGACATTGTCAGAAATGACGAAAAATAAAAGGATGAAAAAAATGTGTTTTTGGTTGAAAGATGAGTAACATCATTCCCTCCACCAACACCTTAATTACAATTACAATTTACAATTACAATTACAATTTATTACTCCAAAGTACACGAAAAATATATACAAAAGTTGATACGCCCCCCGAAGAAGCAGAGCTTGTGTTCGGGGGTGGTTCAGTTATATATTAGAAATACTTATACTAAACAATTACTTAAAAAAAATGCATAATTTGGAGAAGTATGACAAAATGTTATGTATGAAAGGTTAGAACATGTTCTATTTACAATACAAAGGTACGAAGCAATACAACAATAATACATAACAATTTATTTGTTCAAATTTTAGTAAAAACAAAGAAATTAAGTTCTATCCAAATTTTAAAGTTTAATATGAAAAATGTTATAACAGTAATAGTCGATAACAGAAGTAATAATTATATAAATTTTCTAATTTTAGACCTAAATTGTTTGTTGTTTAAGCTATTTAGATCAGGATGGTTGGTAATAAATGAATTGAATAGTCTTGGGCCAAAACTTGAACAGTGCTTAGCTCCAGCAGTTGTAACATTTTTTGGTTCAAGTAATAAATTAAATTGATTCCTTCGCGTGTTATATACGTGAGATTCTGACTTGTAATTGTCACGATGTTTATGAAAATAATCCAGTATGACGTACTTGTAAATTTGGTCTATGGTGAAAACGTTAAATTCAGAAAATAATAATTTGGAAGAATAGTCCAATAGAATTAATGTGTCATTTCATAACATGTTGATGGAAAATGTTGTAGGCTACTGTAACGCTGTTTGAAACGACCGCGATCCCATCCCCTCCGCCTGCACTTTCTTACGTAAGTAGTGCACGAGTTCGCCGCTGCGCTACGAGTCGAAGTGGTAACCTGGTTTCCACTCGCTTCTACAGACTGTCTCAGGCGTTTGCCTAGTTAAGTGTGGGAGCAGCGGGATGGAGTGGCTTCTTCTTCTATGAGCGTGAGTTGCGATTTCGTCACTACTTATTGTACAATTTCTATTCATCAGCACATCATGTTAGAATTTTCATTAATGATTAGTACAATGTTTAGGCAAGAAATGGACAATCTAAGATTCCTAAATCATGAAAGTTACTTCAAATCAGTGGTCCTTATGTATATGGACTTTCTTGTAATAGTCATGTTGGATAAGGAACAACTTTTATATCACTAAGCTATCTTGTTGCGTAAAGCTATTGCCAATATCATGCTGAAATTCTTCTTGCTTCATGTCAATGCGTCAGGAGTGTATTTGATGTCCCGTATGTTATTATGATACATTAAGTTTATAGAAATTTATGTACGTAGTTTTGTCATATAGTTTGTGGAAATCTACTAATATTAACCTGGATGAGTTATTCATTAGTATTTCATAGATGTTTTGCTTTAAAATTTTCTTAGTGGGCATGGCGTCGCCATTATGATAGCCTGTTGCATCTTGGGATTTTTCTGTGTGACGTAGTATTTTTTTTTTCCTGATGATTTCTATACATTAAATTGAGTCATGTTTCTATTTCTACAAGTTTATATACTAAATTCCAGTAATTCCATATGAATAAATTATTCAATTCAGCATCTTACATTGTATTGGATGCCCTCTTCGATTTTGCTTTCATAAGTGAGCACGTTATAAGCAATGTTCCCACTCTGTTTCCGCAAGTGAAATTTCAGCATTGATTTGGATGACAGTTATACGCATATTTACCCATAATAGCTGTATAGGCTTTTGATGTTATTTACTATATATATGTATTGGGTATAATGGTTTTATGAGAAGCTCAGGGTTGTACAGTTTCATCGTGGAAGAGATTTATCCTAGTGTTCAGGCATAATATATTTCTAAAATGATATATAGGCCTACATATTTAGATGGGTCAAACCTCAGGTTTCAGATTTCGTCATTCTAGTCCATGAGGATATTATTCTGCGTATTCATTTAAGTGAGCATTCTTTGAATATATATAATTATATATTATTTGAAATAGTATTTCCTCAATATTTTGCTAGTAAATGTAAATTATTAATTTACTGCTAATTACAAGATAATACTGATTATCTGTATAGATAATTGATTGGCAAGTTACAAAGCTTATTTCATAGGCTACATCTCGTGTAGCTTGTTGCATTTTTCCTACATTAAGGGTACTCCCAGTATAATTATTCCTTTTGACATCATATTACTATTTAAAAAAAAATAGTACTGATTACACAGGTCTGCAAAAAAAGAATTTTTTTCAGCTGCATGAGATATTTTTACTAAATTATATGTTTCAAAATGCACTGATTCCAAAAATGGCATCCATTTTCCCCTATCACGTAAGGTTTTTTTCGCAAAACTAAAAGATACACAGTATTGGTAAAAAGCACTCATGTATTAAGATGAATCAAACATATTAATTTTTACAACAAATGAAACATCATTTTGTGACATTTATTCACAATTTTATGTTTATTCATCTCTTTTGTGAAACCTTTTCTTCTTCTCTTTGATGATTCGCCGGACTCGTTTCCGATTTCCATCTTTGGTTTCCCGCTTCAGCATCCAACAGTAGTCGGCAAGCATATTGACATCCCATCTTCCTTGGTACCGTCTCTCGATATCACGGACATCCTGGTGAAACCGTTCACCCATTTCTTCACTGTAAGCTCCCAAGTTTTCAGGAAAATAATCCATATGGGAGTGTAAAAAATGAACCTTTAAGCTCATCTTGCATCCTTGAGCTTTGTACGCTGCCATCATACGATGCACAATGGTTTTGTAGTCAGGATCCTTAGTATTTCCCAAAAATCTTAACACTACACCCTTGAACGATTCCCAAGCTTCTTTTTCCTTCTCATTCATACTTTCAAGAAAGAGGGAGTCGGATAAAAGTTTTCATATGTCGGGACCAATGAAAACTCCCTCTTTCAACTTGGCTTCAGACAGCTTCGGGAATTTAGATCACAGATATCTAAAACAATTCCCATCCTTTTGCAGTGATTTTACAAACTGTTTCATAAGCCCCAATTCAATGTGAAGAGGGGGCAATAAAACCTTTTCTGGTGGAACGAGAGTCGTATTGATGACGTTTTTCTCGCTGGGTTTTAGGGATTCTCGCAGTGACCAGTCACTTTTGGTCCAATGCTGCTCTCTGGCTCTACTATCCCACAAGCATAGAAAACATGGGTACTTTGTATAACCTGACTGCTGACCCAAAAGCATGGTTAGTATTTTGAAGTCCCCACAAACCATCCATTGATGGGCTTGATATTTGATTTTTTCCAGAATAATGGCCAAATCGTTATAGTTTTCTTCCATATAGTGATCTTTTTCTTTTGTTGTTGTTTGTTTTCTTCTCCCTCTCTATGATCTTTCTTTCTCTCGTTCTTAAGCTATTTGAAATCCTAACTGTAAGTGTAATCCTAATTGTAAATTGTAATCCTAACTGTAAGTTATTTGTAATCCTAACTGTAAGTCATACTTTGTAATTGCTAACTGTAATTGTTTTTTCTGCCACCGGGCATTTGCCCAATTGCAGAAATGAAATATATATACAATACAATACAATACATATGCACCGAGTGTCCCATAGTGAGGGATGCAAAAGTATTTCCATTGTGCAGCAAGACTGCTTTAAGACTAGCTTTGGACGAATCAATGAATAGGCGCCATTCAGATGAATCATATTCTACATCAAAGCACTTTATGAGCCCTTGTACATCATTACAAAAAACTAGATGTCCCTCTTTGGAGAAAACTGAGTAAATTCTTTCTCTCGGTGCCTATACCACGAAAATGCGGTATCAGATGACAGAAGGTTTTTGTTTTTTAGTCTCGAACCTAGCAATTCGGCTGCATCTTTTGATAGACCTAAATCTCTTACTAGGTCATTGAGCTCACTCTGAGAAAATAGTTCAGGCCCCTCGTCAACAGAAAAATCTGAGCTAGATTCGTCCTGGGGAGGTAATGTGTCTTCGTCCTCTGACTCACTCAAGTATTCATCTAAACTGGAAGGTGGCTGTGGGATTGGTATTTCAAAGCTATGGGGCACTGGACGAATAGCTGAGTCAAGGTTAGGATAAGATATGTTCTTTCTATTTTTTTTATTAAATCCCTTTACATATACTGAACAGAAATAGCAATCGCTTGTATGATATTTCTGCTCATGCCATATCATAGGAATTCCAAAACGAAATGAGTTTTTCTTACCCTTAAACCACAAACGAAGATCTTCCTCACATCTTCTACACACCTTGTGAGGGGCCCATGGTTTGTCTTGATCCCCAAGTTTTAATTTGAAGTAAGCAAAATAAACCTTCTTCACAAAATCATTAATGTTTCTCTGTTGTCGCTTCACAGTGTATTCACCACAAATAAAACAAAAGCTATCAGGAGACACAACACAACCTCTTGGAGCCATGATTACAAAATAGAAACAACAGCACTGTTCAGTTTGAAAGCGATGTGTCTACTGAATGGCGGCTCTACTTCATGTGCGATACTGAACTTCTTTGACTTGTGCCGCCCCCCTCCACCACTCACCCCTAACAGTTAACATTATATATTGTATAGTTAAGCTATAATTGAATAAATTAATGTAAAAATCAATTGTTTATGAGAATCTGTAAGATAAAATACCGGATTTTCAATAACCATACATTTTATGAAAAATAAATATAACCACTTCACTTACACAAAAAATGGACGTGATAGAAGTTTTTTGGTATTTTTTTAGGTATTAGGAAGTCAAATTCTGTACGAAAATTAAGAGACATCCTATGCAGTTTTTTAGTTGCAGACCTGTGTTATCTAATGCAGATTCCTTCTGTTTTGAATAAGTATTATTCTTCCTCTTGTCATTTAATTCCTTTTATTAGTTTGTCTGGCTCATATAATTCTCAGTCAGGTTACAGTCAGTGATCTTTCACATTGTTTCATACTTATTCTTATATTAAATTTTTTTAAGCATATTTTGTTATAACTATTATTTTTCATCTACCTACCGATTATTCTAAATTCTGATTTTTCATTATATTTCAATCTACTGTTTACTATTCTAGTCAGATATTTTCTTGGTTAGGTTATTATCTTAAAACAAATTAAAAGTAATATCCTTTCGAAAAAAATAATATTGAGATAGATCCATACACTACTTCCCTTATTTTAATTACTAACCTGAACCCAGGTTTCGGTGAGCCTTCCCACCATGTTCACCAGTTATACTCCATCTGAGTAATTAGTAATTAGTAATTAGTATAGTAATTAAAATAAGGGAAGTAGTGTATGGATCTATCTCAATATTATTTTTTTCGTAATATTAACTTCCCTGTATAAACTTTCTAAAATTCTATATATAATATCCTTTGTTTTGATTCTTAAATAATAAAACTTCTTTGCCATTGATAATCTTATATTCTGATAGTTTCTGCATTTCATTTTGCTCACTATTCTGTTCACGAGTTTAGATTTCATGGACTGTTTTTTCTAGTGAATATTGGATACCCACGTAATTTGTTGCTGTCATGCATTTTGCATAAGGTGTAGGTCTGGCCAAGCTTTTTCTACTTATAGAATATTTTGGGGCGTCGCCAAAGAATGCCTGTTATTGAGATTAGGTAGTCCTAATTATAACCAATGGTTAGTTTACTTCTCATGGAAATTGTGGTTTAATCTATGGATTTTGGATAAGGTACATTCAGGTATACTAGAATTATTCTACGACTGTATTTATGGTAATATTATTCTTATACAATTTTATGAGTAATACTTTGTACATTTATTCTCTGCTCTTATTATATAGAGCAGCTTCTTATTTAGCCAGAGTGCTTTATTTATATATTTATACATGGGTCACTAGTCATTCAATGTTTAATGTTTATGTATTTTGGTCATGTTTAATCAAATGAGACCTTTTTAATGGTTTATATATATAAATTGTTCGAGTTAAACATTAAAACATTATTCTTGGAATCTTGCGACTCATGTTTAGCTGCTATTTTCATATTGTGCTCCCTTTCTTGTCACCCTGTTCTGGAGATAGTATCTATGGTCTTTAGGGTATTGTCCTCACGCTCTTCAAGTTTTTTTAGGTTGTTTATTCTTATATAAGATTTGGTAGGCCTGCAAATAAGAATCAGTCATTAACTCAGATAATATTCTGTGTGGAGAGGATATAACAGAAGAAGTTTTGGGGGAAAAAAAAAATGTTCTACCATCCAAATATAAAAAAGACGATGGTTTAGTTGTTGAAAGTACGTAGAAGTTTATTTTATAATACGTGAGTGTATAATAAGTGAGTTTATTATATAATAAGTGAGTTTATTTTATAATAAGTTCATTTTATAAGTGAGTGTATCTTCAAAAATACAAGTGTGAAAAATGCCAGTTCCATCGGGCTTTTGTTTCATCTGTAGGATGTCACTGGAAGATGAGACTAATGGTCCACGAACTGCTGTGAAAAAACAAGGATTGCCTCTCTAATTGGTGTGTATGTGAAGTGAAAACTTAAAGACAACCAAATATACATTTCACCGTTCAGTCAAGTCATAGTGTATGATGGTTATCATAAGATATATATTGCTTCAAAAAAATGTGACAGCATCTGAAAGTCGTGGAGGGGATTCTGTTACCCAAACTCAGCCAACAGCAGCCCTGCAATCATCCCTTAAGAGTTGTGAAGTAGAAAAAATCTGTATTCTGTGTGGAGAGGATATAACAGAAGAATTTTTGGGGGGAAAAAAAAAAAAAAAAAAAAAAAAAAAAAAAAAAAAATGTTCTACCATCCAAATATAGAAAAGAGGTTTCTCCAAAAGTGGAATCTGTACAAAATGCTTTGGAGAGAATAGACTCATACTTGTAAAACAGTGAGGAATGCCAATTCTCAATAAGTAAGCTGATGTGATAATCATAAAACAGTATCTCATTGATCGTTATAAGGAGGATATTGTGATTATGTTGAGGAATGGTCGGCCACCAATCTTTTGTTTTACAAACGCAGGACCAGGTATGTCTATGTACATTTCCTATCATTATATTCTTAAATTTCGTTGTTCACTTATACACTCTCATACCCGTGCTGGGATGACCCGGTGGCTGGGTGCACCGGTGACCAGGGCTCTGGGATGGCACAGAGTCGCCTCCTCTTAGGCTATCGGGCGGGTCCCGTAAGTTGCGAATGCGGGCCCCACACTGTGATGGTGTGGGGGGAGGAGGAATAAGCGTTTACGTGAATACTCCTCCCCGGACAGTTAGGGGCGCCATGTGTCGTACTTCAGGGACATGGTGGTGGAGGGGATGTACTTTAGCCCTATCCTCGGTTTTCGAGGTAACAGGCGGGACCCCCTTTGTAGACTGAAGTACCAGTGAGGGTGATGCGTACTGGGGCATCTAGGATTCGGATGGGCGTGCTAAGCGATGTTATGGCGGGCAGGGTGCGCCGCCACTTAGCCTCTAGCCGTCAAAGGGTCATCTCCACCTACAAGTGGTGTCTCCCCGTTTTTGCAGACGGAGCGCTGGCCTAGTCGACTGTTGCTGAAACAGTAGTCGGGACGGTATTGAGCCGGTCTGGGTTCCCTTAGGGGTCGTTCTCTTCGGAGGCGCCCGACCGGGGCCCAGGTCTTACCGTGTTTGGTGTCGGATTCGACGTGGTAGTGGTTCCCGTACTCAGGGTACGAGGAGGGGGGTCGTCGTGTGTGCGTGACCGGTACCATAGTAGGGGGAGGCATAGTCCAACGATCCCTGCCATGACTGGTGTCGGTGGCGTTACTACGGCGATGCTCCCGACCTAGAGGGCGGGGAGGCCTAGGTGGTGCTGGGTCCACCGAACGGTTCCTACCCTACCCAAAACGCCCATCCTTAATCTCCGTGTCACATGGGCTATGCGAAATCGCGAGGCGGCCTCGACAGGTGGATATCCCTACCAGGGAATTTACTCTGAATCTCTCTCTCTCTCTATACACTCTCATAGTACACTATGTGTGTGCCTTGAAATATTATACAATAGCGATTTTTTATTCTACTCTTTTGCAAGGTACAAACGTGGTTGGGGTGGAGAGAAACCCCACAGATTGTGGGTGGAAGGTGGATGAGTTGGAGCTTACTCCAATCACAATGGAAGTTCAACGAGCACCTCAAACGCTTCTGCAATTGATCTCGTGCAAGTGCAAGACTAGCTATGCTGGGGCTGCAGATGCTGCAAAGCTGGGCTGAAATGCTCAGTTTTGTGCACTTTCTGCCTGGGGAAATCCTGCCGCATTGTGCCCACACCCCAGGATGACAGTTCTTCAAGTGAGGATAAGACATCTCCCCGCCCTCGACTTCCCAGGCCCCCCAGATCCCATACCATCCCATACCAGGAACCTAACAAATGTTGATTTAAATGTACTTGTTGGTTTAAATGTAAATACATTTTTATGAAATATTCCTCTTAAATATTTTTAATAGTTATCTATATTAATAAAAGGAAGTGTCTGTCTGTCTGTCTGCGATGCCCAGCAAAATCTACTGAACGTAGAGATCTGAAATTTTAAACATAGATGGACTAAAGGGTCGGAAAGTGCACCTCGAAGCTGGAATTTTAATTTTAGTTTTCCTTCGCGAGTTATGAGTGAAAACAGGCAGAAAACGTGCATTTTTTGCGTTTTCGAAGCATCAGTTTTCAGTAATATTATTTCAATGTCAAATCAATAACAGTTGGCTTTCGCTATTTTTGTCATACCTTGAAAATGAAACTTCCGCAATTGCTTGAATGTTGTAGCTCACACTGGTCGATTCATTTGTTTTTAATGTCAAGGCACGCATACATATGAAATTTTCAACCTAATCCCGAAGAGGATTATTATTATTATTATTATTATTATTATTATTATAAGTGGGATAATCAATATAGGCCTAAATATGGTCAAACGTTGTTCAATTTGGACGAAAGTCACTATACAGGGGTTTTCTGGGCCAAGGACCTCGAATCTGAGGTCGCTTTTACCAGGCGACACTATCTAATGTAGTCCACGTGATTTAGGTGTTAATAAATATAATGATTTAACTATTATGCTCTTAATCTTTTAAATAATTATCGCGGGCGATCGCTTGATTTTGTAAGTCCATCCTGGACGATTCATTTGTTTAGAATATCAAGGCCTACAGACGTATGAAATTTTCAACATAGACGGAAGAGGGATATTCAATATAGGCCTAAATATGGTCAAACGTTCGATTTGGACGAAACTCACTATACAGGGGTTTTCTGGGCCAAGGACCTCGAATCTGAGGTCGCTTTTACCAGGCGACGCTATCTAGGCTTTGGCTATTTTTGTCATACCTTGGAAATAAAAACCCATGCAGGTCGATTCATTTGTTTATAATGTCAAGGCACGCATATATCTGAAATTTTCAACATAGACGGAAGAGGGACAATCAAAATAGGCCTATATATGGTTAAACATTGTTCGATTTGAACGAAACTATACAAGGGTTTTCTGGGCCAAGCAACTCGAATCTGAGGTCGCTTTTACCAGGCGACGCTATCTAATCGTGGTATGTAGTCCCCATGATTTATTTTTTAATAAATATAATGATTTAACTATTATGCTCTTAATTTTTAATTTTTGTAATAATTATCGCGGGCGAAGCCGCGGGCACATGCTAGTAAGACATATCACAGGAATTGTTCCTGTAACTTCACACAGTAATGCTAAGTGCCATTTCATCTCTATGGAAATGCTGCCCCAACAGATGGAGAGATTCTGGTACCAAGAGGAGTTTTCTATTCGCATATTATCGGAGGACAAGAATCGTTGTGAGTTGTTTGTTTCTACAAAACATGTTATGTAACTTATGTAAAATACGACAAAATTTTAAAATAAAGACTTAATAGAAATACAAAACATAAATACCTAGGAGGTAGCTAGCAATCAATTACAGATAATTTTTTATACTCCTAATAAATTTAGTAACAGGGTATACTGAGAGCTCAGAATACATTTTGATTACAGAGTTATAAAAGCGAGGACCAAAATTAATGCTATGTTTTAACCCTGCCGCTGTGAGACATTTGGGTCCTGTTAGAGGTAGATTAGAATTTTGTTTAGTCTTAGGATGTGTACTTTGTACAATGTTTGTGAAAGTATTTTAATAATGAAAATTTGTAAAGTTGTTCATATTTGAAAATGTTAATTCAAAATATATATAGGCTAGTTGGATAATCAATATGTCTTTTTAGACTGATTTTTATTATTCTTTTTTGCAAAAGGTAAAGTGACTCAAGAGTCGTTTTCCCTAAACCTCCCCAGGTGTAATTTTATCTTTCTATAAACGTTATAAACAAATGAATCAGACAAAGTGATCTAACAATATCAAAGTGATCAACAATTGAGGGGCTCAGTGGAAAAACGACCTATCCCAACCGATGGCCGATTTTTTGTTTTATGCAGAATTCGTATCATGCCACCATCTTCTTATCAACATTTAGAAGATTATAGTCCTAAAGATGGCATATGAGGCTTTCTTTTAGGGAACAACTTGAAATATCGTAACGTGTGAGTGGAAAAATGACCCATCCCAACTCCAGTCACATGACAATGTCCTGCCTGCCTCAGCATGCACCACACAGCAGTTGCTTCATCGTGGCTGATGCAGGAGGAAGTTCTTGTGCAAAAACATGAGTGCGATATGTGATGATTCAAAGCAAAAAAGAAAGGAAAAGAAACTTGAAGGAATGCATAAAAATGAAGACAAAATTTTACATACGAGGGCTATTCTTTTTTAAAGGTCCGATGGGGCATAAAATGAAAAGCACAGTGAAAATCAAAACTGTTTTATTTGGAGTACACCTTCAAGCTACTCTATGTAGTCACACTCCAATTGAGACATTTGTCAAAGCGTGGTGCAACTTTCAAATGCCCTCTTCATAGAAGGTTGCCGCCAGCGTATTGAGAAGGGTCTTCAAGATATTTTGAAGAGTTTTGAAATTCTTCGTTGGTGTGGAAGCTCTGTCCTCCCAGATCTTTCTTCAGCTGCCGAAAAAGATGAAAGTCACTCAGCACAGGAAAGAGTTATTGAAATCCATCGTACAGGGGATGAAACGTGGATTCGTTACGACAATATAGAATGAAAAGAACAATCCAAAACAATGGATGCACACAAATTTCCCTGAACAAACCCAAGATCTGGCTTCCACACTAACGAAGAATTTCAAAATGCCGTGAAGACCCTTCTCAATACGCTGGCAGCAAGCTTCTATGAAGAGAGTATTTGAAAGTTGCACCATGTTTCGACAAATGTCTCAATTGGAGCACGACTACATAGAGAAGTAGCTAGAAGGTGTACCTAAATGTTCCAAATAAAACAATTTTGATTTTTGCTGTGGCTTCCATTTTATGCTCTATCAGACCTTGAAAAAAAATAGCCCTCATATTAGTGGGAAAGAGTATGTCACAGTCTCTGGAAAAGTTGTTCTTAGAAAAGTTTGGGTAACGTGGAAAAATGTTCTCCGACAACTTATTGCGTATACAGAATGCTCTTGTAAGGAACAAAAGAAAAATGTTTTTTTATTTATTTTCATTAAAAGAGTCTAGGCCTATATGCCTTGAGTAATACAGTACTGCCTATACAATATCCTGAGTTCAGGAAGACAAAGATGACAAAATATGGTGACATTATGGATCTTATGAAGTTTATTCTTCCTGTTCACAAGGAATTTTATAGTGGCCTAAAATCTGATAATGATGAGAATGATAATGTTTACATTGAAGATATAGATTTAATGTTCATAGGCCCACTAGTTCAGTGTGGAATATGGAACTTATGAGTATGTAATTTAATTACAGTTTTGTCACCATTTAGGGTCTAATGTATTTTTCTTATTAACAAACTTGTATGGCTAAAATGAGGCTAAGTATAACAAGTATATGGTTAATCATTTGCAGGAAGAATGTTTATTCTGTGTACTAGAAGCATATTAAATTTCATTGATCTGTGACTCATACATTTTTGGCAATGTCAGATTTCATAAAATCCCATTTGTAAGAGCTGAGGTTTTCCTGGAGAAGAATCTGAGTGAAGGTGGTCAGCCAGGTGTGGAAGTGGATTTCTCTCGACGTTTCAAAGTCCCACGCTGCCTCCATTTTCAAGGGTGTTAAAGTGTCAAGTCGTTGCCCTGCTGTAGAATATATACAAGTTATGGTTGTGCAGATCCGACCATTCAGGTGTTGGTAACCCCTCCATCGTTCCTTTTATGGGCCAGCCTCTCCCTGCTGTTCGTCACCTGTCTGAGGCAGTGATTCCAAATAGGGCTGATGTTAATTCCCACGTCTCTGTTCAGGTTGTCTGGCCCCAACTTAATTTCAATAGCCTCTTTTATTAGTCTGTCCCAGTAACATGATGTCTTGGCCAGAATCGTGGAAAATTTGATTTTGTGTCCTGGGCCAGAGTTGATAGCATGTTCTGCTATCGCTGATTACTCAGGGTAGAAGCATCTCATTTGTCGGGCATGTTCAGAGCAGCGTTGATCAAAAGTGCGTGCAGTCTGGCTGATGTACGCTCTACCTCATTCACAAGGAATGTGATACACACTTGGGATCCTAAGGTCCATTTCACCCTTCACAGGTCGTAAAAAACCCCTGATTTTCAGGGGTGGTTTGAATACCGCCTTGATCTTCCTCTTCCGCAATATTCGGGCTAGTCTCTGAGAGAGATTCCCAAAATATGGCAGTAATACAACTCGTGTGGTGTCCTAAGAGTCTGGTATTTTCTGGTAAACGATCCTTTTCAGGGCTATACGAATTTCTGCTTCACGATAGCCATTCTGTAGACAACCTGAACAGAGACATGGGAATTAACATCAGCCCTATTTGGAATAACTTCCTCAGACAGGTGACGAACAGCAGGGCGAGGATGGCCCATAAAAGGAACGATGGAGGGGTTACCGACACCTGATTGGTCGGATCTGTGCAACCAGAACTTGTATATATTCTACAGCAGGACGACTTGGCACTTCAAGGCCCTTGAAAATGGAGGCAGCGTGGGCCTTCGAAACATGGGGAGAAATTCACTTCCACACCTGGCTGATCACCTGAGAAACGTTCACTCAAAATCCCATTTATCTCCAAACTTGCTCTAATTGGGATGGGTCATTTTTCCACTGAGCCCCTCAGTTGGGTGTGTACTATTTTTACCTTTGGTCTATTATGGATGCTTTCCTTTGACAAAATAAGCTAGCTCTAAGTTAGCCCAGGTCAAGATGGCAGTTAGCTGAACAGGAATGATGCACTGAGAATGTACTTTGATCATGTTCCTGGGATCATAGTTATTTCGTTTTTGGTCAAGAATAGTGCATACAGCCATTAATGTTTAAATAAGTGTTTAATATTTTTGAATAATATGCCATGGATGAAGTCGGCATAGTTATGTAATCCGCCAGACTGCATTCAATGAATCGTTTCACCCTGGCATAATATGTTGCCCGCTAAAATGTGTTTGAAAGATTATTTAAGGTATGTGTGTGTGATAGGCTATTACATATAGCGACAAATAGAGTCTTTTGTTTTGAAGCAAGGGAGAAAGAAGTGATTTTCTCCCTGTAGGTTCAGTTACCTTCGAGTTGTGGTTTAGGAAACATGTTCTAGTCTTTGCAAGGTCAGATAAGTGGTCAAGTGACTACTTATCTTGTAGAAAAGATGCTTGCAGGCAAGTAAGTGTTTTTGGATGTACAATTTTCTTTAGATTGAATTTATAACAGTACTTTCGTGCTCAGAGTGATAGTATAGGGCCGAAGCTGGAGTCTATCCTCAATGCCATCTTGGATTTTTTTTTTTTTTTTGTAGAACTTTGATACTGTATTTTAGTAAGTCATGCTTGCTAGCCTGCTGGCATTATTATAATTCATTTGATTTATTTAATTTTAAGTATGTAAATTGCAACTAATTTTAAAAGAAGGGTAGAGTAGCAGTTTTAGGTTAGAATTAGCCCGTTTCATCCCTAAAGGGCAAGGGCCTCTTGACTGGCAAGGTGGCTGTTTCGGCAGTCCCGCTTAGCCACTGCGGGAAAGATCCGCAATCCTCTTATGTTGCTTCTGTCAGTCGCCTCCATTCCCTTCGATCTTTGGCCTTCGTAGACCAGTTTGTCCCAAAGTGAAGCTTTAGGTCTTCTGCCCATCTTCTCTTCTGTCGTCCTACTGTTCTGTGGCCGATTTGTGGGTCCCAAGCTGTTGTTATATGCGCCCATCTGTTGTGATCCATCCTCATGACGTGGCCTGCCCACTTTCTTTTCAGAGATATGGCCGATGTTATGTCTTTGATGTTTGTCATTGCCCTTAAGTCTTCGTTGCGGATTCTGTCTTGGAGTTTAACATCTAGAATTTTTCTCTCCATTTTTCTCTGGCATGTTTCTAACATTTTCCTTTCTTTAACTGGCAGGGCCCAGGTTTGGGCTCCATACAGAAGGATGGGTAAGATGCAAGTGTCCAATATGTCTTTCTTTAATCTGATGTTATAGGCCTTACTTGTGAGATAAATTTCAAGCTCCAGAATTTGGACCATGCTGTAGAGATGCGTCTCTGAACTTTTTTGCGGGTGGCATTTCCGAATGACATAATTTGGCCAAGGTAAGTATATTCGTTGACATATTGTAGTTCTTCGTTGTTAACCTTGATAATTTTTTCGGTACTGTTTGTCATTAGTTTTGTTTTGTGAGGGTTCAGTTCCAGTCCTGCTTCCTTGCTCTTGTGGGATAGTTCATGGACATTCCGTCTTAGTTCTTCTGCTGAAGATGCAAATAGGATAGTTGCAATTCCCCTCGAAGGCAGCTCCTCGTCCCTTCTTGAAGCTTCTTCTTGATGGCTTCTCCTTGATGGGCTTCTGTTGCATATGTTTATATTTAAATAGGTTTTATTTACAGAAAGATTGTGATAGTGAATATGAGATGTCCAGGACCAAGAGTATGAAGACTGTAAATGGTGTACACCGAGTGTGGTGAGTGATTGGATTTTTAATTATAAAAGAGTGTGTATGGAAGCTTAGCTTGTTTGTGATGCAGTTCCACCTTTTAGTAATTAGGAGTCAAAGAAAATGAAGTTGTTAATAATTATTAGTTGTCGGAGGACTGCATCCTTCAATTCGGGTGCATTGCATACACACGTACTGTTTCCATGCACAGTGTAACTTCTCAGTTTATGGTTTATTTGTGAATAGTCTACTCAGCTCATGACGGTTGGTAGCTTCCAATGCAGTAAAGGGTTGAAAATGGATAATATATGCCAAAATGCATCCCCGTAGCGATGACCTAAGAAGAAACTAGTGTCTAGGACAATTGGTTCAATTCAACACCAGAACTTAACCAGAAGTTACTTTTATTCAAGGAAAGTGCCCTTTTATTATTTTATTCTGATCTTACATGTATACATTCCATGAAAAGATTTTTAACAACGGACGTCTGAACTTTCAGTAAATTATTGTGGACTTGTGATTCATCACTTTTTTTTTTCACTGTGGTTTTATACCACTAATCTATATTAATAAAAAAGAATTTCCAAATGTATGATGAAGCATCACTTGAGAACGGCACGACCGATTTGGCTGATTCTTTTTTTGTTGTGTTCGTAATTGTCAGGACAAGGTTTGTATGAAAGAAAATTTTTGGAAAATCCACGGGAAAAGTCAGAAATGTGAAATGAGGCATAGTTAGAGAGTCGGCTGTCAATTGTAAAATTGTAAAAAATTACAAAGAAGTTGTTAAAAACCGTGGCACAACTGAATAATAAGATTAAAACTTTAAAACACTTAAGCACCACTTACGTCAAACATAAAATTAGTAGGACATGTTTCGGGAGACCTTCTCCCATCCTCGGCTACTGGTCTACTGGCGTGTCGGACTCTCGGCTGCTGGTAATACCGCCCTGCGTACTGCTTCCCCCTCTCTCTTCCGGCCCGTAAGCTTGATGACCTCGCTGACAGGCGGGATGTCAGTGTTCATCACCATGTTACCATTTTTGTAATAAAAATTTTTTCCCATGTATTGAGGTCCATTGGATTGCTAACACGTTTCAGTAATGAAATGTCCTTTTTAATGTGATGGCTTTCGGTCCAACAGTGATATGCTACCGATGATTTATCAATCTCCCCATTTTTTACATTCCTGAGATGTTCCTCCATTCTAGTTTTTAAATTCCTCTTGGTTTGGCCGATATATGATTTGGGGCAATCTCCGCATTCCATTTGATAAATGCCTGATACATTAGTTTTTTCCGTCGAGTTCTTCAGCGGGTGATTTAACAAATTCCTAAGAGTATACTTATTCTGGGGCGCCAATTTAATATTGTAATTTTTGAAAATTCTGTCAAATTTGTGAAACACCTTCGGATGGAAGGTAAACTTCCTGTATTTAACCTGACTATCTTTTGTGTTGACTAAGGTGCTGACTTCT
Organism: Ectobius pallidus; assembly: GCA_964059195.1. Classification (NCBI taxonomy): domain Eukaryota; kingdom Metazoa; phylum Arthropoda; class Insecta; order Blattodea; family Ectobiidae; genus Ectobius; species Ectobius pallidus. The sequence goes on from CAXKWD010000008.1 coordinate 41,490,824, forward strand.
CTTATGTTCTGTTTATTTTTGTGTTTTCTCAACATCTTGTGTATGATGTTTGTATTGAAACCGTTGGTAATGGCCACCTCTTTTATGTGTTCAAGTTCTGTGTTATATACAATCTCAGTCAGGGGGATATGTATTAATCTGTGTATAAGAACAGTACGAAATTTATAAACATAAACATCTGGTTGTTAATGAAAACAATATTGAACACAACAAACTTTTCAAAACGTGCCTTAAACTCACACACAACGCATGTAAGATTTCTCAAGTTAGTAGTCAGCCTGCTCATGGCACTAACTCATCAACTCCTACTAGTACATAAAAGCTTGTAAGTATGTCATACACATATTATATCGTTTTATTACAAGTGCTATTCCACGAAAATTTTATAACATTGTCACATATAATATAAACTATTCTATTTTTCGCTCTCTTTTAGTGTACTTATGGACCGAAGATGAAGCGTCATGCTTCGAAATGCATTTCCAAATACTGAAAGTTGAATAGACTACGCTGACAAGGAATCAAAATTGAATTTAACGTCCCATTTTATATTCTTCACAAATCTTTTCTTATGACCAATAATAATTGCAGTGAAAAGAAAATCTAGACAACTATAAGAAGATTCTAACCTGACACTGATATCTACAAATTACATGTTATGCAGCTCTATTATAGAAGATTAATCTACAGATTGTGTACTTGGTTTTTATGTATTGACGTATCTTCTATATCCTCATAATTTCTTAGTTTTAATTAACTGCAAATACATATATACATACTTTTATTAGTTCTTAGCAAGTAATATAGAAAACTTCTATTGAAATAATCCACAAGGACATTTTTACTCTCTCAAATATTGTAGCTATTACAACATATTTGTAATTATAATTTTAATGTTGAACATGATTTATCTGTTAATTATTAGCATTGACTATGTGTAACGCTTATACATATCAATACTGTACTTAACCAAAAATTTTCTCAATTCTTTCGTAATTTTATAAACTGCTCTTTTAGAATTATACTATAGATTATACAATTAATTTTCTAGAACATTTTTTGATTCCTTATCAACCTTTCTCTATTCTTTTTATCTCATGCTAGTGCTTAGGTGGAAATATAACCTGATATAAACATTTCATTAGCACTAGCTGAAAAAATGAAATTTATTAATAAAGGACGTTATGCTTATGAACTTGCCCAATTTCAATATCAGAACAGACGAAAAGCATTAGTTAGAAAAATTATGGATGCTGATAAGCCTAAGCAATGCCCGATTGCAATAGATGCAATAGAAGAGAATTTTGGTAATCAATTTGGTTCTCCTAATAATGAGACTAGAGAGATGCATTTATCAGCCGACTTAAATAATGACCTTCGAGAAGTCTCTATTGCTTCTGTAAAACAAGCAATTAATGGAATGTCAGTGGATACTTCCCCTGGGCCTGATCGTATACTAATGAGAACAGTAAAGGAACTAGGGATTTCTGCTATTATTGCAGTTATCATTAATATCATGCTCTCTACATCGTATTGTACCTGAGAAACTTAGAGAGGGAAAGACAATATTGATTTACAAGGGTAAAGGATATACAAATGATATGTCTTCCTGGAGACCTATAACTATATACTTAGTGATAAGACGCATCATTGAATGTGTGCTAGATAAGGAATTAAAACATCAGATTGAACTTAATCACAATCAGCGGGGTTTTATGGCAAATGTAGCAGGTTGCCACATAAATTCACGCATCATAAATAATTGTTTGAAAGATGCCAAGATGAAATGGAAGGATTGTGTGGTTGCATTTTTGGATGTCTCACGTGCCTTTGACAGATTTGGTCATGCACATATTGAGAACTCCCTTACTGCTCAAGGCATATGATCTGACCTTCAAGGAATAATTCTCTCCTTATTGATAAATAACACAGTTCAAATTGAAGTTGGTAATCGTCGAACTAAGAAAATACCTCTAAGATTCCTCAAGGTGGACCACTATTGCCAACATTATTCAACATTGCCATTAATTTTCTTTACACTGACGTCTGTGATCCAGTTTTGCAAGTAAACATGGGTATTGTTTTGATGACACTATCGAACCACTTTGTCTTACACGGGATTCACTGACGATTAAGCTGTTTCAGCATGTAATATTGAATCAGCAGTCCGAGTAATTGATGTCACACGAAGTCTATTACAATCTATAGGCTTAGAAATCCATCCTGGTAAAAGCACTGCAATTGTACTCAAACGAGGAGAACTTACACAGTCTGAGTTGCAGTTATTTCCAGGTGAAGTGATTACATCTATAGATAAATCAGAAACCATCAAGTATCTTGGATGCACTTTTAATGACGAATTGTTATTCAATAAGGATTCGTTAAAACACTTTAACCAAAACCTAGAGAAGTAGGCTAAGTCTCCTTTACTTCAGCCCAATCAGAAACTGAATGTAATAAATCAGTATATATTCCCCTCACTGATTTACCCTTTACAGACAGTGCCCTTGCTTACCATTCCCTTATACATTCTTGATGGGCTTGATGTAATCATCAGACGGACTACTAAAGACATCATGTGTCTTCCTGACAGAATGACAAGTGCGATGTTGTATGCTCCACGCAAGTTGAGAGGCCTTGGCTTGATTAAATGTCAATGGGAAGCCCCTTTACAACATATTTCTATAGCTAATAAACTATCACACTGTGACGATCCACATTTTACAAGGTGTTTCAATTTTGATGAAGAACTTCAAACAAGCCTTACTCGCCTGAAAATAACAAATAATTTTGAAGCATTTCGAAAACCAAAAATGCTTCGTAAACATCTTAGGCAATTGTCCTTTGAAGAATGGTCTTCTATGCCATGGCAAGGAGTTGGAGTAGTTCACTTTTCTGAATTTCCACCAGCGAATAACTTCATGACTACTAGATTAAGTTTAACTTCTTCTGAGTGGACATCTTTGTTGAAATTGAATGTAAATTATGCAAATCTGAGAGGCGTCCCAGGAAATAATGGAGGATTGGATGGTACAACCCTTTGCAGAAGATGCGTTAAGGAGACTGAAACACCGAGTCATGTACTCGGGTCCTGTCCATTCAACTCTCTACTTATTACCCGTAGACATCATAAGATCAAACATATCCTCACTGATTTGTTGCATGATAAGACCTTTGACTGTTTCGAAGAAGCTCATGCTATTGATGAAGCGGGATCCAGTCGATTTGCAGATATAGTGGCATTCAAAAAACGCGATAAAAAGGCCGGTACGAAAATAATTATATAGACCATGCTAAACAAGTTGATCAGGAGAAGAAAGCAATTTACAACAGCTGCATACCATTCTTTCAGCAAAAATATACATCTAGATATGGAAACCGCAATTACATCGTGCAAGGACTTCTATTTGGAGCACGGGGTACCGTCTATCAGTTTGTAGCTGACTTCCTACAACAACTTGGAATTGATAAGCGCCACCTGATAACTATCTCAGAAACTATAATATCCGACTCTGTTGGAATAATACATCATCATATTTATGGGAACATGCACTGAATCTCTACTTATTTCTACTTGTCAATTTAACACAAAACAAAAACAAAAATTGTTATCCACTGGCCTTCATGGCTTGATTGGTAAGCTGTGTCTTAGGGCAACTTGTGTATTCAAGCAGCTTCATTTTTATAATAAATGATTTCTTCTTCTAGTGCCTTCCACTGGGATAATCACCACAACCTATGGGTGGGCCCATGTGACAGATGTTATAAATGTAGCATGCCTTCGTTAATACACTTTCTTCCCCCACTTTTTCATAGCGTCCTCCTGGATTTTCTCCTTTCATAATTATTCTTCTAGTGGTTTCCCTCTTTTTCTTTCTGCAAACCCAACCTAGGCTATTTGGTTAATTTTCTCTGGATCCTTTTTATTTTACAAATAATTTCATTCTGCTCTGAGTAATTTCATGTCCTGCGGTTTTAAGTTACCTGGGGCAGGGTACCTTATTTCCTTCCACATATCCCTTAGGTGGGGGTGCACTGTTATAGACTGCAGTGCGTGGTACTGATCCACAATTTTTTCTGTAAATTTTCAACAAAAGTCCTTGATTCTTTCTGTATTGTTTAAAATTAATTTTCTTAATTTCAGCATAATTAAATTCTTTTTTGTAACCTCACATCTTTAAGCGACTGGTTTTATGTTTTCTAAATGAATTTCTCATGTATTGTACTAGTCATATGAAATTTTAAGAGGGTTTCACTGTTTTTACATATATGCCAACATGGAACAAGCCCCAGTTTTGCCTGAATTCCTGCAGAAAGCTAATCTGCAATAGAAATTAAGGATCTGAGATGTATCGAGTAGCAGTACTGAAACTGTGATTGATTTGAGAAAGGAGCTCTTGAAAGCGGCTCAGGCGCCAGTGGATCTTCATTCTCTTGGTGAGTAAGACCCAGAAAATCTCCTTGATATCATCTCAAACAGGTTAGACAATATTAAAACTTTAATTAAAGTACGGAATTTAACCCTCAAACAAGAAAATATCTTGGTAAAGTTAAAAACATTTAAGTAATCGTGTGATGGACATGCTGCAGAACCTTCATGACCCTGAGATCAAAGCAAAATGGCTCACGATGCAAGAGGATATTTTTGAGGTTATAGGAGAAATGGGTTCACACAACAACATTCCTGGTTAGTAGACCCAGATCAAACTGATAGTTTTGTGTTTCCTGGACCTGAAGTAACTATGAGGGTTGGTCAATAAGTAAGGTCTCCAACACTCTAGCCCAAGCTCTATACGTCGGACGAGAGATTTGGCGCCACTGTCATGTCCCACTATCTCCTCTCTTTCAAATGAGCCATTGCTGCAATCACTGAACCTTTTAGTGTCCGAGATGGAGCTGTTTGAAATGGATCTCCCGATTTCCGACCCCGCCAAGTCAATAAGTAAGGTCTCCAACACTCTAGCCCAAGCTCACAACGTCAGACGAGAGATTTGGCGCCACTGCCATGTCCCGTTATCTCCCATCTATCAAACGAGCCATTGCTGCAGCCGCTGAACCTTTTAATGTCCGCGATAACACTGTTTAAAATGCATCTCCTGATTTCCATCCCCGCCAAGTGCGGCCTCCGTGAACCCACCTCGCACAAACCTTATGGAACATCAATTTGTCACTCACAATGGTCTGTATGGAACTTTTGGAAATGTCAGGAAGCAATAAACAAAGTTCACGAGTAGTGATGCGTTGATCTTGTCGCACCAATTCACCGACTTTTGCCACCATTTCATTTGTGACGGCTGTTGTTGGTCTCCCACTTCGTTCTTCATCATGAATATTTGTCCGGCCCTGTTTAAACTCACGAACCCATTCACGCACATTTTTTATGTCCATACATCCCTCTCCATAAACTTCGCAAAGCTGTCTGTGAATTTCAATCAGCGGAACTTTTTTTGCAGTAAGAAACTTTTCGACTTTGCGTAGGCGCTCTTGGCGGGGATGGAAATCGGGAGATCCATTTCAAACAGCTCCATCTCAGACACTAAAAGGTTCAGCGATTGCAGCAATGGCTCATTTGAAAGAGGGGAGATAGCGGGACATGACAGTGGCGCCAAATCTCTTGTCCGACGTATAGAGCTTGGGCTAGACTGTTGGAGACCTTACTTATTGACCAACCCTCGTACTAAGCCCCGAAATCAGATCCCTTTAGTAGGAGCCAATGCTGCTGAGCAACAGAATCTTTCATCATTGGTTACGTGACGTAATGCAATGTGGAATGTCAGATCTGAGATAGCTCAGGGTATAGGTCTAGTTTAGATACATAAACGCATAAAATCCAAACCACTTTTTTGATTTATTTAAAAGACCACACAATCGTTCAGGAACGTCTACAGAATTTTTTGACACCTCACACGACTTTGTAATTGCCACGGAAGCTTACAAAAACAGTAATTAAACTTGCGATTTTCCCCATATAAAGACATAGTAATTTCTAGCCCGGCTATTCGATGATTAAACCCACATCTGTGAGGGGAACAGTACCAACCTGACAGCTAGTAACACACTGCAGTTACACAAATTAGAATGGAAGCTTTAGTACAATTTTCGGTCGGGATAAGCGATAAGAACTTCCACAATGTTCAGTTATATTAAGTTAAGAGCGTTGGGGTTACACAAATTCAAATGGAAACTTAATTTTATATAATACATGTTGTAGATAAACCATTTTGAGGTATTGTGTGTAATAACTCATATTTGCTTCGTTTCTTATTGAAGTGGAATAGCTAAATTTTCATAATATTAAATAGTGATCAGTTAACATTAAACTGTCCACTGCCTGGGGTAAGTCGGTAGAACACCTGCCTTCCACTCCGGTGGTCCGGGTTCGATTCAGCAGTGAAAAAAACCCTTTCCTGGTTTCAGGACTGGGTGTTTGTGTTAAGCAGTGTTTAATTACTGCTTTACTTCATGTTTGAATGAAGAGCTAACAGAGAAACGTTTCTCTTATTCGATAAATTCTTTCTTCACATTATTATTATTATTATTATTAAACTATACTCCATAGCGCTAAATCCCTGAAGGGACAAGGCCAACCACCCGACCGCTGTATCATCTACCGTAGGCAGATGGCAGGATATATGGAGGAAAAATTTTGTTCTGACTTGAGATAAACATTGTCCCTATAAATCGACCCCTCTGAACACGAATATGGCAAGAATAATAACTAGTTCCTTCCGCACTTGAGAAAATTACGACTTTCCATTAATAACACACATTTTTCGCAGAAAAAGTAGGACGTTTCAAACATAAATTCATTACATGGAGGAAAATTTTTTTTCTGACTTGAGTTACATGAGTTACCTATAAATCAACCCTTCTGAACACGAATATAACAATAATAATAACCAGTTCCTTCCGCATTTCGAAAAAATTCCGATTTTCCATTAATATCACACATTTTTCGCAGAAAAAGTAGGAACATTTCAAACAAAAATTCATTACATGGAGGAAAATTTTTGTTCCGCCTTGAGTTGCATGTGTTACCTATAACTCGACCTTTCTGAACATGAATACAACAATAATAACCAGTTCCTTCCGCATTTCAAGATAATTACGATTTTCCATTAATATCACACATTTTTCACAGAAAAAGTAGGAACATTGCATACAAGAATTCATTACATGGAGGAAAATTTTTGTTCCGACTTGAGTTACATGTGTTACCTATAATTCAACCTTCCTGAATACGAATTCAACAGTAATAGTAACTGATTCCTTCCGTACTTTGAAAATTCCGATTTTCCATTAATAACACACATCTTTCACAGAAAAAGTAGGACGTTTCATACAAAAATTCATTACATGGAGGAACTTTTTTCCGACTTGAGTTACATGTGTTACTTATAACTCGACCCTTCTGAACATGAATATAACAATAATAACAACCAGTTCCTTCCGCATTTCGAGAAAATTACGATTTTCCATTAGTGTCACACAGTTTAAGCAAAAACAGTAGGAACGTTTCATACAAAAATTCATTACATGGAGGAAAATGTTTTTTTCCGACTTGAGTTACATGTGTTACCTATAACTCGATCCTTCTGAACACGAATATAACAATAATAATAACCAGTCCCTTCTGCGCTTCGAGAAAATTCTGATTTTCCATTAGTGTCACACAGTTCACGCGTAAACTGTGTGACACTCATGGAAAATGAAATTTTCTCAGTGCGTAAAGAACTGGTTATTATTATTGTTATATTCGTGTTCAGAAGGGTCAAGTTATAAGTAACACATGTATCTTAGGTGGGGAAAAAATTTATCCTAAATGTAATGATTTTTTTTTTTGAAACGTTCCTACTTTTTCTGCGAAAGATGTGTGTTATTAATGGAAAATTGAAATTTTCTCGAAGTGCGGAAGGAACTGGTTATTATTATTGTTATATTCATGATCAGATGGGTCGAGTTATAGGTAACACATGTAACTCAAGTTGGAAAAAACATTTTCCTCCATGTAATTAATTTTTGTTTGAAACGTCCTAATTTTTCTGTGAAAGATGTGTGTTATTAATGGAAAATCGGAATTCTCTCAAAGTGCGGAAAGAATCAGTTATTATCATTGTTAAATTCGTATTCAGAAGGCTCGAATTATAGGTAACACATGTAACTCAAGTCGGAACAAAATTTTTCCTCCATATAATACATTTTTCTTTTTTATCGTTCACACATTTCTCTGTAAACTGTGTGACACTAATGGAAGATCGGAATTTTCTCGAAGTGCGGAAGGAACTGGTTATTATTATTGTTATATTCATGTTCAGAAGAGTCAAGTTATAGGTAACACATGCATCTTAGGTGGGAAAAAAATTTATCCTAAATGTATTTGAATGTAATGTAATGTAATGAATTTTTGTTTGAAATGTTCCTACTTTTTTTGCGTAAATGTTAAATGTTAATTGTTAGATGCCTGTCGGAGAACACATGGTCAAAGAAATAAAATTACATCAAGTCAGACACATCACAGTTAAAAAATTCACTCATATCATAAAATGACCTTGTAGTCAAGCAACCAGAGATCACAGATTTGAAATGATTTCGCTTTAGCCTAAATAATCCAGCAGGCACTTTGTTTGCAATTTTTATGGACATGGCTTCACAATTTTTCATAGTTAGAGAAAGCCTGCAGGCAGGATAGTTGACACTGTGTGACACTAATGGAAAATCAGAATTTTCTCGATGTGCGGAAGGAACTGGTTATTATTATTGTTATATTCGTGTTCAGAGGGTCGAATTATAGGTAAGACAAGTAACTCAAGTCGGAACAAAATTTTTCCTCCATATAATTAAGTTTTCTTTGAATCATTCACACATTTCTGCTTAAACTGTGTGACATTGATGCAAAATCGGAAATATCTCGAAATGCGGAAGGACCTAGTTATTATTATTGCCATATTTGTGTTCAGAAGGGACGATTTATAGGGAACACATGTAACTCAAGTCGGAACAAAATTTTTCCTCCATACAATAAATTTTTCTTTGAACTGTTCACACATTTCTGCGTAAACTGTGTGACATTGATGCAAAATCGGAATTATCTCATGTTGGAACAAAATTTTTCCTCCATATAATAAATTTTTCTCTGAATCGTTCACACATTTCTGGGTAAACTGTGTGACATTGATGCAAAATCGGAATTTTCTCGAATTTCGGAAGGAGCTAGTCATTATTATTGCCATATTCGTGTTCAGAAGGGCCAAATTATGGGGAACACATGTATCTGAAGTCTGAAGAAAATTTTTACTCCACATTAATAAATATTTATTTATATCGTTCCCCCTTTTTCTGTGAGTAGAACGGGCTTTTGCGCTATTTTTAATATTAAACCTTTAACTGCTTAATTGCGGTTGTGGATTCAGAATTTAACACATTCTAAATTGGCAGTGAAGTTAAAGAACATTGCTTACTTGACTCACGGCCCTCGTCTTTACTGACCGCACATAAGACTGCCAGCATGAAGTCAATATGGCTTGGAGTGCATAGGGCCCCGTCAATTAAGGGATTACCCCCCGTTCCAGACCTCTCTACCTCAGAAAAATCCGAGGAGGTACCAGGGATCGAACCTGGGAAGATGGATCTGTAGTCAGCGACGCTAACCACAAGACCAAGCCAGCGATCGATTAATAATAATAATAATAAAATTTTGAAGGTTCTCCTGATGAATACATTGTACAAACTGTTCTCGGGTTTCCAGTCGGGTAGTTATAGAAGTACATCCTGAGCTTTCGGCGACTGTCTGCATCGTCATCTTCGGAGAAGTGAGATCCAGACCACGGCCAAATAAGCTAACTGAGATCAGAGCATTGCGGGCAAAGCCCGCAATGCGATGATCTCGACTCCGAGTCCATACCTGCATACGAAATGCATTGCTGGAAATGAAAACGGGTTCCTATCCTATAACTTAAATTTGCTTACGCTAACTGTGTTTCGCATAGGACTTGAACCTATGCAGGGCAACTGCATTTTTTGGGGTTCGGGCCGTGTCCCTTTTTTAATTTAAAGTTCCGGTATTCACCTTACAACCAGGGAAAACCACGGAAAACCCTGGTCGGAACTAGCAAAGGGGATTTGGTCATGGTCCTCCATTCTATAATGCCTAGTTGGGGTTGAACCAACCAGTTGGGATACGTGTCAGCTGAAGGCTTATACGTATTGGGAAGGGGCAATTTTAGGCTGAAGGCCTAAAAAATTTTGACGACTTTAATCGTCCCCTGGGAAGCGCAGGCGCTTTCCAAGTTGCCTTTCTAAAGGAATCTCAGCATCGAGAAGCTTAGAGTCTGAACTCTGTGCAATGCTTCTGATGTCGTTGGCAGTTGGAGAAACCTTTAGGTCCTCCTGAATCTGCCTGTTATAAACGTAATTATACGCCTATATCAGGCGAGGACAGTGCTGTGCAAGGCTTGTAAACTACAGAGGTAGCGTATTCCGGCGAGTTTATAGGACAGGGGGTTGCGGCGAGCAGGCGAGTGTATGACGTCACAAGATTCCAGATCTCGCAATTTTCAGTTTTTACTCAGTCTAGAAAATCTTACACAGCGTGATTAAACTCGTAACCTTTAATTAACCCGTGGTCGGATTCCTGTGAAATTTATACAGAAATAATCTACACACATCAGCCCTACTGATGGTTAAAACAGAGCCTTAAAAAAGCGGACACAAATGTTTTTATTTCATTTTATAAACATCACCCGTTACACAAAATTCATGGAGGGAGAAGCAAATTTCACTATGCGACAATTTTTTGTATTTTTGGGTCCCGAAAAAACTTCAAGCGAGAAAGTTTTAGTGAAATAATTGAATTTTAATACAAATGAAGTTCCAGCCCCATATCTCGAATGGTTTACGAGTAAATTGAGTGGTAATTATTCCGGGCGCTTCAAGGTGTCAGAATGATTTGGCGCTTCAAGCACGACAGTAGAGAGCATGGTGCCGCTGACAAAGCTTCTACCTACTGATCTCGGCCGCTTGACCGCAGTCTTTTACGATAGATATTACCAGTACATACTGTTTTTAATAATACAAATTGAAGGTGCTTTAGAAAGTGCAATTAACTGAACCATTATGCCGGGCCAGATATGTGCTGTGGCAGTGTGTAACAGTAATTTTGTAGATTGTAGAAAACAGCTAAGATGTGAACTGTTCTGTTATTCAAGTTACTTAAAATGTTCTTCTGATTCTACAGCATTTGTCTTTAAAATCTTGTAAAAATCTCCCAAAGGATCTAGATTTGAATAGAAATTATATAATACAGGTAGGCCTATATAACAGCTAAAGGGTGATTTGTTCTAATATTTTGTTGCCTAGAAAATATTCCTCATTCTAGAGGTTATGTTAGTATAATTTGATGAAAATTTGTTAAAGAATGTATCCTATATTTGTATAGAAATTGTACCTTATAATAAGGGTAGAAAACAACTACGGGAATTTTTATGTATCAATATTAACATGTACAGTACTAATGTTATTATTACATTGCGTAGACTATTGTAGAGTATTAATTTGTGTTAATATTGTAATCAAAGCAATACATTTATATTAATACTAATTTTCTCTGGGTTATATGGGGTAAGTTATGTAGGTAATGATTGGTGAAACACGGCCAAAAGTGTACATCTGTATACAAATTATGTGACGACAGAGATAATATAGACCTAATAAACTAAGGGATGGTTTGTGAATTCCAGGGCAGGGAAACATTCATGAGCAGCACAACGAAAAGAGGCGCAGGATCTTTAAAATCGACGTCTCAACATAACAAAAAGGACACAAATTGCTTCGCAATGCATTCTACATAAATCACACAATATTTCAAAGGATTTTTCCATGAATTTTTCATTAAAAAGTATCATCGTCTTGCCCTAACTATAACCCGATAGCATGCTCTTAAAGCCTCGGCAATTCAATTTTAACTGTAATACGTTTTCATGTTGATAAATTATATTAAAATATGAAAAGGGCGTAACAAGGTATTAAACTAATAAGGCATTTGATAATGTAATTAGAAATAAAAGTTACTAGCACAAAGGATCAAAAAATAAAATAAATCATTCAACAAATATCTAAATAACAGTAGTGCAGATTTACAAGATTAGGAAAAAGTTTAATTCATTCTTTTTCCCCAGCGGGTCAATCTTTCAGTATGGGTACAAGTAGCCAGTTAATATCCTTTATTATTGAGTCCACGATTAAAATATTTAAGGATTTTTACGTAATTGCTAGTAGGCCTATTTTATAGAATAAAAAAGACCTCTGTACCGTTCCGATAGCTTTATCGCCTTGAGTAATTACCACTCTATTACTCGTAAACCATTCAAATTATAAACGTGGTACTTGATGTATGATAAAATTCAAATATTTCCCTAAAGCTCACATGCTTGAATCATTTTCTGGTCACAGAAATAAAAAAATTGTCGCATAGTCAAATATGCTTCTTCCTGAACATTTCACGGTCGTCACAAATCACTCCGACACTGAAGCGCATGGAATAATTACCACTTAATTACTCGTAAACCATTCGAGATATGGGGCTGGAACTTCATTTGTATTAAAATTCAATTATTTCACTAAAACTTTCTCGCTTGAAGTTTTTTCGGGACACAAAAATACAAAAAATTGTCGCATAGTGAAATTTGCTTCTCCCTCCATGAATTTTGTGTAACGGGTGATGTTTATAAAATGAAATAAAAACATTTGTATCCGCTTTTTTAAGGCTCTGTTTTAACCATCAGTAGGGCTGATGTGTGTAGATTATTTCTGTATAAATTTCACAGGAATCCGACCACGGGTTAATTAAAGGTTACGAGTTTAATCACGCGGTGTAAGATTTTCTAGACTGAGTAAAATCTGAAAATTGCGAGATCTGGAATCTTGTGACGTCACACACTCAAGTGCTGCGATTGGTCTATCCCGGAATACGCAACCTGTATAGTTTACTGATCTTGAGTGCTGTGAACTCCATCGGCGTTCCAGTGAGCGAGCCTCATGAAGTGCCATGCGTTCCTTGCTTAGTTTGCATTGCCATAACCAGCCAGGAAAAGGGCTATCACTTTGAGAACTGCCTTGGGACGGGCATTCCCAGTGGGAAGGAATGGAGCTTGTTTAAGCAGACACTTGGTCACTTCAAAACAATCTTCCAAAGGAAGGTCATCGATAAGTTGCTTAAACTTTTCGGAATAACTGTCCGGTGTGGTTGGTTCGGGTCCCGGAACAGTTGGATTGCTACCAGACGACATCTGCGATGCGCCTGAGTCGCTAGGGATCTGGGGTGGTAAAGTGGGTGGCTGAATATGGACCAAACGCCCCCGCTCGGTAACATGGCTCCAACTGGGTCCAAGCTTCTCCTGCTCAGAGGAGAGACTGGGTGCAATGCCTTTCTTCACAGCAGAAGCGGAGCGTGAGCTCCCAGAACCTGTGGGTCCTGGCTTCCCCGCTGCCCCTTTAACTTGCTTCCACTTACTGCAACCCTTGGGTGTACTACAACCCCCTGAGGGGTGGTCTCCGCCACAAGCGACACACCTTGGAGTGTAACCACAATTACGCTTTGTGTGACCAAAGCGTTGGCAGTTGCGGCATTGTAGAGGGCAGCTCGGAGCGTGGTAAGATTCTACAGAGATGTGCAGACCACACAAAGTGGTGAGAGCTCTCACCTTTGCTGCCGAGGGTCCAGGCGACACTGACACAATAAAGTGCGGCGTTAAAGGCCTATCCTTTGCAGGATCGGCGTCGCGCCACTGCGACCGGAACCTGACTCCCTTCTCCGGGTCGATGGCGCGGAGAGCAGAGATGGTGGCCCGGAAACAATCGGCAGTATCCGGAACTAGCACTAGAACTAGAGTGTTGAGGACAGCTCTGCAAGAGTTCCTTGACCATCTCAATGGGATCCACAATAACATCAAGTTTACTATGGATTTGGAAAAGGATGGCCGCCTGCCTTTCTTAGACATACTGATTTATCGACTTGCCGATGGAACTCTGGGGCATGGCGTTTATAGGAAACCTATGCACACCGACTTGTATCTGAGTGGACTCAGCTTTCATCATCCAGCACAGAAACAGGCTGTCCTCAACACCCTAGTGCACCGAGCCAGAGCCATCTCCGATGCAGACAGCCTTAATGGGGAACTTCAACACCTCCGACGTACCTTCAGTGCTAACGGCTATTCAGACTTCAATATAACCCGAGCCCTTAAAAGGACCGTTTCTTCAGCACCGAGAGACAGAGACGAGAATGTTAAGCGGGCATTCATCCCGTACACTGGCCCTCTCTCCGGAAAGATCTCTCAACTGCTCGGCCGCCACGGGATCAAGACGATACACCTACCTCCTACCAAAACCCGGCAACTACTAAGACCTGTGAAAGATGACCTTGGATTACAGAAACCCGGGGTTTATGGAATTTCTTGTAGTTGTGGCAAGATTTATATTGGTCAGACAGGACGCCACATTTCCACCAGGATTGAGGAGCACAAACGGCACTACCGTCTGGGACAACCTGAAAAGTCTGCCATTGCCGAACATTGTCTCGACATGGGCCATGAGATGGACTACCTCAACACAGCGGTACTGGCTTCTACCACGGGATTATGGGACCGTCTCATCAAAGAAGCCTTTCACATCAGACTGAACCCCAATAACATCAATAGAGACTGAGGGTTCCAATTGGCCGCTTCCTGGCAACCTGCTATTTCTCTGCTCCAATCACGGAGGGAGAGATCGTTTACTTCCACCGACCAATCAGGATCCACAACTGCATCTGACTAGTCCTACCATGGGTATATATACAACACCACAACCTCTGGATCTCACTTCTCCGAAGATGACGACGCAGACAGTCGCCGAAAGCTCAGGATGTACTTCTATAACTACCCGACTGGAAACCCGAGAACAGTTTCTACAATAATAATAATGATGTTAATAATAATAATAATAATATAATAATGTGATTATTATTATTTACTTCATCCATCCAATTATTAATTAAATAATCCACACATCCATTCAAACCAATTAAATTAATAATCCATCCATAGTCCATTAATTCATTCACTCATTCATCCATCCCATTCTTCCAGCCAGTCATCTGTACTTTAATTAGTTCATTCTTATATACATCCATGATTTAATTAACTCATCCATCCATCAATTATTTCATTCATTCACCTAATCATCCACTCATGCATCCATTCATTAATTCATTCATTCATCAGTGAATTCATTCATCCATTAATTAATTCATTAACCAATCCAACCATTTATTAGTTCATTCATTTATAGATCGATGGATTAATGGAGGCATGGTTGAATGGACAGTTGGGTATATGAATGAATTAAATAATTCATGGATGGGTGGATGAATGGATAGATGGATGGATGAATGATGGTTTAATTAAAGAATGAATTGGTGGATAATTGATGGATTCATACATGGATGGATGGAAAATTGGATGGTTGAATGGATTGATGGATTGATTAATGGAGCGATGAGTGGATGAATGAATGAATGATGGATTGATTGATTACAGGACGAATAAATGGGTGATGGATGGATTGATATATGATTGAATTGATTGATGGATGATTGGATGAATTGATGGATGAATGGTGGATTGATTGATAGATGGGTTAAAGGATGAATGAATTATGGAAACATGGATAAATGAATCCGTATATGGATGAATGAGTGAATTGATTGATGGATGAAAGGTTGGGTGATGGATGAATTGATGAATTAATGAATCTTCCCTATCTCTTTCTGAAAATAAATCTTGTGCAGTGCCAATCCAGGATGTTTATCAATATTTTTCTACCTGTTTTGGAGAAGAAAATTCTTATATGATATTTTCCCGGGCTACTAACCAGGTGGTGAAATGAATTAGTTCCGACGTTTCGAAGCCAAACTGAGGCTTCATTGTCAAGGAGAATGAAATGCCGGGATTAGATGGGTTGTATTTATAGGACTGCTTTGAATGGGGACATCCGGATTGGAGAAAGGATTTGTTGAAGACCAACCAATCAGGAAACAGATGGGTGCTGTAAGAACAGGAGGGAAATTAGAGAAGTAGAATCGGTCCAAATAAGGGCCAATGGTCAATAGGTAGTGAAAATAAATTATTATTATATAGATGGTGGTGGAAACGAGAAAAAATTGGAAAAAAGGAAAAAAAACGGAAAAAACGGTTCAAATGAGGGCCAATGTTTTTATTTACTCTGGTGGTTCATTGGAAGGTGTGCGGTTGGCTCGTATGGACCTGAGCGAATCAATAGCATGGAACCAGGCAGGGCTTAGTTGAATACCGCTGTCTCTATTCATGTTGTTTGGTTCCAAACGGATCTCCACGGCTTCCCTCACCACTCTCTCCCAGAAGTTTGAAGACCTGGCAAGAATAGCCATTTCACCAAACTTGATACGGTGTCCCATGTTGATGGCGTGTTCCGCTACCGCAGATTTATCTGGATAAAACAGCCGGATATTTCGGGCATGTTCCTTGCAGCGCACTTCCACCGTGCGGCCGGTATGTCCAATGTATTGCTTGCCGCATTCGCAAGGAATGCGGTACACACCAGCTGTCTTCAGACCCAGGTTGTCCTTCACTGGCCGGATCAGCTGCTTTATCTTGGGAGGTGGTAGATGAATTGTTTTTATGTCAAACTTCCGGAGGATACGGCTAATTTTCCCCGACGTTGCGCCCATGTATGGTATGCATGCTATGCGACGGCTACCGTCAGGGGGTTTCTCATCTTCCACTGCTGCACGCGGAGAAGAAAATTCTTGTGTTTTAGATACATATCCTGAACCTGAAAATCTATATAGTTTAAATCCTGATGCAGATTTAAATTACATTATTACTAAAGAGGATATTGAAAATGCTATGAAGCCCATGAAAAATGATACCGCACCTGGCATTGATAGAGTTCTTCTGAAAGTTGTTAAGGAATTGAAATGTGCAAATGTTATAATTAAAATAGCAAATATTATGCTTCTTTGGGGTTACGTACTGCAAGCTTTCAAAATAGTTAGAACTATACAAATTTATAAATCTGGTGACACAAATCAGTTAAAGAACTGGAGACCAATAACTATATTTTCCATACTACGCAGAATTATTGAGAGAGCAATTGAAAGGAAGTTACGATCTTTTGTTGAGATATCTGAACATCTCAGGGGTTTTGTCAACACTCCTGGAACTTTCCTTAATTCTTCATTAATTGAAGCATGTTTGCAAGATGCCAAATCGAAGAAGAAAGACTGCTCTGTAACTTTTCTGGATGTTTCCAAGGTGTTCGACAATATTGGTCACCAACACATTGAAAATACTTTGAAATCAATGGCCATACCTCAGAATTTAACACGTTTAATATTGAACTTAATTAAAGATAATTCTGTACAGATTGAATTAAATTCTGTGACCCGAACGAAGGAAACTAAGCTATCCAAGAGAGTACCTCAGTTCACCTTTATTGCCTCTTCTTTTTAATTTGGCAATTGACTTCCTTTTCATGGAACTTAGTGATAATGAATTAGCTTCGTAATTTGGCTACAATTTGCATTTGAATTTTGCTAATTTGTTTGTTCTAGGCTTTGCAGATGATATTGCTTTATTGTCATGAAATAAGAAATCTGCTGCAGACATGATTGAACTTAGCAATCAGTGTTTAACACGAATTGGCCTTCAGCTGAATGCTGAAAAGTCCAAGGCAATCGTTATTAGTCATGGAAAACTAGAAGATACAAGTATTCACACCAATGATTTCAATATTTATTTATTTATTTAATAAATATTTATACAAAACAAGACCACCCAAATGAGCAAGCGCTCGTGCTCGGGCTCAGTTCAGCCATTTTCATTACAAAATACAAATTACAAATACATAAAGAAAATATAATTAAATCAATACCTAAAAAAAGTAATAATAAAGAAGAAAGAACAGACAAAGTAAAAAGAAAAAAGGAAATGTAGTAAGAACAAAATTGAAACTCTGAGTTATTACAAATAAAATCGTTCCTTAATTGTCTACTAAGTACAGAGTGAAATAACTTTTGAACTATGAAATGAGATTTTTGATAAACTTATTGAATTTTTTGTTATTCATATGTACTATTTCTGGATGTGATCTAATTATGGAGTTATAGAGTCTTGGACCAGAATAAATGCTATGTTTAGAGCCAGAAGAGGTGAAATATTTTGGTTCTATTAAAGGCAATGTTTTATTTCTTCTAGTATTGTAATTATAAGGATCCGATACATGTACGTTGCGGTATTTGTGAAAGTATTTTAAAAGTGTGAGCTTATAAATTTGTTCTACAGTCATAACTTTAAATTCTGGAAATATCAATTCTGTTGGATATTCTATAGGCTTTTTTAAACAAATTTTTATAATTCTCTTCTGTATTAGAATCAAAGGAGTCAATACAGAAGTGCCACTTCCTCCCCAGCCAATGATACCGTATTGGAGGACAGATTGTATATTGGAGGACAGATGGACAGATGGACTTACTATTGCTTCTATAGGCCCAGATGAAAAAATTTGATATCTTGAGGTTTCATTCAATGATGAAATCGTACTGGACAAGCATAAACTGATATCTGATCTGAACACAAATATCAATAAATTGGTCCATTCTCCTCTACTAAAACCAGAGCAGAAACTAAATACATTGAATCAATATATCTGGCCAACATTAGTATATCCGTTGCAGTGTGCACCTTTAAGGAAAGTGAAGAAAGATTTCTTAAATGATATTGACAAAATTAAAAAGAGTGCAGTAAACGAAATCATTGGACTACCAATGGATACCCCAGATGCAATGTTATACTCTTCAAGGAGAGTTAGAGGACTGGGTGTGATGAAAGCTTCATGGGAGGCTTATTTGCAAAACATAAATATATGTAACAGCCTAAAAGCCATACATAATGATCAACTTGAATTAGCAAGAAATTTTCATCATGAAGTCAATGAAAGCTTGCAAAGTCTAGGACTTGAAACTGAAAATCCCACAAATGTAGGAAATTTAAGGAAAACACTGCGAGAAGAACAGTATGAAAAATGGAAGAACCTTCCACACAAGGGACAAGGGGTGTCTATTTTCTCTGATTGGAAAAAATGCAATTCGTGGATCTCGACCAAGAAAGAACTTTCATCATCACAGTGGACAAATGCCATTAAAATGAATTCCAACCTGGTGGCTGTTCGAAGCGTCCTGGGCAGAAGTCAGACAGTCCATTGCAGACATTGCAATGAGATAGAAACCCTTTCACATGTGCTTGGCTACTGTCATCAAGGGGAGCTTCTTAGGATCAATCGCCACAATAAAGTTAGAAATATAATTGCTAACTGTTTTCAAGAAACTCATAGATATGAAGTCTTTGAAGAGGTTCATTGTATCTCCAGCACTGGGTCTACAAAAAGAGCTGACATTATAGTCATCGATAGACAAAACAACAAAGGATATGTCATCGATCCAACAGTCAGATTTGAGAAAAGAGATAAGCAAGCTGCAGAGGTGAATAGAGAAAAACAACAACACTATGAACCTTGTTGTGGTTATTTTGCCAAGAAATATAACATCCATCAATGGGAAGTCATTGGCCTACTGTTTGGTGCTCGAGGTACTGCTACTCAATTTTCAGTGGGTATCTTCAGGTGCTTTGGGTTCCACACAGATATTCTAGTGGACATTTCTCTGCAAATCTTGCGTGATTCTTTAGCGATAGTCCACAACCATCTGTACTCAATATAATTTCAATAAACTTTTAATAATGGTTATGGCTGTCTGTCCAAGAGGTCTGTTAATGATTACCATTCTAATTTTCAATGAATGTGATTTTTCTCCCCCGTCTCATTGTTATGCATATATGCAATTTCTGTTTTAAAACTCTTAGGTACTGTATTCGTAAAATTGTCTTTAACAGACTGATCTAGCTAGGCTGTATCTTTTGGTAACCCTGGACAGGGCAGCTATAATTATTATTATATTCTCTCCTCATCACACTCAATCATCCCATTCATTCAATAACTAAGCAATCTATTAATTCAATCCATTACTTTATTTATTCATCAATCCATTCAACCAACCATCTATCCACTAATTAATTAATTTGACCATAAATCAATCAATAAATCCATTCAACCGTCAATTAATCCATCCAATCGTTTATCCATCCATCATTCATTCATCTAAACCATATATGGGCAACGCCCGGCCCGCGGGCCGGATGTGCCCCGGCCCGCCCCGACTTTTGTTTCGGCCCGCGGAACATTTTAAAATCGCGCTCGAAAAAGTAAATATTTTCGGTTCTCGCCAACAAGAGAGTGAGAGGGGGGAAACAAAAACCTGAACTAAGAGGGAGTTCCTTCCGGTCAGCACTAGAAAAATGCTACAATGGGCCTAAATCAAAGTACCGAACCAGACTTAAAGATGAAAATTTTGAAAACACTCTGTGCCTGTGTATTAGTGGGATTGATGCCAACATTGATTATCTTACAAGTAAGAATCAGCTTGAAAAATGTTATGTCATAACCGGGATTTGAACACGGATCTTCGGCTCTACCATTGAGCTACCATGACAACATGCCAGTAAGACATCAAATTCCTCAACTGATTCAGAAGACAAGGCAGATCACGGGAGGTTTCTCCGTTGAGAACACACATCCAATGGCGTCCTACATTTGTAGGTACTTTGAAGCCAAGTTATATTTATATACTATTAATTAAGTGGAGGGAAAGGAAATAGACATTAAATCCATGTCTGGGATATTAATACAAGTAAGAATCAGCTTGAAAAATTTTATGTCATAACCGGGATTTGAACACGGATCTTCGGCTTAACGTGCCGATGCTCTACCATTGAGCTACCATGACAACATGCCAGTACGACATCAAATTCCTCAACTGATTCAGAAGACAAGGCAGACCACGGGAGGTTTCTCCGTTGAGAACACACATCCAATGGCGTCCTACATTTGTAGGTACTTTGAAGCCAAGTTATATTTATATACTATTAATTAAGTGGAGGGAAAGGAAATAGACATTAAATCCATGTCTGGGATATTAATACAAGCATAATGAATAGAGGAGAAAGTGTGATGACTGAGGTAGTTCACTGGTTCCGCCGCTAGGTAGCAGTTACTCTGCTTGAGATTCGCGGGAGCAAGATTACTACGGGCGGTATAGGAAAAATTGCAAACATTATTAAACAAAATAATACATTAATCTATTTCAAAATGACTCACCTTATCTAAATTGAATTGTTAGATACTTCTGACAATTTTCGGGCTGCTTTACACGTCTTGGAAGATCTCATCTCCAAAAATAAACATGGCCGTGTGTAACAGTAATTTCTCAGATTCCAAGAAGCTTGACCGTAACATTTCGTTCCACATCTTTCAAAAAATCGAAGATGTTCACAAGCAATGAACAATTATATAATATAGGTATGAAACAGCTAAGGGATGATTTTATCTAATATTTTGTTGCCTAGAAAATAGGGTAGATGGTATGTTAGTATAATTTGATGAGAATTTGTTAAAGAATGTACATTTGTATAGAAATAACAACGTATAATTAGGGTAGAAAACAGTTAAGGGATATTTTATAAATTAATATTAATATTACATTGTATAGAATATTACTGAGTATTAATTTGTATTAATATTGTATTAATAGTAATATTATTTATAATAATATTAATTTTCTCCTGGCTGTATGGAGTAAGTTATGTAGGTGAAACACGGTCAAAAGTGTAGATATGTGTACAAATTATGTGAACAGAGATAATATAAACTAAGGGATGGTTTGTGAATGCAGGGAACGGAAAATTTCATAAGCAGCACTACAAAAATAGGGCGCGTGATCTTTAAAATTGGCGTTTCAACATCCGATAAAGACGCACATACGCAAAAATTGTTTTGCAACGCATTCTACATATATCTCACAATATTTCAAAGCATTTTCCCTGGTTTTTTCATAAAAAAATTAAATCCTCTTGCCTTAACTACAGCCCGCTATTTGCTCAAACCCTCGACCATTCGCCGTTCTCTGTAAATTATGTGCATCTTATGTTGTTAAATTATATTATTAAAAAAAGGAACAAGATAATAAACTAATAAGACATTTGCTATGATAATTATACATTAAAATTACTAACATAAGTAAACAGTGAAACGTGCTTCAAGGGCTGAACACCCAGGCTGTATCAATTTGCAAATAGCAATGAGGTAGTGGTAGGAGACAAGGATGCAAATGCAACCTTTATATGAAAATTTCATTAATGCCAGGTTTATTTCACATTCGGAGTAAGGTTAGTAGTCACCCTGTACTTTTCATAAGCTGGGCTAAATCACAATAACAGAATAAATGTACCCTGTGAAGCAGAAGTACAAGAGAATAAGGTATATTGTAGCATAAATGTGTTCTATACCAAGAGCTGAAGGCTCGAAAGAGACGTAATTGTTTGGCTAGCATCCAACCGTAGAAATAAGAAAATCGAAAATAATAAAATGGTAAAACGAAACCGAAACTGGTGGGTGAAATTAAACAAACCGAACTAAACTGAACATAAAACCCACCAGCAAAATTAAAGACTAACAAAACATACCTGCTGAATAAAGTCGAAAGATGTAGATAAAGATTACATGGTGTAAATTACAGACTGTACCGGTAAGTACACCAGCAGAAATCCACAGCAAGGCCCCACGGTGGAACGGAGCACAAGTTCTCGCTTCGATGATCCAAGAACCACTCTCTGTCCCCCGCTCGGGAACTTAAGACCCTGCCGGGAAACGCCCCCAAGCGTAGTACCAACTACCACATAAAGAGGGCATTCCCGAGCAAGAGAAAATAAATATCGATATATGCCTGAAGGGCGAAAAAATAATGAAAGCACACAAAACAACGGAAGGAAGCTAGCGCAATCAAAAGATGTGTACATAAACAGAACAAGTTACGTAAATATAGAAACACTGAAACTAACAAGGTAAGAAAAAATAGACATAGAAAATAGATGGAAAAGCTGAATAAATACAAAATAATTAACGTGCCGAGAATAAGCGGCACAACAGAAAATATGATAAATAAATAATCCAATAAATGCATAAATAAAAGTAGTGCAGACTTACTAAGTTAGAAAAAAGCTTCATTCACTCCTTTTCCTCGGCGGGTCAATCTTGCAGTATGGGTACAAGTAGTCAGTTAATATAGTATTATTATTGAGACCACGAATAAATTATGTAACATTTTTTACATTATTGCTGGTATTTTATGGAAAAGATGCCTGCTAATACCTCAATACCATTCTGATAGCTTTAGCTTTAGAGTAATTACTATTACTCGTTAACCATTATAGATATATAGGTGGTACTCAATTTATAATAAGATCCAAATATTTCACTAAACCTTACACCCTTAATCTCTTTCTGGACACAAAAATAAAATAATAAATGTCGCATAGTCAAATTTGCTTCACCCTCAACATTTCACGATCGTCCCACATCATTCAGAGAGCTGAGTGCCCGGAATAATTACCACTCAATTACTCGTAAACCATTCAAGATATAAAGGTGGTACTGAATTTAAAATAAAGTTGAAATATTTCCCTGAAACTTTCTCGCTTGAAGTTTTTACGGGACACAAAAATGAAAAAAATTGTTGCATAGTGAAATTCCGTTTCACCCTCCATGAATTTTGTGTAATTGGTGATGTTTATATAATGAAATAAAAACATTTATGTCCGCATTTTTTAAGTCTCTGTTTTAACCATCAGAAGGACTGTGTTGTGCAGATTATTTCTGCACAAATTTCACAGAAATAGGACCAAGGGTTAATTAAAGATTGAGAGTTTAATCATAAGATGCCAAACTATCATGACGCAGCATTGAGAAGTTGAAACGCAAACGAAGGTGCTGTCAGTGTTTCGGTGGACCGCCGCTCTCCCTATACCCACCATTGTATTAGCAGCGAAGTCATCACACTTTCTCATTCTATTCATTATGATACAAGTAAGAATCAGCTTGAAAAATGTTATGTCATAACCGGGATTTGAACACGGATCTTCGGCTTAACGCGCCGATGCTCTACCATTGAGCTACCATGACAACATGCCAGTACGACATCAAATTCCTCAACTGATTCAGAAGACAAGGCAGACCACGGGAGGTTTCTCCGTTGAGAACACACATCCAATGGCGTCCTACATTTGTAGGTACTTTGAAGCCAAGTTATATTTATATACTATTAATTGTCTTCTGAATCAGTTGAGGAATTTGATGTCGTACTGGCATGTTGTCATGGTAGCTCAATGGTAGAGCATCGGCGCGTTAAGCCGAAGATCCGTGTTCAAATCCCGGTTATGACATAAAATTTTTCAAGCTGATTCTTACTTGTATTAATATCCCAGACATGGATTTAATGTCTATTTCCTTTCCCTCCACTTAATTAATAGTATATAAATATAACTTGGCTTCAAAGTACCTACAAATGTAGGACGCCATTGGATGTGTGTTCTCAATGGAGAAACCTCCCGTGGTCTGCCTTGTCTTCTGAATCAGTTGAGGAATTTGATGTCGTACTGGCATGTTGTCATGGTAGCTCAATGGTAGAGCATCGGCGCGTTAAGCCGTGTTCAAATCCCGGTTATGACTTAAAATTTTTCAAGCTCATTCTTACTTGTATTAATATCCCAGACATGGATTTAATGTCTATTTCCTTTCCCTCCACTTAATTAATTGATTATCTTGCTTCTCAAGTTCAAGTTCAAGCTTCTCATCAATTTCTGTTAATTGTAAGTAAATACATAATGAATTCGATATTGTTCTCATTCATGTAACTTTAGCATTACACTTTATAAATACAAAAAACCGTATCATGATTATTTTTTCACAACTACCTATTATCTACAGCCCGCGATTTCATAAATATCGTAAAGTTTAGCCCGCATCTTTCCAAAGGTTGCCCATACCTGATCTAAACAATCATCCATCCAAATATCCATTAGTCAATCCACTCATCCATCTCTTCATCAATTTATGCATTCTTCCATCTATCTATTTACTTTCATCTCGTCATCCATCCAGAAATAATTAAATAATTATTCATCTATTCATCAATCCATTAATTAATTCATCAATCCATCGTTCCGTTTACCCAGTAATTCATCCATCAATCCATTCATGCATTGACTCATCCATCCAATTAAATCACATTAGTATAAGAATAAACAAACACTTCTATATAAGCTTTCAACACAAATCTCAAGATGTATTATGCCTTGAAATAGAGCATGCAATTATCCTTTGTTTATAAATCTGAATTGTTAAATATGTGGTAGGAAATTATCATTGATTTTATATTAAGGGGGTAAGGGTAGCCTAATCTTAGTCCGCACGTGAAAACACGATTCTCTCCTGTATTTAAGTCAGCATCTGTTCTTTGAGATCACTCTTTCGAGAGAATGCCTTTGTACAGATTGTACAGGAAAACGGTTTCTCTCCAATATGAATAATCATATGCTGTTTGAGACGGTCTCTTAATTACACAATCGTTAATGTTTGAATCTCAGTGATGAAAATAAATATTTTTTTATAACATAAAACTGCCTTTTCAAGATTGTCAATAGAAAAAAGGATTAGTTGTAAGGTGGAGTATTTTCTGAATAGGCTGCAACATACACATGCAACGGTTTCATTTTCACTGTAGCCAATTTGCATATATTGAGAAATATATGAGTTCAACAGATTTAATGAAAGGAGTCTGAAATTTTTCTGTGAGATTTACAGAGTATGACTGACTAACAAAATAGGGCATGGTTTTTTTTATTGTGTGATTAGTTTACAATTTCATTTCAATTTATTCACCAGAAGAATCTTGTTACAAAATTCATGGTTTCGTCACTTAAGTCTAATACAATATATGATACAACTTGTTAACACTGAGATATAAAATACTTATATTAGGATTAAGAGGAAATCTCTCCTTCAAAAAGCATAATTAAGCATAACTAAATTGGTAAGTCTACCATCTGTATATCAAGAAATTCATGGACAGAAAAGGGTTGATACAATAACAGGATTTTTTTAACTTTATTTTTAAAAGCATTGTTAGAAAGAGCTTTAAACCCATCGGGTAACTTATTATAAATATTTATTCCTTGATATGTTATACTATTTAGGCATTTTGTGAGCCTATGTTTATTTAGATGAAGATGATTAGCTATTCTGGTATTATGAGTATGATATTCTGAGTTTTTTGTGAAAGATTCTTTAATCTTATGTATGAAACATAAAGTTTCTAAAATATAGATACTGGGTACTGGTAAAATTTTCAACTTTTTAAAAACTTCTCTACTAGGAGTGCGGACTGGCACATTCAACATAATTTTTGCTATTTTCTTTTGTAATTTGAAAATGGTTGTTATTTTTTATGATGTACCCCAGATACAGATACCATAAGTAATTTGTGAGTATATAAGTCCAAAGTATACAGATTTAATAGTTTCGAGAGAGACTACTCTAGCAAGAATACGGAAGGCAAAGTAAAGTCTACTCAGTTTATTTGCTATGTAGTCTATATGCGTATTCCAAGAAAGATTTGATTCAAACCAAATTCCCAGAAATTTGGTATTTATACTTTCCTCAAGGGTTGTTCCGTTAATAACTAAATGTGAATAACAGTGTGAAAACTGAATGATATTTTTCTATATAAATTATGTCATTAGTCCTATTTTGAAAAATCATATATTTAAGAAAAAAAAAATTTAATTACTGAAGAAGTAACAAATTGCCAGAAATGACACGTTTTAACAACATTATCTATTTTGCAACGAGTATGTGTACGGAAGATGAAGTATATAGCTTTAATTATGTAGAAAATAATTTTCTAAAAGAACCCATTTTAATATAATGTATGTAACGACAAAGAATCACCCAACGAACATTCCTCATGCATTTTCAGTAAATCAGAACTAAATCCCATTCCACGGTACATGTATCAGTGTTTTATTTAGGAAGTTGGTAATGTGCGCATCAATTGGGCCGTTACAGAAAGCATTATGGCTGACTAAAGTTTCTTACAGCCAAAATTTTACTGTAATTTGCCTTTATTTTCATTTATAAAGCATTTATAAACCCGTGTGAGGTGTCAAAAAATGCTGTGAAAGTTCCTGAATGATTTTTAAAAAAAATAAAAAAAGTGGTTCGGATTTTATGCGTTTATGTACCTAAACTAGACCTATACCTAGCTCAGTACCCCTTTTTAATCTCCACTTCCATATTGTTCGTTCATCATATCATCACATTCTGTATCTAGTTTGTTCTACTACGTATCATATGTTTAGATTGTTCCAGAGCATATCGCAATGATTGTGCACCCCACTTCAGCAACATTGCTTCAACAGTTGTACGAGGGTGTATCAATAAATAACCGGACTGATTTAATTGTATTTAAATAAACCGCCCTGGAACTAAACGGCTGCTAGCTGCGGAAAGGTGAATCCTTCGTCTAGCAGTGCTCTGAATCCCAGTCATGCAGAACGATTCAGGTAGGAGTTACACCCGGATATCGTAGGTGGTGTTTACTGTACCCAACATGGAACTGAAATTCCAGCAATGCGCATCGATGTTCAACTCCTTATCACTTTGAGAATGGCAACCACGTAGCTTCTTTCTCACTTTAGGGAAGAGGTGAAAATCACAAGGGGCGAGATTTGAAGAATGCAGTGGATGAGGCATGATCTCAATGTCCAATTCTTCGACATCTTGAGTTGCACGCGCTCGATGAGCCGGCGCATTGTCTTGGTGCAAGATCCATCCTGTTCTGGCAAGATCTGGTTCCTGAAGACAAATTCATTATGTCTGCAACCTTCACAATTGTTATGCGACGATCTTCTTGCACAGTTTCGTCAATTGTGTTGATGTTAACTTTCGTTTTTGCTGTTAAGGGTCTTCCAGGGCGCGGAGAATCTTGAAGGTCTTCATAACACTCTTTGAAACGTTTGTGCCACTCAAAGACTTGTGTTCTGCCTAAAGCAAGGTCTTTATATGCTTGCTCCACCATTTCTAAGGTTTCTGTAGTAGTTTTGTCTAGAATAACACAAAACTTTATCGATGCGCATTGCTGGAATTTCAGTTCCATGATGGGTACAGTAAACAACACCTGCGATATTAATTAAAGCCCTCATTGTGTGCAGTCAAGCAGCTTCTTCAGCTGGAGGAAGAGTAGCCAAGTTGAAAGTATTCTGTACTAAGGATTTGGCAAACAGTTTAAAACGTGTTTCATTCAGAGAGGAAGATAAGAAACAATCCACCATACAAAGAAGCTGCAGTCCTGAGAATTAATTATATTGTTTATGTTGTGGGAAAATCTGAACTCTTTGTATTTGTAATTAATCTCTGCTAACTCAAGTCCTGTGTGTTGATTCAGTCTTCTGAAAGGTCAGTAGTGCAGGCCATTAATTTATTTGTATTCACATCTGTCTGTTGCTCCCTCTTATCATTATGCTTTTGGCAGATAGCATAATGTTGATGGTGTGAGTCTTGATTTGTAAAGTGGTCGAAATCAAACGTCATTTAGATGGGTACAACAAACAGAAATGTTTCTGAAAACAGTATTTTTGGATTCAGGGAACCTCAAAATGTAATTTATGTTGAAAACTCAACTTCGAATTTGGGGACTGAAAACAATACTTCCTCTACCTATAGATACCACTGTCTCATTCAATAGATAAGTATCCCTGTTCCCATCCCTGCCTTTTTGCCAGTAAAAGAAGGGAACAACAGAGCATTAGGGGAATAGAGTAATAATGAATGCACTTACAATAAGACAGCAGAAGATGGTAGTATATATCTGCACGGTCAATGTGAGAGATATCACGTGTGGCTTCAACTAATCCTTCGAGAGGTTTCACCAAACCTTCTTGCTGGTAACGTTCACAAGCTGAATTAAGTCGCTGCGGTCGGCTCCGCAAGCCTGGAGTCTGTAAAATGACAAACATAATAACACTGGTCAGCAAGGAAAATGTTTAATTCATAATTTCAGCTGATTCTTATGTATTTACATCTGCGAAATCCAAAAATGAAGCCAGAATTGTTCCATCACCCACCAAGTTTTTGTAATATAAAAAAAATATTTTGTTTATTAGTGTAGGGTGCTCAAATGATGATTAAAAGAAAATTATTTCATTTCATTGGATCAACAATAAATTGACATATTTAGTTTAGGTGATTGTTTTCTTTCAGCGCAGAGGTGAAATTTCACTCTTTGAATTAAAAGTACCTATGAGTGTTATTTTGACAATATAATAGACCAGAATAAGTTTTGGGCTCCAGAAATCTCTTGTGCCAAATGTGTAAACCTATTATACTGCATTAAGAAAAATTTAATGGACATGTTAATACACTTCCTTATTTTTGAAAGGCTCCTTCTGCCCCGTTATATTCTAGGCATGCCAACCTCTGCTTATTTTACCTGGGCCCTCCCATCTCAATTCCACCACAGGCATTCAGAGCCTCTAAAACACCGGACTATCCCAGGAACATTACATCTTCTGGCCAGGAAGACGCAATGCTGAAGTTGGGGAAAGCTCCCTGCAAATTGTATTACATTGTAAAAGGGCTTGTCGGGGTTCGAAATCAGAACACTTGTCTTCTAATTGAAGAGTGGAGGTTACTTTATTTCCAATAGTAATGCGCAATACAACCAGAAAACTCCTGATTGTTCTCCAGTTCACCCTTATGCTTGCTGCTCACTTCCACTGTGCTGACTCCAAGTCACAGCACTGTCTCTGTTCACACACACTGTGTGGGTTCCCAAGTCAAGGTAGTTCAATGCCACGTCAGTCAACTCCACAGTCCTCGCTGCTGCCACACAATCCACCCGTAGCGCTGAGTTCACCGGAACGGCACCTCTTAGTTCAATCCAGTTCACCAGTTCCTCCGTTAACTAGTTCCTCCGTTCAGTAGTTCCTCCGTTCAGTAGTTCCTCCGTTCACTAGTTCCTCCGTTAACTAGTTCTTCCGTTCACTAGTTCCCCCATTCACTAGTTCCTCCGGCCACAGGCTCTTCAGCTCCTCAAGTCACACTTACTTGAGTCCACGCTGATCGGTTCCCTCTGTCCAGTTTACACTGTTCACACTCACTCTGTCCTCAACGGCTTGCTCGCAGGTTTATATAGGCTGAACGAATGTTCTAGAGCTAATGTCGCGATGTTTCTGTCCACACATGATCTAGAAGCTTGTAGTGGCACTCGATCACACCCCTTAGCACGTGGCCCGTACTCCAGCCCCTCCCACAAGTGTGCATAGCCCACTCGTTGTGACATGTCTCTCTAAGCCACGCCCACTGGCCCACGGCCTCAGTCTGCTCAATAAGCAACATGTGATCTTTCTCAACATCAGCGGTTTCTAGTAGTTCCTGGGCAAATCGTGGCATTGTGACATTGCCCTCTCCTTAAGTGCCTTCGTCCCGAAGTGCCCCATGGTAAGCCACCAGACAGTCAAGGTGAACTAACAGCATCTTCCCTCTTGGCTGTCACTGGATGCGACAGACTATGTCGTTAATTTGCTTGATGACCCGGTAGGACCCATCCCAAAACTGCTGCAGCTTCGGCGACTTCCCTCTAGTCCTGGTAGGGCGGTACAACCACACTTGGTCTCTCTCGTGGAACCCAGTTTAGTTGGTCAGTCTGTCGTACCTCACCTTCAATTGGTCACAAGCCAACTGGAGATTCTCTCAGGTGAGTTCGTGGGTTTCCCTCAGCCTCTCAGTCAGGTTCCACACATAGTCGGTAGCTGGCTGTTCCTCATCAGGTGGGGTGCCAAACAGTAGGTCCCACGGTAGACGGATTCTCTCCAGAAGACCATGTTGGCTGGTGTCATTCCGGTGGTGTCATGGATCGAGTATCTATATGCCAGAAGGAAGGGGGCACCCAGATATCCCAGTCTCGTTGGTGGCTGGAGACTACCTTCTGTAGGTGTTTCTCTAGGGTCTTTATGTAGCGCTCCACCATTCCTTCTGATTGCGGGTGAAGGGGGTCGTACAGGTCTTGTGTACCCCCAGCCGTTGGAGCAGCTCTTTATGATGTTCGACTCGAAGTTCCTCCCCTGTTCGCTGCGTAACTCCATTGGCGCTTTATACCGGCAGATCAGGTTCTCCACCAGCACCCGTGCCACTGTTGCCGCTTCCTGGTTCAGGATGGCGTAGACTTCTGGCCCTTGGTGAAATAATCCATGGCCAATAACAGGTACCGATTCCCATCATCAGTAACGGAGCACGGGCCTGCCACGTTGCATTGCCTCATGACCCCACGGCTGTGAGTTCTAGGCCCTCTGCTGGCAGCACAGGTGTCGCATTGTTGACACCTCTCGACGTCACTGCATTGGTGCAACCAGTAGAACCTTCTCCGTAGTTTGTCGAGGGTCCGATTCATTCCTAAGTGACCACCGGTTGCTCCTGCCTGGACTTCTTCCAGGACCTCCCTGGCTCTGGCTCTCGAAAGGGCTAGTTGCTCCAGTCGTCTTCACATCCACAAACTCCCAGGTTCCTTTCAGGACCCCATTCCTGACCACTAGGGCATCCCACTGGGCCCCATAGCCCTCGTAGATGGTGCTGCAACTGGCTACCTCTTCCCACGTTGGTTTCGTACCTGACATGACGTCCTGTGGTGTCTGTCCTATGTCCACATCGTCCCGCTGTTGGGCACTTAGGGTGTGATCTTCCCCTTCGGGAGCTGGTTGTATGGTGATGGCCCTGATTTCTTCCTGCTCTTCCTTACCTTCCACCTTGGCCTGTCTCTTGAGTTCACTTTTCACGGCCACCAGTTTGCCGCCTGGTTAATTTAATTTTTCCTTAGCCGGTGTCAATTCCTGCTCAAGTTCTTTCTTAGGGCTTAAGTGCAGGTTCTTCACTTCACTTATAATTTCTCTTAGGTCTCTCTCTGCTTTAACTCGTCCATGGTGTGAAGTAATAATTTGAACATGACCTCCATTTATCGTTATATTCTTTTAGCTATATCCCACTTCTGACACCATTGTAACAAGGGCTCGTCGGGGTTCGAAATCAGAACACTTGTCTTCTAATTGAAGAATGGAGGTTCCTTTATTTCCAATAGTAATGCTCAATATAACCAGAAAAATCCTGATTGTTCTCCAGTTCACCTTTCTGCTCGCTGCTCACTTCAACTGTGCTGACTCCAAGTCACAGCACTGTCTTCGTTCACACACACTGTGTGGACTCCCAGGTCAAGGTAGTTCAATGCCACATTGGTCAACTCCGCAGTCCTCGCTGCCACCGGACGATCCACCCATCGTGCTGAGTTCACCGGAACGGCACTGTCTCAGTTCATTCCAGTTCACCAGTTCCTCTGTTCACTAGTTCCTCCGTTCACTAGTTCCTCCGTTCATTAGTTCTTCTGTTCACTAGTTCCTCCGGTCACTGGCTCCTCAAGTCACACTTACTTGAGTTCATGCTGATCGGTTCCCTCTGTCCAGTTTATACTGTTCACACTCACTCTGTCCTCAATGGCTTTCTCGTGGGATTATATAGGCCCGACGAATGTTCTGGAGCTAATGTCACGATGTTTCTGTCCATGCATGATCTAGAAGCTTGTAGCAGCACTCGTTCAAACCCCTTAGCACGTGGCCCGTACTCCGGCCTCTCCCACGAGTGCACATAGCCCACTAGTTGTGACGGATCTCTCTAAAGCCATGCCCACCGGCCCACGGCCTCAGTCTGCTCAGTTATCAAGGCATGATCTTTTTTGACGTCAGCGGTTTTTAGTAGTTTCTGGGCAAATCAAGGCATTGTGACAATATAGTTACAACACTGCATACTATAAGCGAGGGATATGCCAAAAAATAAATTTATTTTTATGAATTTATATTTAGAAAATTGTTGTTTTTGTTAAAGATAACAATTGTTTGCATGTTTCAATCAGTAGATATTAAAGCCTTTGCTAAGTCAATATCCGTTATAAATACTGAGGGAGAGTTGATAAAAAAAAAAGTGAATTATGATTGCCGTTTCTGAAATGTGCCCTGATAAGAAAAGTAACTTTGAAAATATCAGTTTGTCCCGTATGACTGTTCAGCACAGAGTGGCTGATATTGCTGAGGATCTTAAAGATAACCTGCAAAAATTAGCTAGTGAATTTGTCTATTATTCCCTTGCTATGGATGAAAGTAAAAGACACTGCTCAGCTTTTAATCTATGTTAGAGGCATTAACAAGAATTTTGAAGTGACAGAGGAGCTGGCTGATTTGTGATCAATGAAAGGAAGAACAACAGGAAGGGAGATAGCAGAAAATGTCATGAAGTGTGTAACAGAAAAACTACATTTAAATTTTGAGAATTTAGTAGCAATTTGCATTGATGGTGCCCCATCTATGTGGGGGAAAAATGCTGGTGCTGTAACAATTATTGAACAGTATGCAGGTAAACCACTGGCAAAATTAAACTGCCTAATTCATCAGCAGGTATTATGTTCAAAGGTTTCGCAGTTTGATCATGTGATGAAAATAGTATTTGCTCTGGTCAACTATATTCGAGCTCAGGGTTTGAATCACAGAATGTTTCAGGAGTTTCTAGAAGAAAATGATGCCGACTATGGGGATCTACCATACCACACTGATGTACATAGGTTAAGCAGCGGTAAAGTTTTGGAGCTTTTGTCACTCTAAAAAATGAAGTAGTTGAATTTTTTGAATCTGAAGGAGATGGGGAAAAATTTCAGGATATAACTTAATGAATGAAGAATGGAATTGAGATCTGTTTTTCCTGTGTGACATTTTGGGTCATTTGAATAACCTTAACTTGAAGCTTTAAGGAAAAAATAAATTTGCTTTTTAATTAATTTCTCATATAAAACCCTTCAAAACCTGTTTGAAAATCAACTTCCTAAAGGGGATATATCACATTTTATAACTTGTCGACAGAATATTCCTTCTGTATATCATTCAGTGGTGGGTGGAAAATATAAGAAGCAAGGAGTTTCAGAGAAGAATGCCATTGAGTAATGAAGACGAAGTCCGCATTACAGTAATTCAGGATCCATTTTCTGTCGATGCAGGAAATCTACCTGTCACACTCCAGATGGAAGTCATTGATCTCCAGTGTTCTGGAAACTATCGGGTCAAGCATAGGGAGAGTAGCTTTTACAAGAGTTTTATTCTATTCTGGAACAGAATAAATTTAAAAATTTGTTGGACACTGCCTGCCAGGTATGATTTTTTTGTATGATTGGGAGGACATATACCTGTGAACAAACATCTTCTGTCATGAACTTGAACAAAAACAAACAGCGTTCATCTTTAACTGATGCAAATTTAGAGGCCATATTAAGAATGGCCACTTCAAAATGACACCAAACTTTGATAAAATAGTTGCAACAAAGAAATATAATGTGTCACATTGAACTGTCAAGAATAGACGTAATGCCAGTGCAATTATTAGTAAACCTTGTGTGTGTTTAAATGGTATTTATTGTGAAATCTTGTAACATCATCTGTAAGTAAATAATGTTAGTATAATTTTAGTTGCAACTCTTAAAATTTAAATATGCATATTAACTTGTCTTTACTGTAGACCTAATAACAACATTTATAAATTTAGCTACAGTGGCCTAATGTAAGATACAAGGTCCACAGTGATGTGGCTTTTGGTCGGGTGGCAATAGTTGAGTTTGGCCCTAAGAGTGAAACAAGTTGTGCAGGCCTGGGCTAGAGGGACATATGGTCTGTGTTTTCCTGTAGAATTATCACAGAGCATGAACAGGAATGCATCTTATCATTCCACAATTTTAGTTTAAAATAAGCATTGATTTATTAAAAATAATTAAAAATAAATAATTAAAAATAAATAATAAAGTGCAAAATAATTGACTATTAACTCCATCTGGCACTCTGTTTTATCATTTCACCTTACACCATTTACTTGTCTAAGCTAGTATCGGTATTTTATATCTACCCATCATCATTCATAGCATGGGAAGCTGAGATATATAGTAATACATTTATTATTATTGTATAAG
This sequence comes from Ectobius pallidus, assembly GCA_964059195.1. NCBI lineage: Eukaryota > Metazoa > Arthropoda > Insecta > Blattodea > Ectobiidae > Ectobius > Ectobius pallidus. The sequence continues at coordinate 41,525,886 of CAXKWD010000008.1, forward strand.
GTAAACCTTCCAACATAAAATTTAAAATTCAGATGGCTGTTACTTTGTTTCCACAAAGTCTGCTTACCTGGTGTATGGTGGTTATTGGCTACTACACCATCACAACAGCTAAAATGGGTGAAATGTTTCTAAAACACATATATGGGGAGGTCATAGAAAATATTTTGAATCTAATTTACAGACATATATGCAACCACATACATGTTAATCAGAGATTTAGTGGGAGGTGGTTGAACAGGTGCCAAGACAAGGTGCCAGGTGGTAGAGAAGGCCTTATGGCCTTAACTCCGCCAGGTTAAATAAATAAATAAAATAAAATAAGACAATTATTATATATATTATAAATAAAATTTAAAAAATCCAAAACTAACTCTTCTAGTGAGACTTAGTTTTTACCTCAAGTATTTTTCGTGCTTGACGAACCCTTCCGCATTCAACAAAAGCAAACACAAGGTCATACAAACTGTTGACTTCTCCATGGACCTGAGTGCTCAGATCGGTAAGTTTCTGTAAAGACACAGCATCTTCTGCCTGAATCATTCTACATGCTAGCTCATTTTTCCATGGCGTTGTTCTATACTTTTGACAGCACCACTCAAATTGCTCCATTGCTCCTTGCAGATCATTTCTATAAGCAAAATTTAAAGAAATGTTCAGCATGTATTACTGTAAATGAATGCTACAACTAAATTTTTTCAATTCAGTAAAATCAAAATGTGAATCAATTCCTTAACACTCCTAAATACAGGATGGACCAAAAATCACTACCCATTATGAACAGAAATTTATGTATTTGGTTGTAATCATCTTATTCTCTTTTGTTTGAATCTGATAGTTTCTTATGTAAAAGTCGAGTACATTGGCATTCATTCAAACAACTGATGTCCATTTCAGTTTGTTGGTTCATGACTGTGAAGATGTTTATAGTTGCAGAAAGGGATTTTCATTAATATGGATAGTGGCCTCTGGCCAATCCAGTATTTTCCATTATATGGGAACTACAAAGAAACAATCTAATCTCAACCTGTGAGAATTTACATGAATTTTTTTATTTTTTCCTTACATTACAGTTCTGATATCTGCCCTCTTGCAGGAGGTGAAAATTAATTACGAAGGGCCTAACTCTTTGTATATCATCTCCATATTTTCTGTTGACAATATTTAGAGGTATTAGGTTAATTGACTCAAGGTTGGTAGGCCTAATGCATATCTTTTTTTTTATCAACCTACCATTTATTTTTGGGTCTAACTTTGGTTGGGGTGTTTGTGGCAGGTGGGGGTGGTTGCATCAGGAAGTTCGGTGGTATAGAAGACATAACTGTTTAGGGGCCATCAGTTTTGGATTATGTGATGACATCAGGCGTCAGCGAACCCCGTGGCAGGTAATACCACTCAGACCAAGGCTGGCCAGGAGCAAGGTCTGTAGACATACAGGTTGCCTCACTTTGTGCTGACCAATATGAGCACTGCTGAGGGATGATGCGTTAAGTTTCTTCCAGAGGAAGCAATAGCAGACGACTATATAGGGAAGACTTTCGTGTTTTCAATTTCTTTGAAGTTTAGTGTTTATGAAGCGTTGCTACTATTAATACATGCTGTCATATTAATTCAGGGAGTTTGATTGATTATAAGTTGAAATAATGTGAACAAATAAAACAGCGATGTTATGAATAAAGTTTGTGTTTTTGTTTTCATGCTTCATTGATTACAAAATCTAAATGTTTGTTTTGACCATACAGTGTTGTGGACTTGTGTAAAATAATTCGATAAGAAGTTAATATAATTAAAAAGTAGCGTAATTCCTAATTAATAATATTCTTATATCTATGTGTCTCCTGACACGCTTTATTCCTGAACTGTATTACATCCTAGGAACAATGAAAATGAGGTTAGGCCTACGGCATGATTGAACTGTAGAAAATAGGCTATATTAAAAGACAAGACATATACTTTTATATAAAAAATCTTATGGTTTTAAAATAATGATTTTAAGCATCAAACTTCAAAATTAATCTATTTTCATAAGCAGTTGAATTATTTTGTCAACTTTCACAAATATTATATGAATGAAAAAAATTAAACATAAACATATTAATCGATTATTTTCTTGTATTTCTTGTTTATTTGCCTCATTTTATAATCATCCAGCCCCAACCTCTTCCTCTTGTGTCCTTGTGGTCTGGAATTTAAATATTTGGTTCTAACAACTGTTTGAAGAATTTCTGAGGGAACAATATGTAGATCTGGATTTGAGGCTGCGAAGTCTGTAGTCCTTTTTAAAATATGTTTTCCCTGTTGAATGCTGTAACCATTAAATAATTTAAAAATTGAAACAATATTCTTGAACGTTTGTAGCCAAGTGTCCGAAGCCCCCATATGAAAGACGTCTGACCCATGATAATTTTGTATAATCATGCTCCATGTAAATTTTCTGAGTTAAAGTACCAAGGTGTGGATATACCTTACATCTTTCTATTTGTTAGCAATATATCCAGCTACATGTTCCAAACCATCCTCTTCGCTTTGTTTAATTATTCCTGTCTTGCAAATTTCTTGGCTGTGTTCCGCACTTGGAATGGTGCTACAGTCATCTAATTCAGGAGGCAGACAGCTTCATTCAGTTAGGCCTATGGCAATTTGGCCTTATTACGAACGGTTTGCTAATATAAATCAATCTTTATCATGAGCAGGGTTCTTGCCTGATATAATCATCTTGATTTGGTAAATGTAATTTAATGGAGAAGGATGATCATTTAATCCACCAGGCGTTCGAATTTGAGAAAATAAATTTTCTAGAAGATCTTGATTTCATCTGTGTGTCAGTATGTATGTAATATTGTGCTGTTGATCTAATAGAAAGGCGCCATAACTCAAATACACTGTAATGGATTTCCATAAAACTTGGTATACACACTTATGACTTCCATGAGAAATACCCTATTGAATTTGAATCTAATCTGTTGACCGGTGCCGGAGTAAAACCCAATTTAGTGTCTATTTTAAAGGCGCAATAACTCAAATACGCTTTATCGGATTTTTATGAAACATCGTATACGCATTTATAATGTTCATGGAAAGACGTCTTTTGATATTCGACCAAATCGGTTGGCCAGTACCGGAATAATGCCCAATTTAGTGCTATTATGTTAATATATAAGAAGTCACGATAACTCAAATATGCTTTATTGGATTTTCCTGAAACTTTGTATACCTATTTATAATGTACATGGGAAAACATCTACTGATATTGAACCAAATGGGTAGACCGGTACCGGAGTAAAACCCAATTTAGTGTCTATTTTAAAGACGCAGTAACTCAAATGCGCTTTACTGTATTTTTATGAAACTTGGTATACACATTTATAATGTCCATGAGAAGATGTCTATTGATATTGGATAAATTCGGTTGACCTGTTTCGGAGTAATGCTCAATTTAGTGCCTATTTTATGGTAATATAGGTATTCAAAAGAATTTATGAAATACAAATCAGTTATCATGAAAACATAGCCTATTGTTTTACTGTGATCTTATAAGGCTTTGGAAATTAAAAAACAGTTAACTATGAGAAATGTCACTATTGCTTTACATGCGCTTATCGAACTAGACCGTTAAACTGACCCAGGTGGCTGAGATGGTAACGTCTTGGAGATGGTAACCATGGAGTTCCATGGTTCAAATCCCAAAATCGGCCAATTTGACTTTTTTTTGTATTCTGCATATCATAACTGATTAAACAAAAACATACTGGCATTTTGTTACTACATCAGTTTACCTGATTTTATTCTTTCTGGATTTGTTGGACAAGATCCAAGATAATTTTAATTTTTTTTATATGTAGGCCTACTTTTTTCTATTTTTAAACAATTTGTAACACAGTTCTTGTAAAATTATCATTATTTGATAAAGGAAAATATTCGGCTTGTACCACAGGCCTGATTTAGGATATATTTAAAAATCCATATCATAGTACCTTATGACATTACATTCTATGAATGTGTCACCAGAATTGTATAACTGGGAGGTAATAATTTATGTATAAATATTTATGACTATACCACAGCCTATGTGCCTGAGGTAAATACTTATAGGCCTACTGTAATAATTATTGTACTGCAATCTCAACAAATATTGTAATACAATGTAATGCCTATGGATGTTTTCTTTTTCATATTTTCATTCTAAGATAATAATCATAACAGCTCACTATTCTGTCCTACCAGATGCCATCTAATGTCTTGAGGAGAGAAATAAAACATTGGTAAATTCACTGGAAGCTGTGGACAGTGTTGTTCAGAAAATTCAGGTTATTCCAGATGATGCAGGTCTCCGCCTGTGGAGTACATGACCTTGTAGTTGGTGGCGGAGCTTGCGTACCCCGATGACCCTGAGAGCTATGCCGACGGTAGCTTAGCTGCTGGTAGGGTCTCCCTTGTCGGACAGGTCGAAGGAGAGGGGTCAGATGAAGAAGTACTCCAGAAGAGGATCTCAACAGCAGCAGCGGCGGAGGAGTCTTCGGTACGGCACTGTTTGGCGGATGAAGATCCTCTAATGTGAACTGGCAGCAGGGTCCACATTTAGGTTGGTGGCGGAAGAGCCTCTTGTAGGCCAACGGCAGCACCATAGGTCTAGTGAGATGACCAACTGCGGAGGGCAGGAGGAGCTCTTTAGTCTAGTGAAGACAACCTCCTAGGAGTAGGGACTCCAAAATCAAATCCCCTGGTCCTCCAGGTTTGGGGTTAGTCGCTAGGCCAGCTCCCTAACACTGTAAAACCATTTCTGCTAAAAAGTCTCAACAGGATAACTGAAGATGGACCAAGGCGAGTAACAAGGAACATGAGTAAACTGAACATAGGAACATGGAACGTTTTGACGCTACTGAAACCAGGAAAGATGAAGGAACTTGTAGAACAAATCGAACAAACCAAAATGGACATCATAGCCTTACAAGAAATCAGATGGAGCGGGAATGGTTTAATCAATAAGAAGAATTTTACTTTATATTTTAGCGGATTAGATAAAAGTAAGGGTCAGGCTGGCACTGGCTTTTTAGTTTTGGACAGATTAAGAAACAATGTAATTGATTTTAAGCATTTTAATGAAAGAATGTGTAAATTAAGAGTAAGAAGTAAATATAACAATATCACCTTAATAAGTGCATATGCACCAACAGAAGACCATAACATAGAGAATAAAGAACAGTTTTATGAAGATCTTGGGAACTTAGTAAATGGAGTGCCTAGTAGTGACACTCTCGTGATTCTGGGGGACTTTAATGCACAACTGGGGAAAGATATAACATTCAGAAGTGTTACAGGAAAACATACACTGCATGAAGAAACAAACGGAAATGGTGAACTCTTATGTCAATTCGCAACAGCGAATGATTTAATAATAATGAGTACACAATTTCAACATAAAAAGGATACATAAAGGAACATGGACCTCCCCTAAACACAAACGAGCAGAGACCTCCCCTGATCATAACACGACAAATCAAATAGACCTTGTCCTAATTAATAGGAAGAAGAGAGACTTAATTGAGGATGTGAGAAGTATGAGAAGCCCCAATATAGATTCAGATCACTTTTTAGTTAAAGTCATCATGAATCAAAAAATACCAGCGATATACAAGAGACGGAAAGTGGAATGAACAGAAAAATGGAACAAAGGTAACTTACAAAACCCCACAAGACTTAAAGAATATAGAGCGAAATTATTTGAAAATCTTAAAAGCCTACCAGAACCACAAGATGTAAATGACAACTGGGAAGGAATTAAAAGAGTAATAAATGAAGCAGCAAATGAAACAATTGGAATGGAAGAAAGGAAACGAAGAAATGAATGGTGGGATGAAGATTGCAGAAATATTATTGCAGAAAAAAATCAAGCCAGAATGAAAATGCTGCAGAATAGAACAAGAGCTAATTATGAAAGTTATAGTATGAAAAGAAAAGAAGCAAATAGAATGTGTGCAAATAAAAAGAAGTGGTTGAATGAAAAAATAAACAAAATAGAAGAAAACCATAGAGAGAACGAAACAAGAAATTTTTTTGAAGAAGTAAAGAACTTTAAATGTCAACAAATAATGAGTCCCATGATTTGTAAGAACTCTGAAGGTAACATAGTAACACAACCAGTAGATGTACTAGATAGATGGAAAGAACACTTCCAGGCACTCTTCAATGTTAATGAAGAAATAGAAATACAAACCCCAAACAAGGAACCAGATACAAACTTACAATTACCAATACCAAGTTATAATGAGGTGTGTAACATAATCAACAAACTTAAAACAAATAAAGCTCCAGAATCAGATAATATCTCACCAGAGTTAATCAAGTACGGCGGAAGAACGCTAAAACAAGAACTGCATAAATTAATGATCAATATATGGAATTGCGAGAAGCTGCCAGAACATTGGAATGAAGGAATTATATGCCCAATATTCAATAAAGGAGACAGATTAATGTGCAATAACTATAGGCCAATAACCCTATTAAATATTTCATATAAGATATTTGCAATACTACTAAACAAACGACTTGTCGATATAATTGAAACTAGACTGGATGATTATCAAATGGGCTTCCGGATGAATAGATCCACAATTGATAATATATTTATTGTTAGACAGATATTTGAGAAATGCCATGAATTTAATATTGATCTGTATAATATCTTCATTGACTTTAGTAATGCTTTTGACTCAGTGCGTAGAAACCGGATAATTGAATGCCTCAAATATTATGAAGTACCCAATAAATTGATAAGACTAATAACCTTAACACTCAGTAACACAGTAGCAAAGATCAAAGTGAACAATATGATGAGTGAAAGGTTTAACATTCAGGAAGGTGTAAAACAAGGGGATCCACTATCTGCTACACTGTTTGGTATGGTTATTAACTTTATTTTGAAGAAGATGGAGATGAGGGGAAATATATCATCAAGACTAAAACAGTGTACAGCTTATGCTGATGATATCATAGTAGTAGTAGTAGTGTGTATTTATTTTCACAAAAAAATTCTCACATATAAATCACATTATTTACATTATCATAATAACAGCAAGAACAAAAACTGCGCTAATCGAAACATTTAATAATTTGAAAGAACAGTCAATGAACTTTGGATTGCTAATTAACGAAAAGAAAACAAAATACCTAAAATGCAGCACCAGGAGTGAAATGTTGGAAGATTTAAATATTGACAGCATTAAATTACAACAAGTGGCAAATTTTAAATATCTTGGGTAAACAGTAAATAAGAACAATGCAATAGAAGAAGAAATTAAGGAATGGATTATCCTAGGAAATAGAGCATACTATGCAAATGCGCAGCTATTCAAGAGTAAATTTATATCAAAACAAGCCAAACTCAAATTATACTGCACAACAATAAGACCAGTAGTAACTTACGCTAGTGAAACATGGGTTCTTAAAAGCTCTATCAAACAAAGACTATTAATATTTGAAAGATCAATTCTGAGGAAAATCTTTGGACCAACGAGGGAAAGAGATGGTAATTGGAGAATAAAAAATAACAGTGAATTAAATAAGCTTATAAATAATAGGAATATAATAAATCATATAAGAGCATTAAGATTAGGGTGGTTTGGTCGTATAGCAAGAATGCAGGAGCATAGATTGGTTAAAAGAATATACAAGTGGAAACCAATTGCTAATAGAAGATTGGGCAGACCAAAAACTAGATGGGAGGATGATGTAATAAGTGACTTGAAAATGATGAAGGTGAACAACTGGAGTAGGATAATTGAAAATCAAAAAGAATGGAAGAAGGTGGTTGAGAAGGCCAAAACTTTCAATGGAGAGTTGAGGTGCTTGATTAAGAAGAAGAAGATGCAGGTCAACGTGTGAAAGGAAAATTGGAGCGGGTTCTTGAAAACAACAGAGACTTTCAGCAGTTAAAAGACATATTGTTTATATCGTGCTTCGGTTAGATCCATCTATATTATGTGTATCAGGTAGGCCTATGTTATTTTGATTAAATACTGCATGATTTAAATGTTTTATTTCAATTTTATTAGTAACATACTTTTCAACTTACTGTCTCCTTTTCCATGCAACTGTAAATGTTTTACCACTTATTTTGACAATTTTAGTGCCTATTTCAGCTGCCAATCTTGGAATTTTTAAGTGCCTTTTTGCCTGCCTATTTTGAACTTTTTAAGTGCCTAACATCCGGTCTCTAATAACAACAAGTCTTTAGCAACAATAATTATAAGATTAGTAGTAACCTTGTATCAGATAAGAACTTTTTGTGATTTGCTTAGTTTGTGGTAAGAGGATGGACATCATTACTACATTCTACCTCATTTATACATTTAACACTGCCACTTACGATCCAAAACTTGACGATTCTTCTTTTGGATCTCGTGCATAAATCTTAAAATTTTCTTCATAACAATTAATGTTTGCTTTTTGTAAAACTTTATTGAAAAGATTTCAGTATGAGATAAAATTAGAAAGATTTTTCTTTGTTTAATAAGCTAACCTAACTCTCTTCGATAGATTAAACTATGCCACTTATGAACGTAAATTTAATTTATTTAAATTTTGAAGGTGTTGTTTTAGTTTTGAACATTCATTCTTCTATATGTTTGATTTATATATAGTTGAATAAGTTATTAACTAAATTTGAATTTTCATTCATAAATAGTTTAATTTTGACATGAATTGTGTTAGATTCACTTGTTCGGTTACTGAACGTTTCATAATTTTTCCTACAAAAATTAATGAATAAAAACTTATCCTGGGGGGACTTTACATAACACCCGAAAGCGAGGACCCCCCAGCACAGTCCTGAACTAAAGTATTATGGCATTTAAAAAATGCCTCAGGGCTATTTAGGTCTTACTTAAGTTGCAAAGGAAAAATAATGTATGGTAATGGTGAAAGGTCAGAAGATAACCTTTAGAATATGGGGTGCTTTAGGGATTGGTTTTGGGACTGCTACTATTTTTAATTATGTCAAATGATATTCTGTGTAGTATGATGTCACAATCGATAATGTATGCTGATGACACAAAATTTCTCTGTAAGCATGATGATCTGAATGCATTTAGTAACTTTGTTTGTAATTGAACAGTTCATTTTTGGTAACAAAAAAGATTTTATAGATTTCAATCACTCTGAACCAGTATTAATCCATATTACTCAATAAACTGATTAATTCTTTAATTTCTTCTGTTACGTAATTTAATTAATTTTATTAATCCTTCTTATGCTAGATATGGTTATATTTCATTTTTTTAGTCAATATATAGATACAGATTTATTTTTTGGGGGTAAATGCAGCAGCGTTACAGATACTTTAATATCACAGAAAAAAACTGTTATTATTTTATCTCATGCTGGTTTTTTATCGCTGTAGGACTTTATTTATCAAACTAGAAATTTTAACAGTAATTAATCTGTACACATTTGATGTGAAGAACCTGATCTGCCGGTATAAAGCGCCAATGGAGTTACGCAGCGAACAGGGGAGGACGGTTTTAACAAGTTACAGTGGAAAGCTAAGGGCCAGTTACTATCATTACACAATGCTTGATTATTTCTTAGAAATGACAAATTTGAGTAGGTTGGTAGAACCACCTTTAAGTGAGTTCAAATTATTAGAAACTGTAAGTAATCATTTCCCAGAAAATGTCAGATATAATTTATCTGTAGTAAAGCCTAAAAGCTCCACAGACATGTTGGATTTACTAGCTGCATTTGAATATTCAAATAGTTGTAACAGAGATTACGGTTATGATGCAAATGATCTAAATGTTAATGCGAATGATGGTGTTAATTACTCAAGATATTATAATGTAGGTTTTAACAATTTTGGGGTGGGGGCAGGCCCCACACCAAATGTAAGTCGGACAAGCCAAGATGTTACAAACATGTATAGAGATCCTATGCCTAAAGGTGAGTGGTTTGGTAATAACCAAAATGAAAATTGTCAGTTCAATAGAAATAATGTAGTAAGAGGTTAAATAAACCAAATAGGCTTCACCAGATGAAACAATACATGTTATGGTAGGCCAAATGGATTCAATAATATTCCATGGTTAAGGAATATACCTAGGTAGAATACTGGACCTACAGGGAAAATTCAGAATCAAATAATCCAAGGTCAGGGCAAAATAGTAATGGAAATTGGAGAAATAGGAATGTGTCAGGTGACCAAAATATGTCAGGTCCTAGAGCCAGACTTTTGATAAAGGGCAGAATGGGTTATAGTAGGGAGGTTATTAATGTAGAAGAGACTGATGTTCAAAACCAAACTGAAAATAGCACACAGTTAAACTAAACGGCCCAAACATGACAATAGAGATAAGGACAACCTTAGTGACGTCATGACAGATTCTCCAAGCACTGAAATTAAAATTAGTGAGTATGCAACTACTGCACTCGTGGTTACTGGATGCTCCAACTGTGTAAAAAGTGAGTCTTTTTAGAATAAATTGGTAATAATTACAGTCAAAATGATCGCCTTACCGCTTTGTGGATTAGCATATACAGTCACTATAAAAGGAGCAAAACAATCGGTCAAGTTCCAATATATGTTAAATGTATTAATAGAAAAATTTGAATTTGAAATAATCTTTCTGGTGGTTCCTAAATTGGTAACAGATGTGATATTAGTGGCTGAGTGCACCAACCTCAGTATTCAGAATACCATGGTAAAAGTTGCTTAGTTTACCCTGGTAAAGTCATACTTCCGTTACACCATGCTTGGTTTCGACTTTTAACACGAACCGGCCATGAAGGAGCTGTAATGTGAGAAAACCGCGATTTTCTTTCCAAGATAGAGATCAGCGTAATGTATCATATTTTCAATATCTAGGCCAAAAGCTAATTGAATATAATGAATAACGAGAGACAGGTGGGATCTATTTTAAGAATGAACGATGGTACATATCTTCGCAAATACTGTGCTGTAATATCGACTGAAATGACCTTCCTTCCTTACCTCAACCAAACCAGGTCCATCCAGTAGTTTGAATTCAGACATACATACGCAATATAATATTCCTTTTTATCCTTATGAACATTTATTACTGAACAATAAGGCAACAAATAAATGAAATATGGAAAACTAGTTGGCCTAGGCAAATTTACAGTGAAGGGCTGCATGCATCACGATATAGCCTGAGTATAGGTACATAGGGTATGTAATCAATTTATCAAACTTGCATGTACACGATCATAATTATGATAGCCCTTTCATGGCTATGTACATGACTTTGCACATAAAATTTCCACTACAGTATTTTTCATATGAGAAGCGTTTTCCTTCACCGCCAATCACGTGTACCGGCTAAAGGACTGCTGCTTGCAGTAAGAGTCTTCAATCCGTCTCGCCGTCTCTGATTAGACCACGTATCTAAGCAGGAGAAGGAAGAAAGGGCTTGTCATCTGCAAAACACTGTAGTCAAACGGAAATAAAAGCAAGGCTATGTTGAACTCAGAACAGAGATTGCTTGGTGTTACTTTGCCTTGGCAAGGTTGCCTTGGATTGCACATGTGTTGAGAATTATTCTTGAAAACATAAATGTTATTTTATTGAAATGTAAAGACTTTTAATACAAATAATGAACAGAAACACTGTAAATATTGCATATTATTGGGTCACCATGACTGGCAGATGAGCAGAGACAGTGAGAGAACCTAGTGGCCATGGAAGAAACCAACACAAATTTCTCCATGGGAATGGCTTAATAGCAGAGTTACCACAATATATTCGAGCATTTGGAAACCGCGGTATTGTAGCAATGGTGCACAGGTTTTCTTAGAATATCCCAATATTACTTTCACCTTGGTTACGAAACAGCTGAGAAAACCGGAGAACTGTGCACTCAGGCATAGGAGTAGATCTTTTAACAGATCTTTTAGTGTAATTAGCTCCGAAGAGAACCATTTGTTGTTAAAATTGGGAAGAGAAAATGTAGATTCCACTTATACAACAACATGGTAGAACAGAGGCGACTAGCAGGTCAGACGATGATATCCCACACGAGACTTGTATCATGGAAAATGTGTTAATTGATGATATAGAAATGGCAAAGGTAGGCCCTTATGATGATAATGAGATGAAAAGCAATGAAGAATATAAATGTATGAGCCTGAATTGTGAGAATTGCGCATTAAATTGTATAAATTATGAGGATGCTGAAACAAATAGGATGAATACATGGTGTGTAGAAATAAATAGTCTCTCATCCAATAAGGAAGTAAATGTTGACCCTAGTTCAGATCCGATTACTGAAATGTTGGAAGAAAAAGTTAAATTAGATTATAATTTATCAGATGTTCAAAGAAAGAAATTACTTGTTTTCTAATGCAGTATTACTAGAGAGACCTGATGAAGATAGGCCATATGTAATTCACACTGATTCCTAATACCGAGGTATTGGCTGTTTGTTACGCCAGATTGACCAAAACAAAATACATGTAGCATCACGCAGTCTAAACAGCACTGAGCAAAGAGCATGTATTTCCGAATTGGAAGTTATGCCATCTATTATGTTTTGACAAAATTTTGACATTACATATTTGATAAGAAAGTAACTGTTTACACTGATCATACCTCAGTTGCTTTTATGCAAAAATGTCGTATTATAAATTCTAAAATTTCAAGATACATTCACAAAATTATGTCACTTGATATTGAAATAAAACATATTCCTGGCAGAGAAAAAGTATTTGCAGATTTGTTAAGCCATTTGGATAGACACAAAAATATACTAGATACATTATCATCTCCAAAACAAGAGATTTATATATTGACCTTGCCAATGGTAGGAAACAAACAATTAATTAAAGACTATGAAGATATTAGAAGACTACAGGCTGAAGATAAAGTGATTGCCAAATTGAAGGAAAATTCCAATGTGATCCCAGGGCCACCAAATTGGTAATATGTCATCAAATAATGATAAAGAGGATAGCTTATCAGATGCGGACAGTTTACAAGATGGTCGAATTGAGAATGCTAACACTGATGAAGTTGAATACAGGATTCAAGAAAATGGGGAAAAATGAAACAATAGATATCATGGATGATATAGTTTGTAAGTTATGTGGTACTGATGAATTGATGTGGAAGCTATATATACTACGTTGCCTAGAAGCTAATTTGATTAAAGGCTACCACGAAGCTTTATGTCATTCTGGGACAAATAAGGTGATTTTGAATTTAAGTAGGTACTACCCGCGTGCCATATCTTGAGCGCTGGATTTACGGGGAAGTGAGGGTCGGGGGAACAAAACATAGCTATTCCACCAGTCTTTCTGCAGTGTTGTCAACTAGAGAAATAACGTTTCAGCAGAATTGCGCGTATGGTATTTTATGTAGTGACTTTAATATACAACGATTTTAATGCAGTCCAATAATATAACGTGGTGACGGTATTGCGTAACAATTAATTACACGTCATAAGCCTTTGGTTATCAAATAAGTCATCAAATAAGAATATTATGCATAATATAGGCTCAATATTTTACACTGGATGACTAATTTTAAGCATAAAGAAGAGTCTTAGCAGAACATGCTTCACCATTTCGTGTTTTAAAACATAAGAGAGGTAAGGCATCTAAAAGTGGAGAAAGCTATTGGCCTAATTTTAAACGTATTTAATACAAATTATGAAAAGTTCGCTCAACTTTCAGTCCATGAAATTGACATCAGAGTTCACGGGATCGTCAGAAATTAGCACATACGGAATTCTTAAAGAGGTGAGGAAAGTGTTTGTGAAATCAGCAGTTCGAAAGATTGTATTTTTCTCCATAACTCGATGCGTCAGAAAAGATAATGTCAATAAATAAATAAGAATCCTGAGACAGAATGAAAGCTTAGTATTGAAGCCACTAGATGTCAGGGTGTATAGCGTACTTCGTGTTTCAATGTTGTCAGCTTAACCTACGAAGTTGAACGAAACCTACCGAATGAGCACTAGGGAGCCGAGCGCTCAAGAAATCGCACGCGGGTAGTACTTTTATTTCAAACACATGGCATGTAAGGTTAGACAAATATTCAGGACTTGTGCAATTTGTCAAGCGGCAAGACCGTTAAATATTAAATATGATACAGAACCCAAGAAAGTTTCCAGGGAAACTAAAAATAGTCTAGTAGCATTGGATTTTCATGGGAGGTTACCACAGGTATGTTTTAGTTGCAAATACAGTAGAAGCCCGATATAACACGATTGATGGGGACATGCTTTACCCCTGCATTATAACCTTACCGCGGTATATCGAAATGTGACTCAAGAAGTGACAAAAATCGACCCCGCAGAGAGGAACATTGGTTCACTAATAAATTACGTTATACAATATAATAGCAATATAAAATAAAATAGTTTTAAAAATTACTCACCAGTTATGCTATTTAATCCAGTCCTTTAACTGATCTCAATTTACAGCTCTTCTTTCGCACATGGGAGCGAGAATTTTTATAATTCCTGAGAGTAACGTACAACATTTACTAAAACATACACTGCAACATTCAGGTATAATATTCCCGTTTCCCCATTCTTTACACGATCAATAATTTTCAGTTTATCTCCTACTGAATATACTTTCTGCTTCTGCGGCATTTTGTATTCTGAACTCGCGACTTCACAATCCGAATGCGTGATTCAAAGTAAAACCATATTTCAACTTTCTTAGGTTTTAAGAATTTCTGGCAGGAGCAGATTTTTTAAAATCCTTATCGAACTACACCATTTATTCCATGTCCCGTTACTTCTGCTAAATCCTTTGGAATGCAGTGGTGACGGTCAACTAGCGGGTGAGGGTGGGTTTAACAGTAAAAAAAGTATTGCAGAACCGCTTTTTGAAGAATTTTTATTGTTTTAACTCAACTTCCAAAATAAAAATTTTATTTATAAAGCTACGGTATATTTTTATTGGGGGATATACTTACATCCGAATCCGTGGTATTTCGAACCACGCTATTTCGGGCTTCTACTGTATACATTCAATATGTATGATTGTATCACTAAACTCGTTAAAATTTATCCTGTTCAAAGAGTAACCTCAAAAGCATGTATAAGGAAAATTGTAAACCATTATATACCAAATTTTGATCCAATAGAGGCAGTATTCTGCGACATTGCTATATCATTTACAAGCCAATATATTCAAAATTCTATGCGGTTCAGAGGTATAAAAATTTTCCATAGCTCAGAGTACTTTCCCCAAGGGAACTTTCAGAAAGAATTATGCGTGATATAACGTTATATTTCAGAGTTCTGTGCCATAAAACACACACTGGTTGGGTACGAAAGTGTCATGTCATAGAAAACATCATCAATAATTCATTAAATTCCACTAAATTGGTTGCACCATATACACTTATGACCAAGAAAGAACCATATAAAATTATTGCTAGCTTACATCAGGCATAATACTACAAATTAACTATTTAATGAAGATCCACCTTAACCCTTAACACACAACTTATCTTGATCCACTCAAAAACAGCATTTATAAGATAGACACAAATAAAATATTGATGTCACATATCAAGTTGTAGATGAAAGCTGGTTTCTTCTGTGTGGAACCAAGATGTGCCACTATTTAAAAAGAATATGCATTTTGGCGTATTTGATGCACCATCTTAAGTTCTGTCATGTCATACTGAACACCACAATTCCTCTGATATAATGTTGTTTATGTGTTTGTTTATTTGGTAACCTAGGTCACAGTTGTAGTTAGGTCAAAGAAATGATTTTGTTCAATAGTGTTTTCATTAAGTATATTATTGTTATTCTTATAAATTTGAAAGCTTTCCAATATATTAAGTCTAATACCCTAATCACAGATATGTAGAACTTCCAGGGTGTTATTTAAGTTATCCAATCTATGACCACTATCAAGCATGTGTTTAGCATATACTGAGTGTAATCTGCCATATTTAAAATCAGTAATATGTTCATTAAATCTTTGCTTGAACTTTCTACCAGTTTGTCCCACATATACCTTTTCACAATCAGTACACGTCAATTTGTAAACTCCACTTTCTTCCATTTTATCCACAGAGTTAGTGTTATTGCTGTATAATTTATTCTTTAAGTTGCAGTTGGTTCTGTAAGCAATTTTAAAGTTCTTTTTATGTAATATCTTTGTGATAGTGTTGTGACCCCGAGCGGTTATGGATCGTTATAGATTGGTTTTATTTAAAGATGACTAACTGATCTTTTATAACACTGCGTATGTATTAGGTATGAGAAAATAAAGTCTTCTTGAACAATCTAACTAATATTTAACTTCACTCGCACTGTAAGTTTTCTCGACGCACTTCCACTTACCTTGTCATAGCTGTAAACAAAATTATGATTAGCAATATGACCCTTTAAATAATTAATTCATTTTAATTATTTGTGGTTTATTAATAAAAAGATTACAATTGCTAATTTATTCCTTTTTAAATAAATAACTTTGTTTCTAATCTTAAAATTTTCCAAATTCTTTTAATTAAACTTTCAAATAAAAGTTATTTGAAATAATTAATAAATGAAATAATATTTTAACAAACAAATTTTGTTTACTTTATAACAACTAATATTTAACTAACAAAATGCTAAAAAATCCAATGTTTCTTAATTAAACTACATAATATTTTGTAACAATTTAATTACTGATAAACTTTATCCTGGTTTTAACTTATTAAATAACAACAGTAAACAATGTTTACAAAATGTTTAACTTCAATATAAGTTAATCTTTCGCTTATCCGCGAAATACTATGTTCTTCATATAAATTTTAACTCATGAAATTTATATGGCAAAAATAAACTTTTCTACTCAAAATTATAAAATATATTCTTTTGCACACAAATTACGTTTATTCGTCTATAACGTATTAAAACTCATCTAATAAATTATCTTTTTGTAACACACGCTGTGTAATGAACTTGTAATTTATTTACTTTAAATTTACCTTCATTTTTCCTTAAAATAAAAATCGTACTTTTGTACCTAAACCATTCGCTAAAGTAGCGAGAATCCTATCTTCGTATAAATTTTAACACATAAAATTTATACGGAAAAATAGCAAAATTATAAACTCTTATTCTTCATTTTATTTAAAATGAAAATTCTCAAAATGTACAAAATAAACTAATTATTTTAAATAATTTCTGTATATTAATTTTGCATTTCTTACTATTTTCAATAAAATAGTATTAACTACACAATGTTTAAAATTTATGTTTAATGTTAATATTTAAAATAAACTTCTTAATTTCACAATACTATTTCAATCAATAACGGCAATATCTTATTTGCCTTTATAATTTACAGTCTGGGTGCAAATTATCTTCGTTATACTAACGGGAAAAAACTAGCATTGGCATGCTTGACAAAAGGCTAAACTTCAATAACATACATAAAAACATGGATGGGTTACTTAACCCGTTTTACTACAAAAATACCTTCATGATGAGGGTGAAGCCTACCCTCGGGATGATCATATTTTCATATGTTAATTGAAAATCATGTAAAAAATATGAACATAGCTTCAAATATATGTCTTGACTATTTGAATGTTTGAAAAGCGGTTAATCTTTAATTAACGTAAATATAGTGTTGAACTATATTTTTAGAGGCTGAAAGTGACTTTGACCTTAGCATTCGCTATCTCTTAGCGAGTTTATCTATCCATCGCATAGTTTACAACATTTGCGGATTTCGTAGGAAATAAGGGAACTTTTATTCACAATATAGGTTTTAGTGAAAATGTCATAGCATATGACTTTTACGTTCGCTGGTTTCATAGCGAGTTTAACTAACCATCGCAAAAATCTACTACACATCTGGATTTTTGCGGAACTCTTAATTGAAATTACTAATTTCAGTACTTACAGATTTTTAGATGTTCGTCGAACAAATCCACGTCTGACGCCATCTTGACTCGAAAGACCACACAAAAACACTGAATAATGGTACTGTCTCTCACACTCCGTCTTCCCTTAGTATCTGCGATCGCGAATATTATTCTGCTCGCTAATTATAAATTTCTCCAATCAAACATCACAGCTAAATTAAAAACACGCGAATTAAATTCTACCTTTGTCAGCTGTCATACGGTTGCCTAATTGCTAGCCTTGAGGGGCTAAGAAAATGCAGAATTGCATTTCCCACACACAGTACAGTGGAATTCCAATGCCAAGCTGATAGTGCAATTTCCACGAGATAAGGTTTCTTTCATCCTGTGGTCATATGTAAAATTCTAACTCCTTCATGGCTTCAATAAATACAATGTTAAATTAAATATTTTTATATATTTCAATTTCTTAAAGCCTCATTTCCCGGGACCCAACAATAGCATTAATTCTGTTATCTGTGTAATCAAATGTAGTAAAATTCTTATTACTGTTGTCTTTTTGTAGTGGTGTGAGCTGGCTTATGGGGTTCTGTTTGTTATGTAATTTTGTTTTGTGTTTTCGAATTAAATTCTAATCAGATTTTTATTGTATCCATTATTTTCAGCAATTTTTATAATTGTACTATATTCTTTGTTGTAGTTACTTTCATTCATGGGTATGTTAACCATTCTGTAGACCATGCTGTTGAATGCAGCCATTTTGTGGCTAATAGGATAATTAGATGAATTCCTGATGATATTGTCCGAATATGTATGTTTTCTGAATATACCAAAATCGAGTTTCTTGTTGATTCTGGTAATAATGAGATCCAGGTAGTGTAGTGAATAATATTCTCTTCGTTCTCAAGTGTGAATTTCAGATGATTATCGATGTTATTAAAAATCTTTGAAAATATCTTCTACTTTATTAAGTGCCAGTATGGTACTTTATGAGATTGTGTGGGGGACGAAAAAATGCCTGTCTGTCTGTCCATGTGTCTGTACGTGCCATCTCAAATAACCTTTTTCGGATTTTCAAGAAACTTGGAAAACACATTTATAATGTCCATGGGAAGAACCCTATTGATATTGAACCAAATCAGTTCACCGGTACCCAGTGAAGGAAGTGAGAAAAATCCAGTGGCGGTATGCTATCCCAAAAATTTTCCCTAACATACCTCAATTAAAAAGCCACATTCCCTCCTTTACAAAATAATAATGTGATATGCAGGATATGTGTTTCTTAATTAACTTCCTTCATGAGTAACCAACCCTGCTTTATAGGCGATTGCCAAGTAGGACCACAACACAAGACTAGAACATCATGTACTGTCGATTGACAGACCTTTATTTATTTCACATCACGAAAACCATCAATAACAGCAGTGGGTGTCGGCATGCTGACCACAAGCCCCCAATCCTGCCATCTATGGTAGATGAGTAGCGGTCGGGTGGTAGGCCAGGGATGTAGAGCCATTGAGTTTAATTTATTTACTTCAATAAAGATATTTTATTTTAAAAGTATTTAAGGCCAATATAAAAGTCACAACATTTTGTTACAGAGAAATATTTTTAAAACATAGAATCTAGTGGTGTAGTCATTAAGATGGCAACGAAGATAATCACAAGTTATAGTGACAATGGCTACCGATGAAAGCGTACAAGTTGGTGAATAATCATAAAAAGTAATTATTATATTATAACTCAAAGGAACATGAACAATTTGTATTAAACAGCCATTGATTTTCAGTGACGGTATGCTCTTTCACCATTGAAACCAGTGTTGGTATGCCATTGAACCTTTAAAACCAGTGAAGGTATTCCATACCGGCACATACCGCCTCACTTCCCTTACTGCCGGTACTGGAGTAATGCCCAATTTAGTGCCTATTTTAATAGATTATATTAGAAGGGCACCATAGGTCAAGTATGTTGCATCGGATTTCCATGAAACTTGGTATACGCATTTATGATGTCCATGAGAAGTACCCTATTGAATTTGAACCTAATCTGTTGAACGATACCGGAGTAAAACCCAATTTAGTGTCTATTTTAAAGGTGCAATAACTCAAATACGCTTTATCAGATTTTTATGAAACTTCATATACACATTTATAATGTCCATGGGAAGACGTCTATTGATATTTGACTAAATTGGTTGGGCAATACCGGAATAATGCCCAAATTAGTGCATTTTATGTTAATATGCATTTTATGTTAATATATAAGAAGTCGCGATAACTCAAATATGCTTAATTGGATTTTCCTGAAACTTTGTATACCCATTTATAATGTACGTGGAAAGACGTCTACTGATATTGAACTAAATCGGTAGATCGGTACTGGAGTAAAATCCAATTTAATGTCTATTTTAAAGACGCAGTAACTCAAATACGCTTTACCGGAATTTTTATGAAACTTGGTATACACATTTATAATGTCCATGGGAAGACGTCTATTGATATTGAATAAAATCGGTTGACTTGTTTCGGAGTAATGCTCAATTTAGTGCCTATTTTATGGTAATATAGGCATTCGAAAGAATTTATGAAATGGAAATCAGTTATCATGACAACATAGCCTATTGTTTTACTGTGATCTTATAAGGTTTTGGAAAATAAAATACAGTTAGCTATGACAAATAACACTATTGCTTTGCATGTGCTTATCCAACTAGACCGTTAAACTGACCCAGGTGGCCGAGAGGGTAATGTCTTATCATCACATTCTGGAGTTCCATGGTTCAAATCCCAAAACCGGCCAATTTGATGTTTTTTTGTATTCTGCATATCATAACTGTAATCATAACTGATTAAACAAACACATACTGGCACTTTGTTACATCAGTTTACCTGATTTTATTTTTATTGCAAATGATAAGAATTTCATCAACATACCTTCGATAAGTGGTAATTTATACTTAGATACAATATTCTGTATATATTCTTGTTCAATAAGTTGTAAGTAAGCTTCCGTTACAATCCCAGAAAGCGGTGATCCCATCGCCACTCCTTCTTTCTGTATGTATAATTCATTATCAAATTTGAAATAGTTTTGGTATAGTATGGTGTTAAGAAGTGAGGTTATCTCCTTGGTAATATTGGTGCTTTCGCCGTTATCTAGAAGCCTATTTTCTATAGTTATGGCTGAATCATTTATTGGTATGTTTGTATACAAGTTGGTGATATCTAGCAATGTTATAAGGTCCTTTTTATTAACACAAGGTCCTTTATATTATTATTTTGTTAACCAAGTCAATCGAATTTATGACATTGTATCTGTTGGGTAGATTTAATTTTTGCTTTAACATTTTCCCCGTTTTTGAAATTTTGTAGCTAGGTGCATTTAAGACATTTACTACTGTTCTTATTGGATTATTTACTTTGTGTGTTTTGATTTGTGACCTCAGTTCTGGAGTTCTGGGATTCATATTTATGCACATTTTCTTTTCCATTTCGCTAAGTATTAAATTAGATTCTTTAACTGCTTTCTTGATAGCTGACTGAAAATTATCAGTGGGGTCTTTATCTAAAATGTCTATATTATTGTTTCTTATAAAATCAAGTGTCTTGTTTCTGTAGTCCTGTAAGACTGTTGTATTGCCTTTGTCCGCTTTGACAAGAATATTGTTGTCTTCCAATTTCTTGTTGATACTATTTAATGTATTAGTATTATGTTTAGTTGTCAAGTTTGGACATTGTTTATTGCTTTTGTAGGTTTCTTTGATTTTGGGAGCTAACATTTGTCTTAAACAGTTTTGTTCTTCAAGATGCATAGATGATAAAGACGCTTCCGTGTCGATTATGACATTGTCTAGAACCTGTTTGCTATTCGGGGTTAAATTATGTTTATAACCTAATTGTAATAATGATTCTTCCTCTTTGTTGAATGTGATATGTGTTAAGTTGATTAATCTGGGGTAGAATTTGTGTTGTATACTTTCATGTGGATCTTGTTTGTTATGGTTGTCACTCTTTGCCATGATGTTCTTTTCTCTTATAAGATTATCTAGTTTCTTGTAAAAAATGTGGTATTTTTTAACCAATTCATAGTTTAATTTTATATGTATGTTATTTTCAATGGAAGTCCAATGACTTTTGAAGCTTTTTGATACTTGTAGATGTAAGGCATATACCTGTTTATTTAAAAAATCCTTCTTCTTATGTAGGAATTTGATTTCATTCCTTAACCATAGACCATAATTGTTTTGCTTGCTGCACTGTCTTGGTCGATACATTCCTACAATTATTGGTCTTTATGCTGATATAGTTGGGAATAACACTGTTAATTCTACATAAGTTGTTAAATCTTAAGTTAGCAATGGTTCTGTCTAATTTTCGTTTTGTGTTCATCAATAATCATCTGAAATTCACACTTAAGAAAGAAGAGAATTATTCACTGCATTACCTGGATCTCATTATTACCAGAATCAACAAGAAACTCGATTTTGGTATATTCAGAAATATTCAGACAATATCATCAAATCATCTAATCATCCTATTAGCCACAAAATGACTGCATTCGACAGCATGGTCTACAGAATGGTTACCATACCCATGAACGAAACTAACTACAAGAAACAATATAGTACAATTATGAAAATTGCTGAAAATAATGGATACAATAAAAGTCTGATTAGAAATTTAATTAGAAAACACAAGACGAAATTACATAACAAACAGAACCCCATAAACCAGCTCACACCACTACAAAAAGACAACAGTGATAAGAAATTTACTACATTTGATCACACAGATAACAGAATACATGCTATCACAAAGATATTAGGTAAAGAGAACTTTAAAATTGCATACAGAACCAAGTGCAACTTAAAGAATAAATTGTACAGCAATAACACAAACTCTGTAGATAAAATGGAAAGAATAAATTGTACAGCAATAACACTAACTCTGTGGATAAAATGGAAGAAAGTGGAGTTTACAAATTGACATGTAGTGATTGTAAAAAGATATATGTGGGACAAACTGGTAGAACATTCAACCAAAGATTTAATGAACGTATCTCTGATTTTAAATATGGCAGATTACGCTCAGCATATGCTAAACACCTGCTTGATAGTGGTCATAGATTGGATAACTTAAATAACACTCTGGAAGTCCTACATACTGTATGTGTGATAAGGGTATTAGACTTAATATATTGGAAAGCTTTCAAATTTATAAGAATAAGAATAACATCCTTAATGAAAACATAATTGACCAAAATCATTTATTTGACCTAACTACAACTATGACCTAGGTTACCAAATAACAAACATACTACCAGCGCGCCACTACTTGGGCACTGTATTTATGAGGAAGTGAGGGTCGGGGGAACAAAACATAGCTAGTCCACCAGTCTTTCTGCAGTGTTGTCAACCAAAGAAATGACGTTTCAGCAGAATTGCGCATATGGTATTTTATGTAGTGACATTTAATGTACAACGATTTTAATGCAGTCCGATAATATAACATGGTGATGGTATTGCATAACAATTAATTACATGTCATAAGCGTTTGGTTATCAAATAAGTCATCAAACAAGAACCTACTCTTATACAATTCAACGGCCCTAAATAGCGTGCTCACTCGCTCGCCCGCTTCGTGAAACATCAGGCATACTCGGCAATGTTCGTCTCTCGCAGTGTAAACTTTTATGAAAAGTACAAAATTAGGAAAACCGTTTCTTTATTATATAAAGCCTAAGTGAAATGAACACAAGGAACAAATATTCTAATTTTATTTTTACTTACAATTTTCATAGCTCTGAACCACAAACATCTTTAATAGACTACCAGAGTGAATTTCTTAATAATCCTGGAGTCAATTAATAATGGCGGGCAAAGCTGGGGGCACCAGCTGTAAAATATTGATGGTTTAACTCTTGAAATATCGCTGATAATAAAAATCCAAACAAACCATTCCTTCCCTTGAAACATGATATAATTTCTGAAAATTACACTGAATTGATCAAATAAAATTCACATCATATTCATCTATTGATAGGATAGAGGTCCAATAGGCTGTCTTCAAATTTAACTTGAAAGAATCTTTTTTCTAGGTATGATTGCAGAATACTATAAAAAGAATGGGGTAAGAACTTTTTTATTTTGAATAGCAATCCAGTATGCCAAACTTTATCAAAAGCTTGGCTAACATCAAGAAATGCTGATGAACAGTATTCTTTATTTTCAAATGCATTGTGAATGATATCTATTACTCTATGCATTTGTTCTATGGTTGAGTGCTGTGCTTGAAATCCAAATTGATGGTCGGGAATTATGTCAGTAAGGAGTGGTTTAAGTCTGGCCAGGAGTATTTTCTCAAATAATTTAGAAATAACAGGCAATATAAGATTTAACTTCATTTGGAGGTTTTCCTGCTTTAAGGATGAGGATAATTTGTGATATTTTCCAAGCTCCTGGATAGTACCCCAACCTTATTATTGCATTAAATATGAATGCAATAAAAATCATAGCTTTATGTGGCAGTTCTTTCAAGATACAACCAGTTATTAGATCATAACCAGGAGCCTTATTAGGATTCAAATTATTTTCTATAGTTTTTCTGACCTCTCTTCGAGATACTGACTGAATCTGTAGAGACATTTGGAAAGGGGCTTGAAGGTACTGATCTATCTCAGTGTCATCTTCTTGTGCCATTGAAGGAAATGGCTGGATTACTTGTGATAAATATGTGACAAATAACATAGCTTTTCATCATAGCTTCTAGCC
This sequence comes from Ectobius pallidus, assembly GCA_964059195.1. NCBI lineage: Eukaryota > Metazoa > Arthropoda > Insecta > Blattodea > Ectobiidae > Ectobius > Ectobius pallidus. The sequence continues at coordinate 41,550,497 of CAXKWD010000008.1, forward strand.
CAAGTGCCATCTTCTTTCTTAATTGGTGGTATGGGGTCTGTAGGTCTTTTCAATTTCTTTGTAGCTCTCCATAAAGAATAATCACTAGCTTCTAGAGGCATTAGATTTTCCAGATATTCTTGGATGGATTGGTTTTTCATTGTTTGTATGAGCCTTTTTAGTTCTTGGATATCTGTGGTTCTGCCATATTCTTCTTAATTTAGGACGTTCTTCTATTTTTTCTTTAACACATAATGGGTACTGATTTACAGGAGGCAGTTTTAGACTTAAATTTGGAGTGGCTTCCCATGCAGCAGATTGAATCGACTTTGCTAAATCGTTTACTGTGTCTTCTATTTCTTCAACTGTTTTGAGACTGATTTTCAATGTGATTCTTTCTTGTAAGATATCTCGGAAATACTCCCAATCTGTTCGTCTATTGCAAAGAGTGAGAGGTCTCTGCCTGAGTATTACTTCTGCGTTCAATGACATCATAACTGGAGAATGATCAGACGATAAATCAAAACTTTTAGGGATTCTATGTGCAGATAATTCTGTGAAATACCCTTTGTTATGAAAAAGTCCAATAGATCTGGTATTTTACTTGTATCAGAAGGCCAGTAAGTGGGTTCACCAGTAGATAATATTTCTAAATTATTATTAGTGATTGCACGATACAGCTGTCTTCCACGGGTTGTGATCAGTTGTGATCCCCAGGGAGTGTGTTTTGCATTCCATTCTCCACCTGCTACAAATTTTGAACCCAAAGTTCTAAAGAAGTTTTCAAATTCCTGGGAATTGATTTTATGTTTAGGTGGACAATAAGTAGAAGAAATAGTTATTCGCCCGAGAGCAGTATCAACTTTTATGCTAGTAGCTTGCAGGAAATCTTGACAATGTTGAGGCAATTCGTAATGTCGAATAGAATTTTTAATTATGATTGCTGTACCACCATGGGCATTTCCTGAAGGATGGTTTGTTGTATAGGTAACATATCCTCGCAATCTAGCATAGTTTTTGTCTGTAAATCTTGTTTCTGAAATGAGGACTATACCAATTTAGTTCATTTTTATAAATAATTCTAATTCTTGTCTACGTTCAGACAAGCCGTTGATATTCCAAGAGGAAATATTTAGAGTTTTAGCCATTTTATTTTCCATTGGCGATGGCTTTGATTAGATCGAACATGCGATCCATCATTTTATCAATAACTTTCTCTATGGTTTTTTCAAACCTAGAGAACATTTGTTCCATTGCGGTGATTGGGAACTTCCCATTACAGCTTCTACATAAGTTTTGTCTGAAGTAGTAGTACTCGGATGTTCATTGCTTGGAACTTGCGTTACCGTTTTTGTTAGAGGTTGTTTGGACACGGTTTTTTTTCTCAGTGGTTCAAATGTCTTTTGTTTATATTCCCTATTGTTTTACATCCTCTGTGCCATAGTCCCAGAACAACTCCCCCCATTGTCGCGATATGGCTTCTTCAGACGTCCGGCGCAATGTGTTTGTTTTCAACCGGTCAGGGTGACCAACTATCTTCGTTGAAGCAGTATGATGGCCTACATAAAGCTAAATAATGCATAAACTAACCACATTAGTTAAGTGCGCAAGCGGAGGCGGCAGCCAAAGCGAAGCGCCCTTGCATTTTCGAATAATGTACGAAACACTGTTTGTCGGTTTCGAAAATGTGGCATATTATATTTTTCGTCTCGTTATGTTGGTCACAGTTCATCGCTAGTGACGTCACATTGGCAATGTCCAATCATGCGCTTCTACTCCGGTCTTAATAATCAACATGGCGGAAATATCTCTACTTTTTGCAACTTCCCACTATAAAAGAAAGTGTACTGTTTAGGGTGGGTGGGTTGGACCAAATCACTCGTGAAGACAACATCTCCTCTCCCGAGAATGATATGTCTTGAAATCCATGTGTTTTTTAAGTGTTTTATGGAGATAATCTCGTGTTATAATATGGAGGGAGTTGAAATGGGATTTTACCTCCTCTGTAACTGGCTGGATGGTTCTCACTACAATTTACACAAATTAGTGGAGTTTCGGGTTTTTTACGGCAAGTTGTTGTTGGGTGGTCTTCGCCGCACTTGAAGCACCTAAACGGCTAATTTCAGTGATTTTTTGTATGTCCAAACAAATGTTCAAATGTTACCAAAGTATGAAATAAGTGCTTTATATCAAATATTGTCTTGTTGTTGGGTGCAGGTTCCAAGTCAATGAAAAAGAGAGGCAGAGGCTCTTTAGTTACTCTATGTAGTACGTTAGTAATGTTCCTGACTACATGGCCTAGTGCCTTTAGTTCCTCTTTTATAATATTTACATCTTCACTGTGATGTATACCTCTGAGAACTACTCGGTAAGCACGCTCATGTTTTAACTGGTACATATAATGACTAATGTCTTTTTCAGGAAACATTCTCTCATTATTTTATAGCTTTCTATATCTATTGGCATCAGTTTGACAAGATACCCTGCTCTCAATGTAGTCAGTGTATATTTGTCATTGGCAACTATGCCACTCATTACCTTCTTGAATTCGTGTATATTAACAATACCTGATACAAAAATAGGTTCTGGTTTTGGTATGCATACTTCCAGTGTAGGCCTACTGTTTGTGTTATCATCTTGTGCTGAATCATCAGTCAGTGAGGAAAATCTATTTGAAACTGGTACTGTATAGTTTACATTTGAGGTATCAGCTAAATTTCTCCTATGGCCTTTGGAGTGTGGGACCTTATCCTGTTGCCATTGTTCGTCTGGCAGTGAGCTCGAGTGCATTGTAGGAGCAGTGCACAAGCGCTTTGAAGCTGAATTTGGTGAATGAGGATTTTCATGATGTAACTCACTATCCATGTCTTGATTCATTTCATATTCACTTGAATCATCGGTATGCAATTCCGAACTGTTGGGATTTGTTACATTTGCATTGTAAGTTAATTTTGGAGCACGAATGTAATGATTGCTCATAGCGCGAGTTTCTTCCATTTGAGTATTGTCAGATGTATTTGCTTTCAACATTATTATAGCAGTGTTCACTGCCCTATGGCGTATGGTATTTCTTTTTATTACCTACTGCTACCAACACAGTAGGCAATGTCTTCAACAATCAGTCTCTGTAGGAGGCCTTTACTCACAAACAAGAAAAATATATGGAAAAATATCAACTCTAAAATTAATTAAAACAGTCTTTAACAAGCAAGAATGAATTGCAAACACTAACACGTTGAAATCAGTAGAGAAGCAACACTTTACAATCACAAATATAAATGTCAAACCTTTAAGATACAGCAAAAACCTATATAATATCACAGCACATTCCACAATTGAAACCAACTGAAAAACCATGGCCTCCTTAGTCTAAAAGTAGATAATAATAAACACTGAATGACAAGAACTTCATGAATTATGCGTAATACAGCACCATACGCAAACATTTAAGATACTATTGACAAAAGCACACATAAGGAAGTGTTAGAAATAAATTCAAATCTTTGTGTGTAATTATTGGTGTATATTAGAAACCCATTAGTTAGGGAACACGACCCTGAGGTAATTAATGTGAAATACTGAGTGCAACAGCTGGTAAAGAGGGGAACTACGCACAGGAAGAGATGAACCTGACAGAGTTCGAAGTACTTTCCTACAATAAATCTACTTGCCACAATCAACTTTGTGGAACAACCATCTTGCAAGGCTAATAAATACTGTATTGTATTGTAACATAATTCTAAAATTAAACTGTCAAAATCAGTAATAACATTGAAATCTTAAATTTAAAAGCACATAAAAAAATAAAGCCACTTTCACAGATTTATATTTATATTGATGTATATTGTAGAAGTTAAAATGTTCAATAGGAGATAATTCTGAAGTTAGGCTAGTCTTAAAAGCTATTTATGTATCAAGTACGCAAAATAACGCTTCAGCGGACGAATCCAGTATAGCAACCGAGGCTGAAATACTGGATGAGTCCAATAAAGATTTTGCGTACAGTATTTTTTAGTAAAAGCTCTCTAAATTATATGAAACAAAACGAAAATACTGTATAATTAATTATAATGAAAAGTAGTAAGCCATTTGTTACCGTCTTATTCTCACAACCCCCTGAATTGCCGAACAATGAACTGTACGTACCAATACGAATTGTGGTAACTTATACATGCATTATATTGTATGAGTCACTTTTTGCAAACAATAATGCATACGAAGTAGTATTTATGACAAGCTTGTGAAAATATGAATGATAATCCCGAGGAAATTTCAATCCAAGCCAGAAACATTGAATTGGAGCTGGTGCCAGCAATATCACGGCAGCAGTAGACGGAATATATTGCAATTAAATGCTGGTGCATAGATGGTAAGTAATGAACAAAGATGTGAAAAGTTGTTGGCTTATATTTGTTGTTATGTGACGAAGTAGGCTACCTTGTTTTGCAAAAAACCCTTGTAAAGTTTCTGATTATCATAGAGAAACATCTAAAATGTTTTTTCCACCTCTGTACTAGTGTTTTAAAAGACTTTGCTGAATGTAATATTATCTATATGATGAATGACTTGTTCTTCTTATTTGGAATAGCACTAACGTAAGTGGAAGACGATATATTAATCAAGAAAAACCATTTATGGTTGTGGTAAAGAAATGTATTAAAATTATTTTAGGTTTAAAATAGGTTTAACAGTGAATCAGTGGCTATTTTTAACTTTGACTGAACATGGACTTTACGTCAGTGTATCTTAGCTAATAAATAAATATTTGTAATCAGCATTACATTCAGCAAAGTCTTTTAAAACACTAGTACAGAGGTGGAAAAAACATTTTAGATAATTCGTAAAATTGTACTAGTTGGAAAATTTAGTTACTTCATAATGAAGTTTATAAATAAATAGAGAAACATGTTGGCTTAAATTTGTTGTTTTATGACCAATTATATACAAAAATCCATGTTAAGTTGGTGTGACTGGTCAATGCCACCTGGATTTTGTTTATAGATTGCCATGACGACTTTCAGGACTAGGCCTTTAAAACTGCATTTTGAGTGCAGTTTTATGCAATTTTAGCAGCCTTGGTTGCTAAAATGCAATTTTTCGGCGAGTTACCAGTCCGACAAGCAGCTGTTTTAGAGAGCGTGCACTAAAAATATTTTTTCATGCCTAGCATGTGAAAGAATAATGCTGCCCAATCTGGACACAATATTTTGATTACTCACCTGACAACATGGACTTTAATGAGAGGACCAAGCAGCACATTATTTACATCAATATACTCATATTTTACAAGTGCGTCAAACAATTGTTTTAGTTCATCTACTTGACCAGTTTCTGCCAGGGAATTAAGCATTCGCCAGCACATTGCTCCATATGGAAATGATCTTTCTTGTAGTTTACGCTCCCTTGACTGCTCGCTCAGAAATCTGACAGCATCTGAAATCACACATTGCTATACTAATATTATTTTTTCAATGGCTTATGACTTGGTACTTCCTGAACAATAAGGTTATTGTTGCCACTGCGTAATCATCGCAGGGATATTATGATATTTCTCTCTTTCACGATTTTAAAATTTAACCTAAAATGCTGCCACTGCAATCTAGAGCACTGTTATCCTCCACCCAATGCATACAAGGCTAAGGAATGGGTTCACTGCTGGCTTGACATACAGTCAACTCCCGATAATCCGGGATAATGGATGGTAGCCACCTCACGGATAAACGAAAACACGGTTTAAAAAAGTTATACCTAAACATACTGTAATTGAAAAATTATTTTAAACTTATATAGGCCTATGTGGAAATGTCTTGCAGTGCTAGAATCATTCACCATCATAGGTCACAAACTGTTTCAGCACAACAATAAAACACTAAGACTACTGTATTAACAGTTTGGTTTTGGCACTTTCAAGGAAGTTTCGAACTTTGCTGAAATAGTCTGTTAACGCTTTTTGTTTTTTGACCGCATTTTCCTTCTTGCAAATATAGGAACGGAGTCTGCGTAACATCAACTCATCATTAAGTGAACTATCCTCCTCCTCTTTTAAATAGTCCAACACACACTCAAGATGTTCAAGGGCTACTCCATGTAAGTAAAAAAAAATATATACATTTTTTTTAAAGATTTTTTAAGGAATAGCTCAACGGTTAATCCGCAAACCGGTTGATCCGCACTCGAATAATCGGGAGTTGACTGTAATAGAAAGTGGGTGAATCATTGGTCAAAGAATAATAACAAAAATTGTTGTGGAAGTATGTAGTTTGTATTTCAAGACATCATGTCCAATGAATTTTCACAATTGTAATATTTACAGGTAAACACAATAACACAAAGTAATTCTATCTTTTTTCAGATTGATCATATTTCCACGAATTGATATGACGATTGATGTAATTTCATTGCACATGCAGTTTAATAATTCTGTAACAGTAAATAATAAAGTGCTCTGGTAGTTTAATAATACTTTTTTCTTTCATTGTAAGGTATATCTACTGTATGCCTATACATGTTAAGTTACAGCCTTTCCTTGCATAATGGTCACACTGAGATTTCGCACGGAAAAAAGGCCCCAAAAAATGTGATGATTATGTGGTGAAATACGGTATCAAAGACCATTGAGAATTACCAGTATTGTAAGAACATGTTTATTTTAATCCATCCATGCCTATTGTACTGGTGATCATGTGGAAATGGTAACTGATTTGAATATGAAGTTGTCATTCAACCTTTTCACATATGTATCACTCAATGTCAACTGCCTATTTGCTTTTTGAGGCCCTACCAGGGTTGACATGAGCTGAAACTTAAAATTATTGAAGCACATTTCAAAACCAGCACCGGTGCATTTCTTGTTCAAACATCATTTAAGTACAGTGTGTTTCACATACGAGTTGACCAACCTTGCGGGTTTCTGCATTGTGGCGGCCGCAACTTTAACTCCCGAGGGATCAGATGAAATATCTACACAAATAAAGCTGCTAACAGTGGAATGATTCAGGTTCCCATCTCATAATTACAGTTAAAAGTACAATGAAAATAACCACCTACCTATTCACAAGATATGTTGGAAATGTCCTCCTCTTGCAACCACACAACATTGGCACCTTCTTAGGAAATTTTCTTTCACGTGCATAAGTTCAGCTTCTGAGATAGAGTTAATTTATTTCTCTTCTGATATTGTCTTCAATTTCTTGTAATGTATGAGGGTTGACCAATATACTTTATTTTTCAAGTTCAAGTTCGGGTGAAATGTTACGTAACTGAAACCGCTAACTTTGTAATGAATCAGGTAAACTGAAAGCAAATTTCCTAAAATTGTGTGGAAGACATATCCAATATCTTTTGTGATAAGGTATGTGGTTATTTTCATTGTAATTTTAACTATAATTGTGAGAACTTGAATCATTACACCATTAGCAGCTTTATTTGCACAAATATTTCACCCGAACGCTCAGGAGTTAGAGCTGTGGCTGCTGCGGCACCGAAACCCGCACGATTGGCCAACTTGTACGTGAAACACACTGTATAATCAGATAGGACTGGTTCAATTTTTCCTGCATAGGGAACTGATTACTGTTAACATGTTCACTCCCACCCGCCGAGTGGCCTACAAGCTGGTTCAGACCATCCATTTTTAAGGAGTTAGCAAAGTTACACATCACTATAGTTATATTTAATTTTCTCCGTTAATAATTAAATATAGGATTATGAAATTCTACACACCTTCAGAAAGGATCACAAGGACAGAAGAAAGGTGATTGCAAATCAGCACAAAATTCATCAATGTTTGTAACATTCACGTCTTCTGGTAATACAATTGCAGCACGAAAATTTCTACTTTCACTATCATTTTCACTATCTGATGGAATCAATTCATGCCTCGAATCTTTGTGGAATAGGCCTATTATTTCAAACACTTCTTCATCGCTCAATGCCTTTTTTAGAACAAAACCTAGTATTTTTTATAATGCAAGAACTGGCAATACCACTTACACCTTCACTGAATGAGGCTTGGGTCACATGGATTTCACATGTTTTTCCAAACATAAAAGAAACCTCAAACAAAGCTTGTTTCTATCTGGAAAGAATGGAATATATGCATACAAACACCATCTATCGTCTGAAGAAAAAATTACATTCCTGTTCAGTTTTGGTCATGAGATATACAGCAAAATATTAACACCCGTCCTTAAGCAAGATACGTCACCCTTGGTATGTTGGACCTGAGAATTCTTGGGTGAGTTATGTTGCCCTTGGGAGTAAAGATGTTAATCTGGAAGGCTGGCATCCCCAATTCCTACTTATCAAAGAGTTTGACAACTGAATTTGATTTCATTTCATTTCATTCAGTCCATCGGAACCAGGGGCGTAGCTACTTTAGAAGCTAGGGAAGCAGTGCTTCCCCAAGATTGTAGGCAAAAATTAAATTAATGTTTATCGTGTAATAGTCTGTAAATCCAAGACATTTAATTCGTAGATGAAGTACATTCTTTTCATCAGATCATGTGTTCCCTAAATGAGACAACATGAGATGCAGCAGTCTTATTGCACAGTTTGATGCGGCAGCCCAAGTTAGGAAGCTGCTTTTGAACAGCAGTCTTCTAGGCTGTATGGAAATGCAAGCTTTGTAGTTTTCCCGCCACTAAAATTGGTAGATTTGGAAGCGGTTGCAGTGTTGTATTCCACCGCATTAGCGCTGCATGCGTTAGGGTAGGTCCGCATGTGGTGTTGTGGCAAGGTGTGGTGTGGGCGGTTCTGTTTATCATCATGGGTGACAGCAGTGATTCTTGTGATTGTGTAATTGAAGACGTAATAAGTAATAACAAAGAAATTTAGTCTGCGTTCAATCGAAGTCTTCTAAAAGATCTATTGCCCTAAACGAACATCTAAACAAAATGTTTCCTGCTGTTGCTCCTACACGATGGCAGTATCATAGTCGTTTAGTAGAAATGATTCATTAAACCAGGTCCCATATTGAACAGCTATTTGACGGCATTGTTGAAAATAAGAGTGAATGGGATTCAGAAACCATTGTTTCTGCCCAAGGTCTGCTGACGACTATAAAGGGATTCGATTTCAGTTTATTTTTAGAAATATTTTGCTTAATATTTCCATTTTCTGATTCACTATTCAAAGTACTTCAGACAAAAGTAAATGATATTTCTTTCTGTATGCGAAAGATTGAACACTTTAAACGTCATTTGCAGAAACTTCGTGAGAATTTTGATTCTGTCTGGGAAAAAATGAAAGTATTTTTGTCTGAACAGGATTGCTCCCAAAAGTCTAAAAGAATTTGCATAGATTCAATTCCGGGTGAAGATAAATCTTCATACAAAATACTTTTTTTTTATGAAGTCATTGATGTGGTATCTCTGAATATTTCAACCAGGTTTGCAGAGGTCCCCAAACTGAAATTTTTAAGTCTCCTTGACAGCAGGCAGTTTCAGAATTTTCAAACTCAGTTTCCAGAATATGCACTAGAATGCTTACAAGAAAATTATGGAATGCATTTCAACATTGCTATATTGAGGAGTGAACTTTCTGTTGTTTATTGTGATTCTGATATGGCGAAGGAAACTGTTTATGACCTTCATGAATACCAGGTATATCCGGACCTTCGACGTAAGAGCAGTTTTTCCTCAAACATACAAACTGTGCAGTCTAATCTTAACAATTCCAGCTACAAGTGCAACAAGTGAAAGGTGTTTCCCTGCGTTAAAAAGGATTAAAAATTGCCTGAGAAATTCTCAGACTTAGGAAAGATTAAAGGCACTCGCATTGTTAAACATGAGTAGACACACATTCGAAGATGACATCACAGAATTATTTATCGGGAGAAACAGGAGAATAGAGCTGACCTTCAAAAATGAAGGTAAGGATTTTAATCTAGCCTTTGCTTTTCCATATCTATACTATCATCTTCCCTAATTATTTATAGTACGCTACGCCACTGATCGGAACATATTACATGTTATGGGACACATCAATATAATTACAATCTATATTAATAAAAATGAATTTACAAAAGGGTTGTTACCGCATCACTTGAGAACGGCTCGACTGATTTGGCTGATTCTTTTTTGTTGTGTTCGTAATTGTCACAACAAGGTTTGTGTGAAAGAAAATTTTTGGAAAATCCACGGGGAAAGTCGGAAATGTGAAATGAGGCAAAGTTAGAGAGTTCTGATGTCAATTGTTTACATAACGAAAGTATTGTTTACGATGTTTACATAGGGCTTTGGATACTATATTATAATAGTGGGTTTTAACAAATGCTGATACCATCGTTGTAAGTAATACATTTGTGAAAATAATTCTGAAGAATAAAATCCAGACACAATATTTCTGCGTAAGTATTTAATGCATAATTGTGAAAATAATTCTTGACGAATAAAATCCAATAAAATAAAGCAGTCACATAACTTTCTCTACCCTCGACATGGAAAATATCATTTTCTCACTTCACATTTTGATGTAGAATAAGCGGTCGTATTGCAGGGACAACTTAAGTGTGTGCCAGTTAGTATGCTATATCAGAAGTCGGTAACAAATCCTATCCACTGATAGTCACTCATAGCTGTAGGCTTTGTATTAGTTGAGAAATAGGCCTAGGGACGTTTATCAGAGGCTCTAAGCATCTAAAAGAAGACAAAACGGGATGGAACATTTTCAGTCCTACGCGCGCAGTTTATTATGTCCCAGATTTCTGGGAAGGAAAGTATGAAAGTGATACTGAATTTCTTTTTTACTTCAGCCCCGAAACGGTTGTATGGTAATACGAGAGTGAGAAATACAATTTTCTGTCAAGACAATACAATCTTATGTAACCGGAATTTCTTTTTCTTCTTATTTGCACTCCTCCCAGGCATGGTGTGTAGAAGCAATGGAATGCAACATTCAACATCCTCTATGAGCCATAAAAAGCTATATCTAGCATTTTCTGAGGGAATAGTCTGAATGTCATATGTCGTTCTTCCTCATTTCTAATTCCACATACATATTATGTAAGGACTTAGAGTTTCAACATCGAAAGTCCTCCATAAGTTAATTTCATATTACAAAATACAAAACCCAGGAGACGCCGGTCCTTTTAAGCTAGTAAGAATATAAATTTACAGTTATAAGCAATAGGTACAATGTGAAAATTTTACATAATATACAAATAAACATTAACAAATTTTATAATAATTTACAACACAAATATACAAATTTATAATACCATTATGTACAAAAATAAAAATTCAAATACAAGTGAAAGAAAACACTTAAATTTTCCTAAATCACGGTGTAGGAATTCTGCATTGCAGACACCTAATATTCCATAATATTCCATATTACCCATGAGTAAGTTTATGAGAGAGCAAAAGCAGAGGAAGAAATTTGGAACCAAATAAGAAAAAGAAGAATAAAACTCATAGGGCATTTACTAAGGCACCAAAGTCTTTTAAAAATCATTATCGAAGGCACAATTGAAGGCAAGAATATCAAAGGAAGAGCAAGACTACAGTACATGGAACAAATTAAGGATGACATGAACTGTAAGACATACAAGAAATTAAAAAGGAAGGCAGAAAGACGATCAGAATGGAGAATCACTGCAAACCAATCCAAGGATTGAAGACTAAATAAGAATATTCCATACTAATAATCCATAAAAAAAGAAGAAAAAGCATCTTGAAAACTATAAAAAGCACTGCTCCAGAATATGCTTTTAAAATAACTTAAATGGGATTTTATTTGACATTGCATAGGCCCTACTTATTTACTTACTCAATGGCAATAGAAAATTCCTAAACAAGCTTAAGAAATGTTATCTATTTAGTGGAACCCAGAGGTTCACTGCCATGCTTACATGAGCCCGCCATTCAATCCTATTCTGTACTAAACCCATACCACCTCACCTTTCAAATTCTACTTCCCTTAAATCTATTCTTATATTGTCCTCCCACGTATGTATGGGTCTTCCAAGTGGTCTCTTCTCTTCTGGTCTCACAGTCAAAATGTTTGAGATATGTCTTTCCTCCCGCATGCATGCTACATATCCAGCCCATTTCATCCTCCATGTAAATTATTATAATTGGTGAAGAGTACAGGTTATCAAACCCATCGTTATGCAGTTTTCTTCTCTTTTGTCATCCCTCTTAGGTCTGAACATTTTCCTAAGCATCCTGTTTTCGGATAATCTCAGATTATGTTCTTATGTACTTTACATTACAATCTCCTGTTTCATGATTCCTTATTTTTGCTGACAAAAGTTAGCAACCTTAATTCCATGCTTCAAAACTGTTTCATTTTGTTAAGTCATAGTAATTTAGTACAAGGCTCACATTTTTAATTGGAGGTATGCCTGTTTGTTGATTCAATTTCAAATTTTCTATTTTACAGGAGCAACTTGAAGAGACAAAAAGAAAGAGAAATATTAATCTCCAACAGTATATAATCTTTTTTATGAAATAATGGAACTTTCCCTGCTTCATATACTGTAGATGTATGTGTATAGGTATATATACAGCCTCCAGATATGGAGGGTAGCTCCGAATATGTTGAATAATCAGTTGCGGACAGACGAGATGAGGAGGTCCTCCAGCTTGGGGGTTTGACACGAGGTTAACAACTTCTCACAGTAAAAAATACTGTTAAATAATGCTGCCTGATTTATGGATCCTATCAGTGTAAAATTTTCTGGAGGTAAAATAGTTCCTCGTTCGGATCTCCGGGTAGGGACTATACTGAGGGAGTCTAATAATCATATGAACTATAGATTGGAAACATGGAATGTTAGGAACTTATATAGGCCTGAGGCGCTTAAATCAGTAACTTGAGACTTAGAGAAATACAGGAAGTCAGATGGGAAGGTGAAGGTTCAATACAGACAGACAAGTATATCTTTTTCTACGGGAAAGAGAATGATAACCATCAACTAGGGACCAGGTTCTTCATACATACATTACATTAATTCAGCCATTAAGAAAGTAAAGTTTATTAATGATAGGCTTTCTTAAGAGGATGGTGGTGTAACAACATAGTTATGAATGTCCATGCACCAACAGAGGATAAAATAGATGGTGACAAGGACAGTCTTTATGAGGTAATAGAACGAACATTTGATCAGCTTCCGGGATATCACATGAAAATTGTGCTAGGAGATTTCAATGCAAAAGTAGGAAGGGAGGGTATTTTCAAGCCCATGATTCGGAACAAAAGTCTCCACTTGTAGAGCAATGACAATGAGGTTAGACTAGTGAATTTTGCCACTGCTAAAACTTTAATTGTAAAGAGTATACAAAATTCCCACTTCATGATATTCATAAATACACATGGACCTCACCAGATGGAAAGACTCATAATCAAATCAATCATGTGCTAATAGATGCAAGGAGGCAGTCTAGTATAATTGATGTTCGAACTTTTAGGAGTGCTAACTGCGATTCGGATCACTATCTTGTAGTTGTGGCTGTTCGGGAGAAACTTTCACTAAACAAAGGAGAATATTATAGGAGAAAAATTCCTCCGGCACTGGGACTTGAACCCAGGACCTTTGGCTATTCGCGCCAATGCTCTACCAACTGAGCTAAGCCGGAGCTCAATTCACAGCACCAGATAGAACCTCTCTCCTATGACTGATTTCCCTAATGGTCTACCTCACAGACAGACAAGTCATGTCATATGCAGTACTGTGAGGCACACTAAGTAGTGATTTTTGTGACCGGGCTCCCACTGTTATTGTACAGTTAACATTCAAGATAGATATATGAGCATTCATGAACCACAGATTATTGTCTCTGTTGGACATTACATGAGAATATTATAGGAGAAAAATTCCTCCGGCACTGGGACTTGAACCCAGGACCTATGGCTATTCGCGCCAATGCTCTACCAACTGAGCTAAGCCGGAGCTCAATTCACAGCACCAGATGGAACCTCTCTCCTATGACTGTTGGTAGAGCATTGGCGCGAATAGCCAAAGGTCCTGGGTTCAAGTCCCAGTGCCGGAGGAATTTTTCTCCTATAATATTCTCATGTAATGTCCAACAGAGACAATAATCTGTGGTTCATAAATGCTCATATATCTAAACAAAGGAACTAGGCAAAATTTCAATATAGAGAGATTCAATCTGAAAAAGCTAGGTGAAGACCACAGTAGGAATGCTTACCAAGTCGAGGTTTCAAATAGAATTGCAGTTCTAGAAAACACTACAGAACAAGAAGCTAGGGATTATATGAGTTTCGATAAAAACTGGGAATGTGTTAAAGACATTATTAAAGTAGCTGCAAAAGAAAAATTAGGTCCATTTGAACTGAAACCAAATAAACCATGGTTTGATGATGAGTGTATCAAGTTAGTAAATGCAAGAAAGCAGGCAAAAACTACAGTGGTTGCAGAATCTGAATGACACTACTGTCGAAAATTTAATCAATTATTAAATGTACATGGAGATGTCCAAAGTGTAGAAAGTGAAATATTCACAGCAGAGCCGATGGTTGCTGAACCAACTCTAACAGAAGTAAAAACAGCTATAGGTAAAATAAAATACACAAATCTCCAGGCATTGACCAAATTCCAGCAGAATTAATTAAGACAGGTGGGGATAGATTAAACTCAGAGATCCATAAACTCATTCTTATGATTTGGAGAAAGGAAGAATTGCCAAAGGAATGGAAAGAATCTATTATTATACTGATTCATAAAAAGGGAGATAGGGCCGAATGTAATAACTGTCAGGAATTTCTCTCTTATCAACATCATACAACATTTTGTCCAATATACTTCCGTATATTGGACAAAATTAATCCCATATACAAACAAAATCATTGGCGATGACCAGTTTGGATTTAGATGAAATAGATCAACCACCGATCAAATATTTTGTATTTGCTAAATCTTGGAGAAAAATTGGGAATATAATAAGTCTATACACCAGCTATACAAAGATTTTAAAAAAGCATATTATTCAGTTAGGCGAGATAAATTGTATAATATCCTCATTGAGTTTGGGATACCAAAGAAGTTAGTTACACTGATCAAAATGTGTCTAAATGAAATCTATAACAGAATCAAGGTAGGGAAACGTATATCAGATAGGTTTGGCATTAAAAGCGGAATGAAGCAAGGAGATGCACTACTGCCTTTACTTTTTAATTTTGCTTTGGAATATGCCATTAAGAAAGTTCAGGAAAACAAGGTAGGCATAGAATTAAATGGCAGTCACCCGATTTAAGCTTATGCAGAAGGCATTTACTTGTTGGGCGATGACATGAACACAATCGAGAGAAATACAGAAAGTCTTTTCAATGCCTGCAGGAATGTTGGATTTGAAATTAATACAGAAAAAACTAAGTATATGGTCATGGAACGGCAAAATAACGGTCTACAAAATATTAGAATAGCCGTTCAAACAAGTGGAAAAATTCAAATATCTGGGAGCAATATTTACAGACACAAATAATATTAAGGCAGAAGTTAAGTGTAAACTAAAATCAGGAAATGCTGGTTTTATGCAGCTCAAAAACTCTTATCTTTTTGTCTTCTCTCCAGAAATCTAATAATAAAGATTTATAAGACTATTATCTTGCCGGTTGTATTATATGAATGTAAGTCATGGTCACTTACTCTTGGGAAGAACCTAATCTGAAAGTGTTCGAAAACAGGGTGCTTAGGAAAATATTTGGGCCTTAGAAAGATGAAAAAGGGGACTTAAGAAAACTGCATTACGACAAGCTTGATGACCTGTACTCTTCACCGGATATAGTAAGGGTTATTAAATCACTGATGAAATGGGCTGAACATGTTGTGTGCAGGGGGAGGAACGATATAAAGGATATAATACTGAGTTGGGTCTAGCACATATACTTCACTTTTTGTATAAATACCTGAACTACTTTCGAAGACCATCGTCATTCATAATCATCAGATTAACACCACTCTGATTGTTAGGGAAATTTAATATGTAATTTATATGTTGGTAATAATTTGTATTTTGTATGTCGGTCATATTGGGCTTTGAAAATAATAAAACAGTTGCTAAGATGGCTGAAAGTAAAAAATAGCTAATTCATTCATGGTCCTCGCAGCCCGGACGTTCTACATATGAACTACAAGAAGCCAGCTTCCTAAATACCAGGTATTCATATTCATGTTACAATGATTGCATAATATGGATGAAACCGACAAACGAACGCTAACCAAGAAGCAAGCTACACTAAAAGCAAGCATAACTCGCATTCAGCACTTCATGAACACAGCACTAGATTCTGCTGATGTTAGCCTTATTCAAGTAAAATTAAATAGACTGCTCTCTACTAATGAAGAGTTCAAGCAAGTTCAGAGTGAACTAGAACTGAATGATGAAGACAATGCAGAAGGTCACGCTGCGTATAGACAGGAATTTGAAGATATTATTGACTGTCTAGAAGCTATACTCAGAAAGGCAACGGTCGCACAAATTGTGCATGAAAATGACGACGTAATCACCCAGTCATCTCGTGGCAGATCCACATATGTAAAGCGTCCTAAAAAAAACCTTCCCACTTTCAGTGGTGGTCTAACCACCTGGCTACACTTCAAGGATACCTTTGAAGGCCTAGTGGTGAATAACAAGGAGCTCTCAAATATAGAAAAATTTCACTATTTACTCTCTTCCCTGAGAGGCAAAGCTAAGGAGAGCATAAGAAATATCAGTGTATCTGAAGCAAACTTCCCTGTAGCATACAATATTTTGGTCAATCGCTATCATTCGCCAAAGCTGATAGTAGCCGAATATGTCAGGCAAATCATGGAGATACCTCAGAAACTACGTTCAAGTGAGACCGAAATACGCCATCTTATAAATACATTCCAAGGTAGTATAGACGCACTTAATGCGCTGGATGCCTAACCAAGCATCCTAGACTTACTCCTTAATGAGTTATTACTCTCCCGTTTAGATAAAAAATTGAGGCTAGAATTTGAAACTCAACATGCACAACTTGATGCGGTAGGGTTCAAGGAACTCATTAGTTTCTTGGAAAGACATTGCCAGACACTGCAACTCTGCTCCTTGAACCAACCAGCTGCCAGTAGCCAGAGTCATCAGAGCAAACCCAGGCTACGCATTGCTCCAAAGCAACAAAATACAGTTCAACATTAGCAAGATGTTTTATCTGTTCAGAACAACATAAAATGTACAAATGTCCGGATTTCCTGAAATTAAGTTGCCACGAAAGATTCAAGTTGATAAAGGACAACAAACATTGTACCAATTGCCTGAGCTCATTACACACATGGAGAGAGTGCAATTCCAAGACTGCATGCAAAATATGCAATAAATATCACCACACCCTACTACATCAAGAAGATGAGAACACATCAAACACAAGATAAGCTAATGACTCTACGACACAAAACTCACAAGGCAGTAATTCACGTCGATCAACATACCATTCACTGAAAAAGTTCCGAATTCACAGGTACTTCTAAGTACAGCCTTAGTTAAAGTAAAGGACTCAAATGGAAGATATCACCGCCTACGTGCCGTGTTAGACAGCGGATCCCAGAGCAATTTCATCTCTGAGCAAGCAGTGCACCTGCTCAAGCTTAAGTAGATACAAACCACGACCATAGCTCTGCAATCGTTCGATGATCTGACATCCGAAGCTGATTCATCAGTAAATATAGATGTACACTCGACGGTCAGCGACTTCCACTTCAATATGGAATGTGTAGTACTATCTAGGATAACTGGCCATATTCCTACATTCAATATTAATTACAAGGACTGGAATATTCCGAATTATGTCATTCTCGCCGATCCAGACTTTCACATTCCTCAGAGTACTCATCTGTTAATCGGAGCTTAATTCTTCTTGCAACTTATGAAGGAGAGAAAGAAACCCCGAGAAGGATATCCTACTCTTCAGGACACTCATCTAGGGTGGATTCTAAGTGGAGAGTATCCGCAGCAACCGAATGAAGCTGGAGATCGCGAACGAAAGTCACTTTTCATTAGATCTGAACTCAGCCTAGAGAACCAGATTCAACGATTTTGGGTTTTAGAAGAAATAGATCATATAACACATTCGCCAGAACACAAAGAGTGTGAGAAGGATTTCAAGGATACAACTGTACGTGACGAAAGTGGCAGGTACATTGTAGAACTTCCCATGAAGAAAAAAATCAGTTTAGGAAACTCCAAAGACATGGCTAGCAAGTGTTTTCATTTTCTAGAGAGAAAACTTCAAGTACAGAGCAAACTTCATCAGGACTACGTAGAATTTATGAAGGAATACGAGGCACTTGGACATATGGTCAAATTTCAATCAGACTTTGCACGTGAAGAACATGAAAACTACATGCCTCATCACGCCGTCCATAAGCATTCGAGCAGCACAACCAAAACGAGAGTGGTTTTTGATGCCTCTGCAAGAACCGAAAATGGTGTGGCCCTGAATGACATTTTGATGGTGGGACCCACTGTGCAAGACGACTTATGCTCATTGGGCATGCGCTGTCGCATGCATAGAATAGCCTTTACGGCTGACGTGGAGAAAATGTACTGGCAAGTGAAGGTACACCCAAAGCATCAATCATTGCAATGCATATTATGGCGAGAAAGCCCTGATGAAGAGCTCAAAACTTACGCACTTACGACAGTCACCTATGGAACTGCATCAGCATCCTTCCTGGCTACAAGGTGTCTTCAACAGCTAGCAACAGATGAAGCTACAAGATTTCCTCGAGCAGCTTCAGTCCTCCGAAATGATTTCTACGTGGATGACTGTATCTCGGGAACAGAGACTCTAGAAGAAGCCCTAAAATTGCGTGTTGAACTACAAGACCTTCTTCAGCTTGGAGGATTCTCACTGCGAAAATGGTGCACGAATAGTCCAGAACTATTAGAATCAATCCCAGAAAACTTGAGAGCACAAGCATTCATTAACTGATGATGACAGCAGTTTGGTTAAGACGCTAGGTTTGACTTGGCATCCTTCGTCTAACGTATTCCAAATCAACTGTGGATTGAATTCAAACGATGCAAATAAACGCAGCTGCTCTAAACGCATGGTACTCTCCACCATATCATCGATATTCGACCCACTAGGTCTGGTAACTCCCGTGGTCATTCTCTGCAAGGTATTCATGCAGCGCCTGTGGTAAGAAGGATCAGGATGGGATGACCAATTGTTGGAAAGCTTACTTGAAGCTTGGATTGATTTATATAAGCAAATACCCATGCTTAATGACATTAAAATTCCACGATTTGTTCTCATTGAAGGAAACGTGAATAGCATTGAGATACATGGTTTCTGTGATGCCTCACAGACTGCTTATGGAACTTCAATATATGTAAGATCCATGAACGACAAGGGATAAGTTCTCACGAGGCTCGTATGTGCAAAATCAAGAGTGGCGCCTCTTAAGCAAATATCAGTTCCTCGCCTCGAGTTGTGTGGTGCTCTGATCTTGGCTCGTCTTGTCAAGAAAACTCTTAGAACGCTGCGCACAAACCCAGACAGTATATACCTTTGGACTGACTCAGAAATTGTACTGGCTTGGCTATGTGCATGCCCCACAAAATGGAAGACGTTCGTGGCCAACAGGGTAGTGGAGATACAAGACATTGTTCTGGCCTCCCACAGGCGGCACGTAAGGTCACAAGACAACCCAGCAGACCTTGCTTCACGTGGAGTACAACCAATGCTTCTCAAAGACTGTCAGCTATGGTGGGAAGGCCCCAGTTGGCTGCGTCTAGATCCCTCGTCATGGCCACTACAAGAAAGGTGCAACGCTTCGAAAATTCCAGATCAAAGAACTGTGGTATCACTTATTGTCATGCAACATAATGACGAATTCTTAGATCGTTTTTTATCCTTAAACAGACTACTTAGAACGATTGCTTATTGTCTGAGATTCTCTTCCAACTGTAAGAAGACTCGCAAAGACCGTGATACATCCTCATTGAAACAGCATGAGGTAAATAATGCCTTCAATGTTTGCCTAAAAATCGTGCAATCTTTCTCTTATCAAAGGGAAATACAGTGCATCACATCGTAAGCCTATTGATGTGAACAGTAAGTTAAAGAGCTTGAGTCCAATTTTGGATCAAAATGGCTATCTTCGAGTTGGGGGAAGACTACAAAACGCACCAGTTGCCTATGAAGTCAAGCATCAGCTCATACTTCCTCCTCAACACCACTTTACCAAACTTGTTGTCCTGAGAGATCATCTAAGATTATTACACGCTGGACCTCAACTTCTCATATCATCACTATGCCAGAAATACTGGGTTCCCAGGATTCAACAAATCATGAAAAAATGTACTCACTCCTGTCTCACATGCTACAAACTGAAGAAAGCAGCAGCTCAACAGAAAATGGCAAATCTTCCAAGCCCAGAGTCACTCCTTCTAGACCTTTCATCAACGTGGGAGTAGATTATGCTGGTCCATTTGTGATACGAATAGGTAACCAGCGTAGCAGAGTTACTGCGAAGGCATATGCTGGAATCTTTACATGTCTTGCAACCAGAGCTGTGCACATAGAAATAATTTCAGATCTTTCAACAAGTGCATTCATAGCAGCACTTCGTCGATTCACTTCACGTCGAGGTTGCCCTGCCAATATCTACAGTGATAATGGCACCAATTTCATCGGCGCATCAAGGGAACTAAGGGAGATTCAAGAGTTCTTACAAGAGAGGGAGATTATAGAAGCAGCAGGAAGAATGGGCATTGCCTGGCACTTCATCCCTCCCTCTAGTCCTCATTTTGGAGGTGTCTGGGAAAGTATGGTAAAGGCATTTAAGTATCACCTTCGACGAACAATGGGATCAACAATTCTCACCTTTGAAGAGTTGACCACACTTGCTTCCCAGATCGAAGCCTATTTGAATAGCCGCCCTCTATCCAGACTCAGTGATGATCCAACAGATTCATCCTACCTTACTCCATCCCACTTCTTGGTTGGTGAGCCTCTGACAGCCCTTCCTGATTATGACCTTAAAGACTGTCCTGTCAGTAGTCTTTCTAGATGGAAACATATCCAGAAAATGACACAAGACTTCTGGAAAATATGGCACACAGACTACCTCAACACACTTCAGCAACGTCACAAGTGGACAGAAGAACATCCCAATCTGCGTCCTGGTGATCTTGTGATCATAAAGGAAGATAACCTTCCTCCTCTTCAGTGGAGAAGAGGAGTAATAGAATCAGTCCATCTTGGTGACGACGGTCTTGCCAGAGTTGCTAGAGTCAAGACTGGCACCGGCTCTATAATGTGTTCGATTAAGAAAGTGTGTGTTTTACCAGAATTTCAATAACAGTGATAACATCAACTAAACACATTGACTTTGTACGCGTCACAAACCTTTAATTTTGTGCCCAGATATGTTTTGCAAAAGGCAGTTGCCTTTTGGTGGGGGGGCGGTATGTTAGGGAAATTTAATATGTAATTTATATGTTGGTAATAATTTGTATTTTGTATGTCGGTCATATTGGGCTTTGAAAATAATAAAACAGTTGCTAAAATGGCTGAAAGTCAAAAATAGCCAATTCATTCACTGATGATTATGAATGACGATGGTCTTCGAAACTAGTTCAGGTATTTATACAAAAAGTTAAGTATACGTGCTAGACCCAACTCAATATTATATCCTTTATAATACAGCTTCGCTGTGTAAACTTCCAATATATGTTTGAGGAAAGACATATCTCAAAAGTATTGACTGGGAGACCCGAAGGGAAAAGACCACTTGGAAGACATAGACATAGGTGGCAGGACAATATTAGGATACATTTAAGGGAAGTAGGATTTGCGAGGGGTGATTGGATAGAGTTAGCACAGGATAGGGTTGAATGGTGGGCTCAGGTAAGCGCAGCAGTGAACCATCAGGTTCCATAAAATAAGAGAATATTCCTTTAGTTTGCTGAGGAATTGTCTATTGCCATTGAGTAAGTAAACAATGAAACTTTATATTCTTATTCCATATAAAGCAGCCTCAGCTTTCCCAACTTCAAAAAATAAATCATAAATTTTGTTAATGTCCTGTAAGTACTGGTATGTACCTGTTAGTTATGGTAACTAGGAACAAATGATAGGTTTTTCGGAGGACCAGGTGATTTACACCAATTGAGATTAAACATAGGAGCACTAGGACTGTAGGCCAGCTGGAACAGAGATTTAGATCTGAGGTTTTGCAATAATATATTTTCAGGAAGCCTGAAATCTGAATAATTAAGAATAATATAAACACTTGACAAAATATGATATATACGATTCAATACAGTTACTATTCTAGGAGCCAAGCCATGCTCCCGCCAGATAATATATGCAAGCGCTAGCCACAGTACTGTTCACTGCACGTGTCGGCTAGGTTACGCAGACAATGGAATTCTTGTAAATTACACTAAAATTACAATGTGATTCCCGAAACTTCACACGCAGGCTGCTAAACAATACAAGAGCCGATAGGTGTGGAATTGAAGATGAGCACTAACTATATAGAGCGAAAATTGTCCTGAACCCGGGAGCAATTGTGACGCGTGCCTATATCTGATGAAGCTCGATCCCCAACTAACTTGCACTGCACTGGCGTGGCACGCTACAAGCCAACACCTGCACAGGAAATGACTAACTCAGCGCGGCAATTAATGGCGGTAGCGCCAATTACCACAGAGGCTAATTTGAAACACTATAACTTATAGACTCTTGATCTAACATAACTCCCGCCTAAAATCGACAGATTTTACATAACACTTTGTGGATAGATCAAGATAACACTAATAGATTTACACTTTACTGAATAGGTAAGGGACACACTTTTACAATGGGTCGCTTGTATTCACCACTGGACGTACGCACTGTCACAACACGCACTAAACCGTCGTCACCAGGATGCACTGATGAGATGATTCCCAGCTTCCACTGGAGCGGTGGAGAATTATCTTCCTTCAGGAGGACAAGAGTACCAATCTGAATGTTTTCGCTGGACGCAGACCACTTCTGCCTCTGCTGCAGGGAATGTAGGTAGTCAGCTGACCAACGCTGCCATATGTGATGTATGTAGGTTTGTAGCTGATGCCATTTAGCAACATGAGAGACATTCTCTGACATAGGAGGAGAAGGAAGGGCTGTGAGTTTTTCACCAATAAGGAAGTGTCCAGGAGATAGATAGGATGAGTCGCTAGGATCATCACTTAGGCGTAGGAGAGGTCGAGAGTTTAGACAGGCCTCAATCTGGGTGAGAACTGTAGAAAGCTGCTCATAAGTAAACACTTGACTACCCATCACTCGTCGTAAATGAAACTTCATGGATTTGACAGCAGCCTCGTGGAGTCCTCCAAAATGAGGTGAGCACGCAGGGATGAAATGCCATGTAAATTCATTAGATGATGCGTAGTCTTGGAGAACTTGTTGATGGGTGCTGGACTGAAGCAAGAGACGCAGTTCACGCAGCTTGTTGTTAGCACCAACGAAGTTCGTCCCATTATCACTAAATATTTCCTTGCAAAGTCCTCTACGAGATGTGAATCTGCGCAGGGCGGCGATGAAGGCATCAGAAGTAAGGTCTGAAACCAGCTCGATATGAACTGCTTTCGTAGCCAAGCATACGAAGATAGCAATGTATGCTTTGACCTGAGTTTTGCTGCGGGGGGAGCCGTATCTTGTGAAGAATGGTCCAGCGTAGTCAACCGCAGAACGTAGAAATGTTCTAGCAGGGGTCACCCTGTAGCTAGGTAGGCTGCCCATCAGCTGGTGAGCACCTTTGGCTTTTAAATTGAAACACGTTAAACATCTGTGTAGCGTAGACTTCACAATTCTACGTACACTAGGAATCCAATATCGTTCTCGCAGAGAAGATATAAGCAGCTGATGTGATGCATGAAGCAGTCGCAGATGCTCGGATTCAATTATCAATCTAGTGAGGTGGTGACCTGGAGGGAGGATAAGCTGATGTCGTGCATCATGTGGTAACTCAGCTTTCTCCAAACGTCCACCCACTCGGAGTAGGCCATCCTTGTCCACAAAAGGCACCAAGGAATGGAGAGAACTCTTGGTATTCACTTGCATCTTACTCTGAAGATCGGACAGTTCATGAGAATAGGCTGCTTGCTGAGCTATTCTTATACAAAGCAACAAAGCTTGTTGTAACTCTTCAACTGTGAGAGGGCCGTGACGTTTAACTTGGCATCTACAGTTGTTTATGAAGCGTAGCATATACGAAGTTACTCTTTGTAAACGTGTTAGCTTGGAAAAGCGTAGCATAAAGTCTTCTGCAGCATGTGTGACTAGGCAGACTGTGTCACGCTGCTCACCCATGTCCTGCAGCTCAAGTTGCTGAGGCTGTTTGGTCCATGATTCAATAGGCTGTTTAATCCACACAGGCCCGTTCCACCATAAATCAATGTCTGAGATTTGTTCTGTCACCACACCTCTCGAAATCATGTCAGCCGGGTTGTGTTGGGTGGCCACATGCCGCCAAGCTGCCGTCTCTGACATCTCCTGGATTTGAGATACGCGATTAGACACAAATGTTTTCCATTTATGGGGATTAGATTTGATCCATGAGAGCACAATCATGGAGTCAGACCACAGATAATTTTGTGATGTAGGCAATTTCAAGTCAGTGACAACTTTATGATACAGTTTCGCAAGTAACAAGGCACCACACAACTCGAGTCGTGGAATTGTTTGCTTCTTCAATGGGGAGACCTTGGACTTGGAGCAAAGTAGTTTAGTTGTAACAAGACCACTGCTCTCAGTAGACCGTACATACACACAGGCACCATAGGCTTTCTCCGAGGCATCACAGAATCCATGTATCTGTATGTTGGTAACCGTAGCTGCTGTTAACACATGGCGTGGGATGCGAACATTATGAATTGTAGAAAGAATGTCACAGATGTCCATCCATTTTTCCCTTAGGTGAGATGGCAACTCTTCATCCCAACTAAGCTTAGCGAGCCACAGAGATTGCAAGAACATCTTGGCATGGATTACGATAGGACTTATGAGGCCTAGAGGATCAAAAATAGAGGATGTAACGGCAAGGATATTTCTCTTGGTAAACTTGTAGGAAGGAGGTTCTTGGAGAGAGGAATGTGATTGTATTTGTAGCAAATCAGTACTTGGATGCCACAGAAGTCCAAGCGCATGAGCATTTTCACTGTTGTCGAGGGACAAAGGAAGTTGCGTTTCTCTGTGCTCCACAGGTACTGCTTCCAAGATAGCCTCGTTATTTGAACACCATTTGCGTAGTGGAAATCCTCCACTGTTTAACATGAGTATGAGTTCACTTTGCAATTGTAGAGCTTCCTGTAGATCGTCATGACCTGACAGGCAATCGTCCACATAGAAAGAGGTTCGTACTGCGTCTGCAGCACGAGGATATTTAGACTCTTCTTCCTGAGCGAGTTGATTCAAGGACCGTATGGCTAAGAAAGAGGCTGACTTAGTGCCATAGGTTACAGTAGTCAAGGCATAATCTTGTAGTGGCTCACTTTTGTCTGGACGCCATACAATACGTTGGAGATTCTGGTCTTCAGGATGCATCTGTACCCTCCTATACATTTTAGATATATCAGCTGAAAATGCATAGCGGTATGTTCTGAAGCGAAAAATAATTGATGACAAATCATCTTGAATTGTAGGACCACATTCTAGGATGTCATTCAAAGAGCATCCTGTGTCCGTCTTTGCGGAAGCATCAAACACTACTCGTGTGCGAGTCGTAGATGAAGAAGGTTTTATTACTGCATGATGAGGCAAGTAATAACATACTTCATTATCTTGAGGAGGCGAAACCCTTTTCATGTGACCCATCTGCTCGTACTCTACAAGAAATTTAGTATAGTCTTCCTTTAGAGCAGAGTCGTTCTGAAGTTTTCGCTCCAGGTAACTAAAGCGCTTAACTGCTTGTTGTCTGGACTCACCCAATGAAGTTTTATCCTGTTTCATTGGCAGACGTACTGTGAAACTACCATCATCATTGCGAGTGGTATTTTCTGCATAATGCTGTTCACACCTTTTCTCTTCTTGTGTTAACATGTGTTGTGGAAAGTCTTCGAGGTCCCAAAACCGTCGTAGCTGCTTGTCCACATTGTCCGTAGAGATGAAGAAGTTGTGCTGGGAGCCCGCATCCAGATTGCCTTTCACAGAGGATTTAGGAATGGTTCCAGACAATATCCATCCGAGTTCTGTACTAATCAGTGTAGGAAACCCAGGATTGGTCAAGATCTTTCCATGGAAAAGCTCGAAGAATAATGCTCCTCCAATCAGCAAATCAATTTCAGAAGGAATATTAAATTTGGGATCGGCTAATGGAATGTCCGAGGGAATGTTCCATGAGGATGGGTCAATTCGGACTGCAGGTAGCTTCCCTGTTATGCGAGGAAGGATTAGGCAATCTAGATTCCTCCAATAGTTGTAAACCATGGATCTCACATTCATGTTCACACTATGACTGGCATTCGATGAAGTACCGTTTATACCCTTGACAGGCGTATCAGCTGTCAGTGTAGGAAGTTGGAGACGCCTCGCTAGATCCGCAGACACGAAACTGGCCTGACTGGCAGAGTCTAGAAGGGCTTTACACTGTATGTAGTTACCATGCTTGTCTTGAACTTCGACCCTTGCAGTCGCAAGTAAGACGTGAAGCACTGGCTTTATTTTCACTGAGCAATAACTCGCAGGAGCCTCAGTCCTGTTGCTATTTACTGTATCACTGCTTTCACTGGAGTGCGAAACCGTTCTCATGTGATCACTGTTGTGCAACATCTTGCTGTGCAGTTTACCACAGTTACAAAATGAAGAAACGTTGCACTGCTTCACTCGATGTGTATTAGAAAAACAGTTGAAACACAAGTTCTTGCTTTTCACAACTTTCCATCGCTGCTCAACACTCAGCTGACGGAACTGTTTACATTTAAATAGGTTATGGCCGCTTTGACACTGAGGGCAGAACTGTTCAGTTGTCGACACATATGACTGACGACTGTCACTATGCTGTTTCCTAGGTTCACGACGTTCACTTCTAGGTTTTGATGGGCTGGACCTGTTGCAGGAATTATTCGACAGCACCTCTAGAGAATGAGACTTCGCTTCTAGAAATAACACCAGTTCACCTAATGAAGTAAAGGTTTGAGAATCGATTCTGGATTCCCACTCACGTTGCACGCTTTCTGGCAGATGCTCCAATAACAATTGCATTAGAATGACTTCATGAAGTGGCACTTCTAATTCTAACGCTTCAATAGCATGCAAGTTGTTTTGGAATTGATTCAACAAATTTCGCAAGTCTGCAACTGTTTCTTGTCGCGCTACAGGTAGGGACAACAGATGCTTAGTGTGGGATATAGCAATTAACCGTTTATTGTTGTATCTTGCACACAATATATCCCAGGCAACTTGGAAGTTATCACTCGTCACTGGCAAATTTTCCAATAATGTTTTAGCTTCACCCTTTAGTGAACCAATTAAGTGATGGAATTTTTGAATGGGCGATAAACTGCTATTATTTACAATTAAACTCAAAAAAGTATCAAAATAATGTTTGAATTTAGTTACATCGCTTTCAAACACTGGAATCTGAATCGTTGGCAGTTTTATCTCATTACTTGACTGCGAAGCACTGGAGTTCACTGTTTGTCGTGTGTCACTATTGTTTGAATTGACACTAACTGAAGTAGGCTCACGAGCATGCATCAACTCACTTAACCTTGCTTTTAGATCAATATACAACGTTGATACCTCGTCTGCATACTGTACGTGAGTATCAAGTTCTGTCTCAATTTCCACCATGGATTCAATCTGCGTTTGCACAGCTTCAAACTTTTCAATCTCATTCAATAACTTTTCATAATGCGCTTTGATCACAAATATACTAACATCTTCAGGTACGTCGTTGAGAAAGTTCTGTGTCAGTGTAAACTTTCTTTTACATACACCACGACGTCTGACTAAGAGTTTCAAATCTTGTTCCATGTTGAGATGAAATAATTAACGTTGCAGTAGACAGAAGAAAGTGATTAGGCAGTCAGCTGCAATCTCGCTGGGGGTGGATGGAGGCGGCCATATGAACATGCGCGCGTAACCAGCACCGCTGACTTCTCGTTCTTGTATGCAGCTTGAAGGTCAACAGCCGAGCCGAGCCGAATACGACCCGAACAACCACAAAGAACACGAACGTCGACCACGTTGTGAATAATGTTCAATATTAAGAAATTATTGCAAATATATCAGACCCTGCCCGGTAGGACCATGTTAGTTATGGTAACTAGGAACAAATGATAGGTTTTTCGGAGGACCAGGTGATTTACACCAATTGAGATTAAACATAGGAGCACTAGGACTGTAGGCCAGCTGGAACAGAGATTTAGATCTGAGGTTTTGCAATAATATATTTTCAGGAAGGCTGAAATCTGAATAATTAAGAATAATATAAACACTTGACAAAATATGATATATACGATTCAATACAGTTACTATTCTAGGAGCCAAGCCATGCTCCCGCCAGATAATATATGCAAGCGCTAGCCACAGTACTGTTCACTGCACGTGTCGGCTAGGTTACGCAGACAATGGAATTCTTGTAAATTACACTAAAATTACAATGTGATTTCCGAAACTTCACACGCAGGCTGCTAAACAATACAAGAGCCGATAGGTGTGGAATTGAAGATGAGCACTAACTATATAGAGCGAAAATTGTCCTGAACCCGGGAGCAATTGTGACGCGTGCCTATATCTGATGAAGCTCGATCCCCAACTAACTTGCACTGCACTGGCGTGGCACGCTACAAGCCAACACCTGCACAGGAAATGACTAACTCAGCGCGGCAATTAATGGCGGTAGCGCCAATTACCACAGAGGCTAATTTGAAACACTATAACTTATAGACTCTTGATCTAACAGTACCATAATTTTAAATGTAGATAAAATATATGGTAATTATGTTAATTCATCATTTGAGTATAAGGATGAAAAACTAATGTTGGACAAAGCTATGAATATTTATAATATTTATCTACAAGAAGTTAGGATTGTACAGGGATTTATTGTTAATGCTATGTTGGGTCTTTCAAAAAAGTAATCGCTCATCTCTCTAAAAACATTGACAGATTTGACACTAGAAGTGATAAGAAAATAGATATAAAATAGGATATGAAAACTCTGTGGTTTATATGTTGTGTTACATCTTGGGTTTCAATGAAAATGTGTACATGGTAAATTTTGTATTTTTAGTTTCCCAATCGAATGTTTTATATAAATTGAGATGATCTAAAAGTTAATCAAACTTATTTTCTTTAAAGAGCCTCTATTGAGCTTCGTTTAACAGTTCTCTACAATGTTCTCACTTGTAATTGTAGGGGGCTCTGAAAGTGCAATATGCAGGTACTTACCTGCTATTTGGTTGTTCTTCACTAATAAGGAAGCAACTTTGATAATCTTTATATCATCTAAGGCAAAATCGGGTTCTTTCTCCTTAAGAGTTTTATTTAAGTTGAGTACTTCTTCTATTTTCTCATGGTGAGCATATAAGTCTAGTAGTTGTGCATACATGCCACCACTAAACACAAAGTTGTCTGCTTCTAATTCCTATAAACACAATAAAGAACAAATTATTAAAATTGATTTAGCAGTTTTTATTGGAATTACTTTATCTTTGAAAGAAAGGTAAGTCATTCCATGCCAAAACAGAAAAAGTTTTGACCATAGGTTTTTAGAATTGATTGAAATATCCCAGACAGAATACACTTTAATTTCGCTTGTACTAAAATTAAATCTGATATTTTTTATTATGTTTTACACTTGTGTAATAATGTCTAAGGAAGGTAACGTCAAAAGTCCTGATGAATTTGAAGTGAACTAGTCAGAAACTAAAAGAAAAACGTTCATATTTCATAATATTTTGGTAAAATCTCCATATTTTGTGAAAATCTTCATAAAGCTTCATATTTTGTATGATTTGCAAATTTTTCCTTCGTTAATACTTCTATGACAAATGAATCGAGTTTTCCACGTTATTAAAATGTTTCCGAAACCGAAAACTCCAGCAGCTAAGAAATTTGGCAACACTTTCTAACTGTAAGAGGTACCCTCCACATTTCTGCTCTAATAATAGCCTACTTCCATTATGAACGGGGATGGGATTTCTATGTATTCTGTGGAAGTAGCCACATTTCTTGCATTCCAAAAGCTAAGTTGACAGGGGCAGGTGTAGGGGATGTTTACAGTTAGAGCAACCTGCTCACTAGCAGGGAGGAGGGAATATTGCAGGTCACTGATAGTTTTGATTCTCAGTCAAGTAATTGTGTACTACTGGTACAGGAGGCATTTCATAGTAAAACCGTGAAAGAAGACCTGGCATATATACTGGCATTTTTCACCACCGTATCCACAGTGCTGGAGAAGTTGGAAGCAAAGAAGTTGCCACTGATGACATCAGTTAAGTATGTAGAAGGTCTGAAAGAAGAATTGGATCGAGTTCCAGGAGCACCTGGAAAAGAAGTTTCTATAAAGTTTTCTTTGCTGCTGGAAAAGAATCCATCGTACAGTTCTCTCCTTCAAATTAGTAAGGTACTTGAAGGTAAGAGCAGTGAAATACCAGCAAACGTAGCACGATACAAGTATGCTCCCATTATATCATGTGATGTGGAGCGATCTTTCTCATCGTACAAAACAATTCTTACCAACAGAAGATGATGCAACCTTTTGCCAGAAAACATTGAAAAGCTGCTTGTATCTTATTATAATAATTGATGTGATTATGTGATGTGAAAAAATGTAGGTGAATAGAATATTGTGAATAATTTACGTATTAATTACCAGCTAACTAGTGTTGTATTTTGTCCTCTTATTGTGAATAGAGTAGATATTCCTTTGTGTGTTGCCTTAAATCAAATAAATATTCAATGATAAAATTGATGATTTATTGTATTTCATAATATTTAAACATTTTTTTTCATAATTTCATATTTAGCATAAATAAATTTCATATTTTGGCAAAATTTTCTTCATATTGTGCCTGTCTCTAATTATCAGATTAGCTGTGTCCCGAAGTGATCACAATAAGCGGTGTGCACTGTATTTATATTTTATCTGATAGTTAGAGTTGATTTGTCCCAGGATTTCGTCAAATAAAAGGCAAAATTTCTATATATATTTCGCTATATAAAAATTGGATTTCATCATAAAAATGGTAAAAAAAAGTCTTGAAAATCAGCTTTTAAATCTAACTATTTTTTCCATACACTGATAATATATATATCAAGCAACATGCAGGAGTGATATGACAATGTCTTGAATTTATATGAAATGCTGTAACATAAATAAACAGCTTACCCGATTTACTTGAGGGGCCTGTATTTTAGTTTAAAATTAAAATAAACACCTTGCTTTACATTGTGGTTACAGCAGTTAAAAAATGCACATTCATCCTAAAATATTTTACTTATCAACACATAGAACTTAAAAATAGAAGTAGGAATAAAGTTAAAATAATCACTCGTCATCATCATCACCATCATCGATGGAAAACAATCTATGTTTCTCCCTGATATCAATTTTTTTTTAATATTCACTGTTTTTTGCATTAATTTTGATGAATTTACATATTGAGTCTGACATTGAGGACAAACTGACAAAATTTCCAAAAACATCAATTTTTTTCATCGATAGTTTTCACGGAAATATTTTACTTTATTTATGAATGTTGCCTAGTTTTCTGAAGCCTTTTTCTAAAAAAAAAATAGATATATGTATCGATGTTTTCCATCAAAATACATCGATGTTTTCAGGTCGATATTATCGGCACATCGACAGTTACCGCCAATTTTAACATCAATGCTCATTCCTACTTCCGTGTCTTTCACGTGGGATTCACCGGGAACCCTACTTCCATCCCTTTCATGCGGGATTCGGCGGGAAGCATGACATTACAGGTTGTAGCCTCCAACATTCACTTCATAAAACGCGAGATTGTTGAAGTACGTAACTTACAGGTTATTTTAATTCATGATTAAAGTTTTGTTATTATTCTTCTATTATATAATGAACAGTTATAACTTTATAGGTGAACACAAAGACGGGAAGAACAGATCAGCCGCTTGTTTGCTTGTTTACTTGTTTTGGCCGTGAATCACGCCGCCGGCTGCCGATTTCTTGGCGCCAGAAGCTCCTTCCTCCACCCCTTCCTCTAAAGTCCCTACTCTTCTTCAGTTGACCTTGACTTCTTCGAGTTTCAAATCAAGTCGATGACTCCCGTTTTCATCAACGGCTCTCATTTTTAATTAAAATATTTATTGTGAAAAAAAAACAATACATCCAAATATGAGTTTATTTGAATAGAACTTTTACATTTTACCGCATTTTGCATAAAAATGGGATAGAACCTTAAAAACCGGGTATTTCGCGAAAAGTATTATATTTCGCAAAACTTTGTGAATGAATGAACACATATTTTCAATAAAAAAACACCAGAAACGAATTTATTACAATAATTTGAACTTCTATTACTAATTTCGTGTTTTGGGGGTTAACGAAGTGTGACTATCCCTACTGATAGTTTATCATGTTTGCAGACAAATAAAAAAAAATTGCATCCTTCATAAAAAAAATGCTTTGGCTGTCATATCGTTAACCTTTAGACTTGTGTTCCTCTGACGCAGTATTCTCCCAACATGACACAGAAGTTCTCACTAAGATGACACAAAACACTATATTATCACCTTAACAATTTGTTTTGCCTTTTCCAGATCTCTATTTCGACAGTAAAGTGTCAACAGCTGCCTTTTGATCCCTCTTGTTGGTTCACCCTTTTTCTGTAAGGATTCTTGTAACCTCAGTAACTGAGCTTCATCCTGCAAAACAATAGTTAGGATTAGAAAATTATCTTTCTTCACAAAATATTTTATAGAGAACTTGTTTAGTGTCAACCAGAGTTTTGCATGCACTGGCTGGGACTCAGTTCAAACTTCAACCAGGCAGGCACATAAAGCCTTGCTTGTACTTGGTTGACCTTTTCATAGTGGAACTATCTTATCCCTGGGTACAGGGATTGTTGTCCATATCCATTTTAAAAACTTAACTGTAAGATTAATGCATTAACTAGGGGGAACTATTATTGTTCTAAACAAATTTAAAAATGCACATTTTTTACTTCACTCTACTAACAAAATGTTACAGCAATTATGAAGTTACATATAGTAAAGGAAACAAAATCTATTTTCTCATACACAACAGCAATTAGGGGGGAAAAAGAACAAACAAATAACAATTCTTGCATGAATTAGCATGTTCATATTTTTTTACATACAACTGGAAAAAAGGGATAGAAAGCTTGAGAAACCATTATTCAACTATTCTACAACAACCAAAGGAATTCCTTCAAAGATACTGCAAAAGTTAGAAAGAGCTAACTGAACATAAACAGATTTAGTAGCTGTAGTCAGTTGTAGTATACAACACTCCTCCAAAGAAGCATTGCTCCATATGGTCAAACATTAGACAATTTCATTTAGCCTATGGTAATCAATCTCAAACATGCAGGACTCATAAAAATTGCCCATATAAAAATTAATTTTCAGCTGATAATGCCAATAAAAAAATACAAGTGCTGTTGGTTCTTCTGTGCCTTTCGAGTAGAAAATACACAAACATTCTTTCTTATGTACTTAAGTTTAGTGTCCATATGAGAGCTGAGAGTGCAAGTAACTCTCGAGATTCTTGTTTCAGCATGTCCTGAGAGATGGTCGAGAGCGACAACCAGACAGTCAACTCAAGGTGGACAAGCATTTGCAATCAATCTCAGAGAACAGCTTGCACTATATGAACCTGTATTGTATAGAGGAGAGATCTTTCCTTATGGATAAAGTGTATATATGTTGCCATATCATCAGCTTAGAATGAAAACCTTGTATCTCATAAAACACAAATGTGGGCTTGTTACTAATAAGGCTTCCTAGCAATACACTAGGTCTTGTTTTTCTTCTGTAGAGGGCAGCACACATGTTATTAATGGCTGACAATTAGTTGAGATACGTGTTTTTCTATCTAATAATAAATTAAAAATTATCTAATTGCTTCTCTTTTGAGATACGAGGTTTTCATTCTAGGCTGACAATATGATGAAGTAAGAAAACTGATATAGAAAAATTTCAATATTGTTGATTTTAGATCCTATACGTACATACGCATGCATTGTTATATACACTGCTTTTTTCTGGGGGTATGTGGGGGTACGCATACCTCTTAAAGATTTTTTCCAGTTTCATATAGGAGAGAATCAATAATTTCCACAATTTGAAATTTGGAGAAATATGTACCAAACAAAATAATGAAAGTGATTATGCATATTGTTTGCATTAAAGTAGCTATTTTTAGTGTTACATTCATTATCCACACCATAACTTTAGAGAGGTGGGGCCTGACATTAGTTCTGCAATCAGGAAAACAATGCATTCATGTTGCTGCACAGGTCAGTTTGTCTCTGGCTATTCTGCAATTGTATTTCATGTGTTAAATTATGTGAGCTCCAAATCCAAATATAACTGACTGTAAGTTGCATTCCTTTATGTGTTCGTGAAAGGTGCAAGAAACCCTATGAGCATATCATGGACTAATTTGCAGCTTACAGGTAGAGCTGATGTGTATGTACTGAGTTCACCTCAGAGTTCTTCAAGTCATAATTATAACCTTATGAATACTGTGTATAATTCACTTTAATTTTAAATATATGCATAAGTTTGGCAATGTTCCGTCAAGTCAAAAGCAATAGTAGGCCTACCCCTTCAATTTCTTAAAGAAAAAAGCACTGGTTAGGCCTATATATATTTTTTTTTATTTCAAAACTGAAAGCAACTATTATCTAAACGTTGTGAAAATGTGAATTGATACAGTACAAAACTTTCATCATCTCTGTTCTCAACATCTGTCAGCCAATCAAATTAAAGTGTTTTAGAGTGATATTATTCTAACCAATCCATTTAGAGCTAGGAGAACATTTGGTTAATTGAGAAAACCTGAATAATCATGACACTCAGACATACTTGGAACATCGCTACTCATCGAATGCAAGAGCAAGTTGCTCCCATCATATAGGCCTATAGCAGTAGATAGCTGCTGGTTATCAAGTAGATTTTGAAGTACCTTTTAATTCTGTGCAGACTTTAATTAGTACTGATCTTCATGTTTTCACACCTAAGTATGATCAGTTTTTTTTAATTTTTAACTGGTGAACAATGCCAGGGTGTTAACTTATTAGGCAATAAAAAATTTTCATTAAAATACTTATCTGACTACCCTTGATCGAGCCATTGGCTCTTTATACACAGTGTCTGGGGAAAACCTAGTGAAAAATATTTAATTATAGCTCACAAGGAAACTGTCTGGGGAAAACCTATACCTGGGCCGTTGTAACTTTGCACTTTCCAGTATCAACTATATGCCCACTTACATTGGCTGCACTGCGGTTCTATTGACTGACAGACAAGCCATTCAGCTTCAAACATTGCATGCTTGTATTAGTCGATTCTCTCTCATTTTTCTGTTCTTTAATGTATTAAGTCTCAATATTAATAGTATTCATACAAATATAAATACACTATTAATAAAAAACTGTATAGTTCCTATACAAAGGCTTATGATATAGGAGAAAGCACAATGATTCACATATCCATAATATTCTCACTCATTGGACAAAGTTGTAAGTGTCGTAATGGTTAACATGCTTGATCGTGGAACTGGAGGTTCTCATTTTGAATCCCTATGCTGTAATTTTTTTTTTTTTTTTTTTTTTTTTTTGCATTCATACGACCTACCCCGAAGTTACTGTTTTGGTGTTAGGTTTGAGTTTTACCGAAGTATAAACCAATATATGGTAAACAACTTTTTCCACCTTATACCACAAAGTATATTAAAATGCATAAGTTATTTGATACGAGAGTAACTACCATCTTAAAACAGAAGAGAGAGAAATAAAACATCTGTAATACAAATTACCTAGTATTATAATATGTATCAAATGTCAATAGTTAAATACACAATTGTTAGATTAAAATTCACCATTGTCTGTGGTGGATATATATGGATAAGTAACTTATATCCTTAAGTTTGAAGGTTATGATACAAGCCACATTGCTTCCATTCTTTATTAAATTGATGGCAAAAATATTTGTTTTCAACTGCTTTAAAAGACAGATTAAAAATATCACATTCATACAACACTGCTCAGAGATATTATCTACAAAATGGTTATTAAATGTTTCAGCGTTCATAATTGAATTGTCAGAAATGTCCCGTGATACACAGTTCACTGAGCACAAGCTATTAATTATCTTCCACATTTTTCTAGGTTTGTCACAGGTCTCACCTATAAGGGTATCGTTAAATGTACGCTTGGCCGTTTTCACATACCCATTATATAGGTTCATCATGGTCTTGTAGCGTTTCCAATAATAAGATAAGACCAGTGGAGTAGTAATGTATACGGCATGCCGCGGTCAACCTGGCATCGCGACGCTTCAACTTTGTCTTAAACTAATTTCAGTTATGCACTCTGGGCCAAGTTGGCTTTCCTATGTTAGGCATTAACAGTGGAATTTATTGAAATAATCATATAAGTTACAGATTCACATTCACAGCAACTCATGACGATGTGACCACAGTCATTACTATGCCATTACCAAACTGAGAAGAAAAACGAAATACATACAAGATGGCGTGAAGCGCCAGTTGGCACGTAACATAAAACAAAACAAATACGTTGAGATACGACAATCATACCAACACTCCCCTTTGGCATATCTCAACTGAAACAATGAAAAAAATGTTTTTGAACAACATGAATATGCCAACATAGTTAACTCCTTGAATGAGACACTAGTCCAAAAAAGGAAAAGAATGATCTCATTCTTGAACCACTAATAACTTTAGTGAATGCATCACTTACATTTTCATTTGATGGCTCATACAAAAATTCAACATTACCAATCTCTGATTGTTCACAACAAAAATGATATTTCAAGTCAATATGTTTCAACCTTTCACCCACAGTTCCTGTACTTCCCAAAACAATAGCTTGTGTATTATCACATAGTACTGGACATGGTTTATCTATGTATTCTGACTGCCCCAATTCAAAAAACAAGTTCTTTAGCCATTTGATCTCCCTTACAGCTTCTGACTTTCTTATATATTCAGCTTCCTCTGTAGACATGGCTGACAATGACTGTTTCTTACTGTACCATGTTATTGCTCCACCAGCGAACAACACAACAAAACCTCCCACAGATTTACAATTAGGTTCACTATTCCAGCTGGCATCACAATACACCTGTATGGGTTTACCTTTTCTTTCATATTGCAAACAAAGGTCAGTGGTACCCTTCAAATAACGCAGGATATGTTTAACAGATTTCCAGTTCCCTTCATTAGGAGCTTTACATGCCTGACTTACCTTGCTAACAGAAAAAGCAATGTCACACCTGTAATTGTTTGCTATGAAAAGTAAACTGCCAACGACCTTTCTATAGAACCTGTCATTTTCAAATGGTTTTTCATCAATTTCCTCTTTCATGGGTAAGGGGGCACTACAAGTTTTGCATTACATTCTGACAGCAACTTCTTAATGTACAATGATTGATTTATGACTAATTTACAATCATCTTGCCATATTTGCATAGACAAGAGCTTTGTTACCCTGCCTAGGTCTCTAACAGTAAGCATTGATGAGAATACCTTCTTAAAGTCACATACTCTGTCTTCATTCCCCAGTAATACCATATCGTCAACATATACCCCAATTATGACTCCCATTCCAACATACACACACGAATCACTTCTACATCTTTTAAACTTTAATTCCTTCAACACAGTATCTAGACAAGAATTCCAGTTCTTGCTTGCACATGGTAATCCATAAATACTCCGTTTCAATTTGCACACAAATCCATTCTTTCTTCTTTCACCATCTTCGTACAATTCTGGCTGTTCCATAAAAACATCATGAGAAATGGGACTGTTTAAGTATGCACAAGTTACATCAGAGGCGCCAACTTTTGAAAAACATTGGGTGG
The DNA here is from genome assembly GCA_964059195.1 of Ectobius pallidus. NCBI lineage: Eukaryota > Metazoa > Arthropoda > Insecta > Blattodea > Ectobiidae > Ectobius > Ectobius pallidus. The sequence goes on from CAXKWD010000008.1 coordinate 41,588,525, forward strand.
GCTCAAAAACTTAAAAAAAAATTATTATAGAATTGTATTAGAAACGATTTCAGTGTTAATTAATAACAATCATTTATACTTAGTAATTCAACTGTCAAAAAATAGATCGTGTAGCCTAATTAACGGAAATCCTTTAAAGTTTATAGTCGTATATATATATATATATATATATATATTTTTTTTTTTTTTTTTTTTTTTGGATCTTAGATAACTATTAAAATAAAGTAAAACATAGACTCACCATTATGTACCACGGCGTGTTGCAAACGTGTTTCTCCTGACTGCACTTCTGCCTATAAATTCGTCACAAGCGTCATCAAGATCCAACTTTTCTGTGCTATCCTTATGTATGCTTAGAAGAGCAATGTGGTTCAACCTTTTCTGGGACATTGTTGAACGCAAAAATGTCTTTAGTCTCTTCAATGCGGAAAAAGATCTTTCGGCGGTGGCTGTGGAAACTGGCATTGTCAGAGTAAGACGTATAAATTTAATAAATTCCGGAACAATTTCGCTGACAACATTGGACTTCAGAAATGTTACCACATCATTAAAATTACTCAATTCTGCACCCACCATTGCTGCACTGTCAACCACCACATTCCTCTGCGAACGTAATACTTCATAGTCACAAATGTCATCGCTGAAAACGCACTTTACGTCGTCTTCTTTTCCGATAACAAAATTTTCAATTTTATTTAGAATTCCACTTTCCTGGAAGCGCTCTTTAAGTGATACATTCACACAATCTACAAGATCGTAAAATTTACACTCAAAATACTTTCTTACATCAGTAAATTCGTATTGTGTATGATGACGATCATCTAGGCGACGAGACACCTTCCTCTGTTTGGGGGCCCTTGGTTCTGACAGGTCCAGCTCACATGCTTTTTTCGTCGTTTTTTCCCAGAACACGTCAAAGTTATTACGAATTCCCTGGAATATTTGTATCAAATCCTGAATGAGACCGTTTGCTTTATGAAAGTTAAGGTTTACACTTTGTAGTTTTACATTCGTTGCATCCATGGGGGTAAAAATGAATGTCAACATATTTAAATAAGCAAAATGTTCAAATGACTCGAGCAGTGATAAGTAACCAGCGGCTTTAGTACCAGCGTCACCTTTATCGTTTTCAGAGAAATCCGAAAGGAATGAAAGAACATGCTGGTAGTTGTCAATCAGAGATTTTAAACTGAGGGCCCTTACAGTGAATCGCGTTGGGCAAAAGGGCCTTAAATTATGTTCATCTAATGTGTTGGTATCTCTTATAGCATTAAACCAGTTCACCCTTTTCGGAGACTCCCTTATCATATTGATCAAATCTTTAGTAATATTTAACACATTTCTGCAAGTTGTAATGTGCCGCACACTGTCTTGTGCTACTAAATTTAATGAGTGCATGAAACAGTGTAAATATCTTGCTTTTTCATTAACTTGTGAAATCCTTGCCTGCACCCCCTTGTATTTTCCGCTTACATTCGCAGCACCATCATAGCACTGTCCGCGGCAATTCTGGATATTTAACCCTAATCTTATTAAAACGTCACTGACAATATTGAAGAGACTGGCTGCATCTGTTGCTGACGTTTCGTAGAACCCAATGAAATGCTCTTGTGTCTCAAGTTCCTTAGAAACAACGCGCAAACATATTGATACCTGTTCTTTCTTTGCCGCATCAGTAGTTTCATCCATAAGCAGGCCATAATAACCCGCATCTTGAATTTCAATCGCCATTGTACGAAGAAGTTCCATTGCCATGATTTCAGGCATTTCGTTTACTGCTTCGTGTGACACCCACTTAAATGATTCTCTCTCAATATACCGCCTAAGTTCCGGCGAATCTTCACATCTCAGTTTCAGAAGCTGGTAAAAATTACTTGTTTTGTCCGTATGCCCCCTGATTGCCACTCCCTGCTTTGCTAAGTATAACAATGATGAAAATAATTTATATAAAGCTATTCGGGAATTTTTAAGATCTTGCAACTTTGAAAGATTCAGACTAGATGCAACATTCACTCCACTCTGCACTGCCATAACTTTGGTACATGATTCTTTGTGACACTGTGAGGTTTCGTGGGAACTAAATTTTCTTAATGCATGCTTCCAGTTGGAAAAGCCAGAAGAAATAAAACAAGGATCCTCTTTGCTGGAAAAACTTGACAGTTTTTTATCATGTGCTTCCTTGCATACTTTACACAATACTACCTTTTTGTTTTCTTCATACAAAATCCACGGATGCTTACTTTGCCACGAATTTTGAAAAGTTCTACCTGTAGCAGCACTTTTTGTTTCACTTTCACTTGTTCGTATATTATCACAAACTCCCGAATTATTCGACAAGCTTGGTTTATCAGTGATAGATTTCCGAACCGAATTTTTATAAACAATATCCGGGTACTGATCGTGGGTATTTTCTACCCCGGTCGTTTGATCAGAAATTTATCCATGATCGATAACACGTAAAAAGAACAACAGACACTAGAACAATGTTCACGTCTTCTGAAATTAGTTTCAACTGATTCCTCCCGGGGCTGTGAACAGTGTTGCCACTAAGATCTGACTGTCTGAATTTTTGGGGATTTTGTATATAAGTCGAAGTGTCGTTAAAGATGATTTTGCCATGTTATAATAGACAATTTCCACCCTTAAGATGCAATAATCGAAAGGAGGAAATTTTGTTTCAGAAAACAGACGGCTGTGAGTTAATTTATGGACTGAAACATGAGAAAACTAACAACTACATAAGAGTATAATATGTTATCGTTTTCAAAAGGAAAGAGAACATTTTAAAGCACTTAACCACTACTTGGGTGGCACCAGATTCTGTAACATGGACTAATAATAAAATTGTCCCTGTCTGCAACCTAAACTGTCAACTTAAAACAACACAGATACAACTCTCCCCTCATTCTCCCATTTACTTAAAGACAGCCCTCTGGACCCTCTGTCTCATTAACTAGAAACTGACCAGAACTAGAAGCTTCTGCTTTGAGACAAGATGAGATCATGTTACGCTTCAAAGAATAGCTCGATTTTCGTTTTTCACTTATTCAACAACGAAACCACCTATTTCTGGTAGTAGTAGTAGTATTGATAATAATAATAATATTAATAGAAAATTATGAAAATAATACTCGGGAAATTATTGGGTGGGCTCGAGCCCCATGGGCCCATATAAGTTGGCGCCACTGAGTTACATCAATATGATGTACAGACCACTGATTTTCGACTGCTAAAGCAAGTAGCATTCTTATACTTTTCTTCCTTATTACAGGGCTAAAGGTGTCCTCCCAGGAAAATCCCATTTGACTTTTTAATCCTTGAGCTACCAACCTTGCCTTAAATCTCTCAACATTGGCCTGTTCGTCATACTTTACCTTAAAGACCCACTTTGATCCTATTACCTTTCGATCAGTTGGCCTTTCAACTATTTCCCAAACTCCCAGATCTAACATCTGTTTGTACTCTATGTCCATGGCCTTTTTCCATTCTGTAGCATTCTTTCCAGATATAGCTTCCTTTACAGTACTAGGTTCAGCTACCTGATCCAAATTCATTTCATGATCACAAGTAGTTAAGTTACAACAGCCACATCTTTTGGGTTTTCGTTCCCTACTGCTTCTCCGTGGACTTAAAGTATTATCATTCTCATTTTCATTTTCAGAGTCAATAGGATCACCGTCTATGCTAATCACATTTTCATTATCATTCACATCAACATTAACGTTATCATCTTCATCTGAGTCACTTTGATAGGAGCAATCTTCCTTGTTTACTTCGGACTTGAAAGGGAACACGTTTTCTTCAAATTTTACATGTAAGCCAATGACAACATTCCTTTTTGACATGTTATACAGCCTGTACCCTTTGACGTTTGGTTCATAACCAATTAATACATGTTCAATTGCTCTTGGTTCAAGTTTGCCTTTATTCTGAGCTAACCATGCTCTGCATCCGAATACACGCAATCTCAATACATCTTGTGACACATCTCCCCTTTTCCATAGTGCTGCAGGCACACAATTGTTGATGGCCTTAGATGAACACAAGTTTCTTATGACACATGCAGTGTTTGCTGCTTCAGCCCAGAATCTGCTTGGCATGCCAGATTTCAACAGCAGGCATCTTATCATATCCCCTATCACTCTATTGTATCTTTCTGCAATGCCATTTTGGTGAGGTGAGTGAGGCACTGTACATCTATGAATGATACCCCTTTCCATTAAGTAATCCTTAAACTCACTGCTGAAATATTCTCCTCCACCGTCCGTTTGTAAGGCTTTCAGTTTCTTACTGTGAAACAACTCTGCCTCTACTTTGTATTGTTTAAGTTTAGAGAAAGCTTCACTTTTTCTTTTCAGCAATTTCACAACTGCATATCTACTGTAATCATCAATAAAACTCATGAGATATCGTGCACTACCATTAGATACAACAGGTAAACACATTATGTCACTGTGAACTAACTCTAAGGGTCCTTCAGTTTTTCTTTCACTCTCCTTTGGTACAGTGATTTTAGTAAGTTTACCTTGAATGCAAATAGAACATTCTTCCTGTTTCTTATTATCAGTCTTTACATTTTCCAGTCCAGGAATATTTCCAATTGCATTGACATGTACATGCCCGAGTCTACAATGCCATGTACCAACACTCCTTAAAGCTATGGCTTCAATTCCATCTTCACTGGTCTCACATGTAGTCTCCGATTCTGTCACTAAGGCTGCTGCCTGTTCATCGTCCGGCATAAGGTTGTCACTTTCAAGCACATATAAGTCATGTGTCCTAAATGCAGTAAATACAGTAAAGTTATCTTTTGTTGCTACCGCCTTATTTGACATGAAACACACATCTATATTATGTGCTGTAAGTTTAGACACTGACACTAAATTGAATCTGAGTTCAGGTACATACAGTACTTCCTTCATCTGTAAAGTGCATCCTCCATTTGCATCGGATAGCACAAGTGACACAGTTCCTTTTCCTTTAACAGCAGTTGTACCCTTCCCAAAAGTAACATAACCACTTCAAGGCACAAGATTTTCAAATAACTCTTTCCTTGGAGACATGTGCTCGGTTGCAGCTGAGTCCAGGAACCACTGATACCGCTTACTTGATGACAACAGAGCACACACACTGATGCATGTTACCACTAATTTTGTCAAGTTTTTCATTTCCACAGTCATTAGCCCAATGTCCCATCTTACCACAATTCTTACATTTCACTGTCGGGCAATATTTCCTTATGTGACCAGACTGTTGGCACTTATAACAGATCTTGCTTGTTGTAGTTCCTTCACTCTAGTTAGGCTTATTCTTATTGTAATTTTGCTTGATATGATTACTTTTGAAATACTTATTATTCCTGTCCTTCGCTGCCAGCGCCACTGCATCAGTCTCTGACAGTACCTGTTGATGTCGTCGTCTCTCTTCGTCCAGCATTCTGCCTTTCACCAGTCTTGATGTCAAGTTGTCTTCCTTGTGTACATTTTGAATAACACTTCATACTGATTTGCTGGTAACCCAGCCAGAAACAGATTTGCTATAATTTCATCAGACAACTGAATTCCTCCTCTACTCACTTTCTTATTCAATCTTTGTATGCAGGCTGTGTACTCTTGCATGCTCTTATCTTCAGTTTTAGTAACATTTACCATTTCCTTCAAGGACTGCAATGCATGAAACTTTGTTGAGGTTGTATGTATTTCCTCCAAGATTTCCCAAGCTGTTTTTGCTAATTCACAATCTTCTATATCCAACAAAAAATCATCTCCTACAGTTCGATAAATGATTGAAAGTGCTTTCCTGTTGAGTCTTTGCTGATCGGGATTTAATGGAACACTGAACCCTGGATCAACTGGATTCCAACAATTCTTGTCGATCATGTACGCTTTCACTCTCAGATGCCATGCCTGATAACTTCCATTTGTTAGTTTCGGGATATTTGCCATTCCCGATTCCAATGGTTCGACCGCCATTTTGCACGCTTACAATCTTCAGTCACAGTTCCAATCTGTTTCAATCAAAAACAGTATTATGATTATTCCAATCGCAGTAATTCTGGTATTCGTTCTGGGCCCATAACCTGTTAGGCATTAACAGTGGAATTTATTGAAATAATCATATAAGTTACAGATTCACATTCACAGCAACTCATGACGATGTGACCACAGCCATTACTACGCCATTACTAAACTGAGAAGAACAACGAACTACATACATAACATAAAACAAAACAAATACGTTGAGATACGACAATCATACCAACATCATATGACACCACCATTATCTTCCTACAATAATCCTATTAAGAGTTATGACCAAAATAAGATGGGTCGAAAAACATCCAAAACCCAGGCCTTGTATTGTGCTGGTAACGCCCCCATGCCATTTCGGAACTCTGGGCCATGTTGTCTTTCATTCCCATCTTCTTACGATAACCCTATTGAAAGTTAAGCCCTAAATAAGATTAGGTAGGTAAAACATCCAAAACCAGGGCTTGTGTTGTGCTGGTAGCACCCAATGCTATTTAGGAACTCTGGGCCATGTTGTTTAACATATAGTAAAAATCTGTATTAAATGTGAAATAAGTCTATGACAAGGTCTAGCACCTAAATTCACCTTGAGGTTACTTACAAATTAGCAAAGGTCATAAAAATTAGTAACTTATCCCTAAAATTAATCAGAATAAAATCCCTAAGCAAAATCCTCACAAAATTTCTAAGGGGCTTAAAAATATATTATTATAGACAATATGACAAAGATTATTTCAAGCTATGCTTGTAACATAACCGCTTGCGCCAAGCTGCATTAAGTTCAAAGACTGAAACACAAAGCCATATTTGAATACGCCCTATACTTAGGTACGACCTGTTTGAGCACCTCTCTTTCCCCAAGATTATAAGTTTACTTATTCTGAGAACAAACATTCAGTACAAGAAACATAAATTACATAATACGTTGTGGTCATACTTCACATAATTAGATCAAGACAAACATGGGACTGCGTTTCATGGCCTCTTCACAAAGCAAGCCCAATGGTTCCAGTACATCGCTAACTGTACATCACTAGCATAAATTATACTCAAGCGTAATGGACATGTTCAAAGTGATTAAACAAACTCACCAATAAAACCCCAGAGAGAAGCATAAAGCTTAAGGGACAAATTTAAAGAAATTTACATGACAGAAACAGCAAACTTCCTCAGGGCCCCCAGAGCGATGGCACTTCACCATTTTTACAATCTCAACTCTTGACTGCTCTGTTCCGACTCCTTCCCGTGACTGATCGCGTAGTCGCTGCATTCCAGAGAGCCTCAGCACGATGTCACAGGAAAATAAAGTTTAGAATGCACACATTGCAGTGAAAATAAATGTACCATTATAGAACGCTACAAATGACAAGTGTGAAAGTTCATAAAAACACACTAATGTAAACACACAACGAAAATGGTCAAGAAGGAACATCTGTTTAACAATCGATAGTGTTATTCTTATATGTACATTATTAGAGCGGCATCATGAAAGACAGCTAGGAGAAGATAGCCATTTTACTTGTCAACTCGTTGCATGCACTTTGTTAGTGAATCAGAAATTGTGACCCCTTGTCAGCTTACCCACCGATACCTTTCAACCCATCACTTGTTTCACCCATCGCTTCGTGTAATAGGCCCCTGGCTGAGACTATACAGCACTCTTGATGATGCTCTGCTCTTTGGTGACTTCTAGCTCCAAAATTGTTATGAGCCAACCTCTCAAACATAGAACCTTGCTGAATTCCCACGTATGGTTGGGTACAATTGCATACTCTATTTTCCAAAAGCCCTCTCTGTTTTAAGTGTTTTGGTGAGAAAAGCACATACCATTGGACTGGTAGACCCTGGTGGTGCTGCAGGTCTACTCAATGTGACAGGGACAAGTTCCCCAGACGTAAGTTTTCCCAAAAGAGTGGATATTTCACTGCTCAGTTCCTCTCCTAGTCTCTCCTGGAGCCTTTCTGCACCACTGTTACTCATACTAAGCCCTTGGTCCAATAAACCCTGAAAGGAGAAAGAAAATTGTTATATGCCAATCACTCCTGGAAAAGCTTCCAAAAATAATCACTTCTAATAAATTTAACAAAGATTGTTTTAATCAACCTATATACATAAAATTATAAGATTCATATGACTGTAACTGTACCCTTTTTAAAAATTAAACAACAATATGGTCGGTACAACGCCAAAGTGAACTAAGCGCCAATTGTCAAAATATAGACTATTGGTAGTCCATGGTGCAGATTTTGATATCCTACGGTCTGCAATAACGAACTAAGCGATACTACGATAGTAAAATCAGTTGAGAAAAAAGGAAATTTCGTTTTGATCAAGATTTTTTTACAACACTCAAACTTCAACTTCAGTTTTCTCAAAATATGGAGTTTGGCGCTTAGTTCACTTTGGCGTTGTACCGACCATATACGATAATATATTACGTGGGATTTTTTACAGTGAAGTGGTACTATAAATAATGTAGTATATGGTCGGTTGTTTAAACTCAAACTTCACTTACTTGTTTCTTTTTAAGAATCATCTGATCGAAATCATGATTCTTAAAAAGAAACAAGTAAGTGAAGTTTGAGTTTAAACAACCGACCATATACTACATTATTTAACAATATACGATTTTTATTGTACTGAGAAAAGTTACTTGAGATGTCGAACAGTTCTGAGACTGGTCACTTTCCCAACAGATATCTTAAAATACAATAACACATAATTGGTAGAGTTGTGTGTAGGCATAGGGAAGGGGCTGCAAAAGTATGTTCTGTTATTATAGTTCACATTCAGTAAAACAGATAATAATAATAATAATAATAATAATAATAATAAGGGATGGGTCGAAACCAGATTTTCTCGATACTCGATACCGATACATGATTTCTTCCTAGATACTCGATACCGTCAACATTTCCAGTTTTAATAAATAGGTAAATTAAAAGTTGAGAGAACTGTGTAATACCAACTAAATTAAATAAGTGTGCATATTTAATGAGACAAAATTTAATATCATCAGTAGCCTATAATTATTTTTAAACTCTACATTAAAACTAAAATTAGTTTTTGAAACAGTCCAGTTACAAGTTTTTGATCAAATATTACAATGGGGTTTGGACAGTCAGCTTGGTTGTTGGTTGTTATTGAAACGTTTGACAGGAAACGAAATAAATAAGAAACTCTTCTGTTTGGATTTTAAAAGTCGGAAAGTCTTTATTTATGACTAGACAAAAGTCACAGAGTGGTTTTCTCCATTTCAAGGAGAAATAGAAGTATTTACCATAGTTAGTAGATTACTAAAAGCAGAAATAGATACTGCATTTCCTTAAATTGCAGAATTACCAAAGTATCGAAAAAGTACCAAGTGAGTTTTCTAAAGTATTGCTCGATGCTGATACCATGCAAGTATCGAGAATATCGAGGTATTGAAAGTATCGAGGAATAATAATAATAATAATAATAGTAATATTAATATCTTGCCATCACTATTAACTTTTTTCATCCCTTTTCATATCCTAACACCTCAAAATTATTTAGTTCTTATCCTTATCATACGAAATTCACTAAGCAGACAAGCTGTGCTTAAAATTTTATAAGTAGACAAGCTGCATTTGTAGAACTGAATTGCTTACTACCATTAATTCCTCAAATTTCTACCTTTCAATTACATCTCAAATTGTCTTTGCTTAAACTGCTTACACATCACTCCTCCATAAATGTCAATTGAGCACTGTGCTTTATTTCAAGCCATAAGTTTCTTTTTATTTATTCTTTTATTTTATTCCTTCTATCTTTCCTTCTTTAATTCAATACCCCATGTATCCCCTCCCCCCTGGTTTAGTTCCTATCCTTTCCATATAAAGTACGCTACAGTGCTTTTCAAATGGGAAGCGTTTTGTTCTTCCTCTTGCTTAGATACGCAGTCCAATCAGAGACAGCGAGACGGAAGGAAGATCCTTCCTGATAGCGGTACTCCTTTAGCTCGTACACGTGATTGGCGGTGAAGGAAAACACTTCCCATTTGGAAATTACTGTAAATAGAAATTCTGCACTTATATGAAATTTACTAAATGAGACAGTATACAATCTTTCATGACTTATGCCAAACTGTTCCTCACATGAGGTTCAAGAACGTTCTAATGGCTCTTGCAAACAATGCTTCTATATCATTGAAGAATTCTATGAATCTAATGTGAACACTCTGAACTTTTAGTTTTAAGTTTGACCATGTCCATAGCAACTGTAATTGTTTAATGACAATAAAGAATTATTATTATTTTATATTACAAGGGTCATTTCAAAAGTTCTGTAGACTGAAAGATAAAATGGAAGAAAATAATTTATTTTTTAAAATACCTTTACAGGCCTTCAATATAATCTTCATTCTTGCTTGTGACAGCTTCCCAACATTTTGGCAATTTTTTTATTCTGGATAGGGCACCTTCACTGTTGAGCTGTCTGATTACTCAGGTCGCCTCACTGGAAGCTTCATCAATTGTAACAAAACGTTTTCCAAGTCTATGGATGGGAAAGACTTCCAAACCCATCATACAGTCCTGATTTGAGCCCACCAGACTTGATTTGTTTCCCAATTTGAGATGATGCTTACAGTGAGGTGACCTGAGTAATCAGACAGCTCAACAATGAAGGTGCCCTATCCGGAATGCAAAATTTTCCAAAATGTTGGGAAGCTTTCATAAGCAAGAACGAAGATCATATTGAAGGCCTGTAAAGATATTTTGTAAAATGAATTATTTTCATTAATTTTATCTTACAGTGTGCAGAACTTTTGATATGACCCTCATATTATTGTTATTATTAGTATTACTTTTATTATTATTATTATTATTATTATTATTATTATTATTATTATTATTATTAAGTCAGCTATGGAAGCCTTCATTGATCAATAGGCCTATGCATGTAGCCTACATTGTCTAGTAAGAACATTCCAAAGGTGAATGACAATATTAATTTGTTGCAGACATGATGTGTAATTTGTCTGCGTTTAAAGACTAGTTTACATGATGACACTAAATTTCGTAACTACTTTCATGAAAGTGATTTTGTGAAACTAATTAAACCCGTTTTCTTCAAAACTAATTCCAGCACAACCCCACATTTCATCTTATTTCTAAAGTTCTAGTTGCTGAAATCCCATATGCATATTTAAAACACGTATGAATCCAGGCATTTCACAGTTTCCTCACTTCCCACTTCACTTTACAAAACGCGAACAAGATAAATAAGCGGTATAACCTCAAAATTACTATTATAGTTTGTCGCCAGTACATCTCGCGCTTGTACATTCAAGTAAAAAACAGTTGCGAAACTTAGTTACGAAACCTAATTTTGTAGTAAACTAGCCTTAAGGAAACCAGGCCACATACTTGTTTTTAAAAACATCTGATGTGAAAGTCACATAACTTCCTCTGCCCAAATAAAAGTTAGCAGTATTCACACATCCTTGTATAGAATCCCAAGACACCATTTTATGCTAATTATGCTATAAATACCTCATAGCCCCTTCTTTGAATGTGTGGTGGAGTTAAATCTGACGACCATATTTCTTATACCCGTGCGGCGGCCAGCGTTTTTGTTTTGTTTTTTTGCCTTGCCCTGCCCTCTTGCGGCTGGCAGGGGTGGTGAGGTTTACCTTGTTGTTTCACCAGAACGTGTGTAGCTACGTGACTATGTGCTCATCTCCTGGACTCGCCCGGCATTCGGTGAGTGAATGGAATTCTCCAGTATATTACAGGATGTGCCTTCTGCTCAGAGTTGAAGCTTCACTTACCTATTTCATTTCAGTATGTCCTAAAAAAGTCTTTTGGGCGCCTTAAGTGCATTTCGCTGACTTGCCAGACATCAACATTATTACATATAGTTCTGATAGGTCATGCATTTAATTAAATTCAGGTGATTTGGTTACTGAGATAACCTTTAGATGAATTTATGGTGGATATTTTGTGTCACTATATGTGCTTGCCTAGCGGCAATGATTTGGTACTATGATCGCAGTTATCTTGCCTTAGATCTGTAAACTATCCTGCCATAGGGCGTTTCAGAATTAGGCTCAGTATATTTATTATGCGAACAATTTTACTCTGTTGATTGGAGTAGGGTCAATCCATTAGAAATGAACCAGGCCAAGTTGCTCGACATGTTTGATTTTCCTAATTTTTTTACCAGTTATTTCCCAACTAAAGGTGAGTTCAAAACTATGGTAAAAAAAATTTTTAGGCTCATAAATTTTTTTTGCGGGCCATTTTAAGTTGGCATTGTAACTGTATTTCAGCCAAAAACATGTTTTGCACAAATTTATGTAACTGTGTTATTAATTTTATAGATAACAAGACAAAATAAAGACCAAAATTATCAGAATGAAATGCTCTACATTTTTTTAACACAATATTACCTAAGTACTGAGGAAAGTGAAGCAAAAACTTCACAACTACAAATAGAAAATTGACTTAAAACGGGAGTTTTAGTGCCGCAAAATTATTAGAAGGAAGAAAGACTCGCCCTTAATTTTTTTTTTCTTATATAGATCTACTATAGGACTATTTGCTGTAGAAGTTTCCAGCTTGAGAAATTTGCTGTTTTTTTTATACAATTATTCAAAAATACCCAAAAGCGTATTTTGGTATTATTTGAAGTAGAATATCTCAAAAGGGCCTGAGTGAAAAATTATGAAATTTATACAGATAGCACCTCTTTATGATATAAAGATGTGATACAAATTTGGTGACTGAGACTCAACTGGTTCCAAAGTTATAATGCATCTAAGTTGACCATAACTGCAAAATATGCACCGAAATTTCAACACTCTTCAAAGCTTTGAGGAAATTATAAATTTGTCATGCTAACTGATGAAATGTAGCCTACATATACAACTCTTTTGTGTAACAAACTTAGGCTCACAAAAATTTTATATTTAAAATTGTGAATTTTTACTATTAAATTATCGTTTAATTTTGTGTGCCTATACGCAATTTTTTACCAAATTCAAAGCACTGTTACTCTGGAACCAGTTGAGTCTCAGTCGCCAAATTTTTATCACATTTTTATGTTATAAAGAGGTGTTACCTGTATAAATTTCATAATTTTTCACTCAAGCCCTTTTGAGATATTAAACTTCAAATATTGCCAAAATACGATTTTGGGCATTTTTTTGAAAAATTGTATTAAAAAATAGCAAAGTTCTCAACCTTGAAACTTCTACAGTTCTATAGTAGATCTATGTAAGAACAAAAAAATTAAAGGCGAGTCTTTCTTCCTTGTAATAATTTTGCAGCACTAAAACTCCCATTTTATGTTAATTTACAATTTGTAGTTGTGAGTTTTTTTCTTCACTTTCCTCACTAATTAGGTTAACGTTATGTTAGAACAAAAATCTAGAGCATTCATTCTGATCATTTTGGTTTTTATTTTGTCTTGTTATCTATAAAATTAACAGAGTTACATACATTGGGCAAAACAAGTTTCCGGCTGAAAAACTGTTAGAAAGCAAACTTAAAATGGCCGCCAAGAAAAAAGTATGAGCCTAAAAGATGTTTTACCCTAGTTTTGAACTCACGTAATATTGGGGAGTAACTGGAGAAAAAAATTAGGAAAATAAAAAATGTTGACCAAAAAATTTTATTCAATTTGGTTCATTTCTAATGGATTTCTATTTTGGTATTATATGAAGTAGAATATCTCAGAAGGGCCTGAGTGAAAATTATGAAATTTCTACACATAACACCTCCTTATGATATAAAAATGTGATAAAAATTTGGTGACTGGTTCCAGAGTTACAGTGCATCGAAGTTGGCCAAAAATTGCAAACTAAGCACCGAAATTTCAACGGTCTTCAACGCTTTGAGGAAATTATAAATTTGTCATGCTAACTGATGAAATGTAGCCTACATGTACAACTCTTTTGTGTGACATACTTAGGTTCACTAAAATTTTGTATTTAAAATTACAATGTTAATTTTTACTATTAAATTACCGTTAAAATTTGTGTGCGTATAATGCAATTCTTGGCCAAATTTGATGCATTGTAACTCGGGAACCAGTTGAGTCTCAGTCACTAAATTTTTATCACATCTTTATATCATAAGGAGGTGTTACCTGCATAAATTTCGTAATTTTTCACTTACGCCCTTTTGAGATATTCTACTTCAAATATTGCCAAAATAGGATTTGGGGCATTTTTTAAAAATTGTATAAAAAAAACAAAGTTCTCACTCAAGCTTGAAACTTCTACAGCGAGTAGTCCTATAGTAGATCTACACATGAAAAAAAAATTAAGGGTGAGTCTTTCTTCCTTTTAATAATTTTGCGGCACTAAAACTCCCGTTTTAAGTTAATTTTTAATTTGTAGTTGTGAATATTTTTCTTCACTTTCCTCACTAGTTAGGTAATATCATGTTAGAACAAAAATGTAGAGCATTTCATTCTGATAATTTTGGTCTTTATTTTGTCTTGTTACCTATAAAATTAACAGAATTACATAAATTTGTGCCGAAATTTCGGCCGAAAAATGGTTACAAAGCAAACTTAAAATGGCCGGCAAAAGAAAAGTATGAGCCTAATTTTTTTTTACCATAGTTTTGAACTCACCTTTAGTTGGGAAATAACTGGTAAAAAAATTAGGAAAATCCAAAATGTCGAGCAGCAGCTTTTATTAAATTTGGTTCATTTCTAATGGGTTGACCCAGTAGCATTCCCTTGATAAATGGATTGGTCATAGTAAGGTTATTGTAGGTTTGCCATTAATTGGGTATACCTTTTCTTTTCGATATTTTGCTCTGTCTAGTGTCATGCATTATATATTTGCTCACTTAAATTTTTCCATTCTGGTATGGATGTTTAGTGTGTGCGTAGCAACCACCATATTGTCCTATAACAAGAATCTCTGTAAGTCAACAAGTGCATTCCGTGCCCGATCTATTTATAGCCTTTGATGTCGCTATCTTAATATAGATTATTCTTATGACTATATAGTGTGCTGTTGTCAGACAGATTTTGGCCTTCATCAATTTACGCTGGTGCCAGTCATTTCAAGATTTGTTTAGCTTATGTATATATTCTTTCTAGTAGAAAAATTCTTGTATTGCAAAGCCCATTTTCTAAATTACTTACGTACATTTTGAATTCCAGATAAAATTACGAATTATTCCTTGCGTAATAGAAGTCATTTTATATAACTTATACCTTGTTGGCAATCATATTATATGAATATATAGTTTCTAAATTATTTACGCACATTTTGAATTTCAGATAAAATTGCAAATTATTCCTTTCGTTATAGAAGTTCATTTATATAACTTATACCTTGATAGCAATCATAGTACATGAATATATGAATATATAATTTTTAAATTATTTACGCACATTTTGAATTTCAAATAAAATTGCTAATTATACCTTTTGTAATAGAAGTTCATTGATATAACTTATACCCTGTTGGCAATTATTTGAAGAGTTATTTAGAACATTATATGCATATATAATTCCCAAGTATTTCCTTATATTTGGAATATCTGTAGGCTAATGCTATTAACTTACAGTATTTCTGTTAAAACGAGGTCAGTTTTCATGAGCTGTGCTTTCTAACTAATGACATAAAGAGTTTCTTAGGCCTTCACTTGAATATATATATATATGCAGTGATGGGAAGTAATTGAGTAAAAGTAATCGGATTATAGTAACGATTCCTTTTTTGGTCCCATTTACTTGTAATCGTTACTTTTTAAAAGATGTAATTTTTACTCGTAATTTACTTCTGGAAATAAAATTGTAATCGTTACATTTTAGTAATCGAAAAGTATCGAATTGAGAATTTGGTAATGTTGCTTTCTTCTACTCGCTGGCAGTCGCGGTGAACTTTGCATTATTTTTAAAGCAAACATAAAGCGCTTTACAGCTGTTGACACATCGCTGTATGATCGTTGCAGCGGTGGTGAAGCGAAGTCAGATTTGGCTTTACGGGTTTTTGCTGCATGGACTATCAGCCGTTCTTTTTTACACTTTAGTTTGCTGCAGCGAAACTGTAGCAATTTACGCAGCGATGCGACATTCAACATGACAAGACAGCATTTCTGAGGAAAAACGTAGCAATGCGACATCAGCTGAGATGAGCGGAAGTCGAATGTATTTTGTGTGGTTTTTTTTTTTTTCAATGGCGACCACAGCCAGACCAATTTATGGGGCGCGATACTTCATTTAATTAGATTTCTGTACAGTTTCCATTTATTTCAAGACGTGTTCAAGAAATTAAAATTGCTGCTCTCAACCTATAACATTTATTTATATATCTTTCTTTCAAAAGAAGGTTATTAGACCATGGGCTGCCAATATGAAACCCTCCCCACCCCCCGTGGGAATTTCCGACACATATATTTTTTTGTTGGTATTGTCATCTAGTTTAAGATTTTAGTTGTTTGCCCCTTATCAATTACAGCATTTAGCCGGAAACCCCGGAAAACCCTGGAAATTCGCAGAAAATGAATTTGTTTTAATTTTTCATTGTTCTTTGCTCCTAATATTCCCAGGGAATTTCTGACTCACACATTTTTGTTGGTATTGGCATATAGTTTAATGCTCCAGTTGTTTGCCCCTTACAAAATACAACATATCCCCGGAAAGCCCGGAAAACCACGTATATACGGAGAAAATTACTATGTTTTATTTTTTAAATCTTTGTTCTTTGCACCTAATATTTAAAGGGAATTTCTGACTTACATGTTTTTTTGTTGGCATTACCATCTAGATTAAGGTTTCAGTTGTTTGCCCCTTATCAATTACAGTATATCCCCGGAAAACACCGAAAATCCGGAAATTTGGAAATCCGGAGAAAGGGACTTCGTTTTATTTTTTAAAAATCTTAGTTCTTTGCTCCTAGTATTCAAAGGGAATTGGTGAACCATATGTTTTTGTGTTGGTATTCCCATATAGATTAAGGTTCCAGTTGTTTGCCCCTTACCAATTACAGCATATCCCCGGAAACCCCGGAAAACCACGTATATACGGAGAAAATTACTATGTATTATTTTTTAAATCTTTGTTCTTTGCTCCTAATATTCCCAGGGAATTTCTGACTCTGTTTTTTTGTTGGTATTGCCATCTAGTTTAAGGTTTAAGTTGTTTTCCCCTTACCAATTACAGCATATCAACGTAAACCCTGAAAACCACGAAAATCCGCAGAAAATGAGATTGTTTTAATATTTTTTTAATATTTGCTCTTCGATACTAATATTCCCAGGGAATTTCTGAATCACATAATTTTTGTTGCTATTGCCATATAGTTTAAGGTTTCAGTTGTTTTCCCCTTACCAATTACAGCATGACAAAGAATACTGGAAAAAATCCTGATGCTGAAGGAATGAAGGCGATTGGAAACCTGACAGAACACACTTCATATTCTAATTTGACATCTGTGAATGATAATTAATTTAACTTACCAAACCTTCCACAGTCACTACCAAACTTTCTTGACTGAAGTTAGAGAAGGGACATTCGGTAAAACAGCACAATTTTGGAATGGTAATATGGACAAAGTGTCATTGATTTTGAGATTTCAGCGAGCAACTAAAGAAAACAACTTTGACTTACACTTGGCATGTTTAGAAGAAATGATTCCCCTTTTCTTTGCATGTGACCATCACAATTATGGCAGATATCTCGTAGTCCATATACTCACCCTTTTGAACCTGCAAGGGACACACTTGAAGCAGAAGAATTACTTCGCAATAACGGTTTCAGTGACCGTAGATCACAAGTTCCGAGTTCTAGAAATTCTATGGATTTCCGTGGTTTTCCGGGTTTTACAGGGATATGTTGTAATTGATAATGGGCAAACAGCTGAAACCTTAATCTAGATTACAATGCCAACAACAACAAAAATATGTAAGTCAGAAGTTCCCTGGGAATATTAGGATCAAAGAACAAAGGTTTTTAAAAAATTAAAACGAACTCATTTTCTTCAGATTTTTAGGTTTCCGGAGTTTTCTCGGGATATGCTGTAATTAATTAGGGGCAAACAACTGAAACTTTAATCTACATGGCAATACCAACACAAAACCATATGAGTCACCAATTCCCTTTGAATACTAGGAGCAAAGAACTAAGATTTAAAAAATTAAAACGAAGTCATTTTCTCCGAGCTTCCGTGGTTTTCGGAGTTTTCTGGGGATTTGCTGTAATTGATAAGGGGCAAACAACTGAAAACTTAATCTACATGGCAATACCAACACAAAACCATATTAGTCACTAATTCCCTTTGAATACTAGAAGTAAAAAACTAAGATTTAAAAAATTAAAACAAAGTCATTTTCTCCGGGCTTCCATGGTTTTCGGAGTTTTCTGGGGATTTGCTGTAATTGATAAGGGGCAAACAACTGAAACCTTAATCTGGATGGCAATACCAACAAAAGAACATATGATTCAGAAATTCCCTTTGAATATTAGAAGCAAAGAACAAAGATTTAAAAAATAAAACATTGTCATTTTCTCCGTATAAAAGTGGTTTTTCGGGTTTTCCGGGGATATGTTGTAATTTGTAAGGGGCAATCAACTGAAAACTTAAACTAGATGACAATACCAACAAAAGATATGTGAGTCAGAAATTCCCTGGGCATATTAGGAGCAAAGAACAAAGAAAAATTAAATCAAACTCATTTTCTCCAGATTTCCGTAGTTTTCCGGGGTTTCCGGGTAAATGCTGTAATTGATAAGGGGCAAACAACTGAAGACTTAATCTAGATGGTAATACCAACAAAAAATATGTGAACCAGAAATTCCCTGGGCATATTAGGAGCAAAGAACAAAGAAAAATTAAAACAAACTCATTTTCTCCGGATTTCCGGGGTTTCCGGGTAAATGCTGTAATTGATATGGGGCAAACAACTAAAAACTGAAACTAGATGGGAATACCAACAAAAAAAATATATGTGTCGGAAATTCCCACGGGGGGGGGTGTACAGTAGCCTACGCTCTATATGTGTTCCACAGTATAAAACTAAGCTCAAACTAACCTCAACTTCAAAGTTAATTACCGAGCATTAGAGGCTCTGCTGAAAATACTGCTTCTGGCATTGAAAATTCATGTATGCTGTATGAGGACCAGTGATTTACAAGGTGACATTCACATATAATTCTGATAGTAGGTATTCGTATTTTTCTAATTTTAATCAAATCCATTATATTGTGATACTGCAATATCACGCCACGTGTTGTGGGGGTTTCACTATTGTAAATGTCACTTTATGGGTTTTGCTACATGAACTGTCATGGCCTTCTTTTTAACCCCAATGAAGCTGAAGCGATTTAAAGATTCGGTTTAAAAAAGAATGCATGGAAAGCATCATGTGCAAACAGAACGGGGTTCGGTAGGCCTATGCAATAACATCAGTCATTTTAAAAATGGCAATGGAATAACTATGTATATCTTCACTATTTTATGTTTAAAGATTATGCATAATATTGTAAGCCGTGGTAAAATAAATAAATATCTATTTCTTCCCATTTAAAACTTTTTCAGTTAAATGTTTTCAGTAAGAACATTTCTTAATGAAGTATATTTTGAAACTTGCTTCTCATTCTCAATTGCTATATATAGGCTAACGTCGTCAATGTGTATGAAAATATTGGTATTGATGTGTTTTGTTTGTTCATTAATAATTTTAGACTTTGTACTGTCATAAGTAACTTTATTAGCTGAATGGCCCAATAGTTTCTACCCTTGTGCCCCCCCAAAAAGAAAAAAATTAGGTACTGTCATTTTGTAAAGTAATTGTAATTGTATTTTTACTAATTACTTTTTGTGCCCCCCAAAGAAGAAGGAATTTTTAGGTACTGCCATTTTGTAAAGTAATTGTAATTGTAATTGTAATTGTAATTTTACTGATTACTTTTTCAAAAAGTAATTTGTAATTGTAATTAAGTAAAATGTTTCTCAAGTAATTGTAATTCAGCCCAATTACTATTTTTTTGTAATTTTCCCATCACTGTATATATGTCTACGTGGAATATAATGGTCAGGTTAGGGAATAGTTGGATACGAAACTGGACCCACCTTAACATGGTTTGGGAGCATATTTGATTCAGCTGGCCCAATGAATTTATAAAGTTTTGGAAGTTTTTTCCTGGGGCTTATTATATAATGATCCATATATTTTCTAGTCAGATTTATCTATATTTTTTAGTCTCAATTCTTATTTACAATTATTTATATGATATTTGTTTAGCTTCATTAAAAGCTTTGTTGAAATTATTCTTTCATTATATATCTAATGTGTTCCTTTTTCTCCTACCTTCTCCAGCCAGAGGATTGATCTACGACTCTGGAGGCCTACTCTTGCTTCCC
Organism: Ectobius pallidus; assembly: GCA_964059195.1. Taxonomy (NCBI): domain Eukaryota; kingdom Metazoa; phylum Arthropoda; class Insecta; order Blattodea; family Ectobiidae; genus Ectobius; species Ectobius pallidus. The sequence goes on from CAXKWD010000008.1 coordinate 41,608,907, forward strand.
ATTGGTTTTTTCAGTATTTGACTTTTTGAAATTTATTTACTATTAATTAATTAATTTAATTTTAATTTTTTGGCCTTCATAGGACAACTTTAGTCAGGTTTCTGGTTGAGGTTTTTCTTCTTTTTGTGAGCCCAGTACTTCTTCATTCTTTCTAACCGCAATTTTCTTTCTGCTTCTGGAACTACTCTTCCTATTCTCTGTTTGTTGATTTTCATCTGTAGTGTAGTGTGTTTGTCTTTCAATATCTTGAGTGTGTCTGTCTTGTATATTAAATCCTCTACTATAATACGTAGCTCTGCCATATCTTCCTTAAGTTCTGTAATCCATCTTATATTTTTCTTACTCTTACTCTTCCATAATTTTTCTATTATTTTTCTGCTAATTCTATTTTCTGGTGTCCATAATATATGTCCGAAAAATGATATTCGTTTTCATTTTCATTGTACAGTCGGTCAAATAAAAAACGTCGGGCAGTATTTTTTTTAAGTATCACGAACGAGCATATGCGCATGTACAGGAAGACTTAAGGTTAGGTTCACACACGTCTCTTGTCTATCCATGTATTTTCTTGATTATTTAGTCAGTTTTGTTCCAAAACAAACATGTATAGAAGGCTGTGGCTATATGCCTCACGTCCGCCATATTCTTGCATGGAAGTTCTTATAATTTTATTATAATGAATAAATTCGCGAGGAATATGTTTATTCAAGGAGCATTTTTTAAAGATTTTATTTTATAATAGCGGTACTTGTAGCGCAAAATCAATAACTTACGTTCAACTTCTGCAAGCAATCTAGCATCGAAATACGCTGCCGGCCAGTCCTATGAAAACTTCCGGTCAGCTGCTCTTTAAGAAATATGGAACCTTCTCGCTGCTTCAGAGGCCGAAAAATGCAGGTCAATTACAATATGATTGTAAAACTACCACCAGACTACGGCCTAACTGTAGTAAAAATAAACATTCACACATTACAGCCCTAACTACACTTTCTCTCAAGCTAGCATTTGGATGTGACGCGATGACACAGAGCAAAATGAATTATCACAATACATTAAGTTGAATATCGTGTGTTGCGCTTTCCTCGTAGTTCATTTTTTCCCTCGTTGTTCATTGTTTTCCCTCCTGTCGCATGGCCTCATATGTTCCGAGAATGACCTGTATTTTATGTTTTTTATAGGAAACTTGTGAACTAATGCGTAAAAACTTTAATTTTAACTGCATACGAGTCCCGACGTTTTTTATTTGACCGACTGTACTTGTCACTGGTTCTATTTCTTTATATACCGGTACTGTTTCATTAGAAGCTAGTCTCCAGACTCCATTTACTTGGTAATTTTTATTTAAACAGGTTCTTATTCTCCTTTCTACCATGAGTACTCTATCTATTGCAACTGTGTTAGTTATTTTGAATAGTGTTTCACATGCATACATGATTTGCGGTTTAGTCACTGTTATATAATGTTTCAATTTGGTTGCTATTGAGAGACACTTTTTATTGTATGTTCTTGGTAACATGCTGTGCTCTAACCAGTTTATCTATTCTGTTTTGCCATGCTGGTTTCTCATTCATGTTGTAAGTGATTATTTCACCTAAATATTTAAATTTTTCTACAATTTTTATTTCTTGGCCTCCCACCTCTATTTTGTTTACTAGCGGCATTTGAGTTAGCATAATTTCTGTTTTTCAAATGAAATCTTTAAACCAATATTGTGGGCTATATCTTGCAGAGATTTAATTTGTCGTTTTGCTTCCTGAATATTATTGCCCAGAAGTGCTAGATCATCGGCAAATCCTAAACAAGTTAACTGTATATTGTCCTTTTGGGTTCCAATTTTTATATTTTTTGGATTGTTTCTGTACCATTCCCTCATAACGTACTCCAATGCACAGTTAAAAAGAAGAGGGGACAGGCCATCGCCCTGTCTCAGACCAGTTGTTACCAAGAATGGTTCAGAAAGTTCTCCTCTGAACTTTATTTTAGAAATTGTATTAGTTAGAGTAAGTTCTACCAATTTGATTAGCTTTGGGTGAAGACCGAAATGTCTTAACATTTTTATTAATGATGATCTATGGATGGAGTCATACGCTTTCTTGAAATCTATAAATGTTATTGACAGAGGCTTGTTACGTTTTTTGTAATATGCCATGACTAATTTCAAAGTTATTATTTGTTCAGTGCAACTTCTCCAAGGTCTGAAGCCTCCCTGGTACTCTCCTAACTCTTGATCTAGTTGTTCTTTAATCCGATTATATAGTATTTTTGAAAAAATATTATAAGTGCAATCTAGGATGGAAATACCTCTATAGTTATCTGGATTGCTTCTATCCCCTTTTTTATGAAGTGGGTTAATTATTGCTGTGGTCCATTGTTCTGGGAATTTTTCAGATATTCAAACCTTCATTAATACCATATGAAGGGACGTCTTAGCCGAACTGCCGGCGTATTTCCACATCCCTGCAAAGACCTGGTCTTCACCACATGCTTTGTAGTTCCTCATTTCCTTAAGCGCTGTTTCCACTTCTTTTGCCGTAGGTGGGTTTATATTTTCTGGTTTAGTTTTTATAGGAGTATGTGTATCAATCAGTAGAAGCTTTTCCGGTTCATCACAGTTTAAGAGCTTCTTAAATGCTTCTGCCATGATTTCTGCATTTTCTTTATTGTTATGTGCTGTTTTTCCATCTTTATTCTTCAGTAATAATGTAGGGGGGCTGTATTTTTGTAATTGTTTACCAAAGGCTTTGTAATAATCTGTAGAGTTGGTTTTATGATAATTTTCTTCTATATGGCTTATTAAATCCTTTTGATATTGTCTCTTGATTTCTCTAATAATTTGAGTGAATTCTTTTCTGACATTCTTGAGGTTCGTGGCGTTTTCTTCTGTTTTGTGTGCTTGAAATTTCAACCAAGCTTGGTGCCTTTCCTCATGCATTCTATCACTATACTATACTATCTATATTAATAAAAATGATGTTCGCGCAAGCTATAGGTTTTTATTTGCATTTTTCTACGTGTCTGGTTATTCTTATGTTCAAAGTCTCCGCTAAATCTATTCCCGCTTAGTCAGCTATTGTAGCGGATTGATACAAGTTATTACCGCCTGTTCTCAGGTCCTATTTCCGGCAGGTGCAAGCTTGAGATGCCTCGTGCATATAGTACAGCGTCAGTGCAAAAGTCAGTTAGCGTCTAGCATCCACATGAAACAGACCATGTTGGATCGCTCTCCAATTCGCGCCATTTGCAAGACAATAGCCGCAGTGGTATTTGCTCGTAAATCACGAATTAATACACAATACTTCCAGATACAAGTATTGTCGTGTGCGAGTAATTAAATTACATTAATTACAGTAATTTCAATAATCTCGGCTTCATAGATCCGTCTTGAAGTTCGTCTCTAGTTCGATAGCCTTGTGCAACCCAAGCGTTCACATTGAATCAGCTAAACAGTGTATTATTCTCAATTTATCAGTGTTAATCCATCCTAAACGGAATACAGCACTTATTCCGAGTGTTTTGATATAAGATTCAGTACTGGCATAGTTACAGAACAATTATCGCCACGTGGCTGAAAGTACGTGCCAAATATCAGTACATTGGTTATTACAGATTACGCAATCCTACTTCAGATTATTTGTTATTTAATTCATAATCCAGTTAATTCAGTGCATCTATTTAAGCCTATATTGTGTGAATAAAAGTTCCATCGTTAATTACATGTTAAAGGTTTGTTTCCAATTGCATCCGTGGATTCCTGTATCCAGCATCCTGCGATATAAGTCCACTTAGCTCTACTATTCCTCTTATTATTGTTTTTAACAATAATTGGTCCTCCGCTACCAGAGATTCTTCTTAACTTCCCTTCCCATCATTTTCCCTCTGCGGCAGGGTTATATGCCGTTCTTGTACCCAACAAATTAATTTCCAAAATGTATGACGGAGCATCACTTGAGAACGGCTCAACCGATTTGGCTGATTTTTGTTATGTTGTGTTCGTAATTGTCAGGACAAGGTTTGTATGAAATAATTTTTTTGGAAAATCCACGGGAAAAGTCGTAAATGTGAAATGAGGTACAGTTAGATAGTTCTGCTGTCAATTGTTTACATAAAGAAAGTATTGTTTACAGTGTTCACATGGGGCTTTGGAAACTATATTATAATACTGGGCTTTAAAAAATTCTGATACTATCGATGTAATTAATACATTTGTGAAAATAATCCTTGAAGAATAAAATCCACGAAAATAAAGCAGTCACATAACTTTCTCTACCTTCGAAATGGAAAATATCATTTTCTCCCTTCACATTTTGATGTAGAATAAGCGGTCGTATTGCAGGGACAATTTAAGTGTATATATCGGAAGTCGGTAACAAATCCTATCCACTGATAAGTCACTCATAGCTATAGGATTTGTATTAGTTGAGAAATAAGCCTAGGAATGTTTATCAGAGCCCTAAGCATAAAAAAGAAGACAAAACGGGATGGAACATTTTCAGTCCTACACCGAGCAGTATATTACGTCCCAGGTTTTTGGGACGGAAAGTATGAAAGTGATACTGAATTTCTTTTTTACTTCAGCCCCGAAACGGTTATATGGTAATATGAGAGTGAGAAATACAATTTTCTGTCAAGACAATACAATCTTATGTAACCGGAATTTCTTTTTCTTCTTATTTGCACTCCTCCCTGGCATGGTGTGTAGAAGCAATAGAATGCAACATTCGACATCCTCTATGAGCCATAAAAAGCTATATTTAGCATTTTCTGAGGGAATAGTCTGAGTGCCATATGTCGTTCTTCCTCATTTCGAATTCTACATACATATCATATAAGGACCCAGAGTTTTAACATCGAAAGTCCTCCATAAGTTGATTTCATATTACAAAATCCAAAATCCGGGCGACACCAGGCCTTTTAAGCTAGTATATATATATATATATATATATATATATATTAATTTTCTTTCTGAAAGTAAGAATTAGTTAAATATTTCATTAGCTGATTATTTAAGAAAGTTAGTTTCATATCTTGAATGGTAATTATATTGATAGAGTTTTTGTGTGTAATTAATATTCTTAGTTTCTTGTTTAAGAATGGTTAGTTTAAATGGTTTTCAAATATTGATTATTTATCCTTTCATTTTAGTGGTCTGGATATTAGGATTTTTTCCTGGTATTACCTTTATTATGAAGTAAATACATAGTTATAAATTATATATTACATTCATATAAACATACCATTTATTAAAAGCTGCAAATGATGCGACTAAAAACTCAGGCTATGGACAAACAAAAAAGAAGATAAACAATTGATTGCAAACGTTTATTGAAATTTCCGCCATTCAGAACAATTTCAAAAATTCGTTGAATATTCCCCTCAGATATTTCTTTACTGTAAGCATGGCTAACAATACATCTTTCAACTTCACATACATATATAGAATAAGATGTCGTGAATGTCCGCGTATTGAGTTGTTCACCAGGCAAGACAGGGTTTCTACAAACAACCACCCTTCAGAGAACTTTTTTTTTTCCAAAAAAAGTTTCAAATAAAAGTTAGCTCTTGGTATTTAAGCACTCCATGTACAAAATTTAAAGGAAATCGTTGAAGCCGTTTTTGAGAAAATCGGGGGGAAGGGGGGATTATTCAAGTCCCCTTAAATATAAGAGAAGGTTGTCGCCGATCTTCGTGTCACAGCCTCAGAAGGTATCTTACCCAAATACAAAATTTTGTTTTCATATGATTTTCCGTTAATAGAGGCCGTATTGCAAAGAGCGCGTATTCACAGTGGGTGGCTTATAACTACCCTTCAGAGATTTTGTTCGAAAAAATGTTTCAAATAAAAGTGTTAGCTATTAGTATAAGCAACCCATACGCAAAATTTAAAAAATCATTTTCAAGAAAATTGCGAAAAACAAACATTTCTTCATGTAAAGTCCCCTTAATAATAAGATAAACTTGTCCCCAATCTTTGCCTCACATCTTCAGAAGGTACCTGACCAAAATACAAAATTTTGTTTTCATACGATTTTCCGTTTTGGAGCTAGTCTTCTCACAGACATCCACACAGACAGACATACAGACACGGAAACAATACTTCTTCTCCGTATAGTACCGGTACCTATAGTACGGGCAGAGGAAGTAAAAATATTAGCATTAAGAAATTTCTGGTCAGCTACTTTTCCACATCGAAAAACTGGTACGATTTAACCAAAAATAATAAATGATTTCTTATCTGTCTGGAATAAGGAACCCATAGTCCTGAGTTCTCTAAAACCGAGTTACAATTTGTATTACCTCAAAAAACATTTAGCCCTATAGATCGTCCCAGCCTTAAAAGACAGTATTGAGTTAAATGTAGTATTTGCATCTCACTTGCACTCGTACGTTCTGCAATTAGCTTCATCCTTTTCTATCCCGACAATGTTGCCATTTTCCGAAAATCAAAAGTGATAAATGTAATAATGTGATTGCGAGGTCTTATAGGGAATTTTCCGCCCTTTCTAATGATGTCAATTGTAAACCCATAAAAAATTAATATGAGGCCTATTTTTCATAATTACGTTATTTTGGCGGAAGTCAATATTTTTGCACATTAATAACTTATCACGCGATAGACAGAAAACTAATAATCAAAACAAGTAAAGATTTTTTTTCTTGGACTGCCTGATGGTGAAAGAAAGTACTCCCTTTCCGTCGGCAATAAATTTTACATAAGAAGAAAGCTATATATTTTTTTATCAAGTGCTACCTGAAAATTCTCGGACGGCAACACAGAAAAGTTAGGCAGTGTGTAACATACTTTGGTATTTACTTTACGTTGGTGACTAAGCGAGAAGAAATGTTTATAGATGTCTGAAAAAATGTTTAAAACAAACCAGAGCTCTCTATCGTGTAGCATTAATAAATTATCAGTTTTCCCGAGCTCAGCATTCTCGCGCTCATGACTTGGTTGTTTTGAGATTTTGTGTACTCACATGTTTCTAAGACTATCGTGTCTTCTTCATAGCTCATTGTTATATAGTAGCTGTGTAGTGAAGTTTAACTTTGTTGTGAAGTGGTTCTTGTGTTTTTGTAATTAAATTTTATATTTATTAATATTTTATATTAATTATGAATAGAGGAACTAGAAATCGTAGTGTTGACAAATTGTGCAGTAAAGAGCGAATTATAGTATTAAATATACTTAATTATTTCTTGAAGAAAATGAACGTTACCCAGGCAATTAAAGAGACAGCAGAAGCTACCGGGTGTTCAGAAGGTTTACTGTATAGAATAAGAACAGAAAAAACGAAAGGCCCTCGGAGAAGGAATAATACCATTCCCTGAGGATAGTGAACAGGCCTAAAGGTATGTAATGTATTTTTACTATTACTTCCCTTTATAATTATAATCTTGATAATAATAACACAACATAATAGTAATAATAATAGTAATAATAATAATAACAATAATAATAATAACAACAACAATAATAATGATGATGAAAAGTAATATTATCAAAATGAAATTTAATATTAAATTTAACATTTAGGGGCCTATAAATTATTAGCTTAAAGGACCCGGCGTCACCTGGTTTTGTATTTTACTTGTACTTCGAAGTCAATTTTGGAGGAAGCCCTTTTAATTTTCAAAATCTAGGCCCTAGAGAAAGCACAACTTGTCACACTCAAGGACCCTATTACTTCTAAAGACCATGGATGGTGGGGTTGAGGTAAGAAGAGACAGAAATTCCTATTAGTCTTGCTTATCTGTGTGTCAAGTCTGGTAAAATGAGCCAAAGAATGTAGATTTAAACGTCATTTAATAGGGATTAAATCATTTAAGGGACTTTTTTTCCCAAATTTAGTTTTACCTAAGTTTTTCTCCTGGTTCTATTAGCTCTGTGTAAAGTCTGGTAAAAATTGATCAGAGAATGTAGATTTAAATAACATTTATATAATAGGGGTTGCAACATTTAAGGAGAGGTTTCATCCAAATAAACTTTGGTTAAAAATTTCTCTTGATTCAATAGGTTCTTGGTATAAAGTCTGATAAAATTGGTCAAAGGATGTAGATAAATATATATCACAAAATTGGGGTGAAAGATCTAAAATGTGGTTTGTTCCAAAATTAGTTTTCCTACCATTTTCTCCTGGTTCTATACGTTCTGTGTAGAAAGTCTGTTAAAAACACGTCAAAAATGTAGATCTAAATTTTGGTAATGCAATAGGGGTAGAAACATTTAAGGGGTGGCTTCTTCCAAAATTAACTTCGCCTAATTTTTCTCTTGTTTTTATAGGGTCTGTGTGTAAAGTTTGATAAAATTTGTTCAAAGAATGTAGACTAGTAAAAAGATCACATAGTAGGGACTGAAAATTTTGCAAGGGGTGCTTTTTTCGAGAATGATTGTCTCGTATAATTTTTACTTGATTCTACAGGGTACATGTGTAGCATTTTGTAGACATTGGTCAGAACATGTAGATTTGTGAGCCTATAGAGATAATATTAGCCTGGTCCTGGGGGTTGAAAATAAGGGAAGGAGGGTGTGCCGTCATTCTATCTGCAGGGCATGATTTACAATAATTATTATGTACAAGAAACAAATTTCGAGGTTTTCACAAGGTTTAAGAGCTTTTTCTCATCATGTCCCGGGCCTTGTGATGTGAGTAGATCTGGCATCAGTGCGCTGCATGAGACCAATACTGTTTTTTAAGGTTGGGACGGTCTATACTATGAAATTAGCATCAAATGAAGTGCATCTACCTTGCAATGTTTCAAGGTGTAGAAGATCAAGGAGTTGCCTATACTGCAATTTTTTATTTTGAAAGAATTTTCTACTTATTAATGAAACATATTTGATTTGTATACGTTCTAATTTATTGCTGTCAGAACTGGTTATACTGTTCCAAGTTACACTCAAATATTCTAAGGAACTAAACAGGAATAAATCTATAAAGAGTAATTATTCATTCTAGACTTTTTAGATTAGCAGAAATAAATGGATTAATCCAAGAGTTTTGAGTGCTTAGGTGAATATATTGTAACAAGGGCACGTCAGGGTTCAAAATTAGGACACTTGTCTTCTGATTGAAGAAGGAAGGTTCCTTTATTTCGTATGGCAATTCTGAATACACAAGCAGATAACTCTCGAATGCTCTCCAGTTCACTTGACTGTTCACTGCTACAGGCCTCGCAATGATTTTAGACGAATAACCTTGAGTGAGAATCTAGTGAGCGAGCCTTCTGAGTCCTGGAGACCTATGAATCCCCTCAGCCCACGCACGCACGTGGCACTAGTTCCTTCCTGCTAATCACAGGGTACAGTCTATTGTAAATTATTTTTGAAGTTCGGTTTCTTTCAGTGTTCGTTATGTGTTCGATGTATACAATTTTATAAAGTCAATATTTACAGCATACGTTATTTACTTGGACGTTAATATTAACGTGCTATTATTATAGTTTTGTTATTATTCTCATCATGCCTCTAATAATTTCGAAGTTAAAAGGAAAAACATTACACAGTCAAACTAGGGAGGTTTATTGCTAATGTTTATGACTATATGAAGGAGGAAGTAAAAGAAAAGGACCGGTTTACACCGGAGTATTTTAAACAAATTAAAAAAGTCCAGGAAAGAGTTGCTGCAGCCACCAAAGTTTCTAACACTTATATTTATCGAATTTTACGTGACAGGAAAACACAAGAAGAGGAAGGAACGTCGTTCGGCACACCTGGCAAAAAATACAATGCTCAAAAAAGGATAACAGACATTGATGACTTCGACAAGTGTGTAATTCGTCCCACCATATATAATTTCTATACAGAAGAAAAGGCTGCACCAACAATAAGGAGACTAATAAAACTTTGAAGGTTCTTTGAATTTCTTGTAGTTGTGGCAAGATTTATATTGGTCAGACAGGACGCCACATTTCCACCAGGATTGAGGAGCACAAATGCCACTACCGTCTGGGGCAACCTGAGAAGTCCGCCATCGCCGAACATTGTCTCGACATGGGCCACGAGATGGACTACCTCAACACAGCGGTACTGGCTTCTACCACGGGCTTATGGGACTTATCAAATTGGAGTACAGCGAGGCACCCTTGCTTCCTCGACTCAGCCATATGTCTCTTCAGGAAGATCCGTATTTCCCTCACTCTCTCGCTGAAGTCTTCAGCAATGCTCAATTTAGTGTCCCTCAAATATTTACTATCCTGCAGTATAATACACTTCCTCTTATAGTGGTCCAGTTTGCATATAATGGGGTGATTTCTACTACCCCATCGTCCTACTCTTGATGCTCTCTCAACGTCCATGTCCATGAGGTCGATCCCTATCTGCGCCACATTCGACGCACCAACATTTCGGTCTCCTCCCAAGTCTCTCTCCCTTCCTTGTGGACTCCGTAAATAACAATATTGTTCCTCCTGCTCTGATTTTCTAAGCATTCTATTCTGTCTTCTAGCGTGCACCGTCTACCCATAGCAGCACTTACTCTTTCTTCAATATGCTCCATGTCTTGTTTTACATTACACTTACTGAAGCCCTCCTTCATTTCTTCTGCCATTGCTTTTATCATCAGCTTCACTTCCTCCAATGCTCACACTTTTGGACACCCTTTATAACTCGCTGCACCAGAACACAACGGCTCACCACCATGTCTTGTAGCAGATTCCTTATTCTTAGTGAAACCACGTTGGAAGTCATGTAGTTTACTTTTGCAGAAAAATGAGACATGTTTATGGATAACTGACAAAACATTTTACTAAAAGAATTCAGTAGTGATGTAGGTCAAAAATGCACTACTTCCTTACCTTTCCCCTTCTTATGAACTGGCCTAATAGCAGAGATTTTCCACAGGAATGGAAAAGTTTCTGTTTTAAGTGACAGATTATAAATAGTGATAATGGTGATAATATGGGAGCACACTCCTTCACAATAAAGTTTGGAATCTGATCTGGTCCACTAGTCTTGGATGCTTTAAGCTTTATAATTGATGACAAGACATCTGAGTTTGAAATAGACGGAACATATAAACAGTCTGAAATGGAAGTTTGAAGTTGAGGTGCAGGTGCTGTTAGAATAGGCTTATTCATAGACTCAAAATACTCTGCAAAAATATTCACTAGAGTCATAGGCTCTGAGATAATAGAATTGTTTACTTTTAGTTGAAGGGAGGGGTCACTTTTATTTCTTAATTTTTAAACATACCTCCTAAATTTAGAAGGATTTGTCCATAGCTCATGGTCTATTGATTTGTACCACTGTTGTCTATCAATGTTAATAGTAATTTTGACTAATCTATGATCATTCGAGATTTGATGGTAGTAATCAGAGGAGTGTTTTTTTGAACAGTCAATAAAAATGTTTCTTTTTCCTTATGTATAGTTGAAGCTCTCTTGAAAACCATGCTGGATATTTTGATTTGATAACAACAATTTCAGGAATTGATTTATTAATGGCATCATCTTCATTATTAATAATAATAATAATAATAATAATAATAATAATAATAATAATAATAATAATAACAACAACATCGATCATGATGATGATGAAGCTGATGATGATTATGGTGACAATGACCATGAGGATGATGATGATGATAACAAGTCTTATTAGTTTATATTAGTAATATTACTTTTACGATATTACTGTAGGCCTATTTTACCATCTGCCAGTTGCTCTGTTTACCTCAGCCATACCTTGTGAGAACAGTAGAGAGCAGTAGAGCAGGTAGCATGTATTTCCGCATTAAATGAGTTATGAGTTGAAAACACATTTTATTAAGCATAAAATTCCAACAATTTTGTACTAAAACCAAAAAAATACCTTAAAATTTAGCGGAGCTATAACTGTTTGAATGGAAAAATGGTATTTTGAGAAAAACAAGATTCAAGTTTAGTGAATAAAAAATACCTTATTTTAGACATTTTTCATATTAGATAAATAACTAGCCTAATTGTGCAAGAACTCTCACATGTGGATACCCAACCCTGGATACTTTTTGGAAAGAAGATGACATCCTCTACAAACATGCTGAGTCTGGTCATAATGGAAAATGAAGACGTGGGTGAAAATGAAACTTCCATGAATTGAGTTAGGCCCTACTGCAACATGCAACATCAAACTCTTAATATTTATAAAGTGAAAGTGATAATCATTGATCACTAATTACATAGTTTACAACCATAAAGAACCATCTTTTGTAATTTTATTTTTATCTCTGCTCTACTTTTTGTTCAAGCCCTGTGAACTGACATCAGAATTTGTTTACTGTTCAACTTCTCTATTTTCTGCTTCCTCACTGGTAACTGTGTGGTTTGAGTTTTCTGTAGGTGGAGTGGTTCTAGTCTTGGTTGGTGTTGAAATTTATTTTAGAAGAGTAATTCTCTGTATGCACAATAACTGTATGCACAATAACTAAAATACGCTTTGTCAGATTTTCATGAAACTTCATATTTATAAAATCCATGGGAAGAAGCCTATTGATTTTTGACCAAATTGGTTCACCAGTACCGGAGTGACGACTAATTAAAGATCACATGCTTTTTAAATGGCAAATCATGACTACATTACAAAGCCGCATTGCCAATCACTGAGGGCCTTGAGTACAATATACTCTTGATATTTGTAAATTTATTATATCACACCTTGCTTTAGATGTGAGGCATTTGTTGTAATTTCATTCTGTGGTTATACCACTTATTCCTTCATATACGAGGTCTGTTAGAAAAGTATCCGACCTTATTTGTTTTCTCGAAAACCTGACGGATTTGAATCAAACACACTTGCATGAGCCAACCTTGAACCTTCGTGCGCATGTGTGAATTTTTTCCCACCTGTCGATAGCGTCTGTTGTTGGCAAGCAGCATTTGAGTGAGGTAGTGTATAGTACTCTCGTCCATTTTAGATTGTGACAACTGGAATTTGGTTTCCAGGTCGTACCCGTACACCAGGACTCGTCAACACTCATTAAGGTGTTCAAAAAGTCGGGGTCACTGTGTTTGGACTCAAGCATGTCATGTGAGACTTCAACACGAAGTTGCTTTTGCTCCGCCGTCAGCAGCATTGGCATTGAATTTCGCCGCCACTCTTTTCATGGCCAAATCTTCGGTCATAGTTAAATGTGCCGAAAAAGTGATGATGCCCACCTCATTCGCAATTTCTCGGATATTCACACGACAGTTCCGCATCACCACAGCGTTCACTTTGGCAATGACCTGGTCATTTCGGCATGTTGATGGGCGACCGGAGCATGGCTCGCTCACCACTGATGTTCGGCCGTCTTTAAACCGGTTGTACCACTCCTTAATCTGTGTGATGCCCATAGCATCATCGCCGAAAGCTGTCTGAATTTTCCGAATGGTTCCCACCTGGCTGTCGCCCAGTTTCAGACAAATAGCGCTGCTCCAGTCATTCCGTTATTTTCCTTGCAACGACGACAGCACTATACACTACCTCACTCAAATGCTGCTTGCCAGCAACAGACGCTATCTACAGGTGGGAAAAAATTCACACATGCACACGAAGATTCAAGGTCGGCTCATGCAAGCGTGCTTGATTCAAATCCATCAGGTTTTTGAGAAAAAAAAAATAAGGTCGGATACTTTTCTAACAGACTTTGTATGCTTATCAAACTAAATAAATATAAATAAAAGATTTAAAACACATCTAGCATGTTGAATAATTAAACACAGCTGCTATTGATACAATATTGTGCATTCTATCGAAATGTATGGCTACCGATATCGACATTAGATTTTAATGTGAGAATTTTTCAGCTTAAACACTACTGTGTAAGCAATAGACCTAATGTAATTCCTGACAGACTGATTTCAGATTTAATTTAATTTATTCATAACCTATACGGCTGCAACAAACATGTAAGCAAATCGTAGGCCTACACTTACATCATTAATATTATTACTAGTGCATTTTGTGAAATGTTGACATAATTTACGGATTTCTTATATCAGTGTATATGAGTATGAATTAATGTTAAGAATCAAACTTTAGACATTTGTTCTTCCATAAGCCCTTGCTTAATGAATCGTTCTGAAGCTTAACTCGGAGATCTATTACAAAAATAACTTCTTTTCTGCATAGGCCTATCATAATTGCAATTATCACTGATTAAACAAGATCATTCTGGCACTTTGTTATATCAATCTACCTGATTTTATTAATTTGGTATTTACCAGTGTTATATAGTGTTTCTCAAGTTGTGTATTTCTGTGTTACATATTGATTGTGGGAACTGAAACATGAGTCGCAGTAGGCATTTGGTTCCAGTAGAATTTCTGTTGAGGAAGGATCTTATCTATGGATTCAGAGGTTGAGGATCAAGAGTGGAGAGAACTCCAGAGGCCAATCTTGCAGGAAGTCTTAGGTCAGTTTGGACAAAATCGTTTAGCTGGGAAGTCTTTGGTGAGTGTGATTCTTCCTCGCTTTTTGATACAGCCCCAAGTATATTAGAGTGTGTCCCTAGCTGATACATAAGTGGTGCATTTAGATAAGCTTTCAAACAGGCAGCTGGATTGTCTCAAATGGAAACTGACAAATCCATGGAATAGATTAGGGATCTAAAAGAATTACTGACAATCAATTTAGTACAGGAACAGGAAAAGAAGTTAATAGATAGAAAGTTGATAAAATTAAATTCTAACCATCAGCAGGAAGAAGTGGTTGGCTCCAAAAACAGTGCAGTATTGACTGAATCCAGAATGGCAGCAGGAGATGGTAATTCAGTGGATGAGCGATTTGAGATTTGCAGTAAGTTAGAATTGGTGTCATGGAAAGAGGAGTCTAAGTATCGAGTCCATTTCCTTATTCGTGTAAGGTCAGGTCACAACAACTTTCCTTTAAAAAGATTGAGAATCTCTGTCTACTCTGTCAGATTCCATCAATAATAATGGAGGAAATTCTGTGGAGTATCTGTTGAAATTCCAGAAACAGTTAGTTGAGATCAGAGAGCAGTTAGAATTTTTTTTTTAATGAAGAGGCAATTATTTTGCAATATTCATGGCTTGTCTTAATGGAGAGCTGCAGGAACTATCAAGAACTGCATTAACAATATATTGTTAAATGCTGAGTTTGTGTCACGAGAAAATGTTACTATCTCTTTCCTGAGGGAGCAAGATTTTCATACTGACATAAATGTTTCTATAGGGTCCAAGACAATTCTAAACCCTTTCATTTATATGTTCATAGTAAGGTTTTCTTTGTGAGGGAGTCTGAAAGAGATTGTGGATGGGAATGAATCTGTTAATAATGAGCCAGGTGGTGTTTGAATCTTGTCAAAATAATTTCAGAAATTTACGAATCATGAATCAAGGTAATTCCTTATTGAATCTTGTCAAAATAATTTCAGAAATTTACGATTCACGAATCAAGGTAATTCCTTATTCATATTCCTTAAGAACTCAACTAGAAGTTTTAAACAAGTCAGTGGGATCTGGGAGACAAGAGAAAGGAAAGAATTTGGTTACTAGACTGGCTCATTATGGAGAGATATAATTTGTTGTAATTGTAATAGAAAGGGTCATGCTGTTAAGGGAAGAGAAGGAAAGTCACTGACAGTTTCAGTCTGAGTCTTCTAAATAGGGTACACAGGTTCTGAGGCACCATACATTTAATGCTGTTCAAGTAGTAAGAAATAAGAAAAATTATGATTTAGGTGCATCTGATAATAACTTAAAGAGAATTTTTTGTGGGTTAGATTAAATAATTGTGTAAAATACAAGAGAAGTACCGATAAAGAGTTTTTTGCCTAATTCTCCTGTATTTTACTGTAGGAATCAAAAGGCTAATGGAAATTTTAAATATCTTTTTAAATACAATTCTACAAAATAAAATGTCCTGTAGAAACCTACCAAAAGGCCTAGACTAAATAAATAATAAAAAAAAGGTTGAGACAGGTTTTATAACAATAAAAAATATATAATTGTTTTAGAAATCAGGCATGCACAAAGACATATTAATCGCACACTTTATCTTGAGCTAAACACTCCATAATGCTGAAAATAGTCCATATCAAGAAGGCCTCGCTCGAAAAAAATGAAGATCGCGGCCCGTTCCCAGTGTTGCCATACCCAAAAAATGTCCTGTAGCAGCATTCTTGAACTAACGTCTATTTTTTCATTTGTTTACAACATATTATTCTGCAAATGACATAATTAAATCCAAGGACATTAGAATAAAGGTGTTGTGGAAATGGTCGATATAAGTGACAACGAAGTTAAAATGAAGATTCTTTAAACCAAGAAGTGTCTGACATCAGGGAATAAACAATAAACCAAATAAATGAATTGAAAGGAAAAGCAATTTAATGTGTTTTAAGCTGAATCTGTCGGTGGAGAATAGAACAAGTCAGTCTTGATTATTTTGCTAGAAAGTAGTATTAATTACCTATAAACTCTCGTGAAAAATATTTAGTTATATTATATTAATTCAGGCATGTGAAAGTGTGTATTCAAATAGGCCTACATATACAATGCTACGACTTTTAAACCGATTTTTTATATTCTGAAGATTGGGAGAGAGATTGTCTAAAGAAATATTTTACTTAATTCCTTGCTCCAGCGATAGATTATACTATAATATCTGCATAAATAAAAACTCTTTAGTTTGGTAGTGAGAGTCGAAATTTCTACGAATTACAATTAGTTCCATTGTGTGCCAGCATAAAACTAACGTTATATTTTCTAGTAGTTGACAACCCTTCAGAAATGACGTCAATTTCAACTCACCGCCTTCTGCAATAGTCAGTCTCTTATACTGCATGTAATATCAGCTCCCCTCACCCCCGCATTTTTTCGGCTCAAGATAAAGTGTGAGCATAATACAAGGGCTGTTACATGTTTGTGTATAGGCAGCCATGATATATCCCTACCAACATCTAAATACCTAGGCTATATTATGATATACCCAATCTATAATAAATGGATTTTCATAAGAATAAAATTAAATACTATATAAGTTTGTAACTTCATATGTTTGACTTTAAACTCAGACACCATTTATATCAATCCGATAATGAATTGGATGGAATAGGTTTGGTTGAAGTGAGGCCATTTCACAAAGTCATTCACAAAACAAAAAAAACAAAAAATGGATGAAGGGATCCCAAAATTACTGTGAAAAAGTGATGTGACTGTGAAGAAATTAATTTCAGTTTTAGTGAATCTAGATTTGGAAGGGAAAAAAAAAACAGCCAAGACTTGGAAGAGTGATTTAGGACCTGTTGTACCAAGATAGACAATAGGAGACCTGATGTAACTCATTTGTAACCAACTTGTATAAAGTTTTATAATTCATAAATTAGAATAAAATGATTAACTGTACAAGAAAGTGAAGAAAGTAATAACAAAAATACCACAACCATTTAAATTCTGTAAAAAATTCCTTATTGAAGATAAGAAAACTAACATATCACTTTATTAATTAATTATAATTTATACATAACTAAAGTAAAATAAGAACTGCTGATCTAATAATCAGCAAATAAAAGTGAAGTATAAGGTTTACCCACATATCGATAGTCCTCTGCCAGGTAAGCATGCTACTTAACTGGCAAGCGAATGATAGTTGCCTGCTAACTGACAAACCCCTAGCTCTATCAGACGGTCACCCATAACTGTCAACAACATGCTTTCAGTCTGCAAGCCAGGAGGCACGAGCTTTCCGTGTCAACATGGATGACATGCTGGAATTTGTGAAATATGTGAGAGATCATGAACATCATGACGAGGAAGTGAGAAAGAAGGTTGCCGTAGCGATATGTGAGTGACATGGAGGAAGGATCCTTTTCAAAAATACAGGGATCACGAATTTAAGGTGCAATTCAGATTTGAAAAGGAAACAAAGGATACAGATCAGTTCCTGCTGGCCCCTCCCCTCTGCCTTGAACACATGATGTTTCCAACGATCTTTGCTGAAGGCATTCATAGCAGGTGAAGATGCTCGGCACGGCCACCTTAACATAATACTATTGCCAACATCCACTTTGTATAATGGGTACAATGTTTGTTGGCTCAAGAGCCTGTAAGTTTTATGTTTCAAATTTGCCTCTATAATGATTGTGCGGGCTTGTCATGCATTTGCGCCTTACATCATTTCCTGGCGGTGGGTGCACCTGCTAATCGGCTTCCCCACGCCAGTCCAGTAGTATTGTCTGAGATGCAGTAGCATACAGTTGTGGTTACGCTCGTTCCCTTGCGCGGGACAGTGTCCAACTTGTAGGCTTATTACTCATCTTCTATCCACACCCTTTCGCTCCTAGACATTGGGCAGCATGTGTGCGATTCCGGGCTTCATAGTGTATTTTCTGTGCAAAGTGCATATGTTCCCATTGTATTAATGGCCTAGTCGCCACGTGCATTCTTAACAAAGAAAGTTGTTGCTAGCACATCTAGAAGATATTAGGCGGGAGTGGTGTATGCTCCTAGCATCAGTAACTGTGGCTGACTGCATTATAATCATCCTGTGTTAATTGTTTATGTAATTTCAACTACTCAGAGTTCAGGCTTCCTGAATATATTGTGTTGCAACAAATCAAAATCTAAATCCCTGATTTCAGCGTCCTACAGTCCAAGCTCTCCTTGTTAGTTTTAAGTTGGTTTAAATAAACCTGGTCCTCCGAAAACCTACTAGTTACCCCACAATGTTCTTATGCTTAAAACTATTAAGATAATCTTTTATGATAGTAAAACTAGATGAATTTGTTCAGAACATGTTTAGTATTTCTCATAAATGTTCTTAAAAAAATGGAACTAGTGAAAATTTATACTTTCTCCCTATCATATTCGTCACTATGATGTAGCCATTTTAATTCAACCATAATGTAGGAGGGAAAGTCAAAAAGTAAAGGAACTTCTGTAATTTCTCTTTTCAGGGTTTGGTAACGCTGCTGTATCCAGGGCTGAAATAGTGTAGTCGGCAACACTTCTATACAACGTGTCACTCTTATTCCTGCGTTAGTCATTGGAGTGTAGCAAACCGTTAAACATGGCACCTCCATTGTCAATCTGGACCAGGCTGAACCATGACTGATATGTAAAGTAATGGAGATTTCGTCCACTATGATTCATCTGTTTTCCCTCACTTTACCGTTAATGACTTTCACATTGCCCTCAGTTGTTGACGTCGATGGCCTGCCCGATCTTTCATCGTCACATAAAGAAGTTCTTCCCTGTTTGAAGCGCTCTATCCACTCGTAGATCTTGCTTCGCAATAAACAGCTGTCACCATACTGTTCTTGCATTTGACGAATAATGTCTGCAGGTTCAACACCTTCCACAAACTAAAAGCGAATCACTGCCCTCATTTTCTCCTTGGTGCAGATTGACAATGGAGCTGCCATGTTTAACGGTTTGCTACGGTTGCCATATCATTGTCAGAACCTCTGCTGACAGGGTTTTTGATACCGTAAGCAAGCAGATGTCAAGGGGTCTGCCAGGTGGGTGTGGGTAAGCTACCATATCTGACAGAGCTTAATAAATCGGACCCTTAGTTATCTGTACAGAAAGCACTTCTGCAACAACAAGAAATTAAATTCTGATTTTTCTGAAATTAAATTCAGATTTTTCTGAAGTCTTACAGAAACAAAAAAAGGCTTCTAGTGAAGTGTATTGTAGCACAGAAAATGGAAGCTGTAGGAAACACAATGGATCGTATAAATAAAAGGAAGCAATTGCTACCTAGCCGCTGCTTGTGAGAAGGCTGAGAATCAAGCACCCGCTCTCTGTTCGGTATAAATAAAAGTCGCCCCTTCCTGCCAAGCCGCTCCTCAGGCAACTGGTTGACACCTGCATCCCATATCACCCAACACATAGCGGCTGAGTAAATAAACATGCCACTTGACTGTCTGTGCACCGATTTAAAATTTCAAGTTCAGTTACATATTAAAAACAGGTCCTTTTTCCATTACGTCGTGAAACATAAAACACAAAAATTAAAACATTTAATGCAATGGATCACTCCGAAAAAGTTCTCATGTTTCAGCCCCACCACGGGGTCTTCCTCAGATGCAACTGAATACCGCTTCTAGGTTATACGTTCAAAAATCACACCCCCCTCTTTCTTATTGACCTCGTTCAAGAATTCTCCACCCGGCTCCCATCACAGCCCCCTTGATCGTATTCCACGCTAGGTATAAAGTCAATGGTCCTGCCATACTGCTTTTTCCAAACACTCGGGATATCGAAATCGACCTCATCACCAACAACAACTACCGGGGGGGGGGGGGGGGGGGGGGGAACTTTTATCGTGTCCCTCTTGCTTGCGACCCTTCTAATTATCTTCAGCCATTAATCACCCAGATCGCCATCGTATCTGTTTAAACTGTTCCTTCCACTCTAAATTATTTTCCTAGCCTCGCAAACCTTCCTCCGGATCTTGTCGCGCTCAATTTTAATGATTTCCATCTCCCCCATGTGGTGTCCCGTGTCGATAATGTGCTGGCTTAGGCCTGTAGAGGGTTTTCCTCCCTTTATGTCTCTTTCGTGTTCCGCTCTTATTTCAAACGATCTCCCAGTCTCCCCCACGTAGATTTTACCGCATTCCTGGCATATAATGGAATATACACCTGGCATCTTCAGCTTATCCCTCTTGTCACCAAGTTGCTTAAAATTCGAAAATATACTTTCAATAGTTCTTTCAGTCTTAAACGCTATGGCCATGCCGCGTTTGCGGAATACTTTCTGAAATCCTCTGTTTGCCGTGGCTCTGTGGACCATCCCCACATAACCTACCACATGGTTATTTCCGACACTATCACCTTTGTATCCTATTTCGGCGTGGTCCCAAATTCTTTCAATGGTTCTATAGTTGTACCCATTCAGCTCTGCTATCCTAAACACCTCCTCTTTCTCCTTCTTTAAGTCCTCCTGATTGTTACAAAGTCTAAGTGCTCTATCGGCCATATTTTTCCATACGTTATTTTTCACCCTGGGGTGGTGAGCGGATTTCCTATGCAAGTACAGGGATCCCGAGTTTGGCTTCCTGTACACGCCCGTGCGGATCCCATTCTCACTAGCCACAATTCTCAAATCCAGATAATTCAGCGTGTTGTTGTGCTGCCTCTCAATCGAGAACTTGATTCTATTGTGTTCCCCATTGAAATCCGCGGCATAGGAAATCCGCTCACCACCCCAGGGTGAAAAATAACGTATGGAAAAATATGGCCGATAGAGCACTTAGACTTTGTAACAATCAGGAGGACTTAAAGAAGGAGAAAGAGGAGGTGTTTAGGATAGCAGAGCTGAATGGGTACAACTATAGAACCATTGAAAGAATTTGGGACCACGCCGAAATAGGATACAAAGGTGATAGTGTCGGAAATAACCATGTGGTAGGTTATGTGGGGATGGTCCACAGAGCCACGGCAAACAGAGGATTTCAGAAAGTATTCCGCAAACACGGCATGGCCATAGCGTTTAAGACTGAAAGAACTATTAAAAGTATATTTTCGAATTTTAAGCGGCTTGGTGACAAGAGGGATAAGCTGAAGATGCCAGGTGTATATTCCATTATGTGCCAGGAATGCGGTAAAATCTACGTGGGGGAGACTGGGAGATCGTTTGAAATAAGAGTGGAACACGAAAGAGACATAAAGGGAGGAAAACCCTCTACAGGCCTAAGCCAGCACATTATCGACACGGGACACCACATGGGGGAGATGGAAATCATTAAAATTGAGCGCGACAAGATCCGGAGGAAGGTTTGCGAGGCTAGGAAAATAATTTAGAGTGGAAGGAACAGTTTAAACAGATACGATGGCGATCTGGGTGAGGAATGGCTGAAGATAATTAGAAGGGTCGCAAGCAAGGGGGACACGATAAAAGTTCCCCCCCCCCCCCGGTGGTTGTTGTTGGTGATGAGGTCGATTTCGATATCCCGAGTGTTTGGAAAAAGCAGTTGGCAGGACCATTGACTTTATACCTAGCGTGGAATACGATCAAGGGGGCTGTGATGGAAGCCGGGTGGAGAATTCTTGAACGAGGTCAATAAGAAAGAGGGGGGTGTGATTTTTGAACGTATAACCTAGAAGCGGTATTCAGTTGCATCTGAGGAAGACCCCGTGGTGGGGCTGAAACGTTATGAGAACTTTTTCGGAGCGATCCATTGCATTAAATGTTTTAATTTCTGTGTTTTATGTTTCAAGTTCAGTGTATTATGTATAGAAGTATTGAATTTAAAGAAAGAAAAACTACTTTGGGAGAAAGAAAAGAGACAAGAGAGTGAGAACATGTCCCCGTAGTTGTTACATCTATAGGCCTAGTATTAAAAGGTCCTGGGTTCAAGTCCCAGTGTCTGAGGAATTTTTATCCTACAATATTCTCTAGTATTCATGTTTTATTAGCAAACCTTGATTTTAGGGGCACTAAAAATTATGTTTAGGCTTATAATTTATAAATTAAGCACTTAACTAGAACAATAGACAGATACAACTTTTCTTATTTCTAATAAACAAAAATTAACGTTTTATACTGAAGCACATTTGGGTATTTTGCTTAAGCCTACTTGTACCGTCATAGAAAACGTATTATACTGGTAATTTAAAGTTTTAAATAATACTTAAGAGAGTAGGCAATTGCCCTAAAATCATAGGTCTACTTAGTAGCTATTAGGTAAATAATTAGGTTATTTATTATCTTAACATTCTTAGTATTTTTCTCTTGTGCAGACTATACCACTTAGAGTATAAAAGCGGGTGCTGGTTTTGCTCTTCCCCGTTTCTTTCATTCCCTCCAAGTGTTGATGTTTGTATGAAGAGGGGAGATAGTGAAATAATAGGTTTGAAGTTATTTAGGTTACAGTATTACAATTTGAAACAGTGTTAAAAGAATTAATCAAGTTTGAAATACCATATATACCCGAATACTACCCGCCCCCGAATAATTCCCTGCACCCAAATTTTTCAAAAAGAAGTTTGAAAAAAAAATCTACAGGCCCATATATAAAGTTATTTTGCCAGTTTTATTCTTAAATAAACAGTTATAATTAACGTTTCATATCATAAAATAATTAAATATGGTAGGCTAAAAGGCACTTATAAAAATAACGTGCATGGTAACAGCCCGCCGAAATCTCGCCGTCTTATACACGCAGCGTAATAACTCAAAAACAACAACACTCTTCATTCTGCGGGAATCACCTGCAATGACGTGCGTCCGACTCGGTTCGACCCAAGGTCAAATTAGTCTCGAAATCGCCAAACTCTACCAAACTTTTCCCTGAATTATTGTACTGCACGTGCGCCGTGACTGCACTGCTTGTTTGGCATCTCTATGCAGACCATGTGCATAAGAAAGCATCTTCTTTGTTTCATTTTCCTTTGATTACAGCTTCATTACTGTTATACTATAAGCCTACTGTGATGCTACTACAAAGCATCGTGCTATAATGAGCCGTTACGGTACACAATTGTCAAAATTCAGATAAGAGGAGTCCAGTATTCAAATATTACCCGCACCCCAGTTTTTCGTTCGCTATTTTTTAAAAAATATGCGGGTAGTATTCGAGTATATACGGTACTTTAGTTGATACCAGTAAAATATGAGAATGTGTTAGACCTATAATTATGTATTATTTCTATGATTTTTATTATTATTAAGAAAAATAACAAAGTTAAGTAACAAATGTATTACAATTGTACAACCGGCTCTTTACATCTGTGCACATCAGAATCCCTACGCCCTGCATAGATTACTCATATTCATTAAAAAATCACCCCCATGAACCCCGACAACACGGTTAACAACTTCACTTGAGCAAGCTGAGTCCGCAAATGAGGTACCTCAGAAAAAAGCAAGCCGCTGCTCGCAACAGAGAGCCACGGCTTAGTTTTATTTATACCAAATCCTAAGCAGCGGCTCAGCTATCAAGGTCATTGAGCAACTGCTAGGAAGGAGACTGAGGAAGCCGCTTTTTATTTATACCAAACCAAGCAGCTGCTAGGAATTAGTGAGTTTTGAGCCGCTGCTTGGTTTTATTTATACGACCCAATGACATATAATGATGTGTACCTTTAAAATGGCTTCAATCCTTCCTGCTCTATTCTTTTTGCTGACTGCAGCCACATCTAAAACAAACTGGCCTACTGCCTCAAGAGGATCAGGAACTGAAGCCAGTAAGTCTTCATCTGCGATACTTGCTCTGTCAATATTGTCATGGATCTGGCGAATTATATTAACAAACGAGTCTGTGTCTTCTGTCCGAAGAAAAGCCTGAACTAATGGTCTCTTCAGTAAAGGTGCAGAGTAATATGCACGGTAACGCATAGCTGTCAACAGAAACAAGAGTACAATTTAAATTAAAATAATGCTGTAAGCTCACAGAGCTTAGAGCTTATTTATTACAATGTATCTAAAATGTAAAACAAATGTCAAGAAATAAATTGTTAATACTAGCCGTTAGATGGCACTAATGTAAGTCATAGAAACCAGAATTCTTGGCACACTTATGCTTCTTTATTTACACTTAAATAAAGAAAATAGCTATTATATGCATTCTTGTATTGAACAAGGAATGTTTCTCAAACATTTATGCTCATTAATATTGGTTATTAGCCTTAAATCTAATGTTAAGACTAACTCGTAACAGAGAAAGCTACTTTACCGACATCAACCAGGTATCGACTGTCGATCTAAGACTTAAAAATCACTAAATGCAAAGGTAACTTCTAATAGGCATTCTAAATTTACTAAATGCACTAAAATACTACATGTAAATTAATTCTAATTCAAATTTGCATTTAAAAGCTCTTTTACGCTACAAATTAAGGCCAAAGATGCTTAAATCACACACTCTTTGCTATCGATCACTCACAGTTCAATATTGATAACTTCTACTTAGCCCTACAGATAGAGTAGCGAATGCCTAGATCACTTGACATAGGAAACTTATTAATTTCTCTACATTTGAATATTGCTTAATAAAACAAATTCTTTCGTATATTTTTCTGTATGTTTCAGAAGGCTTAGAGCAGTGGTCTTCAACCTTTTATTAATTAAGGGCCAAATTATTGTCATGGAGGACTTGGAGGGCCGCATTAATTAAGCGTGTATATACATATACATATATACATATATATATGTATGTGTGTGAATTTTGTCTCAGGTTAAAATAATTTACATGAATTTGTTATAACATTTTATATTTGTTGATAACTGTATTAAACATCAATATTGAAAACAATATAGGTCTACTTGACATATATTTAAACATCTTATAAAACTCAAAATTAAACTGAAAACATCAAATTTGTGAGAATATTATAGGAGAAAAATTCCTCCGGCACTGGGACTTGAACCCAGGACCTTTGGCTATTCGCGCCAATGCTCTACCAACTGAGCTAAGCCGGAGCTCAATTCACAGCGCCAGATGGAACTTCTCTCCTATGACTGATTGCCCTAATGGTCTACCTCACAGACAGACAAGTTATGTCATATGCAGTACTGTGAGGCACACTAAGTAGTGATTTTGTGACCGGGCTCCCACTGTTATTGTACAGTTAACATTCAAGATAGATATATAAGCATTCATGAGCCACAGATTATTGTCTCTGTTGGACACTACATGAGAATATTATAGGAGAAAAATTCCTCCGGCACTGGGACTTGAACCCAGGACCTTTGGCTATTCGCGCCAATGCTCTACCAACTGAGCTAAGCCGGAACTCAATTCACAGCGCCAGATGGAACTTCTCTCCTATGACTGATTGCCCTAATGGTCTACCTCACAGACAGACAAGTTATGTCATATGCAGTACTGTGAGGCACACTAAGTAGTGATTTTGTGACCGGGCTCCCACTGTTATTGTACAGTTAACATTCAAGATAGATATATAAGCATTCATGAGCCACAGATTATTGTCTCTGTTGGACACTACATGAGAATATTATAGGAGAAAAATTCCTCCGGCACTGGGACTTGAACCCAGGACCTTTGGCTATTCGCGCCAATGCTCTACCAACTGAGCTAAGCCGGAGCTCAATTCACAGCGCCAGATGGAACTTCTCTCCTATGACTGATTGCCCTAATGGTCTACCTCACAGACAGACAAGTTATGTCATATGCAGTACTGTGAGGCACACTAAGTAGTGATTTTGTGACCGGGCTCCCACTGTTATTGTACAGTTAACATTCAAGATAGATATATAAGCATTCATGAGCCACAGATTATTGTCTCTGTTGGACACTACATGAGAATATTATAGGAGAAAAATTCCTCCGGCACTGGGACTTGAACCCAGGACCTTTGGCTATTCGCGCCAATGCTCTACCAACTGAGCTAAGCCGGAGCTCAATTCACAGCGCCAGATGGAACTTCTCTCCTATGACTGATTGCCCTATAATATTCTCATGTAGTGTCCAACAGAGACAATAATCTGTGGCTCATGAATGCTTATATATCTATCTTGAATGTTAACTGTACAATAACAGTGGGAGCCCGGTCACAAAATCACTACTTAGTGTGCCTCACAGTACTGCATATGACATAACTTGTCTGTCTGTGAGGTAGACCATTAGGGCAATCAGTCATAGGAGAGAAGTTCCATCTGGCGCTGTGAATTGAGTTCCGGCTTAGCTCAGTTGGTAGAGCATTGGCGCGAATAGCCAAAGGTCCTGGGTTCAAGTCCCAGTGCCGGAGGAATTTTTCTCCTATAATATTCTCATGTAGTGTCCAACAGAGACAATAATCTGTGGCTCATGAATGCTTATATATCTATCTTGAATGTTAACTGTACAATAACAGTGGGAGCCCGGTCACAAAATCACTACTTAGTGTGCCTCACAGTACTGCATATGACATAACTTGTCTGTCTGTGAGGTAGACCATTAGGGCAATCAGTCATAGGAGAGAAGTTCCATCTGGCGCTGTGAATTGAGCTCCGGCTTAGCTCAGTTGGAAGAGCATTGGCGCGAATAGCCAAAGGTCCTGGGTTCAAGTCCCAGTGCCGGAGGAATTTTTCTCCTATAATATTCTCATGTAGTGTCCAACAGAGACAATAATCTGTGGCTCATGAATGCTTATATATCTATCTTGAATGTTAACTGTACAATAACAGTGGGAGCCCGGTCACAAAATCACTACTTAGTGTGCCTCACAGTACTGCATATGACATAACTTGTCTGTCTGTGAGGTAGACCATTAGGGCAATCAGTCATAGGAGAGAAGTTCCATCTGGCGCTGTGAATTGAGCTCCGGCTTAGCTCAGTTGGTAGAGCATTGGCGCGAATAGCCAAAGGTCCTGGGTTCAAGTCCCAGTGCCGGAGGAATTTTTCTCCTATAATATTCTCATGTAGTGTCCAACAGAGACAATAATCTGTGGCTCATGAATGCTTATATATCTATCTTGAATGTTAACTGTACAATAACAGTGGGAGCCCGGTCACAAAATCACTACTTAGTGTGCCTCACAGTACTGCATATGACATAACTTGTCTGTCTGTGAGGTAGACCATTAGGGCAATCAGTCATAGGAGAGAAGTTCCATCTGGCGCTGTGAATTGAGCTCCGGCTTAGCTCAGTTGGTAGAGCATTGGCGCGAATAGCCAAAGGTCCTGGGTTCAAGTCCCAGTGCCGGAGGAATTTTTCTCCTATAATATTCTCATGTAGTGTCCAACAGAGACAATAATCTGTGGCTCATGAATGCTTATATATCTATCAAATTTGTGACTTTTGTAGTTTAGTGAGAAATTTGACATTGTTTATCTTTTACTAATCTGTCAACATTAGCTTTTATGTCAGATGTGGCAATTCGAAGAGAGTTCTCTAAATGAGTGTCAGAGATACGGTTTCTCAGTTTCGATTTCACGTTCTTCATTCTTGAAAATAGCTGCTCACAGATGTAAGTGCTGCCAAAAAGAGATGCTGTGGCCAGAGCATGAGATCTGATTGCTGGAAATCGATCACCTTCAACATACAATGAGTAAAACTCCAGAAGTCCAAAGTTTTTAAATTTCTCCTGTAAATCGCTATTGCACTGAAAGTCAATAAGTTCCATTTGTATATTTCCGGAATAGTCTTCCACATTAACACTGAAAGGAGCACAAAAAAGCTTCATCATAGTTTTATTTTGCTTGAAGTCTAAAAACCTGTTGCTAAAATCTTGCTGTAACATGGAGAGTGCTTCGCTGTACTTTTCTTTGTTTTGAACTTCACATTGTGACAGTGTTGGAAAATGTGTGAAGTCGCCTTGTTGTACTTGATTCTTCCACAAACTAATGTAATGGTTGTAATTTATATTTCCTCTCTGCTCCGTCTAAGTGCTTTGCTATGGTAATACTTGAAATATAAATTACCTCTCTCTGCTTATTAAGCTCTTTGCGGTTACGTCTTTAGTTCGGTGTCGCGCTCTAGTGGGGAGCTCGAGCATCTTGAGCCTGGCGACGACCTTGCCAGATCCGCCGAGTGAGTTAAAGTGCACGGTTGTGGGGGAGTCGCCTGGAGATTTTCTCTCGTTCCTGTATGTGAGTACCGACATTTTACTATGGCGTAACCGTAATTTCAATTCTTGTGCCTTCAGCACACATCTCATGTATGTAAAAGAGAGAGAGCAAGCCTTAAAAGTACCTATTGTCAGTTATATCCAGTAAATTCAGTGACCATGTAAAAGATTCAGGTCTAGCAGAAAACTTATTTCGTGATTGGCTAATTGCCATTATAATGTTAAATAATTTGTGGAGTAGGTAATCTATGGGTGAAGCAATATTAGGGCACCCATATGCTGTTTCAAGTTTTGATAGTATATCAGCGCTGTTAATCAATGTTTCAGAAAGATCCCGCAAATTAATCTATATGCAAATAGACATGTCATTTCCGTAGAAGCCCAGTGGCGTGATAGTCATGTTTCATTAATTTTGGTAACGCCTACTTCTATAAATGATTATTACCTTTTCTTATAATGCATTTTGATTGAAAGATTAAAATTTCTTAGACTGCAGATTTTTTGTAATCATATGTTACTTTCACGCAATGTTTTATGATCAAGGAAAGGGGCGTTTCTTGTACATGCATCGACGCCATGTTAAAGTTTTGTCCAGAAATAATTCTTGTTACTAGGCACATGAGACATATAATGTAATATTCCCATTATTTGGAAAGAGTAATATTTTCTTAATCAAGTTAATGTTCACGCTTATATACCTTAAAATGAAATTTGGAACATTAGAATTCTGATACAGGTAAATTCTTGATTATAAGTTGATAATGTATTTGAGGAAAATTCCCACTATCTAGGATAGGCCTATTCCGTCTTGCTATTGAAATTGTGAAGCTATTGCATATCAAATTAACTTCTTGTGGCCTGTTATGTTACTTACGAGAGTTCTATTGATGGTTTTTCGGGCCTAATGCTTGGTAAATTTGTTCTTGAATTTGATCCCGGTAGGCCTATACATTTCTAGTACATTCCATCTCATTTGGTCTAGCTCTTATAGTTTCCCCTTGATATGTAGTAGTTCATTTATTAATTTTGCTTGAGCTTTCGGTCACCTCAGTTAAGTAGATTTTCTGGCTTTCTAATTTTTCTTCCTTTCATATATATACACAATTATATTTGCCCTTTGAATGTGCGATTATTATATACTGCATTTTCAGTTCGAGTCTTTCGTCAAGCTACTTAAGGTTATTCTAGGCCTATTGATTTGGAACTTTAATATTGCTGGTTCCTTACATTTTTCTAAATTTGTTCTAGGCCTACCTTTTTCTAACATTAGAATTTCTGATACTATATATTTACCTGAAGTTATTCTAGGCCTACCTTTTTCTAACATTAGGATTTCTGATATCATATATTTTTCTGAAGTTATTCTAGGCCTATTCATTTGGAACTTGAGTATCGCTGGTAACTTACCTTTTTCTAAATTTATTTTAGGCCTACTGTTTTCTAATATTAGTATTTCTGATACCATATATTTTCTTGAAGTTATTCTAGGGCTATTGATTTGGAACTTTAATATTGCTGGTTCCTTACATTTTTCTAAATTTATTTTAGGCCTACTCTTTTCTAACATTAGAATTTCTGATATCATATATTTTTCTGAAGCTATTCTAGGCCTATTCATTTGGAACTTGAGTATCGCTGGTAACTTACTTTTTTCTAAATTTATTTTAGGCCTACACTTTTCTAATATTAGTAGTTCTGGCACCTTATATTTTCCTGAAATTATTCTAGGCCTACTATTTTGGAATACTAGAATTGCTGACACCGTTCTTGTTCTAAAATTATTCTTGCTTCATTGTTTTTGAACTTTACATTTTGTCCTAGTCTCATTTCTAAAATTATTTTGGACATTTATTCATTCTTAGTGAGTATATTTTGATACCTCGTCGGAATTGATATTTCCTGGTCGTTTAACGTTGGCCTACATATGTTGATTCAACTTACTTGAGACTCTCTTATATTCACTATTACCTACTTAGCGTTTTCTGACATATTCAGATATCTAGCCTTCAGCTTATTATTCTCGACTATTTTATTTATAGTTGCTCGTCCAGGATTATTGGGATTAGGTATTTAGTACAGCTTTCCTTAAATAGAAGATTCATTATTTGGAATTGAGGTTTCAATATAGGTATAATAAACTTGAAGACTAACATATACTGGTTAGGATATATTTATTGTTTTTTATGATATATAATATTTATTAATATGGGTAATTATTGTTACTTGTTGAATTGTACTCTGCCTTTATGAGAGATGTTCCATGATATTTATTAAAGTTGTTACTTGGTTGAATTCTACCTGTTTTCTATGTGGTATTGCAAACTTGCCCTCTACTCTGCCTGGTACGAAAGAAGTCGATCTCCCTCTGAGGGCATTTCCTCATGCTTCCCCTGTGCTCTTCTGTAACAGATTAGGCATCCTATAAATTATTGCATTATATATATATTATTCTCCTTTTGGATTTGGACTTATATCTCATTTGGTATTTGAAGATAATTAAGTACAGTAGCTGGTTAGGTTATAGGATTGACCTTTTGCTGTTTTTCATTATCTAGCAACATTTTCAAGTAACTAAGTAACCATTTTCTTAATTTAATTAAAGAGTTAAATCTGATAAAACACAACTCGTTGCATGGTAGCAACTCTTTCGTCCGAGGCGAGGGAAGTTATATATGCTTTGCATATATTCTGTTTGAGTATTGGCTTCTAGTAACTTCATCTAGTTCAAATAGTTATTGTCTTGGCCCATGATTTTCTCCTTTCGTCTTGACCTTGGTCATTTCACGGATGATTCCTCACTGGTCAGTTTGGGTACTTGGCGGTCCGACACGGAAAGGTATATTTTCTTGTGCTTTGACTTGGCCTATATTGGTGCCAAATTTGGGCGGTCGGGGTTTTGTTCGTTGATCTCTCCTTGGTCGGGATCGTTTGGGGTTTCTTGGCTTTGTAGTCAGTTCAAGTTTAATTCTCTGTCTTCTAGTTTACAGATTTTGCATTTAGTTATTTTTGACAGTTTCCTTTGTAGTTGTGTCTCCGTGCGTAGATGTATAGACAGATATATATTTATATTTAGAGATTGGATTTGCCTTCTAGTTACTGAGCATAGATGCTCTGTTTTGACTTACAAAAATTTTCAGGTTGGTGTAGAATTGCTTTTTTCAAGTTATACCAAGTGTGCTTTCTTGTGACCAGTAGCTGCGGTAGGCCGGCACCGCGCTGCTTTGTTGTTGATATTTGTCTATTTACTGTAATAGACTTTTTCTCGGATATTGATGTTCGTCAGTGCTAATCTGCATTTTTCTAACATACTATTGCTGCGGGTGGTATGGGACACTCGTTATGCGTCTGGTTGTCTCTTCTTATTTCAAAATAATTCTTATGGGTGGTATGGGACACCCTCCGTTTCTTATTCAACTCGTTTGTAGTCAGTATATCCTCTCTTAGGTTTTGTGTGAAGTAATCAATCAGGGTTATTGTGATTACTTCAAATTAAAATTTAGTAGTCCTTGTTAGGAAGGCACGCGCCACGTTTGTTGATCAGTGCGATCATGGATATACTTCATTGTGGTGTGTTGCTACTAACATTTTAAAATGTTTTGATAGGCTTCGTACTTTTTTCATACAATATAGCTTAATTATTAAGGTGAAGTTTCTGTATGGCATATTTAATGTGAGTAGATTTTCTCATGGTATATTTCTGAGCTATTGCTGTATTCTCTTTTATTGAGTTATTTGACCAGTATCTAGAAGGCGATATCGTAATTTATCCTATACCTATGACAAGCGTCCTGTGACTTATAATAAGTTAGAGTTCCGAACCCTTTTTTGTTAGTGTTTGGATAGATCTGTTAGGCGTTGCCACATTTCTCAAATCAAAAAATGTTAAGTCTTAAGGGTTGGATCTTTCTGAGCAATGGTTCCTGTATTGAGTATTAATTAGGTAAATGATGATGTTTATGAGATGTGAGTGTATATTAATACATATGTTTGTAATTTTGTAATTGTCTTGTTAACTCTCTTTTATAAGGTTTGTAATATGTTCTATAAGCTTGTTCAAGTTTTTGCCTTAGTAAATTGTCGCTACTTACTCTTAACTTGAGAAATCCCTCCTTGGCGGTCTCCTACCCAACTAAGTATTATGGGGGCGCCCCCCCCCCAAAAAGAAAATGACTAAAAATTAAAATAACTCAAAAAAAAAAACATTACTCAAAATAAAGAAAACCACCGGTGGTAAATATGTAATGCTTAGGAAGGCATTTAAAAAAAACATTTCCATTGTAAAAAAAAAGGAGTAACAACAATAAACTGATAAAAAAAAAAGAATATATATATACATTTTATTCGAATAAAAGAAGAAATCTCTAAGCAGTTTTATAAAAAAAAAAAATTGGTGCTAGTTTCTCTTCAAGTACAAGGCTATATTAACTGATATTGGACAAAAAGAAAACTATCAGTTATCTCCTGAAAATTTGGACCTCTTTTCCAAAATGAGTGATCCTCCCAAGACATTTTCTTAGCCAACAAAAATATCCCATCTCGCAGAGGATGTACTAGTCCCCTCCCTGTGAGCATGTGTGATCCTCGTTCATGATTCTGAACATTTTGTTGCATGTTCGAGCTGCTCCGTGGAGATGTATTCTACATGTGTTTTCTGGGACCTGGAAGCCATCGAGTTCCTGCTGGCTCGTTTGGAGGTATATGGCCAATGCCTCTGGACACTCTTTCTGTATGGATGCCTCATGGGGTATGCAACCCCTACTTCTCTTTGTCACTCAATGTGGGTGGCCGGAGTCATCCTCACATTTTCGCCCAGCAGTCGTCGATCATAGAACTATATGTGGTGTTCTATACTCTTCGCCCTCGTCATCTCCAGCTCATCGAAATCTGGTGTGTCAGCTAAGTATGGACCTTGCTGATTTTTCACCTTGCCGAATATGGACATTTGGCAGCATTTTTGGTGTGCGCTGTATGTGTTATCGCAGAATCATGAAGAGAACTAATTTTGGCTATGCCATTTAAGATTTAGACACTTTTTTTTTGGACAATAATTTGGCAACTTAATCTATAAACATTTCTATATGTATAAAATGTGCGCTTAAAATGGCTCTGTGCGAAGAAAAACTTTTCAAGAGAATGATTCATCAAGATATATTATTATGGTATTTTGAAAGACTAAATTATGCAAGTTGTGTATGGATATGTCATGATCTAATTGTGTAGAGTGTCTTTGTCTTAGTATTAATATTTTGGGGGATTACTTAATAGTTACCTATTGCTTGGGGTTCTACTTCACTAATTTTGAGTATTTAAAAAAAAAAAAGTTTTGGTAAAACTTTTTTTTATGGGACAGAGGGGAGTATTGTAATGGTTGTAATTTATATTTCCTCTCTGCTCCGTCTAAGTGCTTTGCTATGGTAATACTTGAAATATAAATTACCTCTCTCTGCTTATTAAGCTCTTTGCGGTTACGTCTTTAGTTCGGTGTCGCGCTCTAGTGGGGAGCTCGAGCATCTTGAGCCTGGCGACGACCTTGCCAGATCCGCCGAGTGAGTTAAAGTGCACGGTTGTGGGGGAGTCGCCTGGAGATTTTCTCTCGTTCCTGTATGTGAGTACCGACATTTTACTATGGCATAACCGTAATTTCAATTCTTGTGCCTTCAGCACACATCTCATGTATGTAAAAGAGAGAGAGCAAGCCTTAAAAGTACCTATTGTCAGTTATATCCAGTAAATTCAGTGACCATGTAAAAGATTCAGGTCTAGCAGAAAACTTATTTCGTGATTGGCTAATTGCCATTATAATGTTAAATAATTTGTGGAGTAGGTAATCTATGGGTGAAGCAATATTAGGGCACCCATATGCTGTTTCAAGTTTTGATAGTATATCAGCGCTGTTAATCAATGTTTCAGAAAGATCCCGCAAATTAATCTATATGCAAATAGACATGTCATTTCCGTAGAAGCCCAGTGGCGTGATAGTCATGTTTCATTAATTTTGGTAACGCCTACTTCTATAAATGATTATTACCTTTTCTTATAATGCATTTTGATTGAAAGATTAAAATTTCTTAGACTGCAGATTTTTTGTAATCATATGTTACTTTCACGCAATGTTTTATGATCAAGGAAAGGGGCGTTTCTTGTACATGCATCGACGCCATGTTAAAGTTTTGTCCAGAAATAATTCTTGTTACTAGGCACATGAGACATATAATGTAATATTCCCATTATTTGGAAAGAGTAATATTTTCTTAATCAAGTTAATGTTCACGCTTATATACCTTAAAATGAAATTTGGAACATTAGAATTCTGATACAGGTAAATTCTTGATTATAAGTTGATAATGTATTTGAGGAAAATTCCCACTATCTAGGATAGGCCTATTCCGTCTTGCTATTGAAATTGTGAAGCTATTGCATATCAAATTAACTTCTTGTGGCCTGTTATGTTACTTACGAGAGTTCTATTGATGGTTTTTCGGGCCTAATGCTTGGTAAATTTGTTCTTGAATTTGATCCCGGTAGGCCTATACATTTCTAGTACATTCCATCTCATTTGGTCTAGCTCTTATAGTTTCCCCTTGATATGTAGTAGTTCATTTATTAATTTTGCTTGAGCTTTCGGTCACCTCAGTTAAGTAGATTTTCTGGCTTTCTAATTTTTCTTCCTTTCATATATATACACAATTATATTTGCCCTTTGAATGTGCGATTATTATATACTGCATTTTCAGTTCGAGTCTTTCGTCAAGCTACTTAAGGTTATTCTAGGCCTATTGATTTGGAACTTTAATATTGCTGGTTCCTTACATTTTTCTAAATTTGTTCTAGGCCTACCTTTTTCTAACATTAGAATTTCTGATACTATATATTTACCTGAAGTTATTCTAGGCCTACCTTTTTCTAACATTAGGATTTCTGATATCATATATTTTTCTGAAGTTATTCTAGGCCTATTCATTTGGAACTTGAGTATCGCTGGTAACTTACCTTTTTCTAAATTTATTTTAGGCCTACTGTTTTCTAATATTAGTATTTCTGATACCATATATTTTCTTGAAGTTATTCTAGGGCTATTGATTTGGAACTTTAATATTGCTGGTTCCTTACATTTTTCTAAATTTATTTTAGGCCTACTCTTTTCTAACATTAGAATTTCTGATATCATATATTTTTCTGAAGCTATTCTAGGCCTATTCATTTGGAACTTGAGTATCGCTGGTAACTTACTTTTTTCTAAATTTATTTTAGGCCTACACTTTTCTAATATTAGTAGTTCTGGCACCTTATATTTTCCTGAAATTATTCTAGGCCTACTATTTTGGAATACTAGAATTGCTGACACCGTTCTTGTTCTAAAATTATTCTTGCTTCATTGTTTTTGAACTTTACATTTTGTCCTAGTCTCATTTCTAAAATTATTTTGGACATTTATTCATTCTTAGTGAGTATATTTTGATACCTCGTCGGAATTGATATTTCCTGGTCGTTTAACGTTGGCCTACATATGTTGATTCAACTTACTTGAGACTCTCTTATATTCACTATTACCTACTTAGCGTTTTCTGACATATTCAGATATCTAGCCTTCAGCTTATTATTCTCGACTATTTTATTTATAGTTGCTCGTCCAGGATTATTGGGATTAGGTATTTAGTACAGCTTTCCTTAAATAGAAGATTCATTATTTGGAATTGAGGTTTCAATATAGGTATAATAAACTTGAAGACTAACATATACTGGTTAGGATATATTTATTGTTTTTTATGATATATAATATTTATTAATATGGGTAATTATTGTTACTTGTTGAATTGTACTTGCCTTTATGCCTTTATGAGAGATGTTCCATGATATTTATTAAAGTTGTTACTTGGTTGAATTCTACCTGTTTTCTATGTGGTATTGCAAACTTGCCCTCTACTCTGCCTGGTACGAAAGAAGTCGATCTCCCTCTGAGGGCATTTCCTCATGCTTCCCCTGTGCTCTTCTGTAACAGATTAGGCATCCTATAAATTATTGCATTATATATATATTATTCTCCTTTTGGATTTGGACTTATATCTCATTTGGTATTTGAAGATAATTAAGTACAGTAGCTGGTTAGGTTATAGGATTGACCTTTTGCTGTTTTTCATTATCTAGCAACATTTTCAAGTAACTAAGTAACCATTTTCTTAATTTAATTAAAGAGTTAAATCTGATAAAACACAACTCGTTGCACTAAGTTTCCTCTCAAACGCCTCAACTTGATCAAAGAGATTGTGTATCATAGCATTCTTCCCTTGTAGCCTAATATTCAAGTCATTGAGATGTTTTGAAATATCAGTTAGGTACCCAAAATCAGCCATCCAACTAGGATCTTTGAAGTAGTGAACTGCCTTCCCTTTACTCTCCATGAACATGCAGATTTCTTCTTTCAAATCAAAAACCCTTTTTAAAAACTTTCCTCGACTGAGCCAACGAATCTCTGTGTAATAAATTACATCACCATACTCTGCATTCATCTCACTAAGGAAGGTTTGGAATTCCCTGTGGTTCAGTCCTTGTGATCTGATAAAATTCACGATTTTAGTCACATCTTTAATGACATCTTTGAAACAAACACTTTTTGCACACAAATTTTCTTGATGGATAATGCAATGATATTGTATGAACTTTTCATTTTCACTTGCATCTTTTCTAATCAGAGCTACAACACCTTCATTTTTTCCCGTCATTGCTGGGGCCCCATCAGTTACAACACCGCTCAAGTTATCCAGATTTAGGCCAAACCGGTTTAAAGTTGAAGTCAAAGCCTTGTAAATATCAGTGCCTTTAGTAGTGCCCTTCATTGGAAATAGTGCTGCCATTTCCTCGGTAATAGAGAAATTTTGATCGATTCCTCTAATAAAAATGGCTAACTGAGCTGTATCTGTAACATCAGTGCTTTCATCAAGTGCTACTGAATAAAAAACAAACTTTGAAGCACGGTCTTTAAGTGAGATTTTAATATCCTGAGATAGCTCCTCAATTCTTCTGGCAACTGTGACCCCAGATAAACTAACCTTTGAAAACAAATGTTTTTGTGTTGGGCATAGGATTTCAGCTGCCAATTCCATACACTGCTTTACAAACTCACCATCTGTGAATGGCTTTGATTGCTTAGCAATTTGTTCAGAAATGATATAGCTAACTTTAACACTTGATTCACTTTCGGCGTTTTGCCGAGTAAACGTAAATTGTTGATTCTCAAGTTTTTTCCTTAAATCTCGCACCTTATCCAATCTAAACTGACCTTGTACTGCGTCCATCTTGGAAGCGTGCTTTGTGTCATAATGCCGCTTTAAATTGTACTCTTTCATTACGGAGACAGACTCATTACAAACCAAACAAACTGGTTTGTTTTTTATATTTACAAAAAAGTATAGATCAATCCACTTTTCTTGAAACACTCGGCACTCATCGGTAATCTTCCGTTTCTTACTACACGAAGCCATTATTCACTAAACTTAAACTAACATTCACTTGCGGGCAGACAATAGAAATAGGTGAAACAGACTGAGACAATGACACTGGCGTGGGTTGCGATGCTACGAGTGACCTTGAGCATCAGGGTTGCCACTTAACGAATTCCCTACTACGGCCGAAGCAATTGGCCAACTTCAGTGCTGCAATGTTTTCCTATTTGTTTGGAAACAAAATCATTCGGCGGGCCACAAAAATATACACGGCGGGCCGCAAGTGGCCCGCGGGCCGCGGGTTGAAGACCACTGGCTTAGAGAATACTTTTCTACTTAATATTATTCAGCTTTATGATGGAAGCGTCTAAAATGTTCAAGAATGGCTTTCCATCAGATTTATGAATACGACTTCTTGTAAGATGTTTATGTGAACGCATTTGCAGCCGTTAGACTCTTTTCACTTCTTCAGCAACCTTTGAGTCGTAAGGGCGTAGACCAAATTTATCAAGCAGACCACAAGTCAGTATATAACAGTACAGTTAAGACAAATAGCATCTACAGCAACGCTTCGATATGGACTTCGCAGCAACCTACATCACGTAACCAGATTGGAGCATCGAACTTGTAGCAGCCCTAGAATCCCATGGAGCGTAGTTTGCAGCCGTTGGATGACTCGCTATTGGCCACCATTCCAGAGGATTTTATGCAGGAATCCACAACTACATCATGTACTACTGCATCTATAACTGTACTTTCCCATACTAGCCATAGTCCGGCTAATGTATTCACATATACATCAATGAAGTCTCATTAAAAGTTAAGTAAAACTTACATAATCTATTGTTCACTTCACAAAAGCCTAGAATGGCTTAGTAACTTTGCTTATATCAAAGTAATACAGCATTCATAACTATTTGGGAGTTTTGGCAATCATGCAGCTCCTCTTTTCCCTATGAAGGAACTGTCGTAGTATTTTCGAGCAAATTATAGCTCAACTAATCTATATTGTACATTGTTAATCTTTCAATAAAATTACTACAGTTATTTGTTAAGGAAACAATATCTTCTAAGTGAAACAGACGTTTTCCCATTAAAAACACGAATTTTAGTGTTGTCCTTAGAATATGCGAATTTTAAGGTTTTAAAAATTAAAACCGCTATTTTTACATTTTGATGCATTCCTGAGTATACAGTCAACTCTCGATTACCCGTGGATTCCATAACCATGAGCGAAAATTTGAATTTCCCGCACTTATTTGAAATTTCCTGCACTTAATTTTGAATTTTCCACATTTAATTTCGAATTTCCCGCACTTTTATTTTGTCAGATTTTTAATTTCCCGCATTTAATTTCATTTGTATAAAATGGCTACAAAGTGCGGGAAATTCGAAATAAGTGAAGGAAATCCAAAATCTTGAACCCGATTAATTCTAACATTTGAATTATCTGTGTTATTCAAGTATTGGGTGCATGTCAAGGTCCCAATTAACACTGATAACCAAGAGTTCAGTGTAGTTTTAAATGATCCTCCTACAACAATGTTCCGACTGACAGGAGAAAATACTTGAAAAAGAATTTTGCTACAATGGTTATTTTTTTATTTTAAAGTTAAATAACCTAAGGTATCAGATACTCACTCCAGTGTTTG
This sequence comes from Ectobius pallidus, assembly GCA_964059195.1. Lineage (NCBI taxonomy): Eukaryota > Metazoa > Arthropoda > Insecta > Blattodea > Ectobiidae > Ectobius > Ectobius pallidus. The sequence continues at coordinate 41,648,433 of CAXKWD010000008.1, forward strand.
ATTTCTAGAAATCATTCTTTATCTCAACAATAAGTAAAATTGCATTAAAAATAACACAGATTTTTTTGAAAAAATAACTCTACTTTTGGGAAAAATATCACCACTTTTGGTAAAAAATAATAACATTTTTGGGGGAAAATAACACCACTTTTAACCAAAATAATAAACTCACCTTTTGCATGTCTCTACTTATGATGAATTGGTCTCTCACAAATTATTATTGAGATTTTCATATTTGCAATAATGCTACAATGCATTGCAAAAAGAACGTTACTCACCTATGTCTGCAGCTTTTGCTATTTCATTCTGAGATAAGAAATATGCAACTATGGCACTTGCTGCTGCTCCAACAGAAACACCAGCACTTCTTAATGAATTTATTAAATCATTCACTGGCATTTTCTCAAGAGCAGGAATAATGTATTCCCTCAGTGTTTCATATCCAGCAGCAATGTTGAATTGAGTGCTCATACGAGTAATAATATCCAGCGTACCTTAAAAAAATGCATAAAGAAAACAAATTACTGATGAACATGAACTACAATAACAGTAGGCCTACTATTCATATGGACATGTGCACATTTGGGTGGCCAAAAAAATCATTTTTTTCAATCACTGTAGTGCAGAAAACTTTCCTCCTATGATAAAAAGAAAAACTACATAAAAAAATTAAAAATCGATTGACATCTTCCAATCATGCATTACACTTGAAGTTTATAAAAATTCATGGATTTAAAAATTTTTTTTGTAATTTTTTAAAACTCCTTAAAGTTTTGAGATTGACATGCTATAGTTTACTATGTTCATTTTATGGTTCAATAAAGTTAAACAAACTAGAATATCATTAATATTTAATGTTTTCCGTTTGTGCAATGTGTTCGTAAAACAGGAATTTAAAGAAAAATTCACAAGTTTCATCATGCATGACCTAGAATGGTGAGAAGGTGGCAACATGTCAAGTTCCACCCACAACCCACCCAACCAACCATCCAAAGTAGGGGTCTGTTATTTACATTATTATTATTATTATTATTATTATTATTATTATTATTATTATTATTAATATTATTATTATTATTTTTTTTTTTTTTTTTTTTTTTTTTTTAATATTTAAAAAACTGACTAGGATTTAGAGGTTCACTGTTACTTATGATTATTTTCAAAGTGTGCACATTTAAAGTGAGACTTTTGGAAAAAATCAGGTACAAGCAATCTTTATAACAGCCTACATCTGATGTAGCCATCTGTAGCTTCATGTCATGTCAGGCCTCCTCGGTAACAAGTTTGACACACCTCTCAACTGCATGAGTGTCACGGAAACTTTATGATGTCTCCGATGGGGTTATTGCAGATTGATGAGTGATTGAATATCATCATCACATACATCCCACAGCACTGGAGGAGGCTACAATGGCAAGTATTACAGTTAATAATTTCAGTGTAAATCAGTAGCTTCAAAGTTTGTCTTATATTTCATGAAATTTCTAATAGGTTTCCCTTTAGAGGTGGATTGTCTTCCTTTTCAATTACTCCTACATTCAAGCTCTCGAACTTCATCAATTAACATAGACAACAGTAAATTTTTCGAGTGCGGAAATAATGCATTGTGATCAATGACTGGATTAACAACTTGAAGTTACCTGTCAAATAAATACCATGATGATTGAATTGCAATAAAAACATGTTTAGAGTCGCCACTAAAATATTTGCTCTTTTCTTTTTTTTTAATCTTGAACCAAACAGGCATGTAAGATGGAAGGCTTAAATATTTGTTTCAAGTTCTTAGAAGGGTAGGACAATCTTATGTACAACATAAGTACTTTATTGGTCGCAGTTAGCAACTAAACTGTAATAGAGGACAAGAATCTTGAATTGACAAATCCTCTGGACAGTGTCCAGACATTATTGCTTATTATACCACTTGTGGTATATGCTGGAAAAAATGTAATTGATCGCAATGTATTATTCCCCACTTAGAAAATTTCCTATTGGCTATGTTAATAAAATTAATGAAAGAGCACATTCGAGAGCTTGGATATAGGAGAATTTAAAAAGGAAGGCAATCCACCTCTAAAGGGAAACCTAACGTATTGGCCCGAATATAAGATGTTTTTTCCCTGAAAATGTGCTTTTAAAAACGATACTCATCTTATACGCGCAGCCTAAGACACAACAACTCTCCATTCACGAATGCAGCTGTGCACGTGTGTAGCGGGTATCCCCATGCAAATGGCGTGCATCCGACCCAAGGTCAAAGTCGCGCGGAAATTACCAAATTTTACCGAACTTTATTGTTCCCGAATTCGTGCTCCTTGTACTGCTGTGTACTGCACTGCTTGGCATCTCTATTCTCTATGCATAATGCTTTGTTTGACCACCATCATGGCAGACCATGTGGAAAAGAAAGCATCTTCATTGTCTCAATGCGTAAATAAAGGCGAGAAGAAGAAGTTACGACATGAACTTCAAACTTCTGTTTTATGTGAAGCAAAATGTACTAATAAGCTATTTCATTTATTTTTTCGTAACTACCCTTCAAAAATTCAGGGTCGTCTTATATTCGAGGTTGTCTTATTTTCGGGCCAATACGGTATTACAAATTTCGTGAAACCCAAGACAAACTTTCAAGTTACCGTTTACACTGAAATTATTGACTACAATACTTGCCCGTTGTATCCAACTTCAATGCTACAAAAAGTATGTGATGCTATTTCATCATTCATCAATCTGACAATAAGCCCACCAGAGATATCAAAAAGTTTTTGTGACACTCAGGCAGTTGAGAGATGTGTCAAACTTGTTACCGTGGAGACCTGACTAAAGCATGTGGACATGAAGCTAGAGATGGCTATATCAGATCTAGGCTGTTATAAAGATTGCTTGTACCTGATTTCTTCCAAAAGTCTAACTTTAAACATGTACACTTTAAAAGAATCATAAATAACAGGGAACCTCGGAATCCTAGTCAATTTTTATAAATACTTAAAAATGTAATGTAAATAACACACCCCTACTTTGGACGATTAGTTGGGTGGATTGTGGGTAGAACTTGACTTATGCCACCTCATCACCATGAGCCTGGGTTGTTTTGATCTGACAAAACGAGCAAATAACTGCACAATGAAACATGTGAATTGTTCTTTAAATTCTCATTTTTCGGACACGTTGCATGAATGGAAAACATTAAAATATTAATGATATTCATTTAGCTTTATTGAACCATAAAATGTGCATAAGTAACATAATGACAAGTAAGTAGTAATAAAAATTATGAAAAATGCTCAAATTTGTCAATTTTAATAAACTTTTAAGTGCAATTGGAAGATGTCAACATATTTTTAATTTTTTAAACCCATTTTTATTCCACTTATAGGAGGCAAGTTTTCCACACTATAGCGATTAAAAAAAAAGGATTATTTTTTACCAACCATAGTGAACATGCTTAAGTTAGTAAATAAATAGAATCCCACTTATTCAAGGCCATAACAGAACAGCTAACAACATTTTTTGTCTGATTCTAGCACATTGTTTTAAATTATTTAAGTAAATTTGAAAACAAGTAAAGGTCTTTTACAGGGTTGTCCTATGTCTACAATTTTGTTTAAAATATATTTAGAAATATGCCTGAAAGAATGGATAATGAAATAAGGGAAAATGGGAAACCAGTTAGATGAGGAAAAGTTCTTACATAATTTGCTGTTTGCTGGTGACCAGGTGGTCGTGGTTCAGGATGGAGAAGATGCAAATTATATGTGTAGAAAACTAAATGAAGTTTATAAGAAATGGGTATTACAAATAAATTACAATAAAACAGAATATTTAACCAATAACACTGATGATTTATATATAGATGGAAAGAATATTAAAAAAGTGCAAGATTTTTGCTATTTAGGATCCATACTTGAATTAGACGGAACATCAAATAAAGAAATACAGAAAAGGATCACTAACGGGAGAAAAGTTATAGGAATGCTAAATTCGATATTGTGGAATAAAAATATAAATAACAAAACTAAAACAATAATTTTTAAAACAATTTCCAAAGTATAGTATTATATGGGGCAGAGACATGGACAGTCAATCCACACCATAACAGAAAACTAATTGCTACAGAAATGGATTTTTGGAGAAGAGCTGCAAGAAAATGAAGAATAGAAAGAATTCGAAATTCAGAAATAAGGAAGATAATGAAAGGAGAGGAAACAATTTTAACAACAATAGACAAAAAAAGACTAAATTGGTATGGACATCTGCAAAGAATGCCGGAGAATAGGATCCCAAAAGCTATAATGAATTGGCAACCAGAGGGGAGAAGGAAAAAGGGAAGACCTGCTAGAAAATGGGATCATTACATTTGAGACTCCTTACAAAATTTTCAGTTAAACCCAGAAGATGCTGTTGTATTGCGGTGTCGACTTTTCTCCTTTCGGAGAGTTGTCTCCGCCGTTTCTACGCCAATGTGTGAGCCTACTCTGTTTTTACTTAGCTGTTGTTGATATGTAGAGATGAGATGTTAGCCTCTTGAAGATCTTGGAGTAGTTAACTCACACATGTTAATTCGTGGGTTTATCTCCTTAGAGATAAGTGAAAAGTGAAGACCACAGATGAGAAAAGATGTTTATTCATAAATAAAGACACTAAGGCTACGTTATGTTGCTACAATCGTTGACCCAAGACAAATCCGACAATTATACACTATTCTTAGTATTTATAACCTCTTCAAGGGGAGGAGCTCACTCCTCTTATTATAATTATTATAAGTGATTTTAGTAAGAATCTGTGCTGACTTGGAATTAGCTATTATAATTATTATAGGCGAGGCAGAGCCCGCTCAGCATTTTGTACATATGGTTATTCCTGTTTCAGCACTCTGTTGGTTGTTGAACTTGATTACTCAGCAATCTGGCTTATTGTTTCTGCTCAATTTTGCTTCCTTATTTCGAAACAGTACAGAGTAATGACTTTAATACTAACATCTCTTCCTGGTTTTAGTTCATTGCCTTTTCTATAATGAAATTTCACAACAGCCTTCTTATTTTCTAAATATATTAAAAATTACACGACAATGCAATGGACAGGGATAAGTAGTACCATGCAACACAATGAACATTCTTTGGAAATATGTTAATTTTATTAAAATATGTAAAAATTTGGGTTAAATGTATTCTAAAATTTGGTTACAAATTAATGAACTTTTATACAAATGTTATTGAAATAGAGTTGTTGTGTTGGTGGAGTTTAACCTGAGAAATGAGGAAATCACTCAATAAATAAATAAAAATAAATTTGAAAAAATAAAATAGTATACTGAGTCCTAACAGGCAATCTCCAAAGGGGTGGTTAAAAAGAAAAATTTCACAAGGCAAAAAGCCTGATTGCTATACCCCATTTTTGGAACAAACTTTGATTCACTTTTAAGAGAAGTTATGACATAATTTTTCAAAATCTACATGATTAGCCAATTTTTATGACATTTTTTATATACATCATTACATACACCACTCTTATATTATGCTAACCAAATATCATGGAGGGTCTTGGAATTGTGTAGCATATAATTCGGTTAGTTTTTGTTTCCAAGGTAGGTCAAACAATGTGTGTTTTACGATTGTTTTTACAGTCAATAAAGTATAAATGAGTTTTGCAGTAAAGTATTATTCGCACACTTTTTCTTGAGCTCAACACTCCATAATGCTGAAAACCGTCCATATAAGAAGGCCTCGCTCGAAAAAATGAAGAACGCGACCCATCCCCAGTATTGCCATACCAAAAAACTTCCCGTTGAGGCATTCTTGAGCTACCGTCAATTTTTTTTTATTTGTTTACATCATATTATTCTGAAAATGACAGAATAAATCCAGGGATATTAGAAGAACAGTACTGGTGTTGTGGAAATGGTCGATATAAGTGACAACGAAGTTAAAAATAACGATTCTTTAAACCAAGAAGTATCGGAAATCAGCGAAATAATGAACCAAATAAATGAAATGAAAAGCAATTTAATGTGTTTTAAGCTGAATCTGTCGTTGGGGAAAATAACAAGTCAAGTTTTATTATTTCGTTGTATTAATTGTGTTGTATTAATTTCATACAAACTTTCGCGAAAGGTATTTAGTTAAATTACATCAATTCAGGCATGTGAAAGTGCGTATTCAAGTAGGCCTACATGTACAATGCTACGACTTTTAAACGATTTTCTATATTCTGAAGACCGGGAGAGAAATTGTCTAAATAGGCGTAAATATATTACTTTATTCATTTCTCCAGCGATATATTCTACTATAATATCTGAATCAATATAAAATTTTTAGTTTGGTAGCGAGAGTTGAAAGTGCAACAAATTACAGTTAGTTCCATTGTGTACCAGCATAAAACTACACACGTTATATTTTCTGGTAATTGGCAACCCTTCAGAAACAACGTCAATTTCAACTCACCGCCTTCTGCAATAGTCAGTCTCGTATACTGCATGCAAAATCAGCTCCCCTCACCCCCGCATTTTTTCGGCTCAAGATAAAGTGTGAGCATAATAATGATCTTGTAATCATAATTTTAGGTCTATTTCCAATATCTGGCGATCATGACAGGACAATATTTAAAAATGGAAAGGGCAGGTAAAGTAAGGAGTGTTACAAAAACGGCATTTTGATTTGATTTGATTTTGTTAAGTTTTTGAACCACATCAAAATGTGGATATCAACATACATAAATTAAGAGAAAGAATGAAAATGGACAACAGAATTAAGTCGAATAGCAGTATAGTGTATAAATTTAGAAAACAACATCAATATTAACTTCAAAAAACTCACTAATAGAATAAAATGGACTATTCGCAAGCCAGTCTCTCAGTCTGTTTTATACAATGAAATAAAAGCAGAGCTGATTCTGCTGAATTGTCACCTATTTTGGAAGCTGAGATAAAGTTCCAGCTAGTAACATTGAAGTTTGAGGAACTTAAAGGTCTAGATGAAGAGATATTAACGTTGATAACAAAGGCAGATGCAACATAGGAACAGCTGGACGCAGAAAATAATCAAAAGAAGATTACGCCAGCAAGTATTTTAAAGTTAAGTTTATGCTAGGAAAGAGATAAAGGAATGTGATAACATCAGTGTTATAAGTAGTCAGACTGAAAATAACATTAAAAAAATAAATTATAGTTGCTAAAAAAGTTATTATTAAAAACTTGAGTACAGTGGATAAACGTTACCTTAACAATCACTATGTTTCAGCCTGTCCACCAGGCCTTCACATTTCACCTGAGGAAGGCCTGGTGGACAGGCTGAGAAGTAGTGATTGTTACGGTAACGTTTATCCACTGTACTCAACTTTTTAATAATAACTTTTTTAGCAACTTACATCTCAAACGGCGGAAAGAGTTGGACTTGGGTTGAATTACCTAATATGTTAAAACAAAAGAAAATTTAAACTACCGCAGATTGAGCTTAGGAAATTTAGTGGTGAAGTTAAGGAGTGGTTAGCATGGTGGGGTCAGTTTTCAAAGATAGATTAAGATAAAAGCATTGACTTGAGTGATAAGTTCCAATATTTAATTCAGTCAACTGTACCAAACTCTTGTGCTAGAGAAGTAGTAGAAAGCTATCCTCCAAGCACAGAAAATTATTTGAACGCTGTAGAAGATGGGAAAGATGACATGTTTATAGAAGTACACATGCATGAACTTCTGCTGCTAGTGTTGCAGAATACACAGGAGGGATCTTCATGTCTCCTTCCAACTTTATATGATAAATTAGAACTAAATCGTTGGCTCAGATAGAGGTGGAGCTGAAGTAACTCCCAGCCATTAATATCCAGGACATGTCTTGTGTTGTGTATCCATTCCCAGGTTAATGCCAGGCTCGTCCTGTGTAATATTCTCCTGGTGGCTAGCGTAGCTTCATAAATCCAGGGGCGATCTCAAAATCTCGACATCTCTATAGGAAGGCTCTGAGAATGGAGGCAGCATTTGCCTTTGGAACGTCGGAGGAAATCAATCTTCAAACCTGGCTGTCATCCCAAGAAGCCTTCTTTCAAATGCTTCACCAGGAAAACCTCAAATCATATATTGAAAGCATTGTCCTCTTCATAACAGGTTTAGATGAGTTAAACTGCAGTCCCTCTGAAGATATCTCTATTCCAAGATAATCCTAAAACATTAGTTGTGTGGGTCCCTTCATAACCAGAGTTGTACAGCGTATGCTCTCACCCCCTTAAATTGAATTTCCTTTCTTTCATTATATCTGATGCTTCTTTCATAAATTTACCAAGCTCAGCAATGTTGTCAATGCTGGTGACAATTAGCTACATAAAAACCACTCATTAGTTTCATTATAGTAGAGCTTGAAGCAGTGGCAACATCACCTTCAATCTGACGGAATTTACTGAATAAAAGATGATTAATAACACCCCTAGCAGGGTGGGACTATATGTCACACCAAATACAACTCTACAATGACGATAAACCTGTAATTTTTCTTCACTGTTAAACCAAAGGAAGTGAAGGAAATCCCTATCTGACTTGTGAAGTCTTATCTGTAGGAAGGCTCTTCTTATATCTGCAATGACACCTACTGACCTCAGTCGGAACTGTAACAGGTTCTTTGGTATGCAATCAGTTAGATTAAGACCCTTTTGCAAGCACTGATTGCAGTGGCAGCTCCTCGGGGTAGGCAGGGTAGGCAGAGCCTACCCTCATACATTAAAACCTCACATACGTCTTTTTTTCTTCTTCTTCAAAACGTTTTCCAACTGGCGTTTTGATATACCACATAGCATTTAATATTTTATTTCATAACTAGCTTAAAAGGCCCGGCGTAGCTCGGGTTTTGTATTTTGTAAATGCGAAAATAACTTATGAAGGACTTTCGATTTTCAAACTCGAGGTCTTTAGGGTCTTTATATAGGTATTTAGAATTTGAAATGGGGAAGAACGACTTATCACACACAAACTATTTCCTCAGAAAACGCTAGATAAGCTACAGCTTATTATAGCTTGTAGCAGATCCCCGCGGCTTCGCCCACAATAATTAATAGGAAGATTATAAATTAAGAGCAAAATAATTAAACTATTATATTTACTAACACTTTTCACACGAAACATTCATAGGTCTAAATTAAACGATTGATAGGCCTAATTAGTGAAACAACTGTAAATCCGGCTTTGAAGTGAATTCCACGATTAGAAAGCGCAGCATGGGAAAAATAACCTCAGATTCGAGTTCCCTGGCCTAAAAAAACCCTGCATAATGTTTGTCCATTTAGGGCTATATTCACTATTCTTCTTCCGTCTAGGGTGAAAATTTCATCTGTCTGCGTGCCTTGACATTATAAACAAATGATTCGGCCATGGTGGGCTTACAAAATTCGAACGATCGCGATGCTTTTATTTCCAAGGTATGACGAAAGTAGGCAAAGTCATCTGCAATTGATTTGACAACTGAAAACTGATGTTTCGAAAGCGCAAGAAATGTACGTCTCAATCCCGTTTTCACTCATAACTCGCGAACGAAAGCTAAAATTAAAAATGTAGCATGCCTTTGCGGGAATGTATTCAACAACTTCCCAAAGTTTCATGGTGATCGGATGAATGGCATAGTAATGCATAAAGGACAGACACACATACATTCATTTTTATGTAGGCTGTATAGAAGATCTATATAGATTACCCGTCGAGCGTTGCTGCAATCTCAGAAGATTATGAGAATTGAAATCGATTAAACTCACGATGAAAAAAATGTGTGTAAATGTATTTGACAGACAGACATATATTCGTTTTTATTTATATAGATGAAGAATGGAATAAGCCTACTGAGGCCAGAGTTTCTATATTCATTTGTCCAGACTTATAATTCTGTTACATTTCAGGCAGATTTAACGACCCTACATAAGAGATTTTATTTCAAATTATATGAGATTGACTTAAACACACTTTATTAACTTCACTTACCAATTTATGGTAGAACGCGTTTCACAGGCAACCGCCTGCATCCTCAACTACATGTCAACTACAGTTGAGGATGCAGGCGGTGGCCTGTGAAACGCGTTCTACCATAAATTGGTAAGTGAAGTTAATAAAGTGTGTTTAAGTCAATCTCATATAATTTGAAATATTGATTCACTTCACTGTGTAAGTTCCAACATTATTCTTTACATTATTCGTAATAAGAGATTTTACTTATGATTACATATAGAAATGTTGTAGCCTGGACTCCGAACTAAGCAACTTCCCCGGAATTTTCTGTAAACCATCTTTCATAAGAAGCATATTCCACGTTAAATAAATATTTAATATTACCTTATCATCACCTTATCATTAACTTCTCTGGCGTTTATAATAACATGAGATATCCATTGCCTTCCAAAGCGATCGCAATGCTATTGTTTCCAAAGTATGACAAAAATAGACAAAGCCTTCTGCAATTGATTTGACAACTGAAATGAATAACTGATGCTTCGAAAGCATAAAAAATGCACGTTTTCTTGCCGTTTTTCACTCATAACTCGCGAACGAAGGCTAAAATTAAAAATGTAGTGTGACAGAAACCTTCCCGGGAATGTACCCAACAACTTCCCAAAGTTTCATGGCGATCGGATGAATGGTGTAGTAATGCATAAAGGACAAACACACACACACACACACACATACATTCATTTATATATATATAGAAGATATGGTGAACAGCTGCCTGTATGTTACGTGTGAAATAATTCAATTCACTAGCCCACAGTAATTTGAAAGGCCCGCCCAGTCAGTGCTCTCTGCTTCACTTCGTTTGAATGACGTCATGAGCTAGGCAGATTTGGAAAGTGCCTGTCTTCCTTATTTCTGAGATGGGCTCCGTAGCAAGCTATATGTGTGAAATGTCCATGCCCAGCACATGCGTAAACTGCCCTGACCAGCTAATACAAATTCTGCCTACCCCATCACGGAAATGTTCCGAACCTAGCCGATATCTTTACGAAGACTAAACCGTGCATTCTTTAAATGAACGTAACTCTGTTGCAGAAAGAACGCTCATAAAGCCTGTTCCTTCACGAAACTTTCTGAAAGTAAACCTATAACTTTATAAAGGCTCAATGCTGTAAGTTTGAGCATAGGAAAGTTTGCTGTTATATTATATATATATATATATATATACACACATATATATATTAAATTTAAATCGATGTCACGGTATTGTTAGGCAAGCAGGAACTACCCATTCCGTTCTGAGTCGGCACTAAACAGCGGCAATTTCAAAGAGTTCACAACTTGCGTCTTTAGTTACGACGATCTGCGTCATCACTGGGAGAAGTTAGAGAAAACTTTCACATACAAAATGAACCAATCAAATGCATATATGAAGAACTAGCAACAATTCCAGCAACAAGCTGCAGTGTGAGAGGAGCTCTCCTTGCTTCAGAACGGTGAAATCATATTTACAGATCACCTTTATTTACAGAATTAACCACAACGTTTACTGAACGTAATCTTCTAAATCAACTGGAAAAACAGGAATTCTGGTATGATGTAATTACGTAGATGTTATGCTGGCATGTGAGATCGGTGCAACTATTTAATTTTGAAGTGAATTAAGGTAAACTGAATGTGCCACACTTTCAGGTTAATTTATTCTGTAATCTCTAGTTTGCCTACCCTGGTTATTTTGTCACGAGCCGCCACTGACTGATTGAATGAATGTTAGTAGTGTGGTTTTCTGTGTGACAACACAGGTGGGATGCAGGTGGGATGATGTCATCCAAGATGGTGGCGGTTCCAGTTCAAGATGGCGGTGCTTCCGGTTCAAGATGGCGGTAGTTCCTGTTCCTGTCACAAAATGGCGGCATTTCTGGTTCCAATTCAAAATGGTGACGGTTCTGGTTCCTATTGCAAATGGCGGCCCATGTGCGAGATTCAAATTTGGAAATTCATAATGGCGGTAAATTTGAAAATTGTATATTGGTAATTCAAAATGTTGACGCTTCCAGTTCCTATTGCAAATGGCGGACCACGCACTCGATTCAAAATTGGAAATTCAAAACCCAGATGGCGGAAGGTACTCAATTTGAAAATTGCAAATGTTAGAAGGCTGGAAATTTGAAAATGGTATATTATAAATTCAATATGGCAAACCACGCGCGTGATTCAAAATTCAAGATGATAACATTGCGCACGGTTTGAAAATTCAAAATGGTGACGCTTCCGGTTTCTATTGCAAATGGCAGAAGGTGTGGGAGATTTGAAAATTGGAAATTCAAAATGACATCATGTGGGAGGTTCGATTATGTAAAAATTCGATTTTATATTTCAAATTTCGACTTTGAATTAAAATTAGGTTTTATATTTCATATTTCGATTTTAGATGTTATGTAACATTTGTGCAAGACTAACATCATGAATAAAACATCATTGTCATTTTTGCATGTAAGCATATTACAGACTTAACAGGATGTGTTCAAGGTCACGCGTCTCATATCACACTGGGTGATATTATGCATCATCATTAGTTTTCTAACATACATCATTCAGCGTGTTCCGTTTCTCAGCGCTTTTACACCGGACCGGTGGCAAACGATGACGTCATGCTGCAGCGGAATTGAAACAAAACTGCTGGATTTATGCTGCCATCAATGGCGACTAAATTACTAGTGATTCTAATATTTTCTTACAGGAAGCATTGGTGTATTATGGTTTCAAACAAATAGAATTTATTATTGACATAGCTAAAAGTCTTCCCATCTAGTAATAACTGAAAATATCCCCCCTTTGCCGTACTAGTCACGTCTAACCTAAAACTTTCGGAAGAATGTCTCCATATAAAACCCAAACACAACTGACAAGTGTCACAATTTTTAATATAACACGTTTTTGCAGCTAGGGTTTCTTAAATAGCGAATACCATATCAAATTAAATCAGGTAGGATAATATAATTGCTGGTCAGTAATTTTAAACATACCATCCAGTTATAGACTGCGAGTTCTTATAATCTGAAGAGAATATACATAAGTTAGCCTACTTCTTCTAATATTGTTTTTATGCCTATACTCGTTACCTTTCTTCCTAAACATTTTGGAGTTTTATTGTTCCTATGCATCTATCATTAAGCTATACATACAATAATAATAATAATTTTATTTTTTATATAATATATATAAAATAAAATAATATGTCATATTATGTCATCAAGTCAAGTGATAGCATGGACACCGGGCAGGATTGAGTGAAGCCCATCGTCTGCTAATTCCCCCGCAGTTTTACGTGAGCCAATCAGATTCATTGGTGGATTCTCGCACCATATCCACGGGCCGGTGGAACCGATGCCAAAGCGCTGTGGAAACTGGTGGCACCGATGACATCATTACTTAGCTTTGGAACAAAAATGCTGCCAGCGCTGAGAAACGGAACACGCTGATTGCATTCTATGATCACACGATTATCATCCGACCATACTGATCGTAGCAAATCACATTGTCTTTACTATACACATTAACATTATTTACAATTACACAATAAGAAATAAGATTTTACTTTCAAGAAGTGCTTTTTTCAGTGTTCATTTTTGCTGTTAGTTGTTTGATATCTGGCTGATAATTGGTACGTGCAGTTTGCAAGAGTTCACTTAAATATTCATCAGTTAGTTCAGATCGATACTTAGTTTTAACTAACTTAAGCATTCAGTACAGAGATTCAAACACATAAGTAGTCCCAAATATCGAGATAAGTCTCTTAGCACACTCTTTTGTTAGTAGGTATTTTTCTTCTGGAATTTTCTTCCAGGCCAAAACACCACTTCGTTAAAGTCCTTTTAGCCCTTCGTCCTCTTGCAATTCTACACTTCAGTTCAGGGTAGGACCATAGTGGAGGAATAGTACCTGCTCCTCAACGTTGCCACACAAAACCGCTGTCTCACTCACTCTCTTTCATTCTGTACACAAAGAAGGTGGAGATCTGGCAATCTTCCTGACAACCAGTTGCCAATTTGTAAAGATGTGACTGTGGGGGTTAAGAAAGCAGAATTGACAGATCTGAATAGCCAGCAACTCTGTAGTGCACTGTATCTCCCAACACTATGGTCCTACCCTGAAATGAAGTATAGTAGTTCCAATTCGACTCCTACCGTATCCTTTGTAATTGCTGATGAAACAAGACAACCATCATCCACAACATCAACACCAAAAGGATTTTCCAGGAATGAAAACGAAGGTTTAAAGTGTTCTAAAATCACTAAATATGCCATTGATTTCTTTAGCAAGACTAGACATTTTACACAAATAATCTTCTGTTTCCACCTGAACGTCAGGAAGGCTTTCAGTAATTCTCTTCAAACATTTGAAATGAGCGATTGTTTTAGTCTCAAGGTTTTTCCAAAAGTCTTAATTTGGTCTGAAAACTAAATACACTCTGCGCTAAATCAGAAATAAGTTTTTCACTTCCTAGTAATATGGTTTCAAAAATTATATTAACCATATACTTTTTAAAATTAGTATCATATTTACTCTTAGCTTGGTTTCAAGAGAGGCACAAGATTGGCTAGCGAGTTTCATGTGGCTCACAAGTCTTGTTGTGGCCACCCCTGCTATATAACATAGACCTTTTTCTAATTAGCTCATTTCTCCCAGAAGATGGCAGTGGAACAAGCTGCTGTGAGCTAGGAGACAACCCTCTTAAATCACTTGGCTGGAAGCCCAACAAACCATTATTCAATCTCAAGACCAACAAATCCTCAAGTCACATACTATTTAACATTTCCCACAACAGCAGTGAAATTTTAATGCAAAATAATCCTACACTAACACTTCAGAAATCATAAATGCACACAGTTTACTGGGTTTGTACGTGATGCTTACATTACACAAGGTGACAACTCTTCAAAGGAAGTGCATACATATGACCACAAAATTTTAATGCTAATATTTACCTACATACATTTCCAATTTTCAGCAAACAAAAGTGTAATCTATAAAAATAGGACCTAAGGAATGGAATTACAAAACAGAAAACAGTGCGATGTTTGAAATAGTGATGTGCTCAATGGCAAATGTATTTGAAATACTATGAAATGTATAAATGAATGGGGGGGGAGGGGGAATGCAATACATGGGAGGCCCAGCACATTTACAAATTTTCTAAGCCCCCAGGTTCCGATGTCACCGTAACATGTTATTCTTTCCTGTTATGTAAAGCAAAAGTTAACACTGCTTATTCATTACTGTATAGCCTACAGTAGTTTTGCTACAAATTTCCGAATTTATTCACTATGTCCACACTTACAGTCTGGATGTCTTGCAAGTAAAGGCCAGAAGTAATGCTGTCGGATTGGCAGATCCTTCTCTTTCATGACTGCCAGAAGTCCACATGCCTGATCAATATTTCCTGTCTGAAGACTACATTCTGTTGCAAAGTAAAAGGCTCTGGGGTTTAATCCTTCCTTCTCCAGCTTCTCACATAAAGATTTAATCTTTTCGATGGGCTGAAAATGATTAAAGTATATAATGAGTAGGCTTCATGTTTTGGTCACAACACCAGGTAGAAGAGCATGTGCATCAAGCAGTCATTTCACAACACTACCAGGCAGCACTGGATGAAAAATCTTCTGCCTGGTATCGTGACCAAAATGTGACGTCTAATAATAAGTAATACAAGAGTAGTGATTTCAGACACAGGGAAAAAAAATAGGTTCTCCCAAAACAGAGTTAATTACATTCATTCCTTTCATTTATACTTAATGGGAAACTCTCTGTACAATACTCAGGCTGCTGTAAAACACCATTTAACAATTCTTGGTTTTTAGGAAGTCCTGTTTTCAAGAAATAAAGTGTGAAGTCCTGGCATATTACCATGAAAACAATGTGATTATGTCCACTTTTAAAAATGCCACGTTATGCCACTTTATGGCAACCCTAAAATATAAATTCTTCGGTCAAGGTAGTTTCTTTTCATTTCTTCTGTACAGTGATGAAGACACCGTTTTGTTCTGTTATATTTTTATTAGCCTGTAAATTCTGAGATGACTGGATGGTTGCTATAACTTGCAAAGAAACCTGACTTTCAAAATCACCCCAAACTAAATAACTTTATTTTCTGGAAGCATGCAATATTTCACTTTCTCAAGTGAACAAGGTTCCTGTAAGATAAAGGATTTTAAAAAGGTAATGTACAGGCCTTTCAAGAGTTCAATGTTTCGAAATAGTTCCAAAATTTAACAATATATTCTTTAAGCTTAATTTATACGTGTATCAACTGACGAAATTTTTATGATTATGATATAACATGAAATAGAATGATGAGTCACGTAAGTAAATATCCAAACTTCCCTTTTGACAGAAGAAACCACAAATAAAATAAAAAATAAATTTAAAAAAGCCGGTAACGGTACTTAAACCCTGGATCTCCCGAATAAGAGCCCAAGACGCTAACACCTAGCTCAGAAAACTAATTTTGTAAGATTAAAATAATTTAAAATCTAATCGGCAACGTAATTTGAAATCAAATTAACAACATAATTGTATGTGCTACTATTGAATATGCAAATCAGTTTTCATTTTATCCTCCTGGACCAAATAACAATAATACGCTTAACTTTATAAAATGTTGCATTTTAACATTGAAAACAATGTTCTATATACCTTTTACAGCAGTACACGGGGAAATTTAAATGTACCATAATTTAAAACATTGTACAGTACTGTGGATTAATCTTGTTTATCAAACTCGGGCACCTATTCAAGTCTTCTTTTAGGTACTCTTTTTTACAAAACGCCTCTGTTATGATATTTCACCTTTACCACAATGTTATGGAATTTAGCAGACGATAATCTTTAGTCACTTCTGCTCTTAAATCTCGTGATTCTTTGTTACCAATTTGAATTTTTAGCCGTACACAAAAGTAGGTCATTTTGTAATCATACTTTTGGGTCAATAATGCAGTCCATATTCATTATTATTGTTTAAGTTAAAAAACAAGGAATTTTTGCCTCGCTTATATGATTAAGAACCAACAAAAGCAATTGAGCTCTGTGCAAAGCGAAGCCCCCTGAACTCCGAGGAGTAGGGGTAGTATTCCCGCCTGAGTCAAGTGTGCCGTGGGTGAGCTGTTCAGTTTTTATTATTTCCATAGTTTTATTATAATTTCTGGTTCTTAATAAGTGTTTATTCCCTAGACCATAGCGTCCTTTGTGTTTCAGCTTCATGTTTTCTTAATTTATTGCTGTTTATTTGGGATTGATTCTTTATAATTTCTTTTGCATTTCAGTTTATTTAATTTCAGTTTCTCTCGATTTTCAGTAAATAATGTAGCTTCATTCTTAACATTTTAATTTTCTTTGCACATGGGTTTAAATTCCTCCCCCCTTCCTCCCTCTTGTGTTGTACCCCATTTCAGGCAGCTTGTTTGTTTAATGATTAATAAAACAAGGTAAACTGATGTAACAAAGTGCCAGCCAGAATGTTTTCATTTAATCAGTTATAATTGCAATTATGATATGCAGAAAATGAGTTAAAATTGTAAAATTGTAAAAAATTACGAAGAAGTTGTTAAAAACCGTGGCACAACTGAATAATAAGATTAAAACTTTAAAACACTTATGCGCCACTTACGTAAGTGGTGCATAAGTGTTTTAAAGTTTTAATCTTATTATTTAGAAAATAAGTTATTTAAAAAAAATTGATTTCCGAGTTAAGCACCAAATTGATTCATTAAGCAAGGCTAATGGAAAAACAAAGGTCTAGTTTTAAAAAATCAAATTAAAATTGTCCAGCATCAGCAGGACTATACAGAATTGTGATATCCTACCTTGACAATAGCAAACTCACAAAAAAATTTAAAAAATAAAAACCATGTCACATTGCCCAGCTACAAGATTTGAACCAGAGACCTCCAGAATGCGAGTTCAAGACGTTACCATCTCAGCCACCTCGCTCAGTTTAACGGTCTAGTTTGATAAGCGTATGCGTCAGCTTCCAAAGCGGTATATGAACATTGTAAAACAATATGTTCTCATGATAACTGTTTTGCATTTGATAAATTCTTTTTAATATTACTATTAAAATTGGCACTAAATTGAGCTTTACTTCGGTATCGGTCACCCGATTTCATCCAGTATCAATAGGTTTCTTCTCATGGAAGTTACAAATGTGTATACCAAGTTTTATGAAAATCCGAAAAAGCGTAATTGAGTTAATGCACGTACAGACTCACAGCCAGACAGACAGACATTTTCCCTTCCAGCACACAATCTCATACTGACACTTAATAAAATCAGATAAACTGATATAACAAAGTGCCAGAATGCTGTTGTTTAATCAGTGATTAAAGAAATTATTATATACAGAAAAGAAGTTTATTTTTGTAATCAATTTCAGAGTTAAGTTCTGGATAGATTTGTTAAGCAGTGCTTACAGAAGATATAGGTCTAAAGTTTGATAAGCATATGTGTAGGAATATGTGGGTATCAATACTGTTATTTGTCAAAGCTAACTGTACTCCAATACTGGTCAACCAATTTGGTCCACAATCAATAGACTTCTTTCTTCCCATGGTCGTTATAAATGTGTGTACCATGTTTCATGAAAATCCAATAAAGCATATTTGAGTTATTGCACGTACAGACACACGGACAGACAGACAGACATTTTCCCGGTCCCCACACAATCTCATAAAGTACCATCCTGGTACTTAGTAATTCAAATTAGCTTTCTTTACTGCGGCAATCAGGCCGAATCCATCATCATCCCATGATGGGAGATGATGATTTACAGGTAGGGAAAAAAAAAAGCGGACCTAATAAAATATCTAAATTGCTGATATGACCCACTGTGATTGCCTAGCGGATTCTAGGCATGATGATGAGTGGGGCAAGGTATTTGATGATTTTGCATCTTTTTATATGAAAGTTAAAAGATAGCTCGAATATATATAAATGTATATCATAAAATAATTGATTAAATAAGGGCAATTTGTTTTTGCATTTTTTGCTTTACTTTCCACTTTTCATCATTTGCAAGAGGTAGGTCATTTTGTGGTAATTTTTAGGTCATTTTTGGCATTTTTAGGTCTCTTTCGACATTTTAGGTCATGTTTCAGTGGAGGTAGAGAGGGCTTTTCCATGTACAAAACGTTACTTTCAGACAACAGACAATCGTTTTTATTTCAGAATCTCTGCCAAGTGCTCATAGTTCATTTTAATTCAGGTTTATTGTAAACACCATAGCAGTTTGTCTTGTAGCATTAAAGAATTATTTTTTACTTTCTTTTTAAAGGGCATATATTTGCTAGGGGCAATTTGATGGGCATGTCAGTTCAGACAGATTTTTTTGCTAAAGATGTCCAAGTAGTATAGATTTACTTACTTTTTAGTAACAAAATAACTGTGTTTATATTGTAAATTCATATATAACGCACTGTCATCTGTTAAATTGGTTTTAGCAATTCATTACTTTAAAAAACTAAATATAAGTAATAATGGAAAATTTATAGGTCTTTTTTTTTAATTTTATGTCATTTTTTTCACTATTCTTAGGTAATAAATACATTTTTTATTTTCCATTTTTTTCATTATTTTATGGCCATTAAATACCTTGCCCTAATGATGAGAATATTAAAATGTATATTAAAGTTTCAATGATAGTGTGATAGTGTGTATGATGAATGTTTGAAAGATAAAATTTTATTTATATAGGAATTTAAAATATTTACAAGTTTTTTATTTTATTAGAAGCCCAGTTTTATTTTGAATATTAATTTATGTTAATCAGCTACACATTTTAACTTTTTGGGGCCTTCTGTAATATGAACTTATTTATTTAAAGTTAATTAGAAAAAACTTGATAATATTAATTGATAGGTTGTTCTGTTTAAAAATCAATTTACGAGGGTAT
Organism: Ectobius pallidus; assembly: GCA_964059195.1. Taxonomy (NCBI): domain Eukaryota; kingdom Metazoa; phylum Arthropoda; class Insecta; order Blattodea; family Ectobiidae; genus Ectobius; species Ectobius pallidus. Next base: position 41,668,289 of record CAXKWD010000008.1, read on the forward strand.
ATCAATAAATAACTGGACTATTTTTGTAATTAACAAATAATGAATTTATTTCATTCAAATTTACTTGCAAACTATTGAAGTATTCTCCGTCTGTTGAAATACAACTATTCCAATGATTTACCCGTTGTTCGAAACACTCACCGAACCCCTTTTTTGACAGTCTGTTCAGTATACCCATGACAACGTTGTTCAACTCCTTATAACTTTGAAAATGGCGACCACGTAGCTCCTTTTTCACTTTAGGGAAGAGGTGAAAATCGCAAGGTGTGAGATCCGGAGGATACAGTGGATGAGGCATGATCTCAATGCCTAATTCTTCGATGACATCTTGAGTTGCACACGCTCGATGAACCGGCGCATTGTCTTGGTGAAAGATCCATCCCATCCTGGCAAGATCTGGTTCCTAAAGACAAATTCATTACATCTGCAACCTTTGCAATTGTTATGCGAGGATCTTCTTGCACAATTGTGTCAATTGTGTTGATGTTAACTTCCGTTTTTGCTGTTACAGGTCTTCCAGGGTGTGGAGGATCTTGAAGGTCTTCATAACCATCTTTGAAACGTTTGTGCCACTCAAAGACTTGTGTTCTGCCTAAAGCATGGTCTTTATATGATTGATCCACCATTTCTAAGGTTTCTTTAGGAGCTTTGTCTAGAAGAACACTAAACTTTATCGATGTGCATTGCTGCAATTTCAGTTCCATGTTGGGTACAGTGAACACCACCTGCGATATCTGGGTCTAACTCCTAACTGAATCATTTTACATGACTGGGATTGAGAGCACTGATAGAAGAAGGATTCACCTTTCCGCGGCTAGCAGCCGTTTCGCTCCAGGGCATTTTATTTAAATACAATTAAATCAGTCCGGTTACTTATGGATACACCCTCGTATGTTAATCAGTTATACTTTAGCTATTTTGAGGCCTCCTGTAAAATTCAAATTAAGTTATTAGTATAATGACATAGTTTCCCCTAAAGAAGTAAACAAAGCATTAATTTAAAATGTTGTGATATATAACTATTGAAGACCATGTGCTAACAGATGCAAGGAGGCAGTCTAGTATAATTGATTTTCGAACTTTTAGGGGTGCTGACTGCGTTTCGGATTATTATCTGGTAGTTGTGGCTGTTCAGGAGAAACTTTCATTAAACAAAGGGACTAAGCAAAATTCTGATATAGAAAGATTCAATCCGAAAAAGCTAGATGACCAAATTATGAATGCTTACCAAGTTGAGATTTCAAATAGATTTGCAGTTCTAGAAAACACTGCAGAACAAGAAGCTAGGGCTGAGTTGAATGTTGATAAAACCTGGGAGAGCATTAAAGCCAATATTAAAGTATCTGCAAAAGAAAAATTAGGTCCGCTTGAACTGAAACCAAATAAACTGTGGTTCGATGACGAGTGCGTGAAATTACTAAATGCAAGAAAGCAGGCGAAACTACTATCGTTGCAAAATCCGAATGAACCTACCATCGGAAATCTCAACAATGCTGAATGAGAAACCTCTAGAACCATTAGAACAAAGAAAAGAAACTATCTCAAAAAGAGTAAGTAAATGAATTAGAGGTAGGTAGTAAAGACAAAAATGTTAGGGATCACTACAAGGGAATAAACAAGTTGAAGAAAGGTTTTCAACCTAGAACAAACATAATTCAGGACAATGATGGTACTACCCATATACTCGCAGCTACAAATAATATTTTGAATAGGTGGAAAAATTAATTTAATCAATTATTAATGTACATGGAAAAGTCCAGAGTGTAGAAAGTGAAGAATTCACAGCAGAGCAGTTGGTTGCTGAAGTAAAAACAGCTATAGGTAAACTAAGAAAAACACAAATTCCCAGGTGTTGACCAAATTCCAGCAGAATTAATTAAGGCAGAGGGGGGATAGATTCAACTCAGAGATCCATAAAATCATTCTTATGATTTGGAGAAAGGAAGAATTGCCAAAGGAATGGGAAAGGGAGACAGGGCTGAATGTTATAACTATCGAGGAACCTCTTTTTTATCAACATCATACAAAATTTTGTCCAATATACTTCTGTCAAGATTAACCCTATATGCGGACGAAATCATTAGAGGTCACCAATGTGGATTTAGGCAAAATAGATCAACCATTGATCAAATATTTTGTATTCACCAAATATTGGAGAAAAAGTAAGAATATAATAACCCCCTTATCGACAGTCCTCTGCCAGGTAAGCATGCTCAGCTGCTTAACTGGCAAGCGATTGATAGTGGCCTGCTAGCTGGCAAACCCCTAGCACTGTCAGACGGTCACCCACAACTGTCAACAACATGCTTTCCGTCAAAATGGACGACATGCTGGAGTTTCTGAACTATGTGAGAGATCGTGAAGATCAGAACGAGGTTGTGGGAAGAAGGTTGCTGAAGCGATATGTGAGGGACATGGAGGATCCTTTTCACAAATATAGAGATCGCAAATTTAAGGGCAATTCTGATTTGAAAAGGAAACAGTGAAATGATGCAGATCGATTCCTGCGGGCCCCTTCTCCCTGCATTTAACACATGGTGCTTCTAACAAACTTTGCCGCAGGCGTTCTTAGCAGGCAAAGATGTTCGGCATGGCCATCTTAACATATTACTATAGCCAACTTCCCTCTCCCTGGGAGTTGGAAGACCATGTAGTTGGTGGGAGAACTTGCATGGTCTGTCGATCCTATGGGCTATGCCGGTGGTAGCTTAGCTACTGGTAGGGCCTCCCATGCTGGACAGGTCATAGGGGAGGAAGCAGACTAAGATGCAACTCAGAAGAGGAGGTCCAATGAGCTGAAGGCAGAGGAGGAGTGAGAGTATCAATGGCGGAGGCAGTGGAAGTGACACCTCAAGTTAGGGAGGGGCAGGTCAGGCTCTGTAGTTGTAGAGAAAGCAACTGATCTAAGGGAAGAAAACCCCAAAATCAAATAACCTGGTCCTCCAGGTTGGAAGTTGGGCTTGAGGCTGACAACCTCATCCTTGTAAAACCATTACTGTCGAGGGTGCACAAGATGAAAGCCAGACATCTCACAGGAAAACAACCTACTGCATTGAAAAAGGAATATGATTTGAGGATTGCTGCTTGGAATGTTCTATCACTGTACAGAGGAGGGGCACTTTGTAATTTGACAAATGAACTCCAAAAATATAAGGTGGACATTGCAGCAGTACAAGAGGTACGCTGGCTAGGACATGGGATTATGGAAAGGAAAAAGGATACAATATATTATAGCTGTAATAGTGATAAACATGAATTCGGAACAGGTTTCAAAATTCCAGGGAGAATGAGGAAATTGATAACGGACTTTAAAGCAACTAGCGAGAGGATCTGCGTTTTAAGATTTAAAGGAAGATTCCATAATTGAGTCGGTTAGTTCCAAAACTCAACATCTCCACAAATTTTTAAAAATGAGATAATGCAAGTTCCACAATGTTGGCAGTGTAACTCTGGATTATTACTTCTATTGTAGATCAGCTTATATCACTTACATCTAGTTAGCCTATTTTTTGATAATTTTTATTCCAGTATTAATGTTGTTAATAGTTTTTTTCCCCATTTTTCTTGACTTTGATTATCATGGACATGTTGAGTTTTGGAACTAACCGACTCAATTACTCTCTGATTAATGTCCACGCACCCACTGAAGAAAAAGACGAACACTCTAAAGATGAGTTTTATGATAACCTGGAAAAAGTCTATGAGAAATGCCCAAAATTTTATATCAAAATTTGTCATGGGGACTACAACGCCAAAACTGGAAACGAGATAGAAGCTAAACCAAATATTGGACCCCATAGTCTACATAACAATAGCAATAGTAATGGGGAACGACTAATAACTTTCGCAATAGCACATAGAATGAATATAACAGGGACGTTATTCTCACATAAAAATGTGCACAAAATGACTTGGAATTCCCCTGATGGTAAAACATTCAACCAAATAGACCATATCCTTACTGACTCTAGGCACTGCAGTAATATACTAGACGTCCATAGTTATCGAGGAGCAAACGCAGACACTGATCATATTATGGTATGTCTAAATTAAGGTGCAGAATCTCAAATATTAAAAACTCCAAGGTAAATATTAAGTTTTATAAATATGATTCACAGAAACTACAAATACCTGAAATCAAACAAAACTTCAGAGACAAAATCAAACAAGGAATAAATAACACTGACTCATGCCAATGGGAGAAATACAGGGAACTAGTATGTGAAGCGGCCATGGAAACAGTTGGGAAAAGTAAGGGAATAGAAAGAAGTAAATGGTTTGACCAAGAGTGCCTCCAAGCTACTGAGGAAAAAACATAGCATACAGGAAAATGATCCAAGGACAATTTACCAGAAGAGCAGAAAAAGAATATGAAGAAACTCGAAAAGAAGAAAAGAAAATACATAGGAAGAAAAAAGGGAATATTACAACACACAACTATCACAACTGGAACATGTTCAAGCAGCTAATGAATTGTTGGGTCCCGGGAAAGGAGGCTTTAAGAAATTAAAATATAAAATTAATTAATTTAGTACTCATTAAAGCCATGGAGTTCAAAATTTACATACAACCAGAGTCAGAATGAGAGAAACCTTATCTATTGAGAACTGCAAGCTAGCAGTATCAGCTAGTCAGTGCAGTTGACTGCAGTGCCTATGGGAAATGCAAGATCTATATTTTCTTAGCCATTGAAGGCTAACAATGTAGGCAACCCTTATGTCACCTGCTGACAAAGGTAAAATTTAATATGCGCGTTTTTAATTTAGCTATAATATTTGATTGGAGAAATTTATAATTAGTGGGCATAATTATGTTCGCAATCGGAGATTTTACGACTTGCAAAGGGCAAGATTGAAGAGTCGGACAGAAGAACTGAAAAGAGGAGGAGTGTGGGGCGACGTGATTAATTTTTGTTCTTGTGTGATTCTTCTAATCAAGATGGAATCAGATGTGGACCTTTGTTTTAAGAACATAAAAATCTGTAAGTACTGAAATTAGTATTTTTACTTAAAAGTGTTCCACAGAAATCCGGATGTGTAGTAGATTTTTGCAATGGTTTGATAAACTCGCTAAGAGATAGCGAAAGATAGAAAAGGTTCCCTTATTTCCTAAGTGATCCGCATAGTCCGCATGTGATGTAGACTATGCGATGGATAGATAAACTCGCTAAGAGATAGCGAATGTAAAAGTCATATGATGACGTTTTCAGTACTATACCTAGGTATTTACATTAATTAAATATTAACAGCTTTTCCAAGATTTTGTAGTAGTGTAGTAGTTATAGTTAGACACACATTTGAAGTAATTTTATTTTAAAGTTTAAATGAGAGATTCCTCAAGTGATGTTCATATTTTCTACATGATTTTTAATTAACATACGAAAATATGATCATCATGAGGGTAGGCTTTACCCTTCGAGTGAAGATATTTCTGTAGTAAAACGGGTTAAGTAACCCATGTTTTCATGTAAAAGGAATTTTAATTGAAGTTTAGCCTTTTGTGAAGCATGTCAATGCTAGTTTTCCTTGTTAGTATCCGTAATTTCCCACTTGATTTCCGTATAAATTTTATGTGTTAAAATTTTTACAATGTATTCTCGCTACTTTAGCAAATGGTTTAGGTAGAAAAGTAGGATTTCCATTTTAAAGAAAATGAAGGTAATTTTAAAGTAAATAAATTACAAGTTTATGAAAGTTCACTACACAGTGTGTGCTGCTGTAAGATAATTTATTTGATGAGTTTTAATGCGTTATGGAGGAATTAACGTAATTTTTATTTTTTAAATATACAAAAGAATATACTTTATAGATTTCAAAACTTGTGAACAGAGTAAAAAAAGTTTAGTTTTACTATATAAATTTCATGAGTTGTAATTTATATGAAGATCATAGTACTTTGCAGAAAAGCAAAAGATTAACATATTTTGAAGGTAAATATTTTGCAACCATTGGTTACTGTTGTTACTTATCAAGTTAAAACCTAGATAAAGTTTATTTATAGTAAAATCAGTTTGTATTAAAATATATATTTATACAAAAGATCATGTAAAGAGGATTTAGCTCCTCTGACCAAGAAATATTTAGCACCCTTTGGTAGGTTATCAGTTATAACTTTTTATTAATTAGAGCACATTCATTATTTAAATAAATTTTATAAGAAAAGTAAAAAGGAAGATTTATAAGATTTTAATTGTAATAAGTTTACATTTTTTTGAGAGAGAGAGAATATAAATATTTTATTTATACTGTATTAACAGTTATTTTTGGTAATACAAATTTTTACAAATTTTGTCAGTTTTTAGAAAATGTCTACAACTAATAGAGAGCAAGCTATTGAATTTATTAAAGTTTATTATTACATAATTCAAAGTTATTTTATTTTCATAGTTAATTAATTAAAAATTATATTAAAGATACTTTGATATACTTGAGACAGCAATAATTTAGTTTAATTATGAAATAAAGAAATTAACATATTTTGTAATTTTGCTTATAAATAAACCACAAATAATTAACATGAATTATTTTTTTATTGTAAAAAGTGTCTTACTGCTAGGGATAGGAATTTTTCGCAATCGCGAATTAAACAATTTTTATTAAGAACTATATTAGGAATGATAACTAGCTTCAACACACACAACAGTACCCTGAAATTTTTTTTTGTACTCACGAAAATATGAGAATTTTGCATGAAAGTGCGAATTTTGCATGAAAATGCGATTTTGGCAGGAACTTTTACTTTAAAATGCGATTTTGGCACGAATTTTTTCGTTTTTGCGAGAAAGAGGCTGAAAACGAAAATTATTGAACATTTACTGAATGTTAAAGTACGGTATTGACCCGAATATAATATGGCCTCGTATATAAGATGACCTTGAATTTTTGAAGGGTAGTTATGAAAAAATTAATAAAATAGCTTATTACTACATTTTGTTTCACATAAAACAGAATTTTGAAGTTAATGTCGTAACTTCATCTCTAGCCTTTATTTACGCACTGAGATAATAAAGATGCTTTCTTTTCCACATGGTCCGCCATTAAAGGAAAAGTAATCTAAAAATTCAGTATCAATTTCTTCATACGGATTGAAATAAAATGTTTTAAAGAAATGATATTCACTGTTAGAAATGTTTTACACCTTCACATTTAATCACAAAACGAATATGTTTATTGTAACTCAAGGGGCGCGTGACGTCATGCTTGACTCAGTCCCGCCCGGTGAAAGACAGTTCACAGCATTCTGTATACTGTTATGGTTTTTTAGTGAGTATCTGTTCAAACAATGGTTTATTGCTGTGTTGTGGGGTGTACAAACTCATCGTCTAAGAGTGATAACACACTTAAAATATCTTTCCATCGATTTCCCAACAGAGGTAAGTCACCCAAACATTGTAAGCAATGGCTGATCAAAATAAAAAGAGAAAAATTTGTTCCTAGTAAATACAGTACGGTTTGTTCACAACATTTTGAAGAAAATGATACCGAGCTTTCGGTACAGTTAAACAGTTAACTAGAGAAACCCCACATTCTGTTTAAAAAAGAAGTGCTGTGCCATCACTTCTTTTGCGTACGAAATCTGAAACACCGCCAATGAAGAAAAGAAAATAGTCGTACTTGAGGAAGAAGGAAATGATAGAGTTGTTGCAAGATTCAAAAAGTAATCCATCAGTATCCGGGAATGGACAAATCATGAATGTGGAATCTACTATTTATGACGAAAATTCAGTTTCTAACAGCGTAGGCGTTCAGTGTGAACTAGGAAATGAAATTTATGTCAATGTTTGCACAGATTCATTGAATGTTTCTTCTAGAAATTGTGATTTAGATAGCTCTTTTAGCATTTCAGACATTTCTACTACTGCACAAGATGATTCTGAATCTGAAAGTGACTCTGTTCGTATCTTGAAAAATACTTTGTTTTTGAACTGTATTAGCTCTAAGTATTAACTGATAACGACTGGCAACTAGTGTATCTTTATTTATAATAACTAGACATCGGAATTATATGCACCAAAAACTGTTAAAATATGCATGCATTTATGCTGCTAAAATATGTAAAACATGCACCAAAATCTCGAAAGTATGCAGTTAAAATGAAATCTACTCACATTCAGTGTGTCCAATTATATAGCATCCTGCTGACTGTGATTGGATTTGCAGCAGATTATCATCTTATCTAAGTGCTCCGGAGTAAATTTATGTCTCTGTTGGTTAGTATGAGTTTGTATGCTGAGAACGATCTCTCAACGTCCACAGATGTCGTAGAACTTGCAAGTTCTAGTGAAATTTATTCTGGAAGGTCAACACTGTCCCCTTGCAGGTATTTGTTCACAGAGCATAAGATGTTAAATTCAGGATTTCTTTGTATATTAGAACACTGCACAGATTTTCACCCAGTTTTTCCGCATAATTTACAGGTGCACAACCAAGCTCATCTTTCACTTTTTCAAGGATTAATAGGGCATCATTAAGGGGCAAACCAACTTTTCTAATATCTGAATTGCTTCAGGTAAATTTTTGAAACGAGCTTTGATTAAATTTAAATCCCTATGTAAAGTTTCACTTTTGAATACTTCTTGTGAACGCTGAATTGAAATGGTATCACTTGGATCCAGGCCGCAAACAAATTCTTTAATGGCACTAAAATTATCTGAATAAGATAGAGCATCATTTATCCATGTGCCCCGATGCGAAATAATTGGTTCTGGTGGTAAAGGTCTTTCCGGAAGTGATTCTCTGTATGCGTTTACTCCCACGGGAGCTTTCAGAAATACCTTCTTAGTACTTGAAATCAAAGTGTTCACTTCAGAAAATTGTTCCCGTACTGTTTCTGCTACTCTATGAAGTCCATGTACAATGCAAGTAACATGTATTAAATGGGGATAAAATGTTTTTAGATCCGAACCAGCACTCAACATATAGGATGCACAATCTGAAAGGACACAAAACTTGTCGTCGTTGCCCTCTTCTGGCCACAATATTCTTAGAGTGTCATTCATAAAGTGTGCTACCGTGGAGTGATTAGTTTTTCCTAAGACCCTACAAGCGAACAAATAAGGCGTTCCGGCTCTTCTTCACTTGGTTTGCCAACGAGAAAATTTGCGCATGGCAGCCACAAGCGTCTGTAGTTTCATCGACTACACCTCATATATGGTATTTTGAATGTCACTAATTGCATTGCACAAAAGTAACTTCAACTTCATTCCCAGGTGACGTCGCCAGTGTGGAATGCAAGCCTCTCACCAAAAGCTCATTATGGGTTTTTGGGTAGTAAGCAGACTCTATAAAAATTGTTAATACTTAAAAATAACGTTTCGAACCTTAAAACAGTTTGATATATGCATGGTGCATACTAAAATTGCAAAATATGCAACAACGCCAAAAATATGCTTTTATATGTACTATAAACTGTATATATACAGTAACAAGTGATGGTAAACGTACTTAAAGTCTCCTTTCCACATCATCTGTTCCAGCAGGAGGAATATGCATTTCCATATAAATCCGATGTCTAATAATAACACTATCGAATGAGGCATGTTGTGTTATACAGCCTACAACCCCCTTCTGTTCACAAATTCCTTCAAAGTCCCAACAACACACACTTTCGTGGTCCGTTTTCATTTGTATACACAGCCCAAACTTACAACATTCCGTATTTTCTTTTCTTCCTTGCAATTCTTTCAATAATTCCTTGTCATTTTCTTTTCGTGTGAAGTTAATTTGTGAATACCGAGGTTCGTCCTTATAAGGTAACAGGCATCTCTATCAACAACTAATACAAATGAGACTTTGTGGTGTACGTAGAAACAGCACGCGCGAGCATTACAGCAGCTATCGTCCTGTCAATGAATTGTCTTGCGTGACATCACAGGAGCTTTTTACTTCACCTACAAAGTGTAATATTAGGCACCTTAAGTTCACGAGATCACCATTCGTTTCGTAATTCAAAGCTCCGTGCAATGAGATTAAAATAAAAAAATTGTATTTTTTTAGTTTACCCTTCCTTTAAGGTGATGAAACAAAGCTTGCGAGATGCCAAGCAAGCAGTGCAGTACACGGCAGTACAAGGAGAAACACGAATTCGGGAAAAATAAAGTTCGGTCAAGTTCGCTGAATTTCCACGTGACTTTGACCTTGGGTAGGATGCACGTCATCGCGTGGGGATTCCCGCTGTTCAGCTGCATTCATGAATGGAGAGTTATTGAAAATGTAAGGATCCGCGTATAAGACAAGTATAGTTTTTATAAGCACATTTTGAGGGAAAAAACATCATCTTATATTCGGGCCAATACGGTACCTTCATATTGTGTCACCTCTTTGGACTTTCATCGATTATTAGGATTCGATTAGTATTGAAAGTTACTGCAAGACGTCACGATCGACCTTCAGTATGAAAAATAACTTTGTATTGTACTTTTACAAGCTCTTTGGATCTGTATCGATTATTAGGATTCGATTAGTATTAGTATGACGTATTTAATTCTCTTTGGAGTTTGGCGCCGTTTTGGTTTAGTTTTATGATAAGACCTCACATGTTTGTCGTGATTGTTTCTGTGAAAATTGTCAAAAAGTAAATTTAACTAGGCCTTAAGATGCCAAATAACAAACTAAGCATGAAGGATAGGGCTTTCCAATATCAGAAAGATGGATTTTATTCCACTGATACAAGCACAGTTATGTGCAAGTTCTGCAATTGCCAGGTATCTTGGGAGAGGAAAGACTCCATAGAAAAACATTTGAAATCTTCAAAACATGTATCAGCTGCCACTTCTCACAAAAAGGTTAGTTTTGTAAATATATTACTTTTATTACTGTAGACTTCTTACTGCTATTGGTATTCTTGTACGGTGTAATAATAATAGTAATAATAGTTTTTGCCCAATATAGTTGATATTGGCCTAATGCATAGTGAATATATTGTTTTATTGGGGTGGAGAGACTTCAAAGCTGTAGACATCCATTGCATCTTACTCAAATAGTGTTGCCAAGAAGAAATTGAAAGCTGAACATTTTGGAAAGCGTATTACAGAGACTTTCCTCAAAGCAAATATTCCCCTTTATAAGCTGGAGAATGAACATCTTAAGTAATTTATGAATGAGTTTATAGAGGGTAAGTTATGTTAAAATAAGTTCACAATTAAATATAAGCCTAAAAAGTTGCATAATTGATAGCTATGTAAGATTATAACGGGATATCGAAACACTTTTAATGGAAATTAGCAAATCTTGCTACCAAATATGCATTATACAACCGTAACTTTGTTTCAGGTGCTGGTAATATTCCTTGTACACGAATACTGAGGGAGAAGTACATTCCACAGATCAAAAAGGATTTTCATTCATTCATTCATGGTATTTCTGCCTTACGGCAGGTCTACACTCCCATGTAAAATTCCATTTTCCAGCTCCTTCTATTTTCTGCTGCATCCTTTAACTCTCCATAATTTATTTTCTTCTTGATGTCATCCAGTATCTCAATTCTTCTTCTTCCTAGTCTTCTCTTTCCTTCTATTTTTCCTTCTATGGCATCTAGCAAGAGTCCTCTTCTTCTCATAATGTGTCCCATCCAGTTGGCTTTTCTCACTCTCACATCTTGCAAGATGTGTCTCTTTTCTTCCACTCTTCTTAAAACTTCTTCATTTGTGATTCTATCCGTCCATCGAATCCTCTTCATCCTCCTCCAACACCACATCTCGAAGCTCTCTAGATATTTCTTTTCTCTTTTCCTGAGTGTCCATGTTTCGGCTCCATACAAAGCTACACTCCAAACGTAGCATCTCATCAGTTTTTTTCTTAGCTGCAAATTTAGTTTTCCTGTGAGTAAATTTCTATTTTTGTTGAAGGCTATTTTAGCCATAGCAATCCTTTCTCTGATTTCTTTGGTGCATTGGGCATCTCTGGTGATCATGCTTCCTAAATAACGGAATTGGGACACATTATCTAGCACTCTGTTCTCTATCAAACACCTAAGTGGTTCTTCTGTCATTGAAATCATCATGACTTTTGATTTGTCTGTATTTATCTTCATCCCATATATTTTTCCAATCTCCACCAACCGATCCAGCATTCTTTGTAATTCTTTTTCTGATTTTGCCATAAGTACTACATCATCAGCATATTTTATGTTATTTATGATACATCCTCCTACTTTAAAATCTCCCATTCCTTCCAAAGATTCATTCATTAACCATTCTCCATATATATTGAACAGAGTGGGTGACAAGCAGCAACCTTGTCTTACTCCTCTTCCTATGATTGTGCTTTTAGTTTCTGCTCCATTTTCTCGAATCTTCACTTTTTGTCCCATATACAGATTCTTGATCAGCCTTCTATCTCTCCAATTGACTCTGATTTGTTTTAGAATTCTCAATAGCTTTTCCCATTTTACTCTGTCGAAAGCCTTTTGCCAATCGATGAAACAAGTACAAATTTTTTCATTGACATCTAATACTCTTTCAGAGATAATTCTCATGAATCCTATAGCATCTCTGGTTCCTTTTCCTTTTCTAAAGCCAAATTGTTCTTCTCCTAGATTTTCTTCTATTTTCTGTTCCAGTCTTCTGTTTAGTATTCTTGCTATTATTTTTGCTGTGTGTGAAATTAGGCTTATTGTTCTAAATTCTTCACATTTCTTTGCTTGTGGCTTCTTCTTTATTGTGACCATAGTCACATCTAAAAAGTCTTCCGGCCATTCTCCACTTATATATATTTTGTTAATCATCCTCGTTAGTGTATTAAGTCCTCCTTCTCCTATTTCTTTTAACAGGTCCACAGGTATGTTATCTTCTCCGGTAGTCTTCCTTCTTTTCATATCTCTAATGGCTTTTTCCACTTCAGATTCTAAAATGATTGGTCCTTTCTCATTTTCATCTACTTCTTCTTCTGTTTCTATTTCTAATTGCCGAGGTCGATTTTCTATGTCATAGAGTTTCTTGATATAATCTTCCCATATCTGCAGTACTTTCTCCTCTGTAGTGTATTGTCCTTTCGGGTCTTCTATACCGAAAGACCTTACTCCTTTGTTCTCTTTCCATCCTATCTCCTTTGCTTTGCTCTACATGAGGTCATATCTTCCTCTTCTCTGCATTTCCATAATCTCTTCACTAACTTCTTCCAAGTACTGTTCTTTTGCTTTATCTGTTTCTCTTTTTAGCTCATTATTTAGTCTTCTATATTCTGTATTGTTTATGTTCTTCCATTTTCTTCTTTCTTCCATTTTCTTTAGCATTTCTTGTGTAATCCATGGTTTTTTAGCTCTTTTTTCTTCCTTTCCTACATGTCTTGTCATTGTGTCCTGTAATATTTCTTTTATGTTGTTCCAGTTGACTTTTTCATCCTCTAATGTACAAAATTTGCCCTCTAACTCTTCCTTTATTGTTTTCTTTTTTGTCTGTAGGTTCTCCAAATTCCATCTTCTTTTAGTCCTCTCAGATTTTCTTATTTTCTTCATTCTTGTTTCAATGTCAGCAACCAAAAGATTATGATCCGAATCTATGTCCGCTCCAGGCATAGTCTTAACATCTTTCACACTCCTTTTGAAACGATTTTTCACCATGATATAATCTATCTGATACCTTCTTCGGTCTCCTGGGCTTTTCCAAGTATATAATTTGTTTGGGCGTTTCTTAAACCATGTGTTCATAATCACCATGTTGTTTCTTGTACAAAACTCCACCAGCATATTTCCTCTATCGTTTCTCTTTCCTAATCCATGTTCCTCTACGACTTTTCCTTCTTTTCCTGTTCCTACTATACTATTCCAGTCCAGGATAGAGAGGCTGAATTAAAGACCCATCTCATTGGCAAGCTTGTCATTGTGTTTTGTGACAAAACCACAGATAAGAGAGGGGAATGTGTTTTCATCATTCTGTTGAAAATTCTTGATGCTGGCGACACTTCAGATATTTCTGTTGCTGATGTCCATACTTTAGAATCAGCAGATGCCAAATCTTGCTCCAGAGCAATTTTGGACACATTGAAGAAATACAAAATTTAATTCGACAATGTGATGGCCCTGGTTTCAGACTCTGCCCGCTACATGGTGAAGTGTTTCGACACATTGAGTAATTTGATGTCTGACAGCATCCTTACTGTGCAGTGTTGGGCTCATAAATTGAATTTGGTGCTGAATGACCTTGGAAAACAGCTTCCCCTGCTGCAAAAAGCAATATCTAAAGTGAAAATGGCGTTTCTTAACACAAGAAAAAGGAAGTATCTGTTTAGAAAGTTCCTGGATGAAAAATACCCCGATCAGCATGTGCCATTGTTTCCACAACCATTGCTAACAAGATGGAACTCATGGTATGAGTCAGTTTCCTACCTTGCAGAACATGTGATGGACATAGTAACATTCATGAATGATATAGTGGGTTCTGACAACGCTGGAATTGATTTTCTCCACAGCATTTCAGAGGACGAGCTTCATCAAATAGAAATTCTGGCCACATTTGTGAGAGATCTCTGCAGAAATATCACAGAATTGATAACCTCTTTAACCTCAGAATTGATAACCTTGATTTACAAAACTAACCTCATACCCAACTGTCCATACTCTAGATGGACATATTCATAGAGTTCAGCAATCTCTCGAACTTGCTTCTTCTGGAAGTTATGGTGACAGAACTGCAGAGGGTTGTGGAAGTACTGTCAACCAAATGTAAAGTAAATTCACTGCTGATGAATGCAACTTCCCATGCTTTGACCAAATTAATTAACTTGAGGGCTGCTGATCCTGCTAACAAATTTTACAATGCTGTTTGCATTTTTGACCCTTCTGAAATTGTGCAGACAAATGTCAATAAGGAACTTGCAAAGAAAGTCAAGAAAATAAGCTTATGATCGGAGTTGGAGGATGACGTGGTAATGTGAGGGTACAAGGAACTGCAAACTTGTGTGAAGAAACAGCTGGCTGTAAAGATGATGGCTGATATTGTCCAAGTGCTGCAAGGATTGTTGTGTTCAGTTCCCCAGTTTGCAGAATGTCCCTTGAAATCTGTGTGGATGCCGTGAGAATAAGATTCCAGTTAAGAGAGGACTGTAGAAATTACCATCGGAAATGGGCTGCGATCTTATTCGAAAAAAAAGAAGAAAAAATGAAATGCATAGAAAATAAGAAACAAACAATGCCTGGATTCATAAGGAAACAAATGAATAAAATATAGCATAGCTCGTAGCCTGTATAAAAGAAATATATTTAAAAAAGCAAAACACTATAGAAACAAACACTGAGCACTGTAAAAAATATGAAAACACTGTTACACAAAAAATTAATTAAATCATTGGTTTAAAAGATGTAAAATCTTGAGGCACTGTTCTCTTGGGAATTTGATTTCTTGACGATGGTTGCAGTGAATATTGTGCAGTGCTGACAATGATGAAATTATATAAGTTGACGTTGACAGGTTGTTGTTGTTTATGTTGGCAGTGGTGTTAATGTTGCTTGAGTATAGACAGAGTGTAGACAAACGTAGCTAGCTGCAATAATGCTTTGTTGTAGTCAAATGTAGCAGGTCGCAATGATGCTTGAGCATAGTCAAATGTAGCGGGCCGCAATAATGCTTGAGTATAGTCAAATGTAACAGGCCGCAATAATGCTTGAGTATAGTCAAATGTAGCGGGCCACAATGATGCTTGAGTGTAGACAGATGTAGCGGGCCGCAATGATGCTTGAGTGTAGTCAAAGTGTAGGCAAATGTAGCGGGCCGCAATGATGCTTGAGTGTAGTCAAATGTAGCAGGCCGTAATGATGCTTGAATATAGACAGATGTAGCGGGCCGCAATGATGCTTGAGTGTAGTCAAAGTGTAGACAAATGTAGCGGGCCACAATGGTGTGCAATGATGTTTGAGTTAGAAAACACTGTGCACCGTACTGATGAACACATGGTTAGAAAACAAGATGGGGCATTCTGTGCACCAAACTGATTAACACGAGGTTAGAAGACAAGATGGCTGCCCCGCCAATTGACGGGCGACGTGATTAGGATCACTGATTGAAGTCGACTGAGGACGACTGGAGGCGGGTCCAGTCATTTGGTAGTTTTACCTGGAAAGTTTTCCGGGAGTTTTGAAAATTGGTGATTTTATAGATTTTGACGTGCTCTTTTCGAATTTTCACTTTGCTACCTCGTATCTTTGCCGCTCGCGCCGCCATATTGAAAAAATGGCGCCCAAAAACAGTTTTTTGACAATATCTCCTTGCCGACTCATTTTACGATGAAAATAGTTATGTAATAAATTAAACTAGAGAAAATTTCCTATAATGTATGTAGTAACAATTTTTTTTGTAAAATGAATAGTTTCAGAGTACGAGCGCCTCAAAGTCTACTCCGACACGCGTTTTGGCCAAAGCCACGGAAGATGCAGATACGCCACTACCTGTATCATTTTACGGTATAGCATTTAATAAGTGATTTTAACTAAATAAGGTCTTCTGATTTCAAAAATGTCACTATTTTTGTTGTTTCACATCTAGTTTTCGTGTTAACTGTTATGGCGGATGCAATTTTATGGCCTGTGTAGACTTTTTTGGGGGTTTATAGTAGCTAAATGCTATGAGACATGGTTGCTTACTCTTCGGGAAGAAAATAATCTGAGAGTATTCGAAAACAGGGTGCTTAGGAAAATATTTGAGCCTAAGAGAGATGTAAAAGGGGACTGGAGAAAACTGCATAATGACAAGCTTCATAATTTGTACTCATCACTGGATATAGTAAGGGTAATTAAATCACGGAGGATGAAATGCGCTGGACAATTGCACGCATGGGGGCGGAAAGACATTCCTAAAAAATATTGACTGGGAGACCCGAAAGGATTTGACCACTTGGAAGACCTAGACATAGGTGGGAGGACAATATTAGGATAGATTTAAGAGAAGTAGGATTTGCGAGGGTTGATTGGATGGAGTTAGCACAGATTAGAGTTCAATGGAAGGCTCAGGTAAGTGCGGCAATGAACCTTCAGGTTCCATAAAATAGATAATATTCCTTCAGCTTGCTTAGGAATTGTCTTTTGCCATTGAGTAAGTTGAGATAACTATTGAAGAAAGAAAAACATAAGGAAACAAGACAAAGAAGATAACATGGTATTGTATGTATCGGATTCCAAATTTTGAATTTTTAGTTTTAATAATTAGTGTGTTAAATCAGATTCGCTTCCACATTATATATACGAGGGTTGTGCAAAAAGTAAGTTTCCCTTATTTTTAGAATAAAAACTACAAGAAATATCAAAAAAATTCTTTTATTTTTCGATTCTTCGACTCAAGAACTATTTTTCTACATAGTCACCGTTTTTCTCAATGCATTTTTGTGACCGTGGTACAAGCATTTTCAGTCCAGCCTCATACTTCGCTTGCGCCACCTCCATCAAAATTGGTTGACTTCCATCTTGAGTTTGTGATTGTTGTGGAAATGCTGTCCACCCAGGTGAACTTTCAACTTCGGAAACAGGTAGTATTCACTTGGGGTAAGGTCTGGGGAGTAGGGTGGATGTGGCAGAATGTGCCAATTCAACTTTTCAAGCAGCTCAACTGTCTTTCTCGCTGGGGACCGAACGTGCACACACTTTTGTCATTCCCAAATTCTTTTTTAAGATGTTAGCCACTGACCTTCGACTGATTTCAATGTGGGGAGGTAAGGCAGCAACAATATTGTTGAGGATGAGGTGCCCATCACGTTCAACAATCTCTGAACCGCACTGCACAGCGTCCCCCTCAGTGGCGGTCGAAGGACGACTGGAGCATGGTTCATCACAAACATTCTGACAGCCCTCTGTGAAAGCAGAACACCATTTTCGCACCATTTGGACACTCATCGCACCCGTGCCATACACAGAAACAATTTCTCGGTGGATTTCAGTTGGATTTTTGCCTTTAGCATGGAGAAAACAGATCACAGAACACAATTTGACAGCGGCGTGAGAGAGTAAGGGTGTCTCCATGGTTAAGAAGCTACTGACGCCAAACCGATTGTTGTAAAGAAATGGTAACAGGTTCAGTGTTGCCACTACGTATGTAATAAAAATCCCTCTAAATATGAGAGTCCAACAAAAATTTTCCCGTGTTTAACAAAACAGGGAAACTTATTTTTTGCACGACCCTCGTAATACAGGGCATCCAGAGTTGTACCCGTTATAAGTCTGGAAGCTTCTGATGTACTGAGACAGTCCTGGGGTCTCCTTCCTTTAATTTACCTCTGGGTTGAGCTTGCTAGTTTTAAGTAACACACATCCTAGAGAGGGTCTCCTGTCCTTATAATAACCTCAAAAGTCCTGCAGCAGCTGAGAAGAGGAGGAACCTGGTGCAACTTACAGATAATACACCAGTCGAAGGTTCCTTGACCAATCAAACCCTCATTGACCACTGATCAAAATACAATGTTTTCTGCAACCAGGCATAAATTAACTTGTGTGAGGTTTCTAGCACAGATTATAGTTGGGGTAGTAACATGTTGGTGGAATGGTACACAAATCACTTGACCACTATATTGTAGTCGGTAAGCAGTTTACTGTGTTCTCATAATTACTTCGTTTAATTTACGATGGCTAATGATAGTAATTTGACATTTCGTCCTTCTGCCAATATTGTCAAAATACAGTACTGATTGTACGCAGAATTACTTTTAATAGAATAAGCATGTATAACAGAAGATAAGATTCAACACAACATCACAATGCAGTTCAATATTAAGACTTTTCAATTAGATAGTCAATAATATTACTTATAACAATTACTTACACGTTTGGCCTTCACAAGCTGGCGAATGAAGAATGTTCCCACAAATGCTTGTTCTCCATTTCGAGCTGCATATGGCATTGTTAAGAGAATACTGTATGCTAATTCTTCATATCCTTTATTAATCAGGCGTAGAATTAAACTTACAGCATCTTGATTATAGCCTGCTGTCTGCCTCATCTTCACTATAATCTGAAATTTAATAGGGTTAATTATGTAGCCTACCTATAACAAAAATGAAATATACATCTCAACAGATTTAAACTCAAAATAGAGAACTTACTTTGTATACATGTTCATGATGATTATTGACAGCAAGTGTGTATATAATATCCATGTAATCCTTATCCAGAAGCTGAATATCATTCTTTTCACATTCTTGTAATGTGGATTCTATAGTATCCATATCACCTTTCTTGGCATAAGCACATAAAAGAGTGGTGTATGTATCTGCACTAGGTTCCAGCCCTGCCTGCTGCATAACTCCCAATATACCGACAGCACTTTCCAAATCCCTTTAAGAAAGACCAATTGAATACAAAGGCTTCATTGATCATAATTATATTGCATTACAACAGAAGAATTAATTACTGTGTCTAGTGAGTGAAGTAAAAAATTGTTATTAATTTAAAAGCCCTGATATAATCTTATATGTGAAAAAAGAGATAGTATAGATGAAATTTGATTTGTAAGATACAAATCAAGAAAACATAGTAATTAAAACACAATATGAAGGAGTATAAAAGAATTCTGTTCAAATTTTGTTAGGACTTCACATTCATAAAAATCTGATGTGAAACTCACATAACTTCCTCTGCCCAAATAAAACGTAAAATATATTATGTATGACATTCTCTTCAAGTAAATTAGTTGGAAAAATGGTTTCACCTCTCATCTCATCCCTAAAGGATACACAACCCAAATAAAATCTGATTAATGCACTCATGTAAATTTCTTTACTCTAAGCATGGCCAATACAGTACATCTTTCTCATTTCATATTCTGATATAAAATAAGAGGCCATATTGCAAAAAACATTGTTTTAACCTATGCAAAGCTATATTGTTCACCAGGCAAGACTGAGTTTCTATAAACTGTGGTTGGCTTATAACTACCCTTCAGAGACTTTAAAAAAAAAAATGTTTGAAATAAAGTTTTAGCTCTTAGTATATTTTAGCTCTTATTAAAATTTTAACAAGATTGTTGGAGCTATTTTTGAGAAAATCGCACAAGACAATTTTTTTATCATGTCAAGTCCCCTTAGAAATAAGGGAAAGTCGCTGCCAATCCTCATGTCACATACCCAGAAGGTACCTAACTCAATTACAAAATTTTGTTTTCATATGATTTTCCATTCTGGAGCTAGGCTGTTCAGACACATACCAGGGTGTCCACAGAAATTTCAAAATAAATTTCCCTGACTTTCCATGACCAGAAACTTACATTTCCCTGACCAAAAACATCAATTTTTTTCTAGATTTTTGTAAACAAAACAAAAAAGAGTCCAGCCTCCTCCATCCCCATAACAAAAAGAAGAGATGATTAACTTAAGCACTGAAAAGAAATAAAAGTGGAGAAAAACTTCAGCCTGAAAGCACTAGAATAAACCCAGGGGTGCACACAGGGGGGGGTTAAGACGCAGACTGCATCATTAAAATTTCTGGGGGGGGGGGCAAAATATTATCATTTTATGAATTTTCTGGGGGGGGGGTTGAAAATTGTTGAAAAATTAGAGTTTTATATGTTAAAATAAAAACGGTCAAGTTTTATAACTTTAAAAGGTCTCTTCTAATTCTTTAGAAGTGAATAGTCAATAAATTAGTGCCCATACCCGGGGGTAGGGGGGCGCAAGGGAAAAAAATGTATATTAATAATTATTAGTCAGATGTTTTTATTTTAAGACAATTATTTGAAAGTCAGTAGAGACATAAACAGTTTGCTGAAGTTTTACCAAATCGACAACATGGAAGCAGAATCCACAGTGGATTAGGAAAGGAGGGGTTCAGGGGGTTTTGACCCCCAAAAGTCAAAACCTAAAATTCTATATTTGTATTTTTAATAAAATATTTAATTAAACAAGATTTGTTGGTGTGTCAAATATGATATAGAAGTTGTTTTCTTCTCATAACATAATGAGTAGGCCTATTATGTCCACTGTTCCATGTGTTATTAAACTTTTCTTATAAATAGTAATAAGGATGATAACTTAGGTAACAATTTCTTGTTTAAGTTGCCATGTCTTAGAGTATAGTAAACAAATTTGCTAACTATTTTTTTTGTGCTAAAATAGCGTAAAATGTGATTTTCATTAGTTCAATACTTAAAAATTTTCTGGGGGTGGACCCCCCGCTTAAGTAATGATTTCTTATTTACATTGGCATGTCTTAGAGTGTGGTAAACAAATTTCCTAACCAGTTTTTCTGTGCTAAAATAGCGTAAATTGTGATTTTCATTAGTTCAATACTTAAAAATTTTCCGGGGGTGGACCCTCTGCTTAAGTAATGATGTCTTATTTACATTGGCATGTCTTAGAGTGTGGTAAACAAATTTCCTAACTAGTTTTTCTGTGCTAAAATAGCGTAAAATGTGATTTTCATTAGTTCAATACTTAAAAATTTTCCGGGGGTGGACCCCCCACTTAGGTAATGATTTATTATTTACAATGGCATGTCTTAGAGTTTTGTAAACAAATTTCCTAACTAGTTTCTCAGTGCTAAAATAGAGTAAAATATGATTTTCATTAGTTCAATATTCAAAAATTTCCCGGGGGTGGACACCCAACTTAGGTAACAATTTCTTGTTTACATTGGCATGGCTTAGAGTATGGTAAACAAATTTCCTAACTAGTTTTTCTGTGGTAAAATAGCGTAAAATGTGATTTTCATTAGTTCAATTTTTAAAAATTTTCTGGGGATGGACCCCGACCCCCTTTTTTGAGGGTTTTCCAAACCCCTCCCTGGCACGTTCAACCCTCCCCGCAATTATTTTCTGGCTACATCATTGTTGCACTTATTATATTATTATTATTATTATATTATTAATATAATGTTACAATGTGGCCAAGAAGTTAAAGCAACAAAATATTAATTAATTAAAAAAATTCCACCCCTCTAGAAAATATCATATGGGCGCCCTTGTCGACAGCCAATCAGGTTGGGGGTGAGCAATGAAGTTTGGGGGGGTGGGCACCCCTGATAAACCTAACAGAGTTTTATCAAATAAATCTGTATGCTGGAGACGTATAAATTACAGCTTCATGTGGAATTTTAATCACAATATTTCAATATGTGGACTCTAAAAAATTACAGCTGTGTTAATTATATACTAATATCATTATTGTCTATAGGTAGGCCTATATTACACTTGAGATAATGTATAAATTAATTTTTAGTGTAGTTAACTTTTACCATTTGTCACTTATTCATTCAGTATAATTAACATTAATAAATACGAATAATTAAAATACAGTTGAATGTCAACCAGTCATAAAGAGTAAAATTGATTACTATAATTAATGAGTTAATTAAATTTATAGTTGAATATCAACTAGTCATGCACAGTAAAATATTGTTAAAATTAATAGTGCTATTTACATTTAAAAATTAAAACAGTAGTTGTATATTAATATTTTCACATAACAATGGTCGAAACAGTTATGTAGAGTCTCTTAGGTATTTGAATTCTACACAATAGTCATTTAGCTTAACCTGTTTTTTATGTTGTGAGGGAACAAGTAGGCCGAAGAACTTTCTTTGTTTCCAGCAGACTCTGTAGGTTATTTCTATTTCTATTTTCGATTTAGTTGAAATGCATTTCGACATATGCTATGTCATCATCAGTCAAGAAATATACAACACTAGAAAAAATATATAGCAATATTAAAAATAAGATATATATAAGTAAGTAGCAATAAGTGTAGTGTATTTATTTCTCACAAAAAAATTCTTACATATAAACCACATTATTTACATTAACCGGCGCACGGGTCGGTGTCGACCATACGTGCTCACTGCATACACTTAAACATAAAAAACCCAATTGAAAAAACTATATTCTATTGTTTACATAACTACAAGTAACCACAGATGTAACCCCCCACCCCCCAGCAGTAAGAAAATTTCCTAGACACATAGACATTATTAAAACAAAAACAACAAAAAATAATAAAAAAATAACACTTAGATTTCCTTAATTCTCTAAATCTAGGCTCTCTCTCATACATCTAACTTTCTGCAGAAATTTACATAACCCATGCCAATTGTGCTCATCCAGTAATAGATTTAGACATGCCTCCCTACTTCTTTGCGAGTTTACAAATTTGTCGGGTAGCATCATAACTCTCCAGCGCTCTGTAACTCCACATCCCGTCAAGATATGAACCCTGCATATTGGGCAGATTCTCACCCCTCTCTCATCCGAAATTCTCTGAGATTTCCATCTCCCCAGGCGAATCCAGGCCATTGCTGCTCTAACTTCCGCACCCAATCTTTCTATATATGATTTCTTTCCCCAATTAGCCTTTAATTCTGCTTGCAACTCTAATGATACTTTACCATTACAATCAGCCTCGATGTTCTGCCTCTCGATATCAATTAGTCTCCCTCTTATCTTCTTCCAAATATTTTTTCTATTCTCAATCCCCTTATCCCACACCCACCTCATCCCTATACCCTCCAAACCCCTTTTTATGATGGACGCCCAGTTTGTTGTTTCTAGATTCTCAAGTTGTTCATTGTAACAAATAAATTTTAAAGATGTGTCTTCAGCCTTCAATAAACTTAACCAGTATTTTATTGCCATAATTTTGCAGAATGTTGTGTCGCATGTAATTCCCCACTCTTTTCTCACCCCGCAATTTGCCGCACCTCTATCTACCCTCAAAATCCTTTTCAGGAAAATATTCTGTATTTGAGCTAAACTCTCTAATTTTTCCCATCCCCAAAGTTCGGAACCATACAACATTGTTGCTCTCGCTGTAGCATAATAAATTTGCAATAATGTAGCGACTGGCATATCCGGTATTTTTGCCATTGAGGCAAGTAACTCCCCCACTTGTCTGCGCCCCCTCCCTCTGGCGTAATTTATGTGCTTTGTCCATTTCCCATTCATAGATAAACATATACCCAAATATATAAATGTCTTAACATTTTCAATTCTTTTCCCTCGGTCCAACCATAATTCATCTCGGCTGTAAACAGATCCATTTTTAAAAGTTACCGCCTTCGTTTTCTCTACATTAACAGCAAGGCACCAGGTAGTGCAATAAACCTCCAACCTATCAATACATTTCTGAAGACCCTGAACAGATGTGCTACAGAACAGAATATCGTCTGCATAAAGGAGCGCTGGAATTTTATGACCCCCGACAGTTGGTGCGTCGTATTCATCATTTTCTAAGCCAGCAGTTACATCATCTATAAAGAAATTAAACAGAAGAGGAGAAAGTACACATCCCTGTTTCACCCCAGATAGACTTCACATTCTGAGTGACATTATTTCCTCCGCAATTCACACAAAAATTAACCTTATCATATATTGCCATAAAAGCTTTTAACATTCTGCTTGACAGACCCTTTTCCCACAATTTCCGCCATAATGCTTTATGTTGTACTGAGTCGAATGCTTTCTTAAGATCCACACATACACAGTGTAATCTTCCTCTCTTCTTACTCATATATTTACCCGTTATTGTCTTCAAAACGAATACGTTGTCCGTGGTTCTATACCCTTCCCTAAAACCTGATTGAAATTTCGAAAGTTTGTTATGTCCCGATGCCCAGTTTTTCAATCTTGTATTTAGAATATTACAATATATTTTCCCTAGAGCCGGCAATAGGCTTACTCCACTGTAGTTATCTAAATTATTCAAACCTCCCTTGCCCTTATAAATTGGGTGAATTATTGATGTGTTCCATTGCTCCGGATACTTCCCTTCTTCGAAAATACGGTTAAAAATTTGTAATATGTCTCCGAGTCTACTGTCAACTTGAATGAGAGCGGGGATATATCTGACTGTATAGCTTAAAGCTTTCATTTGCAAAAGGTAGAGAAATTGAGAAAAATTATAGTTGAAAGCTTGGATTGAAAAGCGATGACTTAATTGCACATGGGAATGAAGCTACTAGGATAAGTAGTTCATAATTAGACCTTAATAGCATTAATGCTATAAGAGGGGACCGGATTATTGGGTTTTTACCTATTTTTTCCTTACTTCCAAAACAACACTTTTTAGAATCATGTCTGTAGGATTCACCCACATTAATTCTGTGGCACCTAAAAATACCTAAATGGGGTATAAAAACCCAAATATACCTAAACGGGATATAAAACCTAAAATATCTAATTTAGGCTACTGTTTTGTCTGTTTTGTTTGTCACTTGAGAAATTGATATTTTGCGGTGAGACAATAATTTGTGTCGGGTTGAAATTAATACCACCAGCGTTTCGTTCAACCCATTGTCATCTAGGATCGACAGTATCAAGAGAGGAAGTGTAGGAGTACTGGCGTATTCCTTTTAAAATATTCATACGAACAACCATTGTTGCCGTGTATGAACAAGGATATAGATTCCTGTGTTTTAAAGCGCTTCTTTGCCTTTAGTACTGCCCTGTTATTCATACTGAGTGGTCACACTGTGAGTTTTAAGAAGATGTGTTAATTATGCCAAAACAAATGAAATCGAGTTTATTATGGCAGTGGATTGGCAACGACCTGAATTTCACTACAGATGGCAAAGTAATATTTTGTCAAAGCCTGCCAGAAACACATAAGTTTTATTTACCTTTCTAGAAAAGGGGGAAGTTTTTATCCCTGATTGATCTGTTGTGCAGTTAGCATGCATAACAACCGAAGAAAGGAAAATAATCAGTTTCACATTATCCACATCCAACCATAAAGTATTTTACTCACTAAAGCATCGGATTCGAATCCTGAAAAGGGTAGTGTCTAGATACAGTGGTTAACTTCTATACTGATGTGTGGTTTATTTTTAATACACAGGTGAAATGCGAGCAGAAGTCTCATTTGCAGCAGCACAAAGAAACCACATCTCACATTGCCAATGTTGGTAGATGGAAGAAAAAGTTCAGCCATTCATTTCAGTCGTTAATGGAAACGAAACCAATAATTTCAATGCTCGTTTGTGTGAGGCGCTTGTTTCAGACAACGTACCATTTCATGTTCTGAAACCTTTCTGGAAGATGTCAGCGGCAAGAAGGTTCCTGACGAATCGACCTTACGAAAGAATTGCCTGGACCAAATATATCAAAAGAAAATTGAAGAAATTAGGGAGGATCTAGCCAAAAACTACATTTGGTTGTCAGTGGATGAGACTACAGATAGTTGCAGCCGTTTCATTGCCAATGTTGTTGTGGGAAAGTTGGACTCTGCTGCGCCAGGGAAAGCCCATCTCCTTTCATGAAAATGTTTGGATAAAACCAATCACAGTACAGTTTGCATAGTTAAGGACGCGTTACATGTATTATGGCCTGGAGAGGACCAAGATGACAAGTCTTAATTTTATTGACAGACATTGCTGCATACATTGTCACATTGCAAAATCGTGACCAGTTATAAACACGAAATAGTTGAACTTGGACAATCTATGCGCCGTTCCAGTGCACAAAAATGAAACAAGTGCGCATGTGTGACGGTTAAAAATTTGGAAAAGAGAGACGGTTGAAGGTTGCCGAGGAGGAGTGTGTCAGTTGGATTCAGAGGTAGCAGGATTCAGAATTGAGAGTGAGTTAGTAACAAAGTGAGCAAGAGGCCACAAGGAAGAAAGGAGGTGGTTGCCGCTCGGCACGGGGTTCTGCCCGTGCTGGAGCTGACATGTGCGGTACATGTTGTGACGATAGTTCAGGTTGGTGGTACGAAATAACAAGGCAGAGTTGATCGAAAACTAACTAGGGCTCCTATATGTAATTCAGAAAGTGAATACAGTAGTTGAAAAGCACACACAGTATCAATATTCAATTTTGAAGAAGTGAACCATTGAACAATAACAATAATTTGTAAAAAGAATAGTGTTGAAGAAGGAATAGTTGAAAAAGTGAACTGCCGAACGAGGAGTAGTTAGAGAAGTTCAACAGTGAAGAAAATGTGTTGTAGAGTTATAACAGTTGAAGAGTTGTTCTATTTGAAAATGGATTTGAACAGTTTAAAAGTAGACAAGTACGCGAGTTTATCAAGTGTAGCAGCGAGAAGAGAGATGGCTTTGGAGAGTTGAATACGAAGGTTGTGAGGAGAAGAAAGTCTTGGGTTGGCGAGTGATGGAGAAAGCAACGACCGAAGGCTGTAGAGATATAGCTATTGGATTGGGAGGAGCCAGAGTGTTGGCTTACATCGTGGCCGCCTGTAGTGAACATCAGCGGGAAGAGAAGAATATGGTAGACGTCTAAGTGGTGCTTAGATTCGAATGGGATCCATTAGGAGATGGACACCGACAGAAGAAGGACTGAATAAGAATGGTGAAGAAATCGCTGGCCTACTGTTTGTTGAGTATTCAAAATTGTAATAGTAAGCCAATTGAACATGATAGTTTGGAACTATAACTTTCAATGCAATATAATTCAAAGTTATGAGAGTAGAATTTTTGGAAAGAGTTAAGAGAAGAATGTATTAAAAGTCAGAGTTAGGTTGATTAATGATAGTATGTGTAGCGAAAGAAAAATAAGTAAATTCACTTTGAGAGTGAGATAGAATGGTAGATTACTGTATTTCAAGTTCAAAAGATAGAAGAGTTAACTTAATGAGAAGTTAGGTTAGAGAGAAAGCTTAAATAAAAAAAAGTAAGGAAAGTTGCTTGAGGGTGAAGAATAGTTCCGTAATGGGATTCATGTGGGAATTCAGTAACATAAAATTTCACAAAACTAAAAAGAGGAAAAAGAGTAAAATGGTAGAATGAAATGAAGTAAGAAGTTAAGACAGTCGGCGAGCTTAGGTGCCCTATCGTAAGCAGAGGACTGGGAGATCGAGTAAGTGTCATACTCCCAAAAATATTGTAAGATCTAAATTTCAAAAATGGAAGTAGGTGTAATGAAAAGATATGTTAGTAGGTAACAAAAATTAAGATAGTCGGCGAGCTTACGCGCCCCATCGTAAGCAGAGGACTGGGAGATCGAGTAAGTGTCATACTCCCAAAAATATGGTACGATCCAAAAGTTAATAGTTAAAGTTAGAGATGGCTATTTGTTAATTTATGTGTGTGTTGCTTTATGCCTTATCAAAGCAAAAAGTATAAGGGAGACCGAGGAAGTGATGTACTCCAATTGTTAAAAATCAGAGAAAGAATATTGCACATATTGCACCTAAAAATAGTAAGTTGATTATGGGTAGTATTTTAACCTAAAAGAGAAAAGAGTTAAAGGAGGAAAAGAAAATTTGGAAGATAGATCAGAAAATGGATCAATTAGTTGAAGTAGAAAAATTGTTAGAAGTGAACTTGAATGAAGTAAAATAAAGTTTAAAAGCATAGTGGTTTAAGAAAATACAGTTCAAAGTGAATTTAAAAATCAAGATGTGGTTGAGTTAAAAGCAGATTCGCTTTAAGCGAATAAAGGTTAAAAGTGAATTGAAAGCAATAAAAGTGTAATTTTGCTTTGGGGAAGAAAAGGTTAGGAAAGTAAAAAGGAAAGAAAAAGAAAGAAAAGAAAAGAAATTAATAATTCTTATAAAAAGTTATTAGGAAATAAATAAATGAAGTAAAGAAGAATTGTCAGTACACAGTAGCTGATTGCTAAAGAAAAAGAAATAGAATACAGTATAATTGGAAATGAACATTTATTATCAATGAGTGAACTGTAAGAGTTATGGTTGGATGACTATAATGAGATATATAAATTTTTGGGGCAGTGAGCCTGTGGTTAAATGTGGCAGTGGGGCTGTTTAATTGAGCGTGTATAGCGCCATATCTATACATTGGTTAGGTTTGAGATAAGAGGAAATGCTGATTCTCGTGAGTGTTTGCGGCGCCTTAGCCATGAGGTGGTGAGATGACTAGTAAGTGTTAGTCTCTTCTACGTGTACATCTTTATTAGCTAAAGTAATAAATTATTTCATTGTAATGATTGGAGACCAAAAGAGTTCAGAAGAAAGTATAGTAGAAAAAAAACTAGATACAAATAAGCTTCTAAATAGTAGAATAATAGAGAGCATAATTAATATAAAAAGGGAAATTTCAGTTGTTCTTCATACATTAAGTGCTGATTTTGGTGAAAAAAATATATCATACACATGTAATGATTCTATCGAGTTAAAGGTAGTTACTGATGAAATAAAATGCTATTGTAAACAAAAGTGGAAACTGTAAAGAAGCAAAAAGATTGATTTTTTAATTATAATAAAAATATTGTTAATTGTGTTGGAAACACATAGTTATCATTCTCTTCATATTATGTGTATTATGACCCAATCAAAATACTAGAACCCCCTCCATTCTCGACTGTTAAAAGCTAGCCGACAGGCATATATTATGTGAACGAACTTCAGTTGTAATTAAGAAAAAGAAAATAATAAGAAGTAATTAATGATAATAATCAATCAGTGGATGGATAATTATATAATTATGGATGGCGCCCATTTGAGAAATAAATATTCCACAATAGAAAAGAAATCTATTGAATTAACAATAGTTAGTTATGGTGAAGAAGTTTGGGAACACCTGTATGGTATGTCTAAATGCACTTGTGATATCTTGCGTTGCTTAGAGTGGAGAAGACAGGTGCCATTTACGTAATCACTGAACTGGGTCATTGCCACATAGGGTGATTGTAAGATAGAAATGTGTTACGTAAAGAAAAGGTTATCAGTCTGAAGATTTTGAATACAATAGATTAAATAAAGATTATGTGAATTAACGTCACAATATGCTTAAGGCAGGGAGGTATTGGCAACGTATCCCAAGATGATTCATGTCACGTGTCTGGCACATGGTCTTCACTGTGTGGCAGAGGAGATTAGAGAACTTTTCCCACAAGTCAATATGCTTATTTCCTCTGTGAAAAAGATTTTCTTAAAAGTGCAACGACAGATTCAAATGTTTAAGGAAATGTTGCCAGGAGTGCCGCTTCCACCAGTGCTGACACGCTGGGGTACCTTGTTGTGTGCTGCTCTGTATTACGCACAGCACTTCACTGACATTAAAGAACTTGTGGAAACTGTTGACGCGAATGAAGCCGCCTCAATTGCAAAGGCAAAATCGGTACTATGCAATGACAAGATCAACAGCCTTCCTTCAGGCACATTTCTCAGGCACAGAAGTAATTAGATGCTTGGAATCTTCAACCCTACTTCAGAAAGATGCCATCGGCATAATAAATACACTACCGTACTTAAAAAATAAGTACCAGGACCCGTGGGTGAAGCCATCACATTGAAGCTAAAGAAAGTGCTGGAAAGGAATCCAGGGTTTGAAAAGATGAAAAATGTGTGCTCCATTCTTCTCGGGGGAAATATTTCAGTGTCCAATTAACTTGGGAACCTGCCGCAATTGCTTCAGTGAAATTTGCACCAATAACGTCATGTGAGGTTGAACTGTTTATGCTCTCTTTCTTCAATTGTATAATATTGTCCTACAGAAATTTTACACAAATTGAAGTCAATTTTGTCAAGTTAAACTTTACAAGTATTTTGTAATGAATCCTATGTAGCACATTCAAATTCAATTAAATCAATTATTCTACCTGAAAATGATATTTTGGACAAAAAACCTAAAAAAAACTATTTCACCTAATGGAAAACCTAAAACAGTGTTTTTAAAACCTAAAAATCAGGTCCCTAGCTATAAGCTATAAGCAATGATCTAATTAATGAAAACACTGTCAACCACAATAAACTTTTTGAAACCTGCTTGAATATGACTACAAACACACACACAAACACACCCCTCAGTAGCTAACCAGCCCGCATACCATCCACATCAACAACAGGTCTACTAAGATGTAAGTAACATTTTTCAGACACTTGCGTGAAATAATCACTATGAAGGTCTAATTATGAACTACTTATCCTAGTAACTTTATTCCCATGTACAAATAAGTTACTGCTTTTCAATCCAAACTTTCAACTATAATTTTTCTCAATTTCTCTACCTTTTGCAAATAAAAGCTATAAACAGAAATAACCTACGAGTCTGCTGGAAACGAAGAAAGTGCTTCGGAATACTTGTTCCCTCACAACATAAAAAAAAGGTTAAGCTAAATGACTATTGTGTAGAATTCAAATACCTAAGAGACTCTACATAACTGGTTCGACCATTGTTATGTCAAAATATTTATATACAACTGTTGTTTTAATTTTTAAATGTAAATAGCACTATTAATTTTAACAATTTTTTACTGTGCATGACTAGTTGATATTCAACTATAAATTTAATTAATTCATTAATTATAGTAATCAATTATACTCTTTATGATTGGTGACATTCAACTGTATTTTAATTATTCTTATTTATTAATGTTATTTATACTGAATGAATAAGTGACAAATGGTAAAAAGTTAACTGCACTAAGAAGATTAATTTATACATTGTCTCAAGTGTAATATAGGCCCACCTATACACAATAATGATATTAGTATATTATTCTTATTTATTAATGTTATTTATACTGACTGAATAAGTGGCAAATGGTAAAAAGTTAACTGCACTAAGAAGATTAATTTATACATTGTCTCAAGTGTAATATAGGCCCACCTATACACAATAATGGTATTAGTATATAACTAACACAGCTGTAATTTTTTGGAGTTCACATATTGTAATATTGTGAACAAAATTCCAAGTGAACCTGTAATTTCTATGTCTCCAGCACACAGATTTATTTCATAAAAATCTGTAAGGTTAATTCTAGTGCTTTCAGGTTGAATTTTTCCTCCACTTTAATTAAATCAGCACTAGTGGAATGAAATTCATTAATACTGAAAAGAAAATTGCTTACAGTCTGGGTTACAGCAAAACTCATGCCCCTCACATTTCGCTCACTGGAGCTAGTTATTTGCCCTGACTATTTTATAGTTTTTACAAATTTCCCGGAGTTTTTTCTTTACTATACAAAATCCCCTGACTTTCCGTGACCAATTTCAATTTTTCTGACTTTCCAGAATGTGGATACCATGCACACATGACACACACCTGTTTCTGAAAATAGTATTTTTTTAATTTCTTATTCAGGGGACCTCAAAACACGTATTTATGTTAAAAACTCAACTTTGAATTTGGGGTTGAACACAATACTTCCTCTACCTGTAATAACTATTCACTTATTAGTCTAGGCGATATCCACTTTTTACCTGGAAAATATTCCGAAGTTAATTAATTTTTACAGGTCATTTGGGGGTACTCTAGGATGTCTGCCCTATGTTTTCGACCTCGAGGACCCTGTGCTAACTTGGGGGAGGGGCAAAAACCTCAAAATTTTTTTACTTTTTTCAGTTTTTCGCTTATATCTCGTAAACTAAACATATTTTGTGCAGCATAGTACAATACAAAGTTGTAGAGCATTAAATTTGCTAAACTTCGGTTGTTAAAACGAATTTGTACACCCAATATTAACCGAGATACGGCCGATGAAACTTAGATAAAGTTTGCCGAAATCTAAAAAAATATCCGGAAAACGAAGGTTTTGGCCCTATAACTATTTATTACCATCATATACATGTTTATTACGTTAATCACTCATTAATATCAACATCTTGGAATACCTATGACCCTCTTTCCACCCTTCCCCCTCCCCCAAACGTGAAGATTCCTCATTTTAACTTAAGAAATGCATTTTAAGAAACCGTGTCTCACACCAAAAATCCTTTCGTTGTACACACAATGTGATGTCACCGGAGGGGGGGGGGGTTCCGCTGACCAAGAGCCTATTGTTGTGATTTGCAGTTGTGATTTGCATGCCTGGTCATCACCCTTCTGTGAATTCCTGTTAACCCATAATCTTGAGCCTCAATAAACGTAGATCAGGTAGTTTAAAATCAATAATCAGTAATCAAGAATTAAAGTAATAGAAGAAAAGAATTTATTTACAAAATATCATAACTTAGAGCATAATTATAAATAATTAAGATAATTGCAGGTGTTATGACCAACGTAGAAATAATTTCAAATTATTAATACATAGTATATCAGGCTGCGAAAACGTTTAAGCGCTTGGGGGCTGCCAGACCTTCCTCGTCGTTGTCACCATCATCGTTGTCGGGGTCCATGGACACGTCTTCCTCATGCACCTTCTTCTTTCCAATTGCAAAGGGTGCTGAGGTGGTGTCACACCCACTTATCGCATGCAGGAAAAGACTATCCTGTGGTTCGTACTTGAACAAGTGGGATGATTACAGCACAGTTTGGCTGTTACCCTTTCCACTCTTCTGGAAATAGACATCCTTTTTGGAAGAACCCAATGCAGTCAGTAGCACCAGAAGATCTATGTCTTCCCCTGTCAGCAGCTAAGACAGCAGTATCCACAATCATTACATCGGCGTCTTCTACTGCCTGCTTCACTTGGATTCCCTTGGCTTGCATTTCACTCTTCAACATGGTTATGAAGTTCATCTTGTTGGTATCATTGGAAAGAAATTTCGCCTGCTAAATCGTGCTACTCAAAGTTGTCTTGGAAAAGACAAACTTTGTTGAGGAGTGCAGCAAAGAACGCAGATAACATTCAGCTGCTTTGCTGCTTTGGCAGCTTATCCCAACAGGATAACCATAAAAAACTATGACATTGCTACCGAAGTGCCTATGGACGTAATCCACGTGGTTTTGGCAGACTACCTGAAATGTGGCTTCACTTGACTTGGTCCAAACAACCCTATGCAACAGAAACCCACCATCAATGACATTGCATTTTCTGGCGCCAAAGTCTATGTCTTCACTCATGATAGGAAGGAATGCATCATACAGCATTGATTTTCGGTCATTATGAATTCCTTCTTCTGCAAAGAGAAACATGGGGAAGGGGCGAGTTCATACTTGAACTAGTTCCTGAGGTCAGCCTCTGATTGTTTGGTTATGCACACTCGTTGGAATAGAGTGAGTGGGTCTACTGTGAACTTTTTGTTCTTGATTTTCAGAGAACAGCAAACAGATGCCAGAGTAACCACCTTATCCTTCCACTTCAACTTCAAGTCTTCAAAATTTCCTTTCTCCACATAGGGCTTACATTACATTATGTAATATTAAAGTCCTTGAATAAGGGCACAAATATTGTTTTTGTTAAAATGAAATGTAGACAGTTCTTTTCCTCGTGCATTGAAGGCTAAGTATGCAAAACGTCATCGAGATTCGAATAAGACTGCAGAAGTTGTAAAGAAAGACAAACACACACAACTCTCTCTCTCTTTTTTGTATATATACATATATATGTGTGTGTGTGTGTATATATATATATATATATATATATATATATATATCCTAAAATCCTTCCTGCAGACACATTGCTTTTACTCAGTGCCCGAATTTCTTTCTTTACAGGCCTAGGATATGCATATAAGGAGGTAGTACAGCATCTAATAACCTACAGAATAACATTTTTTAAAAAAAAAAGCTGTTTAAATTACAGGGGAAGAAAAAAGATTGGAAAATAAGCCTATAAAATAGATGTTGGAAAGAAAATTTTAAATTCTAAACAACGCTTTTCCGTAGATACTGCCCTCTTTTCTTTCTGTTTCAGGTAACCTGGAGGATGAATGGCTCTCAACATATTGACGCGTGCTGCCAAGTTCACTAGCACCAAGGACAACACCCATAACTTTAAGAATTACAGTAAAATTGTAAACCCAATAGTGTTACTTTTGTATCTAACACATCATTAATGTTAACTTTATATGTATTGTATTGTATTGAGTATAATGTGTAAATATGTATTATGTATAATGTGTAAATATGTATTATATTTATGTTTGTAAATATTTGTGAATATTTGGACGCGTCCTATAATATGAACATGTTTGGAAGGACTAAATAAATTCTATTCTATTCTATTCTGTTCTATTCTATATTAGCCCCTTAAAGCCCAAATGGTGTAACTCCAGTTTTTTTTTACTTTTTTAGTTATGGTCAGGATCCTATTCAGAAAGTGTTCTTCTATTAATAGTGCAAATGGTGTAAGTCATAACTTGCATAGCAACCCTGTAGGTAGGAGCACAATTTTATGCTGTCCATAAAGCCATGTATTTGGTGACAGACAAAACCTTCAATATCTCAGAACAGCAGTAATGTGAGTTATATCACTTGGGCTTTAAGGGGCTCATATATGAGGGCGTTAAAGCCAAAGTGGTGTACAGGTAGCGCCACGGTTTTTGGTGTATGGAAATTTTAATGGACAGCTATGGTGCGAGTCACTTACTTTATCGTGGTCATGGTTTGGTCTGAGGGGGCGTGATGGCAGTATCAGAGGAGGGGCATGATTCCATTAGAACCGGTGTGACACAAAGGCTGCAGCCGGAAGAATGATGCAACTTGATATTGGAGATGTATAAACACACTGCTCGAGATGCACTGTAACGTATTCCAATGTTTTGCTTAATCAGCACCATGTGCGTATGTGATGAAAGATAACAACATGAGGTGGCTAGCTATGCCCTCAAGGGCATACACCAATATTCCTGGCGAACCCGGGGGGCTAGCTGGCTAGCTACGCACTCAAGGACATATGCCAATATCGCTGGCGAGGCCTATAAGTCATGTTTTTTGTTTTTTTAACCTAAGTATTGCAATGCAATGTTGCGGTATAGATATGTATGTTAGCAGGAAGAGTCGTGTAAGTCCTATTATGTTTATACATTATATATATATATATATATATATATATATATATATATATACCTATACCTATATACGTAGGTGGGAGGATAATATTAGGAGAAATTATTGTAATACATCTAAGAAAACCTTCTGTTTCTGTAAATGCATAAAACATGACTTACACCACCTAAACCGTTTTATAACTATATATATATACTAGCTGAAAAGGCCCGGCGTCACCCAGGCTTTGTATTTTGTAATTTGAAATTAACTTATGGAGGACTTTCGATGTTGAAACTCTAGGTCCTGATATAATAATGTATGTAGAATTCGAAATGAGGAAGAACAACATACGGCACTCAGACTATTCCCTCAGAAAACGCTAGATATAGCTTTTTATGGCTCATAGAGGATGTTGAATGCTGCATTCCGTTGCTTCTACACATCATGCCTGGGAGGAGTTGAAATAAGAAGAAACATAAATTACATAAGATTGTATTGACTTGACGGAAAATTTTATTTCTCATTCTCATGTTACCATACAACCGTTTCGGGCCTGAAATAAAATAGAAATGCAGTATCACTTTCATACTTTCCTCCCCTAAAACCCGGGACATAATATACTGCGAGTATAGGACTCAAAATGTTCCATCCCATGCTTAGGGCCTATGATAAATCTCAACTAATACAAAGCCTACAGCTATGGATAACTGACTATTTACCGACTTCTGATATAGCATACTCACACACTTAAGTTGCTCCTGCAATACGACCTCTTATTCTACATCAAAATGTGAAGTGAGAAAATATTTCTTATGTCGAGGGTAGAGAAAGTTATGTGACTGCATCACACTGTGCTTTATTTTCGTGTAATTCATTTTTCAGTAATTATTTTCGCCAATATATTACATCGAATCATAATTTGTTAAAGTCCAGCATTAGGCTATATAGTTGCCAAGGCCCTATGTAATCACAGTAAACAATTCACTGTTGCCATATGAACTGAACAACATTTCATTTTTTTCAGTAGAATATTCACAGAAATTATATAATTTTCAAGGGAAGGACTGATTTGTTTCAATTTTAATGTTGACAGCTATACTTCCCGGGCTTAACTGGGTATGTGTGCAAAATGTCGTGTAAATTGGTAAAGAAATGTAGATTTGTATAAGGAACAAACATACATACATACATACATACATACATACATACATACACACTTTCGATTTTATATATTAGACTAGCTGAAAAGGCCCGGCGTCGCCCGGGCTTTGTATTTTGTAATTTGAAATTAACTTTTGGAGGACTTTCGATTTTGAAACTCTAGGTGCATATATAATATGTATGTAAAACTTGAAATGAAGAAAAAGATTTATCACACTCAAACTATTCCATCAGAAAACGCTAGATATAGCTTTTTATGGCTCATAGAGGATGTCGAAAGCTGCATTCCGTTGCTTCTACACATCATGCTTGGGAGGATTTGAAATAAGAAGAAACATAAATTAAATAAGATTGTATTGACTTGACGGAAAATTTTATTTCTCATTCTCATGTTACCATACAACCGTTTCGGTTCTGAAATAAGAGAAATGCAGTATCACTTTCATACTTTCCTCCCCTAAAACCCGGGACATAAAATACTGCGAGCATAGGACTCAAAATGTTCCATCCCATGCTTAGGGCCTATGATAAACATCCTTATTTCTCAACTAATACAAAGCATACAGCTATGGATAACATATAAGCGGAAAGGATTGTTTACCTACTTCTGATATAGCATACTCACACACTTAAGTTATCCCTCTTATTCTACATCAAAATGTGAAGTGAGAAAATATTTCTTGTGTCGAGGGTAGAGAAAGTTATGTGACTGCATTACAATGTGCTTTATTCTCGTGGATTTTATTCTTCAATAATTATTTTTACAAAACGTTAGCATCAGAATTCGTTAAAGTCCAATGTTATGTAATGTCCAGAGCCCTATATGAACTGTGTAAACAATACACTGTTGTCTTGACAACTGAATGGGATTTCATTTTGTTTGCATAATATTCTCAGAAATTATATAATTTTCAAGGGAAGGACTGATTTGTTTCAATTTTAATGTTGACCGCTATACTTTCCGGACTTAACTGGGTATGTGTGCAAAATTCCGTGTAAATTGGTAAAGAAATGTAGATTTGTATAAGGAACAAACATACCCACAAACACACATTCGACTTTATATATTAGATATATAGAATTTGTAATGCTGATTCCTTAATACTGGGGGAGGGGAGGGGTGGGAAGAGGGGGCGGAGGAAGGGGTCATAGATATTCCAAGATGTTGATATTAATGAGTGATTAACATAATTAACATGGAAATGATGGTATTAAATAGTTATAGGGTCAAAACCTTCGTTTTTCGGATATTTTTTTACATTTCGAGAAACTTTGTCTAACTTTGATCGGCCGCATCTCGGTTAATATTGGGTCTACAAATTCATCTTAACAACCAAATTTAGAAAATTTAATGCTCTACAACTTTGTATTGTACTATGGTGCACAAAATATGCTTAGTTTACGAGATATAAGCGAAAAACTGAAAAAAGCCCAAAAAGTTTGAGGTTTTTGCCCCTCCCCCAAGTTAGCACAGGGTCCTCGAGGTCAAACACTTAGGATAGACATCCTAGAGTACCCCCAAATGACCTGTAAAAATTTCATTAACTTCGGAATATTTTCCAGCTTTTCATTATATAGTAAACTACAGGAAACTCCCATGTTAACTGGGATAGTGACATGCACAAATAATAATAAAAAACAGATAATCTGAATGTTAGAATTATTAATATTCTAGTTTTATGCAATATTGTTATGGGCTACAAATATAATCTAGTTAGCTTAATAGGCCATATATGCTACTAAATTTGTTATAATGCTTGTTACATTCATTTTTCATTAACAAAGCCTGGATTCTGATGACCTAAAATTGTTTGACAAAATGACCTATAAAATGACCCTACATTTTAAAGAAAATGACTTAATATGACTTAATATGACTTATAAAAAATTACCTATAAAATTATATTTTATTTATAAAAAAAAATATTATTGCACACATAAAGTTATAGACTAATTTGTACATAACTGTAAAAACTATAAATAACTGTGATGTTGTGAATGTTCTTTTCTCACGGAAATTTATACTGGCATTGAGGTACTGGTGAGTCAAACTTCGGCATTTCCTTTTTTGTGGTCTGCCGGATTATAATTATTATTGTTCATTTAGGGTAAACAGTAGTTTGCACTCTCAAATCCAAACAGGTGGGATACTCTGGTGCCAAGTCAATCTAATAACAATAGTAATATAATACAAAATTTTGGTGTTTCTTTGATGCTTATTTCCGACAGAGACACAACACTTCAACACAGAATTTTTCCTTCTTGCATTAAACAAACAACACTTCAACAAAGAATTTTTCCTTCTTGCATTAAACAAACAACACTTCAAAGACGGCACCGCTAGCGACAAAAAAAAGTTAATACACTCAATGTAAATGCATAAAAATTACTAAATAAGGAAGCAAATGACACGAAAATGGCAAAATAATGACTTAAAATTGAAATAAATGTCCTAAAAATATAAAATTGCGTAAAATGACAAAAAATGACTTAATAAAAATGTATTTCTAAAATCTAGAGGCCATGATTAGGATTATCTACAAGTTGGCAATGTCTATGCCACATCAGTAAAAAGATGACATGTCATTAGAATCCTAGTCCTGTTCATTAACATTAATATATACGCGGTGTGATAAAAAATACGATAATAATTTTTTTATGAAGTAATAAGTCTACATAGAATTTTAATTAATCTCCTTCAAAGTACTATCCTTGGCTAGCGATACACTTGTCCAAATGTTGAATTCATTTTTGAAAGGCTTTTTTTCGGGAGGGCTTTCAGCTGCTCTGTCGTGGCCATCTCCATGTCAGGAATGGTGTCAAAACATTTTCCTTTTAGCATGCTTTTTATTTTTTGGAAGAGCCAGAAGTTGCAGGGTGCTAAATCTGGTGAGTAAGGTAGAATTGCACAGACAGGAATACTTTTTTCAGTAAAAAACTTGCAAAACAGACGCAACGTGTGAAACGGTGCTTTGTTGTAATGAAGAAGGAAGGCGCTGGTCCATTTTCTGGTCTCTTTCTTAGATGTTTAGTTCTTCAGTAAGCTCTCTAATAGTCATTAGTCAATAGTCTAACAGTCATTCGCCTGTTTAAACAATCAAGTGCTGCCATTTTTTGCACTTTTTTGTCTGTTTTTGAGGTCGCTGGACATCCCGGATGTTGTCGTCTTCAACTGACCCATTTGCACTTTTAAATCACTCATACTACTTGTAAACAGGCTTCAGAGTTATCACATCATTGCCATCCACTGCCTCCAACATTTCATGAGCTTCTTTGGCATTTTTTTGTAACTTAGAACAAAACTTAATGTTGACGAGTGTTCAAAATCCAGGATGCGCAACAGACACGGTAAACAAGACCTCACTCTAGAGGCTCTGGAAGCCGATTAACAAGTTAGAATGTGTTCAAACTTGACACTGCCTATCTCAACAGATCAGGCTATTGAGCATACTTCATCAAATGGATGTGGTATCAACAGTTGCTGCTATAAAAAATCATTCACATCTTGTATACATATATAAATTTAAACCCTTGGCCAGCAAAAGTCTCTAGAAGCCAAGTAACATTCTATATGTACAATATGACAAAAAAGTAGCAGTGTGTGAAGGTTGGATTTTTATTATAGATAGAACAGATAGGGGTGAAAATTCTTTCTTTACTGGTAGGTGCCATGTTCTTATCAGTAGCCGTGGGGAAGAGATGCGAGTGAGTTAAAAGCAGTGTTTACTAGTCGTTAGGCTAGGAAGATGGGAAGTGGAGATAATGTTTTTAGTAATAAATGGCCTAACCACAGATGTAATTAATGAATGTGATGCATTTTCTGAATGGAACACACTCATAGATTTTAACAGGCAAGTGTTAATGGCAAATGTAAACAATGTAAATTAAATGTCCCATTCTTAGATTCAGCAAATGCAAGTGAGATGGATAAGAGATTAGCTGTAGAAAAAGATATGGAGGGAGAGTTGTTTTTTGTGAAACACATTATGATAAAACATGACTTAATTGAAGTCATTCCACAGTCGGAAGTTGAGTCAGACATAGGCCATATATGCACACAGGGGTCGATGGACTGTGAAGTGTGTAATCACCATGTCGTGTCACTGCGGCATATTTATAGAAATTCTAGGAATGAAAATGGGTTGTTATTCGAGCTGACTCACCATGCGCCAGTCAGTGAAAGGGATGGAATGTTGGAAATATTGCGAGAGAAAGTGAAACTTTGCCATGGTTTAAATGCCGAGCAGAAAGACAAACTTTGGCAGGTACTGACTGCTACGCAACGTTGAGTCATTCTCCAATGTTGCAGGCCTATCTGTTAATATACCCATACTTTTAAGGTCGTAAATCCACAGTCATATTACCGTAAGTCTAGGAGTGTTCCAATATTGATGAGCGAAGCTGCAGATAAGTTATTAACAAAATGTTAGAACAAAACATCATCGAGCCTTCAAATTCTGAATATATGAATGCTTTATGCTGAGTAATGAAAAAAGTTGGCAGCTTACGCATAACACTTGATGTTAGGAAAGTTAATGCTTACACACAGAAAGACAATTTCAGGCCTGAGCCAATTAATACATTATTAGGGAAATTGAAGGCAGGACAGTACTTTCAATTGATCTTACGTCATCCTACTGGCAGATACCATAGCGGAGGAATTAAAAAAGTATACTGTGTTTGTCCATAACGGCAAAACTTTTCAATATTCAAGATGTGCTTTCGGTCTCTCCACTTCAGGGAGTGCCCTGTTAAGAGCCCTAGATAAAATTTTTGGGGACTCGACGGAAGACTTTCTTGTACAGTACGTAGACAACTTCCACATTTCTGACCATGACTTTCATGCTCACTTACATCATATCAACTAAGTTTTGACTAAGCTACGAGACAATTTGTTTGGTTTGTATTGTACTTTAATTTTGAAATTTGTAAATTTTTTTTGTTTATTTGTGTATTTTTGTATTTATATTTGTACATAAGTTTGTAAATGTAATTTTAAAAAAATAGTATGATAGTTAAACCAAATAAAACCATGTTTTTTAAGAAACAGACTGAGTTCGTAGGATACATGATCTCAGAGGACAGAGTCAACAGCATCAGACAAATCCCCCCAAGACTGTAAAGCAGTTGCGTAGGTTCTTAGGCATTTTAAGTTATCAAAGTAGATTAACTACACTCAACAAGTAGCTCCATTAAGAGAATTACTATGTAAAGATGTCAAGTTCAAGTTGTCAAACAGAAGGCATTCAACGAAGTTAAAGAATCATTCGCCAATTCAGTGTTATTAGAGAGGCCTAGAGAAGACTTAGTATACACTATCTTCACAGACGCATCGTCGAAAGGGTAAAGTGTGGTGTTGTGTCAGATAGATGAGCAGGGCGAGAAGCACGTAATAGGCACAGCTTCTCGAGGCCTATCTAGATTAGAGGCCAATGCTTGCATCACTGAACAAGAAATAGGAGCCATCTTCTTCGCATTGGATAAATTTAAACAGTATGTATTCAACCGAAAAATCATATTACACACTGACCACATTAGCCTAGGCTTCATGAATAGAAGCAAACTAACGAGCTCTAGGATTTCTAGATTTGTACACAAAATCATGTCGTATGACATAGAAATCAGACATATTCCTGGAGACCAGAATATTTTTGGGAGCTTTCTTTCTCGTTTGAACTTCAATCAGGGTATGCCAGAAACAGTGGCAGCACCTAGCCATGAGGTTGCAATTATGAAACTTAGGACATCAGGTAAACACAAGATTTCTGACAGATTCAAACACATAAAACAACTGCAAGACTCTGACCCAGACTTACATAGACTTATGTATGAGGCAAAAGAGATCTCTGAGTGTGCTGAGGACACAGTCGGTATGAGAGGTGTGCTGTATAAGCTTCACGGTACAGAGGTTCGAAAATGGAAAATATACATCCCTAAAAGCATGGAACAGGAACTGATTGTGAGTTTTCATTAGGCATTAAATCATTCAGGGCATGAAAAGGCTTCCCTTATGATTCAAGACAACTTCTACATAAAACATTTAGCAACGAAAGTTAGACAGGTGACATCAGCTTGTGATTTGTGTCGGAAGGCCAAGCCGATGACACTTCGTTACGACATAGAGACGCACGCTATAGTCAGAGATAGGCCTAGAGCTTTGGTTGCTAACAGCCATGGACCTATGCCTGTTTCCAACTTTGGCTATAATCATATCTTGGTCATGTACGACGTTTTTTCAAAGTTTTTAAAAGTCTATCCCATGAAAGTAATTACCAGCAAGTCTATCTTAAGGAAAATCACAGAAACATTTATTCCAGCTTACGGCCCAATCCAAAGTTTGCTTAGCTACAATGCAACAGTACATATCAGTAAAATATTCATGGAAACCCTAGAGTCACTCAACATAAAGATCTATAAATGTTCTTCATATTTTGCTTCAAGGAACCCGTGCAAAAGAGTAATTAAGGAGGTGTCACAATACCTCAGAATTTTGTCTCACAAAAACCATAAAGATTGGTTTAGGAATTGTGAGGTAATTGAGAGGGTTATAAGTAACTTTATGAGCCCCATGACAGGTGCAGCACTAATCAAACTTATGTTAGGTAAGGAACCTGAACCTCTTATCGCAAACTTGCCGGTCCTCTCACTGACGTTGAGTTGTGTAAATGCGCATTCGAACATATTAAATTGCGAGCTGCAAAAAGGAAAGAGAAGGTTAGACGCTATAAGCATAAATGGTCGTCTGAAATTAATGATAAGATATTAATAAATTTAATTTTTACCAATGAGGGAGGTTATATTATAAGAATTTGATTTTTACCTTATACCCTCATTAATAACATATGTAGGATATCTCGGAGATTTTGCCAATAACATTCACATTCAGTTTTAGCTACCAGTATTTAATTTTCACTTACAATCTTGCTACAGTAAGTGTGTACAGCTATATTATGTTGTAAGATAATTTCTTAAAATTGGTATGTAATAAATTATACAGAATCTAAAAGCTACATGAGATGGTAAAAGATCTGTAGGCCTATGTTTATTCAAATCCATAAAGTTATGCCAGTCATTATTGTTGCAACTTAATTGAGTTCTGTCTTGTGTATGTAATAATACTGATTACAAATAGTCTTATAATTTAAAAACGAAAGTTAAGATGTCATGTAGATTTATGTCACACACAAAGTCATAAATGTACTCATATAACAACTGTGTACTCATAACATTCCTTTCACTAAAGTTTCCTGTTAGAAATTTTTTGTGCTTGTATTTTTCTTCTTTTTTCTTCTGGTGTACTCTTGTAGTTCCACGTGTTGCAGCCTGTGGGTTTTTTCGATGTCCTTTTGTAGTATGATGTAGCAGTAGGCCTACTTACGTTAGATCTGTACATGAAAGACAAAAAGGACATCGAAAAAACCCAGAGGCTACAACACGTGGAACTACAAGAGTACACCAGAAGAAAAAAGAAGAAAAATACAAGCACAAAAAACTTCTAACAGGAAGCTATAGTGAAAGGAATGTTGTGAGTACGCAGTTGTTACACATTTATGACATTCTGTGTGTGTTAATCAGGAACACAAAATTGTCATCACTACTAAGGGGAAGATATTCACGTATGGAATTGCTATACAAGGGACCAGGCTGTATTTTACAGAAATTTGGGGATCATACATACGAAATTCAAGACATCAAAACAGGCAAAATCTTTGGCAGATATCATAAACAATTAT
Source organism: Ectobius pallidus (assembly GCA_964059195.1). Classification (NCBI taxonomy): domain Eukaryota; kingdom Metazoa; phylum Arthropoda; class Insecta; order Blattodea; family Ectobiidae; genus Ectobius; species Ectobius pallidus. The sequence goes on from CAXKWD010000008.1 coordinate 41,712,655, forward strand.
TGAAACCATATAAGGAATTATAACCAGAGTAAACTAGCTCATTGAACAGGAATAACCTACGTTAGATCTGTACAGCTAGGTTATGCAACAGTCTTAAGCAAATAATACCATATACACGAAATTTATAATATCAACAGTGCAATACTACCAGTGATTCATTCCCGATCTGTGTGACCTAGTCTAAGTGTGGACTAGGTGAACCTTACTTGCATCCCATATAAATAAATAATGTGTCAATGTGCGCTTATAGCTGAGAAGTCGTGTGTAACGTCATTTCAAGCGCATTTTAGGGCCTTTTCTGTGACCATCAGAGTTTAAGCACGGACTAAACGAACCTTACTGATGATGGGTCGTGTGCAGTTAATACATAAAATTGTGAAGAAATTAATTACCGATGGTGACAAGGCAGCGTTTCAGGCAAATAGGTATATGCAATGCAAATAGGCCTACATAATGTAAGCAGGCCTATACAAGATGAAAAGGTGTTCATTTTGGAACAAGTAACAAACATCGGGCATTACGAGTGTAATGTTTCAAGTTGTAACAATTTTTGTAAGCAGGATAAGGATTTAGATTTAGTGATTTTTTCTGAGAGGTTTAGAGGATAAGGGAACTGGTATAGTGATGAAATGTTGGAGGTGTTATGTCATAACAATCACATGGTTTACAGACATGTCAGATAGGAAAGAATCACGCCTACTTATGCAGAAATAGCATAACTTATTGATTTGATATTTTTCAAATTGTTGCACTTACATTACAACGATTTTGGAATATGGAAACAATCTTCACATTTAAGTAATTTTTATATTTTAATAATTTTCATTACTTTTCATGTTTAATCTTTTTTTCTCCTTATGATTGAGTTTCGTGGGCAATTCCATTGAAAAAGATATTCAGACAAGTACGTAATCTCTTTTTCAAATATAGGCATTTGAGGCAAAATACGCCTATGGCCGAGAATAATATCAAGGGAAGTAGAAGCATATTTTAATTAATGAACATAGATTTTATAGCATTAAAAGCTAGTAACTTGGAAGCATAAGATTTTAGAATATAGTTGCAAGAAGGATTTTTTGGTTCATGAATAGAAGGGAATAATGGAGTAAAGTAATAGGAGTCGAGAAGTACATTAGTTAGCACAATAGCGAGTGGGTTTGCTGGCTGAGTATTTCCTAGTAAAACTTAGTGAAACACAATAGAATCGGAGATCAGAGGCGATTTTATTGTGCATGAAGGAAAATCCTATCCCAAGTTGAAACTTAGTGAACAATGAGAGGTACACCGTACCAAGAAGTAGAGTTTTTGGAATTACAGGAGACAGGTATTACTCTCCAGCCAATAAGATGCCATCTTGGGTAAAGAGCCCATTGATTTTAACTATGGTTTCCATTAATCAAAATTTGGAAACTATATTTTGTGTAACTGTGATACGAGCCTTCCTGTGATGTGATGAAAATTTAGAGAGGGAGTTCCACAACATCTTCGAGAGGTGACGGTTGCTTGAAACGTTGGGATGGGGCCAACTGCAGTATCAGCTTATTTGTAAGTAAGAGATGTTAATAAAGTCCTGGCGCACAGTGCAGGATAGTTGAAAAGTGATTTAGTGGACCAGAGTTAAAGTCCTTTGAGAGATTAATTGTACTAATTGTTTATCACGCATCGAGACGGTGTATAAAGTACTGCATTACGTGTATTGTAGCATCATTAGTCAAGCCCCATTCATCCATCCATTCATTCACTTATTAACAAGCAGGCAGAAATCCGTTACTTCACGGGAACTCGAGCCGTGAATGCAGCTCATGTAAAATAAATGTTTAGTATTTTGTAGCAATTCTGAAACAATAGGCTTTTAAAGTAAATTAGTAAACGTGCCCGAGCTGAACAAGTGGTTGTGAGTGTTTCATGAAAGCGGCCTGCGCGAGTAGTAACTGGGGAGACGTGTTCTTGCAAACAGGAGTTGGGAGCATGAGGTCGTGAAGCAAGCATGTAGCTGAAGGTATAGTCCAGTTACTCATTGCATGGCCAGGCGGCATCAAAGAAGTCGGCGTTTCTTTATGTTTCTTGATATGACCGAGTCGGAGGGGTGGAGAGCTCGATTTCTCCTTTCCAAAACAAAAGTAACGTTGCAATATTCTCTCATTGTTATCGCTGACCTCAGTTCTTCCTTCGCTTTATTCAATTCACACGTGTTATTGTTTACTGTAACTTGATCTTGCAACAACGCATTCACTCCACGCGGACTAGACGAGTAGCTGTCAAAATCGCCACAGGACATTCTTAGATTTTGATTGGCTGGGGTAACTAGCTGATTGGTGCGGTCTAAACAAAGAACATGGGTTGAGCTGTCGGCAAACTTTTCCTCCTAACGAAAGGAAGCCGCCTGGCCATGCAATGAATAACCAGAGTATAACAGTGATTTTGGTGGGTGTGTTAGCTGTGCGAAGATGTATTTTCCACTGCTGTTCTTGGGTGAGTTTGTTCCTTTTTCTGTATGATGTTAACTTACTAAATTATTCAATTTTCTAAACTTCTTCTCACCCAAATTTGGATTAAAAATTGCCATCTAAATATTTAGTATGCCTTAAAAGTTCAAGTAAAATACATTCTTCCGGTTTTCTGGTTTGGCTGTTGAAATTCTCGCCCATATCATGTAGCAAAGAAAATAAAAATTTGTAATAGTCCGTCATGTCTAGTCTGTCCGTCTGTACCTATCCGTTCCGCTGTAAACATTTCTCTTCAGTTCTCCTGTGTTCTAGCCAGTTCAGAATCTTTTTATGAATTACGAATTATATTGAATTTTGAAACACTACCAGGATGCTACGTAACCTAAAATATGAATAGCAGGATGAATAGGACACTTTAATAAAGGCTCAAGTTCAAATAAATTGTTTTTGAGACTCAGTTTTCAATTAGGACAAACTGATTGAAATATGAGTGAAAGTTGAGGGTTGGATGCTTTTTATCAATCACTAATTATGGATGAAAATACAGGGTGATCACAATGTCCAAAGTAGTAACAGTTAACCGATTATTTTCCGACATGAATCTGAATTTTGAATTAAACTACATTTTCTTGTTAATGATTAATTTCGGAGCAAAATGATTAATGTAGAAAAAAATAATTAATAGTGGATCAGATACAGAGTGATGTAAATTTGTTAATGAAACAGTTTTCTTGGAATTTAAAGTAACTTTGATGTGTTCTAGTCGGTCCTGCATTGCTGTACTTGGTACACTTTTCATACATATTGAATTATTATCATAATTAGGGTCTTCAGTTTACAAATAATAATAATTGAATTAAATTTCCCATTGTAATTGTTGTTTCAAACTCAATGTCTTAGGCCTAGCAATGGGTGAATGAAAATCTGCATATAAGTCTAATGGTTAGGGTGTATTTGAGTATTCCTGTATCTAATAAAACACTTTTAATATGTTATGAATATTTTGCCATTTTAAACAGTAATTTATTGGTATTTATTCTAATGTGTATATATTTTGTAATGTTCGAATGTTATATCTTAGTTCCTAAATAATATTCAGTGCAGTTTGGAGAATAAAATCATTATAGGAATTTTGGCATTATGACTTCAGTAGTTGTTGGTTATGACCAGGGCCCGGATTCTGATGACCTAAAATTGTTTGAAAAATGACCTATAAAATGACCTATAAAATGACCCTAAATTTTAAAGAAAATGACTTAATAATTATCAAAATGACCTAAAACTGATATTTTATTTATAAAAACATTATTATTGTACACACAAAGTTCTAGACTAATTTTCACATAATATTGTAAAAACTGTAAATAACTGTAATGGTGTGATTGTTTATTTCTCACGGAAATTTATACTGGCACTGAGGCACTGGCGAGTCAAACTTCGACATTTCACTTTGCGGTCTGCCGGATTATATTATTGTTTATTGAGGTAAACAGTAGTTTGCACTCTCAAATCCAAGCAGGTGCCAAGTCAATCTAATAACAATAGTAATATAATACAAAATTTTGGGGTTTCTTTGACTCTCATTTCCGACTGAGACATGACAACACTTTTCCTTCTTGCATTAAACAAATAACACTTCAAAGAGAGAACCGCTAGCAACGAAAAGAGTTAATACACTCAATGTAAATGCATGAAAGTGACTAAATAAGGAAGCAAATGACACGAAAGTAACAAAATAATGACATAAAATTGAAATAAATGCCCTAAAAATATAAAATTCCATAAAATGACAAAAAATGACCTAGTAAAAATGTATTTCTATAATCTAGAGGCCATGATTAGGATTTATCTACAAGTTGGCAATTTCTATGCAGCATCAATAAAAAGACTACACATCATTAGAATCCAGGCCCTGGTTATGACCTGATCTGTTTCCTGTAATTTGATTGAAGGATTTTCAGGATTTCATAAGGGAATTATGGGTGCCAGTTATAAAGATTCAGCAGTGGCTTTTACAGATTTAGTTCAAGATGGTCGAAACCAAATCTACATTCAAAACCGTATGTACTAGCATCCAACATACATAATTAGTGACCCCAGGGGCACTTATTAACAAGCAGGCAGAAATCCGTTACTTCACAGGAACTCGTGGCCAGTTATATTTGGAACATACACACAACTCAATAATAAACATTACAAAATATCAAGCGCTTCTTGGAACCAGACATTCGTAACCTGTGTGTTAATATTGTGCATTACCGTAATAAATCTTGATCATACCAGTAACTACACATTTTTAATTAACTGTGTTAACATCCCAGTACTTCTGTACCCTGAGAATAAGTCAATTAGCCGAAGCAAGTATAAGTGAAAGGTGACATAAGAAGACAACATATGGGTGATTGAAACCAGGACATTTTCAAACAGCAGAAGGACATCGCAGAAGTCAACGTTTTGGTGAGAATTAACCAACAAACATCCTGCTACAGAACCCATACTAATGATCCCCATGCCGGGAATGCTCTATGATAATGTCTACTTCATCCAGTTCTTTCAGCCAGTGTGTTCTTACTTAATGATCTTAATTGCGTTCTTAACAAGCCTAATGCCATACAAAAATGATTTCTCTCCATTTGTTTACAAATACAAATATATTTACACCGATTATATATTAAAATATGAACATTCTTGTCCGAAAACCCATAATTTCTACCAGTGAACTGGGATATAAAGATATTGATTTAGAAAGACTATTCACCACGGTACAGTATACACTTTTCCATCATTATAAATAAAAAACTGAGGTCCACTTGCCAACAAACTAAGTCTTCATTTCAGGGCTTATAACAATGTTACTCCTATATTCTTTTTTTTTCTACATTTTCTCTGTTTTATTAATACAAATAAACCATTCTGTACACAGAAACCCAACATTTTTAGTTAAAAAAAACTTGGGCATAAATGGGTTAAAGATGAATAGTTGAATATTGAATAGGTTATTATGATTTAGCCAATCAAAGTATATATTGATATTCTTGGGGATTTAGCAGATGACAGGCTGAGATCTCTTGGAGTAATTTATGGTTCATATAATTTAAAACCCACTTAAGTGAACTGTGCATAGTGCTTATGCGTATTTCTTTATGGAGAATTAATAATTATTTTTAGGACATTTAATTTGAGACTTTGAGGTGTTACTATCTTCTTTGTGAATAACAGTGACAGGAATAATGATTGAAGATTATCTGAACAATTTTTGGTGTTCTGGAATTTCTCTGAAACCTGTAAGGTTGTCACATACTACATATTGCTAAAATTAAGTAATTTTTTTTGTACTAGTAAAAATAGGTACTCTGTAAATATGACTATATTTTCTGTGAGTTTCTGTAAACACAGTATTATTGTAAATGTAGTTTTTAGTATGGGGTCCAAGGGAGTGTGATGTGTAATACATGGTCTTAGCAAGAGAGACCACTTAGCCTATCCACTCCAACACTCTCACATTTTCGTGGTGGACCCTATTAAGCTGAGTAACCCAGTCCAAGGTTGTGGTATCCAATCCCTTCGGACTGGGTCAGTGCACTAACGAGAGAAGGCGGTCCTGGCAGGGCTGCTGAAGGGTAACTCCAGATTAGGCCTGTCAGGATGGTGTGGGCCGGCAGCAGGGTCAGCATCTGGGATGGTGGCAGATGAATCTCTAGCAGATCAACGGCAGCGTCCATAGTCTAGTTAGATGACTACTGCGACAGGGCAGGAAGATCTCTTTAGCCGGGGTGAAGGCAACTTCCTAAGAGTTGGGATCTCCGAAATAAGTCCTCTGGCCCTCCAGGTTGGGGGTTGAATCGTAGGGCTGACAACCCTGCATTCGGAAAACTGAAAACGTTGAGAAGCCTCTACAGAAGCCCCGGAATGGACGGATACAAAGGAGAAGAAATATGGCGTTTGAATTTGGTACATGGAATGTCAGCTGTGACTGCAGATGCAAGGCATTTTTGGGAACTGGAGCTTGGAGGAGAATGGCAAGAGATAGAGAAGAATGGAGAAAGACAATAGAGAAGGCTAGGGCCTGACCTTGGGCTGTGACGCCATAGTAGTAGTAGTAGTAGTAGTAGTAGTAGTATGTAAGTTAAATGACATGTCCAACATCATTCTTGTATTGATTTTACAAACGAAATAAATAAATCTAATATTTGTCATTATCTATAAGTGGAGTTCAGTTAATTTCTGCTTCTTGACTATACTTACTCTACATTATATATTTTTGGATTTATTTGTAAATACATTCATTGTTTTGGGATTTTTCCTCTATTCTTGTTACAACTCGGTCTTGAAATATTGTATTATCCTGTTAATGACTGACATATCTCTGGGTTCCTCTCCCCTTGCCATTCTTATATCCAAACAGCCTCTGTTTTTGGACTTAGCATAGCTTCCTATTTTCCTGGGGACTGTAACAGTACAATAATCTCTCTATTCTAACAAAACCTGAAAGTTATACCAGTCACAGATAACCTCATGAATCAGAATTATCGTCAATGAGAGACCAGCAAATTCTGATTAGTGAGAGAACTCTGAGTATTGGGAACTGAAAATTATGCTCTATCTTTAATTGTGATACATTAAGGGCCTATACTACCGCCTCCCATTAACCTTCTAGCGTAGCGCTTGGAAAGGAGAAAGTGAGATCACTAATGGAGCTTCTATGGTCCGGCCGCAGCGTGGCATTAGCATCGCTAGCTGTTGTGAAAATATACGCGTGAAATAGCAGAAACGGGAGAGAAACATCGGACAGACGTTCAGTTTCGAATCAAATAGCCTATAAACTTATTTGAAATTATTACTATCATCTCATTGCCGTCTTCCATACCTTGTAAAGACCCTAGCATCATCTCCTGCAGACGGTCTCCATACATCGTATAGACCCATACCAGTAGTAAATAGGTCTATATTTATTCTCTCGAGTACAATTTTAAATTTATGAAAAGGAAAAGTTTACCAGGCTGTAGATCAAGTTCCACTCTTTTAGAATATGTATTTATAGGGATATGTAATATAGTTTTAAGATATTGCATTATGATTTTAAAAAGGGTTAAATTTTCGTCTCCATATTGTGTCAAACTTTACTTTTTGCAGTTTCAACGAATATTTCAATAGCACAATATCTCTTCCGGATGTAATCTTGCTAGACAAGTCATATATACATTTTAGCAAACCTTGGTATATCTTTCGAAAGAAACATTGGGGGAGAAAAAACATTAGTTTGCAGCACACTCTTGAAAGCAATAGTGAATGTTTAGACAGCATTTCCAGATCTTTATTAAATCAATTAGGGGGTGCCAAGGCTGTAATAGAGACGCTGTAAAGTACAAAAAACCAAAGAAGTCGATACCTCAGATATTATGTATTGTGTCTGCCTTGATAAGCTTTGCCAAAACAAACTAATTAAGTGACAGTAATTAATTATGTATTCTGTTCCGTAGTTTTAATATAAAAATGAGTATTATGTGTTAGATTTATATCTTATCTATTATGCAAACTGATTTTTACGTTGAGAAAATTTTAGCAAGGACTGTACATGTTTGTAAATTGTTGAAGGAGAAGGCCACATCGCCACCCTCAAGAACGACTGACAAGGGTGTAATTTATAATAGCTCATAAAGAATGTCGTCTATTTACTGTAACAGGAGTGTCCATAGTGTACATTTGTTGTTTTGGCTATTCTATTTTTCGTTAGCAATGACATAAATAACCAAATATATGTAAAAATATACTACAATGTTAAGGCTACATATCAGTCAAAGTTCCATAAAAATCCATTCGGTTCTAACAATTTTATAACTATTTGTGTAAAATGTGAAAAACTGACGGTTGGATGTTTAAATCTCTCCGTCCACATGGTAGTAAGGCATTTCATTTAAATCCTATGCGTCATTGAGGGATTTTTAAAAATATACCATGATAAATATGAACACAAAAGTTACATGATTAAAAGCAATGAACTCACCTTGGTTTGCTGTCAGCAGTTAGAAACCTTCGAAAATTTCCGAGATGACTTAGCCGACATTTCTCTTCGGATTTCTTTCGCATGAAAAAAGAAACGGCCCTTTAGATATCTAAACACCAGCTTGCCTACAATGTCTAACATGTGTTCATGGCAACATCCTATGCTGTCTACTGAACGTATATTGAGTTCCCCAATACTGTCTAGGTATTCATAAAATATATCACCCCACACGTCGCTGGTTGAACGTAGTTTGGTGGCAATTACCATCTCTGCTTGTAACAGCACACGATAAACCCCATTTGAAGGATGCGTTAAATAGGCAGTGTCTTTAATCATACCATAATCCTTTATTTTTGTCCACAGAGCAGCTGATGAAGTGGAGACATTATTATTTCTCAACATAGCAGAGCAGTTGGCGCAATCAGTAACGTCAGTAGTTTTTCGAACAATGTAGCCTGCTAAGTGATAAACAAGACATTCTCTAGTAGCACCGGCTTTAATTTCAGGTAGTTCTTCCCAGTCATGGTATCGCGCATCATTTAAAACTACTTTTTCCTTGATGTTGGCTTGTACTGATTTTGTTATTGCTTTGTTTTTATCCTCTACTTCTTTACACATTACACGTATTTGATTTACAAAAGAAGTAAGTGGGGACTCACTTTTTGGTTGGCAATTAGTTCCCGATGCCAAGGCAAGTTTAAGTGGAACATAAATAGATTGCAACATATGCAGATGCAAGAAATCAACTGTAGAAGGATGGTCATCACAAGTTAAAGAGCGCAGAATTCCAAAGTGGCGTTCTAAAGGATCCTGATTAAATTTAGCAGTGAGTACGTATTTGAATTTTTTGCTCCACAAATAATCTGACACTTCCAGAGTGCTTGTTAGGGTAACTCTTAGAGATTCTAGTGTTCTATCTGAGGCGAAAGTGTTTTTATTTTCTGAATTCAAAATTTCAAGAAATTTTAAGAGTGCCTTGTGAGATTTTGATTCTTTGTAGAGTCCCCTCTTCGGAATAGATGAGTTTAAAGCATCAGCAAGATCATTCATTTCTCTAGTAAACTTTTCTGTTCTTTCACTTCCTACGAACCCTTCAGACTTTGTCTCACTAAAAACTTCATTCCATTAGGCATGCTGTTACTAAATAATTGGAATGCCAATCTCGCATTCATACGTTAGAATGACGTAGGGTCGAGGTGAGCAGCTGTCAATTTTGGGCAGATCCTAAGTCCTGCAGACCCATCACTAGTGTCAAATTTATATACTTTCCAAAAGAATTCATAATTGATAGGTTCACTGTTGTACAAGACAGATGCTTTGTTGTGAAAGAAGTTTCTCACACATTTTAGTATGTGGACAGCATCCAAAAATGCCCAGACTTTCCTGTTTTCGTCTGCTGGATTCTGAATGCTGCACTTGACTTTTCCTCTTTTCCCACAGATTCTTAAATTTGACCATGTTTTTTTATTGGACTGGCTGCCGTCTGAAGTAAAGCCAATTACTTTTGCTCCAGCCTGTTCCAACTGCAAGATAACTTGAATAAGGATTTTAGGAAGTAAGTCACCGGGGGTTGCGTTTCTACTTGCATATACAGCGACAGGCTGTACCCAGTTAAACAATAAGGGTACAAACATAAACACAAGGGCATGATTGGCTAAAGAATTTTTTATATTTTCAGGTGTTAAGTCTCCGAAATCTACATATCCATCAACTTTTAAGGAGGTCGCATTGAATTGGATTTCCTCTCTTAATTTTACATCATCGAATATTAATACACCAAGGCGCCTGTTTTCACCACTTTCATTTTGAAAAAAATTAGATAAGGCATTTATGGCATTCGTATTCACCCCGTAAGGACATTTAAGACCTTTACACAATCTCTTCAGGTGAGATTCTGAGGGAAAAGGGAGTAAACCGTGTTTGAGCCAATGCCTATATTCTTTAGGGGATTTAATTTTCAATAGCAAACTCTCCAGTACGAGCTCATTTGAGTACCTCATTCCCTTGGAGTTTGACATGTTGCAATTTTTAATCATGCCATCTACGATCATTTTCTGTTTCTTACTTAAATGCTTCATCCGGTTTTCATCAAATTCACATTCTTTCCTGGCCAGCTTCTTCTCTAATACAAGAACTTTTGCTTTCTCGCACCGCAATTTATCTTTCATCCGTGTCAAATTACGATTTAAATTCTTTATTTTTCTCTTTAGCAACAGAATGCTATTGTTTTCTTGTAGCTTATTTTCGTGGTGCGAGCTTGTCTGAGTTTGGGGAGGACTCATTGTTGCCGTTATAGTTGAACTTGTTAAGCTGTTGTTGGAATTAACACTTTTTACTGAAATTTCCCTAGTTTTGGGCAATTTTCTAACTTTTTGAGGTTTTGATAAATAGCTTGGCAAATTAGGAAATAAGTTTGGAACCGCATTGGGCTTTAAATTCCATCTTAGTCTTTGTATTTCAACTTTCTTTTCGTTCACAACAAATGAATCAACCTTTACAAGTAAATCGTCTGAAAAATGGACGTGACAAACATAAGATTTGTGATTAAGAGACCAATCCTTTCTGGGGATTGCCCTCATCCATTGTGTAAATAGTTCTTCATTCTTCGGGGGCCTGAAGAAATGTACATTTTTGTATGAATCTTTGCCATATCCGTTTCTACATCCTGGCACAAAACAGGACGGCATTTTAACTGATTTTGAATGCACACCAGTTATTATGTCCGTAATAATTAACAAATAACACCTACATTCAAAGATCAAGACTACTCACATTGTAACAAATACAATTCACAATTAAAAACATTGCAGAAAAAAGCTTTTCCCGTGTTACTAATATGTAAACAGACTGAACTCACAACAATAAGCGATCGTCATGCCAAGGTTTCCTTATTTTCCCGCAGTCCCATTCATGGCTGTACCTTTAACATTGAGCGCGTCAGAAGTGATCCCACTTTCTCCTTTCCAAGTGCTATGCTTCTAGCCTAACTGGAAGATGTCTTATACAGCCACTATGGAATTGCTATAGAGAGAAGTGTAGTAAAATTTCATAACTTGGATGTAGAACCATGTATGCTGAGCTGTGTTTCTTCTAGTTTGAGCACTACTCAATTGTAGTGTACTTTTCCATTTATACAGTGAAATTACACCAGAACATATCATTTCAAGTACAATAATCAATTTGTGCAGTTCTATAATCATCCCTCTTTTACGTTTCCAGTGGTGTAAACCAGGGGAAAGTGTAAAACTAGGAAACCACTTATATAGGTAAAATTGTTCTGAAAAAGCAAATATATCACAAAGCACATTAGCACATTATCAATATCGTAGAGTAGGCTATAGTACTAACCTCACACAATGTCAATTAATGGCTGATACTGCTCTGCTTGGGGGCTAGAGGGGTTGTATGTGGTCTCTTAGGGATATGACTTGCTGACAGTCATACCCTACACCATCTAAAGGCTCAAGAAATGTCATTCATTCCTACTAAGTCCTATAGTTGCACGTCCTCATCATGACCACTGGACAACGCGAAGCAAGTAAGGGCAAGAAAGTGAGTTCCCGAAGCTATAATTGGGCAAGAGGAGGAAACCCCAACAGAAAACATCATCCCTCCAGGATTGCTGGGTGGTTGCGCATAGAGTTAAAATCCTTATATTGTAAAAATAAAACTGTTCAGAAAACTTAAAATAACTACCAGATGGATAACTTGGTAAAACGATCTGGAAAATGCTACAAGGTACATGATTTATTTCTTGGCAGACTTACAAGGAATGTTCTTAGTTTGTATAGAAACGGAGCCCTAATTCAACTAAAATAGGAATTACAGAAATGTAACATTGCTATAGCAGCCATCCAGGAGATATTTATTTTTAATTTATTTATTTATTTACGTTCTCGTGATCATTAAAATGATATGGGACTATGTATGTTCAATATATATAATGCATGTTAGTCAACATATGATATATGTTATATGATAACATGGAAGGGGACTGGAGTTATGGATACCACAAACTTCACCTTGTTCTATGTGGAGGAACAAATAATGTTTGAGACAGAATTTCTAATAAATAAAAATTATAGAAGCTCAGTGATGGGTTTTGTTGATACAATAGATAAAAAGATATGAACTCTTAGAATTAGAGGAAGGTTTAATAACAGCACTTTTTTAATGTACATGCACCTACTGAAGAAAAAAATAATGAAATTAAGGATGCTTTTCATGATAAAATCAGCAGAATTTATGACAATATTCACAAGAATGACACCACAGTATAAGTATTAATACAGTAAAGAAACTGTGTGTTAAAAGTCCTATGACAACATGTTGGCTGGACGATACTAGCGCTCCATGCGGAGATTTAGTAAAACTACATTCTCATCATATCAAATGACTTGGGAAAATACATAAACACATCGCAAAATATGTTATGTTAAAAGAGAAAAAATACAGAATATTTTTATTTAATGCAAATGTAATTTTAAATTTAAGAAATAATAAAACAGATACTGTATTATATTCTAGTTAAGAAGAGGTAAACAATGCCTAAATAGGCTACTGTTAAGGACTGTATCTAGGCCTAGTACTTTTCCTTTAAAATAACTGCCCTTTAATATAATTTATAATTCAAATTATGATATTAAATAGCCTACGTATTAATTATGTAAATTATATTATAGGTCTGTCACGTTGTTCATCCTGCACATCATTGTTGACAGTGTATTTTGATTCTTTGCCTTATATGGCAATATACAACTTCAATTTATTGTAGGTCTATGTAGCATCAATTACTGCAGGATGGACTCCATTAAACAAAACAAAAAATTCTGGAGCATTTGGAATTGAAGACAGTGTCGGTACAGCAGTTTTAATTAACGAGATTTTATAGGAATTCATAAACTGTCTGTTTTCGGCGTGTGTCAAGCATAGACGGTAATTTTCACTCAAATATTTTACATATTTTGTTACTAGGTTTTCTTGTCGACCATTAATGACCTATTTTATACACCAGAAATCATTACAACAGAATAAAATATAAAAATATTACATTAAAGTAACTTGAAACATAACCACACCAGAATCACGAGTAAGCCAGTAGGCCTACAATAAATATTACTTATTTTCGTTCTTACCTTTCTGGATGTTTCAAGAAAGTGAAGAAATGCAATTCAGGATTTTGTCTTTTATTATTACTGAAATTGACAGCAGAATAATAAGGTCCTTTCGAATATCGCGTGTTCTAATAAATACAACACTCCTATTTATTTACATACTTCCCGGAGTAGTTTCTGTAGTCTTACTTTATGGTTGCTACGATCGCTAGTAAATGCGTGCGCATGCTCGTCTGGCAGAAAAATGGACTGAGTTTCTGTACTGTATTAATACTTATACTGTGATGACACCAAAATCATTTTAGGGGACTTGATTGCAAAGACTGGAAAAGAAGATGAATATAAGCCAATAATTGGAAATTATAGTTTACATGAAGAATCAAATGATAATGGCTTCAGAGCCACATACTGTGCTACTATAGATTGTCCCAACATTAAAAGATAGTATTGGTCTTATGCAGATCAAGACTAAATCAGATGTGATGTGAAAAAGATCATAAACCTCGTGAAAACCTTGAAATTTGTTTGTTGTATACAATAATTATTGTAAATCATGCCCTGTAGATAGAACGATGGCACACCCTCCTTCCATGAGTAATATTTTTTCTATAGGCCCACAATTCTACATTTTCTGACCAATGTCTACAAAATGATACACATGTACCCTGTAGAATCGAGTAAAAATTCTACGAGACAATCATTTTCGCAAAAAACATCCCTTGCGAAATTTTCAATCCCTACTATCTGATCTTTTTACAAGTCTACATTCTTCGAACGATTTTACCAAACTTTACACACAGACCCTATAAAAACAAGAGAAAAATTAGGCGAAGTTAATTTTGGAAGAAGCCACCCCTTAAATGCTTCTACCCCTATTACATCACCAAAATTTAGATCTACATTCTTGACGTGTTTTTAACAGACTTTATACACAGAACGTATAGAATCAGGAGAAAATGGTAGGAAAACTAATTTTGGAACAAACCACATTTTAGCATCCTTATACTCACATAAAAGTAATTGGGTATACATAATCTGGACCTTTTACTTTAATTAAAAAGAATATCCTTAAAAAAACAAGTATAATGTTCTGTTTGAATTTATTATATTGTACAATGGCAAACAGCTATTAACTGCCCAATCTTTAAGAAGAATTTATTATGAATACAAGCAGAAGGATATCCTTCATATTTTGCTAGTGTTGGGTCCCGGGAAATGAGGCTTTAAGAAATTAAAATACATAAAAATATTTAATTTAGCATTGTACTTTATGAAGCCATGAAGAAGTTGAAATTTTATTCATAACCAGAGGATGAGAGAAACTTTATCTCCTGAGAATTGTGAGCTAGCAGTATCAGCTAGTCAGTGCAATTCACTGCAATGCCTGTGGGAAATGCAAATCTGCATTTTCTTAGCCCCTCAAGGCTAGAAAGTAGGCAACCCGTATGTCACCAGCTGACAAAGGTAAAATTTAATTCGCGTGTTTTTAATTTAGCTGTGATGTTTGATTGGAGAAATTTATAATTAGCGCTTAGAATAATATTCACGATCAGAAATTTTACGACTTGCGAAGAGCAAGATTGCAGAGTCTGAAGTGAGACGAACAGAGTGTGGGACGACTTGTTCCTTTCTGTTGTTGTTTTATCAAGATGGAAGCCGACGTGGATCTTTGATTTAAGGCAAATTCCTGTACAACGAACATGAAAATTTGTAAGTACTGAAATTAGTATTTTTACTTAAGTGTTCTGCAAAAATCCTCATGTATTGTAGATTTTTGCGATGGTTAGATAAATTCGCTAAGAGATAGCGAAAGTTAGAGAAAGGTTCCCTTATTTCCTACGTAATCCGCATAGTCCGCATGTGTTGTAGACTATGCGATGGATAGATAAACTCGCTAAGAGATAGCGAATGCAAAAGTCAAATTACTATGTCATTTTCAGCCTCCAAAAATATAGTTCATTACTATATTTATGTTAATTAAAGATTAACAGCTCATAGAAAGTATGGACTTTGTGCTCAGATTTTTTATAACATTTAAATAGTCGGATACATATTTTATATTTAGGCCTAAATATGGCTTATTTGAAGAATTTTTATTTTTTAAATTCAAGTTAGAGATTTCATAGAAAATGGAATCCTCAAGTGATGTTCATATTTTTCTACATGATTTTAAATTAACATTATGAAAATATGATCACCACGAGGGTAGGCTTTACCCTCCAAGTGAAGATATTTTTGTAGTAAAATGGGTTAAGTAACCCATATTTCCATGTAAAAAGGATTTTATTGAAGTTTAGCCTTTTTGTCAAGCATGTCAATTATATGGTAGTTTTGTAAAATCCGCCTATATACCACTAAATATAACAATAAGCTGAAGTTTATATGAGAGAGAGGAAAATAATTGAATAAACTATGAAATAATGTGGGTTTATTAAGTTATTTTAAAAGGTAAGTATTGTATATTAAGTACATCGATTAATCAGAAGATGACTTATTGATATATAAGTTATATCAATAAGTTGATATATAAGTTATATCAATAAGTCATCTTCTGATTTGTGACAATATTTGAATGTTTTAATTCAAATATGCTTATATTTTAATCCAGTTATATTTTAATCCAATAAGTGACTAGATTTACTTCATAAGTATAATATCATTCACTAAGAGAATAACAATTTTTATCCAATTTGACTATTCATTGAGCTCAATGATATATTTTATTGATATATATAAGTTTTGTTATATATCAATAAGTCATCTTCTGATTTGTGACAATATTTGAATGTTTTAATTCAAATATGCTTATATTTTAATCCAGTTATATTTTAATCCAATAAGTGACTAGATTTACTTCATAAGTATAATATTATTTACTAAGAGAATAACAATTTTTATCCAATTTGACTATTCATTGAGCTCAATGATATATTTTTAATATTTTAGATTTAATCGATGTACTTAATATACAATACTTACCTTTTAAAATAACTTAATAAACCCACATTATTTCATGGTTTATTCAATTATTTTTCCTCTCTCTCATATAAACTTCAGCTTATTGTTATATTTAGTGGTATATAGGCGGATTTTACAAAACTACCATATATTCAACTATACCACAGGAAAAATGAAACTAATTAATTATGTCAATGTTAGTTTTTCCTCGTTAGTATAACGAAGGTAATTCACACTCAGAATGTGAATTATAAAAAGGCGACATTAACATTTTATTCTGTGTAGTTAGTACTATTTTTGTTTGAAATAGTAAGAAACGCCAAAATTAATATAAAGAAATTATTCAAAATAATTAGTTTATTTTGAACACATAGAGGATTTTCATTTTAAAGAAAATGAAGCACAACAGTCCATAATTTTGCCACTGGTTTTCCGTATAAGTTTTATGTGTTAAAATTTATACAAAGATAGGATTCTCGCCACTTTAGCGAATGGTTTAGGTAGAAAAAGTAGGATTTTCATTTTAAAGAAAATTATATTTTATAAATTTCAAAATTTGGATTTTGAACACAGTAAAAAAAGTTAAGTTTTACCACATAAATTTCATGAGTTGAAATTTATATGAAGATCATAGTACTTTGTGGAAAAGCGAAAGATTAACATATTTTGAAGTTAAATATTTTGCAACAATTGGTACTTTTGTTACTTTTCAAGTTAAAACTTAGATAAAGTTTATTCATAGTAAAGTCAGTTTTTATTAACATATATATTGTGACAAAGCCAGAAAAGCCTAGAAGCTGATAGAAGAAGGACTCGGGCCGAAAGAACTAGAGTTAGATAAATCCAGAAAGGGACGGCCCTCTTATTGCTGATTGGAGCCGCGCGTCGACGGGTGCGGCCTACTCCCTGGCACGGCGGCGCGGTGAGTGACGGTGCGCGCCCGTGGGAGGGGCCAGAGGTGGAGCCACGCGCTAGCGCTGTGACTTCGCCCCGCGCGGACATTCTAGACAATGCGCGGGCGGAGAGCTTTCGAGAGACCGGGTCTGGAATATTCGTCGGCCCTATATATAGGGCAGCGAGCGAGCGGCAAGTCAGTCAGAGACGGCAACGAGGAGTGATGAGTCAGTCAGTCAAGGAGAGTTCAGTACAGTGAAGAGTCAGTACATCAGAGGAGAGGCAGTCCGTGAAGAGCCGGAGGGTCAACGAGGGAACAGTCAGAGAGGCAGTCCGTGAGTAGCGGCGAGCGTCAGCGTCAGAGGGTGAGCTGGACGGAGAGGACTGATCAGCGCGGCCTCGAGTGAGTGTGTCTTGGGAAGCTGAGGAGCCAGTGACCGGAGGGACCCGACAGCGGAATAGCTAGTCAACGGGGAACTAGTGACCGGAGGGAAGGGTGAACGGAAGAGCTGGTGAGCTGATCTGGGCTGAGGCAGTGCCGTCCCGGGGGACTCTGCGCGACGGGTGGATCGCACAGCGGCAGCGAGGACTGTGGAGTTGGCCGGCGCGACGTGGGATGATCTGGATTGGACTGGAACAGTGCTGTAATTAGGACTGAGCACAGTGAGAGTGAGCACTGAACAGGACAGTGAACTGGCAAATAGTCTGGAGTTTCTGGCTGTATTGGCAATTGTTGTAGAAAATAAAGAAGCCTCCATCCTTCAATTATAAACTCGGTGTTCTCATTTTGAACCCCGACGAGCCCTTGTTACAATATTTATACAAAAGACCATGTAAAGAGGATTTAGCTCCTCTGAGGGTCAATCCATACGAAGTCAGCCAATTATGAATTTTCTGGTTGCCTGACCATTTTTAAAAAAATTCATTTTTTGTCACATATGACCCCTATATACCAATAGTACAAAACCACAAATATTTTATTTTTACTCGGTTCCGTTTAGAAATGGCGGCCATCTTTCAATCATGGCGGACAGCTATTTTTGCATTTGTAGGTGTTTATGCAAATGCAAATATCTCTGGACTGGGAAGTGATAGAGCCTTGAGGAAAAAACCATTATTCTCAGCCGAGTCTGGGCTACATTTCTGGTCAAATGCATTGGTTAGCTTATTTCACTTTTAAATGGTGAAAAAGGGGGCTAATTCTGAACAAAACTTTTGCAAAATTATGACTTTTCAGGGTGTCACTATCTTACCCTGAAAAGAAATCTCTGGTGTCAGTTTTTTGTAGGAGGTACATATGTACCAGTACTTTCCTGGAAAAAAATACAAAGCCACACATTTGTTTGCTTCTATTATTTAGGACTCTCAGAAAATGAAGATTTTTCCAAATTTGGCCAATTTTAGGCCTAAATATCTCTGGTTGGCAAAATAGGAAAAATCTAATTTTGGGCTCAATTCAAGGTCTATACGACACTAACCTACTGTGAAAATTTCAAGTTTGAGACTCAAGCCAGAATGGAGTTATGTATCAAACAAACTCCTTAAATAATGAGGCTTTGTGTGAACCATATATAAATAAATAATCACCCTAGTTCACAATATTTAATGGTTTTAAGGCCTCATTTACATATTATAAGCCTAATTATAAATCATTATGGTCTGCTAAAATAAATTATAGAGGATAGGCCTACAAGTTTTCAATTGAAAAAACAAATCTGAATCAATTTTTGTTTGTATGTATGTAGGCGTATATTATTTTAGTCTGTTCAGTTTTAGAATTTGGATTTCCCTTATTACCAGTTATAACTAATTGTACACAATTTGCTTGGTGCTTAGTTAATTTTCATATGCCTGAGTAGGGAACAATCAACCTTTGCTTTTATGGAAAGTCACAGTGGGGAGCAAGATGAGAGGGTATAGACAAGTCTAAACATGCAACTGCTCATGCTGAGACATGAACTGTTCCAGCCAGTTATTCAGTTTGTTGGATGCAGTTGTAGGGTGAAGAAGTGCTTTTTGCTTGGTAGTGTTCTGAATAGACCAAGATGGATCCTCAGTGCTGTATAGGAACATTGACCAATGAACTGTGCCACAGAAATGTTTATGGTGTTGTGCCCAAGGAACTAAGGCATTTCAGTGAATATAGTTCTGAAGAAAAATCATTGCTTTCATTACGAATATCTTCAAATCTTTCCCTCATCTACAAGTATCATGAAATCAAGTTTTTATCACAGTACAACCACCTCTTTGGACGCATTTGTTGTGACCCTCTAAAAGTGCACAAAAAATCAGTGTCTAAGGGACTAAGGGAAATAAAAATGGATTATATTTTTAAGGAAAAACACTTCCCTGTAAATATTGTCCCAGGGAAATCCTTATGCCCTACATGCTACACAAAGATCTTCGTTAGGCCTACTGCTCATACTGCTACTGTTGATAACGTTAGTGATGAATATGTAGACAAAACAGAAAATATGGTGAAGGTTGATGCAGCTTGTAGTAGTTTGGAATTGTCACCTGCAGCCAAAATTAAAAAACTTAGTTCTGATAAAAGAAAAGGGGCTTTAAAAGCAAAGTATAAGAAGGTGTCTGAAGCTATTAGAAAAAAGTTGGAAATATGTTTTGATGAGGATATTGAAGACAGTGAGCCAAACCAGCAGTCTCTATCATTTGATTTATGATGAACTGATCGAAAAGCTAAAAAAGAAGTGTTTGGTAGCAAACAAAGAAACAAAAGTACAAATTATTAGTCTACTTCCAAATTCTTGGTCCAGAGACAAAATAGCTACTGAGTTTAATGTCTCAGTGCATCTTGTTAGGTTGTCAAGGAAACTGGTGAAGGATCAAGGCATATTGCCAGTGTTGGGAAAAAAGAAAGGTGTCAGAATTTCAGATGTAACTGCCAAGAAAGTGGTAGATTTCTTTGAGGATGATGAGTACAGCCGCTTATGTCCAGGCAAAAAGGACTTTGTCTCTGTGAAAATTGATGGTCAAAAAGTTTACAAACAAAAAAGGCTTATGTTGTGCAATCTAAATGAGCTCTATGTTGAATTCAAAAACAAACATCTAGAATGTGGCATTCAGAGGTCGAAGTTTTGTGAAATGAAGCCAAAATGGTGTATTCTTGCCGGAGCTTCGGGAACTCACACTGTCTGTGTCTGCTTGTACCACCAAAATGTCAAACTTATGATTGAAGGAGCAAAATTGAATGTCGACTATAAAGAACTGCTGGATATGATGGTTTGTGACATGACTGGATACAAATGTATGATGGAAGAATGTGATCAATGTCCAGGACAGCAAGCTATACTTGAAATGTTTACTAAAGCCCAAGAAACTGATGAAATACCAGAAAGAATTTTCTACAAGCAATGGGTCACTGTTGATAGAGCCGAGATGTTGACTCTGACGACACCTAGAGATGAATTTTTTGAAACTCTTGCACAGAAGATTGACAAGTTAAAAAAACACCACTACATTTCTAAAGTTCAGTCTCAATTTCTAAAAGACAAAAAGGCAAGCCTCAATTCTTCTGAATGCCTAGTTTTAGCTGATTTTGCTGAAAACTTTTCTTTTGTAATTCAGGATGAGATCCAATCTCATCACTGGGTAAACCGTCAAGCTACAATCCATCCTTTTGTGTATTACTGTCATGAAGGGGGCCAACTGAAGCACCAGAGTATTTGCATCATCAGTGATCACATGGAGCACAACACTGCAGCTGTACACACATTCCAAACCCATCTCATCAGACACATCAAAGCTACTATCCCTGAAGTCAAGAAGATTATCTACTATTCAGATGGTGCCTCTAGCCAATATAAGAACAAGAAGAATTTTGCAAACATCTGCAATCACAAAAAGGATTTTGGTCTTGATTGTGAGTGGCACTTCTTTGCTTCCTCACATGGAAAGAATGCTTGTGATGGTGTGGGTGGAACCACGAAGAGGGAGGCAACTAGGGCAAGCCTCCAAAGGGCATCCAATAACCAAATATTAACACCAAATGACTTGTTCAACTTTTGCTCACAACACATACAAGGAATTATTTACTTCTATGTTACAAATCAAGAGGTTCAGGGTCATGCTGAAGAACTGAGGGAAAGATTCGACAGTTGCCAACAAGTTCTTGGGACCAGGAGTTACCACCGATTTGATCCTCTCTCAGAAAGCAAGATGAGGTGCTACGTAACTTCATGCTCTACAGACTATGTGGAAGTACACGTGAGCAAATTTATTCCTCTCACAGTCAGTATCAAAGACACAGTTGCCTGTGTATATGATGGTCAGTGGTGGCTGGGTGAGGTAGATGATATCAGTGTGCAGAATAGGGACATTCACGTGATTTTCTATCATCCAGCAGGACCAAGAACCTCTTTTCAGAAGAACAACAAAGACTCAACGTGGGTTCCTCTGACTATTCTGAGAAAACTTAACGCAATGGAGCTGACAACATCGACTGGACGATCCCACAATATTGAACCTCACCTATCTGAGGAGATATCCCATCTATTGGTGAAACACCAAATGTAATCACATGTGATTATGTGAAAAGGTATCTAAATTGTTATGTTAAGGCTCTAAATCGTTATTTAAAATGTCAGTATTAATTAAGGCTGATATTGAGGGTGTTACATATATAGCCTACTATACGATTTTTTCACTTTGTTGTATCAAGCATAATTTCATTCTGGCTTGAGTCTCAAACTTGAAATTTTCACAGTAGCTTAGTGTCGTATAGACCTTGAATTGAGCCTAAAATTAGATTTTTCCTATTTTGCCAACCAGAGATATTTAGGCCTAAAATTGGTCAAATTTTGAAAAATCATTATTTTCTGAGAGTCCTAAATAATGGAAGCAAACAAATGTGTGGCTTTGTATTTTATTCCAGGAAAGTACTGGTACATATGTACCTCCTACAAAAAACTGACACCCGAGATTTCTTTCCAAGGTAAGATAGTGACACCCTGAAAAGTCATAATATTGCAAAAGTTTTGTTCAGGTTTAGCCCCCTTTTTCACCATTTAAAAGTGAATTAAGCTAACCAATGCTTTTGACCAGAAATGTAGCCCAGACTCTACTGAGAATAATGCTTTTTTTCTCAAGGCTCTATCACTTCCCAGTCCAGAGATATTTGCATTTGCATAAACACCTACAAATGCAAAAATAGCTGTCCGCCATGATTGAAAGATGGCCGCCATTTCTAAACGGAACCGAGTAAAAATAAAATATTTGTCGTTTTGTACTATTGGTATATAGGGGTGATATCTGACAAAAAATGAATTTTTTTTTAAATGGTCAAGCAACCAGTGTTGGTTGACTTCATATGGATTGACCCCTGACCAAGAAATTATTTAAGTTTATAAGACATTATAATTGAATTACGTACAAGATTATTAAATATTAAGTGTTATAAAGTAAACAAATTTTGTTGTTAAAATTTGTTAATTTATTATTTTACACTTTTGCCACAATATGTACTAGTAGATAAAATACAAATTTTTCACTTGTTATGTAGATTAATACTTTTATTATTTTGGTCCATTAATTAATTTAATAACTTTTATTTGAAAGTTTAATTAAAAGAATTTTGTAGTTTTAAGGCTAGAAACAAAGTTACTTATTTTAACGAAATAATTAACATTTGTAATTTTGCTTATAAATAAATCACAAATAATTAATATGAATTATTATTTTTTTGTAAAAAGGGTCATATTGCTAATCATTACTTTTTTACAGCTGTGACAAGGTAAGTGGAAGTGTGTCGAGAACACCCACAGCGCGAGTGAAGTAAAATATTAGTTAGACTTTTCAGGAAGGCTTTATTTTCTCATACCTAATAAATATGCAGTGCTATAAAAATTAGTTAGCCATCTTTAAATAAAATCACCAATCTATATCGATCCATAACCGCTCGGGGCCCCAACACTAGTATAAGCATATCCTTTTCTTTATGAATACGGTTCAAAGAGTAGGGCCCGGATTTTTAGGCTTTCATAAAATATATTTTAGCCTTTTATATTCATGGAATAGTTCTTTTTAGGCTTTAAACAAACGATTTTAGCCATCTTAATAACACATATATATAATGAACAGTAATATTAACAACAAAAATTGTATTATAATTTTGACACAGTTATTCTAGTTCTTTTTACAAAAGAAACAAGTAACTATTCCTTATATCGGCACTCGAAAAATAGCATAAACTATTGAGATATTTACCCTTTAATGATATGTATCTTGATTCAATTGGTTCTTGGTATAAAATCTGATAAAATTGGTCAAAGGATGTAGATAAATATATATCACAAAATAAGGGTGAAACATTGTACAATTATTCTTTCCTTTTGTAGTATTTTAATGAAAAGTCTGGATTGTCATGAATTGGTTCCTTTAATACACCTCTCTGTTATTTGAAAGTTGAAACGACAATGGATTAGTTGCAGATTTCAAAGTATTGAATATGGCTCAAGTTTCATTTCCTGCATATTTTCGAGTTACAAAGACAAGCGACATATACATTGTTAACTTTAGTGCGTTATATAAATTTATTTTGATTAGGTCTTTTCTTAAAATGCACAAATTCAATATTTATTTTCATTTGCATTAATTGGAAAATCTATTTAAAAATCGTGTTTTTCTGCAAGTCTTCTTTAGCCCCTAGTTTTTCAGCAAAAGTCCTCTTTAGCCCCTAGTTTTTCAGCAAAAGTCCTCCTTAGCCCCTTTTAGGCCATTCAGTCCAATTTAGCTCTTTTTAGGTTCTATAAAATTCATATATTCGAAAGCAAGGGGCATGAAACCGAAAAATATGTTAAAATGTTCTAATTAGGAAGCTGGAGAAAAAATAGGTTGAAACCTTCAAATCCGGGCCCTATTAATGAAATAAAAAAAACAGCAAGTAAATAATGAACAAATACACCAAGAACTCAAAGCACCAATTGAGGTGCCCACACCCACTAAAGTAGTAGTTTATGAGACTATTAAGAAATAAAAAATAATAAAGCACCTGAAGACAATAATATAAATTCTGAAATGATTAAATTTGGAGATCCAAAATTGTGGGACCACATCCATAAATTATTAGAAATAACTTAGTCTACAGAAACAATGCCAGCAGAATGGCAAACAGCTATTAACAGCCCGATCTTTAAGAAGGGAGTGTATTGTACAATGAACTACTGACACTACTACTGACACTACTGTCGCTCTATAATGAACTACTGACACTCTGTTTATTTTAAGACAATCAATCCAGAAATGTTATGTATTTGGAATTGATTTGCACCTACTGTTTGTAGATTATAGACAAGTATATGATTCGGTAAATAGAGACTACCTACTAGAAATCCTAAAAGAATTTTGATGGAAGGAGACCATAACAGGTCCTCCTAATACTTGAAAGGATGATGATAATGATGAAACAAATTGATTAACCTGATTAATATGACACTTCACAACTCCAAGTGTAAAGTGAAAATACAAGGAAATTTATCTGTTATATAGTTAATCTGTTTATAGTTTATCTGTTTTATAGTTAATACAGGGTGTAGACAGGGTGATGCCTTATCAACAATTCTTTATTGTGTTTTAGAAAAAGCAATCTATATTAATAAAAGGAAGTGTCTGTCCTCCGTCTGTCTGTCTTCCGTCTGTCTTCCGTCTGTCTTCCGTCTGTCTGTCCGCGATGCCCAGCGAAATCTATT
The DNA here is from genome assembly GCA_964059195.1 of Ectobius pallidus. NCBI lineage: Eukaryota > Metazoa > Arthropoda > Insecta > Blattodea > Ectobiidae > Ectobius > Ectobius pallidus. The sequence goes on from CAXKWD010000008.1 coordinate 41,737,775, forward strand.
CAACGCAGAGATCTGAAATTTTATAAGTAGGCGGACTAAAGGGTCGGAATGTGCACCTCGAAGCCGGAATTTTAATTTTCGCCTCCGTTCGTGAGTTATGAGTGAAAAACTGGCAGAAAACGTGCATTTTTTTGCGTTTTAGAAGCATCAGTTTCAGTAATAAATTTCAATATCAAATAACTTACAGATGGCTTTGGCTATTTTTGTCAACATACCTCATAGCCTACCTTGAAAATAAAAGCAACGCGATCGCTTGATTTTGTAAGTCCATCCTAGACGATTCATTTGTTTAGAGTGTCAAGGCCCACAGACATATGACATTTTCAACCTACACGGAAGAAGGATAATCAACCCTAAATATGGTCAAACATTGTTCGATTTGAACGAAACTCACTATACAGGGGTTTTCTGGGTCAAGGAACTCGAATCTGAGGTCGCTTTTACCAGGGGACGCTACCTAATCGTGGAATGCACTCCACGTGATTTAGGTGTTAATAATTATAATTTGAAATAATTATCGCGGGGGAAGCCGCGGGCACATGCGGGCACATGCTGTTTGTCTGTCTGTCCACGATGCCCATCGAAATCTACTGAACGCAAAGATCTGAAAATTTAAAGATAGATGGACTGAAAGGTGGGCGAATGCACCTCGAAGCCGAATTTTTAATTTTAGCTTTCGTTCGCGAGTTATGAGTAAAAAACTGGCAGAAAACGTGATTTTAGCGCTGTCGAAGCATCAGATTTCAGTAATACATTTCAATGTCAAATCAATTGCAGTTGGCTTTGGCTATTTTTGTCATACCGTGGAAATAAAAGCATCGCGATCGCTTGAATGTTGTAAGCCCACGCTGGTCGATTCATTTGTTTAGAATGTCAAGGCCCGTAGACATATGAAATTTTCAACCTACACGGAAGAGGGATAATCAACATAGACCTAAATATGGTTAAACATCGTTCGATTTGGACGAAACTCACTATACAGGGATTTTCTGGGCCAAGGAACGCGAATCTGAGATAGCTTTTACCAGGCAACGATATCTAATCGTGGTATGTAATTCACGTGATTTAGATGTTAATAAAATAATGATTTAACTATTATGCTCTTAATTTTTAATTCTTGAAATAATTATCGCGGGCGACCGCTTGATTTTGTAAGTCCATCCTGGACGATTAATTTGTTTAGAATATTAAGGCCCGAAGACATATGAAATTTTCAACCTACACGGAAGAGGGATAATCAATATAGGCCTAAATATGGTCAAACATTGTTCGATTTGGACGAAACTCACTGTACAGTGGTTTTCTGGGCCAAGGAACTCGAATCTGAGGTCGCTTTTACCAGGCGACGCTATCTAATCGTGGTATGTAGTCCACGTGATTTAGGTGTTAATAAATATAATGATTTAACTATTATGCTCTTAATTTTTAATTTTAGAAATAATTATCGCGGGCGAAGCCGCGGGCACATGCTAGTAAGGAATATTGAGATAAATCAAAATGGAATCATTTTTAATAGGTCAGTGCAGTGTTTGGTATATGCAGATGATCTTGTCATACTAGGACGATTGGTGACAGTGCTGGAAGAAGCATTGATACAATTAAAACAGGGATCACGGAAAACAGGATTAAGTATAAAAGAAACAAAAACAAAGTATATGAGAATATCAAGAACAATAGTAAACCTAACCACCGAAATATCCTTGAATGGTCAGAAATTTGCAATGGTTGATAATTTTAAATATCTGGGCTCTCTAATCACCTCCAAAAATAACTTGAGTGAGGAGGTTCGAGGGAGGATTACAGCAGGAAACAGAAATTTTTATGCATTAAAACAAGCGTTTAATTCCAGGACAATGAGCAGAGTAGCTAAAATAGAAATATATAAAACAATATTGAAACCAATAGTTATGTATGGAAGGGAAACATGGGCACTGTCAGAAAAGGATAAATGTATAATGAATGTCTGGGAGAGGAAAATATTGAGGAGGATATATGGACAAGTACAGGAACAGAATATCTGAATTAGAACAAACCAGGAATTGTAAGAATTATTTAAAGACCCAGACCTGGTAGGAGAAATAAGAAGAAAGAGATCGGAATGGGTTGGACATGTGTGGCGGATGGGGCAAGACAGAAAAGCAAAAGAGATTTTGCAAGGAAAACCAGAAAGGAGGAGGAAAGTTGGAAGGCAGAAGTTAGGATTGAACAAGAATTGAGACAAATGAAGATTAAGAAATGGAGACAAAAGACTGAGAATAGAGAGGACTGGGCAGGAGGAGGTCAAGGTTGTTAGAGGACAAAAGTGCCAAAGGAAGAAGAATACTACTTTGCCTTGTAATTCTACTTATCCTCAGGCTACAAAAATGGTAGTTAAACTATTTTTTTAATTAATTTGATGATCTTTCATAGTATGGGTATAGAATTACCTAAGATGAAAGAATGCTCTTTCATGCATGAAACAATAATATTTAATAACTAGTATAATGGGCCTATTTACAATATTAACACTTATTCCAGATGAAACATAGTCCAGCTTTGTCTATGTTGAAAATGTCCCTGGATTCACATTTTGCAAACAGTTTTGTATGTTATGTTATATCTTTTCCTGAATTGATTGATCCAGTCATTGGATGCGCTAAAATTTTCAATTCCAAGAATGTTGGTCACCTTAAGTGCTTTTCCCGTAAGAGCACACCGTCAATTGGAATTCCTGCTGCACTTGAGGTTTCAAACCAGCTTTTTACAATACTTTTCCAATTCACGAATCACCACATGCCTCAATGTCTCAGCCCTCATCCTTAGCCTCATGGGAAAGCGAAAGTTCCGTGACAAAGGTCAGGCCACGGTTTCTTGATTTGGTCAATATGTCATGGTTACTTGAAGCGTTTCTGGTTGTGCAACACCATTTACTTTGATTTTTTCCTGATCAAACTGCGTGGTGTAGTGTCAACAGCAAGAATGAAAAAACTCATGAACGTTAACTTCAGGATTTTAATACATTGTGAACATAGGTAATCTAAGGAGACCAACAAAAAGTATCGTAAACAAAGAGGAAACGTTAAATACGGGAACGAAAAAACAGAGTAATACTGCAATTCAAATGCGAGTCTAAAATGGCCATATTGTATAAGTTAAATCTCCCAGCATCAATCCTGATATTCAGGTGGCTATGAAGCACCAGTGAGCTGTCATTTTGTTTCCACCAAGTCTGTCTATCTGGCACTCCATCCACCTGACAGCTTAACTGAGAGTTGACCTTCCAAATATACATAATTCTTGGCTAACTTCCAGATAAATTCCCTACCTGGCAGATAAATATTTTACTGACAGGTGAAATTTACTTACCCTGCTTGTGAGTGCCCCAAAATAAGAGCATTAAAAACACTTTCATTCACTGGTAACTGTTTTTCTCTCATGAACTCAAGAATCCTAGTAGCACCTTCGATATCTCCATGCTGGCAATAACGAGCAATAAGACGTTGGTAAGTTACTCTATTTGGCTCAATTCCTTTATGTTCTAAATTTGCTAGAAATTCTGATGGGGAAAATGCATGTTCATTCTCTAGATACACTCGAAGTAATGCATTATAATGGCTTATATCCATTGGAACACCTGGAAAAAATAACACACTTTAAAGAGATGATTTGTATCAATTAAAAAAGAAAGTAATAAACTTAAAGGGACTTCTGGATAAATGATTAAACTCACCACATCACATGTAGCTAGAAAGAAATGATAAAGAAAAGAAAGTACTTCTTGCCTTTTAGAGTTTATCTATAACTAATGATAAAACAGTTTTTTTTTTCTAAAGAAATAATTTATGATAACATGCACAATAAACTATCCCACAGAAAAAATTTTAATTTGTATGAATATTTTTGTTACCTTATATACAAACAGTAAGTTCTAACTTATTGTGTTGCTATTCTGTGCATCACAAAAACACTTTTATTTACATATTTTATGAAAGAAAGATTCAATCAAGTCTTTAGGATCTAATAGGACCTGAAATTACCTATTTTGCTTTAAAATCTCAAGAGACCTATGGTGGAAACAATCTTATCGCTGTGACAGCTCGCATTTAGAGAAAGCAATGTTGTCAAACAGTGCTCACTTCTTATTGTAATCACTTCGAGATGCAGCTAATCTGATAATATTAACCAACTGATAACAGTTCCGGTACCCTAAAGAATTAATTTAAGGTTATTTATTCATACATGCAATCATTCAACCACTCAAAATACACTATTTGATTGCAAACAACTACTTTTACATTCAATAAAAATGTCTTCTGTTTTCCCTTTGGAGTCCATTAACCAATATTTCATATTCATAGTGTTTTTGGAAGTTTACTGACCTGTGACCTGTGACTGAATGACGTACAGTAAAAGTAAAGTGTTCCCTATACAGGCCATGGAGGCCCTAAGGTTTCCAGGAGGATGAGGCTACTTGGATAAAAAGCCAAAAAAAGGAAAATGTGATGACATAAACCAAATTTTTGATCACAATAAGCAGCATTTTTTTTAAATGTATGAGTATTAACCAGTACGGGACTTCATAAAAGTGATAACATTACCTGACTGATAACATTATCCGTAAGTACATTAAGCGGCGTTCACTGTATATGTTTTAAAACTGTCATGCCCACTCTCTATGATGATGCCATGTTTATAAATGATAATCCTGCGCACAATTAGGATAAACTAAAAACAACAAGCTTCACCCAAAATAACCAATAATAAATATTAAGAAAGTGAAAATAAAATCACTCCTACCGACAAGTCACTTTCTTCCTCTTCGGAACTGAATTCAGAAGCGAGGGAGATGATAACAATTTACTTCTAAAATCCAAGAATCCTTCACTCACTTTCTCTAGCTCCACTAAACTACAAACACTGAATTTTATGGCCACATTCTGAATGATCTCCTTCTTATGGCATGTAAATATTGGTAACATCAAGCAACATGTCAGATTTTTCCATGAACATTATTCTAATTGAATATTTCTGAAAATAAATTTTCAAATAGCATTTTGCTGGAAGTTGAATAAGTTAGTGGCCTCTTTTTGAAAAGGATGTATCTTCTCTGGAGTTTCTTAACATGACATGTGATGATTCAGGCATATATTTTACTTCTGTTCTTCCAGCCAAATCTTTCTTTAATCTTGAAGGAAAGCCTTTCATTCAACCAGTTAATATCGGGATACCTGCCATCAGTGCTCACTGATATACAATTCTTCCAACATAATCCAATTCATTGCAGGCTAAAACTGTTCAACAAGCAATTCGCCATTTTAAAATCTTAATAGCTCATTACTTGGTATTTTCTACTTATGTTCTGCTAATTCGTCAAGCTGAAGTGCAAATTTTGTACCACCATTTAATTTTTAAGGAACTTGTTTTTGAATATCAGCTGACATGTCCTCTATGCGGCGAGTAATAGTCTCATTTGACAAAGGTATTTTGAAATCTCCCTCTCCCTTTCCTTAACATGGTTTTTACTATATATTTGTTTACAAGCAGGTAAAAATCAAAGCTCCTGTATGTGACTGCATTTTCTTTGCATTAACTTTTGCAACTTTATAGTTAGCTACTAGTGTTTTTTTCTGAAGTTTTAGTTATTGTAATCATTACCTTGGCTTCTTTGACTTGAGAGTAAATGACTGAAATAGGCTTTATCTTTCTTTTCTAAGTGAATGTGTTTCATTGTCAATCTTTATTATTATTATATGGTATATTGGGAGAGTAACTTAATACCAAAATACATAAATATAAAAACTAATACAAAAAATGATTAAACAAAGAAATACCATTTCTCCATAAAAGGGGAACATTCATAAATGAAAACTTATATAAAATGGATTTAGAAGCAGCAAAATTGTTCCAATGGAAACTAATTGATATACGTAGAAAACAATTTTTAGTTAATAGTAATTGAGTAATTGAATACAATTACACTCAATCATTAATGGCCATGAAAGTTATCAATATATTATACATTCATCACTTAATATTTCACCACATACAAGACACTGAGGAAGTTCATGATTTTTAGCTTCGGTAATGTAAATCCAAAGGTTAAATAGGATTCCTGATACCTGTGCACAGCACCAGATGAGGAAGTTCTCTGTGCAAGCAGTATGGTAGCACTTCATCCAGACGAATCATTCATTCAATTTTCACTACATTCTTTACTGCTGCGTACGGTAATTGTTTGCATTTAACAACCAAAAACTTCTCCATATTTCACAAAAACTGTAGTTATATTAGCTTTAAGATAACACAAAATATTGTGACTATCAGCAACCAACTGAACAGAGTTATGTACTACATGTAAACAGTGGCGTACCAAGGCTACTTGGCGCCCGGGGTTAATTAGATGGTAGTCGCCCCCTAACACTAAAAGGTTGAAGGTTCAATGAGTTTAACTTAAACACAGTTTAATGTTCACAATTATTTATTTTTAATAAGTAGTATGTTACTTCAACACATCATAAAGAGAAAAATATGAATGAAATAAAACTGTAAGTATTATAAGGTTAGCTTGTTTGAAAGAAAGAAAAAAAAAGAGAAAAGAAGTTTCAGAATCATAACAAAATTTTTTAAATGTGCCTTCCTAGGGTTGATGGATGAAAAACTAATTTATAATAGATTTGAGGTCTATAGTAGCAGCCACATCACGTTCAATTGATAAAATTGCTAAATTTCTTAGTCTTTCTTTCGCCCGTACACCGTAAAATTTCCTGTGTACTCAGCGCCACGACCTATTTCGTATTGTCTATAAATATTTTAAAACAAAACGTTTATTTCACTTCTAAATAATATTACTGCAGTATTTAACAAAGTAATAAACAAAATTTGACCAATAAAACCTTATATTTTGCCTGAAGAAATTATTTTTTCTTAAACTAAAAAAATACTTTTTCAATTTTGGCGCCCCCTTCTTTACGACGCCCGGTGCGGCCCCCCATTCGCACCCCCCTTGGTACGCCACTGCATGTAAACCTTTCTGTATGTAATTGATTATTGAATTGTCTGCACATTGCTTTACACATGCTCCACTAGGGGTCAGGAGTGATTGACATGTTTTTCGAGCGTTCCAGTGATTCGTGTATCATCTGCTAGAGTTCTTGATATTTTGGGACTGCTCCCTGGTTTTTGAAATTTCTCTAAATTCCTAAATTTCTCATAGTTCTTTCTACATTAGGGGTGTGCCGCAAAATCATGCAAAGTGAAATATTGTGTGTTTGAGAACTCCTGGTTTTAATTCTCTCCACATCTCTACTGCATGAGACACTCTGGATTGTTACATGGCCAGTAGTTTTCCTGTCTCACTGTTGCCACAAGCTTTACATGCAGAGAAGTTTAAGGTTGAGTTCCCTGCTTACTAATTATAAATGTTGCACTTTTCCATTCATTTTTGTACACTTTTAGATGGAAAAAATTATTATAATTGTTATAATTTGTCCTAGTTTTCCCTCATTTCTGAGCAGGAAACCTCTCAAGCTTCTTGATCACATGATTTTCTTCTTTCGCACATCCCACAATGATTCTCATGCACCAGTTACTACAATTTCACATCATTATATCATACACCATTTTATTTTATATTTGTATCCACTTATTCATGATTTTACTGACATTTGAAGGAAGAAACTTAGAGTTCATACATGAATTTTATAGGTGCTAAAATTTGGCACTTTTTGCATTTCTAAAACAAAAATACCACTTGTGGGTGCACACTACATAATCCCCGAAACAAATAATACAACATTTTTCAAGTTAAAAAAAAGTTTTTGTTATTTACCAATATAGAGCATAGGCTACTGTATACACCCCATCCCCCCCCCCCCGTGGAAACCCCGGAAATCCGGAGAAAATGAGTTTGTTTTAATTTTTCTTCGTTCTTTGCTCGAATATGCCCAGGGAATTTCTGGCTCACATATTTTTTGTTGGTATTACCATCTAGTTTAAGTCTTCAGTTGTTCGCCCCTTATCAATTACAGCATTTAGCCGGAAACCCCGGAAAACTACGGAAATCTGGAGAAAATGAGTTTGATTTAATTTTTCTTTGTTCTTTGCTCCTAATATGCCCAGGGAATTTCTGACTCACACATTTTTGTTGGTATTGGCATCTAGTTTAATGTTCCAGTTGTTTGCCCCTTACAAATTACAACATATCCCCGGAAAACCCGAAAAACCACTTTTATACGGAGAAAATGACAATGTTTTATTTTTTAAATCTTTGTTCTTTGCTTCTAATATTCAAAGGGAATTTCTGAATCATATGTTCTTTTGTTGGTATTGCCATCCAGATTAAGGTTTCAGTTGTTTGCCCCTTATCAATTACAGCAAATCCCCAGAAAACTCCGAAAACCACCGAAACCCGGAGAAAATGACTTTGTTTTAATTTTTTAAATCTTAGTTTTTTACTTCTAGTATTCAAAGGGAATTGGTGACTCATATGGTTTTGTGTTGGTATTGTCATGTAGATTAAGGTTTCAGTTGTTTGCCCCTTATCAATTACAGCAAATCTCCAGAAAACTCTGAAAACCACGGAAGCCCAGAGAAATGACTTTGTTTTAATTTTTTAAATCTTAGTTCTTTGCTCCTAGTATTCAAAGGGAATTAGTGACTAATATGGTTTTGTGTTGGTATTGCCATGTAGATTAAGGTTTCAGTTGTTTGCCCCTTATCAATTACAGAAAATCCCCAGAAAACTCCGAAAACCACTGAAGCTCGGAGAAAATGACTTCGTTTTAATTTTTTAAATCTTAGTTCTTTGATCCTACTTTCAAAGGGAATTGGTGACTCATATGGTTTTGTGTTGGTATTGCCATGTAGATTAAGGTTTCAGTTGTTTGCCCCTTATCATTTACAGCAAATCCCCAGAAAACTCCGAAAACCACGGAAGCCCAGAGAAAATGACTTTGTTTTAATTTTTTAAATCTTAGTTCTTTGCTCCTAGTATTCAAAGGGAATTGGTGACTCATATGGTTTTGTGTTGGTATTGCCATGTAGATTAAGGTTTAGTTGTTTTCCCCTTATCAATTACAGCATATCCCCGGAAAACTCCGGAAACCTAAAAAATCCGAAGAAAATGAGTTCGTTTTAATTTTTTGAAAACCTTTGTTCTTTGATCGTAATATTCCCAGGGAACTTCTGACTTACATATATTTATTTTTTTGTTGGCATTGTAATCTAGATTAAGGTTTCAGCTGTTTGCCCATTATCAATTACAACATATCCCCATAAAACCCGGAAAACCACGGAAATCCACAGAATTTCTAGAACTTGGAACTTGTGATCTACGGTCACTGAAACCGTTATTGCGAAGTAATTCTTCTGCTTCAAGTGTGTCCCTTGCAGGTTCAAAAGGGTGAGTATATGGACTACGAGATATCTGCCATAATTGTGATGGTCACATGCAAAGAAAAGGGAAACATGCCAAGTGTAAACATGCCAAGTGTAAGTCAAAGTTGTTTTCTTTAGTTGCTCGCTGAAATCTCAAAATCAATGAAACTTTGTCCATATTACCATTCCAAAATTGTGCTGTTTTACCGAATGTCTCTTCTCTAACTTCAGTCAAGAAAGTTTGGTAGTGACTGTGGAAGGTTTGGTAAGATAAATTATCATTCACAGATGTCAAATTAGAATATGAAGTGTGTTCTGTCAGGTTTCCAATCGCCTTCATTCCTTCAGCATCAGGATTTTTTCCAGTATTCTTTGTCATGCTGTAATTGGTAAGGGGAAAACAACTGAAACCTTAAACTATATGGCAATAGCAACAAAAATTATGTGATTCAGAAATTCCCTGGGAATATTAGTATCAAAGAGCAAATATTTTTTAAAAATTAAAACAATCTCATTTTCTGCGGATTTTTGTGGTTTTCAGGGTTTACGTGGATATGCTGTAATTGATAAGGGGAAAACAACTTAAACCTTAAACTAGATGGCAATAACAACAAAAAAACATATGAGTCAGAAATTCCCTGGGAATAATAGGAGCAAAGGACAAAGATTTTAAAGAAATTTTTAAAAAGTTAATTCCTCCGGATTTCCGTGGTTTTCGGAGTTTTCTGGAGATATGCTATAATTCATAAGGGGTAAACAACTGAAACCTTAATCTAGATGGCAATACCAACAAAAAAACATACGAATCAGAAATTCCCTTTGAATATTAGGTGCAAAGAACAAAGATTTAAAAAATAATACATAGTAATTTTCTCCGTATATACGTGGTTTTCCAGGATATGCTGTAATTGGTAAGGGGCAAACAACTGGAACCTTAATCTATATGGGAATACCAACACAAAAACATATGGTTCACCAATTCCCTTTGAATACTAGGAGCAAAGAACTAAGATTTTTAAAAAATAAAACGAAGTCCCATTCTCCGGATTTCCGTGGTTTTCGGTGTTTTCCGGGGATATACTGTAATTGATAAGGGGAAAACAACTGAAACCTTAATCTAGATGGTAATGCCAACAAAAAAAAAACATATAAGTCAGAAATTCCCTTTGAATATTAGGTGCAAAGAACAAAGATTTAAAAAATAAAACTTAGTCATTTTCTCCGTATATACGTGGTTTTCCGGGGATATGTTGTAATTTGTAAGGGGGCAAACAACTGGAACATTAAACTAGATGCCAATACCAACAAAAATGTGTGAGTCAGAAATTCCCTGGGAATATTAGGAGCAAATAACAATGAAAAATTAAAACAAATTCATTTTCTGCGAATTTCCGGGGTTTTCCGGCTAAATGCTGTAATTGATAAGGGGCAAACAACTAAAATCTTAAACTAGATGACAATACCAACAAAAAAATATATGTGTCGGAAATTCCCACGGGGGGGGGGGAGGGTTTCATATTGGTAGCCCATGGTCTAATAAGTTTACCACAAAATCAGATTAATTATATTTTCAATAATCTGTGCAACCATTTCCTTTCATTAACCACAATGAAAAATAATTGGGACTACACTGAAGTCTGACAGCCTTAAAGATTATTCCTTGTTTTTATCTAGACTTCATAGTTTTAAAAATACACTTAAAGTGTATTCAGTACATAGGAGTTGCTATTTTTTCTATTACTTAAAATTGATAATAATTTATATTCTTTATTGACTATTCCCTACACTACGCATACCACCACCAATTGAAATAAATAAAAACAAACAAATTTTATGAAAATAAAAAAAATTTATAAATTCAAAATGTTTTATGACTATTCCACTCATATGCTGCGTGTTTGATACTGAACAATAACGTTTAGCAATTCCTCGGATATAGATAAATCACGATCGTTTATCATATAAAATGCTTGCTATTAATATGAGGAAGGTGTTTTACCTCATAAAACGTCAGTTTGTTACTGGACACTTAAGCATCAATGTGCCTTGATTAATACGTCACATGTTACCACTAAGCAGCACAAAAACAGATTATTTTATACAACATAACTTGTTAGGAAATTGAAATAACAGAAATGTACATCGATTAAAAACACAATTTCGATTCGGTGCAAACTAGTTCCTGTGCTTTTATTCTGTTCTACTGTTAGCTTACCTGAAATCAATTCATGAATGGTTGATTCATAGCATGCTGAGATCTTGCAGCTGTTAGTTTTGTTTTTATACAACAAAGCATGAAAGTAATTATTATTTGTATAATCTGTTACATTTTTATTCAAGGAATAGTCTTAATAAATCCAACTTCAGTTGAGTTTCATCAGATAAATTCGTAAACTCCAGTGGGATTACCTATGAAAAATCAGTGACCTCTCCCTTAAGAAATGAAGACTAGCCCAAATGCACTCAAGGTACCATGTCAAAGCAATGAATGACATAAACATTGTGTTTCAATATATACCTAGGCCGTTGTAACTTTGCACTTCCCAGTTTAATAGGTATGTTGCCAGTATTGTAGACTGACAAATGAAAACTACTCGACTTCGTTCTGTACTAACAAGGAGATGCCAATGGGCAGTATTTGACTGTATTTGGCCTTGAACATTCGAAACAATTTCTAATCCCTCAATTATCATTTTTCTGTACTTCCATTCAGTAATTTTCAATATTTATGTAATGTAATATTATTCCGAACCTATAGTACCACAAAAAAAAAAAAAAAAAGTCTCGTTTAAAGACACAAAGATTTATCCTATGTGGGGGACATCGTACACCTTCAGATGACACATATTCACATCACCACCTTCATGGTGTCAGTGGCTCAGTGGTTATGATGCCTGATAGTTGTGCAGAAGGTTGGGGTTCGATCCTAGGTAGGGTGCTTTTTTTCTTACATACTATTTTTAAGACACAGATACAGTTTATGATTTTTAATTTTTTTAAATAGCTGTCTTATATTTTATTGTATAATATAATTTGTAGTGTATAAAACCTTATTATCAGTAGTGAAACCATTAACCCTCGGCCAATTTAAAGATCGCTTGAAGTGGCAAAACCTATTGAAACTATTTTCAGGTAGAGGAACCAGATGTCCCACTTTTCGCACGATACTACTTTTTTCCTTCTAGTCCAGTCATTAAACGTCGAAAAACACCGAATAGAAACCCATAGCTTTTATGTGTTTAGGGAAAACTGCGAGAAATGACATTCAAAAGTGCCCCCACCCCCCATGGGGACTTTTACTATGTTGTTTAGGACACTTTCCCCCTCATCTCTGCAAATTTCAAAACTACATTTTTTTTTTGTCCTTATTTTTCCTTTCTTGCCTGGAATATAATGAATTTTCCATTACATGTCCTGTGCTTGTACCATGATCGATTTTTAATAAATTCAACTTTAATGGTTGTGTGATATTTCTCCACTAGTTCCATGTGTAAATACACAATATACAGCTTATATACAAAGATATAACCCCTAACTATGGAGAAAGTGCGATGTACGGTTTTCTTTCGAAATCTCGAAATTTGACCGAAACTTAAATTGTTATAACTTTTGAACATTTGAAGACAAAATAACTAATGACTACTCACTTTAAAGTGAATTTATTTCCCTACTACTTCTTTCATGAGAACATTGCTGTATACCTAAGGGATGAAGCGCTAGAAGACAAAATGTGTCGAAAAGCGCGAGGCAAAAGAGCTTTTTTCGAAAATTTGTTATTTTCGTTGGCGGATATCTCGAAAACTATTGGAAATAGGAAGAAATGTGTAGAATCAAACTTGTAGGAAATTTTATCAGCTTTAATTTTGTATATAGCAATTTTTCCTCTACGATGCACCATTGTTTAGATATAAGCGAAAAACCAACAAATGGGACCTTCTGCGGGCCCCCGCTCACCCCCTACCTTCGGGGACTTTTAGTATGTTATTCAGGACACTCCCTCCGACAACTCTGCAAAATTTCAAAACTACACAATTTTTTTTTTCTATTTTTCATTCGTTGAATGGACTATTCCTCTGTCTCTACCATAGGTACTATAGGTAGAGGATGTGTTGTTTTCGATCCTCAAATTCCAACTTTAGTTTTTAACATAAATACACGCTTTGAAGCCCCTATTTCAAAATATACTATTTTCGGAAACATGTCTGTATGTGTGTGTCTTAGTGTGTGTGTGTCAGTGTGTTTGTGTGTATGTCTGTGAACATCCTAGCTCTATACTCCTTTTCACGTCGTGAAGGCACTACAGGTCTTATGGAGAATCCCCGCCCTGTTGCCAGATATACCTATTTTCAGAATATGACCAAAGTGAAATAGCAACATGCAGTTCTGTTCGAAATTTTATGAAGAATATGAAGGTGGCCACAAAAATCTTATATTTTCTTTGATTTCTGTTTAAATAATAAAAATTTGAATTTTTTCTTTAAACGAAAATGTTAACATATTTTTCGTTCCGAACATTAAAACATACCAAAAAATTACAATAATTGTGATGAAAAAATCTCAGTTATTCGTTTGTCCTTATAGGCAATGCTGGTTCTTAGAATTTACCGATATTTTAAAAGTAATGATTCTAAAAAAATAATTTGTCAGACAAGGTAAGAGTATTTTTTCATTTTTGTATTAGAAAATGTAGTCGCTGGCTAAATGTCGTTCTACAAGTCCACATAAAAACTTCCAGTGACAAAATTGTACAGAAAAGTGTGAAATCAATTTTTATCTTCATTCAAAACTCCCCCGAACAATAAATCCATAGTTTTTTTACAAGGCGAACAGCGTGCGAAGTAGCTTGACGTAAGCTGAATATTGGGATTGAGCGGTTAGCACAAGCTTTCTGTTCAGTTAACTTTTGAGTCGTAATATCGCGATTCCTTTCATCCAAGTAATTATTATTATTGTTATTAGTAGTAGTAGTATTATTATCATAATCATCATTACTATCATTAACTATTAGTGATGTTTTTGTTGGAATTCCGTTAGGCTACATCACATCGAGTCATGCCAATCATATCGTTTCTTTGTATCATCGCTGTGTTATTTACCTCCGTCTGATGACTACATTCATGGATGATAGGATTTGGAGTATTGGTTAATATGCCGCCTCCAATGACAGGCACTTAGGTTTTTTACCGGAGTCACTACTTTTTTATCAAGCATTTATCAGTTGCTCTTTCGAGGCTGATTATTGACTTCAGAAAAAATCAGGAGACATCGGATATCGTACCCGTACTTTCAGTCTTCATAGCATGTAGCCTATGTCAGTAGTCAGGAAGCCAACCATTATACAATGCAGGTGTTCGCTTATTATTATTATTATTATTATTATTATTATTATTATTATTATTACTAATTATCATTATTATTATTATTATTATTATTATATAATCAATTTATTGGTTCAATATAATAAACAAAAGGATGTTACATTTTTACTCTTCTATAAATGCAATCGCATTAATGCCTATTACTATTTTGTGTCTTCAAGTGATATCCATACTTTCTCGCATGGAATTAAATCTGTTAATATGTATAAATATTATACCTAAACCTTAAAACTTTTAATGAGTACACAGTAACAATAATAAAAGTACCTTAATCAGGTATGGTTTCAACTCCCTCCATTGCCGAATCCTGGGGCACCTCTTCACTGTAATCACTGTTGGAACAACTACTGGAACAACTGCTGGTGAATCTAACGACTAAAAGAGCATCTTTGAAGTTTTTATTGTTTTATCCTTCCATACTTTTGGCACACTGTGACCTACAATTACCCAACTTTCATCTAAATACACAATATTCTTTCCCCTTTTCCTGAATTGTTTCATTTTTCGTAAATACGAATGTCGCTACAGTATAATATCGTTTCTTTGTATCATCAGCGATTTATTCCCTCGCTTTTCAATAAAAAGTTGAATAATTAAAATTTGGCAAATCTGTATAATCATTTACTGCTTTCACAACAGACATTATTGTAGGAGGGTGTTCTGAAACAGAAACCCATGAAATTTGCGGCGTACACCAATGCATGCAAATTCGTTATATTTCGCCGCCCTGCTGGTTTTGTATTTCAGCCCAGTTGCCTTTCTTTCAGCGGTGTGGTGATGGGTTCTTCGTTGTTTTCCTTTTTTAATCGGAAGTATGTACGCCTACTGATGCCGGTAGCCTTAGAAAGTTTGCTTACAATAAACGATTGACTCCGTCCGGGTTTCTTTTCCTTCAAATACTCGAATACACTTAAAATTGTTTTTCTTTCACCACTTCTGATGGTTTCACCTCTTTTCCTGCGGTCCATTGCGCTCTTTGAACACTTACAGTTTTAACGCACACGGTTATTCGCGGGACAGAGCACTTTTAATATCACTTCACATTCGGGTTCACTGACAAACCGAAACTGAAAACATCCTCTGAGATGATGGACCATTGCCACCTCAACATATCATGCTCACGACATAGGCTATGTTCACGAAACCCTTATTTCTGTAGCACGTTAATTTTATATGCTGTGACAGCATTCTTCATGAATGTATCCTCTATCTAATGTTTGAGCTGAGAAGCTGATGTCATTAATTTCAGTCAACTAATAGTTCTGAATATAATGGTCGCATGTGTAAACTAACAGCATTAAATAATAATTGATACATGGTGGTGTTATTTCAAGGAATTAAACTCTGCTGCAATATCTTGCACAAGCTTAATTTGTTCACTAAATGAAAATAAAATATTACAACTCAAAAAGTTAACTGAACAGAAAGAAACTTACAGCCAGCCAGACCCTTATAGTATGTCACTTTTTCACAATGTCGAGCGCTGTTCTACTGAGAAGGAAACTGAGGATACATGGCTAATATTGTTCGGGGGACTTTCGAATGATACTGAAAAATAATTTCACACTTTTCTTTGCAACTCTGTTGCTGGAAGTTTTTATGTGGACTAATAGAACGAAATTTAGCCAGCGACGACATTTTCCAGTGCAACATCTAAAAATACTCTCACCTTATCTGACAAATTATTTTTTTATAAACAACATTTTAAAAATATTGCAAAACTTTTTGAATGATCATCATCTATAAGGACAAACGAATAACTGAGATATTTTTCGTCGCAATTGTTTCGATATTTTTGTACGTTTTAATGTTTGGAAAGAAAAATATGTTTAAATTTTCGTTTAATGAAAAAAATCCAATTTTTATTATTTAAACAAAAATCAACGAAAATATGAGATTTTCGTGTCTACCATCATATTCTTCATAGAATTTTGTACAGAAATGCATATTCCTGTTCCACTCTGGTCATATTCTGAAAACAGACCATCTGGCAACATAGCGCCCATGCGCACTTGATTCTCCCATATGAATAACATGGCCATAAGAGCCCATTGTGCCTTCACAATGTAAAAACCAGTATATAACAGAAAATTATATGAAAACAACATCTTGTTTTTGGGTCAGTTGCTTTTCTCAGGATGTGACACGAAGATTGGCAACAAAATTCTATTATTTTAAGGGGACTTTACATGAAGAAAATTTAGTTTTTCACGATTTTCTCGAATACTGTTGAAATGATTTTGTTTAAATTTTGTAGATGGGGTGCTTACACAATGAGCTAGAACTTTTATTTGAAACATTTTTCGAAAGAAACTCTGTAGGGTAGTTATAAGCCATCCATCCACTTGAAGCTGTTCTTATAGCCATCTTAGATTTCACAATTTCTTCAATATTTAATTATTTACTTATTTATTCTAAAATTTGTTCCAATGAAAAGTTACCTAATTTAATTTGCTATTTGTCTATAATATTTTCATTAGGATAGGAAAAAGGATTTGGAAATAATTTAATTTTTGACCGTTATACATAATTGCCTTCTTCTTGATTAACTGTTTCCCATAATCCTTTAGATATTGATTAGAGCCAATAAAATTGCAGTATTTAAATTATATACGCATAATTAATTAAGTATGTAAGCCCCGTGGCGATATGACATCAGAATCTCTATAAAAAGAACTGCCTTGGAGCGTCTCACGTCTCATTCAATTTCTGGTCTTGGTGGTGTGGAGCTCATGGCAGAAGATATGTCCGCGAAGGCTAAGAGTGGCGGGAAAAGGGCAGTATGGAGTTTGCTGTGAGTAATCTGAGGTTAAGTGTACATAATTATGGCAACTAAAAACTATTGGTGAAAAAATGATTGGATTTGGAAGGATTTCAGAAATTATAAATAAAAGGACAATTTCAACATTACTCTCTTTTATTAATCTACGCCACGATAACCCTGAGGTAAGGTCCATGTTCATTGCCAACTGCCTAGCTGAGCATATGAGAGTTGTGGGTGGATGCCTGATACAGTAAGTAAAAAGAAGGAAGAAAAGTGACGTGATTTCCAAGTGATGATCTCCATGTATAGAAGAATCATAAAATTCCTAAATACCTTAGTCACGTTCCCTTCTCTATGCAAGTCTTCCTTCCTACTATAACCATTGACAAGCAGTGTACCACTACACCCTTATATTGCCTTACTCATTCACACTCATATCATTCAGTGAAGTTGGACAAAGCCCCAACCTCTAATGATCGCAAAGAAGTTATGGGGGAATGGTTGCAAGTGAGGAATGTTCCTGCAGATATGAACATGACGAAGCTATTATATTTGAGACAACTCTACCTATGTAGAGTATTTGTGAAAACTCTTATAGAGGGAGACAGGAAGCTGGGGCGTAAAATTCAAGGGAGGAAGAGGAAGAACACAAGAACATGACAACAGAGAGTTATATAATATGCAAAAGGAAGTTACAAGACTATATATATTTATTAGATATCACAGACAGAAACAGATATAGACACGACAGGTTCGAGAAAATACATAATACTCAGATCAGATTGAATTTAAGAGACTCCAAAGTAACTCGCATTAACACAGAATAGTACAGAATACCGATAGCAACCAACTAACCTAAAACTCACTATACCTTTTAGGTGCAGATTAATATTCTCAGAAAATAGATGTTAAGCTCCAAATACAAATAATTCTTTTAAAGAGTCACTACCGTAAAATTGTTATAATCAGAGGAGTTCTAAATCTCCACCACATGAACATTATGAGAGAAACCTACTAAGTCCGACCGCATATCGCATGCAATATTCTCAATAAATTATATGCCAAAATTGAAATACCAGTAGAGTATAAAAGGGGCAAAATCAGGAAAATATTCTCATAAATCTGGCTTGATAAGGTCAGCTAGAACGAACAACCAATGATTTAATATGGCATACTTTCAAGCAGATGGCATTACTACAAGATAACTTTCATAAAGGGCACATATCCAAATATGCACAGCATAAAATCTATTCCCAAAAACATTAAATTTTAACTTCGATTTGGAAAAGCAACCTGACTGACAAATAATTTGAAATATGATTCAGAAGAAGAGTAAGTTATATTCACCAGAAGGAAAATATCTAAAAATGGGCAATATAAAAATTTATCATACTCTGCCATAACCTAACACTTCAATAAGGGAACTATATTTAATTTTCAAAATACAAATAATTTAATGACGGGCAAAATATGAAAACACTTCCAAAATGCAATGACTCTGTACAGATACAATAAGAAGCCTGCTTAATTTCAGAATAAATCTTACTTTCCTTATAGGAGCAAACTCAACTGCAGCCATACGAATGACCTTTACACTTGGCCAGCATTAAATATAACTTCCACAATACAAATTATATTACCATGGGCAGAATATGAAAAGATTAGTATAAGAAACTATATGAAAAAAAACCTTGCACTGAATAGGCCAAATTTAACTCCCCAAAATGCAAATATCTTTGTACAGATACAATAAGAAGCCTGCTTAATTTCAGAATAAATCTTACTTTCCTTATAGGAGCAAACTCAACTGCAGCCATACGAATGACCTTTACACTTGGCCAGCATTAAATATAACTTCCACAATACAAATTATATTACCATGGGCAGAATATGAAAAGATTAGTATAAGAAACTATATGAAAAAAAAACCTTGCACTGAATAGGCCAAATTTAACTCCCCAAAATGCAAATATCTTTGTACAGATACAATAAGAAGCCTGCTTAATTTCAGAATAAATCTTACTTTCCTTATAGGAGCAAACTCAACTGCAGCCATACGAATGACCTTTACACTTGGCCAGCATTAAATATAACTTCCACAATACAAATTATTTTACCATGGACAGAATATGAAAAGATTAGTATAAGAAACTATATGAAAAAACCTTGCACTGAATAGACCAAATTTAACTTCCCAAAATGCAAATATCTTTGTACAGATACAATAAGAAGCCTGCTTAATTTCAGAATAAATCTTACTTTCCTTATAGGAGCAAACTCAACTGCAGCCTTATGAATGACCTTTACACTTGGCCAGCATCAAATTTAACTTCCACAATACAAATTATATTAGCATGGGCAGAATATGAAAGGATTAGTATAAAAATCTGATGTGAAAGTCACATAACTTCCTCTGCCCAAATAAAAGTTAGCAGTATTCACATATCCTTGTACAGAATCGCAAGACACAATTTTACGCTAATTATTCTATAAATACCTCTTCTTTCAATGATGCGACTAAAAGCGCAGTCTATATAACAAACTTAAAAAAAAAAACAAATGACTGCAGACGTTTATTGAACTTTCTGCCGTAAAATATAATTTCCGAAATTTATCGAATATTTCCCTCAGATACATCTTTACTCTATGCATGGCCAACAATACATCTCTCTCACTTCACATTCTTATATAAAATAAGAGGCCTTGAAAGAGCGCGAATTCAGTTGTTCATCACGTAAGACAAACTTTCTACAAACAGTGGGTGAACAGTGGGTGGCTTGTAACTACCCTCAGAGAATTTTCTCGAAAAAATGTTTCAAATAAAAGTTTTAGCTCTTAGTATAAGCAACCTATGTGCAAAATTTAAAGAAAATCGTTAGAGCCGTTTTCGAGAAAATCGCGAAAAACGAAAATTTCTTCATGTAAAGTCCCCTTAAAAATAAGAGAAAATAGTCGCCAATCTTATCCTCACATCTTCAGAAGGTACCTGACCCAAATACGAAATTTTGTTTTCATACGATTTTCCGTTTTGGAGCTAGCTTGTTCACAGATATTTTCCACACAGACACACAGACACACAGACACACAGACATGTTTCCAAAAATAGTATTTTTGGATTCAGGGGGCCTTGAAACGTCTATATATGCTAAAAACTCAACTTCGAATTTTGGGGTCGAAAACAATACTTCCTCTACCTATAGTACCTATGGTACGGGCAGAGGAAGTAAAAAACTATATGAATAAACTTTGCACTGAATAGGCCAAATTTAACTTCCCAAAATGCAAATATCTTTGTACAGATACAATAAAAAGTCTGCTTAATTTCAGAATAAATCTTACTTTCCTTATAGGAGCAAACTCAACTGCAGCCATACGAATGACCTTTACACTTGGCCAGCATTAAATATAACTTCCACAATACAAATTATATTACCATGGGCAGAATATGAAAGGATTAGTATCAAAAAACTATATGAATAAGCCTTGCACTGAATAGGCCAAATTTAACTTCCCAAAATGCAAATATCTTTGTACAGATACAATAAAAAGCCTGCTTAATTTCAGAATAAATCTTACTTTCCTTATAGGAGCAAACTCAACTGCAGCCATACGAATGACCTTTACCCTTGGCCAGCATCAAATTTGACTTCCAAAACTTCAAGAACAATAGGCCTGATACTGTAACAGGAAGAATTCTCTGAATATAGGTTTATATGCAAAATCTTTATACATGGCAGCTTATTTAAACTCTGATACCTTAACTTCAAACGGAAATCACGTGACTCGTGTTCTAGACAAGGGGTAACTCTCAAACTCAAAACCCAGCAGAAACAAGAGATTAGCAAGATAGAGAAAAACATGAACAAATAACCAAATCCATAGCATACAATCTCTTCAATAAATAGCATTAACTATGAACTTCATTCGTATCAATAGAAGACTTGTTGCATTCTAAGCACTGCCAAGTCTGATAATTTTAATTTATTCATGTGACAACATGGCCGCCTAACGTTCGTATTAAAACCACATATTTACTTGATAATCAGAATGCATATTTCCTAAGTTATGCCCAATAATTGCTTCCACGGTAATTTCAATAAAAGGGCCTAGGACGAAGTTTGAACAACTCCTCTCGTTTAACATACAAGGAGTGTAATTCCCTCATGACATTTACAGGCGATACAAAAAATGGAGATCATAATACTAGCAAGAAACTTGAGGCTTGGTAACAGAATGTAACTTAATAGGTGGCGATTCCAACCCGCATAAAGATTCTAGAAACTTACATTTTGAATTAAAGTTCACGTCCGAATGCACATACCTCACCGATGAACCCAGCAAGCAAGGGCACAAGACGACTACAACAGCACCACACTACTAGGCACTCACGGTTGCTTCTGACTAACTTCAATGGCCGACTCGCACAAGACAACGGCCAGAACTGCGCGCATGCGTAGAAAACAACTACAAGGGAGAGAGAAAGAGAGAACTCGGCGCACTCTAAACAGGACAAAATGTGACATAATGTCACATATTTGCTGGTAAAAGAAAATAAACCTACCACACCTACGTACATAGCTGATGAGGTAGCTAGAGAACAGGGTCATACAGTGATAAGATTACCGCCTTATCATTGCCATTTCAACCCCATTGAAATGATATGGAATGAAGTAAAGTTGAATGTGAGGAAAAAAAACAAGTCATTCACAATAACTGAAGTGGAAAGACTTTTGCACGAAGGAATTGAGACCATCGATGCTGCTTCCTGGAGGAAGAAAGTAGAACACATCAAAAAATTAATTAAAGAAGCACAGATAATGGACTGAATTATTAGCAATCATGAACAACTGAAGATCTGACTTGGTGAAAACAAGAACATGATAATGGTGATGATAGGTTTGTAGTGCTTAAGGAATGTTTTCGAGAATCTAAAATATTAAGTGATCAGCCCTCCTCAATAAGTTGAACTTATTAGATTTAATGTGCACCGAAAAATATATTATATCTTTGAAAACTAACTTTTTAGAAATTGTAGAAGAGTGTGCAAAGAGAAAATCCAGGAAAAAATCGCAAAACAAACTTTATGCCCATTGAATTTAAAATAATTGCATCTGAAACAATGAAAAACATGTTAGACTGAGTTTTAAGCTGCGTCTCCATTGATATACATTTAGCACGAACATGTCAATATTAACAAGTTGATATTGACATGTATATTGCAATTTCGCGTTCCAATTGACTTGGCATGCAAACCCAGCGTGTTGCACTTAACATTTTCAGGTGTTAATTTGTTTTCCGGAGAAAATGGACAGCATGTCAAGTCAATTGACTAGTCGGTCGATATCGGCTTTGTTTCGGGAATTTCCGGGAAACAAAAAGCGATCGCCAGCTGAATCGGCTTTGGTTCGGGAATTTCCGGGTAAACAACAAGCAGTCGACAGCTTCCTCAATATTCCCGGCATCCATTTTGTATTATGTGAGTATTTGGTATATCAGTGTTCTCAATAGTATTGCATCTAATTCTAAAATTATTTTTTTATGGCATACTCCATTGTTGAAAAATGTGATAGTTATTTTGAAAAGATCAAGATATCTGTACATAATTAGTATTTAAGAAAGTCATAGACAGTTAACAAGAAGATAATAACGAGTATATAAAACTACTCTCATCTTGCAATGTTGGCTGCCCTCTTCAGAGGATTTTCTTTTTTTTAATGTTATTCATTTCTGTTCGTAACCTCGCCAACACATGTTAACCTATAATATTGTTGTGGAGACAGTTGTTAATTGGCAAATCACTTGACTTGTATACATCAACAAGTTGATGAAAAACATTTAACATATGTTAACTGCAACATGTTGGTGTTAAATGTATATCAATGGAGACCCAGCTTTAGATTCTCATAGGAAAGTAGAAATAAGGTAATAATTTTTTAGAGAATCAAAGGTAATGGAAGAACTATTCATCTTAGATGATATTAATTAAAAGGAGAAAATTAAGCTACTGGGTGGTATGAAATTATAACATTCCAGAGAAACCAACTTTGATTGCTTCACATGGAAAAACTCTTTTTGTTACAGATGAATATTAAATAGATTCGGTTTGATAAAAAAATTTTAATTCACTAAGCCTTTTTAAGTGAGAAGTTTTCAGGGTGATTGCAAAATAGTCATTGAGTACTTACATTATCAGCCCTGTATCAGAAAATCAGTAACAGGTTGACTATGTTCTCCGATATGGCTGGCTCCACAGCTCGTAATTCTTTATCATAAATCTAACATCTATTATTATTTGACAAATTTTAATGATTGTCAAAGAAATAGTGTATGATACACGTGGTAAAATTATTTTATTTTGCTCGTAGGATTGTTGCATTCGCCCTTACGGGCTCGTTTCGCAAACATAGCCGACTCGCAAAATAAAATCTCATTTTAACATTTGGATCATAAATAAGTATTTTGTTCTAAAATATTTGTTTTAATATATACTACCTGTAATACACATGTTTCATAAACATAACTGAATCTAAATAAGCATATGTTTTATAATTACCAAAAAACCTTTATTAAATATTTTTGTAAAATTTTGAAGATTGATTACATTACATACTACAATATTTTCAGAGGTTTTAGGTAGTTGTTTTGCAAATGAAACTGCAATAGCAATCATGCATTTTTCTCCAAAACATAATTACTTTTATTTTTTTAAATAAATGTTGTGAAGCCTGGGATTTCTTGCAATAATAAAAAGCTATCGGAATACTATTAGTTGATACTTCAGTAAAACTCAAACTTAACACCAAAACAGTAACTTCAGGGTAGGTGGTATAAGTAAAAGAATGAAAGGGGCGATTAACAAAGCTTTTCCCAGGGTGCAAAGTACAGGAAATCGGGATCTGTCCTGATAGACTTGACAAAAAGTATAAGGCAGGTAATTTTAAAAATTAAAAATTAAACACTGCATTTAAGTCTTAAAAATATAATGAACACAAAAAAAAGTTACAGCATTGGGATTTGAACCAAGAACCATGCTCAAGCATCTTAACCATTAGTCCAATTACAACTTTCTCTAATGAGCTAGAAAATTATGGATGTGAACCATTATGCTTTCTCCTATATCCTCATAAGCCTTTGCATAGGAACCATACGGTTTTTGATTAATAGTGTATTTGTATGAATACGATTAAAGAGACGTAATACATTAAAGAACGGAAAAATGACAGACACGACTAATACAAGCATGCAACGTATGAAGCCAAATGGCTTCTGTCTGTCAGTCATTAGAACCGCAGTGCAGCCAACGAAAGTAGGCAGATAGGTGAAACTGGAAAGTGCAAAGTTACAATGGCCCAGGTATAGGCTTACTGTAAATTTTTGCTCAGGACACATGGAATTATTCATCTTGTTTATTAAGCTGAAGATTTTTCTGCACTTACGTTCAAGTTACTGTATTTGTTTGTAAATATTTTTAATTTTCTATAATGATTTGTTAAATTTTGTACCACCTCTTTTCTGCTAATTCCTTCTATTTTGTGATTGTATATTTACTTGTCTAATATCATCTTGTATGATCAATAGACATAAATAAATCAGGGGTGCCCCCCCCCCAAACTTCATGACTCACCCCCCCAACTTCATTGCTCACCCCCCCCAAACTTCATTGCTCATCCCCACCAACCTGATTGGCTGTCGACAAGGGCGCCCATATGATATTTTCTAGGAGGGGGTTATTTTTTAATTTATTTATTTTTTGTTGCTTTAACTTCTTGGGCCACTTTGTAACATTATTATAATAATATAATATAATAAGTGCAAAATTGGCGTAGCCAGAAAATAATTGCAGGGAGGGTCAAAAGTGCCGGAGGTCGGGGGTCCATCCCCAGAAAATTTTTAAATATTGAACTAATGAAAATAACATTTTACGCTATTTTAGCACAGAAAAACTAGTTAGGAAAATTGTTTACCATACTCTAAGACATGCCAATGTAAATAAGAAATCATAACCTAAGTAGGGGGCCAACCCTGGAAAATTTTTAAAGATTGAACTAATGAAAATCACATTTTACGCTATTTTAGCACTCAAAAACCAGTTAGGAAATTTGTTTATCATAAGACATGCCAATGTAAACAAGAAATTGTTACCTAAGTCGGGTGTCCACCCCGGGAAATTTGTTAATATTGAACGAAAATCACATTTTAGTCTATTTTAGCACTAAAAAACTAGTAAGGAAATTTGTTTACCATACTCTAAGACATGCCAATGTAAATAAGAAATCATTACCTAAGTGGGGCCTCCACCCCCAGAAAATTTTTAAATGTCGAACTAATGAAAATCACATTTTGTGCTATTTTAGCACTGAAAATCTAGTTAGCAAACTTGTTTACTATACTCTAAGACATGGCAACTTAAACAAGAAATTGTTACTTAAGTTATAATACTTATTACTATTTATAAGAAAAGTTGAATAACACATGGATATAATAGGCCTACTCATTATGTTATGAAAAGAAAGTAACTGCTATATCATATTTGACACACCAACAAATCTTGTTTAATTAAATAAATTTTTTTAAAAATACAAATATAGAATTTTAGGTTTTGACTTATGGGGGTCCAAACACCCTGGACCCCCCTTTCCTAATCCACTGTTAGAAGAGACCTTTTGAAGTTATAAAACTTGACCGTTTTTATTTTTAACTTATAAAAAGCTAATTTTGCAACAATTTTCAACCCCCCAGAAAATTCATAAAATGATAATATTTTGTCCCCCCCCAGAAATTTCAATGACGCAGTCTGCGTCTTAACCCCCCCCCCCTGTGGGCACCCCTGAATAAATAAATAAACTAACTGAGGAGCGTTTTTGAAAAGCCGATAACTGCAGGTTTTGACGAAATTGAGATATATATTGTTTCGTATAGTTTAAGTAGCTGCCTTTCCAATGGTTATACTGGTTCTTTCATATTCCGAAATCTGTTCCACTCAGAAATGGTAGAAAAACGGTAGTTTTTGCAAAATCTGAATTCTACAGTTAAGGTGATCTAACAAAATCCGATATCTGTGGAGAATAAAGGTTAGGCAAATTTTTTCATTTAGCAACACTGACCATTGCATTAATCGTTGGTACTTGGTTATAGTTACATGCCACCTGATCAGGCATTAGAGGTTTAAAGATGACATTATTTATCCTCAACTGCGACATAATGAAGAAACATATAAAGGTACAAATGCTTGGCCAAGACTGGAAAATACGGGCCTTTAA
The DNA here is from genome assembly GCA_964059195.1 of Ectobius pallidus. Classification (NCBI taxonomy): domain Eukaryota; kingdom Metazoa; phylum Arthropoda; class Insecta; order Blattodea; family Ectobiidae; genus Ectobius; species Ectobius pallidus. The sequence continues at coordinate 41,764,531 of CAXKWD010000008.1, forward strand.
GAAGGCATTGAGATCCTAATTGTCATTTCAGATTTTGACAGCAACACTATTCTTGCGCTATAAGAGAAATGTTAAAGGGGAAAGTAAAAAAGTGCTTCATTCGATCTACTTATTTTGGATCAGACATGGAATATGAAGTGCTAAAAAAAGGTATTAAAGACTTAAAAGTGTTTGTGGAAAAAAAAATGAATTTCCCAAAGTAAACAATGTGTTGGAAAAAACAGGTTGAAAAACTAATGCAGTACTTTTCAGTCCCTGATGATGCCAAAGCATTTTATGCAGATGTGAAGGTTGCAACAAATAAATGAATGGAACACTTCTACGCCTACGCCTACAAGGCGCATCCATAAAGTAAGTTTCCCTAGGGCCGTTTACAGAAACAAAACACATTTTCGTGGACATGTATATTCCAACAGATACAGGAAGTATTCAGCTGTTTTTCAACATATTCGCCACCAGAATTGAAACATTTGTCATACCGTGTAAACAACTTTTGATACCTGAGTTGTACAAGTCTGCCCCCAGAAATTTTAACCACTGTGTGACAAACATTTCCTCTTCTCTGTCTTTCCCTGTCATTTCTTGAGGTGTAGGAAAAGATGGAAATCGCTGGGAGCGGGGTCCGGGCTGTAGGGTGGATGTTTAAACACCTCCCAGCAAGTCTACTGCAGAAGTTCGGCTGGGTGGTGTTTAAACATTTACCCTATAGCCCAGACCTCGCTCCCAGTGATTTCCATATTTCCCTACACCTCACGAAATGAAAAAGATTGACAGAGAGGTGAAGGTGGTTGTCACTCAGTGGTTCCAATCCCAGGCAGCAAACTTCTACGACACAGGTATTCAAAAGTTAGTCCCAAATGTTTCAATTCCGGTGGCGAATATGTTGAAAAATAGCTAAAAACTTCCTGTATCTGTTGCAATAAATATTTCCTTGAAATTTTGTTTTTATTTCTGTAAACGGCCCCAAGGAAACTTACTTTATGGATGGCCCTCGTAACAATAGATTTATACTAACTGTTTAGAAATCAATATTCAGATTTATTCTGAGTCCTTCATCAACAATCACTTGTTTTTAAGTATCATTGCATTTTTTTAGGTGATCACTGAGTTTCTTAAATGTTTCTATTCAATAGTATTTATGTTTTGAAGTAGTCTTGTTGCGCTGTGATGTGTAATCACATTGAATATTAATATTTATAGAGGAATAATGTTTGTACTTCTTAAGAAACCCGACAGGATAAGGGCTGCATATCTATATGGAGTGACATATGGTCGGTACAACGCCAAAGTGAACTAAGCGCCAAACTCCATATTTTGAGAAAACTGAAGTTGAAGTTTGAGTGTTGTAAAAAAATCTTGATCAAAACGAAATTTCCTTTTTTCTCAACTGATTTTACTATCGTAGTATCGCTTAGTTCGTTATTGCAGACCGTAGGATATCAAAATCTGCAGCATGGACTACCAATAGTCTATATTTTGACAATTGGCGCTTAGTTCACTTTGGCGTTGTACCGACCATATACATTTTGTAATTGCCTAAAAATATGCCCAGATATAATTATAACACTTGTAACAAATGCAAAAAATTCTCTTTAGTAATACACAATTAAACGTTAAATCTGCAGATACAGTATATTGCCCTGTGCAGATATCGGATTTTGTGAAAACTTTGAATATTTTGAGCTGAAATAAACAATGCTACATTATTTTTCTTGAAACTGGAATTATTCCACCCTTTCGGTTTATTTATAAAACAATAGATAACTAATATTTATTCAAATTATTCAAATTATTATTATTATTATTTTCGGTATCAAAATTCTCGTTTCGATTATTATTATTATTTTATGTTTCCAAATTCAAAATATTAACTGTAAAAGAAACGTCTGTATTCAAAATACAACGTACTAAATTCATAATTCCAACCCGCGAATTGGCTTAACCAATAAAAATGATTTACGTAACGAAGGATGTAGCCAATGGGAGAAAAGCATCCTTAACCGTGAAAGATAGCGTCAGTAGGACGACACTCCATCATTACTCTTCGAACAGAGCGGATCGTTCCGTCGTGCTTCCGTGGAGAAGTCGCGGAAACTAAACCTAGCTATGGCGATTCTCACAGCCACCGTCACATATGAAACACAACGCATTCAGAAGATATAAGCGTGTGAGTTACATTTTATTTGTGATAAATAAGGAGAATATAATTCACGTAAGTAAATGACAAGTGAAACAAAAGTGGTGTCGACGCACAAACAGTTACACAAATTACACAGTTTATATGAATAAATTCTGATAGTCAAAAGTTTATAGTGTGGTTATCATTTCAAAAGGTATAACTAGCTATAAAACTATACCCGAGATGATTCATGCAATACCCCTGGGCAAAGTAGCCGTGGAAGCTGAGGTGCGTAACCAAATGGACTCCGACAGAGGATCGAAGTAAGTACTGTTCCCAAAGAAATCCCTTCATACAGCCCGTCCACCCCATTCTATAAAATATGAAGGTATTGATATCATAAAGGTGTTAGCTTGTACATTCATATAACAAAAACACAGATAAAAATTCTTAAAAGTTTCAAGTGTACACAAAAAAAAACTGAATATCTCAAAACTATACTTTATGTAGATGTCGGCTTTTGAAAAAACGCTCTTCAATTACTGTACATCCAACTCTGAATTTTGGGCCAAACAAACATGCAAGGCTGCATTCACTCAAGAATGCAAATTTCTTTAGAAAATAGTTATTTCCTGAAGAAAATTTAACTGGCCAGTTTGCCTCTTTGGCTTGAGCAACACTGTCTTAAAGGTTGTATAAATTATACTTAAACTAAAGCCAACAGTTAGCAAGAGTACCATTTGTTTTTAGTAAAGTTTGAGCTATGAGATGAGCAAATTTTACATATAAGAGATTACTATTTTATACAATACCAATGTTTTCCAAAGTTTTCCATATTTCTTCAACTAATTGTGTGCGAACTTCTGGGGATTCTTCTGGAACCAGACTTCCACAACAACGGATTATCAGAAGTGACTGTGTACTTGTGGCAGATCCTGTCAAGTGAAGGTTGCATTATTATTAAAATCATAAATCATTACTCTATCTAAAGAACATTTGCTATACAGCTGACAGCCTTAAAGAATATTCCTAGATTTTATCTATGAACATGCATGCAACCATCGACAGTGAAGTATCATGCAAAGTTACTTTTGGGACAGCCTTCAAAAGGAGAACAAAGTAGTATCTGGCATGAGTTATAACTGAGCTGATGAGACATGAATCATGGCCTGCCTGAGAATGTTCATCATTATCATCATCATCAAAATCATTATCATGATCATCATCATTATGATTATGATTATTATTATCATATTATTATGATAAGGATAATCATTGTATGTCTGTTATTCTGAGAATGGTAGACCAGTTTTTATTTGTAAAAGTCAATTGTTATAAAATTTTCCTTTAAAAGAAGGAAAAAAAGCTCAACTTACTTGCTTGACGTAATTCCTCCAAGATATCTTCCAGTTCTCTTCTTGAGATTCTTCCTGTTCTTCGAACATCCTGGTCAAGACGTCGCAGACTTCTATCAAGATCTGAATCATTTGTTGCATGTGATGGAATAATCTGGGTTGCCAGAGACCTGTACAGAATTCAGAAATTTCAGCGAGATAAATGTTTTCCTCTAAGTATGAAGTAATTAGTACTCTCAGCAGTCACACTTGAGAAATATATGGTGAAGAGAAACCTCTATTAATAAAGAACGTAAGTATGCAATTATAGGTGTAAAATTTCAAAATGCTAAAGGTGTTAACTGAAAGGAAAAAGAAAGGAAAGTTTCATTTAACTTTATGCAGGAGTGCCTCCCCCTCATTTTCATGAAAAGTAAGCCCCCTATAGGTCAACTAGCATGTGCCCACGGCTTCGACCGCGATAATTATTTCAAAAATTCAAAGTTAAGAGCATAATAGTTAAATCATTATATTTATTAACACTTAATTCACGTGAATTACATACCACGATTAGATAGCGTCGCCTGGTAAAAGCGACCTCAGATTCGAGGTCCTTGGCCCAGAAAACCCCTGTATAGTGAGTTTCGTCCAAATCGAACAACGTTTGACCATGTTTAGACCTATATTGATTATCCCTCTTATAATAATAATGATATTGCATGGTCCACAGTACCTGAACATAACGTATTTTAATGAATTATATCGATACCTGTGATCACAACAAAATTTTCTCAAGCGTGGAAATGATCCTATACCGAATTTTGAATCCTATCGCTTGTACACAGCAAGCCGGGTAGGGGTTCAAATAAGAAGAAACATAAATTCCGGTAACATAAAATTGTATTGTCTTTGCGGAATATTTTATTTCTCACTCTCATATTACCATAAAACCGTTTTGGGGATGAAATTAAACAGAAATGTAATATCCCTTTCATACTTCTCTCTCTAAAAACCTGCGATATACTAATTTATATCGTCGCTTAAGAAACAATATACCGCGTAACTGACACTTTTGGTGAAAATGACATTTTTATGCTGTTGGCATCACTGAAATAGTGCGCTTATGATGAAATATCGGTCAAGATGAAATTTTGTGTCGTGACCTTGCTAAAGAGGCATACACAATACCGCATATCTGAAGCAACGCAGAAAATTCTGAAATACCGCATATCTGAACCAGTGTACAACACCGCGTATCTGATTTCATTTAAAACTTATGTAATACCGCCTATTTGTCGTATACGGCGCACGGTTCAACTTAGTTTACTAATGCAATACAAGGTGACATATAACCCTCGGATTTTTATTTGGGCTCACCCATTTCCGTTTCTGCACCTGTGGACTCAGGGTTGCCAGACGTCCCGGATTTTACGGGACAGTACCGTATTTTTGTTAATTGTCCCGCATCCCGGAGAGTTCCTAGCAGGGACGGCAATTGTCCCGTATTTTGGATAATTTTGAAACCTCCCCAAAAAATACGCCAGGATTGTATCTATTGGATTTAGTGATATTCATGCTGATTCAGATAGAAAGAGAAAGCTTTCTGAAAATTTTGTACAGTTTTTGGAAACTGCATTAGATTACCTAAAAAAGTGGTTTGACTTGTTAGAAGAAAATCCTCTAAGGGCAATGGGATTTTTGGCTCTTGTACAAGAGATATCATTCAATGATATTAGTGTCCTTGTTTGTAAATTAAACCTACAGAGTGGTATTGATCTAGACAAGCTTTATGATGAATATTCCATTATAAAGCCATGTTCAAAATATGTACAAACAGATACCGGTGCTAAGTCGAGTGTATGTGAAAAATGGTTAAAAGTATTCCAAAATATGGGGGTACATGATGTACCAAACTTGGTGAAAATAGTTTCATTTTGTTTAAGCATTCCTGCCTGAAATGCTTTTGTAGAGAGGGTATTTTCGCACATGAATGTGAAATGGTCAGATGCGAGAAACATATGTTCTATAGATTTGATTAAGTCTGAGCTGTTTGTTTCTGTAAATTTATCATCAGTGTCGTGCAGAGACTTTTATGAAATTGCTAGGAACAACAAGATACTGTTCAAATCAATTCAGAGTAATGAAAAATATGTTAAATGATAAATAATGTAACTAATTATCCACCTTATACGATACCACAAATACAAGTATCAACAGAAAGTCGTTTACTGTTTATTAATTAGCTGCACTGTGATGCCAATATCACAACGAAACTATCGTTATTAAATAAAGTTTACAACTTCTGAGATACGAGCCGTCGATTTCGTCGACCAAGCATCTGTCCCTTATTTTGATTTCAGATAACTGGCAACCCTGTGTGGACTAAACATTATTAGGCTGCTGTCAGTTTACTTTTACATCAAGATGAGAGAAGATATATTTCATAGTATGAGTTAAGATCTATTCTGACGTTAGAAGGTACATTACGTGGTAAGTGCTATTTAAGATGTTTTGTATGAATCGATTTTACACATTCTCTTAACATTCTCTCTCACGAAAAAATTAATTTTTTAAATTTTTATCTTGCATTGAAATAGATTGCATGAAATCGTGCCGAATGCACAGGTACAGTCCTGTAGATGACGTGGATCTGCTTGAAGAAGTTGTAGATGGATTATTTACTGAAGAAAAAATAATCGCACAGTTACGATTTATATTCAGTAATTTTAGAAATTCTACCAGGATAAAACGAAGTAAGTAGCCTATATGAGTACAATATTAGTTTTCAAATAACTGGTGTCAAGACATTTTTTTTCAAAATAGTTTTCTCGAGAATCTTCTGGCTCAAAAGATCATGAATATTAATTAACATTGGTATATTTTTTAAAGGCTATATTTCAAAATAAAGTATTTCATTAGTAGAAGAAACTGCCGGGGATATCTTCACCGGTTGTTGCACCAGAAAAAAGCATAAAGAAGACAATTTGTGTAAATGAAGATGAGGAAGGGGAATCGAACTTATTGATATCTTTTTTATTTTATTTTAGTACACCCTAATAACATTGCCGACAATAACGGGACTTTAAAACAAGGACAGCTACCGGAAATTGTAATGTGAGATATAACTTGTGATTCATATGAAAAAAATATCAAAACCGGTATCTATAGTCCATACTTTTGTATTACAAAGTTATGTTTTAATTTAAAATTAGATCTATTATTATCCACGATTATGCTATTAACATTTTTTATATATTCATCGCAGATTAATCTCTATATGTACCAGAGGGAAGCAAGGCAGAGACCCTATCTATGATTCAAGAAAATATTTTTGAAGGACCTTCTGTGAGTGGTTTGACTGATATAAAAGGAAAAATAATAATTTTACAGCAATAATGACAAAAGAAAAGTTAACGTATTTTGAATTAAATTTATTATTATTATTATTATTGAGACTTTCTTTTGCAGACACATTCACTATTCTTCCCAGTATGACGTAGACGACAGATGACCTAAGTTATGAGCATCATTCTTCAGGGATTTCTTCGGGAAATTATACAGAAAGTGAGGAACAGATGAAGGTGAATTTTTCGGGGTCTAGATAAGACATTTGTTAAGGAATTTCTAGAAAACTTCCCGAAATTGTCATCGCATTACTTTAGGAAAATGTCTACTAACTCTCTCTGGAGCCAGGAATAAATTCTATAAGCCAACTGTGTCACCTATACAAAGAACAAATTTAAAGAATTGAACAAGGGGACAATAAGTAGACACACATTTTATGATATTTTATCAGACATGAATATAAGACGAATATAGGCCCAAAAAAGACGACTGCGACTTATGTGTTGGATATCCATCCGGCAATGTAAATGAGTATGATTATCAAAAAGGAAAGGATCGGGAGGGAAATACACAAAAGATAAGGCAGCGGCCAAATCAGGCACACGTAGAGTTTTTACAATGGACTCGCAGGCTGTAAGTAAAGGTAGCTCCCTTTTTGCAAGCCAGTGCAATACATTACAAAACTAAATTGGCAGTCCATTATATTACAATGTATGAATTGGCTAATCATTATGTAATCTGCTACTGGTCCTATGAAAGTGAAGCTGAACAAGTAGCATCAACATTTTCCACTTGTGTTATTGACACATTGAAGAAAGTAATGTTCCCATCATTTTATATTCCAACGGCTGCACATATCAAAATAGGAACGCAGTATTGTCGACAGCTTTGCTGAAATTCACAATGAAAACAAACATTACTGTTTTCCAGAAGTTTTTGGAAAAGGGTCACACCCAAATGAAGTGTGATTCAGTGATCAGTGTCACAGAACGCAGGCCAAAATCTAAAGAACTATTCCTCTCTAGTCAATATCCAACTGTGACAAGAGAAGCAAAAACAAGTAATTTCCATACAAGGCTACTTATCGTGATCAGTGATCACACATTCTTCATAAACTACAGTGACAATAAGCTCTGGATTTAATTTTCCATTCGTCCTGAACGGAAACCAAATGACCCTACGGTATTTTATTTAAGAGTAATAAAATATGAACCTAAGGGTGTCATACATTATAATCTGGACTACACTGAAGATTTTCAGGAGTTGCCTAAGCGGCCTAAGACTCTCAAGGAAGAAGAATTCCCAGACTCTACATGGAGAAGCTGAAGATCAAGAAGTCTAAGTGGGATCACTTATAGCAACTAAAGAAATTATTTCCTCATGATTTCCATCTATTCTATGACAACATTCCTCATTTCTAAATCATAGCATCAAGGTTGTTATTGTTTATTTATTTAATCTATTGCTCAGGCTATTGTCATTAGCCTTCTTGCTTTCCAGTATGTTATTTTTTTGCCATCAGTAGTATGATAAAATAATTCTTTATCTCCAAATTGTAACTTCAATACAAAAACTGTATCAGGAAGCTGTATTCGTATGTATACTTGATTTATTTATATTAGAGCAGGATTATTTCAATATAAAATATAAAGAAAAATAATTTGATCAACAATTATAGTACTATATTACACTCAAATAAAGTATTTTTTCTTAAAAAATGCTTCTTTTATTCTGAAATAAAAATATTTAATTCCGCATAACTGACATTTTCGTAAAATAATTGAGAGTTCAATACCGCGTAACTAGCGCCACGGTGCCAAATAACTAAAATTCGTCTCAATGTTGCCAATATATAATTAGAAATACGTTGTGTTTATTATCCTGAAAATGTGAACATTGTATGACGCCTAAAAGCAAAAATAAACAGTTTTTTGTTTCTCCTGTAAAATTTGTGTTTTGTTAGTTATGCGGTATTGTTTCTTAAGCGACGATATATATTACCATACCTCATATTGTTTCCTCTATGTCTAGGGTAAAGAAAGTTATGTGACTGCATTATTTTCGTGGATATTGATAGTTCTCTAACTTGTCAAATTCGAGTTTCATTTTTTTTTCCAAACCCATCTGAGACCCACTGGCAACAATATGTTTTAATGTCAAATGTGATTTGGATTGGATAATTCTGTGTAAAAAGGGATTAAGTATTCTCAAAAACATTTGATTTTTGGCATTTAAAATCGAAATTTTTCAAAATCCTTTCTTAGTGAGCACCTACATTATGAAATGAAGGTACTGTCAAAATTCCAAGTCTCTACCTGCTATAGTTTAGGCTGTACGTTGATTCTCTGTCAGTCAGTCAGTCATTCAGTCAGGACAAAGCCTCTTATATATATATAGAGATAAGTGATGCCTCCTATTTTTTTTTCTCCTGAACTAAGTTAGTTATGTGAATAATTTCAATTTGGTACAATTCCTCAAACCTTCTTCTACACTCCACTGCAATAGCAACTTCTTACGTCAACCGGTGGCAGCACTGCTGGCTGTTGCAAAATGGCTGACATCGATGTCCGTATAAGACAGCGTTCTGTCATTGAATTCTTGAATGCAGAAGGTGAAATGCCTATTCGCATTCATGAAAGGCTCACAAAGGTGTATGGTGATGCAACAGTGGATGTCAGTAGGGTTAGAAGATGGGTTCGTCGCTGAAACAAAACTGAAGGCCCAACACCGTTGGCTGATGAACAGCCAGACCCGTGATTGCAGTGACTCCACGCAACATTCAGCGAGTGGATGAGATCATCCGAGATGACCGCTGGGTAACAACGGATGAATTCTGTCGCATTACGTCCCTCAGTAAAGGCAGTGTGGTGACGATTATTCAAGAACTGGGGTACTCAAAAGTTTGTTCACGGTGGGTACCCCGAATGTTAACCGACCAGAATAAGGAGTCACGAAAAACAATAGCCTCCGAACACTTGCAGCGCTTAAATTTGTAGGGAGAGGAGTTCCTGCCCAAAATTGTGACTGGAGATGAAACAAGGGTTCATTTTTTTGAACCAGAATCAAAGAGACAGTCTATGGAATGGCATCACACAACCTCACTGAGGAAGAAAAAATTCAAAACTGTGCCATCGGCAGGGAAAGTGATGGTGACCGTGTTTTGGGACGCAGAGGGTGTGATTCTGGTTGATTTTTTGGAACAGGGTTGCACAATAAATTCTGTACAATATGTCAGCACCCTCAAAAAGCTTAAAGCACGTCTTCAGCGAGTTCGCCCAACAAAGAGCATGGCGGATGTTCTGCTTTTGCATGACAATGCAAAACCACACACCAGTCGTCACACCACTGAAGAGATTGTGAAAATTGAATGGGAAGTCTTGCCTCACCCCCCCAATACAGCCCTGACTTAGCACCATCAGATTTCCATCTGTTTGGGCCGCTAAAGGAAGCTCATCATGGGATTCACTTTCAAGATGCGGAGGCCGTGAAAACATCTGTGCGTCAATGGCTTCGGAAGCAAGACCGTGCGTTTTATCATGCAGGAATACATGCTCTCGTTAAAAGGTGGACTACAACTGTGGAAAAGGACAGGGATTACATAGAAAAGTGACAATTTAATGCTCAATGTTGTGGCTTTCATGCTGTGTAATCAAAATTTAATTTTCTTGCAAATTAAAAGAGAAAAAAATAGGAGGCATTACTTATTAACTGACCCTCAAGTCTATCCCATTTTATATGAATAGTAGGCCTATCTGTAAAATTGTAAGTGGTAGAAAAAGTAACTATATTAAATTTTTACTGTGTATCCATAGTCCTAGGTCCAACTACAGTAAAACAAAGATGTGGATGTGGATGATGATGATGATGATGATGATGATGATAATAATATCAGGTAAAATGATGGAACAAGGAGCCAGAATACTTTGTTTAATCAGTGATAACTGTAATTATGATATGCAGGAAATAAATTACTTTTTTTAATTGATTTCAGAGTTAAGCTCCAGATTGATTCATTAAGCAGGGCTTACGGAAGAATGATGGTCTAGTTTTTTTTTTTCTTTTTTTAACAGAATAAAATCGTCCAGCATCAGCAGAACTATACAGATTTGTGATATCTTGATAATCGCACACTCACATAAAAATACAACAAAAAACATGTCAAATTGGCTGGCTATGGGATTTGAACCAGGGACCTCCAGATTGTGAGTCCAAGACATTACCATCCTGGTCACCTCACTCAGTTTAACGGTCTAGTTTGATAAACATATGTGAAGGAATATGTGGACTGTACTGCATCTTCCAATGCCTGTAAAACAATGAGAACTAATTTGCATTTGTTAAATTCTTTCTAATATATTACCATAAAATAGGCCTTAAATTGGGATTACACCAGTACCGGTCAAAAGATTTGGTCCAATATCAATAGGCTTCTTCCCATGGACATTATAAATGTCTAACCAAGTTTCATGAAAATCCGATAAATGGTATTGAGTTTTGTGCATACAGACATATGGACTGATGGACCACACAATCTTATAAAATTCCATTCTGGCACTTAATAACACTAATAATAATAATAATAATAATAATAATAATAAATAATGGCATACAGTAGCCTAATAATGGCATAGTGATGGTGGTGATGGCAGTAATTTGTTCAATTGCCCCCCTTTGGCAAAATTTCTGCACATGTAAATGCATTTTATAGTATTGTAATATTTTAACACCAGTTTATAAATACTAGATGTATAAAAATTATACTTTGTCTGTAGGTAGCTTACAGAAGAAGTTAGAAGTACGGTATTAAATTAATAAGGTAAGAAGTATTAAATTAATAAAACAGGAACAAAAGTCCTGTGAAACACATAAGTTCCTCTAAACTGAATACAATCCAGTAGGCCTATATAGCACACAGTAATCAATAGTGTGCATTCAGCTGCCTAAAACCTAAATGTTTGTGTATGAAATGAGTAGCTTATAACTAGAGATCATAATTTTTTTTTCAAATAAAATAATCAACTCTTAGTATAATATATTAAAATACATTTAATAGGCCTATGTATTATATATTGTGCTTATTATACAATTCCTGTTAAAAGTTGTGCTTTTTGGACATATTCTCAGCACCCTATTGTTTATTTCAATATATTTTATTACATGTTATCATTTATTAGTCAGGTTCTTACATGCTTTGGTCCTTCCATTTGAAGTACTACTAGCAATGCCATCTAGAAGGCATCTTGTCTTTCCTTTCCTCCCTTTCTCTCACCTACTCTTCACCCTACCTATCTATTTGGGGCCTATTCCTAACAGTACATTTTTTGCATTGACCAGTATTCGAACACAGGACCATTAGCATAGTAACTAGCAGCCTTAACCACTACACCATAAGTGATTGTTGAGTGGTGAAGTGAAAATTCATCTATTTAGAGAGAGCTTTAATTAAATTAAATTAATAGGCTACAAGAAATTAAAAACAAGAGTAATTACCCACAAAAATTTATAATTGTGAAATATTATGTTGACTCTGAAAAAAACCGTTTTGGTGCAAGGGTCGTTTTCTTTGTTTTCATGTAGTTATCTTGTGGGTAGTATCCTCTCCTTCCCAAATCAACCTCCACCATCACGAGGTGGGTCCTAAGTAATGCTAGAGGCTCTGGTGAATGAAATTTTATTTTGATACTAGCTTAAAAGGCCCGGCATCGCCCGGGTTTTGTATTTTGTAATATGAAATAAACTTATGGAGGACTTTCGATGTTGAAACTCTAGGTCCTTATATAATAAGTATGTAGAATTTGAAATGAGGAAGAACTACCTATGACACTCAGACTATTCCCTCAGAAAACGCTAGATATAGCTTTTTATGGCTCATAGAGGATGTCGAATGTTGCATTCCATTGCTTCTATACACCATGCCTGGGAGGAGTGCAAATAAGAAGAAAAAGAAATTCCGGTTACATAAGATTGTATTGTCTTGACAGTAAATTGTATTTCTCACTCTCATATTACCATACAACCGTTTCGGGGATGAAGTAAAAAAGAAATTCAATATCACTTTCATACTTTCCTTCCCAAAAACCTGGGACATAATATACAGCGCGCGTAGGACTGAAAATGTCCATCCCATTTTGTCTTCTTTTAGATGCTTAGGGCCTCTGATAAACATCCCTAGGCCCATTTCTCAACTAATACAAAGCCTAGCCTACAACTATGAGTGACGTATCAGTGGATAGGATTTGTTAGCCTACCGACTTCCGATATAGCATACTCACTGGCACACACTTAAGTTGTCCTTGCAATACGACCGCTTATTCTACATCAAAATGTGAGGTGAGAAAATGATATTTTCCATGTCGAGGGCAAAGAAAGTTATGTGACTGCTTTATTTTCGTAAATTTTATTCCTCAAGAATTACTTTCACAAATGTATTACTTACATCGATAATTCGTTAAAGCCCAATATTATAATATAGTTTGCAAAGCCCTATGTAAACACCGTAAACAATACTATCGTTATGTAAACAATTGACAGCAGAACTCTCTAACTTTGCCTCAGTTCATATTTCCGACTTTTCCCGTGGATTTTCCAAAAATTTTCTTTCATACAAACCTTGTCCTGACAATTACGAACACAACAAAAAAAGAATCAGCCAAATCGGTCGAGCCGTTCTCAAGTGATGCTCCGTCATACATTTTGGAAATTCATTTTTATTAATATAGATTAAGACCACACGGAAAGAAAATGTGCTTTGTCGAATTTCTTGATTTTACAGGAGAGCGTTTTGAAAGTTTATAACCAAAAATATTAAGCCTTGCACTTAATATTAAAATTACCACTTCATTATCATTAACTTTACTTTATTGCTTTGAAGTTTCCATAAATCTTTTGAAATATTTTCTTACAGTTTGAGTAGGGTTACCAGATGGTTATGGATGGAAAGCAGGACAAATGAGACAAAAAAAGCAGGACACATTGAACAACTCTATTTTGTGGCCTACGCTTACTAGTCAGTCTTTAATTCAATCCATCTCAGCCTGTACATACATGCTGCTGTCTTTAGAGGGCCCTACATATTTATCTGATGGCCTGATTTCATTCAGCAGGCATTTGTTGGCTTTCAGATAATTATAGAATTCAGAACAACTTAATTCTTTCAAATTGAACTTCACAGTCACCAGCCATTTGACTGACATAACACTTAACCTATTCCTTTCCTTGCTCCACTGTGCACTAACTAAGGAAAATATTCTTTCTACATTAGCATTGTGAGCAGGTATAGCAAAATACATTTCTGCTAATTTCAAGAGCTCCGAGCAACAAGTTTTGTTCACACTACTTAGATAATCTGCACACCTTTTATGCACTGGACTACTAATGAACTTAGGGTCTTGTTTTTGTTTGGATACATATTTCTGAAAATTTAGAAATTGATCAAACAACTTAGCATCATCAATAACAACACCTTTACTAATAACATACTGAACAGTCTTTGCAACTTCGTTCCAATCAAGTTCATTTTTGAGAGTCATCCGCACGAATGAGTCAAATTCCTGAAGTGGTTGCAACAATTTCTTAAGGTATTTCAAGCAGGCACTGTACACACTAAGAATTTCTTGCTTGAAAACATCACAGTCACTCTCCAAACCATCTTCTTTCAGCCTGTTAAGCACGTCCTTCACTTTCAGGGGTACAAATTGATTTATCAATCGACCTTCTAAAATACCAACAGTTTCTTGAAGTTGCAGCTTCACTTCAATGATGGAGCTGTCTTCTTGTTCTGTATTCAGTATCTTCTTTTGAAACACTGACATCAGAGATTGACAAAACAATATATATGACTCAATTAGTTCATTTGTGAAAACTTTTTCGAGATTGTTGGGATATTTTCCCAGATAAAAAATATGAACAAAGGGCTGGATACATTTTAAGGATTCGCTCAATTGCAGGAAAAAGTGTCAACCACCGAGTCATCATGTGCATCAACAGGGTCTTGTAATTGATGTTCACGAATTAAAAAAAAAAATGTTCAATTCTTTAGTCCTCACCGTATATACCTAGGTATACTAAAGTAATTGAAAAGTTTTAGGACCAGACTTTCAACACCAATTGAAAACAGATCTACTCCATGCTGTATGCAATTATGCAAAAATGTGGGCCGGACACCCTACTCCGATTAGATGTTGATTTGCCTCTTTCAATTTGGAAAATATATTATTTGCTCCTCTTCTTTTCAATCCTCCAAAATTACTATTGCAGTTATCTCCTCCAAAAGCAATACATTTATTCAAAATTTCATTCTTAATCAGCACATCTGTGACCAATGAAGATATTGTTTCAGCTCTTTCATTAGAAACACTCTGGAGGTCTATTAATTTGGTCTGCAAGCCCCCCTTCTGGTAGTCAAAGTACTGTACAACAACAGGAAACATTTTTATATTTCCATGATTGCTGCCATCCATAGAAACACCTACATAGGAGACGCTATTGATGTGCTTGATAGCACAGTCAACAGAATGTGGTCCAATTACTTTACTAATTATAGCTTTCGATTTTGTACGGGCACAGTGCATATTTTCTCCCACTTCAGAATCAGGAAATATTTTTCCAGGGAGCTTAGACACACAGTCCATTGTTTTGTAGCTTGTGTGATGAACCACATTGTGGTAGACGAGAGTTCCTTCCACCACTGTCACTCAGTGATGAATCCTTGGTGTAAAATGTGATTTTACTGGAACCTGAGGCACTCTGCAAACTACTTTCGTGTTTGCCAGTTGAAATGTGCGATTTCAAATCAAGGGTATGCGGTTAACAATAGAGACATATCTCCTGGCATTGCAAACTAAACACACATCATCAGAATGGATCTTGGTATCTTGTCTCTAAGTCAGCAGTAAACTTGCATTTTCTTTTCCCCATTATTACTGAACTGCACTGAATTAACGACAGAAAACTCACAGATCACAGAATAACACTCCACAGTACTTCTGTAGCTTCTTCGTTATTCGTTAACGTATTAACAGCTGAATGTTGAATCTAAATTAGAAATTTCCTCCAAAGAGATTAGTATCAGTAATAGTGAAAGTGAAATACGCACAAGTACTCAAAGAGGCTAACTTACGGTTGTGATGCTATGTTCAGAGACATCTTTCGGTAGAGTCTGGAAACAAAGCATCCTTTTTCAGTCATTTAAAAAAATATATATATATTGCTTATACACAAATACGGACAAATTGCCGATTTTGAAAAATAAATATGGACACCAGGACAATCTTTAAAAATAAGGACATGTCCTGGTAAATACGGACATCTGGTAACCCTAAGTTTGGGCTACATAAGTACTCCTTTGTTGTAAGGTCATTCTTTACAGAAAAAGAATGTGCTCTGTTCTTAAGAATTCAGAAGACCACATTACGAGAATGCAAAATTTATAGAGTGACCATTATTTCTATAAGGACATTTGAAAGGTAGAATGAGCAAGACACTTATTGAACATAAATTTAAATAACTATTAATTCAGAATAGAACATCAAGTACAGAATTCAGTATTTAAAAGTTTAATTGGTCCAATACAAAACCACACATTTTATATTAACAAAATCACAACACATTATTTCCGAACATTGTCCATCTGCATTAGAAGAGAAATTCATTGAAGAATTTCCTTGCCTCCTCTCTACAAAACTGTTTTAGAATTTTAGTTCTCGATATTTTGCTTCTAAATTCCTCAGAAAATACAATATTATCGGTATATAAGTTAAACGTTTTACATTAATGTGAGTGGTAATGGCAGTCAATATTTTATTTACCTGTGAAAGCTCTGTCTGGGAACAAAAAGTCAGATGATCCACAAACTTCATGTGGGTTCTTTGCATTCCTTCTGGTATTAGAGATGTGACCCATGCTACTGGCTGTTTTCTTGTTTTACTTAATTCACTTAAGTATCCTTTGAGAAAGTTAATATGATTGAATATTACATTGGATTTCTCATTATCAAATTCCCAGGGATGATTTCCACGTACACCTCTTTTATCCTTAGGTGAATGACCAGTTAGTTTTAAAGATTTTTGTATGGTTACCAATACCGTGAAGACTAATAAGCTTTCTCCAAAAAGGAATTTCAATCACTTCATTCCCTCTCTTCACCCTGAGCCGATATTTAAACACAAAGGAAATATCGCTCATTGTGTTCTGCTATTGTGCTCTGAAAACCAGCGCCTAGCGACACCTATGGACTAAACTCTATACTATGCTTCCTAACTGCTCTGAACTCGCAGTTTCTCCCTCTTAAGCCTTCTCACGCCATCTCTGTGCCAGCGTGAACATTAGCAGTCACAGTCGGGTGTTAAGTGTCTTGCTGCGTGACCTGGTCTGTTTGTCCAGTATCTCTGTCTTCGCCTACGTGATGATTAGTGCTCAGCTGAGTGACATGGCATGTTTTCCGTGGTGAGATGGTTGGACATTGGCTATTTGATAACAGCTAACCCGGGAAGATTCTGTATTGTTATATACACCTTTATTGGTCAACTATTACTAGGAAGTATTATTCGGCGTCTGGATTGGATGTCATGTGATGACCGGCGCCAGTACCTGGCTTCCGACGTGAAGACCCTTGTTTATCTTGGCTTCAACCATCATGGAGGGCGGCAACGAATTGAATCTTCTCTCGAAAGAGAACCAGGTTTGATGTTTTAGTCATGTCTGATTTGTGCTGAAGACAGTTAATCTTCTTCATTTATTATACAGGGATGTTTTGATACTATTTATTTCTGTCTCCCATTCAGCTAGGATGTATATAATATGTAATTAATTGTTCCTGGTGTCTAGCCAGTTTCCCCACGCTAGGCTTGCTTTCATTGCAGTTAGTTTCAGATACTTCTGGGTTATGTCTTAAGTCATTCATTTTGTGTTTTCATGTAATATTTTCATAATGTAGCATTTTCCCCTTTTCTTTAAATCTTTTAAGTTAATTTCATTTTCCCTTTTTGTGTCTGTCTTCAGCTAGACGATTATAAGTTTATTTTATATTCACAAAATTTTCCCGCCATGTGATGTTCTTGAGGCGAGATCCGTTTCCATTTCGGAGGTGGCAAATGGAAATGTTTGTTTTAAACTAAAATATATTTTGAGGATTGATTGCAGTCATTCATTATTACGAAAGTACCGGTCACCCATGTGTGAATGTGAATGTGAATGTTTAATTAATGATAATGGAGGGAATCCCCATTTTAACATATTTTGTTGTTTTATGAAATCTGAGAACCTTTAATGAATTATTATCATCTAGTGTAAATTTTATTTCGAATATTTAATTTATTATATTTTAGCATTTTAATTCTATAAATTTGATGGCCTAAGTTTATAATGAAAACACTCTTATATTCTTCTACTGCTCTCACTTCAGGAAGCTTTTGATCGCCCGACCTCCCATCCGTTTGTCCTTTTCTTGCTTCCTCTGGGGTGGGTTCTTCTACATTAAATATCACCCAAGGGAGGGTAATGGGTAATGCTTGCATTGCAGTTAGTTTCAGATTCTTCTGGATTATGTCTTAAGTCATTCATTTTGTGTTTTCATGTAATATTTTCATAATGTAGCATTTTCCCTTTTCTTTTAATCGTTTAAGTTAATTTCATTTTCCCTTTTTGTGTCTGTCTTCAGCTAGATGATTATAAGTTTATTTTTTGTATTCACAAAATTTTCCCGCCATGTGATGTTCTTGAGGCGAGATCCATTTCCATTTCGGAGGTGGCAAATGGAAATGTTTGTTTTAAACTAAATTAAATTTTGAGGCTTGATTGCAGTCATTCTTTATTAGGAAAGTACCGGCCTCCCATGTGTGAATGTGAATGTTTAATTAATGATAATGATGTTTAATTAATGATAATGGAGGGGCTCCCCATTTTAACATATTTTGTTGTTTTATGAAATCTGAGAACCTTTAATGAATTTAATCCAAAATATTTAAATATTATCATCTAGTGTAAATTTTATTTTGAATATTTAATTTATTATATTTTAGCATTTTAATTCTATAAATTTGATGGCCTAAGTTTATAATTAAATCACTCTTATATTCTTCCACTGTTCTCACTTCAGCTAAGCCTACAGATTCATATTGTTATGAATCTGGAAGCTTTTGATCGCCCGACCTCCCATCCGTTTGTCCTGTTCTTGCTTCCTCTGGGGTGGGTTCTTCTACATTAAATATCACCCAAGGGCATCTTCCACAGGAGGCCTGTGCTTATCCAGAGCATGAGGAGTCTCTACAGCACCTTGGCCTGTTCCAGCTCCAGTCCGAGGAAGGGATCCAGCTTGTTCAGACCATAGTGAGCTTACTAGGACAAATAAGTCTTCAGGTAAAAGGGTCCCTTAACCTAACCTGACCTAACCTAACCAGTGAAGGGGGCGGGGTTCAATTTGTCAGCTATAGTGTGGTTACTCCTCAAGTTCCACGGCTTGTTTTTTCTAATTGGTTGCCAAACTAAATGCATTTTATGAAATAATTTATAGCATTTTGGTGACAGGTTTTTGGTGCATTCTGTGCTGCCTGTTTTCACCTGCTATTTTAATTATAAGACGCTGGAAGAATTTTAATTTAAAATTTTTATTATAATAGTCCTAATACTGTGAATGAGTGAATTTTAATGTTTAATTTGATCTCATGTGTTGGTACTTTGTCTCTTTCAAGTGTTGATATTTTTGTCTGTTGTGTTCCATGTTGTATCGTGATACTGAGTAATGGAGCACCATTACGTAAAGCCGGAGCAGCTTTTAAAGCAAGACATACTTTATGAGCTCCAGGTCAGAGGCATTGAAGTAGGACAAAATGATCAAGTATATTTACTGAGGGCTAGTCTAAAGAAAACACAGAGGTACCCAATAGTCAGGATAAAGTACGTGAGTTGGATGTTAATGCTCTTTTAAAACATGCGCATGAATGCTTACAGAATTTAGCATGTTTCCTTGACTCCACTAATCTAAATGTCGTTCAATTAGAACGCAGTGAACACAGACTCTTGCATGTTATGAATAGATTGCATGACATACATGATTTACTTGACTCATCCTTAATTTATCAGTGGCATGCTGCCAAGGATAAAGCTATGGAAATGTTAGATAAAGTAAAAGCATCAATGGTGGATCTCGCTAATAAGTCTTGCATGGGAGAAACTGGCACCAGACGTGACCCACCCATTGTAACTGGTCTCAACGAACAAGCGGTAGAAGTTGCTACTTCACTGTTGGAGGCAGTCACAGTCAACGAACCCAACAGAGGAGAGCATTTCACCATGTTTACCCCTCGTCATGGTAATTCTGATAATGTCAATCCCTTTAATTATTCTCTAGCTGCTGGGAATAATTCTATAAGTATGCAGCAAGCAATGTATGAAGGCTCGCCTCGTTACAAAGTAAATCCCACTTCTCAAGTTTTCGATACTAGTGGTTGAATTTCAATAATCTCCCTCACCATCTTGTAATAAGTTGGACTTGATAGGTAAATTTGCTGATGACTCGTTGGATAAAATTGTAAATATTCTAGAATTCCTATGTGAGTGAAAGAACAAATCGCCATGCCTGTTTTAATGAAAACAGTTTGTTGGCATATTTTTCTTCTAAACTTTCTGGTTCACTTAAAGATTTAGCTTTGGAAACCGCAAAGGCTGGATTTGGTTTCGACCAAATTCATAATAAGATTTTGGCAATGTATGTACCAATTCATGCCAGAGCTTCTCTTCTTAACAAGCATTTCTATAGAACTCAGAATTTTAATGAATCTTTCTCTAAATATGTCCAGTCTATCTGTACTTTTGCCAAAGTCTTCCGTCTTGAGTTGTCGGAGAGAGAAATAATTCAGTGCATTCTAGAAGGAATGGCTCCCGAAACTCGAAGTCAGGTTGCTTTTGAGGCCAAGCCAGTTACTTTTATGCAGTTGGAGCGACGCTGTAAATTATTCTGATCCTCTTCGTATGAAGGAAACCGAAGTGAGGACCGTGCGCTTTGAGAATCCCCAAGGTAATTTTAGCAACAAAGATTAT
Source organism: Ectobius pallidus (assembly GCA_964059195.1). NCBI lineage: Eukaryota > Metazoa > Arthropoda > Insecta > Blattodea > Ectobiidae > Ectobius > Ectobius pallidus. The sequence goes on from CAXKWD010000008.1 coordinate 41,785,363, forward strand.
GCCGGTGGTAGGGGCGACACTAGGCCCTCTTGTTATAATTGTGGTAAGCCGGGTCATTTTAAGCGGGACTGTAGAGTTGGCAGCAACAGAGCTGTAGAACGTGGTAGAAGTCAATGAGGCTCTGCTAGAGGCAGAGGGCAGCATGATGATGTTCAATGAGGAGCATCCCACCTTAGGCGTCGAGGTGGTTCGTTGCTTGTATGTGGTAGTGCTGATGGAGTAGACAGTGACGGAATAACAAGTAAACGAGTAAATTTGGAAGGAAAGACGGACATTACGGAACATTGTGACAGGGGTGCGTATGCTGGAGACTCGACTTTATTATACAGTTGTGCATTCCCGACGGGGGCTGAAGACAAGACTGACGTGACGGACAAGAGTGTAAAGTCAGACAGGACATTTCCTACCAGGATTTTTGTGAATAAAATTTTCCAGAAGCACAACAACATACAACACCAAACTCCTAGAAGTACAAATCTACATTCTCATAATGTAATAGGTCCGGACCTAAGAGTAAATAAACAGAAGTCAGAGAAACGTATTGATAGTCGTAGAGAGAAACAAAAGAAGGTGCGATCGAAGAGGACGACTATAAATAAACCTTTTCAGCCTCGAAATATTCATGGAGTGATCGACTCCCAACTACCTATGGTACAAGCTACTGTATGCAATCACACTTTATCAGCGCTGCTTGACAGTGGAGCAGCAGCCAATCTGATCTCTAGTGATGCATATCGGAGTATGTGTTTAGTGGATAAACACACTCCTAGGTTAATTGAGAGTGAAGCAAAGTATAAGTCAGCTGATGATCACATGTTAAAAACAGTGGGTAGTGTTAAACTAAAAATCAAAATTGGCAATTTTACCTGGACTTTTCCTTTTGTAGTTACCAATGGGTTAGTAATGCCGATGATATTAGGTTCCCCTTTTATGTGTAAAACTGGTTTATTATTGGATTTCTGTTCTAAACAGATTTATTTCCCCTTTGCTAGAGATATTAAGATTAATTTATTTTCTGGCCTTCCCTATTGTAAGCCAATTAAATGTGACGTTATGGAACCAACTTACTTAGTCCCTGATATGCATTATCCAACTTCCGTTATCAATTCTGTGGACATTGATTTATCTCATCTGTCTTATTCAGATAGTGTCCAGGTAAATTCCTTACTTGATGAATTCCCTGATGTGTTAACAAAGGAATTAGGGCTAACAGATCTCTTGGAATACAAGATTGAGCTGAACGATACTCAACCGGTACGTAGACCGCCTTACAGGCTTAGCCCACCACGAATGACCATTTTGAAAGAACAAATCCAGGACATGCTCGATGCGGGAGTCATACGCGCTTCCGTATCGAACTACTCCAGGTCTGGAGGCCGATTCAGGCCAGTGGTTGATTACCGCCATCTCAATGAAAAGATAAATATAGAGACAGTTCCTATTCCCGATATTAATTCTTCCTTCAGTTTTTTCATGGTTCTAAATTTTTCTCTTCCCTTCACTTAAACCAAGAGTATTACCAGATTCCCCTTTCAAAAAAATCAAAGCGGTATACTGTTTTCGCGACTCCATGGAATTTATAAGAGTTTAATTCTGTGCCTTTCGGTCTGGAGACAGGAGCCCAAGTTCTCATTCTTCTTTTGGATCAAATTTTCTCACATGTTAAATTCAATTTTGTGTTTCATTATTTAGACGACCATGTAATTTATTCTAGATCATTTGAGGAACACCTCAAAGAAGTGCTTTCAAGCCTCAGAAGCGCGAAGCTAACAGTCAACCCAGAAAAGGTTAGTATAGCCGCCCGGAGACTGTTTTTCCTGGGTCACCTGATTTCTGCCGATGGCGTTTCAATAGACCCATAGAGAACTGATGCCATTCGAAATTTTCCCCCTCCTAAAGATGCAAGTGGCAAGATTTGTTGGGATGGTGAATTTCTTCAGGAAATTCATCCCCAACATGGCTCATATTTCTGCTCCTCTTAACGATTTGAGAAAGAAGAATGTGAAATTTTCGTGGACTCCTGTCCAAAAAAAAAGCCTTTCACACTCTACAAACTTCCATAATCAATCCCCCTGTTTTGGCCATGCCTGATTTCTCTAAGAGATTTGTGATCCAAACCGACACCTCGCCTGTAGCTATTGCAGCTGTTCTTTTGCAGGAATTCGAGGGACGAAGGCCTGTGGCTCACGCCTCCAGAACTTTAACTCAGCCAGAACGCGTGTACTCCATGTACGAATTGGAGGCTCTCGCGGTGCTATTTGCAGTGGAGAAATTTCGATTGTATGTGGAGAATGTAGAATTCCTGCTAGAAACAGACTGTCAAGCTGGGTTCTGGCAAAACCAAGAACAACTGGCAGAATAGCTAGATGGGCTGTACGTTTGTCAGCTTTCAAGTTTAAAGCTAAGCACATTAGAGGGAAAATGTAGTAGCCGACTCTCTTACCAGAATGTTTAGTCCAGAACAGCTTCTCGAGAATTCTGGTCAAGTTTTGGAAGATCCTCTTGAGCTATCTGGCATGGTGGCAAACATTCTAGAAGATTTTTCTTTGGCTTTTAAGTCATTAAATGATCATCAACTGAATGGGAACCTTTCTGTCAGCGACTCCCGATAGGTGGCAGCAGGGTCAAAAGAGGTCCAAGAATGTCGTCTGCTGTCCATTGAACATAATGGAACAGACTATTAAAACATCAGTCAGAATGCCAGAAAACATGTTGTGGCGATCCTCTGTGTAAAACAGAGGTGTACACATATGCTTTACGAAATATATGGTTATAAAATATAAGGAAGATTAAACGGATGCTAATAGTTAATAGTCTATGAGTTCCTTCAAATCTCCTCGCTCAACATTTTCAGATCCTCAGAATTGACTCATTATCTTAATCATTTTTACAAAGAATAAAACTTAACAAGAAGTAGTATTCTCTTTATCTACAACAGAAGTTCATGTTTCCAATATCTTCATCAAATGGATAAGATTCACTTATGTTCTGTTGCTTCAAATAGAAAGTTCGCCCAGCAGGAAACCCAACCATTTATTCTCTTTCAAACTATGATACAAAATTACTTCTTAAAAAGGTATGAACAGTATTTGATAAATACAATTTACTTAATTTATTAACTTCATAAGAAAAATTCACATATTTCTGTTTCACATTTATTATAATTTGTATAATAAAATTATGAATATTTTGTTTAAATGGAATTTGTAAGTTTTTTCCATTGCAAACATTAAAACAAATCGTAAAATTGAAACACTTTCAAAACTAAATTATTCTTATTGGTGGTTCTTGTAAATTGAAGATTTAAAAAAAAATATATTATTATGAAAACGTCAAAGCATATTTTTCCTTTCCATACTGGCAATTGGCACTGGCTATTTTTCCCCTCTAAATAAAAATAAATAAAAACATAAATAAATCAACTACACTGTTATTATATACAACTCACTTTTATAATGCACATTAATGATATTAAAACACCATATTAGAACTGGAATTACCGATGCACGTAGATATATTAACTCGAATCGAAGAAAACATAGTATTTTGAATTATTAGCATATGAGAACCCAGTACGAAGAATAACAATTCCCTGCGAGCCATAATTCTGAAACTTATGCAATATAATTCTAAAACAAAAAGTATGAACCTATATTATAGATGGGCGTTGACGTTAAAAATATTATGCATTTAGGCCTATAGTAATAATCACAAGAAAACCATTCCCTTTTTCCTTATTTTGACATTCCAGCTTCTTTCAAATTACGTTGACTTCGTGAAAAGAACATTCTATTACTAATATGCAGAGATGCCAACTGCTACGGAATTTCCGTAGTTTCTACGATTTTCTTGAATTTGCTACGGCATTACGGAAATTGTACTGAATATTACGGATTTTACGAATCCCAATATCTATTTTTAAAATGTTTCATTTCTCCCGCGAACATAAAAAAAGTTAATGTGTCATGAGAAATAGTTTGTAAAAAAAAACTCCATTGTGTTGGCGACATTGGATACTTACAATCTTTGACGTGACTGTGTGTTAATCAAAGATGTTATATCTTACAGTTATAACATAATTGTAGTTATAACATCTTTGGTGTTAACATATTTCCTCTTTTTTATTATCACTGTAATGCCGCTGACGACTGCCGACGCCGTTGCTTGCTAGAAGTTTTATTGAGTGTTGCAGTGGAAGTAGAATATTGAGGAAATATGTCGTGTAAACGTAAAATCAGTGATGAGTCTGATGGACAAAAACGAACTGCGGCAAATCAGCAGTATCGAAAGCAGTATACGGAAGTTTCCTTGCCTCGGACCTTCAAAAGTTTCACGAATCACGTATTTTGTGAAACCTATAATTGTGATTTTTCGGTTAAGCATGGAGGTCTCACACTACTGATAACCAACTTTCAAGGTTGGCATCTCTGAATATGATACACTATTCAAATACTATTATTTGTATTTGTTTTCCACACGAAAACTTAATGACAGCTATAATTCTGGAGCATGTCTTATTCGTAAGCCTCTAAAGTATATTATTTAGAAGGAAGCAAACGTAACTTAAATTTATTTATAAAATTTTAATGATAATATGAACAAAATATTTACACATTTATGTCCAAGTTCTTTACTTTCTATAACTACTGTGTTATATTAATCAAATACTAGCATCTGTTTACCACACAGTAAATTCATAACCGAAAGCTGAAATATATACAGAATAACCATGAACCTAAATTACTTTTTAAAATTGATTTACAGTATAAAGAATCTTTTTAACATATTTACGACTATGGTTATAAATCCAGAGAAGTTGGGATGTTTTCTTTGTGAAGTACTGTACAACAAGTTTTAAATGTTTCATAAAATTTGAATTATTACTTCACCATTTAACGAATACAAATGTCATCGCGATATACAGGAATAACTTTAATATTTTGAATTATTTGTCACTAAGCTACACATGTATATGCCACTGCAAAATAATTATTGTTCCTGTTTTTGCTGACAAACCCCACGGGTTCTTTTCAACATAATAATTACAACCAATTATTACTTCAGACAAACATTAATTCTTTAATGCTTTTAACAAATCAATACTTTTTCAGGCGATCTCTTACTCTCCTAGGCAGAATATAGGTATCTGATTTCTGGAATATAACTTAAACGTTATTAATCGCCAGTTTTTATAGGAAAGTCAATATTATTCACATCTATTGATACGCATAAGCACATGGCAGAACGAGATGGCAGGACCTCCTCTGACCCTGCTGCGCTCTAGTGGACAAATTTTTAACTGCACGCAAAAGGTTCCCATGATGAAATACTTGCTCCTCTCATTCTTCGTATAAAAGGCGGAAAGAATGTGCCGAAGTATGTTCTCAAGCACGACCTTTCATACAGAGATCCTTCTCGGAAAACCCCTCCCATATCGTATTACCTTCTGCACACATAGATATGGTATTCAAATATTACCACGAGTCTGCAGTTGGTGGGCACCTGGGTTATGAGAAAACAAGGGGCAAAATTAAGCAAATTTTCGTCTGGGACGGTATGGATGCCGCTATTAGAGCTAGGGTAAAGGCTTTCCAAAAGTGAGCCTGTGCAAAACCAGCTCGTTGCAAGAAGCTAGGATTTTTAGCTTCCGAAGTGCCTAGCGCTCCTATGGGAAAACTCCATATTGACTATGTTGGCAAACTCCCTAGAACCAGAGCTGGAAATTCCTACATACTAGTAGCAGTAGATTCTTACAGCAAGTTTGTGTGGCTTTTCCCCATCAGGGAGGCTACTACTAAATTACAATAGTGTCTTAAGAAAATATTTGCTGTAGTGGGATTCCTGCGCTCGATTGTCTCCGATAATGCTTTGTACTTCGTTTCGAGAGCATTTAAACATTTCTGCTTCCAACTAGGGCTCCAGCATTTAAGAACCTCACCATTTTTCCCCAAGCCGAACCATAGCATATCATTCAGATGACCATGCATCTTGGGACAGTAATTTGTATTGGTTACAATTCCCATTTAATTCTGCCCAGCACGAAGCCCATAAAGAGACACCACTGAAGTTGATGCTTGCTTTTACCCCAAACAATCCACTTTCAAATCTCTGGTCTATCAACGATCTGTTGCCTGAAGCCAAAGATGCTGCCAAAGTTAGGGAAATGTGGTGGAGAGCCTCAGCTAACTTAAGACTGGCGCATGATAGAACGGCTGAGCGTTATAATGCCGACAGAATACCTGTAGACTTTAATGAAGGCGATCAGGTATTCGTTAAGAATTTCCCTAAAAGCGATGCAGCTATGAAATTCTCCGCGAAACTCGCTAAAAGATATTTGGGCCCATATCTTATTGAGAGGTTCCTGCCTCCTGTTACAGTGGAACTTAAAGAAGTTGGAACTAATAAGACCGTAAAGGCTCATGTTTCCAACGTTAAGAAGACCTAGCGACCCATTTCTTCTTATTCTGTTGCAAAATAATGGTAGGTAGGTGTTTAATTTATTCCCTGCCTTTTCTCCCATTTTACACATCAGAACGTTCTGAGTCATAAGTGAATGCCCCATTAGATTTAAAAGTAGTTTCCAGGACGCAGGATTCCCTGGTTGTCTCTCCGGGATGAGGGAAAGTTAGGACAGGTTGGATATTAAACTGATGTATGCTATCTTTCTACCAAGTCAACAGATAAGTAAAGAGAAACCAATAATCAGTGGATGAGTATAGAGTCATAATAATAATCTATGCATAAGTATAGAAACATATCAACTAGTCACCAAGAGAAAAAGTACTGTAATAATATATATATTTCATTTTAATTTTTTTTACTAAAATGGTTGTGTAAATTTAAATTTTTACGTTTTAAAATCTTAACTAAATGGTTATGTAAATTTAAATTTTAATGTTTTAAAATTTTAAGTAAGATAATTTGTATATGTAGGGGTATATGAGTTTGTTTGTATGTATGGATGAAGTTCTAATATATAATGAATTTAAGTATGTATTGAGTGCATGTGTGATATTGACCAATTATATAACTTCAGAATGTAATAGAAACTATGTAACCTAGCCTCAAGAATTTTCGTCTCCATCGTCCATGAACTAGTCGCCAAAGAGAGAGAGAGAGAGAGAGAGAGAGAGAGAAGATGTTTGTAATATATCTAAAGCAGGAAGATTGTGGGAGAAGTTGTCACCTTATGAACTTTTCTGCTGCTGTCTGGATTATGTTTCAGAGATTCTTGTCCTTATGTAAGGAGGCCTGTAGTCGGGAGCGGAGACTAGCCAGCCTGTTGCCTGTTAGATCTGGGCTGTGGACCATAAACTGACCGGAGGTCTGCTGTCATTAACCTGTGCTGCAGAGCAAGAGTTCCACTACTGTCTGCTGTCAATGACCTGTGTACTGGAGCCTGACAAGGAGCTAAACAGCTGACTCCTGTCGGTGACCTGAACTGCTGAGGACACAGAGCTGCTCTGTGGATGTCTGCCTTGTACAACTCGTCTCGTGTTTGGTGACTGGTGTTTCCTTCCCTGGAAATTGGCCACTTCCAGCGAAGTACTTTCTGCATCCTCTTCTATCTTGGACTGCGCTTGTGGACTCCGTCTTTCCTGCTGAGTATTCTACCTGTGCTAGCGGTGCTGAACAGCAAAGTTATTTTGGACATTTCTCTACTTAAGGAATTTTAGTAAGCTCTACAAAGTATTATACCTGTCAGTCTTCTAAGTAAAAAACATTTCCTATAGACAGTGCAGTGAGAAAAACATTTTCTAAAGTCAGTGCGGTGGTCCCGCTTCCCAGTTAAACACTTTCTATAACCAGTGCTGTGGTCTCGCTTCTCATAAACTATAAATTGTGCTCCCACTCATCATGAACTATGCTATGATCTAGTCTCCTTCACTAAAGTGCTTGTCTTTACATAATGAACTGTGAGTCAAGACGCACATTTCAATTCAGTGGCGGGGAGAGTGAGCCGATATTAAAACACAAAGGAAATATCGCGCATTGTGTTCTGCTATTGTGCTCTGAAAACCAGTGCCTAGCGACACCTATGGACTAAACTCTATACTACGATTCCTAACTGCTCTGAACTCGCAGTTTCTCCCTCTTACGCCTTCTCACGCCATCTCTGTGCCAGCGTGAACATTAGCAGTCAGAGTCGGGCGTTGAGTGTCTTGCTGCGCGACCTGGCGTGTTTGTCCGGTATATCTCTCTCGGCCTACGTGATGATTAGTGCTCAGCTGAGTGACATGGCATGTTTTCCGTGGTGAGATGGATGGACATTGGCTATTTGATAACAGCTAACCCGGGAAGATTCTGTATTGTTATATACACCTTTATTGGTCAACTATTACTAGGAAGTATTATTCGGCATCTGGATTGGATATTGGACGTCATGTGATGACCGGCGCCAGTACCTGGCTTCCACATGAAGACCCTTGTTTATCTCGGCTTCAACCATCATGGAGGGCGGCAACGAATTGATTCTTCTCTCGAAAGAGAACCAGGTTTGATGTTTTAGTCATGTCTGATTTGTGCTGAAGGCAGTTAATCTTCTTAATTATTATACAGGGATGTTTTGATACTATTTATTTCTGTCTCCCATTCAGCTAGGATGTATAATATGTTATTAATTGTTCCTGGCGTCTAGCCAGTTTCCCCACGCTAGGCTTGCTTGCATTGCAGTTAGTTTCAGATACTTTTGGATAATGTCTTAAGTCATTCATTTTGTGTTTTCATGTAATATTTTCATAATGTATCATTTTCCCTTTTCTTTTAATCGTTTAAGTTAATTTCATTTTCCCTTTTTGTGTCTGTCTTCAGCTAGATGATTATAAGTTTATTTTTTGTATTCACAAAATTTTCCCGCCATGTGATGTTCTTGAGGCGAGATCCGTTTCCATTTCGGAGGTGGCAAATGGAAATTTTTTTTTTAAACTAAATTATATTTTGAGGATTGATAGCAGTCATTCTTTATTATTCTTCATCCCATTCTACTTTGATCCTAGTCAAAACAAAGAGGCGTGGCTGTCTTAGACCGCAAGTGAGAACGCACGTGTTAACCGTGTTTGTTTATTCTCAGTCCAACTCGCTCGCAGGGTCTTCGTGAACAATGAATCCTTTGTTTTGTTTGCTAATTGATATATTATAATGATGACGATGCCAGTGAGAGTTTGTTATTACACGTGTAAATGTTGATATTCTTGCATGAGCACTCGTTAGACACACCCCGGTAATGGCGCATGCTAATGACATTAACCAATCACATGATGCGAATTTTCCGCGAACTCTCTGTGAGTTCTCCTCCCCTTTGTTTTGACTAGGATCAAAGTAGAATGGGATGAAGAATAGGAAAGTACCGGCCTCCCATGTGTGAATGTGAATGTTTAATTAATGATAATGATGTTTAATTAATGATAATGGAGGGGCTCCCCATTTTAACATATTTTGTTGTTTTATGAAATCTGAGAACCTTTAATGAATTTAATCCAAAATATTTAAATATTATCATCTAGTGTAAATTTTATTTTGAATATTTAATTTATTATATTTTAGCATTTTAATTCTATAAATTTGATGGCCTAAGTTTATAATTAAATCACTCTTATATTCTTCCACTGTTCTCACTTCAGCTAAGCCTACAGATTCATATTGTTATGAATCTGGAAGCTTTTGATCGCCCGACCTCCCATCCGTTTGTCCTGTTCTTGCTTCCTCTGGGGTGGGTTCTTCTACATTAAATGTCACCCAAGGGCATCTTCCACAGGAGGCCTGTGCTTATCCAGAGCATGAGGAGTCTCTACAGCACCTTGGCCTGTTCCAGCTCCAGTCCGAGGAAGGGATCCAGCTTCTTCGGACCATAGCGAGCTTACTAGGACAAACAAATCTCCAGGTAAAAGGGTCCCTTAACCTAACCTGACCTGACCTAACCTAACCAGTGAAGGGGGCGGGGTCTAACCCTGATTCGATAACTGTAGTTACAACTACAAAATTGAGCTTCATCCACCCCCTTTCTTGATCTTCTATGCATTGCAGGTGTCATGGAGAACAAACTACTTAAATGTGATGACTGCTGGTTCCAATCTCCCATCATATTGAACTGCTTTATATTATCTGATCTTTCCGCTTCCATGATGTTCTCAAACATTTAAAATATTTACAATGACTATACCACTCATACGCCGCGTGTTTGATATTGACCAATAACATTTAGCAATTCCTGGGATATAGACCAATCACGGCCGTTTAACTTATAATATTCTTGTAGGAAGCACAAGGATGGCATTTTATCGGGATAAAACTTGCTGCTCATTACTGGACAAGCAAGTATCAATGTGCAGTGATTAATAGTCACTGCTGCCACTAAGTGGCACGAAATCAGATTATTATACAACATATCTTGTTTGGAAATTGAAATAATAGAAATGTACATCAATTGAAAAAAACAATTTTGATTCGGTGCAAGCCAGTTTGTGTGCTTTTATTCTGTTCTGCTGTTAGCTTACCTGAATGAAGTTAACTATGTCTTATATGCACCACTGGTAGCACTGGTTAGAGCATGGTAACTTGAATCGAATGATGGATGGTTGATTCATAGTATGCCGTGATCTCGCAGCTGTTTGTTTTGTTCTTATATAACAAACACGAAAGTAATTATTATTTGTATAATCCGTTACATTTTTAAACATGGAATAGACTTAATAAATCCAACTCGAGTTGATGAGTTACATCAGATAAATTCGCTCCGTCTGCCCAGTCGCAAATCTATCAATAAACTTGTCAACTCTCGTAGGATTACCTATGACAATTTTCACCCAGTTCATGAGTTTGCACTCTCATTTTCTTCAACACAGTGTTCATTCTACCAGTACTTGTCCTCTTCTTGCTGCTATTTGATGTAGAAGGCCACACATCTTCATTCTCTGAAGAGTCTGCCATAACAATATTCTATAATATAAATAACTTTCTTAATTTTATACAAATTTTGTTTTAGCTGGAGAGAACAGTTTCATAACTCCATAAATAATTAAAAAATGCATTGTTGCCATGAAGTTGCAGGTGTTCTTATAGCTACAGGAAATAGATTATTCATTTTGTAGGATCATAGTACGCTAGTAGGCTCTTACTAGTGGGCTATGGTAGGACAAAGCACATTCTTGCACTATTTGCATGGTGGTAAGCAAATTCTTTCACTGTACATGAAATAAACATCTGCTTGCAATGGTTGGAAAAAGCAAAAAAAAAAAAAACTTTTCAATTCATTCGTACACACTTTGCTGTGGTAAAACATTGCCCCCCATATTGTGCAAAAAGTCTTTGATGGATTTCAGCTCTTGGTACACCTTTAAATGACAAAAAACGGATCACTGCACGCTTTTTTTTTTGGTGCAAACAATGAGCGGTGCAGCCATGTTTAATGTGCAACAGTACATCACTCATTAGTCATAACAGTCAAACATTCCACAAGTGGTGACAAATGAACATGGCGATGTGCAAAAGCACAAAGCGGTACAGCCAACCTACAAAAGATTAAACAAAAAGTGCAGATACTTATTGACTTACCCTTGTATGTTTGTCTTTTACCCTTTATGTTTAACTTCAACAATTTAGTAGCTTTTCACAGAGCCATACAAAATGCCTATTATTTGTGAAAGACACCTAAGCGATTTCTGTGGGGAGGTCTCCAAACAATGACTGATGACGTCTAATGTTTCTTCGGTAAGAACCTATGCTATCTGTTAGGTTTCTTAGACTGAAGACTACCTGTAGCCTGAAATTTATTCTACATGGATTCTATTATGGATTGCTGTATGGCCTGAAACCTCTACACCCAAGAATTGTTATACAAATCGTACTTGCACTTGATAAGTTGACTACATTAACACATAAGAATCGTGCATAAATAAATGCTGCACAATAGTAAACATAAACTGATCCATAATTATGACTAAATACAGGACTCAAAAATAAATAACTCATAACAACTGCACTACACCGACTCGCACTGAACTACACTGCATCACGGTCAATGCAATACTTACAGAGCAGAGCAAAGCTAGCATCAGTAGCATGACCTTGATTGCAGGAGCAATGGGAAACACAAGTCCACATGCCTAGTGGAAAAACACCTCACATCTGGTCTTGGGTCTCATTGTACTTTAACACAGATATTGAGTAAATACTGTAGAATGGGGGAATCTTTAAACCATGTACTTGCTGGAAAGCATGTGTATATAAAGCTGTTGGCAGCTGGAAAGGTTTGTGAAGAAGAACCAATCACAGTTAGCCAAAAATGTTGATTTCCTAGTATTGTATAATGTAAAGAAAAGGGGAGGGTTTAAAATACAAAAAGAATATTTTGTTGCAAATGATCCATTTTTTAATTGCATTTGCATTTCAAGGGGCAACCGGCAAACGCAGCCAGTGGTGAAAGGTATGAAACTTCAGGATTTACTATGTCAGAAGAATGATATTTTAATTCTGGACCACTGTGCAATGGGAGTCAACCAACTGATCGCATAACAGCACAGAACATCTCATGCACATCAATAGCAGAGATCTACAGTAAGAGTTAAATACTTGAAGCAGAATAATTTACATAGCTTGTAAGCTTGTTTTCCAGTTGACCCAACCTTCTAATTTCACATGTGCAATTAACCATTCTAACTAGGATGCACTAAATAGGCCAATTTGGTTATTTACATACACTTGCCCATGATCCATATATATGAATGTGTATAGATATATATACCTTTATACATATAATATATACATAACGGGTGGGTCTGTCACCACAGCATGGTGCATCCTCAGGTTGCAGAAAGAGGATACAGCCTACAGATATGGTGGGTAGCTGCGAATATATTGAATAAGCAGTTGCTTATGACAGAAGACATGTTCAAGTGGTCCTCCAGTGGTCAAGTGGCATGAGATTAACAACCTCCAACAGTAAAAAATATTGTTAAGTATTGCTTGCTTGATTTATGGATCCTGTCAGTGTAAAATTTTCAGGAGATAAAATAGTTATGATCCTTCGGATCTCCGGGTAGGGACTACACTGAAAGGGTCTAAAAATCACAGGAACCATAGATTTGTAACGTGGAATGTTAGGAGCCTGGGGCACTTAAATCAGTAACTAGAGAATTAGAAAAATACAGGTTAGATGTAGTAGCAGTACAGCAAATTAGATGGGAGGGACAAGGTTCAATACAGACAGAAATGTATACTTTTTCCTATGGGAAAGTGAATAACAACCATGAATTAGGGAATGGGTTCTTCATATAAAGGAGAAATAAATTCAGCTATTAAGAAAGTATGTCAGCGTTATGTCAGTGTTTCTCAACTTATGATCCGTAGACATAATTTAAAAATATCATAAAGCAAGTGGAAAGTAAAGAAGTAAAAATTTTTCACATATAATGGACACTAGATGTCAAAGTTTTTAATATCTTCAAAAATACTGGTCCTATTGAAAGTTTCCTTACTTTTGCAGTTACGAACCACAGTTCTTAACCCTGATGCACTGACGTCTATGTTTCCCTCGTTCATTCAAAACCCTGAAAAATAAGACTTTGTCGGAATTTTTTATTAGACGCACTCTCTTAACAAGGGTTTTATTGTTGGAGGTGCCCGAGTGTCTGATACCAGTAAACCTGTGTTAAGCACATGCAGTTGCTATGGCTCGGTAGTACTCTTTCAGAATATGCTAATGTTTATGATCTTTCAAGTAATAAACTTATGAGATTTTCTTACAAAAATTGTCACATATGAATTTCCAGATTCTCACATTTAGGTTAACCAATGAAATTAAATATTTTTAAATTTTGAGACAATGTGGTGTCTTCAATCTTAAATTTCACGACTATGCCTGCTTCTGGACTGGCAATCCTGGTTCCTCAGTAGGTCTTTAGACTTGCTAAGTTATATTTGTGGAAAGTGTGCAGTCGGTTAACTCCAGTTTTAATAATGGAAAAGTGGCTTAGAAAAGGGGCTTTCAAAAGAAAAGCAAGTGATGCAAGCGATACTTATTCTAACTGTGGGTCAATCCATCTCAAATCAACCAATGGGTGTTGCTGACATATCTTATTTTATTTTTAAGTATATATTTTCTGTTTCTATGTGTATCTGGGAGTACAAAACAATTTTTTTCACATTTTTATCACTAACACTTTGGAAACTAGTGGCCATTTTGCTTAGAAGGATTTGTCATTTTTGGCATTTTCAAAGGTTAGCGGTAAGCTAAATAACTATTTTATTTATGAAGATATCAACTTGAAGTAAAAACCCTCTTAATCTACAAGAAACAGTCTACAATTCATGTTATGACCAAAAATTTGTTAGGTCTTAAGGAAATAATCTAAAACTTTATTAGAAAATGCAGTTTCGATTAGAAAAAATTAACAACTTAATAAAACTTTGTTTCATAGAAGGGATGAAAACACATGTTTAATATCCCACCCCACAAAGATATAGTAGATCACTAGATGCTAGTAAAATTTGAGATCATTTATATAAATCCTTTAGGTTTTATGAGTCTTCAAATATCGAGATTTTGCAAAATTGTTGATTTTCAAATTAAAATATCTCAAATGGGACTGAACAGAAAAATCTGAAATTTTCTCAAAATATTCTTCTCGTGCCTAATAATCAACATATAAAATTTCATCACTGTGTTCTGACCAGAAGTATTTCACTTTTAATAAAGAAAATGCTAAAAAATAACACTGTCAATGAGCGAATAACAGTGTTAAAATACAATAAAAATTGTCAAAATAATATAATTATTTGTTGTTGCTAGTAAAATGAAATATGTCATAAGACTAACATATTAAATGTTCCATGGTAGAAGTTGTAGCGATCAATACTCCAGCAGGAGGAGACCATACTGCTGACTTGAAAAAGGCAAGTCTCTATAGACTCCTCTGTAGCTCCTTTGTTCAATAATCAGTAGCTGTGCTTGACTGAAGATATAAAAAAAGTTGCCCTTTCAGTTTAAAAAATATCAATTTCACCAATCCACCAGTTCTGATCATAATGTAGGTAACAGTATCCTTTACTTTGAAAGATCTTATTTCAAATTCGGGCAAAATGGAAACACTATGTTCACTATAAATATCACTTTTTGAGTGAATGTAACACCTTATAATGCTAGAAGTTTTTTTCCACAGCTGAGCCAAAGGTTTAAAAAATGTAAAGGTACAAATATATAGGAAATGACTTTAATTTCTTCAGAACAAAATTTGAACATTTCTTCTGCTGAAGGTATCTGGTCCAAATATGGTCTTTGCAAGCTAGCCCTCTTTGTACCCCCTCCAATCCCATCGCAGGCATTCTTTCCTTGAGAAGTGGCAAAAAAATGCTATTCAGCTTCAAAGTGATTGCAAATATTCAAAAAGTTCCTCCATCGCTAAAATAAACAATTTTTTTTAACTGAAGGGGCAACTTTTTTGATATCTTCAGTCAAGCACAGATACTGATTACTGAACAAAGGAGCTACAGAGGAGTCTGTGGAGACTTGCCTTTTTCAAGTCAGCATATTCTGGCTTGCTCAGCAAATGTGGCAATATGGTCTCCTTTTGCTGGAGTACTGATCACTAGGGACCGGATTTTTAGGTTTTTAAAAACACTGTTTTAGGTTTTCCATTAGGTGAAATAGTTTCTTTTAGGTTTTTTGTCCAAAATATCGTTTTCGGGTAGAATAATTGGTTTAATGAATTTGAATGTGCTACATAGGATTGAGTACATAATACTTGTTAAGTTTAACTTAACAAAATTGACTTAAATTTGTGTAAACTTGCTTTAAGACAATATTATAAATTGAAGAAAGAAAGCATAAACAATCAAAAGAAGCAGAGAAAATAAAATTGTCTCACATTTCCTGGTTACAGTATATCACTAAATATCTTTCAAGATTCTCAACTGTGAAGTTCTTCCTGTTATCTCATAGTTAATAGTTAATACTGTATCTAGACCCTACCCTTCTCAGGATTAGAAACCGATGCTTCTAATTTAGCGAGTAAAATACTTTATGGTTGGATGTGGATAATGTGGAACTGATTATTTTCCTTTTTTCGGTTGTTACGCATGCTAACCGCACAAAAGATCAACTAGGGATGAAAACTTCCCCCTTTTCTAGAAAGGTAAATTATACGTGTTTCGGGCAGACTTTACAAAATATTACTTTGCCATCTGTAGTGAAATTCAGATCGTCGCCAATCCACTGCCGTAATAAACTCGATTTCATTTGTTTTGGCATAATTAATACGTCTTCTTAAAACTCACAGTGTGACCAGTCAGTATGAATAACAGGGCAGTATTAAAGGCAAACAAAAAAACAAGAGCTTTAAAACACAGAAATCTGTATCCTTATTCATACACGGCAACAATGGTTGTTCGTACGAATATTTTAAAAGGAATACGCCGGTACTCTTTTCCTCTCTTGATACTGTCCAACCTAGACGACAATGGGTTGAATGAAACGCTGGTGGTATTAATTTCTATCCGACAAAAATTATTCTTTCCCCGCAAAATATTGATTTCTCAACTGACAAACAAAAAATGCAAAAAAGGAGCCTAAATTAGATATTTTAGGTTTTATATCCCGTTTAGGTATATTTAGGTTTTTATACCCCATTTAGGTATTTTTAGGTACCACAGAATTAATGTGGGTGAATCCTATGGACATGATTCGAAAAAGTGTATGAGTGCTTTTTGTTTTGGAAGTAAGGAAAAAAATAGGTAAAAACCTAAGAATCCGGTCCCTACTGATCACTATGAATACTACCATGAAACATTTAATATGTTAGTTTTGTGACATACCGGTATTTCATTTTACTAGCAACAACAAATAATTATATTATTTTGACAATTTTCATTGTATTTTAACACTGTTATTAGCTCATTTGACAGTGTTATGTTTTAGCATTTTCTTTATTAAAAATAAAATACTTCTGGTCAGAACACAGTGATGAAATTTTATATGTTGATTACTAGGCACTAGAAGAATATTTTGAGAAAATTTCAGATTTTTCTGTTCAGTCCCAAAGATTTATATAAATGATCTCAAATTTTACTAGCATCTAGTGATCTACTATATCTTTGTGGGGGGGGGGGGAGGGGTATTAAACATGTGTTTTCATCCCTTCTATGAAACAAAGTTTTATAAAGTTGTTAATTTTTTTCTAATCGAAACTGCATTTTCTAATAAGGTTTTAGATAATTTCCTTAACAAATTTTTGGTCATAACATGAATTGTAGACAGTTTCTTGTAGATTAAGAGGGTTTTTACTTCAAGTTGATATCTTCATAAAAAAAATAATTATTTAACTTACCGCTAACCTTCGAGAATGCCAAAAATGACAGATCCTTCTAAGCAAAATGGCCACTGGTTTCCAAAGCATTAGTGATAAAAATGTGAAAAAAATTGTTTTGTACTCCCAGATAAACAGAAAATATATACTTAAAAATAAAATAAAATAGTTCAGCAACAGATTATTTTATTATTGGTTGATTTCATATGGATTGACCCCTGTGAAATGAGTGTTGTTATAGCGAGTAAATGTGACTCTTCTATGAAAGTTGAAGTAAGCAGTTCAAAGAAAAAGTATAATAGGAAATATGATATTTCGTATTTGGAATTAGGATTTACTTGGTGCGGTGATGAAAGTGAACAGAAACCACAGTGCGTTTTGTGTTATGAAGTGTTGTCGAACGAGTGTATGAAACAAAGCATTGTGATAATAAAAAGCAACCAATTGATATTTTACAGCGATGCTTAAAAACACTAAATTGTGGGAAAGAGAAAGTTTAGCCATGGGTTCAATTAATAGCAAGGCACTGGAAGCATCCTACTTCGTGCATAGCCAAAACAGGGAAATCTCATTCCATCGGGGAAAAATTACTTCTTCCAGCTCAGCCATTTCATAAAATATGGGAATTTTTCCCTCAAAGAGAGGTTATAAAATTATTGTAATTGGGTGGTCAAAATAAGTTTAAAACCTCAAATTATCTGAATATTAAGGACTTGGGTGTATTTGAAGTGGTTTCATGTGTAGAATCTGTCGATTTACTTATTTATAGCGTTGAGTTACTTTTTTTTCGCCATTTTTAGAAAGATTTTAACACTCTTTAATACCAAGTAGTCAAGAGTGTAGGAAACCAGACTATTTCCAGAGAGAGAGGAGCAAAATGTGAGGTAGAATGTAAAATAAATTCTCTGGTAGTAGGAGGACCAGCCCGTAAGAAAGATACAGGCACTCTGGGAAAGCAAGAAGGACTTATAGAACTCAGGTCGTTGAATTCAGGGACCCTCGGATGCAACTTGGAATAAACCTTATTCATGTAATAATACGATGTAACTTTTATTTCACACAATATAGGTTTAAATAATGCACTAAATAACTGAATTATGAAATGAGATAATAATAAACGGAATTATGATTCAAACACTTGCAATAAACACTGTACTGCGGATTGGCGCGTACTTAGGCCACGAGGCGAATAAATGTTCTGTATTTATTGCCCGTAATAATTATTATATCAAAATACTCGTAATAATTGCTGTGTTCCGTTTAGGATTGATTAACACTGATATCTGGAGAATAATACACTGTATAGCTGATTTACTGTGAACACTTGGGTTGCACAATGCACTCGAACTATATACGAGCTTTAAGAAGAATCTAATGAGCCGATATTGATGAATCTACTGTAATTAGTGTAGATTAAATACTCGCATACGACAATACTTGTATCTGGAAGTATTGTGTATTTATTCACGATTAAATAGCAAAACCACTGTGGCTATTGTCTACAAATGGCGCGAATCTGGAGAGAGATCCAACATGGACTGTCTCATGTGGATGCTGGCTTCTAACTGAACTTGGCGTGACGCCGATTATAAGCACGAGGCCTCTCGACGCACACCTGCTGTGGCGCAAGACCAGAGAACAAGTGCTAAGAATATGTAGTACTCCGCCACAATTGCTGAATCAGTGGAAATAGATTTAGCGGAGAGTTTGAATAGAAAGACTAACTCAACATGAATTAAAAATGCTAGTAAAAGCTGTAGCTTGCACGAACAAAGAGTAATCAGCTACGTCCATTTTCATTTGAGAAAATATACATCTTAAGGTACAATTTGGTATAAGATTAACTTCAAAAAATATGTGTGGTTAATTACTATGTAAAATAACAAACAAGGGAATTTTTGTCCCACCCGTAACAGTGATAGTTTTGTTAAATTATTACTGATGAGTTAAATAAATGTTCTGACAACCTGGAAACAGTTTATAATTTGTATTGAATCCCTCATACCTTCATTAATAACAACATTAAGACCCTAACAGTAATAGCAGAACAGAAAATGAGCTTTTGTTTTGCTTCATTAAAATCAGTAACCAAATTATGTCCCACCCATAACAGATTTTGAAAAACAAATTTAAAATATTTAAAATAAATTTTTAATAATGCTTAGCATGTAGAACAAAGGAGAAGCCATAGTAGATTTTACAGAATGTGCAGAACAAGTTCTAATTCATTATTTATGACATGTAATAAACAAAAATAGTTGTTATAATTTGCTAGAATGTCCCACCCAAAATTATGAAATGGCTGAGCTATAAAAAATGTAAAAACTATGTTTGGCCACAAATTTCTAAAAGATATCAATTTGATTCCTCTTTCAAATGACACTGTTGGTTGGAGAATTAACGATATGGCAGGTAACTTAGAATCCCAGTTAATCGAAAGGGTTAAGCAGAGTCCTTATTATATGTTACAAATTGACGAAACTACTGATGTCACAAATGATGCGCAATTGATGTGCTACATTAGATATGCACATAGTGATAAGCAGGGCCCGGATTCTGATGACCTAAAATTGTTTGAAAAATGACCTATAAAATGACCCTAAAATTTAAAGAAAATGACCTAATAATTATAAAAAATGACCTAAAAACTGATATTTTATTTGTTAAAAGCATTATTGTACACACAAAGTTATAGACTAATTTATACATATTTATAAAAACTGTGTTTGTTGAAAGGATGTAACTTAGGTCTAAAAGCTTAATTCTTTGTTCTTGAATGAAGCATCTGAAAAGAAAAGTAAGAAAATTGTTTTTAAAGTAAATCCTACAAAAATGTTGCATATAGTAATCTAGTAATTTATTTAAATATTACCAGTATGAAAGAAAAAGCTTGTAAACCCTACCTTATTCAGCATTGCAGTAAATCACTGTCAGCATACGAAGATTATCGAAGGTAAATGACCTCCGATTGTCTGAAAGGATGTTCTTATACATGGAGAAGCTCCTCTCCACATCCGCCGAAACAATGGGTGCATACTTGAAGTATGGTAGGTCACCAGGGGTGAGTTCTTCTTTAATGGCTGATGTGTCGAACTTTTCTCCCGATAGTACTTGGGAAATTGTGCATAATGTCTTGAAACCTTCGTTTTTTTCAAGCACACGCTTCAACTTATCTTTCACCATTTTTCCAATTTCACCTGGTAAACTCTTCATGCCTAGTTCTATTCTCTTTATGAGAGCCACTGAATCCACTAGAGCAATCCCCTTTTCCTGAAGTTGCACAATAGCTGGTGATAAAGACGCAAAATGTGTCTTGATATATGACAATTTGCCCTTCATTTCACAGTTCGAATATAATTGTTGGGCATTTTCAATGGACTTCGCGTCCTCCGATTTCAAAGATTCGACCACTGTTTTAACAACTTGAAAATTGTCACAGTAATAATTGGAGGCATCGATCCAGGTACACCAACGTGTGATGACAGGTTCCGGTGGAAGAGGAACATTCGGAGCTTGGGATTTAAAAAGTTCCCTTCTTGCTGCAGCCTTCACAAAGATTTTTTTTGTGTTCGAGATTAGGCTATCAACTTGAGGAAAGTGTCCTCTCACTTCCTCTGCTACTCTATGTAATGCATGTGCTAAGCATGTTACGTGCACCATCTTAGGATAAAATGACATGATGGACTTGGCTGCTTTTACAATGTATGGTGCAGCATCACTGACGAAAAGCAAAACGTCGTCATGGCGTATACCTTCTGGCCATAGGAGAAACATGGACCTGTCGAAAAGTCGGCAGATTGTAGAATGGATCACGGACTCGAGTACTTCTGTCGTTAGCAGAAATACTTCACCTGGGCCGTTGATTTCTAGCGTTCCCACGATGACATTAGCCACATACCGGGCCTCGACGTCAGTGGACTCGTCAATGGAAACAAACACCTTCTTCCCACGAATTCTGTCCCTGATTCTTTTCAATGTGTCATCGTAGCACATTGGTATATAGTTCTTTCTCAAAGTGGATTCATCCGGCATTGAACGACCTGTATGCCGCTCTAGAAAGTCTTTGAATTTATTGTTCGTTAATTTCCATAAAGGGATATTTGCCGAAGCGAGAGATTCGCACAAATCTTTGAAAAACTCGGAAGATACGTTTCTAGTTGCTGATACACTTTGTCCAATTAATAGCTGAGACTTCTGCTTGTTCTCGGCGTTCTGGATAGCACGTACATGTTTATCGCGGCTGATATGCTGCTGCACAGTGAATCGCTTATTTGCCGCCACTTTAATTTGGCACATTTTACAGAATAAAATGTTACCGTCTGTAGAGAATACTTGTTCACCAAACTCGGAAACTATTTGTCTTAAATGACATGATTTGGCAGGCTTCACTTTAGGCATTGTCACTTAACAATGATGTATTCTTGTCAATGAAACAATCAGGTGAAAACGTAAAAAATAAAATCACTCTGCTCACTGTAACTATTGTGAAAGTTCTTTCCTCACGGATATTTATACTCACACTGAGGCACTGGCGAGTCAAACTTCGGCATTTTCTTTTGCGGTCTGCCGGATTATATTATTGTTTATTCAGGGTGAACAGTAGTTTGCACTCTCAAATCCAAGCAGGTGTCAGACTCAGTTGCCAAGTCAATCTAACAACAACAGTAATATAATACAAATCTTTGGCGTTTCTTTGGTTCTTGTTTCCGGCTGAGACATGACAACACTCAACATAGAGTATGTCCTTCTTGCATTAAACAAACAATACTTCAAAGACAGCACCGCTGGGGACGAACGTAGACGCATTACTCAATCTAAATGCGTTAAAATGACTAAATAAAGAAGAAAATGACAAAATAATGACCTAAAAATTAAATAAATGCCCTAAAAACATAAAATGGCAAAAAATGAGAAAAAATGACCTAATAAAAATGCATTTCTGTAATCTAAAACCCATGATTAGGATTTACCTACAAGTTGGCAATGTCTATGAAGCATCAATAAAAAGATGACATGTCATTAGAATCCGGGCCCTGGTGATAAGTGATGACATACAGGACGATATTTTATTTTGTTCATCTTTGCCAACCCGAACAACTGGAGAAGAAATACTTCACTCTCTTGATAGTTACATAACAGAGAATGGATCCTGTGGGAAAAATGCTCAGATGGAGCCCACGCCCTTACAGGCAGACATATTGGGGTTGTTTCTAAAGTCAAGGAAGTAGCTCCAGATATGAAATGGGTATAATTTTTCATACATAGGGAAGCATTGGCCTCCAAAGGAATGCCACCAGAATTTAAAACAGTGCTAGATAATGCTCTAAAAGCTAGTTAATTTGATTAAGGCTCAACCTTTAAATAATAGGCTATTTGCAGTATTGTACGATGAAATGGGCAGTGAATCTACAAACCTTTTACTTCATTCTGAAATTTGCTGGCTTTCCAGGGGCAAAGTACTATGAAGATTATTTCAATTAAGACACGAAGTTTTATTATTTGTAGTGAACATAATTCTGATTTTGAATCACTAATTGCTGATGAAGAATGGTTAATGGCGTTATCGTATCTTTCAGACATTTTTCTAAATTAAATGTGTTGGGGTCGTAATAGAACCGGAACGATAGGAGCAAAATGTAAGGGATCCCCAGGTCGGAACGAGAGGAAAATATAAGGGAAAATGATAAATAAATCTCTGGTAGAGGAGGACCAGCCTGTTGTTAAGATACAGGCACTCAGAGAGAGCAAGAAGGACTTATATGACGCAGGTCGCTGGGAACAGAGGTCCACAGATGCAAAATGGGAACAAACCTTATTCATGTAATTAACGATGCACATTTATTCACACGATATAACTGGTTAACTGAATGAAATAAATACATAGCCTATGAGCTGAAATATGATTACATAACTTGCAATAACCAATGTACTGAGATTTGGCGCGAATGTTGTAACACGTGGCGATAATTGTTCTGAATTTATGCCAGAGTTGATTCTTATATCAAAACACTCGTAATTCTGTCACAAATTAATGGAATACTGTATAAGAAGTATTCTTGATGCTAAATACAATAAAATAGTTGATTCACTGCGAACGCTTGGTTGCACAATGCTCTCGAACTATTACGAGCTTCAAGACGGATTTAAGAAGCCGAAACTATTGAAAACTATATATTAATTACTGTAGACAAAACTTGTAACTTGAAGTTTTGTGTACTAATTTGCGATTTAAGAGCAAAAGCCACTGCTGCTATTGTGTAAGAAAGGCGCGAAACTGGAGAAGCTATTCACACAGCTGGGTCATGTGAATGCTGGAATCTGACTAACTTGAAGCGACGCCGTGAAACAGTCATGAGGGTCACTAAGCTATGCACCTGCCGGATGGATTGCCGGAGAAAAGGCGCTGAAAATGTATCACTCCGCCACATTCTGCTCAATCAGTGTGCGAACTGAAATAGTGGAGCATTTAAACAGAAAGACTAAATAGACATGAATAAAATGCTAGCAAAACCTGTAGCTTGCACGAACAAAATGAACTAAATCTCTCCCTTCAGAGAAAATCTTTCATTGTTCTTGATGCTTACGACAAAATAAAGGTATTCGAGAAGAAACTGGTGCTATGGATTAGTTATATAAAAAATAGCCAATTTGCACCTTTTCCAACATTGGAATAACTTTTAATGGAAAATGATATTTCTGTCAAGTATGAGTTTGTAGAAAGAATATGTAACCACCTCGAAACTGTAAAACAAAAATTTGAAAAATATTTTCTATATAACTTGTATGAAAAATTTCTATGGATTCGCAATCCGTTTCAGGATTACAGTCAGGATAATGATATCTCATTATCAGGGCTAGGATTTATATGTACTAAAAAATGTCAAAATATGTACATATAAATGTATTTAAAAATGTCAAAATATGTACATATATATGTACTAAAAATGTCAAAATATGTACATATATATATGCAAATATATTTTGTAAAATATGGACATCAAAACAAATTTAACCACTAGACAGTACATTTTGTTACTTTAGAACCTATAAAAATGCATTACAAATACTGGATTCATAAATTAAATTATTCATTTTTTTTCAGATAACTTACTTTATTTGTAGTCATTCATTGATTATTTCTGCTACCATAACAGTATGCCACAAAATGTTGTTTTAAATTTTCAAAAGTGATTTGTATTGGCTGAAGCTTCGTTCTACTGCACATGAAGTGATTGGCACGTGTTTAAAATTCACCGATTCTAGTTTTACATTTGACGAGCTACTTAAGATTGCACTGATTTTACACATTTCTTCAAAGTCTGGATTTCTTGAAAAAACATTGTCCAATTTACATTTGATAAGATCGGCTAAATGTCCACATATACATTTGAGTTCATGAATCATGTTTTTCACAATGTCAATATTTTGAGATAATGTCAAATTATTATTTTCTAGTTTCTGAATTATTTTTGTTATATTACAAAAATTTGGTTCAATGTAACACAAATCATTTTTCACACATTCATTTCTATACATAACTGTAAACTTATCCTGTGCTGCCATATTTTCTGTGACTGAAAACGACAATTTTATATAGTTTTACTCTTAAGAATGAAATATGTACGAATATTGCATTAATATCACTAAATATGGACAAATATTTATTTTACATATAAATATGTACTAATGTCAGAAATATGGAAAATTATGTAAAATAAATTTGTTTAATTTGAATAGAGGACAACGTAATACATGGAGATAAGTGAAAAAAATGTGTCTATATGTGAAATTAAGAAATATGTAATTACATACAAATCCTAGCCTTGCTCATTATCGAAGAAAGAACAGTTAATTGAACTCTCAAGTGACAGTGGGCTTAAAATCCAATTCCGTAATCTTAGTTTGTCTCGATTCTAAATCTCATCTTCAGTGAGAAGTGAATTTCCAGAATTATCTGAAGAAGCATGGAAAATCGTTATGCAGTTTTCAACAACCTATCTTTGTGAGAAGGGACTTTCATAGCCCATTCAACTAAAAACAAAATACTTAATGTATCTGCTGATCTTCGACTAAATTTGATTAATATTGAGCCAGATATCCAGGAATTCTGAAAAAGAGCTGAAAGAGCTGACAAGCTCAACTGTCTCATTAAAGTGAGTGATAATATAATTTCTAATTATATTATCAAATTGGTGCTGGTAATAAATATTAAAGTCTGTTCAAAATATAATTTAACTGTCAATAGTTTACTTCTAATTCAATAACTGTGATTCCGGCGAACTAAAAAAAGTACTTAGATTTATTTCGTTAAAATGACCTATAATTAATACCCCAAATATTCAGAATATAGGCCTACATATAGCCTACTTTTAAAAATAGGATGTAAAATAAGGGGTCCGTAAACATTTTAGACTTCTAGAGGTCCTCAGGTTCAAAGAGGTTGAGAAATCCTGGCTTATGTTATTCTAAGAGGATGGTGGTGTGACATCATAGTTATGAATGTCCATGCACCAACAGAGGATAAACAAGATGGTGACAAGGACAGTTTCTATGAGGAAATAGAACAAACATTTGATCATTTTCCAGCACATCAAATGAAAATTGTACTAGGAGATTTCAATGCGAAAGTAAGAAGGGAGGATATCTTGAAGCCCACAATTGGGAACAAAAGTCTCCACTTGCAGAGCAATGACAATGGGGTTAGATTAGTGAATTTTGCAATCGCTACAAATTTAATCATAAAGAGTTCAAAATTCCCACATCGTGATATTCAAAATGACCAGATGGAATGACTCATAATCAAATCAACAATGTGCTAATACATGCAAGGAGGCCGTCTAGTATAATTGATGTTCAAACTTTTAGGGGTGCTGATTGTGATTCAGATCATTATCTGGAAGTTGCGTTTGTTCGGGAGAAACTTTCATTAAACAAAGGAACCAGGAAAAATGTTGATATAGAGAGATGATGGCCAAGTGCACCAACCATGGTACTCAGAATACCACGGTAAAGTTGTTTAGTTTACCCCGGTAATGTCATACTTTCATTGCACCGTGCTTGGGTTCGACTTTTACCACGGTAAGATACTAAGCAGCCGTGAAGGAGCTGTAAAGCGAGAAAACCGTGGTTTTCTTTCCAAGATGGAGATCAGCGTAACGTATCATATTTTCGATATCTAGGCCAAAAGCTAATTGAACATAATAAATAACGAGAGACAGGTGGGATTTATTTGAAGAATGAACGATGGTACATATCTTAAGGCGGTCCAAGCAGCCCGGCATTAGATTAATGAGAGTAATTAACACAATTTTTAACTTCATTTTTTATTCAACTTTTATATAACTAATAACTGGTAATACATAGCCTACTTAGTGTTTAGTATCAAGACTTAAGAAGATCATTTTCATTCAAACCTCATGTTTATGTTATCCAAGTAGCGTCACTCTATGTGTTCATAAACTGTTTATTCTTCTTCTCTTTGTGGTTGGAAATGCAATAGAGTTTGTGTTTCGAACCGCATACATCGCCCAATTCTTTCCTATCCATATATGTTATCGCCAGGAATTGCACCCGGAATTCTATGGTCCGCTGCATTCAGAGGCCGGGTAGCCTGGCGGTGACACCCCACCTAAAGAAATGTTTTGGTGGAATAATATTTTGTTACAATACTTTACAATAATCCTATTTTTATTTTTAATAGAATTTTTGTTAACTGTACATACATAGGCCTACAGTACATAAGTTTCTATAAATAAATAAAATAAAATAAAATACAGAATTGCTGTAATCAAAGTTAGGCATGCAAGCTGTGCTCATGAAAATTGCCTTTTTTTTTTTACAATACCGGTACTTGATGTTTTACATCCCTGAAGAAATCTTAAGTTTTTTATTAATGTAATGTTTGAAGATGCTGATTCCATTTTGACCATTTAAATGTAATTTTTCTCTCACTCATGGATGTCAGTTTATAATGCACCCTTCCAACCTGAGTCTCAAGTTCTGGAACTTCAACAGTGCAAAGAATGTTGACTAATGGCACCCAGCATGCATCTTCCTGGCCATAATTACGATGTTCTGGCCAGTAAAATAATTTAGCTGGCCAGTGAGGATGCATAAACTTAATCATTGCATCTTCATCTTCTTTTTGAAGCACTAATCCAATATAACACTTATCATAAACTGAACACACATACAAATTATTTTTAATTTTGAGGCTCTCAATTTTTTTCAGTCAAAGAGTAAGTTATTCTAAAGAAAAATTCTCATCAGTGCTAAGTTGCTTGGCTGCTATTATAGTTTTAGATAGTGGGATGAAATAGTGCAAGGACCTTGTTCTAGGCAAGTCGTGAACTCTGAGAAACGCTTGTTAAGCTTTTCTTCCATCATCATCTTTGATCAGCTGAAATTTAATTTTCAATTGCAAAATTTAATTTAATCAATTGCAAAACTGAAACAATTGCTCAGTTTTTGAAATTTGATCTTTACATGGTCTTTGCAAGCTCACTCCAGATACTGTCCTTTTAACACATCCTCCAACACCATCATAAGCTGTTTTACCATGACTTGTTGCATGTAAGGGCCAAGAAGCTTTTAAATCAAAATCTTCCAAGTGATGACAGAGGTTGACCAAACTTTTAAAATTCTTGTATTGTGCTGCACTACTGTCGGTGATATACCCCACTTGATTAATGTTAGGGAATTCTTCATTAATTAGTAAGCTCAATCTTCTCTGAACCTCATATACAAAGGGAACATCATGGTTTAGGTAATCTGAGATAAAGCACAAAGACATATTACAAGTTTCTCCATCCTTTCTAAAGTACAGAATTACTGGATGTAATGTGCTGTAGAATTGCTTCTTTGTTTGGCCATCTGTAGAGAGATAGTCTTAATCCACTTTTTACTGACCTTTTGTGTTTCTTTTCTGGGTCATAACATTTTTTAAACACTTCCCCGTAATATTTAATGAGTGATGCACAGTGGTGTGAACATATACTTGAATTTGAATGAAGTGTGAATCCATCTATCCTCCAAAGCAGAATTTCTTTTTCATCAGGAAGATCAGCAGTATTAAGAATTATCTTCTTATCTGTGTATGTATTTATATGACATGCAGAATTAATAGAAAGGCCTACGCTACACTTTTCATATAAAGCGGAAGCATTGTAGATTAAAAAACTGTCGGTTTTACCCACTTTAGAAAATGCAAAGCAGATAACTTATAAAAAAATTAACCAGCTACATGTCAACAATGTATCAGAAAGCGATGGAGTTAGAATCTAAAGAAAATAAAGGAATACGGACTTTTGGAATAGAAGACATTCATGGAAATTTAATTACAAACCCTGGAAAAGTTCTTACAATATGGGAAAATTACATAGAAAAGCTTTATGACAAGCAAAATCGAGATGGAAACAGAAGAACTAGTGGATAAAGATAATATAGGACCTAGCATATTGAAGAATGAAGTAGAAAAGGCCATAAAAGAAATGAAGAATAGAAAGGCCACAGGAGACGATGACATACCAGTGGACCTACTGAAGGAATTAGGAGAAAATGGGATGAGGAAACTTACCAAACTTATCAACCGAATTTATGACACTGGAGAATGGCCTCAAGATTTCCTAGAGGTAACTATGATTGCACTAAAGAAGAAGAAATGTGCCAAGATGATCACAGAACTATCAGCTTGCTATCTCACGTAGGAAAAATTGTGGCACGGATACTAACTAGAAGACTGGAAAGAAGAATAGAAGACGTAATAGGAGAAGACCAATTTGGTTTCCGGAAAGGAAAAGGAACTAGAGATGCAATTGGAATGCTAAGGATTATATCAGAGAGAGTTTTAGCGGTCAACGAAGAAGTGTGTGTCTGCTTTATTGATTGGCAAAAAGCTTTTGACCGAGTGAACTGGGAAAAGTTCATGGACATACTCAAAAAATAGGCATTGACTGGAAGGACAGGAGACTAATCCGCAATTTGTACCTGGGACAAAAAGTGAAAGTGCGTCTAGAACATGGAGTGACCAACAGTGTAGAAATAGGAAGAGGTGTGCGTCAAGGATGTTGTATGTCACCCATCTTGTTCAACCTTTATGGAGACTGGCTAGCAAAAGAAGCCTTAGAAGGAGTTAGGGATTTTGTGATAGGAGGATACGCTATTAACACCATCAAATATGCGGACGACCTGGTGATTCTGGCAAAGAAACAAGAAATATTGCAAGGAATGATTGACAGGCTGGTGGAAACAGGAAGAAAGTATGGAATGGAAATCAACATATGTAAATCGAAGGTGATGAGGATATCGAAGAGAGAAAAGCCGCTTCAAATTATCATGGGAAATCAAGAATTAGAGAACGTGAACCAGTTCAAATACTTAGGAAGTGTACTGACGAAAGATGCCTATTGCACCAAGGAGATAAGATCAAGAATTGCCATGGCCAAGAAAGCATTTATGAAGAAGAGAACTCTGCTAACTAGTAGTCTGAACCTAGAGCTACGTAAAAACCTGGTGAAGTGTTATATTTGGAGTATTGCTTTGTATGGATCAGAGACATGGACTTTGAGGAAATTAGAGAAGAAATATTTAGAAAGTTTTGAAATGTGGTGCTGGAGACAGGTAGAAAATATAAAGTGGATGGACATGGTGACAAACGAAGAGGTTCTGAGTAAAGTGGGTGAGAAAAAGTCAATCATACACACAATTCATCAGAGGAAAGCTAACTGGGTTGGGCACATTCTCAGAAGGAACTGCTTATTACATGATGTCGTAGAAGGAAGATTGGAGGGTACAACTAGACTTGGAAGAAGAAGAATTCAGCTGTTGGACGATTTAAGGGAAAAGCGGAAATATTGGATGCTGAAGGAGGAAGCAGAGGATAGACAGTTTTGGAAAACAAAATTCGCGTACCAAGTTTGAAAACCTGCCGGAAGGCAGAATACTTACTACTACTACTACTACTACTACATGTCAACACTCAAACATTACCAGTCGGATTCAACAATCACAGAAAACTTCTTGAAGTGCACAGAGAAATAGCAGCTCCTAAAACTCCCATGCACTGGGCAACCTGTCACAGACTAATAGCTCTATGAGATCACCCTGCAGTAAACATGTAGATGAGGGTGATGGAATATATTGCATCATCTATCAATGCCTGGAGATTGGTGTTTTTTTAGTTTGTTAGAGTCAGTTCAGCAACCAATGGCTCTGCTGTGAATGTTTCACTTTCTACGCTTTGGACATCTCCAAGTATATTTAATAAACATTAAAAGAAATTTTTCCACCTATACAAAATACTATTTGGAGCCATGTGTATACTGCCATCTAACTAAACTAAACTAAATCCTGTGGCTATCAGCCGTTCTTTTTTACACTACTTTGCTGCGGCGAAACTGTAGCGATTTAAAGCAGTGACGCGACATTCGTTATGGCAAGTCAGCATTTCTGCGGAAAAACGTGGCGATGCGACATCAGCTGAGATGAGCGGAAGTCGAAAGTATTTTGTGTGTGTGTGTGTTTTTTTTTTCAATGGCGACCACAGTCAGAGGAATTTACGGGGAGCTATACTACATTTAATTAGATTTCTGTATGGTTTCCATTTATTTCAAGACGTGTTCAAGAAATTAAAATTGCTGTTCTCAGCCTATAAAATTTATTTATATCCCTTTCTTTGAAAAGAAGGTTATGTGTTCCACATCATAAAGTGTTCCCTATTACAGGCCATGGAGGCCCAGAGGGTTCCAGGAGGCTGAGGCTCCCAGATTTTTAGACATTTGGCACATGAAGGTGGTAAGGTTGTCAGCCTTACGCACCAGCCGCCTTTACCCCCAGGATTTCTCCTGGTACTCATTTCTGTTGGAGGCTGAGTCGACCCCAGGGCCATAGTGCCACCAGAAGGATTAGGCCAATTGAAAAACTCCAACGACCTCATCGGGAATCAAACCCGCGACCTTCCGGTTTGTAGCGCAGCACCTCAACCACTACGCTACGGTGTACCCCCTCCACATCATAAAACTAAGGTCAAACTAAGTTAACCTCAACTTCAAAGTTAATTACCGAGCATTAGAGGCTCTGTTGAAAATACTGCTTCTGGCATTGAAAATTCATTTATGCTGTATGAGGACCAGTGATTTACATTCACATATAATTCTGATAGTAGGATTCTGGATCCCGGTATTTGTCTTTTTTTAATTTGATCAAATCTAATCTATTGTGATACTGCAATATTACGCCGCGTGTTGCGGGGTTTCACAATTGTAAATGTCACTTTATGGGTTTTGCTACATGAACTGTCATAGCCTTCTTTTTAACCCCAGTGAAACTGAAGCGATTTACAGATTCGGTTTAAAAAAGATCGAAAAATGCACCCTATATTTGTTTTTTCTCAAAACTTTTTCAGTTAAAATGTTTTCAGTAAGAACATTTCTTATTTAAGTATATTTTGAAATTTTCTTCTCATTCTCAATTGCTATAGGCTAACGTCATCACAACTAATATCCAGGTTAGAGGTAATATTAACAAAACTTACTCAATGTGTAGGGAAATATTGGTATTGATCTGTTTTGTTTGTTTGGTCATTAATATTTTAGACTTTGCAACGTCCCAAGGAACTTTATTAGCTGAATGGCCCAATAGTTTCTGCCCTTGTGCCCCCCCCAAAAAAATAGGTACCGGTACTGCCATTTTGTAAAGTAATTGTAATTGTAATTTTACTGATTACTTTTTTGTGCCGCCCAAAAAAGAAGGAATTTTTAGGTAAGTTACTGCCATTTTGCAAAGTAATTGTAATTACTGATTACTTTTTCAAAAAGTAATTTGTAATTGTAATTAAGTAAAATTTTTCTCAAGTAATTGTAATTCAGCCCAATTACTATATTTTTTGTAATTTTCCCATCACTGATTACAATGTTCATGACTATGCTGGCAATACATCATGTAGGCCTAGGCCTACTTACAATAACACAAATATGAAATAGTGAATAAAAAGTAGGAAAGTTAGGATAGTGACCAATGTAAGGTAAGAAGTAAAGAGAATAGAAGAGAGTAAAGAGAATAAGAGAGATAAGAAGAAAGCAAGCATGAAGAATGTAGAGAAAGAAGAAAAACAAAATAACAGTAAAACAAATAATGTAAAACAGGGAAAATATGTTAGTTGAAAACATATATTACTATTCACACACAGATTTTATGAATTACCATTATGGACAAGTTTTAACAGTTGGCTTACAGCAGAAATAAATTGTTTTAAGATTCATTCCATATCTGTATTAAGTGGGTGGATTTGATTGTAGCCTACCTATTCAAAGTTCTGTTTATTAGTGAACTTTTGTGCAAGTCTGTCTTTACTCTAGGAGTAAAAAATAGTTTTCATAGGCCCAGTTGCATAAAAATTGCTAACTGTAGTTCAGTATTAATCGAAGTTCAGAATTGAACCTAGATTAATTCGCTGCTCGAATTGTATAATGCTAATCGTAGATATCACAAATTTGGTTTAGTGCTAATCGAAGATCCCAGAAAGACGTTTGACAACAGCGCCAAGTTCGAGGGAAATGCATAATATTATCGCATCGAATGTCAGTTGTCTACATTGTTCGATTTTCTTTTGTCTCAGTTAATGTTACGTAATTGTCTGTTGTTGTTACAGCTAATTGTTAAAAGGAAAATGGATAACAGGGTCATTCCATGCCAGATCATCCAGCCAAGCTATGCACTGTCCACCCCACCATCTCAGATTTGGATGAAATTTGGTACATGGTATCTTCAGACAAATATAAGAACCCGTATTTTTCATTTTTGGAATATTGACTCTATTTTGGAATTCATAGGCTTTCAAAGTTTCACTCTGTTTGGTGGAATTTTTTCAATCCGCAACCAAAGCCAAGTGACACATCTTGCTTCAACTTGCATTTGTAATAACAGTTATTAATGTAGAATCGTAAAATTCACCATACTTATTCAGAATTTCATGTAGATTTCAAATATTACTTGCAAAATAGCATGAAATGCCCAGAAGTAGGTGCAATTTATGTTAGAAGTGGAAAAAGTGAATTACAAAAAATTGTAAACATGAGTTCAGTAATCCTGTTATAACTTTTTTCTATTAATCTTTACAAACTCGGGCTTGGTACCATTAGAAAGAGCACAAAATTTGCTACAAAATGATGGAATAAAATTTGTGGATATTTACCTTCCTTCTTTATAAAAGCAAGTTATTTGTGAAAGAAGTAGTTAAGATGGTTATGAATCAGTTTTGAGTTTACAAAATAATTTGTACAGGCAAAAGTAAATATTTAGTAAACT
The DNA here is from genome assembly GCA_964059195.1 of Ectobius pallidus. Taxonomy (NCBI): domain Eukaryota; kingdom Metazoa; phylum Arthropoda; class Insecta; order Blattodea; family Ectobiidae; genus Ectobius; species Ectobius pallidus. Next base: position 41,818,962 of record CAXKWD010000008.1, read on the forward strand.
TTTTTTATTGAAAACATGATTGAAATAATTATTTAGCCTTGTTGGAAATGCACATTTAATATATTGTAGGCCTACATATGAAAAATACAAATGAAAAGGAGAAGAAAATGTTGGAAGAAAAGTTATGGTTCAATTCATGTTTGGTCACTCAATCAGTTTGCATAATATTGCACCATCTTAAATAGATGATGCAATATATTCCATCACCCTCATCTACATGTTTACTGCAGGGTGATCTCATAGAGCTATTAGTCTGTGACAGGTTGCCCAGTGCGTGGGAGTTTTAGGAGCTGCTATTTCTCTGTGCACTTCAAGAAGTTTTCTGTGATTGTTGAATCCGACTGGTAATGTTTGAGTGTTGACATGTAGTAGTAGTAGTAGTAGTAGTAAGTATTCTGCCTTCCGGCAGGTTTTCAAACTTGGTACGCGAATTTTGTTTTCCAAAACTGTCTATCCTCTGCTTCCTCCTTCAGCATCCAATATTTCCGCTTTTCCCTTAAATCGTCCAACAGCTGAATTCTTCTTCTTCCAAGTCTAGTTGTACCCTCCAATCTTCCTTCTACGACATCATGTAATAAGCAGTTCCTTCTGAGAATGTGCCCAACCCAGTTAGCTTTCCTCTGACGAATTGTGTGTATGATTGACTTTTTCTCACCCACTTTACTCAGAACCTCTTCGTTTGTCACCATGTCCATCCACTTTATATTTTCTACCTGTCTCCAACACCACATTTCAAAACTTTCTAAATATTTCTTCTCTAATTTCCTCAAAGTCCATGTCTCTGATCCATACAAAGCAATACTCCAAATATAACACTTCACCAGGTTTTTACGTAGCTCTAGGTTCAGACTACTAGTTAGCAGAGTTCTCTTCTTCATAAATGCTTTCTTGGCCATGGCAATTCTTGATCTTATCTCCTTGGTGCAATAGGCATCTTTCGTCAGTACACTTCCTAAGTATTTGAACTGGTTCACGTTCTCTAATTCTTGATTTCCCATGATAATTTGAAGCGGCTCTTCTCTCTTCGATATCCTCATCACCTTCGATTTACATATGTTGATTTCCATTCCATACTTTCTTCCTGTTTCCACCAGCCTGTCAATCATTCCTTGCAATATTTCTTGTTTCTTTGCCAGAATCACCAGGTCGTCCGCATATTTGACGGTGTTAATAGCGTATCCTCCTATCACAAAATCCCTAACTCCTTCTAAGGCTTCTTTTGCTAGCCAGTCTCCATAAAGGTTGAACAAGATGGGTGACATACAACATCCTTGACGCACACCTCTTCCTATTTCTACACTGTTGGTCACTCCATGTTCTAGACGCACTTTCACTTTTTGTCCCAGGTACAAATTGCGGATTAGTCTCCTGTCCTTCCAGTCAATGCCTATTTTTTTGAGTATGTCCATTAACTTTTCCCAGTTCACTCGGTCAAAAGCTTTTTGCCAATCAATAAAGCAGACACACACTTCTTCGTTGACCGCTAAAACTCTCTCTGATATAATCCTTAGCATTCCAATTGCATCTCTAGTTCCTTTTCCTTTCCGGAAACCAAATTGGTCTTCTCCTATTACGTCTTCTATTCTTCTTTCCAGTCTTCTAGTTAGTATCCGTGCCACAATTTTTCCTACGTGAGATAGTAAGCTGATAGTTCTGTGATCATCTTGGCACATTTCTTCTTCTTTAGTGCAATCATAGTTACCTCTAGGAAATCTTGAGGCCATTCTCCAGTGTCATAAATTCGGTTGATAAGTTTGGTAAGTTTCCTCATCCCATTTTCTCCTAATTCCTTCAGTAGGTCCACTGGTATGTCATCGTCTCCTGTGGCCTTTCTATTCTTCATTTCTTTTATGGCCTTTTCTACTTCATTCTTCAATATGCTAGGTCCTATATTATCTTTATCCACTAGTTCTTCTGTTTCCATCTCGATTTTGCTTGTCATAAAGCTTTTCTATGTAATTTTCCCATATTGTAAGAACTTTTCCAGGGTTTGTAATTAAATTTCCATGAATGTCTTCTATTCCAAAAGTCCGTATTCCTTTATTTTCTTTAGATTCTAACTCCATCGCTTTCTGATACATTGTTGACATGTAGCTGGTTAATTTTTTTTATAAGTTATCTGCTTTGCATTTTCTAAAGTGGGTAAAACCGACAGTTTTTTAATCTACAATGCTTCCGCTTTATATGAAAAGTGTTGCGTAGGCCTTTCTATTAATTCTGCATGTCATATAAATACATACACAGATAAGAAGATAATTCTTAATACTGCTGATCTTCCTGATGAAAAAGAAATTCTGCTTTGGAGGATAGATGGATTCACACTTCATTCAAATTCAAGTATATGTTCACACCACTGTGCATCACTCATTAAATATTACGGGGAAGTGTTTAAAAAATGTTATGACCCAGAAAAGAAACACAAAAGGTCAGTAAAAAGTGGATTAAGACTATCTCTCTACAGATGGCCAAACAAAGAAGCAATTCTACAGCACATTACATCCAGTAATTCTGTACTTTAGAAAGGATGGAGAAACTTGTAATATGTCTTTGTGCTTTATCTCAGATTACCTAAACCATGATGTTCCCTTTGTATATGAGGTTCAGAGAAGATTGAGCTTACTAATTAATGAAGAATTCCCTAACATTAATCAAGTGGGGTATATCACCGACAGTAGTGCAGCACAATACAAGAATTTTAAAAGTTTGGTCAACCTCTGTCATCACTTGGAAGATTTTGATTTAAAAGCTTCTTGGCCCTTACATGCAACAAGTCATGGTAAAACAGCTTATGATGGTGTTGGAGGATGTGTTAAAAGGACAGTATCTGGAGTGAGCTTGCAAAGACCATGTAAAGATCAAATTTCAAAAACTGAGCAATTGTTTCAGTTTTGCAATTGATTAAATTAAATTTTGCAATTGAAAATTAAATTTCAGCTGATCAAAGATGATGATGGAAGAAAAGCTTAACAAGCGTTTCTCAGAGTTCACGACTTGCCTAGAACAAGGTCCTTGCACTATTTCATCCCACTATCTAAAACTATAATAGCAGCCAAGCAACTTAGCACTGATGAGAATTTTTCTTTAGAATAACTTACTCTTTGACTGAAAAAAATTGAGAGCCTCAAAATTAAAAATAATTTGTATGTGTGTTCAGTTTATGATAAGTGTTATATTGGATTAGTGCTTCAAAAAGAAGATGAAGATGCAATGATTAAGTTTATGCATCCTCACTGGCCAGCTAAATTATTTTACTGGCCAGAACATCGTAATTATGGCCAGGAAGATGCATGCTGGGTGCCATTAGTCAACATTCTTTGCACTGTTGAAGTTCCAGAACTTGAGACTCAGGTTGGAAGGGTGCATTATAAACTGACATCCATGAGTGAGAGAAAAATTACATTTAAATGGTCAAAATGGAATCAGCATCTTCAAACATTACATTAATAAAAAACTTAAGAGTTCTTCAGGGATGTAAAACATCAAGTACCGGTATTGTAAAAAAAAAATGCAATTTTCATGAGCACAGCTTGCATGCCTAACTTTGACTACAGCAATTCTGTATTTTATTTCATTTTATTTATTTATAGAAACTTATGTACTGTAGGCCTATGTATGTACAGTTAACAAAAATTCTATTAAAAATAAAAATAGGATTATTGTAAAGTATTGTAACAAAATATTATTCCACCAAAACATTTCTTTAGGTGGGGTGTCACCGCCAGGCTACCCGGCCTCTGAATGCAGCGGACCATAGAATTCCGGGTGCAATTCCTGGCGATAACATATATGGATAGGAAAGAATTGGGCGATGTATGCGGTTCGAAACACAAACTCTAATGCATTTCCAACCACAAAGAGAAGAAGAATAAACAGTTTATGAACACATAGAGTGACGCTACTTGGATAACATAAACATGAGGTTTGAATGAAAATGATCTTCTTAAGTCTTGATATTATGAATCTATCCAAATACACAAATGTATCGGAAAACTGTATACAATCGGAGGACCAGATATTAAATCATAGCAAAAATATAGCTTATTGAAATTATTAGTTCACCAGCTAGAAAATTTGTATGTTAATGTTTTGTGAAAATGACAAATTTGAATATTCACAGCACATCCAGTTCAGTGCGAGGATTTGAAATGAGTGATTTACACACTTTGATTACTAAATGATAAAATGTCTACATTTATTGTGAATCACAGTCACATAAATTCCTTTGAGACTGCGAATCTCATGAAGTCAACCAATCCTTGGTCCTTGGAACGTACCTTTGGTATGTAATTGACGAAAGTACTCACAGAATGAATGATTTCCCGTTGATAAGTTAAATGTCCTGATAATTGACGAAGCACTATTATCTTCGTAAAGGAGTCCTTGAGGTCCTTGAAAATTGCGTTGCATGCAATCTTGAAAGTCGATGGATTACTTAATCCATGAATAAGGTGAAGAGAAAGGCTTTCGCCCGAAATTAGCATTGTCTTTGAATGCTATAAACCTTTTATGGATTGGAGAAGAGCTTCTTGCTCTTGGATAGGAAAAATGGAACATAGATAAAGTTATTCATTTTGAAGAAGAATGAAATTAGAACAACAGAAGGTTGAAATAATCAAAAATCGCTAACCCAAAATAATAGCTCGATCTGAACATTGAAATAATTAATCAATTCATGAAAACACTACGGTATACTAAATCGCAAGATAAATAAAATACAATAAATAAAGAAATGTTAAAATGGGAAAGTATTTAGAAATAAATAAAATCATTTTGAGGATAATAACAATAATTGTCAAGACATACCTTGATAATTAAGACTATGAGGCCTTTGAAAGTGACAAAAGAAAATTAAATCAAAGCCATCTAAACTATATTTATGACAAGCATTGCAAGTAGGTATTACATGACATAACATGGGGTGAGGGTGAGAAGGTAAATATCCACAAATTTTATTTTACCATTTTGTAGCAAATTTTGTACGAGTAAACTCTGTGACACGAATGGGAAATCGGTATTTTCTCGCAGTGCGGAAGGAACTGGTTATTATTATAGTTATATTCGTGTTCAGAAGGGTCGAATTATAGATAACACATGTAAGTTAGGTCGGAAAAAAATTTTCCTTCCATGTAATGAATTTTTGTTTGAAACGGTCCTACTTTTTCTGCGTTAACTGTGTGACACTAATGGAAAATCGGTATTTTCTCGAAGTGCGGATGGAAATGGTTATTATTATTGTTATATTCGTGTTCAGAATGGTTGAATTATAGATAACACATGTAAATCAAGTGGGAAAAAAATTTTGCCTTCATGTAATTAATTTTTGTTTGAAACATTCCTACTTTTCTTGCGTAAACTGTGTGACAGTAATGGAAAATTGGTATTTTCTCAAAAGGCGGAACTAACTGGTTATTATTATTGTTATATTCGTGTTCAGAAGGGTTGAATTATAGATAACACATGTAAATCAAGTGGGAAAAAAATTTTGCCTTCATGTAATTAATTTTTGTTTGAAACATTCCTACTTTTCTTGCGTAAACTGTGTAACGGTAATGGAAAATTGGTATTTTCTCGAAGTGCAGATGGAAATGGTTATTATTATTGTTATATTCGTGCTCAGAATGGTTGAATTATAGATAAAACATGTAAATCAGTGGTAAAAAAATTTTGTCTTCATGTAATTAATTTTTGTTTGAAACATTCCTACTTTTCTTGCGTAAACTGTGTGACGGTAATGGAAAAATCGGTATTTTCTCAAAAGGCGGAACTAACTGGTTATTATTATTGTTATATTCGTGTTCAGAAGGGTTCAATTATAGATAACACATGTAAATCAAGTGGGGAAAAAATTTTGCCTTCATGTAATTAATTTCTGTTTGAAACGTTCCTACTTTTTTGGGGTATACTGTGTGACACTAATGGAAAATCGAAATTTTCTCGGAGTGCGGAAGGAACTGGTTATTATTATTGTTATATTCGTGTTCTGGAGGGTCGATTTATAGATAAAACATATAACTCATGTCGGGTATGAAAATTCTTATTTATATTTTTATTTTTATTTATATCGTCCATACTCTTTCAGCGTTAACTGTGTGACACTAATGGAAAATCGGAATTTTCTCGGAGTGCGGAAGGAACTGGTTATTATTATTGTGATATTCGTGTTCAGAAGGGTCGAATTATAGATAACACAAGTAACTCATATCGAGAAAAAATTTTTACTCTACGCAATGAATTTTTTTTTAAAAATAGTTCCTACTTTTTCTGCGAAAAATGTGTGATATTAATGGAAAATTGGAATTTTCTCTAAGTGCAGAAGGAGCATGCTAGCGGTCCTGAGTTCAAATCTCGGGGCCGGCGGGTGTGTCATTCGTGGTGGACGAAGCCGTGCCTTGGGGGTTTTTCTCGGGGTTCTCCCGTTTCCCCCTCTCATTCCACCAACACTCTCCACTTCATCTCACCTTTCCCCCTTTTCATCATCATCCCGTTTCCACTTCCGGTATCGGGCCTGCTTTGGCAGTCAGCGCCCTTTGGGGTCCTCTCCCGTCCTCCCCGCTGCTTGTGGTCAAGAGGTTGTTGGTGGTGTGTGTCGCGGACTTGTCGGGGCTCCGGTTGGAGGGACCGAAGGGGGTGGCGTGTGTCGCGGACCTGTCGGGGCTCCGGTTGGAGGGACCGAAGGGGGTGGCGCATACGTGGCATGGTAATAAGGCTTGCTGGATGTAGGGGAGCTCCGTGGGGGCCTGCGGGGGGATCTGCAGTCCTGGGCGGTCTATGGGCACGCAACTCATTCCATCCCGGAGGTAGGTACAATAAGCCTGCGGCTTCGGTGCTTAGGGGCGTTCCCACCCCGCCTCCCACCTAAAGGGCACTTATTCAATTCAATTCAATTCAAGTGCAGAAGGAACTGATTATTATTGTCAAATACGCGTTTAGAAGTGGTGAAATATATGCAAAAACATGTTTATCATGTACAATAAAATTTTTATTGCCATATAATTTATATTTCTTATATTGTTAATTATTATTACTCAGGAAATTGCTTAACATTAATTTTAAATCGGAATATTTTTACTGTCAAATTCGCGTTCAGGATGATCGACTAATATAGAAAACATGTATCACATGTCCAACCAGATTCTTACTCTTATATTATGTAGGCCTATACGTTTAATAGTTATTTATAATAATTATAATTATTAAATTAATTTTTTTTTTTAAATAAGGAATCGCGCACAATGTGCATTATCTTAACCTAAGACTTAACCTACCCAGTCCTGAACCCGAGAAAGGGATTTTTCACTACTGAAAAATCCCCGACCCGGCCGGGAATCGATGAAAACTATTATCCGCCCACCCAATAATTCATTGGATGTACAGATGGATGGATATATTTATGGACGAATGAATGAATTAATAATGGATGAATGAATGAGTAGGTGGGTTAATTAATTAATAAATTAATGAATGAATGGATTCATTAATGGTTGGTTGGATCGATGAATGAATGAATTTGATGGATGCATGAATGGATCTATCCATCTATAGATGGGTGGAAGAATGAATGAAATAATGGATCGTAATTAAATCGTGGAATATATGAATTAATTAAGGGACGAATGACTGGATGGATGTATGGATGATTGAATGGATGGGTGGGTGAATGGTTGGGTGGATGAATTAATAGACAATGGATGGATTAATAACTTTAGTTAAAAATGATAATTAATTATTTCATTGTTAATAATTGGATGGTTGGAAAAATAATTAGGCCTAATAGATGAATGGATAGATTTATGGATGTCTGAATTGATGGATGGGTGGGTGGTAGGTTTGTTGGATTAATTATGGGATGAATGGATGGACTGTTATAAATTATTTAGTAAATATATTGATGGATGAAGGAAAGGATGAATGGATGGGTGGATTCATGGACGGATGAATTAATTGATCAATTAATGGATGGGTGGATTGGTTAATCAATGAACTAATCAATGGATGGATGAATATATGAATGCAAAATTGAATTAATAGACGGATTTGATGGATGAATGAATGAACCATCCAACCAGCCATTCATCCATCAATCAAGCCAACCATCCATATAATCAATCATTCATCCATCCATTAATTAATTTATTATATAAATAATTCATTTAACTAATTCATCCACCCATCGATCCAAACATTCATCTATCCATTAATTAGTCTAATGATTAATGTATCCACCCATTAATTAATTAATTCATGCATCCATTTATCCATCCACTCATCCGTTTCATTAATTAATTCAACAATACACCCATAGATTCATCCATCCATCAATCTATGGATGGATGGTGGGCTAGATGGATGAATAGCTGGATGAAATAATTAATTATTTATTGAATGGATGAATAGATAGATGGATTGTTAGAAATATTTATGGATGAATGAATGATTTAATAATGGATGGACGAGTGGACTGATGGATGATTGAAGGAAATAATTAATGGATGGATAAGTTAATTAATGAGAGGATATATGAGTTAATTAATTAATTACTGTATGGATGGCTGGTTGAATGAATTAAATAATTTATTAACTAGTAACTGGATGGATGGATGAATTAAAATATTTATTTATGGTTGAATGAATGTATGGATGAATTAATGGATGAACGGATGGATAAATGATTGGATGGATGGATAAATGATTGGATGGATGGATAAATGAATGGATGGATAAATGAATGGATGGAAGAATGTTTCATACCAAATTACGATTATTAATTTTTTGTGAAAGGACAATGTTGAGGACAAGTGTTTTGGAAAACATTAACAACAACAATAATAATAATAATAATAATAATAATAATAATAATAATAATAATAATAATAATAATAATAATAATAGGGCCTAATAATAATAATAGGCTAATAACAACAACAATGTGAAGAAAGAAATTATTGAGTAATATTAAAAATGTTTCTCTGTTAGCTCTTCATCAAACATGAAGCCAAACAGCAATTAAACAATGCTTGTTTCTAATATCAAGCACCAATTCGAATTTGTCTAAGTTTAATAGTGGTAGTAGTAACCCTACCGGATCGCGCAAACGTCTCCTGGAGATCCTTTAAGGGGATATTTTCGGCGAATTTATTTCCGGGGTGCGCCAGTCCCCTACCTCAATTTAAACCTTAGTACAACACAAGCACCCAATCACGAACCCGGGAAAGAGATTTTTCACTGCTGAATCGAACCCGGGCCGCCGGAGTGGAAGGCAAGCGTGCTGTCGACTAACACAAGGCAGGGGACACTTTAATGTCAATTGATCACGAATTAATATTTGAAAAGTTTCCTTATTCTACTTCATTAAAACACGAAGGCAATATGAGTTATTACATACAATACTAGAACATGGTTGCTCTCCAATGTATTACATAAAATTAAGCTTCCGTTCGAATTTTCGTAACCCCAGCACTCTTAGTTTAATATAACTTATCATTGAGGAAGTTCCTATTGTTTTCCCGACCGTAAATTATACGAAACGAAAGCTTCCATTCTAACTTGTGTAAATGCAGTGTGTCACTAACTGTCAGGTTGGTACTGCTCAGGGTTGTAAAAAAGCCGGCTAAAATTGAAAAAAGACCTGACCAGCGGTTTTTTTCAATTTTAGCCGGTTAAAATCATGATTTTAGCCGGCTAAAATCAATTTTTCCTGGTTGGGGGAGGTGGGAGCAGGTTGAAATTTTGAAAAAATTATATTTAGGGCCCTATGGGGTTTAGAGGGAAACTTAGTATGCATAAATTAGACACCAATGATTCAGTGGTTGTGGGGGTGAGGGTGGAAATTAAAAATTTTTAAAACCATGTTTGTGGGGTATCGTTGAAAAGCTCTTGATGAGTAATCTTTAAATCAACAACTAGTTTCTCAATAGCGCTCATATAAGGAGAGATTTGAATTTTTGAAAGTCAAAAACACTTTAAAATATACCTCAGCCAATAGGCATGCCGAAATGAATTCATGAGGACCAACTGAAGCTAAAATTACCAATGAAATAAAGTTTGAAATATTAAAAATAATAGTTAAATATCTTTAGAACAATAATCCCTGGCCAAATTAAAAATGAAATAATAAAAGATATCAATTAATAGGCCTACATAATTAACAACTCTCTTTTTATAAAAAAATATTTCAGTTTTTATTCTACACTTACCCCAATAAATTCATAAAAAGCACTATGAAATCTACCTCAGCCTGTGCCCTGTAGGCCTACCTAAAGGGATTTTTTATACTTATTTCTCCATCAATTACACAAATCTGAAGCGTAATCACCTATCGCTGGAATTTTGTCAAGCCATAGAATCTTTACATCGTATGCCAGCCAGTTCTGCATCAATCGAAAGAGTATTTTCTTCTTCATTTGGGTTAATACAAACAAAATTGAGAAACAGACTAGGCAATGAAAAAGCCCAGAAGCTTGTATACATCAACAGGCAGAATAAAGCAAATATGCAAGAGTCTTATGATGAATGGTGAATTTACCATATTTACTTGAATAATTTTTGTCCATTTGTAGATTTCAATACTGAGGTGCGCGTTAAATTCTAGTACAAATCCGTTTCGTAGGTCGGAGGTAATAATGATCTACATAACAAGGCACTGCTATAATTCTCGACTTCGTTCATTTTATCGTTAGCCTACACCATATGAAATTTAATTTCTGAAACATAATGAAAAAATAGTTTTTGTCAGTTCTATAGTGCAAATGTGGAATATTGTGCATTGTCGATTTTAAACTCATTTAAGAGTGGTATCAGCTTTTATTGTGAAACATGCATTTAACATTTTGTTTGTCCATTTAGCAATAAAAATAAGCACCTCCGAGGATTCCAGTGATGAACACATCAGTGAATATTGATGAGCCATGCCTATAGGTCTACTTGTAGGCCTAAAACTGGCAGTTAACTGTAAATGTTTATGTGTTGGTTCATTATTCTATAAATACTAAGACAAAATTCCAAATAAAACATCCTATTGATGCGCATTACATTCGCTAACAAACTCTTTTTTTATGATTTTAAGTTTCAAAATCAGGGTGCGCATTAAATTCGAGGGTGCATTATATTGGAGAAAATACGGTAATTAACTATTACTGGGAATTGCAGAGTGAAGTGGTACAGTGAGTCCCACGCAAGAGTTGGCCAAATGACATGGGATTCTGCGAAGCGGCGGGCACAGCTCCAACTCCCGAGCGATCGGGTGAAATATCTATGCAAATAAAGCCACGATTGGTGTAATGATTCAGGTTCTCATATTTACAGTTAAAATTACAATGAAAATAACCACATACCTCATCACAAGAGCTGCTGGAAATGTTCTTCTCTTGCATCCACACAATACTGGCACCTTTTCAGGAAATTTTCTTTCACACGCATAATTTCAGCTTCCGAGACAGAGTTAATTTCTCTTGTGATATTGTTTTTAAGTTCTTCTAACAGCATGTGACTATTAATTATGGGGAAACTTCAACAAGAAAAATTAACTCTATTTCAGAAGCTGAACTTAATGCGTGTAAAAGAAAATTTCCTAAAATGGTGCCAGTATTGTGTGGATGCAAGAGCAGGACATTTTTAACATCTCTTGTGATGAGGTATGTGGTTATTTTCATTGTAATTTTAACTGTAAATGTGAGAACCTGAATCATTACACCGATCGCGGCTTTATTTGCTGTGCCCGCCGCGACGCAGAAACCCGTGTCATTGGCCAACTCTTGCATGAGACCCACTGTATTAAATTACACTAAATACAATTTTAGGTTTCTGAGCTTTTATCTTTTAAATTTGTGATGTTTGGAAATAAGAACATGAAAGAAACTTCAATTATTTTTACTCAATTTGATTTTATCCTGATAAAATGCCTGGCCTTTTTCAAGTGGATAAGACTGGTAGCTCTGCATTTGCACTCAGTAGGCCTACTACAGGTTCTGAGCTTGTAACTTTTAAATTTGTGATGCTTGGAAATAAAAACAAGAAAGGAACTTCAATTATTTTTATCCAATTTGATTTTAGCCGGATAAAATGTCTGGCTTTTATCAAGTGGATAAAACTGAGGCCTACTACAGGTTCTGAGCTTGTAACTTTTAAATTTGTGATCTTTGGAAATTTAAACATGAAAGGAACTTCAATTGTTTTTATTCAATTTGATTTTAGCCGGATAAAATGCCTGGCTTTTTTCAAGTGGATAAAACTGGTAGCGCTGCATTTGCACTCAGTAGGCCTAAGTAGGCCTACTACAGGTTCTGAGCTTGTCTCTTTTAAATTTGTGATGTTTGGAAATAAGAACATGAAAGAAACTTCAATTATTTTTACTCAATTTGATTTTATCCTGATAAAATGCCTGACATTTTTCAAGTGGATAAGACTGGTAGCTCTGCATTTGCACTCAGTAGGCCTACTACAGGTTCTGAGCTTGTAACTTTTAAATTTGTGATGCTTGGAATTAAAAACAAGAAAGGAACTTCAATTATTTTTATCCAAATTGATTTTAGCCGGATAAAATGTCTGGCTTTTTTCAAGTGGATAAAACTGAGGCCTACTACAGGTTCTGAGTTTGTAACTTTTAAATTTGTGATCTTTGGAAATTTAAACATGAAAGGAACTTCAATTGTTTTTATTCAATTTGATTTTAGCCGGATAAAATGCCTGGCTTTTTTCAAGTGGATAAAACTGGTAGCGCTGCATTTGCACTCAGTAGGCCTAAGTAGGCCTACTACAGGTTCTGAGCTTGTCTCTTTTAAATTTGTGATGTTTGGAAATAACATGAAAGAAACTTCAATTATTTTTACTCGATTTGATTTTATCCAGATAAAATGCCTGGCATTTTTCAAGTGGAAAAGACTGGTAGCTCTGCATTTGCACTCAGTAGGCCTACTACAGGTTCTGAGCTTGAAACTTTTAAATTTGTGATGTTTGGAAATAAAAGCATGTAAGAAACTTTAATTATTTTTATTCAATTTGATTTTATCCGGCCTGGCTTTTTCAAGTGGATAAAACTGGTAGCTCTTCATTTGCACTCAGTAGGCCTAAGTAGGCCTACTACAGGTTCTGAGCTTGTAACTTTTAAATTTGTGATGTTTGGAAATAAAAGCATGTAAGAAACTTCAATTATTTTTATTCAATTTGATTTTATCCGGCCTGGCTTTTTTCAGGTGGATAAAACTGGTAGCTCTTCATTTGCACTCAGTAGGCCTACTACAGGTTCTGAGCTTGTAACTTTTAAATTTATGATGTTTGGAAATAAAAACATGAAAGAAACTTGAATTATTTTTATTCAATTTGATTTTATCCGGCCTGGCTTTTTTCAAGTGGATAAAACTGGTAGCTCTGAATTTGCACTCAGTAGTCCTAAGTAGGCCTACTACAGGTTCTGAGCTTGCAACTTAAATTTATGATGTTTGGAAATAAAAACATGAAAGAAACTTCCATTATTTTTATTCAATTTGATTTTATCCGGATAAAATTGCCTGGCTTTTTTCAAGTGGATAAAACCGGTTAAAACCGGCCGGTTAAAATCAAGCCGGCTTTTTTCATAACAACCCTGGTACTGCTCCAATGTCAGATGTGGGTTTAATCATCAAATAGCCGTGGTAGAGATTACTATGATTTTATATGGGGAAAATCACGACTTAAATTACTGTTTTTTTAGGCCTTCGTGGCAAATACAAAGGTGTGTGACGTGTCAAAAAATTCAGCGTAAATTCCTGAACGATTTGAGTGGTTTTTCAGAACAATAAAAAAATGGGGTCGGATTTTATTCATTTATACACGTAAAGTGCACTTATAACTAATTTTGTCCCTGCTTCTTCACGATTTTAGGACCTTCACAAATATATGGTGCTTATAAATGGAATCTATGGGTTTTAAAGGATAATATAACATCAAATTTGGTCGTTTTCTGTGCTTTTAAAATGAAAATATCACTAACAGTTGAGAGCTGGACCATCCCCAAAGCTTCTGCATTTAGTTCAGTAATGATAGGTAAATTCTAAGTCAGTGACAGGTTTTGTTAGGTTAGGAACGTTTACGTTCGTTTAGGAACAGCTACCAATTCCTGAATTGTACATGGAGTAACTTATTAAATGATAAACTGCTTTGGAGGTTGATAGTCTAGACAGCTGTCTAAACATAGGCATCGGAATTCTCATACCCCTTTAAAAATAACATAACCTAACAAAACCTCATACCGGTAATGTTTTTATACTCACCTTAAGTTACTGGTTATGCACTGGCTTCTTTGTACAAAAGTCTCATCTAATTCTCCTCTGGATGTATTAAATACTATGCTCCGTGCAATACCAGCGAAATACCGAACAAATTTTGACGAACGGAGAATTGTACCCATTATAACCCTAAAATAAAGTAAAATTTATTTTTGTCCAAGTCAGAAAAATCATCAGACCTCCGGCATGTATTTCTTGGCAATCGGCTTCTTTTTCTTCTTCGTCTGGATATTGGCCTCGGACGAAATTATGCCATGTAGCCAGTGTTCTTGTACAGGAGTATACCCACGGCCAAAGACGTTCTATATATCTATATATATCTACTACCAAATACTCTCAATAGTAATACCGTCCACTCCCTGTCTACTTCCGGGACACGCTACTACTAGCGCCGCCAGTGAGCAGGAATGGGTAGTCACTCGTCAGCTGATATAGTTACGTTTGTCTATTGTGTTTTGTGAACGAAAATGTAATATAAATTCTAGTAAAATATTAAATACAACATAGGCCTAAAGAAAATGTCCGGTTATGTAGGTGGCATAATATGTGCCGTCTATGGCTGTAATAATTATAAGTGGCAGAAGAATTCCAGATCTCTGTTTCGCTTCCCGAAAGATAAAAATGAGTAAGTACTGACATTCTGTACGTATGCCTAAAACTAAAACGGATATTAGCTGATATGTCCATTATATTAATGTTTTATGTTCACATTTTGTTTGAAGATGTCGTCAATGGATTCATAAGTCGAAGAGGGCAGATCTGGACGATGTCTTTAAGAAAGAAGGGACAGAACGGATGTACAAGTGCTACAGAATTTGTGATGCACATCACTTTCCCAGAAGAAGGACTCAGAGATATGGAGTCCGAAAGCTCGGAGTTTATCAAACCCTTGACTCGGCTGTCAGCCTGTGAAGAACTCTTATGTAATATTCGCCGAGAAAAGTTCAAATCTCAAATCTTATATTTTGAAATATCGCTGATAATAAAAATGCAAACAAACCATTCCTTCCCTTGAAACATATAATTTCTTAAAATTACACTGAATTGATCAAATAAAATTCACAGCATATTCATCTGTCAACAAACAATTGAGAAACAATACGTATTGTGTGTTCACAGTTAGCTGTGGAACTGCATAATCGAATCTGAGATCGTTTTTTCAGGCGGCGCTTTCGAACCGCGGAATGTACTCTGAAGCCGGAATTTTAGCTGTTTCGTTAATTATTAATGGCTTAGTTTATGGCGTGCAAGTGTTAATAAATATAATGCTTTAACAGTTATTATACTCTTAATTTTTAAATTAATTATTGTGGGCGAAGCCAAGGGCTTCTACTAGTATTGTACATTTCTGTAAATACAGCATTATAAATATAATTATCCTTGTGTAGGCCTAAATATTGTAAATATGTACTGTATTATTTCTCAACATCCTGCCTGCTTTCCATTATCCTGCTTTACTGTTTTCATCAGTACTTGAATTTCTTTGGTCAATGCTTGCAAAAATGAAATTCATAGGCCTAACTACTTGTATACCTCATTAAGCAATATACATTGTATATATGCTGATGAGTTCTAAATCCTTGAGCTTCATTCATCACAAGATCTACAGTACCAAATATCCACATATACATTAACAGTACAATTTAATAATCATAATTATGAAAAATGTATCGTGTTCTAGCATTACGTAAATATTATAACAAGCTTGTGAGTGCAGTACCTGGTATACACAGTGCTTTAGTTGGGCCGGTACGCACCGGTACTGCGTACCGGTATAAAATTATTTTCTTCTACAATACCGGGAAAAATATGTGCTCCGGTACGTCGTACTGGCAGTACAGGAACAAGATTGTCCTAAAATACTTATTAAATGTCTAATTCAATACAAAAAATGACAAGCATTATTAAATTCTCCACATATATGCGTTCTAATCTTCACCTTCGTGCGCATTTCGACAGTTACTTTCTCCTTAGATCACATGTTGGCTAGCCACCTTGTTTTCATAAAATGTGTGGGACCACCACTAGACGTTTTTGATCCTGCTCCATACGTCAGGTCATGACTACAAGGAGGCAATAGGTCAGCAGAAGAAACTGCATGCAGAAAATGTCAACCGAAGGATTACATTCAGTATGAGGCGATATGGAAAATTTTGAAGTAAGATGAGTACCCCTAAAAAATATTTTCCAACTAAAGCACTGGGTATACACGGATATTAAAATTAAATGCTTCTCAGGAGATGTAAAGGTACGTGTAGATGAAAATATGAAGAGTTGTTTTAGAGTGAAATAAGTAAAATCGTTATTTAGAGTGTGTACAAGACTAAGTCATTCAGATGTTCATAATAATTGGCTTACCCGAATTGTTTTATATAAAAATTTCAAACTTTCAGAAAAAAAAGTAAATACTGTACAAAATATTTTGAAAATCCTATGAATTAAAATTTAAAGCTAATTTTCACGAAAATGTATTAAAGTGAAACAATTAGTTTTGGTAGGAACTTGTTAAAAAAAAGTGTGTGTGAAACGCCATGCGACAGAAGTGAAACTTTTTTTTTATTTATTTTTTAAATTTTGGATTATTGGATTTTCAAATTTTGGATTGTTGGACTTTTTAATATTGGGTTTTTGGACTTTTTAAATTTTTGATCTTTTAATTCTTTAATTTTGGATTTTTTAATTTAGGATTTTTTTACATTTTAGATCATAGCATTTTTTTAGTTTTTGGATTTTATAATTTTCTATTTTTAATTTTGGATTTTTTATTTTTATATTTTACATTTTATAACTTTGGATATTTATGTTTTAAATTTTGGATTTTTATTTTTTTAAATCTTGGACTTTTGATTTTGGTTCTTTGAATTTTGAAATTTTGGATTATTTAAATGTTGGATCTTTGATTTTTTTATTTTGGGTTTTTTTATTTTTAAAATTTCAGATTTTCGATTTTTTAATTTTGATTTTTGGACTTTTTCAGTTTTGGATAAGCCTAATCATTGAGTTGATTGTTTTCTGTGCAGTCCGTTCCGTCATACCTCAGTAATTTCATGACGATTTTGAGCGTAATTCTAATTTCGTGAAGATTTTGAGCTCTCGATTTACCCCTACCGCCGCTAAAGAAGTTTTACTTAAAATATTATCGTTATCGTCATTTAATTAAGTTAGTTTAGCTGTAGTGTAAATTATGTTATTTCCCGACTTAATTCCTGCATTATCAAGCACAAAAATAAGTTACTGTGTCATCAGGACTTTGAAAAACAAATTTATTTCTGCAGCTATATAGGTTCATAAGTAGCTTCTGAGACTGCTGCCCATTCCCACTCAACAGATGGCACCTCTGTGCCAGTGGACATTTAGAACAAAGGGAATACAGTAGAGTGGACGGTATTACTTATTGAGAGTATTTGCTACTACGAACATCTCAAAGACACAACTGAAGATCTGGGGAAATGTATTGTCGCGCTGTTCAATGTATGCCTGAGGAAGGGGACCATCCCAGAAAGATGGAAAACCTCAACAGTGAAAATGCTATATAAAGGCAAAGGAGACAGCAATGACCCGAATTCCTATAGAGGCATCGCATTGGAATGCACACTAGTTATTAACAAAATTGTTATGCGAGCGACTGACAAAAGCAGTCGAGCCACATATACCGGAAGAACAGTTCGGCTTCAGAAAACGCAAATCCACAATCCAGGCCAAACAGTGCCTATTAAAGGACATAGAGGAAGCACTGTCGACGCCACGAGGCAAGTTGCACGCAGTCTTCCTAGACTATTCAAAAGCCTTCGACTCTGTCAATAGACATTTCAAAATCTAAACCCATACAGCAAACGAATGGGGTCCTACAGGGAGACCCCCTCAGTCCCATATTGTTCTCCATCGCCACGGCAGATGTTGTAAGAGTGATACCAGCAAATGTAAAACTATACATGTATGCTGATGATATGGTATTAACATCAACCAATCACGAGGATCTTCAGACAGCTTTCAACAAGGTGGCGGAAAGGAACGAACTACGGCTGAACGAGACAAAAACAGTATCAATGGCATTCAGGAAGGGCGGAAAAGGGACACCCATAAACTACAGGGATAGGCCGCTCACGCTTGCGACACATTTCAAGTATCTAGGTTTGACTCTTCTGACACCTGGAAACGTTTTTACAATACACATCCAAGATAAAGTGAACGCGGCGACAAGAGCAATGAGTGACATAAAACACCTACAAAGATTATCACTTGCGACTGCCATGAGTCTATTTAAGATAAAAATTGCTCCGATAGTAACATATGGTTTGGAACTAATGTGGCCACACCTGAAGCCAGTGGCGGACGCAGGGGGGGGATAGGGGGGTTACATCCCCCCCCCGAAATTTGAAAAAAGTACACCAAGTGGCCAGTTTTATAAACTAATTGTATATGTAAGTTGATTAATTTTTTTTAGTATTCTTTCTACCTATTCAAATCCCCCCCCCCCCGAAAAAAATTTCTGCGTCCGCCACTGCCTGAAGCGTAAGCAATTGATGGAAATTGAAGCTGTCAAAGCCACATTTCTAAAACGAGTGCTATGCCTGTCAAAGTTTACTCCTTCGCGGCTCGTGTATTTGCTGACAAGAGAGCCTCCTTGGATTTGATTTGATTTGATTTGATTTATTAAGTCCATCGGAACATATGCATGTTATGGGACACGTCAATATAATTACAAATACAAATATAAACTTACAGTTGAAGAAATATGTACAATATGAAAATTTCTTTACAGAGTATAAAATATAGATATTAGCAAATTATTGACTTATATTAATTTATATCATAAGTACCAGTTTTATAATTCAGATAAGTAAAATTATAAAAAATAAAAATACAAAAAATAAAAATACAAATACAAATACAAATACAAAGGTGCTGAGTTATCCTGTTGTTTAATTATTTATATCAATAGGTTATAAATACTGAATGATCTCTTCTAGTAATAAAAATTAATAATTAGGAATAGGATAAATACCTGTTAATGTAGTATTCAAATAGTAACTCATAATTACATGACAATGTAACGTAATGAAGGTAAATAAATAAGTATAAAATTTAGAACAGGAAAAGTAGATGAAGGTTCCTCCAGCCTTAGCGAACTCACTCCACCTACAAAACCCTAGCAACAGGGAACCAGAGTCAACCAAGCCGCTCTCCGAAAGATTGAGCCAGTCCTAACTGTTGCATGACCCTATTACCAGAATAATTCAACACCTGTCCTAGTTCTACAGTACATGGAGATTTTAATGATTAAGTCATTTTTCCATAAGTCATCACTACATGAGGCCATTTGGTCCATATCATGTTTCACACTGTCACTATATGAACTCGTGGGTTTATCCGGCCGCAAATCCTCTAGCAGGCTATCTGAAATCAAGATAAATAAAAAAATTTGAAAAATAAAACTGCTTATGAATGATTGTGGTCAAAGAATTCATCCATTGAATAAAAACAGTGGCTGTGAAGAAATTCACATACCTTTCTTTTAAATTTACATAGTGCAGGTATTTCTTTAATGGATTGGGGTAAACCATTGTATAATTTGAGTCCTGTATATGTGAAGCTTTTCTCAAATAAGCTAGTTTTATGTGGTATACTTGCTAAATCATTTTTATTTCTTGTATTATAGGAATGTACCTTTGAGTTTGTTTGGAATGAAGAAAGATTAGTTTTTACAAATATAAGTGTCTCTAATATGTAGATACAGGGGAAGGGTAATATATGAAGATCTTTATATAATTGCCTGCAGCTGGCTGTGTTGTTTGCTTTCATCATTATTCTTATAGCTCTTTTTTGTAATTTAAATATAGCTTCATTGTTAGTTGAATTTCCCCAGAAGATTATTCCGTAAGTTAAGAGGGAGTGAAAGTAGGCATAATAGAGTGAGCGTACTGTGTTTAGGCTGGATACTTTCCTCACTGACCATAGGGCATAACAAATTTTACTCAAATTTTTCGAGAGGACATCAACATGCTTGAACCATTTAAGATTTTGATCAATCCATACCCCCAAGAATTTTGTTGAATCTACATAACTAATAGTTTTATCCTCATATGAGATGTTAGGAAAATCTGTATTCTTATTTTGTACATGCTGAAAGTTTATTGCAACTGTTTTCTCTTTGTTAACTATAAGTCTATTCCTTTCGAACCAGTTATGAAGTTTACTTATTGTTTCTGTCATATTAAGTCTAGCAATTTCATTGTTTTCACCTGTTAAAAGGATGCTGGTATCGTCTGCAAAAAGAGTTGTCTTTGTGTGATTTGACTGAATATCTAGATCATTAATGTAAATTAAAAACAATACCGGTCCAAGGATGGAACCTTGTGGAACCCCATACTTGATATACCTCTCACTTGACAGTACATTATTTATTATGTGTGTCCTTTCATCTTTGTGCACGATTTCTACAACTTGTTTGCGGTTTTCTAGATATGATTGGAACCATTTTAATGCTAATCCTCTTATTCCAATAGTTTGAAGTTTGTTGAGTAAGATGTTATGATCTATTACATCGAATGCTTTTGATAAGTCTACAAATAGTCCTACACTAGTGTCGTTCCTATCAATGGCCTCATATACTTCTTGAAGAAAATCAATTATCGCAGTATTTGTGGATTTTCCCTGACAAAACCCGTGTTGTATATTAGTTAGGATATTATATTTCTTTATAATTGCTATAAGTCTTGCATACATAACCTTTTCTAAGATTTTTGAGAAACCTGAGAGTAGAGATACTGGTCTATAATTCTATATTTGCTCTTTGGATCCCTTTTTATACAGTGGTTTCACTTTTGCAATTTTTAATTCATCTGGAAACTGACCACAGCTTAATGATAGATTTGCTATGTAACTTAATGGATGTACAATGTGTCTGTGGCAGTTTTTAATAACACTGTCCGAGACCTCATTTATTCCTGCTGATTTCTTATTCTTCAATCGCTTTATAATTGATGTGATTTCATTCACTGTTACTGGGTTTAAATAAATAGTATTTCGCTGTTGTGGAATATTACTGCTGTCTGAGTCTTGTGTTTGGGCAGTGAAAGTGTTACTTATGAGGTTATGTGCTATGTCTGTATAATAACTGTTGAACAATTCTGCTATTTCTTTTGGATCTGATGATATAACACCGTTGTTATTGATTTTATGGTTTTTCTCCGTTTCCCTCCTTTTACCTATTTCATGCTTAATGATATTCCACATCGCTTTAGATTTATTATTTGATTGCAATATATGTTTGTCGTTCTGTAGTTTCTTTGCTTCCTCTAGTACTTTATTGTATATCTTTTTATACTGTTTGTAATATATTTTGAATTCTTCTGTTATATTCCCCAATTTCATAATTTTACTGAGATATTTCAATCGTTTGCTAGATTCCTTAATGCCAGGGGTAATCCATTTATTTTTCTGTTCATGTAGTTTGACATTAATTTTAGGGAATGCTGTTTCATAGTAGTAACTGAAAGTTTCTAAAAATTCTGCACAAGCTGAGTGAGGCGAGTTTTTGCTATAAACATTATCCCACGATTCTTTGTCAAGTAGATAGTTTAGATACTGGATATTAGTTTCTGTATATGGTCTACTAATCCTATAATGTGAGTTTATTTTCTCTCTGTTTCTAAGGGACTCTTTAGAGTTTATCTCTATGACCTGCGCAAAGTGGTCTGAGAAACCAGTATCAATTACACTGGTTTTGTATTTCCAAGATGTTACATTAAGTATTACCTGATCAATTGCTGAACTAGTCCCATTACTTATTCTAGTTGGGGTCTCTATCACTGCCTGTAAGCCATATGAATTTAGGACTGGCGTTAGTTGATTGGTTATGGTAGTAGGCCTACTTAGAAAATCTATGTTTAGATCGCCAACTATAATAATGTTTTTATTATTATTATGTAGAGAATTAATTATGGAATCTAACCTGTTTATCAATATGTGGCAATCACTACTAGGGGATCTGTATATGCAAATTACAATTGTCTTCAACTGTGGCAGCTCCACCATACAGGCCTCAAAGTGTTCCTCAATATTTAAATTTTGAAATTTCTCATATTCTTTGGCTTCTACAGTGTTTCTAACATAAATGCATGAACCTCCACATTTCTTTCTGGTCCTACAATGTTTGGCAAGTAACGAAAAATTCTCGAAATTTAAGTATTCAAACTCTTCTTCCTTTATCCAATGTTCTGTGAAGCATAATAAATCTAAGTTGGGAAATTCATGTGATAGTAAAACCTCAAAATTTAGTTTTTTGTTTTTCAGACTTTGTACATTTCGGTGGAAAATTTTTAGGCCTATAGGTTTATGCTTACCCTGAACATTTGCTGAAATATCTGCACTATGGTTTCTTACTGGAAGATGGAAGAGTTAAGGTTGGAGCTTCTTCTGCCGTCAACACCTAGCTTTGTGGCGCTGGTAGAGACGATGAGACTAAAGAGATCTGAAGTCTGGGAAGAGTTCTTCACAACTGACGCAATGCTCACCAGAGACTGGATGAAAAGCTCATATGACCTGAGGCACTTAGTGACAAGATTTTCAGTGCATGGGTTCCATTACAGGGTGAGTAAGAACAAGAATTACCACCAGCCAGAACGCGGATGTGAATGCTCATTGTGCGGCAGACGATGTGATAGGTATCACGTAATGTGGTGCGAACAAAGAAAGCAATCTCTGACCCAGTTCTGCAGTGACAAAAACGAATAAAATTTATTTAAACTTTGCACATTGTGCGCATTTCCTCATATATCTACTACCCCCGCGCGATTTCTTGAGCGCTCGGCTCCCTAGTCCTTATTCGGTATGTTTCGTTCAACTTCGTAGGTTAAGCTGACAACATTGAAACACGAAGTACGCTATACACCCTGACATCTAGTGGCTTCAATACTAAGCTTTCATTCTGTCTTAGGATTCTTATTTATTTATTGACATTATCTTTTCTGACGCATCGAGTTATGGGGAAAAATACAATCTTTCGAACTGCTGATTTCACAAACACTTCATTGTACATCCAACACTTTCCTCACCTCTTTAAGAATTCCGTATGTGCTAATTTCTGACGATCCCGTGAACTCTGATGTCAATTTCATGGACTGAAAGTTGAGCGAACTATTCACAATTTGTATTAAATACGTTTAAAATTAGGCCTATAGCTTTCTCCACTTTTAGATGCCTTACCTCTCTTACGTTTTAAAACACGAAATGGTGAAGCATGTTCAGCTAAGACTCTTCTTTATGCTTAAAATTAGTCATAAAGTCTAAAAATATTGAGCCTATATTATGCATAATATTCTTATTTGATGACTTATTTGATAACCAAAGGCTTATGACGTGTAATTAATTGTTACGCAATACCGTCACCACGTTATATTATAATAATAGTAAGAGAGCGCACAAGTTGTGCATAATATTTGTCACTCATGTTGTGCACAATTTTATCACCGATACTTCGCGATTGGAACAGCTTAAGATGTGGTATCGATATTACCGCACAGAACACACTCGCATTGGACGTCCGGTTCATGGAAGGACTGGTTTGCGCACATCTTGTGGTGATAACCATGGACCGCCATCGATGTCACAAGGTGTCTGAGTTCCTGGTTTGTGCTTGTCCATCTCCGGTTCATCATGGCTTCCGTTGTGTAAAATTCCTCCCAGATGTCTTCCCTTTTCCTTTTCCTCTCATCTAGAGCTTTCTTCCAACTGGGGGTGGCGGGGAGGTCGAATTTCGTCCTGAGTTCTTCTATCAAGAAGGTTTCTCGGGTAAGCACATAAACCAGTCTAGATAGAGTGTATTTAGACACTCCTAGAGCAGCTTTCAGGAAGCGGGCTTTGACGTTCTCTAGAGTGTGGAGGTCCTTCGTGCGAAGTTTGTGCCAGGTTAGCTCTAGCCCATACGTGAGTACTTTTAAGGGATAGTTTTGTTAAACCTCTGATGTCATGTATGGCTTTTGTGGCTGCTGTTGCTCTTTGCTTGGTATGGATTCTAAATGAGTTCATTGTGGACTGTAGGGTCATGCCAAGGTATTTAACGTGGTTTGTGGTCTGTAGCGGTTCTTGTTTCAGGAAAATTTTGTCATCTTGGGATAGTCTGCCCCCTTTCCTGAAAACCATGTGTTCGGTTTTCTCTTTGTTTATTTTTAGCTCGTTTTGGTCAGCCCATTTCTCCAGCGCGTGGATTGCTCTTTGCAGTTCTTCTTTATCATGGGAACCCAGTACCATATCGTCGGCGTATATGTAGATCTTGACGTGTGGGGCTTCTTTTCTTGTTGTTTGCACGACATCATGGGTGGCGATGTTAAATAACAGGGGGCTGAGAGGGTCTCCCTGCAACACTCCGTTTGTCTGTGTAATGTTTGTTGACGTACTTATGTTGTCAGATATCCGTACAATGTTACTTCTCAAGATATTGTGGATCAAACATGTGAGGTCTTGATTGCCGACGGCTAGCTTTTCTAATTTTGAGATGATGATTCTCCTGTTCAAGTTATCAAATGCTTTAGAAAAGTCTATGAATGTTGCATGAAATTTTCCTCGGGGGTGACGTAGGGCGTCCTCTATGTCATCCAACAGGTTTTTGACAGCTTGGGTTGTGTTTCTTCCCTTTCTGAACCCGAACTGTTCTTCGGGGATTTTCTGTTCTACCTCTTCAGTGATCCTTTGTGTGATGAGGCTTGTCAGCATCTTTAGGTGACTGTTCTCCAGCGCGATCCCTCGATAAGAGTTCGGATCCTGCGGGTTTCCTTTGCCTTTATAGAGCATCTTAATCGTTGAAGTTTTCCATTTGGTAGGGATGTTTCCCATTTGCAGGCATGTGTTTAGCAGTTCCGTTAGGGCTGGCAATAATATCCCTGCTGATGCTTTGATGTGCTCGTTTTGTATACCATCTGGTCCACATGCTTTCCGGTTTTATTGGACTGCATTAAAATCGTTGTGTCACTACATAAAATACCATACGCGCGATTCTGCTCAAACGTTATTTCTTTGGTTGACAACACTGCAGAAAGACTGGCGGAATAGCTATGTTTTGTTCCCCCCCGCCGGCCTTCACTTCACCTAAAATCCAGCGCTGAAGAAGTGGCGCGCGGGTAGTACGTACAGTGCGTTTCTTTTTAAAGCGGAGCTAAAGCGCTTTACGAGTGATGCATCAAAACCGTTTCTTTTTACATTTTGCTGCAGCTCCGCTTTACCCCCACTCTACCTCCCGTGCAGCGAACTCAAATCTCGCTGCATGGTTTTGCTGCACGAACTGTCATGGCGGACTAGGTGATGATCGAAAATTTCCTTGATGGATTTAACATCATTGTTCAAATTCCCGAGTACGAGCGCCTTCTTCAGCACAGTTAGTATCATGTGATTTTACCTGTACATCATATTGTACAATAATTATTATTGTCATGCCAGCATAACTGTTATTTGCACGTGTTTTAACCATGTTAGAGGGATATAAACATTGCCGGTCTCATTGAGCAAGCTGTCAGCTGATCAACTTTGCCGTTCTTTTTTGTCTGCAGCGGTCGTCAATCACTCGTGCATCACTCGTAAAGCGCTTTACAGGTTTGCTTTAAAAAGAAACGCACTGCTAGACTTACAATGTGCGACGCAGCAGTGGCTAAATGTCAACACACGCCTATGATGTTGTGTTATTGCGTCCACATGCGATAAATGCAGGTAATTATGTTTAGTTCTTACACTTATTTATAGCGATATTACTCTCAACTCATGTTTAATTAATTTTTTTCATTATTTATGAGATTAAATACCGATAGATTTATGTTTCCTTTTACGTTTAACAGCTGTATGTCGTCTGCTAAATGATTTCTTGCCGACAAGATGGCGGCGAGCGACCACTTCTATTTGGAGCCATTTCACGCCGTCTGTGCAGCTGGTGGTGTGGGGACTTGCCTGTGATCTCAATATATAAACAGGATACAGAACAGGGGCCGTATTCTGTAACTCCACCAACGCTCTCAACTACGATTACACCAATGTAACTAGAAAAAGTTATTCTGTAACTATTGGTGTCAAGTATCGATCTTGAAATCACACCAATATATTGCTGGAAATATTGGTGACACACCGACGGCTCCAAACCCCTCGGTGAGCTCAACAACAACTCGAAAGTACCAAAATATCGCAAAATTTGCAGAAATATCGACATATTTGTGATACAATGGCCGCTTATATCCTAATTGGGCGACTTCGTGATGGTGTCAATAGCTATATTTTCGTAATAACAGAGAAGGTACAGTATATATCCATTAATGAATAGATTCTTAGTATTTGTTAATATGTTTTTATCAATATAAAAACTAAATACATAATTTTATTTTGCAACAAGCATGTTTGAGGTTATGTTTGCATAATTGCACATAATATTAATTATTTTACTTTATCTTGTTTCAGATTTGGAATTGTAATCCATGTGATCTGCATTAAAGAGTGGACAACATAATATGCACCAATAATAAGCTTAACGAACACTTATGGGTGTCACCTCTATGTAGGCCTAAATTTTTTAATGTAGTGTAAAATTTTGTTCAGTTCATTCGAAAGAACAGTGCACAAGTAGGTCATTTGCAATTGAGAAAAACATCCCACTCAAGCAATGCTTCAAGTAGTGAGATGTTGTTGGCTTTTTGTAATTTTCAGGAAATAATGACGAAGACTGTGCTTATTAGAACTGAGCAAAGTGCCATGAACTCATGATACATATTTTTTTGTACCAAAGTTTACTTTGTAAGTGTGTGTGTACTATATCACTCAGCAAAATATGATGTACATTGTCCTTACTTTTAAATATACTGGTAGCCTATATAGAGTTTACTAGTTACAAAACTTTTCACACTTAGAGAAGCATCTGTTTTTAACTGCACAAAAAATATGCCTCCCTGCCAATGTAGCCTATTGTAATTGAAAATATTATTTAAATCTAGCTACAATATTGGCTGTTACCAATTTTTGGTCTAATTTAAACCATCTATTTTATTCCCTCTCATTCCTTTTATAATAATATGAGCTATATTGTATCTCGTGATTTTCCATCAAGTGGGTGTGGCTTATACTATGTAAGTTGAAATGCATGTTGAATTTTCAGAGCCATTTTCCCATAACTTGATATTTTCAAAACAAAAGGCACAATATCTCTTAAAGTAATGGTCCAAATTGCATGAAACTTTGCACACCCATAGTTTTTTGTGTGTTCTAGAGGATAAACCTAAATAATCTGATGTATTTGCAACACAAGATTATTTCACTTGTGAACATGATGTGAAAAAATTCGTAATAATTTTATATTGAAATTTTAAAATGCCTGAAAATTGTATCAGGCATACCACAGTATAAATTGATGGTTTATCCTCGAGATTATAGTGTCAGCTGTGAATAAAAAAAAATATTACACCAATCAGATTGACTTTTGCATGAAATCATGTTACTTAGGCTTAATCGCATGCTGAAAAATAAAAATAAAATAATCTTCTAATATCAACCTTCATATTTGTGACACTGCAATAATTTTTGTGCTCAGTTCAACCCCCAAATGTATACTTCTAATGTCCAAAATTTCATTTTATTATTGCAAATAGTGTTGAAGATATCGAACAGTTACTGCAATGCCTGCTTGGGCATGGTCTCTTGGTGTATGAGCCCCTTAAGACACTTTTTCAGTGATATTATGGTGTTATTTAAATTAATATATAATTATGAACAACTATGAGGCCAATTGTAATGTTTCAAAGTACTGTGTAAATTAAATACTAATGAATTCATTTTAAGTTAACCTAAAACGCAATTAATTTATTTCAAGGGTTTTATAAACGTCATAAAAGCAGTAGGCAAGATAAGATACTCTTATTTGCTTAAACTTTACTATTTGCTTTATCTATATAAAAATAATTTTATAATTGGCTTGTGTTCTATAAATTAAGTAAAAACTCCTACTGAATAATTTTTTTACTTTCTCTGCCTGTACCATAGGTAATACAGATAAAGGAAGTATTGTTTTCGACCCCAACTTTGAAGTTGAGTTTTTAGCCCAAATACACATTTTGAGGTATTCTGAATCCCCAAATACTATTTTCGGAAACATGTCTGTGTGGAAGTGTGTCAACAGCCTAGCTCCAGAATGGAAAATCGTAAGAATTTTTTTTTTTTTTATTTGGGTTGGGTACCTTCTGAAGATGTGACACAAGGATTGGCGACAAGTTTCTCTTATTTTTAAAGGGACTTTACATGAAAAAATGTTCGTTTTTCGCGATTTTATCGATTTGTTTAAATTTTGCACATGGGTTGCTTATAAGTTACTTGGACTTAAAACTTTATTTGAAACTTTTTTCGAAGAAATTCTCTTTAGGGTAGTTATAAGCCACCCACTCTGAATACGTGCTAAAAGTTTTATTTGAAATATTTTTTCGAAGAAAATCTCTAAAGTGTAGTCTTTATCAGAATGTGAAGTGAGAAAAATGTATTGTGCATGCTTAAAGTAAAGAAAGTTATGAGAGTACAATAAATATATTTTATTTGGGTTGTGTATCCTTCGGGGATGTGATGTGTTAAGGACATTCTCTTTATTTATACAACCAATTTACATTACAAGATTGTCATACACAATAATTATATTATACTGAGAGACTAACTTTTATTTGAACAGAGATTGGAAAGTTCATTCCTTTCACTGAGTATGAATCCAGCAACATTTTGTTAAAATGAGTATTCTGAAAAGGGCTACATCTTACTTTCTGTTAATCGTTAAAATGAATACTTTCACACAAACAAGGTGAGTTGCAATGGAAATATATAACTACTTCGAGATTGCATATTTTTTTATAATCATAATTTAAATCAGACATTGGCAAACTATTGCGGAATTTGCTAATTGGATTCCCCGAGATACCCTCCTTATTATATATATATATATATATATATATATATATATATGACAGTAAACATTACTAAAAACCATTGGCATTTTGCGAATTTCTCCTATTATTATAAATCCACCTTTTCCCCCTATAAGCGTCTTGCAACATGACAGTACGTGTAATATAAACGCCCACTTTCAAAATATATACATGAAATTAAACTCCCGCCCAGTTTGGAAATTATGAAATCACATTCCCGCACTCCATCAGCCAATGATATTCATTGCAGTTTGTTAAGACAGATTTCTCATAGCTACTTTCATTGCCAACATTCGCGAAAATTCACAAAGTTATTGGTGGGCCTCAACAACGCGTTCCGAGATACCAACAGGGAGTTACAGAATCGCTCGCTGTCCGCCCGTTGGTATCTAACTGTCGGTTGTTGAGCTCTCAACAACACCAATGCGTTGGTGGCGAAAGTTACAGAATACGGCCCCAGGGGCCGTATTCTGTAACTCCACCAACGCTCTCAACTACGATTACACCAATGTAACTAGAAAAAGTTATTCTGTAACTATTGGTGTCAAGTATCGATCTTGAAATCACACCAATATATTGCTGGAAATATTGGTGACACACCGACGGCTCCAAACCCCTCGGTGAGCTCAACAACAACTCGAAAGTACCAAAATATCGCAAAATTTGCAGAAATATCGACATATTTGTGATACAATGGCCGCTTATATCCTAATTGGGCGACTTCGTGATGGTGTCAATAGCTATATTTTCGTAATAACAGAGAAGGTACAGTATATATCCATTAATGAATAGATTCTTAGTATTTGTTAATATGTTTTTATCAATATAAAAACTAAATACATAATTTTATTTTGCAACAAGCATGTTTGAGGTTATGTTTGCATAATTGCACATAATATTAATTATTTTACTTTATCTTGTTTCAGATTTGGAATTGTAATCCATGTGATCTGCATTAAAGAGTGGACAACATAATATGCACCAATAATAAGCTTAACGAACACTTATGGGTGTCACCTCCATGTAGGCCTAAATTTTTTAATGTAGTGTAAAATTTTGTTCAGTTCATTCGAAAGAACAGTGCACAAGTAGGTCATTTGCAATTGAGAAAAACATCCCACTCAAGCAATGCTTCAAGTAGTGAGATGTTGTTGGCTTTTTGTAATTTTCAGGAAATAATGACGAAGACTGTGCTTATTAGAACTGAGCAAAGTGCCATGAACTCATGATACATATAATAGTTTTTTTGTACCAAAGTTTACTTTGTAAGTGTGTGTGTACTATATCACTCAGCAAAATATGATGTACATTGTCCTTACTTTTAAATATACTGGTAGCCTATATAGCGTTTACTAGTTTATAAAACTTTTCACACTTAGAGAAGCATCTGTTTTTAACTGCACAAAAAATATGCCTCCCTGCCAATGTAGCCTATTGTAATTGAAAATATTATTTAAATCTAGCTACAATATTGGCTTTACCAATTTTTTGTCTAATTTAAACCATCTATTTTATTCCCTCTAATTCCTTTTATAATAATATGAGCTATATTGTATCTCGTGATTTTCCGTCAAGTGGGTGTGGCTTATACTATGTAAGTTGAAATGCATGTTGAATTTTCAGAGCCATTTTCCCATAACTTGATATTTTCAACACAAAAGGCACAATATCTCTTAAAGTAATGGTCCAAATTGCATGAAACTTTGCACACCCATAGTTTTTTGTGTGTTCTAGAGGATAAACCTAAATAATCTGATGTATTTGCAACACAAGATTATTTCACTTGTGAACATGATGTGAAAAAATTCGTAATAATTTTATATTGAAATTTTAAAATGCCTGAAAATTGTATCAGGCATACCACAGTATAAATTGATGGTTTATCCTCGAGATTATAGTGTCAGCTGTGAATAAAAAAAAATATTACACCAATCAGATTGACTTTTGCATGAAATCATGTTACTTAGGCTTAATTGCATGCTGAAAAATAAAATAATTTTCTAATATCAACCTTCATATTTGTGACACTGTAATAATTTTTGTGCTCATTTCAACCCCCAAATGTATACTTCTAATGTCCAAAATTTCATTTTATTATTGCAAATAGTGTTGAAGATATCGAACAGTTACTGCAATGCCTGCTTGGGCATGGTCTCTTGGTGTATGAGCCCCTTAAGACACTTTTTCAGTGATATTATGGTGTTATTTAAATTAATATATAATTATGAACAACTATGAGGCCAATTGTAATGTTTCAAAGTACTGTGTAAATTAAATACTAATGAATTCATTTTAAGTTAACCTAAAACGCAATTAATTTATTTCAAGGGTTTTATAAATGTCATAAAAGCAGTAGGCAAGATAAGATACTCTTATTTGCCTAAACTTTACTATTTGCTTTATCTATATAAAAATAATTTTATAATTGGCTTGTGTTCTATAAATTAAGTAAAAACTCCTACTGAATTTTTTTTTTTACTTTCTCTGCCTGTACCATAGGTAATACAGATAAAGGAAGTATTGTTTTCGACCCCAACTTTGAAGTTGAGTTTTTAGCCCAAATACACATTTTGAGGTATTCTGAATCCCCAAATACTATTTTCGGAAAGATGTCTGTGTGGTAGTGTGTCAACAGCCTAGCTCCAGAATGGAAAATCGTAAGAATTTTTTTTTTGTATTTGGGTTGGGTACCTTCTGAAGATGTGACACAAGGATTGGCGACAAGTTTCTCTTATTTTTAAAGGGACTTTACATGAAAAAATGTTCGTTTTTCGCGATTTTATCGATTTGTTTAAATTTTGCACATGGGTTGCTTATAAGTTACTTGGACTTAAAACTTTATTTGAAACTTTTTTCGAAGAAATTCTCTTTAGGGTAGTTATAAGCCACCCACTCTGAATACGTGCTAAAAGTTTTATTTGAAATATTTTTTCGAAGAAAATCTCTAAAGTGTAGTCTTTATCAGAATGTGAAGTGAGAAAAATGTATTGTGCATGCTTAAAGTAAAGAAAGTTATGAGAGTACAATAAATATATTTTATTTGGGTTGTGCATCCTTCGGGGATGTGATGTGTTAAGGACATTCTCTTTATTTATACAACCAATTTACATTACAAGAATGTCATACACAATAATTATATTATACTGAGAGACTAACTTTTATTTGAACAGAGATTGGAAAGTTCATTCCTTTCACTGAGTATGAATCCAGCAACATTTTGTTAAAATGAGTATTCTGAAAAGGGCTACATCTTACTTTCTGTTAATCGTTAAAATGAATACTTTCACACAAACAAGGTGAGTTGCAATGGAAATATATAACTACTTCGAGATTGCATATTTTTTTATAATCATAATTTAAATCAGACATTGGCAAACTATTTCGGAATTTGCTAATTGGATTCCCCGAGATACCCTCCTTATTATATATATATATATATATATATATATATATATATATATATATATATATATATATATATATGACAGTAAACATTACTAAAAACCATTGGCATTTTGCGAATTTCTCCTATTATTATAAATCCGCCTTTTCCCCCTATAAGCGTCTTGCAACATGACAGTACGTGTAATATAAACGCCCACTTTCAAAATATATACATGAAATTAAACTCCCGCCCAGTTTGGAAATTATGAAATCACATTCCCGCACTCCATCAGCCAATGATATTCATTGCAGTTTGTTAAGACAGATTTCTCATAGCTACTTTCATTGCCAACATTCACGAAAATTCACAAAGTTATTGGTGGGCCTCAACAACGGTTCTCCAGATACCAACAGGGAGTTACAGAATCGCTCACGCTCTGGCCGTTGGTATCTTGCTGTCGGTTGTTGAGCTCTCAACAACACCAATGCGTTGGTGACGAAAGTTACAGAATACCGCCCCAGCTGTGCTTTGGAATTGCATAAATCGTGACGTTCACTTGTTGTTAAGTTGGCTACTCCGTACGTATTGGTGAAGTGTGCTTCCTATGGTAAACATATATTTATGAATGATTTTTTGTTATTTTTCATGACAAAATGGTCAAATATTGCGTGGCATATGGCTGCACAGAGCTCCAGAGAAATGGAAGTGGACTTAAGTTTCACAAGTAGGTTATTTTTGTTTGGAACATTTGAGGATACTGGCCGAATCTGACTTAACCGCAAGCGTAGCATAGCCACGAACGTTTGTCTTTTTCTTGCATGTTTATACAGGTTTCCATTTTCTTGGCCTGATATTCCGAAGAAGTGGGTTCAAGCAATGCTCAGAGAATATTGGTCACCCACAGCGTACAGTACATTAAGCAGCAGACACTTTACACCTGATTGCTATCAGTCAAGGTCTGGTGCACTTGTAAAATTACTAAAAGATGCTGTACCATCAGTCTTCAATTTTCCAGGACATCCTCAAAAAACTGTTTTTCCAAAAAGACAACTGGTGCGTAATGTGGTTAGTAGTAGGCCTACTTTATGTACCATGTAGGAATATAAATTATGCAATATCTCAGTCATGTAAACATAGTATTTTTATGCATGTAGGCCTAAATTTTTCATGCTAGTTTTTAATCGCAGAAATAAGAGGAAGCAGATGTTTTTGTATAAGACCTCGCTGAAAATTATACGAAAATAGACAGACACTTACAGATGACCTCCCACCATCTCCTATCAAAACAGAATTGAGAAAGAACAAAAGGCTACAGACGATTGTCTGTCGCAAGAACAAGAAGATAAATAGCATGGCTAATTAATTTCAGATTTGAAGAGAAAGGAACTTCTAAGTAGGCCTACTGACATAAAGTATTTTGAAATTTCATTTCAGTGGCTTCCCTTTGCGCTAGTCTACAGGAATTATTTAAAAAAAAGAGTGCGTGGAACGCCACGCGACAGAAGTAAAACTTTTTTTTATTTTTTCAATTTTTTCAATTTTTTATTATTGGAATTTTTCAATTTTGCATTATTGGACTTTTTAATATTGGGTTTTTGAACTTTTTAATTTTGGATTTTGGACTTTTTAATTTTGGATCTTTGAATTTTTAATTTTGGATTTTTAAATTTTCGATCTTTGAATTGTTTATTTTTTAAATTTTTTATTTTTAAATTTTTTATTTTATTATTTATTAAATTTTAGATTTTTGGATGTTATAATTTTTTATTTTGTTTTTTTAAATTTTGGAAATTTGTATTTTTTTAAATTTGGATTTGCGCGATAATGAACCTTCGAGTTCCATAAAATAGATAATATACCTTTAGATTTCTTAGGAATTGTCTATTGCCATTGAGGAAGTAAGGTCTGAAAAATTTCCTTTGGATACTCCTAATCATTGAGTTGATTGTTTTCTGTGCAGTCCGCACCGAAACAAGTAAGAGTGTGAATGATTTCGTGACGGTTTTAGTGTGACTGATTTTCCAGATTTACCCTCTACCGCCACTAAAGAAGTTTTACTTAAAAAATAATAAATAATGTGAATTGTATCCAGTACAGTTGAAGGTCACGGTTTATACATTTCCAAAGCACTTAGCACAGATTTTGCCTATTCTCTTTAGAGAAATCAATCTTAATATCGCAAAATGTAGGGCTAATGTGAAGTTATTTTAAATTTTTGAAATGCGAGTGTTTACAACTGTTTACCAATGCACATTCACGCCTGATTCAGAATAAATAAATATTTTTACCAAACCATTACAATATGAAATTAGTTTTGTTGTGTACTTAAAAAGCATCAAGTAGTTTATATTGAAACGTTTCATTCATAAAAGTGTTTTAAAAACGCCAATACATCTTCATAATTCCATTAATACACATGAGTTTGTTAGAAGGAGATACGGGATAGGAGCTAAAGTATACGTTCACTTTCATGGCGGACCGCGAACCCTGCCGTCACGATTTTTCATCATGCAGTGCTACCTCCAGTATGTAATAGAGCTCAATGGGACTTGCCCACGGCCGACTTGCAGCACGCTGCTCAGGGCCGTGGTATAGAGCTCTGGGCTTTTGTAGTTTTTCCTCCTGCCACTTGAGCGCGCTGCTCTCCACGTTCAGGTATTGTCAACTTCCGGTTTCCCCGTTCTTGTGTGTTTTCAGTATGAGTTCGGGACGGTTCGCCAATTTTACAGTGAAGGAGTTAAAAAGGATGTTATCCGAAGATGGCGCAAAAAATATTTCATAGTTAACAAAGCAAGAGTTGATTGCAAGGTGAGAAATCAAAGCTACCTGTCTTGTGAAACGTTCGCTAACTGTTCTAATATGGTGCAATATGCTTGCGGTCTCAAATATTTTTGTATAATGAATGAAGGTATAATAAAATGAAGGTATACGCATTTGTCAACATTAATTAATAGCATGTTTTCTTTAAGCCAACGTTCAATGTAGTTATTAACTTCATTGACTTTAATTTGAAGTGAGTTAATATCAGTACAGTTTAGTATTAGATTTGTGTCGTCTGCAAACATGATGGTTTGTGCAAGGGGGATATTGAATGGAAAATCATTAATGAAAATTAGAAAAAGGATTGGGCCGAGGACTGAGCCTTGGGGAACCCCGTGTTCAGCAATTAGTGTATCTGACTGAGCTGATTCTATTTCCACGAACTGTTTTCTATTGCTCAAATAGGAAATGAACCACTTGTTTAGCTCCTATCCCGTATCTCCTTCTAACAAACTCATGTGTATTAATGGAATTATGAAGATGTATTGGCGTTTTTAAAACACTCTTATGAATGAAACGTTTCAATATAAACTACTTGATGCTTTTTAAGTACATAACGAAACTAATTTCATATCGTAATGGTTTGGTAAAAATATTTCTTTAATCTCAATCGGGCGTGAATGTACATTGGTAAACAGTTGTAAACACTCGCATTTTAAATATTAAAATAACTTCACAATAGGCCTTCATTTTGCGATATTATGCTTGATTTCGATATATAAAGAGAATAGACAAAATATGTTCTAGGTGCTTTGGAAATGTATAAACCGTGACCTTCAACTTTACCGTTACTGTACTGGATACAAATCACATTATTATTTTTTTAAAATAATTCCTGTAGACTAGGGCAAAGGGAAGCCACTGAAATAAAATTTCAAAATACTTTAAGTAAGTAGGCCTATTTAGAAGTTCCTTTTCTTCAAATCTAAAATTTAATTAGCCATGCTATTTATCTTCTTGTTCTTGCGACAGACAATCGTCTGTAGCCTTTTGTTCTTTCTCAATTCTGTATTGATTGGAGATGGTGGGAGATCATCTGTTTGTCTGTTTATCCATTTTCGTATAATTTTCAGCGAGGTCTTATACAAAAACATCTGCTTCTTCTTATTTCTGCAATTAAAAACTAGCATGAAAAATTTAGGCCTACATGCATAAGAATAGGCCTACTATGATTACATGACTGACATATTGCATAATTTATATTCCTACATGGTACCTAAAGTAGGTCTACTACTAACCACATTACGAACCAAGGCGTAACGAGGGGTTTTTTGGGGGTTTGAACCCCCCCATTGATAAAAAAAGGAAAATTGTACATTTTTTTTAAGTCTGCTTATAAATTGCTTAATACGAGTATAAAGCGCGGGAAGCTTAAAACTCGTCATTGTGCATCTTAATTTTTAAAATTTTCCGGGGGAGGACCCCCGAAACCCCCCTCTCCCTGGGGAGGTATTCCATACCCCCCAGATGTTGTAACCCCCCCATATGGTCGGCCTGGTTACGCCTATGTTACGAACCAGTTGTCTTTTTGGAACAATAATTTTTTAAGGTGTCCTGGAAAATTGAAGACTGATGGTACATCATCTTTTAGTAATTTTACAAGTGCACCAGACCTTGACTGATCAGGTGTAAAGTGTCTGCTGCTTAATGTACTGTACGCTGTGGGTGACCAATATTCTCTGCGCATTGCTTGAACCCACTTCTTCGGAATTTCAGGCCAAGAAAATGGAAACCTGTACAAACAGGCAAGAAAAAGAAAAGCGTTCGTGGCTATGCTACGCTTGAGGCTAAGTCAGATTTGGCCAGTATCCCCAAATGTTCCAAACAAAAATAACCTACTTGTGAAACTTAAGTCCACTTCCATTTCTCTGGAGCTCTCTGCAGCCATATAGCACGCAATATTTGACCATTTTGTCATGAAAAATAATAAAAACACATTCATAAATATATGTTTAACATAGGAAGCACACTTCCCCAATACGTACGGTGTAGCCAACTTAACAACAAGTGAACGTCACGATTTATGCATTTCCAAAGCACAGCTGTTGTGTATCCTGTTTATATATTGAGATCACTGGGTATACCAGACCATAGCCTACTAGATCTTTAAAGGCCTTGACAAAAGGGTAATTTCAGATGAAACCGTTAGTTTCCTGTGTTGTCCGCTACGATCGCTCTCTTGTTCTGTTTATATATAATAATATAAACAGAACAAGAAAGCGATCATGTTCTGTTATAGGGCTTTCTTTAGTATATTCACCATGAGTATGTTCACTAAGTATATCCACTTGTAAGTCACTAATAAAAAGTGTGAGCCACTCGTAAAAAGCTGAGAAATCGACATGCTCTGTTCATGTAAATGCCTAGTAGTCCAGTCATTTGGTGCTCATAAAGGGGGTTAAATGGAAAGTTTTCGAGGAGTTTTGAAAATTGGTGATTTTATAGATTTCGACGTGCTCTTTTCGAATTTCCACTTTGCTACCTCGTATCTTTGCCGCTCGCGCCGCCATATTGGAAAAATGGCGCCCAAAAACAGTTTTTTTGACAATATCTCCTTTCCGACTCATTTTACGATGAAAATAGTTATGTAATAAATTAAACTAGAGAAAATTTCCTATAATTTATGTAGTAACGATTTTTTTGTAAAATGAATGGTTTCAGCCTACGAGCGCCGAAAAGTCTACTCTGACACGCGTTTTGGCCAAAGCCACGGAAGATACGGATACGCTAATAATAATTATTATTAGCGTATCTGCATCTTCCGTGAAGTGTTGATTGCCGTATTGATTATAATCAATACGGCAATCAACACTTCATCTACATTTGATTCCATAATAGTTGTCGGCGAAGATGTAGATCTTCTTATTCATTTGACGGCTCTTTCAACGCTTTCAAACATATATATACATATTATCACACCAATAAAAGGGAAAATTTCGCAGCGAATATATATTCGACAAAAAGTATCATAGATAAAAAAAAAAGCCGCAGATAACATAATATTATTTCTGCACGCCTTCAGTGGCTCTGATACAACATCAGCACTCTTTAAATAAAGAAAAATAAAATGTGCTAATGTATTTAAAAAAACAGAATTAAACGAGCTTGCCAGCACCCCATAAGTCTCGCCTGGATCCTGCAGATTTGCTGTAAATAATGGCATCAATATTTTTCTCAAAAGACAATAAATGGGCATCACCACTGGCGTATCTAATCATCGTTTTTGCAAGTGACACAGGTTCTAAAAGCAGAAAAAAATGTAATGTAAACATCAGTCAGCCTTTTAAAATATGCTAACTGCGTGAACAAAACATAATAATAACCAACTGATGCAATACGATAGTTACAAAATTATTCCCAGGCATACATAACCCGGTGTATTAAGATACTGGAGAATGTTCTACTTAAAAAGAATAAAATCAGTTTTTCGTAAATCCTTTTCGGTACTTTGATTTTTTTTGCAAACAGTTGGCTAATAAACTAAGAATCCAATTTCTATACATATGACAAGCATAAAAATAGTTACGTGACCATGTTGGGTCACCACATAATCTTTTATCAGATACTCGTCCTCTAGTAAAGAATGCATTATTAACGACAAGTACTAAAACAAAATATAGTGGAATTTTCATTGTTTGGTTTTAGCACAATTAAGCCCTTCAAACCCACATCACCTTTTCGACACACAAACCATGTAAGCAACCCGCAACATGTGGCGGCATCTGATAGGTTTTCTAATAAGTAAACAGAATCGAAGGGTAGCCAACAGTTTACAAAATAATATGAATAGCGCACAATGTGCATATTAGTTAAGGCTCGTGTCCACGTGAGTGCTGAGATTTCGAGAAACTTTCGAGAGTTGCATTTCGGTATATGGACACGCGTCTGAGAGCACTGTCTGAGAGGTAATGAAGAGTGGCATTCAGAGAGTCAACTCGCAGGTGGACACGCCTTTGCAATCAATCTCTGAGAGCAGCTCGCACTATACGAATCTGTTTCGTATAGCTGAGAGTTCTATGAGAGTGGATAATGTATATTTTACGCCCACCAAGCCATTATGATAAAATTGATATAAAGAAATTTAATATTTGTCGATTTTAGAGCCTATACATAATAATGTTATATTAAATTTAATATGATGAAACTGATATAAAGAAATTTAATATTTGTCGATTTTAGAGCCTATGCATAATAATGTATAATATTAAATTTAATATATCTGTACAATTTTATATATTTATACAGTCATTATAAAATATCAGACTACATACGATTCCACATATTCTGCAAATCGGAGTTTAGAAACACGGCGCCTGTAGCCTAATAAGTCTTGGTGAATGTCTTTGTACTCTTTTGAGGGGACCAAGATGACGTGCATCAGTCTATTGCGTATAAAAGTAAAGGCATGTAACAGTGACGCACAAAATGCTTTTTCTCCAGTGGTTAAGGACCAACCAACAAGGAGCATTTGTTGGCTCTTGGTCTTCGTGGACGCAGAGGTTAAATAGTAGACCTATCCGTCCATGTAGATGCACGGATTTTAGATTCACAGTTTGATAGGATCACTCCTCTCGATTTGACATGATATAAATTAAGAATCACACGATTAATGCCAGAAAAGCAGAGTCACAATTATTAGTTTATATTTAAAAGAATTTAATATCAGATTTCAATGTCTTTCAGGTTAATTTGTGAGCCTATCGAATTCACTAATACTTCATGATGTTCTGACGATATCCTTACAATTTTAGATTGTCAAATTCTTCTAAACGCGTAATAATTAAATGAATGGATTCACTTAAAAGCATTCAGCAAGCCCTCATAGAATGCTTACATTCTGTCTGTCTGTCTGTCTGGTACCCAATGATCCCCAGGTGGGGCGAAGGGGCCTCCAATGGAGGTTTCATTACCTATACTAATTTTGATATGCTTATTTTCCGAGAGAGGGTAGAGGGACAGGTTTTTTTTCAAATACATCAATATAAGAGGTAGTATCAAAACCAGTAGGTTTTCTGACTACGAGCAAAGTGTTTGCTGTCATAGTACAAAAAGAAAACTAAAAAAAAAGATTTAGTCACCGCCATCAAAATAGCAGCAACTAAATAGCTTGTACTGTCACTTTCTGTTCTTCATCTGGTTTAAAAGTTCTGTAGAACTGACTTCGGGGTTCTGTGTATTGGGTAATTTCTAGGGTCGTATTGTCGAATAGCTGATATGAAAGGGTTTTCATTATTTTTGATCTTATCATAAAGTTTTTCTAAAGCTTGTAAAAGATGAGGATACAGATATGGAACTTCGAGATCTTCGTGAATTTGAGAATTTCTTGTGCTCCAATCACTTGCATGAATTATTCGAAGAACTTTGTTTTGTACAATTTGTAGGGGTTTAATTGTCGTCTTAGGAGCATAAATCCAGGCAGAATAAGTATATGTTATAACTGGACGAATTAATAGAATATATAAATTTACCTTCTGTTTTAGGCTAAGCACTGGAGATTTCAATAAAGAGTATATATGAACTATTCTAGGAAGATCTGGAAACTCTGTTCTATCAATCATGTTCCTACTATCAGCAAGTCGTCTGTTCCGTAGATTTCCATTTACATATGCTTGTCGTTTGCCACATTCTCTTGAATTAGAAGTGATTGCCTGCACAATTAGCGCACTTTGGTGCTTGGTTTGGTAGAGCATCACATATACTTGAAAGGTGGCCCTGCCCACATTTTACGCATTTAGGAGAAACATAACAAGCGATAGCTTTGTGACCGAATCCCTGACATTTGAAACATTGAATAGGACCAGATACACTTTTGTACTCTTCTATTGTTACTCTAATGTGAAATATTCCAGTAAGTTCTTGAATATTGGGTGCATCTGGCATTTGATACACTGACACAACCCACAAGGGAATCATTTCTTGACTCCGCTCTTCTGTAACAGGATCAATTCGTGTTCTTTTCATTTGTCGGATAGATTCTACAGGATAATAAAGATATTTCAATTCGTTTTCTAATTCTGCAGTTCCGACGTCTATTGGTAGTCCCCTAATTAATACTTTACGGGTTTTCGGAGTACCATATGGGAAGGTGTAATATTCATATTTATTGTCTTTAATATAGCATGTTAGTGCCTAGTATATTGTAATCTTTTTCACAATTTTTCAATATTTTGATTCCGTTCGGACAGTATTGAGCTGTAATCTCTTCTTGCATTTTTGGCATTAATTCCTGTCTTACTTGTAAGTAATTGCATTTAGATACCACTATTATTGGTGGCGGCTTCTTTTTGGTGATTTTGTTACTACTATCCCTGACTTTTTCGGTCATATTTGATGACTGCGTTGTATTTGTAGTAGTAGTTCGCGAATGACCTGACATAGCCTGTGTAATTGTCGTATTTATATTCATGGAATCAGTTGTAGTGAGAACACTGAAACAGTTATTTAATGTTACTGGCATTTTTTGTGCCATGTGATGCACTATCTTTTTAGAGGTATCAACTTTAATAGTCTTTTTACTTCCTCTGCACGTACCATAGGTACTATTACTCCTGTCCCTGTAATGGAATCCCGTAAAAATTTTAGTACTGATTTGTCTAACCAACACAGTCGTGTAAAGTACATATAGGAGAGTCAGAAAAAGTTGGGTAGACATCACCATATTCTGGACCGGGTGTTTTAGACGCCTTTTTCCAAAATGGCCGACACCGATTTTATTTTGTGTATATTTCTGCTCCTGTGACAGTCATACTCATCATTTAGGTGTCTAAGTATATGTTTTTAAGGGCAAGGTTTCGATTAAGATGGGTTGTGAAGTTACCTGACTGCTATTTATTAAAGAAAATCAGTTATTTTGGATTTTAAATAAAAATATGAACAGAAGTGAATAATATTCTCATAGACACAGAAATAAACTCTGTTATGGAAAACGGAGTGCAAACCTAGCATACTTTTTTCTCAGAATATCTGTAACATTGTTCACCACATTTGCAATACTCTGTGCATGTCAAATATTGTCATTTACATTTAACCTGCTAGAAGCACATGCTCTACAACTGCACTATTAATAGTTCAGAAGACATTTTGTTAAGGCACAGATCTGGTTTTAGCACACCATTTGCATCTTTGCACCATCCATAATCTGTCAGCTGCAGGCTTGTGACAGGAAAATAGTTTTTTGTTAGGTTTAAGCATTCCCGTAAAACAAAAAATCATCCTCGATTATGTCCATTTCTTATTAAAAAAGATGAGGGTAGCTCTACTTGTGTAATGAATAACGAAGTTAATATGTCCTACACTTTGATGATGGATAACTTGAACAAGTATTCCTCTGCTTTGTCGAGTGTTCTCTTCAGACAGAGTATTACCTTCTGCAAATCGAAGTAGTAAAGTTTCTGGCGATGCTTTTATTGTAGATGGTTTTCTTCCAATCTTACTTGAGACATCACAACCTGTAAGTATGTGGGCCTTATTTAAAGTGTTGCAAAGTGCAGCTTCCAGTTACTTCCAAAGTGTGTGGCACATAGCGCAAGAGGAGAAACTATGAAAGATATTTTGCAATATAATCTGTTGCCAACTAGTATGTTGTTAGATAGTAGTGGCTGCACAAGTAAACCTGTAAAGCATGTACTATTGACTGAACTAAAGATGAAACTCGATCAGACGGAATACTGTTTTGAACAGCGTGGTGTAATGGATACTGCTGTCATAGTTGATTTTATGTGACAAATTCGACAACTCATAACTAACTTTTAAAAATATATTTGATCAACTGTGGAGTAATGCAAGATAATTAAACGAGTCGACTTTGTGTTTGACAGCTACATTGAGCAGTCACACAAAGAAGGTGAAAGAGAAAGACGAAGAAATAATGATCCCATCGAACTGATAAAAATCAAACAGGACACTCTCATTCCTATACAGATGGACCGATTCTGGTCTTCAGATAAAAACAAAGAGATGCTCCAATTGGCTACTGCTACTAGATTTTAAAAACGGCAAAAATGACTGACTTCACTACAGTGCTAAGTGAAACCATCACAGGAGACAGTGACAGCAGGGATGCATTAATAGTATTGAACAAAGAAGTTTAAACTTGCTCGGACCTTCGAACCTTTGTTGAAGAAGCAGATATCAGAATTATAATTCATCTGTTCGGTACTGTTCAGTCTGGCATAACATACCTTATAGTGCTATCAAATGACACTGATGTCGTTGTTCTCATCCTTCGATATATATTTGAACTATTCAGTAATGGATTGCAAGAATTGTGGATCAAAGTGGGAGTGGGTGGTAAAATGCGCTATGTGCCTCTACACACACTTGGAAGGTAACTGCGAGCTGCACTTTGCAACACTTTAAATAAGGCCCACATACTTACAGGTTGTGATGTCTCAAGTAAGATTGGAAGAAAACCATCTACATTAAAAGCATCGCCAGAAACTTTACTACTTCGATTTGCAGAAGGTAATACTCTGTCTGAAGAAACACTCGACAAAGCAGAGGAATACTTGTTCAAGTTATCCATCATCAAAGTGTAGGACATATGAACTTCGTTTTTCATTACACAAGTAGAGCTACCCTCATCTTTTTCAATAAGAAATGGACATAATCGAGGATGGTTTTTTGTTTTACGGGAATGCTTAAACCTATCAAAAACTATTTTCCTGTCACAAGCCTGCAGCTGACAGATTATGGATGGTGCAAAGATGCAAATGGTGTGCTAAAACCAGATCTGTGCCTTAACAAAATGCCTTCTGAACTGTTAATAGCGCCGTTGTAGAGCATGTGCTTCTAGCAGGTTAAATGTAAATGACAATATTTGACATGCACAGGGTATTGCAAATGTGGTGAACAATGTTACAGA
Organism: Ectobius pallidus; assembly: GCA_964059195.1. NCBI lineage: Eukaryota > Metazoa > Arthropoda > Insecta > Blattodea > Ectobiidae > Ectobius > Ectobius pallidus. The sequence continues at coordinate 41,863,218 of CAXKWD010000008.1, forward strand.
TATTCTGAGAAAAAAGTATGCTAGGTTTGCACTCAGTTTTCCATAACAGAGTTTATTTCTGTGTCTATGAGAATATTATTCACTTCTGTTCATATTTTTATTTAAAATCCAAAATAACTGATTTTCTTTAATAAATAGCAGTCAGGTAACTTCACAACCCATCTTAATCGATTCCTTGCCCTTAAAAACACATATTTAGACATCTAAATGATGAGTATGACTGTCACAGGAGCAGAAATATATACAAAATAAAATCTGTGTCGGCTATTTTGGAAAATGGCGTCTAAAACACCCGGTCCAGAATATGGTGATGTCTACCCAACTTTTTCTGACTCTCCTATATGTACTTTACACGATTTTGTTGGTTAGACAAATCAGTACTAAAATTTTCACGGGACTCCATTACAGGGACTGTATTATATAGGTAGAGGAAGTATTGTTTTCGACCCTAAAATTCGAAGTTGAGTTTTTAGCATATATACACGTTTCAAGGCCCCCTGAATCCAAAAATACTATTTTTGGAAACATGTCTGTGTGTGTGTTTGTCTGCTTTTCTGTCTGTGTGGAAGTTTGTGAACAGGCTAGCTCCGAAACGGAGAATCGTATGAAAACAAAATTTCGTATTTGGGTCAGGTACCTTGTGAAGATGTGATTCGAAGATTGGCGACAAATTTCTGTTATTTTTAAGGGGACTTTACATGAAGAAATTTTCGTTTTTCGCGATTTTCTCGAAAACAGCTCTAACGATTTTCTTTAAAATTTGCACATGTGTTTCTTTTACTGAGCCCTAAAACCTTTATTTGAAACTTTTTTTCGAAAAAATTCTCTGAGGGTAGTTACAAGCCACCCACTGTTTGTAGAAATTTTGTCTTGCGTGATGAACTGAATACGCGCTCTTTCACGGCCTCTTATTCTATATAAGAATGTGAAGTGAGAAAGATGTATTGTTGGCCAGGTATAGAGTAAAGAAGTATCTGAGGGAAATATTCGATAAATTTCGGAAATTATTCTTTACGGCGGAAAGTTCAATAAACGTCTGCGTCACTTGTTCTTCTTTTTTAAGTTTGTTATATAGCCTGCGCTTTTAGTCGCATCATTGAAAGATGAGGTATTTATAGGATAATTAGCGTAAAACTGTGCCTTGCGATTCTGTAAAAGGATATGTGAATACTGCTAACTTTTTTTTGGGCAGAAGAAGTTATGTGACTTTCACATCAGATTTTTAGCAGTTTCAAATTCGAAACCTGGTCTCTTCAGTTTAGCATAAGTTCTCATTCCTTGGAGAGAATGCGCAGAAAAAGAAGGAACTGATAGGACTTTAGCACTAGGTAAGCTAACACTATTAGCACTAGGTAATGCAAAGTCACATTTCACGTCATTCGTGAGCGTATTCGCATGCTTTATCTGACCACCGTCACGGTTATCCTGATTATTTTTTGCAATTTCAATATCATCCATGTCGTCCATTTTAGGAATCGGAGATCCCTTCAAATTCGCAAATAAACAGTCTGATGAATAGAATAAAACACAGAAAATCCAACACTCTAAATAACCTTTATCAGAGCTTGTAGCCACGTAACCAATCAAACAAATAGATAATTGCACATTCAACACAACAATCGGTTTATATTCGCCGCCATTGCTAGGGACAGGTGGTAAGCCCATAGCCTCGCAACCCCCCTCTGGAAACTAAGTATTTCTTGGACGTGAAAGGGCCGAGAAATTTTGTCCAGAGGCTCTGATTTAGGCTTGGAGTTCTTTTACGTGCCGTAAATCTACGACACGGGACCCCCAGCTTAAAGTCCCTCCCGGAGGACTCCGTGCCCAGGATTTTTACATCCTGAAAAATCCATCGACCGCGGCCGGGTTTGATCCCTCGCCCTGCGGATCTGGAGGCGGGCACGCTACCTCTAGACCACCGCGGCCGACAGAATGCTTACATTGTCCGTAAATGCGAGACGAAAACTCGCCCGATATTTGTTTCAAGTGGACACGGTTCTGAGAGTAATGTCGTGAGTTTTACCCTCAGCTACTCTCAGGATAGGACTAGCGCTCTCTAGTGGACATATCACCTAAGATTACTCTCGAGAGTTTCTCGCACTCTCAGCTCTCATGTGGACACGAGCCATTAGTCTAGTCACAATAATTTATTATAAATTTATTAAGTACCACCATGACATAGAAAATTAACCATAAACATAGTCTGTGTTCCACATTCGAGTGCGGAAGTGCGCACTTGCACTGCTCTCGCACTCGATGCTATAGCACCATCCACAATGCGCAGTTGGCTCACAGGGGTGAAAGTAACATTGAAAGAATAGCAACAGCTCATAAGTTCACCGGTTGGTGCACTGTGATCGCTGTTGCCATGGCGGCAGGTTTGTTTCGAAACATATGACAGCAATATACGAAAAGGCATAATATCTGGTTTTTTCTGCAACGATCTGTATGCATTAGTGTTTGGAAAAGGAGGAGGTTTAATTAACTTATTATAAAGATTGTGCCGCTTGTTGCCAGCACTGTGTTTTCTTAATTATTTTATCTTTTATTAACATTTGTTCTACTTATGTAAACTACGTTTCTTCTAAATTATGTTACTGTTTATATCTTGTTACTTCTTGTTGTGTTACGTACACATTTTGCCGTGTTTTGGTTTGCGCAAGTCTCCTTCCATTTGTTTCCGGGTGTGTTCTTTATTTAGCCCTTTATTTAGCACTTTATTTAGTCCTGCTTTGTTTTTCTTTTCTCTTTGCCCACGAAACGCTCCCTTTATGCAGTAGCTGGAACTAACTGAAGGGAGCGTTTCCCGGGCGGAGTGTTCTGGTTCCGATCGCGGAACATTAGCGAGTTGACTACCGATCACCGTGCGAGCTAGTGCTCTCCTCTCTTCATGCAAGTGACTTGGCTGGGATCGCCATCTTGCATCGTGGAGGCTCCTGCGTACCTTGGAGCTGGAGGCCTTGCCTGTGAGGTTTCGTGGATGCCTTTGCGATCAGTAATTTTCATCATGTAACTTGGTTTCATCTTCTATTCAATTAATTTTGCAGGTATGTTTATTTAATTGTTTTTGATGCTGGTGGGGTTTAGTTTATTTAACTTAGCTTTCGTTTTGTTCTACCCACCAGCTTTTCTTTTTTTTCGGTTGCCTTTTCTTGCGTTATGATCTATTCACGGAGGGATGCTTGCCAAACCTAACTGACTTGTGATAAAGCCTTAAGCTTAGTTATTTTGTTGGAGCATTGTATTGCTGGTTTTCGTTGCATTCCTGCTTCACAGGATGTTTTCCAGATTTACTTCCTGTACACACTGTTTGTAGAGTTTATTGGTACATTATTGAATTTGGAATAAATTGGTATTATTGAACTTCTATTTTTTATATTTTCTGTGGAAACCCCTAATTCCTGTAAACTTGATGTTACCAGCTGGTAATATTAGTTGCATATTGTACGGCCTTGGGTTTATAGCCCTTGTTGCACGTAACAAGATGTAAAGTAGCGAAGGTAAGTTAAAATACATTAACTACTTAAAACAATCTTTAATATTAATATTTATTCCATGTTCTAAAAATTATTAAAATTAATGTTTCCTATTCTTTGTTTCAGAAATTGTAAAATATTCCTGTAAGTTCCCTGGCTGCGGAAGTAAATACTTCAGTATGAAATCCAACGTGAACTACAAAAACAAACATTTCTACAGGTTTCCCCAAAAATCAAACGTGAACCAACTGAAACAGCGGAAACGTAAGATGATAATGTGAATTGTGCTAATTAATTAATGAGTGAGACCACTTCCTGGAGAAAGATTTCGGTAATCATACTAGATATAGGTTAAAATACGAAGTTATCCCAAAGCAGCTGGGACTCGTGATTTACAGAAACCCAATCCCTTTGAGCTCCCAATCTAATGTGGGAAGTGATCTGAAGCCTCGCCTGGTTTTTGTAAAAATAGAAATTAGGTTCATACCGCTGTGTAAGACTGAGGAAGTGACAGGAAGGTAGTAATATTTACGGTAATGTAATATTTTTAAAATTAGTTTTTATAAATATAATTCAATAATCAATGATGTTTGTTTTTTATTTATAAAGTCATCTAAAGTAATACATATTTCAGCAGTCACCGAGACATGTATGTTGTCAGTAGCAGAAATTCTAGAAGGTATTCTACACTACGGTTTTTATAAGATCTGGTTTGGCATCAGATTAATGGTATCATAGAAAGTCGCATAATCCGTCCGTATCCATCCTTTCCCCTATGTGCCGTATCAGATATTTCTCCTACAGCACCTCTTTGATTTGAGCCTTTATCCTTTCTAAATCAACCCTTAAGTGATCTGGGACTACACTGGGTATGGTTTTTATGGATCTAAGAATAGTAAATTTAGGTTGTGGTACCTGATTCTGGTTTTCACCTTTAGTGTACATCCGCTGACTCTGTGACGTCAATTTCTTGTTGTCTGTATCTCTCTGCCTTTCCCCTGTGTCTTTCTGGAAACTACTCTGTTCCCGTACCTGCTGGACTTCTTCAGTTCTCCCATTAGGAGAAATCAATAACTTCTTATGTAATTTATCAATATCACTCCGCACTTCTGGCTGCTTCCTTTTAACTGGACTGGGGGATTTCTCTCCACCTGAGTTCCCTTTCTCTTGATGGGAACTTCCAAAATAAAAATTTTTTTCTAACGGTGGAAATTACTGATGTGATGCAAAATTAGCAATGGTCTGCTTCTTTGCTATCTGTGAATAGAGCGTATGCCCCTTGACCATTTTCCGAGCCTCATAACGAGAGATGGAATGTGTCTGCAGCTTGTCCTCTATTTCTTGTTCTTGCTTATAGACTGGACATTTCCCTGTGTCCAAAGTCCTATGGGCGCCATGACAGTTTACACAACTCACCGCTTCAGTTTTACACAAAGACGTAGGATGTTCCTGTCCACAGTTCAGACATTTAGTGTCCGCCCTACAAAACGTCTCCCTATGGTTGAAACGTCCACATTTCCTGCACATCATGATCCTTTCTTTGTGACTTTCCACTTAACAATGTTGGTGATATAGAATCACTTCTTGCGGAAGGGTTTGACTTCGGAAGGTGATTTTAACTGTTTTTGTGGGGACATACTGAATGTCTCCGTGGCCATTCTCCTGTCTTCTGTTGAATCGATACACATTCTGTATTTGATATCTTTCCATAATGATCGCATCCTCCTTGATTTCTTCCGCAGTGATACTCGTGTCAACACCCTTAATGATACCAGTAGAGAATAGGTTATATGCCGGTATGAACGACGTAGTCCCATGTACCATATAAAAATCAGAATTAAAAAAGGCATTCGCCGCTTGGTAGGTCTTAAAGTGTACTTCTATTTGCGAAAAGTTCACTTTGTAGACATATTGAACATCATAGTTTGATTGGTACAACCATTTGCCCACTTTCATGGGATGTAATCTACCCAAGTTCTTTCCCTCTTGTTTGATCGTTACAAAATATGGACCAGTATCTGAGTGCCTATACATATATTTTGTTTTCTAGATTTGTTAGTATCCGGAGGTGAATCTACCGATACTTCCTGGAGACCATGCGTTACTTCCATGGTGGTACCAACTTCCAATTCCGTAATCATCAGATCTACTTTTGGAGCAATAAAAATCACTTCCTGTTCTTGTCCTACTGCCACACCCTCCTCCATGATTGTATGTAAAAACCACCCCTCCCGGGGAGGCTAATGAAACGTAAAAGCCCAATATAATAACCCAGCTATAAATACACTGGCACTGCACTAAATCCGGAATGCAAACAGAAGTTAACTATCCCACGAACTGAAACTCTATCGACTTCGGCACTTCCACACACGGTAGACTCGAAAATCACTTCCGTCCCGTACCGATGCCACTATAGAACTGTAGTTTGTAGTCGAAGTATAACGTGTGGTGAGCAGTGGACGACATTCACAATGTGCAGTTGCAGTCGACAGCAGGCAACCTGCAGTTGGTAGACAGTAGTCGGCAGACGAGAAATTCATCTATGACTACCAACTGAACGACTGCAAGTAACATATTACGAGATTGAAAATTATTTACTAGTGCAAATACACAGATTAGCATACTACGAGAAAGCCAGATGTATTTAAAACATATATTATGCAATTTTAAAGCGATTCCTCCACCTTTTTTATTCTGTAAAATGTTTCCCTAACCTCAATGTCGACAGCATATTGTAGACGACTCGAGTGCTGCTCCCAAGCGGTCGATTGCAACTGCAAACTGCAGATTACCGACTACCAACTGCCGACTGCGCATTGTGGATAGAGATTTACTCGCCCTCAGAAATGGGACGGTCTACATTCGAGGTGCAGGAAGGAAATTTTATACTTGAAAAATCCCCAACCCGGCCGGGAATCGAACTCGGACCGCCAGGGTGGAGGATAGTCACGCTCCCAACTGCAGTTTTTTATTTCAGCATAGGTTTTGCCATATTTTCATAAATCGCCGCAAGATGGCACTGTCATAAGGTAAGTTGTAAACAAACATATTTATTTATGTATTTATTTATTTACGTTCTCTTGATCATTAAAATGATATGCGACTATATATAATACATGTTAGACAACAAAAGCACAACATATTCCAAACAAATTAACAGTTTGATGATACATACATTATGAGTTCAATGTATATTCAAGTGCATTACATTAATAGCACTGATTAAGTGAATACAAGTTTTCGACCAATACTAAATTGAGTTTAAGTTAAGATTTAAAAATGCTTATATTTCATACACTGGATTAGATGTAAGCCAGTTTTTAAATTTGTATTTAAAACATTTTAAAGGTATGTTGATGGAATTTTCAGGCAATGCATTAAACAGTTTGATGCCAACATATTCAAAATTGGCATCTGTCTTACTTAATCTATGTTGAAGGAGATCTATTTAATGTGTATTACGAGTCATATGAGAATGTATATTAGATAAAGATATTTCCTTATTGCATTTATTTTTTATATGCATAAGTAGCTCGAAAATGTAGAGATTAACAACTGCCATGATCTTTAACTCTTTAAATATTGGTTTTCTTGGTGCATATAAATCAGCATTGGATATGACTCTAATAGCTCTCTTTTGAAGTTTTAAAATTTGTTCAATTTGATTACTATTTCCTCATAATATAATCCCATAATTTATTATACTATGAAAGTAAGAAAAGTATGACATGCGAATGTACTCAACAGGCAAAATGTATGTCAAATTATTCAGTAAAAAAATAATTCTACTAAGTCGTTTGCTTAGATTATCAATGTGATTTACCCAAGATAGAGAACAGTCAAGAATAATTCCTAAGAGTTTGACACTGCTGGTGCTAGCAAAACTTTTATCTAGACTGAATGTAATTGTTTGAGTTTTGTCAGAATTTAGAAAGAGGTTATTCTTAAAAAAAAACCAGTCTCTGGATGGTTTTATGGAAATATCTGTAAGATTTTCAAGTGCAATTATTGAGCTGTTTTTGTTCAACAACATGTATCATCTGCATAGACAATTGATTTGCACATTATATTACAAGGTAGATCATTTATGTATATTAAAAATAATAATGGTCCCAGAACAGAACCTTTTGGAACACCCAATTTTACCTCTTTAATATCCGAGATGTTGTTTCTAACCTGGACTACCTGTTTGCGACCGTTCAAGTAAGATTTCAGAATATCTAATTCATTAGCTATTATTCCACAATGATGCAGTTTTCTTACAAAGTTGATATGGCTTACTGTATCAAATGCTTTACTGAGGTTACAAAATACTGCACTAGTATGTTCTTTATTTTCAAATGCATTTAGTACCGGTACATATTTTACTAGATCACACACTGCACCAGTTGTTGAGTGATGTGCTCGGAAACAATGATGTGATTTTGTGAACAGATTATTAACTTCAAAGTCAATCATTAGTGGTCTTTAATCAGTGTTTCAAAGATTTTACTAAATATTGGTATAACTGAAATTGGACAATAATTGCCAGGTAAATCTTTACTACCTTTTTTTATAGATGGAAGTAATTTTTGAAATTTTAAGACTGTCAGCATAGTTACCTAATTGCATGCATACATTTATATAATATGTTATCGGTTCAAGAAGCTAATTATGATATCTTTCAAAAAGGAGTTTGATAGGCCATAGTAGTCTAAGCTCTGAGATCTTTTATTCTTCGTACCACATTATATCCTTCTATACAAGTTATTGGTTGCCATTTGTAATAAAAATTTACATTTTGATAATTATGCAGTAATTCTGCGACAGAGACATTCGTTCCATGTATGTTATTTACAATATTTCTTGGGGCTTCGATAAAGTAGTTATTAAAAGTAATAGGATCAATAGAAAGATCCTGTTTATTGTTACCTGCACATTTATTATTCCTAGTTAGAGTTCAAGCTACTTTAGTCTTGTTTATGGAATTTTGAATGTAGCAAGCATTTGCTTTCTTTTAGCATCTGTTAATGCTTTTCTGTAACGATGTCGACTGGTCTTGTACAGTTCTTTATCCGCATCAGAAAGGGTGCTCTTATATTTAGTCAAGTAACACAACATGTCTTTCTTGATTTCTTTTAAATTATTGTTATAGCATTTAACTCTATTTAATGTTTTGCCGTTTGTAGACTTTTTAGAGATTTGATTGGAAAGAACATATTATACAATTCATAAAACCAATAAAGAAAACTATCGAATGAATTGTTGTAAAAACCCTGAGGTTCATTGCTATCCATAAAAAATACTGAATTCCAATCTACTGTGATCAACACAGATAAAGACTGTTGTATACCATGAGTTCCTCCCCAGGGGACGTCGCCTTATCGAAGCACTGTCCGTGCAGGCGGGGAGGTTTGCGTGCTTCATTGAGGCGGAGAGCTATACCGACGGTAGCTAGCTACCAGAAGGGTCACCCATGTCGGGAAGGTCTCACGCGGAGAAGCCTGACGAAGGCGTCCTGCAACGGCCTATCTTCCATATCCTGTCCTGTTTCCTTCCCTTTTCCCTACCCAAGCTAAGGTGGGAGGCATCGTGCTGAGGGCTGAATGGCACCAGGGTTAGATGGTGTTGCGAACGATCCCCTTGGGGAACCAGGTCGAACCCCATGGTATTCAGACCTTCTACTTCTGTGGGGGCTCCAGGAGTAGTGAAAGATATTTCCCCCAGCTCATGGGACCATAATTGAGTCTAGCATAAACCTTGATAGAACCCTGGCAATGGAACCCGGGGGACTAGAGCGCTCCACGGGGGACTCAGTTCCCATGGGGAAAATTTCCAGGAAACTTATAAAATCGGAAGGCTCCTTAAAGGGGGACTTCAATGACAATCTAGAGCTCTCCTTAATTGGGGACTCGGAATGGGTAAAGTTTGAGAGAAATATGGCTGTGGAACCCAGGGAACTAGAGCGCTCCTCTATAGGGGACTCTGCTTCTATACGTTACTGCGCCGGGGAACTCAAGAGATCATAGAGCTCCTTAACAGGGGACTCCAAAGATAAAGGGATCGGACCCGACATAGCCTCAGGGACCTCACAACAGCAGGAACCTGAAGCTAGAAAGAAGCTCTATTTTTAAGGCATATGGTGAGTACCATTAGGGTTATTTACTGTCTGCAGGCTAACCTTCAACACATTTTTGTGGCCTCTAGGGTTCTTACCCGACGGCTACAGACTGGAGGGATACATATCGCACTGATACAGGAACCATGGACTCGTGAGTGCAGTATCATGGGGTTGACTGCAGCAGGCTTCTCTACTTTTAGTGCTCGCACTACAGATAGGCCTAGAGTATGCATCCTAATTAAAGGTATGAATGCATGGACACTACCGCAGTTCTGTTCTCAGGACGTGGTAGCTGTTCTTGTGAGCTATAAGGAGGGAAATGCAGAGCGGCAATTATTCTCTGCATATTTCCCTTATGATTCTGAGGATCCTCCTCCCTCAAGGGAGTTTGAGGACCTTGTTACTTATTGTGGACGGGAGGGACTTGACCTGGTGGTTGGCTGCGACTCTAATTCCCATCATGGGATTTGGGGTAGCACCAACGTTAACGCCAGGGGCGAGGCTCTTGCAAACTACATAAGTACAACGGATTTGGAAATCTTGAATAACGGCGAACCTACATAATGTAATAACAGAAGGGAGGAAGCTATAGACATAACACTAGGATCCATAGGAATCCTGGACAAGGTTAGTGGTTGGAGGGTCAGTAGTGAACCGTCCCTTTCCGACCACAGACACATAGAATTTCGGTTGGCAGGCTCCCTTGATCCAAGGACCTTCAGGGACCCCAAGAGGACCAATTGGGACTCTTATAGGGAGGACCTGAGGGGCAGGATCGCTGGGGGAATGCCTAGAAATTCTTATAACAAGGAAAACTTGGGGGACTGCATTGATTGGATCAGTACGGCCCTCAGATCTTCCTTTGAGGATAACTGTCCACCTAGAGCAGTTAGGACAGTAAATGGGAGGTTCCGCTGGAACTCAACTTTGAGCAACCTTCGGAACTCCACGAGACGGCTTTTTAACAGAGCTAAAGGTAATCATGATACTGAGAGCTGGAACCTGCATAGGGATTCACAGCGCAAGTATAAGCAAGAACTGAAGAAGTCCTCCAGGGAAGCCTGGAGAGACTTCTGTCAGAGTATCAACAATCTACCAAGTACGACTAGATTGTATAAAATCCTAATGCGAGACTCTAGAGCCAAATTGGGCTCATTAAGGACCCCCTCTTCTGACATATACTGGCTCGGAGGAGGATACTTTACGACTCTTGCTTGGGACGCACTTCCCTGAATCACAGGTAGTTAATGAGGAGGCTGTATCTAGTCAGGCTTGTCGGCCTGCTATGCAGGACTGGCGGACTGCCAAAGATATTGTCACCTATAAGCGAATAAAGTGGGCAATTCAATCATTTGCCCCTTTTAAAAGCCCAGGGATGGATGGGATTTTCCCGGCCCTGCTTCAGCAGGGACAGGATTTACTCATTCCAAACCTGGTAAGAATATTCAGATCTTGCCTGGCGATGGGTTATGTGCACTCGTCGTGGAGGCAGGCAAGACTAGTTTTTATTCCTAAGCCCGGTAGGAGCTCTTACCTTGGGCCTAAGGATTTTAGACCTATTAGTCTGACTTCCTTTCTTTTAAAGACTTTGGAAAGGCTAATAGATAGATATATCAGAGGACCTATCTTAATTGAAAGGCCTCTAAGTGCTGAACAACATGCCTATCAGGCTGGCAAATCCGTGGAGACGGCGCTTCATCAGCTGATTTCAAGGGCTGAAGAAGTGCTTGACCAGGGAGAGCTAGCCATGGCAGTGTTTTTGGACATAGAGGGGGCCTTTAATTTTACTTCATATGGCTCTATCTATAGAGGGTTGATTAGACATGGAGTTAACTTGTGTGTAACTCGATGGATTATGGCATCCCTGGAGGGCCGCCGGGCAATAGTGTCTCTTAATCAGTGCGAGCTGATGTGCACTATGCCCAGAGGCTGCCCCCAGGGAGGGGTTCTATCCCCACTTATTTGGTGCCTGGTGGTAGATGAATTACTTGCCAGGCTCAATGAAAGTGGAGTATATGCCCAAGGCTATGCAGATGATATCTGCATTGTGGTCAGGGGCAAATTCGCTGATACAGTTTCGGGCCTTATACAAGGTGCCCTTGAAACTGTTGAAAGATGGTGTCGTGAGGTAGAATTGTCAGCTAACCCTGATAAAACTAACCTCATTGTGTTCACGAGGAAGCGACGGCTTGATGGTCTACATGAACCTACCTTCTTCGGGAAGAAGCTGATTCGATCTACGTCGGTCAAGTATCTGGGAGTCATTCTGGATTCTAGGCTGACTTGGAAAGAGCACATTGAAAACAAGGTGACTAAGGCCTGCAATACTTTGTCGGCCTGTCGGAGGGCCTTTGGTGTGAGGTGGGGACTTAAACCACGTGTGTTTTATTGGCTCTATGTCTCCATCATTAGGCCTTCCATCACCTATGCTTCGGTTGTGTGGTGGCCATGTGTTAAGACACAGGCCACCAAGAACAAATTAAATAAAATCCAACGCTTAGCGTGTTTGGGGATTACTGGAGCCTTGCGCACCACTCCGCTCAGTGCCCTGGAGGCGCTGCTTGGCTTACCTCCTTTGGATCTGGTTATTCAGGGAGAGGCCGGAGTGACTGCTCATCGTCTCTGGAGTTTGGGCTGTTGGTCTTTTAAAAATCCAGTTAAAGGACACAGAGAAATACTTAGCAGACTTCAGAAGTCGCAGCCTATCCTTGCGATGGGCTGTGACAATATGAAGCCAAGTTATAACTTTGACTCTATATAGAGGGTCAGTATTCCGCCCAGAGAGGAATGAACTCGTGGCCCACGGGCTCCGTAGTCTGTCAAGGGGCTTGTCTGGTATACGGATGGCTCCAAGACGGACGAGGGGACCGGGGCTGGCATCTATGGGCCTAAGACGAGGCTGTCGTACTCTTTGGGAGGTTATACTACAGTATTCAAGGCTGAAATATTTGCTATTTTGGCCTGTGCTTATCACATTTTAGGGATGCCTTGGCTGCAAGGTCGGATTAGTATCTGTTCTGACAGCCAGGCTGCCCTGAAGGCACTATGTGCCAGTACAACAAGGTCTAGGTTGGTACGAGAGTGCCAAAAAACCTTGGATATTCTCTGCTCCCGCCGACCAGTACAGCTTTGCTGGGTTCCTGGGCATGCTGGAATCAGAGGAAATGAACTAGCGGATAAGCTAGCAAGGGAGGGCTCGGCCAATGTCTTTATTGGACCGGAACCTGTCCTTAGTATTACTCCAAGAAGGGCCAGACGTGAGGTCTTAGACTGGATGTCTCATCAGCATGGCACTTTCTGGAGTAATCTCACTACTGCTAGGCAGGCTCGAGCTATGATCGAGGGACCCTGCAAGAAGAACAGCAAGATTCTGTTAACCCTTAACCGGGTACAACTTAGAGGTGTAGTTGGCCTGTTAACAGGACACAACACCCTAAAGAGACACCTACATGTGATGAAGCTTAGTGCGGATCCCACATGTAGGAAGTGTGGTAGAGAAGATGAGTCCTCTCTACACATATTGTGCGAGTGCGAAGCACTTGCTACAACCAGACACTTTCTCCTGGGCTCGGATAAACTGAGACCAGGTGACATAAGGAGAACTAACCCAAGATCTATCCTGTCCTTCTTGAAGGCAACAGGACTTGAATGAATTCTCCAGTAAGAGGGGCACAATGGGCCCAATTATGTGGTCTACGTGCACGGGACCGAAAGGGCCCAACCCATTCATTTTCATTCATTCATTCATTCATTCATACCATGAGTTCTGATAACTCTCTTTTGAATGTACATTGAAGTAGGATTACAATCATTACTAGATTCAATGTATAAACCAGCATGGTCAGATAGACCATATACGTATACGTATACCATATACGTAGGTGTTAACAGCAAGGTTAGTCATGATATATTGTCCAAACAGTTCATATTCCATTTTTGGTTTGTCTATTGTAAGGTAGTAGTCGAAGCTTCTTAAGATATTTTTTTAAGATCTAATACAGTTTTATTTTTTTAACGTTAATGTTTATATCACCACATATTATTGACCTAATGTTAGAATATTTATTCGTTAATTTCAACAGAAGATGTTCTAGATTGGTAAGAAAATATTAATATCACTATTTCGTGTTCTATATATAACTGTGATACAGGATTTTAAGTCCTCGAGCAATATTGATGTTACCTTCAAAGTCACTTTCAAGACTTAATTCTTCATGAGGTAAGGTGGACCATGTTACTTTCTCGGACACATAAATACACACACCACCATGAATACGGGTAGCTCTGAAAAATTTATTGGCTAAGGTAAAATCATTCATTTTCAGAACCTCCAACTGATCATAGGTGCACCAATGCTCACGAAAACATAGCACATTGAATCTGTTGATAGTAGAGAGGACTTCAATTTCTCAGATCTTGTTATTTAGACATTGTATATTTATGTAGATGGATAGTTTGTTTATTTCTTCATTTGTAATGGGTTCTTCTTGATCAGTTTCTCTTCTAGGCACGAGCTTCTAGGTACTAGCTCACTGCTTGCCTTGTAGGCCATATAAATTGTTATCTGCCTCCAGAAGTGTTCTGATACTAATAATGTCATATAATATATGCGTGTAGCTTCCTAGTTATCAAGTTTCACCTAACCTAACCTAACCTAAACTCTGCCATCTTGCGGCGATTTATGATGTCATCTTGCGGCGATTTACGAAAACATGGTAAAACTTATGCTTAAAAAAACATTAACGTTAAAAAAAATAAAAATGTATTAGATCTAAAAAAATATCTTAAGAAGCTTCGACTACTACCATACAATAGACAAACCAACAAGGAATATAAACTGTTTGGACAATATCATGACTAACATTGCTGTTAACACCTACGTATATGGTATACGTATACGTATATGGTCTATGTGACCATGCTGGTTTATACATTGAATCTAGTAATGATTGTAATCCTACTTCAATGTTCATTCAAAAGAGAGTTATCGGAACTCATGGTATACAACAGTTTTTATCTGTATTGATCACAGTAGATTGGAATTCAGTGTTTTTTATGGATAGCAATGAACCTCAGGGTTTTTACAATTCATTCGATTGTTTTCTTTATTGGTTTAATGAATTGTTTAATATGTTCTTTCCAATCAAATCTCTAAAAAGTATACAAATGGCAAAACATGAAATAGAGTTAAATGCATTCAGAGTTCAGACACGGAAGGAGGCGGACGCGTGGCAGTGCTGAGTGAGTCAAACAGTGTAAACAGTGCAAGCAGTGAATAGTGTTAATAAGCTGAGCAAGAAGGTTAAAGCAGAATGGGAATTGAAATACAAGTATACAGAGCAAGAATAGGCCTACTTGCGGGCAGCTGGAGTAAAATAGGGGGACAGAAGAACTCAACGGGGGAAAATGGCAAGGTGACATGGCACATCGTCCTGATCCTGGCCTTCCTGCTCGTAATAGGTGGGGTGGAAACTAATCCAGGACCTAACACGATGGAATCAGACACCGCACAAGGAAATATGGAGGAGAGGATGAATATACTACTGGAAATGGTACAGAACATGTCAACAAAATTAGATAAATCTCAGAAAGACTGGAGCGGACTAAGAACTGAGGTCAACCAGGTCAAAAAAGAAGTGGAAGAAATAAAAAAAGGAATACAAAACCAGAGCAGTAGAGATAACGAAACCGGGAGAAAGAACATTATTATTTTCGGAATGGAGGAAATTCCATATGAGAAGAAATGGGACACATGCCACAGGGTGCTAGAGCTCTTCACATCGGTACTCCACGTGAATCTATCGGATCTGCACATAGACACAGTTCAATGGATTGGTGACCACAGAAGAGGGAGACCGCTCATGATGAGATTTGCAAGCCAGATGACTAAGGAGATAGTTATGGAACGAACAAAGCTCCTCAGAGGGTACAACATAAGAATAACTCATGATTACGATTTTGATACACGTATGAAGAGAAGAGAATTAATGGTACATCTGGCAGAAGCAAGGAGCAGAGGGAAATTCGCAGTACTTATTCATGACAAGATCAAAATCAATGGTAAAACATACGGGGTGGAGCATTTTAAGAAGAAGGACAGAAGAGACGATAACACCGAAGATACAACAAGAGAAGAGACAAATGACTCCAAAAAAAATCCAAGAAGAGGTGATAACATGAGTGAGCACCAACCGACAGGGAGCCAGAGGGTAACGTCAGCAAGTGCAAAGGGAGGAGATCAACGACCTGACAGGCAACAGACAGGTACAACGGAGCGGAGTTATGACACAGCAGCAAGTTACGTCAGCCCCAAGCGCGTGTGGAGGACGGCTTCCAAAGCGCTGACGCAACTTGAGACTACAGCCGACTCAGCAGGTGAACAAACTCAACAGATGGAGGCAAGGGTTGAAGATTTGTCGAACATCGCCCCCTCACATGGAGGTAATAGTATACCAGTTTTGGTGGATGACCTAGAAACCTATTCTTCCCCCCATGGTAGTGTGTTACAAGTGAATAGGAGTGCGAACCAAAGCATGTATAATTTAAGGAACTGGGTGACGAAAAAGGCATAGGATAGAATATGTAAACATAACATAAATTTATATATAGGATTTATTAACATTGAAGGACTGATAAAAGCTATTGCTGACAAGGAAATATATAACCTGCTAAAGGGGATACACATTTTAGGAATCGCGGAAACATGGTTAAAGAAAGAGGATAAAATTGGTTTAAAGGGGTATACCTGCATAAGCAAAAGTAGAGTTAAAAAGAGCAAATACGGAAGAACACCAGGGGGCTTGCGTTTTTAATAGATAACGAGATAATTATGAAGGTGAAAATGGTAGAGACAAAAAACGAAGAAAGTTTATGGATTCAATGGTCAGAGGAAGAGTGTAATACAAATTTACTTATGGGAGTAGTATATCATCATCCACGTGATTCTAAATTTTATAATCCGAAATTGTTCGAAGAGTTGGAAGAAGACATAGAAATGTTATCAAGTAAATTTGTGCAACATGAAATATGTATCCTCGGGGATTTTAATGCTAGAATTGGAAATAGAGACGCACAAGAAATAAATATAGGTGAACCTGGGTTTTTTGAAGGGAACTTAGGGGAGGTAAGAGTGAGAAACAGTAAAGATAT
Organism: Ectobius pallidus; assembly: GCA_964059195.1. Classification (NCBI taxonomy): domain Eukaryota; kingdom Metazoa; phylum Arthropoda; class Insecta; order Blattodea; family Ectobiidae; genus Ectobius; species Ectobius pallidus. Next base: position 41,879,943 of record CAXKWD010000008.1, read on the forward strand.
GAAAATCAATAAAGAAGGGGAGAAATTGATTGAATTTTGTGAAGGGAACAGTTTAACAATATTGAATGGGAACTGCGCAGGAGACAATGAAGGAAATTTGACTTATGTGAGCTAATTAGGCGCGAGTGTAATCGATTATGCTTTAATGTCACAGCAAATAGTCGAGTATACCGTAGATTTCTCTATACAGGAAACAGGGACAAGTAATCACTTAATGTTAAAGGTATATGTCTCCTTCCCCAGAGAAAACACTAGGCGGGAGGTGAAAGCAAATGGGGTTAGTAAGCACAAAGATAGCCAGCACCAATACAAGATAATATGGGTAGAAGAAGAAAAGGAAGCCTTTCACAACAAATTAAGGGGAAAAGAATCAGAGATTTTAGAAGTAGAAATAAATAAGTCCATAGAGTGAGGTAAGAACGAAGAGGCAGTTAAGCTGATTTACCAGGTATTGAATAGGGTGGGGCACAGGGTGAGAATTAAAAGCTATAAGGGGAAAAACGTTAACAATTTCTATGTAATGAATGTTTAAGGAAAAGAAATAGTCTAAGGAAGGAATATAAAAGGTGGATAACTAATGATAAGGAAGAAAACAGGGCCAAGTTCGTAGAGATAAGAAGGGAATACAATGAGTTAATTAGGCAGAAAAAACTAAATTTCAACAGGGCTGAGAGCGATAAAATAAACAAATGGCTAAGAAATAACAATACACAGAAGATTTGGAATTATATAAGTAATATACACAAAGTAGAATCAGTCAGAAACATGCCTACCGAACAGGATGGGAAAATACATTTCGACCAAATGTTTAACAGGGAGAGTGGGGTTATACAAAGGAACTGGGTTACCACAGAGCTAATAATAAAAGATGCAATATTAGATAAAGATATCAGCGAGGGGGAACTCAGGACAGTTATTTTAAAACTGAAACCAAATAAGGCTCCGGGATTGCATGGGATACAGCCTAAAATCTGGAAGGAAGTGACTATGAATATACTGGTTAAACTGTTTAACAGGATAAAGACTTCTAACGAAATACCGACCATTTGGAAAAAGGCTTTAGTCTTACCGATATACAAGAAAAAGGGGAACAGCGAGAATCCGAATTCCTACCGAGGAATTAGCCTACTTCCGGCAATTTACAAACTGTACGTGAGCATACTCACCAATAGACTAGTAGCATGGGAGGGAGAATATAAGACTTTATGAAAATGGCAAAATGGTTTTAGGAAGGGAAGAAGGACATACGATAATCTATATTAATAAAAGGAAGTGTCTGTCTGTCTGTCTGTCTGTCCGCGATGCCCAGCGAAATCTACTCAACGCAGAGATCTGAAATTTTATACATAGGCGGACTAAAGGGTCGGAATGTGCACCTCGAAGCCGGAATTTTAATTTTCGCTTTCGTTCGTGAGTTATGAGTGAAAAACGGGCAGAAAACGTGTATTTTTTGCGATTTCGAAGCATGAGTTTTCAGTAATACAAATCAATTACACTAGGCTTTGGCTATTTTTGTCATTCCTTCGACATAAAAGCATCGCGATCTCTTGAATGTTGTAGCTCACGCTGGTCGATTCATTTGTTTTTAATGTCAAGGCACGCAAACATAATATGAAATTTTCAACCTACACCGAAGAGGATTATTATTATTATTATTATTATTATTATTATTATTATTATTATTATTATAGGGATAATCAATATTAGCCTAAATATGGTCAAACGTTGTTCGATTTGGACGAAACTCACTATACAGGTTCGAAGCATGAGTTTTCAGTAATACAAATCAATTACACTAGGCTTTGGCTATTTTTGTCATTCCTTCGACATAAAAGCACCGCGATCTCTTGAATGTTGTAGCTCACGCTGGTCGATTCATTTGTTTTTAATGTCAAGGCACGCAACCATAATATGAAATTTTCAACCTACACCGAAGAGAATTATTATTATTATTATTATTATTATTATTATTATTATTATTATAGGGATAATCAATATTAGCCTAAATATGGTCAAACATTGTTCGATTTGGACGAAACTCACTATACAGGGGTTTTCTGGGCCAAGGAACTCGAATCTGAGGTCGCTTTTACCAGGTGAGGCTATTTAATCGTGATATATAGTCCACATGATTTAGGTGTTAATATAATGATTTAACTATTATGCTCTTAATTTTTAATTTTTGAAATAATTATCGCGGGCGAAGCCGCGGGCACATGCTAGTATATTTATATTTTCCACACTGATGGAAAAATACCTACAAAATAAAAGGGCTAAGCTATACTGGTGCTTTATAGATTTAGAAAAGGCTTTCGACTCAGTAAACAGAAATATGCTATGGACAAAATTAAAGATGAAGGGGGTCAGCAAAGCTTTTATCGGTAATCTAAGATGCTTATACGATAATATAGAATTTTGTATAAAGCTGGACAATTTAAATAACATATCGGAAACTATTAGTCAAGGGAGAGGTCTTAGGCAAGGTTGCGCCATGAGGCCTCAACTATTTTTGGTATACATAGATGACATATTGCAAAGTTGCTCGAGTTCAGATCAACATTCACCGACAGTTAAAAATGAGGAGATTCCTGGCCTAATCTTCGCGGATGACCTCTGCCTAATATCAGCAACACAGATAGGGTCGCAGAGGAAATTGGATAAGGTGCATCAATTCTGCAAGGATTGGGATCTTAAAATAAATACTAAGAAAACCCAAGTAATGGTAGGAAATAAAGGTCTAATTAGAAGCAGAAAAGAGAGATGGATGCTAGATGGGGCACAGCTGGAACCGGTAAGCAAGGTAAAATACCTAGGCCTAGAAATTAACCACAAAGGGACATGGGAACCCCAGAGGAAGGCAAGTTGGATTGCAGGAAAACTAGCTATGAATAAAATAAGGAAAATTAAAACGAAACTGCCGAACATTGAATACAAATTATTATTCAACATAGAAGCTAAGGTCCTATACGGAATTGAAATATGGGGAGACAAAGATGCATGGCTAACATTAGACAAAATAAGGGCGCGGTTTACCAAAGTAGTGCTCAACCTACCACAATCGGCCTCTAATGAGGCAGCTAGATGCGAATTAGGTTTGGACAGCATGAAAGGAGTTGTTATGAGTAGGATTATGAAATATTATGATTATATATGGAACAAAGAAGAGGGTAACTTACTCAAACTATGCCTTATGGAACAAATTGAAATGGGGAACAAATACCTAAATTCAGGGAAAGCAAGAAAGGGCAGAATAGAGGACATAAAGTCCCATCTTGAGAAATTAGGAATTGGTATGTTTTGGGAAAAAATGCTAAGCCGGGAGCTAGATATAAAAACAATTAGCAACATTATACTGCAGCAAGCTAGGGACAGCAGAAGACAAGAATGCTTAGGGATAATGAAAGAGAAAATCTCGTTAGTTTTCTACGTGCAAATAAAAACTGAATGGGTACAAGAAATGTATGTTAGTAGTTGCTCTCAAAACGAGATTGCGGGCTGAGCATGGTTCAGGTTAGGCGTATGGAAATTACGGTATAGTAGGAGGAACTTTGAGAAGGGTAAGTGCCCACTATGTAAAGGGCTTGAGAGTCCCCAACATACAATGCTAGAATGTATAGCAAATGAAAGATGGAGACAAAAGTACTTAGAGAAAGAGTTAAGGGAAGTGCATCCAAATGTTCTTTACAACAGAGTAATAGACAATAATAAGAATATAGATGTAAGAAAGGTGGGGAAACTATTATACAATATCAAAAAGAACTGGGAACGGGCGATTGAAAGAGAGACGGTACAAGAAGAATTAGGCCAGCAGTAACACCTTGTAACCTTCCGGGAGGGTAGGAGCACAGTGCTAGAAGTATGCTAATTAAAAAAGAGTGGAATACATAACAAGTATATAGAAAAAAGTAAGGTCTTACACATGAGCGATAAACTTTGAACAGATTACACCCTGACTCAGCACGACCGTCAAGAATGGACGGAATCAGCAGAGGAGGAGAATCGAGACGTGAGCAAGCAACAGAGTTCAGGCAGCGAATCGGAGGAATCAAATGACCAAAGCTCGCAGAACACCTTTGTCAGCAACAGATTTACTGAAAATAGGATTCCAGAACGGATAGCGAAAATTCGGAAAGAGAGAAAAGAAATATTAAAAGAATCTAGAATTGCTGAATTAACTAAAAAAATTCGATGTGAAAGATACGCGTTTTCTAGATTAACCGATAATAAGATACTTGAATTTATTAGAAAATATTTAGCCGCGTTTTATGTTGGAAATTTTATACATATTGATGGGATGTCAAAGGCGTTCTGTGAACTTTGGTTAAAGAATGAGGGTCTGCCAACACGAGATAGCCTATTTGAATTATACGTGTGGTTTGGTAAAGAAAGAGGGATGGATAAGGATAAAATATTGGATGACCTAAGAACATTGGGGTATTATTTCCACAATATCAGAGAAGAAAGACTCCACAAGGAAAGAGTAAGAAGAAACTACAAGTTATGACTGACAAGGATAGGCACTATTAATGTTAATGTTAGGTTAATTGTAGTGGGACACTGGAGCAATACTTTGCAAGCAAAGGTGGCCCATTTGTTGATATATATGTTGTTTGTGAACTTCTGAATATTTAAATAAATATTTAAATAAATAGAGTTAAATGGTGTAACGTGGTTGAAGGTTCCCACGATCTCGCTCCCTCTCGGCTCATTAGTTTTGGTCGCCATTAGTGTTGGTGCTGCTATCTGCGTGTCTTGGCGAGGTACTATCCTTCATGGCGAAGCATTAGGCAGATCGTTCTTGGCCATTGCCTTGTGAAGTTGGTTGTGCTTCCAACCGAGGAGGGGACCTTCGCCTTGCACGTTGTAAGTTAAGCATACCACTATGAATTTGTAACATTAATATGTGATAGGTGCCTTCTGCGCCAAGAAAACATAATTGATCCAGTATAACAATAATAGGAACTGAAGTAAGCAGATATAAAGTATATCCCTTTTCGAATCATATCAGATATATTGGATGTAATTATTGCCTTAATAGGTTGTTCACGGGCATGATTTTCACTTATCAGAGCAGGTTTTTTAAATATTAGCATGGGATAATGGAAAGATTGTGATAATGGAAAGTTTTTTTTAATATGGAAGAAGTTTCATCTATGCCATGTTTCTGCATGTATGACGTCATGCTCGCTCGATTAAACCGGTTTAGTTTCGCATGAGGTGACCTGTGACGTCACATCTTGTTCAGCTTAATATGTTTCTTAACGGCGTAATCTAAATTTGCTCAGTTTGCCTTTAGCCTATTGATTTTCTCTATATTTTTCTCTTAAAAGAAAATTGGCCTATCATGGTATTCATGGAATTATTGCCTTTCTTATGTCAGATATAACATACATAACAAAATGCTTTGTATGGAAAGTTCAATATCTTGCTATCCCTGTAGTAATTCTCGTGTTCTTATAGAGTAAAAGCTACCGTAATTTAATGTTAAAATACTATTTTGATAGTAGATATTTTCTTCTCTGTCTCATGGGATAATATCGAAATTTTGATCTCCTAAAGAATTATTAAGTGGAGTTATTTGCTCAGGTTTTGTAGTCTCGCCGTATGCAAATTTTGTGGATTTTCAAGGTGGTCCATTTGCTTCTATATAAATATTTTTTTCTGCTTTATTTTTTTAACATCAGTTGGTGCTATTCAGACACATAGATTTTCTCGGGTTAAAAATCTTCGGAGTAACTTGTATGACCATTTTCTATGGGTTCAGAATATTCCTAGAAATCCGTTAATTCTTTGAATTGTCTTTTCGTTGATTGTGGGGTAATTTACAGATTGAGTATAATAATTATTCTAGGCCTTTAGGAAATTCTATATAACATTTACTAAACCAGTTTTTTGTAGTTTTAAATTTTGGATTTTAGTAACTGAAATTTAATAGATATTTTTCATTTAATTCAAGCACTCTGCTCATTCAATATTATGATCCATAATACAGTTTTTGTGTTTTACAAATGTTGAGATATATTCACCTTAATCTGTGATACACTTTTTATTGAAGGTTTCCTCTTGGAAATTGATATATAGTAATTGGTAACTTAAAATTTTTAGTTTTCAAATTTTGTAATTGACTTACTGAATCCCAGATAGATATTTTTCAAATTCAAATTTTGAAATCACTTGAATTTCTTATAGGCCTTTTATTGTACATAAGCCTTGAGAAAATTGAATATAGCATATTTTGTAATGTTTCAATTTTGTAATTGACTTATTGAATTTCACATAGATATTTTTCAAATTCAAATTTCGAAATCACTTGAATTTCTGATAGACCTTTTATTATTGCATATAAGCTTTGAGCAAATTGAATATAGCATATTTTGTAATTTTTCAATTTTGTAATTGACTTACTGAATTACAGATAGATATTTTTCAAATTCAAATTTTGAAAGCACTTGAATCTCTTATAGACCTTTTTAATTATTGTATTCAAGCATTTAGCAAAGTGAATGTAACGATTAGTTACTTAGATTGTCTAATTTTCAAATTTTGTAATTTATATACTGTATTTCAGTTTGATATTTTTCAAATTCAAATTTTGAAATATATTTTCCTGGTCTCTAATAGACCTTTTTCATTCCTTGCAAGCATTTTGATTATTCAATATATTATTGCCTAATTCAGTTTTTTGTAATAAGTACTTTGTAAATTGAATATAGTTTTGGTAATTCAGTTTTTGATAAGTCCAAATTTTGCTATTTTGTCAGTGAAGTTCAGATAGATATTTTGATTGAATATAAATATATTGCACATTTATTACAATGTCTGATTATTCCCTTTTTGGGGTTTTTCTAATTTTGGAAATTTATTCATACTAAGTTTTTGCTACTCATTTTTCATCCTAAATGAGTATGTTTTAATTAAATAAAATTTTGGTAATCTGGTGCTTTAGTATTTTTCAAGTTTGGAAATTATTTATCAGGTTCTGGATAGGCTGTTTAGTTGCATATAACCATTTCACTTGGTTTAAATTAATTCTTGATAGGGAACTGTGTGCACTCTACTAATAATGAAATTTTCTTCCTGGTCAACGTATAGTGTTTTACTTTGATGCTGACTTATTGCATTCCTGGTAGGATAGGATTGATTAATGGAATTTCTAATAAATAAACGGTCTTTGGATCAATTTTATTAAGGATTATTTGTACATAAATATAGTTCTATTTAATAATACTGGATATATGTTAAATATATGCTCTTGATTGTGGGTCAAGTTAGATCACTCTTTTTCTATAATTACAATTTGGTATTTAACCAAGTTATGAAATGTTGCATTGTTGAGAATTTTCTTGTTCAATTGTTATTTGATTAAATTCTATTCTTTAAAAGAAATTTCTTGCTGTAGGGTTTATCTTCATGCAGTATTTTCCTCCCTTATACTTGTGTGCACTGGAAAGGTTAGATCTACTCCTCAAGGGCATTTTTCCTCATGCTTCCTTTATTAAGTGTTACCTTGATCTTTGATTAAAATTGTCTGATAGTGAATTACGATTTTGAGACTTAACTAAATATAAAACATAATCATAATTAGTGCAAGCTTAAAAGTTAACTTAGTAAATACATACTCTAAACATTTTTCTAGCATTGCAATGGTATAACAATGATTTAAAAGAAATCAAGAAAGACATGTTGTGTCACTTAACTAAATATAAGAGCACCCTTTCTGATGCGGATAAAGAACTGTACAAGACCAGTCGACATCGTTACAGAAAAGCGTTAACAGATGCTAAAAGAAAGCAAATGCTTGCTACATTCAAAATTCCATAAACAAGACTAAAGTAGCTTGAACTCTAACTAGGAATAATAAATGTGCAGGTAACAATAAACTCGATCTTTCTATTGATCCTAATACTTTTAATAACTACTTTATAGAAGCCCCAGGAAATATTGTAAATAACATACATGGAACGAATGTCTCTGTCGAAGAATTACTGCATAATTATCAAAATGTAAATTTTTATTACAAATGGCAACCAATAACTTGTATAGAAGTATATAATGTGGTACGAAGAATGAAAAGATCTCAGAGCTTAGACTACCTTGGCCTATCAAACTCCTTTTTGAAAGATATCATAATTAGCGTTCTTGAATCGATAACATATTATATAAATGTATGCATGCAATTAGGTATCTATCCTGACAGTCTTAAAATTTCAAAAATTACTTCCATCTATAAAAAAGGTAGTAAAGATTTACCTGGCAATTATTGTCCAATTTCAGTTATACCAATATTTAGTAAAATCTTTGAAACACTGATTAAAGACCAACTAATGATTTACTTTGAAGTTAATAATCTGTTCACAAAATCACAACATTGTTTCCGAGCACATCACTCAACAACTGGTGCAGTGTGATCTAGTAAAATATGTACCGGTACTAAATGCATTTGAAAATAAAGAACATACTAGTGCAGTATTTTGTAACCTCAGTAAAGCATTTGATACAGTAAGCCATATCAACTTTGTAAGAAAACTGCATCATTATGGAATAATAGCTAATGAATTAGATATTCTGAAATCTTACTTGAACGGTCACAAACAGGTAGTCCAGGTTAGAAACAACATCTCGGATATTAAAGAGGTAAAATTGTGCAATGCTAAATTGTCTTTTTGGTTACAGTTATTTTATAATTTAATTTAATTTAATTTAATATTTAATTATGAGGTTAGTTTAGAATAAGTGTTGCTTAAAGGAAAGAATGAATATGCTTTATCACATTTATATTTGAAATAATCACTGACTCTTATTTGCAGGCCTACCAAAACCTCTATAAGAATAAATTACTTGAAAAAGCTTGAAGAGTGTGAGAACAATACCCTAAAGGCCATAGATACAATCTCCAGAACAGGGTGACAAGGAAGGGAGCACAATATGAAAATACCAGCTAAGCATAAATCCCAAGATTCCAAGAATAAAGTTTTAATGTGTAACTTGAACAACTTGTATACAGCATTAAATTTGATTAAATAAACATTAAGCATTAAATGACTAGAATTTCATTAATATATATATAATGTGAGGTAACTGACTCGTTAAGAAACTGCTCAATATCATAAGAGCAGCCGATATAGAAATGTATTATTCCTAAAATAGCATAGTAAGAATATTACCCTAAACTCAGCGCTAGCATAATTCTAGAATGCTAAAAGCACCTAGTCCAAAATCCAGAGTTTAGCTACAATTTCCTTAAAGGGGAACTCACTATTGATTATAATTAGGCCTACCTAATTTCAATAACAGGCATAACAATTACATACATTCTAGAATTCCAAAAAGGACCTTATCCAAAATCCACAGTTTATCTACAATTTGCATAAAGGGAACTCACTATTGATTATAATTAGGCCTACCTAATCTCACTAACAGGCATTCTTGACGATGCCCCAAAATATTCTATAAATTCGAAAATCTTCCTTACGCCTACACTTTATGAAAATAGCAGACGGCACAATTGCATGGGGATTCAGTATTCACATGAAATCAAAATTCTTAAACCGAAAAAAGAGCAGAATGAAATGCAGAAAACTGTCAGGCAATACGGTATCAAGAGCAAAAGTTTGTTATTAAAAATCAAAATAAGTGAAATGACCTTTAACTTGTATTTAAATAATAAGCTAACTGAGAAAATCTCTGACTAGAATGGAAAACAGTAGACGAAATATAAATGGGAAATCAAAATTTATAATAATCCAAGGGAATAGGAAAATAATAATAATAATAATAAATATTCTCCAGAATTAAATATAAAGTAGATCAGAAATATGGGAAAAGACAGTAACTGGAATCGGACTAAGACTTGAATGAGCCAAAACTTTTAATAAAAGAATAGAATACAGGAGGGAGAATAATATCAGTTCAAGATGGAAGAAATCTGCAGCAGATAAACAGTACTATATTCTCGACACTAGAAATATGATATTAGGGGGGATGACATTGCTCCAAAAGTAGATCCGATGATTACGGAATTGGAAGTTGGTACCACCATGGAAGTAACGCATGGTCTCCAGGAAGTATCGGTAGATTCACCTCCGGATACTAACAGATCTAGAAAACAAAATATATGTATAGGCACTCAGATACTGGTCCATATTTTGTAACGATCAAACAAGAGGGAAAGAACTTGGGTAGATTACATCCCATGAAAGTGGGCAAATGGTTGTACCAATCAAACTATGATGTTCAATATGTCTACAAAGTGAACTTTTCACAAATAGAAGTACACTTTAAGACCTACCAAGCGGCGAATGCCTTTTTTAATTCTGATTTTTATATGTTACATGGGACTACGTCGTTCATACCAGCATATAACCTATTCTCTACTGGTATCATTAAGGGTGTTGACACGAGTATCACTGCGGAAGAAATCAAGCAGGATGCGATCATTATGGAAAGATATCAAATATAGAATGTGTATCGATTCAACAGAAGACAGGAGAATGGCCACGGATATGAACTGTTTGGACAATATCATGACTAACCTTGCTGTTAACACCTACGTATATGGTATACGTATACGTATATGGTCTATCTGACCATGCTGGTTTATACATTGAATCTAGTAATGATTGTAATCCTACTTCAATGTACATTCAAAAGAGAGTTATCAGAACTCATGGTATGAATGAATGAAATTTAATGGGTTGGGCCCTTTCGGTCCCGTGCACGTAGGTCACATAATTGGGCCCATTGTGCCCCTCTTACTGGAGAATTCATTCAAGTCCTGTTGCCTTCAAGAAGGACAGGTTAGATCTTGGGTTAGTTCTCCTTATGTCATCTGGTCTCAGTTTATCCGAGCCCAGGAGAAAGTGTCTGGTTGTAGCAAGTGCTTCGCACTCGCACAATATGTGTAGGGAGGACTCATCTTCTCTACCACACTTCCTACATGTGGGATCCGCACTAAGCTTCATCACATATAGGTGTCTCTTTAGGGTGTTGTGTCCTGTTAACAGGCCAACTACACCTCTAAGTTGTACCCGGTTAAGGGTTAACAGAATCTTGCTGTTCTTCTTGCTGGGTTCCTCGATCATAGCTCGAGCCTGCCTAGCAGTAGTGAGATTACTCCAGAAAGTGCCATGCTGATGAGACATCCAGTCTAAGACCTCACGTCTGGCCCTTCTTGGAGTAATACTAAGGACAGGTTCCGGTCCAATAAAGACTTCAGATAGGCCTAGAGTATGCATCCTAATTAAAGGTATGAATGCATGGGCACTACCGCAGTTCTGTTCTCAGGACGTGGTAGCTGTTCTTGTGAGCTATAAGGAGGGAAATGCAGAGCGGCAATTATTCTCTGCATATTTCCCTTATGATTCTGAGGATCCTCCTCCCTCAAGGGAGTTTGAGGACCTTGTTACTTATTGTGGACGGGAGGGACTTGACCGAGCCCTCCCTTGCTAGCTTATCCGCTAGTTCATTTCCTCTGATTCCAGCATGCCCAGGAATCCAGCAAAGCTGTACTGGTCGGCGGGAGCAGAGAATATCCAAGGTTTTTTGGCACTCTCGTACCAACCTAGACCTATTTGTACTGGCACATAGTGCCTTTAGGGCAGCCTGGCTGTCAGAACAGATACTAATCTGACCTTGCAGCCAAGGCATCTCTAAAATATGATAAGCACAGGCCAAAATAGCAAATATTTCAGCCTGGAATACTGTAGTATAACCTCCCAAAGAGTACGACAGCCTCGTCTTAGGCCCATAGATGCCAGCCCCGGTCCCCTCGTCCGTCTTGGAGCCATCCGTATACCAGACAAGCCCCTTGACAGACTACGGAGCCCGTGGGCCACGAGTCCATTCCTCTCTGGGCGGAATACTGACCCTCTATATAGAGTCAAAGTTATAACTTGGCTTCATATTGTCACAGCCCATCGCAAGGATAGGCTGCGACTTCTGAAGTCTGCTAAGTATTTCTCTGTGTCCTTTAACTGGATTTTTAAAAGACCAACAGCCCAAACTCCAGAGACGATGAGCAGTCACTCCGGCCTCTCCCTGAATAACCAGATCCAAAGGAGGTAAGCCAAGCAGCGCCTCCAGGGCACTGAGCGGAGTGGTGCGCAAGGCTCCAGTAATCCCCAAACACGCTAAGCGTTGGATTTTATTTAATTTGTTCTTGGTGGCCTGTGTCTTAACACATGGCCACCACACAACCGAAGCATAGGTGATGGAAGGCCTAATGATGGAGACATAGAGCCAATAAAACACACGTGGTTTAAGTCCCCACCTCACACCAAAGGCCCTCCGACAGGCCCACAAAGTATTGCAGGCCTTAGTCACCTTGTTTTCAATGTGCTCTTTCCAAGTCAGCCTAGAATCCAGAATGACTCCCAGATACTTGACCGACGTAGATCGGCTCAGCTTCTTCCCGAAGAAGGTAGGTTCATGTAGACCATCAAGCCGTCGCTTCCTCGTGAACACAATGAGGTTAGTTTTATCAGGGTTAGCTGACAATTCTACCTCACGACACCATCTTTCAACAGTTTCAAGGGCACCTTGTATAAGGCCCGAAACTGTATCAGCGAATTTGCCCCTGACCACAATGCAGATATCATCTGCATAGCCTTGGGCATATACTCCACTTTCATTGAGCCTGGCAAGTAATTCATCTACCACCAGGCACCAAATAAGTGGGGATAGAACCCCTCCCTGGGGGCAGCCTCTGGGCATAGTGCACATCAGCTCGCACTGATTAAGAGACACTATTGCCCGGCGGCCCTCCAGGGATGCCATAATCCATCGAGTTACACACAAGTTAACTCCATGTCTAATCAACCCTCTATAGATAGAGCCATATGAAGTAAAATTAAAGGCCCCCTCTATGTCCAAAAACACTGCCATGGCTAGCTCTCCCTGGTCAAGCACTTCTTCAGCCCTTGAAATCAGCTGATGAAGCTCCGTCTCCACGGAGTTGCCAACCTGATAGGCATGTTGTTCAGCACTTAGAGGCCTTTCAATTAAGATAGGTCCTCTGATATATCTATCTATTAGCCTTTCCAAAGTCTTTAAAAGAAAGGAAGTCAGACTAATAGGTCTAAAATCCTTAGGCCCAAGGTAAGAGCTCCTACCGGGCTTAGGAATAAAAACTAGTCTTGCCTGCCTCCACGACGAGTGTACATAACCCATCGCCAGGCAAGATCTGAATATTCTTACCAGGTTTGGAATGAGTAAATCCTGTCCCTGCTGAAGCAGGGCCGGGAAAATCCCATCCATCCCTGGGCTTTTAAAAGGGGCAAATGATTGAATTGCCCACTTTATTCGCTTATAGGTGGCAATATCTTTGGCAGTCCGCCAGTCCTGCATAGCAGGCCGGCAAGCCTGACTAGATACAGCCTCCTCATTAACTACCTGTGATTCAAGGAAGTGCGTCCCAAGCAAGAGTCGTAAAGTATCCTCCTCCGAGCCAGTATATGTCCCAGAGGGGGTCCTCAATGAGCCCAATTTGGCTCTAGAGTCTCGCATTAGGATTTTATACAATCTAGCCGTACTTGGTAGATTGTTGATACTCTGACAGAAGTCTCTCCAGGCTTCCCTGGAGGACTTCTTCAGTTCTTGCTTATACTTGCGCTGTGAATCCCTATGCAGGTTCCTGCTCTCAGTATCATGATTACCTTTAACTCTGTTAAAAAGCCGTCTCGTGGAGTTCCGAAGGTTGCTCAAAGTTGAGTTCCAGCGGAACCTCCCATTTACTGTCCTAACTGCTCTAGGTGGACAGTTATCCTCAAAGGAAGATCTGAGGGCCGTACTGATCCAATCAATGCAGTCCCCCAAGTTTTCCTTGTTATAAGAATTTCTAGGCATTCCCCCAGCGATCCTGCCCCTCAGGTCCTCCCTATAAGAGTCCCAATTGGTCCTCTTGGGGTCCCTGAAGGTCCTTGGATCAAGGGAGCCTGCCAACCGAAATTCTATGTGTCTGTGGTCGGAAAGGGACGGTTCACTACTGACCCTCCAACCACTAACCTTGTCCAGGATTCCTATGGATCCTAGTGTTATGTCTATAGCTTCCTCCCTTCTGTTATTACATTATGTAGGTTCGCCGTTATTCAAGATTTCCAAATCCGTTGTACTTATGTAGTTTGCAAGAGCCTCGCCCCTGGCGTTAACGTTGGTGCTACCCCAAATCCCATGATGGGAATTAGAGTCGCAGCCAACCACCAGGTCAAGTCCCTCCCGTCCACAATAAGTAACAAGGTCCTCAAACTCCCTTGAGGGAGGAGGATCCTCAGAATCATAAGGGAAATATGCAGAGAATAATTGCCGCTCTGCATTTCCCTCCTTATAGCTCACAAGAACAGCTACCACGTCCTGAGAACAGAACTGCGGTAGTGCCCATGCATTCATACCTTTAATTAGGATGCATACTCTAGGCCTATCTGTAGTGCGAGCACTAAAAGTAGAGAAGCCTGCTGCAGTCAACCCCATGATACTGCCCTCACGAGTCCATGGTTCCTGTATCAGTGCGATATGTATCCCTCCAGTCTGTAGCCGTCGGGTAAGAACCCTAGAGGCCACAAAAATGTGTTGAAGTTAGCCTGCAGACAGTAAATAACCCTAATGGTACTCACCATATGCCTTAAAAATAGAGCTTCTTTCTAGCTTCAGGTTCCTGCTGTTGTGAGGTCCCTGAGGCTATGTCGGGTCCGATCCCTTTATCTTTGGAGTCCCCTGTTAAGGAGCTCTCTGATCTCTTGAGTTCCCTGGCGCAGTAACGTATAGAAGCAGAGTCCCCTATAGAGGAGCGCTCTAGTTCCCTGGGTTCCACAGCCAGATTTCTCTCAAACTTTACCCATTCCGAGTCCCCAATTAAGGAGAGCTCTAGATTGTCATTGGAGTCCCCCTTTAAGGAGCCTTCCGATTTTATAAGTTTCCTGGAAATTTTCCCCATGGGAACTGAGTCCCCCGTGGAGCGCTCTAGTCCCCCGGGTTCCATTGCCAGGGTTCTATCAAGGTTTATGCTAGACTCAATGGTCCTGTAGATTTATATATTTATTTATTATTTATTTAATACATTAATACTTATTGGCCCCTGTCCTGGATTCCTATCAGAGGCCTCTTATGCACTATACAATTTGTAATTATTAATTTATAATTACATAGATTATCTACATTATTTCTAATTTAATCTAAAAAATATAAGTATATAACGCAACGGAGAGAAAGGTTAACTATTTAAGAATAAATATAAAAAAAATCACAAAAACATTGATAACTTAATAATAATACTAACTACATTAACTAAAGTAAGTGTCGAGTCCGGGATTTTTGTGGATTTGTGATGATGAATGGGAGGTCGCGCCAAAGCATACCAATCTTCACAGATGCAGTACACTCCCGCATCCTCACTACCATCTCATCATCAACCAGGTGAATACCAGTCGTCACCCGAATCCTTAGTCTGGAAGCCAGACTTCAGGCATCGGCGTCAACCGGTAGGTCATCCTGGCACCACGAAGTCATGTCCGGGTGTTTGTTATCCTTTATTTGTAATTTGTCTTTTGTCCTGTGTCCTTATGTGTCTTATGGCATTGTCTTCTTATTGTCTTTGTCCGTGTCTGCTATTTATATAGTCTTCTTTTGCTTTCTGGGAAACTCTATTTGCTGCTTCATCCAACAACTTCCACGAGTAGGGGTCTCTTATTATGTTCCCTATTTGCCTACCTTGTAGTAGTCTCTGAAAGGGCTCCCTCAACTGAGCAGTGTTTTGGCATTCCCAAACCACATGCTCAGGAGTACCTATTCCCCCACACGAGCAAGCGTTGGAATCCGAAATGCCCTTTTCATTTAAGTAGACCATGTAGGGTCCATGGCCCGGCAGGTAGTGGATTAAACCTTGGGATGGTTGTAGATGTCGCAGTTCTAGTCTTTCGTGTACGTCCATAAAAATATCGTAGGTCCTACGTCCTGTGTTGCTTTCTTCCCATCTGGTTTGCCACAAATCCAGTATCATATTCTTGATATCCCTTATTGTTTCAACTCGAGTGTCAAGTATTAATTCTGCACGAGCCTGTAATCCCTTTTTAACCAAGAATGTAGCTCCTTTTTGCCTTATAAGGAGATCCAGTGGTATAACCCCGAGGACTGTGGTTAAGGCATCAGTCGCCGTTGTTCTGTAAGCTCCTGTTAGTCGTAGCAGGATTCCCCTTTGAAGACTACGGAGCTTCGCAGCTGGCTTGATGTTTTTTAATCGGTGGGCCCAAATTCCTGCACCATACCCCACTATTGATACCAATATTGTCTCATGATACAATTTCATCACACTTGGGGGAAGACGAAACTTGGTCATTCCAAGATTGATGAATTTGTTCATTAGTCTATTGGCTTTTGCGCTTACTCGTTCAATATGGGGCATGAAGTTAAGCTTTTCGTCCAGGTCAATCCCTAGATATCTCACAGTTCTGCTTCTCTTTATGCTTTGTCCATTTATCTTGAGTGTTGGGTTACGTAGAAGCTTCCCTTTAAGCAATAGATAAGTTGTCTTTGCTGGTGCAAGTTTTAGTTTTACTTCTGCACACCAGTTACCTAATATTTCTAGAGTCCTATTTGTTCTACATTCCAATTCCCGTCTTGTGTCTGCCTCAAACACCAAGAGTAAGTCGTCTGCGAAAGCTACCAGTCCAAGTAAGTCGTTTGATTCTTCCAATCTTAAGAGTCCAGGTTCCATTCCCACATCCCAGAAAATAGGGCCACAAACAGATCCTTGTGGGCACCCTTTGCTGAGTTGTTTCATGGTTCTGTTGCCGTGGCACTCAATCAGGGCGAATCTTTCTTGGCAGTAGTCCTTGAAGGTGTTGTATAATTCTGCCGGGCATTTAAGTTCCCTCAGGCATCCAAACAAAGCCGGCCACCAAAGGTTGTCAAATGCCCCTGAGATATCTACAAAAACTCCTACAACATATTTCCCCCTTGCAGATTCTATCAACCTAATTGCTCGATCAATAGCGTCTACAGTAGATTTCCCTGTTCTGAAGCCATACTGATGAGGATGCATTCCAATTTGCTGTCTATGTCTTTGTAACCTATGGCAAAGTATTTTTTCAAACACCTTACCCAGGACATTAAGCAGACAAATAGGTCTGTAAGATTTTGGTAATAGTGGATCTTTATCCTCCCCTTTATGTAGAATAATTACCTCACTTTGTTTCCATATGTTCGGAAATTTTCCTTGTCGTAAGCATTCACTCATCAGTTCAGCCGCAAAAGGTGAAACCTGTTGACAAATATTGTGAAGAATTTCTGATTTTATTCCATCAGGACCTGGTGCTTTTTGTCTTTTTAGTGATTTTATGGTCGTCTCTACTTCCTCTGGTGTTATAGGCTCAAAAGTATTGTCAGTGTGGTAAGGTTTATTCAGTTCACTCCTTAGAAGAGTGTGTCCAGGATTATCACTCTGAGTGCAGTCATCCGGAAGCAAGACATTGAAAAGGAGTTCAGTAGATTCCTTCCAACTTTTAGTGAGGGAGCCATCACCCTTGCATAGTGTTGAAAATGTGGTAGGAGGTCTAATTTTACCAGCAGCAATTTTGAAAGGAATTCCCCACGGATTTAAAGAAAGCTGTTCGTGCACAAACCTCTCCCAGCTCCTTAATTTCAGTTGTTGGAGTTCATCTTGAAATTTCTGTTTTCTCCCCTTATAAATCTGTAGGAGTAATATTTTTGCTTCTGGATAACGGCACACCTGGTAAATTCTCCTGGCTTTCCTTGCTTCCCTTCTTAATCTCTGCAAGTGATCATTCCATGGTGTGTCACTGATTTTAACTATTGAGCTTTTCAGGGGTATAGCTACAGCCATAGCCTGATGAATTGCTTTTGTAAGCTCTTTAGCTAGAGTCTCAACACAACCATCCAATGCGGTCATCTGCGGAGGTTTGAAGGTATTACGAAACAATTCCCAATCTGCATTTCTAATGTCATATCTACACTTTTGTTTAGATACCGTACTCGATAATACCTCCGTCCTTTTGCCGACTTCAAAACTGATGATATTATGATCACTTTCCGTTAACCCTTGCCCTACTTTCCACCCACTTATTAATTTAGCTCCTGGAAGATTAGCTAATGTCACATCTATGTTTGTACCATTTTGGCCAGAACATCCTAAGTAAGTGGGTGGATTGTTAGGCTCGTTAATAATAAATAAATTCAATTCACTTACCAATTCTTCTAGTGCTAGACCTCTATCATCAGTTTTTTCGTCAAACCAAAGTTCAGAATGAGCATTTGCATCAGTTGCAAGGATGACTGGAATTTGCGTGTACGTCGAATAGATGTTATGCACTTTGTCCAGATAAGGATCAATTTCATCCGAAAATTGAAAGTATACACTTGCCAATACCAATCTTCCTTGTGTCGTATGCAATTCCACACATGCTGTGTGTTGATCATTGAACTGCGTTAGTTTTGTCACAGTAATGTCCCTATTGAAGACTATTATTGCCGACATAGGGGCATTTCCTGTAGACACGATTCTTGCAGTCACTGGCATGTATGGAATTTTACCCACTATCGAGTACGGTTCCTGTAGACAAAGAATATCCACATTCATTTCCTCAGCTAGCTTCCTCACCTGCTGAAGGACGGATTTGCTTCTCATAGCATTTAGGGATGCTATTCGGAGCACGTTTTTGGCATTATGGAAGGTAGGTGTGAAAATGACTGTTGGGCCATTCCATTCGTGGATTGAATGCTTGCACGTCCATGGGTTTTTACAAGTTGTCTGTACAACTCGTCGATGCACAACACTTCCCCTCTTCTTCCAAACGCCATTTCAGTAAGGATCAGAAGCTCCTGAGGATCTGAAGGAAGATTTACAGCCTTGAGTTGCATTCTATCGAAAGCTTCAGGCTGTGGGAAAGTTATTTCGTCTCCTTTGGAGTGGAGTTTTCGCGTCAAGTGTCTTAGGGCTATAGTCAGATTTGTATGTTCTTCAAGTCTAGACAGTCTCAACATTGTCTCAAAGTCATTATAGATTTGTACTGGATTATTTGTAGGTTGTTTTTTATATATCTCGGTGTTTTGGAAAGTGTCCTGGATTTGTGACTTTATTATTAGTTTTTCATTGTCATCGTCTTCCGTCGAAGTCCTTGTGTCGGATGATTTAATCTGATTCCCTGAAGAACGGTTTAATCTGATTGGCTTACTGGTGGTGACGTCAATATGATCAGCTCTTGATTTCCACCATTTCCACCATGCTGCCTTTTTTGTCATTGTTTCAGTTCCGTCTTCATAGCCTTCAGTCAGTTCTGTCTGTGTCATTTGGTCGAGTTTAGCCGGTGTCTTCATTCTGGATCCTCTGTACGCCTCAGCTCTCAGTCGATTTCTTCTTTTCCTTGAAGGTGAGGATCTTTTCCTTCTTTTCTTGATATCCTGCAGAAGGTCATACATTACATCCAGAATGATCCTTTTAAGCTCTTCCACATGACGAGTCTTATGTTTCGAATTATCCATAGTCTATCCTCTGAATATGCCGGTTGAGCAGCATTCGGTATGTTGGACAATCCTTCGTATTTTGCTGGTTACAGCATTTCCCTCGTAGCTTGCACGGTATGCATACTGCAGCCTGGTTTATTTTAGCGCAGTTTGCTTTCATATGGTCTTCTTCTCCACAGTGTCCACATGTTGATTTCTCTTTTCTGCAAAATTTTGCTACATGGCCAAGGTCCTGACATCGAGCACAACGTGCAATTGTCAAGAAATCCTTTGGTGTTGTGGCAGTGTAGGAGAGATACAAGTACCTTTTTCGTAGTATCTGTCTCCTCAGAGTCGGATCTACCTCAACTACATGGTTGACTGTTGCCTTCTCCTTTGGTCCCGTTTTGAATCTTGGTAGGAATTTTGTTTTAAATTGCTCTAGGTTCATTTCCTCATAAAAGTTTTGATGATATGCCAAATTTGTTATCTCTTCACTGGTTAGAGTAGTTGGAATGTCGTACAGTATTAACAGGGGTCTCTTCTTCTTTGGCAGTTCCACTTTTATTTCAGCATTGTTTTCCGTTTTTTTCTGGATCTTTTTTATGTCTTCCTCAGTGTCTGTTTCTATTATTACTGACCTAGGCGTTGTTTTAATATTTTTTATTTTAATTCTGTCCTCAATTGGGTTGATTATTTTTCTAATTTTTTCCTGCAGACTTCTTGGCTGTTCATTGGTTTTTGAGGTGATGAACACTACATGATTTTTGTTGGCTGCCACTTGTTCGATATGCTTTTCATGTGAGGGTTTTGATGCCGCCACTGCTGCCATGCTTGCGTACGTTGGCTTTAACAAACTGGAGTGTTCTTTGCTTAAGTCCAGAACTTGTTGTTGAAGCCTTGAATTCTCTTTTCGCAGTTCGTTTATTTGACCATCCTGTTTCGCTATTATTAAGGCACATTCCAGAAATTTATCTTTCACTTGCTGGAGACGTGAAGCTGATATTTTTGCTTCTTTGGGCAAGACTTCGTTGAGAAATGTATTAATTTCCGTTATGCGGGAATTAGCGTCTATGTTCGGAAGGTTGGATCCTCTTTTAGGGGTCTCATTGACTGATTGTCTCACTTCAGGAGTTTTTGTCACTTCCCGCAACTCCCTTCGTTCGGGAGGGGGCGATCGTTCTACCGGCATTTCCACCGGTTTTCAGTCACTAGCTACAAAAAAAAAACACTACATTCTGTACATAAAGAAAACATCAATGGTCCCATGAGCTGGGGGAAATATCTGTCAATACTCCTGGAGCCCCCACAGAAGTAGAAGGTCTGAATACCATGGGGTTCGACCTGGTTCCCCAAGGGGATCGTTCGTAACACCATCTAACCCTGGTGCCATTCAGCCCTCAGCACGATGCCTCCCACCTTAGCTTGGGTAGGGAAAAGGGAAGGAAACAGGACAGGATATGGAAGATAGGCCGTTGTAGGACGCCTTCGTCAGGCTTCTCCGCGTGAGACCTTCCCGACATGGGTGACCCTTCTGGTAGCTAGCTACCGTCGGTATAGCTCTCCGCCTCATTGAAGCACGCAAACCTCCCCGCCTGCACGGATAGTGCTTCGATAAGGCGACGTCCCCTGGGGAGGAACTCATGGTATACAACAGTCTTTATCTGTATTGATCACAGTAGATTGGAATTCAGTATTTTTTATGGATAGCAATGAACCTCAGGGTTTTTACAACAATTCATTCGATTGTTTTCTTTATTGGTTTTATGAATTGTATAATATGTTCTTTCCAATCAAATCTCTAAAAAGTCTACAAACGGCAAAACATTAAATATAGTTAAATGCTATAACAATGATTTAAAAGAAATCAAGAAAGACATGTTGTGTCACTTGACTAAATATAAGAGCACCCTTTCTGATGCGGATAAAGAACTGTACAAGACCAGTCGACATCGTTACAGAAAAGCTTTAACAGATGCTAAAAGAAAGCAAATGCTTGCTACATTCAAAATTCCATAAACAAGACTAAAGTAGCTTGAACTCTAACTAGGAATAATAAATGTGCAGGTAACAATAAACAGGATCTTTCTATTGATCCTAATACTTTTAATAACTACTTTATCGAAGCCCCAAGAAATATTGTAAATAACATACGTGGAACGAATGTCTCTGTCGAAGAATTACTGCATAATTATCAAAATGTAAATTTTTATTACAAATGGCAACCAATAACTTGTATAGAAGTATATAATGTGGTACGAAGAATAAAAGATCTCAGAGCTTAGACTACTATGGCCTATCAAACTCCTTTTTGAAAGATATCATAATTAGCGTTCTTGAACCGATAACATAATATTATATAAATGTATGCATGCAATTAGGTATCTATCCTGACAGTCTTAAAATTTCAAAAATTACTTCCATCTATAAAAAAAGGTAGTAAAGATTTACCTGGCAATTATTGTCCAATTTCAGTTATACCAATATTTAGTAAAATCTTTGAAACACTGATTAAAGACCACTAATGATTGACTTTGAAGTTAATAATCTGTTCACAAAATCACATCATTGTTCCCGAGCACATCACTCAACAACTGGTGCCGTGTGTGATCTAGTAAAATATGTACTAAATGCATTTGAAAATAAAGAACATACTAATGCAGTATTTTGTAACCTCAGTAAAGCATTTGATACAGTAAGCCATATCAACTTTGTAAGAAAACTGCATCATTATCGAATAATAGCTAATGAATTAGATATTCTGAAATCTTACTTGAACGGTCGCAAACAGGTAGTCCAGGTTAGAAACAACATCTCGGATATTAAAGAGGTAAAATTGGGTGTTCCACAAGGTTCTGTTCTGGGACCATTATTATTTTTAATATACATAAATGATCTACCTTGTAATATAATGTGCAAATCAATTGTCTATGCAGATGATACATGTTGTTGAACAAAAACAGCTCAATAATTGCACTTGAAAATCTTACAGATATTTCCATAAAACCATCCAGAGACTGGTTTTTTTTTAAGAATGACCTCTTTCTAATTTCTGACAAAACTCAAACAATTACATTCAGTCTAGATAAAAGTTTTGCTAGCACCAGCAGTGTCAAACTCTTAGGAATTATTCTTGACTGTTCTCTATCTTGGGTAAATCACATTGATAATCTAAGCAAACGACTTAGTAGAATTATTTTTTTACTGAATAATTTGACATACATTTTACCTGTTGAGTACATTCGCATGTCATACTTTTCTTACTTTCATAGTATAATAAATTATGGGATTATATTATGAGGAAATAGTAATCAAATTGAACAAATTCTAAAACTTCAAAAGAGAGCTATTAGAGTCATATCCAATGCTGATTTATATGCACCAAGAAAACCAATATTTAAAGAGTTAAAGATAATGGCAGTTGTTAATCTCTACATTTTCGACTTACTTATGCATATAAAAAATAAATGCAATAAGGAAATATCTTTATCTAATATACATTCTCATATGACTCGTAATACACATTAAATAGATCTCCTTCAACATAGATTAAGTAAGACAGATGCCAATTTTGAATATGTTGGCATCAAACTGTTTAATGCATTGCCTGAAAATTCCATCAACATACCTTTAAAATGTTTTAAATACAAATTTAAAAACTGGCTTACATCTAATCCAATGTATGAAATATAAGCATTTTTAAATCTTAACTTAAACTCAATTTAGTATTGGTCGAAAACTTGTATTCACTTAATCAGTGCTATTAATGTAATGCACTTGAATATACATTGAACTCATAATGTATGTATCATCAAACTGTTAATTTGTTTGGAATATGTTGTGCTTTTGTTGTCTAACATGTATTATATATAGTCGCATATCATTTTAATGATCAAGAGAACGTAAATAAATAAATACATAAATAAATATGTTTGTTTACAACTTACCTTATGACAGTGCCATCTTGCGGCGATTTATGAAAATATGGCAAAACCTATGCTGAAATAAAAAACTGCAGTTGGGAGCGTGACTATACTCCACCCTGGCAGTCCGAGTTCGATTCCCGGCCGGGTTGGGGATTTTTCAAGTATAAAATTTCCTTCCTGCACCTCGAATGTAGACCGTCCCATTTCTGAGGGCGAGTAAAGCTCTATCCACAATGCGCAGTCGGCAGTTGGTAGTCGGTAATCTGCAGTTTTCAGTTGCAATCGACCGCTTGGGAGCAGCACTCGAGTCGTCTACAATATGCTGTCGACATTGAGGTTAGGGAAACATTTTACAGATTACAAAAGGTGGAGGAATCGCTTTAAAATTGCATAATATATGTTTTAAATACATCTTGCTTTCTCGTAGTATGCTAATCTGTGTATACTAGTAAATAATTTTCAATCTCGTAATATGTTACTTGCAGTCGTTCAGTTGGTAGTCATAGATGAATTTCTCGTCTGCCGACTACTGTCTACCAACTGCCGGTTGCCTGCTGTCGACTGCAACTGCACATTGTGAATGTTGTCCACTGCTCACCACACGTTATACTTCGACTACAAACTACAGTTCTATAGTGGCATCGGTACGGGACGGAAGTGATTTTCGAGTCTACCGTGCGTGGAAGTGCCGAAGACGATAGAGTTTCAGTTCGTGGGATAGTTAACTTCTGTTTGCATTCCGGATTTAGTGCAGTGCCAGTGTATTTATAGCTGGGTTATTGTATTGGGCGTTTAGCCTCCCCGGGAGGGGTGGTTTTTACATACAATCATGGAGGAGGGTGTGGCAGTAGGACAAGAACAGGAAGTGATTTTTATTGCTCCAAAAGTAGATCCGATGATTACGGAATTGGAAGTTGGTACCACCATGGAAGTAACGCATGGTCTCCAGGAAGTATCGGTAGATTCACCTCCGGATACTAACAAATCTAGAAAACAAAATATATGTATAGGCACTCAGATACTGGTCCATATTTTGTAACGATCAAACAAGAGGGAAAGAACTTGGGTAGATTACATCCCATGAAAGTGGGCAAATGGTTGTACCAATCAAACTATGATGTTCAATATGTCTACAAAG
Organism: Ectobius pallidus; assembly: GCA_964059195.1. NCBI lineage: Eukaryota > Metazoa > Arthropoda > Insecta > Blattodea > Ectobiidae > Ectobius > Ectobius pallidus. The sequence goes on from CAXKWD010000008.1 coordinate 41,904,453, forward strand.
TGAACTTTTCGCAAATAGAAGTACACTTTAAGACCTACCAAGCGGCGAATGCCTTTTTTAATTCTGATTTTTATATGGTACATGGAACTACGTCGTTCATACCGGCATATAACCTATTCTCTACTGGTATCATTAAGGGTGTTGACACGATTATCACTGCGGAAGAAATCAAGCAGGATGCGATCATTATGGAAAGATATCAAATACAGAATGTGTATCGATTCAACAGAAGACAGGAGAATGGCCACGGAGACATTCAGTATGTCCCCACACAAACAGTTAAAATCACCTTCCGAAGTCAAACCCTTCCGCAAGAAGTGATTCTATATCACCAACATTGTTAAGTGGAAAGTCACAAAGAAAGGATCATGATGTGCAGGAAATGTGGACGTTTCAAACATAGAGAGACGTTTTGAAGGGCGGACACTAAATGTCTGAACTGTGGACAGGAACATCCTACGTCTTTGTGTAAAACTGAAGCGGTGAGTTGTGTAAACTGTCATGGCGCCCATAGGACTTTGGACACAGGGAAATGTCCAGTCTATAAGCAAGAACAAGAAATAGAGGACAAGCTGCAGACACATTCCATCTCTCGTTATGAGGCTCGGAAAATGGTCAAGGGGCATACGCTCTATTCACAGATAGCAAAGAAGCAGACCATTGCTAATTTTGCATCACATCAGTAATTTCCACCGTTAGAAAGAAATTTTTATTTTGGAAGTACCCATCAAGAGAAAGGGAACTCAGGTGGATAGAAATCCCCCAGTCCAGTTAAAAGGAAGCAGCCAGAAGTGCGGAGTGATATTGATAAATTACATAAGAAGTTATTGATTTCTCCTAATGGGAGAACTGAAGAAGTCCAGCAGGTAAGGGAACAGAGTAGTTTCCAGAAAGACACAGGGGAAAGGCAGAGAGATACAGACAACAACAAATTGACGTCACAGAGTCAGCGGATGTACACTAAAGGTGAAAACCAGAATCAGGTACCACAACCTAAATTTACTATTCTTACATCCATAAAAACCATACCCAGTGAAGTCCCAGATCACTTAAGGGTTGATTTAGAAAGGATAAATGCCCAAATCAAAGAGGTGCTGTAGGAGAAATATCTGATACGGCACATAGGGGAAAGGGTGGATACGGACGGATTATGCGACTTTCTCTGATACCATTAATCTGATGCCAAACCAGATCTTATACAAACCGTAGTGTAGAATACCTTCTAGAATTTCTGCTACTGACAACATACATGTCTCGGTGACTGCTGAAATATGTATTACTTTAGATGACTTTATAAATAAAAAACAAACATCATTGATTATTGAATTATATTTATAAAAACTAATTTTAAAAATATTACATTACCGTAAATATTACTACCTTCCTGTCACTTCCTCAGTCTTACACAGCGGTATGAACCTAATTTCTATTTTTACAAAAACCAGGCGAGGCTTCAGATCACTTCCCACATTAGATTGGGAGCTCAAAGGGATTGGGTTTCTGTAAATCACGAGTCCCAGCTGCTTTGGGATAACTTCGTATTTTAACCTATATCTAGTATGATTACCGAAATCTTTCTCCAGGAAGTGGTCTCACTCATTAATTAATTAGCACAATTCACATTATCATCTGACGTTTCCGCTGTTTCAGTTGGTTCACGTTTGATTTTTGGGGAAACCTGTAGAAATGTTTGTTTTTGTAGTTCACGTTGGATTTCATACTGAAGTATTTACTTCCGCAGCCAGGGAACTTACAGGAATATTTTACAATTTCTGAAACAAAGAATAGGAAACATTAATTTTAATAATTTTTAGAACATGGAATAAATATTAATATTCACGATTGTTTTAAGTAGTTAATGTATTTTAACTTATCTTCGCTACTTTACATCTTGTTACGTGCAACAAGGGCTATAAACCCAAGGCCGTACAATATGCAACTAATATTACCAACTGGTAACATCAAGTATACAGGAATTAGCGGTTTCCACAGCAAATATAAAAAATAGAAGTTCAATAATACCAATTTATTCCAAATTCAATAATGTACCAATAAATAGGGGCGACTCTACAAACAGTGTGTACAGGAAGTAAATCTGGAAAACATCCTGTGAAGCATGGAATGCAACGAAAACCAGCAATACAATGTTCCAACAAAATAACTAAGCTTAAGGCTGTATCACAAGTCAGTTAGGTTTGGCAAGCATCACTCCTTGAATAGATCATAACGCAAGAAAAGGCAACCGAGAAAAAGAAAAGCTGGTGGGTAGAACAAAACGAAAGCTAAGTTAAATAAACTAAACCCCACCAGCGACAAAAACAATTAAATAAACATACCTGCAAAATTAATTGAATAGAAGATGAAACCAAGTTACATGATGGAAATTACTGATCGCAAAGGCATCCACGAAACCTCACAGGCAAGGCCTCCAGCTCCAAGGTAGACAGGAGCCTCCACGATGCAAGATGGCGATCCCAACCAAGTCACTTGCATGAAGAGAGGAGAGCACTAGCTCGCACGGTGATCGGTAGTCAACTCGCTAATGTTCCGCGATCGGAACCAGAACACTCCGCCCGGGAAACGCCCCCTTCAGTTAGTTCCAGCTACTGCATAAAGAGAGCGTTTTGCGGGCAAAGAGAAAAGAAAAACAAAGCAGGAAGCCAGAAGGGCTAAATAAAGAACACACCCGGAAACAAATGGAAGGAGACTTGCGCAAACCAAAACACGTCAAAATGTGTACGTAACACAACGAGAAGTAACAAGATATAAACAGTAACATAAATTAGAAGAAACGCAATATTACATAAGTAGAACAAATGTTAGTAAAAGATAAAATAATTAAGAAAACACAGTGCCGGCAACAAGCGGCACATCCTCTCCGGCCCAAGAGAAAACAAAATTGCAAAATTTTTTTCAGCAAAAGTTCGTCCATTAGAGAATATAGGCCTGCCATAACGAGCATAAATGTCATCACCAAAATGAAAATTAGTAGGGTTCACCTCTCAATTAATTCAGAATTGAGTCATATGAGTAACCAGATTGTTAAATTTGCATAGCCATAACAACTGCACAGTAACACAATGTAGTCCATTACACCGTGTAGAAGTAGAGTAGCCACATAATAATAACCAGTAGTTTGTATTGTAATATTAATCCAGTGGTTGGTGACGGATAATCTTCTGTTGTAGTTGCTGATGTAGACTGGTGAGTAGAATCTGCATGGTTGAGTTGAGCAGCAGATGTGAAGATTACAGCAGTGGTATGTGGTATATGGCTGTGCTATTTCTGGTTTCAGAAGAACAGTGCTAGGCGTCCCAGCGTGCCAACTTGACAGCAAGGAAGGTGGCCCAAAACAGAATGGTGACAAGCTCGGCAGGGAGATACTAATTGGGCCGTTGAGGAGGGTCACTCACCAATGCACAGAACAATCTGAAAATACAAACTTATATGAAAACCAGGTACGTACACATTTTAAGACCTGAGAAATTGTCCCTGAAGGGGAAACAGCCAATCAAGCACCAAAAATTTAAAGTTAATATTAGGGTTTGAAATTTCATCATTAATGAAAGTTTTTTTTTATAAATATATCTCTATACAACTAGATGAATTTATTATTCAAGACTGAACACCCAAGAAAATTTTAATACAACATACTTTTTCTTTAGTACACAACTATCTATGTACACATTTAGAAAGTCTCTTAGAAAATAAATCCTTGAAGAGGTAATAGTAATTACTGTTACAATCTTTTAATGCAAACAGGCATTAAAATATTACTGCCAGTTTTTCCCTTTTTTCATATATAACCAGAAGATTTCGAAAGAAAACAATTTAAAATACAATTACTTACAAAATGATTTGAAATAAGCCCAAATTAGGTTTTTTTAAGAAACAATTTAGGGCAAACTTCACAAAATGGAAGTTGAATTAGAATAAGTTAGATTTATGTACAATTCCATTGAATTGAGTAAAAGAGAATAATTTATATATATCAATATAATAAATTAATTTAAGAAATAATTTAAGAAATAATTTAAATACATAAATATTATTTGTATTAATAAATAATTTAAATGCAAAATTCCTTTCTATTGAAAGTTTCTAGATTGAGCAAATTTCTGAGTTTTTTTTTATATATTTTCATTTGTGGTTTTTTGATTAATGATGAAATTTAATGTTGAAAATGAAACACAAAGGTGAAAATGCAGTTGAAAAGAGAAAATGTTATAGCATGGTGAAATATGAAACGTATGGTGACAATGAAGGACGATAGGAAAGATGTAAATGTTGTACTAGTACCAGTGGCGGCCGGTGAAAAAAATGTTGTGTGTGCTACAGTATGAACATGCAAAAAATAAAATGTAACATGTCATTCACCTATGTCAAAAAATGAAGTCCATGCAATTCCATATGTTCCCGCACAGTAGTATCCAAATAAGAAACGAACTCTATCAGTCCTAAGATGATACCAGGATTTTCAGAATGTTCAGTTTCGCCGTAACCTCTCAAAGCAAATTCAAACTCCCCACAGAACTTAATAACCTACAATCAATTTTTGAAAGTACAAAGGCCTACCTGTTTTTTTTTTACACAGCCGAGAGATTTAATACGTTATATAGCCTATGTACTTAAAGTTACCTTTATGCTGTTTTGTTAACTTGCTAAGGTGTCCTAAGTCCGTTGCTCCCGTTTATCTCCACGAATTGTAAACTCCAAATAGAAGACAAGGAAAACAGAAGAGAGCATTTCTAATTTACAACCACATATCCAACTGTTTTCATATACTCTCCTGTGAAATTTTATGTTGTAAACGCAGTTTTTTCTGCCTTTCGCTTTTTGGTTCATAAACAAATCGGGTGTGGGCCTTCCTAATTGTTTTATCTCGATTTTTCTTCCTTACTCCTTCTAGAGAATGGACAAGTTATTAAACCATCTACTGAATTCTTTTTGTACAGTCACAGCAATAACACTGAACATCTACATACACGCAGCATGAAATATACTTGTTCCACTATTCGGTTCTGTCTTGTTTACAGTTCACACTTCGCACAGAAACTATTATAGAACGCAGTTTGAGAATTAACAGGGTGTCTGGTCAGTATGTCCCTTCCCCCAGACGTAAGATTGTACTAACTTACCCTCCGTCAAAAGCTCAGCTGGCGTGCGCGTTAAATTCACTTCCCTCGTCGCTAAAAATTAATCCATTACAATATTTATAAGTGGTTTTTCAGTATTCAGTTTCTTCTTTCCTTAGGTAATTTAACTCCACTGGGTAATCTACAGAGGAAAATTTATACTGAGCGGGAATGGAACCCGGGTTTTAGCTTTGTACGTATTTATGTATTTGCATTATTATTATTATTATTATTATTATTATTATTATTATTATTGTTATTGCTATTATTGTCAGCATTAGTATTATTATATATTTATATACACATTGAATTAAGGAAACAAATCTATGAGGCTATTAGTATAAATTATCCTATTAAGTATAGATTTAGCTCTTAAAGCTAAGCTATTTCATATATTCATAAGATTTAATGTCAAGCCATGGTATTCTGAATTAGGGCCTACTACTAATTTCGTATTAAAACAATCGATTACATTGTAGAAACCAACCTGGCTTACATCGATTTGAACTCTATTAAAACTGCACGTCAAGAAAAGCCGCCATCAATAAGATGCGTTACCAAGGACTGTTCCTACTTGCAAAACAACCTTCAAAATATCCACCCCAACTGCCAAACAAGAGGTCATCAACTCACCACCAGTTTCTTGTAAGGCATGCAGCATACCTATAGGGGGCCAGGTTCTACTAGATTCATAGCTCCAACGAGGCGGTTTTCATGCTAACAGCGGCAAATATACACTCCGCCTCAGGGCACTTTCCAGGCCTCGGTCATCAAGCAGAGCAGCGCTATTCGGGACTGAGCACACTGCAGTATAATGCTTAGCAACTCAAGCTGACCCTGTGAGGGATACCGCATACTGTATAACGGTTGGAAATCTAAGCTCAATTTTTTAAAAGTATTTTTAAAAGAATATCTGTAATTTTTGTGTAAGTAATCAATAATATTTTATTTAACAAAATGATCAGTGTGCTATAACACAGTAGCACATTAACACCGGCCGCCCCTGACTAGTACAATCGTAGGATGAAAGAAATGGAAAATATGAAAAATGGAGCGTATTCGTCGGACGAGAGCTAAAGAGGAAAGTATACGAGAAAGGAAGTAGGGCAGGATTCTTCATAATGCCGAAAGCATCTCGGCGGAGCAGGGGACCGCCTCTTAGGTCGGGCCTCCTTGAAGTCGAGCACACACACTTCAGTCTTTCTCGGGCCGTACGGGGGTCTGAAAATAATAAAATCCAAAACCTCGGTGTTCAATACTCCGGAAACGGAAACCATTGTCCACGCCCCGCTGAAAAGGAATTCCCGGTAACTCCTCAGCCGCCCGAGGACAAAGAAGGGAAAAGCAACCTCCTCCGTGGAATTAGCAGACGTGCCTGGAAGCCGCGAACAGAAACGAGGCACGTCCTCCCATGAAGGAGGAAAAAACCACCCGTCGAAACAACGGTCAAAAGCACCGCCAACGAACGCAAGAGAAAATGAAACAACAATGAAAGACCAGTTGTAAAACAAAATTATAATCAAAAAGTCCATTTGAAAATATAACATGATTTAGATTTCAACACTGGCATTAGTTTAGTACTAATTAAATTAGTTAAAGTAAATTTCAAAACCAGTGAAACCTTAAATGCAATAATTTTGAGTTGACTAGACTTAACCAGACTCTAAATCTTCTAGTTTTGAGTCCGCTTTTTTTTCCCAGTACAAGTATTAATTACCCGCAGATAAATGAACCAGAGTAGGTTCAAAAGAAAGCCGACTTTGAAAGCGGTAATTTAAATAATGGGTAACCATTTTTTTGCAAGGTTGGACAATGCTTTGCGTTTCATAGAGGTTTTGGATAATTAGATATTAGTACACTGTAATCAATAGAACACAAAATAATAATAAAATGAAATAATCCACTGAGTATATGCAAAATGAAATAAAGTAATTTTGAAAATGAAAAATCATATCATAGAAAAGAAAAAAAAACAAAAGAAATTAACCTGATATTAGTTTTATAATTTGTATTTACAGAAAGAAAACAAAACAGCTGGTATGCAGAAACTAAAGAAACAAACAAAACGGAGAGATGCAGCCAAACAAAACAAAACAAAACAAAACGGAGTGACAACAACAGCGCAGAGCCACACTACAAAGGGGAAACCGGCGCCAGGAAAAGAATATGAAAATAAAATGTGTATAATAATGAGAATGGTGTAAGCAACTTCGGAAATAAATGTAGCTATAAATTTATATATGTCCAAAACGGAAACAAACGAAAGGCTATATATTCATCCCTAATTAAGAATGCCATATCCAAAACAAAGCCAAAAAATTTTAAATGCAACGAGCTTAAGACTCTCAACAACAAACACCAAACATGAATACGCGAAAGTAAAAATACTAAGAATATAATAATAGCAATATCTATATATATTTTTTTATAAATGAACACCCATAAAAACGATACACTGAAAAAAATTTAGTCAAGATTCGCTTATTCATGTTTTAGTGGAAACAGAGGGTCTAGATAGGAGGAAGAGAGAAAGATAAGGGAAAGAAGAAAGAAGCAGAGAGGAAAGAAGAAAAGAAACCCCCACCTTATGCAAAATATATATTTTAAAAAAAACCAGAAAATTTTATACCACTTGAAAAATGACCAAAACCTTTTTTATATATATATATACACACAAATATAGACCAAAACGAATTTAGAACCTAACCCAAATATGAGATAGAAAAGTAGACAGAGGACAGAGTAGAAGAGAAAAGACAGGGAAAAACCCCAAAGAAGGAAAACCCTAAGAAAGAAGAGAAAAATCCCCGCGTAACTTGACTCGGGCCACTCGGGAACGTCGGCTCCCATATCTCCATGCCCACACATGAAGACCCCTGAGTGCTAGAGTCAATATGAAATCCGTTGGCATAAGCAAAATCATAGTTAACCAGACAAAAGCTACTTCCAGAGTCTAGTAAAGCCTGACAGTAATGAGAATTCAAAGAGATTTGGAGTAAGGGAAGCTTACTCCCTAGTTTTGCTACTATAGGGAAATTTACCGTATCTGAATGGTTATTAGCATATTTCACAGCTAGTCATGGGTTCCGATTCGGTCCCCCTTGCTGACTGGCAGATCCATTTAGATTATTGAAGGGTCTACGTCCTAATTTAGCCCAACATCTATCGATGGAATGCCCCACTTTACCACACCAAGAGCATTGTAAAGATGGCCTAACCCCACGATTTGGCAGGTTAGGAGAAGGTCCACTAAATCCAGAACCATTTGGGACACCCCTAGCACTGCCGCCAGAATTTAGCACTGAGCCACTAGTCTCTTGTTGGTGGGCTGCCGCCGCATCATTTAGGTTAGGACCCAAGTCACGGAGCTGACGCCTCGTAGTGGGCGGAAATAATCCCAAAAATAGACTACGAACTTCTGGCAACCGAGCACCTATTCCAACCATACGCACAGCCTCGGCTTCAGACTGGGGAACTAACAAGGCCTCCTTAACCAGCTCAATGTTCTCAGGAAATTGCAAAAATCTTTCAGAAGGAGTCTGAGTTCTATAGTAATGCTCAGATAATAGAGAATGAAACAATCTAGTGGGGATAAATTCTTTAATGACAGTTTCTTGAAAAGAAATAATGGTTGATCGGGAACTAATGGCTTCCGTAATTAACCTGGCTAATTTTCCTTTAGTGTGAGAGAACAATAATTGCAAAACCTGAACGTCACTAATTTGGAAATTCCTCACTTGATTACAAAAGGTAATAAGACATTTAAGAAAGTGAAAGGCTTGCTGAGAATCACAGATTTCAAAATATGGAAACTCCTGCAACAGAAGTTCAACCGGGTTCGAAAGCTCAAGCATGCGAAACTTGAAACTTCCAAGACCACCCAATGGTTGTTGAACGCCATTAGCGGATCCAGGCTGCAATACTACAGTCGGTTGAACGGGCTGTGTACCAAGACCTTCTGCTGTCAGGCTATTAGGCATATCCAAAATACTCGTTTGGGAAAAATCCCCAGACGGCCCAGGCAAGCTAACAGATTTATCTCTACTAGAATTAGTATCAGCTAGGCTAGTTTTCAGAAATTTCAGATTTTCAATTAATTCGGAAAATTTCTTATCCATACTCTGTTGGGCTAGAAGAATATCATTACATTCGGTGAGCTGAGCAATAACTGCGTTACGATTTTTCCAATGAACGATTCTGTGACGTAACCTACGAAACTGTTTGTCGGTTAGTCCAGTAGCTTGAAATTCAATCACGGTCTCGTTAATTCCTGAAGGGCAGCATCTATCCTACCATTCTCATTATTAACATCATCACTGCAATGTGCAGCAACAACAGGTTTGTCTAACAGTTTAATCTCTTTACATTTGGCCAGGAATGCTGACAGATCCGAATCCACATCTTCCACGAAACCGCGGCATAAGGAGTCAGCCCTCAGTTCGTGCATACGCAAAGCGTCAGGAGATATAGCACGGTCGTCCATGATGCCAAAGTATTAAAACTCCTCCAAGAAAAAACTATGTGAAAAACTCCAGAAAACTATGTGAAAACCCCACACAAATTTCAAAAGAAACACCCCATAAAGGGAGCGAAAAGGCGACCGAGTGCGCTCTGCTGCCAGTGTGTTACGTGCAACAAGGGCTATACACCCAAGGCCGTACAATATGCAACTAATATTACCAACTGGTAACATCAAGTTTACAGGAATTAGGGGTTTGCACAGCAAATATAAAAAATAGAAGTTCAATAATACCAATTTATTCCAAATTCAATAATGTACCAATAAAAACAGTGTGTACAGGAAGTAAATCTGGAAAACATCCTGTGAAGGAGGAATGCAACGAAAACCAGCAATACAATGTTCCAACAAAATAACTAAGCTTAAGGCTTTATCACAAGTCAGTTAGGTTTGGCAAGCATCCCTCCGTGAATAGATCATAACGCAAGAAAAGCCAACCGAAAAAAGAAAAGCTGGTGGGTAGAACAAAACGAAAGCTAAGTTAAGTAAACTAAAGCCCACCAGCGACAAAAACAATTAAATAAACATACCTGCAAAATTAATTGAATAGAAGATGAAACCAAGTTACATGATGAAAATTACTGATCGCAAAGGCATCCACGAAACCTCACAGGCAAGGCCTCCAGCTCCAAGGTAGACAGGAGCCTCCACGATGCAAGACGGCGATCCCGACCAAGTCACTTGCATGAAGAGAGGAGAGCACATGCACGCACGGTGATCGGTAGTCAACTCGCTAATGTTCCGCGATCGGAACCAGAACACTCCGCCCGGGAAACGCCCCCTTCAGTTAGTTCCAGCTACTGCATAAAGAGAGCGTTTTGCGGGCAAAGAGAAAAGAAAAACAAAGCAGGAAGCCAGAAGGGCTAAATAAAGAACACACCCGGAAACAAATGGAAGGAGACTTGCGCAAACCAAAACACGGCAAAATGTGTACGTAACACAACAAGAAGTAACAAGATATAAACAGTAACATAATTTAGAAGAAACGCAATATTACGTAAGTAGAACAAATGTTAATAAAAGATAAAATAATTAAGAAAACACAGTGCTGGCAACAAGCGGCACAATCTTTATAATAAGTTAATTAAACCTTCTCCTTTTCCAAACACTAATGCATACAGATCGTTGCAGAAAAAACCAGATATTACGCCTTTTCGTATATTGCTGTCATATGTTTCGAAACAAACCTGCCGCCATGGCAACAGCGATCACAGTGCACCAACCGGTGAACTTATGAGCTGTTGCTATTCTTTCAATGTTACTTTCACTTCCTTTGAGCCAACTGCGCATTGTGGATGGAACTATAGCATCGAGTGCAAGAGCAGTGCAAGTGCGCACTTCCGCACTCGAATATGGAACACAAGTAGTATGGTAGTCGTTATGGCCTGGTAGGGGAAATGTGGTGGGGGCAATAACGTCATAGTGGTGGGGGTGATGACGTCATCACTTCTCCTCCAAGATGGCGGCACTTCCTGTTCCGGAACAAGATGGCGGATGGAGGGAAATTCAAATTTCGAAAATGCAAGGGTGTGCTAAGTCGAAATTGTATATTTAATGCAAAAGTAAGCTAAGTCGAAATTTTGTGGCGGGATATTTGAAAATACAAAATGGTGGTCGACATGGTGGCTAGCGCCAAATTCAAAATTCGAAAATGCAAGAGTGCGCTAAGTCGAAATTGTATATATTTAATGCAAAAGTGAGCTAAGTCGAAATATTATTCTTAAATTGGTGGGATATTTGAAAATTCAAAATTGTTACCAAGATGGCGACTAGCACCAAATTCAAAATTATTAAATGCAACAGTATGCTAAGTCGAAATTGTATATTTAATGCAAGAGTGATCTAAGTCGATTTTTTTTTAAATTAGCGGGATATTTGAAAATATAGAAATAGAGGAAGCCTCAAAATGGCGGAATCTTCAATATGGCGGGGTAGGGCAGGATATATGAAATATGTATTTTTTTTTAAAGTGATGGAGGAAGATGGCGACAAAACAGGAAACAGGACTAAGTGGAAGGTAAGGATACTACTACTAATGTATTATATAATTATTTTCTTTCTTTCCTTTCTTTCTTTCTAGTAAAATGAAATTTGTAAGGATCTATGAGGAAGGGTTTAGGCTTATTGAAAAACGGCACATTATTATTGTATTAATAATAATGTCTCGTTTTTGTAAATAATTACAAACGTATTACATTAAGAATAGATCATGGATATTTATTTACATATATGTACATCAAAAACATATTAATATTAACACTAAAAAAAGTGTTCATGTTTGTCCTCTCTATTTTATCTAAATGAGCACTGTAATGTTCTACAACATGATCAGACCCTGATTGTTTATCTCGTCTGTTACACAGTCAAATAAACCTAAATTTTCCCAAGATGAGGGAACAGATTGCTTGTTTACAAGTTTCGATATGTCGTTCTGCATTATAGAGTACTTTGACATAATGTTTGTGATGATGTTAGTGTGTATAGAGAGAAAATTAATTTCGTTGCACTTTAAAACAATACATGTCTTCTCGTACTGAATATAGCACTGTTTAAAATTCTTAGCCAGTCTTAGTTTAAACTTTTCTTCAATAAACTGGCATGGTTTACCGTTACACATATGTTCAATTAGTTTTGGTAAGTGTAATAGGAATGAACTCAATAGGTAGGGTGAAAACACAACACACGCTCCGAATGAGTTTCCTATTTCCGCACAAGCACTGTAGTTCAACGATGTGTTGAAGACGAAACTTAGATATCTGTCCTTGTTTCGGTTGAGGAAATAAATCCTACGAGCCAGTATAGAAGGAACCACTCCTGCTTGCTCTACAAACGTGTCGACGGTTGGGTTTAGAGCTTCCTCTAGAAGTTTCTCCAAGTCTATCACATCCTCCGTAGATGGGATGGATTTCTGGTACCTCTTTCTACGAGGGTCTCGCCACGAAGTTTTATTCTGAAATCATACAAAAAACACAAACACATTAGAAAATCTATTCGTGATACATGTATACATGTTATGACAACTTGTTTTTATCAATCAGTTCTATACTTACTTTTCTTGCAAGAGTTTTGCTCCCTTCTTCAATAGCTGTAGACATCATGATTCCAGGAGCTTGCTCTACAAAAGCGTTGATGGATGTGTTTTGCGCTTCCTCTAGAAGTTTCTCCAAGTCTATCACCTCCTCTGTAGACGGGGTGTTTTCCCGGTACCTCTTTGTACGAGGCTCGCTCCTCGAAGGATTATTCTGAAATCATACAAAATCATCAACACATTAGAAAATCAATTCACGATACGTGTATACATGTTATGACAGCTTGTTTTTATCAATCTGTTCTATACTTACTTTTCTTGCAAGAGTTTTGCTCTCTTCTCCATTAGCTGTAGACATCATGATTCCCGGACGGTACGTTCTATACTGCCTCGTCTCGTCTCGTGTTATTCTGAAAATAGACAAAAGCAATTGTATTACTATCACGTGATCTAATGGTAATAGAATTAGTATCAAAACAAGATACCGTTAGCAATAATGACTCACGGTGTGAATGTCCGGGAAGACATCTCTGACCTCCTTTTGTTCCACACAACGTTCCCCAGGATTTATCGAAGAGTTGTACAGCTTCTCTGTCAGGAGTTGTTGCTGTGTTGAAGAGATTCACAAACTCTTGCATGTTATAACCTCTATCCATGTAGTAGATGAACAGGCAACTATACTGTCCGCAGACAGACGTTGTCAGCCCTTGCAATCTTTGAGTGTTGTATGACCAGTTTATTGAATTTTGACAAATAAATTTTGTTATCCTCGGAATGAGAGGTGGTAGTCCAAATGAATCAAAGTAATAAGCAAAATTTTGATTTTTAAAATACACGGCAACCCAATGTGAACCATGTGAACAATGAGGGTCTAGATTAATGATGTAAGATTTAGGTTTCTTTATTACTCTATGGGGTAGTAAATCGCTAGGTAAACTCCATCAAAAGTCTGAACATTACGATGTGCATGGTTTATTTGAATGGTGTTCATCTTTTTTAATAATCTGTCATTACTTTTCTATCTTTAGTAATTTCAATACTGTTATCGTATTCCGAATAGAGAATACAGGTAACGGCTTGTTTTAATTCTGTGTCAAATTTTGCTTCTATTCTAATGTTACCGTTTTTCGGTAAACTTCTATGACCATGCGAAGCAGAGGCGTCAGGAGTTAGATCATACATTAACATGAAGAGCCCATTTATATACATGTCGTGAGTGATTTGCATACCGCTATTGCTGTGCTGGATCCCTGAACCTATAAAAAGAGTATCATAAGCTAGTGTTGTAGTCTTTTCATGATCTGTAGAAATTCTTAACCCTTCTGAAGGAATCTGTTGACCATTTATATACATGGCAAAAGAATTCAAAGCAAAATGATGAAACTCGTAGGGATTGGATTCCACTGAGCCTGAGAAAGCCGAATTTTTCACCATTGAAAAGAGGAGTCTTTTGGGTAGAGTACCGATGTAAGCATTATCGATAGAAATCGATATAGATCCCGAACTAAATGTGAATGTTTTCAAATCCACTCTAGTGATGGGATAGTGGGCATTATGACCTTTTTCCAATGTTTTAACATGTGCTAACAGAATACTAGGTGAAGGTTTGATTTTCCTCACATACAGACCTACGTAAAGGAACTTAAAGAAAACTTTAGAGTCTTTGTCCTCACCTAAAAGATAAAACTCTCTCTTTGATTTCGTGAGACGTATCTGCATGTTTACGAATGGCAACAGAAGTTTCGCTAGATTGAAAATATCGCCATGTAGTTTACCAATCATGACTATTGGCTTAGATTTCTTAGATTTTTCATATCTTTCTAACCAACCGGTGTTTTTAGCGTTTGCTCCTAATGTTCCGTTTAGTCCAACTTCTTTAGGATCAGTCAAACCTTCGATAGCTTTATCTAGATACCAAAACGAGTTAGTCAGATGAGTTTTTGAGGCATCTTCTCCACATGCAAAGAGTGTTTCAAAATACGATCTGTAATTATACAAGTCTTCAGAGGAGGTGATTGATGTTCCATTTAAAGAAACGCTGCACTGCTCGAAGAGCGAATGAAGTAGATTGTTTACTCCGGTAATCTTATCAGTATCGGTTAACTCTTTTCCATCGTTTTTAACGAATTGTCCTTTCACCATGACCTGTACGTTTAAATCAATATAGTGTTCATTATCTGCAGGAACTATGATTTCGAGAACATTTTGATCGACTGGAGTAATGGGTTTACATAATGTAGTAACATTCCCCAACACGGCTGCCTGAATAGGAGCTTTATCGAAGACGTCGAACTCTGACTTTGTTAGGGCAAGCATCTCCACACTACTGACTACTTTCTTCTCTTTACACTACTATATATATCTCTTATTTCAGTTTTCGTCTTCATTTTTGATGAACGTTTCCTCTTTCTACCGTTACCATGCATTTTTTTCACAAGTTTCTTAGTTGACTCGTTTACTCTGATTGCGACAATGTCTTTTACTTTTTCACCTTTCTTCCTAGATACTATATCGGATAAGATATTTGCACCAGCCGAGAGACTTTCACGACCTAATGCTTTCGCGCCCGAAAAGAGAACAGGTTTTATAATTCTAAACAGTCCACCCAGGAAACTACCTAGACCTCCACCTTGTTGAACATAAGGGCTGCCGGTGTAGAAAGGGCCTAGATTGTTAAGACGCCCTCCTGACTGATTGACGTAGTAAGCGGTGAGCGGATCCATCTCAACTGAGTCATAAACTATATTGTTTTCTCTTTTTAAAATGTAAAACAAGCGTAGTAGGTTTAGTGCTATCCACTAATTTAGCTAGAGCACCTAACTTTGTTGTCAACTCTATACCTATCACCTGAAATTCTGTACTTTCAACGGGATGGTAGTAAACTATCGGAAACCAATGGTGCATCTGAGGAAAATGAATAATTCTAAGAAGTTTCACATACGAATCTCCTACAAGTTGGGGTTTCATTATATTACAATATATAAATACAAGTTCTTTCTTTGTAGTACATGTTGTTAGATTGATTTTTGCACCTTCCGTTTCTGATAAAATTCCTTGAGAATAACTAATTTCACATAATCCTACCTCCCACTGATCCCTCTCTAATTTTATGACTTGTGATAGTTGCACTTGAAAACTAGCTAGAGTATTGGTAGGAAATGTTTTGTACGAGGTATCACTGAGTAGAGTAATATAAAAATCTTCGTTCATCATACTAAATCTTTATCTTTAACCCAAGAATCAAAGTCCTGACCATAACCTCTCCAGCGTACGAGATGTTCTTTACTGCCTCTTACCGTACGTGTGCGTAGAATTTTATCTATTTTGAAATGCTGTGTCCTTCTTTATAGTTACAGGCGTAAGTTCATAACTATAAAACTGACCCAAGATAGGAGTGTTCCTAAGATCTTCGAGTTCGTATACAGGTTGAGGTGAATGTTTGTTTGATTGATGTTTCCGTGGAATAGTTTTGTTCGAAACCCTTATCGAATTTCATCTTCTCTTTACCTATTCTAACAGTCTGCCCCACATTGAATCGTACAGGTCTAGGTTTCACACGAAGTTGTTTGTTTCTCATACGTTTCCATATTTTCAAGACATCCCTATCGGTAACCTTACTAGGAGCCATTCCTGTACTGGTATGTACAGAATCGTTGTATCCTGCCACAAATCTATCCAACACGTCTAAATACTTGTAACTGTTCTTGAAAGTAAAATACTTGTACATTTTAGTTTTTAAAGTGCGATTGAAGCGTTCAACTATCGAACATTTAACATCAGGGTTGTTGGAAACGCGATACTCTATGTTCTCTTTCTCTAAAAAGTGTTGAAACGTTTTGTTTAGAAACTCTTTATCCTTATCTGTTCTCACTACTATAGGATTTCTATTAGATTTCTCCAACACGGACTCGAATGCTTTTTTCACCTCGGTACCTGTCTTAGATTTTAGAGGTACAACCCAGGCGTATTTGGAAAACACGTCAATAGCTACAAGTAAATATCGTATGTTGTCATTATGTTTCGAAATGTTTTGCACATCGGCTAGATCAAGTTCAAACACGTCGTAAATGTTGTTTACCGAATAAGGATTTCTTGGAAACTTTCTCCTAATAGGTTTATGTAAACTGTAAACATCTTGTGCAATCAACCATTCCTCTATATTCTTATCTGTAACGGTACTTGTTTGTGAAAGTTTGCCTAGAGTGGAAAAACCCGTAGGTTCACCAGGATTGTAATAGAGGTCACGTAATCTGTTCATCTTCTCTGATTGTAAGAACTCCACCTTTTCGTTGGAAATAATTTAGAAATGACTAGTTTATACTTACTGGTTCTAGAGGTTTTAAGCTCGTTATTATTATGTAAATGTCCACTGGTCGATATTAAAATGTCTTTGTACATCTCAAGGACTTCCTCACTTACTTGTTTCAAGTCTACTTTCTTTCTAGTAAGAAGTTCCCATAGACCTGCAGTTGTGTTGTACTTCTTATGGTTAATAATTAAAGTGTCGTGTTCTATATGTATTTTAGAATTACCTATCAGACACTCTCCCGATTCTTTATCCTTATAGATTCCAAACTCAGTATCTACAATCTTTGGAGAGTTTACATAAGCTGCCAGGTATTTACCAGCAAGATCTCCTATAACGCTAGGTTTTACATCTTCGGGCTCAGGTTCCGGAGGTATCTCGAGTGTTGAAGATTTCTCTGGTGAAACATCTCTTTTACTAGGTTCTTCTAATATTCGTTTCTGTCTCTTCGCTGAGATAGGATCTTTTTTCACGTATTTTAATCCACTCTTTGTAAGGATCTCTAGAAACTGACGAGTTTGAATCATCAGCACCACGTTTTAAACGTTTGTACTCTTTTATGCTGAGTAACATCATTTTCTGTAACATTACGTTAAAGAACTGATTCCAGACAATACAGCAGACAAGAGAGGAATTAGAAATCCTCCTTTCTGAACTAAAGTTTTCCTTTTCGTAGGGAGAGAAACTTTTCTATCGATAAGATATCTCAAAGATTTTTTATGTTTGCTCAATTTACGTTTAGAACACGAATGAATTTTACATTGACCGTTAAAATCGTTCAGAGCACACTCTATTATAGCAAGTATCAACTCTTTGTTAGCGCTCTTTAGAATAAAACTTCTGAACTGGGGCGAAGCCTTTTTAAGAACTTGTAAGGTATGGTAATGAGATTTTATCCGTTTCATGCTTTACAGGCACGTAAACCTTTGTAACTTCGGAAGGAAATATTTAGTTCGGAATCTAATCAAATCGTTAGTTCTCTGACAAAAATCTATTAACATATAGCCGTGAACATTCTTCGTAGCGTTTTGAAAAGCTTTGTAAAACGCTCTCCAGTTTTCAGGGTACACTTGTCTAGCTAGAAACTTAATCTGATTTTTATCTATCAAGTTTCTAAACAAGACCATATACTTTGTATTCAGAGAACTATCTCTACTGTGCGAAGATTGATGAAAAAGGTTCTGAGTGATTAAAATTACAGATATATTACGATGATGACAACCTTTTGTGAATATTGAAGACACCTCGTTAGAGTAGGCTTTGTCTAGTAAATCGTCTAAAATTATTAATACAGGTTTACTACAGTCTTGTTTCTCTTTAAAGTTTGGAAGACCTTTATGATACGTCACAGGGGTATTGAATTTACTAGACGGAGGAATGGCATTAGTTTCACCGAAACACCACAAAATTCTGCTGTATTTACTTACGTTAGATAGATGTTTCAAGTTGTTGATCAGTTTTATAGTGAAAGTAGTTTTACCACAAAAACTAGGACCTGAGACAATTAAAGTGAAATGGTGTTCAAACTTTACGACAACCATAACAATCTTTTGTCATAGGCATGGGTCCATCCCAACAGTCGTGAACAGGATAATGTGTATCACATCTAAGACACTCTTTAACTATTGCACTACGTTGCACACTTTGAGGGAGTTTATCGTACACTAGATAGATACTTTGAGCTGCACAAGAAGCTAAAAATTCCGGGGATAACTCTGCCAATTCTTCTGTAGTATGATGTATAAGGGTTCTATTGATCAACAACTTCTTCACTGCCAAACACTCTAGAGACGAGGACGAGTCCATACTGACACGGTACTTTCTCCTCGTCTTTATTTATACCCGTAAGGGTGGGAGTCGAACCCACCGCTAAGTGTGCGTCTTTTCCTGAAGCAGAGACGGTACATTTTATCCTCAGGCTCCGAAACTATGCTCGGACCGGCCTTTCTCTTTATTTTCTTTTCGGTTCTCACAGTCACTGTTGCACTGTGATCACCTTCTAAAACCATACTCTTGATGGTGTCAAAGTTGACCACTTTCAAAGTATCATAGTTTAAAGTGATACCTCTGACCTTACATACAGTTTTTGTGGTGTTTTCATCGATAGAAACTTTATAACCATAGTTCTTAGGTCCTCCGCTAGCAAAACTCAGAGATGTATGCGTCAGGTTCATAGTCTGTCAGCTCGTCCGTCATGTCGCCTAGAAAGTCTGAAATGGGAACTGTGTACTCGTCTTTGTCGGTCTGAGTGTAAATCACACTGTCTGTGTCGCAATATAGGGCTCTTCGATCCAACTGATCGAGGTATTTATAAAGGGTCATACGTCCACCAGTTGTTACATAGGCCCCATGAACTACACTAGTGTGAGGAAGAGGGACCTGTTCCTCTTCTATGGGGATATAGTTAACCCACACGACTTCATCACTGGCAAAAAGGAGCCGTTTCACTTCTATACCTGGAGTCGTGAGGAGGGTAATCAACTCTAGAGAGTCATTAACAAGCTTCGTCTTCGTCCTGTTAGGATCTTCACAATATTTCCCCCAAAAAGAATTGAGACAAAGCTTGCTAATGTCCCTCTTTCCAGCGTTCTTCACGATCTGGGTAGGGTCTAACATAATGCCTTCTCTCTCATAAACCAGATCGATATATTCTTTTTTCTCCTGATCTGTTTTAACCTTGCTAGGGTATCCGCTGGACTCTGTCTTTATTTTAAGGAACAGGTCTATATAGTCCGCGAACAGTCCTCCTTGACGAGAACTTTTAGAGTATGTGGTAACCTCATACTCTAAGAATTCGTGAACTTTCTGAACAGTATACCCTTTCTCTACTGCCAGTCTCACCTCATCCACAATCCAAGTACCTGTGAGTACTCTCTCTTCCTCGTCATGAGTGCAAGTCCCTTGCTCCATAGTAGCAGCGCAGGAACGGCAAAGGGGAAACAAGAGCTTACCACCCCACCTGAAAGGCAAAACGGGGTGGTAAAGCTGTTGCGGAGGCAGGACGGTACATCTAATGACTCCTTCTTTCTTCATCATGGCAGCGACATCCAAACACTGATCCCCTACATGAACAGTGGGATGCCCTATGGGGAACTTGAAATATTTGCAGACGTACGGGTATAGTGACATAACGTCTGCAAAGAGGATTTTCTACTGCTCTTCCGCTTTATGGTAGAGGCGCATAGTTTCAGTTCGCCCACCGTAAACCGAGTCTCTCAAGACCAGAGGAGAGTCTCCGACAACTGGGTCATTGCGCAGTTGTGGGAATTTCTCGAGCACCTCTTCAAACTCGCATTCCCACATAACATGAACAGTATAACCACAATCTCGGATAGCTTTCAATCTGGCCATGGTGTTTTCGTATGTCACGGACAGGGATTCAGAAGACGAATCCATCACGGGTACATCTCTGTTGGGTCTGCAGAGACAACCGTGATAATAACAGCCGAGGAATTCGAAAATTTCTCGTGTTTCAACACAGATACCGTCCACCTTCCAGTTTGGAAGCTCGGGCAGGCGAACTTCTCTTCCGTTACCCGCATGACGGATGAACATGCTCCTCTCCCTGGCTTCGTGGACAAGCCACATGAGGGATTTCCTAGAGTGCCTGTCTGCTTTTCGGTAGCCGCAGGGAGGAACCAGACCTATAGTGTTCTCTTTGAGAAAAAGTTTTCTGAAGATGCGATTGCAAGCACTCGCAATAGTAATAGATTCTTCAAAGATATCGAAATCAGCTATTTCCTTGAAAAGTCTTTTAAAAAGAGTGCAGGCTTCTCTCAAGACTGTGACATCCATCTGGCAATACTTTAGGAGCTCTGCGCGATTATCGTATGCTTCGTCGTCTTTTACGGTCTCGAACCATTCTAGAAAGACCTCACGACCTTCCTTAGCATGGTCTCCGATCCGTAAAATTCGATACCAGGATGTGGACCAACGTAATCTAGGTTAGTGGTCGTATTAAAAAAATGCGGGTAAAATCCTTTGGCCACATCAGCCAGACCGAAAGTTTTTGGGAAACTTCGCAAAGGTAATGGAATAAAGTTTAAACTGTCTAGAAATCCCAAGTGTTCAATCTTCATTCAAAGAATCTTGCATCCTGACATAACCAAGTCAGTTTTCCATCCTGCCTTAATAACAAAGTCAAGAATGAACTGTGGATCATAAGACCGGGCGTTATGAGCTATAACAATGAGCTTCTTGAACTGAGGTCTGTTCATTCTTAGATACTCCATGAAACCACGGATTGGATCTTCCCAGAAAGAATGTTTACGAGGTTCACATCTAGCACACACATCATCCTTGGAGGACTCACACGTAGAACAAGATTGTTCAACACATAATAGGTTCGGTACGTGAAGAAACGTATTGCCTTCGAGTCTGGTGTCCTGGGATGACTCGATGTCGTAATAGATAAACAATGTGTTGTTCTTAGTTGAGGAAGATGACCTCTCCTTCAACTTGGCCATGTAACACTGATGTCCTGTTGCTGTTTTTTACAATACTGACAGAAAGACTTGTAGCATTCATGACTTTTCCAAAGTGCTTTAAGCATTTTACACTCTTTACACTTTGGAAGAGCCATGCAGACAGTACGTTTTTCGATCAGATTGCTTCTGTGCTTATCGAAACACTCCTGACCTTTAAAAGTTCTATCGCATACATTACATGTTAACGATAGTCTTTGATCAGTACAGGGTGGTATGGATCTACACAGAGAACAATCATAATCACAGGAATGCTTCGATGCTACACTAAACCCTTTCTTCCACCCCTCACAGATGTATCTAACAGCTATAGCTGCCCTTAGGTTGGTTATGGTGTGGTAATGTCTTGTCTCTGGGTCGTATAAGAGATACAGCTTTTTCTTGTCCTGTCCGTTGTTTCCGTCGAATAATATCTTAGCGAGCCTAAAACCACTATAAACCACTAGCCTATACTTATCCTTGAGATAATTTTGAATCACAGCAAGCCCAGGGAGTCCCCCCCCTCTACTGAGATCAACGCCAGAATTTCTAATAAATTCGGCAACTTTTGCTTTGATTTTCTTGCCAGTCATATCATTCCTAAGGTAAGTACGAAAATCACGGTCTCCTTCCAACTTAGCGATTGCAATCACTACAGCGAATGCAAGACAGTTCATTAGTGTTTTTATTTGAATAACACTTCGCTTCAAATGGGCCAGTACATGAATCTTACGACCCTTCGTCTTGATACCAGTACCGTTTCCGTTAGGTAGATGAACAATATCAACTACTAAACGCAAACGGTCAGTAACATGGAAATTGGCGTTAGATTTTCATACTCTACTGACTACGTTTTTCAATACCTCTATGTTAAACTGATCTTTTCTCCTAAAACTTAGACCTATTGGTTTGTCCATCTGATTGACTTCATTGTAAATGGACACACCAAAGAAATCCCAGTCATTAGCCTCTACTAAAGCATAGTCGATGACATCTTTCAAACACCTTTCGAAATGATCTGACCCTACATCACCTGACGGTTCAGTTAGGTTGATAATCATCTACAACCCAACAGCATCAAACCTAGAGTACTCCTTACGAGCACTCTCTACAAGATGAAATGTAGGAGGTGGTGGATCTCTTTCGCTTCCCCTTGTATTACTTGATGTGCTAGGTGCAGACAGATTTGCATCATTAACATCAACGACATCCTCAGGATCTGGTAAAGTAATGTTACCTACATCGTTTCCAGATAACGATTCAGGAAGTGTACCAGTCTCTGGTTGCGTATCTGGAATACTGTATATTTCAGATTCGCTATCAGAGATCGTGTACACATCTGCATAGTTTCCAGATTCGGAATCCGTAAGTGTAACAGTCCCCGTCTGTGTATCTTGAACCGTGTAGGTCCTAGGTTCACTGTCCGGGACTGTGTACACTTCAGGTTCGGAATCTGACAATGTAATGGTATCCATTTCGTTCTCAGACTCTGATGATGATGAACAAATATCGATAAAGTTGACAGACATTGTCATACAACAATACGCAAGAGAAAATAGATTGTTGATAAACCTATAACAAGGAGAAAAAAATGAGTGAAATGCAATGTTTTTTTTTAATTAACGGATTAAAATGTATATAACTGTTTATGAGGGAAAACTTCTATTTTAAATTTTACAAAAACTGCTGTTATGTTTTACGACACATGTTGAATTCTTTTGTGTCATAAGGTTGGACCGATAACCTTATGAAAAAATGAAAAAAATGAATGAAGTTTTATTGACTCGCCTGTTTTTTTTTCTTTTTTTCAACCACAGCTGACACCTTACTCTTTATGGCTAGAGGTTCTGTGATAAACTGTGAACAAAACAACCCATTCAGCTTATTATATAGGAAAGGGTGTAACTGTGTTCATGTCACAACAAGATTGAAACTATAACGTAATGGGGTCAGTAAACATCCTTGTAAGAAAATCCTGTTCCAGCACCTAAGTCTATTTTCAAACATGAAAGTTGTGAAAGTTCAAAGAAAATACGTTTCCGGTTTATAATTAACTATCTATATATTTTCAGACAATCAGACAAGGAAGCGGTGCATGTTCTTAGTACGAAACCCGTTATCAGATATCCGCTTAATGGTCATCGTATTTAGCTCTGTAAACAAGGTCGTACTAGCGCAAGATCCTGTTGAGTCATATAATTCTAAATATGAATAAAGTATAAGAGCTGGCCGTAACAAGTTAAGGAAAACCCCGTTAGGGTCTTCCGATCATGTTCGAACAAGGTTGAAACTATAACGTAGGGGGTCAGTAAACATCCCGTAAGAAATCCGGTTCCCCTACCTAACTCTATTTTCAGACAACAGTCTTGAACTACATCCGGCATATAATTCTATTTTCGAACGAAGTTCCGGGATGACGAATCCGTTACTCTATTCAATCTATATAAACTGCCCAACAGTTCCGTCTTGAAACATTGTTTCATAGTTGTGTGAATAGTGAAGACTACATATTCAACGTCTGCATCTACGTTATTGACTCTTCTTCTTCTTATTCTACTGATATAGAGGTAAGTGAGGCCATGTTTGATTATAAATATAATTAACTTCTCTTTTCGTTTTCCTATTTCAATTAACTTCGTTTCTGAAGAAAAAATCAAATACATCACGCACACTTTCTAGACTGTCAAAAATTATTATTATTATTATTATTATTATTATTAGTATTATTAATCATAGTATTTTTTCTGATTTAATTACAGATGGCTCAAAACATAGTAGAGAGATTCAACAATGCGAGTATCCAGAACAGGTGTGTGCCCTTAAATCAACTAGACGTCGATATCGCGTATTTTATACAAGAGTGCGAAATGAAGGAAACACGATTCGGGCAAAGCGTGATGATGAAAATACAACAAAAACTTGACAGTAAAGTTTTAATAGTGTTTCTTCCCAAAAAATATACAAAGATCTTCTTTATCGATGATGTTACAGCAATAAACAGGGGGGATGTTAAGTTAAATTTGGTATATCATGGAACATTTCAGAACAGTAAAGCTTATAATTTATCGATATTTAATGCAGAATGAGTGCTATTAGTTAGTGAGAACTAATATTATTATTATTTTTCCTTTTAATTCCGCAGGAACGGTGTTCCAGTACACTTTCAGTTCTTCACAGAACACCGAACCAAAAAATGTTTCGTGAAGGAGCTTGCAGCATGTAAGATAGACTCTGAAGAAACATATCATTACCTTTTTAAAAGCCCACGGGAAATTTTACCACATCAAGAAACTAGACAGTACTTGGAACATTATCACCATGGAATCAACTACATGAACGGCTATATGGAATATTGTTTAATGAAGAATATTTTGAAAGACATTTTGAACAATTCTACCTATGTTTGTGTTAAAGGTTTAAATAAACAGGAGTTTTTAAAAAATATTTTACCTAGTATACCTGTATACGAGTTCCAAGATTATAACTGTCCAAATCTTAAGAATTTAGTGAAGTTAATTCCAATTTGTAGATTTCACTGTACAACACTACGTGACGTACGATGTTCGTTACAGAACGTTGTAAGTCTACAAGGGTGGTTAAAAACACATTACACTAGTTTTGAAACAAGAAAATAAAAGGTTATTATTAGCGAGGGTAAATTGTGCACTCTGATTATAAAAACAAACAAAACATTTACCTTTAATGAAGAATAAGTGTTAAAACACTATTATGTGAACTGCCTGCTTGTAGATACTGCCAATATTTTTTCACTATAAATTTAATCACTCCCACGCACACGCAGTTCGCACCTGTAGCAGTATTGAATTCAGAATGAGATCATGACCTTTTTTCAAACAGTATTTATATATTTGCTAGGTGGATATGACCCCTGATTGCTGTTATGACTTACATCATGCTTCAAGGATATGACTGATTGTGTATTTCTATTTCTATTAGTTCCGTCTATAACGGTTTTACAAGATCCTTATTGTTAATGATGAGAGAAGCCGGATGTTGTGAAAAAAATACGTGTGTTGTGACCACCATAATGATGAGCTGTAACCACTATTCCGGATATAACTGTTCCGTGATACCTATGATGAGTAGGAATTACCTTTAGACGGCCTACATATTGGCTAGCTATTAATGGTTTGTATGTACCGGCTTATTGTACTATAATAATAATATTTCTTGTGACAATTAAATAAATAAGGTACAGTTAAATGATGATTTATTTTACCCATGAAAACACTCCTATCCAAAAATCAGATGTAAGGCAAATATAGATGCACTTGGTGTACATTGCCATATCTTAAGATTATTCTGCTGTTCATACATTGAGAACTGGTTTCATAAGAGTTCTTGTAATTAACATTATTTTTAAAAAAACAATATTCAGTGAAGTATAACAGCTACAACCTTGAAATTTAAAAGGTTTTGTACTTACATCGTAACAGGTGAATGTACAAATTTTGAATTAAATCGCTTCGCTAGAAAAAAAGTTTTGCTATAAATTATTTTATTCCAGTTGTGATTCATACATATAAAGCTTGCTCAAATTCTACCGAAGTAATCATTGAACAAAATATAGATTGTTATCAAGAAAATGTGTCACAGATTCAGCCTGTTGGTAACGGCCTGCTGGTAACGGTTAGTTAGCAAGCAGGATCTTCGTGCATGACGGAAATGTTATAACGTCTGTGCTCAGTGTATCATTGCAATGCATTACAACTAACCGATTTTTATAACTCAAACAGACAAAAACATATCGCTTTACATTTAACTATGATGTTAATAATTTGGAGCTCCTCTATTTAGTAAGCAATGTCTTTGTTTTATAGAAATTTGAATAATAATAATAAACATGTTAAGGAATAGCGCGGGGGACGTAGACTAATGTGTTGCATACATATCGGGAGTTTGCCTACCAAACATAGAATTCAAAATTTAAAAAAAGTAGTCGCTGTATTCGTAAAGGGAGTTGCTTAACAGTTTTTGGCGCTGCATACATAATGGGAGCTGGCCTACCAGACATAGAATTCAAAATTTAATAGTAGTCCCTGTATTCGTAAAGGGAGTTGTTTAACAGTTTTGGCGCTGCATACATAAAAGAAGTTGTCCTACCTTACACAAAATTCATAATTTAAAACGTAGCCGCTGTATTCGTAAAGGGAGTTGGTTAACAGTTTTGGCGCTACATACATAAAAGAAGTTGGCCTACCATACACAAAGTTCAGAATTTAAAAAGTAGCCGCTGTTTTCGTAAAGGGAGTTGGTTAACAGTTTTGGCGCTGCATACATAAAAGAAGTTGGCCTACCATACACAAAATTCAGAATTTAAAAAGTAACCGTTGTATTCGTAAAGGGAGTTGGTTAACAGTTTTTGGCGCTGCATACATAAACGGAGTTGGCCTACCATACACAAAATTCAGAATTTAAATAGTAGCCGCTGTATTCGTAAAGGGAGTTGGTAAACAGTTTTGGCGCTGCATACATAAAAGAAGTTGGGCTACCATACACAAAATTCAGAATTTAAAAAGTAGCCGCTGTATTCGTAAAGGGAGTTGTTAACAGTTTTGGCGCTGCATACATAAAAGAAGTTGGCTTACCATACACAAAATTCAGAATTTAAAAAGTATCCGCTGCATTCGTAAAGGGAGTTGGTTAATAGTTTTGGCGCTGCATACATAATGTGAGTTGGCCTACCATACACAGAATTCAGAATTTAAAAAAAAAGTCGCCACATTCGTAAAAGGAATTGTTTAACAGTTTTGGCGCTGCATACATAATGTGAGTTGGCCTACCATACATAGAATTCATAATTTAAAAACAGTCGCCACATTCGTAAAAGGAATTGTTTAACAGTTTTGGCGCTGCATACACAATGTGAGTTGGCCTACTATACATAGAATTCAATAAAGTAATAACAGAA
Source organism: Ectobius pallidus (assembly GCA_964059195.1). Lineage (NCBI taxonomy): Eukaryota > Metazoa > Arthropoda > Insecta > Blattodea > Ectobiidae > Ectobius > Ectobius pallidus. The sequence goes on from CAXKWD010000008.1 coordinate 41,931,836, forward strand.
TAATAAAAGGCATCCTCCTTATCCACCATATTGTGTCTTTCTAGAATTGCCACCAAATTTGAAAAAATACCTATTTCATATATCCCGCCTTACCCCACCATATTGAAGCTTCCGCCATTTTGAGGCTTCCACTATTTTTATAATTTCAAATATCGCGCTAATTTAAAAAATAAAATTTCGACTTAGATCACACTAGCATTAAATATACAATTTCGACTTAGACCAGTCTTGCATTTTTGAATTTTGAATTTCGTGCTAGCCGCCATTTTCTATTTTCAAATATCCCGCCATAAAATTTCGACTTAGCTCACTTTTGCATTAAATACAAAATTTCGACTTAGCACACTCTTGCATTTTCGAATTTTGAATTTCCCTCCAGCCGCCATCTTGTTCCCTAAACAGGAAGTGCCGCCATCTTGGCGTCATTACCCCCACCACATTTCCCCTACCAGGCCATAACGACTACCATACTACTAACACAGACTAAGTTTATGGTTAATTTTCTATGTCATGGAGGTACTTAATTATAAATTATTATGACTAGACTAATGGCTCGTGTCCACATGAGAGCTGAGAATGCGAGAAACTCTCGAGAGTAATCTTAGGTGATATGTCCACTAGAGAGCGCTAGTCCAATCCTGAGAGTAGCTGAGGGTAAAACTAACGACATTACTCTCAGAACCGTGTCCACTTGAAACAAATATCGCGCGAGTTTTCGTCTCGCATTTACGGACAAGATGGACGAACAACAATGTATTATTCGTTGTTAATGTAAGCTTTCTGTCGGGATGGTGGTCTAGAGGTAGCGTGCCCGCCTCTAGATCCGCAGGGCGCGGGATCAATCCCGGCCGCGGTCGATGGATTTTTCAGGACGTAAAAATCCTGGGCACGGAGTCCTCCGGGAGGGACTTTAAGCTGGGGGTCCCGTGTCGTAGATTTACGGCACGTAAAAGAACTCCAAGCCTAAATCAGAGCCTCTGGACAAAATTTCTCGGCCCTTTCACGTCCAAGAAGTACTTAGTTTCCAGAGAGGGGTTGCGAGGCGATGGGCTTACCACCTGTCCCTAGCAATGACGGCGAATATAGACCATGGGCTACCAATATGAAACCCTCCCCCCCCGTGGGAATTTCCGACACATATATTTTTTTGTTGGTATTGTCATCTAGTTTAAGATTTTAGTTGTTTGCCCCTTATCAGTTACAGCATTTAGCCGGAAACCCCGGAAAACCCCGGAAATCCGCAGAAAATGAATTTGTTTTAATTTTTCATTGTTCTTTGCTCCTAATATTCCCAGGGAATTTCTGACTCACAAATTTTTGTTGGTATTGGCATCTAGTTTAATGTTTCTGTTGTTTGCCCCTTACAAATTACAACATATCCCCGGAAAACCCGGAAAACCACGTATATACGGAGAAAATTACTATGTTTTATTTTTTAAATCTTTGTTCTTTGCACCTAATATTCAAAGGGAATTTCTGACTTACATGTTTTTTTGTTGGCATTACCATCTAGATTAAGGTTTCAGTTGTTTGCCCCTTATCAATTACAGTATATCCCCGGAAAACACCGAAAACCAGGGAAATCCGGAGAATGGGACTTCGTTTTATTTTTTATAAATCTTTGTTCTTTGCTCCTAGTATTCAAAGGGAATTGGTGAATCATATGTTTTTGTGTTGGTATTTCCATATAGATTAAGGTTCCAGTTGTTTGCCCCTTACCAATTACAGCATATCCCCGGAAACCCCGGAAAACCACGTATATACGGAGAAAATTTCTTTGTATTAATTTTTAAATTGTTTTTCTTTGCTCCAAATATTCAAAGGGAATTTCTGATTCATATGTTTTTTTGTTGGTATTGCCATCTAGATTAGGGTTTCAGTTGTTTTCCCCTTATGAATTATAGCATATCTCCAGAAAACTCCGAAAACCACGGAAATCCGGAGGAATTGACTTTATAAAAATTTCTTTAAAATCTTTGTTCTTTGCTCCTAATATTCCCAGGGAATTTCTGACTCATATGTTTTTTGTTGGTATTGCCATCTACTTTAAGGTTTAAGTTGTTTTCCCCTTATCAATTACAGCATGACAAAGAATAATGGAAAAAATCCTGATGCTGAAGGGATGAAGGCGATTGAAAACCTGGCAGAACACACTTCATATTCTAATTTGACATCTGTGAATGATAATTTATCTTACCAAACCTTCCACAGTCACTACCAAACTTTCTTGACTGAAGTTAGAGAAGGGACATTCGGTAAAACAGCACAATTTTGGAATGGTAATATGGACAAGGTGTCATTGATTTTGAGATTTCAGCGAGCAACTAAAGAAAACAACTTTGACTTACACTTGGCATGTTTAGAAGATAATTTTCCCCTTTTCTTTGCATGTGACCATCACAATTATGGCAGATATCTCGTAGTCTATATACTCACCCTTTTGAACCTGCAAGGGACACACTTGAAGCAGAAGAATTATTTCGCAATAACGGTTTCAGTGACCGTAGATCACAAGTTCCGAGTTCTAGAAATTCTGTGGATTTCCGTGGTTATCCGGGTTTTACGGGGATATGCTGTAATTGATACAGCTGAAACCTTAATCTAGATTACAATTCCAACAACAAAAAATATGTAAGTCAGAAGTTCCCCGGGAATATTAGGATCAAATAACAAAGGTTTTAAAAAAATTAAACAAACTCATTTTCTTCGGATTTTTTAGGTTTCCGGAGACTTCCGGATATATGCTGTAATTGATAAGGGGCAAACAACTGAAACATTAATCTACATAGCAATACCAACACAAAACCATATGAGTCACCAATTCCCTTTGAATACTAGGAGCAAAGAACTGAGATTTAAAAAATTAAAACAAAGTCATTTTCTCCGGGCTTCCTTGGTTTTCGGAGTTTTCTGGGGATTTGATGTAATTGATAAGGGGCAACCAACTGAAACCTTAATCTACATGGCAATACCAACACAAAACCATATGAGTCACCAATTCCCTTTGAATACTAGGAGCAAAGAACTAAGATTTTAAAAATTAAAACAAAGTAATTTTCTCCGGGCTTCCGTGGTTTTCGGAGTTTTCTGGGGATTTTCTGTAATTGATAAGGGGCAAACAACTGAAACCTTAATCTACATGGCAATACCAACACAAAACCATATTAGTAACTAATTCCCTTTGAATACTAGGAGCAAAGAACTAAGATTTAAAAAATTAAAACAAAGTCATTTTCTCCGGGCTTCCGTGGTTTTCGGAGTTTTCTGAGGATTTGCTGTAATTGATAAGGGGCAAATAACTGAAACCTTAAAATACATGGCAATACGAACACAAAACCATATGAGTCACCAATTCCCTTTGAATACTAGAAGTAAAGAACTAAGATTTAAAAAAAATAAAACAAAGTAATATTCTCCGGGTTTCCGTGGTTTTCGGAGTTTTATGGGGATTTGCTGTAATTGATAAGGGGCAAACAACTGAAACCTTAATCTGGATGGCAATACCAACAAAAGAACATATGATTCAGAAATTACCTTTGAATATTAGAAGCAAAGAACAAAGATTTAAAAAATAAAACATTGTCATTTTCTCCGTATAAAAGTGGTTTTTCGGGTTTTCCGGGGATATGTTGTAATTTGTAAGGGCAAACAACTGAAAACTTAAATTAGATGACAATACCAACAAAAAATATGTGAGTCAGAAATTCCCTGGGCATATTAGGAGCAAAGAACAAAGAAAAATTAAATCAAACTCATATTCTCCAGATTTCCATAGTTTTCCGGGGTTTCCGGGTAAATGCTGTAATTGATAAGGAGCAAACAACTAAAGACTTAAACTATAACGTAATACCAACAAAAAATATGTGAGCCAGAAATTCCCTGGGCATATTATGAGCAAAGAACAAAGAAAAATTAAAACAAACTCATTTTCTCCGGATTTCCGGGGTTTCCGGGTAAATGCTGTAATTGATAAGGGGCAAACAACTGAAAACTGAAACTAGATGGCAATACCAACAAAAAAATATATGTGTCGGAAATTCCCACGGGGGGGGGATGGGGGGTACACAGTAGCCTTCGCTCTAATATAAACTGATTGTTGTGTTGAATGTTCAATTATCTATTTGTTTCATTGGTTACGTGGCTACAAGCTCTGATAAAGGTTATTTAGAGTGTTGGATTTTCTGTGTTTTATTCTATTCATCAGATTTTAAAGGCACAATACATAATAGACTGTTTATTTGCGAATTTGAAGGGATCATCGATTCCTAATATGGACGACATGGATAATGTTGAAATTGCAAAAAGTAATCTGGATATCTGTGACGGTGATCAGATAAAGCATGCGAATATGCTCACGAATGACATGAAATGTGACTTTGCCTTACCTAGTGCTAATAGTGTTAGCTTACCTAGTGCTGAAGTCCTATCAGTTCCTTCTTTTTCTGCGCATTCTCTACAAGGAATGAGAACTTATGCTAAACTGAAGAGACCAGGTTTCGAATTTGAACTTGCTAAAAAGACTATTAAAGTTGATACCTCTAAAAAGATAGTGCAGCACATGGCACAAAAAAGCCAGTAACATTAAATAACAGTTTCAGTGTTCTCACTCCAACTGATTCCATGAATATAAATACGACAAATTGTGAAAAAGATTTCAATATACTAGGCACTAATATACTATATTAAAGACAATAAATATGAATATTACACCTTCCCATATGGTACTCCGAAAACCCTTAAAGTATTAATTAGGGGACTACCAATACACGTCGGAACTGCAGAATTAGAAAACGAATTGAAATATCTTCATTATCCTGTAGAATCTATCCGACAAATGAAAAAAAAAACACGAATTGATCCTGTTACAGAAGAGCGGAGTCAAGAAATGATTCCCTTGTGGGTTGTGTCAGTATATCAAATCCCAGATGCACCCAATATTCAAGAACTTACTGGAATATTTCACATTAGAGTAACAATAGAAGAGTACAAAAGTGTGTCTGGTCCTATTCAATGTTTCAAATGTCAGGGATTCGGTCACATAGCTATCGCTTGTTATGTTTCTCCTAAATGCGTAAAATGTGGGCAGGGCCACCTTTCAATTATATGTGATGCTCTACCAAACCAAGCACCAAAGTGCGCTAATTGTGCAGGCAATCACACTTCTAATTCAAGAGATTGTGGCAAACGACAAGCATATGAAAATGGAAATCTACGGAACAGACGACTTGCTGATAGTAGGAACATGATTGATAGAACAGAGTTTCCAGATCTTCCTAGAATAGTTCATATATACTCTTTATTGAAATCTCCAGTGCTTAGCCTAAAACAGAAGGTAAATTTATATATTCTATTAATTCGTCCAGTTATAACATATGCTTATTCTGCCTGGATTTATGCTCCTAAGACGACAATTAAACCCCTACAAATTGTACAAAACAAAGTTCTTCGAATAATTCATGCAAGTGATTGGAGCACAAGAAATTCTCAAATTCACGAAGATCTCGAAGTTCCATATCTGTGTCCTCATCTTTTACAAGCTTTAGAAAAACTTTATGATAAGATCAAAAATAATGAAAACCCTTTCATATCAGCTATTGGACAATACGACCCTAGAAATTACCCAATACACAGAACCCCGAAGTCAGTTCTACAGAACTTTTAAACCAGATGAAGAACAGAAAGTGACAGTACAAGCTATTTAGTTGCTGCTATTTTGATGGCGGTGACTAAATCTTTTTTAGTTTTCTTTTTGTACTATGACAGCAAACACTTTGCTCGTAGTCAGAAAACCTACTGGTTTTGATACTACCTCTTATATTGATGTATTTAAAAAAAACCTGTCCCTCTACCCTCTCTCGGAAAATAAGCATATCAAAATTAGTAGGCCTATAGGTAATGAAACCTCCATTGGAGGCCCCTTCGCCCCACCTGGGGATCATAGGGTACCAGACAGACAGACAGACAGAATGTAAGCATTCTATGAGGGCTTGCTGAATGCTTTTAAGTGAATCCATTCATTTAATTATTACGCGTTTAGAAGAATTTGACAATCTAAAATTGTAAGGATATCGTCAGAACATCATGAAGTATTAGTGAATTCGATAATCTCACAAATTAACCTGAAAGACATTGAAATCTGATATTAAATTCTTTTAAATATAAACTAATAATTGTGACTCTGCTTTTCTGGCATTAATCGTGTGATTCTTAATTTATATCATGTCAAATCGAGAGGAGTGATCCTATCAAACTGTGAATCTAAAATCCGTGCATCTACATGGACGGATAGGTCTACTATTTAACCTCTGCGTCCACGAAGACCAAGAGCCAACAAATGCTCCTTGTTGGTTGGTCCTTAACCACTGGAGAAAAAGCATTTTGTGCGTCACTGTTACATGCCTTTACTTTTATACGCAATAGACTGATGCACGTCATCTTGGTCCCCTCAAAAGAGTACAAAGACATTCACCAAGACTTATTAGGCTACAGGCGCCGTGTTTCTAAACTCCGATTTGCAGAACATGTGGAATCGTATGTAGTCTGATATTTTATAATGACTGTATAAATATATAAAATTGTACAGATATATTAAATTTAATATTATACATTATTATGCATAGGCTCTAAAATCGACAAATATTAAATTTCTTTATATCAGTTTTATCATATTAAATTTAATATAACATTATTATGTATAGGCTCTAAAATCGACAAATATTAAATTTCTTTATATCAATTTTATCATAATGGCTTGGTGGGCGTAAAATATACATTATCCACTCTCATAGAACTCTCAGCTATACGAAACAGATTCGTATAGTGCGAGCTGCTCTCAGAGATTGATTGCAAAGGCGTGTCCACCTGCGAGTTGACTCTCTGAATGCCACTCTTCATTACCTCTCAGACAGTGCTCTCAGACGCGTGTCCATATACCGAAATGCAACTCTCGAAAGTTTCTCGCAATCTCAGCAATCACATGGACACCAGCCTTAAATAATATGCACATTGTGCGCTATTCATATTATTTTGTAAACTGTTGGCTACCCTTCGATTCTGTTTACTTATTAGAAAACCTATCAGATGCCGCCACATGTTGTGGGTTGCTTACATGGTTGGTGTGTCGAAATGGTGATGTGGGTTTGAAGGGCTTAATTGTGCTAAAACCAAACAATGAAAATTCCACTATATTTTGTTTTAGTACTTGTCGTTAATAATGCATTCTTTACTAGAGGACGAGTATCTGATAAAAGATTATGTGGTGACCCAACATGCTCACGTAACTATTTTTATGCTTGTCATATGTATAGAAATTGGATTCTTAGTTTATTAGCCAACTGTTTGCAAAAAAATCAAAGTACCGAAAAGGATTTACGAAAAACTGATTTTATTCTTTTTAAGTAGCCCATTCTCCAGTATCTTAATACACCGGGTTATGTATGCCTGGGAATAATTTTGTAACTATCGTAGGCCTATTGCATCAGTTGGTTATTATTATGTTTTGTTCATGCAGTTAGCATATTTTAAAAGGCTGACTGATGTTTACATTACATTTTTTTCTGCTTTTAGAACCTGTGTCACTTGCAAAAACGATGATTAGATATGCCAGTGATGATGCCCGTTTATTGTCTTTTGAGAAAAATATTGATGCCACTATTTACAGCAAATCTGCAGGATCCAGGCCAGACTTATGGGGTGCAGAGGTATGTTGGAATTTCTGTAATCTCCTACCTTTACCATATTTTGTAAGGGCAAGTTGGAACCATACGCCACTCTCGTCCCCATTCCTCTCGGCCGCTGTACTGTCTTCTCCCCACTTCCCTGCCTGGTCACTACACTGTCTTCTCCCACCCGCCAGCTGCTTCCTGCAGCTTGCTGTGTTATGCTGCACTGAGATGTCACTATTTTCCCTTGCACCAAACATAATATTTAAAAAAACAGTGGGCGAAAGATAGATATATAGGCTATGCTGCGCACCGGCGAAGCTTCACCCGTTCTCGCCCGCCTGCTCATTTCTCCTGCTGACCCTCGCTTTGGGGGATGGTCCAGCTCTCTACTATTGGTGATATTTTCATTTTAAAAGCACGGAAAACAACCAAATTTGATGTTATATTATCCTTTAAAATCTATAGATTCCATTTATAAGCATCATATATTTGTTCGAAGGTCCTAAATATAAGTAAAATCGTGAAGAAGTAGGAACAAAATTAACCTAAAATGGCGCTGGAAACTGCTGTCAAATCATGAATCTCCATGTGCTGGCCGATAATCTGTTTTCACTCAATCGGTCAAGTGCTGATGATACAATAAGTTACTGGAAACCTAACGGTAAAAACCCGGCCTCAATGGCTCAGTCGGTATCGTGGCTGAGGTATCCATCGTGTACATAACTTCTGTCCCAGATTTCCCTCCTGTTTATCTGTATTGGGGGCGTTGATCCCAAGCCCCACCAGGGGCTGCGCCCCTTTAGTGCGTTACTTATAAACTAATGGAGGGAACCTAACCATATAACTAAAATAGACATCATGAGTATATAGAACTGTTGGTAGCACTGGAGAAGTCTTTGGGAAAATGGCCGCCAGCCAATGGGAGTGTTGGTTCCCAACCGAGGGCCTGCATAACCATCGCAACACGGCGCGTGGAATCCTAGTAGAGATCTGGACCATACCCCTCGCTTCCGAGCCAGTGCGAAAGCTATTGCTTGCTTCCCCTACATCTATCACGGCTATGTACTTGCTCAGTTACGAAAATTACAATTGTACCATAGTAAAATTACTTTATTAATTTAGTAGAGCATTCTGAATTCTCCCGAAATTCTAGTTCAGTGGCAGTTAGGTTATGAACAGTGATATTAATTTAGGAGGGCATTCTGAATTTGGTATTAGGGCAATTCCACGGGTAACGGACTGACAAAGCACAACATTTTTTTCAATTAAACATCAAATGCTACTACTTCTAATTAATTTTCTTAAGATGTGTTCATACTGTTTAAAGACTAGACTTTAAGCTTCATTTTGGTGTAGGCCTACCACTTTTGAAAAATCCCTCAATAAAACTTATTTTCTCACCTTTGAAATTCAGGTAACGGACTGACAGCTTGTCAACCATAGATTCAGGAATATAAGTTCAATCAATTGATGCTCTGAAATATAGGGAATGAGAATACTGGCTACCACCTTAATTTGTTTGACTAATGTCTGGAAACATTTCATATAAATATCATTTGTCTAATTTAAAATCTTTGGTAGCAATTAATTAGAAAGTCCAAAGTAACGGACTGACATGGTGAGTAACGGACTGACCGTCTCTGAATTTTTTGTTTACAGTCTTGTAAATCGGTATGTAATTTCAAGAGTTGATTGTAATTCAGTCAGGCTCATATATTTACTGCTGACACCACTACAAGATACACGATATAGCCTACTCATAATTCTGACATTTAGATATGTCTATAGGCCATAGCTATTTTATTAAATATTTACAAAATTAATTTAGTCAGTCCATTACCTTTTTAATAGAGAAATGTGTCTAGGGTTATTACTTGCCTAGAATATGTGCATATGAAAGTAAATTTCCATTGCAAATTACATTACATACCGTATTATATAATCCTTGTTTATGATAATAATAATAGTAATTATTTTTATTATTATTAGTTTTTTTAATTTATTTTTTTTTCCATATAATATTTCACAGAAATATACGTTCTGGGATTAACAGCTTTCACGGGACAGTTTTCCAAGTGAAGGCTGATGGTACACATTATTCCACAACTCCTAGAAACTGACGAACTATCCTGCATGTAGAGAGAATCGCTGATTTTTGCATCTGGATAAAAGTGTTCCTCGACAAACCAAGTTGTTCTAGGTTCCTGAATAGCTCATGAGGAACAACTCCTGTAGCAGATATTATAAGAGGGATAATCTGCACCTTCTTTACTTTCCACAGGTGTTTTACTTCTTCATCCAACTCTATATATTTCCACTTCTTTTCCTTGGAAGTTTCCATTATGTTCTGAGTGTTTGGTACAGCTACATCAATTATCATTGCAGAGTGCTGTTTCTGTCCACGAATCAGAAGTGCAAGCTCTACTATGACAGAAGTATCCTGACTGACCACACGGTGCCACATAACCGGCCTGACATCGTCGTCATGGACAAGAAACAGCACTCTGCGATGATAATTGATGTAATTGTACCAAAAACCCAGAAGGAAAAGAAGCGGAAGTATATAGAGTTGGCTGAAGAAGTAAAACACCCTTGGAAAGTAAAGAAGGTGCAGATTATCCCTCTTATAATATCTGCTACAGGAGTTGTTCCTCATGAGCTACTCAGGAACCTAGAACAACTTGGTTTGTTGAGGAACACTTTTATCCAGATGCAAAAATCAGCGATTCTCTCTACATGCAAGATAGTTTGTCATTTTCTAGGAGTTGTGGAATAATCTGTACCATCAGCCTTCACTTGGAAAACTGTCCCATGAAAGCTGTCAATCCCAGAACGTATATTTGTGTGAAATATTACATAAAAAAAATAAATAAATAAATAAATAAATAATAATAATAATAATAAACAAAGATTATATAATATGTAATATAATTTGCAATGGAAATTTACTTTCATATGTAGATATTCTAGGCAAGTATTAGCCCTAGACACATTTCTCTACTCAAAAGGTAACGGACTGACTAAATTAATTTTGTAAATAATAAAATAACTATGACTTTTCAAATAATTATTACTTCATGGGCTTGAAAGGCACCTAGTATAAGAAGAGAAATGCTATGCATATCATTCATAAGAGTGTTAGGTTTAAAGCAGAAAAACTTTTTTCTAATTTTAAGTAACGGACTGACATTATTTCGGACCACTCAAAAATTAGTTTTTGGACACATTTAAATTAATAATTTTGGAAATTTAAAAATAAAATCTTAAAGATTACATATTGTATGTGAAATTAACCCATTAACACCTCCAGAAACCAAATGAATGAAAGCTTAGCCATGTTGGGAACTTTTTACAAAACTGCACGTTGTATCAGTGAACTTTTTTAATGTCTCTTTAGGGCAATTTTTGGAAAGGTAAATATTTTTGGGGGACGGTATAAAGTGCATAACCTGAAAGAGCAGGTTTTGCTGATTAATTCTATGTATAATATTGCAGCTTTTACTTTGCTTTAAAATTTACTGCTCTGGTTGACATTTCTGTGGAATTGCCCATTAGACTTGAATAGCCCGCCGGTTCCTTCCCCTCGCTTCCGAGCCTGCGCATGCACCTATTGTACCATGGCTTCCTTGATAGTCGTAACGCTGTTTTATGAAAGTTGTGGAAGGGTAAAAATCTTCTGCATTTAGTTAAATAATGATAGGTAAATTCTAGGTCAGTGACAGGTTTTGTTAGGTTAGCAACGTTATGTTAGTTTAGGAGCAATATACTGAATAACGCAATGTTTATTATGTCTCACATTGAATCTCTTCTGCGATGAAACCCTGCCTTCTGAGGCGGGTCGCTTTAGACAGTTCGTGGGAGGAGCCTAGTGCACAGCATAAAACTATTTTTTCCTAAATGCTGTATAGGCTATATGCCAACAGAATATTTCACAATTATAAAAAACAAAATAATATTTCATAATAAAAAAAGGCCCTTGCACCATACATGATATTTCAAAATTATAAAAAACGCCGTATTATAACATAAAATATGGCTTAATTGATGCAGGAAAATTCCCTTGCACCAACACTACTCTTTTCATAATTAACAAAATATCTCAAAATTATAAAAACCAATTCTTGCATTAAAACTCTCACAAAATCCCCCCTATCATAACTCAAATATACGAAAGCTTCCTTCACTGCTCAATATTCACTCGTAGCGTAGTGGTTAAGACTTAACTGTAAAGCTAGAGGTCCCGAGTTCGAATCCCAGTTGATCCAAAATTTACTGTCAAAATTTATAGGTCTCAAATAGGTAGGTAGGGTGAAGAGGAGGTGAGAGGAAGAGAGGAAGGAGACAGGAAAGGAAGTTTCACCAAATTATTGGTAGATGGAGCTGCAGTCGCTGCTAGTAGTTCAAATGCTGCTGCTAGGGGAGGGATTGAGAGTTGGAGTGAGGGACTCGGTTGTGGCATATTTTTCCATTTTCCCTTTGTAAGTACAAAATAGGGGTAGAGTGCTTCAGTATCACTTTACGACTGCTGCAGAAAAAGAAAGCAGCAAAGTCGATCAGCTGAGAGCTTGCTCATTACCAGTTAAGACACGTGCAAATAACGGTTTTACAGCCATGGAAATAATTATTATTGTACAATAGGGTTACTGTACCAGTAGTTGACCATTTAAGGCGTTTTATTTCTTTGGTAAAGACTATAATACACAATACTGCAAGAACTGAATAAGTAATTTATGTAAAAGAAAGTTTGAAAGCTGCTTTACAAAATGCATATAAAAGTTTTCAATATTAAACAATTGGTTTACTACTTATCTCAGTTCAAAAATAATTTGTTGTGATGTACCTGTAGTTGACCACTACTACCCAGTTCTTGACCACCGCTTGCACCAGTAGTTGACCACAATTTATATTAATGAATTTTGTTGGAAAATATAGGAAACTGATATGTTTGCAGGTTGCAGAATACGTGTTGCATTTGGCAATAAAGCAGACTGCATAATGTCATTCTCAGAACAAAGTTTAGACACATTGTATGTAACGTGCCTTACAACCATTCGCTAATAGAGGGATCGGAAACATAATTTGCTAACTCTAGCATAAAAGTGATGAACACTTGATAAAAACACTTAGTTATGATAGTGGTTAAAAGATCGGTTAAAAACAATAAAAACACATAACACAAGACGTTTCTCCAGGCCTTCCTCAGTCAGACTGATTATATGGATCACTTCTTTCACAAACGATCGTGTTGTTCAACTGTTGTTGTTGTTGTTCGTCGTTGCTTGTATTGTCCTGAAGTTCACGTTCTCGGTATCTGTTGCTTCTGTAGTGTTCCTGTATTCACGCGTTGGGAATGTTAAAATCATTTTCACATCTTGGGAAAATACAGGGAAATTTAGGTAAGGGTCTTTCACTTCGCAAATTCTTAATAATGCTTAGCCATGGCTCCCCCAAATCCCCCTCATAGTTATTGAGACAGATTTCTCCACTCTCCGCGATGTGGGAAGCTTCGCAAATTTTTCTGCGGATCTTGTCAGCTTCGATTTTTAAAATTTCGAAGTGACCTATGCTGTGACCTTCCCCAACCATATGCTGGCTCAAACCAGTATTGCACTTCTTGTTTCTTACATCTCTTTCGTGTTCGCGTAATCTAACATTGAAGGTCCGGCCTGTTTCCCCGATGTATATCTTCCCGCATTCCTTACATGTGATGGAATAGACGCCTGGATTCTCCATTCTTTCTTTCTTGTTGCCAAAATGTTTGTATTGTGCGAAGCACTTCTCTATTGTGTTTATGGGTTTATATGCTGGTGTTAGGTCATGTTTTCTCAACACTCTACCTATTTTATCTCTTGTATTTGGAATATATTTGATGGATACATATTTTTTTTTTATTATTACTGTTAGCTGTTGGAGTTCTTTCATCGTTTGAGTTGGGTGTTGTCATGTTCAATCTCTTCCTTCTTTCATTCTCCCATAGTTTCAGAATTTCACATCTTCTGTACCCATTTTTTACTGCCAGTCTAGAGATTTCTTCCTTTTCTTTGTTCAAGTCTTGAGCATTGTTGCATAGGTTAAAAGCGCGTGAGATAAAGTTGTGCCAAATATTTACCTTGGTGGAACGGTGGTGTGAGGATGTATTGTATATATAAAGTTCCCCTTTATTAGGTTTTCTGAAGACTCCTACCTTTATGTTATGGTCGCTGATTCTGATATTCAAATCTAAAAAATTTAATCTGTTATTTTCAGCTTTTTCACTTGTCAATTTTAACCTTTGGTGTACCCCATTGAAATCTTCAATGAAAAGCCCATTGTTAACAAGTACAAGGAAGAAATAATAACATACGTAAGATATGTCGACGATATATTCGTCTTGGCAAAAAATGACATGGCAGAAAGTATGGTTGAAGATTTCAATGGGGTACACCAAAGGTTAAAATTGACAAGTGAAAAAGCTGAAAGTAACAGATTAAATTTTTTAGATTTGAATATCAGAATCAGCGACCATAACATAAAGGTAGGAGTCTTCAGAAAACCTAATTAAGGGGAACTTTATATACACAATACATCCTCACACCACTGTTCCACCAAGGTAAATATTTGGCACAACTTTATCTCACGCGCTTTTAACCTATGCAACAATGCTCAAGACTTGAATAAAGAAAAGGAAGAAATCTCTAGACTGGCAGTAAAAAATGAGTACAGAAGATGTGAAATTCTGAAACTATGGGAGAATGAAAGAAGGAAGAGATTGAACATGACAACACCCGACTCAAACGATGAAAGAACTCCAACAGCTAACAGTAATAATAAAAAATATGTATCCATCAAATATATTCCAAATACAAGAGATAAAATAGGTAGAGTGTTGAGAAAACATGACCTAACACCAGCATATAAACCCATAAACACAATAGAGAAGTGCTTCGCACAATACAAACATTTTGGCAACAAGAAAGAAAGAATGGAGAATCCAGGCGTCTATTCCATCACATGTAAGGAATGTGGGAAATTTACATCGGGGAAACAGGCCGGACCTTCAATGTTAGATTACGCGAACACAAAAGAGATGTAAGAAACAAGAAGTGCAATACTGGTTTGAGCCAGCATATGGTTGGGGAAGGTCACAGCATAGGTCACTTCGAAATTTTAAAAATCGAAGCTGACAAGATCCGCAGAAAAATTTGCGAAGCTTCCCACATCGCGGAGAGTGGAGAAATCTGTCTCAATAACTATGAGGGGGATTTGGGGGAGCCATGGCTAAGCATTATTAAGAATTTGCGAAGTGAAAGACCCTTACCTAAATTTCCCTGTATTTCCCCAAGATGTGAAAATGACTTTAACATTCCCAACGCGTGGATACAGGAACACTACAGAAGCAACAGATACCGAGAACGTGAACTTCAGGACAATACAAGCAATGACGAACAACAACAAAAACAGTTGAACAACACGATCGTTTGTGAAAGAAGTGATCCATATAATCAGTCTGACTGAGGAAGGCCTGGAGGGCGGGCTGAAACGTCTTGTGTTATGTGTTTTTATTGTTTTTAACCGATCTTTTAACCACTATCATAACTAAGTGTTTTTATCAAGTGTTCATCACTTTTATGCTATTGTGATTTTAGTGGAAAGTAGGACCACGCATTTTATCTTTTACTATAATTTGCTAACTCTCCACCCATGATATCAACACATTTGCAATATAGGCAATTCATAATAAATAGCACCTGTTATCTACCCATTTTTTGATCTAGCAATTCCTAGAAATTTAAGGGCCTTCATGTCCTTCCCCCCTTCCTTTTTCCACTTTTGGGGCAAGTTTGAAAGCCTAACTCGTTCACATTAAACATTCTTGAAGGATCTTTCAAAATATCCAGTACATTCTCTTCTTTTACATAAGCATGCAATTCATTGAACCAGTTTCTATTTCTTCCACATCTGCTCAAGCTGTATGAATACCTTCTAAATACCTTTCTGACATTATTGGACGCCACGTCATGAACGATTTGAACCAACGTCTATCTGGTTTGTTGTTTTTAAAGGGAATTTTTCTATTTGCATTTATCTTTAAAATCTTTTTTTACAGTTTCAAACATTGTGTGCCTTTTTATAACCAGGCACTTCTTTTGCACAAGGAAATATCCCAAGAAGCAAGTAAATTTTCCCAAATTTTTAATGGAACAGTACATTTTAGTTTAATTAGGAATGAAGAATTTGGTATGCCATATTTCCTTGCAGTTTTTCTGATGTTGGACCATAAATATCACTTGTAAGGTGCTGGTCAACTACTAGAGTAAGGGATTCTATTTGTTGACCGCTAGTGGTCAACTACTAGATACCCGGCCATTTTGGTGTTTCAGTAGTTGTCCAGCCTTTTCTTCCCCTAACAATAAAAAACTAGTTGTTAGCAATAGGTCACTAGCATTAAGTAATGTGCATTTTAATCATATGAATTACAAAAGAAATGAATATGTCATTAATCAGTATGGTTGTACAAGAATAATAGAAAAATGCGCAGCTTACCTTCTCTATTAATGTCTGAAGCAAGCCATGTTGCACCACCAGAAAACAATGCTAAAGAATGGCAACCATTCAGTAGATTCAGTACCTGATAATTGTATTTGGTGAGGCAATCCCTACTCTTTCAAATGACATGTAATTTTATACTCTTTGGTTTAGCACAACAAAACACTGCCTTATTATATGCTGATTTGGTCAACTATAGGTGCATGGTCAACTACCGGTACAGTAACCCTATGATGTAGCCTACATGTAAAAACTGTGCTGAAGAAGGTGTTCATACTCAGGAATTTGAACAATAATGTTAAAGTCATCAAGAAAATTTTCGATTAACACCTACTCTGTCATGACAGTTCGTGCAGCAATCGTAAAGCGAGATTTGAGATCACTGCACGGGCGGTGAAGTGGTTGTAAAGCAAAGCTGCAGAGAAATGTAAAAAAGAACGCTTTTGATCCAGCAGTGGTAAAGCACTTTACCCTCGCTTTAAAAAAAAATGCACTGCTTGTATCCATAACACAGCTTAAAAAAGATAGTTTTAAGTCACCTTGTTAAGCTCCATCCTCTCTCACCTGCTTTGCAGTGTGATGCCATGGCAGCAGTCCACTTCCCCTGTAACTTCTCTTTGCCTTCACTCTGGCTATCAAGTTGCTTAATGCCGGCAATGGAGCTCACTGTCGTACCCTTGTACCAAATCATAAGTGCTTACTATTGTAATACAAACATCGGCGTTTCAGGTCGCACAGCAGCAAAGCTCCACTCATTCTCTCCTGCCGGCCTGCTTCCCCAGGCCACCTAGTTTTGCGTGTGCCATTACCCTGGCTATGAACCTGCTCAATGCTGGCACAGCAGCTCACTTTTGTACCGTTAATCATATGTGCTAATTATGATACGTTATGAAAATGACCCTTGCACCATATCAAAAGTAGCCTACAATGCAATACAATCATCAGAGCCTGTTTAGTGTTAAAAAATCTGATGTGAAAGTCACATAACTTCCTCTGCCCAAATAAAACTTAGGAGTATTCACATATCCTTGTACAGAAACGCAAGACACAATTTAACGCTAATTATACGATAAATACCGGATAACTTCTTCTTTGAAAATGATCCGACTAATAAAAGTGCAGACTATATAGCAAAGAAAAAACAAGTGACTGCAGACATTTACTGAAACTTTCGTCGTTAAGAATAATTTCCGAACTTTATCGAATATTTCCCTCCAATATGTCTTTCTCACTTCATTATTATATAGAATAAGAGGCCATGAAAAAGTTTGTATTCAATTGTTAACCACACAACACAAACTTTTTACAATCAGTGGGTGAACAGTAGGTGGCTTGTAACTGCCTTCAGAGAATTTTTTTGAAAAAAAGTTTCAAATAAAAGTTTTAGCTCTCACTATAAGCTACACTTGTGCAAAATTTAAAGAAAATCGTTAGAGCCGTTTTCAAGAAAATCGCGAAAAACGAAAATTTCTTCATGTAAAGTCCCCTTAAAAATAAGAGAAAATAGTCGCCAATCTTATCCTCACATCTTCAGAAGGTACCTGACCCAAATACGAAATTTTGTTTTCATACGATTTTCCGTATTGGAGCTAGCCTGTTCACAGGTATTCCACACAGACACACAGATATGTTTCCAAAAATAGTATTTTTGGATTCAGGGGGCTTGAAACGTGTATATATGCTAAAAACTCAACGTCGAATTTTGGGGTCGAAAACAATACTTCCTCTACCTATAGTACCTATGGTACGGGCAGAGGAAGTAAAAAAGGTCCTTGCACCAAAACAGCTATTTCTTATATGTATCAAAGCTCTCTAAACTTCAATAGATGAATTTTCCCTTCACCTCTCATCATTCATCATCATCATCATCATCATCATTGGCTCAACAACTCATCTCTGAGTCTTGGCCTCCTCAAGGCGCTTCCTCCAGTTTCCACGATCCTGTGCCTCTTTCCACCAGTTTCTCAGTCCCAATTCTCTAGCATCGTCATTCACCTCATCCTTCCAGCGGAGTCTTGGTCTTCCTCTTTTCCTTCTCCCTTCTGGTTGAGTGGACCATACCCTTTTGCAAATTTCAGAATCTTCCTTTCTCCTTACATGACCTGCCCATCGAAGTCTAGTTAGCTTAATGAATCTACTGATTTCCACATCTTTGAATAATTTATACACCTCTTGATTGTAACGTTTTCGCCAAACTCCATTATCAAATATGGGGCCATACACTCTCCTCAATATTTTTCTTTCAAAACATTGTAGAATGTGTTCATTGTGTTTTCCAATAGTCCATGTTTCGCATGCATATGTCAGGACAGGTCTTATGAGGGTCTTATACAACAAGACTTTCACCGACCTTGACAGGACTTGACTTTTCATGCTCTTCAAGAGCCCATAGTAGCATTTATTGGCCTTGTTTATTCGGTGTTTTATTTCCTGTGTTGTGTCATTATCCATTTGGACTATTGCCCCTAAATATGTGAATTGGTCAACAGTTTCGAAAGTATGTCCTCCTATCTGGACTGCCTTTTTTGTAGCGTAATTTCTGTCTGAAGTCATGTACTTTATCTTTTCTCCATTTATTACTAGTCCCATCTTTTTTGCATTAGATTCAAGGGCGAGAAAGGCTTCTGTCATTGCCCGAAAGGACCTACCTATTATGTCCACATCATCCGCGTAACCTAATAGCTGTATGGATTTGGTAAAGATTGTTCTCTCTCTCTGGATCCCAGAGTCTCTAACCACCTTTTCCAAAGCTATATTAAATAACAGACAGGACAACGCATCCCCTTGATGCAATCCTGTGTTGCATACAAACTCACTGCTCAATTCCGTCTGGATCTTTACTTTACATTTTACCTCTTCCAATGTCATTCTTACCAGACGTACCAGTTTTGATGGTAGTTTAAGCTCTATCATCGCCAGTATTAGTTGTTTCCTGTTTATAGTGTCGTATGCAGCCTTGAAGTCAACGAACAGGTGGTGAGTATTGATATTAAATTCATTAGTTTTCTCTAGTATCTGCTTTAGGTTGAAAATCTGGTCAATTGTGGATTTACCTGTTCTAAAGCCACATTGGTACTGCCCAATTTCTTTCTCCACAAAGGGCAATAGTTTATTATATATTATAATAGTCAGAATTTTATAGGCGACATTCAGTAGAGTTATTCCTCGATAGTTCGAACATACCAGTGGGTCACCCTTCTTGTAGAGAGGGCAAATTATTCCAATCTTCCATTCTTGTGGCATTCTTTCCTCTTTCCAAATCAAGCTAATCAGTTCATGTATTCTCTTGCAAAACTCATTTCCTCCATGTTTAAACAGTTCTGCTTGTAAACAATCTTCTCCCGGCGATTTATTATTCCTCAATCTTTGTATAGCCTTTTTAACATCAAGTAGTTCTGGGGGTTCTATGCCTATTTCATTTGAATCTATCCTTAGTTCTTGTATTCCTAATTGATCTACATCTGTATTTAGAATTTCTTGGAAGTATCCCGCCCATCTCTGTAAGACTTTCTTTCCTTCAGCTATTATTGTGCCATCCTCCGCTGTACAAATGGCTATTCTAGGTTTATATCCGTTCTTAATGTTGTTAACCTTTCTATAAAAGTTCCTTGAGTCATTCCTATCCTTGTCCAGTTGTATGTTTTCAAGCTGCTTTCTCTCCCATTCTCTCTTCTTTTGTCTATGTATTTTCTTTTCTTCTCTTCTTCTCTTCCTATATTCTTCCACTGCTCCTCTAGTATTTTTCTTTTGTAGAATTTTTTTATATGCTTCATTTTTCCATTCTGTTACTTTCTGACAATCTTCGTCAAACCATTCACTTCTTAACACCCTTTCAGTAAAACCCAGCTCCTTTTCTGCTATACCCACAATTGTCTGTTTGTACAACTGCCACTGATGGTCGATATCATCATTACTATTTATGCCACTGTTCGCGAGTGATTCATCTAGTTGGGCTTTATATGAAGTTACATTTTCTGGTATTTTCAGTTTATTTACATTAAACTTTTTGCATTTACTTCCTTTTTCTTTTTTTATATTCGATAATCTAGGTCTGATGCGGGCTATTACTAGATAATGATCAGAATCTATGTTTGCTCCTCTGAACGTTCTAATGTTCATTAGATTAGATTTATGTCTTGAGCTTATTAATAGATGATCTATCTGATTTTCTGTGTGCTCGTCCGGGGATTTCCAAGTATATTTATGGATGTTCTTCCCTGGAAACAAAGTACTGCCAACAGTCATACCACGTGATGCAGCAAAACTCACCAGCCTGAGCCCATTATCATTTGTCTCTTCGTGTGCACTAAACTGGCCAATTGTTGGGTATAGCGCTCTCTCTCTTCCAATTTTTGCATTTGCATCTCCGAGGACTATTTTAATGTCATTTCGTGGGCAGTTATCTACTGCTCTTTCTAGATTCAGATAAAAATCCTCTTTCTCTTCCATGGATGAAACTTCTGTAGGGGCGTAGATGCTAAAAAGACTAAAATTAAAAAACCTACCTTTAATACGTAGGTAGCAGATTCTGTGATCTACTGCTTTAAAACCAATGACTAGATCTTTAGCCTTTCTACTAACTACGAAACCTGTTCCTGATATGTGCTGTTTCTCATGACAGCTATAGTACACAGCATGTTTACCTTTATCAATGATGCCATTCCCCACCCATTTGACTTCCTGTATCGCTGTCACATCAATATTATAGTTTTCTAGCTGTTCCAAGAGCATCTTCATAGCTCCGGGTCTATAGAGAGACAGAACATTCCATGTCGCAAGTTTAAAATCATTATCTGTTTTACGTTTGCCAGGTTGTGCCAGTAAAGACGAGCCGTTTCTATTTCCTTGAGGTTTCGTAGTTTAAAATGTTTTCTGGGGTGAGGTTACTAGCCTCACGCCTAACCCCCAACCTGGAGGGCCAGGTCATTTGATTTCGGGGTTTCCGTCCCCTAGGCTGATTGCTTTCTCTACAGCTATGGAGTTCAGCCTACCCCTCCCTAACAGAGGTAATCTCTTCCGCCTCTTCCGCCGTTGGGACTCTCACTCCTCTTCCGCCTTCAGAGCCGTTGGATATCCTCTTCTGGGTTGCTTCTTTGTCTGGATCCTCGCCTTGGCCTGGCCGGCAAGGGTGACCCTACCAGTAGCTATGCTACCGCCGGTATAGCCCAAGGTATCATCGGACCACACAAACCCTCCCACCAACGATAAGGTCATGCAACCCCTAGGGAGGGTCTCATCATTCACTCATTTTATTTTATTAATTTGACAAAAGAGCCAATAGCTCCTAGCAGGGACAATACATTTAGGACTATTCCATTAGAAAGTGGACATGAGGGGTAATTTTTATTATTTTGTGTATAATGTTTATTTTTGCCCAACAATTTCTTGAAGATCTATATTTTATTGTACAAAGTACCAAAATCATAATATGAAGAACTACTTTAAGAAATATGGAGTTAAAGTTGGCTCTCTTTGACCTTGCTCAGTTATCTTTCAAGAACGTATATTTTAGTTGGCTAGACAGCTTGTACAGAACCAGCAGAGACAACTTCTGCTCAGGTCATTGTTAACAGCATCTTTTGCTCTATGTATTACCTACATTTCATCTTAATCCTTCAAGTGAGTTTATTTTAAAATGCATATTAAGTTATCGTAATCAGAACTGTAACATAAGTTTTTATTTTTTTATTTAATTGCAAGGGGTTGGTGGATTTCTTTGTTACCTTGTGGAAGTAAGGTTAGCCATGAGTTCTGAACTAAAACTATTTTCACCAAAAGAATAATTATTTCCTTATAAAAATATGTAAACAATAAGTGTAACATACGTAACAAGTTTTACTGCCTTGGAATAAAATGTGAATTTGCCTTTTGATAGGCCAACAGTTAGGCCTACTTGAG
Source organism: Ectobius pallidus (assembly GCA_964059195.1). NCBI lineage: Eukaryota > Metazoa > Arthropoda > Insecta > Blattodea > Ectobiidae > Ectobius > Ectobius pallidus. Next base: position 41,953,924 of record CAXKWD010000008.1, read on the forward strand.
TGTTGAAACTGATTTCATATACATAAGCAAAGTGGTGCAGCCTCAGGGGTGGGGGCTAGAGCCCCCCCAGTCCCCCCTCTGTCAGAATGATTTTTGTTTAGTGTACCAAATTAGTGATAACAGATAAGAATGCAAGATTGTTAAAAATATTTCATAAACAGTGTTTGAAATTGTTGATTGGATTAATAATAAAAATAATAATTAATTTTTGCCGAACATAACAGAAATTCAATATCGATTTCAAATTCATTAGTTTGCAGCGTCGCTTTACATTTGCTGAATCGAGTCCAAATAGGCCTACTGCTGCACCAAGTTTGGTACAGAATTCATAATGGCAGAATATCATATAACTTAATCTTCAGTAATAGCAATAATTTCAAGTCATCTTAGAAGTCGAAACAATTTAATATGTTTAGGGGCTGTATTACCACCTGCCGACAAATCCTCCAGATACGTGACTTCCAGATAGCTTAACTTGAAGATGCCTCGTAATACCATCGCTGAACTGCTACTGGCAAGAACGCAGTAAAAATTTGTAAAATGGTCCTTACCTCGCTGAGCAGAGAGGTGTGTTTGTTGTAATTCGGTAGTCCTCCGCTAGGTGCGGCAGCTCGGATTTGTATTTGTACAATTAAATTACATAACAACATATCGTTTTAAGTGCATTAATCTATTTGTTTAATTCTATTTCATTCATATGTGAGCATAAAATGACAATTTTATGTAAATTAAATCTTCCGGCATCAGTTGTAAAATTGAGGTGGCCAGAAAACTTCAGAACACTGCCATCTTGTTTCAACCAATATTCCTAACTAGCAGTTGGAAGCTTGTCAGCCACTCCATCCTCCTGCTAGCTTATCTGGAAGTTGTCTTGCCAGACAGATTTTGTCAGGAGATCACAATACGCAATTCTTGGCCAACTTCCAGATAGGTTCTCTATCTGGCAGCTAAATATGATATCAGCAGGTCGTCGTACAAGCCCTAAGTTCTGTATATTACTGCAGTGTTAATTCTCCGTCAATCTGTTATTCATGATCTGATTGTCTTAATACCGTTTTTTAATCTTTCACTTTGTACAGCACTTCACATGATCGCTTTAAAGACACACGGAACCCAATACTATAGGCGAGCAGATTCAGATCTGATTATGCCTACTGGTACAATAGGCCTAACTGTAAATTTCAAAAGTTGAATGAAATCCTTTGAATTGCAGTGGCGGCTCGTGGCCGGAAAATTAGGTGAAGAGAAAAAAAAAATGCCACATGCTTATGTTAATAACGGAATTCACCTATGTCTTGTATACCAAAACAATCCTTCGGTAGCCCTTTAAGGCTGCAAACTTGTCGATGGTATCATCATAGAATGGCTGCTTTTCTTCTAGCTGCAGTAGAAGTTCTTTCTGAATTGAAATATTCGCTAAACAAGATACTTGTCAGATTAGTATCTGGCAACATTTTTTATTCTTCATTTAGCAGGCCTACGTCTTGATCTGACAACTGGCACAATGATGATTTGATTTTAAACAATGCGGGTAAGAATGTAGTTATTATTTATAAAATCTGATACATTTTATTCATGGAATACTCTTAATAAATCCCACTCGGGATTAAGAGTTTCATGAGATAAATTTGATCCTGCTTCTCCGCTGCGAATCTTTCTATGTTTATCGTAATTATTATTCTCCTAATCAGATTATTCAGAATATTCCATTCATGCGATGCGGACTTGGAATTGAGTAATAATCTTTAGCAATCGACCAATTACTGTTGTTTATCTTATAAGTTATTATGCTTGCGAGGGTCGGAAAGACACAATTTTTTTTTCTAGATGACACACTAAAGTTTCTTCCTGGATGGACACTAGAAATATGTATATTTAAATTTGAATCTTCTTTTAAATGTCTTATAAATCACACAAGTCACAAATAAACGAAGGTGACATTGTGGCATAAAATCTATACAGTCAACTCCTGATTATCCGGGTGTGGATCAACCGGTTTGCGGATTAACCGTTGGCTATTCCTTTAAAAAAACATTTTATTTTTTACTTACTCTACGTAATTTATTTTTCTCGCGATCTCTTATACCCTTGTGAACTTAGCTTATGGCACCTGCTGATCGCGCTGCATTTGTCGACCTTGAGTTCCTCCCAGTCTTTCTCACTAATGAGGATCCACATGCTGTGACCCTTAGAAGAGGGTGGTATTGGAAGAAGTTCCTGGAAATGTGGGCGTTAATGCATAACATTTGTTTTTGGTTTACCTCACGTGTCTAGCCTTTAGTCTTTTGCAGATATTTGTCGTTACACAGTGAGAGTTAAGTTAACCTAGTGAAAATGTCGGAAGTGAAGCGTAAAAGAAAAGTTCTTAGGCTCTGTTCCGATATTCGCAAGAAGGAAAATGCGGTTAAAAAAAAAGTGTTAGACTATTTCAGCAAAGTGTAAAAATTCCTTGAAAGTGCCAAACCAAACTGTTAATACAGTAGTGTTTTATTGTTGTGCTGAAACAGTTTGTGACCTCTGATGGTGAATGATTCTAGCACTGCAAGACGTTTCCACATAGGCCTATGTAAGTTCTAAATAATTTTTCAATTACAGTATGTTTAGGTATAATTTTGTTTTAACCGTGTTTTCGTTTATCCGTGAGGTGGCTACCACCTATTATCCCGGATAATCGGGAGTTGACTGTACTTAGAAATTACCAATGAATGAGGGCGTATAACCTAAATAAGTATAATTTTAAATTTATACATAGCTTACTTAATATTACGGAAAATTACTCACAGATGGAAGTCAGAAATATCAATAATGAAGACAAACACTTGTAACTACATTTAGCTCCCGGACTACTAACAATAAGTGAAATTAAAATCACACAAATCAAGAAATAAGACAAAGATGACAACTGCACCTGCACTTTAGCGCCAAAACTGCATCAAATTAGCTAAAAGAGAGGAAAGATTTGGGAGGCCATCGGAAACAAGGAGTCCCCTGATCGGAAACATTCGTATGAGCAAATCTCAGACAGTTGCGCAGTAGAAGTGCACAAAGGAAGAGCACAACTGTCTGGAGATTCTTATACTGGCGAAGAAAATGCCTGAACAAGAGGGACTGCTTCATGGGTAGTCTGTTCCTGTCACCACGAGGCTGTGGTTTAAGCGAGAAAACTGCTGCTTTCCAATCCTCATTTTTAGTGCAACAGACTACCCATGCAACGGAGGGAGTGGTTTCCAGTTCACCTTCACCACGGCCGACTTGAAACACGCTGCCGCTTGCAGGATCTCAGTGTCTCCTATAGAGCATTTCACGTTAAGAATGCAGCATTGCTTATATGGGGCAGTCCTTTCCACCCCTTCCCTCCCCTTCACACCCCTTCTTATCGGGTGGCACGTGCTTTTCTGCTATCCTAAGCCTGTACAGTCTGAAGCTAAGCTAAGTGACCTCAACAAGTACTGTAGTGTATTTTACGAGTGGCAGTGGTAAAATGGCAAGTCATCGGAAACGTGGGAAAATATTAAACAGTGAATGTAGAAAAATGGTATTGTCTGTCTTTGCATACCTGAAAACACGCAATGAAGAGAAAAGTATACGCTGGATTGTTGGTGAAACTGCTAAAGCTACATCAATTTCAGAACGAACAGTTTATAAGATCAGGAGTGAGGATTCACATGGTGTGGTGGTAACACCAAACAAGAAAAGAAACAGGAAGTGTGCCACCAAAAGCAGTAGGGAGGTAAAATATGACGAATTTACGCGGAGTGTTATAAGGAAAAAGGTGCATTCGTTCTATCTACAGAATCAACCTCCAACGCTGAATTCAATTGTAGCTGCAGTTAATAACGACTCTGACCTGCCGACTTTCAAAATATCTACTCTATATAGATTACTGAAAGAAATGGGATTTGAGTATTCTAAGCGAGGGAACAAATCTATTATGATAGAAAGGGCAGATATTGTGGCCTGGAGACGTGACTTTCTGGTCGCAATACGGAGATTTAGGAGCGAGGGTAGAAACATATTCTACACTGACGAAACTTGGGTGAATGCAGGCTCTACTGTGACCAGCGTATGGCATGACACCACGGTGAAAACGCCAAAGCAGGCTTTCATAGCAGGTTTCTCTGTAGGTCTGAAACAGCCAACTTCACGCGGGCCACGGGTTGCAATAATCCACACAGGTAATGAAAATGGCTTTCTAACGAATGTGCAGCTTGTGTTTGTCTGCAAGAAGAATACAGCCGATGCTCATGATGAAGTGGATGGGGAGACATATGAGCGTTATTTTAAAGAACAAGTGATTCCAAATTTGCCGCCCAATTCAGTAATTGTGCTGGATAATGCCTCTTATCACAGTTGCAAGTTAGAACCAATCCCTACAATGGCTTGGAGAAAGGATGCAATAACGGAGTGGATCACTTCGCATGGACAGACGTATGAGCCCTATATGACCAAGAAACATTTAATAGACATTGTTGCCCGAATTCGTCCAATATACGACAAATATAAGATCGACGAAATGGCCCTAGAGAAAGGTCATACAGTTCTGCGTCTACCCCCTTACCACTGCGAATTGAATCCCATCGAACTTGTATGGGCCCAAGTTAAACAGTATGTGAAAATGCATAACACCACATTCAAGATCAAAGATGTTGTGGAATTAATTTATAAGGGGTTCGGAGAGGTTTTGCCGCAAAAATGGAAGAACTGCGTGGAAAGTGTGAAACGAGTCAAGGTGGATACTTGGAGAGCAGACGACATACAAGATGATATAGAACCTGTAGTGATAAATCCATGTGAAACTGACAGTGATAGCAGTGGTGATAACAGTAACAGCAGTGACTCCGATTGTATGGATGGCATCGAACCCCTTCAGTAATCAAGTAAGTCCCCGGTTTGAACATTTAACAGTACTGTGTTACCTTGTTTCGTGCCCTATTTAAAACATTTTTTTTTAAATTTGTTATAGGCCTGTTATCTTTCTACTTTTGTTATGCTGCTACGAACACTCTTAACGATTATCTCGTCTTGTTTTGGACCAAGTTAAATTAATTAATTAAATAAAACACTATGTTAACTGAAAATTCACAAATTCTTTCTTAACATATTTCAAGATGACATAAAAACTTAAATAATACACATGTTGGTCCTGAAACTCTGAAGGTCCAGGAGGTCGAGCTTGGGGGCAGTTCAACTGTTACATTTATACATGACTATGTCTTAAAATAGAAGTGTAATGTTAAACAAAAATATTATCTTAAAACTAATAAGTAGAAAAAATATGAATAAAAAGTAATAGAGGAAAATGGAAAAGCTGAGAGCAATGGCATGATTCAAGTGATATACGTAATAATAATTATAATAATGAAAAATAATTATCATGATGGTAGTACCAGAAACAAAATTTAAAGAGGTGAAAATTAAAGTTTATGATTTTTTTTTTATTCTATGTTTAAAAGACTTCATGACTACATTTACCCGATGTAATGTGATTTTAGAATTATGTTCATGTGAAACAGTAAGGAATTTTGTCTTATTTTTATAGCAAAATTTTAATAAAGGGTGTCTATATAAATTTGTGTGTATGTTAAATGTATTAAACTCGCAATAGATTAGTTCAGTTGGATAGCCCATGCGCTTTTTTAAACAAGTTTTGATTAGACTTTTTTGTAATATACTTAATGGATTAAGAGTAGTTTTAGAAATGGTTCCCCATCCAATAACACCATAGGGCTAGGGCTAAATAAACAACTCTTATAGAGTATTAATGGCCATACAGTTACGGAGATTTACAAATTGATATATTGCTTTTCGTATTTTATTACACATATATGAAATGTGCTTATCCCATTTCAAATACTTAATCCTATATTTCACTATACTTCCCAATATTTCATTTATGTAGATATTTAAGGGTCCGCCGGCGTCGTCTTGTGGTTAGCGTCGCTGGCTACAGATCCTTCGGCCCGGGTCCGATCCCCGGTACCTCCTCGGATTTTTCTGAGATAGGGAGGTCTGATAGGGGTGCACTCAGCCTCCTGATTCAAATTGAGGAGCTACTTGATAGAGAAGTAGCGGCTCCGGTCATGGAAACCACCATTAACGGCCGTGGGTGTCGGTATGCTGACCACATGCCCCCCTCCAATCCTGCCATCTGCCTACGGTAGATGATGCAGTGGTCGGGTGGTAGGCCAAATCCCTCCAGGGATGTATCGCCACGGAGATATTTAAGGAGGAAGGCATTCGCAAACCGTAAGGACTTCACAATGAGAGTTATGGATTATTAATTTTAAATGTTCAAGTGGAATTGTTTTAATCCAGAAACTGTTAGGGAGAAAGGCGTTAAAACAGTTTGAGTTACATTAAGAGAAAGTTAACATCCAACCACTTTTTAAAATCTTATTTATACCCGGATTAACAATCTTGTAGGCTTCTCCCACGTTAATTCACTGAAGATCACTGCCGTATCACCAGCATAACAATACGAGGCACCATTATATTTCTTCAGATCTGTTTTATGTATAGGCTATTAGATATAATATTGGTCCCAGAATTGCTATTGACATTTACTATTGATTTAATGCCCCTTAGCAATTGATTATATCATTATTTCAATCCTTTAGGCCTATAATTTAGTTTTTTTCTCAAATAACACTAACATATGTTTTGTTAAGTTATAATCATTCTGCATTCTTAGATAAAGACCTTTAGATAAAAATGTGCTCTATGATTCATGAGCGAGACTGTACTCTGTGGATAGAAAAGAGTTCAACAGTGCAGGGAAATCCCTTTTTCCGAGAATAGTGTAACCTTGTCCTTCAAACCCTGCCTGCAGGTAGCATTGTAACAAAGCCTGGAATAGCCCCATAAGGCCAATGCTGCATTCTTAGCATGAAACGCACTATAGCTTTGACACCAGGTGGTGGCATGGCGGGCAATTCAAAACTACAGATACATTTATAGTAAAAACCAACATTCGTGATATTGAAAAGAAACTTTAAAAATACGTATTGTAAAGAATAGCCGCCACTGTTGAATTGTGATGTGTTAACAATGGAATACCAAACTTTTTTATAAACAATAGGGGTCAGTCCATGTGAAATCAACCAATGGTCTGGACCTTCATATCTCAGAATGAGATAATATTTTGTATGTTGGTAGTACTAGTTATTAATGTTATAAATCCAAAATTTTAGATCATTTGAACCATCTGTTTTTGACTTATCAAGTTTCAAAGTTTTAAAAAAGTTGTAATTTTTTAAGCGTTTCAAATTTTTAAATGGTCGTATCTTCAAAACTATTTGAGCTAGAGGGCTGAAATTTGTGCTATTATCTTTAGATTTTCATAAGCTTTAATATGATCTACAACTTGCCTATATTATTATTTTTTAAATTCTTTAAAATCTTAAAAAAAAAATTAAATATTTAAAAATCAATTTTTTTTTTTTTTTTTTTTTTTTTTTTAATAGCCTATATTGCATTCATGAACCTTTTAAGAGCATATGTACCAATTTTAAAGATGGGATTTCAATTAGTTCACATTAAAATAAAAACAGTGCGTCTCAGACAGATTGCACCCGCCTCGCGTTGAGTTCCCCCAAATGATGCTCCTATCCCCGGTATGCGGCAAAGGAACACAGCAAGCGGTTGCAATCTGTCTGAGACGCACTGTATTTGTTTATGGCCGTGCACCTACAGTCAATTTTGATATTCAATGCAAAGTGCAATGTAATTTTTTTTTATCAGTTTAAAATTGCCCAGCAACATCAGTACCTTACAGATTAGTGTTAACTTAACAATCACACACATACACACATAAAACAAACAAACAAGACCTGAGGTCAGCCATTGGCTCCTCTGTAACAATATACATATTTCTGGTTTAAAGATAAAGTGATGCTTCAGGTACTCTCTTCATCCGATGTTTCTGGTGTTGATAGGAGATTGTCTTGAGGTAGTCTGCTTTTAATTCTAGTTTGTTGAGATGTTCTATGGTCAAGATTGAAGTGTACTGCTCCTGGAACTTTATACAAATCTGCGAAGAACTTTTTAGCTTGTTTGCGAATAAATTCATGGATACTGTGCAGACCAAGTTCTCTGTGAATTTGACTATTTCACACAAACCATGGAGCGTTAACATCAATACGTAGTGTTTTATTCTGAAGAGCTTGTAATCTCTTAATTTTACTTTTAGCAGCAGTACCCCATACTGGGCAAGCATAGGTTATTAAAGGTCTTATTAATGATGCATACAGTAGAATTGCATAGTCACATTTGAGTGAGGAATTTCTGTTGAGAATAGGATATAGTTTCGAAAGTCTAGCATAAGCTAAATTTAGTTTCATATTAATGTGATGCTTCCAAGTGAGGCGACGATCTAGATGAACTCCTAGATATTTAACTGCTTGGTCAGATGGTTTCCACGGAACAGTTATGCCATCAAGAGTAATAGCTGGAGGAGTTATTGGACGACGTAAGGTGAAGATCATTGCTTCACATTTAGCATAGTTAAGTGAAATGCGCCATTTAGAAAGCCAGTCAGTTATTCGTGACAACGTCGATTGCAGACAAGAAGTTGCTGTAAGAATATCTTCATGTGAGGTATATACTGCAGTGTCGTCTGCATACACAGCGACGTTGGCGAAAGTTGGGCATGGCATATCATAAGTAGGCTATAGACATTGAAGAGAATAGGCCCTAAGATTGATCCTTGCAGAACACCAGATTTGATAGGCTTGATTGGTAATTTATCATTTCCGATTCTGACACAGAATGTTCGGTCTGAGAGGAAGCTTAGCACGATATTAACTTATATAGGTAGTCAGGAAGACCAATTGCGTGCAACTTAAAGAGAAGGCCAGAATGCCACACTTTGTCAAATGCTTGTTTGAAGTCGAGAAATACTGCTGTTGTATGATGTTTAGCTTCAAACCCTCGGGCTATGGATTAAGTAACACGCAGAAGTTGGTGAGTAGTAGAATGGTGTTTTCTGAAACCAAATTGTTGTGGAGGTAAGATTGAATTATCATGTAGAGATTTACATAGACGTTGTTGGATTACCTTTTCAAAAACTTTCGATAATGTAGGTACCGGTAGTAAACTTATTGGGCGATTGCTAGATGGAAGATTTGCAGGTTTTCCTGGCTTATGTAAAGCAGTGATTTCAGCATGTTTCCAGATCTCAGGGAAATGTCCCAAACGGAGAAGAGCATTAAATATGGAGGCAAGAAAGGCAAGAGCTTTCCTAGTCAAATGCTTCAAAGCTAAGTTTGGAATCAAGTCATGTCCAGGTGACTTCTTGCTTTGCAGATTTTTAATTATAAAATCTAATTCACTGGGAGCAGTAAAGCGAATTGGCAAAGGTGCGGTGACATAAAATTTTGGTTCGTCTTCTATTTTTGAATTGTGTTCGTCATTGATTACAGGATTAGGTGTAAAAGTATGCTCCAAAAAATCAGCAAAAATTTTACTTTTATCTGCGTCACTTGTATAATGATCATTTGCTATTTTCAAAGGTGGTATAATAGTAGGTTCACGGAGAATTCTTTTTGTTTCTTTCCATAATGTACAGTCATGTGGCGAAATGGTAGAAAGATGCTGTTGGTAAGATTTAAATCTATAATCATCCAATGCCTTTTTTACTTGTCTTATTAGTTGATTCAATCTTTGGCGCTGCCATTTTGCCATAATCTTTGTACCTGATGTTTAGTTTTTATCAATTTGATTATTATTGCTAGAATTTCCTCATGAAATCTTGCTCGGTTAGTTGAGCGAGGAGACGACACTGCTGACTTCAAGGAAGAACAGGTTATGTTTGTAAAATGATCTACAGCAGCCACGACGTCACTTCTTTCTTTCAAAGGCAGTAATAGTTGCAGTCCTGAATCCAGATTTTCTTTGAAAATTTCCCAGTTTACAAATCCTTTAAGTAAACTAGGAGGTCGGGTAGCAAATTCCTGTTCATCACAGAAAGTATGGATTACTGGACAATGATCAGAGTCTAATTCAGGTAAGTTGAGAAGAGAAGTTCTTTGTAAGTGCTATGTCCAATATATCAGGAGAAACATTTGGATTGTTAGAATAATATGTCGGCATAGATGGGGCTACAATGTGAATTGCATTAGCATTAATTGTATCTAGAAGACACCGACCATTAGGAGTTGTAACTCTACAGCCCCAAATTTCATTTTTACTATTTAAGTCTCCTAGGAGAATGGTAGGCGTGGATATATCGAATAAGTTCTGAAAGTGTTGTGAGTTCAGGCGTGCAGAGGGGGCTTTATAGGCAGATATAATTAACAGTTCAGTATTATTGCGCAAATGAAGTTTAACTGCACAAGCTTCAAGAACTTTCAGGGAGGGTAAATATACAGAACTATGTTTCAACTTACTTTTAACAATTACAGCCACACCTCCTGATGCTATTGGAGCATTTCGATCAGTTCTGTATGTCTTATGACCTGGAACTTAAACTTTTCCAATTCAATCAAGTGTGTTTCTGTAAATGTGTAACCAAAAGCACAAGACTTACAAATTTTAAGTTAACTTAGCCTATGTGTGGTTCTAACTTACTTTCCTGTAGCCTATATTATCTATTTAATACAATTCAACACCTTCAGTGATAAATTGTTTTGTGTAAACTATTGATAAAGAAGTTCATTTTTTTAACAGAGTCTGAGACACCATTGTCATTTCTTCTTCAGTTAGTTTGTAAGTTCTCCCAGTAGATGTTGTTGGATTTACTTTGCAAATTGTGAAGTTCTTTGGTAAACTTAAAATATCTGCTCTTCTCAGCTAAGTAAAGGAAGGGTATGGTCCGGAAGGATGGAGAAACGATATGTTGACTTCTTGTTCAATATCATTTCTTGAAAGTACACATGATAGCCACCATTTGTTGTCATATGCACAAGCTACAAATCCTGATATTTGATCAAATGGCAAATCTTCAACACCAGGTCCTACTTGAATCTTGTGCACATCATAGCTTTCACTGTTAGAAATTACTTTGGTTTTTATCTTAAATTTCGATTCTGGTATGAATGCATGGTATTTTTGCATACCAGCGACTGCAATCACATCATTGAACCTCTTTTCTAAGAATTTCTAGTTTTCTAAATAGTCTCTGTTTGGTACGTAAAAAAATTTCATTTTTGAGATATGTTCTTTACTCCACTCAAACAAATGAAGAGATGTTAAGATATGATTGTCCAGAGGATTTTGTAAGCCAGCTTTAGCTGCAGGCCTTTTTACTGTGCCACCAATACCGTCACACACTCCTTTACCATGCGATCTCACATAAAAGTGCCATTCTGCTTCTACTCCGTCAAAGTTTTCCATGTGAAAACGTAAGTTTGACAAATTTTTACGGTTCTTGTATTGAGCAGCAGAACCATCGCTGAAGTAGTACACTTTCTTCAAACTTAGAAAATTTTCATCCTTAATATATTCAATGAGCTTTCTCTGGAAAATGTTTACAAGAACTGTGTTATGAGATAAACAAAAGAAATAAACACAACACTTCTGTATGCAAGGACCTCTTCTTGATCATTGCTGTCATCTTTGGTCTCAAAGTAGACTACACATGGATGTACTGTAGCCATGGAATTATTCCAGTGAAAACCTTGAGCTTCATCTTGGAGCACAAATGAATAGATTTCAGTAAAATCACACTGAACTACAACTTCATTATCTAACAATGAAGATTTTTTCTCAGAAAAATATGAAGATTGTGGTTTGGCAACAAAATCATGCCTTTTTAGTTGCACTAATTGCTTGCAGAAATCCTCAACAAAGTCCTCTATTGGTTTAATCATTGTCTCAAAGCTACAGCGATCAACAGTGATCCATTGTTTGTATGTAATATGTTCGACTATTTCTTCCTCTAAGGCTGTAAGCAAAGAATCTTTAAAGTCATTTATGTTTGGACAACAATCACATTCATTCATAAAGCACAGTTTAGTTGGAGGGTTACACATTATTTTAGATATACAGTCATTGTATGTCTGAAGTGGATGGTTTGTATCTAAGAGAATGATCTTGTTTAAGCCTGCACCAGCTATCATCAATTTGGTATTTTGGTGAATGGTACAAACACAAACTGAATGAGTACCACTGGCTCCAGCAATTATACAGTTTTTTGGTCTTAATTCAGCAAATTTACAAAATCCAATTCTTACTTCAGGATAAGTTGATTTGAGAAGTCTGTGGAATGAAAGTGGTTATGAAACCTAGTGTCATCGTGTAAACTAGCCTTTATGGTAAATGTTCCTTGAAATTATTTTAAATGTTAATCTACAGTAAGTCCCATGCAAGATTTGGCCAATGACGCGGGTTCCTGCGGCGCGGCAGGCACAGCTCCAACTCCCGAGCGATCGGGTGAAATATCTACGCTAATAAAGCCGCGATTGGTGTAATGATTCAGGTTCTCACATTTACAGTTAAAATTACAATGAAAATAAACAAGTACCTCATCACAAGAGATGTTGGAAGTGTTCTCCTCTTGCATCCACACAGCACTGGCACCTTTTTAGGAAATTTTCTTTCATGCGCATAAGTTCAACTTCCGAGATAAAGTTAATTTCTCTTGTGATATTGTTTTTAAGTTCTTCTTATGTATGGGAAATTGACCTATACACTTTATTTTTCAAGTTTCCCCATAAATAATATTCACATACTATTAGAAGAACTTAAAGAGAATATCACATAGGCCTATCACAAGAGAAATGAACTCTGTCTCGGAAGCTGAACTTATGCGCGTGAAAGAAAATTTCCTAAAAAGGCGCCAGTGTTGCAAGAGGAGAACATTTCCAACATCTCTTGTGATGAGGTAAGTGTTTATTTTCATTGTAATTTTAACTGTAAATGTGAGAACCTGAATCATTACACCGAATGTGGCTTTATTAGCGTAGATATTTCACCCGATCGCTCGGGAGTTGGAGCTGTGCCTGCGACGCCGCAGGAACCAACTCTTGCGTGGGACTCACTGTACATTGTTATATCTACAATGATAACTTACCAACTGGGCCTATGTTTGTGTTATGTTTTACACTTATTTTAGATGTAATAAAAGTTTTTATGACCAAAATTAACCAACTTCATTTTCCGTATGGAAATTTGCTCAAACAAATATTTATTTTAAAGTGATCCCATTGTCATCCCATCTTCAAATTTGGTACATACGCTCTCCAAAAGTTTATGAATTCAATACATTATTTTGAAAAAAAAAAAATTAAAATTTCGATTTTGAGATATTAATTTTTCTTTTTTTAAATTGAAAAATATATTACAACATATTACATAATATAGCCAAGTTATGTATCATATTAAAGCCTATGAAAATCCGAAGAGAATGACATAAGTTCCATCTCTCTAGCTCAAGTAGTTTTTAATTAGAGCCATTTGAATTTTTTAAACATGGCAAAAATTATGCAATTTTTCATTTTTTAAAAATTAATAACTCAAAAATGGATTGCTTAAAAATCTAAAACCTAACATTTTTTATCCTTTTAATTAGTTAAACAAATGTTGCAAAAATTAACTGAATTGGAAACATCAAGTTCCAGAATTAATTTTTTATTGGTTGAGATGGAAATTTGTGATATACGATTGATGTGATGATGACGACGATGACGATAATGTTAATTATGTTTGCAGTCGGATAGTAATTTCATTGAATAAGGACAGGTTGTAAAGAAAATTAAAATATCAATTGCACCCAGCTTATAATATATATATATTTTTTAAATTTTATTAAGATGTATTTTATGTTTTAGCACCCCCCAGATTAAAATCCTGGCTGCGCCACTGTATAGACCTAAATGTAAAATTCAATAATTTAATATTTTTCTGAAGAAAATGGCTTAGTGTTTTGTAATGACATTTCTTCTCTTATGGAGACATTTGGTATTGAACATAACCCAACAGAATGGCGCTTGTTCATTGATTCCTCCAAAGCAAGTTTAAAAGCAGTAATTCTGCATAATGGAAATAAATTCCCATCAATACCTGTGGCTCACTCTGCTAGTATGAAAGAAACATATGAAAACTTTCAATTTATATTGGTAAAGCTTCAATATGCAGTGTATGAATGAATATTTGTGGTGATTTGAAGGTAATTGGACTTATTCTTGGTCTGCAGCATGATTACACAAAGTACTGTTGCTTTTTGTGTCTTTGGGATAGTAGGGACAGAAAAAAACCATTACATCAGAAAAGAATGGCCTAAACGCGAATCATTCATTCCTGGACAGAAAAATGTGAAACATGACGCATTGTGTAATCCTAAAAATGTGTATCTACCTCCCTTACATATCAAACTAGGATTGATGAAGAATTTCGTGAAAGCCATGGGCAATACTCCTGGTTTCATGTACTTAAAACAGAAGTTTCCTAAAATTAGTAAAGTAAAAATTAAAGAAGGGATATTTGTGGGTCCACAAATACGATCACTAATGCATGATGAGAAGTTTGAGGAACTATTGAATCCACTGGAGAAAGCAGCTTGGCAAGCATTCAAAGAAGTAACTCACAGTTTTTTGGGAAATCGAAAGGCGGAAAATTACCGTGATATTGTCAATGATCTTATAACATGTTATATTGTCAATGATCTTATAACATCTTATAAAAATTTGGGCTGTAATATGTCCTTAAAAATTCACTTCCTGCATTCGCACCTAGATTTCTTCCCGGAAAATCTTGGCGCAGTGAGCGATGAGCACGGGGAACGCTTTCATCAGGAGATTTCAGCTATAGAAAAGAGATATCAAGGCAAATGGAATCCTAATATGCTGGCCGATTATTGTTGGACCATCAAGAGGGATGCTCCACAGGCGAAATATAGCAGAAAATCGTCATTTCTTACTTTCTAGGTGAGACCGAATGTTCGGATATTGTGTATTTAAGAATGTAGAAAATATTAAAGTGTTTGAAATTATAAATGCCTATCTCTCGGAAACCTTGCGTGATGGAGAAAAACCGATATCATATTTGAATTCAGGAGAAGAAATGCTATCAGAATCACATATTTTTCTTTCTGAGACAAAAAAAGTTTCTTTTTTGTTGCCCAGTGTAACATATTACTGCAAGTCGAGTACAAAATAATGTCGTCTGTATCGGAAATATCTCACAATATTTGTTCGTTAATCCTTTTTAGTGTTATTTAGAGCCTATCTGCTGTGATTTTTCTTTTGTATTTTTGACAATTCAACATTCTAGAAGGGCCCAACAGACAAGGAAGTATATATAGTAGTCTCGTGTCCTCTATAAAAATATAAAATTACGAACATATTTTTCGGACTGGGAAGTTGGAACGCCATTTAAAAGCATGGTGCCAGCAGAAGACAACTGGAGAAACAAGTGACGAACGGCTAGCGCATACCGGCTAATACACCCACGCCATCTGTCGGAGAAGTTTGGCGAGCTACATCCCTATTGTAATATTGTGCAGATTCATCCATCTTGAATTTTCAAATATCCCTCCTACCAATATCCAATTTCCAAATTGTTCAGCATATTGAATTTTCAAATCACTCGCCATCTACCAATATACAATTTTCAAATTTCCCTCCTTCCACCATTTGAAATAGGAACTGGAAACGTAGCCATTTTCATTTTGTAATATACAGTTTTCAAATTTACCTCCATTATGAATTTCAAAATTTGAATTTCGCACTTGGTCCGCCATTTGAAATAGGAACCGGAAGCGACGCCATTTTGAATCACGTGGTGTCATAGCCACGCCCACCAATGACATAGGTCGTGACGTCATAAAACCAACCCACCTTCCCCTCCGTGATGTAAGCCGTGACGTCATAGCCATGCCCACCTTCCCCTCCCGTTTCCCCTACCAACTGGAACTGTTGGGACTATTGCCCAGCTCTATTTTCTTGTGTCGGATATTAGTTGTATAATCAGAATGCCCAGGACGTATAGTGCTCTGCACCAGAAGTGCTTGCTACTCCCTCTTTTTCAAAGACAACCAGTTCCCTAGCATGGTCTTGGTAAATCTTTTATGTGTTCTTGTAGAGGAGAACATATGTTAAGAATCTTGATCAGTTTGCAGGCATTTTATTATAGATTACGAACCAGTTATACAGTGTATTTTCTGCTGGTGTGTCGGCCTGCTCTGTTAAATCAAGTTAGCAGATATTATTAACCTGTAATAATTGTTTCCTGGTCTTCTGTCCAAACTAAGAGATGTTCTTCCTTTTGTTTTCAGATAAAAGGAAAGAGGGGCTACGTGCCTAAAAGCTTTGTAAGGGAATATAAAATTCTTAAAAATTCTCTTCAGCATATAGTTGATACAGAAGAATTTAGAAATAAAATTAGTGATAAAAAGAAAGAATCAGGCAGAATCACACCTATTTCAAGTAGCATTGACATAAACAAAATCCAATTGACAAACGAAGATCCTGTTGATATCACTGGGCATTCAGAAGTTGAAGAACAAGAAAGAAATGGTGAGACCAGTAGCAGAACTCCATATCTGAAACCCCTTTCAGTCCAGTCAACCTTGGCAGATACTAGTTTTCCATCATTCCCTGGCAGTGGTGTTTCTGCAGAACCTTATGACAGGGACTCAGTTCCAAATCCCGAAGATGCAACTCAACCTTATGATGTTGTGGATGGAACCACTATCTTTCTTGACACAGATGGCAGCGAATTAGAATTAACTCGTGATCCAATCCATCCTACAATTATTACTCCTAGTGCCCCACCAAGTGCAATACATGAACATCTGTCTGAAACTATTGATAAACCTTCTATTTTATCTGATTCTAAGCCCCAGTCACCATCCCCTGATCAAGTTGAGAAAGGCACAGCCAATGTAAACAAAGATAAACTTGTAGATGATGGTGAGGAGGAAGGTAGTGCTGGCCAATTTTTTCAGTACCTTTCTAGTTGGATTTCAGAAGGTAGTGGTGATGGTGATGAGAATAAAGAAACTGTTGTAAAAGAAACCTCTAATACCGATTCAAGTGAGACTAAAGAATATGAAAAAGAAATAGATAAAAACATAGAAACAGGTGGTATTTCAAACAAAGAAATTAGCAATAGTTCAAGAGAGAGAGATTCGTTGAATGAAACAAGAAATATTGCAGGATTTTTGGCTAGTGATATCAATAAGGGAACTGAAGGTCAGAGCTCAGAGATTAAAAGTGGCTCTGAGAGTGCTGGTAAAAATGTCTCACCAGAAATTGAGTTTGTTCGAGCTAGAAAGAAGAATGAAAAAGCATCTGAAAATTCACAAGATTTAGGTGCAGGAGAAGTTAAGAAGGAAACCAATAATGAAGATCGGTGGATTGACGATGAAGAAGGAGATGACTATGAGGATGAAGAAGAAGACGAGGAAGATGAAGAAGATATTGAAGACGAAGATGTTGAAGATACTTCAGCTGAAATAATGACAGATATTCCAAACCTATCGGTGGATTCAAAAGTAAACTTAACTGATGATAGGGAAGAACCAAAAGAAAATGTGGAAGAGAAGCCTTTTGAGACTGAAGTTCCAAATATAGATGCACATCCAACAGAAGAACCAGAGATAAAGTTAGCAGAACGTATGGATGATTCAAAAGAACATGTGAGTAGTGATATACTTCTAAGAGAAACTCATGAGATTTTGAAGGAAGAAATGACACAGATCAGCCCTAAAGAAGATAAATCTATCCCTTCCCCCATCCAAACTTCAAATTTACAAGCAGAGCAGGTAATGGATTCCCAAAGGTTAAACTCCGAAGAACAAAATGATGCAGAACCTGTTTCTAAAACTGATGACTTTATTACTCCTCAAGTTAAAACAGAAGGAGAATTTCAGTTGAAGATAGAAAACCCAAAAGAAGATCACTTAGAAACTGGTTCAAGAAAAGAACCAGAAATGCCAATACCATTTTCTGTTAATTCGGTTGATAATGATTCTAATAATGTGCAAGATGAAACAAGTTTAAAGGAAAAAGATAATGAAACTGTAGCTTTGGCTGATGTTAAGCATGATAACGTTTTAAAAATGCAGGATCATCTTTCAAATAACAATTTATATAGTACGTATAATGAGGACATAGAGAGAGAATCTATTAGCGTTAGTCCAGTAACAGAAAAAATACAGACAGGATTAGTAATTGAAAATAAAACTGCATTTGGCTTGGCATCTGAAAAAACTGAAAATAAAATAGATGAAGTTTCTCAATCACTAAAGAAAGATGCATCCATGTTACCTATTGTTGAAGTTCCAGAGGTCCCTGAAGTAGATGAACTTTATCGGGTTTCAGAATCCACTGTTTCAAAGGAGGCTGAAATCAAAGTTACACAATATGAGCCAACATCAGCTGCACCTGCACCTGTGGTTGAAAAAGAAACTAGTGAGGCCTCAGTAGAAGCAGAATCTATCAAACAAGAGGAAGGATATTTCTCTTTCTTTGGTGGACTATTTGATGGCTCTTCTTCCAGTGCAGGGGCTGCAGAAGATGTGGAGGATGAAAGTGAAGCTCACATTCATATAGAAGAGAACATTAAAAAACATGAAGCTGAAAAGATAATTGAAAAGAGAGATTCTGCCTGGTCTACATTCTGGAGTGGCCCAAGTGGAGATCATGTTGCTTCAAGCCATAGTCATTGTAAGTATTCATGATATTTTCTGCTGATTTCATTTTAGTACCTTTGTGTATAATATGGTAGATTACATAATGATAGCCTTAAATTCTGAAAGTATCGTAGCATTTTCATATACCGTGTATAGCCCACATGTAAATGATTCATTTTCCTATCGTCATTATCATTATTGTATAGAATACATAAAAAGAGAAAAATTTATATTGTAAACAAGCAAAAATAGAAAATGTACCTTATTTTCCAATGTATAAGATGCTTCTTTGTACAGGGTGACCTACAGGAACCAGACGTTTTTGAAATGGTTAGTATGAGGCCGCTAGAGGAGGTAGGGAGGGGAATGAGGTATTATTACCCTTTGTATACACTACCATTTCAGTAACTATGGAACCAGTGGACGGTAGAGGACCACATGTTTGCATAGGATGCATATGTTAAAAATGCTGAGTCTATCACGGTGGTGTGGGGATATTTGAAATCACATATCTTGTGACGTACTAGGGTGAGAATATTTATTTGATAGGCGCCACTCACCCTTATAGACAATGAACCATCTACTTTAACACTAGACTTGAACCTTCCAACTTTTGTCACATAAATAATTGCCGACGGCTTCAGCCGAAGACGGTTCATGTTAGGAAGATCTGTTATTTTATCTTTATGAAAAATAGTCAAGTTTTCCAACACAAAGTTTAACACTTTTATTTGATAATATGTACATTAATTAATTAACTGCTTCAGTTTAGTTTAGTTTGAGAGACCTCCTCAAAAGAAAATATAATACAGTGCAAGTAGTCAGTCTTTTGTCGCTCCTCTAATTTATTCCAAACAAATACTGGTCGTCTTGACTGAATCCTGAAGTCCGACAGAATACTCCTACTTTCTCAGTCCTCTTGAAAATAGGTCTCATACACATATAACACACTCTGTTACTAGAAAAGCACTTCAATGTTTGGTCATAATATACACAAAATTTACTCACTACTCTGCTTTTCATACAATTCTTTACCTATTTTGGCCTACCAGAATCCACAGTTATATTACACCTCAAATTTAACTGAATCTTTCTTAGAAGAAGTTATCTGTATTTTAAAAGAAGACAGAACTCCAACTACCAACTCCAAAAAGTCTATAAGCATAGATAAATATAGTTGCTCTGAGTTTACTCCTTCTCATCTAATTGTAACTTTCATATTACTAACAGTGTCTCTATATTTCTTAATGTTGTGTAGAGAAATCCAAATACTTAATGTAACCAAAATTTGTATAAATAATTATATTTCCTTCTTTTGATTTAATTTACAGCGTTTGCCAGATGAACTGTATATATATTACTAAATTTTACACCCAATTTACAGTGACAGTATCATTATGAGATCTGTTATCATTCAGTTTCGTAATCTTATCTACATGGAAAATGTCTGCTTCTTCTCTACAACCTATTCGCTTATTCTCTTCTTATCTTAATACAAACTACTTCTTGTTCCGATGTAGTTTATTGTACTTATCTGATCTGTACTGATATATATCTGACAATCACCTCGTACATCTCCAGGGAAGGACCTCGTAACTGCATGTTGATCCACTCAGACGATGTAGCTTATTCCTTCGGTTGCATTCACTGCCAGCCATGACAGTCGCTTCCCTCACCACCATATGCAGTGCACCTCTGTATCGGGGTAGATTTCCAATAGCCGAACCACCGCCCCCATGGTTTGCAATACGTGGCTCGCAGACCCATACCACGTTACATCTCTTCTTCCTGCTGACGACTCCCATTCCAAGGTCAACAATCTGTGGCTTGCAGACCCATGGTACACCACCCACATACCAAATTGTATGCCTCTCTGTAGAATTCCAATTGCAGTAACGCTGCCTCCAAAGTTAGCAATCTGCGGCTCGCAGATCCATGGTACATCACCCACATACCAAATTGTATGCCTCTGATGCACTCCACGTACATCACCCACATACCAAATTATATGCCTCTGATGCCGCTCCATGTACACCACCCACATACTTAATTATATGCCTCTGATGCCGCTCCAACTCCACAGGCCTAACGACAGAATCTCTACTGTCGTCCCTCTCCACGGAACCATTCCTCGATTCTTCTTCCCATACATGCTTTTGCCGACTGACTGTACAATTCATTTTATATGGCCTATGCCCCTTGGTGATCACTTGCTTATTCTTCGCCGAAAACTTCACTAACCGTATGTTTTTAACTGTTCTCTCTGGAGTCTACTTCGTTACTTGCTTCCAACCAACTCACTGCTCAGAACCTACTACTTTCTTCTATATTTAATTTACGATGACGGGAACTGTCTCATTCAAAGCTTACTGTCTGACTCTATTATTATACGGTGGGGTCTTCTTATTCACTTCCTGTCCCGAGACTTACTCTCGACTACGTAATTAATTTAGAACGGTGGGGTGCAATATGCACCTGCGCCACGTCCTCCTCAGCAACTAGTTCTTCACTCTCTTCTTTGAAAGCTTTCTCTTCCTGACTGACTACTCCTGATTGACTACTGCTCTCCCCTCAATTTTCCTTAACCGTCACTCTGTCCTTTTCAAACTATTGTGCAGGCGCAGACTCTCGTACTTACTCCCACAAACTGGTTCTCGTAGAGTAAAGCTTTCACAAACATAGAGTGGTAACGGGTGGTTTAACTACTGTTCACTACAAATATTTCCACGTGACCTTTCACTTCATTACAATCTATACTCATAAATCTCACACCTTGACTGATCTGAAGGAGGCAATCAAGCAGGAACTGGCAGCAATTGATTGTGAGTCATTGGACCTCACATATACCGCTTTTCAACAAAGCGCCTGTATTCAACCAAGTGGACACCACCTGTTTGACATTAGCCTATCTTTCATGCACAATATTCATTTCAAATGGTATATATTAAGTGGCTTGTCTTACAAAAACCAAGTGAGTACTGTTCATTGAAAAAACATCAGGCTCCTGTAGCTCTCTCTGCATAAGACACACACCAAAATTTAACACACTTTTCATTTAACCAAATTCTAACCAGTCATAAACTCTGAAATACTCACTTGGATATTAATGACATTACAGTAGCCCTTATTTGCATATAGAATATTTTCAGTTACAACACAGCAAATTGTAATTGTAAATGCACCTGCAATGTCTTATAATATTAATGAAATATAGTTTTTTTTAATGAAAATCTGATTTAAACAGGAAAAGTTAATGTTGAATATTTAAGTGTTTTGAAGTAGGCTCTAAGGATAGACAGTTCTTTTTTTCCTGCACTTTTACCTATAATCAAAAAAATGTCAAAGCACTAGATTACATTGCTTATTTTACGAGGGCTGGTCAATAAGTAATGTCTCCAACACACTACCCCAAGCTCATAACGTCGGACGAGAGATTTGCTGCCACTGCCATATCCCGCTATCTCCCCTCTTTCAAACGAGCCATTGCTGCAGCCGCTGAATTTTTTAGTTTCCGAGATAGAGCTGTTTGAAATGGATCTCCCGATTTCCGTCTCCGCCAAGTAATAAGTAAGGTCTCCAACACTCTAGCCCAAGCTCACAACGTTGGACGAGAGAGTTGGTGCTCTGCCATGTCCTGTTATCTCTCCTCTTTCAAATGAGCCATTGCTGCAGCCGCTGATCCTTTTATTGTCCGAGATAGAGCTGTTTGAAATGGATCTCCCGATTTCAGTCCCCGCGAACCCACCTTGCACAAACCTTATGGAACATCAATTTGTCACTCAAAATGGTCTGTATGGAACCTTTAATATTGTCAGGAAGCAATAAACAAAGTTCACGGGTAGTGATGCGTCAATCTTGTTGCACCAATTCATCGACTTTTGCCACCATCTCATCTGTGACGGCTGTTGTTGGTCTCCCACTTCGTTCTTCATCATGAATATTTTTCCGGCACTGTTTAAACTCACGAACCCATTTAAGCACATTTTTTATGTCCATACATCCCTCTTCATAAACTTCGCAAAGCTGTTTCAATCGGCGGAACTTTTTTGCAGTAAGAAACCGTGTGACTTTGCATAGGCACACTTGGCGGGGGCGGAAATCGGGAGATCCATTTCAAACAGCTCTATCTCGGACACTAAAAGGTTCAGTGGCTGCAGCAATGGCTCGTTTGAAAGAGGGGAGATAGCGGAATATGGCAGTGGTGCCAAATCTCTTGTCCGACGTTGTGAGCTTGGACTAGAGTGTTGGAGACCTTACTTATTGACCAACCCTCGTATTCTCTTTTTCCTTTTATTACTATTAAATTTTTTGTTCGCAAGAAAGCAATGATCATGCAGGTAATAATAATAATAATAATAATTTTAATTTTATTTATTCTGCATGGTATGATACAATTTTATACAGAAGAATATCGTCAATACGAAATCTAAAATTACAAAAATAAAAACAAGTAAGGAAAATGATAACTGTATATAAGTATAGTTGCACTTACAAAACGGTTAATACCGGTATATCATACAACCAACTTTAATGCAGTAAATACAAATAAAATACAAGTTAGGCCTATAATGGAAATATAGCTAAGAATCATTTAAAAACTCATTTGTGCTATAATAAGCTTTTTTAGCAAGAAATTTATATTTTTCTGCATCAAAATTCTTTACAGTAATTCTTTGTCATAGGGCATTAGATAAGTTTCTAAAAAATTTCAGACCAATATAACTTGCCTTTCTTTCCTACAAGGTAAGCCCATGTTGTTGTACTAAAATATTGTTCTGACCACGCATGTTGCGGCTATGGACGACAGAATTTATTACAAATGATTTGAGATTATCTTTGACATATAAAATAACCTTATAAATATAAAGTAATGGAACTGTTAGAATTAATGACTTTTATAAATATTCTCTACACGGATGTTTAAAACCCAGATTGTAAAGATACCTTACGGCTTGCTTCTGTAACATAAAAATTGAATTCATATTTTTTTGTGAGGTACTACTCCATAGTTCAATACCATAACTTATATGCAAATGTACAAGAGCAAAATATACGCTCCTAGCTGTGTTTATAGGAAGATATTTAACTAAATTCCTTAAGACAAAAAGATTTTGCTAATTTTGGTTGTAATTTTTTCTATATGACTACTCCATATTAGTTTGTTATCTAAAAGTATGCCTAACATGTTCACGACAGATACATTTTCCACAGGAGAATTGTCAAGATTTATAATTGGTTCATAAGGACGGTTCTTAAAATCGAAACTAATTGTATAACTCTTGTTTGGATTAACTGATAAGACCAATTCAGTGTAATATTGTAGAACATAATTAGCAGCTATATTTGAATTTATTTCTAAATCATGTAAGCATTGATTGTAAATTAATAAGCTACAGTCATCAGCATATGAAGTTATATTTACATTACTTGGAAGGCAGAACTGAATATCATTTATGTAAAGAACAAACAGTGAAGGCCACAAAATAGATCCTTGGGGGACACCTCGGGTGACATGCAATTTGGATGAGTTAGCAATTCCATTCTTAGTATAAATGCATGTATATTGAAATCTATTAGACATATAAGATCTGATCAAATTGCAGCCAACTCCCCTGATACCTAGATATAATAATTTATCCAAGAGAATATTAACATCTACACAATCGAAAGCCTTGGACAGATCAAGAAATAGAGCAGTAACAAATTTACCTGAGTCAACTTCATTTATAACGTTTTCAACAAAATTTATAGCAGCTGTTATAGTAGATTACCCTTTATAAATCCATTTTGACAGTGAAAGATCAGATTATACTTCTGAAGATACTTAACAATTCGGCTATGTAATAGTTTCTCAAAAACCTTTGACAGAGCAGTTAGCACAGAAATGGGACGGTAGTTATTCATGTCTAATTTAGTACCCTTTTTATGTAATGGTATGACTTTTGCTACTTTTAGTGAATCTGGGAACATACCTGATTCAAACATAGAGTTTATCATGAAAGCTAGAGGATCAGCCAATTCCATACTGCAGTGCTTAATTCCAGTAATAGGGATATTATCAAAACCTACAGCACTTTTTGATTTAAAATTTGTAATGGTTGCTATCACTTCATTTGCATCAGTAGGCAGTAAGAAAAAGTTGTTATTATGTATTCTGTTTGTAGATGGGTTTGAATTGTCTGAATTTAGTCTATTGATTTTAGGGGCAGCTGAAACAAAATAATTGTTAAAGGCTCCAGCGATCTGAGGGCCGTCGGAATTGGTTCTCCCTCCTAACTCAATTTCAACAAGTGGCGTAGGCGTGCTATTTTGCTTACCTCTTAAGCTATTTATTAGGTCCCAGCTAGCCTTTGACTTATTAGAGGACTCAGAAATGATTTTGCTGAAGTGAAATTTCTTGGCTTCGTTAACTTTCAAGTCATAAATTCGCTTTACTTGTTTTATTTGTTGTGCATTTACATTTTCCCCACAAGACAATCTGTACTTTGCCATATCAAGAAGAGCTTTTATTTGTTGGATTTCATCAGTAATCCAGTTTCCCCGTACAGTACTTTTACAAGATTTGGTAGTTTTCTTGGGAAACTTTTTTAATGGGCAGTGAATGTTAAAATGGTAAAGAAGTATACTGTGAAAAGCTTCAAACTGTTCGTTGCAATTATAAATCCTTCATAAACAGACAACCATTTCTCTTGACTTAATGCCAATTTTAAGTTGTTCAGATTATCAACATTGCAAATGTGCCTGGCTATATAGGACTTGGGAGGTACTGTTTGTATATGACTCATTAATGCAATTTATGGTAAAAATCTGAGCAGTGTGGTCAGAAACAAGTGTGTGTAGAACCTGAACATTGTAATGATCAGCGAAAATATTTGTTACCACATTGTCTATAGCAGAGATAGAATGAGGCCCTATTCTTGTAGGCTCATGAACCGTATGGTGAAAACCAAACTGGTTTAAAATATTTACCCAAGTTCTATTATAATCCCCAGCAAATATTAACTTGTCTGCCATATCCACAGATAACCGATCCATTAGTTTAATGAAATTTTCAGAAAATAAACATGATCTACTACATGGAGATCTATAGATGCCAACTATTACAATACTAATGTTGCCAATTTTAAATTTAACTCCATTAAATTCAGTGCTGCCTTCACAGCAAATGTCGGTCAAATCTAATTTGAACTACTAAGTCTAACTTTTGTCTGAAATTTATATGTGCAAAAACTGCAACTCCACCTTTATGCATATTCATTCTACTATAATCCTCATAATCCTTCAACCCGTGTTTGGTCATAATCATGATGTCTGGGGTCCAGTCAGTAAATAGGTCATCCAACAGAGGTTACTGTAAGTGCCAGCATGGCCAGCAGAAGTGCATCTGCAAAGCAATGTCAGATTGAATTACTTGATCATGAACAACGTTTACTCATGCTATTCTTCTTTTTTTCTATTAAAATGGAGCCAGAAGCTTGCCCTGTGATGCGGTTTGTCATAATCTCACATAAAATTTGAGGTGTAATGTACCGTGGGACTAAAAAATTGTTGCACAATATCAATATCAATAATATCACAAACCTTTTTTTATTCCTGTTATGGGCATTAAGTTGGGATTTTGTATGAGCACCCTATTTCTAAGGCACATTTTACAGGCAAAAAACTGAGTCCTATACACCAGAAAATACGGTAGACATCTGCATGGTACTGTACAATAACAGTACATGATGATATATACATGATGATTTTTAAATAATTTATATAATAACAATAGAATAAATATACAATTTTCATATTATTTGAGCACAGGTGGAGTATATTGGACAGCCACGTTGTTACAGCAATGAAATGAGTTATTTTTTACTAATTTGCCTGATGATACTAATCATAAATATAACAACAAAAATTGTCACCGTGATATGGTTTTAAATAAACAGACACTGGTTTTCAAAAAAACTCTGGTCGGATCGTTCACAGTGGAGTGTAACAACATTTGAAAATGATGCGAGTTGACTACACACTATTTTCTCCACTTACCAAATTTTTTTGGTAGAACATATGCGAAACATGTTCTACAAAAAAAATTTGGTAAGTGGAGAAAATAGTGTGTAGTCAACTCGCATCATTTTCAAAAGACACTGGTTTATTCATTTTAGAAAAAATGTTGCATTTTGACTATTTCTCACTGCTTTTGGAACAGTTTTTTAAAGCAAGTAATACATTATTCTGTAATGATTTGTTAGACCTAATGGAAGCCATAAAAATTAAACTCACACCAAAAGAATGTAGGCTGTTTTTTATATTTGTCCACATTGAATCTTAAAGCTGTATTATTGCACAGTTCCAGTTAGGTATGCAGTGTATATGAAAAAAGCATAACATGAAATAGGCCTACTTTTTTGGTATAAATTATGAACAATTTAAGTGGTGACTAGTGTTGCCACCTGTCCCGAATTTTGCAGGACATACCGCATTTCAAGAAAATTTTCAGCGTCCCGAATTATACCTAAGAGGGACGCATTATATGTTTTTTATTATTTTGCTAGTCTTTTGTTTTCTAATGTAAGTGTTAATGTTACATAGCCTGTTCAGTTATGGCTTTGTAACGAATATATACCATCTTTCTCTTATTAATAAATTGTTCCATCTACAAATTTAGGTATGAAGATCGGCGATATGCATATATTCGATAAGTGTCCCTCCTTAGCCTTACCAAATGGTGGCAACCCTAGTGGTGACTTAAATATTGTTATGGTCCTATTTGGTTTTGAACAAAGGTATACACATTATTACAGGTGTTACAGTTTCCCCTGTGAATGAGATAGCCGTGCTAGGGCTTTTCACTACAAGAGGAAAGACTGGCCTCTTCAACAAACTTTAGAATCAAAGAACAAAATTTAACTATCAGCCATTGCTTGAATCTAATAAAATTTTGCTCCCTCTATACATCAAACTAGGACTGATTAAAAAATTCATAAAAGCACTGGATCGTAATGGACCAGCGATCAGCTACTTACTCTTAAAATTTCCACGACTAACCAGTGGC
This sequence comes from Ectobius pallidus, assembly GCA_964059195.1. Classification (NCBI taxonomy): domain Eukaryota; kingdom Metazoa; phylum Arthropoda; class Insecta; order Blattodea; family Ectobiidae; genus Ectobius; species Ectobius pallidus. The sequence goes on from CAXKWD010000008.1 coordinate 41,981,541, forward strand.
GGTTTGCACATATTGAATGCCTAGTGCTAATACCAGAGTTAAGAAATAACTAACCCTGGTGATGATGGTTCGGTGAAACCAAAAGGTCTAGGCACTATAAATATTCTAAGTTGAGAATAAAGATACAGTATTACATAGTTATTTTACTGGTTGAGCTCAATGATACCCAACAACATGATTTTAAACACTTTGCAAAAATGAGACTCATAAGATTACTACAAATCCAAAATATACATAGTTTCCAGATTCTGGCTAGTTCAGTTGGTAGAGCGTCAGTCCCGGTGTCAAATGAATATTCTTTCTTTTATTATTCTCATGTAATGTCAATAATAATAATCTGTAGAAAAGAAAATATATATCTTCATCGTGTACTGATCAGTTTCTAATATTGTAATATAGATTTTGTTCTGTTATAAATTCAAAATTGAAAGGTAAAAATGTATTTATTGTGATCTGTACTGATAAATTGGGTAATGTGTAGCCTCCCATCCATCTGGTTGTCCTGACAAGTTGGATGGTGTATGAAGACCTCGGGTAGTGCCAGGCACAATGACTGGCGCAAGCATTTTGTGAATGTTACAGTGCTCTCAAGTCTCATGAACTTTGGCAACTTTGGTGGCAAAGTTTTGAAATATTTCCATGTGTTTTGTTCCTCTATAGTTGGGGCATGGTATGAAGTCTTTTCTTATTTTGTCTTGGTAATGCTGTTGCACGGTGACACTACCTCTTAGGCTGCCACTGCGACTAACTATGGCTAAAATTATCGTATGGTACTGAATAGGTGTTTTAATTAAGGAAGAAGTTTTCATAGGACTCAATGTCAGAGAACTCTTTTCAGATGAACATTTTGATGTCCTTCTGCCTGGGAATATTTTAGAGCCGTTTGCCTGAAATTTCATAGAGAACTGTTGGACCCCAAACTATAAGAAAATGGTGGAGAATAGTCATGTCAATGGCTTATTATGAAATGGGTTGCAATGTGTCACCAAAGATACATTTTCTTTGGACTTATTTCTGAAAATTGTGGTGCGGTTTCTGAATAACATGGTGAGCATTTTCATGAGCCAATTTCAATATTTGAAAGACGACACCAGGGTAAATGGAGTACATCCAAACTAGCAGGTTATTGCTGGTCAGTAGTGAGGGATGTCTTGAAGGCTTACTTACTATACTGGATAGCTAAAAAGAGGTCTATTATTAGGTTTAAGTCTGGTTGAATATTACCTTTTTTTTTTTAGAAACATTTAATTAAATGTCAGATTTTCTTTATAAATTTCAAGAAAAGTAGATCATATCAGACAATTTTATTGTCATTTTTGTGCTTTGCATAAGAAAGTACATAGTATTCCAGTAATATTGTTTCCGTTCCAGAAAAATAAGTTAAAATTTGTTGTCCAGTGTTATCAGAGCACCAAATGGTATGTGTCAAGGGGAAGGTGTTGACAATGTCAAATGGCGCTGGGATGCACTATACAAGCACAGAGAGCAATGTGAAATCAGTTGTCTAGTGACAACTGAGGGATGTAACCCGTGTTGAGCAGCACTGATACATCAGAATAGCCTTTCTCCTTGAGAGAACTGCCAGAGAATGTCACAGAAAATTGATGGAAGCAATTAGGAATAATGCCCAGCCATACAGGACAGTCGCAAGGTGGGTAGGAGAGTTTCACCAAGGATGTGTAGCAACCGGTGATCAGCAATGTGCAGGACGACCTCTGAGTGTGTGGGCCAGTGTGACATGTGCAGTAATCTAGCACCTGCTGGAGGACAACAGACAATGGACGATACTGGAATTAGAGAATGAAAGTGGCATCAAGAAACGCACCATCCACAGGATTTTGTGGTAAGATCTGCACCTGCACAAAATTGCATTGAAATGGGTACCACATGGACTAACGGAGGTTCGCAGGTGGATGCTATATGCAACATGCTGCAATCAATATACATGATGGCAACAGGAGGGAGACCATTTCTTTTCACAAATAATGGCAGTCAAATTTTGGGCAAGGGCATACAAACTGAAATGCAAATGTCGTTGTGCAGAATGGGACATTATGAATCATGCAGGAGGCAGAAGTTCCATCAAAATCCTTCCCCTTTGAAATTGATGGTGAGGGTCAGGTATGATGTTAGGGATCAGGGGCATCATTGTATGCCTCACACCATTCTTTAGGGTTTCCACATACGCGCCAGAATTGATGGTGGTTCCGTGTGGCATGATGTCCACAAGCAAAAGGCCTTCTGAATCGAAAAACACGGTAGCCAGGACTTTTCCTGTGGAAGGCGCAGTTTTGAATTTCTTCTTCTTTGGTGAGTTTGCATGATGCCATTCCATGGATTGCCTTTTCGTTTCCGGTTCAAAATGATGGAGCCTGGTTTCATCCCCCGTCACAATTCTTGAAAGAAAGTCATCTCCGCCATTCTCGAACTGTTCCAAAAGTTCGCTGCACACTGTCTTCCGTGTTTCTTTGTGAGCATCCGTCAACATTCTCGGAACCCACCGGGCGCACACCTTTTTCAACTGCAATTCTTTCAATATTCTGCTTCTCCCACTCCCATTTGAATCGACAGTTCTTTCACTGTTACACGTTTGTCCGCCGAAATCAAGTTGCGAATGCTCTGCATAGTGTCAGGAGTGTGTGCACTGCATGGCCTCCCGCTGTGCGGGAGATCCCGGGTATTCACATGCCCACTTTCACCAGATAATCTGCATGCCCACCGGCAAACAGCACTGCGATCCACAGCGTCATCACCATACACCTTTTGCAACCTCTTGTGAATGTTTGTCACGGTCTCGTTTTCACAACACAGAAATTCTATCACAGCACATTGCTTCCGACAAACATCTAATGCAGCAGCCATTTTGAAGAAGTGCTACGACAGCGCCACACACGGCAGCAGGTTGAATTACATTTGAAACTCGACGGGAAGAATGTTTCTAGCAACTGTATAAGTATCAAAGGTGGTAAATGAAAATTGAATTTTTAAAAAAATGCCGTGCATTACTTTTAGCTTGACCCTCGTACAATGCCTGTATAACACAGGAAGGACGACACTTCCAACATATGTTATAAGGTGAGATATGTAATACTTTATATAGCCTACACTTTAAGCAGGGAAGCCGCACGCGCGTCACACGCGGCTAATGCGGACTCCGTAGCGGAGAGTGAAAACACCGGTCGCCCTGTCTCAACTTATAATAAAGACCCTGTATATCAATTTAGAGTAACTTTATCTGGTATGCTAGGGTGTTATTAATCTGTTAAACCATTGTGCTGCAACAAAACCTTAGTAAAGATATGATTGACCTTAACATTTTGTCCATATTTTGTATAATTCAAAAAGTAATTTTTTTTTTTAGCTCTGCCAGTACCACATTCTTATTGTCGAGAATTTAGTAACTGTAATTTTTTCAGTTTCTTAAATTAAAAAAAATAGTTGGTTGAAAAGGAAACCTATTTTGATATTAACCATTTCTGTCTTTGTTTTCACCTTGTAATATTGTGTTTTGTATGCTGTGATCAGTGTAGTTGTCTGCCAGATGTTCCTGTTGGTGGAAAAACTAAATAATAAAATATGTTACTGTAAATAAAGTAATAAATCCACATACCATAACAGTCTCATGCAAATAGTTAACTGCCTGTCGCCAAGGAGAAGTTCTTAAATTCTGTCATAAATTATGCATGTATTTCTGTGGAAGCAAAATGATAATTCAACTAAAATGATAACAGTTGAATACAGATCACAGAGATTCATGAACTCAGTGCAGAAGCTTAATATTTTTCATGACATACTCATTTATACATTTGTTCAGTATTAATTCTAAGTCACAAGGCAAAACTTGTTAGCTGAGTGTTTGATGTAAGTACCGGAGAGGTCCCAGAGTTGGTTCTGCAACATTTAAATGCCAGACAAAATATCCCAGTGAACAATGAATACAGGTATATTGCGTGCCATGTTGGCACCTTCCTATTATGAACATAATGTACCTGCACAGTCAATGAGTCTTCAGTTTTGTGCACCTATTTGTGTTTGTGAGTTTATTATAGTATATAAAAATTTTGTTTTTATAACAAAAGTCCTTTTTTCATGATTTATCCAATTATGCGGATATTTGATTTTCCGGATCTGGTCTGGTCCCAATTAATCCGGATAATTGGAGTTCTACTACATATGTTTACATTTCCTACTTTAGTTTGCTGAAAAGTGTCGGGGGAACAAAATGGTAACTGCCACTGCCACGAAACAAGTAATTTTTTACTTTCCAGCTTGTTTGGTGTAACAGAATGGTAGGTGATAGGTATTGATCTCTATATGTTCATATGTATTGAGTACAAAATTGAGCTGAAAATAAAATTATTCAGATTTCTAGGTTAATGAGAAATTTATTTGTTCTCTTTTTCAACACACCCCATTTGGCACTTACCATTTTGTTCCCCCGAGCGGCTCAATTTTTAATTGCTCTCTCCTTGTAATTAAGTGACACCTGCACACGTTTCAGTTGAAATAAACGACTTACCAGTATATTCTCTTTAAGATTTTAAGTACTGGTAAAATGTTGAAAATAAATAATTTTGAGGAATTCCATATAGGCCTATCACTTCCTTTCTTGGTATGTTGTAGTATTAAAATAAGAACTTGCATTTATTATCATGTAATTATTTACACTGAAGAATGTTTTGTTAATAATGTGAGTATGTTGATCTTATTTATAGCTTCTGCTGCTTGTAAAGTGAACTCTGATCCCACAACTGCTGGCATTGACTCAGCTTGCAGTGATGTGGCTGGCCAGGAACCAAGTTATATCCACTTGAGAGAGGGAGTCCCCCATCAGTTAGAGGATACAGTCATTGTCAAGGTAAACATGTAAGGTTATGTTGTGCTTCATATATGTGCAAATATCTTCACATTATTCATAACCATTCATACACTTTTTAACAAGTAATCAAGTTAAGTCATGTGTTACAAAGGGATATAGGCCTAAAAGATTCTGTTTGGAACTGTACAATTGTATTCAATTTCAGTATTTTATTTTACATATTCAAAATACAGTCGAATTTGGTTAATTCGACGTTGGATAATTCAAAATATTGTATAATTCAAATAAATACTCATTCCCCTTGAAATTCCTATATAAATGTATGTTATATAATTGCAGTTAATTCAAATTATTTAAGCTTAATTTGGATAAATCGAAGCCAAAATTTGTCTCGTGTTAATGTTGTGAGGATTCCAAGAGTTCATTGCTTCCACGAATTCCACAAGAATTCTCTATTTCGCTGAAGAACACTAGTCGCTAGCAGGTATGGTACTAAAGTGTATTTTTAACCACCGTTATCTTCCTCCTGCTGAATAGATGCTTAATGGAATGTGAAGTTCACCCCCTCCGCCACCCCTCCAGTACAGTCTTGGAGGGATTCAACACTTCTGTAAAAATTTTAGTGTTCATTCTATCCTCAAAGTGTGACTGTGTTTGAAAATGTCAAAGCGTGGAGCATACACCAGTTTAACGCTTGCAAAAAAAGTGGAAGTGTTAAGAGAGGTGGAAAGAGGGGAAAGAAGGAAGTGTGACATTGCAAAGGAATATGGAATTTTACCAAACACTTTGTCCACCTACATAAAAAATGACAAAATCCTGGAAAGTTGGATTACACAAAACGGGGGAAATAGGAAACGTATGAGAGGTGGGGAATTTCCCAGTGTTGACAAATGCACTCTAAAATGGTTTAAGCAGTTGCATGATCGTAACATCCCGTTAAGTGGGCCATTGATACGTGCTAAAGCAGATGAATTTGCCGGAAAGTTGGGCATTGTTAATTTTAAAGCAAGCTCTGGTTGGTTTACTGGGTTCAAAGAAAGAAATGGCATTTCTTTTAAAAATGTATGTGGTGAAAGTGCTTCCGTTAATGAAGAAATAGCAAACAAGTGGTTCAGTGGTTTGTCCAATCTAATTGCAGATTATGAACCAAAAGACATCTTTAATGTGGATGAAACAGGACTATTTTTTAAATGTATACCTGATAAAACTTTTACATTCAAGGGGGAAAAATGTAGTGGCGGTAAAAAACAGCAAGGAGAGAGTAACAGTTCTAGTTGGTGCTAATATAGATGGATCTGAAAAAGTTACAGTAAAACCAAGATGTTTTAAAACTGTTAAATCCCTTCCAGTTCAATATGAGGTAAACAAGAAAGCATGGATGACCAATGAACTGTTTGAAAATTGGCTCGTAGCTCTAGACAAAAAGGTGTACGCAACTAACCGAAAAATACTGTTATTTATTGATAACTGTACAGCTCACAACAAAATTCCTAAAATCAAGAGCATCAAGATCCTTTACTTTCCTCCCAATATGACGTCAGTTGTGCAGCCTATGGATCAAGGAATCATACAGAATTTGAAGCATTTTTATCGATGACAAGTTGTGCTTAAAATCTTGGACATTACCATGATGAAAAAAATTGATCTATTGGATGCTTCTTGAATGTTGAACAAAGCTTGGAAACAGGTCAAGCAGCAAACAATTGCACACTGTTTCCTTAAAGCAGGTTTCAAAAATAAAGAAACCAATACTGAAATTGCTTCAGAAGAACTAGAGATGCACGTGGAACCTGAGCAGTGGAAAGAGGTAGTGAATGATGTCAGTTATGACGTGTATATAGCTGTTGACGATGGAGTTGCAGTATGTGGGGAACTGACAGAAGACGAGATTTTACAAGAAGTGACGCAAAATCCCGATCTATCCGATGATGAAGAGGAGAGCAGCCACGACTTTATAGAGGAGCCTGTAGGCCTACCCACTACATCTGAAGTTTGCAAAATGGTGACAGGTGTAAGAAGATTTGTTGAGGCTCAAGCAAATGTTAATGATGACACTTTTCAAGCATTAAATGAAATTGAAGATTTTGTTTATAATGTAAAACTAAACAAATCAGTACAATAGAAAATCACTCACTTTTTTAAGTGAGCAATCGAATCATGTGCTGTATGTGTTACCTAAGTACTGTATAAAGAAACTGTGTTCCTGTATTAAATTTAGGGTTACAATTTTAGTGTGGAAAGAAAATGGTTTCATTTAACATCATAACAGGATGGCAGTCATTAAGGTAAGATTCACTATACAATAATTATTATTTATTGCAATGAGTTTATTTTTTATATTCATATGGCATTTTCGTTTAAAAAGTCACAGTTTTGGTTAATTCAAAATTTGGATAATTCAATTTTTTTTAAATTCCCCTTGGAGTTCGAATTACTAAGAGTCCACTGTATAAATTTGCATTAACACTATATACCGCTATTGACAACCTTTTAATAAAGGGACCTTGGAGATTCAGCTTCTAAAACAAGATATACAGAGTGTATCATAATCAATAGCACAAACCGAAATGGTTGCAAGTATATGATAAAAGAAGCAAGAAAGTTCCAGCAAACATGGATCTGCAAACAAGCCGTTTGCGAGATTTATTATTGTGAATGTGTGATTATGAGCCGCCATTGATTTCATACAGAAACATCAACCTAATTAGTACAAATGATTATTATATTATGGTTTAAAAAACACACTTAAACTTCACTAATTTTCATACCTTGGTAGGACTACGTAGTTTCAATCACCATTGTGATTATCCTCGGCTACTTCTGAAAATTAGTGAAGTTTAAGTGTGCTTTTTAAACCATAATATAATATGTAAGATTTGAGGCTTTCCTGGCGAATCTTATGTAGAAAATCTTCTTGGGTTTGCAGCCAGGTGAGAAGTTTGTTGTGGTCCAACGTTTCCGAGGCTGATGCTGCCTCCATCCTCAGGGAATCTGAAGTGTCGAGTTTTGACATGTAGGGGATATATATACCAACCCGAGTTGGGCGGAGTCGACCAATCAGGGAGCAGCTGTTCTGTTTTCAGTCCTTTTCCGGGCCAAAATGTTCCTTTTACCTTTCAGGTCCTGAATGCATTTGTTCCAGGCCTGGTTGATAGTGAAACCTTCATCCCTGTTGAAGTTTGTGTCTTCCAGTCTAATTTCAATTGCCTCTCTGATGATCTGGTCCCAATAGCGTGTTGTCTTGGCGAGTACTTTTGTGTTTTTAAATTCTATTCTGTGGCCCAGTCCAGAATTAATGGTGTGGTCTGCAACTGCTGATTTGTCCGGGTAGAAGAGTCTAATACATCTCTCGTGTTCTTTGCAGCGCTGTTCAATTGTGCGTGAAGTCTGTCCGATGTAGGCTTTACCGCATTCACACGGGATGCGATAAACACCCGGAGTTCTAAGTCCCATGTTGTCTTTCACCGGTCGTAGGAGGTTCTTAATTTTGGGGGGTGGCATGGACACTGTACGGATCTGGTGTTTCATTAGAATCCTTTCTAGCTTCCTGGACAGATTTCCAAAGTATGGCAGGTAGGCAGTTCTAGTCTTTTCTCTTTGGACGGTAGTTTCCTGAGAACCGGTCCTTTTCAGGGCCAGTCGGATTTCAGCGTCCCGGTACCCATTCTGTTTGAAGGTCTTCTTAAGATGATTTATTTCCCCGGGTAGGCTGTCTGTGTCTGAGATGGCGAGAGCTCTGTTGGTAAGTGTATGAAGGACACTCCTGCGTTGGGCTGGGTGGTGGTGACTGTTGCCGTTAAGGTAGAGATCGGTGTGTGTAGGTTTCCTGTAGACTCTATGTCCTAGAGTTCCATCCGGTTTCCTCAGGATTAAAATGTCCAGAAACGGAAGACAGCCATCTTTTTCCATTTCCATGGTGAAGGTGATGTTACGATGTATGCTATTGAGGTGATTCAGGAAGTCCGGTAGTGTTTCATGTCCATGGGGCCAAATGATGAGCGTATCATCAACGTATCTGTAGAAGTGAGCTGGTTGTAAAGGTGCTGTGTCCAGAGTGTTCCATGTACAGGTTTGCGATAGCCGGTGATAGCGGCGACCCCATAGCTACTCCGTCTGTCTGCTCGTAGTAATTGTTCTGATAGAGAAAATAGGTCGAAGTCAATGTATGCCGGAAGAGCTGGATTACGTCTGGGCTAAAGTGTGGTGTCAGCAGCTGTAGTGAGTCTTCGATTGGCACTCTTGTAAATAAGGAGACCACATCGAAACTGACGAGTAGATCTCCGTCGTTGATTCTGATGTCCTTGATAGTGTTTATGAATTCCATGGAATTCTTGACGTGATGTTGGCAACTGCCCACTAGCGGCTTTAATAAGCTGGATAGGTGTTTAGCCAGCCGGTACGTTGGAGAACCTATGGCGCTGACTATGGGTCGTAGAGGTACCCCGGTCTTGTGAACTTTAGGCAGACCATAGAGTCTAGGGGGTACTACACCATGCGGCTTCACGCTTTTCTTTATGTCATCCGGTAATGTGGACTTCGAAATCAAGGACACAGTCTTGCGTTCGATGGGACCTGTAGGATCGCGATTCAAGAGTTTGTAGGTGGGGTCGTTCAGGAGTTCTCGGATCTTGTTGTCATAGTCCAAGGCATGCATCAGCACCGTGGCATTTCCCTTGTCTGCAGATAGGACTACTGTGTTGGTGTCATTGCATAAGGTCCTTAGTGCTGCTCGTTCCTCCTTCCTCAAGTTGGATTTTGGAAAAACGGGCCTTTTAAGGGCAAAACTGTTTCCTGTCGTATCTCATCGGCAATTTCCGCCGGCAAAGATTTTATTGCCTGCTCCATACCACTGATGATGCCAATGGTTGGAACGTCACCCCCCAAAATTAAGAACCTCCTACGACCGGTGAAAGACAACATGGGACTTAGAACTCCGGGTGTTTATCGCATCCCGTGTGAATGCGGTAAAGCCTACATCGGACAGACTTCACGCACAATTGAACAGCGCTGCAAAGAACACGAGAGATGTATTAGACTCTTCTACCCGGACAAATCAGCAGTTGCAGACCACACCATTAATTCTGGACTGGGCCACAGAATAGAATTTAAAAACACAAAAGTACTCGCCAAGACAACACGCTATTGGGACCAGATCATCAGAGAGGCAATTGAAATTAGACTGGAAGACACAAACTTCAACAGGGATGAAGGTTTCACTATCAACCAGGCCTGGAACAAATGCATTCAGTACCTGAAAGGTAAAAGGAACATTTTGGCCCGGAAAAGGACTGAAAACAGAACAGCTGCTCCCTGATTGGTCGACTCTGCCCAACTCGGGTTGGTATATATATCCCCTACATGTCAAAACTCGACACTTCAGATTCCCTGAGGATGGAGGCAGCGTCAGCCTCGGAAACGTTGGACCACAACAAACTTCTCACCTGGCTGCAAACCCGAGAAGATTTTCTACATAATATAATATTATGACTTCACTGTGATCTTCCCAACATCAGTTTCTATAGTACAAATGAATTTGAAAAGTAGAGTTTTTGTGTAACTGCCATTCTAAGTTGCCTCACAAAGAATACTATTCTACTTTAATATGTTACAAGTTATTAACACTGTACACTCTCCCTGTTCAAAGTGCTGTCCTGGCATCTGAATATAATACTGCACTCATCTCTGCAGTGAGTTTCGAATTCTTTCAAACACCCTTGGCTCCAGGGAAGGAAGTGGGGAAAAACCGGAGACGGTATGCTATCCCAAGAGTTTTCCCTATCATACCTCAATTTGAAAACAGCCCCCTCCATTACAACATAATTATTAGGGACATTATGTGATATGGGGGAGACTGTTTTGTACAGAGGGCGGTGTTTTTAATTAACTTCCTCCATGAGTAATCAACCCTGATTTATAGAACATGTACTGTGGATTGACAGACCTTTATTAAGTGCCAGAATGGTACTTTATAAGATAGTGTGGGGGACGGGAAAATGTCTGTCCATCTGTCCGTGTGTCTGTACGCACAATAACTCAAATACGCTTTATTAGTCCAGTCATTTGGTGCTCAAAAAGGGGGTTACCTGGAAAGTTTTCCGGGAGTTTTGAAAATTGGTGATTTCATAGATTTCGACGTGCTCTTTTCGAATTTTTACTTTGCTACCTCGTATCTTTGCCGCTCGCGCCGCCATATTGGAAAAATGGCGCGCAAAAACAGTTTTTTCACAATATCTCCTTTACGACTCATTTTACGATGAAAATAGTTATGTAATAAATTAAACTAGAGAAAATTTCCTATAATTTATGTAGTAACGATTTTTTTTGTAAAATGGATAGTTTCAGCGTACGAGCGCCGTAAAGTCTACTCCGACACGCGTTTTGGACAAAGCCACGGAAGATGCGGATACGCTAATAACAATCAACACTTCATCTACATTTGATTCCGTAAAGATTTAGATCTTGTTCTTTTGACGGCTCTATCTACGCGTTCAGAGACACACACACACACACATATTATAATTATATAGGCCTATATATATATTTTTTTTTTCTCAAACCAGGAAAAGGAAAAATTTCCCAACGAATATATTCAACAAAAATAAAACAGCCGCAGATAACATAATATTGTTTCTGCACGCCTTCAGTGGCTGTGATACAACATCAGCACTCTTTAAACAAAGAAAAATAAAATGTGCTAATGTAGTTAAAAAAAACAGAATTAAACGAGCTTGTCCAGGTATTCAAAAACCAAAATGCAGATCCAAAGATCATTGCTGAAGCTTCCTCCTTGCATTGTATGGTTACAGTGCAGTGAAAAGTGTGTCGTTAAGCAACTATAGATATGCATGCTTCACAAAATCAGCATATGAAAATAAATTTAATATTGCATCGCTGCCACCGACGGAAGCAGTAGCACGACAACATTCGTTCCAAACCTATCACCAGGTTTAGCAGTGGTATGGAGTTGAATATATTCGTTGCGAAATTTTTCCTATTCTTGGTTTGAGATCATATAGGCTATGTTTGAACGCGTAGATAGAGCCATCAAAAGAATAAGATCTACATCTTCGCTGACAACTATTACGGAATCAAATGTAGATGAAATGCTGATTGCCATATTGATTATATCAGCCCAGAAAAAAGACGAAAATTTCTGCGGTAAAAACGAAAATAGGTGTGTTTGATTATATTCGCTGTGCTAAATTCGAAAATGCATTTCGTTTTTCTCTATCACATCTGGTTAATTGACATTTGTTAAAAATATTATTTTGACATTTTGTATAATAAAATAACTGTATGCAGCTTTGATGCTGAATTTGGAAACTTTTTCCTTTGCGGTAAGTGGTGTGATAGGTGATCTTAACCAATTTTGGGTCACTGAACATGAATCCGTTGACCGTTTCTACGTAACACGTTATGTTTTCTTGCAATAGGTACTTCACAACGAGAGATATAAGTTATTGCTTAGACTAGCTTACAGGATAAAAAATACTTAAAAATAAGGATAATTTTGATAATATTTTTAGGGGAAAAATCAAATAGTATTTTCAAACAGTCCAATACGTATGTATTCCAGTATTTTTTGTGAGTGCAGGCCAAATAAATTAATTTTTGCCAAATCATCTGATGCCGTACAAATGATCAGTGACAAAAAAATCGAAGTTTGTTTGGAGGGGGAAATATTAAAGAATTGAACTTTTGGGAATTTTTACATTGGTTATAAGCTAATATCTATAAAATATATTTTAGTTAAGCAAATGGTATCTTAATTATCTTATTACATTGATCGAGCTGAACGATTTTGAACATGTATTTTAATAAATCTAAAATCTATAAGTTTGCCAAATTTCAAGTTTCTAGCTCATCTGGAAGTGATAAACATCAATGTTAATAAGTGGAAGATTAGACTGTCGTAGATGTGAATGATGTCACGGCTATCCAGCAAGTTTTTCTATACTTTTGGGGCAGCTAGAAACACCAAATTTAGCACGCTTAGGACTGTTGTATGTGCCCAAATTCCTACCAAATTGTATGATTCTATCTTTCATACCATTATTACATAATGGTATTACATAATGGTATGTAATGACAATATTACATAATGTGAGAAAAATATACAGAATTTATTTAAAATAAAAAAATCTAACTCAATCTAAGGGATAACCGATGAAGGTACGTCAAAAAGACCAAACTTGTAGATCTCTCAAAATCCGTTACTGCTTCTGCAACAGGTTTTTTTTATACGACTTACCGTTTAGCTACTATGAGCCCCCAAAAAAGTCTCCGCAGACCTTAAAATTGCGTCCGCCATAACATCAAACACGAAAACTAGATGTGAAACAACAAAAATAATGACATTTTTTATATCAGGAGACCTTATTTAGTTAAAATCGCTCATTAAATGATTTACAGCAAAATGATGCAGGTAGTGGCGTATCCGCATCTTCTGTGGCTTTGGCCAAAACGCGTGTCGGAGTAGACTTCGCGACGCTCGTACGCTGAAACTATTCATTTTACAAAAAAAATCGTTACTACATAAATTATAGGAAATTTTCTCTAGTTTCATTTATTACATAACTATTTTCATCGTAAAATGAGTCGGAAAGGAGATATTGTGAAAAAACTGTTTTTGGGCGCCATTTTTCCAATATGGCGGCGCGAGCGGCAAAGATACGAGGTAGCAAAGTGAAAATTCGAAAAGAGCACGTCGAAATCTATTAAATCACAAATTTTCAAAACTCCCGGAAAACTTTCCAGGTAAAACTACCAAATGACTGGACTATTATCGGATTTTCATGAAACTGGGTATACGCATTTATATCCATGGGAAGAAGCCTATTGTTATTGGACCAAATCAGTTGACCTGTACTGGAGTAATGTCCAATACTAGCAGGTCTCCGCAGCTTCGCCCACAATAATTAATTCGAAGATTAAAAATTAAGAGCATAATAGTTTAAACATTATATTTATTAACATCTAAATTACATGGAGCACATTCCATGATTAGAAAGCGTCGCTTGAGAAAAATGATTTCAGATTCGAGTTCCCTGGCCTAGAAAACCCCTGCATAGTGAGTTCCGTCGAAATCGATCAATGTTTGCCCATTTAGGACTATATTCATTATTCCTCTTCCGTATATTTTGAAAATTTCAGATGTCTGCGTCTCTTGACATTATAAACAAATGAATTGACCAGGATGGGCTTACAAAATTCAAGCAATCGTGATGCTTTTATTTCCAAAGTATGATAAAAATAGGTAAAGTCACTTGCAATTGATTTGACAATTGAAATGTATTACTGAAAACTGATGCTTCGAAAGCGCAAAAAATACAGGTTTTCTGTCCGTTTTTCACTCATAACTCAGGAAGGAAAGAGAAAATAAAACATCTGGCTTCAAGGTGTATTTACCCACCTTACTGTCCATCTATGTTTGAAATTTCAGATCTCTATGTTCAGTAGAGTTCGCTGGGCATCGCGTACAGACAGACAGGCAAACACTTTCTCTTACGTTATTATATAGATTAGCAGATCCCCGCGACTTCGCCCGTGATAATTAATTGGAAGATTAAAAATTAAGAGCAAAATAATTAAAACATATTTTTATCACTTGGACGCGAAACATTCATAGGCCTAAAGTAAAAGATTAATAAATAATGAAATGGCCAAAAATCGGGCTCTGAAGTGAATTCCACCATTAGAAAGCGCCGCCTGGGAAAGACGGCCTCAGATTCAAGTTCTCTGGCCCAGAAAACTCCTGAATAATGAGTTCCGTCCAAATCAATTAATGTTTATCCATTTAGGCCTATAGGCCTATTTATTAACTTATCCCTCTTCAGGCTATGTTGATAATGTCAGATGTCTGCGAGCCTTGACATTATAAACACATGAATCGACTAGGGTGGGCTTATAAAATTCAAGCGATTGCGATGCTTTTATTTCCAAGATATGACAAAATTAGGCAAAGCCACCTGCAATTGATTTGACAGTTGAAATGTAATACTGAAAACTGATGCTTCGAAAGTGCAAAAAATGCATGTTTTCTGCCCGTTTTTCACTCATAACTCGTGAACGAAAGCGAAAATTAAAAATTCGGCTTTGAGGTTCATTCGCCCACCCTTCAGTCCATCTAAGTTATGTTTAAAATTTCAGATCTCTGCGTTCAGTACATTTTGCTGGGCATCGTGCACAGAAACACAAACACTTCCTTTTATTATTATAGATAAGAAGAGGAAGTGTTTGTCTTTCTTTCTGTCTGTCTGTACGCGATGCTCAGCGAAATCTACTGAATGCAGAGATCTGAAATTTTAAACATAGATGGACTTGAAGGTTGGACGAATGCACCTCGAAGCCGGATTTTTTATTTTTGCTTTCGTTCACGAGTTATAAGTGAAAAACAGACAGGAAACGTGAATTTTTTGTGCTTTCGAAGCATCATTTTCAGTAATACATTTCAATTGTCAAATTAATTGTAGGTGGCTTTGCTTATTTTCCTCATAAGCTTACCTTGGAAATAAAAGCATTCAATTTTGTAAGCTCACCCTGGTCGATTCACTTTTTGCTTATAATGTCAATGCATGCAGAAATCTGAAGTTTTCAACCCAGACGGAAGAGGGATAATAAA
This sequence comes from Ectobius pallidus, assembly GCA_964059195.1. Classification (NCBI taxonomy): domain Eukaryota; kingdom Metazoa; phylum Arthropoda; class Insecta; order Blattodea; family Ectobiidae; genus Ectobius; species Ectobius pallidus. The sequence continues at coordinate 41,996,981 of CAXKWD010000008.1, forward strand.
TATAGACCTAAATGAGCAAACATTGTTCGATTTGGATGAAACTCACTATGCAAGGGTTTTCTGGGACAGGGAACTCTAATCTGAGGTTGTTTTGTCGAATTCACTTCAATGCCGGATTTTTAGCTGTTTCATTAATTATGAATCGTTTAGTTTAGGCCTATGAATGTTTCGCATGCAAGTGTTAATAAGTATAATGTTTTAATTATTTTCTCTTAATTTTTAGTTTTCCAATTAATTATCATGGGCAAAGTCTTGGAGATCTGCTAGTTGAAAATAAATGAAGAAATCAGACTGACTGTCCTACAATTTTAATTCCATGAAACACTTGCAAAGGAACTATTGCAAGATACTGTCTACGAATATGAGTGGCATATGGAACAGTTGCGTGACATTAAAAACATGCGCTTCACGAAACGATAGCAAGTTGGGGGAGATAATTCCCCTGGTACATGGGGGCATGATTATGGCTTGGTAGGGTTGTCATATTGGTAGGAGGATTCATGCGTGAAAGTGCAGACCACTAATGAACTCGCCACATGAAAGTAGGTCCACCAATCAACAGCCTGTCATATTTCACACCGCCAGCACTGTGGTGGGGACAGTTATGAAACTACCAGTGTTCCATTTTCCATGTTGTTTATGTAAGCCACTAAATTATGAAGGTATTTCACAGCTTTACTTCCAATCTCTTGCCTTGTAAGTTGGCCTAATACACAAGGAAGTCGGACCATACTCAAAATGCATGGTTAACAATTCAATGGATTTTAATTAAACCAATAGTTTTAATAGCTTGAGTACTTACTCAGGCTACAATTATTAGTCTATAATAATAATAATAATCATCATCATCATCATCACAGAGACGAGTCGGAACCTCGAGCAAGATGAAATAAAAAAAACCGAGTTACATAGCTACCTTAAATGTAAACTGCCTTCTAAACACAGGAAAATTAAAACATCTTACAGACACCCTCAAAAACCACAAAATTCATATAACGGCCAGGCTACAAGATTCATAGATTCATAGATGAAAACAATTTTGATTCAGGAGGCTTTAGAATATACAAAGGAAAGGTAGGCAAAATAATTATGAAGAACACACCGCACCTTGACTCTATTATCAACTTTGAATCCCAATCTGAAAGGCTCTCCACGCTTACTTTCAAATCTGCTAACAGAGTATACACAGTCATAAATACACATGTCCCCGTAAATGAAGACAATAAAAAGGACAAAGAAAAGGAGGAACTCTTCTGGGACCAACTAGATGATGTCATGCAAAAAATTCCAGAAAAACACAACTTCCTACTTATGGGAGACTTCATTGCCCAGATAGGGAAGGAGAAAAAGTACAACAACATATTGGAAACTACCCAGCACATCATAGAACTAATCAAAATGGCATCCGGTTGATAGAACTGTGCAAAGCGCATAACATGATCCTGAAATACACAGCCTTCAAAAAACTACCTGGAAAACAGAAAACATGGATCTCACCAAATCCACATTTAGGTGAATTCCAAATCGACCACGTGGCGATCAAACAGAAGTTTCATGCCGGAGTCCTCAGAGGAGCCAACCTAGATTCTGATCACTACCTTTCTAAAATAAAACTCAAAATAATCCCCAAAAGGAGAAACAGTACCAACAAATCCAAAAAGGGTAGAAAATACAATCCAGAAAAGATAATGAACTCAAAAGATTTTAACCTCACAACTGAAGACGTGTAAAACCAAAACTGGGATCAAATAAAAGAAAGCTTAATAACTAAAGCCGAACAATTAGTTCCCATAACCAAAGTCAAAAAACATGCATGGTGGACGGAAGAATGTGACAACTTTATTGAACTAAGAAGAAAAGCGTGGCAACAGTGGCAATTAGAGAAAAACGAACATAACAGGCAACATTTCTTAAGTGTAAGAAAATTAGTGAGCAAAAATCTCAAAAGAATCAAAAAAGCTAAAAAAAGACCAACTCATCTCTCAGATCAATGAAGACTTCATCAGGAACAACACAAGAAACTTTTATAAAGCTTTCAAACAAAAAAATAACCAAATACAGCCCATCGACCCTACAACTCCAAGACAAAAACGGAAATATTGCTCATAATAGTAAGAATAATTGCAAGATATTTGCAGAATATTTAGGAAATCTCCTCAACCGTGAAGAACCCATAGAAAAGATGGATTTTAACCCCTCGACAACAACCAACCTTCACTCGGAACCTCCCACCATTGAGGAACTAGAGACAGTTATTGCATACCTAAAAAATCTGATGTGAAAGTCACATAACTTCCTCTGCCGAAATAAAAGTTAGCAGTATTCACATATCCTTGTACAGAATCGCAAGACATAATTTTACGCTAATTATGACCCTTCTAGCCGAGACCTGGGAAGAAGCCAAAGAACAAGTCTCTGAACTACAAAAACAAGCAAGAAAAATAGGTCTCAACATTTCTTTTGAAAAGACCAAAATACAGTGAAACCTCTATTTTACACTTCTATAGGGGACCCCCCAAAAAATGTAAAATCGAGGAAAGTGTAAAATCGAGGAATAGTAAGAGAGAAGCATGGAGACAAAACAAAGCATAGGCTACACCATTAAAATACCTTTAACTCACTTTTTAATAACCAAATGAATAAATAAAGATAGATCTACTGTAATTTTGAACACACAAAAGGTAAAGAATAAAAAACTAAAAGCTGACCTAATGCTGCATTTTATAAACAAACATAGGCAAAGTCGCAATGTAGGGGGGCCCATCTCGTGATGTGCGCAGGTTTCCACGGATGGGTGATGTTTTTTGTTTCTCAGCGTGGCAGGTTGATGAACATCCCGCTTCTTGTACATTGCTTATGAACAGTGATATTAATTTAGTAGGGCATTCTAAATTCTCCTGAAATTCTAGTTTAGTGGCAGTTAGGTTAGGAACGGTGTTACTAATTAGTGACAGGTTCTGTTAGGTTATGAACGGTGATATTAATTTAGTAGGCCATTTTGAATTCTGCAGAAGGGGAGGGTTTGTTGTATTGGTGAACCTGTTTCCCAGAATTGAACGTGTTCAGCTGGTGTGACGTCGCACCTCTAACGTCCAATCACGAGTTTCTTCATATAAAAATATGGTGGAATTCACGTTACGTTTCGCTAGATCATGTTATAAAAGAAAGTGTAACGTTTAGGGAGGGTGGGTTGGATCAAATCATTCGCAGAGGCAACATCGCCTCTCGAGAGAACTATCTATAACAAAATACGTGTGATATTAAGCGTTTTATGAGGAGAAAGTTGGTTTTCAAAGTGGGCCTCCCTGCAATGCGACTTTACCTAAACATAATTTACTTTTTAATCCAACCCAACAAAGATGTTTGTTTTGTTTGTTTTTGAGCCTTTAGTCTGTACAGTTCATTTTCCATTTTTTGGCACATGCCAAGAATGTCATTAGGTACACTGAACTTTTGAACATAAGCTCTTGTTTGTTGTAAGCCTTGTAGGGCATCTAAGAAGTTGACATTCTCTACCTGAACCTCACAACACCCATCTTGATCTATGCCTTCTACTTCTTCTTCTTCCTCGACTGCAGCAAGGTTATCATCTACACTTTGCACTTCGCAAACATTCACACTGTCGTCGCAAGCAGCATACTCTTGAAATTCTACTCCAGGGTGAATGGATTCCCATCCCTGCTTTTCCTTAACACTAAGTGTGAAGGGTAATGTAGTGCATTGCAGACAGGATGCTTAGCTTCATCTTTGTCGCATCTTGCAGCAGTCCCCCATCTATTAATTCAACAGCCTTTCTTATGACCTGTCGCCTGTAATAGCATTTAAAAGCTTGGATTACACCCAGATCCAAAGGCTGTAGCTGGCTGGTACAGTTTGGAGGGAAAAATACCACCTTGATGTTTTTCAGTGCAGTATTTTTTGGGTGTGCAGCACACTGGTCAACAAACAGAATTATTTTTCTGTTTTTAGCACCCATTTGTCGATCTAGCTGGAGAAGATACTCTTCAAATAATCCTGTAGTCACCCAAGAGTTTGTGTTAGCTTTGTATTTTGTTGGCAGTGTTTTCACTCCCTTAAAGCACCGTGGCTTGTTATACTTGCCTATAACAAGTGGAGGTAACTTGTCAGAGCCATCTGCATTGCAAGCAAGCAACACAGTCACTCGTTGCTTTGATTTTGTGCCTCCATGACATGCCTCACCTTTGTATGCCAAGGTTTTGTTTGGAAGAAGATTGAAAAACAGGCCAGTTTCATCTGCATTGTAAATGTTTTTGGGATCATAACCTTCTACCAAATGTTGAAGGTTGTCCTTCCACTCTTCAACAGTTTCCGGAGCCACACTAGCACTTTCTCCAGACAGAGCTTTATACACCAGATTGTGGCGTTTCTTGAATTTGTCGATCCAGCCATTCGACGCTTTGAAATTGTCTATTCCAAGTCTGGCAGCGATGTGCAAAGCTTTTTCCTTTAGGTGGGTTCCATCGATGGCCGCATTTGCTGTTCTAGCTTGCTTGAACCGCATGGAGAGAGTATTTTCTAGCTCCTCGAGCGGCGTTGATTTTAAAGATTTTCTCTGCTTTGAGAATGTTCCACAACTTGCAAAACACTTTTCAATGTCACAGCGATCTTTTACTATTGTATTCAGCGTTGACACTGGTAAATTCATACTCGCCGATAGATCAACACGTGTGCCCATGTGGGCATCGACTTTAGCTAGGATGTCCATTTTTTCCGAGATGGAAAACGCTTTTTGCTTTTTTGCTGGATTTGTAGCCATTATGATTACCAACTTGATACAAACTTAGTGTAACGAAACAGTATTATAAAATATTTGATCTTCTGACGAAGCTCTTCTAGCTTTCACAATGAAGAACCAAACTCGTCACCGCCGGAAGTATAAGTCGCGGAGCCAAGAAGGAAAGGAAACGTTATAGCCCGCGAAACCATTATTAATAAAGAACTGCGCACAATGTGCAAAGAAGCAGAAACAAAGGCTTATAACAAACTAAAGTATTATAAGTGCGCACAATGTGCAAAGAAGCAGAAACGAAGTAGCTATACCGAGATAGCATCTTGACGACCTATGCTCTTCAATAGAACAAGGAGGAATATAATGGTGACGACGGAGGCTTTTGTTCCGAAGTTGCCGCATTCCGTGTAAAATCGAGGTTTCATATACCATGGGACCAAAAACTCCTGCGTAAAGTCAAGGAAAACATAAAATCGGAGAACGTAAAGTCGTGAAAATTTATTTATTGCTCTTATGGGCGTTAAGCAGGGATTTTAAATTCTTGACGTAAAATGGGGGAAAACGTAAAAACGGAAATCGTAAAATCGAAGTTTCACTGTAATTTCAAACTTGAAGAACTCACCGAAACATGTCAAAGTGGGACATCAAAACATAGAAATTGTCAAAGAATTCAAATATCTTGGAGAATGGATCAGCTGGAATGCCCTCGAGAAAAAGGCAAATAGAATGTAGAAGAAATTAAATTGAACTCGCCTTCCAACTAGCCAAAAACACATGTAACAAAAAGTCCTCTCATGGAATGCAAAGATAAGACACTTTAACACAGTAATCAAACCAGAAGCCCTATGTGCAGCTGAAACACTGTCCATCACCAATCATGGCCCAATTGGAAGACTGGAGATCAAAGAAAGAAATATATTAAGGAAAATCCTAGACCTTAAGTTCCATAACAACAAACTCATCCACATCAGAAATGAAACACTCTACCAAAAGACTGAAAAACTCTCAGACAGTATGAGAAAAAGAAGACTTGATTTTTATGGACACATCCTCAGAATGCACCCAAATAGACTGACCAAAAAAATCTTTGAATATTTCTGCAACAAAAAGACCAAACAGGAAACAGAGAAGGATTTAAAAGACCTCAAAATCACAAAAAAAATGCTCATAGATAACACTGCAAAAAAAGAATAACCGAAGTCAAGAAAGAGAGGTTCAAAGTCAAAATCAAAACCAAATGAATGATCCAGATCAGTGAAGATGAACAAAAAGCAAGATCAGAAAGAATGAAGCAATACTGGGCTAAAATTAAAACACAAAACACTAAGAAGTGTTTGATTCAACATACCCCGAAGTTGGGTGAAACGGAGAATAATAATAATTAGGGACCGGATTCTTAGGTTTTTACCTATTTTTTTCCTTACTTCCAAAACAAAAAGCGCTCATACACTTTTTCGAATCATGTCCATAGGATTCACCCACATTAATTCTGTAGCACCTAAAAATACCTAAATGGGATATAAAAACCTAAATATACCTAAACGGGATATAAAACCTAAAATATCTAATTTAGGCTACTTTTTGTCTTTTTTGTTTGTCGGTTGAGAAATCGGTATTGTTGGGGATTGGACCGAAAACCCGGTCCGTGAGAGGGTAAATGTAGGTAGGTTTAAAGGAACACAAGTTCTGGTTGAGGTGAAACAATGTATATGTAATACATGGGAAAACTCTTTAAGCTAGCGGAGGACCAATATTAGAGCAAGAGGGGACTATATCACGAGGACACTGGGTACAGAGATCAAAGGAAACATATTGGTTAAACAATCTAGAATGTAATGAAATACTTGCACTTTATTAATACTTGTAAACACTCGAAGAAATAATATGTGAACACTGAATAATAATTAAAGAAACACGTTGAAACAATGAATTGGAATTTGGCGCGAACAGGGTTGCACCACTAGAAGTAATTTAGTAAATTTTGTAATTTACCAATGAATTATATCTCAAATTAAAGGTAATAAAATTTATTGTAGAATGAATGTATTTTAAGTTATTAGCACTTGATTGCTCACGTTTTATAGCTTCTTGGTGAGTGATGACGTCACACGCTATGTACTTACGTGGAACTAATAAGTGAATCTAATGAACTTGTAATACGGAGAATAAGTAAATTCTGTATAAGTAATTTACTTGAAATTAATAAAACTTATAAGGAAGTTTTATTCCAATGATTTCTAGTGAAAATACAAAGCGCGCGAAGAGGCCTTTGTTACTAGAAAACCGGAGCAGTGTCAGGCCGTGACTTGATCGTGTAACTGCAGGCTTAATACTGATGAGGCTTCCTGACGCTCTTCGAGGCTTCCTTAAAGAGGGAATACCCGACACAAAGAACTCGTGATCAGGATATGATGAAATATACGCCTACTCAACTTAATACTTGGCGCAAGAACACCTGGCGGATGATTTGAATTAAAACTATTCACTGCACATAATAAATATGCTGGAAAAAACACTTAGCTTGCGTGAACATACTCCGCGCCATTGACGACTAACGTCAATAAAAAACATAACAGGAATGCAAGCTATAATGGAGAGACACTTGTATGTACACAAAACAAGCACTGATGCTAATTGGATGTATACATGTGATATGTGTTGGAAAATTACTTCTTACATATATTGCAAGAATATGATATTGAATAGAACGCACTGATTTCACTATTTACATTGAAGCACACGACACTCTTGAACTGAAAGACAGAGAGAGATCTTTCAAATAGCAAGATTGATAGAAAGAAAAAATACATGTAACACATCTCGCAAGAGTACGATTTGTTACAGAGATAGATGAGAAATGGACTTCAAGTGGAGAATCTTGAATATAAGATCATAGAAAGTGTCATATGCTACTCGTCTTGGGGTAGAGGACACACTTTGACTATGGGCCGCTTATATTCACCACTGGAAGTGCGCACAGTAATCACTCGAACCAAGCCGTCTTCTCCCGGATGAGTAGCGGTGATCACGCCTAACTTCCATTGAAGAGGAGGAATGTTGTCTTCCTTCAAGATGACGACAGTACCAACTTGAATGTTGTCACTGGAACAGGTCCATTTCTGCCTTTGTTGTAGTGAGTTTATAACACAAACAGTGCTGAAAAGTTGCTTTCTTACATATATCACAGTGTAACGGTTTGGCTATCTTTTCATAGTTCTTATAGACATAATAGCTCTCTAACTGGATATATGCAGATGATGCAAGTAAATAGCTTTTCACTATTTGGAAGATGAGATACACTGCTTTGTATTGTTTCTAGATGAGAACAGACACTGCGGAGTGTTGTTTCTCGATGAATGCAGACACTGCGGAGTGTTGTTTCGCTCTGAAGACAGACACTGAGTGTTGCTTTTAGACTGCAAAGCTCGGTAGAACGGATCTGATTTACCTCTTATATTTACACTATCACTTGTTTTAAATCTTCCTTGACTGTTGAAAGATTTATTGTGAATAGATGGGTGCAAATGTTCGTTCCTGGTTTTGAAGGAAGCGAAGCTATTGCGAACTGGTTTGACCGCTGCACTGGGTCGGTTTGTCTCTAAGCGTTTGCTCTGCATATGATGAGAGGCTTTGTTTGTATTGTTTTGAATTCTAATTTGTTTAGAATTGCTCTGTAGTGAAGTGCTCTGTTGACTTCGACTGATGTTAAAGCATGTGAGGGTGTATGCTGTTGATTTTTCTTGCTTAGCTGTAAAATGCAGTAGCTTGCTATGTTTTAAGTCACATTTACAGTAAGAAGGCAATTCACACTCTTGTACCTTGTGTTCTGTGGAGAAGCAATTAAAGCACAACTGGTTTGATCGTGCACAACTCCATCGTTGTTGCACTGTGAATTTGTGGAAATTTTTGCACTTATGTAACGAATGGTTTCGTTTACACAGAGAACAAGTTTGCTGATGTTTAGGTTTGCTCGTGACAACGAAAGAATGCATTTCTGTTTCTTCGTCTGTCGTTAAGTTTTCATCATCTTGAAGCGAAACCGTATTTATGTCACGATGCAGAAGTTGACTGTGGACTGATTGTTGACAACCACAGAAAGATTCTAAATTGCACTGTTGTACCGTATGATTTGATGAGAAACAATTGACACACAGGTGCTGTGACTTGACGAAATTCCATCGCTCATTGACTGGAATTTGCCGGAATTCATCACAATGATACAGCTTGTGATTGCGTTGACAATAGGCACACGATAATCTGCTTGTACCTTCGTACGACTGTCGCGGCTCTCGGACAGTGTATTTTGGAGATCGCAGCTCAACCTTTCTTGCAAGTGATGGGCTGGACACGTTGTTGGAATTGGATAACACTTCTAATGAATGAGCCTTGGCTTCTAGGAAGTTCATCAACTCTTGAAGTGATGTGAACTTTTTTGAGTCAATTTTACTTTCCCATTCTTTACGTGTAGTCTCACCAAGATGATCCAATATTAATTGAATGAACATGACTTCGTGTAATGGGATTTCAATATTGAGAGCTTCGATGGCGTTAAGATTGCTTTGAAACTGATTTAGTAAGTTTCGCAAGTCTGTAACGTTTTCATTTTTCATTACTGGTAATGAAAGTAGATTTTTGATGTGAGCTGTGGCAATAACTCGAGTATTATCATATCTTGCACACACTAAATTCCATGCTATTGGAAAATTCTCATTCGTGACTGGAAGATTCTGAAGGAGCGCGTGGGCTTGACCCTTCACAGAACTCAGCAAATAATGGTATTTCTGGATGGGATCCAATGAATCATTGTTCACCACTAAACTACTGAAAGTGTCGTGATAGTGCTTAAAGTTAGTCACATCCCCACTAAATACAGGAATTTGAATCCTTGGAAGTTGTATATTTCTATTGTTGCACTGTGAAGCAGAAGATTGACATGTGTGATGAGAGTGACCACTGTGATTAGATCGTTGGCTGTGATGAGAGCCTACACTACGCACTGGTTGGTCGTGTAGAAATAACAATTCACTAAGCTTAGCCTTTAGCACCTTGTACTTGTTATTCATCTCTTCGTCATACTGTGCGTGCATGTCAAGTTCACTTTCAGCTTCGATAATAGCTTCAATTTGAGTTTGTACCACTTCATAATTTTGCCACACTTCGTTAAGAGTGTCATATTCAACTTTTAATCGAAATATATCAACTTCTTCAGTAATATTGTCACTGTACTTCTGAATGTACGTAAGTTTTCTTTTAAGAAAAGCACGTTTTTTCGTTAATTCCTTCAAGTCACTTTCCATGGTGAGATGAGAAATTACTTGTAGTTTAAAGATGAGATGCTACCACCGCTGCACGATGATACATGTAAGTCAGCTGTTCACTGCTTTCTTGAAGTTCGCTGGTGACCGGAATCCCACGATGAGTCGAATCACTGCTGCTTGATGCTGTCCGCGATGCGAAGTTCAGGGTTGCTGGAACTCACGAACCGACCGACTCGGAAGCACAGATGAATGAGACGAACTCGAGAAACGGTATTTGCGAATACAAGTATGCAATAAATATGATTGTACCAATATGATCCTGCCCGTGAGGAGCCAATGTTTGGGACTGGACGGAAAACCCGGTCCGTGAGAGGGTAAATGTAGGTAGATTTAAAGGAACACAAGTTCTGGTTGAGGTGAAACAATGTATATGTAATACATGGGAAAACTCTTTAAGCTAGCGGAGGACCAATATTAGAGCAAGAGGGGACTATATCACGAGGACACTGGGTACAGAGATCAAAGGAAACATATTGGTTAAACAATCTAGAATGTAATGAAATACTTGCACTTTATTAATACTTGTAAACACTCGAAGAAATAATATGTGAACACTGAATAATAATTAAAGAAACACGTTGAAACAATGAATTGGAATTTGGCGCGAACAGGGTTGCACCACTAGAAGTAATTTAGTAAATTTTGTAATTTACCAATGAATTATATCTCAAATTAAAGGTAATAAAATTTATTGTAGAATGAATGTATTTTAAGTTATTAGCACTTGATTGCTCACGTTTTATAGCTTCTTGGTGAGTGATGACGTCACACGCTATGTACTTACGTGGAACTAATAAGTGAATCTAATGAACTTGTAATACGGAGAATAAGTAAATTCTGTATAAGTAATTTACTTGAAATTAATAAAACTTATAAGGAAGTTTTATTCCAATGATTTCTAGTGAAAATACAAAGCGCGCGAAGAGGCCTTTGTTACTAGAGAACCGGAGCAGTGTCAGACCGTGACTTGATCGTGTAACTGCAGGCTTAATACTGATGAGGCTTCCTGACGCTCTTCGAGGCTTCCTTAAAGAGGGAATACCCGACACAAAGAACTCGTGATCAGGATATGATGAAATATACGCCTACTCAACTTAATACTTGGCGCAAGAACACCTGGCGGATGATTTGAATTAAAACTATTCACTGCACATAATAAATATGCTGGAAAAAACACTTAGCTTGCGTGAACAGGTATTTTGCGGAGAGACAATATTTTTGTCGGGTTGAAATTAATGCCACCAGCATTAACTATTAACTAAGAGATAACAGGAAGAACTTCACAGTTGAGAATCTAGAAAGATATTTAGTGATATATTGTAACCAGGAAATGTGAGGCAATCTTATTTTCACTGCTTCTTTTGATGTTTATGCTTTCTTTCTTTAATTGTATAATATTGCACTAAAGCAAGTTTACACAAATTTAAGTCAATTTTGTTGAGTTAAACTTTACAAGTATTATGTATATAATGCTATGTAGCACATTCAAATTCATTAAACCAATTATTCTACCCGAAAACGATATTTTGGACAAAAAACCTAAAAAAAACTATTTCGCCTAATGGAAAACCTAAAACAGTGTTTTTAAAAACCTAAAAATCCGGTCCCATAATAATAATAATCATCATCATCATCATCATCACCATCATCACCACCACCACCATCATCACCATCATCATCACCACCACCACCATCATCATCATCATCATCACAATCACCATCATCACCATCATCATCATAGTTCATTATTATTAGGCCTACTACTATTATTATTATTATTATTATAAAGCTATGTTCACACTGAGGAATTTATTGCAGACTCAAATACTCCATACAAATTCCAGATCCATTTCCGTGATTCCTGTATCTGGACACTTATCCTAAGTACATGTTCTTTGCAAAAATATCCCAAGTGAGCGTTCACACTGAGGAATTTGTTGCCAGGCAAAAGTATGGCTTTAGATGCAGAAACGTTTGTTTTTTTCTGTTTTAGATGCATTAGCGATTCACCCAGAGCAAGTTTGTAACCCACAAACACTTAATTAGCGGAAGAAAATAACAATATTACACTGTACTAATGCTGATTAAATCTTCCGAGCTCTAGGGTCATGTTAGTCGGCTGTTAAAAAGGGGAGATTTATATTTATCTGGGCAGTCAGTATTTTTAATTCTGAATTTTACAGTAAGAATGATTTATTAAAGATTGATATTTTAGCTTTATAGCTGTGCTCGGTCATATAATTTTTTGCAAATTTAAACTTATTTAAAATTCTTTAGCAGAGCGTGTTTTATGAGACTGGAGCCTCGGAATCAAGCCGCCCGGCAGGTGATGCAGCGATAGCCAATAACTTTGTTCATTGCAGTCGGTATAGAAAGGGTTTGTTTAATCTCACAAAATAATAGTATAATCCACATTAAAATTGTATATTATTGTGCTCAAACGGTTTATAATAGGTGCTAGAAGTGCCTACTCTTCATTTACCACATATGTGATAGCTTCATAGAAAATATGCGTCAAGATTTACACAGACACATCATCTGCCATGAATCCCGCCTAGGCCTAATTGAATTCTGATGCTGTTCTAATATCTCTTCTATTTCATCAATTTTTTTCAGTAAGCACATGTAGATGTTCTCTTAATTATTTCGTATTAAACACAGAATATATTCAAGGAAGAAGTGTGCCTATAACTTGGGCCTAAATTCAAATTTTCTGCAAAGGGATTATGAATGTGAGGGAGAATACTTCTACATCGACTTATGTTCTGTTTAGAGCACTCCATAGCAAAATATCGGTGATTTCGTAAAATAAAACAGCGTGAACGTAGCAATATATCTCATGGGATTGATCATAACCACAAACAGAGTCAGCTGTCACAAGAAACATGACTACATCACATGCGCAAAGAGCATTTTTGCTGAGATCTGTTCAATGTTTTTGCTTTCAGAGCGTAAACAAGAACTTGTGGCGAAACCTTGTTTCTGGTACATTTTATTCACTGTTTGTGTCCGGGAACTAGGAATATGTTCAATAGGTTTACGACTTGTGGCAAATAGGTTGCTATACATGTACCCGGACGCATATTCTTGCAACAAATTCCTCAGTGTGAACGTACCATTATGTAATGTTTTATAGTAATTGATTAATATTATTATTGTATATTATTTTCTAGACTTTCTCCTTTAAAATGGTGCATCACACATAATTATACTGTAACTCTATTTGAGTTATTTTTTATATTCCTGAGAAGGTCCAGACTATGGAGCAGGAAACTTTTTAACTTTGAAGTTCAATGGATTTTGGATGAAAATTGAAGTTTATTATGATTATTATTATTATTATCATCATCATCATCATTATTATTATTATTATTATTATTATTATTATTATTATTATTATTGTTATTGTTATTATTATTATTGAGTTAAGCTCCAGATCGATTCATTAAGCAGGGGATTACAGTGGAACAAAGGTCTAATTTGATAAGCATAAATGTGATGGAATATGTGGGTAGCATTATTTGTCAAAGCTACCTGTATTGCAACTTTGGATGAAAATTGAAGTTTATTATGATTATTATTATTATTATTATCATCATCATCATCATTATTATTATTATTATTATTATTATTATTATTATTGTTATTATTATTATTGAGTTAAGCTCCAGATCGATTCATTAAGCAGGGGATTACAGTGGAACAAAGGTCTAATTTGATAAGCATAAATGTGATGGAATATGTGGGTAGCATTATTTGTCAAAGCTACCTGTATTGCAACTTTCAAAGCCATATATGAACAACGTAAAACAATATGTTGTCATGAGAACTGATTTGCATTTGGTAAATTCTTTCTAATATATTACCATAAAATAGGCACTAAATTGGGCATTACTCCAGTACCGGTCAACCGATTTGGTCCAATATCAATAGGCTTCTTCTTCCCATGGACATTATAAATACGTATATCAAGTTTCATGAAAATCCGATAAAGTGTAGCCTTTTGGGTTATCGTGCGTACAGACAGATGGACAGACATTTTCCCGTCCCCCACACAATCTCATATAGTACCGTTCTGGCACTTAATAACTAAATAAATAAATGCAAACATAAATTGTATAATTGTGCCTCGTTTACAGTACGAAAAGCAAAACGTAGACTACTGACATCAATAAAGTCTCATCACTTCTTGTTGTAAAACGATCACTCTTTTTCCCCCTCCCTGTTGGGTTCTATAACCCTGAGCATAACCCGATAGGAAAGTCTGCTTTTTTCCATTTTGCGGCATTGCCACTCCAAACTTTTAAGTCTTGTACGGCCGGCTTAACCCAAGTTTCATCTAGATTCTTGATAGTACATTTTCCTTCCCATTCATACAAATTCTGTTACTTCACATAGGCCTAAATAACGTCTGCACCACAAGATATCTCGATCTACTTTAGCGCTGCTGTCGCTTTCGGTTAACAAATTCAAAATCGAATAGTCACTCTTTTGTGGAAGGGTGATCTATTTTAATTGAGAAAATTAGGATCACTATAATTATATCGTTGACATGACTTTTCTTAATGTAGGGAGTTCGTTGTTATAAAAAGAACCAAGCAAAATTTTGCGAATTTCAAATTTTGCTAAGAAGTCACATTTAGGCCTATATCCAACACATTCCTGGTACGGGAGTCATAACCTTATCGACTACAGACATCTGTTTACGAATACTGTAAAGCTACTTTCTGACACTCAGTGAACTCCGAAGTCAATTTCACGGATTGAAAGTTGAGGAAACTTTTCACAAAATATATTGCATTACATGTGTTTAATATACCTATAGTTTTTCTCCACTTTTAAATGGCTTACCTCTCTTTTACAACGCGAAATGGTGAAGAATGTTCTACTATGACTCTTCTTTATGCTTAAAACAAGTCTTCCAATGTAAAAATGTGAAGCTTATACTAGACTATTACACATTTTTCTATTCCTTGAGAAAATTATTAATTTGGTAACCAAACATTATGATATATAATTAATTGTTACACAGTCCTACAGTCACTGCGTTAACTACTATTAGAATACATAAATCATAATAATTATGTTAATACTAGCTTAAAAGGCCCAGCTTTTGTAATTTGAAATTAACTTTTAAAGGACTTTTGATTTTCAGACTCTAGGGCCTTGTATGATTAATATGTACATAGAACTTGAAATGAGGAAGAACAATTTATCACACTCAAACTATTCTCTCAGAAAACACTAGATATAGCTTTTTGCCAAGGAGGGGTTGAAATAAGAAGAAACAGAAATTCTGGTTATATAAGATTGTATTGTCTTGACAGAAAATTTTCTTTCTCACTCTCGTATTGCCATACAACCATTTCGGGGCTGAAATAAAAAATAAATTAATTATCACTTTCATACTTTCCTTCCCCAACCTGAGACATAATATACTGCACGCGTAGGACTGAAAATTTTCCACCCCATTTTGTCTTCTTTTAGATGCTCAGGGCCTCTGATAAACATCTCTATTTCTCAACTAATACAAAGCCTACAGCTGTGAATAACGTATCAGTGGATAGGATTTTTTATCGACTTCTGATATAGCATACTCATTGGCAAACCCTTAAGCTGTCCCTGCAATATGACCACTTATTCTACATCAAAATGTAAAGTGAGAAAATGATATTTTCCATGTGCTTTATTTTTGTGGATTTCATTCTTCAAGAATTATTTTCACAAATGTACAGTGTGTCCCACGCAAGAGTTGGCCAATGACGCGGCGCGGCGGGCACAGCTCCAACTCCCGAGCGATCGGGTGAAATATCTACGCTAATAATGCCGCGATGAGTGTAACGATTCAGGTTCTCACATTTACAGTTAAAATTACAATGAAAATAAACACATACCTCATCACAAGAGATGTTGGAAATGTTCTCCTCTTGCATTTTATGAAATTTTTAGGAAATTTTCTTTCACGCGCATTAGTTCAGCTTCCGAGATAAAGTTAATTTCTCTTGTGATATTGTCTTTAAGTTCTTCTAATGTATGGGAAATTGACCTATACACTTTATTTTTCAAGTTTCCCCGTAAATAATATTCACATACTGTTAGAAGAACTTAAAGACAATATCACATAGGTCTATCACAAGAGAAATTAACTCTGTCTCGGAAGCTGAACTCACGCGCGTGAAAGAAGATTTCCTAAAAAGGTGCCAGTATTGTGTGGATGCAAGAGGAGAACATTTCCAACATCTCTTGTGATTAGGTACATGGTTATTTTCATTGTAGTTTTAACTGTAAATGTGAGAACCTGAATCGTTTCACCCATCGCGGCATTATTAGCGTAGATATTTCACCCGATCGCTCGGGAGTTGGAGCTGTGCCCGCCGCGCCTCACGAACCCGCGTCATTGGCCAACTCTTGCGTGGGACACACTGTATTACATCAATAGCTTCAGAATTTGTTCAAGCCCTGTATTATATAGTTCCCAAAGCCCTATGTTAACACTGTAAACAGTACATTGTTGTCATGATAACTGAATTGCATTTCATTTTTTCAGTATAATATATTCTGAAATTATATAAATTTTCAAGGGAAGGAGTGGCTTGTTTGAATTTTAATGTTGACCGCATTACTTCCCGGGCTTAACTAGGTATGTGTGCAAACGTTTGTGCAAATTGGTCAAGAAATGTAGATTTGTATAGGGAATATGCATACCCACATACTACCCGCATGCGATTTCTTGGGCACTCAGCTCCCTAGTCCTCATTCGGTAGGTTTCGTTCAACTTCATAGGTAGAGCCTGACAACATTGAAACACGAAGTACGCTATACACCCTGACATCTAGTGGCTTCAGTACTAAGCTTTCATTCTGTCTCAGGATTCTTATTTATTTATTGACATTATCTTTTCTGACGCATAGAGTTATGGAAAAAAATACAATTTTGCAAATTGCTGATTTCACAAACACGTCATTGTACATCCAACACTTTCCTCACCTTTTTAAGAATTCCGTATGTGCTAATTTTTTACACTCCCGTGAACTCTGATGTCAATTTCATGGACTGAAAGTTGAGCAAACTTTTCACAAACATATTAAATACGTTTAAAATTAGGCCTATAGTTTTCTCCACTTTTAGATGCCTTACCTCTGTTAAATTTTACAACACGAAATGGTGAAGCATGTTTTGCTAAGACTCTTCTTTATGCTTAAAACTAGTCATCCAGTGCAAAAATATTGAGCCTATATTACATAATATTCTATTCCCGGAGGAAAATTACTTATTTGATAACCAAACCCTTATGACGTGTAATTAATTGTTACGCAATACTGTCAACACGTTATATTATTGGACTGCTTTAAAATCCTTGTATTAAATATCACTACATAAAATAGCGAGGATGATTCATCGTAAGTAATTATCCAATTCGGCATCCAATTTATTGTTTGTCCACATACCATACGTGTGATTCTGCTGAAATGTGGTTTCTTTGGTTGACAACACTGCAGAAAGACTGGCGGACTAACTATATTTTCTTCTCCCTGACCCTCACTTCCCCGTAAAACCAGCGCCCAAGAAATCGCGAGCGGGTAGCACATACATACACACTTTCGATTTGGCTTGGTTGCAAGACTCACGCTTCTTTATATATATATATATAAAACATGTGAGAGCAGAACTCTTAAACTGTGAATATGTCACACTTCTATTTTCTAAATCTTTTTTTGTTATGTAAACATGTGACAGCAGAACTCTTAAACTGTGCCTCATTTCACATTTCTGACTTTTTCCGTGGATTTTCCAAAAACCTTCTTTCATACAAACCTTGTCCTGACAATTACGAATACAACAAAATCAGCCAAATCGGTCGAGCCGGCAGTTCAGTTCTTCTCACGTGATGCGGCAACATACATGTGGCAATTGATTTTTATTTATGTAGATATTAAAAATAATTTAACAAATGCAAATCAGTTATCCTGACAACATATTGTTTTACACTGTTCATATACGACTTTGGAACTTGTAATACAGTTAGCCATGAAATATTCCTTCACATAGACACTAGTCTAAATAAATTTAAAAAAAAAATTAAAGTTGTCTCTATCTTTAACAAAAATAGTCAATTCCACCAATTAGAGGTCGAAGAACACGAGTATGACATCAGAAAATTTTTGTTAGCTCTTCGTTGAAAGATATATACACACACACACACACACCTGTATGTATGGAACTTCTCCCTTTGGTTCTTTACATATGTAATTATTCACTCTGAGCATTTCAGTTATCGTTTGTAATCTACTTCTGGGGCATCTCTCATGACATTCCAGCAATAGTCTGAAAGCATAGATGAGTTCCACTTGCCCTGATACCTTCTTTCCATTGTTGAAACGTCTTGATGGAAGCACTCCTTGTGCTCACCCACAGCGCCACAATTGCTTGGAAAGAAGTCGATATGTGAGTCCAAAAAGTGTATTTTCAACGACATATTAGAACCTAACTCTTGGTATGTTCTCAGAAGTTCATTAACAGCAAATTTGTAATTTTCAGTTCTTCGATTTCCCATGTCATGGGAACTGCGAATGGCATTGACTTCAGGGTCATTCCATATTAAATCAACAAATGGGCGTTGCCGCACCATTTTTTATTTTGATGAAATTTGGTAGGTGATGTGTACCAGTCTTCTGAACCCCAAAACAAATCTCGTTATACCTCTAAAAAATTTTACTCCTGAGATATAGGCATTTGTTTGGAGCACGAACAAGCAAAAAATGTAATTTCAGACCTATTTTCTGAAAGCCGTAGAGTTTCTATTTAAATCAGTAGGATGATCAGATAGGGCTCATTGGAAAGCTTAAAGAATGGATTTTCATTTGTGCAATCTAAATTATATTTATGTTAAGTCTAAACAGACGTTTTTAGGGATCTAATCTTCGTTCGTGAGCTGTCGTTTTGCGTAATTTTAGGCATTAAAAAAACAACGAAGGACTTAGAGTAACAGGCCAATTTTTTTTCCTGTTACACTTATGTATGAGGAGTATGTGTAAGAAAAAAACTGAGCTGTTACTGGTGGTCTTTCACCCTGAAAAATTTGCTTAAACTTCGAAAAAAATGTAAATCGTGCTTTTTCTCGGTCCCAAAAAGTAATGTGGGACAGGTGATAAAAATCTGAAAATGCCAGGATGAGAAGCCCTTATAGTTTACTTTAAAATAAAAACAAAATCATTCTGTGACTCGAAGGGATGGAGGAGCTACAAGCCTTTGAAATATCAAGAAAACAGCACTTGACCGCTACTGAAAATAGGCTAAGCAGATAGGATAATTGCCACAAAATTTAATTTAAATTTACAAAAATACAAAACATTTATTTACAAATGAGAATTTTCCTTAGTTCTACAACTTTCTGATTTTTTGTGATTTTTCTAGCAAATGTCCACATTTGATTTCTTTTTAAGCTACATCGATGGCAATTTCAAGTACTGTATTTAGAAACCATTCTTATCCTGGTTTATTAGGTGTAGGTACTGGATTAAACTCTACTCTTCTATACAGTATATTGAATTATATGTTAACTGATAACTGATAAGTTCTGGACACGCACTGTTCATTGGAGTCTGGTTGCTGACCAAGTCATGTTTGAATATGCATATGCATATGATCCAGCCCCTCTGTTGAAGGCTGTCCACTATTCACTTATTGAGCTGACTCACAGCATGTAGGTTGTGTTTGTGCTTCATTATCTTTTGATTAGTTAATTTTTTTAAAATTATTACTATTGTTATTTTGTGCTGAATACATGCTATTGAAATTGTTACCAGTATATTACTATAATTGAGTGTTCTTGTTCTGTTGGCATCTTATTAAGGAGAGGTATGTCATAAATTATCTTACTCTAGGTCTTCTGTACTCAATACTATTTCCGAGTTCACTGAAGAACAAAACACATTATTTTCAATTAGAACTGGTTGCAATGATATAAAATGTTTCACAAGGCTGAATTTTTGGACAGATACTTCCAAATTTTGTGTACGGTCTTGCTCTGACCCCTACAGTGTTCACTCAAAACCTAATAAAAATCTCTCTCAGATAAATATCAATGACACTTTCCATGTGCAATCCTGAGCTGAAATTAATCCCAGGGAAGGTATTGTGCACAAAATGTTAAAAAAATAAAAAATGCAAATCAAGGCACAGAGACCGGTACTGACAGTGAAAATGAATGCCCAGACATTTATGAACCTGAAACCATCTTGTTGAAACAGTTAATGATGCTTGTTCAGTCCTTGGTATTTCTCCTGTTAAGGCGCAGAAGCTGTCAGTTGAAGCTAGACCCTGAGGTTAGTATATCAGGAAAGTTAAGTAAGTCTTTTGATTTGAACATTTCAACTGATAATGAGGAATTTTCAATGAACATGCAGCCTGCCAGTTTAGCGAATGAGTACAAGCAACTAATTCACAAGCTTAAAGAAAAAAAATGGAAGAACATTGTAAGTTTAGCTCCTAGTAGTTGGAGTATTAGTATAGTTCAGAGTGAGTTTAATGTCAGCCAATACTTAGCCCACCAGTCAAGAAATTTAGTGAAAAAGAACGGGATTTTGCCACAGAATAGGGAGAACAGGACTAGGAATAAACTTGATGAAGTTTCAGTTAAAACTGTACAAGACTTCTATGAAAATGATGAGTACAGCAGAATGATCCAAAGAAAAGGTACTGTGTATCTGTTAGAGGACCTAATGGAGAAAAAGGTTAACAGACAGGAAAGGTTAATTTGATGTAACCTTAAAGAGCTTTATGCAGCTTTTACTGTTTAATGCATTACCTACATCCAAAAAACCAGGATAAGAATGGTTTCTAAATAAAATAGTTGAAAATACAGTACTTGAAATTGCCATCAATGTAGCTTAAAAAGAAGTCAAATTTGAAAATTTGCTAGATAAATTACAAAAAATCAGAAATTTGTATAACTGAGGAAAATTCTCATTTGTAAATAAATGTTTTGTATTTTATGTAAATTTAAATTAAATTTTGTGGTAATTATCCTATCTGCTTAGCCTATTTTCAGTAGCGGTCAAGTGCTGTTTTCTTGATATTTCAAAGGCTTGTTGCTCCTCCATCCCTTCGAGTCACAGAATGATTTTGTTTTTATTTTAAAGTACACTATAAGGGCTTCTCATCCTGGCATTTTCAGATTTTTATCACCTGTCCCACATTACTTTTTGGGACCGAGAAAAAGCACGATTTACATTTTTTTTCGAAGTTTAAGCAAATTTTTCAGGGTGAAAGACCACCAGTAACAGCTCAGTTTTTTTCTTACACATACTCCTCATACATAAGTGTAACAGGAAAAAAAATTGGCCTGTTACTCTAAGTCCTTCGTTGTTTTTTTAATGCCTAAAATTACGCAAAACGACAGCTCACGAACGAAGATTAGATCCCTAAAAACGTCTGTTTAGACTTAACATAAATATAATTTAGTTTGCACAAATGAAAATCCATTCTTTAAGCTTTCCAATGAGCCCTATCTGATCATCCTACTGGTTTAAATAGAAACTCTACGGCTTTCAGAAAATAGGTCTGAAATTACATTTTTTGCTTGTTCGTGCTCCAAACAAATGCCTATATCTCAGGAGTAAAATTTTTTAGGGGTATAACAAGATTTGTTTTGGGGTTCAGAAAACTGGTACACATCACCTACCAAATTTTATCAAAATCAAAAATGGTGTGGCAAAAAAATTTATTAAAATTTGTTGATTTAATATGGAATGACCCTTCACTGTTTCTTTAACCAACAACGTAGGTTTACTGCACATGAATTACAGCAAATATTTGGTGCCCAAGGTTTATCCTCATCTATTTTACAGTCAAAGTAATGGTAATATGCTGTGTTTATTAATGGAGTCAATTGATGTTTCTGAGAAGCAAAAGTCACTTCACGCATACATAGCAAAAATTATTCACACCGTTAACACAAGGGATCGAAAAAAGAAATGGATGACTGATGAAATTCTTACATTGATGAGTGAACGCCAAAAGCATAGAGCACAAACAGACTTAACTAATTACAATAATATTCAAAAAACTTTTAAGGTCAAAGATTAGAGCAGCAAAAAATGAATGGTTACAACGTGAATGTGAAGAGATAGAAAGCTTGCAAGCTTTACATGATGATTTTAACTTGCATAAAAAGTTAAAAGAGACCGCTGGGATATATAAAATAGTTATTGATGCTGCAGAAAAGAAAGATATATGGGAAGATTATATTATAAGCCTCTTCTCAGATGAAAGACCAACAACTGACTTTTCTATGAATGATAATCTAACAGGACCTCCAATTATAAAAGATGAAGTCGAGAAAGCCATACGAAACTCCAAAACCAAAGGCAACAGGACCTGATGAAATTCCAGTGGAACTCATTAAACTCTTTGATGAAGAAGGCATTAGAATCTTACACAAACTTTTTAACAAAATTTATGATACAGGTCATTATCCTGCCCAGTGGCTATCCTCAACTTTCATTCCTCTACCAAAAAAGACGAATGCGCGAAAATGTGAAGATCATAGACTCATTAGTTTGATGAGTCATTCCTTGAAAATATTTCTGAAAATCATACATCAAAGATTATATGAAAAGTGTGAGAAGTTCATTGGAGAGACACAATTTGGATTTAGAAAGGGTCTAGGCACAAGAGAGGCAATGGTTGCATTACAGGTTCTAGTACAAAACTGTTATGATCAAGATAAAAACGTAGCCCTTTGTTTTATAGACTATGAAAAAGCTTTTGATAGAGTTGCATTTTCGAATAATGTACGATACACTGTTTGTAGGTTTCGAAAATGTGGCATATTATATCTTCCAGACGTTAGTAAGCCTGTCAACTTTTACGTAAGACATGAGGCTTTTGTTTACCGGTATGACGTCACACTACCAACGTCCAATCACGAGTTTCTACGTAATATGAGGACAGAAGAAGTGGTATAAAAGAAAGTGCATCGCGAGGGAGTGGTGGGTGGGAACATTCATCCAAGGTGCGACTTAAATTTATTTTTTCCCGAATATTGATCTGAAATATAAACAAAATAAAGTTTACTAAGAAAATTTAGATTATGAATATTTATTTATCATCCAAGAAGATAAATAAAGGTTTGCTCTTGATTTCTTATTTACCTGTGAAAATTTAACTTCAAACACAGAAAATTAAGAGCACATAGATTCTTTAAGCACAAAACTCGACATTTATGTAAACAAAATGGCTTGTCTAGAAACAAAATACAGTATTGCATACTCAGTGTTGACAACCTTCATTTGTAAAAAGAATTTACCAACATTGTAAAATTTCTCTCTATCATAAAATGAATTCCTTTTATCAAGGAAATGAGAGCTAAGTAGGTAATCCTGTATTTGGACTTTACTTATTATCCATGGGAGTTTGATGTAACCTAGTATTCAAGGGGCAGTGATATAATGCCAACCTAAAGGGAAAATGCACATGCACATAAATAAAAAGTAATTATAACTAGTATTAACACAAGACTGTTGATCTGTTAAAAATTAATTTTATTACAATGGATGGTAATCCTGTATTTGGATGTTACTTATTATTCATGGGAGTTCGGTGTAACCTAGTATTCAAGGGACATTGATATAATGCCAACCTAAAGGGAAAATGCACATGCACATAAATAAAAAGTAATTTTTACTAGTAATAACACGAGACTGTTGTTCTGTTAAAAATTAGGGGAAATCCAAACCTTGGGATGAATGTGTCCCGCCTACCCCGCCCTCAGCGATGAAGTTTCTTTTATACTGTGGTCAACTGGATAAATAAATATTAAATATAACACGATCTAGCAAATTATTCTGTCCTCGTATTATGAAGAAAGTAATGATTGGACGAGAATATTATAGGAGAAAAATTCCTCCGACACTGGAACTTGAACCCATTGGCTATTCGCGCCAATACTCTACCAACTGAGCTAAGCCGGAGTTCAGTAGGAGAGAGATTCCATCTGGTGCTGTGAATTGAACTCTGGCTTAGCTCAGTTGGTAGAGCATTGGCGCGAATAGCCAAAGGTTCTTGGTTCAAGTCCCAGTGTCGGAGGAATTTTTCTCCTATAATATTCTCATGTAATGTCCAACAGAGAAAATAATCTGTGGTTCATGAATGCTTATATATCTATCATGATTGGACGTTGGACGTATGATGTCATACTGCCCGATGAGAGGTGACAGAATGACAAACCTCGCTGGATATATAATATGCCACATTTTCAAATTCTACAAACAGTGTATCGTACTTTATACGAAAATGCAAGGGCACTTCGCTATGGCTGCCGCCTCCGCTTCGCGCACTTAACTATGTGGTTAGTGTTATGCATTATTTAACTATATGTTAGTAATTCTCGCCTTGTACCCACCTCTGCATATAGTCTAAATAATGCATAACACTAACCACATAGTTAAGTGCGCGAAGTGGAGGCGGCAGCCATAGCGGAGCGCCCTTGCATTCAAATTATGTACGATACACTGTTTGTAGGGTTCGAAAATGTGCCCGCTGAACTTGAGAATAAGGTGACCGCTGTCACAACCGGGCCGTTGAGTGGGACCAAGACTACAATATCGCCAATATTACGAACATGATTACATCTATAAGTTGGCAATGTCTCTGCAGCATCAATAAAAAGATGACATGTCATTTGAATCCGGGCCCAGTGCGGGGTTTATTATGTATCACATTGAATCTTTTCTGCAGAGCATGGCTGGCTACGCTATTCTGAAGGAGTTCCAATGTGCCATATTATATCTCCCGCCATATTGTGAAGAAAAGCGTGCTTGTTATATTTGTAATGTTGGCTACATGCTGTACCAATGCATACTGGATACTAGGTTACACCAAACTCCCATGAATAATAAGAAACGTCCAAATACAGGATTACCCAATGGATTTCACTTATATAGGGTAATTCTTGCCTTGTACCCACTGTCCTTGTGTAGGGAAAATTCAAATATAAGTCACACCTTGGAATGAATCGGTCCCTTCCTCACCATCACTGATGCACTTTCTTTTATACCACGATCTAGCTAATTCTTCTGTCCTCTTATTATGAAGAAACTTGTGATTGGACGTTGGAGGTGTGATGTCATACTGCTAGATGAGCGGTGACAGACTAACAAACCTTGCAGGAGATATAATATGGCACATTTTCAAAACCTACAAACAGTGTATCGTACATTATTCGGAAATGGAAGGGCGCTTCGCTATGGCTGCCGCCTCCACTTTGCGCACTTAACTATGTGGTTAGTTATATAAGCATTCATGAGCCACAGATTATTGTCTCTGTTGGACACTACATGAGAACATTATAGGAGAAAAATTCCTCCGGCACTGGGACTTGAACCCAGGACCTTTGGCTATTCGCGCCAATGCTCTACCAACTGAGCTAAGCCGGAGCTCAATTCACAGCGCCAGATGGAACTTCTCTCCTATGACTGAATGCCCTAATGGTCTACCTCACAGACAGACAAGTTATGTCATATGTAGTACTGTGAGGCACACTAAGTAGTGATTTTTGTGACCGGGCTCCCACTGTTATTGTACAGTTAACATTCAAGACAGATATATAAGCATTCATGAGCCACAGATTATTGTCTCTGTTGGACACTACATGAGAAGTGTAGTGTCCAACAGAGACAATAATCTGTGGCTCATGAATGCTTATATATCTGTCTTGAATGTTAACTGTACAATAACAGTGGGAGCCCGGTCACAAAAATCACTACTTAGTGTGCCTCACAGTACTACATATGACATAACTTGTCTGTCTGTGAGGTAGACCATTAGGGCATTCAGTCATAGGAGAGAAGTTCCATCTGGCGCTGTGAATTGAGCTCCGGCTTAGCTCAGTTGGTAGAGCATTGGCGCGAATAGCCAAAGGTCCTGGGTTCAAGTCCCAGTGCCGGAGGAATTTTTCTCCTATAATGTTCTCATGTAGTGTCCAACAGAGACAATAATCTGTGGCTCATGAATGCTTATATATCTGTCTTGAATGTTAACTGTACAATAACAGTGGGAGCCCGGTCACAAAAATCACTACTTAGTGTGCCTCACAGTACTACATATGACATAACTTGTCTGTCTGTGAGGTAGACCATTAGGGCATTCAGTCATAGGAGAGAAGTTCCATCTGGCGCTGTGAATTGAGCTCCGGCTTAGCTCAGTTGGTAGAGCATTGGCGCGAATAGCCAAAGGTCCTGGGTTCAAGTCCCAGTGCCGGAGGAATTTTTCTCCTATAATGTTCTCATGTAGTGTCCAACAGAGACAATAATCTGTGGCTCATGAATGCTTATATATCTGTCTTGAATGTTAACTGTACAATAACAGTGGGAGCCCGGTCACAAAAATCACTACTTAGTGTGCCTCACAGTACTACATATGACATAACTTGTCTGTCTGTGAGGTAGACCATTAGGGCATTCAGTCATAGGAGAGAAGTTCCATCTGGCGCTGTGAATTGAGCTCCGGCTTAGCTCAGTTGGTAGAGCATTGGCGCGAATAGCCAAAGGTCCTGGGTTCAAGTCCCAGTGCCGGAGGAATTTTTCTCCTATAATGTTCTCATGTAGTGTCCAACAGAGACAATAATCTGTGGCTCATGAATGCTTATATATCTGTCTTGAATGTTAACTGTACAATAACAGTGGGAGCCCGGTCACAAAAATCACTACTTAGTGTGCCTCACAGTACTACATATGACATAACTTGTCTGTCTGTGAGGTAGACCATTAGGGCATTCAGTCATAGGAGAGAAGTTCCATCTGGCGCTGTGAATTGAGCTCCGGCTTAGCTCAGTTGGTAGAGCATTGGCGCGAATAGCCAAAGGTCCTGGGTTCAAGTCCCAGTGCCGGAGGAATTTTTCTCCTATAATGTTCTTATGTGGTTAGTGTTATGCATTATTTAGACTATATGCAGAGGTGGGTACAAGGCACTTGGGACAATATACAAGGACATTTGGCCACCCTGCTTTGCTCAGAAACAAAAATACATCACACAGTTCGTGCAAATGTGAATATCGAGTGTACGGAGCTTAAGGGGTGACTTATATTTGAATTTCGCCCCTGTATATTGTCGCAAGTGCCTTGTACCCACCTCTGCATATAGTCTAAATAATGCATAACACTAACCACATAGTTAAGTGCGCGGGGCAGTAGCTGTAGCGAAGCGCCCTTGCATTTTAGAATAGTGTACGATACACTGTTTGTCGGTTTTGAAAATGTTCCATATTATATCTCCCGTCATATTGTGAAGAAAAGCGTGTTTGTTATATTTGTAACATTGGCTACGTGTTGTACCAATGCATACTGAATACTAGGCTACATCAATCTCCCATGGATAATAAGTAACGTCCAAATACAGGATTACCACTGAGGTATCAAACTCCCATGGATAATAAGTAATGTCCAAATACAGGATTATCACTGAGTAAACATTTTAAACATCTTATTTGTTTTTGCCACATCAAACTGAATGGAAATTAACTATTTTTAACTCGGATAGATTCTTTTGTAGACCAGTGATATCAAACTAGTCGGATGTTTATTTCGTTGATCAAGTTAAAATGATTACTACATGAATACTGTTATAATACACAGAAGGTATATTTCTGTGAAATAATTAGGCCTAGGTACATTAAGTTGGGTTCTTCGCTAGTGTATTTTGTGAAATGTTGACAGATTTTAAGAATTTCTTATATCAGTGAATACGAGTTTGAATTAAGGTTAAGTATCAAACTTTATACCTTTGTTCTTCCGTCAGCCCTGCTTAATGAATCGATCTGGAGCTTAACTCAGAGATAAATTACAAAAATAACTTATTTTCTGCATATCATAATTTCACTTAACTTATCACTGATTAAACAAAAGCATTGTTCCATCAGTTTACCTGATTTATTTTAATAGATTATACTTGAAAAGTTTTAAGTACGTATTTAAACAGTATAAATGTTACATTTTGTTACCGATAATTTTTTTAAAACATTGGATCTAGAGGTATTGTCATCAAAATGCCAACCTAGGCCATCACATGTTACTTCATAGCCTTCTATACTAGCAATGGTTACTGGTGAAAGCATAGGCTACCAGTGGATGGATGATATGAAAAGTAATTATATTATGACTCAAACAGATAATGGCTACAAAGGAACATTTTTTCATTGATGGTATGCTATTGGACCATTGAAACCAGTGCCGGTAAGCTATTGGGTCGTTGAAACCAATGGTGGTATTCCATACCAGTGCATACCACCTCACTTCCCTTATTGTTTGGCTCATCTCGGAATTCTTGACAAGCACGTACAATTCTTTGCTGTTGCTGTATGGTTACATATTGACTGCGTAGATTTCAGCACACCTGACACTGTCCAGACGTCTGTCATGTAAGGTTTGATTACAACTCCACCTTGTAGCAATGTTCAGTTTTGTAAATAAGAGGACATCACAGACTGCTTCTAAGTTCGCAACGAGTGAAGCACAACTAAGGCTGTCATTGGCGACTCATAACCACACATTCCCATGTTTGCTGGAACTTTTTTGCTTGTGTTATTGTATACTTTCAACCATTTCAGTTATAAGTTGATAAAACTGTTATTAAAACTTTGGTACAGTGGATAAAATTACCTTCAAACAGTCACCACGTTTAAGCCTGACCTCCAGGCCTTCCTCAGGTGAAATTAAGACTAATCTCTTGTTGGTACGTTGTCCAGGCCGGAAGGGGTCTCTGCCGAGCTCCCGTTCTCGTTCGGAAAACCACCCTGCTCACGATCCTCCTCCATACCCTCGGCGCATAACATGAAGGTGGTATCCCTGTGATGTGCTTCGATCCATTCACTCTGGATTTCGTATTCTGCGGGCGTCGCTATGTAAGCAGCAGGAAGGGATGCGAGGCTTTTCATATTATCAGGAGAACGGGGAACCTCCTCAATAACTATGAGGGAGACCTGGGGGATGAATGGTTGGACATCATCAGGAGGTTCACGAAGGGGACAACAACGCCAAAATTTCCCCCCTCTTACATAGTGGCGCCCGCAGAATACGAAATCCCGAGTGAATGGATCGAAGCACATCGCAGGGATACCACCTTCATGTTACGCGCCTAGGGTATGGAGGAGGACCGTGCGCAGGGTGGTTTTCCAAACGGGAACAGGAGCATGGAAGAGACCCCTTCCGGCCTGGACAACGTACCAACAAGAGATTAGACTTCATTTCACCTGAGGAAGGCCTGGAGATCAGGCTGAAATGTAATGACGGTTTGAAGGTATTTTTATCCACTGTACCAATGTTTTAATAATAGTTTTATCAACTTATATCTGTAACTGGTGGAAAGAGTTGGATCTGGGTTTGAATTACCTAATATGTTGAAACATTTCAGTTAGCACTATTAATTGTGATACACCCTGTATTGAGAACATCTTCCAGTTATACTAAACACAAATCAACTCTGAACATACATAAGCCAATAGAATGTTATGAAGACGTGCAACTGTCTCTCTCTAATAGAGAGAGGGGACACACATTCTTACTCACTGCGTGAACACTCATTCACTATTATAACATATTCCATTTTTTAAAAGTCACAAATAAAAGTAGTTTGAAATATCAAAACCTACTACACGTAAGATACAACATGAATTATCTTAAAAGAAAATGAAGAAAGGCTTACCTTATTGAGCTGCAGAAATACACGGAAGCCTCGACAAAGGGACAGCTAAAACCTCTTTGTCTTAGTCCTTCTTACATCACTCGTGTCTCTATCAGTTTCACTGTCTCTAAGGTTCATAATTATACTTTCAACAATGTCATCCCTAGCAACTTCTTTCTGAAAATCATTCTCTTGCAATTTTTCCACATGAGCAACACATGATTCCCATTCCTCTCTTGTAACTCTATCAAGTGCTTCATTTGTTAGTTTTTCTACATCAGCAAACCAAAATGTGTTGTTTAGCTTTGCCACTTCACTTTTTTTTTTTTTTGCCCAAATCATCTCTATGGGGTTATAGTGGCAGTGATATAAGTAGTCAAGCGGATAACTAGATAACTAGCGGATCCAGTTCATATTTTCCCCCCTGAGTTTTATAAGGAGCAACAGGCTAGTAATTCTGATATAGTTTCTGTGGGACTGTATACTATGTTGTGTTCTTGAAGCCATTCCTAAATCAGCTCTCTTACATGAATTTGTTGTGGGTAACTTATTTAATAGCCTAGAATGATAGCTGGTGTTATCCATAATTATTACTGAATCCTCTTCCAGATAATTTTGAAATCTTGATACCGTCATATCATATAAATCCACTGTACTTACTTGTGAAGTGTTTCTTCTCCAAGGTCCAGCTGGATTACCACGGTTCACTTCAGTCGCGAGCTATGAGTTCCTCTTTCAGTTCTCAGGGTGCTGTTGGGTCTGGGCTCTTTATAGTTATGTTAATTATAATAAAAGTTAAATTGCAAAGAACACTGTTTATTGATACTTGTGGCCAGGATGACCAAACTCTGTGACGTGCCGGTAGCAAGTTGATTTTATATTAAATTATTACATTCGTACCGGCCGCAAACACCAGTACGACTTACTCGCACAGTAGCGACCAAGCAAGAGATTTTACACATGCTGCTCCACAATGATCATTCCTTTTGAACATCATGGTCCCCCCATTAACTTTTAACAAATCATTTTCCATCTTTTGTAATTTTTAGGTTTCCTTGTTGTAAGCTTTAATTCTATTGGTTTTTACCTCCCTTGCTTACCCACGCTAAACAAACTAACTCTCTCGAGTTCTCTAGTAAGTTCTTTCTAGCTACTCTCGTTCAGTTGTTACACAATAATCCTATACATCTCTCTTTTCCCCATTGCAAATTCTGAGTAACTCCTTTTGAGTAAGACTTATCATCTATTCTTTCGTTTTGTAATGAATAGAACTTCACTCTGAGAACAATCACTATCTCCGATTTCCTACTGCTTCTCACTGCTTCTGCACTGCTTGGTCTTCTATTGACTAATTCCTAGTATTCTGTCTGGCGTTTTACTTCAGCTCTTACTAGCTTCAACAATTTCATCTTTTCACCCTGATATTTTAGCTATAATATGATATGATATGATATGATTTATTTGTTCTAAGACACTTTACACTGGCCCTTAAGTTATACACTTTCGAAAAGGAGCCGTACCTACCTTCCGGTTTCTGGCAGGTCCTTTTCCAGATAATACATGCATACATAATTAACACACGGCAGATAGTTCAACGACATCAATCACATTAGCTTTAGTACTTAAACACTACCTTTATTGAACTGCCGATCGTATATCTTCATAGGGCACACGCTATCATGGACGCTGGAGACGTGTGATGGATGTGATACTAGACACTAAATTATTATTTGATCCTCAACTCCCTAATCTTACAATAATGATTTGAACTATTCTACTTTCCCCCTATACTCCTTGGCAATTCACTCTTAATGAACCTTAATCTATTTAAATTAACACTTCATCAAAAGTTACTATTTGAAAACTCCCGGCTAAGTTCTATTGTTTGAAACTTAATAATCTGGTACGGCTTCTGGTGGTTATCGTTGAGTCATCAGTGGTTTCGCTTGCAGCAGCAGCTGACTCGTCCTTGCTCCAAGGCCCGTGAGGAACCTGGAAACGCATCACAGATGACGTACTAGCTGCCGCTCTCAGCTGTTCTTCTTGGCGGTTAACTCCATTTGGTAACGTCGCTGCACGCGTTCTACGTTCATTAACCTGACACGCGGCATCCTCTTCCGTTGCTGACGCTGTTATAGCTTTCCTGGTGCTTGCTGCTACCGTGCTGCTACTTAGGTCTGTCTTCCTCCCATCGACATATAGTTGTAGGTTTTGTACAATAGCCTTCTTCCCCTTGCTACGTTCCAGCTTCATTCGTTCCACTAGTTTCTTCCTTGTTGCTCTCTCCGTCGGAGATAGATCCCTGTTAATGTATATCGCAGTCCCTTTCAATTTGTTTGTTCTTCTAAGTGTAGCAAAAACAACTTGTGTGGACGCGCATTTAGCTATAATTGTTCTTTTCCCCGGAATCTTCCCGACTCTGTGTGCCGTAAGGAACTCCCATCCCACTATCTGAACTTCCAGTTTGTTTTCCAATAGCTCATGGACTTCCTGAAGAGCACTGATACCATTTCTTTCTTCTATTCCGTGGAAAACTAAGTTCATCTGCCGGTCTGCATTCTCGATTTTCTCAATTCTTGTCTTCAATTGTTCCACTTCCGTCTTCATTCTCGCTATCTCCTCTCTTATTTCTTGTTTAACTTCTTTTGTAGCCCCATTTATTTTATTTACTAATGTCTCTTCCATTCTTTCCAGGCTTTTTATGACCTCTTCTGAGCAGCCTTTCCCGCTATTTGGGCCTGGGTTCAATTCCACCCCTCCAATTACCAGTAGCACTATTATCACCAGGGCCCAGGTCGCCACATTAGTTAAATCTTCTCCCGATGTTCCCTTGTTCCATGCTCTTTTTTTAACCCCAAATGTGCCTATCCTCATCCTGTATGCTTCAATTTCGATAGCCATGATCCTTGTGTCACTTTTACATATATCCACACAGCACCTCCTACCTGCGTCTGCTCTTTACCACTGCTTACTTAGAACTCGATATTTTAGCTATAATATTGTATTTTAATACTGTAAAATGATCAATATCTTCTATTAAGTTACTGTTTTGATATTATTATCTTTATTACCTGATTTGTTATTTTATTCTGTTAATTTTCTGTTAACTTTTGATAGTAAAGTCTAATTAAGTCAGTGTAATTAGTAATTAATAATTATAAATATAGCTATGGTGATCTCAGTCTGTTCATGAACCATTCTTTGAAACCGTTCGAAGTCATTTCTATATGATAATCAGTGTTTTTACTTTAGGACCAGAGCGAAATACCCTTGTACTTTCTGGTATAAACCCTGTTTTAGATGAGCCTGCATGGCATATTATAAGTACGCTGCCTTTCCCTCTTGGTACTTTTAGGCCACCTCTTCCAGTCGAATCCTGCCATATGTCCCTCCTTGAGTGTCTCTACAAGATAAAATATGGGCCTTGTATCTTTCATCCCCTAAGATTGTGAATTGTACGAAGAAATTTTTGTCTGCCTACAATAATGTCGCTCCTTTTGAGTAAAAATTTCCTGCCATCATTGGTTCTCCTGTATTTGAATCCTAGGGATTTAAAAATCGTATACATGGAGGACACAGAACCTTTATGTTCTATTTTCTCTCACATTAAAGCAACTAATTTCTTAGCTGTGGGATATTCCCCCTCATCATACAGTTCAAATATTATTCGGTGTAAAACACACTTTTGAAAATCATCAAGAATTAGTTTGCGTTTTTTAACTGTGTGATATTTTCCAGGAGATCAAAAACTGGGCCCACCCCCTACTTCAGTTGATTGTTTTTCCTGCTTAATAATATTAGTCACAGAATTTTCACTAATTAGGCACGTTTTAACAGTCAGTTCCCTACACCTGGCAAAATTCTTATTATTACTCATTTCTTCATCCAAAATAGTCTTAAACTATATACACAGAAAACCATAGCTCTTGCCTGCTTATGCAAAACTTTGTGGGTATAAATTGTTTCACACCTCATACTAGGCTGAGTGAAATTACGAACACTGAATTCTCACAATAGAACACACACGAAATGCTCTTGGGCTGCTGACACATATAAACTGAAACTGCGGTCTGTGTTGTATCTATGCCTGGTGTTTTATAATCTTATGGTAAATTAGAGCCCCAAAAACCTCTGTTTAGACTTAACTTAAATCTAATTTAGTCTGCACAAATGAAAGTCCATTCTTTAAGCTTTCCAATGAGCCCTAATTGATCATCCTACTGATTCAAATAGAAAATCTACAGCTTTGAGAAAATAAGCCTGAAATTACATTTTTTGCTTGTTTGTGTACTAAATAAATGCCTATATCTCAGGAGTAAAATATCTTAGAGGTATAAAAAGATTTGTATTGGGGTTCAGAAGATTGGTACATACCACCTACCAAATTTCATCAAAATAAAAAATGGTGACGCAAAGCCCATTTTGTTCATTTAATATGGAATGACCCTTACTTGAACCTCTACTTTTGTCTGCCTACTTCCATTCCCTATGGTATATCTTGCACATATTCAATTCTTCAGTTAATATTCTGTTTTCTTCTCAACTGTTTTACTTCAGCAAGGTCTTCACTCTGGTCTTTGTTTATAATTTCTACAATTGAAGAGCATTTTTTCAAAAGCCTATATCTACATGGATGGCTCAGTGCCAGAGGTGACAAAGTGCCATCAAGAAAAGTGCTAATATTTTTGTGTATTGACCAGCAAAGATCGTATTTTATCTACGCCAAACATGACTAGCAGCCATTACTTTGTCTGTAACTGATTCAGCAAGGCTGTTTTTTTCATGTTTGGCTTAGATAGAATACGATCTTTGCTGGTCAATACACACAAATATTAGCACTTTTCTTGATGGCACTTAGTCCCCTCTGGCACTGAGTCATCCATGTAGATATCGGCTTTTGAAAAAACGCTCCTCAATTGTATGTAGCGACTTTACTGGATTGGTATCCTGCCTTGGCAAAATCATTGAGTTTACCTCATTGTGTGTTGTGGATGTGTTGAATTTTTTGTTACTTGTATTGTATTTTCTACCTTACTTTTATTAGGATAATCTAGATATTTTACCATGCAACCACAATCAGTTTGAGGGTGGTCCGCCATCTTGACTCAGCCAATTCAGGTTACTGGCCCAGGCATGCCTATTGTGGTCTACAATCGGTTCAAAGTGTAATTCCTTCTGAATAAACTAACAGTGAGGATACATGACCTGAAGTTTGTAAATAACATATTGCGCTGAGATCCTAACCTCTAAAATGCAAGCTTCGTCATATCCAGAATCTGTTGCATCTGAAATAAACAAATTAGAAGAAATCAAGAAATGGAGATGTCATCTTTGCAAGGAATGCCGACAATTGAAAAACTGAAAGGATGAGAGAATTATCCTATGCGTCAGTGGTGATAGTGTTCAGTATACAAAGTAATTGCTGAAAGTGAAGTCCAGAATAATCCTCTCACCTTTCCAGTCAGCCAGTACAACCTAAGGAAGTTTGGAACAAATTAAATGCAGTATTTGTGGACTCAGGCCTCACGAGGAGAGTAGGATTACTTCATTGTAATGGCACATAAGCTGTTTGGACTTGGTCTCAGTGTTCCTGATGAGTA
The DNA here is from genome assembly GCA_964059195.1 of Ectobius pallidus. Taxonomy (NCBI): domain Eukaryota; kingdom Metazoa; phylum Arthropoda; class Insecta; order Blattodea; family Ectobiidae; genus Ectobius; species Ectobius pallidus. Next base: position 42,032,326 of record CAXKWD010000008.1, read on the forward strand.
GGTAGGTAGGTAGGTGTTCCTTGATGCTAGCTGGCCTTCTGGACGAGTATCGGCCAATGATCATGGGCATTGAGAGCTCAGGTACGCTGATCATGGTGGACTCCATCAAAGCGAATTTAATGCAGGACATTAAGGACACAAAATCAGGTAAAAGTGTTAACTCCCAGACAGCCTTCTTAACCAAAGGGACCAATATGGACACTTCTTTAGGGATTGCAGATCTGGCAACAAGAAAGACTGAGGGAAATATGAAAAGGGAAGATGCAAGAAAGGGAGAGAAAAGGATCAGTGGTTGTAAGGGTGAAAAGGCATTTGTAGCTATGCTACGAAACCATACAATATCTGAAGGCAATTGGTATGTAGGCTCGTGTTCGTCTGTTCACCTTACTAACGAGTAAAAGAACCTCCAGAGTTTTCATCATCACCCTAATGTTGATACTTGTATAACAGTGAACAACCAAGACACCATCAGTGCCAAAGCAATAGTCAATGTGAAATGGCCATGTTGACCAAAGAAGGGGCAGATCAGATCACAGCGAGAGACATGTTGTACGATCCAAGAAGTTTAGCAAACTTATTATCAGTGAGCAAGATTGTGAACAGTGGATTCACGGTTACCTTCTCACTGCCGGGCAATTATATCAGTGACAAAGAGGGAGTTTGGTCTATTAATTTATCAGTGGAAGGCAGAATCTACAAACTAGACACACGAAAAGGAAGAGCGTTCCTGGCAGCGAAGGTCCTAAGTGTTGACGTATGGCATAGAAGGCTCAGTCAATTAAATTATAAGAATGTCCCAACTTGAGCAAAAATCCAGAGACTGAGGTAAGCTTTCCAAGCACCAAACATCCACCTTGTGAACCTTGTATTCAAGGCAAGCACTACAGAGTACCATTTCAGAGAAGCAAAATAAAGACAGAAGGGATTTTGGACATATTGCATTCAGATATGGAAAACGAGTCCATTGGTGGATCTCGATACTTCCTCACCTTTGTGGATAATTATAGTAGGAAAACCTTTGTGTTTTTCTTAAACACAAGAGTCAAGGGAAGAAAACCTTTGTGGAATCTAAAACACTGATTGGCAATCAAGTATTTAAGTAATGAAATGGAAACTTACTTAAGGGAATCTGGAATTAGATACCAGCTGACAGTCAGATATACGCCCCTGCAGAAAGCATAGTGGAAAGATAGAACTGAACCATCATAGAGAGTGTGCTCTTTGAGGCAGGCCTTCCGAAAAAATATTGGGCTGAAGCAGTATCTACTGCATTGTACTTGGGAAACAGATCCCCGGATTCGTGAATAGGTAGAGCATTGCCAAAAGAACAATGGGCAGGACGCACACCGAGCTTTGCACATCTGAGAATTTCCGGTTGCCTTGCATATGCCAATGTCCGAATAGAATTACGCCAGAAGCTGGACCCAAAGAGTGAAGACTTGAAGGGATACCGTCTCATGGTTCAAAAAACTGGCCAGGTTACAAAAAGCCGAGACGTAATTTTTTTAGAAAACACTGTGTTTGAGGATGGTAATGGAACACCTTCTTGGGAGATTCCAACAAAGAAGGAGAAACAGAAAATGAAGAAGATTACCCAGAATTAGCAAACCATCTAGACCAACCTGCTGAAAATGCAGCCGAAGAGGAAGAGGATGGAACCAGAGGTATTATTCTTCTTAGGTCAACAAGGCTTCACAAGCTATTCAAAATGGAAGACCATGTTACATACTTCACCATAGGCCATGACTGCAGATGTAGAGAATATTGCAGAAGATCTGAGTTCATCAGACCATGATAAGTGGATAAAGGCAACGCAAATGGAATGTGATTCCCTCATTTCCAATGATACCTGCATCACAGCAAGGCTGCCCGACGGAAAGAAGGCGCTTGATACCAAATTGGTTTTCAAAATTAAGAGAGACTAAACTGGAAGACACAACGTTACGAAGCAAGACTTATAGCCAGAGGGTGCAGCCAAGTAGAAGGGATTGATTATAGCAAAACCTATTCCCCTGTGGCACGCTATGCATCAATATGTTTTCTTTGTGCACTGGCAGCCAAGCATGATCTGGACATGGACTAGATAGATGTCACAGCTGCTTATTTACATGAGAACATCAAAGAGGAGATCTGCTTGAAACCACAAAGGGAGCTTGAAAGCCCTGAAGATGAAGATGAAGAAGTCAATGTATGGGTTGAAGCAAAGTGGTTGAGCATGTAACAAGAGACTCCATGACTCACTGACGAAAATGGAATTCAGAAGAACAGAAACAGACCCTTGTGTATATGTCAAGAAGACCAAGGCAGGCCTCATCAGTCATCATCATTGCTGTTTACGTTGATTTATTGATCTTGGCCATTGAACGAGAAAAGATATTGCTGAAAAAGAGACTTTCACAAACCTTTGATATGAAGGATCTTGGGGAAAAAAAGCAGCTTCTTGGCATAAGAATTTTCGGAGACCACAAAGTGGGAAAGGTTTTGTTGGATCAGAGCATATACATCCAGAAGATTCTCCAGAAATTTGAAATATGTGATTCCAAACATGTATCTACTCCATTTTACTCAAGTAGTAAATTGACAAGGACATGGAACCAAAAACCTAGGATTGAGGAAATGGAAGGTATCCCATATCATGAGGCAGTGGGCAGTCTGCTCTACGCCAGTCAGGGTACAAAACCGGATATCTCTTTTGTTGTCAGCAGTGTGAGTCACTACATTCATATCCTGGAAAACAGCACTGGACAGCAGTCAAAAGAATTTTGCACTATCTCCAGGTTACTGCAAATGCAAAAATAGAGTTTTCCAGTGACTCAGTGGTTGGACAAAATGGATATATTGGTTATTGTGATGCTGATTGGGCACATTACAGTAACGACTGCTGCTCCATCATAGGAAGCATTTTTATGTTCCAGGGCGGCCCCATTGTTTGGCAAAGCAAGAAGCAGAGTTTGCTAGCGCTTTCTTCTACCAAGGCCGAGTGTATGGCCCTCTTAGCTGCCTGTCAGGAGGTCTTGTGCTTGTGCACATTGGCACGGGAGCTGGAACCATCCACGGTGCTGTCCCCAACCATCATTTTAAATGACAACAGAGGGGCGATCGATCTGACAAGGAACCGAGATTACAGGCCTCGAACGAAGCATATCGACATCCGTCATCATTTTGTCTGAGAAGCACAGGAAGGTGGAGATGTTTATATTCACTACACAACAACAGAAGAGATGACAGCATAGCCTTAAATAAAGTATTGTTTGCACCCAAACTTCATTCATGTGTGGAGAACATGGGTTTTAAATTTTGACTATTTTTTATTATTCACACATGTGAGGGTGTTAAGGTGTTCGTATGAAAACAGTTGTGTGATTAACTCTTTGTTTGCCTGCCTTGCTCGCTGTGTATCAAGCACCAACACCAACGGGTTACTGGTTACTTGTATTGATCGTTTCTGCTGTATTGTGACCAGTGTAAAATACTGTATATTCTTTATTTCATTCAACAGAGTATGCATGTTGTTGTTAGTTTATTCCAGTAACCCGTTGTTTATTTTCACAAGTACCATAAGAAAAAATGCATTCATGTTGCATGGAGAGAAACCACATTTTAGAAATGTAATTAAAAATAGGGGATCAATATGGAGCATCTGAATTGTTCCTCCATATCTTCTGGATATATATATATATATCAATCCACTTGTCTTGACCCTTTTTCGTTTAGCATTCAATTCAATATTTAGTTTACTCAAAATGTCTACGATGTGTTTTATTAAATTACAAAAGGTTTCAACCACTCTTTTTCCTGTGGTCTTCAAATAGGGTTACCAACTGCACACATATTCTTGCAACTTGAACTGCTTGAAGAATGTTAGCTCCTATTGGGAAGAATATTTGGCAATGATTTTTTTTAGTGAGACAAGAAATACAGATTGTTGGGTCTGAAAAATTAGCATGTGCCCACTAGTGTGTTGCAATGTTGCCATCAGCTCACAGAGTCTGTAGAACTTCAGTGATGGAAACAATTAACAGTTAATAAGCAAATGGATTTGTGTTTTAAAGTTCCCATTGCACCACAAAGTGAAGGTACGTTTCGAACTAATTTTCTTTGAATTAGGGCCTTAGCAATAGTCCAGTTTCACCTGAGAAACTCACGTAAAATCAGACTTGAGATGCTGTGCAGGGAAATAAACGCATCTTGAGTACTGCCGGAAGCCTCTTGCTTGGAAAGATATCACATGAGAGCTGATCCGATGAAACCAGTATCACACTAGGTAATAGTAGAGATTCCAAGCATGCAGAGAAATAGTCACTGAATCTGCACTTGAGAGCCGTTTCAAGTAGGAAAAATCTCGTATCACGCAAGTGCAGTCCAAGGTTGACTCAAGTTCAACTTAAGATGGCATTCTATTGACAACATATTTAGCTTTACACCCTAATTGTACTTATTGTATAAGTTCTAGAGATTGTATGGTGAAGTAAAATGTCTGTCTGTGTGTGCATGATAACTCAAATATGCTTTTTCGAATTTTAATGATACTTAGTATTTGCATTTATAACATCCATGTGTCAAAGCCTATTGATTTTGGACCAAATTGGTTGACTGGTATTGGAGTAATGCCCAATTGAGCACCTATTTTGTGATAGTATATTAGACTGATTTATCAAATGCAAATAAATTCTCATGACAACACATTGTTTTACAGTGTTCATATACGGCTTTGGAAGTTGCAATACAGTTAGCTTTGACAAATGACATTATTAATACCCACATACCGGTATTCTTTCACATATGCTTATCAAACTTTAGGTGTCTATGGTCTTCCATAAACCCTGCTTAATGAATCGATCTGGAGCTTAATTCGGAGATCAATTACAAAAATATACTTCTTTTCTGCATATCATAATTGCAGTTATCACTGATTAAATAAAAGCATTCTGGCACTTTGTTATATCAGTTTATCTGATTTTATTATTGTTGTTGTTGGTGGTGGTGTTGTTACAATTGTTGTTGACTTTTTGTTATTATTATTTTTAAAGTCAAATTCACATTTTCACAAGAACTGCCATAAAATTAAGTGTATTCTTTATTAACATTCCACATATTGTGGAAATTTACATTTTAACCAGAATATACACATATTATGTTGTGGTAACCTCCTTAATTTGTATATGCAAGTATTTTGTCTTACTGGCCGTGTGTAGGCTAAGATGGACACGTGAAGTCAGAATGAAAGAATTATCATTCCACTGTGACCTACTAGTGGTTTACTATAAAGCCCGGGTCTTAAAGTACTTACAGGTTGTAAGTCACCACTGGGTTCGTATCTCATATTGAGAATGCCTGGTGGTATACTGGGATTGTGAGTCAGTTGAAGAAAAGAATCAAGAATCAAGAAGTTTATTCACCGTTTACATTGTTTGTCACATGTATTAGGTTTCGTCCATAGTTTTGTTTACAAATAGTGCTTAAAATTACAGTTACATAGAGATTACATTACGCTAAAAAGACAGATCATCCACATTACAAATAATGCTTGAAATTCTGGTTACATAGAAATATCAAATAGAGATTAAAATAAGCTAAAAAGACAGATCATCCACATTACAATCTCTGAATTCTTCTATACTGTATATTACTTTATTTCGAATCCAAGTATCTAGAGCATTTTTAAATTTAGTTGCAGGCGCAGTGTAAGCTTGTTTTGGTAATTTATTAAATAGATCTGGACTTATATATTTGTAAGAGTTATGTACTTTGGAGAGTCTAAAGTACGGCATATCTATTTTATGTCTACATCTTGTGCTATGAGAGTGTACAGTTAGTCTAAGACGGGTTACATCTAGATTTTCTTGCATGTTTTTTTAAGCAGTGGTAAATATACAATCCGGGTACAGTGATGATATTTAATTCTTTGAATGCGTTTCTGCATGTATCCCTAGAACCTAACCCAGCTATGCATCTGATGGCCTTTTTTTGCCATTTAAATACTGTTTTTGCACCTGGAGAGTTGCCCCAGAGTAGAATTCCATATTGTAGGTGGGAGTGGAAAAAAGCATAATATGCATAGAGCAGCAAGTTCTTACTTACACTTTTCCTGAGTTTGTAGAGCAAAAAGATAACTCGCGCTAAGTTAGAGCATACCGAGGAGGTGTGCTTATCCCAGGTTAGTTTTTGGTCAATAAATATGCCCAAGAGTTTTACACTTTTGTTTTCTTTATTCGCAATAGTTAAGTCGAATAGTATTTCTTCAGTTTTCGTGTGATAGAGATATAAGTAGTTTGCTTTGAACCAGTGTTGAGCTGATTCAATGTTGTACCGGCACGTTGCCATGGTAGCTCAGTTGGTTAGAGCATCGGCACGGAGAGCCGAAGTTCCTGGTTCAAATCCCGGCTATGGCATTGAATTTTTCATTCTGACTTCACATGTCCATCTTAGCCTACACACGGCCAGTGTGAAAGAATTATCATTCCACTGTGACCTACTAGTGGTTTACTATAAAGCCCGGGTCTTAAAGTACTTACAGGTTGTAAGTCTCCACTGGGTTCGTATCTCATATTGAGAATGCCTGGTGATATACTGGGATTGTGAGTCAGTTGAAGAATTTAATGTTGTACCGGCACATTGCCATGGTAGCTCAGTTGGTTAGAGCATTGGCACGGAGAGCCGAAGATCCTGGTTCAAATCCCGGCTATGGCATTGAATTTTTCATTCTGACTTCACGTGTCCATCTTAGCCTACACACGGCCAGAGTGAAAGAATTATCATTCCACTGTAACCTACTAGTGGTTTACTATAAAGCCCGGGTCTTAAAGTACTTACAGGTTATAAGTCGCCACTGGGTTCATATCTCATATTGAGAATGCCTGGTGGTATACTGGGATTGTGAGTCAGTTGAAGAATTTAATGTTGTACCGGCATGTTGCCATGGTAGCTCAGTTGGTTAGAGCATCGGCACGGAGAGCCAAAGATCCTGGTTCAAATCCCAGCTATGGCATTGAATTTTTCATTCTGACTTCACATGTCCATCTTAGCCTACACACGGCCAGTGTGAAAGAATTATCATTCCATTTCTTCTCCTCTTTATCATAAATGGTAAACTCAATAATGAGAGTTGTAGGGACACACAAAAAGTTTTAAGTGTTAGCCAGTATTGGTTTACTTGAGATTTTAATGCTTTTAACCAAAACATACTTCTAATAAGTTATGAAAACATCTGTAAATGGTTATTTTCATGCATTTTGACTTGTACATTTGTTTACATATCTTCAAGCTGGTTATCATGAATTGATAAACTCATTTTTGCAATTTATAAACAATATATTTTGACGCTAGAAAATAAGGCAACAAGGTCACAGCACTGTGATTGCACAATAACATTTTATCTTTACATAAGCAGTAGTATTATTAATTGAATGTTTTTATGTTTCCTTTATAGTATAAAATTACTAATAAAAATAACCACAGTTAACATTGTAATTCATGTTTGTTCGTATTCAATACACAACTTCGTTGTCTGTCTTATAAATTACTAGTACATAGGCGGAACCTCAACTCTCATATTATTACATTTGTAGAGTTTCCACTGTATGACTAGGAATTGTATTAACTAATACCTTCAAATCAGAATTAATAATGAAATGGATAGTACACTGACTTCACTAAAATTTAGTGAAGTCAGTGTACTATCCATCTCATTATTAATTCTAATTAATAAATACTTCACTGCGTAAACTTCTTGATTATTAGGACCTTCAAATCAATTACGAAAGTTTCTACGTACCAGTCCAAATTACATGACTTCCCAGCAGGCATTTTAGCGCCCTAGGTGAGAAATAATTTCAGTGCCCCCTAAATTTCCACCTCAATCAAACATGGAATTTCACTTCTCTAGCCTGGTTTTGGAAGTGGTTAAATAAAATTGATTTGAATTGGTCTAATTTGAGAAAGACTTTTATTTAAGAAGACATTATAGCATAGCTAGATAATGTGGGGATTAAATAACAAAAATACATTTAATTGAAAAGTTAAAATATAAAAACTTATAAAATATATAATATAAAAAATATAAAATATAAAAACTTTTTATATTTACAATCCTAAAGGTAGATTGACAAATTTCATGATGAATCTATGAGGGTAACTAATATATGTTAAATGTATAATAAACATCCACCTTATTCCCTCATATTATTACATATATAATGAATATTCTCATAATAGAAAGATATTTATTAGGGATATTATAATATGAGTGATAAGGTGGATATTTATTATGAATTTGCTATATCATCCTAAAGGTACTTTTCTTGCCTTAATTTTGACAAGATCTTTTACATCCATTTGAGTGGCTAACTCATTTTTGATGGAAGTGATAGCAAGACCATGGCCAATCTGGCAATGCAAGGCTGCCAAGTTGAGTCAAGATGCTTCATCCCTGTCCTGACAGGTGCAAGTTTATGTTTTTAATGAAGCCAATAAATATGAATTTATTTCTATAATTTGGTGTCCTTTTTACTCTACAACATAATAAAATAAATTATAATGTTGCATTGGTTTTTCAGTTCTTTTAAAATTAATTTATATGTTGCAGCCCTTAAATGTTTCTAAAAATTTCCTGCCCTAGGCACCTGCCTAGTTAGCCCTTCTTCCCAGTTCAGGTTATGTGACATTGATCCAAATTATACATAAATGCATTTTGATATAAAATAAAAGTTAATGGATTATGTTAATTTTTATTACTTCCTCTGACCTTACCATTGGTACTAGAGGTAGAGGAAGTATTGTTTTCGACCCCCAAATTTGAAGTTGAGTTTTTAGCATTTGAGGTCCCCGAATCCAGAAATACTATTTTCGGAAACATGTACAGGGTCTGTATTTTAAGTAATGAGAATAAATCCAGAAAACAAAATTTATTACAGATATCACTACAAACCTTTAGTAGTCTTCAAAGTATGCTCCTTGAGCATCAACACACTTCGTATGCTCCCTGAAAGCAACTGGAATAGCCTTCAGAGCATGCGTACAAACTGCTTTGACAACATCCAGGATTCCGAGGTGGTGTCCTTTGAGGGCATTTTTCACTCTGGGTAAGAGGAAAAAGTCTGCAGGGGCAAGGTCGAGGCTGAGGAATCATTGTGATGCCACTTTTCGTCAGGTACTCTGTAAACATGAAGCAGGTGTGACATGGCGCATTGTCATGATGGATCTTCCAATCAGCGGCAATTTCTGGTCGCACTCGGTTGACCCGTCTCTTCAATCCTTTTACCACTTTCACGTAGAAGGCGCCATTGACTGTCTGTTCTTCAGGCACACCTTTCTTGTCGAAAAACACAATCAGCAATGGCGGATATGTATAAAAAAGTATAAAGTTTATACTTGCAGATTTCAAGTTTCTACTTGCATTCGTATGCATAAAAATCCAGTGGACCCCCCCACCCACTGCAATCACGTGACAAGACGCTCTTTGTACTCAGTCGCATAGCGCCTACTTCAATTCCACGTGTATAAAGACCGAGCGGCGGGAGTATTAACTAGGAAATTTGTAAGCTAACAAATACAACACTCACTTCACTCACTGTATGGGTGAGACATTAGGTGGGAGGACGTATCGTTGGATTATGGAATACTATATGGACATTCCAGAAATGGTGAAAACCTACAAAGAATGTAGGGACTCTCTTGATGTGAACTACATGGAGCTTTACAGATTTAGGAAGGAAAGTCTAGAGTGGATGACCCATTATTTTCTAGGAGAAGCCAATCATATCTTCATATCTGTTTTGTTTTTTATTCTGGTTTTCATGTTTTGGATTTTTTTTAACTTGAGTTTCAGTGAAATTGAAATTAAATTTTGAGTTATGTGTGCAACAACTGCTTTCATAGCTTCTTTTTTTAGCCGAACTACTGGTAACTGGGATTTTGAGAACAGAATTTTGTTTTGTTTCAAAATTTCAATGAAAATTCAATGGAATACCTGCCCTTCTTCTTCTATAGCGCTGGTGAGGCTGTGCTCCTGTCCTCCTTCCATTTTGTACGTCTCAGTATGTCTCAGTCTCTTCGAGACTGATATAATGAATTAATTTTCTTCCTATTTCTTAATGCTGACGTGGCTGTGATTTAATTGAAGACCATTGTTGTTTTCATAGCACGTGCAGACGCAGGTGCATTTTTGTGTGGGTAGCCAGAGTATAAACTCTACGGCTGTGAGTGGGATCTATTCTATTGTTACGATTTTTTTTTGCATACGACTTGTGAGTGACTACAGTTCTCAGCAAGTATAAACTCTCACTTTGTGCTCACTTTTATACATATCTGCCAATGCTTTGATTCTGGACTTGGACATGCGAGGCTTTTTTTGTTGAAACGTCTGTGGAGTGTGCCATTAGGTGCTCTGCCGTTTTGTTTTGGGGTCATACTCGAAGATCCAAATTTCATCTCCGATAATGACATTGTCAAAAACTGAGGGTTTTTTCAATGTGCTCCAAAAAATCTTTTGAAACATCCTCACGGTTTTGAATTTGCTTGTTCGTCAAAACTTTCGGGACAAGTTTGGCGCAAATCTTCCTCTTCCCAAGATCCTCGGTGATGATTTTGTGAACAACCATTTTATCGATTCCTAGCGTATCCGCGATAAAACGAACACTTAAATGCCGGTCCGAGTTCAGCAAATCTCGTTCACATTCATTGTCTCTGGTTCTTGAGGTTGACGGGCAACCTGAGCAGGGTTCGTCCTCCACGCACTCCTGGCCTTCTTTGAACATTTTGAAAAACTTGAGCTTGTGATAAACTTTCACTGTCGTATGCTTGCCTAATCATTTCCAGCATTGATGCACCAGATTTTCCGAGGTGAACACAAAATTTGATTGCGTAATGCTGTTCAATGCTTTGCTGCATTTTACTCTTGCACACACTTGTTACAGATGTCCATGCTGCGCGTGATATGCCTCAATGTAAGCCAGCTGGCAACTGCCGCTTGGAGCGCTTTCAAGGTCTACCGACTCCAACCGGTCCCAGCGCGCTCTTGACGTATAATCGCGTCAGAATAAAAATATTCTCATTACTTAAAATACAGACCCTGTGTTTGTGTGTGTGTGTGTGCCTGAGCTGTCTGTGTGGATGTGTGTGAACAGCCTGGCTCCATAACGGAAAATCGTATGAAAACAAAATTTTGTATTTGAGTCAGGTACCTTCTGAAGATGTGACACAAAGATTGGCGACAAGTTTCTCTTATTTTTAAGGGGACCTTACATGAAGAAACTTTCGTTTTACGCAACTTTCTTGAAAATGGCTCTAACAATTTCTTTAAATTTTGCTCATGGGTTGCTTATACTAGGAGATAAAACGTTTATTTGAAACATTTTTCGTGATTTTCTTGGAAATGGCTCTAACGATTCCTTTAAATTTTGCACCTGGGTTGCTTATACTAAGAGCTAAAACTTTTATTTGAAACATTTAAAAAAAAAAAAAAATCTCTGAAACGTAGTTATAAGCAACCCACTCTGAGTACGTGCTCTTTGCAATATGACCTCTTGTTCTATATCAGAATGTGAAGTGAGGAAAATGTATTGATTATGCTTAAAGTAAAGAAAGTTACGAGTGTACATTAATCATATTTTATTTGGGTTATGTATCCTTGGGATGCGATATGATGTGGTAACAACATTGTCTTCGTTTTTACAACGAATTTACATGAAGAGAATATCATACTTAATTATAAAAAAAAAAAGGTAAAGTGATCCCTATACAGGCCATGGAGGCCCAGAGGGTTCCAGGAGGTTGAGGCTCCAAGATTTTGGACATTCGGCACATGAAGGTGGTAAGGTTGTCAGCCTTATGCACCGGCCGCCTTTACCCCCAGGATTGCTCCTGGTACTCATTTCTGTTAGAGGCTGAGTCGACCCCAGGGCCATAGTGCCACCAGAAGGATTAGGCCAATTGAGAAATCTCATCGGGAATCGAACCCGCGACCTTCCGGTTTGTAGCGCAGCGCCTCAACCACTACGCTACGGCGTACCCCATACTTAATTATATTATTATATAATTATATATTATAGTTATATTATATGTTGTACATAATAATTTCATTTGAGCAGAGGATGTTATGTGAATTTCACATCAGATTTTTTTTATCTAAGTATTGAATTATAGTAAGTTATACATTTTTCAGTATATTTAGTTGATCATGACCATTTAAAATCCAAATGTTATGGCCTTCCTGTATGTATAAAATATAGCATTGCCTTTTGCTTTTCCTACGGGAACGGTGCAAAACCAAGAAAAACATAGACTATACCTTGTGTGCACAAACATTGTGTATGGTATGATTTTTTTGCTATGAGGAAAATTATCCATAGCTTTGATTTGGCTTTTTGATATTCATAGGTTTCTTGCTAATCAGACATCTCTGTTGAAGTTGAGTCCTTCTCGTGACTTGTGAATTTTTATCCACCGCTGTGTAGTTGACATAGCAAGTAAGGAAGCATTAGGCATACAGATGCAATTGCCTATATTCAGAATATACAGAACTCTGTTCTTAAAGAAATGCTGACAACAATTATGTATTTTACAGAACTCTGAAGATGATGTCCTAGAAATGGATCTGCAGAAGTCTTCTTATGACATTGTCTTGTGCCTTATCATTACTGGTGCTACAGTACTGCTGTTTTCTTTGGGATACTTTTACTTAGAGGTAAGAATAGTGCATTTTTTTAATAATCTCTAATTTCAAATTTGTATTGAAGTGCTTCGTCTTCTGTGAACCCTGAGTGACATATAATTTTCAGCATAACATAATATAGGAAAGAGGTGTAAACATCCACCCGTAATTTGAATTGAAAAGAATGAAAGAAAAAACAGACTGTTAAAAATGTTCGATTACCATGTTCCAACTTAGTTTTTCAGTCTCTCTGAATAGATTTGTACTAATAGTAATGTTTCACTCTATATCAAAGTTACCTGTATTAATTAGATTTCAGAATTCTCAAGTAAGTTATGATTCTAGACATAAAGTAACTTATAAAAATATATTATTGAAATATATAAGGGTGGATCAAAAAGTAACACACAATATTTTTTTTACAAAAAGTTTCATAGGTGCAGTTACAAACAAATGGATACATGAAGGGATATCTTTTGTCTATTTCTCTGTATAGTCACCAAGTTTCTCAACTCATTCCTCCCATCATGATACCAGTTTCAAAATACCCTGTTCATGAAGTTTATTTATTTATTTATTTATATTTCGTCCGTCCAGTTGGAGTATAGCCATCTGTGGACTGCTGTTTTCACTTTTGCATCTTACACAAAGCGTTTACCGGTCAGAAATTTCTTCATGAGACCAAACAAATGAAAGGTTATCATGGCCATCTTCGAAGAATGCACAATACAAGACATTGCTACGGTCCATACAGTTGTCCCCATACACGCCATGCATGTTCCTGTGAATTTCACTCGGGTTATGCCTACACTCACACTACACCTAATAAAAAATTCCTGGCTGGTAAATGCTTTGTGTCAGATAATAGACAAAAGATGTACCTTCATGTGTGCATTTGTTTGTAATTGTACCTATTAAACTTTTTCTAAAAAAAATATTGTGCATTACTTTTCGATCCACCCTCGTATCATAGTGTTCTGATTGCATTTAGTTAAACTGAATATAGAATCATTTATTATTAACATTAAAATATATGGTGTTGAAGCATCTTCCGGGCTGTGGGCCGTGGTCCAAAGGCAAAATAACAAGTCTCGCCAGACGTTTCGCTCCCGCTGTGGGGAACTTCTTCTGTGGCTGCTACCTTGACACTGACTGAACTGCTTGGAGAAACGGAGCTGCTTATATACTTGCGGTGGGCGTGGCTTAGCTGGTTGTGGTTGCTACCGTCACACCAATGGTAGCGTTTGACGCTGGCTGTTGTATTCCTTCTTGTCTAATACGTGATTTTAAGGCCGTAAACCAAGCTTTTGGAAATTTTAGCCCCTCGTCTTTTCTATTGAAATTGTTTCTAATCTTGAAAATTTCTATGGCTTCTCTGTTAAGGCAGGCATGGTAATGTGAAGTTCTAGCCAGTACTTTCGTCTCCTGGAAGCCTATGTCGTGATCACCGACAAACGCGTGTTTGGCCACAGCTGACTTCTCCACATGCCCCTGGCAGCAATAGGTCCTATGTTCTTTTAACCTGGTTGAGATGTGTCTCTTCGTAGTTCCAATATAAGATTTGCCACAGGAATACGGTATCTGGTACACACCGCATGTGGATAATGCCTCTAACTGGTCCTTGACCGACCTTAGCATCTCCTTAAGCTGGTAAACGCTTTGTGTCTCCTTAAGGAGATAATGTGTGGAATAGAACTATGGGGAGCAGCAGCCATGACATATCAACAAATAATTCTTACACTCCAGAAACGCTGCATCAGGACAATCTATAAGTTAGGACTCGGAGAATCCTGCAAGGACACGTTTCATAAAGAAGAAATTCTCACAATACCATCCCTATACCCAATACCATCACAATCACAATACCAAGTGATTCTAATGGTAATATATTCAAAAATGTTAAGTAACAGAAATAAAGACATACATAACTACAGTACAAGACAGAATAATGATTTCCACTGTGTTTCATACAAGAAGAAGTCTGTGATGAAAGATCCATATTTAGCAGGTAGGCCCAGTGATCTCAAAGACAGTAGCAAAAACACTGTCTCTTTCCTCACTGCCTGGAATGTTTTGTAGTCGTCCTCTGTCTTTATGCTGTTCCAATGTATGCGTTCAGTCGGGATTGGATTGCTTGTTCACATTCCTCATTCCACCAAGGGTGCTTTTTTTCCTTTTCTGTAGAAGAATTAGTATTTGTGCTGTTTTGATGAGTTTGCTTTGAGTTGTTGCCAGTTCTTTGACTGCTTTTTCTCTAATTCTTCTGTGAGAGATGGCTGTATCTTACTGGTGTCAAATTTCGGGATTGATGGCTTCTTTTTTGTGAACTGCTTCGGTTGTAACTGTAGTTTGATTCTTGCCAGGTAGTGGTCTGAGTCTATGTTTGCACCCCTTCTGACTTGGACATTCATAATTTCTCTATGGTGTGGGTAAGAGATTGCTACATGATCAATTTGAAATTCACCTATTATTATTATTATTATTATTATTATTATTATTATTATTATTATTATTATTATTATTAATTATTATTATTTTTTTTATGTCTTCTCATTTCTGCATGGTATAATTCTTGAAATAATGACAACGGCATAATAAGCAAATTATCACTACACAACTAACAGTCTTTTCCAAGAGTTCTTCGGACTATAGCACAGGTGTTCAATATGACTGCCTTCTGCAATTGGACACAAAGTGAGGCTTGTAGATTCAGCTTCTCTAGGCTCATTATCATCTTCTTTGGGACCATACCGGTAGCTGATATTACCACTGGAACCACATGCACTGATGTCTGCTTCCACATATCTTTTATTTTATCAGCCAGTTCTTTGTGTTTATCCACCTTTTCAATCCGAACGGCATGCATATTGTGTGTATTGGGTATTGATACATCTATCAAATAAGTACTATTTATGGATTTATGTACCAATATTATGTCTGGTCGGTTGCAGCTTATTTTTTGTCAAATAGGATACTGCGGTTCCAATATGTTTTAATGCTGTCATTTTCTATGATACTAGGAGGATTGTAGGCATAATATGGGCTACAGTCCTCAATTAGCTTATGCTGTTGAGCTAACTCCTGATAAATTATTTTGGCAACTTCATCATGTTTCTTCAGATATTCTATTGGCGCTAGTTTTTGCATCCAGATGTGATATGACTAGGGACCGGATTTTTAGGTTTTTAAAAACACTGTTTTAGGTTTTCCATTAGGTGAAATAGTTTTTTTTAGGTTCTTTGTCCAAAATATCGTTTTCGGGTAGAATAATTGGTTTAGTGAATTTGAATGTGCTACATAGGATTCAATACATAATTAACACGTCTTCTTAAAACACAGTGTCCCCGGCTGGGTCGGGGATTTTTCAGTAGTGAAAAATCCCTTTCCTGGGTTCAGGACTGGGTAGGTTAAGTCTTAGGTTAAGATAATGCACATTGTGCACGATTCCTTAATTATTAAAACACAGTGTGACCATTCAGTGTGAATAACAAGACAGTACTAAAGGCTTAAGACAAACAAACGCTTTAAAACACAGAAATCTATATCCTTGTTCATACACGTCAACAATGGTTGTTCGTACGAATATTTTAAAAGGAATACGCCCGTACTCTTACACTTCCTCTCTTGATACTGTCCATCCTAGACGACAATGGGTTGAACGAAACGCTGGTGGTATTAATTTCAACCCGACAACAATAATTGTTATTATTGTTATAATAATTATTGTCTCTCCGCAAAATATCGATTTCTCAACTGACAAACAAAAAAGACAAATAATGTAGCCTAAATTAGATATTTTAGGTTTTATGTCCCGTTTAGGTATATTTAGGTTTTTATACCCCATTTAGGTATTTTTAGGTGCCACAGAATTAATGTGGGTGAATCCTATGGACATGATTCGAAAAAGTGTATGAGCGCTTTTTGTTTTGGAAGCAAGGAAAAAAATAGGTAAAAACCTAAGAATCCGGTCCCTAGATATGACCTATCGTCTCTTTTTGTTCTCCACAATTTCTGCACTGATCTTCAATACCATGATCATTTAAAATGTATTTCCTATAATTCCTCATTGCAATCACCTCAGGTGGTTCTGTGTGTCTGGTTTACAAAATTCATAATTACCTGGGCGCCAGTAATCCGTTGATGTCAATTCACACATTACCGCCAACCATCAGCAGTCAGTCGTCATGAGTTCTTCATCTCAGGGATTGCCGTGTTGTTAGTGAACAGTGTTTTTATGGGAGACACTAGGGATTTAATCTATTGCTAATTATAATTAAAATAAAGTAAAGCAATTTTAATGTGGTGGATAAGAGTCTTTTATTCTTATTAATGTCTGTATGTTGACCGCGCTAAGATGAATGGGGATAGATTTTCTTAAATGTAATGTGTAATGAAGGAATGTGGTTTTAATGCGCTGAAAATACTTAGATATTGTAATTCAGTGGATATCCAATAGAGGAACTTATGATTTGAGTACACACGCCAATTATACGCTTATAGTGTTATATCTTTCTTCTGCTCACTTCTTATTACAGTCACACACGTAATATATCAATAATAGTACAGTACCTGTTCGTTGTATGTAGATCCTTTTATATTGCACTCACTTATAAAACAATACTTCGTCGATTTCCACTTGACGGTATAAAGGTTACATTTCGATTGCAGCGCGCGCGTTTCCATGTCCCTCGCGACGAGTAACAAACAAGCTTACATGGCGATAACAAACAAACAAGAAGGATTTAGTGTCTAAGAGCTTATTTTATACAGTAAACTCAAATTCATACGCGTGGGGGAAAAGATAAAAAATAGTCCGTATGTTAAGATATTTTCGCACCTCTAAAGAAATATTAAATTCTGATTGGTGCAAACTAAGCGTTAATTTTGGAATTTTCCTCACGTGGGTACGCCAAACATATCGTTTCTACAGTGGGATGGGAAGGCTTGGCATCAACTTTTTAAGTTTTTTACTGAAGGTCGCATATATGCTTTTCTGAAAAGGGATAAGCGGAAGCAATTCATCTTGCCTCATATTCTCTTTCTTACTTAAGTAAAAATTCGATACACTTGAGCTAAAAGTTTATGCTAAAAGGGTTTATTTACTAATATTTTAGTACTTAAAATTTGTTCATACTAAAAATTGTATTATATCTAAAATTACATATAAAATCAATGAAATTTATGCTAATAAAAATATCAAATGCACTTAAAATTATTTTAATATTACGAAGTTTAATTGAAACAATTTATTAAAAATAATATACCAAGTCAAATGCCCCAGATTATGATAACATAAAAGTGATGAACACTTGATAAAAACACTTAGTTATGATAGTGGTTAAAAGATTGGTTAAAAACAATAAAAAACACACAACACAAGACGTTTCAGCCCGCCCTCCAGGCCTTCCTCAGTCAGACTGATTATATGGATCACTTCTTTCACAAACGGTCGTGTTGTTCAACTGTTGTTGTTGTTGTTGTTGTTGTTGTTGTTCGTCGTTGCTTGTATTGTCCTCAAGTTCACGTTCTCTGTATCTGTTGCTTCTATAGTGTTCCAGTATCAATGCGTTGGGAATGTTAAAGTCATTTTCACATCTTGGGGAAATACAGGGAAATTTAGGTATGGGTGTTTTACTTCGCAAATTCTTAATAATGCTTAGCCATGGCTCCCCCAAATCACCCTCATAGTTATTGAGACAGATTTCTCCACTCTCCGCGATGTGGGAAGCTTCGCAAATTTTTCTACGGATCTTGTCAGCTTCAATTTTTAAAATTTCGAAGTGACCTATGCTGTGACCTTCCCTGACCATATGCTGGCTCAAACCAGTGTTGTACTTCTTGTTTCTTACATCTCTTTCGTGTTCGCGTAATCTAACATTGAAGGTTCGGCCTGTTTCCCCGATGTAAATTTCCCACATTCCTTACATGTGATGGAATAAACGCCTGGATTCTCCATTCTTTCTTTCTTGTTGCCAAAATGTTTGTATTGTGCGAAGCATTTCTCTATTGTGTTTATGGGTTTATATGCTGGTGTTACGTCATGTTTTCTCAACACTCTACCTATTTTATCTCTTGTATTTGGAATATATTTGATGGATACATATTTTTTATTATTACCGTTAGCTGTTGGAGCTCTTTCGTGGTTAAAGATTTCAATGGGGTACACCAAAGGTTAACACTGACAAGTGAAAAAGCTGAAAATAACAGATTAAATTTTTTGGATTTGAATATCAGAATCAGCGACCATAACATAAAGGTAGGAGTCTTCAGAAAACCTAATAAAGGGGAACTTTATATACACAATACATCCTCACACCACCGTTCCACCAAGGTAAATATTTGGCACAACTTTATTTCACGCGCTTTTAACCTATGCAACAATGCTCAAGACTTGAATAGAGAAAAGGAAGAAATTTCTAGACTGGCAGTAAAAAATGGGTACAGAAGATGTGAAATTCTGAAACTATGGGAGAATGAAAGAAGGAAGAGATTGAACATGACCACACCCAACTCAAACGATGAAAGAGCTCCAACAGCTAACGGTAATAATAAAAAATATGCATCCATCAAATATATTCCAAATACAAGAGATAAAATAGGTAGAGTGTTGAGAAAACATGACCTAACACCAGCATATAAACCCATAAACACAATAGAGAAATGCTTCGCACAATACAAACATTTTGGCAACAAGAAAGAAAGAATGGAGAATCCAGGCGTTTATTCCATCACATGTAAGGAATGTGGGAAATTTACATCGGGGAAACAGGCCGAACCTTCAATGTTAGATTACGCGAACACGAAAGAGATGTAAGAAACAAGAAGTACAACACTGGTTTGAGCCAGCATATGGTCAGGGAAGGTCACAGCATAGGTCACTTCGAAATTTTAAAAATTGAAGCTGACAAGATCCGTAGAAAAATTTGCGAAGCTTCCCACATCGCGGAGAGTGGAGAAATCTGTCTCAATAACTATGAGGGTGATTTGGGGGAGCCATGGCTAAGCATTATTAAGAATTTGCGAAGTAAAACACCCATACCTAAATTTCCCTGTATTTCCCCAAGATGTGAAAATGACTTTAACATTCCCAACGCGTGGATACTGGAACACTATAGAAGCAACAGATACAGAGAACGTGAACTTGAGGACAATACAAGCAACGACGAACAACAACAACAACAACAGTTGAACAACACGACCGTTTGTGAAAGAAGTGATCCATATAATCAGTCTGACTGAGGAAGGCCTGGAGGGCGGGCTGAAACGTCTTGTGTTGTGTGTTTTTTATTGTTTTTAACCGATCTTTTAACCACTATCATAACTAAATGTTTTTATCAAGTGTTCATCACTTTTATGTTATTGAGTTTTTAGTGGAAAGTAGGACCACGCATTTTATCTTTTACTATGGCCCCAGATTATGATTGATAAAGTTAGTTATAAGCTTTATAAATCTAATCTGCAGTCTTCTATGTTTTTATACTGTGTTCTTTAAAAATAAAACGGTGTCTAGTGTTGCAATTTCAATGTTTATTTTTACGTTTAAGAAAGATGAACTGTTCCTACCAGTCATCTGGGTATCTTTGTTGTATATAGAGGGGGAGAAAACTCGTTTCTACCTTTGAAGGTCAACTTTTTAGGGTGTCTGAAAATCGTCCATTCATCTTAGTCGAGGTCCTTTGCTTAACACAAAATTACATTTACAAGTTTCAACTTACAAATACATAAATATGCACTCAACAAATATTATTACTATTATGAAAAATATTTTCAATTGTTACCAAATTGTTATTATTTCAGTATCTCTTTGCTTGAAACGAGTATACTTTTGCTACTGTTTATCATTCTTAATACTACCTTTTAAACAAGTTCTCACATAACTTTCTGTTACCAACTAAAATTTATATAGTTTTTTCCTTTGTTCTGCTTACTTCCTATTATAGTAATTCTTTCTTATTGTTACTCTTTTCATTTCATTCTCACTCTCCAATCATTCTTATCCTATTTCTTACTTGCTACTTCTGGAGTGGTATGGTAGAGTTTCAATAGGCACTTATGGAACCTTCCTACAATTTTTTCTGTTTCAGGGTGGCATAGTTCATATGTATGGTTACCAAAGTTCCTACTTATCTTAAATGGGCTTGATAAAGATTGCTAATGCGAAAGTAAACTTTCTTCAACGCACTTGACAACACTTTTATCTTCGCAACCACTAAATCACCTATTACAGGATTCCACTTCGCCTTGTGGCGTTTCACCTTCTTCGGTATTCAGCCTTTTTCTGAATCCGATCAATTGCCCTTTTACACAACTCTTCCTCTGAGAGCTTTTTACCAGGTACATACTTGGCTTTGGGTATGTTTGTGATGATGGGATCTGGATCTTTGTTCAACATCAAAGTGACAGGTGCGGAAAGGGTCGTTGGATTAATAGAATGGTTTAATACTTTCTCTACCACTGCACACTTCGATATCCAGTCAGTCTGACGTTTCTGACAGGATCCGGAAGTACAAGGATATGTCGCGCAAAATTCTTTTAGCTATGTTTGAAGCTGGGAGGTAAATTGATGAATGTAAAATTTTAACACCATTTTGTGTCAACGTATCTACAAAAACTTTACTTTTGAAGCATATAGCATTGTCATATAAGACAGCAGCTGGGAGGCCAAAAGAAGATATGTACTGTTTCATCAATTTATCAACACATGCCTTACCTGTAGCCTTCCATAAAGGATAAATTTTTACAAACTTAGTGAAAGCGTCATAAGCCACTAATATGTATCTATATCCGAATTGACCTTGGGGCATTTCCCCATGATAATCCAATGCTACAAGACTGTTTTTACGATCCCTAATAACATTCTTGGGTTCTGTGTCATACTGTACATTGTTAGGTTTCGCCAACTGACATATCTTACATGTGCGAAGTATTTGCCTTACTTTACGTACAATATGTTTGAAATAAAAATTGTTAACAATGTTTATTGAAACCTTTTCACTACCCGAATGGCATAGTGCTTCATGGTATGCTAAAATTAAGTAATCTTCCATACACTTTGGAATGTACATCTTCCACTTAGGCTCATCTTTTCCACACATCTTATACACTACGTCATCAATAATAACTATTGTCCCTATACCATTTTCATTTTCATCTCCAGTTTCTGAATTACCATTTACATTTCTATTTTCCTGTCCAGGTGTACTGTCATCATTTACTCTGTCTTGGTTGCCTACAGTATGTGGGGGGTGGTAGAAGCTAACCGACTAATTTCAAGATCTAATGCCTGCAATTCTTTAATTTTTCTGAATTCTGTAGTGAACTTACGAACACCAGAAGTGGGTAGGGTTAATATAGCAATTTCTTGTTTTGGTGACGCAATCGTCTCAGGAATATTTGCATTAGGATAGTCCAAAAGGCTCAGCAGGTCTCCAATAGTATATTGCGATACAAGGGATGATTACGGATCAAGGAAATAGTTTGAAAACACGAGGCGCTTGCGCCGAGTGTTTTCAATTTTCCAAGATCCGTAATGCGCTTACAGCACGTGTATTGCATGCTATTTTTTGCACGATGATTATTTAGGCCTATATCAATTTAATTATATTTATTGTCATATTACCTGAAAATATGTATATACATTCTTGAAGATTTATGTTTATTTCAGAAAATGATTCGCATTTGTTGTTGTTTATGGGAACCGAATATTTGTGCTGAGGGGGGCCTTGTCCATAAAGGCTTGTATAATGAGGTGCCGTTATATTCATAACAGCCCTGAAACGCTTACCACCCATAGCAACAAGATTGCGTGTGGGAATGTCAACTTACGATCCACGGCAACAACGTTCGTAAGTACCACTAATTAGTTAAGAAGTGAAAAATACATTTTCGCGCCCCGGGATGTGCCTAATCTCAATCTGGTAAGCCATGATTTCATGGATATATCGAGATATCTTGCTATTTGTCAGCCGACATTTCTTTAGGAAAGACAAACTTATGTGGTCTGTGTATGCTATTACCACCTTGTTAAAGACGTACTGTCTGAATTTTACTAGAGCCTAGAGATGGGGAATATTTCTTGTAACTGTTACTTTGTAACTGTTACATGTATGTAACGGTAACGACCTGTTACAAAAAAACAAAAGTAACGGTTACCAAAGCTCCTCCTAGGATATCTTATTTTCGTCTCAACCAATAGCAGAACCAGAAAATGCTGAAAGGAGGGACCGACACAGACGAAAGTTTGCTATTATTTGGGGTGTGGGGTATGGAATATCCCAAAAATGGGGGTCGGAGGTCCTCCCCGGGGATTTTTATTAAAAAACGAGGGAAAACAGGTCGTCCCTTTAGCTCCTCCCACTCGTGACATCTACATGTGAACATAGGCGCCGACTTAGGGGGGGCAAGGTACTTTCTGCCCCCCAAGACTTAAGATTTTATCATGCAAGGCCTATGTATAGCTACTGAAAATCCAGCTCTTGCCCCCCCCCCCCCAGAAATATTTCCAAGTCGGCGCTTCTGCATGTGAATGGTGGAACTACTAGCAGTGTTAAAAATTCTGACCCCCCTTTTCTCCACTTCTTTTCCCCTTTCTTCTATTCAATCCGGGGTACGCCGTAGCATATTGGTTGAGGCGCTGCGCTTCAAACCGGAAGGTCGCGGGTTCGATTCCCGATGAGGTCGATGAGATTTTTCAATTGGCCTAATCATTCTGGTGGCACTATGGCCCTGGGGTCGACTCAGCCTCTAACAGAAATGAGCAATCCTAGGGGTAAAGGCGGCCGGTGCTGTCAGCCACCACCTTCATGTGCCGAGTGTCCAAAATCTGGGAGCCTCAACCTCCTGGAACCCTCTGGGCCTCCATGGCCTGTATAGGGATCACTTTACTTTACTATTCAATTCCTTTTCTCCTTTACCCTACCTATTTATTCCTATTCTTTAAATGTTCGACCTAAGGAGATTCAAACACGGGACCGCTAGCATATTAGCCCTTCATCTTACCCACTACGCCATCGAATAATCATTACGATAAAAAGCGAAAATTCAACTACTTAAGTTTAAAGATCTGCATGAAATGCGGAGAATTGCATTTGTGTGAAGTGAAATAAAATCCCTTTAGGCAGGCCTACAGGCTGAGGTAGATTTCGAAGTGCTTTTGGTTTAATTTATTGTCACTGCGCAGTTCTCTTCTTCTTTAGCCTTGGCATGATAAACCCGCAATAATAACTGCAAAAAAGAGGAAAGACCACTTTTTCAAACATTCAAATCTCGCCTTATATGAGAGCTATCGAGAAACTAGTTATTGATTTGCAGAGTACTCATCAAGAGCTTTTCAACGATACCCCACAAGACGTGGTTTCGAATTTCCATCCCCCACCCCTACTCGTACCCCCAAATCCCCCGAATCGTTAGTGTCACTGAGAACTCCATAGGGAGTACTCTAATTTATTCCAACAAAGTTTCTCTATACTTCACAGGGGCCGAGATATATATATTTTTTTAAATTTCAACCCCCTCCCACGACCCCCCCTTGGGCCAATATTGCTCATTAACTATTGGGCCTAGAAATAACATAATAAAATTTGGTTCAAATATCTTCAAAATTACGGCCGCTAGCGTGTAAAGATATATAAATATTTATAGGAATTCTGTATGGTTTCTCCAAATTTCTCAGCAGCTCTCCTTTTCTCAGGATTGTTTTAGAATTACTTTTATTTTTTATTTTTATTTTATTTTTTAATTATTTTTTATATATTTTTTTATTTTTGGTATTATTTATTAATTTTTATTTTTTATTATTTTTATTTATTATTATTATTATTATTATTATTATTTTTATTTTTATTTGTGTTGAGAAATTTGTGGGTGTCGAGCGAATGTAACTGGTCTGGAACAGAGTAACATATCGAGAATTACACCAATTACATTATTTTCACCTGCTCCAGTAACTCTGACCTGTTACTGTTACTCTCACTGCTCCAGTTACTCGAACTGTTACTGCTACTCTCACTGCTCCAGTTACGCGATCTGTTACTGTTACTCTCATCTGCTCCAGCTACCTGACCTGTTACTGTTACTCTCTCCTGTTCCAGCTACCTTGACCTGTTACTGTTACTTTCACCTGTTAATGTTACTTCCACCTGTTACTGTTACTTCCACCTGTTACTGTTACTTCCACCTGTTACTGTTACTTCCACCTGTTACTGTTACTCTCACCTGTTACAGTTAATTCTAATATTTCTGTTACAAGTGTTTTATCCGTGACTTTCGCCTCGTTCCGTTACATCTGTTATTTCCAATATTTGAAAAGAAAAGTAATTTTAAAAAATAAAAATAACAAAAAATATAAAATAATAAAAATTAAAAAATATCAAAAAATATAAATAATAAAAAATAATTTAAAAAATGTAATTTTAATGTTTGCCCACTTCCAGATGAGCTAGAAACTTTAAATTTGGTACACACATAGCTTTTAGGCTCTAAACCACAGGAAAATTCCAAAAAGTAATTTTTAAAATTTTTAGTCCTAAAACCTCCGAAAAAGGGCTCGCTCACTGAAATCAATGTTTGCCCACTTCCAGAAGAGCTAGAAACTAGAAATTTGGTACGCATATAGCTTTTAGGCTGTAAACCACAGGAAAATTCCAAAAAAAAATATTTTTTTTATTTTTAGCCCTAAAACCCCCCGAAAAAGGGCTCGCTTACTGACATTAATGTTTTTTTACTTCGAGATGAGCTAGAAACTTGAAATTTGGTACACCTATAGCTATTAGGCTGTAAACCACAGGAAAATTCCAAAATGTATTTTTTTTTTTTTTAATCTCTAAAAACTCTCGAATAGGGCTCGCTCACTGAAATTAATGTTTGCCCACTTCCAGAAGAGCTAGACACTAGAAATTTGGCACACATATAACTTTTAGGCTGTAAACCACAGGGATATTCTAAAAAGTATTTTTTTGTTTACTTTTAGCCCTAAAACCCCCCGAATAGGGCTCGCTCACTGACATTAATGTTTCCCCACTTCCATATGAGCTAGAAACTTGAAATTTGGTAAACATATAGATTTTAGGCTGTAAACCACAGGAAAATACCAAAAAGATTATTTTTTTAATATTAGCCCTAAAACCCCCCGAAAAAGGGCTCGCTCACTGACACTTCCAGATGAGCTAGAAACTTTAAATTTGGTTCACGCATAGCTTCTAGGCTCTAAACCACAGGAAAATTTCAAAAAGTAATTTTTAAAATTCATAGTCCTAAAAACCTCCGAAAAAGGGCTCGCTCACTGAAATTAATGTTTGCCCACTTCCAGAAGAGCTAGACACTAGAAATTTGGTACACATATAGCTTTTAGGCTGTAAACCACAGGAAATTTCCAAAAAGTATTTTTTTTTTACTTTTAGACCTAAAACCCGCCGAAAAGGGGCTCACTCACTGACATTAATGTTTTTTCACTTCGAGATGAGCTAGAAACTAGAAATTTGGTACACATATAGCTATTAGACTGTAAACCACAGGAAAATGCCAAAATGTTTTTTTTTTACTTTTAGACCTAAAACCCGCCGAAAAAGGGCTCACTCACTGACATTAATGTTTTTTCACTTCGAGATGAGCTAGAAATTAGAAATTTGGTAAACATATAGCTATTAGGCAGTAAACCACAGGAAAATGCCAAAATGTTTTTTTTATCTCTAAGAACTCCTGAAAAAGGGCTCATTCACTGAAATTAATGTTTGCCCACTTTCGGAAGAACTAGAAACTAGAAATTTGGTACACATATAGCTTTTAGGCTGTAAACCACAGGAAAATTCCAAAGAGTATTTTTTTTTACTTTTAGCCCTAAAACCCCTTCGAATAGGGCTGGCTCACTGACATTATGTTTCCCCACTTCCAGATGAGCTAGAAACTTGAAATTTGGTACACATACAACTTTTAGGTTGTAAACCACAGGAAAATTCCAAAAAGTATTTTTTTTTTACTTTTAGCCCTAAAACCCCCTGAAAAAGTGCTAGCTTACTGACATTAATGTTTTTTCACTTCGAGATGAGCTAGAAACTTGAAATTTGGTACACATATAGCTATTAGGCTGTAAACCACAGGAAAATTCCAAAATGTTTTTTTTATTTTTTTATCTCTAAGTACTCCCGAAAAATGGGCTCGCTCACTGACATTAATGTTTGCCCACTTCCAGAAGAGCTAGAAACTTGAAATTTGGTACACATATTACTTTTAGGCTGTAAACCATAGGAAAATTCCAAAAAAGTATTTTTTTAATTTTTAGCCCTATAACCCCCGAAAAATGGCTCGCTAACTGACATTAATGTTTGCTCACTTCCAGATGAGCTAGAAACTTTAAATTTGGTACACATATAGCTTTTAGGCTGTAAACCACAGGAAAATTCCAAAAAGTAGTTTTTTTTTAAATTTTAGCACTGAAAACCCTGAAAGGAGGGCTCGCTTACTGACATTAATGTTTGCCCACTCCCAGATGAGCTAGAAACTAGAAATTTGGTACACATATCTTTTAGGCTGTAATCTACAGGAAAATTCCAAAAAGTTTATTTTCATGTCGATAATCGATGTTTTTTACATTGATGGAAAACAACTGATGTTTCTCCCCTACATCGATGTTTTTGTAACAAAAAGAAGATTAATAGGCTACCTTGGTTCTACAATATAATTTTATTTACAGGGGCTTAATTTCCCAAAACATTGATTTTTTACATCGATTATTTTCATGGAAATACTTCTGTTTATTTATGAAATTTGCCTAATTTTCTGATACCATGGCATTTTTTAAATTATACATCGATTTTTTTTCTAAATACATCGATGATTTAAGGTCGATATTATCATCATATCGATGGTTATCTCCGATTTTAACCTCGATATTTTAACTATCGATTCTCTTTCCTAATTGAAAGGTTAATTTTACAACGGTTATTTGATTTCGGGGGTTCCTCCCTTGAGCCCCAGCCTTGGCTACGTCCCTAACGGGGGGGGGATAAAAGGGTATTCCCCTACAAGTGGGAAGTGATCTGGCCATTTACTACGTAATATAAAAAAAGTAACAGGTAACGGTTATAAATAACAGTTACTTTCGTGTAACTGGAACAGTAACGTAACTGTTCCAAAAAAAGTAACAAAAACCCATCTCTACTAGAGCCTAGTATAATCCTGCTACCTCTAATTCAGTGACACAAGCTCTGGATTCAACATCTGTTAAACCTCACGATGCGTATTTCCTTCATCTACCTGACTCAGGACACATCCTATAGCCTTGCACGAACTATCACAATGGATGACGTAAGGAAGGTCGTCCATAGGTCGTTCCAACAATATAGAATTCGCAAAGAGAGACTTTATTATCCTAAAAGCTTCATCATGTTCTGCAGTCCACTTCCATTTAGTATCTTTCTTCAGTAACTCACGAAGGGGAGCGACTCCCTTAGCATAATTGATAAGGAATCGGCTTTGAAAATGCAGTACTCCTAATAGTCTGCGTAATTACTTTATGGACTTGGGTGGGGGAATAATTTGGAATGCCTTTATTCAGTCTGGGTTAGGCCTATTTCCATTAGATGATATGATGTAACCTAAAAACTCAACTTGTTCAGGAAAGAACATAGTCTTCCTGGGGTTTACGGTCATTCCGTGTTCTCTCAGCCTGTTCAATACCAAATCAATGCTTAGGAGATGCGAATCGAAGTCTAAATTAGTTAAGAGAAAATCATCTAAGTAGGAGATAATGCCATCATTATTGGTCTCCGGAAAGATAATACTAAGTGCTCTCAATAACGCACTACAGCTAGTCTTGAACCCGAAAGGACATCTTGAAAACATGAAATTTCGTCCGGCATAAAGGAAGCTTGTATACTGACGATCCTCCTCCCTTGATGGAATTTGCCAAAAAGAGTACTAAGTCTATACTGCTGAAGAATTTACCC
Source organism: Ectobius pallidus (assembly GCA_964059195.1). Classification (NCBI taxonomy): domain Eukaryota; kingdom Metazoa; phylum Arthropoda; class Insecta; order Blattodea; family Ectobiidae; genus Ectobius; species Ectobius pallidus. The sequence continues at coordinate 42,060,916 of CAXKWD010000008.1, forward strand.
TTTTCCAGCCTACACAACAAGGATTCAATACTTTCAGGTCTGAAATTATCTGCAGCCATATAAGAATTCACGAAGCGGGCATCCACCATAAGGCGTAAAGATCCATTCTTTTTATACCCCAGCAAAGCGGGTTTACGTACTTTGAATATGATACTTCTAATATACCGGCGTCCAACATGTCTTTTATCACTTGATCTGCTTGCTTCCTCAAAGCTAAGGGGATAGGTCGTGACCTATAACTATATTCTGGTAGATTTTCAACATGGAATGAGTGAGTGTAGGAAACGCATTTTCCTGGCTTAAATGAAAAGGCATCTTTGTTCTTTAAAAGGACGGCGCGTAATTGTTCCTTTTGACTTGGACTCAAATTGTATGCAGACTCTGCTTTCTCTTCTAATAGCTTGCTTATAGTTTCCTCTTCTACTTCAATCCCGTTAATTACACAGTCATGGACATTATTTAGCACTATACCATCCTCTATTTGCATTTGCATACTACTTACGTGGATTAATTCCAAGGTACAATCTTCGCAATCGATATTAGTGCAATTACACTCCACATTATTTCCGTGAATCTCGGACGAAATGACAGGATTTACCTTGACTACCTGCTGACTACCTTCAATTGATAAGCATTCTACTATGAAAGTCTCGTACGTAATCAGAGTTTGCTCTGCATCTGATTCTTCTATCTTACCTTCGCACTCGTCATTAAAAGAAAAGTAAACTAAAAATTCAGTATCATTTTGTTTATACGGATTGAAAGAAAATGTTTTTAAGAAATGATATTCACTGTTAGAAATGTTTTACACCTTCACATTTAATCACAAAACGAACGGTGGGCGCGTGACGTCACGCTTGACGAGTGCTTGACTCAGTCTCGCCCGGTGAAAGATAGTTCACAGCATTCTGTCTACTGTTACAGTTTTTTAGTGAGTATCTGTTCAAACAATGGTTTATTGTTGTGTTGTGGGGTGTACATACTCATCGTCGAAGAGTGATAACACACTTAAAATATCTTTCCATCGATTTCCCAACAGAGATAAGTCACCCGAACGTTATAAGCAATGGCTGATAAAAATAAAAAGAGAAAAATTTGTTCCTAGTAAATACAGTAGGGTTTGTTCACAACATTTTGAAGAAAATGATACCGAGCTTTCAGTACAGTTACGAAAACAGTTAACTGGAGAAACCCCGCAATCTGTTTAAAAAAGAAGTGCTGTGCCATCACTTCTTTTGCGTGGGAAATCTGAAACACCGCCAATGAAGAAAAGAAAATCGTCGTACTTGAGGAAGAAGGAAATGAGATAGTTGTTGCAAGATTCGAACAGTAATCCATCAGTATCCGGGGATGGACAAATCATGAATGTGGAATCTAGTATTTATGATGAAAATGCAGTTTCTAACAGCGTAGGCGTTCAGTGTGAACTAGGAAATGATACTTATGTCAATGTTTGCACAGATTCATTGAATGTTTCTTCTAGAAATTGTGATTTAAATAGCTCCTTTAGCATTTCAGACATTTCTACTACCGCGAAAGATGATTCTGAATCTGAAAGTGATTCATAAAAATAATTTTTTTTTAACTGTATTAGCTCTAAGTATTAACTGATAACGACTGGCAACTAGTGTATCTTTATTTATAGTAACGCTATTTATAATAATGCTATCGAATGAGGTATGTTGTTTTATACAGTCTACAACCCCCTTCTGTTCACAAATTACTTCACAGTCCCAACAACACACACTCTCATGGCCCGTTTTCATATGTATACAGAGCCCACATTTACACCATTCCATATTTTCTTTTCTTCCATGCAATTCTTTCAATAATTCCTTGTCATTTTCTTTTCGTGTGATATTAATTTGTGAATACCAAGATTTGTCCTTATAATGTAACATTGCAGACATCTCTATCAACAACAAATACAAATGAGACTTTGTAGTGTATTAGAAACACACGCGCGATCATTACAGCAGCTGTCGTCCTGTCAGCGAGTTAGTCAATCGTGACGTCACAGGAGCTTTTTACTTCACCTGTACAAAGCGTAATATTAGGCGCCTGAAGTTCACAAGATCACCATTCGTTTCGTAATTCAAAGCTCTGTGCGATGAGATTAAAATAAAAAAATGGTATTTCTTTAGTTTACCCTTCCTTTAAAAGGAACCTCTATTTGATTACTTGCTACGTTCATTGTAAAGAAATGCCTGTCAAAATTTATGCTGCTGCGATACTCTGTAAATAGGTCGCATCCTAATATCAAATCACTCACTAGCTTAGGGATTACTAAAAAGAATATTTCCAATGAATACCCTCCGATATTTACTGACATCATACACTGGTATTTTATAGATTGTTTCTTTTGCGAAATAGCTACTGTACACGTCACTTTGCATAAAGGTAAGGAAACAATTTTGACACCTATTTCTGACAATTTATGGTATAAATCTTCGCTAATGATGCTATTTGTTGCACCAGAATCCAACAAAGCTGGGATCTCAATATCATTTATCTTCAAAAGGACATGAGGAGGCCCTACTTGATGCTCACTCTCACGATTCTGACTAATATCATTCTTCTCATTATAAGTTTGTAATGTACTGACAAGTCCTTGCCCATGGTTTTGAGCCTGTTCATCACCCTACATTACCTTCGGACTTGGAACAAGATATAGGGTTTCTAGTTTAACCGGTGCTCTCCATTATTCTGAGAACCATGCTCTTGTTCCACGTCAATGAGTTCGTTTTCATTTCCTGTAAATGACCTAGCATTGGGATTTAAACCTTGACCTGATGATGTCCTATTACCTTGATTATTGTTATTTCTATTCCTGTTTCTCCAAGAATACCTGTTTTGCCTGTATGGTCTACCACTATTATTGTTTCTATTCAAATCACCTCTCCAAAAACCTCTGGCATAGTTGTTGCACCGAAGCCATGGGATGCTACCTTGATTATTCCTACCATATTGGTCATTTACATTTAGAGAATTTATTTGTCCTCTGTCGGGGCCTGGCCTACCACCTCTACTCGAAAAATTATTCTTATTGTACTGATTCTGTCTATTACCTTGATAGTTACCTCTGACAAAATTTCCTTTATTCGAATCATTGCCTGGGATGTTACTCTTATAATATCCTCTCGTATTATTAGCATTACTATTTCTATATTGGGTGCTTCGTGCCCCGTCTTCTATGTTTAAATGCTCTTGTGACATCGTAACATCTTGTGAATTCTGTCTTTCTACATTTTGTTCCCTATAGTTGATAACTCTGTTTGGTGATATTGCATTAACTCTGTTTACATTTGATTCGAAGGCGGATAGCAAATCTAATAATTTTCCTAGGTCCTTTGGTTTTGCTACAGCAAGGTCACGCCTAATGCTATCTGGGTAATGGTTAATCAACATTGATATCAGATCTTTATCGTCAATCACTGGGGTCACTAGCTTTGATAACTGAGCAACGTTTAAGAAATATTGAATCATTGAACTTCCCGATGCGGGGTCGCACACTCCACTAGCTAGCTTTAATCTGATGTCTGCCTGTGTTCTGACATTCCAATATCTTGCTAGAAAAACTTTTTTGAATTCCTCGAATGAGAAATTTCTTTTACTGTTAAATTGTACCAGCCTTCTTTATCACTAATTGTTGAAGTCCTGGGGGATTGCTTTTATCTTCAAGTATGCTTGCAATTCGTCAATATAAGTTTGTGGGCTTACAAAATTATTTTCATCATAAATGGAAATTTCCAATTCATTTAACACACACTGAGGAATATTTTTAACTACAGGGTGCCTAATCTCTCGGGTTACACTTTCATCATTATGTAGTGGTGAGTGATTATTACTGTTCACACCTCCTTCGAAAATATCACTATTCACTGGAGTATCAAACATACTTACATTGCTTGGTCCAGGTCTCTGAACGTCCACATCAAGAACAGCTGATCAAGTGTTTTCACCCAACTTACCTTGTCTCATTTCTGCAATTTCATTGGAAAATACCTCTAATCCCCTGTAGTGTATTGTGTAATATACTCTCATAAAGGAAACAGAAATTTATAATGAAAACTCAGCCCTCAGTGTTCTGTTTCCCTCTTTTGTTTTTTTTTCTCTGTTGACATTGTTAAATAAAGTTACGGCGAAGAACACAAATAAATGTGAGTGTAAAACTTGAGTAGTTATTTATTATACAACCAACAAACACATCAGTGGTGACCCCGATGCATCGGCACCTCAGTGGTGACCCGATGGAAGAAGTACAGCAGACTACAGCTGGAACTGCTCAGGAAAGCCAAGAAACCATAGTAGCCCGCGTATCTATCAAAGTTCCGCCGTTTTGGAAGCCTGATCCGAGGATATGGTTCATTCAACTTGAAGCACAATTCCGTAACTCGAAGATCACCCAGGACCAAACTAAATATGACACTGTGGTGAGTTCAATTGACTCGGAAATTCTGACACAAGTGGCCGATATTCTCACGAATCCTCCGTCTTCCGGTAAATATGATGCAATCAAAAAGCGTCTTATTTCAACTTTCGCAGATAGTGAAACGCAACGAACACAGCGACTATTGACAGACTTGGAACTCGGGGATTGTAAACCGTCGCAATTACTTTGTGAAATGAGAAATTCAGCTTCAGACAAGGTAAGCGAGAATTTTCTTAAAACTTTATGGTTACAGCGGCTACCAAGAGAAATGCATGCTATCCTGTCAGTGAGTAGTGACGATCTGACGAAACTGTCGACCATGGTAGACCAGATTTGGGAGCTAAAACCCACAAGCTCGTACCATGTTGCTCCTATTGCTGTTACGCAACCAATGAACAACTCAATAGAGGAACTGAGGAAGCAAGTTTCTGAGCTCTCACTCCATGTTGCAGAGTTGAGTTGAGTAAGCATGTTTTCGCCGACCGCCGCCAACAGGGTAGACCAAAGTCTAGGTCCAGATCCAGAGGTAGGAATGCAGAAACAGGACAGACAACAAAGGTAGGGAAATGTTACTACCACACTAAATTTGGCGAGGAGGCATAAAGATGTCTACAGCCATGCAGCATGTCTCTCCGAGCTACGCCTCACAACGGACCGGAAAACTAGTTCCCCAACTCTCCACGGCGACAGGGAGCCAGGGGTTAGAGCTGAGTCGCCTTTTTATTAGTGACAAAGGGACAGCAACCCAGTTCCTGATTGATACCGGTGCAGATGTCTCTGTTGTGCCACCAACACACAGTGAAAAGAAGTCACCAAATAAACTTGAACTTTTTGCAGCGAATGGTACTAGGATCCAGACGTATGGTCAACGACTTATGACACTTGACCTTGGTTTACGTCGAACATTCAATTGGCCATTCATAATCGCAGAAGTAGGTAAACCTATAATAGGAGTCGATTTCCTGTCGCATTTCAATTTACTCGTCGACAGTTCTAAACATCGCTTAATAGACGGGAACACACACTTGACCGCGTATGGTACCTCTTCTCACAACTACAAACTTCAGGTCCAGCTAACGGAAATCAATAACCGATATCAGCGGATTATACATGAATTTCCTGACATTCTGCGACCTAACATTCTCAACACAAAAATCGCAAGCCACCACATTGAACATTTCATCGAAACGAAAGGCCCACCAGTGTTTGCCAAAACTAGAAGACTCTCAGCTGAAAAACTCTTAGCAGCCCGTAAGGAATTTGACTTCATGCTCCAGCAAGGGTTATGTAGACCCTCGAAAAGTTGTTGGGCTAGTCCTCTGCACTTAACTCAGAAAAAATCTGGTGATTGGAGGCCTTCCGGGGATTATAGGAAACTCAATCATATCACAGTACCCGACAGATACCCTATACCTTTTTTAACTGACTGCAACCACATCCTGCATGGAGCTTCCATATTTTCATCCATTGACCTTGTACGTGCGTACCAACAGATACCGGTGCAAGAAGCTGACATACCGAAGACGGCCATCACAACACCTTTTGGACTATTTGAATTTCCATTCATGCCTTTCGGACTAAGAAACGCAGCACAGACCTTTCAAAGATTTATGGACATGGTACTCAAAGGGTTAGATTTTGTCTTTTGTTACTTAGACGATATCCTGGTCGCTTCTCCAGACGATAAAGTGCACCTTCAACATATCCGCATCCTCTGTGAACGACTAAATGAATACGGCTTATGCATCAATGTTGCCAAATGCATTTTCGGTGTGCAGCAGATCAAATTCTTAGGGTACGAAATCAGTCCTCAAGGTCTGAAGCCTCTACCTGAGAAAGTTAGTGCCATTAAGAATTTTCCAGAGCCACAGTCAGCCACTGGAATGCGCCGATTCTTGGGAATGGTAAATTTCTACCACAGATTCATCCCAGAATGCCCCAAGCTGCAACAGCCCCTCTCAAAATTACTTAGCGGACACAAGAAAAACAGCACAAAACTGCTGGACTGGAACGAAGAAGCACAAACCTCTTTTGCTGCAATGAAGGAAGCCCTCTGCAACACAGCGGCCCTGGTACATCCTATTCCCGGTGCTCCACTCTCCTTGGTAACAGATGCGTCGGACATCGCAATAGGAGGAGTTCTTCAACAGGATACTGACGGCACAGCCCGACCTCTCAGTTTCTTCTCACGAACTCGCACTAAAGCACAGTCCAGATACAGTGCTTATGATCGCGAACTATTAGCAATATATAGCGCCATTAAACATTTCAAGCATCTTTTAGAAGGCCAGTCCTTTGTAATTTTCACGGACCATAAACCCTTGGTGTATGCTTTTCAACAGGATTTGGACAAGACATCACCCAGACAGGCTCGTCAATTACAGTATATTGCACAGTTTACGACGACAATAAAATACGTCGCTGGCCAAGACAATATCGTGGCTGACACATTGTCACGTTTAGCCACCGTAGAATCTCCCTCACCTCTAAATTATGATCATTTGGCAGATGTACAATCGGATGAAGACCTTGAATCACTGCAACAGAATCCCAGAATGAAAATAGTAAAACTCAATCTGCCGGATAGTAGAAAGCAATTATACTGGGATCAACAAAGCATATACGTCCGTATATTCCACGCAACTTTCGACAAGCAGCCTTTTCATGTGTTCATCGTCTTTCTCACCCAGGAATCAGAGCAACAACCAAAATGATCACTGAACGATTTATCTGGCCCAATATGAAGAAAGACTGTCAACAGTGGACACGAGCATGTATCGACTACCAAAGATCAAAAATTTATCGACACAGTAGATCTCCAGTTGGACAAACCCAAGTTCCCAACGACAGATTCAAACACATAAATGTCGACATCGTTGGACCTCTACCTGTGTGCCAAGGATTCAGATATCTCCTCACGGCTATAGACAGATACTCTAGATGGATGGAAGCTGTACCAATAGTAAACCAAACAGCTGACTCTGTTGCACAGGCTCTAATAACCACTGGGTTTTCACGATTTGGTATTCCTGTAAGAATAACTACTGATCAGGGTCGACAGTTTGAAAGCCAATTATTCAAATCCCTAAGCAAGTACCTAGGTTTCCAGAGCATCAGGACAACCGCATACCATCCACAAAGTAATGGTCTTATCGAACGACAACACCGCACTATGAAAGCAGCACTCAAATGCCATCTACTACAATCCTCATCGTGGGTAGACTCATTGCCTCTAGTCTTATTGGGCATGCGATCTGTGGTAAAAGAAGACTTGGGTCACTCAGCCGCCGAGCTGGTCTATGGTACACCACTCCGTCTTCCAGGAGAACTGTTCACCGACCAGCCTACCGTATCACAGTCTGACTTCGTGAGACATCTCCAAGAGAGAGTAAGAGGACTTAAACCAAGTCAGACATCAACCCATGGCAAGAAACCTGTTTTTGTGTCCAAAAATCTCGCCGACTGCTCTCATGTTTTCGTACATCATGGACCTCCATTATCCTCACTCCAACCTGCGTACAACGGTCCCTACCCAGTAAAGAGTCGAACTGATAAGTTCTTCGACATTAATATCGGAGGGTTATAGTCTGTTTTTCCTAAGGAAGGAAAGATCCCGCCACTATTTTCAAACCGTACAACCTTCTCCTTCTAAGGCGGAGTTAGTGGTATAGGACGTTTCACAACTACGACTACAACTACAACTGCATTGAAGATTGAGATCATAATACGTGGTTATAATACCCATGCACAAAACTATATTTATATTATAGCTTATAAGAACAAGAAATCGTTGAACATGTAATTTATTAGGGCCTATAGATAATAATTAATTAACCCTATACATACCAAATTATGGTGTGGCTTGAAACCACATTTATAATGTTTCTTGGAAATCTATAGTAGCCTAAGTTTAATCCTCTCAAAATCCTTTCCATTCCATTAATGTCATAACTCTTCAGTAGAAATCATTTTCTTTTCTCAGAATGGTAAAATAGAATTTGTCAAAGAAGGAACAGTTATTGAATAGAAGTTTGTTATGACAATATAGAAGTCTCATTGAAAAGGGATAATTGCTGCGAAAACCCACATTATACCTGAGTGGTCCTCACTTATCCCTGACAAAGAAAGAAACCATACTTTTGTCAGAATACCTATTATAAAAGCGAATGTTACTTCAAGTTAAAAAAAGGGTTATATTATGTAGCCTGAGTTTTAAATGTACAACCTTACCTCAAACTATATTTGAAGTACTAGCATGAGGATCATCGTCATCAGAGTGATTCCGTTCATCGTCTGTAGATTCACTTTCTTCAAGATTAATGATGAACCGATCGGATATAGCATCCATTAAATTATCACGTTCCCAGTAATACTCTTCCACTCCTTTAGCGTGATGACAGGCCTTAAACCAATTCTCGGCAGTAACAGATGACACGGCATCTTGAAATACAGTTTTAAGGTGTTGCATAGTGAATTTCGTGTTATTCTTTCTAACAAACCCCTTCACTTGTGCCCATATGAGTTCAATAGGGTTGAACTCACAATGATAAGGGGGTAAGCGTACAACTTCATGCCCATATGTTTTAGCCATATTGTCTATTATGTAGGTTTTAAATTTTGGTTTGTGTAATTGCACTATTTTATAGAGGGACGTTTTTACCATTCTGTCATCAAAATTAATGTTATTTTTCCTTAGCCAGTGTTTCATTTCTTCTTTATTTGTATTTGAATTTGGCGCTCGGCATAATTCTTCAGAATGATAACTGGCATTATCCATAACTATTGTCGAATTGTCTGGTATATTCGGGAGAAGTTGTTCTTGAAACCATTTTTTAAACCTTTGACTGTCCATTTCTTCATGGTATTCTTTAGTCGATTTTGAATTAAATACCATAAGACCATTTGTCACAAATCCTGTTTCACCTCCAGCATGTAGAATTATTAACCTGGAACCTTTACCTGTTGGAACTTTCAAGTCGTCCTTACTGTCGTCAAGAGTCCACATCTTTTCTCTAGTCATGTTTACATTGACCCACGTTTCGTCTAAGAAAATGATCGGTCTCCCCAATAACCTCACATCTCTCATTTTTCTAAGGTATTCATTACGTCGATTCACTATATCGCCACGCTCCATTAAGAACTTACGATTTGCATTGTTCTTGCGGTAATGAAACCCTATACTTTTAATGATCTTCCATAATGAAGATCGAGATAACGTGAGCCCAAGTTTTGTTCTTACAGCTAACAAAATATCATTCAAAGATGGAATAAATCCTTCTTTATAGAGACTCAGAACACATCGTCTCAAAGCATCTTTATCAAACTTATCAGGTCTAGTAACCGTACAATCGCGTTTTCACTTTTTTGAAGGGCTTTTCAATTTTTCTTCCCTTTTCTTTTCGTTTAGGTACTGATAAATCGCAGTTTTAGAAATACCTGTTGCTTTCACAGTTCTCTCGACCACTTTGTCTATGGAAATCGAAGGCCTTCCATTTTTCTTATCATCATATTCACTCTGGAAGAAGGCATGTACTTTGCATACAATTTCTTTCGTTTCTGAGTGAATGGGCTTTCCCTTTCCCCCGATCAAACAAATAGTGAGGATGAGGCATATAAAAAATAATATGCTCACAAGTAGATCCATTTTGTTACAACACACACAAAACGCTATTTTTAACTACACTAACTTCCTATTTCCTACATAAACGTCGCGTAATTGAACAAACACGCACTAAACACTCACATAGGAACCTTCACTGTGGGGTAAACAGCGATCACTCACCCTGTAGCCAAGGTCACTTCAACTCCTCCCACTCCTCCCCATCCTTCTTAAACATCATTGGCTTTCTCTCTCGTCGTGTTCAAACGAGTTGGCGGGATCTTTCCTTCCTTAGGAAAAACAGACTATAATAAAGTGAATCTCAGTGGACCGCCTGAAACCAGCTTTTCTATTGGAAGAAGGTCCCCATAGTGTTACTAACCCTCAACAAGAAACTCGTACTGATGTGACTGGACATTTCACCAGATCAAGACGCAAGGTCCACTTCCCTGCACGTTTCTAGGACACTATCGCTGTCACTAGGGGGGGAGTGTGTAGTGTATTGTGTAATATACTCTCATAAAGGAAACAGAAATTTATAATGAAAACTCAGTCTCAGTGTTCTGTTTCCCTCTTTTGTTTTTTTTCTCTGTTGACATTGTTAAATAAAGTTACGGCGAAGATAGTCGCAGTAGTCTGAATACTAAAGAACACAAATAAATGTGAGTGTAAAACTTGAGTAGTTATTTATTATACAACCAACAAACACATCACCCCTATTAACCTGATCATTTACATCTGCTAATCTTTTTGAAATGTTTTTAATTTCTATGCCATTGTTTTTAAATTGAGATTCAGATACTTTATGTTTTCTTTCCATTTGATCTTGCAATTCCTTTCTAAACACTTCATTTGCTGACACAATGGCTAAAATTGAAGATTCCAATACAGAAATATCTGCTTTAACTACATTTAGACTGGAAGTCATTTCTTGTTTCAATTGATCCTTTAACCCAATAAAACTATTTTCTACTTCTGTCCTGATCTGATTTCTAACAACTTGTACATCTTGCCTAATGTTGTTGAAATTTGTTTCTAACCCTGTATTATTTGAATTAATCTTGGTGGTAATGCTTTCAATTTCGGACCTTACATTTGTATTTACATTTTCGATTTCAGACTTTACATTTGAATTTACAGTTTTGATCTCAGATTTTACATTGTTAATTTCTGATTTTACATTGTTAATTCCAGATTTTACATTATTAATTTCTGATTTTACCTCTGTCATAAAATTTTTCAATAATCCTTCAATACTGTTAAACATGTCAAGATTTTGAACATTTTCCCTTTCAGTATTTTCATTGTTTTGATTAATCACAGGTACAATCTTTTCTACCACTACCTCCTTATCATGCATTTCGCAATCATTACTTGTTACCTGGTCTACCTCCATTTCGTTACAATTATTGCCCTGACTTTGTTCAGAATTCCCTACCAAATCCTGACTAAGAATTTCGTCACTTGTATTGTTGCTAGCCATTTTATTCCGCAATCGCCGTGAGCGTGTGATCATTTTAAAATGTAGTAGTAGTAGTAGTAGTAGTAGTAGTAGTAGTCCATCAGGTCGAGGACGACCCCTGGTGATCCGAAAGGATTTCCAAAGCAGTGAGGTTGCCAGCCGTGTCTATTCGAAATGTCTTTTCCTGTTTTTGACATTCATGTTCACCAACTTCTTCCATCGAACCCGGTCCTTCACTACATTTAAAATTTCTTCCCAACCTAGGTTAGTTGCTTTACTAATCTCTGTATGCCATCTTGTTCTTCTCCTACCCCTACCACGCTTGCCGTCCACTATACCAAGCATAATGTCTTTTTCCAAGGAGCTAGATTTTCTCATTATTTGACCAAAATATATTAATTTATTCTTAGTTGCTGTTGCCTCTAGTGACATGTCTGGCTTGACTTCCTTTATTATGGATAAGTTAGTCGACTCCCATCTTTTCTCGATCCATGATACTTTTAGTAGCTTTCTCCAGACCCACATTTCAAAGGAATCAAGTCGTCTTTTCTCCTCCGTTCTTAATGTCCAAGCTTCGCTGGCATACAGTACCACTGGGAATATCATCACTTTAATAAGTTTAACTTTTGTTCTTCTAGAGATATCTGGATCCTTAAAAACCCTTTCTAATTTTTTCATTGCTATTTTGCCTAATTCCTTCTAACGTCACTGTTGTCCCGAGGTAGTTAAATCTGTCCACAGTTGTTATTAATTCGCCACCTATGTTGATGTGACTTCTTTTGGGAGATAGAATTTTAGTCTTCTTGACATTTAACTTAAGCCCCGCTTTATCTCCTTCTGTCTTTACTTTTGTTAGAAGCTCTTCAAGGTCTTTTTCATTTTCTGCAAGGAGAGTAGTATCATCCGCATATCTGATATTGTTTATTTAAAAAATGATAAAAGAAAATTTTTTTACTTAGTGAATAAAATACCTTAAAAATTAAGCACAACGTTCAGCTCTTCCACCGAGCCTTCATCAGGTGCGCTCCAGTCGTTGAGTGGAGCGCACCTGATGAAGGCTCGGTGGAAGAGCTGAAACGTTGTGCTTAATTTTTAAGGTATTTTATTCACTAAGTAAAAAAATTTTCTTTTATCATTTTTTAAATAAACAATATCAGATATGCGGATGATACTACATGATACTACATTATCATTATCATTATCATTTTTTAAATAATCAACTAGTGAAAATTATGGACCGTTTTGCAAGTTTCTGATATTGTTTAATACTCTACCACCCATCCTTATGCCTAAGTTAGATTCTTCGAGATTGGCATTTCTCATTATGTGCTCTGTATATAGGTTAAAGAGGCCTGGTGACAGCACACATCCTTGTCTTAACCCTTTCCTGATTGGGAACCAGCTTGATTCTCCGTCACATGTCCTGACTTTAGCTTCTTGGGCTTCATACAGTCTCTTTATAAGTATTATGAGATGGTCAGGAACTCCCATCTTTGTCATTACTTCCCACATCAGGGTATGGTTGATGCTATCAAATGCCTTTGCATAGTCAATAAAACAAATATAAATATATTTTTGGTACTCTTTAGCATCTTCCACAATCCATCTGATAATTGCAATCAGGTCTCTCGTGTCTCTGTTCTTCCTGAAACCTGCTTGAACTTCTGATATTTCTCCTTCCAGGTAATTCTCTAGTCTTTTATGTATTATTTTTAGCATTATTTTACTAGCATGTGAAATGAGAGCTATGGTTCGGTTATTTGCACACTCACTACTATCTCCTTGTTTGGGTAAGGGGATGAATACTGTTTTTGCCCAGTCTTTAGGCCATTCTCTTTTTCTCCATATCATGTTGCATAGTTGTAATAGCTTTGAAATTGAATTTTTATCTATGTTTTTGATTAGCTCTATGGGGATCATGTCGTCACCTGGTGATTTTCCGTTCGCAATTTGCTTTATTGCCCACTGTAATTCTTCCTCTATTATTTCAGGTTCATCACCGTTTGGTAGTTCTACAAAGTGCGCTTTAATCGTATTATCTCTTTCAAAAAGTTCCTTTGAGTATTCCTCCCATCTATTTAAAATTTCTGCCTTTGTTGTGATTAATTGTCCTTGTTTGTCCTTTACCTGCGAAACTCTGCTATTGAATTCTCCTGTCACTTTCTTAATTGCTTGGAACATTTCCTTTGTTCTGTTTTTATGACTAAAATGTTCAGCTAATTTACACTCATTGTTTATGAAAGTATTTTTATCTATCCTTGCTTTTTGTTGAAATATTTTGTTTAGTTCTTTTACTTGATCCCTGTCTCCTGCTATTTTTGCAATTCTTCTTCTTTCTGCTATCATAATCGTGTCTTCACTCAGCCATATCAAATACTCTCAATAAGAATACCGCCCACTCTACTCTATTCCCTTTGTTCAAACTGTCCACTAGCACAGAGGTGCCATCTGTTGAGTGGGAATGGGCAGCAGTCTCAGAAGCTACTTAATGAACCCATATAGCTGCAGAAATAAATTTGTTTTTCAAAGTCCTGATGACACAGTAACTTATTTTTGTGCTTGATAATGCAGGAATTAGGTCGGGAAATAACACAATTTACACTACCGCTAAACTAACTTAATTAAATGACGATAACGCTAATTTTTTAAGTAAAACTTCTTTAGCCGCGGTAGGGGTAAATCGAGAGCTTGCGTAACGCTCAAAATCGTCACGAAATTAGTGAGGTGTGACGGAACGGACTGCACAAAAAACAATCAATTCAATGATTAGGCTTATCCAAAACTGAAAAAGCCCAAAAATTAAAAATTAAAAAATCCAAAATTTAAAAAGTTAAAAAATCCAAAATTAAAATATACAAAAAATAAAAAATCAAAGATCCAACATTTAAATAATCTAAAATTTCAAAATCAAAAAATTCAAAGAACCAAAATTAATAAGTCCAAAATTTAAAAAATTAAAAATTAAAAAATCTTAATATCCAAAATTTAAAACATAAATATCAAAAATTATAAAATTCTAAAATATAAAAATAAAAAAATCCAAAATAAAAAATAAAAAATTAAAAAATACAAAACTAAAAAAATTCAATGATCTAAAATGTAAAAATAAAAGAATAAAAAGGTCAGAAATTTAAAAAATCCAAAATCTAAAAAGTCCAAAAACCCAATATTAAAAAGTCCAACAATCCAAAATTTGAAAAATCCAATAATCCAAAATTGAAAAAATAAAAAAAAAGTTTCACTTCTGCCGCATGGCGTTCCACACACACTTTGTTTTAATAAGTATTAAAACTATTTGTTTCACTTTAATACATTTTCGTGAAAATCAGCTTTAAATTTTAATTCATACGATTTGCAAGATATTTTCTACAATATATACTTTTTTTTTTAATTTGAAATTTTTACATGTAAAACAATTCGGATGGTAAGCCAATGAACATCTGAATGAATCAGTCTTGTACACACTCTAATTAACGATTTTACTTATTTCACTCTCAAAATAATTATTACAACCATAGACGGCACATATCATGCCACCTACATAACCGGACATTTTCTTTAGGCCTATGTTGTATTTATTATTTTACTCAGGGGTGCCCACCCCCAAAACTTCATTGCTCACCCCACAAACTTCATTGCTCACCCCAACCCAATTGCCTGTCGACAAGGGCGCCCATATGATAATTTCTAGGGGGGGGCAATTTTTTTAATCAATTTATTTTTTGTCGCTTTAACTTCTTGGGCTACATTGTATTTTATATTAATAATATAATAAGTAGCCAGAAAATAATTGCGGGGAGTGTCGGAAGTGCCGGGGGGGTTTGGAATACCCCCCAAAAAAGGGGTCGGGGGTCCATCCCAGAAAATTTTTAAATGTTGAATTAACGAAAATCACATTTTACGCTAATTTAGCACTCAAAAACTAGTTAAGAAATTTGTTTACCATACTCTAAGACATGCCAATGTAAACAAGAAAATGTTACCTAAGTTGGATGTCCACCCTGGGAAATTTTTAAATATTGAACTAATGAAAATCACATTTTACGCTATTTTAGCACTGAAAACTAGTTATGAAATTTGTTTACCATACTCTAAGACATTTCAATGTACATAAGAAATCATTACCTAGGTGGGGGGTCCAGCCCCGGAAATTTAAAAAAAATATATTGAATTAATGAAAATCACATTTTACGCTATTTTAGCACTAAAAAACTAGTTAGGAAATTTGTTTACCATACTCTAAGACATGCCAATGTAAACAAGAAAATGTTACCTAAGTCGGGTGTCCACCCCCGGGAAATTTTTAAATGTTGAACTAATGAAAATCATATTTTACGCTATTTTAGCACTGAAAAACTAGTTAGCAAATTTGTTTACTATACTCTAAGACATGGCAACTTAAACATGAAATTGTTACCTAAATTATAATACTTATTACTATTTATAAGAAAAGTTAAATAGCACATGGAACAGTGGACATAATAGGCCTACTCATTATGTTATGAAAAGAAAATAACTGCTATATCATATTTGACACACCAACAAATCTTGTTTAATTAAATAAATATATTTTTTAAATACAAATATAGAATTTTAGGTTTTGACTCTTGGGGGTCTGAACCCCCCTTTCCTAATCCACTGTGGATTCTGCTTCCATGTTGTCGATTTGGTAAAACTTCTGCAATTAAAATAATTGTCTTAAAAGAAAAACACCTGACGATAATAATTAATAATATACATTTTTTTCTTTGCGCCCCCCCCCCAAGGGTACGCCCATGGCTGTCGAAATTCTTCATCTTTATCTTTATAAAGAATTAAAAGAGACCTTTTGAAGTTATAGAACTTGGCCGTTTTTATTTATAACATATAAAACTCTAATTTTGCAACAATTTTCAACCCCCGGCCAGAAAATTCATTCCACGATAATATTTCCCCCCCCCCCCAGAAATTTCAATTACGCAGTCTGCGTCTTAGCCCCCCCCCCCCCGTGGGCACCCTGTTTTACTAGAATTTATATTATATTTTCGTACACAAAATACAACTAAGGCTGGAGGAACCTTCATCTACTTTTCCTGTTCTAAATTTTATACTTATTTATTTACCTTCATTATGTTACATTGTCATGTAATTATGAGTTACTATTTGAATACTACATTAACAGGTATTTATCCTATTCCTAATTATTAATTTTTATTACTAGAAGAGATCATTCAGTATTTATAACCTATTGATATAAATAATTAAACAACAGGATAACTCAGCACCTTTGTATTTGTATTTATATTTGTATTTGTATTTTTTGTATTTTTATTTTTTATAATTTTACTTATCTGAATTATAAAACTGGTACTTAGGCTATAAATTAATATAAGTCAATAATTTGCTAATATCTATATTTTATACTCTGTAAAGAAATTTTCATATTGTACATATTTCTTCAACTGTAAGTTTATATTTGTATTTGTAATTATATTGACGTGTCCCATAACATGCATATGTTCCGATGGACTTAACAAATCAAATCAAATCAAATCAAACAGACAAACGTTTACTATATCAGCTGACGAGTAACTGCCCATTCCTGCTCACTGGCGGCGCTAGTAGTAGCGTGTCCCGGAAAAAGACAGGGAGTGGACGGTATTACTTATTGAGAGTATTTGGCCATATTGTTTTGTTTACTGGTCTTCTCTTTGGTATATGTTTATCTGCTTCTTCCAGAATCCCTTCTTTGATTTTTTCCCAGAGAATTTGCGGATTGTCTTCTTTACAATCTATCTTTTCTAGCCTTTTGCTTACCGCCTCTTTGTAAGTTTGCGGTATATTGTTTAGTTCATATTTTTTTACACTGTTCTGTTCTCTTCTCGTCTTTTTTAATTTTAACTTTACTGTTGCTGCAAGTAGTTCGTGATCGGTTCCACAATCCGCTGCCCCTATTGTGTTAACATCCTGTACAGAACTTCTGTATCTGGTCCTTCCTAGTATATAATCGATCTGATTTCGGTATTTTCCATTTGGTGATGTCCAGGTGAATAATTTTTCTTCTAGCTTCATGAACATGGAGTTTGCCACAAATAAATTGTTCTCTGCACAGAACTCGACTAGTCTGACGCCCCTGTCGTTTCTATTTCCTAGACCAAAACCTCCTGTGATACCTGTTGTTATTTCTTTCCCCACCTTTGCGTTCCAGTCACCTATCACAAACATTACGTCCTTCTTTGGTATTGAGTCTATTGTTGTTTGTACTTGCCCGTAGAATGATTCAAGCTTGGTATCACTGGATTCTGAAGTTGGTGCATACACCTGTATTATTGATAGGTTCACCGGTGACAATTTAAAACTTATACTTATAACTCTGTCGCTTATGGTACTGTATCCTCTTACTGCACATTCCATTTCCTTTTTAACTATTATAGCTACCCCATTCTTTTTCAGGCTTTTCCAGAGTAGTATATAATATGTTTATCTGAGTTGAAATGACCCTTTCCAGTCCATCTTATCTCGCTCAGGCCTAACACATCGATGTCATATTTGTCCATTTCTCTTTGCACCAGCTGTGTTTTTCCTGTATACAGACTCCTCACATTCCATGCTGCTATTTTAAATCCTTTCGTAATGCCTTTTATATTTCTTTTGTTCTTTTGGTTTCTGGCTGTGTTACCTTCCCTTACTTCCTCGGCCCTCCCTTTATCATCCACACTTTCCCAGTTTAGTTTTCCTTTTTCATTACTGAGGATATAACTCTACACATCAAATTGCCAAAAATAAACGATCCTCTTCTGTTCAGATGGACTCCATCTCTAGCAATGTCGTTTTCACTCAGCCAACAATTTCCATCGACCATCACACATTTTTTAATACTACTCATCCAGTCCAGTTCCCTATGGTTGGTACGCCTGGATACACGCGAGCAGTACGAGTTAGCCGCTCCAGGTAATTTGCGCGTTAATTATAGAAAAACACCGGCATAAATAGTAAAGTGTACAATAGTGAAAACTACAAATCAAACTGCATAAACAGAATTATTATCCGATAAGAAGACACCATAAATAGTCAACAATTTGGGAAAGTTTAACCACCAGACACCAAACATCGCCATCTTGGAATTCGGAATCAAGAACGAGCGCGAAAATGGACGTAAACACACTTCTTAAGATCATCGAAATTCTAACGGAAGACCTACAGACAGCAGCAATCCTAAACGATCAGTTAACCTTGGAGAATAAACATCTGAAGCAGGATCACTCAAACTCCAATAGGCCAAACTCAACTTCAGAGGATGAAGATACCTGGACTACAGTAGTGAAACGCGGGAAAGTAATCGACTCCAGAAAAGGGCAGCCAATTCCGACTATCATCAATCGTTTTGCGATTCTCCAGAATCAGAATGAAATTGAAAATAGAGAAATTAAGCCTACAGAACAAGAACCGGTACTAAAGAAGGCAAATGGCGGGAAAGTCAAGGAAAACACGGGAAAACATCACAATGTTATAGTGATAGGAGACAGTCATTCTCGGGGAATTGCAGAAAGCATCAATGAATCCAGCAAAGTACCTGTGAAAGTGATAGGCTATGTAAAACCGAATGCCGTTATAAAGGATGTGACAAAAAGTGCTCAGAGAGAAATTAGAAATCTCACAAAAAGTGATTTTGTTGTAGTATGGGGAGGAACAAATGACATAAGCAAGAACAAAACGAGCGAAGGAATCAGAAATCTTACTCAGTTTGTAAGTACTTGTGCCCATACGAATGTACTTGTTGTTAGTGCACCCCACAGGCATGACCTGGCAGATTTCTCAGCTGTAAATGCAGATGTAAGGACATTTAATCTGAAACTAAAGAAGAGGATGGACAGTTTCAGAAACTCTTCTGTCATTAATGTAAATCTAGACAGGAGAAGCTTCACCAGACATGGACTACACCTGAATAAGCTTGGAAAGAAATTAATGGGCGAGACCATAGCAAAGGAGATATCGCGGCTTACCACAAGTCTAGTCAGGGACTCGATCTCCATGGAATGGACCGACAACAGCAACAAAGGAACTGCAGATATCAAAGATCCGATGGGAAGAATCTACAACAGCCAGGATACTACCGATATAGGAGTTCCAGAGGGGAGAATCGACGCCAGCCAGGATGCTACAGATATGGGAGTTCCAGAGGGGAGAATCGACGCCAGCCAGGATGCTACAGATATGGGAGTTCCAGAGGGGAGAATCGACGCCAGCCAGGATGCTACAGGTCTTCGTAAATCGCAGAGGACAAGGAAACCAGCAAAAAAGCTAAGTGATGATTTTTTATGAATAGGCCAAACTGTAATACGGATATTTCTAAGAGGTTAAGTTTTAATATGCCTAAAAAATCACATAGTTCTGCTATTAAGGTATATCATCAAAACTGTCAAAGTTTAGGCAATAAGAAATTAAATCTTGAAGTATTGTTAACAGATATTGATTTAGACATTCTTTGTTTTACCGAACACTGGATGTCAGAAGATGAACTAGATTATTGTGCTCTAGCAAACTATTCTTTAGTTTCTAAATTCTGTAGGAAAAATAAAAAACATGGTGGGTCTTGTATTTTTGTTAAATCTGGTTTGGAAGCAGGCCCCTACACAGCTTTTGAAAACATGAATATTGAAGAACATTTTGAGGCTAGTATGGTGGAACTTCCATTGTTAAAATTGGTTATAGTATGTATCTATAGAACTCCTAGCAGCGACATTTACATACTTATTAGAAACCTTGACATAATAGTAAACAGTTTACTGAACAAAGGCAAACAATTTATTGTAATAGGTGATCTGAATGTAGATTTCTTAAATCATAATATAAATATGCACTTGCAATCAATGTTAGATTCATATGACTTAAAAGCAATTATAGATGTTCCAACAAGAATAGGTGCAACCAAACAGTCAGCTATAGATCAAATAATACTGAATGCAAATTTATGGGAATATAACTTTAAAGTATTAGAAACAGGGTTCTCTGACCATTATGCACAAATTTTAGAATTATATACTCAACATACAAGTAAAAAAATGAATGAATTTAATGTATACTCCAAAGAGGTTAGATTTAGTAATGAAGGAAATATCCGGTACTTAAATTATTTACTTGGTAGGGAAACATGGGATACAGTTTTTGCACAGCTTTCAGTAAATGAAGCTTACGATGAATTCTTAAATACTTTTAATTACTGTTTCCAAACAGCCATGCCTAAACTTAAAATTAAATTAAAACTTAGAGACCAGAAAAAGAACTGGATTACATCTGGCATAAAGAAGTCAAGTAGGAGGTTAAGGTTTCTTAGCAAAATAATAAAAGAAGAAAACATTACAGAACCTTTTAAAAACTATTATTGTCGGTATAAGAGAATCTATAACAATGTAATTGCTGAAGCCAAGAGAATGTACAATGATCGTCGGCTTAACTCTTCAAATAATAAAGCAAAAACAATGTGGGAAATTGTTAAAGATGAACTAGGGTCTGGTAAGAAGAATATAAAGAATATACTGATAAACACTAACGGTGAAGATATACAAGATCCAAAAGATGTAGCTGACTTATTCAATGATTATTATGCAAATATATCACAAAATATTTTAAGCAACAACTTACCACCCAAAGATAATAGATCAACTATCCCTATGACCACAAATAGCAGTAGTATGTATTTAAAACCATCAAATTAAGAAGAAATCATATCAATCATCAATAAATTCAGTAATAAAAAATCCTGTGGCATTGATGAAATATCTGATTACGTTATTAAGAAGTGCTGCATAAATATAATAAAACCACTAACACACATAATCAATTTATCATTATTGTCAGGTTGTTTTCCAGAAAAACTGAAGATAGCAAAAGTAAAACCATTATACAAGAAGGGTTCACAAAGTCAAATTGAAAATTATAGACCAGTTTCACTGCTTTCAGTATTCTCGAAGATACTCGAAAAGGTAATGCATACAAGACTCATGTCATTCTTGTTGAAACATAATATTATAAACAGTAATCAGCATGGATTTCGCAAAGGGAAATCAACAAATACTGCAATTATAAACTTTCTAAAAAGTGTTTATGAATCCATTGATAGAAAGGAAACAAATGTAGGGTTGTTTTTAGATCTTTCGAAAGCATTTGATCTAGTAGATCATGACATTCTTTTAGAAAAGTTATCAGCTATAGGAGTAAGAGGTATACCTTACGCATGGTTCAAATCGTATCTAGAAAATCGTGAACAGAGAGTGGAAATTACCTATAAGCATGAAGATAAAAGCGAGGTTACTAACTATCTGTCAAATATAAGAAATGTAAATCTCGGTGTTCCACAAGGTTCTGTTCTTGGACCAGTATTATTCCTAATTTATATTAACGACCTACAATCACACATTAATCATGGGAAGCCAACATTTTTTGCGGATGACACTAGTGTCTTTATAACAGGCTCCGATAGCAGTAATATGAAAACTAATATAAATGAAACAGTAAAACAGATATTTGATTGGTTTCAGAAGAACCGCTTGATAATCAATAAGGAGAAAACAACAGCAATTACATTTCACCACAAACAGAATAAATTCCCTGAACGTTTACCCATAGAATTTGAAGGTGAACAGATTAGCTATACAGACAGCACAAAATTCCTGGGGGTGTGACTTGATGAAAACTTAAAATGGTTAAATCATATTCAATATATATCAAAAAAACTAAGTAAAACATGTTTCGCTTTACGAACAATCAGAAAGGTTTCATCGTTAGAAACTACCCGCAATACATACTATGCCTACTTTCATTCAGTCTTAACATATGGCATAATGTTTTGGGGAAATTCACCACATGCCAAAGATATATTCAAACTTCAGAAAAGAGCTATAAGAATCATTGTAAAAATAAGTAACACAACTAGCTGTCGACAGTTCTTTAAACATCTGAAAGTGCTACCTTTACCATGTATATATATTTATGAATCAATATGTCACATAAAGACTAATTTAAATTCACTCCTAGTGAATGCAGATGTCCACTCATATCATACAAGGAGAAAAAATGATATTTATAAACCTCACTGTAATACCACCTTGTGTCAAAACAGCTTCATTTATACTAGCCTCCAAATGTATAACTCTTTGCCAGGTTACCTCAAAGAAATATCTGTACTCCATAAATTTAAAAGGGGCTTACTATCTTTTTTGTTGGAAAACTGCTTTTATACTATTAATGAATTTTTTGAAGAATGCCAACAATTTAAAACATAAGAGTTATTCAGACAGTGATCTTTTGTTTCCTTGTTTCAGGTTCCCAAGACGTCGGCCAGTTTTGCCAGGATAAATTAATCAAAGTTAACCTAATATTATAGACAAAACTGTTCTGATTATGTTTCTAATTGTATATTTAAATTGTATATTTTGTAATTAATATTTTAATAATTGTAAATATGTAATATATAAATTTGTTTGTAATTGTTTTGACGCGTCCCATAACATGTACATGTTCAGCTGGACTAAATAAATCTTATCTTATCTTATCTTAATCCCTGTTATGAACTTTTCGCTCACATCTCTTCTCCGGAGTACACTGCTGACAACTACTTGAGTTTCCGGCGCCTGCTTTTGAATGCATTGTACCAAAACCATTGTGTCACCCATAATTTCTTGGCCTTGTACTCCTTTCCTTATGTCATTCGTGCCTACGTGTATAAACACCACTTCTGGTTTGACCTCCTTCAAATTCATGTCTTCGACTTTGTGTTGTAATTCTCTGGTCCTTATGCCTGGAAAACATCGTACCTCATAGCCTTTGTCTTTGCATATTTCTCCTGAATATTTTAATATTGAATCCCCTATTACTAGTACTTTTTGCCTCTCGCCCCTCTTTATTTCGCTTTGTCCAATGTGATTCTCCTTCTTTCTTTTGTCTGTATTTTCCCCTAGACACTTTGATTCCAAAACGTTTTCACTGTAAGTGCCTCTTAGTACCTCGAACCTGTTTCTGTTTCTGTTTTCTGTATCATGGTAGCATGGGTCTGGTGATTTTGGATGCCCGACGTCTTTTGAGGTTATGGTGAACTTCTGTATAGTCACATTCCATTAACGTAATCCTCCCGCTGAGTTCATGTTTTTGTTTCTCCAACTCCTTCTTTTCCTTCACAAGGACTTCAATTTCTTCTTTTAACATTCTAATTATGGTGTCCTTTGATTTCAATTCATCCACCAATACTTGTTTGGATTCATCAACCACCCGGGTATAGCACCGCTGTTCTTTTTCTTTATGCTCATTTGGCTCTTCTGCCTCCGCAAGAGGCCCTTTTCCACTGTTTGTACCTACCTCATTTACGCAAGACACCATTTTGCTTCTGTCTTTCATTCCCACTTCACATACTCCACAAATCCATTCTTGATTTTCTTCTGGTATTTTGCCCTCGTCCATATTTGCACAGCGAAAATGCCACCACATATCGCATCCATCACACAGGATTCCATTTCGCACGTTTCTATTGCACTTCCCACATTTTAAGTTACGAATCACTTTCATCTTCGCCGGAGCCAGCAAGGACGCGTCCTCACTAATCTGCGCCATTGTAACTAAATGGCGCCATTTAAAATGTACTTTTACCACAATCTTAAACTTAACTGTTTTGATGGTTGAAGCAGCTTCCTCCATGGTGATTAGGCAGTGTGAGCAGCTACAGTTGTGGAGGCGGCATACTCTAGAGGCTGGGGGCTGGGAAGACGGTGGTCTCGGGGATGAAAACCAGTTCCGTTTGCATGTTGGAATCTCTGTTGTTGTAGTGTAGCGGTCGTTCCTCACTGGGAGATGATGCAGGTACCCTCACACAATCCAATACAGTTCTCCCCTCGTAATTTATGAGTGTTCGTCTTGTCACGTCTGTCACCACAAAAATTTTCAAAGTTTGCAATACATAATGTGTCCAATGTATTCCCCGTGTTCAAGTCTGATTTAGGCGGCTATTTGCAGGAGATCTGTTCACTGTGTTCACTATGTTCAAGCCACACGCTGGGCAGCCATTTTGAGGTGGTTCTGTGTGTCTGGATTACAGAATTTATAATTACCTGGGCGCCAGTAATCCGTTGATGTCGATCCACACATTACCACCAATCGCAGTCAGTCGTCATGAGTTCTTCATCTCAGGGATTGCCGTGTTGTTAGTGAACAGTGTTTTTATGGGAGACACTAGGGATTTAATCTATTGCTAATTATAATTAAAATAAAGTAAAGCAATTTTAATGTGGTGGATAAAAGTCTTTTATTCTTATTAATGTCTGTATGTTGACCACGCTAAGATGAATGGGGATAGATTTGCTTAAATGTAATGTGTAATGAAGGAATGTGGTTTTAATGGGCTGAAAATACTTAGATATTGTAATTCAGTGGATATTCAATAGAGGAACTTATGATTTGAGTACACACGCCAATTATACGCTTATAGTGTTATATCTTTCTTCTGCTCACTTCTGATTACAGTCACACACGTAATATATCAATAATAGTACCTGTTCGTTGTATGTAGATCCTTTTATATTGCACTCACTTATAAAACAATACTTGGTCGATTTCCACTTGACGGTGTAAAGGTTACATTTCGATTGCAGCGCACACGTTTCTGTGTCCCTTGCGACAATTAACAAACAAGCTTACATGGCGATAACAAACAAACAAGAAGGATTTAGTGTCTAAGAGCTTATTTTATACAATACACTATTTTTCGTTTTAACTTTATTTTATACAGTAAACCTTGTCACAAGATATTAGGGGTAGTCGGAGTGTACACTCTTTCAAATCTGCGCTTATTAAACAATTATTGCCCACTGAACAGAACTAGCTCTTTGTAGTCACTCCATCTTTCACTGTATATAACATTACTTAGTCTCCTTATAACGTATCTACAGCTAGACTTAAATTTCCATTATAACATAATTTTACATATTCCTTGTTTTACTTGTAACATTATTACTATTTTCTTTGATGACACTTACGCTCTCTATGAAGCCTATGCTTTTTATGAAACCTATGCTTTTTACTTATTTAATTTATTATTTTGATTAGCCTTAACATTAGTCTTAGTATTAGTCATAAGTCTCTTATTCACTAATCTGCTATTTATGTAAACCTACATTGTATATATTTTCTGAAACCTGGTTGAGTGGAAGAGAAGGCCTTATGGCCTTAACTCTGCCAGGCAAAATAAATCATTTACTACTACTACTACTACTAAACTCAAATTCATACGCATGGGGGAAAAGATAAAAAATAGTCCGCATGTTAAGATATTTTTGCGCCTCTAAAGAAATATTGAATTCTGATTGGTGCAAACTAAGCATTAATTTTGGAATTTTCCTCGCGTGGGTACGCCAAACATAACGTTTCTACAGTGGGATGGGAAGGCTTGGCATCAACTTTCTAAGCTCTTTACTGAAGGTCGAATATATGCTTTTCTGAAAAGGGATAAGCGGAAGCAATTCGTCTCGCCTCATATTCTCTTTCTTACTTAAGTAAAAATTTGATACACTTGAGCTAAAAGTTTATGCTAAAAGTGTTTATTTACTAATATTTTAGTATATATTTGTATATAAAATCAATGAAATTTATGCTAATGAAAATATCAAATGCACTTAAAATTATTTTAATAATACGAAGTTTAATTAAAACAATTTATTAAAAATAATAATAATTAAGGAATCGCGCAAAATGTGCATTATCTTAACCTAAGACTTAACCTACCCAGTCCTGAACCCGGGAAAGGGTTTTTTCACTACTGAAAAATCCCCGACCCGGCCGGGAATCGAACCCGGGCTGCCGGAGTGGAAGGCAGGTGCGCTACCGACTCACCCACGGCGACGGACTTAAAAATAATATACCACGTCACACCTGATCTTGTATTGCCATTAGGAAGCCTTCTGTTTCCACATACAAAGCTGCATGAGTCAACCAGCTGTTTGACGCTTGTATGTCAACATAATCTTGGTTAAGATCATTTGCATGCTTACCATGTAGTTGCTTCCTAATCCATTGTATAATTTTGGAATCAAGTGCTACTAATTTTGATTTTGGAGCTGGCTGCAATGTGTCTATTAGGTTTAATGGTGTATATCCTGCATCCGCTTGTGCTACTACTTGGTCTAATAATGAATTATTATTGTAGAAGTACTGCCGCAGGTTCCACAGTGGCTTTTCGTGCAATAATGCAATGTCAATGAGACCCCTGCCTCCTTTCTCCTGTGGGATCGTTAGTCTTTCAAGAGCTGACTTTGGATGGTGAGCACCAAACTTGGTGAGAGTCCTCCATGTCTTTATTTGTATATCATCCAGATCTGTTTTTGACCACTTGATGATACCAAAGGTGTTGGTTAGCACTGGGACAGCATATGTGTTTATGGCTATAAAAGTGTTTTTTCCATTTAATTTTGACCTTAAAATTTGACAGATTCTGCTCAAGTACACTGATATGACTTGCTGCTTGACAGTTTTGTGCATTATTCGCCTTCCCTGTAGGAAACCCAAATACTTATACGCATCCGTTTCACTCATTGGTTTTCCTGTGTATTCCCATCGCTCATTTCATACCCTGGAAGTTTAATTTTACCTCTATTGATGTTCATTCTTCTGCATTTCTCCAGTCCAAATGACATGCTTGTGTCTTTGGAGAAGCTTTCCACTATTTGTCTATTTGTAATAGATAATTCATCTGCCTTTCTGTTGATGCATATAGTTTAATATCATCCATATACATGAAGTGGTTTAGCATGTAGGAAGTGTTTTTCTTGCTTTTGATGGTGAAGCCATACTTAGATGAGTTGAGGATTGATGATAGTGGGTTAAGTGCTATACAAAACCACAAAGGGCTAAGGCTATCTCTTTGAAATATACCTCTTTTTATTGTGATTTCGTTTGTTACTATTGATTCATTACTAATGTTTAAATTCAGTCGTGTCTTCCAGTATAGCATTATACCTAGGTATATGAAAGTACATTAACTATCACTCCATTTATCTTGTAGATACATAACACTTGGATAAGCCAACTATGTGGTACCGAATCAAATGCTTTGCGATAGTCAATGAAAGCTGTGTATATGTTGTGTTTTTTGTCTACTGCTTGCTCTATTTTCAGAATCTATGATAAGTTGTTCTTCACATCCCTGTGATTGTTTTACACATCCTTTTTGTTCCTCTGCCAATATCTTATTATCCATTAGATGTGTGTAGATTTTTTTAAGTATACATGATGTAAATATCTTGTATATTGTACATAAGCAGGTAATGGGCCGATAGTTAGAAGGGTCTGCTGTATTCACACCTTTTGGCAAAAGATACGTGATGCCTTGCATTAAATATGACGGCATCAAATCTGGATGCTCAATAAAATTGTTAAAATGTTTAGCAAGGTAACTGTGGGTTGAACTTAAACGTTTAAGCCAGAAATTCTGTATCTTATCTGGACCTGGTGCTTTGCAGTTGTGTGTTGAAATTATTGCTTCATTTACATCTTCAACACTAATAGGGCAATTTTCCATTTTTACTATGTGTTCTGCTTCCTCCTCCACAGTTTTAACCCAGGAGTTATTTTTATTGTAGGTGGTTTCTTGCGTCCAAATAGGGGACCAAAATTTTTCAATCTCTTCTTTGGTTGGAGGTTCATTTTGCTTGTTCGTTGGCTTACTAAGGCCTCTATAATACTGTTTTTGATTTGTTCTGAACAGTTTATTCTGCTGTTTTCTTTGTCTGGATTCTCTGTATCGCCTTAGTCTCTTAGATTTCAAACTTAGTTCTTGTTTTAATGTGTCCAATACTTCAGTGATTTCTTGATTCTCTGGGTCATATTCTGCATGTTTCCTTGTATTTTCTTTATTCTATTAACTTCTTTCAAGACTCGTTTACTGCTATTTCCATTGATGTATTGGTATATTCGACCTATGTCTTTCCTTAAATTTTCAATGTCATTAGTGAGGCGTCTTTCCCATGGAGGTATGTGGTGTTGACATTTATCCTGCCTTTATATGGATTCCATTTTTCCACCTGCCAATTTTATTGCTGCAACTGCTGGTGCATAAATGGCAGTTTGTACATCATTGAACGTGTGAGTATTTTGTTCCAAGTACTTAGGCAATATTGTGTTATTTAATATTGCTATATTTTTGGCAAGTTTCCGAGATGTATTTTGCCTAGGGATTCTCGGTCTCTCTGTAGGGCACAATCCTCCAAATTCCAGTAAAGCTCTGTTAAATTCTATGTGCACATTTTCAATATTATCTTCTAGTGTTTTCGGAGTGTTTGCTTCCTTATGCTCTACTTCATTATTTTCTTCATTATCTTTACAGTCTGTTAGAAGACATAAGGATTCTTCCATTTGCTGAGTGCTGTTGGTGTCTTAGCTATTACAGATAATCTGTGCAACTTCTTTTTTTAATCCCATTCAGTACTGTTTTCGACATGAGATTCCTGGTTATTATGGCACGTCGTTGATCTCCCACCCTTTGTTGCGTGACTTTAAGGGAAGGATTCCTCTTGCAAAATTGTGCATGTAACTCTGTTCTATAATTTTTTAAGTCCGACTCTAATTTAATTATTATTTAATACTGCCGCATGATAAAGGTATTCATTTCTTCAGTCCATTTCATGTGTTCTCGCGGCTTACCAGCTTTTGTGACTGGTTCTTGAGCCATGGTTGGCTGGCTATCAGCCAAAACATGTATTACCCGTAACTGATTGTGAGCTGGGGATACTGCGCTCTTCTTCTGTGGCGATACCTAATTCGGGTGTCCCGGTGGGAGGCTGCCTGAAATCCTTCCCACCACTGCCAGCTCACATGCTGTCACCCCCAGTGGCAGCTCCAGAGGTGCCCTGGCGATCCCCAGGAAGCGTCATTTTTCCGAGGCTTCTCTTAGATACTTTCTCCATTTTGGGTGTGCATTTTATACCTTCTGCCAGGTTTAAAGTAAGGCCGCCCCTAACCTGGGAAACAGACGCCCTTTAAAGCCGTCCCTAACATGGGAAATAGACGTTTTCCAGTCACTAACAGCAATTCATTCACCTTCTCCGCCATTGGGACCACGGTCCTCCTTTGCCTTTGAAGCTGTTGATTATTTAGTGGCTGCGGTTTTTCCAAGGTTTTCCCTTCCTCGGCTAGTTTTGGTCCACCCCAGGTATTTCATTTCCCTGGTACCACCCATATCTGGGAGGCATTCCCCTATCCGCCAGCTGGGGAGGTGCCCGATGGGGGACTAGCAACCCCACACGGGTTATTATTGTTATTATTATCATCATTAGGGGCGAATTTCTATGACTTAAAAAATAGGATATATGCATGCATTTATGACCTAAAAAAACTTTAAAATATGACCAATAAAATTTGAAATATGACTTTACCACTTACACATTGTGTATATTTTTTAAAGTTTTATTACAGTGCATTTTATTAAAATATAGTGTTAATTATTTAAAATGTCTATAAATTCTCAAAAAGTATCATTATAATGCAAAATTTACAAAATATGATATGAAACTTCAGAATTTCCTTAATATGCACACAAATATGCCAAAAATAAGACCTAAATATGCATATTCATACTAAATATGCTACAATAGTTGAAAATTTCCTAAATATGCAGTTATATGCACAATAAAAGCCGTTCCATTTTCACCAGGATGCTTGGAATCTGGTTTAAATCAGTCGAAAACCTGAAATAATGCAAAGGGGGAAAATATGACATGTCATAGAAATCTGCCCCCTAATCATCATCATTGTTGTTGTTTGGAGGGAAAGGAAATAGACATTAAATCCATGTCTGGGATATTAATACAAGTAAGAATCAGTTTGAAAAATTTTATGTCATAACCGGGATTTGAACACGGATCTTCGGCTTAACGCGCCGATGCTCTACCATTGAGCTACCATGACAACATGCCAGTACGACATCAAATTCCTCAACTGATTCAGAAGACAAGGCAGACCACGGGAGGTTTCTCCGTTGAGAACACGCATCCAATGGCGTCCTACATTTGTAGGTACTTTGAAGCCAAGTTATTATTTATATACTATTAATTAAGTGGAGGGAAAGGAAATAGACATTAAATCCATGTCTGGGATATTAATACAAGTAAGAATCAGTTTGAAAAATTTTATGTCATAACCGGGATTTGAACACGGATCTTCGGCTTAACGCGCCGATGCTCTACCATTGAGCTACCATGACAACATGCCAGTACGACATCAAATTCCTCAACTGATTCAGAAGACAAGGCAGACCACGGGAGGTTTCTCTGTTGAGAACACGCATCCAATGGCGTCCTACATTTGTAGGTACTTTGAAGCCAAGTTATTATTTATATACTATTAATTAAGTGGAGGGAAAGGAAATAGACATTAAATCCATGTCTGGGATATTAATACAAGTAAGAATCAGTTTGAAAAATTTTATGTCATAACCGGGATTTGAACACGGATCTTCGGCTTAACGCGCCGATGCTCTACCATTGAGCTACCATGACAACATGCCAGTACGACATCAAATTCCTCAACTGATTCAGAAGACAAGGCAGACCACGGGAGGTTTCTCCGTTGAGAACACGCATCCAATGGCGTCCTACATTTGTAGGTACTTTGAAGTCAAGTTACTATTTATATACTATTAATTAAGTGGAGGGAAAGGAAATAGACATTAAATCCATGTCTGGGATATTAATACAAGTAAGAATCAGTTTGAAAAATTTTATGTCATAACCGGGATTTGAACACGGATCTTCGGCTTAACGCGCCGATGCTCTACCATTGAGCTACCATGACAACATGCCAGTGGTATAGTGGTGATTAAAGTCTAAATTACTGCTGGTACTTAGATGGTAGAAGTAAGATGCAATGCCCTCTCATCAAAGCATTCCAGCGATTCTTTTTTTAAGCTTTATGACATTTTTATTTATTTATTTATTTATTTATTTATTAGTTGCGGTACATTACATTATTGAATTATGGCAGTGACCGTTGGTCGTTTAGCCATAATTCGATCAATTACATGGTTACTCAATTACAAACAGGGTATATACAATTTCTTCTTCCCTATTTGTCTATGATGACATTTGTTTTTTGTGTCTTTTTTCTTTTACTTTCCATAAGTAAAAACCTAGCTTTCTTAGGGCCTGTACATTTGTAGTTTTTGATAGTTTGGCCAGCACAACTTCATTGCTAAACTGCAACCATTCCATTTTCATTGAATGCCTATCACTCCAATTCGTCTCTCTGCATGTTAAAAGTATATGCTTAAGATCTTCATTTTCTCCACAAAGTGGGCATTTATCTTTTTCTGCTCTACCTCTTAGTCCTTTTAGTTTCCAAATCCCTAGTTTAAACCATGCTATACCTGCTCTGATTTTTCTATCATTAATAGAAATGTATAATTCCTGACCCCAAACAGTTTTGATCTCCTTATAATATAGCAGTGAAGATTTCTCACTCATACAGCTAAACATATATTGTTTTTCTATGTCATTGCATCTTTGGCTTATTGTACTTGTTATCCTATTTCCATTTGTTGCATTCACTTCCCACAAGTAACCTAAGCCAATTTTCTCTAGTTCTTGTTTCAATATAGAAGCCCAATTTACTTTATTCAAATTAGTTACCATATATCTATAACAGACTTTAAGTATATCATTCTCCTCCATTTTTAAAATTCTGAGCCAATATTTAACAATCCTTGCCATAATTTCTCCTCTACTACTACATTTACCTAGTTCTACCATTGCTACCTTCTTTGGTGTTGAGTTGGGAAGTGCTAAAATTAGTTTGCAGTATTTATCTAGTACAGTATCTATTTGCTCCCAACTGTTTTTATAAAGCCCCCAGATCTCAACCCCATAAAAGATTCTTGATTCTACCAAGGAGCTGAAAATGGTATTTAGCGTTTTCACTTGCATAGTTGGTGTTTTAGTAAGACACATGTTTATTGCTGACATTGCTTGCTTACCATGCACGATAACTTTCTGTCCTTGTTTATTCCACTTTCCTCTCGAGTCTAATATTACACCTAAGTAGCTGATTTCATTTACACATTCTAAGGTTACTCCGTTCAACTGCCATTTTTCTTGTTTTTTTTAGCCTATTACCATTCTTAAACACCACAATCTTCGTTTTCTTAACATTCACTCTAAGATGCCATTCATTACAATACTCTTCGATGGCGTTTAATGATTTTTGTAACCCAGTTACTGTAATTGCACTACATATCAAATCATAGGCATAGAGCAAACCATGTATGTTTACATTGTTTATTACTGGCATATGTGTGTTAGCTCTACAAATGTATTTAATTATATCATCTATAAATAGATTGAATAAGTGACTACTGATTGGACAGCCTTGACGAACTCCCATGTACTGGTTAAAGGCTTTTGTCACTCTGTCTATATCATACCTTACACAAGCAGTTGTGTTACTGTACACCTCACGCAAATTTCTAATCATATTTCTGCTCATACCTTTCTCAGCTAATTTATAGAATAATGCCTCCCTGTTCACTGTGTCAAAGGCTTTTTCCAGATCTATAAATGCACAGTACAACCTGCCTCTTTTGACACTTAGATATTTATTAACTAATGTGGATAGTATGTAAATGTTGTCAGTTGTCCTACAGTTTTTCCTGAAGCCTTTTTGAAAGTCTGAAAGTATTTTGTATCTATCTATCCATATGATTATACGCTCAGCTATAATTCCAAAATAAATCTTTCCTAGTACTGGAAGTAGTGCAATTCCACGGTAACTATTAACGTCATTTACACTACCTTTGCCTTTAAAAATGGGATGTATAATTGCTGTTTTCCAAGTCTTGGGCACTGTTCCTGTTTTTACAATTTTGTTAAATAACCTAACTAAAATATTCACATTTTTTTCATTTTTACAAAATACTTTCAAATATTCTCCATTTATCCCGTCTATACCTACGGCCTTCCCTGCCTTCACTTTTTTTATTTGTTTTAATACCTCTTCGCGTGTTATTTCTGCGTCTAAAACATCTACATTTTGGATTTCGGGGGAATATGGTATTTTTCTAGTCCAAATATTTACAATTTTGTCTGACTGAAATAATTGTTTGAAATATGATTCCCACTCTTGTGGACTGATATTACCAGTTTGTACAGGTTTTTTTAACCATATTCTTAATAGCTGCCCATAATTTCCTTGTATCATTTAATTGTACAAATTTTGCTAACTCTGCCGATTTCCTATCTTGCCATTTTTGTTTAGTTTCGTTTAAAAAATTTGAATAACATTTTTTCCCTTCTAAATATTTATTTTTATTTGCATCGCTGCTATTTTTTTTGTAATTCGTTAAATATTTAAGTACCAGTTTTTTCACTTGTGCACATTCGTTGTTGTACCAACCATTATAATTACTCTTGTGTTTTCTCATCGGTATGGGTATTGCATCATAACATACTCTATATGTGAAAAATTGTAACAAATCTAAAATATATTCTAGCTTTATGACATATAGGTGCAAGTATCATATTATTTAGGGTCACTTAATTTAAATTTCTAACATCTTTTATATTTTCAGAAAAAACGAAGGGATGGAACATTGGTAGCTAAAATTAATGAACTGGAAAAAGCCCTGCTGGTGTCTTCGAAAGAATGCCTCATATTAAAAGATAGTTTGCAAGGAATGAAAGAAAAACTCCTTACTGTGGAAAACTCGTCTGTCAACTCAAGTGAGGTGGTACTATCACTAAAAGCAGAACTTGATGAATGCAAGGTTAGTAAAATATTTTAATACATAACTGCTTAAATGACTAGGAATAGATATCTGAGTATAGATGAATAGGATAGAATTAATCCATCTCTGCAATATAATCATTGGTGAGGCTTATTTCTGTTACACAACAGCCTTTGTCTAAGTATTTTAATTCCTTCTTTTTGGGATATTTGTCAGTACCTTGTAGAAGATAGTCTGACAAAAAATTGGGTAAATTGATTAAAATGAAACAAAATTTATTCCAGATTAAGAACTTCCTGACATTTGTCTTCTTGGATATAGAGAAAGTTTAAAGGCCCCTTGCTCTTGATTTTTTAATATGATGTAATTATGCAGTGCGAACCAAATATGAAGCCAAAGGACTTCAACCATGCACCGCATGGCCATAACTGGGTATTGGATGATCGTTCACTGAGATAGTTTTTAGCTGTTACCAATACTATATAGCATACAGGTTTTCAGTGTCCTGAATCCTTAAATTCTGTGAGTTCACATCACAGCTTAAGGAAAACAATGTCTTACCACATGATTAATGGATCACACCAAGTCCCTTCTATTCTATTCTATTTTGTGCCCCTTGAGGCGGGGTGGGAACGCCCCTAAGCACCGCAGCCGTTGCCGACTTATTGTACCTACCTCCGGGATGGGATGATTTGCGTGCCCACAGGCCGCCCCGGAACCGCAAAGCCCCCCGTGAGCCCCCACGGAACTCCGCTACATCCAACAAGCCTAGTACCATGCCACGTGTGCGCCACCCCCTGCGGTACCTCCAACCGGGAGCCCCAACAGGTTCGTGACACACACCACCAACAACCTCTTGACCACAAGCAGCGGGGAGAACGGGAGAGGCCCCCAAAGGGCTCTGACTGCCGAAGCAGACCCGATGCCAGAAGTGGAAACAGGATGAGGATGAAAAGGGGGAAAGGTGAGATGAAGTGGAGAGTGTTGGTGGAATGAAAGGGGGAAACGGGAGAACCCCGAGAAAACCCCCCAAAGCACGGCTTCGTCCACCACGAATGACACACCCGCCGGCCCCGAGATTTGAACTCAGGACCGCAAGCATGCCAGGTTCACGCGCTACAGCATGAGCCACCGCGCCAGCTAAGTCCCTTTATATGGTGAAAAAGTAGGGGTGTGGTGTGCAAACAGTGCTTGTTGAATCATTAGCCCATAATTATACCATGCTGTAAGAAATACCGTACATACCCGAATACTACCCGCCCCCGAATAATACCCGCACCCAAATTTTTCAGAAAGAAGAATTGAAAAAAAAATCTACAGGCCCATATATAAAGTTATTTTGCCAGTTTTATTCTTAATTAAACAGTTATAATTAATGTTTCATATAATTAAATAATTAAATATGGTAGCTAAAATGCACTTATAAAAATAACGTGCATGGTAACAGCCCGCTGAAATCTCGCAGTCTTATACGCGCAGCGTAATACCTCAACAACAACAACAACACTCTTCATTCTGCGGGAATCACCCGCGATGACGTGCATCCGGCTCGGTCCGACCCAAGGTTATAGTCTGGAAATTCGCCGAACTCTATCGAAGTTTTTCCCGAATTATTGTACTGCACGTGCGCCGTGACTGCACTGTTTGTTTGGCGTCTCTATGCAGACCACGTGCATAAGAAAGCATCTTCTTTGTTTCATTTTCCTTTCATTACAGCTTCGTTATTGTTATACTACAAGCCTACTGTGATGCTACTACATAGCATCGTGCTATAACGAGCCGATATGGTACACAATTGTCAAAATTCAGATAAGAGGAGTTCAGTATTCAAATAATACCTGCACCCCAGTTTTTCGTTCGCGATTTTTGCAAAAAATATGCGGGTAGTATTCGAGTATATACGGTAACTAATAAATAAGCAGATTTATGAGAGTGAAAATATTTGCCTCATTTTTCGGCATGTTGCTTGAAGAAAAAAGCAGTATCCATACTTTTAACCCCATTTTTCGGTATGTTGCTTGAAGAAAAAAGCAGTATCCATACCTTTAACAAGTCCTAGCAACAGCCCAGAGCTCACATAGCAGAATGAAGGCTGTTTTCTGTACATCTTTTGATGTTGAGAGATAAATTAGTCCCATGGCCATCTCACTCTTCAGATTTGAGTGATTGTGATTTTCATCTGTGAAGAATATTGAAACAGAAATTGTACTGTAATAATCAATACAAAGAATTAAATATTCAAATAATAACAAAAGTCTGCAAAATGTCCTAAGCAGAACTTTAAACAGAAAATGTACTACAGTAATCTGCACAAATAATTATAATAATAAGAAAATAAGAAAAGGTAATAATAATAGCCTGAAAATTGTCCTTAGTATAGCGGTAAACAGAAAATGTACATTAGTAATCTGCACAAAAAATTAAATACTGAAATAATGCGAGATGCCCCTTGTACCAAATATACCCAAATATACCCACCTAAATATTTACAAATTACCAAGGCACCATTAGGATATATGTTCCTTTCATAAGATATGCAATATATGCACCTCCCCCCATATCATTCCCAGAACTTCTCTAGAACCAAAAAGGCTCTTTTCAGAGCCAACATAAAATTTCACAGTTATATAGAACATTATCCTTCTTACTACTCGTCATGTATTACACGTCTCTGTAGTACATAGGCTAGAAGAATTCTCGATTTTTATTGCAACGATCACTGATGGCGTAGTGGTTAAAGCGATAGACTATAACGCTAGGGGTCTCTGGATCGAATCCCCGTAGGTGCGAAAATTACTAGGATAGGAATAGGTCCCAAATAGGTAGGTAGGGTGAAGGAGAGAAGGGAGGTAATAGGGAAAAGAGGAGGAGAAGAGGAGAATAGGGATAAAAGGGGAAATTAAAAAATTTAATTTTCTGTGTTTAGTATTTCCGCCAGATGTCTCTGCGCCGCTACTAATTCCACCATTACCTACTAGATGTCTCCCACTGTTTAAAATAGTCCCCGCCCTAAACCCCTCCTTTCCGGGCGGGTCCCGATAGCAAGTATGGGAGGAGCTTATTTGGCACCTTGTATTTGATTTTTCCCGGAATATTTTTAATCGTGTTTAGTGTATTTGAGTAATTTCAAGGCGTAAGTTACATCAATTACAGTTCACTTTACTATCTGGAGTTTATACAAGTGTTGGTGAGCTTCTTGTTCTAGTAAATATTGGAAAATACTTAATTTTGCATCATGCGTTCTTTGGCTATGTTTTATCAGGTTGTTTATTCCATTTAGTTACCAATTTACATCATGAAATAAATCCATTTATATTCATTTTAAACTCATAAAGATGATTATGAATTAATAAATTTCATTTTTTCTTTCTTTGAGGGTTGAAGCATTAAGGAAATCAGTGATTAATGTTTTGCCTTATACACTCAAATAATGATAAAACAAAAAAGCCGCAGTTAGCCTCAGATATTTATTATTAGAATGATATAATCTGTTTTGAGTTATGAGTTATGCTAAAAAATACACATGCTAAAAAGAAAATACACATATTTACACAGTCAATTAAAATACTATTTACATTATCACAGTAAGTATTTAAAAATTCATTAAAATCTATTTATATTTTAAAAAACATACACTTAATATGCACTGCAAGAAAAAGTAGTATGTAGTCATAGAATGTTAATCTGTTGAAAGCAGATTATTATAGAATGTAAAAATGTCTATTTAGCTGCTAATTTCAGTAGTCAATGTTAAAACAAAAACCAGGTTGATTTATATACAATAAAAATTGTTGCTCTAGTAGTATGATATTCTTCTGAGTTTAAATTGTAGAGAGTTCTATATAAGAATCGTTGATTAGAAATTCGGCTTGGTGCTTCTTGGGTTTTATCATTTTAGATTGTGAGATGCATTTCGGTGTATGTTTACACCATCTTCAGTCACTTGTAG
The DNA here is from genome assembly GCA_964059195.1 of Ectobius pallidus. Lineage (NCBI taxonomy): Eukaryota > Metazoa > Arthropoda > Insecta > Blattodea > Ectobiidae > Ectobius > Ectobius pallidus. The sequence continues at coordinate 42,099,087 of CAXKWD010000008.1, forward strand.
TCTAGAGAGACTGAAGATGGTGTAAAAATACACCGAAATGCATCTCACAATCTAAAATGATAAAACCCAAGAAGCAGCAAGCCGAATTTCTAATCAACAATTCTTATATAGAACTCTCTACAATTTGAACTCAGAAGAATATCATTGATGTGGTAATGTTGCTTCAATGTAATTTTGGATTTCCACGGCTATAATGTGAGACTCTTCAGGGAACTCGTGTGGTCGATTTCAATTTAACAAACTGGTAAATTTTAACTGCAGTTTATTTATTGCAACTACGCAGATAATATGCCACTATAATATATAATAAAGCTCTTGCAATGAGGCGGCAGTACGGGTAAATCTCTAGTGCGTCTGTACTTGGCGAGTGGCGAGCGAATAATGCGTGTGAGGGCAGAAGGGTTGCCATTTATGTAACCTCACTTTTAGTTCTCGTGAGCCACGATATCTCGCATGTAAAAGGGTTTACAAGTTCAATCCCATAATAATTCTAGTTCTGCCATTGGCTGATTATTCAATTCTAGCCAGCGTCCTTCTTTGAAAATTCAGTTAAACGAACTCATCGGGGAATTCCAATTCACAAGCGTTACTAGCTACACCTTAGAACATAACAGGCACAAGTACAGCGTCACCTTGATTGCATCATGACAAACTCCCGAAATTAAGCTTTTCTACATAACTAATCAAAATTTTGATATTGAAATACTAAGTTCTGAATTAAAATAAGATTATAGGCTATTGTAATATCTTATTACAGCTTCAAATATATAAGGAAATATTAAACTTCCAAGCAGGTAAGTTTAATTTTTCTTATATTAACAACCTCAAAGTAACTCATAAATTTTGATTTCAAGTGGCACATTATACAAGATTACAAAAATTTAAATACAAATAAGGATTACATAAGTATACATTGGATATATCACATATAAAGTTTGGAATTGAAGAAAATTATTTTCACTTATATCATGTTTTGTTTTCAAAAATTGAACTTATCCTTTTTCCTATATTTTCCTCTTCTAATCACTGATATATATCCTATCTTACTTTTCCTTCATCAAGTTTCTATTTTATATTTTCTCTCAACAGATCATCTGTTACAAACTGTCATCAACAGTTACAATATTTGTTTATTAAGATCATCTTATATTTACCTGCCTTCCACTCCGGCGGCCCGGGTTCGATTCCCGGCCGGGTCGGGGATTTTTCAGTAGTGAAAAATCCCTTTCCCAGGTTCAGGACTGGGTAGGTTAAGTCTTAGGTTAAGATAATGCACATTGTGCGCGATTCCTTAATTATTGAATAATTATATTGTTCACTATTAACCATGAAAATCGGTATTAACTATAAGTAATATGAGCAATATTTTGTTCTATACAAAATAACTAAATGGAAATAAAATGTAGTGATAAACATAAGCATACATACATTACATAGTAAAATATCACACTTTTTAACGTATAGCCATCATTATTTACATTCCTTCAGCGAATTACTACAACATGTGGGGTATTTATTCAAATCATACTTAAAATTCAAACACAGTTAATATACTATGAGAATTACATTTACACATTCAATTACTCATATCACCACGACACATGGAAACGCATTCGTATGTCACTCATGACCAGGGCTAGGATTTATATGTACTGAAAAATGTCAAAATATGTACATATATATGTACTATAAAATGTCAAAATATGTACATATATATGTACTAAAAATGTAAAAATACCTATATATATATATATATGCAAATATATTTTGTAAAATATGGACATCAAAACAAATTTAACCACTAGACACTACATTTTGTTACTAAAATGCTTTACAAATACTGGATTCATAAATTAAATTATTCAATTTTTTTTTTCAGATCACTTTATTTGTATTCATTCATTGATTATTTCGGCTGCCATAACAGTATGCCACAAAATGTTGTTTTAAATTTTCAAAAGTGATTTGTATTGGCTGAAGCTTCGTTCTACTGAAGTGATTGGCGCGTGTTTAAAATTAACTCATTCTAGTTTTACATTTGATGAGCCCCTTAAGACCACTGATTTTACACATTTCTTCAAAGCCTGGATTTCTTGATGACACATTGTCCACTTTACATTTGATAAGATCGGCTAAATTTCCACGTATACATTTGAGTTCATGAATCATGTTTTTCACATTGTCAATATTTCCAGGTAATGTGAGATTATTATTTTGTAGTTTCTGAATTATTTTTGTTATATTACAAAAATTTGATTCAATGTAACACAAATCATTTTTTACACATTCATTTCTGTACATAACTGTAAACTTATCCTGTACTGCCATATTTTCTGTCACTGAAAACGACAATTTTATATAGTTTTACTCTTAAGAATGAAATATGTACAAATATTGCATTAAAATCACTAAATATGGACAAATATTTATTTTACATATAAATATGTACTAATATCAGAAATATGGAAAAATATGTAAAATAAATTTGTTTAATTTGAATAGAGGACAACATAATAGATGGAGATAAGTGAAAAAAATGTGTCTATATATGATATTAAGAAATATGTAATTACATATAAATCCTAGCCCTGCTCATGACCATACGTTGGATGTAAACAATGATGCTATAGGTTATGATTAGATGCACACTTTCTAACCACAAATTTTAGCCTTTTAATTCTTTACGAAGATTATAGTGGATTTATCAGTGGAATATATTGGAACTATGTTCATGAAGGCTGGTTAGAATTACATCATACCATCATGCATTAACACCCTCACACTGATTATCGACACTTTTCACTTGTAATGGCTATAAACACTTATTTGATATCACGTGGAGATTCTCGACACGATCATTCACTCTTATGAAACAACATTCTACAATTTTATTTCCTTGTGTACTAAAAATCATGGTAAGGGATCTACACTATAGTTTGTATATGTATGAATAATTATTGTCTGTTCATATACAAAATTACTTAAGGGATTTTTCATCAACTTTTTCATAATATGGTCTCAGTAAAGCCTTGTGAAATCTACCAGTGGGTTTCTTTTATGTTCCATATTACCTACAATTGGCTCTACTGTTATTAATCCCTTACTAGTTGATGGAGTATCTACATCTAAATTGGAATTTTCCCTCAATGAAGATGGTGTGTCAACATCAATATTTTTTTTCCTTATACCACTATCTTGTACACTAGAATCTAGATTACCCTGGTCGTCTAAAGATATCGTAGTAGCACTAATGATCATTATATTTTGAAGTTGAAATTTCTATAACTCTTGATTCAAGCATATTTGCAATAACTTGGTCCGCTTGTTTACGAAGTGCAATTGGCAAAGGTCGAGATTTATAATTGAATTCTTTCACTTCAGACATATCTAACTGGTGAGTATAGGATTTGCATTTTCCCGGAATGTCTGAAAACACATTCTTGTGACGTAGTAACACTTTTAGTAACTTTTCTTTCTGATCTACGCTCAAATTATATGTTGATTCCACTTTTGACTTAAGTATATCTTCTATTTGATTGCTTTTCTCCATTCTATTTACTACGATCTCATTTACTTCATTTTCCTTATTATTATTCCCAGAAATTGTTAATTCCTCATATTCCTCTAAATTAAAGTTACATTCCTCACAATGAACACTCTTGCAATGGAATTCCTCATCATTGCCTATTTGGGAGCTATCTGTTGGCTCTACCATAACCATAACCTCATTTTCACCTATCTGTAACTTTTCCACGATAAATGTCTCATAAGGAATATCTATCTCATCATTTACTTCTCCTTCATTACTTTCTGGTCTGATAAATGGAATAACGTATTTTGTTTTATTGATGGATATCACTAAATTATTTTTCTCAAAGCTAATAATGCTAGCGTAGTCAGCAAAAGAATCGCAACCGATAATAAAATCGCTAGTAAGACCTGGCACTACTAAGCTAAAAATATCTAATTCCAAATTTTGAATTTTGATTTTGAACATACATTGTTGTTTTACAGACTGACGTTTCCTACCAATAGCTACTGTGCACGTCACACCACAAAGCGGAAGAGACTGATGTGGAATTTTATTTACTTTTAATTTGTTATACAATGTCTCACTCATCACTGTGTTTGAACAACCTGTGTCCAATAACGCATTTACTTTTACATTTCCTATGCTTATATTTATCCTAGGAGGTTCTGCAATTCTTTCCTCATCTCCTATGGCTGTAGATTCATTATTTACTTTTTCTTTCTGTGCTTGTACAGAATCGATGAGCCCATTACAACTTTCGTTAGTGCTACCAGATACTTCAGGACCCTCAAAGTACTGGGTATCTAGTTTAACGGATTACTATCCTGATTGTAACTTTCAACCTGAGGACTGTCGTTATTTCTACTCCTAAACGGTGCAGCTATAGGATTTAGTTCCTCTCTGTCACGATCACTATGCCTACTCACTTGACTAACAGGAGATGTTGGCCTATTTCTATTGTTCCTGGAATTTTGATTATTGTTCCTATTGAAATTAGGTCTCCAAAAACCTTGTTGATAGTTTCGGTTTCCTAACCAAGGTATGTTGTTTCTATTTCTACCTCTATTCTGCCTTCGCCTATACACTTGAATCCTATTTATTTGGTTCCTGTTTTGGTTGAACCGATCATTCTGATTATTCCTGTTGGGACAATTTCTTCTATGATACTCATTATTTCTGTTCCTATTGGTAGGCATGGGACCACGATAGGTTTCTCTTGCGTTCCTTTGATACTGATTATTTTGGCGCTGTGCCCCTACCTCAAAGTAATGTGGTTCATTAGACAATCTACAGTCTTGAGACAGATTTTGTTCATTACTGTTTTCATAGTTTGCTCTTGAATTATTAGGACTTTCCTGCTTACTATTGTCAGTATTTTCAAATGCAGTTAACAGGTCTATCATTTCACCTAGGTCCTTAGGTTTGGCTACTATCAAATTATATCTCACGGAATTTTGGTAATGGTTGATAAGAATTTTTACAAGGTCTTGATCGGATGGTGGCGGATCTAGTTGTTTACTTAACATGGCTACCTCCAATAAATAGTCAATCATTGATTGCCCTTTCTTTGGGTCGAAGACACCGTTCGATAATTTTAACCTAATCTGATTCTGCCTAGTGTTGTTCCAATATCTGTTCAAAAATTGCTTTTTGAAATCTTCATATGCTATGTTTTCCTTCATGGTAATCATAAACCATCTTAAGGCTCGGCCTCTTAACGCTCTCCTAACCATCAATGTTTTTAGTTCGGTTGGAAGAGATCTTAGGTGGAAATATTCTTCTAACTCTGAAATAAAAGATTAGGGATTATCGTATTCCTCTTCATTAAAAACAGGCATTTCCAAATCACTAGCTATACCATGATTCAAATTACAGGAAGGAATTTGAATATGTTCATTTGATGTTACAGACCTTGAAGTAGTAGGTTGTTCATAATTTCCATTACCCTCAGATAAAATATCACTACATTCCCTTAACTGACCTTGATTTTCCTGAATTACATTATTTTGAACAATGTTACCTACAGGTGTTACACTAGTACTTGATGAAGTTTGGAAACTAGCTAACTTTTCAGTTACAATGTTATCAATTTGCCTTTCAATATGATCTGTCTCCCTTACTACACTAATTTTCAAATGGGAAGCGTTTTGCTCTTCTCCTTGCTTAGATACGCGGTCCAATCAGAGACGTCGAGACGGAAGGAAGACCCTTCTTGATAGCGGTACTACTTTAGCTCGTACACGTGATTGGCGGTGAAGGAAAACGCTTCCCATTTGAAAATTACTGTAGGTTCCTAGTTGCTAGGGTCATTTCCTCCCTAATCTCTTTTAATTCTTTTTGAATTTGTGCTTTTGTTGAATCTAATTCTTTTTGTTTTTCCTCAGCACTATCTACCTGATTTTTCCTAAGTTGTTCGTATGAACACACTATATCTTTAATTACATCATCAAAATCAGCTCTTACTTTGTTAATATGTTTACCTATTTCTTTATTAACATTATCTTTGATTTCTGCCTTTAGATCATCCTGTAACTTTTTGAGGTTAGTTTCCACTGTAGTAACATTATTTCTCACTTCATTGACATTATTTCTGACTTCCGTTACTTCTTGGCCTATGCTAGCTATATTCTGATTCACTTTACTTATTTCCTTACTGACATCTTTTCCTATTTCATCCCTACTATTTCTAATTTCCTCTTTCATATCAGTGTTTGACCTATCTAACTTATTACTCATATCTGTGTTTGATTTTTCTATTTTATTACTCATATCTTTCATTTCTGTATTTGATTTGTCTATCTTATTACTCATATCTTTCATTTCCCGCATTAAACTCTGCATCATAGTATGAAAACTGGACGCTACTTCATTGTTAGACATGTTTAAGACATTAATTGGAGTTACAGGCCTACTCTGACTATTAACTTGTTCTATTTCAGAATTTTTTTCTGAGTTCCTATTCTCTGTAAAACCTTCCATGAAGTCTTGTGCGTTTGTCTCAAATTCTGGCCTATCCTGCGAGTCTTTTTCGGTAATATTAGACATTTTTCCTGACCTTAGTAACATTAATATTTATCATTATTCGTCACACGCAATTTTCGTAATTGTCTTCTTTGGAGCACTTAAGTAAATAAAAGATCTTACTTGAAAATAGTATGTTTATACTATTTATTTGTGCTTCCCTCGTAGTGAAGAATTCGTCAGGTCTCCTGTTGCGGGTCTGATGTTTTCTTCGCGGTCTGTACGGCCAGTAGATCACCACCCCTCAACCTTGACTGCCGCTGCCTCTGCCTCCCGTTGACCTTGCGCTCAGCTGTTCCACTCGGCTGCTGCTCCCAAGTGATGCTTTTCTGCTCGCAATCTCGTCTTCCACGTTGTTATTCCGTAGATTCAACACTAGCTCTGCGCCAGTTGGGCCGCCAAATTTGATGCTAGTTGATCGCCCCACGTTGGGTGCCAAATTTGATGTGGTAATGTTGCTTCGATGTAATTTTGGATTTCCACGGCTATAATGTGAGACTCTTCAGGGAACTCGTGCGGTCGATTTCAATTTAACAAACTGGTAAATTTTAACTGCAGTTTATTTATTGCAACTACGCAGATAATATGCCACTATAATATATAATAAAGCTGTTGCAATGAGGCGGCAGTAGAGGTAAATCTCTAGTGCGTATGTACTTGGCGAGTGGAGAGCGAATAATGCGTGCGTGGGCAGAAGGGTTGCCATTTATATAACCTCACTTTTAGTTCTCGTGAGCCACGATATCTCGCATGTAAAAGGGTTTACAAGTTTAATCCCATAATTCTGGTTCTGCCATTGGCTGATTATTCAATTCTAGCCAGCGTCCTTCTTTGAAAATTCAGTTAAACGAACTCATCGGGGAATTCCCTTTCACAAGCGTTACTAGCTACACCTTAGAACATAACAGGCACAAGTACAGCGTCACTTTGATTGCATCATGATAAACTCCCGAAATTAAGCTTTTTTACATAACTAATCAAAATTTTGATATTGAAATACTAATTTCTGAATTAAAATAAGATTATAGGCTATTGTAATATCTTATTACAGCTTCATCATACTGCTAGAGCAACAATTTTTATTGTATATAAATCAACCTGGTTTTTGTTTTAACATTACTACTGCAATTAGCAGCTAAATAGACATTTTTACATTCTATAATAATCTGCTTTCAACAGATTAACATTCTATGACTACATACTACTTTTAATTGCAGCGCATATTAAGCGTATGTTTTTAAATATAAATAGATTTTAATGAATTTGTAAATACATTACTGTGATAATGTAAATAGTATTTTAATTGACTGTGTAAATATGTGTATTTTCTTTTTAGCATGTGTATTTTTTAGCATAACTCATAACTCAAAACAGATTATATCATTCTAATAATAAATATCTGAGGCTAACTGCGGCTTTTTGGTTTTATCATTATTTGAGGGTATAAGGCGAAACATTAATCACTAATTTCCTTAATGATTATGAATATCATACAGCAAATTTATGGAAGCAAATTAATCCACATTTCATATCAGCAACACTACTGACGGTCCTACAGCATACAGCATTTTTATCTTCCATAACCACAATGTAAAGTAAGGAGTTTATTTAATTTTAAACTAAAATACAAGCACCTCAAGTAAATCAGGTAAGCTGTTTCATTTTTATTTCATATGAATTCAAGACATTGTCATATCACTCCTGGATGTTGCTTGATATATATTATCAGTGTACGGAAAAAAATTCAGTTAGATTTAAAAGCTGATTTTCAAGATTTTTTTTTACCATTTTTATGATGAAATTCAATTTTTAAATAGCGAAATATATGTAGAAATTTAACATTTTATTTGACGAAATCCGGAGTTTTTATTCACCACAAATCATCAACTCTACCTATCATCCTTGGGCTTCTTCGAAATTTCAAAAAATATTCAAAAATTTCGGGATCACTTTAGCCACAAAAAACAATTACAGTATTAAGAATTTAATAAAAACTAACCACGGTGACTGCATACCTCCAGGGAAAAAATCAGGAATATATCAAATTAATTGTCAAAATTGTGACCAATTTTACGTAGGAAGAACAAAAAGAAACATTGACACCAGAGTAAAAGAACATGTGAGGAACATCAAAAACTGTCAAATTGAAAAATCAGCTGTGGCATCACATGTTTGGGAATATGACCATGACATTTCGAAAGAACCTAAACTATTAAAGTCAGTAAGTAAACACAAGGATCTGGAAATTTGGGAAAAAAATTTACATTAAAAAATTCAAGAACAGCCTAATGAATTTTGAAATACCTGAGGAGGACAGTTTAATCAGAAAGTTCATAAAAAGCCCACCAGGTGCGCAAAAGAATCTTCCTGAGAAGGATTTGGCAGTTGATAGAGTATTTGAAAATGGGGAGGAGGTTCCTTGAAATGTGTCATACCAAATTATGGTAAGTGAAGCAAAAAGTGTGTTTATGTCAACTCATATAGTAAATTAATTTTATTATAGTTGCTTCACTGTATAAAGTTCCACAAAGTCTTTATTGTGATAATTTACTTCTATGTTGGCCAAAAATGAGAATGAAATTACTAAGACCCAGAAGGGGCCTTCAAAATCAATCGGGAAATTTTACATATCTCACTCACCCTAGCCTAGGAATGCCGCAACTCCAAGAGCAACTTTTTACTTTCACATGCTGTTTTACACACTCCGTGACACACTGAAGTCAACATCACGGCGAATCCGCAAAGCTAAACGATAGCAAGAGAGCCTATGCGCAAGCGCAAGAAACAAAAGCACATCAACTCAGTAGGCGCGTTCGAAAAGAAACTGTAATATAATCTATACATTTTAAAATCACTTCACATTCACATTTTTGTTGTCTGCTCTCATTAATGATATGCAAATATTGCAATGTTGGGAGAACAGCTTCCCAGGAGGCCTGGAATAAATCAAGCCCTCTGTATTTTTTACTGGTGTAGGCCTACATCATGCTGTTTGGTATGTCTGCAGGCAAAAAGAGCATCTCTTTAACAGAACTTCTAATGATCTTGTCAATGTCTTCCAAAAAAAGTAGAAGACAACTGATGCAAAGGAGCCATCTGTAGAGGATAAATTAGTTTGGGCCAAATGTACTGTAAATAATAAATAAGGAGATCTTGTCATAGTAATGTTAGATGTGAAACAAGCTTGTGATACAGTTGGCTATGTTCATTTGGAAAAAGTTCTTGATAGTCAGTGATTACCAAGCAGTCTTTGCCAATGAATAAAATCTTTATCAGGTGGGAATAACCCAAGAATTTACTCAATGGGAAATAAGTTTAATTCTATAGGACTTAAGAGGGGAGTCTTTCAGGGAACCCCATTTTCCTCATCCCGATTTAAACTCTCAATTGATTTCCTTCTTAAACAGATGACAGAAAAACAGAGATGCTTACTGATGCTAAGTTACATTAAGTGCATTTGTAGATGACCTAGTTATTATCAACAACTCCCTGGCCTCAGCCCATGACCTTGTAATGATGGTAATATCCAGAGCCCGAATTTTTAGGTTTTTATAAATCCTGTTTTAGTTTTAAATATATTTTAGACAATTTTTTCAAAATTTTACTTTAATGTAAAATAAATACATTGAAAAAATAATAAGTTAATTCATTTTATTTTTACTTAAATTTCCATGACTCTGAACCACAAAACATTAGGAATACTTTTGCTTACTTTTAGAATTACCTGTGTCATTTCCAACTCCACCACAAAGTCAACAAGAACGTTTCTCAATTAATCAACTTTTAGAATATTTCACTTTCAGTGTCCTGCTGTAGCAAACACTGTGAATAAACTGCAAGTGTAAGCTTCGTAAGAATGCCTTTAAGTTGCTTCTAGAGTAACCGGGTATTTCGGTTCACTTAAGATTCCCTTTGCCGAAACAATGGAGTACAAAAATGACAAAATTACAAAACAAAATGCTGTATTTTATCTTACAAAATAATATACTGGCAACATTGAGCAAGATGCAAAATGCAGGCAGATATTTGAAAAGTAATTTTTAGTAGAACAATAATAATTAGATTAATTACTACAGTTGACTCCCTCTAGTCCGGCCTTGGATGGTTCGGCCGCCGGATGGTTTGGCCGACTTCTTGGAATGAGCCATCTGCGTGCAGAAGGGTTTCTCACGGCAATAATCGACTAGAATAAACATGTCTGTTTAGTTTCCAGTCTTAAGTGTAAACAAATCGCATCAGTTCACTTGACGATTGCGTTCATTTCAGACGTGAATTTTACTCTTGTGCTGTTAGTATCTTTTACTGTGACTACCTATGTCGAGCAACAGGCTGGCGCATCAGCTGTTGATGTAATGTTCATGAAGAAGTGGCGTGATTATGCTTTCAAAGAAACAGTTTAATTAAAAAAGCAGAAGAAAATAACAGATTTCTTTTAATTTTGAAATTGTAATTGTAATACTGTATTTTAATTTTTGCGTAAGTACGCTTTCAAAATCGACAAAACCATCTTAGAAATTGATTTTTGCTTTACATGTTTAAAAGACCGCCGGATAGTCCGGCCTTTTTTAATCCGGTCTCGGGGTGGCCGGATTAGAGGGAGCCTACTGTATTGTTATGTTATCATATTTTACCTGAAAAGCAGTTCTAGCCGTTTTTAGTTTTTAACGTCTTATTTAGCCATTTTTAGGTTTTATAAGATTTGCTATGTGACTACCATGGCGGTGAAATGGATAATTATGTTAAAATATCACAGTTAGCTAGCAAGGAACAAAATTGTTTAGAGTACAGTGGATAAAATTACCTCGAACAGTCACTATGTTTCAGCCTGAACTCCAGGCCTTCCTCAGGTGAAATGAGTTGGACCTAGGTTTGAATTACCTAGTATGTTGAAATAGTTTAAAACCTAAGAATCCGGGCCCTAGTAATATCCTTGCTATAAAATGTAGGACTATAAATAAACTGTCAGAAATCTGGAGCTATTAATATAAAGAATGGAGCATAGTTGAAAGAAGACATATTATCTGATTGATAATATGTCTATTGAGAGGACACTATTGAGAGGCTAGGAGGACACTATTAAATATTTAGGTGTCACTTTTCAAGAAGAAGCAAAATTTAGTCCAGAAAGAGTTATAGTGTCTCTTAGAAACGATCTTGAAAATCTGATCTCCACTCCTATGCTATGACTTGGTCAAAAACTGAATATTGTTAATCAGTACATTTGGCCTAAACTAACATATCCTCACAGACGGCTCCTTTGCAGCAGTTGTCTTCTACTTTCTTGGAAGACATTGGCAAGATCATTAGAAGTTCTGTTAAAGACATACTCTTTTTGCCTGCAGACATACCAAACAGCATGATGTAATCCATGCCTCCTGGGAAGCTGTTCTCCAACATTGCAATGTCTGTGCGTTGGTTCTAACAGGATCAACGTCAATTTCTTGCAAGAATGAGATCTAAACATTATTGAGCTTGGCTAGTCTTTATCTTTCATATAATAAGAGTGTCAATGCATGTTGCTATTAATAGACTTAATATAAAAACCTTAGAGGCCAATGTCGGAAGTTCTGAGCAAAAAATGTTACTTCTGCAAAGGCTTCAAAGTCAGTTGTCTCAAACGCAAGTTTTATGACATTGGCCCTTTTAGAACGAAGCCACAGATAATTGCATATAATTAATGAAAGCAGACAACTCACATGTGAATGCACTCAGGAATTTGGATGATGAATTTAACTCTTAACCATGGACATGATTGTTCTGTTTCATTGGCTGATATGCATAAAAAAAGAGTACATAGTTTTTACTTGCAGAATTCAAATTTATACTTGCAGTCGTATGCATAAAAACCAGATGGACTTCCCACTCACTGCGTCCACGTGACAAAAAGCTCTTTAAGTACTCAGCCGCATAGCACCCACTTCAATTATGTATGCATAAAGACTGAGTGGCAGGAGCGTTTACTAGGAAATTTGTGAGCTACCAAATACGACAGTCAGTGACACTCACTACATGCTACTCGGGTGATTCACGCGGAATATATGGACATTCCAGAAAGAATGAAATCTACAAAGAATGTAGGGACAACCCTCTGGCATGTAGATGAGCCAGAAACAATCCCTGCGGCTTTTCCTTATGAAAATTTGCATAAATAAAATACTTGAATTTTTAACTATACTTCCTCTGCCAGTATTAGGTACTATAGATAGAGGAAGTATTATGTAGACCCCGAAATACAATGTCATGTTTCCAACTTGTTTTGAGGTTCCCTGAATCCAAAAATATTATTTTCTGAAAGATGTTTGTCTGCATAGCTCGAGAAACCACTAATTGACAAGAAACAATTTTTTTTATTTAGGTTAGGTATCTTTTGGGAGTGTGACACGAAGACTGGCCAGTTTACACAAAGAAAAGTTTGTTTTTTTGCAGCATTCTCGAAAACAATTTTGTTTAAATTTTGTAATTGAGGTGCTTATATTAAGAGCTAAACTTTTATTTGAAATATTTTTTCGCAAAAATTCTCTGACGGATAGTTACAAGGCAGGCACCGTTCATAGAAACTCAATCTTGCCTGGTGAACAATAAGATTTCCATCAAGCTGATACAACTGAATACCTATTCTTTGCAACACGGCCTCTTATTCTATATCACAATTTGAAGAAAGGTGTATTGCCCCCACTTACAGAAGTTTGCGAGTGCATTAAATAACATTTTATTTGGGTTGTGCATCCTTCAGGAATGCGACACAAAGAATGGCAACAACTTTCTTTTCATTCTTACAAGCACTTTATTTGAAGAAAATTTCATTTTTCTTAATTTTCTCGAAATCAGTTTAACGATTTTTATAGGTATATTATGTAGGCCTACTATAATATAGTATACTATGAGTAAAACTTTTATTTGAAAATGTTCTCCCAATAAATTCTCTGAAGGGTAGTTATAAGCAATTTCATGCAATGACTTGGTTTTATATATATATATATATATATATATATACATATATATATCTTGCCTCGCAAATAATGCGACTGTGGATGAGGCTGACACAAATTAATGCACACTACTGCAATACAATCATGTACTCTACACTAGAATACATTAAGGGTAGAGGGAGTTATGTAAGTGTTTCATATCACATTTTAAAAATATTAATTATCGGTATATATCATATTGTAATTATGTTTAGTGGTTTTTTAACTAATTAATTCCTAAAATATTATGGAAATAAATATTTTCATTTATTATATTACTTCACTTTAAGTTTCTTATGAATACAAATTGTATTACAGTGATGGTTATTGTAAACTTCTTAAAGCTAATGCTTGCATATTACGAAAATAATTATCTCATTTCTATTGTACTGTTGAAATTTGCTGATTGATGGGTTTGTTTGGTGGTCTATTATTTCCTGGATTTCTTTCTTCTACTCATTCAAAATGTCTGTTTGTTCCCAGTTTTCTCTATGTTTGTTTTATTTTTTATCCTGGTCTTCATGATTTGTACTTTTTGTACTTGGATTTCCCTGACATTGAAGCCTAATTTCGAATTTATATATGTAAGAACTACTGGCAATTATTGGGATTTTGAAGGAAAAAATGTATTAAGTATTAAAACTTCAACGAGACCCAATAGAATTATTTTCTTCCTCTTCCTTTATTCTGATATGGCTGTGATTTAAATGCCATTCTTGATGAAGACCCTTCTTTGTTTTCATATCTTTGTTTATGCAAGTGAATGTTCTGCGTGGGTAGCCTGGGTAGGAACTCTGCGATTTGTTATGCATACGACTAGTGAGTGACTTCACGTATCAACAAAAAGAAACTCTCACTTTATGCTTACTTTTATGCATATCAGGCATTAACATGGATGTGAGAAAATGACTGCTCAGAGTTTAAAAGGAGCTTTTAACAGTGAAAAAGCTTATGAAATATGAATTTTAATTATTATTCAAGCAAGTCGACTTCTAAAATTTTTATTCCATCATTTTAAGGGGGTTTTCAGGGCACACGATTGAATCACTGCATCATAAATGCAATGAAATGCACTGTCTCAAAGATATGTTAATATTTTTCAAATGAATACCTAATTAATACAAACCTTTATTTGTCTTAGTCACTCACGTGGCTCCCAACTAGATATTAATCACAGTTCTTCATAGTATGTGACTGTATTCATAATTGCAGTACTTTGACTTACACCTTTTCCCCCCCTTAGAAATAAGATATACAGTTATTCTGCCTCAATACATTAACTGTTAAAGTTTCCTTGTGCACACCAAACATGCTGGCTAATCATATCAGTAACATTTGAAATGTTTTCCTTTTCTTAGTGATATGAATAAGCAACAAGATGTTCTTTTCTTAAAGTTTTAATTTTCCTTTACAGTCCCTTCCATTGAGGGACTGAGAATTCTATTGATGGTACTTCATGAGCTCTTTAACAAGTCTCAGATGAAAAACGTGTTTGTTACCACCCTTGTACTTTTTGAAAAGAGGTCTGTCAACATGGATAACCTGTCTTAAAATGAACTACAATGTAGCATCAGTACGTTTCATTCCTGGCGGTCCCTTGTGAGGAGCCCAGTGCAGATACTGCCTGGAGATAAAAACCCTTGCACACGTCTTGGGACAATGTGACATGGAATGCTGCTTAGAAATTCTCAAGACCATATTGTGTGTTCCATGCTGGCTGCAGCATGGAAAAAAAAAAGAAAAAGGGATGGACCGTAGAAGTAGTAGTTTCTTGTGCAGCCACCAATGGTTCAACAAGACAGGTTGATATTCTGGCATTTAAAACAGATGGACATGGAATAATTCTTAACCCTACCATCAGGTTTGAGCAAAATTGTCATCAAGCAGAAGTCCACACAGAGGGGGGAAACTCTGTGCTGCTACATCCCTGAAGGGACTTGACCTACCACTGCATCATCTACCATAGGCAGATGGCAGGATTGGGGGGCATGTGGTTAGCATGCTGACACCCACGGCTGTTAATGGTGGTTTTCATGATCGGAGCTGCTACTTCTCTTTCAAGTAGCTCCTCAATTTGAATCAGAGGCTGAGTACACCCTGTTCCAGACCTCTCTACCCCAGAAAAATCCAAGGAGGTACCAGGAATCGAACCCGGGCCGATGGATCTGTAGTCAGCGATTCTAACCACATGACCACGCTGACGGTCCCGAAGTCCACACAGAGAAAATCAACATCTACCAGCTTGCCGAAGAATATTTTAAGGACCAGTATCGTCTGCTGGATCTTAAAGTGTAGGGACTTCTGATTGATGCCCACGGTGCCCATGAAAAATCATTTGTTTGAAAGAAATGTAAAATCATTTTGGATAGCATTAACATGAAGAATCCAGAATTAAATCACAGAAAAAACTATTAACATCATTGAATAATAAAAATGTAATATATACG
This sequence comes from Ectobius pallidus, assembly GCA_964059195.1. Lineage (NCBI taxonomy): Eukaryota > Metazoa > Arthropoda > Insecta > Blattodea > Ectobiidae > Ectobius > Ectobius pallidus. The sequence goes on from CAXKWD010000008.1 coordinate 42,115,055, forward strand.
AAAGCAGATAAGGGGAATTTGGACCAAGAGGATTACAAAAATAGAATGCAGGAGTTGTAGCAATGAATTTAAAGAATTTGAGACAAACCCACTAAACAAATGTATAGAAGATGTAGATGAGGTCTTGAAAGAAATTAAGATATTATCAGGGAAAGAAAAATATAGCCTGAAATGTCATAGCCCTACATAAGGAAGAATATATGGATTACCAAAGATCCATAAAATTAGAAACAAAATGAGACCAATTATTAGCAATATCAACACTCCTACTTACTTTCTGGCAAAATGATTAACACAGAAATTTCAAAGAATGGATAATTTTAGAAGCCACAGCATAAAGAATTCTCTTGAGCTAGTAGACAAAATTAAGGATTTGGAAGTATCAACTCAAGACAGACTTGTATCTTTTGATGTTCAGTCTTTATTTCCCAGCATATCAAAATAAAAATAAAAATCTTCGGACTACTTAGAGAACTGGTTAGAATCTATCAATGTGGAAAAGGATACTACAAAAGAATATCAAAAACTCACATAATTCAGCAACAGTCCTCTATACCCCCTTGTTTTTCAGCAAAAGTCCTCCTTAGCCCCTTTTAAGCACTTCAGTCGGATTTAGCCCTTTTAAGGTTCTATAAGATTCATATATTCAGAAGTAAGGGACATCAAACGGAAAAAATATGTTAAAATGTTCTAATTAGGAAGCTGGGGGAAAATAGGTTAAAACCATCAAATCCGGGACCTAATCATCATCTACCAAGGCTGTTCTGGGAGCTCACATTCTGCTATAAATACATGCCTCATGTAGATATATTCTAAAAGCAAGGTTGACTGATGCTATCAAAACAACAAAATCTGTGACACATTTTATCCAGGCAATTAGTGGGATAAGGGAATCCACAGACAATGATGACAGTGAAGTGCCATCTGGAATTAAATGAAGGACGAAGTAGCATAGAAATTACGATGCCAAGGAAGTGAGTGTTCCAATCTTTTAAGAACCTCTTCATCGCTTTCAATCTTTGGATTATCTGGAAGCATCAAAACTGGCAATCCTTTCTACTTTCCAGAATTTTCGAAAATCTTTGCTGTACAATCATACAATATGTTGGAGAAGGGCTGATTGAAAACAGAACTGTCTTGTATGAAAGAAATTATTACAGGAAAATTGATGGAGCTGCTCTTCTACTCAAGCTTATGATTAAAAACAATTTGGTAGATACATTCTCCAAAATAACAAACCTTCTCAGAATTATAATCACCACTCCTATGACCACAGCAGAACCAGAAAGATGCTTTTCTACATTGAAGAGGATAAAGACATTCCTAATGAATACCATGTCACAAAAAGTCTTACAGTTCTTACAATGCTTTCCATAGAGAAAAACATTATTGAAAACATGGATGAGTTCAACATTTAGACAAAAGCCATTAATCACTTCTGCAATAAGAAGGAACGTCACATGGACTGTGAGGCAGTAATTACATAAGTAGACCTACCAATAATTTTTTTAATTTTCAGTTGACTATAGCACACTGTCGTTTTAAGCCACAAGCTGCTACTGAGCGGTTCCTACTTCAACTTCACTTGAATTGTCACTAACCTGGACTGCAGTTTCAAATGGCATCCTAATTCATCCTCAGCTAGACTCCATCTGCTGGTTGTTACAATGTCTGCCCTTCATTTGCCACCAGATTCTGAAACACAGTGTACTTCCTCATGTACTTCCCACTAAGCTTTTCTGAGAGCAGTTGCAATATAGGACCTGATCTTGTGGTGTCGTGTATTTCTCTATAGTTCTCCTTTTGGACAAAATCCCAGAACATGCCCAAGAGTTCTGGCTCTTCACACCTCTGATAGCAACACAACACAAGGTGGAATATTGTGAACGTCCAGGAACAGCCTGTACCACAGAAGGGTCAATCCATTAGAAACACCGCCGTCTCGAGAATTACACTGCCTGTCCTATGCTTTATTTTAACATGGAGTTCAGAGTATTGTTAAATTGCCTAATTTATCCAGTAGAGGCGACACAGTTCACACCCAGATTGCAGCAATCACTAATCAAAATAAGCGTTAAACAGACACAGATACTTGTGTTATTTGTTTAGAACGTAATATTATTCCAGTATATGACACTTACCTTGAAATGGAATTTTGGAGCAATCCTTAAAATAAATGTAAATTAATTAGACGCATTGATAGACTATATTATGAGCACCGCCGTCTCGAGGAGTAATACAGTTTAGAAGGCAGTGATTATGAGACGGCGGTGACAGCACTACATAATCAACAATGTCGTAGCAAAAAACAAGAAGCAGTCTGGGTGTGAAAGGTGCTGCCATCTGTAATGTCGCCGAGTACGCAAAATTAGCCGTATAGGACAGGCAGTGTATACACGATTAATACAGTCTAGAAGGCAGTGATTAGAAATGAACCAGGCCAAGTTGCTCGACATTTTTGATTTTCCTAATTTTTTTACCAGTTATTTCCCAACTAAAGGTGAGTTCAAAACTATAGTAAAAATTTTTTTAGGTGCACACTTTTTTTTTGGAAGCCATTTTAAGTTTGCTTTGTAACCGTCTTTCAGTCAAAAACATGTTTTACACAAATGTATGTAACTCTGTTAATTTTATAGATAACAAGACAAAATAAAGACCAAAATTATCAGAATGAAATGTTCTTCATTTTTGTTTTGACATAATATTACCTAACTAGTGAGGAAAGTGAAGAAAAAAATTCACAACTACAAATTGAAAATTAACTTAAAACGGGAGTTTTAGTGCCGCAAAATTATTATAAGGAAGAAAGACTCGCCCTTATTTTTTTTTCTTGTGTAGATCTACTATAGGACTACTCGCTGTAGAAGTTTCAAGGTTGAGAACTTTGCCCTTTTTTTTAATACAATTTTTAAATCGTATTTTGGCAATATTTGAAGTAGAATATCTCAAAAGGGACTGAGTGAAAAATTATGAAATTTATACAGATAACACCTCTTTACGATATAAAGATGTGATATAAATTTGGTGACTGAGACTCAACTGGTTCCGGAATTATAGTGCATTGAAGTCGGCCAAAAATTGAGTTATACACACATAAAATTTAACGGTAATTTAATAGTAAAAATCCACATTGTAATTTTGAATAGAAAATTTTAGTGAACCTAACTTTGTTACAGAAAAAAGTTGTATATGTAGGCTACATTTCATCAGTTAGCATGACAAATTTATAATTTCCTCAAAGCGTTGAAGAGTGCTGTAATTTCGGTGCATAGTTTTTCTGTTTGTTGTGCTTTCTGCCTGAAACTCTTGTTAGTTCTGTAGGGGCAATCTTCCTCACAATTTTACTTACTGGAACCCACACCATGTCGCCACCGGTGAGGATCTTATTTGCTTTTATTATTTAACACAGGCTGTTCTCGAGTAGGATTTATTAGGACTATTCCATGAATGGATTTTGAAAAGGATAATAATTTTCTTACTTTGTTATCAATATCCTGCCCATCGAATCGAGTCCCCAATGCTTCCAATAGTGCATAACACAAGATGGAGTGCTGGCTTGCACCCAATCAAAATTGTGCTTTTAATCAATGTACACATGCATTATTTACATTTGCAATATATTATTTAGATTTTCAAACAAGTTGTGTTCTAATAAATACTGTGTTTTCATTCTATTCACTGGCAGCATGTGACATAATAATCATTGCACTTTGATGCCTTACGTGTCCAGTAACGAGCTAGAAAATTGCATCCTTGCGATCCGAGGAAGGATGAAACAGTAAAACCTATTGACTTAGAGTGACGGAAACTAGTGTGATAAGATAGAAGACAAACGCAAAAGATTGCGTGACTCATGTCCCGCGCTAAAATCAGGAGAAAGCAGAGGCGTCAACTTTTGAAAAACATTGAGTGGGCTCGAAGACATTAATATTTTCACACTCCCACCCCTATTAAGGTTGATGAAATGGTTTTATAAGTAATATTATTGATGTGACTTGGCAAGAAACGATTTCAGTGTTTGTAATAACAATCACATTTTGTAATTCAATCGCCAAGAAAGTAGTGTGTAGCCTGGTTAACATATTTTTAAGTTTATATTATTGTATACATTATTGTAACACTCAACAATGCTTTTGACACATATTTTGTGCAGATTTATATTGACTGAATTGAATTTATTGAATGACGAAGACATTTTTTCTGTTACATAGTAGGAAAATGAATTTTTACCATCAATTTCTGTTAAATTTCATGTGCGTATAACGCAATTTTTGGCCGACTTCAATGCACTATAACTCCGGAACCAGTCACCAAATTTATATCACATCTTTATATCGTAAAGAGGTGTTATCTGTATAAATTTCTTAATTTTTCACTCAGTCCCTTTTGAGACATTCTACTTCAAATATTGCCAAAATACGATTTCGGGACATTTTGAAAAATTGTATAAAAAAAAAGGGCAAAGTTCTCAACCTTGAAACTTCTACAGTGAGTAGTCCTATAGTAGATCTACACAAGAAAAAAAAATTAAGGGCGAGTCTTTCTTCCTTATAATAACTTTGCGGCACTAAAGCTCCCGTTTTAAGTTAATTTTCAATTTGTAGTAATGAATTTTTTTCTTCACTTTCCTCCCTAGTTAGGTATTATTATGTTAAAACAAAAATGAAGAACATTTCATTCTGATAATTTTGGTCTTTATTTTGTCTTGTTATCTATAAAATTAACAGAGTTACATACATTTGTGCAAAACATATTTTTGACTGAAATACGGTTACAAAGCAAACTTAAAATGGCTTCCAAAAAAAAAGTATGCTCCTAAAAAATTTTTTACTATAGTTTTGAACTCACCTTTAGTTGGGAAATAACTGGTAAAAAAATTAGGAAAATAAAAAATTAGGCCAGTCAGTAGAGGTAATGGGGGATATTCTAAAAAAGTAAGCATAAAGTATGAGCGACTTCTTGCTGAGCAGTGTAGTCACTCACAAGTCCTATGCAAAATAACACCGCAACGACAGAAAGTTCTGACTCGCCGGCTATCACTTTATGCTCACCCAACCCACACGAAACATGCACCTGCATAAACAAACTTACGAAAATAAACAAGGGTCTTCTCGCAGTGGGAGATGCCAGATCAGCATTATGAAGAGGAAGACAATTCATTATTTCTGCTCTCTCTGAAGGGACTGCATAGAATGGTCATTTACATCATCATATCAGATACCGCAATGGAAGAAGTACAGGATCACATAATCTATAATATTTTAGGATTAAATTAGTTTAATGAAAATTCATAACATAATTGCAACATTTAATATAATTAATATTTTTAAATGTGATATGAAACATTCATATAACTCCCTCTACTCTTAATATAGCCTATTCTAGTGTAGAGTACACGGCTGTATTGCAGTAGTGCGCATTCACTTGTATCTGCCTCGTTTCCAAGTCGCATTATTCGCGAGGCAAGACCAAAAAATCCAAGTCTACATTGTATAAAATGAATGGCTTATAACTAGCCTTCAGAGAATTTCTTGGGAGAAGTTTTTCAAATAGTACTTATTACAATATATTATAGTAGGCCTACATAATAAGCCTATAAAATTGTTAAAACTATTTCGAGAAAATTAAGAAAAATTAAATTTTCGTCAAATAAAGTGCTTGTAAAAATGAAAAGAAAGTCGTTGCCGTACCTCGTGTCGCATCCCTGAAGGATACACAATCCAAATAAAATCTTAATAAATGCACTCGAATACTTTTGTATAACCTAGGCGTGGCAGTACACCTTTCTTCAAATTCTAATATAGAATAAGAGGCCGTGTTACACAGAATAGGTATTCAGTTGTATTAGCCTGATGCAAAGCTTTACCGTTCACCAGACAAGATTGAGTTTCTGTGAACGATGCCTGCCTTGTAACTACCCGTCAGAATTTTTTTTTCGGAAAAAATATTTCAAATAAAAGTTTAGCTCTTAGCATAAGCACCTCAATTACAAAATTTAAACAAAATTTTTAAACCCCTAGTACCTAGTACTGATAGACGGATTAAAACTAAAAATTTATAGTTTTCATTCTTTCTGGAATGTCCATATATTCCACGCGAATCATCCTAATAGCATGCTGTGAGTGAAGTGAGTGTGCTGTTTTGGTAGCTCACAAATCTCCTACTTAATACTCCCGCCGCTCATTCTTATAGCATGCGGAATTGAAGCGGGCACTAAGCGACAGAGTACAAAGAGCATCATGTCACGTGGGCGCAGTGGGTGGGGGAGTCCTCAGGCTTTTTATGCATACGACTGCAAGTGCAAACTTGAAATCTGCCAGTAAGAACTTCATACTCTTTTTTTTAGAATATCCCCCATTGTACGATGCAAAAGGTGGGGTAGAAGATTTTATTTTTTTAACTTTTACATATGGATACAAACATGTAAAAAAACAAAAATGCTAACACGGGCGACCTCGGGAAAACTTTTGGCAGCAAAATAACCTCGAAATTTTAGGACTTTTTTGGGGGTTTTCGCCTATAACTCCTAAACGGTGCATCCTATGGAAAAAATTACGGTATAATTAATTAAAGATCATTAAATTTTGCGTCAAATGAGTACCATATCGTAATAATTCGGTCAGGTGGTATGGTCGAAAACCATGGTCAAAGAACGTCGATTTTTTACAACTTTGTAAAAAACTGAGATGTAGTACTATATATGAGTCTGCAGTTTGGAAATGAGTACTCTAAGATAAAAACTCATAGAATAAAAGTTGTAGAGCATCAAATTCTGCGTTCACTGAGTACAAAAAGTTTTAAATCGGTCAAGTACACCTTTCGAAATTGACAATCTCCGGCAATTGGCATAAGGAACCCATGAAGGAACCTATGAGTTGCAGCTCTATCCAGCCAAACCAAAAGTATCTTTCTATCGCATTCTTTAATATAATAATAATACAGTAAAACCTTGTTAACACGAATTCCAAGGGACCGAAAAATGAGGGGTTCGTGTTAAAAAAATTCGTGCTAACCGGGGACTAATTTTTTTTTTTTAATGAACCAATTACGGTATACGCTATCGAAGAAAATACTGTTACATGCAAAAGTAGGCTATGTAATTAAGCCTACCTTTTAAAAAAGGTCATTTCCTGATGTAAAATTCAAGTAAGTTGCGCTCTCACTGATGGGAATGAAAGTGCCTGGAAACTTCACGGCCAATTGTATTCACAGCTTCAGTAAACCCAGCAGATGATTCGGATGTTGCAGCAAATCCCAAACGTTCTATAAAGTGGCTATGGCGGCAAACACTTCCTGGCAGGTGGGTTACAAGTTTTAATGCAACGTATGATGAAATCGTACTGGTTATGTTTGAATGGACAGAAAAATAAAATAAGAAACGTTATAACCCGATTGTTGGCGGCACGATGCTTTATTTATTTATTTAGCAATCCTGTAGACCAGCCGTACTGGCATAGGATAACAATAACAACTCCCGATTGTCGAGCGATTGCACCAGCCAGCGTTGATGTTAATCCAATTACTCGTAGCCATTCACATAAGTAACCGGGAATTTAATAAAGGTTTACGTTTAATTTCATTTCTTGCATACCTACCAAAGGAAAAACAGGAAATAACCATTTTAAAAGCTTTGGAAGTTTGTGTTAAATGACATTTCAAGATTCAAGGGACAGAAAAACAGTTCGCAGTTCGTGGTAACCGAAATTCGTGTTAACCGACAAAACTTTCATAAGAAACAATACATCTTTGCCGGGACCAAATCTTTGTTCTTGTTAACAGAGTGTTCGTCGTAAGCGAGTTCTTGTTAACGAGGTTTTACTGTAATAGTAATAACAATAATAACAACAATAATAATAACAATAATAATAATAAATAAAAGAATTGAATTTCATTGTTGCCGTCTCCCACCTTTCCTTCCAATGACCGTTACAATCGTCACGTTCTCAACTGAAAATAAATGTGATTTTCATTCCGAGGTACTTAGCTCGTAAAAATGAGTGCCTTCGACCCAGGAGTGTGTTTCATTTGTAACAACCGTTTTAGTGAGGGTGAAACCACGGTTGTGAGAGAGAAATGTTTGAAAAAAATTCAAGATGCGAGTGTAAGATGCATGAATGAAGAACATCAGCAGTTTTTGGAGGGCCGGAAGCAAGTGAGAATACATGATACCTGCCGCAAAAAATACGGAAATGAGCGAATGATTGCAGCTTCGCTACGCCGTCGTACAAGTGGTGGAGATGGAGCTGGTGGCAGTCAAAGGAGTCAACTTCTTCGATCTATAGCTGAAGATTTCAACTTCAGATACAAGTGTCTTTTCTGTGGAGAAGGGCGAAGTGAAGATTTAAAAAAAAAAACAGGAACGACTTCCTAAGCATGAAAGGAATTCAACCCATCAAGTCACGACACTAGAGTTTAAACAAACGATCAGGACTGCAGCCCAAAAACGCAATGATGAGTGGCGACAAAAGGTTCTACATCGGATCAGAGATGTTGAAGACTTGGTAGCAATAGATGCGTGGTATCACAGGTTTTGCTACAGAAAACTGTATAATCGCGTGAAAGGGGACCATACACGAGGGTACCATCCTTGCAGAAATGTTGATGAGGCAATGGAATGAATTTACTCCTACCTCGAAAACAACTCGGACGAATGCCAGTTTTCCATGGACGAGTTGATTAAAAAGTAGATGGCGACTTTCGACTTGATGTCAGAACAGTTAAATCATGCCTCTACCAGAAATATGGCCAGGATGTCTTGATAGTCGAAGTATCCACGAAGAAAACAGTTGTTTGCTTCCAAAATATCGGCCACAAAATTCTCAGTGACAAATGGTACAGCGAGCAGGAAAGTGATCCTCAAAAGGAAAGGCTACGTGTGGTCAAAGCTGCGGCTGAAATATTTTTGTCAGACATAAGGTCGCAAGTGTGTGATGTTGGAAGGTATCCGCCATCTTACACTTTTCCAAAGACTGTGCCTTACAAAACAGTCAGAAGAAGACTTAAAAAACTTTTTTACTTACGAACTCGTGCCCTACCCGATGTCGCTCTTTGCAGAAGGAGCCATGCGGAAAGGAACAAAGTCGTCTATGTATGCAGCATTCACCCCACTTCCCTCCAATGCTACAGAAGGGCGACAGTATTTCGCAGTAGTTGATGGAGGCTACCTGCTTCATAAAGTCGTTAGGCCTCGCAATGCCTCCTTCTCAACCATTGCCAATAGCTACTCCTTTTTAAAAAGACACTATGGGTCCACAAATGTTGCCGTTGTGTTCAACAGATACCCTGCTCAGAGTGACACTAAAAGATCCGAGCGATTGCGGCGGATGAAGATTCATCAATCCCTCGAAGTGATCTTTGACGTAAATACAGTTAACCAAGTCGCTCCGGAAAAGTTTTTGGCTAATGAAAAAAATAAAAGTCGCCTCATTGAAGTCCTGAAAAGTCACTTCGAGGATTGTGACATTTGAAGTCTATCAGGCCCGAGAAGATGCTGATTTGCTCATTGTAAACACCGCCATTTCCAAGGTCAAGGAGCACGAATATGTCACAATAATTGGAGAGGACATGATTGGGCTTGGCCAGCCATGCACCAACTTGGTCTTTCTGAAACCTGGAAAAGGGGGTGCTGCTGACGTTCAATATTTGACAACAACTTTCAAATTCGACCAATCCATATCCAGCCACATCCTTTTCTTCCACGCATTTAGTGGTTGTGATACGACATCTGCTATTTTTGGCCAAGGAAAGATGAAAATGAGCAGCATGGTCACCTGTTCGAAAGAACTTAAGGACATCTCTCGGCGCTTCCTCAATCCACTCACCAGCCCTGATGAGATTGCTGAGGCTGGTGTGCGTGTTTTCGGTGTTTGTTTACACCGGCAACTCCACCAACGTAGCTCTGGACGAACTGCGCCACTCCACGTTCACACGAGCAGTCACGAAGGGAAAAGTGGACCTTGCAAGACTGCCACCTACTTATGATGCTGCACGCCACCACTCATACCGGTGTTTCCATCAAATACAGACTTGGTTGGGAAACACAATGAACCCGGAAGAGTGGGGATGGGTGTGTAGTGATGCGGGTTTAGTGCCACTAAAAACCACCAGAGACGTGGCTCCCTTGTCTCTACTCAAGACAGTGTCATGCGCTTGCAAGATAGCGTGTAGTAGAGCCTGCTCTTGCCGTAAGGCTGGTCTGAAGTGTTCGTCCATATGCAAGTACTGCTGTGGTCAACAATGTGACAATACTTTACCTCCGGGGTTGACGATGATGATAACGAAGATTACTTCAACCAGCTATTGGAACCTGAGGAACAACAAGGGGAGGATGACGAGAGCTTCCTACCACCTCTACAGCTGCCAGTAGAGGAGCCGGGGCCATCCAAACGGCTCAGGAAAAGATGAAGAATACTTGCACCATATGATGAAGCTAAAGGGAAACGATGGGTTACCGCCAATGACTGTCTTTTTTTTTAACCTCTAGTTACACAAGCATAAACATAGATGGCACTACTAGTTTTGATAAACAAAGGAATAACACCCCCACTTATCAAAATAAACATGTAACTAAACTCAAGATAACACTAAATAGGTACAACTCCCAACAAGTTCATAAACTTATAATGTTTCGCTGACAACAAACCCTTTGTCAATAAGTCAGCTGGCATCTCTTGAGTAGAGACATACTTAACTTGTACAAACTTATTAATAATAGCATCTCTAACATAATGAAACCTAACATCTATATGCTTTGTCCTGTTATGTGATTGCTGGCTTGAGGCCAATTTTAAGGCACTCTGATTATCACAATGTAACACTATTCTACATAGCTTTCCAGTTATTTCATACATCAAGTATCTCAAATAAATTGCTTCCCTGGATGCCTCTGACAGCGCTACATATTCAGCTTCAATACTGCTTAAGGCAACTGTTCTCTGTTTTCTGCTCTGCCATGAGATTACAGAACCTGCCATAGTAAAGCAATACCCAGTATAAGACTTTCTGTCAAGACTGTCGCTTGCCCAGTCGGCATCAACAAAACCTTCTAGTTCTACATTACCTTTACAAAATTTTAAGCAATAGCTTTTGGTCTTTTGCAAGTACTTTAGAACTCTTTTTGCATACATAAAATGATTCTCATTATAACAGCTATTGAACTGGCTTAAATAGCTAACAGCATAAGCTATATCAGGCCTTGTCAACACTGCAAGATACATTAAACTTCCTATCAATCTTTGGTAAGGAATGTCAGTTGCACAGGTTTCAGACCTTTCAATATTGAGCTTACATTCTACAGGTGTATCAACAGATCTACAATCAGCCATGTTGAATCTATACAAAAGTTGATTGATGTACGACTCTTGATCAACAGAAATTGTGTTATTATCTCTATCTACATTAATTCTCATGCCTAAATATCTCCTCACTGAACCTAGATCTTTAAGTTTAAACTGAGAACTTAACATATCTTTCAGTTTTTGAGTTTCATCAGCATTATTCGAGAAAATCAAAAAATCGTCAACATATAACGTTATTGCAATTCTACAATCTGCATCATTTTTGGTAAACAAGCAAGGTTCATATTTGCTATTTTTATAACCCATGTCACATAGCAAATTTGTCACTCTTTCGTACCACATCAAAGAAGATTGTTTCAGACCATAAATAGCTCTCTTAAGTTTTAAAACTTTACCATCACTATTATTTACAAAGCCTTCAGGAATTGCCATGTAAATGTCCTCTTTCAAATGTCCATTTAAGAAAGCAGTTGTAACATCTAAGTGAGTAATGTCCATACCAATCTGTGCACTTATTGCAAACAGCATCCTCAGTGTGGAATGCCTGACTACAGGGGAAAAAGTATCCTCATAGTCTATGCCACGTTTTTGGGAAAAACCTTTTGCCACTAACCTAGCACGGTATCTCACTTTGTCATTGATGTCTAGCTTCTTATTAAACACCCATTTACAGTTCACTATTGACACATCACTGGGTACATTAACAAGTTCCCATGCGTCATTGTCCTCGAACGACTGCAGTTCTTCCTTCATAGCTTGCTTCCACTGCTTGGCTTCAGGACCTTGCAATGCATCTGAGAAAACAATTTCCTCCACATCTTGAGCTGAACTGGAAACACAAATGTTTGAATATCCAAATCGCTGAGGAGAATATCCATATCGCTGGGGAGGCCTTCTTGTCCTAGGGCCTTCTACCACCACAGTGTTGTCAGTGTTTTCAATCACTTCACTGTATGAAATTTCAGTATCTATGGGGTCATTGCCATCTTCATTCTCAGAATTAGTACACGCTGATAAGCTTTGACTTGGACTGTTCAGAGATTCATCAGAACATTCCCCCACTGAATCTCTGCATTCTTCATTGCAGTTCAAGGGTTCTGAGAAGTTTTCTGAATTTTCCACCACTGCAACTCTATTCATTTCATCAGCTTCTGGTACCTCTTTATTCACAGGGCAATTCATAGAGTTTTCTACAACAGTATTCTCTATACCTGTCCTATCTTCCATCACAATCACATCTCTGCTGATTGTGACTGTATTCTTTCTTGGATCATATACTCGATAGCCTTTCACATTTTCAGAAAATCCAACTAGAATGTGTAGGTTTGCCTTTTTGTCCCATTTGAGCCTTCTTTCCTTGGGAACATGGACCATTACAGGGCTTCCAAATAAGCGAATGTGACTTAAGTCAGGTTTCTTGCCAAACCACGCTTCATATGGCGTTTTGTCATTAACTCCAGTAGTCACAGACCTGTTCTTCAGATACACAGCTGTGCTCGCTGCTTCTGCCCAGAATTTCTTCTCTAGCTTGGCATCGAACAATATGCATCTCGCTTTTTCAACTACAGTCCTGTTAGCACGTTCACTGACTCCATTCTGTTGTGGGGTGTATGCATTTGATTTTTGATGTATCACTCCTTCATTTTTCAGGTATATTTCAAAATCACCACTGCAAAACTCACCTCCATTGTCTGTTCGGAGAACCTTTATCTTTCTATTCTGCTGGTTTTCAACTATCTTTTTAAATTCCTTGAACTTCTGGAACACCTCACTCTTGTGTTTCAGGAAGTAAATGAAAGTCATGCGACTATAATCATCAATGAACAATAAGAAATACTGAGCTCCTCCAATGGATTTTGTTTCCATTGCACCACATACATCTGCATGTATTATTTGCAATACTTCTGTACTCCGCTCACCAACATGGGTAAATGGTAATCTCATCTGCTTGCCTTCACAGCAGGTCACACATGTCTCCTTTGTTGTGTCTGAGCTTACAGGAAACGACACTCCCTCCACTAGGCCATTTCTCATTCTATTCAAATCTGAACTGTTTATATGTGCTAGACGTCTGTGCCACATCTCTCCACTTACTGTTGCTGAAGCTGCTAACAAATATCCACCTTTGGTTTGAATATCCAGTTTGTAAACACCGTCTTTCAAGTCTGCTGTTGCCACCAAAACCTTCTTGTTGCGAATATAGCAGTGATTTGCTTCGAACACAACATCATTTCCATTTTTTATCAGTTCACTCACAGATAACAAATTGGTCGTCAAACTTGGCACATATAAAACATTTTTGATTGTGATATCATAGTCACTATTTGTGGTTATGTCTACATCTCCCGAGCACATTACTGGCACTTTCGAGTTGTTAGCCACTATTATTTCTGGTAATGCCGGCGAACAATCGACATTCTTCAACCAATCCTTATTCACTGTCATGTGAGCACTCGCACCTGAATCAATGTACCACTCGTTTTTGCTGTATTTTCCATTCAAGAAAACCACATTGAAAGCTTTTGATTTCTTGTCATTCTTCTCCAACAATGGGCATTTGTTTCGATAATGTCCCGGTTGTTTACACTTGTAGCAGATTATGATTTTTTCTTTCATCTGTGAAATCTCGTTCTTGCCTCCATGTTTTTTTCTGAAACTTTTCGCGGCAAATGCAGCGCCACTGGAATCCGTGTCTAAATTCGAAACTTCCATGTCTAGCAATTTCGATTTGATCACATCTGTGGTAATCTGAATTCCTGAATGTTCAATTGCCATTATCATTGGTGAAAATCTTTCTGGCAAACCTGCTAATAACAATGATCCCACCCATTCATCATTAATGGTGAATCCTGTGCCATTTAGTCTCTGTGCGGTGTCAACCAGTTGCGTAACATACGTGGTCATTGTGTCACAGTTTTCTAGTCTAATTGAAATCAAGTTTCGAAGTAGCGTTATTTTTCTTGCATACCCCGAATCATCAAACATAGACTTCAACTTGTCCCACAACTCTTGAGACGTAACCGTATTCTTAATGTGCACATATAATCCGGAATCTATAGTCAGTATTAACTTTGCCTTGGTTTTTGCATCATCACTTGGCTTTGTTTCTGCACCAGACACGGGCTTGATGTATTGAACCATGCCTTCCAGCACCAACAAGTTTTCTGCCGCAAAACTCCATTCTTCGTAATTTTCTCGGCCTTTTAACTTTGGCACACTCGAGATGTAGTTCCCAGCCATCTTCCACAGTAACACCCACAATATTTTCAACTGTAATTCCTCTGAATTAACGAAAATAACGTACCTGGGCCCATAGCCTAAAGGGAAACGATGGGTTACCGCCAATGACTGTCTTTTTTTTAACCTCTAGTTACACAAGCATAAACATAGATGGCACTACTAGTTTTGATAAACAAAGGAATAACAGAAGCAATAGGAAACAATGAAACAAAGCTATAAAAAAGTAATATCTTGGTTTATTTATATGATACACTTTCTTACTTTATATTGACTAATGATTATTCAGGTACTTAGGATGGCTTTATTTGGCGAACTGTTTCTGGCATAGGAACGCTTACCCTTCATCAGGCCTATTAACACACCTTTATATTATTAACAGCTTTTATAGATTTATATTATGTATATTAATACAATATGGTAAATAATTGCAATATATTTTTTAAATGAAACTCATGTGTTTTCTTATTTACTCATATGTTTTGTATTTGTTTTCTTCTAACTGATTCACATTTTAAAATGATTATAATCATATTTGAAATAATTATTTGGTGATACTAAAAAATAACTCTGTAGGATATAGCCCTACACCCGTACAGTTGAAGCTTTGTAACTCATAGGTACCTTCATATCCCAATTGCTGGACATTGTGAGATTGCAAAATTCGAGAAAAGTACTTGACCGAATTTCAGAATTTTGATACTTAGTGGATGCAGAATTTGATGCTCTACAACTTTCATTCTGTCGGTTTTTCTCTTAGAGTGATTATTTCCAAGCTGCAGACTCATATATAGTACTATATGTCAATTTTTTACAAAGTTGTAGAAAATCGTCTTTCTTTGACCGTGGTTTTCGACCATACCACCTGACTGAATTATTACGATATGGTACTCATTCGACGCAGAATTTAATGATCTTTAATTAATTATACCGTAATTTTTTTCCCTAGGATGCACCGTTTAGGAGTTTAGGCAAAAAGTCCTAAAATTTCGAGGTTTTTTTGCTGCCAAAAGTTTTCCCAAGGTCGCCCGTGTTAGCATTTTTGTTTTTTTACATGTTTGTATCCATATATACAAGATAAAAAAATAAAATCTTCTACCCCACCTTTTGCAACATACACCCCTGTTTCGATTCTCTACTGACTGGCCTAAATGTCGAGCAACAAATTTTATTAAATTTGGTTCATTTCTAATGGATTGACCCAGAAACATTACACAACATTTTAATTGCATTTGTCCATTCTGATGAAGAGAGACCTTTTTCTATTTGATACCCATGCATTAGTTTTCGCGATTTCCTTGTACACTGAAACACCTATTCCTGTTTGATACCTATGCATTAGTTTTTGCGATTTCCTTGTACACTGAAACACCTATTCCTTTATGAGGCAAACTGCACCAAATTTCGAAAGATCTTTTTCGTAGCTCGTTCTCCAACCATCTACCTGTTCTAATAAGAGTTGCATGGCATGTCAAGTTTATTAAGCACTTGTTGTTTTTTTGTCATTCACATTTCTGCAGCAATGAAGGTGTACATTCGCAATACAGGACAAGTGCTGTGCAATATTAAAATGTTGCAGGTTAGATTCCCATTCTGCACGAAATAATCCCACTCCTTTAAGATTTTTAGGAGCATACAACATTTCAGTAGGACAATTGTGAGGTAATCCTATTATTTCCTTAATAGTTGTTCTGATTAGTTTATCAATATCTTGTAAGAAAGAAATAGGGATTTTTATTAAGAGGTTTTGTCTGAAGTCTGGCCAGATATATTGATTAAGAATACAGTATTTAACTTTTGCTCCAGTTTCAGTAAGTTAGATGCAGCTAGGGCACTTAAGTCAGTTTCCAGGTGAATTTTAAAGGGTTGACTTTAAGTCCTATCGTATTTAAATTGTTAATAGCCATACCTAGTGGTGCCTGTGCAGATTCTTATCTTTACCAATCAGAACAATCATCAGTGAATGCTAAGACAGAAATACTGTCACTGTCTGATTCTTTTGCATCTTTTGCAATGTCTTTAATAGTATCATCAATAGCAAAATTAAAAAGTCCTGGCATTAATGGTAAATTTTGAGCAACTCCTTTATGCAATTATATATTTTTGGTTAATACCAGCTTGAACCTCAATATTGTTACCATGGATTAAGTCATTTACTAAGCTCCTTATGTTATTCGGCATGTTAGTAGATAGCAAACATTTCTTAAGGTGTTCATGTCCAATGTTGTTTTATGATTTTGATGCATCAAGAAAGATTATGCTGCAATTACTTCTTTCTTGTTTAGCATTTTTCAGACATCCACTAATGACAGAGGTATTTATGTGAGTCCCAGGAAGAAAACAAAACCATGCTGGGAAGAAGAAATATCTATATATGATCTTAGGTGTTGATCAATTACTTTCTTAAGAACTCTTCTTATCACAGAGAATATTGAAATACGTCTCCAGTTAGAAAGGTCATCAACACTACCACCTTTAAAAATCAGTACACGATCAGGACTGGCTGATGTATACACTTTAATTTTAGATAATGCTGAATTAATTTCTGCTTCACAATAATATCCTCCTCTGTACAAGCAGGTTCACTTGAGAAATTAGAAGGGAGAATATTTTACTCATCAAACAGATTTTGAACTGGAGGTCATTTTGATTCTTCATGACATTTCAAACCATTTTTCGCCTTTGATTATAGTAGCGATACTGAGCCAATTCGTACTGATATTTTTGCCTATTCTTTTCCCTTCTGCATTTACTTGATCTTACAGGGTTTTTAGTACATGAATAAGAAGTTCCAGAACCATCCTGGTGTTTTTTCTGTGCATTATAGCAGGATGTTTTGGTCCAGGCAGTGATAAATACAAGCTTATTTCATGACAGATTTCATTCAATTTATTAATTGCTGATTTAATTGATTGCTGATAGTAACTTCTGTTTACATATTTTCAAAATTAATTATTTCTTGTGATTTTTCTTTTCTTTGCGTTGTTTTGTTTTTAAGTTATCTGTTGGAAGTTCATCACAATTTTTTACATTACTAGCTGACCTCATGTCATAGTTTTTTTGGAAATTTTATTCCTATATTGGTCAGGATGAGTCTTGCTGATATGTATAGCTATTGACTTAAACATTTTTCCACAAATAGTACAAGGCTGCATTTCTCTGTCATTAATATTGTGTTCTTTTGATACACTTTCCTGAGAAACCATCTGGCATTTTTTCCATGCATTATAATACTGAATATAATATAATATAATAAAATACCGCCTGTTTTGGTCCAGGCGTTGTATTTTATAGCAGAAGATTAATAAAACCTTATTTCATGACATATTTCATGAGACTTATTAATATGATTGCTGAAATAACTTCTATTAACATATTAACCTATATTCATAATTAAATTCAGCTTTTTCATTTAGAGCTGAAATTGGTTCTGTAAACTATACATGGTTGAAAAATTGAAATAAATATTCAAAAAAACACTCCAGCCAAAGGTGTAGCTATGCAAAATCAACAACTTCTGATCATGAATGGAATCTGTGTTTATTTTAATAATCTCACCACTATGCTTGAGGATAGATAGGCACTGACATTGGTGTAAATTCTGAAGATTTAGGCTTGCCGCACACGGAGCCACTTGTGGTCGCCACCGGTGGCGACCACTTGTGGTCGTGTTAGGCGCACACGGGACCACTTGTGGTTGCCACCGGTGGCGACCACTAGACGCTAAACACGACCACCGGTGGTCGCCACTTTATCCAGAAATATTTCCTCTTCTCTCGTCAGTTGCAGAATGGATCCCGATTTGGAAGCACTAGTTGCAGTTTTGCTAGTGAATGCCTTTCTCTTAAATCATCTGCAGAAGTGAAATGTTTGGTGATTATTACTGATCAGAATTTGAAATGAGATAAACACATTCCATATATATATATATATTATATATAATATATAATATTTTATTATATAATAAAATATGAGAATCAATACATAAATTTGTAAGTCTCCGTAACTGTATGGCCATTAACCTTCTAAAAGTGGTTTATTTAGCCCTAGTCGAATCCGTTATTCAGTGTGACATTATTGGATGAGGAAGCATTTCTAAAATTTTTCTACTCAATTAACTTTATTAGAAGAACGCATAATCAAATTTTGTTTAAAAAAGTGACAGGACTAACCAGCAGAGCTTAATGTATTTAACATTAAGATAATTTATAGTCAAAATAATTTATCCCAAACAGAACATCAGGCAATCCTAAATTTTGTATGTACGTGCACTAGACTTTTTAATAAAAAAGTATTAATGTATAAAAGTTGACCGCCGGCGTGGTCTTGTGGTTAGCGTTGCTGACTACAGATCTGTCGTCCCAGGTTTGATCCCCGGTACCTCCTCGGATTTTTGTGAGGTAGGTAGGTCTGGAACGGGGTGCAATCAGCCTCGTGATTCAAATTGAGGAGCTACTTGATAGAGAAATAGCGGCTCCGGTCATGGAAACCACCATTAACGACCGTGGGTGACGGCATTCTGACATCATGCCCCCCCCCCCCCAATCCTGTCATCTGCCTGGGATAGATGACGCAGCGGTCGGGGGGTAGAACTTGTATCTTCAAGGATGTAGCGCCATGGAGTATAAAAGTTAGCTTACATGCAGATTTCTTTTCTATTACACTCATCTCCTGAAAGTCTGGAACAAACAGTTGGCACATTTATTCCAGGATTTTGTTTTATCTATCATATTACTGTAAATTAACACGGAATATCACAAATAGCTGTTTTCATATTGTACAACTCAGAACAGCAACTGTCGTGATAAACTTTTCTTGATCAGTCTGTTGTTTATTCTTTCAAACGACAAGCATTTTTTTTCACGCTGAGTCAGATGCAATGTTGATACTGCATCTATTTGTTCTCTCTCTGCCACAAACAATAAACTCGTTGATCCAAAAATGAATCCTGAAGCTTTGCTGATTACCGTAATTAATACGAGTGTGTTATTTTCTTAACATCGTCCTTCCTGCTTTCCTTCTCCCATTAATTATTAATTGATGTGTTCTTTACTTCTTTTTTAATGCTTTTTTAATTTTAATTTCATTGTTACTTAGTTTATTTTTCGTGCTGTTTCTGCTTATCAAGCAGAAAAACAGTTTGACCCAAAATCTCTAGAAGACAAAACAGCTTTGAATGAACATCAGTTGCTTTATCCTCAACTTTGTTATTATTAGTACGGCAAGAACTTGATAATTTTGTGCATTTTTTATACCACTATTGAACGATAGCTCGAATATATGTAAATATGTATAATGCATTAAGTGATTAAATAAGAGCAATTTTATGGAATTATTTTCCATTTTACGTTTTCAAGATTTGTATTATTATTATTATTTTTTATTCATTTTTTTCTTTTAGGTATTTGGTAATTTCGGCGTATTGTAACTTCTTATAGTTTTTTATGAAGTGTTGTTCTCAATCAGCACCAATTGTTTCAGTGGAGTTACAGAGAAGCATATCCATATACAATAAAAATCGTTACTTTCAGGCAAATGAAAATAATTTTATTTGAGAAACTCCGTCAATTCATATTTTCTGTATTCATGTTAAATTTCACAGATTCATGTATCCCAGTAGCAATTACTTACTTTATTAGCAACAAATTGAGTAATTTTATTGTAAATTAAATATAATGCTCTATCGTACATTAATTTGCTATATAAAATCAACACATCATTCCAGAAGGCTAATTATCAGTAATAAGGAATGATTTATTCATTTTTAAATATTTTAGGTCATAAATGTATTTTTTATTTTAATATTTTATATTTTTATGCATTGCCCTAGTTACTAGGCCTATATATTAGATTTCACATAAGGGCACGCAATAGATGGGACCAAAGTTCTTAAAGAAGGGAGCTGTATGCCACTGTAGCACGCCAGAGGGAGCTGTAAGCCACTGTAGCACGCTAGAGCGCCTGTGGCAACCACAAGTGGCTGCCGTGTGCGCCAAAACTCGACCACCGGTGGCGGCCACTTGCTGCGAGAACGAGCGTCTCCCCCAGCGTGTGGCTGACACTGGCGTCTGCAGTGGTCGTGTGTGCGGCAATTTTTTAATTCTCCATTTAAACTCCATGTAAAAGCCCTTCACGCAGCTTGTGGTCGCCACCGGTGGCGACCACAAGTGGCTCCGTGTGCGGCAAGCCTTAAATGTGCAAGCTGTTAAACTGTATTACCACTTAGCTCATAAATTCACAGAAGAAATCATTATAAACTGAGAGCTCTTATTCAGTTGGTTTATGTTGATCCAAGGCCTCCTATCTTAATAATACAACCTACCGTGGCCAGGTAGGCAGATGGGCCCATGTCATGTCTTTTCTTGAGAATGAAATTACCACTTAGAGGAGTTCGGTTTGGAACCAAACAGGTAATTATAGAAGCAGTACAGCAGTGTGTTCGAAGATTAATATTGGCTGTTTCTCTCAGTGCATCTCAAACTTCAAATTAATTAATATATATCTATATTCAGTATAGATTACTAATATTTTCTTGAACAAATCTGAATGCAAAAGAATTAAAAATATTCAATTTTAATCTACTTAGGTCCATAAAATGTCCTTATTTAAAACAGCAAAAATATTGCAATAATTAAAGTTTGCCTAAGTTTATTTTCTTGACCTGTTAAATCTGAACAGATAACCTGACTATATTTTTATTTTTATTCGGTTAGTTTGTGGAGTGGATGCTGTATGGAGAGTATTCTGTATAATTATCAATAATTAGATAAGATCCCTAAATATTTTAAACCTGGTTGTGTTTTTGGGTGGTACTTACCAGCTTCTTCCTTCAACCTAATATCTTGAATAATACAAACCTTTACAGAATGTGAGAAAGCTCATACAACATATTTTGCATAATTTGTTTTGTGTAGCCCAGGTATAAGTACTGAATGCTGTCACTTTTGCATTAATTGAGACTTAGCCTATTATTCTCCACTGAATAGGCTGTGAAATCAGAGCTGGAAGAGCAAGTTGCATCACTCGAAAAGGAACTGGAGGCAGCAACAGAAGCAGGTCTTGAACTGAACCATATGCTTTCAGACTTCCTTTCATCACAGAACAGTTCTGAGACTGTTATGAAAAGTGTGGAACATTTACAGGAGCAGCTGGATTCTCAACAGACTACCATTACATCATTAACAGAATCATTGAATGTCAAGACATCTGAAGTATGTTTTCATATTTTTTAACCTGAATATTTATTTCTGCATTTTAAAGTGTAAGTTATAACCAGTGCTTTTTGTGATGGCATGCAATGGTATGCATTACCAGTACTTTTTAAGAAATAAAATTTGGATATAACTCAGAATATTTCTATCACAATTCTCATCAAATTATGTTTTACTTAAAATCAAACTTGTTTGTTGGTTTTGTTAGATTTCTGCATACATAATGGCCTACATATGAGCACGTGATAGTTTATGTAAATTGCCGTGTCTATTGGACTGCAAGAGAGTTGGGAATGGGTTTTTTCAGCCCTCAACAAACTGCTCTTGTGGTTCACAAGTAGAGAAGTGAAATGAGTGATATAAGTAGTGAACCCCCCCCTCCTTACAGGTTAGGTTAGGTCAGGTAAGGTTAAGGTCCCCTTTTACCTGTAACTTGTTTGTCCAAGGAAGCTCACAAAGGTCTGAAGAAACAGGATCCCATCCTCGGACCGGAGCTGGAACAGGCCACTGTGCAGAAGAGTCTCCTCACGCTCCCGATTAGCACAGGCCTTCTGTGGAAGCTGCCCTTAGATGATATATACAGTAGAAAATCCATCCCAGAGGGAGCAAGAAAAAGGACAAATGGATAGAAGGTCGGGAGAACAATAGCTTGCGGATTCATAACAACATGAATCTGCAAGCTAAACTGAATAGAAACAGTGGAAGAATTTAAGAAATATTTACTAATGAAATTAGGCCTAAACAACCAGAAGGATAAAATGTTTAAGTTAAAAATACTTTAAAATAGATAGAATATTACAATAACAAATTATATACACTGTGGGTATTTTATTACCTAAAACACTTTGTTAACGATAAAATAATAATATTTAATTGTTTTCATCTTTGAAATTCATTTTAGAGTTAAAATGGGGATCCCCTGAATCAATAAATTATAAACACACATATTCTAATAATGCATATGGGTGGCCTACCAA
Organism: Ectobius pallidus; assembly: GCA_964059195.1. Lineage (NCBI taxonomy): Eukaryota > Metazoa > Arthropoda > Insecta > Blattodea > Ectobiidae > Ectobius > Ectobius pallidus. The sequence goes on from CAXKWD010000008.1 coordinate 42,137,777, forward strand.
TTTTGAATTTAAAGTAAAAAGCTTAACATGTAAGAAACACATTTTCATTTGCCACCCAAAATGAAAATGGAGCTCACGTCTCGTCATGGCGTCTGTAGGAATCAGGGAGCCAAAATTAAAGCAAACTGCACACTGAAATCAGGTAAAGCGACACAAAGAGAGAAAACAATAAGAAAATTACACAGGACAATATTATTTTTACATTGTGACTAGAAAACAAAAAGGGGGACTAAATATGAAAGCATCAAAGTAATAACAGACCCGCCCCAAATTAAACTCACATAATTGCACGTAGTAAGAAGGAAAACAAAACCAGATTACATTACATTATTTTATAATATTATGGGGAGACAAAACCAAATTATGATTTCAAGACATAGCCTACTTAATGTGCAAAGGAATCGCTTACCTTCATTCAATGGCAAGATAAATTATAGAGTACAACAAACCGATCCATTTTTAGGAGCACCACAATTCCATTGCCTGTGTTCGCCATGACGATAACTCTCCGAACCGGCGTTACAAGCCAAGCCAAACAGGGTCTTCATGTCTGAAGGCAAGACACGGCAGCAATAGTCACATGATGAAATACCACCAATACAGAAGCCGGATCACCTTACATCTTAGCAGATGACTAATTAAATAGTTCATTAGAATACTGGATATTCCCGGGCTATTGTGTTGACAAATGGCAAACATTTATACAATTTGCTATGAAAAAAAAATATGCCAACTCACTCAGCTGAGTACAGACCACGTCGACAGAGGAGTACCGGCCAAACTCGCGAGATGGAAGCAACACACGTCTCTGGCTGGAAATGCTGGGTTTGGCAGACAGATGGCGTGAAGTGCGAGGTCAGAGCAGTTAGAGGAGAGTAGTACAGAGAGCCGTCGCTAGATGCCACTAAGCGCTGGTTTTCAGTTCACAATAGCAGACAATATTTACCTTTGTGTTTTAAATATCCGCTCAGTAGGCATAATTATTTTGTATTAGTGCACAATAAGAGAAAGCATGATGATGTTTTTGAAGTATCTCATAAACCTGCAAACAGAGAATAAAATTAATCTGAACAGTACGTCGCAAGTACCAGTAATTTTACTGCAATTCAGGTGAAAAACAGTTCTGGCCATGATAGGCCCAATTGTTTGACATTAACTCAGAAAAATAACTTGGGAGAAGCGTGGGAGCTCCCATGAGATTTAGTTTAAAAGTTTCTGTGAGTACCGCCATCTTTTTTGTTAGAAAAAAAAGCACTGGTTATAACAGTGAGTGAAAGTACATCTAGTACATTTTGAAGAATTAAACTAGTTTATCTAGAAGATATATTCTGACCAGTGGAATTCATTAAGTAAAAGCTGACAAATAATTAAATTTAATAATTAATTAATTGTTTATTCAAATGAGTAAATAAATTGAATTGTTTTTGTTTGAATTCCGCAAATGTTGCATTCAATCTTCATTGTTTGCAATAAATGTAATATTACTATCTTTGTCCTGTAGAATGAAAATCTACAAGCTGAACTGAATTTGGCATTAGAGAAGATTATTTCTCTGGAAGAAAATGTATTGAAGGTAAGTGGTAATGTTTTTAGCATTATCATTAATAAGACAGTACTTGTTTTAATATTATTTTCTTATACACTTTATATCACTGAATGTTTTCATTGTTACAGGTTAATGAAACTGTGTTGAATGTGCAGTCAGAAAAATCAAAGGTAGAGGAAGAATTATTAGTGAATAGGAAAGTGTTTGAAATTGAACTCGAAGAGGTTTGTATAAGATTCTTAATTTTTTGTTTAACTACTTTGAAATATTTGATGGTAAGGTGTTTAAGATACTCTTGTGCAGGTCTGATCTAACATGGTAATGGGGAGAGGGAGAAACTGTATGGACCAGGTGGTGTTCATTTTTCAATAACTGCCATGAGATCCTTGGTGATTTGCTGGTAACACTATAGTGATGGACCTTGTGGTCATCTGTCAGGTTCTTAGGTATTCATCGGACACTGAATTTATGAATTTTCAGTTTCACACAATATTGTGCACCACACTATATAAATGTAATTCTTCAGATAAGGTTCCTGGATGAAACTGCTGAAACCACTGGAGACATTACTATGGTCCATACAGTCTTGCGTATATTTATGCCACACATGTCACTGTAAATTTTACTCTGGTTATGTCCTTTATCCCACAAAAAGTGCAACACCAGACTGCTCTTCACAAGTGGATGACAGTAGCATGCACACCATTTTTGCTATGTAGTTCACACTTCTCTCGCTAGAGCTGCTCCTGAAACAAAAATTGGTCTGTAGCACAAACTTCACACTATATTTCAATGAATTTTCAACATTCTAGCCACAATACCAATGCAGAAAGAAATTATTGTGCGTTACCTTCCTATCCATCCTTGTACTTAGATGATTTCAGAGATAGATATATAAGACTTTTGTTATTTAATTAGTTTCAAACTGTTGTCCTTGTGTTCTATAATACCAGTAATTAAGAAGCAATTTTAGAAATGTTATATACATGTACAGTCGGTCAAATAAAAAATGTCGGGACTCGTATGCAGTTAAAATTAAAGTTTTTACGCATTAGTTCACAAGTTTCCTATAAAAAACATAAAATACAGATCATTCTCGAACATATGAGGCCATGCGACAGGAGGGAAAAAATGAACAACGCGGAAAACACAACACACGATATTCAACTTAATGTATTATCATAATTCATTTTGCTTTGTGTCATCGCCACATACAAATGTTAAAGTGAGAGAAAGTGTAGTTAGGGCTGTAATTGACCTGCATTTTTCGGCCGCTGAAGCAGCGAGAAGGTTCCATATTTATGAAAGAGCAGCTCATAGGTGGGAAATTCACTATAATGCGACCGGAAGTTTTCATAGGAAACGTGGATCTGGCCAGCCGCGTATTTCGATGCTAGATTGGTTGCAGAAGTTGAGCGTAAGTTATTGATTTTGCACTACAAGTACCGGTATTATTAAATAAAATCTTTAAAAAATGCTCCTTGAATAAACATATTCCTCGTGAATTAATATTATAAGAACTTCCATGCAAGAATATGGCGGATTTGAGGCATATAGCCACAGCCTTCTATACATGTTTGTTTTGGAACAAAACTGACTAAATAATCAATAAAATACATGGACAGACAAGAGGGAGGTGTGAACCTAACCTTAAGTCTTCCTGTACATGCACATATGCTCGTTCGTGATACTTTATGAAATACCGCCCGACGTTTTTTATTTGACCGACTGTACATCCCCCACCCCTACATCAACAATTTTCATCAGCTAGCCAATACACTTATTTGTTGGCCTCAACCTTATTTTCAAAATATTTTACTATTTGTTGTTTTTTATGTTTTTTCTTCAAGACCTTGAGTTCGAAGCTGGATATGTCATCACAATGAAGTAGTACAGTGTTTTGACTTAAATGGAATTCCTTGTTGTGGTTGTGATGTTTAATTGTTGCAGCAAGCCTAAATCCAGTCCATATTGAGAACTAATGTCTCAGTACATCCATTCTTTATGCCTAACATATTGAGAAAGACCCCAACATTCCTTTTCTGAACACAAACAAAAACATATTGAAGCAATTATTCCATCATATCCTGGATGGTTACTTTGACATAAGATAGTGACATCAGAGAGAGAAAAAATCTTCCTTACAGTCCCTATAGCCCAGTGGTTGGGGTGTTGAATTCGGAATGAATTAGGGGAAAGCTGGAAATTGTTTTAATCCCTTCAGTTTAGGTCTGTAATGAACATACTAAGTTTTCCCCCTCCTGCTAGGTGAGCTTTAGCTGTAGCGTAGTGATTTATAGTCGGAAAACAAGTTTTTTTAAACTAACATAACAATATCTCAAAAACAATCAATGCTATCAAAACCATTGACCTTACAAATGTTGTAGAGCTTGAAATTCTGAATAAAATGAGTACCCATACTTAATACTTTCGTTGAAAATTAAGGTCACAACTCTTTTTTAAAGTTTTGCTTAAATTGCTTATCATGCGTTTCGAGCCAGAAGATACCATGTTACCAGTCCACCTTGCGCCCTATTATATTGTTTGTGTATATATAATGATATATAACCATATATCATTATATATTTAATTTACTGAGACCTTCATGATGTTTCCGTCATTATTTCAGGCCTTTATTGTGGATATTTTGAGAAAAACAGAGCTGAAATGATATTACTTAGGTACATACATTAAAGAAGTGCTTACGTCAATTTAATTTTTTTTGTGTGTGTTTAAGGTGTATTATAAACATCAATGTCATTGTGCTTCACAACAAAACCTTCTTTTTGAAACTTCACACATAACATAACTTACTTATAAGCTGTTGCTTGTTCTTATCATTTGATAGAAACTTCTCTTGAGATATAGGAGCTGTCATAGACCCGTCAAACATAACATAACCACCTACACAGATATATAGAGATAGATCGGCAATGGTGTATGCTTTACTATTGGCGGCAGTGAAGCCACGCTGATGCACGGACCGCCATATTACTACACTGTAGCAGCTTATCGAGTACAAGCCACAATAGCGTTACAGCGATGTGAATTTTAGCATTTTAGCTAATAATGTAATTGGACTGAGGAGTATAAATACTTTTTCTAAAATGGTGAATACCTGTGTGGTATTCGGGTGTAATTTTTCTTACTACGGCAGAAAGAAACAAGGAAAGGACACGTTTCAATATATTCGTAAGTAGGCCTTTCATTATTATTGTTAGCCCAGGGGTGCCCACGGGGGGGGGGGGGGTTAAGACGCAGACTGCGTCATTGAAATTTCTGGGGGGGGGGGGGGCAAAATATTATCATTTATGAATTTTCTGGGAGGATGAAAATTGTTGCAAAATTATAGTTTTATATGTTAAAAATAAACACAGTCAAGTTCTATAACTTCAAAAGGTCTCTTCTAATTCTTTATAAAGATAAAGATGAAGAATTTCGACAGCCACGGGCGCCCATACCCGGGGGCGGGGGGGGGGAGCGCAAGGAAAAAATGCATATTAATAATAATTATTATAGTCAGATGTTTTTCTTTTAAGACAATTATTTGAATTGCAGAAGTTTTACCAAATCAACAACATGGAAGCAGAATCCACAGTGGATTAGGAAAGGGGGGTTCAGGGGGTTTGGACCCCCAAAAGTCAAAACCTAAATTTCTATATTTGTATTTTAAAAAAAATATTTAATTAAACAAGATTTGTAGGTGTGTCAAATATGATATAGCAGTTATTTTCTTTTCATAACATAATGAGTAGGCCTATTATGTCCACTGTTCCATGTGTTATTCAACTTTTCTTATAAATAGTAATAAGTATTATAACTTAGGTAACAATTTATTGTTTAAGTTGCCATGTCTTAGAGTATAGTAAACAAATTTGCTAACTAGTTTTTCAGTGTTAAAATAGCGTAAAATATAATTTTCATTAGTTCAACATTTAAAAATTTCCCGGGGGTGGACACCCGACTTAGGTAATATTTTGTTTACATTGGCATGTCTTAGAGTATGGTAAACAAATTTCCTAACTAGTTTTTGAGTCCTAAAATAGCGTAAAATGTGATTTTCATTAGTTCAGTACTTAAAAATTTTCCGGGGGTGGACCCCCACTTAGGTAATGATTTCTTATTTACATTGGCATGTCTTCGAGTATGGTAAACAAATTTCCTAACTAGTTTTTCTGTGCTAAAATAGCGTAAAATGTGATTTTCATTAGTTGTCAATATTTAAAAAAAATTTTGGGGATGGACCCCCGACCCCCTTTTTGGGGGTATTCCAAACCCCCCCGGCACTTCCGAGCCTCCCCGCAATTATTTTATGGCTACGTCATTGTTGCACTTATTATATTATTAATATAACGTTACAAAGTGGCCCAAGAAGTTAAAGCGACAAAAAATTAATTAATTAAAAAATTGCCCCCCCCCCTAGAAAATATCATATGGGCGCCCTTGTCGACATCCAATTGGGTTGAGGGTGAGCAATGAAGTTTGGGGGTGAGTCATGACGTTTGGGGGTGGACACCTCTGGTTAGCCATTTCATGCATTATACATGCTTTAGTTTCTAGGAATGTATTATATGGTTGTAAATAACCATAACCTAATATTGTTAACTATTTCATACACTGTAAATAGTCATATATTACTTTAGCATTTAGAAATTGCAAATAAACTTAACCTCAATTTATGCGTATTTTTTGCATTGTAAATAATATTATGCTTTAGTTACGAGGAATGTTTTATATTTTTATAAATAACTGTAAGCATACATTGATAGCTATTTGTTGTATTATTCATACTTCCTTAAGAGTTTTTTTTTAAATTTTGGATTTTTAATTTTTTTGGATTCTTTAAATTTTGAATTTTAGGATTTTTTATTTTTTGTATTTTTTAAATTTTAGATTTTTTATTTTTTAAATTTTGGATATTTGGATTTTTTACTTTGGATTATTTTTTAAAAATTTGATTTTCTAAATTTTGTATCTTTGAATTTTTTAATTTTGGAGTTTTTGATTTTGGATGTTTTGGATATTTTTAATTTATTTTTATTTTTAAATTTCGGATTTTTAGACTTAAAATTTTGGATTTTCGATTTTTTAATTTGAATTCTTTTATTTTTTAAATTTTGGAATTTTCGGTTTTATTAAATTTTGGATAAGCCTAATTATTGAGTTGATTGTTTTCTGTGCAGTCCGTTCCGTCACACCAAACGAATTTCGTGACGATTTTGTCCGTAACGCAAGCTCTGGATTTAATCCTACTGCGGCTAAAGAAGTTTAACATCAAAAACCTAATTTTTAGCAAGTAATAGGAACCAATACTTGAGAAAAATAGCAAGAGGACGTGCTTTTTCAATGTGGTTTCAGTGTGTTCACTAGTGGATACAAAATTGTCAATAGAAAATTGTGAAAATAGACTTTAATCTAAGTTCTCGTGATAGTTTCCCATTGAATTACGTGTAGTTCAATGAGTGTCTTCAGGTGAGGCAAGATGGCGGCATAGCGCAAGGCTAGGCTTCACCGCCGTGACCCAGATTGCCGGGCTGTGACCACCTATGTGTTTCTTTGCTCGTCTGTTACGTTCTGCTAATTTTGTACTTTTTTCTGCGATATCTTCAGGGTACCCATCAAAAACTATTGTGCCCCTTGCACTAAAGTGCCTTTTGGCGTATTCAACAAACTTTTTTAGGATGGAGGAAAATGAATCACCTTTCTGCCACACTAACCGATGCAACAGAAACCCACCACCAACCACAAGACAAGCAGTATTGACACGAACAACATCAGTCATACGGTAGTAGAAAATAAGTCATAAAATACTGACTTGTGGGTCTTATGCAGTCCTCCTTCATCAAAGAGTGACAATGGTAAAGGAGTCAACTCAATGATGTAATGAGACTCACCACTAAGAAAACAGATGTCAGCACACAGAACTTCACACAACACAGTCGCCAGAATGGCAGTCGACCGCTAGCCGACGATGGGAGGGTACTTACCTCTTGAAACATGTCCTAGTAAAGGTACGTAAGTGAGCTAAAAGTGTTTCAAACGTTCGACTACTTTGAATAATGAGTCAACTCAAATTTGAAATATTTTTGTAACTCTGTATCCAACCTTTTCAGTAGAAGATTCTTCTGAAAATTGTACAGGAATAAATTCATCAAGAAACTTTCACCTTGGAACTGGAACCACGAATAGGCATTACTCGGTTTTCGTTTTAAATTTAACATCGACAAAGTTATTACCAACAATCTTTTACAAAGAATCAATTCTGATTTCGTGAGCATTGTGACAATTTATGGTTTTATCTGCCACAGTACCACTTGATATTGACATGAGATGTTCACAACTTGGAAACGGGTCATGGGATGAGAACCAGTTCACTAGTTTCTGTAAATCTGCCTCGTCTCTTGCAATTCTTGAATCCCTAGCATCCACATGCTGGTCAGTAGGCAAATGATAAGTTACAATAAGTTACTCCTCAATTTTCTGAGCAACCTCTACAAGAATTGGCATTGAGAGAATCCACTTGGCCAATGTACTGTCGGAAATGCCATGTCCTCGGGTCAACCCCCTTGTTGACTTCATGGATCTCATAAGGGTTGGCTCTATTGTCATATCTATACCTGTGTATAGAGGGGACACAGACAAGCAACTTTTATTAGGAGATTTTTGCTCTATAGATTCAATTTTTCCTGTTACAGCATAAGATCTCCCACGGCATGGCCGCCACTGGCTTCTGACAAAAGAAAAAAATGCAAAACAAAGGAACTTCGTTGTTAACACTGTAGTCAGTAGTTATGAATAAAAGAAGACTAATGCAGTGTGATTAGTCTGTAAATTTCCAGATTATGAAATCTCTAAATTATGATATAACTGTTGATGACTGCTTAAGAATCAGGTTTTTATTGATCACTAAGAAGACAAGAAGTCAATTTAATGAAACTTTTAACCCTATTTTGCTTAATTGTTAACTTACGAGCACCAGATTGTAATGACTTTAATGCCCTGTAGCACACACATTTTAAGTCATAGAGCAAAAATCTCCTAATCAATTTTGCTTGTCTGTGCCCCTCTATACACAGGTAAAATATTTCGATGTTATTCATTAACACCCTGTATGTTGATGAGCATATGTCAATTTATTTTGCGTTTAATAATGTTGGTGTAATGGCTGACAAAAACATAGTGAAGGTCTCAATAAATTAAATATACAGTGGTACCTCGAGATACAAGTGCCCTAACATATGAGTTATTTGAGATACGAGCTGTCGAGCGCGCGAAGTTTTGTTTTGAAATACGAGCGATATTTGAGATACGAGGAACGGCCAGCTGCGACGCTGTACACGGCCCACCAGTTTACTGTGCCTGCGCCTCGTGCGTCTCGCGCATTATCCCACGTATTCCCCCAGTGTGCTTGTTTACCTCGCTGTCGAAGCATCTTTGCTAAGTTTTTCTAGGGCTTTGCGCTTTTTGTGCATTTACATACTTTATCACATTTCTTTTTATAACCATGGGTCCGAAGAAAGTGTAACAAATGTGTATGTACACTTTATAAAACCAGTTTTTTTCTTTACATTCTCTTTTATTACGTTTTTATACAATATTTGTCATTTATAAATACATTTTTCTTATTCAAAAACACGTAACAAAAACAATTGGGGGTAGCATTTTTGGGGCTGGAACGGATTAATGGCATTTCAATTAATTTCAACGGGGAAAATTGCTTTGAGATACGAGCAAATTGACAAGGTTACGGAACGAATTAAACTCGTATCTCGAGGTATCACTGTAGAGGGTAATGATATATGGGAAAATATAATTGTATATAATTACATATATATTTATAACAGTACCGGTAATGATATATAGTTATATATAATTATATATATGCACATATATTATAATAGGACGCAAGGTGGACTGGTAACATGGTACCTTCTGGCTCGAAACGCATGATTAGCAATTTAAGCAAAACTTTAATATTCAACGAAAGTAGGCTATTAAGTGTGGGTACTCATTTTATTCAAAATTTAAAGCTCTACAAAATTTGTATGGTCAATGGTTTTGATAGCATTGATTGTTTTTGAGATATTGTTATGTTAGTTTTAAAAACTTGTTTTCCGACTATAAATCACTACACTACAGCTAAAGCTCACCTAGCAATGAGGGGGAAAACTTAGTATGTTCATTCCTGACCTTGACTGAAGGGATTAAAACAATTTCCAGCTTTCCCCTAATTAATTCCGAATTCAGCTTATTTTTACTCCCCAACCACTGCACAGTGGTCCAGAATTGAAATCTAGAGGGAAAAATCTAAAAATTCTTACTTGTTGTAAAACTTTTTATTTTTGCTGGATTTTCATCACTAAACTCAGCCTTTATCAACTCTGCTGTAAAAGGGTATGCAACTGCAGCTCTTCAAAGTTGTGGGTCGATAAGGAGTAGAGGCATCAGTCTTATAACAAGTTGCGCGACGTCAGAAGTGAGAAGTCAGTGAGTGAGTTGTGAAATGTTATTTTGTTGTTCTGTCAAATGGAATTCACATCTAAAGGTATGGACTTACAATTTATATAATAATTATTGAGATAATACTACATAAGAAATTACTGATGTCATATTTATATGGATGTGTCTAGGTAGGGAAATTTTTTTATTTTCTAGTATTGTAGAGGGGTTTTAAAAAAAAATACGTTAGAGATGGCACTATTAAATATATGTCAAGATGTAAAGAAAAGGGTTGAGTTTAAGTACAAAAAGAATAAATTGTCGCAAATGATCCGTTTTTTTACAAATCGCGTTTGTATTTCAGGGGGTAACAGCAAATATAGACATTGGTGACACGTATGGAACTTTATGAATTACCGTGTCAGACGAAAGGTTCTACAAACTCATTATGCAGTTATGTATTCGATAAGCTAGGATTAAAGGAGCATCCCAATGATTTATCTAGATTATTAGGAGCGGCTATAGCTACTTTTTGGTCAAATTTTGAAAAGCGCTGGAAAAAAGTAAAAAGAATTCTTTGAATGTCTGCTTCACAATTCATACCGACTAGATGTAAAGAAATGGCAAGTTAAAGGAAAGGGAGAAAAAAGTAAATGAAAGGAAGGAAGTAATTGTAGAACAATTCCGCAAGAAAATGGGTTTGATAGTCGTCAAGCCAAAGCTGGGGGTAGTGGAAATTCTAGCGATGGAAATGCGGCTCGACGCTTTTTCAGAAATCCACAATTGTCTGCTACCTTCACCGCGATCGAGGAAAAACTAATTAATCGATTCTTAGTAATTTTGCTTGTAATTTCCAGTGGTTTTCAAGTCAGTATTGACAAATTTGATAAATGTGCTACAGACACAACAACACTCTAGCTGCGTCTATACCCGTGCACTATATGCCTGCAGTGTTCATAAAGTCCTAATTCATGGTGCACGGGTTATTGAATCAACCATTTTACCAATTGGTATGCTTTCTAAAGAAGCGCAAGAAGCAAGGCATAAGCTCTTAAGAAAACTTCACTATGGACATTCCGGTAAATTTTCATGAAAGGAAAATACGAGAGATATATTGAATCTGTCTCTTGTCAGTTCTGATCCCATAATCTCTCATTCTTCCTCGTTTAGACAGAACAATAGTGGACCCTTATCACAAGAAATATGCGAGTTACTTCAAGAACCGAAAGTGCCAGTAAGCAAGTCGACTAGGGAGAAAGATGAGCAGCAAGAAGAAAAACAGCAGAAAGTAGATGAAGATGATGATGATGATGAAGAAGAAGAAGAAGAAGAAGAAGAAGAAGAAGAAGAAGAAGAAGAAGAAGAAGAAGAAGAAGGCGGTGATAGTGATGATGATGCTGATGAAGCAGACGCAGAAGAAAGTGATGATGCAGGTGACGTAGAGGACGAAGATACAAATTTATAGGCATTTACCTCTTGTTGTAAAATGTAATGAAAACTCTGCTATTTTGTGCATTTAAAATTTTAAAAATCATTTTTAATTTCGCAATTTATATTATAATTTTGTTTTAGGGCTTAATATCATTTATATATCAACTTTACAGAAGAAAAACAATGAAACAAATTTAAAAAGTTACTTTTGTGCGAGAAATAAGTTTTTCCCTCTAGATTTGAATTCTGGACCACTGTGCACTGGGCTACTATGCCCAATCAAAATTTCTCATTAATTCAGATGTGACTTGAGTAAAAAAATTAACCCTTTTGAAAATTACCAAAGGCTTTTGCATATTATTGTCCTGCTCAAGATGTGCCAACAGAAACAACTAAAAATAAGATTCATGATGTATTATCTTTTCTGCAAAGAAGAATGGTCCATACACTTTATTGCAGCTCACTCCACTCCACTCCACTCCACACCATACATTAATTTATGGACTTGATCTTTCAAGCTTGTAGGAGAATTGTGAATTTTCTCTTGCCTAAATAATGCAAATGTGCGTGTTTACTCTCGCTTACATGAAAAGTACCTTCGTCTGTAAATAGCCATTTGTTTAAGAAACCGTCATCATCTTCAGTCCATTGGCAAATTGTGGATGCAAAATTGAAATGAGCTTCATGATCCTCATCCCATAAGGCTTGTAGATGTAAGTGAAATGGGTACAGTTTCAGGTACTTTCAAAGAATATGCTGACTTGACATATATGGTACATTCATCTCTGCTGACAGTCGTCTTAAACTTTTTGTATTACTCCTTGTCATAGCTTCAGTAATAGCTTCTTCTCTTACTGGGTTTTGCCTGCGGCCTCCTGCATGTTTTTTTAATACAGAACCTGTTTCTGCAAATGTTCGATACCACAATATTATGGAATCGTATTTAGGTACATTATGCGCACCATGCTCATGTTGAAATTCCCTTTGAACTTTTTCACACTCTCAAATTTAGCATACCAAAGAACACATGCTGATTTATAGTTGCCATTTTAATTATCTTCGATTTTCATTTGTCTCTCAAGTTATGCATTGTTGATTGTCATAAATATGGAAACTCCCATCTTTTAAGTATAGGAGTAGTGGGTCTCCTTATTGGAACACGTGAGGCCATCCCTCGTGTCTTTGAGAACTTTAGGAAGAAGTATGGCCTTCCAGATTGTCTTAGGGTTGACATAGTTTAAACTTGGAAGGTTCTCCCGACGAATACAATGCAGAAACTGTTCTCGGGTTTCCAGTGGGGTAAGAGAATAAAATTCTGAGCTTTCGGCGACTGTCTGCGTCATCATCTTCGGAGAAGTGGGATCCAGAGGTTATGGCGTTGTATATATACCCATGGCAAATCAGATGCAGTTGTGGATCCTGATTGGTCGGGGGAAGTAAACGGTCTCTCCCTCCGTGATTGGAGTAGAGAAATAGCTGGTTGCCAGGAAGCGGCCAGTTGGAACTCTCCCTCTCTATTGATGTTATTGGGGTTCAGTCTGATGTGAATGGCTTCTCTGATGAGACGGTCCCACAAGCCCTGGGAAGAAGCCAGTACCTCTGTGTTGAGGTAGTTCATCTCGTGGCCCATGTCGAGACAGTGTTCTGCAATGCGGACTTTTCAGGTTGCCCCAGACGGTAGTGCCGTTTTTGCTCCTCAATCCTGGTGGAAATGTGGCATCCTGTCTGACCAATATAAATCTTGCCACAACTACAAGAAATTCCATAAACCCCAGGTCTCTGTAATCCAAAGTTATCTTTAACAGGTCTTAGTAGTTGCTGGGTTTTGGTTAGAGGGCGGTGTATGTAGGTTTCAGACGAGTGGTCTCTAAGGCACGGTGTTCAAAATGTTCCATATAGAGGTCAGCTATGGAAGGTGACAGAGGCGACCCCATAGCCACGCCGTCAGTCTGTTGGTAGTACTTCCCTACATACACGAAGTAGGAAGATGTGAGGACATACCTTCACAAGAGGTCCACAATTCCTGCATCAGCTTTCATCATCCAGCACAGAAACAGGCTGTCCTCAACACCCTAGTACACCGAACCAGAGTTATCTCCAATGTAGCTAGCCTTCATGGGGAACTCCAACATCTGCAACGTACCTTCAGTGCTAACGGCTATTCAGACTTCAATATAACCGGGGCTTTTAAAAGGACTGTTTCTTCAGCACCAAGGGATAGAGACGAGAATGTTAAGTGGGCATTCATCTCATACACTGGCCCTCTCTCCGGGAAGATCTCTCAACTGCTCGGCCGCTATGGGATCAAGACCATACACCGCCCTCTAACCAAAACCTGGCAACTACTAAGACCTGTTAAAGATGACCTTGGATTGCAGAGACCCGGGGTTTATTCAATTTCTTGTAGTTGTGGCAAGATTTATATTGGTCGACAGGACGCCACATTTCCACCAGGATTGAGGAGCACAAACGGTACTACCGACTGGGGCAACCTGAAAAGTCCGCCATCGCAGAACATTGTCTCGACATGGGCCACAAGATGGACTACCTCAACACATAGGTACTGGCTTCTACTCCGGGCTTATGGGACCATCTCATCAAAGAAGCCATTCACATCAGACTGAACCCAATAACATCAATAGAGACGGAGGTTTCCAATAGGCCACTTCCTGGCAACCTGCTATTTCTCTACTTCAATTACGGAGGGAGAGACCGTTTACTTCCACTGGCCAATCAGGATCTGACTAGTCCTACCATGGGTATATATACTACACCATAATCTCTGAATCCCACTTCTCCGAAGGTGACGACACAGACAGTCGCCGAAAGCTCAGAATTTTATTCTCTTACCCAACTGGAAACCCGAGAACAGTTTCTGCATAGTCACAATTGTTTTAAAGAAATCATGTCAGATATTATCTAATCATGTAATTTGACTGTATTACTTTATATGATTCAGTTTATATTTTATATACATGATTTGAAGTTATGTAAGTTTATTGAGTCTTCAGAAGCTACCTTCAATGGGAGACAGTTTTGAAATAAAAAAGTAACCAGCAAGAAATTTGTCCTACAATCATATTGGCTTTTATAGTAACATTTAATTTATCCATACCCAAACATATTACCCGATATATTCATGTAGGAAAATTAAACATGGCACATTTTGAATGCACTCCTGAAACATACACAACCCAAATAAAGACTGATGCAATGCACTCATGTAACTTTTTTTACCCTAAGAATGGGCAATACACCTTTCTTATTTCACATTCTGATATAGAAAGAGAGGCCATGTTGCAAGGAGTGCATATTCATTTATTTCAATCTAATGCAATGTTTCATTGTTCACCAGGCAAGATTGGGTTTCTACAAATGGTGGCTGACTTATAACTACCCTTTGGAAAAATGTTTCAATTAAAAGTTTTAGCTCTTGGATAATCATCTCGTTTACATTATTTCAACAAAATCAAAATTGAGAAGAGTTGAATTTTCTTCATGTAAAGTTGCATAAAAAAAAAAGGGAAAGTCATTGCCAATCTTAGTCATTTATCCCCCCAAATGTTTTAATACAATTTTTTGATCTTGTGCTGTTCACAAACATGGACACACACAGACAGACATGTGTATAAAAATAGTATTTTTTTATTCAGGAGATCTCAAAATCTGTATTTATGTTACAACATGACTTCAAATTTATGGGTCGAACACAATACTTCTTCCATATATAGTATAGGTATAGGTAGAGGAATTAATGAGGAATTTGTAAAGGATTTTTGAAAAATGAATACTCTATGCCAGTAGCATGCGGTGTAATATTAGATGAGGGAAGCAAAAAGGAACCAGACCTACCATGCGACTGCTGTGTCATTTGCCATAGGCAGATGGCAGGATTGGGCGTATGAGGTCAGTATGCCAATACCCACAGTCTTTAATGGTGGTTTCTGTGACTGAAACCACTATTTCTCAGTCAGTTCATATCAAGAGACTCTGTTTCCTGTTTTCATCCCGGTCCTGACCTTTCTACCTCAGGAAAAAATCCAAGGAGGTACTGGGGATAATAATGTAGTCTACACTTTTATAAGTCTATAATACAAAAAATAACAACTCACCTGAATTTATTTGAAGACCAAATCAATTCGCCTAACCTTGGCAACAAAATAGTTGATTACTTTGACATAGAAGTCTTCATTATAATGAATGTTTTATGGTAATTTTTTCTTTACAGATAGTAATAGTAGTACAGATAGTACAGTAGATAGACAGCCTGGACATACAATTTTTCCTTTTATGCAGTAACAGCATAGCCACTTTTTTTGTGATGTTCAAAATTGAACTGTCTCGTGCATGATTTAGTTTGTGCTTTAAATTCATTCAATTCAAAAATTGGACGACTAGTTTCAGTAATTATTTTCTTTTCAGAAAAGTCCCAAAAATAAAATCCATTTTAAAAACTTTTCAGTTACACAATTGAGATTCTATTGTTTATGATATATTTTTCTGTGTGGAACTTAAAGCTGCAGTCGCCAGGTAGACCTCATTCTCTTCACGATTGGCTCCGACAATGATGTTCTACAGTACAGGATAGAGCACAAAATAAGTAAAACGTGATAGTTTCATCATTTATTATGAAAAACACCTTTTCTAATGTGTTCACAGTTTCATGCAAGCTAAGCTAGGAAGTTTGGCGGGAGCTTGCTCATTCAAAAGGGCATTCCCGAGGTTTTGAAAAAAATACACTAAGCTCTCACTTCATTGCCAACCCAGGATGGCACTGATGGGACATACTAACAACCTGCAGCAAGCAGGAGCATTAGATTAAGGAGAGAATTTGCTTCCCACAAATGAAAAGTTTTAAAAATCATAGAATATTATATTCCTTATTATTACAATTTACTTTATAAAATAAATTGTTCTTTTTGTTTTAACTAGAAGCATTGCTTCCCTTGCTTTCATGGATGGCACGCCACTGCTCTGTGCAATAGTGGTAGTATTTATTTACAGAAATGGATTTTGTGAGAGCAGATAAAAAAGAAATGCCTCGCAGTGGATGAACCGTAAAACATTTCTAGGCTCTTACTTTAGTTCCACCAAATCTTTCTGTCAAATTTTTTATCTCATTTGAACATGAGATTCTGGGTTTGATTCTTGTCCAGTCAAGGGGAATATTATATCTTTCATAAATAGGTTTCATTGGTCCTCATGGTGTGGTTAGTCTATATAATAAGAGGAAGTGTTTGTCTGTCTTTTTGTCCGTCTGTCTGTCTCTCTGTGCACTGCCCAGTGAAATCTACTAAATACAGATATCTCAAATTTTAAATGTAAATGGACTGAAGGGTGGCCGAATGCACCTCGAAGCCGGATTTTCAATTTTCGCTTTCGTTCACGAGTTATGAGTGAAAAAGTAGCAGAAAATTAGATTTTTTTAAGCTATCAAAGCATGAAAATAACAATAATGCATCATTATCAGTATATCAATATACAGAGTGCTCCAAAAAAATATATACGCACTTTGAACTGTCATAGAAAATGTATTTCCCATTCTAAAAGGTTAAATTTCTGGGAGAAAATAATGTTATATATCTTCAACAGATGGCAGCAGAATAGATTCAACAATCGTCCAACAAACATGCAATATGGAGGGGGGAGACGTTGGTTCCTACCTCCATTAGCTAAGTATTTCCATGAATGGAAAATGAGATATAAGGGGTCACCAATTTTTCTTTCTAGAAAAATAATTTTTATTTTAAGTATGCTATATGAATACAGAAAATCTTTACAACTATGAAACATATAATTAGGTTGATAATTATAAAACAAAATGAATAATTTTTCTTCTGATAAGAAATACAAATGAAAACTTTCTTAATACAGATAAAAAATGGTTACATAAATTATTACATAAATGTTCTTCATGAAATAAATATACATATAGGCTTATGATAGGCCTAGAGCTTCTGAAACAAAAGCATTCATATATTAGATGTATAAATTTCTCACAAAGTACATATATTTGGTAAGCAAAATAAAGGATATTCACAAATTGTGAATAATATTCTTTGATATAAATATTTGAATTTTGTTCAGTAGTATAGACTGACAAAATAGTCAAAAGATCAAAGCACAGTGATAATGATTTAACAATCATAGCATTTGAGATTGAGCATACTATAATAATCCCTGTAGAAAATTGAGAACATTAATACCATTAATGTTTTGTTACGGTGGTTGTATAGAGAAGGCTTGATAGTTGTTCTGATACGCACATTCTGTTCTATGTTAAAAATAGAACAAATACTCTTGTAATGAACTTATTCGTGCAGCATTTGCTTTTATTGTTCAATGTATCCTGCATTTTTGCCTTTGAGATTGAGGAAAACATGCAAACCCCAAGTTATTATTATTATTTCACAGTAAAAGCATTGAACATAAATATCAACCCTGATGTTTTCCGTTCTAGATACTTGTTAGTTTTATGAAAATGTAATAAGTAAAATTTAATTGTTTTTATAATTTACTTTTTTCTGTGCTAGCCTTTAACGCTTATATGCGAGAAAGTTTGTGCAACATATTTTTGCACCTTTTAATTCCATGCTTTCGGGAACATACTTAGCCAAATTCATATGTTAAGTAGTAGTAGTGTGTATTTATTTCTCACAAAAAAATTCTCACATATAAACCACATTATTTACATTAACCGGCGCACGGGTCGGTGTCGACCATACGTGCTCACTGCATACACTTAAATTACTACCCCATAAAAACCCAATTGAAAAAAACTATATTCTATTATTTACATAACCCCAGACGTAACCCCCCACCCCCAAACAAGTAAAAATTTCATAGACACATAGACATTATTAAGACAAAAAACAAAAAGATAATAATAATAAAAAAAATAATACTTCGATTTCCTTAATTCTCTAAATCTAGGCTTTCTCTCATACATCTAACTTTCTGCAGAAATTTACACAACCCATGCCAATTGTGCTCATCCAGTAATAGATCTAGACATGCCTCCCTACTTCCTTGCGAGTTTAAAAATTTGTCGGGTAGCATCATAACTCTCCAGCGCTCTGTCACTCCACATCCCGCCAAGATATGAACCCAGGTTTCATTTCCCCTGCACATTGGGCAGATTCTCCCCCTCTCTCATCCGAAATTCTCTGAGTTTTCCATCTTCCCAGGCGAATCCAGGCCATTGCTGCTCTATCTTCCGCACCCAATCTTTCTATATATGCTTCCCTTCCCCAATTAGCCTTTAATTCTGCTTGTAATTCTAATGACACTTTACCATTACAATCCGCCTCGATGTTCTGCCTCTCGATATCAATTAGTCTCCCTCTTATCTTCTTCCAAATATTTTTTCTATTCTCAATCCCCTTTTCCCACACCCACCCCATCCCTATACCCTCCAAACCCCTTTTTATGTTGGACGCCCAGTTTGTTGTTCCTAAATTCTCAAGTTGCTCATTGTAACAAATAAATATGTTAAGTATGTAGCATGTGTAACACCGCATCACCTTTGATAATGAGTTCTGGGTTAATCTCAAGTCCTGGTGCTTTCTTTGTCTTTGTGGAGTCAAGTGCTACCTAAATCAGTGTTGTCGAAGTCAAGTGCTACCTAAATCTGTGTTGTCGAAAGAGACAACTGTGTTCTCTGTCCTCTATGATTTCTGGAGTATGTCTATGGGTTTGTCTTTGTTCAGCTGTTCCATTCTGTGGGTCGTCATTTGGTACAAGCATCATGAGCAGTGTGTTGGCTATTTCATCCCATGCTTCCCAACCGATCTTTTGAGACTACAAGTTACCATCTTGGTACAAATTTTGTTTGCTTGTATGTGATAAGCTACTCCCCAGGTGTTAATCATACTTTGCTCTGATACAGTCAGATACGTTTCTGTCTTTATTGACTTCATATACTACGTGGAGGTATTGTTCTCTGTGTTGTGGATATGTTGCATAGTGTCATTGTCTTTCCTCTCTCTCCATCCTTTGTAATGCATGCCTGTGAATGTATGTACGTGTCTTGTTTGAGCTGAGTTAGCTGGGGTATCCACCATCTCTCAGTAGTTCTTTTCGGGAGCGTTTTCTGTATGGCCTTATTGGCTGCCTTTCTTATCGCTTTGCTGATTTATCTAATTCTAGTTACTATGTCTGTTTTTGTAACCAGTAGCTCATTAATGGGAAGTTCCCCCCCCCCCCAGTCGTGTCTGGTAGTTGTTCCAGTCTGTGTTTCTAAATGAGCAGCATCTACCTTCTTCTGTTTCGGTCTGTCTGGTTGCTCTAATTAATATTTCTACGACTTAGTGAGAACTTGAGGTCACATTCAATGGTTGCCCCTCCCCCCCCCCCCCAGTTGTGTTTGGTAGTTGTTCCAGTCTTCGTTTCTAAATGAGCAGCATCTACTTACTTCTGTTTCGGTCTGTCTGGTTGCTCTAATTAGTATTTCTATGACTTAATGAGAACTTGAGGTCACATTCAATGGTTGCCATGGCTGGATTTGTGGAACCAATCCTGATGTGGTTGTTGTAATGTCTATATATGATGTTCTTCTGATTGTTCTCGAGCTGAGCTCATATGTGGGTCCCTGATTTTCCTCAGTGAGGATGTGCCATCAAAGTCAAGTATTAAGTTTTCTGAAGTATATCGTCCCTCTCGGGAGGATGCGGGCCCCGAAACATTTCCACTGAAATTATAACCATCATTGTACCATATTCAGTGGCCAAGAAGGGAAATACAAGTTCAAAAAGCTGAATGTGACATAAAACAACACTAACTTAACCTAGCTTAACATATCTATATGCTACCCCAACTTGTAATTTGTAGAATTTTAAAGATAAGGCTATCTTTAGGTTTTAATTTTTTTTTTTTTCCTTTTTGTAGGTTAAAAGCAGTAAAAATGAAGAGCTGGGTGAACTCCGGAAAGAAATTGCCTCATTGCTGGAGACTGTTAGTGAATTGAAAGATAATCTAGTCACAAAAGAAAGTGAAGTGTCTGTATTACAGGACTGTTTAAAACAGTTGAAATCTGTTGATGATGGTGAGGGTGATGATAAGCTACAAGCACTTCTAGATGTAGGACAAACTAAAGCAGAGTTGAAACTTATGACATTAGAACGTGATACGCTTGCTGAAAAGCTTCAAGGGGAAGAAGATGCTAGGAAATTACTTGAAGGTAAATATATTTAAATATATTCATTTAATTTATTTAATCAACAACCTCTAATGCATTTCACTTGTAGGTGCAAGTTTTATTTCTGTAAAACATAAATTTTTAATTTAGATTATCCCGCCTATGCTACTTAAAGTAAACAGTTAATAATAAGTTTGTTTCTGCAGAAAGTCTGAAACAGTTTTGACAATCAACAACTGCATCTGCTATGCATTAGGGCATGTCAATTTGGAGAGCAAAAATAAAAATTTGTGATTTTTGTAAATGAGGGGGTTCAAAAATGTGCCTTTTGATGTGTGTTATCATAATTTAAAATGTTTTCCCTGATTCATAAACATTTAGCTTGGTAAATTTGCGCTTGATTATAATTTATATTGAACTCCAACAAAATTTGCTTAAAAGTGTATGTATATTTTGTCTCTATTATCAAACACTGAAAACACATTGAAAAAAATGTAAAAGGCTTCAGCCAACAATATTCATCAAATCTTGCTCTGATTCATTCCTAGACATCATTCTTTTGCTTGCTTCCTCTCCTCTTATGAATCCGTCTCGTTTCTCATGAGTATACGCTTTGCTAGAAGCCTCCGTTACTTGTTTAACACACCTCTCTGTGGATTGCCCATGATAGGCCACTTAGGAACTTGCATTGGCTCTTCAACAAACTTTCTTATTTCTGATATTTTGAGTATACAAGTAAGTGGAGGTTCATATACTTTATCTGACCAGTCTATCATTCCAAAAGGGAAGTTGCATTTGGATTTACTGCTGGTGTTATCCTAGGCCGAACAGATAGGTCTCCTGGTGTGTCATCATCTTCAATTATCTTCTGGACCCCTGCCCTCCTTTCTTCTTGGTCTTCCAAGCATAAAAGTGTCTGAAGCACCATTTCACTAAATGCAAACCACGATGAACGTTGGATTGTTGGCAAAACAATATCTGCTACTACCTTCTTCTGAGATTTTAGGCGCTTCAATTGATAAAGAATGTGGCGAGGTCCTTCCACCCAAGAAAATTTCAATTTAATTGTAAACCAGCAGGGATAGTAAACACCAACAATATATTCCAGAAGCAGTTGTAACATCTTCAAGTTGTTGCTTTTTAGGCTATGTTTTGAAACCCATACACGACAAATCACATTTGCTGTTGTTAACCACCGAGAGTGGCTTACAGGACCAATTTCTAATAATGCCAGATCAGTTGGCAGTACACCTGTCCTTATGGCCTGAGTTATCCTATAACCATAAGGCTGATCTGTAGATAGATCTTTGACAACAGTGTCACTCAATGGAATCAAAGGCTCTGGAAAGGATATTCTGACAAATTAGGGATTGATTTCAAGCTCTGTCGCAGTATCAAGCATGTTTCCAATTGTACCACTCCACTTGTTGTTAGACAAAGTTTTTCTATCCAAATCTGTGATCAAGTGCCGGAAAGGTAGCTCATTAGTATGAAGAGCACAAACCAACCAGATGAGTTTACGATTTAGCTTTGCCTCAACCCAATGCATGACTCCTCCTTCTCAACCAGTGCTTTAGTTGGGCCGGAGCTCACCGGAGCTGGGCTACGGGAAATATTTGGCTCAATGTTCCTTATTTCTATTTTTACTTCCTCTGCCCGTACCATAGGTACTATAGGCAGAGGAAGTATTGTTTTTGACCCCAAAATTCGAAGTTGAGTTTTTAGCATATATACACATGTTTCAAGGCCCCCTGGATCCAAAAATACTATTTTTGGAAACATGTCTGTGTGTCTGTTTGTGTGTCTGTGTGGAATATCTGTGATTTGGCTAGCTCCAATACGGAAAATCGTATGAAAACAAAATTTCGTATTTGGGTCAGGTACCTTCTGAAGATGTGAGGATAAGATTGGCGACTATTTTCTCTTATTTTTAAGGGGACTTTACATGAAAAAATTTTCGTTTTTCGCGATTTTCTCGAAAACGGCTCTAACGATTTTCTTTAAATTTTGCACAAGTGTAGCTTATAGTGAGAGCTAAAACTTTTATTTGAAACTTTTTTTCAATAAAATTCTCTGAAGGCAGTTACAAGCCACCTACTGTTCACCCACTGTTTGTAAAAAGTTTGTGTTGTGTAGTTAACAATTGAATACACACTTTTTCACGGCCTCTTATTCTATATAATAATGAAGTGAGAAAGACATATTGGAGGGAAATATTCGATGAAGTTCGGAAATTATTCTTAACGACGGAAGTTTCAATAAATGTCTGCAGTCACTTGTGTTTCTTTGCTATATAGTCTGCACTTTTATTAGTCGCATCATTTTCAAAGAAGAGGTTATCAGGTATTTATCGTATAATTAGCGTTAAATTGTGTCTTGCGTTTCTGTACAAGGATATGTGAATACTCCTAAGTTTTATTTGGGCAGAGGAAGTTATGTGACTTTCACATCAGTTTTTTTTTAATTGGAGATCTCATATTTTCCACAGATATGAATTGAACATTGAAGAAATGTTCCACTGTATAAATAATGCGGCAACTTTGTCTCTGTCTTTCATTTCCAATAGAGGATTCTGACTGATCCTGAATTCTTGGAATGCAAGAAAAGGTTGCAGTTGTAGGAGTTGAGGCCTTGAGGGTGAAAGTTGTTTACGGATTAACCCCTATTTTAGGCACCGTCTTTGGTGAGATATTTTGAATAGCGGCGGTGGCGGTGGTCAGTTTCTAGGAAGATCCATGCAAATATATTACAGTATATATGTTACGTATTTTGGTGAGCTCCCCCCAAATATTTTTTTCCACCTAAAGCACTGTTCCCAACCAGTGTTAAAATTCTTTGAGTCACCACCAAAGCCTGCAAACTTCTATCATTCCTGTTTTTTCTTTAAGAAATCCTCAAGATGGTTAGCAATAACTTCAGCAGCTTCTTTTCGTTAAGTCTTTCTCTGGAGTAGAATGTCAAAGATACCTTCCACCTGGCTCACTGCAAACAGTGTAATGCTCTTCTTTCACAATACTTGGAAACTTGTCTTGAGTTATCTGCTTGTAACAGTACTTTAGTGGAAACTTTGTGTCCATCAAAGAAGATACACTGAATATTGCCTATCCGGCATCGAGTATGAAATTCTTCATCAAGTGATTTCATGATTTTTACTTGTGCCCTTTTTACTTTATTGTGATCAACTGTCTCCTTCAGTAATTAATCCAGCATCCAAAAATGCAGCTGTTGTAATGGCAGCTGTAGCACGTAGACCGACACCATAAGTTGAAGAAAAGAACTTCATTTGGTTGTAATGTTAACTGTTCCTTCCTTTTCTCCTTATATTCAGAAATTCTTCTTAAATCATCTTCTTGCCTCTTCTGCTTTTTAATTTGTCTTCTGTGCTCAGGTAGATCTGGTAATCCAATTTGATGCTGTCAACAGATCCAACCTTCTTTCTTTGACTATTAATAAACATTAGTTCTTTGACAGGGTTCTTCATATCCTTAGAACAATAGCAGGAGAGGTGCACTTCATCTTCACAGTCAGCACCTCCTGGACATGGACCCTCAAATTCTGAATATAGCTTAATCTCACACTTGCAATTGAGGATGTCAAAGAGCTTGTCTAACGTTGCTATGAAAGCCTCTTTCACTTCCAGTTTTTCTCTACCAAGTGATATGTTTTTGACCTTTTCCCAGTTTCCTACTATCTTCTTCAAGACTGTGACTCTCGAATTTAAAATTGACACCACAAAACAACTATTTGCCAGCTCCCACTTTTCAAGCACTTTTGGATAAATATTCTTTGCAACAGTGGCTACTGGGTAATTTCTGACATTGTCTCCACTCTGCTGTCTTAGTAGAAGCCCATATCTTAAGAACATCACGCAGAGTTGGGAGTTCCGAAGGCAGCATTTCTCGACCAGTTCCGATGAAATTACTCATGTGAGTGGAAGTTGCCAGTCTTGTCATTTTTTTACTAGCCATAATTCTGAATTTTCAAATTTTGCAAGTGGAAGAAACTATTCGTGCATAGAAAAAGAAAAACAAGAAAATCTCACTATGTGTATGATATTTAAAAAAATTAAATACAGAAATTAAAAATTAATAAAAAGACACTCAGCTGCAAATGAGTATTGCTAGTTTAAAAACTTTTACGAGTAGCATAACATTTTTTTACAGATGTTATAGTATAACATAAGTATATTCTTAACCTTAGAGCAGAAGTACAGACAGAAATAATGATAAGAAGGAACTTCTTGTGAGAAGACAGTTTGCTTTGAATTTTACATGAAACGTGAAAATATTACGAATTTGAAGTAGCTATTTACCAAGCAAACCAATGTAATTGCCAGTTCTTGTAAATATAATTGTGAATATCTAACGAAAACACAACTTTTTGACCCCCCTCATTTTTGGAAAAAGAAAGTAAAAAAAATCGACACGCCCTACTGCGCATACTCCCCTGTGATGTTTACCACAATTATTACCCTATTAGAATTGCATTAGTGACCCAAATATATCCCAGAAATTAAGTTTCATTGGACTAGATATTGTTTGTTAAAAATAATTTTCATTTTATGACCTTTTTTTCTCAACCAGTCACTGGTAATTCTTTATTATTGATCCAGGGATTTCTCCTTCGAATAGTTTCACACAGTTAGTGATACAGGTTGAAAACTGCAAGAACACACTACTCAGGGTTGGAAATAGTTTGAGTTCTAAAAAATTGCTACTAGAACATGTAATCTGCTTTGCATAAGTGGGTAACTCCATGTGACTGTTGAAAACCACTAAAGAAATAAACGTAATGTCATTTTGTGTTCGACTATACTGAAATACCCTTATTACGTGTGACGTAACGGTATCATAATGGCAGCACTCATTTTGAAACTGTGTTTCATTTTGACATCGGTGTGGTATTGATTATTCTTGAACACGAAACATTTTTGAGACCTTGAGAGTAGAAGCTGATAACTACGTAGTATTTTTATTTAAAATAAAATCAATTCCGTTTGTGTTAACTGTAATATCATATTAAAGTGAATTAAATTTGTGCTGTCAAAATCCATTGGTTTTAAGAAATCAACCATAAGGTAGCTTCAATTTAACCATTACCTGTCACAGCCTGCCATCTCGTAGAAGACTAGAACTACGACAATTAGCTGATGCAAAGGGCATGGTGGGCTTGCCGTTTGTTGGTGTGAATCTGAGATCTCAAAATTTAAACATTTAGACTAATTATGATCGAACAAAAACAGTACTGATCCTATAACAGTAATTAAGATACTTGTATGAATTTTATGAAACTCACATTGATTGTTTCGTAAACATACTCATATCTTAATAAATGCCATTATAGGCTTGTTACCTAATGTACTATTATCATACTAACTAAAATGTAATAAATATTTAACAAAAATTATAGAATTTTTGTAACAGCATAGTATGCTAAAAACATTAAATAGTGGTTTGTCATATACTATAGAAGAATTGAAGAGAGTAGTAGAGAATGGGAATATGTCAGAGATATGGGGTAGTATTAAAAAATTACAAGGGAGGGGATGGATAAGGAACGAAATATCACCACACTCATGGATGGACCATTTTAGGGGCATTTTTGGGCAGGGAGGGGCTTTGGAGGGTTTAGTGGTGTGGCCAGAAGAATTAACAGGGATCCCTAGTGTACCTGAACTGGATGGAGAAATTTTAAAGGAAGAAATTATAAAAGCGTTTCCTCTTTGAAGAATAACAAAGCACTCAGATGGGATGGTTTACCATCAGAAGTTTTCATGGCTGCCACAAAAAACGAGACATTTGTTCAGATGATGCTGAGTATATTCAATGAATTACATTACGTAACAAAATTTGACCAAGTTTTTATTTATCTTAATTTCTTAGTGTTTGTTGCTTAATTTGATGATGCTTGATCATGGATATGTGAATGGTTTTCCCCCATTGTCGATATTTCGGATGTAATAATCCATGTTTCAGTATTCTTAAGAAAAACCAGTGCTTTTTTTGTGACGGTACGCAACGGTACGCAGTACCGGCACCTTTTTTTAAAAATAAAATTTGGATATTACTCAGAATATTTCTATCACAATTCCCATAAAAGTATGTTTTATTTAAAATCAAGCTTGTTCGTTGGTTTTGTTAGATCTGCATACATAATAGCCTACATACGATCACATGATAGTTTCTGTAAATTGCCGTGGCTACTGGACTGCAAGAGGGTTGGGGGTGGGTTTTCCAGGTCTCAGCAAACTGCTCCTGTGGTCAAGGCCATTCTAACGGTATAAGTATTGCACCAAGTGGAGTTAATGCTAACATAGTAACAAACAGTAGTAAGTAGCTAACTACCATAGTTAATCAGGGGTTAGTGCAATTTAAATTTAACTGCATTCGTTGCTTAAATATAATTTGAAAAGAAAACCCTTGGTTTGTGTTGCACAGACAAGTGAATTCATAATTGTTTAGTGTGGTTGTAGGAACAAGAGGTGCACGTTGCCCACAAGTAGAGAAGTGAAATGAGTAAAATAAGTAATTATTTCGTACCGGTGCGTAATAAAAGAAAGCATGACGATGTTTTTGAAGTATCTCATAAACCTGCCAACTGTGAATAAACTGAATCTGAAGAGTAGATCGCAAGTACCGATAATTTTACTGCAATTCAGGGGAGAAACCTTTCTGGCCATGATAGGCCCGAATGTTGGACATCAACTCAGAAAAATGACGTCTGGGAGAAGTGTGGGAGCTCCCGTGAGATTCGGTTAAAATGTTTCTGTGAGTACCGCCACCTTTTTAGTTAGAAAAAAAGCACTGAGAAAAACCAAAATAACATGTTTATTTAATGTAACTAGGGACATAAGAGAGAACTAACATTGATAAATTTTATATGGTTCTATAATGGTTCACATAATACTGAATAATATCTCATTTTCAATACAACAATGCCCTCATTCAAAAATGTAAACGAGAATGGCTTTTCCTTTTATGTTCTCTGGATCCCTCGTTATATACTATTCCCCACACATAGTCTTCCATCATTGCACAATCCCAAAGTCGCTGATACCTTCTTTCCATAAGCTGAATGTCCTGGTGGAACTGTTCTCCGTGTTCCTCACTCACATCTCCTAAATTTGGTCTAAAGAAATCAATATTGGAAAACAAATAGTGCATTTTGACAGACATTCTGCACCCAAGCACACGGTAACTCTATATCAAATTGTCAATCAGTTCCTTGTAATTTTCACTTCTTTTATTACCCAGAAAACATTGCACTACCTTTCGAAAAGCTTCAAAAGCATTACATTCGTCAAGAGTCATTACATGTACAAGTTCTTTAGATTGTAACATCGTACGAATCTGAGGTCGGTAAAAATTCCACCTTTTATTTTTGCTTCAGATAACTTTGGAAACATTTGTCTGATGAGAGTTAGAACCTCAGAGTTGCTGTTCAAACCTTTGATAAGTTGTTTGATTAGTCCAAGTTTGATATGAAGGGGGGGTAACAGAATCTTCTCAGTAGACACAAGAGGTTCATGTTTTACGTTGTATGCGACTGGAAGCAATTCTTTTCTGGCTGGCCAGTCTCTCTCCTGGTGTAATGGTAATCGTCACCCTGATCTCCCATAAGCAAAGGAAACAATAATGCTTGTGGTAGCCACCTTGAAGCCCCAGAAGAAACCCCAACATCTTCAAATCACCACAAATATCCCACTTGTGGCATCCATAATCCAGTTTTTCCGAGATCAGCTTGACATTTTCATATGTTTCTTTCAGGTGAGTAGAATGAGCTACTGGGATGGAAGGAAACTTGCTCCCGTTGTGTAGCAGAACAGCTTTAAGACTTGTATTAGAGCTATCTATAAAAAGGCGCCACTGGTCTGGTTCATAAGCAATCTTTATGTGTTGAAAGAAAGCATTAACATTGCTGCAAAAACATAGATGTTCTGACATTTTTTAGAAGCAGGCAAAATCCTTGTGCCATATTCTGAATTTTGTTATTTTGCATCCTTCGGCAAGCAAGTTATTTTCCTTAAGACAGGATGCAAGAAGCTCAGCCTTTGATTTGGGCAGTTCCAACTCCCTTACTAAGTAATCCAACTTTTTTTGAGTGAAGAGCTGTGGTTCTTTGCTCTTGGTTCTGTGTTCTGTGCTCTCATCGCTATTGGAGAAATCACTGTCATCACTAGATTTTTGTATTTCATCATCAGTATTAGAATGATCTGGCAATGGAACTGGCAGCTCCTTAGAGTGTGGTACTGGAGCAATAGATGATGGTATGCTGAGATATGAAATATGTTTTCTATTCTTGGTACTTTTGTAATGTGTAATGTCAACCACACAAAAGTAACAGTTGTCGTGATGGTTGGTTGGCTCTCTCCATATTCGGGGCACTGCAAATGGCATAGATTTTCTTGTTCCACATGACCAACCCTCTAAGGTAGACCTACAGCTTCCGCAAGACATGTGAGGAGCCCATGCAACATTTTGATCTCCAATTGGTACTCCGAATAAGCTTTGTAATCATCACAGAATTTTGTCCCAAGCACAATTTTATGTTTCACCGCTTCAGATCCAATATAGTGTCCACAAACATAACTAAACGTGTCTGCAGGCAATTTACAATGACATGTTTAATTTAAAGGCAACAACCAGTCGTTTTTGTAACCACAAAATCGCAACAGTATTTCACAAACAAGAGGAAACTGTCTTACAAAATATTGATATATGGATGGGATTGTTACAGATATCTTGTATACTGTTTTTACAAATTAGAAACGCTACTGCCATTTATTGCTGATCGCTTTGAACTAGTACGATTGTCAGAAAAAGCAGTAAATTCCAAACTATTAGTAAATTATTAAAATAATATTATACATTTTTATTTTGAAAAGTATTGACATTTGAAGAAAACTAATGGTATATTCGTGTTCAGCTCGTTCATTTTATCTAATAAACATTAAAAATGGAACATAAAACAATTTTTTGTACGTAGTGTTATTTATGAATGGGAAATATCCGCACATCTGGGCAAAATCAATCATTCAACCTATCTATAAAAACAAAGGCGCGGTTGGATCTCCAGACTCATACAGAGGTGTGGCTTTACTTCGTATTATGGGCAAAATTTATTACAAAATATTATAAGAGAGAATAAAGAGGTGGGTGGCTAGGCATGACAAAATTTCTAAATTTCAGATGGGATTTATGGGAGGGCGTAGCACTGAAGACAGTATATTCATTCTGGACACGCTAAGACAAAAAAACTGGCAAATTAGGAAGGGAAACTTCACTGCACTTTTGTGGACTTTCTAAAAGCATTCGATACCGTGGAGAGGGAAGCAATATGGTACAAACTAGGGATGAAAGGGATGTCGGGGAGGATGGTTAAGGCTCTTCAGGGTGTATGATATTGTGGAATTTTGTATTAAGGACGACAAAGATAGGATATCGGATAGCGTCACCAGCTATAAAGGGGTGAAGCAGGGTTGCATACTATCCCCCTTATTGTTCAACCTGTTCATCGATGATGTAACGGATGTTTCAATACTGATGTTTCGATCGTGGGGGAAGAAAAGATTCCAGCATTGCTGTACGTGGACGACTGACATTGTGCCCAAGATCAGTCGTGGGACTACAGACAATTCTGGACAACTTGCAAGTGTATGCCAGGGAATGGGGAACAGTGGTAAATGCTGAAAAAACTAAAACATTTAAGAACAGGTGTGTTTACGGGAAAAACAAAAGATGGATATATGATGGGAAAGAATTAAATAACGTGAAAAATTTTGTTTACTTAGGGGTAACCATGACTATGAATGGCAAATGGAACGAACATATAGACATAACTAAACTCAGAGCGATTATGAGTGACGGAAACACTAAAAATACGTAACAAGATTCCCGAGGTCTTGCTGAAATTATTAGATATAGTGTACAATGCAGTAGTTAGATCGACAATTACGTATGGGGCGGAAGTTTCGGGGTGGGGGCAAACAGAAAAACTTAATCAGGTACAAAGCAACTTTCTGAAAGGGATAGCAGGGGTTGGGAAGAGGGACGGGCAACTGCAGAGTTCTAAGAAAATTTGGATGCCATAGAGACTCAATTGAGTATAAAATAAGGGCTGTAAAGTATTACTTGTGGATTCTCCATGGCGATCAATCCCTTATTAGGGCAATGTGTTGCGTAGAAAAATTAGCGTGGAGAGACTAAGTATCAAGGGCGGGTAGATTGCGTAGGGGATTAGAGGAAATAGGAATGGGGTTCATAATTGAGGTTTAGGAATAGGCGCAATGCATGGCGGAAAATTCAGAAGCATTTGAGAGATATTGACAAACAAGTGACAGCAGAATGCAGGAATAAAGTCACTCTGGAGATCCAAACGTTAACCAAGACGAATTGGGGAACAGAGACTTACTTGTATGGGGCGAATAAAGAGGAAAGACTTGGTTTAGCCTGGTTCCGTCTAGGAGCTTGGCAGGCAATTAACATTAGAAATGATGAGGGGGAGAGAAAATGCCTGCTTTGTGGGGCAGGAGAAACATCTCACCATATTCTGTACACCATGAGTGTACACTCATGGAAACACTGAGGCAACAGCATCTACCAGAGTCTTTCACGGCTTCTTGTAGGGGTCAGCTGTTCACATACAATCTGCTGCTTAACGCTAGATATTTTGGGGGTGGGGAAATCTATGTTCAAAGTGGGGCAGCTTAGGATGGACTGGCTGAGGGAGTAAGTGGAGTATTCTGCAGGGGTAGATGGCTGTATATAGTATCATATGTAAAATATATTTGTTTGATAATTCTGTTGGTGTATGTGCTGTTTTTGTGGGGATTGGGTGTGTGTGTGTGTGTTTGTGTGTTTTTGTGTGTGTTTGTGTGTGTGTGTGTGTGTGTGGATGGATGGATGGATGGATGGATGGATGGACGGACGGACGGACGGACGGATGGATGGAAGGACGGACGGACGGATGGAGTTCTGTTTGTATATTTACTAGTTCTAACTGTTTGTGTTTTTAGTTTTAATTTTAGGTTACATTTTTGCTTGTGCACAGTTAAAGCATGGACAGCCTAAGGGCTCATGCAACGAATGACGTAAAATGATAGTTTCTCTTGTTAACAATAAAAGCACTTCATTCATTCATTCATATTACAAATTCTAGACAACTATACATTGGGAATTTTATTGTTTTACAATTGACAATGAAGCAGAAAGTGGTTCATAGTTCAGTATTCGTAACAAATGCACATGCAGTTGTCTTTGTTGTCAAACTTAAGTCTTTCAAAATGTGAAAAAAAACTTTCCATTTCTCATTAAGAATTGCATTATTACAGTCAACCCTCGATATAATGCCCCTCTTTACAGTGCCACCCTCGCACTGTGACAATAAATGTAAGTGAACGAATCTTCTCCCATATGAAATACATAAGAAACCTCATTACTGTGCCAGTGAATATAAGACAAGATTATTACAAAATTTGGCTTGCAGTGATTTTTCTTTCATTTGCAGAATTCTTTTAAAACTGGCATGAAATTTAGGAAGATTATTTAACCCTTTGCGGGCGGAAACCCATTTTTGACACGCCTGTCTGCAGCCTCGAAGGAGGAAACCCATATAAGGGTTCTCTGACTGACTCATAATATGGCCAGCTCTTCTCATGCAAGAAGTACATAAAATCTTCAAGAGATGGCAGGAGAATGTACTCCTATCCACTCTGACTCGGGAATTCCCCTATTCATGTGCCAAGGATGACTTTAGTAGAGGTATTCACTGGCCGTGCGTATCTAGTGAATAGTGTGCTCTTTTTGTTCTGTGTTTTTTCCCCTTATGTACTGTAAAATGGTAAGAACAAAGTGTCTTGCAGGTTCTAAAACTCAAGAGTTAATTATTCAAAGTGATAGTGAAGTGTCACAATTATCATTTAACAATAGTAAGGGATGTTTTTCCGAGCTCACTACCGGTAGTGTTAGTGAAAATGAGAGCGACGTAAGTGACACCGGTGGCAATAGTGCACCCAGCTGAATGTAAGTGAGTAATTTCGATGCAGGTCCATCATCTACCATTAGAATATACAATATCCAGCAAGGGCCAGTTCTGCCTTCTGATTTTGATAAACATACTGATCTATTGAAAATCAAAGCCTACTCTAGTCTTATGTAAACTTATAATGTGCTCAGTGAGACTTGTGCCATTTCCGCATAAATATTTTCACGCTAAATAATAAAAATCGTTTCTAGAGCAGATTAGGGGCAGAATTAGGCAAAACTCCAAGGTATATGTTGTTTTTATGCATGAATGCATGTTTTAAGTTACTTTCAATTGGTTTTTCATTAACTTATTTTTTCTTTAAAAATTCCTTCCGCCCACAGTCATAAAACATCGCCGCCCGCAGAGGGTTAAGAAACATACTGTACTGTATTTCCAAGAAGCGAGTGTTCCCCTGCCACTAACTGTAAATGAAGTGTGATGGAATGAGGAAGCTATATTAAGAAGTCTGACAGACAGCTAGCTTGAGGGTGGAGCAGGTAGAAAGATCCCTTCATACAATGAGACATTCCAAACTTTCACTTCTTTTAGTTCACTATCCAGTACTGGACATATACTGTAATAAATTGAGTTACTGTACAGTACAGTACAGTACAGTGTATTTTATTTTGTGCTGAAGTTCTCTATTTTCCTTTTATTTAATTTTATTTCATACTGCAGTACAGTAAATTAATACAGCACTGTATTATGTCGTTTTTATTTTTAAAAACTAAATTTCGTTTTAGTGCCACCCTCGCTTTGTGCCATTGAATGTTAGAGAACTGATGGCAGCACTATATCAAGGGTTGACTGTACAAAATTTGATATACTGTATATACTCGAATACTACCCCATATTTTTTTTTAAAATCACGAGTGAAAAAATGGGATGCGGGTATTATTTGAATACTGGTCTCCTCTTATCTGAATTTCAACATTTAGTACCATATCGGTTCAATGTAGCACGATGCTTTGTAGTAGCCTCACAGTATAGTATAACAGTAGTGAAGCTGTAATGAAAGGAAATTGAGACAAAGAAAATGCTTTCTTATGCACATGGTCCGCCATGACTGGCGACAAAACAAAGCTTTACGTGTAGAGACGCCAAGCAAGTAATAGTACAGTACAATTAGAGCCACTAATTTGGGAAAAGTTCTGTCAAGTGCAGTGAAATTCCACAATACTTTGACCTTGGGTCAGACCAGTCGGACGTACGTCATAGCATGTGATTCCCACTGAACAACTGGAGAGTGTTGTTATTGAAAGTAACATAGTGCTTATAAGATGGTGAGATTTTTGGCATGCTGTTACCTTGTTATTTTTATAATTACATTTTAACCTACCATATTTAATTCTTTTATGATATGTTATGTTATTTATAACTGTTTAATTAAGAATAAACCTGGCAAAATAATTTTATATAGAGGCCTATAGATTTTTTTTTTCCAAATTTCCTTTCGAAAAATTTGGGTGCGGGTATTATTCCGGGGCGGGTAGTATTTGGGTATATATGGTAATATTATTACTGCATTAATGGATGTCAACCTTTAAAAATATACAGGTATTTATTTTATAGTTGACCCATTTGTACTCTTTGTCCATTGATTGTTATTATATGCACATGGATTTTTCCCTTTGTCTATGATTAAGGGCACAGACTATAACTAAAATGTAGCACTTTTTTGAAATTCATTTCTTATTATTCCTCTATTTTCTTGTACCTAAGTTAAACATATGTTTGTTTCAAGATATTCTTTGTTGATTTCTGAAGGTAATTACAAATTAATTTCTTGAATGATGCCCATTTTATAGTTATGTTACGAAATTAGATTATTAACTTATTTAACAATATCAGTTTTAATTTTTAAGCCTTTATTCTCTATAACTTGGTATTTAAAAAACTCAGTGCCCTTTTGGCTCATATTAGGCTGAGTTTGCACCAGTGCTGAAGTTCAAAATTTTTTCTACTGGGAGCTTATAAATTTATGTGCATGTATCTATATTTTTATTATTTTAATTTTATGATACCAAACATTATAGTCAAATTAGCTTTTTAAATGAATCACAGAAATTACATTACAATAACAACAACCAAGGCATCCAACAGCGCAGGCAAGGTAATTGTCACAACAAGAACAGGAGATCATGACCCTGATATTTTAAAAATGTTGCCAAAATATACACCAATTTCATATGTACTTTTTCCTCCCTGCTTATAAGCCGAAGCGAAGAAGAGTACATTTCACTTTGTCATAGCGCCTTTCCAGTCCATTCCAGCCCAACTTCAGCACTGGTTTGCGGGACTCTACTGTACACAGAAACATACAATACACAGTGGCATATAAATCAAACAAGTCCATCAGTTTCCTAGATTTCACCATCACAAGTAGTGACATACCCCTGATATGCAGCAAACACAACACAAACATTCTGCTTTCAGATTCATGCTTCACAGACTTGAATCACATCACTATCCCTCAGTGGTATAAAATAGCAGAACCCAATGGCTACTTATTGACAGTCTTACACATTCAAAACAAACAAAAACCACCTCTCATAGACAAGGAAGATAAATTCATCATACTCACATACTTCAACACACAAACACAGAAATTTGCCCAACACCTCAGGAAACTCATTTTTTATAAAAAATAGTATTCAGAATAGTATTTAGAACACTGAATAAAACACATACCAGAATTCAGCCTTGAAACAATATAGAGGCCAGAAGTAGGCTATACAGCCTGAAATGTAATGAGTGGCCCAAATTTTACTGTGCATTGGATTTACAGGCCAAAACTTAAACACAATACACATAAAATAGTAAAAAATTAACATATGTTCATATTTCATATATGGTTGCAGTTTAAAATTTGATATCTTTCCAAAGAAAAATAAACTTTTATAACCTAATAAACACTTCAACTACATAATTTTTACAAAAATTGTAATTCATGAAATAAAGTTTAGCTTTAAATTACCAAAGGAAGCTAAAGATCCCTAAAATAAAATTTTAAATGCTCAAAATTAATTCAGGAGGCTAGGCCTAAAGCCTGTTGGGGTTGGATAGCCTTTAAATTCAACTAACAGGAGAGTAAGACCGAACAGTTATTTCAAGGATGCTGAGAATTTAATTAGAAGTAAAATTGGCAAAAACAAAATACTCGTGGCACCCTGGCTTTCCCTCCACTCACCGCTGCTCATCGCCATTGTGACGGCTGCTTCCCCTACCTTCTTCTGCCTGCAACCTTTCCCCTATCAAACTGCTCAAGGCCGCCCAGCCTCGCAGACTGTTCAATGCTGGTAATGCATATCACTGTTGTACTGCGTGTTATACTGTCCTATTAAATGTAATTATATTGAAAGCAATTAACGCACAGTCACCAGATCCTCTTTGGCATTACTCGAGACCTGCTACATGATGGTAGAGGTTGATTTGGGAAGGAGAGGTTATATTAGTCACGTCACTTCCCCTTAGGTCCTTGTTGGCTCTTAAAAGAACCTTTTTAGGGTGGCCTAGCCCCAACTTGCAATAAAGAAATGTGAAGAAATGTTAGTTTAATCACAGTTCTTAGGTTCGTAGACTGAGACTACAACCAACAGAAAATCTTGGATTGTCTATTCTTTCCCTTTCATTTACGGTACATAAAAGCAGCTAAGTAGCCTTCGATTGGAGCAAGGCATACTACATTTTGCATGTGCCCATAAACCCTGTATAGTGTTGGTGTGCACACCCATCCTCCACTCCTTGAACTGAATCGAGTGGTTCACAGTCATAACACAGTAACCCTCCTCGGTCAGACAATTACCGTATATACCCAAATACTACCCGCACCCAAATTTTTCAAAAAGAAGTTTGAAAAAAAAAATCGACAGGCCCATATATAAAGTTATTTTGCCAGTTTTATTCTTAATTAAACAGTTATAATTAACGTTTCATATCATAAAATAATTAAATATGGTAGGCTAAAAGGCACTTATAAAAATAACGTGCAGGGTAACAGCCCGCCGAAATCTCGCCGTCTTATACGCGCAGCGTAATACCTCAACAACAACAACACTCTTCATTCTGCGGGAATCACCCACGAGTAGTCTGGAAATCACCGAACTTTTCCCCGAATTATTGTACTGCACGCGCCCCGTGACTGCACTGCTTGTTTGGCGTCTCTATGCGGACCATGTGCATAAGAAAGCATCTTCTTTGTTTCATTTTCCTTTCATTACAGCTTCGTTACTGTTATACTATAAGCCTACTGTGATGCTACTACAAAGCATCGTGCTATAATGAGCCGATATGGTACACAATAATCAAAATTCAGATAAGAGGAGTCCAGTATTCAAATAATACCCGCACCCCAGTTTTTTGTTCGCGATTTTTGAAAAAAATTTGCGGGTAGTATTCGAGTATATACGGTATATGCCTTCCAACAGTCAGAATATATAGTCGTTCGAGGCAGTATACGTTCCTGGATAATTGCAGGGAGCGTTTCCTTGGAACATTCTGCCACAGGGCAAAGGAAGCAAACATTGATACCATGTTCCACAAGGCCAAATACCCATTGACCTTCAACTCATTTACCCTTATGATACTTCCTTTTCCCATGGATTTGTCTATTTCAACAATTCTTTCCAACACAACCTAGTTTACAACAACACACTTATTTAATCACTCAACTTCACTATTAAGTAGATTATTACCCATAACGTGTTTCACAAGCTATAGCTTGCATCATCAGATGGACACTGCCGGTTTCACTGGATTGCTGGTAGATGGCTCTGTAGGAAGGATCCATCTTGCGATCAAGTCGTTTTCATTTGGTATGTCAAAATTAACTAAATTATTCTTGTTCCTTTGGATATAAATTCTTTCCCATTTACTCAGGTCCACTGGTTTATTTACACTTTTTATTAATCTTATGTTGTCTTCAAAATCATGTTTTTCGGTCCAGTAATGATGGGCCACCAATGTATTCTGCATTGTATTCAGATTCACTTAAGGGTACAACTGGATCATTAGCACAGCGCAAAAAAATGGTTTCAGCCCTGAATTAGTTCACCAGAGAATTAGAAAATTTAAAAAACAGAAACTAATTGAGAATCAGAGCACCCTGAGGTGCATCAAGGATGACTCGGTAATAAAGAAGTTCACTTATCACCCCAAACTCCATCACAAATTCAAAAAAGTATTCGAAGATGTGAACATTAGATTTGCTCCTTCTAACCAATATAGCATAAGAAATCTACTAAAATCAGAACAAAGAGACAAAATTTAACCACTTCACTGTGTATTCCCGCAAGAATTATCGAACCACCTAGTTTGCTTTCCTGTCGTTCCAGAACACACATTACAGTTTCTGTGCAAAAGTAAAACCATTGCCTCACATTATTCATGCTCACTCTACATACTTGAGTTATGAGATCCACTGGTTTCATATCCTTAAACCAGCAGTACGTAACCACAAGAATTTGGGGAATAGTCAGGTGGGATTCCTTGAACCAAGTACCCTTCCTGATTGAGCAAGATACACAATGTGAGGCACAGGTAGTACTTTCCTTCGTTCTACAGTACCAGTGTATGCCGTCAGAATTATCTTTTCCAGAAATCTCTCTCATTTCTTTACCACAAAACAGGCACAGATAACAAGAGCTAATTAGTCCATGCAACTTACAGAATTCAATTCACCAAATTCAAGAAAAAGGCTAAATAATTCTGCAAGCTGCATCTTGTTATCTGAACTATCTGGTCCCTGCTCTGTTCTCCATTTTATTTTCCACTTCAAGGCACAAAGATTACATTTGTCTAGACACCTTGACTGCTCACAAACAAGTAATGAACCGTGGCAAATAATTATCACGTTTAAGGAGAAAATTTGGGAAGACATGGGTTTTCTCTGTACTGTGTTGGTAATAGTGGTGGTAGTGGAATAACGCTGGTGCTGGTAATAAGTTGAATATTTAGTTAGGTTTAAAGAATGCAGCGC
The DNA here is from genome assembly GCA_964059195.1 of Ectobius pallidus. NCBI lineage: Eukaryota > Metazoa > Arthropoda > Insecta > Blattodea > Ectobiidae > Ectobius > Ectobius pallidus. The sequence continues at coordinate 42,176,330 of CAXKWD010000008.1, forward strand.
AGCCAAAACCCTACCAAGCCAATCCCACTTGGGAAAATCACTATGAAAAGATAATTAATATATATCCAAGGATAAATAGGGATGGCAGAACACACACAAGCTCTTAAGATAAAAAGTGGAAGGTACTGGAATAGTTAGCCCAAAATATTTGATTTACTTAAGAAAAATAATTAAATTTCAATATACGAGGGTTGATCAGAAAAAAAGGTTACAAGCCGCAGCATTCGAAAACTACATATTATGGAGAACTTTTGTTTCCCCAGAGTGGAGACAGAGGGTTCTACTTGTCATACAGCTGGTTTGCGGGTAGGTAGTGAATGTTCCCAGACGGTTCAGGATGATTGAAATGGCAGGACGCTTAGAAAATTGGTCTTGTTTGGAAGTGTGAGCCGTGATTCGATTTTTATGGGCAAAGAATGTGTCCGCATCTGACATTCACAGTTGAGTGAAGGTGTAATCCTCCTGCATAACAATGCCAGGCCCCATACTGCTCAAGCAACGCAGGAATTGTTGCGACGGTTCGGGTGGGAAATCTTGAGTCATTCCATACAGTCCAGATTTGGCACCCAGTGACTATTTCCTGTTTCCGAAGTTGAAGGAGCACTTATCCGGCAGTCGGTTCTCTTCAGACAGGGCTGCTGTGAAAACATCCGCCGAGACCTGGCTCGATGGACAGGGACCTGATTTCTACCAAGATGGGTTATACAAGTTGTTTGTGCGTTCTGATAAATGTCTAAATAGACTTAGTGGTTATGTCGAAAAGTGATAGGCATGTATGCCTCTTAATTCCTTTTTGTATTTTCTGTCTATTGTTAATAAATATTTCTTTATTCGACTTGTAACCTTTTTTCCTGATCAACCCTCGTATATATATATATATATATGTTTATTACAGAAGATTGAGAAATGACAGAAACAATCAATAATATATTAGAAAAATATCTGTAGAATGAATAGCACATCAGATTTTATACATAGAAAAATTGAATAAACCATATTTTAATATTAATGCAACATCCGGTATTACGACTGACAAAAGTGTTCATATATTCAATGAGTAAGCAATTTAATATTTAGAAAATATTACTTTGTACAATATGGCCAAAATAACTAGAATTGCTGCAATGAGGAAAAGATCGGTAATTATGATCATTAATGAATTTGGCTGATTATTTAATTTTAATGGTCCTGACCAAGACAGAAAGATTAAATCGAAAAACGAGAATGCTAGAAGAAGAAGAAAGGATGGAACAGAAAGAAGTCAGCGAAACATTCATCCATCGTCATACATAGGTCACAGACACACCCACTGTCTTCATGATAAAAATAATAAATTTAGAATAAAAAATGCCGAAATAGAAAATTATTGAATTGTCAGGTGAGCGAGCAAAACGTTAACTTTACAAAATAGACATTACTTTAAAACTGAATTTACTATAAATGGAAATATACAAAAATACAAATGCTTTAAATACAAAATGAATAATGAAATAACTTTACATAATGAATCAAAAAATATACTTCGCTCACCTGACGACCAAACATCATGAAGACAATGCCCACACCAGACGATCCATTCATGCAGAAGAAACTAGGTCAATCACCGACGAAGGACAGAAGAAGAATAGATCCAGCCAAGGAGCGTTAAGTGGCCATGAGAACTCTAGCAGCCAGGAAAAATTAGTCGCAATATGAGTTGACAAAGGAATGGATGGCAGCACTAGCGTATCAAGAGTAATTATGATTCAAATAGATTAGTTTTGCTGGGTATTTACAGAATGACAACAGTGAAACAGAACGTGCGTGTGCTGAAAACATACGATATGATTCTTAATAATGCTAATAACTGTTCAGTTCAAAGGAAAATACGTTGTAACCACAACATCTGCTCTTGGGCTATTACTGGCAGTACTTCACATTGCTGCGTTGGCTGCAACAAGACTGTGTTCTAATTCTAGTTGAGTCCCGTACTTGAAATGGCTACCACACATAATCAGTTATTTGTACCCTGACTTTTGGTGCAGGATGTAATAAGGGATAAGAGAGAATGACCCTAAGACATGTTAACTCTGTGGTGGAACAGTAAGTTGGTGAATACTGATAGGATGGTTATTGCTGCATTTGCATATGGTAATGGCCTATCAGTTGAGACACGGAATGCCTCCACAGCATTAATAAACATTTCAGGATGCATCATAGTATGAAATAGTATTTACAGGTATTGGGACAAAAGCAGGGAAAGAAGAAGTAAGAGGTCGTATTGTGATATTCTCCAGCAAAGAGTGTTAGACTTAAATAGTATGCCACCCACAAGACGACTTAATTAATGCGCGAAAACGACTCTTTTCAGAGCCAACATAATATTTCACAATTTCAAAAATATAAAAAAGACCCTTGCACCACAATCGCTCTTTTCAGAGCCAACATAATATTCCACAATTATAAAAAAAATGTCATATTATGCCAACATAATGTTTCACAAATTTAAAAAAATGTCGTATTATGCTAACATAATATTTCACAATTATAAAAACCCTTGCACCAAAATAATATTTCACAATAGAAAAAGATCCTTGCACCAAACATAATATTTCAGTTATAAAAATCGCCGTATTATGCCAAAATAGTATTTCACAGTGAAAAAAAAAAAAAAAAACCTTGCATCAAACATACAATTAAAAAAATAGACCCTTGCACCAAATATACGAGGTGTGGCAATAAAGAAACCAGATTCATGCTATAAACCTTTACTGAAAACAAATCAGACAGTTACAATGTCATCCTCTTCAATGTAGTTCCCTCCCCAATCCCTACAACGCTCCATGCGGATTTTCTACTGTTGGAAGCAGTGCTGCAGATCATCTTGTGTAATGCTGTTCAAGAGTTGCATCGCTTTTGCTTTCACAGCATCCACGGACTCAAACCTGGTTCCTTTAAGCGCAGACTTAACTTTCAGGAAGAGAAAGAAGCCACATGGTCCGTTGAATATGGCAGATGTTCCATCACTGGATGTTGTTTTTTGCCAAATAACGCTTCACAGATAGTGCGTTGTGTGCTAGCACATTGTCCTGATGAAGGATCCAAGAGTTATTTTTCCACAAGTCTGGTCTCCTTCGTCATACACGTTCACGGAGGGTCTTCAAAACATTTTTATAATCAATTTGATTGACAGTCTCAGCTGTAGGCACCCAATCAATGTAGATAATCCCCCGGATATCGAAAAACACAATCATCATCGCTTTGAATTTCGACTTGCTCATGCGAGCTTTCTTCTTCCTAGGGGATTGGGGGCTCTTCCAATGCATTAGTCGCTTAGTCTCTGGATCATATTGAAAAATCCAAGTTTCGTCACATGTAATTACGTTTTGTAAGAAATCAGGATTATTTTCAATGTTTTCAAGAATGTCAGCACAGCGATTCATTCGATGTTCCTTTTGCTCGGGTGTGAGAATTTTTGGCACCACTTTTGCACACACTTTTTTCATGCCAAGATCGTCGTGTAAAATCTTTCCTTGTTGATGTTGGTAAGTTCAGAAATTGCTCGAATGCTCAATTGGCGGTCTCCTCGAACAATTTTAGCGATCTTCTCCACATTCTCTTGAGTTTTCGCAGTGGAAGGACGGACTTTGCATCATTCCCAATGTCTTCCCCGCCCTCAAATTTCTTGAACCACTCAAAAACTTGTGTGCGAGATAGACACTGATCACCATAAACTTCTGTCAACAAATTGTAAGTTTCAGTGGCAGATTTTCCAATTTTTATGAGGAATTTGATGTTAACACGTTGTTCAACTTTTGCACTCAGCGTTATTCCAACAGATCAGATGCACAGTCCACTTCTAACACTGGTCAAGGCCAGACTAACTGCCATGCATGGATGAAAATTTTTGTACCGGTAGGAGAGACTCCACATGTCAATCCCTCCCGCCTCCTCTTCGTCATGGGAATGGCCGAAAATGAGTAATAAAATCAATCCGGTTTCTTTATTGCCACACCTCGTAATATTTCACAACTATAAAAACCGCTGCATTATACCAAAATAATATTTCATAATAAAAAAAAGAAGACCCTTGCACCAAACGTAATATTTCACAATTATAAAACACACCGTATTATGCCAACATATTTCACAATTATAAAATACCCTTGCACCTAAACGGCTATTTCTCATGTATTAATGCTCTCTAAACTTAAATAGATCAATTTTCCCTTCATCACTCAGAAATCACATGTGGCATAGTGATTAAGGCTGCTAGCTATGATGCTAGCAGTCCTGAGTTCATATACTGGTCAATCCAAAGTTTACGGTTAGGAATAGGTCCCAAATAGGTAGGTAGGGTAAGGAGAAGGTGAGAGAAAGGGAGAAAGAGTGAGGAAAAGGAAGAGAAGAAGAGAATAAAGGAGAAATAAATTATTTAATTTTTCCCGAGATTCACCTTGTCTGTCTGTGAGGTAGACCATTAGGGCAATCAGTCATGGGAGAGAGGTTCCATCCGGCGCTCTGAATTGAACTCCGGCTTAGCTCAGTTGGTAGAGCATTGGCGCGAATAGCCCAAGGTCCTGGGTTCAAGTCCCAGTGTCGGAGGAATTTTTCTCCTATAACATTCTCATGTAATGTCTAACAGAGACAATAATCTGTGGTTCATGAAAGCTTATATATCTAACTTTCCAAGCTAATCAATGCTACACCACAAATTGTACAGATTTTGAAGTGAGGGATTTTCAAATGGCACATTACTCACTGATATTAATGGAGATTTAATGAAATTCTGCAGAACCAGATTATGTATTGATGTATAAGAGTTCAAGTTTTTTCATTAATTGACTGAACTAAAAAGTTATCTAGTATGGTATGGTAAGGTGCATCTTTATTCTTACATACATATTAAATACATTTTCCATATAATAAATCCAACGCACGGGCCTAGACAGCCGTTCGTGCTTTAACTATGCACATTTTTTGACAAAGAAAAAAAAAGTAACACTAATTATACAAAACAATATAATACGAAAACTTATAATATAGTAATGCTATACAAAAAGATTGAGAAAAGAAAGAAAGAAAAAAAAATGTACTAATGACAGAAAAGATATGACAGTAATAATACAATATAATACATAATAATACAATATCATACATAATAATACACAGACAAAGATTACTCCCCCTGCCCCTCCCTCCCATCCTTTTCTACCCTGAGCTGTCGGACTTTAGACATGAATTTCCCCACCCCTTCGGAGAATTTTGTATCACTCAACATCTCGAATATCGCCATGTGACCTCTTCTAGAGACGACAAAAGAGTCTGGCAGATATCGTTGCCTAAGCATCTCAGTGACTTCACATTCAGAGAGAATATGTTGTGCTGTCTCATCCTTGTCGCATAGTGGGCATATTCTGGCTCCTTCTGCATTGATGCGTTTCAGTGATTTCCAGGCTCCTAGACGAAACCAGGCTAAACCCGTCCTGCTTTCAGCGCTCCCCTCATAGAGGTATCTTTCTGTTCCCCAGTTGGTTTTAATCATTGATTGGATCTCCAGAGCAACCTTGTCCCTACATTCCCCTTCCGTTATTTGCCTGTCAATATCTCTTAGACGATTCCTGACTTTCCGCCAAACATTTCGTTTGTTACTCCTGCCTCTTTCGTTTATAAATCCCATGCCTATTTCTTCCAAGCCCCTGCGTATTCTTCCCGCCCACGTTATTTGGTCCCTCAATTTAAGTTGCTCCCTATAACATATTGTCCTGATAAGGGATTGATCGCCATGCACAATCTTCAGATAGTATTTTAGTGCCTTTATCTTGCAATCTATTGAGACCCTGTGGCTCCCAAATTCCCTTAAAATGTCACTATTAGCCGTTCCTTTCCCCACCCCCACTATCTGTTTCAAGAAACCACTTTGCACTTGGTTAAGTTTTTCTGTTCGTTCCCACCCCCAAATCTCTGCCCCGTATGTAATTGTTGATTTGACTACTGCATTATACACCGTATCTAACAAATTGAGAGAGATTTCCGGAATTTTGTTGCATATCTTCAGCGTCTCCATAGCTTTTACCCTACCCCTGTGTTTCGTCATATCGATATGCTTATTCCACTTCCCGTTCATCGTCATTGTCACACCCAAGTACACAAAACTTTTCACATTGTCAAGCGTCCTTCCATTATATGTCCAAGTCTCTAGTTTGCTGTAAACACAGCCGTTCTTGAAAGTCATAGTCTTAGTCTTTTCTATATTCACCGTCATTCCCCATTCCTTCGCGTATATTTCAAGCTTGTCCAGTCCTCTCTGTAAACCGTTGATCGTTCTAGAACATAAAGTCAAATCGTCTGCGTAGAACAATACTGGAATACCTACTTCCTCCATAATTGGCACGTCCATGTTTTCCCCTTGCATAGCATCCACTATATCATCAATAAAAAGATTAAAGAGTAAAGGGGAGAGTATACATCCCTGCTTTACACCTCGGTTACTGGCGACGCTCTCAGATACTCTGTCTGTGTCGTACTTGACATAAAATTCCACATTGCTGTATATTGCTTGCAAGGCTCTAAGCATTTTACCCAACAATCCTTTCATCCATAATTTATACCAGAGTGCATTTCTATCCACAGTGTCGAAAGCCTTGCGAAAGTCCACGAAGGCACAATGAAGTTTTCCCCCTTTTGTGATAACTGTTTCTGCTTCATTGAATCCAGAATGAATATATTATCGACTGTGCTGCGACCCTCCATAAACCCCATTTGAAATTGCGAAATTTTCTCGTGCCAATAAACCCATCCCCTGATTCTTTCATATAGAACTTTACAATAAATTTTACCCATTGTAGGTAATAATGCCACGCCCCTATAGGAGTCTGGAGATCCAATTGCCCCTTTATTTTTATATATAGGATGAATGATTGATTCAGCCCAGATTTCCGGATATGAACCCTCCATAAATAAATTATTAAAAAGCTTTAATAGCCTTTCCATAAATTCACAATTTCTTGTAGCCGCTTTAAAAAACTCTGAAGGCAAGTCATCGCAACCAGGAGCTTTATTATTCTTTAAAGAATTAATAGCTTTTGTAATTTCTCCCTTTGTGATCTCTGCGTTGAGAGCTGGTATCCCCGGAGTCCCCAATAGTTCCTCTGGACTGGACAAGCTTGAAATATACGCGAAGGAATGGGGAATGACGGTGAATATAGAAAAGACTAAGACTATGACTTTCAAGAACGGCTGTGTTTACAGCAAACTAGAGACTTGGACATATAATGGAAGGACGCTTGACAATGTGAAAAGTTTTGTGTACTTGGGTGTGACAATGACGATGAACGGGAAGTGGAATAAGCATATCGATATGACGAAACACAAATAAATTATTAAAAAGCTTTAATAGCCTTTCCATAAATTCACAATTTCTTGTAGCCGCTTTAAAAAACTCTGAAGGCAAGTCATCGCAACCAGGAGCTTTATTATTCTTTAAAGAATTAATAGCTTTTGTAATTTCTCCCTTTGTGATCTCTGCGTTGAGAGCTGGTATCCCCGGAGTCCCCAATAGTTCCTCTGGACCTACTATTAAACTATCCCAGTCCCCGTCTCCCCCGTAAACGCCTCTAAAATGATCCCGCCATATATTAGGTGCGGCAGGCACTGGATCGCATACAGTAACAACTCATGACCTTTATCATCATGATGATATTGAAATGTTGTTGTTGCCAATGCTTATGGAACTTGGATTTCCTCCATTCTCCTATGGGAGTCCCAATAATGGTTTGTAAGCTGGGAAGGTATATCAGCGTCGATCTTCTTAATCGCTGGACTCTTCAGCAAGTGGTCTTTATTCATGGTGGAATTCACATCCAAGCAGAGAGTACAATGTGGTGAGGGTAAGATACCGATCCTGTATAGGTGTGAGGCCAGGCAATCATGTCCTGTAGTGAGTCGAAAAAGTGCCACAGATTTCTTTTGAGGCAGATCAGTAGTCCCTCAGTAGTATGCTCCAAGATTTGTTCATACTGTCGTCAGAATGTTTTGTCATGCAGGCTTGGTAAATTTTGTATCTGATCCAGATTTTAGCATTTTGGAAGGATAATTTATGATTAGTCTGTTGCTTAATGGTTGTTCCTTTTTTGGCTGCTTCATTCCCTGCAATTTTTGCAATGTGCTGGTATCCATTGAATTATAAATTCCTTATGTAGTCCTTGAATTGATTTTGTAAGTGTGTGTATTTCTCTTATTTTGGAGTTTTCAGGGCGTGGTGATCTTATTGCTTGTAGCCCTGCCTTTGAATCTGTGAGTATTACAACTTTGTGAATTTGTTTATGTGGCTAAAGAGTTGTCGAAGGGCTTTGTTTATTGCCTGTAATTCTCCATTATAATGCGGAGATAATGGACCCAGTGATATATAGAAGTTGAAGATATCACTGTATATTCCTGCCCCAGCATTTGCACTTTTGTCTAAGAGAGACCTGTCCGTGCCACTGTCCTGTGCCACTCAGGGTTAGGATATTGTGTATATATTGTTTCGAGTGCCAGTTGTTTCAGTATTTGGGGGTTGATGTTGCGTTTGGCAATAATATGTTCTACTAGTTCTTCTTCACATCTAATTTCGATCAGTGAGAGTGGATGTGTTGGTTGTGGAAGTTGCTCAATTTTGTCTGATGTTGGAATATCATACTTTGTAGCCTCCTGGCTTCTTGGATGAATCCGGACTGAGTTTTAAGTTTTCATTCCACATTTTCATAAGTTCCCAATAGTCATTATTAGGCCATCGATATATAAACACACTGGATCGCTAACAGCAGTGGCTCAGAGCGCCAGAAAACAGTCCCGCCACCATGTGCCTCCCCCCACCACCGGTAGGCAAGAACAGAGCTCTTATAAGCAGTTCCAAACACTCACGAGACACCTCTCCACCCATTCAACAGGGTTGTGTGCAAACAATCACCCTGAGTTTATTGCAAGCCGACAGTTAAATTTATAATAGTAATTGATCAGTTATTTGATTACTTGAATAGCCGTGACCCATATGGGACACACTTTAAAGCACCCACTAATCTATCAAACGAAGATTATGATGACAAAATGCTGCCTGATGCTTCAAATTACTTATCAAAATTAAAAATTGATGGTATTTCTATTTCATATCATCCAAGGAAAACATTTGCTTTTTTTTTTTTTTTTTTTTTTTTTTAAAGTGATATATGCTCTATTCAAAAGTTAAGAGACATGTTTAGAAATAGTGTAAGGCCATCAGCTAATAGCAATTGTTTACAGTTTGACCCAAACCATCAGAATTCAGTTCTAAGTTTTTCAGTGGTAGATAAAATAGTAGAAGAAGATAATACTGACTCTTACTTACTAGAAATAGCAGATATTTTGGATAACTTTGAGGAATCTTATTACAAAAATAACGTTTTGTAATATATCTCAGGTTTTGTAGTTAAAACCATTCAGAAAAGACTAAAATGTGAGGAATGTTGTGAATTGTTATTGACAAGGAATGACAACTTAAGTAGATACACAGTAGGGTGCCCAGACGACGGGAACGACCCTTTTTTCACTAATGCGTCCCATTGTCCGAAAGAAGTCTTCGGGATGTAGTTTTGTCCCGTATTTTAATATTTTTAATTGTAATTATTTTTTATCCTCCAAAGACAATCCAGAAGAAATGGGACCGCAGTACTGGTTAAAACTTGCTACCTTCACTGCGATTTGTGGGACCATTTGGGATACTTAGCATGAATATGATCATGCTTGGTCATGTCGGTTTGCTCTGTTGTATTTAGAAAAACCCCGTTGAAATTTCATCTGTTCCAACTGAATCCTGTTGGGCCCAGTGGCGCAGGGAACGGGGGATCCAGGGGGTCCGAACCTCCCCTGAAATCAAAACCTAAAATTCTATTTCAAGTTGTTTAAGTTCTATTTTGTAAAATATTTAATTATTTTATTTAATAACGAAATTTTATTTAATAATAAAATAATGAACTTGTAAATGTAGACCTATTATTTCCATTGTTTCATGTGTTATTTAACTTTCCTTATAAATAGTAATGTGTTATAACTTAGGTAACGATTTCTTGTTTAAGTTGGCATGTGTTAGAGTGTGGTAAACAAATTTGCTAACTAGTTTTCAGTGCTAAAATAGCGTAAAGTGATTTTCATTAGTTTAATATTTAAAAATTTTCCCAGGGTGAGTCCCCCAAACTCCCAGGCACTTTCGACCCTCCCCAAAAATATTTTCTGGCTATGCCACTGGTTGCACCAGTGACTTAATTAGAAAATTTCAAAACGGAAATGTGAATAGCTCATTTTCTATTTTTGAAAGATAAAAATGGAAAAGTTGAATTTCAGAAAAACAAACTGTGTGTAAAAACAGTAAAACATTGTTTATTGTTAAATTGTTTTTCAATGAAGATTGTGTAGCATTCCAATTTTGATGAAATGCTGCTTCAAAATATGCAATTGTTGAATGAAATTCATTCCTTAAAGAAGTATGATTCATGAGTGTGATTTGTAATATAATTAAAGGTGAGCCTATTATTTATCTTTTGTTGTTACATGTTGTTCGTTTTAAATTTGAAATAAACTAGGGCAAACTCACATGTGGTACCCAATTCCTTGGGATTGTATTGTTAAGTTGTTTTCAACACAGATCAAAATGTCCCGTATTTTTTCCTCATATTTCTGGGAACCCTAATTTACACACACTTTAGTCTTTACTGATTTTGTATCAAGAGGGAAATTGTTAAGGGCATCTGAAGATGCAATAAAAATTGTAAGTTTACGTACAGCATTGAAGTTTTGTAAACTTAACACCAAGTTCGTCACAAAACCATGTATGCATTTTAAGGATTCAGTATTTAAATGCCTTATAGGTAATGTTGACTTTGGTGAAACTTACTCTACACAACACTATCTCTAATTAAGCTCATTGGAAATTTATTCCTTAAAATTGTATGCCATCATTTAGGCAGAGAGAAAACAAACTCTGCTAATTCAACAAAGTTTGGGTTTCGACAGAAATGTACGAAGTTGATCTTGTTTAGTAATGTGTAATCTTTTTTGTGTAAAAATAAACATGATTGTTGAATAAGTGTAGTCTGTCCTTTTTTAACTTCATACCACTTAAATAATGCAATATACAATTCGAGCGAGCATAAAACAACAACATAGGGATTGCGCCATTTAAAATAATGCAGTTGCCCGTGCGTCTTGCCTTCTGATGGTGGGGGAAATGCCCGAGGTGACTGGACCGAATTCCTACCATGCAGTCATCAATCCAGTGTGTTTATATATCGATGTATTAGGCAGCCTTCTTAGTTTCTCATAAAGGGTGAGACACTGTTTCTCAATTTGAAGTTGAAGAGGATTATTGTTTGTTGTTATCTGCATAGCTGTAATAGGACTAGATTTTACTCCTCCTGTTATCTATCTCAGGGCTTGATTATGTACTCTTTCTAAGTCTGTCAGTCTTGTCTGTTTTGCAGGTATAAGAGTTTCACTTCCTTATAGGAGAACTGGCTTGATATATGTCTTGTATGTAGTGTTTAGGTTACTTACTGATGAACCCCATCTACTTCCTGCTAACCTCTTTAACCTCTTTAACACAGTCTCTGTTCAGCCTTCTCTACAGTGTGTTTAATGTGTTCCTTCTAATTTAGTTTGGAATCACCCAAACAGGTGTACGTTTCAGTCGTTAAAAATAAAAAATAAAAAAATACATGTCTATTACTTCACTAATATAGACTTTATGCTATTTGAATGAATAATGATTTCTCGGGCTTCCATCCAGATGGGTGGAACTTCTTTAGATCCATGTTTTTTATACTGTAACTCTTAACTTAAGAAAATTAAATAAAACAATGTATCTTATTGGCAATGTTATCCCATTTAACCTATTAACTGTCTTATTAAGATAAATAAACTAAAAACTAGCAGTGCCTGATACACTGAAGATGCAGTACTTTACTGTCCTACATTTATTGAGTTTTTTTATAGTATTCTCCGTGTTTTTGTCTTATATGTTTTGTTATATTGAGTATGGGTAAAAGAAAGAACACTGGGAAGCAGTCTATTCCAGATAATGAAAGATATGGTGTCTGTAATGAGGAACAGAAAAAGCAGACTGAACAATGGATTGAATGTGATGGATGTAACGGTTGGTTCCACACCAGATGCCAGGAGCCACATATTAGTAAAGAAGCATGTGAACTGATAAATAAGCTAAATATTCTGAGGGAGAATAATTCGTTAATAGCTTCATCCATAAATGTTGAATGGAAATGTTCCAAATGTATTGGTGTTGAAAAGGATGAAAGTAAGGTTATGAAGAACATCTATGATCGTCTGAGAAGTATCAAAGAGAGTTTGAGAGTAAAGAAAGAAAGCTTTTTCCCTACTTTCTCAGAAATTGTATCAAACAAAAAAATGGATGATCCTAAGATGGAGTATTTCCCAACTTTTGATATCAAACTAAAGGACAAATCATTAGTAGAGGAAGCAATCAAAGATCAATAAGATTGTTAGTGAAAACTTGGATTAAAAACTACGAGTTAGTAAAATAACTCCACATAGTGATGGTTTGAAAATAATATGTGATAATACTAAAGTATCGGATGAACTAAGTAATCTAGTAAGAGAGAAGGGATATTCCATTTTGAAGCCTAAAATATTGAAACCTAGACTTAAAATACAGGGTGTGGCATTTATCTTTTCCCATTTTCAAAACCGTGTAACACATTTATTTAACAAAGAAATAAGCTACATTGAACATTTTTAAATGTCTTACAGTCTTGGATTTGCAATTCTGGTCTTACTTTTTTAATATGATGTCCGTGAGATGCCCTCCATTAACTTCAACACATTGCTGCAATCTCCCTCGTTCACTGGCCATTGCGCGATGTGTGGTGTCTTGCATAACATTTGCAATTTCCTGCAAATACTCGCATAATCCACGAGCAGCCACTTCACAGTCCTAAGGTCGTGGTGTGCCATTGCAGCACATTTATTTCTTTGAGAGCGATAATGGTGCTTCAGTGACTGTCAACTCTGAACATTGCAATAAAATGCTGCAAAATTTCTTCCTACCAGAGTTGACACATCGTAACTTGGATATTGATAGATTGTGGTTTCAACAGGATGGTGCTGCAGCAGACACTGCACGTTTTTCAATGGACATGCTATATGCTGCTTTCCCCGGCCGAATTCTTTCCAGGTTTGGAGATATCCAATGGCCCTCCAAATATCCCGACCTTGCTGCACCAGATTTTTTTCTGTGGGGCTATCTGAAGTCTAAAGTTTTCGCTCATGCCATCCCTGACATTAACAGTCTTAAAAATGCAATTCAAGAAATTGTAAATGTTAAGCAAACACCGGGCATCACGTAATGGCCAGTATAGAGGGAGATTGCAGCAATGTGTTGAAGTTAATGGAAGGCATCTCAAGGACAAGATATTCAAAAAGTAAGACCAGAATTGCAAATCCAAGACTGCAAGACATTTAAAAATGTTAATGTAGCTTATTTCTTTGTTAAATAAATGTGTTACATAGTTTTGAAAATGGGAAACGATAAATGCCGCACCCTGTAGTTAATATCTATTTTAATGATTCGCTAAATGACAGTGAAGTAATTCGAAGTCTTAAGTTACTAAATGATCTGAACGATGATGCTGAAATAAAAATCCTAAAAAGGTATAAGACAAAGAGCAAGATGTGGACAATGATAATTGAAGTTGATTTGAACACAAATAGACAGTTACTTTATGCTAAAAAGGTTTATTTGATAGGCCAACAACGATGCCCAGTTTACAAACACTATAGTATCAAACAATGTGGTTTGTGTCTTAGTTATACTCATGGGAAAGATGAATGTACGAAGAAGGAAGCTTGTAATAAATGCTCTTCATCTGACCATAAGGCTAAAGAATGTACAAGTCAACCAAATTGTATAAATTGTTTGATCAGAAATGAAAAATATAATTTGAAATTGGCAAGTGACCATTCTCCAACTGACCAAGATTGCCATTGCTGGATTGATATAATAAATTGTATAAAGAGAAGTATTGCCAAAAATAATGGATCAGACTGATGAAACAGTAAATGGTTGTATGGAAAATGTTAAGGTCATGTACTGCAGTATTCAAAGGTTGATAAACAAAGACATTAAGGATATTTATTTTGAACTTAAAAGCAATAAACCTGATATATTATTTTTGTCTAAAACTCACATCAGTGAATACGAGTTACCAAATTTTACTGAATATATAACTATGTCAAATTCTAAATTTACGGGCGGAGTTGCAATATATGTATCAAATAACATTGAAACACAAGAAATTAATCAAGTAAGAATAAACTATACTTTTTGGGCTTCTGCAGTTCTACTAAAATTTAAAAACAAAAAAGTCAGCTTATTGGAACCTATTATTGATCCCCTAGCTGCTCTATTAGTGTGTTTTTTTATCATTTTACTAAATGGATAGATGGCATTGAGAAGAATGTTAATATGGAAAATTCAGTTATTACTATAATGGATGATACAAATATAAACCTCCTAAATTATGATGATATTAATGTTAAAAGACTGCTTGATATTACAAATCTTAGAGGGCTTGAGCAAATTATAAATGTACCAACAAGAATTACGGAATACTCAAGAACTTTGATTGGTCGTATATTTACGAATAGAAATTATTTCAAATGGAAAATACTCTACAATAATATCTTTGACCATGAATCGATTGAAATAAATTTAATAAATGCTATGGATAAAGATGATGAAATATTAGTGATCCAAGGTAGCATAAATTTTTATATTCTTTGAGCTAACCTGATGTTGCGTAAAACTGAAATTGATTCAGTTAGTGAAGATTTTGACAATGAAGTTGAAGAATTTATCAAGATAATTCAAGAAGAGGTTCAGAATGCTAGAAGCGAGAATGTTACAATAAAAAAGAAAAACTACTGTAATTATTTTAATATTGAAGTCATACTGGGGCTAGAAGGGGAAAAAATTAGTGCATATAACATATTTAAATTTAAGGAAACACAAGCATTTAATGGAGAGATTGCCAAATTAGAGGTTATAGAAGCATGGAATATATACAAAGCAAAAAGAAATCAGTTTGTTAGTGTGTTTCGAAAGAGTAAAAGGAAATATTTTATTTAAAAAGTGGAAGAATGTGGTAAAGACAGTAGGAAGATGTGGGATGTGATAAGAGAAATTCTGAATACTAAAATGTGGTCAAATGTCAAAGAGATTGAAAGTAAATGGGAAGTTAGTAAATGAAGATAACAAAGTTTCAGAATTACTTAATGATTATTTTATAAACAGTAGCATCCTAGCTGATAGTATTCCTGACAGAGATTTCAAAAATCATTCTGAATTTTGTGGCAAAACTTTGAAGATCCTGGCAAAAAAAAGATTAAGGAAATAGTTTTTAATTGAAGGGAAAGGATCAGATTTTCCCTAATGTACGTTTGCTTCGGGAATGTTGGGAAATATTAGGTGACAAAGTTTTTAAAATAATTGAAGATCTATAAGTGAGAGTGCCGAAAAAACTGAAAATTGCAAATATAACACCGGTACCCAAAGTAAAGGGATAAAAAAAGATGGAAGATTTAAGACCTATTAATGTCCTTCCGGCTATTGAAAAGATTCTAGAATGTTCAATACATGAACAATTGTTAGCTTTCATTAAAAGAAATTGCATATTAAGTGAATGTCAAAGTGGTTTCTGAGAGAAACATTGAACCGAGAGTGCCATTAATCTTTTACTTGAAGACTGGACTCAAGAATTACATATGAAAGGTTCAGTTATTGCTATCTTTGTGGACCTTAAACCTGCATTTGAAACAATAAATAGAAATTTATTATGTAATAAACTTTTTAAAATGGGTTTTAGAGGTGATGCACTAAAATGGATGAAGAACTATTTAGAGGATCGTCAACAGTTTGTGAAGATTAGAAACTCGATATCAAATAGTGTTCCATAGTTTGGTGTGCCTCAAGGGAGCAAACTGGACCCCTACTTTTTATTATTTTTATTAATGATCTATCTAAAATACTCAAATATTCATCAGTACACATGTTCGCTGATGACACCTTGATCTACCTTAAGAGTAAATGTCTAAAAAGTGGTACTCAGTTAATTAATGAAGATTTGGTGACTTTTTCAAATTGACTGGAAGAAAATAAACTTTGTTTAAATGTAAAAAAGTAAAAAAGTCATACTGCTTGGAAAGAAAGCTGAAGATCAAATTGATGATATTAAAATTAATAGTGACAAACTGGAAATTGTGAAATCAATTAAATATCTTGGTGTTCAAATTGATGAAAAGTTAAATTTTAAAGAACATTATGAAATTACTATACACAAGTTAAAGCAAAAAGTCTCTATATTATGAAGAATAAGAAATATTGTGCCTAGAAGAGTTAAACTTAATATCTTCAATGCTATTGTTAAACCACATATTCAGTACTGTAATTTTGTCTTTGTAAACACAAATGTTGAAGTTATATCAAGAATACAAGTAATTATAAATTCTGGCCTTAGATCTATTTTAAATCCTACTTATTCTTGGATTTCAATTAAAGATATGCTTCTGGAGCTTCATATGATATACTTTAAAGATCAAGTGTATATTGACATGATGACTTTTATCTTCCAAATTGAAAACAATTTATTATCAAAAACTTTTAGGGAGTGGTTAAAGAAGAATGAAGAAATACATTCATATAGCACACAAACAGAAAAAATTACTTTTTGGATTATGTGAGAAACAGGAAATTTCAATTCATGGAAAGTGTATCGAAATATAATAAAATTAAGACTTATATCAAATCATCTTCTTCAATACATACATTTAGAAAGAAACTTAAGAGTGCAATCCAACAAGAGTATTAATGTTCATATAAGAAGATTGATTTTTATTGAATAAGTGATGTATTTATTATTAGCAGTATTTGCTATCTAACAATACAACAACAACCGCACAAATGGTTTTCTTCCTAACAAACCTATTGTTCACGCAAGCTAAGGGTTTTTCCAGCATATTTATTATGTGCAGTGAATAGTTTTAATTCAAATCATCCGCCAGGTGTTCTTGCGCCAAGTATTAAGTTGAGTAGGCGTATATTACATCATATCCTGATCACGAGTTCTTTGTGACGGGTATTCCCTCTGTAAGGACGCCTCGAAGAGCGTCAGGAAGCCTCATCAGTATAAAGCCTGCAGTTAAACGAACAAGTCGCTTCTAACACTGCTCTGATTCTCTAGGAACAAAGGCCTCTTCGCGCCCTTTGTATTTTCGCTAGAAATCATTGGAATAAAACTTCCTTATAAGTTTTATTAGTTTCAAGTAAATTACTTAAACAGAATTTACATATTCTTCGTATTAAAAGTTCATTAGATCCACTTATTAGTTCTACGTAAATACATAGCGTGTGACGTCATCACTCACCAAGAAGCTATAACACGTGAGCAATCAAGTGCTAATAACTTTAAATACCTTCATTCTACAGTAAATTTTATTACCTTTAATTTGAGATACAATTCATTGGTAAATCACAAAATTTACTAAATTACTTCCAGTGGTGCAACACTGTTTCGCGCCATTTTCCAATTCTTTGTTTCAACGTGTTTAGTTAGTTATTATTCAGTGTTCATATATTGTTTCTTCAAGTGTTTACAAGTATTAATAAAGTGCAAAGTTTTCATTACATTCTAGATTGTTAAACCAATATGATTTCTGTGATCTCTGTACCCAGTGTCCTCGTGATATAGTCCACTCTTGCTTTAAATTGGTCCTCCGCTACTTAGAGAGTTTTCCCATGTATTGCACATACATTGTTTCACTTCATTCTGAACTTTTGTTCCTATAAACCTAACCCTACATTTTATCCTTGTACCGGACATTTTACGTCCATACCTAACATTGTCCTCACGGTCCTGATACCAAACATTTGCTCCTCACGGACCGGATTATTTCCGTCCAGTCCCCAACACCTATTAAAAACTGTAATAGAATTTGTCTATATTTCCCTACATTGTAGGCTCAGGAATCATATCTTCTAAATGTAAAATTGAAAGAGTGGCGACAATTTCAAAAGGAGGAAATAACAAGGACCCTAGTAATTATAGGCCAATTAGTATTTTACCAGTTTTGACTAAAATCCTCGAAAAAGTTGTTAAAATATGATTACAATATTTTTTTTTTTTTACATAGATATACATTCTTTCAAACCACGAAGTACAGCCACTGCTCTATTTGATATTCTTGTTCAAATATAAAAATCAGTTGACGGAATAGCTTAGCATCAGGTTTATTCTTAGACCTAAGAAGAACCTTTGACACTGTAGATTATGATATATTGCTAGAGAAATTAAATTGCACAGGGATAAGAGGATTATCATTAGCATGGTTTAAAAGCTATTTGAGAAATCAAAAGCAGTATATTGGTCTAAATCAATACAATAGTGAAGTAACATCTATAAAGTGTGGAGTACCTCAGGGATCTATCCTGAGTCCATTCCTCTTCAATATATAATGTGAATGATTTATTTAATTTAAAATTGTTTAGTAAAATGCTTTTGTATGCTGATGACACTAATACTTTCTATACAGCATGAACAGAAAAATACCTAGCATATCAAATGCAAAATCAAGAAATGAACTGCAAACACCTAAAAGCAATGACAGAGTCAGTCATCAATCTTATTTAACTACATATATCAGGTCTTGTCCATATTATCAAGACAGTCATAGCTTGTATGGATGTAATGATTTCCAGCATTTACCAGTAAATCAATGGTGGGATTTTGTGAAATCTAAATGCCTATGTGCAAACTGCTTCTAATCGAATCACAAAGGCAAGACAGTGTACAGTGCAGCCTTTTTGTAAATGTGGCAAATCTGTACATAGCCAGCTTTTGCATGGTGAAAGTAAACAAAATGTTTCTAACTCTTACACTCATAGTCATACCAATGACAATAATCCCAGAACAAATGAAACTCCTGCTAGCTACTGTTCTGTTTAAGCTAAGTCCATGCAACAAGTCTTACTAGATACTGCAAGAGTAGAGGTTGAAGACAACCATGGCGACTTTATAGTGTTGGGCTCTCCTGGGCTCTTGCAAGTCAAACGAATATCGTCACTACAGATCTTGTGAGGAGACTTCAACTACACACAACAACAGCTGACACACCAATACGATGTAAAAATGGTACATCTCCTACTGCTAGCCATAGTTTCAGAGTCAACATGAGATCCATGAGACGAAGCTTGATTGTTTAATTCTTCTTCGTATCACAGGAAAGATTCCTTCTGTACATATTGATCCAACTACTTGGAACATTCCTTCTGATATTCCATTAGCCGATCCAAAATACTGTTTACCTGAAGATATTCAACTCCTTACAGGAGCTTCCTTATTCTTTGAAATACTCCATGTTAAAACCTTAACCAACCCTGAATATCCAGTTCTCGCTAGTACAGAACTTGGCTGGATAGTTTCTGGACCAATTCCTAGCTCCTTCTTTAAGGACAAACCTCCCACATCCTCTCAACATAATTTCTTTATATCTACAGATAGTACACTATGCATAATGGTCCGGTTTTCCACTGTACGTCACAGAATAAAAAGTTAAAACGAAAGATAAAAGAATAATTACCAGTGGATGCAGTTTATTAATCTCATGACGTTTCGACCCTCTCCTTCGGGTCTTCATCGGATGACTGGACAAGACTTGGAGAAGATGTCGCCTCATCACCCCTCCACTGGGGTGCGTTGTTACCCATGAAGCTCGTGTTCCTACTATGTTTGCAAATCCACTCCCAAGGCACACCATATTCACACTGTTCGACCTCACATGCAGGGGGCGGTGGAAATTTAAACTTCCATTTGTCTCTTACAGATCTGATTAAAGCCAACCATCCTCTCCAATATCCCCTTCATATCTACAGATAGTGTTGACACTTAGCTGAGGTGCTTCTCGGACCTAGAAGATTTTTCCTAGCATGTATTCAATAAAGAAAAGGAGTGTGATTAGCATTACACAGAGAATATCACTCATGATGAATATGGTAGCTTCACTGTATGTTTGCCAGTGAAACAGAACAAAAGCTCATTGGGCGAATCAAGATAAGCCATTAAGTGCTTAGGTCATTTAGAGCGACATCTTCAGAATGATTCTACTCTATGAGAAGATTACATGAAGTTTCTTGTCAAGTACAAACAAATGGGCCACATGAAAAATGTTCCACCACGACAGGAAAATGATCAATGGCTTGAGAAGCTTAGCTGGGATGAAGAGATACCATCTCACCTTTCAGAGCAGTGGATCAGAATCTGCGAACTTCTTTCTATCATGCAGTCATGAAACTTTCATCCACAACCATTCGTATAGTGCAGTTATTCATTGCATGGCCGGATGGCTTCAAAGCAATAAACCATTAAGTCTGTGTTTCTTTATATTAATTGATCTGACCAAATCGGTCTTGGCTTCAGCTTTCCAAAACAAAAGCAACGTTGCAATATTTTCTTATTGTTATCACTGACCTCAGTTCTTCCTTCGCTTTAATCGGTTCACACATGTTATTGTATACTGTAACTTGATCTTGCAACCACGCATTTCACTCCACTCAGAGTTGACGAGTAGCTGTCAAAATCGTCACCTGACATTCTTAGATTTTGACTGGCTGGGGTAACTAGCTGATTGGTGCGGTAAAAATAAAGAACATGGGTTTAGCTGTCGGCAAACTTTTCCTCCCAAAGAAAGAAAGCCGCCTTGCCATGCAATGAATAACTGAACTATACAAGGGTAGTGTTAGATGCCTCTGCAAAATCATCATCTGGCAATTCTCTTAACATTTTGATACTTAGACCCATGATACAAGATGATCTGTCTTTTATCATACTGCATTTTACAACCTATTGGTATGCATTTTCTGCTGACATATCTAAGATATACAGACACATCAAAATGTATTCTGATGATCAGAATCTTCAATGTATTTATTGTATGGCATGGAAACAAGAATGAACCCACACAAGATTATGCTTTAACTATGGTCACAATAGAATATGTATACTTAGGTCAAATATTATCGTTTGACAATAAAATTCATCCTATTAGACAAATCCTTAAGCATGAAGATAAAAAAGGATGTGATGGACACTTGCATTCTACCAGTTATGACTTATGGATCCCAAACATGGACATTAACTAAAAAAGAGAAAAACATGCTACAGATTTGCCAGAGGAAGATGGAGAGGAAGCTGCTAAACATCACATTGAAAGACCGAATAAGAAATGAAGAAATTAGGAAAGCGACATCTATAAAGGATGTGATGGTTACTGCTTCCAGATTAAAATGGATGTGGGCAGGGCATGTCATGAGAATGAACCCGGAGAGATGGACACATGCGATGACAGTGTGGGAGCCCAGAACTGGGAAAAAAAGTGTTGGAAGGCAGAAATCGCGATGGGAGGACGAGTTTAAGAGTGTTGTGGGGAACTTGTGGTCTAGGAGTGCCAGAGATAGAAAGAAGTGGAAAACTCTTAACAATTAGTACTAAAACTAGAGTCAATTAACTTATATTAAGTTTTAGCGTTCTCAGGTGAGGCTAGCCTGAAACGTTCTTATTTAACGAGTCTGCCACCCTGGTATGCCAGGAGGCCCTTGCCCGCTATGGGATGCTTGTGGGCTAATTCTTAATTCTTAATTCTTAATGGTCACCTATGGCAGTAAATCAGCTTCCTATTTGGCCATACGGTCTCTGTATCAGCTCACTAATGAAGAAGAGTCTAAATATCCACGTGCTGCACAATCAGTTGAACCTCCTTCTACATAGATGACTGTTTATCAGGTCTCAATGATCTGAAAGAAGCTCTGAGACTTCAAAAGGAGCTAACACTCATGTAGACAGTAGTGGATTTCCACTTCGTAAATGGTGCTCCAACCACAAAGCCATCTTGGAATCTGTGCCTGCAGAACATAGAGAAATTCAACTTCCATTGTCCCTCAATTACAGTGAAAATGCTCGTAAATGGTGCTCCAACCACAAAGCCATCTTGGAATCTGTGCCTGCAGAACATAGAGAAACTCAACTTCCATTGTCCCTCGATAACAGTGAAAAGGCTCTGCCCTTGGTCTCTTACGACATCCTGCAACTGATCAGTTCCAGATGCAATCATATCCCAAGTGATCCACAATCAAAACTTACCAAGAGGAACATCCTTTCTCTCATTTCCTCTATATTTGATCCTTTAGGCCTCATCAGTCCTATTGTTATCAATGCCAAGATTTTTCTGCAATCTTAATGGCTTGAGAAGCTCAGCTGGGCTGAAGAGATACCATCTCACGTATTGGAGCAGTGAATCAGAATCTGCAAACTTCTTTCTACAATTCATGATATTCGCATCCCATGATATTTTCTAACAACAGATATGTTAGTGGATGTACAAATACGTGCATTTTGTGATGCGTTGGAGAAAGCTTACAGTGCAGTACCTTTGCTCCACTAAAACTAACACTCCACAAATGAGATTACAGTGCAACTGCTATGCTCCAAGTCAAAGATTTCTCCTGTAAAGAAATAAACCATACCACAACTTGAATTGTGTGGTGCTCTACTGCTAGCTAAACTTTATAACAAGATCTTAGCCAACTTCAAACCGCAAACTTCTCAAAATTATTTGGGGTCAGACTCTATGATTGTGCTTTCATGGATTAAATCTGATCCGCACAAGTGGAAAATGTTTGTTTCAAACCATGTTTCTCAAATTCAAGAATTAGCAGAGACAGCAGCCTGGTGACATGTATATACTCAACACAACCCTGCTGATCTCATCTCAAGAGGTTTCCTACTGAATATCTCACCAATATCGATTTGTGGTGGAATGGTTCCTCATGGATTCCTCAGCCTCCTGTGTCATGGCCTGAACAGTCTCAGCAATTAGACATGCTGATGTTTTAATTCAAGAAAATGAACTTAGTTTACAGAATGCATAATATAGATTAAATAAAATCTGCAAAGATGAACTTTCTCAGAAGAACCAAAGGTTGTACAAAATTAGATAGAATACGTATTGAAGAAATAAGGACAGAATTAAATATATATTGAATAAATGATAAAATCAAAAAATATCAAGAAAAATTGAAGCAACTTCTGGAAAGAATGGAACCAACAAGATTGCCCAAAGCAGCATATGATCATAAACCAAAGGGTAAAAGGAATTTAGGAAGACTAATCTTTACATACTTGCATAAGAATAGCTCAACATTCAGCCTATTCTACCGAATTTTCAGATCTTCCCAATAAGCAGCAAGTATCTGGTAAAAGCTATCTCCATTCCTTGGTTCTTTTTACAGACAAGAATGGTCTGATCAGAGTTGGTGGTAGATTGGAGAAAAAAGTGAATTAACACATGATGCAAGACATCAGTTTATCCTCCCCACCAAACATCATATTACTAATCATGGTCTACAATTTCCGGGCTGTTATGCCGTGGTCCTAGGTTTTTACGACCTGACGTTTCGCTCACGACTGCGGTGAGCATCCTCAGAGGCACTGCTGGAGCGACGTGCTTGTCTAGATGGCCGTTGACAGACTGAGCTCTGGTTCTGTGTTCCTCCCATATTTATACCCTGGGCACTGTTTGGCGCGCAGTTTTCTGTGAGGTCCGTCTTCCTCTTTCCATGGAAAGGTTGCACCGTGGTTTTTCTTAGTACCGGGAACCACAACTTATTTACTCTTAAAGCTTCTTCTTTGCGGTTGAAATTATTCTTTTGATGTTTCATAATCTCTATGGCTTCTCTGTACAGCCGCGGATAGTACTGTGGTGTGGTGGAAAGGACTTGGGTCTCCTTGTATAGAATTTCATGATCGCCATCCTCTAAAATAGCGTGTTCAGCCACAGCCGATTTTTCCGGTTGAAGTAGCCGGCAATATCTCTTGTGTTCTTGTAGACGTGTGCTGATTTTTCGTTTGGTGGTCCCTATGTACACTAAGCCACAGCTACATGGAATTCTATACACTCCCTTTGCCGTAAGAGGGTCTCGGCTGTCCTTGGCAGATCTGAGGCTAGCTTGGAGACAAGAAATCAGACGAGCAATATGCCCTAAAAATGGACATGAGGGCCCACAGGAGGGACCGAAGAAAACAGTTGGTATGGCCTTTCTACCGTATATAAAAGGAATAACAGATCACATTGGAAACATTCTGAAGCGACATAAGGTAGACACCATCTTCAAGCCGACCAAAAAGCTCCATAGCCATATTCGTTTGCTTATCCACAAGCTCATTGAACTCATCTCAGATCTCCCTTCTGAAGCTTTCATCACTGGCTTACGACAATTTACATCTTGTAGAGAACTTTGCCAAGAAGTATTCAGTCACAATGGAACAAACTTTGTGGTCTTCTCCTACTACAATCGACAAAGCAGCAACAGACGTTACAAGATTATGCTTCAAGAAATGAATGCACATGGCACTTCATACCTCTCAGCTCTTCCTCCTGGGGGCTCCACGAGGCTGCTGTGAAGTCTATGAAATTTCATCTTTGCTGAGTAGTGGGAAACCAAGTTCTCACATATGAGCAGCTGTCCACTGTGCTCACTTAGATAGAGGCTTGTTTGAATTCTCTTCCACTCCTGATGACCCAAATGATACTTTGTATCTCTCTCCAAGTCATTTTCTTATTGGAGAACCTCTTACTGCTGTACCATCATCACCTCCTAAAGCAGAAACTTTTAACCAGATCGAGAAGTGGCATCAACTCCATAACCACCAACATTCATGGCAGCTTTGGTCCACTAGGGGGAGTTTCACTGTATGAATTTTCACACACTCAAACTCTCTCAGTGAATCTCAGTGACTTTGTATTCATTTACATGACCTGGGAAATTCTTACTGCAATTTACATTTAATTTAGTTTAACATTGCATCTGCCTTAACTCTTCTTAAAGTATCACATGACGTGACTATACATTGATTTCCAAAATTAAAGCTAAATTACATCTTACATGACTTATTGCTAAAATCTGCACCATTGATACATCTTCATATAACCTTATATATATATATATATATATATATATATATATATATATATATATATATATATAACCTTGTATAACAATTTGCTAGCAGCTGAGGTTTCGCAAACAAACATACAACATCCTATTTTCAATTCTTTCAAAGCAAACTTGTTTTCTTTCATGCTGTATACCTGCAATTTAGATGGCTTTACCTGAAATTTCATTCAGCTTGCTAATGTTCCCAACAGTAAAAAATTCTCAAGAAAACTACACCATAAAGTTTCTCCCAATGTGTGTTGATGCATATAATACGTATTGATTAAACTATTCTACTTCGCAAAGAAAATATTCAGTACAGTAAATTAAATATCAAAATTGATATTATTCAAATTACCCAATTAAGAAAAACATGGTTTATGATATAAGAAATAAAATTATTCTTAAATGAAATTTGTTCACTAATATAAAGAATATCATCATTGTCAAGTTAATAAATACTTTTTCTAATTAATTTATGCTGATATTAATTTCATCCCATAAATTCCAATTGAATCTTATCTATTTCTAAGATATTTATGTTTGATTTCTTTTAAATTTTTGAAAAGGATTGCACCCTCTGTGTATAGTTGAGTAATCCAATTAAATCATGCAAACCCCTTCAATGAAATGAAGAATCAATAGATTAATTTGAAAACTATTTATTAATTCTCATGGCTTGTAGCCTGTTTAAGTGAATAAAATATGAAAAACACTTTAAATTACACTTGAGAAAATAAAAATACAAATATTAGTCTTGGATGAACTGCATTGGATTGCACTATCGTCTGCTGGTTGTTACTGTTCAAGAGTTGCTTGATGTATCTTGTATTTGAAGTTGATTATGTAGTAATTGCTTGCAGTAAATGCTTGTAATTGTTTGTTAAATAGGATGATAAATACTCAAGAAATGTTCATGAAAGGTCACCAAATGTGAATGTTGTTATGTGTGGATATGTAACTGTCACTGCGCTGAACTGATGATAATAGAGAATAACTAACCTACTTTTTAGGTTAACTTATGTGATAAAGTTCAGTTCATAGGCTTGAATCACTTGCCACACATGGTGACGTATGTTGAGAATAAAAGTTGTGTAATATGATTGTCACTTGGCAAAGACTATTCTTAATTGTGATTCACTTCACAAATAAACTAACGCTGTTTCATGGTCACTGTTGGATTGAACATGGCATTGAAACTTCACATGTTGAAACATACATGATAGAGAAAGCAAAGAAATTGTTATTAATTGTCATGACCAGAAAACAGGTGGTTTGCAATTAAATTGATGTGACTTCACATGCTACACAGCGAAGCACCACAAAGTGTTCATTGAATAGAATTCACAAGGCTGTGCCAATGAAAATTACATGGTGCAGTGATGTGAAAAACATGTTGAAGCTCCTAGGTCAGGGGTCGGCAACCTGCGGCTCGCGAGCCACATACGGCTCTTTGGATGTGAAGCTGCTGCTCTTTAGTTCCATACGCAAATATTATTTATTTTATAAAAAAAAAAAATTAAAAATCGTTCTGAATCGATTAACGAGGATTAGGCACCGATTCTATCTCTCAGCCACTTGTACTCGCTTTTCACCGCACCCTTCCCCCGTCAGTTGTACTCGTCACTGTCGTCAGTCCGTCGGAAGCTCTCGAATGACGCCGTCGTCGGATGTTTCTATGTAGGTTTTAATTCGCTTTCGACGCAAGACAATTTGGCGTCTTCACCAGTGCTTTGGCTGTGATGTATAGTTTGTTGTTTCAAGTAAAAGAGTTAGAAGCGAATTATCTTCTCAAAGTTATGTATATATATATTATAATAATAAAAAAAACGAAGTAAAGGTAGGTAACATAATAAGTATTATATTTCTAAAATACATATTATACATATTTTTTTCCAAATAATATACCTAACTACTTTTTTGAAGTCAATATTGTCAAAAAAGAAACAAAGTACTACTGTTGGATATTACCGCGAAAGTGTTTTTATTAAAATATATAGCCTATTTAATAAATTACCTATGTTATTATTTATCTATTTATAGCTTTTATTATTTAAAAATTTGCGTTAAAATAATAATTATAAGTGTAAGTACCTATAAATTGTTATTTAATAAACCTATTTTCGAACTCTGAGGATCAAAGTAGGTGGGTATTTGCAGTTTTAGATTGTTTATATGTTTGGCAATTTTCATTGATTTCAGCATAGCTGGGCATAACACCTTTACTCATAAACTAAGTATCTAATATTTGCCAAAGGTAAGGTGTTGAAACGTTTTGCTTTGTGCTTGAATGAAATAAATACATTCCTAAATGAAAAAGGCATTAATCACCTTGAATTAGAGAACGACAAATGGTTGCAAAAATTTTACTTTATGGTGGATATCACAGCGAAATTAAATGGGCTGAATCTAAAACTGCAAGGAAAGGGAAACCCAGCCTATGTTTTGGTAAAAGAATTGGTTTGTTTTGAAGAAAAATTAATTCTTTTTGCTGAAGATATTCAGAGCAGTAAATTACTTCATTTTCAATTTCTAAAGCAATATCGCGATAAAACCAGTGCAACTGTTGACATGAATTACTTCAGCACAGTTATAAAAAAAAAAATTAAACTTAATTTGCTGACAGATTTGAGCAATTTAAAACCAAGAAAACCACTCTAGCATTCATAGTAAATCCTCTCAACACAAATAGTAACGAAATCCACATTGAGTCATTTGGAATTGATACTGGATCTCTAGAAATGCAATTGATCGATTTAAAAAGTAAAGCTTTGTGGAGTGGAAAATTTACAGAGTTGAAAAGCAAGTTGGAAGAGTTGGAGGTCCAGAAATGTATGTACGTAATGCAGCAAAAGTGGACAGCTTTAAAAGAAATGCCGCGAGTTGAGGCACTTATATTCGACGCATGGAATAGTCTTCCAGATTGCTACAGTGAGGTGAAGAAGTTGGCATTTGGAGTGCTGACTATCTTCGGATCGACATATTCGTGCGAGCAAGCGTTCTCTTGCATGAATATAATTAAAAGTAAAGTAAGAAGCCAACTAACAAATGAAAATTTAGAGTCGTGTTTGAAACTTAAAACAACAAGTTATGAGCCAAATTTATCCAAACTTTCTAAAACCATGCAAAGCCAACGCTCCCATTGAATTTGTTTGCTCAAATGTATGTTATTGAAGTACAAATTAGTGTTGTAAGTAAATGTTTAATTCTTTTAATTTTTTGCTTAAATAATAAGTAATTATCTAATAATACCATATATATTATCTAATTTGTTGTGAAAAACACTACTTATATACAAGGGCGCCCATATGATATTTTCTAGGGAGGGGCCAATTTTTTTTATTAATTAATTTGTTGTCGCTTTTGCTTTTTGGGTCACTTTGTAGCATTCTGTTAATAACATAAGTGCAAAAAATGAGAAAGCCAGAAAATAACTTCGGGGAGGGTCGAAAGTGATGGGGGGTTGGGGGTATGGAATACCCCCCAGAAATGTGGGGGTCAGGGATCCAACCCCGGAAATTTTTTAAATATTGAACTAGTGAAAATCACATTTTTCGCTATTTTAGCATTGAAAAACTAGTTAGTAAATTTTTTTACCTTACTCTAAGATATGCCAACATAAACAAGAATTTGTTAGGCCTATTTAAGTTGGTGGTCCAGCCCAGGAAAATTGTTAAATATTGATCTAATGATACATTTTATGCTATTTTCGCACTGAAAAACTCGTTAGCAAGTTTCTTTACCATACTCTAAGACATGCCAACGTAAACAAAAAATCATTACCTAAGTTATAATACTTATTACTACCATAAGAAAAGTTAAATAACACATGTTACAATGGAAATAATAATCTACTCATTATGTTATGAAAACAAAATAACTGCTATATCATATTTGATACACCAACAAAACTTGTTTTATTTAATAAATGAACTTTTTTAAACAAAAATAGAATTTTAGCTTTTGATTTTTAGGGACCCCCTGGAACCCCCTTTCCTAATCCACCGTGGATTCTGCTTCCATGCTGTCAATTTGTAAAGCTTCTGCAAACTTTTTATGTCTCTACTGACTTTCAAATAATTGTCTTAAAAGAAAAACACCTGACTATAATTATTAATATACATTTTTGTCCTTTCCCTGAGAGCTAGAGGGGGACCGTGGCCCCCCCTTGCCCCCGGGTATGGGCACCCATGCTTATATATGAATAAATAGATATTTTTTCTTATGAATAAATAGATTAGTTTTTTTTTTATCAAAAAACTTTATTTATGCGAGTACTATTTATTGTTGGCAAGAAAAAATTTTGTGGCTCTTTAAAACTTTGAAATTTTGTAAATTGTAATTTTTGGCTCTTCCGACTCAAAAGGTTGCCGACCCCTGTCCTAGGTGAACGTGGCTTCTGGCACCATGACGTGCCCTAAACTCGTATATAATGAATGCAATTGCATTGAAATTAAATTACGTCATCTGAAATTATGTGATTGGCTAAAACCTTCTGATGACAAAATTAATATCCAATTAGAAATTAATGACACATCAGTACAAGAATGACAGCTTTTAACACCTTTAAATAGTACTAAATGAAACAAAGGATTTTGTTTTATAATTCAAAGGAAGCACTTGGTACAATTAAATAATGCAATATACAATAGGCCTAACTTAGTATAACATCATGTCACGTAAATTATGTTTTATTGAGAAATTCATAAGGTATTTGGAAACTTTCTTTACTAAGTCACGGATGACGCATATGTGATTTACAGTTGATTGAGCCAATGCCAATTCAGTGGGATGTAACAGTCTTTCTTTTTAACTTTTTGTCATTTTTTTAATAAGTAGGCTAATACACACTTTTTTTTTTTTTTTGGTCTTTCCTCTTTCTTCACTCTGATCTTTTTGGAACTGCACCTGAGCACAACCAGCCTTGTTCATTTGGGTGTATTTCTCAATTTAGGCCTATTATGTTGACTAGAAATTGTAAGTTTTGTTGTGTTTTTCTTTTCTTTTTTGGAAACAGAAAATTACAAAAGAACAAAAACTTTCCATTGTCTAGATGAATAATTCTAGATCATACAAATGATGACATGATAATTTTTATGCCATTTATTTATTTAAAGTGCAGGGTATAGTACAGTACACAATATGCTTTCTCTCTGTTTCAGATCATGTTAGGATTGTAACAGAAGAAGTTACAAAGTTAAGGGAAAATTATGAAGAAGCTGAAAAAGACAAAGTTGATGCACAGACAAAATTGGAAGTTCTTTCAAATTACTTCAAAGAGAAAGAAACCCAGCTTCAAAAGTGAGTATTCCTATTTGAAACAAATAATACTAGTCTAAATAAAATCTTTTCTGCAAAAATATGCATGGACTAAATCTGATGTTCCTGAACCCAAATGTGGCAGTAAAATTGCTCTAACAAATTCTTAAGAGAGAGAGATATTTGAAGTACTGTAGGAACAATAATTACTGTATTCTCAGACTGGTTTTATCAGGACCGTCCCAGTGTCCCAAGATAATTTTTCAGGACATCTAGATGTTAGTAATTGTCTAACAAAGATATTTGATTGCTGGCTTAGAGATTCTTGCAGTAATTTGTTACTGCCATGATTTAAGTTGACACTTGGGCAAAATTAATATTGTTTCTGTCAGTTCATTGAATCATTGCCTAAAGCTATCTTATGCCTGTTCTGTTAGGCATTTATAATCAATTTATTTGGAATAATCATAAGTTACAAACTCCACACACTTCACATTTAC
This sequence comes from Ectobius pallidus, assembly GCA_964059195.1. Classification (NCBI taxonomy): domain Eukaryota; kingdom Metazoa; phylum Arthropoda; class Insecta; order Blattodea; family Ectobiidae; genus Ectobius; species Ectobius pallidus. The sequence goes on from CAXKWD010000008.1 coordinate 42,207,152, forward strand.
AACAGCGACATGTTCACATGACCAGAGCCATTACTGAACTACATTTAAGATGGCGTGAAGCTCAAGTACCAGATGGCGCGTAAGTGAAACAAAAGAGTAAATAAGTTGAGACATGACAACACATACCAACACTCCCCTTTGGCATATCTCAACTGAAAGAACAAAAATGTGTTTGAACAACATGAATATACCAACATAGTTAACTCCTTGGATGAGACACTAGTCCAAAAAAAGGTAAAGACTATTAACTTTGGTGAATGTATCACTCACATTTTCATGTGATGGCACATACAAGAATTCAACATTACCAATCTCAGATTGCTCACAACAAAAATTATATTTTAAGTCAATATGTTTTGACCTTTCACCCACAGTTCCTGTACTTCCTAAAACAATAGCTTGAGTATTATCACACAATACTGGATGTGATTTATCTATGTATTTTGACTGCCCCAATTCAAAAAACAAGTTTTTTTAGCCATTTGTTCTCCCTCACAACTTCTGACATACTTATATATTCAGCTTCCTCTGTAGACATGGCTGACAATGACTATTTTTTACTATACCATGTTATTGCTCCCCCAGTGAACAACACAACAAAACCTCCCACAAATTTACAATTAGGTTCACTATTTCAGCTGGCATCACAACACACCTATATGGGTTCACCTTTTCTTTCATATTGCAAACATAGGTCAGTGGTACCCTTTAAATAACGCAGGATATGTTTAACAGATTTCCAATTCCATTCATTAGGAGCTTTACATGCTGGACTTATCTTGCTAACAGCAAAAGCAATGTCACACCTGTAATTGTTTGCTATGGAGAGTAAACTGCCAACGACCTTTCTATAGAATCTATCATTTTCAAATGGTTTTTCATCAATTTCCTCTTTCATGGGTTGGGGGGGCACTGCAAGCGTTGCAGTCAGTCATATTACATTCTAACAGCAACTTTTCAATGTACAATGATTGATTTATGACTAATTTACAATCACCTTGGCATATTTGCATAGACAAGAGCTTTGTTACACTGCCTAAGACTCCGACAGTAAGCATTGATGAGAATACCTTCTTAAAGTCACATACTCTGTCTTCATTCCCCAGTAATTCAATTTCATCAACATATACCCCAATTATGACTCCCATTCCAACATACACACATGAATCACTTCTGCATCTTTTGAACTTTAATTCCTTCAACACAGTATCTAGACAAGAATTCCAGTCCTTCCTTGCACATGGTAATCCATAAATACTCCGCTTCAATTTGCAAACAAATCCATTCTTTCTTCTTTCATCATCTTCGTACAATTCTGGTTGTTCCATATAAACGTCCTGAGAAATGGGACTGTTTAAGTATGCACAAATTACATCAATGTGATGTACAGACCACTGATTTTCAATGGCCAAAGCAAGTAGCATCCTTATACTTTTCTTCCTTAGGACTAAACGTGTCCTCCCAAGAAAATCCTATTTGACTTTTTAATCCTTGAGTTACCAACCTTGCCTTAAATCTCTCAACATGGCATATTCGTCATACTTAACCTTAAAGACCCACTTTGATCCTATTACCTTTTGATCTGTTGGCCTTTCGACTATTTCCCAAACTTCCAGATCCAACATCTGTTTGTACTCTATGTCCATGGCATTTTTCCATTCTGCAGCATTGCTACCAGACATAGCTTCCTTTACACTACTAGGTTCAGCTACCTGATCCAAATTTATTTCATGATCACAAGTAGTTAAGTTACAATAGCCACTTCTTTTGGGTTTTCATTCCCTAGTACTCCTCCGTGGACTTAAAGCATTAGCATTCTCATTCTCAGAGTCAATAGGATCAACGTCTATGCTATTCACATCAACATTAACGTTATCATCTTCATCTGAGTCACTTTGATAGGAGCAATCTTCCTTGTATTTTACTTCAGACTTGAAAGGGAACACATTTTCTTCAAATTTTACATGTAAGCCAATAACAACATTCCTTTTTGACATGTTATACGGCCTGTATCCCTTGACTTTGGTTCATAACCAATTAATACATGTTCAGTTGCTCTTGGTTCAAGTTTGCCTTTATTCTGAACTAACTGTGCTCTACATCCGAATACACGCAATCTCAATACATCTTGTGACACATCTCCCCTTTTCCATAGTGCTGCAGGCACACAATTGATGATAGCCTTAGATGAACACAAGTTTCTTATGACACAAGCAGTGTTCGCCGCTTCAGCCCAGAATCTATTTGGCATGCCAGATTCCAACAGCAAGCATCTTATCATATCCCCTATCACTGTATTGTATCTTTCTGCAATGCCATTTTGGTGAGGTGAGTGAGGCACTGTGCATATGTGAATGATACCCCTTTCCATTAGGTATTCTTTAAACTCACTACTAAAATATTCTTCACTGTCCGTTTGTAAGGCTTTCAGTTTCTTACTGGGAAACAACTCTGCCTCTACTTCGTATTGTTTAAATTTAAAGAATGCTTCACTTTTTCTTTTCAGCAATTTCACAACTGCATATCTACTGTAAAGATCAATAAAACTCATAAGATATTGTGCACCACCATTAGACACAACAGGTAAACACATTAGGTCACTGTGAACTAACTCTAGTGCCCGAGTGCACCATTCTCCGGTTTTCTCAGCTGTTTCGAAAACGGGGTAAAAGTAATATTGGGGTTTTCTAAGAAAACCTGTGCACCATTGCTACATTACTGTGGTTTCCAAACGTCTGAATATATTGTGGTTACTCTGCTACAAATCCATTCCTATTGATAAATTTTATGTTGGTTTATGTTGGTTTCTTTCATGGCTGCTAGTTTTGCTCTCTGCACGTCTTCCAGTCACGATTTACTTGAGGTGCTTGTATTTTAGTTTAAAATTAAATAAACTTCTTACTTTACATTGTGGTTACGGCAGTTAAAAAAATGCACAATTTCATCCTAAAATATTTTATTTGTCAACATTTAGAACCTAAAAAATAGAAGTACGAATAAAGTTAAAATAATCACTCGTCGTCATCGTCACCATCATCGATGGAAAACAATCTTTGTTTCTCCCCGACATTAATGTTTTTGAAGTGAAACTTCTTTAGCCGCGGTAGGGGTAAATCGAGATCTTTCGTTACGTTAAAAATCATCACAAAATTAGTGTTATGCTCAAAATCATCACAAAACTAGTGAGTTGTGATGGAACGGTCTGCACAGAAAAATGATTAAGCTTATCCAAAATTAAAAAAATTAAAAAACTCAAAATTTTAAAAATCTAAAAATCCAAAATTAAAAAATTAAAAATAAGAAATCCAAAAATAAAAAACTTCAAAGATCCAAAATTAAAAAATGTAAATTCAAAAATTTTAAAAATCCAAAATTTAAAAATTAAAAAATTAAAAATCCAAAAACAATAAACTTCCAACATCAAAATTTAAAAATCCAAAATTTCAAAATTAAAAATGTAAAATCAAAAATTCAAAATTCAAAAATTAAAAATCCAAAATTTAAAAATAAAAAATCCGAAATTAAAAAATCCAAAATTCCAGGATTAGAAAAACTAAAAGATCAAACATTTAAAAAATAAAAAATAAAAAAAGTCCAAAAGCCCAATATTTAAAAGTTCTACAATCCAAAATTGAAAAAAATCCAATACTCAAAAATTAAAACAAGTTTCACTTCTGGCGTGTGGCGTTCCATGCACACACTTTTTTAATATTCACAGTTTTTTGCATTAATTTTCATGAATATTGTAACAAGGGCTCGTCGGGGTTCAAAATCAGAACACCGAGTTTATAATTGAAGGATGGAGGTTTCTTTATTTCCTACAACAATTGACAATATAGGTACAGCCAGAAAACTCCAGACTATTCGCCAGTTCACTGTCCTGTTCAGTGCTCACTCTCACTGTGCTCAGTCCTAATTACAGCACTGTTCCAGTCCAATCCAGATCATCCCACGTCGCGCCGGTCAACTCCACAGTCCCCGCTGCCGCTGTACGATCCACCCGTCGCGCAGAGTTCCCCGGGACGGCACTACCTCAGCCCAGATCAGCTCACCAGCTCTTCCGTTCACCCTTCCTTCCGGTCACTAGTTCCCCGTTGACTAGCTATTCCGCTCTCGGGTCTCTCCGGTCACTGGCTCCTCAGCTTCCCAAGACACACTCACTTGAGGCCGCGCTGATCAGTCCTCTCCGTCCAGCTCACCCTCTGACGCTGACACTCGCCGCTACTCACGGACTGCCTCTCGGACTGTTCCCTCGTTGACCCTCCGGCTCTTCACGGACTGTCCCTCCTCTGATGTACTGAGTCTTCACACTGAACTGACTCTCCTTGACTGACCCTTCACTGTACTGAACTCCTTCACTCACTGACTCTGCTCGCTCGCCGCCCTATATATAGGCCCGTCGAATGTTCCCGAGTCGAGATCTGGAAAGCTCCGCCCGCGTGGAATCTGGAATGTGCGCTGCGTTGCGCGGGCGCACCCCATAGCGCGAGCTCCTCCCAACTGGCCTTCCCCCTAAGCTTGGTCCAATAGCCGTGCTGCTGTCACGCCCACTGGCGCTCGTGCCCACGTGCGCTCGTCTGCCACCCGCCCACTAGGGTCGCGATGTTTCTAGACTCCGTCGTTCTAGTTCTTTCTGCCTTACTCCTCCTATCAGTTTCTAGGTTTTTCTGGCTTTGTCACAATATACATACTGAGTCCGATATTCAGGACGTATTGACAAAATTTCCAAAAACATTGATAGTTTTCATGGGAATATTTCAGTTTATTTATGAATGTTGCCTAATTTTCTGAAACCATGCAGTTTTATTTTAAATATACATCGATTTTTTCCATCAAAATACATAGAGATTATCGTCACATCGCTGATTACCGCTGATTTTAACATCAATAGTGAATATCAATGTTTTAACAACCGATGTTCATTCCTACTTCAGTCTCTTTCACGCGGGATTCGGCGGGAAGCATGACGTTACAGGTTGTAGCCTCCAACACCCTCTTCGTTAAATGCGAGATTGTTGAAATACGTAACTTACAGGTTGTTTTAATTCATTATTAAATTTATATTATTATTCTGCTATTATATAAAGACTGGAAGAATAGATCGGCTGTTTGTTTACTTGTTTCGGCTGTGAATTATGCCGCCAACCGCTGACATCTTGGTGCCAGAAGCTCCTTCCTCCACCCACTTCCTCTAAAGTCCCTTCTTCAGTTGACCTTGACATCTTCGCGTTTCAAATAAAGCCGACGACTCACGTTTTCATCAACGGCTCACATTTTTAATTAAAATATTTTCCGTGGATAAAAAAAATTACAATATATTCAAATATGAGTTAATTTAAAGTAGAACTTTTAAATTTGCCCATATTTCACGTAAAAATGGGATAAAACCTTAACAACCGGGTATTTTGCAAGAAGTATCACATTTTGCAAAACTTTGTGATTGAATAAACACATATTTTGAATAAAGAAAACACTAGAAACGAATTTATTACAGTAATGTGATCTTCTATTACTAATTTCGTCTTTTGGGGATTAACAAAATGTGACTATCCCTAATCATAAGTTACAAACTCCACACACTTTGCATGGAGAAGGTCAACTATAGATAGATAGATAGATAGATAGATAGATGATTTATTGCTGGAGACATATACAATGTTTAGCAACGTCAAGAATATAAGATACAACTTATAATTATAATTAAGACCATCCAATCTTATAATAGTCTTCAACTCTGTAGAGAGGATTAGCTGTTAGCACTCTTCTGATCGTTCTTTTAAAATTACTTGCAGGCATTCTCTTTATGACTTCTGGCAAGCTGTTGTATAAAGGTAAAGGACCTCAGGACTCACCTGACTCATACAGAGGCATCACTCTAGAATTCACTGCTTTCAAGATGCTCTCCAAAGTAATCCGGAGCAGAATTTTTAATCGCTTATTGGAGGTAATGCAAATAGAACAGCATCGGTTCATACCTGAAAGGTCAATATTGCAAGCCATGCTTCATGTTCTTGAATATATTGAAGACTCGATACACAAACCAAAAGGGTATGCCTTTGCAGCTTTCATTGACGACAAGAAAGCCTTTGACAGAATAAACAGAAACATCCTCTTCCATAAACTTGAAGCAGTACTAGGCCCAGAAGACCAGTTACTCAGGCTCATAACCAACATTTTGGATAGAAATGTAATAAATATCAGCGATGGCCTCCTTGCATCAGAAGATATCACTCAAATGAACATTGTTTTGTAAGGTGATCGTTTGAGCCCAACAATGTTTAATATGGTCACACACGATATAGTCCAAATGGTAAAAACAACAACAGACGTTAAAATGGTCCTCTATGCAGATGACATGGTCATATTAAGCAACAATAGTGTCTCACTATAAATAGCGCTCAACAAAATGGTCCTCTATGCAGATGACATGGTCATATTAAGCAACAATAGTGTCTCACTATAAATAGCGCTCAACAAACTGGAGAAGTAGTCACATGACAACAACAATAAAACCAAGATAATGAAGTTTTGCAAAGGAGGAAAACTGTCATCAACAGCATCTTCACCTGGAGAAATCAAAAGCTGGAAATAGTCAACTTCTTCAAATATCTTGGGGTAACCCTACAGGTCACTGGACTGAATTTCAAAGACAAAATATTGAAGACAAAACTGTTGCTGTGATAAAGGCCACAATGGAGATCCGCAGTCTCAAAGCCCTCTCAATCAGAACCATGATGTCACTATTTGAACTAAAAATCATCCCAGTGGCATCATATGCCATTGAGATAATATGGCATACCTAAGCCACAAACGTCTGAATACTCCAGATAGAGCTAAGTCCAGATATGCAAAAAGAACTTTATGCATCTCAAGGTTTGCCTCAACCTGACTTGCTTAGCAACTGGCAGGAACAACATCCTTCATCGGAGAACTGATGGCCACCCACAATCTGGCACCAACCCCAACCTCCACAAGGTTTATAAAGGAACAACTCCAGAAAACAGCCGAAATAAATCCAAAATTCTATCAAACCCCAGCCATAACCCACAATGAATGAAAGGAAGTGAACTTTGAGTTCCATCACTTATACATGAGGGGTGCAATACACGAGTTTCACTATCACATTTGTAATAGGAATGGCTTTCATGAAGTATCCAGAGACTGTACATGTGAAATCTGTGATCTGCATTGTTCATTGTATATCACCTGCTTCGGTGCACCTAAGAACACTACCACTTCCTCACTATGCAAATGACAGTGATCTTCTGGTGACTTAAACTGTTCAGTCAATCTATACACATTGTGTTTATTAAATAGATTATATATATATATCTGTAAAATTGGAATGAGGTGGTAATAATAATGTAGAGGTTTCGCTGAAGAGTTATGTTACACTGCATTATAAAGAACCTAACATAGCCTATATATGCACAACTATGATGGGCCTGGCTAGAAATGTATGAAGCTAGAGAAGTTCTGGGAATATAAAATCGACATATATCAACTATTTATAGACTTTAAACAGCAGATGATAAGGTTAATAGAATGAAACTAGATATGAAATCATGGCAGCATTTGGGATCCCCAAAAAATTAATAAGACTAACAAAAGTAACTATGGAGGACTCTACCTCTCAAATTAGAATGAACACCGAGATTTCACAATCTGTCTTGGTCAATAAGGGATTGAAACAAGGAGATGGGCTGGCTCCACTCCTGTTTACTCTGGTATTAGAGCATGTAATCAAGAAATTAAATATAGGCACTAGAGGAACATTGCTATACAAATCTATGCAGATAGCAGCTTATGTTGACGTTGTAAACATCATGGCAAGATCTCATCAAGCTCTAAAACAGACAGTTAATCTATTAGAACAAACAGCAAGAGAAGTTGGATTACAGATAAACAGCCCCAAAACAAAAATGCTAATACAATCTCAGACAGATACTAGTAGAGAACAGTTGATAACAGATACAAATACATATGAAGTGGTGAAGAAATTCTCATATTTAGTCACAGTCATTACCAATAATAATGATGAAACAGAAGAAATCCGGAATAGAATATACAAAGCAAATAGGGCATATTACAGCTTCTTCTTCTTCATTGGCATCACGGCCCTTTTAGTCTAGCCTTAGCCACCCTATTTAGACCATGGGCTACCAATATGAAACCCTCCCCCCCCCCCCCGGTGGGAATTTCCGACACATATATTTTTTTTTTGTTATTGTCATCCAGTTTAAGATTTTAGTTGTTTGCCCCTTATCAATGGAAATGCGGAGAAAATTAATTTGTTTTAATTTTTCATTGTTCTTTACTCCTAATATTCCCAGGGAATTTCTGACTCACACATTATTGTTGGTATTGGCATCTAGTTTAATGTTTCAGTTTGCTCCTTACAAATTACAACATATCCCCGGAAAACCACGTATATACGGAGAAAATTACTATATTTTTTTTTTAAATCTTTGTTCTTTGCACCTAATATTCAAAGGGAATTTCTGACTTATATGTTTTTTTGTTGGCTTTACCATCTAGATTAAGGTTTCAGTTGTTTGCCTCTTATCAATTACAGCATATCCCCGGAAAACACCGAAAACCACGGAAATCCGGAGAAAGGGACTTCGTTTTATTTTTTTTTTAATCTTTGTTCTTTGCTCCTAGTATTCAAAGGGAATTGGTGAATCATATGTTTTTGTGTTGGTATTCCCATATAGATTAAGGTTCCAGTTGTTTGCCCCTTACCAATTACAGCATATCCCCGGAAACCCCGGAAAACCACGTATATATGGAGAAAATTACTATGTATTATTTTTTAAATCTTTGTTCTTTGCTCCTAATATTCAAAGGGAATTTCTGATTCGTATGTTTTTTTGTTGCTATTGCCATCTAGATTAAGGTTTCAGTTGTCAAAGGGAATTGGTGAATCATATGTTTTTGTGTTGGTATTCCCATATAGATTAAGGTTCCAGTTGTTTGCCCCTTACCAATTACAGCATATCCCCGGAAAACCACGTATATATGGAGAAAATTACTATGTATTATTTTTTAAATCTTTGTTCTTTGCTCCTAATATTCAAAGGGAATTTCTGATTCGTATGTTTTTTTGTTGCTATTGCCATCTAGATTAAGGTTTCAGTTGTTTGCCCCTTATAAATTATAGCATATCTCCAGAAAACTCCGAAAACCACGGAAATCTGGAGGAATTGACTTTTTAAAAATTTCTTTAAATCGTTGTTCTTTGCTCCTAATATTCCCAGGGAATTTCTGACTCATATGTTTTTTTGTTGGTATTGCCATCTAGTTTAAAGTTTAAGTTGTTTTCCCCTTATCAGTTACAGCATATACACGTAAGATCTGAAAACCACGAAAATCCGCAGAAAATGAGATTGTTTTAATTTTTTTTTTTAAATGTTTGCTCTTTGATACTAATATTCCCAGAGAATTTCTGAATCACATAATTTTTGTTGCTATTCCCATATAGTTTAACGTTCAGTTGTTTTCCCCTTACCAATTACAGCATGACAAAGAATACTGGAAAAAAATCCTGATGCTGAAGGGATGATGGCGATTGTAAACCTGGCAGAACACACTTCATATTCTAATTTGACATCTGTGAATGATCATTTATCTTACCAAACCTTCCACAGTCACTACCAAACTTTCTTGACTGAAGTTAGAGAAGGGACATTCGGTAAAACAGCACAATTTTGGAATGGTAATATGGACAAAGTGTCTTTGATTTTGAGATTTCAGCGAGCAACTAAAGAAAACAACTTCGACTTACACTTGCCATGTATAGAAGATATGATTCCCCTTTTCTTTGCATGTGACCATCACAATTATGGCAGATATCTCGTAGTCCATATACTCACCCTTTTGAACCTGCAAGGGACACACTTGAAGTAGAAGAATTACTTCGCAATAACGGTTTCAGTGACCGTAGATCACAAGTTCCGAGTTCTAGAAATTCTGTGGATTTCCGTGCTTTTCCGGGTTTTACGGGGATATGCTGTAATTGATAATGGGCAAACAGCTGAAACCTTAATCTAGATTACAATGCCAACAAAAAAAAATGTAAGTCAGAAGTTCCCTGGGAATATTAGGATCAAAGAACAAAGGTTTTAAAAAAATTAAAACGAACTCATTTTCTTCGGATTTTTGAGGTTTTCGGAGTTTTCCGGGGATATGCTGTAATTGATAAGGGGCAAAGAACTGAAACCTTAATCTACATAGCAATACCAACACAAAACCATATGAGTCACCAATTCCCTTTGAATACTAGGAGCAAAGAACTAAGATTTAAAAAATTAAAACAAAGTCATTTTCTCCGGGCTTCCGTGGTTTTCGGAGTTTTCTGGGGATTTGCTGTAATTGATAAGGGGCAAACAACTGAAACCTTAATCTACATGGCAATACCAACACAAAGCCATATTAGTCACCAATTCCCTTTGAATACTAGGAGCAAAGAACTAAGATTTAAAAAATTAAAACAAAGTCATTTTCTCCGGACTTCCGTGGTTTTCAGAGTTTTCTGGGGATTTGCTGTAATTGATAAGGGGCAAACAACTGAAACCTTAATCTACATGGCAATACGAACACAAAACCATATGAGTCACCAATTCCCTTTGAATACTAGAAGTAAAGAACTAAGATTTAAAAAAATTAAAACAAAGTAATTTTCTCCGGGTTTCCGTGTTTTTCGGAGTTTTCTGGGGATTTGCTGTAATTGATAAGGGGCAAACAACTGAAACCTAAATCTGAATGGCAATACCAACAAAAGAACATATGATTCAGAAACTCCCTTTGAATATTAGAAGCAAAGAACAAAGATTTAAAAAATAAAACATTGTCATTTTCTCCGTATAAAAGTGGTTTTTCGGGTTTTCTGGGGATATGTTGTAATTTGTAAGGGGCAAACAACTGAAAACTTAAACTAGATGACAATACCAACAAAAAATATGTGAGTCAGAAATTCCCTGGGCATATTAGGAGCAAAGAACAAAGAAAAATTAAATCAAACTCATTTTCTCCAGATTTCCGTAGTTTTCCGGGGTTTCCGGGTAAATGATAAGGGGCAAACAACTAAAGACTTAAACTAGATTGCAATACCAACAAAAAATATGTGAGCCAGAAATTCCCTGGGCATATTAGGAGCAAAGAACAAAGAAAAATTAAATCAAACTCATTTTCTCCGGGTTTCCGGGTAAATGCTGTAATTGATAAGGGGCAAACAACTGAAAACTGAAACTAGATGGCAATACCAACAAAAAAATATATGTGCCGGAAATTCCCACGGGGGGGGGGATGGGGGGTATATGCTCTAATTATAGCTTATTATCAATTCTTAAATATAAATCTATATACAGGAAAACTAAAATACAATTATATAAAACCTGTATAAGGCCTATAATTGTTTATGAGTGTGAAGCCTAGACCATGACGAATAAATCTGAAAATCTAATCAACACATTTCAAAGAAAGTTCTTAAGAAGATATATGGTCCTATAAATGAGAATAGAATATAAAGAATGAGATATAATAAGGAAACATGTGATCTGTGTAAGGAAACTGAATTATCCACTTTTATCAAACTAAAAAAAATTGCAATGGGCAGGACACGTACAAAGAATGGATGAAAGCAGCATACCTAAGAAGGTGATGACAGGGGCGATGTTTGGTAAGTAAACCGAGGAGAAGATGGATGGATTCAGTGAAAGAAGATAGTGAGCAGATCTTGAAATAGAGAAACTGGCAACAAAGAGCTTTAGATAGAGATGCTTGGAGGTCGCAGATCAAGAAGGCCCGGCCCGCCTTGGGCTGTAGCGCCATTGGAAGAAGAAGAAGATATTACCTACCTCGGAGCCAGGAAAACAGGGAAGATGGGTATTAGATCGGTGACATCTGGCGTGAAACAATTAAAACTTTAAAACTGACGTCATGACAACTGCGACTGTTTACTCTCCACAGGCATTTATTTTTACTGCGAATCTTCTCAGAAGAAGGACACGATATGATGTCCGAAACGTCAGAAGACATTAAAAACACAAGGCGGCCCAACCCGGATAGCAATTACTATTAGTTGGAAGCCTGCCAACTAATTTAGAAAATTGTATGTTTGTGAGGGAGAATGCAGAACACATCATTTTGTAAGGAGCCCATCTCTAAGACTGCCTGTATCCCATGCCACAGAATAAGGAGTATACAGAATGGACACTAGCGGTCGGCTCCTTTGATCTCGTTCAGCCAAGACTCGTGCCCGACCCAGCGCTGGCCGCCATATTGAAATGTATTAAACAACGGCTGGCTTACTACTGTCACACACGGTTTCTTTCGCTGTCAAGGGAGTTTTTACGCATAAGAATAAAGTCTATAACAATTAAAGAATCTTAACTTACCTGTTATAATTACGAGGTGTTTTTAAGGGAAAAAAGTCCTCGAATATAAAACACAACGTAGTTTAACACATCCTGGCTGAAAAAAAAGTATGCGTACTTTAAGTGAACAATAGACTATGAGGTTTACATGTCTACATTACTTCTTATTTATTGTTTACCCAACACACATACAGTTAAACAAGAGCAACTTAAGAATACAAGTATCAGTCAAGATCGAATATTGTTGGTAAGTCCAGTTTATTCACTAAAAATATAGACCTAATGATCAATTTGCATTTACATTAAATACAATGGAAGGAAGAAAATGCAAGGAAGAAAGAGTGTCATAAATATTATACAAGAGCTAGACAAATTTTAGTTGTAGGTAAATCATAGTTACATGGAATTATCCATATACACTGTATTATAAAAGTAAAGTAAGTAAAGTGTTCCTTATTACAGGCCATGGGGGCCCAGAGGATTCCGGGAGGTTGAGGCTCCCAGATATTTTGACATCGGCACATGAAGGTGGTAAGGTTGTCAGCCTTACGCACCGGCCGCCTTTATCCCCAGGATTGCTCCTGGTACTCATTTCTGTTAGGGGCTGAAGGATTATTGCCAATTGAAAAATTCCAATGACCTCATCGGGGATCGAACCCGCGACCTTTCAATTTTGGATTGTTGGACTTTCTAGTATTGGGTTTTTGGACTTTTTTAATTTTTGTATTTTTAAAATATTTTTCATCTTTTAATTTTGGATTTTTAAATTTTGGATGTTTGAATTTTTTATTTCTTTAATTTTTTATTTTCGATTTGTTAATTTCGGATTTTTAGATGTTTTTATTTTTTAATTTATGATTTTGTAATTTTTTTAATTTAGGATTTTTAAATGTTTAAATTTTGGATTTTTATTTTTAAATTTTGGATTTTTTAATTTTTTTAATTTTGGATCTTTGAATTATTTAATTTTAGAATTTTGGAATTTTTTAATTTTGGATTTTTTAAATTTTCGATCTTTGATTTTTTTATTTTTTGGATTTTTTAATTATGGATTTTCCATTTTTAATTTTGGATTTTTAGATATTTTGAATTTTTTTATTTTTCAATTTTGGGATTTTTATTTTTTAGATTTTTTAATTTAGGATTTTTGAATTTTTTAAATTTTTGATAAGCTTAATCATTGAGTTGATTGTTTTCTGTGGAGTCCGTTCCATCACAGCCCCACTAATTTCGTGACAATTTTGTTCGTAACGCAAGTTTGGGTTAGCTCTCGATTTACTCCTAGCGCGGCTAAAGAAGTTTCACTTCAAAAAAAATATTAACAAACATACTGATTTTTAAAATTAAAATTAGTCAAATATTAAAAAAACACTTCTTGCTCCACTTACATTATTTATGCATAAATTTATGCATATTTATGCATAAATAATGTAAGTGAAGCAAGAAGTGTTTTTAATGTTTGACTAATTTTAATTTTAATTGGACATGCTCTACTGTATAAAAGACTTTACACTGATTTTTATATACTGATTTTTACTTACCGTTGTTCATCTTTCGGAAAACGGAAAAAGCTTATGCCTTTATTCGTGTCTAAATTATTCTTGCAGTAGGGTGCTGAACACCAGTGACCGCCTTTTATGTTGGGCTTACTAACATATTAATGATAATAATAATAATAATAATAATAATGATAATAATAATAAGAGAAGTGCACAGCGTACTTTATTTTCATAATTATTCTCGAAGAATTTCGATAACGATCCACCAATCTACATACACAACCAAGGCAGTAAGGCACAGTTTAATACATTTCAAAATGGCGAACTTCGGTCATGCGCAGTAGAAATTGGCGCAAGCTGACCACCTTCAGTGTCCGTTCTGTATCCTCCTTATTCTGTGCCCATGCCAAGCACGAAAGACTTCCTCTGAAGCTAGCTTAATGGAAGGATTTGATGAGACTTCCTGGAATGAAGAAGATGAGGCTACCTAGCAATAACAGTTATAACTATTTAGAGCCAGCAGACATAGCTACCATTACGAAATTATAAATTGTCCTTTGTGATGGCACATCAGGTATAATAATGGTGTGTCCTTTTCCGATCCAGGTGTAAAAATGGCTGTTGATACCACATCAGAAGAATTACAATATATATATATTTATACATCAAGGGCAGAAAAGAATATTTCCCAAGAAGTAAACATGTCAAGTCATCCATACAAGAAGATGCCACATGACTTCATGTGATTTATTAGTACAAATTTTACAATGTATAGTAGCAGCACATTGAAATAACATATTAATGCTAGAGTACATTATTCTATGTCTTTGTCAGATGTTTCAAAACTGGGATAAAGGAAATACCAAGGTATTCTATTAAAACCTGTTACCATTATTACAATAATGCAGTTCCCAAATGCTTGAATTTATTGCTGTTGCTTTATATGAACACTTTTCTGTGGCCACTTGTTTTCCCTTCTTGGCTGCCAATTGTCAGGTCTTATGCTATGGCAAGGCAGCAGTAAGATACACTTGATCATTTGTGTTAATACGAGGGTTGGTCAATAAGTAATGTCTCCAACACTCTAGCCCAAGCTCACAACGTCGGATGATAGAGTTGGTTCCACTGCCATGTCCCGTTATCTCCCCTCTTTCCAACGATCCATTGCTGCAGCTGCTGAACCTTTTAGTGTCTGAGTTAGAGCTGTTTGAAATGGATCTCCCGATTTCCGTCCCTGACAAGTCATATGGTTTCTTACTGCAAAAAAAGTTCCGCCGATTGAAATTCACAGACAGCTTTGCGAAGTTGATGGAGAGGGATGTATGGACATAAAAAATGTGCATAAATGGCTTCGTGAGTTTAAACAGGACTGTCAAATATTCATGATGAAGAGCGAAGTGGGAGACCAACAACAGCCGTCACAGATGAGATGGTGGCAAAAGTCGAATTGGTACGACAAGATCATCGCATCACTACTCGTGAACTTTGTTTATTGCTTCCTGACATTTCTAAAGGTTCCATACAGACCATTTTGAGTGACAAATTGATGTTCCATAAGGTTTGTGCGAGGTGGGTTCGTGGAGGCTGCACTTGGCGGGGACGGAAATTGGGAGATCCATTTCAAACAGCTTTATCTCGGACACTAAAAAGTTCAGCAGCTGTAGCAATGGCTCGTTTGAAAGAGGGGAGATAACGGGACATGGCAGTGATGCCAACTCTCTCGACCGATGTTGTGAGCTTGGGCTAGAGTGTTGAGGACCTTACTTATTGACTTGGCGGGGACGGAAATCAGGAGATGCATTGCAAACAGCTCTATCTCGGGCTTCTAAAAGGTTCAGCGGCTGCAGCAATGGCTTGTTTGAAAGAGGGGAGATAACGGGACATGGCAGTGACGCCAACTCTCTCAACCGACGTTGTGAGCTTGGGCTAGAGTGTTGGAGACCTTATTTATTGACTTGGCAGGGACGGAAATTGGGAGATCCATTTCAAACAGCTCCCTTCAGACACTAAAAGATTCAGCGGCTGCAGCAAAGGCTCGTTTGAAAGAGGGGAGATAACGGGACATTTCAGTTTCGCCAACTCTCTCATCCGATGTGAGCTTGGGCTAGAGTGTTGGAGACCTTACTTATTGACAAGCCCTCATATAGCACAGAAATAAAAATTATTCAGTTTTTGAAATAGATCTCACCTTTCTGTTGTAATTCTCTCAATATGCTCAATTAGTTGTAGGTACTTAAGATACAGGGTGCGGCAAAACATCCTCCCTATTTTAAAGTTCAAATAAAAAACAGATGGATCAAAATAAAGAAGCTGTATTAACATGAATGATTCTACACAGTGGGAAGTTTCATGTTTTGAACAATAATGTCACTCAAGTGGTGTCCTTCACTATCAGTGCATTGTTGAATGCGACTTCGGAAATTCTCCATCATTCTAACCAACATTTCTTTAGGAATAAGACCAATCTCTTCCTGTATTGCCTTTCTTAGGGCTGGCAAAGTACTCGGCCGATGTTTAAACACCTCAGCCTTAATTTATTCCCACAGAAAGTAATCGCAGGGTGTAAGGTCTGGTGATCGTGCTGGCCAGGGAATGTCGCCATGTAAAGAAATTAAGCGTCCGGGAAACATCTGTCTCAGCACTTGGAGAGAAATCCGAGCTGTGTGTGCGGTGGCTCCGTCCTGCTGAAACCGTACCTCTTCAGTCGGCAGTGCATTGGGTCTTGGTGAAAAAATGTGTTGATCATGTGAGTGTATCTTTCAGAGTTTACTGTCACAGTAGCAACATCCTCTTCAAAAAAGTAGAGACAAATTATCCCTATTCTTCCAACTGTGCACCATACAGTAACACGGTTGCTATGCAGAGATTTTTCATGAAGCTCATGAGGGTTCTGTCCACTCCAATAATGGAAATTTTGTTTATTAACACATCCAGATAAGTGAAAATGTGCTTCATTACTAAAAGGGACCACAGCATCTTCTGGTACAGCTTCAAGGATGTTTGCACATGACCTCACACGATTTTCATAATTACGTTGACGCAATTGATATGGTGAACCTTGCTACAAGAGCACGGAGACAATATTAAGGTCTATTTACACTTAGCAGTGAGGTGAACTAATATAATATACTGAAAACCCTAAATTCCCACTGTGTAGATATCATTAATATTAAAACAGTTTCTTTATTTTGATCCATTTGGTTTTTATTTGAAATTTAAAATAGGGAGGATGTTTTGCCTCACCCTTTATAACAGATTCCATATATTTGCTGAGTTCCATTTTGGGAGAAAAATTGCCATTTTCTCTCTTACCGGTCCTTCTCGGCCAGTAGTTTTGACTGAGATAAAAGTCTAAAATGCAACAAAAGCATGATTACTGGGGTTAAGTAATAACTTGAACACAGTATTCTGAATACCAAGTTGGTGCATACAATTTGGCATACTGATAAGCATATAGTCTGGCGTAAAAATGAAGACACTAGAGTTACTTTGAGAATGGCAACATTCTGTGTGAAAGCATATAATTTTTGTTCTACCGGTATTTATATGTGCAGGTAGTAGCTTTGAAAGTATAGAATTTGCTATTATGTTCATTTTCTTGTGATTACAGGGAGCTAGGATTACAAGAAGCTATGTGCTTGCAGAAAGAGGGAGATGCTACATCAACGTACGAACGTATTAAATCCCTTGAAGAAGAAATCGAAAATTACAAGTATGTCTTTCCATTTATTTTATTTATTTATTTACTTATTATTTTTTATATCTTTCTCCTCCTTTCCTTTCATGTGTATTGTTTTCTATTTCCATGGTTAGGTGTAATATCATTTCAGCCTTTCTCATTTTTTAAAAATATAGTAAAATTTTGAAGAAAATGCATTCTTTGTGCAAGAAATTACTTTGAAAAAAGAAAGCAGAAAAAGTGTCAGGACAGATATTTTAGTGTGTCAATTGAATATTTGCCTAGGCCTATGTTATAACTTAGAAGTAGAGATCAGTGAAATTTGCAAGACATGATAGCGTAAACAGTTCTCCTTTCGACAGATGTTTGGAAACTTCTCTTTTACTACCTCCCATTACCCCAATACCACACTTCTGAATCACGAATCAATGTGAATTCTTATAACAACACTAGCTTAAAAGACCCGACATCGCCCAGGTTTTGTATTTTGTGTGTAATTCAAAAATAAATTATGAAGGACCTTTGATTTCCAAGCTGTAAGTCCTTATATATAGGAATCTAGAGTTTGAATTGAAGAAGAACTACTTATCACACTCAAGCTATTCCCTCAGAAAATACTAGATATGACTTTTATCGCTCATACAGACAGGACTTAGAATTTTGCAACCCATTGCTTTTACACACCATGCCTGGTGAGGGTTGAAATGAGAGAAACAGAAATTCCGGTAACATCAAATTTTACTGTCTTTACGGGATATTTTATTTCACACTTTCATGTTGCCATACAACCATTTCAAGGCTAAAATCAAAAGAAAATCAATATCACTTTCACACGTTCTTGCCCAAAAATGTGGAATTCAAAAATTTACTGGGCACATAGGACTAAATATGTTCCATCCTATTTTGTCTCCTTTTACATGCTTAGGGCTTACAATAAACATCCCTATTTCTCAATTAATACAAAGACTACAGCGATGAATAATCTATCAGTGGATAGAATTTTTTATTCTGATATAGCATACTCAATACCCATCGTTGGCACAGCTCAGGCTGAGACAACTGAAAATTCTGTCCCCACAATACGACCTCTTATTCTACATCAAAATGTGAAGTGAAGAAAATGGTGTTCTCCATGCCTAGGGTTGAGAAAGTTAGGAGATGCATCACATGTGATATTTATTTACGTGGATTCCATTCCCCATTATTGATTTACAATAGTAAATTATATCGATAGCCTCTCTAATTATAATTATTTGTCAAAGCCCAGTAAAATGCAACTGCCAAAGTCCTATGTGAAAACTGCAAACAATATTGTTGTCATCAGAATTGCATTTGATGAATTCAGTGTAATATTTCCATAAATTAGGTCCCTAACGTTCATTTTGCAAATAACATGCGTAAATCGGACCAGGACTTTTTTAGTCTATAAAGGACATACTACCCGCGTGCCATATCTTGGGCGCTGGATTTACGGGGAAGTGAGGGTTGGGGGGAACAAAACATAGCTACTCCACCAGTCTTTCTGCAGTGTTATCAACCTGAAATCACATTTCAGCATAATCGCGCATATAATAAGCGAACGTCAACAGCGTAAGTGTGGATGCCGAATTGGATAATTATTTCCGTTGAATCATCCTCGCTATTTTATATAGTGACATTTAATAGACAATGATTTTAATGCAGTCCAATAATATAACGTGGTGACGGTATTGCGTAACAATTAATAACATGTCATAAGGCTTTAGTTATCAAATAAATCATTTTCCTCCGGGAAGAGAATGTTATAGGCTCAATATTTTTACACTGGATGACTAGTTTTAAGTATAAAGAAGAGTCTTAGCAGAACATGCTTCACCATTTCATGTTGTAAAACATAAGAGAGGTAAGGCATCTAAAATTGGAGAAAACTATAGGCCTAATTTTAAACGTATTTAATACGTTTTGTGAAAAGTTTGCTCAACTTTCAGTCCATGAAATTGACATCAGAGTTCACGGGATCATCAGAAATTAGCACATACAGAATTCTTAAAGAGGTGAGGAAAGTGTTGGATGTACAATGGCGTGTTTGTGAAATAAGCAATTCGAAAAATTGTATTTTTCCACATAACTCCATGCGTCAGAAAAGATAATGTCAATAAATAAATAAGGATCCTGAGACAGAATAGCTTAGTATTGACGCCACTAGATGTCAGGGTGTATAGCGTACTTCGTGTTTCAACGTTGTCAGCTTTACCTACGAAGTTGAATGAAACCTACCGAATGAGGACTAGGGAGCCGAGCGCTCAAGAAATCGCGCGCAGGTAGTACATACATTGCCTTTTATATATAGAGATGAAAAATAAACATAACCCAGTTTTTAAATTACTTACAGCAAAAAGTTGATTTGAAACTTAACATTAATTAATATTTTTATTTTATATTTTCAAAGTTTCTAGTATTCCTTCATGATTTTGTCAAGAAATAAATGCATCGGCCATGTTGCCATATGAGAATAGTTCTCCATTATGCAGTTTTCACTCCAAAATAAACTGCTCACTGCACAACGTGCAATCAAGGAGGAAGAACCATATGATCAACCAGTGATGCGACACTTGTTTCAGCACATTCAAAATATAAACTGGCATACCCTGTTCCGTAAATTATGTTATATGGCCTCCCAAACTTTTTTGATATGGTTTAATATAAATTCAATTCAATTTTACTTTCTTCCATATATGTTGTATAGAGAAAGTATTGTGATCGTGACAAAAAATTGAAATCGAGATAACACCGGAAATACATGTTCCACAATGCCTAGAAACCGAAAGAAGTGTTTTTGGAATGACGTCTGTCTGTCTGTCTGTCTGTCTGTCTGTCTGTCTGTCTGGGGACAAGCAGAGCGGGTAAATTGTTCATTGTATTTACTTAATTTTTTTAATTAAGGACTTTTTTCAGAATTTTATCGAGCTACCCAGAATTTGAGTTACCCAGAACTTGAGCTACCCAGAACTGAAATATTAAGGGGACTTTTCATAAAAATTTTGATTTTTTAAAAAATGGCTCTAACGATTTTAATAAAAGTTTAAAATTGGAAACTCTTATCTATGACTAACAAAATGGTTATATCTGTTTTTCTGCAAAAATGACTTGGAGGGTATTTTACTCGTATCCATTTTCAATTTTTCTAAGCTATCTCCCTTACATTGGGCGATACGTGGAAACTTAGCACAGTCAAGTTGTAGGAAAATTAAAAATAATATTTTTTGTTAAATACGTTTCTTTATAAAATTAATAGGTATCAAGATAAAAATGAAATAACATGACTTAAATGCAAATTTCAGAACATACATTTGATTAAAATATGAATATTCTTCTGTTGCCCATAGTAACAAGAATACTATAATCCTAATTATTGTTGTGAAATGTAGTCAGTTTACCACAGTCTAATGAACACACCAAAATCAGTTAGAACGAGGTGGTAAGTTATAGGGTAATAGGGTAGAGGTCCTGGGTTCAAATCAAATTTCGTGGCCACCCAAATTGAGCAGTAGGCTCTTGTAATAAACCCATTCAAGCAGCGTTTGCTTCTATTGTTCGGCTGTATTTCAATGTATCCTGCATTTTTTCCTCTGAGATTGAGGAAACCATGCAAACCCCAAGTTGTTGTTGTTGTTGTTGTTTTTCTTATTATTATTATTATTATTATTATTATCTTATTTTCTCAGCTGTTTAGCTGGTGCTAGGAGTAGATGTGGGCCATAGCCAAAACATCCTCACTCTTCTACAAATTTGCGCACGATGCGTGTAGTGTTCAGAATGACAGCTTTTTGCATTGTTCTAAACAGATTCAGATCTAATCCTAAGGCTTTGATGTTCTCTAGCAAGGCTAACGGTATGATACCTGTGGTTGAAATTACTACTGGCAGGATTTGAGCTTCGTTTAGCTTCCATATGCAGACAGAAGCTGATAAGGACAATAATATAAACCAAACATGGGATAAAATCAAACACGGAATTAATGAAGCAGCTTCAAATACAATAGGTAAACTAGACAAGAAAGCCAGGAACGAGTGGTTCGACGAGGACTGTCAAACAGCACTAACAAGGAAAAACCAAGCTTACAGAAAGAAGATTGAAAGAAACACAAGACAGAATAATGCTGAATATGAAGATTATAGGAGAGAGTGTCACACATTATTTCGAAGGAAAAAGAGAGAAATGTTCAAAAGAAAATTAGATAATATACAAAGACAGTATAATAATAGAGAAACTAAACATTTTTATGCTGAAGTCAATTCTTTAAAAAAGGGTTTAAACCACACACGTGCATGATAAGAAATAATAATACAGGACAGATTATTACAAACAAAAACGAAGTTCTTGAATATTGGTCTGAATATTACAAGAAACACTTTGAGTGTCACAGGAATGAAGATGTTACAGCAGAAGAATCCCTATTATCTAACATGAATGTAGAGCCTAATGTTGAGCCACCTGATATTACAGATATAGAAATGGCTATCTCTAAACTGAAAAACGGTAAAGCACCAGGCTCTGATCAAATACAGGCAGAACTAATTAAAGGAGGAGGAAGAGAGTTGAAAGAAGCTATTCATAGACTGGTACTAAAGATATGGGAGGAAGAGGTAATTCCAGATGTGTAATGAAGCAAATAGCTGCGTGCCAAATAGACGGTAGGAAACCATTCCTAAACAAAGGAAGGGTTGGGGAGACCTCAACTAATCGATATTGAACACTTTCATGATTATCGATACTGCCCTGAATTTATTTGAATTACAGAAAAAGAAGTGCGCATGCGTGGACGGCGAATCGACGGGAGAGGAGTTGAACCTGAAAAACGGTTAGAGAGAACGTGTCTGACTACGAGAGAGGAAGGTTGAAGAGAGAGAAGTGAGGAGACGAGACTGGAATGTGTGACAGCGGTGGAGGCGCCCTGGCATGATGGTTTGTCAGACTTTCATCTAATGAAATTCTGAATGGGAATTTCACTGACGCGACTATATGGAGATAGTCGTTAGTTGGAAGAACACATCACGTCAGCCGGTACGAGAGACCGCTACAGCGAACACCAGCTGTGGAAAGAAGAGTGGGTCACGACTGCTTAGTCTGGAATAAAGGAAGATGTGGACATCAGGAAGTAGATGGAAACAACACAGGATCAGAGGATAAGTTGGTCACCACCCGTTGAGTATAATTACATAAACTTTTTTTTTTTGTTTTGGGAAGTGGGAAAATTTTGAGGCATTGTTGTTTAAAGCCTGTTTCTAAGAAATGTGTGGCGACTAGACGCCGTAATGAATGATAAGGAGTAGGGTTAGAAATATAGATGTGATTAGTCTAGGATGAGGCAATAAAGTACAGTAATCCAATCAGTTTCCATTTCTGGTCTAAGTTAATTACAAAAAGAGCAGTCAGGAGAGAAACCGTTGAATAGTAAAGATAAATCTCTATACTTTGGGTTTCTATGGGTGATTGTCCCACAAATGAATACATAGCTCGGGGCAATTGGTGATGCTCATACAAACTTTGTTTTTTATAAGACAGGACGCGAGGGGAGTAAGGAAGAAGGGTAATAGGGGCTTACTTAGTATTGCTTACGAGGGCCTCTCCCACTTGGTTTTCGTTAGGTGACAGGTGATTATCTATAAGTGGATTTCATGCTGGCCTGTAATGTTGAGTTGTTTTTTTAAGAGATTTATCGAAGAGCAGGAATTGTATGGAATATGGTAGAGGGGGATAAGAAGGTGAATATTGAGAGGCAGAAGAGGGCCTATGAGTAGCAGTACATTAGGCGCATGCCATTGGAAGATTTACATGTTAGGATAGAAGCAGAAGTTCACTCAAGGGTTATAAAGAGAGAGTTACTGACCTGGGGCGTGAGTTAGTTTCAGTTAGAATTCTAGGGAATTTAGAAACAAGAAAATTGGGTGCCCATGGAGTAGAGTAGTAACCTGAAAAGTATGGAAACCAGAGTAACATAAAGTAGGTAAATTAGAGCAATGGTATAAATTGAAAAGGAACTCTGCTTAATGGAAAAGGAGTTAAAAGATAATAAATAATAACTGGTTAGATTAGAAAGAGGAGAATTGGTAATTTTGGGTAGTGAATAGATGATAAGTGGTTCAGTAGCACGTACTAGAAATTACCCCAGGAGAAAGAAAAAAAAAAAAAAAAGGACAAGGGTGAGGTGAGGGAGCGCCGGAAGTGTCCCAAATAAAGTAAATATAAATCTAGTAGTAGGCAAAGCCTATATTGGTGGAGTATAAAAAGATTTATGAGAATTTGTGAAAGTCATCGGTGTTGGAGGCGAACAACGGCCCCACGTGCCTCTAGGAGAGAGTGTCAGGGACCTCTGACATTGATTGTCAAAATTGTATTTTTGTTTGCGGCCCATTAATATTTTCCCGGTTGCAGGAGGGGAGTCAGATTGTTTGTAACTCAAGATCTAGACGCCGCCCCGGTATCGGTGGTCTATCGCCACAGTCACTCTGTGGGTATAGGCCTAAACTTCCGTTTCTTTCTTCATAACACTGTCTTTCCTATTTATCTTTGAGTACAATTCTTCATGGACTAAAATGACTAGTGGACTGGTATAGGAGAAATAGGTGGGATCATTGAGTATAATATGTCGAGTTAATGACTGAATTATGAATTGAAAAACTTTATTTATTCGGAAGAAAGTACAATATGTATATTGAAATGTTTTGAAATTGCAAATGGAAAAGATTACGCAAGTTAGTAGTAAATTATAAGGGTAATGTGAGATGTTCTAGTAGACACCTGGAAATAAAGAAAGAAAAGAGATTAAAGTAATTAATTAGGAATTTGTCTTGTAGAACAAGGAATACATTCATACAGTTAAACTGGGCATACTAACCTTGCAGCTGAGAACTGAATATTATTCTTCCCAATAAAATTGTTGAATGGTTAATGTTGTTCAGATCGGGTGATCTGAAGATTTTAAAGATGAGTAGTTGTTAAAAAGGGGAAAACCCAAGAGCAAATGTAATTTATTGTAAATCAGATTGTTATTGTTGAAAAAAGAAAAAAAAAAAAAAAAAAAAAAAATATTAAATAAATTATGGTTATTGTTATGCAAAGTAAACTATCGTGAAGTTCAGATTTTTGACCCCTATCCTTGTAATGGTTTGAGAGCCACTGATTTTTTGGGCTAAGTTACATATTTTGGTAATGGTCATTGCAAAGAAAAAAAAGAAATAGAGTGGAGTAGTATAATAATAAAAGGACAGACCCGAACCCATTCCCATCTCCACTGTTAAATTAAAAAGCTAGCCGAGAGGCCTGTAGGTACATAGCCTGTGTATCTATAAATTTAATTTGTGACTGGGCTGATGCAAAATAAAAAAGAAGAGAGAAGAGTATTGATGATGGCGCCCTTAATATAAATTTTCATCAATATTATCAAACTTGGTAAATTGTTAAAAGAAAGAGAGAGTAAACTGGGTGTAGGAAATTTGCAATCACCCGGTAGAGGAGGTAACTGTGCTGAACGTTGGAATGTGGATTGCGCGTGCCGTGTTATGATGGCATGATAGGCATATAAGTAACATTGTTTTGTAGGAGTTCACTGAACTTATGTACTATGATTGTGAGTAATCAAAGAGACTAGGGAACTTCATAGCATACAGTAAGAAAGTCCGTCACAGATGAATGGAAAACTGGTCTTATAAGTCCTATTCATAAAAAGGGTGATATAATGCAATGTGAAAATTATAGGGCAATTACGTTGCTGTGTACAGCTTACAAAATATTATCAAATATTCTGTACAATAGACTGTTGCCGTATTATGATGAAATCATAGGCGACTACCAGGCTGGTTTCCGTGGTGGTCGATCAACAACAGACCAAATTTATATAATGAGACAAGTGTTAGAAAAATTCTGGGAACAGAATATTACAACACATCATATTTTTGTGGATTTTAAGACAGCGTATGACAGTGTCTGGAAGGAAGAACTGTGGTACAACATGCGGCACCTGGGATTCCCTAAGAAATTAGTTACTATGTGCAGGTCACTAAGTGGGGTATATGGTGTAGTAAAGATTGGCAAACACTTATCTAAAGAATTTGAAATCCAGCAAGGTCTTAGACAAGGAGATGCCATTGCTCCGATTTTGTTCAATGTAGCTTTGGAAATAGCTATTAGAAAATCGGGGATGCAAATGGAAGGAACGTTGTTTAACAAGTGTAGCCAGCTTCTCACATATGCGGACGATTTGGTGATCTCTGGAAGAAGAATCTCGGATGTTGAAGAAATGATGCAGGCACTGATAACTCAAACTTCTAAACTTGGACTAGAAATAAATGAAAATAAGACAAAATTTATGACTGTATCTAGGAATAGTTTCCAAGATGGCCAGAGAATTGCTATGGGGACTTGTAGCTTCAACATTGTTAATGAATTTGAATACCTTGGAACATTGCTCACCCATAAAAATGACTTAAAGTCTGAAATAAATAGGAGAATTCTGTGGCTTGGTTCTAAACGGGCCAATGTCAATTTCTTGCAAAAATGAGATTTATGCATTATTGAGCTCGGCTAGTCTTTATCTCTCGTATATTAAAAGTGTCATAATACAGACATAATACAGAAACCTTAGAGGCCAATGCCTGAAATTCTCAGCAAAAAATGTTACTTCTATAAAGGCTTCAAGTTATCTCAAAAGCAAGTTTTATGACATTGGCCCTTTTAGAACCAAGCCACAGAATTGGGATTGCAAATAGAGCACATTATGCTCTCCTTCCCCTATTAAAGAGCCAGTCAGTACTCAGATGTACTAAAATTAAAATATACAAAACTTTGATAGGACCTATTGTAATGTATGGTTCGGAAGCCTGGGTGCTTGATGTTGATGTCTGTAACCGATTAAACATTTTTGAAAGGAAAGTACTAAGGAGGATACTGGGGGCAGTCTGTATAGATAACATATGGAGACGTAGAAATAATAAAGAGTTAATGCAACTACTAGGAGATCCTGATATTGTCTCAAACATTAGGCTGAGTCGTTTGAGATGGATCGGACACATCAACAGAATGCCAACTAATAGGAAAGTAAAACAAGTCTTCAGCTCTCAACCTCAAGGCACTAGACTACAAGGGAGACCAAAGAACAGATGGTGGGACTGTGTGCGCCAAGATCTAAAAAGATGTAACATTAACAACTGGGAACAGGTTTCGAAAGAGAGGGATATCTGGACGAGGCTCATCAAGGAGGCGAAGGTCCTTATTGGGCCGTAGTGCCAATGATGATGATGATGATGAGGTTAGCTTCCATATACATTTAATTTCACACTTTAGTTCCTCATATTTCTGTGTCTTCGTAGTGTGCTGCTTAGGTTGTCGCTGTTGGGGACAGCTATGTCAATCAGATATGCTATCTTCTTCTTCTTATCTAGCAGTGTTATATCTGGTCTCTTGCAGTGTACAGTTTTATCAATAACAATCGTGCTATCATAGTACAGTTTGAAATCCTCAGATTCCAGTACTGTTTCTGGGTTATATTTGTAGTAGGGTAGCTTTTCTGTTAATAAACCTCTCTGGTTGGCCAATTCTTGATGGAGTATGCTGGCTACTTGATTATGGCGGTGGAGATAGTCAGTCTGAGACAGTGTCCTGCATGCTCCTGTTATGTGCTGGATAGTTTCTGGTTTCTCTTTGCATCTCCTACATTTATCGTTTGTTATTTGCGCGTTCTTTGTAATGAATTTCTGGTTGTTTCTGGTGTTGATGACTTGGTCCTGTATGACAATTAGAAATGCTTCTGTCTCTGGGTATAGACTACCGCTTTTCAACCAAGCATTCGATGCATCTTTGTCGACATTATTGCGGTTGAGGTCATTGGGGTGTCTACCGTATAGAGCCATGTTTTTCCATTGCTGGAATTTCTCTTCAGTTGTTTGAATCCTTTCCTTGTCCTGGTGTATGGTTCTGAGGTTAAGAGGTGTAAAAGATCCATCAGCAAGGCATATGCTTGCATGAAGGATCGATTCTGACTTTCTTTGTTGGAAGTATGCCCTCAGGGTACTTACCTGGTTGCTATACAAATTATTGATGTCACAGATATCTCTCCCTCCCTCTGACTGAGGTATTGTAAGGCGTACTGTGTTGCTACGAGGGTTATGTTTCCTGTACTTTGTGAGAGTGGTCCGAACTTTCCTCTGCATTCTTTCAATCTCAGTGTCACACCATGAGACAATTCCAAACGAGTAGGTCAGGACAGGTATTGCATAAGTGTTAATAGCTTTTACCAAGTTCTTGCTGCATAGCTGTATGTCACATACTTTTTGGAGCCTAAGTGTGAAGTTTTTCATAAGTTTTTCTTTCATAATTGTATGCTCTACTCTTTTTGTTTGTTGGATGCCAAGACACTTGTATATATAATTTTATTCCGTTGGCTCAATGGTCTTCTCCTCATTAGTGGTAAAACCGATCAGTTCAAGTTTTGACCCTCTTGTTACGTTGATAGTCTTACACTTTTCTAAGCCAAATTTGATGTTGATATCTGGAGAAAATTTCTCTACTAGCTGTATCAGTTGTTGCAGCTTAGATGGTACTGGTGCATACAGTTTCAAATCATCCATGTATAGTAAGTGTGAGATGTTATAGTCCTGAACACGATATCCTATTTTTGTTCTTTTGAGCAGATTGGAGAGTGGGTTCAATGCCAGACAGAACCATAGGGGACTTAAAGAGTCTCCTTGAAATATCTCACGCGTGATATGGATTTGTGCCATAGAGATTGTGTTCCCATTATTGGTTAAGTGTACAGTGGTGCTCCATTGGCTCATTAGTTGTTGAAGAAGTGCAATCAGAGTTGGATGAACTATGTTCAGTATCAGTACCTGAATCAGTCATGAATGTGGGACTGAATCAAAGGCTTTTTGATAGTCAATATAACGGCATGACAGATTTCTATTATTTTACTGGGCTTGTTTCAGAATCTATTATTAATTGCTCTTTGCACCCTTTCTTATTCTTCCGGCATCCTTTTTGCTCTTCGGTTAGGATAGCAAATTGCTCTGTGTGTTCTGTAAGCAATTTCGTAATGCATGACGTTAGTAGTTTATACATTGTTTGAAGTCAGGTGATTGGTCGGTATTGTGCCAGATCATTAGACACGCTACCTTTTAGGAGTAGATATGTCTTACCTTGAGTGAGAAACTGAGGAATCTTGGCTGGGTTACTTATAAAGTCATCAGAATGCTTTACTATAGAGGAGTGAAGACAAGTAAATTTTTTTGTACCAGTAATTATTAGACTTCGGACTTTTAGGTCGCAAAAATGCTGTTTTAGGTACTTAAAATAGGCTCTAAAAATTGGATAATAGGTTCTAAAAATCGCAAAATAGTCCCTTATAAAATCGTTAAGTTGCCAATTTTCTGAAATATCTCAATTGCAATGCAGAATATTATATTTATTGAAGTCACCATTAATCCATAACAGTGAAAAATTAATCCCTGCGTACAGAAGCTACGCACGCTAGCATATTCAACCCCTTATTTTTTTATTTTTATTTTTTTTTACTGAATGTGGGAGCGGGAGAAAAACACTAAATTTTCTTCATGTACTGCATATTCCGAGCTATAAATTTAGTACTAACTGAAAGTAAATGCTAGAATTTGTAACAAAAAATTATTTATTTTGAACTTTAGAGAAAAAAGAAGCAAAAAGGCAATATTAGGCTCTAACGTAAAAATAGGCTGTTTTAGGTCCTATAAAAGTATCAGTTTTAGGCATAGTCACTTATGAAACATGCTTATACAAGTTTTCGTCCATATATCACTTAAGAATTAAAATAGGTTTTTACCTAAAATCCGAAGTCTAGTAATTATGTATATTATCATAGCCTTTGCCTTTCCAATTGTGCAGGTTCTTTATAGCACTCTTCAGAAGGGGTATGATGATTTTGGGTTCCTGCATTTGTTCAATTTCAGTTGTGTTTTCCTCTTCCTCAGCAATCCAGCGGACTTTGTTATTGTGTTCCACACTGTTTGACCAGATGAAGGACCAAAATGAATGTATCTTCTTACTTGTTGGCACCTCTGTGTCTTCCTCAACATTTTTACTATTTCCAGTGTTCAAACTTCTGTAAAATTTCCTTTCATCCCTCTGGAAGAGAGCATTTTGTTTTTATGTCTTATACTTTTCATGTATCTATTCTTCCTCGCTGAATATACCTTCAGTTTTTGTTTCAGCGTGTCAGTTACCTCCTTTACTTGCTTATTGTCCTTATCATACTTAACACGAGTTTTGTTTTTCTCTAGTATTTTAGTGACTTTAGTTGATAGGTTTTTGCTTGGGTTTTCTCGACTAAATTCGACTAATCTGCCTACAGTGTAGGATCAAAAAGTAGTAGGACTGAATTAATTTAAATTTTTTATTGAACTATTCAGTACAACTCCTTAGTAGTCCTCGAAGTAACACTGATTCCCACTGCCTGTATGCCTTCTGGAACTCGCTTTCCGGGATCCCCTTCAGAGACGCTGTCAAGGCCCCTTGGACATCTTCTATAAAGTTGTATCAATTTCCCTTCAGGTCCCGCTTGAGCCGAGAAAAGAGGAAGAAGTCCGGTGGTGCCAGATCTGAACTGTAGGGGGGTAAGGCAACGTGGCAACCAGAAACTCCCTAGCCAGCAGCGCAGTGTGGCACGGCGCGTTGTCGTGGTGAAGCTTCCAAGAATCGGCAATGTCTGGCCACATGCGGAGGATGCGTTTGCGCAAACTGTCAAGCACATCCATGTAAAATCTTGTCCAGGTGGTGCAAACTCCTTGTGAACCACACTACAACGGTCAAAGAAGCACATGAGCATGGATTTGACCCATGACTTGCTCATTCTGGCTTTCTTCGAACGTGGGGAGTTGTTGGAGTGCCACTCGGCACTCATGCGTTTGGTCTCCAGGTCTTACTCAAAACACCACGTTTCGTCACCGGTAATCACATTGTCAAGGAAATTTGGGTTTTCTTGGACACAGTTCAGAATTTCCTGTGAAATTTCCACACAATTCACTTTTTGTTCATCACTCAGGACTCTTGGCACAAACTTGGTGCACACCTTTCGCATGGTTAAATCTTTGGTAATAATTTTTTGGACGCTACTGTACGAAATCCCTAACTCATCAACAGTCAGACGAATGTTTGTGTGCTGGTCAGAGTTCAGGAGCGCCTTCACTTTGACCACATTTTCATCAGTCCTGGAAGTTGATGGGTGACCGGCGTGCTGGTCATCTTCGACGAGCTCCCGCCCCTCCCAGAACAGCTTATGCCACTCGAACACTGTTGAGTGGCTCATGACAATATCCCCTTAGGCGTCCTTAATCATTCCGAGGGCCTTCGTCTCGGTTTTCCAGAGTTTGATGCAGAATTTAATGGCGTAGCGCTGCTTGAGATTTTTCTCCATCTTGGATCGCGACGTCACTTCTTTACAGAGGTTCACAGAAATCAACGTGCTTACTCTCCGCTTGCCCGCAGGCGACTGGAAAAAATATCGGTCTCTTCGGAAGGCTCCCCATTACCTCGCCCAGGTGGTCAGACCGCCCTCCACTGCTTTGTTAGCGCTACAGAAATTCAGTCTACTACTTTTTGATCCTACCCTGTGTGTCTGCTCTTATATTTTTTATTCTTTGTTCTAGTCTCCTTTGCCACCATGGAACAAAGTTTCTCTCTCTCTCTCTCTCTCTCTCTCTCTCTCTCTCTCTCTCTCTCTCTCTCTCTCTCTCTCTCTCTCTCTCTCTCTCTCCTCTCTCTCTCTCCCTCTCTCTCTCTCTCTCTCTCTCTTCTCTTTCTCTCTCTCTCTCTCTTTCTCTCTCTCTCTCTCTCTCTCTCTCTCTCTCTCTCTCTCTCTCTTCTCTCTCTTCTCTCTCTCTCTTCTCTCTCTCTCTCTCTTTCTCTCTCTCTTCTCTCTCTCTCTTTCTCTTTCTCTCTCTCTCTTTCTCTTTCTCTCCTCTTTCTCTCTTTCTCTCTTTCTCTTTCTCTTTCTCTCTTTCTCTTTCTCTTTTCTTTCTCTTTCTCTCTTTCTCTCTTTCTCTCTTTCTCTTTCTCTCTTTCTCTCTCTCTCTTTCTCTCTTCTCTTTCTCTCTTTCTCTTCTCTCTCTCTTTCTCTCTTTTCTCTTTCTCTTTCTCTCTTTCTCTTTCTCTCTTTCTCTTTCTCTCTTTCTCTTTCTCTCTTTCTCTTTCTCTCTTTCTCTTTCTCTCTTCTCTTTCTCTCTTTCTCTTTCTTCTCTTTCTCTCTTTCTCCTCCCGAATCCTCCCGACGGTTCCGAAGGGTCCCCGTCCGTGAGACCCTACCGCCTCTGGTACTATTTTCATTATTGTTACTCTCCATCATAAAAGTGGGTCTGGGAAACAGGATAAGCTCCTGAGGGCAGGCCTCCGACTGCCTTTCCACAGTCGCCCCTAACATGGGGAACAGACACTGGCCAGCTTGCCGCCCGATGCAGGTACAGTCGCAGCTGGATTTTTCCTTGTTTTGGTCTGTGGGTGGTATTTGATTTCCCACCTACCCCTATATCTGGGAGGCGTTCCCCTATCCGCCCCCTGGAGATGCGCCCATTAGGGGACAAGGAACCCCAGCGGGTTGTTGTTATTGTTGCTGTTGTTGTTGTTATTATTATTATTATTATTATTATTATTATTATTATTATTTCACGGTAAAAGCATTGAACATAACAATCGACCCTGATTCTTTCCGTTCTAGATACTTGTTAGTTTTATGAAAATGTAATAAGTAAAATTTAATTGTCTCTATAATTTACTTTTTTCTGTGCTAGCCTTTAACACAAATGTGCGAGAAAGTTTGTGCAACATATTTTTGCACCATTTATTTAAGGAATGTTTATTTCCTAAAATCTTGCATACATCAATATCCAATTATGACCATTCATTGTGAACTTTCAAAAAATTGTAAATTGATCATTATTTCCCACAGCAGTGTGTCCTAATTTTTTTAAATCATGGTACAATTTTATTTGAGTGAATATATATATATATATATATATATATATAGAACTCTCATACAATAAAAATCATAACTTTTTTTGCTGTAGCTTAAAATAAATGTTACAATTTTAATTAAACACAACTTGCTTATTTGATAAAAATTGTTTTACTTTGATATCTTGGCCTAAGATTCTGTTTTTTCATAAAGATTAAATTAAATTTTCAAAAATAAATTACCAAGCATGTGATTAATGTTTTTGCTTTTATTATCACATATTTTCTTGAAGTTGGCATAGCTGGATTCTCATGTCAGTTGCGGCATTAAGTCTGTTTCTGTACTTTGTTTTTGTTGAAGTATTATACGAAGATTTTGTGTGACACAGATTTGTAGTCTCAAAACAATGAAGCACAATATTATGCTATCTTTGTTGAGAGTAATAGAAGGGGAAGAGCAAGGTATCAACACAAGCTCTCACAACAGTGATTGCACATTTTATAATAAACAGGAGTGATAATGTAGCTGCTACATGCCTCGTGAGGCGGAATGAAATGATTGGTTCCAGAGAAAAAATTAGACATCAGCTACTAGAAGGAATTTCAATTGTAATGCCATCAAGTCCACTAAGACAATCGTGGTACACTTACACATGCCTCATGAAACACTAATGTTCTTCAAAACACAGTTTGGAAAACACCATTTTACAGTAAATGAAAATACAAGAGGCAAGAAGTTTGAATTAAGCTGGTAATAACAGCTGATTTTTTGTAGTTCATAATGATAATGAGTACTTATAAAACTTGCTTATATTGATGATATTTTAAAAATAACACCATCAAATTAGTAATAACACCAAATATTGAATTTTTAAAATAAATTTTCATTAAAAATAAAACCATTTTCACGGGTCTCTAGTTATGAGATTGTGTTGCCTGGCAGCTCAAGTCAAGTGGAGGCCTCAGGTCGTAAACATTTTAGGGCCCTCTAACTCAAGTTAGAAATACAAGTTGCAAGAAAACTCCCATAAACTTATTAACAAAAAAAGGAAAATAATGAAATATTTCATACAGTTATGCATTAAATAAATTTATAATATTTTTATGTGATAGTGGATAACCCTGAGAGATCAAAGTCCACAGTCATTGTCCGTGTAGCGCTACTGTTAAAATATTTTCCCTGTTCGCATGTGGCAAACTTGCAAGTAAGTAAAAGGAGTCAGCAGAGGCTACTTGTAGTTGGAAAAATGGAGTGGAGGAGAATGGCTTGTGATGGGTATGTATTCTATTAAGTGTGTCCTCAGGACAGAGGGGCAAACATACCCAGGAGGCTAGAAGTGAGAATGGAGTATTAATAGATCATCTACTGTACATAGTAAGTATATATATATATATATGTGTGTGTAAATAAGTGCAACCATGT
Organism: Ectobius pallidus; assembly: GCA_964059195.1. NCBI lineage: Eukaryota > Metazoa > Arthropoda > Insecta > Blattodea > Ectobiidae > Ectobius > Ectobius pallidus. The sequence goes on from CAXKWD010000008.1 coordinate 42,241,082, forward strand.
TAGAATAAACCAGGGAATAGGGAAATCCTGTCTTAGTCATTTTAATGGTATCCAGTATATCAGCTCATCACAACCTATCCCCCACCATGAACACGAGAACTTCACAGGAATAGATGCAACACCAAGAATAATGTTGACGTAGAAAGACGACCATAGCATTGGAGAAATACACAACTGATGCTTACACTACAATTGGAGTTATAGATGAGATGTCAGCGGCCCATCTACGTGGAACTGCTAAATTTAGGACTTTCTTGAAAATCCGTAATTTTTTTTTTGGCAGTGTCAATGTGGTTTACAATTTCCTACTCTATATACAAAACAGCCAAGTTATTTAGTCTTTCTTCTCCTATTGTATTCCTTAAATAATTTTTTACTCTCTTTAAAAAAGAAAATTATCTTTCTCCGGACGCATTAGATAAGAGAATTGTTAGGAAAATTGAATGCTGCAAATATTGGGGCCCTATGATATTCTGGGGCCCCACGCAGTCGCTTTGTCCACTTACTGTTAAACCCACCACTGCCTGCCAGCTGTTTAGCCTCTCTATCTCCTTCTATGATACACAAAAACTTGAACTTTTTAATGTGGGCTAGCTACAAATATACTCGTGAAATAAAGAAAAAGATGTATGTAGGTTAAAAAAATTCATACTTTCATTTTCTGAATATATTTATATTAACAGCTATTTTACTAATGAGCATTTTGTATTTAGAGACCATAACCTAAACTCATAAGTAGCGGCTCCGGTCAAGAAAACCACCATTAACGGACGTGGGTGTCGGCATGCTGACCACATGCCCCCCAATCCTGCCATCTGCCTACGGGAGATGATGCAGCGGTCGGGTGGTAGGCCAAGTCCCTCCAGGGATGTAGCACCACGGAGTTTAGTTTTAACCTAAACTCATATTCTAACTCAGGACACTATTTTCCTGAGAAAATATTAATTTACATAACATGTTTTACCTGACATTTTTTGTGTACCAGGAAAAAAAGTGTTAAATACATATAATAGTATCTTAGGATTCCAAGAGGGTGAAGAGATTTAAATCATCCAAGCTTTCAGCTGTTACCAGCTCTGTAATCATCTGCTAGGAAGAGCTTATGGCAGCTGAAAGCTCTAGACGACAAACCTCTTCACCCAATTGGAATCCTGAGAAACTATCACACATAACCAACATTGGGAAAGCCTCTTATTACTAAAACATTTGTTGAGCTGAAAATACTGAATAATAATCTGAGGTAATTTTATTTCATTTGTTATGTTACTTCAGTGGATATCTTCCCAGTTCATCAGATGCTTTTGATAGTGGCAATCTACCAAGTTCAAGCGATACTGTTGACAGTTCTTGCCCTGCAAATTCTTTGAAGAAAAAGAAGAGAGTCAAAGGAAGACACAGGTCCCAAACCACTGAGTACATAATAGAAACTTATTTAATATGTAGCTAGCTGAGTAGCTTGGGTACCATGTTGATCATTTTGTCCTTAATTCTCTTCCAAATGCTTTTAAATGAAAAACAGTGACATTTCTAACTGTAGTTCTTGAATTTCTTGTTCTTTAGCTTCCTGCTGTAAAGGACTTTCAGTTAGTTGTGAATGAAATGTAACTCTGTAGTCTCAAAACATTTTTTGCCAAGTGTAAGTGTACAAAACTAGAGCAGTATAAAGAAATATAGAATTCTACCTCTATGAACACCTGCTTAGTTAAGTTGAAGGGTGAATTTTCAAAGTGATGTGTCTCCATTTTGAGCTTTTAACATCCTTTTGTTTTAGTGTAGAGATAAGAAACTTTAAGCTAATAATACTATCATGTAGAAATCATGTCTTGAAATATTTTCAGTCATAATTTGTGCATGGAAATATTACAGAAGAATGTGGAGAGCAATCGGAAGTCGACTCCAAAGTGGACCAAAACATCAGTAGAGCCGCATTTAAAAAAAAAAATTAAATTGGGGTATAGTGTAATCAGACAGGTCAATACAAAATTTATGCAAGGCATCGTGTACACTGTAGAGAGTATAAATCCAAGACAATACATTACATTAATGTCAAACGAAGACAGTTCACAACAAGCGCATCACACAATTGACATTTAGATAACCCCATCGCAGAATAGCTCACTGTGCTAGCAAACCGAGAGCTACCCTCTAGCAGGAGGCCTTTACTTTTCATGGGATAACCAAGCTATTACTTAACCATTGTATGGAAGTTTACACAGTGAAGCTATATTATAATTTAATAATACTGAGTTGGGTTTAGCACTATGCTTCACTTATTTTATAAATACCTGAACTAGTTGGATTATGAATGACGAGGGTCTTCGAAACTAGTTCAGGTATTTATAAAATAAGTGAAGCATAGTGCTAAACCCAACTCAGTATTATTAAATTAAAAGCTATTACTTATTTATTTAATATTAACAACATAACACTTCTTATTCCTACACTAAAACAAAACAAAAAATCTATAATAATCAGGGCCCGGATTCTGATGACCTAAAATTGTTTGAAAAATGACTTATAAAATTACCCTAAATTTTAAAGAAAATTACTTAATAATTATAAAGAATTACCTAAAACTGATATTTTATTTATACAAAATTATTATTGTACACACAAAGTTTTAGACTAATTTTTAAATAATTGTAAAAACTGTAAATAACTGTAATGTTGCGAATGTTCTTTTCTCACGGAAATTTATACTGGCACTGGGAAGTCAAACTTCGGCGTCTCCTTTTGCGGTCTGCTGGATTATATTATTGTTTATTGAGGATAAACAGTAGTTTGCACTCTCAAACCCAAGCAGGTGCCAAGTCAATCTAATAACAATAGTAATATAATATGAGGGGTAGGCCGTAGCGTAGTGGTTGAGGTGCTGCGCTATAAACCGGAAGGTTGCGGGTTCGATTCCCGATGAGGTCGTTGGAGTTTTTCAATTGGCCTAATCCTTCTGGTGGCACTATGGCCCTGGGGTCGACTCAGCCTCTAACAGAAATGAGTACCAGGAGCAATCCTGGGGGTAAAGGCGGCCGGTGCGTAAGGCTGACAACCTTACCACCTTCATGTGCCGAATGTCTAAAAATCTGGGAGCCTCAACCTCCTGGAACCCTCTGGGCCTCCATGGCCTGTAATAGGGAACACACTTTTAATATAATATGAAATTTTGGCGTTTCTTTGATTCTCATTTCGGACTGAGACATGACAACACTTTTCCTTCTTGCATTAAACAAACCACACTTCAAAGAGAGAACCGCTAGCGACGAAAAAAAATTAATACAGTCAATGTAAATGCATGAAAATGACTAAATAAGGAAGCAAATGACAAAATGACGTAAAATTGAAATAAATGCCCTAAAAATATAAAATTGCATAAAATGACAAAAAATTACCTATTAAAAATGTATTTCTATAATCTAGATGCCATGATTAGGATTTATCTACAAGTTGGCAATGTCTATGCACCATCAGTAAAAAGATGACATGTCATTAGAATCCGGGCCCTGATAATACTTCAGATGGAGAATTTAACATACAATAACTTCACTTATTTCAAACTAACCTGAACATGTAAAAACTGTAAATAACATCCTGACTCATCCTCAGCTATACTCCATCTGTGGTAGTACCAACTGCTGTGCCTCCTGGTAGGTGTTTAATTAACCTCTTGATAGGATCGTCATCAGCGGGTATATCAAAATTCATCACTGCTGCCTTTTTTTTATTTATTTATTTTATTTTTTTAATATATATATATAAATTTTTTCCCAAACTGTGAGCTGCTTACGTCCCTGGACATATTTCTTTAATTCTGGCTCTAAATTAATTTCATGATACTTTTCCCAAACATGTGCACATGGTGAGGATGATCACAGCGGTGATTGAAACTATGTAGTCCTAAAGCATAAAAGTGAAGTTTATTTAAAACCTTAACATATAGCTTAAGCTTACAAAGCCGGCGTCAACATTTTGAAACTTACATAATCTTCTTTGCAAAATGGCAAGTGGTCTAGTAAAATGGTTTTAACTTCATATTTAAATTTTCTTATGTTGAATTGCTTAGTGTGTTTTGCCAGAGTAAGGAAATGAAGTCTACAATTAAGTAATTGGAAAAGGAATTTTTTTCTATTAAAAGTGTTATTGAAGAAACTATTGGAGAGAACAGAGCAATGTGCACCTCTGTGGAATCTTTTAATAAGGATGTTGAGAACTTCAGGGTGATGTGTGATGAAATGAAGAGCAAAATTGAAGGCTTGCGAGATATGAATCAACTAGTAAAAGATAAATATTATGCAGCACCAAAGAAAGATCAATTTGGAACTGCATTGAATATCTCAAGTTGAAGGGGCTCTGGGGATATGTATAAAACTAGGAGGTGCCCGTGGCTTCGCCACGATAATTCTTTTAAAAATTAAAAATTAAGAGTATAATAATTATTAAAGCATTATATTTATTAACACTTGCACGCAAATCATTCATAAACTAAGCCATTAATAATTAATGAAACAGCTAAAATTCCTGCTTCAGAGTACATTCCACGACATGAAAGCGCCGCCTGGGAAAACTATATCAGAATCGATTATGCAGTTCCAAAGAACCTGTGAACACATAATACGTATTGTTTCTCAGCTGTTTATTGACATGAATATGATGTGAATTTTATTTTATCAATTCAGTGTAATTTTCAGAAATTATATAATGTTTCAAGGGAAGGAATGGTTTGTTTGGATTATTATTATCAGCGATATTTCAAGAGATAAAACCATCAATATTTTACAGCTGTTGCCCCTGGCTTCGCCCGCCATTATTCATTGACTCCAGGATTTTTAAGAAAATTACACTGGTAGATTATTAAAAATGTTTGTGGTTCAGAGCTATGAAAATTGTAAGTAAAAATAAAATTAGAATATTTGTTCATTGTGTTCATTTCACTTAGGCCTTATATAATAAAGAAACGGGTTTCCTTCCTAATTTTGTAGTCGTCATGAAAGTTTAGACTGCGAGAGACGAACATCGCCGAGTATACCCGATGTCTCACGAAGCGGGCGAGCAAGCACGCTATTTAGGGCCGTTGAATTGTATAAGAGTAGATTATTGTTGCTTTGAGTGAAAAGCTGGGTGCTCCCATAAGTAAACAACAAATTAATAGACATAATTCATAGGCTTCTATCATCAAAACTTGAATTACCCAGGCCAAATTTAGTTAAACTCACTAATAGATGATTGAAGAATGATTTACTTGTTGCAAAGAAGATACAGCCAAACTTGCATACTTATGAAATACTACTTAATTATCCTGCTAGAAATATGTACATTAATGAGCATCTGACAACGATTAACAAGGCATTGCATAAGAAATGTTGGGACTTGCGGTCTTGTTTTAAGTTTGTGTGGGTAAAAAATTGCAAAATCTGTAAGGAGAACTTAAACTGATCCTGTTATCTGAATAAACAATGATGATTTTGGGAGGCTATTGACCGTGGTGAAATAAGGTTAAAGTTTAATTTTATTTTTATAAAATTAATTACTTTTCAATATGAAAAATGCTAATTTTCAGTTAAGTTAAACATTTTCTATACACCATCCAACAAAAGAATGAAGTAGTTGTAAATAATCAAAATGTATCACTCCATCAGCCATGTGTAATTAACACGAAAAATGCTGATGAAATAGTAAACACTTTTTTAGTAACGTTAAATAAATGAATAAATATATACACAAATGGCATATTTATTGCGCTATAAAATGAACCGCTCGGGGGAACAAAATGGTAAGTGCCAAATGGGGTGTGTTGAAAAAGAGAACAAATAAATTTCTCATTAACCTAGAAATCTGAATAATTTTATTTTCAGCTCAATTTGGTACTCAATATGTTTGAACATATAGAGATCAATACCTATCACCTACCATTTTGTTACACCAAACAAGCTGGAAAGTCAAAAATTACTTGTTTCATGGCAGTGGCAGTTACCATTTTGTTCCCCCGAGCAGCTCAAATATGAAAAGCAAAGTATACTCACATTAATAAGTAGTCATCGCTTCCTATTAACCTTTCCCTGCTGGATTCTATAACCCTGTGCTTAACCCCGATAGGAAAGTCTGCTACTTTGATTTTGGGTATTGTACTCAATGCTTGTAATGTTCTGTGACCCATGTTATCCCATGTTTTATCTAAATAATATATTTTCCTTCCCTTTTACCTAAATTCTCTTACCTGATAAACATAATATCTGCACCACATAATATCTCAGTCCACTTTAATGCTACTGTTGCTTTCGGTTAACAAATTAAAAACTGATTTTGTCATTAGTTTGCAGGAGGATGATCGATTTTAATTTAGATCAGGATTCCTTTTTATTGTTACCATTACTTTTTTTAATGTACGGAGTTTGTTATGAAGAGAACACAATTTTGTGAATTGCTGATTTCACAAACACGTCACATTGTACATCCAATACTCTCCTAGTGTTGACATCTCTTTAAGAATTCCATGTGTACTAATTTATGACACTCCAGTGAACTCTGATATCAATTTCACTAATTGCATGTTGAGCAAAATTTTCACAAAACGTATGAAATACCTCTCTTACTTTTCACAATACAAAATGTTGAACCAAGTCCTGCTAAGAATCTTCTTTGTGCTTAAAACAAGTCTTCCAATGTAAAAATATTGAGCCTGTATTATTTGATATTCTATTTCCACAAGAAAATGACATGTAATTGATTCTAATCTAAGTATTGTAGGAAGTTTACACAGTGAAGTTAATAATTAGAACACATGAGTGGAGGTATTATACACTATACTTCACTAGATTTTACCACTGACCTGGACATGTTTCGGGATTCTGTCTCTATCCCATTGTCAACAAAAACCTGGGACAATGGGATAAAGACAGAATCCCGAAACATGTCCAGGTCAGTGGTAAAATCTAGTGAAGAATAGTGTATAATACCTCCACTCATGTGTTCTAATGTAATTGATTGTTATGCAATTCAGTCACCATGTTACGCAGTTGCTTAACATTTTCTGAATTTAGCAGAAAATTATTTTAGTACATGGAGAATGCTACTGGAGAAGACGGAAATTGTGAAATGTTCAATAACCAATCACAGCAAATGGGAAGTAAGAAAAAGAGATCTTGTAATCACATGTTTTTGTTTATATCTACTTCATTCTTTAGTAGGATGATGTATAGTTTTGAGCATTCATTTGATTCTGTACTCTTTTGTGTTAATTGCAATAATGAGTATGATGTATGATGTAAATAGTTCTGTCATTGCCTACCTCAATATTCGTAGCCTTAGAAGTAAAGTAAGTGACATTGAATTATTATTTCACGTGATGGAAGATGTTGATTTTCTTGTCCATACAAAAATATGGTTAAAAGATACTGAAACTAGATTTTTTCATTTACATAATTACAATCTTTAATTGATCTGTAGAAAAAACAAAGAAGGTTGTGGAATAGCTCTCTCTCTCTCTCTCTGTCTGTCTGTCTGTCTCTCTCTTTCTCTCTTTCTCTCTCTCTCTCTCTCTCTCTCTCTCTCTCTCTCTCTCTCTCTCTCTCTCTCTCTCTCTCTCTCTCTGTGTGTGTGTGTGTGTGTGTGCGTGCGTGTGTGTGTGTGTGGGGGGGGTGTGCGGGTGTGTGTGGGTGGGTGTGTGTGTGTGTGTGTGTGTGGGGGGGGGGGGTGTGTGGGTGTGTTTTTTTTTCTATTTTATTTAATTCCTTTATGTCCCATTACATTCGTAATACTACATGCAATTTCTAAACATATTTACATTCAATATTATATGAAATCTAGAGTTATAACATCTGAATGATTTAACAAATTAAGGCATTACTGTGGTTTCATGCGTATATGTACATTTATACTTATAGTTTGTCAAATGGTATGGAGTTCGTGAATTTTAAGAAGTTCTTAAGGTATTTGTTTATAAGCTCATGTTTCTCTATCGGCCAGTTTTCATTTTTTAACACTGCTGCTATTAATAAGTCTCTTTCCATTTTCAAAACTTCGCACTGAAATAACAAATGTTCCACAGTTTGTTCACCTTTATTGCACACACATTCAGAATCGTCTGAAATTTTAAACCTTTTAAGATATGTTCTGAGTTTTCCGTGCCCAGTAACTATCGCAGTAAAATTTGGTGATACATTTATTTTCACTTTTAGCCGGTCTTGTATATTTGGGAAGAATTTCTTGGTGATTGCACCGTTGTTAGTTTGGTCCCAGTCTATTTGCCACTTCATCAAGCTCTCCTTTATCAATTCTCGTGCTATAGCGCTTTTTGGGATCTTCCTGTAGCTTACACTATCTGTGCTAGCCGCTCCATTCTTAGCAAGTTGGTCTACTAATTCATTTCCCTGAATTCCGACGTGCACCTTAACCCAATAAAAGACTATATCGTAATTAGCTTCTCTTGTCATTATCGAGACCATCTTCCTAATTTCGTCGATTAGATGTGCGTGGTTCTTTCTGTTTTTTTAAAGCATCCAAAGTTACTCGGCTGTCTGTATGAATTAAAACTTTGCTTTTATTGGTTCTTTGTGTTTTTATTTTCTTTAGGGCCATTAATATTGCAAATTGCTCGGCCTGATTGTTGGAGCACTTATCATTTAGTTTATAACTGAGCTCTTCTATAAGGCTTCCTTCTGTGTATATGGAATTCCTGATCCTACACCGTGTTCATTCTTGCTACCGTCTGTGTATACTTGTAGTGACTGCATCAGATCCTCGCTTACATCACCTTCACTCACTTTAACAGTTTCTGCTGGGTGAGGTCAGTGCTTGACTTCCATGTCATGATCAAACATGTGTTGGTTTTCTTTGCTTCTTATAGTATGGAAAAGTTTGACTGATTCTTCTATTTTTATGATTATAGGTGTTAGTCCACTAATCACACAAAGGGCTTCATTCGACACTGTTCTGTAAGATTTTGCGATTTTTATGTTAATTAATCTCTGCACTCTGATAAGTTTTAGCTGATTGCATCTTTTGTCCAGTGCTCTTATCCAAACTGGTGCTCCATATAGTATGAGAGGTAGTATTCCTCCTATATATATTGTTTTTAGAGCCTCGTGCTTTAGTCCCCAGTTAAGCTTGGCCGACTTTGATAGCGTGAATATCAATGTTGAGCATTTTTCAACTATATGTTCGATATGGTTTTTGAAGGTAAGTTTACTGTCGAATATTATTCCCAGATATTTTATCATGGTAGCTTGTGCTAGTACTTTATTGTTTAGATAAATATTTATATTTTTGTCCTCCCTTCGTTTTCTTCTTGAAATGATCATACTTTGAGATTTTTGTTCGTTAAAACTCATTTTGTAGTTTTTAGCCCATTCAGAAATTTTGTTTAAATCTACGTTGGCGAAATTTTCAGCTTCTCTGATAGATTCACCTTTAATTATTAACAGCAAGTCGTCTGCAAATGCTATTACGTTTGTGTGAGTGGTGAAGTCTAGCTTTAGCAGTGAGTCGTAAAGAATATTCCAGTATCCGGGCCCGCAGCAGGAACCTTGAGGACAGCCTTTCGTAATCACTCTATGGTATGAGGCATTATTTATGTTAATGTTCGCCGATCTCTCTCTAAAATAGTCCTGTGTTAGCTTGTATAGGTTTCTTGGGCATTTGAGATCTGAAAGATTCTTTAAAATTCCTGGCCACCATGCAGCATTGAAGGCCCCTTTTACATCTAGGCTGACCATAATTATTATGTTTCCTTTTTCTAGTTCTGGTTCAATGAATTTTCTCACTTCCAGCGCCGCCTCGGTTGTAGTCCTCTGCGGTGTGAATCCGTATTGGTTGCTATGAAGGAGTTCCTTTGTGTTCATGTAATGCATAATTCTATTTATCAGAAGTTTTTCCAGTACTTTACCCTCAAGGTTTAATAAGCTGATTGGTCTATATTTAGATGGGTCAGAGCTGCCTTCTTTTCCTGGTTTAACTATCGGTATGATTTTTGCTGTTTTCCAAACTCTCGGGAAGTTGCTGAACGTTAGTAGGAGTATTTCTCTGGTTATGCCGTTCTCACCTGGAGCCTTTTTGTTGTTGAAACTTTCAATTGTGTATTTTACTTCTTCCTTGCTGAACTCTATGTCATTGTACGTGAGGCAGGGATCCTGGGTTGCCTGTCTGATGGATTTATGGTGATCTGTGTCTTCCTCTTCTCGATCTTCTGGTATTAGGTGCTCCAATATGAGATTCATTGTTTCATGCAAGTTTCTTGTTTTGGTTCCTTCTGGTTTCTGCAACGTTGTCAAGATATTTGAGCTTCTTATTTTCCCTGTGGCAAGTTTATAAATTTCATTCCAGGGTGGGTGGGTGTGTGTGGGTGTGGGTGTGAGTGTGCGAGTGTGCATGTGTGTGTGTATGTGAGTGCGTGTGTGTATGTGAGTGCGTGTGTGTGTGTGCGTGCGCATGCGTGCGTGACTCATCTATAGGCCCAACTTCATTTATTTGTTGCCTTATTGTTCAATAATAAATGTTCATAAGGATAAACATTTGCTAGCAATTGCTGAGAATTCTCACACTATCCCGATATGCACTGTTTTCAGTACGTGGAACGCTCAGGTCTATCACTATATGATGGACACTACATGAATTGAAGATTGTTTCAAAGTATCGAGTGATTTAAAGTGATGTTTAAAATGGGATAAAAACATAAGTTATTACAGCCACTAACATTCCATCGTAGTTTCTCTTATATTTGCCATACTACCGTATTATATCAATTACTTACAAGTTTACAGATTCAACAAAGTTATCAGTTAGTCATAATTTTTAGGTAGATTTCGAAGAAAAATCTACCTATTGCAATGGATACCATGTCATGATTTTCGAAAAATTCTTTCATATCTTTACGTTTCATGCTCCCCTAAGTACGAAACCACCGCCTGTTCAAAAAAAAAAAATCTGTGATATTTATATATATATCTATATATCTTTACACGATAGCGGCCGTAATTTTGAAGATATTTGAACCAAATTTTATTATGTTATTTCTAGGCCCAATAGTTCGGACAAGTTCGTTAATGGGCAAAATTGGCCCAAGGGGGTGGTCGGGGGAGGGGGTTGAAATTTTAAAACATTTATATCTCGGCCCCTATGAAGTATAGAGGGAAACTTTGTTTGAATAAATTAGAGTACTCCCTATGGAGTTCACAGTGACACCAACGATTCGGGGTTCGAGTGTGGGTGGAGGTGGGGGTGGGGGATGAAAATTCGAAACTTTTGAAACCACGTCTTGTGGGGTATCGTTGAAAAGCTCTTGATGAGTACTCTACAAATCAATAAATAGTTTCTTGATAGCTCTCATATGACGCGAGATTTTAATGTTTGAAAATAATAACACTTAAAAGAATTATTATAATATCATAATTTTGTCTTGTTTAGCGGCTTTGCTAATTTTATTCATTGCTAATCTTGCGCACGGCCTCCCAGAATATTATATCCTATTCTTGTTGTCAAAACAAATGATTGTAGGCTCTTCCTCTTTACCGAATTCAGTTCTTATTACTGCAGGTTTGCCATTCCAAGGCGAAAGAAGAAGAGTGCTATGCAGCGACAATAAATTAAACCAAAAGCACTTCGAAATCTACCTCCGCCTGTAGGCCTGCCTAAAGGGATTTTTTAGATATGTTATTGCCACTGTTATTCCACATCAATACTGATGCAAATGCTTTAAAAAGTTCACAGTTGATACCATAAAAATCAGTAAGCAAAAAGTTTTTTATTTAATAAACACAATACCCAGCATGATTTTGTGACAAAGCATTTAATAGGTGATTTTAACTAAATAAGGTCTCCTGATTTCAGAAATGTCACAGTTTTTTTTGTATCGCATCTAGTTTTCATGTTGGCTGTCTGAAAATGTGTCATGGTGGAAGCAACTTTTAGGCCCGTGTAGACCTTCTTGAAGGCTTATAAAAATCTGATTGCAGGAGCTATAATGGATTTTGAGAGATCTATGTTTGGTTCTATTGGCTTTTTGTTGTATCTCCTTTGGTTATCCCTTAGATTGAGTTAGATATTTTATTTTAAGTGAAATTTGTATATTTTCCTCTCATTACATAATATTTGACACATATAGGACAGGTAGAATTATAAAATATGGCAGGAATATTGGCACACAACAGCCAGAAGCATGCAAAATTTGTTTCTAGCTGCCCCATAAGTAGAGAAAAACTTGCTGGATAGCCATGACATCACATCTATGACAGTCTAATCTTCCATGCATTAACATTGATGTTTATTCACTTCTAGGTGAGCTAGAAACTTGAAATTTAGCAAAATTAACTTATAGATTTTAGCCTAAAACAAATCTGAAAATTCCAGAAAGTTCAATCTTCAATTTTCCCCCCTGCAAAATAATCTTTGATTTTTATTTTTTTTCACTGCGTATTTGTATGGCTCCATATGTTTTGACAAAAATAAAGGAATAGCCCTATTGTTGATGTGAGAAATTTGTTGTAAATTCGTTTTGTTTATATTCTAGTTATCCCACATATTTCTTCACACATGCTTATCAAACTTTTTCAAGAAACCATGGTCTAAAACTCAATAGTTTCTTGCAATATGGCCCATTAATGGCATCTGGCACTTTGTTATATCAGTTTACTTGATTTTATATGGCTCGCGCTCATAAAGGTATAGTGGAATACATATGTCTTGAACTGTTTTAAAATATTTTATTTTTCTCTGTAAATATTACCAAACTTATCCTAATTTTTCAGTACTTTTTATCCTATAGGCTAGTCTGTGCAATAACTTATGTCTCTCATTTTGATGTACCTATTGCAAAAAAAAAAAAACTTGACATTTTATATAGGAACGGTCAACGGATTCATGTTCAGCGACTCAAAATAAGATAAGATCGCCTATTTCACCACTTGCTGGGAGAGGGGGGAGAATTCAAGTACGTATATTTATGGATTAAAAAAATAATAAATAAAATAACTTTCTGCACCCAGAAGTTGATTGCATCATTAGGACTCTAGACTATCAGAATCTGTTCTTTTGAATCTATTTTGAACTTAGGTATCTTTCACATTTTTTTTAACTTGAAAAAATAAATTTCAGTTACTATTCTATAATGCAATGCCATATTTCAATTTTAATTCTCAACTTGGCTGTAAACATGGAGTTGGTTAGAGTATTGAAAAGTTTTCATTTTAGTTCTGTGTTTCCTTTGTCATCATCCATTGTTCTGCAGTTCTAGCGGTATTTTGTTCTTTGTTTCAACCTATATATATTTGATATGCCTCAGTGATTTCTCAGTTAAACCGGTTAAATTTCTTGGCAAATGGTCAATCAAAGACTTACATTTTTACTACTTAAATAAGTGTTGATAATTGTATAATTTCAATTATATTAATTATTAATTATTTCAGATAAAACAGTTTTAGGAAAAGCTGATTAAATATGCAGTAGTCCAATACAGTATTTAATATGCAAAAACAATAAATTCAATCATTTGTCATGATTTTCATCATTACTTTCACATTCCTTATGTTTATGTTTGTGTCTGTTCATCAGTTTCCTGCAGTATTTCCTTGGCTTAGTGTACTTTAGAAATTCAGCCAGACTACATTGTAAATCTTCTAAATTCCAATTATTGTAAAGCCCTACTGGCTTACTCTGTAGGCCTACTCTGGATTACTCTCTGTAATCCAGTGCTAGGGTAAGGTGGTACATTTTCGAACATGGTACAATTCTGAACGGACTAAGATTTTTATCCATTTTGGGGTTTCAAATGTTAGCCAACCTCTTTTTAAAAATATAGCGTCCATACTGATTGTTTTGTTGATCTGTATCCGCGAGAATGATGTTCCGAGTTGTCTCATTCGGCCATAAAAAATTATTTTCCAACCGAAGGTAAGAACGCCATGCTTGAAAAATGGCACGTTATAAAATTGCTTATAATTCCACGTTGTGTTACTGGAATATATTTTTGAGGACCAATTTTTAACTCATACCAACAAATAGCGTAGTCTTTAATACGTAAGTCATTGGCACAACAATGGGCATTCGTGAGCGGAATTTCAACAATGTAGTAATTTACAAAAACTAGCTCGAGGTACAAATTCGAACAAATTTTAGGTACTATTTCGAACAGTACTTTAACCCGCGATTGCTTCTGAAAGACTTGCATGGAAAAGCTGTTTTGCTGTCACAGCATTCTGCATGTTTATTATTATTAACTGTGCAAGTCAAATATAAAAGGGTCTCTCAACAGTGGTATTATTTCAACGAAGAGTTATAAACTAAGACTTCCTGTGTAATGTTATTTCATCTCAGCATTTATGCAATACACAATAGCATGCAGCTGTTAAGTATTTTTATTATTGCTCTTGATGTTATAACAGACCGTCTTAATGGTCTAGTGGTTCCTGACTACGGACCCTCAAGTCTGGGTTCGATCACCGGTACCTCCTCGGATTTTTCTGAGGTAGGGTGATCTGGAACGGGGTGCATTCAGCCTCTTGACACCAACAAAAGAGCTAATTCATAAAGAAGTAGCGGCTCCGGTTCAGTAAGCCATCAATAACTGTCGTAGGAGTCGGCATGCTGACCACATGCCCCAATCCGGCCATCTGCCTATTTAAAACGTGACACATCATTATTACGCTCATATTACTGATAAATAATAATAACAGAAAATAATATTTGGAAGAAAGCACTTTGTTCGTTGAAAATGCCACTGTTCGAAATAGTACCCACTGGTGTTTAGAATTGTACCTACTGCGGTACATTTTCGAACGATATTCTGGAAATGAAAGATCGATTGCCATGACCAATATTGCAGCTGTATGACTTTGATATTTTTGTGAAGGGTCAACTACATTGCCAACTTTGTGAATACAATACAGTTGAACTTGTCTTATGTTTATTGTGTTCATAAAATAAGAATATTTGTTAAGTGTTCGAAAATGTACCACCTTACCCTATAGGTTTTTGCCAGATTTTTGTGGTGTATTACTAATAACATACCAGAACTAGCTAAGACATGTCTAATACATTTTTTTAACCTGCAGGTCACAAACTGAGACTCTAAAGAAGGAAATCCTAGATCAAGAAAGAGGCCTCAAGGGCCAGATTTCATCTCTGGAAAAGAAAGCTCATGAGCAGTGGGTGAGTTTAATGTTGGTAGAAGATAACTTCACTAGGGGAAGATAGTCCTGTGTGAATCCAGTCATTTTTCAATTATATTGAAAACTAGCATGTGCCCGCGGCTTCGCCCGCGATAATTATTTCAAAAAGTAAAAATTAAGAGCATAGGCTAATAGTTAAATCATTATATTTATTAACACCTAAATCACGTGGACTACATACCACGATTAGATAGCGTCGCCTGGTAAAAGCTACCTCAGATTCAAGTTCCTTGGCCCAGAATACCCCTGTACAGTGAGTTTCGTCCAAATCGAACAATGTTTGACCATATTTAGGCCTATATTGATTATCCCTCTTCCTTGTAGGTTGAAAATTTCATATGTCTTCAGGCCTTGATATTCTAAACAAATGAATCATCCAGGACGGACTTACAAAATCAAGCGATCGCCCGTGATAATTATTTTAAGAATTAAAAATTAAGAGCATAATAGTTAAATCATTATATTTATTGACACCAAATATGGACAACTATGGTATGGACAATGGACAATGGACAACATACCACGATTAGATTGCATTGCCTGGTAAAAGCGACCTCAGATTCGAGTTCCTTGGCCCAGAAAATCCCTGTATAGTGAGTGTCGTCCAAATCGAACGATGTTTAACCATATTTAGTTCTATGTTGATTATCCCTCTTCCGTGTAGGTTGAAAATTTCATATGTCTACGGGCCTTGACATTCTAAACAAATGAATCGACCAGCGTGGGCTTACAACATTCTAGCGATCGCGATGCTTTTATTACCACGGTATGACAAAAATAGCCAAAGCCAACTCCAATTGATTTGACATTGAAATGTATTACTGAAATCTGATGCTTCGACAGCGCTAAAATCACGTTTTCTGCCAGTTTTTCACTCACAACTCGCGAACGAAAGCTAAATTTAAAATCCGGCTTCGATGCGCATTCGCCCACCTTTCAGCCCACCTATGTTTAAAATTTCAGATCTCTGCGTTCAGTAGATAATTATTTCAAAAATTAAAAATTAAGAGCATAATAGTTAAATCATTATATTAACACCTAAATCATGTGGACTACATATCACGATTAGATAGCGTCACCTGGTAAAAGCTACCTCAGATTCGAGTTCCTTGGCCCAGAAAACCCCTTTATAGTGAGTATCGTCCAAATCGAACGTTTGACCATATTTAGGCTAATATTGATTATCCCTATAATAATAATAATAATAATAATAATAATAATAATAATCCTCTTCGGTGTAGGTTGAAAATTTCATATTATGTTTGCGTGCCTTGACATTAAAAACAAATGAATCGACCAGTGTGAGCTACAACATTCAAGAGATCGCGATGCTTTTATGTCGAAGGAATGACAAAAATAGCCAAAGCCTAGTGTAATTGATTTGTATTACTGAAAACTCATGCTTCGAAATCGCAAAAAATACACGTTTTCTGCCCGTTTTTCACTCATAACTCACGAACAAAAGCGAAAATTAAAATTCCGGCTTCGAGGTGCACATTCCGACCCTTTAGTCCACCTATGTATAAAATTTCAGATCTCTGCGTTGAGTAGATTTCGCTGGGCATCGCAGACAGACAGACAGACAGACAGACAGACAGACAGACACTTCCTTTTATTAATATAGATGACAATGAAAATGTATCCTTTGCTGAGTGCTACGTGCGATTTCTCTGCAATGTTTTAAAAGTATTTCATTGTACCATTGTATCTTTAGAAAGAACCGCTTTGTTAGCACTTGAGATGTAGGCCTATCATGTAATGGAATCACTTAAGAAACATTTAGAAGGAAGAATAACAGATATTTTTTTTGGTTTCAAAACAATGACACTTCTTAATTATTTGCCTAAAGAAAAAGTGCAACAAGTTTAGAATTACTTTCTAGGTTGGTTTGAAGTGGCACTGAAATATATCACCTCTAGGTTTGATTTCTCAGATCATAATACAGTGGTACCTTGAGATACGAGTGCCCTAACATACGAGTTATTTGAGATACGAGCTGTCGAGCGAGTGAAGTTTTGTTTTGAAATACGAGCGACATTTGAGATACGAGGAACGGCCAGCTGCGACGCTGCACAAGGCCCACCAGTTTACTGCGCCTGCGCCTCGTGCGTCTCGCGCATTATCCCATGTATTCCTCCAGTGTGCTTGTTTACCTCACTGTCGAAGCATCTTTGCTAAGTTTTTCTAGGGCTTTGCGCTTTTTGTGCATTTACATACTTTATCACATTTCTTTTTATAACCTTGGTTCCGAAGAAAGTGTAACAAATATGTATGTACACTTTATAAAACCAGTTTCTTTTGCTTTACATTCTCTTTTATTATGTTTTTATACAATATTTGTCATTTATAAATACATTTTTCTTATTCAAAAACACGTAACAAAAACAATTGGGGGTAGCATTTTTGGGGCTGGAACGGATTAATGGCATTTCAATTAATTTCAATGGAGAAAATTGCTTTGAAATACGAGCAAATTGACATACGAGCAAGGTTACGGAACAAATTAAACTCGTATCTCGAGGTATCACTGTATATTATTTAAGAAAAGTGTTATGTCTTTGACAAAAGAAATTGACTTTAACATTATTTTGAAAGTTATTCATGATTAGAAATTAGAAATGAAACTTGATGTTAATGAATTACATTCAGAATTTTCTCTCTTGAGAGTCTATAAACATTGCTACAACAAACAAATGTTTCTTGTTTAATAAGATGGGTGGTTATTTTAAAATTGCTACCTGAAAAAACAAATTAATTGTAATTTTTCAAAACTGATTCAGTTCTTGTGTTCTATTCCTCCTCCAAGTGCCTTTGCAGGGAAAAATTCATGGTCAGACCTTAGGAACAGACTTCGTGTGAATACTCTTAAATCGGAACAAGTTGCTAAGATGCAGTAGTGAATGACCAAAAAAAAAAAAAAAAAAACGTTGGCTTGTGCAAGAAGTGCTGATAAATACAGTTTCAAGATAAATGATGTGATAGTTTAACTTATGTTGAGGTTTCCAGTATTTATAAATTTAGTAGTTATAATTAGAGGTTGAAATTCAGAACAAGTGCTATTAGAAAGTATTTCTTGTAACTGATAAAACTAAGAAGTGCTACAAATTTTTATTTTTTCTTCTATTTCCAATTAAAGAAAAAAAAATATATATATATATATTCAGACTAAAATTTTCACTATTTATTGTATTACTAGCTTAAAACGCCCGGCGTCGCTCGGGTTTTGTCTTTTGTAAATGCGAAAATAACATGAAGGACTTTCGATTTTCAAAATCTATTCTTTAAGGTCTTTATATAGGTACCGGTATTTAGAATTTGAAATGAGGAAGAACGACTTATCACACACAAACTATTCCCTCAGAAAACTCTAGATAGGCTATAGCTTATAGCAGATCCCCACGGCTTCTCCCAAGATAATTAATCGAAAGATTAACAATTAAGAGCAAAATAATTAAAATATTATATTTATTAACACTTTGCACGCGAAACATTCATAGGTGTAAACTAAACGATTGATAGGCCTAATTAATGAAACAGCTATAAATCCGGCTTTGAAGTGAATTTCACGATTAGAAAATAAATGGAAAAATGCAGTATTCGAAAGATTATGAGAATTGAAATCGATCAAACTCACGATAAAAAAAAAGTGCGTAAATGTATTTGACAGACAGACATAATACATTAGTTTTTATTTATATAGGTGAAGAATGGAATAAGCCTATTGAGGCCGTGATTTCTATATTCATTTGTCCAGACTTATAATTCCGTTACATTTCAGGCAGATTTAACGACCCTACATAATATATTTTAATTACTATTACATATAAAAACGTTGTAGCCAGGACCCCGAACTAAGCAACTTCCCCGGAATTTTCTGTAAACTATATTCCATGTCAAATAAAATATGTTTAACATTACCTTATCGACATCTATAGCTTTTATAATAACCTGAGATATCCATTGCCTTCCATAGCGATCGCGACGATATTATTTCCAAGGTACGACAAAAATAGACAAAGCCTTCTGCAATTGATTTGACAACTGAAATGAATAACTGAAAACTGATGCTTTGAAAGCGTAAAAAATGCACGTTTTCTTGCCGTTTTTCACTCATAACTCGCGAACGAAGGCTAAAATTAAAAATGTAGTATGACAGAAACCTTCCCGGGAATGTGCCCAACAACTTCCCAAAGTTTCATGGCGATTGGATGAATGGTGTAGTAATGCATAAAGGACAGACACACACACACACACACATACATTCATTTTTATATATATAGATTTCAGAATTTTTTTACTTCTGTATGTTTTTATTTAGATTAAGGGTCTTCAACCCACAGACTTGAAAATGAATTGTACTATAAAGATGAATGAAATTTATTTTTCTATGTTTTTACTTCAGTAAGAGCCTTGATCAAAAAAGAGGGAAACTGGCAACACAATGATTTTGAAAGTGTTAAAATTTTTATCACTTTAAAATTGCAGCTAAAAATGTCACTGTCCCCCTATATTGTGGAATGTCCCTCTTTTTTGACTGTCTTGTCCCATGTTGCTTGCTTCAACAGTTGGTCACCCTATCATAAATTCACTTTGAGCAGGGGAATGCTGCACTAGTGCTGCCCGCTATAGAGTGGAGGCATATGTTGAATTTAGGTGCATTCAGGAAAGTGTTTGGATGAATGACGAGAAATATGTCTTTTACCAAAATTTGAGCTCTATATTACTGCAAAAACCATCAGTATGAATCCGGTGCAAAGTCTTTTATTTTTAATATTTCTATAGCAAATTCCCTGCATTCAGCTTCTCCTCTAGTACTTACCTCTTTCAGTTTTCTTTTCTCCCAATAATAATAGTATTTAATAAAAAGAAACTTACTCTGAACTGAACAGTATACTAGATATACAAAAACACATCTCATTTACTCATACCAAAGGGTTTAATTTATAGGGAGAACTTAATGATTCACATACAGTATTCAGGCTTTTGAATGAATGTCCTCGTAGCTCTTTGCCAGCAAGCTAGATTATGTGACAAGAGGTCCCAGGTTCGATTGACTATATGGTGCAATACAATACAATGATAAAGAAAAATCTTTTGCCTCTGAAGTCTTCAGATTGTGGTATTAGAAAAACCTGTGTTTATGTCTGTTCATAGGATCAAGAATTGACTGCCATTTATTATTATTATTATTATTATTATTATTATTTTTTTATTTATTTTTTATTATTTTTTTTTTCTCTACTAGGCCTACACAATTAATACAGGGTGATTCAAAAGTCACTATACATTTTGTATTTAAACAGGTATTATTACACAATATGTAATAGTACTGAAACATATACCACAGTAGGACATAATTTCAATGCATTTCAATGTGACCACCTTGCACGTCTAGACACAATGACCAACACTCCATTACACTCCGAAAAACTCTCTTAAACATAGCTGGTGTAATCTCAGCAGCCGCGGCTCTAATCCGCTGTTTTAACTGTTGAATGCTGTGGATCTCTACCTGGTACACCCTAGACTTTATAAACCCCCAGGCAAAAAAGTCTAAGGATGTAAGGTCTAGTGGTTTGCTCCCTACTAAGTCTCCTGGTAGATGCAGAGAGGCTACGAGTGATCGCATCCTGTACATTTTGCACGGCTTCTGGTGATACGGCCAGTCTCCCTGGACATTCTTCATCTGTAACTCTACCAGTACGCCAAAATTTACTGACCAGGTTCTTTATAGGCAGGCTGGTGGGGCCTGGTTTCCTAAATTTACGAGTGAAATCTGCTCGCGTCTGTTCATACGTCATACCATGTAGACGAGTAGAAACAACAGCTATTCTTTCTTCTTTGTTGAGCATACTGTCACATTACTTGCAAGAAATAAGAATACAGTAACTGTATCACTAAAATGTATAGTGACTTTTGAATCACCCTGTATTTGTCAGGTAAACAATTTGTTTTAGGCTTAAGAGAAACTGAATTGGTGATTTGAAAAGGGAAACAAGTCCACTTTTTGTTTCTCATTTTGTTTTATCCTGTAAAATGACTTTTGCATCCAATTAAAGATTCCATTTATTTTAAAAGAGAAACAAGTCCAGGACTAGTTTCACTTTTATATTCGTAAAGGGAACTGCTGCTGGTTAGTTGCATAGAGTTTGTAACGTGATATTTTCAGTGACAGAGTTACATGTAATATTTATAGAATCAGTTGGCGTGTAGCCTACAAGTTCATGTTTTTGTGGCTGTGCACTGAGGCAACACCTCTGAAGTCCGAGAAGGGATCGATCTTTTTGGTCCTAGGGCATTGGAGCGAGAATAAAATTTTGTGTTATGGGGTGCAGTGAGAACTGTATGGTAAACTCACTTAAGAGGAGGTCTGTATAGACTGTTCTATAAGAAAGTTTCCATTTGTTTTGGAGGAGAAGATATATTCACAACAGTAGTTGTTTTTTGCTTCTATCCTGTGAGAGAGGAAAGGACTATGTCAAGAGAAAGAAGTGGTTTCTCAACAAAGTACCAGGCCAAGGACATCCACAATGGCAGGGAAGGTACAGTAGTAGTGCATGATGAGCAACACATTCTAAGCAAGGGGAGGACAGTGGCATGATATATCAGGGTGTCCAGCAGCCTTGAAAATCGGAAAAATCGGGAATTATGCTTGAATTTTCCATGTCGGGAAAAATCCTTGAATTATGCTTGAATTTTGTGAACCGTCGGGAAAAATCGCATAGAAGAGAATGTTTTTTTTTAAGTTGATAGTTTTTACGAAAATTTTATCATTTTCAGAAATATTAGTCATTAATATTTTTTTAAGTTGATAGTTTTTACGAAAATTTTACCATTTTCAGAAATATTAGTCATTAATATTGCTTTAAGTTGATCGTTTTTACGAAAATTTTACCATTTTCAGAAATATTAGTCATTTTTTTTAAGTTTATATTATTTACGAAAATTTTACCATTTTCAGAAATATTAGTCATTAATATTCACTCACTGTGTCCTATGTTCATACATTTTTAATATTAGTAAATAAAGCTATTGTTTTGAATTTTGGAAATTCAAGCCTTGAAATCCTTGAATTATGCTTGAATTTCTTCGGCTTGCCTCACTGGACACCCTGTATATGCTTCTTCACTCTGGTTATTCATTGAGGAAGTAAGCCATGCTCCTTCACTCCAGTTATTGATTGAGAAAATAAACCACATTTATGAGAGACATTTAAAAAGGGTTTCTCCCAGAAGAGTAGTTTGAATTCGCATATGCTTCTTCACTCCAGTCACCAACCATTTTTGTGTGATCTGTATAGCAAATTTGATTTCCCAAACGTAAACCTAAGTTAGGCAGGTGAGAAACCATTTCCATCCTAATTGTGCAAGCCATTGTTCACATGTTTATTCACTCACAAGTGTACCATTCTCTTGCGATTTATGTAATAAGTCTCTCTCTCAAGGCAATTTCTTTTCACTAGACATCACCACATTCATTCTAATTAGGAACTAGTTCAGAGGATGTGAGATATTGGCAACATGTAAGACAGAGGTGCCAAGTAATAGTGTCCCGCAAGCAGGAAGAAAATATACATAAGATTAATTACAAAATAAGTGTTAATTATAAGTACATTTTTTTAAGTAAATTTATTAACATCATGTGCCATTACACTAGTAATACTACATGATTGATTGTTACAACAATACACATTCTAGTACACCTTACTACAGTAGATATTTAAGAATTTAGAAAGATAATGTTATATACAGTACAGCTATTAAAAATTAGATAATAATATTGTACAATCATTTTGTGATTTTTTACAGCATTTAAGATGAATTGTTACCTTGTTCTATTTTTTGTTTATTTTTTTATATTTGATATAGGCCTATATACATATTTTTTTTTTTTAGATTGATGTAACATCTTATCCTTCTTAATTATAGAGTAGGCCTAATTTGAGTCATAATTTAGTTTGTTTAGCCTTTCCAACATCATTGTATTTGCAGTCTCAACATTTAAAATTATTTACAATTCATCAAAATCTACCGTATTTACAAACTGCAAAAATTCTTTATAGTACAGTTGTATCATGTTGCTGTTGGTGACCGGCCATTTACCCTTCTTCCGTGTGATTCCATTCCTAAGTATCGCTCTTTGTGAGTTCAATTTAGGACTCTCGTACATAAGGTGTTGTATTGTCTGGTCACAAGAGGTGCAGGGACATAATGGAGATTGCATAATTTTAAAACGATTGAAGTACGTCCGTATTCTGCCATGGCCCATGACAAATGTGGTGAAATTTCCAGTTAAATGCAGTTTCACTTGCAGTCTTGATTTTACTGTAGAAAAGAACAATTTTGTTATTTCTCCCTTGAAGTATCTCTCCATAAGCTTTCCCACTTCGGTAAGCTGCTTTGTCTAATTTCCAGTGATGCTGCTGTTTTGGGAATCCTCTTGTAACAGATTTCCAGTTCGCTGTCTTGTGATGCCTGCTTCGCTAATCGGTCTGCAAGTTCATTGCCATATTCTCCCACATGCGCCTTGATCCAGTCAAATTCTATGGTCCAGTTTTCTGCTTTAAGTTGGCTGAGTTTCATCCTACACTGCTCTATTAATGAAGTATGGCTGTTTTTGTTTTTAAGGGAGTCCAGGGTTATATGACTATCAGTATAGATTGCAACTGCTTTTCCTTCATTATTTGCATTTGTGTCGAGTTCGTTTAATGCATCTAAGGCTTTCAGAATTGCCATTTGTTCGGCCTGATTATTGGAGCATTTGGCATCCAGTCAGAATTTTAGTTGGTGTGTAGGTGTTCCATTTGTAAAAATTGCTATTCCCGATCCTACTCCTCTCTCACTTTTACTGCCATCAGTGAATATTTCAAACTTGTGTTGTTTACTTTTATTCACTTTTTTAAAAGGAACAACATCAGCTGGATGTAACTATCAGTCATATTGAACATCATGATCAATATTTTCCCCTCTTGTTGCATTGTATATCTCGGCAATCTCCTATATTTTCAGTGTAATCGATGTTAGTCCTGTTAAAATGCACAGTGCTTCAGAAGATATGGTCCGAAATCCTTTTGCCATCTAATACTAATTAATCTCTGCAATCTTTGGTATATTCTTTGATTTCTTTGTCTATCCAATGCCTCTATCCACACTGGTGCTCCATATGACATAAGAGACAGTATCGCTCCCACGTATATTGTCCTGAAAACTTCATATTTGAGCCCCCAGTTGATCCTGGCAGTCCTGGATAAAGAATATATCAATTTTGTACATCTCTCTGCTACATAATTAATGTGTTCATCAAATTTGAATTTTTGTCAATGATTATACCTAAATATTTGATCTGGTGTTTTTGTTCTAGTTTTCTATTATTTAGATAGATGCTGATATCTTTATTTTCTTTTCACTTTTTGGATATCAACATCACACAAGATTTTTCTTCATTAAATTGTATTTTGTTTGTGGCTCAAGTCTCGATCTTCTTTAATTCTATGTTAGTGTAGTTTTCTGCTTCCTTCACTTTTCCCTTCAGTCAGCAATATTACATCGTCTGCAAATGCTACAATCTTTGTGTATTTTGTAAACTGGATACTGAGAAGAGAATCATATTGTAGATTCCAGTAGCCAGGACCACAGCAGGACCCCTGTGGACATCCTTTACTCACTTCTCTTTTTACCAGGAACTTGTTAGCTGATTGAAGTAATTAACAGTAAGATTGTACAACTTCTTCATACACTGGAACTGTCATAACGCATAAAGAATGCTGGGCCACCATGCTGCATCGAAAGCCCCTTTAACATCGAGACTGACCAGAGCAACACACATTCCTTGTTTGAGTTTTCCTTTTATCTTGGTTATATTATCTTGGTTGGTTAAATTTGCCTCTATTTATGTGTTTCTTGACTGCCATCACAACATCAACTGTGCTTCTCTGAGGTGCAAATCCATATTGATTTTTATTTAATAGATCTTTAGAATATACGTAGTGCATAATTCGGTTTATTAGCAATTTTTCCAAAACTTTTCCACTTACATTCAGCAAACTAATGGGTCTGTATCTGGTGGCCTCCAGACTGTTCTCTTTGTCAGGTTTCATAATTGGAATGATTCTCGACCGTTTCCATTCCTTAGGAAAGCAGCCATTATAAATTGCATATATAAATGATGGAAATATTTTTAGAACTCTTAACAAAATCTGGCTAGTTATTCCATCTTCGCCCGGAGCCTTTGTGTGAACTTCTCTAATTTCGTGTTGTATAAAATCTTTATCGTCGGGTGTGTATGTAGGTTCTTTGAAGAGTTTTCTGATATATTCATGATATTGAGTGTTGATCTCCTCATCATCTGCTGGCGTGAAGTGTTCTAACATCAAACTTAGTGTGTTTTCTAGGCCTATTGTATATGAGCCATTGGTTTTCTTTAGTGTTGAAAGAATTGTGGTGAAAGAATTCTTGTTGGATGCTAATTTATATGCAGCGTTTCATGGATTGTTCGATTGTGTTACACTACAGTATTGCTTCCAAGATTTCGTTTTCTCACTCCAAATGGTAGTTTGGTATAGCCTTTTACCTTCTAAGTATTGTTCTTTACGGACTTCCCTCAAATCATTTTCTTTCGCTTTTTGGTATCTTTGTCTCAGGGCATTGACTCTCTTCCTCATAACTGTGAGTTCTTGTGTCCACCAAGGTACGGATTTATATTTTCCTTTTTTTCCTTGTTGATCTAGAGATTTTAAAAGATTTATTGCATGCTTCAGTCAATGCCTGTTGATATTTCTCCACAGTAATTTCTACATTTTCTTCACGATTTGCTATCATACATAACTCGCAGTCTATTCCACTTAAATCTTTTCTACAACTATTTATACCGAAACCCGCAGTGATGCTCCTGGCGAGGTTTGTCTCAAAAACTTTAAAGTTCTCTTCGCAGTAGAGGTACTTTATTCCATGGAAGTTGTAACGCACACTATTATGTCCACCATCCCCTATATTAAAAGTTATCAGATTGTGATCTGAACAGCTTTCTTGTTCAAGGATGCTCCATTCGTTTATGGAATAACTCTTAAGAGTTGGCCATTAGTTATAGTTAGATCTACGTTGCTTGCACCTCTTCTGCTTTCGAATGTCGTAGTCCACAACTTTCTTCATTTATGATATATAATTGCTTGCTTATTATGTATTCTTGTAGTATTTCCCCTCTTGCATTTGTTAGTATGTCATGCCAAGCTTTTGATCTACAATTACTGTCCATTGTAATTAGTAACTTAATTCCTTTCTTCGATGTAAATTTTAAAATGTCATCTATTTTCTTGATATCTCTATTTAGATCTTCATTAATGTCCAAGTACATACTCACTACTAAAAGCCTAAAGTTCCCATAGGCTAATTCCATAACTACAGTATCCTCATCTGAAAGGTTATGTATTAGAACCGTATCGATTGAATTATTTTGTATTGTCATGGTAGCACGCTTCCTTTTGTTCCCAGCAGTGAAGATCTTAAGGTTACGCGATAACCCTGCTACTCTATAGTTGATTAGCTTCATTTTATCCAGTGGTATAATATATAATTAGTAGTTTAGGTAAATTCTGCCTATATACCACTAATATTAAAAACAAAAAGCTGAAGTTTATATGAGAAAAAGAAAAAACTAAAATATGATGTAAATTTAGCTTTTATTGTGTATTATAAAATGCTTAAAATATTAAATTAATTCATCACTTAATAAGATAGAATATTAAAACGACATTGAGCTCAATGTATTGTCAAAGTAAAATATTTACAATAATAAAATTATAAAATTGACCTTGTCACTTATTATTTAAAATATAGCATAGATTAAAACATATATGAACTTGAACTGAGGCATTCACATATTGTCAATTGTTATAAATTATCGTACAGTGTTTACGTGTGTCACAAATATTGTATTCTATAGATGAGATGCACTAAGCTCCTTCTTCTTGTAATTAGTGCGGCTGTTTATGTTACGAAAA
This sequence comes from Ectobius pallidus, assembly GCA_964059195.1. NCBI lineage: Eukaryota > Metazoa > Arthropoda > Insecta > Blattodea > Ectobiidae > Ectobius > Ectobius pallidus. The sequence goes on from CAXKWD010000008.1 coordinate 42,268,226, forward strand.
TCAATTATAATATTGTCAATATTCAGAGTAGTTATAAATTTATGTAGTTCCTCTTCTTGGATCGACTAGCAGATCTTGAATAGTATGTGTTGAATTATCTCTTATACTCTTCAGCTTTCTTAGTTTTCATTAAGTAGAGATGCATTTCGATGTCATAGCGTCATCATCAGTCATGCCTAAAATGAATATTTTAGAATCAAAAGAAACTCATGTAAAATTAATTGTAGGATAAAAATCTTTAATAATATAAAGTGATTAATTAGAATGTTTTAAATATGAAACTACAGTGACGAAATTGGTTGTATGCTGGCTAGTGGAAGTTTAGTGTGTAAGTTATTTAAAAAGAGAATAAAATATAGTAGATAGTCGGTAATTGAATTTATATACAGGGTGCGGCAGAAATAGTTAGACGATTTAAAATTCGCGCCAAATACTTATCCCGATAGGTAGCGCTCTGATTATTGTTTTGTTTTGTTAAGAGATTCATACCATTTAGTTTGCCATGGATTGCTGGTCGAGTGCACATCGCGCTTTCGCAGTTGACGCAACGTGAATTCAGAAGACATTTCAACTTAGGAAGAAATGGAAAAGTTCCAACACGACAGACCATTTTGAATTGGGTAAAACAATTCAGAGGAACTGTTTCAGCCACAAATAAGAAATCTGAAGGTCGTCCACGTGCCGTGCGAACTCCAGAAAATGTACAGAGAGTAAGGGAGGCATTGTTGCGTAGTCCAAGGCGTTCCGCTCGATGACATTCTGCAGCACTAGGCATTTCCGATAGAAGCGTCCGACGGATTTTGTACGAGGATCTACACTTTCACCCATTCAAAATTCAACTGGTACATGAATTACATCCTCAAGACTTGAATCAACGGACACAATTTTGTGAGAGGGTGTTAGAAATGCATAATGAGGACCCGCAGTTTCTTCAGAAGCTACTCATGTCTGACGAGGCACATTTCCATCTCAATGGATCTGTTAATAGGCACAACAGCAGATATTGGGCACCCATCAACCCACAGGTTTTACATGAAATGCCACTTCATAGCCCAAAGGTTACAGTATGGTGTGGTGTTGGTTGGTATGGGATTATTGGACCATACTTTTTTGAGGACGATTAAGGAAACACTGTAACTGTGACGTCTCCTCGATGTGTGACGATGCTGAATACCTTTTTGAACCCAGAACTGCGTTGACGTCGGCTTCGTAAACACCTTGTATGGTTCCAACAAGATGGTGCCACATCACACACAGCAAATGCATCTATGGCAGTTGTTAACCGAATGTTCCCAGGGAGAGCAATGTCTCGTAATGGCAATGTTACATGGCCTGCACGCTCACCTGATTTATCTGCGTGTGATTTCTTCTTGTGGGGGTATCTGAAACAAGAAGTCTATGCAGCATGACCTCACACCTTACAGGAATTGAGGGACTCCATCACTACCGCAATAGAACAAACTCCGCTGAATATGGCGAGGAAAGCTATGAACAGTGTAAGGCGACGAGCAGAGGTTTGTGTGATGAACAATGGTGCTCACCTGAAAGAGATTATCTTCAAAACTTGACTTGCAAAGGTAATGGTAGACTGTGTACTTTACAGTAATGTGTGTGTTTACTAAATAAATGCGAGTTTTTATTTAAATTTTGCAAATAAACATCGTCTAAATATTTCTGCCGCACCCTGTATAAGGGTAGGCTATTAATTAAAACTGTATTTAAGGTTTAAATTAACATAGAAGATTGACATTGAGCTCAATGTCGTTTTAATATTCTATCTTATTAAGTGATGAATTAATTTAATATTTTAAGCATTTTATAATACACAATAAAAGCTAAATTTACATCATATTTTAGTTTTTTCTTTTCCTCATATAAACTTCAGTTTTTTGTTTTTAATATTAGTGGTATATAGGCGGAATTTACCTAAACTACTAACCTGCTACTCTGTTCTCAATGCAGTATGGTTCTTTTTGAAGATAATATCCGTGTCATATTGTTCTATTAGTCTAGTGAGGTTAGCAGTTGCAGCTCGTGAATGCTGCAGGTTAATTTAAATACATTTCATAGGTCTGTTCCCCATATAAAACTTGTGGCCACTATTACTATATAATGCTGAAGTTGTTGACAATATTAATAATTTATGTTTTGAATGTATCTCTTCAATACTTCTTGTAAGCTGGGACACTTCTTGTTGAGGGATGTGTGACCTGAATTTACCTTATTATTCGGGTTGTAATGGTTAATCGTTTCACAGTTCACACATTTGTGTTCTCTTTCAGTAGCTTGGCATTCTTTGAGCTTACGAGGGGGGACCCAAAAATAACCGGAATAGAACTGTTGCGCGCAAATGCTTTCTAGTTACGAGCTGTGCTGGTAGGTGGTGTTATTTGGGGGTCTCCCGCGACCGTTAGTGAGCTGGCGTCAGTCTGAGTTAAGTGTCTTGGTTGTGGTGTACTGTTGTGTGCGTTCGTGTTTCAACCCGTTGGCGATTGGAGAGATGCCCGACCACAAGGAACAAAGAGTGTGTGTGAAATATTTTTTTCTGTTAGGGAAAACTGCAGCCAAGACTGTTGGGATGCTTAGACAATCCTTTCGTGATGATGCTTTGGGGAAATCACAAGTCTAAGAGTGGTTTTCCCGTTTCAAATCTGGCAACATGTCAACTGAAGACATGCCACGCCCCGGGCGTCCTTCGACAGGAAGAAATTATGAAAACATTTCCAAAATAAAACATGCAATTGATGAAGATCTTTCAAGAAAATGTGGATCATTCTGCACTTCACTCTTCAAGTCGTGGCAAACATTCACGCGGTTTTCTCTTTGGTCATCTCTGAGCAAGCGAGGAACAAATTTTGCAGACACCCGTCTCATGTTCAAACCTTCGGTTAAAACTAGCTGGACCATGCTCCATGACACGTTCGTTTCCTCAGAAATTTGGTCAATGTTCTTTTGACGATCTCGGCTGCAGTTTTCCATAACAGAAAAAATTTCACACACACTCTTTGTTCCTTGTGGTCGGCCATCTCACCAATCGCCGACGGGTTGAAACACAAACGCACACAACAGCGCACCACAACCAAGCCACTTAACTCAGACTGATGCCAGCTCACTAACGGTCACGGGAGACCCCCAAATAACACCATCTAACAGCACAACTCGTAACTAGAAAGCATTCGTGCAAAACAGTTCGATTCCGGTTATTTTTGGGTCCCCCCTCGTATGCTTGCCCATGCACAATGGACAAATTTCTTCTCCTCTGCAGTCGCTGACTCTATGTCCAAACTTGCTACACTTGAAACATCTTCTAGGTTCAATATAGTCGTGTATTTTACACATGTGCCATCCAATTTTTAGTTTATTATTCAGCAGTCGTTTCCACGTTGCTGAGTTGACCTCTACAACGAGGTTAGTTATTCTTCTTCTTTTTGCAAAAACTTAGGCTTGATTTTTTCTACTTTTAAGTGAAGTTCCGTGTTTTGCGAGCGAATCGCATGCTCTGCATCTTCAACTGAGATGTCTTCTGGAAAATTATATACAATTTCCGTTTTGCTCTCACTTTCAATAATTAATCTCCCATCTCTTAAAGTTTTAATTGAACTGATACCTACTTTCATTTCAGTAGGGTTGATATTGTCTTTTATTTTCTTCTTCATGACATCTGCTGTCTCATTTTCTTTTGACTTAACGAATAATTTGTACCTTTTCTTGTTTTGGATAGCCCGCTTTGTAACTTCAGAGTACAGCTTCCTAGCTCCACCCCCAGAGGGAAGCACTTTGCTAGTGCTATTAATTTGGCAGATGGAACTCGCTGTATCCTCAGGAGTTTGTCCTCCTGCAGGGCAGCCATAATGGCGTTATTTTCGGTATCTTTAACCTCCAACTCAGATATCTTCATATCAATGGCTAAAAGCCCAATCATTGTTATGTCCATTTTTTGGCGAAAATGAGATATTGGTGTCAATATGTAGGTGAGTCTAGCTCTTTTCTCCTGCACAAATATTGTATCTCCCTTCGAAATAGTAATTAAAAGGTGCAGGTTAAAAAAAAAAAATATCAATTTTGATCAAGACAGCTTTTGTATGTGCACACTTATTATATGTCCTCACTTTTCACAGCCATGACTTGTATAAGATGAATGCCTGAGTGCACACTTATTGCATACTAGCATGTGCCCGCGGCTTCGCCCGCGATAATTATTTCAAAAATTAAAAATTAAGAGCATAATAGTTAAATCATTATATTTATTAACACCTAAATCACGTGGACTACATACCACGATTAGATAGCGTCGCCTGGTAAAAGCAACCTCAGATTCGAGTTCCTTGGCTCAGAATACCCCTGTACAGTGAGTTTCGTCCAAATCGAACAATGTTTGACCATATTTAGGCCTATATTGATTATCCCTCTTCCGTGTAGGTTGAAAATTTCATATGTCTTCGGGCCTTGATATTCTAAACAAATTAATCGTCCAGGATGGACTTACAAAATCAAGCGATCGCCCGCGATAATTATTTCAAGAATTAAAAATTAAGAGCATAATAGTTAAATCATTATATTTATTAACACCTAAATCACGTGAATTACATACCACGATTAGATAGTGTCGCCTGGTAAAAGCGACCTCAGATTCGAGTTCCTTGGATCAGAATACCCCTGTACAGTGAGTTTCGTCCAAATTGAACAATGTTTGACCATATTTAGGCCTATATTGATTATCCCTCTTCCGTGTAGGTTGAAAATTTCATATGTCTTCGGGCCTTGATATTCTAAACAAATGAATCGTCCAGGATGGACTTACAAAATCAAGCGATCGCCCGCGATAATTATTTCAAGAATTAAAAATTAAGAGCATTATATTTATTAACACCTAAATCACGTGAATTACATACCACGATTAGATAGCGTCGCCTGGTAAAAGCGACCTCAGATTCGAGTTCCTTGGCCCAGAATACCCCTGTACAGTGAGTTTCGTCCAAATCGAACAATGTTTGACCATATTTAGGCCTATATTGATTATTCCTCTTCCGTGTAGGTTGAAAATTTCATATGTCTACGGGCCTTGACATTCTAAACAAATTAATCGACCAGCGTTGGCTTACAACATTCAAGCGATCGCGATGCTTTTATTTCCACGGTAGACAAAAATGACAAAAATAGCCAAAGCCAACTGCAATTGATTTGACATTGAAATGTATTACTGAAATCTGATGCTTCGACAGCGCTAAAATCACGTTTTCTGCCAGTTTTTCACTCATAACTCGCGAACGAAAGCTAAAATTAAAAATTCGACTTCGAGGTACATTCGCCCACCTTTCAGTCCATCTATCTTTAAAATTTCAGATCTCTGCATTCAGTAGATTTCGATGGGCATCGTGGACAGACAGACAAACAGCATGTGCCCGCATGTGCCTGCGGCTTCCCCCGCGATAATTATTTCAAAAATTAAAAACTAAAAATTAAGAGCATAGTTAAATCATTATAATTATTAACACCTAAATCACGTGGAGTGCATTCCACGATTAGGTAGCGTCCCCTGGTAAAAGCGACCTCCTTGGCCCAGAAAACCCCTGTATAGTGAGTTTCGTTCAAATCGAACAATGTTTGACCATATTTAGGGTTGATTATCCTTCTTCCGTGTAGGTTGAAAATGTAATTATGTATGTGGGCCTTGACACTCTAAACAAATGAATTGTCTAGGATGGACTAACACAATCAAGTGATCGCGTTGCTTTTATTTCCAAGGTATGAGGTATGATGACAAAAATAGCCAAAGCCATCTGTAAGTGATTTGATATTGAAATTTATTACTGAAACTGATGCTTCTAAAATGCAAAAAAATGCACGTTTTCTGCCAGTTTTTCACTCATAACTCACGAACGAAAGCGAAAATTAAAATTCCGGCTTCGAGGTGCACATTCCGACCCTTTAGTCCGCCTATGTATAAAATTTCAGATCTCTGCATTGAGTAGATTTCGCTGGGCATCGCGGACAGACAGACAGACGGAGGACACACACTTCCTTTTATTAATATAGATGTGTATATATATATATATATATATATATATATATATATATATATATATATATATATATATTTTTATACAACGACATGCTCTGTTACACAGTAGTAGCACTACATGCCTATAAGCATTTACATTGATTCATAGTACTTAATACACTATACATTGGTTATAAATGTCTGAGGACTTACAACATCTGAGCACATGAGAGTATACCGTAACCATCAACAGTACACAGTTGTTGTGTTGAAGTAGCAGAGACGTTATGGTTTTGCTGTAACGAGTTTGGAGTGTACTAGTGTTGATTTTCACTAGTTATCGTGTTCTTCTGAAGTTACCAATGTAAGTATGAATTGCAAACTGAATTAACATTCAAAAAGCTCCGTGTAAGCCTCGATCGCGAACCTCCATTCTCCTGGGACTCCATCTCACTAATGCCTAAGTATAATTCAGTGATTCCTGTCTCAAATGTCAAAAAGAAAGATCTCCTATCTCTTTTGAAGACAGGAGTCATTCCAAACTGATATACTAGTTTTGTGACTGATATTCCATCTTCGAGGAAAGCTAAGGATATTGTACCATGCCCCGTTGAAAATGAGGACGATGAACCCCTCTCTGGAAAAACTGAACAATCTGTATCCAGGAGAATTACTCGTAAGAACATAAATTGCGAGAAGAATGAGGATAAAAGTCCAAGAAACATTAAGGGAAAAGTGGGGGAAATTATAAGAAAAAATTAAAATGGCAAAAGATGGTCAGAAGAAATAATAATTGTTTCAAGTAAGTCTAACTGTTTGATGAAAGACCAGTGACTGTTTAAAGAAGTCTTATTTTCTTTTTCAAAATGTTGAAAATGTAATTGACCTTACTGACCTCTTTTTAGAAAATAAAAAATTTAAATGAAACAAAAGAGTAGTATTTTTGTGTTATTTATTAACTTAAATTCCATCCTCCTATTATCATAGGGCACTTTTATTATATGCACTCCTGTAGTACATCCACAAGTCACTTAATCTACTAGAGCACAAATATAGTATGTCTGTTATTGATACATATTTCATTAAAGTTTCCAGAACTAATGAAAATTACCATAAAATTGATTTTTTTGTCTAATGGAATATTAACTGATGTATAAATGTTTAAGCCTGTTGAGTATTTTTCCCCCAAGTTTAAAATAATCTTTTCGCGATTTCTCAGAGTTTACAAAAATGGACATACAATGATAGTGCTTTTAGCCATCGATATCCTCATTTATTGCATTTTTCAGATTAACTTTCTTAGAATACTTACAGCTTTCTGAATGTCCTTCTTCAAGTCGTTTCGTAGATTTCCACTCTTTTCAGTTACATTCACAAGCATGTTCAAAGCATTTTCAACTGCATCATCTCCCACGTCCTCCATCTCGAGCATCAATACACACTTACATATAATGCTAAACACATGGAAATTACCTATCACTGATCACTTTAGTCTTCAAAATGTGATAACACAGTCTCGTATATAGCCCGGCGCAGTATGAAGAAACAACAAGGTTCAATACAAATGTATCAAAAACTTCCTTAATCACGAGTGTCACCAAATCAAACCAGCAACATCCACCATCTTTCGTAAATCTATATGTACATTGTGTGAATCATAAACTACCAACATAAGTCAATTTTCATCGCATGGTTTAGTTATGTTGGTTGGCTCATCTCTCCCATTATTTTGAGTCAGACAACCTGGCATCCAAATAATTCCCTGATTTTGACAAATTCATGAACCCACACCTTCTCCACTGTTTTAGATAGCCCAGGCCTCAAATTGCAGTAGTTTACCACAACTCTTCAAGAAGTAAGTGGCAAACAAGTGGCGTTCAGTATCTTGGGGCATGAATGGACAAAAAGGACAAGAGTGGACACAAGTAATCCTTAGGGAACAGAAGATAGTATCAGAACAGTATTCAGAAGTATTGTGTACTGGTTGGTGAAGGAAAACTGGGATTGGATATTTGCCTTCATATTTCTTATCTAAGCCAGCAAATTTCAGTTTCTACCATGGATCCATATGATTTGCGGAAGGATGAGGTAGAGTATGAGTTGAAATTGAGAGGACTGAAACTTTATGCCGATTTGAGAACAAATAGGAAAGAATTAAAAAAAGCATTGGCTGAAAATATAAAGATTAATACCTTAGAGTTACAAAAGCTAGATAAGTCTGAAGCACTTGAATTGTATGAAGGGAAACTTAGAAGATTTTCCAAAGCCATGGCCCAGTTGAATTTCGAAATACCAGCAGAAGACAGTATAATTAGAAGGTACATTCACCCACTACTACATCCAGGAGCCGAGATTGGTCATTGAGGGAAGCAGCCCAGCCAACCGAATTTCAGATGTAGCTGAGGATGATCACAATGATGATTGAAACTATTAGTCCTGATAGATATTTTGTTTTATTAGTACCACCTTATACCCTCAATTTTGATTACCATTAGTAGATGTTCCAGGAAAAAAATATACTCTGCCAATATCAGTTACATGTAAGTTTATTAGGTGTAATTACATATGAAAGAATAGGTTTACTTAATGCATATAATTTTTCTAGTATAATTTTGTCAGTGAGCTGAAGAGTTAAAATGATTGTCATTAAAATACATAGTGTAAAATAGCCAGTCTTAAAATATGCTAAATGTGATTGTGTTAGCATATGTAAGTTAAAATAGCTAACATCAACACATATAGTTTATATTTATATGTTCTGAATCACAGTATTAACCTGAAAAAAATATATAGGTTCGTCTGTGCATTAAAAAGTCACTAAAACACACTGAATTTTAACTCACTGCTATATACTGTACTTGCAGGCAGCTGGGTGTTTGATTATCAATGATTATCATTAATGTAATAGTGAAAAATAGCTTGTCTTTAAATATAATAGTGTTAGCTTATGTGATGGAATAGCTAACATCAATATTTATAGTCTATATTTATATATGCTAAGTCACAGTATTAACCTGGAAGATAGGTTCGTCCTTGTATTAAAAAACATTCACTAAAACACATTAAGCATTAACTCACTGCTATATACTGTCCTTGCAGGCAGCCAGGTGTTTGGTGGGTTTAAAAACACTATTGATTTTGCCCTTGCAAGTAGTTAAATGCTAAGCTGGAATTCAGTTGATCCATTGGTGTAGCTCATTGTAACAATCTATTTCTGGTATTGGCAATTTCTATTCATTACTGGACTCATCAGTGGGTATGCATTTCGACCCCAACTAGGTCATCATCAGCCCTATTAAAATATTTTAGTATACGAACATCGATTAGAATGTTAGTAACTAGATTCAGTATAGAAAATTATATAAGAGTAATTTTAGGTTACTTACCTAAACATTGAGTATTGAGTACAGTAAAACCCCGATTTAACGCAACCTCGATTTAACGTTTTCCCACATTTTACGTTAAATTTTGAAAACCCCAAACATTACCACATATAAATGAATGTATAAGAAATTCGATTTAACGTTATTCCTTGTACTGCAAAACCCGCTTTTAACGTATACAATTTTTGGCTATCAAGTTTTTTTTTCCCCTTGGAAATGTCAGAAAAATGCTAAAATGTAATCTTTGATATATCACGCTTTACAGAGATCTGGCAACGTGGGTAAGCCTCCCTCTCGCCTTTGTGCTATTTGCCGATTTCTGTAGCGTCAGGCTGACCGCGTGGTGCGTGACCTTGGTAACTCTCTCGTGGCCCGCACAGAACACATGACCCGTTTGCTTTTGTGCTTCCCGCGAGTACCGTGTAAGCAAGCGTACATCTTATCGTGGTTTACGAAGCTTATTTTATACATCACTGTTAATTTTTAAGCTTGAGTGATGGCTACAAAGAGGAAAACACTGTCTCTCAGTGACAAAGTGCGTATCATACGCGAAGTTGAAAAAAATCCAACTGTTAAGGTGTCCGAAATGGCGAGGCGGTTAGGCATGGCTACATCAACCTTGGCAGGAATTTTGAAAAACAAGACCAGCATTTTAGACGAGGAAGGAAAGTGTGGCTCAACATCTAAGAAGAGGAAAAACATTAAGCACTCACCGCATGAAGAGTTGGAAGAAGTATTGATGGAGTGGTTCAATGGTGCACGTGCACAAGGACTCCCAATAGATGGATCGTACATCAAAGAAAAAGCATCCCTTGTTGCGGCAAAACTTGGCATGGAAGACTTCAAAGCTTCGAATGGATGGCTGGATCGATTTAAGAAGAGGCATGGCGTTACTTGCAGGGCAGTGTGTGGAGAGAGTGCTGGTGTTAATGATGACACTGTGCAGCACTGGAAGACAAACACTCTACCATCCCTACTGGAAAGCTATGACCCGCGAGATATTTATAATGTTGATGAAACTGGACTCTTTTACCACCTAATGCCTGCTAGAACTCTAAGCCTAAAAGGTGAAGCATGTCATGGTGGCAAACTAAGTAAAGAACGCATCACAGTGGTCCTTTGTGCAAACTCTGATGGCACCCATAAATTGCAGCCAGTTGTCATTGGCAAGTATGCCAAACCAAGGTGCTTCAAAAGGGTCGTAACGCTGCCATGCAAGTATTACAACAACAAGAATACATGGATGACCACAGTACTCTTCACCAAGTTTTTACAGTCTTTCGATGCACAAATGGGTGCAACGAACAGAAAAGTAATTCTGTTCATGGATATGTGCCCTGCTCATCCATTAGACCTGTCACATCTGAGAAATGTGAAAGTACACTTCTTTCCTCCTAACTGCACCAGCAAGTTACAGCCCCTGGACTTGGGAATTATTCACAGTTTCAAGGCCAAGTATCGTAAAACACTAGTCAGGAAAGCTGTAGCATACATAGACAGGGGAGACAAGCTGAAGCTGAACATATTGCAAGCTATGCACATGCTGACAGCAGCTTGGAATTCTGTATCGACAGATACACTTGTGAACTGCTTCAATAAGGCTGGCTTTGGAGACAGACGAGTAGATGAAGTAGACGTGCAGGAAAATGCTGATGAAGAGGACTGGCAATTGATCTGTGAGGATGATCCAGTTGACTTCGAACAGTATGTGACATGTGATGACAATGTTGTCACTACTGAAGTTCAGGATGTGGAGGAAATCTGTTCCAGCAACATGCAGGGAGATGAGGAGGAGGAGGAAGAGGAAGATGATGCTAATGAAACTTCAAAGCAAACCCCAACGTTTGGAGATGCTGTGGCAAGTTTTGAAGTGGTGAGGAACTATCTTCTGTCTTTCGAGGTGGATGCAGCTACTGTTCAACGCATAAATGAAGTAGAGAGGGACATCTTGAATGTCCAACAGCGGCGTCCAAAAAAGCAGACAACTCTTCTAGATTTTTTCAGAAAATAGAAAGTTATGTTTGCTATTAGATATTCTTTTTAAGCTAAGGGGAAAAAACATAATTCCAAGATTGCCTGTCGGGCCTAGGCCACCCTAAAACGGCTCTTTTCAGAGCCAACAGGGAACTAATGGGGAAGTGACGTGACTAATATAACCTCTCCTTCCCAAATCAACCTCTACCGTCACGTGGCGGGTCCTGAGTAACGCTAAAGAGGCTCTGGCGATTGTATTTCAATTGCATTGAATAGAATGACAGTAGTGCAGTATAACATGCAGCACAACAGTGAGCTGCATTACTGGCGTTGAGCAGCAGCCGGCCAGCCTTCAACAGCTTGCTAGATGAAAGGTTGCTGGCAGACAGGTGGCTAGGGGAAGTTAGGGGAAGTGGACGTGGTCATAGCAATGCACAGCTGTGAGTGGAAGGGGATCCTGAACCTGGCAAGTATTTGGTTGTCACCTTTAATGCCATTAAATTAAGTTTTTACATTAGTTCTTCTTTGATTTCTTAAAAATAGCAAAACCCCTATTTAGTGTAAACCCCCATTTAAGGTAAAAAATTTTGTACCCCCAGAAAAACGTTAAATGGGGGTTCTACTGTAGTGCCCCGACTGTACTGAGATGCTAGTGTATTGCGCTAACTATTTATTATCTGAGGGTGCGTTCACAGCTAGTTCGAGCAGCGGATTGTATTCAATAGTGTCTTCATTAAGTATATTGTTTTTGTGTTTGTAAATCTCTAAAGCTTCCAACGTATCAAGTCTATTGCCTTTCTTTTGTTTGTGTAGGATTTTCATTGTTTGTTCTATAGGCCTATTTTCGTGTTTTTCATCCAGTAGCTGTTTGGGGAATGCTGATTTTCTTCTTTCATATTTGTAGTCTGCAATATGTTCTTTAAACCTTTGTTTAAATTGTCTGCCTGTCTGGCCTATGTAGACTTTATTACAGTTAGCACAAGTTAATTTATAAACCCCGTTTTCTGAAAATATATCAGTTTTATTAGAACTAGCATTATAAAGTTTGTTTTTTATTGTATTGTTAGCACATAATGAAATATTGAATTCTTTTTTAAAATGTTTGGTTATTGTGTGTACTTAATGGGAACCTTTCTGTCAGCGACTCCCGATAGGTGGCAGCAGGGTCAAAAGAGATCCAAGCATGTTTTGGCAATCCTCTGTGTAAAACAGAGGTGTACACATATGCTTCACGAAATATATGGTTATAAAATATAAAGAAGATTAAACGGATGCTAATAGTTAATAGTCTATGAGTTCCTTCAAATCTCCTCGCTCAACACTTTCAGATCCTCAGAACTGACTCATTATCTTAATCATTTTTACAAAGAATAAAACTTAACAAGAAGTAGTATTCTCATTATCTACAACAGAAGGTCATGTTTCCAATATCTTCATCAAATGGACAAGATTCACTTATGTTCTGTTTCTTTAAACAGAAAGTTCGCCCAGCAGGAAACTCAACCATTTATTCTCTTTCAAACTATGATACAAAATTACTTCTTAAAAAGGTATCGACAGTATTTGATAAATACAACTTACTTAATTTATTAACTTCATAACAAAAATTTACATATTTCTGTTTCACATTTATTATAATTTGTATAATAAAATTATGAATATTTTGTTTAAACGGAATTTGTAAGTTTTTTCATTACAAACATTAAAACAAATGCAATTCCACCAAAAGAAACTTGACAACCCTTTTGCTATTCATATAAATGGAACAACCCTTGAGGAAAGTATAAATACCAAATTTCTGGGAATTTGGTTTGAATCAAATCTTTCTTGGAATACGCATATAGACTACATAGCAAATAAACTGAGTAGACTTTACTTTGCCTTCCGTATTCTTGCTAGAGTAGTCTCTCTCAAAACTATTAAATCTGTATACTTTGGACTTATATACTCACAAATTACTTATGGTATCTGTATCTGGGGTACATCATCAAAAATAACAACCATTTTCAAATTACAAAAGAAAATAGCAAAAATCATGTTGAAAGTGCCAGTCCGCACTCCTAGTAGAGAAGTTTTTAAAAAGTTGAAAATTTTACCAGTACCCAGTATCTTTATTTTAGAAACTGTATGTTTCGTACATAAGATTAAAGAATCTTTCACAAAAAACTCAGAATATCATACTCATAATACCAGAATAGCTAATCATCTTCATCTAAATAAACATAGGCTCACAAAATGCTTAAATAGTATAACATATCAAGGAATAAATATTTATAATAAGTTACCTGATGGGTTTAAAGCTCTTTCTAACAATGCTTTTAAAAATAAAGTTAAAAACATCCTGTTATTGTATCAACCCTTTTCTGTCCATGAATTTCTTGATATACAGACTTACCAATTTAGTTATGCTTAATTATGCTTTTTGAAGGAGAGATTTCCTCTTAATCCTAATATAAGTATTTTATATCTCAGTGTTAACAAGTTGTATCATATATTGTATTAGACTTAAGTGACGAAACCATGAATTTTGTAACAAGATTCTTCTGGTGAATAAATTGAAATGAAATGAAATGAAAATAATAAACTTACATGTAACTGATATTGGTAGAGTATATTTTTTTCTGTAACATCTACTAATGGTAATCGAAATTGAGGGTATAAGGTGGTACTAATAAAACAAAATGTCTATTGCGCACCCTCATTGGAAATTATGAAGTTCTTGAATATTAGTCCTGAGGTAAAAACTATAAAAGTGAATTTTATGTGTGTTACAAACCATAATATATAAGAGATGGAGATATTTACAGAAGTTAAGAGAAGATCTGAGGAGCAAGTTCAGCATTGAATACTTGGCTCTACTGGTACACAATGGTCAGCTGAAGGAACAAGTTGTCAGTGTAGGGGATGTTGTTCTGATAGGAGATGACTCGTCAAAGCATATAAACTGACCTTTAGGTATCATCTTAGACATATCCAGGAGCAGATGGAATGTCAAGAGTAGCCAGAGTGAAGACCTCTGGTGGAGAAAGATTATGACCACTTCAAAAACTGTATCCTTTGGAGATCACCTCCAGTACTAAAGACTTGAAAGGGTTTGAAATTATACCCACAATGATATCAGAAACAGTTGACGCAAAGGACAAGAAAACAACATGAGTGGGTCAGAAAATGAAAGTTACGAAACGTTTGGACTTGTGAATAACAGTTGACGAGTATTTATTGATCAAATTTATATGAAAATTTTAGAATTTTGTTGCAATTTAAAAGTCAGTTGGGGGTGGGAGGATGTTAGTGAATCCAATAGGCTCTGCCTTTCATATTTTTAGTTACCAGTTCGCAGGCTTTTCGTCTCCCTCCTTTTTCAGTGATGTGAAGGATGCTGCATTACTTGTATGTGAACCAGCCATCTTGTAAAAGTTTTCAATGTGGATTTGGTAACTTATGAGCTTGTGTAAATGAAATGAAGGTTCTTTTTCATTAGAATTGTTCTTATCCACAACAGTGAGCATAAATTATAATTTTAGTGGACCCATTCCATTGTTGTCAACTGACAGTTTGTAAATTAAGTAATGGGACAAAATTAATTTGCACCAACCTCTATAGCTGTAATATTTATTACCTCTATGTGGCAAGTTGTCAATATATAACAATAAAATAAGTTTCTGTGCATGTGTGTTGCATTTAGTAGCTATTATGAAGGATCTGTTTTCATGCTAGTATTCATACAGTTTAAAGGTACAAGGAAGAAGTAAAAGTATACCTGTATTGTTATTCCTTTGTTTATCAAAACTAGTAGTGCCATCTATGTTTATGCTTGTGTAACTAGAGGTTAAAATAAAAAACAGTCATTGGCGGTAACCCATCGTTTCCCTTTAGGCTATGGGCCCAGGTACGTTATTTTCGTTAATTCAGAGGAATTACAGTTGAAAATATTGTGGGTGTTACTGTGGAAGATGGCTGGGAACTACATCTCGAGTGTGCCAAAGTTAAAAGGCCGAGAAAATTACGAAGAATGGAGTTTTGTGGCAGAAAACTTGTTGGTGCTGGAAGGCATGGTTCAATACATCAAGCCCGTGTCTGGTGCAGAAACAAAGCCAAGTGATGATGCAAAAACCAAGGCAAAGTTAATACTGACTATAGATTCCGGATTATATGTGCACATTAAGAATACGGTTACGTCTCAAGAGTTGTGGGACAAGTTGAAGTCTATGTTTGATGATTCGGGGTATGCAAGAAAAATAACGCTACTTCGAAACTTGATTTCAATTAGACTAGAAAACTGTGACACAATGACCACGTATGTTACGCAACTGGTTGACACCGCACAGAGACTAAATGGGACAGGATTCACCATTAATGTTGAATGGGTGGGATCATTGTTATTAGCAGGTTTGCCAGAAAGATTTTCACCAATGATAATGGCGATTGAACATTCAGGAATTCAGATTACCACAGATGTGATCAAATCGAAATTGCTAGACATGGAAGTTTCGAATTTAGACACGGATTCCAGTGGCGCTGCATTTGCCGCGAAAAGTTTCAGGAAAAAACATGGAGGCAAGAACGAGATTTCACAGATGAAAGAAAAAATCATAATCTGCTACAAGTGTAAACAACCGGGACATTATCGAAACAAATGCCCATTGTTGGAGAAGAATGACAAGAAATCAAAAGCTTTCAATGTGGTTTTCTTGAATGGAAAATACAGCAAAAACGAGTGGTACATTGATTCAGGTGCGAGTGCTCACATGACAGTGAATAAGGATTGGTTGAAGAATGTCGATTGTTCGCCGGCATTACCAGAAATAATAGTGGCTAACAACTCGAAAGTGTCAGTAATGTGCTCGGGAGATGTAGACATAACCACAAATAGTGACTATGATATCACAATCAAAAATGTTTTATATGTGCCAAGTTTGACGACCAATTTGTTATCTGTGAATGAACTGATAAAAAATGGAAATGATGTTGTGTTCGAAGCAAATCACTGCTATATTCGCAACAAGAAGGTTTTGGTGGCAACAGCAGACTTGAAAGACGGTGTTTACAAACTGGATATTCAAACCAAAGGTGGATATTTGTTAGCAGCTTCAGCAACAGTAAGTGGAGAGATGTGGCACAGACGTCTAGCACATATAAACAGTTCAGATTTGAATAGAATGAGAAATGGCCTAGTGGAGGGAGTGTCGTTTCCTGTAAGCTCAGACACAACAAAGGAGACATGTGTGACCTGCTGTGAAGGCAAGCAGATGAGATTACCATTTACCCATGTTGGTGAGCGGAGTACAGAAGTATTGCAAATAATACATGCAGATGTATGTGGTGCAATGGAAACAAAATCCATTGGAGGAGCTCAGTATTTCTTATTGTTCATTGATGATTATAGTCGCATGACTTTCATTTACTTCCTGAAACACAAGAGTGAGGTGTTCCAGAAGTTCAAGGAATTTAAAAAGATAGTTGAAAACCAGCAGAATAGAAAGATAAAGGTTCTCCGAACAGACAATGGAGGTGAGTTTTGCAGTGGTGATTTTGAAATATACCTGAAAAATGAAGGAGTGATACATCAAAAATCAAATGCATACACCCCACAACAGAATGGAGTCAGTGAACGTGCTAACAGGACTGTAGTTGAAAAAGCGAGATGCATATTGTTCGATGCCAAGCTAGAAAAGAAATTCTGGGCAGAAGCAGCGAGCACAGCTGTGTATCTGAAGAACAGGTCTGTGACTACTGGAGTTAATGACAAAACGCCATATGAAGCGTGGTTTGGCAAGAAACCTGACTTAAGTCACATTCGCTTATTTGGAAGCCCTGTAATGGTCCATGTTCCCAAGGAAAGAAGGCTCAAATGGGACAAAAAGGCAAACCTACACATTCTAGTTGGATTTTCTGAAAATGTGAAAGGCTATCGAGTATATGATCCAAGAAAGAATACAGTCACAATCAGCAGAGATGTGATTGTGATGGAAGATAGGACAGGTATAGAGAATACTGTTGTAGAAAACTCTATGAATTGCCCTGTGAATAAAGAGGTACCAGAAGCTGATGAAATGAATAGAGTTGCAGTGGTGGAAAATTCAGAAAACTTCTCAGAACCCTTGAACTGCAATGAAGAATGCAGAGATTCAGTGGGGGAATGTTCTGATGAATCTCTGAACAGTCCAAGTCAAAGCTTATCAGCGTGTACTAATTCTGAGAATGAAGATGGCAATGACCCCATAGATACTGAAATTTCATACAGTGAAGTGATTGAAAACACTGACAACACTTTGGTGGTAGAAGGCCCTAGGACAAGAAGGCCTCCCCAGCGATATGGATATTCTCCTCAGCGATTTGGATATTCAAACATTTGTGTTTCCAGTTCAGCTCAAGATGTGGAGGAAATTGTTTTCTCAGATGCATTGCAAGGTCCTGAAGCCAAGCAGTGGAAGCAAGCTATGAAGGAAGAACTGCAGTCGTTCGAGGACAATGACGCATGGGAACTTGTTAATGTACCCAGTGATGTGTCAATAGTGAACTGTAAATGGGTGTTTAATAAGAAGCTAGACATCAATAACAAAGTGAGATACCGTGCTAGGTTAGTGGCAAAAGGTTTTTCCCAAAAACGTGGCATAGACTATGAGGATACTTTTTCCCCTGTAGTCAGGCATTCCACACTGAGGATGCTGTTTGCAATAAGTGCACAGATTGGTATGGACATTACTCACTTAGATGTTACAACTGCTTTCTTAAATGGACATTTGAAAGAGGACATTTACATGGCAATTCCTGAAGGCTTTGTAAATAATAGTGATGGTAAAGTTTTAAAACTTAAGAGAGCTATTTATGGTCTGAAACAATCTTCTTTGATGTGGTACGAAAGAGTGACAAATTTGCTATGTGACATGGGTTATAAAAATAGCAAATATGAACCTTGCTTGTTTACCAAAAATGATGTAGATTGTAGAATTGCAATAACGTTATATGTTGACGATTTTTTGATTTTCTCGAATAATGCTGATGAAACTCAAAAACTGAAAGATATGTTAAGTTCTCAGTTTAAACTTAAAGATCTAGGTCCAGTGAGGAGATATTTAGGCATGAGAATTAATGTGGATAGAGATAATAACACAATTTCTGTTGATCAAGAGTCGTACATCAATCAACTTTTGTATAGATTCAACATGGCTGATTGTAGATCTGTTGATACACCTGTAGAATGTAAGCTCAATATTGAAAGGTCTGAAACCTGTGCAACTGATATTCCTTACCAAAGATTGATAGGAAGTTTAATGTATCTTGCAGTGTTGACAAGGCCTGATATAGCTTATGCTGTTAGCTATTTAAGCCAGTTCAATAGCTGTTATAATGAGAATCATTTTATGTATGCAAAAAGAGTTCTAAAGTACTTGCAAAAGACCAAAAGCTATTGCTTAAAATTTTGTAAAGGTAATGTAGAACTAGAAGGTTTTGTTGATGCCGACTGGGCAAGCGACAGTCTTGACAGAAAGTCTTATACTGGGTATTGCTTTACTATGGCAGGTTCTGTAATCTCATGGCAGAGCAGAAAACAGAGAACAGTTGCCTTAAGCAGTACTGAAGCTGAATATGTAGCGCTGTCAGAGGCATCCAGGGAAGCAATTTATTTGAGATACTTGATGTATGAAATAACTGGAAAGCTATGTAGAATAGTGTTACATTGTGATAATCAGAGTGCCTTAAAATTGGCCTCAAGCCAGCAATCACATAACAGGACAAAGCATATAGATGTTAGGTTTCATTATGTTAGAGATGCTATTATTAATAAGTTTGTACAAGTTAAGTATGTCTCTACTCAAGAGATGCCTGCTGACTTATTGACAAAGGGTTTGTTGTCAGCGAAACATTATAAGTTTATGAACTTGTTGGGAGTTGTACCTATTTAGTGTTATCTTGAGTTTAGTTACATGTTTATTTTGATAAGTGGGGGTGTTATTCCTTTGTTTATCAAAACTAGTAGTGCCATCTATGTTTATGCTTGTGTAACTAGAGGTTAAAATAAAAAACAGTCATTGGCGGTAACCCATCGTTTCCCTTTATGTATTTCACTTTTGAGTCTAACCAATTTTAAAAGAGTGTTTATGTTATAAAACTGAATATTGTCATAATTTTTACATCTCCAAATTTTCTGCTTTAGACGTGTGCCTATGTGGCCTGAACCAAAATTTGCCATTGTGTGTAGTGTGCTATAAAGATTTTGTCTGGTTATTTGCAGATTGCAGCAAGACAAGCAGAGAGGAAACTGGAAGAGAGCAAACAAGAAGCCAGCCAATTAAGAAACAGGCTCACAATCATTGAAAAGAATGTAGCATATACTTCAAACAATGGTGAGGCCCAAAAAATAACAGACAGTGAGTATTACTTCTAGAAAATTAAGTATTAAAATTCTTTAAAAGATATGAAAGTTTTAAAAAATATATGGAAGATACAGTACAAAGTAGTCAGAAGAAAATGTGGGGATCTTTAAAAATTAAAATGAACAGAATATTTAGTGGGGTCCCTTAGGGTCAAAGTCCACCTTAATGTGGACACACCGGATAAAAGCACCAAATTTTTTCCAGGTGCTACTTAGGTACTTAGCTTTCAATTTTTGATAGGAGCCAACTCCTCCGACGGCCATTTTGAAAAATAAGTATATTATCAATATCTCAGCTTCTAAAGCACTTATGATCACAAACTGGTGTCTATAGTATTAATAAATTTCATTTTTCCTTTCTTTGAGGGTGAAGTATTAAGGAAAATGGTGATTAATGTTTCGCCTTATACCCCCAAATAATGATAAAACCAAAAAGCCGCAGTTAGCCTCAAATATTTATTATTGGAATGATATAATATGTTTGAGTTGTGATTTATGCTAAAAAAAAATACACATGCTAAAAAAGAATACACATATTTACACAGACAAATAAAATACTATTTACATTATTACAGTAATTATTTACAAATTCATTAAAATCTATTTGTATTTAAAAACATACACATAATATGCGCTGCAAATTAAAAGTAGTATGTAGTCATAAAATGTTAATCTGTTGACAGCAGATTATTATAAAACGTAACAATATCTATTTAGCTGCTAATTGCAGTAGTCAATGTTGACATAAAAAACCAGGTTGATCATATACAATAAAATTGTTGCTCTAGTAGCACGACACTCTTCTGAGTCTAGATTGTACACAGCATAACAGCAGCAGGTGAAGACATATAGTCTCTTTAGACAAGTGACTGAAGATGGTGTAAACATGCACCGAAATGCATTTCACAGTATAAAATGATAAAACCCAAGAAGCAGCAAGCCAATTTATTTTTTTTTTATTTTTTATTTTTTTTAATCATCGATTCATATATGGAACTGTCTACAATCTAGACTCAGAAGAGTGTCGTGCTACTAGAGCAACAATTTTATTGTATATGATCAACCTGGTTTTTTATGTCAACATTGACTACTGCAATTAGCAGCTAAATAGATATTGTTACGTTTTATAATAATCTGCTGTCAACAGATTAACATTTTATGACTACATACTACTTTTAATTTGCAGCGCATATTAAGTATATGTTTTTAAATACAAATAGATTTTAATGAATTTGTAAATAATTACTGTAATAATGTAAATAGTATTTTATTTGTCTTTGTAAATATGTGTAGGCCTATTCTTTTTTAGCATGTGTATTTTTTTAGCATAAATCACAACTCAAACATATTATATCATTTCAATAATAAATATTTGAGGCTAACTGCGGCTTTTTGGTTTTATCATTATTTGGGGGTATAAGGCGAAACATTAATCACCATTTTCCTTGGTGTCTATATATACATATTTGGGGTCAGGGAATACAACTACACAATGTTTAACATGAACCAACTCATCTGTCGGCCATCTTGGGTTTTATAGCAGTCATTTTGAAAAATAAGTATATTATCAATATCTCGGCTTCTAAAGCACTTAGGATCACAAAATTGGTGTCTATATATGCACATTTGGGGCGAGGGAATACAACTACACAATTTTTAACAGGAACCAACTCATCCGTCGCCCATCTTGGATTTTAAAATGGCCATTTTTAAAAAAGTGTATTATCAATATCTCAGCATCTAGATCATGTCAGGTCACAAACATTGTGTCTAAATATACATTTTTTAGGTCAGTGAATACAACTACACATTTTTTAACTTATCAGACTATATATTTGTTCACTAATATATGTACCATTTACAAATTATTCATCAATTTACTTAGTTGCCGGGCCCGTCGTTAAATAAATTCCACCTTTCTAATTCACTGTTCATAGGAAGGAGAAAAGAAGATCACTCACCATTTTCCCCCTTCACTATCTGACAATGGAACTCTGTGATGTGAAAAGAAGTCTGATCTTATGATTATTCTGGACAAGGATTCTCCAAATGATCCTCTTGATTATGTTGATGCAAAACTTCTTGACGAAGCCACTGTTGGGCACATTCTCCCCCCAACTACCCATATCATCACATTTGATGATTATGCTGATCATGTATTCATTCCTTACATCGATAAGCAATTAGAAAGCTGCAAACGAGTTGATGCAGTTTGGGACAAATATATACTGTCAAGCCTCAAAGAAGCCAGCAGAGAAAAGCGAGGCAAGGTGTTAGGAGAAAGTGTGAAGGAAGGAACAAGATCCCACTTAAGTGGGCAGATTTTTTAAAAGACCCCACCAACAAACAAGAACTTTCTGCATTCCTTTAAAAAAATTGGCAACTTTGGAATGTACCGAAAGCAAGGTTATTGTCGTCACATGTGACCATGAGGAAGCGGATACCAGGCTGATGTCCACTGATGTCCACCTATTGAATGACTGCAGTAACTGTATGGTGCGTACTGGTGACACGGACGTAGTGATGATCCTCATTGGCAAGTTCTATCACCTGATGACCTTATGTGCAGTTGTAAAGATTTGTGTTGCTTTTGGTACAGGAAAAACATTTACTTATATTAGCATTAATACTATCTGCGTGAAATTGGGTGTCAAGAAATCCCAAGCCCTCCCTGTATTCCACAGTTTCATGGGATGTGATACCACATCATTTTTTGGACGAGGCCAGCAATCTGCATGGGAGGGATGGAATTGTTATCCTCAAGTGACAGATTCCTTTACCTACATGACACTCCATCCCTACACAGAACTTGATATTGATAACGAAAATTTCAAATTACTAGAACGCTTCACTGTGATCTTATATGATAAGAACTGTGGTTTAGACAATGTGGATGAAGCCAGGAAGGTGCTGTTTTGTAAGAAGAATAAGTCAATGGAGAAACTTCCCCCAACGAAGTACTCACTACTCCAACACTCCAGGCGGGCTGCATATCAGGCAGGGGTATGGTGTACCAGTGAGCACAGTCAACAGCTTGCTCCTAATCCAGAAGGCTGTGGCTGGACTCAGAAAGTAGATAGTGCGTCATGGGTTCCTGTATGGAACATCTTACATCAAAAGCCTGTACCGAATTGATTAAATGTAATTTTATGAGTCTGAGAGGCTGCACTGGTAGGTGTGCATACAAAATAGTGTGTTGGAATTGCACTGAGCTGTGCAAATGTCAGTGTTTGAATACCACATAATAAATTTATATAAGGTATCCTTTCATATAATACGCCATCTTTATATATGATTTGGTAATATGATTGTAAACATAATGTATTTATGTTGTTTTTGTATATTTTGAATTGAATAGTAGCATATCATTAGTAACATGTGGAGTGAATAAATATGTAGTCGGATGCATTTAAATTTCTTTCAAACGATTCTATAAATTTGTTAATTTTTTGAACAGTTAATTGGTGAATAACTTGCAATTGGTAGGCCTAATATACTAGTGAATAAATATGTAGTCTGATACTTTTAAAAATTGTGAAGTTGTATTCCCTGACCCCAAATATGTATATATAGACACCAATTTTGTGATCCTAAGTGCTTTAGAAGCCGAGATATTGATAATATACTTATTTTTCAAAATGACTGCTATAAAATCCAAGATGGCCGACAGATGAGTTGGTTCATGTTAAACATTGTGTAGTTCAGTGGTGATATTCAGCCGGTTCGCACTGGTTCGCAAGAACCGGTTGTTAAATATCTTGTAGGTTCTCCGAACCAGTAGCTTCACAATGAGTGATTGCCTTTTTCCAAGATCAGATTCACGCCAATCCACAACAGTGATAATACATATATGAATTTGCTAGAACCAAAACATGCCATTTCTGTTCGCTAGCGGTGGACTACCACCATAGGTAAAGGGCATGCGGTTAAGTTGGCAGTCTCTCTTATTTGCGCACGGCCAATCTTCTCGACACTCGCTCGCTTTGCTTTCGATGTTCGATTATAAAACGGACTGTGGTCTTCTTTTGTTGTGTAAGGTTATGTTTTAAGGAAGCTGAGTAAGTTTAATATGAGTATGAAAAGACAAAAATCACAAAATAGCACATTGGGCTATTTTGAATCAACATCAAATACCCTGATGAGAACCAGTTGTTAAACTGTTTGAATATCACCACTGGTGTAGTTGTATTCCCTGACCCCAAATATGTATATATAGACACCAATTTTGTGATCCTAAGTGCTTTAGAAGCCGAGATATTGATAATATACTTATTTTTCAAAATCGCCACTGTAAAATCCAAGATGGCCGACGGAGGAGTTGGCTCCTATCAAAGATTGAAAGCTAAGTATCTAAGTAGCAGCTGGAAAAAATTTGGTGCTTTTATCCAGTGTGTCCACATTTTCATGCTAATTGGGGTAGCTACGTATACGTATAATTATATAGTTGCATTTTATCCATTGGTACCAACTTACCAAAAACATTTGGTGTGCTCAAAGACTTTAAAATGTTATAATCATGATTTAAATGTTTGCAATTTATTACAATCATTAATAATTAATACTTCAACCATTCAAAAAGTGTTGTGTAGCCTAATTAACAGAAATCCTTTAAGATTTTATTTTGGATCTTAGATAACTATTAAAATGCAACGAAATAAAGTAAAACGTGGGTCCACAACTAAGCACAACATGTTGCAGATGTCTTTCTACTAACTGTAGTTCTCTCTATAAATTCATCTCAAGCATCGTCTAGGTCCAACTTTTCCATGCTATCCTTATGTACTCTTAGAACAGCAATGTGGTTGGTGCCTAAATTCTGGTGAATTTTCACATGTTGAATTTCAGAAGCTGGTGAAGATTACTTGTCTTGTCTCTATGCACCCTGATTGCCACTTCCTGCTTTGCTAAGTATTGCAATGATGAAAATAATATTTATTGTGATATTAAAGTTTTACAACTTGCCAGACTGAATGTAACATTCACTCCCGTCTGCACTGCCACAACTGTGAAGTTTCATGGGACCTGTGCATACTTCCAGTTAATTTTATATGTAAAATGACTAAGGCCCATCTTACGATGTCCAGTTAAGTGGGAGTAAATGTTAACTGGTAGTCGGTCGGAGCAAAGTTCCAGTAAACACTTCTTTGTTCTTATCACCTCCTAGTTAAAGTTTACTCCCGGTTAACACAATCAGACAAAAGTAACAGCAATTGGTACGAGCGTTTCTCAGTTGTTTACAGCAGTTTTTCATCTGTTTTCATTGTTTGGTTTGATTTTGCAATAGATAATGAGGTTATGGCTGATATCAAAAAGTAAAGACACACAGCAATTTCTCTTCAACACAAGAGAAAATTGTTATTGTTTCTGAATATTATTGACGAAAAGCGTCATATAATTCAAAATAAATAAACACACAGTAATGTGTGGCCATAAGAGCAAAGCTGGAAAGACGTATAGGAAAAAACCTCTTGTGAAACATAAATTCCTCTGAACTTAATTCAAGTATACAGCACACAGTACAGGGAGTAGTGTGCATTAAGTTGTCTTAGCCTAAAAAGGTTGCATAATTTGTGAGGCATGACTTAAAACCTAATAAGTTTCTGTATGAAGTGTGTAGCTAATAACTAGAGGATATATTACGAAATGTTTTCAAATGAAATTACAGCATTAGCTCGTAGCATAACATAATAAACTACATTATATATGTCTGTCTGTCTGTCTGGAACCCTACAGCCCCTATGTTGGGACAAAGGGGCCTCCATGTGGGAGTTTCTGCTACCTATATGAATTTTGTTAAGCTTATTTTCCGAGAGAGGGCAGAGGGACAGATGGTAAGCCCATTAACTCTCAACCTCCCTCAGGGAACTTAGGCATTACTTGGATGTGAAAGGGTCAAGAAATGTTGTCCAGAGGCTCTAATTTAGGCTTGGAGTTCTTTTATGTGCTGTAAATCTACGACACAGGCCCCCCCAGCTTAAAGTCCCTCTCGGAGGACTCCGTGCCCAGAAATTTTATGTCCTGAAAAATCCATGGACCGCAGCCGGGTTTGATCCCGCGACCTTCCCTAACTCAAGACCACTGTGGCCAACACATTACATAAAGGCTAATATATTATTACATCCTTACTGATAAAAGCTGCTTATATCTGCGTTGAACGGTTGTTTGGTTGTTCACCGTGCAAGTTCTACATAAGCCATATTACCAATAAACGGAGTGTAACTGCCGAGGTTTACACCGGGTTTGTATGTCCAACGTCATCAACACGTCACTCTAGTTGTGACGTTACTAGCCCCTGGCTATGAAGGGACTGCTGAACGCTATCTGTCGGAGCAGCCGGCAAACAATGATGGATCGTCTGCAGACAGTAATTTTGGTTTCAGTATTTCATTATATTGTTTTCAGAAAGCTGTAATCATGGGTACAAGTATGGAAATATGTCCCGCAAACAAGGAACAATGTTTATAATTCCGCAAAAGCAGCTCAGAATATTCGTAGTCTCAAAATTCAATCTCAGACATCTACGAAACGACCGGCTGTTACCGATATCGGCCATCTTGATTATTTACGTCAAGTTTATACAAGGGGGCCAGGTTGTGTAAAGCGTTGCACACATTCAGCCTTATGCAAGGATTATTAGTACACTTTTTCTCCTCAGCTGTGTATATTCCTGGTATAAATGTTACAACTGGATTATTAGTAAGACTGTTAGATATTACACTTATTACAACTGTTTTCCACTGAGATGAAAGTTCTTTGTTTTTTCTCATTCTTCATCACATCCAGAAAAACTACATCTTTCGACACAAAAATTTCCTGGGTATCTGGATCCATGATGCGATATCCGTTTTCTGAATACCCCACAAATATTCTTCTCTTACTTCTTGGATCAAGTTTCTTTTGGTTTTCAAGGATTCTGGTGTACACAACCGAACCAAAAATTTGTAGGTTAGAGAGATTGGGTTTATGTCCATACCACAGTTCTGCTGATGTATTGTCTTTTACATTGGTAGGGTTTCTGTTCACTAAGTATGCTGCAGAGTACAGAGCTTCACCCCACATGTAGTTCTCCAGGTTGGAGTCAAACAGTAGAGCTCTTACTCTGTTAACAAGAGTCCTGTTCATTCTTTCTGAGGTACCGTTGTCCTGAGGTGTGTATGGAATAGTGTAATTCAACACAATTCCTTTTTTCTTACACCATGGTTTAAAACTATTGCTGCTGTATTCACCTCCATTATCACACCTTATTTTTGATGCTTTCAGGTTGAAATGAGCTTCAGCTTCATTTACGTATTCTTTCAAACATTCTTCCACCTCACTTTTCTGTTGCAGTAGACACACTTTCACAAAGTGTGTGTAATCATCCACACAAGTAATGAAATAATTTTTATTGTTGTATGTGGGTGATCTATTTTCCCACAGACATCTGAGTGTATGATCTGTAACGGTCTTTTGCTCTTTTCCTTTCAGTATTGAAAGGCGTTCTCACTAGTTTAGCTTTGAGGCATGTTTCACACTGTGAGTCACTTTTGCACTCTTTTAATGTTTCTGGTACACCACTGCAGAGTTGAGGAATTTTCTAGAGGTTGTTGTAGCTGATATGTCCAAGCTTCTTGTGCCAATCTTCAAGAGTTCTTTAAGTAGCAAGAGCTTCTTTTGAGTTTCTTGGATTTTCTATATTCACCACATAAAACCATTGTTATTCTTGTATTCTTGCAGCAAAACTTCATTGTCCTTAAACACATGCACTTGATGTTTTGTGAACAATACTTCTCCATCGTGCTGAGTGATTGCACTCACTGACAGTAGATTCCTGCTTAGCTCTGGCACATATGTCACATCTTTAAATATGACATTATCCGTTTCAATAGTTCCAACAAGTTCACCCATCATACTGTTTCCATGTTTTTCCACTTTTATGTTTACAGGTTGTTCTGGTATTTTTGTATTCTGGAGAATATTTTCTTCATTTGTTAGATGAGCATTGCATGCACTGTCAAGAACAAACTCACCTTTGTTATAGTCAGCTGTTGCCTTTTTCTCACTTATGTGCACTTCAGTCAGAAAACTCACTTTTTCACTTTTCTTTTCCATAGGCTTATTCCTTGTGAAGCAGTTTTCCACTGAATGATTTGTTTTCTTACAGATGGTGCATGGTGGATATTGTTTGTTTTTATTTTCTCTGTCTTTGAAGAAACAATTTTCCTCAGAGTGATTTCTTTTCTTGCAGATTCCACACGGAGGGTAAATATTCAATTTCTTATTGTTTCTTCTCTTGTACGCTTTGAATGCAGCAGGTTCTTCCTTGGCATTTCCTTTGAGAAGATCTTCTTCTTTTGACAATCTTGACTTTAAATTATCAAGGTTTATGTCACTGTCTGCCGCAGAATCCCAGGCGCTTCTAAAGTGTTTGTACTGGTCTGGAAGAATAGTCATGATTTTTGTTATCATCGTGTCATCACTGATCTCATCTCCAGTAGTCTTCAGCCTGAACACGATATTTTGAACATGACTTATGTTAGTCATAACATATTTTGATTTGTCCCAGGTATAGTTGAAGAAATCAGATTTTAGCTGTTGTTTCTGTTGTGCAGATTGTTTGTCATAGATATTCTTCAAGGTATCATACATGTCTTTTACTGTATCGCATCTGAAAATATGTGACTTGACGTGTTGATCAATTGTTCTCAGTATATAATACTATGCTTTTGCGACCTTTGTCTTCCACCTGTCAATGGTTTGTGCACTGTCATCATCCTCTTCCATGGGCAATGTTTCTTCACCATTAACTATTTTGTAGAGTTGTTTTGCACGAAGCATCATTCTCATTTCAAAATTCAACAGTGGATATGTTTCAGCATTCTTGAGTTTTGGGATGCTAGACAGCTTGTTTTCTTTGGTCGCCATGCTTAGGCGTGGTCCTCACCTCTCTGCGTATCTTCATGTGCAGTCATTACACTGATCACTTTCTACAGCTGTGCGCACTCTTGAGCCATGCCTGGGCCCATAACCTATTATAGTTAAGATTATATGGAGTGCATACAGTCTTTAGCAGTAGGGGTTTTCACTATTCTGGTAAAAGAATGCAAACCACATGCCTTCAGGTTTTACTCTATACTGACGAACGACTTCGTCTCGTAGTTTTATTAAACAACATGGTGGATTACAGCACTACCAACATATGATTATACTGAACACAATTATGTTGAATGTTACAATGTTACCAAGATATCAACAAGTTTATCTCTACAAATGCCCATGTTTGAAAAAGAGATTACAATTTAGTCATGGAATACCTTTTTCAAAGGTATTGCCCATAAAAATAAATAAAATTAAAATTGCCCGTTTAAAAATTATTAAAATTTGGTAACAGGTTACCATTGAACAGTCTACATATTGTCTTGAGTAGGCATGGTCTTGCATGAACTTTCATGTTGCCTACCTGATTCCCTATCTTCTCACACAGAATGTAAACAAAACAAACCTGTTTACATGTTAATCATTACACAAATGTAAATAACCCTGTATATTACTCTAACCACTATTACCTTGTAGAAGTTTTTACCTAACATGCATCATACCATGTTACAATGAATATTTACAAACATATTTTCAACTTGGAAAAATACAGTCATATTGCCCTATAACTTCTAAAAATACAGTCATATTGCCCAATAACTTCTCTCCCCTCTTATTGTAGGCCTATATTGCCTATTTTTACTTCTGTCATAATCGGTAGGCCTATATTTAATTCAGATTTACATAGTATACTATACGTACAAACAGTAAGGTTTGTCGAGTCTGCTTAGACTTTTGTATGATCACTAAAATAATTTTCATACGCATATGTGTCGGCCTGGGTGGCGCAGTTAGTATCACACTGGCTTTCTGTGTCCAAGGTTGCGGGTTCGATCCTGGCCCAGGTCGAAGGCATTTATGTGTGCATAAATGTGACAGGCCTATGTCAGTATATTTACTGGCATGTAAAAGAACACCTGTGGGACAAAATTCCAGCACACCGGCAATGGTCACAGGCCTAAGTAGCAGTACATCCCCGTCGTTAAATAACTATATACCATGATCCTATTATAGAAGAAAAATTCCTCTGACACTGGAATTTAAACCCAGGACCTTCGGCTATCCGTGCCAATGCTCTACCAACTGAGCTTAGCCAGAGTTAACTTCACAATAGATGGAACCTCTCCTATGACTGACTGCCCTTAATGGTCTACCTCACTGACAAGTTATGTCATATGAAGTACTATGAGGCACACGAATTAGTGATTTTTATGACCCGTCTTCCACTGTTATTGTACAGTTAACATTCAAGATGGATATGTATGCATTCATGAACCACAGATTATTGTCTCTGTTGGACATGACATGAGAGTATTATAATTCTGAGAATATTATAATTTCAATAATTCACTAATTAGTGTGCCTTGCAGTACTGCATATGACATAACTTATCTGTCAGTGAGGTGGAATATTTAGGACAGTCAGTCATAGGAGAGAGGTTCCATCTGGTGCTGTGAAATGGACTCGGGCTTAGCTCAGTTGGTAGAGCATTGGCATGGATAGCCAGAGGACCTGGGTTCAAATCCCAGTGTCAGAGGAATTTTTCTCCTATAATATTCTCAGAGACAATAATCTGAGGTTCATAAATGCATATATATCCAACCATATACCATATACCAACCAACATATGCATATGTACTATGATGTGACATGAGAACTAAGGTTCATCAAGTCAGCTTAAAATTCCACAAACACATGACAACGAACAAACGTATTCCCTACCTTACACTATTCCTTTGACTTGGGTGATGTAAGTAATGTTTCAGCTCAAACTGCATACCAATCCAATTGCGGAACACTGCACATTTTGAATATCATTCCCTGACGACATACTAAGTAATTGTTCACACACACAATTTAACCTTAATTACAATTATAACCTAAGGTATTCCTGTTCATTAGGAAAAAGCTATGTATGTTGAAATACTTGATAGGGTTTCATAAGTTGCTTCTGGTAGCAACCAAGGAAAAAATTTCATAGTTGTCTCCGAATTTTCAGACAATATAACTTGGCCCTTTGAAGATCTTCATTCGCGATTTCCTTCGCAAGTAAAGATGATAGTGTTATGTCACATATCAATACCTTATCATTTATGTTGGGAAGCCATATGCGTTTGTATCACCTCACCTTTTCCTTGCATTTTGCAGCACATGCTTTTATGCGGTTAAATGTTTGTTTGCAGAATTCAACTTCAGTGAGAGGTTGGTCTACTTGTTCAGCTTCAGCCAAGTTCCTAATAACTGATGTCATGAGTTTTATTGGAACCGCTTTAGGCACTGAGCTAATGGAATTGTTGATTACATGTTTGATTACTTCACAGTGACTGAACCAGTCTTTATGATTTTTGTGGCACAAAATTCTGAAATACCACAACACTTCTTTTATCGCTGTTCGCAAGAATTCCCAGAAGAAAATTATAAAGAACATTTGTAGAGTTTTATGTTGTGGGCTTGTAAGGCCTCAGTTAACTTTTTACTAGTGTGAACTGTAGCACTGTCAGTGAGAAGGCTGGAAATTGGACCGTAAGTTGGTATGTGTGAATCGTGAATTTTCTTTAAAATTGCATAGCTACTGATTTACTTCATTGGATGGATATTAATAAATTTGAAAATATGTCACATGATGAAAACAAATTTAAACCGAAATTACTGACTGGCATAGGACCAAGGCTGTCAATCTCCATCAATGCATTACGCCTATCTCTGATGATAGCCTGTGTTTAATTATCATAGCGAACCGTCATGGGTTTCGCTTTCTGATATATTTCAATTGTGGATGTTATCTTCCCTACCTTTCGTGACAAGTGTTTTATGTAGAAGTTTTCTGCAATCATTAAGGACACCTTGTCACTGCCTGAATGATTCAAAACTTCATGAAAACTAAGAATTAATTATCTTTTCATGACTTCTCGAATATAGGTTTTCCATTTTCTGACTTCATTTTCACTGTCATCCTGTTTTCTCTTAGTTTGGTCAGTACATAGTCAACATGCTTTAAATGCAAGTCAAAATCATCTCCAAAAATAAAAAACCCATCCATCTCCCATACCAAATGTACTATCACCGCCTTCTGAGATCTCTTTTGCATCAAGGATCAGTCTTTGAATGTCTGGGTCACTTTCCTGTAGCTGTTTATATGCCTAAAACTTTCTGAAATTTTGTTTTCCCAAAGCCTTTAACTGCATTACTGCTACCTCATAACTTGGAGCTGCTATTGTTTCTGGCAAGCCCTGCTTGAAATTTAACCTTGAAAGACAATCTCTGAAAATATTTTTCTCCCCGGGAATATGTCTAATTCTATGTTATATGACATAATCTCATGAGCGCATCTCGAGATGCGAGAACTAGAAAGTTTACATCTATTCATAAAACACAAGCTATTGTGATCTGTGAACAATATGATTTTTCTGTCGAACATATATTGTTTGAATTTCATCAAGGCGAAAAAGATTGCCCAGATTTCCTGCTCAGTTACACATGTGTTTGTTTCTAACCTAGATAGGCCTCAGCAAGCCATGCCTATTACATGTTTCACCTGCCTCTTTCACCTGACACAACACTGCCCCGTAACCTTTCCACAATGTGTCAGTATACAAAGTGTAAGGTAAGTCACTTCTAGGCCTCTAAATATTCTCAAATCCCTTCTGTTCTTCTGTGTCCTTTCTTCCCTTAATGGAGCCACATGTTGCGCATAATTTACAAGAAAGCAGCTTTGAGAATTTAAAATGCCTAAGAATCTCAACTGTTTCACTGTCTTAGGTGTTGTTGAATCTACATAATACTGTCATTTCTGTCTGTTAGGCCTAATGCCCTCTCGTGAGATCACATACCTGACAAATTCTGTCTCTTGTTTGAAAAGTATAGTTTTGTCTGGTTTCACTGTCATCTTTTTTTCTTAGTTTGGTACATATCAGTATGCTCTAAATGCAAGTCAAAATCATCCCCAAAAATAAAAAATTCATCCACGTACTGAACTTAAAAGTCATTTGTAGTTTCCCAAAACTTTTGTCTAAAACTCTTAACAAGGCACTCCCAGAAGTGGATAAGCCAAAAGCACACTGTGTATACTAATATTTTTCCCGTTACGGACACACGCTATATATTTTCTTGAACTCTCTTTTAATGGAATCTGCCAGTAAGATGTGAGGTCGATTCCTGAAAAATATTTTCCTACTTTCAGTTTTCCTAACAATTTTTCTTGATCGAGTGTGACACAAACACATCCATCTTTCTTCATTACGCAACATAAAGCATTTACATATAGGCCTACTGAATTTGAAGGTTCAATCATGTTTTGTTGCAGCATATTATTAATTACTTTTTCTTTACCTTCACGCATACTAAGCGGTACTCGTACATTTGTGGCTGTAAGGTTCTATATTTTCCTCTGAAAGTATGTATATATGCCATACATAGGTCTGCAGTATTTGAAAATGAATCAACATTACATAATAACACCTGCAATCCTTTCCCCTTCCAATCGACTTTTAAACCACAACCCAATTCTACTTTCTTGCTTAAAACTTGGCTCATGCTCTATCCTTCTAACATGAGTGCATGAGGCACTGATTCTATCTGCTCGCTCGACCTAGAGTTATTTAAGACACAACTATTTATATTTCTCAGTGACACCACCTGTTGTGTACCAAATTCACACTCCAATAACCCTTGTATACACACTTGTTGCTTATTTATTTCCACCTCTGACTGTGGAATAATATCAACTAATTCAGTCTCTCCTGTCATTAAATATTCTACAAAGACAATATACCCCGAATTTCTTTTTCTTGTACTAATGTCTTGTCCAGGGATACGCCGTAGCGTAGTGAGGTGCTGCACTACAAACCGGAAGGTCATGGGTTTGATTCCCGATGAGGTTGTTGAGATTTTTCAATTGGCCTAATCCTTCTGGTGGCACTATGGCCCTGGGGTCGACTCAGCCTCTAACAGAAATAAGTACCAGGAGCAATCTTTGACGACTCTTGCACTTTTAACGGCCTATTGGGGTCAAATTCATGGATCGCATCAGAAGTCTCATTAGAAATTATACTATCAGAAGAGGAGATCAGTCACTTTGTGCGAGTAGGTAAATTTATTGGTACCGGTTGGGGTGGATTATCCACCACTATATCTGGTAGAATAGAGTTGAAGTTGTAAGGAGGTAGTACAGTAAGAATATGTGGGGTAAGTGTAGTCATTTGACTAATAGTTTCGGACTGTGAAAGCAGAAGCTTGCTATCAGAGAGACCAGTCCTCACCCTTTGGTTAGTATTATGAAGAGCTGACACTGCTGAGGATAGAGGGGGATATTGGTTTGGAAGCTGATATGCAGCCAACTTGCATTGGCAATACAGGTGGCCTTCTTGTTTATGCAGAAAACACATCGGTGTGTCAGTAGAATCGTAGATCCAATAGTTAGTGTCTTCATGCTATAACTGAAAACTCTCAGGAAGTTTTTCAAAGTCCTCTGGCTTAACATAAAACTGCATACGGGAACTCAAGATATGTGAAAATCCAGGGGTTGATATTCCTGCTTTAACATGGGTAGTGGATGACGTGGGTGATATCCCATAGTTGGCTAGACAGTTTTCCAAGACGCAGCTAGGAATAACTGGAAAAACATTCGATAATATGACTATCCTTTGCTTTTTCAAAAGAGGATGAAGTTCTGCAACGGTATTCGCCCCTCTCGTTCCGCTGCCTCGTGATTAGGCAACACATGTAACGAGCGTACATGCAAAAGGTCGAGCTAATGTTCCCGCCTCATCTCACCATATTCTTCGTTTAGAAAATTTTATTGTGTACAATAAATAACACTCACACGTAAAGAGTCCTACTAATGTTCTAACGTTACCATCTTTACACCACAAAATTTCATAACCCACACAATTCTAATACATACTGCTGTTTACATAAGCTTTCTGCATGCTTTTTGCTTAATTTGTTTCGCGGATATCTGCGATCAATAGTCGTGTGAAGTGGAGTAATTTTGAATGCAGCTACAACTCATTACAGCTATCTGTGAGGAAAAAATCCCCTGTTATTCACTCTCCTCTATATACTTCCTAATACGGGACAAATTAAATCTCCCCGCTAGCTATTTTCCCTTTCTTTAATTCATACACCTCTACAATCACACCGTCAGGAAGCACGAGTATGAGGGTCTTTAGCAATGCGCTCCAATATATTTTAATTTCAAAAGCACTTTTTATTGTATCTGCCAATATCAGAAGTCCAAATCTACTATCTATAGTTAAACGTAGGCTTCCATTCCTCATTATTTTTTTCTGTTTTTCTTACCCAGCATATAGGAGAAATATAGAATGCTCAATTATACCGCTTCGTAACATATCTTGAATCAATTTGTCAGTACTTTCTTGTAGTCCAGTCAAATTAAATTTTTTTGCTGCATTAAATCATGTAGTTCCAAATGTTTCAGGAATGTGTAGTGGGAGGTCCCCTGAAGATCGCCTAATGTTTTCCCGCCAATTTCAGGTGCCGCGGGGGATGGGGGGAGGCTCAAAGGTCCCTTTTTTTGAGTTTTTGGCACAAATCTCGAAAACAGTGCATCGTACAGAAAGTGTGATGGTATTCAAACTTAAAGCTTATTAAATTCCCGACAAAACGGTATATTCATATTTATCTTTATATGTTACCGTCTTCGAGAATGAGCCGGCGAAAATGGAAAACCTGCAGAAAAATTTGTAGCGCCTCAAGTTTTTCGTCGAACTCGCCCATCCAATTCTTTAGTTTTCCATTTTACAAGAAACTTGTAAGAAAAGAAGTTGTAGAGAATTACATGTTCTTCAAGAATATACACACATTTGATAATTTATCTTCACGTAGTCAAAAGTTAGACCGTATTTAAATTTCGGGGTCGATTTCGAGATTCCGCTAGTAAACTGCTCATCATTTTATTTCTGTTTTTGCTTTAACTCTCTGTCACGTTATTTAATGTTTATGTGAACATTGTAACTGCAAAGGAATTTTCCTGCTCTTATAAACAAAATCTGGTACTGGTTCCTTCATTTCCAAACCATGTTCATAATTTGTTAACTCCCAATAACCTTACTAAATACATCTTTGTTCTTCCATTAAGACATCAAACAAGGCCTCTTTCTGATTTTGCAAAATTAATTTTATATTTGCCACATTATTACACAGTGTGTCTTCTACACTCATCTCCCCTTTTTTGCTCTCATTGTTGCAAACATCTATGCCATTTATATGTACCACCTCTAGCTTCGAGGCTCGCCCAGGGATAACCTTGTCAGCTGATCTATTCCCACTACTCTCAGCTCCCCCATCACATAATGTATGATATCTTCGTCGTTACATTTATCCAGACTTGTGAACTCATCGGGCTCACAGCCCTCATTTTGTTTCATTTGGTTAATGTGTTCTATGACTGCATTACCGAAACATATTTTATTTACTCGAGCGTCCTCAAACAACTCGGCTCCTTTTACAATAAATGCTTCGCCTAGGAGTTCATTTTCTCCTTCAGGCTTTAGATTTCCCTTTATCGGCGCCTCCTCTGCTATAAACGGTACATGAACTAGCACTTTGTCCCTGTCTAATATTTCCACCTCATTCTTCTCGAAATTTACATGGCATTGCTGTTGACTTAATGTGTCACAACCTATAATGAAGCAATGTGACAAATGTTTTACGGTCAAGAAATATATCTCAAATTCATGTCCTTCCATAAAAACGCTTAACATGCTCTATTTTAAATCTCCTGGCGGACACAGCAACTCTGCAATACACTCCCTGTACTGCTAAATCTTGCATCTTAACCCTGCGGGCCTTCAAATCATCATATACTTTAGAATCCATTATCGAAAAAGTGGAACCAGTATCTAGCGAAGCTTTCTCCTTCCTTTCTCCTACTCTGATACTTATCATGGGTACCGGTAGTAAATTGGTACTGCTTTTAACATAATTTATTTCACGTTTAAATGTGCCATCCCCTCCGACACCTTGCTCTGCAACCCTCACAACTACTGAATCCTTCAGCGTATTAACATTTGCATTTTAGTGACCTGCCCTTGACTTGCTAGCAAGCCACGTTGAGGTTTAAAGGCTCACCCCTTTCATTCAACTCATCTCTACCACTGGCTATTTCACAGTCACGGCCTTGGTCCATACCACGTGGGCTCTGATCTCTCCCCCCACTCGAGTTGTTTGTCAACAAACGGCGGCCATCTTGATTCCTGCCTCTTCCCTTACATGGGCCCCCGCGGCCACATCTGCCATCACCTGCATAACCGTACTCACCCCTCCTGGGCAAATCACCTTCAAACTCTACGTTATTAACCTGATTATTAGGCCTATTTGCATAAGTCGGGCCACTTCTTCCTCTAATCGTGCCATTTCCTCTGTAAGGAGCTCCCTCATTCTTGTTATGATTCCTATTCTGATTGCGTGTATAATCATTATTTCCACTCCTGTTTGTGTCATCTTCATATTGATGCATAGGCCTATTTTCATAATTCGTCCCATCATCCTGATTTTCAGCCTTCTCCCTTTTCATTCATATATCGAAACTTTCTAGCAGTTTGATCACTTGTCTGTAGTTTTTGGGATCTGAAACCACTAAGCTATTATACACCTCAGGCGGAAAATGCCTGCTAATTAGCTTTATAATAGATTTCTCGTCCAACTCCCCTAGAGATCTCGCCTTACAAGCTGTCAATACAAAGTACCCGCTCATTGACATATTACTTTTTGCCTGGTATTCTCCATGGTAAATAGATAATCTTATTTGGTCCTGTACTGGCCCAGCCCAAAATCTGCCCAAAAATATGGTTTTGAACTGCTCATAACTACAGGTAGAATCCACAGCGAGCTCAATCCACGATTTTGTTAAACCACGGAAAGCCCTAGGTAAAATAATCATTTTATACTGCTCAGGTACCTGTTTGATCAAAAAGTACTGGTCTAAACTGGTTAGAAACGCTTGAGGGGCCACGCCTCCATTCTCCGAATAAATGGGTAATGCAATTTCACCCCCTACAAAATTACCAATACTTACATTACTGCCACAATGCTGACTATTGACCGTAGTGTCGGATCCTTTCACGCCGGGACTGAGTTCAGGACCAGTGTACTGTAAGTTGGCATTTCTATTAGGCTCTACTTCTATGCGTGTATTCACTGATATGTCATTCGCTATTGATTGCCTATTCTCACCAAGTACACCAGCACTGATTTCACTCCCATCGCTACTTTCCCTAGAATGCGTACTCCCACCTTCTTGCACTAAGCAGCTTGATTCCCTATCATTTCTTAGCACACCTGTGCTTGCTTTTGATTCCAACTCACTGACCTTAGCCTGGCATTCAGTAATGGCTTAGTCAGACATTTCAATTGTCTGTCCTAATTCTTTATTTTTAGCCTCCATTTTATTTATCTTTGCCTCTACTTTATCCAAAATTTTTATCACTTCGCCCTTAAGATCATTTATTTTATCCCCTGCAATATTATAATTTATTATTTATTCTTGACTCTGCCTTAACTATTTCGTCTTCCATAGACTTTATTTTATGGTGTAAGTTTTGCTTGCATTTTTCACCCTGAACTTTAATTTTACTGTCAACTGTCTTCTGAATCAGTTGAGGAATTTGATGTCGTACTGGCATGTTGTCATGGTAGCTCAATGGTAGAGCATCGGCGCGTTAAGCCGAAGATCCGTGTTCAAATCCCGGTTATGACATAAAATTTTTCAAGCTGATTCTTACTTGTATTAATATCCCAGACATGGATTTAATGTCTATTTCCTTTCCCTCCACTTAATTAATAGTATATAAATAATAACTTGGCTTCAAAGTACCTACAAATGTAGGACGCCATTGGATGTGTGTTCTCAACGGAGAAACCTCCCGTGGTCTGCCTTGTCTTCTGAATCAGTTGAGGAATTTGATGTCGTTCTGGCATGTTGTCATGGTAGCTCAATGGTAGAGCATCGGCGCGTTAAGCCGAAGATCCGTGTTCAAATCCCGGTTATGACATAAAATTTTTCAAGCTGATTCTTACTTGTATAAACTATAATTAACTTACTGTTGTGAATTGCAGTATACCTGAGTTGTAATGAATACAATAAAATCAATCCAAACAAGGTGGCCAAGGCAAGAAGTCCTGGATTCAAATCTCGAACCTAATAACCAGCCAATTTTACTTGGGTTTTTCATGGTTTCTTCATTCGCAAAGACAAATGTCAGACTTGTAGGATTTGGTTACTTACCATACCTCATCACCACTCTGTCACCCAGTATTACAATCATTTAAACGGAATATCAGTCAAGAAGATGTCACCGAACAATAGAAACAGATGCTCACAAAAGAATTATTTTATTACAAAACTCTACTGGTAAACCTAAACATGTGATATGACCATTATGTGGAGGTGGGACATTATAGTTATTTAGAATGTAAGTCCATTACATAGAACTTAAAAGGTAAGTCCGAAATTAACAAAACTAGCACCACACATGTATACTGTTAAGTAATCCCTATAGATATTGTAATGTAATTTATATATATATAGGTGCTATAGAAGTGTCATAAATCATTGCGGCCTGCTGGTCTCAAAAGTCCGAAATTAACAAAACTAGCACCACACATGTATACTGTTAAGTAATCCCTATAGATATTGTAATGTAATTTATATATATATATAGGTGCTATAGAAGTGTCATAAATCATTGCGGCCTGCTGGTCTCACCAAAAAGAAAATGGCCCTGTAGGTAAAGGCCTAGCGAAAGGAATTCATCTCGTGGCCCCAAGACCCTGAATTTTACTACCAACTTTATAAAATTTTAACTGCTGTCTTCCATATAGTAATCCCATGGTTAGCATCCAGTGGTAATCTTCTAGGTAAGGTAACTGAAAAATCCATACCTAGAAGTTTATCTAGCAACGTACAAAAGATTACTACATAAAAATTCAGTGAATTTTGAAAAAAAATCAGAATGATTGTATTGAGAGCTGCTGCTTACCAAATGTTGTATGTAATTTATTTTGAAATAGTTAATTCAGTGTGTTAAATTTAATTATTTTATTTTTAAACAGGGGTGACTGGTGATAGTAATGATGAGCTCACAAATTCCCCATCACATATGGGGATGTCTTCTCTGGAAGATTCACCATCCTCACCTCAGGTTTTCCAACATCATGATGCTTTGACAACTTCTCCACTTCTAGCTGGCCCACCACTTCCTCCGGAGTCTATTTTTGGATTGCCTCATCCTGGATTCATACCACCGCCTCCTCCACACCATGCTCCATTTCTGCCTCCACCTCCTCCTTTGTATCCAGATAGGAGACCACCACCTCTAGGTCGCATGTCTTCCCCTCCTCCCCATCACTATTCCCCTCCTCCTTCAGATCCACGGGGATCATTTTCTCCTTACTCTGATCGCTCCCCACCTCCCTCACCTCCTTCTGGTCGTTACAGATCTCCTCCACTCCATGGAAATGAATCACCTGACAGGTATAGGCAGCACAGATCTCCTCCTCCACATTTCAATCCATACCCAAACTCAGGCTCACGGCCCCCTCCTCACTGGGAAGATTCCCGAGGGACCTCTCGTTCTGGATTCCGACCTGTGCCACCACCAATTACCCGTACAGATAGTCCACGGGAACTAAAAGGTGTAGTAACTCATTCTTTTTCAGCATGTTGCATGACTGGGCCATTGAATGAAACATGATTAATTGTAGTCTTTGATGACAATTTGTTACTTCTAATGAACAATCATTGATCAGGTAAAAGACTTTGTTTTTTAATCATTAGTGATCTTCCTTTCCATAGATCATCATAGCATAGCACTATATTTTGTATTCCATGTTATACTATTAGTAATGTCTTCAGGAGATTAAAATGTGTACAGCGTTGCTTTAAATTATGAGTGGGTGGTAAAATTTTCATATTTATGTTTACAACGTAATTTGGCACGCAACAAGGATAATACATATGTAGTCAATGTAGTAAACATATTTACAATGATGTTTGACTTGAGGCTTTCCTGATGGTTCAACTGGGTGAGGAGAAGGATTATTATCAAGCTTTTAACAGCTGCCATTTCCATATTATCATCATCATCATCAACACCACCACTCAGTGGCGGATGCAGAATTTATTTGGGGGGGATTTGAATAGGTAGAAAGAATACTAAACAAATTAACTAACTTACATATATAATTAGTTTATAAAGCTTAAAGTTAGGTATAAATGTTGTCTATCGTATATGTAC
Source organism: Ectobius pallidus (assembly GCA_964059195.1). Lineage (NCBI taxonomy): Eukaryota > Metazoa > Arthropoda > Insecta > Blattodea > Ectobiidae > Ectobius > Ectobius pallidus. The sequence goes on from CAXKWD010000008.1 coordinate 42,309,293, forward strand.
AGCAGGGAAGATCTTCACTGTTCTACTTCAATGAACGAATTAAATATGTACAGTAGAGATCTTCACTGCTCTATATATAAATGAATGAATTAAATATGTATAGGAGAGAAGGTCTTCACTGCTCTACATATAAATGAACGAATGAATGAATGAATTACATATGTAAAGCAAAAAAGATCTTCACTGCTGAACATACATGACACATTAAGCAGGCCTATTATGTCTAACTTTTACATAATTTGATATTGTAAATTCATTAACCAGAGTTAAGACGCAGAGTGTGGCATTAAAATTTTTTAAGGGGTAAAAATTGTTGAAAAAATTAGCATTTTATGTGCTAAAAATTAAAACAGTCTAGTTTTATAGCTTCAAAAGGTAAAAAATCCTTTCCTAATTCTTGAGAAGTTAATAAAAATACTGTAAACTAGTAGACCTAAAGTTGCAATCATAGTAAAACACACTTACTTGTAACCAATTAAAACATTCCGTTCTTCTTAAACTTGACACAGAAACATAGGTGCCGAGACTTTGGGGTCAGATCCTTTCTGCCCCCCAACATTTGAGTTTTATCATATAAAACCAATGTATAACTACTAAAAATCCAATTCATGGACCCCCAAAATATTTTCAGGCCGGCACCTCTGTCCTAGAATATATTCTGCAATCATTTTTTATTAGTTATTTATATATCATGTAAAAATAGCCTCCTTAAAACTATTTTTTCAATTGATACTTTGAAAATTATAAATCAAAAGAAAGACATGAATTTATTGTCATTGTAGTTTTCCTTGGGAAGAAGTTGTAGAGTAGGCCTGCTGTTATTCCATTATTTGTAAGTGGGGGTTGAATGAATGAATGAAAATAAATGGGTTGAGCCCTTTCGGTCCCATGCACGTAGGCCGCATAGTTGGGCCCATTGTGCCCCTCATGCTGGAGAATTCATTCGAGTCCCGTAGCCTTCCAGAAGGACAGGATAGATCTCGGATTTGTTCTCTTTATGTCATCTGGTTCCGATTTATCTGAGCCCAGGAGAAAGTGTCTGGCTGTGGCAAGTGCTTCGCACTCGCACAATATATGTAGAGAAGACTCATCTTCCCTGCCGCACTTCCTACATGTAGGATCCGCACTCAGCTTCATCACATGTAGGTGCCTCTTTAGGGTATTGTGTCCTGTTAGCAGGCCAACTGTACTCCTAAGTTGTGCCCGATTAAAGGTTAGCAGAATCCTGCTGTTCTTCTTGCTAGGTCCCTCGATCATGGACCGAGCCTGTCTAGCAGTAGTTAAATTACTCCATAAAGTGCCATGTTGAAGTGACATCCAATCTAAAACCTCACATCTGGCCCTTCTTGGAGTAATACCAAGGACAGGTTCCGGTCCAATAAAGACATTGGCCGAGCCCTCTCTTGCTAGCTTATCAGCTAGTTCATTTCCTCTGATTCCAGCATGCCCAGGAACCCAGCAGAGCTGTACTGGTCGGTGGGAGCAGAGAATGTCCAAGGTCTTTTGGTACCCTTGGCACCCATGCATTAACGTTTTCCTTGACTGTGCCAAATCGTGGTTTAAACATAAACATAAAAATTATATCATTGTATAGAATAACATTATACATATGTTATTCTTGTAAACCCAATTGTGTTAGTTGGAATACAAGATATATAATTTATGTTATTTTATTGTACATGCATTATTTACTTTATTCACCCGAATTCCCCCTCACCGAGGAAGGTTTGTCATAGGTTTTAATTCTTCTCACAATTGCTTGATGATGAGTGTTCTGCCTGAAAGCTGGTCCAGACCCAGAATGTTGCCATGGGATGATGACCACAACTTGTCCACTGCTCTTTCAGGCAAGGGTGATACTGTGAAAGATTTACCATTGCCTCTTGTAGGATGGGGATGAATTGGCAATATAACACAACACCCAGGAAGGAAATTTTCCACTATTGAAAAACTGCTGATCTGGCTGGAAATCAAACCCTGGCTGCCAGGGGAGGAAGGTAGCCATGCTACTAACTCCCCTTGTCATCAGAGACATGGTATAATTAATATCGAACACAGTGTACGATGAGCGAATGAAGAAAAGAGTTGCTGAGTTACACTGTTTATTATACACTGATTGTTAATATATTCAAAAACAGTGACTGAGCTAGGTGGGGTGGGGGCAAACTGCCCCAGGCGCACATGTAAGGGGGCGCAGAATGGCCAAAACCATTATTTTTATTGTTGTGAATTTGGGGAGGTAAACAAACAAACCAATTTTGACATATTAATAACAATACTTTAATCGGTATTTCTGGTTCCGACCATTTTGAAGCCTTTTAAATACATAAATACCACAGCCTTTTTTAATGAGCACATGATAGCTAATGACATGACTAAAAGGAATGACTCATTCTAACAGTTTTAATAGAATTGAACAGTTTTAAATATCATGCTCTGGACCTAACATTGACAATGAACGCAGTAACTCCTGCAAAACTCTTGATCTCAATTTGCCACAATGGACTTCAGGATGCATATCTGAAAGTGGCAACGACATTTAGAATTGTTATAACAACACCTGTCTCAGTTGCATACAATGAAAGGAGGCTTAGTAAGTTAAAGATAATAATAAAAACATATTTAAGAACCAGGATGACACAAGAACACCTCACAGATCTCATTACTTTTAACATTGAACATCAGTTAGCTTCAATATTTTTAACTTAATTTCAAGTTTTAGAATACAAGTTTGCTCCATTGCTTTTTGTTATTGATTTATGTCAAGTTTTGATTAACTAATTGATAATAAATATTAAATACTGTTTTATGTCGCTTCTATTTTTATAATTTTATAATTTATTTCTTATTGTGTAAATCTATTTTTACAGCTGTTGTGAGTAACTTATAATTTTCATAAAAAATGAATGTTCGTGTAAAGATAATTTCATCTATGTGTTCTGTTTTTAATCATACCTTTGCAAGTGGGCCTATAGTTTAATTTTTGCATTTCTTAAAAATATTCTTTATTGAAGTTAACTTTTTGTTAGGTGTTTATTACATGTTTAAATTATGTCCTCCTATATACCACTAGTGGTATATAGGCGGACTTAATCTAAACATCTAATCTATAATTATACCACTTAAAAAAATATGAAGCTAATCAACTATTAGGTGTTTATGTTTTCTAAATAATATACTTTCATCTAAATGTAAGTTGTACACTACCTGTTCGTTAATAAAAGAATGTAATGGAACCACAGTAAATTGTTTATGTCATGTTTTATGCTTCATATTAAACATTCTGTTTGTATTAATTTAACTGCAATACTATTGAGAACACTGATATACCAAATACTCACATAATACAAAATGGATGCCGGGAATATTGAGGAAGCTGTCGACTGCTTTTTGTTCACCCGGAAATTCCCAAACCAAAGCCAATTAAGCTGGCGATCACTTTTCGTTTCCTGGAAATTCCCGAAACAAAGCCGATATTGACCGAATAGTCAATTGACTATTAATGTTAATGTTAATGTTGTCCATGTTGTGAATAAATGCATATAAGATTTTTGATTATAGTAAAAAATGCAGGAAAAAATTATTGTCTATCCTCAGTCTATACTTGTCTATACTTGAGAGCATTTAAATATGGTATTCTGCATTAACTCTTCCTTTTTAAATCCAGGTTTTCATAATCGAAAACTATGTTTTGTTAGTATTATAAGACATTGTAGGCCTACTTACTATTTCAATTTGCTGTGTGTATTAACTGAAAATATGCTATATGCAAGTCATGTCGTTCAGAGTTCATGATTGGTTAGAATTTGGTTATGAAAAAGTGTTTTTTTCCTGAAAAATTGTGTTAAATTTTGTAGTGCATCTTATAGAAAGGAGTGTTGTACCATATATGGCATTTTGTTCTATTAGTCTTGAGCCTTGGAGTTCCATTGCTTGGCACGGTCACTCACCAACACTGAAAGTCATGTGGTCATTAGTGGAAAGGAATGGGTTCGTTTAATCTTGCAAATGCCAATATTACCTCTGAAAATTGCATATTACAGTGCTAACTTAGAATCTTGTATGAGTACTACAAGTGTTCTCCCCCCATTATCTTTAAGCTATATGATATACATTTAACACCAACATGTCAATATGAACAAGTTGATATTGACATGTATATTGAAAATTCGCGTTCCAATTGACTTGACATGCAAACCCAGCGTGTTGCACTTAACATTTTCAGATGTTAATTTGTTTTCCGGAGAAAATGGACAACATGTCAAGTCAATTGACTCTTCGGTCAATATCGGCTTTGTTTCGGGAATTTCCAGGAAACAAAAAGCGATCGCCAGCTTAATCGGCTTTGATTCGGGAATTTCTGGGTGAACAAAAAGCAGTCAACAGCTTCCTCAATATTCCCGGCATCCATTTTGTATTATGTGAGTATTTGGTATATCAGTGTTCTCAATAGTATTGCATCTACTTTTAAAATTATTTTTTATGGCATACTCCATTGTTGAAAAATGTGATAGTTATTTTGAAAAGATCAAGACTCGTGTACAAAATTAGTATATAAGAAAGTCATAGACAGTTAACAAGAAGATAATAACGAGTATATAAAACTACTCTCATTTTGTAATGTTGGCTGCCCTCTTCAGAGGCGTTTTCTTTTTGAATGTTATTCATTTCTGTTTGTAACTGCGCCAACACATGTTAACCTATAACATTGTAGTGGAGAAAGTTGTTAATTGGCAAACCACTTGACTTGTATACATCAACAAGTTGATGATAAACATTTAACATATGTTAACTGCAACATGTTGGTGTTAAATGTACATCAGTGGAGACGCAGCTTTAGGAATTTGCATTTAGGCCTATATGCTCATTCTTCTTCCGTAAATCTTGCTTAATTTGATTCTGATGCTATTTTAATCTCTTATTTCATCAATCATCTCAGTAATTGCACATGGATGTTCTCTTTTTGTGAGACACAAAATATATTGCCTTAACATATTTACAAGTCTACTTACAGTAGGCTACTTCTGTCCAGGACTGAAATACAAGGGCATTATGTTACAAACTTTCTTCACACCTTTCCTGAGATACATCTGCATTTGCTGTAACTTGTATTTATGTAGTGATATTCATTAATACTTTGAAACACATGCAATAATATGACAAACAAGACTCATCACCAAGAGCAAGAGTGTCAGTTTGGCAGGCAGCAACAAGCAAACCTCATCTTTTGCCAGCCACACCAATTTGGATCTAATGGCATGGAATGCTCTGCTTATATTGTGTATGATGTATTTGCTGTAACTTGTATTTTCATAGTGATATTCAGTACTATAGTCCAGTCAAAACAAGGTTTAACCTCCTAAAAAAATCCGAAAGTTTTGAAACTTGGCACGCTTATTTAAAGGTACCTAGGGATGAATATACCAAAAGTCCTCATGAATATGAGGCGAGCTCTAGCGGCAATTAGCAAAAACAGGGCACTTTTTTTGTTTTTTTGTTAATACCTCGACAACCATTGGTCGGAGGCAAAAGTTTACTATATACATAATTGAAGATTATTAAATTTGCAACAGAAATGATTATATACACTTTTCTTGTATTTCCAATGGTTACCGAGTTATAGGGCGCTAAAGAATAGGTTTTTTTCAAAAACCACGCTAGCGCAGTACAATATGGCATTTCTAATAATATTTGACAATGGTTTACCATTTTTTTTTTTTGATACCAAGGATGATTGAGGAGATAAACTTCACGGCTTTGTATAAAAAGGGAGACATGATGTATATTAAACAATGAAATACATGAACAAAAAAATTGCTGAGGATATTCCAAGGAAAATTGTGTACAGAAAAATCAAATCAACTCTTGATCGCTTCTTGGTGGAAGGCCCTGCAATCTGCTCATCTAGGTCAGTAATGCATGATATGACGTGAGAGAACCATTATACAGATAAGAACATGTAGGTAAAAGAAAGTAGGTAAGCGAGCAGTAAAACAACGTATGAACATGACCGATTTATGTATACTATTGCAAGGTAAATTAATAACAAAAAAATACAAATGTGCAATCTCACCTGACTTCTGTTAAGCGTCCAGCAAGCTCAGTGTTTTGATCTTCATGTACCAAATGTTCAGTGTTCATTCTTTGCACTGAATGGTCTGTTTCTTCAAGGTTTGTAATATCGGGGTCATCAGGGTCATCAAAGTCTTCTTTGAGGGTGGAAGTAACACCATTCAAGCATTCATCATGGCAGTTGTGACAAATGTTTGTATACATTATTCCTGACTTTCAACAGTCACATCTGTTCCCACATCCACCTTTACATTTGCAACAAATGAGATTGAGGACAGCTTCAGATGCTGCTGGATTCTCTGTTGTCACAAGGATCAGCTTTCCAACTTCCAACCCCACTGCACAGGAGGAAGTTCATTCCCAAGCCAAAATTGAATTTGGTGGTACACTCGAAATGCGTGTTGTCTTGCTGCTCCTTCTGTGGGCGGCAGAGCAGAAAGATTGGGTTTAGCATTGGATACAGATTTGGTGAAAGCATTGTAGCGGTGCATGTTAAGAGATGTTTGCTTCCTGGGCGCATTGTACAATGCCAAGAATATTTTGTTTGCAGCAGCAGCTACAGCTTCACGGGATGAACTTGGGCTGTTAAATATATAAGCAATACCTTGCAGTACAGCTTGCTTCTTGAACAATTTGAAACAGGAAAGTTTCCCATTTCGATATGCAACCGAAGTCGTATCGTATCCGCTGAACGCATGCACAAGAAGTATGCTGTCCTTCATTCCCAAAGGTTGCAATTGCTGGCTTGAATATACTTTCGTTCCTACTTTGCCATGGCTTGGTTTCACAAATAATATGTTTTGTTCAGTCGGAGTTAAAACCGTGAGGAGAATAATAAGATCTACATCTTCACCAACTATTGCTACAAGTGAAGGATTTCACGAGTGTTGTTTGGACGATCAATGTGTCAGCATCACTGGATGATTTTTCTGTTTCAACTCCAAGGCTGGTAAGGGCAGTTATGGGGAATGAAATTAGTCTAGATTTATTCTTTTCGTTGGAAAGAAAATTATCCTGTTTGACCGTTACTATTGTTTTCACTAGAAAGTTTATGTCAACTGACCTCTTTGTTTTGTACCTTCGGCTCTGTTCAGCTCTCTTTGTACTGGATGGGGCGGCTGAATAAACATCAAACACCATTGTGCAGCTGTTGCCACTGTAATGCTTGAAAACATAGGCTACATAACACTAGCAGATGGTTGAGATTGTTGGCGAATCTTTGGGCCACACCACCTTGTGTAATAGTAATCCTCCATCCAAAACATTGTCAAAGTAGACTAGGTTTATTTCTTCTTTTAATGGAGTAAAGGCATCGTACAAGGTAGATTTCTTGGTCTTCCGCATTCCTGCCTCCTCAAATAAAGACAATGGTGAAATAGTACAGTAAGTATAGTCCAGTTATTCATTCAAAGGCCAGGCGGCTTCAAAGAGATTAATCATTAAGTCGGTGTTTCTTAAGTTAATTGATCTGACTATATCAGGCTTGGTTTCCGCTTTCCAAAACAAAAGCAACGTTGCAATATTCTCTCATTGTTATCACTGACCTCAGTTTTTCCCTCACTTTAATCAATTCACATGTGTTATCGTTTACTGTGACTAGATCTTGCAACCTCGCGTTCCACTCCACGTGGAGTTGACGAGTAGCTGTCATATCTGTTGCAGGACATTTTTAGATTTTGATTGGCTGGGGTAACTAGCTGATTAGGGCGGTAAAAATAAAGAACATAGATTGAGCTTTTCCTCCTAATGAAAGGAAGCCTCCTGGTCATGCAATGAATAACTAGACTGTACCTACTTTAATTTGCACCATCGTGCTCTCCTCGACGGTTTTAGAAAAACGCTATCTTTTAGCGCCCTATAACTCTGTAAACATTAGGAATACAAGAAAAATGTACTTAATCATTTTTGTTGCAAATTTAATAAGCTTTAATTATGTATATAGTAAACTTTTACTTCAGACCAATGGTTCTCGAGATATTAACGAAAAACCAAAAAAAGTGCCCTGTTTTTGCTAATTGCTGCTAGAGCTCGCCTCATATTCATGAAGACGTTTGGTATATTCATCCCTAGGTACCTTTAAAAAGTGTGCAAAGTTTAAAAACTTTCGGATTTTTTAGGAGGTTAAGTTTTTTGACTGGACTACTAATTTGAATCACATGCAATAATGGGGCAAACTAGACTCATCACCAAGAGCAAGGGTCCCAGTTTGGCAGGCAGCAACATTCCAGCCACATCAGTTCAGATCTAATGGCATGGAATGCTCTGTATATATTCTTTATGATTTAATGTAAATTAGTTGCAACATATGAATAGTAAAATGCAAGATGGAGAGTTTGTCACTTTTCCTATGGAAGGATCATGCATACACAACCTTTACATTGTGTGCGTATAACTGAAGTTTTGTTAAAATTTCATTCAAGTTATCTAAGACATACACACATAAAAAATTACTAAATAATACATTCATTAGTTCCCTGAAATCACATTTACACAGATAGTACAGATATTAACAGAGATCAGTCATTGGTTGGGGTACATCTACCTAGTGCTCTTGTGGCAGAAATTTTAACTATCTCGTCTGTGCATGAGGTACAGATATTCAAGCGAGAGACACAGCAAGAATGGCAGATGGCTATGACTGAACTTTAAGGCTGTGTTCAATTCACAGTGGTAATAATTAAAAAAGATTGGAGTTAACTACTTGTTGGAATTAATAAACTTAATACAGTCAACTCCTGTTTATCCAGGGTGATGGGTGGTAGCCAACTCACAGATAAACGAAAACACGGTTAAAACAAAATTATACCTAAACATACTGTAATTGAAAAATTATTTAAAACTTACACAGGCTTGTGTGGAAACGTCTTGCAGTGCTAGGATCATTCACCCTCAGAGGTCACAAACTGTTTCAGCACAACAACAAAACACTAAGATTACTGTATTAACAGTTTGGTTTGGCATTTTCAAGGATTTTTTACACTTTGCTGAAATAATCTGTTAACACTCTTGTTTTTTGACCGCATTTTCCTTCTTGTGAATATCGGAACAGAGCCTCCGTAACTAAGTGAACTAAGCGAATATTTTTTTAAAGATTTTTTTTAAGGAATAGCTCAACGGTTAATCCGCAAACCGGTTGATCTGCACATGGATGATAGGGAGTTGACTGTATATATATATATATATTAATAAACTTTATAATGTGTGCATTTCTCTTTGAAATGGGGACTTGAATAATAAGAGAATTTTCAGAATCAGTTGATTAGTTACCAAGATTACTTGACCTAAACATATACTCTAACAAACCTTTCCTCATAGCATAATATAAATGTTCAGTGAATAGTGCAAGATTACTAAAGATATTTGTTCATAGAAGTAACAAAATGTGTTTACACAGGGTTGTATGTTCTTAAAGAATGATAATTGCTTTTAATTTAAATTTGCTGCATAAGGGAGGAGGAAATTTTCAAAAATTCGGCAATTTTGGAGTTCACGAGAAGTAAAGGAAGCTGGTGGAGGAGAATGATAAAGTAAAGTACTTAATTTTTGCAAAATCAGAGTAGAAAACCTGGCAGTATTATCCTGGATCAAAAATAATTCCCTATTGCTAGGACATTTGATCATCCTGATTTAATTTTCATGTAGTGCTCAAAGAATTGAGGACTGGAATAATGAAAAAAAAAGTGATGAAAGCCACATCAAGTTGTCAGCCTGGGTGGAACATTCAGTGAGGCAGTGGCTCTCGTGGGTTCTATCCTGACAGATTGCTGTCATTGGTGTGTATGTACAGAAAAGGAAAAAGTATCATGACTGGAGATATACAACCAGAGTGTGAATTGATGAGAGGAAATTCCCTGGCTCGTCAGACTGTTTAGCTGGCAGATAATAGCAATCTTTTTCCCTGCCAAAGAAAATTATTTTCCCCTCTTCCTCTGTAAATCATATTAATATTGACTATTGCTAAGATCTGTGAGTCACATCATTGTAACTACTAGTAAGCATACAAATACAGATTCTTACTATTGTATCATGTATGGTATGACTCTGCTATGAGAGTGGTGGTGAGCGGTCTTGTTCTGGTGCAACAAGTTATAAGGGATGTGCAAAAGTGTGAGCAATGGAGGAAGTGAAGCTCATGATAAAAACGATGGCAGATGAAATAAAGGAGGGCTTCAGTAAGTGTAACATAAAGCAAGACATGGAGGGTATGGAAGAAACAGTAAGTGCTGACTGTACAGGTTAGAATACAGAATTTAAAAAATCAGAGCAGGAGGACCAGTATTGCTATATATGGATTCCACGAGGAAGGGAGAGAGACTTGGGAGGAGACTGAAGTGTTGGTGTGTCGAGTGATGGCATTGACCTCTTGGAAATGGACATCGAGAATGCTCACAGAGTGGGACGATGGGGTAATAAAAAGAGCCCCATTGTATGCAAACTGGCCCACTATAAGATGAAGTGTATTATATTGTGGGATAGTAAATATTTGCAGGGCACTGGAGTGAGCATTGCTGAAGACTTCAGCAAGAGAATAAGAGAAATACGGAGTTTCCCGAAGCAACATATGTCTGAGGCGAGGAAGCAAGGGTGCCATGCTGTACTCCAATTTGATAAAGTTGTAGTTAATGGTCCTGTGTGGACCAGACACGAGCTGGAGGAATTTGAGGCATGCAGGTGGGACACCCCTGACCAGCAGCAGGGGAGACGCATGCTGGCAGATAAGACTGTGGAGGAGGAAAGGAACCAGTCTACTGTACAGGTGGAGACAGCGCAGTGGGGAAACCAAAAACAGATGCAGTTTCTCTGTCAGATGCAGATGCCCGGAGGGGGCAGAAAATCCAAAGACTCCCTGTAACACAACATTAGCTCCCATCCACGGTTCATCATCCCAGTGGGCAGGCAAGACGTCAAATAAGGTGGATGTGGGGAAGGAAGGTGATGACAGACAGAAGCAGAGGGAACAGCAGGTCTCAAGGGTTGTTAATCAACCCCCCAAGAAAACACCACATGGTCCAAGAGGGGAGAGCGGATGCCAGCCTGCCATGGGGAGAGGACTTGACACCCTTGTAAAAAGGGATTCCATGCCTAGGCCTCAGGCATTTCAACTCCAAGGTAGGAGGTAGGGGTTCCAAGCATCCCTCAGCATTGCAACTTTCAATATAGATGGTTTTAAAAGGAGGCTATTATGTAAAGACTTTATGAATTTTGTAAATAGTTTGGATGTTGTTTGTTTCACGGAAATAAGGCTTAGATTTAAGGATAATATAGAATTAGATAATTTTATTAGCTTTACCAAGGGTAGTGATCAGAGAGGCCAAAGCGGGCATTGGCCCAGCAGTATTTCTATATCGATCAAGAAGGATATTGGGGATAATTTAAAAAATTTACAGATAGAATTGTAGGGAGTGTTAGGGATTTCTTTATGGGTAGGGAAAATTGTCTTCTTCTTCTTCTACTGTCAAGGATTAGGCTAAAGCCTGTTCTGGCCTCACATCTTTCCATCTCTTTCTGGGTCTTCCTGTAGATCGGTATCTTCTTGGTCTATAATTCAGTATTTGTTTGGGAATTCTGTCAGGTTGCATTCGTTGTATATGTTGTATCCAGTTTTCTCTACATTATAATATTCTTTCTACTACTGAATCTACTCCCAGTTCTTTTCTTATATCTGTATTTCTTAAATGGTCCTCTCTTGTACATCCCTTAACTGATCTCAGAAAACGCATCTCAGCAGCTTGTATTTTGCTGAAATCTGCCTTTTGCAAAGTCCATGCCTCGCTGCCATATAATAATACAGGAAGCACCATGACGGAATAAAACTTTAGTTGCGTTCCTTTTGTCGTTTTTCCTTTTAATGTTCTTTGGATTGTTCCGCATATTGTCTGGTATTTTATGCACTTATTGTTTATATCTTGATCTATTTCATAAGTAACATCGCAACCTAAATAGTTAAAATGTGACACTTGCTCAATTGTCCTATTATCTAGAGATATTTTTGTTCTGATTGGAAATTTCCCGTGGAATGCCATGACCTTAGTTTTCTTTTCCGAAATTTTCATATTGTACAGTTTACTGACTTTATTTAATTCATGTATTGCTTTCTGTAGTCTATCTTCTGTATTAAAAATTAAAACAGCATCATCCGCATACAGTAATATATTTACTGAGCGTTGTCCAATGTTAATACCTCTATGTACTTTTAAAATCCATTCCTTAAGAATTTTTAACAAAAATTTCCCATAATTTTTCTCTTTTCACTCTGTCGAACGCTTTCTCAAAATCTATAAAAGCAACATGAGTTTCTAAATTAAATTCTCGGTGTTTTTCTATCATTTGTTTTATTATAAATACATTATCAATGCATGATCTGCCCTTTCTAAACCCACTTTGTTCTTCCATAATTTTAGTATCTGATATTGCTTTTAATCTACTATTAATTATTCTTGTATAGATCTTATAGGCTGCGTTCAATAAACTTACACCTCTATAATTTTCACACTTAGATCTGTCTCCTTTCTTAAAAATGGATACAATTTTAGCCACATGCCATTCCTTTGGTAGGGCCTATGTTCTTAGTTTTCCAGCACATATTCAGCAAATGTAAAAATCTCAACCTCAGTAACAATCCACCATATTTAAACAGTTCCGTTGGGAGGCCATCAATCCCTGGGGCTTTTCTATTTTTTGTTTTCATTAGGGCCTCGTTTAATTCTTCAAGAGTGATTAGGTCTACAGATTCATCAATTTCTTCCTTTTCGAATTCAACTTCTTCAATATTTCCATCATATAATAGATTCTCATAATATTTTATCCAGTCATCTTCATTTATACAATTCAATCTAGCCATATCTCTTTCTTTTAAATTCAGGCTTCTCATAACTTTCCAAGTGATCATCTGTCTTCCATGAACGTCATGTTCTATATTCGATATGAATCTATCCCATGATTCATTATGTGTTTTCCTTATTATTTCCTTGGCTTCATGTCTTTTTTTCTGTATATATTTTCCTTGTTTCTTCACTTTGATTTTGCAAGAACTGCTCATATGCCTGTTGTTTATTCTTTACTGCTTCATCGATATTTTCATTCCAGAATCTTGGGCCTTTCTTTCTTTTACTTTTAACTTTTGTCCCCAGCACCTCATTTGCAGTTTTCAGAATTGTTTGCTTTATGTTTTCCCATTCTTCTTCTACTTCATCAGCAGTAATTACTTCTTTTAAATACATGAATAACCTTCTTTGATATAGATCTCTTACACTCTGCTCTTGTAGTAAATTAATTTTGAACATTTTTTGTTGATTAATTCTGTTTCCATTTGTCTTGACTCTTTTTCATTTAGCCATAACATAAATTTGTGATAAGACCAGAAAGTGATCTGTATAAAGGTCACTTCCTCTATATACTGTAGTAACTTTCACCAATGATTTCAATTTATCATTTGAAATCATTGGTGAAAGATACTACAGTATACATAGTTAAACCGGATGGAACTACTGGGAAAATTGTTCTAATAATATTAGGAGTGTATAGGCCTCCAACTGGCTATTGGTTCACCAACTCGAATTTCTTTGAGGACCTGACAGATGTCGTTCCCAGTGTCACATCGGAAAAACCAGGGGCAGAACTTATTATTCTCAGAGACTTCAGTGCTACAGTGGGGCGCAAAAATGTATTCTTAGGGGTGGGGAGGGATATATAGAAGACAAGATTACTAACAGAAAATATGGAAGAGACATGGAGAGGGTGTGATAGATTATATTCTTTGTAGAGTGAACTTACTGGACAAAATTGTAGACTTTTGGGTGGGAGACAGGATCGAATCACAACATTCACCAGTGATTTTGCAGATTAAGGTAGGTGTAGAGGGTAAGAATAGTGAGCAGGAGAAGAGTTGGGGTGATAACCAGGGTGAAACAGTTCACCGATATACGAGGCGCATCCATAAAGTAAGTTTCCCTGGGGCTGTTTACAAAAACAAACAAAATTTCTTAAAAATATCCATTGTAACAGATACATTAAGTATTCGGTTATTTTTCAACATATTTGCCACCGGAATTTAAACATTTGTCTTACTGTGGCACCAACTTTGGAATACTTGTGTCGTAGAAGTGTGCCGCCTGGGATTTGAACCACCATGTGACAACCACCTTTGCCTCTGTCATTCTTTGTGATTTTGTGAGGTGTAGGAAAAGATGGAAACCAATGGGAGCGAGGTCTGGGCTTTAGGGTGAATGTTTAAACACTGCCCAGACGAACTTCTGCAGGAGACTTGATAGGAGACAGCCCAGACTTCGCTCCCAGTGATTTCAATCTTTTCCTACACCTCACGAAATGACAAGAATGTGGTGAAGAATGTGGTGAAGAGAGGTGAAGGTGGTTGTCACACGGTGGTTCAAATCCCAGGAGGCACACTTCTATGACAGGTGTTCAAAAGTTGGTGCCAGAGTAAGAACAGATGTTTCAATTCCAGTGGTGAATATGTTGAAAAATAGCTGAATACTTGCTGTATCTGTTGCTATGAATATTTCCAAGAAATTTTCATTTGTTTCTGTAAACAGCCCCAGGGAAACTTACTTTAAGGGTGTGCCTCGTAAGTTGGAAAGTGAGAAGAAGGAACAGATTCTTGCAATATTAGGGGATCAGCTTCTAGGGGAAAAGGTCAAATCGACTGAGAGGCTGACAAACATTGTAAGGAGGGCGGCTAGTTTTATGAAGTGCGAGGCAGAGGTAAAGGAGTAACGCAAGGATGGCTGGTATGATAGCAAATATGGGAAAGGGAAGAGCCTGTCCGAGGAAGCCCTCAGGGCATTTTGTAGATGTAGGGGTGATGGTAATAGGTCAGAATATGTGCAGTTAAGGAAAGGCTACAAAAAGGTCACGCAGCTCAAAAAGGTTAACTGGCAGCTTAAAAAAGCAGAAGAATTGAGGAGGATAATAAAGAATGGGGATATGTCAGAGATATGGGATATTATTAAAAAATTATTAGATAGTGGGTGGATAAGGAACAAAATATCACCAGACTCATTGAGGGATCATTTTAGGAACATTTTTGGGCAGGGAGGGGCTTGGGAGGGTTTAGTGGTGGGGCCAGAAGAATTAACAGGGGTTCCTAGCGTACCTGAACTGGATGGAGAAATTTAAAGGAAGAAATTAAAAAAGCTATTTCTTCCTTGAAGAACAACAAAGCACCTGGTGGGATGGTCTACCAAGCCAGCCACAAAAAATGAGACATTTGTACAGATGATGTTAAATATATTGAATGGAATATTTACGAATGGGAAATCTGCAGATCTGGGCAGAATCAATTATTCACCCCATCTACAAAACAAAGGTGTGGTTGGATCTCCAGACTCATACAGAGGTGTGGCTTTACTTCCTATTATGGGAAAAATTTATTGCAACATGCTATATGAAAGAATAAAGAGGTGGATGGCAAGGTATGACAAAATTTCTAAATTTCAGATGGGGTTTATGGGAGGGTGTAGCACTGTGGCCAGACAGTATATTCATTCTGTATATGCTAAGACAAAAACAACAGGCAAATAAGGGAAGGAAACTTCACTGTGCTTTTGTGGACTTCTGAAAAACATTTATTACCATCGAGAGGGAAGCACTGGGATACAAACTATGGATGAAAGGGATGTTGGGTAGGATGATTAAGTCTCTTTAGGGAGTGTATGATAATGTGGAATTTTGTGTTCAACCTGTTCATCGATGATGTAATGGTTATCATGTAAGGGGTCAATACTGATGCCCCAGGTCGTGAGAGGGATAAAGATTCCAGCACTGCTATATACGTACAATCTGACTTTTTCCTCAATATTGGTCTTGGGACTACAGACACATCTAGATAACTTGCAAGAGTATGCCATGGAATGGGGGATGGTGGTAAATACAGAAAAAACTAAAACTATGATGTTTAAGAATGGGTGTGTTTACACAAAAAATGAAAGATGTGCATATGATGAGATAGAATTAAATGACATGAAGAATTTGGCAATGACTATGAATGGCAAATGGAACAAACATGTAGTCATAACTAAACACAGAGCGATTATGAAAGTGACGGAAACACTAAACAAGAATCCTGAGGTGTCACTAAATTTATTAGATACAGTGTACAATGTAGTAGTTAGATCGGCAATTATGTATGGGGCGGAAATTTGGGGATGGGGCCGATTGAAGAACTTAATCAGGTACAAAGCAACTTTCTAAAAGAGATAGCAGGGGTAGGAAGAGGGACGGCTAACTGCGGAGTCCTAAGAGAATGTGGACAACATAGAGACTCAATTGAGTGTAAAATAAAGACTGTAATGTATTACTTCCGGATTCTCTATCCCTTATTCAGGCGATATGTTGCAGAGAACAGCGTGGAGAGACCAAGTGTCTTGGGTGGGTGGATTACATAGGGGATTAGAGGAAATAGGCATAATATATTGTGGAAAATTCAATAGCGTTTTAGATATATTGAAATTCAAATGGCATTAGCAGAATGTAGGAATAAAGTAACTCTGGAGATCAAATTGTTAACCAAGACAAATTGGGGAACTGAGCCTTACTTGTATGGGGCGAATAAAGAGAGAAGGCTTGGTTTAGCCTGGTTCCATCTAGGATCTTGGCGGTCAATTAAAATTACAAATGAAGAGGGGGAGACAATATGCCCTCTTTGTGGGACAGGAGAAACGTCACACCATATTCTGGCAGAGTGTAGAGTCATGGAAACACTGAGGCAACATCATCTACCAGAGTCTTTCACTGCTTCACATTCAATCTGCTGCTTAACACTAATTTTTTTGAGGAGGTGGGGGAAATTTATGTCCAAAGTGAGACAGCTTAGGATGGAACTGGCTGAGGGGGTGAGACCGAGGGATTGAGAGGAGTATTCCACAGGCGCTGTACAGCTGGAAAAAGGATGGTGTGTAAAATATATTTGTTTGATATTTCTGTTGGTGTATTGGCTATTTTTGGGTTGAATGTATGTGGAGTTTGATTTGTGTATTTGTTAGTTTTAACTGTTCGTCTGTATGTTAAGTTTTAATTTTAGGTTATGTTTTTTGCTTGTTCACAGTTAAAGCATGGACAACCTAACGAATGATGTAAAAAGATAGTTTATTCTTGTTATTCTTATTAAAAGATAGTTTATTCTTGTTATTCTTATTAAAAGATAGTTCATTCTTGGTAGATTATTCTTGTTTATTCTTATTATCACTACATAGTTTATTCTTACATGGGTTATATATATGTAACTAGGAAATGCTATTTACTTCTGAATTTTCAATGACCAAAGAAGAACGCGAGATAAATGTTTGCCCCGCTCATGAAGAAGCTTGATTCACACCCTGTACGCAACCAAGTAAAATAACTGTTGCATGACAAAATTCCAAATATCAGCAGTGGTTACAGGCCTATGTAGTAGTACATAAACAAAATATTGCTGAACATGAGCAATCTTGCTCATTTGGGTCTATTTGTTTTTATTTTCATTATTATCATCATTATCATCATCACCATTATTATTATTATTTTTATCATTATTATTATTAATATTATTATTATTCTTTCATTTCACCCTCTTTGGGGTACGTTGAACCAGTCATTTCTTTGTGTATTGTTCCTTCCTAAGTGCCCAGTACTTCTTCATTCTTTCTGATCTTCTTTTCCTCTCTTCTTCAGAGATAATAGGTTTGGATTTCAGTGTCAACCTGTCTTGGAACCTTGCATTTTATTATTATTATTATTATTATTATTATTATTATTATTATTATTATTTGATATTTACTATTTGCTATATTGATGTTTGTGTATGTTATGAAATTTAATAAATAAAAATCAAACAAGAAAATATCAGCAACACAAAGAGCAAGTTTCTTGGGTCCATGAATTCATATGTCAGATCTGTAATAACTGTTACCCAATACATTTTCACACATGATTTTGAAAAGACACAAATAATAATAATATCATCCTGATGGATATACTTAG
Source organism: Ectobius pallidus (assembly GCA_964059195.1). NCBI lineage: Eukaryota > Metazoa > Arthropoda > Insecta > Blattodea > Ectobiidae > Ectobius > Ectobius pallidus. The sequence continues at coordinate 42,327,341 of CAXKWD010000008.1, forward strand.
TTTACAAGAACTGAAAATCTGCCAGCTATCTGTCAGCTTCAGTCAAACCAGTTGATAAGATAAGAAAAACTTACAAACAAAGTCTGCAAAATTGAAAGTAAAGTTGAGCAGGGAGCTCGGAATAGCACAGAAGACTGTGTGGAAGATGTAAAAAATAATTTAATGATCAAGCCCTGTTGTTGGCTTCTGCAACAAACATGCTGAGAATGTACAGAAGCAGCATCTAGATTTTTCATCTACATTCCAAGAAATGTGTGAAAATGATATATTTGTTGCTGAACTAATTTTTTGCAATGATGAGGGATGCTTGGAACCCCTACCTCCTACCTTGGAGTTGAAATGCCTGAGGCCTAGGCATGGAATCCCTTTTTACAAGGGTGTCTAGTCCTCTCCCCATGGCAGGCTGGCATCCGCTCTCCCCTCTTGGACCATGTGATGGACAATCTTGCACAACTTCCCTAATGGCTTGAAGTATTCAGTCCCCTGGACCTGAGCATTATGTTCACCTTACCAATAAAATTATTGGTGAACATAATTGAATGTTTGTGGTGCCTTGTCTTCAGATAAGGTGTGTGCAGAGTAATAGGACAGACCAAGATATGGTGGTAGGGCAGGGCATGCATGGTGGCAGCTCTTGGTAGACAAATAGAATTCCTCTTTCATCATGATGGTGCTGCTGCACTTTTCTGTCATAATATGCATGTACATCTCAGCGAACAGCAAAATGTTATATTAGAAATGCATCAGAAAATAATCCCAGCTCATCCTAGTTTATATAGGCCTACCGCTTTTGACTGCCAATCTGAAGATCACAGTAATATCAGTAGCACTAACCAGGACATGCTCCAGTATTTGTGACAGGAGCTGAATTTTTTAAATAAATATTAATGACCAGTCAAAATTATTGATTTGTAATTCGTGGTAAGTTTTTTTCTTTTCACAAAGTTTTGTTTTATTATTCCAGACATGCTGTAGGCACAGTATGAACATTAAGTTTGGAAGACCATTTGTCCTAGTCTTTAGTAATTCATTTCCACTTTAGATTTATAACCTTTCCCATGTAGTGTCTTAAATGCTGATGAAGGCCAGAGTTGTGTTAGAAGCTTAGGATTTTCTTAGTAGTTTAAGTGTGTGCCTGTTAGTGTCTATCAAATGGTTGGTTTTTAATTTCAGATACATGTGTTTTGTGTGACTTAGTAGGCCTATGTCCATTTGACTGTATGACCTTGAATGATTTAACTTATTTACTAATCTCGAGGGTGTAGAATGTACAACAGTTCTGTTTTAATAAAATTAAAAGCACCATAATAACATGTGCCTGCAGACTCATTCATACACACTACATATCTATTTTACAATGAGCTTTCAGAGAGTACTTTAAATTGTAAAGAACTCTTCACACAGTCACAGTGACATGAACAGGAGCAGATATTGAAGCATGCTGCTTGCTTGTGAGTGTTGTGATAATGCTTAGTGTGGTTGGAGGGGGTGATTATGACTGGAGCCCATATTTTTATGTGATATCAAATTCAGAAAAATGTATAGGCCCATAAATATGTAGTAAAATAATTATGTGTTAAATATGTAATGTCAAATAAATTTTAATGATTAGTCAACAATATTACTGACTGGAATGATAATTCTTTCACACTGGCCGTGTGTAGGCTAAGATGGACACGTGAAGTCAGAATGAAAAATTCAATGCCATAGCCGGCTCTCCGTACTGATGCTCTAACCAACTGAGCTACCATGGCAACGTGCCGGTACAACATTAAATTCTCCAACTGACTCACAATCCCAGAATACCACCAGGCGTTCTCAATATGAGATATGAACCCTGTGGCGACTTACAAGCTGTAAGTGCTTAAAGACCCGGGCTTTATAGTAAACCACTAGTAGGTCACAGTGGAATGATAATTCTTTCACACTGGCCGTGTGTAGGCTAAGATGGACACATGAAGTCATTCTGACTAGTAATCCATTCTAACTTAATTAAAATGGAAAATACTAGTGAATTTCAGTCACCAGTCATGCTTAAGTACTGAATCTCTTTGCTTCCATTGCTTTAAAATGCTCCAGAATCATTAATCATAGTTTGGCATTTTAAGCGTCATAGAAATTTCACTTTCATAGTTATAAAAATATTTTCTGAATATTTGAAATATTTTTCCCAGATGCATAATGTTCAATAAGCTGCTGTAAATTTATAGTTTAGAGAGAAAAAAACACAAACACACAAGATGAGACTGTTTGTTGTTTTGGTATCGTGTAACACATTTCCTGTTATGTTCTTATTTTGTTTTCAGTGAACGAGTTTTCTTTTCTCACATACTTGGCATCCTACAATTCTATTGCCAGTTATTAACCCCTTGTTCATTGCAACCCATGGTTTTATTTTGAAGTAAAACTTCTTTAGTGGCGGTAGAGGGTAAATCTGGAAAATCAGTCACACTAAAACCGTCACGAAATCAGTCACACTCTTACTTGTTTCGGTGCGGACTGCACAGAAAACAATCAACTCAATGATTAGGAGTAATCAACGGAAATTTTTCAGACCTTACTTCCTCAATGGCAATAGACAATTCCTAAGCAATCTAAAGGTATATTATCTATTTTATGTAACCCAGAGGTTCATTACCGCGCAAATCCAAAATTAAAAAATACAAATTTCCAAAATTTAAAAAAACAAAATTAAAAATTATAACATCCAAAAATCTAAAATTTAATAAATAATAAAATTAAAGAATTAAAAATTAAAAAATAAAAAAATAAACAATTCAAAGATCGAAAATTTAAAAAAATAAAAATTCAAAGATCCAAAATTAAAAAGTCCAAAATCCAAAATTAAAAAAGTCCAAAAACCCAATATTAAAAAGTCCAATAATGCAAAATTGAAAAAATCGAATAATAAAAAATTGAAAAAATAAAAAATAAAATAAAGTTTTACTTTTGTTGCGTGGCGTTCCACGCACTCTTTTTTTTTTTATACTGAAAAGCCTATTTTTGACTCAAGAAAGAGCTCTAAATCTAAATCTAAACAAGGTAATGGTTTCAAAGTATGTGCAGTCTTGCTAAAGCTAAAACAAAGCAATCAGCAACAGTGAACAGAAGCAAAAAAGACCAACCCTCAAAGACACCAAAATAGTGAAGCGAAGATAATATTTTTTAAGTGCAAGGTATGATTATTGTGTCACCAAATACTTTGACAAAGAGAAGCAGCAATATTAACTAATAGGTTTGTTCCTACAGTCGTTGCACAACAATGCATGTTTGCTTACAAGCGATATTGTGTGCATATGATGCATAGCAAACTAACAATGTGTGCATGCATCGTATTACAATGATGATTTTTTTTTTTTTTAGATGTCTGTAAGGACAAATCTATTATCAAGTAACTCATTATAGCTGTGCAACATAACCTTCACTTTATTTTAATACTAAAGGGAGAAGAAATAAATAAAGAAACTCAAAAAGTACTGAAATGAGCATAATAAAGACAATTTGTTTTTGTAATATTGTATGAATTATGTAATATAATATACTGCAATATGTAAAAACATGTCAAAGAAATTTGAATGCCAAAATGACAATGCTTGAATTTATAGACTTTTCAGTTTCCGTATGTCTACATATAAAGGAATAAAATATGTAATTACATAAAAATCCAGGCTATAGTTATGAGTCATTATGACATAAGGCCTCCTAGCATATATTTTCTCAGTGAGAGACCAGAATATTTATTGTTAATTCGCGGGTGCACGGGCAAAGAGAGTTAAGTCCACTTTCTTGTTACTGACAATTAGAGTGACTTAACACACTTTACCTGCCCAACGTCGCTTTAGAGATGGATAAACCCATGAGGCACACATCCATAACTACCGTACGTTTTTGAATATGACTTACTGCACTTAACACAAATGTAGAGAACATTTTTATCTATAACTCTGTGAACATATCTCAATTTTTGAGGATGGTGCCCACGCACCCGCGAATTCATAAAGTATTGACTGTTGTATTACATAAACAAGTAGGCCTATTTGTTTACAGGTAACATTGACTTTTGTAAAAATATGTACTGAAGTTGTTTTTTGAGCTATTTATTAACTCTGTGTGGCATGGCTCTTCATGCTTGAATCTCCTCTGACAAAAAATGCTTCTTGTTCGAAGCCATTTTTCTAACTGAGTGACTGTGAATCCCATGATCATGAGATCATTATATCGATTTATAACTTAAACTCGACTTATCATGTTGAATACAATGAGGTAGATCATTTTTGTGGTTATAAAACGCTAATAAGGCATGTCATGCCATCTACTAATGGAAAGCAGGAATAACCACATATTCACGATCGATTTATACCTTTAAGATTGATATGAAGCATACCGTATTGCATACCATTGCATAGAGAATTTATTCAGCTTTAAAATGGTATATGGAATGTTATGCCATCTACTCAGAGAAAGCTAGAACTAAAAGAGAGCTCGGTTGCTCAGCCCGTCTGGCAGCCGGCAAAGTGCGTATGGACCACATATTCACGATCGATTTATACCTTGAAGATCGATATGAAGCATATCGTATTGCATGCCATTGCATAGAGAATTTATTCAGCTTTAAAATGGTATATGGAATGTTATGCCATCTACTCAGAGAAAGCTAGAACTAAAAGAAAAGTATCGGTTTCTCAGATCGTCTGGCAGCCGGCAAAGTGTGTATGGACTTGGATTGTTCGTTCGTCTCCCAGCCGGTAAAGTGCGCCAATGGGTTAATGATAGGCTTTCTTCTGTTATTCTAAGAGGACTGTGTGACATCACAGTTGTAAATGTCCATCACCAACAGAGGATAAAGATGATGATGACAAGGACAGTTTTTATTAGGAAGTAGAACAAACATTTGATAAGTTTCTGGTATATCACATGAAAATTATACTAGGAGATTTCAGTGCAAAAGTACAAAGGGAGGGTATTTTCAAGCTCACAATTGGGAATGAAAGTCTCCACTTGGAGAGCAACGACAATGAGGTTAGATTAGTGAATTTTCTCACCACTAACAGTTTAACAAAATCACCACATCGTGATGTTCATAAATACACAAGGGCTTTGCCAGATGGATAGACACATAATCAAGTCAACATGTTCTAATAGATGTAAGGAGACAGTCTAGTATAATTGATGTTCTAAGTTTTAGGGGTGCTCACTGCAATTCAGATCATTATCTAGTAGTTGTGGCTGTTAAATAGATTTGCAATTCTAGGAAACATTGTAGAACCAGAAGCTAGGGATGATATGAATATTGATAAAACCTGGGAAAGCATTAAGACAATATTAAATCTGCAAAAGAAAAATTAGGTCTGCTTGATCTGAAACCAAATAAACCGTTGTTCAATGATGAGTGTATGAAATTAGTATATGCAAGAAAGCAGGCAAAATGACAATGGTTGCAGAATCTGAATGAAACTTCTGTCGAAAATCTCAACAATGCTAAATGAGAAACCTCTAGAACCATTGGAGTAAAGTAAATGAATTAGAGGAAAATAGTGAAGACAAGAATGTTATAGCTCTCTATGGGAATAAATGAATTCAAAAAAGGTTTTTAACCTAGAACAAACATAATTAAGGACAATGGTGGCACCATACCAGGTGTTTATAAAGTCACTTACATTTTCCATTTAAACACGTTTTTAAAGACTAAACAACATGAACATTTAGACATTTTGAACACAAATTCAATACATTTCAACGTGATGACCCTGCAAATCTAAGCAAAAGTCCCATTGTTCCTTTGCAGCCCAAAACACCCTTGCTAACATATCTGGTTTTATCTGTTCCACAGCGGCATAAATGCAGTTTTTCAATTGTTCAAGACCAGTGATTGTCACCTGATACACCTTGGACTTCATGGGGCCCATACACTTTTGATTTTGTGATTCCCATCCACACATTTACCTTTGGCGAGTCCCTTTTCCATTCCTGTAACACATTTGGCTGTTCATCTGCCCAAATCTGACAGTTATATCTGTTCACATTTCCACATGTGTGAAATGTTGTCTCGTCGCTGAACAGAACATGCTGCATTAAATTTTCATTTCTAACTTCATAGCTTGTCTGGCGGCATAGTCTTCATCTTCAAGTTTATGAACAATTTGAATGTAGTAGGCATGTTTATGCAATTTGAATTGCAGTGTTTTCCACACAGTGGTGTTTGTGATACCAAGTTCCCTGCTTAGTCTTCTGGTTGATGCTGAGGGGCTGCGTGTAATTGCTTCCTGAATCCTTTGCACAATTTCATCTGCTACGGCTGGTCTCCCAGTTCGCTGTTCGTCAGTAACACTACCAGTTCGCTTGAATTTGTTGAAAACGTTCTTAATGGCATGTCTGGTAGGAGCTGGTTTGTGAAATTTGCATGTGAAATTGTCCCGCGCTTCATCATACGTCATTCCACGCAGTCGGTAGGAAACAGAAATTCTTTCTTCCATTATGTACATTGCTTTAGATTATCTGCAAAGAAATCAAAATTTGTAGTGTTAAAACAGAAATGGTAAGTTACTTTATAAACACCCTGTACTTGCAGGTTCAAATAATTTTTTTAATAGGTGGAAAATTTTATCCATCAATTAAAAAAATAAAAAATAGAATAAAAAAATTCAAAGATCCAAACTTTAAAAAACCCAAAATTCCAAAATTAAACAAATATAAAGATAAAACATTTAAAAAAACAAAAAAATTAAAAATTAAAAAGAACCACAAATCCAAAATTAAAATATCCAAAACACTAAGATTAAAAAATCCAAAAAATAAAAATTCAAAGATCCAAAATTTAAAAAAATCCAAAATTAAAAAATGCAAAAATTAAAAACAAAAAAAAAAATTAAAACATTGAAAATCCAAAATTTAAAAAATCTAAAAAACAAAAATTAAAAAATCCAAAAAATAAAATTCAAAGATCCAAAATTTAAAAAATAAAAAATCCAAAATTTAAAAAGTTCAAAAACCCAAAATTTAAAAAGTCCAACAATCCAAAATTTAAAAAATCCAATAATCCAAAATTGAAAAAATCCAAAAATTAAAAAAATCCAAGTTTCACTTTTGTTGTGTGGTGTTCCAAGCACCCGATTTTTAAAACATTATTTTTTATAGTTCTCATGTGTATAACAATGTAAACTATAATTCGGATGATTTTCTCAAACTTTAAGACGGATGCGTGACGGGAAGACATAAATTGATTCAATTGCTTTTTGTTCCCCTTTTTTGTCTCCCTAATTTTCAACTTTTCTGCAGTATTACAATATGATAAAAAAAATTGAATTTTTCTGCCTTCCTAGTAAGCGTGCCAATGAACCTTCATGTTACATAAAATAGATAATATTCCTTTAGCTTGCATAGGAATTGTTTATCATCACTGAGTAAGTAAGTAAGTATATATACAGGCACATCACATCTCTAAATCTACATTGCTAAAGGCAGTTTGGTTTTTTATATCACTAGAATCTGGTTGTTCTGAGTCTGTGTCATGATCACTATGAATATTTTCAGCATCACTTTCACCATCTTTAGACGAATTTTCATTATTTCTTTGTAGTGCTGTAACTGAAGTCAAGTTCTCTTCTTGAAGCCAAGGTGGAAGTGCTAAAAATAAAGTAATATGATGTTAAGTAAAGTATATTAATCTTATACACAATAAAATAATATGCATCTTTATAAAATGATTAATTATGGATATACTAAAAGCTGGATAGACTTAACAATGACCAACCATCACCTCCTTCCATACATAGTAGAATGGAATTGTGGAGTAGAAGAAAGCTGCTCAGATCATAAAATAATATCCTTCAAGTACGACAGCATACCTCAAAGATATATAAACACATTCAGAGGCATAAAGTACATAAAAAAGAGCACTGACTATGCAACATTTGACACGCTATTAGAGGAGAACTTTAAGAATACGTTTAACAGCCAAAATACCGGTGAGGAGTTAGATAAAGAACTCGCTAAAAATCTCGAAAACTGCACTGACATAGAACACCTGGTACAACAGTGCCAAACTAGCATAATCGAGGCATGTAATGGGGCATTCCGTCTAAGCAAATCAAGAACCATGAAGCACAAAGGTAAATCTGTACCATGGTGGAACCCTGAACTAACATTAATGAGGAAGAGAACAAATGCACTCCAGTGAAGATACCAAAGAACCTTCAATAACGAAGAACTAAGGCAACATAGGAAAAATATGTATCTGGAAGCCAATCAAAACTACCGGCAGCTTTTGAACTCAAGTAAATTAACATCTTGGAAGAAATTCTGCAGTACTACGGACCAAACCAACCCGTGGCACTTTGTGTATAAACTTTCAGCGAGCAAAGTAAAGAGGAAAAGCATACTCACAACTATCAAGACCGCAGACGGCTTATATACAGCTGATACAGACGACACTTTAAAACACATGATCGAACACTTCATACCAGATGATGATAAGCACAACGATAATGAACATCATGCACAAATAAGAAGGGAAATAGTAGAACCTTTGAATACTCTGAACGATGTAGAATTTACAAAGGAGGAAATAGAGAGAGTACTACATCACTTTGACCCCAACAAGACACCGGGAGAGGACGGCTTAACCAGCGATGTTCTTCTGAGATTCTTTCAGCGGTTAAGAGCTCGATGATAGTTCCAATAATAAAACCAGGCAAAGAAGGGAGCGAAGACATCTCAAAATACCGACCAATTAGCTTAATCAACATAGGTGGTAAAATACTAGAGAAATTATTGATTGACAGGACACTCCATTATATGCACTCAAACAGGCTATTCAGCTCTAGGCAATACGGATTCACGCCGCAGAGGAGTACAGTGGATGCTGTGATGGCAGTAAAACAGTATGTACTGGAAAACCTAAAGAACAATAACTACATCGCACTGATCAGTTTAGACGTCCAGGGAGCCTTTGATGCAGCTTGGTGGCCGGGCATCTTGAGCAATTTAAGACTAGTGAAATGCCCCAAAAACCTATATGCATTGACTGAGGATTATTTCCGGGATAGGAAGGCAAGTTTATGCACCAATGACTACAGAGTTGAAAAACAGGTTGAAAAAGGGTGCCCTCAAGGCTCGAGCTGTGGCCCTGGATTATGGAATGTTTTATACAATCCTCTATTACAATTAGAATACACAAAAAATACTGAGTTAATCACCTTTTCTGACGACTTGCTTGTTATGACGAGAGGAAGATCAATATTGGAAACCAAAAACTATGCTAATGAAGATGTGACAAGAATAGAGCGCTGGGCTCAGGATAATAAGATCAAGTTTAATGAAACAAAGTCAAAAGTGCTAATAGTTACACGGAAAAGGAAAATACACAACCTAAGCATGAATATATACATAAACAATAAACCAATAGAACAAGTTGAAGAACTGAAATATCTTGGAATTTATCTAGACAGACGATTTAGATTTAACAAGCATATCGATCAAGTACACAACAAAGCCATAGCCTTAATACATACACTATCTAAATCAGCGAAACTAAACTGGGGACTAGGGCACAAAGCACTGTATACAATATATAAAGGGGCACTCGAACCTATTCTTTCTTATGGAGCCCCGGTGTGGTACGAAGCTCTACGACGTGCTAGGAATGTTAAAAAACTACAACGCATTCAAAGACTTATGAATATTAAAATGACAAAAGCATACAGGACAGTATCTTTCGATGCTTCCTGCATCATAGCAGGCATTCAACCCATATATATCACGATAGATGGTAAAGTTAAACTATATAAAGCAACTCATGGAGAGAGTAATTATGATTCGCCCTTAGAACCAAGAAGCTGGAACCACCCTGCAGAAAAGAGGACTATTCAAGGAACTCATGAAAATACAACATATGACATTGAAATTTATACAGATGGAAGTAAATCAGAAGGAAAGGTAGGAGCAGCTGCAGTTATATATCAACACCAAGTCATTATCCGTCAATTACAACACAGATTATACTCGAAATGCACAAATAACCAAGCAGAGCAGCTAGCTGTATGGAAAGCCCTACAGGAGCTTCAAGAGTTAGAGGATATCCCGAATGAGGAAAGAGTCGCTGCAATATACACTGACAGCAATATTACATTATCCTTATTGACGGACAATAGAAAACACAACTCACTAATAGATAGCATACACGATACCCTCATTGCATTACAGCAACGTCAGTGGACAATACACTTCTCATGGGTGAAGGCACACAATGGTACTGCTGGTAATGAATTAGCTGATAGGTTAGCCAAAGAAGCTTCTGCAGGAGAAGAAATAATATACACTAAAATTCCTAAGTCGACCATCATATCAGAAATAAAAGATTCCTCACTACAAGAATGGCAAGCCAGATGGAATATCACCACAAAAGGAGCAGTTACTAAATCATTCTTTCCTTCAATTCAAGTTAGACTAAAATTAAAGCTTCCAGTGACCTCAGAAATAACAGCCATGGTGACAGGACACTGGAAAACAAAATCATATCTATATCGATTTCATATCGTAAATGAGCCGGACTGTACATGCAACAGAGGAGAACAGACTGTGAATCATCTGATATATGAATGTGATGACACAGAACACCAAAGATCTATTCTCATCCGAGAAATAATGATGGAAGGAGGAACATGGCCCGTCAGTAACCTAATATTAATATCCCAATATCTGAGAAGTTTCATCAAATTCGTTAAATCCTTGAATATGTAGAGAAAACTAAGGTAATCCTGTATTTGGACGTTACTTATTATTCATAGGAGTTTGGTGTAACCTAGTATCCAATATGCATTGGTACATCACGTAGCCAACGTTACAAATATAACAAGCAACAATATTTAAACAATATGGCGGGAAGACCGAGAGGAGGTATTAATATTGTTGAAAACAACGAGATATTGGCTCCAGCAGAAGTGATAGATGAAAAATGGACGCTAACAAAACTTGGTGAGCATATAAATAATGCAGACAATGCAATTAAGTGGTTGGCGCGCAGACGTTTATTGAAAAATAGTATGGCCTGTGTCAATTGCTTCGCACCATGTACTCTTGTCGGGTACCGAGAAGGATTGGACGGCAAGAGATGGTTCTGTAGGCCATGCAAACGGACCAGAAGCATCAGAGAGGGCTCCTTTTTTAGCGGAAGCCATTTGTCGCTTAAACAAATAATTATAATTGTGTACTGTTGGGCATACGAATTTCCCCAAGCCTACACGAAACACGAAGCAAATATTTCCCAAGACCACAACATTGTGGACTGGTTCAATTTCTGTAGAGAAGAGTGCGAGGTCTACCTGGAACGCGCCCCTGGAGAAATTGGGGGATTTGATGAACATGGAAATCAAATCGTCATGGAAATAGACGAAACTAAATATTTCCATAGGAAATATCACAGAGGCCATTGGAGAGATGGCCACTGGGTTTTTGGTGGCATAGAGCGAGATAGTGGAAAATGCTTTTTGGTGGAGGTAGAAAATCGAGAAGCTGCAACGCTGGAGGACATAATTCTCCAGAAGATATTGACAGGAACACACATCATATCAGATGGTTGGCGATCCTACAGAAATCTGGACACAATTGGAAATGGGATCTAAACACATGATGTTATTATACATGACCGAAATTTTGTTGACCCAGACGACCCTGAAGTACACACGCAAAACATTGAAAACACGTGGATGCGTGCTAAAAGACAGTTGAGGCAGCAATTTGGCACTTCAGAAGAACTATTTGCTTCTTATCTGCACCAGTTTCTGTACAGAAATTCTCTTAGAGGCAGAAATATTTTTGAAGAGTTCTTAAATACTCTGAGCGAGAATTACCCTGTATAAACGAAATTGGTTGTAATAAAATTGTACCCACTTTCTTTGTGTATTGTCGCAAGTGCCTTGTACCCACTTCTGCATATAGTCTAAGTAATGCATACCACTAACCACATAGTTAAGTGTGCGAGCGGAGGCGGCAGCCGTAGCGAAGCGCCCTTGCATTTTCGAATAACGTACGATACACTGTTTGTAGGGTTTGAAAATGTGGCATATTATATCTCCCGACAAGGCGAGAATTACCTAACATATAGCTAAATAATGCATAACACTATCCACTTAGTTAAGTGCGCGAAGCGGAGGCGGCAGCCGTAGCGAAGCGCCCTTGCATTTTTGAATAACGTACAATACACTGTTTGTAGGGTTCGAAAATGTGGCATATTACATCTCCCGACAAGGCGAGAATGACCTAACATATAGCTAAATAATGCATAACACTATCCACTTAGTTAAGTGCGCAAAGCAGAGGCGGCAGCCATAGCGAAGCGCCCTTGCATTTTCGAATAACGTACGATACACTGTTTGTAGAGTTCGAAAATGTGGCATATTATATCTCCCGACAAGGCGAGAATTACCTAACATATAGCTAAATAATGCATAACACTATTCACTTAGTTAAGTGCGCGAAGCGGAGGCGGCAGCCGTAGCGAAGCGCCCTTGCATTTTCGAATAACGTACGATACACTGTTTGTAGGGTTCGAAAATGTGGCATATTATTTCTCCCGCGTGGTTTGTCAGCCTGTCACCTCTCGTCTGGCGGTATGACGTCACACGTCCAACGTCCAATCATGACTTTCTTCATAATACGAGGACAGAAGAATTCGCTAGATCGTGGTATATTTCATATTTATTTATCCATTTGACCGCAGTATAAAACAAACTGCATCGCTGAGGGTGGGATAGGCGGGACACATTCATCCCAAGTTGCGACTTATATTTGAATTTTCCCTAATTTTTAACAGAGCAACAGTCTCGTGTCATTACTAGTAAAAAATTACTTTTAATTCTAGTGCATGTGCATTTTCCCTTTAGGTTGGCATTATATCACTGCCCCTTGGATACTAGGTTACACCAAACTCCTATGAATAATAAGTAACGTCCAAATACAGGATAACCTAAAACTAATTATAATGAGTAACGGGAAACTCTAGAACAATCTTTTTAAATACATAGACGCTACAGATAATACAAAAGTTATGACATTAACAGTGATAAATAGTGTGAAGAAAATGTCAAATGTGATTTAAGAATGCATGTTTGTGAAAGGAAACTCTAGAACAATCTTAGTAAATAGATAGATGCTACAGCTAATGCAAATGTTATGATATTATCAGTGATAAAAAGTGTGAGGAAAATAATGTCAAATGTGAAGTAAGAATGCATGTAATGTTACCAAGGTAACGAGGCATGCAGCATATAATAAAATAAAATTAAAAAAAAAAAAAAAACCACTTAAATAGTAGGCTACTTCAAAAAATATAATATAAAGAAAGAATGTGAACTTTAGATCTGTAAAGCTTTACAACAGAAACTAGTATAAACATTTACAACATTTTAAATCATTAAGGGAACCCTAAAGTAAAACTTGAAATATAATAATAATAATAATAATAATTTATTTGCCTATAGACTTTTACATAAAAAGTATCAAGCATCGTCAGAATTTAGTTGACAGTAAAAATAAAATTATTTACAAAAATACACTTATATACAAAAGAAACAATTTACAAAATTACAATTATTTAAAATTCATCTAGTCTATAAGGGCATTTTAAGATTAAATAATTTTTTACAGATGTAATAAATTGTCTACCTTTTTTTTCTTTTATTTCATGTGGTAACTTATTATATAATAGGCCACCCTTAAGTAATGGATCTTTACCGGTAGACGTTTTATTTGTAGACACCCTGTGATAGTCAAATTGACCTCTTGTACAGTGCTCATGAATATCATTATTTAGGGACAGAGGTTGCTTCAGGTTTCTAATACATAGGATTAATTTATATATGTACATGCCAACTACTGTTAATATTTTTTTACTTCTAAATACATCTCTACATGATTGCCTATTGTTTAAACCATAAATGCATCTTAAGCTCCTCTTTTGCAAAACCAAAACTCTATTTAAGTTACTGATTCCTGTAGCTCCCCAGATCTCAATACAATATTCTAAATGTGATTGTATCACCCCAAAGTAAATACACCGTAGTAGTTCAGGACATAAGAATGCACGGAGGTGTCTAATCAGGTAGATGTTAGAACTAAGTTTCTTACATATATTATCGACATGATTTTGATATGTTAGGTTTTGGTCAAGGTAAATACCTAAGAATTTGATGTTTGGAACCCATTCAATCTGATTGCCATTTAGGGTAATATTTAACCAGTTATTATTTTGTTTTTTACAGTGCTGAAATAATACTAATTTTGTTTTATCCACATTCAAATGTAGGTAATTGTGTGTGAGAAATGTAGATATATCATTTAATGAATTATTGATAGTTACTTCAAGTGTTGCAAAATCCCTACCAGTACATATCAGAGATGTGTCATCAGCATATGTTGTTAATTTATAATTTGGTGACTGTGGATAGTCATTAACATAAATGAGGAAAAGTAAGGGACCCAACACCGACCCTTGGGGTACCCCTGCTTTCACAATCTCATATCTAGATTTTATTGTATTCATACAGTTACCATCTTTCCAATATATTTCGCAACATTGTTTCCGGTTAATTAAGAAAGATTTTAAAATATCATGTATTTTTCCTCTAAGACCATAACACTCAAGTTTATCTAAAAGTAGTTCATGACATACGGTATCAAAAGCCTTACTCAAGTCTAAAAAGACACCGGCTGTTTTATGGTCATTTTCGAGGTTAAGTAATAGTTCATGAATAAACTCAGTAACTGCAGTCGCAGTTGAAAATCCTTTACGAAAGCCATAAATAATGTTTTATATATAAGTATACTATAGATCTGTTGTTAGCAGGCCTATTTAACTGATTACAAAACTGTTGAAAATGTAAAAATGATGGACTTTACTCCTATACAACACTTCAAATAAATTTACTGTATAAATGAAAAATATAAATACATAAATACATACTTAAACTTTGCTTCAACAAAGCCAATTTCAAGATTCTTCTCGTGCGGGACATCTCAACAACTGAAATATACAATTTCCACAACTTTTTTCATTGAAGGTGCAGCACTGAAACATTCCACAAATGGTCACACGATTTGTAAAATACTAATATTGGTGCACTTGGCCAGCAAAAGCCCCTCTTTACCAAAGCCACTCACAAGTAGGAGCCAATACTTAAAAGTCAGCTAGATAGAAGTCCATATGCATAACGCTCTTAAGATTATAATTGTCGGTATTTCAAATTCACTGATAGTAAATAAAATAAATAAACAACTGGCAACATAGGAAATAATCTATAAGTCTTAGTGTTACATCAAAATATGCCACACAAACAAAATGTACGAAGATTCTGTTTGCTGGAACCAGGAGTGAAGTTATCATATTTATTAGTATTTAGTTGTAATAAGCACCAAAGGAGTGTATTTAATACATAACATAATCATCTGAGTTTGATATAAGAAATCATGGTGAAATAGACATGCCTAAGTTTAAGTATAGTAAATAACCGCATGGTATTCTCTTTCCACCTCTAGCATAACATCGTAGGTTATGACTTAGGCCTACCATTTTTGCTAACTGTTGCATCGATTCTTTTGAAAATCTTCTTGTGAACTGATTGTCACTGTAATTTGTAATGGGTAATTAATTATTACAGGAAGTTTGTAACAATGAAGTTTTCTAATATAGTAATATAAGAATTGAGTCAATTTTTTTGACACTTCACTTAAGTCCTCTTTTTGGAGACTAGTTGAGCAGTCAACATGGAATGAATATGGGAAGAAATTTTTCACAAAACTTACTTCACTTAAGTCCTCTTTTTGGAGATTAGTTGAGCAGTCAACATGGAATGAATATGGGAAGAAATTTTTCCCAAAACTAGTCTCCAAAAAGAGGACTTAAGTGAAGTAAGTGTCAAAAATTGACTCAATTCTTATATTACTATATTGTAATGGGTTACTTATGTCCCTCAATGTTCTAACACATGGATGTAAAGCCATCAAAAGATCACTTTGCTTGATTAGCTTCTAGTTGTTCCAGAATATCTTCCTCAATATCTGCAGCCAAGCTACCTACCCATAGCTATTGTTTGCATAGATGGCCTTGGTTATGAGCCATGGCTCAGAAAAAAGAGAATAACTTTAACAATAATACTGCACCACTGTGTCAAGAATTACACTGCCTGTCCTGTACAGCTAATTTTGCGTATGCGGCGACATTAGAGATGATAGTACCTACCACACAGACCACACCTTGCTGCAACAGCCTATACATTACTGTACATTGCTTCTATGCTCTGTGTTGCCCTCTGAAGTATAAACTCGGAAACTGAAATATGCTGGAACTTCATGCTTTCTGGGTGTGAACTGTGTCGCACCTACTGGAGAAATTAGGCAATTTAACAATACTCTGAACTCCGTTAAAATAAAGCATAGGACAGGCAGTGAAATTCTCGGGGCGATGGTGTAATAGTGTTTCAAATCATGGCCATGGATAAAACCTTGTTTTAGCAATTGACCCCTAGGTTTAATATTATCACAGGAATGTTTATGTGCAGAACAACTCAGAACACTGTACTGTGTAAACATTCAGTATTAATTTTGATTGATACAAAAATTTAAAATGCAAGTCATTCCTTCATTCCTATAAGGTTTTGACTTAGTTAAAGATGAATCTTAAGTTTTTAATTTTCTATAAGGTCCATCAGGTATTGATAAAGAGAATATAAGTTGTTCAACAGCCAAGACTGAAAACTCATTAGATGTAAGCAGGTTGCTCACTCTGGACTAGTTAAAGTGGCTGTGGCAAGTATCAAATCCAGTACCGCAATAACATTAAAAAATATAAATTTCCCATAGATTTTGCTTGGGGCTAAAAATATTTCATATTTTTAAGAATATTGTGCAAACTATCTATAAATAGGAATCCCTAAACACTTAATTTCAAACTTTTGACCCTCGATTCTTCATTATATATATTCTTGGTCTTTTTTGGAATTCACATTCACTTTGCACTTAGTAAGTTTTTTTATATAGTCAACACATATGGCTGTGTATAGAAAACACGTACTGTGACAGATTTAGGATTTTATTTTCTAATGCATACCTAATTTTTCAGGTTCTGCTTTAAGTTCTGGCCACTCGTCAGAGTCATTAGAAAAATCAAACAGACATAGTGGAAGAGTATAACAGTATATAATTGAAAAAAACACCACAACATACAAATAGGTATTCTCGACAATTGGTGCATTTGCTAAAAAATAACACAGGTAAGTAAGCTATTAATTTTTAGTGAGATGTTCTTAATAGTGTGGAATTTGTGTAATTGTAGTAGAATTTGCAAAGGCAATTATATAGTTGAATCTGTTAACACTTCAGGTTATGAATGTAATTTTTGTTAGTAGCATGAGAATATAGTACATTCTAACTTTTGTCCTATCTCATTGAGTTTTCTCTCTGTAAGCACACGGAGAGTTTTTTGGGTTTCTTATCAAGAACAGAACCCGTTTCTCTGAATCTGTTTACAAGTTTACGAACTGTCTCTCTGTGAGGCACAGGGATACCAGGGAATCTGTCTACAAATAGCCGTGTCACTTCTCTACAGGACTCTGTTTGCACATAGGAATCATACATGAATATGCGGTGTGCTAAAGTATACACACTTCTTGGCATTATAACAGAACTATCACAATTGAAGGGCTTAGTGGAATAAGGGGGTATCCCTCAAAGTTGTGTTTTTGAGATATTTAGTATTTTATTAGATTTTCCATAACTCAAGCCAAAAATTACCAATCACGAAATACTTTTGGTATTATATTAGGAAGGTTTTGATCTAACTTTCTGCAAATGTAGGACAAAATATTTTAATTTATAATATTAGAAACTTTTACTTAACTTCTAGTTATCATATAATATTTACAACAGAAGTGACAAAAAACTTTCAGACATGAATCGTGTTCATTGTTCTCTCCCCCTTCACACATATTGTCTGACTTCAAATTTAAATAAAAGTCATGGTACACTGGGGGTATGAATTCAACAATGAATTTATGTCACGAAATTTAGCTGCCTTGATTGGCCGCCCATTGAGGTACTTTGGTTCGAAAACTGTGCCAGCGATATTCTGTGGCTTTCCTTTCCCTTTCTGAAAGCTGATGGCAGAATAAGTGCCTAAATCACTGTATTTGAAATGCACGTCCACTTTATGCCCACACTCGAATCTTGGAATCGATGCTTTTCGAAAGTCCACATTTCTGCCAGAACGGGATTTTTTTCTTTTTGTTAGTTTGCTTGTTAATGGAGTCAGACTAACAAAATCTTCTTTCCTCATTTCTAGTACAGTGAATGGTTTATTTTTCCTTGCATTTCTTATGAGATTTGCCTACTCCTGAGGTGTATATACATACTGGGTACATCGCTTTAGTTTTTCAATGATGCCAAAATCAGCATCACATGGCAAATACGTATAGCCTGGAACCAGGAACCAGGAACCAGGAACCTCTCAAACCAGCCCATTTGAATCATGTACATCCACATGCACATGATATACATGTGATATGAAAGCTGCTCCCCCATTGGTCAATCCAGTCAACAGCTGACCAATCAGGATGAGGGTTTCAAAGAGGTGTAGGATAGCCTCCATATTCCACTCAGAAAATGTTGACAACAGTTCCAAGGACTTTTATTATCCTCTCCAACTTTTCAGGGGGGCTATCCCACACTCTAAGAGTACAATAAACTAACACTAGGTGAACTCAGGTTACATAATATGCAACTAGCTCATTTTCGACCAAAATGAGGGATACCCCCTTATTCCACTAAGCCCTTCAATTTAACCACGTAGAACAAAACAAGAACCTCCGCTAGCAACGACCGCACATACACTGACGGGGAGAAAGGCGGGAGCCAGGAACGTGAGAAGCACTGTGCGCTCGCAGCTACCTCCAGCCGACTGCCCGGCCACGAGTAAAAAAAAAAGGCACTGTATAACAACAATTCTCAGAACATTGAAATATTACCAAGTCATAACAATGGTTCCTGTAAATATGTAGTGACCCTTTAAGGCCTAGATAACTATATTCTTCAGCTTCTGCAGGTCTAGTTGGAATTGTTTCCAGATAGTGACTACATGGCATGGAATTGTGCCTCAAGCTCCTATTAACATGCCATATATTTGTATTTCTTTGCAGTGATATTTTTCCAGGTAGTATGGAATGGTAAGTTCATATATTAGTTATTTCTCCTCATTGATCTCTTCTGGTTGACCACAGAGTTTTTCAAATCTTATAGTTGGGTCAAGAATGTATTCCTTAGATGAATCTTTAATATATACATGCATGTCAGTATGGCGATGGCTTCCATTTTTGGCATCACTGTGGACCACCTTGAAGACTTTGAAACCTTCCTCATGTAGGAGGTTGGCAATTTCAGTTTGAATCTGATGATGCCTGTCATTTCTCAGTAGTTCACCATAAGGGCAGGATCCCAAGACATGTGCCAATGTTTCTGTCTCTATTTTCTATGTTATACAAGGGCTGGTCAATAAGTAAGGTCTCCAACCCTCTAGCCCAAGCTCACAACGTCGGGCGAGAGATTTGGCGCCACTGCCATGTCCCGTTATCTCCCCTCTTTCAAACGAGCCTTTGCTTCAGCCGCTGAACCATTTAGTGTCCAAGATAAAGCTGTTTGAAATGGATCTCCCGATTTCTGTCCCCGCCAAGTGCAGCCTACGGTTTCTTGCTGCAAAAAAAGTTCCACTGATTGAAATTCACAGACAGCTTTGTGAAGGGACATAAAAAATATGCATAAATAGGTTCGTGAGTTTAAACAGGGCCGGACAAATATTCATGATGAAGAGCGAAGTGGGAAACCAACAACAGCCATCACAGATGAGATGGTGGCAAAAGTCGATGAATTGGTGCAACAAGATCAATGTGTCACTACTTGTGAACTTTGTTTATTGCTTCCTGACATTTCTAAAGGTTCCATACAGATCATTTTGAGTGACAAATAGATGTTCCATAAGGTTTGTGCGAGGTGGGTTCGCGGAGGCCACATTTGGCGGGGACTGAAATTAGGACATCAATTTCAAACAGCTTTTTTCTTGGACACTAAAAGGTTCAGCGGCTGGAGCAATGGCTTGTTTGAAAGAGGAGAGGTAACAGGAGATGGCAGTGGCGCCAATTTTCTTGTCCGACGTTGTGAGCTTGGGCTAGAGTGTTGGAGACCTTATTTATTGACCAACCCTCATATTATATCAAACATAGTTGTTCAAATATTTAAAATATATTTTTAAATTGATACACAACAGAGATCCCAATGAAAACTTTCATTTGAGTTTGGAGGCCTCGAGTAGTAAAAATTAATATGCATTTACCTACAAGTGCATGCCCTAGTGATACATACAATTGTGGTTTCTAGCAACATTAATCACATAACTACTTCAACCCAATGTTGAACCCCCCTTGAACCCTTGAACGGGTACTTCAACCCCCCCCCCCCCCCGTATGAGAGAAAAGTAAGTTGTAAATATCCTTAGCTTAGCAACATTGTCTTCAGCTCTTCCTCATTTGAAGGCTATGGTTGTAGCTGGTAACATTGTATTAAAAAATACTTAAAAGTAAATTAAAAATTCAGGACTTTATTTGCAAGCCAACATTATATAATGCAGAGATCTTTTTGATTGAAGGGCTACTTTTATTTCAAACGTATTGGTGATAACTTATAAATTAATGACATATAATAATAAATATGTTTCAAAATCAGTAACACTCAGTGCTAAAAAATTTAAACTGTTTATTCATTCATCAAAAACACTTACTTAATCACACATAATTATCAGACACTTGATACTCGAATATCAAAATTAAGTGTTAAGAGTAAAGTAAATTATTTTTAAAAATCCTACTTGCTGGACTCAGCCAAATTCATGCCTAAGCTGCTTTCACCTGATCAACTTGAAGTCATGCAAGACATGCTGTAGTGCACCAATAGACATCCTGCGTTCTTGAAGACCATGATCAGTGGCGATGAAATGTGGGTGTATGATGTGGAAACCAAGGCCCATTCATCACAATGGAGTCTTGCATCATCATGGAGGTTTACAAAACACTACAGATTCGAAGCAATGTGAAGGTGATGCTATCGGTACTTACGAGTGCCAGGGTATTGTACATCATGAATATGCAACACTAGGCTAAACTATCAACAAGGAGTACTACCAGGGGTCCTTTGACATCTTCATGGTGCAGTTCAACGCAACAGACCGAAGCTGTGGCTGAACAAAATTGGAAACACTTTCATGACAATGCTCCAGCTTCTTTGTCACACCAAGATTTTCTGGTCAATCACAGCATTCCACAGGTGTGCCAGGCTCCCTACTAATGATAGTAGTTCTCAAGTGAAAAAATTGGAATTATTTGATTCTTGAAACTTTCTCGAGATATCAAGAATTGTATAAAAAGTATTCGAATGATCACTTGAATGATTTAATGCTTCAAGTAGCATGAAGTGAGAAGTTCTCAAGTTATCACATCAGTCATATCATTTGATTAACTTTCTTAACGCGGTATAAGTTGCAGGCAAGAAAGGCATATTTTGAACACACATCTCTATGCACACAGGGCCATTCAGCATTGCCAGATTGACTGCTTTTAAGAGATCATTGCATGGCAGATGAGACAGCGTTATTATCTTATGGATATTTACTCAATGAAAGCTTGTAGTAGAATGCTGTAAACACAATATCTGACAGCAATGTGTGAAATTAACTCCTATTGGTTTGTGGGTCATTGTATTTAATAGCGATCTTGTAGCATGAAAAAAATTGCCAAGATGAACATTTGAATGACGATTTGAAATATTATTTGAGCCAATCTTTAGTAGTTCTCGATACTTGCTGGAGTTTTCATATCTTGCATCATGAGTTCTCAGATCCCTGCATTCATCCGAGAACTTTTTCATTGGAATGATCACTTGATTTGTAATATTACTCGAGAACAGATTACTCAATTCTTTAAATCATTTGATTCTGCCCAGCCCATCACTATTCCCTGCTCTTCTGACGTGGATCCTTGTGATTTTTGGTTGTTCCCAAGAATGAAGATACCATTAAAAAGATCCTGTTCCATGAACCGTGAAGACAGCATAAAAAATGTGACAACAGAATTATGCAACCTTGCAGAATTCCTTCCAGTGATACTGGGTTAAATATGTGGAATCACAAGGGGCCTATTTGAAGGAGAATATTGTGACCCCCCCAAATAAAGAAAAAGATTTTAATGGCACATGGTTGGATACTTTTCGGACAAGCCTTGTAAAAATGGATTCCTTTCGAAGTTCAGTACCCAAAGAAAATTCTGTAGCAGAGTTCAAGTGAACTGTTTTGAAATGTTTTTATTTGTCTTTTTAGGAATCATAAAACACTTTCAATAGGACAAATAAGAGAAACTATCTTTCATCATGGTAGTGTGAAAACTTCTTAGTACCAATACATCTTGATTGACCATGATAGCGTTAAAACTTTGGTTTCATCTTAATACCAATACCTTTTGGTTGACTCATTTTGACTAAGACATCTTCAAAAGTCATAGGAATATTTCTGTTATTTGGCACGGCTGTCTGAAGAAAATCAAATAGAATCACCACTCCACAGCTTAAACAAGTCAGACTATATTACTATCTGAGAGTGATAATCAAATGAGCACTCTAACAAATATATAGCCTGCACCATCTTGTACCCTGTTCATACAAGCTACATGTATAGTGGTTTATTTCATTCAAATGACCGCCCATTTACCCAATAGCTTAACTGTGGTGCATAGTCACGTAGGCCAGTGATTTTTCAGCAGTTCTAAGTGAGTTTACCACATTGTGCAAGCAGCAGGTGCATATTCATAGTGTCCATGACATGAGCAAGACTCCTAACCTCGCTTCAGTCTACAGCCAACATTCATACTGTGCAGTATGTGTCAAGGTTGCACTCAGTTTCGCGAGTTATTAGCAATTGTGTGTTCTAGGCTCTACACAAGACGATTCACCACATTAGTTAAGTTTCCTTTTACGGAACTTACAAGTTTTCCAAGTTTCTTCTAACAGAAACTAAGCAAACTCGCTATACGGAGTTTCTTATGTTATTGTTCTATTGTTATAGCAAAGACAGACGTGTTCTGCTTGTTAATCTCTGTGTTCACGTGTGCAAACATTATTTCACCCAAATCAGCATTCTAACCATAGTTCAAATACATCTCAGTCAGATTGTACCCGCCACTCCGCGCGTTGAGTTTCCCTCAGATGATGCTCCTATCCCCAGTATGCGGCAAAGGAACTGCCCGGCAGTTGACTGACTTCATCCATGCTCAATAATGAAAATAAATTAAATAAGTTTCAAAATAACGAAAATAGGCACCTACCTTATTACAGGAGATGCTGAAATTGTTCTCCTCCTACATCCACACTTTTTTGGCATTGTGATAAGAAATTCCTATTCATATGAAGTAATTTCTCTTCCATTATTGAGTTTATCTCTATCCTAAAATGAAAATCTGATAAAACATATTTAAGTTATCGTGCATACAAACACAGAGGCAGACTGACGGACAGACATAATAGGACGAAGTCAATCGACTGCCGGGCAGTTCCTTTGCCGCATACTAGGGATAGGATCGTCATCTGAGGGGAACTCAACGTGCGGCGTTGCAATCTGACTGAGACGTGCTGTATTTCAAAGTATTGTTACTTCAATTATTAGTATTTCTCATTTCAGTATTAAGAATTAGGATTTTTTTCAATACACACAATGCTAATCAGTTATAAATCAGTGCATTTATAACCACATGTGCTTTTGGTAGCAAATCTGAGCTTTAGTCATTAAATTGAGTATTCTAGATAATTTCAGCTAAATTATTTATTAGTGATATCAATATTCAATATCCAACATCTACGTCTAAAGTTTCAATTTTCTGTTACAGTTACTTTCTTTCAGTTCCTCAAGGTCTGTATGTATTTCATTCTTGCATACATTTGATCCTACGTGTGTACAATAAAGTTCCCGTAGTTGTAAGACACCGTAGTTGCTTTTATGTAACATTCTTGGTTCCCTGATGCATGTGGATCCTATGTTCCACTGCTCTACCTATTTTTCTTCCAGTAAGCTGGTCCTCCAATTCCTAGTGCCAGAGGCAAGGTCCCTTCCTTTTTTCATTTATGTTACCCTAACATTTGGTCCTCCGGGCCGGATCTTTCTTTGAATGTACACTAGAAACTATCACACATGCATCGCTTTATGCTTTACGCTTATCGCTATTCGCTAATATGTTACTCGGCTACCATGCCCAAGATCACCTGTTCAGCTACAGTGATTTCCGGATCTAGTCAACATATTACATGCGCTCACTACTTGCATCATAAGACTACCACGACGGGCTCCGGTTTGCAGTGAATCGCCGGTTCCAGTCAACGATCATCAAGGCAGCAGTGACAACAGCAGCAAGTATTCAACAGCTCAACATCAATAAGATCTTCGTATCAACATGGAGCACGAGCTAAAGACACTTTTGAAAAAGCGTGGTATCATCAAACACAAGTTTACTTTCATTCAGAAATTCTGTGATAGCATTCCTGAAGAAGTTGACGTATTTATGTTAAAGGTGAAATATGTTAGCCTCAGTGAACAATGGGAAGAATACAAAGCTATACAAACAAACTCAAATTGAATCTTTTATCGAGACTGAAGGTGAACTAGAAGCTCACACACACTACAACGAAGAAGTAACAAGCAATTATCAAGTATTAATAGCAAAGTTAAGTAGTCTTGTGTTTCTACATGAACAGCAAGTTAATAGTGTGAGTCCACCGAACAATATACGATCACGGCACAGTGCCAGATCACATCACAGTGCAAACTCTCAACATACCTGTCATTCCTGTGCTATACAATCAAGCAAGGTTATACCATTACCTGTGATACAGTTGCCAGTGTTTGAGGATGATGTTACTAAGTTCAAACACTTCTGTGAGACATTTTCAAGTCTAGTAGTGAACAATGAATCATTATCAGAAGTATCATTATCTTTTGTCATCTTTGAATGGTCAAGCTCATGATTTAGTGCAAAATTTGCCTGTCACCAGTGACAATTTCTCTGTGGCATGGGACTTAATTTGTGCTCATTACAATAACACAAGGTTGATAGCAACAATACACATCAAACACTTGCTAACATTGCCACAAATGCATTGAATGTAGTTGAAGCTCTAAATCTAGAAGTTCCGCGTTGCATTACATTTTGATGCAATTGGTTTTAGACCGTTTATCAGACAGCTCTGGTAAAGAGTGGGAAAGTAAAATGGACTCACAGAATTTTACATCTCTTCGAGAGCTCATAACCTTCTTGGAAGCTAAAGCGCATTCATTAGAAGTTCTAGCAACGTCTAACAACAAGTCCAGCCCATTGAAAGAAAAAGATGAGCTGCGATCACACAAAAGTACTTTTAAGGAAACTCTGCAGTCTTATGTAACCATAAACAGTGATTCCTGTATTGTTGCCAAGACAATCATGGTTTATCAAAGTGTAAAAAATGTTGTCAGCTTAGTGTAAAGCAATGA
Source organism: Ectobius pallidus (assembly GCA_964059195.1). NCBI lineage: Eukaryota > Metazoa > Arthropoda > Insecta > Blattodea > Ectobiidae > Ectobius > Ectobius pallidus. The sequence continues at coordinate 42,352,935 of CAXKWD010000008.1, forward strand.
TGGAATTTCATAAAATCTAAGCGTTTATGTGCAAATTGTTTTGCCCCAAACCACAACAAAGAACAGTGCCAATTGAAGTCCTTCTGCAACTGTAGTAAATCTGTACATAGCAAGCTCTGCACAGTGGAGACAGAAAAAAGTCTTCTTTCTCAGAATCTCATAGTCTTAATCGCAGTGATCTCAACAGAACAGCTGATGTTCCAGCTAGTTATTGTTCTTTTAAGGAGAAGTCTACACAAGAAGAAGTACTACTGGCTACTGCTATGGTTCAACTTGAGGATAAACAAGGAAAGTTAATACAATGTAGAGTGCTCTTGGATTCAGCTAGTCAGTTAAATCTAGCCAAGAAGCTACAACTACCCACAACAACTGTTAACCCTCCTATTTGAAGCATAAATGGCACCTCATCTTGTGCTCACAGTTTTAAGGTCAACATTGATCCATGATCCATAATTTCAAGGCTGATGCGATCCAACGTTGTAGACAAACTTCCTTCTGTCCGCATTGATCCAACCAAATTGAGCATTCCTGGTGATATCCCTTTTAGTCCAGGACCTGACTGCAGTCCTGTAGGAAAATGTTTAGTAGGGAGAATTTTTTTACTGTAATATTTAGTAAGTGTCCTAGTAAGTATTTTGAGCTTGGGTGGGCATCCACCACCTGGTACGTTTTCCAGCTATGACATCAGCAAAGATTATCACACAACTGCTCGATCAACGAAGTCCCGATTCTCAGTCATTTTCAGACTGATTCATACACGATTGGCGCCTACGATAACTTTGTCCATGAGGAATCTACCTTATCTGGTACAGAAGTTTCTCATGACACTGTGTGTGTACTTTCTCAAGACAACCCACTAGATATACCCGTTAAACCATACATATAACCACACGATGTTTGAAAGCGATTCAAGAGCTTTTTCCATGCCAAAAGGTACAATCATATTACAAACCAGGAAAGCATCCTGATCTCCCAAGTGATCTCAAAGTTCACTTTTTTTTTTTTTTTTTTTTTTTTTTTTTTTTTTTTTTTTTTTTTTTTTTTTTTTTTAACAATGAATGAGGATGGGAAGAAGCAATACGAAAATTCAGACATGTTATACACACTTCAAGAACTACATGACATTTTCTGCACATTTCCGATGTTGATACAGATTACGAGTTTTCTACTCCAAAAAAAACCTTGAACAGCTTGTTACCATCGTGGAGTGCTTCCAATGCACTTAGTTCAAAAGAGGATCTACAGCAGAAACAAGTTGGATTTTGCCTGTGATTTCAAACCCAGTAACTCAGCATGCGACTGTTTACATAGTATCAATAGTATCCTCGACCATTTGGGCCAAAACTACCTTCCAGTAGCCTGTGACGAAGGTGTTCACGCTATTGCACGCTAAGTCCAGCTAAGCAATCCAGATAAGTTTTCATACATTGTAATGGTGTTGGGAGCATTTCTTGTGACTAAAATTGTGCTTTGTTGTTTAGATAAATATCTTTGTGGAAAGGAATACCCAATGTGTTCATTGAATGCTCAGTGTTTGGGGTAAATGTGCTAGTGACGGTTTTAAATGGGAACAACTATGTGAGGGGAGTAAAAGGAATGTTTAGGTTGATGGTGAAATCATTTTTTGGAAGAACATTCCATTGAGTCTTATGCATCTGAGTTTGGAAAGTTACTTCACATCCAGCAGAATATTTATTTGGCATGGGAAAAGAACAGATCATATGGATGTAGATGTCAATGTAGAGAAACTCCTCACAGACTATGAAAATTTTTTGGCTGTGGAAGGCAAACGTCAGAAAAATGTTTGTACTGGGACAATTTTCTCAAACTGCTCCAGCTTCTTAGAAATTTGATTCGTTCCGAAAGACAAGGTCTCTGGGAACTGCATCTAGACACGTTACAGAAACTTCAACCACTATTTGCCTTCTTTGATTGTATTAACTGTCAGAGATGGTCTTCTTTATATCTGGAAGACATGATAAGACTACCCAAGACAGCCCCTGAGGTGCATGAAAATAATGTTCATGAAGGGGAAGCACATTGCTAAGCGGTGTGATCATAAATTTTCAACTGTTGCTGAGGATATGGCATTGGAATAAACCATTAATAGATCACAAAAGAGCTCATCTCGCATCGTAGGTCTTACTAAACGAAAACAGTTTGTAGTAGAATGAGAGGTAACACATCATGAGTGTGTGATGATATCAAATCTATTTCGGGAAGTAACAGACTCCATTGTTTTTGTCAAAGGTTTGAACATACACCATGAGTTTTCTAAGAAGCAAACCCATAGCTTAGATGCAAAGGTGTCTTCAATTTTGAAATATATTTTTCAATAGGTAACCTGTTGGATATGCTTTCTAATCCATTACACAATCTACTGACAAATGCACACAAAGATACAAAGGAAAAGATGTTAAATGTATTTAAGACCGGTGACAACTGCGCAAAACACAGTACGAAGTCAAAGCAATGAGAATCTCTAGTACCATCCACAAAGACATTCTACCAGCATAGCACTAAAACACCAAGCGCAGATTATCAGATTAGATTATACGAGTAAGATTGGCACAAAAAGAGCAGCTCCTCGTAGTGCATAGTGCATACACTTTGGTGTATCATTTGACTGGGATGACATAGAACAAAGTCTTAAATCTGCAGAATACTAAGTGCTGTTCTTACGAAAAGGGTCATCTTGTAATGTAAATCTTCAGATGATCTTAGATGTGCTGTATCATCATGCGAAGAATATAGACATTGAAGATTTGCCACCTACAAGTAAAAGTGCTAAAGGCCGTTTGTTGAGGTCATAATTCTACATATACCTTCAGCGACACTGTATTGTTGATGTGCTTGTTAGCTCAGATCTATGTGAATTTGGTTTTGCAGTGATAGAAGATGATCTGATTCCAGAAAAGAACTTACAATCTCCCACTGATTTTATTGGAGCATGTAACTGTTTAAAATGTGCCAATTCCTCTTGCATTTTAAGGGAAAATGAAGTAACCTGTTGCACCTACTATAAGTGTGGTAGTAAGGGGTTAGACCCAACTTTCTTTTCAGATAATCTGAACATGTTTCAATATAATCAGTTAATGGCTGTTTGTATCCAGGATATTATGTACTTCATAGTAAAAGAAAATAATAAAAAATTAACAAAACTACAATTTTTAAAGGAAAAATAAAATTACATTTTTTTAAATATTGTTTATTTATTTACTGTGACTGTAAAAAAACATTGGTATATACTTTGTAAATAGTAATTACAACATACTGACTCCATTTGCATGAAAATCAATCAAGTATTAGCATAGATATGAGCAGTTTTGTGATCGAGCGGCCACCATCTTTGATGACGTCATAGCTGGAAAATGTATCAGGTGGCGGATGTCCACCCAAGCTCAAAATACTTACTAGGACACCTACTAAACATTCCTGTAAAAAAATTCTCCCTACTCAAATTTTCCTACAGGACTACAGTCAGGTCCAGGACTATTTGGCCGATCTAGAAGATTTCCCACAACCAGTATACACTAAAGAGGAAAAGGGATGTGAACAGCATTATGTAGAAAATACTATTCGTGCTGTTGATGGTGTTTTCGTTGTAAGATTACCCAAGAATCAAAACGAAGATGCATTAGGTGAATCCAGACACCAAGCCATAAAGCGCTTAGGACACTTGGAACGAAAATTGCAAAACAACTCTGCTTTTGTGCTTTTGGTGCCAAATCTGAGCTTTAATCATTAAATTGAGTATTCTAGATAGTTTCAGCTAAATTATTTTTTAATGATATCAATATTCAATATCCAGCATCTACGTCTAAAGTTTTCACAGTTTTCTGTTATAGTTACTTTCTCTCAGTTCCTCAAGGTCTGTATATATGTCCTTCTTGCATACACTTGATCCTACGTGTGTGCAATAAAGTTTTCATAGTTTTAGGACATGTTAGTTGCTTTCATGTAAGATTCTTGGTTCCCTGATCCATGCAGATCCTATGTTCTACTGCTCTACCTATTTTGCTTCCAGTAAGCTGGTCCTCCAATTCCTAGTGCCAGTGGCTAGGTCCCTTCCTTCTTTTATTTATATTCCCCTTTTTTACTGTGTTACCCTTACAAACCCTATAGCTTTCGGTTTGCGATCCACAGGACTTAACAGAGTATAAATCATTAAAATGAAGTACATAATGTTTTCAGTAAAACACTTATTCACAATTTATTAAGTACTAGCTTAAATGACCCAGGATCGCCTGGCTTTGGTATTTTGCTTGTAATTCATCAAAAACTTATGGAGTAGTCTACTTCTGATTTTCAAACCCTAGATCCTTATAGCCTTCCGTCTTAAGGCTGCAGGTTAAGGAAGAAGCACACTGCCTCCGTTCTGTTGGATATTATATCAACAGTGTAAACAAATGTCCAGCCACCCACTGCTTCAGTTCAGCGTGCTTCAGTATTCCCTATGCTTACTATGCCGACATAACATCCAAGATCAACTGAGCGGAACAGAATGGAGGCATTGTGCTTCCTCCTTTAAATGTCCGATATCTTTCTTATCTTCGGTGACATTTCAGTAATTCTGGAAAAAGGAGTACCTTTGTGAACTGTGATAAAGGGAGAAGAAATTTTATCAAGGTGGAATTAAAACCGTAAAAAAGTAAAGTGTTCCCTATACAGGCCATGGAAACTCATGGTTCTGGGAGGTTGAGGATCCTTGATTTTAAGACATTCATCACACGAAGATGTTGTCAGCCTTAATGCACCGGCCACCTTTCATCCAAGATTCTCCTGGTACTCATAAGAGGATGAGTTGACTCCAGGGCCATGTTTCCAGAAGGATTAGGCCAATTGAAATATCTTAAAGACTTTATTGGGAATCGAACCTGAGACCTTTTGGTCTATAGCATTGTGCCTTAATCAACTGCGCCATGGCATACTCCGAGAATAAAACTTTAGTTTTGTATAATAAAGAAACAGACACAGATGAACATTTTTTCTTTATATATTCAGATATAGACATATTTTTTACCTTAGCTTAATGCACATTATAAATTACAAACCTGGCATTCACAAATATCTTGCAGAATTCGTTTGATGCACTTTTACCTTAACACGTATTACAAATTACATTACATTCGATGATAAAAAAAATATATATATTTTTTTTGTTGTAGTAAAAGTATAACAAATAAAATTAAAGAAAGAAAAATTTACTTATAAATGAGCATTTCTTCTAAATATCTCCCAACCCCAAATAATTATTTCTAGACATTCAATCCAGATTGGCTAAAATGTAAACACAATCAATAAATGTCCCAAAGCACGATTGTTTTAAAACTTGCTATGTATCTCTAGATTGAACTTTAGCATACATAGTAACATTAATCTTATTTCAAATAACATATATAGTTACTTACTTAGCCATTCTTTCATGAAGCCAAAATAATTATAAAAAATATAATACAGTTCTTCAATTTTAGTTCCTTGCTGAAGATGATGAGTCTATAGTTCTAACCACCTGAAAACAAGCCTCAAGGACAACTTGACTCAAACGATGTTGTCAATGTGATGGTGTGGTCACTTTGAGAAAGGGGACACTCCTTCACCGAAATTCCCAATAGCAAAATAGTAGTCCACTCATTCATGGTTATAGATCTTTCAAAAACTTTTGGCTCTCTCTGTATGTCACACAATTTAAAATTCTTTTTCTTAGCAATAAAACGGATATATACTTATAAAATTATACTGCGACTTTTAATTAATGTGTAGACAGTATCTCATGTGTGTTATGAAAGATTAATGTTAGATTATATCAAGAAACTATAATATTAAATTATATAGGCCTATAACTATTAACATGTTGTTCCAAGTGTATTAGTTCTATTAAGGTCATATTATGCTAGATATAATAAAATAATATTAATACATTGATAAAATCAATAAAATGTTATAATTACGTTAAAATTACTCATCAGAGGAAAACACTGAAGTTACTCTCGGTGGTCAAGGGGCTTGGATGTCCACTTCTGGACTTGAGGTATGCGATTTCCATCTCGGCCACGAGTAATTAAATGTTTTCATGCAAGGAAAATTTGAGAACATGCCTACTTTCCGGATGGGAAGTAAAGAGATTCTGTATCAGGTAAAAAATTCGTAGAATATAAAAAAACTTCTTCAGTAGGCCTGTGGATAGCATACTCAGGTTAAATTTCCTTCAGCGAGAGCTCACCCCTGGCGCCATTGATTGCATTTTGTTTGCGGAATATGTGGACATTAAACAGCATTAATTTGAAAATATAAATAAATAGGGTGGGAAATATGCGATGAAATTATTGTCATGAATAAAATTATCAACCTGTTGCATTAAAATTAATTCCAATCTTATATAGTTAAACATACAAAAGCAAAATCAACATAAAAATGAATAGAGCCTACAATAGTTATACTTACTAAATTGCGAAACTTGGTTTACAGTCTTTCTTGAGGCAATAGGCCTATAGTTGTAGATATCCGTGCCGAAGCCATAAACATTAAAAGACAGTTTTCTTAATATTGCTTTTCATGTCGGTATTTCCTTTTCCTTTTCGATTGGTGTACAAAAATTGGAGACCATTCAACAATACCCGCCATCAAGTCAATACCAAAATGTATAAATACAATTTTTAAAAAAGGAACCAACAAAGTATAAAAGATATGAATAATAAAACAATCAACACTAAAAGAACACGAAAAATTATCCATGCCAATGGAAATTCGCTTCTAACAAGATCACTAAACACCACCAATATTTCTGACAGGAGACTGATAATTTTAAGGTGCACAGTAGCTCTCTTTTAAGTGAAAGCCCTTCTTTTGGAATTTTTGACGGGGACAGCGAACCCGTTTCATTGTATTGGAATGTTAGGGTGTGGAGGGTGTAAGATGCACCTGTTCTGCAAATCGGCAACATAGTGCTAAACTTTTAGACTCGAGGGGCAAGGGGTGCTGACGGCAGCCAGAGACCTTGATGCCTGTTTTCTAGCGCCGAAGAGTGTAGTAGAATGCGGATGTCCAGACAAACTAGGTTAGCTGCCAGGGTATTTCCAAAGAGATGTCATCTCGACCCCTGGTATAGGATGAAGAGACCAGAATTGAAGCCTAAGGACAAAAGAATACGAAAGAACCTTTTCCCTAAACTGTGTATATCATAATACAACCAAACACAGACCCATTGTTCTCCCAGCAAGCAGTTGTTTATCTTTATGACATGAATCTGTGACGTATCCCACTAAAGCATTCTTGCCCTAACAATGTGGTCACAGAATTCTATATTCAGTAAATTTCTTCTAGAAATTTCTCAATGTAAAATTATATACGAAATCAAAAATATAATTTTATGCCAATGTTAAAATAAATATGAACCAAAATAAAACAAGACGTACAAAATTATTCAGAAAGCTTCTGAAGCATCTCACGTCCCCAGATAAATTATGTGCCAGTTTTTAACCCATATACTGTATATACCTGAATACTACCCGCCCCTGAATAATGCCCGCACCCAAATTTTTCTAAAGGAAATTTGAAAAAAAAAATTATAGACCCATATATAATATATTTTGCCAGTTTTATTTTTAATTAAACAGTTATAATTAACAATACATATAAAAGAATTAATATGGTAGGCTAATATGTAATTATAAAAATAATGTGCATGGTAACAGCCAGTCAAAATCTCGCCGCCTTATACATGCAGCGTAACACTTTTAACAACAGCAACACTCTCCATTCGTGAATCCAGCTGGTTCAGCGGGAATCACACACGATGATGTGCGTCCGACCCAAGGTCAAAGTCGTATAGAAATTCACTGAACTTTTCCCGAATTAGTGGTCTGCTTGTACTGCACTGTTTGCTTGGCATCTCTATGTGTAAAGCTTTGTTTCACCATCAGTCATGAGTCATGGTGGACCGTGTGCAAAGCATCTTCTTTGTCTCATTTTCATTTGATTGCAGCGACTACAAAGCATCATGTTATATTGAGTCAATATGGTACAAAATGTCGAAATTCAGATGAGAGGAGTCCAATGTTCAAATAATATAATAATATTCATTTGCAATTTTTGAAAAAAATATTTGGGTAGTATTCGAGTATATACAGTATTCCCAGTGGTAACTGTGGTGTGGGTATTATTTGAATACTGGACTCCTCTCATCTGAATTTCAACACCATATTGGCTCAATATAACATGATGAGCATCACAGTATAGTATAACAGTATTGAAGCTGTAATGAAAGAAAAATTACACAATGAAGATGCTTTCTTGTGCACATGGTCCACCGTGACTCATGACTGGCGGTGAAATATTTGGGTAGTATTCGAGTATATACAGTATTCCCAGTGGTAACTGTGGTGTGGGTATTATTTGAATACTGGACTCCTCTCATCTGAATTTCAACACCATATTGGCTCAATATAACATGATGAGCATCACAGTATAGTATAACAGTATTGAAGCTGTAATGAAAGAAAAATTACACAATGAAGATGCTTTCTTGTGCACATGGTCCACCGTGACTCATGACTGGCGGTGAAACAAAGCTTTACGCATAGAGGCACCAAGCAAAGTTTCCTTTTGAAAAATTTGGGTGCAGGTATTATTTGAGGGCGGGTAGGCGAGTAGTATTCGGGTATATACAGTATTCATAAATACTTTGAGATTTTCCATCGTAAGCAAGTAACTGACTAACAAGAAATGGCACATAGTAATTCAAACTGACCGATTCTTCATGGCATATAGTTTTTATTTTGTCAGTGACTTCAATTTGTTATTACATTTTACAGTCATCAAATTCTAAAGTCCTCAAAATAATTTTTATACTACTGTTTCTCCAAGAAACAGTGCAATTCCTTATCCTCTAAACCTGGTTCACAAATGCCATGTTTTGGATTTGAAACTTTGTTGCACTCCCTAGTAAAGCTAAAATATTAGCGGATCAATCCTATCCATCTAATGAATTTTCAAAGTAGGTAGCAGTCCTGTAAACGAAAACATAGGGAATATATAAATAAGTATATAAGACAAATTAATAAATATACTCCAGTAAGTATGCAAGAATGAAAACAATGACGAAATAACAGACAATCAGAGAATATTGAACACGTTGCAGAAGTATGTAGAAGAATTACACGAGACAAGAAATCATCCAGCTTTTTTGGATATATAGAGGATGAAGTAGATGTACCAGAAGATGAAAAAGGATTTTCCATTCTGAGCAAGGAATTTGAGCTAGCAATTAAGGAAATGAAAACTGGGAAAGTAACAGGAGTAGACGGAATCCCCATTGCAATGGTTAAATGCTTAGGAGAAGGGATGCAGGAACTATCTTCATGTAACAAGATATATAAGGAAGGCGAATGGCCTGAAGAATTCACAGAGACATTGTTAATACCAATACCAAAGGAAAATAATGGGAAGAAATGTAAGGACATCAGGACCATAAGCCTGATATCACATTCTGCAAAGTTTCTCCTGTGAATACTGAATCGATGCTTACAATCTAAGATGGAAAATGAATTGGAAGAAGAACAGTTTGGATTTAGAAAGGAGAAAGGCACAAGAGACGCAACTGGATTGATAAGAATAATAGGAGAAAGATATATAGGGAAAGGTAAAGAAGGGTACGCAAGTATTTGTTGGCCTGGAAAAGGCATTCGACAGAGTGGACTGGATTAAACTCATGAGGACCCTGAAGAAAATTGGTGTAGATTGGAAGGAGAGGAGACTCATAAGTAATCTATATATGAAACAGCAGATAAAAGTCAGGATAGGAGAAGAAATATCAGAGGGAAGAGTAATTGGAAGAAGGGTAAGGCAAGGATGTCCCCTATCACCTACACTCTTTAATATATACTTGGAAGATTTCCGGAACATGGGATTTGTAAACTTAGGAGGAAGGAGAATAAAGTGCATAAGGTTTGCAGATGATATGGCTTTGCTAGCTGAAGATAAAATGACACTGAACAACATGCTGATGGAGCTAGATGACAAATGTGAGGACTATGTGATGAAGTTAAATATAAATAAGACGAAGACCATGGTTATTGGAAGAGAACTCAAGAAGGTAGATATGAGAATTACGGATGAGGTTATCAAACAAGTAGACAGGTTCAAATACTTGGGTTGTACTATCAGTAGCAACATGAGCTATTGTCAAGAAGTAAAACAGAGGATAGCAATGGCAAAAGAAGTTTTTAACAGGAAGAGGAAAATCTTATGTGGGCCTTTGGAAAAGGAACTAAGGAAAAGGCTAGTGGAGTGTAGCATTGTATGGTGCAGAGACTTTGACATTATGACGGAATGAGAAAGAAAGACTGGAAGCATTTGGGATGTGGATATGGAGAAGAATGGAGTGAAAACCATGGACAGATAAAGTTAAAAATAAAGATGTGCTAGGCAGAGTGGGAGAATTATTGGAAATCATTAGGAAGAGGAAAAGAAATTGGATGGGACATTGGCTAAAAAAAAATTGTCTGCTGAAGGATGTCATAGAAGGGATGATAAATGGAAAGAAAGTTCGAGGCAGAAGAAGATACCAGATGATTGACAACATTAAAATAAATGGACTTCATGCAGACACAAAAGGAAGGCTGAGAGAAGGGAAGAGTGGAGAATGCTGAGTTTGCAGTGAAAGACCTGCCCCTGGGCAGAACACTATGAATGAATGAATGAATGAATTTAAGTATGCTGTTGAAACTTGGATTATAGTTAATTCAAAATAAATGAAACAAAATAATACCCTGTGAAATACTGTTTGAAAGATCAGTAAGGATAGTAAATAACTAGACACAAGCCACCTCAGAATGATAGCGCACACAGGAGAGACTGCTGTAGAGTAGCTATCTGACAGTTGTCTTACATACCCATGGTGCGACGATGCCATCCCATTGCAACCTTTAATTGAGCCCCTTAAAGCCCATGTGGTGTAACTCCAGTTTTTTGATTTTTTAGTTATAATCAGAATCCTATTCAGAAAGTGTTCTTCTTTTAACAGCGCAAATGGTGTAAGTCATAACTTGCATAGCAACCCTGTAGGTAGGAGCACAATTTTATGCTGTCAATAAAGCCATCTATTTGGTGACAGCTAAAACCTTAAATTTCTCAGAACAGCAGTAATGTGAGTTACACCACTTGGGCTTTAAGGGGCTCAATTAATCATAAATATTAGCTACATTTCTCAATTTGCAGTAAAATGAATGCAATCACAATATTTGGCAGTATCTGGTTGAAGTTCTGCTAAGATTCACTGCAGTGTCTCTAGTCCAGTGTGTACCGGTACTTCATCAGCTGATCAGATGAGAAGCTTATTAAAACGATTGTCCTAATTTGGTAAGCTTTTATTTGCAAGAAATATGTGAAGATGAATATATTAATTTTTAATATATAATATAACACTTCACAATGTTTTCCCGATTAATGTAATCATATGCTTTCGCCTTGTTTAGTTGCTTTGATTTTGTTGCTGGAATATGGGAATCTTCTTGCTGGACTATAAGAGAAGTTGCAGGTGCACATTTCTTGGAGTTCAAGTCCTGGAGAGTGCCTTCCATTGTAGTTTGATTCACTTCTTCAGGTGATTCATGTACTGTAGGTCTTTGTTAGGGGAAATACAGGAGTTGGTGTTTTTAGTGATGAGTGGTTTTATTTGATTTCCTCTTCTTTCAAAGAGCAGTTTACTTAATTCACATTTTCCATGTCTGTTCAGATGGTAACTATTGTAACATCTGTATGCTCTCTATTCAAAAAATGCATTTCTATGTTTTCAGCTTATGTGTTGTATAGGTCACGCCTATGTGGAATGCATACTATTGTTACTTTCTGTCTGAGTTCTGGTAATTCTTCACTCAGCACCTGGATTATGTCTTTGCCTGTTTTCCTAACAATGTCATTAGTAGGGGGCGGATTTCTATGACATGTCATATTTTTCCCCTTTGCATTATTTCAGATTTCCGACTAATTTAAACCCGATTCCAAGCATCCTGGTGAAAATGGAACGGCTTTTATTGTGCATATAACTGCATATTTAGGAAATTTTAAACTATTGTAGCATATTTAGTATGAATATGCATATTTAGGTCATATTTGTGTGCATATTAAAGAAATTTTGAAGTTTCATATCATATTTTGTAAATTTTGCATTATACTGATACTTTTGAGAATTTACAGATACTTTAAGTAATTTAACATTATATTTTAATAAAATGAATCTTAATGAAACTTTAAAAAATATACATAATGTGTGAGTGGTAAAGTCATATTTTAAATTTTATTGGTCATATTTTAATGGTTTTTTAGGTCATAAATGCATGCATATATCCTATTTTTTAGGTCATAGAAATCCACCCCCTAGTCATTAGTATCACCAAATAATTTTTTTTCATTGAGCTGGACTAGTCTTATTGTATTTCCTGAACTTTGAAATTACTAGGCACAATGATTCCTAGTTCCTCTGCCAATCCCCTTTCCTGGCCATCAGAGTAAATGATGATATTTTCCTTGTGTGATTTAGGCATTTTGTTTAATTAATCAGAATACCTAATGAAAATTATTGGTGTAATTATCAAACCAAGCCCAGAAAACTGAAAACTCAAAATGGTTATTTTCAACTAACTCAGGAAATACGTCCCAAGCAAATAGCTAATACCAAGATAGAAAAATTGCTACCACGAATGACAAACATAAAGGGATATTACTATATTACGAAAAATATTGAAAACATAAAATTCTCAATTGTTAAAAATTCTGACGTGGTACACAAAAATAAAATCATTTTTGTATACCACGTCAGAATTTTAAAATTGTAAAATTGTGATTCAGAAACGTTCATTTATTTCAAAACAACAAAATCCATGTAGAATGGTGTTATAATATAATCTGTGTTTTCCGAAGACCTGAAGCATTTTGATTGGTTCGCAGACAGCCAATCAGCAGCTGAGCTCCCACAAGCATTAGTATCAGTAACTGAAGTAATCATTTGTCCATTTGACCGTATACAAACACAATATTAATTTTATAATGGATATAACATACTACAATAATATTGCATGACCCCACAATATCCTAAACATAATGCATCACTTGCTTATTGATATTGTTAGCCAGCCTTAATTTATTAATTTCTTTATAATAATAATGGAAATAAATATGGCATAAGGGTAATACTTGTCACCCCCAAGCTCCCCTTCCACTCAATGTAGACCCATGTACCAAACATAATATTTCACAACTATAAATAACAAAATAATATTTCATAATAAAAAAAAAAGACCCTTGCAACAAAAATCATATTTCACAATTATAGGAGTGGGGGACTTGGGAGCTACAAGTAATACCTTTTTTCCTATAAATATAACTTAAATCTAGCCATTGAATAATTAAGCACAGCTGCTGTTGATATAATATTGTGCATTCTTTCTTCTTCTTCTTTCGTTTCACCCTCTTTGGGGTACGTTGAACCAGTCATTTCTTTGTGTGTTGTTCCTTCCTAAGTGCCCAGTATTTCTTCATTCTTTCTGATCTTCTCTTCCTCTCTTCTTCAGAGATAATAGGTTTGGACTTCAGTGACGACCTGTCTTGGAACCTTGTATTTTCGTCTTTAGTTATTATTTTAGCCGTAAGATCTAATAGTGAATTTTCTGTAATTTTTAACTCGACTAGGTCTTTTTCAGTTTCTTTAAACCAGTTGGGTTTTGTTTTGCGGTTGCGGAAGAAGTCAAAGATTTGTTTGGTTAATCTAACAGAGTCCATTCTAAGAAGATGACCATAGAAATTTATCCTCCTTTTTCGCATAGTGTCTGAAAGTTTTTCAATTTTCTTGTAGAGGGTTTCATTCTTGATGTATATCATCTTATTATCCTGAAATTTAGGTCCTATGATTTTTCTTAAAATCCTCCTTTCCTTTAGTTCAAGTTTCTCCATCTGACCTTTGAAATTCATGTTTAGCGTTTCTGCCGCGTACAGGGCTTCTGGTTTAATTACTGATCTGTAATGTTTAATTTTTGACCCCCATGAAGGGATTTCTTGTTGTATGTATCTTTTGTTAGTTGAAAGGCCATTTCAAGTTTGTTTTTTCTGGATTCCATTGTTTTTCATTCCACCGCATTCCAACTGATCCATTCTCCGAGATACTTGAATTCTTTTACTATTTCTATTTTTTGTTCTTGGATTTTAAGGTATTGACGTGGGTGTTTGTTGTTTGTCATGATTTTGGTTTTTTCAAAGGAAATGTGAAGACCTATTTTAGCTGCTTGTTTAGCTAGTTCAAGTATTTTTTCTCTTGCTTCCTCCATCGTTTCAGCAACTAAGGCCATATCATCCACAAAGGCAATACAATTTATTTTAAGGTTCTTCTTTTTGCAACCCAGTCTTATTCCACTCTTTATATTTTTGTTCCATTCTCTTACTACTTTCTCAAGTGCACAATTGAACAACAACGGTGACAGCCCATCTCCCTGTCGCACTCCTGTTCTTATTTCGAATGGATCTGATAGTTCACCCATGAATTTAACTTTTGAAAACGTCATTGTGATAGTCGCTTTTATAATATTAGTTGTTTTCTTATCCAAACCCATTTCCTCCAGGACTGATAGAAGGGATTCTCTATCAATGGAATCATATGCTTTTTTGAAATCAATGAAGGAGATTACGTACTTCTTTGCCCTTGATTTTTGATATGCCATAATGTGTTTGAGGTTTATTATTTGTTCAGAGCATGACCTACCCTTTCTAAAACCTCCCTGGTATTCTCCAAGTTGTGGATCCAATTGTGGTTCTGCCCTGTTTAAAAGTACTTTGGAAAGAATCTTGTATGTTTATTCTTTCAAAATGTAGATATCTACATTATATTGCAATGTGAGTATTTTTCTGTTAAACGCTCCTGTGAAAGCAAATAGACCTAATGTAATTCCTGACAATTTGATTTCCCAGTGAATTTACTTCATTCATAACCTTTACTGCTGCTTTAAACCTGAAACAAACATGTCAGTCAATTGTAGGCCTACATTTACCGTATTTGCCGGCGTATAAGACGCACTGGCCTATACACATTTTTGAAGGATTAAACTTTATTACTGATAAAAAAAATCTACAGGCCCACACATAAAATTATTTTGCTAGTTTTATTCGTAATTAAACAGTTATAACTAATGTTTCAAATCTTAAAAGAATTAAATATGGTAGGCTAAAAGGTACTTATAAAAATAATGTGCATGGTAGCAGCCCGCCGAAATCTTGCCGTCTCATATGTGCAGCGTAAACCCTCAACAAAACAACACTTCATTCAGCGGGAATCACACACGATGACGTGCATCCGACCTGGTCTGATCCAAGGTCAAAGTAGTCTGGAAATTCGCTGAAATTTACCGAATTTTCCTGAATTGAGCTGTATTGTTTGTTTGGTGTCTCTATGCAGACCATGTGCATAGGTAAGCATCTTCTTTGTTTCATTTTCCTTTCATTACAGCTTTGTTACTGTGTTGCTACTACAAAGCAACATGCTATAATGAGCCGATATGGTACACAATTGTCAAAATTCAGGTAAGAGGAGTCCAGATTTAAATAATACCTGCACCCCAGTTTTTCGTTTGTGATTTTTGAAAAAATATGAGGGTAGTATTCGAGTATATATGGTATTCCCACACTCTGCAAGGAAACAAGAAAAAACCGCATAACTCCAAATAGAGGAAATTTCCAGAAATGAATGTAATAAAAAATTGAGTATCGACATATAAGATGCACCTCGTTTTTCACACCTATTTTCAAAGAAAACAAGCTCGACTTATACGCTGGCAAATACAGTATATCATTAATATTATTGCCCATGCATTTGTGAAATGTTGACATATTTTAAGAATTTCTTATATTAGTGTAGGCCTATATGAGTAGGCCTATGAATTAAGATTAAGCATCAAACTTTAGACCTTTGTTCTTCTGCAAGCTCGATCTGAAGCTTAACTCGGAGATTATTACATAAATAACTTCTTTTCTGCATATTCATAATTGTAATTATCACTGATTAAACAAAAGCATTCGGGCACTTTGCTATATAAGTTTACTTGATTTTATTAGAGTTGCTTCACTGTTTAGTTCCATCAATTTAATGATATTTGGGTTCTCATGTATGGCTAGTGCAGCTCCCCTCCACATCTCGGGAGGGCAAGGATATGATCTGAGTTGCAGGTGACACACATTTAAGTTTAAGTTGCTATCTATTCTATTTCACAAGGCCACAGTGTGAAACTGAAGTCTTTGACATATTACTGATCTTTCTGTAGAATTTTGATTGCATTTCACTTGAAAAGCTCACATTAGAAATAATGTCCAAGCTGATAGTAGCAAAGGTCACTCCTTGTCCTCAATTGACAGCTATTGATGCACTTTGGTGATTGTTAATATTTTAATTTCCTACCCAAGTGATTTAGCTGTGTAAGTTCTTAAGTTCCCCTTGAGACCTTCATTCCTCCTAGATATATTAGTCTTAAGGACCTCATCTCCTTATTGGATAATTTACTAATTAGACAGGCAGGACCAGGCTTGGATTGATGACCTCAAGAGGTCTTTGGAAAAGATCAAAGGGCATGATTACCATTAAGGAAGTAATGAATAAACATGGTGAGTCAAGTTCACTTGCACGTAGTTTCATAATACAGCATAGCTGAGTTACTAAAGGAAGAGCAAAGTTACTACCAGTAGGTGTTATAATAACTTTAATTTAACAGGATTTGTTGCAAATATCTTGTACATACAAATACCCCATTAATTAAATAATATGTAAAAGTCTCATCATTTCTGTGGTCTTTTCAGATACTTTATCAATAACTGTGACACTTTTTATGGTTACAAGAATATCCCGGTCAGAGTGCATGAGATAATGACTCTACATTTTAGGGTGCCCTCATTGAATTTCTACACAAAACTGAAACATGTTTCACATGAAGTCACCATATTTAGCCACAGTACATTTTAAGACTTGCATATATAAACCATATATTAGTTTAAACAGTTTTATAAAAGAAGTTTTAAAAAATCAGGTTGTTGGTTGCTAGAGCTCAATGAATGAAGAGGTTTTTTTTTTAATTCATTTCCTTACCTCATGGGTAATGAGATAATGGGGGGGGAGTTATGCCATGGCATAATGGTTGAGGCATTGCACTACCAAGTCTGGGCAGGGCTAAAATATCATTGGTGTCTAAGAGATATGAACATCTTTATTCCCCATACATTGCTTATGTAATGATTTGCTAGGAAGCCACTTCCCCCATTTAGTTATGGTACCATATACCATGGATTCTCTGCTGTCTGTGTAACATCTAATGGGACCGAACCTTAGTTTTTAATCTTTTCACATGCTTTTCAAGTGGAACAGTTTCACAGTTATATTGCATCATAAAGGTAGATCCCCACATATGCAAAAATCTCCAGACATATTGTGAATATCAAAAATATTTTTACCAGCATTCTAAAGAATTATTGAAAGTACTATTCATAACCCGTGTTACTTTGTAGGTGCAGTGACCTCGCATTGTCATGAGTTCCCATTGAATCTACAAGCAGTTCTTGAATGTATGATATTCTTGTCGTATGAAGTTCTTAATTTAATGTATGATGTTCTTACTGAAGTAATTATTTTATAGAAACATTTTATTTTATTTTATTTATACTTGCAACCAAGTTTTGTTTAATAATAATTATTATATATATATATATATATATATATACACACATATATATATATACATAAAGAGTGCTTCAAAAAAATGTATACACACTTTGAAGTTTCATAGAAAATCTATTTTCCATTCTACAAGGTTAAATTTCTGGTAATGGAAAGCTTAAAGTTCAATTTGAAAAATAAACGACTTTCTGGTGAAAATGTGATTAATGTTCAAATGTTCAAAATGGTGGCCTTCAGCATCATTTCTGAATACGAGTCACCACTGATTCCATACATTGTACCAAAGTGGCCAATGAGATTTCTGTGCACCTCGCTTGAATCTCAATCCAAAGTGTGTCTAGATGTGTCTATGACTGATTGCCCATAAGAAGAAATCCAGCAATGTAAGGTCTGGAGAGCATGCGGGAAACTTGATTGGCCCCCAGCATCCTATCCACTGGCTTGGCAAATTCTGATTCAGGTATGCTTGTACGTCCCTATGACAGTGTTGGGGGGGGGGCACATCTAGAATGAGAATTGAAATGAGATTCCAGCATTGTGTGCAGAAATCTCACTGGACACTTTGGTATGCTGTACGGAATCAGTGGTGACTCATACTCAGAAATGTACTGTATTCATGCTGAATGCCACCATTTTGAACATTAATCACATATTCATTAGAAAGTCATTCATTTTTCATATTGGACTCTAAGCTTTCCATTTCCAGAAATTTAACCTTGTAGAATGGGAAATAAATCATCATGCTACTCTAATGTATTGTGGTAGTTGGATGCATGAAAGAACAAATACCAGTACTTATTGCAGTTCAGATACTTCGGTAAAAAGAAATAAACAAGATAACCAAATTAAGTATAATAAATGACAGATTAATTGCCCAAATTTATTCAAACTAAAATCATAAAATCTCATAGCCCGTGTTTGGTCTTAAAATGACCGTGAAAAGACGGAACATTCATTATAAATATTATTAACTAGAAAGAAGGCAAAGGTAAAAAGTTTAACAACATCATTTTAAATAACTATTAAAATGAGATTGCAGTGAATAGACGGAGAAGCTGGGAATTTCCCTAGCAGACCTAGCGGGTGCGAGATAAGGCAATGCAGTACTCAGGTACAATGTATCGGGAATCTCCCAAGATCTTATCACAGAGGGTACTGATCCACTTAAGTAATTCTAAGAAGTCGGCTATTGTGTTTAAGCATAGCTTCTGATGTTGCTACTGATACAACACGCTGTCCGAACATTCTTAGAAATCCGAGACGCTAAGTTGTGGGTTTTGAGAATAAGGGAAAATCCAATTGATTTCCGTGGGAAACTAACATATTATTATTGGTCGGGAGATTTGCCAATAAGAACTGGTCTATAGTACCACGTGCCGGGATTCACGAATAATAATTAAGAAGAGTAGGGATAAATGTTTGTCCAAGAAAGTTTTCTTTAGGCCTAACGTGGCACTGTAAAATCACTCTACTTCAAGGCCCCGCGCCTATAACAGTCATATTCAACTCTACTTCAAGGCCCCGTGCCTAGAGCAGTCAACAGGACTCTACTTCAAGGCCCCGTGCCTAGAACAGTCAAAATCACTCTACGTCGAGGCCGCGTGCCTACATCAATCACTCTACTTATCTTTGAGGCCGCGTGCCCACAGAATTAATTGGACTTATAAAATTTTAGCTGTGGAATTAATCGACTTAGAAGGATTCTTACTTTCAATCGCGATTAGTCAAAATCATATACGGCAGCAATTGTATCACTAGTAACGATCTACCGAGAACTTGCAACAATATTAATTATTCACAAACAAATTTTGTAATTATTGTCAATGACTGGACTTGTATTTCCAACGTTTTGAATAAACAGAATATTCCTTCAGTGTTCAAAGAAACTGCATTATTATTCAAGCAATAATATTAAGGTGTTCTTCGCTTCCTACCCTGAAGCTAGAGGGAAGTGCTCAACGATCGACTGGCAGACCGGAGGCGGGTTCAACAAATCAGAAATATTCAGTATATGCATTATACTGTGGCGCCCAGGTAACCATCATTTTCCACCGAACCGCTGTACATGGCTATTTCCCAACGTGAGGCACGAGTGAAGCTGGACATCAAGGATCACCAACTTCAAAAATCATCCCAAAACGGAAGGAAGACACCGCAGAATTTCTAGAACGTCACCCGTAAAGGCACCGCTGGAATTCAAGATCGTGGTACATCAGTTCCGGAGACCGTCGCAGAAAACATCAAAAATCACCAACAGATAAGAACTTAAATATACATAGAGTTTCAGTACAGTAAACAATTTTATTATCAATAATTTATGAAACAGTAAATATTAATTAAATAAATTAGTAAGCCTGACATCAAATAATATTTATTTTAAAGTTTGCAACTTAAGATCAAAGTAAAATTAAACTGAAACTCACTAAGAAAATTAAAGAATAAATTCAAGTAAAATAAAATCTTTTTCAAATTAAAAGAACTCAGGCATATCGAATATTTATTGTGCAAGGGTAAAATTATACATGTTATGCATTATATGTTGAACTTCTTAACCAAAGGTAAGGTAGATC
Organism: Ectobius pallidus; assembly: GCA_964059195.1. Taxonomy (NCBI): domain Eukaryota; kingdom Metazoa; phylum Arthropoda; class Insecta; order Blattodea; family Ectobiidae; genus Ectobius; species Ectobius pallidus. The sequence goes on from CAXKWD010000008.1 coordinate 42,373,206, forward strand.
GTAAGAGTGTATCAGTACCCTTATAATTTATGTATGTGGCTTAGAAACGGAAAAAAAATTACTAGGAATAAAATTAATATGGAAGGTGGAGAGGGGCACGACTTGCTTAATGGTGAGGAAATAAATAATTGTAGAATGGAAATTAACAATGAGAACAGTGTCGCGACAGGTGACGGGGTTTTGGAGCAGGGAGTTGATAATAGGCAGGAAAATAATGCAACGAATATCCAGCTAACTGAGAATGATAGTGTAACTGAACATAGGCCTAGGGAATTGAATCAAACTATAGACCCGAATTCTATTGCATATTTGATAGCTATGATGAGGGAATCTAAGGAAGCTATGATAAAGGGGTTAGAAAAATCGAGTAATGAAGCTGGGGAAAAGATAGAGAAACTGGGAGATAGGATAGAACAATCGAGCCAAGAAAATAGACAGAATATAAATAGGCTTGAGAAGGAACTAAATAATATAAAAGAGGTCCAATCTAACTTATGCAACGAAATCAGGGGAGAATTCTGTAGGGAACTTCAAGAAAGTGAAAAAGCAATGAGGCAAGAAATTAGTGAAAGTCAAGGGGAAATTAGGTCTGAATTAGAGGCTAATATGGCATCGGTAGATCGGAAAATAGAGATTCAGGGCAAGAAATATGAAGAAAAATTATTCAATGAAAGGAAAATTTTGGAGAAGGAAATACAGAAATCGGAGTCTAGCTTGAAAAAGAATATGGAGACTCAGGTGGGAAAAGTAAAAGTAGGGTTAGGAGATAAAATCTCGGAAGTAAATGACAAGGTAGTGCATTTAGAAAATATATTAGCGGTTAAAATAGGGGAAATCTCTAAAGAAGTAAGCACGGTAGCTAAAGAGGTCGAAAATCGTAGGCCTGTAGCAAATAACTATGCTGTAAATTGTAGTGAGAGTATATGTAATGGAATAGGAAATACATATAGGCCTCCTAGTGTTGCAAATGAGTCCTGTAATACAGTACACGAGACGGTAGCCACCAGCGTGCCGGTAGTTAGCGATAATAGGATTAATATATGTAATTTAATAGGAAATGAGGTATCACTTCCCAGCTTCAATGAGAGCAACACGAGCCCTCAGAGCTTCTTGAAATCTGTTGAAGAATATTTTACTTTACGGTCTATTCCATCTCAGTACAAAATGTTGATCCTCGGTAGAGCCTTAAAAGGAAAAACAAAAGAGTGGTTTGAACTTACAGTACACCCGGAGTGCAACTATGAGGATTTTAAGCAGTTATTCTTAGCAAGATATTGGGGTGAGGCGAAGAGAGCTTTAGCTAGAAATGAGGTCTATAATGGGAGATATTCTCCTAGGGGCAACGTCTCTCTATCGGACCATTTCCTAAGAGTTATAGGCCTAATCAAGTTACTAGACCCCGGAATGCCAGAACGCGAGGCCATTCAGCTTGTGACGAGACATTTTCAGCCGGAAATATGTAACCTGCTTATAGTATCATGTCCCCAAACTTATAGCAAGGCTTTGGAGTTATTATCTAGTTTCGAAGTAGGAACTAACAGAGAAGAGCGTAGCGATAATAGGAGACAAAATGGACCGGATAATATGCAAATGAATCAAGATACGAGAGGAGGTCCAAATAATGACAGAGGTAGATGGAACCAAGGACATGCCAACAGAAATGCGGAATCGAACAGAGGACCCCCTAATAATAACTCATATAGAAATAATGGGAACCAAAACTGGAGGGGAAATAATCAAGAGAATAGGCCTCAAGACAGACAAGTAAATAATGTTCGATTTCATGGCAGGATGCAGAACGAAGTAGGAGAACGAATTCCAGAAAACCAGGGGGGCATTAACATAGAAGGTGAAAGGAATCAGGCGCATAGCACGGGAAATCACAATGATACTCAGGGAGACATTCGTCACAGAAATGACGAAAGGCATGTAGCGCAAGACAGGCCTTTAAACTATTAGGAGACGCATTTGGAGGTCGAAATGACGTCACACAGACCGAGGGATTACAAGGATTAAAAAGACCTAATAATGAAAATAAAACACGAGAGAAGGGGTGCGTAGTAGGATGTGCAAATAGAGAGGGTATAACACCCACATATCCGCCATTAATAAGGGTAAAAATAGACCAATTTGAAGTCGATATGTTGGTGGACACTGGCTGTACTTTTTCTCTAATAAACGAAAAATTCTATGAAACGCTGAAAGCAGCAAGAGTGCGCGTTCAGGAATTGAAAGTACATGGCCTATACGCACAAACTGCCATTGGTGCCAAATCCCATAAAATTGAGCATCAGTGTATGTTGCCGTTGGAAATTGAGGGAAAGAAGTTAGAAGTCTACTTTTTGACAATAAAACATTTAGCACATAAATTAATTCTGGGTTGTGATTCTATGACAGATCAACTAATGAGAATAAATTTTGAAGAAAATTGGGTAGAAATGGAATTAGATGAGAAAGAAAAGTTACGTGTACCGTTTTTATCTAATGAGAATATAATTACTAAGGAGTTGGAGTGCCAAAATGAAGATGTATTATTACGCGAGCCTTTCGTGGTGGAATCAGTTGTAGTACAAGAGGGAAATAGTATCGACGAATATAGGCCTATGGGAATTAAACCGGCCGTATTTATATATGAAGGTGATAATGAGGCTGATTGTGACGAAAGTGTCGCAGAGTTACAGGGAATGGAATCTGATATTGTTTGGGAGGACGAAGAATATGATCATTTGTGCATTAAGGGTTCTAATAATTATGTAGATGAAAATGAATGTGAAACGGTACACGCGAATTTTACTAACATTAGTCAGAATGGAAGAAATGAAGAGGAAAATGTTGATATCGAATTAATTCTCAGGGAGAAAGTAGAAGAAATTGATGTGCTGTCAGATGGTCAAAAGTCGACTTTATATAACATGCTATATAAGAACAAATCAGTGTTCAGTTCAACTCCAGGCCTATTTCGGGGTTACCAACGCAAATTGAAATTAAAACAAGATATTCCTGAGCGTCGCTATAAGAGTAGGCCTGTACCAATTTCAATGATGGAAGAAGCCTGTAAGCAAATAAATCCGATTTGTGGTGTAGTGAAAGCACATGGAAAACTACGCTTAACCTTTGACTCTAGTTATCTTAAATTATTCATAGAAGCAGAAAATTTTTGGGCAGAACCAATAAAGGATATAAATCCGTAAAATGTATTCAGATGATCAGTGATTTTTGTGTGACGTCATTTATCGACAATGTATTGTAAATATGAACAAATTAGAGGAAAGCAAGGAATAACCGAAAGGCATTGTACTGAGCTGGAATAATGTAGGCCTATAACCTGTAATGTATATTTTACGCGGTAAAATAGCTACTGGCATGATAGGTTATCAGTTCCACATAGGTTTAGGATTAGAGGAATGGGTATGAATGAGAGTAAAATATGCGTGTGTATTTTGCATTGCAATATATTGTATTGAAATTGCGGTGAGGGCTGAATGAGCGCCCTTGTCATAAAAAAAAAAAAAGTGTTTTTATACATTCTTTATAACATAGTGTAATAGTAGTGAGAACTGATTGATCGACCTTGTCATAGCCTCATGAAAAAGTGTTTTTATGCCTTCTTTATAATATAGTGTAGGTATAGTGAGAACTGCTTGATCGACCTTGTCAAAGTCTCAATATAAAAAAAAAAAAGTGTTTTTGTTTTTCTTTATGCATTCAATATATTTTATAAAATTTCAGTGAGAACTGCTTGAGCTTAATTTTCATGGTCTCACGAGGGTATATCGGTAAATTTATGGTGTTTACGTAAAATTTTGTTGTAATGTCTTGGTCATGCAATAAATCAAGTAATACGTACAAACAACGTAACACTACAGAAAACCGCAAGATGTATGAAGGCATGAATGTGATAGGGTCAGAAAACTTGTACATGTGGGACAGGATTTAAGGTGAAGTCTCGTGTCAAGATAGGAATTAAATTATTGATGTATTTGTTTAAGATAGTTGCAACACTGGAGGAAAATAAGGTATAATATTTTGTGGAGAGATGCAGTATATTCAGCCAGTAAGTCAATCATAGGCTATGATGATTCCTGTCTTAATAGACTGGGGCATATATTGCAGTTCAGATACTTCGGTAAAAAGAAATAAACAAGATAACCAAATTAAGTATAATAAATGACAGATTAATTGCCCAAATTTATTCAAACTAAAATCATAAAATCTCATAGCCCGTGTTTGGTCTTAAAATGACCGTGAAAAGACGGAACATTCATTATAAATATTATTAACTAGAAAGAAGGCAAAGGTAAAAAGTTTAACAACATCATTTTAAATAACTATTAAAATGAGATTGCAGTGAATAGACGGAGAAGCTGGGAATTTCCCTAGCAGACCTAGCGGGTGCGAGATAAGGCAATGCAGTACTCAGGTACAATGTATCGGGAATCTCCCAAGATCTTATCACAGAGGGTACTGATCCACTTAAGTAATTCTAAGAAGTCGGCTATTGTGTTTAAGCATAGCTTCTGATGTTGCTACTGATACAACACGCTGTCCGAACATTCTTAGAAATCCGAGACGCTAAGTTGTGGGTTTTGAGAATAAGGGAAAATCCAATTGATTTCCGTGGGAAACTAACATATTATTATTGGTCGGGAGATTTGCCAATAAGAACTGGTCTATAGTACCACGTGCCGGGATTCACGAATAATAATTAAGAAGAGTAGGGATAAATGTTTGTCCAAGAAAGTTTTCTTTAGGCCTAACGTGGCACTGTAAAATCACTCTACTTCAAGGCCCCGCGCCTATAACAGTCATATTCAACTCTACTTCAAGGCCCCGTGCCTAGAGCAGTCAACAGGACTCTACTTCAAGGCCCCGTGCCTAGAACAGTCAAAATCACTCTACGTCGAGGCCGCGTGCCTACATCAATCACTCTACTTATCTTTGAGGCCGCGTGCCCACAGAATTAATTGGACTTATAAAATTTTAGCTGTGGAATTAATCGACTTAGAAGGATTCTTACTTTCAATCGCGATTAGTCAAAATCATATACGGCAGCAATTGTATCACTAGTAACGATCTACCGAGAACTTGCAACAATATTAATTATTCACAAACAAATTTTGTAATTATTGTCAATGACTGGACTTGTATTTCCAACGTTTTGAATAAACAGAATATTCCTTCAGTGTTCAAAGAAACTGCATTATTATTCAAGCAATAATATTAAGGTGTTCTTCGCTTCCTACCCTGAAGCTAGAGGGAAGTGCTCAACGATCGACTGGCAGACCGGAGGCGGGTTCAACAAATCAGAAATATTCAGTATATGCATTATACTGTGGCGCCCAGGTAACCATCATTTCCACCGAACCGCTGTATACTCACTAAAATTTGGTACAGATGGGTATTATTCCCAAAAGCTTCCATCAGCTCCTTGTGGTATTGTCTGGCATTTCTCCCTCGGATAGGGACTATTTTTATGTAATAATGCTCTTCACTTCTTGTCATATCCATTTTGCAGGGCACTGACTCACAACATTGCCTCTATTCATATAACCATCAATGATACCAAATGAAGTGTCCTTATACTAGAGGTGCCACACTCTCCCAAGATATACAGCATTTTCATGGTACCATTGCCTTACTTTGAGGGGAAAAAATAGTTGCAATGTAATAATTATATAAGAGTTGAATTTTTACACAAAAACTTCACTTTTGGTATAGTTTACCTGTACTAGTTTCGGCACCTTCGCAACCATTGTCAACAGCTATACTTCAACTGCCGTACTGCCCTCCCACAGACGTGGTACAAACTTCGAGATGAGGTCCTCATTGGTCGGGATATCGAAGTTCATCAGTTGGTTCCCATTCTTGTGAATAAAAATTCTTTCCCAGACTGAAAGTTCCTTGTGTCCATGGACACATTTTAGTAACTCTGGATCCCTGTCAACTTCATGTCCATCATCCCAAAAGTGTGCTGCTACCACTGATTTGTCTGTATTTTGGTATTTGATGTGTCTTATGTGTTCTTTAGTTCTAACTTCCAATGTCCTCTTGGTTTTTCCTATATAGACTTTTTCGCAATCATTACATTTAAATTGGTAGATGCCTGATTTTTTACTGTGGTGGGGGTTCTCTATATTTGTAGATCTGAGTAGGTTTTTTAAAGAGTACCTGTTTACAGGTGCTGTTGTGATGCCATGCTTCCTGAAAACTTTTCTGAATTTAATCAGCCCAAGGGTAGAAGAAAACTTGAAATACAAGAAAATTACATTCCACCCTTGGGCTGTCAGAAAAGTTTTCAGGAAGCATGGCATCACAACAGCACCTGTAAACAGATACTCTTTAAAAAACCTACTCAGATCTACAAATTTAGAGAACCCCCACCACAGTAAAAAATCAGGCATCTACCAATTTAAATGTAATGATTGCAAAAAAGTCTATATAGGAAAAACCAAGAGGACATTGGAAGTTAGAACTAAAGAACACATAAGACACATCAAATATCAAAATACAGACAAATCAGCGGTAGCAGCACACTTATGGGATGATGGACATGAAGTTGACAGGGATCCAGAGTTACTAAAATGTGTCCATGGACACAAGGAACTTTCAGTCTGGGAAAGAATTTTTATTCACAAGAATGGGAACCAACTGATGAACTTCGATATCCCGACAAATGAGGACCTCATCTCGAAGTTTGTACCACGTCTGCGGGAGGGTAGCACGGCAGTTGAAGTATAGCTGTTGACAATGGTTGTGAAGGCCCCGAAACCAGTACAGGTAAACTATACCAAAAGTGAAGTTTTTGTGTAAAAATTCAACTCTTATATAATTATTATGTTATATAACTTCACTGTGTTAACTTCCAATACAATTTAATATAGTTGCAATGACTTCGGCTTTATCTCTCATATATGTATACATAAACTAGTTTAGTAATTTTGTGACTTCTTTCTCAACATGAGACACTCTGGCTGAATGTTTTGTCTCAAGGAACATAGTAACTGCATTAAAAATTCATATTTTTTTTAAAGAGATGCTTTTCTTTTCAGGTTATCACTTGATCTAACGACAGTGCTGAATTCCTTCAAGTTCATGTTTATTAGAGACAAATGGTGTAAATCAGTTTTCTATATCTGGAAATATTAACACATGCTGGCCAGTACAGAACCAGAGGTCAAGAGTGTGAATAGTGTTTGTTACATTGAAATAATTATTACATGTGCATATAAACAATGGGTTACATTGTCTTTGGTAAAGTGATTATGAAATAGAGACCGGTACTGTATAAATATTAGGTTGTCATGGATTTGTTATAAACTTAATTGAATCTTTTTTATTGTTCCTATCTTTCTATGCTACAGACTTTCTTAAGATGTATTAATTAGTTTACAAAATTAAACTCAGTTATGCACATCAAAAGAATGGCTTGGTCATAGTTTTTAATACATTTTATAGCATCTCCTTCCTTTCCTTCCTTGTGTAATCTGGTAAGGGAATTTTATTTGTCAATTTAAATAAAATGTGTGACATGCTTTTGCATATTACAAGAATTCCAACATATTTAATGTACTTTGTTTCAATATCTATTGAATCACCTGTCACAACTCAGAGTTCACTATTGACATTCCAGGGCAATAACCTTTCCTCCCTGAACTTCAGTCAGAATATAACAAGTGCATTACTCTAAGGGACCATACATTGTTAAATAATAATTTATTCTTTACAGAATTCTTGTAATTACAAATGCTTGTAACACTTAAGATACCACGGCTAACTACAGTGGAGATAGGGGTAGGTATAAGGGATATTTTCACTTTGGTCAGTGTTCAACACTACCTTGACTAGCAGTCAAATGAGTACAGAGAGTTTATTTTCTTAATCAGAAATCAAAAACACAGTTTTATTTTAAATAATTAATTTATTTATTTAATCAGGTTATACAATGTCCTAGACATCTTCCTGCACCCATTTCAGGAGTTTATCATTTTTCTCCATAATTCTCGATTTGTCCAAGCTTCGTCTTCTATTCTCCTTTCCTTTAGTGTTTGATTGATGCCTTGTGTCCATGTCAATTTGGGCCTGCCCCTCTTTCTTCGTCCTTTCGGAGTCCACTCATATATCTTCTTCGGTAGTCTATCGTCTGTCATTCTTTTCATGTGCCCATACCATCTTAGTTGTGCTGTTTTTACAGTATCTACCAACGATCCTTGTACCTTCATTTTTCCTCTAATGACATTGTTCCTAATCTTGTCCCTCCTGGAGATTCTTGCAGACCGTCGCCAAAAGTCCATTTCTGTGGAGTGTAGTTTAGCTATTGTATTTGATTTCAAATGCCAAGTTTCTGCTCCATACATAACTGTGCTCTTAATGATTGTATTGTATATGTTTGTTTTTGTTTCTCTGGTAATGTCTTTATCCCACAAGACACTGTTTAATTTTGAAATTGCTGATCTTCCTTTGTTGATTCGTCCATTTATATCGTCTTCATGGTTTCCATTCTTTGTAATTTTTATTTCTAAATATCTATATTCATTGCAATTGCAATTAATTTACAATGAATAAACAACAAGAATAAGATAAGTTACTGTTGACCTTTTGTCAAATTAAAAAGTCCTTTCTTTATGTCAAAAGAAAAATAGAGTGTTTTTACATTAATTTCTATCCAACACAAATCCTGGATTATTTCCTAGTCACTTCTTGTACAAAACAAATAAAATTTCAACTATCTCTGACTTTCCTGCTATAAGACCACAAGGCTTGGGTGAAGAATGTTTTTATCAGTGTTTTCCATGTTCACTTTTCCTCCTCCTAACTTTCCCTACTCTCCCGTATGTATGATTCAGTTAATTCCACTGTATGTCTTTTCCCTTTCGAAGAACTGTAGTACACAACAATAGGAAAGATATCACGAAGATAAAAATGAAATTTAGGTTCATGGCCTGGTGTGAGCCTAGGTGGTGAACCGACATGAGAAAATGCAGAATGTCCAATCGGCCTTCCCTACACCCTCCTAGAAACGGAAAAATAATAATGGCTGTAAAAATAAACCAAATTTTGAATCCTCGGTGTATTAGGGTCCCTTGCAGCCTGAAGCACTTGTGGGGAGGTTGGTTGTCCTAACCACCAAGAGTCTTTCACTAATTCCTTCAAAAATCTTTATAGCTTTGGCCCAAACAGCCTACTTCACTACCATTCTATCAAATCTAAAATTTTCTTTCACAGCTCTGCCAGCCGACCCTTTTTACTCCATTTTGTACCTTTGGCCCACTACATCAGATTAATAAATCTTCCTTGCAGCTCTACCAGCCGACTCTTTTCTTCTACAACTTGTAGCTTCAGCCCAATCAGCCTACTCCACTACATCAGGTTAATAAATCTTCCTTGCGGCTCTGCCAACCAACCCTTTTTACTCATACAATTTGTAGCTTCAGCCCAAACAGCCTACTAAGATATCCACTACTTATTTTAACAACTTGGTAACTTCAGCTCCATCAGCCTACTCCACTACGACAAATCAATAATTTGTTTCTTCGGCTCTACTAGCCAACCCTTTTTACTCTTCTTAAATTCCCTTTTTATTATCTGATTTAATATCAGCCTACAAACCCACACAGCTCATACTGACCCTTCAGTTATATCCTTTATAGTATCAGCATAATTACCCTGCACTACTACATTTTAGCATCAACATAAGTAGCCTACACCGCTGTACTACACAGGCTATATCTGCCCTACATTTATATCCTTTATAGCATCAGCATAATTACCTACACCACTATATTTTAGCATCAGCATAATTAGCTTACACCATTATACTACACAGACTATATCTGCCTTACATTCATATCCTTTATAGTATAAGCATAATTAGCCTACACTGCTACATTTTTGCATCAGCATAATTAGCCTACACCGCTACACTTTACACAGTCTCTACAAGCCATCCATTTATACTCTTTTACACTGTTTTCTCAATCTCCAGTCTAGAATTACCTTTAGGACTGTATTTAACCTACTTTATAATCCTTTAGGTTATTTAGGTTAAAATACTAACCACAATTAACTTTACTATTCAAATTCCTCTTTGTTGTAATATTCTTTCGGGGTGCACCTGTCCTTCTCAGCGACCTCTGCTCGACTGTCTTCTCTTCTAACTTCCTTACTACCTTTAGGCAAGAACATTCTCTTGCGGGGGAGCTTGCCACTTTACTCACCAATCACCTACTCACTATGTCTCCTCACAACTCTCCTTTCTCTAGCCTTTTTGAATGGAAATTATTAAACAAGCTCCCAATTGCACATGCTCTTGTGACATCATCAGTGACAATCTCGCATCAAGAAGTTGGCGAGTTCAAAAACATTGTCTATTTCCATTGTTTCTATGCTGGATTAAAACTGCAACGTTACAAAGGAACACAGAAAATACTGGTAGTGGTTAGTAGCCTTTTCTCTCTCTATCTCTATATCTCTATCTCTATCTCTCTCTTTTTTTCCCATGGCTCTACATCCCTGGAGGGATTTGGCCTACCACCTGACCGCTGCGTCATCTACCACAGGGAGTTGGCAGGATTGGGGGCATGTGGTCAGCATGCCAATACGTATGGCCGTTAATGGTGGTTTGCAGGACCAGAGCTGCTACTTCTTGAACTGGGTACCACACATTGATAATATAAGTAAAAAGATAACTAAAATAATATATCTAATAACACATCTGTCAGCATATGTTGGAAAGGGCACATTAAAAATGATATATTATGGACTAGTATATCCCCAAATAATATACGGAATAGAACTATGGGGAGCAGCAGCTATGACATATCAAAAAAGAATTCTTACACTCCAGAAACGCTGCATCAGGACAATCTATAAATTAGGACTTAGAGAATCCTGCAAGGACACGTTTCGTAAAGAAGAAATTCTCACAATACCATCCCTATATATCTATCAAGTGATTCAAATGGTAGTATATTCAAAAATGTCAAGTAACAGAAATAGAGATATACATAACTATAGTACAAGACAGAATAATGATTTCCACTGTGTTTCGTACAACAAGAAGTCTGTGATGAAAGATCCATATGTAGCAGGTAGAACTTTCTTCAACAAATTGCCAAGCGATCTCAAAGACAGCAGCAAAAACACAAACTTTAAAGGAAAACTGAAAAGATACTTAATTAACAAATGTCTATATGATGTAAATGACCTTTGAGATTGTACCTGTTTTTTATGTTTATATGTCTCTTTAGTTATAAGTTAACAATGTTTGTTAGTAATAAGTTGACTATGTCTGACACCATGTATATGGTCTATAGGTAATAAAAATTATTATTATTATTATTATTATTATTATTATTATTATTATTATTCTCTGTCCAGTAGCTCCTCAATTTGAATCACGAGGCTGAGTGCACTCCTGCCAGACCTCCCTACCTCAGAAAAATCCGAGGAAGTACTGGGGATCGATCCTGGGGTGATGGATCTGTAGTAGGCCTAAGCGATGCTAACCACAAGACCACACCGGCGGTCAAGAAAAAAAACTGATTGCAATCCTTATAAGTTAATTATAGTAATACAATAAATTGTCATTAACATTATTTTTATATGCAGGAACCATGAATGTAAGTGGGTACAAAGCATACTAAAGTCTATATTCTGTTCCTGTGTCTAGTGTCTAAAGCAAGCTATCTTGTTTCATAAAACAGTACGAGGGGGGACCCAAAAATAACCGGAATCGAACTGTTGCGCGCGAATGCTTTCTAGTTACGAGTTGTGCTGTTAGGTGGTGTTATTTGGGGGACTCCCGCGACCGTTAGTGAGCTGGCGTCAGTCTGAGTTAAGTGGCTTGGTTGTGGTACGCTGTTGTTTTCGTTCGTGTTTCAACCCGTCGGCGATTGGTGAGATGGCCGACCCACAAGGAACAAAGAATGTGTGTGAAATGTTTTCTGTTAGGGAAAACTGCAGCCGAGATCGTCGAAAGAACATTGACCAAATTTCTGAGGAAACCAACGTGTCATGGAGCACGGTCCAGCGAATTTTAACCGAAGGTTTGAACATGAGACGGGTGTCCGCAAAATTTTGTTCCTTGCTTGCTCAGAGATGACCAAAGAGAAAACCGCGTGGATGTTTGCCGCGACTTGAAGAGTGAAGTGCAGAACGATCCAGATTTTCTTAAAAGATCTTCATCAATTGCACGTTTCATTTTGGAAATGTTTTCGTCCTTTCTTCCTGTCGAAGGACGCCCTGGGCATGGCATGTCTTCAGTTGACATGTTGCCAGATTTGAAACGGGAAAACCACTCTTAGACCTGTGATTTCCCCAAACCATCATCATGAAAGGATTACCTAAGCATCCCAACGTCTTGGCTCCAGTTTTCCCTAACCAAAAACAAAATTTCACACACATTCTTTGTTCCTTGTGGTCGGCCATCTCACCAATCGCCGACGGGTTGAAACACGAACACAAACAACAGCGTACCACAATCAAGTCACTTAACTCATACTGACGCCAGCTCACCAATGGTCGTGGGAGACCCCCAAATAACACCACCTAACAGCGCAACTCTTAACTAGAAAGCATTCGCGTGCAACAGTTCGATTCCGGTTATTTTTGGCTCCCCCCTCGTATATGGTTTTTGATATGAGTTTCACTTGTTACAAGAGAAGTTACTTATAATATACTTAGAGATCCTTGAAATTCACGAGATGAAATAACACGCATTATTCTCAATTCGCCTAATATTTTCGAAAATTCATTTTACTGCAGTCTAGAACCCCAAAAACAGCACTTCTGAATCGCAAAATAATGTGAATATCACATAACATGATGAAGTGAACATAATTCCAGTTTTTAGATGAATTTTGGCAACAATAACATTTTATTTGGACAAATCAATTTTTAAAAACAATATTTTTGTATTTCCACTAGGAGGTGCCCGTGGCTTCACCCACGATAATTCATTTATAGCTATTTATGTATCAAGTACGCAAAATAACGCTTTAGCGGACGAATCTAGTATAGCTGAAATACTGGATGAGTCCGCTAAAGTTTTTGCGTACGTGGTGCATACAATATTTTTTAGTAAAAGTTCTATAAATTGTATGAAATAAAACAAAAAATACCGTATAATTAATTATAATGAAAGGCAGTCAGTCATTTCTTTAAGTTATATTGTCATGGCCATCTGGATCATAAAACAACAATGACCGTACGTACCAATAACAAATGTGGTAGTAAAGACGCATAATATATGAGTCCCTTGTTTGTAAACAATATTGCATACCAACTAGTATTTATGAAAAGCTTGTGAAAATATAAATGATAATACCGAGGAAATTTCAATCCAAGCCAGAAACATTGAATTGGAGCTGCTACCAGCAACTTCACGGCAGAAATAGGCTATGAGAAGGGATATATTACGGCATTTATATGCTGTTCGTCCATGGTAAGGAATGTTTTTCAAGTGAACCAAAACGTGAAAAGTTGTTGGCTTATATTTGTTGTCATGTGAAGAAGTGGGCTACCGTGTTTTGCGAAAAATCCTGGTCAAGTTTCTGATTATCATAAAGAAACGTGTTGGCTTAAATTTGTTGTTTTATGACCAATTATATGCGTAAATCCATGTTAAAGTTGGTGTGACTGGTCAATGCCGTCTGCGTTTTGTTTATAGATTGCCATGACGACTTTAAAGGATCATAAAATTGCATTTTGAATGCAGTTTTATGCAATTTTAGCGGACTTGTCCTTTAAAGTGCAGCTTTTCGGCGTGTTAACAGTCTGATAAGCAGCTGTTTTAGAGAGCGTGTACTAACAAAAATTAAAAATTAAGAGTATAATAATTATTAAAGCATTATATTTATTAACACTTGCACGCGAATCATTCATAAACTAAGCCATTAATAATTAATGAAACAGCTAAAATTCCGGCTTCAGAGTACATTCTACGATTAGAAAGCGCCCCCTGGGAAAACTATATCAGAATTGATTATGCAGTTCCAAAGGAACCTGAGAACACATAATACGTATTGTTTCTCAACTGTTTATTGATATGAATATGATGTGAATTTTATTTGATCAATTCAGTGTAATTTTCAGAAATTATATCATGTTTCAAGGGAAGGAATGGTTTGTTTTGATTATTATTATCAGCGATATTTCAAGAGATAAAACCATCAATATTTTACAGCTGTTGCCCCCGGCTTCGCCCGCCATTATTCATTGACTCCATGATTTTTAAGAAATTTACACTGGTAGATTATTAAAAATATTGTGGTTCAGAGCTATGAAAATTGTAAGTAAAAATAAAATTAGAATATTTGTTCATTGTGTTCATTTCACTTAGGCCTTATATAATAAAGAAACGGTTTTCCTAATTTTGTAGTCGTCATGAAAGTTTACACTGCAAGAGACAAACATCGCCGAGTATACCCGATGAACTCACGAAGCGGGCGAGCGAGCAAGCACGCTATTTATGGCCGTTGAATTGTATAAGAGTAGATCATTACCTTGTGATTTTAACAGGAAATGAATACAATGGTCATGATGGCATAGAGGAATATTTTCTCATGGAGAGGTAGAGCAACAGTTTTCCACTGCAAAATGAACAATCAATGAGAAAACCAAAAAAGAAGAAATTTAGGATTAATGTACCAAACTTTGCCAATATTACAAGCTAAAATCTAGCTCTCCCAATGGACACATATTATTGCATCAGTTCTTGCATAGCACTTGTACCATATTATTATTACTTCTCCACATTGGGGTTGGAAGTTCAATTCTTAGAGCATAACTACCCCTGTTGAAGTATGAAGAGTGAATCTTAAAGTTCATTCGATGAAAGATTCTACCATATGATACTTTTCTGATTAATCACGCCTACTCACTTGTACATTACTGGATAAAATGAGTCAGATGACCTTGTTTGAGTTACAATTGGCACAATGTCATCTGCTCATTATCCAATATGAAAAATGCATTAAATAAGGGTTGCTTGTACATTTTCACACATAAATTAAATGTGTCCTATCTAATATTCGGAATCATGCTTATGCATTAATAGACACACTCTAAAATCCGCCATGCCGATAGCAGTCTTATAATATATATTATTTTATTATGACACACAAGAAATTTTGAGTTTTGCACCATCGTGCCTTTTCTAGCAATCTAAAATTTAGTCGTGACTTCATTTCAAAATATTACAAAAACTATAAATACCCTAATAAAATCACTTGCAAACCTTATTGTATTGCTACTTCTCTTCAATATACTTTAATATAAATTAATTATTCACATCCCAGCTCTTGAGTGCAAACCCCTCAAGGAATAACTTGACCTAGAGAATCTTTTACTCTCCCACAGACCTTTGTCGGCAAACATTTTGTGTCGGAATGCACCTGCTTCTATAACCCTGGCTCCAATCATCTGAACACGTCTTCAACTCTCCCTTTTTGCATTGAAAATAATAATTCTTTGCAAAAATCTTTAAGTAAAAATAATATATAATACCTGAAAGTTTTAAATATTTACATTATAAAATCTAATTAAATTTTTATTTTTATTCTTATTTTTTGCCTAAAACTATAATATGTATGTTTTTTTTATATAATGTTCAAAATATAATTTTAGTATAACTGAACTGACCCCGAACACGAGCTATGCTCATGCGGGGTAAATAATGCTCTTTTGTAATTGTAATAATTGTGTTAATATTATTTATATTTGTATTTGTAATAATTTTGTATTAATTTGTATTTTCTAATTTGTAATTTGTAATAAATAATAATAATAATAAAAAAAAAATTGAAGTTCAATAGTAATTGCTGATAAGATAATTAATTTGTTGTTAATTTAAATATGTATTTAGAATAATTAATATTCATTTCATTAATTAATTGATAGGCATCACCTTTCCTGTATCAACTCACAGCAAACAGAAACAGTTTTTACTGTATGTTCTTTCATTTCGGCTTTTTACAGATGTTATATCGATCATTTCTTTATTATTGTCATTATTATTGGTATAGGTTTTTTATAACATTTGAATGTGAAAAAGAATCTGAAAATCAAATAATTTTTTTCCAAGAACTTTAGCGTAAACTGTGGGCAGCATTGATAATCGTATAAAAACAAACACAGAGGAAGTGTGTCACTCTGGACTATTCTGTAATGCCGAATTGCTAATATTGAATATAGATAATATAGCCAGCGGAGATAAGTCATGCCAACACTTGTGTGTTAGTTGTAACTTAACACCCTGCACCGCTTTTTAATAATACTGCTACTGATGACACATGTGTGATATCATGTTAAAGTTGAGTTTCACAAATAATAAACTTCATAATATGTTAAACAAGGCATCAGTGGCGTACCAAGGGGGGTGGTCCGCCCCAGGCCCTGCTTTGAACATATGCTCGAAAATTAGTTTTATTTATTGTTACTGCATAGGTGATGAGTGTTGGTTCGACTGATTAAACATTATTTTTAAGCAATGAATTAACTAAAAAAATGTTAAAAACAACCTTGTTGGAAGTACCGTAGGCCCACTGTAATAATATTCAGTGGTGGCTCGTGTATAGGCACTGTGGAACTGCAGCACCTCTTATTTCCACTTGATACTATCGATAACATTTAATATAATGAGTCCTTTTTTCTTTAATTCTTTCTTTATACTTTTACAATATATAATCCTTAAGCTTAATGCCAGTAGCAATCGTTTATTAAAAACATAAAAGAAAATCTATGTATGGAACTGTGCTCTTCACAGTTCCGGCAGCAAGGTGTTTGACTGTTGTGTGCATGCAGCGATAGGAAGTTTATGCCATGGCCAGCACGCCGGAGGGAGAGCACTGTCACTTCCACAGTGCCAGCCCTGGTGGAAAGTAGTTTTTTTCCCCCCTCCATGTGTGTTCTGCTTAAAAACCATCTACCATTTCTTGAATGTGATAAAGTGTAGAATTAGATTATCTTGTTTCCAGCTATTTTATTTCATTCATTGTTTTCAATTCTTTTATTTAACAGAAAAATTTAACCATGGCAGATCAAGAAGAAAATTATTGATTGATCTTTTTGTGGAAATTAAAACAGGAAGGATGGATTTCATTTTAAAAAAATAAATCAAGCTTGAACTCTAACAATTTAGATTAAAGTAAGTAAAAATTTCTGATCTTATTCTTTTAGGGTTTTATCAAGTTTATGAATAAATTTTCTTATTATATACGTATGTTTCCTTTTACACAATTTTAAAATGAAGGCTAAAAAGTTTCTGGAGCATCACTCCCACTAATTTTAGTTACGAGCTGCCACTGATAATATTATAAGCCCGACGAGCAAGAGAAGAGAGGACATGGTGCAGGTGCAGAGAATGAGCTAAAGGTTACCGCCCTCCTTTCTAACCAGACAACAATGCACCGGCGTTGTGTCTTGTACAATGAAAAGTTCTAGAATTCTAGAAAAAATAAAATAAAAGAAATAGTGTGCAATATCTAGTGCTTAGTGGCAGCTTGGTAGTTGGACAATTCAAATAACATAAGTATTCTTATTTATTCTGCTTCATACCTGAAATATAAGAATTTTAGTTAGGCCTACGCGAAAAAATCTAATGTGAAACTTGCATAACTTCCTCTGCCCCAATAAAATTTAATGTTAACCTCACAATGTAATATATTATGTATGACGTCTTGTTATATAAATTGGCTGTAAAAATGAAGAGAATGTCATTACCACATCACATCACATTGCATCAAGGATACATAACCCAAATAAAATCTTATTAATGCACTCTCGTAACTGTATTTACTTTAAGCAGGGTCAATATATTTTTCTCAATTCACATTCTGATTTAGAGCCATTGCAAAGAGCGTGTATTCAGAGTAGGTGGCTTATAGCTACCCTTCAGAAAACCTTTCCTTTTTTACATTAAGCATCAAGGGTAGATTCCCAATTCTGCCAAGTGATTTTTTTGTCTTTGATTTTGGTTTAATTTTGACCAGTGACTTGACACCTTCTTTAGATCTGTATTCATTTAGGACTTTGGAAACCATAATTGAAACTACTCCCACGGATGATGCCACTTTCACTCCTACATCTTGCACAGATACTTCAGGGTTTTGTATGCATTTACAATCTGGATAGTCACTGGACAAACCTTTTTCTCACACGTTTCTTTATTGGTGACGTAAATTCTGAAGGCCCTGCCTCACAATTTTCTTCTATAACCAAATTATTAGAGGTTTTTTTATTTATTTATTTAACAAAAGGTCCCAACGAGCCAATTGCTCACATTAAGGGACAGTATTACAAAGGATGACAAACGTCAAAGCTATTATAATAAAATTGTTACAATAGTTTACACAAATACAGTAAGTATAATAGAAATATTGTTCACTTAATCATTTAATAGAAAAATCTTCAACTTTTTTTTTGAAATTATTTAAGTTCTTTACAGATCTTATTTCCTGTGGAATTTCATTAAAAAGATTTGCAAGATAATTTTTCAATCCCCTTAGTCCATAAGTAACCAATTGAGAATGCGTGGCGAAAATATTTTATTTGTTTCTTGTGCCATAAGAATGCACATTTTCAAGAAAACGCAATACAATGTTATTATGAACATGTCTGTTTACTACTTTACATAATAAAGATTACAGAACTATACTCAGGAATCACTTATATTCCTAATTTGTATATATTTGTCTTCCAATCTTTTTTCTTGTTGTTTCATAAGTTTTCTTGATATAGGCTTAAGTACAGTGCGTCTTTCGAGCGGCTGGTACGTCGCGCAGCGGCACTGGACTGGGTGAGGCTTGGCGCATCTTCCGCCAATGTTACACGTAAACGACCAGCAAGTCATGGGTACGGAACACTAACTATTGTACTAACTTACATTAGGCTTACCTGCATCACAACAGATGTTGAAATTGATGACCTTGAACACGAACACATTCTCTATATCTCCGAAAACAATTCTGGTTTACTCGCAAAAGTTCATGTTAACTGATTGCCTGTATTTCTCTCGTGATGCTGTCCTTCAATTCTTGTAACGTGTGCGGATTTGATGCATACACTTTATTCTTTAACATTCCCCATAAATAAAAATCGCATGACGACAGGTCAGGGGAACAAGGTGGCCACAATCTTCGACTAATTATTCTGTCACCATACACACTTCGCAATTCATGCATAGAATTTTCAGCAGTGTGCGCTGTATCTGAATCCTGCTGAAACCAGCCACACAATCTTTCATTTCTTGTTAGTAGCGGGAAAAAATTATTTAAAATAGAATTTACATAAACGTGTGAATCAACTGTTGTGTCGTAAAATATGGGACCGATAATTCTAAGCGCACTCACTGCGCACCAAACCCCAACTTTTGCAGCGTGGTGAGGAACTTCATGAATCGTATGGGGATTTTCGGTAGTCCAGTATCTATTGTTCTGAGTAGAAACGTGACCTTGAAGATAAAACCACGCTTCATCAGTGAAGAATGTTAAAAGTGGGTCCACTTCTCCATTATGAATGGACTGCAAAAACCAATTGCAATAATTAACCCCACTTATAGGATCTTGTGGTTGTAAAGGATGAACTACAGTTACCTTGTACGGCTTAAGTTTCAGAAGTTTTGTTGCCACAAAAGCTGCCGACTTGGAAATGTTAACCTCTTGTGCTAAACGTCTGAGTGATTTTTGGGGTGTGTGCTCTAACTGGGCCCCTACTTCATCGAGCTTCTCTTCTGTCAGTACACGGTGTTGTCGAACATGTTTCTTGTTCAAAAAAGATCCTGTACGCCTGACTTTATTAACAAGGTCATGAATAGTTGACCGGCTAGGAATTCGAACACCTGCAAATCATTGTTGAAGAGTATTTCACATACGTATCATAAAGAAAAATACGTTGCTGTAAAGTGTACTCAGCCATTATTAATGGACAAATTATCACCAAGAGACAACACAATATTTCACTAAACACGCGATCAGAGACGAGACAATTTTACTGTAAACACACAAACAGAGAAAACGCAATTTTACACTAAACACTCCCATAGAGTTTCTCACGTAGGGTGACCAGACGTCCGGATTTCGCCGGACATGTCCTGCTTTTTTGGTATTTTGTGAGCATCCGGCCGGCTTTTTATGGGAAAGGCAAAATGTCCGGCTTTCTGTCTTACAGCAATATAATGTACACAATATTGAAATATGATATATAAGATTTAAAACATGAGGCCAAAAGTTTGTCATTACATGAAAAATGCGTATTTGAAGGAAATGTTGATGTTCGTAAAAATACGTGTGGTGACCCTGCTTCCGGTTACCTGCCACAACACTCGCACTCGAATTTCGCGTTCAGATCGATTTGTTACAACCAACCGTTTTCACTTCCTGTTCCTGCTTTTGTTGTTCAGAATCATTGCCGGCTTGTATTTGGTCGTAAGTTTGTTTGATTCCCGATCAAAGTGATATGTCGAAGGTAGGCAGTGATGAAAGGAAACCCGACTTAAAAAAACGAAAGTGCAAATTCGGTGATTCCATGAAAAGTAAATACCCATGCTTCACTGCGGGTCGAGTGGAAACCGAAGCGAAATGCACTATCTGTGACTGTTACGTATCTGTGGCTTCAAGAGGTGCGTTGGATTTAGATCGTCACCTAGCTACAAGTAAACATGTTACTTGCTTTAAAGGTGCATCTTCTTCTCGTGTGGTAACCTCGTTCTTCTCACCAAAATTTTCGAAGATAGACGAAAGCGTTAGTGCAGCTGAGGGTGCATTATCATTTCACACTGTACGTCACCACCAGACTTACAGATCAATGGATTGTACTTCATCACTACTTCCTAAACTGGTTGAGGATTCGGAGATCGCTAAGAAGCTACAATGCGCTCGAACAAAAACAGAGGCCATTGTTAACAAAGTACTGGCTCCACATTCTCTTGAATGTGTACTAAAATCTGTTGAGAACTCTCCATTTCTGGGAATAGCAACTGATGCCAGTAATCATGGCAGTGTGAAATTATTTCCAGTCATGATACAGTACTTTGATTGGAAAATTGGTGTTGTCTCAAAAATTATTGATTTATGTAGTTGCGAGAATGAAACTGCCAAAACAATAGCAGATGTTCTGCTTAGTGTTTTGAAATCACATGGTCTTAGTGATAAATGTGTTTCATTTTGTGGTGATAATGCAAATGTAAACTTCGGAGGCATCAACAGACCTGCTTCAGGAAACAATGTTTTTGCCCTACTAAATAATGTTTTGACAAATGATCTTGCAGGAATAGGATGCCCTGCCCATATTCTCCACAATACTTTGCAGCATGGGACTGATTTATTGCCTGTAGATATAGAGTCTATAGTTCTGAAGATCTTCAATTTCTTTTCCATATACACTGTTCGCACTGAAAAGCTTAAGCAGTTCTGTGATTTTGTCAACATAAATTATCAACAGTTGCTTCGTCACTGTAAGACACGTTGGCTAAGTCTTTTTCCGGCCATTGAGAGAATTCTTAAGTTGTATCCCGCTTTGAGGTCTTATTTTCTATCAGAGTCTGGTGTCCCAAGAATCTTGAAAGATTTCTTCAAAGATGAGTTTTCTGAACTGTATCTTTCTCTAGTTCATTCACTCATGAATGTATTTCATACTACAATTAATGATCTGGAAAAGGAACACAACTGTTTATTGGATATAGTTCGGATTCAGAACTCTGTTTCAAAGTGTCTGGAAAACAGGTTGCAAAATAAGTTTATGCCAATGAATATTTCCCAAAAGCTTGACAGTCTAAGGGAAGATGGATTAGAAACAGAAGTAAACAATTTCATAAACTCTGCCCTGTGTCTGTACCAGTCGTGTAAGGACTATTTAGATAAATGGACTGTTCAGTGTGATGAATTTGAGTGCTTTTATTGGTTGAACATGAAATATTTGAAAGAGAAAGACTGTACTTTCAGTGATATTATTCCTTCTGTAAAGTACATTAATGAAAAACAGAAATGTATTGTTTTGGATGATGTGATATTGTTTGACGAATTTTGTGCTCTAAAAGAATTTGTTTTGAAGCAAGATGAAGCATTTTTCCTGGAATCAATAGATTTTCAATGGAGTAAGTTTTTTGAGCAGGCTGTGAATGTTAAGTGTTTTCAATCATTGCTGCATATATGTCAATTCTTTATTTCAATAATTGCCCATAATGCCAATGTTGAAAGGGTATTTTCATTAATAAATGCCCAATGGTCAGAAGAAAGAAACAGACTATCAGTAGAATCAGTAAAGGGGATTGTAACAGTACAGTATAATTTGAAACATTTTACGTGCAAGGAATTTCATGCCTATTTGTTGAAATCCCCAGAACTGCTGAAAGACATTTCCTCTTCACAGAAATATTGTTAAATCCACTTGGTTATTGTATTTGTTGGATTTTAATTTGATTGAAAAGGAATTTAACGTGTTGTCAGGCTTTTTCTCAAAATGTCCTGCTTTTTTCCTTCAAATGTCCTGCTTTTGAAAATTTTCATCTGGTCACCCTATTCTCACGCGACAGATCCAAGCTGACTGATGCGTGAAGCCAGCGGTAGCTATAGCTACTGTCTGGCCGCCAGCGCCCCACTCATCACCGAGTCCAAGGTAGCCGCGGAACGGTCCGGCCGCTCGAAAGACGCACTGTAGTTAATATGAGTTTTTCTTAATATTCATTGTAAATGCTTGTAAACACTTCTTTGTGGTGTAATTTTTTTTTCTATTACGCTTTGTCTTGGGGCAACCCTTAACTGAGGGAAGCTGAATGTGAATAAATAACATTAAAATATATAATTCTAATGGAAGAATTCCTGATTGCTCATATAATACTTTGACTGGTGTTAAGTAGTGACAGCCTAAAAGATTTTGAAGAATTTTTATCTTATGCAAATATTTCTTTTTTGAACGTCCCAAAGTTCAAAAAATCCAATAATCCAAAATTGAAAAATCCAAAAATTAAAACAAGTTTCACTTCTGTTGCATGGCGTTCCACTCACACTTTTTTTTTCTGTGCTAGTTTTAAACACGTACATGTGAGAAAGTTTGTGCAACATATTTTGCATAATTTATTTTAGTTGGGGGGTCCTGTCACTGTCTATCTGAACCTACTTTGAGATTTGTCCATGATTCCTGGCTGTCAGGTTGGCAGACTATTGAGAAAAAGGAAGCAGCAGTTCTGGTGCAGATGGTCCAGGGAATATTTATGCAGCTTGCAGCACAGATGCAACTGGAGGGAAATTGCACCCAATGTGGAAATTAGTGATTTGATTCTGCTTGGGACAGATGATTTTTCTCCCCTTATTTGGCACGCAGCCAGGATCACAACACTGCACCCCAGTCCTGATGGAAGGGTCAGAGGTGTTACTCTCCACACAGCCAAGGGCGAATAAAAGCACCCAATTGTTAAAATCTATCCTTTACTTAAAGATGTCAATTTCACTAATTTCCCCGCCCCTGGCATGTTTGATTTCATCAAAGGTATATGTTTTAGAATTTTGTACTTTACAAATAATGTAGGCCTATTCTTTATTTTTCATTGCTCACTGGGAGGTCGGGTTATTAAAGATTGCTTCCATACCGTCTGTGTGTTATCTAGTCTTCAACACGACTGCTCGCTTTTGCGGCTATCTTTGAGAGTGAAATTGACATCTTGGGCAAGTGGCAGTCAGGCTAAGCTTCTCATCACATTACATTAACATTCTGCAGCCTGTAGGTTCTAGAACGCTACATTTATTTCTTCTGATTTGTGTGCATTGTTAACTTTTTCTCCCATGTGATCGCGCTGCGGTTCTCTCGGATCCTGCGTCCGCGGCAGTTAGTCGGGAGTTGGACGCTGAACAGAGCACTCATGATTGTAAAAGTAGTGATGTGCCATCGCTCTGGGAGCCTTGATAAAGTTTGTTGCTGCGATTCCATCATGTAAGTTTTTCTAAGATTGTCCCTAAAGCTTTCTGCCCTAGGGTTTTATTTGGTGATGTTTGCTTAATCACTTTTTGACATGTCTGTTATCATTGAGTATAATTCATGTTAGTGAAGTTTAGTTAGCGATGTACAGGAACCATTCAACTCGTATTGTGAAGCAGCCATGAAATCAGTTGTGTATATCTTGATCTAATTATATGAAGTGTGACCGCGATGTATTATGTAATTCTTGTTTCTTATACTGAAGGTTTGTTCTTAACAAACGTTTGGGAGTAAAGAGAGATTCCCAGACAGGTAAAATTCCTGCACGAAATCTGTGCCAATTGCCTATGTCTTTGGACTATGTTTACGTGGGGACTGTAGCGTCGATTGGCCTGCTACCTATCTCTCTCGCACAACAGTACCTTCCTTTTTATTTGTAAAGGCCAAGCTACCTCTCTCTCTCTCGCACAATAGCATGTCTCTCTCTAGCAAGTAACTGTCTCATCGGCACAGATATCGTGCGAGATCTTTAGTAACTATTTATAGGGTGTATTAAAAAAAAACTGTTTGCCAGTTTTTTAACTTAATGCAGCTTTGTGTAAGTAGTATGCATAGTTTGGAATAATGTTTAAATGTAAAATGTCTATAATAATCTTGCAACCCCTATACATTTGTGAGGAGTTTTCTTAGGGATTTTACTCTGAAATTATATTACGGGTAAAGTTATGGCTTTTACTAATTTGTAAGTGCATTTAGGTGCTAGACCTTGTCACAGGTTTATTTCTCATTTGGTACAGAAATTACTACATTTTGGTGATCCAGTTATCAGTTTATAGCACGCAGTATATACTCGTTATCTGATGAAAACAGGTTTCTTGTTCAAGGAAAATTACATTTCTTAACTTAACTTAACTTGAGGTTTCGTAGATTCTCCATTTATTCCTGAAATTTTGGGAAGGTAATTTTCAAGCCATATCATCCCGTTTTGTTCTATAAATTATTAATTGTTTTTAAGTTTTTTCTTGATCTCTCTTGGTAAAATCTTTCGTGTTCCATTAAAGCTATTTCTGTTATTTATAGTGGTATTCATGCTTGAAGGCCTATGTCCGCTTAGAATACAGATTCTTACTTCCGGTTATTGTTTGGCTTTTCTATATTCATTTGCATTTATTTATTTATTTTATTTGGCAGTTTATATTTATCTTAGAAAAGTAATTTAAGACTGTTGCTATATAATACTTCCCTAGTACTCAATGTATAATGCCAGTAAACCTCAGATCAACCCACTTCTATTTCAATACTGGTGTCGGTAACTCTAGGCCTATGACATTGTCTAGATTTTCAGAAAAATCAGAATTAGTGTTGATAATAATAATTCAATGTATATAGTTTTATAATATTTTATGTATTTCTACTTTTTCACCTGTTATATTATCATATTTGAATCAGAAATTAAACTCGTTGAACTCTATAGTGGTTTTTGGCAATCTCTCTCCCCGACTTTGACTTTGCTTTTCAGGTCTAGAATATTTGCTAAACATAGGTCCCTTTTCTAAATTTTGGATAATAAATTATATTTATATTTATTTAGGGAAACACAATTTTGATCATTGGGCTTTAACTAAATGACTTAATAGACATTTCAACTTCTACATTCGAACCTATTTCTTC
Source organism: Ectobius pallidus (assembly GCA_964059195.1). Lineage (NCBI taxonomy): Eukaryota > Metazoa > Arthropoda > Insecta > Blattodea > Ectobiidae > Ectobius > Ectobius pallidus. Next base: position 42,398,781 of record CAXKWD010000008.1, read on the forward strand.
GGACTTGGTGCTTGGGATTTGCTTAATTGTGATCTCTGGCCACCACATCACGCTTCAAGCCACAGTATCTCATATGCAGAAGTGCTATATTGTGTACAAGTGTTTCACTAATAAAAGTTATTGTTTGGTTTCAATATTATTCTTCATTATCATTCATGATAAATTTCTCATCAACTTGTCTCCTACAGTTCCTCTTATGTAGAAGGTGTTTCTAGAATAATTCACAATTCAATATGTAAAAAAAGAACCCTTGAAGGTCAAGTAATTGTCAGTTGCTATATCTATATTCCCAAAACAACTATCAATTAACAACCAGTAACACTAGGGGAAAATGATAATCTTGAAGGAATTCAGTTGTGTGTGACTCTCACTCTCTATTCCTGAGTGTTCCTGTGATAGTCTATCATTATTATCACTGTCACAATAACAACTTAATTGAATGGATGGCTGGAAGAAGATGGTATATTGCTTTTATTAACTTCACAGAGATGCATTTATGTACGGAAATATGGACTCAGCCAGGCTGCATGAATACCATGTTATTCCACTCATGACTAGTAGCCTAACTGTTCTTAAATGTAGGAGGTATGAATCAATAAGGATCATAAAATTATGACACAAAACAGCAATTTATAGACTAGACCATGGGTGCGCAACTGTGGCACACTGTGCCACTGTGCAGTGAGGTAATGTCTCCCACTACAGTCGCCCTTGACGTCAGCATAAAGCAGTTTCAAGGTGACACTGAACATGAAGAGCAGGTTTCATACGTCACAGCAGTGGAGGGGGACTAAAATGTTTCCCCTCAGTTGCTCAGGTATGGTCACTCATTACTCACATCCTGAGTCTGGCACAAGCAGCGATAGAGAGTGGTTGTTTTTATGCGGAGCTCCGTGAGGTGGAAAGTGAAGGTCTGAATGGGTGTAAATTTAGAAATGTACAGGGCGAGAATAGGAAGCTACACAGGCTGTAACAAAAAAAGTATAAAGGGAGGAAAAGGATATCTGAAAAGAACAGCTATGGACAGCGGTAATATTGGCCATGCCTTTAGTCATCAGAGGCATTGAGCTGAACCCGGGACCTTTATCCGACGAGATGGCACAGTTAAAGTAACATTGCAGCAGACATTGCTGAATTAAAGAACATGAAAAAGAATGTGGAGTTGAAAATCGACAGTAGATTCGAGGAGGTAGGGACTATGCTGCGAAACTGGAAGAAAGAAATAAAAGATGAAATAGCCGAATGTAAGAAGAGATTCGAGATGAAAGAAAGAAGAGCAGAAGCAGAAAGAAGAAAAATGAACTTAATTTTGTTCAGAGTGAAAGACATCAAAGAAATGCGGTTAACTCAGATTGTAGAGAAGCTATTTGAAGACGACCTACGGTTGAAATTAAACGGCTGGGAGATAGTAAACTGTTTCAGATTAGGAAGGCAAGGCAATAAAACAAGGCCGATACTGATCAAAGTAACCACGATAAAGTTCAAATGGCAAGTTATCAGTAATGCGAAAAAATTTAAAGGGACACAGATCTTTGTAGAACAGGACTATGGAACAGAGGATAGACAATTTAGGAATTTATTGTTGAAAGTAATGAAATTAGCCCAAGAGGAAGGCAGGAAAGCATTCATAAAAGGGCTCGAATTATGGGTTGATGGAAGAAAGGAAATCTGGAGTCAGCAAAATCGCAAAGCAATCAATGATCGGAGTGGAAAAGAAGAGAAAAATAAGGTGTGTGTTGAACAGGGGCAACGCACTGACAGGCGGATCGCCGACAATGACTTAACAACGACGAGCAGAGGGGAAGAGGAAGGAGGAGGAGTACAACTTGCGAGTGGCACTACGTCACGGCAAACAATGACACAATATGACAGACAGGACAGGAGCATGGAAGTCACCAGGAGGAACAGCTGAGCGAAACATGCATGAGGACTATGAGATGCAGGTGTGTAGGGAAGATGCAGCAGCGGCAGGAGAAAGAATAACGAGATACCATGTGAAATTGGAGAAGTTTAAAGGTGCAAACTATGGCTCAGAATAGCAGAAGGAATGTAAGGTAGTGTTTTGAAATGTAGAAGGCTTAAAATCAAAGATTTCTAGTGGGGAAGTATACGGGGTGCTGAAATTAGGTGATATAATAGCAGTGGTCAAGACCTGGTGTGTGGAGGGAGAAAGTGTGGAGTTAAAGACTACCATTACATATGAAAAAATGGAATGTGAAAGGGCAATAGGAGAAAGCTTCAGGGGGTATTGGTGTTTTTATTAGAAATAGTAGCAATATTTACCTAGGTATATATGTGAAGAGAAGCCAGAAGAGTCCCAGGAAGTGTTATGGGTAAAGATAAGAAAGGTGGAAAATAGAGAGGTGTGTATAGGTCTAGGGATAATACATAACCATCCTGAAACATCGGAATTTTATAATGCAAATTTATTTAAAGCACCAAGTGAAGGAACGGATGATTTAAAGCAGAGGTATCCAAGCATGCAGTTTATTATTGTTGGAGACTTTAATGCAAGGGTAGGAATAGAACAAATAAGAACTGTGACAGTAGAAAATGACTGTGATTGGGAGAAAGTGGAATTGACAAGGGATAGTAGGGATAAGGTAATTAGTAGAGACGGTAATAAGCTGATTGAATTCTGCAAGGAAAATAATTTAATATTGTGTAATGGAAGCAGGGGAAGTGATAAACAGAGTGAATTTACATTTGCAAATGCAAATGGACAAAGTGTGATTGATTATACTATGTGTAGTGAAGGAATCGATAAGAGACTTGCAGATTTTAAGGTATTAAATGAGGTAGTGGACAGATGCCATTTTCCATTAATGTTAAAAGTGAACATAGGCAGGAAAGAAGCAACAGAAAAGAGAGTGAAATAATGAGGGTGGGGGTCATGTTCGGGGAATATACAGCTGGCATCAGAAAGATTAGAATTAATGTTAAGAAGAGCAGGGGTTACAATGGAAGTTAAAAATAAGGGGAATTTAAAGAGGGTGGGGTGGTTTGATGAGGAATGTAAAAAAGTAAAAAATAAAACAACTGTTTAGGGAATTGACACAATGGAGAACAAAATCGAATGAGGATAGACAAACCTTTGTGCTGTGTAAATGGGGTTATAAATGTTTGATGGAAGCAAAAACGAAATATTGGCAAATGAAGGTTTGCGAACAGGTCAAGGAAGCAGTGAAATCTAAGGATACTAAGCAGATATGGGGGATTGCAAAGAATCTTTATAAGAATAAAGGAACAGTGAATTTGAAAACACCTAGAGAGTGGATAGAGTATTTTGGAAAAATAGTAGTGGCAGGAGGGAAGTGGAGAAGAGAGAGCCAGCTAGGTGCGGCAGCTACAAAGATTGACTGTCATACCAAATGTAGAAATACCAGTCATTTTCTGGAAATACCAAATAAAGAGGCAGAATTTCAAATCAAAACTTTGGAAGGGAACAAGGCTACAGGTGTAGATGGCATATGGAGAGAATTTTGGAAGATGTTAGCCTGTAAAGATCAGGCCCGACGAGAGGGAGGGGCAGCCAGGGCTGCAGCCCCAGGGCCCAGGTTTTATTTTTTACTTTCTAAATTTACTCTAAAATAAGATTGGTTATAAGTCAATAAACAGTTTAAGTTATGTTCTATGTGTTTATTTTATCTGCATTATCCTGTCGTATAACGGTGACACGAAATTATCATTTAATCTGAAATGGATTAATCTTGAAGAAAAATTGCTATTTTTTAAAAGTAGAAGCAGAAATCCTTTTGGACTCAACAGTAGGCCCTTGCTTTCTTTCCACAGCCCTGGTAAAGATAGGGGTATGAGTATAATAACTGATTTACTGAACAAAATGAAGGAAAAGAAAATAATGCCAGAAAACTGGAAGACACGTATGATAGTTCTGTTATACAAGGGAAAAGGAGATATACAGAAGCCAGAGAATTACAGGGGTATTAGTTTGCTATCCATATTAAGCAAAATACACACAGGTGTAATGGCAAAAAGGCTGCAGATGTGGACTGAAGCAGAGGATAAATTGTCTGAGTTTCAAGCAGGATTTAGGAAAGGAAGAAGATCAATTGACAATATTATGATTTTGCAAACTACTGTAAGTAAATATTTGAGTACAAAAAAGAGGAAGAGTATATATGTTTTTGTAGATTTTGAAAAGGCTTTTGATTTAATTAATAGGGAGGCACTAGTTCATAAATTAAGAGTTAAAGGTGTGAGCGAAGAATTTATTTCTGAAATAAAAAAGTTATATGAAGGAATAAAAATGTGTGTAAGATGCGAAAAAAACGTAATTTTGGAATCTATTGATCAACGATTGGGTTTATGGCAGGGATGCAAATTAAATCTAATATTGTTCAATTTATTAGATGTCATTTTGGAAAGAGTAGAAAAATATAATCCACATTGTCCGGTAATCGGAAAAAGACAAATTTCTGGTCTCCTATATGCAGATCACTTGGTAGTTGGAGCAGTAACAATAATAGGGCTAGAATAGGCAGTTGATGAAATCAGCAAATTTTGTAAGAATAAACATTAAAAAATCAAAGGTTTTCAAAAAAGGCTGTAAACTGAGGAAGTGATATATATGAATGGTGAACCTTTGGATGTAGTGAAGGAATTTGACTATTTGGGGATGAGAATGTCTGCAAATGGGGGGGGGGAGGCAAACGAGAAAAAAATGGTAGTAGTAGGTAAAGCTATGAGAGCGGTTAGAATATCCTATGTATAAAATTCCAAATATTTCAGTTATATGGTTAGAGGAAATATATGAGGCAGAGGTGGAAGCAAAAATGTTATATGGGGTTGAAATGTGGGGGGCATCAAAGGGGTGGTTGAAAGTTGACCTTCTACATAGGATGTTTTGTAGAGAAGTGCTAGGCCTACCTAGGGGATCGCCAATGGGAGTGGCATTAGCAGAGTTAGGAAGTGTAGGAAGGAAAGGGATGATAGTAGAAAGATTTTTTAAATATTGGTATCGCAATATAAATGTGGATGAGGATAACATATTAAAAGAATGTATGAAGTATTTAAATGAAGATAGGAGTCATGATAATTGGGTGGAAAAAATTAAAAGGATACAGGAAGAAGTTGGAAGGGGGGATATTTGACAACGAGGAGAAGATAATAAGATAGAATTTTGGTGGGAAGTAAGAATAAGAGTAGAGGACATGGAAAGACAAGAGATCTGGGCGAGCTTTGTAAACAAAAGTTCAAAACAGATTGGGGAAGGGAGAAATATGTGGATTGTTGTGATAAGCATAGAAGAGAGGGATACGCATGGATGAGAACAGTAGTAATATATCTGAAAGGGTTAAGGAAGGACAGAGAGGAAGGTTGTGTACTATGTTGTAAAGAGGAAGGAATATCACACTACTTAACAGAATGTGAAGGGGTAAGAATGTGGAGAGAAGAAATTTGTGAGAGAAAGTAGGATAAATTTCATAATGAGATAATAATCATCAATGTGTTGAAATTCAGAGGAGAAGAAAAGACTAACAATATAGGGGAGTATTTAGGAAAAATGAGAGAGAAGTGGGTGAGAAAAATTAAGAAATAGATCAAGAGTAAAATTAATCAGTAAAGGTGTGGTAAGTCAATCAGAATCCCCAATCATATATAAAACCTAGGGGTTATAGTGTGAGGGGATTTTTAATGGGTAGTGCTAGACTTATAGATAAGAGACGTATAAAGTGGATGTAGTTAGCTATGTATGTAAAAGTATGCGTAAATAAAATTCTATTCTACTCACATCCTTGAAACTGATTTTTACGAACAATGACCATAAATGCCCCAACTTTTGGAGGACACACACTTGAGTAGAAGGCTCAGCAGGTTCATAGAGATGGCAGATTTCTGTAAAACTCACAGTCGCAGTACAGTGTGGGATCTTCCCGAGACAATTTGAGCCATAGGAACTCTTTGATTTTCATTTTTTTTAAAGCCAGTAATCATGCAACCACAATCTTTGAAATCATACTGGTCCATCTCAGTCTCTAAAAATGACTTATTCCTACATGAAAAGGCTATCATATGCTTCCAATCCATGGAAATCATAGGTTTAACTTCTTCTGACACTCTGTAAGAGTAAAGAAGAACACTGTAAGAAAACAGGCCAGAGATAATGAACTGGTGCCTAAATGCTCAATACTGGCTTGATTGCGCTCAGTAACATTCCACGTTCTTCCACTATATTAGAGCCAGAATTACATGTTACTGTTATCTACCGATCCATATAGCTTTCAAAATAATATCAGGATGCATAGAAGCATCATAACCTCACTTTTCTGCACAAGATAGCATTTTGAAGAAAATGTAACATAATACATTAGTGGATGTAGTTAGCTATGTATGAAAAAGTATGCGCAAATAAAATTCTATTCTACTCACATCCTTGAAACTGATTTTTAAGAACAATGACCATAAATGCCCCAACTTTTAGAGGACACACACTTGAGTAGAAGGCTCAGCAGGTTCATAGAGATGGCAGATTTCTGTAAAACTCACAGTCGCAGTACAGTGTGGGATCTTCCCGAGACAATTTGAGCCATAGGAACTCTTTGATTTTCATTTTTTTAAAGCCAGTAATCATGCAACCACAATCTTTGAAATCATACTGGTCCATCTCAGTCTCTAAAAATGACTTATTCCTACATGAAAAGGCTATCATATGCTTCCAATCCATGGAAATCATGACACTCTGTAAGAGTAAAGAAGAACACTGTAAGAAAACAGGCCAGAGATAATGAACTGGTGCCTAAATGCTCAATACTGGCTTGATTGCGCTCAGTAACATTCCACGTTCTTCCACTATATTAGAGCCAGAATTACATGTTACTGTTATCTACCGATCCATATAGCTTTCAAAATAATATCAGGATGCATAGAAGCATCATAACCTCACTTTTCTGCACAAGATAGCATTTTGAAGAAAATGTAACATAATACATTCTTCCAGCCATCCATTCAATTGATAAAGTTACAAGCATTTCTGAAAAAAATGTTATATTGTAAACGGTGATTACAAAAGAAATAGACACTTTCATTATGTTATAAATCCAAAACTATTAACAATATAATGAATCTGTTTGCATTGTTTTGTAGAGGAAGTCTTGAAGTGTAGTTCGTGAATTCATAAATGTTCAATATGTGATCCATGTGTCACACGACACACATCAAGGCGATAATCAAGTTCATTCCAAACCCAATTATCTGCATTGACCCTTGCTACAGCTCTTCTGATACATTCTTTCATTTGAACTAAATCATGTGGAAGTAGAGGTATGAAAACTTTATCTTTGACAAATCCCCAAAGGAAAAAGTCACACGGTGTGAGATCTGGACTCCTTGGTGGCCAACTTGCAAGAGCGTTATTGTCGTCTGTAGCACGGCCAATCCAACGCTGTGGGAGAATTTCATCCAGATAAAGTCTAACATCTCTGTGGTCCATCCTGTTTGAAGATAAAGTTTTCCCTTTCCGCGTTCAGTTGGGGAATCAACCAGATCTGTAACATATTGAGATATCTAGGTCCTGTTACTGTTTTTTCTGCAAAAAAGAAGGCGCCATACACCTTGGTGTGGGACACTGCACAAAACATGTTAACTTTGGGAGAGTCCCTCACATGTTCCATCACAGCCCTCAAATGTTCACTTCCCCATATTTGAACATTTTGTTTATTCACTTTTCCACTTAAGTGGAAAGTTGATTCATCACAGTAGTTTAGTTTTCTGTGTGACGTAATGGGGGGGTTGGGATGGAAGGCTTAGGCGGTTATGACCGTTTAAACCGTTGGCGCCTTTTTTGACCGTTACCGCCCCTTTTGACCGTTAATTCATTTTTCGCGCCTAAAGCCGTTAGGAGGTCATGCATTGTGATCACCACAACACCTGGTCACCCTAACATCCGGTTACATGCTAAACCTTTACGCCCACCCGGTCAAGATAAGACCACCTGGTCCTTTACGCCTTAATGCCCACCCGGTCAAGATAAGGGGCCCACTGCAATCAGTCATCCGTATCAGTCAAGTCGAGACAAGTTATATTCCCAAGTTTCGGCGGTAAGTTTAAAAAATAACGGTTATTCTGCACGCCATTACTAAGCCACACCCTAGGCACCCATTATATCTTATTCTTACAACGCATGCGCACAATCAGTTTTTACGGTTCGTTTAAAAAAAGAGTACCTTAGCACCAGGTGTTCTGGTGGGTACATCCCCAACTACCACTTTTTAGTCATCAATTAAAATTAGGTTTTTTTGTTTGTTTTATTTTATCATTGAGTATATTTTATAATATATTTCGCTATTACCATTTTTAAATCCGATTTTACATAGATTAATTTTATCGATTGATTGATATTTTATTCCATCCGAGTCAGATTGGCCGAGTGGTCTAAGGCGCCAGACTTAAGTTCTAGTCCCCCAAAGGTTCACATCCCATTTGGATGTATGTAGGTTCGAATCCTTCATCTGACATATTTTTTAATTCAATAATTATCCTAACCAAATCTAAAAATATCATATCTCATCTTAGTTTATTTAATTACCATCAGATGGTGATATTATACAGTGAACATTTAAACAGTAAAAACTAAGAGAAAATCGTGTGTAATCTTTAGAAAAAACACATTTAAATTTTATTCACTACCATTTAATCCTGTTTTCATATAGCACACGTCATGTATGGATTTATTTTATTTGAAACTAGCTGGAAATGTTCATCACACGGCCTTTGTATTTTATTTTATTTGAAATCTACTTATGAAAGACTTCCGATTTTGAATCTCTAGGTCCTTATATAGGCAATTACAATTTGAAATAGGAAGAACGACTTATTACACTCAAACTATTCCCTCAGAAAACGCTAGATATAACTTTTTATGGTGAAATAAAAAGAAACATAAATTACATAAGATTGTACCGACTTGGCGGAAAATTTTATTTCTTATTCTCATGCTACCATACAAACGTTTCGGGGTTGAGAACTGCAATATCACTTTCATACTTTCCTCCCCTAAAACCCGGAACATAATATACTGCGAGCATAGGACTCAAAATGTTACATCCCATGCTTAAGAACTATGAAAAATCTCAACTAATACATAGTCTACAGCTATGGATAACATATAAGCGGAAAGGATTATTTACAGACTTCTGATATAGCATACTCACTGGCACACACTTAAGCTGTTCCTACAATACGGCATCTTATTCTACATCAAAATGTGAAGTGAGAAAATATTTCTTATATCGAGGGTAGAGAAAGTTATGTGACTACATCACATTGTGCTTTATTTTCATGTATTACATCGATAGCATCAAACTTCGTTAAAGTCCAATATTACGTAACATCCAAAACCCCATATGAACAGTGTAAACAATAACTGTTGTCCTGATAACTGAATGGGATTTCATTTTTAGTATAATATTCTCACAAATTATATAATTTTCAAGGGAAGGAGTGATTTTCTTCAATTTTAATGTTACTTCCCGGGCTTAACCAGGTATGTGTGCAAAATTTCGTGTAAATTGGTAAAGAAATGTAGATTTGTCATACATTCGAGTTTACATATTCGAAATTAATATCGGACTATGGTAATCAATTAGCTAATTACCGCAAACCATTCTATTTCTGAAGTTACTTTTATAACAGATGTCACACACAGTGAATTCTACATTAGCGAACACCTGGGTGTAATCGTTTCTTACCCGCCCGCATGTATCCACACACGCGTGCACACACACACACACACACACACATGTATAACATGAGTGTTTAAAGTAATATGAATTATTTTTTCCATTCAATCCACAACCATGCTCTGGTTAGCCATTTTCATAAATAAATAAAGTGATCCCTATACAGACCTTGGAGACCCATATGGTTCCAGGAGGTTGAGGCTCCAAGATTTTAGACATACGACACATGAAGGTGGTAAGATTGTCACCCTTACACACCGGTCGTCTTTACTGTTAGAGGCTGAGTTGACCCAGAGACATAGTACCACCAGAAGGATTAGGTGGGAATCGAACCCATAATATTCAGGTTTAAAATGCAACTCATTCTATAAATATTTTTGATTCAATCACAAATTATAGCATTAAGTCCCACATTATTATGTAAGCTGCCATTTGCAAACAAATTTAACCCGTGAAATAACACGAATTTCGTAAATAAAGCTACAGTGACACCATTTTGAAAAAAATATCGAGGAACCTTCAGTAAGGGTAACCAACAGTCTTTTTAACTAACTATAGTTATTTTACCCTAATTTATACTTCTCACCGTGTATCATATCCGACATATCCGACATGTCTAGGCAAGATATATTCCCACGCCATTTTTTTTTATGCCAGTGACTAACCGTCATCTGTGGAGAGGTCATCGTTCGATATGAATGGGAATTATAGAATGTGAGGGGGCCCGGCCGACCAGGTTTTATTTTTTACTTTCTAAATTTATTCTAAAATAAATTGATTATAAGTCAATAAACAGCTTAAATTACGTGTTTATTTTATCTGCATTATCCTGTCGTATAACAGTGACACGGAATTAATTATTTAATCTGAAACGGATTATTCTTGAAGAAAAATAGCTATTTTTGAAAAGTAGAAGCAGAAATCCTTTTGGACTCAACAGTAGGCCTCACTGACGTTCGGCGTTTAAAATCATAATTTTCAATAGATTAAACAGGTACATACAGATAACATTTTTCCTAATTAGAACATTTTAATGTATTTTTCCGTTTCGTGCCCGATTTGGTCCAAAATCATTAGGATTCGTCCCACGGGAGTTATAAATGGTATACCAAGTTTTATGAAAATCCGATAAGGCGTATTTGAGTTATCACGCTTACAGACACACAGACAGTCAGACCTACAGATATTTTCCTATCTACCAGACAATGTCATAAAGTACCGGTACCATTCTGACACTTAATAATTATGTAACATCATTACAAAATTTTGTTGTTGCATACATTATAAAGGGCGAGTTGGGTAGTGAATTTAATATTTGATGGGGGCCCAGGAAAATTTGTACCTGGGGCCCTTGCTTTCTTTCCACGGCCCTGATTGTGTAGCATCATTTCTGTGCAGAAATCTCGACGTTAAACCTTGTCTTCTTCACTTACAGGATTACCAACTACAGCACTATCAATGCAAAGGTTTCAAAGTTCCCCGACATAACACTGCAAAAATTATGTTGATATCACACATAGTTTTTATTTCATATGACTTCAAACTTGTCTACTTCTTTTGTAATCACCGTGTATTATTTGCGTTATTGCAATGAAATCATATTAGGAAAACTCTCATCTCCATTTTATTTCAAATTTCTTGAACAGTTTTTAACATTCTTCAGGTGTATCATGTGGTTAATTATGATGACCTAATATTTGGTTTTGTAATTATAAGGCTTAAAAAAGCATTGCTTTTGTGTACAAATGTTATAGTACATATTTATGTAAATAAGTCAGTTCAAACTCAAGACTCTTGAAGCAGATATTTACCACTCGAAAGCTTCAGAAATATTCTAATTATGGCATGAATCAAACTATTTGAGAATATTACTGTTGAAGATAATTTTGTTAATTCCACTTTTCCACTTTACTTTTAATTATTGCAATAAAATATGGCAGAAAAATATACCAAAAAATTATTTGGAAATAGGGGAATATTACTGCATGTCTTCCAGTTCCTAAGGAGTTACAAGTTGTATTATGAAAAAAACTTGAACTATGCTATTTCCAATGGTATCAAAAGTTTTAAATTAGCCAATGTGAATTATTGTTATTGCCAACATGTTACATAAACAATAATTGCACAATTTATGGTTATTATTTATATCAAACACAAAACAATTTATTGATTTAGAGTTTAAAGCAGTTATTCACAGTCAAAGTTGATGGTAGTTCTAGATTCTTATAACATAATATTGTTTATACAATTTTCATGTTCTCAAGAACTTTAAATGCAATTTTTCTCATCTCCATTTACAAGAAACTCATCAACAGGACATTTGACAATGGTGTAAATTCTTTTTCAAGAAAGTCAATTGTTTCTATTGTATACACTGACCAAACCCTATTGTCCAAATAAAGGGCTTTTCTTTTGTCAATAACCCATTTCGGACAATAGTGTACATGTATTACTATTAACAAATCTGGGTAGTATGCATAAAACATAATAAGCACTAAAATGTATAAAACACAGTAACCTAGTCATTTTATTACGTGCAATCCTGGTGAATATGCATACTAATATATTATGAAATTAACAATAGTATACACTTATTATTATAGAAACTTTGTGAAAGGACAAAAAAAACCCCTTGTTTACAAAGATATGTTAGGTTAGGAGTTACAATAAAACAAAATGAAATATGAGGATCATCCAGAAAGTAAGTTCCGATCACCAATAAAGAAAACAAAAACATCAATAAGTAAGAAATATTTATTGCAATATTTTCAGAGATTCACTGGCTACTTCTTTACATAGTTGCCACCATTATTGAGGTGTTTATCTTAGCGGTGTGCCAACAATCATATGCCTATGTCTTAAGACTCTGCTGCCAACATCTGGAGCCATGAAATCATTGTCATCTGTACCTCAGTGTTGTTGTGGAAATGTTTTCCTGCCAGAAATCGCTTCATGAAATGGAAGAGATGAAAGTGACTAGGCACGAGGTCGGAGATATAGGGTGTATGGTCAAATATCTCTCATCCAATCTGAAGCAACTGATTCCATTTGGTGTTGGCTGTGGTGTGCATTGTCGTGCAAAAGCATAATGCAGTTGGTGGGAAACAATATCAGTGCAACCATTTTCTTCTAGCGCTGTTCAACAACTACTGGCATCACAAGTCTGAAACTGCACTGTAGCATTTGCACAATCTACTGCTACACATGTGCAGTCGCGTCATGCCATCTCTAGATGCGATCGGAACTTACTTTCTGGATGACCCTCGTAGACTGCTGTGTAATGTCTAAGTTTGGTGTATATTGCACCGATGAATATAATGAATTCTTAGCACATTCTGAGAGAAAGGTAGCAAGATTCTGGTGGAGTGTGTAATTTCATAGAATGACCCAGTATCTGTTTGCTCAGATATACAGGTTATTAATGAATAAGACCGAAATATTTTACCTGTGTATAGATGGGACATAGACAAGCAGCTTTTATTAGGAGATTTTTGCTCTATAACGTAAAATGTGTATGCTACAGGCACGGCGCACTTTACTCAGGTGGGAAGGTTGCTGGAAGGGGGTGTGACGTCACTGGGCCTTCCCTTCTTACACCACGTGCTTGAAACTGCATGGGCTGTGGGTTCTAGCAGTGTTGTGTTTAAGTCGTGTTAGTTAAAATGCCTAAAAAATGTTGTGCACGAGTAATTACACAATAAGGGGTGTTAAAAGTTATTACATAACATGTTTCAGTTTTCCAAAAGAACAGGAATTACATAAAGAGTGGGCAAAAAATATTCCTAGAAAGGACTGGATTCCCTCAGCCGGGAGTGTGAAGGCAACCCTAAAATATAAATTCTTCAGTCAGGGTAGTTTCTTTTCATTCTTCTGTACAGTGAAAGAAGACACCGTTTTGTTCTGTTTTATTTTTATTAGACTGTAAATTCAGAGATGACAAGTTGCAAAGAAACCTGACCTTGAAAATCACCCCAAACTGAATGACTTTATTTTCTGGAAGCATGCAATATTTCACTTTCTCAAGTGAACAAGGTTCCTATAAGATAAAGGATTTAAAAAAGGTAGTGTACAGGCCTTTCAAGAGTTCAATGTTTAAAAATAGTTCCAAAATTATACAACATATACTTTAAGCTTAATTTATACGTGTATCAACTGACGGAATTTTTATGGTTATGATATGAGATGAAATAGAACGATGAGTCACGGTAAGTGCCTGCCTTTTTGACAGAAGAAACCACAAATAAATAAAAAAGCCGGTGACTGAACTTGAACCTTGGAGCTCCCGATTGCAAGCCTAAGACGCTACCATCTAGCTCAGAAAACTAATTTTGTAAGATTAAAATAATTTAAAATCTAATCGACAACGTAATTTTAAATCAAATTAACAGCATAATTGCAAGTGCTACTCTTGAATATGCAAATCAGTTTTCATTTTAGCATCTTATACCAAATAACAGCAATAATGTGCTTACTTTTATAAAATGTTGCATTTTAACATTTAAAACAATGTTCTGTCTACCTTTCACAGCAGTACACGCGGAGATTTAAATGTACCATAATTTAGAACATTGTACAGTACTGTGGATTAGTCTTGTTTATAAAACTTGGGCGCCTATTCAAATCTTCTTTTAGGTCCTTTTTTTTACAAAACGCCTCTGTTATGATATTTCACCTTTACCACAATCTTATGGAATTTAGCAGACGATAATCTTTAGTTGCTTCTGCTCTTAAATCTCGTGATTCTTTGTTACCACTTTGAATTTGTTAGCCGTACACAGAAGCAGGTCATTTTGTAATCATACTTTTGGGTCAATAATGCAGTCCATATTCATTATTAAGTTAAAAAAGAAGGAATTTTTACCTCGCATATATCATTAATAATCACAAAAGCAATTGAGCTCTGTGCAAAGCGAAGCCCCTTGATGTCAGCAGAACTCCAAGGAGTGGGGGTAGTATTCCCGCCTGAGTAAAGTGCACCGTGCTACAGGGCATTAAAGTCATTACAATTTTATGCTCATAAGTCAATAATTTAGCAAAATAAGGTTAAAATTTTCATTAAATTGAGTTCATGCCTTCTTAGTGATCGATAAAAACTTGATTCTTAATCATTCATCAACAGCTATAATATAATAATTTAGAATTTTCATAAATTGCAAAATTTACAGACTAATCACATGACTGCCCGTCACTGCATTATTTCTTTTATACCTAATTCCAGCGCTAACAGAAGTGTTCAGTTTGTGTTTTTTTCCTTCAGCGTTGCAAGATATAGATTGTCGTTTTTTTCATAGTTGATCATTCTGTGAACAGAATAACTAAATAGTAAGGTTTTACTATGTACAAAAGCTCTAAATTAATTTAAAGTACAGAAAATGGAGAATGGTTACACTCTCGATGAATTTGCTGATGTGTATCTAATTTATGGAGAAGCAAGACGTAATTCTTTAATAGCAGCTGAGCTCTACAGAGAAAGATTCCCAAATAGACGACATCCACATCATTCAACTTTTCTGTATGTTGATTTGCATTTGTGGGATTCTGGAACCTTTAAAGTAAACAAAGCAGACTGCAGCAGAAGACGAACTCGCCATACACCACATTTTGAAGACCATGTCCTCAATCAAATTGCAGAGGAACCTTCTACTAGCACCCATGCTATCGCAAGTGCAATGGGTGTGAACCACATCAGTGTATGGGAAGTCCTACATGAAGGACAGCTCCATCCCTTTCACCTTCAAAAGATACACGGTTTACGTCCTAATGACTTTGGTCCTCGTCTACAATTCTATAATTGGGCAGTGCAACGAACAAACAGATCATGTTTTCCCTGACCGTTGGATTGGAAGAGGAAGTCCGACCACTGAATGGCCAGCACATTCTTCAGAACTCAATCCTCTAGATTTCTTTTTATGGGGGCACCTGAAGGCTTTGGTGTATGAAACACCTGTCATTTCCGAGATGGAATTAGTCACCCGCATAATCACAGGGTGTGAATTTATTCGCAATACGCCAGGATTCTTTCAAAGGGTACGAGAATCTTTTCTGCAGTGCTGTCGTCTGTGCATTCGTGCTGGAGGGGGCCAGTTCCAGCAATTCCTGCATTAAATTAAATATCGTGTGAAATACATTAAGACAAACTATTATTTCAACAGTTGTGTACACAAATCGAAGTTCTCTGTCCATTCCATTCCTAACAGTGAATTAAAATAGAAGCTTCATGAGTTATCACTGAGTTATCATTTTCTTTATTTTTTGCAGTATTTCAATGTATTCGAACTTAAATTTGTCTTCAAAGTGTAACTGCTTAGATACTCTGGTTTATTGAAGAATTCTCAAGTAAAAACATGTGCTGTGCATAAATAATAAATCGCATTGTACTATCGTATTGTATTCATAACTTTGACAACAATGAAATTCCATTTGTGTTCTTTTTCTAGTTGGAAGATATCAATAGTAATGTTTCACAATTTTCCCAAACACTATACAATATTCACTGTTCCTTTGTTTCGCATCATTTCAAATATTAGAAGTCAGTGGCGAGCATACCCTTGGGAGATTTTATGTTATAACAAGAAGAAATGAATCTGTAGAGCAAAAATCTCTGGATAAAAGTTGCTTGTCTATGTCCCTTCTATACACAGGTAAAATGTTTTGGTGTTATTCATTAACACCCTGTAGAGTATTACAGAATATATCCAATTGTCTTAGTTATCAGATAAAAGGCTATCAAAACTACTACATAAAGATATTTCCTTCATTATTGAGATCTTTCTAAATTATCAATAATATTTATTGGTATAGAGAAATTGGTATAGATACCATAAAAAAAATATATATCACATAAGGTACAGTCTTATTAAATGAGATTAAAGATAATGGCAACAAATGGAGATAAAGACTTGTGAGATTCACCTGTAACTAACAAGGAGACTCTACGTCCTGTACATCACTGATTTAATTGAGCTGTGGTGAAATGAAAGTACACTTAGAGTAGTTTAACCCTCTTAGCACCAAGCTGTTCACCTAAGAAAGGCTTCTAAAATGCCAGCTGTCGATTCACTCAACTCTGCTACTCATGGCCTTGGATGCCAGTGCCAATCAGAGTGGAGTTCAGTTTTACGAAATAATATACATGTTTTTGAGGCAGTCTGTACCTTCAAGTTCATGTCAACAGAAACAGGTTTTTTCCTGTTTCCAAGGATGTGCTTTATGAGGGTTTTGTCCTTCAGAAGGGGATGTTTTTGTGCTAGTGAAACCTACTCATTTCAAAGCAATTTCTGTGTTTAGTAGTAACCATAGCAGGTTGGCGGAAAAGATGATGAATAATTATTGAGTGTTTGGAACAGTGTGAAAGGGATACAGATTTATTTGAAAGCAGTAGTAAGGACGACATCATGCTCATATAGATACATATAGCAATGAATATAAAAGGAACATTACATATTATTATCATATGTAAATTATGCATATCTCTGTTATTATAATTAGAAATTTATCCCCCAGTGGCAAAACTCCATTCTTTATGAATATTTTCAACAATGTGCAATTTTGTTTGAAAAGCCATGACTATGACTCTCTTGGCAGGTAGAACCAGTACAAAAGATGGCACTGAGTGGGCAGTGAGAGTGAAACAGATCATATCAGCACGTGACAAAGTGATATATGTTTTAGAGTGCCAATAATCCTCCTGTTTTTTAAATATTCACAGTTGTTTAAAGTGGTATTGTTCTGTTCTAGAGAAGTTGCTCTTATACAGCTGAGTAGGCCTACAGTGTATTGTAGTAGGCCTATCTCATTGGTAAGGCATGGATTTAGCAAATTACAAATCCAGGTTCGAATCCCATTGTTCATGATATTTTACCATTCACTATTATAATATTAAGTACATACGCTGTAAAACTTTCACAATTGTTATTATTCATAATATATATATATATTTTTTTTTACATTTATTACATTTTTCAACATATTAGTTTTACCACTCATTAACAATATTAGAGGGTAAAATGAAAGTTTACACAAATAATACATAAGGTACATCTAATAATCTGTCAGCATTGTAGGAGAAATAGAACTATTTACAGTGGTTACTGGTTTTGTTCAGGGGCAAATTTAAGCAAAATGTAGACTACTTACACAGTATAGGTTGGTGCTATTAATCTGGAAGTGGACTTATATATGTGCTAAATGAAGTAAATAAGTAGTAGCCATTTCATTTTTTAAAAATACACAAGTTTATGTATTTTGTGTAGTTTATAATTCATAAAAAAACTTTTGTTGTATTATGTTGATAAATATAGTAAATGTAACAGAAAAATAATATGAATACTCCTAGCTAGTTTTATTATTCCTTCCTCAACAATACTGGCAGCTGTATGTGCTATTTGTATCAATTTCTATTTTCTCTGTAATATTGATCAAGAACAATACAAAAATCATTATATTGCGTTGAGAGATGTAATAAATGTAAAAGACAAGTAATATGAACAGTAATAATTATGATAATTTTTCAGCAATGAACTACTGCAACACACTGCAATATGAATGGAAAGTGTACCACTCATAAAAGTAAATATTACAGTACATTACATATTTTATATATTCAGTACATTTGAAAGTCACTAACTGAAGCTCATAAAGCAAAAATTCTATAATTTTATGTAGCAGAACAAAATACAACTCTTCTGCCTATTCCAAAAATTTTCCTATTTTGATGAAATGTGGTGAATTATTCAATTTGAAATTTGAAAAGTTTGTGGAGATTCAACCATGTTTGTAGTTTTCACATACTGAATTGTTACATGTTGCATCAATAATAATAATAATAATAATAAGAACAATAACAACAACAATAACAATAATAATAATAATTATGTAATATAATAAATTTAGCCTGTTTAAATCAATGGTAAGCTAAGACATACTATTTTTACAGGAACAAAGTTTGAGAAAAAGCTCATTAAGTGAGCAAGTTCGAAATAGCATAGGTACATGCAAATGCTCCAGTCTTAGAAATATTTCTGGATATATATTAACAAATCCAAGTGAACAACAAAACTCAATCCAGCAACAAAAAAACCATAAAAGTGTGAAATTTGATATAAAATGACACAGCAGTAGTAATTTGCAATTGTGTTCATATTTTGGATATTTCAGATCAGAACCCCTTAACTTGTACATATTTGCATAAATCTGTTTAATGCCTAACATGTTGGGTACATGTGATGTGATAATCATAATCTTAATGAATACTCAGCTCTGTGTATATCTAATATTACATATATACTGTAATGACTGTCCACCCCTGAAGGGTTAAAGACGAAGTTGCATGACTTAGCGCGTCTGGGTTGGATATGAGGGTATCATCATGAACAGAATTAGTTGCCAAGATGGCAAGCAGATATGAATATTGTTTGGGATCTTCAGAGCAAGAGGATGGTCATTCCATGTTAGGTCACTCAATAAAAAAATTAATTTGATACCCTTCTCCTCAGATTTTGATGAAACTTGGCACAATTTGTTCTTCTTCATTATAATAACAATAATAAAGCAGTGAAAAATGCTCTTTTTAACCTATCTCAATCCCTCAAAAAACTAAAAATATTTCAATACAATTTTTAAAAAATTTAAGAATTGGGTGTTTTGTTTAACAAAAACCACAATATCTAGAGTCTCAGATATGATAGCATGCTCAAATTTGTTTTAAAATACTCTTAAATATATAGACTGTTAGATAATTAGAAAATATAGTTGGCTTTTTAACATGTTTAATTACTATGCACAACAGAAGAATATATTTGAAAATTCAAAAGACTATTGAGTAGCCTACTTGTATTAAACAAAATACATTGTTCAAAATACACATTCAATATCGTCTTGTCTTTTTAATACATTTTAATACTTTACCACTCTTCCAAAAGCTTTCAGCTTTTTAAACATATTCTGAAAAGTATTAAACAATCTGTGTAGACCCGTTAAAAAAAACAAAAAGCCTATTAAAAATTGTTGAGAAGTGTAAGTTTAAGTTTTTCAAAACAATTGATAGCAAAATATATTTAAATAAAACCTGGGAAAAAGCTTTGTTCATCATGCCCTAAATTTGTGAAGAAAAAATTAAAATAAAAGTCAGTGAGAATGAAACAGATGATGAACTCATGACTGAATTAGATTCATTAGAATGAAGAAATGTATCCCTCTCACAAACGAACACTGCTCTAGATGATTCATGTTTAACACTAATAAAGCTTCACTCCTTGTCATCACATAGTAAGGGGTTGTATTATAAAAGAAAAGTTGATAATGTAACTAAGGCTGTGAAAAGAAAAATTTCAAAAGCACTACATTATGATGTACCAAGTACTGATGACGAGAAGGAAGATACAAGTACTGTTAAAAAGGCACAGGATTTTGATGAGATGATTTATCTTTTGAAAGAAAAGATTTTATCTGTTGGGAGGTCTAAAAAAATCCAGATTTTGGCTTTGACTCCAGAATCTTGGCGCAAAGAAAAAGTGATGAAGGAATTCAATGTGAGTAACAAGCAAGAAAGCTGAAACATGAAAAGGGTATTTTTACAATTACCAAAAAAAGGTAAAACACTTTTTCTGAAGGCTTATTTTTACTTACTTAACATAAATCACCATTTAAAAGAGGAAAGTTTGAAGTTTTGTAGTGACGTTTGATGCACTCGATGTAAACCCCATGTGTAATACAGCACATGTCCATTTGTCCACGTGGTGATTCCATTCACCCTAAACTCTCTCAAGCAAGACGTTCCCGACGGCTGCAGTAATGTGCCTTCTCAATTCCGGCAACGGCTCCATCCGTGAGCTGTGGCATTAACCAATTTTCGAACATGTCCAGGTAAAAATTGGTAATGTAGCCATTTTCTCTGAACAACAATGTTTCCCACTACATGACAAATGAAATTCAGATGTTCACTACAAAACTTCAAACTGTCCTCTTTCAAATGGTGATAAGATATTTTATTTATTTTAAGTATTAATGAAAATATAGCCTTAGGAAATCATCCAAAAATTTATGGAATGGTGTATAACTAAACTTGTAATAGACTTTTATAAAAATGATGAGTTCAAAAGTGTTACCTGGGGCTAAAGACAAAAAATGTTTACATGCAAAAAGACATCCTTTGTAACTTGAGATAACTCTATTGTTTTAAATGGGAGTATCCAGATGTGAAATTAGGGTTTTCAACATTTTGTTGTTTAGACCTAAATTGTGTATCCTTGCAGGTTCTGCGGCATGTGTTTGCAACATCCATCAAAATGTAAAACTGTTACTGGATGCTGCCAAAATTGAAGAATCATATAAAGACCTGCCTGTGTGTAACATAAAAAATTCCAACTGCATGCTGTGCCCTGCAAACACTGTATTAATCAATTATTTGACTGAAAAATTAAGAGAAGATTATGATTTAGAAGAAGAACTTGTAATAAGCCAATGGGTGAATACCAACAGAGCGGACATGATAAAAAAAATCTACAGTGAATGCTGCTTAATGTAATCACGGATAATATTATCAATGTTATCAATCAGGTAATATTATCACTTTTATAAAGTCCCATACAGATTAATACTCATATATTAGGAAAAGGCTGTTTATTGTGATCAAAGATTTGGTTTATGTTACTACATTTTCCTTTTTGCGGCTTTAAATAAAAGTACTGTACGTCATTCAAAATGTTGTTCTTAAGGGTTTTGTTTCTAACTTAATTGTATTGTGTTGTATTGAAAGTAACGGTACTGTTTGCAGCTCACAGGATGACCATTTCAAGGGGTGACATTCCCAATTTTCTCCTTTAAGCAATAAAACATGTTTCACCCCTCAGTTTAGCTGTTACTTTTGATTTGTGAAGATCACAATGTTGATATGCAGTGATGGTTAGTGTAAAATGAAAAAACTTGAACAGACAGGCATTAGATGTTTCGCTAAGTGGTGGTCACCGCAGGTCAGTAAACTTCCAAAAACACTATGAGTATGAAATATTGGTTAGTGGAATCCAAAGGGAAAACAGGAACAATTAAAAATTCTTTCATTGATTGCAAAAATAGTTGCTTGTAGCCTAAATACTGTATTATGAGTGGTTCAATGATTCACAGTTACGTATTATCTTGTATGTATGAATAAATAGCTTTTAATTCTATTTTTGTAGTGTATTATCTTATGTATGAATAAATAACCTTCAATTAATTCTTTTGGCTACTGTTATGAATTGGTTAATATTATCAAATTGACTGCATCCTGAAGTGATCATAATATGTGGCGTGCACTATATTAGTGTAGAGGACTGTGTTTCTTTATTGAGCAGATCACTAGAAAAGCTAATCATTTGTCGCAAAACCACAGCTATCACCTTTTGAGGAATTAAAAGAAAACCCACCACGTAATACAGCAAGTGTAGCAATGAATTTTAGTAAAAATTATTCATACGTTATTCAAAATGAAATCCAAAGTTATCAATGTACTCTTCATTCAGTAAGAATTAATTTAAGAAATGAAGAGAATGTTTTGATTTCTAACTATTGTTTTATAAGTGACGATCTTGACCATGACACTTGTTTTGTTAACTATGTCAAAAGGGAATTTACAAAATGGCTGGCAAATAAATGATCCAGAAATCAGTTCATTATTTCACTGATGGCTGTGCTGGTTTATATAAAAATAGGAATAGCTTTAAGAACCCGTCTGAGCATTTGAAAAACTTCAATATGAAAGCTGAACTCATGTTTTTTGCTACAAGTCATGGGATATTAATATGTGATAGTCTAGGAGGAACAATAAAATTAATTTTAAAGAAAGCAAGCCTCCAGTTACCAGATGAAGACCAAATTATAACAGCAACTGCTTTCTACAACTTTTGTGAAAAGAACATTGAAAACATTCACTTTCACTTTATTGACAAAAAAAGAAAAAACTGATTTACTACGATTGGAACTAGAAAAACAATTTTCAACAGTTTGGACTATTCCTGGTTCTAGGAGTTTTCATAATTTCAAACCGCTTCAGACAAACAACTACTGATAGTCTTAACCCTGCACTAATCTATTCTTATGAAACTTCTTCTGATTGGATAACTATGTGGCTGCAAATTATGATGGTAACTGGTATTTTGGATAGTAAGAACTATCTTCAGTGAAGAAGAAAATGCAGAAATTCTTGTCTCCACCCTTCAGGGCCAGCTGCATCTTTTTATTGGTCTCAAAGTGAAGATGCATGCATAGTGCCTTTGGTTGGTTGGTAAATGGTTATTTAACAACAGGGATGTGCTGCAACTTAGGCCTGTGACCGTCGCCAGTGTGCTGGAATTTCGTCCCGCAGGAGTTCTTGTACATGCCAGTAAATCTACTGACATGGCCCTGTCACATTTATGCACACATAAATGCCATCGATCTGGAGTGGGATTGAACCCACAACTTTGGGCATAGAAAACCAGTGCGATACTAACTGCACCACCCAAGCTGACATAGTGCCTTTGGAACACATAATCAGTATAGTAGATGCACCTCAAGTGGCACTGGAAGAATGTATTATTTCAAAAAAGATTGTGTCAAAAGCTGTTGGAGAAATTGGAAAAAAGTACTTCAATCAGTATTAAAATGTACTAAAAAGACAAACAACTCACAATGCTGAATGTATATTTTGAACAATACAGGGTGATTCACAAAGAATGGACAATATTCAGGGAATTAATTTGTCACGTTATGCTGATTAAAAAAGTTCTTATGAACATGGATCCAATTTTTTACATTAAAGAAGTTATGACTTCCAGAAAGTTGAGATTAATTTAAGAGAAATTAAAGGATATTAACTTGAATATCGACTGAAAGTCTATTGAACTGTTTACTTAATGACTTATGATTGATTTAAATAACATTTGCACACCATAAAATGCATATCAGAGAAAATTTTCAAAGATGCCGCCATTGGTAGCAATGCATGCAGTCGCTTGGTTGTGAACTGCTCATGTGGCGTTACCAATTTTCTCTAGTTCTTGACGGGTTTGCCTGTCAGTGGCATGAATGCATTGTACCAATTCCTCTCTTGGGTTCACTCTCATACTGTAAACAATATCCTTTATCCATCCACAGATTCAATAGCCAACAGGATTTACATCTGGGGATCTAGATGACCAGCAATTGGTGCACCACTTCCAATCCATGCCTTCCAAATATTTCATTTAAAAATTTCCCTACCTTTTGTAAAAAATATGAAAGTTCTCCACCATGTTGGAAGTGCATTCTCTGTAGTGTGTGCAATGGGATATCTTTTAAAAAAAACATTCCAGATACATATATCCATTGAGATGACTGTACCACACATTACAACTAAAAACTTTTCTGAAAATTGACAGCATTAATTGTATTACCACCACAATATTTGTACATGTAAACCATATCTGCATATTCCACATGTGTATACACGAATGGCATTTTACTCGTAATACTGAACACCAATTCACACAAGAGATGAAATGCATATTGGAAGGACTACCAGACAATTAGTAGCTTAGGGATTCCTCCTAGTGAGCTGCTAGACTTTCTTTCTTGAGTAGTTACGAATGAAGGTCACGGTTCAGTATTGATCAACATAAGAACTTGAATTAGTGCAGTGCTGTAGTCCCCTAACTGCCCTGGAACCATTGTCAAGTGGAGCGAGGTTCACAAGATTGCACGCCATTAATTATTATTTTAATCATTTTCTACAAAACTATAAAAAATTGGACATATGAACTTTTTTAACCAGCATATCATGACAAAATAATTCCCTGAATATTGTCCATTCTTCGTGAATCACCTTGTATATTTTATTTAATGTAAGTACTCGATCATCTATTGAATTTTCAAAGCCATTTTTCTATTGTGCACAGTAATTAAACATGTTAAAAAACCAACTACATTTTTTTAATTATCTAATAGTCTATACATTTAAGAGTATTTAAAAACAAGTTATCATGTCTGAGACTCTAGATACTGTTGTTTTTGTAAAACAAAACACCTGTTTCTTAGATTTCTAAAACATTATTTAAATATTTTTAGTTTTTTGAGAGAATGAGATAGGTTAATAAGAGCATTTTTCGTTGCTTTTTGATATAATACATGAACTCCCTGCAAAATTTCATGATGATATCTTGAAAAGTTTACAAGAAAAATATTTCTGAAGTTGTGCATGCATGATAAAGATGCAATTTCCAAGGCACCAAATTAAAAAGTCTAAACAATTGATTTAAAAAAAAATGATAGGGAAAAAATGTTAAAGGTGTTATCGGGACAGAGATAAAATTAATTGTGTCAAGTTTCATCAAAATCTGAGGAGGTGGGTGTCATGGTCTGGGTGACTTGATATGCAATCTCAAATGGGGAAATAGTGAGTAAGAAATGTAAAGGGAAGGGCTTCTGTATGTATATATTTGTAGAAAAAGGGTTAATGGTAAAATAAAATAGCAGAAGAGAACCTGATACACCCAGGGGAGTGATAGGAGAGGCTGGATAGCATACCCTTTAACGAAGTTATTGAAGAAAAACATAACCTTCAAGTGAAGGTCAGAGGAGAAACAAGCCATGGATAAGCTGATCCTGTATTGGTGTATTCAGATTTTTTAGTACCCTTCATCTTAGCAACGGATGCCAATGACACAGCCTTGGGCACTGCGTTCTCTCAGCTCAGGGAAAAGAGCACCCTATTGCATATGCAAGTAGAAAGTTGACTCTGGCAGAACAACGCTATGAAGTTTAGCACCATGAGCTGCTCTTGCAGCCATGAAAAGAGTATTTATTTTGGTCCTAAATTCATCCTGATCACAGACCATATGACTCTTAAAAGTACTCTGTCCAATACCACCAAAAATGCCCAGCTGGCAACTTTCTGAATACGACTTCGAGGTTGTCTATTGCCCTAAAAGGGTACACAGTAACGTAGGTGCCCTTTCTAGGAGGTTATGCCCCATGAAGCTTAATTAGTGAGGCTCAGGGGTGAGATAGCAATTGGCAGAGAAGGAGATGCAAGAGAGGGTTTGAGATGCATGATGATCTGCTGTGTAGATGTACAAAGTAGGGACCCCGAATTGTTGTACCAGTAGCTTGTAGAAATGAAGTCCTGTTCAAGTGTCATGACCATGTGTTAGCAGGTCATGGGGGAGAAACCTCATCAAGAAGTGCAGGCTATGAATTACTGGTGGTCAAGCAGAAGAAGTGATGTAAATGAATGGGTGAGATATATAATCTGCTGAAAACATTCCAATCAAAGCAGAGGGAGAGCACAACTACAACAGCTGCCGAAACTGAGCCAGCCTGGGGAACATGTGGCCCTTTCCTGAAGACCAGGGAATCAGAGAATAGATACATATTCACAATAATCGACCACTTCACCAGATACCTAGTGATGGTGCCTTTACAAGATCAGAAGGCGGAAATTGTGGCTAGGGCATTTGTGTTGAAATGGATCTTAAAATTTGGAACACCTAAGTGTCCTAAGTGATCAAGGAATAAATTTTATGTCCGATCTAATGGAACAAGTATGCAAGATGTTGCAGGTTACAAAGTTGAGGACCACCCCATTTCACCCGCAGCCAAATGGCAGGTGCAAGAGGGTACATAGAACTATTTTTGATATATTGAAAAAGTACATAAATTAAAAACACATTGGGACAGAGTAATTGGTCATGAATCAATTGGAATGAGACCTTAGGAAATTCTGTATGGGTGATGCATGCGACTGCCATTTGATATGGTGGAAACAAACCAGCACATGTCACATAGAGAGGTCAAGAACTTGGCAAAAAAGCTATGTGAAACTTTGAATTTTGTGAAGAGGAAATCGCAGAGCATTCACGAAGCAGACTGCACAGTACAACAAAAGTGCAAGACAAGTGAATTATGCAGTAGGGGATTCGGTGCTGTTGGACAACCCCTAGTTGAAACCAGGG
Source organism: Ectobius pallidus (assembly GCA_964059195.1). Taxonomy (NCBI): domain Eukaryota; kingdom Metazoa; phylum Arthropoda; class Insecta; order Blattodea; family Ectobiidae; genus Ectobius; species Ectobius pallidus. The sequence continues at coordinate 42,425,422 of CAXKWD010000008.1, forward strand.
CTTACCAAGAGGCTTGCAGCTAAATACAAAGGACCTTACGAGTGGCTGAACTGTTGCCATCTGTGAACTTGAGATTGAAGCTTTTGCATTGAACAACAGTGGTATGCTTCAATAGTTTTCTCTATTGAAGCGTACCCACCATGGTGGGACCAGGCAAAGGAAAGTGTATACCAGGAGGTGGAAAGACCGTGAGGTAGACCTAGGCAACAATATGAACTGGAGTGCTTGGCGTCAACTAGGCTGGATGGGTTAATCTGGGAATTGGGTGATGAAATACACCTTAGTGAATGGCAAAGTTGGCTCAGGCCGTCAATGAATTCCTCACATGGGGAGAATGAGCAGCTGAGGTCAACACCCACCTGGACACAGAATAGGCTGTGTTTAGCAACTATCCCAGCAGACAACGTTGAGGCCAATGTATTGCAAGCGGTGGAGCCAGGTGAGCAACACCAGCAGCTGAAGTTGACACCCATCAGCAATCTCAACATATGATATTGAGGGCGCTGTATCACATGCAATGGAGCCAGAGGAGCAACATTAGCAGCTGAGGTCAACACCCACCTGGGCACAGAATGGGCCATGCTAAGCAGCCATCCCGGTAAGTAATGCAGAGGGCACTGCACCGGAGTGGTCCTCCACTCAATGTACTGAGCAGAACCTTGTTCCAGGATCAGGAGAGTCAACATCTTCTACTGGATTGACTTCATCCCCTCATCTTGATCCACCCGATGTGTCTGCTAAAATATGAGGCCTAGAACTGAATCTAAAAGGATGCCATTTTGAAGGGACAAGAAGAAGAGGTGGGTCAGGCAGTCCGCCCGGTAGAAACCAGCAATCCAGATCAGAGATATTTTTTATGCTCCAGATATAACAGCTGTTGAGTCCAGAAATTATTTTTTTTAAATTGTGTCACCAGTGTTACATATAAGAACTGAAATAAGAAAAGACTGATGAAGATATTTTAAGAAAAAAGACATTGGTAAAAAGAAATTCAAGGTTTATTTTTTTGTTTTGATTCCACTGGCATTATTGTAAGACAATTTTATATTGGTTAGGATACTCTTTTCTTTAACTGCTTTGATTTTTATACGTGGTCTTAGGATGGCAGAGGGTACTGTTTTATATTTTTTATTTTCTACTTCCAATTTTTGTGAGTACAAATTCACTCATTTATCACCCAGGTGAATTTTTTTTTTTTTACATGTAGTGTTTTTCTGGGTTGTTATGAGGCAGAAGAGACACGAGGGGGAAGAACAAGAAGCCAGTGTTCCCTTCCTCTCCCAAGACCGAGAATATCTCACAAATAAAAAATTAATTTTGTTATGCTATGTGAACATATCTAATATTTTCCATAATGCTAGATTGTTTGATACATATTTCAGGGATTTAATTCCTTGGGTGCACAATGCAGCATAATTGCGAAATGAGGGTGAAACATTCAGCAGGGCTTATTTGGCCAAGGTGAACGGCGCTGTATACCATGCATAGCTTTTTGAAATTGTACTGGAGAACATGGGCACACGAACAAGAATTTTTCAAAGTGACCCCTACCAAGAGGTAGATATCTTAAATAATAGGGTGGGGTTTCAAAGAAGAAAGGGATCACTTTTCAATTCTGGAGGAAAGATTTAGAGGTATCTGTCTGACCACATTAAGAGAGTTGAGCAACAGAATGATGTAACTGCTCAAGAAATTGACAACTCATTAAAAACATACTTCACAGTACTTAAATGAATTAACTAAGCAAGTGATAACTCAAGTCAAGCTATGCAATTCTCCTTACTGAATGTCAGAGGGAGGATCCATCATTTGAACATCATTTGCAACACTTAGGGTTCATGTTACTGAATGCTAAGCTAGAACTGATAAATTTATGAATGACCTGCTGGGAGCCTTGGTTCTCTTTCTCCTTCTAAACTGCTACACCTGCTGTGTGACATCACAGCACAGAGAGACAATAAACTGACAAAACCTGCCATGTTAAGTAGCATACTGTGGTACTATGATACGATTCATGCCTGCATACACTAGTGAAGTAGAGTTCTCACCATATTTAAGATTAGATGTTCCAGTGTGCTCTGATTTTAATGTTTTCAACCTGTTTCAACTGAAACATAATCTTAGGTTTTCCTGGAAAAAAAGTTTTAAGTTGGCTGTAAGTAAAGATGGCAAAAGCCATGTAACTTTGAACCATGAAGATTACAGTAAGTGTCTTGGCCTTGATCCTACCCTTTGTCCCATGCCAAAGTTTGTATTGGACTCAATGGTCACAACCGATGAAATGGTTCTGTTCAGGGGGTTAATCCTGATGGTATTGCGGAAGAATAGTTGCAAAGACCGGGAGTTTCCTATTTTAAGAGGGTGGAGCATTTATGTTCAGGGGGTTAATCCTGATGGTATTGCGAAAGAATAGTTGCAAAGACCGGGAGCTTCCTATTTTAAGAGGGTGGAGCATTTATGGATTTATTCTTTACCCATTCGAGAGAAATACCTGTCACAGTTTTATGTAATGGGTTAAGTGACTCCGGAACATCTCAGTTCTTGAGATTGAATCACATGGGCACACTGCACAATATGTCACACTGTGAAATTGTGGGTTCCAATTTTAAAATCATGTGGGATATGTAGTTACGTTCAGAATTTGATATTGGATATTCAGATATCCAGATATCCAGGTCCAGATACTGCTGAGCCCAGTGGAAATGTCCAATTTCAGCCTTATCACTGACACTTCCATTATAAGTAATACTCTAAGTAAACACCTACCCACCACAGGTTCTTCAATTTCTGTGCATGTTTTAGAAACACTGTTAATTTCCCAGTAACCCCAGGCAGTAGACAACAAGGATGTTATTTTAAAATTATGTTACACTATTTTGGTTATAGCAACCATTGCTCTGGTCACCAGTATCTTTTGTTTAGTATTTTCCATTAAGCTCATTTGGAAATATTATGGCACATTACATCCTCGGCATGAGTTGAAAACCAGTCAAAAGGTCACTATGGTTTCTTCTAGTATTACTTTAAGTACATGCTCATCTAACCCCACAGAACAGGCAGGTGGAATCCAGTTAGTTACAGCATGATGATGCAATTTTTTTTTTTTCCCCCCCTCTGGTAACAAATTTTTATTTCTTGTTTTTACATTAAGGGAATAACTGAAGTTTTTATAAGAGTAACCTAATGCACATTTTTTGCTATATCCATTTTTATTTTTTTCTCTCATTTGATTTTTTTATCTTTCTTACCCTGATTAATGACTGGGGATGGCCAAACATGGGGGAGGAGTATTGTAACAACTGCCCACTCCTGAAGGGTTAAAGTCAAAGTTGCATCCTGTGAAGGCTGACTCAGCACGTCAGAGTTGGATATGTGTATAGATGTGAATATTGTTTGAAATCTTCAGAGCAACAGGATATATTGAGAGGTTAGGAAATGGGGAAATAGGGCCTTCTTTGGAGGGGGGGGGGGCAGAATTAGGAAGCGGACCTGATACACCCAGTGGAGTGATAGGAGAAGCTGGCTGCATCATCACAGAGTACAGGAGATAACTGGGGTACTTAACATCATAATACTAACATTCCCTAATTATTAATAAACTTAAGAACTTAAAACAAATTTTTGTTAAAATAAAACCACTATAATATGATATATGTTTAGCATTTTGGACTGACTTTTTCTTCAATGACATGGCTTGCTTTAGAAATACCACTGTCCCTCTTAAGGGATTTAATCAATTTCAGTGCTTAAACTTTCCTCAAAGCAGCTAATTAAAGAATTAATATAAAAATATAATCACCATTAACTTTTTTACAAATAAAGATAAAATTTACAAATAATATCTGCCTTGGAAAAAGGTCTTTTTGTCAATGAAAATAGCAGAAATAATAAAAACTGTTTTCATGTTTTTTTTTTAACATGAGTAGTTGCTTCCCTTGATATGAGCCCTGCTAGTATGATGTCTAACTCCCTACTTAGTCTGACCCTGCCACCATCAATGCCATGAATGTCAAAAATGTGCTATCCAGATTGTTTTGTGATAATACTGCATGTCTGCATACAGTTTATGGTTACTGTTGCTGTCTGTTTGTTTTGAAAAATAGTTTTCAGTGCTGTTTACAATTATGTTTACTAAGCATCTTTACTAAGCATGTTTACTTCATAGTACATAATACAGTACTGTCAACAACATTTTAAACTATGTAAAACATTGTCTTTTAATCACTTTTTTTTTTGTAAATAAAAGTGTTCCTCTGATAATAATTTGACCTTTGTGTTCCAACCATTCTCCCAATCCCTTAGAAGTCAGACTAGCGGGGTATATAGACTATTTTTCATATAACCCGTATAAAATTATTTACATACTTATTCCAATAAACAGCATTCTACACACATTTATATATTATAAATATATTTTCTATTTTCTGGTTAAAATTTATAATATTATTTAACATAATTAAACGATGTACTGAAAAATAATTTTATACAATTACTGTATCAGTACAGTTCTTGAACTCTTTGCCATTCAATGCAGCCCAAGAATGTTGGAAAATATATTAACAAAAAAATAGTTAGATAAAGAAATTTGAATTATTTCTGTAATATCTATGACTAAAAAGTAAAGATTCAATAACTGTGAAAACTTCACTAACTGCAGGCATAAGCATGCACACGTTATACACAATGTAGGTATTTTAAAAATTCAATATAATTAGTTTATAGTGTTCTGTAAATCCTTATTTCCTTACAGACTTGGACATAGGACGTGATATGTCTCTATTCTCGATTACTTAATGTAAGTCATGAATACTACAATGATAAAATAAGGTGCATTCAACAATCACAATGTATTCTAGTTCTATTTTCAACAAAATTAAAGTGATAATGAATATTAAAATACCATGTTTTAAACAGTAAGGTCTGTTATATTTACCTCATTACCTGTACACTTGATGTAAACAACACTAAATTCTGCTGTCAGGAAGTTCTGTTTTTTTTTTTTTTTACAATTGTGAATTATGGTACATCTAAACCTAAAGTGAAAAGTTTACCCATCTCCTTGCTCCATCTTTGTGACTATTTTTCAATATATCCAATATATCCATGTGCAATATATTTTGATAAGAACGTTTAAGTAGGGTTCCCAGAAATATGATAAAAAAATACATGACACTGAAGATCCCTGTTAGAAAACAACGTAACAATAAATTTCCATGGCATTATGTGAGTATGTCCTATCTTTCAAATCTTTCAAGCTTAAAAAAAGAGATAAATAACAGGCTCGTCTTTAATTTCATTACAAGTAGTAGACACAGATTTGTGTCTTCATGGCAACATGCTGAGTAGTGTCAGACTTTCCTCCATGCTTGAGACTAAACAATAGAGTGCACCACAAACTGAACACTTAACTTTTCCATTTCCATCTTCCAAACATGGAAACTGAGCTCCTGACGCATCAGTGAATTCACACTTCCATTTTGGCATTTTCTACTTGGGGGGGGGGGGGGAATCCTGTTAGGATAGCTGCCTTAAATTAAAGGTGCCAATATGACACAGCCAAATGAAAACAATTCTAAGAACCACATATTTATTAATATAAGAATTTATTTTTCTAATTCTCAATATTCATGTATTTTTTTATTGAATTTTAAAGCAGCTAACAAACAAAGGACTCCCTTCCCATTTATTAAAATATTCTGAATACAAATGGAGCAACAGGATGCAGCAATAAAGATGAAATTACAGTGTGGGTACCTAAATACAACAAAACCAACTGACACTAAAAAGCATGGTCATAGCCTACTCATAATACTAAATATCCTGAATGGTCTCATGAACCAGGATGAAGCCAGCAACTGTTAATCAGTGTTGCCGTCCCAATTTTTTTCTCAACTGTCCTTGGAGAGTAAAAAAAAATAAACATACAATAAAAAATTAAAAAATATGGGGCAAAACCCATCCCAAAGACTTCTTTTGGGACAATGGGATGTATTAGTGAAAAAGGGATCTTCCCATATTTTATGGGATGTCTGGAAACCCTACATTTAAGAGCATATTCACCATTCTCAGGTAGCTTTCTGTCACTTGAAAGAAAAAAGAAAAGGTAAACATTTGTTATGGTGCATTTGTTTCTTTTAAAATGTCTAGTACTTACTGAATAATATTGTAAGTTAAAAAACTATTATATATATATATATATACATATATATATGAAGGGTACAGGGGAAGAAGGCGGAATGTCAAGAAAAATCGGAAATTTAGTTATCAAGCCCATCTGGTAGCTGACTGAGCACTCTTTTAGTGTTGCTTATGAAACCGGTGAAAAAATTGTACGATAAGGAGAAAATAGCAGTTTAAATTTCACCGTACAGGGGATGAAGGCGGAATATCCATGCGTCACGGCGAAATAAGGCGGCGAGTCAGAAGATAATGGCACACACTGTCCTCTAACGCACTGGTGCGGGCTATGAAAATAATGCTTATTTAATGCAAGAAGGACATACTCGTCAATAGTCGCGTGCTGAAGTATATTTACAAAAGTTGCCAAATGTCAGTCGGAAACGAGAGCAAAGAAACGCTGAAATTTCGTATTATATTACTATTGTTATTAGATTAATTTGGCAACAGAGTCTGCCATCTGCTTGGGTTTAAAGTGCAAAGTACTATTTACCCGCAATAAACAATAATATAATCCGACCAGACCGCAAATGAAAATGCCGACAGGAAAATGACGTGACAGTTTGGCGCGATAATTTCTGGGTGGTGTAATGTTACGTTTATCCAGATTCCATTATTAGTGAGTGTTGTCTGACAATAATAAAACAAACTAGAATTAAACTATTTTAATATGTTTAAAAAATTAACACAGGGTTTATAAAACCTGTCCGCCGCCGTGGGTGAGTTGGTAGCGTGACTGCCAGCCATTTGGGCGGCCTGGGTTCGATTCTCGGCCGGGTCGGGGATTTTTCAGTAGAGAAAAATGTCTTTCCCGGGTTCAGGACTGGGTGTGTGTATGTCTCCTTAGGTTTAAGTAGGTAGGGGACTGGCGCACCCCGTAACAAAACCGCTGTGAATACCAGGGGTCGCTCGCGAACCTGAGGAATAACTTTTTTTTATAAAATCTAAAAATCGGACCCTAGTAGTGATATTAAAAATTAATCATTGCCTTTGATTTTATGCGCCTAAGTGTTTCTACTTTACTAATGACACAACCCATGTTTGTTTACGTGTAGAAATATTTTTTTTCGACCTTTTACTGCACAAAAATTCAGTAATTCCTAAAATTTTAAGGAAATATCTTTTCTACTCCTTTAATTTTTATAAACCTAATCATTACCTGCTTTGCGTTTATTTTGTTTTAGATTTTAACCCACTTTCAAAGGAGATGTACGCAGATGTAAACCATTTGACGAAATTTTGTTCCACACTGATCAGATGTTCTATCAGTCAATTCCTCATAAGGAATAATTAATGTACGACAATTAATGTCTCATAATGTAATTAATGTTTAATTGCAATTTTTAATAACTTAAAAGTTATGTAAAAATGTAGGCGATGACCACATAAAACATAACTATACCTTTTCACCTACTACCTCAAAATGTTTGTGCATTTCATTGCATTTAACGATTTTTTTACACGTTTGAGTTAATTTCAGAACTTGATATTCACACCACGTGTACAAAACACATTATTGTTACTACATAATTAAAATGTATTCATAATTGATTTCATACATCAGCGTTTAGAGTAATCAAACTTTAAAAATCGTATCCTGCAAAGCTTTAATCTATTGACATTCCGCCTTCTTCCCATGTACCGTTGGACATTTTTTTCGCATTTTACGATTTTTTTACATGATTGAGTTAATTTCAGAACTTGATATTCACACCACGTGTACAAAACACATTATTCTTACTGTAGAATGAAAATGTATTCATAATTGATTTCATACATCTGTGTTTAGAGTACGCAAACTTTAAAAATCGTTTCCTGCAAAACTTTGATTTACTGACATTCCGCCTTCTTCCCCTGTACCCTTCATAAATATATATATATATATATTTAAAAATATATATATAGTTTAAAAAAAGCATATATATATGCTTTTTTTTTTAACTGACACAAATAACATAAAAATTTAGGCTATCATGGTTATGTTCAAATGATTTAACAGGTTTTCCGAGCTTATTGAGTTTATCAACTTTCATAAGTTTTTGCAACCAGTATCTCCTGCAATCGGCTGTCAGTAGTGAAATGAAAAGCTGTCAGATGCAATAACAGGTGAAATGTTGGAAATTTCAAAACCAAATAACCTTGGCCTACAAGCCTGGAAAACATGTTTAGCTACTAGGTTTGTGCAAGGTAAATATTAAAAACTGGATTACATGTTATAAAATCTTCATAAATGTGATAAAAGTAGTATTAAATTTTTGCAATATAAGTTTACAGTAAAGAAGGGATAAAGTGAAACAACTACAAACTGAGCTTAATAAAGAGATCTTATCACACCCATGAAACTGTTTTCTGATGTCCTTACAACCAAGTTCTGTCATTAAAATTTCATCTCTCCCTTTCCTTCATGCTCACAACAATCAATAATAATTTTGCTAATTCCTGGTGTAGGCTAATGCAAAAATGGGGAGATTTCCAAGTGACTAACACAATCTGAAAACCTTCCATTGTAGCCTACTGTATGTACTGATAAAACAACCACACACATGGTGTGCATTAGTCTTTCATTATGTGCTTAAAAACAAAGAGACTTGTAAAACGAAGTTTCTTCTGCCAGAAAAAGAGGCATTACTTTTTAATTTGTAATGTAAAGTACGGAAGCTGTTGCAGCATCTCATGGCAGAGAGTTCAAATTGTTTCGATATATTTATAATAAACCTATTTGGAATGGTAACAAATATAACATTCATACCTAAAACAATAGGCCTAAAACTTAACCTATAGTATATATACCATAACTAAGCTAAGGGCAGAGCCACACGCTAGTCCAATGCCAAGGAATGCTGCCATCATAGATGATGCTGTCTCTTGCTCAGAAGAATCAACAACTCTGCAAGTAAAATTTCATCATCACCAATTTGATTATCGAAATGTTCTAAAAGAAACATACATTTGTTTATTTTTTTGCCTCTACTTAAGACTCACTGGTGTGCAGAAAGTTTATCCCTCAGGGGTTCTTTTTGCATGCCTGTATATTGACAGACATGGTGCTGTTGCATTTAAGCATTAATAATTGGTGAACTTGGGAACAGAAAGCCAGTGCTTAACCAACTAATCCATTTAAAATTAGGCCTATACTTTTGAATAATTCTTTCACATAACATTTTACATAAAAATAATCAAGGAAAATGTATTGATAAAATATAGGATGACTAAAACAGAAATATCATAGGCCTACTTATTGACACAATTTCTCTTTCTTCACTCAGAATGGAACCTTGAAAATGACAGAAGGAATTTATGTTAGAATATGAAAGGACATTAGACAATTTGTAATAGACATTTTCTGGTTTTCAATTTTTATGTTAGTGTTAGTGTTGGTACACCATCTTATGCTTTTTCCAAATCTACAAATATCAAGTGAACTTCCTTTAATATTATCTTTACATATTTTTGCAACAGTTGTGTTGATGTTAATGATAGGGTGGAGCGAAAGTATCAAAATTCAATTTTTATTAGCTTGGAAAAGATGTCATTTGATACCATAAAGACAGCTAAAATCATTTTACTCTATCTTTCCATCTTGAGGTTCCGCTCTGATCTTGAATTCTACAAAACTTGCTTTGTTTTTGTAACATTTTATTTTTAATATAGGCATTTTTTGGATATGCAATTTTTAATAGCATGGAAAAGTGACCATTTGGTACCTTAAAGATAGAGGTAAAGTATTTTTATTCTACCTTTTCATCTTGAGGGTCCGCTCTGACCTTGATTTTTGGACAATTTGCTTTATTTTTTAACACTATGATCTTTATAAGTTTCTCTCCCGAAAATTAATTTCAAATATCACAAAAAAGTTTCAATTTGATATCAGTGAGAAAGAGAGAAAATAAGCTTTAGTTTACCTATTCATTCATCCCGATGGTACGCTCTGACCTTGAAACCCTCCACCAAGTTGTAAAACAAACTGAAAGACAGCATCAGTGTTTTCAGAATCAAGTTAAAGTTCATCAGAAATGGAAATAAATGATAACATTTTCAAGGTTTCTACTTCAACTTTTATAGCAACAGTTAATGAACCACCATATTCCACGAAGCCACCACTCAGTTCACAACAAATGCGAGTTCCTTTACCAACGTTGGCAAGGGAATGTGACAAATACAGTTTCAGACAGAGCTGCAGCAGTAGCAATCTCAAGTGCTATGCTTCAGTATGTGGGTTTAGTTCTGGAACAAGATTCTTCAAGCATTATTTTATCACAGCAAAATCATAAGAGAGAAAAAGAAGGAACGGAAGAATGTACAGGAAACAGAAAGACGGACAATACTAAATGGAATGTACTTTGACTGCAGGAAGGATAAAACATTACAACTTGCAAGTTTAGAGAAAAAAAATACCGTAAAACAATAGTCGAAGAGCATGTTACTCTTCAAGAACCTGGATCTAAGTACATTGGCCATGTGACAGCATCTAGTGGCACAGCAAACATCTCCAAAAGCATAACTGACTATCTAACAAAGAACGGAATTTCAGTTGACAATATTGTAACTGTTGGATGTGACGGGACCAATGTAAATAGTGGAAGAAATGGAGGGGTATTAAGTTTTTCAAAAAAAACTCTTAAGAGTGGTTTGCATGTAAACTCCATTCAAATGAACTTCATTAAGACATCTACTAGAACACTTAGATGACAAAACTAGAGGACCATGTGCATTCTGTGGTATCATTCGAATAGCATTGGCTGGTTGTGAACAGTTGCCAATTGTACCATTTGAGCCAATTCAAGTTAACTTTCCAGAAATAAATAGTAAAAAATTAAGCACTGATAAACAGTACTTATTTGATATTTGAAAAGCTGTGGTTAGCTGTCAGTGCTCTAAATTTTGAGAAAACGAGAACTTGGAACATTATCACACTGAAGATGGTTAACGACAGCAAATCTAATTTTGTGATTATACATGACAACCGATAGTCCACCACAGAATTTATACACAGTAGCAGAATACATTACGAAAGTCTATGCACCAATGTGGTTTATTATTAAGATTCACACTCCTGCAAGGGTGGTTCCAAACACATCTTTGAAACAATGTAAGAAATCATGTTATCTCTCTGCTGAAACAAAAGCAGTGATTGATCCTGTGATGGTTACTTTGGGAATCCAGAAAATATATTAATAGCAATGATTACAGATGACCGAAACTTCATCAGAAAACTTGGTTTGCGTCGGATTATAATGGCAAGAGCAAGGAAATCTAATGAACTACGAAACTTTACAATCAATCAAATCATCGATTGGCAGAATTGGGAAAAAATGGAACCTCCACTTACAATGGGAATTTCAGATGAAGCTTTGAAAATGGTGCTTGATGGCGTACTTGCTGAAGTGTTTGATTTCCAAAACTACCCATGTCATACTTAATCAGTGGAACGACGCGTTAAATTTGTCACAGAGGCATCAGTTGCAGTTTGTAGTTCAACCAAAGGAGATGAATTTATTGGAGTCCAGACAACTTATGCCACAATTTAACACTAAATCTGAATATCGTCAATTGTCAAGTTAATATTCAAGTCAAATCACTCGCCAAACTATGTTTAGTTGTTTGCAATGTGGTTACAGTTTGAGGTCTCAAGAGCATAGGAATTTATTTAGTAACATCTTTAGTTTCAAGGTGTAACTTTTGTGAACTGTTGCTGCTGGATTCATAATTTCATACTTCTAAATTTAACCTCTGTTCAATATCATATGGAAATTTCACAATTTTCTGTAAAGTTCATTTGCTGAGCGGAGGCTCAAGTAATCTTTTACTATGTAAGTAAATGTTTTTACTTGTTAACTTGTGTATGTACAAAAAATTAATCTGTATTAAAGTTAATGTTTCCACAGTAATAACTTCTAATACTTTTTTCTCATCCTATGGTGCATTATGATGTTATTAAATTTTTACACATTATTAATCAATTTCAAGGTGTGAGCGGAACCAATAAATATAGTTTGTTATTAAAATGTTTTACATGGTATATAATATACACAAAAATCCAAAATTTCCTTGCTCTTACATCAAATTTATCAAATTTTTATTTTTTATGAATGCATTATAGCTTTATTCAATTCTGATGCAATATCGGTCAATTTCAAGGTGTGAGCCGAACCTGAAGATATTGTTTGTTATTAAAATTCTTTTCATGGTAAAATATATATATGTGAAAGGCAACTTTTCCGCACTATTACTTAACATTCATCAAATTCTTTGATTTTTTCACTCTACCCTACTATACTAGGTACATAGGCCTACTGTTATTTTCATATTTTTGGTTGTCCTACCATTTTAATGAAAATGTCAAATTTGTATCGCTTTTAATAAATTAGTCAAGTGTAATTTATATTCATAACATAATGTATATTATTGTCATGATTACCAGTCAAATGAATAACCACGGGGTAGCTTTGTTCGATACCAAGCATCTGTTCTCACGAGATTGCATTTTGTTCAGTGTGTATACAAACAGATGACTGTTAATGAATGCTGTTGGTTTGAAGTACATACTTTTTAAAATAGATATATAAGCATTCATGAGCCACAGATTATTGTCTCTGTTGGACACTACATGAGAATATTATAGGAGAAAAATTCCTCCGGCACTGGGACTTGAACCCAGGACCTTTGGCTATTCGCGCCAATGCTCTACCAACTGAGCTAAGCCGGAGCTCAATTCACAGCGCCAGATGGAACTTCTCTCCTATGACTGATTAGGGCAATCAGTCATAGGAGAGAAGTTCCATCTGGCGCTGTGAATTGAGCTCCGGCTTAGCTCAGTTGGTAGAGCATTGGCGCGAATAGCCAAAGGTCCTGGGTTCAAGTCCCAGTGCCGGAGGAATTTTTCTCCTATAATATTCTCATACTTTTTAAAGTTTAAAGTTTAATTTTAGAACATGCAATGTCAAAAAAGCAAAAGTGCAGTTATAATGACGATCTCCAAAAAGAATTTGAATTTAGTACAGTGGACAAGCAGTGCAGTAATGGAATGGAAGTGGTATGCCAAACATTGTGTATAATTACACAAAACTTGAAAGCAAAACTATGATTTTTCGTAACCAAAACATAGGCCTAAATTACGACATCATATTAAAGTCATTTTATTGTAGATATTTCCACATTTATGTTCAGACTTAATATTTGACACGTAGATGGCGATTCTGAACTTAGTTTTGCATAATCTATTATAATAAATATTATTTGAATGAATTAAGATAGTTTATAAGCAACATAACCCCACTTTCAAACGTGCAATATTCACATATGTTCCACGAGCTTTAGAATAATATTAAAGTGTCTGGCATCATACTCACAGCTTCACATATTTAATATTGTTCCTTTGAAATCATTATTTGTTTATTAAAAGAAATAAATAAGTTATTACATATATATTCGCATGGTGATCCTCATTTGTCATTGTAAAAGCACTTTGCGAGAGTACTTCGATCTGACAATATATCGATACTGACTCGCTTCGATTTTCAATGTTGCCAATTTCCAACAAAAAACTCACGTAGTTTCCTCAAACAAATATGCAAGTTTTTATTATTATATAGATTTTTTGTATAGTTTTTATATTTGATTTATACTTTAAATCCATGGTGTTATTGTCCATTGCATTTGTTAGTATTTTTTCACGTCAGAATTACTTATGACGCATTCTCTTATAAATATAATTTTGCTAAGTTTATTGGGGATTTCCCTCTTATACCCAGTAGAACATTCAAAAGCATCCAGTTAGTTAGTTCACACGTTGAATCTGAAGGATTTGGACGTTGGTTCTCATTCATTCCTGCTTGGGAGAAAGTACTTCCCAATATCATCATCAACTCTTCAATTATCAGCCTTCTTCAGTATCCAAGGAACTGGGAGCTGAATTTCTACTAGAAATCTTCAATCCAGCAAGGATTTGATTTCAACTTCAAATCATCAATTTTCAGATAAGAAATTTGATTACTAATTTCACTCAACCAATAGCGTCGCGTGGGCACGCTTAGTATATCTTGTTACTTCTTATATCTATTAATTGAAGAAAATCTTCAACTTCACATCTACTTTTAATTGAAACCAATTTCAATTAATTAAAAACCTAATTTCTACGTGAAGAAAGAACTTCACCATAAACTTTCTTTGTTCGCTTGGTGACGCTATAGTATAAGCACGCCAAAAGGTGACGTCATATAGACGCTTGCCATTTCAACATATCCGTTTTCCTTTGTGAACATTTCCAACACATTTCAAAGTGTTTAATTTATCCATATAACTTCAGGATTTATAGACAATCAACACATTACACATTATTAAGTGTAATTTATTACTTTAAGAAATATTTCATCATAATCACTTTATAAACATTATTTGGAACTTTAACTTCAACTTCAATACAAACTGCTACAGTCTTAATTATCATCATCAACATCAAGAAATTTCGTCATCTCTTCAAGATCATCAACTCTTCAAGCATCAACTTCAACAATCTTTCAGTGTATATTATAATATCAGTGTTTTTAAGTGTTTAAAATAAATATCAGTTATTCACCAGAAGGTTACAAATTCTTGTTCTTTCATGTATAGGCAAGGCGAGGGTTTCAGAAACCTACAGTCTATTCTTACCTAATTCACACTTCCTAACTACCTTGGTACTTGCCCCCTATACACATTGTAATGCCCATTTTTCAATTGCCCTGTTTTTATCATCCCAGTGTCCCATTTTCGACTCAAGATAATATTGTCAGCCTAGTTAATGTAAAAATATGGTCTGTACATGATCCACCAGGGGTGAGTCCAAATGTACTATAATATTTTCAAACTGTCTCTCTATACTGGTTCTATATTATGTTCATCTCTAATGATTTCATTATTGAATTTAATGAATTTGAGCAGTTCTTTCATTCATCTTTCTTAAAAATGGTTGTGATATTTTATCCTTATCCCATTTCTTCAGATTCTACAATATTACTATATATACTATTAATATACTATAGCCTACTACTATTACTATACTACCACAGCGAGAAGAGGAAGAAGTGACATTTCTCCACAGTGCTCTTGGTTTGCCATGTTGCCTATGTTTCAAAGAGATACAATGAAATGCTATGCTACAATTCCTGAATTTTGCTGGCTTTATATTCATTGTGCCTGTATACTTTATTTCAGACAGACTCAGTACTATTATTGTTACATTGTAATAATTCTTTAACAATCAAATCATGCAGTGATCATACTGGACAACAACATAACGGGGGCATACAGATTTGGGTGTTGAGAAATAGGCAAAATTCATTTTTTTTTTTCCTCAGCAATGAATGGCAATGAATCTGACATGCTCTTTATTGACTACTTCTACAGTTACATACTATTTTCAAAATAAATCAAACTATCACAGTTACGGGTAGTTAACATTACAAAATTGCAGCCACTTTTCGTGCTTAGGCATGATAATTTCCATCTTATATTACTTTATATATTCATTAATATTTTATAAACAAAACTATCTGTAATAACTGATTTAAATTAAAATTAAAATTAATAGGTCATTAAAAAATATATTCTTAGAATAAAAGACAAATTTAAAAATTACTCTTAATGGATTTAAAAAGAATACTTATACTGTAGATATTTCAAAGATTAATTATAGATGATGTTGTTCATATGATATTTACAAATAAATAGAAATAAGAATCTTTAAAAAAATATTTACTTTTATAGAAATTATCACGGAAACAACACTTCAGTACACAAAACAGGACTGCCATTTTGTAACGATAATTACCCATAACTTTAACAGTTTAACCCTTTCACTGTTTCATCCAGATAAATCCGCCAGCGTGTATCACTGCTGGCCATGATATTGTCAGATATATCTGACACACCACTTTTTCTGGCTACAGATGATTGATATTCTCCCTGGGAATCATTTAAAGTGTCTGAACATATAGTGCCATCTGTTAGTAACATTCTGACACCATAATTTTGCTGTTAACTGGTTTGAGGATTCCATTGTTGGCGCGAAGATTGAAATACGTGTCTTCTATTTCTAGTGGAAATTAATTGAATTATTGTGTGAAAGTTAAGTGTTAAACGTGTGTACAATATAATAAGAGAGTATCCATACGAATAAGTGTAGGATTATTAAATAAACAAACTGTGTAGTGCCCTTCTCGGTAGGGTAAAATCTTAAAACAATATCATGAACGAACTACATTTTTCTATAAATACTGAGACTCTTTCTCTAGAGCCAGTAGCTCCTAGTGTAAATAATTCTTCAGAGAGTAATTTTCAGTGTAACTTAAGTGCTAAATCATCTACCTTCAAGACGTACTCTAAAGGGAAAAAAAGCACCGAACAAAGACCTTGAGGTAACAAATAAAAATAATGACTTGGAAGTCACCAGCGCACAACCTTCTACAAAAAAACTAAAGAGAAATACAATCAATGCAAGCAGCAAATTGCAGACAGATGGAACTTCATCCATTCCAGCATGTGAAGACCATTTTATACATCCAGACATACAAATCAGTAACAAATTCGACCCACTTTCTAACGAGAAAGAATCAATGGACACAGACTTGAGTACCGGAACTGATGATCCACAGCCATCTAGAAAAGTACAAACAAGACCAAAATCAGTTAGAATGCCTCCCATAATAGTGAAAAAGTTACCAAATGGTAACTTCTTTGAAAATAACCACAAGATACAATCATTACTTACCCAACCCTTAAAAATTAGCTACTCTGCTGATGGAATTCGATATAATACCAGTTGTAGAGCTGATTATGATACACTGAATTCCATATTTCGAACTGAAGGGCTACAATTCTATTCTCATGAGCCTAGAGAAGTAAAATCACTACAGGTTGTCATAAAACGACTTCCTACTTGTGTGACACCTGAAGCTTTAAAGGAAGAGCTTCAATTACTTCACTTCCAAATAGACAACGTTAGGCAACTAACTGCTCCATCTCAAACAGCAGAAGGAATCCCAATGAGAAATCCAATTCCTGTCTGGGTTCTGACGATGCCTAATAATGAAATTTCAAGAAGTATCTTCCAACTTCATGACATAAACAATCACATAATCAAAGTTGAAACCTACAGACAAACCCCTCATGTGATTCAGTGTCACAGGTGTCAAGGTTTCGGACATACCTCAAAGAGGTGCAACCTGAAAGTAAGTTGTGTCAAATGTAGTAGTGATCACCTATTCTCCGATTGTCCGCTAAAGGGTCCTGATTACTTGCCCAAGTGTTCAAACTGTGGTGGAACTCACACTGCTAGTTACGGTCAGTGCCCTGTACAGCAGCAACAAAGAGCTGCTTTACAACAAAAACTTAGAAATAAACAATATGGACCCCCAGTTACAAACAGTAAACCTCCAGCATGGAAAGCAACTGACTTTCCCACACTACCTGTACCAAATCCCACGAACATTCAATCACTTCAAAATATATTCAATTCTTCTGCCAGTAACCAGCAAACTTCCACAACAGATTCACTATCTGAGACTCTAAAAGACATTCTATGCTTCCTAAAAGAAGTAAATATTAAACAAATCATGCTTCTTATACGCCAGACCTTACAGCGCTTACAAACAGCAGCGGACCCATTCTCAAAACTTTTTATACTGTTTGAAGCATTTACTCTCTATTTTAACACCAATGAGACCGAAAATGGCCCTTAGAGATACAAAACTACACAAAGATCTTACCTTGCTGAATTTCAATGCAAACGGTGTCAGTAACCAGATATATGAACTTCAAAATCTGTTAACTACTTATGATATTGACATAGCATGTTTAACTGAAACCCACTTGAAACCTGCTACTAAATTCAGAATACGTAACTACACAATATACCGAACTGACAGAAAGGATAGACAAGGTGGTGGTACAGCAATTGCCATTAAATCAACAATTCCTCACCGCTCAGCAATAATACCTTCTTTTAATGTTCTAGAGGCCACTGGGGTCTACATAAGAACTGGTGGCACAGAAGTTTTAGTTGCAGCCGCTTATTATTCACCATATGGCCATATGAGTCAAGCAGATCTAAATATACTTGTTTCTTTGCACACAAGCTTTATCATCTGTGGAGATTTTAATGCGAAACACTGCATATGGAATTCCCGTATAAACACCCCCAAGGGAGAATTCTTACTAGAACATTCCATTCATCATCAGTATGCAATTACTGGTCCACATACGCCCACACGTTATCCCTGGTCTTCAACTCATCAGCCAGATGTACTAGATATCTGTCTCTACAAAACTAGGCAGATTCCAGTGAAACAAGAATGTCTTACAGCCCTTGATTCAGATCATATACCAGTGATGATAACTTTCAACACTCCCATTACTCGACAAATTCGAATCCCTCCATTGTTGAAAACAACAAATTGGGACGAGTTCACAAAACGGATTCATGTATCCATATCTGCAAATCCACTTATTCATGAACCTGATGATATAGAGATGGCAGTGAAGATGTTAACTGACACAATTAGTCTTAATGTTGCTTCAACTACATCTGTTCTCCCTACACCACAACCCAGTGACTCAAATCATGTACTTACTCAGCTCATCCAAGCTAAAAGATCAGCAAGAAAGAAATGGCAGAACTTCAGAGATCCACAAGCAAAAAGAGCTTTTTATCGTTATCAACGAGCCATTCGACGCACATATGAGAAACATAAAATAGAAAGCTTTGCTAACAAAGTCGAGAGTTTACAGCCTAGTGGAAAAGAATTTTGGTCCATAACAAAACACCTATTAGGAAAAAATACTTCCACACGTATAACACCTTTACAAAACTCACTAGGTCATATGGTATACGATTCCAAAGGGAAAGCTGACATTCTTTCAGCCTCATTCCAAAATCGTTTCAAACCCCATATGTATCCATCAGATCCTATTTTCAGCGAAGAAGTCTTACGAACTGTAAATGATCTGTCTAATCAAACTTCTGCAAATGCAATACCAATTGTCTCCCCAAACGAAGTTAAAAACATCATAGACAAACTACCACTGCAGAAGGCACCAGGTCCAGACTATTATACATAAAAATTATTAGATCCTGTGGTAGTCTCTTTTTTTTTTTTTTGAACAGTTTTTAGTCAACGAGAATCCTTTGTAGCTGGATGCTTCTGTTTAGCTTCTGTTTTTAGCAAAGGGTATTATAATATAATTAATGTTTTTTAATCATTGACTTGAGATTTGTTATCTCATATTTTATAAAACTAATAGCTGTCTTTAGCAATTTTATTGCAATAATATTAATGTTTTTTATGTATAATAGCTGTTTTTAGCAAAGGGTATTATAATATAATTAATGTTTTTTAATCATTGACTTGAGATTTGTTATCTCATATTTTATAAAACATAATAGCTGTCTTTAGCAATTTTATTGCAATAATATTAATGTTTTTACTATAGACTTGAGATATTGTTGTCTCATTTTAAAATCTGTTAAAACATAATTTATAATTATATTTTAGTCTCTTTGTTTTTATAATATGTTTGTACTACATGCTGTCACAGAATATATAAAAATATTTCTGTAATATTAATTATAGCGTACTTTTAATGGTCATAGCATTCGTATCTCCAGTAATCTGTAAGTGTATAAGGGTTTAAGGTGGAATATTTATCACGTGCAAAATAGTCGCCCTTATAGGAAAATGAAGTTTTTAAAGTTATATATTACTTTTATGAATGCTACATTTTAGTGACAAACAATCCAACTGTAGGAGACAGAGTACAGAAAATGAGATCAATAATTGAACACGTCAGATAGATATTCAGTTCAGTTTTTGTATTGATGAACGTTTGATTTTATTCAAGGATCGTCTATCTTTCACATAATATATCCCTTCTCTAAGACATAGATTTGGCATCAAAGTTTTTATTGTTTATTTGTGTAGATCATGCCAAACAACAGAATTTAAATTAGTGACCCAAAAGCGTTGCCGAAGGAAAGACAGTATCAAGTGAGAACCTGCATGAAGTAAATATATGTGTTCATTTGAGATGAATAGGTTTCTCACATTGTGTGAAGGTGGCAGTATCAAAGGGTGCTTCTGAACAAATGGCACTTGAGAATTTTCGAGCCTGCTACCCACCCTGAGAAGACCATGTCCATCAAGAAATGGATGCAAAGAGAAGAGTTTACTTTCTAAGCTATGTATTTCTTCAGGGTAAGATTGTACAGCATGAATGATTGCCATCATGGTCCCTTAGTTGTAAACAGTAGAAATATCTTTCTGCTGAAGTGCATATTGCACAAATTGAAGGACGAATGCCATGACTTGTTACAGCCGCGACTAAAAAGAGATTTTGTTCAGCAGACTGTTCAATTCTGTTGTTCTATGGGCCATAGAAATAGTCCTGTTTCACCTGAGAAACTCACGTAAAATCAGACTTGAGACGCCGTGCAGAGAAATAAACGCATCTTAAGTACTGCCGGAAGCCTCTCGCTTCAGAACGTATCACGTGAGAGCTGATCAGCTGAGACCAGTATCACACAGAGTAATAGTCGAGTCTCAAGTCGAGATTCCCAGCGTGCATAGTAATAGTCGCTGAAACTAGACTTGAGAGCCGTTTGAAGTAGTGAAAATCTCGTTTCACGCAGGTGCAGTCTGGGGACGACTCAAGATCGCGTTCTACTGACAGCATATTTAGCTTATCACCCTTATTGTACACAATATACAATCCTAATCGACAGTGAGGGGCAGTCATTAGATGCATTGGTCGATAAGGATTCAGAAAATAACAAACACCAGAAACATACAACAAAGAAATCCTCTTAATTAAGGCAAATTCTGCGCTTCAGCCGTAGGCAGCGTCCTAACAGTAACCTTTGTGTCCAGGTAATACGTTCAAGCGCAGCGACTTGATATGTAGAAAGTTTAGCTCTGTGGTAGCGTGCCGGCTTTATGTTCCAAAGGTCCTGAGTTCAAACACTCACCGGGAAGAATTTTTTTCTTCTTGGGTATCATTTTCGAAATCTGCATCCCTTAACAATTTAAAAAAAATTAAGCAAAACAGGTGTATATTATTTAAGTTATATGTGGGTTTACTCCTGTTTTGGCTAAATTTTTTAGTAAGATTACTTGGAATTATAGCTTCCTTGCTTAAAATACAATCCGTTTCACCAGCAGACATGAACCTAATTCTATCAAACTCTGACACAAGTTTAATACGACTAGTGCACATATTTTACATCAATAAAATAAAATTGTTTGTATAGAGTCAGTGGGTCAGTTTTTTGTTTGTTTTTGTTTTATTTGCATTACATACTGAAAAAATAGGATAATTTAGAGAGTAAAGCCATTCTAAAAAAAGGAATGATTCAATGTGAAAAGTTAATGTTTAAGGAAAAAATAAGTTAGAACTGTTAAATAAATATGTTAGGCCTATGTTTTTAAAGTTAGAAATGGCTAAGTTAAACCGCTTATTTACCAACTACTGCAGATGTAAATATCAGCAACTGTCGAACTGTTTATTTTTATTATTAATGTTTGTCATTCTCGTTTGTTGAATACACAAAAATAATTAGCTAAAATATAAACAACGCCACCTTATAACCCCGTTAAAACAGAATAATTTAAATACAACCTAAGAAGTCTAAGCCTAAGAAATAGTAATTAGATTAGTTATTAAAATTAATTGTATCTTTTATTAGGTTTTATATGTAAAAAACACATTATTGTTAACAAAGTGTAATTTAAACCAAATTCACTTAAAAGACGAAAATAAATCTGCAGTTCTCGTGACCTTTTGTTTATATTATTTGGTTTAAATAAACAAATATCTTATAATTACAGTATATTACAGTTCACAACCATGTTTATTTATGTTTCTTGTAATATTATTATTATACTCAAGTGCCTTAATTAATTATATTATTATATTTAAGTATATTTCCGTTCCTAAATTCCTTAATATTTCAGTCCCGACCATAGTATAGGCCTAAATATAATTGTCCAAATTCATAATAATTTAAAATTGGAATCACAATATATGGCGATATTTGCGAAAAATCTTAACATGTATTCCATTTAATCTCTTTTTATATCTTCCATTTTACTAGTTTCTATGTACAAAGATACAAAAGGAAAGACCTTATCACCTTATTGCCAACGAATGTTGTGAAATTGCAGACGACAGACCAACCAAACAAGTCTAGCACCATCTGTTGGCGAAGGCTGTAACTTACCTCCACTGCCTTCTATTCTCAGCTTCTTAACACGCGTGCTCAAGGTTTATAGAAAAACAGCGCATCAGATCGTGTATCACCAGAGTGCGGGATCACGTATTACTTGAGTAAATTATCAGCTGAGAAGAGCTTGAAACGGGACTATTACTCTGTCCTTATCTCAAGATGAGAATGCATACTTGAGAGCTACTCAGGTGATACGCTCTTGAGATGAGATCTGAGTACTGTCTATTACTGTGGCTGTATGTATTTGTAACCATGAGTTCCTGATGCTCTTCAGATAATGGATCATCCCATTGCTGCTTCTGTGTCCACAGTAGCTAGAGAAATATTTTGCACTTCACTATTACAGGTCCTAGAAGTCCAATCAGATTGAATATGGTAGCAGTCCATATTAGTGGTACTTCTTTACACTGCATAGCCTGGAAATGAAACTTGTCACTGGCTGGGTGCCACTTCAACCTTTTCATTTTCATTTATAAGTCCAAGGGAATTAAGTTGCTCTATCCTCAATGGGTATGTCTGCTAAAATGTCTCTGTAACTTGCACATCATTTTTTAAGCAGAAATCCATCACTTCTTAATAATGTTGTCACCTCACGTTGTGTTTGCAAAGCACTTCCGGTTAGAAGGTCATACATGTAGAAGTCTTCCTCTATGATTCGTGAGGCAAGAGGATAATTATTTCTGTTCTCATCAGCCAACGTCATGAGATACCTAGTTGCATGAAGGGAGCTGCTGCAGTACCATAGGTTACAGTTGTTAGTTTGAAGATTTTCAAGGCAAGATGTAGCGAGTTCCTCCACAGTATTCTCTGCAGATCCTGGTCTTACTTATATACAAGTACCTGGCAATACATTTTAGGGATGTCTGCTGCGATGGCATACTTGTTAATTCAAAACCGCAGTACAATAGAATACAAGTCATGCTGAACAGTCGGTCCATCATAATGTCATTAAGAGATGTGGATGTTGAAGATTTAGCTGAAGCATTGAACATCACTTGAACTTGGGTGGTGTTGCTCCTTTCTTTTAAAAACAGCATGATGTGGCGGGTAATATGTTGAGTTTCTTGAGTCAGTAGGTTCAACTGGAATTATATGGCCCAATTCTAAATGTTCATTCAGGAATTTCACATATTCTACTTTCAGATCGGGCTGCCATGCAAGTTTACATTCTGTATAACTGAAGCAGGCTCTAGCATGATGAAAATAATTGCCACGTTGTCTATGGGAGGATTTCAGTGGTAGTTTCATGATAAATCTCCCTAAATTGTTTCTAGAGGTAGTAATCTTGAAATACTCTTCACACTATTTCTTCCTTTGATCATTTACTCACCATAATTTCTTCTTGCCAAAAATGCTCTACTTGGGAATGAAGACCATCATTCATAGCAATGAGGTTGTTAAAGTAAATGCCATCCCAATGGAGTCGCTTGGTACTAACCCAGCTAGTATCCACCCGCTGGAAATGTTCTGTAGGGTAGGGTGACCTCTCTGTCTGAACTGACCGTGTTGGAGAATATATGATGCCCCCATAAAAGATCAATTTTTCTGAGTTTGTTACAGTGGGATCGGTTAATGGAATATCTGAGGGTATTCCCCATTGAGAAAAATGTAAAAATTTGGAAGTTGTCCAATAATTGTATTCAGAACTGAGCATAGTATAGACTATTCAAAAGTAGTTGAACGTTTAAAACACTTTTAGCTCACTTACGTACCATTACTAGGACATGTTTCAAGAGGTAAGTATCCTCCCATGGTCGGCTAGCGGTCGACTGGCGTTCTGGCGACTGTGTTGTGTGAAGTTCTGTGTGCTGCCATCTGTTTTCTTTGTGGTGAGTCTCACTACGTCATCTGCAGGCGGGATCTCGAAGTTCATGGCATGGTCTTCATTCTTGATGATGAAGATTTTTTCCCATACATTCAATTCGGATTTTTTTTCACATGTTTTAACAGTTTTATATCTTTCTCAACATGGTGGTTTTCTGTCCAGCAGTGGTGAGCAACTGCGGATTTTTCAGTTTGCATTAGTCTCACGTTTCTTAGATGCTCCTTCAATCGTATAGTATAGACTGCTTGAAGTTCTGAGTTCTTCATTGAATTTTAATTTGGCAAATGTGAAATGATTCCACTTAGTATTACTTAGGCCATTCAATGGCATAGAGTATTTTTCAACACCATGCCCAGATGGTCAGCAAGAGCCCTGGACAAGAAGTTCATCTGTGATGCACTATCTAGAAGGGCCCGACAATCATGGAGTTTCCCTTTAAACAGTAAGACTGCCTGTCTATAGTTGTGAGACATTCCCTATGTAATGAAGTATGGTGCCTTCCATTACATGATTTGCAACCTCCTGACTGGCAATCAATGGCTGTTTGGTCAAGTCTGAGGCAATTGTAACAGAGACTGTCTCTCTGTAAAAAGTAGATTCTATTCGTATATACCCATTTCTTTGAACGTTGTACTTTTGTATAGGATATGGGAGCCTCTACAAAGTTTACATGGCACAGCTGCAGACAGACGCGACTTATTCGCCTCCTTTAAAGAGACTAGTTTAGAGTTAGTGATCTTCTGTGCATTTTGGTTTGAATTACATGTGTATGTCTGACATGTGTTCTCGTAACTGTTGCAATGAAACTGTTTATTCTCACATGTTTTATTTTCCCACTGCTTGTGAAGATTGGTACCTATTCTGTCGAGTATTAAATGTGATAGAAGAACTTAATGCAACACATTAAAAACCTCTATTGCATTTATACTTGTTTGATCAATGACTTTAACTCATTAACTGCCTGAGGTAAGGACAGTATCTCTTTGAAATGTAAATCCAATATAAGTCAGTGATTCTTGTAATGGTTGCAAATTAAAGTTCAGGCAACCTTAAAGTTTTCCCGCATCACTGGTAAGTTCTCAATTAACTTGTGTGTCTCCCCTGACAGGAAAGACAGCAGATAGTAATACCTTTGAATATTATTCAGACTGTCATTATTGATTACACCGTTCTGCATGGATTTTGTTGTTTTGAAATAAATGAGCGTTTCTGAATCACAATTTTCCACTGATTGCAAAAATGAAATCCATTTTTGCATACCGTGTCAGAATTTTTCACAATTCAGAATTTTATGTTTTCAATATTTTTCGTATTATAGTAATATTCCTTTGTGCTTGTCATTTGTTAATACTTATAGAAAGCACGGCAGCTTATAATATAAACTTTATTACTTAAAATGTGAAAGAATATATTTTATTATGTTTATATTATATATTTGTTAAAATCTACTAACTATATCGGCCCTTGGGGGACATCCCCCATTGCCAAGACATACCTGCCTTCTTAAAATTGTATAACATAACCTATAATTCCAAACAATGGAGTTTGTTCATAGATTCTCCTTATGGGCGTACGGTGAAATTCTGTTTGGAGGGGGTTTAATACAGTGTGGTCCCAGCTCCATGTCCTTGCACACATTGTAACTTAATACACTATTTTTACTAACTAAACAGCAGTATTGTGATCATTACTACACTATTAATAATATGTTATGCTTCACAGTATTTTAAACTGTTTTCTTTAGGTATCTGTCCATTTGTTGTTTTAAATAGTGTATAAATAAAACTTTTCTTTTTAGAAATTTCATAGTAGGCTACCGTAGGATGTAATTCACACTGTGGGCTATAATCCACATGATTTCTTTATGTGGAGCACTATGAATCATTGTATCTATATTCTGTTGTTTCTGTATCAGCAAGTTCTGTATCAGGAAGTTCTGTATCAGCAAGTTGATTGCAGACGTAGTAATTTTGTTTAACTACTCATTCTAGCTACTGGAGGTAAGTCCATTCCAGAAAATTTGATTTTACGTATTGAAAGCTGATATTCACTGAAGTCCTGAGATCAAACCGATCACACCACATAAATATCCAGGTTATCGAATCATTTACAGTATGAGAAAATTCGTAGGAAATTTTGTATTATTTAATAACAATCGACCTATGCTTTACTGTACAGTAGAAGTTATTTCTCATAATTTGCTCATTGAGATTAAATATGTGCATTATTATTAAATACGAGGGCTGGTCAATAAGTAAGGTCTCCAACACTCTAGCCCAAGCTCACAACGTCGGACGAGAGATTTGGCGCCACTGCCATGTCCCGCTATCTCCCCTCTTTCAAACGAGCCATTGCTGCAGCCGCTGAACCTTTTAGTGTCTGAGCTAGAGCTGTTTGAAATGGATCTCCCGATATCCGTCTCTGTCAAGTAATAAGTAAGGTCTCCAACACTCTAGCCCAAGCTCACAACGTTGGACGAAGGAATTGGCACCACTGCCATGTCCCGTTATTTCCCCTCTTTCAAACGAGCCATTGCTGCAGCCGCTGAGCCTTTTAGTGTCCAAGATAGAGCTGTTTGAAATTAATCTCCTGATTTCCGTCCCTGCAAAGTGCGGCCTCCGTGAACCCATCTCGCACAAACCTTATGGAACATCAATTTGACACTCAAAATGGTCTGTATGGGACCTTAAGTAATGTCAGGAAGTAATAAACAAAGTTCACGAATAGTGACGTGTCGATCTTGTCGCACCAATTCATCGACTTTTGCCACCATCTCATCCGTGACGGCTGTTGTTGGTCTCCCGCTTCGTTCTTCATCGTGAATATTTGTCCGGCCCTGTTTAAACTCACGAACCCATTTACGCACATTTTTTATGTCCATACATCCCTCTCCATAAACTTCGCAAAGCTATCTGTGAATTTCAATCGGCGGAACTTTTTTTGCAGTAAGAAACCGTATGCTTCGCGTGGGCGCCCTTGGCGGGGACGGAAATCGGGAGATCCATTTCAAAAAGCCCTATCTCGGACACTAAATGGTTCAGCGGCTGCAGCAATGGCTCGTTTGAAAGAGGGGAGATAGCTGGACATGGCAGTGGCGCAAAATCTCTCGTCTGACATTGTGAGCTTGGGCTAGAGTGTTGGAGACCTTACTTATTGACCAACCCTCGTAAATTACGAGAGTATAGTAGACTATCAGCCTATTACATGTTTGGGTGTTTAATGGCTCAGGAAAAATTTGTAATTTGTAATTTGTATCATTAATGAGAAATTGAAATTTACAAGAGTTTTTATTACTTCTGTGTTATGTAAGAAAATATAATAAAATAACCCAACCAATGTTTTTCTTTAATTATTGAACATGATGTTATAATACTAAAAATCGCAGATATTTTGGGAGGGGTTTTAACCCCCTCAACCCTCCCCCACCGTACGTCCTTGTCAGAAAAGTCTTAAAGATGTTTTGCTTCATAATGGAAATATAAATCCTTCCATTACTGTGGCCAACATTTTTGTTTTAAAGGAGACATGTGAAAATGTAAAGCTTTTGTTACAAAAACTGCAGTACGAAAACTAATTATGGTCTATCACTGGAAATTTCTAGATTATTGTACTATTACTTGGTCAGCCGGCTGGTTTCACAAAATATCCTTGTTTCTTATGTGAGTGGGATGGCAGAACACTGGGAAAGGACTGATTTAACACCGGGTGAAAAAAATATAAAAAATTAGCCTCTTATTGATCTCTCAAAAGTATTGTTGCCGCCTATCCATGTGAAATTAGGTTAAATTAAACAATTCGTGAAAACTCTAGGTAAAGATAGTGAGTGCTTTAAATACCTTTGTGTTACATTTCCTTCATAATTCTATGAAACAATTAAAGCTGGTATATTCGTTGGCCCACAAATTCGAAAACTGAAGATGGACAGTCAGTTCGTTAATATTGTGACAAAGCCCAGAAAAGACTCGTCTAGAAACTGATAGACAGAGGAGTCACCCAGAAAGAACCAGAACAATGGAGTCTAGAAAGATCGCGCTCCCCTAGTGGACGGGTGGCAGACAAGCGCCAGTGGGCACGAGCGCCAGTGGGCGT
This sequence comes from Ectobius pallidus, assembly GCA_964059195.1. NCBI lineage: Eukaryota > Metazoa > Arthropoda > Insecta > Blattodea > Ectobiidae > Ectobius > Ectobius pallidus. The sequence goes on from CAXKWD010000008.1 coordinate 42,453,768, forward strand.
GACAGCAGCACGGCTATTGGACCACGCTTCGTGGGGGAAGGCCTGTAGGGAGGAGCTCGCGCTAACGGGTGTGCCCGCACAGCGCAGCGCGCATTCCAGATTCCGCCCGGGCGGAACTTTCGAGACGACGGCTCTGGAATATTCGTCGAGACTATATAAGGATTGCGAGCCGAGCCGACGCAGTCAGTGAAGGTTCAGAGTCACAGTAACAGTCCGTGAACAGTCAGTCAGTAAATCCGAGGAGAAGGAGTTCGTGAGTAGCAACGGCCAGTCAGAGGGAGTCAGTCCGCGAGGAGTGATGAGCCAGCCAATGGGAGAACAGTCAGTCCGTAGCAGTCAGTAACAGCGGGAGAGAGTCAGCGTTAGAGTGTGAACTGGATGGAGAGCACTGATCAGCGCGACCTCAAGTAAGGGTGACTTGAGGAGCTGAGGACCTGGATGGAGGGAACCGATCAGCGCAGCTGAGGAGCCAGTGACCGGAGGGACTAGTGTGACCGGAGGGACCTGCGAGCGGAAGATCTAGTCAACGGGGAACTAGTGACCGGAGAGAAGGGTGAACGGAGGAACTAGTGAACGGAAGAGCTGGTGAGCTGATCTGGATTGGACTGAGACAGTGCTGCGACGTGGCAGTGAGCTCCGGACCGAAGAGTGAGTTGGAGAACATTCAGGAGTGTTCTGACTGTATTGACCATTGTGTAATAGGAAATAAAGAATCCTCCATCCTTCAATTATAAATTTAGTGTTCTGATTTTGAGCCCCGACGAGCCCTTGTTACAATATTATGAGTGGAGATGTAAAGGATGCCTGGAATGCTTTCAGAAACATTGTTTTCAATTTCCTTGGAAATAAAAAAGACAAAAATAATGTTAACATAGTGAAAGGGATGCCACCAAGTTTCAATCAGATTGGCTGCAACATGAGTGTCAGAACACAGAGTACATTTCCTTCATTCCCATCTAAATTATTTTCCTGATAATTTAAGACATTTTAGTGAGAAACAAGGTGAAAGATTTCACCAGGATATCAAAAATATGAAAATGAGATATCAAGGGAAGTGGAGTGTTAACATGATGGCTGACTATTACTGGATTTTAAAAAGGGACTGCTCTGAACAACATTCAAGGAGGTCAAAGAGGAGAAATTTCGAAGTGCAATATTGAGGAAAGGCTATGGAGGTGTTTATAATGGTTAATTAATATAAATTAATAATTAATTAGTAGCAAATAACAAATTGTGGCCTAGTTTTTCTCACAAAATTCATGTTGAAAATAATTTTATGACATTTCACAAAGCTACCAGGAAGAATCAAATGAAAACCGCAATTAATTTTTTTTTCCACTATTTTACTGCAAGAAGAATATTTGCTTGTACATTATTTTTCTATATAGTCGCCTTCCAGTTCAATGCACTTACGCCATCAGATAGGAAGTGTTTCAATACCCTATGAGAAAAATTATTCTGGTTGACACTGTAGGCACACATGCACTGCCAATTGGATGTATTCATCAGGAGCTGCTTTAATGGACTAAAGATGTGGAAATCTGATGGTGCTAAACCTGGCACATATGGCAGGTGTGGGAGGCACTTGAAGCATATGTCATTGATGGTTTTCATGGTTGCACGAGTAGCATGAGGACGGGTGTTATCATGTTGAAGCATAACACCTGCTCTCAGCAACCTCCTTCGCTTTGTAACCATCAGATTTCCAAATCTTTGGTCCGTTAAAGGATCTCCTTGGATGGCAGAAGTTCAAATCTGATGAAGATGTCCAATTGATGGTGCAGGAGTGGCTGCAGCATCAACCAAAATAATTTTTCTCATGAGGTATCGAAGTTCTTCCTATCCAATGGCATAAGTGCATTGAACTGGGAGGGGACTATGTAGAAAATAATATACAAGCAATCATTCTTCTTGCAGTAAAATAGTAGAAAAAAAATTAATTGCGGTTTTCATTTGATTCTCCCTCATATAATTTCATTTACAAACTGCCAGCTGAAATCAAGGCTATCACAGATCAAAAATTATTTAATAAGAGAGTAAAGGACATACTCCTTGAAAAGGCCTACTATTCGGTAGCCGAATATATGAATGACACTTGTTTTTGGTAGAATGTGTTAAACATTACATGTCTGTAGGACAACATATAGCATGCATTTTAATGTTACTCGTTTTGATAAAATTTATTTCAGCAATTTACTTGTTTTGGTAGAATGTATTTCATCATATTACTTGCTCTGATAGAATGTACTTCAGCATATTGCTTGGTTAGTTTAAATGTATTTCAACATGTCACTAGTGTGGATATAGCATTAATTTGTATATACTGTAACCTAACTATACTCTTGTACTTTTTTTTTTTCTTCTTTTTTGTACCAACTGACGAGTCACCTGTTTACGGAGCATTAGCTCATTACATGTAAGCGTATGTGACAATAAAGCATTATTATTATTATTATTATTATTATTAGTATGAGACTCCACCGTGAGTGGACGTGTTGTGTGTTCTCTCTGCTATAGTGGTGACCTACTTACTATTTCATTGACAGTGCTTCGATTTTTCAATGGCGCCTAGTGCCGACCTATGCCCTTTGTGTAACAAGGGATTTCAAGGTAGGCAAAAACATTTATACTGTAGTGGGAACTGTAAGGCCCGCTTTCATTTAGTTTGTCTAAATATAACTGATATAGAGGCTACACTCTACCACAAGGATGGTGAGAGCACCTACGTTTGTGATAAGTGCACTCAATTAAGGAAAGCCCTCAGGAATGATGATACTCCTGTTAGATCTAGATCTAATTCAGTTCCTGATGAGAGTATATCTGCAGCTCACATTCACCCAGGGAGGTGTAACACCTTGGATAGCAAACTTGAAGCCATTATTGAGGCTAATAAATCTTCATCAGTAGCAGTGTCAGCTATTACTGAACTGCTGACAAAAATCCTCTCCGAGGTCTCTGACCTAAGAGAGGAAAACAAAAATCTACGGAAAGAGATCTATGGCCTCCGAGATCTCCTAAACGAATCTTCACCACGAGTCCAACAAGGAGCTAGTTCAAGTGGTACCAATATTCCCCAGCAGCCTAGCAAGAAAGTTGCAAATATCATCCAACCGGCTAAATACTCTGAAGTGGTGGCTGCCATCAATAGAGAAACTACCTCTGCCAACAGTGGAAATCCTACCTATACCAGTAATGGTTCAGGTGGTGTTTCAGCTTCCTCAAGCCGCAGTGTCAAACTGCCAGTGCCCAATCGGGCCACTACAAGTGCCAGTTCCAGTGCCAGTGTGTCTAGTGCCATTAATTCTAATCTCGCAGTGCCCACTGCACTCAGTGTCCCGGAATCCGATAGAGGTGACTCCAATGACGGCTTCACAGTTGTATCTAAAAAACCTAGGGTTAAGAAGGCCCCGCTAATAGGAGTTAGGAATTCTTCCTCACTACCAGTAGTTGCCAAACCAACTAGAGGTAAAGCCTTATTCGTGTCACGCTATGGTAACACTGTAAACGCGGAAGATATTGCAGAATCCTTACGTACCCAGGTAAATCTCAAAACATTTGCAGTAACAAAGCTGAAAACTAAATTTAATTCTTATGCCAGTTTTCATATTTCTGTTTGTGAGGAAGATTTCCCTCTTATTAATAATGTAGATATCTGGCCTACAGGGGTGCTGTTTTTTCCATTCCGTGGCCGCCTACAAAAGGAACAAATCGCGCCCATCAGTCCTGACCCAGTTGTATGTAACCCTACAACGAAGTCGCAGGGTAAACCTCCTGAAAAAACTCCTGAAAAATCCAGTAGATCTTCCCCTAGGAAGATTATGGATACACTGCTAGCCAGAACATCTTCTAAAAGCAGCCTTGGAGGGGGCTCTCCTTAACCCTAAATGGCAAATAGTTGTGATCATATGGATCAGTCTATGTTTAGTAACAGCAATTTAGGCACTGAAATTTATTACCAAAATGTTCGTGGTTTAAGAACTAAATCCACGGACCTTTTCGACAATATTAACACAAATGAACCCATCATCATTTGTCTTACTGAAACATGGTTAAATGATGACCATTATGATCACAATTATTTTCCTGAAATATATCAGGTGTACAGATCTGACAGAAAATATACACTAGTTAGCCAAACTCGGGGAGGAGGGTCTTTAATTGCCATCAGCAACAGTGTCAGGCATAAACGTAGACCTGAATTAGAACAGACAGATGAATGTGTGTGGATTGAGTTAACTCTCAAAAATGCTCAGCCTATTTTAATTGGATGCCATTATTTTGCGCCCAATACGAGTATTGCTGCATTTCAGCAGTATTTTAATTTTCTCGAAAATAATTTAGATTGTAACAACTTTCAGGTCATTTTACTCGGTGATTTTAATATCCCTGGTTTCAATTGGCTGGCAGGTGTTGCACCTAACTTATATCACTATCATAAAATTAAAGGTGAAATTGTACACCAAACATGCTCTTTCCTAAATTTGTCTCAGATCAATGACACTGTCCCTAGTAAAAATTTATTAGACTTAGTTTTTACAAGTCTGGATGAGATCACTGTATCAATACCGGATTATGCACTGGTGAATATTGATAACTATCATCCCCCTATTGTTATGAATTTAATTAGCCAAGTGAGTGAAGGTACTCAGTTCCCAACAGAAAGTTTATGCTATCACAAAGGTGACTATTATAAACTATACAACACATTGGCTTCATCTGACTGGTCCGCAGTGTATAATCAAAAATCACCTGACACTGCTGTTGAAAATCTTGCATATTTAGTTAGTGATGCAATTAATAAGTCAATCCCTAAAACATTTGCTGTTAAACCAAAATATCCGGCTTGGTTTTCAAGAGAGCTTAAATTATATATAAGGAAAAAGAAACATTATCATCGACTTTTTAAAAAACACTCGACTGATTTGTATTATCAATGTTTCTCAGATTACCGAAGATTGGTAAAAGTAACTATTAAAACTGATAGGCAAAAATGGTACAAATCAGTCGATCAAGATTTAAAGTCAAACCCTGCTAAATTTTGGAGTTATGTTTCGAAGTTACGGAATAAAAACGATCCCGTATTGCATGTTAAAATTAACAATACCATTGTTTCAGAACCATCAAAGCTAGTGAATATTTTCGCAGAGCATTTTCAGATTATAAATACGCCCACTAATGAAGTACCTGGGCCCTATGCTCAAACTGTCACATCTGAATGCCTACATGTTCCAACTATCGTAGATTCCGATGTCTTGGTAGCTATTCGACACTTGAAACCATCTAAGAGTTCGGGACTCGACCAGATACCAAGCTTTATTGTTAAGGGGTGTGCCCCAATACTGACACCTGTACTTACATATGTGTATAACCTTTCGCTGGAAACAGAAACTTTTCCTTCAATTTGGAAAATTTCTGCTATCAGACCGGTACACAAGAAAGGCAAAAGCAAAGAATTGGCAAATTTTAGGCCCATAGCCATATTAAATACATTTTCAAAAATTTTTGAAACCATCATTCATAAACATATTTCATTTTTCAGTAAAAATAAATTAAATGATTTCCAGCATGGTTTTACCAAGGACATGTCCACAGCAACCAATATTATCACTTTTCTCAATGACATACTTAAAGAAAATTGCTCACAATCGCAATCAGATGCCATATTTTTTGACTTGAGCAGAGCATTTGATGTAGTAAATCACGAACTTCTTGTTAAAAAATTGAGTAATTTAGGTCTACATAACAAGTATGTCAATTGGTTTTCAAGTTATTTAAGAAACAGATCTGCTCGAGTCAGAATATCTAACTATTTTTCAGAGCCTTTTTACATACCAGATGGTGTACCCCAGGGGTCAGTGTTGGGTCCCTTCTTGTTCTTAGTTTTTATTAACGACATATCTAATATGCTAACATGTAAGAAAATAGCATACGCAGACGACCTATGTATATGGAATAAAATATCTACGGCTTCGGACTGCAAATTACTGCAAAGGAATATCGATTACATACACCAGTGGTGTAAATCAAATTTAATGATAATTAACACCAGTAAGACCCAGAGTATGATATTTAGTAGAAAAACTAACCAAATAATATACAATTATCGTCTTGGCCAAAACATAATAGCACGTTCAGAAAATATAAAATACCTTGGAGTTTATCTTGACTCAAAATTATATTTTCATGTCCATATTGACCATATTTTCACACAGGCTTTAAAAACTCTTGGATTAGTTCGTTTAATTTCTCAAAATTTAAAAAGCATAGAGTCATTACTTACTCTTTACAAATTTTTAATTCGCAGTGGCTTAGAATATTGTAGTGTTGCTTATAACAGCATTACAATATCTGACAGTAATAAGCTGGAACGAATACAAAGAAAATTTGTTTCCCTTATACGTAATAAGTTTAACAGAAATTTGGACTATGATGATATACTTAAGTTATTAAATTTGGAAACATTATATAATAGGCGTGTTTCTGCAGATGCTAATTTCATAGCTAAAGTCTTTCGTGGGGAAATACATTGCAAATCAATTTTAGATAGCATAGGGCTATCTGTACCCCTTACACGAGGAACAAGAAATCGTACAATTTTTGCGGTTCAACAACCGTATGCAATCCCTGTCAACAGAATGGCTATTGCTTGCAATGCCTTATTTAAAAATTCTGATATATTCCACAAGCAGTGATTATTATTATTATTTTTATTATTAATTGGTATTATTGTTATTATTATTACTATTATTATTATTATTATATTCACACAAGACTGACAAGGGTTCATAACACAGTCATATGTTGCTAATAAGAAATGGCAAAATCATATAATTACAAAATATGACCTGCTTTTCAAGTACAAACAAACTTTCTGTGTCTGCAATGAAATAACAACTCTTGAATGTGCTGACTATACAGTGTTCATGCCATTGACATAGCAGACTTATGCAAGCTAACCAGAAATGCTATGACCACACACTCAATTAGGTTAAAACTGCAGAATGACAGTCAGATCTTTAATTATGCATTAATATGTAATTCCAGTTGTATATCACTAATAATATCAGTATCATTATCATACACATAATCATAAGCAACAATTCATCAATTCATCAATTCATCAATTCATCATACATCATTAGAAGCCTACTGTCTATAATTTGTAAAAATTGTTTGTAGCTTCTTTAAATAAATAATTGAATTGAATTGAATTGAATTGAATTATTATTTCTAATTATTCATGAATTGTTTGAAAACCTGACGTGATGAGAGAAAATGGAGAGTATTTTCAAATTCAGCACAAAAAATCCGTTTAGAATCACCTATCAGATTCAAAACAACAGAAAATAAGTTTCCAAATGCAGAACGGTGTTATCAACCCTTCGAATGTACCATGAAAGTTCACAAAATCCGATAAGAAACCACTGAAATTCGGTAGAGAAATGTTGGGAGCCTGAGACCAGGATCAGATGTACCATGCGGACTTATTTCACTTCCAAAAAATTGAGTAGATGAAACTGTCTTGGATTCTAATAAAGCTTTAGTTTTTTATTTAATTTCTAAATATAGTTACTCAAATGCTACTCTATCATGCTCATGGTTACCCTTTGTATCATCTAGTTCCAACTGAGACTGAACCTCATTATATTCATTAATACTCATATTTAATAATGCCTGTCATTTAGATTTCCATCTTCTTGAAACTGAGATATATATATATATATATATATATATGGAAAGTCTCATTACTCTGGCTTTGATGGGGGCACATTTCTAGATTAGAACTCGTTTAGTTTCTGGATTCATCTTGAACAAACAAGCTTAACTTATGTCTATTATTCTTTCGCCTTTCAGAAATGTTGGTTATCCAGCGATGCAAAGATCAATAAAATCATCCGACCACTGAGGACCAATGAAATGTCTCCAACTGGAGACCTCTCTGGTAGCCTTTCTTCAGAAGAGAAAACCAATTCCTTTTCTTGGTAGAAGATCTGATCATGTTTATTTACAAAAAGTTACTAAGTACATGTAATGTTGTCGTATAGACATGATATCAAAGAGATTATTATGTTTAACGAGCACATAGCCATATGACAATGCACTGAGTTTTCTATAATTTCCAAGGAATTTCTTTAGACCATTTATCAAACACTTTTTTTAATTTTTGCTTTTGTTGTAGCCCCATTTACAACTCAGCATAAAACAATTTGGCATTTTATTTTCACTATAATACCACACTGAAAAACCAACTAAACTTACAGCAATAATAACTTATTCAAATACGTTAAGAAGCCATCAGAACTGAATACAAAGGAAAAGATTTTTATCATCAAGAACAAAGACAGTGTCATGAACTTTGAAATTCCACCAGCAGACCATGTCACCAGACTCACAACTAGGAAGAGGGAGAGCAGCACCAAGAAGACTACATATGTAGCCGAATGTTTTTTACCACCTTAGTTTTATAATTTTGAGGTTACACAATAATAGTTTAATTAGGTGGAAATAGGAAGTGAAAGTGGAAGTTAACTAGGAAGTGTGACTGGAACCCACCCAGAATCCATAAAATCGTCACCCTTATAATTGATCGGGAGGAAGCAGGGAACCAAGAGAAATCTGCAGTTTAAAGAAATATAAGCATACTAGCTTAAAAGGTCCAGCGTCGCCCGGGTTTTTTATTTTGTAATTGGAAATTAACTTATGAAGGACTTTTGATTTTTAAATTCTAGGTCCTTATATAGGGATTTATAATTTGAAATAGGAAGAACGACTTATCACACTCAAACTATTCTCTCAGAAAATGATTGATATAGCTTTTTATGGCTCATAGAGAATGTAGAATTTTGCATCCCATCGCTTGTACAGTACACAGCAAGCCTGGTAGGGGTTCAAATAAGAAGAAACAGAAGTTCCAGTAACATAAAATTGTACTGTCTTTGCGGAATATTTATTTCTCACTCTCATGTTACCATACAACCGTTTCAGGGATGAAATTAAACAGAAATGCAATATCACTTTCATACTTCTCTCCCCAAAACATATTACCATACCTCGTATAGTTTTCTCTATGTCTAGGGTAGAGAAAGTTATGTGACTACATTATTTTCATGGATTTCATCTTCAATATTTATTTACAGGAATGAATTATATCAATAGCTACTCTAATTGTCAAAGTCCCGTTTCATTTATTTCCAAACCCATCTGAGACCAATACACTGTTGTCATGTGAACTGTGGTTTGGATTTGATAATTCTGTGTAAAAAGGGATTAAGTATTCTCTAAAACATTTGATTTTTGGCATTTGAAATCAAAATTTTTAAAAATCCTTTCTTAGTGAGCACTTACATTATGAAACAAAGGTACTATCAAATTTCCAAGTCTCTAGCTATTATAGTTTAGGCTCTATATTGATTCTCTGTCATTAGGTCAGTCAGTCAGTCAGTCAGTCAGTCAGAACAAAGCCTCTTATGTATATAGAGATTAAAAATCATAAAACAATATAACAATTTAGAAAAATATGTAACTTTTAAACCAATTTAAACACCCAATAAGGGCTTATTCACCACAATGATGCCCCAGAATACTGGTAACCAATATAAATAGCATTTCAATATCAATTTAATAATTTACTAAACCTGGTAAAACAACCCAGACAAAATTAGATAAGATGACAGCTGTAATCAAGGGAGTATAACTAAATTATTAAATATGTTGAAACACTGATCAAATAAATTTATTAATACTTATTTGATTTCATATACATGAATATTATTCATAATCAGAGATATAGTATGAGTAAATTACTGCCTATATAGAAGTAGAATGGCCAAGGAAGTTGTACTAATTAATTATTATTTGATTTGTGCAAATTGTGAAATATAACTTAGGCCTACTGAACACCAAGCAAATAAATTCATCATTATTTGTTTGACATGTTAAGCAGGAATTTTATTTTAGGTCAGAATTACGATACAAGTTAAGCTGCCGCCAGTAAAGTAGAACAGCCGAGTCAAGTTGTAGGGCCTACTAATTAATCATTATTTGATTTATCCAATTATTAATAATACTGAATACTGACGAAATATATGCAATCATTACTTATTTTGCCTCTTAAACAGGATGATTTATCAAAGTCAGAATTCAAATCTGAGCTAGTGTAAACCCAATATAAAATTAGAATGGCCTAGAAAAATATATAATTTGGTTTATACAAATTATTAAATATACTGAAACCCTAATCAAGTCAACTTATCAATACTCACCGTATTGGCCCAAATATAAGATGACCTTGCATATAAGACGACCCTAAATTTTTGAAGGGTAGTTACGAAAAAATTAATAAAATAGCTTATTTAGTATATTTTGCTTAACATAAAACGGAATTTTGAAGTTCATGTCATAACTTCTTCTCCCGCCTTTATTTATACATTGAGGCAATGAAGATGCTTTCTTTTTCACATGGTCCGCCATGACTGGTGGTCGAACAAAGGTTTACGTGTAGAGACTAGAGATGCTAAGCAAGTAACAGTGCAGTACAAGCGGAAGCACGAATTCGGGAAAAATAAAGTTCGGTAAAGTTCGATAAAGTTCAGTGAATTTCCGTGTGACTTTGACCTTGGGTAGGATGCATGTCGTTTGCCTGGGGATACCTGCTGCACAAGTGCACATCTGCATTCATGAATGGAGAGTTGTTGAAAGTGTTAGGTCTCACGTATAAGACAAGTATAGTTTTTATATGCACATTTTGAGGGAAAAAAACATTGTCTTATATTCTGACCAATATGGTATTTGATTTCTTACCCTCTAAAACAGGAAATTTATTAAAAGTCAAAATTGCAATAAGTTAAACTTGCCAACATAAAGTAGAATGGCCAATGAATATATTCAAATTAGTGAATGTATTGAAACACTGATCTTGTAAATTTATAGTGACTTCTTTGGCTTCTTACATAGGAATATTTCTCAAAGTCAGAATTCTAACCTGAGCTGATCTAATGTCAATAACAAATTAGAATGCCCAAGGAAAATATATTATTTGTTTATCCTAATTATTTAATATACTGAAACACTGATCAAGTAAAGTTATATATTACTTATTTAACCTCTTAAACAGGAATTTTATATAAAGTCAGAATTGTAATATAACTTAAACTGGCTGCTACCAATATAAAAGTAGAATGGCCAAGGAAAGTTGTACTAATTAATCATTGTTTGATTTATCCAAATTATTAATAATACTGAACACTGACCAAATAAATGTATCATTACTTATTTGGCCTCTTGAACAGGACCATTCATGAAAGTCAGCATTCAAATCCCAGCTAATCTAATGCCAATATAAAATTAGAATGGCCAATGGTAATGGTAATGGTAATTAATTCTTGTATGAAATAAGTTACCTCCTTGGTGTTACAAGAAGTTTATCACCAAGTGAGATCGTTATATTGCAAGCTTGGTGGTTAAATATGTTTATATATGGTTTCTTTAGTTCTACAATGTAACAGTGTTCTAATCATTAATAATGACTTTACTACTCCTTGCTCCTACTCATCTGTTTTCTCTTAATATTGCATGTGCACTTAAATTTTTGCTATAATTGGTTTTTATTCATGCGTACGCTAAATTTGGTAAATTAGAATGTTGTATTAAATAACCGAAGTTATTATTTTCTCCTCCTTCACATCTTTCTTTGTTTCCTTCATTTTTTAAAAATTATTTAAATAAGACTATTTATTGAAATGAAAAATAATAATAGGAAAAAATAAATGCTTATGATATCTTGGTGAGCTCGATGATGGCTTTGCAGCCTTACGAATCAGGGACATTTAATTACTGTTAGCAGGGATCTCATCACCGGGCACACCTCATCGGTCCATGATTTATTTTCCTTAATTGAACACCATCCTGCCCTTACATTGCCCTGTGAAGCAATAGATATGCCCTGATAATGTAACCCTCACGCTGAGCCGTGAATACGGCTCAATCGAAATAAAAAACATTTATAAATTAGCCAGCTGCAAATTAACACTGAAATAATGTAAAATCAGTAAACGCGCCCAGTTAAAACAGCGTGGTTTAGCGTGTTCATGAAAGCGGTTCCCGACCGCGCTGCCATCTTTATGAACGCAAGGGAGGTGAGAGCGGTGGTTACGTGACGGCAGTTGGGATCATGTGCTTGTGAGGATAACATGTAAACTAAGTTCGAGTGATTCTGGTGGGCGTTTCTGCCGTGAAGACGATGACTGTTCTCCACGGCGTTTTTGGGTGAGACCGTTTCTTTTCTACTTTAAATTCATTTAACAAATTATTATTAATTCTGTGCTCACCCAATTTTTGGCAATCTAAATTTCATTTTGGTATTTATTAAACTTCATTAGTAAAGTCATTATGCCGGTTTCTACTTTTGGATCTTGAAATTACGCCATTCACCATGTAACTATTCATATTCAATTTTGTCATGTCTTGTCTGTCAGTATATTCATTTCCGTCCGTTTCTTTCGTTTTCTCATGTTCTCCTGCGTTCAGGCAATAATTAAAGTTACAGCAGTTACCACGTAATAATATGATAGAGAGTGAAATATGTGTTGTAAAATTTTAATAGAAGGGCTAAATTCATATAGAAAAAGGACTTAGGATTCAATTGAGGGATTAGCATGATTCTATGGGTTCATATCTATTGGCATTACCAATTTTTCTGTTTTTTTCTAGTCATTTGGAAATTTCCCTATTAGATACAGCGTGATTGAAATAGGCATTAATTATTATTTAATACAGGGTGATTAACATTAAGGAATAAAGTTTGAGATTGTTTCAGAATACTTATGTGCAGGCTTTATGAACTCTAATTGGTGTATTGTAATTGAAGATTTTGTGTTGTTAAGACGATACAAACGAATTCTTAGACAGTGAAAGTAAAATTCTTCTATGGGACAACAAAAGGGTTTTAGATGTTTAATGTTAAGAGAGTTATTAAGAATTTTACATTATTAAATTATTGGTATTTATTGCAGTTTGTACATAAGCTGAGAGTTGTCGTTTTTTACACATATAATATATCTGTTGCATTCTACATTCCAAAAGTTATATTTATGAATAAAGCTGTTCTAGAAAATTCCAATTCTTTTTATGTATCTTGCTAATTTCCTAGGTATTCCTAGTAATTGCAATTAATCATTTCTGTGTTTCATTAAGGGAATAATGGGCGCCCAGTCATAAAGTTTAAGCAGTAGCATCACAGATTTGGCTAAAAATGGTCAAAACCCGATCTACTTCATAAATCATATGTTCTAAGCTTCTGACATATGTAATAGTGACCCATAGGGGGCACAACGCTCACAAAAAAACAAGTTTTAGAAAGAAAACTTTTGATTCATAGATCTAGTAAATCACTCCACGACCCTTGCTCAAGCATTGATCTTATTTCTTCATTTTATCTGATAAGGTATCTGATACAGTCACCCAATTTCCCAAATTATGGTTGGGTAGCACTGTGTAATCTTCCTCTATGCAAATAAACTGAACTATCTTGAGGTGATGATAATATATCATTATTACTGCGACATTTTTCTTGTTGTCTTGGGTCACAAGCCCTCCCATCAGTCATTTCTCCTCTTTTTGATGATATCCCTCTACTTTGGTCACATGCTGAATGGGGAATGAAAATATATAATTAGATTTATCCAAATGATTACATATACTGAAACTCTAATTATTTAAAGCCAGGACTGTAATATGACTTAAACTGGCTGCTACCAATATAATAATACTGAACACTGACCAAATAAATGTATCATTACTTATTTGCCCTCTTGAACAGAACCATTTATCAAATTCAGCATTCAAATCTCAGCTAACCTAATGTCAATACAAAATTCGAATGGCCAATGAAAATATATAATTTGGTTTATCCAAATTATTCAATATACTGGAACCCTAATCAAGTAAAAGTATCATTACTTATTTGATTTCTTACTGTCTTAAACAGCTCCTAAAAGGGTATACTAATCATTCCTTGCCTTATATACCAAAGTTATATTTTAACATATATTACACTTGGCCAAGAAAACTATCTTTGGTTATTGCATTTTATAGAGCCTCGAAACAATAAAAACATAAGCTTAATCTAAACCTATAATTTACATTATTAGTGGAAAGATCGCCTGAATAACTACACGAAATTGGAACACTCCGAATAGAGAAAGAGAAATAAATTATATAGGTACAAATGTATACAAACTAGAACAGCATGACAGTTGAATTCATCCCAAAATACTGTACTTTACAAGACATCATAACACGTGATCAAAGTCCAGTTACATAACACAACTGTACCATAATCAAATAGTAGCATAATGCATTCCAGTTTAAATATAATTTGCATGAATATTATTCTTAGTTGCTATGACAAAAACGATATAACGAATAATTTGTAGCTACACTTGATAATGAATGATTCCTATATGGAAGAGTTCCATAAGTGATATGAAATCAATTTTGAAGAACAGGCTAACAAACTTTTTGATACATAAGAAAGAAAACATGGCAAATTTTGAAACCAAAGCTTACATAGTACGGTGGATGCTGTCAAGTCCTTTGTTAAATTATGTATTGAAAATCTTCAAAGCATAAAAATTGTATTAAATAGGTTTTATGACTTAACTAAGGCGTTTAACACCGTATCTCATGATACGCTGTTACAAAAGTTGGCATTTTATGGGTTAAATGACAGTGTCATACAGTTTTTTCAATCTTACCTTGTTAATAGATATCAAGCTGTTTTTCATAATGGTAGTATATCTCATTACGAATTAGTCAAATATGGTGTTCCCCAGGGATCTGTCCTTGGCCCATTATTCTTTATTATATACATGAACGATCTTCCTGTTGTTATTAACAAGGAAAGTTTCATACCTATATGTATGCTGATGATTTAGTTTTAACAGCTTTTCACAGCAATGAACTTCTATTAAATACACATTTAAATGAAATTAACAACATAATTGTTAGCTGGTGCAATGCAAATAATCTTAATCTAAATCATCATAAAACTGTTGATCTAAAAATGAGTATTAAACAGGAAAATTTGGACAACGCTGTTAAAGTATTAGGTATTTATATGGAATCTGGACTTGGTTGGCAAACACATGTGAACCACGTAGCTAGCAAACTTAGCAAATCAATATTTATGATCAGATTATTAAAGAATTACCTGAATTTAGAATCTCTACTGAAGGTGTACTATGCATATGTTTACAGCCATCTTTCATATGGTCTTATCTTATGGGGTAACCACTCTTCTGCAGAAAGATTATTAATTTTACAAAAAAGATGCATTAGATTAATATGTGGAGCTTCAGCAAAAATTCACTGTAAACCACTCTTTGTCAGATTAGGTGTTCTTACTTTGCCATCATTGTACGTTCTCGAATGCCTTCTGTATGCTAAGATGAATCTATCTACTTTTACCACATGTTCCGCTGTTCATAATTATAATACCAGGACCAGATCTAATATATACGGATAAATGCAATTTTACATTGAAACAAAAGAATTTTGATTATATTTCTAAGAAATTGTTTTAATATTATTCCTTTGCATTTTAGGAACCTGCCTATTGGACAGTTTAAGAAGGCAGTTCGTACTACATTATTGGCTAACCCTCTGTATAGTGTACGAGAGTCTTATATTGTAAATTGGTTTTAAGTTATATTGTTACCGTATTGTATATTATTGTAATTGACTTTCCTTTGACCACTTGGTCTATTGGAATAAAATATCTATCTATCTATCTTACAATGGAGATTAAGATAAATAGCCAAAAGAATTCAGTGGAAAGAAATCTGTTATGACTGATCACTCACATTAATGCATCCCGGAAAGTAGATGGAGACTCCATCGCCAAATCACCACACCTTCACTAAGATAACCATACACAGACTGGCTCGCGAGATCCACGAGCAAAATCACCACAGAAGACATGCACAAAAGTGAAACAAAGCGAGTAAAGGGGGTGGGGGAAGAAAATAAAACAGAAGCAGATGGCAAAATGCAACCAAACATAGTATGTACTACCAGCCACGATTGTCAAAACCACAATTGATCACCAGTCGAGAATTGGAGGAATTCTCCTTGAAACTGGTTCTATTATTTCCACTATTTCTCAAGTGATTCAGTATGCTCTACTGTATATAATACTTTGTTTTATTTTATCACATGAGTATAGTTTATTTACTTTTTGAAGGTGTACAAAAAGGTTTCAATCAATCTGAAAGCATAAGATCAAAATTTCATCCAGTTTGACATAGTCAGGAGATTTTCTTTAATGAAGAAGATGAAAATGGTATTTTGTTTATGTTACTGAGTCCATCTGCGTTCTTGTCCCTAGGCTTGCTGAGCATAAAACACTTACTCATTTGAAATAATTGCAGAGCTGTAACTTACTTGGGTACACAGATGAGGGTGATGTTCGCTAAATAGCCATTAGATACTCCGAAAAGTATAATAATGATTATGTAGTAGACATCATTATCGATAAGGACAGGCAGATGATTGCGTGGCTGTGCATTACACAATAGTAACAGTGGTATAAATGCTATTCTCAGTATACTCAGTACAACCACTATCCATCCTTTTGACTTTGGCTGAAATAAAAAGAAAAGAGAATTAATTGTATACTGATAACATTATTTTGCTATTCATGCTGCAGTGGAACTTCGAATTTACATTTTCTTGCGTTTTATGCTATGAATTAAAATTCCCAACTTAATTGCAAACAAAAATGTTTGCAATTTTAAGCTTTGTGATGGCTGATTGTTCTCAAGGAAACAGAAACCCCTTCACCTGGTTGGAATCAAGAGAAACTATCATACACAGCACTGAACTTATTGTGTCCAACCTTTGTTCACTTCCAATATTGCATTCTTTTGGTGATGGCATTGTTTGAGTGTGAAGTTATTTAGTCCAATCAACGAGTGGGTTATAGAGGACATGGAGAGGGGGAGAATTTTTTCCTTCAGGAATGTGTTGGGGGTAGTTAGAAGGTAAACATACTAAAAGTCCCCGCCCCTACCCCTTACGCTTCATGGGGGGAGGGGGATGGAAAGGGCCCATTTTTTTGTTTTTTGCTTATAACTTGAAAACGGTCCGTCGTAGTGAAAAACTTTTTATGTACCAAATTAAAGGTGACATAATTCTCTACAAGTTGGTTCATATACACTTCTGTCGTATCTATAACTGTTTTCGAGATATAGGCTGTTGGATATCACTAATTTAAAAAAAACTAGTTTTTACCTCACGTCTTTCTAACTTCTCAGCCTTTCGTTTTACAGCAAAGTCGCCAGGAAAATGGTTGTAGAAAATTAAATTTCCTTTAAATATAAGTATAGGTATTTAATTTATCTTCAACAAAACAAAAGTTACAATAATTTGAAATTGTCGGGTAAATTTAGTGATTTCTCAAGAAAATTGTACATTTATTTCCTAATTCAAGAGCTATAATAATAATAATAATAATAATAATAATAATAATAATAATAATAATAATAATAATAATATTTATTCACCATTAGGGGTAACAAGAATCCAAAGGATTCGTCATACTTAAGAACTAAAAAAAGTATTAAACAAAACATACCTATACATACAGTACACACTCATACAAAATGCAGACATTAGAACAAAATAATACAGAGTACAAAAAGACACGGACATTTAGAATTTTACTTGTGATTCAATTTTGACTTATAGAAATGGAGAGGAAAAGAGAAAGAGGAGAGATCAGGAGAAATCACGTAGCTCCAATTACTCCATAAATTATTATCCAGTAAAAATAAATTTATAGAGTCAGTAAATTGGCAGAGATGAAATCTTGAGTACTATAGAAAACATGCTCCATAAGAAGATTTCTCACTTTGGTTTTGAAAAGTTTTGGACTGGTGTGCTTAAAAGAGTGGGGAAGTTTATTGTACAGAATTAGACCCGTGTGATTGATGAATTTTAAACTTCTGGAGGTTTGGTGGGATGTGAGGTGAAAATCATTAATTCCTCGCGTGTCGTGGTTATGGTGATGGGAGTTCTTTGGAAATTTCGGTTTGTTTGAATGTATGAAGCAGACAGTCTCTAGAATGAAGATGCAAGGGACAGGAAGAATATTTAATTTTTTGAAAAGAGGCTTGGTATGCGTGCGGTTGGAAACATGCATCATAATTTTGATAATCCTCTTCTGGAGTTTGAATATCCGAGTTAGATTGGGAGAGGTTCCCCAGAAAGGGATGCCGTAGGAAATTACAGAGTTGATATTGCCGAAATAAAGAGTACGGAGCAGTTCAATATTTTTTTCAGCGAGGTGGGAGATATGTGTATTCCAGGATGACTTGGAGTCAACCCAAATACCCAGGAATTTAGAGGAAACAACTTCTTTTAAGCAAACATTATTAAACAAAATCATGCAACGTTTCAACTATTCCAGCTAGTCTTCATCAGCTGCCTTGCTGTCATTAACTGGGCCGGAAGAAGAACAGTCCTTGACTTGCTCTCTCGATATGTCATAATCGATACTAAATATCGTGTTTCGATGAAATTCCTTCTTCCATGTTTCAGGTATGTTATATTCTACTTCCTCCAAGCATTTGTTATGAGGAGGAGGGATTTTTACCTTCTGATGTGTCCTTTTCATCCTTCGAATTAACTCTAGCCAATCTTCCCCTAAATCTCCATCATATCTATTCAGAAACACACCCTTTCTGCCCATGATGTTCCATGCTTCACACACCTTTCTTTTCGTCTTATTCCTTTCCACTCTTACTACCTTTAACCTCTACCGCACACTATGTCTTTATCATGATCTCGGAGTCTAGTTCTGATACGTCTGCCTGTCTCGCCAATATGATAGAAAAATGGACAGTATTTGGAAAAGCAGGGAACAATGAAATGTTGAGAAAGAAAGGATAAGAAAGAAGAAATTAAGGGTAAACAGTAAGGTGCAGTACGTGGGGGATGCCTTATATCCCTTCTATCAGTTTAAAATTGGAGAAAATGTACCGAAAGTATGGGTTTGCCCCAGCTTTCCATACAGATAGAACTATTGAAAAAATATTTTCTCAGTACACACGTATAGGAAAAGAGGAAGACAAAATGGAAGCTCCAGGGGTTTATTCAATTTCCTGTGATAATTGTGAAGGAGTTTATATTGGCAAGACAAGTAGACGTATCAGAACTAGACTCTGAGAACATGATAAAAACATAGTATGCGGTAGAGGTGCTGAGTCAACATATGATTGATAACCAACACCATATTGGCGATATAAAGGTAGTAAGATTGTGTATTACTATGGCGAAAATAAAAACTCAATCCAACTTACCGTTTCCGAGTTGTAGCGCTCTATAGCAGCGCTCGTGACGTCACCTGGCTAGCTCGGGTCGGACAGGGAGCATTACACACGGAACAGCCCCAACACAACATAATATTAGTTTTATTGTTGCACTCTTTATTGTTGAGTATCCATTGTTAGAGATGTGTGTTCATTAACATCATTGACAGTTTTCTTTACAATATTCTGCCTCCACTCAAATGTTTTGTTGTAGTACTTTCTCTTATAAACCCAATCTCTACATGATTTAGAAAATTCCACTGAACCGCCCACGACTCTTTTTCCTTGATGGAAGTTGTGGTCAAGAGCTGCTATCATTCACCGTAAATACATGCCTTCAAATGAAAAATGGGTTCTTTTTGGTACATATTTAAGACGTTGAAATGTTGAGATGCTATGATGGGATTCAAGACTTCCTATGTGACAAGAATGATTGAGATGCTTAATATCATTTAAAAATCTAGTATTCATAATGATGTTATATAAGTCATGGTAGTCTTTCGAATGCTTACTGAGCCATTTAGTATTTTTAATTTTATCAGCACTTAGCACATGAAGGTATTTCTAATTACCTTCCCAACTATGAATGTTAACAATCTGATTGAGAATTGAGGTAAATTTCTCCTTTAGCAGTATACTGTCATTCTCACACGTAGACGATGCCCACCATAAATGATTATAAATTGATTGTTTCCATTCATGAATGACGCAGGATTTCGGAAAATTGTTAATCTTTTTCATTAGAGATTTAGCAAGGTGTCAAATATCAAATTCGTGGTGTATGTGTGAAAATTTGTTTTTCATTAAAGCTCTAATGCCTGTGTGTCTGTCCGTTAGGAACAATTTAATAGGGAGTTTCTCATTCATTGTTCTTATTATTTTTTCACAAGCAGCTCTTTCAATGTCACCAGCTACAGTTCCTCTTTGTACAATTACAAAATCTAGTATTTTATTCGTTGCTAAATTCATAATGGAATACGTCAAATACTTGGCAGAGAAACCAAGCGAGTCATATTGTCCATCTCCACATAAACGTAAATTTAAATCACTCATAGCATCTACATAGTTAGCTTCCTTTTCTTTTAACCACGTTTTGTGCACGTAAGGAAATACAAATGTCTTTACAAGCTGATAGAAGTATGATTCAGAAAAAGTTTATAGCTTCATAGAATTTGAGAAAGCTGATACATAATTAAATGATAATCTGCATAGGTACATTCCTGAGGCTATGAACACATTACTTTTTAAACTTCCACCTATGCTTCCAGAAGACCGCTCGTATGTATGCCCATTCACACAATGAGTTTTTATTCGTAACATTACTCCTCTCGTTTCAACTTTATGTTCATTAACTGGAGTGCCATATGTATGGCATATATTGAACAGTGTAAGAAGGGCACTTACACAGACAAACACAAAAGAATATTTTTCTGACAAGTTGATATTTTCTATGTCATCTACTTCTCCTTCACTAGTGATTTCATCGGGGAATTAATCTTCATCCTTTTCATCCGAGGTGTCATGTTCATCAATGTAGTTCATATAGACAGAATTTGCAGCTCTATAAATTTCTGTGCCTTTCTCACACTGTATTTCTGAGTCAGTCTTCAATTCTACATGCATAACTTATATTCTTAAACTTGTGTAGCTTCTCTTTCTTGTTTAGAATCAGTTATTGAATTATCAATTAATTCCTACACTTCCCTCTTTTTAAAGTAATTAGACTTCCTTTTCTTGGGAGAAGGAATTTCTTTACTTTCTATTAAAAACTTTGAAGGTACCACATCGTCTTTTAGTCTAGGGCACCTGAATTTTTCATCCTTGAGATTCTGATTTTTAAAATATCCGATTCATTAAAATCTTCTTCTTTAAAATGCTTTCCACATACTCTAGAATTTTTTGTTGGAACAAAATTATTACGCTTCATGCAAGAAACCCATTTGTTGTAAAAATGTCTGTTCTTGTTTTTATAAGGGAATGCATAGTAACCAACATTTCTATGGACACCAGAATTATTTTAACAACCGTAAACACTGCACGCAGGCATCTTCACTTACGCTACACAATAAACAATACTAGGGAATACAAGACCCTGCACCTTTCACACAGTACCAGAGCAAGCCAAACTAAAACTGCTGATGGCGCAGCACGTTAGCTGCATGACGTCACAGCCTTGCAACACTATAATTTAAATTGCTCACAGAATGAGAATGAGCGAACATAAAAATAAATGGTTTTCGATTCTGCACTTAGCGAGAATCATATTTTATTCCAAGCTAAAGCAAAAATTTTTGTTCAGTACCCCTTTAAGTCCTGATTTAATGTTTACATTATTGCCTTCAAGTAAATCAATTAGAAGATTTTGAAAGTTATTTGGTATATTAGTTCGATACAAGTATCGTCTTATTGTTCATGAGCAACACTGTTATAAGCCCTAGTAACAGTGCTTTTTTTGTGATGGTAGGCAATGGTATGCAGTACGGAACCTTTTTTCATACAAAAAAATTAAATTTGGATATTACTTGCAATATTGTTATCACAATTCCTACAAAATTATGGCCTATTACTTAAAATCAAGCTTGTTTGTTGGGTTTGCTAGATTTCTACATACTTAATAGCCTACATACGTCCACGTGATAGTGTCTGTAAATTGCCCTGATTATCGGACTGCAAATGGGTTGGGGGGTTGGTTTTTCCAGCCCTCAGCAAACAGCTCTTATGGTCAAGGTCATTCTAACGGTATAAGTATTACCCCAAGTGCAGTTAACGCTAACGTAGTAACATACATATAGTAAGTAGCTAACCACCATAGTTAATCAGGGGTTAGTGCGTGTCTAAATTTAACTGCATTCGTTGCTTACAAACCATTGGTTCATGCTGCAGAGTTAAACAAGTTCATAGTTAGTATAATTGTGAGATTAAGGTGTGCATGTGGTTCACAAATAGAGAGGTGAAATGAGTAAAATAAGTAATTATTTTTTACTGGTGCACAATAAAAGAAAGCATGAGGATGTTTTTTAAATATCTCATAAACCTTCAAACAGTGAATAAAATGAATTGAAGAGAACGTCACAAGTACCAGTAATTTTACTACAATTCAGGGGAGAAACAATTCTGGCCATGATTGTTGGACATTAACTCAGAAAAATGACTTCTGGGAGAAATGTGGGAGCTCCCATAAGTTTCAGTTAATAAGTTTCGGTGAGTGCCACCAGTTTTTTTGTTAGAAACAAAGCACTGCTTAGAAATATCCAGAAAGGCAATGCATCAATTTCCTTTTCCTGTTTGGCTGATTAAAGGCAACAACTTAAGTTATAATGGAGGAATTGATATGAGTACCAGGAACAGATATGAATCCTCGCTGATGAGATGATAAGTCTGTGTAAGTTCAAATATGGTTATCAAGAATTTTTTCTATTAATCTTCAAACTACTGCCATAAAGCCATACTTACCCTCTGCAATAACCCAGCAAGTATTCTTCCTACATAGTCACAAGTGCTGAATATTAGATATCCCACAACAGGAACAAAGAATACATCTGAAAAAACAAAATAATAATAATAATAATAATAATAATAATAATAAAACTCTGGCAGTTAAAATAGTAATTAATATTATTATTACTTTAACTGACAGCGCTAAAACCAGAAAGTCATATCTTACTTGCAATCAGTTAGCATACACACTAATACATTTTAACTACAGGTATAGTAATAAGAAAATATGATAATAGGTAAAAGTTGAGTATTACAGTTAATTATACGATGTAGGCCAAGTTTTACATAATGTCCTAATGTGTATAAAATAAGAGAGAATATAGGCCCACAATAATACAAATAATCACTAGGTGGCCTGTTTATAAGAAATTAATTCTAACAGTATTAACTTAAAAATAACAATAATAATGATATAATTATTATTTATTATAATATAATAATAATTATTATTACTACTACTACTATTAGGCCTACTATTTTAACTGACAGAGTTACAAAACCTGAAAGTCATACCTTATGTTCAATCAGTTGGCATACTCATGAATATATGTTATGCTTTTAACTACCGGTTATGAAAAGTTATCACGACCATCTTCAAAGAATGCACACCACCTGGAGACAATGCTACGGTCCATACACTCATCCCCATACATGCTTGTCCCTGTGAATTTCACTCAGGTTAAGCCCTTCAGCCCATAAAACTCGCACTATACCTTGCTAAAGAAATTCTTGGTCGGTAAACACTTTCTCTCAGATGCAGAATTGAAAACAGCAGTCTGCAGATGGCTATGTTCCAAACGAACAGACTTCAATGAACAGGGTATTTGAAACTGGTATCACGATGGGAGAAATGTGTTGAGAAACTTAGCGACTATATAGAAAAATAGACAGATGTCCCTTAATGTGTGCATTTGTTTGTAATTATACCTATTAACGTTTTGTAAAAAAAAATTGTGTGTTACTTTTAGGTCCACCCTCATATAATAGGATTAGTTTACCTAGTAAAACTGACACTACAGGTCTTACTGGAATTGAATAGCATTCTATTTGAAGAGGCCCATTAACTATCAAGTCAAAATTGCTTTGCAATAATTTACAATCAGAGACACTAGATATTTTATTCCATATGCATAGGTCATCAGCATATGCTAACCTATTACATGTTAATATGTCAGATAAATAACTTTTAGATAAAATTAAATAAAAATTGTTTACAGTGGATATTTATTTGTCATTCCAACAAAAACACACAACGTTTCGGTCAAACCATAAGACCTTCTTCAGGTGACTGTTTACAAGAAGAGAATAAACTCTCAATTGTCCGTGTCATAACAAACACTTCCGTTGTAAGTGGAATGCGCACGATTAGAATGGGACAAAAAATTGGTATAACGAAAATGCTTATCAATCCAATCAACAGGTATTTCATACGAGGACTCTTCTATAACATCCACAGGAGGAAGAGGAAAGCGTATAACATGTCTATTCTTGTTTGTTCTCTTCATGACCCCCAACCACTCATCACCCAAGTCACCGTCAAATCGGTTCAAAACGAAAGCTTGATTACATCCGATATTCCAAGCTTCGCACACTTTTCTCCTAATAACATTGTCCTCAACCTTTAAGATCTTCAAAGCACCCATACGATGATTATTCTCGATCAAATGTTGGCTAAGACCAGTAGACGTTTTCCTACTTCTAACATCTCTCTCGTGCTCACGAAGTCGGATTTTAAAGGATCTACCTGTTTCACCAATATAAAATTTATCACAATCCAAGCATGAGATTGAATACACCCCTGGATATTTCATTCGGTCCTTATTTCTGCCGAACCTTTTATATTCAGAAAAAATTGTTTCAATAGTTCCATTGGTTTTGTAAGCAGGTACCAACTCGAACTTACGAAAAACCTTCTCGTAACGTTCGCTCATGGCTGGGTGGTAGGTCATACCCACATACTTAGTATTAGGATCCTTAATCTCACCATCTCTATTCATACAATGTTTTTCAGCCTCCTTCCATATCATATCCATTCTTCTTTCATCAAAACCATTGATCCTGGCTAAACGAAAAATCTCCCTTTTTTCAGAATATAAATCATTGCAGTTGTTACATAACTTTAAGGCTCTAATGGCGAAGTTACGCCAAACGTTGTGTTTAATCCTATGGTGGTGTGCGGATTTCTTATGAATATATAATTCACCTTTATTATTTTTCCTGTAAAGGCCCAATTTAATCCTCGGATAGTCTAGGACAATTCTTAAGTCCAGGAAATTTAGAGTATTATTCTCGGACCTTTCAATAGTAAATTTCATTCTGTTGTTAAAACCATTAAAATCCTCCAAAAGCTGTCCAGAAATATCATTCCTAGAAATAACCAAGATATCATCAACATAGCGAATATATACAGCAATGCTGTCCACATATTTGCTAATAATGGATCTCTCCATGAAGAAAAGGAAAATGTCAGAAACAATACCAGACACGGGGTTTCCCATGGCCAAGCCTTCGTTTTGTTTGTAGATAATACCATTAAACTGAAAAATGTTGTAGTCAGTACAAACATTAAACCACCTAAGGTACTCATTAGCAACAATACTATCCACGCCCAATTCAATAAGCCATCTAAAGAGATACTCTCCTGCTTGAGCTCTGGGTACACTAGGATACAAAGAAACGACGTCCAAACTAAACATACGAAGATCTTTGTTATATACAACATTATCTAAAATTTCTCTTGCTTCAAAAGAGTTGCCGATTGACCATTTCGTTCTTTTTTGTACACCCATTAATCTTTCAACCAAAGTTTTGCTAAACCATACGCCGGATGACAGTACATGGGAATAATAAGTCTAAGAGGAATACCTGGTTTATGTGTCTTGGGTAAACCAAAACAATTAGGCAATTCGTGTTTATGACCAAAAATTTGTTTTTTAGTGTTATCACTAATAGTAACACTACTATCAATAACTTTTAACACCTCCTTTTGAATGATCTTGATAGGGTTCTTCTCCACCACAGAAAAATCAGGAGGTTGAAACATTCTGCCATCTTTTCACCATATACGGCAGAATCAATAAAAACAGGACAATTTTCTTTGTCACTCTTAATAACAAAAATATTGTTGTTCTGCATCCATCTCTTGGCGTACGCTATATCATTATCAACATTAGATGTCACAAACTCCCCCATGTTATCATTCAATTCCTCAATGGTCAAAGAAACCTCACGAACAAATCTGCTTTTTATCCCTGCATCATAAATCATATTCGACCCATGAATAGCAGGGGCCAAAAGGTCCTCCATATTATACCCGTTTACTTTGGGCACGTATTTAAAGCCATACCTGAAAACATTGGCAACTTTTTTTGGTATCATCTTGTCGGTCAAATTAACAAAAAGATCTCTTCTTGAAACAAGGTTATCGTCATTCAACCCATTCAAGGGCATAAGACCGTATTTCGTATATTTTTTCAAGATGTTGTTCCTCAATGTTTTTGTTGGAATGACAAATAAATATCCACTGTAAACAATTTTTATTTAATTTTATCTAAATATATTATTCAGTGGAAATCTGGACCATTATGACAGATTTATTTTTTCAGATAAATAATAATTAATGAATACAAGAAACAAGAAAGGGCAGATTACTGACCCCTGGGGAATCCCTTCTGGTATATGGAAGGGCTTAGAAAGGCAGTCCTATTTTGTAAGTAGCTTGTGAACCAGTTTAAATATTTGTCATGTAGTCCTAAATTGGTCAATTTCATTATTAGTAAGTCATGATTTACTACATCAAATGCTCGATTTAGGCACAAAGAATATAACATCTGATTGGGACTGGGTGCAATTTTCTTTTGCTATGTCATTAAGAAGAGTAACAATATTGATTGTGGTTGATTTATTTTTGGTGAAACCGTGTTGGAAATCATGTAGTTCACTTTTGCAGAAAAATGAGACATGACTCAAAAGTTTGGAAAAATTATTTGTTCAAAATATAGGTCTAAAATTCGTAACTTCTTTACTTTTCCCCTTCTTATGAGCTGGTCTAATAGCAGAGTTTTTCCACGGGGATGGAAAAGTTTATATTTTAAGTGAAAGATTATAAATCTATGTGAGGACTGGTGATAATATGGGAGCACACCCCTTCACAATAAAGCTTAGAGTTTGATCTGGCCCGCTAGTCTTGGCTACTTTAAGTTTTTTAATTGATGACAAGATATCCAAGTTTAAAATAGACTAACATATAATAATAATAATAATAATAATAATAATAATAATAATAATAATAATAAAATAAAATAATAATAACAATAATAATAAATTTAATTTAAATCGTTTTAATATTGTTTAAACTTCCTCTGTGTATTACAGTTTTAAAGATATACTATTTTAAGTAAGAATAAGGATTTTCATAAATTAAGAAAGCACCAATAAAGAGATTCATCATTCTATAGGCCTATGCTAGGATCATGAATACCTTTATGTGAAAACGCTGTAACAGTATTTTTCTAAAGTCAATGAGAAGTGTATAACATTAAAAATAAAATAGCCTAGTTGTGTTTCCCTCTGCATTAGTCCATCATAAATTTTACAAGAGTCGGCATATGAAATCTTTCAAAAGAATGTTAGAGATTCACAACTGGCCTTGAGACCATTCACTGAGTTTCTTCTGTGTGGGAGAGTTGTGTTGTTAGGTTCCCATCCCAAGGACTATTTTTAAAAGAAACAGTTCCTTGCTATCCAAAACAACAAAAATGCAAACAACTTTGTAACAGTTTTATAAGGGAAGGGTTCTTGGAAGAGCTGAAAAATGTTAAACAATTACCATTCCAAGCATTGCCATTTCCTTTTGCTGTAGAATTTACAAGAACAGTCACTGCAGGATACATAGCAAGAGATACAAAAAATGTCAGCCACACTGCAAACCCAAACATCCATATCTGAAATAAAAAAATTGTGGGCAATTAAAAATGCTATTTATGACTGAAGTATTAAATTTGATATACCTAATTTATGACTTAGCCTCTTCTCAGAAATTAACCTTAAGGTATGCTCTAGCAGCATGTTTGCCTTTTAAATATATGTTCAGAATGAAAGTTACTTTTTGAAGTACTGGTCAGTCGTTGGATCATTAATTTTCATACATATTTATGACATAGTGATATAAAATTATTATTAAAGCAAGAGATTAGAAAGATAAAACTGGCTTCATGGTCATAATGCATATAATTTTAAGTTAAAATTCATTTTCTACAGTCATGTAACATGCAAGAAAAATGGAAAAGATTTGCATCCTCTGGACAATAATGGGGTGAAAAATTTTGATGTTAATAATGGCAGAGGACTGTTTCAAATTATGATACAATCTGAAAGAAAGATTCAATAAATTTGAACACTTTTGCTTTCTTGCATATATGTAGTATAGAGAAAGTATTGTGATCGTGACAAAAAATCGAAATCAAGATAACATCGGGAAAAGATGTTTCACGGTGCCTTAGAAACCGAAAAAAAGTGTTTTTGGAATGACGTCTTTCCGTTTGTCTGTGGACAAGCACAGTGGGTAAACTGTTCATTGTATTTACTTCATTTTTCGAATTAAGGACTTATTCAAAATTTTATCGAACTGCCAGAATTTGACATTTATAACTCAAATATTAAGGGGACTTTGCATGAAAATTTTTGATTCTTGAATAATTGGCTCTAACGATTTTAATAAAAATTTAAAATTGGAAACTCTTATCTATGACTAATGAAATGGCAAAATCCGTTTTTCTGCAAAAACGACTTAGAGGGTACTTACTTGTAACCATTTTCAATTTTTCTAGGCTATCTCCGTTACATTGGGCGGGTGATACATGGAAACTTAGCACAGTCAAGTTGTAGAGAAAATAAAAAATATTTTTTTTTTGTTAAATACATTTCGTTATGAAATTAATAGGTATCAAGACAAACGAAATAACATGACTTAAATGCGAATTTCAGAACATATATTTTGATTAAAATATGAATGATATTCTTCTGTTGCCCATAGTAACAAGAATAAAACTAAACTAAACTCCGTGGCGCTACATCCCTGGAGGGACTTGGCCTACCACCCGACCGCTGCGTCATCTCCCGTAGGCAGATGGCAGGATTGGGGGGCATGTGGTCAGCATGCCGACACCCACTGCCGTTAATGGTGGTTTTCTTGACCGGAGCCGCTACTTCTCTATCAAGTAGCTACACAATTGGAATCACGAGGCAGAGTGCACCCCTGCCAGACCTCCCTACCTCAGAAAAATCCGAGGAGGTACCGGGAATTGAACCCGGGCCGACAGATCTGTAGTCAGCAACGCTAACCACAAGACCACGCCGGCGGACAGTAACAAGAATACTACAGCCTAATTATTGTTGTGAAATGTAGTCAGTTTACCACAGTCTAATGAACACACCAAAATCAATTAGAACGAGGTGGTTTAGGGTAATAGGGAAGAGGTCCTGGGTTCAAATCAAATTTCGTGGTCACCCAAATTTACCAGTAGGCTCTTGTAATACCTCATTCATGTAGCATTTGCTTCTATTGTTCGGCCATATCTTAATGTATCCTGCTCTTTGCCTTTGAGATTGAGAAAACCATGCAAACTCCAAGTTATTATTAGTGTTATTATTATTATAATTATTATTATTTCACGGTAAAAGCATTGAACATAAGGATCGACCATGATGCTTTCCGTTCTAGATACTTGTTACTTTTTTCTGTGCTAGCCTTTAACACGTATATGCGAGAAAGTTTGTGTAACATATTTTTGCACCATTTATTTATTAATGCTTTATAACTTAAACCTGTTTAAAATATGGATAATGGAAATATATAAAATACACTTGAAAAGAACAAAAACTTAACAAAAATATTAAATCAATGCACTACACTTAGCATATATCTTCTTTTTGATCTGGCACTGTTCATTAGTTTCTTCATGCAGCATGATGTTCGTTGAATATGACCTCCAATGATACTCTTCAAAATAGCTTGTTAAATAAAATTATCACTTGTGCTATGTTTTGTGTGAAGATGTAAAGTGTTATTTCACTGAATAATAATGATGTAATTTGGTAAAATGTCACGTAAAATTGTGACCAGTTATAAACACGAAATAGTTGAACTTGGACAATCTATGCACTGTTCCAGTGCACAAAAAGAAACAAGTGTGCATGTGCGACTGTTAAAAAAGTTTGAAAAGAGAGATGGTTGAAGGTTGCCAAGGAAGAGTGTTGTCAGTAGGAGTTGGACTCAGAAGTCAGTTGGATTCAGGTTTGAGAGTGAGTAACGAAGCGAGCAGGAGGCCACAAGAAAGGAGGTGGTCGCCGCTCAGTGAGGGGCTTCGCCCATGCTGGAGCCGGCATGTACAGTATAAGAAGACAAGATTCGCCCGTGCTGAAGCTGGCATGTGCAGTACGTGTTGCAATGGAAGTTAAGGTTGGTGCTATGCATTAATAAGAAAGAATAGTGCAAGAGACAGTTGACCGAAAAATAACTAGCATTCCTATATGTAATTCAGAAAGTTAATAGTTGAAAAGCGCAAGCAGTATCGAGATAAAATTTTGAAGAAGTGAACCGTTGAACAATAACGCTAATTTGTAAAAAAAATAGTTCTGAGGAAGGAACAGTTGAAAAAAATGAACTGTCGAACGAGTATTAGTCGAAAAGTTAAACTAGTGAAGAAAATGTGTTGTAGAGTTATAACACTTGAAGACGTGTACTAGTTGAAAATAGATTTGAACAGTTTAAAAGTGGACGAGTACGTGAGTTTATAATGCACAGCAGCGAGAAGAGAGACGGCTTTGAAAAGTTGAATAAGAAGATGTGTGATGGAGAAAATGAATGATGGCTGTGGAGATATAGCTATTGGACTGGGAGTGTTGGTTGGCTTACGTCGTGGCTGCCTGTAGTGAACATCAGCTGGAAGAGAAGAATATGGTAGAGTCTAAGTGGTGCTTAGATTCGAATGGGATCCATTAGAAGATGGACACCAACAGAAGAAGGACTGAACAAGAATGGTGAAGAACATCGCTGGTCTACTGTTTGCCGAGTATTCAAAATTGTTATAGTAAGACATTTTGAACCTGATAGTTTGGAACTATAACTTTCAATGCAATATAATTCAAAGTTATGAGAGTACGATTTTTGGAAAGAGTTAAGAGAAGAATTTATTAAAAGTCAGAGTTAGGTTGATTAATGATACTATGTATAGTGAAAGAAAAATCAGTAAATTCACTTTGAGAATGAGATAGAATGGTAGATTACTGTATTTCAAGTTCAAGAAATAGAAGAGTTAGCTTAACGAGAAGTTAGTTTAGAGAGAAAGCTTAAATAGAAAAAAAAAAAAGTAAGAAAAGTTGCTTGAGAGTGAAGAATAGTTTCGTAATGGGATTCATATGGGAATTCAGAAACATAAATTTTCACAAAATCAAAAAGAGGAAAAAGAGTAAAATGGTATAACAAAATGAAGTAAGAAGTTAAGATAGTCGGCAAGCTTAGGCGCCCTATCGTAAGCACAGGTCAGGGATATCGAGTAAGTGTCATACTCCCAAAAATATGCTACGAACCAAATGTTAAATTAGATATGGCTATTTGTTAATTTATGTGCGCGATGATGCTTTGTGCCTTATCAAAGTAAAAAGAATAAGGGAGACCGAGGAAGTGATGTACTCCTATTGTTGAAAATCAGAGAAAGAATATGGAAGAATTTATTCAAGAATAGTAAGTTGATTGTGGTTAATATTTTAACCTAAAAGACAAAAGAGTTAAAGTTAGTTAAAGAATTTTGGAAGAGAAGTGAACTTGAATAAAGTACAGTAAAGTCTAAAAGTATAGTGGCTTAAGAAGTAAAAGATAAAAGTTGAGTTAAAAAGAGTTTCTGAAAGTAGAGTTTGAATGTAGATCGAACTAAGTTAGAAGTGAGTTGAAAGCAATAAAAGTGAAATTTTGCTTTAGGGAAGAAAAGGTTAGGAAAGGAAAGAGAAAAAGAATAATTCTTATAAAAAGTTATTATAAATGAAATAAATGAGAATTGTTAGTAGAGGGATAATTAGATGGTGTGAACACCAGTGGTCCCAGATAAATATAAAGGAAATGAAGTATAGTAGAAGGCCTGTGTATGACTGAACCTAGCATAATTAAGTAATTATTGAAAAGAATTACCAGAGTTTTTCGGGGGTCAAAACAATCATCGTGCAGTTGTATACTTGTCAGGGACCTTGCCCTACAAATGGTCAAAATTAATTTTTTAGGCTTTTTCTTGTGTCATCGGTTGCAGGGGAGCTGTCAGGTTGACTGTAACTCAGAAGTTGGACATAACTCTCTGTATCGGAGGTCTATCGCCAAAGTTCAATTCTTGGACATAGGCCTAAATTTCATTTTCGTTCTTCTACATTGTCTTTATACTATTGATCTTTTTGAAAAATCATTCTTCTTGGACTGGACAGACAGGGACAGACTACTACAGGATTATACAGTAACTGACTGTTAAGGAAAAATGATATAGAATACATTACAATTGGAAATGGGCATTTATTAGAAGGAAAGGTACATTGTTGTTAATTAGAAATTTATATTGTTGTGTTCCACGTAGTTTTTGGTGAGTGAACAGTAAACTTCAGAATAAGAAAAGTTGATTGTAGAATCCAAGAACACATCTGTAAAATAGAACAAGAAATTGGATTAATTAGTTGAAATTAAGCATAACGACATAATATTGAAATAGATTAAAATTATTACTAACCTTAGTAGAACAGAAAACTGGATGTAAATAAGATTCTAACCAGTAGAATAATAGAGAGTATAATTAATATTAAAAGGGAAATTTCAGTTTTTTTCATATATTAAATGTTTATTTTGGTGATAAAAATATATCATACACATGTAATTATTCTATCAGGTTAAAGGTGGTTACTGAAGAAATAAAATGCTATTGTAAACAACAGTGGAAACTGTAAAGAAGCAAAAAGATTGATTTTTGAATTATAATAAAAATATTGTTAATTGTGTTGGAAACACATAGTTATCATTCTATTCATATTATATGTATTATGACCCAATCAAAGTACTAGAACCCCCTCCATTCTCGACTGTTAAAAGCTGGCCGATAGGCATATATTATGTGAACGAACTTAAGTTGTAATTCAGAAGTTGTAAAGCCCCTCACTGCACTTCTGAAGAAGAAATAATAATAAAAACCAATTAGTGGATGGACAATGATATGTTTGTGGATGGCGCCCATTTTGACAAATAAATAATTCCACAATAGAAAAGAAATTTGATGAGTTAACAATAGTGATTTATGGTGAAGAAGTTTGGGAACACCCTGTATAGTGCTGTCATATATTAAATGGTATTGGAATGTCTAACTACACTTGTAATATCCTGCGTCGCTTAGAGCGGAGAAAACAGGTGCCGCTTACGTAACCACTGGACTGGGTCATTGCTACATAGGGGGATCGTAAGATAGAAACGTGTTATGTAATGAAAAGGATAAAAGTCTGAAGATTTTGAATATAATAAATTAAATAAAGATAAAGTCCATCACAAAATAACCTATTTGCAGTTTATGTGTGGTCTGAAAGTTACATTGATAGGCTTGACTCACTTGCACGACGACATATGTTGATAAATAGCCTATTTGGAGGTTAAGTTATGTGATTGCCACTAGGCAAGGAGTAATCAAGTTCTTAGTTGAAATGTGCTTTGAATCTTTCCTGGTGCTGGTAATATATGATATTTTCCCGGGCTACTAACCAGGTGGTGAATTGGATTAATTCCGACGTTTCGAAGCCAAACTGAGGCTTCATTGTCAAGGAGAATGAAATGCCGGGATTAGATGGCGTGTATTTATAGGACTGCTGTGAGTGGGGACATCCGGATTGGAGAAAGGATTTGTTGAAGACCAACCAATCAGGAAACAGATGGGTTCTGTAAGAACAGGAGGGAAAATTAGAGAAGTAGAATCGGTTCAAATAAGGGCCAACGGTCAATAGGTAGTGAAAATAAATAATTATTATATAGGTGGTGGTGGAAACGAGAAAAAATTGGAAAAAAGGGAAAAAACGGTCCAAATGAGGGCCAATGTTTTTAATTACTTCTACTTCTCTAATTTTCCCTCCTGTTCTTACAGCACCCATCTGTTGCCTGATTGGTTGGTCTTCAACAAATCCTTTCTCCAATCCGGATGTCCCCATTCACAGCAGTCCTATAAATACACGCCATCTAATCCCGGCATTTCATTCTCCTTGACAATGAAGCCTCAGTTTGGCTTCGAAACGTCGGAATTAATCCAATTCACCATCTGGTTAGTAGCCCGGGAAAATATCATATAAGTTCTTAGTTATTCACTTCACAAATAGCCGAAGACTGCTTTGTTGTCACTTAGTGAATTGAATGTCGTGATGAAATTTCACCTGAAGCATGCCTCACAAAAAATTGTTTATACGATTTAAATAGTGAGAACTTCAATTATAGATGAAGTAGTATTCATAACTCACCCGCATTATTAGCGAGCGAAGGAATTACAATCTTTGTTACTGTTATGTGACCAGCAGACCGCAGGTTAAGAAGTTGTTGTTTAGATGTACATGGCTTCTGACGTTACACGGCTTAGCTCCGCGGATAGAATGTTGTTCCAATTGAATTTACATGGCTTCTGACCCCTTTGAGGGTCCGTAATCACATGTAAAATGGAATGAATTCTTAATTAATTTACGTCATCTGAACGGTTAATGGTTGAATACTTTCAATGACGCAATAAAAAACCAATAGGAAATAAATGTATTATCAATTCAGAATGCCAATTTTTGATACACTTAAACATTACTTAAGAAGACAAAAGAATTATTTTATAATTCAACAAAAGCCCTTGATACGCTTAAACAATATAACATATGGCAGGCCATACTTGATATAATAACATAACATGTAAATTGTAATATTTTCTTGAGAACTTCATAAGATATGTACAAAGAAAATAACAGAGCAAAGTAAAACAAACTTATGAATCACTTTTAGGTGATTTAACGAAATTAGTTCTATCATATATTTAGGCGATTACAAGTATCCAGTATCTAAGCTCGTTACATTTCATGAAAATAGTAAAAGTTAAGGGGAGATGGTAGTTACCGCTAGCAAAATGATAGAAAATATAGCGTATGTTCAAGAAGCCATAACTCAGGTGTTAACAGTCAGATTTAGTTGAATTTTTTAAGCAGAAAATGGTTGTTCTAGAACTCGCTGTTTGGTAGGAAAGAATTTTTCAACACATAGGTGATAATTTTGTTTTACAGTTACTTCCCTTGACATAGGTACACTTTATTCAATTTCTGTAGCTTAGATTTTTGTGAAACTTGGGTGGGAACTTACTAACAACAGGTATTACTATTTACCCTAGAACAATCAGTCTAATATGTACATTATTACTGCATGAAAACTTCACGTCTAAAAAAAGAAGACTTTTTAAAATAAAAATAGTTGAAAATTCTGTATAGTTAAGACTTTTCCCATAATTCTGCTAAGGGAGATTTGTCATCTATCTATAATGAATTCCTGAAAGTTTCATTATTTTAGCATGAATAGCTTTTCATAAAATGGTACCTGAAGTACAAGAAATATAATTTTACAGGAGAGCGAAAAGAAAATGACGTGTCTTATGGTGTTTTATCCATTTTAGAAAGCTCCAGGTCGCTCTGCTTGGCTTAATAATAACGCAACATATAAAACCTATATATCAAAATGTTCACAAAACTATGATTTATTACATGAGCCTAAGAAAAAAGTAGATTTTTTTTGTCACTGTTAACTACCATCTCCCCTTAACACTTTGATTAAATTTTAGTTATGTTTAGTGAATTTCTAGGGGAATTCAGAACACTTGGCAACAAAGAGCTCCTGGACTGTTGTGGAGAAAAGTTTGACTAATACAAGTGAGTAACGAATTGCGAATGTCGGCATGGCAACATTACGTAAGATTATGCATTAAGCATCTTAAACAAATTGAATTAACATTAAATATGTAATTACGAGAAAACACTTTTGAACATGTTAGATTAATGAGAGGTAGTATAAGCCTTTCGGCTTCTCAACACTGCAACCTTTAATAGATCTATTGTTAATATCCAACTCTAACAGCCTCACTTTAATTTAAAGCTTTTAAAATAGCCAATAATTTTCCTGGGTGATGTTGAGGCAATCTGTCCTGGAGTCGGAAAAGCAAACTCCAGATGCCCTATTCTTTGTTGGGCAATTGCTTCGCATTCGCAAAGTATGTGCCCTGCTGTTTATTTTCCTCTAAGCAAAATGTACATGTATTCAACTCAGCCTTGCCCATTTTATAAAGATGATCTTTGAGAGGGCATTGTTCAGTAAGGAGGCCATTTATTATCCTCAACTCCTCTTTGCTTGGCGTAAGGATCTTCTTTGATCTTTTCGCTGACAATTCAATGAAATGATTTAACTTTGGAACATGGTCCCAATAGTTACTTGTTTTCCTGGGTTACCAGGCTTTTACATTTCCTTTGATATAGCCATCCGGTACTCCACAGAATGGTTCTGGGCAGATACTGGCACCACGAATGCCTTTATTAACATTTACATGAGTACATATTTCAATGGCATGCACTTCTGCTTGGAATATGGTGGGTTCTTAGCCAAGAGCTTTTGCTAGGGCAAAGTTGGGCCCATAAACTCCTACGCCAGTTTTCCCATCCATTTTAGAGCCAACCGTGAACCATACAAGTGACTCGTTTCCAAAGCTAGGTCCTTGCTCATCCCAAGTCTGACGATCAGTAATTGTGACTGTAAAAAAATAATCCAAGTTGGATTTAGGTGTCATCCAGTCCCAAAGTGTAATTAAATTATCCACCTTAATTTTATGGAGAAATTGACCAGTCAGGTCACCAGATTTGAAACTCATATATCGTTGCAGTCTAAGGGTACATGATAAGGCAACCTTCTTTACCTCAATATGCAGTGGTGTCAAGCCTATTAAAGCCCTTTTGAACAGGTAATGAAAGATAGCAATTAAAATAGTCAATACAAAGAAACTCGTGATAATAATACAAATTATGCATATGAATAAATTAACCTCAAATTCTAACCTAAATTAAGTGAGATGGAACAAAAATAAATAAAACACATGGTATAACCAAGTGCCGAAAGCTTGGAACCAATCCTCCAATGCATATTCTCAACATCAGGAAAACCTCAAGTCACACACAAGTAAAATTTCCTTATACAAGGGTCGCTCAGAAAGTAATGCACTACATTTTTTCTTCAAGAATTATTTACTGAACACAATGAAACTTACACACAAGAAATAATTATGTTTCTTCTACACTCCTTATTTTTCCACGTAATCCCCGTTCCGTTCTATGGCCTTCTTCCAGCGAGACACAATGGCGTGTATGCCCTGTCGGTACCACTCCATGTTCTGGTAACGAAGCCATTTCTGCACTGTGTGAATCACCTCTTTGTCATCCTCAAAATGTCTTCCGCGAATGGCATCCTTTAATGGCCAAACAAGTGGAAGTCTGAGGGAGCTAGGTCAGGGCTGTAGGGTGGATGGGGTAAAACTTACCAACCCTGTTTAGTGATGTGTTCCGAAGTCCTCAAACTTGTGTGAGGCCGAGCATTATCCACACTTCCTTTGCTGATTGACAGCTTCAGCGCCAACTGCCGAGTAGCTATTCGTCGGTCCTCGCGAATGAGCAAATCAGCAAGCTGCATCTTGTCAGGTGTGACAGCCGTGGATGGCCGCTCCGAACGCTGCAAAACTTGGAGCTCTGCCGAACCGCCTTTTGATGGCCTCACCCTCTGTGCCCAGCAACTAACCGTACTTCTGTTGACTGCAGATTCTCCATAAACTGCACACAAACGTTTGTGAATGTTCCCAACAGTTTCTTTCTCTGCAGTAAGAAATTCAATGACTACAGGCTGCTTGTAACGTACATCACAGACGCCACTTCGAAACACTGCTGAAGCTACGCTATTTGTCTGAAGAAACACAAAATTTGCACGCGCACTCCTGAAAATTCAAATAATGTATATCTAAAGTTTCGCATTCGTACCATTACTGTAGGCTGAGAAGAAAATGTGGTGCATTACTTTTTGGGCGACCTTCGTAATATAATTAATTCCAGTTGAACCATCAGGTTTGTTAAAAGAATATAATTCTCACAAGTGGTGGCTGCACTTCAACTACAGGGTGCGGCATTTATAGTTTCCCATTTTCAAAACCATGTAACACATTTATTTAACAAACAAATAAGCTAAATTGAACATTTTTAAATGTCTTACACTCTGGAGTTTGAAATTCTGGTCTTACTTTTTTATATAATATCCTTGGGCTGCCCTACATTCTTCAACACATTGTTGCAATTTCCCTCGTACACTGGCCATTATGCGATGTGTGGTATATTGCGTAACATTTGCAATTTCCTGCAAACGGCCACTTCAAAGTACTAAGGTCGTGGTGTGGTGTGCCATTGCAGCGCAGGGTATTATTGGCCCTTATGGTGCTTCGGTGACTGTCAACTCTGAACGTTACAATCACATGCGGCAAGCTTTCTTCCTACCAGAGCTGATACATCGTAACTGGGATATTGAGAGATTCTGGTTTCAAGGGGATGGTGCTGTCACGTTGCAAATTCGTGACATATAAAAAGAGGTATGGACCACGAGGAAACCATTCATAAACAAGAGAAAAACAAAAGAAACTATCGATACTATGTGAGTTTTGTTTGAATTACAGGAAGAAGGAAGTGTGCATGCGCGCGCGGAAAAGTGATGAGAAGTGACGGTTGCTGTGTTGAAGGGAGAGAGAGTCAGCATTGGAAGGTTGAAGGAGAAGGTTGTGCAGAAAGGAAGAGTTAGTTGACGAGACTTGGAGTGAGCGGCAGTAGTGGCGACGGTGTTGCCTGGCGTTCTGTGTCAGAATACAAGCCGAGATGACCATCTAAACGAGGAAACAACGGCCGATGGCTATATGGAGATAGCTGTTGGATTGGAACGAGCCAGAACGTTGGTTGGCTTATGTCGTGGCCGCTGGGAGCGAACATCAGCTGGAAGGAGAAGAATATGGTCGAGTCTAAGTGATGCTTAGATTTGAATGGGATCCAATGAGAAAATGGACACCGACAGAAGAAGGACTGAACCGGAAGAGTGAAGAGCAACATGGGTCTACATCTTGTTGAGTATAAAAAAAACTGTTAATATAAGACATTTCTTTTTGATGCGGAAGATTCTGAATTACCATTCTAGTTTGTTGA
Source organism: Ectobius pallidus (assembly GCA_964059195.1). Lineage (NCBI taxonomy): Eukaryota > Metazoa > Arthropoda > Insecta > Blattodea > Ectobiidae > Ectobius > Ectobius pallidus. Next base: position 42,492,926 of record CAXKWD010000008.1, read on the forward strand.
TTCTAAATTATGACTGACGAACAGATTTTCTGGTGAGAAAACGAATATCTTGATTGTATAAGTATTGGTAAAACAGTACGAATATGCAAAGTTAGATGTATTAACAGTAATACAGTAGTCCTATGTTTTCACTCTCTGTCGGGAAAGTTAAGAAAGAAGTAAATTTGAGAAGGAATAAAGAAATAGTGGGTAAGAAATCTCTATACTTTGGGTGTTCATATGTTGTTGGGCCACGAACGAATACGTAGCTGGTCTCAGCTGGAGAAGCCTATGAATACGTTTTGCATTTTCAGACAGGTCGCGAGGAGAGTAAGGAAGAAATTATAAGGGGCATGAAAGTAATTCTTATTTGGGCTCCTCCCACTTGGTTTTCGTTAAGGTAACAGTTGGGAATCTACATGTTTGGATGGCATGCTGGCCTATAATGTTTGGTTACTTTATTAATAGATAGGTCGCGAGGAGAGTAAGGAAGACATTATAAGGGGCATGAAAGTAATCCTTATTTGGGCTCCTACCACTTGGTTTTCGTTAAGGTAACAGTTGGGAATCTACATGTTTGGATGGCATGCTGGCCTATAATGTTTGGTTACTTTATTAATAGATAGATTTAACAAGAGAAGGCATTGGAACAGAGTAGAGCAAGTATGAAAATTTGGTAGGAGATGAGTGAGAGAAAAGAAAGTTGGGTTAATAGAAATTCACTTTGGAAGTAAATTGGAAGTGTAGAATGTATAATTCAAATTCGAGGTTAGGTTAGAACAGAAAAGAATTTCACGAAGTTGGAGGATAGATAGAAGTTACTGAAAAGGGTGTAGATGGGTTTCAAATTAGAATTCAGGGGAATTCAGAAGCATAAATGTACACAAAACAAAAATTAATTAACAAGAGAGCATAACGGTCATACAACGAAAGGGTTAGTGAAATTGAAGTAGATAGGAATTTGAATGAATTACGACCAGAAATGAAAGTATTGTGGGTTGAAGAACTTAAAGGAAGGGTAAACTAAAAAAATACCCTTTTCTAATTTTAATCTCATCGCACGGAGCTTTGAATTACGAAACGAATGGTGATCTCGTGAACTTCAGGTGCCCAATATTACGCCTTGTACGGGTGAAGTAAAACGCTCCTGTGACGTCACTCCTGACTAACTCGCTGGCAGGACAACAGCTACTGTAATGCTCGCGCCTGTGTTTCTAATACATCACAAAGTCTCATTTGTGTTTGTTGTTGATAGAGATGCCTGCAATGTTACCTTCTAAGGACAAATCTCGGTATTCACAAATTAATATCACACGAAAAGAAAATGACAAGGAATTATTTAAAGAGTTGCAAGGAAGAAAAGAAAATACGGAATGGTGTAAATGTGGGCTGTGTGTACATATGAAAACGGGCCACGAAAGTGTGTGTTGTTGGGACCGTGAAGTAATTTGTGAACAGAAGGGGGTTGTAGACTGTGTAACACGACATTGCTCATTCGATAGCGTTATTATAAATAAAGATACACTAGTTGCCAGGCGTTATCAGTTAGTACTTAGAGCTAATACAGTTAAAAAACAAAACATTTTTCAAGATACGAACAGAGTCACTTTCAGATTCAGAATCATCTTTTGCGGTAGTAGAAATTTCTGAAATGCTAAAAGAGCTATCTAAATCACAATTTCTAGAAGAAACATTCAATGAATCTGTGCAAACATTGACATAAGTTTCATTTCCTAGTTCACACTGAACGCCTACTCTGTTAGAAACTGAATTTTCGTCATAAATACTAGATTCCACATTCATGATTTGTCCATTCCCGGATACTGAAGGATTACTATTCAAATCTTGCAACAACTCTCTCATTTCCTTCTTCCTCGAGTACGACGATTTTCTTTTCTTCATTGGCGGTGTTTCAGATTTCCCACGCAAAAGAAGTGATGGCACAGCACTTCTTTTTTAAACAGATTGCGGGGTTTCTCCAGATAACTGTGTTCGTAACTGTACCAAAAGCTCGGTATCATTTTCTTCAAAATGTTGTGAACAAACCGTACTGTATTTAGTAGGAGCAAATTTTTCTCTTTTCATTTTTATCAGCCATTGCTTATTTACGTTCGGGTGACTTATCTCTGTTGGGAACTCGATGGAAAGATATTTTAAGTGTGTTATCACTCTTCGACGATGAGTTTGTACACCCCACAACACAACAATAAACCATTGTTTGAACAGATACTCACTAAAAAACTGTAACAGTAGACAGAATGCTGTGAAATGTCTTTCACCGGGCGAGACTGAGCCAAGCCTTCGTCAAGCGTGACGTCACGCGCCCATCGCGTTACAATAAATAGATTCGTTTTGTGATTAAATGTGAAGGTGTAAAACATTTCTAACAGTGAATATCATTTCTTAAAAACACTCTCTTTCAATCCGTATGAAGAAAATGATACTGAATTTTTAGTTTACTTTTCCTTTAAGGGTCAAAGTGAATTTAAGAGAGAGGGTTAAATAGCATTGTAAAATCGCTTAAGGCGAATACAAGAAAAGTAAGAGGAAACTTGATAATTCTTTTCTAGTTGTTATAAATTAAATAAATTAAAAATAACGAAAAATCATTAAGGTGGGGATACTGTAAGGTGATGTGAACACTGGAAGTATCAAGTAAAATAAAACAAGAAGTTAAGTCTAGTAGTAGGCCTAGTCCAAACCTAGCAAGTTAAGAGTAATTATTGAAAAGTTACCAGAGCTTATCGATGCCCGAGGCGTTCATCGGCCCCAAGAGCAGTGAATAGACTTGTCAGGGACCTTGGTCATCGATTTATCAAAATTAAGTTTTTTTTAGGCCTTTCATATTTCACCGGTTGCAGGAGAGATGTCAGGTTGGCTGTAACTCAGGATCTAGACATAGCTCGCTGTATCGGAGGTCTATCGCCATAGTTCAATCTGTGGATATAGATCTAAATTTCTATTTCATTCTTCTATACATTTGTCTTTACTATTTATCTTTAAAAACAAAACAACTTATTCTTCTTTGACTGGACAGACCAGAACAGACTAATACAGGACCATATCATAAGTGACTGTTAGGGTGAGAAAATAAAATAAAATACGTTATAATTGAAAATGAGCATTTATTAAAGAAGTATTCACATTGTAGGGTTCTATAGGATCTTCTTTTTCTGTGAAATTCAATTGTTGATGTCTCAAATGTGTAATGAAAGAAATATTTGATTGCAGAATTCAGAAATCAACCTGGAAAATAAAATCAGAAATTACTTGAATTGGCTGAAAGTTATTAGACTAGTACAACACTGGAAGGAAACTAATTAAGGATACTAACCTTATTAAGATCAGCTAACTGAATATTGTTCTTCACATGATAAATGTTGATTTTGGATAATAATAGTATAATATATATTTACAACAATCATAGTGTTGGTGAGAGTAAGTACAGAGGGAACAAAAGTTATTGTAATTGAAAGTAAAATTTGTAAAATAACTGCAAAACCAACTGAATATATTGAATAAAATATTATTGTTAATTGTTAAGAAAAAAAATAGTTAAAGTGGCTTTATTATTCACGTGGTGAAATAAATATGTTACCCCCTTAAATAATAAGAACCCCTCCCTATCTCCACTGTTTAAAAGCTAAGCTGAGAGGCATATATATATATATATATAAACTTGTATATATATAAAGTATACTGTGAACAGACTTTTGTTAGAAGTTACAAAAAAAAATAATAATAAATATAAAGTTGGAAAAAAATTATGATAATTAATTAGTGGGTGAATAAAATAGTAAGTTGGTGTATGGCGCCCTTTAACAAACAAATATTTCCACCAGTGAAAGAGAAATTAAGTTAGTAGAAAATAAAAATATAGTGAAGAAGTTTGAGAACACCCTGTACGGTGTGTTTATTCCGAATTAGCGTTGGAATGTTAAAGTACACTTGTCGTCCTTTGCAATCCCAAGACAGGTGTAGTTACGTAACTGGTTAACTAGGTCATTGTAACGAGAGTTCATCGGACTATAAAACTAGATTACGTAAAGAGATAGATTCTTGAAAAAGACAAGATAAAATGAACTTTATAGAAATAAAGTAAGAAAGTCCGTCGCAGTGCTACAGCACATACTGCACGTCTTTCAATGGAAACGTTACATGCTGCTTTCCCCAGTCGAATTCTTCCCAGGTTTGGTGATATCCAACGGCCCTCCAAATCTCCCAACCTTACTGAACCAGATTTTTTTCTATGGAGCTATCTGAATTCTAAAGTTTTCGCTCATGCCCTCCCTGACACTAACAGTCTTGGATATGCTATTCAGCAGGAAATTGCAAATGTTACGCAATACACCACACATCACGTAATGGTCAGTGTAAGAGGGAGATTGTAGCAATGTGTTGAAGTTAATGGAGGGCATCCCAAGGACATCATATTCAGAAAGTAAGACCAGAGTTGCAAATCCAAGACTGTAAGACATTATAAATGTTCAATGTAGCTTATTTGTTTGTTAAAGAAATGTGTTACACGGTTTTTAAAATGGCAAACGATAAATGCCGCACCCTGTAGTTACATTAAGAGGGTTCATCATATTAATCTATCGAGCTTTAATTCGTCAATGTAAGTCGCCCCAAGACTCAGAAGGCTGGGAATGTCTATAAAGCAAAAAGTGTGAGTTAACTAAGAATGCTGGGTAGGTCTATAAAGTAAAAAGAGTGATTTAACTAAGAATTCTGCGTAGGTCTAGTAAAGTAAAACGGATTTAACTCAGAATGCTGGGTAGGTCTAGTAAAGTAAAAAGAGTGATTTAACTCAGGTGCTGGGTAGGTCTACTAAAGTAAAACTATTTAAAAAGGATATTTAACTCAGAATGCTGGGCAGGTCTAACAAAGTAAAAATAGTGCTTTAATTCAGAATGCTGAGTAGGTCTAATAGAGTAAAAAGAGTGATTTAACTCAGAATGCTGGGTAAGTCTAGTAAAGTAAAAAGGAGGATTTAATGCAGAATGTAGAGTGTTTAGGCTTATATGTTTTTAGTAGCTATGTTAGTGTTTTGTATCTAAGTATTAATTCATTATCTATAATATGTATATGTATTACGTAATTGTAATGTAGTTTCTGACTGGTAGAGCGGAAGAGAAGGCCAAATGGCCTTAGCTCTGCCAGAATAAATAAAAAGAGAAAAAGAAAAATGCTGAGTAGGTTAAAGTAAAAAGAAGGATTTAACTCAGAACGCTAGGTAAGTCTAGTAAAGTAAAAAGGATTTAACTCAGAATGCTGGGTAGGCCTAGTAAAGTAAAAAGAGTGATTTAACTCAGGTGCTGGGTAGGTCTAGTAAAGTAAAAGTATTTAAAAAGGAAATTTAACTCAGAATGCTGGGCAGGTCTAACAAAGTAAAAATAGTGATTTAATTCAGAATGCTGAGTAGGTCTAATAGAGTAAAAAGAGTGATTTAACTCAGAATGCTGGGTAAGTCTAGTAAAGTAAAAAGAAGGATTTCTCTCAGAATGCTGGGTACCGGTAGGTCTAATAAAGTGAAAAAAGAGTGATTTAACTCAGAATGATGAGTGAATCTATAGAAAAGTAAACATTATAAACACTGTGAAGCTAGTCAAATAAAAATGTAACTTAACTCAAGTTATAAGAAAGCAACATGAGATCTAGGCGAGGTAGGCCTAGATGGAAGAGAGGTTAGATGGGTAAGTAATAGGAGAGTAGGCCTGTAGGGATAAATATTTGAATGGTTGGATGAAATAAAAATAATTACGAAAGGAGGGTTATCACTAAAAGTGAATTATTAGTGACACGCTACTAAAAAACATATGAGGGTTGGGGCAAAAGTCATGGCAACTATTTTTTTTTCATGAAGATACCAGTCCGGTTGGAAAATGTGATATATACAGACGAAAGGACAAGGTGTTAACTACATGTGTGGACAATGAATAGCACTGAAATATCGTAACACACTAATTTATTACGGTAGTATACAGGGCAATATGGCCTTCATGGTGCTAAAGAATGACAACACAGTAGGCTACACATAAAGTTGACATGACAAACCTGGGCCTAAAGATCCTCAAAGTAGTCCCCTGCTACTGTCACCACACGCTGCCAACGATGTGGGAGGCGCTGAATACCCTCAGCCTCAACATTAGCCGCACCATGTGTGAATCGGGTCACCTGTTGGTGCACAGCATTAGCAATGTCCTCTCGTGTTGCAAACCGCCTACCTTAATCTTGCAAATGAGATCAAAGTCACAGGGCGAAATGTCAGGAGAGTACGGTGGGTGCTCCAATTCTTCCCATCCCCAACGTCGCAGTAGCTGCCCTACACACTCTGCTTTATGTGGTTTTGCATTGTCGTGCAGGATTATTGCACTGTCCACAAGATCTGGAAGTTTCTCCCGAACGCCATGTCGTACCTGTCGCACCAGGAAGTCCCTGTAGTACTGTGCGGTCACTGTTCTGCCATGAGGAACAAAGTGGCAAACAATGACACCCCAGACGTCATACACAACGATCACCATCAATTTGACTGGGGAAGGATTCTGATGGAACTTCTGCCTCCTTGGTGATCCAGCATGTCGCCACTCCGCGGACTGACGTTTCAGTTCTGGTTCGTATGCCCTGGCCCAAAATTCATCAATGGCGATTATTCGTGACAAGAATTGGTCGCCGTCCTGTTGCCAGCGTGCAAGATGGTCGGAGCATATTGCATAGCGCACCCACCTTTGAACTTCCATCAGTGCATGCGGTACCCACCGCGATGCGAATTCGCGTAGGTGCAGCTCATTACGCAATATCCTGTGGACGGTGCGTTTCTCGATGCGACTTGCCCTTTCTAACTCAAGTAGTGTCCATTGTCTGTCTTCATCCAGGAGCTGCTCGATGACGGCATGTGCCACGTCGGTCCGCACACTGACAGGTCGTCCTGAACGTTGCTCATCACTGGTTGACACACGTCCTTGCTGAAACTTTCCTACCCACCGTGCTACTGTACGGTATGGTAGGGCATTATTCCCAAGGGCTTCCACTAATTCACTGTGATATTCCATCACATTTCTCTCTCGGAGAACGGCTATTTTGATGTAAGCGCGCTGCTCAACAGGGGTTACTTCCATCAACAACACTCACCAACTGACTGATTTCACAGCCCTCGCTGCGCTACTACCAGCTATCACAGAGCCATCTGTTGTTCTGCATACACACTATGCCTGCAGAACTTCCACATGACACATATACGTTTGTGATCCATTCACATATCTTCAAGAAAAAAATAGTTGCCATGACTTATGCCCCAACCCTCGTATATTTGTGTAAGTGGAGAAAAGCAACAGATTTAGTTGGTGAATTGTGTTATAATTAAGAATATAGAATCTATGTGGATAAAGATATGATTTTCAAAGTATGGTAATAGACGTCATAAAATTAATTTAAGAAGTCATAATAAATGATGCCTTATGAATTATAGTTCAGGGTAAGTGAATGTATACCTTGAACCAATGAGAAAAGAATAGGAGTTTAATAGAGTTTTTCTAGTTTGCAGACGTTCAGAAATGAAAATGCAAGACTGAAAAGACAGCAACTTCTAGAGACCAAGGACCTAAAAGAAGATTTAAGAAAACATCGGTTAGAAAGAAAGAGATCTTTTAGGTCTACGTACTTTCAAATAATTTTGTTTTTGAGATAGATAAATCATCTTTGTTTTCATATCTTTTGACTCAGATTAATTGGTGTAAAGTTTGTAAATAAATGTTATAAATAATTTAACTAATGATTTCTATAAACACGTTCCTGTGCTCATCTCCACTGATGTCTAGTCGGCAGTTAGTTGTAACGAACTTCTTAATGAAGGAATTTAATTTGTTTAGTTGTGCAATTGAGGATGGCGCCCAATGAGTTAAATAAATTTTTCTTCAAATTGTATCAAGTATGAAGTTGTGGTGAAAAGAATTCTGGAACACACTGTAGTTGTGGAATTCTATAGTCAGTGTTTGTGTTGTACGCAAGTATAGTGAAGTTACGTAAAGAATGTGTAGGTGGAAGGTCATTGCTCATTCTAGAGTTACGTGAAGTATAAAGTAGTCGCACAGAGTTACGCATGGTTTTTCGGAGTATAAAAATCTGTATCTGGTACCCTATGATCCCCAGGTGTGGCGAAGGGGCCTCCAAGTGGAGGTTTCATTACCTATACTAATTTTGATATGCTTATTTTCCGAGAGAGGGTAGAGGGACAGGTGGTAAGCCCATCGCCTCGCAACCCCCCTCTGGAAACTAAGTATTTCTTGGACGTGAAAGGGCCGAGAAATTTTGTCCAGAGGCTCTAATTTAGGCTTGGAGTTCTTTTACGTGCCGTAAATCTACGACACGGAACACCCAGCTTAAAGTCCCTCCCGGAGGACTCCGTGCCCAGGATTTTTACGCCCTGAAAAATCCATCGACCGCGGCCGGGTTTGATCCCGCGCCCTGCGGATCTAGAGGCGGGCACGCTACCTCTAGACCACCGCGGCCGACGGAGTATAAAAAGATGAAATATAAATGAAATTCCTAATTTGAGAAGTCCGTGTCACATGGGATACTAAAGAACTTAGTTAGGCTGTTCAAAATGTATCTAAATGAAACCTATAGCAGTCAAGGTAGGGAAATTTATATCAGATAGGTTTGCGATTAGAAGCAGCTTGAAGCAAGGAGATGCACTATCGCTTATACTTTTTAATTTTGCTTCTGAATATGCCATGGAAGAGTTCAGGAAAACAAGGTAGACCTAAAATTAAATGGCATTCACCTGATTTTAGCTTACGCAGATGATGTTTGTCCGTTGGGCGATGACATAAACACAATCGAGACAAATGCAGAAAGTCTTTTCGTTGACTGCAGAGATGTTCGATTGGAATTTAATACAGAAAAATGCCGCTTAATGTAATCGAGGATAATATTATCAGTCAGGAAATGTTATCACTTTTATGAAGTCCCGTACCAATTAATACTGATACATTGAAAAAGTGCTGTTTATTGTGATCAAAGATTCGGTTTATGTTATCACATTTTCCTTCTTGCAGCTTTATTTCCAGGTACTGTAAATCATTCAAAATTTCTTTTTTAAGGGTTTTATTTCTAACTCAACTGTATTGTGTGGTACTTTTTTTTTATGCCCTCCCTTACCCCGGAGTGGCAAGGAATGAAGCTTATCACCTCCAGTCAAACCAAATTTTGGTAACCATTTGTTTGATGTGTTTATGTAATAGTGCCCTTATGTCCATCCTGATGGGATATGTGGTGAAATTGACATGTTTGGGCTGTGTACTTGTGTCGTTGTGTATTAGCGCGGGTTTGACTTTCTTGCCATGAAGTCGATTGCTTGACCTTTGTTGTGTTTATTTAGTATGGCAATACTATTCCCAGCTCACAGGATGACCAGTTCGAGGTGATGGCATTAATAACTTTCTCTTTTAAGCAGTAAAACATGTTTCGCCACACAGTTAAGACGCAGCTTTTGATTTATGAACATAACAATACTGACATGCAGTGATGGCCATTGTAAAATTAAATTTTAATTTAAGGCATTAAATGTTTTGCTACGCGGTGATCACGGATCAGTATAGGCTTCCAAAAACACTCATAACCCATAACTGAGTATGGAGTATTAATAGTGTGCTTTTGTTCATGATGTCAGAGGGTTCAGAGGAGGGTCCGGAGGGGAAGGTGGGAGCAGTGGTGGTGCGGGAGGGGAAATGATGACGTAAGCAAAGAGTCTGGAGGGGAAGTGATGACATAAGCGGAGGGTCCGGAGGGGAAGTGATGATGTAATAGTAGGTGTGGTTATGACGTCACGACCTACCACGTGATTCAAAATAGCGATGCTTCCGGTTGCTATTGCAAATGGCGGACCAAGCGCGAGATTCAAAATTATAAATTCAAAATGGCGCTCAATTTACAATTGATATTGTAGAAGGCGGGGGATTTGAAAATTAAAGATAGCTGAAGGCGCACGATTTAAAAAATCAAAATGGATGAAGGTGGGAAATTTGAAAATTGGATATTATAAATTCAAGATAGCTGAAGGTGTGGGAGATTTGAACATTGGACATTCCAAATGGCGGACCATGAGCGATTCAAAATCAAAATGCTGGATGGTGGTAAATTTGAAAATTTCAAATTTTTGAAATTTTTATTTCAAATGTTGGTAATCCAAGATGGCGGAAAATTTGAAAATTGGTAATGGCGGAAGGTGGGAAATTTGAAAATGGCATATTTTGGTAATTTTTATTTCAAATGGCGGTAATTCATGATGTCGGAAGATGCATGATATGAAATGGATATTACAAAATTGTATATTGGATATTGAAGATGGTGAATTGCGGGTGGGTGGCATGACGTAAGCGGAGGCGCTGGAGGGGAAGGTGGAGTGGTTATAACGTTACCAATGGTGGGTGGCTATGACGTTACGACCTACCTCAATGGTGGGTGAAGGTGGGTTGGCTTTGTCACGGCCTACGTAATGGTCACATGATTCAATATGGCGGACCAAGTGCACGATTTGAAATAGGATATTATAAATTCAAGATGTTGGAAGGTGGGAAATTTGAAAATGGTGGCTAGCGCATAAGTTAATCTATTTACCTAAAACAATAATTTTCACTATGATCCTGGGGTAAACTGAGCCTTGGCCGGTGCATAAAATTGATAATCTTCCCGTACATCATCCCTTGGTCTATAGAGGGAATAATACTATGTTATACGGCTTAATAAATACATTATTCATACGCATATTGGCTTTGTAAAGTATATTTATAAGGAAGCGAGGAAATAATATGCTTGAGTGATTTAAACATGTGGAACTATACTAGCGTACACTAGAGATTTCTGCTGAGTTAAGCGGATGTATACCAACCTTCATTCAAAGTATCAACTCACATTGCTCGAGAGTTAACATCATATTGCATCGGAGCGCACACAGCATGTGGTACTATCTTTTTGTCTTTTGGAACAACCAAGCCCACCTAAAGCAGAGTTACATGTGTGGCAGTATCTCAGTAAACCAGGGAGAATCTTCACTTAGATTATCTTGGTCCGTTCCAAGGAAGAATGTAGTTAATAGTGATTGATGCTCATTCTAAGTGGCTTGAGTTTTTGAAACGGCCTCAATGGTGATCCATCTGGCAATTGACAATCTGAGGTCATTATTTGCATGATTCGGTTTACCTCTTTTGGAAATCAATGATAATGGAACGCCATTTAATTCGGTCAAGTTTAAAGAGTTCCTAAGGAACAACGGAGTAGAGCACAAGACATCTGCACCATATCATCCACAATCAAATGGTCAGGCAGAGAATTCAGTTAAGTATGTTAAATACAATCTACGAAATGTATTCAGAAAAAGGGTGAATGTATCACTAGCTCTAAGTAGAATTCTGTTTGACTACCGTAACTCTGCACACTAATGAAACACCTGCTAAATTAATGTTTGGCAGAAATCTAAGAACCAGATTTTTGATCTGTTGAGGCCTAATCTGTGCAACAGTGTTTTACAGAAACAAGAGAAACAAAAATCCTACATTAATGGCAATCAAACTAGGTACCGATATTTGTATATAAATCTACCATTTTGGTAAAAGATTATTGTTCAAGGAATAAGTAGATTGAAGGTGTTAAAATGAAACAGATTAGTAAGGTTATGTACCTAGTAAGAATAAATCTTGGTGTAGTGTGAAAAAGGCATATAGACCAAATAATTGCCACCGACATGAGTGAAGTAAGGGATAAGGGGGAGTTAGATGTTGACTGTCAAAGTGAGTCAAGGGATTGGCTAGTAATTGAACCAGTAACCCCTCTGAGCCAGGCAGCAGTTGAATCAGTTAGTAGCCCTTCCGCTTATGTAAACTCACCTCGAACACCTCTCCATTCTGAAGATAGAACCCCTGACATAAATCCTTGCAGTCTGCAACCATCACCTGATTCTGTAAGTAAGGATCCTTCGTCTGTGGTTATCAGACGTTCACACGAGTTCAGAAACGAGTTGAAAGGCTTAATTTGTAATACCTTTTTTACATAATTGTATTATTATTTCATTATTGTAATTTATGATTAAGTGTTGTAGGATTTGTCAAATTTATTTCAATTTTGGTAGGGAGGTGTTATATATGTATGCAATTAACATTGTAATTTCCGTTAATGTTCTGTGTGGCGCTGAGTTGACGACTAATGAATAAAGAATGCCGTGGCTCGACCAATAAGAAGCAATCCTGCTCCCGCCAACTGTCCACAGAGAGTCCACTTCCATGATAGGTGATAGCCTTGTCTCCTGCAGGTATTTGTCTCGAGTAAACCTCTTAAAGGTGGAGCACGGTTAAATTGTATCAACTGTGTGATCATTACACCCAACCAACTGCCTAGTAAGAATGTGTGTTGTCGAGGACAATACATAACACAAGCACACAGAAATGAAAATAATAACAAAATAAAATAAAAAGAATTGTAGTCTATTTGGTAATGGGTAAGTTGTTCAATGATGGATCACCTCAAATGGTTTTTCAGTAAAGCTAGTGATCCTTCAACTGCAAGAAGGGCCACATGCCTTGCAAATGATGGTAAGCTGAAGGCATTGCAGAAGCTCTTGAACAGTCCTGGTATTGTTCCTTTGGCTCCTATCATTGAACCAACAACTTCAATATTCTCTGGATGGTATTGTTGTTTATAGTAGGCCATGACTGGTTTGTAAATCAGTTGTTTTTCTTTATTTATATCCTGCAGTTGATTCTTGCAGGTCTCGAACCGAATTGTGGAATTGATTATGTAGCCTTTTCTGATATCCATGAAAGCTAACATGTTGATCCTTTTAGTGCTGCCATTCTCAAAGCCATGGACTTCTTCAAAGACAGTACATCCACTGTGTCGAAGAGCATCGGCTTTGTTACTCCTATCCTGTGGTGTCTTGTATTAACTTAGATCCTCACTATGAGACCAAGATGCAAGAACATAGGGAAGATTTTATATCTCATTGTCACAATGGCAGTAATGATTACAGTCTCTCTCCATTCACTGCAAGATAAGCCATCAAGGTGACAGATCCACTAGTTTTCAGTTAGATATTCTACAAAAAGTTCAACACCTTTCCTTTTATGTGGACTCACCTTAAGTGTTTATAGGTTCAAAATAACTTAGATAGTGTAGAGTTAAACAAAAGTTCTTTCTTACTTCTAAATTGAAATTGAATTAAAGCTGCAATTTATTGTACAGTAAACTCTTGATTATCCAGGTGAGGATTATCCACTTTCTATTTTTCTTTTTAATGAGATGATATTTGTGTTTTAACAAACAAACAAAAAATAAAATTATGGACTAGTTTTATTTCAACCAAGTACGGAAAACTTTTCTTTATTAAGTCATAATATTATATATTACCGGTATGTAGGTCCCCTACTCTAAATAAAAATTGTTTGAAAGCATTTTCATGTTTATTTTTATACTTTTTTCTGTCATTTTGTAGATTATCCGCTATTGCTACACCATCCAATTCCAAGGATAATCAAGAGTTTAATATCCCTGCATTAATACTATACCTTTTTCAGAATTGACTTATAAGAAATATCTCTTGATGGAGGATTTTCACTGGCTTGAATAACTGCTGGTTCATACTGCATTGTGCTAACTTCAACTTTATCCAGCATATGAAATTGGAAGAAAACCTGTATAACAAAATTAATTTGAAACAATATCATACAGTTTTAAAAATCGGAGTATGTGATACTTTGTATTACAAGTAAAGACATTTAAATAATACATTTCAAACTTTCTCACATCTGAGAATTTATAGTGAACTTCCAGAATTTAATCCTAATCTTATTTTGATTATACAGTAGAATCTTACTAATCTGGACATCTGGTTAATCCGGACAGTATTGTGGTTTTTATTCTGTACTGAAGAATCAATAAATTTTGAATTACAAAGGTGTTTTGTTTTGTTAATCTAATCTAAGTTCATAGGTTAAAAACTTAGGTCCACATAACAGTAGTAATTTTTTCTTCCATTTAAGAAACTATATTCAGCATGCTCCATTACAACTAGTAATAATACATGCTATTTTGTTGATATATCTATAACTATTATCTACATTCTTAATCCTATAAATTTACATTAGTGTTAATTAACTACTTGCAACTGTTTGAAAAAACTAAAATTAGGTTGTTGTAGGAAAAGTTATACTTATAAAGAAAACATAGCTTTTTATAGTTTTTCCCAGTGCTTTAGTTGGGCCGGTACGCACCGGTACTGCATACCGGTACAAAATTATTTTCCTTCTACCATACCGGGAAAAATATGTGCTCCGGTACGTCGTACTGGCAGTACAGGAACGAGATTGTCCTAAAATACTTATTAAATGTCTAATTCAATACCAAAAATGACAAGCACTATTAAATTCGCCACAGATATGCGTTCTAATCTTCACCTTCGTGCGCATTTCTACAGTTACTTTCTCCTTAGATCACATGTTGGCTAGCCACCTTGTTTTCATAAAATGTGTGGGACCACCACTAGACGTTTTTGATCCTGCTCCATACGTCAGGTCACGACTACAAGGAGGCAATAGGTCAGCAGAAGAAACTGCATGCAGAAAATGTCAACCGAAGGATTACATTCAGTATGAGGCGATATGGAAAATTTTGAAGTAAGATGAGTACCCCCAAAAAATATTTTCCAACTAAAGCACTGGTTTTTCCCATCTATAACTTGTATTACTAGTACAGTAGGCTATATGCACTTTATAGCAAATTCGACTTTCCAATAAACTTGATCAAAATAACCTATATATAATTATATATATATATATATTAAAACTAAACTCTGTGGCGCTACATCCCTGGAGGGACTTGGCCTACTACCCGACAACTGCATCATCTCCCGTAGGCAGATGGCAGGATTGGGGGCATGTGGTCAGAAAGCTGAAACCCACGGCCGTTAATGGTGGTTTTCTTGACTGGAGCTGCTAATTCTCTTTCAAGTAGCTCCTCAATTTGAATCACGAGGCTGAGTGCACCCCTACCAAACCTCCCTACCTCAGAAAAAATCCGAGGTACCGGGAATCGAACCCGGGCCGACGGATCTGTAGTCAGCGACGCTAACCACAAGACCATGCCGGCAGACTATATATATATATATATATATAAATAAATAATTTTATGATATTTGGTACATGAATTTTACTTGTATACAGTGCTTTTTTCAGGGGGTACGCATAGTACCCCTTAAAGATTTTTCCAGTTTCATATAGGAGAAAATCATTAACTTCCACAATTTTGAAATCTGGAGAAATTTCTGCCAAAGAAAATAACGAAAGTGATTATATGCATTGATTGCATTAAAGTAGCTTTATTTAGTGTTATGTTCATTATGATTTTCAAGAAATGGGGCCTGACATTAGTGAGGCGATCAGAAAAACAAATGAGTGCTACAGCACCGCTGCTGACGTTACTGATTCAACATTAGCACATGTTTGGGAGTTTATTGTATCCCTTTCCTCTTGGCTTCAAATTGCATTTCTGTCTCTGCCTATTCTGCAATTGTTTTTCATGTGTTAAATTATATATACCCTTGTGAAAATGACTCCACTTACATACATGGCAGATGATCAGCAATATCTCAGAGTAGTTCAGAGGTTGATTGCAAAACTGTCAAGCACCAACTCTTAAAAATAGAAGTATAGCTACTTTTCATTTTAAATTTACTGCCTTTTGCTGAAAAGTTCAAGAAACCCTGTGAGCATATCATGGACAAAATTGCACCTTACAGGTAGAATTTGTGTATGAACTAACTCTACCTCAGATGACTTAAATATGTATAGCCTTATGCATATTGTGTATGATTCCACTTTCATTCTATATATGTGGGTAGTCTGGCAATGATCTGTCGAGTCAAAGGCTGCAATACTCCTTAATTTTTTTTAAAGAAAAAAGCACTTCATATATATATGTATATATATATATATAAATCTCAGTGTAGTGGGCTTTTCATCAAATCCATATAATATGACACAAAAGGAAGCCTTATGCTTTGACTCTTGTAATAATTCCCTATCAAGTACAAAAATTGTATAGTTTTATGTATAATTTAATAGAATGTTGGGTGCACAGGATTTTTACCTTAAATTGCTTTTGTCAAGCATAATATTCCCTCAAGATGTTGATTCTGTGCTCTAAAAGGGCCAATGTAAAAAAACGTTTTATATTAAGATCTAATAATACTTTTATAAGAAGTTTCCAATTATTTTACATTTTTAAAACTTCTAACCCTGTTGCAGCTTAAAGGGACAGTGGCCCTTTGTAAAAATCCCCTATGTGGTACTGTTAGATCAAGAGTCTATAAGTTATATTGTTTCAAATTTACCTCTGTATTAATTGGCGCTACCGCCATTAATTGCCGCCTAGTTGAATCATTTCCTGTGCAGGTGCTGGCTTGTAGCGATTGCCACGCCAGTCCAGTGTTAGTTCAGTTGAGATCGAGACAGGACAGTGTGCAGGCATGCGTCACAATTGTTCCTAATCGAGGACAATTTTCGCTCTGTATAGCTAGTGCTCATCTTCAATTCCACACCTATTTGGCTCCTGTAGTGAAGGCAGCTTAGCGTGTGAAGTTCCGGGAATCACATTGTATTTTTAGTGTAATTTACAATCATTCCATTGTCTGCGTAGCCTAGTCACCATGTGCAGTGAGACAAAGGACTGGTACTAGCGCTTGCATATACTATCGGGCGGGAGCATTGCTTGGCTCCTAGAAATAGTAACTGTATTGAATCGCATATATCATATTTGTTAAGTGTTCATATTATTCTTCATTATTCAGAGTTCAGGCTTCCTGAAAATATATTATTGCAAACACCATCAGATCTAAATCTCTGTTCCAGCTACCTACAGTCCTAGCTCTCCTTTGTGTAATCTTAATTGGTGTAAAACACCTGGTCCTCCGAAATACTATCATTTGTTCCTGTGTTACCCGACATTTTTGGTCCTCACGGGCACGATCTGATATTGTTTTGCAATAATTTCTGAATATTGAACATTATCACAACGTGGTGGACGTTCGTGTTCTTTGTGGTTCTTCGGGTCGCTGCGTGGCTCGGCTCGGCTGCTCGACATTCAACTGCTTGCATCGAGAAGACAGCTGTGCTTGGTTTTACGCGCGAGTGTTCATGGCCGCCACAGCGAGAAGACAACCACCTCCAGCCGCTCCCAACAGATTGCAGCTGACTGCCTAATCACTTTCTGCTATCAGTGTAAAAGTTAACCATTTCATCTCAACATGGAACAGGAAATTAAAGCTTTAGTCAGACGTCGGGGTGTATGTAAAAGGAAGTTTACACTGACACAGAACTTTCTCAACGACGTACCTGAAGATGTTAGTATATTTGTGATCAAAGCGCATTATGAAAAGCTGTTGAATGAAATTGAAAAGTTTGAAGCTGTGCAAACGCAGATTGAATCTATGGTGGAAATTGATACAGAACTTGATACTCACATACAATATGCAGACGAGGTATCAACGTTGTATATTAGTCTAAAAGCAAGGCTAAGTGAGTTAATGCATGCTCGTGAACCTACATCAGTTAGTGTCAATTCAAACAACAGTGACACACGACAAACAGTGAACTCCAGTGCGTCGCAGGCAAGCAATATGATAAAATTGCCTACGATTCAGCTTCCAGTGTTTGAAAGTGATGTAACTAAATTCAAACATTATTTTGATACCTTTTCGAGTTTAATTGTAGACAATAGTAGTTTATCGCCCATTCAAAAATTCCATTACTTAATTGGTTCACTAAAGGGTGAAGCTAAAACATTATTGGAAAATTTGCCAGTGACTAGTGATAACTTCCAAGTTGCCTGGGATATATTGTGTGCAAGATACAACAATAAACGGTTAATTGCTATATCCCACATCAAGCATCTGTTGTCCCTACCTGTAGCGCGACAAGAAACAGTTGCAGACTTGCGAAATTTGTTGAATCAATTCCAAAACAACTTGCATGCTATTGAAGCGTTAGAATTAGAAGTGCCACTTCATGAAGTCATTCTAATGCAATTGTTATTGGAGCACCTTCCAGAAAGCGTGCAACGTGACTGGGAATCCAGAATCGATTCTCAAACCTTTACTTCATTAAGTGAACTTGTGTTATTTCTAGAAGCGAAGTCTCATTCTCTAGAGGTGCTGTCGAATAATTCCTGCAACAGGTCCAGCCCATCAAAACCTAGAAGTGAACGTCGTGAACCTAGGAATCAGCATAATAACAGTCGTCAGTCATATGTGTCGACAACTGAACAGTTATGCCCTCAGTGTCAAAGCGGCCATAACCTGTCTAAATGTAAACAGTTCCGTCGGCTGAGTGTTGAACAGCGATGGAAAGTTGTAAAAGGCAAGAATTTGTGTTTCAACTGTTTTTCTAATACACATCGAGTGAAGCAGTGCAACGTATCTTCATTTTGTAACTGTGGTAAACTGCACAGCAAGATGTTGCACAACAGTGATCACATGAGAACGGTTTTGCACTCCAGTGAAGGCAGTGATACGGTGAATAGCAACAGGACTGAGGCTCCTGCGAGTTATTGCTCAGTGAAAATAAAGCCAGTGCTTCACGTCTTACTTGCGACTGCAAGGGTCGAAGTGCAAGACAAGCATGGTAACTATATACAGTGTAAGGCCCTTCTAGACTCTGCCAGTCAGGCCAGTTTCGTGTCTGCGGATCTAGCGAGGCGTCTGCAACTTCCTACACTGACAGCTGATAAGCCTGTCAAAGGTATAAATGGTACTTCATCGAATGCTAGTCATAGTGTGAACATTAATATGAGATCCATGGTTTACAACTATCGGAGGAATCTAGATTGCCTAATCCTTCCTCGCATAACAGGGAAGCTACCTGCAGTCCGAATTGACCCATCCTCATGGAACATTCCATCTGACATTCCATTAGCCGATCCTAAATTCCATATTCCTTCTGAAATTGATTTGCTTATTGGAGGAGCATTATTCTTCGAGCTTTTCCATGGAAAGATCTTGACCAATCCTGGGTTTCCTACACTGATTAGTACAGAACTTGGATGGATATTGTCTGGAACCATTCCTAAATCCTCTGTGAAAGGCAATCTGGATGCGGGTTCCCAGCACAACTTCTTCATCTCTACGGACAATGTGGACAAGCAGCTACAACGGTTTTGGGACCTCGAAGACTTTCCACAACACATGTTAACACAAGAAGAGAAAAGGTGTGAACAGCATTATGTAGAGAATACCACTCGCAATGATGATGGTAGTTTTACAGTACGTCTGCCAATGAAACAGGATAAAACTTCATTGGGTGAGTCCAGACAACAAGCAGTTAAGCGCTTTAATTACCTGGAGCGAAAACTTCAGAACGACTCTGCTCTAAAGGAAGACTATACCAAATTTCTTGTAGAGTACGAGCAGATGGGTCACATGAAAAGGGTTTCGCCACCTCAAGATAATGAAGTATGTTATTACCTGCCTCATCATGCAGTAATAAAACCTTCTTCATCTATGACTCGCACACGAGTAGTGTTTGATGCTTCTGCAAAGACGGACACAGGATGCTCTTTGAATGACATCTTAGAATGTGGTCCTACAATTCAAGATGATTTGTCATCAATTATTCTTCGCTTCAGAACATACCGCTATGCATTTTCAGCTGATATATCTAAAATGTATAGGAGGGTACAGATGCATCCTGAAGACCAGAATCTCCAACGTATTGTATGGCGTCCAGATAAAAGTGAGCCACTACAAGATTATGCCTTGACCACCGTAACATATGGCACTAAGTCAGCCTCTTTCTTAGCCATACGGTCGTTGAATCAACTCGCTCAGGAAGAAGAGTCTAAATATCCTCGTGCTGCAGACGCAGTACGAACCTCTTTCTATGTGGACGATTGCCTGTCAGGTCATGACGATCTGCAGGACGCTCTACGATTGCAAAGTGAACTCATACTCATGTTAAACAGTGGAGGATTTCCACTACGCAAATGGTGTTCAAACAACGAGGCCATCTTGGAAGCAGTGCCTGTGGAGCACAGAGAAATGCAACTTCCTTTGTCACTCGACAACAGCGAAAATGCTCATGCGCTTGGACTTTTGTGGCATCCAAGTACTGATTTGTTACAGATACAATCACATTCCTCTCTCCAAGAACCTCCTGCTTATAAGTTTACCAAGAGAAATATCCTTGCTGTTACATCCTCTATCTTTGATCCTCTAGGGCTCATAAGTCCTATCGTAATCCATGCCAAGATGTTCTTGCAATCTCTGTGGCTCGCTAAGCTTAGTTGGGATGAAGAGTTGCCATCTCACCTAAGGGAAAAGTGGATGGACATCTGTGACATTCTTTCTACAATTCATAATGTTCGCATCCCACGCCATGTTTTAACAGCAGCTACGGTTACCGACATACAGATACATGGATTCTGTGATACCTCGGAGAAAGCCTATGGTGCCTGTGTGTATGTACGGTCTACTGAGAGCAGTGGTCTTGTTACAACTAAACTACTTTGCTCCAAGTCCAAGGTATCCCCATTGGAGAAGCAAACAATTCCACGACTCGAGTTGTGTGGTGCCTTGTTACTTGGGAAACTGTATCATAAAGTTGTCACTGACTTAAAGTTGCCTACATCACAAAATTATCTGTGGTCTGATTCCATGATTGTGCTCTCATGGATCAAATCTAATCCCCATAAATGGAAAACATTTGTGTCTAATCGCGTATCTCAAATCCAGGAGTTGTCAGAGACGGCAGCTTGGCGGCATGTGGCCACCCAACACAACCCCGCTGACATGATTTCGAGAGGTGTGGTGACAGAACAAATCTCAGACATTGATTTATGGTGGAACGGGCCTGTGTGGATTTCACAGCCTATTGAATCATGGCCCAAACAGCCTCAGCAACTTGAGCTGCAGGACATGGATGAGCAGCGTGACACAGTCTGCCTAGTCACACATGCTGCAGAAGACTTTATGCTACGCTTTTCCAAGCTGACACGTTTACAAAGAGTAACTTCGTATATGCTACGCTTCATAAACAACTGTAGATGCCAAGTTAAACGTCACGGCCCACTCACAGTTGAGGAAGTACAACAAGCTTTGTTGCTTTGTGTAAGAATAGCTCAGCAAGCAGCCTATTCTCATGAACTGTCTGATCTTCAGAGTAAGATGCAAGTGAATACCAAAAGTTCTCTCCATTCCTTGGTGCCTTTTGTGGACAAGGATGGCCTACTCCGAGTGGGTGGACGTTTGGAGAAAGCTGAGTTACCACATGATGCACGACATCAGCTTATCCTCCCTCCAGGTCACCACCTCACTAAGTTGATAATTGAATCCGAGCATCTGCGACTGCTTCATGCATCACATCAGCTGCTTATATCTTCTCTGCGAGAACGATATTGGATTCCTAGTGTACGTAGAATTGTGAAGTCTACGCTACACAGATGTTTAACTTGTTTCAAGTTAAAAGCCAAAGGTGCTCACTAGCTGATGGGCAGCCTACCTAGCTACAGGGTGACCCCTGCTAGAACATTTCTACGTTCTGCGGTTGACTACGCTGGACCATTCTTCATAAGATACGGCTCCCCCCGTAGCAAAACTCAGGTCAAAGCATACATTGCTATCTTCGTATGCTTGGCTACGAAAGCAGTTCACATCGAGCTGGTTTCAGACCTTACTTCTGATGCCTTCATCGCCGTCCTGCGCAGATTCACATCTCGTAGAGGACATTGCAAGGAAATATTCAGTGACAATGGGACGAACTTTGTTGGTGCTAACAACAAGCTTCGCGAGCTGCGTCTCTTTCTTCAGTCCAGCACACATCAACAAGTTCTCCAAGACTACGCATCCTCTAATGAATTCACATGGCATTTCATCCCTGCGAACTCCCCTCATTTTGGAGGCCTCAACGAGGCTGCTGTCAAATCCATGAAGTTTCATTTACGAAGAGTGATGGGTAGCCAAGTGTTTACTTATGAGCAGCTTTCTACAGTTCTCACCCAGATTGAGGCCTGTCTAAACTCTCGACCTCTCCTACACCTAAGTGATGATCCTAGCGACTCATCCTATCTATCTCCTGGACACTTTCTCATTGGTGAAAAACTCACAGCCCTTCCTTCTCCTCCTATGGCAGAGAATGTCTCTCATGTTGCTAAATGGCATCAGCTACAAACCTACATACATCACATATGGCAGCGTGGGTCAGCTGACTACCTACATCCATTGCAGCAGAGGCAGAAGTGGTCTGCGTCCAGCGAAAACATTCAGATTGATACTCTTGTCCTCCTGAAGGAAGATAATTCTCCACCGCTCCAGTGGAAGCTGGGAATCATCTCATCAGTGCATCCTGGTGACGACGGTTTAGTGCGTGTTGTGACAGTGCGTACGTCCAGTGGTGAATACAAGCGACCAATTGTAAAAGTGTGTCCCTTGCCTATTCAGTAAAGTGTAAATCTATTAGTAAATCTTGATCTATCCGCAAAGTGTTATGTAAAATCTGTCGATTTTAGGCGGGAGTTATGTTAGATCAAGAGTCTATAAGTTATATTGTTTCAAATTTGCCTCTGTATTAATTGGCGCTACCGCCATTAATTGCCGCCTAGTTGAATCATTTCCTGTGCAGGTGCTGGCTTGTAGCGGTTGCCACGCTAGTCCAGTGTTAGTTCAGTTGAGATCGAGACAGGACAGTGTGCAGGCATGCGTCACAATTGTTCCTAATCGAGGACAATTTTCGCTCTGTATAGCTAGTGCTCATCTTCAATTCCACACCTAATTGACTCCTGTAGTGAAGGCAGCTTAGTGTGTGAAGTTCCGGGAATCACATTGTATTTTTAGTGTAATTTACAATCATTCCATTCTCTGCGTAGCCTAGTCATCACGTGCAGTGAGACAAAGGACTGGTACTAGCGCTTGCATATACTATCGGGCGGGAGCATTGCTTGGCTCCTAGAAATAGTAACTGTATTGAATCGCATATATCATATTTGTTAAGTGTTCATATTATTCTTCATTATTCAGAGTTCAGGCTTCCTGAAAATATATTATTGCAAAACCCATCAGATCTAAATCTCTGTTCCAGCTACCTACAGTCCTAGCTCTCCTTTGTGTAATCTTAATTGGTGTAAAACACCTGGTCCTCCGAAATACTATCATTTGTTCCTGTGTTACCCGACAGGTACTAAATTGAAAATCGAACATTGATTTTTTAACACAAAATGAATTATATATTGATGTGGGAAACTCTAAAACTTCTTAATTAAATCTATTAGTTTTCACACAAAGATATATTTAAATGTTTTTATCTGTTTTTATAACAAACTTCTAGGGAGCTTTTTTCTTTTTTCTTTCTTTAAACGAGGGTTTTTCACAAATGAAGAACAACTGCACTGAATTACAGAAGTGTAAGTACTTTACAGTATCTTAACACATTTTGTATTAAAAACACAATTCAAGAAGTGTGCTGAATACAAAGAGAAATGAGAGTTGATCAAGATCAAAGTTTATAATTTATATCAATACACAAGATATATTGATAAATTTGATTTATTATAGATATCAACAATGAGAGATTTTCTTTCTGCTGTCCAGTTATCTCAAATCGGCAGATGATTAAAAAGTATCTTCTCTTTTCCTGAGCCTATCAAGTTTGATCTGTTTCATCCATTTAACAATTCATACATTACTATTGGAACGCCCAAAGGAGAATGGAGGAAATCCAAGTTCCTGAGCATTGGCGAACAACAACAACAACAATTCACTATCGTGGGTAAAAGTCTGTATATGTTATCAAAAAATTCATGTTGCATAAGCAGGTTTTTTAAATGCATTCTTCTTATAATTATTTAGCTTGTATGTCTTTCTTTTCATTCTGACTAATAATATACAAGAATGAGTCTGAATTCAGTCGATAAAGACAGATCCGCTTTTCTTTATATTTTAATCAGTTTGGAGACACTGTAGGCAGTGACTTATGCATCCATCACCATTTTCACAGTAGGCCTACATTAAGATTTATTCTGGAAATAAAGTTAATATTATGCTTACATCTGATCTGGAATCATCATTATAATATTTTATGGGAATTATATTCCATGGTTATGGCTACAGGATTTGGAATCCAAAGAAAAGAGAAATCTATGTTTCAAGAGATGTACATGCAACAGACATCTTTGAAGCGGAACACCAAGATGCTGATTTCTCAAGAGCTAATATAAAAATTTTTGACCTGGATTTAGATGAAGAAAACAGCAAGAAAATGAACAAGTAAATGAAGAACAACCAAACCAAAAAATTCAAGGAAGACAAGAAGAAGAAAATACAACCAAAGATGATGACAGCTCGAGTGAAGACGAAGATAATCCTGAGATTCGTCAAAGATCACAGCATGAAAGAAGAATGCCTGCCAGATATCAAGACTATGTGCTGTATGCTTTGAATACATGTACTTTGAATACTTTCACCTATAAAGAATTCATGAAAAGCGAAAACAAAAGTAAATGGAATGCAGCTTTCAAAGAAGAAAGAGACAATCTCATAAGAAATGATACATGAGACATATTGACGAAAAGGAGGCTGCTGGAAAGGAGATAATACAAGTTTTTGGTTACTCAAGATAAAAGACAATGGACGACACAAGGCAAGATTAGTTGCACATGGTTGTCAACAGAAAGGATATTTGGACTTTGAGTATACTTTTAGCTCAGTTGTTCAATTCTCTGAGGGTGTTGCTGGCTATAGCAGCATCTGAAAATCTCAACATAACTACATTTGACATCAAGTCAGCATTCCTGTATGGTCAACTTCAAGATGAGATATACATGCGTCTGCCTGAAGACACGAAGATACTTGGAAAGATATGCAGACTGAAAAAAGCCATCTATGTACTTAAATAGGTCCCCCAGCAATGGTTTAAATGCCTAATTGATTGTTTGAAATCTGAAGGTCTGATTCAACTACAATCTGACCAATGTGTGTTCAAATCAGAAAATCCTCAAGAAAAGTTATTTGTTGCAATCCATGTTGATGATGGTACGTGATAGGAAAAGGACCTAAAGTCAACAAGCTACTCAAAAAGACTGCACAATCAATTTCAAACAACTATCAACTAGAAATCTGAACTTTACCTGGGAATGCAAATCCAACAACGAAAAGATGGTTTTTTCATAAATCAACAAAAATATGCAGAACAAATTGTGGAGAAGTATGGTATGAAGAAGCTCAAAGAAATGGATACTCCCATTGCTCCTCAAGATAATATCAAGAATATTAAAGATCTTACTAGTGGTTTTCATTATCAAGAAGCTGTGGGTAGTCTTCTCTACATGTCCATTAAGACTCGACCCGATATTTGTTATGCTGTAAATTATGCAAGCAGATTTAACAAAGCAGCAAAGAATCAAGATGTCGTCATGTGAAGAGAACGCTAAGATACATAAAGGGTACTACCAAAGAGATATCGAAAAGGCTGCAAGATTACAACTGGTTACATTATGTTCTTTGCTGGAGGACCAGTGGCCTGGGGATCTCGAAAGCAACCTGTGGTTGCTTAATCATCGACTGAAGCAGAGTATGTGGCAGCAACTCAATGTGTATGAGAAATGAAATTTGTCAAAACTGTCCTTGAAGAACTTTTGCCACGAAAAATAACTGTACGTCTGTTTGTGGACAATCAGAGTTGTATAAAAATGATCAAGGCAAACCAGCCTACCAGAAAATGTGTCTACATAGTTGTCAAGTATCACTATGTCAAGGGAGAGTATAAAAAGGGATGGTCTGAACTTGTTTATTGTCCTACTGATCAAAATGTAGCAGACCGTTTTACTAAGCATTTGCTTCACGATAAATTTGAAAATTGTGTTAAAAAGTTTATGTTCTAAAGTGTAGTTACTCATTAGCAATATTTACTTTTGTTTTGCCATTGAAAATATTTAGTAACAATGTTAAGTGTTAAATTGTTTTCTTTGAATGATTCCTTATGTCAGTACAGTAAAAGCTCCTTATTCGCGCTTCCTTCATTCGCGGATGAAAAAAATGCGACCCAATTCCTATATTCGCGGCTAAAAATTTCTTTATTCGCGGATCTAATAAGTACATACAGTACATAATAATAAAAAGATTCCAATAGGTATCCAACCCAATATCCTTTGTAAATGCCGTCAAATGGACTAATAAAAAAAGTAAAATACAGTACAGTACTGTAGATCTTATTACAACTTTGCCTTTGTTGTTAAATGATATCGCCGAGGACTTTGACATAAGCCGCCTTCGCCGTGATCGGTGTTTGTAAACAAACAGAATGAAAGCAACCTTATTACTCAATGAATAAAGTATATTTTTAAATGTTGCTGTTCCGTTCTATGGTAAAAGCCGCTTTGCGTGCTTTATTGTTTCGTCTTTCACATTCGTTACAAAAATTGTGATCGAGTAACACGTCTCTACCGCTATACAGTAATGTCAACTAAAAAAATTGAGAAACGAGTTTCGACACGAAAAAAATCTGTGTTACCGCTTAAAGTGAAAATAGAAATGCTTGATCGTTTACGCCTTGGAGAGTCATTTGCATCCATATCACGCTCATTCAATGTCAACGAATCAACTGTACGATCGATAAAAAAATCCGAAGATAAAATAAGGTCGTCTGTAGCTTCAACTTCACTGTCAGCGAAAATTGTTCGTGATCCAGCAATAGAAAAAATGGAAGTGGCGTTGTCATTATGGATCGAAGACCGCAACCAAAAAAGGGTGCCCCTGAGTGGTCCAATGGTCCGGGAGAAGGCCTTTACGCTCATTTTAAAGAACCTGATGGTAGTTGTAGTGGTGAATGTACAGGTGGAGGATTTCAAGCATCGGAAGGTTGGTTCAATAAATTTAATGTGAGACAATCATTGCATAACATTAAAATCGTTGGAGAAGCAGCATCTGCAGACACTGCTGCAGCAGAACGACATCCAGAAGAATTTGCAAACCTAGTAGCTGATGGAGGATACAAACCTGAGCAAGTATTTAATGCAGACGAAACTGCACTGTTTTGGAAGAGAATGCCAAACAAAACATTCATTTCTAAAAGCGAAAAGTCTGCTCCTGGATTTAAGGCAGCAAAGGATAGAGTTACACTGCTGCTATGTTCTAATGCATCTGGAGATTGTGTCATTAAGCCACTGATGCTTTACAGATTGTTTAATCCTCGGGCTTTAAAAAATCAAAACAAGGACAACCTGCCAGTGTTTTGGCGTGATAATAAGAAAGCGTGGGTTACAAGCACTATTTTTTGTGACTGGTTCCGGAATTGTTTTGTTTCTGAAGTTGAAACTTATTTAAAAAAACAGAATTTAGACTTTAAAGCACTTCTAGTTTTGGACAATGCACCAGGTCATCTTCGCGAACTTGAAACTATGCATCCAAATATAAAAGTGACATTTTTACCTCCCAACACGACAGTTTTGCTTCAACCTATGGACCAAGGAATAATCCAGACCTTTAAGCTCTATTACATTATAGATATATAAGCTTTCATGAACCACAGATATTGTCTCTGTTGGACATCACATGAGAATATTATAGGAGAGAGGTTCCATCCGGCGCTGTGAATTGAACTCCGGTTTAGCTCAGTTGGTAGAGCATTGGCGCGAATAGCCAAAGGTCCTGGGTTCGAGTCCTAGTGTCGGATGAATTTTTCTCCTATAATATTCTCTATTACATTAGACGAACCTTCAAAATCATATTGGATAATATGGAATGTAATCCTGATATGAATGTTATGGAATGCTGGAAGAAATTTGACATAGCAAAATGCATCGTAAACATAAAAGAATCATTGGAAGAACTGAAGCCACACACATTGAAGTCATGCTGGAAAAAACTGTGGCCTGCTCCGACTGCGAAAAATGACGAAGAATCTGTGCAAGTTCAAACTTTGACTGCAAACATAGCTGAAATCGCGAATGGAATAAGACGAGATGGGTTCGAACAGATAGAATCAAGTGACATTCAGGAATTGCTCGAATCGCAAGATGAAGATTTGACTGAAACCGACTTGGAGGAAATGTTAAATTCACAGCCCATTGAAGAAGAGGCTTCAACAAGCACTGGAAACGTGACATTTAATTTGAAAAATCTTAGTGAAGGTTTAAGAATGGCAAATGAGCTTTGCGATTTCTTTATGAACATTGATCCGTCTATGGAACGAAGTCTTATTTTTAAGAGGCAAATTGCTAATGCGACTGCTGCGTATCAGTCTGAATTGAAGGAGCTTTTAAAAACTGCCAAGCAAGAGACAATTACAAAATTCTTCAAACCATTGCCTAAGCCTTAAGATAATTAATCAAAATGTTCAAAACAAATATCAGGAACATATATACATAATATACAGATAAGGAGACAGATACAGTTCTACCCTAAATAAATAAGTATATAATTTACACATCTCTTTGCAATTTTGACATATTTAGTATTTAATTCTAACTACAATATTAGCTACACATGGCTTCAGCTACAGAAAAGTATGTGTGTTCCATTAGGTTTTTGGTCACTTCCCTTCTAAATCTATTGTACTTTAGATGAGAAATGTCTTTACTGAATTTATTATATACTATTACACCTTGATGTATTACACTTTTAAGGTTTTTAGCTGTTCTTTGTGGGTATATATGTATATAATTAGATGATCTGGTTTCATATGTGTGGTATTGTGAGTTCCTTGTAAATTCTTGTACATTTTTATGGACAAAACAAGTAGTTTCCAGGATGTACAGACTTGGGACTGGTAGAATGTTACGTTTATCAAACAAAGGTCTGCTTGGATTGCCATTGGGAACTTTAAGCATAATTCTTACAATCTTTTTTTGACTTTTAAATATCCTGTTTACTAGACCAGAGGCTCCCCAAAACTGAATCCCATAACTTAGAATAGACTGTACATAACCAAAGTAAATAGTTCTTAATGCAGATGTAGTTATAATATTATTTAAAGAACGAAATGCAAATGACAATTTAGCTAGTTTTTGCAACAGATTGTTTACACGTTCATTCCAGTTTAAATTTGAGTCTATTGTAATTCCAAGAAATTTAGTTGTTTCCACAAATTTAACCACGTTACTGTTAATGGATATCCTGGGTATGTTTACTGTATTTATGGAACTAAAATTTATAATGGAAGTATTCAACAGTAATTTATTACTAAGCCAAATTTCAAGTTTATTTATTGCATCTTTTATTAATGGTTGTACAGTGCGCCCGAGAATATTCTCCGCAGCGGCAGCTAGCTGCAGCTGTTAAGTTGGTACTCACCACAGCCGATCATTGCAGGTGCTGGAAGTGCTGTCACAATATTCGATCTAAATGCTTGCACACTGCAATATGTACTGATTAGTAATTAGACAATGCACCCATTGATAAAGTGACAATGACCTCTGCCTCCCTGCATACACAGCTGACGGTTTGTTTTTATAAAAGCTCGTGTTGCCAATGTAACTGCTGCCGCTAGCCCTCTCTCCAGCAAATAGCAACTGCGGAGAATGTTCTCGGGCGCAGTGTAGTTGTTCTAAGGATTTGCTCCTAAAAACAAAGCTTGAATCATCAGCAAATAATATTGTATGACATAAAGATATATTTTCAGGAAGATCATTAATAAAAATCAAGAAAAGAAGTGGACCTAAAACTGACCCTTGGGGAACTCCACAAGTTACAACCTTTTCATGTGATTTGACTGAGTCTATTTCAACATATTGTGTCCTATTTATTAAGTATGATGAGAACCAGCTTTTACTAACTCCTCTTATTCCAATGTTATCTAGTTTACTTAATAATGTTTCTACCATGTCAAAAGCTTTGGACAAGTCAACAAATATTCCTAAAGCTTGTTCCTTGTTATTTATGGATGAGAGTATTTCCTTTGTAAATGAGAATAGGGCTTTACATACAGACAATCCTTTGCGAAATCCAAATTGTTTATCAGATAGTATTTTATGCTTATTTAAGAAGTGCATTAATGTACTGTACACTAAGCATTCAAGAATTTTAGTAAAAACAGATATTAACAAAATTGGCCTATAGTCATTTTTTTTATGGACAGGAATAACTTTTGATTTTTTGAAGATATCTGGGAAAATTCCAGTAGAAAGAGATTCATTAAATATATCAACAAGAAGAGTAATTAATTTGGGTATGCAGCATTTAACTAGTCTATTTGATATTTTGTCAGACGTCAGACGTCAGACGTCAGACGTTATTTTCAGTGATCGGACTATTTCTATTACTTCATTTCCATCTGTAGGGTTTAGAAATATTGAACTAACATTATTTGGAAAATTTTGCACACTGTTGACTGTGTTTGGTGAGTTTGTACTATTCTTTAAACCTATTGTTAGAAAGTGGTCATTGAAAATATTAACAATTTCAGCTGTTTTATTTATGTTTTTACCTCTGTACTTTATATTATAACTTGCTTCATTTTTTAGTTTCTTTTTTCCTAGCTCTTTGTTAACTACTTGCCATAAAGATTTGCTTTTATTTAGACTTTCTTTTATACTCTTGTCATTATGCATCCTCTTTGCTGCTTGAATAACTTTATTTAGTATTCTACAGTAGTTTCTATAATAACTTTTAAAGCTAGGATCTTGTGATACCTTGTTGATTTCACTCAAATGTTTTTTCCTGTGACAGGAGTTAATAATGCCTTGTGTTATCCAATCTTTGGACCTTGAATTATATTTCCTTGTAGTCACTTTGATCTTTTTCCTAGGAAAGCACACATCATAATTTTAGTTGATTGTATTATAAAAAGCATCAACCTTACTATTTAAATTTTTAGTTAATAGCACATCAAGCCATGCTTCATTTGAAAGTACTGTTTTAAATAATTCAATGTTGCTGTCATTTATGGTATTACAGTATGTGTAATTTGTAGTTTGTTTATTCTGACATCCTTCATAACTAAATTTAAATAATATTCCATCATGATCAGATATTGCAGTATTTATGACTTTGACAGTGTAAGTAAACAAATTTCTGTTGACTAGTATTTGATCTATGCAGGTTTTAGTATAGGGGGTTGTTCGTGTTGCTGTATTCACTGTTATATGTAACCCATAAGACGTGACTACATTGAAATCTCCTGCTAAAACAATTGGTACATTCCTATTCACATTCATTTTTTGCAATAACAGATCTAGTTTGTCGAAGAATAATTTATAATTACCAGAAGAAGATCTATATACACATACAATAATTAGCCTACTTTGGGATTTGGCAGATCTATTACACAGTATTCAAAATGTTTTTCACAGTTTAAATAATCAGTGAAAGAGATCTTTTTATAGGCTACTCTACATTCTGTTTTATAAAAATGGCTGTTCCACCATTTTTAATGACTGTACAACAGTAACAACTAGCCAGATGAAAGTTAGCTATATTAATGAAATCTGCTTCTCTTTTTTTAACCATGTTTCAGTTATGCTTAAAAAATCTAGATTTAGAAGCATATTAACTTGTAATATCTCATACAGATCTACTTTATTTCGGATACTGCATGTATTCTGTACTAGAATCGAAAAAAACTTTATTTATGTCCTTTTCTTTACTTTCTAAAAGTGATACGGGGTTTGGTCTGTACTAAGAATTACTTATAAAAATCATCATTGTACTTCTTTGTAGAACTTTTTAACCTTTCTGATTTACACACAGTATTTGTTGAGGTTACATCATCTTTGTTGATTCCCTTGGATGTTGACCAACTTGCAATATTGCTTCCATCCTCTCGTTCACTAGGTGAACATATAGAACTTGCTTGCTCACTGTGGGGAGTACAGTTTGTTTGCACTTCTATGTTACTTATTTCTAGATTCTCATTTACATGAGCACTTTGTAAAGTCCTGGTCTGTATCTCCGTTGAAGTCTGGCCTTGATTAGTTTCCTGGATAGGGGGCAGGTGAGACAACTACTATCCTTGGATGACATTTTCTGGGGACTGCATTCTTCTCTTGCCTGATCCTCTGCTACAGGTGCTTCATATTGTGGAAACCTTCTTTGTAAGGAAGAGGACTGGAATTCTTCTTCTGTAGCTGCTGTTGGTGAGGTAGAATCTTGACATTTATGGAACTTGCTTATGCTTTCTTTAAGCATTTTATGTAGGATCCTTTTCCCATGCTTATTTAGGTAGAGTCCGTGATTTGTGAAGCATCTTCTTTCCAACTTATCAACTGGAAGGAATGTTTTACCTGGCAATGATGAGCAGAGGGTTAACAATTATCTGTTTGGAGGTGAATCATTAGACAAGTCATGCCTGCGAGGGATGCCTACTATTGTTACTGGTGTTATTAACTTGGGCAATAGATTACTTAAGACCTGTATTACAGCTTTGCCCTCATTTTTGGCAACATCATTTGAGCCTCCTAATATGATATTGTTGTCAGGGACTGTGGATTGATCACTTCTTACTGCAGTGAGTGAGACACAATTTTTAATAATTTCACTTATTGGTGCCCCGGGTTTTACCATGCCAAGAACATCATATCTGTTTTCAAATTCTATGGATAGCTTCTCGCTAAGGCCTCTACCACGGCTGTCTGATAAAAAGATGCACCTTAGGCCTAGGCCTACTTGGTCTATGTGAGCCCATTATTTTTTGCTTTGTTATTGGTTGCAGTTGGGCTTTTTTGGGATGTGCTTGATTAGTTTCTACTTCTTCTATTGCACTCAAGGTATTGTACCTGTTGTAGGTTTGTAGGTTTGTACGATTTGCGTCCATGTTTAGGTAAGTTCCATGTTGACCTAACCTATTCGAGCGTGTTTTTTTGTTACCCATGAGTACTCTTCAGCAGTATCGATCCTTTGTTTGAGATAGGAGTTTTCATTTTGGAGCTTACGAATTTCTTTCTGAGCCTCCTGAAGGTCCTTAGTTAGGAGTTCCACTATGGTTTTTAATGTCGCTAAAGATAGCATAGCATCCTTGTTTGGAACTGCAGGCATATGCACACGGTTTTGATGTTTGAAGCTTAAACACTATAATATCACAGCAGTTTATTTATTTAAGTGTTTAGGCTAGTTTTATTCACTATTATCATATAGGCCCTACTGTATATCACTATTTTAATTATTAGTATTTTTCCTACTACATGAGCTTCTTCATAAATACACTGGCGGCCATCATGTGTGTTAGAGTAATGAACTGATGAAATTAAATCAAAATATTTTAAGAAAGGTGCCTTCTTGAAGATGGGACAAAATCTAAACAACAAGGGCCTTAAACCCAAATATCTTTAACCTTAAACCCAAATTGGTTTGTATAGGATTTGGCAGAAACTTTGGGCCTTTTATATGTTGTGCCAAAGATTGAACTGCTTTAGGATCATACAGATCTCAATTTCAATAAAAACTTATACTAGCCCTTTCAGAACCAAATGACAAATATATTTTTTCCACATAGTTGCAACTTGGCCAACTGCTGTTAGTGCCTAAGGTGAACCTTTAAAACACAAATACCTTTACACACTGTTATTAATTTTGTGCACTAAAAATAAAGGCAATTGACGATTGCAGTTCCAGACAGCTAGGAAATCATTATTTTATACTTCTTCTTCTTCTACTTCATGGTTTGGGCTTCAACCCGTTCTGGCTCCAAATTGCTGGTACCATCGTTTCTTTGGTCTTCCTGGTTTTCTTTTTCTTTGTGGTTTAATTTAAAACTTCTTTGGGTATCCTATTATTTGTCATTCTATCTATGTGTGAATCCAATTTTCTTTATGTGTCTTAATTATTTCATTTAATTCTTCTCTAATAGTTGTATTGGTCTTTCTTTCTAGTTTTGTATATCCTGCTATAGACCTCAGGAATCTCATTTCTGCTGTTTGTATTTTTTGCAAATGTTGGTTTGTATTGGTCCATGTTTCGGATCCATATGTGACAATGGGTATTGCCATTGATTTGTACAATTTAACTATCGATTCTGGTCTTGCCTTATTTTTTAGAGTCCATCTTAGTGTCCCAGTAATGTAACTAAATTTATTTATTTTCCCATGTACATCTAATTCATTAATGTAGGATATTTTACACCCAAGAAAACTGAATGTTGACTCTTGTTCTATTATCTTATTCTCCAAAACTATCTTTGAGCAAACTGGATATACACCCTTAAATGCCATTGTTTTTGTTTTTTCTGTTGATATTTTTATATTGAAATCCTTTGCAATTGTATTCAATGTGTATGTCATCCTTTGTAACTCAACTTCTGTTTTTGCCAGCAAGATCTGATCGTCTGCAAATAAAATGGTTTCCAAAATTCTCTTCCCTATTCTAATTCCTCCTGTGGTCTGGTTTTTCCATAATCTAATTATGTTGTCCATATATATGTTAAAAAGTGTGGTTGATAAAGGACAACCTTGTCGTACTCCACCTGTAATTGATACTGGCTATGCCTTGTTTATTTTGATCTGCGTTCCTTTGTACATATTTTGTATCACTCCTATTAAATGTAATGGTATCCCTTTTTTCATCAGGACATTCCATAGTTTTGTTCTCGATACCTTGTCAAACGCTTTGTTGTAATCAACAAATAGTAGGTGTGTTTCCAAATTATATTCTCTACGTTTTTCTATTATATATTTTATAGTAAATACGAGGGTTGATCTGTATGCTCCACCCCTGACCCACTTCCCGTTGAGATAAAATTATCAAAATATTCATGCAAGCAGCTTCATATCTCAAGGTACACACTGCACTGTTTCAAGCTTTTATCTTTCTCCCTTGGGTCAGGGGATATTTTTCTTGTGAAGGATGTGTGTGTCAATCATAAAATGAAGCCTGCAGAACAAAGAGCTGTTACTAAACACTTGCAGAAAAAGGGAATGAGTCCAACAAAAATCCATCGGGATTTATGTGCGACTTTAGGTGAAAGTGCAGTATCATATGACATAGTCAAAAGGTGGTGTCGTGAATTTAAATGTGGTAGGGAGTCATGTGAAGATCAACATGCAGGAGGACCACCAGTGAGCGTTACAACTGTAGACAATGTCAAAAAAGTCCATGATCTAGTGATGCAAGACCGCAGACTGACTATTAGGTAAATAGTGGAGCTAACAGGCTTCTCCTATTACACAGTTAGAAATATTTTAGTTATGGAACTGGACATGAAAAAATTGACAGCAAGATGGGTTCCTCGAATGTTGACAGCAACACAGAAGAGACAGCGTGTGTTGATTTGTGAACGTCTGTTACAAATGTACAGAGCAGATACAAAAATATTTATTGACAGATTTATGACTAGGATGAAACCTGGATCCACCATTATGACTCAGAAACGAAACTCCAAAGTAAAGAGTGGAAACTTAAGGGATCTCCCCCTCCCCGCAAGTTAAAGACTCAACCAGCTGCAGGGAAGTAATGGCCACAGTATTTTGGGATGCCAGGGGAGTAATTCTGGTTTATTACTTACCAAAGGGTTCTACAATCACAGGAGCATATTATGCTAATTTAATTCCAAAATCAAGAGATTCTATAAAGAGTAAGAGACGTGGGAAGTTAAGTGCAGGAATCCTCTTTCACCAGGACGATGCTCCCAGTCACATCTCTTGTGTGGCCACGGCTGCTATAGCCAAAGCAAGCTTTGAATTAGTGGAACACCCACCATACTCACCAGATCTGGCCCCTAGTGACTTCAGATTGTTCCCAAAACTCAAAGAAGATATTCGTGGAAGACGATTTTCAACTCAAGATTCTGCAGGTTCCATTCTATGACTGACACATACATCCTTCACAAGAAAAATATCCCCTGGCCCAAGGGAGAAAGATAAGAGCTTGAAACAGTGCAGTGTTTACCTTGAGATATGAAGCTGCTTGCATGAATATTTTGATAATTTTATCTCAATAGGAAGTGGGTCAGGGGTGGAGCATACAGATCAACCCTCGTATGTTGTCAATACAGCTTCTTCCTTTCCTAAAACGTGACTGCTCCTCCAGGATTATTGCATCCATTATTTTATTTAATTGACAACTTACAATCTTCGCATAGATCTTGTATGGTGCACAGAGCAAGCTTATACCTCTATAATTATTTGGGTCATTTCTGTCTCCTTGTTTAAATATTGCTGTTACTTTCCCTATTTTCCATTCCTTGGGGATGTCTTTTTTCTTCCAATACATATTGTACAAACGTAACAAACGTTCCTGAAAATTCCTCGGTGCAAATTTAATTAGCTCAGTATTTATATTGTCTATTCCGGGAGCTTTAAAGCTTTTGCGCTTTCTCATGGCTTCTTTTAACTCATCTATTTCTATATTATCTATATCTATTACACTTTCGTCGCTTGTCGCTATATATTGCTCCCAATGACTTCTATTTAACTGTCGTGTATACCTTTTTACGTCTGCTCTTGCTTTGTTATAATTTATTTTGTTTCCCATAGTATTATTATTAATATATTTTAGATAATTTTCCTTTTTATTCTCGATTAAGTATTTCAATTCCTCATTCCAAACTTTGACTCCTCTCTTTGCTTTTGCTTTCCTTTTAGTACCTACAACTTCTCCTGCTGTTTTATATAGTAGACTTTTTATTACCCCCCATTATTCTTCAATTTCTTCTTTTTGAATTTCTTCTTTTGTATACTGTTCTAGTCTGCGCCTATATAGATCTCTTATCGACTCATCGCTTAACAACTTTATTTTATATTGCTCTTCTTAGGCCTATTACCATACCACTTGGTTTGTAATCTTATATTACTCATAAGTAAATAATGATTGCTATGTATAGCACATCCCCGATATACCCTGGTGTCTTCATTTTTTGGTTCACCATTATGTAATCAATAATTGAGTATGATCCTCTGGCACTCCATGTATATTTGTGCTTTTCTTTGTGCCTGAAGAATGTGTTTGTGATTCTTAGATCATTATAGCTAGTGAAGTTCAACAGCATATTTCCATTATTATTTAGAACTACTTCCCCATTATTGCCTGCTACATTTTTTATAGGTTCTTTTCCTACCCGAGCATTTAAATCCCCTCCAATTATTATATAGTCGTTAGGATTAATCTTCCCTATATTATCCTGTAGTTATTCGTAAAATTCCTCACTTTCTTTTCTCCTACCTTCTTCCGGAGCATAGACTCCCACTACTGTCAAATTACCTCTTGGTATCTTAAACCTCATTTTCATGATTCTTTCATTTATCCAGTCATATGAAATAAGAGCCTTTTTAAATTTTTCATTTATCATAATTGCCACACCAGCTTGAGTTCTGTTATTTTTACCCCTCTATAAAGTATTGTATAATATTCCAGATCATTGCTGCCTTTTTGTTTCTTTTTTGTTTCAGATATTATAGATATGTCTATGTTTTTATCTTTGAGTTCCTCTTCCAGTTCGTCTATTTTGTTGTGTATAGGCCTACCCCTAACATTCCATGTTGCAACTTTGATCCTATCCTGAATCCCTAATCGTTTGTCCCTTTTCTTTGCGTTTGTCGTTTTCCGAAAATCAGTCTGGCTTTCCTTTATTTGGAGCTTATGAGTAATTATGGTTTTACTTGGAGGGGTTACCAGCCTCTCGCATAACCCCCAACCTGGAGGATCAGGGTTTGTATTCAGAGTATCCTTCTCCTACTCGAGTTGCCTTCTCTATGGCTTTTGAGTCGCGTCTACCCGTTCGTTTGTAATCAGAGTGTCCTTCTCCTATACGCGTTGTCTTCTCTGCGACTTCCGAGTCGCATCTACCTGTTTCCTCTTCTGCCAAATACGTCATTCCGAAGGTCTCCTTCTCTGCCGTATCTGTTATGGTGGGGTCCTCATCTGGAGTACTTCTTTGTCTGATCCCTACCCTTTGACCTGTCTGGCTTGGATGGCCCTACCAGTAGCTATGCTACCGCCGGCATAGCTCTCCGGGCCATAGGGATACGCAAGTCCCACCACCAACTACAAGGTCTTATCCCCTCCCTAGGTGGGGATTATTTTATACGAAATCGTTATTATAAAACCTAAATAAATGCAATTGAAGACTGCAGTTCCAGACAGCCACCAGATTGTTATTTTATAGCCTAAATAAATGCAATTGATGATTACCATTCTAGACAGCTCAAAGTGCTGAGCAAAAAACACACAACAACAAGACTTATATTCAAATATGTTGAATTTAGCTGCAATTTTAAGTGTAAATATTGCAATACAATTAAGCCATGCTTATCATGATGCCAAACGATCACACAATGACCAAGTGAAAAAAAAAATATATATATATATATATATTCTTTCAAGAGTTATCGACTGTATAAAGTTCTGAGCTGCATTTGAACTCGCACTACGGAGACATGATGAGACTGAAATGTCTGAAAATTCGGGTATTTTCTTGGGACTTGTTGATTTTATGAGCAGTTTAGATAGAGCACATGGAATCAAATTAGGTTTTCATGGGAACCTATAAAACAATTCAAAAAAGAACTACTGGAGTCTGTGTTACAAGTATGCCATGAAAAAATCATGGAAGAAATGAGGGATACTAAGTTTATTGTCATCATGGCGGATGAACGCACAGAGTTTCAGACCAAATACAGTTGGTAATCATGTTTCAATGTGAAATACATGGTGTTCCTTGTGAAAGATTTTGGAGGTTTTTCAATCTAAAAGGGCAGAATGCTGAAGCAATATCAAAGTGCATCTCAGGAGTAATTGATGAAATTTTCAAAAGTAATCCTAATAAAATTATTGCACAAACATAGTATAATGGGGTCTCCATGAGTGGTGAAACTGGTGGGGTTCAGACAAAAATAAAAAGCCATTTCCATAATGCCCATTACATACACTCTCCTATAGTGCTATAGTGCTGCAGTGCTACAGCACACAGATTGTTTTCTGCTCGTCGTATAATGTTATTTTCAAACGCAATATATTTTCTTTTACTTAGGTTTTGAACTTGGCGCGTCCACGCGAGAATCCCTTAGCTTTTATGCTGGAGAATGGAAGTCGGTAATGTGAATATTATCTTTTCCGCCTCGTGAATGCAATTGGCAAGCAGCTCATCATTTGTAGCGTGTGACGTCATGCTTACGCTTGACTTTGTGACGTGTAAGCTGGTTTTAACGTGAAGAACGGGCTGCCGATGAATTGCATTCACGAGATTTCTCCACGTCGTCTCACTGGCGCGCTGTGACCTTGCCGACACAAAAGACACTTGCCTCGACATCTGTTGGAATATAGATGAATCTGTAGTTGTGGTTTTAGCCACTAGAAGCATTACTGTGTCTTGTGTTTAAACACGTGCTTTCAGACGAGTGATTCAGTGCTAGCATAGCGTTTGGCTTGTGAATGTGAGAAGAGAACCGTCTCACTCATGAAATATGAATTCGGTGGACAGCTTGCTAAGGACGCCTTTTTCTTCCAGGCAATTGGAGGAAAAAGTAGTAATAAAAAAACTGGGGAGGCCTACTCCAAATTTAAATATGACGCAGGTGGGTAGTGGTATAAACAGGGCTCCTTACAGCTGGCATTTTAAACCTGATATATATCAATCATATGATTGGCTTTGCGGGTGCCAAGTAAGGAACTTACTGTTTTGTTTCCCCTGCCTCCTGTTCGGGAATACTGGTGCGCCAGCATGGTCTGCAACGGGTGTAAAGGATCTTGGTCACCTTAAAGCGTTGAGCAAAAATCACAACGACAACAAGACTCACATCCATAATGTCTTGAATTTAGCTGCAATTGGAAGTGTAAATATTGCAACACAATTAAGCCGTGCTTATCATGATGCCATACGATCACACAATGACCAAGTGGAAAAGAACAGATATATCCTTTCAAGAATTATTGACTGTATCAAGTTCTGTGGTACATTTGAACTCGCGTTACGGGGACATGATGAGACTGAAATGTCTGACAATCCGGGCATTTTCTTGGGACTTGTTGACTTTATGAGCAGTTTAGATAGTGCTGTGAAAGAGCACATGGAATCAAATCGGGTTTTCAAGGGAACCTCCAAAACAATTCAAAACGAACTACTGGATTCCATGTTACAAGTATGTCGTGAGAAGATAATAGAAGAAATGAGGAATGCTGAGTTCGTTGCCATCTTGGCGGATGAAAGCACAGATGTTTCAGACCAAACACAATTGGTTATCGTGTTTCGATATGAAATAAATGGTGTTCCTTGTGAAAGATTTTGGGGGTTTTTCAATCCAGAAGGGCAGGATGCTGAAGCAATATCAGAGTGCATTTTAGGAGTAATTGGTGAAATTTTCAAAGATAATCATAATAAAATTATTGCACAAACATATGATGGGGCCTCCGTAATGAGTGGTGAAACTGGTGGGGTTCAGGCAAAAATAAAAAGCCGTTTCCCCAATGCCCATTACATACACTGCTATGCCCATCAGTTGAATTTAGTGATGCAAAAAGCTGCATCACAAAATGCCGCAGTCAGAATATTCTTCTGTAACTTGTCAGGGTTTCCAACCTTCTTTTCAAGGTCACCACAACGACAGTCCAAATTAAACAAAGTGGTTTCTCGAAGGATTCCTGGTGGTTCTTCAACTAGATGGAACTTTAAATCCAGAACGGTAAATGTGGTATATGAAAATAAAGACAGCCTGTTAGAGTGTTTCTTGGAATTGGGGAAGTCATCATCATCTATCAAGACTGTTCTGGAAGCTTCGGGACTCCGCCTTTTTTTAGAAAATGAAGAATTTATTTTCTGGCTCACATTCTTCCATAAAATAATGCCTCACGTAGATATATTGTATAATGTGTTGCAAGCAAGGTTGACTGATGCCGTCCAAACAACAAAATCTGTGACACATTTTATCGAGGCAATTAGTGGGATAAGGGAATCCACAGATAACGCTGACAGTGAAGTTCCATCTGGCAATAAACGAAGGAAGCAGTCACATAGAAATGCCGATGCCAAGGAAGTGTGTGATCGAATCCTTCAAGAAGCTCATCATCGCTTTCAATCTTTGGATCATCTAGAAGCAGCAAAACTGGTAGATTCTTCATACTTTCCAGAATTTTCGAAACACTTCCCAGAAAAAGTACTCGACTCTGCTGTACAATCTTACAATATGCTGGAGAAGAGCAGATTGAGAACAGAACTGAGTGTCTTGTATGAAAGAAATGATTACAGGAAAATTGATGGAGCTGTTCCACTACTCGAGCTTATGATTAAAAACAATTTGGTAGGAACATTCTCCGAAATAACAAAGCTTCTCAGGATTATAGTCACCACTCCTATGACCACAGCAGAACCAGAAAGATGCTTTTCTACCCTGAAGAGGATAAAGACATTCCTAAGGAATACCATGTCACAAGAACGACTTACAGCTCTTGCAATGCTTTCCATAGAGAAAAAGATGGTTGCAAACATGGATGGATTCAACACGAAAGTCATCGATAACTTCTGTAGTAAGAAGGAACGTCGCATGGACTTCACTCTGAGACAGTAATTATGTAAGTAAGCCTACTGCTCATTTATTAAATATTTTAAGTTTGCTGTATGAAATGGTATTTGCAGCACACTCTCGTTTTGAGCCACGAGCCGTTACTGCTGCTATGCCCACCAGCTGAATTTAGTGATGCAAAACGCTGCACCACAAAATGCCACAGCCAGAATATTTTTCTGCAACTTGTCAGGGCTTCCAATCTTCTTTTCAAGGTCACCACGACTGTCCAAATTAGATGGTTTCTCGAAGGATTCCTGGTGGTTCTACAACTAGATGGAACTTTAAATCTAGAACAGTAAATGCGGTGTATAAAATGAAGAGTTAAAGAATTTCTTGGATTTAAGGAAGTCATCATCATCTACCAAGACTGTTCTGGGAGCTTTGAAACTTCACTATTTTTTTTTAATGAAAAATTAATTTTCTGACTCAATTCTTCCATAAAATATGTAGATATACTGTATTATGTGTTGTAAGCAAGGACTGATGCTGTGAAAACAACAAAATCTGAGACACATTGTATCATAGGTTGATAAGTTGGATTCGTGAGACTATTCCATGAATAAAAATGTAACGGATTATACAAATAATAATTACTTTCGTGCTTTGTTGTATAAAAACAAAACTAACAGCTGCGAGATCACGGCATACTATGAATCAACCATCCATGAATCAATTCAAGTTACCATGTTGTGACCAGTGCTACCAATGGTGCATATAAGACATAGTTAACTTAATTCAGGTATAAAAGCACACCAACTGGCTTGCACGGAATCAAAATTGTGTTTTTAATCAATGTAAATTTCTATTATTTCAAATTCCAAACAAGTTATGTTGTTAAAATAATCTGTTTTTGTGCTGCTTAATGGTAGCATGTGACATATTAATTACTGCACACTGATGCTTACGTGTCCAGTAATGAGCAGACACTTCACCTGATAAAACAGCATCCTCATGATTCCTACAAGAATGTTGTAAGACAAACGGCAGTGAATGGTCTATATCCGAGGAATTGCTAAACGTTATTGGTCAATATCAAACATGCGGCGTATGAGTGGAATAGTCCAGGCAATTAGTGGGATAAGGGAATGAACAGACAATGCTGACAGTGAAGTTCCATCTGGAAATAAACGAAGGAAACAGTCACATAGAAATTCTGATGCCAAGGAAGTGAGTGATCGAATCCTTCAAGAAGTTCATCATCACTTTTGGATCATCCGGAAGCAGCAAAACTGGTAAATTCTTTCTACTT
The DNA here is from genome assembly GCA_964059195.1 of Ectobius pallidus. NCBI lineage: Eukaryota > Metazoa > Arthropoda > Insecta > Blattodea > Ectobiidae > Ectobius > Ectobius pallidus. The sequence continues at coordinate 42,535,599 of CAXKWD010000008.1, forward strand.
TCCAGAATTTTCAAAACACACTGCTGTACAATCATACAATATGCTGAAGAAGAGCAGACTGGAAACAGAATTGAGAGTCTTGTATGAAAAAAATGATTACAGGAAAATTGATGGAGCTGTTCCGCTACTCGAGCTTAGGATTAAAAACAATTTGATGGGTACATTCTCCAAAATAACAAAGCTTCTCAGAATTATAATCACCACTCCTATGACCACAGCCGAACCAGAAAAATGCTTTTCTACGCTGAAGAGGATAAAGACATTCTAAGGAATACCATGTCACAAGAATGTCTTACAGCTTTTGCAATGGTTTCCAAAGAGAAAAAAAATGGATGCAAACATGGATGGACTCAACATGAAGACGAAAGAGATTGTTAACTTCTGCAGTAAGAAGGAATGTCACATGGACTTCACTGTGAGGCAGTAATTACATAAGTAGGTATATCAACCATTTTTTAAACTTTTAAGTTAGCAGCACACCCTCATATTAACCCACAAGCTGCTACTGCTACTGCATATTTTTGGTTTGATAATACTTGCTTTCTTCAGTAAAATATAATTTTCACAATAAGTATTAGTAGCCTATACATAATGGGCATTTAGTCCTCCAGGAGAGCTATAAACCATGGGTCCCATATCATATACTTACAATATATTAAAGACCTCCAAAGCCTAAATGAAAGCCTGTGGACCATGTTGCCTGGCTCTTTCACATCCAAGTAATACCTTAAGATTCCTTTAGATGGTTATGAAGAGAGGGGCTTACCACCTGTTACTCTGCCCTCTACAGGAAAATAAGCATAACTAAATTCGTATTCATTAGAAGATCCTACACTCCATGCATGGAGTTAACAGGCTTTGACTCAGTATATATATTTGACCTGACATATATTATCCTGAGACTTTACTTCATGATAGATATATGCATTCATGAACTGAAGATTATTGTCTCCGTTGGACACTTAATGAGAATAATATAGGAGAATAATTACTCCGACACTGGAACTCGAACCCAGGACCTTTGGCTATCCCTCCTGCTGCTTTACCAACTGAGCTAGCCAGAGTTCGATTGACAGCACCAGATGGAACCTCTCTCCTATGATGTCTTAAGACTAGTTATGTGCCTCACAGTACTGTATATGACATAACTTGTCTGTCAGTGAGCTAGACCATTAAAAACAATTAATCATACGAGAGAAGTTCCATCTGATGCTGTCAATCAAACTCCTGCTAACTCAGTTGTTAGAGCGGCGGCAAGGATAGCTGAAGGTCCTGGGTTCGAGTCCCCGAGTTCCTGTTAAAAATATAAGGAAAAGTCAGTTACTGCCTTTGCAATTTTTCGACAGAAAGCAGTAAGTAGAGACTGCACTGTAAAAAAGCAATAACTGCAAAAATATTGCTATTTAAGATTGGATTTGCATCCCACGCTGTAACAACTCAACACTGACAGAAAGCAGTAAATACTGGCTACAACATAAGAAAAAGCAGTAACTTCCACTTACTGCTTTAGCAATCAAAGTCAAATCCATATACACTTTGTAAAAAGACACTATTTATCAAAATTCAATAATTCAAGGAAAAAAATAATGTTTTATGCCAGATATAAACTTTCTGCTTTTTTATAGTTACTGTGTCAATTTCAATTTCATCCATGAAGTAGAAAGTAAAGGGAATTTGATTAAACTTTGATCTCAATTTTCTCAGTTTTTAAGTTAATGTAGTTACTGCCTTCTTCCTTAGCACAGCAGTATAAGTCAGAAAGTTTGTGCAACATATTTTGCACCATATACTTGAATGCATTTGCAGGCTTCAAATAACTTGACAGCTGAGAGGAAATCTTTCATTACTGATACCTAGAATAGACAAAATTAATACTGACACAGACTCTTGGTGTAGCGATAAAATGTCTGCTTTTGATTTTAAAGATCTTTGGTTACTGTTCCAGAGCCCTTTGTATTGATTTGTCTTACTAGGCCTACTAAGATGTGTTAAGGTACTGAATAATTTCATACATTTTTTTAAAATGCAGTGCAATATTTGTTCATTTGAGGCAAACTTCCATTCAAGGAAAACAGATTCAGTCCTCTAAGATATCTAATATAATTCAAGAGTTTGCTGTAAATTAGGAAAGACTTTAGAGGTTCAACTCATAAATAATACCTACAGCACGAGAAAGAACCAGATATGCAGCGAGGGAGAGGAGTAGCATCCCATTGGCTACCATAAAATAGACAAATGCGCTGATTGTGGAAGAAGCGCCCAGCCATAATGAAACAATCTCTGCAAGGGCAGCAAATATTCCACCTAGTGCTTGGCCACTGACGACAGCAGTTATATAACGTGATGTGAACTTGCCCACAATACCAAAGAGGCCTCCTTGTAAGATTGCACTTGAAACTGGAACATATGATAAGAATTATGGTATGAGTCATTTCATTTACCCTATGACCATTTTTGTGTACTCATTATGTTTGATCTGATTTATTACTCATTCATCCATTCTGAAGATTACTCACTTGCAATAACCTCAGAGTGCTGTCATGGGAATTAGCATATTTTCAATTATGTTTCTTTACAATGAATCATAATAATATTTTCAGTTCTAGTATAACTTTTAGTAATAGATTATCATTAGAGCCCACTAAAATTTCACATTATTTTCAAGAAAATTTGGATGTGGCATTTATAATGATGAAATAATGCAAAACTCTCCATAAATAAACTGAGCACCGGTAACTACTGGTTTGGAAAAAAGAGCTGGAGGAAAAAAGTAAACAGACATGTTTTATGCCTATCAATATTCAAGCTTTCCAATCAAAAGCAGATTCTCATATGGGACTTTTAAAAGAAACTTTTAAAATTTAAATGTGGTATTTATCAGAATCAATTGGCAATAACTAAACAAATCACAGATGCATTGCTTAGATAAAAATCAAAACTTCATAAAAGAAACTGGAACACATTAAGGGTCCTGCATTCTAATAAACAAGTGGGTAGATTCTGAAATTACAGTATGAGATGGTACTAAAGGATTTAAAAATGACTGTATTTTTGGACTGCTGGCCATAGAGCTAGTAAATTTAACCACAATAATAACATCCATCTATAAAGTTCCTTATTATATTACTCTTCATTCATTTAAATACATTTCAAAATCTACTCTACAAACTAAATAAAGAATTGAAAAAAAGTTATTACATCTACTGACCGTAACTTAATATTAATGTAATGAGAAATACTAATATTGTGATAACAAATAATTAATAAGTAGTAATTTGTTTAGTGCACCTTTGTTCACTTATTAGTATCAAAGACTTGAATTTATTAATCTTTGTCAGTCTGGCAGTCTGTACCTTCAGGAAGAGATTAAAATTAAAACAATAGAACCAATTTGCAACTTCTTTAGATAACACTTATCAAAACCAAAACAGGTTAGCAGAAACATTTTTAACATAATTGACTCCCATAGTTTTAAATTAAATTTCAGTGAACCAACTAAAATAACACACAACTCTTGTACTTGTATTGACAACATAATAATTAGTAGGCCTATAAACGTGATTGTCAAAAACACATTTACAATGAAAACGTGTTTTTCAGATCATAAAGCTCTCGTGTTAACATACCCTTACAAAAAGCTATACAAAAACAAAAAACAAAAAATTAAGAAGAAGAAGAAGCTGCATGTATATAGCAGAATCTCGCTAGTTTGAACTAGTTGGGACCAAAGCCTGTTCTGATTGGCAAAAATTCGGATTAGCAGGGTTAATTTATAATTGAGGCATCAGGATCGAAAAATCTTCTTATCCATTTTGTATGATTTTTCCCAAACCACGAAAAACGTTTATATAAGGTTTTCGTAAATATTCTGCTTAAACCTAACAACACACAGAATCAGTCTCCAAAGTTTAATTCTTCAAACTTTAAGGATTATATAAAAATAAGGAATAATATTTTGGGTAAGAAGTTATTTGGAACTTTATACTGAACAAGGTGGGTTCTGGAACTGCAACTAAGGGATTAGAGGGTATTTGGCACCAAACATATAACCTACCTTCCATCATCAAGGAAACCTATTTAATTTTCATCCAAGGTTTCATGGTGTGGTTATAATTTATATTATTAAAATATGCATACGGCATTGGCTAGCCCTTTCCAGTCTCTTACTTTACATGCATTACTTCCTAACTTTTTGACTGTGCCTTCATTCGAAAAAAGTTGGACGAACAATGACTTGTTTCTTGCATACAGATTTTTCATTACGTCCGAATGCACGATCCGGTGGAAGAAAGGAGTGACCAACAACTGGGTACACTATTTGCACTTTTTTAATACTCGCTGGAGCTTCATTGTACAACCAGAAGCAAAGCATTCCAAATAGTGCAGAATTTTTGTTTTGTCCTGCACAACCATCACAGAACAGCTCAATGTAATTGATGGTATCTTCAAAAAGAAAAGTCGTCAGGCAGTTAAGCATTGCAGATGAAATTTTGTTTGAGCCTTTTCAATGATCTGTCTCAAGCAAAATAAAAGCAGTCACAGTTTCCTTGTTCTGAGGTGCCTTCAAGCCACCATTACATAATGTAAAATTATAAGCATACAACTGCTTAGCATAATATGCTGCTTGATTGAGTAGTTTTGGCAGTGTCATGTTTTTCTGACAATCGAAGGAAAATTTCTCAACGTTAGGTTCCTCCTTTTGTATTAACTTTGTAAAAGCCTTAGCATTAAGTGTATGCTCGGTTTCTTGATTAAAAGATTTCTTTCTCCACGAGTCGTAATCTTCAGTCTTTCTCTCAGTGATAGACACTCTGAACACATATCAGTCCCAGGAGACTTAAAACACTTCTTTCAATACAGCAAATGTTCACAAACTTTCAAATGTCACTCAAATTCTATGAGAAACGAGATGCTGATGGATAAGGAGCATTATGGAATCGCCTTCTTGTAAATCCAATATGGTTGCCTGGGGATGAGGTGGTTAATGGAAACAACATTAACAATGCGGGTTTTGGAACAGACTCGCTAGTGGACATGACGCTGTTTGGAACAGTAATTCATATTTAGCATTAAAAATGAGGGAGATACGATATAGTTTGGAACTTTATGTTTTAACAGGATGATGGACAAGATGGAGTAGATTCAGAAACCACTGCTAACTCAATTTCGACCAAAAGTGGATAAGACGGTTTTTGGAACCTGGTGCCTCAATTACACAGTTAGGCATATTTATGAAGTCTTAAAAGTTAATTGTACTCAGTTGTTGCAACATGCAGCATTATTTTGTTACTGCTTGCATTCAGTATAAAAAAGAAAGGTTTGTTTCCAATTTCTCATAACATCTAGTAAATGCAAACGAATACTTCAGAATCAACAGATACAAATTTCGTTCAATCCTATAGAAATTATCATAGAATCTAAAAGTACCGGTAGCAAAAAATAATTATATTTTTAATTTGGACAGTAAATTTAAAGATCTTGGAAAACAATCAAGAATGAAATAAGTTTAGATGAGCAAATTGAGCCATTTTAGGCTCATTTTAGGTCACTTTAGGCTCAAAGTAGGCTCTAAGGCCTAAAGAAGCCGTTAAGTCATCAAGTTTGGCCTATGTGAATTTCGGGAAGCCTTATGGAAAATAATATTTTGTTAGCAAAGGAATTTTATGAAGATGAGACCTGGTCTACATATTATTACGTCGTCATTGTTGGTTTCTGTATAGCATGTTATTTCCTCTCTTTCTGATTGAGTATTTATTAGCGTATTAGGGAAGGGTTTGGTAAAAATGTAACAAAATACTATCTACATTGTTACTAGGAAGGGTGTGTAATTAATTGTGATAGGATGTATGCATTTGGGTGCTGAGGGGTGAGGTGTTTTTTGCTTCTTCTATATTATCAGATTGCCCGCTAGTCTCGCGGTCATTTGCTGGTTGGAGGTGGCAGTGTCCACATCGGTTTGTGTCTTCATTTTGTGATGTTATTTTGGCGTTTGACGATGGGTCCGCCTTCGTAAGGTATTTATGGCGGGGGTGGGTGCTCTTCTCTCAGGTATGTGTTTAGTTTATTTTCATTAACATTATAATGTGATTATATTTTATATTATTTGGAGTTTAGTCTGTGATGGCATCTCATGACATGGGTCCGCCATCTTGTTTCCCGCATTCTTTTGTTTTCAAACCTTGGTAGTGTATTTATTTGTTTTATTTATTGCTGAGTCCGTCTGTTATGTAATTGTGTCCCTTTCCGTGTCATTTTAATTATTATTTTATTTTGATTTTGTCTTCTGTCCCCTGTGCTTACCTGAGAGAATCATCCATTACCCTTTGCGCTTTCTTTTCATTTCCTGTGTTAGTTTTTTTCCAGCCTAGCCAGCAATGACCCATCTTCAGGTCAATTGGCGGGATTTGAAGATGTTTTCGGATTTTGTTTTTTAGTTTTAAATTATGTGTGCCGCCTTGAGGAGAAGCAAGATTTGTATAATGTAAGTGTTTTGAGATGTCAAATGGATGTAAGATTTCCATTTGAAAATTGATGTATGTTCAAGGTAGGTAATGTTCTAGTGTTGCTAGGGTTGCCTGTATTTAAATGTGGACATTACTTTAAATTCTGGAACGTTGATCCTTCAGATCAAATCCTTTTCTTTCAGGTATATTCAGTATGCAGTTCGAAACTTTCAGTATGTAATGTGCTTGGGTTATGTAGTATGTTTTTAGAAGTTTTTTTAATAATTCAAATTATTTTCGTAAGGAAAGAAATTTTAACTTCATGAATTTCGATGTTAGTCAAGCAGCAGCAAGATTATAAATTTTGTAATTTATTCAGACACTTTCATCTTTAGATTTTATTGTTTGGCACACATGCCCAAAATTTAGTATAATTTATTTTAGAATATACAGCACGCTTCCCACAGTTTATGTTTGTGTTCATTTCCCTTGGCGCAAAGGCTGCTTAAATTCATTTTAACTGGCCTTTGGGCCAGATGCGCCTAGTCCCGTAGTGGAAAGTTTGTTTTCAGAGGTCCCCTAATTTCCAAGTTCACAACCCCTGGTGCAAAATTCATAATGAAAATGACTCCACAGTTATTAGGGTTTTTGATATTAATGATAATGAAAGGGAAAATGCTGATATATTTAATAATTTCACAGCAAACTTACTACAAAGTGCTCCGGTAACAAAATATGCTTTGGATGATATGTCTACCATAGTTTCCTAATATTTTTAATTTCAAATTAATAACACCAGAGAGTAATTTTGTCAATGAAACCTAGACAGTCATATGGGTGGAATGAGATATCATCGCATCTGTTGAAAATGCACCAGTGAAATATATTGCATGTAAACAATTTACTAAAATTATAAATCAATCAACAAATGAGGAATATAGAAGAGCAAGAAGAGAAGCAAAACAAACGTGTAAAAACAAGAAAAGACAGTTTGAGGAAGAAATACTGTATGACATGGAAGAGAAATATGGGAGAAATGAAAGTAGAAAGTTTTTTGAGAGTGTCAGGAAATTTAAATATGGTTTTCAACCAAGAACTAACATGTGTAAAGGAGAAGATGGAAATATGGTCACTGATGAGATGGAGGTCTTGAATACATGGCATAGATATTTTAAAAAACTTTTAAATAATGATGAAAAGAAAGACAAGGAACAGACAACAGATATATACTTGGGACCCGATATATTTATACCTATACCTACACATGCAATAGTAAACGAGATGATTAGAAAACTAAAGAATAACAGAGCTCCAGGAGAAGATGCAATTAGTGGAGAGATGATTAAATACGGAGGTAAGAAGTTATGGAAATGTATATATAGTTTAATATTAGATATATGGAATAATGAGATTATGCCCAAGGACTGGAACAGCGCACTGATATGCCCTATCCACAAAAAAGGAAATAAACTTGTATGTGATAACTACCGAGGCATCTCTCTATTAAATGTAACATATAAAATTTTTACAAATATACTAGCTAAATATATCGAACCATACATGGAGGAATCATTGGGAGAATACCAATGTGGGTTTCGGAAAAATCGAAGCACCACTGATCAAATATTTTCACTCCGTATGATACAGGAAAAGTTCTATGAACATAATATACCTCTACACCAATTATATGTGAATTTCAAACAAGCCTTAATAGATCATACATATTTGATGCCATGGCAGAACTGGGCATCCCATATAAATTAATCAGACTTACCAAAATGACACTCTCCAATACAGTCAACAAAATAAAGATCCAGAATAAATGCTCAGAAGAATTTAATACATACTCAGGTATTAGACAAGGAGATTCATTATCAGCCATGTTGTTTAACATTGGACAAGAAAAAATAACAAGGAAAATTATTATGAACCCTGGAGGATCAATTTTTAATTGAACTAGGCAGTATATGGCGTATGCCGACGACATAGTGCTTTTAGCAAGAAATTTAAATGCAATTAATGAAATGTTAAATCAAATACAATTGGAGGCAAATTCAGCAGGACTGAAGATAAACAATGGAAAAACAAAATACATGCAAAATGTAAATAGTTTTAATAATTTTATTAGTAATAAAGTTGTTTTAAATGGGGAGACCCATGATGCGGTAAGTTCTTTTAAATATTTGGGCTCAGTAGTAACCAACAGTAATGAGATAATGTGTGAAATAAGAGAAAGAATAGCAATAGGAAATCGCTGCCTACATGCCCTTAATAAAATAATAAAAGCCAGATATATTGGAAAGAAAACAAAAGTAAGAATATATAAAACAATAATAAAACCAATAGTTGTCTATGGTAGTGAGTCATGGACATTAACAGAAGAGGCAAAGAAATTTATAGCAACATGGGAACGGAAAATACTAAGAAGAATATTTGGCCCCATCAATGATAATGGAACCTGGTGTATTAGAACAAACAAGGAAGTAACAGATTTATATCAAGATGTAGATATTGTAACAGACATAAAAGCCAGAAGATTGAAATGGTTGGGTCATGTAGTCAGAATGGAGGAAAATAGAATGCCTAAAATTGTTTTGGATGGAAAACTGGATGGAAAAAGGAGAATTGGAAGACCTAAGCTGAGATGGATCGATGATGTGCAAAGCGACTTGAGGACGATGGGAGTGAGACTATGGAGAAGGAAAGCGGAGGATAGACTTGAATGGTGGCATATTGTAAGGGAGGCCAAGGTCAAACTTCAAGGACTGTAGAGCCACAGAAGAAGAATAAATCAATCATCCTGTAATAAAATATTTCCTGAAAGAATGAAACATGCTATAATAAAACCAGTTCATAAAAGTGAAACACATGAACTAAAAATTATCAACTTGAACTTTTTCCTTAATTATTGTCAAAATAGTGCATGCACAACTAATGTATTGCTTACAAAATAACAAAATAACATCAAATCAGTATAGTTTATACAAGGATATAATACTAGTTCAGCTTTAATAAAAATTGTTAACGATAGTTCCTACTCTCTCGATAATTTTAAACATTCTTCTGCACTGATATCTGACATTTCAAATGCATTTGATTGTGTTGATCATGAATTATCCATATGGAAACTACAGCTTTATGGAGTAAATAATAATAATTTTAAATGGTTTGACTCTTATTAAGAAAATTGAAAACAAATTGTAATTTTGGATTCTGTTCAGTGGTGGCTCTTCAGGGGAAGTATGTGAAGTTGCACTTTACCAGTATATTTACCTTACCAGCCTTATTTTTAAAGTTTATTTTCCTTATCGTGTATGTTGGATTTTACTAGAAATGTATTTCTCTATTTTTGTAATGTGCACCACACTGTGATGTTGTAGCTAGCAGATGTGCAATCAGCGCTGACTAGGTACAGAGTACCCCTCTTTCCATTTTCTTCAATCTCTGGGGGCAGAGCTTAACTGAATGGAATGATAATTTTGCACTGGCCATGTGCAGATTAAGCCAAAAACTGAAGGGTTACTATGACAACCATGAAGTCATCAGCTTCAATTTTTTTGCGGAGATGAGTCTCTTTCTTGATACTTTGCTTCCTTCCAGCATGAGAAACAGGGGGAACACATTGCATTTAATGCTGTGCTATGAATCGTGCTTACAATTTAATGTGTGTACTGTTAGAAACTGTCATGATTTAATGGATATGGAAAAGAGATTTTGCAATAGTGAAAAAATTCAATTTGCTTGCCTTGCTGATACCACAAAATTTGAAGAATACCACACATATTTTCCTTCTCACATGCAAAATTTCTTTGGACCTGTACTCCCTAAGTAACATCACTTAAAAAACTCTCTATTTTGTATGCCGATGAGAAGTACAGACAGATTTCCATTGGAAAGATGTTAAAATTGCTTAATCAGGATGACATTTTTATGGACACTTAAAAATGTTATTGTTCTCCCTTGTTCTGCCCATCTTGCCTGAATGCAATTTCAGAAGAGAGACTTTCTTCTTTAGCAAATGTTGCAATTCAGAAAGGATTTCTGTGGCAGTTAAAAAAAAAAAACTGCCAGTTCGCAGCCTTAATGGACCGAAGGATTGATTTGGTATACAAGATATCTGGTACCCTATGATCCCCAGGTGGGGCGAAGGGGCCTCCAATGGAGGTTTCATTACCTATACTAATTTTGATATGCTTATTTTCCGAGAGAGGGTAGAGGGACAGGTGGTAAGCCCATCGCCTCGCAACCCCCCTCTGGAAACTAAGTATTCCTTGGACGTGAAAGGGCCGAGAAATTTTGTCCAGAGGCTCTAATTTAGGCATGGAGTCCTTTTACGTGCCGTAAATCCACGACACGGGACCCCCAGCTTAAGTCCCTCCCGGAGGACTCCGTGCCCAGGATTTTTACGTCCTGAAAAATCCATCAACAGCGGCCGGGTTTGATCTCGCGCCCTGCGAATCTAGAGGCGGGCACGCTACCTCTAGACCACCGTGGCCGACAAGATATAGGTGAGTTCAATTATTAAGATAAGCATGTGTAAATATACATACATTTTTTCCTATTTGTTCTTCAACTAACCTCCCAGCCACAAGCTGCCATTGTTTCTGGTGGTATGTTATCCCTCTTTCAATAGTCCCACAAGGCCCTGTGTTAGACCAGTTGTTGTTCATAATATACCGGTATATAGTTCAGTTATTCTTTGCATACCCAGGCATATTCCTTTCGTTAGGAGGAAAAGTTTGCACTCAGCTCAACCCCTGCTCTTTATTTTTACTGCACCAATCAGCTAGTTACCTCAGTAATTCAAAATCTAAGAATGTCCTGTAATGGCTATGACAGCTAATCGTCTACTCTGCATGGAGTGTAATGCAGGGTTGCAAGATCTAATTACAGTAAACAATAACACGTGTGAACTGATTAAAGTGAGGGAGGAACTGAGGTCAGTGATAACAATGAGAGAATATTGCAATGTTGACACAATGAAGACACAAAAGTGTTGCTAAAATAACAAAATGAATGCAACGTTATAAAAAAGCATTATACAAGCTGCTAGAAAACTATATAAATGATTTTAAATTAAACACAAGTAAAACAAACATTATTCCTTTCTCTTCTCAGATTAAACCAAATACTAACACATATTTAATTTTAGAAGTAGACTCCAAAATTCAACAAAACTCCTGGATGTTATTATTCACAACAATCTAAATAGGAAATTGTAGAAAGACTAAACAAAGTGTTCAACAGTCATCAGAACTTACAGCAAGAGAGAATATCTTTATTAAAAAACACAAAACAAATTAATGAACTTCAACACACATATAGAGAGCAGACTCATTCAAAATTTCTACCCGCCAAAGACATAATCAAATACACCCCCTCCAACATCACCAGGACCAGCAAGAAAAATTCAAAACAGTAGGACACAACAGTAGGACATGAGGATGATCACAATGCCGATTAAAATCATGATTCTTGATCCATTTAAACAAAGCATGCTGTAACATGACGTGTGTAGCACAAATAATATGCCTGCAATCACAAAAACAGTTTACTACAGTTACTTTCACTATATAATGTCTTACAGTGTAATGGGTTGACAATTGTAGAAAATTGGGAACAATTTTCAAAATACCAAAAAAAATAAATAAAAATAAAATAAAATAAAAATCATTCAAATTATATCCATTCATCTTCTAGGCCCTTCTCCCAGAAGATGGCAGTGGAGATAGCTGCTGAAAGCTTGGAACCAAACCTCCAACTCACCGGTTGGAAGCCCAAGAAACAATAATACATTCTCAACACCGGGAAAGCCTCAAGTCACACAATAAAAAAGTGGTTGTAGTGCTAATAGCATAGTGATGGTGGTGGTGGTGGTGGCAGCAACGTGTACATTTGCCTCCCCTTGACAAAATTTCTGCGAATGCCCATGAAAGTGATCCATGTTCAGGCCATGGGGGCCCTCAGGGTTCCGGGAGGTAAAGACTCCCAGATTTTGAGACATTCAGGACATGAAGGTGGTAAGACTTACTCACCAGCTACCTTTACCCCCAGAATTGCCTTGGTTAGAAGTTGAGTCTACCCCTAAGCACTACAGACCTATCAGTATACTTCCGACTTTGTCAAAACCCTTGACTGCATTATCCACAAGCAGCTGAGTACCTAAACACTTATAATCTACTTGACTCATTACAATCTGGTTTCAGATCAAAACACAGTACCTTCACTGCCCTACTTAAGGTGAAGATATTCATGAGGCCATAGACTGACGTGAAGTGACGGCTCTAACCCAACTTGATTTTTCACAAGCCTTTAACACTGTTGGCGCAGACCTGTTAACTACTAAATTGAAGGCTCTTCACTTATTCAATGCAATAGTCATAGGGATGCAATCATACCTCTTTGGACGCCAACAGCGTGTTTCTCGCGACAATCGATCTTCTTCGTGGCATCTCATGAGGTCAGGTGTATCAAGTCCCTTGCTTTTTGCAATCTATATAAATGATATTTCTACAGTACTAAAACATTGCTGACATCATCTGTATGCAGATGACCTTCAAATATGTTGTGTGAAGAGAACACTGTTTTATTTCTGTCCACTCCCAACACTTTAAGTTCATGTTACGGCAGATTAGGACAAAGTTTTGAAATTTTATTATAGACCGTCATGATGATGTGTACTCCTTGAAAGAGTGGCATTAAACAGAACGAGAAACAGCTGTTATCTTGCTTATTTTTCTTACTGGATATCACTGATAAACACCCCATTAAATATTTAACAATAATATGTACTGATGGAACATTATAAACACAGCTGCTGTAATACCTATTGTTGTTGTGTAAGACTGCAAGACACACATTATATAACAGTAGCCACCAAGTGATCAGATGGATGTAACTACATGCATCATTTCAGAAAATATGTTATTATCATCTCCTAAGTGATTAGAATATGTAACCTCTAACAGAAAACAACAAATGAAATATACTTCTTATTTACAACAGAACAGTTTGCGAAGAAATATAGAAAGTACCCAGTTTTTAGGCACAAATCTTTAAACCACTTTATCTCAAAACACTGTTTTTGTAGTTATGTCTCTCTGATCTTAAATGGGTGAATTGGGAGTTTACTGCATTTGCTTATTTCATATAAAGTTAATTTTAAGATAGAATTACAAAAGAATACTAGAATACCTCGCTTTGAACACTTACTGCATTTTGTTAAACTTTCTGTACCTCATTAAAAGGCTATACATTCAAATGTGCCATTATTATTCCTTGTTAAATTTACCGTATGTACATATGAAAAATATGGACCCTCGGTCATTCAAGTCAGGGTATTTGGGGATTCAGCATATTAACTATTTATAAATGCAGGAAAATAATAAAATCAGGTAAGTTAAACTGACATAACAAAAGAAAAGAAATTATTTTTGTATTATATCTCCGAGTTAAACTCCAAATAAAAATGCGCTAGTAATAATATTAATGATGCAATAGGCCTACGATTCGCTGATGTTTTTGTTTCAAGTTTACAGAAGCCTTATAGGTTATGAATGAATAAAAAGTCAGGAATTTCATTAGGTATATTGCTGCACAAGAACTAATAAGAAAAATACTCACATTAAAATATAGTGTAGATACCGGTAGTCATCGATAGAATGCAGAATATTATATCAATATTTAACAACTAGTTGTGTTTAAATCTTTTATTCAGGCCGGAGGATAGATGCAACATTGTCGCACTCAATCAGCTGTTAAGAGCGACTGGTATGTCACGGGTACAATTCGTGAAAAATATACAATAGGCCTATTCCTTTATTTTTGTCAAAACATCTAAAACTATGCAAAATATGCAATAAAAAGATTGCAAGTTTATTTTGGAGGAAAAAAAATTGCAAATATGAACCTTTTGGAATATTCTTATCGGTTATGGGAGAAAAGCTGTAAGTTTGTCAAATTTCAAGTTTTTACCTCATCTGGAAGTGAGTAAACATCAACTTACTAAGTGGATGATATATTATTCAATGGCTAGTTGTATTTTAAATATTTTATTTACATTTACTGACACTGACATCGTTATGAAGAAATGAATCAAACAAGGCGGGCTAACAATATCAATTTACGATTGACAATTTGTCATGTTACTAGCTTAAAACGCCTGGTGTAGCCCGGGTTTTGTACTTTGTAATTCGAAATTAACTTATGAAGGACTGTAAAAATTTGAAACGAAGAAGAATAACTTATCACACTCAAACTATTCCCTCAGCTCATAGAGCTTGCAGAATTTTTCATCCCGTCACTTCTACACACCAAGCCTGGTAGGTCTTCAAATAAGAAGAAATAAAAATTCCGGTAACATAAAATATTGTATTGTCTTTGTGGAATATTTTATTAAAAAGTAATTCAATATCACTTTTATACTCCCCTCCCCAAAATCCTGGGATATAATAATATACATATTACACTTTTTCCTTTAGAATATAATTCGTTCCTACCAATACATAGATTTCAGAAATTAATTATATCATAAGTTTTATGCAGTTTCAAAGCTACCTGCGAACACTGATCATACGTATTGTTTCTCAAATGTTTGCTGACAGATAAATATGATGTGAATTTGATTTTATAAATTTAGTGTAATTTTCAGAAATTATATAATTTTTCAAGGGAAGGAGTGGTTTGTTTGGATTTTTATTGTCCGCTATGCTTCCAGGTTAAACTATTAATATATTATAGGTAGTGCCCATGGCTTCGCCGCCATTATTAATTGACTTCAGGATTTCTAAGAAATTTACACTGGCAGTTTATTAAAGATGTTTGTGGTTCAGAGCTATGAAAATTGTAAGTAAAAATAAAATTAGACAACTTGTACATTGTGTTCATTTCACTTAGGCCTTATATAACAAAGAAACTGTTTTCCTAATTTTGTTTTCTTTGTGAAAGTTTCGCTGATTGGTTGGCTGCAAGCCAATCAAAATGCTTCGAATTGTCAGAGAACGAAGATTACATTGTAATAGATGTGACTGTTATTTACTCATTATTTCGGTACCGGACAACCGATTTGGTCCAAATTCAGTAGGCTTCTTTCCATGTATGTCATAAATGCATATACCAAGTTTCATGTAACTCCGGTAAAGCGTATTTGAGTTATCGCACCTTTCTGATATATTTCTATTAAAAGAGGCACTAAATTGGGCATTACTGATACCGGTCAACCAATTTGGTCCAATATCAATAGGATTCTTCCCATGAACGTTATAAATGCATATACCAAGTTTCATGAAAATTCAATAAAGCGTATTTCAGTTATTGTGCGTACAGACACACAGACAGACAAAGATACAGCTGACAGACATTTTCCCGTCACCCACACAATCTCATAAAGTACAATTCTGGCACTTAATAAATGAACTACAATTAGATGCAAAACACCACCATACAAAATAGATATGGTACGGTATGGTTTTTCAATATGAACATGTTCTAAACTTGACTTTATGCAATGGTGCTTCAATTCAACATTAGACACCAAAATAATACAATATTATAAATAGTAACTATTAATTATTGCAAAAAATGTTCATACTTACTGTTAAGTAAAACCACTGTCACTAAGGTAATGATAAAAAACAGTTCTTGCCCTGAAACACACAAAAAACACCTATGAGGAAGCCTTTTGGGAAGTCTTAAGTTACCAGTTAAAGATCAATGAAAGAACCCATACTTAAAAAATTCACGTTACATAAAAAGGCATACAAACAAATAAAAGCTTCACCCCAAAATAACTTGTACTGCATGAAATTCTTGAACCAACCTTTGTGTTTCCTAAACTTATCCAGATGTAAATGAGTGCTTATGTGCATTTTCTTACTTTCAAGCAAACATCCCCATTATTTTCAACGACTAAATGAAAAGCATTTATAAGAACTAATAATAAAATGAGTGATGATGGTGGTAATTAGGGTATAGTAACTGATGCCTTTTTTTTATTCAGCTATATTCTCCACTTTTTGTACTTTGTGTCTGGGTCCAGACAGACTTATGAGAAAAAAAATCATAAATCATTGTTTTAACAGTCCTGCTTTTAAGCAGTTTCAATTTCTTATGAAACAACATTTGAAGTTTCTATATAATCAAGGAGATCGCAATAATCATCACTACAGAGCAGAGTCATATGCACTAAAAAGCTTCAATACATGCATGCACTTATGCAGTAAAAAGATGGAAAATATCCCCCAAAAAGTAGAAAATATGCACACAAAATCAATTTAGTTTCTATAAAAATGAACTGCACAATACAATTTTGCCGCATAAATATCTTGCAAAAGTTTTATTCCCTGAGCATAACTTTATCAGTGCCAAGCAAAATTCACAACAAAGGCCATTTTTACACTGGTTTTTATTTTTCTCGGGCCCCCATGAGGAAGTTGAATATGGGATTCATGTGCATCCCTGATGGTCGCATCTATTTTCATGAAATGGTTACTAAATGGTCATTTAAAAAAAATTAAATAGGAACATTAAATGAAACAAAGGAAGAAATTATAGTGTAGGAGAGAACAGAATGTTTGTGAAATGAACGGAAGAACTCCAAAAATCCTAAATATCTACCACAAATAAGGCTTTATCCTCGCTAAAAATCAAACTTGATTCCTTGGTCACTGCAAGACCACATACTGGCATCCAAGTGTTGATTTATTGATTATTAATTTAAGACCACATACTGGCATCCAAGTGATGATTTACTGATTATTAATTTTATTTTTAAAAACTTTTTTAAAAGTGGTATTGGTTCTTGGAATCTTTGGAAACCATAATAAAATAATGAAAAACTTACACATTTTCACACACTTGACAAAGAACTATTTTCCCATCTGTGGTTAAGAAGGATTTCCACCAATCCACTGTTGAAGCAGAAATGATTTACTGGATTTTTCTTTTGGTATTTTAAGACAGATTCTGTCCACAGGCTCTGACTTAAAAAATGACAATAATCAAGAACTGCTTTAAATTTTAACCATTTTAAACAGAAATTCCCAATCTTTATTTTCACATACAACCAGCAATCCACTGTATTTGGTACTTCCCCTAAGATTTACGATACTTAACTGCAGATCTTCCAAAGTAACATGGCAATAAAATGGAAATTCATTTCCTGTCTTCCTGTTTTTCTGAATGTTCTGTGGACAAAGAATTACACACGAGATATGCCTTAAGAAATCTGTCCCCATTCCACTTCCACTTATTTTGACGTTTCATGACCATATACTTAGTATTTCCTGCACTCATTTTCAAGCCCCATTCCTGCAGGCATGGAAAATTCTTTCTGCATTTCTCTCGATTGTGTTTATGTCATCGCCTAACAGAAAAATGTCATCTGCATAAGCTAAAATCAGGTGACTGCCATTTAATTCTAGGCCTACCAGCAGACCTTTTCTGTAACTCTTCGGTTTGAATTTTCGATTCGGAATCTGCGAAGAAACCGATTTTTCCACGTTTTGCTATTCTGTAACTCCATTCCGATTACGAGCGGTAGAAATGATTCCGATAGTAATGGCGGCTGATCGGAATCCGTGCCGAGAGGTCTCTCGCATTCGGTTGGGATTTCGAAGTCAAATACATAATGAAAGAAAGTAGTTTATGTCGTTTTATTACATTAGTATTATTAATTCATAAGCATAACTAATTAAAATATTTAAAACTTAATAAACTAATGAAAACATATTAAAATAATATGTGTAAAAATGTAGGGTTTGCCTTCTTTAGCAGAACGATTTTACAAATCATGGCCAGAAATATTAGTTGTAGTATAAATGTATGTAGCCTACTAATTTTCTTTAACTGTAAGATAATTTATTCATTAATAACACCGTCAACCCTAATTCACTACCAGTATAATATGTTCTTGCCATAATTATGAACATTAAGTACAGAAAACAAACTATGAATAAAAAAAGCAGCAGATGATATTGTATTCATTGCTAAAATGTAGGCTACTGTACATGTACTTAACCTATGCCAACTAAACTCTGAAATAAAGAAAAAATTAATATAGGCCAAGGGTGCCCAAACATTTCATATGAAGGGTCAATAACTATTTGAATTGTTTATGGCGTGTCATATTTAAACTAGCAGTAATTTACGTTAAAAAAAGCTAGACTAATCTCAAAGCAAACATATATCACATTTTTAATCATATCTGTAATCACTGTTTTTGTTAAAATAAATGCAGAACTATAATACTGTAATAAATAGAACGGACTTAGTACGACAAAAGACTACTTTAGCAAGTATCACCCAATAAAAGTCATTTAGTAAATGCTTTTAATTAGACATAATATAGTGTACTATATAGTCAGCTTGTGCAAAAATAGTTAGGAAAATGCATACGTAATTACCTGGCAATGAGAAGTGTATAATGAAGACTACAAACCACTGATAACTGGATTCTCTCTTGTGGAGATGATATCGCTTGAAATAACACATATCACTATTTTAATGCTTTCACAGAATAATTACAGAACTGTATTAATTGCACTTTCACTGTTCATCCATTATCAAATTTGCACATACTCGATAAAAATTGAATTAGTGACAATATTACACAGAATTGTACAGCTTCTGTAGACTACAAATGCCTGACTGCCGTCTGCAAAGCATAAATGTGAAACACAATTTGGAAGAATGGGAACATAATGGTCTATGAGGGATGAATGACTGCTACTCCTCTTGCCTTGGCGTATTTCTTTGACTCCACATTCCTAACATTAGAATTGAGATCCAATGTCGTGTAGCTGTTCATTGCAAAGTTTTAAAATCACAGCATTAATCATTTAAGATACGTAGGTTTTATTATAACTTATTTGTAAGGCCCGTCAAAAAATAAGCGGCCTACTCATATTAAGTTCTTTTAGTACGACTCCATTTTATAAATTGTGTGAGATATTATCAAGTCTCATGTGAATTTTAGAGTTAGTCAAACCATTTTAATTATGGCGGGAATGCGGTTTCAGACGACAAATCTTCATAGTTGAGATGACGTCACTTAAAACCCTTGTCTCTCATTGGTGAACGTCACCTGTACATCACTAATGCTTCGGCTACCTTCGGGACAGCTTACCGATTTCGTTTTGAGATATTCACTGGAAGTAGATGATCTCGATTGATGTTACAGAATACCAAACAAGCCAACATTTCGATTGACTCGGAATGAGGAGATCCCGATAGCAAACATCTCGAGTCGAGCGGAAGACAAATCGAAAAGTTACAGAATAGGGCTGCTGGTTTTCCTGAACTTTCCTACTGGCATATTCCAAAGTGAAATTAAACAGTAAAGGCAATATTGCATCTCCTTGCTTCACGCCACTCCTAATGGCAAACCTATCTGACATAAATTTCCCTACCCTATAGGTTTCAATTAGACACATTTTGATCAGCCTAACTAACACCTTTGGTATCCCAAATTTTATTGTACAATTTGTCTCGCCTAATTGAATCTTTTTTTTTTTTTTTTACATTTAAGTATAGCTTGGTGAACAGACTTCTTATATTCCCACTTTTTCTCCAAGATTTGGCGAATACAAAATACTTTATCAATGATTGATCTATTTCACCTAAATTCACATTAGTGATCTCCAATGACTTCGTCCACATATGGGGTTACTTTTGACAGATGTATATTAGACATAATTTTGTATGATGTTGATTATGGACAAAAATCTTAACTGGAAACTACAAACTACTGAGATATGCCGAAAAGTCTTCTCTACATTACACTCGTTAAAGCGACTCAAGAATTTCCTCCCCTTTAAACTAAAAAAAATCCTGGTGCAAACATTAATCATGCCCCATTTTGATTACTGCGACGTACTATATACAGACTTAAACACCGACTTGGGACAACGACTGCAACGGGCTCATAATCTATGCGTTCGTTACATTTGCAACATCCGTAAATATGAACATATCACCCCCTCTTTTGAAATGCTGTCCTGGGCTAGACTAAACGAACGACGATTGACACATTCCATCACTCTACTATTCAACATCCTCAAGTCCTCTACACCAACTTATTTGTATGAACGTTTTCAACGGTTATCTTCTCATCATGATCTCGGTACTCGCTCACAAAGAAACTCTATTCTAAGTATCCCTCGTCATAAAACAACCCATTACTCTTGCTCCTTTGTTGTCTCCATGTCGCGATCGTGGAATGCTTTACCTGAGAACTGTAGGAACTGTCAAACACAAATGCAATTCTTGCGTAAGCTGACCAATGATGCCATAGTTAGGGACTTGGTTTTACATTAATAACAATAAATCATCACATATCTAAATACTGAAAACGTTTCCAATTGTTCACAACTTTTCATTTTTATTTCACATTATATTTCTTAGTAATAGTTAATATTTTAGTAATAGTTTAAATCTTTTCACATCATATTTCTTAGTAATAGTTAATATTTTAGTAATAGTTTAAATCTTTTCACATCATATTTCTTAGTAATAGTTAATATTTTAGTAATAGTTTAAATCTTAGTAAGTAGCAAACTATTTTAACATATTTTTTTTTTATGTATTGTATTATCTCTAGTGAACTAGTTCTAAGTCTTAAATGATAATAATATAATCATGTTCCTGTGTATTTGTAACTTTGTACTTGTATCATACTTATTTTATTGTAAGATTGTAAAGCTCAGTTGTATTAATCCTGGTTGAATGGAAGAGAAGGTCTAATGGCCTTAAGTCCACCAGGTAAAATAAAACAATTCTAATTCTAATTCTAATAAGAGAGAAATTCCTTGATAGTTATTACATTCAGCCCTAACTCCCTTTTTATGGATTGGTATAATAATAGATTCTTTCTATTCCTTCGGCAGTTCTTCCTTTCTCCAAATCATAAGAATGAGTTTATGGATCTCTGAGTTTAATGTATCCCCACCTGCCTTAATTAATTCTGCTGGAATTTGGACAATGCCTAGAGATTTGTGTATTTGTGTATTTTTAGTTTACCTATAGCTATTTCTGTCGGCCGCGGTGGTCTAGAGGTAGCGTGCCCGCCTCTAGATCCGCAGGGCACGGGATCAAACCCGGCCGCGGTCGATGGATTTTTCAGGACGTAAAAATCCTGGGCATGGAGTCCTTCGGGAGGGACTTTAAGCTGGGGGTCCCGTGTCGTAGATTTACGGCACATAAAAGAACGCCAAGCCTAAATTAGAGCCTCTCGACAAAATTTCTCGGCCCTTTCACGTCCAAGAAATACTTAGTTTCCAGAGGGGGGTTGCGAGGCGATGGGCTTACCACCTATCCCTCTACCCTCTCTCGGAAAATAAGCATATCAAAATTAGTATAGGTAATGAAACCTCCGTTGGAGGCCCCTTCGCCCCACCTGGGGATCATAGGGTACCAGATACAGATATAGAGATAGCTATTTCTACTTTTGTTAGAGTAGAATGGCTCTGTGGTGAATATTTCACTTGGTACACTTTGGGCATATCCATGCTGTGCCATTTTAGGAAGTGTATGGGAGTGAGTAATCACTATTTCATTATTATTATACTACAACAGTGGAAAGAAAAAGGACCTATGATGATTAATATATCCATGCATATTTTAATAATTGAATAAAGAAATTTTTCCACCTATTCAAAATATTATTTGAGCCACGAATATAGTGACATCATTGTCCTTAATTATGTTTATTTTAGGTAGAAAACCTTTCTTGAACTCATTTATTCCCTTGTAGAGATACCTAACATTTTTGTCTTTGCTATTTTCCTCTAATTCATTTCTTTGTCTTTGAGATAGTTTCTTTTCCTTGTTCCAATGGTTCTAGAGGTTTCTCATTTCTAATTTTATGCACTCATCATGAAACCATGGGTTATATGGTTTCAGTACAAGTAGGCCTAATTTTTCTGTAGCAGCTACTTTCATATTTTCTTTAATCCTTTCCCAGGTTTTATCGATATTCATATCATCCATAGCTTCTTGTTCTCCAGTGTTTTCTAGAACTGCAAATAAATTTGAAATCTCAACTTGGTAAGTGTTCCTACGTTGGTCTTCACCTAGCTTTTTCAGATTGAATCTTTCTATTTTGAAATTTTACCTACTTCCTTTGTTTAATGAAAGTTTACCCCAAACAGCTGCAATTACCAGATAATGATCAGAATCACAGTCAGCACCCCTAAAACTTCAAATATCAATTATACTAGCCTGCCTCCTTGCATCTATTAGCACATGGTTGATTTGATTGTGAGTTATTCCATCTGGCAAGGTGAATATCACAATGTGGGAATTTTGTACTCTTTATGATTAATTTTTTGCAGTGGCAAAATTCACTAGTCTAACCCCATTGCCATTGCTCTCCCTTCTTACTTTCACATTGAAATCTCGTAGAACAATTTTCATGTGATACACCGGAAACTGATCAAATGTTCTTTCTACTTCCTCATATAAACTGTCCTTGTCATCATCGCGTTTATCCTCTGTTGGTGCATGGACATTTGAACTATGATATCACACCACCGTCCTCTTAGAATAACATAAGAAGTCTATCATTAATAAACTCTACTTTCTTAATGGCTGAATTAATTCTCCTATGTAAGAAGAACCTGGTCCCTAATTGATGGGTATCATTCCCTTTCCCGTAGAAAAAAGTATACGCATCTGTCAGTATTGAACCTTCACCCTGCCATCTAACTTCCTATACTGCTACTACATGTAATCTGTATTTCTCTAATTCTCTAGTTACCAATTTAAGTGTCCCAGGCCTAAATAAGCTCCTAACATTCCACGTTCCAAATCTATAGTTCCTATGATTTTTAGACTCCCTCAGTGTAGTCCCTACCTGGAGACTCCAGTCGACACCAATAATAAAAAAGACTAATGATAAAAATCAATCAGCATAAATAACTTCCCTTATAAATTACCATAAGAACAATGTACTTGATTCCTTCATTTAAGAAACCCCCTTGGAAGATAGTCTTGGCTTTAAAGAACTTAACAAAATACAGTTTTCCAAATACTAAAAATAAGGAAGAGTAACGAGAGTAAGTACAGAATTTTCCTCAAAATTAAGTTCTGGAAATTTTAATGATTAGAAAGAGCTGATTGGAATAAAACAGCAATATTGACTTTACATCTCGATTTGATACAATACATTTAATTTGTACACTAAATTATAAAGTTATGTTTATTTAGGACTGAACTGGAAATGGAATCAATGAATAAAACATACAGCTTTTATATTTAACTATTATGACAGAGATAAGTTCATCTAGCAAGTGAAGGAATTTTTTCCCCATTTTAAATCAGCTAATCTGTTTTTCACTGATGTACAACACTCTACTTGCAACTTATTGAGTGAATTATATTACAATATTTTCTATAAATTTCCTTTAATAAAAGAAGCACATGAAATAAAACTCCCATGAATAAATTGATTTACAAAGTTCGAAAAATAGAGCTTGTGCAAAGAGTGAAATTTAGTTAAAACAGTGCACGTAACTGTTCTTATTGATTACTTACAAGAATCTGTATCAACTTTGACGAAGACTGTAGTTACAACAAATAACAGGAAGATGCTTGTGAGTGATGAAGTCATCCTGACTTGAAGAGAAATTCTGAAGACAAAAAACAGAGATTAAAAACTGGACAAGTCTCATATGAAATGACAAATCTCCACAATCAATCTACTTTAGGCTGCCCAGACATCCCCGATTTCTGGGGACAGTCAACGATTTACAGATGTTGTCCCCGGAGAATAAATGTCACCAAAATAATCCCAGATAATGCTATGTTAGGTATCCATTACTTTTTTTTGAGCAAACATTTACTCAGCTTTGCATTATCATGTTTTCAATGTTGGCATACTTGCTTATAACACAGAAAAGATAGAATACATAACAAAGATAATAGAATATTCAATTCATATTGTATTGCTTGTCTCTTTTAGTCCTTTCATGGCCTTCTAGAGTCATTTCTCAAAGGGAAAGTTTGATTTTGTTTTCTAGTAGCGTCAGCAAACAGCGAGGCATTTGTTGAGTTGTGAGTGTGCCTCTTGTTGTGCTACGATGGCTAGCTAGTAATTGTAAAAGACGAAAACGCATTCTGACCGATTCACTAGAAGTCTGTTTCCTTATTTTAGGAAATGACAGCAAGGCACTTTGTTCAATATGCAAAAGCCTGTTTTATATAGGTAGAGGTGGTAAAACTTCTAGAACAGAGTATGAAATACAAACATAAGAGTGTGCTTTCATTTACACATTATTTTAAAACGTCACAGACATCTAAGAAGGATTTTGATCTAGCTGCAAAAGAAGGTACATTTGCATATCATACTGTTATGCATAACCAAAGTTTTAGATCTATGGATTGCATCTCTGCATTGATCAAACATACTCAGACAAGAAATTTACATGCAGCAGAATGAAATGTGAAGCTTTATTTACACATGTTTTTGCACCATGTTATTTGGCTGATTCTCATGCCTGCCATTGATAAAGTACTGAAAATGTCAAACGATGAGCTTAAAGAAGATTTAAATCAGTCTGATTTTGTTTCAGTATCAATTGATACATCTAACCATGGCAGTACAAAGTTACTATTTAATTTAATGCAGGGGCAATTTGATGTACATCATTAGCCACACAAAGTTACTATTATAGTTCAATTTTTCAATCCATTGGATAAAAAGAGGAATGCTGCTGTAAAACTAATTAAATTTGTAAATGTGCCTTGTGAAACTTCCAGTATTATTTCAGCACAGGTTTTGGAAGTTATACACAAATACAAACTGGAAGATAAATTTGTAGCATTGTCAGCTGACAACACATACCAATTTCAGTGGCCTTAAGAGAAAAAGGGGAGAAAATGTTTTACTTGTCTGCAGCATACGGTAATTTGGGGAAGCCAATTCTAGGTTTTGGATGCATGGCTCACATGGAGTTGAAGCATCTTCCGGGCTGTGGGCCGTGGTCCAAAGGCAAAATTACAAGTCTCGCCAGACGTTTCGCTCCCGCTGTGGGGAACTTCTTCAGTGGCTGCTATCTTCACGCCCACCGCGAGTATATAAGCAGCTCCGTTTCTCCAAGCAGTCCAGTCAGCGTGAAGATAGCAGCCACTGAAGAAGTTCCCCACAGCGGGAGCGAAACGTCTGGCGAGACTTGTAATTTTGCCTTTGGACCACGGCCCACAGCCCGGAAGATGCTTCAACTCCAAGATTCCGGCCGTGAAAGCCTCAGATTAACTATGGCTCACATGGTTCATAGTAGTGTGCACACAGCTGTGAATTCTCTACTAATTGGTATTGAGAGCATGATATCAAAAATATTCAGTTACTTCCACAGTTGCAGTGTTAGGACAGAACGATTGAAGGAATTTTGTGAATTTGTGGGCAAAGAGCATTCAAAAATTCTAGAGCATCTCTCTGTTAGATGGCTGACTCTCATGCCTGCCATGGATAGAAAACATGTGCTGGATTGAAATCTTTTTTTTTCTGTCAGAAAACAAATGTCCAACAGTGCTAAAGAAACTTTTTTTAAAGATCCATGTACAGAACTATGGCTTTTGTTTTCCCATGGAAACTTGAAATTTGGAGATTGCTGTTTGTTTTACAAAAACTACCACAGAATTAAAACTATTGACATTGGAAACTTCTGGTAAACGGGAATAGAATCATTATTAAACTCTTCAAAAATTTTGTTTGCATGTAATTTATGGCACGGCATCATCTTCTATTGAAATTTCAAGAGAACATATTCTACAGGGCCATTTTTTAAATTTTCCAACAAAAAGTGTAATTTTTCAGTAGAATACGCCGTCTTAGCTCCATACATGTAAGAAGCAATAATGTAGAGCAGTGGTGGATCGCAGGAGCAATTTTGATGGTCGCGAAAAGGGCGAGAAAAATTAAACGTGTTTTCAATATAAGGAAAGAGTGTTTAATTTAATTAAATTTGTAAATAAAAAACAACAGTTTCACAAATCTCATTAATTTTTCTAAAATAAAATGTACTAGTTGGACAAGGTTCTTTATTGAAATAACCTTTACAATTTTTATTTCAACTGTGTTTTCTCAGCAGGACATTTGAACACAATAAAACTATTGAAAGGCATATGAAAAACATGTGCTGTATTTTATATAGCCTATATTGGTTATCGTTATGTAGTAGTGGGTCGCGAAAAAAATTTCTAGATGAAGGTGGGTCCCAGGAAGAAAAAGTTTGGGAACCGCTGATGTAGAGCATTTTATTGCGATTTCAAAACAATTTTTCGCAAGTCTCTATCACAAATAGTTTTCAATTTATGGCCATTTCTGTGAAACGAAACATGTTATTGATGTCCGCCATTTTGATGACGTCATCATGCAACTCAGACGCAACCCCCAGAGTAGCATCAAGTGGTTTGGGTATCCTTAGACTTCATAGAAACTGAAAATATAGGTGTGTTGCTTTCTTCATGAAGGAGCCCACAGGATGTGATTTTCTTACATAAGGTACCCTACTATTATACCCTCTGATATATGGTAAAATTTGTTACCAAGTTAAGCAATAACAACACACTGTATCCGAAGGAGCTGGACCTAATTTAATAATTCTGACAGATTTGTATGGTAACAAATATAGTAAAATAGGAATTGAATTAAAAAGTCAATTACTAGGCCTACATACAGGGGAAATGTAGTTAAATACAATAACTAAAACTCCGTGGTGCTACATCCCCGAAGGGACTAGGCCTACCACCCGACCGCTGCATCATCTGCCATAGGCAGATGGCAAGATGGCAGGATTGGGAGGCATGTGGTCAGCATGCCAACACCCACAGTCGTTAATGGTGGTTTCCATGACCGAAGCCGCTACTTCTCTATCAAGTAGCTCCTCAGTTTAGATCACAAGGCTGAGTGCACTCTGTTCCAGACCTCCCTACCTCAGAAAGATCTGAGGAGGTACTGGGGATCGAACCCGGGCCAACAGATCTGTAGTCAGCAACGCTAACCACCTGCTTAATATAATCGTGGATAATGTTATCAGTCGGGTAATGTTGTCACTTTTATGAAGTCCCATACAGATTAATACTGATACATTGAAAAAATACTGTTTATTGTGATCAAAGTTTCGGTTTATGTAATCACATTTTCCTTTTTGCGGCTTTATTTCCAAGTAATGAACGTCATTCAAAATTTTGTTTATAAGGGTTTTGTTTCTATCTCAACTGTATTGTGTTGTCCTGGAGTTAGCAATATTGTTCCCAGCTCACAGGATGCCCAGTTCGAGGGTGGCATTACCTCACTGTCTCTTTTAAGTAATAAAACATGTTTCACCCCTCAGTTAAGCTGCAGCTTTTGATTTATGAAGATAACAATGTTGATATGCAGTGATGGCTAGTGTAAAATGAAAAGACATGACCAGACAGGCGTTAGATGTTTTGCTACATGGTGTTCACCACAGATCAGTATAGACTTACAAAAACACTTGTAACACGCAACTGAGTATGGAGTATTAGTTAATGGACTCCTAAAGGAAATCAAAAAAATTTAAAACTTTGCTATTGGTTGAAAATATAGTTGCTTGCAGTCTACTACTGTATTAGCCTATGAAAGATTCAATGATTCACAGTTACGTATTATTTGTGAATAAATAGCTTTTAATTCTGTTTTCTAGTCTTATATATGAATAAATAACCTTCATTTAATTCCTTCGGCTATTGTTATCAATCGGTTACTATTATGAGATTAGCTGCATCCCGAAGTGATCACAATAAACGGGTCTTTTTAAATAAGAACCGATTGCAAATAATGTTTGCACAAGGTGTCAGATAACGCCGATTCAAGGTCATCCACTCTCAACTAGTCCCCAACTACTCTGCTAGCAAGTTTCAACTCTCTGTCTGTGTTGGTTGTTTAGTTGTGCTCCATTCCAACTAATAATCCCACAAACTGTGAGGTGCATTCCATTGTTCGGTATTTTAACGCTGAAATTTATCGAGAAATTGTTCAAGCTTATGAGGAAGGTGTAACAAATGAAGGAAATGTGCGTAAGTGGTGCAGAAGGAAGGACAAATGTTCATGATGAGGATCTATCTGGATGGCCTACTGTCATCAGTGAAGAGTTGATACAAAAAGTTGAATAGAAGATTTGTGAAAACAGGTGCTTCACTATTGACAAGCTTCATGAAAATTTCCCTCAAGTTTCAAGATCAGTAATTTATGCAATTCTTACTGACAAACTCCTACACAACATATATGTGCAAGATGGTCCTAAAAAATTTTGATGGAAGAACACCAAACAAAGCGCTGGGCACATTCTTTGTCATTTTTGCAGCGCTATGAATAGAATGGTGATTACTGGTTAGTTCTAGAGTCTCATTGTGACTGGTGATGAAACTTGGATTGCTTACTATACTCCAGAGACTAAACAACAATCTAGTGAGTGGCATCATTCAAATTCTCCGATAATACCAAGAAAACTTAAACAACAACCATCAACACACAAAATCATGGCCACAGTTTTGTGGGACCAGAAAGGCATTGTTTTGATAGACTTCCTGCCAAGAAGAATGAAAGTAAATGCTGAGAGGTATTGTGAAACCCTATTAAAGCTTAGGCATGCCATTCAAATTGCCGGTGGGGACTACTCTCAAATGGCTTTATTCTGCTTCACGACAATGCTCGGTCTCACGTTGTGGGAAGAACAAGGACGCAACTGGACAAGTTTTGGTGGGAATTACTTGGTGGACAGCAATTGGAGAATGATGAAGTGTTGAAAGCAACTGTAACTGACTGGCTAAATGGACAGGCAGCAGAGTTCTTTGATGATGGTATCAAAAAGCTGGTTCCACGACATAACAAGTGTTTAGACATTAATGGTGACTACGTAGAAAAACGAAATAATGTTCATATTTTAATTTCCTATAAAAGATATGTTCATAAATAAATATTTCTTGTTCTACAACAAAATGGTTCTTACTTAAAAAATGAAACTAATATAACACTGTACAACATGAAAAATGTCCTTTAGATAAAAATGTGATAATATTATAGGAGAAAAATTCCTGTGACACTGGGATTTGATTTGACCTTCGGCTATCTCTGCCAATGCTCTACCAACTGAGCTAAGCCTGAGTTCACTTCACAGCACCAGATGGAACCTCTCTCCTATAATATTATCATGGAATATCCAACAGAGACAATAATCTGTGGTTCATGAATGCATATGCATACACAGTAAAACTTGTTCAAAGCAGCACATGTATAATCCAGAAATCTGTTCAAAGCATACAAATATTTTGATCCCGATGCATGCAATACATTTTAAATGTCAATATTTTGTATAAAATGGAACGTGCTTAACAGGGAAAAGGAATGCAAATGTTAAGATTTAAGTAGCAATTTATTCTATATTGTGGAAAAGCAGCATTGTATTTTCTACTGCATTACAATATATATTTTGTTATTCATGTCTGTGTGAACACGTTACTTCTTAGCACGAATATTGTACAGCCCTGAGAGTTCCATTAGAATACACATGGCGGTGGCTTTTGTTTTGGCCAACAATGGAATTTACCCAGTAGTCAAGAAATCCGCTACCTGCTTTGTTTTCTATTTTCCGCCAGGCTTCAGTTTCAGTTGGCTTGTACTGCTTGCAGCATCTTAAGTAACATCATCATGTCAAACAATAAGTATGTATCGCTCATGCTCAATGAAAAGATAAAGGTGATCGAGGCGAGTGAGAGAGGCAAACTTTCTGTGCGCGAAATAATTTTGCGTTTCAAATGCAGTAAAATGCAAATTTACAAAACTTTAAAGAACAAAGATAAGATAAGGGAGGAGTGGATGAAGGGGAACGGAAAAATGAAGAGAAAAGCAAAGAAGGCGAGAAATTAAGAAATTAATTAAATAGTGTGGGAATGGTTTGTAAATGTACGGGCTAAAAACTTGCCTTTGTCTGGAGAGTGAGGTTCTGAAAGTTGCAAAAGAGTTAGGAACTATGGAGTTTAAGGCATCTACAGGTTGGTTGGACAGTTTCAAAGCTAGACACAACATCACGTGGAATGAAGTGTGTGGGGAAGCTAATGATGTGCAGGAAAGTGTAGTGACGGAATGGAAGACAAAACTGCAGCACCTAATTGTGGATTATGACCCTAAAGATATAATCAATGCCTATGAAATGGGACTGTTGTATCGTGCACTTCCTTCAAAATCTCTCAAAAATCGAGGTGAAAAGTGTGTTGGCGGAAAAATGTCTAAGGAAAGACTCACTGTTCTACTGTGTGGAGACATGTTGGGTGAAATGGAGAAGCCACTGGTTATAGAAAAGGCGGCAAAACTTCGGTGTTTCAAAAACCTAGACATCAGCAAGATTCCAGTCACATGGCGAAGCAATAAAAAGGCGTGGATGGTGAGTGCTGTTATGGAAGAGCCAATGCCAAAATGAAAAAAGAGAATTGCCATGTACTGCTGTTCTTAGACAACGCAACAAGCCATCCTAACATCAAGTTATCGTTGGTTCCCACCTGGTTCAACCAGCATGACACAACCAATGGACCAGGGAGTTATTTACACTTTCAAATCCCATTACAGGCAATTGTTGATGCAGTCTCTTATTCTGAGTGTTGAAAAAGCTGAAAATGCATTCGCTCTTGCACAGTCAGTTTCTGTCCTCGATGCAGTGAACTGGATTGGTCTGGCAGCGAGGGCGTTAAAACCTGAAACTGTCACAAAGTGTTTCAAGAAAGCGGGATTTGGAGATGGGGAACAAGAATCGCCTGCACTCACAGAAGCCGAAGAAAATGCAACAGCCATTGGAGAATTAATTAAAATGCAGAACGTTTCATGCAGTCCACATGATTACATTGAAAGCGATGACCTTCCGACAACTCATTCTACCTTTACTTCGGCAACTGACCTGATAGAAATCCGCAATGCAGAAGAAGAGGAGGAAACACAAAAAGAAGAAGAAAATGAAAATGTCCCCAGGAAAATTAATACGCCGGAAAAAGCAATCGCATGCATAAATGTGCAATTTACAGCACATACCAATTCTCCCAAGCTATTGGAACTATTGTATACTGAAAAAAATTGCATAGAAAAAATAATTGTGAAAAGAAAATTCAAACAGCCTTCCCTTCCCGATATGTGGCGACAAAAGTGAAATAAACCTAGGGATAATGAGGCAAGAAAACAGTTAGCCTACAGTAATTGCATAATTATATAGTGTAAGTGTTATTACTTATTAATAATAATGTAGGAAAATGTTACTGTATATAAAAATAGAGTGAAGAATATCTGCTATACAGGAATTAAGGTTTGTAATTAATTACAGTATTTGCATATTACAAATTCACATTTGTGGCGCATGGTACAGTAATTGATAACATTTTTGTAATCCGGAAACTTGTCCAATTTGGAAAATTCTTTTGGTCCCACAAGTTTTACTGTACCTATCTTGAATGTTACTGAACAATACCAGTGGAAGCCCAGTCACAAAAATCACTAATTAGTGTGCCTCACAATACTGCATATGACATAACTTGTCCTTCAGTGAGGTAGACCATTAAAGGCAATCAGTCATAGGAGAGAGGTTCCATCTGGTGCTGTGAAGTGAACTCTGGCTTAGCTCAGTTGATAGATCATTGACACGGATAGCAAAGGGTTCAAATCCCAGTGTCAGAGGAATTTTTCTCCTATAATATTATCATGTAATGTCCAACAGAGACAATAATCTATGATTCATGAATGCATATGCATATATCTACCTTGAATGTTACTGTACAATAACAGTAGAAGCCCGGTCACAAAAATCACTAATCAGTGTGCCTCACAGTACTGCATATGACATAACTTGTTTGTCAGTGAGGTAGACCATTAAGGGCAATCAGTCATAGGAGAGAGGTTCCATCTGGTGATGTGAAGTGAAATCTGACTTAGCTCAGTTGGTAGAGCATTGGCACGGATAGCTAAAGGTCCTGGGTTCAAAGCCCAGTGTCAGAGGAATTTTTCATGTAATGTCCAACAGAGACAATAATCTGTGATTCATGAATGCATATGCATATATCTATCTTGAATATTACTGAACAATAACAGCGGAAGCCCGGTCACAAAAATCACTAATTAGTGTGCCTCACAGTACTGCATATGACATAACTTGTCCTTCAGTAATGTAGACCATCAAGGGCAATCAGTCATAGGAGAGAGGTTCCATCTGGTGCTGTGAAGTGAATTCTGGTTTAGCTCAGTTGGTAGAGTATTGGCATGGACAGCCAAAGGTCCTGGGTTCAAATCCCAGTGTCAGAGGAATTTTTCTTCTATAATATTATCATGTAATGTCCAACAGAGACAGATAATCTGTGATTCATGAATGCATATGCATATGTCTGTCATGAAAATAACTGTTTCTTGTATATTTTCGGCTGAAAATAACGAATCTGTAATTATGTTTTGTTTACCAAGCACCATTTCCCCAAAAAAACACATTTTTGCTTTTTACATAAATATGAGAAGAGTGTCTCCTACAAAAACGGTACGTGATGGACCATTTTTGGTTTTGATATATGAATCAAGAGCCTTTTGTTTATACAGAATCACAAAGTTTCATATAAAGCACAGAAAAAAGTTCAAATTTGTTGTACAGTGTAATATAAAACTCAACGTATGTACGTACTTATGTGTATATGTTCCACTATCACACCCAAATTGCTGAAGCGATTTGGATGAAACTTGATATAAAAATTTTTTATTGGTTGAGTAAAAACACTGTAGGGTTAAATTAATGCTGACCTGCCCCCTTCTGAATGTAATTGGAGGGGGGTGGGTTAAGAAAATCCAATAAACAAATAATATTTTGATGAAACTTGATACACATTGTACCTATTTGTATGTTTCTCATTGGTCGACTAAAAGTACTGTGCTGTTAAATCAATCCTAACACTTACCTTAATAAATAACCTTATATGATGTGAATAAATCTTTCCCGGGTAGACAGCCAGGTTTGAAGATCAAGTGTCTCCGACGTTTCAGAGGCCCACGCTGCCTCCATCCTCAGGGATACTGAAGTGTCGAGTCTGTCATGCCGAGGTGGTATATATACAGATCGCGAGTTGCGAGGAGTCGACCAATCAGGCGCCAGTTCATTTTTCCATCGTCTTTTTTTCGGCCAATCGGCTTCTACTGTCTTTTAGTTGTTTGAGACAGTGATTCCAGGCAGGGTTGATGCTGAGGCCTCCGTCTCTATTGAAATTGTTAGCCTCAAGCTTAATTTCGATCGCTTCCTTGATTAATCTGTCCCAGAACCTTGAAGTCTTCGCAAGGATTGTAGTGTTTGCGAAATCAATCCTGTGCCCGGATCCCAAGTTGATGGTATGTTCTGCCACCGCAGATTTATCGGGATAGAAGAGTCTGATGCAGCGGGCATGCTCAGAACAGCGCTGGTCAATAGTCCGTGAAGTCTGCCCGATGTAAGCCCTGCCGCATTCACAGGGGATGCGGTACACACCCGGTGTTCTGAGTCCTAAGTCGTCTTTCACCTGTCTCAAGAGGCTTCTGGTCTTCATAGGTGGTTTGAAGACTGTTCTGATCTTCCATTTCCTCAGGGTTCGGGCTAATCTCTGTGATAAGTTACCGAAATACGGCAGTACTGCAGTGCTTTTAGTGTCGTCAGGGTCTCGTGTTGGAGGTGTTGCCTGACGAACGGTCCTTTTCAGGGCCAATCGAATTTCCCTTTCATGGAATCCATTTTGTAAGAATGTCCTCCTCAGGTGGTTCAGTTCATCAGGCAGGTTTTCTTTGTCCGAAATGGAGATTGCTCTGTTGATGAGGGTGTTAAGTACTCCTCTACGTTGCGCTGGGTGGTGATGACTATTGCCGTTGAGATAAAGGTCGGTGTGAGTCTTCTTTCTATACACCCTATGACCTAGCGTGCCATTGGTCTTACGTTGTATTAATATGTCAAGGAATGGAAGACAGCCATCTTTTTCTATCTCCATCGTGAAAGTGATACTCTGGTGTATGTTGTTGAGGTGGTCGAGGAATTCAGCATCAACCCTGCCTGGAATCACTGTCTCAAACAACTAAAAGACAGTAGAAGCCGATTGGCCGAAAAAAAGACGATGGAAAAATGAACTGGCGCCTGATTGGTCGACTCCTCGCAACTCGCGATCTGTATATATACCACCTCGGCATGACAGACTCGACACTTCAGTATCCCTGAGGATGGAGGCAGCGTGGGCCTCTGAAACGTCGGAGACACTTGATCTTCAAACCTGGCTGTCTACCCGGGAAAGATTTATTCATACTCTTCGCCAGGAAAATCTAAAATCTTACTTATATGATGTATTAGAATTAAGTAAGAAAGGTTAGAATAGGAGTTATCACATTGCAGATATTTAGAACATTCTCACTGAACATACTATAATGTAAGTTAAAAATTTCCAAATTATGTACCGTACATTGAAGTTAAATGGTATGTAGTATTCTTAAGGAATGGAGCATGCCAGTAATAATTTTAATAAAGAAATAAATAAAACACCCTTAATCAACTCCTTCTGGGTAGGGTGGGTTGTTTCAACCCCATAATATTTTTCCTTCAACCCCATTCTTTTAGCAGCATGCCAGTAATAATTTTAATAAAGAAATAAATAAAACACCCTTAATCAACTCCTTCTGGGTAGGGTGGGTTGTTTCAACCCCATAATATTTTTCCTTCAACCCCATTCTTTTAGCAATGTCTACAAAACTTTACACATATACAGTGAACACCACTTAATGTAATCACAGATGTTATTACCTTTATGAAATCTCGTACGGATCAATAGTGATACATTGAAAAAATGTTTATTGTGATAAATGATTTGGTTTATGTTATCACATTTTCCTTTTTGCGAATTTATTTCCAACTCAACTGTATTGTGTTATTTTCTGGAAATAACGGTAAGTCTACTGATCCCAGCTCACAGAATGACCTGTTTGAGGGGGTGGTGTTCCCTAACTTTCTCTTTTAAGCAATAAAACATGTTTCACCCTTAGTTTAGCTGTTGTTTTTGATTTGTGAAAGTCACAGTGTTGACATGCAGTGATGGTTAGTGTAAAATGAAAAGACTTGAACAAACAGGTGTTAGTTAAGAATTAAATAAAATCGTTTTTGGTGGATCATGTGTGATTTTTCCTTCTTCAATCTTCACAATGTTTTGGTCTTATCCTTCAGACCTTCCTCAGGTGATTGTTTATACCATGCCGAGAGGAGTATACCTAGGTATACTTTCAATTGTCCGTGTCACAACATCCGCTTCCATCTTTAGTGGAATGTATAAATAACTAGTTAGTTAGTATAGAATGCTTGTCAATCCACTACCCAAGGATCTCATATGGGGGTTCCTCTATAACATTCATTAGTGTTTAGCCTTTTTTATTCTCTTGATGACCCCCAACCACCCGCCACCCAGGTCACCGTCAAACCTGTTCAAAACGGTATTTTCGTTGCACCCGATATTCCATGCTTCGCACACTTTCCTCCTAATGGCATCGTCTTCGATCTTTAAAATCTTCAAGGCACCCATACGATGATTGTCCTCGATCAAGTGTTGGCTAAGACCAGTAGAGGTTTTTCCACATCTAATGTCCCTGCATGCTCCCATAGTCTAGTTTAATGGTACTATCTACAGACAAAATGAAGGTTTGGCAAATACGTGGACAACATCGCTGTATACATGCGCTATGTGGATGATATTTTGGTCATTTCTAAAAAAGACAATTCTGACCAACTCTTGGAGGAATTCAATGATTTTAATAGCAGAGTAAAATTTACCGTTGAGAAAACCGAGAATAATATGCTTAATTTCCTGGACTTAAGGATTGTCCTAAACCATCCGAAGATAAAATGAGGTATTTACAGGAAAAATAACAAAGGTGAATTGTATATTCATTAGAAATCCACACATCATTAAAGAATTAAATACAACGTTTGGCGTAACTTTGCTATTAGAGCCATTAAGTTGTGTAGCAACCCCGAAGATTTGATAAACTCAGATATATAGACTCGTAACCTCAGATGGAGTCTAGCTGAGGATGAATGAGGATGCCATTCGAAACTGCAGTCCAGGTTAGTGACAATTCTAGTGAAGTTAGTGTGTAACAATCTATCTCATTATTATTTTTATATAATAATTACTTCACTGTGTAAACTTCCTAAATATTATAAACTTAATTTATGTTTATAATAAATGATTTTCTTCTTACTGTATTAGTGATCCAGATTTGACTATACCTAGATCATGAAATGTCTGCGTTGTATAAAATTCAAATCTGGTTCACTATATTTTTAGGTAGATTTCGAAGAAAAATCTAACTATTGGGATTGGTACTATGTCATGACTTTCAAAAAATTCTTTCATATCTTTACATTTCATGCCTCACTAAGTACGAAACCACCGTCCGTTCAAATTTTTTTCTGTATATATATATATATACACACACACACTTATATTGGACAGCTCAGTGCCAGAGGTGACTAAATGCCATCAAGTAAAGTTCTAATATTTGAGTGTATTGACCAGCAAAGATCGTATTCTATCTAAGCCAAACATGACTAACAGCCTTTCTGTATCAGTTACAAACACAGTTATGGCCGCTAGTCATGTTTGGCGTAGATAAAATGCGATTTTTTGCTGGTCAATACACACAAATATTAGCACTTTTCTTGATGACACTTAGTCACCTCTGGCACTGAGCCATCCAATATATCTTTACATGCTAGCGGCTGTAATTTTGAAGATATTTGAACCAAATTTTATTATGTTATTTCTAGGCCCAATAGTTTTGACAGGTTCATTAATGAGCAAAATTGGCTCAAGGAGGGGGGGGGGTTGAAATTTTGAAAAACTTATATCTCGACCCCTACGAAGTATACAGGAAAACTTTGTTTGAATATATAATATGAATAATTGTCCACCTAAACCACAAAAATAAATAAATTCAGTCCACAAGTTCAATGAATGTAACGTTTACTTTATATTTTGTTTTTAATCTACAGTTTTAATGATTCCCCATATCTTGTGGCGTTGGTGTGAAATTCATATATAGTCATACGATATAAAATAATAATGTTAAACTAAAAACACTGTACACTGCATACATTTACACATTAAAATAGCAACTGCTAAAAATCTATTTAAAAATATAAATCTTTAAAATGTACTGATTTTATACGTTATGTATTACAAAGAATAAATAATCCAACTTCACTGTTAACACCAATAGAACAAGCCAATACAGAAAATAAAAAATATGCCAGCTTCAATTATACAGACAAAAAGATACATAAAATAGTAAAGCCATAAAAATAAATATAGCATATAAAACTAATAATATCTTAAAACACTTATTATACAATGTAAGCAAAAATAAAGAAGACCAATTTCAGAACAGTGATGTTTATCAATTAGAATGTAGCAATTGCAATCAAGTTTATATAGGGCAAACGGGAAGAACCTTTAAACAGAGATATCAAGAGCACATTCAGGCATAAAATTATAAATGATAACACAATAGAACAGAACAAACTTTATGAACTCTATTCAAAACGATACCCCATCAGAAATAACACACATTAACTTCAGTATCACAATTATACTCAGGCATAGCGGGCCTTGGGAATTAAATAGGTGAGTCTAAAATTTGATCACATATTTCGTTAATATAAATAACCTTATATATAATAACATATGCAGAACTCATGGACTAATCTCCAAATCTACATATTTGAAAAGAAAACCAAACAAACTCAAAACGTGGAAACATCCGGATTGGACAAAAGGGGAGTGGCAACTAGACCACGTATGTATGGACAAGTTCTTTCACAAGGAAATTCACAATGTCATAGTTTTAAGAGGAACGGACACTGGGTCAGATCATTACTTAATTAAAATAAAGATTAAATTTAATCCATTGAGAAGGAAAAGACAAAACACAGTTGAAAAAAAAAGGGCATATGACCCACATCAGTTAATCCAGAATTATCAATACCGGAAGAAAACAGGAACTACAAAATTAACAGACAATTTGGATGAAATAATACCAATTCTCAAACAGAACACAGAAAATCTAACTCCATTAAACCCAAGGAAAAGACTCCGACTATGATAAAATGCATGAGGAAAGGCACCAAGCTTGGTTGAAATTTCAAGCCCACAAAACAGAAGAAAACGCCACTAACCTCAAGAATGTCAGAAAAGAATTCACTCAAATTATTAGAGGAATCAAGAGACAATATCAAAAAGACTTAATAAGCCATATAGAGGAAAATTATCATAAAACCAATTCTAGAGATTATTACAAAGCCTTTGATTAACAATTACAAAAATACAGCCCCCCTACACTATTACTGAAGAATAAAGATGGAAAAACAGCACATAACAATCAAGAAAATGCAGAAATCATGGCAGAAGCATTTAACAAGCTCTTAAACTGTGATGAACCAGAAAAGTTTCTACTGATTGATACACATACTCCTATAAAAACTAAACCAGAAAATATAAACTCGCCTACGGCAAAAGAAGTGGAAACAGCGCTTAAGGAAATGAAGAACTACAAAGCATGTGGTGAAGAACCAGGTCTTTGCACTGATGTCGAAATACACCAGCAGTTCGGCTAAGACGTACCTCCATATGGTATTAATGAAGGTTTGGATATCTGAAAAATTCCCAGAACAATGGACTACAGCAATAATTAACCCACTTCATAAAAAAGGGGATAGAAGCAATCCAGATAACTATAAAGGTATTTCCAT
This sequence comes from Ectobius pallidus, assembly GCA_964059195.1. NCBI lineage: Eukaryota > Metazoa > Arthropoda > Insecta > Blattodea > Ectobiidae > Ectobius > Ectobius pallidus. The sequence continues at coordinate 42,574,819 of CAXKWD010000008.1, forward strand.
CCTAGATTGCACTTACAAGATTTTTAAAAAAATACTATATAATCGGATTAAAGAACAACTAGCTCAAGAGTTAGGTGAGTACCAGGGAGGCTTCAGACCTTGGAGAAGTTGCACTGAACAAATAATAACTTTGAAATTAGTCATGGCATATTACAAAAAACGTAACAAGCTTCTGTCAATAACATTTATCGATTTCAAGAAAGGGTATGACTCCATCCATAGATCATCATTAATAAAAATTTTAAGACATTTCGGTCTTCACCCAAAGCTAATCAAATTGGTAGAACTTACTCTATCTAATACAATTTCTAAAATAAAGTTCAGAGGAGAACTTTCTGAACCATTCTTGGTAACAACTGGTCTGTCCCCTCTTCTTTTAAACTGTGCTTTGAAGTATGTTATGAGGGAATGGTACAGAAACAATCCGAAAAATATAAAAATTGGAACCCAAAAGGACAATATACAGTTAACTTGTTTAGGATTTGCCAATGATCTAGCACTTCTGGCCAATGATATTCAGGAAACAAAACAACAAATTAAATCTCTGCAAGAAATAGCCCAAAATATTGGTTTAAAAATTTCATTTGAAAAAACAGAAATTATGCTAACTCAAATGCCGCTAGCAAACAAAATAGAGGTGGGAGGCCAAGAAATAAAAATTGTAGAACAATTTTAATATTTAGGTGAAATAATCACTTACAACATGAATGAGAAACCAGCATGGCAAAATAGAATAGATAAACTGGTTACACCACAGCATGTTACAAAGGATACATACAATAAAAAGTGCCTCTCAATAGCAACCAAATTGAAACATTATAAAACAGTGACTCAACCGCAAATCACGTATGCATGTGAAACACTATTCAAAACAACTAACACAATTGCAATAGATAGAATACTCAAGGTAGAAAGGAGAATAGTAAGAACCTGTTTAAACAAAAATTACCAAGTAAATGGAGTCTGGAGACTAGCTTCTATTGAAACAGTATATAAAGAAATAGAACCAGTGACAAGTACATTAAAAAAAAACGAATATCATTTTTAATACATACATTACGGACACCAGAAAATATAAATAGCAGAAAATTTTCGAAAAATTATGGACTAAGATTGAGAAAAATATAAGATGGATTACAGAACTTAAGGAAGATATGGCAGAGCTGCGTATTACAGTAGAGGATTTAATATACAAGACAGACACACTCAAGATATTGAAAGACAAACACACTACACTACAGCTGAAAATCAACAAACAGAGAATAGGAAGAGTACCGGTAGTTCCAGAAGCAGAAAGAAAATTGCGGTCAGAAAGGATGAAGTACTGGGCTCACAAAAAGAAGAAAAACCTCAACCTGACTAAAGTGGTCCTATGAAGGCAAAAAAATTAAAATTAACTTAAATTAAATAACATCTTATTAATTGCGTTATTCCATGCCAAATCATCCAACAGTGGTTGCATGACCATTTTAGAAAAAAATAATTTTTTGTATATGAGTTCATACATGTTTCAAGATATCAAAACAAGTTTTCAAAAATATCTTTTGTCCTTGGTTTCCCAGGGGTGTCCATTTTTCAATCCTGGTGTAACACATTTTTTGCGAATGTAGCTGATTACAAATATATTCATAACTCAACAGCCATAAGAGTTAGAAATTTGAATTAAGAACCACTTTGTAAGTAATGAAACGTACTTTCAGAAATACTTTATTGTTTTCTTCAACACAAAATTTTTCATATGAAAATATGAGTTTGAAATTCGGGAAAATTTTTCAAAAAAAATCACTTTTTGGACCAAATTTTATATGAGAAGGAAGTGATTGTAAACGTTCAAATTTTTGTTATGTTCAAACCTACATGTGATTTGTCTGTGAGGAAAAAATCATGGTCTAAAAATACATCCCTTATTTTTAAACTGGCCTCGAATATTACCGTTTTTCAGATTTTGACTACATTTGGGCTTAAATATCTCTGGTGGGTACCCTTCAAAAAATCTGAAAATTTGTGTAAATGAAGCCTTTCATGTGCCTAATACACAGTTAAAATTTCTATTTTTGGATCCAACTCCTTCTATTAATTTTATAGAACTGAAATATCACACTTTTTAGGGTAGCGTATTTGGGAGAAACTACATATAACTCAACAGGCATAAGAGTTAGAAATTTGAATTAAGAATCATTTTGTAAGTAATGAAGCGTACATTCAGAAATACTTTATTGTTTTCTTAAACACAAAATTCTTCGAATGAAAATATGAGTATGAAATTCGGGTGAATTTTTCCAAAAAAATCACTTTTTGGGCCAAATTTTATATGAGAAGGAAGTGATTGAAAACGTTCAAATTTTTGTTATGTTCAAACCTACATGTGATTTGTCTGTGAGGAAAAAATCATGGTCTAAAAATACATCCCTTATTTTTAAACTGGCCTCGAATATTACCGTTTTTCAGATTTTGACTACTTTTGGGCTTAAATATCTCTGGTGGGTACCCTTCAAAAAATCTGAAAATTTGTGTAAATGAAGCCTTTTATGTGCCTAACACACAGTTAAAATTTCTATTTTTGGATCCAACTCCTTCTATTAATTTTATAGAACTGAAATATCACACTTTTTAGGGTAGCGTATTTGAGAGAAACTACATATATGTGATAGTGTTATATTTAAGTTCTATGAAAGGAAAGTAATAGAAGGAATTGTTTCTAGAAATAGAAATTTTAACTGTGTGGTAGGCACCTGAAAGGCTTCTTTTATGCAATTTTTCAGATTTTTTGAAGGGTACCCATAAGAGATATTTAAGCCCCAAAATAGTCAAAATCTGAAAAACGTTAATATTTGAGGACAGTTTAGAAATAAGGGATGTATTTTTAGACCCTGATTTTTTCCTTACAGACAAATCACATGTAGGTTTGAACATAACAAAAATTTGAACGTTTTCAATCACTTCCTTCTCATATAAAATTTGGCCCAAAAAGTGATTTTTTTGGAAAAATTTACCCGAATTTCATACTCATATTTTCATTCGAAGAATTTTGTGTTTAAGAAAACAATAAAGTATTTCTGAAAGTACGCTTCATTGCTTACAAAATGGTTCTTAATTCAAATTTCTAACTCTTATGGCTGTTGAGTTATATGTAGTTTCTCCCAAATACGCTACCCTAAAAAGTGTGATATTTCAGTTCTATAAAATTAATAGAAGGAGTTGGATCCAAAAATAGAAATTTTAACTGTGTGTTAGGCACATGAAAGGCTTCATTTACACAAATTTTCAGATTTTTTGAAGGGTACCCACCAGAGATATTTAAGCCCAAATGTAGTCAAAATCTGAAAAAACGGTAATATTCGAGGCCAGTTTAAAAATAAGGGATGTATTTTTAGACCATGATTTTTTCCTCACAGACAAATCACATGTAGGTTTGAACATAACAAAAATTTGAACGTTTACAATCACTTCCTTCTCATATAAAATTTGGTCCAAAAAGTGATTTTTTTGGAAAAATTTACCCGAATTTCAAACTCATATTTTCATATGAAAAATTTTGTGTTGAAGAAAACAATAAAGTATTTCTGAAAGTACGCTTCAATAGTTACAAAATGGTTCATAATTCAAATTTCTAACTCTTATGGTTGTTGAGTTATGAAAATATTCGTAATCAGCTACATTCGCAAAAAATGCATTACACCAGGATTGAAAAATGGACACCCCTGGGAAACCAAGAACACAAGATTTTTTTGAAAACTTGTTTTGATATCTTGAAACATGTATGAACTCATATACAAAAAATAATTTTTTTCTAAAATGGTCATGCAACCATTTTTAAAAATTTTGGCTGATTTCATATGGAATGACCCAATTGTGTAATTTATAGGACTGATGATGATCGAATAGATCGAAATGTGCATCTCCTTATAAAGCAGACACCATTAAGTTCAATGATGTAATGGAATACTACAGCAAGATCAACAAACGAGCTAATATTAGACCTACAAGCAACTAACAACTAATTGCTCCAGCATTTCCACATATTATTTTATAAAACTGAATATTGTTGAGAAGAGAAGAGATGTTTGTAATTTTAAATAACGCACAAATACTTAGTTACAGTGCATCTACATACCACTTTTATTATTGACTAATGCTGAATAACTTTCGGCAAACATTTTTATATCTTTAATAGCTAGTACATAGACATTGGTTTTAATGATACACAGTTATTGATCAACCTACCAAAAATTATTATACATAACGTATAAAATCAGTAAATTTTAAAGATTTATATTTTAAAATAGATTTTTAGCAGTTGCTATTTTAATGTGTAAATGTATGCAGTGTACAGTGTTTTTAGAGTAGCATTATTATTTTATATCGTATGACTATATATGAATTTCACACCAACGCCACAAGATATGGGAAATCATTAGAACTGTAGATTAAAAACAAAATGTAAAGTAAACGTTTCAGTCATTGAACTTGTGGACTGAATTTATTTATTTTTGTGGTTTAGGTGGACAATTATTCACATTCAATAACATTTACCAAAAAAGGAAAAATGAAATTTATCAATACTTTGTTTGAATAAATTAGAGTACTCCCTATGGAGTTCACAGTGACACCAACGATTCGGGGGTTTTGGGGGTGGGAGTGGGGGGGTGGATGGAAATTAGAGATTTTTGAAACCACGTCTTGTGGGGTATCGTTGAAAAGCTCTTGATGAGTACTCTACAAATCAATAACTAGATAGCTCTCATATAAGGCGAGATTTGAATGTTTGAAAAACAATAACAATTGGAAATATACCTCAGCCTGAAGGCCTGCCAAAAGGAATGTGTAAGGACCAACTAAGGATAAAATTACCAATGTAATAGCGTTTGAAATATTAAAATTAATAGTTATACACCTTTAGAACAATAATGCATGGCAAAATAAAGAATAAAATATAATATCAATTTAAAACATAATAAATAACTCTCTTTTTATAAAAAAGCTTTCAGATTTATTTATATTTTACATGGTGTATTGTACACTTTGATATTGCTATGATAAAATAATTCTCAGAAAAGGAGTTTAATATGAAAGTTATGGCTCAATGAAAAAAGAGTGTTGTCCTCAAAGAACATTGGGACTACTGTACAGTTATGTTGATACCTTGAGTTTGATAGAGTTATCACAGTCATGGCTCTCTTTAAGAATTATTATAATATAATTAATTTTGTCTTGTTTAGCAGCTTTGCTTATTTTATTCATTGCTGATCTTACGCACGGCCTCCAAGAATATTATATCCTCTTCTTGTTGTCAAAACAAATTAATGTAGGCTCTTTACCGAATTCAGTTCAACATTTATTTTCTATTACTATTTTTTATTATTTTAATTAAGCAATAATTATGAATATATTTGATTTATCCTCTCATCATATGACTGTCAGATTGCTTCTCAATCTACGTCTTTTCTTTTAAGAATATCATTGTTGAGTTGTTCATTTTTTCTTACTCAATGGGAGTGCGTTTTTAATCATGTTGAATATCAGTGGCGGCTCGTGGCCGGACAATTAGGTGAAGAGAAAAAATGCCACATGCTTATGTTAATAACGGAATTCATCTACATCTTGTAAACCAAAACAATCCTTCGGTAGCCCTTTAAGGCTGCAAACTTGTCGGTGATATCATCACAGAATGGCTGCTTTTCTTCTAGCTGCAGTAGAAGTTCTTTCTGAATTGCAACATTCGCTAAACAAGATAGGTTAGGGCTGTTCGTAAAGTAAGTTCCGGTCTCTCACAACATGCGAATGAGTGGCGCTACCATCGCAAACTGTGTTCCGTTGTGTAGCTTGGTTCATTACGTTCAAGGCAGTATAACTGTGAGATTGTTTTCGGCCATTTATCTCAACAATAAAGGCGTTTGAAATGTGCGCAGCGATAAGAGATCCCGCCAAGTGTGAGGTATATGGAGTAATACGATTTCTGTGAGAAAAACAAATGGCACCGGCAGCATTTCATCGTGAGATTACTGAAGTGTACGGGAACATTATGAGTGACACTAAGGTTCGACGTTGAGGTCGTGAAGTTCGTGACGGACGCACTAACGTCCATGATGGAGAACGAAGTGGCCGACCGTCTGTTGTGAATGATGAACTTGTTGCAAAAGTGGATGAAGTGGTCAGAGAGAATCTCCGTTTCACCATGTCTCCACTCTCAGAGCATTTTCCACAAATTCGTTGGACTGTCGGATCGCAGCGATTTCAAACGGATGAGAAGCTCAAGGAGAGCGTCAATGGGCGGCTACACGCACAGGCGGCAGAGTTTTATGCAGGAGGAATTTCGAAGCTTGTGAAGCGGCATGACAAATGTCTGAATGTTAGCGGAAATTATGTTGAAAATAGCTGAAAGAGAGTACTGTTCACTGGTGTGTAATAAAAGTCCCTACAATAAAGGGTTTTCTGAAAAAAATATATCGGAACTTACTTTACGAACCGCCCTCGTATGTTTATCGTAATTATTATTCTCCTAATCAGATTATTCAGAATATTCCATTCATGCGATGCGGGCTTGGTATTGACTAATAATCTTTAGCAATCGACCAATGACTGTTGTTTATCTTATAAGTTAATATGCTTGCGAGGGGCGGAAAGATGCAATTTTACCTGATAAACTTCAGCTTGTTACTGGATACTTCAAGGCATTAATATGCAGTGATTAATATGTTCCATGTCGTATGATTACCTATGAAAAAATAAGCATTGTAGGAATGAAACGTCATGATCTTCTCTTCGGAGTATAAAATGGCAAATGGATTGGGATTAGAAGAACAATTACAGTGTAATTATATTTGTAGTGTTCAACGTATTAAGATCAAGGCTGTGATGGATAATATATGTGCTTTATGAACCCTGTATCCAAGTGCAAACGTGCCCACCTGTTTCTCCGAGCTCACAGTGTGAGGTACTGGCGAAGAAAATGCCTGAACAAGAGGGACGGCTTCATGGGTAGTCTGTTTGCATCGGTTTGGGGACGTGGGATAAGCGAGAAAACTGCTGCTTGCCATCCATAGTGGACCCTTAGCCAATTTTAGTGGATCAGACTACCCATGCAGCCGAGGGAATGGTAAACCAGTTCCGTTTCACCAATGCCGACTTGAAGCACATGCAGGATCTCAGTCTCTCCTAGCTTTGACACCAGGTGGTGGTGTGGCAGGCAATTCAAAAATACTGATACATTTATAGTAAAAACCAACGTTCGTGATAAGGAAAATAAACTTTAAAAATATGTATTGTAAAGGAAAAATACTGGTGAAGTGCTACTTCACCTAATTCCCCTGAATAGCCACCACTGTTGAATAGTGTTAATAGCAACTATTAACGTTTCGTTCAGCTCACAATAGCTGACTACCGTATTTAATGCTACTATGCTACTATCAGGGGTGCACCGCTGAATAGCCACCACTGTTGAATAGTGTTAATAGCAACTATTAACGTTTCGTTCAGCTCACAATAGCTGACTACCGTATTTAATGCTACTATGCTACTATCAGGGGTGCGCCGTAGCGTAGTGGTTGAGGCGCTGCGCTACAAACCGGAAGGTCGCGGGTTCGATCCCCGATGAGGTCGGAGTTTTTCAATTGGCCTAATCCTTCTGGTGGCACTATGCCCTGGGGTCGACTCAGCCTCTAACAGAAATGAGTACCAGGAGCATTCCTGGGGGTAAAGGCGGCCAGTGCGTAAGGCTGACAACCTTACCACCTTCATGTGCCGATGTCTAAAAATCTGGGAGCCTCAACCTCCTGGAACCCTCTGGGCCTCCATGGCCTGTAATAGGGAACACTTTACTTTTACTTTACTATGCTACTATCAAGGATAGTAAAGAAGAAGAATGCTGCTCAGCGACAAAGCGACAAAAGCACTTCGAAATCTACCTCAGCCTGTAGGCCTGCCTAAAGGGATTTTTTGTATTTCAGGCTAACACACTGTATTCTTAAACCAGCACTATAGAAGGCTATACCTAATAGGCCTAATTTGTAACAACAGGGTTTTCTATATCCAATATAAGTCTTCAGGGATATCTATTTATATATTAAATCAGACACTCCATTCTTCAAGTTTGGTAACTTAATAAGACAAACCCTAATTATTTAATATTAACTTTAGCCGCTGGCTTTTTCACAACTAAAGCCTGTTTTTATTTTATTCCTTATTTTGTTGGTTTTCACTATTTGAACAGTGTTTACTGGCCTCTCAATGAATTTATCTATATTTCCTATGTATTTACGTCTAGTAATTAATTTCTTAATTCAATTATTATTTTACTTTAATTGTTACCATAAAATCATATGTAAAAGTTGTAACAAGTAATAAATTAGGTCCAGCTCCTATGGATACAGTGTGTTTTTGCTTAACTTGGTAACAAATGTTACCATATATCCAGGCCTGACGAGAGGGAGGGGCAGTAGCCCCGGGGCCCCAGTAGACCAGGTTTTATTTGTATCTTCTAAATTTACTCTAAAATAAAATTGGTTATAAGTCAATAAGCAGCGTAAGTTATGTTTTATGTGTTTATTTTATCTGCATTGTCCTCTCATATAACGGTGACATGGAAAAACGCATGTTTTCAGTTAATCTGAAATGGATTATTCTTGAAGAAAAATTGCTATTTTTGAAAAGGAGGAGCAGAAATCCTTTTGGACTCAACTGTAGGCCTCACTAACGTTCGGCATTTAAAATAATAATTTTCAAAAGATTAATTTTGGTACATACAGATAAAATTGTTCCTAATTAGACATTTTAACATATTTTTCTGTTTCTTGATTCAGAATATAGATTAGATTAGATTTATTTGCCACAGACATTGTACAATGTATTAGCAATAATTACAATAAACACAAATGAGGTAGAATATACAAGTACACATTTATCACCAGGTAATGTCATTGAAGTCCTTGACACTGTACAGGGTGTTTGACATCAGGTTAGATTTAATTGTCATTTTAAAAGGAACATAAGATAACTCATGTTGTTCGGCAATGAATTAAATAGTTTAAGGGCAACATATTTAAAACTTTTCTTGGTGGTGCTGCATTTACATTTATTTATATACAAGTTTACTTTATTTCTGGTAGAGTACCTGTGGACAGTAGAGCATTTATTATTATGGAATCTTATAGAACCTAAAAAGGGCTAAATTGGACTGAAGGGCTAAGGAAGACATTTGCTGAAAAACTAGGGCCTAAAGAGGACTTTTGCAGAAAAACATGATTTTTAAATAGATTTTCGAATTAATGCAAAGGAACATAATGATGTGAATTTGTGCATTTTAAGAAAAGATATTATAATAAAAATAAATTTATACAACACACTGAAATTAACAATGTATATGTCGCTTTGTCGCTTGTCATTGTAACTCGAAAATGTGCCGCCTCGCCATCGCAGGAAATGGAACGAGCCATCTGCCATCTGCAATACTTTGAAATCTGCAACTAATCCATTGTCGTTTTAACTTTCAAATAACAAGTTTCCGACCGACGACAGAGAAGTGTATTATATCCAATTTGTGACACTCCAGTCTACTTATTTTTGTAAGGTCCTTAAGATAGTTTGATGTGCCTAAACAGAAATCTTCAAAATTAGGACTTTTCCAGTAGTGGATTGAGGAATTTCACAACTGATGATCGAGTGATTTTCTGCCAAGCCTGTCAAAAACAAGTAAGTAAACATAGCTATCTTTCATTTTATCTACCAGACTTCTTCCTTCGGATTTTGAATTCGAAATTTAAAATACTTTTACTAACATGCATATACAGTTTAAATGAAGTTGATATTTTTCATGAACACAGTATTATTTTTTAATTATCGCCATCTTCTTAGTGTTTGTTCGTGGAATTGCAGACTTTTTCATTAAAATACTATAAAAAGAAAGAATAATCATATAATTAAAGGGTAAATATCTCACCTGTTTATGCAATTTTTCGAGTGCCAATATAAGGAATGTCGGCCGCGGTGGTCTAGAGGTAGCGTACCCGCCTCTAGATCCGCAGGGCGCGGGATCAAACCTGGCCGCGGTCGATGGATTTTTCAGGACGTAAAAATCCTGGGCACGGAGTCCTCCGGGAGGGACTTTAAGCTGGGGGTCCCGTGTCGTAGATTTACGGCACGTAAAAGAACTCCAAGCCTAAATTAGAGCCTCTGGACAAAATTTCTCGGCCCTTTCACGTCCAAGAAATACTTAGTTTCCAGAGGGGGGTTGCGAGGCGATGGGCTTACCACCTGTCCCTCTACCCTCTCTCGGAAAATAAGCATATCAAAATTCGTATAGGTAATGAAACCTCCATTGGAGGCCCCTTCGCCCCACCTGGGGATCATAGGGTACCAGATACAGACAGAATATAAGGAATAGTTATTTGTTTACTTTCTAAAAAGACTAGAATAACTGTGTCAATAATAATACAATTTTCGGTATTAATATTAGTGTTTTATTAAGGCGGCTAAAATTGTGTTTTTAAAACCTAAAACGGGATATTCCACGAAAATAAAAGGCTAAAATACCTTTTATAAAAGTCTAAAAATCCGGGCCCTATATATTACCATAAAATAGATGCTAAATTGGGCTTTACTCCGGCATCAGTCAACTGATTTGATCCAAAATCAATAGGCTTCGTCCCATGGGCGTTATACATGCATACACAACGTTTTATGAAACTCCGATAAAGCGTGTTTGAGTTATCGCGTTTACAGAGACACGGACAGATATTTTTCCATCTACCGCACAATCTCATAAAGTACCAGTACCATTCTGGCACTTAATATTTATATAAAATCATTACATAATCTTTTTGTTGCATGCATTATAAAGGACGAGGTTGGGTCTCAGTGGTGAATTTAATATTTGAAGGGGCCCGAGAAAATTTGTCCCTGGGGCCCTTGGTTTCTCTCCACGGCCCTGCATATATCAGTCTGCAAGTCATGGTAGAGCACAGTTCGCCAACCATACAACACAAAAACCAACTTGGCACTTACAATGTCGGCAACTGCTGACTGGCAATGTTAGTTGTAAACTGATTAACCTCAACACTCCTCCTTAATCACTTTACAACGAAGATTTTCAAAGGTTTTCTTGCACAAAGGTTTCGTCAGAATGTCTGCAATTTGCAAACTGCTTTCAATATGTTCAAGAGTAACTGTACTGCCTATATGCTGTTGAATATATTTTCTTGGAATTTCAATGTGTTTCTTGCCTTTATTTGTCTTTCCCTCATGAGAATTCTGGAGCATGTGGATTGCTGACATGTTGTCAACAAACAAAGTGATCGAATCTTTGATCAGCCATCTTCCAGTGAATCATCATTGGCTTTGTGCAGAAGCGGCTCAAGTAGTTTACAGCAAAACTAATATCTGGTCTGGTAATCGTTGCAAGGTATAGCAGACTTCCAATGGCTTCACGATAAGGGATGCTATCTGGCACAGGTTTGTCATTCACGTAGCACTCCTTCTTCATGATCATTCCAGGTTCAATTGGTGTTGACACTGGGTTGTATTGTTCGAGATTCATCTTCTCGATTATCTTCTTTGTGTACCGGGGTTGGCTCACAAAAATTCCTCCTGGTTCAATCTTCAGTTCCATGCCAAGGTACGATATCTCCTTCTGAACCGTCTTGCTGAAAGTGATCTCAAATTCCTGATTGATCTTGTTCAAAATGTTGTAGATTTCTCTTTCTTCCTTTCCTGCGATCAATCCATCATCTACAAATAGTGACAACAGAATGTTCCTTTCTTTGTTGTAGTAGATACAAGGGTCGTCATCTGTACTTATCAATCCTATGCTTTCAAGATATTTTTATATTCTCTCATTCCACTTCTTCAGAGCTCGTGTGAGTCCATAGATACTTTTCTGTAGTTTGCACACTTTCATAGATCCGTCATTGAATCCTTCTGGTTGGAACATGTAAATTTCCTCCTCCAGATATCCATATAGAAAAGCTGCTTTGACATCGAATGGTACCAACTTCAACTTCTCAGATGCTGCATGACTTAAAATCAGTCTTATTGATGCAAGATGAGCTACGGGGCTGAATGCATCTGTGTAGTCAATTCCTTCCTTTTGTTCAAATTCTCTAGCTACTAGTCTGGCTTTGAATTTTCCATTAGCTTTTTCTCGAAGTATCCACCTACATGACAACGGCTTTACTCCTTCTGGACAGTTGACTAGCTTCCAGGTTTTCATTTTCATCAATGAGCTATAGTCCTCCTGCATTGCACTTCGCCAGTTCTCATTTTTCAGTGCTTTTGCAGTAGAGATGTCTTGAACTTCTCCAATTATGACAATAGTAGCACTATTTTCTTCTTCAGAATAGTCCAGTTAGAATAATCATCGAATCTGGCAGGTTGTTTCAATTTTCTGCGATCACGTAGATTACCCCTTTCTTCTATCACTGGTTCTGTTCCCTGTCTTTCTTCTGTTCTGCCTTCTCCTTCTCCAAATTTTTCAGTTTCTTCTTCTTGATTTTCAGGTGAATTCATGCTGATTTCTATACTTTTACTTTCTTTTTCTTTGTTTTCGTTGAAGATCACATTATCTGAGCTGATAACTTCTCGTGTGCTTGGTATGTACACCCTGTAGCATGGTGAGTTTATGTCGTATCCTACGAAAACTCCTTTCTGAGATTTGCGGTCCATCTTTCTTCTCTTGTGACTTGGAATCAATAGAAAACATTCAAATGCTTGTAATTTATTGATATCGATTCTGCGTCCAAACCACAGTTCTGCAGGACTCTTTCCTTCAATGGTGCTTGTTCCAGTCTGGTTTATGGTAAATACCGCATAATTTGCTGCTTCTGCCCAAAATCTTTTGTCTAGATTGTTTGCATGTACTGCTGAGCGAGCAGCTTCAACAACAGTCCGCATCTCTCTCTCAATCCTTCCATTCTGCTCTGGTGAGTAAACATTTGAGAATGTGTGTAGAACTCCCAGTGCTTCCAGTAATTCATTTGTTTTGAGATTATTTATTTCCTTTCCATTATCAGACCGAAGACTTTTTATCTTCCTTCCCAGTTGGTTTTCTACCAACTTGATATAGCTTTCTAGCTTCCTTGGTGCTTCATCCTTAGTCTTCATGAAGTAGATTGTTCGGAAATGAGAGAAGTCATCTTTGAGAAGTAGAAAATACTTTGCTCCTCCCAATGATGGTACATCCATTTCACACATATCCACGTGCACCAAGTCCAGTGGTTGTGTAGCGTTCTTTGGGTTTGTTGGATGAGAAATGCGATGTTGCTTGCCATACACACATCCTTCACATACAACTCCATTCCAGTCATCTATGTACTTAATTCCTTGCCTATTCAGGATGTCTCTCACATATTTGATATTCTGGTGTGCAAGTCTCCCATGCCATGTCCAGATGGATGTAACTAAACAGTTTTCTTCTTTCTCTCTCCTCAGCATCATTTTGTACAGATTTCCTTCACGTTTTGCCACTGTGACGATGTGTTTACCATCTGAAGTAGTAAATTTGGATATTTCACTGTCTGCACTTTGCAAATAGCCCTTATCTAGCATTTTTCCTACTGAAAAAAGGTTGAAATTCAGATCTGGTACATACAAAACGTCTTTTAATTCAACTGGATACCATTTTTCACCTTCAAATGCTTCCTGCTCCACATTTCCGACTGCAATGCCATCTAGTTTGGATGAGTCTCCTATTACAATTGAGATGGGTTCGTCCAACTCAGTGAGATGAGTAAACCACTCTCTATTTGGAGTCATGTGCTGACTGGCTCCACAATCTTGAAACCACACTTCCATCATGTCCTCCTTGTGTTGCTCGTCCAGATCTGCTGTGGTAAGTTTGATGGTTATAAATCCTCGACGTTCACGTTGTTCATCTTGGCTTGCAATTTCTTCTTTGCTCTTTTCATTTCGGAATGTACACTCCTTTGCGTAGTGTCCTTTCTTCCCACAATTGTTGCAGGGGTAAGTCTTCTTGCAGTATGCTATGTATTTATCACATAGTTTGCCTCTGCAGTCCCTGAGAATATGTCCATTCTTTCCACACTTGTGACAGATCACTGATTGTTTATCTTGCTTGCTTTGTGATGACTGTACTTGCCTTCGGGGATGCCTTACGATGAGAGAATTTTGTGTGCCCTCTTGACCCTGGATTGCATCCTTGAGCCTTTCGTCTTCGAGTCTCAATCTTTCGATCATGTTTTCCACTGTCTTATCTGATCCAGTTACGTTGTCCCAGGATGTCCTGAAATGTGCCAGTTTTGTGGGCAATATGCTCAATATTCTGGTCATGATCCAGCTTTCTTTCATGATAATTCTTCACCTATCATTACAATTTCCATACAGTTCTCTGCTGCTGACTTATTTTCATCATACAAAAAAGTGAAAATTTTTCTACGTAAAACTTCCAAGTTTACTTCAGTCTTTGTTCCATACAAACTAACTAATTTGTCTAACATTGCTTTTGATGTTTGACAACTAGCAATTTTTCTTGCAATAGAGCTAGACACATTTAAGCCTCTCAATGATTGAGCTTCAATGTCTTTTTGTAACCACTCTTTAACTGCTTCATCAGTGCGAGCACCTGTAGGCTTGTCTAATCACCTGTTGCGACATCTTATAAATCCTTTGTTCTGAGAACTAAATTTAACTTGAAACGCTATGACACATAATTTACTACTCCTTGTGAGTCCTCACTTAACATTTCTAGATGTGATTTTACTGTATCCATGACTGACAATTTCTTATTTCCTTACTTTACAATTCACAAATATAACGTTGCACAAAATTAACTTTGTGTTTTCTTTTATTGTGGAAATGCTGTGCGATGATCCAGTAGCCGTGACTGCTTGAGGTCGTTTTGTAGGTCAGATTGTAACAGTTTTTATTTAACTTGTTTCTTGTCGTCCTGGGAACATAACCTGTTGATTTATATATTGAATATCTTGATATGTCTTGCACTGATATAAATGAAAGTTCAAACGCGTGATGACAATTTTACTTTATTGCAGAAACGTATATGAACTGCTAATTGCAAAAAGGCAACTAGTCCTCAAAATTCACAAATTCACTTTTCAGCAAAAATCATTTCTCAAAGGGTAGACACACCATTTACTGCTGAAAGAGAGTGTCTGTCATCATATTTATAGGTATGGCAACAGTTTGAATTTTGCTTTTACTGCAGATAGGCAACACGTCCGGGACTTGTTCCTCTTCTGCTGTAAACAATAGTTCTGGTCAACCTGCAAAAGACGCATGTGTGACCTGTGAGGAGCTCAAGTTGAAAATAACAAGTGCTTTTCTTAATGACAATGCAAAAAGAGCCAAAATAGCAGAGCTTATGGTGCACAATAGGAGGGCTAAAAAGTTTTACAACAAATTAAAAGATACCACAGAGGAATGCAAAAAGACCCTAAACAAGTTGGATTATGTGTAGATTACATGGCTTATGTGGCATTATCGTGCATACCAGTATTTTTATTTGACGCAACTCACAGTGAACGTCTTTCAAATTCACGACATTGCTTCCAGAAAAATTACGGTTTTTATTTATCATGAAGGGGAAGGCGGTGAAGGTTCAAATGAAGTATATTCTATGTTTTTGTGGTGCATACAAAACAAAATTTCAGATGAAGTTAAAACTTTGCACCCTTTTGGTGACAACTGTGCTGGTCAAAACAAGAACCACATCCTTGTTAGACTTATGATGGCTCTTTGTGAAACTGAGAGATTTGACAAAGTAAATTTGGTGTTTCCTGTTAGGGGACATTTGATTATACCTAAATGACCGTGACTTTGGAATTATAAGGAGAAAACTGAGAAAAGTATACAGATATTATGAAATTGATGAAGTAATTGATCTGATAAACACTTCCTCAAAAATTCCTGGAAAGTTTACTGTGAAGAAAATGTCATTTGAAGATTTCATTGACTATGGGGCTTGGCGGCCCAAGTTTTACAAGAGAACATGCTTAAGCAATGGCTCTTATGGGAAAATGTAATAAAACCTAACAAAATAACATTTTCAATCTCACAATACCGTGAGATGTCAGTTTCTTCTGATGAACCAGGGGAGACTGATTGCAGTATGCATATTGCTGGATTGACAAGTGACATTTTTCGCTTACGAAACACTATGAGGTACTTTGAACTACCAACTAATAAAGCCTATTCAGCTGTATTACCCATCAACCACTCAAAAAGTGTGGATATAAAGAAAACTTTGGTTTATATTCCGGACGAAAAGCTCAGATTTTGGAATGAAATAACGTCATGACCTGTAACTACTGTGTCCATTCATGAAGATCAACCAACTGAATAAATAAAGCTCTTTTAAGTAGTACTGTGCATCAGTTATGATATTAAAACAACAAAATAACATTATGACAATAGTGTTGCATAAATAAAGCATTTTTCACGATTCTAGCAAGTCTTTTTCATTTTTAAACCTCATTTACTGCAAAAAGGGATCATATCCATGTTAAAAAAAGTTGTTCTACACTTATAAACAAATGCATAACAATATTATGTATATATATTTTAGACACATTCTAACCGTTGAATAACTAGAAAAAATTTAAAACCCTGAGTTTGAAAATAACATGTCAAAACAGTTTTTTGTCATTCCTGTAAAATCAGGATTTGTGGACTTGTTGCTTTTCTGCAGTTAGCAGTTCATATATGTATCAATATGAATAACTGATAATGATTTATAGAATATTACAGTTAACTTAATTTTGACTTGATAATAAATGGATGGTTAATATTTTACTTTCAAAACTTGGATACAAAATTATAAAGTCACAGCACACAAATGTCATGTACATCACAGATGACTTTCATTGTCTTACTGCTCACATGTCAAGTACACCATCAACGACTTTCATGTTCTTACTACAGTCTGAACATCATGGTAGAGCACAGTTCGCCAACCATACAACACAAAATCCAACTTGGCACTTACACTGTCGCCAACTGCTGACTGGCAATGTTAGTTGTAAACTGATTAACCTCAAAAAAATTCAACGGTAGACAGTAAGTTTAACAAAATAGCGGTGTTTGAAGATATGAATTTGTGATTCATTATTTTCCACTTCTTCGCATATCCGTTCCATGAATTATCCTATAGATTACAAGTTCTCTGCATGCAGTCGAATTTCTAATATGTGATAATCACAACCCCTCATAATAATAACCCTCATATAACAATAAAATCTGCTTTGGACCATAAATATTGTTACATGGAGGTTTGACTGTAGAAGCAAATTTTCCTCAATTCCAGGTGTGCATCCTTGAGTTGTGAAAGAAATGTATGACAAACTTCAATCTATTTTAGGAAAAAGAATTAAATATCCGTAATATCAGCGGCTACTCTGTAGTTAATTCAGTTATGGTATCTCACTTGGCCAGCAAGACCGAAGATGGGTACCCATTTCCTTTTATTTTTTGTTCAAATGGAACAGTAGATGTATGGACAAACAATGATCAATAAAAGAATGGGCTAAGAGTTTAATGCTGGGAGCAGCGGTGCCTGGTGCAGAACATTTTGAGTCACCCCACCCCTACCCAATTGAAATTATTAATAGAAAGTTTCGAGTAAGGTTGAGATAGATCTGTCATTTATAGAACATAAGGTTCTCAACACGATGACGTGGGGTGTTTGTCTGGCATGGCAGCGGGTAGGATTTCTGTGGTTGAGTGATAATTGATAAGTCACTGATACTGATTTAGATATCTCCTCGAGTGAAAATTGCAGACAAATATCAGCAAAAAGAAACACCCCCTCCCCTCTTATCCATGTTTTCCACACAAGATTCAAATCCCATGTTTTCTAAGCTCTTTGCGGATTCGGTGTTTTCAAGGCTGGAAGGCTGTTGCTCAAGAGAAGATAGGCCAGCACCCACTTTTGACATGCCATGTTTTAAATTATAAGACTCAGTCAGAAAGAAAAAACTACTAGTACGCACTTAGCCTATACTTTTAAAATGTTATAAAGTAAACTCATTAGAGCATACTTGCATTCACATTCACATTCTCATGAACAAACAGAAACAGAACACATGACTAGACGATTAGTTCTGTAAAACTAAAAAAATGGGTGTAATGAAAAGTATTGAAATAACGGCTCCTTATTAACATTGACTTCAACTTCCGGATTTCACTTCGCATATTCTTTAAACTATTGGCACTAAGTACTGAAAATAGTCAGCACGACTATACCTCTGATGAAATTTTTCATATTTTTTACTCATTTTACTAGTGTTATATTTTACAAACAAAGTGGCTTCATATTTTAAGGTTTCTATGAATTCTGAAGAAATAGTAATGAGTCACGTCATTTAAATCAATCAGCAGTCTGCCTGTCATTTTATCTTACCAACCATAGCAATTTTAGGATAAAAAAACGTGATATATTAATTTAATCTATAGTGCGTTTGCATTGGGGTTAGGTTGGATATTATCCAAAGGATAACTATAGTGCGTTTGCATTGGGGTTAGATTGGATATTTTCCAAAGGATAACTTTTTTATGTTATAAGTTATAATTGACTAATCTCATAGAATGCATCACAACATTCATAATGTACATGTTACTTACAAAACTCGCCGTCATCGAGAACAGGAGTATCACAAAGAATAAATGAACAAAAAGTGTATAAAAAATAAAATCAGGTAAACTGATATATCAAAGTGCCAGAATGCTTTTGTTGAATCAATTATAATTGCAATTATGATATGCAGAAAATAAGTTTTTTAATCAGATTAAATTCGACCAGCGTCAGCAGAACTACAGATTTGTGATATCTTGATAACTGCGCACTCACATGAAAATAAAAAATTAAATTAAAAAATCCATGTCAAATCGGCTGGCTCTGCGATTTGATCCAGTGACCTCCAGAATACGAGTCCAAGACGTTACCATTCGGCCAACTCAGTCAATATGACGGTAAAGTTTGATAAGCATATGTGAAGGAATAGTGTTATTTGTCAAATCTAAATGTATTGCAACTTGAAATTCTTAAAATATGTCAACATTTCACAAAATTAAGTGCCAAATAACTCCGCTAATTATTTCACAGTAATGTACTTTCTGTATATAACAGTATTCATGTACTAACTCAATTTCAACTAGATCAACGAAGTAAACAAACATCTGACTGCATTGCAGACAAAGCCCTCAATTATTAAAAATGTGGCAGTGTATCTCAACTGTTTGTTGACAGATATATTATATGATATGAATTTAATTTGATAAATTCAAGTAATTTTAAGAAATTATATAATTTTTCAAGGGAAGGAGTGGTTTGTTTGGATTTTTATTGTCCGCGATATTTCCAGGGTTAAACTATCAATATATTACAGCTGGTGCCCATGGCTTCGCACGCCATTATTAATTGACGCCAGGATTTTTAAGAAATTTACACTGGCAGTTTATTAAATATGTTTGTGGTTCAGAGCTATGAAAATTGTAAGTAAAAATAAAATTAGAATATTTGTTCATTGTGTTCATTTCACTTAGGCCTTATATAGTAAAGAAACTGTTTTCCTAATTTTGTACTCTTTGTGAAAGTTTCGCTGATTGGTTGGCCTCGAGCCAATCAAAATGCTTCAAATTGTCAGAGAACGAAGATTACATTATAATAGATGTGACTGTTAATTACTCGTTATTTCAGTACCGATCAACCGATTTAGTCCAAATTCAGTAGCCTTCTTTCCATGTATGTCATAAATGCGTATACCAAGTTTCATGTACCTCCGATAAAGTGTATTTGAGTTATCGCACCTTTCTGATATATTTCCATTAAAATAGGCACTTAATTGGGCATTACTCCGATACCGGTCAACCAATTTGGTCCAATATCAATAGGGTTCTTTCCATGGACGTTATAAATGCGTATATCAAGTTTCATGAAAATCCGATAAAGCATATTTGAGTTATGGCATGTACAGACACACGGACAGATAGACCAAGAGACAGACGGATAGACATTTTCCATCCCCCACACAATCTCATAAAGTACCATTCTGGCACTTAGTAAATTCAGCATGGAATTTACAAACTTCAGTAATGCAAATTAACTCAACAAAATGATGTGGGGTGGCAGTCCGGCCTGCCAGTGGGTAGGATTGTTGTGGGTTGAGTGATATTTGATAAGTCATCGATACCAATTTTAGAAGTCTCCTCAAGTGAAAATTGCAGACTGACATCAGCAAAAAGAAACACTTCTCCCCTCTTATCCATACGTGCTTCACTAGACCACACTCTGTCGAGTTCATCCACCTTATGGTGTGTGTTGATCGAATTAAGAAGTTTCCATGTGCATTATGTTGACTTGGTCCAAGTTCTTAAACTTGTTTTAAATAATATCATTATACTCGTACTTTTTAAAGTGTCCTGAGCCATTTTTTAAATATTGAAAACACATTTTTGTGCCATTTTGTCAGCCTTCCAGCGATGACATCTCGGATGGCTCGCATCCTCTGCATCCCCCTTCCTACACCACTGGCTGGTTGACCCTAAGAAGATGACATTGCACCCACTTCATATTAATCCTGGAATCATGGAGCAATTTATTGACGTGCTATATAAGAATTTATACCATAAATTCTACAATGTCTGAGGTTAAAATAAAAGAGGGTGTATTTTGATGGACCTCAGATCAGACAGCTAAAGAAGTATACTGATTGTATGAACACTGTGAACAACAACGAATGGGGAAATACTATATTTCACATAAAATCCCATTTCACAGGACTTTTTACTAAATATTTTTAAAAAGCAGAATATTTAAGAGATTTCCAAGTCTGTTTGCAGGCTGGAGGATGTGTTAAAAAAGAGGAGTATCCTGCGAAAAGCAGGACATCTGTTCACTCTAAAAGGACTGCAAAGAAATTGTAAGAAACATGTTAGGAAAACTGCAAGTTCTTGATTGCAATATAAGTTTGAAACTTTATTTCTGGCACTCTCTCACTCACCGTGACTAATTTCCACATAATTTGGGACTCATGAGTGATGAGCAAGGTGCAAGATTTCATCGGGAAATTAGGAGATGGAAAGACGATATCAAGGCTAATGGAACAAAGCAGTCTTTGCAGACTACTGCTTTAAGAGAAAATACACAATGAAAACATAAATTTAAATCAGCCCAACCTTACTTCCAAGCAAAGAAAAGATGGTGATCTTTATGCACCAAACGTTTTTGAAGGTACATAGGTATCCAGTTTAGTGTTAGGTAGGAATATGGCATTTTAGTTTTGATTTTATAATACTCTTTACTTCACAAATATTCACTCCTTTAAAAATTATCTTTGCGATTTATTTAAAAACTTGAGTGATAGAGGTTTCAGCATTCAATTTAGCATGGCAAAATTAGTCCAAATCCCCATTCACATTTGAGAACGCAGAAAAAAAATCCCTTTAGGCAGGCCTACAGGCTGAGGTAGATTTCAAAGTGCTTTTGGTTTAATTTATTATCGCTGCGCAGCACTCTTCTTTTTTAGCCTTGGCATGGCAAACCTGCAGTAAAGAGGAAGAGCCTACAATCATTTGTTTTGACAACAAGAATAGGATATAATATTCTGGGAGGCCGTGCGCAAGATCAACAATGAATAAAATTAGCAAAGCCGCTAAACAAGACAAAATTATGATATTATAATAATTCTTTTAAGTGTTATTATTTTCAAACATTAAAATCTCGCGTCATATGAGAGCTATAAAGAAACTATTTATTTATTTGAAGAGTACTCATCAAGAGCTTTTCAACGATACCCCACAAGACGTGGTTTCAAAAGTTTCGAATTTTCATCCCCCACCCTCACTCGAACCCCCGAATCGTTGGTGTCACTGTGAACTCCGTAATTTATTCAAACAAAGTTTCCTTCTATACTTCATAGGGGCCGAGATATACATTTTTAAAAATTTCAACCCCCTCCCCCGACCACCCCCTTGGGCCAATTTTGCTCATTAACGAACTTGTCCGAACTATTGGGCCTAGAAATAACATATTAAAATTTGGTTCAAATATTTTCAAAATTACGGCCGCTATCGTGCAAAGATATAAATATATATATATATATATATATATATAAATATCACAGAATTTTTTTTTGAACGGGCGGTGGTTTCGTACTTAGGGGAGCATGAAACGTAAAGATATGAAAGAATTTTTCGAAAATCATGAAGTGGTATCCATTGCAATAGGTAGATTTTTCTTCGAAATCTACCTAAAAGTGTGCGTGGAACGCCACGCGACAGAAGTGAGACAGCAGAAAAAGAAGTGTGCGTGGAACGCCACGCGACAGAAGTGAAACTTGTTTTTATAATTTTTTATTTTTTTCAATTTTTGATTACTGGATTTTTCAATTTTGGATTACTGAACTTTTTAATATTGAGTTTTGGACTATTTTAATTTTGGATTTTTTTATTTTGGCACTATGAATTTTTTTATTTTGGATTTTTTAAATTTTGTATCTTTGAAATTTTTATTTTTTGGATTTTTAAAATTTTGGATTTTATTATTTTTTAAATTTTGGATTTTTTAATTTTAATTTTTTTTTATTTTGGATATTTGGATTTTTAATTTTGGATTTTTTATTTTTGGATTTTTAAAATTTTGGTTCTTTCATTTTTTAATTTTGGAATTTTAGATTTTTTTAAATTTTGGATCTTTGAATTTTTATTTTTTTAAATTTTGGATTATCAATTGGACGACATTCTGCAGAAAGGAACCAACCCACATGATTTTTAAGCTAAAAAACAGGCATTTAAAATTAAATAAAAAGCCACCTGGATCTTTTCAGTGTGTTTTTGTTTGCTTAATAGATGGCATATAAATGGAGGAAGAGGGTTGGTTAGTTTGCACAACGTAAATATATAGTTCAGTAGTAAAAATTTAGCATCTATTCCGGTTTATTAAATTTAAGGGTTGGTTCCTTTCTGCAGAATGTCGTCCAATTTTGTACGGTAATTTTGGATTTTTAGATTTTTCAATTTTGAATTTTGAATTTTTTTTTAAATCATGGATTTTTGCATTTTTTAATTTTTGATCTTTGAATTTTTTTAATTTTGAAATTTTGGATTTTTTTACATTTTGATTCTTTGAATTTTTTATTTTTTGGATTTCTTAATTTTGTATTTTCGATTTTTAATTTTGGATCTTTAGATTTTTTCGATTTTGGATTTTTCTTTTTAATTTTTGATTCCCCTTTGAGTATTTTATTTTGTCCTTTAAATACCAAAAAGATGGACAGTGGCGGATAATACCAAATGAAATGGTGTACAGAGAACTAGAACCTATCACAGATACTATACGGAAGAAAAGGATCTCTTTTTTTGGTCACATTATGAGGACACCAGAAACTCGACTGACAAGAAAAATTATAGAGAAACTCTGGAATATGAAGCAACAAGTAGGATGGATTACAGAAATTAGAGAGGATATGACAGAATTAGAAATAACTTTGGATGACTTGAAAAACAAAACAGGAAATTCAAGGAAACTTAAAAATATTAAAATAAGATTTAAGCCAAAAATAGACAGACGCCAGACAATAAAGAGGATTAATAAAGAGGGTATTTACAGATGAAGAGCGACAGAGAAGATCGGAACGCATGAAAAACTACTGGGCAAATCGGTAAGGAAGACCGAGAAATGATTGACTGAAGTGGTCCAATGAGGCCGTAAAAGCAGAAGAAGAAGTACTGACAAGTAAAGCACAGTTGAATTTTAGGGACAAAATTTTTTTTCCTGCCAAAAGTACTCACTTGGGTTAAAAAAAGTAATACAACTTTTTGTTGTTTGTTTCTATCAAATGAAGCTGTTCCAATTTAGAGGGTTGTACTACTTTACCTTGTAGATGAAGAGGATAGGCTAAAGGCTGTATTGTAATGTTTACTGAAAATGGTCTAACTTGTAAGCAGAAAGCTTTTGATTTTAATGCTTAATTCTTATGAAGTTAATTTTTTAGAGAATATAGTAGTAAAATAAAATAATATACAGTAGAATGTTAATAATCCAAACATCAGTCATCTGAACTGTCAATTATCTGAAGGACCTCCTTCTCTCATATATTCTTTATTTACTTATTTTTACATTTTCTGGATTCTTGTGAAAACAATTAAAGGATAATCATACTACATTTACATTGTTATAGAGAAGCTACTAGTGATGGGAGGTATCGAGTGAAAAATTTGAATTATTAAATTCTTGAAAGTTCTCGAGATATCAAGAATCATATAAAAAGTTGATTCAGTGCTAAGAGAAGCGTGAACTGTGGACAACTTCTCGAGAACAGGCTGTGCAGGCATTTCACTTCGATCATCTTTGATCACTTCGGCATAAGTTTTGCAGGCAATAAAAGCATATGTATGAAAGCACATGTGCACAGAGTTGCCATACTGCTGACTCTTAATACAAGCTCCCAGGGCAGATGAGACAGCGTACTAATCTTATGGATCTTTACTCTATGAAGGCCAGTAGTAAAATGAGATTATTGCATTATCTCACAAAGATGCGTAAACTAACACACCCATTGCGGGAACCAATAGCATTAGGTTTTGCCAGATTTTAGTAGTTCATCACTCAATACTTTATAATACTCAAGAACACATTTCAACATGTCTTGGAGTTCGGCATAATATTATAAACACTTTAACACGATACTGTAAGAAATGATAAGCTGGAACGGGCTGGAGAAAGCTATATGCGTAGTGAATGAGGGTGCATGGTGGTAGCAATTTGTTCTGATGGATGGATTGTAAATTCCTTACTATAAACCCACAGCTGACAGTTTCGCATTCAATTCATTATTGGTGTGAATTTCAAAATGAAGCAATAGTCTGTAGTCTGAGGAAGTGACAAGTGTAGTTGAATTCAGTTTAGGAAAGAAAGTATGGAAATGATGTAGGAATAAAATCACTGAAGTATGTAACTACGTTAATATTCATTTCTATTATTATACATTTCTCCAAGTTTTAACATGTTATTTTGTACATATTTGATAATATGAAGAAATTGAAAATCCGAACTATTCTCAGTCCCAATTAATCCAGATAACTGACATTCTGTATTGTACTACCTAAAACAAAATGAAATTAAGAAAAATCGGTCAGGATCAGTCATGTGTCCCATTACCCTTATACCTGACTATGTGACATAAAGCTCTTTGGATTCCTTCTTGAATTAAGCCACCAATAATGTCAACTGTGTCCAATCTCATGGTCTAGTGGTCAGAGCTATTGTCTAGTGTTCGATTTGCAGTACTGTCAAGGGGAATTTTATTTCTGATGATAGGTGATTCTCACCATCACACTGGAAGTAATATGTAAGGATTTAAGTTCAAGGACCTTCATGGCAGCTACATTTTCATAAATCACTCCTCAGATCATTGGGATAGTGTAATCATGCATAATACATGCCCCACCTGGGGAAATGGCGATACACTTTTATCAAGGGAGAATATCAAAAACCTTGACAGGATAGTGACTCTGTTGGCTTAAAAAATGAATGCCGAGTGGTGCCTTCTTATCTTATACAGTGAGTCCCACGCAAGAGTTGACCAATGACGCGGGTTTCTGATTCGCGGCTGGCACAGCTCCAACTCCCGAGCGATCGGGTGAAATATCTATGCAAAGAATGCCGCGGTCGTTGTAATGATTCAGGTTCTCACATTTACAGTTAAAATTACATTGAAAATAACCACGTACCTCATCACAAGAGATGTTGGAAATGTTCTCCTCTTGCATACGCGCAACATTGGCACCTTTTTTATGGAATTTTTTTTCACGCAAGTAAGTTCAGCTTCCGAGATAGAGTTAATTAATCTTTTGATATTGTCTTTAAGCTCTTCTTATGTATGGGAAATTGACCTATACACTTTATTTTTCAAGTTTCCCCATAAAAAATATTTGCATACTGTTAGAAGAACTTAATGACAATATCACATAGGCCTATCACAAGAGAAAGTAACTCTGTCTCGGAAGCTGAACTTATGCGCGTGAAAGAAAATTTCCTAAAAAGGTGCCAGCATTGGAGGAGAACTTTTACAATATCTCTTATGATTAGGTACGTGGTTATTTTCATTATAATTTTAACTGTAAATGTGAGAACCTGAATCATTACAACGACCATGGCATTCTTTGCGTAGATATTTCACCCGATCGCTCGGGAGTTGGAGCTGTGCCAGCCGCGACGCAGAAACCCGCGTCATTGGCCAACTCTTGCGTGGGACTCACTGTATATGATTTTCATGCTCTAATAAAATTCAAAATAATGGAATCCATCAGTTTTGCAAATAATAAACAATAGATGATTACAACATGTCACAAACAGAATGCCATATCTCTGTGGCTAGAAACAAAAAAGTCACCTAATGAGTGGTGCTATCTCCTAAAGCAGATCTGGGATAATTGGGAGTAATATTTGAACTTTGAAACTGTTTTTTATAACAACTGCTGAATGATGTGAGAAGTAAACTGACAAACAATAAGGCCTTTAGGAGGCCTATGCTAAGATTTAACTGCAGATTATAAAAGGATTTTTCTTTTAATCTACATTGTATACTAAAATTGAAATACTATTATTTAGTTTGATAAGCATAAAGTAATTACTTTCTAAAATTAATCCTATCTCTGACATCTTCATTTCAACCTCCAGACTAAAAGGCTTGTTGTAAGGTACACAACAATTTTATACAAGGTTCTGTGGAGCTTTTTCCTACATAGTATCATGCCCAACAAAACTTATACATACTGCAATGATATATTAGTTTGTGCATCAAGTGCTAAGGAATTTCTTTCTTTGGTTGTGTTTTTGAATTTCCATCTTTCTTTCCTCTACTTCCTTTCCACATTGTTGCTGGCCTTTGTACCTGCCAAGAATTCCAGGGCATTTGAATCCAGTTAACTGTAAAATGTTACTAAAAGAGGAAATTTTAGAGAGAAACCGGCCACATCTGTGCATGACAACAAGATGGTTAAAGCAAAATTATTATTTTCAACTTGAAATAAATGTAAACGTACTGTAAACGCAATGCAACGAGTTACATATTCTAAAAGCTCTTTACAAATGTTTCACTTCCCTATTGTTTACATCCTAAATCTAAAGCTACATATTATACAAACATGCTGAAAGTTGAAATAACTGAACCTGAAAAGCACATCTCATCACATAATGAGTCATATAAAAGTGTATAAAGTCATGTACATATATCAACTTACTTGCGGCTAAGAAATGTATTCAGGATCAAGAATAATGTGTTTGGTATTGTAGATGCCACACTGAGATATGCTGTGAAGCCTGCTTGAAGTTCTGTTCGTTTGCCATCTTCTGAACTACTGTTGTTCACGTCACGTAATTTGTACATCCAATACTTGAAGAAAACAGTGACATAAAATGATTTATTAAGTAGTAGGCACACTGTTATTTAAATTGAAGCTCACTAATGTAACAAGATATGTGACAACCATATTTTGAGTTTATGCAAGGAATATGTTTGTGAAAAATAAGTAAAAATGTTTGAAAACCCAAAATTTTATTTTTCCCTGTTTAAATGACAATATAAATGCTCACTTTCTTCCCATATTAAACTTCAACTCAGTTTTTTTCCGTTGTCATTTGTGATACATTTTTCTGTGTTCTGTGTTTGTACTTTTGGTACATACTCACAAATAACAGATAAAAATAAATTACACAAAAGTAACTTTGTAAAGAAATTAGTTTTTATATCGTTACCAGGGCCCGGATTCTAATGAAATATCATATTTTTATCGATGCTGCATACACATTGCCAACTTGTAGATAAATCCTAATCATGGCCTCTAGATTATAGTTTAATACATTTTCATTAGGTCATTTTTTGTCATTTTATGCAATTTTATATTTTTAGGGCATTTATTACAATTTTACGTCATTATTTAGTAATTTTCGTGTCATTTGCTTCCTTATTTAGTCATTTTCATGTATTTACATTGAGTGTATTAACTTTATTTTCGTTGCTAGTGGTGCTGTCTTTGAAGTGTTGTTTGTTGAATGCAAGAAGAAAAAATTTGGTGTTGAAGTATGGTCATGTCTCGGACAGAAATGAGAATCAAAGAAACGCCAAAATTTTGTATTATATTACTATTGTTATTAGATTGACTTGGCACAAGAGTCTGCCACCTGCTTGGATTTGAGAGTGCAAACTACTATTTACCCTCAATAAACAACAATATAATCCATCAGACCATAAAAGGAAATGCTGAAGTTTGACTCGCCAGTGCCTCTGTGCCAGTATAAATTTCCATGAGAAAAGAACATTCACAACATTACAGTTATTTAAAATTTTTACAATTATGTACAAATTAGTCTATAACTTTGTGTGTACAATAATAACACTGGTCAACAAAATTTGAACTTTTTTATGTTACAAGAGAAACAATGGGTGTGTCTGACTTACTTTTTTGTGCTGATTTCAAATCTTTTTACAGAAGTTTTCCATCACCCAGGGTTTTTGAGTAATCGCATGGAAAACATTTTTCGTTTCTATACACTTTAGTATTATATCTTAACTGAAATTACATTTACTACCTAAAATGTATGTGAATTGGATTTTCGGCTGTACTTCGCTTGAGGAACATCCCTCTTCAGTGTCCAACAGTAGTCTGCCAACATATTTGGACACCATTTACCCTGGTAGCGCCTTTCCATTTCCGCAATGTCCTGGTGGAAACGCTCCCCGTGTTCGTCGCTCACAGCCCCTAGGTTTTCAGGGAAGAAATCAAGATGGGAGTGCAGAAAGTGTATTTTTAAAGACATTTTACATCCCATTATCTTGTAGTTCTCAATCATCTCGCTGATAAGTTCTCTGTAGTTATCAGACCTGAAGTTTCCTAGAAAGTTTGTGACAACTTTTTTGAAAGATTGCCATGCAGCTGCTTCTTCCATATTTAATTGGATTTCAAATTGCGTATCTTTCATCAGTTCCCTTATTTGGGGGCCAACAAATATTCCTTCTTTTAGTTTGGCTTCGCTGATCCTTGGGAACCAGGAAGAGAAATGCATTGCCATCATGATCCATTGCTTTCACAAATTGTTTTATCAAGCCTAGTTTTATATGCAGTGGAGGCAATAAGATTTTTTCAGAACATACAAGTGGTTGATGAAGAACATTTTCTTGTCCTGGATTAAGTGACTCTCTCTTTGGCCAATTCTTTATAATATAATGGTTACATCTATCTCTGCTATTCCACTTGCACAAGAAGCAGCAACAATTTAGTATAACCAAGCTGTAACCCAAGTAAGATGGCTATTACTTTTAAATCCCCGCATATCTGCCAAGAAAAATTCTCATACTTTATAGAGGATAATAAAAGCTTCATATTATCATAATTTTCCTTCAACCCAACTGCATGGGCTACAGGAATGGATGGATATATGTTTCCATTATGTAGTAACACTCCTTTCAAACTTGTTTTTGAGGAGTCTATGAATAAACGCCAATCCTCAGATTTATGCTCAACACCCATTGACTGGAACAAATTTTCAACATCATTGCAGAAAACTAGGTCCTTCTCTTTAGAAAACAAATGCTCAAATTCCTTTTGGCGTTGGCGGAAAAAACTTACTTTGGTGTCACCCTGCAGTAGCTTCCATCCTTTCAATCTTGAGGCGAGTAATTCTGCCTTATTTTTACTTAAACCAAGATCCCGAACCAAATCATTTAAATCATCCTGTGTTAGAAAGTGAGGTACATTTGTAGCATCTTCTTCCACAAAATCTGAATCATTCTGTAATTCATCCTGAATATCAGGAAATTTTTCAGTCATTGTTATGTCATCTGGTGGAGATGGTATGGGAAGTCCTGGCCCATGAAGCACCGGTCGAATTGCTGAATCTAAAGATGGATATTTAACAGTGTGTCTGGACTTCGAACTTATTCCAGATATATTTGTCAAGCAGAAGTAGCAGTCTGTCAAATGGTCCTTAGGTTCGCGCCATATCATGGGGACTGCAAAAGGCATATGACGGGATCCTTTCAACCAGCCACATAATAGTGTTACACATTTGGTACAACAGATTTCTGGGGCCCATGTCTTGTTCTGGTCTATTTTGTTGTTAAAATAACAGTGATAAGCTCTTCTCATTAGAGGAGTAAAGTTTCGTCTCTGCGCTTTGAAAGTCAGCTCACCACACACAAAACAGAAGTTGTTCCTATCATTAACACACTTTCGAGACATGTTTCTTATCACTATACACTTTTACACTACTCCTTATAATGCACTACTAAGGATGGTAATATACACTTCTATCACAATTCAATTGACAACGGAAGAGAGTACAGAATTAGCTTTTATTCTAAGAAAGCTTCTATTCATCTGCAAACTTTACCTTACAATCACAGTTTTGCATATGATCAAGTAGGCCGTGATGACTAAATAAGGTATTGTAACTCATGAATTCAAGGCAACAATCACCAAACGTTATAAGTCAATTATTGACACAATGAAATGAAATATAAATGTAGAATACTAATTCTAATCAGCATGTTACCGTATATACCAGAAATGATAATAAACAGGATTTAAAAAAAAAAAATGGTGGGTGATGGAAAATTACTGACTTCATTTTTGGAATCAGCAGATGAAAATACATAAGAAACACCCAAAATTGTTTATGTAACAAAATCATTGTTGACCAATGTAATTTTTTATAAATAAAATATAAGTATTTCGGTCATTTTTTATAATTATTAAGTAATTTTCTTTAAAATTTACGGTCATTTTATAGGTCATTTTTCAAACAATCTTAGGTCATCAGAATCCGGACCTTGATCATTACTGTTAAAAGTTTATAAGTTTACTTAAAAAAAGATTAAGTGAATATTTTTCTCAGGAATACCTAATAGAAATACAAATAAACAATTCTTTTATTAATAAGAAACACAACAAAACATTGATCCAAACACAAAAAAAATTTTACATAAGGATATTTTTCATGGGCACTAAAAGTAGTAACATAATTTCTTAACCCATTTAGAACTATTGAAAAATAGCTGTGTCTGTTGTAATAAATATTTCCTTGAAATTGTGTTTTGTTTCTGTAAACGGCCTCAGGGAAACTTACTTTATGGACACCCCTCGTATATTTCTGGTTCTTCTGATACTGTAGTTTCCTTAGTTGCATAGTATATAAAGCACAAGAAGTTCACAGTATATTTCTAAAATAAAAGAGCTGGTATGATTGAGAGGGACGGAGAAAGGGAGGAGGGAGAGACTGGTGAGAGAAGAGACTGTGAGAGAGGGAGAGGAATGGAAGGGGAAAGTAAGAGAGAATGAGAAAGACAGTGTGTTAGGTACATGAAAGTGATTTCGTGGAAGAGTAAAAGAAACAACAATAAAGGAAAGACAGGTAATGATTTACTTTCAGAAAAGTTATAAATAAATTTGAGATGCTAACCAATATTATATACCTATAGATAGTTCCACCTTTAGAAAAGAGTATTGCTCTTATGGCGAACAGGGTTGCCGCTTGCATTGCAGCAGTTAGAAAGAGATAGATATATGGCCCAGGAGTGAAGACACGTTGCTCTCTTTCTAATGAAGTACAGGCGAATAATAAGTTAAAGACACAAAATACGTCACAAATATTACTGCTAGAAATAATATAATTCCAGCATTCTA
The DNA here is from genome assembly GCA_964059195.1 of Ectobius pallidus. Lineage (NCBI taxonomy): Eukaryota > Metazoa > Arthropoda > Insecta > Blattodea > Ectobiidae > Ectobius > Ectobius pallidus. The sequence goes on from CAXKWD010000008.1 coordinate 42,606,460, forward strand.
AGGGCTTTTGCTTCAATTATTAAGTGCCAGTATGGTACTTTATGAGATTGTGTGGTGGACGAAAAAATGTCTGTCCGTCTGTCTGTCCGTGTGTCTGTACGCACCATAACTCAAATACGCTTTTTTGGATTTTCATGAAACTTGGAAAACACATTTATAATGTCCATGGGAAGAACCCTATTGATATTGAACCAAATCGGTTCACCGGTACCGGAGTAATGCCCAATTTAGTGCCTATTTTAATAGATTATATTAGAAAGGCGCCATAACTCAAACAGACTGTATCAGATTACCACGAAACTTGGTATACGCATTTAGGACTTCCGTGAGAAGTATCCTATTGAATTTGAACCTAATCTGTTGACCGGTACCGAAGTAAAAAACAATTTAGTGTCTGTTTTAAAGGCGCAATAACTCAAATACGCTTATCGGATTTTTATGAAACTTTGTATACGCATTTATAATGTCCATGGGAAGACGCCTATTGATATTCGGCCAAATCGGTTGGCCAATACCGGAATAATGCCCAATTTAGTGCCTTTTATGTTAATATATAAGAAGTCGCGATAACTCAAATATGCTTTATTGGATTTTCCTGAAACTTTGTATACCCATTTATAATGTACATGGGAAGACTACTACTGATATTGGACCAAATCGGTAGACCGGTACCGGAGTAAAACCCAATTTAGTGTCTATTTTAAAGACGCGGTAACTCAAATACGCTTTACCGGATTTTTATGAAACTTGGTATACCTTTTATAATGTCCATGGGAAGACGTCTATTGATATTGGATAAAATTTATATATAGAATATATAGAATTTATATTTAAAAAAATAAAAAAATGCAAATCAGTTATCTTGACAACATAGCCTATTAAGTGCCAGTATGGTACTTTATGAGATTGTGTGGTGGACGAAAAAATGTCTGTCCGTCTGTCTGTCCGTGTGTCTGTACGCACCATAACTCAAATACGCTTTTTTGGATTTTCATGAAACTTGGAAAACACATTTATAATGTCCATGGGAAGAACCCTATTGATATTGAACCAAATCGGTTCACCGGTACCGGAGTAATGCCCAATTTAGTGCCTATTTTAATAGATTATATTAGAAAGGCGCCATAACTCAAACAGACTGTATCAGATTACCACGAAACTTGGTATACGCATTTAGGACTTCCGTGAGAAGTATCCTATTGAATTTGAACCTAATCTGTTGACCGGTACCGAAGTAATCTTATAAGGCCTTGGAAATCAAAATACAGTTAGCTATGACAAAAAACACTATTGTTTTACGTGCACTTATCCAACTAGACCGTTAAACTGACCCAGGTGGCCGAGATGGTAATGTCTTGGGCTCACATTCTGGAGTTCCATGGTTCAAATCCGGAATCCGACCAATTTGACTTTTTTGTTGTTGTATTCTGCATATCATAATTGCAATCACAACTGATTAAACAAAAACATACTGGTACTTTGTTACATCAGTTTACCTGATTTTATTCAAATTAGTATTGTTCTTGTGGACTTGGCTTATTTATTGAGAAGGTATTTCTTACAGTTCTTCGTTAGTACCCTGGCGTGACTTCCGAAAAATGTCTCCCTAGTTTTTCGTTTTACAGTCCTAGATCATAGTCAGTCCTAATTTGCAGAAATTACTTCCAGACGTATATAATTATTAAATATAGACTTCATTAATGTGCACACTCGGACCAAAGGCAGAACAGGCGACGATTAAATTAAAATCTCTGTAACATGAAAAAAATGTATTTGTTTAAAGTTATTATACATCCTGAGAGTAATGCCAAAACTTTTATCTGAGAAGTGTTTTGATAACATTAACAAAAGCACAACATATAATAAAAGAGAGGTTAAAGACTAAGAAAATCATAATTATCTTAGTAGGCAAAATATCAGACCGCTGGCGTGGTCTTGTGGTTAGCGTTGTTGACTACAGATCCGTCAGCCCGGGTTCGATTCCCGGTACCTCCTCGGATTTTTCCGAGGTCTGGCAGGGGTGCACTCAGCCTCGTGATTCAAATTGAGGAGCTACTTGATAGGGAAGTAGCGGCTCCGGTCATGGAAACCACCATTAACGGCCGTGGGTGTCGGCATGCTGACCACATGCCCCCAATCCTGCCATCTGCCTGTGGTAGATGATGCAGCGGTCGGGTGGTAGGCCAAGTCCCTCCAGGGATGTAGCGCCACAGAGTTTAGTTTAGATTAGGCAAAATATCATATCCGTCCTAAGTTATTGTAAACCTAAATATTTTCTAAAACCTTTGCCTAAAACAATTTTTGATACGACCAAAACCACGACCACTGTAAGGGATAACCAAAAAGATGTTGCGAAACGAAAAATACATTACTGCTGTAGTAGACACAAAATCAGAATTGTTGTAATCGTGTAATTGGAGTTTGGCCTTTTTGTTTGAATGTACAGAAATGTTAATCTGTGCCTATAAGCCCAGCCGAAACAAGTCAATAAATATCACGTGCAAATAACAAGGGGGAGTTAGAATTACTATTTCAAATCATAATGCAATTTTCCTAAATTAAATATGTCTACATAAACACCAAGAATAGCCACGTGACAGCAATTAATACAATATTATTGATCAAATAACTGTTAAAACGTCTCAGATCAATACAAAAAAAATGCATGAATAGAAACATTTTCGGTGCCTTGCATTAGAAGGCCTCTCAGGCCAATAACAATATTAATAGTTTTAAAATTATTTTACTGCAAATATTTTAAAGCTGTTTCTATATTTCGTACAAAAGCTAACACTCTGTTCAGGATTTTTTTGTGCGAGATAGTTGTAGACCCGTAAAACAGTATGCTTTTCTTTACTACGCATTACCTGCCCCTGCTTACGTTTAACCGGCGCCTCCATGCTTCTCACTAACGACACGTGCTAACACTGCAGTTTTGTTATCCAGTTCTGTACCTGCCACAGCAGGTCTCCCTTCCCCTGGCTTTGTTTGGCAAAGGGTGGTTTGACAAGAATGTGCCTGCCCATTCCAGTGTTTAAGAATAGGTATTTCCCAAGCCCATAACACCAATACTCTTTTCTAAAAGTGGAATTCTCTATAGGTAATGACTATACACTTGGTAGTTCACAAATGTTGATAAGCTTACCACTTTTAGAAAACCAATTTTTCGAAATAACCTTTATAATCTGCAACTACCTTTTAGTCATGAAGGTGCAAAAATTATTTAAATATCTGGTAGTACTAGCAGGTGCCCACAGCTTTGCCCGCAATTATTTACTGAACTGCTAGATGTTTTATTTAAATAATTTATTTAACAGAAAAATAATGAAAACATTTTATTAACACTGACATTGTTATTGCATAAATTGCATGAATTTCATATTTATTGTTTTATGTAATAAATATACTTAATTAAACAAAATGGTTCTTGTGCTGCCATATGGGCATACATATTCAAAATGAAACAATTAGAAGGTACCACAGATTCATGAACCTTACCCAATTCATGCATAAACAATTAAAATTATTGATAATTAAAAATCCAGTCTCAAGATGTATTTCATGATTAAAGTGTGCCACCCAGGGAAGAAAAAACTAATCCACTATTTCTAGTGTCCACATTTTCATACGGTTTTAACTTCTGACACAAAACTTGGTCTATATTTCTGTTTGAGGTGTCGCAGTTAAAGTTAGAGTTTATATTATTCTTCTCCAATTTACTCAAATCTTCACTTCATATTACGAATCTAGGCTGCATGAGGCCTGAGGAAATGTTATGACTTCCTTTGTGCATTTCTAGATTGAATATCAATATTGTGGTGACATGTTAAATGAGGCCAGAGAGGACCAATTATGTTAGGTATGGCCTCAACACAGGGGATTCTGGTTCAAGAGGACAAAAGACTACAGTAGTTGTATGCTAGTACCGGATCTACGTAACTTAGGCATTTATTTGGAGGACATCTAATTAACATAATTAACATAGTTTTTATAAATTAATCTTTTCTATCTGGATGACAGTACATTGGGTGGTGACCCCAACACTGTTCTGCAGGATTTTGAAAAATTGATTTCTGCTAGTAAGGATATTGGTCTAGAAATCAATCCTCACAAGTGCACACTTTATTTCTGTTCCAATCGAGATGGAGTTGTCTCTGCCCTCCAACAGATGGCACCCAACATCAAGATAATCACCGACTCTACTCTATCAATTCTTGGCTCTCCGATCATGCTTAAAGCTGTTCAAACAACTATGGAGCAAAAAACACTTTCAATGCAGAACCTTTTTCGGAAAATGTCTCTTATTCATCCACAAATAGCATATTTCTTATTAAAAAATTGCTTTACCATTCCTAAACGTATGTATTTCATTAGAACTACGCCGCTTTGGTTATTTCCCTCGTTTCTTAAACAATTTGACAATCTTCTGAAAAGTAATTTAGAGATAATACTGAATTCTGCATTAGAGGACAAAAACTGGATTCAATCTTGCCTTCCTGCCAGTCTCGGAGGTCTCGGCATTCGTAAGTTATCTGATGTTTGTGTACCCGCTTTTTTGGCTTCAGCTTATGGAATCCTCGATTTTGTCAAATCCATGTTCCCCATTTCTGGTGATGAAATCGAAGTGTACTTCTTGTCTGAGGCTTTGGTTAAGTGGAATACAATGACGGATAACATTAAGTTCAGTTCAGAAATGTTGGGACATATTATACACCAAACTTATCCTTGATAATCTTTTGGAATCATCATCTTGTGATTCCGATCGAGCTCGTTATCTGGCCCTCCAGGAAAAAGAAGCAGGATCTTGGTTGAATGCCTTACCATCTTCAACAATAGGAACTTTGATGGACACAACGACATTTAAGATTGCTGTCGCCTTACGCCTAGGATGCAAAATCTGCCAAGAACACAAATGCATATGCGGAGTAATAGCCGATTCTCATGGCCATCATGCTTTGAGTTGTGCTAAGAGTAAGGGCAGATACTCACGCCACTCGGCCATAAATGACATCCTCCGCAGAGCTTTAATATCTATTCACATTCCCACTGTACTGGAACCAACAGGCATCAGTTGTTCAGACAGCAAGCGTCCATATGGTATCACTATGGTCCCTTGGTACAGAGGAAAATCCCTTATGTGGGATGCCACCTGTGTGGACACTTTTGCATCATTGCATATTTAAAAAAAATCCCACCTTACAAGATCGGCTGCTGAGGCTGCAGTACAACTGCAAAACAAAAATATCGCGCTATCACTGATAATTACTTTTTTGTCATCTTTGCGGTGGAGAACATGGGTTCATGGTGCAAAGATGCCTCAGCACTTGTTGCTGACATTGGCAGAAGGCTGTGTTCACTAACCGGGGAACCTCGTTCAACCGAGTTTTTGAGGCAGCAAATTGGTATCGCCCTGCAGCGTGGAAATGCTGCCAGCATCAAGGGCACCTTCACTGAATCTTCTGGCCTGGAGGAAGTGTATTTCCTTTGACTTCTATTACTTGAACACAAGAAGATAGTTGTTTTTGGGAGAAGTCACAAGAACTGAATTGCAATGGATCAAGAAACATAAAGATTCTATCACAGAATGGCTCCAAAATCACTGTGTGGAAGACATTCAATAATGAACTTCAAAGTTACAGAATACTTTTGTATTACTATATTTTGCTCTACGTGCTTTGTAAGTTTTGTATTCTGTTTGTTCAATAAAACTTTACTACAATTAACATTAGGAATAATTAAGAACAAGAACTGCAGGTAACTGGATTCAGAGGTCTGGATCTTATATAGGTTACAAGCACAAGCACCAGCACCAAGAATTCCTGATTTCAATATGAAAAGTTTTATTATGATAAGTAATAAAGAAGCACTATATACACTGATAATAGTATATAGTAGAAACTGTTCTCTTGAATCAGTTATTATAAGATAGATTGTATGATGCAAGATGCCATGTGGGGCAAAGCTATATACACATGTAATTAATATGCACCGTTTTAAATACATACAGTAAAATACCAGTATAACGAACACCAGTATAACAAAATTATGTTTTGGCCCCTTCTCTTTTCCCTATTTAATATGTGTTAAAACATTTCATTATAACAAATTCAGAACTTTCAGTATAACAAAATAAAACTTCCCTTATTTGCCTGAATATAATATTATTTTTTCCGGAGTATGCCTCAGGGGATAGGCGTAACCAGGCCGACCATATGGGGGGGTTATAACATCTGGAGAGGGGGGTTCCGGGGTCCTCCCCTCGGAAAATTTTAAAAATTAAGATGCACAATAACGAGTTTTAAGCTTCCCACGCTTTAAACTCATTAAGTAATAAGCAGATTTTTAAAAAGGTGATATATTACAATAATGAAATAAATAGTACAATTTTCCCTTTTTTAATCAATGCCTCAGGGAGAGATATTAATGCTTGAGTGTTGAATGCTGAATGGAAATAGCTTAAAGAAGAAATAGTAATCGTAACTGCTTTAGAAAAGCAGGAGTGAAGTGCTAGGTGACATAAAAAGAGAAGAGAACTGGAAGCGTTTGTGTGAAAAGTAAGATGGGCCTGCAAAGGATGAATCTTAATGACCATGTAAGTGTGGAATGTAATTTGATAGTGTAACAAGAAATCTCAGATGATGGAAATGTGGCAGACATTTTGAGTGATAGGAATTCATGTGATGATGAGGTTGAAGAGGAAGGTGTGCAACACAGTGGTCAACAGAGTTTGACTCTTGTGCAGGCAACACATGGCACAGTCTTGAAGATTTTCTTCTATCAGAAAGCAGTATACCAGATTCCGTTTTAAATTCATGTGCAGTGGTTGGTGACTATTGTGACTTTTTCAAAAAATAAAGTCCAGAACATTGTACACCTGTAAAATTTCAGTATAAAAAAATTTCACTAAACAAATTCATTTCTGAGGTCCCCTAAATTTCGTTATACTGGTATTTTACTGTATATTTTATTTTACAAAGTAATGCATTACATACTTGTTTGAACCAAACATACACTAATTATAAACGATGAAACTAAGTTAATGATTTATCGAATTTCATGCCATTTAGCACAGAACAAAGATTGAATATAGAGCTTACATACATATGTGAAAATGGTTTGATGTAGCAATTAGAACTTTCACATTGCTTGTGAGTAATATAGTACTTGCAACTGAGAAGTGGTATTTTAGGTATATGACCTAATTTAAGAGGAGCATGAGCTACACACTTCTACTGATGTAAGCCATGATGGAACAGCTTTAGACAAAGCAATTGGCTTCGTAGATGCCAGAATGAAGAAGATGTGTGCATGCAGCCTATACACATATTGTAAAATGGCTTCCATGAAACTCTCAAACCCCCATTCGAACAATCACCGCAGACAATGGCCTGAGCCATAAAACAGATAATTAATATTTGGAAACTGGTTGGCCCGTGTGCCATCATAACTGGGACCCAACAAGTATATTTAGATATTGAATGGGGACAGAGAAATCCCAACAATTACAAAGATAAAGATATAAACTGAACTGAGAACAATAGTTCTAGCCATGAAACAGATTCTGATGATGACTTGCCAACAGGATTACTAGAAGCAGTGTGGAATTTATGAAGGAAAGAGAGTATGAAGATTGCTTCAACTCAGGAATAGATTCTTGTAGCATGATCTACCAATTGCTCCATTTGAATGGAGAGATGTTAGCACAACGTAGTAACGCATTTGAATGGAGAGATGCACCATTATGCATTACAATCAAGTTGTTCCGATAAGTAACAATATTGAACTATATCAGCCCTACTGATGACACAACTTGCACAGTGAAGTGAGAATTAAAGATGCAAGGATGCAACATAGAGGAGATGCAAGGATGTTTTGTTAAATAAGATTTGACTGAGAGGGAGTGTAGCTTTTATCTGGAGTTAATCAGAATAGTTGTATGATGTTTCAACAACTTGACGGAGATCTTCACTGTAGATGAATGGAGACAATGAATGGATGGAGTTCTTGGCAGTAACTTGATCACTGTTGTGAAGTTCTGAAGAATAGGTCAATTGTTGAGCAGTTCTTATGAAAGAACATAAAGCTTGTTGAAGTTCTTTAGATGAGAGGGATCTATGAAGCTTAGTCTCAAAATTGCAGATGACAGAGAATCTTAATGTGTAAGAAGGCACTCTCTAGAGACAAAACTCTGAAGTGTGAGATGATGCTGTCATCATCTGTAGTCACAATCATGCAGATTGAAGAATGTTGCTCAGCTGCATCTTGAAATTCTAGTTGTGTAGGCTTGTGCATATTCCTCTTCTTCCCTTGTGAGCACATGTTGAGGAAAATCTTTTTCATCACATAAGTTTCTCAACTGGGCATCACCATTATCACAGAGATGAAGAAGTTATGTTGAGATATGTTAGCTTTGCCTTTGACTGAAGACTTGGGTATAGGACCAGAGACTATCCAGCCAAGTGCTGTGCTGGCTAAAACAAGATGACCAGGATTGGTTAGAGTTCTGCTATGGAGTAACTCTAAGAATAATGAGCTTCTAATGAGGAGCAGAATGTCATCAGGGACATGGAATTCAGGATCGGCTTTTGGAATATTTGAAGGAATGTTCCATCTAGACGGACTGATATGTAAAGAAGGAAGTTTTCCTGTAATGCGAGGAAGGATTAGGCAATCGAGCTTCACTTTGTAGTTGTGCCCCATGGATCTCATGGTAACCTTAGCACTGTGACTGTCAGTAGAAGATGTACCATTGATTCCACTAATAGGTGTCAGCTGTTGTGTGTAATTGTAACTGCTTTTCAAGATCTACAGTAATGAAGTTCGACTGACTGGCAGTGTCGAGGAGAGTCCTACACTGTATGCGGTTACCGTGTTTCTCTTCTGCACTTTAGTCCAGTCATTTGGTGCTCAAAAAGGGGGTTACCTGGAAAGTTTTCTGGGAGTTTTGAAAATTGGTGATTTTATAGATTTCGACGTGCTCTTTTCGAATTTTCACTTTGCTACCTCGTATCTTTGCCGCTCGCGCCGCCATATTGGAAAAATGACGCGCAAAACAGTTTTTTCACAATATCTCCTTTACGACTCATTTTACGATGAAAATAGTTATGTAATAAATTAAACTAGATAAAATTTCCTATAATTTATGTCGTAACGATTTGTTTTGTAAAATGGGTAGTTTCAGCGTACGAGCGCCGTAACGTCTACTTCGACACGCGTTTTGGCCAAAGCCACGGAAGATGCGGATACGCTAATAACAATCAATACGGCAATCAACACTTCACCTACATTTGATTCCGTAATAGTTGTCGGCAAAGATGTAGATCTTATTCTTTTGACGGCTCTATCTACGTGTTCAGAGACACACACACACATATATATATATATATTCTCAAACCAGAAAAAGGGAAAATTTCACAACGAATATATTCAACAAAAATAAAACAGCCACAGATAACATAATATTATTTCTGCACGCCTTCAGTGGCTGTGATACAACATCAGCACTCTTTAAACAAAGAAAAATAAAATGTGCTAATGTATTAAAAAAAAAAACGGAATTAAACGAGCTTGTCCAGGTATTCAAAAACCAAAATGCAGATCCAAGGATCATTGCTGAAGCTTCCTCCTTGCATTGTATGGTTATAGTGCAGTGAAAAGTGTGTCGTTAAACAACTATAGATATACATGCTTCACAAAATCAGCATATGAAAATAAATTTAATATTGCATCGGTGCCACCGACGGAAGCAGTAGCACAACAACATTCGTTCCAAACCTATCACCAGGTTCAGCAGTGGTATGGAGTTGAATATATTCGTTGCGAAATTTTTCCTATTCTTGGTTTGAGATTATGTAGACTATGTTTGAACGCGTAGATAGAGTCGTCAAAATAATAAGAAGATCTACATCTTCGCCGACAACTATTACGGAATGAAATGTAGATTGCCGTATTAATTATATCAGCCTAGAAAAAAGACGAAAATCTCTGCGGTAAAAATGAAAATAGGTGTGTTTGATTAAATTCGCTGTGCTGAATTCGAAAATGCATTTCGTTTTTCTCTATCACATCAAATCTATAAAATATATTTTAGTTGAGCAAATGGTATCTTATTTATCTTATTACATTGATCGAGCTGAACGGTTTTTAATATGTATTTTAATAAGTGGAAGATTAGACTGTCGTAGATGTGAATGATGTCACGGCTATCCAGCAAGTTTTTCTATACTTATGGGGCAGCTAGAAACAGCAAATTTAGCACGCTTATGACTGTTGTATGTGCCCAAATTCCTACCAAATTGTATGATTCTATCTTTCATACCATGTGTGCCAATATTACATAATGAGAGAACAATATACAGAATTTATTTAAAATAAAAAAAATCTAAGTCAATCTAAGGGATAACCGATGAAGATACGTCAAAAAGTCATAAGACCAAACTTGTAGATCTCTAAAAATCCGTTACTGCTTCTGCAACAGGTTTATTTTATTTGACTTACCGTTTAGCTACTATAAGCCCCCAATAAAGTCTACACAGACCTTAAAATTGCGTCCGCCATAACAGCAAACGCAAAAACTAGATGTGAAACAACAAAAATAATGACATTTTTTAAATCAGGAGACCTTATTTAGCTAAAATTGCTCATTAAATGCTTTACCGCAAAATGATGCAGGTAGTGGCGTATCTGCATCTTCCGTGGCTTTGGCCAAAACGCGTGTCGGAGTAGATTTCGCGGCGCTCGTACGCTGAAACTATTCATTTTACAAAAAAATTCGTTACTACATAAATTATAGGAAATTTTCTCTAGTTTAATTTATTACATAACTATTTTCATCGTAAAATGAGTCGGAAAGGAGATATTGTGAAAAAACTGTTTTTGGGCGCCATTTTTCCAATATGGCGACGCGAGCGGCAAAGATACGAGGTAGCAAAGTGAAAATTCGAAAAAAGCACGTCGAAATCTATAAAATCACAAATTTTCAAAACTCCCGGAAAACTTTCCAGGTAAAACTACCAAATGACTGGACTACTTGTGCAGTAGCGAATAAGATCTGTGGCATGAACTTGGTTTTATCTGAACAATAGCAGCACTTGCTCTGCCAATGTTGCTGTCTCTAGAAGGACTAGATGTGTTGGAGTGAGAAGCAGTTTGTTTACTTTTGCAGTGCAGAAGTTTACTATGTACAGACATACCACATTTGCAATATGAAGGCACTGTACAATGGTTCACTTCGTGATTAGGAGAAAAAGTTTGTACACAGGTTCTTGGATTTTACAAAGTTCCACCATGAAGTCACATTCAACTTCCTGAAGTTCCCACAATTGTACAAACAATGACTGCATTGAGAATGTGGACAGGATTTGTTGCTTGTAGCTAGATAAGATTGACGATTGTCTTTAGCAGTAACTTTAAGCATTCGCAGGTCAATTTTAGGTTCTGATGAGCTGGACCTGTTGCACGAATTGCTAGCAAGCAAATGCTACTTCGACTCTACTGCATCAAAATAATTTCATGCAGGGGCATTTCCACTTTAAAACTTCAGTAGCATTCAGGTTGTTCTGGAAGTGGTTGAGAAGAGTGCATAGCTCTGACACTGTTTCATGTTGCATTGTGGTAATGACAATCAAATTTTTATGTGCTCAGTTGCTATCAGTCTGATGTTGTTGTATTGTGGACTAATTAGATCCCAGGATACCTGAAAGTTTTCACTGGTAACTGGAAGGTTTTGTATTAAAGGTGAGCCTCTCCTTTTCATGAAGCAAGCAGATAATGATACTTCTGAATGGAAACAGATGAAGGTATCGAAGAAGTGCTTAAAAGTAGTAACACTATCATCAAAGACTGAATTGAATTGCTGGCAATTTGATACCACTATTCACTTGAGAAGCACTGGATTGCACTGTTTGCTAAGTGTTTCACTGCTCAACTGGGTTGTGAGTTTGCACTAATCACTGGCTGTTTCGTGTGCATGCTTTTAACTTGATATAACAATTTGTTGTTTCTTCTGCATGCTGTGCATGTGTATCCAGTTCAGCTTAACTTCCACTAATGCTTCGATCTGGGTCTGAATAGCTTCATACTTCTCAAAAATGTCTAGCAAGTTGTTGTAGTGGGCTTTGAATACAAAAAGATTTACCTTTTTGGGTATGACTGTTGAGGAATTTTTGTATGAAGTAAACTTTCTCTTGAGGATACCTTGTTTCTTCACTAACAATTTGAGATTCTGCTCCAAGCTGGTAATGAGAGAACACAGTAGAAATGACAGGAAATGCTGAAGAAGATGTGAAGCTGACTGATTCGTTCTTGCTGACTGAAGTGTGTCTGGCTGGGGTCCATGGTAGTCTGTGTCCCACAAACACAATAGGCTTACAGTAGAAGTTGATCAGAAGCATAGGCAAGTGATGTCACCAGGCTCCCAGAAGTTGACCGAAACTGCTGCACTTAAACCGACCAACACAAGAAACCGACGAATATCAATGAACCAAAAACTGCGTGATTGTGTGCTCACTTAGATGATGTTTTCATTTGAAAGATGCTTGTATTTAGTAAGATCCTGGACTGAAAGTTAGGCCCTGGAAAAAGGATCAGGTCTTCTGGAGGTACCAAAATGTCTGGTGACAGGTTAAATTTAATTTAATTTAATTTATTGTGCCAACTACAGGAATAAATCCCAATTACAGTTGGCGTAGTTTCGCCAATACATGTTTTACACTATAAAAAGATACAATACAATAAATGAACGAATGTGCGAGGATAAAGAAAAAAAAAATACATAAATGATTTACAATAACTACAATTAATTTAACAAGACAATCTAAAAATTAAGCCAAATCATATGGAACATATAACAGTTTATGAAGAAGTCCTACGTACTGATTCAATGACAAGTCAAAATCCAGAAGAGCATTTTGAAGTGATAGAGAATTATATCGTTTACACATTTGGATTAAAGATGAACATTCTAATATTTTTGATTTAATGACAGGAATATATAACAATTCCCTATTCCTTAAATTTAATTGCACTACATTAAATTTAATACGTTTTAAAAGTTCATTACTATCAATTTTACCATTGATAATTTTATATAAGAATAACTGTTGCGCTACCAACCTTCTACCAATTAAAGTAACAAATTTAAATTCATTTAATAAAGTATTATAAGAAATTCTATCAATTAAAGCAGATCTATCATATTTTTTAAAATACATATATCGAAGAAAACTCTTCTGAATTTTTTCTATGTCATTAATATGAGTTTTATACAATGGTGACCATATAACTGATGCATATTCTAACTTACTGCGTACAAAACTATTATAAAGTAATTGTAAGACACGTTCGTCTTTAATATTTTTGGAATTACGAAAAATAAATCCTAACTGTCCATAAGCTTCATCTATTATTTTATCAATATGCTTTCTAAAATTTAAATTATGCGTAATAATTAATCCTAAATCTTTAATGGTAAATATTCTCGTTAACGTTTCCGAATTCATACTGTATTGAATAACCGGGTGAAGTGAAAATCTGTGAAAACTCATGAAATAGCATTTTCTAACATTAAACGCCAAATTGTTTTGGATACTCCATTCAAAAAGCTTGTCTATTGTTAATTGTAATTCCAATTCATCTGATAATAAACGTATCTCTTTATATATTTTTAAGTCATCTGCAAACAATAAGCATTTAGAATTTTTAACTATATCTGGTAAATCATTTATAAAGATTAGGAAAAGAAGTGGCCCTAAATTAGAGCCCTGTGGTACACCAGAATTTACATCATAAACAAAGGAAGGACAATGATTAAAAACAACATATTGTTTACGGTCTTTTAAGTAAGAAGCTATCAGCTTCAAAAACATCGTATTAATACCTAACATAGACATTTTAGCCAACAGAATATCATGATCTAACTTATCAAATGCCTTTGCAAAATCAGTGTAGATAACATCAACCCTACACTTCTTATCTAGAGATTCTGATATGTCTTGAATAAAGTTCATTAAGTTTGTCAAAGTCGACCTTTGAGGAAAAAAACCATGTTGAAAAACAGATATATATTGTTTGACATGATAAAATATTCTATCATACAGAATCCGTTCTAAAATTTTTGCTGGCGCACTTATTAGAGCAATAGGTCTGTAATTCGTTACTTTTATTTTCTCACCACTTTTGAATACAGGAGTTATTTGAGTGATTTTCCATACATCTGGAAATATTTGAGAACTAAGTATTCGGTTAAAGATTAATAGAAAAGGGGATTCTAATATCGTTGCGCAACCTTTTAATACGTAAGGAGGAATTCCATCATAACCTGCTGATTTCTTTGGCTTAAGCTTGTTAATAGCATTCCGATATTCCACACTGTCTACTGGGTATAGAGATAAGGAATGTGATGTGCGCATATTAACCGTATCTACTATTTTATAAGATGACTGCCCTAGAGGACCAATGGCCGAGAGGCATGGCCTAAAGAACGGGGACCCTGGTTCAAGAGGACAAAAGACTAGTTGTAGGCTAGTACAGGATGAAGGTAACTTAGGTATTTATTCAGAGGACCACCTAATTAACATTAGGAATAATTAAGAGCATGGACTGCAGGTAGCTGGATTCTTAAATAGGTTACAAGCACAAGCATAAAGAATTCCCGATTTCAAGATGAAAACTTTTATTACGATGATAACTAATAAAGAAGCACTATACACACTGACGTTAATAAATTGTAGAAGCTGTTCTCTTGAAGCAGTTAGTGTAAGGTAGATTGTATGATGCAAGATGCTGCATGGGGCAAAGCTATGTACACGTGTAAGTAATATACACTATTTGGAATACATATATATTTTATATTACAAAAAAATGTGCTAGCACTTTTGCACTTGTTTGAACACACACTATTTATAAATGATGAAAACTCAGTTAACGATTTATAGAAATTTGCATCATTTAGCACAGATACTGAATATGAAGCTTACATAAATACGTGAAAACAGCTTGAATATAGCACTTAGAACTTTCACAATGCTTGTAATATTGGACACGAGTCACAGTATATAAGACAGTGTTTACGACTGAGAAGCCAGTATTTTAGGTGTATGACCTAATTTAAGCGGAGCACGAGCTACACATTTGCATCAATGTCAGCCACAATGGAATTACTCTAAACAAAGCATTTGACCTCATGGATGCTAGAATGAAGAATACTTGCACATGTAGCCTATACAGGTGATGTAAAAATGGCTTCCATGAAACTCTCAAACACCCATCTGAACGATTACCACAGACAATGGCACAAGCCATGAAATTGAAAATTAACTGGATTGGATATTTTCTGCATAAAGCCACTTGTTTATTCCCTTCTGAAAGAATGCAATAAAAGATAACCTTTAAAATGTAATCCACTAAGGTCGGTATTCATAGCCGGTGACTTAAGAATGACTTAATAAAGCAAGGTTATTGAACAAGTCGATTTATATGTTTTTTGGATTCATAGTCTTCTTTGAAGTCGCACTTTGTTAAGTTTAACTTCATAAAGCTTCACTGGTTCTACACATTAAAGTAAAACTCGAAATTATGAAAAATCGAGCGATCACTGCCGTAAGAATTGAATCAGTGAATCGTACTTCAGATTTTTTTCAGTTTTCATGTAATGCAAAGCCATCTGAGTATGAATTTCAGTGTTGTAATATACAAATACAGACAGTGATGTGCTTTGTAAACAAAGAATTCAATTCATCTGTACATATTACGCAGCATGTAAGTAAACTATTCTATAGTTTCTTGAGAAAATCCTGTATATACAGAATGCTTCAAAAAAATGTATACACACTTTGAACTGTTATTGAAAATTTATTTTCTGTTCTACAAGGTTAAATTTTTGGGAGAAAGTGATGTAATAATTCTTGAACAGGTGGCAGCAGAATAGTTTCAACAATCATCCAACAATCGTGCCCATAATCATCCAACAATGAAAAGTACCTAACAATGCTTGCTGATTCCATATTTCCTGCCATTTGTGCATTATACGTTTTAATTACCAACAAGATGGCACCCCGCCGCACTATCATAGGGACGTATGAGCATACCTGGATCGAAATTTGCCAAGGCAGTGGATAGGATGCAGGGGGCCAATCAGTTTCCTGCAGGCTCTCCAGGCCTAACGCCGCTGGACTTCTTCTTATGGGGCACAGTAAAAATGAGGTGTACAAACGTAAACCACGTAACCCAGACAAACTTTGGAATAAGATTCAAGCGGTGTGTGCAGAAATCTCACTGGACACTTTGGTACAATGTACGGGATCAGTGGTGACAAGTACTCAGAAATGTATTGATGCTGAAGGCCACCAAATTGAACATTAATCACATTTCATCAGAAAGCCATTTATTTTTCAAATTGGATTTTAAGCTTTCCATTTCCAGAAATTTAACCTTGTAGAACGGAAAATAGATTTTCTATGACACTTCAAAGTGTGTATACATTTTTTTGAAGCACTCTGTATATATAAGCTTGGACATCATTCAAAATTAATACCGGTATGCTTATGTATTAATTTCGATATTAATTGAGTTCTAGGAAGATTGAAAACAGCTTAAGAAGCTTTTTTCTACATATTTTATTGTTATTATCATTGCTTTCTTTGTTCATTGTATTGATTGTCATGTTGTTTTTACAAAGACACTGTGTATTTTGACTATGTCTACCTATACGTTGTATAGCTTATACACATAATAAAATAATATAATAATTTAATAATAATAATAATAATAATAATAATAATAATATGAAATGCCAGCAGAGAGAAATTCTGAAGAAAGAACATGGATTGATATTAAAAAAGTTATGTTTTCTTCAAATGAAATCTCTTTTAAATTTCCATGTCAATCTAGAATTTAGATGGATTCATCATGTTTCGCAAATAACGCTTTGGGGTGGGGAGACCCTTGACTTGGATAAAGTTTAATTTATTTTTATAAATAAGTCGTACTTCAGTGACTATGAATAGCAATAAGTTAGATTTTGTCAAATCTCACTTTATAAAGTAACTACGTCATAAGTACGACTTGTTTGTGACAGAAATTCAACTTAAGATGAGATTTAAGTTAGACTTGGCTATAAGTACGACTTATTGTGACTACAAATACTGGCCTAACTATATCATTACGTATTTACTATGTTAGACTTGTGCTACAGTACTCTGTGGCAGTACTGTACATCCTAGTTAAACAAATTGGCATATGGTGCAGAGAGGCTACTTTTTTCATCTCAAATGTAGCCGATAACAGTGACCCCCGATAATATGTATTGTTTATTTCTGCTGTGCCTTGGTATTTTGGGCATATAGGCTAGATGCATTACCTTTCTTAAATATTGGGCATAGGCCTACTGTTATTTCCTCACAGTATTTCAAAACTGTTCTGCTTTCCAAATACTATATATCATATCAATTTATATAATCCCTCAAAATGAAACAACTGAAGAGAACTACAATTAAGGGTTTAAGAACTACTGGCTTCCCAGTTGAGTGTGCCCCATGTTCAACATTATGATTTAAGTTTTATC
The DNA here is from genome assembly GCA_964059195.1 of Ectobius pallidus. Classification (NCBI taxonomy): domain Eukaryota; kingdom Metazoa; phylum Arthropoda; class Insecta; order Blattodea; family Ectobiidae; genus Ectobius; species Ectobius pallidus. The sequence goes on from CAXKWD010000008.1 coordinate 42,624,020, forward strand.
ATAGGTAATCCCACGAGAGATTACGAGCGTATTGACAGATTTGCGAGAATGGAATTCAAGCAAGTTTATTTGATTAAACTCATATTCTCGAGTAGGATATAGGACTAGGATATATTAAAGACTACTCCATGAATAAAAGATAATACAAATAATAATTACTTTCTTACTTGTGTAGTTTAAAATAAATAAATATTGTTAGCTGTGAGATCATAGCATACTAAATGATTGATAAATCAAAAGAGTTACCAGATTTTAACCAGTACAACCAATGGTGCTTATGAGAAATAGTTAACCTAATTCAGCTAAGCCAAAATCAGAACAAAATAAAAGCATACAAACTGCTTGTACCGAATCTAAATTGTGATTTTACTCAATGCATATTTATAATATTTCAATTATTTTTTAACAAGTTATGCTGCATAAAATAATGTGTTTTATTCTGTTCACTGGCAACATGCTATGTATTAATTACTGGATAATGATACCTTACATTTAGTTAAGAGACATGCGGAATCAACTAGAATAACTAGAAATTCTGGAACAATTATGAAAGCTGCACTACAACATATAACTTCAAGAATTTGAATGCCCTATCTGGCAATATTAATTGTTTGTGAAAGGAAAGAGAGCCCTGTCAAAAGGCTACAAAACTATAACTGCAGCCTTTACATTATGGCTTAACAGAGTGAAAAAATAGAGTTGGGACTTTACTTGTTGGTTCCATGTTAATTGTGTATAAGCATTGAATCAATTTACTGGTGGCTGGAAAATACACGCTTGAGGTCTTGAAGAGTTCTTCTAGGTTATGGTGCCTTTGTTGTCAATTTCTTCTCATCTTGTGTTGCTGCTGTAGTCTGTTAGTACATCTTGTATACTTGAGTGATTTTACTTTGGAAGAGGTATCTTGCCCACTGGTAATGACCCTTGTCTTCCTTGCAGTATGGTGATTGTCGTTGCAATGCAGATAAGATCAACGGATAACCAGCCACACCCCCATTGCTTAGAGCAAGGGTGTGTTGAGAAATCAACCGAATGAAATAGATTTTTGAAACTGACAAGACATAGAATGGGAATTGTTTCCCAAGCAATAATCTGGAAAGCTAAAGAAACAAGCATTAGCTTTACATGATACAAAATATAAAATTAAATATAAATAATTACATAAATTAAGAAAGTGTTAATCAATAATTGATCTGAAACATTATATATTGACAAGATCCATGGTACTTGAATACCCAGGACAAAGTGGTTTCACAAATTGTGCTTTAAGTAACTATGGAACAAAGTGTTTTCAAACTTCTTAGATTTCTTGCTTGAACTCTATCAGTATGGAATAGTCATCAATACTGCATAGGCACCAAACTGAAATTGATGTTACTGCAGTAATCAGAAGGGACAATAGAATTACATTTCAGAAAAAAATAACATTCTACAAAAATGTGCTCTAAATATTTATTCATGGTTTCACTTCAATTATATGATAATTAAATGAAACAATAAAAACATTACTAACACATGACAGAATGAGCAACTAAGTATTAAGACTTTAATATAGTATAGTAATACGGGCAACTCTTCTTCAGGTAGCAGTGACATGATTCAGTTAGGTTGTCAGTTGCATGTCACGATACTATTCTTTGCTAGATGAAAATAATTACTATCACTATTTCATTCATATGCCACGTGTTTGTTATTGACCAATAAACATGGGTGTACAGCGAAATTCTGTTGGAGGGGGCTGAATATGATGTTGTATCAGCTCCATGTGCTTGCACATATTGTAATTTAACACACTGTTTTTAGTAACTAAACCAGGGGCGGATCCAGAGAGACATTTTGGGGGGGGGGGGAACCGAAGTAGAGAGGGAATTTTTTACTCATAAAAATTAATTATTCCCAGTACACAATTGAAATCAAAATGAACATTTCGACATTTTATTACAACTGTATTTCACAATAATGAATGTCGTTGCTTTAATTTAAGTATTTGGGTTATGTTGTCTTTACAAAATTTATTAGAAGGCTGACCGTTTGAATAAAGAAAATAGAAAGTTCTATCAAAATGTAAACAATATGAGGAAAGGATATCAACCTAAAGTTATTGCATGTAGAAATAAAAAAGGAGAAATTATTAATGAGAGAACAGAAGTAATGTCCATATGGAAAGAGTATTATGAAGAGTTTTTGGGAGATATGTCTACAACGAGCTCTGATGATAATAGTGACGAGGGAACTAATCTGACAGAGACAGATACAGAAACCAACTTGGGAAAGGAAGAAGAAAGATCACCGACAAGGGAAGAGATTGAACAAGCAATAAAGAGGCTGAACAACAATAGATCCCCTGGACCTGACAATATACCTGGGGAATGTATCAAAATTGGAGGCAAAAATTTAAATAATCAAGTTCACAAAATTGTAGACATGGTATGGCAAACGGAAAAGATGCCCGAAGACTGGGAAAATGGAATAATATGCCCCATTTTTAAAAAAGGGGATATGTACAAGTGTGAAAACTATAGAGGCATATCACTGCTGAACACAACGTATAAAATCTTCTCAAGAATTCTATGTGAAAGGCTGAAGCCTGAATACCAATGTGGGTTCAGAGGGAACAAATCTACAACTGATCAAATACATTCAGTACATCAGTTAATAGAGATAACAATGGAATATAACATTAGTACATTTCACCTCTTCCTTGACTTTAAGTCCGCATATGACACTATCAAGAGGGAAGCAGTGATCCAGGCAATGAGTGAACTCGGAATACCTAATAAACTTGTCAGATTAACAAACATGACAATGAAAATAACTAGAAGTATGGTTAAAATTCGGAATGAACTATCTGAACCATTTCAAACACGGACGGGCTTGAGACAAGGAGACAGTTTATCGTGCATGCTGTTCAACATTGCACTTGAGAAGGTGCTCAGAGACGCCAAAGTGAATATCAACAGCACAATATATAGTAAGTCGATCCAGATATTGGCATATGCAGACGATATAGATGTTGTTGACCGGACCATGAAATCTATAACTGAAGCCTTTAATGCTATTTCGGCAGTGGCTAAATCCATAGGATTAACAAAACGAAGAAAAAACCAAATTTATGCAGATCACCAACAGACCAGTAGCTAGCGTTGCCACCTGTCCCGAATTTGGCGGGACATCCCGCATTTTAAGAACATTTTCAGCGTCCCGAATTATGCCTAAGAGGGACGCATATATATATTTTTTATTATTTTGCTAGCCTTTTCTTGTCTAATGTTAGTGTTACTGTTACACAGCCTATTCAGTTTTGGCTTTGTAATGAATATATACCATCTTTCTCTTATTAATAAATTGTTCCATGTACAAATTTAGGTATGAAGATCGGCGATATGCATATATTCGATAATTGTCCCGCCTTAGCCTTACCAAAAGGTGGCAATCCTACCAGTAGCTAAAGACTTGTTAGAAATAGGCCAAAATAAATTCCAAATTGTGCATGAATTTAAGTATCTGGGAACTATAATTACTGATGACAACGATATAAATAAGGAAATAAAGAGCAGGATTCTCCAGGCCAACAGATGCTATTTTGCACTCAGGGATCAATTCAAATCACAGATCTTAAGTTTGGATGTTAAGCTAAAGATCTATAAGACTATACTGAGACCAGTTGTAATTTATGGTAGTGAATGTTGGACACTGAGTAAAAGTAATGAAGAAAGACTCAGAATCTTCGAAAGGAAGGTCTTAAGGAGGATTCTGGGACCTATAAATGATGGCGGAACATGGCGAATGAGATATAACAATGAAATTTACAACCTGTATGCAGATCCAGATATTGTAAATGTCATAAAATCTGGCAGACTGAGATGGGCGGGCCACATAATGAGAATGGAGGAGGAGAACGCTACTAGAAGGCTCACACTACTGAGACCAGATGGAGGAAGAAGAAGAGGAAGACCGAAGTTAAGATGGATGGATGGAGTAGAGGAGGACCTCCGAAAGATTGGAGTTCGGGGATGGAGAAGGAAATTTTATTTATCAGTAATGCGCCACTGTTATAAGTAGTAATTAAAAACATACCAGTATTAATAAAGTATTTAATAACAATAGGCCTCTGCTATCCTGTACAGTGAAAGTTGTTTCAGATAATTTGTTCAATGAGATTAAGTTGCATTAAGTTGCATTGTTACGCTGAAGAATTAACAACACCATGCCATTTTGAAATTTGAATCTTAAATAAAGTATGAGAGTATTGAATCAATAATGGGAAATTAAAATTTACAAGAGTTATTTGAATAATGCTGTGTTATGCAAGAAAATATAACCAAACCATGTTTTTTTAATTTATTTATTTCATGACATTGTTATAATCATTTAAAAATCTCAGATATTTCAGGAGAAGTTTCAACCCCCCCACCGTATGTCAATGCCAATAAAGTTTAGCAATTTCTTGGTATAGACCAATCATGATCACTTTTATCTTATAATATGCTTCCCAGGGTTTCAAGGATGCAATTTTATCTGATAAAATGCCAGCTTGGCATTGGACACGAAAGGCATCAACATGCAGTGATTAATATGTCACATGCTGGCAGTGAACAGAATGAAAACACATTATTTTATACAACATAACTTGTTTAGAAATTGAAATAATGTAAATATGTATTGATTAAAAACACAATTTCAATACGGTGCAAGACAGTTTGTGTGCTTTTATTATGTTTTGATGTTAGCAATCTACGAAGATGCTTTCTATCTTGTGGTATGCACTACCGGTAGCACTGGTAACTCGAGCCAATTCATTGAATCGATTCATTGACTGTAAATTCATTTAGTATGCTGTGATCTCACAGTTATCAGAATACTGACAACAAAGTAAGAAAATAATTTTTATATACAAATTCCATTACATTTTATTCATGGAACAGTCTTAATAAATCCTACTTGAGATTACGAGTTTCAGTAGATAAATTTGCTTGATCTTCGTTCTTGCACTTGTCACTTGTAATCTTTCATGGAATTATCTATGATAATTTAACATTTTGCACATGGGTGAGTTTTTAAATTCATCAATGTAATGAATGATTGATTCCATCGATGGACCCTGACATATAATTATTTTTCAGATGAATTCAAAATTATGATGAATTGATCTAACTGATGTACTCCAAGAAAGTCAACTGATGAATATATAGGCTAGTTTTTTGTTTTTGTTTTTGTTTCTACTGGGCATTGGGACAACTGTCTGGCAAAAGAAGCTCACAAATTCAAATCACCACATATTGGTATATTATTAATTTTTTTTGCTACTGATAACTTATTTATGCTTTATTTGATTGTCAATTGCTAGGCCTACTATCCTTATGTAAATAATTGGTCACATCTAATTACTGGCCTCCACAATCCAGTAAGTAGAATTTATTGACACATCAAGAATATGAGTCAATGATGATCACTGGAAACATTGGACTTCCAAGTACAATGGAACCAATGGTAGTCATTGGAAAACAACGTAAAATCATAAGAAAATGAAAAAATAGTTTGATGGATTGCTGATGGATTCCATCCCTTACCTTAGAAAGGGTCTAATGAAAGAGTGATTCCATCAATAAGTTTAAAAACTCGCCTCATTGCATGAGCTCTGATAAGAGAACAGTAACTACATATGAGCTAGTTATAGAATAAAAAAGAAGGAAACTCACGTCATCAGCAGTAATAAAAAAATTCCAAGGTAGCAATGTTGTCATTCCCAAAAGATAAAATATAAAGTAGGCCAAGTTGTATCTGGAACGACATAATTTACAATTACAATGCAAAGCCATTCTATTTGATGCTGGGTGATGCATGTGTAGTGATAAAGTCTGAGTCACGTGTTGATTAAGACAAATCACTTAGATGCAGATGTTATGAATTATTCAAAACATATGTTTTCATTAATTAAAATAAATGAATGAGGCCAACAGTTGTTTGCAATAATAAAAGTGTTAATGTTTAAAAAAATAAAGTTTTAAGTACCTATCACTTGGTTCTCGCAACTTAAAGAGAGGTTTCAAGTCTTTCGTTACAATGACAGGGTCATCTCTGTAATCACCACATCGATTCACTTCCAAGATGTCGTCTTCAAAGTCACTTTCGCTCTCACTCTGCTGAAGCAGAGGCCTAGTATTTACAGAGTATTCCATTCTTCTGTATCCCTTCACTTACTGTAACAAAAGAAATAATGCTACATTATTAACAAAAACAGAAAAGTACCATTCACTGAACAAGGGGTCCTTGAATACTGTATGCTACAATTGCTGCAGATGTGTTCAATTCACACTCCTTTAACATCAACCCATTTTTTTTTTAATTTAAACTATTTCTAGTATATTACAATTTTGACTATTTATTGCCTTGGTTGTTCATATACTTCCAGTCATCTTGTGCAAAAAACTTGACATATTAATCAGATCAGTAAACAACTGAAAAATTAAAATTAAATTATTCGCAGAAAATTTATTTGCTCTAAGCCTTCTTATGGGATGGAAAAAAGTATAATATAATAATTAATAAAAAATTCTATGGGGTCTTCTCATGCCATAAAAATCTTAAGCTTTTTAATCAAATTCCAATTAAAAGACAATTGCTGCAGATGTGTTCAAATAACACTCCTATAACATCAACGGATTTTTTTTTTAAATTTAAACTATTTCCAGTATATTACAATTTTGACTATTTATTACCTTGGTTGTTCATATACTTCCAGTCATCTTGTGCAAAAAACTTGACATATTAATCAGATCAGTAAACAATTGAAAAATTAAAATTAAATTATTCACAGAAAATTTATTTGCTCTAAGCCTTCTTATGGAATGGAAAAAAAGTATAATATAATAATTAATAACAAATTCTATAGGATCTTCTCATCCCATAAAAATTTTAAGCTTTTTAACTTAATTAAATTCAAAACCTATAATTATCTATCTATATTAATAAAAATGAATTGCCAAATGGTTGTTGCCGCATCACCTGAGAACGGCTCGACCGATTTGGCTGATTTTTGTTTTGTTGTGTTCGTAATTGTCAGGACAAGGTTTGTATGAAAGAAATTTTTTGGAAAATTCACGGAAAAAGTTGGAAATGTGAAATGAGGCACAGTTAGAGAGTTCTGCTGTCAATTGTTTACGGTGTTCACTGGAAACTATATTATAATACTGGGCTTTAAAAAATTCTGATACTATCCATGTAATTAATGCATTTGTGAAAATAATTCTTGAAGAATAAAATCCACGAAAATAAAGCAGTCACATAATTTTCTCTACCCTCGACATGAAAAATATCATTTTCTCACTCCACATTTTGATGTAGTCGTCAGTTCTAAACAAGCAGTGGTAACGTACAGACGTGTGGAAGAGGAGCGGAGTGGATTTAGGGAAAAAACGACACAAGGGACATGGCCATCGAAATCAAAGTATACAGAAGGAGGATAGGCTCATTTGGGTCAAAAAGGAGAGCAGGGACCAAAGGAACAGTTAGAGAAGATCAATCTGTCATGGCGACCTAGGCCCTAGTGATCATAGTGCTGCTGATAATTGGAGGGATTGAAATGAACCCAGGGTCAGGAGTTTCTGAAGAGGTCATCAAAAGCCTTGAAAGAATGGAAGAAAGAATAGTTAATAAAATAAATGGGGCAACAAAAGAAGTTAAACAAGAAATTAGAGAGGAAATAGCCAGAATGAAGACAGAAGTGGAACAACTGAAGTCAAGAATCGAGAAGATAGAAAATGCAGATCGACAGCTAAATTTAATTTTCCACGGGGTTAAAGAGAGAAAAGGAATCAGTGCCCTGCAAGAAGTCCACGAAATATTAGAAAACAAATTGGAAGTGCAAATCCAGGGATGGGAGTTCCTTACGGCTCACAGGGTCGGGAAAACTACAGGAAACAGAGTCATTATAGCGAAATGTGCATCCACTCAAGTGGTTTTTGCCACACTGAAGAGATCTTACAAATTGAAAGGGACGGCAATATATATCAACAGAGATCTATCTCCGACGGAGAGAATTACAAGGAGGAAATTAGTAGAAAAAATGAAGTTTGAAAGAAATAAGGGAAAGACGGCGACCATTTGAAATTTACAGCTGTATGTGGATGGGAGGAAGATAGATATAAGGAACAGCGCGGAAACGAACAGCATGAGTGCTATGACCTCGACAGCTGAATCTGCGAAATTAGAGACTGAGAGGACGCGTGCAGAGGCTCAGGTTAACGAACATCGAAACCAGAAGGAACGTGCACCGACGTCACCAATAGGTGACAGCAGACAATCAACAACTCAGCCGAACAAGAAACTGAACACGTCATCTGTGATGCAACGATTCCAGATTCCTCAGGGGCCTTGGAGTAAGAACGCACCAGGTGACATCAATAGTGGAAGCAGTGAGGAGGAAACACCAAAAGTGATGGTTTTTTAAAATCATTATTGACAAGTTAAATAAATGAAGGGTACAGGGGAAAAACTCCGTCAGTCAGTTTTTCAAGGAAGCGGAATAATGATGCCATCTAGTGGTTGCTGAAGTAGGCCTACATATCTAGCGCAACAAAATGGATACAACCCCGAAATGATAAATTCAATGCTCAAAAAAGCAGAATGAAAAAGACACACACAAAACCCCCAACAAACACAAAAAGATAAATTCATCACACTGACATACCAAAACAATAAAATGTACAAAGTCGCTGCCTCATTCAAAAAACTGAAATACAAAATTGCATACAGAACAAACAACACCCTGAAAAAACACCTCACAAACAAACACACACACACACAGACAAATTTAATTCAACTGGTATATACAAACTCAAATGCCAAGACTGCCCCAGTTTCTACATAGGCCAAACAGGCAGATCATTTCGAACCAGATACAAAGAGCACATCAAAGCTATCCACCAAGCACAAAACAAATCAAATTTAGCAGAACACATCATCACAACAGACCACAATTACGAAAACATAAACACAGACATGGAAATACTACACTTCACACCAGTGACGTGGCGTGGGTGAACCATAATTGTTGCCAGTTGCTTCAGACTTCATTTGGGGAATGCCAGTCGCGAATTCCGAGGGTTTCCAAGTTAATATTATATAGGTTGTATGCAATTGTATAAAACAAAAGAAACTCAAACAAATATATAAATAAAAATTATAGTGGCATACCTAATTTAAAATGTATTTACAATCTCTCGAATTTACAGTGTCTATTTGTACTTCAGTTCAATCCGCCAATTCGTCTCCAAAAGAACATCAATGACAAAATTTTTAAATATTGCTTGCTCTTGCTTTTGAAGTTTATTAAGCAACCCCTTTTCCACTGATAACAGAGACATAGATGAAAGTCTATTCTGAGTTTGAGTGTTTCTGAGATGTGTGTATTCTGCGGAGCGCTGAAAAATATCGTTCTGCTGATGGTAGCAGGAATAGTAAAAATTAATTCATGAAGTTTATACACCTGAGGCAAAGCATCTTTAAGTTCCATGGCATAAAACTCTTGGTGAACTTCATAGACGGCTTTGTTTAGAAATTCAGGGGAAGAGTACAATTAACAGAGTTCGTTTCTTAATCGCACTGTGTTGACGTACTTTCCATAGTAAGTAAGAAAAGTCTTAAACGCATACTCTGGGAAGTCTTGTCATATTCGACGTATGAAGCACTGTCCAACAATGATAGGAACTGTAGTTGGTCTATATCCGAGAATCTGTTGGTTATTTGACCAAGTATCGTATCTATGATCTCATAAAATATTCGTCGATACGATGATTTTGTGTCATTTTCTCCTTTATCCAGTCTCGATCTCTTTGAAAGTATTGGTGTTTCGTGGCAATCTTGATGAGATTCTATCCTTGACCAAATTAATTCATCAAGATTTTCACGCAAGTCGTTCATACTGTTTTTGAAGTCATTAATTTTTTGTTTGCAGAAAGGAATATCAAAAATCTTTTTCTGAAGGATGTTAAACAAAGAATCAGACTTAGGAAATACATTCGAAAACACCAAAAATAAGAATCTGAAATCAAAGCTTAGGAGGTTCTGGTAGTAGCCCGTTGCACAAGCTCTTGTTTCAGCATACCATTTATCCTCATCTTCTGCCATTAATTTAAATAGGGCGGCAAGGTCAGTCGTCAAGCTGAAAATGACATCAAATCCTCAAGGTGTGAAAACTATCCATGTTACTGATGCCATCTGTTGTCCACGCATTCTTTTCATTAGAAAAAAGCAGGTATGGCCAACAAAATAGTTTCAATAATTTGTAACAACCACACAGCCAAGGAAACTCCTTGTACCAAGAGCTACTAAAATGTCTTTCGAAACTCCCGTGTGATTTAGTTTTTAAAGGTTTAAGATCCGGAGTTGGCCTTCCCGTTGAAATTATGTGACTTTTTTGCCAAAAGAATGCGAACTGAAGGACCGTTTTAAAAAGTTTTCGATCACACAATCACAGTCACTTTTACCCGCAAAATGAGATGCCATTCTTCTTACTGTACTACTAACATTAAATCATTCACCATACTATTGGTATACGTGAAGAATTAACACTAAAACTCAAGGTTTGCCGTTTCACTGCACTGGCAACAATGGTGCTACAAATAACGAACTGGAGTCTCGCAGGGTCACTGACTTCGAGTTTGCCGGTAAGCGCCATTGGCAAAGTAACGAGCTATTTAGAAATGGAGGGTGCTGTCATTGACCGATCTCGGCGGATCGATCACAAATGAAGAAATATGAAATCTGAAAGTGAAATTATTATTAAAAAAATCGTGTAAAATTTAGATACACTTTATTCATTTTTATTAGCTGTTGCCGGCGGCAACAGAGGCAACATTAACGCCACGCCCCTGCTTCACACACAAAAGCAAGAAATTAAACACATTGGAACAATTCGAAATCTACAAACACACAAAATCACACCCAACATTAGTTTTAAATAACCAACTCAATTTCAGATCACACACGCTATTTGACACATTAATACACACATGCAGTCAAACCAAACCCCCATCACCTACACCCACCTCCACTACACCCCCACCATAACAGACACCCTCACAAACACCTGCTCCAGAGACCTCAGTTGGCACTCTGCTGATGATGCAGGAACACCACCTGTGAAACGGCCGTCCAGACGTTTACTAAGGTAAATAAAGTGCGTTAAAGGAAGTGTTTTTATTCAACAATATTTTTATGTAATATTTCTTTCTGCAGAGTGCTACTGAGGTACTAGTCCTACTTACTGAGTGGTATTTTGCATTAAATTAACAAGGTTAGAAAATGGCGGATTCACAGAGGTGAGAAAATAGTGAGAAATAGTAATTATATAGAAGTTATGTGAGAATTAGATTAAATTTACTGTATCAAATGTTATCATGAAAAAGAACAATATTTGTTACCATACAAATGGATCAACACACAACTTTTTACTTATTTTTATCTGTTAAAATAGATTATGACCTTCAAATCAAAACTTTAAATCAATACATGATATATTGTCATAAACTATTAGGCTATACCAGTATCTTCTTTAAACAAAAATAATAAATGCAGACAGTTAAGTATGTCATCAATTACATAACATTAATTACACCTCCATGAATAGGACTCAGGAGTAACAGTAACGGAGGTGAGATTTTACTCTAATTTGTCAAACAGCTTGAGAACAATTGAGGTTAGAAAATCTAAGTTTTAGGGTGGCGTGCACCATCCAAGAGTAAATCTTACTAAAGTAGTAAATTTAAGACGGATACCTGAAGTAAATAAGAACCAGTACATCTGTCTCACTCTTAAGTCATACTAATGTATGTGCTAGAGTGAGACAGACAAACCGGTTTTTGTTACGTAAGGTTCCCTTCCTAAATTTACTACTTTAGTGCTACTCTTTTAGTAACTTACTCTTTTAGTTGGTGTTGGAGAGCTCAATTGATAGTTACTTCTTTAGTTGTAACTAAAGTAGTAAGCGATTTTTACTAAAGAAGTAGTCGAATTCTGAGCAGAAACGTTAGTGCAGCGCAGTAGAACACGTGCATTTCAATTGCCAGTATTATTCAAGTGCCAGATAATGAAAAGGAAAGGTTCGCTGAAACAATGAATATGAATTTGGGTTGTTCCAAATATTACTAATGACAATCTTCATGTTTTAAAATAGGTGTAATAGTAATGTTTTATTCATTACTAATTTTAATTCCTTCAATTGAATATTTTCAGTTTAGTAGCCTACGTATGGGTACTGTGATTACAATTTTTGTGCAAAGTATTTCTGTATTATAATGCAAATAATTGGAATTTCCCGTTGATTTTCATAATTGATTCACTGTCAATATTATAATTATTTCTCTCATAATAATAATAAAGTTCTAAAATATATTAAAATATTTATACTTCCTAAAGTTACATATTCTTCCCCAAAAACGATAAATCAATTATTCTACAGTTGTTTATCATAAATCTCACTATAATGAATTATTAATATTTATTGACTGTTTAACAATATTAATAAGAAGTATTACACAAAATCATGAAAAAGGGGGGATAAAAAGGATAACAAAACTAATAAGGGGCATTATGTTTCTGTCCTTTTTCAAATGCACAGAACATTTACTTAAAAAATATTACCTTATAAAAATAATAATATTACAACTGAGAAATGTAATATTTAAACAAAAAATGGTGGTACAATATTCCGGAAGATATGAACTCCAATAATAATTATGTAGATGGTTGTGTGTTTAAAAATAATTTCAGTGACTACTTCTCTAGATCCTGTGCAGCTTCAACCTCCGGGCCCCTCCTTAAAATTTTCTTTCGGCACTCATGTTGGCATTTTTTTTCTATATAGTTTATAATGCTTCTCACTTTCCTGTCCACAGGGTTAATTAAATAGTTAGCAGCATACTATAGACCTGCAGCATCTGTTATAGTTTATTCCCAAACATGAAAGTCTCGTCTCACTCCACCATTCGAGACTTGGGGAGTCTTTAAGGAATGGTTTTACAATGTGTCCCCTTCTCAATGTACGCTAATCCCAGAGTCAGTCAAATTTTCTTCCGATGTGGCCTGTTTGGACATTTTTTACACCTGGGTCAGAAAAAAGGACATATTATTCATTAACACTGGGGGTGCAACTATTGAACTTTTAGCTCTTATAATTATTATTATAATCTGGCATTCGCAATGTTGTGCTTTAAGTTAAGCTATAGAAGTATAATGTAATAAAATTAATTTACAATAATTACATTAAATCGTTTAACAGTGAATATCACCTATTGTTTAGTAATTCTATGGTTAAGTAGCAGGGGAAGTGTTTTCTGGGTAGCTCCAAGACCGGAGGCTTTCATTTATTGGAATATACTATACCTCGCCGATATCTGTATCCATATGATTAGCTTGAAATACATCGTCGTTTTCTGACCCAAAGTTAGGGAGAACTGCAACATCTAAAGGCCGATCCAGCTAGGAAGATATTTAAGAGCACATGAGCTCCTTGTACCGTGCAATGCAAATGTCCCTTCCACTCACTCTTCCCCTCACCTTTGGTTGACGTCTTCCTAGTTGGATTGCTCTCCGCAATGATATTTCCACATTTGACTGGCTGAAATCACATGGATGTAGTGAGAATCTGACATCGTTTCTTCCAAACGCCAAAATTTCATGTAAGGATTTATGAGCTTAATTATTTACGTTATTAAATGCCCTACTAGGTATGGTTCGCTTAATATTTATTAAATCACCTGCCACAACTCTCATTTTTGGTATACAACCTTCTTCATCTCAATAACTTATCCTCAGTTTGAACTATGTAATCCATTTAATGTGATATGTAACTCATAACTCACGCAAATGCCACATAACACACTTACTCCACAACTTTACTCCACCCCCTGAGTAGGAGTAAATATTGGCCTTATTTACTCCACAACTTACTACGTTAGTAACGTACTCCGTGTTGGTGCTCTCCACCACTTGTGGAGTAAGTTCATTTACTCCGGGAGTAAATAAAATTTTTACTTCTTTAGTACATTCCTCTATGTTGAAAGCCGCCGAGTTTAGTTTACTCCTGGTTGGTGCACGCCGTCCTTACTAAAAGAGTACGGTTACTAAAAGAGTAGCTTACTAAAGTAGTTAGAACTAAAGAAGTAAGGCTTACTAAAAGAGTAAATGGCATGAGTTTGGTGCACGCCACCCTAAGAGTTTAACTTTGCATTCCTTATTATTATAATTTATAGCAAAAGTAAATATAAAAACATACAACTTTACCGTAGGGTGTAGGTTTCGGAGGTGAGAAAGTCCAATTACCAACTCTCCATTTAGCCCTTTTACATAACCAAAACAATACAGAAAAGCACACTGACAGCTTGGCTTTATATAAATGATAAGAAAACTGCACAAAGTTAAAGTCCAAGGTAGATAGAAAGAGACTACACTTATGAAGTGTCATGGCGGACGAGACTGACAACGCTCCGTGTTATGTCTGCAAAAAAATAATTCAAAGTGATGGAAAGGGTCTTTATTGTGAAGGATTTTGTAAGAAATGGTATCATCCAAATTGAGCGGATATTACAGAAAAAGAGTAAGAACTTATAAATCAGGTTTCCGATAAAGTGAAGTGGTATTGAGAAACATGTACTCAGAAGATAGACAGACTTGTGGCCAGTGCATGGGACGCTTATGACATTGTAAATCTACAATAGTTGTTGAAAATTTAGTTTCTCAAGTAAAAGGGATAGCAAATGACAATTTAACACTAAATAAACGCATTGATAATCTAGTTGAAAATAATGTGAGGTTAAGAAATACTTCACCGTTCGATGGTAAGCAGTAAGATGTCGTCGCAAGCAATACCAACCCGATAAATCAAAGTTTCTCAAATGGAATCAAGGTTATGCCACGTGTGCTGGCAGATAAACAACAATCAAGTACTGAAGTTGGTATACACCAAATAGAACAACGTTGGAATTCGACTCATTCTGGAAGTGTCTGGGGGCATAGAAGTCAACTTCAGGAAGAAATTGAAAAAGAAACCGACTAGGAATCATCGAAAAGGGATAATTTCCCGACTTTACAAAAGTCTAACATAGTTAACACAAATCCAAATCCATGGAAAACCGAGGTGCATAAAAAAAGTCAAGTCTAACATAAACTGAACATCAAGAAGAAAAGCAAAATGGTGGAAGTCACAAGCTGGAAGTAAACCGGAGATCAACCAGAAAAGTACTGACTGGAAAATCGGTTGAAAAGAATAGCTTCAGCACTATTACAAGAACAAAGTTTATGTAAGATTTGAGATTTTCCTGGCGAAGAGTATGAATAAATTTTTCCCGGGTAGACAACCAGGTTTGAAGATCAAGTGTCTCCGACGTTTCAGAGGCCCACGCTGCCTCCATCCTCAGGGATACTGAAGTGTCGAGTCTGTCATGCCGAGGTGGTATATATACAGATCGCGAGTTGCGAGGAGTCGACCAATCAGGCGCCAATTCATTTTTTCATCGTCTTTTTTTTTGGCCAATCGGCTTCTACTGTCTTTTAGTTGTTTGAGACAGTGATTCCAGGCAGGGTTGATGCTGAGGCCTGTAAGAGTTATAGTTTTCACATACCTCCTTCTTGCACGACAACTACAACCCCACGCTAAAACTGACTCCTATAGATAGATGACCCAAACTAACGACAATTAATTACCACAATAAAACAAATTACACTAGCCGAAAGAGTACAACATTACCTACAGTTTAAGATACGACACCATATGATTAATAACCCCTTTATAACACATTAATTGAATAATATCAATAACTATTACAATTTTTATCGGACAGAGTACAAATTTATATCAATCGATGCAGATAAAACTACCCTATTGGAAGAAAAGATCAAGAACTATGATAACCTTCAGTTATCATAATTATCAATACAAATACACTTTCAAAAGTTAACATTTCCGGTCAGATAGACTTGATGGCGACACCATTAAATCTTGACACATTTAAAATTAATGACCCTCTTCAAGTTCGCTTCTCCCAAGCCAAGCCGCGTCCTAAACGGACGAAATTTTAAATAGTTTAGCAGACAACTTTACTCTAAACCAACCAGAGAAGAATGAGGTAATTTACTTGACCAATCATAACAGATTAGAGAATTGATATTATCACGAACCTAGGCCCAGGAAGGGACACTCCGACAGATTGCGACACAGGGACTTGACGCAGTGACATCGACTCGAATAGACAGAACTCCGACGTAACTTCAATAAATAATAATAATTGCACAAATAATCCGCGCTTAAAGAAATAGATAGAACGTATACGAAACAACATCGCAGCGCGTTGGTAACGAGAAGGAATATTAGTAAAGGATTAATAAGTGAATTAATTAGTAAAGTATAGAAACTTTAACTATCCTCGTGGAGCGGAACATAAATTTGCCGTCCAGCGAAAGTATCAGTATATGTAATTAGTAACGTGAATTTATCCGCGCCTATATAAATAGAATACTACGAAAGGAATTAATATTGGTAACTATAGAGTTACGAGCGCGTAAGTAATAAGTGCAGTATATAATTTATAGACATTAACAGTACAGTGAATTATCGACAAGCAGTGACAAAGTATAACGACCAATAAATAGGACTCACAACATCTATATCTCCAAAAACTTAAGTATTTTAGCATTTCATCGAAAATTCATTAAGAATAGTAAAAAAGTAATATTTGAAGACATTCATATTGGTTGTGTATTACCCAAATCTTCCCCACGTCAACCCCTTTTTATTTAGTTTCTGTATCTCAAAGTTTATCGAGCTACGATCCTGAGAGAAGAACGAGTGATCTACCAACTGAGAAAAGCTAGCTGGCAAACATATTGTTACCCAAACCAAAGTATACTACCCTGAGAATTATTGAACTTTATATTGAATCCCTCAAAGCTCGTATAATTAGCTTTCCAACTTAAGGCCTAACCTTCCATCTGCTATAAATGGCGTACCAACTTCAGCGGCTTGAATTTTAAATTTTGAGAGCAGGAACTTTATTTTTACAAAATTTCACATAAATTTCCGACGATTCAACATCGAAAACAATAGAATACAAACAACCATAAGAAGTATAAAATCAGTGTTGCAACTTAATATAACTTCAGTGTTAGCTACAGATCTTCTATAGGCACTGGGATTATTTCATCTTTCCCCCCCCCCCTTTGGAAAACTTCAACTACAACCATCCCCTACACCGACCCCAGGACACCAGGAGGAGTACATCTCATCACAACGTTGGAATAATGGGTATCGTTATCTGAACTTTTGTGTATCGAACTTGGAATTTTTTTCGCTTTTATAAATTAAAATTTTCAATTAATTTTTGTTTTCAATTTTTAGATTTAAATTTTTATTTTTTAATACCAGAAACTGTTTTGTTATTACTTAATGGTAATCAATAAGCTTATATGAAATTACGAAACCACAAGCAATTCAATAACATGGAAAAAGGTTCCAAGACTCTATTACGATGTCCAAGTGAAAATACCGCTTTGCCTGTTAGTGATGGAAATATCCTTGCAACCCTGCCACCCCCCGTGGAGGAAGGGAGTGTTATTCAGACTGAACCAGAGGCTGACCTTGTTAATAATGTATCACCCTCTTGTGTAAACATACAAACTCCAGAGAATATTGCCATTGAAAACACGGGTATGACTACTCATTCCACTCCAGCTGTTTTGAACCCCAATGCACCCACACTTAACCCTGAATTTTTACAACAAATGCAGAATATGATTTCTCAAATCTCAAGTCATTTGTCAACACAAATTTCGGCTATCAATACTACTATGAATGAACAAAGTCAACAAGTAAAAAATGAAATAGCTTCCATGAATACACAAGTCAATGCTATCAATACTACTATGAATGAACAAGTCAACACAATAAATACACAGATCTCCACTATAAACACAAACATGAATACACAAAGTCAACAATTACGAAGTGACTTGCGTACTGAAATAAACAATCAAACTTCACAGGTAAAGAATTTGATACAAGAACACCGAACTCAAGTCACTCTTGAATTACAAAACATGGACACACGCATATCTACACAAATTGTCAACTCAGAACAGGTGTTAACGACTCAGGTGGACTCAGTTCGAGACCAGGTTGACTCAGTTCGTAACCAGGTTACCATAGTTGAAAGAGCCACAACAAGCAATAACACTCGATTAGTATCCCTCCAATCTGAACTGGATAGACTCAGACAACAAGTCAGAGAACAGGAAGGAATTATTGAACAATCTAGGGAACAAGTGTTAGTCCCACATGTATGTGTTACCCCGTCTACATCTTCCGGCCCCACAGATCCTATACCTAATGTCCCTGAAATTTCTGAAAGACCAGCACCCCTTCCAAGATCCAATAATGGCCTGGACTATCAAGCAGCAAATGTGAACCGCGAAAACCAGAACTATACCAACAATCATTTTTCATTGAATAATTCAGATTTCCCCCTTCCAATATTCGAGGATACAGTGAAAACCAACCCAGTTAGATACCTAAAAGACTTGAAAACTTATTTTACTCTGAGAAATGTGCCAGAGCATCTCAAAATGATTTTTGTTGCCCAATCTTTGAAATCAACTGCTGCTAGATGGTTGCAGGTTATTAACTATAACAATCAGCTGACCATACAACAGTTCGAAGAGACATTCCTATCAGAATTTTGGTCAGAATTAGACCAACAAAGAACTAGAATGAGGATACTCCAGGGCAAGTATGACCGTAGCAGTGGTCAGAGCTATCTAGAGTATTTTATTTCAATGTGTGAGAGTAGACAACTACTAAAGCCTGAAATTTCCGAACAAGATTTTCTGAAAGCATTATGCCACCACTTCCCTACAGTAATGAAAAATAGTCTTGTCGTTGCGGCTCCTCAGACCACAGCTGACATGCTTAGACTCTTAAAGTTATTGCAAGATCCCTCATTCCAAACCACTCGACAACCCCTTCCCCAAGTGTCAGCTAATAATACACAGAAAAAGAACATCAATTTTGTACAGACACAACCTGACCTACCCTCTTTTGGAAGCGGGATACGGTCAGTGGGAAAACAAAATTGTGAATTTGAAAATAAGGTAAGTCAAAACCATGAAACAGAAGATCACAACAATGACATTCAAAACTACGAACATAGTTGGCCACAAAACGAGTATCAGCGCGGTACTAGAGGTAACTATTGGCGCAGTAGAGGCTATAGGCAAAGACCCTACAATCATTATGCTGGTAGATATAATAATACACGAAATAATTATGACTACAGAGGGCAAAACAGGCGTAGCTATGGCAACAATGGACCCTCTTGGCATAACCGAACGCAATACAACCAAGGTTATTTCAGGCCCTATTACCGAGGAAGATACAACAGTCGTTTCGGAAGAAATAATAACCAATATGTAAGAGACAATACCCAAGGTGATACTAGGAATAGACCTGTAAATAACAATCAAAATATCACTGAGAATCGAACCCAATCACCAGTCGCTACTGGGACTTTAAACGATTAGGGGCTTTACTCTATCCTCTTGTGGAAGGCCCGGCTGTTAACTTGAAAGAAAATAGAGGAACTTATGCCAATCCCAATGTCATACATAGTGAAAGCATAAACAACTACACTAATGTAACTCCTTTATCATATGGTAAAATAAACTCCTTACTAGCTAAGCCAAAGGAAATTAATCACATGCCAAGCATCACAAAATTTCCAATTGCAGCAACCAGCATTAAAAATGCCCCAGTAGGAAAAGAATACCATAAAAATGATATAAGACCACCACTTAACACTGTTGTTTCTATTACTAAACGCAACAATGAAAAATCGATACCACAGGAAACGAAAGACGACAATACCAGCGTCAATAATGTAATTGTTGACAACAATGAAATTGTTGGTAGTACACTTTCGTCTACTGTTATCAGAAATAATAGTCATAGCTCACCACAAAATAATATGTCGAATAACAACAATGATATTTTGATCAACAATACAACACCGGGAAATTTTATGGACAACATAAACAGTAATGAAACAGACATAACAGTTGGTATATTGCAACGCCACGAACTTCTGAACGCCAATAAGCGCCCTCCAGTTATAGAGGTCGACATTGGTAATCAGAAGTATCCTATTACTTTGGATACCGGGAGTGATGCCCAAGTAATATCTCATGCCACATTTTTGGAACTTCAACGAACAAAAGCAATTACACAAATATTACCCGTTTTCAATATGACTGCCTTGCTCGCGGCTGGGAAACAACGTTGTAAGATCAAACTTCAATGTTTAATTCCAATAACAATAGCCGGACAAACAATGGAAATATTATTTCTAGTAATCACAGGGTTGAATTTACCAATAATAGTTGGACTTGAGGTTTTTAAACAATTGGAAGGAGTGATCAACTTCCGAACTGACAGCTTTGCTTTCATAGACCGTAATAAGGAAGAGCAGGTAGTTCCTTTCTGTCAGACAGCTCCCTGTGCCCCCATTCATGTCAACAGCGCTACTGATGTGAATGAAGAGGCATTCTTTGTTGAGACTTTGCAAGTAAATAACCAACCACTACTAAACATTTTAACTACCGACCCTCCTCCACAACAAGACACGCTTACTATATCCTCTCAGAATTTTCAGCCAAAAGAAAATCCTCTCGCTGCAGAATTACATGTAAACCATATTCATACCCAAGAACAAATAAAAGATTTGATTACACAGAAAGTTAATGAAGCTCATGATATTGACACAGGCACACGCCAGGATTTATTCAACGTGTTATACAAACACAAGGATTTATTTACCAATAAAATTGGTAAATGCCTTTTGTATACACATAAAATAATCCGACACTCTACCAACATTGTTCGACACAAACCAAGACCCATTCCATTAAGCTTACGTGAGAAAGTTTCAGCTGTAATACAGGACATGATTTCACAGGGAATTATTGAAAATTCAACTAGCCCCTTTTCAAATCCTTTATGCATCGTACTTAAGCCCTCTGGCGATGTACGCCTCACAATCGACGCCCGTTCAATTAACTCTGATTCACAAGAAGATAATTATAGACCCCTTACTTCCGACGAACTTCTTTCCCGCGCCAAAGAAGGGAACTATTTCTCTACCACAGATTTAGTTTCTGCATTTTGGCAGATACCCCTAGACCCTGCTTCAAGGGACTTGACATCTTTTTCCTATCAAGGACGTCATTTCCGGTTTTGCAGAACGCCCTTCGGGTGCCGCACTTCCTCTGCCGCCCTATTGCGCGCCCTTGCCCTAACTTTTGATTGGCAGACTGATAATTTTATCATCCCCTACCTTGATGATGTCCTTGTGGCATCAAATACCAAAGCTGAGCACTTGGCCCATATTGATCTGACTTTGGAAAAGCTCCAACGAGCTGGTTTCACTCTAAACATTTCAAAATGCCATTTTTTCCAAAAGGAAGTGAAATTTCTCGGATATGTCATATCCGGGAAGGATTGCCGAATTGATGAGGAAAAAGTGGAAGCCATCTTGAAGATACCCGCCCCCAGGAATCAAAAACAACTCCGATCTTTTCTTGGCGTATGCCAATACCAGTCACGTTTCGTCGTAAACTATTCCCAAGAATTATGCCCCCTAAAGCCACTCCTCAGAAAGAATCAAAAGTGGACATGGACCCCCGAACACGATGCGGCCTTTAACCGGGTTAAGCAGCTGTTTGCGGAGTCCATTAAACTTCAGAAACCTGTTGAGACGTCCAGATACTACGTGCAAACCGATGCGAGCGCGAAAGGTATCGGGAGTGTTTTATTTCAGGTACAAGATGGCGAAAAACGCATCATAGCGACTGCCAGTAAAGGCTTAACCATTGCCCAATCCCGAATGTACCCAACTGAACTTGAAGTGTATGCAGTATATGAGGCCCTCAATAAGTACAGACATTACATATACAATCGTAAAGTCACCGTCCTCTGCGATCACATCAGCTTGAGTTTCCTCAACCAATGCAAACTTAGTAACTCTCGTGTATCGAGATTAATCAGTGCCATAACTATGTATGATGTTGAGATAGAGCACATTAAAGGCTCCCAAAACTACCTTCCGGACCTTCTTTCACGTTTGCCTAACCATCCTGGAATGGCCAGTATCGAAGGACAAGTTGAAAAAGAAGTGAGAATCATGAAAATTTGTGTAAATGATAAATATAAATTAAATAATAAACTTGCAAATTTGTCAAAATTCCAATCAGAAGATCCCTATTTATCTTCCATACAGCAAGATCTGAAAGAAATTCCACAGTCGAATTCCAACCCGGCATGCGAGTCTACCCAACGCCAGTCACTAGCTGTACACAATGGCTTGACGTACAAACTCTGTGGTAAGGAAATGCCCACTTGGAAACCATATATTCCAAAAGCCTTAGAAAGGGATATTATAGCAAGCTATCACGAAAATCTTGCCCACAGCGGAACACAGAAATTAATTGATGTCATCAATGATAATTTTTACATTAGACAACTAGGACGTAAAGTCAGGTTATATGTCCGATCTTGCCACCTTTGCCAAGTAGGAAAGTGCAAGAATACAGCTTATGAAGTAGCAGTAAACTCAATAGAATCTACTAAACCTAACCAACTTATTTGCGGCGACATACTAGGACCTCTTGTTAAGAGTAATTTTGGATCTCAGTATATTTTTATCCTTGTGGATGTATTTTCTAAACTTGTATCTTTATATCCCATAAGAGATTTGTCTACTAAGATATGCTTAAAGAAAGTGGAGGAATATGTCGGCACATTCGGCAACGTCGGATCCTGTTTAACAGACAATGCGAGTATCTTCTCAAGCGAAAAGTGGAACCAAGGACTCCAGAAATTAGGCATAAAGACCTTACATAGCTCGGCCTACAATCCCTCTGCAAATATTAGTGAACGATATATCAAACAAGTAGTGTCGTACTTACGACTATTAACTCATCGACAGCATAAGAATTGGTTTAAATACTTAAAGCCAATACAGGCAATTCTAAACGAAACAAGGCACCACATAACTAAGGAAATTCCTTTGCAAGTCGTGACGCATTGTAACATCGGCCCCCTATTCAAGAACTCTCCCCCTGTACTCAACACATGCCATAAATCTGACCTGGACATCTGTAAAGCCATTCTCTCCAGACTGCAACAAAGATGGTCAAAACGAAAAAACAAGCCCAGACATCCCCGGCGAAGATGGAACCCTGAACCAGGAGATTATGTCTTACTTAAAGCCAATGTCATCTCAAGTAAATTACACCAAAGACAAAAGAAATTTTCCCTCCCATTTTATGGTCCCTTCGTCGTGAAAGCAAAATACGGAACTGACACATTTCAATTGCATTATCCTAACAACCCCAACAAAATCCTGGGAAAATATAGAAAACAATTACTGAAACCATATCATATAATGGCCCAAAAACCCGAAAACTTGCATTAAAGGCTGAAAACAAGAGGAGTTATGAGAAAAGAAAGTGATAATGAACATAGATTGTAGAAATGTTTTTTCGAACTGACCAGCAAAATAAGTAGAGTGATTCCAATTTCTCGAATTAATGTTTTATCTAACGTCATTGTACGAATATACCATTTTAAGGTTGAGTGAATAATGCCATTAATAATTGCTGAAAAGACTATTAGATATGAGGCTTACTATATCAAATATAGTATGACCTCACAGCAATTATTACGCTACATATATAAGTGCAATTTAATAAGTTTATTGCCATTTGTTAGCGACCTGTGTAAATAATTAGTAAGTAAGATAGGCTACCTCCCCTCTGAACTGTATTGAGGAGTTAAAACATTCATTCGACTAAGAGAATCACACTATTATTTGACATTATTATTAAGTGAGGAAAACATATGATTAAGAAATGAATTTTACAATTTTATTTTACATTAAATTTTTGCAATATTAAAGTACACTAAATTCAAATTTTCAAAATATATATATATATATAATTATTTTGCATACAAATATGTATGAACAGCTGATGTCGCATACCACATCCTAAAACTAATCGAGTGAATATGCACCAAAACATTGAGGAGAATTATGTATACAAGTTGAATTGAAAGAAATAAGCGAAGTGAATTAGTGAGGAATAAGTTAGTAAAGAAAATTCCGTACATAGATACGAGGAAAATATGAGAGAGTGAATCGATGAAAGTAATATGTGAGAATATGATAAAATATGAGAAAGAATGATGAAACTTATATAGTAAAGAAACGATAAAGAAAAATGTAAGTGAAAAGAATAATAATACTTTTGAGTGGAAAAGGTATACAAAATTAACAAGAAGGTATTGGTAAGACAAAGCACAGGTTATTAAGATGTAGGTATGAAGTTTGTAACATTTGGACATAATAATAGTGTTATTTAAGATACTATATAAAAGGGAGGAAGACATACCCCCAACATTTAGCAACAATAATATGAAGACATCAGCGTACATCGAAATCAAAGAGGAATAACGTTTATAATAATGAATTTCAATTTTTATGTTTAATATGTTATTAAGAAGTGATAAGTATCATATTTATGTTTCAAGGAGATGTAATGGACAATGAACTAAACACCAAAAAGGTAAAGACAACAGACAAGAACCAGATTTCAAAGGTAAAAGAATGTTATCAATTTATTATGTATTTCAGTGTTTAAAATTTCTATGTTTTTATATGTAATTAATGCAAACTTAATGAGGAACAAGATGATGTGAGGACCATAATTATTTAAAAATCTGCACATACAACACTTTCAAATTAATAACGAATTATGAAGATGTAGCAAATGAAAGCGAAATAAAAAAAACAAACAATAGAAAGTTTAGTGACGAAACATGTTAGAAACAAGAAATTAAATTTTGAAAAAACAATTTTAAGAAACAATAAACGACAAACCGACGAGACATAGTAAACGTTCAAGTATTTGGAAACGGGAAGAACGATTCATCGTGAAATCATTCATACATTGTAATGTACCATTCCAATCGTTATCTTGATTTCATGATAAAATCGCTCGGTCATATGTAAGAGTTATAGTTTTCACATACCTCCTTCTTGCACGACAACTACAACCCCACGCTAAAACTGACTCCTATAGATAGATGACCCAAACTAACGACAATTAATTACCACAATAAAACAAATTACACTAGCCGAAAGAGTACAACATTACCTACAGTTTAAGATACGACACCATATGATTAATAACCCCTTTATAACACATTAATTGAATAATATCAATAACTATTACAATTTTGATCGGACAGAGTACAAATTTATATCAATCGATGCAGATAAAACTACCCTATTGGAAGAAAAGATCAAGAACTATGATAACCTTCAGTTATCATAATTATCAATACAAATACACTTTCAAAAGTTAACATTTCCGGTCAGATAGACTTGATGGCGACACCATTAAATCTTGACACATTTAAAATTAATGACCCTCTTCAAGTTCGCTTCTCCCAAGCCAAGCCGCGTCCTAAACGGACGAAATTTTAAATAGTTTAGCAGACAACTTTACTCTAAACCAACCAGAGAAGAATGAGGTAATTTACTTGACCAATCATAACAGATTAGAGAATTGATATTATCACGAACCTAGGCCCAGGAAGGGACACTCCGACAGATTGCGACACAGGGACTTGACGCAGTGACATCGACTCGAATAGACAGAACTCCGACGTAACTTCAATAAATAATAATAATTGCACAAATAATCCGCGCTTAAAGAAATAGATAGAACGTATACGAAACAACATCGCAGCGCGTTGGTAACGAGAAGGAATATTAGTAAAGGATTAATAAGTGAATTAATTAGTAAAGTATAGAAACTTTAACTATCCTCGTGGAGCGGAACATAAATTTGCCGTCCAGCGAAAGTATCAGTATATGTAATTAGTAACGTGAATTTATCCGCGCCTATATAAATAGAATACTACGAAAGGAATTAATATTGGTAACTATAGAGTTACGAGCGCGTAAGTAATAAGTGCAGTATATAATTTATAGACATTAACAGTACAGTGAATTATCGACAAGCAGTGACAAAGTATAACGACCAATAAATAGGACTCACAACATCTATATCTCCAAAAACTTAAGTATTTTAGCATTTCATCGAAAATTCATTAAGAATAGTAAAAAAGTAATATTTGAAGACATTCATATTGGTTGTGTATTACCCAAATCTTCCCCACGTCAACCCCTTTTTATTTAGTTTCTGTATCTCAAAGTTTATCGAGCTACGATCCTGAGAGAAGAACGAGTGATCTACCAACTGAGAAAAGCTAGCTGGCAAACATATTGTTACCCAAACCAAAGTATACTACCCTGAGAATTATTGAACTTTATATTGAATCCCTCAAAGCTCGTATAATTAGCTTTCCAACTTAAGGCCTAACCTTCCATCTGCTATAGGCCTCCGTCTCTATTGAAATTGTTAGCCTCAAGCTTAATTTCGATCGCTTCCCTGATTAATCTGTCCCAGAACCTTGAAGTCTTCGCAAGGATTGTAGTGTTTGCGAAATCAATCCTGTGCCCGGATCCCAAGTTGATGGTATGTTCTGCCACCGCAGATTTATCGCAACTCGCGATCTGTATATATACCACCTCGGCATGACAGACTCGACACTTCAGTATCCCTGAGGATGGAGGCAGCGTGGGCCTCTGAAACGTTGGAGACACTTGATCTTCAAACCTGGCTGTCTACCCGGAAAAAATTTATTCAACAAAGTTTATGTACGTATCAAGACTTGAACCAACCATGGAAAAACAAGATTTGGAAAGCTTTCTGATATCTCATAAAAGTGGCAATTATGTGGTAGAGAAGCTGACTACGAAATATCTGACCTATAGCTCATTCAAATTAGGAGGTCCCGAAACGCTGTGGGAAGACATTTTCTGTGAAGAATTTTGGCCAGTGGGTACTCTTATAAGTGCATTCAATCTCCAAAGACATAGACGGAATTTAAACTTACAACGATCGGTGGAAACTGGAATAAAGGCAGCCTAAACCCAGTTGATTATTTCAGACATCTAAAGTTGCTGTACATAAATGTACAGGGATTAAACAGTAAAGAAAACATGTTGAGTCTACAGTGTGTTCAACGTGACTATGACTTTATACATGTATGTGTGAGTGAGCATTGGCTAAATGAAGAAGAAGCTAGCTATTTGCAAATTGATGGGCTTATTCCTTTATCTATGTATTGTCGCAAACTCCATATTAGAGGTGGTGTTGGAATTCTTGCAACAGAAAGTATGTTGAGAAGGTGCAGAGTATTGGATATTGAGTGGCTTTGCATTGAAATAGACTTTGAATGCGTAGCTGTAATGCTAGATAGTCTAAACATAATCGTTGTCAGTATATATCATTCTCCATCTGGCAATGAAAATAATTTTTTAAACAACTTAGAATTATTATTGATTTGCCTTAGTCGCATGAATGCTCATACTGTAATTGGTGGTGATGTTAACTCTAAGTTTGACGTCTCGCGAAATCAACCCAGTGTGTATAGGTTGTTAAATCTTCTTAGACAATTTGACTGTAGATATCTAAATAACAAGCCTACTCGCTTGGACTCTTGCTTAGATAACATATTCACAAACATCCCTGTTGAACAGTGTAGTACATGCATAATTCCTCTTGCCATCTCTGACCATAGTGGTCTAGAGTCAACCTTATTGTCTTTCATCACCTCCTGACTGTGATTTGTCAGAAAGTTTCTCATTTCAAAATCTTTCCTTCAGATGTCTTGATAACCTTATGGTGTTGCTAAATAATGTGGACTGGGTAAATCTACTCAATTAGGATATACTACAAGCAGAAGAAAAGTTTGGTTTGTTCTTCTCTAAATTTTTGGAGCTCTTTAATCAGGCTCGTCCTGTAAAAACTATAAGAAAAAAGAAAGAGATTAAAAATTGTGTAGGGTGGTATACTCAAAGTTTAAAACTGATGAAAGAAACTGTCATGGCCTATAGTACGGTTTACCACATCACTAGGACTCAAGCTTCCTATATAGCTTATAAACAACTTAGAAATCTTTATAAACTGGAAGTGAATAAAGCAAAATTAAATGCAAATGCTGCTTTTATTGAAAACTCCAGTATAAATGTCAAGCTGCTTGGACTTTGATTTATAATGTGTCAACACAAAAGAAACATGAGGTAGATGCTACTAACACTCCAGATGACTTCAATAATTTTTTCATTGACTCAGTTACGGAAGTGAGGAACAACATACTACTGTCTCCTGTATCCTTGGTGGAATTTCTACAGCAAATGAAGAGGCCCAACACAAACTTAAATTGGGATTATGTGACTAGTGAAAGTGTGCTTCGTGTTGTATCAAAAATGAAAGCTTCAAGAAGTAAGGATGTGTAAGAACATAATCAAGTACATAATTACTGCTATTGTAATACCATTCGTCATCTGCATTAACTCATGTCTTACGGAAGGTATCTTTCCTAGTTCACAGAAAATTGCAAGAGTTGTCCCTGTCTTCAAGAAAGGAGATAGGATACAGTTAAAAAATTATCGCCCTATCTCGCTAGTACCCATGCTGGGTAAAATCATAGAAGCGGTTGTGAAACATCAGATCTGCAAATTCTTAGATGCTCATAAAATACATTCTGTGTTTCAATTTGGCTTCCGAAAGGCTATGTCCACTACAGATGCCTTGATGAATTTGATTTCTGATATCCTCGTGGCTTTTGAGGATGAGAGCCTTGCTCAGATCACAGCTTGTGACCTGAGCAAGGCTTTTGATTGCATCTATCATGATGTATTACTAAAGAAGTTAGACTATTATGGTATTCGGGGTATTGAACAAAAGTTTTTTAATCTTATTTGGATAAAAGAACCCAATATGTTGATGTAAATGGAAGCATTTCAAATTGTGCTCAAGTCAGGTCTGGGATGCCCCAAGGGTCGGTCCTCGGGCCACTGCTTTTCATTTTGGTAATAAATGATCTACCAAGTAACATCATAGACTCATCTACAATCATGTTCGCTGATGACACCACTTTTTTAAGTGTCCATTCAAACTATGACAGCTTGAAGCTAACAACTGAACTAACCACTGAAAGAGCCATGTGGTTCCATGCAAATAGCCTGCTTTTAAACGAGGATAAAACCAGTGATGGGAAGTAATTGAGTAAAAGTAATCGGATTACAGTAACGATTCCTTTTTTGGTCCCATTTACTTCTGGAAACAAAATTGTAATCGTTACTTTTGAGTAATCGTTACATTTTAGTAATCGAAAAGTATCGAATTGAGAATTTGGCAATGTTGTTTTTTCTACTCGCTGGCAGTCGCTGCAGCGTGAATTTTGCGTTCTTTTTAAAGCGAACATAAAGCGCATTACAGCTGTTGCAGCATCGCTGTAAGGTCGCTGCAGCGGTGGTGAAGTGAAGTCAGATCTGGCTTTACGGGTTTTGCTGCATGGGCTATAAGCCGTTCTATTTTACACTACTTTGCTGCGGCGAAACTGTAGCGATTTAAAAAGCAGCGACGCGACATTTGACATGGCAAGTCAGCATTTCTGTGGAAAAACGTGGCGACGCGACATCAGCTGAGATGAGCGGAAGTCAAAAGTATTTTGTGTGTGTTTTTTTTCAATGGCGACCACAGTCAGAGCAATTTACGGGGAGCGATACTACATTTAATTAGATTTCTGTATGGTTTCCATTTATTTCAAGACGTGTTCAAGAAATTAAAATTGCTGTTAAAAACAGCCTATAAAATTTATTTATATCCCTTTCTTTGAAAAGAAGGTTATGTGTTCCACATTATAAAACTAAGCTCAAACTAACCTCAACTTCAAAGTTAATTACCGAGCATTAGAGGCTCTGTTGAAAATACTGCTTCTGGCATTGAAAATTCATTTATGGGTCTGTCCATGAGAAGAGGTCCACATTCTCCAAAAATTGAAAGTAATAATACAGTGTTGATTGGTACACCAAAATAAAGCTATAATACACTATTTTTGATAACTCAATTTTAAAATATGTTATTTTGGGTATTTCTCCATGTTTTTGAAGCCCAAACTTACATTTGAATTTTGCAGCAAGTACCTGACAAAATTTGTATACTAAAAAAAATTATATTTTAATTAAACTACCAAGACAAAATTTGTATACTAAAAAAAATTATATTTTAATTAAACTACCAAGACATGGGACAAAAACATTTGCTGAATGTTTCTCTGTGTTTTTAAGGTATGTTTAATAACATTTATTTCAGCATAAGATTTTTCAAAATGCAGAAAACCCCACTTTGAAAAATGACAAGTATTTGCTGTCCTGATACTAACAGAAAATACAAAAAAGTTGTGTTTTCACTGAGGCTATGTGTACAAGATGCTAGGAACTGCTAGTTTATGACCCAGGTAATAGATAGCAGTAGACACATTTTAAAAAAATTATCTAGAATTTTTTTATAATGTTTTGTATTATGTCCTGATACTAACGACTTCTGGAGGGAAACTCTAAAGTGCACACTGTTGGACTGCTTTTGTGTGCATATTTTCAATATATTCATATAATTTCAAGAGAGAAAACTGTAGGCACATATCTGTCAACAAACAGATATACTTCTGAATATATTTACAAGCCAAAAATATTTTATTTCCTTGAAATTATAAGCTGTACGTATGCTTTTTTCAACAACATGGGCAAAACAAATTGTGAAAGGCAGAAGTTATTTATGGAAAGTCACAAAACTGATGAAAAATTTAAATTGAAGAGAAAGAACATAATAAAGAATTATACAGGGTGAAAAAACTGAAAAAGAAATAACAGCACTAGAAGCAACATTAAGAAAAGGAGGCAGAAAGAAGAAGACTAAGCCGTGCTACTAAAAAGCAAGCAGATAAAGCTTTCACCATCTGCTGTTGGTAAAGCCTATAAAAGAACTGAAAGAGCAATGCCATTGAGTTCTAGAAAAAGTGGCATATATATATAAACTTGCTTAAAATTTTAGAATAGCCTACCGCTCAATAAGTCAAAATATGACTTTGATACAATTTCATATAAATCTATTCTCACTGTGATAGAAGGAGTTCCTGTCTTAGCTTCATATTCAAGACAAGCAGTGTGCTCCTTTCCTGAATAACAATACAATTGCATTGTAAACATGTATTCTGTAACTTCGTAATGTTGGCCTCAATGTAATTTAATACAACTTGTTATGTTCTATTTAAAAAAATTAATATTATATAATAATAAAATCAGGTAAACTGATATGACAAAGTGCCAATATGTTAATGTTGAATCAATTATAATTGCAATTATGATATGCAGAAAATAAGTTTTTCTAATCAGATTAAAATCGACCAGCGTCAGCAGAACTACAGATTTGTGATACCTTGACAATAGGCCTAACTGTATGTTTGAGTGTCCATTCTTGATTGCTTTAACAAAAGTTTAGTTTTAAATTTTCACTTGACAAGCAAACTTAGATTTACCTTTGGTAATCCGGACGGCCGTTTCGCACTACTTTAGTGCATCATCAGCGGTTTTCTAACTGTTACTGGTGGGTGCCTGTGTTGTACACCTAGGTGGTGTGGGTGTTGCGTTGGTCTTGAGGTGGGAGTGGGAGTGGGAGTATTTGGCGGTGTTTGAATGTCAGGTATCGTGTCAAAAAGTGTGTGTGATTTGAAGTGTAGTTGGTCATTCAGTATAGATGTGGGGTGATTTTTTGTGTGTTTATATATTTCTAGTTGTTCTATTGTGTTTAATTTGCGACTTTTGTGGAGGGTGTGGAGAATTTCCATGTTCGTGTCTATGTTAGAGTAATTGTGGTTTGTGTCAAGTAGGTGTTCTGCATAACAGAAAATCAAATTATGCAGAGTTGTTACTACAGAAGAAAGCCCTGATAATAATAAATTAGGCCCCTCTCAAAGAACACTGTAAGCCTTTATTTATGAAAAGTGGTATATTAACTGATATAAATTTATATGTTTTTTCATGTTTACAATATGCGCACAAGAATTCTAATGTTGGTTTATCTGTTCATGGATTGGACATCCATAATCATAATACAAGAAATCAGTTAATGTTAGATGTTCCCTACAGTAGGCTGTAAAATGACTGTAAAATTTTAGATTTCAAAATATTTAAGGAGAGATTATACAAATGGCTCTGTCTAAATCCATTTTATAGCATAAATGAATATTTTGATTTGAAATCTGTATAATTTTGACTGTTTTTATATTTTGACGTTGTCCATTGCACATTTGTAAGTGTTTAAAGACATTAAAGAGTCCTGTATTCTGTATTCCATCTCTGTGGAAATAATTGAACTTTTATACTGTTTCACGGAGGTGAGGTCTCACTTGGGGACAGGCATGTTTAGTGCAAAAAATTGTCTTTACAAAATGATATATTTGCTTTTCAGTTATTATTGACTCATTTTTTTGAGCTGTTTGTTCTTGTTATAACACTAAGTGTTCCCTATTACAGGCCATGGAGGCCCAGAGGGTTCCAGGAGGTTGAGGCTCCCAGATTTTTAGACATTCGGCACATGAAGGTGGTAAGGTTGTCAGCCTTACGCACCGGCCGCCTTTACCCCCAGGATTGCTCCTGGTACTCATTTCTGTTAGAGGATGAGTCGACCCCAGGGCCATAGTGCCACCAGAAGGATTAGGCCAATTGAAAAACTCAAACGACCTCATCGGGAATCGAACCCGCGACCTTCCGGTTTGTAGCACAGCGCCTCAACCACTACACTATGGCGTACCTCGTTATAACACTAAAATGGAATAAAAATTAAAGTCTGTTGAATTATGAAAGAATGAAAATGACAAGTCAGGCATGGGGCCCTGACACGGAGGTGAGATCTCACATAGCCTACTGTGGCTTAAAATGCAGAAAATTGTAACTTTTGTTTAAAAAGTGGACTATGGGATCAAATAGACCTTATTTCAATCGAACTTATCATAATAATTCATAAATACTTATTTTACAGCAGAAAATCAATTGCGACATGAATCTGCCCTTGTTGGGAGAATGACCCTCCTTACAAATAATATTAGCATTAAGGCAGTGGACCTACTGACAAAATCTACAGCTTGGAACCACAGATTACAAATGAACCTGACTTCCCACATAAAAATTGAAAATATAATCAAGTCTCTCAAAAGTAAAAGCTCGTCTGGATGGGATGAGATAAGTAATAAGTTGTTAAAAAGCTGCTCATCAGAACTCAGTAAACCTCTTAGTCACATATGCAATTGTTCATTAGAAAAGGGAATATTTCCAGAAAGACTGAAGCATGCTATTGTTAAGGCTTTCTTTAAAAAAGGTGACAAAATCTACTATCAAATTACAGACCTATATCGCTCTTAACCTCATTTTCAAAAGTTTTTGAAAAAGTTATGTACAACTGCATAATAACTTACACTATCTTAATTTGGATTTAGAAGTGGCATGTCCACTGAGAATGCTACATTTCAACTCACCACTAAAATATTGGAAGCGTTAGATAAAAAGAAGTACGGTCTGGGAATTTTCTGTGACTTAGCGAAAGCGTTTGACTCTATAAATCATGAAATATTACTTCAAAAATTGGATCATTATGGGTTGGATAATTTAACACTTAAGTGGTTCAAATCATATCTGTCTGATAGAACTCAAAAAGGTAATAATAAATGGAAATGAATCTAACTTAGGGGTTGTTAAGAATGGGGCACCTCAGGGATCAATACTAGGACCTTTGCTCTTTTTAATTTTCATTAATGACTTGCCCTATAACTTAAGTGACGAATCAAAGGTATTGCTCTTCGCAGATGATACTTGTGTACTTGTAACAGGAACTTCACAAGAACATTTATCAAGAATAGCTAGCCTACAAAAGCTTTTCACGAGTTAAACACTTGGTTTCTAGGTAATAAAATGACACTTAATATTGATAAGACCCACTTTATACAATTTACTACAAAAAACAGATGTATCTCAAATCTTGAAATTAATTATGAATCACAAATCATAAAAGAAATTGTTATGTATGTATGTGAATTATAGGGGGTATTTCCATTTATGTTCTGTGTGTGCGCTGAGTGGGCAGTTATGTATAAAGAAGGTCGTGACTCGTCCAATGAGAAAGCGAGCTTGCTCCCGCCAAAAAACTATATAGAGAGTCCATCCAATTTTTTTACAGCATCTATGGACAAATATAACAACCCGTATTTTTCATTTTGTGCAAATTCACTTTAGTTTTTTTTTTAATGATTTTTTAAAAAATTGCGTGTTTTTAGACAATTTGTTGCTAGGAGTGCAGGTTGAAAGTGGCACGTTTTGGTAAAAAATTATTTGTAAAGTTGTTACTTAATATTAAGTCATGAAACCCAACTGTTCTTACTTAAAATTTCACCAGGATTCCAAATATCTTATTGAAATTAACATTTGACTCACATAAAACTTTGTTTTTATTCTTCAAAGTTGGTGCTTCTGAAGTTTTTTCTTCCGTGCAGTCATATAAGTAGAAGTTCATAACTTTTTTCTGCCTGGTGGTATCAGGCTGAAAGAGGTCTCATTTGAAATAGGATGAAATGTACTACAATAGTATGAAATAAAATTCATGGGTATTTGATGTTATCATGTTATAAAAAAAGAAAAAGTATTATAGATGAAAATTTCCATTTTAGCGTTAAACTGTTATCAATGCAAAAGGTTGATTAGTTATATTGATTTTATACAACAATTAATACAGCTTGTACACTCTATTAGGCTTAAAAATACTAGTCATAAATTCAATTTGATATCAAGGATAGCCTAATATTTAAGATTTTTAGGTAGGATTAAAAAGAAAGGTAGCTTGGGTGTACTTAAAGATAATGCAATTTTATGACTTACCAATGTGTTTGGCCTAATCTTTCCTTGGCCAGGCAGCATTAATGTTTTTTTCACTTTTTTTTGAAAGATTGAACATCATTCGTCCGACTTGAGAACTAAATTCTGGTATATCTATGGAGCAAATTATGTCTGTAAAAGGGACCCAGCACTTATCCTCTCTTCCAGTATTTTTGTGTTCTGGGCAAAAAAAGGTTTGTGATGGCCAATGAGGATGCATAAAATTGATGTGGGCATCTTTATTGCCATCGTCGAGCTCCAAAATGAGTCCAATGTAACACTTATCTTCATACACACAACCTACATAGTTATTTGGTTGGAGACTTGGAACTTCCTGTTCTTGAGAAAAGCTATATCTTAGGGAAAAATCTTCATCTTTGCTGAGCCGTTTTGCTGCTATTTCGGTGTTAGATAGCGGTTGAAAAAAATGGAAGGACCTTGTACCAGGTACTGTTTTATGTTTGCTAAAACGCTGATTCAACTTTGGCTCTAAATTTTCTATACTGTCTATATTAATGAATTGAAATTTTATTTTTGAAAACTGTTCATCACAAAACTTGAACATTTCTTCTGGTGTACATATTTGGTCTTTGTATGGTCTCTGAAGGTTGGCTCTTGTCACAGATCGCTTTACTGAGCCGCCTATACCATCACAAGCACATTTTCCGTGGCTAGTAGCATGGAAAGTCCAGGAAGCTTTTAGAAAAAAATCTGCTTCATGAAAACAGAGGTTGACTAAACTCTTGAAGTTCTTATACTGTGCAGCACAGCCATCTGTGATGTATTCTACTTTTGTTAATTTCGGTTGTTTTGCTTTCATATAACTGCAAATTCTACTCTGGACTTCATAAACAAAGTTTACATCGTGTTTCATGTAATCTGATAAAAAACAAAATGATTGCTGTGAAACAGAGGCACCAACATTGTCTCTGTAATAAATTACTACTGGATGTAGTGTGCAAGATGAATGGGACCAATGATAACGTTGAATCTCATCTTGAAGTATGAATCTGTAATTTTCGGAAAAATCCATAAAGCAAAGTATTTCATTTTTGGATACATTTTCTTTCCTCTTTTTTATATATTCAGATTGTTGCTTTGAAATAAAAGAATGGGGGATCAATGCTTCAAGTTTCTCATTCAAAAGTGCAATATAGTCAGATAATGGTAGGAGCATTGTTTGCAGTTCACTTCGATCAGTGTTTGTCCACTGCTTAAAAATTATTTGATCTGAATCATCATAGTCGTCAAGTATAGTTTTAACAAAATCATTCAGTTTGTTGGAATTAGGACATTTATCACACATTCTTAACTTGCATTCCCTGTTTGCATCCTCACACATTAACATTGCAGTTAATTCCTTCAATTTACTTTTATCTAGATTCATTGGACTTATGAGTAGTGCAGGATTTTGATGAATACAACAAACACATACTGAATGAACTCCTCTTTGATTTACTGTTACACACCACTTGGGCCTAAGTTCGCAAAACTTAGATAGTCCAATTTTAGCATTGGGGTACTTTTCTTTAAAAGCTGTGTAAAGTTCCTCTAAATTACAAAGTAATAAACGCTTTTGCATGTAAACATTTCTTGCTATACTGACTTTATCTTTTACTCCTGGCATAAACCTACTAAATTCATCATCTTCATAAAATGCCTTAACATTTTCTACAACATCTATCTTAACTTTATTCTTTTCTTTTGGCTCAGGCAAAGATAATATTCCCTTTCTTTTACGCAACTGGTGTGCCTTTCTAACCATGTACTCTGTCACTTTAAATTCTGAAGCTGTTTTTTTTCTTGACCATGATTGGGGTGTCAGTCTTAAAATTTGAATTCTCTCTCTTTTACTTTTGGTGACTGCAAGTTTCTCTTTAATGGCATTGACTAGGTGGTCCAAATCTTGGGCCTTTTGTGCTACTGGAGACATAGATTCTGTTGATGAAATTGAAGAATCAGATTGTAGTTCATTTTCTGGTAGCCTCAAAACACGTGCAACCTTTGTTTGCATTTTATTTTTAATTTCATTAATTTTTCGTTTGGCATATTTTACCTTTGATCCTGATGCTAATGATTGAACTTTTATTGTAGTCCAGTCAATAAACGTCGAAAAACACCAAATAGAAAAAAAAAATCGTGTAGTTTTGAAATTTTGCAGAGTTGTCGGAGGGAGTGTCCTGAACAACATACTAAAAGTCCCCGAAGGTGGGGGGTGAGCGGGGGGCAGGGGGGCCCGCAGAAGGTCCCTATTTTAGGTTTTTCCCTTATATCTAAACAATGGTGCATCGTAGAGGAAAAGTTGCTATATACAAAATTCAAGCTGATAAAATTTCCTACAAGTTATACTATACACATTTCTTTCTATTCCCAATAGTATTCGAGATATCCGCCAGCGAAAATAACGAATTTTCGAAAAAAGCTCTCTCGCCTCGCGCTTTTCGACACACTTTGCCTTCTAGCGCTTCAGCCCTTAGGTATACAGCAATGTTATCATGAAAGAAGTTGTAGGCAAATAAATTATCTTGAAAATGAGTAGTCATTTGTTTCTTTGTCTTCAAATGTTCAAAAGTTATGAAAATTTTAAGATTTGGTCAAATTTCGAGATTTCGAAAGAAAACCGTATATCGCACTTTCTCTATATTTAGGGGTTATATCTTTGTACATAAGCTGTATATTGTGTATTTATATCATGAAACAAGTGGAGAAACATCACACAACCATTAAAGTTGAAATTATTAAAAATCCGATCACGGTACAAGCACAGTACATGTAATGGAAAATACATTATATTGAAGGCAACAAAGGAAAAATAGGGACAAAAAAATCATGTAGTTTTGAAATTTGGCAGAGATGTGGGGGAAAGTGTCCTAAACAACATAGTAAAAGTCCCCATGGATAGGGGGTGAGGGGCACTTTTACCGGTAAATGTAATTTCCCTCAGTTTTCCCTAAATACACAAAAAACTATGGGTTCTAGCAAAAAAAACAGTTTATGCACAAAATTAAACTACATAAAAGTTCTTATAAAATTTATCTGAATGATATTTCTCTAGAATTAATAGTTCAGGAAATAGAAGGATATGAAGTATGACACAGTTCTGGAAATTCTGTTTTACATACGCCTAGATATTATATTTTTTAACAAAAAAGAGATCAGATGTTAATTAAATTAGCATGATGTCAAGCAAGCAAACTAGTTCTTAGAATAATATTTGTACTAAAGGTAAACATCATACATAAAATAATAATAATAACAATAATAATAATAATTATTATTATTATTATAAAGCTTACAAAAATCACATGGTATGAGTGTACTTTATAAGAAATATAAATCAGGCCTATTAGCCGTTCTATTTTTCGCTTAAAATATTATTTGAAAAAATTGTAAATAGTTAGAATTTGTAGATATTTAGAAATTATAAGACCTAATAGGACTACATAGTACTTTAAATAAATATTTAGTTGTCTATTTTTTTCAGTCTCCAATACTGGAATCCTAGTACTGTACATCGTATGATAAGTTAGGGTTATATTTTTCTATCTACCGAACACTCAGTATTTATACAGATATATAACATTAATTAAAGAGTGCCTAAACAACTTATTTTCCTTGGACGTCATCAATTTTAAATTCATCATCTTCTTCTAATGGTATACTGTTGTATCAAGACAGGTTCCACAAACGGATGAGCATTTAATACTAGCTTTTCTTCCACCTTTCCATATCTTCCACCACACCGAGTTGCACAGCGACAAAATATGATGTGCAAATATTCTCAGGAGCCACATAGACAAGTAAACGTTTATTTAAAGTAATAGGTAGGCCTGCTATTCTTAGAATCTTTAAATATAATTGTCTAATTCCTTACCATTTTTCAAAATACCGGTAATTATTTTAACGAAACATAAAACGTCTCAGCTTTACAAGAAGAATATTAATAATAATAATAATGATAATGAGTTTTATATGCAACATTAACCATTAGTAAGTATATTTTTCTAAGAACTAGTTTGCTTGCTTGGCATCTTGCTAATTTAATTATCATCTGCCTTCTCTTTTGTTAAAAGTATAATATACAGGTGTATGTAAAACAGATTTTCCAGAACTGTGTCATACTTCATATCCTTCTATTTCCTGAACTATTAATTCTACAGAAATATCATTCAAATACATTTTATAAGAACTTTTATGTAGTTTAATTTTGTGCATAAACTGTTTTTTTTGCTAGAACCCTTTAGTTTTTTTGTGTATTTAGGGAAAACTGAGGGAAATTACATTTACCGGTAAATGTGCCCCCCACCCCCCGCTCACCCCCTATCCATGGGGACTTTTACTATGTTGTTTAGGACACTTTCCCCCACATCTCTGCCAAATTTCAAAACTACATGATTCTTTTGTCCCTATTTTTCCTTTGTTGCCTGCAATATAATGTATTTTCCATTACATGTACTGTGCTAGTACCGTGATCGGATTTTTAATAATTTCAACTTTAATGGTTGTGTGATGTTTCTCCACTTGTTTCATGATGTAAATACACAATATACAGCTTATGTACAAAGATATAACCCCTAAATATAGAGAAAGTGCGATATACGGTTTTCTTTCGAAATCTCGAAATTTGACCGAATCTTAAAATTTTTATAACTTTTGAACATTTGAAGACAAAGTAACAAATGACTACTCATTTTCAAGATAATTTATTTGCCTACAACTTCTTTCATGATAGCATTGCTGTATACCTAAGGGCTGAAGCGCTAGAAGGCAAAGTGTGTCGAAAAGCGCGAGGCGAAAGAGCTTTTTTCGAAAATTCGTTATTTTCGCTGGCGGATATCTCGAATACTATTGGGAACAGAAAGAAATGTGTATAGTAAAACTTGTAGGAAATTTTATCAGCTTGAATTTTGTATATAGCAACTTTTCCTCTACGATGCACCATTGTTTAGATATAAGCGAAAAACCTAAAATAGGGACCTTCTGCGGGCCCCCCTGCCCCCCGCTCACCCCCCACCTTCGGGGACTTTTAGTATGTTGTTCAGGACACTCCCTCCGACAACTCTGCAAAATTTCAAAACTACACGATTTTTTTTTCCTATTTTTCATTCGTTGCCTGGACTATTGGTGAAACTCCTATTGTTGCCATACTTGAGTCTAATTCATACTTTTCTAAAACTTTTGAAGGTGTATGAATTTTTTTTGATTTCTTCGCAGGTGTTAAAACACTACTGCCACTAAATTCTCCTTCATAAGACTGACTACAAACACTTTTCTGGTCGTTGTTTTCTTCTTCATCATCATCATGCAAAACAACTTTTTTTCTGCAGTTGTCACAAATCTTTTTGCCTGGAATTAATACGATACCTTTTTTGCTTTTTACTTCTTTAGCAAATTTTAATGTAATCAGTCTTAACCCTGCTTTAATTACTTTTTTGTGGACTTTGTTTGGGTCACAACACTTCATTTGTTTATTTTCATAATACTCTGTATAGTATAGAAAGTGGTGCAAACATACATTAGAAGTAGGAGTCAATGTTCTTGCTATCCTCCAACTAAGAAATTCCTGTACTTGATCAGGTAAATTTGAAACCATCAGATTTTCTTCCTTATCTGTAAAATATTTACTATGACATTGGGAATTAGTTATCAGTCCCACACTGCACTGTTCTTTAGGTGATAACATCAACTCTTCATCTGAACTCATTTTTACAGCAAGTAGTCAACCTAAATTAGCCTATATTGTAATTCATCAACAATTTAGGCCTACTCTAATTTAGGCCTACTCACTGCACAAAAAACTAAATCCAAAACTCACATTTTCTAACTTATTAGAAAAACTATTTCACAAAACTACTGTTCACAATTAGCATAGGCCTACTTGTTAATAATGAACTAAGATGAACTGTCACAACAGAGTTTCAAAACTAACTGAGGTAAGAGAAGCCAATGTTCCTCTTGACCTGTACTGACAAGTTCTTTTGTTTGGTCTCTTGTCTGTGAGTCACATGATTTACTATTTGGTTTGTTCGCAAAGCAGTCAGAAACCAGGAACAAATCGTTCGCGCATGCGCTCTTTCTCCACACGCGTTCGCAAAGCGAGAATCCGTGATTCTGATTTCAATCTTCTGTTCGCAAAGCTCTCACGGACAGTTTCTGTACTATAAGAAAAGTTT
The DNA here is from genome assembly GCA_964059195.1 of Ectobius pallidus. NCBI lineage: Eukaryota > Metazoa > Arthropoda > Insecta > Blattodea > Ectobiidae > Ectobius > Ectobius pallidus. The sequence continues at coordinate 42,665,133 of CAXKWD010000008.1, forward strand.
GCAGGCTCTAGCATGAATTGTTATCAGAGACATGCGCAGTAACCTATTTTCACGCGCCTGACTCCTCCCTCCTATAACATTGCGCCAGATTTATAAACATAGGCTACTTATATGTATGAATAATGGAAGATAATTAAAAGTTTCCCAAAATATAGATTATATTGTCGATGTATATTGCATTTATAACATGTCAAAGGGAAATATATATTTTATTTGCATATCATATCGATTAAACGCAGAAACTATCGATTCCAAATTCTTGTAACCGTTCGCAAAGTGCAAATCACGGGTAAGTTACAGACTGAACTTGCGCAGTACAACAAATTCTCAAGCGGTCACGGATTTGCTTTGCGAACAAACCTATTATGATAATGCTAAACCTACCATCCTGTTGGGAGTAATAAAGGACTCCCTTTGTATTCTCCACAGACATTTATATTATACTTAATGGTCTTGTGTCTCCAAGAGAAGTGAACAGTTAAAATCATTGTTTATGTTAATGTTATGTGTCTATTTATATTTGTTTGTATTGTAACTGTTGAGGCATGCACTAATTTTATTCAGGGCCCTGTGGTCAATCATGTTTAAATGATCTGATGCCAATTTTGTTGGATTAATAAAATATTTTAATTACTGTAATAATTTTTATTATTACATCATTTCATTTTTGGGTTTTTAAAGAGTCATAAAATAAAATCTTTCATAACATGTAAAAGTTAAATTTCATTCAAACAAAAAATATGTCTTATATTATTATGTTTTAGCATATTACAGATCTACTTTTCACCTGACTGTCACCTAAAAAAATTCTTAACAATACCGGTACCCTAGATTTCAAAACAAAATTTGTGATTCCTTTTTTAGGTCTATTAGAGTGAACAAATCTATATGTTAATTGCTGTATAAAATTAATATAACTAATCTAACTTTTGCAATGATAACAGTTAATGCTAAAATGGAAATTTTCATCCATAAAACTTTTTCTTTTTTTTATAACATGATAACATCAAATACACATGAATTTTATTTGATACTATTGTAGTACGTTTCATCCTCTTTCAAATGAGACTCTTTTCAGCCTGATACCACCAGGCAGAAAAAAGTTATGAACTTCTACTTATATGACTCCACGGAAGAAAAAACTTCAGAAGCACCAACTTTGAAGAGTAAAAACAAAGTTTTATGTGAGTCAAATGTTAATTTCAATAAGATATTTGGAATCCTGGTGAAATTTTAAGTAAGAACAGTTGGGTTTCATGACTTAATATTAAGTAACAACTTTACAAATAATTTTTTACGAAAACGTGCCACTTTCAACCTGCACTCCTAGCAACAAATTGTCTAAAAACACGCAATTTTTTAAAAAATCATAAAAAAAACTAAAGTGAATTTGCACAAAATGAAAAATACGGGTTGTTATATTTGTCCATAGATGATGTAAAAAAAATTTCAAGAAAATCTGAGGGGGTGGGGTGCAAAATGTTGTTTTCTCTGGATGATTTGATTTGGAATGACCCACTCATCTAAACGGGAAAGATCATTGCACACATTTAAGTAAAAAACTAAGCTCTAACATCTACCTGTTAAGAAATATTAGAGACCTAGTATCAATTAAATCATTAATTAATATAGCCTAGGCTATATTACGGAATTTTCTACTCACATCTAAATTATGGAATAATTTTTTGGGGGAATTCAAGCGAAAGCGAAAACATATTCAAATTACAAAAAAGAGCCCTTCAAATTATATTTAAATTAAGTAGAAGGCATTCATGCAGAAATATCTTTAAAAACAATAATATCCTCACTATGACTGGTACTGGTATGTACTTATATGAGTTACTTAAACTGATAAAAACAAATGAACCAAATATACACAAAAATAAAGATATTCATGACCATGAGACAAGAACAGCAAATAATGTAGCAATAACTAGACACAATCTTCAAATAACAGCAATGAGTCCCATTGCTACATGGGAATTAAAATATTCAATAAGCTTCCACATGAGGTGAAGAATTTGTCCGAAAACAAATTCTGTAGAACTATACGACATGTACTAGTAACTAATGCATATTATTCCTTGAATGAATTTAATCCAAATAACTTCATACTTGAATAATAATATATATATATATATATATATATATATATATATATATATATATATATATATATATATTTGTAACCCTGTTAATAGTTTTTTATAGATAAACTTGACATACATTTCTTCTCGTTAGAACAAGGGATCGACTTGAACTTAATCTCTTCAAACAACTATTTGTAACTTCCCTAAAGCGAAGCATTTTGTTTGGAAATTTATGACAATGTTCAATAGGAACTCTACTATGTAGAACCTCTATGAACAATAAAGATAAAGATAAAGACGGGCAATAAAAACGCTTTCCTTGAAAATGATGCAAAGTCCTTTGTTAATCCCAAACTGTTTGTAAGCAAGCAAAATTCAACCTTACAATTCAATCACAAGCTGCCCTGTTGGCTTTCTAACACTGTTGCCAGTTATACAAATTTCTCATTTCTGCAGAAAAAATTCCATTCTTTTCAGCCATGTGGATGACCAAAAACCCTTGGGATATTCTTTATGTTCATTAGGTGGGGTGACAATTTTATTTCATTTTATTTTTTAGGGGTTAATATTCTTCACACATTCATACTCATTGACAGGAAAAAAGTTGAAAAGGAAATAACATTTTGTTTTGTGGAAAAATGCATTAGAATATACTTACAAAACCGAGGTTTGGGACAGGGCATGTGAATGACATTTCATTGAATTAAATTTTATTTTGGAATATCAGAATTTAAAGTTAGTGACATTTCAAAGTGATAGTTGTAGTATGGAAGTAGTAGAAACAACCTTTTATTTTAATTTTTTTAAAAGTTGAATTTGAAGGGAAATATCACTCCGGAACACAAATTTTCCCGTATTTGAAGAATCACCCATATACTCTGTTATGTATTATATAACTTAGTGGATAATATTGATAAATTTCAAACTAATTTTAGTGTTCATGGACGTACTACCAGAAACATGAATGATCTACACAGACCAAATAACTAGTTAAAACTCTTTCAGAAGGGTCGCTTATTATTCTGCAATAGGCCTACAGATATAGCCTATAACAAGCTTCCAAACAACATTAAATTATGTATTCAAAGAAAAAGCAAACATTTCAAAACATTTGTCAAGGATTTTTTAATAACTCACACCTTCTACAATTTCGAGGAATATTTCCGGCTTGGATAAATTTGGCAGCTTGCAGTTTCTGTATATTATTGTATACATGCATGTATTTTTTGATCTGACGTGTTCTATATCCATAAGCCCCGCTCACAATAGGATCTACAGGACGAGATATCTACATCTACAAGTAAATATGGAGTTTATTAATAACCAAGAGATTAATTCAAAATAAATGTGCAAAGAAAGAAATCAATGTACTCACCTTAGGTATTCAAAGCAGACGATAACACTTTAGGCCGAATTCAGTAAAACGAGGTTAAGTCAAAGTGTCATTTTAGCCATTCATCATTCAAACAAATAAATAACTTCGGCGCACATTACTTTGATCACAAATAGTGGAACCAACAACATACAGCTTCATTTACATAGTACATACATCCCACTCGTAGATATCCTATAAACATAATAAACAGTTCGTCAGCTGGCGTTCCTGCACGGGACACGAAATATCAAACTAACACAGGGTTGCCATATCAGAAAAGTAAAACAGTCGTATTATACCACAGAACACAAACTTATTATACCACGGGGGTGAAAGTAACATTGAAAGAATAGCAACAGCTCATAAGTTCACTGCCCGACCGGTTGGTGCACTGTGATCGCTGTTGCCATGGCGGCAGGTTTGTTTCGAAACATATGACAGCAATATACGAAAAGGCGTAATATCTGGTTCTTTTCCTGCAGCGATCTCTATGCATTAGTGTTTGGAAAAGGAGGAGGTTTAATTAACTTATTATAAAGATATCAAGTAGCGAAGGTAAGTTAAAATACATTAACTACTTAAAACAATCCTAAATTAATATTTATTCCATGTTCTACAAATTATTAAGATTAATGTTTCGTATTCTTTGTTTCAGAAACGAGTAAAATATTCCTGTAAGTTCCCTGGCTGCGGAAGTAAATACATTTCTACAGGTTTCCTCAAAAATCAAACGTGAACCAACTGAAACAGCGGAAACGTCAGTGCAGTCTAGATGATAATGTGAATTGTGCTAATTATTTAATGTGTGAGACCACTTCCTGGAGAAAGATTTCGTTAACCATACTAGACATAGGTTAAATTACGAAGTTATCCCAAAGCAGCTGGGACTCGTGATTTACAGAGACCCAATCTAATGTGGGAAGTGATCTGAAGCCTCGCCTGGTTTTTGTGAAAATAGAAAGTGTTCATACCGCTGTGTATGACTGAGGAAGTGACAGGAAGGTACTAATATTTACGGTAATGTAATATTTTTAAAATAAGTTTTTATAAATATAATTCAATAATCAAGGATGTTTGTTTTTTATTTATAAAATCATCTAAAGTATTTCATCAGTCACCGAGTCATTTATGTTGTGAGTAGCAGAAATTCTAGAAGGTATTCTACACTACGGTTTGTATAAGATCTGACGCATATTGTTTGCAAGTTATTATTTTTTCTTATTTAAGGTGTTCATAATTTAGTGAATTCTGTGTCAATGTTTTTAAAAGATAATTCCGGAGTGCGCGGGCAAAGAGAGTTAAGTCCACCATCCTCAAAAATTGAGATGTGTCCATAGAGTTGTAAATAAAAATGTTCTCTACATTTGTGTTAAGTCCAGTAAGTCATATTCAGAAACGTATGGTAGTTATGGATGTGTGCCTCATGGGTTCATCCATCTCTAAAGCTGTGTTGGGCTGGTATAGTGTGTTAAGTCACTCTAATTCTCAGTAACAAGAAAGTGGACTTAACTCTCTTTGCCCGCGCACCCCGGAATTGTTTGTATTAGTGGGCTATGGTCATTACCATAGCCCGCTAATACTACTAGTGGGCTATGGTTTTCAGAATTTGGAATGCATTTTCATACATGTGTTCTGGCACGTAAATTTTTCATTCTTACAGCTTAAATGCCCGACCCCTTCGAGCGCTGTAATCTCTTTTTGTTTCCGTGTTTTGACATGTGCTGTTCACTTCTAATAATAATATTGGTGTTCTGTGAGTCGTGCCAACAATTAAAAAATTCTTATTCTTTTTCATATTTATTTATTTATTTATTGTCATTAAGCATAAAAATGCAATAGACATTGTCATGGATAAATTTATAATACAGTATCACTATAATCAGCACAAAATGCATCATTTATATCGTACATTGGAAGATCAAGCGATCATGTCTACCATATCCTTTCAAATCTTTTTATGTTTACATGATAAGCAAATCATTGTTGACGGTAATGGCGGATTATTCAATTGAATATTTTGTGTGGTCTCCATATAATAGCAATAATTAGCGTTTTTTTTATGATACGTAATTCTTTCTGTTGTCGTAAGAATTGTGAAGTGTTTAAGTCTCAATTTTAAGTAATATAGAACTGCACGAGTGCGGCAGATACCTAGTATTTTTCGGTAATCGAGTGCTTATTCAGTACGAAGGATCTGAATAAAATTCTCAGTAATATTACATAATTGTAAATATATTTACTCCATCATATTAATAAGAAGTTTGTGTTAACCACCGCCGTCTCGAGAATTCTCCAGACGGCGGTGGTGTTAACATTCCGTTTCTCCCCGGGAGGGGAGGTTTTTTGTTGTTGAAGTATAAAATAAGTGATGTTACAAATAGTCAAAATGACAATTCTTTACATAACATAATATCAATGGATAGAGAGATCACTAATCCTTGTCAACAAGACACTACAATTCAACAGAACTTAACGTCAAATGTAAAAGAAAACTCAACACATGAAAACATTATGGTAATAATTGATAATGTAATTAATGATCACCCCCGCCAAAGGTTTCACGCCGATACTTATCTTCGGATACAGGTCCATATTTTGTATCCATCAAACAACCAAGACAAGCAATTGGAAATATGCACCCTTTGAAAATTTGACGATGGCTGTTTCGAGCTAATTATGATGTGCATTATATCAATAAAGTATCAAACTGTGCCGTGTCCACGACACATTTAGTTATTTATTTGTATTTATTATCTGAATTCTGGTACTTACTCTGTTTCGGGTCTTCCATATTGTTTGTTTACGTTTGTTCGCGTATTACTGTTCTTTTTTTCTCTACTCTTTGCTTTCAAGTGTATTGCTTTGCTGAGGCAGCCTTCTAATGTTTCACCTCGTGTTGCGCGACCTCAGCGGGTTTTTGTGTGCTAGAGAGCTAGTCTGCATATGGATTTTGAAGTGGTAACATCTCTCTCTCTCTCTCTCTCTCTCTCTCTCTCTCTCTCTCTCTCTCTCTCTCTCGTTTAGGACAATCGCTGTCCTCCGCACTGTCTTCCTATCCTACAGGTATGCTGTATTAATTGGTTTGTGCCTTCCGTACATTTTCCTGGTGTGGTGTCTCTTTGGTTATTTAAATTTGTTTTCTCACTTTAGTTATTTTTGGTCGAGACCCACCAGCTTCTGTTTAGTTTATTAATTCTACAGTTTCGTTTTTCATTTTGTTTAATTGATTAAACAAATTGTTGTTCTTAATAATGATTAATGATTTGCCATTTAACCTAAACTGTTACTCTGTCTTATATGCTGATGACACCTCTTTATTAACCAGTGGCTCTTCTTTGAATGATATCAATATCTCAATGGAATTATCATTAAAAACCGCTACTAAATGGTTTGAGGTTACTGGGTTTAAACTTAATAATGATAAAACTCAACGTATTCTTTTTTTCTCTTAAACAATTACATAATGAAATTACTTTTGATGTTAAACTTTTGGGTATTGTATTGGATTCTAAACTTAATTGGTCTGATCATATTTCTTATGTTTGTAAAAGACTTTCTCGGGTAATTTTCCTACTGAGCCATCTAAAAAATAATGTATCTAAGCACCATCTTAAGATGTCTTATTATGCTCTTTTTCACAGTATACTTTCTTATGGCCTCCATATCTGGGGTAGTGGTGCAGATATCTATAAAGTTTTATTACTACAAAAAAGGCTTGAGAATCATCTCTGGTGCATCTTTTGATGCTCATTGTCGTCCATTGTTTCAAAACTCTAAAATTATCACTGTAGTCAATCAATATATCTTCAACTGTTTGGTAAATATTAAGTCTAATCTCCATGAACAAAATGTTCAATATAATTTACACCAACATAACACTAGGAATAATTACCTCATAGTGACACAAAGTACAAGATTAACTAAAACAAAGAAGTGGTGCAGTAATTTGGGTATTAAGTTGTTCAATAGTTTACCCAAAACTGCACATTCAGTTAAACAGGTTTAGGACTGTTCTGAGAGACTGGCTTGCGAATAATCCATTTTATTCTATTAGTGAGTTTTTTGAAGTTAATATTGATGTTGTTTTCTAAATTTATACACTATACTGCTATTTGACTTAATTCTGTTGTCCATTTTCATTCTCTCTCTTAATTTATGTATGTTGATAGCGACATTTTGATGTGGTTCAAAAACTTAACAAAATAAAAATAAAAAATCAAATCAAATTAATTGCTTTTTGAGATGGAACGACCCGACACACCCTCTTTTCAGTACGAACAATAGTTACGTAAATTACAGTGTTCAACCTGCTACAGCTTTTCTAAGCTGATCCAGACTATTTATGTCAAACACGTCAAGAGTTAATAAAAGTCATGGTTAAGGATTTCTTAAAAATTGAATATAGTTATTCCCTCTGTGGTTCAGTTAACATTCATGGGTAACAATTCCAGTACAAAACTGTTAGATTGACGTACACTTCCAGACTCAACACGCAGCAAATACACTTCTTAATTCTGATTTTAACAAAACTCATCAAACAGAATCTTTCATTCCGGCGTATACTATATTTTCTTTTGGTGTCATCAGGGGTGTAGAAACAAATATCACGTCTGAAGAGATTACGATGCACACTATTGTACCCGAAGGGTCTCAAATTACAAATATCTATAGAATCAATCGACGTGTGAAGGAAATACTTCCTACAGAAACATTAAAACTCACATTTCGCAGTCAGCGACTGCCACGTTCAGTCATACTATATATCATCAAAAATGTATTGTAGATTCATATCTAGAACGCACACAATTATGTCACAACTGCGGGAAATAAAACAATAGGGCGGAACATTGTAGATCGACACCTAAGTGCCTTTACTGTGGCAAGGAACCACATCAAGGGGAATGCCCAGTAGAAGAACTGAGATGCAAGAAGTGGTGCAGTAATTTGGGTATTAAGTTGTTCAATAGTTTACCCAAAACTGCACATTCAGTTAAATTAAACAGGTTTAGGACTGTTCTGAGAGACTGGCTTGCGAATAATCCATTTTATTCTATTAGTGAGTTTTTTGAAGTTAATATTGATGTTGTTTTCTAAATTTATCCACTATACTGCTATTTGACTTAATTCTGTTGGCCATTTTCATTCTCTCTCTTAATTTATGTATGTTGATAGCCACATTTTGATGTGGTTCAAAAATTTTACAAAATAAAAAAAAAAAAAAAATGAAATCAAATTAATGCTTTTTGAGATGGAACGACCCGACACACCCTCTTTTCAGTACGAACAATAGTTACGTAAATTACAGTGATCAACCTGCTACAGCTTTTCTAAGCTGATCCAGACTATTTATGTCAAACACGTCAAGAGTTAATAAAAGTCATGGTTAAGGATTTTTAAAAAATTGAATATAGTTATTCCCTCTGTGGTTCAGTTAACATTCATGGGTAACAATTCCAGTACAAAACTGTTAGATTGACGTACACTTCCAGACTCAACACGCAGCAAATACACTTCTTAATTCTGATTTTAACAAAACTCATCAAACAGAATCTTTCATTCCGGCGTATACTATATTTTCTTTTGGTGTCATCAGGGGTGTAGAAACAAGTATCACGTCTGAAGAGATTACGAAGGACACTATTGTACCCGAAGGGTCTCAAATTACAAATATCTATAGAATCAATCGACGTGTGAAGGAAATACTTCCTACAGAAACATTAAAACTCACATTTTGCAGTCAGCGACTGCCACGTTCAGTCATACTATATCATAAAAACGTATTGTAGATTCATATCTAGAACGCACACAATTATGTCACAACTGCGGGAAATAAAACAATAGGGCGGAACATTGTAGATCGACACCTAAGTGCCTTTACTGTGGCAAGGAACCACATCAAGGGGAATGCCCAGTAGAAGAACTGAGATGCATAAATTGCAAAGGCAATCATAAAACAATAGACGTCGTGAAGTGCCTAGCATATTAACTGGAAAGACTGACATCAATTCCATTCTCTAGATTTGAAGCGAAGTAGATGGCCCTGGGACGCTCATGTTATGCACAAATGGTGCAACAACAAACAAGAACAATATTCAGCAAATGCAACCAATTCCCGACTGGATAACAGCGGAGAATTCTCAACATCGGTGGGAAAAAAAGATCCCATCTCACCAATCCCAAGTATCCACGACACGCACCACTCATACACCAACTAAACGAAAGGAACAAGATAGCCCCTAACGCTCTGAAATGCACAAGTTGAAGAAAGCAATAATTTATCCCAATGGCCGAGTGCCGGATCTAACAATTCCTGTAAGTACACAGCAGACTCGACCCTCGGGGAATGGGTAAATTTCGACACCGAAAGATGATTCATCCTCGCCACATCAACTTAAGAGGATACTATCAATAGATAAAACCTCCAGCTTACGACAACCGACAAGACCTAAAGTCTTAACGACCATCAGTAAGATACTAAGTGAGGCACAGGAACACATTAGGAGTGATCTTGAGAAAGTCGAACATCAAATCAAAGAACTTCTAGATTAAATCTTCATTTGTTTCACTTTTAGGGGATGTAAGGCTCGAAGACTATCAATTCAATTTCGTGATTAATTCCGCCTATAATTTTATGTCTGGAATGAAGATATTGCAATGGAACGCACAAAGCTTAAAAAAGAAATTGGAATAACTTTTACATTTAAACCACCAACATAACTTTGAGATCATAGTCATCCTTGAATCTTGGCTTTCTACTACAAAAACTAAAAATTCATAACTGTACTTCAGTCAGAAATGACAGGGATGGAAAAGGAAGAGGCATTGCCACATTTATTAAAAAATATATCACAATAACCAATTTCTGTATCATAGAAGTACAATGAGAAACCTAAAAATCATTGGTATTTATAACACTAGTTTCAACCATATTGCAGCTACTTTCTGGAACAATATCTTCAACGTAAACAGTAACTTCAAATACATTTTATTGGGAGACTTAAATTTTGAAAAGCCATAGAAGACTTATACGACAACAATGACATAACTTATGCTTCATTGAAGTGCTCAAACGCCAAATTAGCCATCGTATCAATAAGATTACTCCTACTCGACTTGACTATAGAGGTCAACAAAACAGTTCACCGAACCTGACGTTCATTTCGGCAAGTTTCATCCCTCACAGAGAATGGCAACCACTGATAGATACCCTAGGTAGTGACCAATTCTCCAACATTTTAGCTGTAAACAACCATTCGCCTCTCTTTCCTGTCCAATCCATACCACATCGAACACAAATAAAAAAACTGGACAAAATTTAACTATGACATACAGTCCAAGTTGAATCATCTACAGCCTTCCGATACATCTACTGATCTTCTCACCTCAACCTTCCAAGATTACCTAAATTTACATCATCCTCTCATTACGTCTCATAAACATCCGGTTCGAACTAAACCTTCATGGTGGAGTACAGAAATCAAACATGCCATAGCCTAACGAAAATATCCAACTTAAGAAATTCAAAACACATTTAGACTTTATGACCTACTTGCATTTGAGTAGACATATTGCTCATGTGAAACATCTTATCATCTCTGCTAAAAGACAAAATTGGTACCAGTATTGTTCCACCATTGATTGCTCTACCACACCACAACAGATTTGGAGACATGTGAAGTGGTTTACTGGAAAGAAAGATTACTCTTCCACTCCGATTGTTTTTGATATTTCGCTAAAGGCAGATTTCTTACAACAAGTGGCACCGGCACAATTGTATGTCACATGCCAGGGATACACATCAGATCCCCATCCATCTTTAGAGATCCCTTTTTTACACAGAGTGAAATAGCCAGCATCCTATGCAAGGATGGCGTCAAACGATCAGCTCCACGACCTGATCTCGAGATCATACGAGATGATATCTCACGCTCAACAGTGTATATTACCATATTTAGAATACAGCTTTAACGCAACACTACAAGGGAATGTATATCCGTCTCTCTGGAACAAGTGACAGTGATACCTATCCTAAAACCCAATAAATCCGGAATACATCCAACACATTACAGACCAATCATTTTGAGGTCGACACTTCGAAAAATATTTGAACAATTTCTTAATCAACGTATCTCATTCTACATAGAGATTTAATATTATCAGCGCTAAACATTTTGGATTTCGTAAAGGATACAATAGCATGGCGAGTATCTTATATCTAGTCACTGATGTATATGCTGGGTGGTTAAAAAATGAAAACTCCCTGGCTATAACGATTGATCTGAGTAGTGCTTACGATAGAGTTAATCTTCAAATACTGTATGAGAAATTAAGCAACATAGGAATACCATCTACATATATTAATAACATTATCTGCTTAGTGACTAATCATTCTTTGGAATTACCAACATACTACAGTTATCGTCAAAACCGCAAAACATCAATGGGTTTGCCTCACTTTAGCCCTACTTTATTTAATATTTATACTAATCACTTCATAAGATTCGATTTAAGACCATCAGACTACTTTGCTTCGCTGACGACATCATATTGTACTATAGAATAAAAAAGGGTAACCCCATCAATATTCAGGATCTGCAGGAAGATATAGAGCCCTTAACCCAAGAACTTGACACATTGGGAATGGAGATAAATGCCGACAAAAGTGCCTTCACCATATTCCTCAAGAAGAGGACCCCCACCCTCAATTACCTCAAATAATGATAAATCAGGAACCGATACAATACCAACACTCTCTAAAATACCTTGGTGTGCACCTCGACTACATTCTTTCGGGAAATTTCCACTATCAAATGGTGATGAAAAAACTCACCGAAAAACAAAATATATTCCGACTTATAACAGGACGATATTGGGGAAACCATCCTAAAGCGCTTTACCTGCTGTACAATTATTTCATAAGATCCACTCTAGAATATGGAATTCAGGTTTTGCCCCTCCCAACGAAGAACTGGCAAACAAAAATTAGCCCCATGATCTAGAATTTTAGGCACAGGCGGCACACCTAGCAAATTACATGTCTTCAAAGAACTACACTTAAAAACATATCGAGAATGCTCGACAGCAGCATGTATAAAGTATATGCAATTTTTATTTCTCAATACCTTCCACCCGTTATACACGAAACTCAAATATATTACTGAACTGAGAGATAATCCAAACACTTCCCGGATTCTCAACAGATTACCCATTATCTTCGAAATCTTCAAATCCCTTTACTGTGACCGACAAATCCAACCTTTTCCCGAAATATCCTGTCTATTGTTCAGATTACAGTTCCCCCATTCTCCCCATTGGTAAATACTTCAAACCTTTCAGAAAAAATGATATTAATTCTAGTCAAACATTCTTGGATTATATATAAGTTTTTCGACAACAAGAAACTATTATAATTTTAACGGATGGATCAAAAACGGACGTGGGTACGGGTGCTGCATACTTCAACGATATATTTAATGAAAAATAACAATTTAACATCCAGCACAACAGCAGCGTATGCACTGCAGAAATGATAGCAATCCGTCAGGCGATCATGAGCCTTAGAAACATACAAGGTGTTAATATAGTTATTTTCTCGGATTCTCAAAGAGCTCTGGAATAAATAATTCTAAATACTATACAAGTTCTCATGGCTGGAAGTCAGAATTAAATAATTTATCAAAGGAATCCTTGCTAATAACTCTCTCCGATTTGTTTGAACACCAGGTCATCATAAGATTTGAGGCAACGAAATTGCTGACCAATTAGCAAAACAGGCTACTAAACTCCATGTTCAGGAAAAATATCTATTGAATATAAAATATTATATCTCATGCCGTCTACGCATACATAGGCCTACCCCTCCGAAGCAATATATACCCTGGTTCCTAAAAGGTCCTGCTTCTCGTTCCGAAATCTATCTTTTATAAAGTGAAATTTAAAACGGCTATCACAAGAAAGCAGTAAGGGGTAGCGTTCATCCACAAAATAAGAAAGTTTGGCAACTTTCCGTTTCCCCTACCCGACGCCCGGCGTCGCAGTTATGCCCTATTGCCAACGACGCCTGGGTATGCACTCTTACGCAAGGCTTTTTACCAATGTTGTTAAGCCCTTTTGCCAACGACGCCCAGAAACGCACTCTAACGCAAGGCTCTTTACCAATGTTTTTAAGCCCTTATGCCATGGACGTCTGGACAGGCACTCTTACGCAAGGGTTTTTTACCAATTTTGTTACGCCCTTATGCCATGGACGTCTGGATACCCCCTCTTACGCTAGGCTTTTTACCAATTTTGTTACGCCCTTATGCCATGGACGTCTGGACACCCACTCTTATGCACGGTCTTTTAATTTAAGTTGTTACGCCCTTATGGCATAGAACGCCGGGGTACACACTCTTACGCGAGGTTTTTTTGTCCTCTTTTTCGGGACGTTTGCAGTTGGGTCCTTTGGCTATCCCATATGAAGTCCCTATACTTTGAACTTTTTATCCCGCAACGTGAGCCGTGAATTCGGCTCATATCTTGATTATCTAACAGTTTTGTCGCATTCTGCTATCTTTGCTATATTTTATGTATGCTTAGTAAAACACGCCCGGTGGTAAACTCTGTTTTCTCTCTTTCTGAAATTGGTATTCGCTTGTGCTGCCATCTGTATGAAGGCAAGGGAGGTCAGGGCCGTGCTTCGAAACGTCAGTTGTAATTGGGATCACGCACGAGCAGTTTCTCCGTATGCAAAGTTCCACTCAGTGTTTGGTGGGCGTTTCCCGTGATGGCGACCGTCGTCTTCAACGTGGTTCTCGGGTGAGATCTTTGCTTTTTTCTATCATGAATTTAAGGTATTTAAAGTAATTCTGTTTAGTATTTCTCACCCAGTTTTGGCCTTGTCTAAATTTCCGTTCTTCGCTATAGTTAATTATTATGCAGTATCGCGATTCTGGAGAGAAGTTTGAAATTACGCCTACACCATCCGTAATTATTTCTATTCTTCAGTCAGTCTAAAGTTCGTCTGTTATGGGTTGTTTTCACATGTTCTCCCGTTAGCAAAGGCATTTTACTCAGAGCTAGTAATGTGGGTTGAAAGAGATAGTATTGGTCGAAAGGTTGGATCAGGGGCTAAATTCTTATAGCTTTTTCAAAACGGGGTTTCTTGGAGTTTACCACCGTCTAACCAGAGCATTTTTCAAGTTAATTTTTGGGGATTTTGCCACTATAAATGTTATGCAGAAGTTCTTCGGCATATACAGAATGATTCGAAGAATTGGGTTTTTCTTCGTCATACAGAGTGATTAAATTTTTGAGGACATTATTTGAAACGTCTAATAAATGCATATTCTTGGACAAGGGAAGGGAATAAGTAGTTATACCATGTTTTAGAAGAATACCCCTCATGAGGATATTTTAGGTGATTTATTCAATTTTGTATATATATCATTTTAAGGTATAGCGTAAGATCATTTGATGTTTCAGCTTGTTAAATTATTAAATGAATTTGCTGTAAATAATTGTTTCGACCGATGTTTAATTGGTCAAGTTAGAAATAAATTTGTTTCTCCAAGATTATCACCCTTTTCTATTTTGGTCTACATATTTCGGGTTTCCCCTAAATGCTGGGTAGTTATTGGAGTAAAATCCTTCTTTCCTGGGAGTATGGGCACCAGATATTGCAGAAAATAAGCAGTAGCGTTGCTAAATTAGTTAGAAATGAGAAAAACCCGGTCTACTTCAACAAAGCATTTGTACTAGGCTTCGTACATATGTCGTCTGTGCCAAAAGAGTAAAGGGGGCGCAACATTAGTGGAATCGCAGAGCGTAGTTAGGGTTATTTTAGCATTTCATTTCTCTAATTTCACGCTCTGTGTTTTTTTATATAGTTTTTCGAGGGTGGTAATTTTTCACATTGACTTTTCTCGTAAAATTTTATTCCTTTATAATTTTTGGTCTTCTTCCTAAGAGTAGGGGAGATTTTCATGTTGTCTTGGCATTTTGCGTAGTTCTGCATTTCCTCGCTTATTTTCTATATTAAGATATAGCGAGTTTATTTACTTACCTTTTGTGACTGGTATGTTCAGTACTTCAGTTTTCAAGCCTGCTATCGCATTGAATATGAAAAGCGTGTGTTAGCAGTGATTATTTTGGGATCCTTTCTAACCTAACAATAAACTTCGGGTATTTACAAATTGCTATCCGAGTATTTCGGGTTTAGGCATTTTTTGGGTATTGTTGATGGCCTGTTGGGTTTTTATCATAATACTGTGATTATCTATATCGCTATTTGGGTTTTGGTTAAATTTTTGTGAGCGAGATTTGTAGGACCCATGTGTTGGTTTATTGATATTACAGTTTGAAATCTAATGGTGATTTCAATTTTGATATGGGATTTTGAAAATTAACTTCTCGAATCGTTTTGAAGATCCAATAGTGATTTTCATTTTTGAACTTGAACTGTGGAAAATTAAAATTTTAAAAAATACTTCGAGCATTAACTGGGACTTGTATTTTGGGAATTTGAAGTTGAGTTTTTCAGAAAATTTTGGGAAAACGGATAGTTAGTGGTTGTCCGAACTTAATTAATTCTGAGAATATTTCAAGAATCTAAGATTGATTTGTACTTGAATTTGAATTTTGAAATTAATATTTGGGACTATTTCCGCAATTTTGATGGGGAGATGTATTTTGAAAATTAAAGCGAAGTGGATTTTGGAAGGTTACCTGAAACTTAAAGCTGGTTTCTAATTGGAAATTAAACTTGGGAAATAAAGTCTTGAATTTTGAGTAACCTAACCGTGACCTGTAACTGGACATATTATAATTTTTTTTTCGATTACTACAGAATAGTGATTTCTATTCGCAATTGATTACAAATAATTACATACCGATTTTGTGACCTAATGGTGATTAAGATGTGGGCTAATTAAATCCTGCAATTTATTTGTTAATAATTCCGATACTTGATATTGACTTGGTTTTGAGATTGAAATTTGAATTTAATGTCCTTTAATGATTGGGAACCGATTTGTGACTTCTAGCTGGAGATTAAGTATTCGAGTATTTTCAAGTTTGATATCTGTTCTTTTCAAATTTAGATTTTACCGTGAAATTTCCGGTATATTGTAATTTAATAGTGATTGTATTCTGGGAATATTCTTTGAGCTTAGGCATATTATTGAGGCTTAACTGTGAATGTGTATGCTAAAACTAAATTCTGGGCAACTATTTTCATTTATGTATTTGGAGTTCTACACATGAATATTTACTTAAAATTCAGTTAGTAAAAGGCTGTTCTTTATTCGCTTCCTTTTTATAAAGTTTGGCGAACTTTTCAAAATTGGGATTTTGCTATTTCTTTGGTGGATTTTGCTCTCAATCGATCATTATGAGTAATAGGATATATGTCCCCGTAGAATTTTTGTTAAAGGCTGATATTATATACGAATTATTAGTTCGTGGAATCAAAGTGGATTCTGAAGACTCAGTTGGGAATTTGTCTAAATTACTGAAGGATAATTTGTCAAGTCCAGTTGATGTTAGTAATCTAAAAGACATTAAGGTGGAGAATGAATACCCTACATTAGTTTCTAAAACCGAAGAGATTTTTCAACAATGCCAAGAACTTGCAGAAACAGGGCAGTTCTCCCAAAACCAGGTATTACGTTTGCAGGGCCGATTGGACCATATCTCAAATAGATTACAGGATTATTTACAAACAGATATATCCGGGGAACATAGGAGATTACTCTGGCTGCTTCTTCAGGAGGTCTCTTTAGAGAAGGACAGACTTAGGTATCAGTTGGTTGGGAATGTCATGAGGGATTTCGGAATTTCTCCTAAAAGATTTTTTTTAGATGATTCAGTTATCAGGGAACCGCTCCAGCGTACCCCTAAACCCATTGTTCACAATCTAAGTTTTGAAGGTGCTAATAATTTTGCTAAATTGGACCATCCCCTCGGTAAGCTAATATGTCAGTTGGAGGAGTTTACTGATAATTCGCTGGATGAAGTCATTGAATTTTTGAAATGTCTGATTGAAATTAAGGCTATTAACGAAATTTTTGGATTTAATATCAGGCAGCTTCTTGGATTATGTTTTGTTAGGTTGAAGGGGAACTTAAGGAATCTAGTGGGTACCGCGGTTAAGGAGGAGTGGGATTTGCTCCAGTTCCATCACAGTGTGCTGGACTTTTATTTTTCAGCCAGGGATAAAGTCTGTTAAAGAACTACTTTTATCGTGTCCAGGGCGAGAAAGAGTCCTTTGGGGATTATGTCCAGAGCATTAAATGCTATGCTGAAGTTTTTCAAGTTAAGGAAACTGAAGTTCAGGTTGTCCAACATATTCTAGATGGTATGTCCCCGAGAACTAGAAGCCTGGTGGGTTTTGAGAAGAAACCAAAGAATTTTTATGGCTTGGCGCTTTTGGGGGCTAGGCTTGGATCGGTTACATTATCCGATGAGTTGAGAGCTGGAGTATCGGAACTTAACTCTACTCCGGAACCTGCCGTTACGGTCAGTAATGGTTTGGTTCCTCGACCAGCTGAAAATATTGTGAGGACCAGATCTTGCTACTTTTGTCATAGGCCTGGGCATTTTCTTCGGGATTGCCCCAGGAGGGTTTCGCAGAGGATTATGCATCGTGGTTCCAAGACCTCCTATTCTTTTACATCTAATAGTAATTCGTTAGGCCAAGAGGTGCGCGCTGTGGGTAATGAGGAACGGATACGAGGGGTTATTAGGAGAGGTTTACCCTATGTGATGGTGGTATGTGATAATCTGGAAGTGGCTGGTCTGGTGGACAGTGGCTCTACCATCAATATCATGTCCGAATTCATTTATAATAACATTATTAAAGCTCCCAAGAAATATCCGATTTTTGCCGAGAAAATTTCTTGTTTGGTTGCCAATGCCTTACAAATGGAATTCCTGGGGTGGGCCATGATCAAATTTAAAATCGCCGGGTTCTCTTGGAAGGCGAAGTTTTGGGTAGCCCCCTACTTGTCCGTACCCTTGATTTTGGGAGTTCCCTTTGGCGAAGGATCGGGTCTGGTTCTGGATTTTGCTCAGGAAGTTATTTTTTTTAAATTCGCTCCTGAAATCAAAGTTCCTTTTCATAAGGGGCCTTTCTCGGATCCTATTTCATGCAAGAAAGGAGACCTCTTATTAACTGCTGATTCCGGGGAAGATTCTAGTTGGGATTATGGTTCCATTGGTGAGACTCTGAATCATTTGTCTCCGGACCAGAAAGTAATTCTAAAGGGCGTTTGGGATAGTTATCCTGAAGTTTCAACAACTAAACTAGGACTTACTCACCTTCTGGAATATGATATCGAATTGTTGGATAATACGCCGGTCCGCAGGCCTCCGTATAGATTGTCTCCTCCTAAGATTAAGGTAATGAAAAATCTTATCCAGGAAATGTTGGATGAGGGAGTGATAACTACTTCTAAGTCAAATTACAGTAGCCCCATGTTCCTTGTGGAGAAAGGAGAAGGTAAATTTCGGCCGGTCGTTGATTACAGGTATCTGAATTCCATAATCAAAATAGATTCAGTGCCTTTACCTGATATACATTCTTCGTTTAGTTGGTTTGGGAAGGCGAAGTATTTTACCTCGTTCGACCTGAACCAAGCTTATTATCAGATTCCCTTATCTCAAAGATGCAGAAGGTTGACTGCTTTCAACACCGACTGGAACCTTTTTGAATTTACTAGGGTTCCCTTTGGTTTAGCTACCGGCGCCCAAGTTCTGACTCGGCTGCTTGACCAAATATTTGGCGATGTCAAGTATGATTTTGTCATCCACTATTTGGATGAACTTGTAATTTACTCTAACAGCTTTGAGGAACATATCGATCATATTGTCCTGGTTTTGGATAGGTTGAGAGACGCGGGTTTGACCGTTAACCCGGCTAAGGTTACGTTGGCTTCTTCCCGTCTGGCTTTTCTGGGGCATGTTGTTTCGCCTGAAGGCGTCACTATCAATCCCGAGAGAACTAAGGCTATTAGGGAATATTTGCCTCCCAGGGACGCGAAAGGAGTCGCTAGATTCCTGGGTATGGTGAATTTCTTTCACCGGTTCATACCTAATTTAGCCGACAGAGCTGCTCCTTTGAACATCTTGAGGAAAAAAGGGATGAAATTTCAGTGGGGCCCTGAGCAGCAGCGGGCTTTTGATACATTAAAAACTCTGGTGATGAATCCCCCGATTTTGAGTATTCCTGATTTTTCAAAGAGGTTTGTTTTGCAAACCGATGCCTCGTCGGTAGCATTGGGGGCTGTGTTACTTCAGAATTTTGAGGATGGTCGCAAACCTATAGCGTATGCCTCAAGAACGTTAACGGTGCAAGAGCGAGCATTCTCTGCTTATGAGTTGGAGGCGCTGGCGGTACTTTATGCCGTAGAGAAATTCAGGACGTATTTAGAACATTGTGAATTCGACCTAGAAACGGATTGTCAGGCTCTTAGTTGGGTTCTGGCTAAGCCCAGGACCACCGGACGACTTGCCCGCTGGGCGGTTCGGCTCTCAGCTTTCAAGTTCTGTGCCAAGCACATCAGAGCCTCCGAAAATGCGGTGGCAGATGCGTTATCGCGTATGTTCCGTATGCCGCCCGACCAGCCGAGAAGTGATGAAGGTAACCAACTGTTAGGGGAAGAAATTAAGCCCCGAGAAAGCGAGGTTAGCGCGGGTATCTGGGATTCTGGTAACATGCCTTTAGTCTGTGGGATTATGTCAGATTTTCCGTTGGCTTACAAGTCTCTGGCCCTCCATCAAGAAACTGACCCTGAACTGGGCCCTTTGATCAAAGATCTGCAAGCGGGTAAAGTCCTATCCCAGTACGTTCTAAAGAAAGGAGTTTTGCATAGCCCTGATCGGGGGTTACGAAAAGGGAAGATTATTCTGCCATCTGTCCTAGTGGACATGGTATTCAGTTTTTTCACGAGTCTCCTGTCGGTGGGCACTTGGGGCTGTTTAAGACCAGAGCGAAAATTCGTGAGTACTTTGTGTGGCGTGGTATGGAAGCAGATATTAGGGCCCGAGTACGAGCGTGTGCGCGGTGTGCTCAAGCAAAACCCAGCCAGGCAAGCAATTTGGGTTTTCTCAGCTCTCAAGTGCCTGTCGCCCCTTTGGAGCGCTTATTCATAGATTATGTGGGGAAGTTTCCTAGGTCGCGCAATGGCAATCTTTACATACTTGTTGTAGTTGATGCTTTCACAAAATTCGTGTGGCTTTTTCCGGTCAGGGAGGCCAACACTAGAAATACGGTGGAATGTTTGAAGAGAGTTTTCTCCGTGTTTGGTTTTCCCCGCAATCTAGTTTCGGATAATGCCAGCTATTTTGTTTCTGCCACCTTTCGGAAATTTTGTTTTGAGCTCGGGATTAAGCATTGTACTACGTCGCCGTACTATCCACAACCATCTTTGGCGGAACGTTTTAATCGGAACCTTAGGAGCGCCTTGATCGCTTACCATGCCCAAGATCAGACTAACTGGGATCAAAATTTATTCTGGTTACAATTTGCGTTCAACAGCGCTCGCCACGAAGCTCATGGTTTCTCTCCCATTTCTTTGATGCTGGGATTTAAACCTAACGACCCGTTGGCCAACCTGTGGTCGATCCAAGATTTGTTGCCAGATCCGGATCGGTCAGGGCAGGTCAAGGAAATGTGGAATAGAACGGCTAGGAATTTGCAGATTTCCCATGGGAGAAGTACCAAAAGGTATAATAAGCGCCGTAGCCCTGTTCCATTCAAAGAAGGCGATGCGGTGTGGGTCAAAAGCTTTCCCAAGAGCAGTGCCATCAATAAGGTAGCCGCTAAATTATCTGAACGTTTTGTGGGACCGTATAGGATTTTGTCTTTTCTAACGCCTGTTACTGTTCTTTTACAGCATTGTTCTGACGGCAAGAGACGTAAAAGTCACGTGTCCCATTTAAAGCCTGGGTTTACGGGTCCTTAACCGAAATATGTCCTAGTAGGCTTTATTTTAGGGATGGTTTGTTAAGCAAGTCTTTGGGTATATCCTGGTGTTTCTGAAAAGTAAATGACATGTTGGCATAGTTTAAGTTGGGGAATATTGATCTCTCTGCGACCCCCTTTCTACAAATTCTGTGTGTTATTTTATTCAAACAAAAATGTTCTCTTTCTCTGTAATGCAGGGTTTTTCTTATCTGATGTTAGGCTTTACTTATTATAGCATTGGATTTTGGTCATATTCAAATGAGAGGATATATAAAAGAGAGGAGCCTTTAATAAATAAAGGGGCTAGTTAGATTCTTATTGTAAGTGCATCCTGAAAAAGGTTTTTAAAATAAAATAAAAAAAAATTCTTGAGTATATTCTAAGGCTAGTTGGATCCTGCAAATGGGAGAACATGTAGAGTTTATTCGGGATTCGGCACAAAAATATGAACTAAGTGATTCCAATTACGCTCATTTTATTTCAAGAAACAAAAGGGGGAAAATTGGCAAAATCAAAAACAAAAACAACACTTATATTATGTATATTTTTGGGCGTCTACTGTGTTTTATATTTTATGTTGCAGTTTGTGGCTGTTCTGTTGGAGTATGATTCCGTCCCATTTTTCTTCGTACCTGAAGGATTTCTGGACCTATGTAAAGAGGGGGGGCTATGTAGTGGAGCCTCTCTTTCTTCTTGCTTCACTGTCCCTCTCCTGCCTTGTGCTGGCCCATCTTGGTTCCTGCTCTGGAGACGTCTGGAGTTATGGGTTCCTGGAACAGTTAGAGAACCACGGATGATTGGGCGCATTTGTGGAGCGTCTATCTGGATTTCCAAAAAGGGAAACAAACTGCTTCTGCACTAAGAAATAAATGTAAGCAAGGAATTGGAGGAGAAATCGTGTTTTGGATGGAGCACAGTTAGCAGCATGTTGGAAATGAACTGTTGTAGCATGGTGGAAAAAAGTTATTACAGGCAAGGCATGCGAGCTGAACATAGCTTGACTTATACCAAGGCAATCTGAGGCTGTGTCTACATTCATGCTTATTGTGTTTATGAAGAGCCTGGATATTATATGGGTGAAAACTCCATGCAAGCAAAGAAAAAGCATAGAGCAAGGCCATCTTTAGCAAGCATTTAGCCTTTTGCACTTGCCTTATTGTGAAGAGCAATTGTTGAAGAGTCGTCGGGCACCCTGTCCGGCTGTGGATGTCGCAACTGTTGCAGTTGCCGTGCAGTAACCTCTCCCGTATGGTAGATTACAACACTGGTAATCTGAATCCACAAAACCTTGTTCATCCGTCTTCTGAATTCTATTCCTGTTGGTTATTCTATATTCCTGTTTGTTTTTCCTGGGCGGCATGCCATCCTGTTTTACCACCCACCCCTGCACCATCTGGACTCTCAGCCTTTCTCTCAAGCTGGAGCACTCACAACTCATGAGTTAGCTTGGTTGCTCTGTGTTCGTCCGGTTGATGGTTACCGGCCTGCCTGCCACCTTCTTCCTTGGACTGGATCCTTGGTGCTCTGTCTGGTGTGATGGACCTCTTGAAGTTGCTGTGGGCACTGACAGTGCTTTTCTCCTTGGATCTTCCGGTTCCTGGCAATATGGTGTTCCTGCTACGGCGGTGTGGAAGTCATCGCAGTCCTGTGCGCCTGCACAGATTTCCGTGGTTCCTGTCTTCTGTGGTGTTTGTTCTTGTCTCCCACCCGGGGGGGAGGACGAGTGGAGTGGTATTAAGAAGATTGGACTCTAAAGAAAAAGAGTGTTTGTCTCTTCCTGAAGTTGCTGGGGCATCGGGCAAGGCATTGGAAACATTTTGGGCAGTGTTCAAGACTAAAGATTGTGCTTTTTGGTGTTTCATGTATATTTTGGGGGATGTTTAAAGAAAAAAATGTGTTCTGGGTTTTAAAATAAAAAAAAAATAAAGTCCTTGACTTTATTTTTTTTTTGGGGAAGTCAGGGGAGTTTGAGCCGTGAATTCGGCTCATATCTTGATTATCTAACAGTTTTGTCGCATTCTGCTATCTTTGCTATATTTTATGTATGCTTAGTAAAACACGCCCGGTGGTAAACTCTGTTTTCTCTCTTTCTGAAATTGGTATTCGCTTGTGCTGCCATCTGTATGAAGGCAAGGGAGGTCAGGGCCGTGCTTCGAAACGTCAGTTGTAATTGGGATCACGCACGAGCAGTTTCTCCGTATGCAAAGTTCCACTCAGTGTTTGGTGGGCGTTTCCCGTGATGGCGACCGTCGTCTTCAACGTGGTTCTCGGGTGAGATCTTTGCTTTTTTCTATCATGAATTTAAGGTATTTAAAGTAATTCTGTTTAGTATTTCTCACCCAGTTTTGGCCTTGTCTAAATTTCCGTTCTTCGCTATAGTTAATTATTATGCAGTATCGCGATTCTGGAGAGAAGTTTGAAATTACGCCTACACCATCCGTAATTATTTCTATTCTTCAGTCAGTCTAAAGTTCGTCTGTTATGGGTTGTTTTCACATGTTCTCCCGTTAGCAAAGGCATTTTACTCAGAGCTAGTAATGTGGGTTGAAAGAGATAGTATTGGTCGAAAGTTTGGATCAGGGGCTAAATTCTTATAGCTTTTTCAAAACGGGGTTTCTTGGAGTTTACCACCGTCTAACCAGAGCATTTTTCAAGTTAATTTTTGGGGATTTTGCCACTATAAATGTTATGCAGAAGTTCTTCGGCATATACAGAATGATTCGAAGAATTGGGTTTTTCTTCGTCATACAGAGTGAATAAATTTTTGAGGACATTATTTGAAACGTCTAATAAATGCATATTCTTGGACAAGGGAAGGGAATAAGTAGTTATACCATGTTTTAGAAGAATACCCCTCATGAGGATATTTTAGGTGATTTATTCAATTTTGTATATATATCATTTTAAGGTATAGCGTAAGATCATTTGATGTTTCAGCTTGTTAAATTATTAAATGAATTTGCTGTAAATAATTGTTTCGACCGATGTTTAATTGGTCAAGTTAGAAATAAATTTGTTTCTCCAAGATTATCACCCTTTTCTATTTTGGTCTACATATTTCGGGTTTTCCCCTAAATGCTGGGTAGTTATTGGAGTAAAATCCTTTTTTCCTGGGAGTATGGGCACCAGATATTGCAGAAAATAAGCAGTAGCGTTGCTAAATTAGTTAGAAATGAGAAAAACCCGGTCTACTTCAACAAAGCATTTGTACTAGGCTTCGTACATATGTCGTCTGTGCCAAAAGAGTAAAGGGGGCGCAACAAACGTTATGACCTTTTGACAGCTGTAGTCGCTATCCCAGGACTTACATATGACGCCCTCATTATATTGCGTTCTTACGCATGTTAATTTTATATTTATTTAATAAAATCTTGTCATAGATGTGGATTCGAACCATTCAAGTTGTCATTACTGGCTACCTGTTTTTAACCGCGTGGTCACGGTAACATCTACTGTTCCACCTGCTAACTTTGTCTCATATAATATTCAGTTTTTCTCAGTGAGTCATGATATTTATGTCATAATTGTCTACTAGATCGCGCTAGTTAACAGTCATTACTTTCAGAATTGTCTCCTAGATGCCAGTTGTGTACCATGCTATAAGATGGCGACTACCGCTAAATTCAAAATTCAAAACATTGTCTCATATAATATTCAGTTTTTCTCAGTGAGTCATGTTATTCAATCTTGTGCTTTCATAATTGTCTACTAGATCGCGCTAGTTAACAGTCATTACTTTCAGAATTGTCTCCTAGAAAGCAGTTGTGTACCATGCTATAAGATGGCGACTACCGCTAAATTCAAAATTCAAAACATTGTCTCATATAATATTCAGTTTTTCTCAGTGAGTCATGTTATTCAATCTTGTGCTTTCATAATTGTCTACTAGATCGCGCTAGTTAACAGTCATTACTTTCAGAATTG
This sequence comes from Ectobius pallidus, assembly GCA_964059195.1. NCBI lineage: Eukaryota > Metazoa > Arthropoda > Insecta > Blattodea > Ectobiidae > Ectobius > Ectobius pallidus. Next base: position 42,690,466 of record CAXKWD010000008.1, read on the forward strand.
TCTCCTAGAAAGCAGTTGTGTACCATGCTATAAGATGGCGACTACCGCTAAAATTTAAAAATTCAAAACATTGTCTCATATAATATTCATTTTTCTCAGTGCGGTCATGTTGTTCAATATTGTGTTTTCATAATTGTCTACTAGATCGCGCTAGTTAACAGTCATTACTTTCAGAATAGTCTCCTGGAAGGCAGTTATGTACCATGCTATAAGGAGACGACTACCGCTAAATTCAAAATTCAAAACATTGGCCAAGATGGAATCGAAATTTAATTTTTAAAAATGGAGGGATGTTTGAAAAAAAATCAAAATGGTTGTAATATTTCAATTTTGCCGCGTTAACACATTAATATGATTTAATATTCATTAAAATGATGTTTTCAAACAAGTTTTCGTCGGAGCCCTCAAATGGTGGCTGGGGAGGGCATAACAGCCTAATATGATTTAGTATTCTTTAAAATACCGTCTTCAAAATAAGTTTTCTAGATAAAGTCTACACAAAACCCCTAATTTTTGTAATTATGTAGGCCTATTTGTCATGCATAACAACCTATTATGTTATAATATTCCTTAAAAGAATGTCTTCAAATAAGATTTTTATGCCAAGTCGACAAAAAAGGCCTAATTCTGTAAATTAATACATAGGCCTATATGTCATGCATAACAGCCTATTATGTTTTAGTATTCTTTAAAATACTGTCTTCAAAATAAGTTTTCTAGATAAAGTAAAAACTATACCAAGTAACGATAGGGATCGTTTCCTGAATCTCGTGGGTGCAATGTCTTAAATCGAAACGTGTGATTTAATTTGCGAAACACTGGAACATCCTTAGAGATGGTAAGTAGTGCGCGTTTTGCTTTTCAATCGGAAACTTCTTTTTAGGTTTCCAGTGCAATATGTTTTCTCAAACATAGCCTATATCTTTAGACAGAGTGTTACAAAGTAGACCTACCCTATTGCACTTTACTGTATTGACGTATTATGACTCTATTCAGTTTCCGTTTGAAGGTAGAGAGCGGTACAACTAGAAAGACAGATATCGCCTGGGAGGGGGAGAGTGAATGGAAAGGAAGTCTACATTGCAATGCATTTCACTGTACCAAATACCAAGAGCGTTTGCGTGTTCAAATGTCTTCCTAGCCGGTCAGATCTCTTTGGTACGACAGGACATTAACTTAGATAGAATGGTTGCCTTTTTTCAGAACTGCTTCTATCTGATGCCATTCTAATCCTCTTCGAACAGTCAATCAGTGAATTTAAGGGTAATGTTTTGCAGTTCAGTATAATGCAACCAAATACGTACAACAGTAGTACTTCACAAAAGAAGTAGCGAATGACAGCGGCAACACAGGGGAAACCCATGCGACTACAACAGCACTTGTTTTTGTTGGTGTCGAAGTCTGTGCAGATTTTCCTATTTGGGAACAATGCTTTTATATTATTTTGTAGATAGACGATGGTATGGGACGAGGCCTTCTTAGGGGAAAAAAGAATTATCTGATTATATTATATCTCCGTGAAATTATTAAAGAGTTTATATGTAATGTGTAATGGTCTTTCAGGTTGTTCAGGAAAATGGTTCTACCCTTTTAGTACATATGGAGTAACAAAATGAATGTTTGACATACCCATTGCTACAGATGTTGTCTTGAAGACTGAAACCAGTAGCGAATTCACCGAGCTAATATTACACAGTCGTTGTGTTGAAAACTAAACTATGACATATCGTTAGTGTTCTCAATATGGTTTTGGATCATGAAAAGTATGTCGTGTCAAGGATAAAAATATTTTCATACGATACAAAGTTAATTCAGGATGTATGTTAATAACATATAAAAATAAAAACTTTCTATTCTATAAGAATACACCTACAATTTCGGGAACATTCCCAGGAACTGATATAACATTAGGAAAAAACATTCCTATGCTATTTCTGGTAGTCATGTAAGAAATCTGGACATTTCTGTATCATTACAAGTATTGCTCAGTTCAGTTTCCAAAGACCTGGTCAATGTTTACAAGATGTTCATAAATAACTTGATGTTATTTCACACAATTTAACGTTGGATTTTATTACTGCACAAACACTATGAAACCAATTAATTAGAAACATCTTAACCTAAATAGTTTTTGCTTACGAAAACGTTTTATCAGAACAGGATCGCGATTCCACATATTTATCTGTAACTCAGACAAACAAGGCGACGTTTTCATAATATTATTCCTATCGTAGCAAATGTTCACCAAAATTTTCTTTTGCTCAAACAGACATTGTAACTTTTCGAAGTGAAACCTCAGAACAACAAAATATTGTCCATAAATTAGATTTCAGGATAGAATGGCTTTTAACACAGGGACATGAGATGTTCGGGGTTGAAATAAAGTATCATATAATTTGACATTAGTCAGGAATAATAATTTATTTTTCACAACCCACGTTATAGTACAAGAATGTAAAAGATATCTTACATTTATATCAGACGTATGTTCTATCAGATGTCTGTAAAAAATCCTATCAATGATACGTTACTCATAGCTGTATGGTTTTTCCTATGGTCAATGTTAAATAATTTCTACGAAACCAATTAAATAGAAACAACCTAACCAAAATTAGCATTGTTTACGTTTAACAGAATTGATCCTCTATGTGTTCTGTATTTTGTCAGATGTAATTTATGTAAAATTGTTAGTTTTCTACATAATGTGTAATCTACAAATTGAAATAAGAAAAGTAATTATATTTTCTTCTGTTTTTCATATGTTAAAGAAAACTTTCTACAGATTATTATTCATTAAACTAATCCTATCTTTGTAAGACGTTATAGTCGACAAGTCTTCAGCGCAAAGCTTTTTCTATAGACCTCTTCAATGTTAGTTTCCTTAAGCAATCAGCTTACCAACATTCATAAAAGAAAATATTGTATCTTAAAACGTCTACCTCTTCTGTGAATACAAAATATTAAATGGAGTTAGCAATTGATACAGAAAAAAATTAAATATGAGACTGTAGTGAACAATGTTAGAAGATAAATTATTAAAATTTTGTTCTATAGGCCTATTTATTTAAAAAAATTACGTCTTAAGTTTGTTGGCAAATGTAATGCATATCAATGGTAAGATAGGATGGGATAGGTATTTTATCTGGAATTTTATCCTAATATTAACAGAATGAAGAACCACCGCATGAACATTTTAAATTACCATTAATTTTAAGTTCCAGTTTTAGGCCTACAAGTATATTCGTTGTAGCAATGCATTGTTAAGCAGCTAAATGTTACAATTGAAAAGGATTCGTACTAAAATTTAAGGCACACGTTTTCAATTAATTGGATACTGTTCTGACAGAATTAAACACAACTTGTATCTGGTAACATACACCAGTTTTCATAATTAAAATTGTACTCGCAACTATGTAACGATAACCTGAAATGAACTTAACAAAATCTACATTATAATTTTTACCATATTGAAACTTGACTTACAGTTTGTTTTTTGTAGGGCCTACTGTTAACACCGAGACGTTTTCAGTTCAAAGCATAAATGAATGTTCTGATTTCAGTTTTAAAATGATCACATAACTTTTCTCTGCTACTAAATTTATATTCTATTTTATTCCGTCATGAAAGTTAACTTCCATTTACAGTTGTATGTAAAGACAAAAATGTTATAACGGGTGTTTGAACAAAAGAAAATTCTGTTAAACACCAGCAACCTTACGAATATTTTCTGAAAAAGTCGCAGTGCTTGTATGAAATCAGGTACAGGAGAAGAGAAAAAGTTATAATGTGTCTTTGAACAAAATAAAATATTTGTAAACACTTATATTCATTTAAATAATTTTTTGATAGTGTCTTTCTGTTCTTTGAAGTTAAAGACAAAGTTGTGGAAACAGTTGTATGCATAAACAAATAAATATGTTATAATATGCTTTTGAGCAAAAGAACATTCTGCTAAACACATGCATCCTTTTCTGAAAAAAACGTCGCACTGTTTGATTTATAACAGTTGCAGGAGAAGAGAAGAAAGTTATATTGTGTGTTTGAACAAAATATAATTCTGGTAAACACCTACATCCTTGGAAATAATTGTTGGATAGTGGCATTCTGCTGTTTTAAGTTTGTAAATACGTTTTTTTATTTAAATAATATTCTGTCAGTTGTCAACCATGACTTGTATAAATAATTTAGTTTTCAAAGCGACTGAAGTGCAGAAAGAAGACATTTTCAAAATAATTAGGTTCAAGTTACTAATATTTTCTACATTTAAATAATGTTATACAGTTTTAATCACAAGTTGTGTAAAATAATTTAGTTTTCGTATTAGCATGAGTTAGAGAAGTAGTAAGTTTCTTGTTTTCGTATTAGCGTGAGTGCAGAAGTAGTAAGTTTCTTGTTTTCGTATTAGCGTGAGTGTAGAAGTTGTCGGTTTCTTCTAATTAACAACAAGTTAGACATTTTTGTGAATACTTTTTTGATTTAAATAATATTCTGTAAGTTTTTCAACCATGACTTGTATAAATAATTTAGTTGTTATAACGACTGAAGTGTACAAAGAAGACATTTTCAAATTAATTAGTTACACGTTAGTAATATTTTCTACATTTAAATAATATTATACTGTTTTTAATCACATGTTGTGTAAAATAATTTCGTTATCGTGTTAGCATGAGTGAAGAAGTAGTAAGTCTCTTCTAAATAACAACAAGTTAGGCATTTTGTAAATATATTTTTGATTTAAATAACATTTTCTCAGTTTTCAACCATGACTTGAATAAATAATTTAGTTTTCATAGCGACTGAAGTGTAGAAAGAAGACATTTTCAAAATAATTAGGTTCAAGTTAGCAATATTTTCTACATTTAAATAATATTATACAGTCTTTAATCACAAATTGTGTAAAATTGTGAGTGTAGAAGTAGTAAGTTTTCTTCTAATTAATAACAAGTTAGACATTTTTGTGAATACGTTTTTTATTTAAATAATATTCTGTCAGTTTTGAACCATGACTTGTATAAGTAATTTAGTTTTTTGACTGAAGTGTATAAAAGAAGACATTTTCAAATTAATTAGGTTCAAGTTAGTAATATATTCTACATTTAAATAATATTATACAGTCTTTAATAACAAATTGTGTAAAATTGTGAGTGTAGAAGTAGTAAGTTTTCTTCTAATTAACAAGTTAGACATTTTTGTGAATACGTTTTTTATTTAAATAATATTCTGTCAGTTTTTAACCATGACTTGTATAAGTAATTTAGTTTTTGGAGACTGAAGTGTAAAAAAGAAGACATTTTCAAATTAATTAGGTACACAATAGTGATATATATATTCTACATTTAAATAATATTATAAAGTTTTTAATACCAGTTGTGTAAAATAATTTGAGTTTTCGTATTGGCATGAGTGAAGAAGTTTCTTCTAATTAACAAGTTAGGCATTTTTGTAAATATATTTTTAATTTAAATAACATTTTCTCAGTTTTCAACCATGACTTGTATAAATAATTTAGTTTTCATAGCGACTGAAGTGTAGAAAGAAGACATTTTCAAAATAATTAGGTTCAAGTTAGTAACATTTTCTACATTTAAATAATATTATACAGTCTTTTATCACAAGATGTGTAAAATAATATTGTTTTCGTATTAGTGTAATTGTAGAAGTAGTAAGTTTTCTTCTTATTAACAACAAGTTAGACATTTTTGTGAAAAGATTTTTGATTTAAATAATAATCTGTCAGTTTTTATCCATGACTTGTATAAATAATTTAGTTTTTATAGTGACTGAAGTGTAAAAATGAAGACATTTTCAAATTAATTAGGTACACGTTAGTAATATATATTCTACAATTAAATAATATTATAAAGTTTTATTCACAAATTGTGTAAAATAATTTCGTTTTCGTATTAGCATGAGTGAAGAAGTTTCTTCTAATTAACAAGATAGGCATTTTTGTAAATATATTTTTGATTTAAATAACATTTTCTCAGTTTTCAACCATGACTTGTATAAAGAATTTAGTTTTCATAGCGACTGAAGTGTAGAAAGAAGACATTTTCAAAATAATTAGGTTCAAGTTAGTAATATTTTCTACATTTAAATAATATTATACAGTCTTTAATCATAAATTGTGTAAAATTGTGGGGGTAGAAGTAGTACGTTTTCTTCTAATTAACAAGTTAGACATTTTTTGTGAATACGTTTTTGATTTAAATAATAATCTGTCACTTTTTAACCATGACGTGTATAAATAATTTAGTTTTTATAGTGACTGAAGTGTAAAAAAAGAAGACATTTTCAAATTAATTAGGTACACGTTAGTAATATATATTCTACATTTAAATAATATTATAAAGTTTTTATTCACGAATTGTGTAAAATAATTTCGTTTTCGTATTAGCATGAGTGAAAAAGTAGTAAATTTCTTCTAATTAACAAGTTAGGCATTTTTGTAAATACATTATTGATTTAAATAACATTTTCTCAGTATTCAACCATGACTTGTATAAATAATTTAGTTTTCATAGCGACTGAAGTGTAGAAAGGAGACATTTTCAAAATAATTAGGTTCAAGTTAGTAATATTTTCTACATTTAATTAATATTATACAGTCTTTAATCACAAGTTGTGTAAAATAATTTCGTTTTCGTATTAGCATGAGTGAAGAAGTAGTAAGTTTTCTTCTAATTAACAACAAGTTAGACATTTTTGTAAATATATTTTAGATTTAAATAATATTCTGTCAGTTTTCAACCATGACTTGTATAAATAATTTAGATTTTATAGTGACTGAAGTGTAAAAAGAAGACATTTTCAAATTAATTAGGTGCACGTTAGTAATATATATATTCTACATTTAAATATTATTTTAAAGTTTTTAATCACAAGTTGTGTAAAATAATATAGTTTTCGTACTAGCGTGAGTGGAGAAGTAGTAAGCTTTCTTCTAATTAACTACAAGTTAAGACATTTTTTGAATACTTTTTTATTTTAATTAATATTCCTGCCGTTTTCAACCTTGACTTTTATAAGTAATTTAGTTTTTATAGCGACTGAAGTGACAAAAAAGACATTTTCAAATTAATTAGGTTACACGTTAGTAATATTTTCTACATTTAAATAATATTAAACAGTTTTTAATCACAAGTTGTGTAAAATAATTTAGTTTTCGTATTAGAGTGAGTGCAGGAGTAGTAAGATTCTCCTAATTAACAACAAGTTAGAGAATTTTGTGAATACTTTTTGATTTAAATAATATTCCGTCAGTTTTCAAGCATGACTTTTAAAAATAATTTAGTTTTTATAGCGAGTGAAAGTGTACAAAGAAGATATTTTCAAATTAATTAGGTAGAAGTTAGAAATATTTCTACATTTAAATAATATTATACACAAGTTGTGTAAAATAATTTAGTTTTCGTAATAGCGTGTATGCAGAGGTAATTAGTTTCTTTTTCATAGCGACTGAAGTGTACAAAGAAGACATTTTCAAAATTAATCAGGAAGAAGTTAGTAATATTTCTACATTTAAATAATATTCTACAGTTTTTAATCACAAGTTGTGTAAAATAATTTAGTTTTCTTCAGAGGTAGAACCTATGTATCAAACATGCTTACACAAACAAGTATGAGCTACCTTTTATAACATTACAGTTTTGTACAGTATGTTTGCACAAGTATGTACCTTCAAAGACTCAAAGTGACCTTCTTCTGACGTTTCAAAACAAAAAAATGATGTTAGGACTCACGGTGTTCACGTCAGGGAAGACATCTCTGGCATCCTTTCCTTCAGCACTTTTGTTTTGGATGACGTGTAGGGCTTCTCTGTCTAGAGATGTCTTAAAGAGTTTCACAAAATTCGTAGGTGTTCCATCAACAAATTATTTATATATGACATCACAGGATATTGCATCACTACAGACTTGTTCGAAGCTATTTCATGCTCATACACGTGCGAGACAGGTTCAAACGTGTTTCAATGTCATACAGTATAAGAAGTTATAATCATAACTTTTTCTTTTTTTACCATACGTGAGCGAGAAGCATAATGTGTATGATGTCTCTATATTTTATGCGACATATTGGGACGATTGATATGTCTAAATAATCTGATCGACGTTAAACTTTTAAAGACTGCCCCTTACCGTTTATGGACTTGGCCCAAATGAGCGAAGATGGATTCTACTATACTGGATACTTGGATGTAGCCGAGTGTGTGTAGTGTCATACACAAATAGGACAATGAGGAGAAACGGACGATCCAGCAAATGACCATAAAAGATGGGGCCCGCTACTGCAAGTTTATAAATAAAACTAAAGGCGAGGTGAGGTCCTCGTAGACCTGGCCTGGGATGTTTGCGGTACAGGTGAAATGTCGCATTGTACTTGTGTTCCTGTGTGCAGCGAAAGTGATGTGTACGGTTAAGAACGGCACACATTATACCATTTTTTGTTTTGCATACAAATGTTTCCACAACTTTGTCTTTAACCTTAAAGAACAGAAAGACACTATCCAAAAATTATTTCCATGGATGTAGGTGTTTACCAGAATTTTATTTTGTTCAGACACATATAACTTTTTCTCTCTTCTCCTGCAAATGTTTTAAAACAAACAGTACGACGTTTTTCAGAAAAGGATGCATGTGTTTAGCAGAATGCTCTTTTGCTCAAAAACATATTATAACATATTTGTCTCTGCATACAACTGTTTCCACAACTTTGTCTTTAACTTAAAAGAACACAAAGACACTATCAAAAATTATTTAAATGAATGTAAGTGTTTACCAGAATTTTATTTTGTTCAAAGACATATTATAACTTTTTTCTCTTCTCCTGTAACTGATTTCAAACAAGCAGTGCGACTTTTTCAGAAATATTCGTAAGATTGCGGGTGTTTAACAGAATTTTCTTTTGTTCAAAAACCCGTTATAACATTTTTGTCTTTACATACAACGGTAAATGGAAATTAACTTTTATGACGGAATAAAATAGAATGTAAATTTGGTAGCAGAGAAAAGTTATGTGATCATTTTAAAACTGAAATCAGAACATTCATTTATGTTCGAGCAAGCTATAGGTTTTTACTAGCATCTTTCTACGTGTCTAGTTAGTCGTTCTGTTCAAACTCGCAGCTAAATCTATTCCCGCTGAATCAGCTATTGCAGCGGAGTGATACAAGTTATTACCGCCTGTTCACTGGCCTCCCGCCATAGCAGGTGTAAGCTTAGACGCCTCGTGCATACATTACATCGTCAGTACAAGTTAGTTAGCAGCCCGCATCCACATGAGAGAGTCTATGTTGGATCGCTCTCCAGATTCGCGCCAATTGTAAGACAATAGCCACAGTGGTTTGCTCTTAAATCGCGAATAAATACATAATATTTCCAGATACAAGTATTATCGTGTGCGAGTATTTAATCTACACTAATTACAGTAGATTCATCATTATCGGCTTAGTAGATTCTTCTAAAAGCTCGTGTATTAGTTCGACAGCATTGTGCAACATCACGCGTTCACAATAGATCAGCTATAAAGTGCATTATCTTCAAGATTTAATTGTTAAAGCATCCTAAAAGGAATTCAGCAATTATTCCGAGTATTTTGATATAAGGTTTATTACTGGCAATAAATACAGAACATTTATTCGCCACGTGCCCTAAATTACGCGCCAAATCTCAGTACAGTGATTATTGCAAGTGTCGCAATTAGATTTTAGCTTATATTTCATTTAGTGCTTCATTCAGTTTATTTTAGTGCATTATTTAACCTACATCGTGTGAATAAAGAGTTACATTGTATTGTTACATGAATACGGTTTATTCCCAGTTGTGTTCGAGGATCCCTGAATCCAACGACCTGAGTTCTATAAGTCCTTCTTGCTCTCCCAGAGTGCCTGTATCTTTCTTACGGGCTGGTCCTCCGCTATCAGAGATTTTATTTTACATTCTACCTCACATTCTACTCCTTTTTTCCCGGATTCATTACGTACCCTACACTTAATGCTCCTCTCGGTCCGGATATATGCCGTTCCTACAATTTAAGCTTGGGACTGAAAACGTCTCGGTGTTAACAGTACACGAAACAAACTGCAAGTCAACTTTCAATATGGTAAAAATTATAATGTAGATTTTGTTAAGTTCATTTCAAGTTATCGTTACATGGTTGCGGAAATTTCATGACGGAATAAATTAGAATGTAAATTTAGTAACAGAGAAAAGTTATGTGATCATTTTAAAACTGAAATCAGAACATTCATTTAAGCTTTGGACTGAAAACGTCTCGGTGTTAACAGTACACGAAACAAACTGTTAGTCAACTTTAAATATGGTAAAAATTATAATGTAGATTTTGTTAAGTTCATTTCAGGTTATCGTTACATAGTTGCGAAAATTTCATGACGGAATAAATTAGAATGTAAATTTAGTAGCAGAGAAAAGTTATGTGATCATTTTATAACTGAAATCAGAACATTCATTTATGCTTTGGACTGAAAACGTCTCGGTGTTAACAGTACAAAAAACAAACTGTAAGTCAACTTTCAATATGGTAAAAATTATAATGTAGATTTTGTTAAGTTCATTTCAGGTTATCGTTACATAGTTGCGAGTACAATTTTAATTATGAAAACTGGTGTATGTTATCAGATACAAGTTGTGTTTAATTCTGTCAGAACAGTATCCAATTAATTGAAAACGTGTGCCTTAAATTTTAGTACGAATCCTTTTCAATTGTAACATTTAGCTGCTTAACAATGCATTGCTACAACGAATATACTTGTAGGCCTAAAACTGGGACTTAAAATTAATGGTAATTTAAAATGTTTATGCGGTGGTTCTTCATTCTGTTAATATTAGGATAAAATTCCAGATAAAATACCTATCCCATCTTATCTTTCCATTGATATGCATTACATTTGCCAACAAACTTAAGACGCAATTTTTTTTAAATAAATAGGCCTATAGAACAAAGTTTTAATAATTTATCTTCTAACATTGTTCACTACAGTCTCATATTTAATTTTTTTCTGTATCAATTGCTAACTCCATTTAATATTTTGTATTCACAGAAGAGGTAGACGTTTTAAGATACAATATTTTCTATTATGAATGTTGGTAAGCTGATTGCTTAAGGAAACTAACATTGAAGAGGTCTATTGAAAAAGCATTGCGCTGAAGACTTGTCGACTATAACGTCTTACAAAGATAGGATTAGTTTAATAAATAATAATCTGTAGAAAGTTTTCTTTAACATATGAAAAACAGAAGAAAATATAATTACTTTTCTTATTTCAATTTGTAGATTACACATTATGTAGAAAACTAACAATTTTACATAAATTACATCTGACAAAATACAGAACACATAGAGGATCAATTCTGTTAAACGTAAACAATGCTAATTTTGGTTAGGTTGTTTCTATTTAATTGGTTTCGTAGAAATTATTTAACATTGACCATAGAAAAAAACCATACAGCTATGAGTAACGTATCATTGATAGGATTTTTTACAGACATCTGATAGAACATACGTCTGATATAAATGTAAGATATCTTTTACATTCTTGTACTATAACGTGGGTTGTGAAAAATAAATTATTATTCCTGACTAATGTCAAATTATATGATACTTTATTTCAACCCCGAACATCTCATGTCCCTGTGTTAAAAGCCATTCTATCCTGAAATCTAATTTATGGACAATATTTTGTTGTTCTGAGGTTTCACTTCGAAAAGTTACAATGTCTGTTTGAGCAAAAGAAAATTTTGGTGAACATTTGCTACGATAGGAATAATATTATGAAAACGTCGCCTTGTTTGTCTGAGTTACAGATAAATATGTGGAATCGCGATCCTGTTCTGATAAAACGTTTTCGTAAGCAAAAACTATTTAGGTTAAGATGTTTCTAATTAATTGGTTTCATAGTGTTTGTGCAGTAATAAAATCCAACGTTAAATTGTGTGAAATAACATCAAGTTATTTATGAACATCTTGTAAACATTGACCAGGTTTTTGGAAACTGAACTGAACAATACTTGTAATGATACAGAAATGTCCAGATTTCTTACATGACTACCAGAAATAGCATAGGAATGTTTTTTTTCCTAATGTTATATCAGTTCCTGGGAATGTTCCCGAAATTGTAGGTGTATTCTTATAGAATAGAAAGTTTTTATTTTTATATGTTAATAACATACATCCTGAATTAACTTTGTATCGTATGGAAATATTTATATCCTTGACACGACATACTTTTCATGATCCAAAACCATATTGAGAACACTAACGGTATGTCATAGTTTAGTTTTCAACACAAAGACTGTGTAATATTAGCTCGGTGAATTCGCTACTGGTTTCAGTCTTCAAGACAACATCTGTAGCAATGGGCATGTCAAACATTCATTTTGTTACTCCATATGTACTAAAAGGGTAGAACCATTTTCCTGAACAACCTGAAAGACCATTACACATTACATATAAACTCTTTAATCATTTCACGGAGATATAATATAATCAGATAATTCTTTTTTCCCCTAAGAAGGCCTCGTCCCATACCATCGTCTATCTACAAAATAATATAAAAGCATTGTTCCCAAATAGGAAAATCTGCACAGACTTCGACACCAACAAAAACAAGTGCTGTTGTAGTCGCATGGGTTTCCCCTGTGTTGCCGCTGTCATTCGCTACTTCTTTTGTGAAGTACTACTGTTGTACGTATTTGGTTGCATTATACTGAACTGCAAAACATTACCCTTAAATTCACTGATTGACTGTTCGAAGAGGATTAGAATGGCATCAGATAGAAGCAGTTCTGAAAAAAAGGCAACCATTCTATCTAAGTTAATGTCCTGTCGTACCAAAGAGATCTGACCGGCTAGGAAGACATTTGAACACGCAAACGCTCTTGGTATTTGGTACAGTGAAATGCATTGCAATGTAGACTTCCTTTCCATTCACTCTCCCCCTCCCAGGCGATATCTGTCTTTCTAGTTGTACCGCTCTCTACCTTCAAACGGAAACTGAATAGAGTCATAATACGTCAATACAGTAAAGTGCAATAGGGTAGGTCTACTTTGTAACACTCTGTCTAAAGATATAGGCTATGTTTGAGAAAACATATTGCACTGGAAACCTAAAAAGCAGTTTTCGATTGAAAAGCAAAACGCGCACTACTTACCATCTCTAAGGATGTTCCAGTGTTTCGCAAATTAAATCACACGTTTCGATTTAAGACATTGCACCCACGAGATTCAGGAAACGTTCCCTATCGTTACTTGGTATAGTTTTTACTTTATCTAGAAAACTTATTTTGAAGACAGTATTTTAAAGAATACTAAAACATAATAGGCTGTTATGCATGACATATAGGCCTATGTATTAATTTACAGAATTAGGCCTTTTTTGTCGACTTGGCTTAAAAATATTATTTGAAGACATTCTTTTAAGGAATATTATAACATAATAGGTTGTTATGCATGACAAATAGGCCTACATAATTACAAAAATTAGGGGTTTTGTGTAGACTTTATCTAGAAAACTTATTTTGAAGACAGTATTTTAAAGAATACTAAATCATATTAGGCTGTTATGCCCTCCCCAGCCACCATTTGAGGGCTCCGACGAAAACTTGTTTGAAAACATCATTTTAATGAATATTAAATCATATTAATGTGTCAACGCGGCAAAATTGAAATATTACAACCATTTTTATTTTTTTTCAAACATCCCTCCATTTTTAAAAATTAAATTTCGGTTCCATCTTGGCCAATGTTTTGAATTTTGAATTTAGCGGTAGTCGTCTCCTTATAGCATGGTACATAACTGCCTTCCAGGAGACTATTCTGAAAGTAATGACTGTTAACTAGCGCGATCTAGTAGACATTTATGAAAACACAAGTTTGAATAACATGACAGCACTGAGAAAAATGAATATTATATGAGACAATGTTTTGAATTTTTAAATTTTAGCTTTAGTCGCCATCTTATAGCATGGTACACAACTGCTTTCTAGGAGACAATTCTGAATGTAATGACTGTTAACTAGCGCGATCTAGTAAACAATTATGAAAGCACAAGATTGAATAACATGACTCACTGAGAAAAACTGAATATTATATGAGACAATGTTTTGAATTTTGAATTTAGCGGTAGTCGCCATCTTATGGCATGGTACACAACTGACATATAGGAGACAATTCTGAAAGTAATGACTGTTAACTAGCGCGATCTAGTAGACAATTATGAAAGCACAGGATTGAATAACATGACTCACTGAGAAAAACTGAATATTATATGAGACAATGTTTTGAATTTTGAATTTAGCGGTAGTCGCCATCTTATAGCATGGTACACAACTGGCATCTAGGAGACAATTCTGAAAGTAATGACTGTTAACTAGCGCGATCTAGTAGACGATTATGACATGAATAACATGACTCACTGAGAAAAACTGAATATTATATGAGACAAAGTTAGCAGGTGGAAGAGTAGATGTTACCGTGGCCACGCGGTTAAAAACAGGTAGCCAGTAATGACAACTTGAATGGTTCGAATCCACCTCTATGACAAGATTTTATTAAATAAATATAAAATTAACATGCGTAAGAACGCAATGTAATGAGGACGTCATATGGAAGTCCTGGGATAGCGACTAAAGCTGTCAAAAGGTCATAACGTTGCGGGATAAAAAAGTTCAAAGTATAGGGACTACATATGGGATAGCCAAAGGACCCAACTGCAAACTTCCCGAAAAGAGGAGAAAAAAACCTCGCGTAAGAGTGTGTACCCCGGCGTTCTATGCCATAAGGGCGTAACAACTTATATTAAAAGACCGTGCGTAAAAAGTGGGTGTCCAGACGTCCATGGCATAAGGGCGTAACAAAATTGGTAAAAAACCTAGCGTAAGAGGGGGTATCCAGACGTCCATGGCATAAGGGCGTAACAAAATGTGTAAAAAACCCGTGCGTAAGAGTGCATGTCCAGACGTCCGTGGCATAAGGGCTTAACAACATTGGTAAAGAGCCTTGCGTAAGAGTGCGTTTCTGGGCGTCGTTGGCAAAAGGGCTTAACAACATTGGTAACAAGCCTTGCGTAAGAGTGCGTACCCAGGAGTCGTTGGCAATAGTTCATAACTGCGACGCCGGGCGTCGGGTAGGGGAAACGGGAAGTTGCCAAACTTTCTTATTTTGGGGATGAACGCTACCCATTACTACTCAAGAACGTATGCATAGGATCAAGAGGAAGGATTCTCCACAGTGTCACTGTTGTCAGCTGATCACCATTCAACACATACTTCTTTCCTCTCCAGAAGTTAATACTAGAACTCATGACTTTTATAACGAACTGCGTACAGTATATGGGTACAGCCCAAGGTCGTTAACAGAATTTACTGAGGATGAACCACACAAAGCAGCTAGCGTATTATCAAGATTCCTACGTAAGTGCAAAATTTAACTGAAATTAGGATACTACATTCAACGTTCATAATTTTTACTTAATAACATCAACTACATTCACGGACATCAAAACCCGGGGTGTGACTCTATAAATAAACAGGAAGTGAAGTGATAAGCAAATGGTGGTAGTTTATTGAATAGCCTAATGCCCACACATTGATAGGAATTAAGTGTCTTATTGAGCTTATAATGTGCTCTATGAATACGAA
Organism: Ectobius pallidus; assembly: GCA_964059195.1. Classification (NCBI taxonomy): domain Eukaryota; kingdom Metazoa; phylum Arthropoda; class Insecta; order Blattodea; family Ectobiidae; genus Ectobius; species Ectobius pallidus. The sequence goes on from CAXKWD010000008.1 coordinate 42,706,122, forward strand.
AATTAAATCTCGTACCGTAGTTATGCAATTGATTACATTCAGTTAATTGAGTTAGATTTTTTGGTGGATACTTAACAGCTTAAAATATAAGTATTGTAAGAATTCTCTGTCTTACAAATAGAGGTCTACAGTGATATAACCAGTTAGCATTAGGCATAAAACGAATTGATTTTTTCTGTAGTATTAGCACATCTTTCACCTTAGTACCATTGCCCTCAAAACAATATACCATACAGTAAAACACTATGAAAAAAAGTAAAGTAGCACTCTCTTGAGTATCCATCTGGAAGTAATGTCTTCAATAATCTTAACTGGTACACAAAACTAGACACTTTTAATAAGGTTATCCCATGATAGTTTAGAGTTAATATTGATACCTAATAGTTTCACACTACTTGATTCGTTAGTGCTGCTTATTACACTATTATTAAGAAGTGTAAGAGTAATATTTTGAGTTTTACCTGGATTGAGCAGAAATTTGTTTGCAGTACACCATTCAGATACCTCTGTGAGTACCACATTTGACGAAGTATTTGTTACTTGCTGGTAGTTACTATCAGAGATAAGAAAGTTGCATCATCGGCAAACATAACAGTTTTCACAGTCACATTCTTCGGCAAGTCATTCACCATTATCCAAAAGAGAAGGTGTACCAGCACTGACACCTGCGGCACTCCGAAATTCTCCCTATTGGCAGTAGACTAAGAACCATCCACACAAACATTCTGATAACGATCCATCAAATAAGATTCAATTATTTTGATTTTGTTAATGTTTATTCCATAATACCTGAGTTTGTTTAGCAGTAAGGCCCGGTCTACACAGTCAAATGCCTTACTCAAGTCGCACAGGGCGGCTTGAGAGACCTTACCATCTTCAAAATCTTCAATCCAGGGGTTTATAAAAACATCATTGTGCATTGAAAGTTAACATATTTGGCCTATAGCCAAACAGCAATGCTGAAATCAGGTTATTTGCCTCAACATAGTCACTAACTTGTGTTTTTATGATCACCTCAAAAATCTTAGCTATCACTGGGACGATGGAGATTGGCCTATAGATAGGCCAGTAGCGGCTCGTACTTGTAAACGTAGGTGAAGCTCAAATCAAGGTTTGCAAAGTTCATGTCGGTGCATTAACAGTAGGAAATACAGTACAAAGTTCTCCCACAAGGGGAAGAAGGTGGCTTTGTATATTTATCCCTGCTATCAATGCACATAGGCCTACATGCACGTTATTATGTTACATTGCTTACCTATTTGTTGTATGTCAAGTTGATCCTCCTATCCTCCAGAGCACGAATAACATTTAAAAATTCACAGACTCCAGTTTCATTCTATGCCTAAGGTGAAGGCATGGCCAACAGAATAGCTTTTTAATGTAATAGTTCCTACATAACCACTGGTGCTGGTTGTACCACGAAGAGTTTAATTTGTCTTTGTATGGCTTGCTAGCCTGGGAATTTAATTTTTCTCTTATTATACTCTCTCTAACGACTAAAGGGAGTATGTATCCGTTTTAACAGATTCAGTTTTACATTACAGCTTGTGATAAATTTATATTGCCAAACACAATGAAAGTAAACAGCTTTTTTTTTTAAACTGAAGCTCACCTGAACTAATAAAGTGAAATCACTCTTAAATATACGTTACGAACAATCACAACTGACACATAGCAACACATGGAACAGACTGACAATTTGGAGGGAATGCATGTTCCCACGAATATTCATCAGAGTAGAATGACTGTGTTCAAAACATAAAACTTACTTTCCATTTACTTCCCTGCTACAGTACTTTAAAATTATTAGTGGGATTCTCAATTAAGAATCTGCAAAAATGTAGTCCCCCCCCCCCCAAAAAAAGCGAGGAAATATAATGCCTTCTTATCTTACTTAATAAAACTTAGAAAATAGAATCAGAGCTAAATTTATTTTACTTTGTAGGAAAACTACAGTATTTTGGAAAGAAGTGTCATTTAGACGGTCCCGGCCGGGGAGACAAGTAGTCATAAATCTATCGGCTTAGCTCGGTGAGTATTGGCAAGGAGGCAAGAAGACCAAAAATTGTCTGCTTCAAATATGACGTATATCCCGAAGAGAGGGTGGAGTAGCGGGGGAAATTTTCTACGCTTTGCCATAGCAACCGCTGTAAATAAGAAGAGCAAGAGACGCTGGAAAGTTTGTTCTTCACCCAGCCCATTGGTGTTCCGTGATTGCCCTCCTGGTGAATGTTGAGGAACTGCGGAACGCTGTCTCTGGCGCGAACATTCAAACAATATATTACTGAATTTCATCTTACGAGAATAACAGTAAAAGTAATAACGATAATAATACTAAAATAATAATTATGATCACAAAAATAATTATTATAAATAAAATTAGAATCAAATAAGTAGGAAATGGTAGGTGAATTTGTTCTTCACCATCTTCCCCTGAATAGCCGCTACTGAGATATGCACTGATTTCTTATTCCCTTTCTTATAAATATCGGAATTAATTTGGCAACCTTAAGCTTATCAGCAATAATGCCATCAACTATACAGGCATTAACACACCATGATAACGGTACACTCACAACCTCACCAATATATTTAAGTAGATCATTGGGCAAATTATACGCTAGTCGTATGCTAGTTGCGAATTACAAATAATAGTAATAACAATAATAATAATAATAATAATAATAACAAGAACAACAACGGACAGTTTATTGCTCATTAGACTTGTGGTAAAGTTTCAACAAAAGTTGGTTGAAGCTAATATTGAAAGTACCCCATTCTACCCTGCAATTATAAAAAAAGCGTATCCTATTTCGATAATATAAGCACAAACAGAGGAACCTTCTACTACTTCTCTCTCACTATATAACTATCCATCTATCTACTTATCTACATGCACTGATGAAAAAGTAGTATATAGAAAGCCTTTTTTCATATATACTGTATATTATAAATTACAAAGTAAGATTTCTACTTATTATTTCAATAAAAAATACAGCCACTTTTGATATTCACGTATCAACACATAATAATAATAACAATGATATGATATGTAGTCAGTGTTTTTTCTTTAGTAGATTTCAGCAATCAAATCAAATGAAGACTATGTATGTTTTAAGTTCACTTCATAATGTTTGACGAAGGAAGTTATTAGAATATATGATTTGAGTTAATTGTTTTTCGATGTCTGTTATCTCTTGATAAAACAAACAGGAGAGTACAAAAAAGATTAAAAATAGTAAACAGCTATTACTTGACATGAAGATGACAATGCCCACTAATGAGTCCTCGTCACAGTCGTCAGATTAAGAAACTACAAACAATGCCTGGTTTACTGCTGGTACTGGGACCGCCATAGAGATTGATTTCATACTCGACAGCATTGCAGGAGAGGACTGGAATGATGTAAACCTTCCACCTTCTTTCATGCACTGAGATGCAAGCAAGGCTCAATTTACATTTCGGGTCACAAGGCGATTTCTAGTTTTTGTTTTCGTAAAATTTACCTGCAAAAATGGACATATTATATTATGTGTTTTTCTACTTACGTTTCAAAGAGGCAATGGGATGAAAGGGGATAAAAATTATACATATTACAAGAAAAAATTAATGTATATATATATATATATACGTATATCTCTTGAAATATCAAGATGGCGCCGAGTCAGTTAAATGTGTCTGCTACCACTCCTGCTAAATGACACATTATTCTTGACGACAAGTGCTCTTCATGTAAAAGAATTGTCATGAATGGCATACTTTACCAATTGTGCGATAAATGGTGGCTTTTTAAGTGTGCTAAAATTTGTGAATCTGGTAAAGTACGATGAAAACACACAACGGTTCTGTACGAAGTGCAACGAGATCCAACATGGCGATGTCAACAAAGATGAATACAATAGACCAGCGTTTCTCAACCTTATTGAACCCGAGGACCTCTAGAATGTCTAAAAAATTTTACGGACCCCTAATTTTACATTCCATTTTTAAAAGACGGCCTATATTCTAAATATTTGGGGTATTAATTATAGGTCATTATAACGAAATATGTGAAAAATTTTTACTTCTTTACTTTCCACTTGCTTTATGATATTTTAAAATTATGTCTGCGGACCATCTGCACCATCTTCGCGGACCACTGATGGTTGAGAAACGCTGCAATAGACAATACAAAGATAATTATTGATATTCTACAAAATGATTTGATAACTTTGAAGCAAGAAAATAAAAGTCTAAAATGCAGAATTGACTTTCTAGAGGAAATTTTAACAAATAACACATTGGCACAAGAAGTAAACAACTATCAATGTAGATCAGGTGCCATAACAAATGAAGCTCCTGCTTCAAGGCAAAGGACACTTGAGTATCCCCAAAATGGTAGAGGATGGGAATCTGTCCTACTATTTTGGCACAAGAAGCAAACAACTATCAATATAGATCAGGTGCCATTAGAAATGAAGCCCCTGTTTCAAGGCAAAGAACACTTGAGTGTCACCTTAATGACAGTGAATGGGAATTTGTACCTTATAAACTAATGCCTGTTGCTCACGGTCAAATTGTTTCGTTAAATTTATTGTACAACTAATTTAACCAAACGTGTAGCCAAATACCTCTTGTTAACGGTCAATTGAGTCATAAAATGCATACTAGCAAAAGATTCTCCCTTTGTGTACTAAATTTCGCAACATCGTATTATTACCCTGCCACCTAGTGGTAGACTCCTGTACTCTAAATTTTGAGCCACTCATACTCTACTGCTAATGGTAGTTTGTTGTATCGTTTACATTAAAAGACAACAATTATCCAGATTAATTGAGATGGGACAAGATCACATTATTAAGATAATTTACAAAACTTATAAATAATTTATTTCAGTGTTATGATATTTGCGAAAGACAAATATAAGGTGGAGTTTAAGCTCCGCCCACTCGATATTCACATTTTCACATTCTCAGCGCAGCATGGCGACAAACTATCCTTGTATATTGTCGCCGACACTCCCGACCATACCAAATATTAAAAATGCGGGAGTGCCCCTTGTACCAAATATTAAAACTGCGAGTGTGTCCCTAGTACCTAATATTAAAACTTCGAGAGTGCCCCTTGTACCAGATATTAAAAATTCGAGAGTACCCATAGGTTTGCCTTGTACCCAACAGTTTGTCAGCCTGTTTATCCTCGAAGAATTCGCTAGATCGTGGTATAAAAGGAAGTGCTTCGCTGGGGGAGGGCTATTTCTCATGCGACGATGAACCTTATATTTGGTTTTTCCCAAGATTTTATTAAAGGTGACCTTTAAATCTGCCGAACATTAATACTTTAGCTATTTATAATTATTATTGTAATTTTATAAATTTCACATCCTGTTGTAAGATTTCCTTTGCCCTGTGTATTTGAATTTTTCATATAAAAGAAAGGAAACAATGCGTGAAGCCTTGAAATATTAAAATCATACATTGTTTACGATCATTTAAAATAATTATGAAAGCAAAAACTACTATTCCAAGAACTGAACCCGAGACCTCTAGCACCACAGTCTAGCTTGCTACCACGAGGCTATCAAGGAATGATTGAAGCAAGCGTGAATCGTGCATATACAAGTACGGCTCCTATGTCATCCCGCGTCGAATTTTCATTACGTTTTTGTATGTCAACGAGTCGTGTTCTCGTCATGTTTTTTATACTAATCCGTTCGGAATAACGGTATCTACACAGGCATATACAAATGCTATTTTGATGGAGTTGTAATGCTAGGAAATGAAGAATATGTGAGAAAGGAAAATGGCTGCACTTGCAATCTTGTAGCTTGCAGGCAACAAGTTCTCCACATTACCGACGGAGGCGCGGGCAGTTCACGTTCGTTGCGCTGATTGGCGGGTTCGACAAATGATTTGCTGGAATTAGAACAGGTCCTATATGCCGATGGGAATAACCAAACGTTTGCCCAAAGGCGAATTTGACCGTTAGCAATACCCATTTGTTGAAAAGTGCTAGTTGTGCAATAAATATAACGAAAAATTTGACCGTGCGCAACAGGCATAAGGAGAAGAGATACACAAAAACAAATCTTCTTCTTCTTCTTCTCTTCATGGAGTAGGAGAGACTCCTGTTCCGTCCTCAGCTTGCCATCTCGTTCTTGGTCGACCGACATCTCTTCTCCCTTGTGGTTTGTACAACAATGCTTGCTTCGGGAGACGTTCTTTATTCATTCTACTCAGGTGGTCTGACCAGCGAGATCTATATAAAATCTATATCTAAATAAATATGCCAATTTAAATAGGCCTAACTTCTCTATTGAAACAAAACAGATTCAGTACCCTCTCAACTAATAGGCCCACACAAGACACAATTGAAGATGAACATAAGGGGCTTTTCAAGCCTACTATCATCAACCCAAACAAACAAATAGACTCAAGGCTTACATCAAGTACTAGAAGTAAATTTTTGGTTAATTCCTGTGATGCTATGCCTCTAGTAAAATATCGATGTAAAAATGTGCTGCTCATTGCTGAAAACCATGGTAGGAGTCTAAGTGAAAAACTAGCATGCCAGCTCGGTACAAAATACAATGTAATGGAAGTTGTCAAGCCTGGTGCAAAAATGCATGATATACCGTACTCCAGATTACATTTAATAGGGAAAACTGTGTGATCACCAGTGGCGTAGCTTGACATTGGGTTCTGGGTAAACTGGATTTTAAAATATGAATTTACAACTGTTCAAATGATACACGAATTCCCAGTGTTTAAAATAATAGAATAATGTTAATATCATGCACATGGATTCGATTTCGTATATACCTATATAAGTATATTATTATTAGTACTGTAGTACTACCAGTGAAGGAAGTGAGAAAAATCCAGAGGCGGTATGCTATCCTAAAATTTTCCCTAACATACCTCAACTTAAAAAAGCACATTCCCTCCTTTACAAATAATAATTTTGTGAAAGCAGGATATGTGATATACACTTGGTGGTGTTTTTAATTAACTTTCTTCATAAGTAACCAACCCTGCTTTATAGATGATTGCCAAGTAGGAGCACAATAGAAGACTAGAACATCTTGTACTGTCGATTGACAGACCTTTATTTATTTCACATCACGGAAACCATCAATAACAGCAGTGGGTGTCGGCATGCTGACCATATGCCCCCAATCCTGCCATCTATGGTAGATGAGCAGTGGTCGGGTGGTAGGCCAGGGATGTAGAGCCATTGAGTTTAGTTTATTTACTTCAATAAAGATATTTTAAAAGTATTTAAGACCTATTTAAAGAATATAAAACTCACAACATATTTTTACCGAGAAATATTTTTAAAATGTAGATTCTAGTGGTGTGGTCAATACGATAGAAACGAAAACCATCACAAGTTATAGTGACAATGGCTGCCGATGAAAGCGTACAAGTTGGTGAATAATCATGAAAAGTAATTATTATTTGACTCAAAGGAACATTAACAATTTGTATAAAGTAGCCATTGATTTTCAGTGACGGTATGCTGTTTCACTATTGAAACCAGTGCCGGTATGCCATTGGACCTTTAAAACCAGAGACGGTATTCCATACCGGCGCATACCGCCTCACTTCTCTCACTGAGTACTACTATTACCACTATTACTAGTCGGCTAGTAGTAGTATTAGTACCACAATCTTTATTAATTATTATCGAATTTTATTGGATTTGGATTTTAAACTAAACTAAGTTACATAGATTTAAGAAATAAAGTATAAGATTCAATTTTAGAAAAACGCCTAAATCAAGCTTAGAAGTTGGTTTTTACCCTTTGGTTCATACGATAGAGTCGAAAACGATGTTATCCATACCTATTATATTAAAACATGCAACATGGAAATAATAACAATTTTAAGATAAACTAACTCTGCACTCAGTCCAATGACTGAGGAATGTAATGTTTATGTTACCGTACCCTTCCCTTTATTCAATCTATTTTCCGGCTTCATACTCGAGCGCTCTTCAAGAAAGCAGGTATCTGAAGAGACTACTTATGGCATCAGTTCTTTTCTTCTTTCAATATTACTTAACTTTACATAATATTTTCTCTACACAGTCAATTATTTAACAAGGTTATAAAGTCATGCGAGAGTTGTCAGGTATGGAATAAGCCGCGAGAAAATAGTAATTTCTATGCTTAACTTAAAGAAAGTTGTGCGAGTGTTCTAAGAGGTGAAATAAGTTGCGAGAAAATTGTAATTTCAATGCTTAAGATAAACAAAATTACGTGACTGTCCTAATAGGTGAAATAAGTCGCGAGGAAATAGTTACCGGTACTTTAATGCTTTTTTTATTATTTTCTTTCTGTCACCACAGATTGCAAAACACAAAGAATACCATTCAATTAAACAAACAGGGAAAAACAAACCACAGTAGAAAGATATGTAGTACAACAAACTCAACGAACTGAGACAAAATAAAACAGTATGCAAACTATGAAACATGAAAACATTAATCCTAGAAACACACTCTATTAGAAAATTAAATAAAGTACTTTTGTATGTAGTTTCAGTATAACCTACATTACGTACGAGAGTGACCATATAGATGGTTACGCATCATCTGCACAGAGTCCCTCAATACGAGCAGACTTATTTCAGATCGCTGTGAGAGTTTCCCAAGAGGAAGAATAAGAAAAAAAAAAGACAAATAAATTATTAGGGTAAAACAGTCGTGTGAGAGCTCCCTGAGATGGAATAAGACATGAGAAAATAGTAATTTTAATGCTTCTGTAAGAGAAAGTGTGTGAGTCTTGAAAGAGCTGGAATAAGACGAGAGAAAATAGAAAAAATAATTAGGACAGAGTAAGCTAACTTAGCTTAGCTCACATACTGTGGGGGATTTCATATGTAGTTGTGCCGCATTTCATATGTAGTTGTGGAGACACTGACTTTAGTCGTGTGAGAACTCCCTGAGATGGAAGAAGACGCGAGAAAATAGTTATTTTAATTCTTATGGTACAAAACGTTATGTGAGTTTTTCAAGAGGTAGAATAAGACTAGAGAAAATTTGCAAGAATTTTATTACGGTAGAAGAAGTCGTGTGAGAATTCCCAGAGATGGAGCGAGAAAACTGTAATTTTATCGTTTAAGGTACAGAACACTGTGTTGTGATTTTTAAGAGTTGGAATCAAACTCGAGAAAATAGTAACAATTTTATTAAGGTAGAGAAAGTCGCGTGAGTATTTCAAGAGCGGCAGAACACATGCTGGGGGTTGTGAAATCCGTTTTTGTGAATTTAACATTCAAATTTGTCGGCGTGATGCGGGAGGTGACGTCACAGCCCAGTGCTGCCGAACAGTTTTGAGTGAAGAGACTAGCGTTCTCAAAAATCTCTCCGGTTTCTTTGGTGGTGACTTTATGCCGCTGTTGTGAAACAAATTAGCCTGTCTTCACAACGAGTAAGTTAACGTTTAGTGGGAGAAGTTATATAACTCGCACTTGATGAAACTGGACTAGCTGAATCATCGCTTAGTCTGTACTGTCGCATCAGGAGATTTCTAGGCTGCCTAAGCACGCGGCTTCACAAATTGACGCTTTATGCGTTGGGGTTGAGGAATGCAGCGGCGAAAAGTATTTTGATGACACGGCTAATGAGTTTATAATGATTAATGGCTTGGTTGCTGCTGCCTTTATTTATTTGTTTATGAATCCACTATTTCCTTATATTATTTAGGTAGACTCAGTCTACCCTTACGGTACCCTTACGCTACGCCACTGGTGATCACTGATCATCATAGAAGGCTCCAATGATGCAAGTCCGAGTGAATCATCAGATGTCATAATTGCCCTAAAAGAAAGAGTAATTGACAGAAAACAATTTAGCAAACCGAAGTCTATCATAATTGTAGATCTTCCATACAGGCATGACCTAAGCGAGAACTCACAGGTGAATGCAGAGATCATAAAAACAAACAGAAAGATCTCAAAATTATGTCAGGACATTGTAATTGTGGAAATGAAAGATTTTCATCGTAAATACTTCACAACGCACGGCCAGCACTTAAACGGACATGGAAAGGAAGTTCTTAATGAAAACATTGCCAAGCCCATAAAGAAGATTTACGAAAACAATGCTACCAGTAATGTTATTATTTGCAAGGACAGTGAAGAAAGGGGTACTGATAGTAACACTAGACCCAATGTTTCTGAGTTAATAATATGACAGAAGAGTCTGTTGAAGTTCAAGTCCAGCTCAGTAGTGGTGTTTTGTATGTCACGTAGTAGGTGGCTTATAGGTGGCTTGGATGACGGCACGCGGTAGGTGGAGGGGGAAGCGATAAGAGGGGAAGTTGACTTGGATTGTGGAGTGTGGCACGCGGTACCTATGCCGTCACGCATTTGGCTGTATGCCCATTTTAGCCCCGCCCATCGCTGTCGGCCATTCTGAACCGGTCTCGCTGTCTCAGCAGGAGGTCAAGCCCACCGGATGTCGTCCAGACGGGATTTCGTGTCTCGGAGGCTCAGCGGGGGGTCCGAGATCCTGTCTCGGAGCCGGTCTCATTGGTTCATTGACCTTGGTCAAAAATAGACCATCTCAGCGTGGGTCCGATGTTCCGACAAGCACAAGACCGCGGCGTGGGTCATACGCGTTTAAATATACCCACGCAACTACTAATCTAGCAATATAAATACATAATCCGCATACGATTTACTTCATTCAACTGAAAACCTAATGCTATTTTTTAATTCGGTTTTACATTGACTTTATTGCAAATCGGTTTTAGAATTTATCTCGTTATTACCATTTTTAAATCCGATTTCGCATCGACTATATTTTGTTTATATTTACGAGAAATCGAAGCCATGCGAACCGCTGCCATGAATAAATTTATCGATTGATTGTTATTTTATCCCCCAGCCAGATTGGCCGAGTGTCCGAAGGCGCCAGACTCAAGTTCTGGTCCCCAAAGGGGTCGTAGGTTCGAATCCTACATCTGGCATACATTTTCAAATTTAATATTCAATATACAATACAGTTTTATCCTGTCCAGGTCTGAAAATAGCCTGACTCAGCGTAGGTCATCAGAAGCATGCAAGTGTTTAAATAGCACCAGCTGGCGATATAATGCAGCTATTGTCAGTCAGCGAACATTATGTTCAACATATTAAACAGTAAAAACTAAGAGAAAATCGTGTGTTATCTCCAAACCCCCGAGTAGAAGAAACACCTTTGAATTTTGTTCACCAACATTTAATCCTGTTTCATATAGCACGCGTCATGTGTGGATTTATTTTATTCGTAAATAATATCGAATGGAGAACAATTTAGTTGAAGTTCCGCAAGTAACTCTATTTCTGAAGTTATTTTATAAGAGATGTCAGACGATGCTTGCCTTATGATAAAAGGATTAGGCTATTTCTTATCTAATAACATGAGTGTTTAATGTGATATGAATTTTTTACGATTCAGTCGATTTTATTTCTTTATAAATATAACTACACCATGTTTTGGTTAGTTATTCTATAAGTGTTATATAATACGGATAAGTATTTTGGATTCCGTCACAAATTATAACATTAGGTACTACATTGTTAGGTAGGTTACCATTTGCGGACAAATGTAAGCCGAGAAATAACGCGAATTTCGTAAATAAAACCACAAACACCATAATCAGTGACGCCATTTTGAAAAATATTGAGGAAGCTTTGTTCTGGTAAGGGTAGCCAGCAGTCGTTTTAACTGTAGTTATTTTACCCTAATATCTACTACCCACCCTATGGATTATAATAGTGCGATGGTTGGAAACACTTTGCCTCATAACTCGCGATCAACCAGAAAACTGAACAAAAACGAAACATAAATTCATAGACCGTTATTAGTTTGGGGGGTCGTCTTATAGGACAGATAGACTGTATGGTAAAACTATAAAACTTTGACGAAAATTTCTACCTCGTCTTAGTTGAAGGTCGTCTTATCTGCAGAAATATACTGTTATCAACAAAATTAAGAATTTTAGAAAGTAATTTGAATGTTAAAATGTTTAATCTATAACTGTAACCGTGACTTATATAGTTCAGAGTATGGAATACTATTGCTTCTTCTAATGATACTTAGTTTTTTATTTTATTTTATTTTATTGTATTTTATTATTATTATTATTAATTTTTTTGTAAAGTTATTATTAATTGCAACATTATTAGTGAAGAACAGAATTTAATGACAGCTGCATACGTAATTCTAAGATTTTTAATATTATATTGAGAAATGTTTTCAAACTAAAATTAAGAAAAGTAGAATAGGCATGCATAGTCGTTGTGTTTTGGTCATTTTAGAAAATTGTGAGTTCGTTCCTCGCTATCTAAAGACCACAAAGCTACTTTCAAAGGTTAATATAAGTCACTAGTCTGCAGACCTGAAACAAAATAATCACCATGTTAGCTTCCCCATGAAATAAAAACAAACAATATTATGAGTTCATATGTATTTAATTCAACTCATGATTACAAAACTCTCTAAAATTAAAGTGAGACTTCATCCAGAGTTTAAGTACCATTACATTTTGAAGGGCGCAGATTATACCCCGTCGTGGGTGAAATAAACAATTTACATCACACTCTCTTAATCTGTCCAACTTTAGTACACCAAAATCGTCCATATTTATAACAGGCCTCTGCAATAATTTTTCAAACATAAAGACCATTCATACTAGATCTAACCTGTAAGACCCTAAAATGATGAGACACTCTGCCTAAAACCGTAGGTTTGACCTTTCTGGACGCTACGAGATTTTTAACTTAATAAAGACTTGATGTGTGGCAAATACAGTTAGTTGATGATCAACGTTGAAGCTGTGAAGGTAAGGTTACAAAATGAGTGACGAGAACAGTGAGAGTACAGTATCCTCCCAATCGGCACGGATGGGGAAGAAGTCAAACAGTAAATATAATGAATTTTTCGAGATAGTTCATGGGAGTGAGCAACCTTACGGTCTATGCAAACTGTGCGATAGATCAAATAATAAGAAAATCGAAATAAAAATGAACGACTGTAATACATCAGGTCTGAAAACGCATCTGTTATCGACGCATAAGGATGAATCACAGATACTCTTCCCACGAGTACAAGATAAACATAATATATCGTCAGACAATGTGATATATGGCAATTCTATACGAAAAAAATATTTAACACAAAGAAAACCCGAGCTTCAGTCGAAACAAGAGATTGGTGATATTGTAAATCCGATAACCGACCCTTTGGAAGAAATCGTGAACTTGAATAAAGACAAAAATCAACATGAATCACAGGATCCAGAAATGGAATATGGATCATATCAGTCCTCTGATCAAATTCCGCAGATGCATTATAACTATATGCTAGAAGAATTCTACGGGCGAGTGTCGGCACCTTACATCCAGAAGCTCGTTCAGCTTAAACCGAGAAATGATGATGACGTTTACGGAATAAAATCGAATCCCGATAGGCAGGTATTCACCATTGGTAAATCGCCCGTCACCATTAAAAACGACAACATTTATATTGGTAACGAGAGATATATCGGCCGTCCTGGACTACTTGAACTACAAATGAAAAGTAAACCAAATAAAGATTTATACAACCGCTATGACTTAACCACGTATAAGGAGATTTTGGAGAAGACTAGCGCTCACAAAGAAAATTACGATGAGAGCGAAAACATACGTAGAGTCAATGCTCAAAAATATCATCACATCATTAAAAAATTATTTCCGGAAGAGGAGGGTAAAGAAGAAGATGAAGAAGTAGAAGAGGAGGAGGAACCATGTTCAGACTCAGTTCCGGAAGAGGAGGAAGAACGATATTCTACCTCATCCAATGAGGCTTCGTCGCACCGTACAGGTATGTGGAAGGACTTACATGCGAATAACAAAATAAACTATAAGTATTGGGATGACCCGAATGAACTGGTTCATAGACTTCGTTTGTTGGTGGCATCATTTGAGGAAAGGGAATTACTCGCATAACAACGAAATATTAGAGATTATAACACTTTTAAGACAAAGCAACATAATACAATGTGTAAACGTGAAATTACCTACGAGCTTCAGATATTGCCGGCTCAGACATTGTTTCTTAAAAATAATGCAAAGGTTGTGTCATCCACCTTATAAACTACATTGCTCAACTAAACCTCGAACCCAACCCACAAGATATGTAGTGTTTTGTTTCACCGATAGAGTTCGTCTGGATAATATAAACTATACATGTACAGATAAGAGAAGGTTTCATCGCTCCATTAGTCATGGAGCAGTCAATATGGCGGTCTATTATAAAGTTCTTTCATAATATGCACTTGATCAGTCACACCGATGAAGAGCTGGCATTGTTGCATCGTGGCCTTTGATGTTTAGTTACTTTATTTACATAGAGATTGAATTATGAGGGTAGGATTTTGAAAAGAGTAAGGAAAAATTGTGATAAAGAATAGTATGTGTAAGGAAAAGAACTTTTTTGACTGAAATTCACTTCGAAAATGAGATAGAATTGTAGATTTTCGTATTTCAAGTTCAAGGGATGGAAGGATTTGCTTAACGAGAAGTTAGGTTAGAGAAAATACTTTAGAAAAAAGAGAGAGTGGAAGAAGAGAAAAAGTTGCTTAAGCGTGATGAAAAGTTTCGTAAAGAGATTCAAATGGGGATTCAGAAACATAAATGTTCACGAAGCCAAAATTAAGTAAAATGAAGAAATGAAGGAAAAGGAAAATTGGGAAAATAGATTAATTAATTAAAGTACAAAATTGTCAGAAGTGAACTTGAATAAAATAAAGTCTAAGAGTATAGTGGTTTAAGAAAATACAATTCAAAGTTAATTTAAGAATCAGGAGAGGGTTGAGTAAAACACTAGATTAGCTTAAAGCGAATACAGGTTAAAAGTGAATTGAAAGCAATAAAAGTTTAATTTTGCTTTGGAGAAGAAAAGGTTGGGAAAGTAAAAATGAAAGAGAAAGAAAGAAAAGAAAAGAAACTAATACTTCTTATAAAAGTTATTAGAAATTAAATAAACGAAGTAAAGAAGAATTGTTAGTATACAGTATCTGATTGGTAAAGAAAAAGTAGAATACAGTATAATTGGAAATAAGAATTTATTAGAAGGAAATTATAATGTTGTGTCCCATAGTTTTCTGGACCACGGTTGTGTTGTAGTTTATCAATGAGTGAACTGAGTTATAGTTGGATGATTATGATGAAATATATAAATTTTTTGGACAGTGAGCTTGTGCTTAAATGAGGCAGTGGGCCTGTTTAATTGAGGGAATATGGCGCCGTATCCATAAAAAGGTTAGGTTTGAGATAAGAGGAAATGCTGATTCACGTGAGCGTTTGCGGCGCCTTACACGTGAGGTTGTGAGATGATTAGAAAGTGTTAGTCTCTTCTACATGTACATCTTTATTAGCTAAAGTAATAAATTATTTCATTGTAATGATTAGAGACCAAAAGAGTTCAAAGGAAACTATAGGAAAAAAAACTAAATGGTAGAATACTAGAGAACACAACTAATATAAAAAGGGAAATTTCAGTTGTTTTCATATATTAAATATTGATTTTGGCGATAAAAATATATCATACGCATGTAATGATTCTACTGGGATAAAGGTAGTTACTGTAGAAATAAATGGTTACTGTAAATAAAATTAAAAATTGTAAAGCAACAAAAAGACTGATTTTGAGTTATAATAAAAATATTGTTAATTGTGTTGGAAACACACAGTTATCATTCTCTTCATATTAAGTGTATCATGACCCAATCAAAATACTAAGACCCCCTCATTCACCCCTGTTAAAAGCTAGCCGACAGGCCCTATTTATGTGAAAGGACTTAAGTTGTAATTCAGAAGTTGTAAGCACCTCACTGCACTTCAAAAAATAATTAATGAAATGATTGTGAATGGCGCCTACTTGACAAATAATTCCACAATAGAAAAGAAATCTGTTAAAATAACAATAGTGATTTATGGTGAAGAAGTTTGGGAACACCCTGTATGGTGTTGTCATATATTAAATGGTATTGGAGTGTCTAATTACACTTGTAATATCCTGCGTCGCTTAGAATGGAGAAGACAGGTGCAGTTTACATAACCACTGAACTGGGCCATTGCCACATAATCGTAAGATAGAAACGTGTTACGTAAAGAAAATGATAGAAGTCTGAAGACTTTGAGTATAATAAATTAAATAAAGATAAGTCCCTCACAAACCATTCTCAAATAAATTCATCACCAGTAGCCTTCTGGAAGAGACGTGCCTTCTAAGTCTTTGCTACCCCAACGATCCCAAAACTAACAACCCCTTTCCGCAGCCGCTCGAGGATTGGAAACTGTAATCGTAGTTCACCAGTAACCCAGGCGAATAGGATACAACAATAAAATGTATGGTTATAACATTGGATTTGTCTCCTGTATTTCCTTTCGTCCTTGGGTTTGGTTCTGATCAGTAGGACTTTGGATAGGGTCATGTCTGTGTTCTAAGAGTTTTTGGTATAAGTGCACTTTAGCTAAGTTTACGATTTATATGAAAACTAAATTCTTTATAGATCTGAAAAACCAATCAAATGGTTCAGGAATTTTCACAGAATTTTTTATACTTTACACGCCTTTGTCTCTGTCACGAAAGCCTCAAAAAGCAGTAATTGAAGTCGTGATTTTCTCCATATAAAGTCATAGTAATTTCTACCACGGCCATTTGAAGATTAAACCAGAATCTGACTTGAGAGCAATACCAACGTGACACCTAGTAACACACTGTAGTTACATAAATTAGAATGTAAGCTTTTGTTTTGTATAATTTTCGGTAGGGATAAACAATAGGAACTTCCACAAACATCAGTTATGTTTAAAATAATTAAGCCTAAGCGCATATGACGGTAAATTACAGCACATGTTGTTATTAGAATGTAAGCTTTTATTTTTTATAATTTTCGGTCGGGATGAAAAGTAGGAACTTCACAACAATCAGTAATGATTAAAATAGTTAGGCAAAAGTGTATACGATGTTAAATTGAAGAGTATATCGTTATAAGGCTCCAGAAAAAATATAAATAATGTTAATATTAATGCGGGAAAGCTTTCATATGTGGTATCTGTAAGACGTCTTTCACCGAACAACTTCGTTCCTTTTGATTCTTCATTACGCTCATATGGGTGTCAAGGTATCCCACTCTATTGAACATTAATTTCCACATAAGTAAGGTAAAAGTAATACAACATTAATAAGGAAAAAGCAGGAGTATGTGTACGAAAAAAAGAAATCCGAATTAAATCCAACTCCACGGAACAAGTTTCAGAGATTTATTTGCAGTGTTGGCAAAGCTCGTATCAACTGGGCCGTTACAGAGGGCATAATGGCAGACAAAATGACTTTTACGGCAAAATTATGCACTTATTTAACTTTATTTTCATTTGCGAAGGATTTATAAAGCCATGTTACATGTGAAAAAATCTGAGAAAGTTCCTGAACGATTTAACTGGTTTTTCACATCCACAAAAATTTGGTTTTCCTATAAATCGTAAGCTTAGCTAAAGTGCACTTATACCAGTTTTCAATAGTTAGTAGCACGTTTCTAAATTACTATACACTTTTTTTGGAGTCGAGACGTACTTCCAACAAAGGTTCAATTATATAGGGCGAAGCAGCGGTTGGTGCACTGGTATCACTTTGGCCCCAGGGTGGGAAGGTAGGCGTATATATTTCGTCTACGCCTACATTTGGTGTTCTTCATCTAGCATTTTTTTTGCAAGTTTCTTTTATTTGCTATATATCTTCATTCCTTTTTTCTTAGTTTAGGCTGTGTTCCTCTACATTTTCATTATGCCTTTGTGACATCAACTATCTTGGGACCTCTTGCGGAAGGATGAGATTTTGTTTGAGTGTTGGGGTAGAGGCATTAATATCGATGATTCGGCAGATGTTCCAACTTTATTGACGTCTCTCCGCCAGGGCGCTCCTATTCAGGTGTTACATAATGTTTTGTGTACCAAAGTGTAATTTATTCATCAATTTGAGATTGTCAAGAAAAAGGTTACTGAGTTAGTGGTCTATGCCACTGAACTATCTGCTGAGGATGATGCTTCACGTAATCAACGACGTAGAGTATGCCATAGGGCATGGGACTTGGAAAACAGGCTCATGTTGTTAGCTGGTATTCCCGATTCCTTCCTGGATTTGGGCGAACTGGATACATTAAGAGATGTGTTGCACTCTATTGTTCCTCCTACTGAGGTTGAAGCAGCAAATCCTATTAGTCAATCTGCTCATCATTTTGATTTATAACCTGAGCAACCTAACATTACTGTGGGTGAGTCGGTAGCACGCCTGCCTTTCACTCCGGCGGCCCGGGTTCGATTCCCGGCCGGGTCGGGGATTTTTCAGTAGTGAAAGATCCCCTCCCCGGGTTCAGGACTGGGTGTTTATCAGTAAGTTAAGTCTTAGGTTAGGATAATGTACATTGTGCGCGATTCCTTAATTAAAAAATTAACATTACTGTGGGACCCTTGGTGCCTCGGGATTTGACTCCACCTTTGCTTCCCTTTCATTCTAACCAGTTGCCTTTGGTTAATGAAACGTTAACATTGTTTTCGTTGTCTACTCCTACTTATGCTCTAGTTAAGATCGTCCATCCTTTGCAGAAATTGTTGGACAAAGAAAGGATGTTTTCTGTTACCCATGTGCCGGATGTTATATATTTTCTAATATTTCTGGTGAATTTTTCCATGCAGGTCGCTAACCTTATGGTCCTGGATGTTGTAGTATTACAATTACTTCTTGGTGTGGTATCAGGAACTGTCTTAGATATTTTGACCAATGTGATAGCTTCCTCTAATTCGGTCGTGCTTTTTCATAGACAAATTCTAACTCATCTTATTCCATCCATTAATCCATCCAGGATTTATTGGCTCAATACTATTATAGACCACAGAGGGTTGACGAGGATTATTCTGATTTGATTCAGGATATTCGTCTACGTTAGGCGGTATTTCAGGTGCCGGACTCGGAACGAGAAGTCACTGAGTTGATTATTTCCGAGTTGATTAACCTTGTTTGCTTTGCTCAGCTGTCAGATTTATTTACTCAGGTTTCTTAGGTTACCTGTGCTGATGCTTGGCGACATGTTCCCTCTTCGAACTCTCCTTCTTCAGCTATTAATTTTGGTCGTAGATCCTCGGTTTCTCCTTGCCAGGATCAAAGAACGTGCCACTAATGTCACCGTCCTGGACATGTAGTTAGAGATTGCAGGAAAAAGACGGCGGATTCTCGGGGTCAACTGCAAGGGCCTCGGCCTTCTAATCAGTCCGGTACGAGTAGTAGGCCATGACGTACGGACATTCTTCCTAACAACTTTAGGTTCTCAGATCTAAATGATCGCAATGTCGCTTGATTTCAATCTATGGACTGTCGTGGTCGTGAACCGATCCATTTACCTATGGTTCCTGTCTCATTAAAGAAGTGTCCTACATTTGCTCTCATTGATTCCGGCACTGTGTCTTCTGCCATTCATGCGGATCTCCTTCTTGTTTTGGGTCTTGATCTGCATGATTTGAATCCCTATCAAGGCTCTGCGCGGATTGCTTATGGTTCTCAAGTGGCAGTTTTGGGGACTATTAATTTACCGGTTAAGATTGAGCAATTTTCTTGGAACGTTTCATTCCTAGTATTTCGCACTCTGTTTTTTCCAGTCATTTTAGCTGTAGTTTTGCTCATGCCACCGGTTTGGTGTTAGATTTGCAATTAGGGAGAATGCATTTCCATTTTGCGCTTCAACAACATATTAAGGTTTCGAGTTCGAACACTACTCAGATAACCAAGGGTGTTTCTCATCCTGATTGAGCATGTTTTAGATGCACACCATTCTCCTGTCGCATCTATCATTTCACTTGATCATTTGGTGCAAGAACAACAGCAACAGATTTGGCGGGTTATTGATCATTATCCGTCTGCTCTTTCGGAAGAGCTTGGTGTCACGAAGGTGCTTGAGTATGAGATTCAGTTAACGGACTTAGCACCCGTTCGTTTGCCTCCGTGTCGTCTATCTCCACCTAAATTACTTATGATGAGGCAGAAGATTAATGATATGCTCAGTAAGGAGATCATTAGGCCTTCGCTATCTCCCATTTTTCTGGTGCCGAAAGGTGAACATGATTTTTGGGCTGTGGTTGATTTCCGGGCTCTTAATCAATGACCTTGCCTGATATACATTCAGCTACTCATTGGCTTTCCGGGGCGACAGTCTTCTCTTCTCTCGATCTTAAAAGTGCTTACAACCAGATTCCGTTGAAAGAGTCTTCAAGCCAGCTATCTCCGTTTTCAACGGGCTGGAATCATTAAGTGTTTTGCTTTCTGCCCTTTGACCTGGCCACTGGAGCAGAAGTCCTCACCCGATGGTTAGACCAAATATTTTCGGATATGAAGTTCAATTCAACGAACCCTCCTATTTTGGCCATGGCGGACTCCAAACCAAGGTTGAATTCTCGGGTTGGGTATTTGGCCTCTACAGATGTGTATAAACCTTTTCAGAGATTATTTATTGACTTTTGGGGGAAACTTCCCAAGTCTAAGAAAGGTAATTCGTATATACTGGTAGTTATTGATGCCTTTACTAAAGTTTTCTGGCTCTTTCCTTTACGTGATTAATGTACAAATCGGGTTGTTGAGTCCTTATCACAGATTTTTCAAACGTTGGGTGTAACTCAGTCGATAGTGTCGGATAACGCTCCCCAGTTTTTCACAAGCTTTCAAAGACCTTGGTTTCCGTATGGGCATCCAACATGTTGTTACCACACCGTATTTCCCCAACCCGTCTCATGCTGACTTAAGGAACGCTCTCATAGCCTATCAGTAAGCAGATCACAACCTCTGGAATGTGAATGTCTCTTGGCTACAATTTGCTTTCAACACGGCTAAGCATGAGTCCGATGGATAATCTCCGTGTTCCTTATTATTCTATTTCCAACCCAATCACCTGCTGAGTAACCTATGGGAACTTTCAGATATGCTTCCTAATTCCGTTTCTTCTGAGAACATTCAGAACTCTTGGAGAGCAGCTGCCCGGAAATTAGTTCTGACCCGTAGGAGACTTGCCAGACATTATAATTCTGGCAGGATTCCTTGTATTTATAAGGTTGGTGAGATGGTCATGGCTCGGAATTACTTTGTCAGCAGTGCCAGAGATAAATTTGCAAAGAAATTGGCTCTCCGTTTTGTTGAACCATTTAAGTTTTTGCAAGTCTTGCAGCATGGAGTTTCCTTTTTGTTACAAAGTTTAGAAGATCAGTCTTTCAGGAGGTGTCATCTTTCTCAAATTAAACCTTTTTCGTCTGCTACTTCTTAGGTATATTGATATGTGGGGGTATCAGATGGTTTTGTGTTATATTTATGGTCTGGATTTTGTTTTGTTTTTTTTAAATTAATTTTTTTCCTGCTCTGGCAGTTGCACATCTCACAGTTATGGCCATTTGTATATAATTGTAATTAACTTTAGAGTAAGCTAGGTGTTTATAGCCTGGTTAAGACTGTTAGCTGCCTCTTGTTTCATATGTTGTATAAGTTATTTATGGTTTGTGGCTGACTGGCATTTTTTGCCTCTGTTTGTTATGCATTTTCATAGACATGTGAATCCGAAAAATAGTTTTAATTCGGATCTCATTATTGTGGCTCACATAATGTTCAGTTCATCTGCTCGTGGTTTGGTGGGGAGTACTTTCTGTGCTATCCAGTCAAAAGAGCTTCTCTAAATAAAAAGAAAATTGTTTTTATCTTATAATGTAAGTTAAACAATTATGACAAGAAACTGATACTACAAATATTTAATGCATCACTTGATATAGTTTAACTAAGAAACACCAAGATAAAAGAGTGTCAAAGCTTAAACCTGGATCAGTCAAGATTTTACAACCACTTGTCTTATAAATAAATCAGGTAGAAGTCTGAGAAACCCAAGATATCTCGCTTCTTTCTTTAGAAGTCATGAAAAAAAAATTGGGGATGATTAAGAACTGCTCCTTAATAAATGTTATATACGGGACAATACTGTGCTGCTTATTTTGACTGTTGTAGTGGTTTTTCCGACCTGTTATGAAGTACTCCTTCATCACCTTGATCGTGGGTGACAGCTTACACTGGCTACTTCTCATCCTGGCTTCTGTGAGTGTGTGTGTGGTATCCACAAACGTTGCTGCAACTTTGGCCTGGCACATGGTGGAGCTACCCCTTCTTGTTTTGCCAACGAAACAATTAGCCGGTGCCTTGCTGCCGCCTGTATTTATCATCTTGAGCCAGTGTTTGTGCTCAACGGTCTTCTGTCTTCATGGCTGTTTAGAAATGTAATCTTTATTGGGGTATAATGGTGGCCTGTTGGATCAATGTTCTGTGTGCAATCATTGGACACACCCGTGGACTCCAGGAGTCCGTACTCCAGTATCAGAGTGTTGTGATTTGGTGAGGCCCATCATTTCTTATTAAGAGCACAAGTGCAAGATTATTTTTTACAAAAGGGAATAAAGTGATCTTCGACGGTGCAGCAGTGTAAGTAAAAAGTATTATCAAGTATTAAAATACGTTATCATCTAAAACCCAAAGAAAAATAAATCCAAACAAAGTAAAGTTGATCGATCAAACTTTTCAATAAAGAATTATTCTTGAATGTAACAGCAATCCACCCAACATGCTTAAAATTAGATGTGACTTCTATGTTTTTATGGACTCTTATTGAACTTTAGAACCAAAATGGACTATGCATTCAATGTACCACATGCTGCTGGTTTAATATTATGTTGTTAAAAGGTGGAACTGTGTTTTCCCAGGTTTTAGACTATGTTGATATTTCTACTGTACTTCAAAGGCTTGTGTGTTTGGTGTTTAATCTGAGTGACCTTACTTGAGGGTGTTATATCGAGAATGTGGTTATATTCACAATTATATATATATATATATATATATATATATATATATATATATATATATATATATATATAGTACATTTCTTTTTTTCTGGGAGGGGTTATCGTTACCCTTCCACATGTTCACTACCGAACATGCAGGATACCAAACAGTGTAGCTCAATCCTGCAAGCACAGTTCAGTCTACCACAGTAATCGTCCGCCAAAACCCAAAAGCCAACCAAAACCATGGAAATCCGAACTAGGTATATATATCTGGCAGGGTTGCTAATATTAACAAACTTTGAAAAATATGTAGAATAACTTTGGTTCTCAAAATTAGTAGATACAAAAACCATCAATGCCAAATAATAAATATAAATCTAATATCTCCAATATTTATAACTTTAACTTCGTTGCTGATTAGTTTAGTAATACTGGTACTTTTTAGGAAGACGTGAGGAATTGCCCATCAGAGGGAGATCGAATTCTTCAGTCCAAGGCAAAGTAGAGGGCAAGTAAAGGTGCAGCACAGAAAACAGGTTAAATTCCATAATGGCAGTAACAATATTTAATAAATAAACTCCACAAAACAATAGTAAAACAGAATAATTCTAAATAGCAGTAATTAACACTGCATAAAATCAATCTTAAATATGATATACAATAAATAAAGCATGTCACATAAAGACATACACTGGCTACTAATTATACCCAATGACTGCTAACTATCCAAATCCTCATCCAGAATTTCACTAAGTGCAAAGCAGGGTTAATGCGAACTAATCTAACCTAACTCATTAATTATCTAGAATAAGATCAATCATAAGCTTAGGGAAATACGAATGGTGTGAGGGACAGCAATAAATTTCTATTAGCATAGTTACTAATACGCAGCAAAATAATTGAATAAGAAAAGCTGAAGCACAAATTCAAATAATTTAGAATAATTACGCTGAGAGAAAATACAAAGAGAGCAGAGAAAAGATTTACATGAGCATTTAATTAAGTGAGCATAATTTAGAAAAATCTTAAATTGAAAGATCTATTTGCTGAAAAATACACAGCCCAAAAAATGTAACAATAAGACTAGAGGCCCTAATCTAACCAGGAAAATAAGTTACTGTAATATAGAATATAGAAAATTTAAATGAACCAGAAAAGAGAATTTACAAAACCAGACAATCTATCTCAGAATGAAAATTTAGTTAATGACAGAAGGTCAGAAATATAACTATGAAAAGGGACCAAAGCAAAAACCGAAAGTTTAATTAAATAATCATAGTAAAATAGCAGAACTACAGAAAAATATCTCTAGGCTGAGAACCAATATGAATATGCAGACCGGTAGAAAATTTAGGCTTACCCCGGTTAGAATGAACTTATAACAATTTATAATATACAGAATTACTATACGAACTAGGAGGGAATTTCCACAATATTCACACCATAGAATTCCAATCTAAGTCAAGTTAAATAATCATGAGCATGAGAGCAAGGCAGAATTAAGTGGAAAAAGTAATTTTAACTCTATACAAATTTCAGTGCCAAATATCTGTATATCAATTAAACTTTATATGATATAATTCAAATTGCCGAAATAAGCAAATAATACAAGCTATCAATCTTATTGAAAATTTTACATCACTTGTTACGTGAACAATAATTTCCAGAAATTTGAACCTAACAAGGAATACTTGTTTTAATACAATTAATGCACCAAAATGCTACAGGGTGTCTAAATATAATCCTGAAACACTATCAAATATTTAAGAACATTCCCGAAACTAGTTAGCAAGAATGAATTACTATAAGCAGGGGATAATTTAAGATAGCTGTCAAAATTCAACTGGGAAACGCCCACCCAAAATGGCGATGTCGGCAAGTCCGAATAATTAGCAAAATCTTGAACATGGCAAGATACATTATTAATGCTTCTAAGAAATTCACTCACAACAAAATGTAAGACTACCTATAATAGGTGAAAATATTAACTGAGAGAGTAAGGAGTTGTCATATCCGCGTAGCATAGAATGTGAGGGAAATGTTAACTAACATTTACTACAGCATAGAATAAGCTAACCTGCTTCTTATACAAACATTGAAAATCTTTAGCAATTTCTTATATATTAACTAGCATAATGCCTTGAGGCCTAAATCATGACTGTATAATGACGTTACAAACTGAATATCATTACATAAAATCCCTACGTGCCTGACACACACAAAATGGATTATCCCTGTTAACTTTCTCTTTATGCATAATTAGATTTTCTGAGCAAAGGAGTGCTTAAGGCACATATTAAGTTACTTTTAAATCATAGTAAAGTATTCCACAACTCACATGACAGATCAGGAAAGTTCTCCACGGCAGGACTCCAGACAACCACACTCACGAGAGACCTCGGCGAATCTAAATTGTCATGGCCTAGCGGTGAACCTCCCCAGCCTGCCACGCGAGGGCAGCACAGTACTAGATAACGTCATACCAAAGAACATAGAAAGGAGAAACCGTGGAATTATAATTCCACGTTACAGATACTCCCCTGTGTCCCATAAAAAAAGTTTTTACCAAAAACTTTTTTTTTTTTTTTAATACAGACCTACAAAGATAGCCCAAAAAATGAAATACCAAACAGCTGAGCTAACATCAACATACCCCCAAAAAACTAATACTAACACAACAAGACAGTATATAAAATCAGTGGTCTCACACATGTCTGATATACAGCAAATCACCATTTACACCATTCATTATCTCAAAGTACCTTGGTTCCATCTTGACGTGTAATTCTTCTTGAAAGTTTTTTTTTTTGCACAATAGACCCTGACAGCACATATCTATATAATTTTTTTTTTTATCCAAAGACTAGTTGAAAAATTATTGTCCAAAAAATTGTTTTTTTTTTTTACATTTTAAATGTCTCATTCACTAATAATCTTGCTTGAAAAATACATAATACAGCACGGAGCATAAATGAACGCCAAATGTCCAAATCCGGCGAACGTGGCAAGATCAGCAAGGTCCATACTTAGCTGAAAGACTTGAATATAGCTGAGCTGAAGAAGGAGGGGGCGAAGTCAACAGAACACCATGCATGTTCTAAGATCGATGACTGCTGGATGAGCAAGATGAGGATGACTCCGGCCACCCACTTGGAGTGACAAAATGAAGTAGGGGAGCATACCCCATGAGGCATCCATACAGAGAGTTCAGAGGCAGTGGCCACATACCTCTAAACAAGCCAGCAGGAACTCCATGGCTTCCAGGCCCAGATTTGACACGTAGAATTCATCTTCATAGAACAGCTCGTACATGAAACACATTATTCAGAGTCATAAGTAATGGTTCACACCTACTCACAGGGAAGGGTCTAGAATATCCACAGAGAGAGGAAAGGATTGTTGAATTGGATGAATGTCTTTGGAAATATCACTGCTTTGAAATAGAAAGTTCACAGCTTTGGCAACTCCATAATCAGTTTTTTCTTTTTTTTTATAACTGTCCACTATAACTGATGTCGATATGCACATGAGCTTGGAGAAAACATTACACTTAGTTTTGTTTTACTTAGGCGAGGATTTCTTCCTTTTTTGTTTACTTAAAGTTCATAAAATTATTTTTTTTGTATTCAATATTAATTTGTTTATGCAGAAAGTTGTTGGGAATTAATAATGTCCATCCAACATAATAATAAGTCAACGCCGAGGTTTGTGTTTTATTACTCCCCAATGTGTGGGGGAGATTATGCCTTTCTAAGCATAACATAAGTTACTGCCAGGAATTATTTGTTTGTTAGTTTGTGTGTGTGGTTTTTTTTTTTTTTTTTTTTTTTACAAGGGGGAGAGACTGCCGAGGAGGAAAATTCCAGGTCACGAGTGAGTTGTGATATACAAATTACTATATAAAAAGTTTACAACAAATTCAAACTTTAAATGGTTATCAAAGAGAAAGTTAACTAGACAATTACTTAATTACATAATTATACATATATACACTTATACATTATTTGCATAAAATTATACTTCATTAACTAGGCAATACATCAAATCATAAACCAGAAAAAATAGCCTAAAACTGGGCTTAACATTTCTTTAGTTGCGATACATGACAACGCCTTACCGATTTATCACATAGACCAAAAAAAAATCCTGAACTCTGCCTTATTAGAAGTCACTAGGCACTTATCACGAGTCTCAGATTATTTACTGTATCGGCCTTCTAGATACTGGTCAAATAACTCGATTTAGAAAATTCAGCAATAGCTCAAGAATATTGCATGAGAACATCTACTCACATTAAGAAACTTCAGAAACTTCATCTTAATAATTACATAATATTGTATGAAAATAGATTTTAAAATTTAGTACCAACACACCACAATGAAGTATATCCATGATCATACTGATCAACAAACGTGGCGCAGGCCTTCCTAGCAAGGACTACTAAATTTTAACTGGAAGTAATCACAATAACACTGATTGATTACATCACAGAAAACCTAAGAGAGGGTATACTGACTATAAACGGCTTGAATCAGGAACGGAGGATGTCCCATACCACCCATAAGAATAATATTGTTAGAAAAAAAAAGAAAAATCGAACCTGCAAAGGGCGTCCCATACCACCCGCAGCAAATGGAATGTAGAAAAATGTAACTTAGCACTGACAAACATCAATATCTGAATCAAAGTCTACCATAATTAGACAAATATCAATAATAAAGTAGCGCGGTGCCGGCCTACCACAGCTACTGCACACAAGCAAGCTCACTTAGCACAACTTGAAAACGTGAATACTACATCAACCAGAAAATTTGTAAGTCAACCCAGGGCATCTATGCTCAGTAACTAGAAGGCAAAAGAAATCTCTCAATATAAATATATATATATATCTACGCACAGGGACACAACTACTGAGGAAACTATCAGAAATAACGGAATGGAGAATTCATAAACAAGAAGACAGAGAATTAAACTTGAAACTGAAAAGCAAAGCCAGATCACCTACGCCCGAGAAGAACTGGACGACAAGAAAGAGGCCAAAGAAACCCCCAAACGAACCCGACCAAGGAGAGATCAACAAACAAACACTGACCGGCCCAATTTGACACCAATATAGACAAAGTCAAAGCACATGTAAAAAACTATCTTTCCATGTCGGACCGCCAAGTATTCAAACCGACCAGTCAGGAATCATCCGAGAAATGACCAAGGTCAAGACGAAAGGAGAAAATCATGGGCCAAGACAATAACTATTTAAAGTAGATGAAGTTACTAGAAGAAAAAAAGTAAACGGCCTATATGGAAAGCATATATCTATATATGCGGGGCATATATACTTCCCTCGCCTCAGACTGAAGAGTTGCTACCATGCAACGATTGATATGATAATATGTGTAGAAAAGAAGTGTATTTTTAGTAAAGAAGCGAAGCGAACCAGTCCGGGAAAAGCTACGGAAAAGAAGATGCCTAAACATCCAGAGCACTAAGAGAAATAGGGGCAGAAGACCGTTGAAGTAGCCGCCTAAATAAAAAAAATGTTCCCTACAGCTGGAGTTGCTCTTCCGCATGCCCACTGCCGAGCATGCAGGATAACCAAACAGCCCTGTTTACACCTACAGTGACCGTTCGGTTACAACAGCGGTCAACCGCCAGATCGCTCCAGCGAACCAGCAAGTGCAGAAGACACCACGGCCCAAAAACTTTATGAGTTAGGATAGAAGACAAAAGGCGCATAAAGTCCAGAATAATCTGGTATGCCAATCTTTCAGGCCTCCAAACCCAACAGTCCTGTGTACACTACAGGCCCAGTTCGGCTACGCCAGAAATCACCTACCGAGACCACAGACCAGACCACAGACCAGACCAGACTCGAAGGAAATATGGAAAAGACCATAAGTATATGGTATCAGAAATACTAATATTAGAAAACAGTAGGCCTAAAATAATTTTAGAAAAATGTAAGTTACCAGCAATACTAAAGTTCCAAATGAATAGGCCTAGAATAACTTCAGGAAAATATATGGTATCAGAAATACTAATATTAGAAAACAGTAGGCCTAAAATAAATTTAGAAAAAAGTAAGTTACCAGCAATACTAAAGTTCCAAATGAATAGGCCTAGAATAACTTCAGGAAAATATATGGTATCAGAAATACTAATATTAGAAAAGAGTAGGCCTAGAATACATTTAGAAAAATGTAAAGTACCAGCAATATTAATGTTCCAAATCAATAGGCCTAGAATAACTTTAAGTAACTTGTCGGAAGGCTCAGACTGAAAATGCAGTATATAATAATCGCACATTCAAAGGGCAAATATAACTGAATATATATCAAAAGGAAAAAAAATAGAAAGCCAGAAAATCTAATTAACTGAGGCGACCAAAAGCTCAAACAAAATTAGTAAATGAACTACTAAATATCAAGGGGAAACTATAAGAGCTTGACCAAATGAAATGGAATGTACTAGAAATGTATAGGCCTCCCGGTATCAAATTCAAGAACAAATTTACTAGGCATTAGGCCCGTGAAACCATCAATAGAACTCTCGTAAGTAACATAACAGGCCACAAGAAGTTAAATTTAAATATGCAATAGCTTCACAATTTCAATGACAAGACGGAATAGGTCTATCCTAAATAGTGGGAATTTTCCTCAAATACATTATCAACTTATACTCAAGAATTTACCTGTATCAGAAATTCTAATGTTCCAATTTTCATTTTAAGTACATAAGCGTGAACATTAACCTCCTTAAGAAAATATTACTCTTTCCACAATAATGGGAATATTACATTATATGTCTCATGTGCCTAGTAACAAGAATTATTTCTGGACAAAACTTTAACATGGCGTCGATGCGTGTACAAGAAACGCCCCTTTCCTTGATCATAAAACATTGCATGAAAGTAACATATCATTACAAAAATCTGCAGCCTAAGAAATTCCAACCTTTCAATCAAAATGCATTATAAGAAATAGTAATAATCATTTATAGAAGTAAGCGTTACCAAAACTAATGAAACATGACTATCACGCCACTGAGCTTCTACGTGAGTAACATGTATATTTGCATATAGATTAATTTCCAGGATCTTTCTGAAACATTGGTTAACTGCGCTGATATACTATCAAAACTTGAAACAGCATATGGGTCCCCTAATATTGCTTCACCCATAGATTACCTACTCCACAAATTATTTAACATTATAATGGCAATTAGCCAATCACGAAATAAGTTTTCTGCTAGACCTGAATCTTTTACATGGTCACTGAATTTACTGCCTATAACTGACAATAGGTACTTTAAGGCTTGCTCTCTCTCTTTTACATACATGTGATGGGTGCTGAAGGCACAACAATTGAAATTAAGGTTACGCCATAGTAAAATGTCGGTACTCACATACAGGAACGAGAGAAAATCTCCAGGCGACTCCCCCACAACCGTGCACTTTAACTCACTCGGCGGATCTAAATTGTCATGGCCTAGCGGTGAACCTCCCCAGCCTGCCACGCGAGGGCAGCACAGTACTAGATAACGTCATACCAAAGAACATAGAAAGGAGAAACCGTGGAATTATAATTCCACGTTACAACGATGCCATATTTTTTCTTATTAAATATGTTTTAGAGGCGAGGGATAAAAAAAACAGCATTCACTAGGTTTATTTCTAGACTTAACAAAAGCTTTCGATTTAGTTAATCACAAAATCCTCCTGATCAAATAGCACAACTTAGGAATAAAAGGAATTGCAAACACTTTGATGGAATCCTATCTTAAAAACCGACAAGAAAATATAGACATAGACATTGTGCAATCGTCTAAACTAAATATTCAACGTGGTGTCCCCCAAGGCTCGACTCTCGGTCCAATTTTGTTCCTAATCACATTAATGTCCTCCCAACGCACATTCCATATGCTCAACCAGTTATTATTGCTGATGACACAAAATTTATCTTTCGTACAACTGATCCCTTATCTCTTCAGACACAACTTAATATAGCAAGTTATAGCCTACATAGCTGGTTAACTGAAAACAAACTCCAGCTAAATGTCGATAATACTGTTTATTTATATTTTTTACATCAGCAAGCACAAAACTATGATCTAAAAGTATACTTCAACAACACTGCTCTTAACAAAAAAAAAAAAATTCTTGGTCTTAGTTTGGACTCTCAATTATCATGGGAAGCTCATATTTTTTATCTTAGTGGAAGACTCAGTTAACTCTGCTTTCGTGTACTGAGTAATGTGTGCTCCTTACAGACACTTAGAATAATTTACTTCAGTTGTATAGTATCCTTAATCTGCTATGGAATCCCCTTCAGGGGATATTCTGCAAAAACATCTAAAATTAAAAAAAAGAGTATTAAAAACAATATTGCAAGTACTAATTAGAACACCTACGAAATTTTTTTTGAACAAATTCTCGTACTACCTGTCCCCTCCATTTATATTCTAGAAACATTAAATTTCTTACATAGCAAGAATTTTTTTTAAATTCAAAACTTCATAGTGTGCCACTTGAATTTGGCACGTTTCTTTAAATAATTAATTAACTAAATTTGTATATATTAATTTCTTTTTAATTCATTAACTTCAATTATTAATTTATCTTTCTTTTTGTACTATTTTTAAGTACTTACACCATTATCTGCAAGCTATCTTTCTTCCGTTTTGTCTTGGTTAAAAGTGCTTTTTATTGTTCGTTTCCCGCGTTCTGGCTTTACAACGAACTCTTTTTAGTTAATATTGTTTTTGTATATTTTTGTGTGGCGCTCTCTTGCGGCGAGTTCCGCATTACTGTGTGTGGGCGTTGCCGCGGTTGAGTTGTCTTCCGATTGTGATCCAGTAGGCCTACAGATGTTGTGTGAGTTACCGGCATGTAGTTGAGGAACTCGTCCCTCTGTATTTCTGTTTAGCCAGCAGGTAGATAGATAGATAGTTTTTATTGCAGAGACACTTGAGTACATCAAGCGTATTACAAACGTGAAAATCAAATAAAAACATAAGTAATCTCCTGTTAAGTGTACAGTGTATGCATAATTACTCAATTAATTTGCTCCCTGATCTTAATAATTAAAAAAAACATTAAAACTGGTAAGTAAAGTCTTTATTCCGAGTTTAAATCGATTAAAAGGTAATGATTGTATAGATTCAGGAAGTGCATTAAAAAAAGTGTGAGCCACGTGACAGAAGTGAAACTTGTTTTAATTTTTATTTTTTCAATTTTTGATTATTGGATTTTTTCAATTTTGCATTATTGGACTTTTTAATATTGGGTTTTCGGACTTTTTAAATTTTTAATTTTTAATTTTGGATCTTTCAATTTTGAATTTTTTTAAAATTTTTTATCTTTGAATTTTTTATTTTTTAAATTATGGATTTTTGGTTTTTTTATTTTTTAAATTATGGATTTTTGGATTTTTAAATGTTGGATTTTATTATTTATTAAATGTTTGATTTTTGGATTTTTTAATTTTTAATTTTGTTTTTTAAATTATAAAAATTAGGATTTCATAATTTTGGATTTTTTAATTTTAATTTTTTAAATTTTGGAGTTTTGGATTTTTAAATTTTGGATCTTTGATTTTTTAAATTTGGATTTTTAAATTTTGATTCTTTAATTTTGTATATTTTTATTTTGTATTTTTTATTTTGTATTTTCGTTTTTCAAATTTTTTATTTTTAGATTTTTAAATTTTTGATATTTGATTTTTCAATTTTTAATTTTTTTATTTTTAAATTTTGGATTTTTCAATTTTGCATTTGCATTGTTGAAATTTTGGATTTTTAATTTTTTACATTTTGGATATTTGGATTTTTAATTTTTTAGATTTTGGATTTTTGGACTTTTCAATTTTGGATTTTTTAATTTTGGAATTTTGGATTTTTTAGATTTTGGATTTTTTTATTGTTTGGATTTTTAAGCGCGGTAGTGAACCTCCGGGTTCCATAAAATAGATAATATACCTTTAGATATCTTAGGGATTGTCTATTGCCATTGAGCGAGTAAGTATTATTATTATTACTATTATTATTATTATTATTATTGTTATTATTATTATTATTATTATTACTACTTCTTCTACTACTACTACTACTACTACTACTACTACTACTACTACTACTACTACTACTACTACTACTACTATTCCCATTTGCAGGTCCTCGTACTAGATCTGAAAAATTTCATTTGATTACTCCTAATCATTGAGTTGATTGTTTTCTGTGCAGTCCGCTCCGAAACACCCTACTAATTTCGTGACGGTTTTCAGCGTTACATTAATTTCGTGATGATTTTTGAGCATTACACAATTCCTGAATTACCCCTACCGCCGCTAAAGAATTTTCACTTCAAAAACTTAACATAAGAATAGTAAAAAGTCTTCTGAGTTTTGTTACAATTGCATTTAAATAATACTAATTTGTTTCTGTACCTAGTACCATAATTGTGTGACATCCCAAGCTGTTGATAGTAAAAAAAATGTCTTTCATATATAAAACACACTGATAAATAAAAACAGCATATTATAGTCATAATACCGAGATCAATAAAGCTCTGCCTGCAATGACTTTGTGGAGAAAGGCCATACATTAATCTTATAGCTTTTTTCTGTAATTTGAATAGCCTTATTACAGAGGGCTGATGACCCCAGAGCAAAGTTCCATAGGACAAGTGACTATGGAACTGACTGAAATATACAGTTTTTAAAACATCTAAGCTAGCACATGGTCTCAGTCTTCTTAATAAATAAATTCCTTTGCACATTTTGGATGCCAAGCGATCTATATGTTTGTTCCAGTCTAATCCAGAATCAATTGAAAAACCAAGAAAATTTACAGTTTCAGCATATAATTGTACTCCATTACCATACTCGATATCAAAATTCTGAATTTTATCGGTATTAGTACAGAGCAAATTAGCTGTACACCAGTCTTGTACAATGCCTGATACATTTTCAATTAATTAGTTAATTTCACAGAAAGCTTTTGAATTAAAACAAATGTTAAGATCGTCAGCAAAAAGATAACTTTTAACAGATGGACAAGATTTGTTGTAGGGCAAGTCATTAATATAAATGATGAATAAAATGGAACCAAGAATCGTATCTTGAGGCACTCCATGTTTAATGGGCAGAAAATTTGACTCATTGTCATAAACCACGTTTTGAAATCTATTGCTTAAATATGATTGTATTAATAAAACAGCCTCTTCTTCAAAACCCAAAAAATCTGAGCTTTTCAATAAGCAAATTGTGTGACACTGTATCAAACGCTTTAGATAAATCATAGAGTTTGAGGTTCACTAAATCCCTGTTATCTGGCATGCTAATGTAGTTTCTTACAAGTGCAGTTTGTGCCCCCTCTCGGGTGGTCACTATTTACGTACAGTTTTTGTATGTAGATTGGTTCCGACCATTTTTAGCAAAATTAGTTAACACCCTGCTAAACTCTTTATACTGGGTCCCGTTATCCCTATGTACAAAATCTGAAAATGCTTTGAACCAAACAGGAAAATGACTGGATGACTATAATAAACTGAAAGTCAAAGGTTAAGGGTTTAACAACAGTTTTATTTTAACTATACCAGAGCAATTACATTTTGGAAGTTGTTTAACTCATTAGATTTCTGAGTAAAATCCCTATACCATAATAAATATCAATAAATATACCTTGAAAATCCATATACAGTAAAACCTCGTTAACAAGAACTCGCTTACGACGAACACTCTGTTAACAAGAACAAAGATTTGGTCCCGGCAAAGATGTATTATTTCTTATGAAAGTTTTGTCGGTTAACACGAATTTCGGTTACCACGAACTGCGAACTGTTTTTCCGTCCCTTGAATCTTGAAATGTCATTTAACACAAACTTCCAAAGCTTTTAAAATGGTTATTTCCTGTTCTTCCTTCGGTAGGTATGCAAGAAATGAAATTAAACGTAAACCTTTATTTAATTCCCGGTTACTTATGTGAATGGCTACGAGTAATTGGATTAACATCAACGCTGGCTGGTGCAATCGCTCGACAATCGGGAGTTGTTATTGTTATCCTATGCCGGTACGGCTGGTCTACAGGATTGCTGAATAAATAAATAAAGCATCGTGCCGCCAACAATCGGGTTATAACGTTTCTTATTTTATTTTTCTGTTCATTCAAACATAACCAGTACGATTTCATCATACATTGCATTAAAACTTGTAACCCACCTGCCAGGAAGTGTTTGCCGCCATAGCCACTTTAGAACGTTTGGGATTTGCTGCAACATCCGAATCATCTGCTGGGTTTACTGAAGCTGTGAATACAATTGGCCGTGAAGTTTCCAGGCACTTTCATTCCCATCAGTGACAGCGCAACTTACTTGAATTTTTCATCATGAAATGATCTTTTTTAAAAGGTAGGCCTAATTACATAGCCTACTTTTGCATGTAACAGTATTTTCTACGATAGCGTATACCGTAATTGGTTCATTAAAAAAAAAATTAGTCCCCGGTTAGCACGAATTTTTTTAACACGAACCCCTCATTTTTCGGTCCCTTGGAATTCGTGTTAACGAGGTTTTACTGTATACAAATTGGGAATTATCAAATTCAACTTTCATTCAAATTCATTTTAGAACTCATATGTACAAAATTGAGAGTTATCAACTTCAGCTTTCAATTCTAATATATTCTAAAACCCATATGTACAAGGTGTGAATTATCAAATTCAGCTTTCAATTCTAATCTATTTTAAGAATGCATGTGTACAAAATTGGAAAATTCAGGTTCTGTTCAAATATTATTTCAGAAATCCACCCCTACAAAATTTAAGAATTATTAAATCAATTTTCAATTAATAATTACAGGAGGAATATTCCCTGAATATGTACACCTAGTTATATCTTAGGAAACATTCTTAGATCCACATTGTTTATTAAAAATTTAACTTATTAGAAATATCGGATCACTCTGTATGTATCCCAATATGTAGAAATGAACCAATACTAAATTTGACTAGAACATTTTTTATGCTTCAACATTTACAGCTTTCTTCCAAAAACATAGTCTCATTAAAAATACAAACCCAATTCCTATTGTCTAGTTGGATCCAAAAATAGTATCACTCTGTAGTGTTTATCTAACCTGTCCAATTACTTCCCAATCCCATGGTTTTCGAAACCTTTGTACATTTTATACTCTAGCATTAAACTGTACGAAAAACAGTTGATTTATAAGGTGCTGGCTTTGCTTTAGTAAAAAGAACTTTAGACATTAAATTTAGAATATACTTTGAAAGTTTCTTTTGTTTTGGAACTTCAAGAGAACTGGAGAGAAAATTTTAGATAGACGCACGGACCGAAATTAATAACCTGTAATACATGACTGGATTTAAATTTCATTACATGTGGGCGGAAATTTCCAAATGCCAAAGAATGATCGCGAACATACTGAAGATTTAAATGTTGACCAAAAATAAGCTAATATAACGGAATTTAGAACTCCAAATAGGTGAGATGCGAAATGCCAAAATTAGTTAATAATATGAATATATAAAAGAAATCAGAAACGATCTCACCAGGCAGAAGACAAGATTCCATGTCGAACTGCAGACACGCCCACCAAAATGACTACTTCTTTACACTACATGTTTACTACGACGAAGTCGGCTCCCAACTACAGAGCTCGATAACTGCTCTCCAGCTCCCTTGCGGTACGTACCGCGTTCACAAAAGACCATACGTAACCACTGGTAACTCGGACGCGTAAAATATTTTAAGACAAAGTTCTTAGTTCCCCCGAAGCTCACTAGGAGAGCTGATTATACTCTTCTGAGCCGAATTCACGGCTCAAGTTGCAGCTTTTGTTATACCTAATCCAACCCGATAACCATACTGGGAGCTATTAAATAAATTATTTTTCTCGAAGTAGGTCACAATCTGATTATCCATAACTGTTTCAAAAACTTTTGCAATAGCAGGTATTATAGAAATGGGCCTATAGTTTTCATACTTAGAATTGTCACCTATCTTAAATATAGGCCTTATTTTAATAAATTTTAGATCTTTGGGGAAAACAGACTGTAAAATGCACACATTAATAAGATTTGTAAGAGGTCCTTGAATAAAATCTATACCATATTTTAAGATTCTTGGACTTAAGCTAAAAACATCCTCACAGTTGCTATTTTTCATATTTAAAAGCACTTTTCTAACATCAACTACATCAACTTACCTAAAACTGAACCTACAAGAATGTGAGGGCAAAGTATTCATATAAAACTTTACGTCATGCTGATGCGCATTAGATCCCGCTCTGTTTAGAATTTCCTCCACTGTATTTACAAAAAAAATTATTAAAACCGGCAAAAGATAAATTGGAGGAATTTTTATATATCTTCTTTCCAAACTGACCACATTCCTTTATAATTACGTTCCACATGACTCTGGATTTATTAGGAGGATTGCTTATAATATTATCATTTATTTTATTACTAAGTTTACAAATGGTTCTTTTAATTGATTATACTTTGCTTTTATTTCAATTGATCCTGTACTAATAAAGTAATCATATAACATTACACATTTTTCTTTCGGGTTATCAAGTTCTTGCACTTAATTCTTGTTGCTTTGGGTAGCGAAGATTTCTTAAAGCTTTTAATGGAAAAGCTACACTAATTAACTGCATTAGTTTAGTGATTAAATATTGTGTCTTGTAATTAATATAATTATCGTTACAATAAAAATTATGCCAATCAATTATGGACAATTCTTCAACGAAATACAATGCATTCGCCTCATTTTTGCTCTTGCTTTATTTAATATATCCTCATCTTTAAGATGTTTTCCCCAGACATACACAACAGATTTCAGTAATATAGCCCAGTGGTCAGACACAACAGTTTTAACACTTTGGCAATCAATAACTATATCTTTGTAAGTTACAATGTTATCTATACAACTACCACCTCCTACCCTAGCCCTAGTTATATTTGTGGTTGAAGTAGTAAGGTTAAAAAATGTAAACAAAATTTCCAACTCAGTGCGTTCCGAGCATTTTGGTTTCGAAAATCAACATTAGAATCAGCACGTAATATAACATTTCAGGAGAAATGTTAAGTATTTAATATTGTGAAGTCTCCTCTTTATATATTCGTTAGTCAAACATTACTGAAAGCACTTTATAAATATTCTCTTTGGAATAGTGTAGTGCTATGAACACACTCTTAAACACTATTTACCATTGGTTTTATGAGTGAATCGATGTCTGTATCGATATCTCGAAATTCTATTAATGTTTATAAAGTTTTCATGATGCTCTATAAAACATTAATCATACAACAATTTGTTAAACAGTATTTCTCAGTTTTCCAGATCTTTTGAATGATGAAGATGTTATACATACGCCGTATTTCAAGATAGAAGTCTAGAGAAGTTTCTACGCTACTTCGATCGAGAAACTGAAAGCGCTCTATGTATTCTAGAGGGGGTACGTAAGCTAACCAGTTTGACTCGTATTCACTTTTCATCGAACTGTACTAAGGCAAGCACCTTAGCCTAATCCCAGTACCGCTATTTTGGTACCGAGACTTCGTGGTACTACTCTACTCAACGCAGATGATGTAGCATACCAGAACGTCCAGACCTGGACCTAAAGGCGAAGAAGCCATCAGCTACAGCTTCCAGCAGCAACCTCAGCATGGCAGACTCATTGAACTGTATACTAACTGGAATGACTGCTACCATTGTAGTGTCTCGCCCAAATGTGTGTCCTGTCTGTGTGACTATACTAAACACAAATCAACTCTGAACATACGATAAGCCAATAGAATGTTACGCAACGTGCGGCGTTGACTACTCAGCACTGTGCAGGTGTCTCTGTCTAACAAATACGAGAAGAAGGGAGATGCATGCCTACTCACTAAGAGGAACA
This sequence comes from Ectobius pallidus, assembly GCA_964059195.1. Classification (NCBI taxonomy): domain Eukaryota; kingdom Metazoa; phylum Arthropoda; class Insecta; order Blattodea; family Ectobiidae; genus Ectobius; species Ectobius pallidus. Next base: position 42,744,907 of record CAXKWD010000008.1, read on the forward strand.
AGCAAGATTGTTTTAAGGTATTTCATTATTTTTAAATAAGCCGTTTTCTCCTCAACGGAGCTTCGTACAGATATGGGATTTGGACAGTCGGCTTCCAAATAAATACAGCTTTCAAATGGTGATTTCAGAAAAGACCTATATATAATAGATCTTGAGCGCGCAAAGGAATAAGTGAAGTACATATCTTTAGCGAGGCAGCGCAGTCTGTTAACTGTACAACGCCGCAACAACCTCATTCGTTTTATCACTCGTCACGTGATTCTGGCTGCTCCGCCTCAGGTTCAGAGTTGTTCTCTGTTTACTCTACATAGAGTTACATTACTCTGTGTTGTTCTCTACATGGAAGAAACCAAGCACCTGCACGCTAAATACCATTAAGTTAGTAGGACCTTCTTGATTTCAATGACATTTTAAAACAATGTTAGACCTTTTCATCCTTTTCATTGCAAAAAATAAATCAATAAATAGCCGAGAAAATAATTTAAATGTTTAATTTCCTCCTTTTCATTTTATATTTATCTACTGGTTGAAAAGAATTACCACGGTATCCCCGCAAATATCCAAACATCTACCACTTATAAAAATACACAAATAAATACGTTAATTTATTTTTCATGTATATTCATATGAGAAACACGTTGTAATTAATTGCATAAACTTCTATCAGCCTACAAAGAATACAATAGGCCTAATTTTGAAAGCAGTAAGCTGCTATGTTGCAACAGGGAATATGTATAGGGGGAAAATTAAACATTTAAATAATTTGCTCGGTTATTTATTGATTTATTTTTTGCAATGAAAAGGATGAACAGATCTTACATTTAAAAATAAGTGTGCGTGGAACGCCACGCGACAGAAGTGAAACTTATTTTATTTTTTGGATTTTTTCAATTTTGAATCATTGGATTTTTGGACTTTTTAATATTGGGTTTTTGAACTTTTTAAATTTTGGTACTTGGATTATTTTAATTTTTTTTAATTTCGGAACTTTGGATTTTTTAATAATGGAGTTTTAAATTTTAGATTTTAAATTTTGAAATTTTTTAATTTTTAATTCCGGTTTTTTAAATTTTGGATTTTTTAATATTGGATTTTTAAATTATGAATTTTTAAAGAATGGATTTTTTAAATCTTGGTTTTTTGGATTTTTAAAATTTTGGATTATAAATTTTTTAAATTTTGGATTTTGATTTTTAAATTTTTTATGTTTGGATTTTTAAATTTTGAATTTATTATTTTTTAAATTTTGGATTTTTTATTTTTTTAAATTTTGGATATTTGGATTTTTAAATTTTGGATTTATTATTTTTTTAATTTTCAATTTTTTAAATTTTGGATCTTTAATTTTTTAAGTTTTGGATGTTTGGATTTTTAAATTTTGGATATATTATTTTTTAAATTTTGGATTTTTTGCTTTTTAAATTTTGGACCTTTGATTTTTTAAATTTTGGATGTTTTTTTTTAAATTTTGGATTTTTGAATTTTTTATTTTGGAATCTCTGATTTTCTAATTTTGGATTTTTTTTTAATTTTGGATATTTGAATTTTTAAATTTTGGATTTTTAATTTTTTAATTTTGGATTTTTAGATTTTTAAAATTTTGGATTTTCAATGTTTTAATTTTTAATTTTTTTGTTCTTTAAATTTTGGATAAGCCTAATCATTGAGTTGATTGTTTTCTGTGCAGTCCGTTCCGTTACACCCTACTAATTTCGTGACAATTTTGAGCGTAACGCAAGCTCTCGATTTACTCCTACCGCGGCTAAAGAAGTTTCACTTCATAAAAAGCCAATGAAATCGAGAAGATCCTACTAACTTAATGGTCTTTAGCGTGCAGGCGCTTGGTTTGTACTAGTGATGGGAACCATTCGAATGAATTCATTCGAATTATTCGATTGTTAAAATCATTGGAAATGTTCGAGATGTTAAAAAATCATTCGAATGATTTTGCTCTGCTCCAGACTAGGGTTAGAGCAGTAGTATGGTTTTGTTCATGACGTCACGGAGGAGCGGAGGAGCAGCTGACCACTGTCCACTCGGAGGAGCAGCTGACCACTGTCCACTCGGAGGAGCGGAGGAGCAGCTGACCACTGACCACTGACCACTGACTACTGACCACTGCCCTTTGGCCACCTGGGTGCTTGCATCCTTATTGATCATAGCTCTTTTGACAATCTGGGTGCGAGCGCCCTTTGCGCCACCTGTGTAGAACAACGGCCTAAGTGATCGGCTCGTTATTGGTAATATTGGGAGTATTGGTAATTATTTGTGATATTATAATATTTGTGGGCTTGCACCCTTATTGATCATAGCTCTTTTGTCCATCTGGGTGCTAGCGACCTTTGCGCCACCTGTGTAGAACAACGGCCTAAGTGTTCGGCTCGTTATTGGTAATATTGGGAGTATCGGCAATTATTTGTGAGTTTGTAATATTTGCATATGTTAGCATGGTTCCAGATGCTGTCTGCAGCCTCGCGTGGCAGCCGCGCGTGTACGAGAATAACCGGCTTACCGCGCGTGGGGGGTCATGCACTGCACACATGCAGTCTCGCGTGGCAGAGTCTCATCTCTGCATCTCAAAATATCCCAGCTTAGCGCGCGTGGGGTCCCAGCGTGCACGTTGTACTCTAGCGTGTGTAAATGTTGTAGCACATGTGATATAATATTATTGCAGGCTTGCGTATCTTAGCTAGAGTACAGATGGGATGCAGCCACGCGTACGAAAATAACCCAGCTTACCGCAGCATGTGGCCCCGCTTGTATGCCGACACCGTACCTACGCGTGGTGACCGTTATAAGCGTAGTCCCTAGCGTGAGCCGATATAAATACATAACCCGCGGACGATTTGTATCATTCAGCCGTTAGAAGCCGAGATGGAAGCTACTACTTCATTTTTCAAGTGCGAGGAGTGCGCTTCAGCATTTAAACATCGACGCAATCTGAACCGGCATATTAACCAACACCATGTTAAATCGGAGTATAAGTGCGACACCTGCAGTGTATTATTCACGCGCAAGGACAACTTAACAAGGCATATCCGTGAAAAACATTCCGGCGTGACCTTTACTTGCGACATCTGCTTTGTCAACTTTAACTCGTTACAGCGAATGAATGAACACCGGGAGAAATTTCATCACCCAGCTACGAGGGATGCAGCCAGGCGCGAGGCAGTGTACCACCAGGCAGCTCACCTCTATTTCCCTGCTGTAGCCGAGACTTCAGGAATCGGAGCAGAGACTTCAAGGATTCCTGCGCGCAGTGATGGAGCCCGATTAGAGGTACGTTTTTTAATTTCTTTATCACATATATCATATTTTTATTATTATTTTTTATTTTTTATTTATTATTATTATTATTATTAATATTATTATTTGTTTTTTCAAAATGTAAAATATATATGCCTATGGTGTTGTAACATACGTTCTCATTTTATATTTATAGATCAGAGCGGGGAATGGCACATCCGCATTGAACGCCTCCAGGCATGAAGGTCAACAGGGACCTGCTGAAGCCGGGGCCTCATCGGGGATCGAAGCCGGTACCTCCAGGATTCCTGGTGGACAGCGTGCCCGATTAGAGGTACGTTTAATACATTGCTCGTTTTTAAAAACATTTATGTCATTACACATTTCATCGTAAACGTGTGTAACACATGTTCTTATTTTATTTTTATAGGTCGGAGCGGGGAATGGCAACGCGAGACATGATGCAGGCAGCGAGTCTTCACAACAACAAAGTGAGTTTTTCATGCTCGAGTCTGCTTTCAAGTCTCGAATAGCCACTTACGCCGTAACAGATATTCCCTCAGGCGACATGGAGACGATTCTTGCATCATTCCATCAAAAAATTGTTCACATTCTAACTTCGGCTTTGTTAAAATTTACCTCCAAAAAATTTAATATTTTTGTAGAATCAGATTTTGATAATTTAGATGGTCAGTCGGCATTGTATAATTTTAAAACCAGAAACCAAATTTTGTACAGAACATCTAACATCCATGAAGCCGTATCCAACCACATCGCGAAATTGTTAAAGGAGCAAGAGGAGCATAGTACGCGTGGCTCTGGATGGTGTTACAAAAAATAGTTTAAAATTGAAGTGCGCATCAATGATCATGTCCCATTTGCGGGGCGTGGTCATATGATTCTGCCTGTAGAATTCCGTCACCTACACTCCCTCATCAACATTCAGAACGAAGATGATTTTTGTTTTAAATACTGTGTTTTGTCTAAATTTATAGATTCTGGCAAGGATTTGTGGACAAGTTACCTCAACAAACCCGAATTGGGTGAGAAGTACGATTGGAGCTGTGTAAAATTCCCCGTTTCATTACACGATATCGACAAGTTTTCTAAAAGGAATAATATTTCTATTAATGTTTTTGGCCTAGAGGAAAAACGTGATGGGAAGAATATTTCGCACTACGTGTTTCCTATCAAAATTGTGGAAAATCAACTCGCGGACCATAGAGACCTTTTGTATGTTTGCAATGAGCAAAATTCTCATTATATAGTCATTCCCGATTTCGACGCATTCAATAGACCTTTTGTCACAGCTAACCATCTTCAAGTCAGAGTGTGCAAACGATGTTTTACGCACTTCCAGTCGTACGAGGGTAAATCTGCAGATGAGAGATTGGCTAAACATCTAGTGTTATGCAATTCTTTCACTCCTGTCAGATGCGAGATTCCAAAGAACCCCGAAGTTTGCTTTAATAAGCACGAATATTCGCAGAAAATTAGGTTTGTTATCTATGCGGATTTCGAATGCCTATTGGAGCCGATTTCGGGGTGCTTAAACGAACCCGCTAAATCTTGGTCCACACCTTATCAGAAACATACTCCGTATAGTTTTTCTTATTTTATCAAAGATGCGGAGGGTACGTTTTCACAGTTACGGTTGTTTAGAGGGAAAGACTGCAGCGGGGAGTTTATGCGATCGCTTGTAGCTGATGTAAAAGTCATCGATCGAGTGTTACATAGCATAAACAAACCTATGATCCCTCTAACGCCGGATGAAAACAAACTGTATATGAACAGCACCATCTGCCACATTTGTAAGCATGGTAATTTCACCGAAGTGAACTATAAAGTCAGGGACCACTGTCATGTTAGCGGGCGATTCAGAGGGGCCGCTCACAGGAATTGTAATCTAAATTACAGAAATCAGACATTCGTCTCTGTCGTGTTGCATAACCTCTCCAATTACGATGCTCATTTCATTGTAAAAGAACTTGGTTTTGATGAAAATAGGATCAATGTCATTTGCAATACTCAGGAGAAGTATGTATCGTTTTCTAAATTTATTCCCTCATATTTGAAGCGGGGAGGTATGGAACTTAGATTTATCGACTCTTTCCGATACATGGCCAGTAGCTTGGAGAAGCTAGCGGACAATCTACCCAAGCAGAAATTTATAGAAACCAGAAATTCGTTTGGTGACAAAACCGATTTGGTATGTCGAAAGGGGGTCTTCCCCTACGACTATGTGTCATCCTACGAAGTTCTTGATGAGACAAAATTACCGCCTAAAGAGGCGTTTTACAACAAGCTTAGCAATGCGGGTGTCTCAGATCGAGACTACTCTCATGCTGTTAATGTCTAGAATTCGTTTTCGGTCAAGTCTTTAGGGGAATATTCAGACTTATATTTGAAATCTGATGTCTTGATCTTAACAGACGTTTTTGAGAATTTTAGGCAAATGTGTCACGATGCCTATGGGTTAGATTGTCTCTACTATTCGACTGCTCCTGGATTCGCTTATGCATCCATGTTAAAGTTCACAGAGGTAAAATTACAGATATTGACCGATATGGACATAATTCAATTGTTTGAACGCGGGATAAGAGGTGGAATTTGTCAGTGTGTAACGAGACACGCTGTGGCAAATATCCCTTGTTCCGTCGACTACGATGCCTCAAAGTCGAGCTCTCACCTTTACTACGTCGACGCCAATAACCTTTATGGTTACGCCATGTCTCAAGCGTTGCCTACTGGTAATTTTCGTTGGCTCGAGAAAGATGAGATAGCGTCCTTTGACGTCATGTCCATACCGAGCAATTCTAAATTGGGATATGTCCTTGAGGTAGACATTGAGTATCCAGATCACCTCCACGACGCTCATACTGATCTGCCCTTTTGTGCAGAAATGAAGTGTCCTCCGGGTAGTAAAAACAAAAAGCTTTTGACAACTCTTGAAACTAAACAAAATTATGTCATTCACTATTCTGTGCTTATACAAGCATTACAACACGGACTGAGGTTATCGAAGATCCATAGAATTATTGAATTTCACCAAAGCTGCTGGTTGAAACCTTACATTGACTTTAATACGGCCAAGCGTAGGGCTGCAGCCAACAACTTTGAAAAAGACTTTTTTAAACTGATGAACAACGCCGTTTTTGGCAAGACAATGGAAAATGTACGGAAAAGGATGAACTTTAGGCTTGTTTCAGATCAAAATTTAATGAGAAAGCTAGTGGCTAAGTCGAACTTTTTAGATAGAACCATATTCAGCGAGAATTTGGTCGGCGTCCATCTTGCTAAAACTAGCTTGGTGTTTGACAAAGCAATCTATGTCGGTATGTCTATATTAGAATTATCCAAAGTCAGAATGTATGACTTTCACTATGATACCATGAAACATTTTTACGAAGACTGTTTGAAATTATGTTACATGGACACTGATAGTTTCGTCTATAAGATCGAAACGGATGACCTCTTCCGTGACATGATGCATTTCCGAGATGAGCTGGATACTAGCGTCTACCCACCCGAACTTCCCTTGTATTCCCCCCAAAACAAGGCGGTGGTCGGTAAATTCAAGGATGAAGGTGCTGGTCGTACTATAAGTGAATTTGTAGGCCTGCGAGCAAAGATGTACGCTATAAAATTTAATCATATGACCATAAATAAATTGAAAGGCATTAGGAAAAATGTTATTGACAAAGATGTCAACTTTGAAGATTATGTTGGCTGTCTTCAGAGCGGATAATCAACATTCTCGGTAAATAGATCCATCAGATCGTTTAAACGTAACGTGTTTTCGATTGCTGTGAATAAAGTCACTTTATCTAGCAACGATGACAAGCGTTACATTTTACCCAACGGCGTAGATACTCTTGCTCACGGGCATTACAAAATCAGGGATGCTGATGTTGATGAGGGACCCCAGCTAAAAGATGTAAAGTGTAAAAATGTATATAGTGTCAGAGTCTTGTATGTAAATAAAAATGTATTATGCTATGTATCCTGTGTATTATGCTTTGTGTCTTGTGTATGTAAATAAAAATGTATTATGCTATGTATCCTGTGTATTATGCTTTGTGTCTTGTGTATGTAGTGTATAATGCTTTGTGTCATGTGTATGTTGAGTGGGTGTATGTATTATGCTGTGTGTTGTGAGGGCTTTGTCAAAGGCAAAGGAATGGAAATAAAAAACACATGACTATACTTGAGTCTTTAATGAAGTAAAAAATACAAGTGTTCATTCCTCATCCTGTATCACGCATCTGCAATGTTATGTTTATGAATCCATGAATTCTTGGACGCAGGAAAACCCATCCATTTCACCAAAATCATATCTCCTTTACGACGTAGCACCTTTTCAATTAAATAAGTGTCTGGAAACTTTGTTTTCTGGAGTTCTTCAGCATAAAAAGCACCTTCTATGTTGTTGCCATCCAAATCCTGTAGCAGATAAGTAGGTGGAGATGTGGCTTGGATTCCATGCACCTTGAAAATCTCCGTAGTCCACGATGGTAAGTATCCTTTTTTAAACATTTTCCTATGTTTTGAAACTCTTACAAAGTCGCCTTTAGCAAACTTTGGCTTCATATATGGCTCCTTGTACCGATACACAGTTTTCAGCAGGCTATCGTCCTTGACTTGGTTAGGCTTCATCTTAATGGTGGTGTGAAACCTATCGTTGTATTTCCTAATGAGTTCTTGCAGCATGTCGATCCACTTATAACTCCCCCTGGCAGAAAATTCACGGTACATGGTTGTTTTAAGAGTTCTTATGAAACGTTCAGCAATGCAAGCCTTAACGTTGGAGTATGTAGAATAATGGTTGATGCCGTATTTCAGCATTAAGGCTTTAAAATTAGCGTTATAATACTCCTTCCCTATGTCGGTCTGAAGGTTTGTAGGCGGTGTTTTAACAGATTGAAGTATATCATTCATGGCTGCGGTAACAGTTTTTCTAGTTTTGTTCTTCAAAGCCCTTGCGTACGCAAACTTGGAATACGCATTTATACAGACTAAAATGTACTTAAAGCCTCTATTTTTCTTATGATACGGGATCATTTCAATCAGATCGCTCTGCCACAAATCATTTAAACCTTTCATTGTCACGTGACGCCTTGGATAATTTATTCGAGCAGGTTTATGAAGCTCGTAAGCAATTTCGCGTTTGCTCATTGTATCACACCACTTTCTCTTAACTCTGTTATAATCTCTAATATTTCGTTGTTATGCGAGTGATTCCCAGCCTCAGATGATGCTACCAACAAACGCAGTCTATGAACCAGTTCATTCGGGTCGTCCCAGTATTTATAGTCTATTTTGCGATTCGTATGCAAGTCCTTCCACAGGCCTTTTCCCCTGACTGGTTTTTTAGTCTTGAGATCACCGTCTACCTCGACCTCCTCATCCTCAGGAAATAACCGCCTAATGACGTTTTTAAATTTCTGGCTGTTTGAGACTCGTATCTCTTCGTTATCATCATAGCCGACTTTATGAGCGCTAGACCTCTCCAATATTTCCTTATAGGTCTCCAAGTCGTTATCGCTGTACAACTTAGGGTCGGGTATGCTTTTGGTAAGCAACTCCATTAATCCGCGGCGGGAATGGTATTTCTTATTGCCGACATATATGGTATCGTTTCTTATCGACAGAGGGAGTGCCCCGATCGAGAAAGTTTGTCTGGCTGGATGCCATTTTATACCGTATATGGTGTCCACGTTTCTAGGCCTCAATTGAACTAGTTTCTGAATATAACCCCCAGACACACGACCATATACGCTTTCCAACATAGACTTGTAGTGTTTTACAGGGGTCTGCTCCATATAGGGTTCAGGCTCGTATTTCTTTACATCTTGCTTTGATTTGTCTTTACTCAGAGTGACGAGCTGTTCCAAAGGTTGCGTTATAGGTTGTACAATGTCTGAAAACTCATGTTTCGACTGAAGATCGGCTTTTCTTAATGATAAATATTTTGTTCGTATAGAATTAGTATGTTTTTCAATTTCCTCCTTAATTCTCCTCTGGTCATCACTCATTGACGGATTCATTTCGAGTGTTGTCTATTTTTGTGATTTCACGCGTTTTATAGGCGTATTCGATCGTAATGGGGACCTCACGCGAGAAAGTGCCCGTCTTAAACAATAACACATCGCCTCTCGAGACATGGATAGGTTGATTAATGTCAACAGCTGTTCCATTTAACGTTGTACTCAGTTCGCCTGAATCGTCCATGTCAACAACCGTGATTCTTCCATCATAAATTAATTTTAGACGAGTGCCACTGTAGAGTTGAAAAAAACTGGATTGTCACATTTTCTGCATAGCCCCAGCTGTTCTTTGCATGAGGTATTTTAAAGCAGTAACATCTTCTCTGAGCTGCGACTGATGTTGGATGAGCAGGTTTATCATATCTTTAAAATTATTCAGCACTTGGGCCGTGGTTTTAAACAATTCAAAGTTTCTAGAATCAATATTACCATCACTTTTGTGAAAATCTTTCTTCGCCAGATCCTTGTCCACGTACTCCTTCGTCGCGGCATTGTGGTTCTCTGTGGGATGGCCAACGTAGCGTATTCGTTTACCTTTGACCGAGTAATTGCCTACTGCGTCTCGAGGCAGTGCTATTTTATCGATGTATCGCGCAATTAACGGCGATCCAAATCTGTCAACGCCCATAGCCCCTCTGCATGCGCGTATGAGTCCTCTATCATCCATTGTGAGTATCCACTATACTTTGCACGTCTTTATATTACAACGTACTCGTCCATTCCCCTCCGATACCTCCCTCGGTCTACAGAGTCCTCTTTGTAGATCGTTAGGAATCCATACTTTTCCGAAGATCAACATTCGCGGCACATTTGCAGGAAATTATCGAACGTCATGTCGGCATTTACGTAGTCGTCGTACAGATGCCTTAGATTTAACGCGTCCTGCTTAAATACAATCAGCAAGTTACAATTGTCTCTTATCAGATGCTTAGGTATCCTCGCATACGACTGGGGTAGATAAAACATGTCTAGCGAGTTATGTCTTCCCATGCTAAAATAATTCCTTATGGGGCTTTGAGGTTCAGTCATAATGTCATCGAATATCACCACAGAATTTTCTCGTACTGGTACTTGGTGAGGCTCTGGCATACCGTCCCCACAGTTATCAAACTTGTAATAACCGATTTCTGGAACTCTGGTTAAAATTTCTTCAAGCATTTTATATTTAGGTTGAAACAGCGATCTTGAAAAAATGTAGACATTTGAAAACTTTACGCCGTTGGGATGTAGAAGAATATTTATTAACACGTTTGTTTTTCCCGAGTTGCTAGGTCCGCAGATAATACATCGTATGCTGTCGGGTAGTAAAATGCAATCTTTGCGTTCATGGATCGAAACCGTCTGCTCTATGGGACGAACCTCTAAGGATACGTTTTGCTTCTCAAACTTCATGGTGTGAATAACAGGGAAAAGTGTAATAGCAGCCGCTTTTATACCTATAAAAGGCAAGCCCGTGCAGACGTTGAGGTCAGTATGGCTCCGCGAATAGAACGAGGTAAACGTCGCCGTGGAGAAGGAGTGATCAATACGCTCATTAATAAACTGCCTGTGGAACTGCACATACCAAAGTACAGATTTTGTGGACCGGGCACCAAACTAGAGAAACGTTTAAAAAGAGGCGATACAGGAATCAATCCTTTGGACGAAGCTTGTTAGTTACACGATATAAGCTACGCACAGAGCTCGGATATAAACGATCGACATAAGGCAGACTTGAAATTGGCACAACAGGCCTCTAACCGTGTTAAGGCTTCCGACGCAAGCCTCGGGGAGCGTGCAGCAGCTTACGCCGTTTCTAAAATTATGAAGGGGAAGGTTAAAATGGGAGCTGGACTGGATAAAATTCATAAACTGAAGGCTGCATACAGAAAAGTGGCAGCAAAGAAGAAAAGCAACAAAAAGAAGAGAGTTTTGAAGTCGCCTAAAAAATTGGTGGCATATTGCCGATATTACCCATTTTGGCTGGATTGTCTGCGCTCGGGGCTTTAGGTGGGGCAGGAGCACAGATTGCTAAAGCTGTTAATTCAGCAAAAAACGACAAGAAGCAGCTTGGAGAACACGTACGCCATAACCGCATGCTGGAAAGCATTGCCTTGGGAAAGAAGGAGGGGATCGACGAGCTCATACGCCAGCACAGAGATGGCAAGGGACTATTTTTAAAACCTTATCCATCTGGTAGAGGAATCCGTCTTAAAAAAAAGCCCTAACTAACTACGACTTGGAGCGATATGCGAAAAAGCTATGTATTCCACATTTCAGAGGAGTGTGCATGAGAAACGAGCTACCTACCAAGACTCATAAACAGGAACGAATCATTGTCAATCTTGATGATGCCTCAGGGCCTGGGACGCATTGGGTAGCGTTGAAAAAGTGTGGTAGCCGTTCATTTTATTTCGACAGCTATGGAGACTTGCCTCCTCCTGCAGAAATTGTAAATTATACTGGTCCGCATTCTAAACTATATTACAACTTTACACGTTATCAAAAATACAACACCGAGATTTGCGGTCACCTCTGTCTAGCATTTTTACTATAAAAGCCTTCACCTCAGACATACAAGTGTTAAAACGATGCGCACGTTCACTCTAAGCGGATCCACGTCCGAACTATCCAACACGTATCATCCCCCTATCGAGCTGGAAGATCTGGCAGACTACGAGATTGCGATGCTGAGGCTCGACGCTTACAACTCTATTCCAAACGTTACAGAGAGTAACAATTCGTTGGTGGTTACCTCAGGCAAACATAAACATACCATCACCATCCCTAAAGGGACGTACGAGGTTAGCGATATTTCAGAATATGTCGCGCTCATGATAAAAAAATTAACAAATTCCACTCTTGATCCAGATGCGGTTTTTAGAGTCAGTGTGAACCCAAATACTCTGCTCACAACAATATATTGCTCTCTCAACGTTTCTTTAAACCTATGATCCCTCTAACGCCGGATGAAAACAAACTGTATATGAACAGCACCATCTGCCACATTTGTAAGCATGGTAATTTCACCGAAGTGAACTATAAAGTCAGGGACCACTGTCATGTTAGCGGGCGATTCAGAGGGGCCGCTCACAGGAATTGTAATCTAAATTACAGAAATCAGACATTCGTCTCTGTCGTGTTGCATAACCTCTCCAATTACGATGCTCATTTCATTGTAAAAGAACTTGGTTTTGATGAAAATAGGATCAATGTCATTTGCAATACTCAGGAGAAGTATGTATCGTTTTCTAAATTTATTCCCTCATATTTGAAGCGGGGAGGTATGGAACTTAGATTTATCGACTCTTTCCGATACATGGCCAGTAGCTTGGAGAAGCTAGCGGACAATCTACCCAAGCAGAAATTTATAGAAACCAGAAATTCGTTTGGTGACAAAACCGATTTGGTATGTCGAAAGGGGGTCTTCCCCTACGACTATGTGTCATCCTACGAAGTTCTTGATGAGACAAAATTACCGCCTAAAGAGGCGTTTTACAACAAGCTTAGCAATGCGGGTGTCTCAGATCGAGACTACTCTCATGCTGTTAATGTCTAGAATTCGTTTTCGGTCAAGTCTTTAGGGGAATATTCAGACTTATATTTGAAATCTGATGTCTTGATCTTAACAGACGTTTTTGAGAATTTTAGGCAAATGTGTCACGATGCCTATGGGTTAGATTGTCTCTACTATTCGACTGCTCCTGGATTCGCTTATGCATCCATGTTAAAGTTCACAGAGGTAAAATTACAGATATTGACCGATATGGACATAATTCAATTGTTTGAACGCGGGATAAGAGGTGGAATTTGTCAGTGTGTAACGAGACACGCTGTGGCAAATATCCCTTGTTCCGTCGACTACGATGCCTCAAAGTCGAGCTCTCACCTTTACTACGTCGACGCCAATAACCTTTATGGTTACGCCATGTCTCAAGCGTTGCCTACTGGTAATTTTCGTTGGCTCGAGAAAGATGAGATAGCGTCCTTTGACGTCATGTCCATACCGAGCAATTCTAAATTGGGATATGTCCTTGAGGTAGACATTGAGTATCCAGATCACCTCCACGACGCTCATACTGATCTGCCCTTTTGTGCAGAAATGAAGTGTCCTCCGGGTAGTAAAAACAAAAAGCTTTTGACAACTCTTGAAACTAAACAAAATTATGTCATTCACTATTCTGTGCTTATACAAGCATTACAACACGGACTGAGGTTATCGAAGATCCATAGAATTATTGAATTTCACCAAAGCTGCTGGTTGAAACCTTACATTGACTTTAATACGGCCAAGCGTAGGGCTGCAGCCAACAACTTTGAAAAAGACTTTTTTAAACTGATGAACAACGCCGTTTTTGGCAAGACAATGGAAAATGTACGGAAAAGGATGAACTTTAGGCTTGTTTCAGATCAAAATTTAATGAGAAAGCTAGTGGCTAAGTCGAACTTTTTAGATAGAACCATATTCAGCGAGAATTTGGTCGGCGTCCATCTTGCTAAAACTAGCTTGGTGTTTGACAAAGCAATCTATGTCGGTATGTCTATATTAGAATTATCCAAAGTCAGAATGTATGACTTTCACTATGATACCATGAAACATTTTTACGAAGACTGTTTGAAATTATGTTACATGGACACTGATAGTTTCGTCTATAAGATCGAAACGGATGACCTCTTCCGTGACATGATGCATTTCCGAGATGAGCTGGATACTAGCGTCTACCCACCCGAACTTCCCTTGTATTCCCCCCAAAACAAGGCGGTGGTCGGTAAATTCAAGGATGAAGGTGCTGGTCGTACTATAAGTGAATTTGTAGGCCTGCGAGCAAAGATGTACGCTATAAAATTTAATCATATGACCATAAATAAATTGAAAGGCATTAGGAAAAATGTTATTGACAAAGATGTCAACTTTGAAGATTATGTTGGCTGTCTTCAGAGCGGATAATCAACATTCTCGGTAAATAGATCCATCAGATCGTTTAAACGTAACGTGTTTTCGATTGCTGTGAATAAAGTCACTTTATCTAGCAACGATGACAAGCGTTACATTTTACCCAACGGCGTAGATACTCTTGCTCACGGGCATTACAAAATCAGGGATGCTGATGTTGATGAGGGACCCCAGCTAAAAGATGTAAAGTGTAAAAATGTATATAGTGTCAGAGTCTTGTATGTAAATAAAAATGTATTATGCTATGTATCCTGTGTATTATGCTTTGTGTCTTGTGTATGTAAATAAAAATGTATTATGCTATGTATCCTGTGTATTATGCTTTGTGTCTTGTGTATGTAGTGTATAATGCTTTGTGTCATGTGTATGTTGAGTGGGTGTATGTATTATGCTGTGTGTTGTGAGGGCTTTGTCAAAGGCAAAGGAATGGAAATAAAAAACACATGACTATACTTGAGTCTTTAATGAAGTAAAAAATACAAGTGTTCATTCCTCATCCTGTATCACGCATCTGCAATGTTATGTTTATGAATCCATGAATTCTTGGACGCAGGAAAACCCATCCATTTCACCAAAATCATATCTCCTTTACGACGTAGCACCTTTTCAATTAAATAAGTGTCTGGAAACTTTGTTTTCTGGAGTTCTTCAGCATAAAAAGCACCTTCTATGTTGTTGCCATCCAAATCCTGTAGCAGATAAGTAGGTGGAGATGTGGCTTGGATTCCATGCACCTTGAAAATCTCCGTAGTCCACGATGGTAAGTATCCTTTTTTAAACATTTTCCTATGTTTTGAAACTCTTACAAAGTCGCCTTTAGCAAACTTTGGCTTCATATATGGCTCCTTGTACCGATACACAGTTTTCAGCAGGCTATCGTCCTTGACTTGGTTAGGCTTCATCTTAATGGTGGTGTGAAACCTATCGTTGTATTTCCTAATGAGTTCTTGCAGCATGTCGATCCACTTATAACTCCCCCTGGCAGAAAATTCACGGTACATGGTTGTTTTAAGAGTTCTTATGAAACGTTCAGCAATGCAAGCCTTAACGTTGGAGTATGTAGAATAATGGTTGATGCCGTATTTCAGCATTAAGGCTTTAAAATTAGCGTTATAATACTCCTTCCCTATGTCGGTCTGAAGGTTTGTAGGCGGTGTTTTAACAGATTGAAGTATATCATTCATGGCTGCGGTAACAGTTTTTCTAGTTTTGTTCTTCAAAGCCCTTGCGTACGCAAACTTGGAATACGCATTTATACAGACTAAAATGTACTTAAAGCCTCTATTTTTCTTATGATACGGGATCATTTCAATCAGATCGCTCTGCCACAAATCATTTAAACCTTTCATTGTCACGTGACGCCTTGGATAATTTATTCGAGCAGGTTTATGAAGCTCGTAAGCAATTTCGCGTTTGCTCATTGTATCACACCACTTTCTCTTAACTCTGTTATAATCTCTAATATTTCGTTGTTATGCGAGTGATTCCCAGCCTCAGATGATGCTACCAACAAACGCAGTCTATGAACCAGTTCATTCGGGTCGTCCCAGTATTTATAGTCTATTTTGCGATTCGTATGCAAGTCCTTCCACAGGCCTTTTCCCCTGACTGGTTTTTTAGTCTTGAGATCACCGTCTACCTCGACCTCCTCATCCTCAGGAAATAACCGCCTAATGACGTTTTTAAATTTCTGGCTGTTTGAGACTCGTATCTCTTCGTTATCATCATAGCCGACTTTATGAGCGCTAGACCTCTCCAATATTTCCTTATAGGTCTCCAAGTCGTTATCGCTGTACAACTTAGGGTCGGGTATGCTTTTGGTAAGCAACTCCATTAATCCGCGGCGGGAATGGTATTTCTTATTGCCGACATATATGGTATCGTTTCTTATCGACAGAGGGAGTGCCCCGATCGAGAAAGTTTGTCTGGCTGGATGCCATTTTATACCGTATATGGTGTCCACGTTTCTAGGCCTCAATTGAACTAGTTTCTGAATATAACCCCCAGACACACGACCATATACGCTTTCCAACATAGACTTGTAGTGTTTTACAGGGGTCTGCTCCATATAGGGTTCAGGCTCGTATTTCTTTACATCTTGCTTTGATTTGTCTTTACTCAGAGTGACGAGCTGTTCCAAAGGTTGCGTTATAGGTTGTACAATGTCTGAAAACTCATGTTTCGACTGAAGATCGGCTTTTCTTAATGATAAATATTTTGTTCGTATAGAATTAGTATGTTTTTCAATTTCCTCCTTAATTCTCCTCTGGTCATCACTCATTGACGGATTCATTTCGAGTGTTGTCTATTTTTGTGATTTCACGCGTTTTATAGGCGTATTCGATCGTAATGGGGACCTCACGCGAGAAAGTGCCCGTCTTAAACAATAACACATCGCCTCTCGAGACATGGATAGGTTGATTAATGTCAACAGCTGTTCCATTTAACGTTGTACTCAGTTCGCCTGAATCGTCCATGTCAACAACCGTGATTCTTCCATCATAAATTAATTTTAGACGAGTGCCACTGTAGAGTTGAAAAAAACTGGATTGCCACATTTTCTGCATAGCCCCAGCTGTTCTTTGCATGAGGTATTTTAAAGCAGTAACATCTTCTCTGAGCTGCGACTGATGTTGGATGAGCAGGTTTATCATATCTTTAAAATTATTCAGCACTTGGGCCGTGGTTTTAAACAATTCAAAGTTTCTAGAATCAATATTACCATCACTTTTGTGAAAATCTTTCTTCGCCAGATCCTTGTCCACGTACTCCTTCGTCGCGGCATTGTGGTTCTCTGTGGGATGGCCAACGTAGCGTATTCGTTTACCTTTGACCGAGTAATTGCCTACTGCGTCTCGAGGCAGTGCTATTTTATCGATGTATCGCGCAATTAACGGCGATCCAAATCTGTCAACGCCCATAGCCCCTCTGCATGCGCGTATGAGTCCTCTATCATCCATTGTGAGTATCCACTATACTTTGCACGTCTTTATATTACAACGTACTCGTCCATTCCCCTCCGATACCTCCCTCGGTCTACAGAGTCCTCTTTGTAGATCGTTAGGAATCCATACTTTTCCGAAGATCAACATTCGCGGCACATTTGCAGGAAATTATCGAACGTCATGTCGGCATTTACGTAGTCGTCGTACAGATGCCTTAGATTTAACGCGTCCTGCTTAAATACAATCAGCAAGTTACAATTGTCTCTTATCAGATGCTTAGGTATCCTCGCATACGACTGGGGTAGATAAAACATGTCTAGCGAGTTATGTCTTCCCATGCTAAAATAATTCCTTATGGGGCTTTGAGGTTCAGTCATAATGTCATCGAATATCACCACAGAATTTTCTCGTACTGGTACTTGGTGAGGCTCTGGCATACCGTCCCCACAGTTATCAAACTTGTAATAACCGATTTCTGGAACTCTGGTTAAAATTTCTTCAAGCATTTTATATTTAGGTTGAAACAGCGATCTTGAAAAAATGTAGACATTTGAAAACTTTACGCCGTTGGGATGTAGAAGAATATTTATTAACACGTTTGTTTTTCCCGAGTTGCTAGGTCCGCAGATAATACATCGTATGCTGTCGGGTAGTAAAATGCAATCTTTGCGTTCATGGATCGAAACCGTCTGCTCTATGGGACGAACCTCTAAGGATACGTTTTGCTTCTCAAACTTCATGGTGTGAATAACAGGGAAAAGTGTAATAGCAGCCGCTTTTATACCTATAAAAGGCAAGCCCGTGCAGACGTTGAGGTCAGTATGGCTCCGCGAATAGAACGAGGTAAACGTCGCCGTGGAGAAGGAGTGATCAATACGCTCATTAATAAACTGCCTGTGGAACTGCACATACCAAAGTACAGATTTTGTGGACCGGGCACCAAACTAGAGAAACGTTTAAAAAGAGGCGATACAGGAATCAATCCTTTGGACGAAGCTTGTTAGTTACACGATATAAGCTACGCACAGAGCTCGGATATAAACGATCGACATAAGGCAGACTTGAAATTGGCACAACAGGCCTCTAACCGTGTTAAGGCTTCCGACGCAAGCCTCGGGGAGCGTGCAGCAGCTTACGCCGTTTCTAAAATTATGAAGGGGAAGGTTAAAATGGGAGCTGGACTGGATAAAATTCATAAACTGAAGGCTGCATACAGAAAAGTGGCAGCAAAGAAGAAAAGCAACAAAAAGAAGAGAGTTTTGAAGTCGCCTAAAAAATTGGTGGCATATTGCCGATATTACCCATTTTGGCTGGATTGTCTGCGCTCGGGGCTTTAGGTGGGGCAGGAGCACAGATTGCTAAAGCTGTTAATTCAGCAAAAAACGACAAGAAGCAGCTTGGAGAACACGTACGCCATAACCGCATGCTGGAAAGCATTGCCTTGGGAAAGAAGGAGGGGATCGCCGAGCTCATACGCCAGCACAGAGATGGCAAGGGACTATTTTTAAAACCTTATCCATCTGGTAGAGGAATCCGTCTTAAAAAAAAGCCCTAACTAACTACGACTTGGAGCGATATGCGAAAAAGCTATGTATTCCACATTTCAGAGGAGTGTGCATGAGAAACGAGCTACCTACCAAGACTCATAAACAGGAACGAATCATTGTCAATCTTGATGATGCCTCAGGGCCTGGGACGCATTGGGTAGCGTTGAAAAAGTGTGGTAGCCGTTCATTTTATTTCGACAGCTATGGAGACTTGCCTCCTCCTGCAGAAATTGTAAATTATACTGGTCCGCATTCTAAACTATATTACAACTTTACACGTTATCAAAAATACAACACCGAGATTTGCGGTCACCTCTGTCTAGCATTTTTACTATAAAAGCCTTCACCTCAGACATACAAGTGTTAAAACGATGCGCACGTTCACTCTAAGCGGATCCACGTCCGAACTATCCAACACGTATCATCCCCCTATCGAGCTGGAAGATCTGGCAGACTACGAGATTGCGATGCTGAGGCTCGACGCTTACAACTCTATTCCAAACGTTACAGAGAGTAACAATTCGTTGGTGGTTACCTCAGGCAAACATAAACATACCATCACCATCCCTAAAGGGACGTACGAGGTTAGCGATATTTCAGAATATGTCGCGCTCATGATAAAAAAATTAACAAATTCCACTCTTGATCCAGATGCGGTTTTTAGAGTCAGTGTGAACCCAAATACTCTGCTCACAACAATATATTGCTCTCTCAACGTTTCTTTTAATGTTCCAAACTCCTTGGGCCCTTTACTCGGATTTGCAACAACGGATGAAATACCGAAAATGAAAGCTGTCGTTTCCGCAAAGCAGTCAGACATAAATAACATCAATACTATAAGACTTCAATGCAACATCGCTTCGGGATCATTCTTAAACGGACGTCCGACCCATACCATATACGAATTCTTTCCTACTTTGCCACCAGGATATAAAATCTCCGAGGCGCCTGCAAACCTGATATTTCTACCGTTAATCAACATACAAAAAATAACGGACATTACCATATCTCTCGTGGATCAGGACGGTAGACTTATCGATTTTAGAGGAGAGCGAGTGTCTGTGAGACTATCCATTAGGAAGAATGGGGCTTAACTTTAATAAATCCTCACCAGCCGAACCAGCATATAAGACGGTGCGTCGTGCTCGACCCGGTAATCATCAGCGTACCGTCGGCAAGTTAACATCTGCTAAGAAGAAGTATCTGGAATCTCTAGGCTTTTTAGTACTACAACATGTACGTTCTAAGCGTAAGGGATAAGGTACTATTTGAAGACGCCATAGCAAATTCACAGTATCATGGATTCAAACCTTACAACACTTCAGCTCTCGGCGAAAGCGATGAAATACGAATTCCCATTCAAGCAGAAAACTTGTATGCATTATGGCCCATTCAGATAGAAAATTAACCGTAAACGTAAGAACGTAAACGTAAACGCACACGTTAGCATGGCATTGAGCATTCGCAATGAAAACTTAACGTAGGTTAACAACCAATCACAAACGAGAACGTGAAAAGCGCATAAACATGGCTGTCACACAGGTGAAACAGCTGTAGCTTCCAAAAATGGCTGACAGAGACCAAACAACGGTAGCTTTCATGAACATGCAAGCTTCTGTAGCTAGTTTGCTTGCTGCATTGGCTGCTAAACGTAGAAAACGCCGTAGACGATGGTGGGTTCATCCCCTCAATCAAAGAAGAATGAATCAAGGAGATTTCCAAAACCTGTTGATCGAAATGAGGGAGCAGGATACGCTTCAGTTTCAGAAGTATATGAGGATGACTCCTGAGCAGATTGACAGTGTTTTAATGGTAGTTGCTCCTTTACTTGTTAAAAGTAGCAACCGAGCACCGTTACCCGAAGCCCTTCGCCTCAGCGTAACGTTAAGGTAGGTCAATTTAAATATCGTAGCATACAATCTTCCTAACCTCAAGAAAAATTGTAACGTACAACATTAGCTCCACGATAATTACAGTTTATCTCCAAAAAATGATACAATTGATTGAATATTTCAGTGTTGAAGATGCCAATGATTTAAAAATATATAATGGTAAATTTATATCAACAAAAAACTTAAATAGACCCTATCAATAAACCATGTATCTTATGTCATATATTGCTTTGTTCTGTATTACGTATGTTACAATTCACAATATTCTGAAATGTCACAAATTATACAGAACAGCAAATAAATTTCAATAGTCCTGCATGATAGCAGGTTCTTTATTTATGATGTACATCTCTCTCTTTCCACAGGTTCTTAGCCACTGGCGATTCGTTCCCCACGTTGGCATGGAGTTATAGAATAGGGGTATCCACATGCTGCCAGATTGTGAGTGAAACATGTCAAGCTATCTGGGATGCTCTGCATGAAAGATGTCTGCCAGAACCAGACGAACAAAGGTACAAAACAATTGCAGACCGATTTGATCAACTCTGGAATGTTCCAAACTGCGTAGGGTCCATAGATGGCAAACATATACAAATCCAAGCACCGAATAATGCAGGATCTCAGTTCTTCAATTACAAGAAGACCCACAGCATTGTGCTAATGGCAGTATGTGATGCAGAATATTGTTTTACGTATGTTGACATAGGTGCATATGGGTCTCAAAGTGATGGTGGGATTTTCAAGAACTCTGTGTTTGGCCAGAGACTAGAAAATAACCTACTGCCATTACCACAGCCAATACCGCTTCCCGAATCAGAGATACCCACTCCCCATTATTTTGTGGGGGATGAGGCTTTTCCGCTCAAAAAGAACTTGATGAGGCCATTTCCTAAAGCTTCACTCAATTCCCTGAAGAGGAAAATATATAACTTCCGCCATTCTAGAGGGAGGCGGGTTATTGAAAATACCTTTGGTATTTTGGTTGCTCGATGGAGAATATTTCATCGAGTAATAAATGCAAAACCAGAAAATGCAGACAATATTGTTAAAGCTACTGTTTGCCTTCACAATTTTCTCAGGCTATCTGAAATAGGTGCTTCTGAGAAAACTTACTGTCCACAAGCATTTATAGATAGAGAGGTGAATGGGAAAATACAGGCAGGAGAATGGAGGAGGACCATTTCAGAAAATGGTGCACTTCAGCATCTACGTGCTAACCGTGTAAGATTAGGAGCAAGAAATGCTGCTTCAGAAGCACTAGAAGTTAGAGAAGAGCTAGCAAATTACTACATGACACCTATAGGTGCCATTGCTGGACAAACTGAATATGTATTGCGTGGACTGCAATAGTGTATAGCAGTGATTATCACGGAGTGCTAGCTGTGGTCACAATTCTGAACAGATACACTTCTCATGCTTCTAGTACAGTAGGAGCCAAGTGATTTCTTTATTGTAAATTGGAGCTAGGCTACCCTAAAACGGCTCTTTTAAGAGCCAACAAGGGACCTAAGGGGAAGTGACGTGACTAATATAACCTCTCCTTCCCAAATCAACCTCTACCGTCACGTGGCGGGTCCTGAGTAACGCTAAAGAGGCTCTGGTGATTTATTACATTAATAACGCAGTATAATACTGAGCTGCATTACTGGTGTTGAGCAGCAGCCGACCGGCCTTCAAGAGCTTGCTAGATGCAAGGTTACTGGCTGGCGGGGAGTGAGTAGAAGGGGAGCTTGAGGGCAAACAAGTATTTATGCCAAAGAAAGTATAAAATGATAAATCAACACATGGATGTCTTTATTTGATATAACTTATCAATAGTTAGGCCTACCATACCGTATTCATGCAAATCTAATATGCCCCTTTTTTTGTCCATTTGTAACATTCAAAATTAACATGTCACCGGCAAGCTCCCTTTCCACTCAATAATAAAAAAAGACCCTTGCACCAAACATAATGTTTCACAACTGTAAATAAAATATTTCATAATAAAAAAAAATACCCTTGCACCAAAAATCATATTTCACAATTTTATTATAGGTGTATAGAGGACTCGGGGCCACATATTTTACCTTTTTAGCACAGTTGTAACATTTTTGAATGACTCGTTAGCTTTCTTGTGGCCAGGAGGTATACAGTATAACAAAGTATTCTTAATTCTCAATGTTGGTGCTCCATATATGGTTAAAGCGGGAGCTGGATTGAAAGTTCTTTATCCCAAATTAATTCACCTGACTTACCTTGCTGATGGTTTACATCATGTCCCCCCAAAAATGTTTGATTTTTGTTCATTTGTTTTTTGCATATAATGGTGCATATTTTGTTTGATTATGCATACAAATCCGTGCTCTAATGATTAATAACAAAATATATGTCATGGCATAAGAACAATTCACATTTATTTGATACCTATACAATACAATGTTTTATTTTACCTGGCAGAGTTAAGGCCAAGGCGTTACCTTCCACTCAACCAGGGGGGAAAAAGATACAAACCACTTACAAAAGATCTATGTCTAGGCCTATAGATGCCAAGGCAGGTGACACAAACTCAATATCTGGCTTCGCTGTATGATACTCTCATTGGTTTGTGGTTCACTGAATGGGTCAGTCACATGTATTGCGGGAACCAATAGCAGGTGTAACATGTTGAAATTGCTGAGCTGAACATTCAAATAGCGATCTGTGTTATCAGTCTTGAAATTTTTTTGTCTAATACCGACTCGGGGTGATGAGTTATTGGATCTTCCTTTCATCCTAAAACTAATTCATTCGAATGCAATTTTTTATATTACTAGAGAAAAGATTACCTCAATCCTTAAAATAATTTGAGCAACCCATCACTATTATTATGTGCTTGAGATTGGATTAGTCCCCCGGCATGGTCTTGTGGTTAGCGTCGCTGACTACAGATCCGTCGGCCTGGGTTCGATTGCCGGTACCTCCTCGGATTTTTCTGAGGTAGGGAGGTCTGGTAGGGGTGCACTCAGCCTTGTGATTCAAAATTGAGGAGCTACTTGATAGAGAAGTAGCGGCTCCGGTCAAGAAAATCACCATTAACGGCCGTGGGTGTCGGCATGCTGACCACATACCCCCCAATCCTGCCATCTGCCTACGGGAGATGACGCAGCGGTCGGGTGGTAGGCCAAGTCCCTCCAGGGATGTAGCGCCACGGAGTTTAGTTGGTTTAGCGAGATTGGATTAAGGTTTACCCATGGGACGGAACCTGTCCTTGGTATCACTCCAAGAAGGGTCAGACATGAGGTTCTAGACTGGATATCACTTCAACATAGCACTTTATGGAGTTGTAAGACTACTGCTAGGCAGGCTTGGTCCATGATCGAGGGGCCTAGCAAGAACAGGATTCTGCTAACCTTTAACCAGGTACAGAACTTAGATACAAGATATTAGAATACTTCACTTTAATTAATAGTTTCAGTAGGGAAAATTACCTGCATAGCGGAGTATCAATTTATGTTTAAACCCCTCTGGCCAACAGTTGTTGTTATGGAATGATAATTCTTTCACACAGGCCGTATGCTAAGGTGGAAAAGTAAACCCAAACAGAAAAATTCACCATCATAGTCAGGATTTGAACCAGTTCGAGAATTTAATATTATACTGGCATGTTGCCATGGTAGCTCAATGGAAGAGCAGCAGCATGGACAGCCGAAGATCCTGGTTCAAATCCCAGTTATGCCACTGGATTTTTCAGTCTAACTTTCCACGTTATAGGCTACTAATGTTCCTGTTGATATTGTTTAAATCTTTGAATCCGCACATTATCACTAATTAATGTTATAGTGTATTTTTTCCTACCCTTGTCCTCAGTTTTACTCTTTTTTTTTCTTTCTTCTGGAATTGAGAACTTCAATATTATCGAAGAGCAATATCGATATCACAATATTATCGGAACTGAAATACTGATATCCCATCCCTAGTGTATAGTGAGGTATTAACGTCCAATACACACTACCATTAAACCAATCAATTAAATGCCACAAAAAACCATTTATTTCATATATTTAATCATTTACATGGTTATATACAATTTATTCTGGGTGGTTTCTTTGCCTTCTTTTGGCTTCCATTATCACTTCCATAATTTGAACCACTGCAGAATCCCTAATCTCTTCTGTCAATGATGCCAGCTCAGAAGTAATGTATTCAGAAAATGCAGCATTACAATCTACAGAATTCTTTTTTGCATAACTCTGCGAGAATCTATCTGTTGCTTCTGCAACCATTTTTAAATGCTTTGTAATATTTAAATCATTGGCATCCTCAACCGCTCTCCGTTTTCCAACTCTTGGTGTTGATGGAATGCTGGTGCTGGGTTTGCTTTCGCAGTCATAAACTTCATTAAGAAGTTCTGATCCACTAATCTTCTCCAGTGCATTATTAAAGGAACTGAAAAAAAAAGAAACATTTCTCTTTGAAATAAATGATATTTAAGAATAGACTGACAGATAGAAAATTAACCGTAAACGTAGTAGTAGTAGTAGTAAATGATTTATTTTGCCTGGCAGAGTTAAGGCAAACGTAACGTCAACTTAAAAGTTTGGGGCCATGTTTTTCAATGTGGCCATTCACAATGCATCACATAAACGTGAAACTTAAACATAAAGAAGAACCTTGAAAACACCAAGCTTCTGCGTTACGTTTATGCAAAAAATAATAGGCAAGGAGCTGTTTTCCGACTCACCCTGCTCCCCTTTCCACCGGCGCGGTCGCTTTCTCCGCCAGCCTGCCTGCACGCTCGCTTCCCCTCACCGCCTACTGCGCATTTCCCACGCGCATCTTCTCCCCGCTGCATGCCAACCACTACTAAGCGCCGGTAATGCAGCTTGCTGTGTTAAACAGGCCCCTTGCACCATAAATAATATTTCACAATTTTTTAAAACGAATATAAAAAACAATAAAATTTCACGAATACCCTTGTACCAAACATCATATTTCACGATCTTTAAACACCGATTTGAAAGAAGAAAAAAAATTCACAATAACAAAAGACCCTTGCACCATACATAATATTTCACAATTTTTAAAAATGATTATAAAAAACAAAATAAAATTTCACGAAATATAGAAAATGTCGAACAATTAAAAAAATACCCTTGTACCAACCATCATATTTCACGATCTTTAAACACCGATTTGAAAGAAAAAAAAACATTCACAATAACAAAAGACCCTTGCACCATACATAATATTTCACAATTTTTAAAAACGAATATAAAAAACAAAATAAAATTTCACAAATTATGCAAAATATCGAACAGTGAAAAAATACCCTTGTACCAAACATATTTCACGATCTTTAAACAGGTAAAATAATATTTCACAATAACAAAATACCCTTGCAACACCAACAAACATAATATTTCACAAATGATAAAAAAATAATAATTCACGATAAAAAAAAAATACAAAATGCCAAAAACCCTTGCAACAAACATAATATTTCATGCCAACAGGATATTTCACAATTATATAAATATAAAAAAAATCGAAATTTACATAATATTTCCAAATTTTAAAAAACGCCGTGTTATGACAAAAAACATGGCTTAATTGATGCAGAATAATTCCCTTGCACCAACACTACTCTTTTCATAACAAACAAACCATCTCAAAATTAGAAAACACGATTCTTGCGTTAACACTCGCTAACGCAATAGATAACTAAAATATATCGGAACTTCCTTCACTGCTCAACTCGCCTTCGTGGCGTAATGGCTAAGTCTCTTGGCTACGATGCTAAGGGTCATGCGTTCGATCCCCGTCCGATCCAAAATTTAATGTTAGGAATAGGTCTCGAATAGGTAGGTAGGGTGAAGAGGAGGTGAGAGGAAGAGAGGAAAGAGACGGGAAAGGAAGAGAAGAAGAAAATAAAGGAGAAATAAATTATTTTTCTCTTTCACCATTTCCATACTAGATGTCGCCACCGTCGCTATTCTGCTAGTAGTTCTAATGCCGCCGCTAGGTTTCTCCCCACCCTAAACCCCTACTTTCCTCGCTGTCCCGTTAAGAGAGTAGTGGTGGGGGAGTCGGGTGAGTCGCAATATTATTTTTTCCCAAATAATAATACAACAAATCAGAGAACAGAACAGGAGACGGAAGTGAAAGTAGCCAAGAGATGGCGTCTATGAATGAGAAACTCGTTAACTCCTATCCCCGTCTTTATGATAAAAGGCATCCATTATATAAGGATTTGGCATTGAAGGAAAATATATGAACATTAGTTCCACAAGAAATGACCTACAGTAGTAAATACAGCTCATATGATATTCTGTTAATTTTTATATGTCTGCATATGCTTCTATGATTTCAATTTTTAATGGCTTACACACGTTTAATAGAAACATGAAAATATTTTTGTCTGCTGCAGATTTTTATCAGCTGTTCTCGTTTAAGATTGGTTGTTATTTACATTTAAGTTTTCATTGCGAATGCTCAATGCCGTGCTCAAGTTTGCATTTAAGTTTATGTTCTTACGTTCACAGTTAAGTTTCTACCTGAATGGCCCATGACAGTTCAACAAAGTTTCAGTACTATAGATGGCAAAGGCACCGACTTGAAAATACTGTTTGGGGGAGGCAAGATTTGGAATTTTAGTAGTTATACGTACGTCTTGTATGGTAAAAGCTTAAAATGGAGAGGGGAGGAGAAAGTACCTTGCTTTACACCCCAAAGTCTGACCTTATAATGTGAATGCTGTAACTTCTTCCGCTGCTTGTTAAGGAAGGATAACATTTAGTGAATAATAAACATTTTGGAATTGCAGGATACATGCTCAACAAAGCAATAATTCTTTAACAGAACTTGGAAATCTGTTACAGACCTCTGCCTTCTCAATCCATACTCTACATACAAACCATATTTTGAATAAGAAAGTGATGCATGTGGTTCAACGGAGTACAAAAGGTGGAAAAATCACTGAAGAATTCTGCAAAAGCTAACATCCTTCTTGCCCTACCTATTTGGGACATATTCCTAACATTAAATATCCGAACGAGGGGTGAAGGGAAAATTAATCTATTCATAGTACATCCATTATGGTGCAAGGGTCATTTTCATAACACTGTGATTTTGTATATTTTTATGTGTATATATAAATTAATATATTATAATAGTGAGGTGTGCACACAAGGCTCAAAAGTGAGGGGAAGTAGCTGACGGGCGAAGCTTGGCTGGTGCGGAACCAAAAGTTATCTTTTGCCAAAAAGTCTATTAATTAATATCGATTTCCAAGTATCTTGAAACTGACAGCACAGGTTATCCAAAATTGCCCCTTGAGGTTAGGTATTGCATTTTAATATGCAAAATGTTGTATGGATTTTAACATACTCAAAATATGATTCATAATGAATAGTTGCACTCTGTTATTAGTTCTTTGCCCATCATATATTATAATTTCCACTCCTTGCAAATCCATGATACAATAATTATTATAAAACTCGAAAATCCATCAATCTGTTCGTAAAAGTCTACGGCAATCGGAGGCTCAATGCAAAAAATGGCAAAATGGAAGAATCTGCTGCACCTTGGCCCTCATTCAACTCACCGCTGCACATAGCCATGGTGACAGCTCGCTTCCTCCAGCTGCGCCTTCACTTCACCTGACCTTCAGCCTTTCCCCTCGCAAACTGCTCAATGCTGGTAATGCAGCTCACTGTTGCCACATGTTATACTGCACTGTGCGCTATTAATTGTATCAATTCTTTATGTATTGTAATTTGTATTTTGTAATGTAAGTGACTGAACTGTGCTCGAGCACGAGCGCTTACTCATTCGGGTGATCTTGTTTTGTTTTCTATAAATATTAAAAAAAAAAAAAAAATAAAAAAAAAAAATATGAAAAACGACCTGTGTACCATAATAAAATTAAAAACACCAAAGCCCTCTTTGGCATTACTCAGGAAGACCATTGCTCCAAAACTGATATTTCTCACGTATTGACGCTCTCTAAATTTACATAGAAGAATTTTCCCTTCATCGCTCAGAAGTCACTTGTGTTGTAGTGGTTAAGGCTGCTAGCTACGGTGCAAGTGGTCCAGTTCAAATATCGGTCGATGTGTAAAATTTACGGTTAGAAATAGGTCTTCAATAGGTAGGTAAGGTGAGAGGAGGAAAAGAAAAGGAAAAAGGAGAAAAAATATCTAATCTGTTCACCGTTTCGCCTATTGCATAATACATGGCGTTGCTAGTAGTTCAAATATTGCCACTAGATATCGCATTGTTTATAGTTACAGCAAGTAGGAGTGAGGAGCTAGGGAGCAGCAGAGTGTTCCGTTTTCCCTAAAATGGTAAATGGCATTCATCGGACTTTTCCACCGGTGGATTTACTACCAGTAACAACTTTAAAACATGCCTTAATGCACAATTACAGTGCACTACATGTAATGTAATAAACGTTGGGGCGAAACGGTACTTTAGGCCACGCACAGGTTTTCCTTCCACTGAATAATAAAAAACCCTTGCACCAAACATAATTTGTCACAACTATAAACAAAAAAATAATATTTCATAATGAAAAAAAAATACCCTTGCACCAAAAATCATATTTCACAATTATAGGAGTGGGAGTGAAAACTCGTGCGCGACCCTGTTCTACCATTTTCCCAACGTTGGCATTATGGGAGTCAGTCGCTGAAGATGGCTGCTTAATGTAACATTTACTACGTTTTCATGGAGAATTCAGATCAATCTGAATCCTCTTACCGGATTGAGAAAGTCATGAAAACGGGAACTCAGATCGATCTGAGTCTCAAGGTCAATCCCCCTAAAAAGTAGGATCGAATCGAACTGAGATCGTATGCAAACGCCATGAAAACACTACCCGTATTCAGTTCGATCTCAATACGGTAAACACACATTTCATTGGTCCTCAATATATTCTTATGAGTGGCGAGAAGAGTTTCATTCGTCGTTGAATGTGGGAACTAGCACACTCTGTGGGTTCTCTCGGGAACGATGTTTTCAATATCGGATTGAAAGTTTTACATGAAAACGGGATCGTGTTCAGATCGATCTGAATTCTGCATGAAAACGTAGTAACTGCCTAATCACAGTATGAGTGACGATTAAAATAGTTTAACAAAGTTCACAAAAAAAAAGTATCTGTGCACACTACACAAGCCTAATTTTACATACCTTATTTCAATCAATTTGAAAGGATCAATAACGGTAGGCCTAGCTAGAGAGCAATTTGATTGTTAACTTCATAGGCCTCTTTAGTGAATCTTTATGGTATCATTAATCATGTTTCTTGCTAAACTCCTTTAGCAGGCTGTTTACTTGACAATTAGCTGTTAAGAATTGATCCGGTGTTGCTGTAAACTACCTTACGTGTGTCAATAACTAGGCCTACTACTAAACATTATATTACAATTTCAGACACATGAATGTTGACTCCACTGGGAAAGAGACTCATTTTACGATAAAACATTTGCACCAGAATTTGAAAGTTGGGTAACAAACCATAGGCCTACATACCTGTCAAAATGGGCTTCATCTTCATCATCAGTAACATCCATTTGTGTTTCTACTAAAGTCGCTATTGTTGAGACCTGGCTGCCCTTGAAGCTGTTTGCTGTTGGCCTCGGTTTTATATGATCGTTTAAAAAACTTAATATTTTAAACAACGGCCACGAACATTTTGCTGTGGCCTTTGATCCACTCTTCACGTCAGATATGGCCTTTTTCTCTCGGCAATATCTTTCACGCAGAGTTTTTATTCTTCCTTGGCATACACCAACTGTAAGCAAAACAAAACAAGACACGAATTATTAAAAACACTTTCTACACCTAGGCCTATATGGTAGATGCAACAATGAAAATATAACCTACCCAGATTTATTATTAACATAAATACAAAAATCTCAAAGAAACATGTTTATGTAAATATAAGGTTAAGGGTCTACATTATAAACACAAAATAAACAGTATATACGGACTATACTTACCACTACAATTCATTTCTTGCGAAATTAAGGACCAACAATTTTCCTTTAATCCCGCATCTTTATATAATGAGCTGCTCTTATCGTAGAGGCATGGATAGCCTTGATACAAAATGATTAACTTCTCGTCCATAGACGCCATCTTAACTAGTACTTTCCCTTTCCACTCCTCTCCGGCCTTCTCGAATTTGAAACACCCGAGCAGAGAGTTTTGATTGGTTGTTTGGATACGTTTCGCATAAACTTTGACGCAGAAGCTTGGAGTTTGCAAGCTTCTACGTTACGTTTAATTTTACGTCTAAGTTTCACGTTTACGTGATGCATTGTGAATGGTCACATTGAAAAACATGGCCGCAAGCTTCTATGTTTACGTTACGTTTACGGTTAATTTTCTATCTGAATGGGCCATTACTCAGTCAGAGTTTCGTTTCGATAAGTGGTACTGTGACATCCGACAAAGATGCCGAGTACACTGGGAAAGTTGTAAATAATGGCTTTATGCATTTATTCGATGAAATAAAACTCAATATTCATGGAGAAACTGTGGATCGTACTAGAAATCCTGGTATTACGAGCTTGATGAAAGGTATCTGCTCCTATACGAGATTAGATTGCGATAGACTGGAGAATTCAGGATGGGTACACCCCAGTAATGAGAGCGTTGGAGAAATTGTAAAAGCTGGAAAGTTCAATATTTGCATACCGCTGAACCATTTTCTCGGTGTGGCTGAAGATTTTAAGAAAATTCTGTTAAACTGCAAACTCGAACTCGTCATGATGAGAGCTAAAAACACTATACATGTCACCATGGGAGCCGTTAGTAAAATTAAACTCACAGATATAGAATGGTTTGTTCCTATGCTTAAAGTATCAGACATTGAACGCTTGAAACTGTTAAACGCGTTGGAAAGCGATCGATCCCTGCCCATATATTTCAGAAGCTGGCAGTTGTACGAACATCCGGCTTTACCACAAGCAACCAACGTTTCATGGAATGTGACAACTTCTTCTCAACTGCAAAAGCCTAGAATGGTTATCGTGGCATTTCAGACTGATAGAAGCAAAGCCGAAGCAAACGGTTCAAGATTTGATTTAGGTGACGTACAGGACGTATCCGTATATTTGAATGATAAAAAGTACCCCTACCATTCTTTCCGTGTAGACAGCACCAATGGTGCGTATGGATTACTGTATGAGATGTATGCCAGATTTCAAGAATCGTACTATGAGCGTTCCCCATCACCACTGCTTAAAAGGAGCGATTTTATAAAACATGCACCATTCTTTGTGGTGGACTGCACCAAGCAGAACGAGGATCTGAAGTCTGGAGCCTGCACTACGAGAGTTGAAATTTCTGCTACAAACAACATCCCAGCAAACACAAAGGCCTACTGTTTAATCCTGCACGATCGCTGCGTAGAGTATACTGCACTGACCAACATCATCACCAATGTCGTGTGAGAAATTCACCATATTGGATGTCCAGGGCTATCAGTCAACTTGCAATGAATTCGTGGCTAAAGAGGTGGCTGTATTATCGCATGATGGCAGAATGGGACATTTCGTGTTGCGACCGCCTAAAGACGTATACCCAGATGTAAAATGTCAGTGGTTTGTGGAATCGTGTCTGCATGGGATCCCATGGCAGAGTGGATACTTACCTTACGATGAGTTGAAACCTGTTCTTGATAGTGTATTACACTGTGAAGACAGACTTTATTCTAAAGGACTAGAAAAGGCCAGATTTTTTGAAAAACTACTGCAGATGTCTGTTATAAACATGGAAGATCTTGGTGTACCGAAGCTGAGCAAATTAAGAGACTGTGAAACAAAATGTCTTTTTCATAATGACTCTAATATGAACTGTGCCCTACACAATGTAATGGTGCTTAGACTCTGGATGCAAGCACGGTATAATTTTAAAGAGTTTTGTAATCATGAGTTGAAATAAATTCTTTCATAAAATTGTCTGTTTTTTATTTACACAATCCTTCCAAGGGCGAACGGCTTCCTGTAAAAAATAGATAGAACATGCTTGTGGTCTATGACATGTGTTGGAATTATGGGAGTAAGGGTTTTGGTTAAGGTTATGACCCGAACTTTTTCATTCATAAAATGGAAGAGCTCGGTTTGAAATGATTTTTACACAAGGTTTCCTTTATATCACACATTTATTCTATAAAATTACAAATTTAAACAATTGCCGAAGTTTTTCTTCGTTGTGTGGTCTGGGAGGTTGCATCCATCGCCCTGGTTGCAGTGTATTTCGTGGAAAAATGCTGCCTTTGTCTGAAACACATTAAAACAAAACATTATAAGCACAGTGTTACGAAATTATAATTCAATGGGTAGGGGTGGTGATAATAATACTTACAGCTTGCTGCAGCTTCTCGAAAAGGTGGCACGCCGGCTTACACTTGATGCTCCACATTGAGTAGTGTCTCTCCTCGGGCCTCCTGCACCGGTGGAAATGGTTGACACCATCGCAGACTTGTTTATGGAAGATGTTATCGTGGTAGCATAAGTCCCCAGCAATATTTTGAAGCGTGTTGCCGCAGGGTAGGATCGGTGACGAGTCAACATGTTCTTGGTTGTACCCATATATGTCGGTACATCGGATGGGAAACTCCACCTTCCTCACGTCGTGCCCATAGGAATTGTATATTGTCAGTTCTACTGACTCTGATGGCGGCTCTTCTACCGCAGGTTCCATGTCTAGGATATCTGCAAACGATGAGTCCGGGATCTCCTCCCACAGTTGACGTACTAGTTCTTGAGAAGACATACTGATGATGAGCTTCGCATGTATCATGCTTTATATATGATTTGAAGAGACCACACGCTTGGCTCGTGCCATATACACTTACGCATTGCATTGGTCCAGCTGTTACATATGCCTCCCACGTACACTATCACGTTGCATTGGTCCATCTGTTACACATCACCATGTCTATGTAGTCAATTCATACACTTCACACTGAGACAAATCCGAAAACGTAATAGTGGTAACCACGTGAATTCGGCTCCCTAGCATAGTACATCAATGAAAGTTTCTCCTCGTTAATCTGTTGAAGCTGATCTTCACTCAACTTCCCAAACCTTCGTGGTAGGAAAACGCGGCACCCAATCTTTAAATCTATGACGACTCTTCTCCCACGCCTTGTATACACGGAACGAGCTTCCTTTATCGGATACACAAGTCCAATTTGCAGCTCGCTCAACGATTTGTTCCATCTCACTTCTGGGATATATACAGTTCTATATCGATTAAGAGTAGATAATATAGACGGCTCTGTTGGCTCGGGTGATGGTGACTCTTCTACCGCAGGTTCCATGTCTGGGATATCTGCAAACGATGAGTCCGGGATCTCCTCCCACAGTTGACGTACTAGTTCTTGAGAAGACATACTGTTGTTGAGCTTCGCATGTATCATGCCTTATATATGATTTGAAGAGACCACACGCGTGGCTCGTGCCATATACACTATCACATTGCGTTGGTCCAGCTGTTACACTACGTACATTCGCACATTGCATTGGTCCATCTGTTACACATCACCATGTCTATGTAGTCAATTCACACAAATTTCACATTATGGTAATAGTAGCCGCCTGGGTTAATTTCTCTGCCGTAATATATGATAGAGAGGTTAACTTCGTTCAGCTGCTGTATTTGGTCTTCGGTAAGTTTAGCAAATCTAGTTGGTAAGAATACCGAGCAGCCGTTAAGAAGGTCCAAAACCACGCGGCGCCCGTACTTGGTATAGGTGGACCGTGCCTCCTTTATATGGTACGGTGTCCCGATTTCCAACTCGTGTAGCATTTTCATGTCCGATATATTAAAGTCCATATTTGTATATCTCTCCAACGTTGCTACTATAGGGATCTTGGTCTTATCCATAGGAGTTTGTTCTGCAGCCTGAGTCGGAGTTTGGTCCGCAGCCTGGTTCGGAGATTGACCCGCAGCCTGGGTCGGTATCTCGGTCACCTGCATGGAGTTTATCAGCTCCTGTAGGGCAGCATCCAGTTCAACTGTTTGCTTTGGCGTCTGCTTACGTGGGCGCTTCGTAGTTGTTGACATCATCCTGGCTAGCTGGACACTGAGGACGATGCATTCGTCTCGCAGCTATTAAAGCCCTACGCTAACCAATCCCAGAACGTCTTATTTCCACCAATCAAATTTCGTCTTATTTTAACCAATCACATGCGCAATAAACAGTGAATACTAATGCAATAAAAAACAGCGCCAAGTTTTTATTATTTCGCCTTAGTTCGCCGTGACCACACACGTCTTCAACGATGTCACCATGACCGCACACGTCTTCACCAGTTCCGCATACATCCAATCCCTCGCCACCTTTATTTAAAAATGCACAATTGGGGGACCATCTTTTATGTTCATTAGCTGGAACATCCGTTTTTTGCCATTTTCCTATTTGCGTATGACAGTATGCGCACTCTGCTATATCGCTGTAACCAGTGTAATAAAATCCGGTTACAACCATTTTATCAACATCGATAAACGATAGTGGCCATCTTGCGAATGATTTTTTGCGATCGTCTTCTCGCATCATGTTATACATTCTATATGGCCTCTTCATAGCGTACGATGACCACTCCACCGACGTCGGCTAACCTATGACGTAAAAAAGCGATAGCGTGGGTTTATATCGGTCTTGAACATGTGACGACTTGTCGGCGTGCGTGCAAGACCCCACGCGCGGTGAGCTGGGTTATTTTGAGATGCAGAGATGAGACTCTGCCACGCGAGACAGCATGTGTGCAGTGCATGACCCCCCACGCGCGGTAAGCCGGCTATTCTCGTACACGCGCGGCTGCAACCCGTCTGGAACCATGCTAACATATGCAAATATTACAAACTCACAAATAATTACCGATATTCCCAATATTACCAATAACGAGCCGATCATTTAGGCCGTTGTTCTACACAGGTGGCGCAAAGGGCGCTCGCACCCAGATTGTCAAAAGAGCTATGATCAATAAGGATGCAAGCACCCAGGTGGCCAAAGGGCAGTGGTCAGTAGTCAGTGGTCAGTGGTCAGTGGTCAGCTGCTCCTCCGCTCCTCCAAGTGGACAGTGGTCAGCTGCTCCTCCGAGTGGACAGTGGTCAGCTGCTCCTCCACTCCTCCGTGACGTCATGAACAAAACCATACTACTTAGAGCGCTTCGCTTACTGAACTGAAGTGTGAAAGTGAATGAATTCATTCGAATGCTTCTTCAACCTCTCGGAATCTGACTTTTCGGCTCGTTCTCTCGTTCATTCGATTGTTTTCGTGTTCCATCGTGTCCCAGTTAGCAAAGCGTTCGGTAACTTCCGTATCTACCATTCGAAGCGGGGATGGCATGACGCAGAGCTAGAACATTTATTTTCATGAAACAAAACATATTTTGACAATAAAATAGCCGTTCTCTCGAATATTAAAAAGTTCAATTTTTCACAGATTGTTCCTATTTTACATCCATCATTAGCTTCTACATGAAACATATGCATTTTCAAATGGATTATTTGATTAATTACCGTATGTTATGAATTATGATATTAAATACAGCCATTCAAATTTTTATATTTGATACATTTATAAGATTTTTAAGCAGTACCAACTGTAATCGGTCACATTAGCTATTTACATAAATAGATATCTTCAACAACCTAAGCTATGAGTATTTACAATCTTACAAAGTTAATTATACTAGTCAAAAGTAATATTCTAAGTTATACTAATGCCATAACCTAAGTGACACTAAATGAATAAAATATACTTACGTATCACACATGTAATACTTACAACCATATTGATATACTTTTTTGATAGCAATATTTAAATCTTTAACTCTATATACTTTCAAGTCCTTGGCGGAATGTAGAATTGGAAGGAATATTTTATTTGACACGATAAGTCGTGATAAGTAAATATTCAATCCTTTGTGAATGGGATACTAAGGGTGGCGTGCACCAAACTCATGCAATTTACTCTTTTAGTAAGCCTTACTTCTTTAGTTCTAACTACTTTAGTAAGCTACTCTTTTAGTAACCGTACTCTTTTAGTAAGGACGGCGTGCACCAACCAGGAGTAAACTAAACTCGGCGGCTTTCAACATAGAGGAATGTACTAAAGAAGTAAAAATTTTATTTACTCCCAGAGTAAATGAACTTACTCCACAAGTGGTGGAGAGCACCAACACGGAGTACGTTACTAACGTAGTAAGTTGTGGAGTAAATAAGGCCAATATTTACTCCTACTCAGGGGGTGGAGTAAAGTTGTGGAGTAAGTGTGTTCTGTGGCATTTGCGTGAGTTATGAGTTACATATCACATTAAATGGATTACATCGTTCAAACTGAGGATAAGTTATTGAGATGAAGAAGGTTGTATACCAAAAATGAGAGTTGTGGCAGGTGATTTAATAAATATTAAGCGAACCATACCTAGTAGGGCATTTAATAACGTAAATAATTAAGCTCATAAATACTTACATGAAATTTTGGCGTTTGGAAGAAACGATGTCAGATTCTCACTACATCCATGTGATTTCAGCCAGTCAAATGTGGAAATATCATTGCGGAGAGCGATCCAATTAGGAAGACGTCCACCAAAGGTGAGGGGAAGAGTGAGTGGAAGGGACGTTTGCATTGCACGGTACAAGGAGCTCATGTGCTCTTAAATATCTTCCTAGCTGGATCGGCCTTTAGATGTTGCAGTTCTCCCTAACTTTGGGTCAGAAAACGACGATGTATTTCAAGCTAATCATATGGATACAGATATCGGCGAGGTATAGTACATTCCAATACATGAAAGCCTCCGTTCTTGGAGCTACCCAGAAAACACTTCCCCCTGCTACTTAACCATAGAATTACTGAACAATAGGTGATTCTCATTGTTAAACGATTTAATGTAATTATTGTAAATTAATTTTATTACATTACACTTCTATAGCTTAACTTAAAGCACAACATTGCGAATGCCAGATTATAATAATAATTATAAGAGCTAAAAGTTCAATAGTTGCACCCGCAGTGTTAATGAATAATATGTCCTTTTTTCTAACCCAGGTGTAAAAATGTCCAAACAGGCCACATCGGAAGAAAATTTGACTGACTCTGGGATTAGCGTACATTGAGAAGGGGACACATTGTAAAACCATTCCTTAAAGACTCCCCAAGTCTCGAATGGAGGAGTGAGACGAGACTTTCATGTTTGGGAATAAACTATAGCAGATGCTGCAGGTCTATAGTATGCTGCTAACTATTTTAATTAACCCTGTGGACAGGAAAGTGAGAAGCATTATAAACTATATAGAAAAAAATGCCAACATGAGTGCCGAAAGAAAATTTTAAGGTGGGGCCCGGAGGTTGAAGCTGCACAGGATCTAGAGAAGTAGTCACTGAAATTATTTTTAAACACACAACCATCTACATAATTATTATTGGAGTTCATACCTTCCGAAATATTGTACCGCCATTTTTTGTTTAAATATTACATTTCTCAGTTGTAATATTATTATTTTTATAAGGTAATATTTTTTAAGTAAATGTTCTGTGCATTTGAAAAAGGACAGAAACATAATGCCCCTTATTAGTTTTGTTATCCTTTTTATCCCCCCTTTTTCATGATTTTGTGTAATACTTCTTATTAATATTGTTAAACAGTCAATAAGTATTAATAATTCATTATAGTGAGATTTATGATAAACAACTATAGAATAATTGATTTATCGTTTTTGGGGAAGAATATGTAACTTTAGGAAGTATAAATATTTTAATATATTTTAGAACTTTATTATTATTATGAGAGAAATAATTATAATATTGACAGTGAATCAATTATGAAAATCAACTGGAAATTCCAATTGTTTGCATTATAATACAGAAATAGTTTGCACAAAAATTGTAATCACAGTACCCATACGTAGGCTACTAAACTGAAAATACTCAATTGAAGGAATTAAAATTAGTAATGAATAAAACATTACTATTAGACCTATTTTAAAACATGAAGATTGTCATTAGTAATATTTGGAACAACCCAAATTCATATTCATTGTTTCAGCGAACCTTTCCTTTTCATTATCTGGCACTTGAATAATACTGGCAATTGAAATGCACGTGTTCTGCTGCGCTGCACTAACGTTTCTGCTCTGTTCTGCGCAGAATTCGACTACTTCTTTAGTAAAAATCGCTTACTACTTTAGTAACAACTAAAGAAGTAACTATCAATTGAGCTCTCCAACACCAACTAAAAGAGTAAGTTACTAAAAGAGTAGCACTAAAGTAGTAAATTTAGGAAGGGAACCTTACGTAACAAAAACCGGTTTGTCTGTCTCACTCTAGCACATACATTAGTATGACTTAAGAGTGAGACAGATGTACTGGTTCTTGTATACTCCAGGTCTCCGTCTTAAATTTACTACTTTAGTAAGATTTACTCCTGGATGGTGCACGCCACCCTTAAATTAACCTAAGGCAAATGATTTTTTTATAGTCAAAGATAGATAATGATGCAAACGTATTTTTGTTATTAGGAAAGTCATATGAGCTTTTATTGCAAGACATTTAAAATTGTAAGTCCAAAGATAAAACGAATATGAACAGATTTTTGTTATTTATGATTGATTTAAAGCTTTAAGATCGTGTCTTGAAATTACATAATTTTTACTTTTTCGTAAATTGAAAAGTTATATTATTTTGTACTTGATTGTATTATGCTTGTTATTATTAAACACCACAGATATGCAAATTCAAATAATAACTACGAAGTTGTCTGGTTATTGCTGCATTAAGCAATTTATATTTGTAGGACTTCAAGAAATTTCATGTTAGGCCTAATTTACTGTATTTACTACAGCACCTGTTCGAGACTACATGACTAAAATAATAAACATCTCTGGAGGCCGTGTTTGTTGTAAGCTGGCCGCATTGTTCTCTGCCGGAAATGTGCGCTCTAAATTTAAATCTATCCGCTTTCGAATGCCAATGAAGTGAAGTGAGAACGGAAGATTTCATTCGAAAAATATTGAAGCTAGAGAATGAACATCTCGTAGTTTGCATGTAACTATCCCTCTATGAATAAAACACTTCGAATGATTTCATTCGAAATGTTTAGTTCTGCATTCGATTGTTAAAATCATTCGATTTTTCCCATCACTAGTTTCTACCATGCGAGACCAGACATGACTAGTCGAACAAGAAGCCTCACTTTCCTCTAATTCCTCGTTCCAGTTAGTATTCATTTCAATGGGCAGACTTCTCTACATAACCTCACCGATTGGTACTATGGGATCATAGGCATTTATTAATACTTTCAAACGAGTCCAGGACAGCATACGTACTCTCTACAAATTCTAAGTTAAGTACGCACAATGTAAACTAATACAAGGTTAAATTTAATAATTTGCCACCTCCGCTTTATATGTATTTAATCAAACTTCAGCTAAAGATTGCCAGAACATTTGAACAAGGGCTCAGGCCATTCAATCTGAATATAAACAATTAAATTGACAGTTGATTTCAATAACAATTTGTATTACTTTGGCTTTATGACAAAATAAATTGTTACCTCTGTTGTTGAATTATATTAATATTATTTCTTATTATCCACTGCTACACTAGCTACCAGAAGGTATAAATAGTGGGAGAAACTCATTAAACAGATGTTAGGGATCCTATACTCCTACCTATCCCAAAATTCCTAAATATTTCTTGGTCCACCGGGCCTGGATTCCATATTTCTTGATCCACCGGACCTGGATTCTAATATTTCTTGGTTCACCGCACCTGGATTCCAATATTTCTTGGTTCACCTACACTTCTCATCTCAACATCTTATTATTGTGTTATACTAATTCAATTGTATGATTTTCAGCAAACAATCCGAAGCGAGGACATTGTATATACTACCGATATTGGAGCAGCTGAACAGAGGCGGAATACAATACGAAGCTTCTGGACAGTCAGCCACAACACAGCAATTTGTAAGGTACGTGACAGTTCCTATAATACACTGCCCTCCCAGTGAACACAATGACTGAAAAACGAATTAACTTCTCTAGCTATAGCTACTCAAGCATCTCAATTAAAACATTACACGCAAAAACGTGCCATCATGAAAGGTAGACTCACTAGGTTAAAACAATACATTGAAGGCATTAGAGTGACTGATGATAACGTAGACGAGGTTAAGTGTCGTTTAACCAGTTAGGAATCTCTCCACAATGAATTTGATGAATACCAAACTAAATTGGAACTTCTAGACTGTGACCCTGAAGCTGAACATGAACGACAGGACTTTGAAACTAAATATTATTCAACTATAGACCTAGCACTCAAACTCATCAGACAGTATGAAGCCATTTTCGTACAACCTGACTTCAATCAGCCTGGAAATCAAGCTCCACCTCAAGCTACTGCCAACACGCCCAAAGTCAATTTACCAAAAATAGATTTGCCCAACTTTGATGGTCATTACCAAGACTGGTTGCCATTCAGAGAAATGTTTATCTCATTAGTACATGACAATAATTCACTGTCTACAGTGCAAAAAATTAACTATTTGAGGCTTGCAATCAAAGGTCCAGCAGCTAAGCTCGATACGCTGCCCCTCACTGCAGACAACTATCAAACAGCATGGAAGCTACTTAACGAAAGGTATCATAACAACAAAGTTATAATACAGCATTTGCTTCGCTCTTTGCTGGATCACGACAAGCTGACACGTGAATCCTCCAAAGCTCTCATGGACTTGCTTGACCACTTCAAACGTCAGGTTAGATCCATAGAATGCATAACCCAACCTGAGAAGAGATGGGAATACATGTTGGTCCACATCTTAGCCTCAAAACTTGATCCTGCTATATCAAAAGCAATGGATCTTGAAAATTCATCCAATGAACTTGACACATTCGATGGCATTTGTACTTTTCTTCAAAGAAGAGGCCAGGCACTTCAAGGCACGCCTAAGGAACAGGCTATCAAAACTAAACAAGCCACTTATAGACCACCTGTCACTCTACATGGCTATCCCAGAACATTTCTAGCCAGTACTTCTACTACTTGTATTTTCTGTAAAGCAGAGCACCCACTGTTCAAATGTCAAAAGTTTGTCAACCTTCCCAACCAACAAAAATGGAATGTTGTAGCAAACAATAAGATTTGCAGCAATTGTCTCCAGACAGGCCATAGACACAATGACTGTACATACAGGTCTTGGTTTAAGTGTAATGCCAGACATCACACTTCATTGCATCTATAGATCGTCCCAACCTTAAATGACAGTATTGAGTTAAATGTAGTATTTGCATCTCACTTGCACTCGTACGTTCTGCAATTAGCTTCGTCCTTTTCTATCCCGACAATGTTGCCAATTTTTCGAATTGATAAATGTAATAATGTGATTGCGAAATCTTATAGAGAATTTTCCGCTCTTTCTCATGGTGTAAATTGTGAAGTCATAAATATTAATATTTGGCCTGTTTTTCACAATTACTTTATTTTGGCGGAAATCCATATTTTTTCAGATGAATAACT
Source organism: Ectobius pallidus (assembly GCA_964059195.1). NCBI lineage: Eukaryota > Metazoa > Arthropoda > Insecta > Blattodea > Ectobiidae > Ectobius > Ectobius pallidus. Next base: position 42,787,019 of record CAXKWD010000008.1, read on the forward strand.
TATCACGCGATAGACAAAAAACCAATAATCGAAACCGACCAAGAATTTTTTCTTGGATTGCCTGATGTTTATAGAAAATACTCTCTTTCCCTTGGCAATAAATTTTACATACGAAGAAAGCTATATTTTTTTTAAGTGGTGCTTGAAAAATTTCGGATGCTAACACAAAAAAGTTAGGTAGCGAGTAACTTACTTTGTTTTTTATTTTACGTTGGTGACTAAGCGAGAAGAAATGTTTATAGATGTCTGAAAAAGTTTTTAAAACAAACCAGACCTCTGTATCTTGTAGCATTAATAAATTATCACAGTTTTCCCGAGCTCACCATTCAGGACTTCATCATTCAACGCGGTAGACATTTTGTTTACTCAGATGTTTCTAAGATTATTGTATTTCTTCAGAGCTCAGTTCTATAATATTAGTTGCATAGTGAAGTTTAACTTGTGATGAAGTGGAACTTGTGTTTTAAAAAATTAAATTTTATCTTTATTAACATTTTATATTAATTATGAATAGAGAAGCTAGAAAGCATAGTGTTGGCAAATTGCACAGTAAAGAGCGAACTATAGTATTAAATATACTTAATTATTTCTTGAAGAAAATGAACGTTACGCAGGCAATTAAAGAGACAGCAGAAGCTACCGGGTGTTCAGAAAGTTTACTGTATAGAATAAGAAAAGAAAAAACGAAAGGCCCTCTGAGAAGGAATAATACCACTCTCTGAGGATAGTGAACAGGCCTAAAGGTATGTAATGTATTTTAACTACTACTTCCCTTTATAATTATATTCTTGAAAATTATAACACAATAATAGTAATAATAATAGCAAAAATAATAATAATGATAATGATAATAATAATAATAATAATAATAATAATAATAATAATAATGATGAGAAATAATATTATCGAAATGAAATTTAATATTAAATTTAACATTTATAAATTATTAGCTTAAAGGACCCGGCGTCACCTGGTTTTGTATTTTACTTGTACTTCGAAGTCAATTTTGGAGGAAGCCCTTTTAATTTTCAAAATTTAGGCCCTAGAGAAAGCACAACTTGTCACACTCAAGGACCCTATTACTTCTAAAAACCATGGATGGTGGGGTTGAGGTAAGAAGAGAGAGAAATTCCTATTAGTCTTTCTTTTCTGTGTGTCAAGTCGTAAAATGAGCCAAAAGAATGTAGATTTAAACGTCATTTAATAGGGATTAAAACATTTAAGGTACTTTTTTTCCCCAAATTTAGTTTTACCTAAGTTTTTCTCCTGGTTTTGTTAGCTCTGTGTAAAGTCTGGTAAAAATTGATAAGAGAATTTAGATTTAAATAACATTTATATAATAGGGGTTGCAACATTTAAGGAGTGGTTTCATCCAAATAAACTTTGGTTAAAAATTTCTCTTGATTCAATAGGTTCTTGGTATAAAGTCTGATAAAATTGGTCAAAGGATGTAGATAAATATATATCACAAAATAGGGGTGAAAGATCTAAAATGTGGTTTGTTCCAAAGTTAGTTTTCCTACCATTTTCTCCTGATTCTATACGTTCTGTGTACAAAGTCTGTTAAAAACACGTCAAGAATGTAGATCTAAATTTTGGTGGTGTAATAGGGGTAGAAACATTTAAGGGGTAGCTTCTTCCAAAATTAACTTCGCCTAATTTTTATCTTGTTTTTATAGGGTCTGTGTGTAAAGTTTGGTAAAAATCGTTCAAAGAATGCAGACTAGTAAAAAGATCACAAAGTAGGGATTTAAAATTTCGCAAGGGGTGATTTTATCGTAATGATTGTGTAGTAAAATTTTTACTTGATTCCACAGGGTACATGTGTAACATTTTGTAGACATTGGTCAGAAAATGTAGATTTGTGGGCCTATAGAGAAAATATTACTCATGGGGGTTGAAAATAAGGGAAGGAGGGTGTGCCGTCGCTCTATCTGCAGGGCATGATTTACATTAATTATTATGTACAAGAAACAAATTTCGAGGTTTTCACGAGGTTTAAGAGCTTTTTCACATCATGTGCCGGGCCTTGTAATGTGAGTAGATCTGGCATCAGTGCGCTGCATAAGACCAATACTGTTTTTTAAGGTTGGGACGGTCTATAGACAGGCAAACGAACAACAACAACATAAGGCAACAAACGCCACAACATCAAACAGCACAGAACAAACTGATAGACTTACACCAGGTACATCAGGAACTACATTTGCCAATAATGCAAAAGCAGATACCATTGTCAGTGGCGACTCGTGACTGGAAAATTAGGTGAAGAGAAAAAAAGTGTGCGTGGAACGCCACGCGACAGAAGTGAAACTTGTTTTAATTTTTGGATTACCGGTACTGAATTTTTTAAATTTTGGATTGTTGGACTTTTTAATATTGGATTTTTGGACTTTTTAATTTTGGATTTTTATTATTAAATTTTGTATTTTTAATTTTTGTATTTTTAATTTTTGTATTTTTAATTTTTCTATTTATTATTTTTTTTTAATTTTTAAATTTTGGATATTTGAATTTTCTATTTTTTAAATTTTGGTTTTTTGGACTTTTGAATTTTGGATCTTTGACTTTTTTAATTTTGGAATTTTGAATCTTTTAATTTTGGATTTTTTAAAATTTTGGATCTTTGAATATTTATTTTTTTTAATTTTGGTTTTTCGATTTTTTAATTTTGGATTTTTTAAATTTTGGATTTTTTAATTTCTAATTTTTGGATTTTTAAAATTTTGGATAAGCCTAATCATTGAGTTGATTATTATCTGTGCAGTCCGTTCCGTCACACCTCACTATTTTCGTGACGATTTTGAGCGTTACATTAATTTCGTGACGATCTTGGAATACTGGTTCTGTATTTCTACAGGACTCGTTGATACCTTCAACCAGAGGGGTTTTAACATAAATTGACACTCCACCATGTAGGTGATTTTCCCTACTGGAACTATTAATTAAAGTGAAGTCTTCTAATATATTGTTACTAAGTTCTTCCTTTTTGCACCAATGCTCATCTAAACAAAGAACGTCGAACATATCATTTGCGAATTCATTGGTAATTAAATGTTTTCCTCCTGTACTTTGAATATTGAGATAGCCTATTCTAAACTCATATTTTGAAAGTTCCCTAGATTCATAACTTATTTTACTGGTTGAATTACATTGTATAAAGTGTCAAGTTGCTCAAAGTTACTATTAATTTTTCTTTTATTTCATTTTTCTTTAGTTATTAATATTATTTTTAAAAACGTGATCTCATGCCTCCTAAATATAGGAAAAGAAGAAACTGTCCGTGTTATGAACTTAACAACAACAGAACAAATGTCGACTGCTGGATTTATCGCGCATGCGTGGACAACAACAGAACAAATGTCAACAGCTGGAAGGTCGCGCATGCGTGGAAGGCACCGTAGACGCTTGACTATTCCTGTATGCAGAAAGAATTAATATCACGTGACTTCTTTTCAGAGAAATCTGGTGGAGACTGAGAGAACTGTTGGACACCTTCACGGGTAGTCTGATCCCCTCAGCAAGAGGACAGTGGGATAAGCGAGAAAGCTGCTGGTTTCCATGAGCCCATACCCTCATTTTTAGTGGAACAGACTACCCATGCATCTGGGGAGGTGAATACTTGTTCAGCTTCAATGCTAGCAGGACTTGGGAGCTCACTGCCTCCTAGCGTTGACACCAGTCGTGGCAGGAAATTAAAAAATGTAGAAATAGATTATAGTAAAAACCAACATTCGTGATATGAAAAATAAACTTTAAAAATGCGTATTGTGTAACGACGCAAATAGCGACGTGCATAATCAACGATAGGAGACCATTCCTAAACAAAGGAAGGGTTGGGGGACCGCAACTAATCGATATTGAACATTTTTATGATTATCGATACTGCCCTGAATTTTATTTGAATTACAGAAAAGGAGAGGTGCGCATGCGTCGACGGTGAATCGACGAGGGAGACGTGCGGAACCTGAAAGACGGTTAGTAGTACGTGCCTGACCACGAGAGAGAGAAGTTGAAAAGGCAGAAGGGAGAAGACGAGATTGGGATGTGTGACAGCGGTAGAGGCGTTCTGGCATAATGGTGTGTCAGACTTTCATCTAAAGGAAATTCTGGTTGTGAACTTCCTTGACACGGCTATATGGAGATAGTCATTAATCAGAAGAATACACCAAGTCGGCCAGTACGAGACACCGCTACAGCGAACATCAGCTGTGAGAGTGAGTCGTGACTGCTCGCTCTGAATAAGAGCAGATATGGACATCAGGAAGTAATGGAAGACAACTCAGGATCGGAGGATAAGTTGGACATCACTGGTTGAGTATAGTCGTCTAGACTTTTTTTTTCTTATCGTTTGGAGAGTGAGAAAATTGAGATATCCTTTTTTTTTAAGGATGGTTTCTAAGTCATGTATGGCGATTAGACACCGTATGGAATAATAGAATAGAATAGAAACATAGAAGTGAGAATTCTAGAAGTAAAGTGATGAAATCCAGTAATCCAACTATTTTCTATTTCTGGTCTAAATTAATTATAAAAGAGCAGTCTAGAGCCTAACAACGGAATGCCAAAGATATATCTCTTCACTTTAAGTTTTTTTGGGTAATTGTCCCACGAATGAATACATAGCTAGGGGCAATTGGTGATGCTCATATAAACTTTGTTATTTTTGAGACAGGACGCGAGGGGAGTAAGGAAGAAAGGTAATTAAGGGGCATGCTTAGTACTTCTTACGAGGGCCCCTCCCTCTTGGGTTTCGTTCAGGTGACGGGTGACTATCTATAAATAGATTTCATGCTGGCCTGTAATGTTAAGTTATGTTTTTTTATAGAGATTTATCTACAAGCGAAGGTGTATGGAATATGGTAGAGGGGGATAAGAAGTGGAAAGATTGAAGGGCAAAAGAAGGCCTACGAGTGGTAGTGCATTAGGTGTGTACCATTGGACAATTTACATGTTAGGGTAGAAGTAGAAGTCACTAAAGGGGTTATAGAGAAACTTACTAATCTGGGCGTGAATTAGTTTCAGTTAGAATTCTAGGGAATTTAGAGACAAAAGAAGATTGGGTGCCCATGCTAAAGAGTAGTAACGTAAGAAGTAGGAAAACTAGAATAACCACCGAGTGAATTAAATCAATGGTATAAGCTGAAGGGAATTCTACTTAAAGAAAGAAAGGGGTTAAAAGATAATAGCTGATGACTGGTCAGGTTAGAAAGAGGTGAGTGAGTGGAAAGATAATAACAAATGATTGGTTAGGTCAGAAAGAGGAGAAAAGGTAATTACGAGTAGTGTACTGATAAGTAGTTTATGAACAGTACTAGAGATTGTAAGGGTGAGGTGAGGGAACGCCGGAAGTATCCCGAATCAAACAAATAAAATCTGGTAGTAGGCAAGGCCTATACCAGTAACATATAAAGAACAGAAATTTATGAGAGATTGTGAAAGCCATCGATGTTGGAGGCGAACAACGGCCCCACGTGCCTCTAGGAGAGAGTGTCAGGGACCTCTGACGTCGATTTACAAAATTGTATTTTTGTTTGCGGCCCATTAATATTTTCCCGGTTGCAGGAGAGGAGTCAGATTGTTTGTAACTCAAGATCTAGACGTCGCTCCTGTATCGGTGGTCTATCGCCACAGTCACTCTGTGGGTATAGGCCTAAACTTCTATTTCTTTCTTCGTGAGACTGTCTTTTCTATCTATCTTTAAATACAATTCTTCATGGACTAAGCTGACAAATAGACTAATATAGGAGACATAGGTGGGATTATTGAATGTAATCTGTAGAGTTAAGGACTGGATTATAAATTGAAAACCTTTATTTATTCTAAAGAGAAAAAAAAAGGGGGTATACTATATATATTGAAACATCTTGAAGTTGCAAATGTAAGTGACTACACAAGTTAATAGTAAATAATACGAGACGTTCTAGTAGATACCTGGGAACACAAAAAAAAGAAAGAAGGTTAAAATAATTAATTAGGAATTTGTTATTGTTGAACAGAGAACGTACTTATACAGTTAAAATTGGGTATACTAACCTTGAATAATCAAATATTATCCTACCAATAAAAATGTTGAATGGTTAATGTAGTGTAAATGTAATTTATTGTATATAAGATTGTTATTGTTGAAAAGAGAAAATAATATATTAAATAAATTATGGTCATTGTTATGCAGAGTAAATTAACGTGAAGTCTAGCCATCAAAAAGTTTGGCGCTCAGTGAGTTATTGTATATAAGATTGTTATTGTTGAAAAAAGAAAAAAAATAATATATTAAATAAATTATGGTTATTGTTATGCAAAGTAAATTAACGTGAAGTTCAGATTTTTGACCCTTATCCTTGTAATGGTTTGAGAGTCGCTGATTTTTGTGCTAAGTTACATACTTTGGTAGTGAGTATTAAAAAAAGGAGAAAAAGAAGAAGCAAAATAATAAAAGAAAGATAAATCCGAACCCAACTCCCGTCTCCACTGTTAACTTAAAAGCTAGTCGAGGGGCATGTAGGTACATAGCCTGTGTATCTATAATTTAATTTGTGTCTGGGCTGATACATAACAAAAAGAAAAGAGGAAGCGTATTGATGATGGCGCCCGTTAATATAAATTTTCATCAATATTATCAAGACTGGGTAAATTGCTAAAAGAAAGAGAAAGTAGACTGGGAGTAGGAAATTTGCAATCACCCGGTGACAGAGGTAGTTGTACTGAGTGTTGGAATGTGGACTATGCAGGCAGTGTTATGATGACACGGCAGGTGCATGAGTGACCTTGTTTTGTAGGAGTTCAGTAAACTTATGTACTACGATTGAGAATAATCACCTGTTAGTCGTCACAGATTTTGGCGAAGAATTTTGGCGAAGATTTAATCCAAGAAGTTAGGGAACTTTATAGCATAAAGTAAGAAAAGCCCGTCACAAATTTTGGCGCCCATACCGTGGGGCGATAGTTTGTTAATTTGTAACGTGTGGGGCGATAGTTTGTTAATTTGTAACGTGTGGGGCGATAGTTTGTTAATTTATGACCAAAATATCGTGAAGTTCAGTCTTCACATATTTTGGCGCCCATAGCGTGGGGCTGTGATAGTTTCATAGTAGGATAATTTTGATAGTAATTTTGACCCATAGCGTGGGGCGAGTTGTGTTACCACCACATATTTTGGTCGCCCATAGCGTGGGGTTGAGTAGTGTTAAAACAAAACAGTATTGCTAATTGTTGCAACTTAATTTAGTTAAAATTGTTAAAAAAAAAAAAAAAGAAACCTTTATTCAGTTGAAGTTCCATATTATGATAGCCCATAGCGTGAGGCAGTGATAGTTTGATATCCTAACGTGAGGCGAGATAGGGTTAAAAGAATTTTGGGAGTTAGGTTAGTATAACTGAAATTTATTCTCAAAAAAATAAATAATAATAATAACATATTTTTGGGAAAAGAATAGTGACTATTGACAAGTAAGGACTTCTATAGATGACTAAGACAGACGACTGAACTATTGTGTGTTCTAATCTTTTTTTTCCAGTGGTATTGTTAATATATAAATATGGCTACTTATGTTGATCCGTATGCACAAATAAGAGCAGCTGAGCTAACCCAAGCTATTAGGAAGTTGAGGAAGGCGGATTTAGAGGCAGAATGTGATAGAGTAAAGTTACCGACCACAGGTACAAGGGATGAGTTAAGACAACGCTTGTTAGATTATGCCCGTAAGAACCCTCAGTCATTTCAAGTGTTAATTACGGCTTTTGCTCTGAGTCAGGAAGTTTTGGAAGAAGATTTAGTTGAACATAATATAACGATTCCACAAGATTCATATGGAGATGTAGTGTATACATGGGTTAAGTTAATGCGTAGGAAGGCCATGGCGGTGGCTGATTCAGAAGAAGTTGTACCAGTAGTACCATCGTTTACAATTCAGTTAGAGCCGCATAAACCAAATACTTTGGATCTGGTTCGTAAATGGAACATTAAATTCAAACCTGGGGATAGTATTTACTTATTTTTGGAGAGATTGGAAGATTTAAAACAAAGTTCTAAGTTACAGGGTGTAGAGTTATTGTCAGTATTACCCGAAATTTTACAAGATTCAGCTTTACTTTGGTACAGGAACAGATTAACAGATTGGCCTACATGGGAAGCTTTTTTGAAAGAATTTAGAGAATATTATTTGCCTATTGATGAGGAAGACTCGCTTTTGGATGAGATTAGACAGAGAACGCAAGGTCCTAAAGAATCGATTTTTGATTATGTTAATGCTATTCAAACGTTAATGAGGAGGCTGAGTACTCCAATGAGTCCTCAACAAATGATGAAGAATGTTATCAAAAATTTGCGTCCTGACGTAAAATTATACATTAGACCTGCAGAGATTCAAACTATAACAGATTTAATACGTGTAGGTAGACAGTATGAACAAATATTGTTAGATTCTGAGAGATATATTCCTCCTCCAACGCAGGTTAGAGCTACAATTAAAGAAACGGCTTATAAACCTCAGAGACAAGTTGTTATACCTTCAGTTCATACAGCGCTAGGAATTCAGGGAAAACAGGAACTTCCATCGTCCGAGTTACAAAAGAAACCCAATGTTAGTTTTTCTGCAAAGACGTGGGATAAGGAACGGAATTCAAGTCCTGTAAATGATTCTAGAATGGTTAAAGTAATAGAAAATAAAGAGAGACAGGATGAGTCGAGGGATAATGGTAAAAACACCACTTTGCGTTTTTCAAATAATCAGCGATGTTGGAATTGTGATAAAACAGGACATAGGCAGTTCGAGTGTAAGGCACCTCGTAGAGTTACTCCACGCACTACGATTAAATGTTATAATTGTAATAAGCTTGGACATAGGTCTATTGATTGTAGGATGCCCCAAGAAAGAAAAGTTAGGCCTACAAATCCCTTATGACAATTAACTAAAAATCAGGCTTGTGTGATGTTAAATATAAATCCTACAGATTTAGTTAATGGAGATAGATGTTTTGTTGAAATTTTGCTGGAGGATATTACATTTATTGCTTTAATAGATTCCGGTTCAGATAAAACTTATGTGGGAGAGAAGGGTGATTTTTTGTGTAAAATGTTAGATTTAGCAGTAGAAGAATCTGAAGTTAGGGTGGTGCAACTAGCAGATAAAACTTATAGTTCTATAACAGGAGAGAGAACTTTTGAGATGAAATTGCAGGACAGGATCTTTCAGATAAAATGTAAAATTATGCCAAATTTAGCAGTAGATATGATTCTGGGCATGGATGTTTTGAAACAAATTGGGTTAGTAGTAGATTTGCAAGATGGGACTTGGTATTTCAAAGATGAACCAGCAAAAATTTTTCAATTTGTTAAGGCTATAGATTTAAAAGAAGAAGATCAACTACATAATATTCTTACTTTACCTACATCTCAGGAAAGGGACAGATTGAATGTGTTTTTGGAAAATCAGTTACAGAAATTTGATCAGTGTACTGGACTTACAGACTTGATTTCTCATGTTATTGATACAGGCGATGCAAAACCTATAAAACAAAGATATTATCCAGTATCACCCATTTTGGAAAAAGTTATACACGCGGAAATAGATAAAATGTTATTGGAAAAAGTTATAGAGCCTTCAAATTCACCTTGGTCGTCTCCGGTAGTTATGGTAAAGAAACCAGATAGAACATGGAGGTTCTGCGTAGATTTCAGAAAAGTAAACAATTGTACTAAAAGAGATAGTTATCCTTTGCCATACATTGAACATGTTTTGAGTAAATTACGACATGCTAGGTATATCAGTACAATAGATTTGAAAAATGGGTATTGGCAAGTTCCATTAGATGAAGCAAGTAAAGAAAAAACAGCATTTACCGTACCTGGTAGAGGATTGTATCAGTTTCGAGTTATGCCTTTTGGAATCCATAACGCACCAGCCTCGTTTCAAAGATTAGTTGATACTATATTAAGAGAAGAGATAGGAGAGAAATGCTTTTGTTATTTGGATGATATAGTACTTATTAGCGAGACATTTGAAGAACATTTGTCCTTGTTAGAAAAAGTCTTAGAGAAATTAAGAAAAGCTAACCTGAAAATTAATAGGGAAAAATCAAAATTTTGTAGAAGTGAATTAAAATATTTGGGTCATATCATTACTCCATTAGGAATTGCTGTAGATTCAGATAAAATCTCGTGTATCCTTGAGTATCCAGCCCCTACAAAAGTCAAGGAAGTACGAGCATTTTTAGGATTGGCTTCTTGGTACCGACGATTCATTCCATTTTTTTCTGAAGTTGTAAAGCCCCTCACTGCACTTCTGAAAAAGAATCAGAGATGGCGTTGGACTAAGGAATGTCAGGAATCTTTTGATGAATTAAAATCGAAATTATCTAGTAGTCCTATATTAACTTGTCCAGATTATACTAAACCCCTAGTGCTACAGACCGACGCTAGTTTTTCAGGACTAGGAGCAGCATTAATTCAGACAGGAGAGGAAGGAGAGGAAAAAGTAATAGCTTATGCTAGTAGAACTTTAACGGTAGGTGAGCAAAAGTGGGCAATAGTTGAGAAGGAATTGTTAGCTATATTGTGGGCAGTTCAAAAGTTTCGTCCTTATTTGGAAGGTTATCATTTTAAAGTATATACTGATCATTTTGCTCTGAAATGGTTAAATACATTACAGAATCCGACCGGACGATTAGCTAGGTGGAGTTTATTGCTCCAGGAGTATGATTTTGAAGTAATACATAGGCCTGGTAGATTACAAAAAGTTCCGGATGCTTTATCTAGAATACACGAAGGGAAAGTTCAAGAGAAAACGGTAGAGGAAGAATTTTGCCTCTTGTTGACTGATAACTCTGAAGTAGTGGAATGGGAAAATATACAAGATGCTTGGTATATTAAGCGGAAGGAGCAAGTACAAAGTAAACCTAAATTTTGGCCAGATTGGAAGGTCGTAGATGAGAAGTTGTACCATTTAAGATTAGATCAGTTAGAACAAACTTTAGAGGGAACAGTGAATAGGTGGAAATTAGTTATTCCGCAAGATTTTAGGATTAAAGTATTGCAGGAATGTCATGATGCACCTACTGCAGGACATATGGGGATAGCTAAAACTTTCTTTAGAATAGCAAACAAGTATTATTGGCCGGGAATGTTTAGAGATGTTGCTAAGTATGTTACTGCTTGTGAAATATGTCAGAGACAGAAAGTGTTACAGACGGCTCAAGCAGGACCAATGCATTTTTACCAGAAAGAGAAACCTTGGATGACTGTAGCTACTGATTTGTTGGGACCTTACCCACGTTCCAAAAAAGGGAACCGATACATTGTAGTATTTCAGGACACCTTTACCAAATATGTAGAATGTAAAGCGTTAAGGAAAGCAACCAGTAGAGCAGTTACGGAAGCATTTTATGAATTGATTATCCTTAAATGGGGAATTCCGGGATATTTGCTGATGGATAATGGACCGCAATATACTAGTAAATTAATGCGAGAGATAGCTAAAGCTTTTAATATAACTCCTTGTTATTTACCTGTATATTCGCCACAAGGAAATCCAGTAGAAAGAGTCAATAGAGTATTGAAAACAATGATTTCTAGTTATATTCAAAAGGATCAAACAGTTTGGGATGTGTATTTGAGAGAATTTAATTTTGCTATAAATACGGCTAAGCATAGTTCCACTGGATGCACTCCTTATATGCTAAATTATGGGAAGGAGCCTGAAATTATCAGTAGGATTGAAAAGGTGGAAAACCAACCGATTCATAAAGAAATTCCAAAACTTTGGGTGGAGAGACTCAATAAATTGAAAACGGTACGTTTAATGGTTAGACATAACTTAGAAACCGCCTATAAGAATTCGAGTCATTATTATAATCTTCGGAGGAGAGAGATGAGATTTCGTCCAGGAGATCTAGTGTTAAGAAGAAACTTTAAATTAAGTGATGCCTCACAAGCTTATACAGCAGGTTTAAGTGCAAAGTTTGTCGGGCCCTATATTATAAAGAAAAAGTTCAGTGAAAATAGCTACGAACTGACAAACCGTTTTGGTAAAAAGTTGGGGAAGTGGCACGTCAAAGACTTGAAACCCTTTGTTCCTGGATAAACATTCTTTAAGGCTGGTAAAAGAGACACGCACAAAAAAAAAAAAATGAATGTGACCTGTGTCAACATTATTTTTTTTTATGGTGAGTGAGGGAAGAATGTAACGACGCAAATAGCGACGTGCATAATCAACGATAGGAGACCATTCCTAAACAAAGGAAGGGTTGGGGGACCGCAACTAATCGATATTGAACATTTTTATGATTATCGATACTGCCCTGAATTTTATTTGAATTACAGAAAAGGAGAGGTGCGCATGCGTCGACGGTGAATCGACGAGGGAGACGTGCGGAACCTGAAAGACGGTTAGTAGTACGTGCCTGACCACGAGAGAGAGAAGTTGAAAAGGCAGAAGGGAGAAGACGAGATTGGGATGTGTGACAGCGGTAGAGGCGTTCTGGCATAATGGTGTGTCAGACTTTCATCTAAAGGAAATTCTGGTTGTGAACTTCCTTGACACGGCTATATGGAGATAGTCATTAATCAGAAGAATACACCAAGTCGGCCAGTACGAGACACCGCTACAGCGAACATCAGCTGTGAGAGTGAGTCGTGACTGCTCGCTCTGAATAAGAGCAGATATGGACATCAGGAAGTAATGGAAGACAACTCAGGATCGGAGGATAAGTTGGACATCACTGGTTGAGTATAGTCGTCTAGACTTTTTTTTTCTTATCGTTTGGAGAGTGAGAAAATTGAGATATCCTTTTTTTTTAAGGATGGTTTCTAAGTCATGTATGGCGATTAGACACCGTATGGAATAATAGAATAGAATAGAAACATAGAAGTGAGAATTCTAGAAGTAAAGTGATGAAATCCAGTAATCCAACTATTTTCTATTTCTGGTCTAAATTAATTATAAAAGAGCAGTCTAGAGCCTAACAACGGAATGCCAAAGATATATCTCTTCACTTTAAGTTTTTTTGGGTAATTGTCCCACGAATGAATACATAGCTAGGGGCAATTGGTGATGCTCATATAAACTTTGTTATTTTTGAGACAGGACGCGAGGGGAGTAAGGAAGAAAGGTAATTAAGGGGCATGCTTAGTACTTCTTACGAGGGCCCCTCCCTCTTGGGTTTCGTTCAGGTGACGGGTGACTATCTATAAATAGATTTCATGCTGGCCTGTAATGTTAAGTTATGTTTTTTTATAGAGATTTATCTACAAGCGAAGGTGTATGGAATATGGTAGAGGGGGATAAGAAGTGGAAAGATTGAAGGGCAAAAGAAGGCCTACGAGTGGTAGTGCATTAGGTGTGTACCATTGGACAATTTACATGTTAGGGTAGAAGTAGAAGTCACTAAAGGGGTTATAGAGAAACTTACTAATCTGGGCGTGAATTAGTTTCAGTTAGAATTCTAGGGAATTTAGAGACAAAAGAAGATTGGGTGCCCATGCTAAAGAGTAGTAACGTAAGAAGTAGGAAAACTAGAATAACCACCGAGTGAATTAAATCAATGGTATAAGCTGAAGGGAATTCTACTTAAAGAAAGAAAGGGGTTAAAAGATAATAGCTGATGACTGGTCAGGTTAGAAAGAGGTGAGTGAGTGGAAAGATAATAACAAATGATTGGTTAGGTCAGAAAGAGGAGAAAAGGTAATTACGAGTAGTGTACTGATAAGTAGTTTATGAACAGTACTAGAGATTGTAAGGGTGAGGTGAGGGAACGCCGGAAGTATCCCGAATCAAACAAATAAAATCTGGTAGTAGGCAAGGCCTATACCAGTAACATATAAAGAACAGAAATTTATGAGAGATTGTGAAAGCCATCGATGTTGGAGGCGAACAACGGCCCCACGTGCCTCTAGGAGAGAGTGTCAGGGACCTCTGACGTCGATTTACAAAATTGTATTTTTGTTTGCGGCCCATTAATATTTTCCCGGTTGCAGGAGAGGAGTCAGATTGTTTGTAACTCAAGATCTAGACGTCGCTCCTGTATCGGTGGTCTATCGCCACAGTCACTCTGTGGGTATAGGCCTAAACTTCTATTTCTTTCTTCGTGAGACTGTCTTTTCTATCTATCTTTAAATACAATTCTTCATGGACTAAGCTGACAAATAGACTAATATAGGAGACATAGGTGGGATTATTGAATGTAATCTGTAGAGTTAAGGACTGGATTATAAATTGAAAACCTTTATTTATTCTAAAGAGAAAAAAAAAGGGGGTATACTATATATATTGAAACATCTTGAAGTTGCAAATGTAAGTGACTACACAAGTTAATAGTAAATAATACGAGACGTTCTAGTAGATACCTGGGAACACAAAAAAAAGAAAGAAGGTTAAAATAATTAATTAGGAATTTGTTATTGTTGAACAGAGAACGTACTTATACAGTTAAAATTGGGTATACTAACCTTGAATAATCAAATATTATCCTACCAATAAAAATGTTGAATGGTTAATGTAGTGTAAATGTAATTTATTGTATATAAGATTGTTATTGTTGAAAAGAGAAAATAATATATTAAATAAATTATGGTCATTGTTATGCAGAGTAAATTAACGTGAAGTCTAGCCATCAAAAAGTTTGGCGCTCAGTGAGTTATTGTATATAAGATTGTTATTGTTGAAAAAAGAAAAAAAATAATATATTAAATAAATTATGGTTATTGTTATGCAAAGTAAATTAACGTGAAGTTCAGATTTTTGACCCTTATCCTTGTAATGGTTTGAGAGTCGCTGATTTTTGTGCTAAGTTACATACTTTGGTAGTGAGTATTAAAAAAAGGAGAAAAAGAAGAAGCAAAATAATAAAAGAAAGATAAATCCGAACCCAACTCCCGTCTCCACTGTTAACTTAAAAGCTAGTCGAGGGGCATGTAGGTACATAGCCTGTGTATCTATAATTTAATTTGTGTCTGGGCTGATACATAACAAAAAGAAAAGAGGAAGCGTATTGATGATGGCGCCCGTTAATATAAATTTTCATCAATATTATCAAGACTGGGTAAATTGCTAAAAGAAAGAGAAAGTAGACTGGGAGTAGGAAATTTGCAATCACCCGGTGACAGAGGTAGTTGTACTGAGTGTTGGAATGTGGACTATGCAGGCAGTGTTATGATGACACGGCAGGTGCATGAGTGACCTTGTTTTGTAGGAGTTCAGTAAACTTATGTACTACGATTGAGAATAATCACCTGTTAGTCGTCACAGATTTTGGCGAAGAATTTTGGCGAAGATTTAATCCAAGAAGTTAGGGAACTTTATAGCATAAAGTAAGAAAAGCCCGTCACAATTGTAAAGGAAAAATACTGGTGGAGTGCTACTTCACCTACTTCCCCTGAATAGCCGCCACTGACCAATGTTCATACATTTCTCGCCACAGCTCAAATCCTAATCAAGGTTAGAAATGGCAAGCTCCACAAAGCAAGAGCACTTTTAGATTCAGGAGCAACGCACACGTTCATCACAAAAGAACTGTGCCATAAGCTTCAGTTAAGCACCAATCAAACATCAGTAGCAGTAACAGGAGTAAACCTTCATACTTCAAACATTTGTGAAACTGCTCATATGCAAATCAGGGACGCTCGGGCAAGGCTACCACCGTAATCTACAATGCCTAGTCGTAGAACAAATTGCCAAAGATATACCTAGTGCACCCATTGATATCACTAATCCACACATACCAGATGACATCATGCTAACTGATGATGCATTTCATCTACCAGGCACCATAGATGTACTTCTTGGAGCAGACATATTTTGGAATCTAATCACTGGCAATAACCTCACAATTTGCAGAACTCAAAGATACAAGACTTTACTCAGAGAAACAAGACTGGGTTGGATTCTTTCTGGACAAATCAGCCAGGGAAGACAAAGAAAACAAACAGTAAGATGTCACCTAACCATTACTGATCAAATCCACAAACACATGCAAAAGTTTTGGGAGATAGACGAGAATGAAGTGCCAATACGTTCACAAGAAGATGAAGAATGTGGACAGTTCTTCCAGCAAAACATTGCCAGAACTGACACAGGCAGATACATGGTAACTCTACCATTCAAGAAACCAACTAACAACTTAGGTGCATGCCGAGCTGGAGCCCTCAAATGCTTCTATACTGTAGAAAACAGACTTATCAGACAGCCAACCATCTACCAACAATGTGTTGACTTTATGAATCAATATCAACAGTTGGGACACATGGAACCAGTCACACAGGACTACCATGTTGACTGTCCAAATGCATACTACGTTCCTCACCAATATGTGACAAAGGAAGATTCAAGGACTATAAAGCTAAGCGTATTTTTAAACGCATCTTACAAAAGTCCACTGGCGTATCATTGAATGACATACTGTATAAAGGCCCATGTGTTCAGCCAGACCTCTCTACAACGCTGCTTGGATTCAGATGTCACCCATTTGTATTAAGTGCTGACATTGAAAAAATGTACAGAATGGTACTTATACAACCTCAACACAGAAGTTTTCAAAGAATTTTCTGGCGCAGCAACAAGAATGAACCAGTAAAATTGTACCAACTGATCACAGTAACTTGCGGCCAGGCAAATTCAGCATATGCTGCAACAAGAGTTCTTAACCAATTAGCTCAAGATGAAAGTAACAAATTTCCTCAAGCAGGAAATCTCTTAACCAACAACTTCTATGTTGATGACTTGCTGGCAACTTTTAAAACAGAAGATGAAGCCAAACATGCAGCAGACCAACTAACCAAGCTACTTGCCACAGGTGGTTTCAACTTGACTAAATTCTGCTCAAACTCAGAAACAGTGCTGTAGCCCAGTAGAATTAAAATCCAAATCGTAAATAATTGCTACAAAAGGTTTTATTGTTTTAATGGCTGAATTTGTTGCCTAATATGGCTATCCTAGGTTTTCCCCCTCGGCGGAGTTGTGGTTAAGTGGTGTGGGTAAAAATGTGACCCCCAAAGGGGTATTTTTGCGGTTTTACGGTTTTATCTCGTAAAGGACTCACGATATCGAAAACATGGACGTATTAAAAGTTGTAGGCCATTAAATTTTGCATTCAATGAAACTAAACACATATTTTTTGGACAACCCATTTTCATACTACTGCTCATTAAATTTTAAAAAAATTTACATATTTATGAAACAATTTTCGTTTTAATTTCTGCTTTTTGGTAATATCATCTAACCTAACCCATGTATTGATAAAGTAGTCCATACAAAAGTATTAAAGGAATAAATTCTGCGTTCGATGTGATTAAAAGTGAATCTGTTGGACCAGCCGTTTCCGTAAAGTTCTACCTTAAAGTTTGGCCAATGATGCAGTTGGAATGAGGAAGACTCCCAAGGCAGTGTTATATCACTTCTTCACACCACTGAATGAGATAAACCTGGAAGAAGCAGCTTTTGTCATTCATGATGGATTTCTTCTCCACCGGGTTGTGTGGAAGAATGGTGAAACATTCCACTTATTCCTAACCAGATACGTTGACTACCTAAAAGGACACTATAACCGAAATGCGACAAGTGTGGTTTTTGATGGCTACCCCGAAGACCTGCCCACCAAGAACGTCAAATCTGCTGAGCGCCTCCGCTGAAGAAAAATATATATTACTCCTGAGGTCATCTTTACTGAGTTAATGGTGGGGCCATAACTGAGGAGCAATTCCTTTCCAACGACAGAAAAAAGCACGTCTTATTACCTTGCTTACTGAGAGGCTTGAATGTGAAGGCTTCTCAGTAAAGCAAGCTAATAAAGACGCAAGCCACCGGATTGTTGCCACGGCCCTTGAGGTATCACAGGAGCATGAGAAGGTTGTGGTAGTTGGTGAAGATACGGACCTCCTCATCATGCTCATTGCCCTAGCCACACCATCAGCAAATATATGTTTCTCAAAATCTGGAAGAGGAACGACCCCATCAAACGTCCCAACAGCTTCAAACTGGCAGACAACATCAGAAGGCCACTCGTATTTCTCCACGCCATAAGTGGATGTGACACAACTTCGGCACTCTTCAGGCAAGGCAAGAAGAAGGTGGTCAAGCTGTTGGTCGAAAATAGATGTCTTCTCCAAGAAATCAAACCTTTCTTCGACCATGACACTCAAACTCAAGCTATTGCCGAAGCTGGCTTACGATAATTAACAACCCTCTACGGAGGTAGGGCAGGAGATACTTTAGATAAATTGGGATTCGATCTGTTTTCCAAAGCTTTCGTGAAATCCAATTTCAACCTGGCATCCCTACCACCAACATCCGAAGAAGCCCGCCAACATTGCTTGAGAACTTACCTACAAGTACAAATGTGGTTAGGACACCAGATGGATCCGATCCTCTGGGGATGGCAGGCTTCAAAATTTGGTCTTGACCCCATTCCTACCTCCAAGGAACCAGCTCCACAGTCTCTTCTCTCCATCATTTTCTGCAAATGCAACAAGGGGTGTGCACGTAGTTGTGGGTGTCGGAATTGATCATTGATTTGTGCCAACTGCAAGGGGAACTCCTGCACTAACTCCTTATAACTAGATGCAACTGAAGAACCAGATGGGGCGACGACATTTACAGACTTTTAGGAACCGAGTGATGGGGCGTCGGACTCCTTATCGGAAATTACAGACTTTGAGGAGCCGAATGGCCAAACGACAATGAAACGTCGACGTCTGTAAAATTTGTATACCTACCTATGTTTTCCCCTTTTCATCTTCCTACCTTTAACTGCAATTTTTGTTATGAAATAAAATCATGACTAATTGATTTGAAGAATTGTGTTTCTTTTCTACAATTTTAATATTTTATATATTTATGAAGTACAAGACTAGTACACTGGAGTGCTATAGTACTATGTTTACACATCTCTATTACCGTGTGGGCTGTGCAATAATTGGGTAGGGTAGAATTTAATTTATTATTTAATTTTAGCTCACACAAGAAAAACTGGTTAACTATTTGGATAACTAGGAAGAACGTACTAAGCTTTAACCCTGCCGTAGATCTTCTTTTCTGACGGGAGAGGGAAGAAATAGATTCGCCCACACAAGATAAATAGGAAGGCAACTTTCAAACAAGTTCTTTGAATAACAAGTTAATATAACAAGGTTAATTAAACAATAGTGAGGCAGTATAATAACCTTACACCTTGGAACAATATAAATGTATATATACATATGTATTAGAAATATCATAAATCAAATAAATTACTATTCAAAGGCATAGTATCATTAATTTAATACCCCTGAGAAATTTCCCAGACAACAACAAGTCCCTAAAAATCCTGACGGTACTAGAAGTTACCACACCCAAATACCAGGTATAATTAAGAATAGATAAATGGGCACGGAGATGGTTTCCTTTCAATATGCTGAGTAAGGAAGTGAGAATATAAACTTCGGTGAAAATACAGAAGGCAAAACCCAAATAACTGCGTGACAGATGGTCTGATATAAATAACTAATATCCCATAAATGAATTTAGATCAACAACAGAATCACTGTAATAAGTAGGAGCAATACTCCCACTGATAACTATAAGGGGAGCCATACAAACTTGGAGAAATTATGTGACAGAAATTGCATGGAAACAGTTTGCCTCCACTGAAAGCAATCAGACAAGGGGCTGTCTCAAACCAAAGCAAGTAAGATTCACATGAGGGATAGATATAGAAATTACCATAACGCAGTAATATATAAAGGGAGCTATACAAACGTAGGGAAAATATGTAACAGAAATTGCATGGAAACAGTTTGCCTCCACTGAAAGCAATCAGACTAGGGACTGTCTCAAACCAAAGCAAGTAAGATTCACATGAGGGATAGATATAGTAATTACCATAACGCAGTAATATATAAAGGGAGCTATACAAACGTAGAGAAAATACGTAACAGAAATTGCATGGAAACAGTTTGCCTCCACTGTAAAGCAATCAGACTAGGGACTGTCTCAAACCAAAGCAAGTAAGATTCACATGAGGGATAGATATAGTAATTACCATAACGCAGTAATATATATAAAGGGGAGAATAAGCCTTAAGACTGCTCAACAAGGTAAGAATTCTAACTTGGTCACTTCCTTATTCAAAAGGCACAAGCTAAGTTTCTTGACGAACAGCTTCCATTCATTACCATAATAACAAAGAATAGGAAGGCCATCCACGTGTAATGAGAATGTTATCAAAAATCTTTAAAGCTAATAGCTTAAGTATAAATGGGCCTCAATATTAATTAATAATTCCACTTCTTTATGAAGGCAAATAACTCAATGTCCGTTGACACTTGATCAGATAAGTAGGTAGGAAAAAAAGGTAGGCCTACAAGGACATGAGAAAAATACATCCCTGGGATACACGAAAACGTTTTCACTTCAGGATATTACCCGCAGACTACAGGCCAAATTAATATAAAAATCCCTTAAGTACCTTCACTAGATGAATGAGGAATCTAAACAATACTAATTTATATGGAATGCAATACACACTGGGATCTTGAGTATAACCCAGAGAAAGATCCGCAAATAATTAAAGAAATCCCCTGAAAAAGGTCTCTCTCTCAGGCAGAAGTAAAATATCTGACATAAGCTGGGGTAAATATACAAATCGGCCAGGACCAGAATTTAACCTGACTATAATAATCCTCATAAGGTTAATCGGACATTCGAGAATTCCTAGAATGGAATATAAGGGACAACAATAGCAATTTTCCCAAAATATTATTTATGTAGGCCTGAATAATTTAGTACATAAATAACAGCCTGCATAAACGTGAAAAGTTACAGAAGGACACTATGCTGTAGGCTTATTACACAGTCTGAACCTTATTACCCAAAAAAATATCTCACATCTTAAGTAGCAATATATACCTGGCATATCTAAAGGTAATAGAAACAGCTAGTTAATAACTCAAACTAGGAAATACTACTTAACAAACTGAGCCAGAAAAATGAACCCATACGTAACTCCAGAAATACCGCTGCACGATCCAGCAATGCATGACCCGCTCAGATCAGGAAACTCACTCACGAGTTTTCTATACAAAATCTATGTATATATATATATATATTTCGAAAGCCCTGTAAAATTAGGCAAACTCTGAAATGAAGGAAATTATGTGGGATTACTGAATCGCCATACAAATGTATAACAGGCAATGAGCTTTAATATCACGCAGAGCAACGCCCCCAAAGGACGTGATCTCCAACCCGACAAAAATGGCGAACACTACAAGCCATAAAATATCGTGATACTGATGCCCAAATCTAGAACCATCCACCGAAATGGAGATTAACTAACCACATTAACAAATATCCGCACAAGGTTAAGAAACGCATACTAACCATAATTGCATATGACTTACAATGAAATGGCTAAACAGTGCAAATAGCTAGAATAACTTGGTGAATGTCTCGACATTTCGAAAAGCAATATGCTTAAGGCTTGGAGTTTTCAAAATACAATATAACAAGAGACCCATGAAGCAACGTACTCACATCAGCCAGGAGGACGCTCCAGGAAAACGTGCCACACTCGACGAAACACAAACACCCACTAACTCGGCCGGCGTACTAGACCTCTTACGCTAGCGAGCATAGGTGGCAGCACCAAACAGCAAGAATAAAAGAAATTCACAAACCCCACGCCAGAGGGCTAGGACGGCGTAAGCAGAAGGCTTTAGAAAAACATTTAGAAAAAGAAATATCAAAACTAATGGGTACAAAACCGCACGCACAAGAGGTTAATCAAAGAGAAAGAATGAAACGAGAATATATAATTACAAAAGCCCTCACCAGAGGGCCAGGAAACGGATTTTTAAAATCGTTTCAGCCTCCTCCCTCTGTGAGGACGAATTTTGAAAGCAGACACTATGGTAGCCACAACCCCTTTTCCAAACATAACCTTTAGAAAACATTAAGTAAGAAATGCTACATAAATACACATTCCTGAAAGTCTAAATCACAAACATCAGAAATTGAAATAACAGACAAGATTATTTGAATGAACACTTCAACTAATGGAACTTTGAGTTAGAAAAATACTTGAAAAGTCCCTAATTGACAATATTTGCCTAGGATGCTATGCTTTGTCATATCCTTGAACCTTTGGTAACTTTATATTAGATAAAAAAAAGTCTTATCACCAAGGTGCCCGCTTGATAAGTCCAGGGCAAAATTTCACAATTACATAATATTATTATTATAAAGATTGGCTTCTAATACAAATGCCCGCTTGATAAGTCCAGGGCAAAAAAATTGCATTATATGTAATAATTATCTTCAATAAGGCTGCCCGCTTGATAAGTCCAGGGCAAAATTTCATAATTATATAACACCTTTTTTTTTATTTAACCCTTTTCTGGTAGATGAGACCTCGGCAATACCACAAGATGCCGAATTGCACAAATTTCTGCATACCCTAGTACAACCTTTGTAGCCGAAATAGTGAGATTATTTTGGGGGGGAGAATATTATCTTCTTGGGAGAACACATATAAGGCTGGCTTCAAATTACACCGCCAGAATATTGGCACCACACTAATAAGTGTCGTATCCCGGGGTCCTAACTAATTCTGACACCATTTTCCCCGGGATTACGACTTTATCAGGATGGCCCGAATTGATTAATTACATAAAAATATTAACACACGGTGAGGAAAAGAAGGACAGTATTGCGTTGCACTAAAAGTATAAATGCCAGTTTATAAAAACCTAAAATGACTAGAATTTATTACATTATTAAAATTAAGTAACATACAAAAGAAATTACATGGTTACTTACATTTTTTACACTTCTGGTTGTCTTTACACTATAAAGATATACTTGCGCCGAGGCGCCCAGCCTTGACGTCGTCCCATGTCGAGTCAAGAGCCACGAATCTTTTACAAGACGAGGTGAACAGTTTTCACCTGTTTAAATAAACTTCCGTGGTCAAGTCATTGCTCCGATTGGCATCCGTGACGTAAAAAAACCTTAATTGCAATCTCCCGGTTCAATACTATTTCTTTACTTTTAACAACATATTCTTCCTTGTTTCACAACTGTTCTACCAGTCAATCACCTTTGAATTTCAGTCAGCAAAATAGCAAAGTTATTTCTTTATAGCGCAACCTCCTGCGTCGACACTTTCCTATTTCCTCGTTGTGAACCCAATACTGGCTTATACTACCAAAACCATTTAGAGGGCCCAATTCTTAATTTTTACAATCACAACATTACCCCCCCCCCTAGCCCGAACGCACGGTAGGTGGGTTCGGACGGGGTTTGTGTATGTCTTTCATAGTTCTCTTATACTGATACAGATATAAAATCCTTAGTTATACTTGAATGTTGACATCGTCGTCGCATGTCGTAATGCGTACAGTTTGTTGTCTTTGCTTTGTATTATTTTTCTTTGCTTAATCTTCTTTTTCTGTTGGTTTGCGTTTTTGCCCTGTACTCCGAGGTGACTGAAAGTTTTATAATTTAATTCCGGTTATTCTTAATAATTTACCTATACATGTCATGGATACCAAAGGTAACGGCTTGACACACTAACTATCTTTCATAAAATTTCAATATTTTGTTTACTTTCTCTTTTTTTTCCCTTTATGTTCAATTAATTCTTAAATACGTTAACCTAATATATTACCCTGATAAATTAAAAATCTGTCTCAATTAAAAAAAAATCTTTGATTTCTTCCTATCATTTAAAAAAAAATCCTATGCCTTTAAATATACTGGTACTTCCCTATTGCTTAACCAAATTTACTTAAATGTTGTCTAAAAAAAAATTCTGATAAAATCCCTTGCTGTAATATAGATGATACTTCAGTTGTTCTTGACCTTGGGTTTAATTTCTTCGCGTCAGCTGGACTTGCTATATTGTCTGCATGCAACGTTATGGAATGTGCTCCCTCTGCATTCGTGTTGGTCGGAACTGCTATGTGATATTCTGCCCGTTTGTTCAACCAACTATAACATATGGAGAAAAACAGTTATTAATAAAATGCGATTTAATCTGTAACACAGATAATATTATCCCTCAAAATCTACTTATTCCAAACAATATTTAATATTTGCAACCGGTTAAAATTAAATCAAAACTAAAACATAATTTTTTTTTCTTTTCTTTTAAAAAAATTGGAAATCCTCTGGTTCCCACTCTCCCTTGAAAAAAAAATCATAATCAACTTGAACATTTGTCAGTAACATTATAAAAAAAATTTAATTATCCTCTTATAAATAAAAACAATCAATTACCCTTAAATGGAAAACACCTAACTCTTGTTTACTTCCAATAATGCTATATTTCCCTTGATTTAAATAACTGAACCAAAATTCAAAAATTACATCGTTCTGCGGCTTTCCTCCAAACACAATTGAAGCAAATCGCTTGGGTGTGCACGTCCCGATACGATATGTTTCAAGTGGCTGTTGGTTCAAATAATTTAAAATTCTCATTTAATTTAAAAAAAACTTCCCGTAATTTATATTTCCTTTAAACAATTCATTTTTAAAACTTTTCTTCATTTTCTCTCCTAATTAAATCAAACACTATGCGGTATACTTCTTGGTTAAGCGACACACACTTGACTTCGCAAAGAACAGAACACTGATCATCTATTCTGAACTTTGTATATCATTTGCACATGCCCTCAATCCAATGACTAACCTTCCAAAAAAAAATTACAAAAAAACTCAATTCACTTAACAATAACAATTACTAAAATTTTCTGCAATATTTTATGGCATCTATTAAAATTACGTCTACACGCGAAATCCTATTCTGTTACAAAACATATTCAATTTTTACAATTTTATACTTTCCCAATGTTACTTTTATATACCCTTACACAGACTAATTAATCAATTTCCTGCAAAAAATTATTTATTAATTCTTGGTGCTGTTAGCCGTTCACTCCCAGTGCCGGTGTTGTTGATCATGTGCATATCCATGGGTTACCTGAAACATACGAAATTCTCTTAATCTAAATCACTGAAAATGCCTATCATTCGTTTTTTTTCACTTGTCCCCTATAATCCTCAGTAATAAATATGATTAATGAACTCTATCGTTGCTTAAAATTCCACGATAGACAAAACTATTCCATCACCTATATATTTATTAAAACTCATATTTAGACATTGACATTATATTATCCCAACAAATTTTATTTCTTTCCTTTTCTTAACTTCCCATTAAAATCTATTTCTTATTTTAAGTGTACACTCGTTACTTGATATAACAAAAAAAAAATTCTCATACAATCATAATTCTTTACACTCTGTAAATTCATTTACATCCATTTCTTCCCTTTTTATCCACATGTATGATACTCAACATAATAACCATTTATCTGCACAGTTTTCTCACTAAAACTGTTTTAACTCATTATTCCATAAAACTTAATATTTACGGTTACACTCAATAAAACATTTGAAATATAAAAAATGACACCCTTGTTATTGACCTAAATGAACAACATATCCCTTGCACAGTACTATCTAATATTAATATTCTGTAATTCTAGCATTTGACCCATAAGATTCCCACAACTGATTATACATATCCTTATCCAAAATGTTACAACATGCAATATCTTACTAAAAAAAATGTCTTACCTGGCTCATTTATACTTTTACAAAAAAAACAAATTTTGACCTGTCCTTCCCTCAAGTCACCCTAAACTTCAATTATACGCAATGCCTTTTTTAAATTCTTAAATATTCTCACAACTACAAATTTTTCCTTTCAATTTATTTCACTTGTATTGTATTATGAAATTAAATTCTGACACATTTATTTTATTTATTTCATCAGGCTCTCTTTTTTTCAAATTTAAAACGATGGGCTCGGTCTACGGGAGTTGATGATCTTATGATGGTATGGGGTAGGGTTCTTTCTCTACAGGACGTGCCTCGCCTGTCTTAATCCGGTCTTTGATTACGCTAATGTACCTTAATTCATTTTTTCGTTCTGCAATACTTTATTCTATCTGCTTCACTAATGTTCTCACTTTCTGTTACTACCCAGTAATATGTCCTATGCGTTTTTTCGTTCTCACGATTTCTATTTCTTCCGTCTTACACTTTACACATTTTATTTGAGTCCTCCTTCGCTTTTAATTGTCCATTATCTTTTAATTACCTAGCAATATATCTTCCATATATGCCCAACCCCTTTGGGTTCCAAAGTTTCCCTGTCCTCCACAGTAACTTCTTTATTCACTATTAACTTCTTATTCTCTCTAATAAGTTTCTCTCGTGGACGCGCATCCCATTTTCACTTTTACTTCTCATATTATCATTTCACATTTTTTCTCTGGAGGCACCTTCACAATTCTACTATTAACATTTGACATCCTACCTGCATTTTGACTGACTCGCAGGGGTGGATTCCCGTAGGACCTCTCCCTGGCAACCTTTGTTCTTGAAACATTTTCGGAGGTGTCCTTGGGTTGTGTTTTCCGAAGAATAACACGGACTATTTCGGCGGATCAGACCGAAATTTTTCCTCCTAGTTTCACGTCATCGGTTGATTCCCGAGATTTAATTCCCCGCTATACGCCAGTACATGCGATGTACCCTGTTAATAATAGGCAAATTGTGTTTACTCAAAAAAATAATCTAAACCCAGAATTCCCGCTTGGTGAATTCCTAACGGACATATTACAACAAAACTAAGTGTATTTTCTCCCTTTTTCTCCTTGCGGTTTTTTTTTCGACTGCTCCCTTTACCCCTTTTCGCTATTACTTTAGTATTTTTCCCAACTGTTTACCTTTTGACCCTTAAATTTACTCTCCCTGTACGCCTCTCTCGCACCCATGTTCCTGTTTCATCCCTCTCAACAATTTTATCTCCTGTTATTTGCTATGCACTGAAAACATTAATTATTATTACGATGTCAATACAAGTCATTGTGCTATAACATGTCACCTCAGCATTCTCATTTTCCTACTGCTGATTTCTGTAATGTAACAAAATATCTGTTCCCTTGACTAACTTACATTATCTACAGTAAACATTCCTCTTTCATTAAATATTTAAATGAATATTATCTTGCTTGTAATTTTTAAAACTTCTTCAAATTGACAAATTATCTGACCAATATTTTCTTTAAAAAAAATTAAACCTATCTCTCGTTACTCTTAAAAATTTTGGGGGTTTTACGTTTTATTATTACTTAAACTTTCTGTTATGCCCTCGTAAAAACTTATTATTTCTTCCAAGTCCTTCCCGTTCATTTCACATTTTCAAAATATCTTCTACAAATTTTAATTTCTGACCAAACTCATTATCATTGTCTATATTAATTTATTTAATTCTCAAAGCTTTATCTTCTTTTGCAATTTCCAATTTAAACATTCTTATAAATTAAACCTTTCCTATTAAATTATTATTATTATTACTCTTTAATTTTATTTAATTACCCCTGGTCTACTTAATAAATTGCTACTGTAAAACATTATATTACTTAACTTAACAAAAATTTAAAAAAATTTAATTTATCTCAATTAATCACAACCTTTAACATTAAACAAATAGTTTTAATCTTTAATCCGCACATTCCTCAACTTATTATAATCCGGTCTATTCTTAAAATGACAAACAAAAAATTTTATTTCCTTTAACCCTAACATTGGCATTTCAATTAATAATTACACAAACACAAATTATTTTCTTTACAAATTTCACTCTAAAAAAAAAATTTACAACATTACTCTACAAATTTTCAAAAAATATTAATTTAAACTTAAAATACGTAATTTATTTCTTCTGACATCGCGGTGAGTTCGCCCACTTCTTTACACTAATTTCGTCCCGCGTTGAATTCGCCCACTTCTTGACACCAATTTGTGTCTTGGGGTTGGTTCGCCACTTCTGAACACCAATTGTGTTCCGCGTTAAGTTCGCCCACTTCTGACATCAATTTGTCGTATCCCGGGGTCCTAACTAATTCTGACACCATTTTCCCCGGGATTACGACTTTATCAGGATGGCCCGAATTGATTAATTACATAAAAATATTAACACACGGTGAGGAAAAGAAGGACAGTATTGCGTTGCACTAAAAGTATAAATGCCAGTTTATAAAAACCTAAAATGACTAGAATTTATTACATTATTAAAATTAAGTAACATACAAAAGAAATTACATGGTTACTTACATTTTTTACACTTCTGGTTGTCTTTACACTATAAAGATATACTTGCGCCGAGGCGCCCAGCCTTGACGTCGTCCCATGTCGAGTCAAGAGCCACGAATCTTTTACAAGACGAGGTGAACAGTTTTCACCTGTTTAAATAAACTTCCGTGGTCAAGTCATTGCTCCGATTGGCATCCGTGACGTAAAAAAACCTTAATTGCAATCTCCCGGTTCAATACTATTTCTTTACTTTTAACAACATATTCTTCCTTGTTTCACAACTGTTCTACCAGTCAATCACCTTTGAATTTCAGTCAGCAAAATAGCAAAGTTAATTCTTTATAGCGCAACCTCCTGCGTCGACACTTTCCTATTTCCTCGTTGTGAACCCAATACTGGCTTATACTACCAAAACCATTTAGAGGGCCCAATTCTTAATTTTTACAATCACAACATAAGGGAAGGTTATTCTTGAAGGCAAGAGCATTATTACTTACTTCTCTTTCTTATAACCTTAAGAGATGCAAAAATAGATCGTAGCACTGCACTTACTTCTGTCCAAATTTTTTTGCATTAAGAACTGGGGAGAATAAACACACGTATGAAGAATGATGAACACTATTTCAGCTTACAATGGGTAACTTACAAACCCATAATACATCACTGGGAAATGGAGGTCTAAGAATTGCCACATGTCTAATGAAGCACACCACAGCAGAGGTCCATCAGAGCTGTGACTCCACATTCCCAGATGAGCAGGAACAATGCCAAGAGAGGAGATGCTTGCTGATCCCAAGGCTCGAAGACGAAGAACTGCTGAGAAGAGTATAGAAGAGGCGAGGCTTCGGCCACCAATACATACATATAGTGGCAAACATCAATAGTGGCTGCAGTCCACATAAGCCAGGCACAGACAGAATCCTCAGGGCAGCCGCGCGTGATG
Source organism: Ectobius pallidus (assembly GCA_964059195.1). NCBI lineage: Eukaryota > Metazoa > Arthropoda > Insecta > Blattodea > Ectobiidae > Ectobius > Ectobius pallidus. The sequence continues at coordinate 42,816,095 of CAXKWD010000008.1, forward strand.
CCCGAAAGACACACAGCAGGAGCCAGGCCAGAAGAAATCCTCAGAAGAACAGTACGGTACGGGGTCCATGGCCTCCCCAGCACCAGAAGAAAGTCGTTCACATGAAACAAATGTAGTCTAGATCAGCATAAATTCGAAGAAGTCGGGAGGAGCACAAGTAACAGCCCCGACTATTTATATGACTTTTGAATATAGGGTGCCTCTTCTTCTTTTTTTTTTTGAAGAAGGCCTTTTTTTTTAGTTGATAAATTTCTCTTCATTATTAACTGAATAAAGTTTCTCCTTTTATCATATAAAGGTAAATGTTCATAAACTTTGATAGGTAAAAATCTTGGTATTTTCTTCCATTTATAATTAATTGTGCTGTTGAGCAAATTAGACAAATCCAGGAATTGCATTGCGCAATGCGTTTAGTATGACTTCGTAGAGTTAGTGTGAGTTATATATTTTTTTTTACTTGAGGCCTCAATCTAATATAATTGACAATTTCGTGGGTGTTTGTACAATTTTTTTTTACAGAACATTTTACTGAGAGAAGTGGCCCAAGGATACGTCCCCCTGGTAAGACATGAGTATCGTGTGCTTCACAAACATTTAATTAATTTATAATTCATCTTATTTCCAATAATTAACAGTTTAAAACAATGCATCAAATATTCGAAAATTCACCAATCACAATTACAATCTTGCAACTGCACAACAACAGATGAGCCAAATCATTAAACAAAAGATACAAATAAAATTTTACAAGGCCTTCAACTGAGAAGCGTGGCATCTACGTCTAGATAGATCTGCCACATTCTCCAACACAAAAGAGACACCGTGCTGCAGAATCTCTAGAATACGATAAGGTCCCACATAACGGGGAGCAAGTTTCTTTGCAAATTTGGAGGCTCCCTTACTTACTGGATAATTTCTGCACATAACCAAGTCCCCAGGTTTAAATCTACTCTTAACCCTTCCCTTATTGTATCTACAGGCACGTCTACGGTGAGCTGCATGGAGATTACGATAAGCTGCCCTCCAAGTTTTGGATACCTCCTCAGGAGAAGATGAATCCGGAAGTAGGTCAGAAAGCTTCCAGACATTACTTAACGGGTTATTAGGAGGATAAGTGAATAGCAAAGAAAAGGGGGTATGCCCATGGCTGTCGTGTTTGGCGGAGTTAAAGGCAAATTGTAACCAAGCCAAGTTCCTATCCCACAGAGAGTGATCCTCATGGTGATATGCGATGAGGGCATTCTTTAAATTTCGCATGACACGCTCCGCGTGCGATGGGTTCGGATAATAGGGTGTGGTGGTAATATGTTGAACCCCAAGCCGAAAACAAAAGTTCTTGAATGAGTGGGACACAAACTGCGGAGCATTGTCCGAAACTAAGGATTGACAAACACCAAAATTTTGAAAGATGGAAGACAATGACTGAATCACTTTATCAGTTCTAGAATCTCTGAGAGGGAACAACCAACAATACTTCGAAAAGGCGTCAACAACAACCAAAATAAAGGCATTGCCCTTCCTAGATCTGGGTAATTTTCCAAGGAAATCTATAAAGAGTTTCTGAAATGGCTTATGAGCAACGGAAGAAGATAATTCCCCAATACGGGTATTTAAGGCGGGCTTGGACATAGCACAAATATGACATGCCTTGACACGATCGCGAATATCGCGGAACATGTGTCGCCACCAAAACGATGCCCTAATCTTCTCAAAAGTCTTACTGATCCCGAGATGACCACCCAGGGGCGAAGAATGGAAATACTGAAAAACCATGGAGTGTAAACCCTTAGGCAAAACCACCTTAGGTCGACGTTCTTTGCCCAACAAAATTTGTAAGGTATCTGATACCATGCGAAAATTGGAAAGTGAATTTCCTGCTTTCAACTGGGTGATAATGGGAGACAATTCGGGGTCCAGCAACTGATATTGAGAAATATCATCAAAGGCTAGGGGTGAGTTGGTGACAAGAGGGGCCAAGAGAGCGTGTTGAAGAGACGGAGAAGAGCTCGAATCTACAGGTTCTCCTGGATCTTCAGGATAACCTTCGAACATGCGTGACAGAGAGTCTGCCAGAACATTCTCAGAGCTTTTAATGTGGACACATGTAAATTTAAAAGCGGACAGGCGAACTGCCCACCTGGCCAGACGTCCAGTTTTACGGGGTCTACCAAGGCACCAGGACAAGGCTTGGTTATCACATTCGATAGTAAAATTCACATGCTCCACGTACATTTTAAACTTCTCAAGAGAAAATAACACCGCAAGCGCTTCCATCTCATAAATTGAAAACTGTTGCTCTTGCTTAGAGAGAAAGCGAGAGGCGTAAGCTATCGGTTTGCGCCCTTCAGAAAACTCTTGCAACAACACCGCGCCAAGACCAAGGGAAGAGGCATCAGTTTGAACAATGAATTCTTTGGAAAAATCGGCCATAGCAAGAATTGGTGGATTCATTATAGCACCCTTAAGATCTTCAAAAGCCCTTTGATGTTCCTGAGTCCAAATGAAAGGGACCCCCTTACCCCGAAGGCGATTGAGCGGAGCAGCACGAGCAGAAAAACGGGGAATGAACTTTGAGAAAAAATTAATCATCCCGATAAATCGGGCTACAGCTTTGACGTTAGTGGGTTTCGGAAAATTGCGAATGGCAACAGTCCTTTCAGGGTCAATAGATACTCCTTGCGGGGAAATAAGGTGGCCAATGAAAGACAGCTGAGACCTAGCAAAATGAACTTTAGACGGCTTGACCGTAAGACCAGCATCTCTTAACCGGCGGAAGACTTCCTGCAAGTGCTGAACATGAGATGGAAAATCCTTGCTGTAGATGACAAAGTCATCGAGATAATGATAAACATATTCAAATTTTATATCAGCAAAAATTTTGTCAAGGAGGCGGGTAAGCACCTGCGCGCCAGTAGCAAGGCCGAAAGGTAATCTACAAAACTCGAAATGGGCCCAATCGGTAGAAAAGGCGGTAAAACCCCGAGAAGATTCCTTTAGGGGGATCTGATAATACGCGCTATTAAGGTCAAGAGAGGAAAAAACACTCGCCCCCGCAAACCAATGGGCGGCCGAGTGTATATCAGGAAGCGGCATCGCTTCAATGTGTATCTTTTGATTTAAGGCTCTATAGTCTATGACCGGGCGGAAATCGTCATCTCCTTTAGGGACGAGAAAGATAGAGCTTGAATAAGGAGAAAGCGACTGGCGAATAATGCCCTGCTGAAGCATTTCATTTATCTTCTTTCTCATAACCTTAAGCTTGGGTGGAGACATACGATAAGGAGGGAGACGCACAGGAGTGTCATCCTTTAACAAGATCTCATATTCAAGAATGTTAGTAACACCGAGACGGTCAGTCAATACATCCGGAAAGTTTACAATAAGTTGTTTGATCTGTTGCTTTTGTTCGCTAGTCAAATGATCTAAATTAATAGGAGACGGAACATCGAAATTAGATTGTTCGGGCAGAAGGCCCACAGACGCAAGTTCACCAGTCCCTCCCTGGAGACCAGACAGCTTCAACCTAATATTGTAATGAGGGGCAAACCGGAAATGCATTAATCCCTGTTGCATGTCCAACAGAAGACCAGATGCCTGAGCAAAATCTACTCCTAAAATAATTGGACAGACAAGAGTAGATAACACTAGAAATGGAACCTTCCACGAAAATTTACAAATTTTAAGGGAAAGAGTAATCAGTCCTAATATAGGAAGGAAAGAGCCATCCGCTGACACCACAGAATGGTTATACGGTTCAATATCAGAATCAGATAGACCTAAGGCATCTAACACCTTAACATCGATACATGAGGCAGCAGCCCCGGAATCAATCAGAGCAACATTAGAAACCTTATTGATAAACACCCCAATCATCGGTAAATGGGCAGGAACACGGGCCTTGCAACCCATACTACCATACAAAGCAGAATTTTGTTTGGAGGGAGAGTTACTTAGAAAATTCAACGGTAAAACAGGTGCTAGTCATGGCTGCTGATCCGGCCCCGACGACTGACGATGGGAAGGAGAAGGTGCCCCTGAGGGAGAACGCAGAGCAGCCATCCGTTTCCTACAATCTTTGGCCAAATGACCAACAATATGACAATAATGACAAGATCTGTCTTCACGAACGGGGCGAGCTCCAGAAAATCTCTGATTCGAAGGTGGAACCCTAGGAGCAGGATTAGCTTGAAATGAAGGCCGTCGGGCATCAGCACAAGATACCTCGGCTACATGAGGAATCAGTTCAGAGAGTTGGTCAAAGGTAGAGGGTTTCTTGGCAAAGGTGAGGCACGATCTAGTTGTAGGGTTTAAACCAGAAATAATTACTTCGACAATTTGCCGCTCCCCATCTGGGACCTGAAAAACTGCAGCATGGAGACGAATATCTTGTATGAATTCCGCAAGCGGTTCGTCAAATCTCTGAGGCCTATAATAGTATTTTACTAGCAGATCATGCTTTAGCCTAGAAGGTATAAACTGAGTTAACACTTGGGTATGGAAAGTAAGGGCACTTTGACCTAAACTAATAGCCCGAGAAAGAATATCCAAAAGGCGACCAGATACCACTCCCAATATCAATTGAAGAACAATATTATCATCTATCCTAAAGCACAAGGCTTGATGCAGAAACTGAACTAAGAATCGTAAGAAAACGATCACATCGGGAACTTGACCAATCGAAAAAACCCGTTGTCTTTCTATGAGCCTCTGTAAGGGGTGAGGAATTTTCAACGGAGCAAACGTTGGAGCAAATACAGATGTTGCACCACTAACTGAGTTACCCGATAAAGGCTGAGGAGCTAGAGGGGTCTCCTGACGGGCGAGCCCAATATGGGATGCACAAGGAATCGGTCGATCCAGAATCAGTTCATGCGAGGTGGAGGGGTTAACTGACACCAGCTCAGCTTCCTCCGCTTCCTGCGGGGAGACTACCACAGCAAGACAATCAAGAAGATTGTCCAGCTCCCCCAAATCTAACTGAGCACCAGGGGATTCCCTAAGCGAGACAAGGCGATTCTCCAGATGCCAAGCTCTATGGCGAACACGCCTTTTCTGCTTAACTGAAGCTTCAGGGTCAGACATTATCTCAGCCGCAATATTAACAAGCTCAGAGATTTTATCCTGCAGAAGCTTAAACTCTTTAGCGGCCTCTTGGGGAGTAAATGAAACGCCCCCGGTAGGCTGAGAAGGGGACATCTGTCTGATCAAAGTAATAAGAGTAGGAACATCTAAGGCGTCATCAACCGCAACACCTCTCGAGCGAATCTCAAATATAAGTTCGTCTTTACGCAGTAGATCCCACGACAAATGGGTACGACGGGACATCTTGAAAATAGAAATAGTACTACTAAATACAGGAATAACAAATGTAGAGAAAAATGCGAAAGAAGAGAGCAACCCCCTCCTACCGCCGAAAAGATCCGCTGCCAACTGTGGGCTGTGCAATAATTGGGTAGGGTAGAATTTAATTTATTATTTAATTTTAGCTCACACAAGAAAAACTGGTTAACTATTTGGATAACTAGGAAGAACGTACTAAGCTTTAACCCTGCCGTAGATCTTCTTTTCTGACGGGAGAGGGAAGAAATAGATTCGCCCACACAAGATAAATTGGAAGGCAACTTTCAAACAAGTTCTTTTAATAACAAGTTAATATAACAAGGTTAATTAAACAATAGTGAGGCAGTATAATAACCTTACACCTTGGAACAATATAAATGTATATATACATATGTATTAGAAATATCATAAATCAAATAAATTACTATTCAAAGGCATAGTATCATTAATTTAATACCCCTGAGAAATTTCCCAGACAACAACAAGTCCCTAAAAATCCTGACGGTACTAGAAGTTACCACACCCAAATACCAGGTATAATTAAGAATAGATAAATGGGCACGGAGATGGTTTCCTTTCAATATGCTGAGTAAGGAAGTGAGAATATAAACTTCGGTGAAAATACAAAAGGCAAAACCCAAATAACTGCGTGACAGATGGTCTGATATAAATAACTAATATCCCATAAATGAATTTAGATCAACAACAGAATCACTGTAATAAGTAGGAGCAATACTCCCACTGATAACTATAAGGGGAGCCATACAAACTTGGAGAAATTATGTGACAGAAATTGCATGGAAACAGTTTGCCTCCACTGAAAGCAATCAGACAAGGGGCTGTCTCAAACCAAAGCAAGTAAGATTCACATGAGGGATAGATATAGAAATTACCATAACGCAGTAATATATAAAGGGAGCTATACAAACGTAGGGAAAATATGTAACAGAAATTGCATGGAAACAGTTTGCCTCCACTGAAAGCAATCAGACTAGGGACTGTCTCAAACCAAAGCAAGTAAGATTCACATGAGGGATAGATATAGTAATTACCATAACGCAGTAATATATAAAGGGAGCTATACAAACGTAGAGAAAATACGCAACAGAAATTGCATGGAAACAGTTTGCCTCCACTGTAAAGCAATCAGACTAGGGACTGTCTCAAACCAAAGCAAGTAAGATTCACATGAGGGATAGATATAGTAATTACCATAACGCAGTAATATATATAAAGGGGAGAATAAGCCTTAAGACTGCTCAACAAGGTAAGAATTCTAACTTAGTCACTTCCTTATTCAAAAGGCACAAGCTAAGTTTCTTGACGAACAGCATCCATTCATTACCATAATAACAAAGAATAGGAAGGCCATCCACGTGTAATGAGAATGTTATCAAAAATCTTTAAAGCTAATAGCTTAAGTATAAATGGGCCTCAATATTAATTAATAATTCCACTTCTTTATGAAGGCAAATAACTCAATGTCCGTTAACACTTGATCAGATAAGTAGGTAGGAAAAAAAAGGTAGGCCTACAAGGACATGAGAAAAATACATCCCTGGGATACACGAAAACGTTTTCACTTCAGGATATTACCCGCAGACTACAGGCCAAATTAATATAAAAATCCCTTAAGTACCTTCACTAGATGAATGAGGAATCTAAACAATACTAATTTATATGGAATGCAATACACACTGGGATCTTGAGTATAACCCAGAGAAAGATCCGCAAATAATTAAAGAAATCCCCTGAAAAAGGTCTCTCTCTCAGGCAGAAGTAAAATATCTGACATAAGCTGGGGTAAATATACAAATCGGCCAGGACCAGAATTTAACCTGACTATAATAATCCTCATAAGGTTAATCGGACATTCGAGAATTCCTAGAATGGAATATAAGGGACAACAATAGCAATTTTCCCAAAATATTATTTATGTAGGCCTGAATAATTTAGTACATAAATAACAGCCTGCATAAACGTGAAAAGTTACAGAAGGACACTATGCTGTAGGCTTATTACACAGTCTGAACCTTATTACCCAAAAAATATCTCACATCTTAAGTAGCAATATATACCTGGCATATCTAAAGGTTATGTCTAGAATTACGAAGACGGTGGCTATACTTCACCTAAGCATCTTTTAAGAAACAGCTAGTTAATAACTCAAACTAGAAAATACTACTTAACAAACTGAGCCAGAAAAATGAACCCATACGTAACTCCAGAAATACCGCTGCACGATCCAGCAATGCATGACCCGCTCAGATCAGGAAACTCACTCACGAGTTTTCTATACAAAATCTATGTATATATATATATATTTCGAAAGCCCTGTAAAATTAGGCAAACTCTGAAATGAAGGAAATTATGTGGGATTACTGAATCGCCATACAAATGTATAACAGGCAATGAGCTTTAATATCACGCAGAGCAACGCCCCCAAAGGACGTGATCTCCAACCCGACAAAAATGGCGAACACTACAAGCCATAAAATATCGTGATACTGATGCCCATATCTAGAACCATCCACCGAAATGGAGATTAACTAACCACATTAACAAATATCCGCACAAGGTTAAGAAACGCATACTAACCATAATTGCATATGACTTACAATGAAATGGCTAAACAGTGCAAATAGCTAGAATAACTTGGTGAATGTCTCGACATTTCGAAAAGCAATATGCTTAAGGCTTGGAGTTTTCAAAATACAATATAACAAGAGACCCATGAAGCAACGTACTCACATCAGCCAGGAGGACGCTCCAGGAAAACGTGCCACACTCGACGAAACACAAACACCCACTAACTCGGCCGGCGTACTAGACCTCTTACGCTAGCGAGCATAGGTGGCAGCACCAAACAGCAAGAATAAAAGAAATTCACAAACCCCACGCCAGAGGGCTAGGACGGCGTAAGCAGAAGGCTTTAGAAAAACATTTAGAAAAAGAAATATCAAAACTAATGGGTACAAAACCGCACGCACAAGAGGTTAATCAAAGAGAAAGAATGAAAATGTTAAGCTTTAAGAAAACTACCGCTTAGGCGGGAGCACAAAACGAGAATATATATATAATTACAAAAGCCCTCACCAGAGGGCCAGGAAACGGATTTTTAAAATCGTTTCAACCGTATTCTTGGCCAATTTCCTTCATTTTTTAACGAATGGTACTCAAGCACATATATGTTATCGGGCATTGGATATCACCCAACTACCACCATCCTCGAGACACAGAAATTCTGTAAGTTTGAGAGGCGGTATCTCAGGCTCTAATTAACGTACGCAGCTGGTGATAGGCTAAGAACAATCACCAGAAACAGCTCTTTAACATGCCGAATTGATCACTCAAATCAGCTGAGTGAGAGGAAAGTTATGCGCGGACAATCGATTTTTATACAACTGAAGAGGAAAAAAAGAGATTTGTAATAATAACAACAAACAAACAAAATAGTGTTGGGGGTGCAAGAATATCTGCTTCTTTTCTTAATTTTTTAGATATATTTTTAGTTAACAAAAGAAAAGGGCAAGTTAACACTTTGCGACCCACCCGGCTCCCCTTTCCATCGGCCCGGTCGCCTTCTCCGCCAGGTAGGCTTCCCCTCCGCCTACCACGCATCGTCCCGCGCGCATCTACCCCGCTATTGCTCTTGGCGACCGCTACTAAGCGCCGGTAATGTAGCTTCCTGTGTTAAGCCGCAGTTTACTCTAATGATTGCCTTGCACCATACATAATATTTCACAATTTTTAAAAACGATTATAAAAACAAAATAAAATTTCACGAATTATATTAAAACAATACCCTTGTACCAAACATCATATTTCACGATCTTTAACACCGATTTGAAAGAAAAAAAAATTCACAATATATAAAAATTCGAAATTTACATAATATTTCCCAATTTTAAAAAACGCCGTGCTAATTGATGCAGAAAAATTCCCTTGCACCAACACTACTCTTTTCATAACTGTTACGTAGTAGTGCTATGATGTAAAATAGCAGCTGAGGCCAGTTGGCTAATAAACATTAACACAGCCAGAAAATTCCCCTTGATTTCAACCAAGGAATACATATATAGGAATAGGCCATACTACGTGTCATATATCAAAGGAAAAGTGGAAGGTACTGGATATAATATTCTTTTTTAGCCCACAGAAATTAATAAAATATTAATATTAATGAAAGATGAACCTTCTGAGATAATAGTTTTATTACATCAATAGCTTGTGACTTTAACATTTCTAGTGTGGCAGATCTTTGCCAAATATACAATCAAAGAAAATACTTGTGTATAAATATATAGAAAATAAGAAAAATATTTCTCACCAATGGACATTTCTAATAATACTTTGAAAATCTACACTCTATTCTTGAACACATTTAAGTTAATTCTCTTTATTATATTAGCATATACTTTCTTTATTAAGATTAGTAGCATGGGGCTGTGAGCATATTACGAACAACAAACTAGTCTGACTTAGCAATGCCAACTCGGCAATACGGCATGTATTAGACATGATGAGATCTCATAAGAAGTGGAGAAGAAAGGAAATGAAGAATGGAAACAGCTGAGAAGAAGAAGAAAGAAAGAAAGAAAGGGCTGACGAACACATTCATCTGCATTCATACCTAACATTCATACTAGCTGCACACGTGGCAGACAAAAGTAATTTAGAATGCAGGCCGAAAATAGTTATGGTGGCGAAATCAGTCGAGCAGAAAACTGGTCACATCTTAATAAGTTATAATGCAAGAAAACAATACAAAAATAAAGTACTTACTTACTTCAAATATGCAACTTTGACAACTTCAATATTAAACCAAGAATTTCTGCTCACCTGAGAACGCAGACACATGTGAAGCAGCAACAGACACACAACCCATGTTCGCAAGAAACAGTTCCACTCGTCAACACAGCTGAAGGAAGAATAGAATGAAGCTAGCGCGAGACAAAGGCAAGGCAGCTGGTGCATGACGTCAGCGGCCAGGCAAAGCCAGTCGCAAAAGATCAACACGCCAGCAGACAGAAAACCAATTAAGTGCGTCAGACAAACTAACTCTTATAAAAAAAATAAACTAATTGTACCCAATTGTTCAAATAGCTAAATGAAATACTGAAAATACTCGTACAAAATTACCATATTACATATTATATATATTATACATTATTTAATTATTTATTATATATTATTTGATATTTTATACTTTGGTGTAAGAGAAAACTTGTGTACTCCACGCAATAGTCCTTCCTGGTACTGCTCGAAATTTAAATATGCCTGTAGCGGTGCTACAGACTCACCCCCCTAAAGGCCACTCGTGGCCCCAAAATTCAAAACAGTCACTGAGAAGCACAGTAGTGAATCCAGAAGAAATGTTATACAGATTATGAACATTGTGTAAGATGGGTGATAGTAGGCTCGTGTATAGTTTGTTTTGTGTAGTATACTTGTCTGCTGCTGAACAGTGGAGGTCCCAGAGTCCATTCCCAGGAAAACACTCACTGATACATCAGTCCATCGCAGAAACAGAAGATACAGATAGTCATTTGCTTGCATTTAAGTTGTATAATTTGGCAGGAGCTGATTCAACACCAACACAATGCCGGACCCGTTAAGGTCAAGTAGAAACAGGGCGCTAGCATACCCATGCAAGGTCGGAGCGAACCAGAAACTTCTTTTCAGGCTGTACAGATGAGGTCCCACGGTGAGAGGGCTGAAAGTGCAAAGCACTCGCACAGTACCAACATTCAGTGGAGCACACTTACACTAGTATATATATATAAGGCACTCAAACTTTATTTCACAAAAACACAAAAAAACATATTTTAAATTGACTTTAAGGTTTTAATTAGGAATTCCTTTATTTATGTATTTAGACTTCGGTGTGCACACCATCGATAACAGTTTACACAAAGGAAAATATATATTCTTTATTTCTTAGAAAATTGACAATATTTCTTTTTTAAAGTTATTCTTAATATTTTCTTTTTCCTTAAGGATATATTGGGTATTTCCTTCCTACAGAACTTTACTTCATTAAAGTTTTCAATTTAACTAATTTTGTATTCTAATACATATATATTATCTTCATAACAGCCCCATGCTCAACCAAAAATGCATAGTAGCCCCATGCTCTAGAACTATTACAAATTGTACAACACTGTAACTTTACCAAGTGACTAGAACCAAGACCAATAGTTCTCACAATATAACTCTCTGAATGAGATAATCTTAATAGCTTGGCATACAATTTAATGTCCTGAGCAAATTCAGCAAACATTTCATCCGAAAGTTGTGTTCGATAGAAATATTTTTGTTCCAAAACACCAAGAACGCGCTGAGGTACAAAATCTTTCAAGAGCAGGGCATGAAATTGTTCAATAGACATAGCAGTTTGAATCGCCCTCAAAACATACTGCGTAAGCTGACCGCTTACATAAGGAAAAACTACTTGTAATAACTGAGTATCTGTCATAATATACAAAACCCTACCGTGATGAGATAGGTAAAACAAGAATTTAAAAAATTCCAAAATCTTTTCCAATGTATCGACAGAAAACTGGGGATTCCCCTGAAGTAACATAGCAATAGGGTGAGGCAGTTTAGCAAACATAGAAATATGGGCATTAATATTAGCATTATGCACTGAATTTGAAGCAGAACTAATGACATTATGAGGTATGGACACACTAGGCTGAAGTGGGCCTTCCGCTACAGCAGTAACAGTAGATTGCCCCATATTAGGAATATTTAACAATGACACACCGGTCTGATCCACTGAAAATGAATAGCCGTAAGAAATAACATTAGTAGGTAGAAATGCCCCGGCCTGACTCACTGAAGGTGAAACATCCGGCATGGGGTTAGCTTCTGACTGAAGTGTAACCAGATTAGAATTAAGACTCTTTAAATGAAGCAATTTAGTCTTATATTCAGAAAAAGCTTCAAGAATTATCTTATAAGAAGCAATTTTAGGTAAATCACTTTCACTGTTCAAATAAACTTGAGTCTTATTAAAAAAATGAAGAACTCTATTAAAGATTCTTTTATAACGCTTACTTGAGAAATCATCCTGGAGATCAAAGACAGCTTCATCCAACTGAGCAAGCACCGCGTGCAGCTGATCGCACAGAAACTCATGCTCAACTTCCGGTATGGAGTACGTGGTAGAAGGTGTTTCAGTTTGTACAACCTCACGAATGGCAGTGAGAAGAGCCTCAACCTCCATGGACTGAACTCCAGAAATGCCACGGATGGTAGCCTCATACTGTAATTCATCCTTTCGAAGCAAATCGAAAGAGATTTTCTCTCGCACCATGGTTACATGAAAAATAAACAAGAGATATATAAGTACAAATAGGCAAAAATCACCCCCCCCCCAAAGCACAACGTGCCGAAGCAAGTCGGGAAGACAGGTACATAGACACAAGCACTCAGATGGGCAATGGGCAAAAAGTGGGCAAAGAATTGCAGAAAAAGGAAGTACAGAGTGGAAAAATGCTGTACTGTATGAAGATTGGTATGGACTCGGCTACCAGGAAATTACTGGTCCACAACATCCATCCAACAAGTACGAGTAAAGCAAGAGAGGGCGGCCGGGGCCGCAGAACACACTGGAATTCCAGATCGATCTGCTAGCATGCTACGTAGTAAAGTGGGCGCCATGGACCGCAGAATGCTCTGCTACCATGTTACGTAGTAGTGCTATGATGTAAAATAGCAGCTGAGGCCAGTTGGCTAATAAACATTAACACAGCCAGAAAATTCCCCTTGATTTCAACCAAGGAATACATATATAGGAATAGGCCATACTACGTGTCATATATCAAAGGAAAAGTGGAAGGTACTGGATATAATATTCTTTTTTAGCCCACAGAAATTAATAAAATATTAATATTAATGAAAGATGAACCTTCTGAGATAATAGTTTTATTACATCAATAGCTTGTGACTTTAACATTTCTAGTGTGGCAGATCTTTGCCAAATATACAATCAAAGAAAATACTTGTGTATAAATATATAGAAAATAAGAAAAATATTTCTCACCAATGGACATTTCTAATAATACTTTGAAAATCTACACTCTATTCTTGAACACATTTAAGTTAATTCTCTTTATTATATTAGCATATACTTTCTTTATTAAGATTAGTAGCATGGGGCTGTGAGCATATTACGAACAACAAACTAGTCTGACTTAGCAATGCCAACTCGGCAATACGGCATGTATTAGACATGATGAGATCTCATAAGAAGTGGAGAAGAAAGGAAATGAAGAATGGAAACAGCTGAGAAGAAGAAGAAAGAAAGAAAGAAAGGGCTGACGAGCACATTCATCTGCATTCATACCTAACATTCATACTAGCTGCACACGTGGCAGACAAAAGTAATTTAGAATGCAGGCCGAAAATAGTTATGGTGGCGAAATCAGTCGAGCAGAAAACTGGTCACATCTTAATAAGTTATAATGCAAGAAAACAATACAAAAATAAAGTACTTACTTACTTCAAATATGCAACTTTGACAACTTCAATATTAAACCAAGAATTTCTGCTCACCTGAGAACGCAGACATATGTGAAGCAGCAACAGACACACAACCCATGTTCGCAAGAAACAGTTCCACTCGTCAACACAGCTGAAGGAAGAATAGAATGAAGCTAGCGCGAGACAAAGGCAAGGCAGCTGGTGCATGACGTCAGCGGCCAGGCAAAGCCAGTCGCAAAAGATCAACACGCCAGCAGACAGAAAACCAATTAAGTGCGTCAGACAAACTAACTCTTATAAAAAAAATAAACTAATTGTACCCAATTGTTCAAATAGCTAAATGAAATACTGAAAATACTCGTACAAAATTACCATTTTACATATTATATATATTATACATTATTTAATTATTTATTATATATTATTTGATATTTTATACTTTGGTGTAAGAGAAAACTTGTGTACTCCACGCAATAGTCCTTCCTGGTACTGCTCGAAATTTAAATATGCCTGTAGCGGTGCTACATAACAAACAAACCATCTCAAAATTAGAAAACCCGATTCTTGCGTTAACACTCGCTAGTGCCAACTAAATTAGATAACTAAAATATACCGGAACTTCCTTCACTGCTCAACTGTCCTTCGCGGCGTAACGGCTAAGTCTCTTGGCTACGATGCTAAGGGTCATGCGTTCGATCCCCGTTCGATCCAAAATTTACTGTTAGGAATAGGTCTCGAATAGGTAGGTAGGGTGAAGAGGAGGTGAGAGGAAGAGAGGAAAGAGACGGGAAAGGAAGAAAAGAAGAGAATAAAGGAAAAATAAATTATTTTTCTCTTTCACCATTTCCTTACTAGATGTCGCCACCGTCGCTACTTTCCTAGTAGTTCTAATGCCGCCGCTAGGTTTCTCGTAGTGGTGGGGGGCTCGGGTGGGTCGCAAAGTGTTATTTTCCCAAGAAAAGTAATGGGGGCTAGACATTTTCTTCTTCTTCTCTCAGAAATGCTGCAGAGCAGCACAGGTCCACTAGTTTTTCATAAATATATAAAATTTGTCCAAATTTGATGAGCAGTGGTATGGGAACGAATTGTCCAAAAATATGTGTTTAATCTCATTCAATGCATAATTTAATGACCTACAACTTTTAATAGGATCATGTTTTCGATATCATGAGTCCTTTACGAGATATAACCGTTAAACCGAAAAAATTTTTACCCCCACCATTTAAGCACAACTCCGCCGAGGGGGAAATCCTAGGATAGTCATATTAAGCAACAAATGAAGCCATTAAAACAATAAAACCTTTTGTAGCAATTATTTCCGATTCGTCTAATTTTTTGGTTTTACGCTACTGGACTACTGGAGACCATTCCAAATGGCAAAAGATCTACAGAAAGTTTAATACAACTTGAAGATGGAAATTCCATCAAGACATTGGGACTGCCCTGGAATCTCAAGCATGATGTACTACAGTACACTGTGAAATCATTGCCATTAGCCACTACAAAAAGACACATATTATCAGCTATTTGTACATTATATGATCCACAAGGCTTAATTTTACCTCTGATCACATCTGCCAAACTTATTATGCAGCAAATATGGTTATGTAATATTGCATGGGACGAGCAAGCCCCCCAACACATTCAGCAATCTTGGTTTGACTTGTATTCTAACCTCAACCTAGTAGAAAATTATAGAATACCTAGAAATGTACTAGAAAATCAGAGTCTGCACACTGAACTGCACCTGTTTTGTGATGCCAGTCCTAGTGCATATGAGACAGCATGATATGTCAAAACAATTAACCATGAGGACCACACACGTGCATCTCCTCACTAGCAAATCTAAAGTTGCTCCACTTAAGCAAATAACATTGCCTAGACTCGAACTATGCGCAGCACTTCTGGCAGCCCAGTTATATGAAAAAATAAGCCAATCATTGCAAGTTACAGTCCAACAAGTCTATTTCTGGAGTGACAGCCAAATTGTATTGCACTGGCTTAACCAAGTGCCACACAAGTTGAATGCTTTTGTCGGACATCGCGTAGCTAAAATACAACAGCTTACACAGAATTGTTCATGGAAGCATGTGCCTTCACAGCAAATTCCTGCTGACATTATTACTAGACCCATCACACCTCAAAAACTACATAATAATACACTTTGGTGGAATGGACCACAATTCTTGAAACACAATAAACAACATTGGCCAGTTATCCATGATCTACCATTACCAGCAAAAATGTTAGAAATCAATCATACAGCTAAAGCATTCACTGCATTACCAGTTCAAGATAACTTGTTAACCAAATATTCATCTTTCAAGAAACTATTAAGAATTACAGCTCTTTGCTTGAGATTTAAGCACAACTGTTTGAATCACATTGATAGACATAATGGTTCCATTGTGTTGACAGAGCTCCAGACTGCACATAACTTAATAATAAAAAAGGTTCTACAAGAAAGCTTCAAACAAGAAATAGCAGACTTAAAGAAGAATAAGCATGTAGCTAGGCAAAGCCCATTGTTGCCACTGCATCCATATCTTGACAGCCAAGACATTTTGAGAGTAGGAGGTAGATTACAACAATCTGACCTTAGCTATGACAGCAAACACCAAATATTGCTGTCATCCAAACATCCTGTTACAGCACTTATTATTCGTGATCTTCATTTTAAAAATCTTCATGAAGGATCACAAGGCATATTGTATACCCTGAGACAAAAATATTGGCCCATCAAAGGAATCCAAACTGTGAAATCAGCACTCAAAGGATGCTACGTATGTTTCAGACATCACCCTACCACTTCAAACCAGATTATGGGAAACTGTTGGGAATACTGGGTGAGATGTTTTTGTTTCCAGATGCTGTAGTCAGTATCTAGGAGGCCTTGGTTACTGTTGAGAATTCAAGAACAAATATGGCATGAGTTTATGCTGTAAGGGAAATAAAGTTGTGTTCTTTTTTAAGTAAAATTTAATTATTTTCCATTTGGTGGAGGGCCAAACACTCGACAGAAACCTTCCCGAACCCAGAGTAACAATAAGAAGAACCTTTTAATGCACTGCAGTCGACTTCGTAGGCCCGCTTACTTTAAAGGCCACTTCAGGCAGATCTAAGATAACTTACAAAGTTTATGTAGCCAAGTACGTCTGCTTAGTTACGAAAACAGTACCCATTGATTTAGTAACTTCAGCCAGTTCTGAAGCATTCATTGCATCACTCCAAATATTTACTTCCAGGAGAGAACTTCCAGCACATCTATATCTGGACAATGGTAGAAATTTCGTTGGAGCTGACAATGAACTCAAACAGTTATACAGCGTGTTTCAGTTGGAACAAGTACAGCAAGAGATAGTGCAGTGTACCACAAACTTGGGTATAGACTTTCATTTTTTTCCACCCAGAGCCTCAAATATGGTCGGTCTAGTAGAGAGAAGCAACCGTAGTATGAAAACCCTGTTATATAAAACTATGCGTAATACAGTGTTCACATACGAAGAGTGTTACACAGTGTTGTGCAAAGTGGAATCCATTATAAACAGTAGACCACTCACTCCAATGAGTAATGATGTTAATGATGTCTCTGCGCTCACGCCAGGACATTTTCTCATAGGCGCTCCTCTCAACGCTATTCCTACCCCTTCTCTGCAATCTATCCCTGACTCCCGACTGTCACGCTACCAGCTGTGTGAAAAGATTGGCCAAATCCTCTGAGAACGATAGACAAAAGAACATTTGAACACTCTGCAGCAGAGGCAGAAGTGGCAAATTGAGAAACCAGACATAAAGAAAGATGACCTAGTCATTATAGTAGTAGATAATTCCCCCACTTTATTGTGGCCTTTAACCGGGGTTGTTGAACTTCATTCAGGCCCTGATGGTCATGTTAGAGTACTTACTCTCAAAACCGCTACCTCTACATTTAAGAGGCCTATATCAAAAGTTTGTACATTGCCCCAGCAGGAAAGTTTTGAAATTTCATGCTTCCCTGGGGACTATGTAACAGTTCAGGAGAAATGTTAAGTATTTAATATTGTGAAGTCTCCTCTTTATATATTCGTTTGTCAAACATTACTGAAAGCACTTTATAAATATTCTCTTTGAAATACTGTAATGCTATGAACACACTCTTATACACTATTTACCATTGGTTTTATGAGTGAAGCGATGTCTGTATCGATATCTCGAAATTCTATTAATGTTTATAAAGTTTTCATGATGTTCTAAAACATTAATCATACAACAATTTGTTAAACAGTATTTCTCAGTTTTCCAGATCTTTTGAATGATGAAGATGTTATACATACGCCGTATTTCAAGATAGAAGTCTCGAGAAGTTTCTACGCTACTTCGATCGAGAAACTGAAAGCGCTCTATGTATTCTAGAGGGGGTACGTAAGCTAACCAGTTTGACTCGTATTCACTTTTCATCGAACTGTACTAAGGCAAGCACCTTAGCCTAATCCCAGTACCGCTATTTTGGTACCGAGACTTCGTGGTACTACTCTACTCAACGCAGATGATGTAGCATACCAGAACGTCCAGACCTGGACCTAAAGGCGAAGAAGCCATCAGCTACAGCTTCCAGCAGCAGCCTCAGCATGGCAGACTTCTCTACATAACCTCACCGATTGGTACTATGGGATCATAGGCATTTATTAATACTTTCAAATGAGTCCAGGACAGCATACATACTCTCTACAAATTCTAAGTTAAGTACGCACAATGTAAACTAATACAAGGTTAAATTTAATAATTTGCCACCTCCGTTTTATATGTATTTAATCAAACTTCAGCTCAAGATTGCTAGAACATTTGAACAAGGGCTAAGGCCATTCAATCTGAATATAAACAATTAAATTGACAGTTCATTTCAATAACACTTTTGTATTACTTTGGCTTTATGACCAAATAAATTGTTACCTCTGTTGTTTAATTATATTAATAATATTTATTATTATCCACTGCTAAACTAGCTACCAGAAGGAATAAACAGTAGGAGAAACTCATTAAGCAGATGTTAGGGATCCTAGACTCTTACCTAACCCAAAATCCCTACAGGAATTAAAACTATTACATACTCAAGAACAGTATCTAACGTATTTATAAAAAATTAAAATCTTTGTCGACTCCATTTGGTCTATACGCGGCCACTATGACATTGTTGAAGTCAATTAGATATGAAGGAGTGACTTCAAACACCATTCTACTGACATTTCGTTTACAATATTTAAAGGACTATGAGAACATCCTTCCTTTACATATATAACACAACCTCAATGTTTTCTTGCACTCCTGCAGTAGCTATTACTTCATTCTTGTGTCCGAATTTAGCGTTGTGTAATAAATAGTTGAATAAAAACACTTTCCTTAACGCACTTTATTTACCTTGGTAAAATTCTGCTGATGATAAAGGAACACGGCCGTCCAGAATTTTACCAAGATAAATAAAGTGCGTTAAGGAAAGTGTTTTTATTCAACTAGCTGTTATAACATAACCTGCAAAGCTATACAATTAAATTTACTGGGGCTCCAGCCAATGCTCAGTAAGATATTCAACATCAACCTCTAATTTCAACAAATAATTTTCAACAATAGAAAATTTAATCAACAAACCTTGGACATTCCAAGCAAGAGTAGAAATTTCTTTATGGCGAATGGAACATTTAATATTGGGAACTAAGTTTTCTTTGTGACGTTTGTTGTCCGCTTTAAAAAATACCTTGTCACAAGTGTTCCTGCTGGCCAAAGTTTTGTATCCAAAGCTTCATCTAATTTGTCGATATCAATAGTAACTTTAAAATATGCATATGAGTCGGGATATTTAGATTTAAGAAGTTCACATACAGCTTCAGAAAAAAATATTCTTTACGTATTTTTCTAACATACCCACTGTTGTCGCTGGATCTAACCTTGATACAAATAGATGAGTTTTCTTTGGAACTGCTTTTATGCCACTGTCCTTGTTGGTACTTTTATTACCAACTATTATCTGTTTGTGTCCTGCTAGTTTCCTGGGTTTCTTTACTACATCAGTCCAAGACTCTGTTATCCCCTACACTCAGATTCCTTCTCGCCGGAGGCGGAATGATCATGTTCCTCCTCTACTGGCCCACCAACAGTTGTAGTAGCTTTGACACAGCTAATCATTTTATAAGATTTGGCCACATTTATATTTCTTTCATTATCACCACTATCTCCAGTATGGACGGTATTACTGTTATCTTTACCCACATTAGTATTGATATCCATACCCAGCATTGTATCAGCTTGTTTCGTTGAAGTAAACATTGCACTAGAATGAATCAATTTGGTCGCAACCCAAGTTGATCACTTAGTATTTTTGCTTTACTTCGCAATTCATTAATTACACAATCCTTTTGTTGCATTAAATATTTAATTATGCAAACGTCAATTTCATTATTACCATCAGCCATTCCTTGTAAGGCTTCGTAAAAGTTGTCATCGTCGAGCATAACCTCACTATCTTTCACTTCAATTTCTCTCGATATAATTTCTTCATTTCCACAGCACTTTATTGAGTTATCTTGTAAATATACTACATTGGATAGCTTTGCACAACGATTATGAAATAAGTTATCACAGTCATTGCACTTAAGGCCATTCACTATTTTTACTTTACATCTCTTAACTTACATATGTTTTGTTAACTTTGTTCTAAATTTACTGGTGAGTTTTCTTTAGTTTATTTGAGTTTTACTGTTTTGTATAGCCCACCAGTCTTGTGTTCGTTTTCGGTTTAGTTTTTTTCAAGTTAGTTATTTTTTGTATGTTTCGTTTTGTTGTTTTTTTAATATTATTATGGCCTTAAGCCTTGTCCACTTTATTTAAATCTCAAGTTTCTGCAGTATACAAATTTGCTTACTTGTTACCAGTTATTCTTAACATAAGCCTATTATGGTACTTTATATTTTGCTGCTGTATTGTCAGTTTTGGTGTCTATTCACAGTGTTTGTTACTGTGTGCGAAGTATCATTACAATAAATTTTGCATACCAGATTTTCTCGTCTTTTGTATTTCTGCAATACTTATTTCAAAGGGGGTCCCTGCTCCCTATAATGGGATCTGGGGCCGGGGGTCACTGCTCCAAGCAACAGGATCTATACACAGCAAGTTTCTGCACAGTAGCGACAAGAAAAGGTTTATCGCTCAAATCAGATTTCAGATAGTATCAATCCTTAGAGAACAGCTAATCCTCCAGCTTGTTATTATTCTTTCAAGGAGAAATCTAGACAATAAGAAGTGCTTCTAGCTACTGCTGTGGTGCAACTTGAAGAAAAGCAAGGAAATTTAGTACAATGTCGAGCGTTATTAGATTCAGGAAGCCAGTTAAATTTAATAACTGAAGAATTATCGAAGAAGCTACAACTACCCACAACAGCTGTCGACACTCCCATTCGAGGAATAAAAGGTACCTCATATTGTGGTCACAGTGTTAAGGTTAATATGCGATCCATGATCCATAACTTCAAAGCTGATATGAACTGTTTAGTATTAAATCACATTGTAAACAATCTCCCTTCTGTCCGCATTGATCCTACTAAATTTAGCATTCCTAGTGAAATACCTTTGGCTGATCCTAAGTTTTACATTCCTGGTAAGGTACAGGGTGCGGCATTTAAAGTTTCCCATTTTCAATACCATGTAACATATTTATTTAACAAAGAAATAAGATACATTGAACATTTTTAAATGTCTTACAGTCTTGGATTTACAATGATGGTCTTACTTTCTGAATATGATTTCCTTGAGGTGCCCTCTATTAACTTTAACACATTGCTGCAATCTCCCTCGTTCACTGGCCATTACACGGTGTGTGGTCTCACATCGAGATGCTCAATTGCCCTTGGCTATTGATAACAGTGAGAATGCACACGCCCTTGGGTTACTGTGGCATCCTGCCATGGCCGTCCGGAAGGGGGGCAGGGTAGGGCCACTGCCCTCCCCTGGAAAATTTGTTTACACACAAATCTCTTAAACTAAATGACTATAAGGAACTAATGCGAAATGAGGCTTAAGTTTCCACATACTGTGCTTGGAATTTTTTACACAAAAAGGAGTTGTAACTAACTTAGATATGAGTATGTAGGAATAATATTACTTCCACAAAACTTGAAATAATTTCTGTCCAAACATTCTATTGTAATGAAGATAAGACAATGAAAGTATCGCATTTTATACTAATAGTACCTGTGAAATTGTAAGGGGGTAGAAAATATCATATGACTGTACTACATCAGTTTTTTTCTTTATATCCATAGTCATAAGTACGGCTACGGTAAATCATTTATGTAGATGATGATGGTGATGATGATGATGATAATAATAATAATAATAGGCCTAATAAAAGTAATAATAATAATAAACTGTTTGTAATAGTAATATAGTGATTCTGGTGGCAGCGGTAATTTTTTCATTTGTCGCCCCTTAACAAAATTTCTGCGGACGTCCATGTATCCTGAAACTGATAATTTCCAGATACAATCCCATTCTTCTCTCCAGAATCACACACAATGTAAACTGACCAAGCGTACTATCCTTTCTGTGATCTCCTCTATGTTTGATCCTTTAGGCCTTGTCAGTCCAATTGCCATTAAGCCAAGATATTCATGCAATCACTGTGGATTGAAAAACTTGGTTGGGACGAGAAGATACCTTCTCATCTAGCAGAGAGATGGATTGATATCTGCGACATCTTATATACCATACATGCTATGCGTATACCACGTCATGTTCTTACATCAGGCACACTACAGGATATACAAATACATGGCTTCTGTGACTTCAGAAAAGGCTTATAGTGCATATATATACATCTGCTCTGTGAACAGTGGCAACGATGCTGCAATTCAATTATTGTGATCCAAGTCCAAGGTTGCCCCACTAAATAGGCAAACAATACCGCGACTTGAACTTTGTGGTGCATTGCTGCTAGTCCAGTTCTACAGCAAGGTGCTACGTGATCTTAATCTGCATACATCACAAAACTACTTATGGTCTGATTCACTTATTGTCTTTTCCTGGATCAAATCAGATTAACATAAATGGAAAACATTTGTGTCCATTCGTGTTGCTCAAGTGCAAGAGTTATCTGAGACAGCAGCCTGGTGTCATGTCTCCACACAAGACAACCCAGCTGATCTCATTCCAAGAGGTATTTCCTCTGAAAATCTTTCTGACATTGATTTGTGGTGGCGTGGTCCGTATTGGATTTCGCAACCCTCAACTTCATGGCCTGAACAACCACAACAGCTAAATGTTCAAGATTCTTCAGAACAACTTCTTTCAGACTGTATGGTATCCACTACAGAAGATAGCTTTATCACAAGGTTTTCTGATCTACGACGCCTACAGAGAGTGACGTCTTACATACAAAGATTTATTTCTGCATGCAGACATGAGACCAGGTTTCATGGACCTCTCACAGCAGAAGAGCTTCAACACGCTCTACAAACATGTATTAGAATCGCTCAGCAAACAGCCTTCGCTAGTGAACTAACAGATCTTCCAACGGAAGACAAACATCTGTTAAAAATTCAATACATTCTCTAGTTCCGTTCTTGGACCAGAATGGTATCATACGTGTGGGTGGTAGATTGGATAAAGCAGTTCTAACACATGATGCAAAACATCAGATTATCCTTCGAAGCTCCATTTCACTACATTGATAGTTGAGTATGAACACCTCAAACTATTACACGCTTCTCATCAATTACTCATCGCATCTCGAAGAGAAACCTACTGGATACCTTGTATTCGGAGAGTAGTGAAATCCATTTTGTATATATGCCTAACCAGCTATACGCTGAAAGCAGAAGGTCCTCAGCAATTAATGGGAAGTCTTCATAGCTACAGGATCACTCCGGCTAGGCCCTTTCTTCGCACAGCAGTGGATTATGCTGGCCCATTCATTATAAAATATTGTGATCCTCGCAACAAGTCCTACATTGCCATTTTTGTAAGTTTGGTAACCAAGGCAATCCACATTGAGCTTGTATCTGATCTTACATCAGAAGCATTCATAGCCGCCCTAAAAAGATTTACATCACGTCGAGGACTATGTAAAGAGAACTTTAGTGACAATGGCACTAACTTCGTTGGAGCAAACAATAAGTTAAGAGATCTACGATTGTTATTGCAGTCAACAGATTTTCAAAACGCAGTCCAAGATTTCACTGCAAGTAACAATTATACTTGGCACTTCATTCATCCCAATTCACCACATTTTGTAGGTCTACATGAAGCTGGAGTCAAGTCAATGAAGTTTCGTCTTAGAAGAATGATGGGTTCACAAGTTCTCACATATGAACAGCTTTACACTCTATTCACACGGATTGAATCTTGCTTGAACTCTAGGTCACTCATTCATCTCAACGATGACCCAGCTGGATTGTCATATCTGTCTCCTGTTCATTTCTTAAATGGAGAAACTCTCACATCTTTGCCACCGCATCCTCCTGCAGAGAACACAAGATATGTTGAGAAATGGCAACTTCTCCAAGAACATCTGCAGAATTTATGGAAACGCTGGTCATCAGAGTATCTTCACTCATTGCAACAAAGGCAGAAATGGTCCTGATTAAATGAAAACGTTTGAGTTGGCACCGTAGTCATCTTGAAAGAAGACAACAGCCCTCCTCTTCAATGGAAGCTAGGTGTTATAACAGCGGTTCATCCTGGTGTAGCAGGTCATTTTCTGCTACGTCTCTTTTTGAAGTTTTTTGAATCTGATAATTCCGCTCTTGGCCATTTTCTGTTGCGCGCTGCTATCGCTTTTCTTGTTTGTTGGGAATGTAGCGGGCGTTGACTATCGCTCGTCATTACTGAGGGATTGCTTAGTGAGTGTGGATCGCGCTTCTTGAGATGGCCAGGGGAGACGTGGAGGTTCAGGATATTTGTGACTCTCAGGGAAATGTAAGGATATGCATTCTTAATCAAGCGATACATTCTTTCTCTTATCTTCCTTCTCTGCACAAATGTAAGTAAGTTTTGTACAATATTCAGATTAAAATTTGAGCATAATCGTAATGCTATTAATACTCTCTGCGACGAAGTTAGTCAGTCTACTTGTCTTGTCATTGAATGGAATTGTGTATTTCCTATAAAATAGTGTGTATAGGTTATTTTGGGAAAGCATCCTATTCCGCTATATTATGACTTATCCTATTTCTGGTGAATTCTTGCACATGCTAGATTTTCTATTGTACAGTCACTGCTAGAAGTTTCGATATATATAATTCTGTGTGCTTCACTCATTCTCTCATAATTTAGAAATATCATATTTATCCTGGTAGAGTTCTTTTATACTTCTTCAATAAAAACTTTGAATTAGCATATTAGCAAAAAGAGTCGTATATATATAATTTTCAGCTATCCATATTGCTCTATTGTTTCATGCTATAAATGTGTAGACCTATTTCATAATTTAATTGTTTACACATCTGATTAATTATTTTAAAAAAATATATATATTGTATTCCTGCATTGGGATTGATAGATTTATGATGGCAGAGACTCTACAGTAAATATTTATTACAGATTTAATATATAATTTCATAGTAGTGAAAATAAGCCATTGCATACATAAGGTTATCAGTATTCGACCTTTATAGAACAGATTTTGATATAAAAAATCTGATGTGAAAGTCACATAACTTCCTCTGCCCAAATAATTCCCGAAATTTATCGAATATTTCCCTCAGATACATATTTACTCTATGCATGGGCAACAATACAACTTTCTCACTTCACATTCTTTTATAGAATAAGAGGCCATGAAAGAGTGCGTATTCAGTTGTTCATCACTCAAACGTTCTATAACAGTGGGTCAACAGTAGGTGGCTTGTAACTACCCTTCAGAGAATTTTTTCGAAAAAAGTTTCAAATAAAAGTTTTAGCTCTCAGTGAAAGGAACACATATGCAAATTTTAAAGAAAATCGTTAGATCCGTTTTCGAGAAAGTAGCAAAAAACGAAAATTTCTTCATGTAAAACTAAACTCCGTGGCGCTACATCCCTGGAGGGACTTGGCCTACCACCCGACCGCTCCGTCATCTCCCGTGGGCAGATGGCAGGATTGGGGGGCATGTGGTCAGCATGCCGACACCCACGGCCGTTATTGGTGGTTTTCATGACCGGTTCTTCATGTAAAGTCCCCTTAAAAATAAGATAAAATAGTCGCCAATCTTATCCTCATATCTTCAGAAGGTACCTGACCCAAATACGAAATTTGGTTTTCATAAGATTTTCCGTTTTGGAGCTAGAGTGTTCACAGACAGACAGACAGACACACAGACATGTTTCCAAAAATAGTATTTTTGGATTCAGGGGGCCTTGAAACGCGTATATATGCTATAAACTCAACTTCGAATTTTGGGGTCGAAAACAATACTTCCTCTACCTATAGTACCTATGGTACGGGCAGAGGAAGTAAAAAGATTATATTTGAAGCATAAATTGCAGGTAGTGCATAAATTACGTTGGCCTACGTTTTCAGAAATTGTATAGTGTACCTAAAACTGAAGGTTGGCATTAAGCATGATATGAACAGTAGGTGAGGTAGGCCTACATGTTATTGTCATAATTTTATTTAAGGTTAGGTTATTTTAGGGAGTTACTTCCCATATGTACCTGGTCACGGTGAGATTATTTAAGCAATCTCCTTAAACCAAAGATCACTAATTATTGATAGAATATTGTGACGCATTTTCTCTCTTGTTTTCATTAGATTTTTTAGTCAGTGGTAAATTAATAATTGCATTTCGAATTATAAATTAATTTCTTATAGTATCTTTGATTAAAATTTTCTAATTCATATTTTGCATTTAATAAGTTAATCATAATTTTCCAGATCATAATTTACAGTTAAGCTTACTGAATTTTTCTTTTAGTGCTATTTTGGATTTAATAAAATTGAAGATTGTTATTCAGGTTATTAAGCTTGTGTTTTGGTTCTGTAAATCCAGTTTCAATCATTTAGAGTAAACCTTGCCGAACCTTTTCTAATTGCTATCTTGACTCAACTAATTGTTGACAGATATCTAGACTATTTACATTGTCATTCTTGTATTGTAAATCCTATCACACGTTTTATAAACTTTCTTAATTGTCATTCTGGACTTAATCAAAATTTATGCTGGTTATTTACCCGATCTATTCTACGAGGGGTATTCCGAAAGTAAGTTTCGTCAATGTATGGCAGGAGCGGCGTGTTCACCAGGGGAACCAAACAAACGCCAGACGAATCCTCACCCGTGGCTGGTTCCACGACGGAAGTGGCTTCAGCGGAGGAGGCATGACGCAGGCGCACTGCGCCGTAGAAGAGCGAGTCGCAGCAGACTGGCGTGCCCGCGGGTATTAGTGTACCGCTCACGATGGCACGAGAGATTTGGCGCCACTGCCATGTACCGCTATCTCCCCTCTTTCAAACGAGCCATTGCTGCAGCCGCTGAACCTTTTATTGTCCGAGATAGAGCTGTTTGAAATTGATCTCCCGATTTCCGTCCCCGCAAAGTGCGGCCTCCACGAACCCATCTCGCACAAACCATATGGAACATCAATTTGTCACTCAAAATGGTCTGTATGGAACCTTTAGTAATGCCAGGAAGCTGAGGTAGAGCAGGCTGTGCGCCAATTCCTTGCATCGCAGGGCACCGAGTTTTACCACAGTGTGTTCTTCAAACTGATCGCACGCTACGACAAATGTCTCAATGTCGCTTGCGACTATGTCGAGAAATAGTGCACGGTGTATAGTTCATGCTGCCATGCTGTATTGCTTTTGGGTCAATAAAGTGTCCGTGTGACAAACTGACGAAACTTACTTTCGGAATACCCCTCGTAGTCTTATATAGTATCCTTATTATTTTCTAAATTTATATTTCCAACTCTTGTAAAAGTCATTACTGGTTTTTTTAAAACTTATTGTATGTTCCTCTTTGGTCTGGACTCTGTTTTTGAATTAATATTCAGGTTTTGATCTGGTCATAGCTGTACTTCATTAGATCTTTTCTGACTTATTTGGTGGAATATTATAACACTCACTTATGTAATTCTCTAGTCCTGTCTAGTCGTTCACTTTGTCCCTCCATTAGGTTTTTTCGATTTTTTCTGATAAATTTTATGTACTGATTATCTAATCTGAGTTATAACTATATCTGATTAATTATTAACAGTTATATTTTCCTCCCTAGTGAGGAATGTAATTATTTGATATTAGGTAAATATCTTTGCTTCTCCCATTCAGTATTTAGTCTATTGTGATTGTAATTAATTTATAATTTTGTTAGGTTCATATTTGCCTTCCAGATTCTCCTTCTCATTACACTCATTAATTAGGATCTCGTTCTCAGGGATATCTATTAGTAGTTTTCCCCTGAGTAACCTCAAATAATTCTACCATGGGTTTTGGTAATTTACTGATGGTTCTTAATAATTTATACCACTACTGATTGATGTATATATTTTTATTCAATTGAATGTACATATGATATATTGTCTGTATTATGATATTGGGATATATCGTCAGGTTGTTAACATTTGAATAATTTTTGATATCTCCGTATTACTGTTGTTGAGTCATATTTTAATCTTTATATTAAAGGAGATTGATCGTTTGGAATTTCATATGTTTTCTATTTCTAGTTGCATTCTCTTCTCCATGTCGTTTAGTAACGATGGACCTCTAGGGTTATTTGTCCACCTATGCTTCCTGATTCCAATCTTTCAGCTTAGACATTGTTTAGTAATTACATTCAGATTTCAGTCCTGTTGTTCTTATTCATAAGAAAGTTATTATTCAAAACAATTATTCTTATTGTTCCTGCTTAATTAGAAAATACATTCAAACGTGTTCTAAAACAAAGTCAAACAAACTTAATTATCAGCTCTAAAGATCAACAGTCAATATAAAGATACATTTATTTTCATTCCTCCCCGATTATCCAAATTACTAGAGCTGCGCTGGTGATGATGGTTTAGTGCGCGTAGTGTCAGTGAGTATCTCCAGTGGTGAATATAAACGCCCCATAGTGAAAGTTTGTCCTTTGCCTAAGGAATAAGCTTGTACTTTATTTATTTTTGTTAAAGCTGGTGCTTTAAGGCGGGGAGTATGTTAGTACTAGCTACATGTATAGTGGTTTATTCCATTTAAACACCCGCTCTAGTTTTCCCGCTTCTTATTCAGCAGTTCTAACCAATTTCATCATATTGTGTAATGCGACAGGTGCAACTAGCGTTCATGCCTCGTGCATAGCCCTTAGCATCATCTCAAATCAGTATTAAGCTAGCTCTCGACCAGTTCCGACTGTCGAAGCTACACTGATTATTCGCGCGGTTTCAAGTCATTGTGCAACACTTGTATCAGTGCTCTTAAACCCCGAATGCGTACAAAACTACAAATTATCGAATTTTGTTTTACACTCGTAATTCGTCCATAGGAAATGACACAGTGTATCAATCATTATAGCTAACATACCTTTGTGTTACGCTCGTTCTAGGCTTGTGTGTCTTTGTGATATCCTTAGTCCACAGTGCATCATCCTATCATTATTCTGTTACGCCTAATATTGATATTACAAGCAATTCTCATCGACAATATCAACTATTACGAGTGTTTCAGTGCATAATTCAATGCATATGTAAATTACCTCCATTTAAATCCACGTGGTGTAATTCGCGCCATTTCTACATAGTGGCTATTTCAGTAGTTGTTAGGACATGTTATGAATTGTATTTCATATAAGATTCGTGGATTCCTGTATCCCAGCGTCCCTTTGTTCACTGCTCTCAACCCTTTGCGGTTCTCTTTGTTATATCCTTAACTGGTCCTCCTCCCTACTTTCCAGAGGCCAGATCTCTTCTTTTAATTTAAACCTTTTTTTTCCTATATGCCCCTCTTACAACAAGTTAATTGGGATGCCTGCCAGCTTCGATTCAGTCTTTAGGTATCGGGTTCATATATATCTTCGTAAACCAAACTGTGTTTATGTATAACGAGTTTAACAATACATTAGTTGGTACAAGTAAAAACAGTCTCAGTTTGTTTGCTATTAAGTGCCCTGCACACTCTACAGTAGGCTATATAGCAACACAATTAATCAATTAAAAGATCTTATACTGAAGTTGCAGTCTAGTGTTGCTCGTAGTTAAATAGACCAGCCTTTATGGTAAAATCCATAAAGAATACAAATGCAAACTAAATATACATGCTACACACTACATAACACCCCATCCATATTCGAGTTTCGTCCTCATAACAAAAGCCGTAACTAATGCCGGTAGTTTCTCTCCTATTAACGAGCTAAACACCCTATTCCATGTTTTATCTTCTAACAAGCGATTTGTCTTGTATCTTCCCTCTAGGTCTTTATGTTCGTGGTATTGTATGTCATGTTCCTTTGTTGATTCTTTCACCTTTTGCTAGTCTTTCTTTCAGTGGCGTGCGAGGCCCTAGAAACGAATATCCTGGCTGGCCAGTGCAAGTTTATTGGTAAAGCGTTAATAATGTCGTTAACTAAACCCTTTCCCTGTTTTCCTGAGGCCCAAAACCTAGCTGATAAAAGGTTAATGATTTTGATTAAGTAACTGATGTTCTCTGGATTGGCCAGCACGAACGAGTTAAACCTATCACTTAACAGGTTCAAGATGCTCACCTTCTCGTTGTAGTAGTTATTTCCCGCTTCTTCTCTGTATGTAACCAAAAGTCTATCGCTAAGTTTGCGAACATCATCCATCCATATAAACTCCTTGGGCATAATAGTATATTGTTGTATGGCATGACCCGTTTTCTTTTTGCTAAGCTGCGGACTGGTGAAGGTGAAAAGTACAAGTTATCACTAACTCTTCGTTTGTCAGGTGTTAAGGAGTTACCTCACATAGGACCAATAAACAATTCGTACTTCTTACTCCTGTCTGATTTAGGTTTTCTCGTTGCAGGGATGTTGTAAAAGCCAATTGTATGTGTATCAAATAGTACGTTTTCGGAATTCATCAAACCTTTCTGATCTACAGTATAGAGTTAATAAGCCTTCAGTCCCTTCTTATCTGTCGCCACCAATAATTAAATAGTTGCTTCCGAATTGTAGGCTAGTGTGCCTAACATAATTTTTGCTATTAACGGAGGACCACAAGATTCGTAGGCTTGTTTGCCTAACAGAATCAAGAATGCTATTCTTTGTAGGATCAGGTTCCAGTGAGGACCAAAAAATGTAGGGATCCAGGCCTGTTGAGGACCAAGTATGCTTATGCCTTTGAAATATAGGACTGAAGTAGGAAGTAGGTACAATGGAATGATAATTTTTGCTTTATTCTTGTCTGGTAATCAGGATTATCTTCTACTTCTCTTTTTTTCTTCCTTGTAGCCGTGTGCTTAATAATATTCAGTTTTATTTTATTTCACTTAGAAATTTTAGGATGAGACTTATGGTTTATAATTCACTTAGTAAATATTATTTTCTCAACAAGCAACAGTAGTAATTTTATTAACAAATTAACAATGCACAATATGTTGGTTGAGCTATATCTTGCTCAAATTTACTACGGCAGTTCAATTACACTGCTCGTAGGGAAAAGAAGGAGCTGCGAGATTGCCAAAACTTCTAAAAATTTATAAATGCAGTATTTACTAAAGCATATGCAAGAATGCTAAGCCATACTAGGCTTTTGTGTAGTTTACAATAGGTTATGTAGTTGGTACTTAGCTTTTAATGCGACTTCATTGATGAATATGTGAGTGCATTAGCCGGACGGTGGCTAATATGAAAAAGTACAGTTATAGATATGATGGTTCATGGTGTAGTTGCTGTAAAATCCTCTGGAATGGTGGCCAATAGCGAGTCCTCCAACGGCTGCAATCTACGCTCCACGGGATTCCAGGGCTGCTCCAATGTCCAGTCTCCAAACTGGCTATGCGTTGTCTACCTGCGTTGTTCCCATGCTGAAGTTCTGTAGATACTATGTGTACAGTAACTGTACTATTATATATACAGACTTGTGGTCTGTTTGCTAAATTTGGGCTACGCCCTTACGAAGCGAAGGTTGATGAAGAAGTGACAAAGTCTAACGGCTGTAAATGCGTTCACATAATCATCTTACAAAAAGTCTTATTCATAAATCTGATGGAAGGCTGGTCTAGAACATTCCAGAAGCTTCTATCGTAAATCACGCCTTTGTTAGGCAAAGGAATATGCTGTACTCTTTCTGTAACACATAAGAATTAGCTGTGAGAATTTGCTATATTAAGCAATAGATAAATATAGAGAGATTAATAAATTTCCTATGTTAATCGATCTATATTGTAGTTATTCTGAAATTATCGATATCGATATCGATTAGCTATTCTGTCTTTAGAGCTAGGTATGTAATTGATTACTTGATCGACAATCGATATCTGATCGATGTCGGTAAAGTAGCTTTCTTTTGCTAGTTAGTATTAACATTAAATGCGAATAGCTTATATTAAAGAAAATGAATGTTTAGGAAACATATTTTGCATAATATTATAGCGTGTACAATAGCTATTTTCCTTTATTTATATGTAAATAAAGAGGTATAAGTGTGTCAAGAATTCTGATTTCTCTGACTGACATTAGTGCCATCTAGCGACTTGTATTAACATTATATTGCTTTAAATATGCTTAAAGGCTCTAAGCTCTACGAGCTTACACGAATGTAACCTCTGCTTTACCCATGTAGTTTTTGGAATGGTTTCCTCCGTTTTTTCATTCCCTACGTCTTGTACCAAACACGAAGTATTTTCTTGTATTTGAGTACTTACGTAACCAACGGCCCAATGTTAGGTTGTTGAATAGTAAGTTAAATAGATATATAGAATGGTAGGTAGGTAGGTAGGCAGATAGATAGATAATTATTTAAGCCTTTCACATACCGATAATGTGTGGCATCGTCAAATAGAATAAATTCATATAATAACATTATTAAATTCCTGAATTTTATGTATGGGATTGTTTACCAATGCTCACCTGGCCTTCCTCTTAAATATTTCATACCATAAGTTTCTGATATTGTTTGAAAGATTGTCATAAAGCTTCAGTGAAGTAAATTCGAAACTACCTGTATTCTGCGTTAAAGCATTCTCACATTTGTTTTTATAGACATTAGAATTATTTCGCTTTGCATGACAATGCACGGTATCACATGTATTAAAGTTATTTATGTTTCTCTTTACATAAAGGAGGGATGCCAGGATGTACATTGACGGTAAAGTAAGTATCCCTGACTGAATAAAAAGTGGTTTACAATGAGTCCTAGATGAAGCTCCAAAGATTATTCTGATTGCTCTCTTTTGTAAAATAATGAGTTTACAAGAAGACGTATAGTTTCCCCATAAGAACAGTCCATAATTTAAATGACTATGTATATATGTATAGTGAGCAAGGACTCAATTGTTACATTAGCCTTGAGTACCCTAAGCATAAATAAGCCATTACTTATTTTCTTAGCAACACAATCTACATGGGTTTGCCATCCCAGTCCTCATTCAACTTGTACACCCAAAAACTTGACTGATTTGGTGTCTGTACAATTTACTCTTAAATTAAAATTTAATGTTTCTGTTTTATTATTATTAATTACTAAGTTATTCACATTGCACCAAATCTGAACTTTATTAGTTAGCGCGCTAAGCTCTGTATTTAGTGATTCAGTATCCGGATAAATTAAATAGGAAGCCAAGTCATCTGCAAACATACAAGTCTCTAGGTGTTCATGGCGAACAGGAATGGGAGGTCATTTATATGTATTATGAATAATAGTGGCCCAAATACAGAGCCTTGTGGTACACCAAGAGTCAACAATTTATAATTAGATATTCTATTTCCATTCTTAAATACTGCTTGATGTCTATTGGTCAAATACGATGATATGAGCTCATTACTAGCATAATTAAAACCGTAAAATTTGAGTTTGTCCTAAAGAATTGTGTGAGAAACAGTCTTAAAGGCTGTAGTAAAATAAAAAAGCGACTTCATACTACATTTCCAGACTCAAAAGCAAGTCTCATAATCATAATCGTAAAAAGATATTACTGCATCAGAGGTGCTACCAGCAGTCCTAAATCCGTACTGGTTATTAACTAAAAATAATTATTTTCAAAATATTTATAAATTTGTTTATTAATTAAAATTTCAAATACTTTTGACACTGTCGGTATTATACTTATTGGCCGGTAATTCTCATATTTTGATCTGTCTCCTTTTTTAAAACTGGAATGACTTTAACATACTTAAAAGCATCGGTGAATGTGCCAACATCAAGACAACAAATAAAAATATACGCTAATGGTTGACAAATAAAAGTACTTGCCAATTTTAAAATCTTAGAATTAATATCATGGACATCGAAAGTGGGGCTATTGCTTAACTGCAAGATAGCAGAATACACATCTTTAACACCACATCTGATTAAAATTAAAAGAACAGTCAGCTTGAGACATATTCTCCAAAAATCTCATGGCGTCATCATTATCTGAAAAAGGAGTTACATTCTTCTGTATGTAGGTCAGGTGATTTAGAGTTCATATTTGAATTTCTGTTAACCATTCCATTAATAATAGACCAAGTTTCTTTAGACTTGTTTTTGAATCTATTAATTAGCCTGGAAAAATAATTAGTTTTCGTATATTTTAAGGTATCCTAAAATGATTACCATTGTTGGTAGAGGGATTCAGAATCGTGATATTTATGTATACGTTTGCAGTAAAGTGTTTGCATCATGATCTGACAGAATTGTACGGACAACACACGCTTCATAATTAAAGGTCTCGCCTCTTTTTCAATGGCACCTTCATCAATTCTATCTTCAAAATCACTATCAAAATCATTTAATCGTCTTTCAAATCGTGTTTTTAGGTTTTCCGGCGTGTTCTGCATTAAGCGATCTGTCGTAGGTCTCACTGGTACTAGCTCCTTGGTCATGTTTTGGTGTTGAGTTGCTATATTTTTAACCTCTCTTCTAACGTCTTCTTATAACATCGATTATGGGTTGTTCTTGTTGTTTCATATGCTCGTAAATCTTCTTGTTTGTGTTCGGGTTGCTTTAAAGCGTTCAATAAAATATTCTTGCAGGTTAATAGAATTAGAGTAGTATACTTTTCCCACCTACGTCAGAGGAGGAATAGAGAAGGAATGAGAGGAGGAATGATGACGTCACTTCCGGTCAGCTGATCGTGACGTCACAAGTGGGCGTGGCTATGACGTCAGTGGCGGATTGTATGACGTCACAAGTGGGCGTGGCTATAACCACGTGATTCAAAATGGCGTCGGTTCCGGTTCCTATTTCAAATGGCGGCGGTTCCGGTTCCTATTTCAAATGGCGTACGAAGCGCGAAATTCAAAATTTGAAAATTAATAATATAAATGGCGTCCGTTCCGGTTCCTATTTCAAATGTCGGACAAAGCGCGAAATTCAAAATTTGAGAATTTATAATGTAATTGGTTACGTTTCCGGCGCGAAATTCAAAATTTGGAAATTTATAATGAAAATGGCTACGTTTCCGGTTCCTATTTCAAATGGCGTAAGGTTGGAAATTTAATACTTGATGGCGGTTGATTTGAAAATTGCAAAAGGTGGAAATTGAATATTACAATTGCAAATAACGGATGGTGGGAAATTTGAAATTTGTATATTGGTATTGTTTTACAACATGGCGGCCTCGTTTACGTCATCAGAGGAATGGTAGGATTAGATCATGTGACAGGAGGAATGTTTTACAATATGGCGGCATCGCTTACGTCAGAGGAGGAATGGGAGGATTGCTATGACCTACCTCAACAGTGGAATGTTTTATGACGTCATCGCTTACGTCAGAGGAGGATTGGGTCGCTTACGTCAGAGGAGGAATAGAGGAGGAATGAGAGGAGGAATGATTTATGACGTCACAGCAGATTTTAATCTTTATGTCTTTTTAGCATTTAAGCATATAGATCACGAAGCGTAAATGCAACGTTATCAGTTTTCTGTAAGATGATTCTGTTTCTAAAATCTAGTGACTCAACCTAGAGTAAAGGCGGTCGGTACCCCGCGTTCCGAATGTCAAAAAATCTAAACCTCCTTATTTATTATCAGACACCATCGAAAGTGTATAGTTAGCATTATTTTATTCCTTCGTAAATTTTTAAATAAATATGGTAGCTTTCGTCTTAAAACTATATTTTATTTGTAAGATTATAATCCTAGCCCAAGGGTTAACTCAGCCTCTGGCTTACCACTCGGTGTATAAAATATTATATCGTAAATTTTCCTATCATGATCGGTGCATAATCTTACGTGTTGAATTATCTTTAAATCCCCCAGTATAATGTCGGAATAATATTATATCATACTTCATTATTCAAAGGCGTTTTGTAAAGTCAGTATATACAAATGTTTTCTCAATACAGAACTATGCTGGCATACTGTTTCAATGTACGTGACAGAATTGATGAGGCAAGCTCTAGTTATCTACAACAGTCATACGAGGATGTAGTAACCTTGACGTACATCTCACATCTCCATTCACTGCAACTTATCTATCGTATGCTTACATATTCAAAACGTCTTAAAACAATCTCTTTAAACAGCAGTACTTTTAAATATTAAATCCTATTCATAGCACATGTCTTATGTATTATTAGTCAACAGTATTTTTATTGTGGTATATTAAAAACTTATATTGTAATATTCCATCGCTGAGTGGTTCTGAGTTCGATTCAAAGTCAGTAAAGGCATATTCAGCTTATAGGCCTATTCACATTGCAGGAAAATGAATATACTGTTTCAGAAAAGCGCTGATAAGAAATAAATATCAAATAACTGATGATTTCACCGGAAATGATTATATTTCGTATACGTCAACGATTTGATGTGGGAAACACGAACAGGTATTTTCACAAGCTGGAAACGCTAAATATCTAATTACTGATGATTTAAGCTTTAACGTATATTTACCATGTCGCGAGGCTATCCAGCATTTTTTTTTTAAACTCCATTCATTCCATTGGTGTAAAATAGATTTGTCCTGTTGCGAGACTATTTCAAAACGATACTATATAAACCAATGACGTCATGCTTCAGGCTCACTTCTTATTCGACCGTCAGCAGCTGCAGATCAACAATGGAGAGCTCGTCTACCGTATTTTTCCAGTGCTCCGAGTGTGAGGCAAAATTTAGGCACAATTATAATCTGAATAGGCATATTAACCATCAACATACGAAATCCGAATACAAGTGCGAAACCTGTGGTGTGATATTTACACGTAGGGACAATTTGTCAAGGCATGTCCTTAATAATCATACATCCACCACTAAAAACATCGTGTGTGACATTTGCAAGGCAACATTCAAGGCGGAGAGATATTTGGTTATCCATATGCAGAACGTTCACAACCCATCAAGGAAGGTGGAACCTAGGCATATTGGGATCTACACCAACACTGGTCGCTTCCATCTACCAACCCATAGCGGGGACGGAGTAGCCCACCCACCGATGGTTGTAGAGGAAGCCGGGCATTCATCTCATCATTTGCAGGTATGTTATTATTATGATTATTATGCAAGACAACAAACTTATTTCTTTTATCATAAAACTCATTATTATTTTTTATATTAGTACAGAACTGATAAAACCATGCCATCAATCTTATTTCTTTTATGATAAAACTTAGTATTATTTTTTTATATTGGTATAGAATAGTTAAAAACAAGTCATAAAACTTTATTTCTTTTACCATAAATCTTACTATTTTATTATTATTATTGTGCAAGCCATCAAACTTATTTTTTATCACAGTACAGTACATAAAACGTAATATTATTTTTTATATTAGTACAGAACTGATAAAACCATGACATCAATCTTATTTCTTTTATGATAAAACTTAGTATTATTTTTTATATTGGTACAGAACGGTTAAATTCAAGACATTTAACTTTATTTCTTTTATCATAAATCTTAATACTATTTTTTTCTGTTGTTATAGAATGCAAGACCAGTGAGTGTAACCAACATGCAACAGACTTCCACCCATCCAAATGGTGACCTATATCAACCTGGGCCTTCCAGTATACGTCCACAGGTATGTTATTATTATTATTATTATTATTATTATTATTATTGTACATGCCATCAATCTTATTTCTTTTATGATAAAACTTAGTATTATTTTTTTATATTGGTACAGAACGGTTAAATTCAAGACATTTAACTTTATTTCTTTTATCATAAATCTTAATACTATTTTTTTCTGTTGTTATAGAATGCAAGACCAGTGAGTGTAACCAACATGCAACAGACTTCCACCCATCCAAATGGTGACCTATATCAACCTGGGCCTTCCAGTATACGTCCACAGGTATGTTATTATTATTATTATTGTACATGCCATCAATCTTATTTCTTTTATGATAAAACTTAGTATTATTTTTTTATATTGGTATAGAAGAGTTAAAAACAAGTCATAAAACTTTATTTCTTTTACCATAAATCTTACTATTTTATTATTATTATTGTGCAAGCCATCAAAATTATTTTTTATCACAGTACAAGACATAAAACGTAATATTATTTTTTATATTAGTACAGAACTGATAAAACCAGACATTAAACTTTATTTCTTTTATGATAAAACTTAGTATTATTTTTTTATATTGGTATAGAATAGTTAAAAACAAGTCATAAAACTTTATTTCTTTTATCATAAATCTTAATACTATTTTGTTCTGTTGTTATAGAATGCAAGACCAGTGAGTGTAGCCAACATGCAACAGACTTCCACCCATCCAAATGGTGACCTATACCAACCTGGGCCTTCCAGTATACATCCACAGGTATGTTATTATTATTATTATTATTATTGTGCAAGACATCAAACTTTATTTCTTTTATCGTAAAACTTAGTATTATTTTTTTATATTGGTATAGAATAGTTAAAAAAAGTCATAAAACTTTATTTCTTTTACCATAAATCTTACTATTTTATTATTATTATTGTGCAAGCCATCAAACTTATTTTTTATCACAGTACAAGACATAAAACGTAATATTATTTTTTATATTAGTACAGAACTGATAAAACCATGACATCAATCTTATTTCTTTTATGATAAAACTTAGTATTATTTTTTATATTGGTACAGAACGGTTAAATTCAAGACATTTAACTTTATTTCTTTTATCATAAATCTTAATACTATTTTTTTCTGTTGTTATAGAATGCAAGACCAGTGAGTGTAACCAACATGCAACAGACTTCCACCCATCCAAATGGTGACCTATACCAACCTGGGCCTTCCAGTATACGTCCACAGGTATGTTATTATTATTATTATTATTGTACAAGCCATCAATCTTATTTCTTTTATGATAAAACTTAGTATTATTTTTTTATATTGGTATAGAATAGTTAAAAACAAGTCATAAAACTTTATTTCTTTTACCATAAATCTTACTATTTTATTATTATTATTGTGCAAGCCATCAAACTTATTTTTTATCACAGTACAAGACATAAAACGTAATATTATTTTTTATATTAGTACAGAATGGTTAAAAACAAAACATTAAACTTATTTCTTTTACCATAAATCTTAATATTTTATATTTCTATTGTTACAGAATTCAGAAACCATCCACCAGTCGCGACCTAGTGTCATCATGCATACGCGCGATATTCCACAGGTATGTACAGAGAAATGTCTTAGTCTTTTATTATACCATTCGCTTACAAAAAGTCTCGATTGCTAATGTCGATGTTTTTTCGTTATTACAGAATCAATGTGGAATGGAACGCACCGCTATGATCAACTCACCACCAACAGAAACATGTGAGTTTTTACCTGTTGAAACTGCATTTAGGTCACGACTGGCAACATATGCTGCAATAAATTTCCAAGCCGGCGATATGGAGTCTATCCTGTCGTCGTGTCAGTATAAAATTGAAAATCTTCTGTCAGAGTCACTATCAAAATTTGCATCAATTAAATTTAATCTTTTCGTGGAGTGTGAATTTAATCATCTAGAGCTAAATTCTTGTTTGAGAAATTTTAAAACAAAAAATGAGGCATTGCTTAGAACCTCTAATATTCACGAAGTAGTTTCTAGTCATATTTCTAAAATTCAGGCTGAGATGCAAGATAGTGAAATGCGAGGGTCTGGGTGGTTTTACAATAAAATCCACAAAATTGAAATTCGTGTGAATGAATACTTGCCATTTGCAGGACGTAGTCATATGATCCTCCCTGATAAATTCCAGCATCTGAAGTCATTAATTAATATTCGTAATGATGATGAATTTTGTTTCAAGTATTGTGTATTATCAAAATTTATTGAGTCTGATAAGGAAATGTGGGCCAGTTATCTTACCAGACCAGAGTTGGATAACAAGTACGATTGGAACTGTGTGAAATTCCCCGTTTCGATTCATGATATTGAAAAGTTTTCCAAAAGAAACAATATTTCATTCAATGTTTTCGGCCTAGAGGAAAAGCGAGATGGGAAAAATATTTCTCATTTCGTATTTCCTATCAAAATTGTTGAAAAGGAATTAGATGACCATAGAGATCTTTTGTATGTATGTAACGAGGAAAATTCACATTACATCGTCATTTCCGATTTCGATGCTTTTGTAAAGCCTTTCATAATATCCGACAAACATAAAATCAGAGTGTGCAAACGGTGTTTTACACATTTCCAAGCGTACGATGGTAAATCTGCTGACGTAAGGTTGAAAGAGCATTTGGCAATATGCAACTCGTTCAGCCCAGTCAGGTGCGAAATTCCTAAAAATCCTGAAGTCGTATTCAACAAGCCCGAATATTCGCAAAAGATTAGATTTGTCATCTATGCGGATTTCGAGTGTTTGCTGGAACCGATATCAGGATGTTTGGGAGATCCGCAGAAAAGCTGGACAACTCCTTATCAGAAGCAAAAACCTTTTAGTTATTGTTATTTTATCAAAGATGCTGAGGGTGCATATTCTCAATTGAGACTTTTTAGAGGGGAGGATGCCAGTGGCGAGTTTATGCGCTTGCTCGTCGCTGATGCTAAAGAAATTGATAAAATCTTGAACAGTGTAAATAAGCCCATGACCCCTCTGACAGAAGATGAAATTAGGGTATACAATAGCGCTACTATTTGCCATATTTGTGGTGAGGGTAACTTT
Source organism: Ectobius pallidus (assembly GCA_964059195.1). NCBI lineage: Eukaryota > Metazoa > Arthropoda > Insecta > Blattodea > Ectobiidae > Ectobius > Ectobius pallidus. The sequence continues at coordinate 42,857,103 of CAXKWD010000008.1, forward strand.
ACCGATGTGAACTATAAAGTAAGGGACCATTGCCATGTTAGTGGTCGGTTCAGAGGAGCCGCCCACAGAAATTGTAATTTGAATTATAGGAACCAGGCATTTGTCCCTATTGTTTTGCATAACCTGACCAACTACGATGCTCATTTCATTGTGACAGAACTTGGATTCGATCAGAATAGAATCAACGTCATATGCAATACACAAGAAAAGTATGTGACATTTTCAAAATTTATTCCCTCCTCTTATTTGAAGAGGGGAGGTATGGAGTTAAGATTTATAGATTCGTTTCGGTTCATGCCAAGCAGTCTGGAAAAGCTAGCAAACAATCTACCTAAAGATAAATTTATAGAAACAGCAAAGTATTTGGTGAAAACGCCGATTTGGTGTGTCGAAAGGGAGTGTTTCCCTACGACTACGTCACCTCAGTTGAAATTTTGAAGGAGAAGAAATTGCCTCCCAAAGATGCATTTTATAATAGACTCGCGAATGAGAACGTCTCTGACCAAGACTACTCTCATGCGAGAAACGTTTGGAATTCTTTCTCGATCAGCTCATTAGGAGAATATTCAGACTTGTATTTAAAATCTGATGTTTTGATTTTGACCGACGTCTTTGAAAACTTTAGACAGATGTGTTTTGAGACGTACGGAATGGATTGTTTGTACTATTCCACAGTTCCAGGCTTTGCTTACTCAGCTATGTTGAAGTTCACAAAGGTAAAATTACCGCTTTTGACCGATATGGATATGATCCAAATGTTTGAACGCGGGATAAGAGGTGGAATTTGTCAGTGTGTGACAAGGCACGCTGTTGCAAACAATAACATGTGTGATGAATATGATGAGTCTACAAAAAAATCTTTTCTTTATTATGTCGATGCCAATAACCTTTATGGTTATGCGATGTCCCAGGCATTGCCGTCAGGCGAGTTCCGCTGGCTCGACAAACATGAGATAGCGTCCTTTGACATCATGTCCATACCGGTCAATTCTAAATTAGGATATGTGCTTGAGGTAGACATTGAGTATCCAGACCATCTTCACGATGCTCATTCTGATCTCCCTTTCTGTGCAGAGATGAAATTTCCTACAGGCAGCAAAAACAAAAAATTATTAACCACTTTGGAGTCAAAAGAAAAATATGTCATTCATCACACGGTACTTAGGCAAGCCGTGCAACACGGACTGAGGTTAACCAAGATCCATAGAGTTATCGAATTTCAACAAAGCTGCTGGTTGAAACCCTACATTGACTATAACACGGCCAAGCGTAGGGCTGCAGCCAACAACTTTGAGAAAGACTTTTTTAAATTGATGAACAACGCCGTTTTTGGTAAGACTATGAAAAATGTAAGGAAACGTATCAATTTTCGGCTTGTATCAAGTGAGAAGGAAATTCGAAAGCTGGTAGCCAAAAGTAACTTTATGGATAGGACAATTTATAACGAAAACTTGGTTGGTGTCCATCTAGCAAAAACTAGATTAGTGTTTGATAAGGCCATCTATGTTGGCATGTCTATTTTGGAAATTTCGAAAACTAGGATGTATGAGTTCCATTATGATACCATGAAAAATTTTTATAAAGAAGGATTGAAATTGTGCTACATGGACACGGACAGCTTCGTCTATAGAATTGAAACGGATAACCTCTTCCGTGATATGATGCATTTCCGAGATGAGCTGGATACTAGCGTCTACCCACCTGAACATCCCTTGTTTTCAAACGAAAACAAGGCGGTGGTCGGGAAGTTCAAGGACGAAGGAGCTGGTCACTCCATAAAGGCGTTCGTAGGTCTGCGAGCGAAAATGTACGCCATAAAATTTAGTGATATGGTCATCAAAAAATTGAAAGGCGTTAAGAAAAACGTCATTGACAAAGATGTCAACTTTGAAGATTATGTTGGTTGTCTACAGAGCGGACAGTCAACATTCTCGTTAAACAGATCCATCAGATCATACAAGCATAACGTATTTTCAATTTCGATGAATAAATTAACTTTATCTGGCAACGACGATAAGCGTCATATTATGGAAAATGGCGTGGACACTCTCGCTCACGGACACTATAGAATCAGGGAGGATGAGGAGTGTGATGATGAGCCTCCTACTAAGAAATGCAAACTGTAAAAAATGTATATTTGTATGTATGGTTTGTGTATATGGAATGTGTAAAAAATGTATATTTGTGTGTGAAACAATACTTGTAATTTTATATGATGTGTGGTGTTGGAGAACAATACTTGTAAATTTATATGATGTACTATTGATTTATGACAACTTTGGGTTCATGTGGGTTATAAATAAAAGAAAAAAGTTATAAAAATGAATCTATCTTTTATTTTCCCTAATCAAATCCTGAAGCAAATATGTGGGAGGAAATGTCGATTGGAAGTTCTGTATCTTGAAAATCCCCGTAGTCCACGACGGTAAGTATCCTTTATTAAATAATTTCCTATGTTTTGAAACTCTTACATAGTTACAGTCATTCTATGATTTTTCTCCCCTGCATTCAGATATGATTTCTTGTATCTCGCTGTGATGAGAATAATTCCCTACTGCAGATGATGACAAAAGTATATGTAATCTGTCAATGAGCTCATTCGGATCGTCCGAGTATTTATATTCAATTTTATGATTTGGATGTACTTCTTTCATCATACCGCTACCTAATACACGATGTGGCGATCCCTCGTCGGATGATTCTTCATCAGGAAATAATTTCGTAATGACTTGTAGATATTTGTGAGTATTATCTCTTCGAATGTTTTCGCTTTCGTCATAATTTACTTTGTGCGCGCTAGTTTTTTTTCAAAATCTCCTTTTACATGGCTAAGTCATAACAGTCATATAAATGCTTATTAGGATTACTTGTCATCAATAGTTCAAGTAACCCAGAACAAACGATATATCTCTTGTCACCAACATAGAGGTTATCATTTTTAATGGTAACGGGGAATTTACCAATGTTGAATACCTGCCTATCACGATCCCATCTCATACCGTAAATATCATCATTATTTCCCGGTCTATGTTGAACGAGTTTCTGGACATAAGGCGCTGACACTTGACCGTAGACATTTTCTAACAGGTATTTATATTGCTTCTGCAGAGTTTGATCAGAGGAGTAAACAGATTCGTATTCCATCTCCGACTCTTCAGATTCTTCTTTACAGATGTTCAGGGGGAGAGTTATCGGGTTTATAATTTCACCAATTTCTTGTTTAGACTGAAGATTGGATTTTTTTATCGCTAAATATTTAGTCCGCATAGATTTAACATGCTCCACATCATCCGATGATATACGTTTATTTTGTACTCTTGGGATGAGTTTATGTACCATTATCAGATGCCTCCTAAGACCTGATGTATTATGATCTTTCATTTTTATTTCAGCTTTCTTATGCTTTAACCTATCACAAAGTTTACACACACCATATGGTTGCTCACTTCCATCGAGTAACTCGAAAAAATCATCATATTTACTGTTTGACAGTCTCGATCGGGAGCATTCACCATCAGTACTTTGATCAGAAATGACCCCGTCACTCATTTCGTAACCTCACCCTCACAGCTTCAAGGATGAAATACAACTAACTCTATTTAACATGCAGCAACTATTTATTAAGTCTCGTTTCGTTCTCGTTTCGTTCTCGTTTAGTTCTCGTTTAGTTCTCGTCTCATCTCGTTCTCGTATCGTTTAGTTCTCGTTTTAGGTCTATTTCTCTGTATATTTCGTTCTCGTCTAGTTCTCGTTTCGTTCTCGTCTCGCTTCGTTCTCGTCTCGTCTCGTTCTCGTCTAGTTCTCGGTTTTGGTCTTGGTCTTGGTCTTGGTCCTGGTCTTGGTCTTGGTCTTGGTCTTGGTCTTGGTCTTGGTCTTGGTCTTGGTCTTGGTCTTGGTCTTGGTCTTGGTCTTGGTCTTGGTCTTGTTTCTCGGTCTTGTTTCTCGGTCCTGGTCTTGGTCTTGGTCTTGGTCTTGGTCTTGGTCTTGGTCTTGGTCTTGGTATTGGTCTTGGTCTTGGTCTTGGTCTTGGTCTTGGTCTTGGTCTTCTAGGAATGGACTTGTATATTTACCATACATCAACTCTCAGGATGTCTAACAAAAAGATCATTTTAATCATATCTTACACATATTACTTGATGAATCATGAACGCATTGGTCTTTCAGGAATTACTACGTCCCGCGGTGCTGCTAGGAAATAGAATGCTGTGCATGCATTCGTCTTCTTCTCGACATAAGCTAACCATTGGGAGGATCCCCAGAGACACGTTTTGCTTCTCAACCTTCATGACTGTAAATGGCATTTTTATAATGAAGCGAATGTTTTATATAAAAAGTTATAACATGAGAATGATTTAATCAGTATGACGCCGCGAGTAGAACGAGGCAGACGTCGACACATCACTCATGGGAACAAATTAATAAACACACTGATTGATAAATTGCCTGGGTATCGCTTTTGTGGACCTGGAACTAAATTGGAAAAACGACTGCAAAGAGGTGATAAGGGTATCAATCCTCTAGACGAAGCCTGTAAGGTGGACGATATAAGTTACACACAGAGCTCAGATATAAGCGATCAACATAAAGCACACTTGAAATTTTTAAAACAAGCTTCCAATCGTGACAAGGCTATCGACGCGAGTCTTGGGGAACGTGCCACAGCTTATTCCGTTTCTAAAATTATGAAAGGAAAAGTGAAAATGGAAATGGATACAATTAAAAAACTAAAAGCTGCATATAAAAAGTTACTATCGAATAAGAAGAACAAGAAAAAGAAGAGAGTGTTGAAATCGCCGAAGAAAATTGGTGGTATACTACCTCTGCTACCTATATTTGCAGGTTTATCCGCACTTGGGGCTCTCGGTGGTGCGGGGGCACATATCGCTAAAGCTGTAAATTCTGCAAAGTCCAACAAGAAACAGTTGCTAGAAAACATTCGTCATAACCATATGATGGAGAGCATAGCCTTAGGGAAAAAAGGATCTGGTATTGCGATGAATGGAAAAGGAATGTATCTAAAACCTTATGCGACCGGTAAAGGACTTCGTTTAAAAAAAGCTCTAAGTAACTACGACTTGGAACGGTACGCTAACCAATTAGGAAAAAATGGGTCTTAATTTCAACAAATACGTACCCACCACGAAGCAATCTCATAAAAGAAGTCTTGACACCGTTAAGATTAAAAAGGATTATAACCCTACGCAATAAGAAAGGGGCTATACTAGGTGTCTTATCTTCGATATGTTATCACCTATAAGTAAAAAGTATCTCAAGTCTCTAGGACACAAAGTGTGTTAATATGGATATCCTTCTCTGAAATCGGGGGACTGAATTGAAATTTCTGCAGGAAACAATATACCAGCAAACACAAAGGCTTATTGCTTAATTCTACACGATCGAAGTGTAGAGTATACTGCATTAACCAACATCGTTACCAATGTCGTGTAACAACATGGTTATAATCGACTGTCAGGAATATCAGTCAAAGTGTAAACAATTTATAGCAGTGACTTCGGTGTATGACAGAATTGTACATTTTGTTCTCCGACCACCTAAAAACATTTATCCAGATACAAAGTCGCAGCGTTACATCGAATCCAACATCCATGGAAATCCGCTGATACTTACCCTACGAAGACTTGAAGCCTGTTCTTGAAAGTGTATATGTTCTTCATTGTAAACTGATGCAGAGACCTGTTATAAACATGAACGATATTGATGTTCCAAAGCTTGACGAAATAACAGACTGTGAAACCAAATGACTTTTTCAAAATGACTCTAATATGAAATGCACATTGTAAAATGTTATTGTGCTTACTCTGTGGATGAAATCCCAGTAAGATTGTAATAAATTGAATAAAATTCTATAATCCTGAGTTGTGTTTTTTATTTCACAGTCCCTCATCCTAGGAATTAGGAATAGGAGATGTTAGGGAAAACTGGACTTTGTCAAACGTGAGAAAATCCAGCTATGAAATAACTTACAAAAGAATACATTTTTTATCACTTTGGTTTTATTGAATATTTACAAGATGAATTTCACTTGAAAGTCTCCTATTTCTAAAATGAATATCACTCATGATCTTGAGAGTCTCCAACTTCTGAAACACAGAAAAATAAAAAACACATAAGAATTTAGCTTATGATGGATAAGAATGGGAAATGGTCCATGTTAATAATACATACCTTTCTAGAGAAGTCGATGGACTTAGGGTGTTGGTTGTTGTGTTGTATAATCACTTTTAGTCTGTTACACACACTTCACACTGAGTCTAAAATCTCAAAAAGTTTCCCATATTACACAAAGTTGAGAACGTGGTAGTAGTATCCATCTGACTTCGGCTCCTTACCATAGTACACCAATGAAAGTTTCTCCTCGTTCATCTGTTGAAGCTGATCTTCACTCAACTTCCCGAACCTTGGTGGTAGAAAAACACTGCATCCAATCATTAAGTCTATAACGATTCTCCTTCCATACCTTGTATACGCGGAACGAGCTTCCTTTACCGGATAAGCAAGTCCAATTTGCAGCTCGCTCAAGGGCTTGGTACAATTCACATCGGGGATGTTTACAACTGAATACCGCTCTAGAGTAGATACTATAGGTGTCTTCTTATTCTTGTTTTCTTGTGTATTTGGTAAATCCACTTGTGATGGATGTATGGTGGGGGACTGCAGCGCATCCCACAAGTCTTGCGTTGTAATATCCATTATATCAGCAGCAGCAGCTGTAGTAGATTTAGGTGCACTTTTACGACCACGCTTCGTTGTTGACATCTCGGAGGTTTGACGATCACTAAACTATGCATACACACAACTAAGTATTATATACTGTCCACCTTCCCCTCACTCTTGCTGTACACAATCATGCTCGTCAGGAACATGCATCATTTCACCTGTGCCACAAACATCTCGTCCCATATCGATGAGTACCTCACCTTTAGTTTTACTTATAAACATGCAGAAGGGGGCCCATCTTCTATGTTCATTTGCTGGATCGTCCGTTTTTTCCCATTGTCCTATCTGCGTATGACAGTACGCGCACTCGACTACATCCTTGTATCCAATATAGTAGAATCCAGCTTCGCTCATTTTGTCCAAGTCAATAAACGTCAATGGCCAATCTTTAAAAGTTTTACGTCGATCAGATTGTATATGCATATCAAGCATCGTTCCATGATACAGAGCCATCCTGCGCGTTATGCTTCTCACTTACGACTAGCCTTGAACCTGTCCTGCACGTGCCGTGTAAGACCTTGAAACAAGTTTGAACAAGTCCGAGTGATGACGTCATACATAAAGAATTCATGATTCAGTTGTAATGTAAGATGAACTTCCGGCCAGGTGTTCTGGCGTACGTGACAAAACGTGGGAACAAAACTGATGATGTAGAGGATTATGATAAATTGCTAACACAGTTCTGTATTGAGAAAACATTTGTATACATTGACTTTACAAAACGCCTTTGAATAATGAAGTATGATATAATATTATTCCGACATTATACTGGGGGATTTGAAGATAATTCAACACGTAAGATTATGCACCGATCATGATAGGAAAATTTACGATATAATATTTTATACACCGAGTGGTAAGCCAGAGGCTGAGTTAACCCTTGGGCTAGGATTATAATCTTACAAATAAAATATAGTTTTAAGACGAAAGCTACCATATTTATTTAAAAATTTACGAAGGAATAAAATAATGCTAACTATACACTTTCGATGGTGTCTGATAATAAATAAGGAGGTTTAGATTTTTTGACATTCGGAACGCGGGGTACCGACCGCCTTTACTCTAGGTTGAGTCACTAGATTTTAGAAAAAGAATCATCTTACAGAAAACTGATAACGTTGCATTTACGCTTCGTGATCTATATGCTTCCATGCTAAAAAGACATAAAGATTAAAATCTGCTGTGACGTCATAAATCATTCCTCCTCTCATTCCTCCTCTATTCCTCCACCATCGGTGGGTGGGCTACTCCGTCCCCGCTATGGGTTGGTAGATGGAAGCGACCAGTGTTGGTGTAGATCCCAATATGCCTAGGTTCCACCTTCCTTGATGGGTTGTGAACGTTCTGCATATGGATAACCAAATATCTCTCCGCCTTGAATGTTGCCTTGCAAATGTCACACACGATGTTTTTAGTGGTGGATGTATGATTATTAAGGACATGCCTTGACAAATTGTCCCTACGTGTAAATATCACACCACAGGTTTCGCACTTGTATTCAGATTTCGTATGTTGATGGTTAATATGCCTATTCAGATTATAATTGTGCCTAAATTTTGCCTCACACTCGGAGCACTGGAAAAATACGGTAGACGAGCTCTCCATTGTTGATCTGCAGCTGCTGACGGTCGAATAAGAAGTGAGCCTGAAGCATGACGTCATTGGTTTATATAGTATCGTTTTGAAATAGTCTCGCAACAGGACAAATCTATTTTACACCAATGGAATGAATGGAGTTTAAAAAAAAAATGCTGGATAGCCTCGCGACATGGTAAATATACGTTAAAGCTTAAATCATCAGTAATTAGATATTTAGCGTTTCCAGCTTGTGAAAATACCTGTTCGTGTTTCCCACATCAAATCGTTGACGTATACGAAATATAATCATTTCCGGTGAAATCATCAGTTATTTGATATTTATTTCTTATCAGCGCTTTTCTGAAACAGTATATTCATTTTCCTGCAATGTGAATAGGCCTATAAGCTGAATATGCCTTTACTGACTTTGAATCGAACTCAGAACCACTCAGCGATGGAATATTACAATATAAGTTTTTAATATACCACAATAAAAATACTGTTGACTAATAATACATAAGACATGTGCTATGAATAGGATTTAATATTTAAAAGTACTGCTGTTTAAAGAGATTGTTTTAAGACGTTTTGAATATGTAAGCATACGATAGATAAGTTGCAGTGAATGGAGATGTGAGATGTACGTCAAGGTTACTACATCCTCGTATGACTGTTGTAGATAACTAGAGCTTGCCTCATCAATTCTGTCACGTACATTGAAACAGTGTGCCAGCATAGTTCTGTATTGAGAAAACATTTGTATATACTGACTTTACAAAACGCCTTTGAATAATGAAGTATGATATAATATTATTCCGACATTATACTGGGGGATTTAAAGATAATTCAACACGTAAGATTATGCACCGATCATGATAGGAAAATTTACGATATAATATTTTATACACCGAGTGGTAAGCCAGAGGCTGAGTTAACCCTTGGGCTAGGATTATAATCTTACAAATAAAATATAGTTTTAAGACGAAAGCTACCATATTTATTTAAAAATTTACGAAGGAATAAAATAATGCTAACTATACACTTTCGATGGTGTCTGATAATAAATAAGGAGGTTTAGATTTTTTGACATTCGGAACGCGGGGTACCGACCGCCTTTACTCTAGGTTGAGTCACTAGATTTTAGAAACAGAATCATCTTACAGAAAACTGATAACGTTGCATTTACGCTTCGTGATCTATATGCTTCCATGCTAAAAAGACATAAAGATTAAAATCTGCTGTGACGTCATAAATCATTCCTCCTCTCATTCCTCCTCTATTCCTCCTCTGACGTAAGCGACCCAATCCTCCTCTGACGTAAGCGATGACGTCATAAAACATTCCACTGTTGAGGTAGGTCATAGCAATCCTCCCATTCCTCCTCTGACGTAAGCGATGCCGCCATATTGTAAAACATTCCTCCTGTCACATGATCTAATCCTACCATTCCTCTGATGACGTAAACGAGGCCGCCATGTTGTAAAACAATACCAATATACAAATTTCAAATTTCCCACCATCCGTTATTTGCAATTGTAATATTCAATTTCCACCTTTTGCAATTTTCAAATCAACCGCCATCAAGTATTAAATTTCCAACCTTACGCCATTTGAAATAGGAACCGGAAACGTAGCCATTTTCATTATAAATTTCCAAATTTTGAATTTCGCGCCGGAAACGTAACCAATTACATTATAAATTCTCAAATTTTGAATTTCGCGCTTTGTCCGACATTTGAAATAGGAACCGGAACGGACGCCATTTATATTATTAATTTTCAAATTTTGAATTTCGCGCTTCGTACGCCATTTGAAATAGGAACCGGAACCGACGCCATTTTGAATCACGTGGTTATAGCCACGCCCACTTGTGACGTCATACAATCCGCCACTGACGTCATAGCCACGCCCACTTGTGACGTCACGATCAGCTGACCGGAAGTGACGTCATCATTCCTCCTCTCATTCCTCCTCTATTCCTCCTCTGACGTAGGTGGGAAAAGTATACTACTCATTAGCATCCTTTAAATTGATATCCTCAATTTATTGTATAAAAACATATGAAAACGTGCCATGATGAACGTAAACACAAACATAGACGTAAACATAAAACGTAAACGCAAAAAAGGAAACACGATCAACCTTGCTTAACGCTAATAAAATCTTTGAGCTTCTTTCTGTACTTGCCCTCATTAAGCTTTCTGGTAGTGTCTATAGTCAAAAACCCATAGTCATTACGCCAACACTCACTACACACATCTTGGAGCTTATAGAAGCTCATATCACTTCCAGCAAACTCATCGTATACATGTCATAGCTTAATGTTATCGTGGTTAAAAAGGCATAAGAAGTTAACGTTATCTCTAACTAACTGCTTAGGAACTCTTGAGTAAGTCTGAGTTAAGTAGAATACATCCGACCCGCGATACCTGCCTCTTGTGGAGTACTCTCTTACGATGTTCTGGTTTTCCAATATAAAGTCATCAAACACAACAACTGAGTTCTTTCTACAAACGCATCCCATATCTCATCACTCATATCGCAAAAGTAGCCATGGGTTCATCTATTAAACTACTGGACACTGTGTATATATGCGTTTTAGCCATAAGTAATTTGGTTGATTTAAGATTTTCGAGTATATGTACAAGTGACGATCTCTCCAATCTAACTAACCGGGGGACAATATAAAGTTGATTAGAGTTGTTTTGCTTCAGTTTGACGGACCAACGATTAGACATCTTTTTGTATGTGATTTGTTTTGGAGATCTAACCATAATGTTCCAATCTACTTCTTCTATTTATTACATAACAAAATGAGTCCTGTATACAATCTTAGCGGATACATTTCCGATTTGAGTTAGCAGTTTAACCATGTACTGTACTGTGCTTAACTTTAAAACTGAAACAATACACTCGCACAGTACTTTGAATATTTTAGTAAACAAAACTGCGACGTAAATAAGTAAGGTTAATTTTGTTCACAGTTACGGCTTGAGTTAGAATGTTTTGAATGACGTCATTATGACATCATTAGTGGTTCTTGTTTAGAGGCGCTGCCGCGCTATCAGATGTTCTGGGTGGGGATAACAGAAGTTTCCTCATGGCTACAGAATTTCTGTATCGCCAATATGTCTTGACTCTCTCTTCGCTCCGTTTCGTCTTCTACTGAATGGCTGATCTTCGTGTGATTCTAGGCTGAATGTGGTTACGCTGTCTGCATGTGGCGAACATCCTATTGGCATTTGTAAGTAGTTTGATATATTTGTATAATGCATTCACGTTATATTTTGTTCTCTACTGCTCGCAATTGCTAATAGTGATCTTTTGCGTCATGCATTCCTCGTAACAGGAATATATGTGTGAGTAAGTGATTATTCATTCTCTTTTATTTTCTTCGTCTTTTCAAGATATAAATAGTCCCACATTAATGGCACAGTAAATTAGATATTTTATGGCACTGTAAATATTGCAATTATTAAACATGTGAATTATTGAATGTTATGAATGGACTGTTACACAATAATTTTGGACTGAAAATTAATAAAAACAAAACAAAAGTGATGAGATGCAGCAAGAATACCATAAGCAACATGAAGAACATTAAACTCGGAAATGACAAAATACAGGAGGTGAATGAATTCTGCTACTTGGGGAGCAAAATTACTAAAGATGGACGAAGCAAAGAAGATGTGAAAAACAGGATATTACAAGCAAAAAGGGCTTTCTTTAACAAGAAAAGTCTATTGGTGTCAAATATTGACCTAAAAGTCAGAAAAAAATTTCTAAAGTTATATGTTTGGAGCATAGCACTCTATGGCAGTGAGACGTGGACTTTAGGAAAAAGTGAAAGGCATAAAATAGAAGCTTTCGAGATGTGGTGCTATAGACGAATGTTGAAAATCATGTGGACTGACAGAATATCTAACGAAGAGGTCTTAGAAAGAATAGAGGAGCACAGAAGTCTATGGACGACACTCATTAGAAGAAGGGCCAGACTAGTGGGGCACATTATGAGGCATCCAGGCTTGGTCAACACTATATTAGAAGGGACAATAGAGGGGAAAAATTGTAAGGAAAGACCGCGATTAGAATATGCAAAACAGATTATTGGCGATTTTGGATTTAAAAAATATGTAGACATGAAGAGACTGGCTCAAGATAGGAAGAACTGGAGAATTGCATCAAACCAGTTGTAAAACTGATGACTACAGAGAGAGAAACGTGTAAATATTCAAATTGTACATATGTAATATAAATTGTTAAATTAAACTTAAGGATGATGGAAACCTATTTCTTTATATTTAAAGATCCCTTAAATCCTGAAGCATGTTCATCCACAAATATGTTAGCCTATTCAGTAACCTGTGATATGTGTTACGGCTAAATACGATATGCACCCTAGTAGCTAGCTTAATTCAATATTCCTATTTATAATATTATATTTTGCCAGTTAGTTTGCAGATTGCTAATTATTGCTGCATTAACTATAATTATTGTATTTCAACGTACTAAATCGAAAGCTACATATAGGGTAAGTATCAGTACTTAGAAACGATGAACACAAGATAGCTTTAGTAGGGTTTTACGCAACGTTTCTAACGCCTAACATAACGAACAAAAACAATAAGATATATGTTTATAATTCCGATCAACTCTAACCCGAAAAACCATAACGATACCACCTGGTCAATACGATATCCAAACACTAAACGAGTACATACGATCACAACCAACATTTTACACTACTAGCTTTACGATACGTGGGAAAAAAATAACGAATCGAGTAGAAGTAGTATCCAGCTTAGACTAGTAAGTTTCTTTAGAGTCACTTGGGTTCCTCTTAGGTTTTGCAACTAAACCCATTCGAAGATTTATTTACAACTTTACCAATTAAACATCGGTCGAAACAACTATTTACAGCAAATTCATTAAATAATTTAACAAGTTGAAACATCAAATGATCTTAATGTCTTACGCTATACTTTAAAATGATCACCTTGGATATATATACAAAATTGAATAATTCACTTAAAATATCCTCATGAGGGTATTCTTCTAAAACATGGTATAACTACTTATTCCCTTCCCTTGTCCAAGAATATGCATTTATTGGACGTTTCAAGTAATGTCCTCAAAATTTAATCACTCTGTATGACGAAGAAAAACCCAATTCTTCGAATCACTCTGTATATACCGAAGAACTTCTGCATAACATTTATAGTGGCAAAATCCCCCAAAATTAACTTGAAAAAATGCTCTGGTGAGACGGTGGTAAACTCCAAGAAACCCCGTTTTGAATAGCTATAAGAATTTAGCCCCTGATATAACCTTCAGACAAATAGTATCTCTTTCAAAACACATTACTAGCTCTGTGTAAAAATTCCTTTGATAACGGGAGAACATGTGAAGACAAACCATAACGAACGAACATTAGACTGACTGAAAACTTGAATTAATTACAAATGGTGTAGGCGTAATTTCAAACTTAACTCCAGAACCGCGATACTGCCTTGTAATTAAATATAGCCGAAGAACAAAAATTTAGAAAAGGCCAAAACTGGGTGAGAACACTAAACAGAATTACTTTAAATACCTTCAATTCATGATAGAAAAAGCAAAGATCTCACCCGAAAACCATGATGAAGACGAAGGTCGCCATCACGGAAAACGCCCACCAATCACTGACTTGAACTTTCATACGTAGAAACTACTCGTACGTGATCCCAATTACAACTGACTTTTCGATGCATGGCCCTGACCTCCCTTGCCTTCATACAGAGGGCAGCACGAGCGAAAACCAATTTCAGAAAGAGAGAAAACAGAGTTTACCACCGGGCGCGTTTTACTAAGCATACATAATACCTTTACCAGAGATAGCAGATGGCGACAATACTGTTTGATAATCAAGATATGAGCCGAATTCACGGCTCAAACTCCCCTGACTTCCCCCAAAAATAAAGTCAAAGACTTTATTTGTTTTGTTTTGTTTTTTTTAAACCCAGGACACTATTTTCTTTAAACATTCCCCCAAGTATACAGGAAACAACAAAAAGAACAATCTTTGGTCTTGAACACTGCCCAAAATGTTTCCAATGCCTTGCCCGATGCCCCAGCAACTTCAGGAAGAGACAAACACTCTTTTTCTTTAGAGTCCAATCTTCTTAATACCACTCCACTCGTCCTCCCCCCGGGTGGGAGACAAGAACAAACACCACAAAAGACAGGAACCACGGAAATCTGTGCGGGCGCACAGGACTGCGAAGACTTCCACACCGCCGTAGCAGGAACACCATATTGCCAGAAACCGGAAGATCCAAGGAAAAAACAGTCAGTGCCCACAGCAACTTCAAGAGGTCCATCACACCAGCCAGAGAACCAAGGATCCAGTCCAAGGAAGAAGGTGGCAGGCAGGCCAGTAACCATCAACCGGACGAACACAGAGCAACCAAGCAAACTCATGAGTTTTGAGTGCTCTAGCTTGAGAGAAAAGCTGAGAGTCCCAGATGGTGCAGGGGTGGGTGGTAAAACAGGATGGCATGCCGCCCAGGAAAAAGAAACTGGAATGTAGAATAACCAACAGGAATAGAATTCAGAAGACGGATGAACAAGGTTTTGTGGATTCAGATTACCAGTGTTGTAATCTACCAGACGGGTGAGGTAACTGCACGGCAACTGCAACAGTTGCGACATCCACAGCCCGACATCAGGGTGCCCGACGACTCTGCAACCATAGCTTTCCACAATAAAGGCAAATGCAAAAGGCTAAATGCTTGCTAAAGATGGCCTTGCTCTAAGCATTTTTGGCTTGCATGGTGTTTTCACCCATATAATATCCAGGCTCGTCATAAACACAAGAAGCATTAATGTAAACACAGCCTCAGATTGCCTTGGTATAAGTCAAGCTGTTTCAGATCGTATGCCTTGCATGTAATAACATGTTTCCACCATGCTACAAAAGTTCATTTCCAACATGCTGCTAACTGTGCTCCATCCAAAAGACAATTTCTCCTCCAATTCCTTGCTTACATTTATTTCTTAGAGCAGAAGCAGTTTTGTTTCCCTTTTTGGAAGCCCAGATAGACGCTCCACAAATGCGCCAAATCATCCGTGGTTCTCTTACTGTTCCAGGAACCCATAACTCCAGACGTCTCCAGAGCAGGAACCAAGATGGGTTGGCACAAGACAGGAGTGGGACGGTGAAGCAAGAAGAAAGAGAGGCTCCACTACATAGCCCCCTTTTTTACATAGGTCCAGAATTCCTTCAGGTGCGAAGAAAAGAGGGACGGAATCATACTCCAACAGAACAGCCACAAACTGCAACATAACATATAAACGCACAGTAGACGCCCAAAAATATACATAATATAAGTGTTTTGTTTTTGATTTTGCCAATTCCCCTCCTTTTGTTTCTTAAAATATATTGAGTACAGTTGGGATCACGTAGTTTATATTATTGTTCCGAATTCCCGAATAAACTCTCCATGTTCTCCCTTTTGCAGGATCCAACTACACTTAAAATATACCCAGGCATTTTTCCTTTCCTTTTATTTTAAAAACCTTTTCCAGGATGCACTTACAATAAGAATCTAACTAGCCATTTTTTATTAAAAACTTATCTTTTTTATATATGCCTCTCATTTGAATATGACCAAATTCCAATGCTATAATAAGTAAAGCCAAACATCAGATAAGAAAAACCTTGCATTACTGAGAAAGAGAAAATTTTTGTTTGAATAAAATAACACACAGAATTTGTAGAAAGGGGGTCGCAGAGAGATCAATATTCCCCACATTTAACTATGCCAACATAATATTTACTTTTCAGAAACACAAGGATATACCCAAAGACTTGCTTAACAAACAACCCCCAAAATAAAGCTTACTAGGACATATTTCGGTTAAGGACCCGTAAACCCAGGCTTTAAATGGGACACATGACTTTTACGTCTTTTGCCGTCAGAACAATGTTGTAAAAGAACAGCAACTGGCGTTAGAAAAGACAAAATCATATACGGTCCCACGAAACGTTCAGATAATTTAGCGGCTACCTTATTGATGGCACTGCTCTTGGGAAAGCTTTTGACCCACACAGCATCGCCTTTTTTGAATGGAACTGGGCTACGGCGCTTATTATACCTATTGGTACTTCTCCCATGGGAAATCCGCAAATTCCTAGCAGCTCTATTCCACATTTCCTTGACCTGCCCTGACCGATCCGGATCTGGCATCAAATCTTGGATCGACCACAGGTTGGCCAACGGGTCGTTAGGTTTAAATCCCAGCATCAAAGAAATGGGAGAGAAACCATGAGCTTCGTGGCGAGCGCTGTTGAACGCAAGTTGTAACCAGAATCAATTTTGATCCCAGTTAGTCTGATCTTGGGCATGGTAAGCGATCAAGACGCTCCTAAGATTCCGATTAAAACGTTCCACCAAAGATGGTTGTGGATAGTACGGCGAAGTAGTACAATGCTTAATCCCGAGCTCAAAACAAAATTTCCAAAAGGTGGGAGAAACAAAATAGCTGGCATTATCCGAAACTAGGTTGCGGGGAAAACCAAACACGGAGAAAACTCTATTGAAACACTCCACCGTATTTCTAGTGTTGGCCTCCCTGACCGGAAAAAGCCACACAAATTTTGTGAAAGCATTAACTACAACAAGGACGTAAAGATTGCCATTGCGCGACGTAGGAAACTTCCCAACATAATCTATGAATAAGCGCTCCAAAGGGGCAACAGGCACTTGAGAGCTGAGAAAACCCAAATTGCTCGTTGGGCTGGGATTTTCTTGAGCACACCGCGCACACGCTCGCACTCGGGCTCTAATATCTGCTTCCATACCACGCCACACAAAGTACTCACGAATTTTCGCTGTAGTCTTAAATAGTCCCAAGTGCCCACCGACAGGAGACTCGTGAAAAAAACTGAATACCATGTCCACTAGGACAGATGGCTGAATAATCTTCCCTTTTCTTAACCCCCGATCAGCGCTATGCAAAACTCCTTTCTTTAGGACGTACTGGGATAGGACTCTACCCGCTTGCAGAGGGCCCAGTTCAGGGTCAGTTTCTTGATGGAGGGCCAGAGACTTGTAAGCCAAGGGAAAATCTGACATAACCCCACAGACTAAAGGCATGTTACCAGAATCCCAGATACCCGCGCTAACCTCACATTCTCGGTGCTTAATTTCCGCCCATAACAGTTGGTTACCTTCATCACTTCCCGGCTGGTCGGGAGGCATACGGAACATACGCGATAACACATCTGCCACCGCGTTTTCGGAGGCTCTGATGTGCTTGGCACAGAACTTGAATGCTGAGAGCCGAACCGCCCAGCGGGCAAGTCGTCCGGTGGTCCGGGGCTTAGCCAGAACCCAACTAAGAGCCAGACAATCAGTTTCCAGGTCTAATTCACAATGTTCTAAATACTTCCTGAATTTCTCTACGGCATAAAGTACCGCCAGCGCCTCCAACTCATAAGCAGAGTATGCTCGCTCTTGCAACGTTAACGTTCTTGAGGCATACGCTATAGGTTTGCGACCATCCTCAAAATTCTGAAGTAACACAGCCCCCAAGGCTGCCGACGAGGCATCCGTTTGCAAAACAAACTTCTTTGTAACATCAGGAATACTCAGAATAGGAGGATTCATCACCAGTGTTTTTAATGTATCAAAAGCCCGCTGCTGCTCAGGGCCCCACTGAAATTTCATCCCATTTTTCCTCAGGATGTTCAAAGGAGCAGCTCTGTCGTCTAAATTAGGTATGAACCGGTGAAAGAAATTGACCATACCCAGGAATCTAGCGACTCCTTTCGCGTCCCTGGGAGGCAAATAATTCCTAATAGCCTTAGTTCTCTCGGGATTGATAGTGACGCATTCAGGCGACACAACATGCCCCAGAAACGCCAGACGCGAAGAAGCCAACGTAACCTTAGCCGGGTTAACGGTCAAACCCGCATCTCTCAACCTATCCAAAACCAGCACAATATAATCGATATGTTCCTCAAAGCTGTTAGAGTAGATAATAAGCTCATCTAAATAGTGAACAGACAAAATCATACTTGACATCGCCAAATATTTGGTCAAGCAGCCGAGTCAGAACTTGGGCGCCGGTAGCTAATCCAAAGGGGACCTAGATAATTCAAAGAGGTTCCAGTCGGTATTGAAACCAGTCAACCTTCTGGATCTCTGAGATAAGGGAATCTGATAATAAGCTTGGTTCAGGTCGAACTAGGTAAAATACTTCGCCTTCCCAAACCAACTAAACGAAGAATGTATATCAGGTAAAGGCACAGAATCTATCTTGATTTTGGAATTCAGATAACTGTAATCAACGACCGGCCGAAATTACCTTCCCCTTTCTCCACAAGAAACATGGGGCTACTGTAATTTGAACTAGAAGTTTTTATCACCCCCTCATCCAACATTTCCTGGATAAGATTTTTCATTACCTTAGCCTTGGGAGGAGATAATCTGTACGGAGGCCTGCGGACCGGCGTATGATCCAACAATTCAATATCATATTCCAAAAGGTGAGTAAGTCCTAGTTTAGTGGTTAAAACTTCAGGATAACTATCCCAAACGCCCTTTAGAATCACTTTCTGGTCCGGAGACAAATGATTCAGAGTCTCCCCGATGGAACCATAATCCCTAGTAGAATCTTCCCAGGAATCAGCAGTTAATAAGAGGTCTCCTTTCTTGCATGAAATAGGACCCGAGAAAGGCCCCTTATGAGAAGGAACTTTGATTACAGGAGATAATTTAAAAAATAACTTCCTGAGCAAAATCCAGAACCAAACCCGATCCTTCCCCAAAAGGACCGCCCAAAATCAAGGGTACGGACAAGTAGAGGCTATCCAAAATTTCGCCTTCCAAGAGAACCCGGCGATTTTAAATTTGATCATGGCCAACCCCAGGAATTCCATTTGTAAGGCATTGGCAAACAAACAAGAAATTTTCTCGGCAACAATCGGATATTTCTTGTGGGCTTTACTAATGTTATTATAAATAAATTCTGATATGATATTGATGGTAGAGCCACTGTCCACCAGACCAGCCTCTTCGAGATTATCACTGTGGTGCCCTGGCACCAACCCAGGACCCCAAAGAAGCATTACTATATTGTCTTATGTCACAAGCACTTACAAACAAACATATAGAATGTTTGTTTGTGTGTATTTAGCTAAGCAGCAATTCTCAAGGTAGAATTGCATGATCCACAAGCAACAGGTATGAGTATTTGTGATTAATTACATAACAGATAAAAACAATGTTACACTCCTTAGTTATGACTTATCCTCCATTGAAGGCTAAATCATACTATATAATCTAAGCCTAATGGCACACACGGCAGAACTGCCCAGTCACAAGAAGGTTTGACGTCGTAACTCCGGTGGTCTGGTAAATCTCGAAGTGTGGCTCCAAATTACATCAACGCTCTGCTCACGATGGGTTATGTCCAACTGACGTGTAAGTAGCCTACAACTCTTTGCTTGTCTGACTGCATTGCCAAAGTAGAAAGGATCAGTTCATAAATACTCATACCTAAATTTACATTTATTCATTTAACTTCATTTATCCAACTAGTCAGTTCCTATTTTTATGTTTTTCATAATAAAACCTAACACTATAGTGTCAAACATTCGTCTGTTTAATTTAGGATTACTGATAACCGTTCCTCAATCCGCTACTCAGTATTATCCTTAAATTAGGCACGACAGAATTGGTGGCAGCGGTTTACACTAGCTTAATTAATTATAAACTAATAGAATTCTGCCCTAGGCCAGAATCGGTAGTAACGGGGTTTTCATTAGTTTAATTAATTACTGTCTAATAGGATTCACGCCCTGTAATTCTTTTCCGTTCGTCTGTAAAGAATAACATTGTATATCGTAGGAAAAGTGAGAGCAAAGCACTTGTAACAATTTACACACTCAGCATTCCTTCCAAGTAGTGTAGGTCAGGCACAAATTTGCTAACTTGCAGTGTAGAGTTCATTAACAACAAATGTTTACATGATAACTTCACAGGAACAGCTAAATTAGCTACCAAAGACTTAGCAATAATAAATTCAGTTCCAATATGAAGGAACAAAAGTTTGCGATTTCATTCAAAGTTTCCTTCGTTTAAGTGGAAACAGTAGCAAGCTGAGGTACACATTGTCACAATAAAATTACAATGTACGGCACAAACATTTTTAGAAACACACCCAGACTTACAGGACGGAAATGTTACATTTGGAAAATTAAAAGAGACACTAGTGGAAAGGTTTAAAAATAAAGAAAGTTATTTTTATTATTATGTTCAATTGCAAAATGCAAGCAGGAAAATAATAAAATACCTGAGGAACTTAGAAGATAGATAAGAAAACATGAAATTTACATATACAGAAACTTTAAAAGGGAGATTCAGGGATAAGGAGCCCGAAAATTTTAGGGGTGAAAGGGAAGTTTCAGAGGAGTTAAAAGTGTTAGTGAAAACCTGTTTAAATAAAATAGAGCAGTTTTCGAGATACAGAGGAATTGAGAGGTAACCCAGGAGAATAGGTAATTATGTCCGTAATATGAGATCAGGCACTGAAGATTGCTATGGCAGCAATTAAGGAAGAAAGGGAGGCCAGTGCCGCCTGTGAGCAGACTCACTCACAGGTGTAGGAAATACTTGGGACAGACCGTCGCAACGGGCATATGAAACCAAGAATCAGGATAAGACGTAATAACCGGGGGTTTTACGCAAGGGACACCGGGAGAATATACACCGGGAGTCAAAATATAGATGTAGGGTCAGGCCTCAGGCAGAGGGAGAGCAACTTACAATCTACAAGGGGTAGCGACGACTATCAGGGCGCAGGCAGACGAGGTATTTTAATTTTTTTACTGTCGGTAAAGAGATCATGGCAACATACTATAGAAGGACGTGAGGGCCGTCCAGGGTTAAACGGAATAGGGAAGGCCAAAGTATCCCCAAAGGCTTTCCCGAAATTAAGCCGAAATTAATCGTGCCTAGCAGCAGGTCCTTGACGGGGCGCTGCTCCACTCGGATAGAAGGGGGAAATTGCGGTTATTGTGGTGGATTCCGGGTCTACCATTTCGTGTGAAAATCCGACAGTGAGTGGAGTGTGATTAATTTGAGTAGAATAACGGCTAGGGGAAAGTTAAGGCTAAGTTAGATCAACAAACCGGAAATCAATATAGTGAAAAGTGTAGTTCGCATAATGTTGAGTCTGGAAAAGAATGTCCCTGGACATGGAATATTGGGTATCGTTTTCCTCCAGAAGGTGGGAGCAACCTTGGACCTAAGAGTTGGTACGTTAACTGTCGGAAATTACGTTGTTCCCATAAACTGCTCATGTGACGACCTCACACACAACTGACTTCAATGGGATGGCCACTCATGAAGCAGTTCTGGAGCCGGGACCAACTAATCCAGAAGTTAGTACCAACTGGCATGCACGGGTGTCCCAACGGAAACCATAGTGCTACCACCCCTGGCAGCGAGAATAGTCCGTGGTAAGATCACTGGACGCAGTAATCTTACCGTCCCTCAAGTAGTCTTTTTTTTGAACCGGTAGATGCCATGTTACTACCGGGCATTTTTAGTGCGCCAGAGTCGCTAGCGCTGTGTTTGTAAAGGATCCTTAATTGATACCTCGCGTGGAGAATCCACTGTGTCAAAAGTCCCCGGAGGTAAAGTTTACCTTTAAGTCCTGTGTGTCCTGCAGTTTCCCCAGAGTCCCTAGTCAGTAAGTCAGACGGATGAATGGTCCCAAAATATTCCAATGTTCCAGTGAGTGGATGGACGACCGTATCCTGAAACTCAGAGGTGCAAATAAGTGAATCACAGATGTCCGTTTCTGTAGATATAATACCATCAGACGAGAATGGTAAAATAAAGGAAATGATGTGTAAGGGTAGAGCATCTTGGACACCGCGGAAGAGAGTAGTATTACTACCGATGATAATTTGAATATTACGGCATAGCAGTCACGAAATACGTTAGGCTATGTGTCAGTAATACTATGTAAGTAAGTAAACAACTATTACTAACGATGAGAATTTGAATATTACGGCATAGCAGTCACGAAATACGTTAGGCTATGTGTCGGTAATACAAGTCAAATGCGTTTTTAAGAAGAAATAATAATGAGAAAAGGATCTAACTTAGACTTAGCTAGTTTGAAACATCCAAAATGAACAGTGTGACTCAGGCACCTGCCAAAGATATAGAAGTGTGGGTAAATTATTTAAAGAATTTAAACGAAGTAGCCAAGTCGTTGGCTGATAACAACGGATATTTAAGGAAATAGGCAGATATCAGAAGGAAGGTAATTCAGAAATATGCTGTAATATAAGGAATTACCAGATGATAGGAAGCCGCATAAAATATCCACGTACTAAAGTGAGAAATAGAGAGGTGCGTTAATACTATGTGGACATAGGGATCATTATTGGAGATATTATAGCAAGGATTTTAATAGATTATTGACACTAAAATCATAGATATAGACTAAAAGTAATTGCGCAGAGTTACTAACCCAGGGTGTGCCCTATACAAAATGTGTGGACATGTGGACGCTTTATATATTTTTCAGTTTTAGGTATGGCAAGTTTTATGGATATAACATGATATTGTACAGTAAAGACAGGGAAAAGGAATTGCATTGAGTACTCTTTTATGTACATGTTAATTTCGCTTAGCACAGGATGTGATTGAAAATTGGACGAAATTAGGCTTTATAGGTTTAAAAATTATAAATAGTCTATGTAAAATACTTAACATTTTGTGGATATTGCTGCTTCTCTGAAAATACATTATTTTCCATTAAGGAATAAGTCAGACGACAGCATATAGGAAATTTAGATATTTAGTATACATTTTTAAAAATTTAATTTTAAATACGTTTTATTTTCCAAGTGAGCCAAATTGAATTTAGTTTAATACGAAATGAGAAAGGGACATGAACAACGTGTAGCTTACTAAAAGTCGTAAACTTAACAGCACGGGAAGTAGATACACTTGTCGATCAACTCATCATGATTCTGTTTTACTTACAATTCAGTAAGAAAAGAATTTTAAGAATGAGGTCCCGGGCTCGAGCTTAACTCGGTAAGGTATTTTGACTGGCGAGAATAACTTGACACAGCGTTAGGGCAGGAAAATTAGCTTTTGTGGATGTCTTGCCAAGACATGTGGTTTTAGTAACAAATCAAGTCCAATTCATTTTTTTAAATTTGTTTGCAATGAGCTTAATCATAGTGTTAATATAAGTTACCCCACATAATGATCCCAGTTCATTCATAGTCCTTCTATGTGCATTACGCATACAGATGAAGAATGGAAGTTATGCTTATGTGAGATACGTCGATCAAATGAAAAGGAAAAATAAGATAGATATAGCGATTCAGAAGAAAGGAGGCCTATAACCTCATTATGAGAACTTTCCCCTAAGACTATGGAAATTTTAAGAAATTTGCAATAATAATAATAATTACATTTTTGTTTTATCGTGAGCCGAAAGCAATGGACAAAGCCAAGTTTAAAGTACGGATGTTTACTTAATTGTAGCATCATGCACCTTAAACAAATGGAACCGTTATCCGTTTCGAATACAGATAATGGGTTGAATTAATTTTGAAAATCATCTCACTGAATACAATGTTTGATGTTCGGAACGTCGGCGCTAGCCACATATCAGGGCTCAGCAACTCGAAATTATTTTGGGCAGAGGTACACAATGTAAGCCTTTAGTCATTGCTTACAAAGGTATTTTCACTCCATAGCCAGTTACTTTCCCATTAGGGCAAGGAAGGTGGCCTCAGTACATGGCTAGGAAACAGTATTTTTTGCTAAAATCTCCAAGATTTGGGGAATCTTAAATTTAGAGAAAATAATGTCATATTGGAATGATACTCAGGAATAGTCACGGAAAGTAAGTAAGGTAAATTGAATAAAATTCAAACAGCATTACGTTCGGGAAGCCTAGGTACGAGTTTACTTATTCGAAACAGCAAAGGCAAAGGCCAGAACGGCTGTCAGGCTATTATGATTGTGTAGTTCACAAATGGGAAAAAGCCTAAGACTAGGAAAAAGCGAAAGGGCAAGTGAAACCCAAGCAGTGCTATGAATAAGGTACAAAGATAAGAATTATCAAACCTGGGGATTTCGTGTGTATACACGACCCCACAGCAAGCACGGAAGCAGGAAAAAGTCATATATAATAAAGAAATAACTATATAAGCCAAGTAGGAAAGACAATGGCAAGGAATAAGTAGTTTACATGAATCAGTTAAGGGTAAGCGAATAACAGGACCTGAGTTCACCACGGAAAATGTTCAGAATCGGAAGACCTCCCAGGACACAAACATTCGTGTCATGATAAAGCGCGAGTTCGAAGCTTCGCCAGGATGAGGGATGATGATTCCTCCTGCACGCCAATTGCTCAGGAAGGAAGCAATAAAGGGCATAGGCTGGGAAGTTCCCGACCAGGAACCACATAAGAGTCAAGAAGTGAAGAAAGGGTACCTCAAGGAAATATCAGAGAAATAATGTATACAAGTAAAGCATATATAAATAATACGCAAAGATGCGAGCAGTAAGCAATTAGAGTAGAGTAAGGGAAATTATTTACAATGGAACTAGGACTTAAAGAAAATAGCGAGTGACAAATATCTAGGAGCGGTAGACGAAACTCCAGTTTTTAATGTACCGGATAGCATATTTTAAAGAAATTACAACGATGGTAAGATCGTAAAATACGTGTTATTAGTAAAAAGGGAGAATAATATTTCGTTTGTGAGAAAGGAGAATACAGTACAGCAAAGTATGAACTATGAGAAGCGGAATTTGCTTAAGTTTTGAAGTCCTTAATAATAATGATAATAATAGTAATATTTTAAACCCAGAGTTGTGTAAATTAAGTATGTTTACCCTTAAGATCATTTTGAAAAACATGCTTCAAATAAATATTTATAGGTCTTATAATAAGCAAAACCTGTAAAATTTGAAAAATAATGTAAGAGCCATTTTTCTTAAAGTCATTTTGATTATGTAAGTTATAAGGAAAGGTAAGAAAATGTCATTGCTAGACCAAATGATGCAAAGATTATTAAAATATTATTAAAGATTCCTGAAAGAACGACTTATGCGATAAATTACGGATTGAAATGATCGTGTATATATTAAGTGAAAAGAATTACAAGGATTGATGCAAAGATAAAAACGCTTACACAATTATACACAAGATGACTCGTATATCCGAGCAGCATACTGCTTATCAAGCACGTGCCGAACACAAGAATAGCAGATAAACTCTAAACCAATTTCGCTTGCCTAACAGCAAGTTAGTGCCTGACACTAACAGCAACGAACACTCTCTGAATATAACCGTAAACGGTGACTGATAATGCAAGACAAACGTAAATAATTATGATAGGAACCTTACATTAAGCGGTGGAAGCAACAGTCTCTGGTATATTGTTTGAAAGATTACCAAGTAAACTACCCTACAGACACGAGTAAAATGTTGTTTTAAAGAAGTACATATAGGTGAAAGTTTCCGTAAATAAGAAAGAATGCAGATGGTTCCATGTTTACTCCTTACGTTCCCTTCCCTTATGTTTAAAGTATTGAAGTAATTAAGTAATTTGGCAATGTCAAAGAAAGCAAGCAGCTGTTGGCTACCCTAAGTTATATAATGTAAACAGGGATAAATTTTCTTTTGTACTGTTAAAAGTAACCCTGTAATATCAATTATTATTTTTTTTGTAAGTTTATGTAAGACAAAGAAAACCCAGCAAAAGTAAGCAAGTACTAATGCTTACCCATCCCCGTGGCGCCTTCTGGATATGCAGTGAGTCCGAGGCCACACAACTCACATTGGGACACCAGACCACCGGGGCGCAGTTCTCGGACACCAGAAGGAAGGACATCAGTAGCCCGGGAATTTGAAATAACAGCCATAACTGCTACACCTATGGCAACTCGTTTACACTCTTGCCTCACTCTCTGGGGAAAACCAAAATTGAAACGTCATTTGACACACCTCTTGTGATACCAGGGATAAACTCTTTAATCTCTACCAATGAGCAAAGTTTGTTCCAGGAACCAGAAAAACTACGACCTATAATAAAAGACATCGCAGAAAAACATAAGAAATGAGCTCCGTTGTCATAATACAGAGACACCGACGTACAGAAGATTTGATGAAGCACGACTGTATACAACGGAACCTGCTCATTATCATAGCAGCAAATGGAATGATGATAATTATAGCAATCACGCTAATTGTTTTCAGAAGAAACTTGTCTTATGTTTTAGCTTAAGAAAGCGAATACCGAAGGATGAAGAAGTACCTGTTCCAATGGAAAGGCATCTCGCAACCCAAGCGAACACGGAAACACCAGCAGCAACAACACCCCGGTATACGAGAAAAACCGAAGATTCAACTGGAAGTCTATTCATCGTGAGATGAAAATGTATCGCCAGAGAGTGGAGGAGAGGAGGAAAGTAAACGAGAGAAGAAGTAAACGAGAGAAGAAGAAACAGGAGAAGAGAAGAAGAAAAATCAACCACGGGAAAAGGGAAGAGCCAATACAAGAAGCAATGAAGCAATAATTGTTATATTGTATGACATTATATTTACTACATTGTATTTTAGTTATGTATAGAGTTGGTTATTAATATTGTTATTATGTTATTATTATTTTTTTCTTTCTTTGTAAGAATATATTTTACAATAATTCTTCTTTGGTGAGGGGAGAGTGTTGTGCCCTGGCACCAACCCAGGACCCCAAAGAAGCATTACTATATTGTCTTATGTCACAAGCACTTACAAACAAACATATAGAATGTTTGTGTGTATTTAGCTAAGCAGCAATTCTCAAGGTAGAATTGCATGATCCACAAGCAACAGGTATGAGTATTTGTGATTAATTACATAACTGATAAAAACAATGTTACACTCCTTAGTTATGACTTATCCTCCCTTGAAGGCTAAATCATACTATATAATCTAAGCCTAATGGCACACACGGCAGAACTGCCCAGTCACAAGAAGGTTTGACGTCGTAACTCCGGTGGTCTGGTAAATCTCGAAGTGTGGCTCCAAATTACATCAACGCTCTGCTCACGATGGGTTATGTCCAACTGACGTGTAAGTAGCCTACAACTCTTTGCTTGTCTGACTGCATTGCCAAAGTAGAAAGGATCAGTTCATAAATACTCATACCTAAATTTACATTTATTCACTTAACTTCATTTATCCAACTAGTCAGTTCCTATTTTTATGTTTTTTATAATAAAACCTAGCACTATTGTGTCAAACATTCGTCTGTTTAATTTAGGATTACTGATAACCGTTCCTCAATCCGCTACCCAGTATTATCCTTAAATTAGGCACGACATCACATACCACCATCACATAGGGCAAACCTCTCCTAATAACACCCCGTATCCGTTCCTCATTACCAACAGCGCGGACCCCTTGGCCTAACGAATTACTATTAGATGTAAAAGAATAGGAGGCCTTGGAACCACGATGCATAATCCTTTGCGAAACTCTCCTGGGGCAATCCCTAAGAAAATGCCCAGGCCTATGACAAAAGTAACAAGATCTGGTCCTCACAATACTTTCAGCTGGTCGAGGAACCAAACCATTACTGACCGTAACCGTAGGTTCCGGAGTAGACTTAAGTTCCGATACTCCAGTTCTCAACTCATCGGATAATGTAACAGATCCAAGCCTAGCCCCCAAAAGCGCCAAGACATTAAAATTCTTTGGTTTCTTCTGAAAACCAACCAGGCTTCTAGTTCTCGGGGACA
The DNA here is from genome assembly GCA_964059195.1 of Ectobius pallidus. Lineage (NCBI taxonomy): Eukaryota > Metazoa > Arthropoda > Insecta > Blattodea > Ectobiidae > Ectobius > Ectobius pallidus. Next base: position 42,885,236 of record CAXKWD010000008.1, read on the forward strand.
TACCATCTAGAATATGTTGGACAATCTGAACTTTAGTTTCCTTAACTTGAAAAACTTCAGCATAGCATTTAATGCTCTGGACATAATCCCTAAAAGACTCTTTCTCGCCTTGGACGCGATAAAAGTAGTTTTTTAAATAACACACTTTATCCCTGGCTGAAAAATAAAAGTCCAGCACACTGTGATGGAACTGGAGCAAATCCCAATCCTCCTTAACCGCGGTACCCACTAGATTCCTTAAGTTCCCCTTCAACCCAACAAAACATAATCCAAGAAGCTGCCTAATATTGAATCAAAAAATTTCGTTAATAGCCTTAATTTCAATCAGAAATTTAAAAAATGCAATGACTTCATCCAGCGAATTATCAGTAAACTCCTCCAACTGACATATTAGCTTACCGAGGGGATGGTCCAATTTAGCAAAATTATTAGCACCTTCAAAACTTAGATTGTGAACAATGGGTTTAGGGGTACGCTGGAGCGGTTCCCTGATAACTGAATCATCCAAAAAAATCTTTTAGGAGAAATTCCGAAATCCCTCATGACATTCCCAGCCAACTGATACCTACGTCTGTCCTTCTCTAAACAGACCTCCTGAAGAAGCAGCCAGAGTAATCTACTATGTTCCCCGGATATATCTGTTTGTAAATGATCCTGTAATCTATTCTAGATATGGTCCAATCGGCCCTGCAAACGTAGTACCTGGTTTTGGGAGAACTGCCCTGTTTCTGCAAGTTCTTGGCATTGTTGAAAAATCTCTTCGGTTTTAGAAACTAATGTAGAATATTCATTCTCCATCTTTATGTCTTTTAGATTAATAACATCAACCGGACTGGACAAATTATCCTTCAGTAATTTAGACAAATTCGCGACAGAATCCTCGGGAACGACCTTATTGCCACGAACCAATAATTCGTAAATAAGATCGGCCTTTAGTAAAAATTCTACTGGCACATATATCCTATTACTCATTATGATCGATTGAGAGCAAAATCCACCAATGAAATAGCAAAATCCCAATTTTTATAAAATAGGAACACTTTACAGAAAAGAACCGAATAGTGAATAGCCCTTAACTGACTGAATTTTAAGTAGAAAAAAAATAGTGTTGGACTCCAAATACATAAATGAAAATAGTTAACACCAATTTAGTTTTAGCATACCTCTTCACAGTTAAGCCACAATAATCTGTATAAACTCAAACAATATTCCCAAAATACAAATCACTATTAAATTACAAAATACCGGAAAATTCACGGTAAAATCTTAATTTGAAAAGAAACGGATATCAAACTTAAAAATACTCGAATACTTAATCTCCAGCTAGAAGTCACAAATCGGTTCCCAATCATTAAACGACATTAAATTCAAATTTCAATCTCAAAACCAATCTCAATATCAAGTATCGGAATTATTAACAAATAAATTCCAGGATTTAATTAGCCCACATCTTAATCACCATTAGGTCACAAAATCAGTATATAATTATTTCCAATCAATTGCGAATAGAAATTACTATTCTGTAGTAATCGAGAAAAAAATAATCTTTTATCGATATATATGTCCAGTTACAGGTCACGGTTAGGTTACTCAAAATTCAAGACTTTATTTCCCAAGTTTAATTTCCAATTAGAAACCAGCTTTAAGTTTCAGGAAACCTTCCAAAATCGACTTCGCTTTAATTTTCAAAATACATGTCCCCATCAAAATTGCGGAAATGGTCCCAAATATTAATTTCAAAATTCAAATTCAAGTACAAATCAATTTTAGATTCTTTAAATATTCTCAGAATTAATTAATTTCGGACAACCACTAACTGTCCGTTTTCTCAAAATTTTCTGAAAAACTCAACTTCAAATTCCCAAAATACAAGTCCCAGTTAATGCTCGAAGTATATTCGAAAATTTTAATTTTCCAAAGTTCAAGTTCAAAAATGAAAATCACTATTGGATCTTCAAAACAATTCGAGAAGTTAATTTTCGAAATCCCATATCAAAATTGAAATCACCATTAGATTTCAAACTGTAATATCAATAAACCAACACATGGGTCCTACAAATCTCGCTCTCAAAAATGAACCAAAACCCAAATAGCGATATAGATAATCACAGTATTATGATAAAAACCAAACACGCCATCAACAATACCCAAAAAATGCCTAAACCCGAAATACTCGGATAGCAATTTGTAAATACCCGAAGTTTATAGGTAGGTTAGAAAAGATCCCAAAATAATCACTGCTAACACACGCTTTTCATATTCAATGCGATAGCAGGCTTGAAAACTGAAGTACTGTACACACCAGTCACAAAAGGTAAGTAAATAAACTCGCTATCTCTTAATATAGAAAATAAGCGAGGAAGTGCAGAACTACGCAAAATGCCAACACAACATGAAAATCTCCCCTACTCTTAGGAAGGAGACCAAAAATTATAAAGGAGTAAAATTTTACGAGAAAAGCCAAAGTGAAAAAATACCACCCTCGAAAAACTATATTAAAAAAACACAGAGCGTGACATTAAAGAAATGAAATGCTAAAAAACCCTAACTACGCTCTGCTACCACTCTTGTTGTGCCCCCCTTTTACTCTTTTAGCACAGAATACAAGTGTACGAAGCCTAGTACAAATAGTAAGAGAATTCATGTTTTTCGGCCTAAACACTAGTATATAGTAAGAACTCAACAAAATATTAGAGCTGAACACGTAGAATGTTTGTAGTTTATTTATTTCACTGCCAATAACATATAATGATACAGTTTTGCCACAATTATTGTAAGTGATAAAATATGAAAATATAAGTATCAACAAAAGCATTAAAGATACGAACTTTTTTAAATGAATATAAAACTTTAGTAGTATACCAGAATTGTGAAAAAGAAAGTATATGGCTATACTCATAATTTGATGAGACCAGGTTTTACAATATTTTTATAAATAATAACTAACCTTAAATTTAATAATTAGTTGTTAAACAACTACGTTTTTATAAATTATAATTAATTGTGAAAAAATATATAAGATTGTAATTTTAAAGTTTTAATACAGTAAATATGTAATGTATTTTATCGGTATAAAAACTTCTTATGACGATTTATTAGTCAACTAGTATAGTATGATATAATATTGATTTTACTTATATTTTTAAATATTAACAAGGACAATTTGAAGCAAGATAGTAAGCTGTATATATTATATGTTGTAACTTAATCTTGCAACTAATTTGTATAACCAAGTCAGTTAAAAAACTGTATCATTATATGTTATTGGCAGTGAAATAAATAAGCTATAAACATTCTACGTGTTCAGCTCTAATATTTTGTTGAGTTCTTACTATATACTAGTGCTTAAGGCTGAAAAACTTGAATTCTCTTACTATTATATTAATCAGCACTAGCGGAAATGAAATTCATGAATACTAGTACAAATGCTTTGTTGAAGTAGACCGGGGTTTTCTCATTTCTAACTAAATTAACAACGCTACTGCTTATTTTCTGAATATCTGGTGCCCATACTCCCCGATAAATAAAGGATGTTACTCCAATAACTACACAGTATTTAGGGGGAAAACCTGAAATATGCAGACCAAAATAGAAAAAGGTGATGACCTTGCAGAAACAGATTTATTTACAACTTTACCAATTAAACATCGGCCGAAACAATTATTTACAGCAAATTCATTAAATAATTTAACAAGCTGAAACATCAAATGATCTTAATGTCTTACGCTATACCTTAAAGGATCACCGTCGATATATATACAAAATTGAATAAATCACTTAAAATATCCTCATGAGGGTATTCTTCTAAAACATGGTATAACTACTTATTCCCTTCCCTTGTCCAAGAATATGCATTTATTAGACGTTTCAAATAATGTCCTCAAAATTTAATCACTCTGTATGACGAAGAAAAACCCAATTCTTCGAATCACTCTGTATATACCGAAGAACTTCTGCATAACATTTATAGTGGCAAAATCCCCCAAAATTAACTTGAAAAAATGCTCTGGTGAGACGGTGGTAAACTCCAAGAAACCCCGTTTTGAATAGCTATAAGAATTTAGCCCCTGATCTAACCTTTAGACAAATAGTATCTCTTTCAAAACACATTACTAGCTCTGTGTAAAAATTCCTTTGATAACGGGAGAACATGTGAAGACAAACCATAACGAACGAACATTAGACTGACTGAAAACTTGGAATAATTACAAATGGTGTAGGCATAATTTCAAACTTAACTCCAGAACCGCGATACTGCCTTGTAATTAAATATAGCCGAAGAACGAAAATTTAGAAAAGGCCAAAACTGGGTGAGAACACTAAACAGAGTTACTTTCTTCTTCTTCTTCCAGCTCTACAGCCCTTTATGAGCCCTGGCTGCTGTTAAGACATTTCTCCATAGCTCCCTGTCCTTCTCCATCCCCGGACTCCAAGCTTTCGGAGGTCCTCCTCTACTCCATCCATCCATCTTAACTTCGGTCTTCCTCTTCTTCTTCCTCCATCTGGTCTCAGTAGTGTGAGCCTTCTAGTAGCGTTCTCCTCCTCCATTCTCATTATGTGGCCCGCCCATCTCAGTCTGCCAGATTTTATGACATTTACAATATCTGGATCTGCATACAGGTTGTAAATTTCATTGTTAAATCTCATTCGTCATGTTCCGCCATCATTTATAGGCCCCAGAATCCTCCTTAAGATCTTCCTTTCGAAGATTCTGAGTCTTTCTTCATTACTTTTACTCAGTGTCCAACATTCACTACCATAAATTACAACTGGTCTCAGTATAGTCTTATAGATCTTTAGCTTAGCATCAAAACTTAAGATCTGTGATTTGAATTGATCCCTGAGTGCAAAATAGCATCTGTTGGCCTGGAGAATCCTGCTCTTTATTTCCTTATTTATATCGTTGTCATCAGTAATTATAGTTCCCAGATACTTAAATTCATGCACAATTTGGAATTTATTTTGGCCTATTTCTAATAAGTCTTTAGCTTTAGCTTAGTGATCTGCATAAATTTGTTTTTTTATTCGTTTATTGTTAATCCTATGGATTTAGCCGCTGTCGAAATAGCATTAAAGGCTTCAGTTATAGATTTCATGGTCCGGCCAACGACATCTATATCGTCTGCATATGCCAATATCTGGATCGACTTACTATATATTGTGCCGTTGATATTCACTTTGGCGTCTCTGAGCACCTTCTCAAGTGCAATGTTGAACAGCATGCACGATAAACTGTCTTCTCGTCTCAAGCCCGTCTGTGTTTGAAATGGTTCAGATAGTTCATTCCGAATTTTAACCATACTTCTAGTTATTTTCATTGTCATGTTTGTTAATCTGACAAGTTTATTAGGTATTCCGAATTCACTCATTGCCTGGATCACTGCTTCCCTCTTGATAGTGTCATATGCGGACTTAAAGTCAAGGAAGAAGTGAAATGTACTGATGTTATATTCCATTGTTTTCTCTATTAACTGACGTACTGAATGTATTTGATCAGTTGTAGATTTGTTCCCTCTGAACCCACATTGGTATTGACCAATAATATCCTCTGTATAGGGCCTTCAGCCTTTCACATAGAATTCTTGAGAAGATTTTATACGTTGTGTTCAGCAGTGATATGCCTCTATAGTTTTCACACTTATACATATCCCCTTTTTTTAAAAATGGGGCATATTATTCCATTTTCCCAGTCTTCGGGCATCTTTTCCGTTTGCCATACAATGTCTACACTTTTAGAACTTGATTATTTAAATTTTTGCCTCACATTTTGATACATTCCCCAGGTATATTGTCAGGTCCAGGGGATCTATTGTTGTTCAGCCTCTTTATTGCTTGTTCAATCTCTTCCCTTGTCGGTGATCTTTCTTCTTCCTTTCCCAAGTTGATTTCTGTATCTGCCTCTGTCAGATTAGTTCCCTCGTCACTATTATCATCAGTGCCCGTTGTAGACATATCTCCCAGAAACTCTTCATAATACTCTTTCCATATGGAAATTACTTCTGTCCTCTCGTTAATAATTTCTCCTTTTTTATTTCTGCATGCAATAACTTTAGGTTGATATCCTTTCCTCATATTGTTTACATTTTGATAGAACTTTCTTTTTTCTTTATTCCAGTGGTGTTGTTCCAACTCTTGTAATTGGGCATTATAGTATTCCCTCTTTTTTTCCTATGTATTTTCTTCTCCTGTTTCCTTATTTCCTTGTAATCCCTTTCAGCCAGTCTTGTGAACTGTCCTTGTATCATCTTTCTGTACACAATGTTCTTCTGATTCGTGATCTGCTTACACTCTGTGTCATACCATTCACTTCTCTGTTTCCGTTCTTGCTTCCCCACAACTTCCAGGGACGCTCCGTGTATTATTTGCTTGAATTCGCCCCAGCATTCTTCCAAATTCTCACTTCTACCCATCAGCTCCCGTCTTTCATCAACCTTCTCTTTGCATTCCCTCTTAATCTCATTATTTTTAAACTTTTGTGTATCATACCCAATTGATTCCATTCTCTTTTTTGTCCGATCTTTCCAGTTAATGGATATTTTGCATCTAGTTTTAGCTATTACTAGATAGTGATCACTATCTGCATTAGCCCCTATATAGTTGCGTACATCTAAAATATTGCTAAAATGTTTAGAGTCTATTAAAATATGATCTATTTGATTTGAAGTGCGTTGGTCCGGCGATCTCCATGTTGCCTTATGGATGTTCTTATGTGGAAATTTTGTGCCCGCTATGATCATCCTATGGGAAATTGCAAAGTTGATTAGGTGTTCGCCATTTGTATTACTTTCTTCATGTAGATTATTTTGGCCTATACTTGGCCTAGCTTCTGCTTCTTTCCCAACTTTGGCATTGAAGTCTCCAAGGCATATTTTAATGTCAAACTTCGGACAGGCTTCATATGTCTATTCTAGAATATCATAAAAGGCTTCCTTCTCATTATTATCCTTATCTTCTGTAGGAGCATGTGCGCAGATAAGAGAATATTTGTGGAATCTTCCCCGTACTCTAAGTACACATAGTCTTTCGTCAATTGGTTTAAAATCAATTACCTTATTTCTTACTTTCCCCATCACTAAAAATCCTGTTCCAAACTGATGCATACTCTTGTGGCAGCTGTAATACATTGTGCTGTCCCTCCCCTGGAAGGTCCCATTTCCTATCCATCTTATCTCTTGTAGTGCGGCAATATTTACTTCATACTTTTTAAGTTCTTCAGTAATATTCCTAAGTGCTCCTGCCCTGTATAGGGGGACCACATTCCATGTCGCTATCTTCAAATCATTATCCATTTTCCTTGCCAAGGGTCATTTTCCAGAAAAGCAGCCGGCTAATGTCTTATACAGTTTCTCAACAGTTAAAAATTTTTACGAGAATGGGGTTGTCAACCCCAAGTCCAACCCCCAACCTGGAGGGCCAGATGATTTTCTGTCTGGGTTTTCTTCCCATAGCCTTTAGAAATCCAATTCTCTTCCTGCAAGGCAGCAGCTCCCTAACAATCCTGAGGAATCTCATCCGCTTCCGCCGCTTTAAATACCTCTAAATACCTTAAATTCATGATAGAAAAAGCAAAGATCTCACCCGAAAACCATGATGAAGACGAAGGTCGCCATCACGGAAAACGCCCACCAAACACTCACTTGAACTTTCATACGTAGAAACTGCTCGTACGTGATCCCAATTACAACTGACTTTTCGATGCATGGCCCTGACCTCCCTTGCCTTCATACAGAGGGCAGCACGAGCGAAAACCAATTTCAGAAAGAGAGAAAACAGAGTTCACCACCGGGCGCGTTTTACTAAGCATACATAATACCTTTACCAGAGATAGCAGATGGCGACAATACTGTTTGATAATCAAGATATGAGCCGAATTCACGGCTCAGAGGCTATACCATCTAACCCACCAACCTACAGGCTAAAGGATCTAACTGGTGAACATATTGAAGGTTTGATTTATCAACGCGAACTCTTAAGGACTAACAGTCTTACTAATAAAAGCTGCTGATATTTGCGTTGAACGGTTGTTTGGTTGTTCTCCGCGCCGTGTTACCAATAAACGCAGTATAACTGCCAAGGGTTACAGCGGGTTTGAACGTGAAACGTCATAAAACACATCACGCTGGTGATGACGTTACAAGCCCCTGGCTATGAAGGGCTGCGGAACGCCATCTATCGGAGCAGTGAACAAACATTAGCGTGTCGTCTGACGAAAGAAAATCTAGTTTCAGTATTTCATTATATTGTTTTCAGAAAGCTGTAATCATAAGTATGGAAATATGTCCCGCAAACAAGGAAAAAAGTTTATAATTCCGCAAAAGCACTACAAACAATTTGTTTCCGCCCTGGAAGATGCACAGAGGATGAAGCCTCACAGCTCCAACAAAAAGTAGCTACCGCCAACACAAAATATGTTCTCACCATTTTCATAGTCTTAGAAAGAGCGTTCGATAATATCTGGTGGCCACATGCCCTAGAGATATTCCGACAAATGAACTATCCACAAAATATTTACTCTGTCCTAAAAGACTACTTTCGGTCCAGACGAATCACGATTCGGGATAACTTTTACTCATTCACAAAGACCGCGACCAAAGGGTGTCCCCAAGGCTCTGTATTGGACCCTAAGGTGGAACCTGGTGTTTGATGAAGCCCTAAGACAACTTGAACAGACTAACGACGCTGAAGTCATAGCCTACGCCGATGACGCATTACTTATTGTAAAATCTTGTGATTTTAGACCATTATTTGATTGACTTTAATTTCTGAACATACCCTGCCATGGTATATTTAGGTTTGTATTCAGATACTCTAATATTTCGATAAGTATCGATATAAATCTAAGAAAATCTAAGAAAATTATGGTATTGGAATGGAACGAAGTAGAAGTTTCCAGAAAATTCTTATTACTACAACTCAAAAATTTCTGAATATGTCCTCTTGTAATTTGTAGTGGGGATGTGTTCACATTTTGTATGGAAGAATGTATGACTGGTTCAGTTCTTCTCAGTCAATTCTGCTCAGTCAGTCTCCGCTGCGTGTTCAGTACACATGCAGTCTCCGCTGCGAGAACATTACTCAGTGAATCTCCACAGCGAGAACATTGCTCACGCCGTCTCTGCAGCGAGAACATCATTCACCGAAGCCTACTGCTACAGGCCGCCAAGGCGACAGTAAGGGCCGCCTACTCGAAGCCTACCAGCCATGCACGATTGGAGGTAGCATTCCGCTGCCACAGTGTCAGCAGCTAATCCAGGATTTCACCGGAGTTATGCGAGCAAGAGCATAACCGGCATACACCGAGGCCTACTGCATCCTCTCAGACGCATATTTACACTACAGTCTATCGCATGAGCCGATATCTGAGACAACATTTCAGATACACTCCAAAATGAGAACGCAACCACCACTTAAAAGTTAAGTAACTGTTTTCAGTCAGGCTGAGGCCACTAGGGTACTTGCTCAAAGAATGAGCTCTCGTATATTGAAAGTTACCTTTGTAATTTCTGTGCTAGTCACTTTTGAGGATTTTGGGCAATCTGCCGGTCCTCCTTGTCTTAATTACTGAAGCATGTAAGTTTAGTAATTGGTAAATATTTGTTAAGTTCCAAAGGGAACATCATTAGTATTTTTAGTATTTTTCTATTAAGTCATTCTGCATTAGTTCATTTATTTGAGAAATTTGGGCTACTTGCAATTTCTCCTTGATTTGAATTTTGGTAGTACAAGAAATAAGAAATACCAAATCACTTAAAGAATAAGCTTTAATGTTTATTACTCAATACAACATATCTTCAATAACATTAATGTATCGACTGTTTGATACTACAAATAAATTTGTTATTCATTTGTTGTTAAACATTTGTTTGTACATCTTGGTAACTTGTGGAATATGCAAACCCTCGATTATAGTATCCACTCAATCCAGAATCTCCTTGGTCCTCAGTATTATATGGCTCAAAATATTCATATGCAGTCAGAAAACCCTACACTTATAATAGAAGATGAGTCCAGAAGGGAACTCAAAGCAAACGTCACTAGGGTACTTGCTATAATTAACAATTGGTCCTCTAAAGCGAAACACAAAATCTCTAAAATAAAAAGGGAAGGGAAGAAATTCACTGCAAATGTACTGCGCATTGGTGCCACAACAAACAATCTGTTAAACAGTGGGGCTATCAATTCACTAACTACAAAGATCTGTATATTGCAATGTTCATTGCCTTAATCACTTACGCTGCAAATGCATGAACACTACCTTAAACGTTCATCACGTCCGCAAACTGAAGTTCGCTCAAAGACACTCACTGTTACGTATAACTGAAGCCTATGCTACTACGTCCAATGACGCCCTACCTGTCATAGCCGGTGTTCTCCCTGTTGACCTCGTCCTCAAGGAAAGAACTTCCAGATACAAAGTCCTAAAACAGATACCATTTAATCTAGGCGACATCTGTATCCGACGAATCGAATACGAGCGCATAGATAAACCACAACAGTACAATGACATTTACACGGCAATAACACAAATATGGCAACAGCAATGGGCTGTAGCCCAACATAGACATATTACACGGGACTTCTTCCCAAACATCACCAACAGGCTTAAAATGTCCTGGGTCAAACGTGATCACTATGTTACTCAAATTTTAATTGACCACGGAACTTTGCCGCCAATTTACTCCGTTTTCAACTTGCTGAAAACTACCTATACTCTTGCGATTACAGCAAACCAGATACTATGTATCATATGTTGTACACCTGTCCCCGATACACAGAAGCCACGATACTCCTACACGAAGCTGCTAGGACAGATGAAGAACCTTGGGCACCCGATTTCCTGGTCTCAGAAAAACACTTTCTCCACGTTAAAAACTTTTGCCAAATCAGCGCTCCTCAAAAAAGAGGAAGTCGACTAAACTATTCGCGGTAGATAGATGTCCTTCGGGCACTACCCCAGTCCGAGCGAGGTTTTTGAGGGGTTTCCCTCGCTCAAAGGCAAATGCTGGACTGGATGCACACTGCAACAAACATTAGCTTACATCGTTATTAATACTAAAAACTACACATAGAACGCAAAGCACTAACGCCTCAGATTGTGAAACAACGTTAATCTAGGAAAATCAACAAAGACACAAGAACACAGCCCAAAGACGACAACTCTTAAAACATCCCACACGAATGTACACAAGGGCCTCAATAGGTAAACACAGCGCAAATGGTTACAAAAATTTGGTTTGACCGGAGATATTGGCTTCATTGCTAGGTACTCCGGGGGAAGGGTGGGCACACACACAAAAAAGTGAATTTATCCTCGGAGGATTATAAATAACGCAGAGTAAACATTTGTGGTATGAGACAAAAATTTCAATGAACAATACTTCCGGCTTAGCTGAATAATCCGAGAGAGTATGGTAGATAATTATCTACCATACTCTACCATAAAATTATAATTTTAGGGTTTAAATCTAACCTCATATAAGTAGCAACTCCGTCGCTTGGAGATGGACAGGTGCTGAGGGGAGGGAGGGTTTTAGCCAGCTTTCTGAGACAAGGATATCATGAATTTAAAGAGGAGAGACAATACAATAGAATTGGTGGTAATGGGACTGCAAGTGAATTACCTGTAAAGTCTGTGGATGGGGTGCAAATACGGATTTCAAAAGTGATGGGGATGGATTCGCAAGCTGAGTTAATTGGTCAAGGACACTGCACTCAAGAATCGCCTGTGTTTCTTGTTCACAACTTAATGTATCAATACTCCCAACTTAGACATTCTACTTCTGTTGATTTTCAGTTTAAAAGCAAAAATATTAGTCCTTAATGTTAAGTAGGCTAAAACTTTAATTTAATTTAATTTAATTAAAAAATCTGGGCCTACTACTAAAATTGATATTTATTAATGTAATAACATTAAAGTAATTTAATTAAGAAAAATTAAGAAGTAGGGAATAATTTTAATAACTTACTTAGGTATTTTCATATAGTCTACATATACGCTTTAGTGTCTTGAGTACCTTCTTCACAGGCCACACGAATTTTATTTTGTCCCGTATTCACTATTGCAGTTCAGATGCTTCGGTAAAAAGAAATAAACAAGATAACCAAATTAAGTATAATAAATGACAGATTAATTGCCCAAATTTATTCAAACTAAAATCATAAAATCTCATAGCCCGTGTTTGGTCTTAAAATGACCGTGAAAAGACGGAACATTCATTATAAATATTATTAACTAGAAAGAAGGCAAAGGTAAAAAGTTTAACAACATCATTTTAAATAACTATTAAAATGAGATTGCAGTGGATAGACAGAGATAGCTGGGAATTTCCCTAGCAGACCTAGCGGGTGCGAGATAATGCAATGCAGTACTCAGGTACAATGTATCGGGAATCTCCCAAGATATAATCAAAGGGTACTGATCCACTTAAGTAATTCTAAGAAGTCGGCTATTGAGTTCAAGCCTTGCTTCTGATGTTGCTACTGATACAACACGCTGTCCGAACCTTCTTAGAAATCCGAGACGCTAAGTTGTGGGTTTTGAGAATAAGGGAAAATCCAATTGATTTCCGTGGGAAACTAACATATTATTATTGGTCGGGAGATTTGCCAATAAGAACTGGTCTATAGTACCACGTGCCGGGATTCACGAATAATAATTAAGAAGAGTAGGGATAAATGTTTGTCCAAGAAAGTTTTCCTTAGGCCTACCGGGGCACTGTAAAATCACTCTACTTCAAGGCCCCGCGCCTATAACAGTCATATTCAACTCTACTTCAAGGCCCCGCGCCTATAACAGTCATATTCAACTCTACTTCAAGGCCCCGCGCCTATAACAGTCATATTCAACTCTACTTCAAGGCCCCGTGCCTATAGCAGTCAAGTCAATTCTACTTCGGGGACTTGTGTCCACCGTATAAAATCACTCTACTTATCTTTGTGGCTTCGTGCCCACAGAATTAATTGGACTTATAAAATTTTCGCTGTGGAATTAATCGACTTAGAAGGATTCTTACATTCAATCGCGATTAGTCAAAATCATATACGGCAGCAATTGTATCACTAGTAACGATCTACCGAGAACTTGTAACAATATTAATTATTCACAAACAAATTTTGTAATTATTGTCAATGACTGGACTTGTATTTCCAACGTTTTGAATAAACAGAATATTCCTTCAGTGTTCAAAGAAACTGCATTATTATTCAAGCAATAATATTAAGGTGTTCTTCGCTTCCTACCCTGAAGCTAGAGGGAAGTGCTCAACGATCGACTGGCAGACCGGAGGCGGGTTCAACAAATCAGAAATATTCAGTATATGCATTATACTGTGGCGCCCAGGTAATCATCCTTCCACCGAACCGCTGTACATGGCGCCCAACGTGGGGCACGAGTGAAGCTGGACATCAAGGATCACCAACTTCAAAAATCATCCCAAAACGGAAGGAAGACACCGCAGAATTTCTAGAACGTCACCCGTAAAGGCACCGCTGGAATTCAAGATCGTGGTACATCAGTTCCGGAGACCGCCGCAGAAAACATCAAAAATCACCAACAGATAAGAACTTAAATATACATAGAGTTTCAGTAAAGTAAACAATTTTATTATCAATAATTTAAGAAACAGTAAATATTAATTAAATAAATTAGTAAGCCTGACATCAAATAATATTTTTTTAAAAGTTTGCAATTTAAGTAAAATTAAAGATCAAAGTAAAATTAAACTGAAACTCACTAAGTAAATTAAAGAATAAATTCAAGTAAAATAAAATCTTTTTCAAATTAAAAGAACTCAGGCATATCGAATATTTATTGTGCAAGGGTATAATTATACATGTTATGCATTATATGTTGAACTTCTTAACCAAAGGTAAGGTAGATCGTAAGAGTGTATCAGTACCCTTATAATTTATGTATGTGGCTTAGAAACGGAAAAGTTACTAGGAATAAAATTAATATGGAAGGTGGAGAGGGGCACGACTTGCTTACTGGTGAGGAAATAAATAATTGTAGAATGGAGATTAACAATGAGAACAGTGTCGCGACAGGTGACGGGGTTTTGGAGCAGGGAGTTGATAATAGGCAGGAAAATATTGCAACAAATATTCAGCTGACCGAGAATGATAGTGTAACTGAACATAGGCCTAGGGAATTGAATCAAACTATAGACCCGAATTCTATTGCATATTTGATAGCTATGATGAGGGAATCTAAGGAAGCTATGATGAAGGGACTAGAAAAATCGAGTAAGGAAACTAGGGAAAGTATCAATGAACTAGAAAAAAATTCTGGGGAAAAGATAGAGAAACTAGGAGATAGGATAGAACAATCGAGCCAAGAACATAGACAGAATTGTAGGAAGATACAACCTGTCCTTCATTAAACCATACATAAGGGCAGAATAACCGAAATGCATTGTACTGAGCTGGAATAATGTAGGCCTATAACCTGTAATGCATATTTTACGCGGTAAAATAGCTACTGGCATGATAGGTTATCAGTTCCACATAGGTTTAGGATTAGAGGAATGTGTATAAATGAGAGTAAAATATACGTGTGTGTATTGCATTCTTTATAATATAGTGCAAGTGTAATGAGAACTGCTTGATCGACCTTGTCAAAGTCTCATGGTAAAAGAGTGTTTCTTTGCATTCTTTATAATATAGTGCAAGTGTAGTGAGAACTGCTTGATCGACCTTGTCAAAGTCTCAATATAAAAAAAAAAGTGTTTTTGTTTTTCTTTATGCATTCAATATATTTTATAAAATTTCAGTGAGAACTGCTTGAGCTTAATTTTCATGGTCTCACGAGGGTATATCGGTAAATTTATGGTGTTTACGTAAAATTTTGTTGTAATGTCTTGGTCGTGCAATAAACCAAGTAATACGTACAAACAACGTAACACTACAGAAAACCGCAAGATGTATGAAGGCATGAATGTGATAGGTTCAGAAAACTTGTACATGTGGGACAGGATTTAAGGTGAAGTCTCGTGTCAGGATAGGAATTAAATTACTTATGTATTTGTGTAAGATAGTTGCAACACTGGAGGAAAATAAGGTATAATATTTTGTGGAGAGATGCAGTATATTCAGCCAGTAAGTCAATCATAGGCTATGATGATTCCTGTCTTAATAGACTGGGGCATATATTGCAGTTCAGATGCTTCGGTAAAAAGAAATAAACAAGATAACCAAATTAAGTATAATAAATGACAGATTAATTGCCCAAATTTATTCAAACTAAAATCATAAAATCTCATAGCCCGTGTTTGGTCTTAAAATGACCGTGAAAAGACGGAACATTCATTATAAATATTATTAACTAGAAAGAAGGCAAAGGTAAAAAGTTTAACAACATCATTTTAAATAACTATTAAAATGAGATTGCAGTGGATAGACAGAGATAGCTGGGAATTTCCCTAGCAGACCTAGCGGGTGCGAGATAATGCAATGCAGTACTCAGGTACAATGTATCGGGAATCTCCCAAGATATAATCAAAGGGTACTGATCCACTTAAGTAATTCTAAGAAGTCGGCTATTGAGTTCAAGCCTTGCTTCTGATGTTGCTACTGATACAACACGCTGTCCGAACCTTCTTAGAAATCCGAGACGCTAAGTTGTGGGTTTTGAGAATAAGGGAAAATCCAATTGATTTCCGTGGGAAACTAACATATTATTATTGGTCGGGAGATTTGCCAATAAGAACTGGTCTATAGTACCACGTGCCGGGATTCACGAATAATAATTAAGAAGAGTAGGGATAAATGTTTGTCCAAGAAAGTTTTCCTTAGGCCTACCGGGGCACTGTAAAATCACTCTACTTCAAGGCCCCGCGCCTATAACAGTCATATTCAACTCTACTTCAAGGCCCCGCGCCTATAACAGTCATATTCAACTCTACTTCAAGGCCCCGCGCCTATAACAGTCATATTCAACTCTACTTCAAGGCCCCGTGCCTATAGCAGTCAAGTCAATTCTACTTCGGGGACTTGTGTCCACCGTATAAAATCACTCTACTTATCTTTGTGGCTTCGTGCCCACAGAATTAATTGGACTTATAAAATTTTCGCTGTGGAATTAATCGACTTAGAAGGATTCTTACATTCAATCGCGATTAGTCAAAATCATATACGGCAGCAATTGTATCACTAGTAACGATCTACCGAGAACTTGTAACAATATTAATTATTCACAAACAAATTTTGTAATTATTGTCAATGACTGGACTTGTATTTCCAACGTTTTGAATAAACAGAATATTCCTTCAGTGTTCAAAGAAACTGCATTATTATTCAAGCAATAATATTAAGGTGTTCTTCGCTTCCTACCCTGAAGCTAGAGGGAAGTGCTCAACGATCGACTGGCAGACCGGAGGCGGGTTCAACAAATCAGAAATATTCAGTATATGCATTATACTGTGGCGCCCAGGTAATCATCCTTCCACCGAACCGCTGTATCACTATGATTCCATTTATCGTTGGTTCACACGTTTACGAAAGTTATTCTTGCAATAGCTTATGCCTAATCTTTGTGAATTCCGCTCTGATGGTTAAACCAATATTCTTCAACAGCTTTTTTCGACGTAAACATCTCGCTACGCTTCCAGTAGCTGGTAAACTTTAGAATTACAGGGTGCGGCTTGTCTCTCTTAAGTCCTATTCTATGGCTACTCTCGATGTTCGATAAAACCAGCTTGAAACCGATCTTGTCGGACACATCTTTACGGTGTCCTCGCCTATTTCCTCCGACACCCTCAATATATACGGATACACTGACGCCGCTGGTACTGCTCCAGTTCATCATTTTTTTATCAACTGGGATTCCAGCTGACTGATCTTCTTATCCCTTTCCTCCAGTGACTTTTGTAGCTTAGCGATTACAGCAGTGTTACTCTCTATCACCGCTTGTAGCTCGGCTATAACTTAGTTCTTTATGAGGGCAGCGAGACGTTGCAACGGTCGTATCCTCCTGTCAAACTGCTGTTGCCGCTCGACGAGATGCTTCCTCCATTGTCTCTGCATTGCTTGATCTAGCATTTGTTGACATATTCACACACAAATTTCACCAGATTCTACCACCAATGATTTCAATTTCAATTCACAGAGCAACCAAGGTAGCTATAGATTAAGATTTGACTAGACATTGATTTATCTCTTATCTTCAAATGGCTTCTGTCGGCTAGCTGCCGACCGCCATGATACTTCACGTCGCACTTAACTCTGAGGCAAGGAAGAAAACGTGGTGTATGTTAAGGAAAGTAAGGAATATTCTGAGTTGTTGCGAAATAAGATTAAAAAAGCAAACCCGATGACTGAATTCCCCTTAGGCAATCTGAGAGATTGCGAAAGAAACAGGCTACTGCAAACTACAACCAAGAAGAAATTCAAACAAATCATTAACAGGAGGAAGGATCTTTGGCAACCCCTGGACGGACAGGAAGTAAGAGCTCCCCAGCAGAGGATAAACCTTATGTGGACCAAAAAAGTTAAAATAAAATAAATTGTAAAGCGTGAGAGTGTCATGAGGAGAGAGTGGAAACAAAGTTTGCCGAAGAACTGTTTCGTAGTTTTAGGTGAAAACATAGTTGTAGTTGTAGGCCTAACTTCCCCCTCCCAAAATATCAATCCTAGCTCGTATCGTTCAAGAGTAAACCATGGGAAAGAGATGTAACCTGACATCACCTTTATTCAGTTATATTTTGTTTCCCGCTTGGTTTCAGAATAGCTCGCTGGTTGCCTTGCGCATGCGCGGGTCCGGGGGCCGTTGCTCTCGTTTTCGAGATTATCATTCTGTGAGTGACGAGTGAACGATCAAATTGTGCCTGTGTTTGCTGCTTTGGTTTCGACCGACTATGGTTGGACGTGCTTTTTGTGAGTTAAAATTGTAAATTTTCCCTTATAATGTCTTTTCATAAAGCCTTTTAACGATTTAATTTCTTCACCAAATATAACTCAATTTCGTATGATAGAATCTAGTTGAAAATGATAGATTCTGTTGGTCGCCATTGTTTGGGGCGAGTAATGTTCTCGTATGTTCTTGCAAAAGGAAATGAAACTTGTCAATCTAAAATTGAGTTTTCTGTATGTACTAGGTAAAATCTCTTGAAAGCATCTTAAAGGAAGTTCCTATATCCTGAACGAGAGGAGCAATAAATGTAGGATATCAAATGAAAAGGTTATATAGGAACAATAGGAAATACATAGGATAAATTATAATAAATTCTGGTAATTCGGAGGAACACTCAATGAGAGCAAGAAGGACTGAAAACCCAGGTCGAGGAACAGAGATCCACGAATTATTGTTGAATAAACAATCTATGACATATAATTTAACAATGCACAATTTATTCACACGTGAAAGATAATGATTAATTAGATACAAGAAATTTTAATAATAAATGATGTAACACTTTAATAGTTAGAAAAATGCACTAAAAATTGGCGCGAAAGGCAGATTGCACCACGTGATGATAAATGTATATAATTTATGTCACTGATGACATATATACATAAAAACACTTGTAATTCTGTCTAGAATTACTTGATAATTGATCGTACCATATTGTTCGTAGTATTAATTCCCTCTAGTTCTTGAATATTTTGGAGGTTTTTGAGATTAGTATTTGCAAGGCAGTAGTATTCCTCCACCATATATTAAGGAACATTCCATGAACATTTCTTGATGAAATTGCATATTCTTGCCCAGCATGTCATGATTAGTGTACCATTAATGCAAGTTATTTTATGGTGTACTTCATCTAGTCATGGCCGTCCGGAAGGGGCCGCTGCCCCTCCCTGGAAATTCTGTTTACACATAAATCTCTGAACTATATGGCTATAAGCAACTAATGTGAAGTGAGACTTAAGTTTCCACAAACTGTAGTTGGAGTTTAGACAAACATGAGTTGTAACTACTCAGTAACTTAGATTTGAGCATGAAGGAATAATCACTTCCACTAAACTTGAAATCATTTCAAGCCAAACACTTTTTTTAATAAAGGTAAGACAATGGAAGTATCGCATTTTATTTGAATAATATCTGTGAAATTGTAAGGGGTAGAAAATTTCATGAGATTGTACTACATCCGATTTTTTACTTTGTATTCATAGTCATAAGTACGACTATGGTAAATCCTATGTATCTATTGTTAAAATCTTGTTTATTTTGGGCGTTTAAATTACATTTTGCATAGAAATTGAAGCTTGGACTTGCCTTCCTACCTTGAGTTGTGTTCGATCCCATGGACCCCTTGGTATGGACCTATCCCTGCTTCCAATTACTTCCATGAAGGGTTCAATCTGGATTTAGTTTTTTTAAGTAATTTCAGTTATATGAAGCTTTTTTAAATATTTGTTGTGACTTATTGCTGTTTACTGCAGTATATAAAATTCTATATTTGATTTTTCAGAGATTCATTTTGCAGTTAGTCTGTGTTCAGTTTTCAGTCTTGTTCAATTACTATAGCGAATTCCAGTAAAAAGGAAAGAGAGAGTCGCCAGTATTACATAAAGCAGAGATTTAAGATAAAGAGAAACCAAGATAAAAAGATATTCGATTGCTATTGAGAATATTAAGAAAGTTTATGCCGGCGCGGTGGCTCATGCTGCAGCGCGTGAGCCTGGCATGCTAGCGGTCCTGAGTTCAAATCTCTGGGCCGGCGGGTGTGTCATTCGTGGTGGACGAAGCCGTGCCTTGGGGTTTATTCTCGGGGTTCTCCCGTTCCCCCCTTTTATTCCACCAACACTCTCCACTTCATCTCACCTTTCCCCCTTTTCATCCTCATCCTCATCCTCATCCCGTTTCCACTTCTGGTATCGGGTCTGCTTCGGCAGTCAGAGCCCTTTGGGGGACTCTCCCGTTCTCCCCGCTGCTTGTGGTCCAGAGGTTGGAGGTGTGTGTCGCGAATCTGTCGGGGCTCCCGGTTCTAGGTACCGCAGGGGGTGGCGAACACGTGGAATGGTACTCGGCTTGTTGGATGTAGGGGAGTTCCGTGGGGGCTCACGGGGGGCTCTACGGCTCCGGGACGGCCTATGGGCACGCAACTCATCCCATCCCGGAGGTAGGTACAATAAGTCGGTAGCGGCTGCGGTGCTTAGGGGCATTCCCACCCCGCCTCCCCGCCTTAAAAAGGGCACAAAATAGAATAGAATAGAATAGGAGAAGGTTTGTAATAACAAGAGTGAGGTTACTTAAACTTAATTATACAGTAAGCTAAACCTTTCCAGTGATCCTATTATACCTATACCAGAAAAAGATTAATCCATTGCAGAGAGAAAAACAGCACTACTTATATCAGGCCGCACAATTTAAAAGTTAAGACAACCGTCTGGGGATGTAATGCCGAAGAAAGGTAGAAAAATTAATAACGGCGATGTATGTGCTACAATTCGATTATGGCAAAAATTGTACTATTGAAAGTAATATGTAAGCTAAAGTGAGTATATAAAGGAAAATAAAAATCT
This sequence comes from Ectobius pallidus, assembly GCA_964059195.1. NCBI lineage: Eukaryota > Metazoa > Arthropoda > Insecta > Blattodea > Ectobiidae > Ectobius > Ectobius pallidus. The sequence goes on from CAXKWD010000008.1 coordinate 42,905,699, forward strand.
CAAAAATTGTATATCTCAAAAAACGTTATGTTGAATAGTTAAATATTTTAATGTTACACTAGTACTACCGCATCTTTACTGCTGCTTTCAGTGTTGTGGTGGTCTTTCTACGTTATCTTATCTTATTTATTATCTCTTTATGTAATATCCCCAATATTAGTATGCCATCTGCTACTGATGCTATGGATCTCCGCTATCAGTGATATTTAAATTTAGCATATACAATCAAAATACTATTCACTATTTGAAGAGGGACTCACCGCAACTTTGTAGGAGAAATTTTATCTATAGGAGAATTACCATCACCCTGGAAGGGTCGACCTGGTTGGCGCAGTCAGTATTGCGCTGGCTTTCTGTGCGGGTTCGATCCCGGCCCAGGTCGATGGCATAATTTTATGTGTGCATAAATGTGACAGACCCATGTCAATAGATTTACTTGCATGTAAAAGAACTCCTGCGAGACAAAATTCCGGCACACCGGCAACCTAAGTTGCAAAAATTCCCGTTGCTAAATAACCATAACCAACCAAGCGTGGAAGGTACTGGATGGTATGCATGGCCTGAGGTCTGTATTACACAATAAGAACAAAAATAGGTTTGGTTTTTCCCTTATATTTTCCTATCTATATACATATAATACATTTGGTTAGTGTGATTTGTAGTTATAACATATTGCTTATATGAAATTTCTATTGTGGAATTGATCTTTATGTATCACAAACTTACATTTATACAGTATTGAAGTATGGCATGCCTATGTTAAAACTATATATATATATATATGTATAAAATACAGAATCAATTTAGTAATTCATGAAAACACGATAAATAGTAAATTCTAGCCTTTATCAATTATGCTTTACATCTCAGCAGTTTATAAATAATTTGGTTTATTACAAAGGCTTGGCCGCATGATGTAAAGGAATAGTTAGCCTTCGAATTATAAAACACGCAATATTTACATTTTGGCATTCATAGGCCCGGGATTGTTACACAAAATTACTCGCGACGTTAAGGTAGATTGAGCTGTGACAAACTACTCGCGACATGAACTATTGATACTAACAACCTGAATACTGTAACTAGAGAGTATGAAACCAGCACTACGGCATTTTACATAAGAAGATAGCGGGATTGAAAATTGAACCGAGACACGTAAATATAACATCGTCTGAGTACAGCTTCAAGGCAAATATCAAACAAATAACATGACTGCATTCACCCGTCACTAATACCCAGGCATAGTAATGCTCTTTAAGCCTTAAATGAAACTGTCGAATAGAATTACGAGTTGTACGGAATTATCCTAGTTTGCCTTCATCTTCGAATAATCAAGACCAATGTCAAACATGCGGGCTGTGCACGCGCCAAGAACATCTTGAGAGTTCTAATATATACGTCAATATAAGTTAGAATTACGTATTACCACCGATATGTCTAACCATTATTCTGGACCATTCTAATTAACTGAATAAACCATGATGTCACCACTGTAGCCAAACCCTGTTCATGAAAATACTATTCTTATTAAGTAAGTGGCACTGAAACTTTACAAGTAGCGACCGCATGTACACTATTATTTTTATAATCGCTACAGTAATACTGTAAAATTTAAATAACATTGTAGAAGAGAACATAATTGTTAAATTATTAATCTGTAGTTAATGTTTGTATTTTGAAAATAGGAAAATAAAATTAACAAAATTAAATGATAACAGAATGCTTCCTGGTTAAGCAACCTAGACGAGTAGTAATAACAAAGATATAGTCCGCCGACGCCTAGCGTCGCGACGCCCCAACTCTATTTTAAACTAATTGCAGTTAGGCCATCCTGACACTCTTGGCTATCATATGAAACCACCCCATCCCTCTATCATCCCCAAATCAAAGTTATGCCCAAAATAAGATTTGGTAGGTAATGCAGAGACCTGCAATACCAACCTTAAAACAAATCTTCTAAAACCAATAAAAATATTAACAGAAAAATAAGGAAATGTGATACAAAGAGTTAGCCCCCTTATGAAATATTTTTCAACCTTACTAGAGGGGTAGTTTTTAAGAAGGAAAAATTAAGATAATTTTTAAAATCTAGTATTATAAAGGATAGGTGACAGGAATAAAGACATTATGAATAACCGTAACAAGAGGGTGAATTTCACGTACCCCTAGCCACCCCTAAGGCAAAAATAAGTGTTAGATTAGCAAAATAAGAGATTTACATGACCAAATAACCAGAATAATGTTAACAAAATATAAGGAAATGCTATACAAAGGAGTTAACCCCTTATGAATTAATTTTCAACCCCCTATAGGGGTAGTTTTAAAAAATAAAAATAAAGATAATTTTTGAAATCTAGTATTATAATTCATAGGTGACCTTATGACCATCCATGACGAAAGGGTGGTTCTCACGCCCACTTCTAATCTAACCCATTTAAAATTGTTTTTTCGACATATTTACATCCAACTGAGTGATATCAACTATCTGACATGATTTACACCCCCACATGAATTATTTTTACACAGGGGTGGTTTTTTAAGGTCACCAGGTTTTGAAAATATGGACAACTTCAGCCACTGTAAATCGTCTAGAGGCTATTTTTCTCCCCCACATGCAATCTAAGCAATTAAAAAATTATTTTTCGACATATTAACATCTTACATAATAATACTAACTATCTTAATTGATTTACACCCTCAAATGATGTAATTTTACATAGGGGTGGTTTTCAAGGTCACCCAGGTTTTTACAGATATGGACAACTTGAGCCACTGTAAATCGTCTAGAGGGTAGTTTTCACCCCCATTTGCAATCTAAGCCATTATAAAAATTATTTTTCGACATATAAATATTCTACAGTGTAATATTAACTATCTGACATGATTTACACACCCAAAAATTTAATTTTATGTAGGGGTGGTTTTCAAGGTCAATCAAGTTTTTGCAGATATGGACAACTTGAGCCACTATAAATAGTCTTGAGGGTGTTTTCCACCCCCTCAACCAACCTAACCCGTTAAAAACTTAGTTTTAGACAGTAAAATAATCCTATTGAGTGATAGCAACTATCAAACATGACATACACCTTAAAAGGGGTTAATTTTATGAAGGGGTAATTTTTCAAGGTTCAAGAAAAAGACAGATTAAACCATTATAAATTGTCTGGATGATGTTTTCAACCCCTAGTATCATTTCTTAACCAACGGATTCCCTACAACTAAGCTGTTTGAACAAACCCAACAGTCGACTCTAAAACTGGTTTTAACCAGATCGATAAAGTAGTGACTTCCGCATTAAAAGTATATTTTCAAGATTAAAAAATCATAGTGTATTATATCAATTTTCAAGCTATTATAAAGGGTTTTCACCCTTAAAAAACTAAAAATTATATTTGTATGTTACACCAAATGTAGGACATGTAGCCCACCATAACCGGATGAAGGCTCAGCAACTCCTAATTTATGACAATTCAGGATGAGAGGAGAGGAATTCAAGGTTAAACGTAAAAGGAAAGACATACCGAATGGTACACCGTTCCTTTTTAAAATAAAGACAAAGAAGAATGTTAGTAAAGATTGTTTATTTCAAGGTCATCCTTCACCAATTAACAGATTATCAAGTTGTACATTTTTGCTAGGGTAAAACATTATCATTTTTTTTTATTTCATCCACAGATGAAATAACTATTACAAAGAATCATACAAACATAGTTTTTTTGGACACATCTATAGGATAGCTTGGAGCTCAGAACAACGATTAAAGTTTAGATACAAGTGATTTATTTTCATTAATCAAGCCCTTTTTAGGTGTGCAATCTATTCCAAACAGTTCAAGACTATTCTTAAAGGTATTAACAACGGTGTTGTTAAATTCACTGTATTGTATTATTTTGTTATCCAGGAAGAAGTATAACAACCCATCTGTATACCTAAACACGTTATCTATTTTTTTGGGAATCCCGTGGAAAACATTAATAACGTAATGATAGTTAGCTGGTTTTATAGCACAATCGTCAATCTCTAAAGCTAAACCGTCATTATAAAACAGATATGTTATTCCTCTATACGTGTTTACACCAGCTGCAAAGAGTTGTTTCTAATATCAAAAGTAGGTACAGGTTTAGGATAGCCGGGCAAAAGCCTAAATGTTTTATGTTCAGCGAGATACTGTTTAGTACCGACTATCATAACGATGTAGGAATTTGGTTTTTGATAAACAGCTGTCACATTAAACTCTTTAGGTAAGTGCTCTACCCAAGTGGGTATGAAAAAGGGAGAGTGTATTTCCATATCTACTAAATCTATAATCCATACCCATTCTCTATAAAACACATATAATGCATTATTAACTAATATAAATGTGTTAACGTTTTTCAGTTTACACAGGTCGGGAACAACACTCGGCACAGGTCTACCAGAATCATACTGAGGAGTTGATGATGACGTAGGTTGATTTGATGATGTCGTAGGTCGAGTCGATGATGGCGTAGGTCGAGGTGATGAAGGCCTAGGCCGAGGTGTTGAAGACGGAAGGAGCGGTGGTGATGGCTGAGGCCAAGGTCGTGATGACGGATTACCATATCGTTTTCTAGCTTCAGCAATATCATTAACGTTCAATTGGAGTTGTGGATGATAGGGATTGTAAAATGCATAATTTTGATAACAAAGAGCTCTGCAATAATTATCATCCTCATTTTCCATATTTCATTACTAGTTTGTCGCGCTAATAATATTGCCACCGTCTCTCCTAAAACATAGCGCAGCACCCTTAAACTAGCAATGAACTATGGAAAACCTTTTGAGGATGAGGATTATTGAAGAGCTCTTTTTTTTTATCAATATTCGGTTTCTTTGTTTCAATACAGGTTAATTCAGGTCTCTGTTTTACCTATCTAAATCTTCTTTTGATAGTTGATAAGAAGATTGTTTGAACTGATAAGTCTTTTGGAATAGGCTATGTAATTTTGTTTAGTGAGAGTTGTACTTTCGTAATTTTAAATAAAGAAATGACTTCATATCCTGTGTCGATGGACAAGTTAAAGGATACTTTGTGGATTAAGTTAGTAATTTTTTCATTATTTTTAGCACAATTGATAATATTTTCATCTCCTGCTAGACATGATCTATATAATCCATTTGTTCTCCTATTTCTTTGTTTGTTCACAGCCACATTGTATAAATTTTTAAGGCTCTTAGAGTTGTGTTTGTCTTACTGTTTAGTAATACACAAACATTTCACCTTTTAAATGTATAATTGACTTCATTTTCTCTGTCAATTCGACATGTTCAATCACGATTTGTGGATTTTTTTTAGGAAATTTTCATTTTTATGCACGATTGGCATTATTTTCCTCTCTAACTAAACATATTCTATACATTCCTTTTGATACAGATCATTTTATTTATTTCTTTGTTAATTTACATCCACATTGTTTGAATTGTTAAGACTATTAGAGTTGTCTCTATTGTATTGTTTAGTAATAGGTAAAATTTCCACAAATTAAGTGTATCAATTACTTTATAACCTGTCATGCGTTCAAGTTCGATCATAAGTTGTGGATTTATTTCGTAATTTTCAATTTTTATGAACAATTGACATTATTATTCTCTCTAGGTAGACATGTTCTAAATGTTCTCTTTTGTTTAATATGTTTTCCCCCTATTTCTTTAATAGTTGGCAACAAGATTGTTTGAATTGATAAGTCTTTTGGAATAGCCTATGTCATTTGGTGTAGTGAGAGTTGTAGTTTCGTAATTTTAAATATAGAAATGACTTAATTTCCTGTGTCGATGGACATGTTCAAGCATGATTTGTGGAATAATTTAGTAGTTTTTCATTATTTTAGCACAGTTGATAATATTTTCAGCTCCTGCTAGACATGTTCTATATAATCCCTTTGTTTACAGTTGTGTTTTCCTATTTCTTTGTTAGTTTACAGCCATATTGTTCAAATTGTTAAGGTTCTTAGAGTTATATTTGTCCTATTGTTTAGTAATACGTAAACATTTCACATTTTAAATGTATAAATGACTTCATTTTCTCTGTCAATTGGACATGTTCAATGATGATTTATGTATTTTTTACGTAATTTTCATTTTTAAACGCACAACTGACATTATTTTCCTCTCTAACTAAAGATGTTCCATATATTTCTTTTGTTTACAGATAATTTTCTTTATTTCTTTGTTAATTTACATCCACATTGTTCGAATTGTTAAGACTATTAGAATTGCCTCTGTTGTATTGTTTAGTACTATGTAAAAATTTCACAATTTAATTGTATCCGTTTACGTTTACGTTCACGTTTGCATTTACGTTCGCATTCACGTTTACGTTTACAGTTACATTGACGTTTGCATTTACGTTTACGATCACGTTTACGATTTCTTTTATGGTCACATTCACGTTTACGTTCATATTCATGTTTACGTTTATATTCTTGTAACATTACACCATCTTTAACAATCAACTAATCATGTTCCAGTTTATATTAAAAGCCCAATATAGTAAATGATGCATGTGCCACATAAAGCATTAATATATATTACCATTTTTTATGTCTGTTTGATTTTTAGAATCAACTTGTATGTATTTTTTGAGGTGGGCATTATCATATTGTTTTATTGACGTTACCTATTCTGAAGTTCTCAAGTTCCAGCGTGTGTGTGTAATATATTTTTTTGCCCATTTTTAATAGTTTACATCCATTTTGTATGTACTGTTAAGAATGTCATTATCGTATAGTTGTACATTTTAAATGCATAAATGATTTAGATTCCTCTGTCTACTTTTCACGATGAATCATGTTTTGCTGGTGATACCTACCCTGTGCCTCTCTACTCAGTATGGAAGAGACACCTTTGTCATATTGATATGTAATTTTTGTGCACAAATGACTATTTTCATAATTTCTTTGCTAGTTTAAAGTCATTTTGTTTTGATTCTCAAACATTTAGAGCTGTCTTTGTCATATTGTTTAAATTAGTTGAACCTGAGGGATATAGTGTTAGGTTGGGCAAGACAGAATATACCGTTTACTTTATTGAAATGGTATGTTAAATTGAATTTATCTTTGTTTGTATTGAGCATATAAGACTCTATATTATTCGTGTCAGGTTGGCCGAGTGGTCTATGGCGCCAGATTTAAGATCTGATACCCAATGGGGAAAGTGGGTTCGAATCTCACACCTGGCAGAAATTTTATTCGGATTAGAGCCAATGAATTTAAGGCTTTAATGCACTAAAGTATAACTAACCTTGAACAAGTATGATAATGATCATGCGTCGTGAGGAAGATTACACGTGGCAATGACTGTGCATAAAGGTTTTGTGGCGTAGTTTTATTCTTGTAACAAGGTCGTGAAGGTTTTTCCCCCAGGATATACATAATAAGGCTATTTGCGTTTGGAAAACGATCAGTTACAATGGAACGTTGGAATATGTTGGAGAGCGAGGAGCGACCTATCACCTATCATATATTTGACAACAGAGGTGTTGTTGTCAAAGAGGTGATTCATCCCTTTACATTTACCAGAATCAAAAAGTATTACAAAATTCACGAGGAATTAGTATAGGTGTTTCCATGCGGGCGATCAAACAAAATGGTTGCTGGTCAGCAACGGAAGTTTGATCACGACTTCAATCACCACGAGGAAGTGTGCACGGGAGAGGAACGTTACAGAACTTGTTTAATCCTGCCAATCCTCTGATGGGAATATGAAGCAGAAAATGAGACACAAAGTGTGAAACATTTATGAGGACATCACAAAAGGTATAACATATTTAAGTTTTCGTATGGTAACCAAATAGGAATTCTTTTTTTCTTTCTGACCACTTCTTTGGTTTCAGGCTGTAGATATGTTAATTGCTACGCATCAGAGAAAAATGGAGGAGAGGGGAGGTGGCGATTGCAACAGCTTACGTCATCGATAGGATATATAAGCGGCTGCATCACTGCCGAGACCATGTTGGTGGAACAAGATCGTCTCTTCAACATGTTACGGCTTGCAATTATTTTAACAATTGCCCTCTGTGACTGGGCGGAGGTTATGATGGTTGACGACGATCAAGAAATGGCAGTTAATTATCTCGAGAAGTATGGATATCTGTCGTGTAATAGCAACACACTACGAGTCAAACGAACTTTCGAAGAAGCTCTTGCCATGTTTCAAGCTAATTATGGACAATGTATTTTCAAAGTTAGATAATGACACTTTGATTTTAACGAGGACAGCGCGATGCGGAGTTGCAGATATAACGTACTCTGAAGAGTTGAACAAGTGGAGCAAAACACATTTAAAATGGAATTATATCACCATGGACCAAAAGGCTATAGACATTGCATATATGGCTTTTGAAAAATGGCATCTATATCTGGTGTCACTTTCTCAAGAGACTTAATACAACCAGATATCTTTATAACTAATCAGAGAGGATACCATAAACTTCAACTTCACAATGTTAATTGTTCTGACATTTTCGTGAAATCAGACCGTGTTTTAGCACATGCCATCCATCCTGCTGATAGTCTTCGTCTTGAAATTAACATTAACGACAACTTACAGTAGTCTACAAAAACGACTTTCTCTGGTGATCAAACGGTCAGCAGTCTGTATTACGTACTCCTTCATGAAATTGGACTCACGCTGGGAATATCACACTTAAACGATAAGGACGCTGTAACGTATGCATTTTACAATCCCTATCATCCACAACTCCAATTGAACGTTAATAATATTGCTGAAGCTAACTATCATTACGTTATTAATGTTTTCCCCGGGATTCCCAAAAAAATAGATAACGTGTTTAGGTATACAGATGGGTTGTTATATTTCTTCCTGGATAATAAAGTAATACAATACAGTGAATTTAACTACACCGTTGTTAATGCCTTTAAGAACTGAACTTTGGAATAGATTGCACACCTAAAAAGGGCTTGATTAATGAAAATAAATCACTTGTACCTAAACTTTAATCGTTGTTCTGAGCTCCAAGCTATCCTACAGATGTGTCCAAAAAAACTATGTTTGTATGATTCTTTGTAATAGTTATTTCATCTGTGGATGAAATAAAAAAAATTATAATGATTTACCCTAGCAAAAATGTACAACTTGACAATCTGTTAATTGGTGAAGGATGATCTTCATATAAACAATCATTACTAACATTCTTCTTTGTCTTTATTTTAAAATTGAACGGTGTACCATTCGGTATGTCTTTCCTTTTACGTTTAACCTTGAATTCCTCTCCTTTCATCCTGAATTGTCATAAATTAGGAGTTGCTGAGCCTTCATCCGGTTATGATGGGTATGACATTTTACTATTTTGAGGGTTTAGCTTTAGTTGGAATGGGGTTTACCTTTGCCCTGGTTTAACATTGGCTACATGTCCTACATTTGGTGTAACATTCAAATATAATTTTGAGTTTTTTAAGGATGTAAACCCTTTATAATTGCTTGAAAGTTGATATAACGCACTATGATTTTTTAATCTTGAAAATATTGCCACAAAGCCAGATTCGCCCAGAAATCGCCAGAATGACAGACATATAGAAAGATCGCGTTCCCCTATTGGACGGGCGGGAGGCGACAGCTGGTGGGCGTGACGCGGAACAATAATTGGACTGTGCGCACTCGTGGGAGAGGCCAGTAGAGGGGCCACGAACCGCGCAGGCATTCTAAACCATGCGCGGGCAGAGTCTTCTAGATATCGGATTCAGGATATTCGACAAGACCATATAAGGGCACGAGCAAGCCGACGCGGACAGAGTAACAGCGACAGTCAGGCAAGGAGAGACAGTCCGTGAGTCAGTCAGTTAGTGGGAGTCAGTCCGCGAGGAGTGATGAACCAGTCAATGTAGACAGTATCAGCAACATATTCAGTGAGTTAGTAGCAGAGAGTCAGTCAGTGGGAGTCAGTCCGCGAGGAGTGACGAGCCAGCCAATGTAGACAGAGATTCAGTCAATGAGAAAACAGTCAGTCAGTAACAGTCAGTAACAGCGAAAGAGAGTCAGCGTCAGAGTGTGAACTGGACCTAGAGGACTGATCAGCGCGACCTCAAGTAAGTGTGTCTTGAGGAGCTGAGGACCTGGACGGAGTGAACCGATCAGCGCGGCCTCAAGTAACTGTGACTGGAAAGCTGAGGATCCAGTGACCGGAGGGACTAGTCAACGGAGGGACCAGCGAACGGAAGACCTAGTCAACGGGGAACTAATGACCGGAGGGACTGGTGAACGGAAAGACTAGTGAACGGAAGAGCTGGTGAGCTGATGTGGACTGGACTGGGACACTGCTGTAACGTGGAAGTGAACTGGAGAACATTCAGGAGTTTTCTGGCTGTATTCACAACTATTATAGGAAATAAAGGAACCTCCATCCTTCAATTAGAAACTTGGTGTTCTGATTTTGAACCCCGACGAGCCCTTGTTACAATATACTATAAATGCGGAAGTCACTACTTTATCGATTTCGTTAAATCCAGTTTTAGAGTCGAGTGTTGGTTTTGTTCTAACAGCTTAGTTGTAGGGAATCCGTTGGTTAAGAAATGATACTAGGGGTTGAAAACATCATCCAGACAAATTATAATGGTTTAATCTGTCTTTATCTTGAACCTTGAAAAGTTTCCCCGTCATAAAATTAACCCCTTTGAAGGTGTATGTCATGTTTGATAGTTGCTATCACTCAATAGGATTATTTTATTGTCAAAAACTAAATTTTTAACGGGTTAGATTGGTTGTGGCGGTGAAACACACCCTTGTAGCAGGTCATTTTCTACTACGTCTCATTTTGAAGTTTTTGAATCTGATAATTCCGCAGATGGCCATTTCCTGTGGTGCGCGGCAATCGCTTTTCTGTTTCGTTGGGAGTGTAGCGGGCGATGACGATGGCTCGTCATTACCGTGGGATTGTTTAGTGAGTGTGGATCGTGCTTCTTGAGATGGCCAGGAGAGACGTGGAGCTCCGGGATATTAGTGAGTCTCAGAAAATGTAGGATATATGCATTTTTAATCAAGCGATACATTCTTTCTCTTATCTTCTTTCTCTGCACAAATGTAAGTAAGCTTTTTCAATATTCTTCTAATGATACTGTTCCTTTTCGATGTGTTGCTGCGTAGGGTTCAAAGCTCCTATAGGTGAAATACTAGTTCAGAACAACAAGGAAACATTTCATTCTGTGATCAATGCTCTTATTTGATTTATTAAAGGTATACATTTAAATGTGTGCGGTTCGTGGAAACGCCCACGAAACTTCTAGAAACACGTACCGTGATCTAGGTCATTCAGACAAAATGATATAAATTCTCATGTGTGAATTGCATGTAACTTGCATGTATTAAAATTAAAACCTAAGGTGCTGTTCCGTTTTAAACAAATACTCGTCGAAGTTTTCATCACTCAGTGTAAGGAAATAAAATAAAATAGATTTGTTTCACAACAATATTCAGATTAAAATTTGAGCATAATCGTAACGCTATTAATACTTTCTGTGACGAAGTTAGGCAGTCTATTTGTCTTGCCATTGAATGGAATTTTATGTCCTATATGATACTATGTATAGATTATTTTGGGACAGCATCCTATTATGCTATATATTGACTTAGCCTATTTATGGGGAATTCTTCCACAGGCTAGATGTTGTATTGTACAGTCTCTGCTAGAAGTTACGATATATATAATTCTGTGTGCTTTACTCATTCTCCCATAATTTAGAAATATCATATTTATCCTGGTAGAGTTCTTTTATACTGCTTGAGTAAACATTTGGAATCAGCATATTACCAAAAAAGTCAATTTTCAGCTATCCAAATTGCTCTATTGTTCCATGATACAAAGGTATAGGCCTATTTCATAATTTAATTGTTTACACATCTGAATAATTATTTAAAAAAAACTATTGTATTCTTGCATTGACATTCATAGATTTATGATGGCAGAGGCTATACAGTAAATCTTTATTACAGATGTAATATATAATTTCAGAGTAGTGAAAATAAGAGATTGCATATATAAGGCGTTCGGTATTCGAATTTGTAGAACAGATTTTGATGTAAAGGGATTGCATATATAAGGTTGTCAGTATTCGACTTTTGTAGAACAGATTTTGATATAAAAAGAATTATCTTTGAAGCATAATTTACAGGTAGTGCACGTTAGCCTACGTTTTGAGATATTGTAGAGTGTACCTATATTTGAAGGCTGTCTTTAGGCAACATATTCACAGTACGTGAAGTACATCTTATTGTGTGATATCTTTATTCAATGTTACCTTATTTTGGGGAGTTATTTCCCATATGTACAGGGTGATATTATTTAAGCGATATCCTTAAGCCAAAGCTTACTAATAATTATTGGTAGAATATTGTGAAACATTTTCTCTGTTCTTTTCATTAGAAAATTTTAGTCAGTGATAAATGAATATTTGCATTTTCTATTATAAATTAATTTTTTATAGTATCTTTGATTAAAATTTTTTAATTCATATTTTGGACTTAATAAGTACTCATAATTTTCCAGATCATAATTTACAGTAACTCTTATTGAAATTTTCTTCTAGTGCTATTTTGGATTTAATAAAATCGAAGATAGTTATTCAGGTTATTAAGGTTGTGTTTTGGTTATGTAATCCAGTTTCAGTAATTTAGAATAAACCTTGCTGATATTTTTCTAATTGCTATTTTGAGTCAACTAATCGTTGATAGATATTCAGACTATTTATATTGTCATTCTTGTATTGTAAATCCTATCACACGTTTTGTAGACCTTCTTAATTGTCATTCCGGACTTAATCAAAATTTATGCTGGTTAGTTACCCGATTTAATTCTAGTCTTATATAGTCATCATCATCATCATCCTATCATGTATTAGGCCTAGGGGCCCGTTACGGTCTCAATCCATCATTTAAGGGGTCTGCCCAATGATCTCTTGCCTGATGGTTGGTAATTTAGAATTTGACGGGGTATTCTTGTTCGGCTCATTCTTCTTACGTGGGATTTCCAGTTGTTTCTATATTTTTGTATATAGTCCATGATTGGTTCTGCTTGTAATTCTTTCATAATATCATAGTTTCTTTTGTGATCTGTTCTTGAGTAGCCTGCAGTGCGCCTCATAAATTTCATTTCTGACGTAGTTAGTCTCTGTGTATCCATACTACGTATTGTCCAGGCCTCACTGCCGTAACACAATATCGGTCTGGCTAATGTTTTGTAGATTCTAGTACGTGTGTGTTTCTGTACTATGTTAGGTTTGAAAATGTTATTAATTATTCCTGTTACTCTGTTGAATTTGATAATTTTTTGACTGAAATCTTTTTCTTCTTCATATGAGAGTTGATATCCAAGGTAATTAAATGTATTGGTTTGTTCTAATGTTTTATTGTTAATGACAATTTTACTGCAAACTGGATCTTTCCCAATAAAGGCCATGACTTTAGATTTTTCTGTTGAGATTTCCATATTGTAATTTTTTGCAATTTGATGGAATGAGTGAACTGAATGTTGAAGGTCATCTTCTGAGTTCGCTATAAACACAATGTCATCTGCGAACAATAGGATGTCCAATTTATATAATCTGTTAAGTGGTATGCTACCATGTGGTTTTAATCTCCATTCTTTAATGGCAGAGTTCATATATATTATGAAGAGCAGGGGCGAAAGACCGCAGCCTTGTCTGACACCTTGGTTTATTGGTCTGCAATCAGACAGTTTGTTTTCCATTTTAACTTGTATGTAGTTATCTTTGTAAATATCATATATGGCTTTGATCAATTGATCCGGGATTCCATCATATGCAAGAATTTCTAATAATTTGTTTTTATCGACTTTATCGAAGGCTTTCTTCAGATCAATAAATGCCATGTGTGTCTCAACATTAAATTCTCTGTGCTTTTCTATTAGGAGTTTCAGAGTGAAGTATCCATCAGCACATGATCTTCCTTTTCGGAATCCATTCTGAGCTTCATCAAATGTATTTGCATAGTAATCAGTTAATTTTGATTTTAACAGTTTGGTGTATATTTTATAGCCTGAATTCAGCAGGCTTATCCCTCTAAAGTTATCGCAATTATTTATATCTCCTTTCTTGTGTAGTGGGATTACAGTGGCTTGTAGCCAACTTTTAGGAGGAGGACCTTCATTATAAATTCTATTTAAAAAGTTTAAGAGCCTTTCATTAAAGGCATATCCTGCATATTTGAATAGTTCTAAATTAAGGCCATCTTCACCTGGGGCTTTGTTATTTTTGCATTGGAGTAGTGCGGTTTCTAGTTCTTCAAGTGTGAAAATATTTGTAAAGTTATTGTTAGAGGACAGGAGATTTATGTTTGCATTTTTTTGCTGCCATAAATTTTGAAAATATTCTATCCAGTTTTCTAAAGGTATTGTATTTAATTTTACTCTTTCTTGTACTTCTCCATTTAGTTGTTTAAAAATTTTATATGTTTTTGGATTTGGTCTTGTGATATCTATTTCCAGTTGGGTAGTAAAAGCATTCCAACTTTCTCTGTGATTCCTTCTGACTTCCCTTTTTGCTATTGCTCTTTTCTTTTTGTACTCTATTTCATCGGCAAGTGTCTTAGTTTATAGGTATTTTCTGAATGCTTCACGTTTATCCTCAATAATTTTGGCTAGGTTTTCGTCCCATTTACGTAAACCATGTCTTCTCATCCATTTCTTCTTTTTTCCTATGCTTTCGTTGGCAGCTGTATTTATAATATATTTTAATCTGCTCCATTCTTCTTCTATAGTGTTACCAATTTCTACATTTAATAGGTTTGAAACTCTCTTTTGGTAGAGCCAGCGGATACTAGGGTCATTTAGTAACTGTACTTTGAAAGTGTATGTGGGTCGTGTAATGAATGATTTCTTCTTAAACCATCTTGGAGGAAATCGTGCTGGGGCCACTACCAGGTAATGATCTGATTATATGATCTTATATAGTATCCTTATTATTTTCTAAATTTATATTTCCAGGTCTTGTAAAAGTCATTACTATTTTGTTAATCTTATTGTATGTTCACTTTAGTCCCTCCATTCGGTATTTTGGATTTTTCTGATACATTTTATGCACTGATTATATAATCTGAGTTATAACCATATCTCATTATTAACACTTATATTCTCCTCCCTAGTGAGGAATGTATTATTTTTGGCACTAGGTAAACATCTTGCTCCGCCCCCTCAGTACTTAGTCTATTGTGATAGTAATTAATTTATTGTTTGTTAGGTTCATAGTTGCCTTCCAGATTCACCTTCTCATTTCTCTCACTGCCTGCATGCAGACGTGCTCTAGTGCTGCTCCGCTCTCAGAATGGGTGATAAGGAAGCGCACATTTTGTTAGCATGTAAATTTTGCCTACGGACATTTGGTGAATTTGACGAAATTGTAATATGTAGTGGTGAATGTAGTGGAAGTGTTCATCTAAATTGTGTGTCTCTTAAAGCTAATGAAAGAAAAGTATTACACGAATTCAAAAGTCTATATTGGAAATGTGACGTGTGCAATCAAGTTGAGGTTAGTTCCGCCAATCTAACTATATCGAGGCTGCTAACGGTCATTTCTAAATTATGTGACAAACTAAATGAGATGAAGACATCTTTTAATAAACTTGAGTTTACTAGAGACCACTCTTGTGATTGCGTAAATATTGTTTCCACAATCAGCACGGAAATGTTCAACATGAGTGAGCATCAGTTAAACCTGAAAAAGCAGCTTGATGACTTATCACTTCAGCAGAGTGCGGTAGTGAATGAATTAGCTCAGTATAAAGAAACAAGGATTGTTAATAAAGACATAAATGAGTTTAAAGGTAATAATAATAATAATGTGTCGATCTGTGATCGTGACCTAAGTATTAGTGACAAGACTGTATTGGTCGGTAGCTCTGCTGATACATCATTGAGTAACTCTGTTCAAATCAGCCAGAATACAAGAATAAACAACAACGACGATTGCAGAAGTTGCGAACAAGTGGCTATGGAAACTAACATAACCAAGTACAGTGATATAGTCAAAACAGCTTTGACAACTAGATTGCAGTCTACTTCTTGTAATGATGAACCCGGACCAAGTGGAAGTAACCACAGTGACAATAACTGGACTACAGTTTCTTATAGTAAGAAATCTAAAGCGCCATGTAACGACAAAAAGGATGTGGTAGGCCTACCACTGGCAAGGAAGCGCAGCTACGAATTCTTAACCGGGAACAGCACTAATAGTAAAAGTAAACTTATCACAGTAGAAAAAACTAATTTCTTGTTCATATCTCGGCTGGATCCAGGTATGGAATGTACCAACATGCTTGAGTACCTAAATGACTATATGAGTATAAGTGCCAACTATGAAGTTGAAAAACTTAAATCCAAATTTCCAGGTTATAGTTCGTTTAAAGTAGGAGTACCACTTTCACTTATGAATGTCGTTTATTCTGCTGACTTTTGGCCGTCTGGTACTTTCATCAGTAAATTCAGATTTCCGAGGAGTTCTTTAAACTCCCTTGCAACGAAAGAGAAAAAAATAACCTAGAATATTTGCATCCTAAAAGCATTAATTTAGATTTTCATGCTGAAAAACAATTTGACTTTAAAATTCTGTACTGGAATGTTCAGTCTATCTTCAACAAAATTGATTAGGCCTACATTACGCAACTTCTCAATGATTTAAATATTGATATACTGTGTGTGACTGAACATTGGTTAACCTTATTCGAGTTGTCCACAGTAAAAATTGAAGGATTTTATTTAAGTGATTCCTATTGTAGGTCAAGTAAAGGCAAACATGGTGGTTCAGCTATATTCGTCAAACAAGGTATTTTATCTAAGAAGACAGTTGATTTTACCGATCTATCTACTGATAATATATTTGAAGTAAGTTAAGTGGAATATTTATTGAGAGCCTTAATGGTTTCTGCTTATGTCTATATAGAACACCTGCTAATAGTAATTGTATCTTGGAGGTTTTTCTATCTAAATTAAATGAACTTTTTAGTATTTTGTATAAATCATCTTTTAATACTAATATTGTATTAACAGCAGATTTTAACGTTGATTTTTGTGGAACTAGCAGTCACACTAAAGACTTGTTGAATTTATTTGAGAGCTTCGGCCTACGTGCTACTAATGACCAACCAACTCGTCCAGGTCGGGATGGCAACCATGGTACAGCCATTGATAACATTATTAAAAATATTCATGTAGAGAAATGTTCCGTCAATCTCCTCCCAACTGTTTTTTCGGACCATGATGCTTTAATATTTCAGACTGCTTTACCCAGCAAAAGATCTGCTGGTGTATTTTCCTCATACAGTTCCATAAGGCCTTTTAATGAAATGACTATTGTTTATTTTATATATTTATTGAAACAGGTGAATTGGTTTGGTATATATAGTGTACATGATATTAATGATAAACTTAATAATTTATTCTATATATTGCAACGCATTGTAGATAAGGCTTTTCCTTTAAAGTTCGTCAAGTCAGGTATTAGTATGAAAGGTAGTAAAAATAAGTGGTACACTAGGGAGTTGAATGTTTTAAGAGATAAATGTCTATTCTATTATAAGTTGTTTACTCATTATGGAGTGACTTCTGCTAAATGTAAATATGCTGCACTAAAAAAAATTTACAAATCAAAACTTCGGTCAACCAAAATCAATTATTATTCTAATGTTATTGGTAATTCTAAGAATAAATGCAAATCTACTTGGTCTGTCGTCTCTGACCTTTTGAATGATAATTCCAAATCTAATACATCTTCTTCTGTTTTGAATGCTAATGGTTTTAATTCTTTCTTCGTTAACATTTCTGAAAGCATTGTACCTAATATACCTAATGACAGTACCGCTATGGATTTTCTTCCACTATTAGACAAACCTAACAGCACATTTACATTTAAGCATACTTCTGTCGAAGCCATGTATGATGTCATTCTCAAACTCAGTAACAGCTCCTCTCTAGATGTATATGGTATGAACGCAAAGATTCTTAAAATAGCTTCAGAATTAATTTGTGAACCTCTGGTGCATATTTTTAACTGTTGCATTGATAGATGTATTTTCCCTGACATGCTGAAATTCGTCAAGGTAATTCCCATTTATAAAAAGGGATGCAAACATGATTATAACAATTACAGGCCTATTAGCATTGTTCCAATTGTTTCTAAAGTCTTTGTGATTCTATTGAACAAACAGATTGTACAATACTTTGAAATTAATACTCTTTTCACTCCAACCCAATACGGATTTAGAGCTGGACGTAGTACTATAGATGCTGTTATTGCTTTTGTTAAACGATGCTTTGAAGGACTAGAAACTGGTAACTTTGTTCACAGTAGATTTTTTTATTTAACAAAGGCTTTCGACACCGTGTGCCACAGTTTTCTTCTCCAGAAGCTTGCTTTCTATGGTTTTGGTAATGCTAGTGTTGAGTTATTATCATCCTATTTAAATGGAAGATACCAATCCGTGTGTTTCAATGGTAAAACCTCTGAATTTAAGCAAATTATGAATGGTGTCCCTCAGGGCTCCGTTCTTGGGCCTGTTCTATTTATTATATACATAAACGATCTGTCAGTAAATGTTCAAAATGAATGTCTGGAAACTTATTTATTTGCTGACGACTTGGCACTCAATGTAGTCCATAAGAATTCTGACTTTTTAACTAACACAGTCGATCAAATGTCTACTAAGGTTCTTGAATGGTGTAATGCTAATAAGCTCAAATTAAATCATGCTAAAACAGTTGATTTGAAATTTAATATTAGACCTCAAGAGTATGATCGAGACAAATACTTTAGATTCTTAGGCAATCACATTGAACCTGGCTTGGGCTGGACATCTCATACAAACTACGTTGCTAGCAAAATTAGTAGAAGTTTATTTATCTTAAGGCTACTAAGTCACAGCCTAGGTCCTGCTTCCTTATTAACTGTTTACTATGCTTTTGTTCACAGCCACCTAAGTTACGGAATTCTGTTATGGGGCAATCATTCTACTGCTAAGAAAATATTTATTTTGCAGAAGAAAGCTGTGAGGATTATCAGCGGAGCTCCCTTAGGATCTCATTGTAAACCTTTGTTCTCTAAATTAGGGATCTTGAGTTTGCCATCAATGTATGTCTTGAGCTGCCTGCTGTATATGAAAAATAATGTTTGCACTTCCACTGCTAATCTTTATACTCATAATTATTTAACTCGAAATAGAGATAACGTTTATCCTAATAAAAACAAATTCAGCATCACTCAAAGAAGTTTTGACACTGTCTCTATCAAATTATTCAATAGTTTACCTGATGGCATTAAGAAGTCAACCCTACAAACCTTCAAGAGGGTACTCAAGACTAAATTGGTGGCCAACCCAATCTATGACCTTGACGAATTTTTCAGTATTAATTGGTAGCCCATAATGTTTAGTTTTCTGACGTTGCTATACATTCTGTGAATGTCTCCAGCATAAGAACGCTATCTATCTATCTATCTATCTATCTATCTATCTATGATCTCGTTCTCAGGGATATATATATTAGTAGTCTTTACCTGAGTAACCTCAAATAATTCTACTATGGGTTTTGGTAATTTACTGATGGTTCTTAATAATTTATACCACTACTGATTGATGTATATATTTTTATTGAATTGAATGTACATATGATATACTGTCTGTATTTATGAGATTGGGATATGTGGTTACTTGTTAATATTTGGATAATTGTTTGAGATCTCCGTATTACTGTTGTTAAGTCAAGTTTGAATCTTTATATTAAAGGAGATTGATCGTTTTGGAATTTCATATGTTTTCTATTTTTAATTGCATTCTCTTCACACCCTCTCCATGCCGTTTAGTAACGATGGACCTCTAGGGTTATTTGCCCACCTATGTTTCCTGATTCCAATGTTTTCAGCTTAGCCATTGTTTATTAATTGCATTCAGTTTTCATTTCTATAGTTCTTGTTCATAAGAAAGTTATCATTCAAATCAATTATGCTGATAGATAATGCTTAATTAGAAAATATATTCAAACCAATTCTAAATAAAGACAAACAAACTTAATTATCAGCTCTAAAGATCTACAGCCAATATAAAGATATATTTAACTTACATTTCTACCCCCAAATAACCAACTAAACATTCTAGAGCTGCAGTGGAAGAAGCTTACGGGTGGTGGGGGTGTGTAGATGCCCTGCATCTTATTTACTTTTTGGTGATTCCACCCTGTAATATCTTGACTCAGTCACCTTCTTGGTAGAGAATGTTGATGATCTATCTCACAGAAGGTGTCATATTTCACAATTAAAAAAATGTTGATTGCTTGCTTTTCAAGCAGTTTTTTGTAGTTGGTGTTTCCTTGTCTGTTCTGTGTAAGTGGATGTAAATATAATTTGATATAGTTTTTGTTATTTGCTGCTTACATTTGTCCATGTGTTGAGTATAGAGATGTTTTCCTAAGTAATTCGCTTGATTAAGTTTGCATTTCCTACCCTCATTTGTCATGTTCTGAGCTCACTTTTCCTGAATTTCCCGTCTCCTCCTTTGGTCCACAGTTCTTTATTGAAGCAAATAAATAATTTTGTACATCTGTATCCACACTCACATAAACAAAAGATAATCAAAAGATAATCACACGCGTGTTTAAAAAAAATAGCCTCTTGTAATGTGATGCATATGAGCTCAACAACACTAATCAAATGACTTAATGAATTAATGCCTGCAGCATAATATTATAGAATTATTGGCATTTCATGCCATGGTGCAGTATGATAATTACAAGCTTGTGAAAATGATACATTTGGAAGGACTTAATAATCAAGAAAACGGTCGACTGTTATATGATCTTTCTGCAATCCTTGCGAGGAGTTACTAGTGCTCCTCGCTTTCCTCTTTAGAAATGAATGTGGTATGATGCGCCGCTTATACTTGTGTTCTAGCCACTTGTGAACTTGGACTGTCGGCGGGATGCATGTCCCGCATGGCTTATCTTCTGGGTGTGTTTGGACCTCGCCTCCTGCTGATGTCTCATGGGGATATGTGTGGCCACCCCTATGAGTGTACACTGGACTCATGGACTGTACACCCTACTTGTTTTGCCATGAATACTTTGTGGCCGGAGTCTTGTGTGGCTTTGTGTCAGCAGTCTTCTGTCTACGATTGCAGGCCCATTCTACAGTTATGTTCCAGATTTCGTCGCATGATTTAAATGTATCAGGTCATGTGTATAACACAGTTGGATATGTGTTTTTGGTGGTTTTCGTGCCAAAGTGGACACGATATAGTGACCCACCGTCTGCTTTTCCTTCTGACAAGGTGTTATAAGCAGAGTGATACAAATACCGCGTGTTTCATCATATATTTGTGGCTCGCAAGCAAATTCTCAAGTGGCGTATCGTAATAATTCTACATTATAAGATTTTCAGTGAAATATTTCAAGACCAAGAGGATCCTCATAAAACCATAAATTATTAAGCTTGAAATTAAAAAAAAAAATATGCAAAAATAGATGTAAATTTTCAATTATTCATTATTCAATATGCAAGACTTGAAAGTGTAATTTTCTTGTTAAAACATGTTTATCTTGAAATATTTATTAAATTGGTGATATTTTTGTCTAACCTGAGACTACATAAAGGTACAGTATTAGTATGCCTAAACCTCAATCTAAAATGTTTTATATGCTAACGATTTGATGATAGTACAGTGACACTTTTGGTAATTACTTGCATAAGATGCCTACAAGGACATGTGTACAAACAAAATTCTAGGGAAAAATGTGTCTTATTTAAATTGCATTTAGGTCTTCCAATTAAGTTTTCATGTGATGTTCTATCTTATGAAATTTATTTTCACAAAGTGAAGGGTTTCCATTATCTTTGAGATTGTTAATTATATTTATTTATTTATACATATCCAAAAATTTTTTTTGCTAGTCAGCGGGGAGGTTGTAGCAGGTCATTTTCTGCTACGTCTCGCTTTGAAGTTTTTGAATCTGATAATTCCGCAGATGGCCATTTCCTGTGGCGTGCGGCAATCGCTTTTCTGTTTTGTTGGGAGTGTAGCGGGCGATGACGATGGCTCGTCTTTACCGTGGGATTGTTTAGTGAGTGTGGATCGTGCTTCTTGAGATGGCCAGGAGAGACGTGGAGCTTCGGGATATTAGTGAGTCTCAGAAAATGTAGGATATATGCATTCTTAATCAAGCGATACATTCTTTCTCTTATCTTCTTTCTCTGCACAAATGTAAGTAAGCTTTTTCAATATTCTTCTAATGATACTGTTCCTTTTCGATGTGTTGCTGCGTAGGGTTCAAAGCTCCTATAGGTGAAATACTAGTTCAGAACAACAAGGAAACCTTTCATTCTGTGATCAATGCTCTTATTTGCATTATTCAATGTATACAGTTAAATGTGTGCGGTTCGTGGAAACTCCCACGAAACTTCTAGAAACACGTACCGTGATCTAGGTCATTCAGACAAAATGATATAAATTCTCATGTGTGAATTGCATGTAACTTGCATGTATTAAAATTAAAACCTAAGGTGCTGTTCCGTCTTAAACAAATACTCGTCGAAGTTTTCATCACTCAGTGTAAGGAAATAAAATAAAATAGATTTGTTTCATAACAATACTCAGATTAAAATTTGAGCATAATCGTAACGCTATTAATACTTTCTGTGACGAAGTTAGGCAGTCTATTTGTCTTGCCATTGAATGGAATTTTATGTCCTATAAAATACTATGTATAGATTATTTTGGGACAGCATCCTATTATGCTATATATTGACTTAGCCTTTTTATGGGGAATTCTTCCACAGGCTAGATTTTGTATTGTACAGTCTCTGCTAGAAGTTTCGATATATATAATTCTGTGTGCTTTACTCATTCTCCCATAATTTAGAAATATCATATTTATCCTGGTAGAGTTATTTTATACTGCCTGACTAAATATTTGGAATCAGCATATTACCAAAAAAGTCAATTTTCAGCTATCCATATTGCTCTACAAAGGTATAGGTATAGGCCTATTTCATAATTTAATTGTTTACACATCTGAATAATTATTTTAAAAAACTGTTGTATTCTTGCATTGACATTCATAGATTAATGATGGCAGAGACTATACAGTAAATCTTTATTACAGATGTAATATATAATTTCAGAGTAGTGAAAATAAGAGATTGCATATATAAGGCGTTCGGTATTCGAATTTGTAGAACAGATTTTGATGTAAAGGGATTGCATATATAAGGTTGTAGAACAGATTTTGATATAAAAAGAATTATCTCTGAAGCATAATTTACAGGTAGTGCACGTTAGCCTACGTTTTGAGATATTGTAGAGTGTACCTATATTTGAAGGCTGTCTTTAGGCAACATATTCACAGTACGTGAAGTACATCTTATTGTGTGATATCTTTATTCAAGGTTACCTGATTTTGGGGAGTTATTTCCCATATGTACAGGGTGATATTATTTAAGCGATATCCTTAAGACAAAGCTTACTAATAATTATTGGTAGAATATTGTGACACATTTTCTCTGTTCTTTTCATTAGACATTTTTAGTCAGTGGTAAATGAATATTTGCATTTTCTATTATAAATTAATTTGTTATAGTATCTTTGATTAAAATTTTTTAATTCATATTTTGGACTTAATAAGTACTCATAATTTTCCAGATCATAATTTACAGTAACTCTTATTGAAATTTTCTTCTAGTGCTATTTTGGATTTAATAAAATTGAAGATAGTTATTCAGGTTATTAAGGTTGTGTTTTGGTTATGTAATCCAGTTTCAGTAATTTAGAATGAACCTTGCTGATATTTTTCTAATTGCTATTTTGAGTCAACTAATCGTTGATAGATATCTAGTCTATTTATATTGTCATTCTTGTATTGTAAATCCCATCACACGTTTTGTAGACCTTCTTAATTGTCATTCCGGACTTAATTAAAATTTATGTTTGTTAGTTACCCGATTTAATTCTAATATTATATAGTATCCGATTTACAGTGGCTCAAGTTGTCCATATCTGAAAAAACCTGGGTGACCTTGAAAAACCACCCCTGTGTAAAAATAATTCATTTGGTGGTGTAAATCATGTCAGATAGTTGATATCACTCAGTAAGATGCAAAAATGTCGAATTTTTTTTTAAATCGGTTAGATTAGCAGTGGGGGTGAGTACCACCATTTAGTCATGGATGGTCATAAGGTCACCTATGAATTATAATACTAGATTTTAAAAATTATCTTTATCTTTATTTTTTTAAAACTACCCCTATAGTGGGGTTGAAAATTAATTCATATGGGGTTAACTCTTTTGTAAAGCATTTCCTTATATTTTGTTAATATTATTCAGGTTATTTGTTCATGTAGATCCCTTATTTTGCTAATATAACACTTATTTTGCCTTAGGGGTGGCTAGGGGTACGTGAAATTCACCCTCTTGTTACGGTTATTCATAATGTCTTTATTCCTGTCACCTATCCTTTGTAATATAGATTTTAAAAATTATCTTAATTTTTCCTTCTTAAAAACTACCCCTCTAGTAGGGTTGAAAAATATTTCATAAGAACCTAACTCTTAGTATCACATTTCCTTATTTTTCTGTTAATATTTTTATTGGATGATTTGTTTTAAGGTTGGTATTGCAGGTCTCTGCATTACCTACCAAATCTTATTTTGGGCATAACTTTGGTTTGGGGGATGATAGAGGGATGGGGTGGTTTCATATGATTGCCAAGAGGGTCAGGATGGCCTAACTGCAATTAGATTAAAATGGAGTTAGGGCGTCGCGACGCTAGGCGTCGGCGGACTATATCTGTGCTGTTACGACTTAGACGCCAGGAAATAATATACAGATTTTGTTTTATTTCTTTTTTATTTTAGTTTTAATTTTATTAGAGCACACCTGGAAAATACATGTGCCTGAACCTCGTGATGTGCGTGTTCTCATTGTCATTGTGTTCATAGTAATAATTTTAGTCATACCTATTACTAGGGTTCGGATGTTTATACATGTGAAATTTTTATCCTGGCCTCCATTTACGGTGCAAACACAAATTAAACATGAATTGCACACTTGTTATCCTAATCGGACCGTTTTTATTTTGCATATAAAGTCATATTTTCGTCATTTTTTGGTCTTTGTCATATTTCGGTCATATATGGTATTTTAACGTTCTGTTTCAGTTATAAATTCGGTGCAGTTTGTGCACTAGATTGTCAACTTATTTTTTTCCGAAAAAAGAGTATGGATGTTTTGGTTTTAGTGTAAATGAAATGTGAATGGAAAATAACAAGTAATAGCACAATTACCTATCCCTCCTTATTAATAATTTTCAACAGACGTATTTTAAAGATATTATCTATTCACATTTGCAGTGGTATCTCTAATCATTATCAGGTTAGAAGTTCCTTACACCTGTAAAATTGTAAAAAAGTGATTATCTGATTGAATTAATGTGATGTAATGATTTACTGTCTTTAAAATTTTAAATTAGAACATTTATTTTTCGAAATACGTTATTTTATGAGGTCATATTTAAGATTTTTTAGTCATCTTTAGTCATTACTAAGGTCATATTTTCAGTCATATTTTCCACTTTTTTAGGTCATAAACATCCGAACCCTATTTATTACTCATCGAACTGTCGCGATGTTCACACTCAATACTACACAGTATATGAGACAGTATATGCGACAATGACTTGATAAGCCAAACATACCATACACTTACACAATACAATATAAATTGAGAAACTAAAAGTAGGCGCAACATTACGTCAGCCTTGGTCACGCGCTTCTATATGGCAGGTGGTTACTTGAGAGACGCTACTAGCAGCGTCATTAAGCTTTGTCAGTATTACTTCTGCAGATACACGGGTAAGACGTACTCTGATTCTGCTCTGATTTCGCGGGTTTAACAAAGGCTTCTGGCGCCCTTTGTATTATAACTCGAAATCGTTGAAATAAAACTTCAATTACAAGTTTTATTTATCCCATTAAATTATTTATCATAATTTAAGCATTTGTCATATTCAAGGCTTATTAGATCTCGTTCCTAAGTTCCACGAAGTGTTAGTGTGGTGACATCATCGTGCATCCGCGAAGCTAACATTAAGTGAACAATCAAGTTCTAATATCTGTGAATATAATTAATCAACAGTAAAATTTATTACCATTAATTTCATATATAATTCATTGGCAATTACAAATTTTACATAATTACTTAAAGTGGTGCAACAGCTTCACGCGCCAATTTTAGTTCATGGTTTTCAAAGTGTTTTCTACATTTATTATTAATGCTTCATATCTTAATCAACCAGTAGTTTACAAGTGTGAATAAAGTGCAAAGTTTTTAATAACATGTTTAGATTGTTCGCCAATTATAACTCCTGGGATCCCTGAATTTCAGAGACCTCGATACATAGTCCACTCTTGCTCTTATATGGTCCTCCGCTCCAGAGATTTATTGTAATTTTCTAACCTATTCCTACATTTTATTCCTATCGATCCGGCTTCATACCTGAACCCTACATTTTTTGTTCCTAATGGACCAGATCCCTATCATTTTTTGGTTCCTCTATCGGGCAGGATTATATTGGAACAATCATATTTATCTCACACTTGTATTCACATGTACCGGTTTTCTCGAGTTCGTCTCATACATCATTTGCTACCGTGTCGGTCGAGCGGTTCGTGGTTCCAACATCCCTGATGATCACGACACATGACAGCATCCAGCAGCAGTGAGCCGACACCTCGAGCTACTCCGGACTGATACAAGCATCAAGAAAGCAGTGAACATCTGATTCATACATCATCGTGCAGCGGTGGTAGTATCTCATCTTTAAACTTCAAGTAATTTCTCATCTCATCATGGAGAGTGAACTGAAAGAATTAACGAAAAAACGTGCTTTTTTCAAACGAAAACTTACTTACATTCAGAAGTACTGTGACAATATTACAGAAGAAGTTGATATATTTCGACTGAAGGTTGAATATGACACTCTTAACGAAGTGTGGCAAAATTACGAAGTTGTACAAACTCAAATTGAAGCTATTATCGAAGCTGAAGGTGAACTTGACATTCACGCACAGTATGACGAAGAGATGAATAACAATTACAAGGTGCTAAAGGCTAAACTTAGTGAATTGTTATTTTTACACGACCAGCCAGTGCGTAGTGTAGGCTCTCATCACAGTCATCAATCTAATCACAGTGGTAATTCTCATCACACATGTCAGTCTTCTACGTCTCAGTGCAACAATAGAAGTATACAACTTCCAAAAATCCAATTACCTGTCTTCTCTGGGGACGTAACTAATTTCAAACATTTTCACGACACCTTCAGTAGCTTAGTAGTAAATAATGAATCGTTGGATCCCATCCAGAAATACCATTATTTATTGAGTTCTTTGAAGGGACAAGCCCACACGCTCATTCAGAATCTACCTGTAACTAGTGACAATTTTCCTATAGCATGGAATTTAGTGTGTTCTAGATACAATAACACGCGAGTTATCGCTACAGCTCATGTCAGAAATTTACTTTCATTACCTACAATGAAAGGTGAAAATGTGGCAGAACTACGAAATTTGCTAAACAAATTTCAGAGCAATCTTAACGCTGTCGAAGCTCTCAATCTTGAAATTCCATTGCATGAAGTTATGTTAACTCAGTTGATATTGGACAATCTTAGTGAAACTACACGCAAGGAATGGGAAAGTAAAATTGATTCACAGAGTTTCACATCTCTTCAAGAGCTAATAAACTTTCTAGAAGCCAAGGCGCACTCTTTAGAAGTGCTAGCCAGTTCTAACAACACGTCCAGCCCATCAAAGGAAAAGAGTGAAAGGCATACACAAAAGAAGTCTGTTAAAACAACTCGCCAATCGTATGTTGCCATTAAAGGTGATTCGTGCCCCTGTTGCCAAGAAAATCACAAATTACATAGGTGCGACAAATTCTCACAGTTAAGTGTAGAACAACGATGGGATTTTGTAAAAAACAAAGGTTTGTGTGCAAACTGTTTTTCTTCCAATCACAAAAGAGATCATTGCAAGCTCAGATCCTTTTGCAGCTGTGGTACATCTTCTCACAGCAGATTGTTACATAACACACGCGACAAGAAAGAGGTTCCTCACCAGCAACTTAGCATGTCGGAAACTACAGACAATTTACCTGCTAGTTATTGTTCTATAAAAGAAAAATCCAATCAAAACGAGATTCTTTTAGCAACTGCAGCAGTGCATCTTGAAGATAGACAAGGAAATTTAGTTTTCTGCAGAGCGTTACTAGACTCTGGAAGCCAGATAAACTTCATAACTGAAGATTTAGCGAAGAAGTTGCAGCTGTCAACAACAAATGTCGATACTCACATAAGAGGCATAAATGGCACCTCTTCTTGTAATCACAGTGTTAAAGTTAATATGCGATCCAGGATAAAGAATTTCCAAGCTGAAATGAAATGTCTAGTAATCCCTCACATTGCAAACAAACTTCCTTCTGTCCGTATCGATCCTACCAAATTCAATATTCCTAGTGAAATTGCATTGGCAGATCCTAAATTCTACATCCCTGGTGATGTCCAACTTATCATTGGTGCTAGCCTATTTTATCAGTTATTTACCAATGAAAGAATAATCACTCCTAATAATCCTATTCTTAGTAACACGGAGCTTGGTTGGATACTTAGCGGATCCGTTCCCAAGACATCAATCTAAGCCAAGAAAGTCACATTTGCTCAACACAATTTATTTGTGACCGTTGACAATGTTGACACACTGTTAAGACGCTTCTCGGAACTAGAAGATTTTCCTAAACCAGTGCTTACTAAAGAAGAAAAGGAATGTGAACTGCATTTTGTACAATACACAATTCGTGCAGATGACGGTGTTTTTGGGGTGCAACTACCCAACAATCGATCTGAAGATTCATTGGGCGAATCCAGACAGCAAGCAGTAAAACGCTTAGAACACCTGGAACGTAAATTTCAAACCAATTCTGTCCTGCAAGAAGATTACACAAAGTTCATGCAAGAATATGAAGAATTGGGACACATGAGAAAGGTTTCACTTCCACGGCCAGGTGAAAAATGTTTCTATTTACCACATCATGCAGTAATCAAGCCAGCATCATCTACAACTAAAACTAGAGTGGTGTTCGATGCTTCTGCAAAAACCTCTTCAGGCAAGTCCCTAAATGACATTCTAAAATTAGGTCCAATTGTGCAAGACGATTTATCATCAATTATAATGCGTTTTCGAACCTACAAGTATGCATTCTCAGCTGACATTTCTAAAATGTACAGGCGCATAAAAATGCATGAAGATGACCAGAATCTTCAAAGAATTGTGTGGCGTTCTAATGTTAATGAGCCCATACAAGACTATGCATTAACTACCGTGACTTATGGTACTAAAGCAGCTTCATTTTTAGCCATAAGATCCCTGCATCAGCTATTTATAGAAGAAGAAGCTAAATATCCTCTCGCTGCCCAAGCTGTCAGAACTTCCTTCTATGTGGACGACTGCTTGGCAGGACATGATGATCTCCAAGAAGCTTTACGCCTTCAAAGAGAATTAATACTTATGCTTGACAGTGGCGGATTTCCATTGCGAAAGTGGTGTTCCAATCATGAAGCTTTACTGGAATCTGTCCCGTAATCTCATCGAGAGACCCAATTGCCTCTGTCTCTTGATAACAGTGAAAATGCACATGCCCTTGGTTTACTATGGCATCCTGCTACTGATAATTTCCAGATACAATCCCATCCTTCTCTCCAAACTCATACGCAAGTGAAACTTACTAAGCGTACTATCCTATCAGTTATTTCTTCCATCTTTGATCCTCTAGGCCTTGTCAGTCCTATTGTTATCAATGCAAAAATCTTCATGCAATCATTATGGATTGAAAAACTTGGTTGGGATGAAAAAGTACCGTCACATATAGCAGAGAAATGGATTGAGATCTGTGGCATTCTAGGCACAATACATACAATGCGTATTCCACGTTTTGTGCTCACATCTGGTACCCTTCAAGATATACAAATCCATGGCTTCTGTGATGCTTCAGAAAAGGCTTATGGTGCGTGCATATATCTCCGTTCTTTGAACATTGAAGGTGAAATTACAATTAACTTATTGTGTTCCAAGTCTAAGGTTGCCCCTCTCAAAAGGCAAACCATTCCACGTCTTGAACTCTGTGGTGCATTGTTGTTATCTAAACTATACAACAAGGTGTTGAATGACCTTAATATTCAGACATCGCAAAGCTATTTATGGTCCGATTCAGTTATAGTACTGTCTTGGATAAAATCAGACTCACGAAAGTGGAAAACATTTGTGTCCAACCGTGTGTCGCAAATTCAAGAGCTTTCTGAAACAGCAGCATGGAGACATGTGTCTACAGAAGACAACCCAGCAGATCTCGTTTCAAGAGGTGTATCATCTGAACAATTGTCTGACATTGATTTGTGATGGCATGGTTCTAATTGGCTGTCACAAAACACAGCATCATGGCCTGAACAGCCAAAACAATTAAACGTTCAGGATTCTTCCGAGCAAATTGTTTCTGTCTGCATGGCGTCCACCACAGAAGAAGATAGCTTTATCACAAGGTTTTCTGATCTTAGGCGCCTTCAGAGAGTAACTTGTTATATGTATAGGTTTATTTCTGCCTGCCGTCGTGAAAACAAATATCATGGACCTCTTGCAGCAGAAGAACTTCAACATGCTTTGCAAACTTGTGTTAAAATCGCTCAGAAAGAAGCTTTCACCCAAGAACTGAAAGATCTTAGCAATAGCAAGCAAACATCAGTTAAAAGTTCCATCCATTCATTAGTTCCATTCCTAGATCAGAATAACATATTAAGAGTGGGTGGACGGTTACAGAAAGCAGATCTTACACATGATGCCAGACATCAGGTTATCTTGCCATCTAGACATCCTTTAACCATTCTGATAGTAGAATATGAACATCGCAAGCTATTGCATGCTTCTCACCAGCTGCTTATAGCTTCCCTAAGACAAGCCTACTGGATACCTTGTATTTGAAGAGTAGTAAAATCTATTTTGCATAGATGTCTTACCTGCTTCAAGTTAAAGGCAGAATGTTCTCAACAGTTAATGGGAAATCTTCCTAGCTACAGAATAACTCCTGCTAGGCCTTTTCTTCGTACAGCAGTGGATTATGCTGGACCATTCAACATAAGATATGGTGCTCCACGCAGTAAAACTACTGTAAAAGCTTACATTGCCATTTTTGTATGCTTGGTCACAAAGGCTATCCACATTGAATTTGTTTCTGATCTCACATCAGATGCATTCATAGCAGCTCTAAGAAGATTTACATCATGTCGTGGACTATGTAAAGAAATCTTCAGTGATAATGGCACTAATTTTGTTGGAGCAAACAATAAATTGAGAGATCTCCGATTGTTACGACAGTCAACAGAATTTCAAACTGCTATTCAAAATTTCACTGCAAATAATGATTATAATTGGTGATTTATTCCTCCCAGTGCACCCCACTTTGGTGGTTTACATGAAGCAGCAGTGAAATCCATGAAGTTTCATCTCAGAAGAGTTATGGGAGCTCAAGTTCTCTCATATGAACAGCTTTGCACTCTTCTAGCTCAGATTGAAGCCTGTTTGAATTCTAGACCACTTGTTCGCCTTAATGATGATCCAGCTGATTTGTCATATCTGTCACCTGGTCATTTCTTAATTGGAGAACCTCTCACATCTCTACCTTCGCATCCTTCGACAAGTGATAAGAAATATGTTGATAAACGGCAACTTTTACAAAATCACTTGCAACATTTATGGAAACGTTGGTCATCAGAATATCTTCACTCCTTACAGCAGCGACAGAAATGGACCTGTTCCAGTGACAACGTTCGAGTTGGTACCGTCGTCATCTTGAAGGAAGACAACATTCCTCCTCTTCAATGGAAGTTAGGCGTGATCACCGCTACTCATCCTGGCGAAGATGGCTTAGTGCGAGTGATAACAGTGCGTACTTCCAGTGGTGAATATAAGCGTCCCATAGTAAAGGTGTGTCCTCTACCCAAAGAAGAGTAGTGACCCTTATTATGATCTTATATTCAAAGTTCTCCTATTTATCTCCATTTCTTATCCAGCTTACTACGACATATCGTATTCTTGCGATGTGTGTATTATGTCATTTTCTTTCTGTTCAATATTATATTCCTGTAAGACATGTAAGAAGTCAGTGTTTTAACACATATCACATGTATACATCCAGTTTCATGTGGACTTCATATATCTTTCTACTTAACTCACATCATGCTACGTGTTCTAACCTATACAGAATAGAATCAGTGATTTTTTAGTGTTTTCATTTAGCTTGCATTTGCTGATTTATCTTTATTAAAGCTATGCTTCAACGCCGGGTGTATGTCAACGCAAGCTAAGTGTTTTTTCCATTATTTTATATATGAGCCGTGCCTAGTTCCAATTTAAATCATCCGCTGTGTTCTCTTGTGCTGATTCAGCTAAAAGTAGGCGCAACATTACGTCAGCCTTGGTCACGCGCTTCTATATGGCAGGTGGTTACTTGAGAGACGCTACTAGCAGCGTCATTAAGCTTTGTCAGTATTACTTCTGCAGATACACGGGTAAGACGTACTCTGATTCTGCTCTTATTTCGCGGGTTTAACAAAGGCTTCTGGCGCCCTTTGTATTATAACTCGAAATCGTTGAAATAAAACTTCAATTACAAGTTTTATTTATCCCATTAAATTATTTATCATAATTTAAGCATTTGTCATATTCAAGGCTTATTAGATCTCGTTCCTAAGTTCCACGAAGTGTTAGTGTGGTGACATCATCGTGCATCCGCGAAGCTAACATTAAGTGAACAATCAAGTTCTAATATCTGTGAATATAATTAATCAACAGTAAAATTTATTACCATTAATTTCATACATAATTCATTGGTAATTACTAGAGACGAGACTTTCATGCAAATGCATGTTTTTATGAGAACTTAGGACATAGCTCAAACTCAGTACTTACCCATGTCATTACTTTCTGGTTCCAAATATGCATACTTTTTCCGTGCATCTTTGCATGTTTTGACCTTTTTGGAGGAAAAAAACATGCATAAAGCATATTTAGGGCATTGTTGGCTAAATCATGCATATAATATACATTATATTCAGTTTAAATGCATGTTTTAATGGGTTTTCAAGAAAGTTACATTGTGGCAAAGTTTCCCTATCTTCGATTTTTACTACTCATTTTTACAGACGTTTGTGAAGTGGCGCGAGATGTGCGAAAAGGAATTTGACCTTGCCTTTGTCCACCCCCACCATTTCCGGCCCGCACTTGGGGTGCATTGTACTTTGTCAGAGCTCGGGAAAACTGCAGTATCTTTACAGTGTGTGCAGTGGTTAGTGTGATTGTCTGTTCTGTGATTTTACTATGCCTCCAGCTAAATGTTCCAAAAGCGATCTATTATAATTTCAGATAAAGTGTACTAAAAAATTTCATATTAGTGCATATTTTAGTGTATTTTTCCCTTGATAGTGCATGTTTCATGGTTTGATAATGCATGAATGCATGCATATTTCGTAATTTTATAGGGCATGAAAGTCTCGTCTCTAGTAATTACAAATTTTACATAATTACTTAAAGTGGTGCAACAGCTTCACGCGCCAATTTTAGTTCATGGTTTTCAAAGTTTTTCTACATTTATTATTAATGCTTCATATCTTAATCAACCAGTAGTTTACAAGTGTGAATAAAGTGCAAAGTTTTTAATAACATGTTTAGATTGTTCGCCAATTATAACTCCTGGGTTCCCTGAATTTCAGAGACCTCGATACATAGTCCACTCTTGCTCTTATATGGTCCTCCGCTCCAGAGATTTATTGTAATTTTCTAACCTATTCCTACATTTTATTCCTATCGATCCGGCTTCATACCCGAACCCTACATTTTTTGTTCCTATTGGACCGGATCCCTATCAGCTTAAATTTTGAAAAATTTTGAATACAGCTACAGTGCGCCCGAGAACATTCTCCGCAGTTGCTATTTGCTGGAGAGAATGCTAGCTGGAGCAGTTACGTTGGCAACACGAGCTTTTATAAAAACAAACCGCCAGCTGTGTATGCAGGCAGGCAGAGGTCATTGTCACTTTATCAATGGGTGCATTCTCTAATTACTAATCAGTACATATTGCAGTGTGCAAGCATTTAGATCGAATATTGTGACAGCACTTCCAGCACCTGCAATGATCGGCTGTGGTGAGTACCGACTTAACTGCTGCAGCTAACTGCCTCTCCAACAAGTAGCCGCTGCGGAGAATATTCTCGGGCGCACTGAATTTTGTAATGTATAAACAGTCCCATTTTTGTGAGCGTGGATTCCAAAATTGTTACTGCCAACTAATTACGTAATTGTTCGAAACGTGAAAAGAATCTAAATAGCAAAATACAACACAACTTATTTTAATTTTTATACATGAAGATGCGTCTTCGTTTAGCCAAATTGATATGGGCTAGCTGCACAATTTTTATTATAGATACGGAAAGTTTTATTATCTTCTCAAGCGATATAGCTCTATGCAGGAATAAGAGTCTCGAAAGGAAGAATTTCGCGAAATTATTTTTTGTAATGAATACCATACACTTTTAACCGATATTGAATCAATTTTTATTTCAATGCAGCCTTTCAAGATGCAAAGGTACTTCTGCAATACTGTTACAAAGTTTGTGTATACTGAACACCTCATTTAAAGGTTTTATTACCTCTTTAATGAACTTGCAACAGTTAGATAAAAATAATTTTACCAAGTTTTATTACGTACAATATAAGACTACCTCAATGTATTTTTTAGATGTACACAGAATAATATGAAATTATTTTCTGCTGATTCCAAAACGGAGTCCTTTGAGGCGACCTTGTGAAGCATTCTCAACCATGATGGTACTGAGTATGGCCAAAATTTCAGCTGTGCTCAACTCTTTGTCCATTCGATCTGGAATCAAATCAAAGATGTATTATTATACAATATATACTGCATAAAACTCTGGATTGATTAGTGTTAATGTATATGTATTAAAATATCCACACTACCTTACTTTTTAAAATATAAATACGGAAAAGGGACAGGACAAAAGAAAAGGATGTAGCTAAGCAAAATCTCCTGAAGAGTAAGTAGTACCATTAATCATGGATTCCAATTTACGTTGAATGCTTGAAAATCGACTAACAGATTTAAGCATGCTAGGCATCATAGTTCTACACCTGCTTATGATAACATTAATATTACGCCCAGAAGATTAAAACTTGTATGATACTCCAGCATTATCAAAAATAATTTCATATAGAGTTACCATACGTCCTCTCTTTCCCGGACATGCCATCTTTTGGTGTTAAAGAAGAGAGTCCGGGCGGATTTTTAAAATAATGAGGAAATGTCCTTTTTTGGAATCAATATAGTATTGATTTGCATGATTGATTGGAGAGCCATTGTAGCTATGTTTTGATTCTACTGCAAAGTAGAGCTTAGAAGAATATACCCAGGTACAACCATTGACTATTTTTATGACTTAAGAGTCGTTTTGTTGGCTCATCTAATAGAATCATCATTGTTTGAGAAAAGAGAATGACGATCTGTTAAATTACTTGTACAAAGAAGGTTTACAAGGGCACACATAACACATGTCATTAAATGTAATCCTACAGGGTCTGTACGGAAAGTAATGTCAGTGAGTCAATTACAAGAAACTTATTGATCCGATCGGTACAATGCATTCAAGAGTTCAAAATAGGTTCCTCCTGTGTCGATACGTCGCTTCCAGCGAGATTTCCAGGCATCGAAGGCGTCACGGTAGGCCTTTTCCGGAATGTCCTTTAGAGACTTGGTGCAAGCCTCTTTGACTTGTCAACTGTCTCATAATGTCAGTGAGTCAATTAGAAGATATTTATTGATCCGATCGGTACAGCACATTAAAGATTGCAAAATAGGTTCCTCCTGTGTGGATACATCGCTTCCAGCGAGATTTCCAGGCATCAAATGCATCATGGTAGGCCTTTCCCGAAATGTTCTTTGGAGCCTTGGTGAAAGCCTCTTCATGACTTTGTCAACTGTCCCAAAGGGATGCCCTTTCATGAAGTAACCGTCAATGCAAAATTCTAAGTGGAAGTGCTCAAGAGACTCAAACGAACGCATCCAGACGGACATTGCGGACAATTGGAAACTTCACCACGACAACGCCTTCTTCATGACCCGCTTCCAGGCCAATTCCAGGCCAATTCAAAGGTGCCAACGGTTCCCCAGCCGCCCTAAAGTCCTAGTGTGGCTCCCCCAACTTCTTCTTGTTCCCACACTTGAAAACTCCCATGAAAGGACATCATTTCGGGACAGTTGACAACGTCAAAGAGGCTTGCACCAAGGCTCCAAAGGACATTCCGGAAAAGGCCTACCGTGACGCCTTCGATGCCTGGAAATCTCGCTGGAAGCGACGTATCGACACAGGAGGAACTTATTTTGAACTCTTGAATGTATTGTACCGATCGGATCAATAAGTTCCTTGTAATTGACTCACTGACATTACTTTCCGGACAGACCCTGTATATTAGTGTTCATGAACATTAAAAATCATATCATAAAATGTGAAATAGCAATTTACTATTGCTATATAGAAGTTGATTAATCGTTTTAATAGATGATGAAAAGGATACTTCAGCGAACGCCTGTCTCATTATAAAAATAAAATTATAGGTGATAGACGCTGTAAGAAGTGAAAGTCCTCGGGAGCGTCTCTAAATAAAAAAAGGAGGAAGAAGAAGATGTTTGTGGTTTAGCTTGGCACATGTCGTGTGCATATGTGACTTGTCTGGTTTGGCATCACGCATAATGTCTACGCACTTTATCTTGAGCTGAAAAAATGCAGGGGTGAGGGGAGCTGATATTGCATGCAGTATAAGAGATTGACTATTGCAGAAGGCGGTGAGCTAAAATTAACGTCATTTCTAGACTAGAAAATATAACGTGTGTAGTTTTATGCTGATACACAATGGAATTAACTGTAGTTTGTAGCAATTTCGACTCTCGCTACCAAACTAAAGATAATTTTATTGATGCAAGATATTCTAGTACAATATATCGGTGGAGAAATGGATTAAGTAATAATATATTTCTTTAGACAATCTCTCTCCCAGTCTTCAGAATATAGAAAATCGGTTTAAAAGTCGTAAGCATTGTACATTTACTTGAATACGCACTTTCACAAGTCCGAATTGATGTAATGTAACTAAATATCTTTCACGAGAGTTTGTAGGTAATTAATACAACTTTCTAGCAAAATAATAAGAATTTGTTTGATCTTTCCTCCAATATTTTTTTTTCATTTCATTTATTTGGTTTATTGTTTATTCGCTGATGTCCGACACTTCTTGGTTTAAATAATCTTCATTTTAAACTTCGTTAACATTTATATCGACCACTTCCACAACACCTTTCTTCTAATGTTCCTGGATTTAATTCTATCATTTTCAGAAAAATATGTTGTAAACAAATAACAAAATGGACGGTAGTTCAAGAATGCCTCTACGGATTATTTTGGGTGGGGTATGGCAATACTGGGAATGGGCCGCGATCTTAATTCTTTCGAGAGAGGCCTTCTTGATGTGAACTGTTTTCAGCATTAGCTCAAGATAAAATATGTGATCAACAACATTTCACTGTTATTTAAATTAAAGTTATTGAACAATAATCAGCTTGGAGAAAAGTTGACACTTCACAAAACTTACAAAGGACGCTATGAGTCCTGCCGAAACATAGATTTCGTTTGCTAAGGGCTACCACATGTTCATAAACAATTTATAGTAATAAGTTATATTAAATTATAGTAAAGCTTACATTATAGGTAAACCAATATCATGGGATAATTCAATTACTTTTCTAGAATCTTTTCAGGTGCAATGAATCTGGAAACACATGAGAAATGTTCAAAACGTAGAAAACATTATCAAAGTGTTGCCCCAGTTAAAAAAATATACTCGTATATTATTTACTTTTTATTACTTTCGTTGACAGAAGTGTCCTCTTTTTTCAAATTGTACATATGGTAACCTTAAGTTCATAAACAAAATGAAGTTATGTTAAAATAAAATAAAACCGAAATGTTCACCTTGGAATTTTTGCAGTTTCTGAAAAAAATTCTTTAATAACTGTCGGGATACAATGCCCATAGCTTCGTCAGTCTTCTTAATTCTATAGGCATATTTTTGGTCATTACAATACATATCGTGACAGAATAATTAAAATGCACTGGTTCTGTTCGAACCACGATTTATTCATAGAGTTTCTGAATTCACCTATTCACGCCATCAGTCATATGGCGTCAATGATTTCAGTGCCCCTAGCGGCGATCCGAGGTTTCCTGAAGGGCAGAAATCTGCGGAATTTGCAGTGTTTGTTAGGCTATACCGATTAATCGATTAAACATTTAATCGTCGATCAATTACATTTTCCGATTAATCGGTTTAGTCGAATTCTGAAAAACGTTTTCGAGAAATGGATCAAATGACCACACTCCTTTCTCTCATTTCTACGTACGGCCTTGGCACATCATGTGTCATTCAGCCTATTGTGTCCAAACAATTCCCGTTATTCAGAAACCTGAAGGGTAGTTTAGTCAACAAACTCGTGTGTCTCAAGTCTTGGCTGAAAAAGTAACCGGAAATGTAAGTTTTGTATATATTTTTTGTCTAGTTAACTAATAATGGTATTCATTAATTCAAAATTTCTTCGGATTATGTGTAGTGTAGTAGTTATTAAACGTGTAAAACAATATTAAATGTTCACTTTGGTTTCGTTTAAAATACCGACCTGTTTGTCGATTAATCGATTAAAGTCAAGCGTTAACTCGAATAGAAATTTTAATCGGTTTTCAGCCCTAGTGTTTGTTCATCACCGCTCCAGCAGCGCCAACAGCCCCCTCCGTGCTCCAGTATTGTTCATGAGTAGCGAGTGGCAACAGCCGCTCCTCAGCTGCAGAGTGTGCACCAACCCTGCTCCAATGTGCACCAACCATCAGTACTTCCGTCTCGGGAGCACAAGATCGGTGCTGTTTTTCGTGAGACGTCGGAGATATTCGACGGTGTTCGCCACCAGGGAAGGAAACAAAAATCCCTTTAGGCAGGGCTACAGGCGGAGGTAGATTTCGAAGTGCTTTTGGTTTAATTTATTGTCGCTGCATAGTACTCTTCTTCTTTAGCCTTGGCATGGCAAACCTGCAGTAATAAGAACTGAATTCGGTAAAGAGGAAGAGCCTACAATCATTTGTTTTGACAACAAGAATAGGATATAATATTCTGGGAGGCCGCGCGCAAGATTAGCAATCAATAAAATTAGCAAAGCCGCTAAACAAGACAAAATTATGATATTATAATAATTCTTTTAAGTTTTATTATTTTCAAACATTAAAATCTCGCGTCATATGAGAGCTATCAAGAAACTATTTATTGATTTGTAGAGTACTCATCCAGAGCTTTTCAACGATACCCCACAAGACGTGGTTTCAAAAGTTTCGAATTTTCATCCCCCACCCCCACCCTCACTCGAACCCCCGAATTGTTGGTGTCACTGTGAACTCCATAGGGAGTACTCTAATTTATTCAAACAAAGTTTCCCTCTATACTTCATAGGGGCCGAGATAAAAATGTTTTAAAAGTTCAACCCCCTCCCCCGACCACCCCCTTTGGCCAATTTTGCTCATTAACGAACTTGTCCGAACTATTGGCCCTAGAAATAACATATTAAAATTTGGTTCAAATATCTTCAAAATTACGGCTGCTAGCGTGTAAAGATATATATATATATATATATATATATATAAATATCACAATTTTTTTTAGGTAGATTTCGAAGAAAAATCTACATATTGCAATGGATACCACTTCATGATTTTCGAAAAATTCTTTCATATCTTTACGTTTCATGCTCCCCTAAGTACGGCACCACCGCCCGTTCAAAAAAAAAAAAAAAATTGTGATATTTATATATATATCTTTACACGCTAGCGGCCGTAATTTTGAAGATATTTGAACCAAATTTTAATATGTTATTTCTAGGGCCAATAGTTCGGACAAGTTCGTTAATGAGCAAAATTGGCCCAAGGGGGTGGTCGGGGGAGGTGGTTGAAATTTTAAAACATTTTTATCTCGGCCCCTATGAAGTATAGAGGGAAACTTTGTTGGAATAAATTAGAGTACTCCCTATGGAGTTCACAGTGACACCAACGATTCGGGGGTTCGAGTGAGGGTGGGGTTGGGGGTGGGGGATGAAAATTAGAAACTTTTGAAACCACATCTTGTGGGGTATCGTTGAAAAGCTCTTGATGAGTACTCTACAAATCAATAAATAGTTTCTTGATAGCTCTCATATGACGCGAGATTTTAATGTTTGAAAATAATAACACTTAAAAGAATTATTATAATATCATAATTTTGTCTTGTTTAGCGGCTTTGCTAATTTTATTCATTGCTGATCTTGCGCACGGCCTCCCAGAATATTATATCCTATTCTTGTTGTCAAAACAAATGATTGTAGGCTCTTCCTCTTTACCGAATTCAATTCTTATTAGTGCAGGTTTACCATGCCAAGGCTAAAGAAGAAGAGTGCTATGCAGCGACAATAAATTAAACCAAAAGCACTTCGAAATCTACCTCCGCGTGTAGGCCTGCCTAAAGGGATTTTTTTTTTAACAGGCGGTGGTTTCGTACTCAGGGAGCATGAAACGTAAAGATATGAAAGAATTTTTCGAAAATCATGACATGGTATCCATTGCAATAGGTAAATTTTTCTTCGAAATCTATCTAAAAATGCGGCCCGCGAAAAGTCTGTCTCTCGTTCAAGCATCAGGAACCCACACTTCACAGTAAAATCAAGTTATTTTGTAGGCTTACTGGTATGTTTATATTATTAATAGTTTCCTTAGCAACAGTCAATTAAAATTTTATATATAATCAGTTTAGTTTGCCTAAGTCTAAATCAAATATGAAGTTAATTCTTGAAATTCAAGAAAGTGACCCGGGGCCATCAACGTAGCCAGGAATTTTATTAAGGGGGGTGGCAAACTCAAAATAATTCCAAACACAACGATTCTTGGCAATTTATTAGGCCAAACTATACCGTAGGCCTACTCTATAAAATTAATAATTAATTTACTATTATGAACATTAGTGATATTACTGTAATTTAAATAACTCTACTGTGAGGTAAATTCTATGCTAGGAAAGATAAAACAGAATTATTATTATTATTATTATTATTATTATTATTATTATTATTATTATTATTATTATTATTATTATTAAACACAGCTGCAGACGCAAATACCAGGAAACGATTTTCCTTTTGACATAAAACGTAAGCGGTGGTTTTCATTACTGACACACTTTTAAATTAACAGATAATTTTCTACTGAGTAAGAGCCGTGGTGATGGATTATTAATACTTACTATAAATATATTGATACAACTGATACAGTATTAATAAATGTTATAACAATACTTGCCACATTCATTATAAAATGATTATGCTTTTTACTCTCCGTGCAACAACTGTCAATTCCGTGCAGATTGACAGAAAAAGAAATTAATGATGCTATATGGAGTTGGGGCATGTCCCTCTGCCAATGCCCATGCCTGGGGTTAAGCAAGGAGAATAGTAGGGCTGAATGCAACTTTAAAGTTTTGAAAATGACAACATACTGCAAGAATACTTTACAGCAAAATATAAAATAGTACAAACTTACCAGACATGTTGCTTCTGCAAACAATGTTGATAAACTGATCCATCTATGTACTGGGATTTATGAAACAGAATTATCCCTGTTTTTCGTTGTCTTATAACTGCAGACCCTCTCTTTAGTCATACTATTAGGCTATGATGCATAATGTCTCGGACGAGTGTAACAGTCTTAAGTTGCTTACTGCTTTTCTGTACCCGATTCAGTGAATAAATGCGTCAATCCTGTGTCTGTAGAATTATAAGAATTTCGGCACACGGTATAAGTATCTGTTCACAACCGTCAATAAATTACCATAACAATTAAATAAACAAAAAAATTATACTTAACACCATTTATTTTTTAAATAAACACACTTGAACAAACATTAAAACACATTAAACGCAATATATACTTCATAAATACACAACGCCACGCCTGTATTTAAGCAGTAAATTCATTTAAAATTATTTTTGATTAGATCAGACATTAAGGTTTTTCTTGTACCGCATATGTCACAGGATACTCTGAAATTATCATGATTTATCCTATTGAGGCGTTTGAGACATCGATAGAACTTGAAATTTTGTCTCATAGTTTGCAGCCTTATTCATTCATTATTACTTCGTTTTATTATAATTATTTATTATTATCATACACTATCATTACAACCTTGCAATGGAATATACACTAGACACTATTTACATTTATACTTTATTGCTCCTACGCTTCTAATAAAAGAGCGAAATCCTATCTAATAAACAAACTTGACCAATTATTTTACAACTCTGTATCGGAACTAGGTACTATTTACATTTATATTCTAGTAAAAGTTCGAAAGCCAGTCTAATAAATAATAAAACTGTTCTGTTATGTTGATCATAGATGTTTTTAATTATAATTCATTTGGTCCCTATAAATTAATAGCTTAAAAGACCCGGCGTCGCCCGGGCTATTTATTTTGTAATTGGAAATTATCTTATGAAGGACTTTCGATTTTTAAATTATAGGTCATTATATAGGTATTTAGAATTTGAAATAGGAAGAACGATTTATCACACTCAAACTATTCCCTCAGAAAACGCTTGGTATAGCTTTTTATGGCTCATAGAGGATGTAGAATTTTGCATCCCATCGCTTGTACACAGCAAGCCTGGTAGGGGTTCAAATAAGAAGAAACATAAATTCCGGTAACATAAAATTGTATTGTCTTTGCGGAATATTTTATTTCCCACTCTCATGTTACCATAAAACCGTATTGGGGATTAAATTAAACAGAAATTTAATATCACTTTCATACTTTTCTCTCCAAAAACCTGCGATATAATAATATACACATTACCATACCTCGTATTGTTTTCTCTATGTCCGGGGTATAGAAAGTTATGTGACTGCATTATTTTCGTAGATTTCATTTTTTAATATTTATTTATAACATGGATTATATTGATAGTTCTCTAATTTGTGAAGTCTTGTTTCATTTATTTCCAAAGTCTTATGTGAAGACTGCCAACAATACTGTTGTCAAATGAACTGTGATTTGGATTTGATAATTCTGTGTAAAAAGGGATTAAGTATTCTCAAAAACATATAATTTTTGGCATTTAAAATAAAAAGAATTCAAAGTCCTTTCTTAGTGAGCACTTACATTATGAAACGCTGGTACTGTCAAAATTCCAAGTCCCTACCTGTTATAGTTTAGGCTCTACGTTGATTCCTGCCAGCCAGTCAGTCAGGACAAAGCCTTTTATATATATATATATATATATATATATATATATATATATATACATATATATATTTTCTCAATATGGTAATTTGGTTTAGATGGCTTTGGACTATGCTTTTCTTATAGTAGGTCTTGCTAATCTCTATCTCTATATATATAAAAGGCTTTGTCCTGACTGACTGACTGACTGAATGACTGATTGACTGAATGACAGGAATCAACGTACAGCCTAAACTATAACAGGTAGAGACTTGGAATTTTGACAGTACCTTCGCTTCATAATGTAGGTGCTCACTAAGAAAGGATTTTGAAAAATTCTGATTCTAAATGCCAAAAATTAAATGTTTTTGAGAATACTTAACCCCTTTTTACATAGAATTATCCATTCCAAATCACAGAATATATTGTTGCCAAATTTTATATGATGGGCTTGGAAAAAACAATTGAAATGCACTTTTGACAAACAAGAGAAGTTATCAAAATAATTCATGTTATAAATAAATATTACAGAATGAAATCCACTAAAATAATGGAATCACATAACTTTCTCTACCCTGGACATAGAGAAAACAAAACGAGGTATGGTAATGTGTATATTATTATATTATATCGCAAGTTTTTGGAGAGAAAAGTATGAAAGTGATAATGCTTTCTGTTTAATTTCATCTCCAAAACGGCTTTATGGTAACATAAGAGTGGGAAATTTCCCGCCTCGATATTACAATTTAATGTTACAGGAATTTCTGTTTCTTCTTATTTAAACCTCTACCAGGCTTGCTGTGCACTGTACAAGCGATGGGATGCAAAATTCTAGATCCTCTATGAGCCATAAAAAATTATATCAAGCGTTTTCTGAGGGAATAGTTTGAGTGTAATAAGTCGTTCTTCCTATTTCAAATTATAAATGCCTATATAAGGACCTAGAATTTAAAATTGAAAATCCTTCATAAGCTAATTTCCAATTACAAAATTCAAAACCCGGGCGACGCCGGGTCTTTTAAGCTAGTATATATATAAAAGGCTTTGTCCTGACTGACAGGAATCAACGTAGAGCCTAAAC
The DNA here is from genome assembly GCA_964059195.1 of Ectobius pallidus. Lineage (NCBI taxonomy): Eukaryota > Metazoa > Arthropoda > Insecta > Blattodea > Ectobiidae > Ectobius > Ectobius pallidus. The sequence goes on from CAXKWD010000008.1 coordinate 42,950,244, forward strand.
TATAACAGGTAGTGACTTGGAATTTTGACAGTACCTTCGTTTCATAATGTAGGTGCTCACTAAGAAAGGATTTTGAACAATTTTGATTTTAAATGCCAAAAATCAAATGTTTTTGAGTATACTTAATCCCTTTTTACACAGAATTATCGAATCATAATCACAGAACATATTGTTGCTAATGGTATCAGATGGGTTTGGAAATAAATGAAAGTTTGACAAATAAGAGAAGGTATCAATATAACTCATGTTTATCTATATTAATAAAAGGAATTGTCTATCTGTCCGCGATGCCCAGCGAAATCTACTAAACGCAGAGATCTGAAATTTTAAACATAGGTGGGCTGAAGGTTCGGAAAATGCACCTCGAAGCCGGAATTTTAATTTTCTCTTTCGTTCGTAAGTTATGAGTGAAAAACGGGAAAAAAAGTTCATTTTTTGCGTTTTCGAAGCATTAGTTTTCAGTATAATACATTTCAATGTCAAGTCAATTACAGTTGGCTTTGGCTATTTTTTCCATGCCTTGGAAATAAAACTATCGCGATCGCTTGAATGTTGTAAGCCCTAAATATGGTCAAACATTGTTCGATTTGGACGAAACTCACTATACAGGGGTTTTCTGGGCCAAGGAACTCGAATCTGAGGTCGCTTTTACCAGGCGACGCTCTCTAATCGTGGTATGTAGTCCACGTGATTTAAGTGTTAATAAGTATAATGATTTAACTATTATGCTCTTAATTTTTAATTTTTGAAATAATTATCGCGGGCGAAGCCGCGGGCACATGCTAGTAATTTATAAAGTTTGTTGATTAAACAATTGAAAGCTAATACAATGCTTTATTTAAATTTATTCAAGGTTCTTTCATATTGGACTCAATTATGACGTTAATATTTATCATGTTAAAGATTGGTTTATCACAGATAATTTATTTGGATGCGTCTATTTAATTTATTCATTATAATCAGTCCACTACTATATTTCTCATTTATATTTCTATCTATTAAATGCTATATTGAATATGCACTAGATTCTCAGCCAATAGGAAGCTCTCTTTCTTCATTGTTTAATCACTCCCTGTTTCTTGACTTCTTCTTTCATATTCTCATCATCTTTAGTTCCATTCTAATTCGAAGTCTGATATTTAATTATGTCCTGCTTTAGTGGGCTAACTTTATGAAGTCTGAAGACTTTCATTCATCGTAAGTGTGACCAGTGCATTTTCATTTGCGCCATAGGAGATTATGGCTTTAAATATTGCAGTGTAGAGTGTTTTGTAATTCGTGAATTATTTATGTCCTCATTGTTGGCCAGAGAGTCTGGCTAGGCCCTGAGTGAGAGCGTTAGCAGAGGCACATATGTACTGAACATGTGCTGTAAATTTATTGCGTTCTTGTTTGACGATACCTAAGTATTTGACTTCACGTACGTAGCGTAGCCGGTCTTACCCTATCCGGGTGATTGGAGGGTGATTTCCTATTTACCCCTTAAGGAGCATTGTATTTGTTTTAGTTTCTGAGATTTTTAATTTAGCTTTAATAGACCATGTGTGTAAAATGGCAAGTGCCCGGTTGGATTTAATGGCTCTGGACTCACATTCGGTTATTAGTACAGCGTTGTCGGCGTAGGCAATTATGTCAGCGTCACTTGTCTCTTGAAGTTGTCTGAGGGCTTCATCAAACACCAGATTTCAGACCTTGGGCCCGATACTGAGCCTTGCGGACACCCTTTGGTCGCGGCCTTTGTGAATGAATGGTGGTTGTCCCGTATTGTGATTTGTCTGGCCCGAAAGTAATTTTTTAGAACTTCATAAATGTTTTTGGACAGTTAATTTGATGGAGCCTCTCCAGGGCGTGGGGCCACCAGACATTGTCGAATGCACTTTCGATGTCTATGAAAATGGCCAGGACATATTTTGATTCGGCAGTGACTTCTTTCCGTTATAGCAGTGAAGTTGCGTCTCCTGTTCATCGTCCAGGTCGGAATCCAAATTTTCTGGGCGAGTATGCATCTTCGAGCAGGGTTTCTATTTTTGACGCTATAAGATGTTCAAATATTTTTCCATGACTGGGATAAGACAGATCAGTTGGTATGATTTAGCTAAAGTCGGGTCTTCGGTTTCGTGTTTCAGGATGATTTTGAGGAGTCCTACTTTACAAATGTTAGGGAAGATGCCAAGGTTGAGGCATGCGTTATAGATTTGAAACAGTTTCCGTTGGAGTTGTCCTCCATTCTTAATGAGTTCCGAGTGGATCTCGTCTATGCCCGGTGCAGTGCGAATTTTGGTGCGATCTATTGCAATTGAAGATCTATTGAGTCGAACCGGGGTGAATTGTGTGCATTCTCATAGGGTCGTCGTACGCCTCTCCATAGGATGTGGTGTACTGGGTTTTCCCCGCCGTCTGTACCGTCGGGAACTAGGACATTGGTTAACGTGGTCCCATGAGTCGGCAAGTTTGTCATCTGGATTTCGGAGAATATTAATGATGGTTCGCGGATGTAATTTCTTTGCTATAAGCTTGTAAGCGAGCCCCCATGAATTTTGGACACTTTGGTCATTTACAAAATTTCACAAGCTTTCGATTTTGGCGTTGTATATTGCATGCGAATACTCTCTTCGGGATTGCATATATTCAGCATGATATACATCCCTGTTTGGCCGTTCGTGGATTCTGTTCGCTTTTTGAAACCTTCGCCTTTTTCTACTTGTTTCCCGCCTTAGTCGGTCGAGGGCATCGCTCCACCAGGGGACAATTTTTTTCCCTGGTAGTGTCCTGGGAATACTTTTGCTTGCAGCTTGCGAGATGGCTGCAGTTACGAGGCGAACTCTTTATACTACCTCCCGTGTGAATGGACAAATGCAATTAAAATGTCGTGTAATGTTTCTGCAATATGGGCTGTTCCTGGACGATCACAATATTCCGCCTTTTGTTGCCATCCAGGTTGTGAAGAGCGAGAAAGTCTTGGGAGTGTTCTGGGATTTTGTCCAAAAGGAGAACTATTGAGAAATACACGACACCACAAGATCAGGTCCTATGTTGCAAATGCTCTCGGGAAAGCTAAATGGGAAGTGCATGAGGAAGTAAACCGTGTTTCAGAATCTGGTGGCAATAGAAGGGCAGACATCGTGGCCATGGGTAGAAGAAGGGAAGGCATTAATCCTAGATTCTACGGTCAGATTCGAATAGAATGACGAAGAGGACCTACTTGTGTGGGAAGAAAAGGAGTCTATATATCGCCCATGTATTCCTCACCTCAGTGAGAGTTACAATGTACCCATTTCAGCATGAGAGGTAAAAGGACTTCTCTTTGGAGCTCGATGCACATCATTTGCATGGAGGCAGAAGACGCCAAAACTACGGCCTTCTTGCAAATGGCATATTTAATTGTTCTTTAAAAATATTAGCCTAAGAGACTCTCTTTCCATATTGCACAAACATTTATATAATGTGCATTAGTTTTAAGATGTTTGCGTAACTGCTGATGTTTTATTATTTTTACAATGGATTGTTATTATTTATGATCTTGCGCTCTTATATGCCTACGGTCTGTATACTTAGCTTTAATACAATCTGTAATACAGTACGGAATAATTGGTTGGGGAGGCACTTCTAAATCTAATGTTACTCCTTTATTATTACTGCAAAAACGTATAATAAAGATTTGCTTAAAGAAACCTTTGGATTACCCTACGCAACTTATCTTCCCTGAATTTAATGTATTAGATATTTTGAATTTACATAAAAGAAATTTACTTGTTTTATCCATAAACATAAATCTAATTTTAAAACACATTTTCACCCTCATAACACAAGACGAATTGCCTCCTCACCCTTAATTGAAATTAAGTGTAATACATCAGCTGCGCTGAAACATGGGTTTAATTTTGGAATAAAACTATACAACAATATATTAAGAAAGCATCCATATATAAATAACTTGAATGTGAATAGTTTTAAGAATAGAATAAGATATATTATAAAATAGTTATTCCTAAAATAGATCTTATTTTCTTGTTGTATTTTATACGTAAATCTTAACAGTAATGAAATTTTATATGTTATGTTCTCTTGTGATTTATGTTAGTTTTGTTTTGTGATGTTTGCATGTTTTGTGTGTGTGTGTGTATGTATGATAGTGCTATACGTTTTAAGACTGAACTGCACCCGAGCCCGAGCATTCTGCTCTTTCGGGTGTTTATCACTTGTATAATATTGTATTTGTATATTTGTATTTTTGTATTTGTATTTGTATTTTATCTAAATAAATAAATAAAAAAAATAATGAAAATAAGCTTAACAAAAAAAATGTAAAGAGTAATGTAATTATTTCTGGATCTTCAGGGTCTCCCAGACGCTGGGAAGCTGTTCTTTTCATGAATATATATATATATATATACAGGTCTGTATATAATGTATTTTATGCATTTGAATACATAATTTGAAATTCTAAGATAAGGACCAAGGATTTTCTTTTATTATTGAATTATTATTTTTCTATAGTGCCTTCTGCTGGGATAATCACAATGACCTATGTTCGGGCTCGTTTACGGCAAATAGGTAAATTCCAACATGGAAGAAGCCCCTGTTTTCCTTGAATTCCTGCAGAAAGGTGACCTGCAGTATAAATTAAAGATCAGAGGTTTATCGAGTAGCAGTACTGAAAGCGAGATTGATTTGAGGGAGAAGATATCGAAAGCGGCTCAATGTCGATGGATCTTTGCTAAATTCGTGCGTCAGACCCAGAAACTCAACTTGATATAATCTTAAATAGGTTTTAAAGTTGGGAATTTAACCCTTAAACAACAACAATGGTATCTGAACAACCTAGTACATGACATGCAGCAGATCATGATGACCCTGAGATCAAAGCAAATTAGGTAATGATTCAAGAGGATAATATTATTGATGTTGTAGAAGAAATTGGTTTAGAAAGCAACATTCTCCGGTTAGTAGAACCTCCCAGAACAAACAGATAGTTTTGTATTTCCTGGACCTGAAGTAACTGCTAAGCCCCGAAACCAAATCCCATTAGTAGGCGGCGAGGCTGACGAGCAGCAGGATATGTCATCAACTTTTCAGGGCAACTTTGTTTTACCGGATCCTCCAAATTTTCCTGTTAGTCACGGAAAACTCCAGCCACTCCTCACCCTGGTAACTACCACATCCTTTGGTCCAATCCCTGAAGGCTGCTAATAGATTGAACTATAGTTCCTTAAAAATAATTATAGAATTGAGTTCATTTGCGAAATTTGAAAACAATTTTCAATTTTGATCAACAATCTCTGATGGCAGTCATTTTGGCCAAACTGAATGGCTGACTCAGAGAAGTTGCCAGTGATGCGTTACTTTTTGGATTGAACTTGTATGCTTTCCATGTAAAATGACTTGACATTTATTTTCCTACCAGAGCACGAGGTTCTCTCATCAATGAACAATTTTATAGGGTCCAAAAAGATCAAGAATCAATTGCTAAATATGTTTAATCGATTAAACTGTACTTATTGGTTTTAGAACTAGAGATGAGCAAATCAGCAATAGTAAACAACATTGTCGATTTTTTTGCCCACCACCACCCACGGAGATACCCCGACAATAGGCCATACTCCCCTCCCAACAACTGTTCGGCGCATATGTTCTGTTGCTCATTTTGTTCTGAGTTTTGCCTATCACTGGGGAAAGTGTTTTTGAGCTGGCTATTTGTTTCAGCACTACAGAACTGTGTTTCTTTCTCTGTGATGTCCTAATCTGTCGTCTACACGGGGGGTGCTATCCGATCTGGCATTCGCCTTACAAGTGAGGGACACCCCGCAAGACCTCACTTAGACCGGTTGCTGTAAGAAGTCTTACAGCGCCTCGGGAGTCTGAGCTACTCGCGAGTTACGTCTCATTATCAGTTTGTCTCAAAATCGGGTAGTCTAGACATCGTCTGCGTCTTCTAACATTCTAATTCCTATTACCTGTCTCGTGTACTGTGCGTAACTTTAAAACTGAAACAATACACTCGCACAGTACTTTGAATATTTTAGTAACAAAACTGCGACGTAAATAAGTAAGGTTAATTTTTTTCACAGTTATGGCTTCAGATAGAATGTTTTGAATGACGTCATTATGACATCATTAGTGGTTCTTGTTTAGTGGCGCTGCCGCGCTATCAGCTGTTTTGGGTGAGGATAACAGAAGTTTCCTCATGGCTACAGAATTTCTGTATCGCCACTTATATCTTGACTCTCTCTTCGCTCCGTTTCGTCTTCTACTGAATGGCTGATCTTCGTGTGATTCTAGGCTGAATGTGGTTACGCTATCTGCATGTGGCGAAAATCCTATTGGCATTTGCAAGTAGTTTGATATATTTGTATAATGCATTCACATTATATTTTGTTCTCTACTGCTCGCAATTGCTAATAGTGATCTTTTGCGTCATGCATTCCTCGTAACAGGAATATATGTGTGAGTAAGTGATTATTCTTTCTCTTTTCTTTTCTTCGTATTTTTAAGATATAAATAGTCCCACATTAATGGCACAGTAAATTAAATATTTTATGGCACTGTAAATATTGCAATTATCAAACATGTAAATATTCAAATAGTACATATGTAATATAAATTGTTAAATTAAACTTAAGGAAGATGGAAACCTACTTCTTTATATTAAAAGAGCCCTTAAATTCTAAAGCATGTTCTTCCACAAATATGTTAGCCTATTCAGTAACCTGTGATATGTGTTACGACTAAATACGGTATGCACCTTAGTAGCAAGCTTAATACAATATTCCTATTTGTAATTTGCCAGTTAGTTTTGCAGATTGCTAATTATTGCCGCATTAACAATAATAATTGTATTTCAACGTATGTACCATTATTTTGATTTATATTTATTTTTCGCGCATAATGGTACATGTTTTTAAGTTTGGTCGCTGGATGGCGCGACCTTCTCTGTGGTATATGCTTTCGCGGGCGTAGGTCCGCTGGCCTCTCCCCTCATCCTTTGGTACAGCCTCCTAGCGAGTGTTTATCTTTTCTGGCACCAGTTACGGGCGTGGTTTATTTCGGCATTGACGTGTTTTCGTAGTTGCATTTCGTTAGTTTGTTTATAAGTAATTTCTTCGGTATTTGTGCTTTCGTTCGTGGGATAATGTAGTCCCAGTGTATCCTTCAGGTTTGCAACAGGTTTTTAGTTTATCTTTCTTGTGTTTTAACTTAGTAATTATGTAACTGTAGAATTCCCTTCCCCTCTTTCTGCGCTTGGTAGCTGGTAGTTTCTCAGATCGATTTTGTAGTGTATTTTTGGTAGAATCTTCGTAGAAACCATACGTTCTGTCTCCTTTTGCTTGGGTAGTAATATTTAAAGGGTTTTCTGTTTATTTGAGTTGCTTGGGGGCTTTCTTAGTAATAGCCTAAGTAGTCGGCGTCATCAAGCTATAATGATGGCGTCTGTATCTTTCTCTTCTCCCCTGCGCCTGCTTGCAAACCTGATGTGTCGCGGTCTGGTAAGTCATTTTTAGATTCGTGTTTCTTCAATTATTTTGGTCTGTATTTAGTTTTTGTGCCATGCCCGTTTCTCCTGTCCATCGGGATTTTAAAGGCATCCCGATGGCAGTAATGTTTCCCGCCTTTTACTAAATTTTGCCCCTTGTTAAAGATTGTTAGTAGGCCTACATTATATTTTCCCCGGTTTGTTTCGATTCTTTCCTTTCAAAATAAAGTCATCGTCCCCAGTATAACTTTGTAGAGTTTGGCTTAAGAGAAACCAAGTTTTCCAATAGTAAAGTCCCCCTATTCTGTGTGTAAACAGTAATGCTGCATATGAAAAGGTTAATGTAAATAGTGCTCTCTGTATTGTTTTTCTATTTCAGGCTATACTAATTTTGTAATTTCCTTTGTCTTGTAAACATCTGGTTCTAAATGATATATTATCTGTTATTGTTTTTGAATCAGGAACTTTTACATTCTGTTTTGTGCCCCCTCCGGGATGTCCTACTATACCTATGGGTGGGCCCGTTTTCAGGGAATAGGCTAACTTCCCTGGGGTTGGTTTCCCAAGCTTCCTTCCACACATTTTATCCCTTAGGGCGGGGTTGCACGTACTAAATTGAAAGCTACATATAGGGCAAGTATCACTCGCGAATTCACTAAAGACTTCGTGAGCCCTTTTGGTCGTCCAAAACTGAAGGTCTGGCGGCCAACGTTCACCCTCTTGGATGGTTACGTTTCTAAGGTCTCGTCTTATCGCCCTGTATCTAGGGCACGTGTATAGAGCGTGATACATTGTGTCTTCACTATCTGCACAATAACAGAGGTAATCGTCTGCTAGCTTGAATCTACGTAGGTTCGCAGTGAAGTATCCGTTACCTGTGTAAAATTGTGCTGTCGCGTAGTTTATACGTAAGTGTTTCTGTTTTAGTCTGTTTTTGACACTGGGGAAGTAGTCTTTGGTGATACGACCTTTTACTGACCTACTCCACCTTGTTTCTCGTTGGGTTATCGTGTGTTCTCTGAGCTGGGAGTTAAGCTCCTGCTTGTTCCGTGTGTTGTATGTTTCTGGTGTTATATCTGTTTCTCCTATTCTGGTAGGTATCTGTTTTCTAATTTTGTATGATGTTACTTTTTCCTCCATTACTAGGTCCATAGGGATTTCTCCTGCAATGACTTGTAATGCCTCATTTGAGGTTGTGGAGTACGATCGAGTTACTCTAAGTAGGGCTTTTCTTTGGACGGAGATTTATTTGTACTTATGTCTTACAAGTAGGTACGGTGCCCATCCGTGTGCCGCGTATGTTATTACTGATTCAAAAACTGCTCGATAAAGGCGTTTATAATTTGTATATTTATAACCCCATGTTTGACCAGAGAGTGCTCATAGCGCGTGGAATACGTGTACTGCTGAGATGCAGATCTTATTCACTTGGTTTTCTATTCTATTTCCGGCTTGAAGTTCTACTCCTAAGTATCTAAGTCCTCGAACGTTGCGTAAGCTTGTCCCTAGTAGTCTAATTGTCGGGGGCCTTCTTGGATGAAGTTTGCCCTTTAAGAGGAGCGTTCTTGTCTTCTCCTTTGAGATTTTGAGTTTGGCCATTTCGCACCAATTGGTGAATATTAACATGGTTGATGTTCCTTTTCTTTCTAATGGGGGTCGGCTGTCGGCCAAATTTTTGGTCCTAGTACCGAACCCTGTGGACAGCCTTTGGTAACTCGTTGTGTTTTTATTTCCTGGTTATTTCGCATTAGTACTTGTCTATCCTGGAAATAATCCTTTATGAGTTCGTATAGGTCGTGTGGGCAGTTTATGTCCATTAAGTGCTTTAGGACCAGGGGCCACCATACGTTATCGAAGGCACCCTCTATGTCCACAAATATACTTTGCGTTCGAATTTCTGACGATGTCTTGTAACTGAGATATCGCGTCTTCCGTGGACCGTTCAGGTCGGAACCCAAATTGGGCATCGGAGCACGATTCTTCTAATAGTCTATCCATTTTAGTGAGAACAACTCTCTCGAATATCTTTCCTAGGACGGGAAGCAAGCAGATCGGTATGTATGATTTTGGTAAGTTGGGGTCTCTGTCTTTACATTTCAGTATTGGGGAGAGTATTGCTTTTTTCCATGCCTTCGGGAACATGCGTTTCCTAAGGCAGGCGTTATAGATTTCTAGGAGGCGAGCATGAAGTGCTGCACCTCCGTTGACTATGAGTTCTGGGTTTATGTCGTCTACACCGGGTGTCGTTTTGTGTTTCGTCTGACTAAGGGCTACTTGAATGTCTACTGCATCAAATTGTTCCGTTATTACTGCATTAGGGTATTCTAGTTCTATTTCTGCACGGATTTGTCTGTGCTCTTGTGATTCGTGGTCCCTGTCGTCATCTGGGGTTAGTGTTTCGAGCATTGTGTCTGCTATAGCGTCCCATGTTTGGGCTTCACTCCGTCTTGCTTTTTTAGGCTACTTATTGTCGTCTTTGTTTTCAGTTTGTCTGCTTGTATACGATATGCAAGAGATCTGAAGAACTTCTGTGTTCGAGTGAACTCTGTGAGCTACTTTCATTCACTCTGAGGGAGTTCGCAGGGGAGAAATTTAAATATAAAAACGAATAGGAATCGTAATCAGGAAAGGCCTAGATCAAATTCCAATTTTGTAGATAGGCGAAAATCTTCCCAATATGAACGTTTTGTACATGTGAGGAGTGGATGTTCTGATTTCAGGCTACCGCCTGGTGGTGGAGGTAATGACCAATATGCCCAAAGACGCACCCCAGTTACCAGAGTGTACATGTTATCAAGCGCGTCGGTGGTCACAACCTATCATCGACCTATGGCGAGTCGTGCTAAAGTCCCCTAACACCAAAAATAACTTGAGCATTATTTAGAAATATTATACACACAGGGCTAGGTTCTTTCAAGTTTGCCACTGATCGAGGTGGAAACTTGCAACCATACTTTTCAGCTCTTTTAGACAGTACTGCTGCCGTGAGGTTGCTATCCTTGGACTCCTACGAAAGGATATGTTGCAGAGAGAATATAAGTTAATGAATAATGTAGAAACTTGCAGTACTGCAGACCCTCGCCATGGCTGGGAAAGAGATGCTGATAATCCTAGTCGTCGATTTTACCTAGTTGGTAAATTTCGTGGTCGCGGACAACTTGGTTATGCCCGTTACCTGACCGCAGAACGAATGTTTACTGCATACGGATATTTTAAATCAGCGACAGCACGATTAATAACACTACGGTAAAATCACTTTATAGTTTTGATATGTTGGATTTTTTTAGCTTTTCTTGCCGTCTTTCATTGTTTGATGTTTGATGTTAAGCGAACCCTAAGTGCATTATTGTTATTATATATATGCGAATATGCCCATTAGGACTACGCAAAGTACTTACAGGTGTGCATTTGCATTCCTTTGAGTCCATATCTCTTTCATTCTTTTACTGCTGGGTTTATTTCTCTCTTTAGACCACATTGTTCCAGGGTTCTTCTTTGGTTTCTCCTCCTGGTGAATTTGCAATTTGTGAATGTTGGTCCTGAAGATTTCCCGGTTTTTAACATCTTCTGGTGTAATTTCTGCCAGTTTCAAATCGGTTTTGATTTCGCCGATCCACTTCATTCTGTCAGTTTTCGATTTTCTCCTGTTGTCATAGAATTCGACTATTTGGTTTGTAAGTCTGTCTGGGTTCATTCTTTTAATGTGTCCGTGGAATCTCAATCTGCGTTTTCTAATATCCCTGTGAATATCTGTGTATTGTTTGATTTCATATTTGCCTCTGAGTCGATATTGTTCGTCTGCGAGTTTTAGGCCTAGAATTTTCTTATGATTTTGAGTTTCTTTTATTATTATTATTATTATTATTATTATTATTATTTATCATTTATTATTATTTAATTACTAGCTTAAAAGACCTGAGTAGTATAGGGTTGGTACCAAGAACTCGAAAGAAGCTCATGACGTCATACATCTGGACGCGTGTGTCGTGCCGCTGCGGCATTGACCTGAGTGAGTTTGTTCAAGGTTTTCATTGTCTGTGGGAAGAATGAGACGTGTGGAATATCGTTTATGGTAATTACATATGCAGGTGTACTTTAAATTGGTATCGTTTGATGGAGAGGTCGGCCGTAATAAATTAAGGCATTGTGTCCGTGGGAGATAACGAGGAGATAGGAATGTGCATTTTTGAAACAGCAGATGGTCGTGTGTTTAAAAGGTTGTATAATAAATTATGGGCGTTCTTCGTATGTGTGTATGTTGTTCACTTCGGAATGTCCATTTTAGGATGCTGCGTATAAATTTGTGTGCTTTAGTAGAGACCGACTGTAATAAATTAATGCATTGCCCCCGTGGGAATGAGGTACACTTTTGAATGTGTGAATTTTTGAATCTACAGATGGTCATGTGTGTTGAAACGTTGTATCATAAATTAGGACGTGGTTCGTATGTTGTATGTCGATAGAATCGGAATGATGAATTTTAGGATGCCGTGTATTCATGAGAAACGTGCAGGAATGTGGATTTACTAGGAGCGGTATACGTTTGAGTTGGCAGGTGGTAATGTCTTATAGCGTTGCGTAATAAATTAGGGCGTGGTTGGGACACTTAGGAATGCAGTTTTCGAGTTTTTAACTGCTTACAGGTGTGTGAGGTGTATTTATATAATTATATATTAATAGGATAATTCCGAGGCTTTTACATGCTTACGTCATATGCACACACACAAGCGCATACAAAATACACAATGGTTAAGATTAAATGCGTAGTTACAAATGTTTCAATTATATACTGCACATTATAAGCGTGTGCTAAGTCTGCATATAAGTCAGTCGATACAAAACTATTATCATGGAAATATTTTGCTGCGAGCATTATACCACATCATATAAATATAACAAAACCCTAAGAAGACATGTTAGAGAAAAGCATGGTAACATATTCATATGTAATATATGCAATCGTACTTGAATATACACTTTCCCAGTGGGAAACAAGGTGGCGAAGATCCAAAAAGGGACGCATCACCAAAGACTACTTCCCTAGCGTTAGAAACAGACTTAAACAAACATACATACCGATATATAGAAAATCTTCTCGGGTTTGCAGCCAGGTGAGAAGTTTGTTGTGGTCCTACGTTTCCGAGGCTGACGCTGCCTCCATCCTCAGGGAATCTGAAGTGTCGAGTTTTAACAAGTAAGGAATATATATACCAACCCTTTTGGGCGGAGTCGACCAATCAGGGAGCAGCTGTTCTCTTTTCGGTCCTTTTCCGGGCCAAAATGTTCCTTTTACCTTTCAGGTCCTGAATGCATTTGTTCCAAGCCTGGTTGATAGTGAAACCTTCATCCCTGTTAGAGTTTGTGTCTTTCAGTCTAATTTCAATTGCCTCTCTGATGATCTGGTCCCAATAGCGTGTTGTCTTGGCGAGTACTGTTGTGTTTTTAAATTCTAACTGAATCACCTCAATAGCATACATCCTAACATCCCATTCACCATGGAAATGGAAAAAGATGGCTGTCTTCTGTTTCTGGACATATTAATCCAGAAGAAACCGGATGGAACTCTATAGGACATAGAGTCTACAGGAAGCCTACACACACCGATCTCTACCTTAACGGCAACAGTCACCACCACCCAGCCCAACGCAGGAGTGTCCTTCATACACTTACCAACAAAGCTCTCGCCATCTCAGACACAGACAGCCTACCCGGGGAAATAAATCATCTCAAGATGACCTCAAACAGAATGGGTACCGGGACGCTGAAATCCGACGGGCCCTGAAAAGGACTGGTTCTCAGGAAACCACCGACCAAAGAGAAAAGACTAGAACTGCCTACCTGCCATACTTTGGAAACCTGTCCAGGAAGCTAGAAAGGATTCTAACGAAACACCAGATCCGCACAGTGTCCATGCAACCCCCCAAAATTAAGAACCTCCTACGACCAGTGAAAGACAACATGGGACTTAGAACTCCGGGTGTTTATCGCATTCCATGTGAATGCGGTAAAGCCTACATCGGACAGACTTCACGCACAATTGAACAGCGCTGCAAAGAACACGAAAGATGCATTAGACTCTTCTACCCGGACAAATCAGCAGTTGCAGACCACACCATTAATTCTGGACCGGGTCACAGAATAGAATTTAAAAACACAACAGTACTCGCCAAGACAACACGCTATTGGGACCAGATCATCAGAGAGGCAATTAAATTAGACTGGAAGACACAAACTTTAACAGGGATGAAGGTTTCACTATCAACCAGGCCTGGAACAAATGCATTAAGGACCTGAAAGGTAAAAGGAACAGTTTGGCCCGGAAAAGGACCGAAAACAGAACAGCTGCTCCCTGATTGGTCGACTCCGCCCAACACGGGTTGGTATATACATTCCTTACATGTTAAAACTCGGCACTTCAGATTCCCTGATGATGGAGGCAGCGTCAGCCTCGGAAACTTTGGACCACAACAAACTTCTCACCTGGCTGCAAACCCGAGAAGATTTTCTACATAAGATTCGCCAGGAAAGCCTCAAATCTTACATACATGCCGATAGACTACGCTACATCACAATTTTACACTGGGCACGGGTAGTTCACCGCGAACCTATAAAGATTCAAGCTGGCAGATGATTACCTCTGTTACTGTGAAGATAGCGAACGCGACACCATGTATCACGCTTTATACACGTGCCCTAGATTTAGATAAATAAGACGTGACCTCAGAAACGTAACCATCCAAGAGGGTGAACGATGGCCTCCAGACCTTCAGTTCTGGACAATCAAAGAGGTACATGAACACTTCAACACATTTGAAAACAGGCAATATGTATCAGAAATATGGAAGAAAATGATGTCTAGACAAGTCGATTATTAGAGCTAACAGTTATGAGACACAGCCTGAGAGAAGCTCAGACTCTCGGGACGCTGTGGGACCTTTCACAGCAACCGGTCTAGGTGAGGTTTTGCGGGGTTTCCCTCACCTGTAAGGCGAATGTCAGGCCGAACAGCACCCCCAGCGCGACAAAACCGGACAACACAGACAAAGATACACAGTTCTATAGTGCTGAAACAAACAGCCAGCTCGAACATGAATTCAACCGTTTTCCCCTGTGATAGGTACACATCAGAACGAAAAGAGCAATAGAACATCAAGCGCCGAACAGTTGTTGGGAGCGGAATATGGCCTATGGTCGAGGTATCTCCGTGGGTGGTGGTGGGCCAAAAAAATGCAATCGTACTTACACGACACATAGGAATTTACGACTACATAGTGTCGAAGCCCATGAACATCAGAACTATCACTGCGACCTGTGTAATACAACATATATATCAAGAGGGGCACTGTTGGAACATGTTCAGAGAGAACACTGTAGTAATAACCAGGTAAGAAGCTAAACTTACTACAGATGTAATTTTTATTAGGGAAAATAAAAGATTATTGAAAACTTTATTATTTCTTTCTTTTTCCCGTGGGACGAGAGGTCACCGCCCAGCCTGAGCCCTGTCAACGTGATTCTTCTCGTCCTGATGCTAATCATCAGGATCATGGCATTGTACCCAGACAATGCAGACCTTCAAGCCCTCAGCCTGGACCGAGTCATCAACATGTACATTAGGGTGGAACGAAAAACATCAACTTTTGATTTTCAATTTGTAATAGCGCGGAAAAGTTGCCTTTCGGTGTAAATAAGATAAATTTAAAATATGAAAAATATTGAATTATGTCTTGAGGTGCCGCAAGGACGTTAAAGTTTCATAAAACACACACTTTTTGCAATTCTTTCAAACACTTTTGCGAAACAATCAGCTTTTGATTTTTAATTTGTAATAGCACGGAAAAGTTGCCTTTTGGTGTAGATAAGATAAATTTAAAATATGAAAAATATTGGAGTAGGTCTTGAGGTGTCGCAAGGAGGTTAAAGTTTCATAAAAACACACTTTTTTGAATGTTTTCAAAGATTTCTGCGAAACAATCATCTTTTGATTTTTAATTTGTAATAGCGCGGAAAAGTTGCCTGTTAGTGTAGATAAGATAAATTAAAAATATGAAAAATATTGGAGTAGGTCTTGAGGTGCCGCAAGGAGGTTAAAGTTTCATAAAAACACACTTTTTGGAATTTTTTCAAAGATTGTTACGTGTCTCGATTATGAAATAAAAAGTTTCAAATAGGCGTTATAATATGAATAGAAAGATAAAAACAGCTTTACTATCTTTACTGAACTTTACTGCTATTGGGTGTGATGGAACCGTTGTAAACACTGGACATAAAAATGGTGTGATTTCTTTGATGGAAAAGGAAATAGGAAGACCTTTACAATGGTTAATTTGTTTGTTCCATGGTAATGAGCTACCATTGCGACATCTTTTTTGTCATTTAGATGGTAAAACGAAGGGACCCAATGAGTTTAAAGGCGAAATAGGTCAGCAGCTAGAAAACTGTGCTAATCTACCTATGGTTACTTTCTTGCCAATTGAAAATAACCTTCCTCTTTTGGAGAACAAAAATGATTTAAGTACAGATCAAAAATATTTATTGGATATGTGTATCGCTGTATCAAGTGGAAATTGCACACTAGATTTATCTTTAAGAAACCCTGGAAAAATTGCTCACTCCAGGTCGTTGACATTAGCCAACCGCGTGCTTAGATTGTATGTGGCAACTGAAAATCTTAAGACTCTGGGTGAGTACATTGTGAAAGTGTATGCGCCTGTGTGGTTTAATATTAAGTTAAAACCTTCATGTACTTATGGTTTCAAACATCTGTTTAACCTTATCTCATATTCACGCTATCTTTCTGACGATCTCAGGAACGTTATAGACCCGATTATTGAAAGAAATGGGTACTTTGCTGCTCCGGAAAATCTCCTTTTGTCCATGCTATGTGATGAACGCAAAATTCAAAGAGAACTTGGTTTACGACGTGTTTTAAAAGCAAGAACAGAAAGTAGAGGCGGAGTCAGGAAGTTTAAAGTTCCAAAGATAAACTTTGATGCAAAGGATTACATCGACATGATCTCATGGCCTGAAAATGACGTAACTGAACCCCCCTTGTTCAAACATGTAGGCCTATCCAGTGACTCTCTCAAAGACTTTATACGGAAGGTATCTGAAGCTGAACCAAATAGTAAAATGGATCCGGTTATCGACTTTCCCCGGCTTCCTTGTCACACGCAAGTAGTGGAAAGAGCTGTAAAGCTGGTGACCGAATCGGCTCAAAATCTCTGTGGTTCAATCGCAAGAGGATACATTAGAGCAAAAGTTGACTCACGTGTGAATATGCCAAAATTTAATACAAAAAAACAGTTTAATGTGGCAAAGAAGTAGAAACAAACCTTTTGCTGCTGTAACATTATTTATCATTAAGGATACAGAAGTAAGAAATACAAAATTTGACATTACAAAATTTGTATTATTATTATTATTATTATTATTTGTAATTAATATTTTTTTCAATTCTAATGCTTATATATGTATTTAAAACTAAGTTTTGTAACATTATATGTGCGAAAAATTCATAAAAAATAATTTATCAAAGTTTATAATTTCTCAATTTTTACAAACTTTAAGCTTTTTGCGGCACCTCAAGATGTTGTAGTATTGCAACCAAATTTTGTTTAATTCTTTTTGAGCCTAAAAGGCAACTTTTCCGCGCTATTAAAAATTAAAAATCAAAAGCTGATTGTTTCGCAAAAGTGTTTGAAAAAATTGCAAAAAGTGTGTTTTTATGAAACTTGAACGTCCTTGCGGCACTTCAAGACATAATCCAATATTTTTCATATTTTAAATTTATCTTATTGACACCAAAAGGCAACTTTTCCGCGCTATTACAAATTGAAAATCAAAAGTTGATGGTTTTCGTTCCACCCTAATGTACATACTCCAATCCCACAGCCCAGATCAAGCCTTAGCCATCAGCAAATATTCATCATAGACCCATACCAACCCCGCAGCCTGGACCGAGTCATCGGGATCATACACAGGTCAGATGGGGGAAAATGGTATTGTTACAAACGGCGTTTAAATCCAGACTAAAAACATATGTTGCCTATAACATTCCAGTTTTAGACAATGTGCCACTTCTTTGTGGCCCATTGTATATATTCTCTTATTATTATTATTATTATTATTTAATACATGTATTCTAATTAAGTACCTTGGACTCAGTTGCTTATCTGTTATTAGGTTTATTATTATTATTATTATTATTACTTTCAGTTGTTTATCTATTCAGAAAATTCCTAGATATTTCCATTGGTTCACTCTCTTAACTGTTCAGAAATTTCCTGTATTAATATTATTATTACCTTCAGTTGTTTAACTATTTAGAAAATGTCCAGATATTTCCATTGGTCGTTCATACATTACATTCAGTTGTTTGACAGTTTATATATTTCTGTTGCTTCATTATTGTTTAATTAATGTTTATTTATTTTCCTTATATTCTATTTATTATTCAAAGTATTATTATTATTTTCTTACTCTTTAATTATGTATTTAATATTGATAATTTTTCGCCTGAATATTCTGGGTGATAGCATCACTTCCGGTTCGCCATATTTTCGTTCGTGTGCGATTGAGTTCCAGTATGGTATTTGCGAGCAATGTTATGATTACTTTGGGTTTATGACCAAATAAATTGTTATCTCTGTTGTTGAATTATTATGATATTATTTCATATCATCCACTGCTCAACCAGCTACCAGAAGGAATATTTGTGTAGGAGAAATTCATATATTATATGTATGGGATCCTAGACTCCTACCTAATCCAAATCCCTAGAATTATCCATGTAATAATGTGAACCATTGTGTATTGTGGATGTGTGTGTGTTGTGAGAATAAAAAAATTACATATGTATTTGTGCAATTGTTATTAACCCTAGCAATCCTATCATGCTCACCTATAAGAGGGGAGGGTAGGGGATCATGTGTGTATATAATATGGTACGATAGAGAAAGAAGGTTTTCATATGAGTTAGCAGTATCGACGTATGAACTACAATGAATGCACTATTTCATTCAGACACGTGCGATGGAATTCGACATTTGATATACTGTGATAAGGCCATAACATGGGGACCATGTAGTGATTGGAGGCATTGTGATAATCAATATAAAACTTTTTAAAAGTGTCAAAACATTAAGACATGTGATAAAGAGACTGCTACGGAGAAGAGGGCTTCAAGTGATCCGTGCACTCAAACAGATAATCTGACTTTAACATATGAAGAACTGACACATGCAAACAATTTAAATATGTTAGGAGAATGGCTAGGTCAGCTTGATAAGATGTAAGAGAATGGAAAGTAATAATAAAAAGCATTTCAATACAAAGCCTTATTCTTTTTATTCCACCAAAACTGTAAAACGTTAACATTGGTTCAAGCACACTTTGTAGTATTAACACGATGAAACACACTTTAACTGATTGCTTTTTACATATAGATTGTTCTTCAATGACTTCAAGCTAGGACAGCCATACAATTCTAAGTCTGAAATGTATCTGTTTAAAACACTTTAAAAAATTATCTTTTTGGACATTCCTTTCACATACACTTCCGTATTATGTATTTGACACACTCTTGAACTATGGGTTTTAATTTGTTGTAAGGTACAAATCCAATATCCCACTCCAGTCCATGGAACACATTTTTAAGAAAGTATTTGGATTTGACATTTGGAACTACATCGTCAGGAGGAAGAAACGCGAAATATGCCAATTTATCACCACACATCACAGCAACCTCCTTGGTGATGAATTTATTCGCTGTATAGAATCCTTGAGCATCCAATACGCAAACAGACATCTTCACATAATGTTTGTGACAATGCCTGAGTGGTTTATATTTCAGCTTCCGGTCATGTATAGCGAAGCAGTAGATCTTAGTGTTAGCAGGTAAGTTTTCCGAAGCAGTGATTTCAGGTCATATTTACGGTCCTTTTTTATTTCCTCTTGTTGCTTGGAACAGTCGATGACGAAAAGCGGAGCCTTTGTCACGAACTCTTCTCTATTTAACATCGGACCAGAGGAGTGTCCATAGTATATACTTGGAAATGCACAGAATCGATCATGTAGTATGGCATATTGATTAGTGTTCACATCAATATCGAAGGATGTAGATATAACTGTACATATGTTATTTTATTTAAATCGAACTTTGTTGGATCCCTACTTACTTTTTCTCGGACGGTTTGGTTTCTGTAGCTGCGAGACCGTATAAATATTCCAAGTCAATTTCGATGTCTTGGGAACATTAGGATGTACGGACATCTGCCATTCTCTGAAGGCAATTGGTAAAGCGGAATCCTTTTCTAGATATTTTGATAATTTCAATCTCTGTTGATCTGATACTCGAAGTATGGGCATGTTCCATATCACTTCCTTCTTCTTAACTTTACTTTCTTCCACCGTCGCGTTCATACTATTTCTTGCTCTCTGCAATACATGCTTCACTCGAGCGTTTAATACAATCTTTTGAAAATCTTCGGCCGAGCCCATTACATGGCTTAAAGGAATACTGACGGTAAATTTCCCATTATCTAATATTTTAGGCTCGTTTGATAAGTTACGACACCATCCCATATTTTCAAGTTGCTTACATTTCTTACCATCATAAGAGCACAATCCCTTCATAAGGCTTGCATACCCAGGATATCGTGTTCGGTCTATAATTTCGACCTCGAGTCGAATTTCTTCAAAAAGATTGACTAGACCATTCATTGCCAGTTTACCGTAAATGCAGTACCATCAGCTTTTGTCACTTCACCGGTTAATATAATATGGCTTCGGGATGGTAGTATAAATGACTCCTGACTATGAATTTGTATTTTAATTTCATCACTTTCGTTATTAGCGGTAATATTAGTAGGGCTAAAATAGTGATATTCATACTCTGTAACTGACTCCAAAAATGCAGTATCCTCAGCGACGTCTAACGGACCCATTTCTATTAACTCGATATCCTAATAGTTGGGGGAAGGATTTATTAGCCAGTGTTAACTGCTTGGCACTACGTGCTGAACTGAAGGGTTTGATTTTAGGTCCAGTTTTAATACTCTTTGTGGAACCACTAAAATCAAGTTCTATTATTTACGAGATTTGATGTGTAGGCGAAACGATAGCTCTTCACCACTATTATCGATTATATTCCCTTCTTGATCCAGTAACTTGATAGTGATATTGTTGATTGATGTTGTATGTGTTAGGGGCACATAAATCAAATTTGATGGAGCTAAAGATATTTTAAAGCCAGGTGCAACTGTAGGAAATTCATGTAGTGTGCGAGTCGAGTTACCATTCGTGAATGAGCCCGTTGCCAAATTGCACTCGACTCTTATAACGTTTACTGCAAATATATTAGGAGGATACGTCGATTGGACCATGTTGTTATGCAAATAATCTTATCTTTGCTTTTCCTCTGGCAAGGTAGTATTAAATCCTAGAACCGAACCCAGAGAGTTTTGTACTTGAAATGTGATCGGCACGGGCGATGTTAATTCCAGCTTTAATATAGAAGCATTGGTTTTTAAACAAAATCCTCTAAGTCCTGTTGGCTTGTTTTATACCATGTGCATTTGCTTTTCTATTTCGGTAATAATTGCCGCCTCAATATCATAAATTTCATAAGTACCTGTAGCAATATGAAGTGTGTACTTTTCATAGCTGTACCAGAACGGAGATAGTTTTCGTCCATGAGTTCTATGGCAAAACTGTTATTCTTATTTGTAATATTAGGTATTGCGTGATAAGTGTTTAAATTAAGTTATGCTATTTAATAGGTCAATTCAGGATCCAGATTTATCGTAGGATAATAATCCTGTGATAAAACTGTCGTTGCTCCTGTGAGCGTAAATACGTATGATATCATGATGTACCTTTTAAAAACTAGTCTCCAATATTTCAGGGCAGGCCTTTTATAATCAGAAAATTGCAGGTAAAATGTTTATAACAAAAATGCTAAGCACAAATGACCACAGATTTCTGTATCGAAATTTTGATATGAATTGGCTCGATCGTCGTAAATATGTAATAATTTCTTTAGGAGGAGGTAAAGTTCCAAACTAAATTGAAATAATCGCATATCGACCGTCCTTTTTAATTGCTACCCAGTGTTTTCCCGTGTTCAAGTAACTATATAAATTTACTATGACATTCTCTTTAGGCCAAGGTTTTCTAGGCAAAGTATCTCACATGAATACACCTCTAAAATTAGTTAAGCGTAATTTTTCAAATACTTAAGAATGTCGATATCGGTTAGGGATTTTTTAGCTTTACACGCCTATTTTTTAAACCTGCACTTTTTGGATATGGACGTAAATACAAGCCTTTTCCTGCGAATTTGTTAGCCAAAACTTTACCTTGTTGATTGTTACCATATACTGTCATTTTTTTTAAATCGGGTCTATGGCTCCACGTCCTCTTTTACCTAGTGCAATGACTTCCATTGTTTGCTTTTTACAGTCGGATTCTTGTAAAGACTTTTTATTTTTTGTAGTATTTACAGCATTTTCAATAGCTGCACTACCACCGGCTAGACTACCAAGTGCCGAAAGCTCGCAAATATTGGAAGTAATGGTAAAATACCACCTATCTTAGAAATTTTTAGACTCCTTCTTTTAGGATTTTTACTTCGTTTAATTGGTTTTTAGCTACCATCATTTGACTAATTTGTCGAGCTTGCACTTTTTACGTTTTTCTTTTTCTTCCCATTTTTACCCAAGCTTCTATTTTTACTTTCCCTTTCATTAAATTTGTCACTAATAAGGCTGCTGCATTTTCTTTAAGTGAGTCGTCAGGCGCTTTTACACGTTCCCACGCCCTGTTAGCAAGTTGTAAATCAGCGACGTGACACGATGATTTGTCAGAATACTTTGCGTATGCGATATCATGATGTTTGCAAGCCTCATCAAGTTTATTTATGCCCGTATCTCCTCGTGCTAAACGACTTTTTAATTTTGTTTCTGGACCACAAAAGTTATATCCTGGTATATGTAACTCGAGTGGAAGCTTGTTTATTATAGTATTTAAAATTCCTTTCCCAGAGGTCCTTCTGCGAATATGTCCCGTCCTGCTGCGTACGACACAAGTATTTATCTGTTTATCTACACACATTTCAACATGCCTGTTTCAAAATAATGTGCAAGTTCCAATTGTTACTCCCCATCGCAGGCCTTCTACTATCTCAATTAATAAATTATTCTACAGTTATGACTAGGCCAAGTTTGAACCTGATACTCTTCCTCCTCCTCCTCTTCCTCCTCCTCCTCCTCCTCCTCCTCATGACAGTTTCAACCTGATACTCCGCCTCCTCCCTCTCCTCCTCATGACAATAATCAATTATTCTACATTTATGACAAGGACAAGTTTGATCCTGATACTCTTCCTCCTCCTCATAAGTTTCAACCTGATACTCCTCCTCCTCCTCCTTCTCCTACTCCTAATGACATGTTTGAACTGATACTCCTCCTTCTCTTCACAATCACTAAAGTCAGATTGGCCGAGCGGTCTGTGGCGCCAGACTATTGGTTTGGTCCCCCGAGTTGTCGTAGGTTTGAATCGTGCACCTGACAGAATTTTTCGGGACATGTTAATCATCATCATCATCATCTTTATGGCTTAAGCCTTTTGGCCCGTTCCAACTCCAATCAAATGTTTTTATTTAAACTGGTCCTGCCATCTCGTCCTGGGTCTTCCAGGGTTTCTCCTGCCGCGTGGATTGTAGCTATGAACTGTTCGAACAAGTGATTCTTCAGGCATACGTTGTAGATGTTTCCATTTCTTTTGATATTCTATTATAATGACTATTATACCTATTATATTTAATTCTGCTCTGATAGTTTCATTCTTTCTTTTATCTAGTAATGTGTAGCCAGCCACGAATCTCAGGAACTTCATTTCAGCGGCTTGAATTCTTCCTTCATCTTCCTTCCTTAGTACCCAGTTCTCACTTCCATATAACAAAACAGGCAAGGCCATCACTTTATAAAATTTTAGTAGGGTATCTCTGCGAACTTTCCTGCCCAGTGTTCGGATTATAGTTCCACAGAAGTGGTTAAAAGAGTTCAGTTTTCGTCGATTTCTCGGCTTTTCCCATAAGTAACGTTATAAGCCAAATACTTAAATGTTTTCACCTGTTCTATAATTTTATTGCCTAATACTAATCTTATTCTAATTGGGTCAGATCCTAAAAATGCCATAGTTTTAGTTTTATCCACCGAGATATTCATATTAAATTTACTGGCAACTTCATTCAGTATTAAAATTGCTTTTTGCATATAGTTTTCATTCCTACTGATGACCACTTGGTCATCTGCAAATATGAGCGTTGTAAAATTTACATTGTCAATTTTAAAATGGTTAACATTTTGCAACCAAGTTCTTGTCAATTCGTCTATATACAAATTAAAAAGTACGGGCGAAAGTGGACACCCTTGTTGAACTCCTTGATTTATTTCAGCCATTTTTCTTTTGCTATTTAACATTTTGATCTCGATTAGGTTGTTTCTATTCAGGCTCTGTATTGCTCCAATAAGGTGGATAGGTATTCCTCTATTTTGCAATATTTCTCACAAATGTTTACGGTTCACTGTATCAAATGCTTTCTCATAGTCGATAAAGGTGAAGTATGTTGGTAAGTTAAACTCTCTTCGTTCTTCAATTAATTGAGTGATAGTAAATGTACAGTCTATGCAGGACTTTCCTTTCCTGAAGCCATGTTGAGCATCTAACAGCATTGCATTAGTTGTTGGGTAGAGTCTTCTTTCAATGATTCGTGCATATAACTTGTAACATACGTTTAGCAGACTAATGGCACGATAATTTTCACAGCTACTTCTCTCTCCTTTTTTATAGAGTGGGCATATAAGAGCTACATTCCATCCCTCTGGCATATAGCAACTCTGCCAACTCATATTAATGAAGTTCAAAATTCGTGATTTCATTTCTTCAGATGCATACTTGATCAGTTCTATGTTGATTCCATCACAACCTGGGTTTTTTTTATCCAACATAATTGCTTCTTGCAATTCATCAGGTGTTATGGGGTCTATTTTACCATCTGGTTCTGGTAATACTTTCTTCTCCATCTGTCCAGATGTTTCTATAATATTGCAGCCACATATATTCTGGAATTGAATTAAGTTTCAACATTTCTCTGTCTGTATTGTTGAGATACCTCATTATTTTATAGGCTTTATCCTGCCTTCCATGAACATCATGTTCGATCTCACTTACATATTTTTCCCAGATATTTCATTTGATTTGTCGTACTTTTGTTTTCACTATGGCTGATTTTCTTTTATAGTCTATTTTTAGAGTTATGTCTTCGGGAGAATTTAGCATCTTTAAATAACCCGATTTTTTATTATCGATCATTTCTTTTAGCTCTTCATTCCACTTGGGCTATGTTAAAGATATTAAATAATACGTACATTTACATATCAGTTTCTAACACATCATTCTACGACAATGTTCGTATGTGGTATGTGCAAGGCTGTTATAAAGCGCAGAGATAACTTCAAACGACATGTGCAATGTTGTCAATCCGTGAACTGACCATGAGTACATTGCTGGAAAAGCAGAGCATGTCCTTACCGATAGCGTATATATGCACAACCCCTCAAACACATGAAGTTAAGCATTCCGTACTGTTTCCAAACACGATAAGATGTAACATTGCAGGTCAAAGTGGATGTGGGAAGACGAACTTGTTACTGAACCTAATTTATCATTCGATTGGGTTGAAATTTTAAAATATATATACTCACCCACATTGTATCAAAACGCTTACAATCCTTTGGATGATGTTTTAACACGTACACAGACCACTGGATACTACAAGTTTCACACAAACGATAATACAGTTCCATCGCCTGCGGAGGCGAAATCCCATTCGCTATTCATCTTCGACGATGTTTTTGTGATCCTCAAAAAATGATGCAGCAATACTTTAGTATGGGAAGACAGACATATTGTTGTATTCTACTTAATGCAGACATATTCCAAGATACATAAACAACTGATAAGAGATAATTGTAACTTTATCATTCTCTTCCAAATGG
Organism: Ectobius pallidus; assembly: GCA_964059195.1. Taxonomy (NCBI): domain Eukaryota; kingdom Metazoa; phylum Arthropoda; class Insecta; order Blattodea; family Ectobiidae; genus Ectobius; species Ectobius pallidus. The sequence goes on from CAXKWD010000008.1 coordinate 42,975,777, forward strand.
ACCTTATGAGTCTAAAACATTATTATGTTGACTATGTGAACTGTGATGTCATTTTTACGTTTCCAAGAAATATGTAAAATGTGCTGGTCTGCTAGTAAACACGGACTCATTACCATTAATAGAACAAAGGAAAAAAATTAAGGTAAACACTGTTTAGCTATAGACAGCAATATAAACATTGACTCCTGAGATATCACATCATAACTGCAACGAAGTTTGAATGTTACACACGCTTTAAATTACATACGAGAGGGACAACAGTTTATCTGCAGAGACAGATCACTTTATCCACGGCCGTTTATTACGAGGCGGAGAAATATTTATCCCGCCGAATCCTTTCACATGGACATCTATGGAAATGTTGTATTTGGCATCGTGCGAATAACTGGAGTTGCGGATCCTGAGGAAGCATATGACGTTGTGACGAATGGTTATGTTCTAAAAGAATTGGTGGACGTTCAGAAAAATCTATTACCAAAACTGAATATCGATGCCAATGGTAATAATATCATGAGTAAGGATAATCAAAAGAACATAGTTTTTAACAACGTGTGGCTAACACAAGTAGCACCACCGCAATTACAAGATGATGTGGTAACCAAACAATATCTTTTAGCACAGCTTCAGAGCCAAAGTCATACATTTGTTACCAGCGATATTCTTACGGCCCTAGAAGGACAAATTTCCAGTCTTGTTCAACAAACGCAAATTCTAACTCAAAATCTAGAAGGAATTATAAATAAGTTTGATACTATGTATCAAGTGAACTTTAACTATATCCAGTACATCCAACATCAACACAATAATACGAGTGCATATACTCTGAGCACTGGAGATGATTATTTAAGTTTCCCTGTAAACTGTGAATTGTTGGACATATATATCCCATCGAAGCATTTCTTTCGAGATTGTGTCGATACACTTAAACAGGAAGGACCTAATTTTAGACGATACTCCAATTTCGCTTACTACAACAGATAAAATGTATTTTCACGAAACTGACAAACATCTTAAAGAAACACATCCGATCTTCCTAACAATTATAAGTCGGACGAAACTCGGAAAATATGATTATTCGACCAAATATATATCGTAATATGTGAAAACATTCTTTACTCCACATAGAGATGTTGCTCAACGAACATCAAAAGAAAGTCTTGCGCGACATCATCCAACATAGCAAAAGTATAAGACAAAAGCTTCTTGCTTTACAAACACAAGAACAGGATAATTTCAACATGAGCACGAAGTCCTTACAGCCTGTTATACTTCCGCTGAAGGAGCTGATCAATTTACAGAAAGGAGGTCGACCTAATGAATCTCCCATACAGGATACTGACACAGATAATACACATCAGAACTGTGATGATCATGAGGAGGATGATGAAAAACCGTACGCTGGACTGCCCACCCCTGCATACACACCTGAAAAAACTGGACTGCCCACATCTGCATACACACCTGAAAAAACTGGACCTGTGGATGAAATGCGGAGTGGAGCATTAGTCTATGACTACTTGAGTCCGTATATGAGTCCATCACATGATAGAAAAGGAGTTGATAGGGTTTTTGGTCCGACATATGAAGACGGCTTATTTTTAAGCTTGGAAACGTGGAATTAGAATTTAATCCAACTGGAGACATTCTAACAGTAAATGATAAATCATACAACGTGACGCGTGGGCTGCTTGAATTAATATTTAGAATTAGAACCTATCATTACAATAATGATGACTTACGGAACTATAGAGCTATTCTAGATGATATAAACGTGCATAGAACAGGACATGTGAAAGATGGACCTCTTATGACATCATTTCACAGCAAAATGACAACTATTATAGCTCCAATGTATAAGGAAGAAAAAGGTAAGCAAACATAGAGGAGAAAAGGTGGTCTCATATCCCCCTGGAAGGATGTACTCGTACATATTAGTCATAAGATCGACTATAAGTACTGGAACAATCCTAATTTATTGATAGATAGGCTTAAACTGTTGGTAGCTTCGTCTCAAGCAGGCAATTACCGCCCATGATAACGAAATAAAAGAGATATTAGAGGAATTAAAATTAAATGGATATATATCAACATGAGCAAACATGGAATTGCGAGTGAACTCCATAGGCCTGCAAGAAGAACATTTGATAGCAGAAATGTTATTACGAAAGGTTTATATGACTGGTTTCAAAGTGATTTAATGGACATGACCTCATATGCTAATCAGAATAGAGGATTCAATTACGTACTGGTGGTATTCGATGTATATTCAAAAGATGCATGGGCAAGGCCTTTGAAGGACAAGTCAGAACAGCAGGTCACGAGTCAGATGAAGAGTATTCTAATAGAGCTTCCTGTGATGCCAAGAAATTTTCAAACTGATAAAGGGAAAAAATTTTATAACAAGGATTTCCAGGCACCAATGAAAAAGAATGGAATAAACCACTATTCCGTACACAGCACAATGAAGGGTTACATAGCAGAAAGTTTTATAAGAACTTGAAAAATTAAATTATTAACTTATTTTTCTGCACAAGGGTTCTATAAATGGATTGATATATTACAGCATTTTGTGCATGAATAGAACCAAACAGAGCCTTCCACAATTAGAATGAAACGTATTAATGTTACTAATAACAATTTACTTTCTACAATATTCAACTATAAGAATATGTTGAAACGTAAACCCAAATTCAAAGTTGGTGACTCTGTACGTATTTCAAAACACAAAGCACTGTTTACTAAAGGTTATCTACGGAACTTTTTAAGATTGCTAAAGTGTAGCTAACACGACTTGTAACTTATCTGCTGAAGGACTTTCAAGGGAATTCAATTACTGGCGCTTTTTATACTGAAGAACTACAAAAACTAAATATCCTTCTATTTATTTGGTAGAAATTTTTTAAAATATAAGGGCAATAAAGCTTATGTGAAATGGTTACGATTTCCAAGCGGTCAAAATTCTTGGATAGATATAAAAATACATAGTTGATTGAATGGTAATGTCAATGTATGTACTTAAGTAAAATGTATTATCCAATGAAAAATTGTGTTTTATTTTAGGAAATAAAAAGAAACGTTTTATTTTTTCCTATCCAATGAAAAATTGTGTTTTATTTTAGGATATAAAAGGGAAGGTATTATTTTTCCTAGAACTCCTATTCCTCAACACTTCCTTTAATGAACCTACTCATATATTGAGGATATTGTCAAGGACTCATAAATAAGAAAGCAATATAAGTAACTGTTTTTATTTAATATATTTACAAACACACGCACACACACATATTTACGCGCACACATTTTCCATATTTATACAGGACCTCCCTCCATGGACCGAATTAAGTCTCGCCCGATCTGAAACACAGATTGATGTGGAATTTAGAACTACTATTCACACGCAAGCATTTTCTAGATGTGACATAGGCCGCAAAGCTAATATATATATATATATATATATATATATATATTAGCTTATGTGTGTATATATATATACACACATATTTTGCTCACCTTAAAACATATCTGCATGAAATCCATGCATAGCTCGTTGCAGTTTCTTGACCAACAATTCGGTCGATCTTGCATGGGGTTGTCACATATCACAATGAGTCGCCGCCCATTGCACTCTGTCAAGTGGTGTTCCGATCCATGATGCGACACGGTAAATCCACACAGATATTCTTCCGGTGGTGGTAGGTGCAGAGGAAGTCGGTGCAAGTTCTCCAGGGTGAGATACCGAAACTCTGGCGATGCAGCCGGCGGCGGTGGCGACCTTGCCTGAGCATGCTGCAAATAAAGTGGACGAACCTCATGTGATGCGGCCGGCGATGGTAGCGACCTCGGCTGCGCATGCACTTCATTCACATCCTGAGACTCGGGCGACTGGGCCGCCAACGGTAGTGGTGAAGGTGGTGGTGAAACTACCCCGAAATAAATGGAGATAGCAATGGATACATATGAATTGCAATTGCAAAATGTATGAATACGTCGATTGATATGTGTTGCTTTTGGACTTTCATAAATATTTCTATAATTTATAACCATTGGTTAAGGTGGGTGTCGATTTATGTCTGAAAATAAATATATGCTCTTTCAAGTGCACCTTTCTTCTTTATTGTTATAAAATAAATATAATGTCCGGCTAGTGCTTTCTCAGTGGGTGAAGCGAGAACTCTTTCTAGGGTCGTGCTCGACGAAGTCAATGTAGGAGATAAGATTAGGGAGTGCTGGGTAGTAAAATAATGTCAATTAGTTATGTACTTGAATAATAATATTTGTAAGTTTATTTTGTTCTTAATTTTGTCACTTAGTCTGTAATTAACTTAATATGTCGGGAGGAAGAATACAGTTACTTTAAATAATGTCTTTATCTATTCACTTCGTCGTCGCCAAAAATCACTTTAGGTTATTTATTATTCTCATAACATCTGCACGTTTTATCGCAGGAATTTTAGTTATTTATCTTATGGCGGTATATATTCTTTTCACTTCACAATATAAAAATAATATATATAATCTTTCTTATTTCGCTATATAAATTTCTATCCTCAACCGTATTACTTGAAAAGTCGGTATAAAAACAATATTCGTATTCGTCACTATTTCACTGTATGAAAGTCAATATTTCTAACTCCTGTTCGTGTCTACAAAAATAACGTCCGTATCCCCTCGATCAGTGTATCCAAGTCCTCGTTCGTTGCTCGTGTTCCTGTTAATATGTTGCTGTGTTAAAATATTCTTGCGTTTCCATTGGTTCTGTCAGGTAGCTTTGTCTCTTGTGATTGGGAATTAGCTAAGTCATCTGCTATGAATTTAAATATTTGTCGTTAAGTTGGAGTGAGGTTTGAGGCTGAACCTATTTGTCAAATGTCAAACCAAGTGGTGGCGTCAAGAATCTTTTCAGACAGGTGAGTACCGCCTCTAATACATTGTATCCCTCTATTTAGTTTAATAATTCCTAAAGTATTTGTCACTATTGTCCGTAATAAGTACAGTTGTATAGCTTTCTTGATTACGCGTTGAATGATGTTATTTTCTAGTTTGTCGTGTTAATAATTAATCGTTTGATTAATTATTTGTAATTGCCAGTAATGTCTTTTGATTCAGATGGTCGTGTTGCATATCAAATTGTCCGTGTAAATGTCCTCTGTCTCGTCTTGTAAATTTTTTTATGGTCATTGTAATAGTCTAGGCGTAATGGTAGCTTTTAGTAGTCGATAATGTTGCGGGAAGTTCAAATATTGCCCGTGAAATGTATTTTCTTCTATTTAATTCCTTATTTTATATAAGCCTATATGAACTGACCTGCACAAGTTAGTTTTAAATTAGTATATACAGTGTATAGACGTGAAAGTTGGGTAGTTATTTACAAGCGGATACGCTTCATTTAGAAATACTTTTAAGAGGGTCACTCAGTTGGGGGCTTACTTCTTCACAAGAAATGGTGCCTCTATTGGGGTGACTGGAATAGCAGTGTTACGTAAGGTCGTAGAAGAGGGGGAATGACCTATTTATTGTTTGGGTAAAATTCTTATGAAATGTGTGTGGTTTACACGAATATGTTTTGTCAAGAATCGGGGTTATTTGCTTCTTTCGTTAAGTTATTTTAGTCTTCAATTGTAGGTGTCGGTGACTGATTGCCATTGTTATTTTCATGATTGTTATTTGTTGTGTCATGTTGGTAATTCTTTTTCTGTCCATTTTTATTAGCATTTCGGTTCAGTCCACGTCGGGAATTAGGTCTGCCTCTGAGGCTGGGTCTGAAAAATCCTTGGTTGTACTGGGTCCTATTGAACCAGCGGGGTGTTCCAGTGTATGGTCGTCTGCCATAATTATATCTGTTGTTTTGGTTCGAGCCTGGGGAGTTGTTATTGTTTGTGTAGTCGTTATGGTTATTGTTATTATAATTATTGTTGTAGGTTTGGTATCGGGAATTGTTATTCCTGAAACCATTGTTATAACCTGGGTAGTTTCTTCCATCGTTGTAATGATAAGGGCGATACCTAAAACTTCTACTTTTCCAATAAGAAGTACCAATTTCCTCTCTGATATGGTCTATTTCTCCAGTACTGTCCTGGGCTATTTGAACTATTTCCTTGGATTTCCTCAGTCTCATTTCCATTTACCTGTTGGTGTTCCTCACATAACTGATCAGATCGTGTCCGCGTCTCGCATCCAAAAGCGTTTTGGATGGGTTTGGTTTGAACATAATTAATGTTTCTTTTTATACCTTGATTATTAGTTGTAACTTGAGATTTATTTATCTTCTGTGAGGGAAACGGGGATTCCTGTAGGGATTTCAACAATGCTATCATGTCAGGGATTGCCTTGGGGCACGCAACAATCAAAATGTTCTTTATCGAAAACGGATAGTGTAAGCAGAGGGCTTTTATGAAAACTTCGTCTTCGATGCTAGGGGTCAACAGCTGTTTTGAGTCGCATAGGGAAATGAAATACTCCATGTAGCTTTGGCCGCTATTACGATCTAAACTTCCATGAAAAATCTGGTTTCTTAAGAGTTCTTGGTCAGAACTGCTCCAAAATTCTCGAAGAAAGGACTCTTCGAATGTCTGCATATTCAATTCCTGTGTATCATTAACATCATTGAACCATCGGGCTGCACTACCTTTAAATGACCTGGCTACCATAATCATTTTCAACTGTTCAGGTACGTTTCTTAAGTTGAAAAAAGTCTTTAATTCGCACAGATATCTTACAGGGTTGGTTTTCTGTTTGTCCTCGAAAGTGGGGAGAGGCAAATCACTTTGACTAAGGGTAAATCCAATATGATTACTGGGGTTGAAATTTCGATGATTATTATTGTTACTTTGATTTGAATTACCTGCTGCGTGATGGTTCAATCCGTTATCGGATCTTGGTAAGCTGGCGGGTTGAGGGGGAATGTTAGGTGTGTCGGTCGGTGTGTCGGGGAGAGCAGAGGAAGTTGACGCAATTTCGCCTCGGTTAGAGACCAAGACTGTATTATCGGTACAATCTTCCTGATCTCTTAACCTCTGACGCAATCTGTCCAACTCCGAATTCAGGGATACCAATCTAGTATTGTTATTCCTAACCTCTCTCTCCACTGCACTGACATGGTTTCGAATTCCATCTACCTGTGTACAAACCTGGGTCTGAACAGCTTCTACCTGGGTACAAACCTGTGTTACTCGGGAATCAATTTGCATCAATTCTTCCGCAACCTGTTGCCTATGGTGTTGAATCAACTGGGTAAGGTTATTAGTTTGTGCTGTAAGTTCGGAATTCAAGTTTTCATTAACTTCTGTTTGTAGTGAAGTTAACTGAGTATTAAGTTCAGTCTGCATTGAATTCATTGTTGTGGTTAGGGTAGTATTTTGACTATTAAATTCAGTCTGCAATGAATTCATTTGCCTATTAAGTTCAGTTTGCAATGAATTAATTGTTGTGTTTAGGGTAGTGTTTTGACTATTAAATTCTGTCTGCAATGAATTAATTGTTGTAGTTAGGGTAGTATTTTGACTATTAAATTCAGTCTCCAATGAATTCATTTAACTATTAAGTTCAGTTTGCAATGAATTAATTGTTGTGTTTAGGGTAGTGTTTTGGTTGGCCAGAGAAGTTATAGCATTCATAATCTGCTGTAATGCATTTACATTTTCAGTGGAGATTTCAGTGTTACAAGGCATAGTATTTGTAGGAACAGCTGATCGTGCTGTCACACCTGCTGTTAAATTATCACTTACATTGACATTTCTATACTCTGGTTCACTGCTTTGCAAACTTGATTGATCAATTGACACTGGGTGTGGGTGTTCATGCGGTGACTCTGGAGCACTTGAACATGTTACTACGTTTACAGTATTCACAGACATCTTCATTTTATGGTTGCGTAAACGCATAGAAAAATTTAAAATTGAAAAATCATTACTAAAAAAATGTAAGTTTAAAATGTCATTCCTTCTTGGAGGGATATTATGAAATTTATTTTAGCTTTTGCAAATAAAAACTGAAAAATTTATTCTTGTTCTGTGAATTCCGTAACAAGTCTAAACAAAAAAAATATTTAACGATACCCCAGTTTTTTTTGTTGTAGTCCCAGCTGTCTGGCGGTCACTAGCTGATGAATGGATAGTCAGATGACTGTAGGTCGCAGGCTGAAGAGGGGTGTTGATCTCTTGTAGATTGGGGGTGGGGGTGTAGATTTTCAGTTGAGTGGAGGATTTATGGTGAATGTTGATGGTGATTGATGTCGCTATTAATCCACACGGTCCACGTACATTATAGCTAATAATTGCGAAGAAGGTTATTATAATGTCACACAATACTTGTCGCGGCGTAGAGTAATTTAATTTTTTGTCAATGAATTTCGTCTATCCCCGTGTCGTTTCAAACAAAAAAAAATTGAGGGTTGTTGGCCTAAGTCTTCTATCCTACATCACTTCGAAAATTCTACCCCGAGCTGGTCGCCAATTTATACCCGTTGGTTAAGGTGGGTGTCGATTTATGTCTGAAAATAAATATATGCTCTTTCAAGTGCACCTTTCTTCTTTATTATTATAAAATAAATATAATGTCCGGCTAGTGCTTTCTCAGTGGGTGAAGCGAGAACTCTTTCTAGGGTCGTGCTCGACGAAGTCAATGTAGGAGATAAGATTAGGGAGTGCTGGGTAGTAAAATAATGTCAATTAGTTATGTACTTGAATAATAATACTGTATTTGTAAGTTTATTTTGTTCTTAATTTTGTCACTTAGTCTGTAATTAACTTAATATGTCGGGAGGAAGAATACAGTTACTTTAAATAATGTCTTTATCTATTCACTTCGTCGTCGCCAAAAATCACTTTAGGTTATTTATTATTCTCATAACATCTGCACGTTTTATCGCAGGAATTTTAGTTATTTATCTTATGGCGGTATATATTCTTTTCACTTCACAATATAAAAATAATATATATAATATTTCTTATTTCGCTATATAAATTTCTATCCTCAACCGTATTACTTGAAAAGTCGATATAAAAACAATATTCGTATTCGTCACTATTTCACTGTATAAAAGTCAATATTTCTAACTCCTGTTCGTGTCTACAAAAATAACGTCCGTATCCCCTCGATCAGTGTATCCAAGTCCTCGTTCGTTGCTCGTGTTCCTGTTAATATGTTTCTGTGTTAAAATATTCTTGCGTTTCCATTGGTTCTGTTAGGTAGCTTTGTCTCTTGTGATTGGGAATTAGCTAAGTCTTCTGCTATGAGTTTAAATATTTGTCGTTAAGTTGGAGTGAGGTTTGAGGCTGAACCTATTTGTCAAATGTCAAACCAAGTGGTGGCGTCAAGAATCTTTCCACACAGGCGAGTATCGCCTCTAATACATTGTATCCCCCTATTTAGTTTAATAATTCCTAAAGTATTTGTCACTATTGTCCGTAATAAGTATAGTTGTATAGCTTTCTTGATTACGCGTTGAATGATGTTATTTTCTAGGTTGTCGTGTTAATAATTAATAGTTTGATTAATTATTTGTAATTGCCAGTAATGTCTTTTGATTCAGATGGTCGTGTTGCATATCAAATTGTCCGTGTAAATGTCCTCTGTCTCGTCATGTAATTTTTTGTATGGTCATTGTAATAGTGTAGGCGTAATGGTAGTTTTTAGTAGTCGATAATGTTGCGGGAAGTTCAAATATTGCCCGTGAAATGTATTTTCTTGTATTTAATTCCTTATTTTATATAAGCCTATATGAACTGACCTGCCACAAATTAGAGTATTTTCTACTATTAAAATGAAATCTTAAATGTATGACAAATGTTATTCTGACTGTTAAAATGGAATTTAAATGGTGGAGAAATTATTCAGGAATTAATGAAACTTTCTGTAATTAGAGAATTTTATACTGCTAAAATGGTACTAAAATTGAGGTTGGATGTATATCTGAAATGTTTTCAATAAGAGTATTTTCTACTATTCAAATGGATTTTATTTCGTGAATGGAAAATTGAGCTTGGATGTATATAATATAAAATATTATTACTTACATTATTGTTGGTGATTATGGTGACATCCTCTTATCCTCTGAGCTCCTTGGTAAAATTCGAATATCTATAATCTTCAAAATCCTTTTGATACCTATAATATTTGTATTTCTCCATTTCAATATATAGTGATATAGACTGATAATTCCCTATTTGCACATATCTCCCACTTAAAATATTTTGACCAATAATAAAAGTACATATTCCACCAAGGAACCGGAATACCAATAGCAACTCGAGAAAAGCATTCAACCAATTGCAGCATACCATATCTGTACAGGGCCCCCACCCACTTAAATTATAGCATGCCCGCCAAAAGAGCCCTAAGTTATTATCCTAAATTATTACGCAACGCTATAAGACATGACCACCTGCCAACTCAAATGTATATCGCTCCTTATAAATCCACATTCCTGCAAATGTTGATTTCTCAGGGAATACACGGCATCCTAGAATTCAGCATTCCAATTCTATCGATATACAACATACGAACAACGCCCTAATTTATGATACTACGTTTCAACACACACGGCCATCTGTCGATTCAAAAGCCGCACATTCCAAAGTGCACGTCATGCTCACGACGGGGGCAACGCCTTAATTTATTACAGCTGGCCTCTACCAAAGCACATAAATTTATACGCAGCCTCCAAAAATGGACATTCCTATGTGAACAACATACACACATACCAACAACGCCCATAATTTATTATACAACATTTCAACACATGACCATCTGCCGCCTCAAAAAGCCACAACGCCTTAATTTATTACAGCCGGCCTCTCCATCAAACAAAACCAATTTAAAGAACATCTGCTTATGTAATTACCATAAACGAAATTCCAGCACGTATCATCCTTATTCAAGAATGTTTGTTTGTCTATTATTCTAATCTTATCAATAAGGTAAAAACACGGGAAAATCCAAAAATAGGTCACACCTTCGGATGATTGTATCCCACCCAACCCACCCTAACAGTTTCTTTTATACCACGATCTAGCGAATTCTTCTGTCCTCGTATTATGAAGAAACTCGTGATTGGACATTGGAGGTGTGACGTCATACCGCTAGACGTGCTGTGACAGGCTGACAAACCTCATGGGTGGCACTTGCGACAGTGTACTTCACTCAGAAACAAAATACATCATACAGTCCGTGCAAATGTGAATATCGAGTGAACGGAGCTTAAGGGGAGACCTGTATAAATATATCGATGGCTTAATGCATGCATGTGTTAAGTACAATAGAGTAAAATGTGTAACTCCAAAATTGGAAGCTCCGGGTCTTGAATAAGGGCACAAATATTGTTTTTCTCGAAATGTAGACAATGCTTTTCCTCGTGTTTTGAAGGCTAAGTGATCAAAATTTCATCGAGATTAGAATAAAGCTGTAGATTTGTATAAAAGACAAACACACACAACGCTACTTTATATATAGATAGATTTGTGGTTATTTATTAGTATTGATAAATTTATTAAAATATATAGAGGTTAAACACTTCTCAGAAAGCAGAATGTAATTAGAACTTCTGACTACCCACTAGAACCACTAAAAATGGCACATTAATAGGTAGCAGGATAATCACTTCTGCCTGTTCCATTAATCATGCTGAGAAATCGAAGTATCATCAACCCCTCATTTTTTCAATCCATATTTACACCAGAGAAAGTCACGAGGGATTGTATAAACCATTCAAAGTTCTGATGTACTCACCTTCGTATCTTCTTGTGTATGTTAGAACAGGGTACTCATTGAAGTCAGGCTTAGGAGATCGGAATCTGACTACTGGATGGTAGGGTAAGTACCGCTTTCGAGTGTCGCCTGACCATCTTCGCTGATGCCTGCTTGCAGGATGAAACATTGGCCATTTAGAAGCTCCGGGTTCTGTTGACCTTCTCACAACCACTAAATCATCTGATTCTTCCCAGTGAGACGTGTCCAACATTTGTAACATGTCTGTAGAAAATCAAATCACCGTCAGCATAGCAATTGTTTTCGTTGCTACTTTTATTTATATGTTATATTATTTCTGTTGCCAACATACCTGTTTCTGAACTAATACAAAGCCGTGTTTAAGGTAAATGTTGATAGGATTTTTTTACGGACTTCTGACATAGAATATTCAGTTTAAAATTTTCATAAAATGTAATAAAGAAATCTTAACTGAACTCTCCAAATGGAATTCATACTGCATGGTAATGAAACCGATATACATCCTCTGTCAAAAAAAAAACTTTTGATTTCATTGTACACAGCTGGCTTGGGATTGTATGATTCTGGGATTCAGTGGCATAGCCAGAAAATAATTTCGGGGAGGGTCGAAAGTGCCGGGGGTTTGGGGTAAGGAAAGGGGATTCGGGACTCATAGCCAGCAAATTTAAATTATTGAAATAATGAAAATAGCTTTTTAAGCTATTTTAGCATTCAAAAACTAGTTATAAAATCTGTTTAATATACTCTAAGACATGTCAACTTAAACAAGAAATTGTTAATTGAAACTTGAGATGGAGGTTTAACATACATAACTTCACTTAATTCAAGCACTGACCTGAACATGACCGAACATGCTCGAAACATGTTCAGGTCAGTGCTTGAATTAAGTGAAGTTACGTGCTTACCGCCATGCAAACAGTGAAAGAATGTGCTTTGTCCTACCATAGCCCACTAGTTAGATCCTACAAAATAAATAATCTATTTCATGTAGCTATAAGAACACCTGAAACTTCACGCTAACAATACTTTTTGATATTTTTTAATTGTTCTATAGTAATTTATACCACTATTGCATGATTTTGGCAATCCACAATTTTCATTTCTAAACTATTTCTAAAGTACGAATATTATGGCACTCATCAGTTTGAGTTGCGCTTCTGTAAATTTATCCCATTTTCTAGCTTTTTCATGATGAACTTTTTAAAATAATAGGATTTCATTTCAAATTTTTTTATGTAAACTTGGCTATTGAACTGGAATGTTAGAGTCGGTGACAATAAAATTATTCCACTTAACTCTAATTGTGAATCCAGGAAAAAAAAGGATTATAACTATTGTCAATTTTGGGACTACAAGTAAAGATCATTAATGTTAAAGGATTTTCAAGGACCAATAAATTGTATTAAGTTACATTGATGGGCTGTATAAAAAAGAAACTGAATATTTGTAACGTTGTAGTTTTTATACTCCATCAGAACATTAATGAAAGTGCTCACTTCCGATGCGAGATTGTCATAGCTGAAGTGGTACAAGTATGCAGAGAAGACATGTTTAAAAATTTCCATTGAAAAAAAAAAGACCGTTGGGAAGCAAGAGAAGGAAGTCGGGAGTTGAAAAAAGAGAATTGTCAGTAGACAGTGGACAATTATAGAGTTGACAGTTTGAAAAGTAGACAGTTGGAAGAGAAGAGAGTCAAGGAGAGGCCGGCGAGAAAGGCGGGCTCCTCCACGCTACGGGATGTCTGGCCTGGCCTCGTGTGCTGTTCAATGTCAACATCTGTATATATAATTCAGTACAGCACAATTATTGGATTCCGCACGCAAAGAAAGTTTATATTGGTACACTTGCGTTTCATGTATTTTCAAAGACCCTGATCCAGTGGTTGGTATAGCTTGTGTTATGTAACCGTTTTCCCCCTAGCTGGTTGCTTGAGCAAGAACGGCCTAGGAATTGGGAGCTGTTGTCATTAGGCAGTCGTCTTTCAGTGTGAATGGTGTTTGGCTGTATACATATTGGAATTGGACGGAGGAGTCCAGATATATAGCTATTTTCTGTATACTTCTGTATCCTGGGTGAGAACTTGAAACTTGAATTTTGCTTCTTAGTAATTGTAAATTAATTCCATTTTGCTATGATACTGCGCATTGAGGCATAACTTTCTTTTACTAGCATGCCGGTGTTTTAAATATATATATATATATATTTGGCTTTCTTTCACCATGTAAATTCAAAATTCATATATTATACCTAGGCTTCTCTTGCCCATGGTATGTTTCTGTGAGAGAATGCGGAAGTATGATTGAATTTTAGACTGCCACGTAATAATAATAAAATTTACTGAAGTACTGACCAAGACACTTACTATTAGTGTACGTAATATATAATATCTTTACAAATGCTTAGATATGTAAAATATATATATATATATATATTTAATACCACCTTCAGATAATTGAGCAGTATTATAATTATAATGTACGTAATATATTTGGTCAGTAGGCCTACTATGAATTCATGTTCTGAAGACAGGAAAACTATACTAGATCCCTCATATATGACAATAGTACCATAACCCATGGTAATTGCTGCGACAGTGTATTGTTTGTAAATGCACCATATTGAGCTTTTCTTACAATACGTAACTTATTCATTATTAGAAGTTTACTGACTTCAGTACATAACACTTAACTTTCGAGCTGGGTTTACTGGCTATTAAACAGATCTTACAGTTGTATATGTGCAATTCATTGTTAATATATATATTTACTATTCATGATGTTATTCAATAAAATTTTTATGATTGTTTGAAAGTATTGTTCTGATTTCAGTACTTCCTTCAGTACTTCCACAATATTTATGATCTTTGGAATCTATTTCTACATAATTAGACATGCTCTGGACTCCTGTCCCATAGAAGTTACTTTGCATATTTAAAAGGACAGAGCTAGAGCACTCGACAAGGAATAGTATCCATGCTAGGGGATGCCTTGCCTGGCCTTGCCTCGACAAGGAATAGGACCCTCTGAGGGGAGTCCTTTTCCTTGAGAAGAAAGTAAGTAAAATTTAGTAGCGAGGGCTGGTGTGTACGTCATCCAGGACAGTTCGTGAAATGGAGATTTAATAGAAACAAGTCTACATACGCCAAGCACCTCTTAGACAACCAACATAGCCCTTCTTCTATAGAAAATTCTGTAGAAATCCTACAAAAACAAAATAAAAGTCTAAAACTTAACACATTGGAACAACTAGAAATTTATAGACACAGAAACAACATCATACATGAAAACACATTGAACCATAACAGACTCTTCGATACATACATCAACTTAACAAATTAGGAGAGAACAGTCTCACTAATCAGTAGCGTGCAAGCTGTCAACACAGTACATCAGCTCGAATACCTTCGTAATATTGGTAAGTTGTAAGATCTATTTATAACAATCGCTAGATATACACCTTACATTCTAATCTAAAATATTACACTACTTAAATACATATAACCACATATCAACGACATTTTTAATAGAAACTGTATAAACTTTACATTAATATAATACAGCTGTTATCATATACAATTCGACTTCTAAATATTTGACTAATAAGTAATCTATTTTCAGCAATATTTCTTCAATAAAATATTTTCAATTATTTATCAAACAATATTAAATAACCCTAGTTCTTATAAATATACTCTTTATAATTATTTCCATTTAATTATTTAAATCACAATAATTTAAAACTACACAACATCCCTACACAAAAATAACTGCAGATCAATAAATGTTATAACTCAACTAAATTGCTCATATATTTTTAGGCTTGACTGAAGATGATGTCACGATAACATCGAAGTGCATCTCAAATACTACACCAAAAGCAACTGAAGGTTGAAGATAGACAAAGAAATTTAACACTAAGAACTCTACTGGTTAATCTATGTGAGCGAGGTTTTGCTCCTTATCTAAACAAAAAATATAAGGAGACAGATTAAGTGTTGTACTCCTATTGTTAAATAACTGGAAAGTTGATCACACCAAAAATGAATAGTAAAATTGACTGTGGTTAATAATTTTAACCTGAATAACTGTAAAGTTTGCAGAAATTAGTAGAAAATAGGTCAAGGGTAGGCCTTGTGTAGGTAGTAGGTCAATAGTAAGTGCTTCTAGACAATGTGAAAGTACAGTCGAATTTGGTTAATTCGACGTTGGATAATTCGAAATATTGTATAATTCGAATAAATACTAATTCCCCTTGAAATTCCTATATAGCCTAAATGTATGTTAAAAAATTGCAATTAGTTCGAAATTTTTAAGCTTAATTTGGATAAATCGAAGCCAAAATTTGTCTCATGTTAATGTTGTAAGGATTCCAAGAGTTCATTGCTTCCACGAATTCCACAAGAATTCACTAATTCGCTGAAGAACCCATGTCACTCTTAGCCAGCAGGTACTGTACCAAAGTGTATTTTTAACCACCGTTATCTTCCTTCTGCTGAATAGATGTTCAATGGAATGCGAAGTTCACCCCCTCCGATACAGTCTTGGAGGGATTCAACACATCTGTGAAAATTTTAGTGTACATTCTATCCTCAAAGTGTGTCTGTGTTTGAAAATGTCAAAGCGTGGAGCATACACCAGTTTGACGCCTGCAAACAAAGTGGAGTGTTACGAGAGGTGGAGAGAGGGGAAGGAAAGAAGTGTCGCATTGCAAAAGGAATATGGAATTTTACCGAACACTTTGTCCGCCTACATGAAAAAATCTGATGTGAATGTCACACAAAATTAGCAGTATTCACATATCCTTGTACAGAATCGCAAGACACAATTTTACGCTGATTATGCTATAAATACCATATAACCCCTTCTAAGAATGTTGCGACTAAAAACGCAGGCTATATAAAAAAAAAACAAGTGACTGCAAACATTTATTGAACTTTCCACCATTAAGAATAATTTCCGAAATTTATAGAACATTCCCCTCAGATATTTCTTTACTGTAAGCATGGCCAACAATACATCTTTCTCACTTCATGTGCTTATATATAGAATAAAAGGCCGTGAATGTTCACGTATTGAGTTGTTCAGGCAAGACAGAGTTTCTACAAACAGTGGGTAGCTTACAACCACCCTTCAGAGATTTTTTTTTTTTAAAGTTTTAGCTCTTGGTATAAACACTCCATGTACAAAATTTAAAGGAAATCGTTAGAGCTGTTTTTGACAAAATCATGACAAACAAATATTTCTTCGTGTAAAGTCCCCTTAAAAGTAAGGGAAAGTTGTTACCATTCTTCGTGTCACAGCCTCAGAAGGTACCTAACCAAAATACAAAATTTTGTTTTTGTATGACTTTCCGTTACATGAGATCATATTGCAAAAAGCGTGTATTCACAGTGGGTGGCTTATAACTACCCTTCAGATAATTTTTTCGAAAAAAAATGTTTCAAATAAAAGTTTTAGCTCTTAGTATAAGCAACACATGTGCAAAATTTAAAGAAATTCGTTAGAGCCGTTTTCGAGAAAATTGCGAAAAACGAAAAATTCTTCATGTAAAATCCCCTTAAAAATAAGAGAAACTTGTCGCCAATCTTCACCTCACTCTTCAGAAGGTACCTAACCCAAATACGAAATTTTGTTTTCATAGGATTCTCCGTTTTGGAAATAGCTTGTTCACAGACTTCCACACAGACAGACAGACAGACACACACACAGACACACACACAGACATGTTTCCAAAAATAGTATTTTTGGATTCAGGGGGCCTTGAAACGTGT
This sequence comes from Ectobius pallidus, assembly GCA_964059195.1. Classification (NCBI taxonomy): domain Eukaryota; kingdom Metazoa; phylum Arthropoda; class Insecta; order Blattodea; family Ectobiidae; genus Ectobius; species Ectobius pallidus. The sequence goes on from CAXKWD010000008.1 coordinate 42,993,271, forward strand.
ATATATGATAAAAACTCAACTTGGAATTTTTGGGTCGAAAACAATACTTCCTCTACCTATAGTACCTATGGTACGGGCAGAGGAAATAATAAGGACAAAATCTTGGAAAGTTAGATTACACAAAACGGGGGAAATAGGAAACGTATGAGAGGCTGGGAATTTCCCAGTGTTGACGAGTGCACTGTAAAATGGTTTAAGCAGTCGCGTGATCGTAACATCCCTTAAATGGGCCATTGTGTTCCTTTCTTAAATTTACGGTTACAATTTTAGTGTGGAAAAAAAATGGTTTCAATTAACATCATAAAAACAGGATGGCAGTCGTTAAGGTAAGATTCACCGTGCAATAATTATTATTTATTGCAATGAGTTTATCTTTTACATTTTTACGCCATTTTCGTTTAAAAAGTCACAGTTTTGGTTAATTTGAAATTTGGATAGTTTGATATTTTTCTAATTCCCCTTGGGGTTCAAATTACAAAGAGTCCACTGTATTATAAATGGATGGCATGTAGAGCCTGTATGATATAAGGTTAGTGGTGTAGGCAAATTATACTGATCCTATAACGTTAGCGGTGTAAGCAAATTATGCTGATGCTATAAGGTAAGCGGTGTAGACAAATTATGCTGAAGGTATTAAGAATATAATGGAATAGCCGGTATGAGCTGTGAATGGAAATGTATATCTAGGCTGAAAGTAAAAGATTTAAACGCAAGCTGAAAGTAATAAAAGTATATAAAAAATATTCTAAGAGAAAACTTCATAAAAGGGAGCTAGAAAGAAAGAAGCAAATGAAAGAAACATTAATCAAGGAAAAAGAAATGATTTAAAACAAGTCGGATGGAGTAAATTACAGGCTATGTAGGCCTAGATAAGGAACTAAAAAGTTGTTAGGATGATTCAAATCAAGTCGAATGGAATAAAATATAGGCAAGGTAGGCCTAGGTAAGGAACTAAAAAGAAATAAAAGAAATAGGAAAAGGGATTAAGTGGATAGGAAGTAGAGTAAATCTATCTTTCTTCTGTAATGAAACATGCATAAAGGAAAGTTAGTTAGGAGAAACATATTGTTTGGAATTAAAGGTAAAACATATTTCGAAGAAAGGAAAGTGCCGAAAAAACCTAACAAACTAACTGGTTGAGTTAAATTGAACTAAGAGCACCAATGCGCCTGTAAAAGAAGTTTAAATAGGTTTGGTGAAGTTTTGGTGATTTCTAAATTTAGTATTTTGTAAGGAGGAGAATAACTTTTTGGACCAAATACTTTTTTTATTTTATTTAATTCAGAGGTTCACAAAACAACACATATATCAACTAACGGGACACCTTTGCTTACAAAGTACTGCTTCAGTGCCAAACTACAAATAACATTAACATTAATAGTGCCTCTCCTTATCTTTCATTTCTTGTAGTTTCTTCTTACTCTTTCCTTGTGGAGTCTTTCTTCTCTGATACTGTGGAAATAATTTCCCAATGTTCTTAGGTCATCAAATATTTTATCCATATCCAGCCCTCGTTCTTTACCAAACCACAGGTATAATTCAAATAAACTATCCCGTGCTGGCAGTCCTTCGTTCTTTAACCAAATATTAGAACAAGTTCTGAAAGAGGTTAACCCTAAAATTATAGTCCTCACGGAGCATGGTTTGACGGAACAACAGATAGCGGAAATAACTGGGCCTAACCTAGAAAATTATAACTTAGTATCAAACTACTGCCGTAAGAATCATAAAAGCGGGGGAGTATTAATATATGCACAACATAATGTACATTGTGATAAATTAGATTATGTAGAAAACTATTGTATTGAAATGGTACTTGAAATAGCAGCCATTAGAATATATACGAAAGATGAATATTTAACAGTAGTGGGAGCTTACAGATCCCCTAGTACAAAGGTTGCAGAATTCTTAGTAGATTTTGAAAAGTTTTAAGTAGAATTGTAAAGAGTAATCAGAAAATTGTAATACTTGGTGATTTTAATATAGACATAAATAACAAGGAATTCAATGATCTTCTTAGTTCTTTTAACTTAAAAGACACTGATCTAGGGCCAACCAGGGTGACCAACCACTGTAGTTCAAAAATTGATCTCATTTTAACAAATTTAGATGAGAAATTGTTCATTACTATAAATAGTAATCTACACATTTCAGATCACACTTCACAAATTATCGATATTTTTAACTTTCAAAATAGCAGTAAAACTGTAGAACTGAATCTTAGAAGAGACACACGGAAATATAGACTTGCTCAGTTAAATGAAAACCTTTTACAGGAAGATTGGGCTGCAGTATATACTGCTGAAAACAGTAATGACAAATGGAATATCTTTTTACAGATTGTTACACAGAATATAAATACAGCCTGCCCACTAATGAAAATGCCAATAAGTAGCACTAACCCTATAAGGGTTAAGATTCCATATTATGTGCAAATATTACGTGATAAAATGAAAGAGATGTATGAATACTACCAAAGTACTAGAATGGAAATATACAATACAATATGTAAAAAATGTAAAAAACAATATATTCAAGCATTGAAGCAAGTTAAAATCCATTACTACTCAGATAAGGTCATAAAGTCAGAAAATAAAACTAAAACTGGAACATGGTAAATTCGGGTGTTAAACGGCAAAAAATTACTGATTCCAATATTTGCTTGTATCATGAAGAAAAAATAATAGAGGAACCAATTCAAGTTAGCAACACTTTCAATAAGTATTACATTAATTGTAACAGAAGACTTGAAACTACTAGTACAACTAGAACTCATCCTATGATAACAGCTAGAGAACATGTCACAAATACATTGTATCTGGAAGGTACTAACAGTTTTGAAGTAACAAAGGTAATAAATAGCTTTAGAAATAAGAACTCTAGTGGAGGGGACGGTATGTCTTCCGTTATGCTTAAACGATGTATGAATGTACTCATCAACATCATTGTTTATTTAATAAATTACTCAATACAAGAAGGAATATTCCCTGAGGCACTCAAAATTAGTGTAGTAAGACCAATTTATAAGAAGGGTTGCAAGCAGGATGTATCAAACTATAGACCCATAACGTTAACGTCTATATTTAGTAAGATATTTGAAAAAATATTAACACTGCGAATAAACAGTTATCTAAAATATAATAATATACTTATTAACACTCAACATGGTTTTCGTAAGGGATTTTCTACAACAACAGCAACTGCAGAATTTATCCATGAATGAATGAATGAATGAATGAAATTAGCCGTGAGTACATCCCATAAGGGCCATGGCCTCCTGCCTATGCAGGGAATAGCTCAGTAAACTTAACTCCTTAAGTGAGCAAGTCCTAAGGAGTGATTTTTGACACTGTCACACTTTCACTAGTCTCTGATGTGTAGTCATGGGTGACCCAGTAGTTTTCAACTTTCCCTGTCTTTTGCCACTCGTGACCACTGGCCTCCTGCTACCATTTTGAACTGGTCAGCCCATCTGGTTCATTGTCGTCCTACATGTCTCCATCCTGATCGTGGATCCCACATGGTCATTCGATGTGTCCATCTACGTTGATCCATCCATGCCACATGTCCCCCCATTTCCATTTCTGGGTTAATGCTTTTGTAACCACATCACACATGCCTGTTCTTCTATGTATCTCTTCATTTCTGATCTTATCTCTCAAAGATACTTGAAGGATTTTTCTCTCCATCCGTCGTTGGCAGGTCTGGAGTGCCTGTTTTTGCTTTCCATTCAGAGACCATGTTTGGCAGCCGTATGTCAGAGTTGGTAAGACACATTTCTCCATTACCTCAGATTTTGTACTTATTTTCTGCTTCCTATCCATCAGAATAAATTTTAACGACCAGAATTTCTTCCATGCCAGACCTATCCTCCTTTTAATTTCTTTCTCTGTGCTTGTATGGGGAGATATGTTTTGTCCTAAATAAACATAGTCTTGTACATATTCTAGGGGTACCTGGTTTAAATGGATTGGCTCTTCTGCAGCATTTGTCATTACTTTCGTTTTTGTTGTGTTCATAGTTAGACCTGCCATTTTGCTGACTGTATCTATGACCTTGATCGTTTCTTCTAATACCTGTGCGGATTTGGCTACCACTATGATGTCGTCGGCAAACCTGAGATGTGTGAGTTGTTGACCATCTATGTTGATGAAGTACTAGTAAATCTAGACATTGACAATAAAACAGCTGGTATATTTTTAGATCTAAGCAAAGCATTTGATACAGTATGTCATGAACTGCTGTTAGAGAAATTAGAGATGTATGGATTCAGGGGTAAAATATATGACATCTTAAAATCATTCTTATTAAACAGGAAACAGTGTTGTGAAACATACTGGAAAATAAGGAACTGTACCAAAACTTTTCAATCTCAATATGAGACAGTAATTTCAGGAGTGCCTCAAGGATCGGTCCTGGGGCCACTGCTATTCCTAATTTACATAAACGATTTTCCTCAGTCAAATTATTACAAAATTACTACGTATGCAGATGATACATCAATTGTATGTTCGAGTAGGGACTTTCAAAGCTTAGAAGTAAATATTACAAATTCACTGAAAGACATCTCAAAGTATCTAACAAATAACCTTCTCCAAATAAATGTAGACAAGTCAAAATTATTATTATTCCAACATTACAAGAGCCAAAATGACAATAGATTAAATATCAGACTTGAAGATAAAAATATTGAACAAATTGATTGCATAAAATTCTTAGGGATATATCTCGATCAAAGTTTAACTTACCAGAATCATGTAGATGTAATATGTAATAAGATTAGTTCTAACATATACGTACTTAGGAACCTTCGTAATTACCTTAGTTCTGAAATTCTTCTGAATCTCTATTATGGAGTGATACAACCACACATAGAATATTGTATAGAAGTATGGGGTGCAACAGGAATAACTAATATGGATAGAATACTATTGTTGCAAAAAAGGAGCCTGAGATGTGTATATGGGATTAGTAATAGACAATCATGTAAAGAAATATTTATAACCAAAAGAATCTTGACAGTAGTTAGCCTATATGTATATAAAGTGATACTATATGTTAGGAATAAAAAACAGCCTCCAGTAAATAAAGACATACATTCTCACTGCACAAGAGGTGAAACAGACTACCACAGGGTGACAATAAATAAAAATTCAACATACAAAGATCCGTTAAGTAAGGGAATTTTACTGTACAATAAGTTACCGATAGAAACAAAAAAGAAACAGAAAGGAAATTTTAACATTGCACTTAAAAATTATCTGATACAAAAATGTCTCTATAGGTTAGATGAATTTTAGCTTAATTAACTAATTTACTATTGACACTCATATTAATAAAGTTTTAGAATTTTAAAATGTGGTTATAGTGTTTTTTTAATGTATAATAGTGTAATTTTATAATGAATTATAATACAATTTATTATGACATTAATTGTAATTTTATAATTAGCTTTTAATTAATTTAACTAATTATTGAAAATGTATCAAATGCCTAAAGTGTTAATAATATGTTAAATGTGACGATGCTGGACACTTTTCCTGTAAAAGTCTATAAGCAAATAAATCATTATTATTATTATTCACAGAACGCCTTTGACATCCCTTCAATGTGTATAAAATTTCCAATATAAAACGCGGCTAAATATTTACTAATATATTAAAGTAGGCCATCTTATTATCGGTTAATCTGGCAAACGCATACCTTTCGCATTGAAATTTTGGTTAATTCAACAATTCTAGACTCTTTTAGTATTTCTTTTCTCCCTTTCCAAATTTTCGGTAACCGTTCTGAAAACCTATTTTCAGTAAATCGGTTGCTGACGTCGGTGTTCTGTGAGCTTTATAACCAAAGACTTAGAGTTTCAAAATAACTGATTTGTAGAAGGACTTTCTTTTGATTGTAATCATTGTTGTATACTTAATTTTGTTTAGCAGTAAATATGTTGTTTTGAAAATATAGTGTGAGAAATTCACAATTGAAAGGAACACACTCTGTAGTAATTATTAAGATTGCACACTGCATTAAGTGAATCTAGAATCCTCCTGTCTCCTCTGATTACTAGCCGAAGCGTTCTGTGTGGTGAACACTGGTAATTACAAAAATTCCTTATGTTGTTAACAGTGCTGGTGCCCTAATACAAATAGTCCATTGTTAAATTAAAAGAAAGATAGAAGTTATGAAACTGCCTGTAGTGATCAGGTGTAGTCAAGAGGTTGTTGTCTTGGAATGTTGTTTATATTATTGTAACAATGACAGGTGTTTAGACTCAATGTTGTGAGTAATGGTGGAATTCCTGTAAACCTACCAGTGAGATGTAAGTGCTGCCCACGGCAGTTCATGTTGCCGGTGCCATGTGGTCAACGATTATCCATTGTAACATGTGAGTTTCTTATTTTCTTATAACTTCCTCTCTTAGCCAAATTTAGCATCTGGATCCTTATGACCAGATGATTTTGGGGTTTTTATCGTTTCTCTTCTCACAGCTATTTATATCAGGAAAAGCCGGATCACATGTTGTGTGCGTTGACTTAGTGAAGGACAGGCCATCCAAGATGACTAGGTTGCCATTCCTTAGGTATTCTTCAATGTTTTTTCTTGAAAATTCCGTTGCCAACTGCTTCTAGGATTGAAAGATTTTCCATTGTCAAATTGTTATTAGCTATTCAGTACTGTGGAAATGGGGAGGCCATGTAGCTCGACAGAACGCTGACAGATGGGCCTTCTCAGGAACTGTATGGGACCTCAGAATAGGCAAGAGGAGTGTGGGCTGTCCTAGAAACCGGTGGTCAACTTTAATGGTAGAAACAGCGGGAAAAACAGTGGACAAGAATCCAGTGGACAGGAAAAGTGGAAACAGTTAAGAAAGACAATAACAAACCAATAAACTGTAATATATAATGTTGTTCAAAACGGTGTACTACTTCCGATATATTAGTTTAAAGTCACTATCTACTGTTCAGGTTACAATGTGTTTTGAGTAGCCTACAATGAGTACTTTTCGTAATTTTAGTTGAGAGTCACTATCTACTGCTCAGGTTTTAATAAGTTTTGATTAGTCTCCATTGATGGAAATATGAAATTAGTAGGAAAATATTAACTCGTTAGACCTAGCTAACCTATCGAGTAACGCTCCGAGCTAACCCTGCTGTTGGCGGGAGGCCTTTGCCCTTATGGGATTAATGAGACTTATTTATTTATTTATTCAGTACTGGGTGCAGTATAATACCGTATATGCTGAAAAATATATTTCTAGGGAGATTCTCGGTCCTTCTGTAACGGTAAAATTTCAAATATACCGATGATAAATTGTTCAAGAGTAAAGGCAACTAATTGTAGTGCCCACAAGAAATAGGAATGGGGTCCCAGATTTTGCTTTTGGTTAATACAGTGACAAAATAAACCGTTGGTTAGATTTATTGTGAAATTTAACATTTTGGGTTAGCCATGCGGATTTTGTTGAATGTTGAGGATAATTAATATTTATCTTATGTAGAGGGAGATTATTTCACTGTGATTACGTATGACCTGGAACATTGCTTATAGTATTAGAAGTTTGATTAGATGGATGATCCGAATTTATCTTGTGCACTGTGATTACATATGCCCTGAAACATTGCTTATAGCATTGCTTATTCATTAGAAGAATGTACAGGGAGAACATTTCACTGCGATTACACATGGTCTGAAACATTTCTTATAGCATTAGAAGTTTAAATTTATTGGCCTTTGAAGGTATGGCTTCCATAAGTAATATTAAGGGTAGGAAATGGTTAAATTTTCCACAATTAAATATTTAACTGCTTGCTATACTCATTTTCAATTGCAGGCATTATTTGTGGAGATCTTACTTAAGTTTCGTTTAATCACATGATTTTCGTAGGTATTAATTAGTTAGATCTGTTCATTTCCCCTGAATTGGTTTTATTGTTTGATTATTTGTTGAAAATTCCATATTACTACATATAATTTCTTTATTTCAATATTTTCTGATTTATTTATAATTTTTTTGAGGATATAATTATCCCATATCTTCTGCTACAGAGTTTGTACTGGAACATAACCTGGTTTCTGCCCAGTCTCATATAATATAACGTCGTTGCCAGTGAAAAACCTCCTATGTGTCGCGATTGACGAAAATGAGGTTTTGATTCTGTTGGAAAGCTTAGATCGCTCTGCACGTTGTGACAAAAGCTCTTATGTGTATCTCTACCACAGAAAATGTTATTTACGAAAATATCAAACCTCCTATGTGTCAGTGCAGTTCTGCTGCCGTGAAAAATATCCTATATGCTCACATTATACACATGAGAGGTTTGGTACCAATGCATTTTCGCCAGACTGCCGTGAAATAGCCACCTCTGATGTGTTCAACTATGCACATAAGAGGTTTGGTAAGATTACGCTTACATGCACACAATAGATTTATTACAATATTCATTAATTTATAATTCACAAATATTAATAAATATTTACATGCATAGCCTTTGTGATTCGCTGTCTATGTGTTTTACTGTATAGGCTATAATGTAAATTTCAATTTGTAAATTTATTTCATGAAGTAAATGTACGAGTATATATGTCTGGCTGACAAGATACATTTGACGTATTATGGGCTTCTGAGGGGTTTATGAATAGCCAAGGAATGTGGTTTGTCAGCCCCCCTCTTTATTACTTTGTTTCGATATTTTTTGCTGGTTCTTGGCCTTCAATGTGTTGAAAAATTCCCCTGACCGCAGGGCCATAAATTTTTTTAAAGTGAAGACTAGAGACAAACTCAGTCCGCCGTCGTGGTCTTGTGGTTAGCGTTGCTGACGACAGATCCGTTGGCCCGGGTTCGATTCCCGGTACCTCCTCGGATTTTTCTGAGGTTGGGAGGTCTGGTAGGGGTGCACTCAGCCTCGTGATTCCAAACTGAGGAGCTACTTGATAGAGAAGTAGCGGCTCCGGTCCAGAAAACCACCATTAACGGCCGTGGGTGTCGGCATGCTGACCACATGCCCCCCAATCCTGCCATCTGCCTACGGGAGATGATGCAGCGGTCGGGTGGTAGGCCAAGTCCTTCCGGGGATGTAGCGCCACGGAGTTTAGTTTAGTTTAGAGACAAACTCAAAGTAGTGACTGGGTTGACTTTATAGGATGTAGGTGTGCTTTTCCTTGATGGTACCGTGGTAAAAAGTAAAAAATTAGCACAATTGGCACTATCGCAAGATTCTTCAGCTGATTAACAGGACAATGGTAAGAAAAATAATTATAACATAATTTAAATAATTCAATCAAATTTATCAAAAGTTTTTTTTTTCATTGTGAATAGTTTTCTGGATTCTAAATAAGATATTTATAGCTATTATTATTATTAATATTATTATTACTGTTACTATTATTAATACATTCATCATTAACTAACGTCATTCGATTTATTTTATTTTACACAAGAGAACTTCATTATTAATGAAGTTGATAGCACCGAAGAAGTTCCTTCGTATAGTTCTGAACCAATAACAATTAATAATGAAGAGCTAATTTATCATATAGCAGGCATGCTGAGTTATCATTTTGACAAAATTAATGCTCCTTTTCTAGTAAATTTTACTACTGCTAATACTAGTACCACTATTATTATTATTGTTAGTATTATTACTACTACTTATTTACTTCCTTGCTCAATGGCAATAGACAATTCCTCAGTAAGCTAAAGGAATATTATCTATTTTATGGAACCAGAATGTTCATTGCCGCGCTTACCTGAGCCCGCCTGCTAACTCCATCCAATCATCCCTCGCAAATCCTACTTCCCCCAAATCCATCCAAATATTGTCCTCTTACCTATGTCTAGGTCTTCCATGTGGTCTTTTCCCTTTGGGTCTACTACTACTACTCTTAATGCTAGTGCTACAAATTTCTGGTTACTATTATTTTATTACGTATTATCAAATTAATATTTATCCAATTAATTATTTTACACAGAAGACTTTAATATAGGAAAAAGCTGATAGCATAAGGAAGTTTCTTCGTATAATAATAATAATTCAAATTTAATAATTTTCAAGTGTTAAAACTAGTTATAGGTCGTGATTATCATGCTTTTTAAGACAATTTGAGGGTGAAACCAGACAAAGAGAAAAGTTGAAAAGTGTTAATCTGGAAGATGTGATTATAGATTTTGTGATCTTGTTATTGACAATGCTTTCAGACACTTTGAGGACTGAATAAAATAACGATTAAATAAATAAAGTTTATTTTAATGTATAAGTTAATTCTCCTTAATTGTTCTGCGGAATGAACATGTTTTAATATCAGACTTGTTAACATTTCATGGAACAAAATCTCCTATGTGTCACTTTCATGGAAGGGAAAAATCTCCTATGTGCATGAAAAATAATAAAAAGTCAACAATATTCAAGTAATACACAATTACATCACAGAAGTTTTATAAATGTATATCTAATTATACATTAGAGAAAACTGTTGCAAAATATATCTAAAAAATCCAATTACCTCTGTTGAATACAGTTTTTTATCCCTCCTGTAAAATTTCATTTTTTGCACATAAGAGGTTTTTCACCGGCAACGACGATACTGGAACATTATTTAGTTGTAACAGATTTTCTTAATTTAAAATGAAGCCTATTTTAAATTTCCTTATTAATTAAAGTGTAGTGAAATATTGGAACACACTAGTCAGATACTACCAGATTTCCTGAATTTCAAATATATTTTGAATTGTAACTAAGTTCTTTAGATTATTTGAAGAGTAGTTAAATATTGGAATAAACTTATATTCTCTATGATTTATATTCCTGGTGACATACCGTATAACTAATTTATCCTTTTTCTAGTATAACCTAAAATTCATTTGCCACTTTGATGATGTTGATAAATTGGTCACATTATACTACTTCTATACAATTCACATTACGTGTAATTGACATACTTATATAATAGCTCCTCAACATTTTGGTCATTAACTTGGTAAATTTAAGCACGTAATTATTTCTGAACTTAGACACAGTTTGACAGCCATATTACTCCAATACTTAAAATTACGCTTGGTGCCTTAGTATTTACATGATCTTGTAGATTATTTCATTGGGATTCAAAACTTTTTATACTTTGGAATTGCTTGCAATATTATTCAACAATTGAGTCATTAGTCTCATTAGTTCACGCAATTTTCTATTGTACTGCCCTGTATTATTCTGCATATGGGTGATTTTCAAATAGATTGGCCTTTTAATGTCCCCGGTATGTGCTGGATAAAGTAAGAGATTATTTTAATAATTGTACTGTTTTCTGATAAATAGGCAATCCTTTCTTTTGTTATTCTTAAGGGGTTTTGGTTTAATTAAAATTTTTTTATTTTTATTTTAAACTTAAATATTTTATTTGTCATTCTCCTGGCTGTCCCAAAGCATAAAGTATCAAGCGGTTTGCATTACTTTTAGACAATTTAAGGTGAGCTGTGACCTTTATTTATTGATAAGTGTCACTGTTATAATACTTAATGGCTGAGATGAAAACATTATTCCTCGATTCTCTACATACTTTTAAAATCGGTCCCAAGATGCTCATGTCATTCTCCTGTCCCTTTCAACATACAGAAAGCACCCTAGAGAAAAGATCATAAGTGGTAAATTTCGGGTTTTTTAAGTTTCACCTATAATTCTTTATATATTTCAGTGTTGGTAGTGCTCTACTGCTCCCTCCAACTTTTTCTTTCCCTGTGAAGATGTGAAGTTAAATGTTTAATGCTGTAGTGGGAAGTGTTTTTACTCATTCTTCTGGTAAGTTTAAGTCATAATGTTTACTTGATAATTTAATTTAATTTTCATTCCTAATACAAGAAATTGTAGCTCTTTTCACACATAGTTATCATTTTTAGTTTGCACTTTTAGTGAACTGATGGTTAAACAATGGGCAGTAAAATGTCATTCTCCTGGCTCAAATTTTGTATCATTCTCCTGGCATATTGAAGACAAAGAATTACATATGCAGCAGGAGAATGACATTTGAGCAAAAGTTTGGTATAAATAGTGCAGCACGAAACAAATAATAAATTATGTCATTAAAGTTCTGTACATAAATGGAAAATTCCGTGACTTATCATGCTTATGACAATTTATAGAAGGCACGAGTAATCTTAAAGCCGTGAAGATCGTCTTAAGAAAGAAAGAAGAAGAAAAAAAGGCTGAAAAAAGAAGATATGCGAAGATGAAACATAATGCAGAGAATTTCTTACAAGAAATAAAGTTGAAAATATCAACAAAGGCGTTTGAAAGGGCAAGTAAAGTTAGTGGTTCAAATGACCGACAGTGAGAAGAGAATAAAGAGTAGGCCTACACAGTGGAGAAAAATACTTTCTATATCAGGTGCAAAAAGTCTTTGAAAAAAACAAACGACATCTGAGATTACATCTCCAATTTCTGATCTTGATGAACCATGAAGCAAATTAAAACCAAATGAAGCAGTGCCAGCTATTTCGGAAAAGATAGAAAAGGGTCATAGAAAAAGAAAAAAGAAAATCAAAAGGAAAATAAACAGAGAAATTAAAGAAAAAAGATGAAATCAAGAAAAGCTGAGAAATATTGCCTATTCAGATTGACTTTTATATACCAGTATAAATATGAAATTATGACAATCAGATGTCCAACTATTTTGAATGATGACAAAATGAAGTCTTGTCAGTATAAATGTTAAATTATGACAATGAGGTGTCCAATTATTTTGATTGATGATAAAATTAAATCTTTTAACCCAGGTATAAAAAAGCAAAATAAAAAATAGTTTGTTGTATAACAATGTCATTTTCCTTGCAATATGTCATTCTCCTGGACATCCAGTCATTCTCCTGGAAAGTGAAAATTAGTTTTTTGAGAAAAAAATAAAAATTACCAGTTTCAGCAATTGGCCTCACATTTGAAGTTAAACTTGAAGTATTAAAGATTATAACTACAAATTTTGGAGCCAAAATTTCCAATATTTAGCTATTGCCAAAATTGACTCTGAAAAAGCCAAACTATTTGAAAATCACCCATATAGTAAAGTTTCTGGCAGGTAAATTTGATTCTAGGGGTAGTTCCTTTAGGCCATATTGGCACAAGTATAATATTTCTCGTTAATTAAAAGAAATAAGAGTGATATATTCTGGAGGTCATATAGGTTGGTATATTTCCTGTTTTTTTTTATGTGCATGGATAACTGATTATTAAGACTGCTTTTCTTAGTAAGCCTAATGTTGATTTTGATATTCGATTAATTGTTAATAATATCTCTTTGTATATGAACATTCTTCATTGGATGTATCTTAATTGGGTGTCAAAAGCCTTGTGGGATATCTATATTTGTTTTTGGCTAAGTTAATATCTAAGTGTCTGTGTATTTGAAAAAGGACCCTTAATCTCAGGTTTGGCAATATAATTTGGAAAGTGCATTTGCTGATGTTCATTATGGTGCTTACCATTCTAGAGAGGTGTCTTACGTTTATTGTTTTTTTCTTGGCTTCTTCTTCTCCTTCCACTCTGGTTTCTGATTTCAGGACCTAAGATTGGGTTAATGAGGTAGATGGACGTTGCTATATTTGTATATAACATAATAACATAACAAATTGATTATTCTAATAACATCTAAGTAGTAGATATTTCTTGTCAGGAGGGGAATTGATGCCCACTTTCTTTGCACCACTACTTAGTAATTGTTGTATATTGTAAATTCTGAAATCTAGACTGTACCTTTGTCTTCATTTGTCAACATGTCGTTTCATACAGTTTTGTCCTGGGAAAGGATGAATTAATTTTTGAAATCAGGTGAAGGGGTGTATATGCTTCTGAATCGGCAGATATTTTTTAACTGAATTCTCTCATGAAACAGGTCGCTACTAAGAAATTATCTTCTTGTATTTTTCTTTCGCAACAAGACATGCTGGCGAAATTCCAGCTGCTTAAACGGAAGGTGTCTGAAATGTTGGATACCACCAAAGAGTTATTGGCGAAATGTGATATTTCCATCAAACAGAAGCGCCGTTTTCTTACCAGGTCGTTGCATTTGGAGATTGGCATTATCTTGCTCTCTAATGCTCCTTCCTCATATATTGACTTGGGTGAGCTAGCCGAGCTCAAAGAGCATCTTAAATTAGCCTTTTCATTATTGGAAGTGGATCATGGTGACATGCATTATGATGTTGCGGGCAGTCTGGAAGAGCAGGTTGAAATGTCGTCAGGTGTCCTGGCTAGTCTTCAGGGGTAGGCACAGAGTTCATACTAAGCCTCTCAACACTCAACCTATAGCATTACTCAGTTCTTACTGGAGGAGTTCCTCAATTGATTAATCTAGTTTCCACTACCTCATTAACTAAACCGGTCACTGCTTGGCCACTTAACCCCCAGATATAGCCTCCATGACAATCAGATTGACTACGCCTGCCTCTAATCTTCCTCATCAGACATCTTCTCAGGCTGCAGTGTTATCTGAACCGACTTTCGCTCAGTTAAAAATACCGCATCCTTTACAATTTCTCATTGAAATGGAGCGAATGTTGTTTTTGTCCAGGTGACCGATGTCATAATTCACTGATGAAGCTACATGCTACATGCATTCACTGATGAAGCTACATGCTTCTGAGTGGACGACTCCACTGTTCTGCGATTACTATTGGGCGTAGTTTAGGGGAGAGTCTTGGGCATTTTCTCGGCTGCATTGAATTCATCTTACTCAGTTCGCGTGTTCCACACACAAATACTATCACAATTTGTTCCTTCTATTCTGCGACACGAGAAGCTGTTGCAGTACTATTATAGACCTCAACGGGAAGCTAACCAGTTTGGAGAGTTTGTTCAGGAAAATAAGCTTCATGCTCAAGTTTTCCATATCTCAGACTGTGAAAGCCAAGTCATGCAGCTGATTGCCTCTGTGCTTAATCCAGTCACTCGATGATGTTTGAATTTTTCTCAGTGACGCAGCTCATTTGTCCAATTGTTTGAACTATGTACTCAGGGGTCTGAAGTTAATTTCTCTGATTCTCGTTGAACTGCCTCAGCAGTACACGGCTGCAGTGCCCCTCTTCCGGAGTATATGGCTTCTTCCAGGCTCCCTTTTATTGTAATAAATATGGGCACCCTATGGCAACTTGGACCCGTAGATCATTTATTTTTTCTAATTTTAATCCTCTGAATTCTTGATATTCCTCCTTCTGAATCGAATAGGGAACTTGACAGCTTTCGTTCTCTGACTAATTCTAGTCGTTCTTTTTCTCTTCTACCTACTGGTGGATCACGTTCACTAGATGCGTGTTATCGTTGTCATGAAGTGGGGCATATAGCCGGGAATTGTGTTCACGGGAGGTCACGTGTCGGATTTTCCAATCCTGAAGGCTCCAGCAACATTACTTTTATGTCTCATCACGAACGCTCATCCCAACCGTGACTATCTGACTTATGTCCGATGTGTTCTCATTCTCTTTCTGATAAACAGCGCACTCTGCTCTGGCTGCAATATATGAGCTGTCGGGGATGCTTGCCCTCAAACGTAATGACATTGGGGATTTCTCTTAACCGCATTTCCATTGCTTTGATTGATTCTGGGGCATCATGCTCATGTCTTCATGAAGAGGTTCTGTTCGCGTTGGATATTTCTTCGTCTTTGATACGTTACAACTTTTCTGCTATTGTCGCCGATGGCTCCGTCATGCACATTCTTGGAGTGGTCGCATTGAAATTACGTATTGCTAAGTTTTCCTGGAAGGTTCCTTTCCTGGCATCAAGTAATTTTGTTGCTCCTGTAATTATTGGGGCGGATTTTGCCAGGTTTTCTGGTCTCTTGTTTTAGATTTCCAAGTTGCTACTATTCATTTTAGATTTGAAGCTACATATTTCATCTAGATTAACATTTCTCAAAGACAAAGGAGTGCGCTTAGTTTGGCTTCTTTGGGTCCGCCATACATCTATACAGACAGGAATTCGGACATTGATAATTCTGATATTTCTCATCATCATTTAGATTCTACTCAGCAAGACCAGATCCGTAGTGTTATTCAGGATTTCCCATTTGTTTTGAGCGATGACTTAGAAGAGACAAACATATTGGAGTATGAGATCTTCTTGACAGACACCACTCCTGTTCGGCTTCCACCATACATTTATCTCTGCCTAAGCTTATCGTTAAGAGGCGTAAGATCCAGGACATGTTGCACAAAGGCATCATCAGGCCGTCCATCTCGAATTATTCTAGCCTGATATTTCTTGTTCCTAACGGTGTGGATAGTTTTCAGTTTGTAGTAGATTATAGAGTGCTCAGTCAGAATATTTCTATTGACTCCATGTCCTTGCCGAGCATTTCTTCCGCTGCGCATTGGTTTTCTGGGGCCACGGTGTTTACGTCGTTGGACTTCAACAGCGTGTACTATAAGATCTCCTTTAAGGAATCTCTCGTCATCTTACGGCATTTTCCATAGACTGGAGTCATTTTGAGTTCAGCCGACGTCCATTTGGCATAGGTGCTCACCAGATTTTCAGACAAGATCTTTTTGGGGCATCAAGTTCGATTTTGTCTACCATTATTTAGACGAACTTGTCGTATATATTAAAGATTTGCGGGCTCACGTAGGTCATCTAAGGGAAGTTTTCGTCGGTTACAGGGCACGGGCTTCACTGACAAACCATTTAAGGTACAGTTCTCCAGACCTCACTTGGCGTTCATCGGCCATGTTATCTCTCTGCAAAGGGTTCCGATTGACCACAAGAGAACTGTTGCTGTTCGGAACTTTTCGCCTTCCACCAATATAAAGGCCGTCGCTCGATTTATCGGGATGATGAACTTCTTTTAGAAATTCATTCCACGTTTGCGGCTAGAGCTTCCCCTTAACCACCTTAGGAATAAGGGAGTTCCCTTTGTGTGTGGAGGAACAGCAAGAGGATTCTCTGGATTTGAAGTCTGCCATTCAGAATCCGACAATATTGGCCATGGAAGATTTCAACAGGACCTTCATACTGCAGACTGATGCGGGCTTGGTCGGACATGGGGCGGTACTTCTAGAGTTCACCGAGGGCCGGAATCTTATCGCCTATGCTTCTTGCTCGCTCATTAAAGATGAGCAGAAGTTTTCGATCTACGAAATGGATGCGTTAGCTGTTGTTTCTGCCCTTGAGAAGTTCCTCATGTACATTGAACATGTCAACTTCATCATCGAGTGTGAAAACTAGGCTTTCTCCTCGTGTCCGGCATGCCTTCGTAAAACCGGTCGTATTACTCGCTGGGCCGTGCGCTTATCGGCGTTTAAGTTCTCTTCTGTGAACGTCAGGAGTGCAGACAATATTGTTGCTGATTCGCTCTCTAGGATGTTTGGGAACTAACCTTCGGATGAGTCGCAGAAAGTGAGTTCACAGATGGTCTCTTTGAAATCATTTGATCCGAAAATTGTAGCTCCATTGGGTCTGAATTCACCTTTGGCCTTTTCAGACTTGGTCGAGCATCAGGCCCTCGATCTTAACCTTTCCGATATTATGGACAAATTGAAGAATGATCAGCTTGTTTAAAATTTGCCTAGAGGAGTTTTGCACATTCATATTGGTAGAAAAATCCTACCTAATGATGTAGTGCCTTTTACCATGCGTTTCACGTAAGAGTTGGCCAGTCGTGTGGATTTCTGCGTCGCGGCAGTCACAGCTTTAACTCGTGAGCGATCGGGTTAAATATATACGCAAATAAAGCCGCTAACGGTGTAATGATTCAGGTTCTCACGTACCTCATCACAATGGATGTTGGAAATACCCTCCTCTTGCATCCACACCACACTGGTACCTTTTATGAAATCTTGTTTCACGCGCATAAGTTCATTTTCCGAGATAAAATTAATTTCTGTTTTATATTGTCTTTTAAGTTCCTTTAA
Source organism: Ectobius pallidus (assembly GCA_964059195.1). Lineage (NCBI taxonomy): Eukaryota > Metazoa > Arthropoda > Insecta > Blattodea > Ectobiidae > Ectobius > Ectobius pallidus. Next base: position 43,011,149 of record CAXKWD010000008.1, read on the forward strand.
TGCATGGGGGATTGAATTTAACATTTTCTTTTCAATTTTCCCCATAAATAATGGTCATACACTGTTAGAAGAACTTAAAAACAATATCACAAGAGAAATTAACTCTATCTTGGAAGCTGAACTTATGCGCGTGAAAGAAAATTTCCTTAAAAGATTCCAGTGTTGTCTGGATGCAAGAGGAGGACATTTCCAACATCTCTTATGATGAGATACGTGGTTATTTTCATTGTTATTTTAACTGTAATAGTGAGACCCTGAATCATTACAGCGTTAGCGGCTTTATTTGCATACATATTTCACCCGATTGCTTGGGAGCTAAAGCTGTGGCGGCTGCGATGCAGAAATCCGCAAGATTGGCCAACGCTTACGGGAATTGCATTGTAGTTTACATGCGCTCTTACTTAAGTATTACCATGAGTCCCCGGTTGGCAGGCATTTGGATGACAAGAAGACTCTGGTCAAAATTGTTTCTTTAATTAGTGGAAGTCTATGCGGCAAGACATCCGTGAACAGGCGAAGAGTTGTCAAATCTGTGCTTTGTCTAAGCCGGCTCTCAACTCTCGTATTGGCAACTTATCTTCCACGATGGCTGACCGTCCATTCCAGAAACGTTTCATTGACTTAATGGCGAAGTTGCCAAGCAGTAAAAATCGTAATGCTTTCCTTTTCTTCTAGTGGTAGTTGATGATTTCAGTAAATTTTGATATTTATTTTCCTTGAGGGACTTCTGTACGGATAAAGTCATGATTGCTCTTTCTAGCGTATTTCGGGTTTGTGGCCTTCCTTTGTCTATTGTGTCGGATAATGCGCCAACAGTTTATGACTGATGCATTCATAAACTTCTGTTATCATAATGGCATTCAGCATATTTTAACAACACCGTATTACCATAATCCGTCCAATGCCGATCGCGTTATGTGTAATCTTAAGAATGCACTTATAGATTTCCATCATTCTAGTCATTCTCTCTAGGATTCTAACCTCTCGTGGCTTTAGTTTGCGTTTAACAATGCTCGACATGACAGCTACGGTGACACTCCATTTTCTTTATTGGTCACTTTTCAACCGAACCATCCCCTTAGTAAATTGTGGAATTTGGAGGATCTTTTGCCTAACGATCCTGACCTCATGCTTCGTACTTGGAACATTGCTGCTCGCAACCTCAAGCTTTCTCACTCTTAGCGGGATGCTATGTATAATGATGGGAGGATCCCATGTAAATTTAAAGTTAATGACATTATTATGTGCAGAAATAACCTCAAAGCAAAGATAGGAATAGATTCTCATAGAAATTCGCCCGAAGGTATCTCGGCCCCAAGGCGTATAGAAAATGAGGTGGGTCGGACTGCGGTTCTTCCCCACCACTCACCCGCTGTGATGACGCGGCTGCAGTCCCACAGTTACAGCCGGTGCAGTCCTTATAGCTTACCTCGCCTACAGTTTCGACTGCTATTGTTCTCATGCCTGGGGGCAGGGGGGACCGCTTCCCCCTAGCTCTCACGAAAAGAAAAAAATATACATTAATAATTACAGTACGGTGTCTTTCTTTTAAGGCATATTGAGTAGGCCTATTATTTGCACTGTTTCATGTGATATTTTACTTTTCTTATAAGTTAAATACTAATAAGTGTTGTAACTTAGGTAACGATTTCTTGTTTTAGTTTGCACGTCTTAGAGTAAAGAAAAAATGCTAACTAGTTTTTCAGTGACAAAATAGCATAAAATATGGTTTTAATTAGTTCAATAATTTAGTAATTTAGTAATCATTACTAAAAATATCCCCGGCCCCATTTTCTTGGGGATATGGATTATTTTTTAAGTTAACCACTTTCGAAGTCAATTGAAACTGCATAATCAGAAAGTAAGTCGAAAGCAAACTATCGATGATTTATTTCAACTTACAATGCCACACTTGTTTGCCCCCTAGAAAATATCATATGAGCGCCCTTGATCGTTTTGAAACTAACTTCTATCGAATTTTAAATGTACATACGTATGAAACATTGTCATACTGTTACCTTTGAGTTGCCTGATGTCAAGGCAATGTGTGAATAAAACAATGTATAAGTTACAGTATGAACGTTCTGCATTGCACATTATTTCCAAATGACAGTAAAGGCAACAATGTAAATTACCATGCAAAAGTTAAACAAAGTTACATTATATCTTTAAATACAGTTTATGTTGTATATGTAGTATTTTTGCAATCTTGTAGTTACTTGCATCTTCAAAAAAGGAATTCCTTAATTCCTTCTTCCTTTTTTATTTAAAATCAACTCGATTTGAGCCTTGGAAAATACGCCACTTAGCACATTCTGGACTTCTTCAGATACAGTAACTGCAATGTCTTTTAAACCGTTACATTCATCAACCAATCTTTTGTTTATCTGTTCCTGTTCTAATTTATAGAATTCAATACAATATACAGGCGGGTGGGTTGGGACTGCAGCTCCGTCATGAATCAGGTTCCCCCACCACGCGGAAACCAGTCCGACCCACCTCCTTTTCTATACTCCTTGCCTCGGCCCATTAAGCTTATTGATGTATTGCATGGGGGATTTCCTTTCTATTGCAGAATTTCCAGGATTGCCCTTGCGAAGGGATCACGCCACCCAGTTAAAAGAGTTTCAGATTGATTGAAAAGTTAATTCTGTGACAGGTCATATGTAACCGCAGTGGTTTGGGGTTGGAGCATTAGATTCTTATGTTGATATTGTGTAGTGTTTGTTTGTTTTGCTATGTTTCCCTGTAACAAGAGTTGGAAAAAAGTGTCTTGTGAAATGAATAGGCAGTAATAATTCTGTCATGCTACTGTATTTTCAGAAAATTTCTAGTTCCCTGCTTGCCTACTTATTGTGATTATTATGACAAATTTGTGTGCAAAATTTTAAGGCAGTTTGAACAATCCTACTGTGGCATTTTCTGAGATTCATGTTAGTGTCGGTCTGGTTTTTCTCTTGTTGTTGTTCTTTCTTACTTTGTATTAATTTTTTGTTCCTTTTCTTTACTCACATGGTGCATGGATGCGTCGACTCATTGTACCGTCGATGCTACTGCTGCGGAGTGGCAAAGTATGGTCTCTCCTTGAGAGAGAGAAAAATTATATATATATAAATAAATATATATAAAGAAATATATACATATATATATAAAGACACGCTTAGAATTATTAAAATAAAATTTACTAGCATAGTGTTGCTTTGTCAGCTCAAATCGTGTGTAGCAGCAAGCAAAATGTCCAAAAAATTGTTTTAAAACATTTACCGATAGTAAAAATTTTATGTATAAACTAAAAGACCGGAAAAGGAATCAAGCAGACGTGGACCAAGATTGACTTAAACAAGAAGACGATGCCAAATCACAAAGCAGTAACGCTTAAATTAAATTGTTCAATCAAGTTGCATTTACTTTGACTAATATTTATAATTGTTTTCCAATTTATATATCTTGAAGTTCTGATGTCGTGTGATTCGTTATCGTATCACCCCGCATTTAATCTATTATTCACCCCGAAGTACCCTTATTTTATTTTATATAATATCACATAATATCACAATATTCATTTTTATTCTTTAAGTAATATTCAGGAATTGTTACAATGCTTTATCAAGGAAGTAAACCCACAGACTTCCTGTTGATTGTTCTATTCTGGAGAGTAAGATACGTAATTCCCCCAGACTTGACATTTCCAAATATGTACATTTATATTTTCCATGTTTTAAGCCCAATGAGACAACTTTATGATGAATATCTGATGTAGCTTATAGCCAATCAGAGCGCGGGACAACGGCCGAGTTTCTTTACTGTTTTACAGTATTCTTCTTGAATAATCGTATAAATACGGCCCTTTTGGCACCAAGCACTTCTCTTGATACTTGACTGGCACTAGGAGAGTGTAACTTTGATTGTTACCCGAGTTGGTCTCTGGTAACTGTTTGTCTTCTAAGTCATCATAATTTAACTTCATAACTGTAGATATTTAAATTCACATCTACACCATGCTTCTAAGTTGTAAGTGCATAGTTTCTTATTCACTAGAACCTGCTACTATAAAATGTCATAGTGTTGTCTCACGGATTTCATAATTGATATAATATTAAAAGATTATTATTAACTCATTTTATTATCCAAAGAAGATATTTCTTTGAATGTAATTAGTAATCTCTTTTATTTAATTAAAGATTTATTCTTATCTCCTTATAATTTTTGTCGTCCTTATTATAGTAGAAGTGAAGTCCTTACCACTCATAGCGTACCTACCCTTCTACTCCCTGTTAGGGTCATGACAAAGTGCAAGGACAAGCTGTGTTTCAGCAAAATTCTGCAAGGGTGTTATTCAATTTACTCTAGTGTGTTTAACGATGTATATATACAGTAGTTTAGATATAGTTATGTGTATCAGGGGTTTGTATTATTGAAGTTTTCTTGCTGACCGCGAATCTTGTTAATTCTTTGTCCTTGCCGGCGGGGGAGGATGTGACAAATTACGTCACGTCCTCTTCCGAAAATTGCAATTGTCTGTAATAGTAATCCCTTTTTTGGTGCGTGTGCTATTGCGCAGCCGGGGTGCACATTATGATTGCTTCACCTTCTGGGATGCGTGATGTTGGAGTGATCAGTCAGCAGAGACGTACTCGCGGCGTTTGATTTTGCCGGTGCCTTGTGATCGACGATTATCCATTGTAACTTGTGTATCAGCGGCTGGGCCTGAAATAGCAAAATGTAGGCTACCATAACCCCTCCACTGAATAAGAAGCTAAGTTTCATATTTGAGAGATATCAATACAAAATCCTGATACTATGAAATAATTATTACCATAACTGAAGCAAACGCTAAGAAAATCTACGATCAATCGATCTCGTAATGTTTGGGAGGATAAGCCTTACAGAAGTCTGTATTAGAACTGCACATAAATAGCTTGCGTAAATAATAGGCTTTGGGCTGAAGGTCCTGTTTGAAAGTGTAGACTGACTAGCTTCAGCGATCCTTTCATAAGAACTGAAAAGATCTGATGGACAAAAGCAAAAACTATATAAATATATAATTAAATTAACTAAACAAAAGGCCCACCAGAAAACACAAGATAGAACATTAAAACATACCTCAACTAAAGAAAACGTCCATGAGTTCGTCTGTAGGACCAGTAACACTAGGTGATGTTGTTACTTTAAACTCCAGGTCAAGACTCTTCGTACGCAAAAACACGACCCACAACCCCGGTCGCCGAGTAGATGGCGTGGCGACCAAAACAAAACACGAAACACGACCGGATAACACAGAGGGCGTGCAATATGAACCATAACAAACCACTGAAGAAAACGGAAACACTACAGTAAACAAAAATAAACACAACATTACGAAAAGATCGCTGACATGGTTGGATGCCGGTAAGTACCAAACATGAAAAATAACATCAAATAACCGTGCCAGAAATCTCATGGCACACTTGTGAGTTTCTTATTTTCTTATAACTTTCTCTCTTGGCCAAATTTAGCTTCTTGGTCCTTCAGACCAGATGATTTTGGACATCTATTATATAAAGTCGAATGTGTGTTTGTGGGTATGTTTGTTCCTTATACAAATCTACATTTCTTTACCAATTTACACGGAATTTTGCACACATACCCAGTTAAGCCCGGAAAGTATAGCGGTCAACATTAAAATTCAAACAAAATACTCCTTCCCTTGAAAATTATATAATTTCTGAGAATTTTGTACTGAAAAAATGAATTGCTGTTTAGTTCACATGACAACAGTGAATTGTTTACTGTGATGACATAGGGCCTTGTCGACTATTTAATGCTGGACTTTAACGAATTATGATTCCATTGATGTAATATATTGGCGAAAATAATCACTGAAAATGAAATCCACGAAAATAAAGCACAGTGTGATGCAGTCACATAACTTCCTCTACCTTCGACATAAGAAATATTTTCTCACTTCACATTTTGATGTAGAATAAGAGGTCGTATTGCAGGAGCAACTTAAGTGTGTGAGTATGTTATATCAGAAGTCGGTAAATAGTCAGTTATCCATAGCTGTAGGCTTTGTATTAGTTGAGATTTATCATAGGCCCTAAGCATGGGATGGAACATTTTGAGTCCTATACTCGCAGTATATTATGTCCCGGGTTTTAGGGGAGGAAAGTATGAAAGTGATACTGCATTTCTATTTTATTTCAGGACCGAAACGGTTTAACATGAGACTGAGAAATAAAATTTTCCGTCAAGTCAATACAATCTTATGTAATTTATGTTTCTTCTTATTTCAACCCCTCCCAGGCATGATGAGTAGAAGCAACGGAATGCAGCATTCGACATCCACTATGAACCATAAAAAGCTATATCTAGCGTTTTCTGAGTGCCATATGTTGTTCTTCCTCATTTCGAATTCTACATACATTATTATATCAGGACCTAGAGTTTCAACATCGAAAGTCCTCCATAAGTTAATTTAAAATTACAAAATACAAAGCCCGGGCGACGCCGGGCCTTTTCAGCTAGTATTAAATATAGTTTTTCTTCTCACAGCTATTTATATAAGGGAAAGCCAGATTACATGCAGTGTGCGTTGACTTAGTGAAGGTCAGGCCATCAAAGATGGATAGGTTGCCATTCCTTACGTATTCTCCAATGTCTTTTCTTGAAAATTCTATTGTCGGCTGCCCTCTAAGATTGACAGATTTTCCATTATCAGATTGTTATTTGCTATTCAGAACTGGCCGCAGTATAATATATGCTGAAAAATATATTTCTATCGAGATTCTCGGTCTTCTGTAACGGTAAAATTTTAAATATGCCAATGACAAATGGTTTAAGAGTAAATGAAACTAAATATAGTGCCCACAAGAAATAGGAATGGGGTCCCAGATTTTGCTTTTGGTTAATACGGTGACAAAAAACGGTCGGTTAGATTTATTGTTAATTTTAACATTTTGAGTTAGCCATATGGATTTTGTTGGATGTTGAGGATAATTAGAATTTATCTTACATACAAGGAGCTCAATTCACTGTAATTACATATGACCTAAAACATTGCTTATATTATTAGAAGTTTGATTAGAAGGATGATTAGCATCTATTTTGTGTGCAGGGAGATCATTTCACTCTGATTACATATGATATGGGCGTACGGTAAGGGGGGTTCAGGGGATTGAAACCCCCCGAAATGACTGCTATGTTTTTAAGAATATAACATTATGAAATGAAATTTATAAAAACGCTGGTTCGGTTGTTACAAATTATAAAATTTCGTACATATCAATGTGTTAGTTAAGATTTATCGTAATTTATTTTAGATTCAAATTTCAAAACGGTGTGGTGCTGGTAGTTCTTCAGCTTAATAATAGTGATGTGTTACAAGTGAAAAAAACTCCCTTTGGATTCGGTGGTCTGGTTATCCATGTGGTAAGATCGTTTGCATAAACCTATTCTGAAACAGATTTACGAAATTACTATGATAGCAATAAACTTTTTTCTTTTATTTCAGCTGTGTTTATACTCCTTTTACCTTCGAGTCTTTATCAGGAGTTCGGAATCTGTGTCTGTACAGTAGAGTAGGCCATCGAACTAGTGTTTGTCAATTGTTTCTATTGTCGGTGTACTTAATGGAGTAAATTTCAACTGATATTAATTTAAATGGATATGATACAGAGTGAAATGGTGAGGATGATTCATGGTATGTAATTATCCAATTCGGCATGTACCTTTACGACTGTGGAAACCATGGAAAAACCCATGTCAAATTGGCCGGCCACGGGAATTGAATCTGGGACCTCTCGAATGCAAGTCCAAGACGTTACCATCTCGGCCACCTCGCTCGGTTCAATGAACTTGTCGATACAGATACACTGATTCAAAGATCACACAACAAATCTGGTTAGAACTTATAAATCAGTTAGTGTCACCTATTAATCATAGTTCACACCTTGGATCTCGATATTACCTGATTTCAGGAAAGGTCCTAGTGATCGGCATAAAGAGTTCGTGTGGATTCTAGCCTATGGTGTGTATAGGATACGTTTTTAAAGTCATCTATGAATTCTATCGATGCCTTCGTACTTCCGTCAGCCTATTTGTAAAATCATGGGACAATTCACTGGTGAAACATGTGGCTGTTTTTAAACTCACCGGTGTTTGTGTGATGAAACTTATTGATTATCATCAGACTCGTCGAACTTTATGTAAGATGCTCATTAGTTGACAGACATGGCAGAGCAGAGAAGCAGATGACAAGTGCCACTAGCACAAAAAAATGCATAATTGTGCAAGTTTCTTTTTGCATTCATAAAATAGAGTTATTTTCGTGCGAAAGCTATGAACTGCTCTTCATCAGAGTATGAGTCCTATAAACATGAAAGTGATGAGTTGCTTTGTTTCAAGACGAGAAAAGAAAAAAATCCACAAAAAATCAATTAATGTTGGTTTCCAACTATCTCCAAACTGACAGCACAGGTTATCCATGACTGCGGTGAGGTTATGTACCTTATTTAAATGGATTTAATATGCTTATAACATGAGAATGGTAGCACTCAGTTATTAGCTCCCTGCCCATCATATATTATAATTGCCACTTCTTGAAAATCCATGATACAATAATTATTATTATAGAACTCCGAATACTCACTAGTGGATTTACAGATGACTTTAAAAATGTGCCCTATACATCATGCAACATTATGTTAATTTTTGTCAAAAGATAGTATTTATTTAGACTCTAGCTTAAACGAGAAACCTCAAGAAAAAGTTCCAAAGACTGCTAAATGTGAATTATAGTGTACTAATGATCACAATACAAATGTTTTGTTATTTTTAAAAAGTATTAAGTAGGCCTAACAATGTGCGCAAGAACATGAAACTGCGACGACTTTACCCTTTAGAATAGGATAGGGTAGGATCAATCCCCTGAAGGGGGGAGGTGGATTGAGAACGACCCTAAACACTTTTGCCATTCGCCACACCGTGCTATCCTCCGGTAATGGAATGATATGCATGCCCAATGGCCCCCAACAACAGACCTCATCGCGAGCCCCATGGAACTTCCCTAATCCATCAGATACCTTTTCTATGCCACGTGTGCTGCTGCCTCGGTAACTCCTGGGAAATAGACTCCCAGTTTGGCGGCACACCATCCAGCCACTTCATGACCACAGCAGGTGCTGCAGCGAGGGCATACCGGAAACCAGAAAAGGAAACGGGATGATGATGGGGAAAGTGAAAGATGAAGTGGAGAGTGTTGGTGGAATGAATGGGGGAAACTGGAGGACCCCTCGAGAAAAACTCCCTACGTTCGGCTTTGTCCGCCTACCTCGAGACTTGAAACTGGAATCACTTTCATGCCAGGCCCACGCGCTAAGCATGAACCACCGCGCCGGCTACTTTACCCTTTGAACCCCTCCCGAACAAAATTTCACCGTACGCCCATGTCTGAAACATGGCTTATAGTATTGCTTATAGTACTAGAAGTTTGATTAGAAGGATTTTATCTTATATTCAGGTAGATCATTTCACTGTGATTACATATGACCTGAAACATTGCTTATAGCGTTAGAAGTTTCATTAGAAGGATGTACAGGGAGATCATTTCACCGTGATTACAATAACCTAAAACATTGCTTTGTTGGACGTTGAAGATGATTAGAATTTATCTTATGCGTCTTATCTGATTTAATTTATTGTCCCTTTTAGGTATTGCTTCAATAAGTAATATTGTGGTTAAATTTTCCAGAATTAAACATTTAACTGCTTGCTGTACTCATATTCAATTCCGGGCACAACTTGTGTTGTGTTGTGTTCTTACTTAAGTTTTTTTGGTCACATGATTTCGGTAGGTGTTAATTAGTTAGATCTGTTCGTTTTCCCCTAATTTGTTCTTATTGATTATTGGTTGAAAATTCCCTATTACTCAATTTAATTTTTCTTATTTCCATATTTCCTGAATTACTAATTAATTAATTTTATTTTCTATTAGGTTTCTGAATTTTTTTCTGAGGCTATAATTATCACATCTCTTGTCTTTGTAGTGGAACATAACCTGGTTTCTGGCCAGTCTCATATATATTGGAACATTAGTCAGTTCTAACAGATTTTCTGAATTTCAATTTTTTTTAAATTATAAGTAAGTGCGTAATATCCTGACCGCCGGCGTGGTCTTGTGGTTAGCGTCGCTGACTACAGATCCGTCGGCCCGGGTTCGGTCCCTGGTACCTCCTCGGATTTTCCCGAGGTAGGGAGATCTGGCAGGAGTGCACTCAGCCTCGTGATTCAAATTGAGGAGCTACTTGATAGAGAAGTAGCGGCTTCGGTCATGAAAACCACCATTAACGGCCATGGGTGTCGGTATGCTGACCACATGCCCCATCTGCCTGTGGTAGATGACGCAGTGGTCGGATGGTAGGCTAAGTTCCTCCTGGGATGTAGCGCGACGCAGTTTAGTTTTTTAGTGTAACATCCGCGTCAAACGCGTTACAGCGCCTCAATTGTTCGGAGCTTTCTGTGCATGTGCGCATATTGAGTCATGGGGTTCATCTTTTTCTCTCCGGTATAGGCTTGTCAGAGTGTCTTCGGCACCCATCATGTATGGTTCCTATAGTGAAAAGTGTCTGCAAGATTTCTTGGGGGCCTTGACTCGTGAGTAATGCACACCGTTAACTTAACTTAAATTAATTAATCCCGTCATTTTTTAGTCGATGCAGATTCCATTCTAATTTCTCCTGGGTGTGATCAGTAGGCCTATTTGGTGTTGTATTGCCTTAATTTTACGGATAACAATCCGAAATCAAAACTGATACACGGACGAACTACTATATACGTGGGCTGTAACTTTAATTGTGGCAACACTGCTGTGCAAGCGAAACCAGACGGAGTTAATTGTTGTAACTTCTGTCACATGTTAATGTGTGTCTGCCCTACCCCATATTAAATGGACTCGTCCGTACGTCTCAAAGCGCATGAGCTTTGGAGAGAGGAAGTTAGTCTCTTGTTAGTTGCCGCTCTAAGCTGTTGTGTTGTGTTGTGTTTTGCCACGTTTACAAAGCAGGAACAGCGAACTTGGCTGAAAATTCAGTGTGCCCGTGGTCGTAAAGCACGACAATGTCATGAAGGTCTTGTGGAAGCATGTCGGGAGACGGCATTGCCATACAGGACTGTGGCGAGGTGGGTTAGAGCCTTCAACGAGGGGCGTGACCGCGTGGAACACATGGCTAGGCCAGGTCGTCCCAGCATTAGTGAAGAGGACATGGAAACTGTTTCCTCACTTCTAGACATGGATCGACGACAGACGGTACGTGAGTTAGCCCTGGAGATGGGACTGTCGCATGTGACTGTTTTCCGAATTCTCAAGAAATGCCTGGGAATGCGAAAAATTGCATCTCGGTGGGTTCCCTGGAATTTGACATAGGCTCAGCTATGGCTGCGATATGACTCTGCTCAAACTAATCTGCAGCGTTATGGCCATGATGGCGAGGCCTTCTTACGGCGCATTATTGCAATTGATGAAACCTGGGCCAGGTCATACGAGCCTCTACTTAAGCGCCAATCCAATGAGTGGCGTCATCAGGGGTCACCACGCAAAACAGTGGTGCGTCGTACCCCTACAAATGTCAAGGTGATGGTTATTCTTGCATACGACTGCGACTGCGATGGCGTCATTCTAACGCATGCCGTCCCGCAAAGACAGACTGTTAATGAGCAGTATTTCCGTCATTTTTTGGAGAATAGCCTGAGACCAGCGCTGCGAAGGAAGCGCCCACATTTTTTGCAGAACCCTCCAATCATTTTGCAGGATAATGCTCGGGTGCACACGGCACACCCTGTAGGTGATCTGTACCGTCGCTGGGGGTGGGAAGTGCTTTTTCATCCACCACATTCACCGGACTTAAGCCCCCTGTGATTATGATTTAATCCCTAAGCTGAAGGAACCACTTCGAGACATTCGATTCCAGACTGTTCCCGAGATTCTGCAGGCTGTAGGGCGGTCCGTCAGAAACATCAACAGAACAGGGGCTGCTACAGGGATACTACGACTTCCACATCGCTGGCAACGAGTTGTAGACAATGCTGGGTACTACATTGAAGGACTGTAGAAGTTTCATGGGTGTGTCACTAAGATTATAATTGAGAGAATTTGTACCCGCAACGTTATTAATAAACAGCGTATTACCAATGCTTGTATATGACGAGACTATAAAAACAATTTATTGGCCAAGACTCAAATTAATTTTAAAATTGTTTATGATTTTATAGTTTTATATCTTTTATTTAACAATTTTGTAACAAATATGAAGAGAATAATTATATTGTACATAAGCTTAAATTAGGGATATAATCTCCATATCCACAGTGTGTTACTACATGACAATAAAAGTCAGTAGAAACATAAGTTTGCAGAAGGTTTACCATATTAACAACATGGAAGAAGAATCCACAGTGGATTAGGACCCCCTAAATCAAAACCTAAAATTCTTTTTTGTATTAAAAATTAATAAATTAAACAATTTTTGTGGGTTTGTCAAATATGATATACCAGTTATTTTGTTTTCATAACATAATGAGTAGGCCTGTCATTTCCATTGTTCCTTGTGTTATTTAACTTTTATTATAAATAGTAATAAGTATTATAACTTAGGTAACGATTTCTTGTTTAAGTTCGCATGTCTTAGAGTATGGTAAAAAAATTTCCTAACTAGTTTTTCAGTGCTAAAATAGCGTAAAATGTGATTTTGATTAGTCAAATTTCTTAACTTGTTTTTCAGAGCTCAAATAACCTAAAATGTGATTTTAAATAGTTTATTATTTAGGTGGAAATCTTTGCTCTCAATCAGACCCAGGTTTTGGCCCTATTCTTTGCCAGATTAAAAGGGAGTTTAAAAGAACTAGCAGGAACGGTTGTGAGGGACATTATGAACTTGTGCCAGTTTCTTGACATTCAGAATATGTAAAAAAGATGCCCCAGCTGAAAGGTGCAGTCGGCAGTAAATTCATGTTTAATATAATTGTAGGTGCAGATAAATCTGCTAGGTACCTTATTTAAGATATTATTTCTTGGGCCCAAAAATCAAACATGGCTACTTAGATAGGAATTAAATCTTTTCCTCCCCACGGAAGACAAATTTGCTTCTAGGGAAGACATTTTGTATGTGTAATAGGTTTTATTTTAGATTAGGTAAGCGCTTAGCGTAGCGCAAGGTTATTTAAATGTTAATGTATTGTTCTTCATGCCTAAGCATGAGTTGAAGAGAATCTGGGGTTTGGTTCTCTGTTACTTCTGTGAGAGAATCTGGGGTTTGGTTCTCTCTTACTTCTGTGAGGGAGGAGGGGTCGAATTACGTCAGACGTCCTGAAGCCCCTCTGTTAATTTCTGGCAGAAGGTAGCATTTTAGATATTTCGCAGGGGTCGGCTTGTTGAGAAATCTTAGGACTCACTGAGCCGAACCTTGTGATTTTTTGTTTGTTTGCAGGTAGTATTCTGTACAGAGTCCCTGTCCTTTAGTTTAGTTTCCTTTTGCTAGAGATCCTTCCCTGGTGTCATCTCTGAAAATACATCTGCTTTAAAGTCGTGAATCTGTTGTAATTAGCGAAGATTTGTAAAACGAGTACTCGGGATTTTAGGGTTAATTTTGTAAGGGAGAAAGTAAATGTGTGAGAGAAAGCCATTGTCGTACTTTCATTCTTCGAGCTTCTCTGCAGTATGACTAAAACAAAATGAAATCTTGCTTTTGAATTATTCATTAATAAAATAATTTAAATAGGGTCTGAACCTTTTTTTTTCTTGTGTATATAGAATGTCAGATACTGTGTGCGTATTATTTGTGTTTCAGAAATTCAGTTAAGCTTCCGGTTGAGCTGGTTCAACCTTTGAGGTGATGTAAGAAAGCGTAATTTGGCTCCACTTTTTGGTGGTTGTTAGTGTTGGTCACCGTACGTCTGGAGACCATAAGCTTGACCTTCTGGCAGCTGAGATTCTCCAGACTTCGTGGTGGACACGTGTATGGTGTCAGCTCCTACTTCTCATGGATCATGGATCCCCAAGTCCCTGTAGTCCCAAGTCGTCTGGTTCTGGTCTTCTGGTGTTCAATGGTTCTCACATTTCTCCCCTTAGCGCTGGGGGGAAACTCCATATGTAACCAAGAGACACTCAAGAAGTGAAGAGATTGTGTTTAAGAAGAGACTGTGGTTCTAGAGCAAGAAATGGTACTCCTTTAGTTGCACGGTGTCAATTTAAAACAAAAAAATTGTTTTTGGTGTATTTGTTCCTCACAGGAAATTTGAGATGTTTGCGGTACATTTTGGTGAATTCAAAGAAAACAAAAATAGTCTCAGACTTTATTTTTAAACAAAGGGGGAGTATGTGAGCCGTAATATTTACGGTCATAACGAATTTACATGTGTTTCCCTCTTACCTCCATTTTGCCTTATTAAAACTGCAGCTAATTGTAACATATTTACTGGTTAAGATTGTGTTTTCCTGCTCTGTAGCGCTTCTCTTCCGATACTGGTATTAATTCGGCCGAAACCCTGTATGTGGCGTAGTGTTCACTTATGTGCTATTTGCGGATCTCAGTCTATTGCTGGAGTTCGAAGTACCCGTGTCTAGTTGTTTTCTTAATTTGTGTACTTGTTTGGAGGTCTGTCATTGAGACACAATTTCTCAGGTGAGTTTTCCTTTCAGTGGATTTGTTTTGTAATTAACTGTTGCTCACATGTGAATTTTCGGCTATCAAAATTTGTTAGTTTCAGTTTTGTAATTTCGGGGTTGGATATAAGGAGAATTTTTGTATTGCGTTTATCTAGTTACTTTCGGCTTTGGAAATTTGCCTCCCATAAGTGTTCTAAATTAACTTCAAGGGGTGGGAGTTTTGGTTCTATAGTTCAGCGGGGTGGTAAAGATGAACTTGACAATATTATCTTAAAATGAAATATGCATTAATTTTGCAGCGGACTTTTTGATTTCTCTCATTACATTGCCGTATGCTATGTAGGCTTAGCCCCAAGTAGATAATGACGGGTAGGCTCCGTGGATTATCAAAAGCACTGTAAAATTAAAGCATGCAAGGTGGTACTAATTCGGTTCCAAATTAAAAAGAAAACACAAGCCTAACCGAGTTTCAGATGACCTCAAGTTTAATGCCCGTGGTAATGGATAAAACCATAAATAAACTATGGTCAGATGCTGTGGAGCACTTGAAAGTAGGGCAAAATAGGGTGACGCCTATCTCAAAACAGGATTGAATATTTTGAAAACTCTTTTTGAGATTCCAAGCTATGATCTTCCCTGCCTATATTTCAGCAAAGGAAATATTTATAAAATAATAATTAAACGTGTAAATACAATTACTAAATTGAAAGGCAAAGCGGGAGAGATGCCGCGTTACAGAGTGCTATGCCGCACGCATGGGAGACATGCCACATTCATAATATCCGTTTAAATTTACTTCAAAGGCACGTACAGAACAAAAGAGTACCTATCTACACAATCTCTGAATATTGGCGACTAGCCTTGTTTCATTTTCTGTACCAAATATTCCTTTAGGCCCAAGTGAGGGTTTTCCCAATTTCCTGTGTGCGTGCGCCTACGAATAGTCCTCTCTGGTATATTATAGCAACGTTCGAATTTCCGAATGGAAATTTCCCCTGCCTTAATTCGCCGAACAGCTTCTTGTAGGTCACTGTCACTCCATAGGCCACAATGTTTAGCTCCCTCCCTTTCCCTATACCTTGTTGGCATGATTATTGCTGAAAAGAGCAGAAAAATAATTTTGGGGGGTAATTATACTGCAAGACATTGTGCGGCGTGTCACCCTTGAAAGCTATGCGGCATGTGACCCAAAACTCAGGGACACGCGCCGCACTCATCTGTAGAGCTTATTGTTATTGTTGTTATGGCGAACTTCACTCACAGTATCTTTACAACCTCTAAATAGTCTGTTAAAAGTAGTACACACAGAAAAAATGGAACAAATACAGATCAGGAAAGAATAAAGTAATGAGTCCAAAAAAGTTTTGCAGTGAAACTAGTGCACTTAGCCTACCTGATAAATACCGCTATAACAATGACATAAACACCGCAAACAATGAAGACACGTGTTCCAGTTACTCTAGGGAGGGAACTGGAGATGGTATCACGGCAATTAGCGGTACCTAGCGTCAAATGTTCGAGTTAGAGGGGGTGCGGCATCTATCCCGGTGCGGCGCGTCACCCGGTCTTGCCCTAAATGTAAATAAATTTTTAATCTGTAAAATATATAACTTGTTGAAATTTGTGAATTTTCTGAACAGGCATTCGGGCCTGTTGTGCTGAGATTTGCAAATAATTTTTACATATATGTATGTTGGGGTTCTTGTATATTAAATAAAGAGCCCAAGGGTCATTTGAGTGGGACGAAAAACCACCGAATAAGTAAAATGTTCTATATGCTATTTCTTCAGAATGTTTTATTTTTTCTTGTAATGAGGGTTACCTTATTCAGAATAAATTGTATCTACAAAATTTAATTTATCTTGAATTATTATTATTAATTATTTGAATTTGATTAGCATCCGGGCCCAGTTACCAGTGAAGTATTTTCAGAGTCGGCTCACTAATTACTTAAGTACCTCTCTGACCTGCGTCCACATTCCTTAATTTCCTTCAGTGGCGTCTCCTGCATAGGATCACATGAGCACGTGAACCCCCTAATAATTCTTATCTTACCTAATTTTGTCAGTATTATTGAATAAACAATAATTCTTGTATGGTTTGCCGTCTCGCTGTATAGAAAGATGTGTATTTTGTTCCCTTTTGCGGGCTTCCTCGAGGTGGTTCACTAGCTAAGGGGTGAACCTCTTAGTATTGCGTTTTGCATTACCTAAAGTTAGCAGGGGCTCCGCAGCTAGCAAGTGTGACAGGATCACACGTCATTCGTGCACACGACCTTAAGAGGGCAGCATCGGGCAACGCAACTGATTTTTTCCCCCTTCAACTGAAGACGGCAACATCGGCAAACGCTAGAGTTCTCCCACGTGTTTTTCTTACCACCCCTCCATTTCATCCAACTTGCGAGGTGCCAGAGGGAACTTGTTTTATGATCCATCCATCTTCCCTTATTATATAGGTGTGAACAGTGTTGTCGCATTATCACAATTCACAGTGAAGCTTTGATTTGCTGTTTATTTTCTCTACATTCCGTCGTTTATGTCACAATTACCTACATCAATATGCCATTATTAATATTCATAAATAAATAGATAAATTTTTACTTCAGTACATTGATACAGTGATTTCTCTTTCTCCCTCAGCTGGAAAGTATAAGTTGCAACACAGTCTTCTATCCCCTGTCTATACCACGTGTTTTGCTCAAAAGTCAAAATAAAACTTTTTTTTTTGGCCAGCAAAGATTAGCCAGCGGGTGCTAGGTGGTCTGCTGTTCCTGTTTGTAGTAAGGGGTGCGAAGTTTACAGTTACATTCTCTCCCAAACAGGAATTCCGTATCAGTTCAATTGGAATTCTCACAGCGTGAAGTAGTAGTTTCTTTGTGATGTCGCGATTGTTTGTTTAGTTTAGTAGTGTATATAGTAATAATTCTAGCCTAGTTTAAAGAATAGTTATAGTAGTTAAAGAGTAGAACAGTATATATAGTTCACTACTATAACCATTTGGGAAATGCATTCAATAGGCTAGTTCGTTTTCTACCAGTGAACTTAAAAGTAATTTTGTTTGTTAATGTGTGAATACCGTGCAGCACTTGCAATGCTGGCAATAGAGAAACGTCTAGTGCGCGAGAAGAAAGACTTCAACTTTAATGGTATCGAGAAGTTCGCTGCACAGAAAGAAAGAAGAGTACATTTTCTCTACAAGTGATGAGATTCGTAAGTCCTGTATTTTGTTTTTCTATTTTTAGCCCCATGTGAACACCCAAATATTTTACCCACGTGACGCCACTGATTTCCTTGGTTAATAGGAAGTTAAAAATCTGTGCTTCGGCACAGTATGGAAACTGAAATGGTCATGTCAAGTTTGTGGTAAATAAGTATATATACAAGGTGTATACATGTCTTTTTTATGGCAATATAAGCTTATTCTTAATTTATTATTATAATTTTATATTATGGTTTTGATAGGCAAGTACTTATTATTATTAAACATACTTATTGAAAATTGTTAGGCTTTGACTGCCAACTTCGTTTTACAAATCTTTGTACTGTTGATTAACTCTGGATATTTATATTGGATGTATTTATTTATGCATAAGCAGTTTGAAAAAAATATTTACACCTCTTTACAATTATGGAGTAATTATTTACTCGTGTGTTTTGAGTGTGATTGATCCTTGGGGACCCCTCTTGTCCGGGTGATTATAGATAATCGATCTGCAGATCTGGGACCTCAGCACACTAAAACTGGTAGCTTACAAGCGTTCATCATCTGATGAATAATTCCCCCCGTATTTATATTAGAGTGTGTTTTCTCTGAAATCAAGATTAAGGTTTGAATTATTAATAAAAATCAGGTAAACAGATATAACAAAGTGCCGGATTGCTTTTTTTTAATCAGTGATAAATTAATTGCAATTGGATTGGAATCCAACTGCAGTTAGTGGCCATACATTGGAAAAATTTATGACAGTCTTTATTGACTGTTCTAATGTTTGCTTTACTATAAAAAGGCGTCCCTTAGGAACTAAATCTAATCCTAAGTTGGGTTGGTACAACGATATATTAAAAGCTCAAAAGGCGTATCTTTTGCGTCTGCATAGCTATTTGGCATGGGCAACTCATTTAAATATTAATGCAATCGAGGCCAAGACTCTCTATAATAAAGCAAAAAAATCCCTTTAGGCAGGCCTACAGGCGGAGGTAGATTTCGAAGTGCTTTTGGTTTAATTTATTGTCGCTGCATAGCACTCTTCTTCTTTAGCCTTGGCATGGCAAACCTGCAGTAATAAGAACAGAATTCGGTAAAGAGGAAGAGCCTACAATCATTTGTTTTGACAACAAGAATAGGATATAATATTCTGGGAGGCCGTGCGCAAGATTAGCAATGAATAAAATTAGCAAAGCCGCTAAACAAGACAAAATTATGATATTATAATAATTCTTTTAAGTGTTATTATTTTCAAACATTAAAATCTCGCGTCATATGAGAGCTATCAAGAAACTATTTATTGATTTGTAGTGTACTCATCAAGAGCTTTTCAACGATACCCCACAAGACGTGGTTTCAAAAGTTTCGAATTTTCATCCCCCACCCCACCCCAACCCCCACCCTCACTCGAACCCCCGAATCGTTGGTGTCACTGTGAACTCCACAGGGAGTACTCTAATTTATTCAAACAAAGTTTCCCTCTATACTTCATAGGGGCCGAGATAAAAATGTTTTAAAATTTCAACCCCCTCCCCCGACCATCCCATTGGGAAAATTTTGCTCATTAACGAACTTGTCCGAACTATTGGGCCTAGAAATAACATATTAAAATTTGGTTCAAATATCTTCAAAATTACGGCCGCTAGCGTGTAAAGATATATATAAATATATATATAAATATCACAATTTTTTTGAACAGGCGGTGGTTTCGTACTCAGGGGAGCATGAAACGTAAAGATATGAAAGAATTTTTCGAAAATCATGACATGTTATCCATTGCAATAGGTAGATTTTTCTTCGAAATCTACCTAAAAAGGAATATGCCATCGCAATCAATCAAGCAAAATGTGAATTCAATGCAGCTTACATAAACAAATCAGTTAACAAATGTAAGGCAGCTTGGGAGGTTATTAATATAGCCCGTAATACAAAGGGTTGTTGGCGTGACCTTGACCTGAGTCCCAATGGTGTAAACAATTTTTTTTGTCACTGCTGCTGAACATATTGCTGCATCAGTCAATCAGTCTGAACGTTTAGCCACGGGTTATCTCCAAAATACGAATTTAGTTGTGGATAGTAATTTTGTCTGGAAACTAGTAAATCAAGAAGATGTACCGAGTGCAGTGTTAGAGTTGAAAAGTTCAAAGTGTAAAGACTTTTATGATATGGACAGTGAACTGCTAAAACAGGTTATTTTTTCATTATTGAACCATTGACGTATTCTATTAATCAGTGATTTCTCTCTGGTATATTTCCCCAATCTCTGAAGAGATCCAAAGTCATTTCAGTTTTCAAGAAAGGTGACCCTTCTAAGTGTGATAACTATAGACAGATTTCGATTGTACCCATCTTCTCCAAGGTAATTGAATCTTTAATGAAAAGACAATTAACTATATACCTCGAAACTAAGTCGTTATTTAATGAAGCACAGTTTGGTTTCAGAGCAGGACTTTTAACTTTGGAGGCCATTGAAAGTCTTATTGAATCTGCTATCTCGGGCTTCGAGAATCATCGTAGCACAATGGCTGTGTTATGTGACTTGTCGAAGACTTTTGATTGTGTTAATCATAATCTACTCTGTCAGAAACTTCATTATTATGGCATTGCTAACAAATAATTAGAATTAATTAGGTCATACCTGTCAAATCGTACGCAGAGTACTTGTATTAATGGAGCCTTCTCGTACCCAGCAGAGATTAATATCGGGGTCCCCCAAGGGTCTGTTCTCAGCCCACTTCTTTTCCTGATTATGATCAATGATTTGCCATTTAGCATTAATTGTGACGCAATTCCGTTTGCCGATGATACCACTCTATTGTCCTCTATGCATGACCTGTGCGACCTTGCCCAGTATATGGACTCGTCGTTACAAGATGCAGCAAATTGTTTTGAGGCAAATAGTTTTAAATTGAACAACGAATAAAACACAGCATTTGGTCTTTTCTATGAAGCCCCTGAATGATATAATGCTCCCAAACGGCAAACTGCTTGGTATTATACTAGACGGAAAATTAACTTGGAAAGACCCTATTGCTCATTTTTGTAAGAAACTATCGCGTGTCCTATATTTACTCCGTCACTTGAAATATTCGGTGCCCAAGGATTACTTGAAACAGGCATATTATGCCTTTTTTCATAGTATTTTATCATATGGACTCCATTTATGGGGGAATGGTGTAAATGTTAAGAATATACTTATTCTGCAGAAAAAAACTGTAAGAATAATTTCCAATGCATCATTTGATGCTCACTGTCGTCCATTATTCATCAATTTAGATATTCTTACAGTCTTTAACCAATACATTTATAATTGTCTTGTTGCAGTAAAGGCAAATCTAGCAAATTACAGTTTTCAAAATTCCCATCACAGATATCCTACTAGGTTTAACTATTTGATAGTCAAATCCAATGTAAGATTGACAAAATCTAAACAGTGGTATAATAATATGGCAGTGGACATGTTCAACAGATTACCCAGAGAGGCTCACACGATTGGCTTGACCAGATTCAAAATGGTGTTAAAATCATGGCTTATTGCTAATCCATTTTATGACGTTAAAGAATATTTTAATGCAAGTGTGAATTTAATGTTTTGACGGTAAGCACGAGTAATTTAAAAGTTACATTTTCACTTTCGCATTTCTTATGTGTTATTTGTGTTATTGACGTGTAGACCTACTTTATAGGCTATGATGTATTTTAGCTCTTAGTTGTTTTTATAGTCTGTAATATAGGGAGTCTTATTTTTTTGTAAAGACAAAGCCATAACTGTATTGTTCAGTTTTAAAGGTGAATTAAAGATTGATTGATTGATATGCAGAAAATAAGTTATTTTTGTAATCTATCTCCGATTTAAGCTGCATATCGATTCATTAAGCATGACTTACGGAAGAACAAAGGTGTAAAGTTTGATACTTAACTTTAATTCAAACTCGTATACACTGATATAAAACATTCTCAAAATATGTCAACATTTCTCAAAATACACAGGTGAAGAACTCCCACTTAATGTACGTAGGCCTAATTATTTCACAGTAATACGTATATCTTCTGTGTATAACAGTATTCAACTTGATCAAGGAAATAAACATCTGACTAGTTTGATAATCCAGTGCGATGGGATATGTTATGGCTAACTATTGCAATTTCCAAAGCCGTATAAGAACAGTGTAAAACATATGTTGTCAGGATAACCGATTTGCATTTTTTAAACTCTTTATAATACATTGCCATAAAATAGGTACTAAAGTGGGCATTACTCCAAAACCGGTCAACCGATCAACGATCAATATCAACAGGCTTCATCCCATGGACGTTATAAATGCGTACACCATGTTTCATGAAAATCCGATAAAGCGTATTTGAGTTATCCGCGCCTTTGTGATATAGTACCATAAAAAGGCACTAAATTGGGCATTATTTCGGTACCGGCTAACCGATTTGGTCCAATATCAATAGACTTCTTTCCATGGACATTATAAATGCGTATACCAAGTTTCATGAAAATCCGATGAAGCGTATTTGAGTTATCGCGAATTTAAAGTAGACACTAAATTGGGTTTTACTCCGGTACCGGTCAATCGATTTGGTCCAATATCAATAGGGTTCTTCCCAGGAATATTACAAATGTGTATACCAAGTTTCATTAAAATCCGATTAAGCATATTTGTGTTATCGCGCGTACAGACACACAGACGGACGGACAGAAGTACAGACATTTTCCCGTCTCCCATACAATCTCATAAAGTACCATACTGACACTTAATAAAGCAACCAATCAAATATTCAGTTCAGCGATAAATTTTAAATTTAAGTGTTTCCTTATTAATTGAAGTGTAGTGAAATATTGGAACATTAGTCAGTACCAGATTTCCTGAATCTAAAATATACAGTACGTCTTTCGAGCGGCCGGACCGTTTGCGCCGGTCTGGGTGAGGCTTGGCGCATCTTCCACCAATGTTTCACGTAAACGACCGGCAAGACATGGGTACGGAACACTAACTACTGTACTAACTTACATTAGGCTTACCTGAATCACAACAGATGTTGAAATTGATGACCTTGAACGCGAACACATTCTCTATATTTCCGAAAACAATTCTGGTTTACTCGCAAAAATTCATGTTGACTGATTATCAGTCAACATGAACTGAATTCACGTTGACTAAAACGGTATACTAAAAACAACCTAGCTCTGAATAATAATTTGACAAAAAAACCCAACATTGCATTTAATACAGATTGTAGGTAAGAAATTAAATAATAGCGCCATAACAATATGTATTAAAATATTTTATTCTTAACAGATTACAAAAGTCTTAAAGAAAATACAAATAAATATTCGAAACAGCAAAGTTTGCCCTGTATTTAAAAAAGGTGACTTTACTAACATCGAAAATTACAGACCTATCTCACTATTACCAGTTTTCTAAAAAATCTTAGAAAAAGCAATGTATAAAAGGCTCTTATCGTTCATAGTAAAAAACAATATCCTTTCCAAAGAACAGTTTGGTTTTCAAAAATGTAAAACTATAGCAGAAGCAGTATTTACCTAACTTATTGGCAAATGTTTTACATGGTGAATAAAGGAATTGAATTGAATTGAAAACAAACACATCAGCTGATGATGATGGGAAGACCCATTGAAATGATCATACATGATAATAGTGAAGTAAATGCGTATAATTCCGAGCTCAATCTTGCTACAATGTTACTGATCTCGTTTCTCTTTTTTCCCATTTATTCTGGTCTTTGCCTGGCGAAACCATTCCCTTCAACGGAATTCGAAGACCTTGTACGTGAAGGTGTCCTTATGAGGACCATTACTCAGAACACCTGAAACATTAAGAAAATATCAATAAATAACTGGAAATAATTTATCACCATTAGAGCATAAATTAATATTATGCTAGTGATAGTCTTTAATCTGCCACAACATATAAGTTACACAAGACTAGGTTCTAAAAGTTAATGCAGAATTATTTGTATGGTTTTCGCTTAGGCATTTTTCACTCGATCTAAGAAAACAAGTGTTTATTTTCATTAGAGTTTAGACTGTTAATATGAAATAAGATTTGGGGTAGTCTTTGAATATTATACCTATCGCTAAAACGGTTTTTGCCACTTATGAATGTGCTGCCATCGATGTTTTTTCTCGGAATGAACGCAAAGTTATCAGAATTCTAGGTTAAAGTTTTAGGTTAGGAACCAAAATTGATAGAACATTTTAATATAGGCTACTAAAGAAAACCCTATATCCACTGCCAAATTTACTCCTCTACCCTTGGCTTTCCTAGTGCACGCATCCTTTTTTTATGATACTTGCTTGATATAAATAAAATATTCTCTTAAAGAAAAGGTGGAAAACAACTATAGGCCCTATTCGGTTGCCAAAACGGAGCCTAAGCGATGCACTATTCTTCCTCGTGTTATTACGTCTACATAGATATTAAAAAGCACCTACCTCCTTTCCAAATTATGTTTATTCTTCTGCGCTGAGTTTCAAACTACAAACAAAACGTATAATTATTCTTCTGCACTGGGAATCAACAACACAGATCACATATCAACAACACAGCGTCACCCTCAGAACACAAACACCGGTAGTGTTCTTCCGACGCTGCGCAAGCTTACCAATAAGTCAGAAAAATAGTCCTACTGAATGTATGGATGTAATCATTTTAAACCATTTTTTATTAATTTCTGATTAGCATGGGTAAATTTATTGCGTTCCCTTAATTTAACCAAATCGATTTACTAGAGTAAAACACAATAAACCGGTGTTTACAATGTCCAATTCTAGACGTATAATTTACGTATAGTTGCCAATTTTTTAACGTTATTTTGATATTAGCAACTGAACAATTAATTCTATTTTGTTTAATATTTCTTCCTACATATGTAACAGTAACTTTAATTTTGATACATTATGAATATAAAGCTGGATTAAATTACAACAGTTTTTATAGGCCTACATGTATATATTGGAAATAAAATATACGTATAATTTACGTTTTGAATTTGACCAAACGTAAGATATATATGTAGCTCTAAAATATACGTACCGGTATATTATACATATCGTGCTGCGTGGGTCGCTAACTAACACTGACTAACACTGGTTTTTACTTTCATTTTGCAGTTTGAACTAAATCTCATGTCTCTTTATAAAGTGTATTCAAAAGACTGTACAGAAAAAAGTTTCTTTATGGATCTTCAGAAAAACAAAAGCCAGATAACAAACACAGCAGAGAATAAAGCGACTTGTTTACTGAAAAGGAACTTCCTAACATTAGTTAATTCTGTCTCGGTAATGATACTTCTTTCAAGACTTCAAAGTTCAAACTGCATTTATTTTTGCGTTCTAGAAAAGGGAAACCATATTGTTATTATCCTCTGTTATCTTACTTACGATGGAGGAGCTGAGTAAGTAGGCCGAGACAGTGGCATCACGGACTCGAGTTTAAAATTCCGAAGCCGGCTAATCTGAACAACCCTTTTTAGCGTTTTCCTCACTTGCAGATGGTAATTATAATTAGGAATATTTTTACCTTGACTTCAAAAGGGATATGTGTATTAAAGAAAATAGCGCTTAAGGGCCTGAGATTGTTCGACAATTGAATTCACAGGATGAATTGTTTTGTCCATAGACTATTTTATTACAAAGATAAGTTTGTATCTTTATCTAAATCAATCCCAGAAATAGCTCAACGAAGATGGAATACATGAGGAACATTTAATCCGCGATCTCTCACGCCTATGGTTGTCTCGCCATCACTCGCGCACTAGATTTGATCTAACACGCGTTTTTTCCTTTCGTAGGTATTAAACGCAACCCTAACGCATGGGTTAAACTTACAATAAATTTCTATGTAATCATTTAACATTTTTAAAAACTAATATACTAGTAACATTTTCGTTTTCAAAAACATACAATAATTATGAATGCCTTTTGGAAAAAGTTACATATTTTACAAAGCACTAATTTCAAATAATTTGTGTCAAATTGATATTAGAGACAATGACCAATAACATGGATCTAAAAATGAGGTCACGCATTTTAACCAAAGATTGGAAAATCGATATTAGAAAAAATAACCCAATAATATGAACATAACAATATAGTTACAGATTTTAAATGTTCTTCCAAAATCGATATTATAAAAAATAACACAGTAATAATAATAACATAAAAATAATAATGACACCACTGAATCACAAAATGCAAAAACTATTGGCAGGCCTAGGTCCGGGCCTATTCGTCTGAGTCTCGGCGTACTTCTTGAGAGATACTCACAGTAAACAGAAACAGTTTTTCTTTCTGTTCTATGGATTTAGTCTTTTTACAGTTGTTACATCGGTTATTTCTTTATTAAGTGCCAGAATGAGATTAAGTGGGGGACAGAAAATGTGTTTTTGTCTGTCCGTGTGACTGTACGCGGGATAACTCAAATACGCTTTATCGGATTTTCATGAAACTTGGGATATGAATATATAATGTCCGTGGGAAACAGCCTATTGATATTGGGCCAAGTCGATTAAGCTGTACGGAAGTAATACCCAATTTATTGCCTATTTTATGGTAATATATAACAAAGAATTTATCAAATGCACACCAGTTCTCATGACAACATATTGTTTTACAGCGTTCGCATACGACTTGGAAGTTGCAATAACACTACCCACATATTCCTTCACATATGCTTATTAAATTAGACCTTTGTTCTGCTTAATGAGTCCATCTGGAGCTTAACTAGCTAGTCGATAAAAAAATATTTTCTGCTTATCAAGCATTCTGGCACTTTGTTACATCATTTTACCTGAATTTAGTACCAAGAATACTCCAGTCAATAAATATCGAAAAAACCGAATATAAAAAAAATCGTGTAGTGTTGAAATTTGGCAGCATTGTCGGGGAAGTGTCCTGAGCAACATACTAAAGATCACCTAGGATGGGGGTGAGCTGGGGGCAGGGGGCTGTAGAAAGTCCCTTTTACAGGTTTCTCGCTTATATCTAAACAACGGTGCATCGTAGAGGAAACGTTCCTATATACAAAATCAAAGCTGATACAATTTTCTACAAGTTTGATCGTACATATTTCTTTCTATTTCCAATAACTTTCGATATATTCGCCAGCCAAAATGGCAAATTTTCGAAAAAAATAACTCTTTCGACTCATGCTTTTCGACACACTTTTCCTTCTAGCGCTTCAGTCCTTAGATATACTACAATGCTCTTATAAACGAAGTTGTAGGGCAATAACTTCCCTTTAAAATGAGTAGTCATTTCTTATTTTGTCTTCAAATTTACAAAAGTTATAACTATTTTAATTTTCGGTCAAATTTCGATATTTCGAAAGAAAACCGTATTTCGCACTTTCTCTGTATTTGGAGGTTATGTATTTGTATATAAGGTGGTATATCGCGTATTTACATCGTGAAACAAGTGGACATAACCATTAAAGTTGCATTTATTAAAAATCCGATTACGGTACAAGCATAGTAGGCTACATATAATGGAAAATACATTATAGTCTAGGCAACAAAGCAAAAATAGGGAGAAAAAAATCACGTAGTTTTGAAACTTGGCAGAGGTGGGGATAGTGTCCTGAACATACTAACACAGTTCTGACACATGGACAGTTTTCAGTACCTGGCATATCAGCTCATGATGCTATTTTTATAGCCTAGGAATTAATTACTCCTAAAGCAACTT
This sequence comes from Ectobius pallidus, assembly GCA_964059195.1. Lineage (NCBI taxonomy): Eukaryota > Metazoa > Arthropoda > Insecta > Blattodea > Ectobiidae > Ectobius > Ectobius pallidus. The sequence goes on from CAXKWD010000008.1 coordinate 43,038,706, forward strand.
CTAGAACGATCACAGACAGAGACTTAAAACACATTGACGACACCGCACTTCTTGAAGACGCTGTAAATGTAGACTGGAATAACATATGGCTCCTAAGAACTGTTGATGAAAAAATTACAATGCTTAATGATAACATCCTGCAGCTCTACGATAAACATGCACCACTGAAAACTAAGAGAACACGTCGACCACGGGCACCTTGGATGACTACTGACATACGCAACTTAATGACTGAGAGAGACGCAGCATATCAAACATGTATATGTAACAAATCAGACGAGCATTTTAATCAGTATAAAAAAATTGTGCAATAGGACTAATCAATCAATTAGAAACGCCAGACTAAAATATGCACACAGACTAATAGACCCTAACATTTCCTCTGCAGAAATGTGGAGAAATCTGAGGACAATGGGAGTAGGTAGGGCAAAGGATCAAGGTGAGAGGGTCAGTGTCCCTCTGGAAGAACTGATTGAGTATTTTACGCTCAGCAAACCCATTGACACGAACATAGACGAACTCAGAAACATGACGAAATACCGACGCATGAGACAGACCACGAGGTTTTTTATTTTAAATACTTTACACCAGACGAAGTAAAGAGAGCTGTAAAAGTAATAAAGACAAAAGCAACAGGTATAGATAACATTAATATTACTCTAATTCACAAACTCATACACGTAATAGTTCCGACTTTGACACATATATTTAATGCATCAATAATGACTACGTTGTGGAAGAAAGCATTGGTGCGTCCCTTACCAAAAGTGAAAAATCCATCCTCACCTAGTGACTATAGACATATTAATATCCTGCCCACTCTGTCCAAAGCACTGGAACGAATTATGCATAAACAACTGACGGACTATCTCAATGAACATAACTACCTCAATCCACGAATTATCTAAAATGTTTTTTCCACCTCTGTACTAGTGCTTAAAAGACTTTGCTGAATGTAATGCTGATTACAAATATTTATTTATTAGCTAAGATACACTGGCGTAAAATCCATGTTCAGTCAAAGTTAAAAATAGCCACTGATTCACTGTTAAAATTATTACTATTGTCTATATGAAAAATGACTTGTTCTTCTTATTTGGAATAGCACCAACGTAAGTGGAAGATGATATATTAATCAAGAAAAATCATTTATGGTTGTGGTAAAGAAATATATTAAAATTATTTTAGGTTTAAAATAATGTTCATGTTATAATTATTATGTTGTGGTAAAATTCTTCCAGACGTTGAAAACACTTTTATACAGAGTGTTAATGAATAACACCGAAATATTTTACCTGTGTATAGAGGGGACATATACAAGCAACTTTTATTAGGAGATTTTTGCTCTATGGATTCAATTCTTCCTGTTATAACATAAAATCTCCCAAGGTCATGCACGCCACTGACTTCTAATACTTGAAATGATGGGGAACAGTGAATATTGTGTAGTGGTCGGGAGAATTGTAAAAAATGACGATCGATATCTTAAAACTCTGAGGGGAAAAAAGACAAACGAAACATTTTTGTTAGGTCTGGAATTAGGAATAAAAACATAATGCAGTGGCGGGCAATCATGTGATTCTGTATCTCTGTATCTGGTACCCTATGATCCCCAGGTGGGGCGAAGGGGCCTCCAAGTGGAGGTTTCATTACCTATACTAATTTTGATATGCTTATTTTCCGAGAGAGGGTAGAGGGACAGGTGGTAAGCCCATCGCCTCGCAACCCCCCTCTGGAAACTAAGTATTTCTTGGACGTGAAAGGGCCGAGAAATTTAGTCCAGAGGCTCAAATTTAGGCTTGGAGTTCTTTTACGTGCCGTAAATCTACGACACGGGACCCCCAGCTTAAAGTCCCTCCCGGAGGACTCCGTGCCCAGGATTTGTACGTCCTGAAAAATCCATCGACCGCGGCCGGGTTTGATCCCGCGCCCTGCGGATCTAGAGGCGGGCACGCTACCTCTAGACCACCGCGGCCGACAATCATGTGATTAATCAGTAAATTTTGCAGATTATGAAAATTCTAAATTATGGTATAGCTGTTGATGAATTATTAAGAATCAGGTTTTTATCGATCACTAGGAAGGCATGAAGTGAATTTAATGAAAATTTTAACCCTATTTCGCTCAATTATTAAGTTATGAGCACCAAATTTTAAGGACTTTAATTCCCTGTAGCATACACATTTTACGTCATAGAGTAAAAATGTCCTAATAAAAGTTGCTTGTCTATGTCCCCTCTATACAAAGGTAAAATATTTCGGTGTTATTCATTAACACCCTGTATAAGTTGATAGTGAATCGTTCTGTAATTGTCGATTAAAATTATTTTGGATTAAAATAATGTCCAAATTATAAAAAGTCTTCTTCTTGGTAAAATTCTTCACTTTTAAAATCACTTATTTATAAATGTTGATTGGTAAAACGTTGTAATCTGCTTTAAAATCAGACTTGTCGTATTATTTGAGATGCATTTCAATACAAGGATGTATCATCTTCAGTCCTAAGGAAAATTAATAAATGACAATTAATATTTTATTTATATAACTTATGTGAATAGATTTGTATATTGTATGGATCTAAATACATACGTTCTCGGAGATAGGATGATGAAACGACCTGCTTGTTGTGTAGTTAGTCTGCTACTGAGTCTTAGTATATGGTTTTTTTCTTGTTTTAAAGTTTTCGTAAAGGTCAAAGAGTGCGTTCTTATTGATAGTGTTTTCGTTTATAATGTTGTGTTTATGGTTTATATTTCTAATGCTTCAAGGGTATTTAATTTTTGTACTTTTATTTTGTATGTGCAGAATTTCGAGACTATTATCTATGGTGTCAATACTATGATTATTTTTTATTAAATGATTAGCGTATGCCGATTTATTTCTATTGTATTGAAAGTCTTTTATATGTTCTTTAAACCTGATTTTAAAGGATCTACCGGTTTGGCCTATGTATACTTGATTGCAGTCTTTGCATGTGATTTTGTAAACGCCACTTTGATCGAGTAAATTATCATTATTGTTTTTTTGGTTTTGTACCAGTTTTTTGATGTTGTTATTGGTGTTGTATGCTATTGTTAGATTTCTTTGTTTGAAGGGTTTTAATATCTTGTGTATTTTGTTATCTGTATAATTAAAAACAATGTATTTTTTATTTTTGTTTTTATCTTCATCTGGTTTTAACGTCGTGATTGGATTCTGAATTTTCTTGATTTTGGTTTTGGTTTTCCTCAATATATTGAATACTGTTGCATCTGGGTAACCATTATTCCTGGCTATTTGTAAAATTGTTTGAAGTTCTTTTTTGTAATTTTGTTTATTCATGGGGATATTTATTAGTCTAAAAATCTTGCTGTTTATCGCTGCTCTTTTATGATTGACCAGGTGATTGGAATTTTTATGTATTAAGTTGTCAGAATAAGTAGGTTTTCTATAAATACTGAAATCGAGTTTACCTTTTTGAATCTGGATACTGATGTCTAGGTAATTAATTTTATTATTGATTGCATTTTCGAGAGTGAAACTTAGCTTTTTATGTACATTATTGAAATCGTTAGTGATGTTTTGTATTTTGTCTTTGCTACATATAACCAATATGTCATCTACGAATCTAGTGTAAAATTTAATGTTGTATTTATTAATTATAATCTTGATGTATTCATGTTCAATATATTGGAGAAAGGTTTCAGATAAAATACCCGATAATGGTGATCCCATAGCGAGTCCTTCACTTTCTTGGTAAATTTTATTATTAAACTTGAAGTAATTTTGTTTCAATATGTTTTCTAATAGTTTGCTTATTTGTTTTATGACATTCTCGCCATCTCCGTTTTTTGATAATATATGTTTAATTATGTCGATTGTTTCTTTTATGGGAATGTTTGTGTACAAATTTTTTATATCTAATGATATTAGTGTTTCATTATTGTGTATTTTGAGGTTCTTGATTTTATTTACTAGATCTATATTGTTTTTGATTGTGTATGTGTTTTGTAGTTCCAGTTTATGTTTTAGCAATGTTGCCATTTTCTTAGGTATTTTATAGGAGGGTGCATTTTTGAAGTTTACGATAGGCCTGATAGGTTTGTCTATTTTGTGAATTTTTATTATTAGAGATTTTAAAGTGGGTGGTTTCGGTTTCATGTTGATGGCTGATTTCCTATCGTTGTCATCAAGAATTAAATCAGTTTCTTTCAGACTTTTCTTTATTGCATTCTGGTATTTGTCAGTGGGATCTTTTTCTATTTCCATAATATTGTTATCATTAAAGAAATTTTGAGTTGTTGTTTGCTTTTAGTTTATTATTTAGCTGTTTGATAATTTTTAACTTATTTTTAGAGCTATTTTGTGTTTTCTCATTATTGTTTTTATATGCTCTGTTTATGTTATCGGCTAGTTGTTCTCTGATTAAGTTTTGTGCATAACGAATGTTAGCACTGAAAGTACGTCGTAGGTGTTGAAGTTCCCCAGGAAGGTTAGCTGCATCGGAGATGACTCTGACTCTGTGCATTAGGGTGTTGAGCACAGCCTGAAAATATTTGGGCCTAAGAGATATGAAAATTGGGACTGGAAAAAACTTCTTGATGACGAGCGTCATAACCTATACTGGTCACCGAATATAGTAAAGCTAATTAAATCACGGAGGAGGAAATGGGCTGGACATGTTGCACGCATGGGGGAAGAAAGACATATTTAAAAAATATTGACGGGGAGACCTGAAAGGAATAGACCATTTGGAATACCTAGACGCAGGTGGGAGGATACTATTAGGATAGATTCAAGGGAAGTAGGATTTGCGAGGGATGGTTGGATGGAGTTAGTGCAGAATACGGTTGAATGGCGGACTCAAGAAAGTGCGGCAATGAACCTTGGGGTTCCATAAAACAGATAATATTCCTTTAGCTTGCTTAGGAATTGTCTATTGCCATTGAGTAAGTACGTAAGTATCTTCAGATTATGTAATGACTGCCTATTATGCATTTTTTCAGAGCATAATAAGGTGTGATCTAGTAGTAGCCTATGTGGAAATGGTGTAGGAATTAATCAAGTATTAGTTATCCAGAAAAAAGCAATTAGAATAATAACCAATGCTAAAAAATAGAGCATTGCAAACCAATATTTATTGAGACAGGCTTACTAACAATAATAAATTCTTATATTTTTGATGTCTTGTCATCAGTAAAATATAACATAAAAAGCTATCAAACACAAAGTGCTTACATATCAGACCAGAAATGAAAATAAACTTGATCTGGTTAGTTGTAGGCTAAACAAAACAAAAGGATACAATAACATTATTGGGACAACATTATATAACAAATTACCATATAAACTTCAAGAAAGGTCCCCAAATTTGTTTTCACAAAAAAACTACATTCCTAGCTTTAAATTTTTTTTTATAATGTTAAAGAATACCTAGAATCAGATATACAAATATAATAGAGCAACTTAGTGTACCGGTAAGTAATTACATGTGTAATCTGTAAGTATATGTTGTTCATTTAGTGTCACTTGGGTTATGGCATTAGTATAACTTAGAATAATAATTTTGACTACTGTAATTAAGTTTGTAAGATTGTAAATATTCATAGCTCAGGTTCTTAAAGATGTGTATTAATGTAAATAGCTAATGTGACCGATTTCAGTTTGTACTGCCTAAAAGTGTTATCAAATATCAAATATATTTCAATTTCTAAACATTTAAACGTAATATTAATTTAATGTAACTCTTGACAGTGAAACAAATAATTATATTCAAATATCACACTTAACTAGCAAGGAATAAAATAGTTTAAAACATAAGAATCTGGGCCCTAGTAATAAATGTTGTATTGAATACGCGCGATTTTGTCGGTTAGACTTACATAATGAAAAGAGAAGTCACGGGTAAAACCATTCGTATTGATAAAAATAAATTATTTGGAGTTACAAGTAAGGTAATTTTCACTCTATGTTGTGTTCGGAGGCAAGTTTTCAATTTGAGTGGACTGTATGTATAGCTGTGATGTCGGCCCAAGAATGCAAGGAGTTGGCTTTCTTCACACAAATTAAACACAACACAAGTAGTCAAACAAACAAGTCCTCTAGTAGATTTATTTATACAAACGTGAATATTATACTTGCAATATTAGTTAACATAAATAGACGATTGTGAATTACTGTGAAACTAGTCTAACTTCAATACAAGCCAGCGCACCATTCTACGCTGGTAACTAGCTGTTCGCCATGTTGTCTTCTCCAGTTCAGTGTACCAACATGTAACACTAAAGACACTACCGCGCAGGGTAGCCAAATTAGAGAAAAAGTCTCAACATATTCCCCCCTTGAGGGATTCAACACTCAACAAATACAAAACAAATGATTAAGACAAATAAAATTAACTTAGATTATTAAAGAGTAAATTTACAAATAATTAGTCAACATCTTTAGGCAATGGGCAAAGTTTCACTATGGCACGACGGAACAAACCAGTTTTTGTTTTCACCGTAACCACACGTGTGACATTATCACTACCGGGATGCAGTTCTTTCACAACTCCAGTCTTCCAAACAAGTGGAGGCAGGTTGTCTTCTCGTAGGAGGACTAGATCTTCTACTGCTGGCTTCCAAGATCCAGTAGACGACCATTTGCGTCGCTGTTTGAGCGATTGCATGTAGTCTTTTGACCACTTCTTCCAGAAGTCCTGATACAATTTTTGAACTAGATTCCACTTTGTCAGACAGGACAAGGGTCTGTTGGATATGTCAGGTAAAGGAACATCAGTCAATTGTCTTCCTACTAAGAAATGTCCAGGAGTCAAATAACACTGGTCATCTGGATCATCACTCATGGGACAAAGAGGTCTCGAGTTAAACACAGACTCAATCTGATACAAAATCGTGGATAATTCCTCAAAGTTAAGAATGGATTTCCAATTGTTCGCTTCAACAATGATTTAGTTGACTTTATTCCAGCCTCCCAGAGCCCACCGAAATGAGGACTAGAGGGTGGAATAAACTTCCATTTTACATTCTAATTAGCTATACGTTCTTCTATTTCAGAATTGTTATCCCTAAAAAATCTCAACAACTCATTGTTGGCTCCAACAAAATTTGTGCCATTGTCGCTCAGAATTAGATTAGGAAAACCTCTACATGCAGCAAATCTTCTGAATGCAGCAAGAAAATCTTGAGTCGTTAGACTCTTTACCAATTCAAGATGTATTACCTTCACAGTGAGACAAACAAATAGAGCAATATATGATTTTAATTTTACTTTACTCCTGGGGTTGTCACCCTTTATGATGATTGGACCACCATAATCAACACCAACTTTAACAAAAGGTAATGAAGTTTGAACTCTATATGAGGGTAAGTCACCCATTATGTGAGTAGTAATTGGAGGTTTGTTACGAAAGCAATTGTAACATGAATGAATCACACTGCGCACAATTATTTTTCCGCGTGGAATGCAAACCTTATTCCGCAAGGAAAACAATACAGCTTAGGGCCAGAATGCAACAGCCTTTCATGTTCATGTTTGATAATCAGCTTAGTAACACAATGCTTTGGTGGAATGATAATAGGATGTTTGTTGTTGTATTCCAATTGTGAATTCCCAAGACTACCACCAACTCTCAATAAACTGTTATCATCAAGGAAGGGGTTTAAAGACCTTAGTTTGCTTGTCGAAGCAACTACATTGTTAGTCTTTAAGTCATGAATTTCCTTCATGTATTCACTAGCTTGCATCAAGCCTAGTATTTTCAATTCAGCACCGTTCAACTCTTCAGGAGTGAGTGGGCCAATATGACGAGAGTCCTTTGCAGAGCGAGCATTAGTAATGAATCTCATAATATAACTGTAGACTCGTTTCAGTTTACAATAGGATGAGAAACGTTCCAAGTCAGGAGAATGCACATTAACTAATAGCACATTCAAAGACGTTTTAGTTTCTGCCTCAACAGATGATTGTATGTTAGTAGCAACAAAGGTTTCATATGTTGGAGACAATTCTCGCAACCAAGTAGGTCCATGCCACCAAACATCAAGCGAAAACATTTGTGAAGGTACAATTCCTCGGGAGAAGTAGTCAGCTGGATTACTATGGGTAGATACATGTCTCCACTCTGAGACTGAGGTGAGTGATTGAATTTCCGACACTAGATTACTCACAAAAGTTTTCCAACAATTAGGAGGTTTCTGTAACCACCAAAGGACTATAGTGCTGTCCGTCCAACAATATGTGGAGAATGGAACAGACAAGTTTAACGATTTTATGACTTTAGCCATAAGACGAGACAACAAGAGAACAGCACACAACTCTAGTCGTGCAATAGACTGTTGTTTCAACGGAGCAACTCTTGACTTGGAAGTCAACAATACCACTGAAACTTCATCACTGTCAGACACTGTTCTGACATATACACAAGCACCATATGCGACTTCTGAAGCATCTGAGAAGCCATGGATTTCAATAACCTTGTTCTTAACAAAAGGCATTACCTTTCTTTGAACTCGAAGTTTATTAAGAAGTGGAAGTTCACTGTAGATAGCATTCCAAGTTTCAAGAATGTTAGTATGAGAGTCTAACGGTTCATCCCAATCGATTTTCAATTGCCATAGAACCTGTAGAATAAGTTTGCATTTGACTACTGCACAACCTAACAATCCAAGAGGATCAAATATGGATGCGATGATGGCAAGAAAGCTTCTCTTAGTGACAAGATTAGGAGCTTCCTTCAAATTTATTTGAAACTGAAATTCATCAGACTTAGGGTGCCAAACAATACCTAAAGTCTTAACAGCTTCATCATTGGTAAGATTACAAGGCGACGAGAGTTCTCTGTCTTCCTAGGGTACATTAGCAAGAGCTTCTGGACAATTTGACGTCCATTTTCTAAGATGGAACTGAGCACTGTCCAATATAGAAGGGATATCACATTGAAGTTGTTTAGCTTCTTCAACTAAATCTGCACCAGTCAATAGATCGTCAACATAGAAGCAAGATCGAATAGTTTCTGAAGCAATGGGGTGAGAGTCTTTGCACTCATCAGCAAGTTGAACTAAGTACCTTGTAGCAAGAAAAGGAGCAGAACTGGTACCGTATGTAACAGTAGTCAGACAATAATCCTTAATTTCCTCATCAGCAGATTCACGCCAAACAATTTTCTGAAGATTTCGATGTTCAGGATGGACCAATACATATCGATACATTTTTGCAATGTCAGCTGATAGGGCAATAATATAAGTTCTGAATTTTAGGATAATGGACAACAAATCAGGCTGGACGGTAGGTCCGACCATTAACATGGAATTCAAAGATATTCCGTTTGAAGATTCACAACTTCCATCAAATACAACTCTCAGTTTCGTTGTAGTACTAGAATCCTTCAATACACAATGACGGGGCAAGTAAAAATTCAACGAATCAGAACTTTCAGTGTGTGCACTTTCCATATGACCTAAGTCAATGTATTCATGCATAAAATCAACATACTTCTCTTTTAACTCTGGCGATTTCAAGAATATTCTTTCAATTTGCTTAAGTCTTTTAATGGCATTACATTTAGATTCAGCCACAGGAGATACTTCTGAACGAATTGGAAGTTTGACAACAAATCTCCCAAGTTCATCTCTTTGAACATTATTTGCAAAATGTTCATCCCAAGCTCTTTTTTCAGGAGTAAGAACTGGCTGCTGCAGTTCTTCAAGTTCCCAGAACTTTTGCAATTTTGTGTCAAGAGGGTCAAGTTTCACAAAGTTAGTACAACGAGCCTTGACATTAGGTTTAACGCAAGATTCAGGAAAAGTACCAGCCAGTACCCAACCAAATCTAGTGTTTAGCAATGTAGGATAATTTTCCCTACGCAAAGTATCACCAGACACAATTTCATAATAAACATCAGCTCCCAATAAAATGTCTATAGGTGAAGGTCGTTTGAAAGTAGAATCACTTAGAACAATATCAGTGGGAATGTTCCAAGTCTAACAATCAATTTTCTGAGCAGGTAGCTGACTTGTGATGGTGTCTACTACTGCACAATTCAAATTCAGAGTATAGTCTGATATCTGCGAGCATAAAACAAGATTGAATTGCTTATACCAACAGTTGGTAACCGACAAGATTTTGTACCAATACCAAGACCTTTGACAAGATTAGAGGTTACAAATGATAATTGACTCGCTGAGTCCAACAAGGCTTTAACCACTAAAACTTCTCCAGTCCTAGTTTTCACTCCAACACAAACTGTACTCAGCAAAACATTTGAGCCTAATCCTGAAATCACTTTCATTGCTGCAGGCGAAATGATTGCAGAACGATCAATATTTGAATTATTATTAGGAGTTATTTGTTGTTTATGAACCAACAAGTTGTGATTTCCATTAGATTTCGTGCACCTAGGTTGCTTACATTGTTTGGAAATATGAGAAGTTGAGAAGCACAAGTAACAAAGTTTATTTTCTTTGCCAAATTCACGACGGTTGTGATGGGCTTTTCTTACTTCATGCTATAAAGTTCCCTAACTTCTTGGATTAAATCTTCGCCAAAATTCTTCGCCAAAATCTGTGACGACTAATATGTGATTATTCTCAATCGTAGTATATAAGTTTACTGAACTACAAAACAAGGTCACTCATGCACCTGTCGTGTCATCATAACACTGCCTGCATAGTCCACATTCCAACGTTCAGTACAACTACCTCTGTCACCGGGTGATTGCAAATTTCCTACTCTCAGTCTACTTTCTCTTTCTTTTAGCAATTTACCCAGTCTTGATAATATTGATGAAAATTTATATTAACGGGCGCCATCATCAATACGCTTCCTCTTTTCTTTTTGTTATGTATCAGCCCAGTCACAAATTAAATTATAGATACACAGGCTATGTATCTACATGCCTCTCGACTAGCTTTTAAATTAACAGTGGAGACGGGAATTGGGTTCGGATTTACCTTTCGTTTATTACTCTGCTTCTCTCTATTTCTTCTTTTTCTCCTTTTTCAGTGCTCACTACCAAAGTATATAACTTAGCCCAAAAATCAGCGACTCTCAAACCATTACAAGGATAAGGGTCAAAAATCTGAACTTCACGTTAATTTACTTTGCATAACAATAACCATAATTTATTTAATATATTATTTTTTTTTTCTTTTCAACAATAACAAGCTTACATACAATAAATTACATTTACCCAACATTAACCATTCAACATTTTTATTAGTAGGATAGTATTTAATTATTCAAGGTTAGTATACCCAGTTTAACTATATAAGTACGTTCTCTGTTCAACAATAACAAATTCCTAATTAATTATACTAATCTCCTTTCTTTTTTTTTGTTTCCAGGTATCTACTAGAACGTCTTGTATTATTCTTCTAATTTACTACTGACTTGTGTAGTCATTTACATTTGCAACTTCAGGATAGTTCAATATATATATTATACCTTCTTTTTTTTTTGAATAAATAAAGGTTTTCAATTCATAATCCAGTCCTTAACTCTACAGATTATACTCAATAATCCCACCTATGTCTCCTATACGAGTCTACTAGTCATCTTAGTCCATGAAGAATTGTATTTAAAGATAGATAGGAAAGACAGTCTCATGAAGAAAGAAATAGAAGTTTAGGCCTATACCCACAGAGTGACTGTGGCGATAGACCACCGATACAGGAGCGGCGTCTAGATCTTGAGTTACAAACAATCTGACTCCTCTCCTGCAACCGGGAAAATATTAATGGGCCGCAAACAAAAATAAAATTTTGTAAATCGATGTCAGAGGTCCCTGACACTCTCTCCTAGAGGCACGTGGGGCCGTTGTTCGCCTCCAACATCGATGGCTTTCACAATCTCTCATAAATTTCTTTTCTTTATATGTTACTAGTATAGGCCTTGCCTACTACCAGATTTTATTTGTTTGATTCGGGATACTTCCGGCGTTCCCTCACCTCACCCTTACAATCTCTAGTACTTGTTCATAAACTACTTATCATCAGTACACTACTCGTAATTACCGATTCTCCTCTTTCTAACCTGACCAATCATCAGCTATTATCTTTTAACCCCTTTCTTTCTTTAAGTAGAGTTCCCTTCAGCTTATACCATTGATTTAATTCACTTGGTGGTTATTCTAGTTTTCCTACTTCTTAAGTTACTACTCTTCAGCATGGGCACCCAATCTTCTTTTGTCTCTAAATTCCCTAGAATTCTAACTGAAACTAATTCACGCCCAGATTAGTAAGCTTCTCTATAACCCCTGTAGTGACTTCTACTTCTGCCCTAACATGTAAATTTTCTAATGGTACACACCTAATGCACTACCACTCGTAGGCCTTCTTTTGCCCTTCAATCTTTCCACTTCTTATCCCCCTCTACCATATTCCATACACCTTCGCTTGTAGATAAATCTCTATAAAAAACATAACTTAACACTACAGGCCAGCATGAAATCTATTTATAGATAGTCACCCGTCACCTGAAAGAAACCCAAGTGGGAGGGGCCCTCGTAAGAAGTACTAAGCATGCCCCTTAATTACCTTTCTTCCTTACTCCCCTCGCGTCCTGTCTCAAAAATAACAAAGTTTATATGAGCATCACCAATTGCCCCTAGCTATGTATTCATTCGTGGAACAATCACCCATAAAACCCCAAAGTGAAGAGATCTATCTTTGACATTCAGCGGTTAGGCTATTGACTGCTCTTTTATAATTAACTTAGACCAGAAATAGAGAATAGTTGGATTACTGGACTTCATCACTTTACTTCTAGAATTCTCACTTCTATGTTCCTATTCTATTCTTTTATCATACGATACGGCGTCTAATCGCCACACATTACTTAGAAACCATCCTTACAAAAAAAGGAATATTTCAATTTTCTCACTCCCCAAACAATAAGAAAAAGTCTAGACGATTATACTCAACCAGTGATGTCCAACTTATCCTCCGATCCTGAGTTGTCTTCCATTACTTCCTGATGTCCATATCTGCTCTTATTCAGAGCGAGCAGTCACGACTCACTCTCACAGCTGATGTTCGCTGTAGCGGTGTCTCGTACTGGCCGACTTGGTGTATTCTTCTGATTAATGACTATCTCCATATAGCCGTGTCAAGGAAGTTCACAACCAGAATTTCCTTAGATGAAAGTCTGACACACCATTATGCCAGAACGCCTCTACCGCTGTCACACATCCCAATCTCGTCTTCTCCCTTCTGCCTTTTCAACTTCTCTCTCTCGTGGTCAGGCACGTACTACTCACCGTCTTTCAGGTTCCACACGTCTCTCTCGTCGATTCACCGTCGACGCATGCGCACCTCTCCTTTTCTGTAATTCAAATAAATTCAGGGCAGTATCGATAATCATGAAAATGTTCAATATCGATTAGTTGCGGTCCCCCAACCCTTCCTTTGTTTAGGAATGGTCTCCTATCGTTGATTATGCACGTCGCTATTTGCGTCGTGACATTCTTCCCGCACTCACCATAAAAAAAATAATGTTGACACAGGTCACATTCTTTTTTTTTTTTTTTTTTTTTGTGCGTGTCTCTTTTACCAGCCTTAAAGAACTTTTACCCAGGTACAAAAGGTTTCAAGTCTTTAACGTGCCACTTCCCCAACTGTTTACCAAAACGGTTCGTCAGTTCATAACTATTCTCGCTAAGCTTTTTCTTTATTATAAAGGGGCCGACGAACTTTGCACTTAAGCCTGCTGCATAAGCTTGTGAGGCATCACTTAATTTAAAGTTTCTTCTTAACACAAGATCTCCTGGACAAAATCTCACCTCTCTCCTCCGAAGATTATAATAATGACTTGAATTCTTATAGGCGGTTTCTAAGTTATGTCTAACCATTAAACGTACCATTTTCAATTTATTGAGTCTCTCCACCCAAAGTTTTGGAATTTCTTTATAAATCGGTTGGTTTTCCACCTTTTCAATCCTACTGATAATTTCAGGCTCCTTCCCATAATTTAGCATATAAGGAGTGCATCCAGTGGAACTATGCTTAGCCGTATTTATAGCAAAATTAAATTCTCTCAAATACACGTCCCAAACTGTCTGATCCTTTTGAATGTAACTAGAAATCATTGTTTTCAATACTCTATTGACTCTTTCTACTGGATTTCCTTGTGGCGAATATACAGGCAAATAACAAGGAGTTATATTAAAAGCTTTAGCTATCTCTCGCATTAATTTACTAGTGTATTGCGGTCCATTATCCATCAGCAAATATCCCGGAATTCCCCATTTAAGGATAATCAATTCATAAAATGCTTCCGTAACTGCTCTACTGGTTGCATTCCTTAACGCTTTACACTCTACATATTTGGTAAAGGTGTCCTGAAATACAATCACATATCTGTTTCCCTTTTTTGAACGTGGGTAAGGTCCCAACAAATCAGTAGCTACAGTCATCCAAGGTTTCTCTTTCTGGTAAAAATGCATTGGTCCTGCTTGAGCCGTCTGTAACACTTTCTGTCTCTGACATATTTCACAAGCAGTAACATATTTAGCAACATCTCTAAACATTCCCGGCCAATAATACTTGTTTGCTATTCTAAAGAAAGTTTTAGCTATCCCCATATGCCCTGCAGTAGGTGCATCATGACATTCCTGCAATACTTTAATCCTAAAATCTTGCGGAATAACTAATTTCCACCTATTTACTGTTCCCTCTAAAGTTTGTTCTAACTGATCTAATCTTAGATGGTACAACTTCCCATCTACGACCGTCCAATCTGGCCAAAATTTAGGTTTACTTTGTACTTGCTCTTTCCGCTTAATATACCAAGCATCTTGTATATTTTCCCATTCCACTACTTCAGAGTTATCAGTCAACAAGAGGCAAAATTCTTCCTCTACCGTTTTCTCTTGAACTTTCCCTTCGTGTATTCTAGATAAAGCATCCGGAACTTTTTGTAATCTACCAGGCCTATGTATTACTTCAAAATCATACTCCTGGAGCAATAAACTCCACCTAGCTAATCGTCCGGTCGGATTCTGTAATGTATTTAACCATTTCAGGGCAAAGTGATCAGTATATACTTTAAAATGATAACCTTCCAAATAAGGACGAAACTTTTGAACTGCCCACAATATAGCTAACAATTCTTTCTCGACTATTGCCCACTTTTGCTCGCCTACCGTTAAAGTTCTACTAGCATAAGCTATTATTTTTTCCTCTCCTTCCTCTCCTGTCTGAATTAATGCTGCTCCTAGTCCTGAAAAACTAGCGTCGGTCTGTAGCACTAGGGGTTTAGTATAATCTGGACAAGTTAATATAGGACTACTAGATAATTTCGATTTTAATTCATCAAAAGATTCCTGACATTCCTTAGTCCAACGCCATTTCTGATTCTTTTTCAGAAGTGCAGTGAGGGGCTTTACAACTTCAGAAAAAAATGGAATGAATCGTCGGTACCAAGAAGCCAATCCTAAAAATGCTCGTACTTCCTTGACTTTTGTAGGGGCTGGATACTCAAGGATACACGAGATTTTATCTGAATCTACAGCAATTCCTAATGGAGTAATGATATGACCCAAATATTTTAATTCACTTCTGCAAAATTTTGATTTTTCCCTATTAATTTTCAGGTTAGCTTTTCTTAATTTCTCTAAAACTTTTTCTAACAAGGACAAATGTTCTTCAAACGTCTCACTAATAAGTACTATATCATCCAAATAACAAAAGCATTTCTCTCCTATCTCTTCTCTTAATATAGTATCAACTAATCTTTGAAACGAGGCTGGTGCGTTATGGATTCCAAAAGGCATAACTCGAAACTGATACAATCCTCTACCAGGTACGGTAAATGCTGTTTTTTCTTTACTTGCTTCATCTAATGGAACTTGCCAATACCCATTTTTCAAATCTATTGTACTGATATACCTAGCATGTCGTAATTTACTCAACACATGTTCAATGTATGGCAAAGGATAACTATCTCTTTTTGTACAATTATTTACTTTTCTGAAATCTACGCAGAACCTCCATGTTTTATCTGGTTTCTTTACCATAACTACCGGAGACGACCAAGGTGAATTTGAAGGCTCTATAACTTTTTCCAATAACATTTTATCTATTTCCGCGTGTATAACTTTTTCCAAAATGGGTGATACTGGATAATATCTTTGTTTTATAGGTTTTGCATCGCCTGTATCAATAACATGAGAAATCAGATCGGTAAGTCCAGTACACTGATCAAATTTCTGTAACTGATTTTCCAAAAACATATTCAATCTGTCCCTTTCCTGAGGTGTAGGTAAAGTAAGAATATTATGTAGTTGATCTTCTTCTTTTAAATCTATAGCCTTAACAAATTGAAAAATTTTTGCTGGTTCATCTTTGAAATACCAAGTCCCATCTTGCAAATCTACTACTAACCCAATTTGTTTCAAAACATCCATGCCCAGAATCATATCTACTGCTAAATTTGGCATAATTTTACATTTTATCTGAAAGATCCTGTCCTGCAATTTCATCTCAAAAGTTCTCTCTCCTGTTATAGAACTATAAGTTTTATCTGCTAGTTGCACCACCCTAACTTCAGATTCTTCTACTGCTAAATCTAACATTTTACACAAAAAATCACCCTTCTCTCCCACATAAGTTTTATCTGAACCGGAATCTATTAAAGCAATAAATGTAATATCCTCCAGCAAAATTTCAACAAAACATCTGTCTCCATTAACTAAATCTGTAGGGTTTATATTTAACATCACACAAGCCTGATTTTTAGTTAATTGCCTTAAAGAATTTGTAGGCCTAACTTTTCTTTCTTGGGGCATCCTACAATCAATAGACCTATGTCCAAGCTTATTACAATTATAACATTTAATCGTAGTGCGTGGAGTAACTCTACGAGGTGCCTTACACTCGAACTGCCTATGTCCTATTTTATCACAGTTCCAACATCGCTGGTTATTTGAAAAACGCAAAGTGGTGTTTTTACCATTTTCCCCCAACTCAACCTGTCTCTCTTTATTTTCTGTTGCTTTAACTATTCTAGAATCATTTACAGGACTTGAATTTCGTTCCTTATCCCACGTCTTTGCAGAAAAACTAACACTAGGTTTCTTTTGTAATTCAGACGATGGAAGTTCCTGTTTTCCCTGAATTCCTAACGCTGTATGAACTGAAGGTATAACAACTTGTCTCTGGGGTTTATAAGCCGTTTCTTTAATTGTAGCTCTAACCTGCGTTGGAGGAGGAATATATCTCTCAGAATCTAACAATATTTGTTCATATTGCCTACCTACACGTATTAAATCTGTTATAGTTTGAATCTCTGCAGGTCTAAGGTACAATTTTACATCAGGACGCAAATTTTTGATAACAGTCTTCATCATTTGTTGAGGACTCATTGGAGTACTTAGCCTCCTCATTAACGTTTGAATAGCATTAACATAATCAAAAATCGATTCTTTAGGACCTTGCGTTCTCTGTCTAATCTCATCCAAAAGCGCGTCTTCCTCATCAATAGGCAAGTAATATTCTCTAAATTCTTTCAAAAAAGCTTCCCATGTAGGCCAATCTGTTAATCTGTTCCTGTACCAAAGTAAAGCTGAATCTTGTAAAATTTCGGGTAATACTGACAATAACTCTGCACCCTGTAACTTAGAACTTTGTTTTAAATCTTCCAATCTCTCCAAAAATAAGTAAATGCTATCCCCAGGTTTGAATTTAATGTTCCATTTACGAACCAGATCCAAGGTATTTGGTTTATGCGGCTCTAACTGAATTGTAAACGATGGTACTACTGGTACAACTTCTTCTGAATCAGCTACCGCCATGGCCTTCCTACGCATTAACTTAACCCATGTATACACTACATCTCCATATGAATCTTGTGGAACCGTTATATTATGTTCAACTAAATCTTCTTCCAAAACTTCCTGACTCAGAGCAAAAGCCGTAATTAACACTTGAAATGACTGAGGGTTCTTGCGGGCATAATCTAACAAGCGTTGTCTTAACTCATCCCTTGTACCTGTGGTCGGTAACTTTACTCTATCACATTCTGCCTCTAAATCCGCCTTCCTCAACTTCCTAATAGCTTGGGTTAACTCAGCTGCTCTTATTTGTGCATATGGATCAACATAAGTAGCCATATTTATATATTAACAATACCACTGGAAAAAAAAGATTAGAACACAATAGTTCAGTCGTCTGTCTTAGTCATCTATAGAAGTCCTTACTTGTCAATAGTCATTATTCTTCTCCCAAAAATATGTTATTATTATTATTTTTTTTTTGAGAATAAATTTCAGTTATACTAACCTAACTCCCAAAATTCTTTTAACACTATCTCGCCTCACGTTAGAATATTAAACTATCACTGCCTCACGCTATGGGCTATCAAAATATGTGATTTCAACACAACTCAACCCACGCTATGGGCTCCAAACTATATGACGACTCGTATTTCAAGTTTCCAATTCTAACTGATTAATGTTTATTTTCTTTTCTTATATCAAACCCCACGTAATGGGCGACCAAACTTTGTGAGACTTTAACTGAATAAAGGTTTCTTTTTACTTAACAATTTTAACTAAATTAAGTTGCAACAATTAGCAATACTGTTTTGTTTTAACACTACTTAGCCCCACGATATGGGCGCCAAAATTTGTGATGGGCTTTTCTTACTTTATGCTATAAAGTTCCCTAACTTCTTGGATTAAATCTTCGCCAAAATTCTTCGCCAAAATCTGTGACGACTAATATGTGATTATTCTCAATCGTAGTATATAAGTTTACTGAACTCCTACAAAACAAGGTCACTCATGCACCTGTCGTGTCATCATAACACTGCCTGCATAGTCCACATTCCAACGTTCAGTACAACTACCTCTGTCACCGGGTGATTGCAAATTTCCTACTCTCAGTCTACTTTCTCTTTCTTTTAGCAATTTACCCAGTCTTGATAATATTGATGAAAATTTATATTAACGGGCGCCATCATCAATACGCTTCCTCTTTTCTTTTTGTTATGTATCAGCCCAGTCACAAATTAAATTATAGATACACAGGCTATGTATCTACATGCCTCTCGACTAGCTTTTAAATTAACAGTGGAGACGGGAATTGGGTTCGGATTTACCTTTCGTTTATTACTCTGCTTCTCTCTATTTCTTCTTTTTCTCCTTTTTCAGTGCTCACTACCAAAGTATATAACTTAGCCCAAAAATCAGCGACTCTCAAACCATTACAAGGATAAGGGTCAAAAATCTGAACTTCACGTTAATTTACTTTGCATAACAATAACCATAATTTATTTAATATATTATTTTTTTTTTCTTTTCAACAATAACAAGCTTACATACAATAAATTACATTTACCCAACATTAACCATTCAACATTTTTATTAGTAGGATAGTATTTAATTATTCAAGGTTAGTATACCCAGTTTAACTATATAAGTACGTTCTCTGTTCAACAATAACAAATTCCTAATTAATTATACTAATCTCCTTTCTTTTTTTTTGTTTCCAGGTATCTACTAGAACGTCTTGTATTATTCTTCTAATTTACTACTGACTTGTGTAGTCATTTACATTTGCAACTTCAGGATAGTTCAATATATATATTATACCTTCTTTTTTTTTTTTTGAATAAATAAAGGTTTTCAATTCATAATCCAGTCCTTAACTCTACAGATTATACTCAATAATCCCACCTATGTCTCCTATACGAGTCTACTAGTCATCTTAGTCCATGAAGAATTGTATTTAAAGATAGATAGGAAAGACAGTCTCATGAAGAAAGAAATAGAAGTTTAGGCCTATACCCACAGAGTGACTGTGGCGATAGACCACCGATACAGGAGCGGCGTCTAGATCTTGAGTTACAAACAATCTGACTCCTCTCCTGCAACCGGGAAAATATTAATGGGCCGCAAACAAAAATAAAATTTTGTAAATCGATGTCAGAGGTCCCTGACACTCTCTCCTAGAGGCACGTGGGGCCGTTGTTCGCCTCCAACATCGATGGCTTTCACAATCTCTCATAAATTTCTTTTCTTTATATGTTACTAGTATAGGCCTTGCCTACTACCAGATTTTATTTGTTTGATTCGGGATACTTCCGGCGTTCCCTCACCTCACCCTTACAATCTCTAGTACTTGTTCATAAACTACTTATCATCAGTACACTACTCGTAATTACCGATTCTCCTCTTTCTAACCTGACCAATCATCAGCTATTATCTTTTAACCCCTTTCTTTCTTTAAGTAGAGTTCCCTTCAGCTTATACCATTGATTTAATTCACTTGGTGGTTATTCTAGTTTTCCTACTTCTTAAGTTACTACTCTTCAGCATGGGCACCCAATCTTCTTTTGTCTCTAAATTCCCTAGAATTCTAACTGAAACTAATTCACGCCCAGATTAGTAAGCTTCTCTATAACCCCTGTAGTGACTTCTACTTCTGCCCTAACATGTAAATTTTCTAATGGTACACACCTA
This sequence comes from Ectobius pallidus, assembly GCA_964059195.1. Lineage (NCBI taxonomy): Eukaryota > Metazoa > Arthropoda > Insecta > Blattodea > Ectobiidae > Ectobius > Ectobius pallidus. The sequence continues at coordinate 43,059,145 of CAXKWD010000008.1, forward strand.
ATGCACTACCACTCGTAGGCCTTCTTTTGCCCTTCAATCTTTCCACTTCTTATCCCCCTCTACCATATTCCATACACCTTCGCTTGTAGATAAATCTCTATAAAAAACATAACTTAACACTACAGGCCAGCATGAAATCTATTTATAGATAGTCACCCGTCACCTGAAAGAAACCCAAGTGGGAGGGGCCCTCGTAAGAAGTACTAAGCATGCCCCTTAATTACCTTTCTTCCTTACTCCCCTCGCGTCCTGTCTCAAAAATAACAAAGTTTATATGAGCATCACCAATTGCCCCTAGCTATGTATTCATTCGTGGAACAATCACCCATAAAACCCCAAAGTGAAGAGATCTATCTTTGACATTCAGCGGTTAGGCTATTGACTGCTCTTTTATAATTAACTTAGACCAGAAATAGAGAATAGTTGGATTACTGGACTTCATCACTTTACTTCTAGAATTCTCACTTCTATGTTCCTATTCTATTCTTTTATCATACGATACGGCGTCTAATCGCCACACATTACTTAGAAACCATCCTTACAAAAAAAGGAATATTTCAATTTTCTCACTCCCCAAACAATAAGAAAAAGTCTAGACGATTATACTCAACCAGTGATGTCCAACTTATCCTCCGATCCTGAGTTGTCTTCCATTACTTCCTGATGTCCATATCTGCTCTTATTCAGAGCGAGCAGTCACGACTCACTCTCACAGCTGATGTTCGCTGTAGCGGTGTCTCGTACTGGCCGACTTGGTGTATTCTTCTGATTAATGACTATCTCCATATAGCCGTGTCAAGGAAGTTCACAACCAGAATTTCCTTAGATGAAAGTCTGACACACCATTATGCCAGAACGCCTCTACCGCTGTCACACATCCCAATCTCGTCTTCTCCCTTCTGCCTTTTCAACTTCTCTCTCTCGTGGTCAGGCACGTACTACTCACCGTCTTTCAGGTTCCACACGTCTCTCTCGTCGATTCACCGTCGACGCATGCGCACCTCTCCTTTTCTGTAATTCAAATAAATTCAGGGCAGTATCGATAATCATGAAAATGTTCAATATCGATTAGTTGCGGTCCCCCAACCCTTCCTTTGTTTAGGAATGGTCTCCTATCGTTGATTATGCACGTCGCTATTTGCGTCGTGACACGGTGATCAATATTTGCTTGTTTAAACTTCCTACAATCAAGAATATTATGATTTTCAAGTTTGCAAAACTTACAACTCAAGGAGGTACTATTGTTAGCAATATGAAGTGCCTTTAGTTTAGGTTTGAACTCACGTTTATGCTCAACAACAGATTTGTTAGCTTCTGTTAATTCCAATGTCTGACATTTCCTTTCCAAGAAATCAATTAAATTGTCTAATGTCGGAATATCAGAGGAGGCAAATTTATTTTCCCATTCACTTCTCTGATTAACTTTGACTTTATTCAGAATCAATTCCTGCAACAAGATTTCATGAAGTGGAATTTCCGCTTCCTAATTCTCAATGGCACTAAGACTAGATTTTACATCATTTATCAATTTGCGGTAGTCACTTGAAGTACCACTACTACAACTATGAAGATTGAGCAACTGTTTCACATGCTGCGAAACAATCAACCGTTTGTTATTGTATCTTTCATCAATCAAATTCCAAGCAACCGAAAAGTTACTATCACAAATAGCTAAGTTACCTAATAAATCTTTGGGTTCACCTTGAAGTGAAGACAGCAAATAATGCAACCTTTGCACATTATCAATGCAAGTATTGTTGATAACTAAGCTTTCAAATGTGTTTTTGAATGTCAAGTATTTTGTCAAATCTCCCTTGAAACTGGGTAATTCTACGGGTGGGAGTTTCAAATTACTACTGCTTCGAGTGGAGTTATTCGAAGTGACAAATGCATTACTAGGACTTATGGGTCTTTCCCCAGCATCAATCAGGTCTTGAATCCTACCGAATATTGCATAATATCTGTTTTTAAACACCTCATGTTCTTCAAAATTAGCTTCACTAGACTTTGAGTCTAACTGACATTCTAAATATTCCCTAACATCATTAAATTCTTTCCAAATTTCCGGCAATTCATTTTGCCTGGCTATCAATTCATTTCTAGAGAGATCCTCACGGTTGAAGAACTTTTCAAGATGAGTTAGTGATCTTTTTAGTAAGCCACGTTTTTGAATAGTCTTTGCTTCCGATTCAAACGACATGATGAATACTATGACAGTTGATTATTATCAATGAAAAAAACAAATTTCTATGAAATGTACAACAGCGCAATAGCGAACAATTGAATATTTAATGAATTCAAGTCCGTCAAACAAGATTAACAAGTAAGTCAGTACTTATTTGTTTCAGTGTTAGAAGTAGGTTTTAGGATTTTAGACAGGATGTCTACCCCAGTCAAGTTAGGACAAGCAAGACAAAAATGGAACAAACTTAAAGTTGGTTGAATTATTGTATCACTAATGGTAACATCAGACAGCTCCATGAAGTCGTAGACTTTGTCCAAGATGTCTGGCAAGATTCCCAGAGCGTGACGTCATCTGCGATGTAATGTTGCTGAATGTGTTTTCAGATTAGCCTTCAAAGTACCAATAATTCAATAACAATCACTGATGTTACAGCTCACAAAGTTTGAAGTTATTATTCAACGGGTACAGTTCCATAGTTTGCTAACCCTTCTGTGCTGCGACACGTTTTAACAATGCAAGGATGATGCAACACTTCACCATGTTATAGTTCCATGTATTAGTAATACTGTTCGTAATTGTCTATTTTATGCACAAATAATACAAGAATTTTCAAGTGCAATATCTTCTTGTTATTTATATTACACACAAGTAATATCAATGTTCAATCACACAAGTGATGTCAATGTTCAATTACAATAACTGCTTGTAGATATTTCCCGCGTTTCAAACAAGGTAGACGCTAGCTATGGCGGCAACGCTTCACAGATTGCAATACAATGTCGTAATGTTTCCAGTACAATCTAATTCGCAATATGCAAATTTTCACAATCACAATCAATGTTCCAAGTTTCACACATTTCCAATCACAGCTGGAGATCCAAATTTGCACAAATTCCCATCACGGCCGGCAGGACCAAGCTTTATGTTGTGTTCGGAGGCAAGTTTTCAATTTGAGTGGACTGTATGTATAGCTGTGATGTCGGCCCAAGAATGCAAGGAGTTGGCTTTCTTCACACAAATTAAACACAACACAAGTAGTCAAACAAACAAGTCCTCTAGTAGATTTATTTATACAAACGTGAATATTATACTTGCAATATTAGTTAACATAAATAGATGATTGTGAATTACTGTGAAACTAGTCTAACTTCAATACCAGCCAGCGCACCATTCTACGCTGGTAACTAGCTGTTCGCCATGTTGTCTTCTCCAGTTCAGTGTACCAACATGTAACACTAAAGACACTACCGCGCAGGGTAGCCAAATTAGAGAAAAAGTCTCAACACTCTATCGTAATAAATTTTCAGGCATATATGCCTACCTGACATTTCTTGTGCCAGATTTTCCAGGCGGAGCTAGTCGAAACAGTCGGCCTCACTTTCTGCGTTGGAGTGCAGGTCTGTTCTGTTCCCGACCGAAAATTATAAAAAAAAAACAAAAGCTGACATTCTAATAACAACATATGCTGCAAATTGCAGTCATATGCGTTAAGTCCTAATTATTTGAAACATAACATGATCGTGGAAGTTCCTATTGTTCATCCCTACCGAAAATTATACAAAACATTCTAATTTGTGTAACTACAGTGTGTTACTAGCTGTCACATAAGTATTGCTCTCAAGTCAGATTTTGGTTTAATCATCAAATGGCCATGGTAGAGATTAGTATTACTTTATATGGGGAAAATCACGAATTTAATTATTGTTTTTGAGGCTTTCGTGACAGATACAAAGGCCTGTGAAATGTGAAAAAATTCTGTGAAAATTCCTGAACAATTTTAGTGGTTTTTCAGATCCATAAAAAAATTTGGTTCGCATATAAATCGTAAATTTAGCTAAAGTGCATTTATACCGAATCCTAACTATCTATGGACCTAGGGTGCTTCTTAGAAAGGGGTGGCGCACTCTTCAAGCTTATAGTTATATGTAGTTTTGCATATATATATATATATATATATATATATATATATATATTAAAAATGCTCTTTATTCTTATAGTTATATGTAGCTTTGCATATTTATGACATTTTTACTGTGTTGCTTAATTAATTTAATCTTCAATATATAGTGGCTGTTAATTAATTACAGCTTCTACAAAATAAAACCATTATGTATTTTAGCATTAATTCAAAAAGCTCTTCAAACTTATATTTATATGTAACTTTGCATATTTCTAACATTTTTTGCTGTGTTAATTCATTACTGTGTCTTCAAAATAAAACAATTATAAATCTTCATATTGATTCTAAAGGTTATATAGTTATATGTAGGATTACATAGATCTTTCAATTGTGACATTATTATATAGTGGTTTTTTATTTATTGCGGTTTCTGTCAAATTAAGACATCATACTCATTCATCATAAAAACAAACTTTCATAATTATAGTGATAGTTAGCTTTGGATTTAAAATGAAGGAATCAAGTTTTTGAGGTTGAGTGCATTCTGTAGCTTTGTTGGTATCAGATGTTGCCTGTTATTTATTTATTGAATATACAATTACTTAAACCCTATTCCACCCGGAGGTATATTAGGGTTATAGTTACAAGACAATATATTTGCAATATTACTACATCTTATCCATAGGCTGGATGCAGGCCTTACTACTCTAAGAAAACAAGATAACTAATGTATTATATTATACAAGAAAACTATAACATCTTAAAAATAGAACACAAAAACTTTTGGAATTCTTTATAACAGCATTTTTTCCTAAAAATATCAAAGAGTGGTTTATCTAATTTCTTTTTAGAATAATCTAAGTGTGCGTCCAATATTCTTCTTTTATGCTCTAGGACTGGGCAATGAAAAATTAAATGTTCAACAGTTTGTTGTTCAGTACATATACATTGATAACCGTTCTGTCTTTGGATCATGAAACGTTGAAAGTAAAAACCAAATTTGCCATGCCTAGACAGAAACTGAGTGAATATGAAGTCCGGTTTTACACTCGTACACGTAGGCGACACTCAACTGTTGGAAAGAAGATTTCTCTCGTAGTGGTCCCTTTGGAGCTAGACACCCAATGCTCATTCCAAGCAGTCGTAATATAATCTCTAAGTTTATTCTTAGCATAAGATAGGGGACACAATTTGTAGCTAAAATTTAAATTCGAGGTCGCAGCATGTTTTGCCAATTCATCAGCTCTTTCGTTCCCTAATGTGCCCATATGGCCTCGTACCCAGGATAAACAAATGTGTTTCTCGTATGATATTATCTTAGTTCTAATTTCTGCTGCCAAGGCATTTAAATTGAACTTGTTGTTTATAGCAGTAAGTGCAGTTTGTGGTTCACTGAAAATGCAACAATCAGAATTTTGAGATTTAGACCATAAGACAGCCTCCTTTATAGCAAAGAGCTCTGCTTGTACAATTGAGCACTCTGTAGAGAGTCTGGCCATTTGTGAATACATTTCCCTACCACAACAGAACACCACGAAAGCACAACCGATTTTATCCACCATTTCTTCTCTGCAGAATGTTGAACCGTCTGTAAAAATCTCCAGATTGTGATTCCTGGTACATCCATTGTTATTAACGAAATTATTGAAGTAAGCAGGATGTCCGGCAGTAGTAAAGTGTGCCGGTCTTTCGATATCCAAACGCAAGATTGCGTCTTCATATGTGAAGCCTTTTCGGAGCAGCGTAGTTTCTGCTTTTGCAATACCAGACAAATATAAAGGCTCAATGCCCGAAATTACTAAAGCGGCATCTGTAGAAACAGTTCTATATGCTTTAATAATCCTCAGAATAAAGCCTCGTTGTATTTGTGCTAATTTATGCCGAGCCCAGCTCATATCAAAACATTTGTACCGCTAGGTGTGTAAACGTATGTAGGAATTTGTAGAAAATGATACTATCAATATTTTTTCTCTCATTCTCTAGTCAGGCCCTCGTTTTTTAATTTTTTTTGCTGTATTAAGATTAACTAATTGTTCAAAATTATCTTGACTTGTGGAACTGTTTATTCTATTCAATTATTTACATATAACATGTTGTTTGCGAATTTGTGATATGTATGGACCCATTAAAACTTGTCATTATAATTTGGACCTTTGGACCTGTTGAGTATATGTCCTTCCTTCCCTGATTGGTGACGCAGGGTCTCTAGGTTATCCGCCCTTCGTGCTGCCTAGTTGTTTTCAGGTCAAGTATGAAGATTTATTTAGTTATTAGCTTTTGACATCAGCATAGCTACTCACTATTTCTCCATTTTTGTAGCAATGTTTGTGGGGAGGGGGTGAATAGATGCACCGCATCTCATATTGTAGTTGATTTATTACTTTTTTACACCTCTTGTGCTTCACTAATATCTCAATATGGCATTACGGAATCAGATCACTTGGGATTTTTTGCGCAAAGATGAGTTGGTTTTTTAAATCAGGGATAGTGGAATTACGGTTGATGACTCAGCGAACGTACCCTTTCTATTAAGTACATTGAAGGAAGTCGCTTCGCAGCAGTCTCGGCAGCACAATTTCTTTCTGCTCAAGAAGTTGTTATCCTTATATATTACTCCCTACAAAATTAAAGCAGATAAAAGTATCAACAAGGTTGTCTTCGTTAAATGTTTCGCTATCTCCCATAGTGTCCTAGATATCCGCGCTCAAAGTTTGCTGATTTTGTAAAAGAAATTTTGCTTCACGTTTTTTGACATATTTGACCTTCTAACTCTTCGACTCCTCCTCGTACGAAAATGTTGTAGAGCATTACATTTTTCAGGAATATATGCTATTATACTATTTATCTTTAATTATTCAAAAGTTAGACCAATTTTAACTTCATGCGTAAATTCCGAGATTTTCCAGAAGAAATTAACTTTAGTTTTTTCCGTTATTCGACAGCTCTAACTCTATAAAAAGCCAGTATATATGTATTTATATTTATAAATAGTATGTGCTTTATATAAATTTGACTTAACGAAATTATCTGCATTATATAATATATTTTAAGTATATATGTAATTCTTCAAAAGTATTATTGCTTGGTTTCGCTGAATACTGTTTTCGACACATCGAATCTAATGGAACCACTTTGAGAGCTCCATCTCTCACCCCTACAGAAATACTATGACTAGGCTATATATGATGTACATTTACAATTTAACGAGCATAACTGAATCTTTGCTGTTGTGTATTAGTTATAATAACCCTCTAAATAGGCAATAATAGTTTCATTCAATGTATATCACATACAATGTACAGTTAATATCTATAATGTATAGATAATATGTACAATATATATTATATGTTAAATGTACATTCGCTCCGCAAATGCATTTGGGTAGGGTGATTCCAGAGTCAACAACAATTTTTACATAAATGTTTGTTTGTTAACACATTAACTCGTAAATGTTCTTGTTAAACTATATTACATATAATTTAATAGTATATTTACACTTTATAGTACAATTCAACAGTAATAATTATAATTGTTATAAATAACTGACTTTCTTGGAACGGGAGGGTCCTGGCTCGTCATGGGAACTTGGTCGTGGGTACTGCTTCGATTTCTTTTCATCCGTTGAGAAAGAGGATAAGTCTTCGAGGATGTCTGGCATTGGATCGATGTCTGTTCTTCATTCTCACTGTCCAAGAGGCGTGTTCCATTAAGTCGGTTCCCCTGGCAGTTTTGGCAGGCAGGGGAACACTTGTGAGATTCCTTTCTGCCTCCGCATTTGATGGTGGCACAATCCTTCGTGCACCGAAAAACATAATTCTTAATATTTCATTGACTGCAGCCTGTTGCTCACTGTGCACTAGAGTTAGAAATTTGCTGGGATTAGTTCCCACCCATACATCTGAGGAGACAGCTTATGTCCCAATTATATCTGGAGTTGGCGAATGTCCTCAGAGAATGTGCTCCCTCAGTTGTAGGAGACATGAGATGTCCGGTTTGAGAGATGGCTAACGATTTAACAAAGGATTGGGAACGGTAAGCGCTATGAGATTTCTCTTTACAGTTTCCTGTATATCATCCTTGGTTTAGGAAGGGTCTGAGAAAACTGCAGCAGTTCCCTGTACGTCTGTGGACTTCAAATACAGTTTGATAAATCCGAGCTTACACTTCCAGAAGGCTGATTTGGTATCGCACCCGGTGAAGGCGCGTGCGCCACTATCAAATGCTGTAAGGGTAGGACATAAATCCAGTACGAGAGGAACAAAATGTTAGGTTACACAGGAAATTGCTATAAAATAAATAAGGGTCTAGCCTCTGGAACTAGGGTTGGAGGACCATCTACTTCAAGTAGAAACAAGGGAGAGCTAGTGGACTTATCGTAGGCACTGGGATGCAGGGATCCACGGATCTTATTGAAATACAATTTAAAACATGTCATAAAAACAAAGCAACTTTATTTACACGATGCACTAATAGAAATAAATGAAATACAGGGTGCGGCAGAAAGAACACCCCGATTTGAGAGATAGATATCCACGTGGTGGGTGGGGATAGAGGGGCGGGGTGAATATTGCCGAACAGCAACTTAGGTGCCATTTTAGTTTAGACCATGGCTTGGTCAGGAGTGCATCGCGATTATGCCGTAGAGCAGCTTATTCAAAATGGCAAGTTGCCGACAGCAGCGTGCCTTTCGTGTACATTTCGGGCTCCAAAGACGGGACATCTGAAAGCCAAGGTGTACCAACATCGTCCCAAACTATGGAAGCTCTTAAGGAGGCAATCCAACAGGAATTTGCTGCTGTTCCACCCGAAATGACAATGCGAGTAATGGACAACTACCGAGAGACGCTCAGTCAATGTATAAAGAATGGTGGCCACCACTTGAATGATGTTCTCTTCAAAACACGTTGATGTAAATAGCATCATGTGTACCTTCAAAGAATTACATAAGTTTTTTCATGTTTTATTGGGTTTGGATATATTTGCCTTCTGTAACCGAGGCGTTCTTTCTGCCGCACCCTGTATATGCTTGACGAATGAACTGAAATATACACTATGCAAAAATGGCGGGAAATATAACACGTGGCTGAAAATATCTGTTATTACATCAGATATTAAATTATGTATTGAAACACTTGAAATCGTTGATATAGTCAGTTGAATTATGTTAAATAACTGAAATATCAAGAATGAGCGTAAATTACACTAGTATAGGTCGATGCACAGTGCACAATGGATTACACAATAGCAAGCAAGCCTAACTTGATGTGTTAGTTGAAATAACTGTAACACTGTGGTAAATTACTGCAGAGTAATTACGAGCGTAAAACAAAACTTGATTATTGTAGTTTTGTACAAAATTCGGGGTTTTAAGAGCACTTGAACTTGGCGTTGCAACTGACTTGAAAACCGCGCGAATATGAAGCGTAGCTGCATACGTCTTGACTGTATGCACGCTAGCGAAGAACTGAGGAAAAGGGGACGCCTTGCACACGGCGTGACGATAGATTGCACCTGCCTCACACTTGCATCATGTTATGAAATTGGTTGTAATTGCTGAGTCAGGCGCGGGAGAAATATATAGCGGGCATTTGAACAGAATAACACATTAAATATGTTCCTTGCACGAACAAATGCGGAAGCAGAAATGCATCTCTGAAGTGTTCCCCTGCCTGCCAAAGTTGCCGGGGAGTCTTAAAGTCTTAATGGGGAGTCCCTCTTATGCACTTACCTATTTGGGAACTTATGAGGATGAAGAACACGACATCAATCCTCTGCCATTCATCCTCGAAGATTTATCCCCTTTTTCATTTGATGAAGAAGACAACTAATTATAACTCACCACAGGACCAAGTTTCCATGAAGAGCCAGGACCCTCCTGCTTAAAGAGAACCAGGAGTTTATGATAGCCTAAATATTCCTGTTTAATTATACTAAAAGGTGTAAATGTATCATTCATTTCTCTTGTAATATTACGCAGAACTGCACATGCAACAATAATTGCTCGTGCAGTTCTCAGTTTCATCCTTATACCTAAAGACAAAATAGGAAATCAGCGTTTCCATACACCAAACATCCTTTCAATCGCATTCCTTGTGAGTATTTGAGATTAATTATAGGGTGCTTCTGCAGGATTGCCAAGATCTAAGAGAGGTGTCATTAAATAAGTCCTAACGCCATATCCCGAATCACCCAGTTGCAGAGAATCACCAAAGGTTCCTCGTTCAAGTTCTGCCCACAACCGTGATTTGTTACTGCAATCAAATCTACTGTCGAACTAAAGCCCGATCTGTGAAATCTTAGATACCTACTGTGCTTAACGATTTAGGTATTAAGGGCATAACCCTACTGTAGTTGTAACTTCATCAAGTGGTTAACATTTTGGCTGCGTGTAACGACATCAGTACAATAAGGCTAACCTTTCAATATAATTTATGATATACACTAGTGATCGTAACTGTATAGATTCCTTTTAATAAAACTCTGCGATAAGAGTGACACATTTAAATGTTTGATATTCCTAGCTACTGAAGTCACGTTAGAAAACATTTTATTACTATTTTGGAGTGATCAGGTAGGAATACAAATTAAAATATTATCGCAAATATTAAACACTGAGGAAATAAAGTTTGTCTTTGAACTAACCGCAAGGGAAGACGACTTAACCAAATTTCGAACAAAACTGCGTACATGTGCCGACTTTCCTTCATCAGTATGTTAGATTCAATGAATTAATTATTCCTCTTTATACTAATTGTCTCTTCCCGCTGAATTTTTAGATTAGGATAGGTATGTTTTCCAATCTTTAATGTGCACTGTATATATATATATATATATATATATATATTTTGCCCAGCTGATTAATAGTTAAAATGTATTTCCATGACGGCGATGTATATTTGACTTACCCAACTCATTGCGTGTTTGTTAAATTGTAAAGGTAAATTAATTCGCTGATAATTACTTCATTAGGTAGCCATCTTGTGAGTTATTTCTCGAAGTTAGTTGAATTTTTCTTCGCTATGCGATCAGCGCCATGGCTACCATCATGTTCAGGTTAATACTAAATATAACCAATCTCACTAGATCTTTCGAAATTCCTGTTGTTCACTATTGTCGACACGAAATTTAAATTTTTAGTAAGAATTGAGGCACCCAGTGCTGGTATAAGATTCAGTAAATGAATGTAGCGTTGGCCCTTAGCTAAATCGACCATAATTCAAATTTGCGTCGCTTCTGGCCTGGTAGAGAGATTCGTCAAAAGTCTCACAGAATACTCACTAAAAAGTAATGATTTTTTACTTCATATCATCTCATCAGCTTAGGCCTATATTATTGTTGTACTTTTTAAACTTGTTAAGTGTTTTGTTTAAAAATGAAAGGGCTTTCTTTGTTCGAGTTTAATAATTCTTGTTTGTCGTAATATTGATCATGCTGCCTTGATAAAATTAATTAATTGTCATTGGCTATTATAATTGTCCGAAAGCGTGGTCTTGTGGTTAGCGTTGCTGACTACAGATCCGTCGGCTCGGGTTCAATCCCCGGCACCTCCTCGGATTTTTCTGAGGTAGGGAGGTCTGGTAGGGGTGCACACAGCCTCGTGATTCAAATTGAGGAGCTACTTGATAGAGAAGTAGCGTCTCCGGTCATGAAAACCATCATTAACGGCCGTGGGTATCGGCATGCTGACCACATGCCACCAATCCTGTCATCTGCCTACGGTAGATGACGCAGCGGTCGGGTGGTTGGCCAAGTCCCTCCAGGGATGTAGTGCCACGGTGTTTAGTTTAGTTTAGTTTGTCTATTATAATTGTCCAGCAAGGCTCTTTAGCCAATCCAATGCACTTTGTGATTGCGCAATACCTTAATATAAAAAGGGGCCTCCCGTCTCGAGGCTTCAGTCTGCCCCGGATTGCTAGAATCAACAGGTCGCTCGAGCATCATTTCTTTGTCCTCCATGTGCTTTAATTAACATTCAACAATACTACCCTTGAATATATGCCACACATTACATAAATACGTGCGTTGGTGAAACCTAACCTCCAAATGTAAGAAGCTCTTTAAAACATTGTGCACGGTAGTGCTCTTCCTTTCATTCAAAGTGCTTCAAATAACGCGCGCGTTACTAATACCATCAAGATGACGTCGTCCATTATTCAACTGGTGCTCATCACCTTGACATGACGTCACTTCTAGTACCGCCTGCTCATCACAACACACTTCATCTACAAGTCTACATCAATAATTTGTGATTGGGCTTATTCACATTGAGGAAGTTTGAGCTACAATAAACTTCGCACTCTCACCATACAAATCCACAATGATATAAACTTTTACTGTTTGTGTCAACATATTCAAATTCAATCGCCCTTTACCATGTGCCACTGCTTAACCTAACATTCAACTTCTACTTATTTCATCAAGTTGTAAGTGACTCAAAAGAGCCATTCCTCTTATTACACAATATAAACTCTATTTGAAACGACATTCAATACAATATCTTCAGTGCAGTATACTGAAAACTACACATTCACACCTAACCTAAAATGAGGTCAGCTATCAACGAACAGTGTCATTTGTAATATATTTACAGTTACACAACGTACACTACTGGTGACTGAAGAAAAATGTGACATCCATCAATATTATTTTATAAACAGTAATTTCAAGATTACTACATTTCTATAACCAATCAACCACCAGAATATACAAAAATTAATGGACAATATCAGCAAGCAGAAGATTGTAACTCAAGATCCCACCAAGAGCTGTTTATATATTTTTATTCTTGTGCTGTTTATATACTTTTATTCTTGTTTTTCTTAAATATATTCATTAAGAGGCTGCAAGTCAGGAGAATTGATAAATAGTGTTTAAATTTATTGATTATTCCTTTCACATCCATGAAAGACTTTGCAATAATTTCAATGGGATTACATCCGCTTAATAATAAAGGTGCAAATCTTTTCACTAATCGCGGTGGAAGACGATATCTGTGATCTATTCTTCGAACAAAACTAGGAACGCGTGGCGACCACATTTAGACAACATGTTAATTTGAAAGAAATAGTTATTCCCATTTGAAATAACGTGCTGGAAGACGATATCTGTTAGCTATACTTTTAACAAATCTAGGAACATGTGGCGACCTCACTTATTCAGTACATTAAATTCAAAGAACTAATTATTGTTATAGTTTAGCCATGTCTTGTTCAGCATCTCTCACCCGTCTGAACAGTTCAATGGTTAGAATCACGGTCATGACAATAAGACTTGGCTGATTAGCGCACGGGTGCCGAAGAACATTTCATTAAGAAAGTTAATAAACATTAAATAGCACGAGGCCGTAAGAACTCATTGATTTAAATTCGGGGGCTGTGATGTCACCCGAGGAATGTCTGACTAAAGGACATAACTACAGCACAAACAAAGCGCAGGCCTTTTGATGTCATGACTCAACGTCGAGACTGAGGAGAAAAAGGAGACATGACTTCATAGAACGACGCCTGAGATAGCATGATGTTACTATGACAAAAAGTCCTAACTGCTAGTGCTTCAATTGGGATATCTGCTGGTCTATTGACGTAAGAGCATCTCAAAGGGCTAAACTACAGCGGTTAAAAGGGCATAAGCTAGAGGACATGACGTCACGAACGTAGGGATACGATGCCGTTGGGTTAAACCCCTTGCACAAGAGTATTACCATTGCGCACTTTCAGGCTTCACTAACCAAAGGGGTTAACTTCGATAGGGGTCTGGTTGGGGAGGGGTGACGTCATCAAAAGGCGTCGGTGGAAAGGAGTGACGTCATCGAGAGGCGTCAGCGGAATCAGTTACATGCAAGACCTGCATATTTCCGCCCACTACGCGACGTATTACTACTCACTCCTCTTAAATTAGCCGATCACCATTAACTCAGCCATAGGATGAAATACATTTATATTTATTTGCAAGTGTTATTTCAACTTACAAATAATAATACTTACCTATATACAGCTGGAAAAATGATATATTGAAATGCTATAGACACATATCAATATTTCTTTATAATAAACTGAAATAGGTCTACATGTATCTTTATAGCAAATTCATGATGCAAACAACGCTTGCTGTCGTGTTCTGCTCATAACAGTTTCAAAGTCGGTATGCCTATGGAAAGATAATAATTCTTTCGAACTGTCAGTGTGTCGACTAAGGTGGAAAGGTGAAGTCAGACTGAAAAATTCAACGCCATAGCCGGGATTTGGACCAGGATATTCGGCTCTCCGTGCAGCTGCTCTTACCAATTGAGCTACCATGGCAACATGACAGTACAACATTAAATTCTCCAACTGACTCACGTATCCCAGTAATACCACCAGGCGTTCTCAACATGAGATACACCTCAGTAGCGACTTACAAACTCGACTTCACCTTTCCATTTGGTATGCCTATGTCGTAAGTCATTTTTAATATGTTTTTACCTCTTCAGTTCAGTTCAGACCTTCGAGCGGTGCGGACGTGTTTATGTGCGAGCTCACGCTAATATCTGTTGAGGATGGGTAAAACCAAGAGGCAACCTGTCGCTAGTGAAGTAGCTGAGAATGGTGAAAGTGACCAGGTTATACGTTCGTTAAAACAAATGTTTGAGGAGTTTAAATTATCCATCCAACATGAAGTGAGTGAATTAAGAAAGTCTGATGACTTTATCTAAAATAAATTCGAGAATTTTTTTTCTGAATTGTCAGATACAAAGGAAGAGTTAAAATGTGCAAGAAGTGAAATTGTGGCACTAGCGCGTGAAAATGAAACCCTAAAGCAAAATCTAAATGATCTGGAACAATATTCACGTCGTGACAATCTGATTATATTCGGCATCCCAGAAACTAAAGTCGAGAATGTATATGAGGTGCTAGACAAAGTGTCAGAGGCAGTTGGTAGCACTGAGTTTGTTACTGACATTAGCATCGCTCATCGCATACCAGCACTGCAGGCAGATCGAAACCTATTGTTGTGAAATTTGCAAAAAGGAAAAGCCGAGATGAATGTTTTCAACTATATAAATGTGCGACCAAGGTTAACGCTGGTGGGTCTGGAATATCTCTTCATAAAATCACTCAACAAACAGGTGATGGAGGGGGGAAATTTACAGTTGGAGAGCATTTGATGTTCGAGACTCGGTCCCTACTGAACAATACAAAGGATACCGCCAGAATGAAGGATTGCCAATTCGTATGGGTCAAGGACGGAAAGGTATTTGTACGCAAAAATGACAGAAGTCCTGCTTACAGGTTTATCTGTAACAATGATGAAACTAAGTTGTAACATTTTCCTTACCTCCTGTTTTTAATCGCAAATGGACGCAAATGCCTTACTAACAGCATCTGACAACTATAATGAAAATAAAAAAACCACTTGTATTTGATGACTCACATACCTGTAACACTTACATTAACAACCTTAAAACCTTACATTAACAACATTACTACATATGAACATATGTAGTTTAAACAAGCACTTCTCAATGTTTTGTGTAATGTTGCAAAATTTCGTAATTAAATTTGATATAATAATATTAACAGAAATCTGGTTGGAAAATGATGTTGGTTATGGTATTGAAGAATACAAAAAAATCATAAGGACAAATAAATATAACAAATGTGATGGTCGAATAGTATATGTCAACAATCTTATTGATGTGACCTTAATGGATGATGAAATCGCTGACGAAATAACTTGCATTTAACGTTTAATTTTAAAAACTGTCAATTCATATTAACAGCTATCTATAGATCACCTAGTTTCCAAATGAAAAACCATTTTAGGTAGATTTTCGAAGAAAATTCTACCTATTGCAATGGATACCACTTTATGATTTTCGAAAAATTCTTTCATATCTTTACGTTTCATGCTCCCCTAAGTACGAAACCACCGCCTGTTCAAAAAAAAAATTTGTGATATTTATATATATATATATTTATATATTTATACACGTTGAATCGATAACGTTACAATCTTATGGATGTCAAGAGATTCTTTTGATTTCTGAAGTTCCTTGCTTGTACCTTTTTGGTAGTTTGTATCTTTCTGCTTAGGAGCGTATTTTAAATTCCGAAAGCTTGCCCTCTTCATATGGTCGAAGACACTTTTTTCTTTTTCCTAAAGCAAAAATAAAATAATTCTTCATGAAGATTTTTTCCATGTTCTTCAAACTTCAAAATACAAGATGGTACATTTTCGTTTACCAAGTTATTCGTCTTTTTCTGTAAATATGTTTCTTTTTTCTGACAGGCTCCTAACTAAACTCTTTAAATCAGCCTCTTCTCTCTTTATTCTAGAGGGACTACATTCATTATGCGTGAATGAATCCTCGGCTGCTCCTATAGGATCATTGTTCATGTCACAAAAATTCCAGGAGTACATTGCGAATAGCACTCTTTGTTGGATACAGAACTATCCATTTCCCCATTGCATCTTTTTTTTATCCCAATCAATCCACCACTGACCGCTGATAAACTTATCTGTGATTGCTCAGTAGCTATAGTGATCCTGAACTCTTCTTGACTGACAACATAGCCTACCCCTTTCAAGATCAGTTTTCACGCCATCTGGAAGTTAAAGCATGTCTTGTAAGTAGGCTTACATCGTGATACCAGGAGCATAGTTGTGGTTCATAGAAAAAAAGTACGGTAACATTTTTCTTACAGATGCAATATGAAGTTCAAAATTGCAATCTCTGTCGGCTTTCAACGAGTCGAACAGTATTCCAACCAATTCACAGTATTTCGTATAAGCTTAGTACTGCAATGTATCGTTATTAGCGCTTCTGGGTGCCATGAAATCATTGAAGCTTTTAAGGAAATTTGCATTTTCCAGATCACATTCTAAAAGAGTGTATGTCGTCTGAAATCAGCCACATTGTGATCGGCAATAGCTTCCCGTAAGATTTAGACGTTTGAAGTTATAAACAACTCCTCCAAAACTTGAAGTTCAGCATACTTAACATATTGCTCTAGCTGCAAATAAGTAAGAGCTTCATAGAGTGTGCTCTAACGCCCCTATCGTAGTGATTACCGTTTAACATGGACTGTAACGTATTTTCACCATATAATCCTGCTTCTTCTGTCATAATAGTTATGAAAAAAATAGCAATGAACTTCTACCAAAGTATGTTTCAAAAAAGGCAGTGCCTGGTTACATAGTACCACTGTGCAATTGTAGGTCTCGCTGTACGACATTTAGTTGCAGCTTTAAAAAAGAAGCAAATGAACTGAATACCACTATATGTATGTATTGTTGAGGACTAAAAACATGAATTTTATATTTGAAACTGAATAAAAAATATTTGTATGTACTAGGAATGCATGAAATAAACGTAAAAAGTTGTTAAACCAATTGTAAATAGTTTCATTTTTAGTATACCCTTTCCATGAATATTAAAAAAATACTTTGCATCTAAATAACTTTCAAAGGGTAGAAGATATAAAAATTGTTGAATAACATTTTTGGTTGTATTTTTAATTTCCTTTTATTTAAAAAAAAGAACGGAAAGATTGGATCAGGGATCACGGAGATAATGGCGTAAACATGATGTGGCTCATCCGCCATCTTTAATGGCGGGTCAAGATAACCTCGACCACAATATTTGGTGGCAACCTGCATTTCTACATACTGTAAGGTGTCATAATTAAGAATCCAAAAAGAAACTGCGTCCGAAAAGTTTTGCATACTCGTGCGCCAGTACGGCCTGGTCTAAAAAGTGAACCGTTAAATTTCATGTTACAAGATCAATATAAAAAATACAGGAACCTTTTAAATAGGATTGTAAAAAAGGCTAAAACAAATTATTACGAAAACAAGCTCAAATAATATTCACATGACCCAAAAAGATTTTGGCGAACTATCAATGAAGCTACAGATACATTAAAACGAGAAAACACGAATATAAACAAAATCGTAACAGAAGAAGGATTAACCATTACCAATAATAGTGAAATTGCTAATGAATTCAATAAACACTTTTCTCAGATTGGGCACAACATAACAAGCTCCATATCATCACATTCATCGCAAACTACTCACAACAATAATCTACATTCAAATCAAACAGCTTCTCTGTTTTTACAGCCTATAATTGAAAATGAATTGATCTTAATTGCCATAAACCTTAAAAATAGCGTTACTCCTGAAAGTGATGGCATTTCATCAACTATAATGAAAGCAATTTTTAGATTTATTTCTAAACCCCTTACTCATATTTTGAACCTATGCTTAGCTCAAGGCTTTTTTCCGGATGAATTAAAATATGCGACAGTAATTCCATTACACAAATCAGGCGACAAATGCAATTTAAATAATTATAGGTCAATATCCTTATTATCTACCATTGCAAAATTATTAGAGAAATGCATAAAAATTAGACTAACAAACTTTTTAGAAAAAAATTAACTATTAGCGGAATCACAATTTGGTTTTAGGAATAATATGAGTATTGATGATGCCATAATGGCCGTTACATCCAAAATTATTAAAGCAGTAGATGAAGGGAAAAAATGCTTAGGAGTTTTTCTGGACCTAAGAAAGGCTTTTGACACTATAAGTCACAACATTTTGCTAAATAAATTAGAAAATGTTGGTGTTAGAGGTACTGCCTTAGACCTATTTCGATCATATTTATCAAATAGATACTAAAGCACTAAAGTTAACAACGAAAAAAGTGAAAACGTAGTGCTAAATATCGGCGTCCCACAAGGAACTGCGTTAGGTTCTTTGCTCTTCTTAATATATATCAATGATCTTCTAAATTATATATAAATATCATCAAAGGCAATTTTTATTCCTTCACTGATGACACAGTAATCATATTTTCTGGAAACTGTTGGGAGAACGTTTTTAGTAATGCTAACATTGGAACAAACAAAATTTAAAAAAAAATGGCTCGATGAAAACCTTCTATCTTTAATCATTGATAAAACAACATATTTACCTTTTTCACTAAACTCTAAAGGAC
This sequence comes from Ectobius pallidus, assembly GCA_964059195.1. Lineage (NCBI taxonomy): Eukaryota > Metazoa > Arthropoda > Insecta > Blattodea > Ectobiidae > Ectobius > Ectobius pallidus. Next base: position 43,078,216 of record CAXKWD010000008.1, read on the forward strand.
TTTCCTCGACAAATGCACAACATAATATAATCTTACATGAAATCTTTTGTTCTATCCCATTTAATTGTAAATGTCCAAAATTAAGTAAAATACCTAGGTGTTTTCATTGATCAAAATTTACGGTGGGAAAAACATGTTCAATATCTGTGTCTTAAACTACGGAAAACTATATATAAATTTACTATATTAAGAAACATTATGTCACAGAGTACTTTAAGATTAATATATTTAAGTTTAGTCCAATCAGTTATACAATATGGAATAATAGGATGGGGTGGGATATGTCAGACTGCACTTCGCCCATTGTCGTTGTTACAGAAAATAATAATGATGATATGTTTAAAAAAAATCAATAGACTATCCATCTAAAAGTTTATACGAGTATAAAGATTTTGACGTATTGAATATTAAACAATTATACTCCTACAGTTTATTAAATTATTTCCATAAACATCATGAACAATTCATAACACGAATTCACTACTTTAATACAAGGAGGTATAATATCTCTCGTCCTCTTTTCGAACCGAAGTGTGCTACAGAAGTAGGTCTAAGGCATAGTATAAATTTCGGACCAAGGCTATACAAAAATTTTACTAAAAGAAACCCTAATCTGATACCACTAAACAATAAATTGTTTAAAAAAATAAGTCCTCGATTTTATTAAAACTAACTTGTAATTGTACTTTTACTCACTTTTTTCCGATTATTCATTCTCAACTGTAAATTTTTAAATTTTAACATGAGGTATTTTGTTTGTATCTCTGTTATGCTATTGTAATTTATTTTTTCGTATCTTTATTTATGTATTTATTTCATATGCGCAATCTTATTTATTTTTATTCTTATTTTTTGTCTAAAACTATAATATGTATGTTTTTGATATAATGTTCAAAATTTAATTCTAGTATGACTGAACTGACCCCGAACACGAGCTATGCTCATGCAGGGCAAATAATACTCTTTTGAAATTGTACTAACTTAATTGTGTTTATATTATTTATATTTGTATTTGTAATAATTTATATTTTTGTAATTTGTAATAATAAAAATATAATAAAAAATGATGAAAATATAATATTTAGTTAATAAATTAATCATTTCAATAATATTATTTTTTCTATCTTAAGATACTTGTAAAAAGTCTACAGTATACAAATGCAACCCTTACTTTTAAGATAAGATATTTCCTTAGAAAAATGTGTTGTACGGTAATTTCGTACTCGTTGTATTACTTACGATAACGTTTCCTAACTCCTGACTGGGAGATTGTAGAGTTAGATGAAGTCTGTGTAACATAACTTCAACATCAGTAGAACTTCAGTGCTCGCGAAACATCACAGACTATCGGAAAATAATGATGAAGTTGTAGTGAATTATCTTTAAAATACAAGTTCCCCAAACTCAAAATACTCTGTTGTTCTATTGACAAGGAAATGTACGGTATCAAACAATAATACAGGAGGCATAAGGAAACTTCCTTTCGCTATTGGCTTACTATTACTGGTTGAGGCCTCTATCTTATAGGGATTAACAATAGATAAATATAGAGTATTAAACCACCATTCCATATATGACTAATTCAATTAAATACTATACTGTTATAAACATCATGCTGCTGTCTTAACAACATAAGAGATGTTTCTTGACGTGTAGAGAGATATCGCAGACAGAAAGAAAGAAACAAACAAAGAAAGAAAGGATGAAAGGAAGGAAGAGGTGATAACTTTTCAGAAATAACACGGAAGGTGTTTGTTAACGATTATTATTCGTTGATTTCAGAATAATTCTTACACGTTGTTGGTCTGAATCGAAAGTCTGCGTATAATGGAAATATTCTGAAAAGGGCTGGCCTCCCCATTAAACCCCTTGGATCGCTATTTAATTTGAATTAGAGCAGATATCAGTTAGTTGCTAACAATTAAAAATTATTTTTCAAGTTTCATTTTACTACTAATAGGTTTTGCAGTTATTATGAGTAAAAGTAATTAAGTAAAGTACAGTATCTGTAAAACACACTAAAATGGAAATCTTATCCCAGCGTACACCTAACGTCCTTAGGGTTTTGAAAATAATTTTAAAACCGTTCCAAACCACAAACAATTTGTCAGTAATATAATTAGGGCACTGGTGCTTGCTTATTTTCAAACATTTGGTGTAATAAATAAATCCCTTCATCTAAATTTAAAATTTATATTATTGTTATTATTATTATTATTATATTGTTTTTCAGCTCGTGAATAACGTGAATCTACATATTTTAATGGGATTATTTCAATCTGTGTAATATCCATATAATACACTCATATTGTGAACATCTAAAGAGACTGGTTAGACACCGCGTCAAACCGAATAGTTTATACATTACAAAACTATGGAATTTTTGTTTTCGATACAATAACTTTTACAGAAAGATCATATTGTCTAAATGAATTTATAAGAATGTATAATATCGTCCAATATCTAAGTTATATAAGTTAAAATGAAGAACATTGATGCACCATTGTCATGTAAAGTTCGTAATAGTCATCTATTTTACTATTAACCTATGCAGCCTGCTAAATTATCATCGTTATGACATAAATATAATTAGGCAGAACAGCATGGAATTAAAGATGTAGTCTATACATAATTTTAAATAAAAAAAATATTTTTAGTCGTGAATCCACAGATACAGTCTATTTATTGCCTTTAAATATTAAATAAATTATTTAATCATTAATAAAATGTGCCAGACTGAAGAAACCAACTATTATTCCAGTGTCAATTTCTATGTAAACGATGTCAAGTTACAAGCTGTTTTTTCTGTTTTGGAAAACGTGAACATATTAATCAGGTTAATTGAATCATAGAAGCACTGTACATATAATATATGAAAATGTTGCAACTAGAAGTCAGTAAGAACCTTATGCTATTATATAAGCTGCAGGCATGCCGTGAGAATAAAGAAAATAAAACCATAACATGAATATTTCAGCACACTGTTAATAATACAACTTGATCTGACTGAGAGAAATATATAAAAAATGAACTGTTGTTATTTTATTCCCTTAAATGAATAACGGTCGTTTATGTCATCCATTTTCGGTCATTGTAAAATGTATAGACCTACTTGGTCTAAAAATAATAATTGGGTTACTCTCTTTCGGTTAAATGAGTTTTTGGGTCACGGAAATTTTTGTAATGGTTTGTGGGTCATTATTAAGTGCCAGTATGGTACTTTATGAGATTGTGTGTTGGGACGAGAAAATGTCTGTCCGTCTTTCAGTCCGTGTGTCTGTACGCGCGACAACTCAAATACGCTTAATCGGATTTTAATTAAACTTGGTATAAGCATTTATAATGTCCATGGAAAGATGTCTATTAATATTGGATAAAATCGGTTGACCGGTATCGGAGTAGTGCCCAATTTAGTGTCTATTTTATGGTAATATATTATAAAGAATTTAACAAATGCAAATCTGTTATTCTGACAACATATTTTTTTTACGGCTTTGGAATTTGCAATAGTTAGCCATGACACATGACACATGACACATTGACACATGATTATTGACACATAATCATTGATTATGACACATTGATTATCAGACTAGTCAGATGTTTACTTCGTTCATCAAGTTGAATACTGTTATATACAGAAGATATATTACTCTGAAATAATTAGGCCTACATACGTTCAGTAGAGTTCTTCGCCAGTGTATTTTGTGAATGTCTTATATCAGTGTATACGAGTTTGAATTAAGGTTAAGTATGAAACTTTAGACCTTTGATATTGATATTGATAGCAGCCTTGATTGATTCGTTTCTTCATAACGATGTCTATGTAGGCTAAATAATAATGTAATTAATGTAAATAAAAGATTTAAAACAACTAGCCGTTGAATGTTGATATTATATTGTGCATTCTATGGATATGTAGACTACCGATATTTACATTAAGCTGCATTTTAATGTGAGTATTTTTCTTATTCGTTCCTGTGCAGCAATATACCTATTGTAATTCCTGACAGATAGATTTCATATTGACTTTTTATTCATTCATAACCTTTAAGGCTACTTTAAACTTGAAACAGACATGTCAGCGAATCGTAGGCCTATAGCATCATTATTATTGCCAGCGCATTTTGTTTTTGGAGTTTTACTTGGAGTCCTATTAGAAAAATAACTTTTCTGTATGGGCCTATCATAATTGCGTTTATCACTGATTAAAAAAAAAACATACTGGAACTTTGTTATATCAATTTACCTGTTTTTATTCATTATGTTATTCGGTTATTCATCCCAGGACCCAGTAGAAATCTCGCAAAATCTAAACACATATTTTATGAATGTTGCTCAAAACTTGGGTAAAAATATACTCAGAAATAACTATTCTTATTTACCTTCATACAGCATCACTCGAATTCCTTCAAATAAATATGAAATTATAAAAATAATATCAAACAAAAAGACTATGGGAACCGTACAAATGGTTTCCTTGCTAACAAACTTATTAAAACCAACAGAATTTCCCTAACTCCCTATATTGTGCAATTTGTAAATCTTTCTCTAAGCTCGGAAATTGTACCTTCTTAATGTAAAATTGCAAGATTAGTGCCCATTTCAAAAGGAGGAAATAAACAGACCCTAGTAATAAACCAATTAGTATCTTACCGGTTTTGGCTAAAATCCTCGAAAAAGTTGTTAGAACAAGACTACAACATTTTTTACATAAGAATTCATTCTTTCATACCATGCAATATGAGTCTAAATAAAAAAGCAGTACAACCACTACCCTATTTGACAGTCTCGTTCGATACAAGAATCAGTTGACGGAAGTAGCTTAGCATCAGGTTTATTCGTAGATAAGAAATGCTTTCGACACTGTAGTCTATGATTTATTACTAGAGGAATTGAATTGCGCAGGGGTAAAAGGATCATCGTTAGCATGGTTTGAAAGTTAGTAATCGAAAGCAATACGTTAGTGTAAATCTATATAACAGTGAAGTAACATCTATAAAGTGTGGAATACATGAGGCCACTCCTCTTCAATATATATGTGAACGATTTGTTTAACCTAAAAATTGTTTGGTAAAATGCTCTTGTATGCCGATGACAAATATTTTCTATACAGGATTAACATAAAAAGACCTAACACATCAAATCCAAAACAACGTGAGTGACCTAACCAATGGTATAACTATAATAAAATAACAACAAATGAAGATAAAACTAAATTCACGTTCTTTTACAAAAGACTGCACAGACTTCAAACCAATATAAACTTAAACATAAATAATATGTCCATAGAGAGAGTTCGATTTAGTTATTTTTAGGATTAAATATTGACAGTATCCTTTTTTGGGAATCTCAAATTAACAAAATTAAGAAGAAGAAGAAGAAGTAGTCGGTATAATTAACAGATTAAGTCCGTCAGACTGTAACTCCAGTCAACTTCTTAAAAAGGTATATGTTTCTTTAATCCACAGTCGTCTTGCATAATATATAATATAATGTATAATACATTATGTATTATATGGGGGAATTCCAGGATTAGCATATTTCATGATCTAGAAATAATTAAAAATAGAGCGAAAAAATTATGTTCAATATTCCCTTTCGAACCCATACTAGTAATATGTTCAAAATTTGTGGATCAAGTCACTTTCTATCTCTAAAAATGCAGCAATAGTCAGTCATTTACATTATATCAAACATAAACTTATTAAATCCAACACCATCTTAATTACGCCCGAAGATGTTCATCTCCATAACACAAGACAGCTGTTTGTAACTGATAGCGAATACACTATGTATGACCTAAAAGTAATAAATATTACCACATGCTATAAAATTGTATAACATGTTACCTGAAAGTATGTCCAGATCTGTTAGAAATTTAAAACAAAAAGCATTAGCATACTTTTTGGATGTTTACTTTAATCAGTAAAAGTAAAGTGATCCCCATACAGGCCATGGAGGCCCAGATTTCGGACATTCGGCACGTGAAGGTGGTAAGGTTGTCAGCCTTACGCACCGGCCGCCTTTACCACCAGGATTGCTCCTGGTACTCATTTCTGTTAGAGGCTGAGTCGACCCCAGGGCCATAGTGCCACCAGAAGGATTAGGCCAATTGAAAAACTCCAACGACCTCATCGGGAATCGAACCCGCGACCTTCCGGTCTGTAGCGCAGCGCCTCGACCACTACGCTACAGCGTAGGTTATATAAATATTTATCTGTACATTTAAAATTGATTAGTATATTTCAAGTGTTTTTTTTCTTCTGGTATATAGTTATGTTTGTTACTAGTAAGTTTTTGTTCTCTCTCTCTTTCTCTCTCTCTCTCTCTCTCTCTCTCTCTCGAATCCTGTGCCCCCATGTTGGGGCGAAGGGCCTCCAAGTGGAGGTTAAGTTTTTGTTATAGCCTTAAGATAATCTCTATATATATAAAAGGCTTTGTCCTGACTGACTGATTGACTGAATGACAGGAATCAACGTACAGCCTAAACTATAACAGGTAGAGACTTGGAATTTTGACAGTACCTTCGTTTCATAATGTAGGTGCTCACTAAGAAAGGATTTTGAAAAATTATGATTCTAAATGCCAAAAATTAAATGTTTTTGAAAATACTTAATCCCTTTTTACATATAATTATCCATTCCAAATCACAGAATATATTGTTGCCAAATGGTATCAGGTGGGCTTGGAAAAAACAAATGAAATGCACTTTTGACAAATAAGAGAAGTTATCAAAATAATTCATGTTATAAATAAATATTACAGAATGAAATCCACTAAAATAATGGAATCACATAACTTTCTCTACCCTGGACATAGAGAAAACAAAACGAGGTATGGTAATGTGTATATTATTATATTATATCGCAGGTTTTTGGAGAGAAAAGTATGAAAGTGATAATGCTTTCTGTTTAATTTCATCCCCAAAACGGCTTTATGGTAAGTATGAAAGTGATATTGCTTTCTGTTTAATTTCATCCCTAAAACAGTTTTATGATAACATGAGAGTGAGAAATAAAATCTTCCGCCTCGATATTACAATTTTATGTTACAGGAATTTCTGTTTTTTCTTATATGAACCCCTACCAGGCTTGCTGTGTACAAGCGATAGGATGCAGAATTCTACATGCTCTATGAGCCATAAAGAACTACATCAAGCGTTTTCTGAGGGAATAGTTTGAGTGTAATAAGTAGTTCTTCCTATTTCAGATTATAAATATCTGTATAAGGACCTAGAATTTAAAAATCGAAAGTCCTTCATAAGTTCATTTCCAATTACAAATTAAAAAACCCGGGCGACGCCGGGTCTTTTAAGCTAGTTATAGTATATAGCCTACTCGTAATTCTTTTTTCTTTGAACCAATGTTTTTATGTCACCCTTCACATGAGCTTTGCTCTTTGGGGTTGTTGAATGAAAGAAGTAATTCTAAAGAGAATAGGCTAATAACTATAATTCATATTTAAGATTCTGACTTTTTAATGATCTAAAATGACCTAATTCGGTCTTAAACTTTCTTCCGGTTCGGTGAATATTTCTCAAAATAAAATTATTACTTAATACAGCAATTAGCATTAAAGCTTACAATTTGTTTATTCCTAAGAGCCATAGCCTATGTCACCAACCTATGCGTAAACAACGGAATCCACTGAACAGCATAAATTTCACAATCTTGGCTACAGTCACAAGCGACGTTCACTTTTCACTTTTAGCAGGTGCACGCAACACAATTAGAAACACAGAGCACCACTAAACAGCCGGAAATAAAATTACCACATTAACCAGCAATGCAAATTGTTTAAATCATATTTTCATACGCTGTGATAAAGGGTTGTATTTATACTTATTCACAAATAATATCATAGCATCCAACAAATTTTGCGATACTAAGTGAATTTATTTTGCTTAATAGACGCACTACTAATTTTCTTACATAATGTTTTAAAACATTGTGTTTATCGCTGTTATTAGTGCATGAATATTATTTATTAGCTATCTTTCTTGATACTGACTTATATTTTCTTGATTTCTGCACACTTAGTAAAAGTTGTGAGAAAAAATATATACTTTAAAACCAATTAGGACTAGTAGAAATTGTAGATCTTCCTCAAGGCTGAGCTATATCATAGCTATTATGGTTTCTAGAACCGTCAGCTGTGAAAGTGATATATTATACTTGTTTTTATAAACAAAGTGTAAGCAAAGATCTTTATAAATACGTTATTTTAATCCACTCGGTTTGTCGGTTGCTTCATTGGTTGCTGTTGTACATTGTTACATATTATTATGATTGTTATGTTTGTTAGAGAAAATTAATAATATTAGAGAATTCTATCTACTTTTTATGTTAGAATAGAATTATTATTGTTATACAATATATATAAAACTTACCGCCTTCCAAGTCTCCATTGTTAAAGTATGGTAGAGACATTGTACATGGGAACAGTAGCAGGATCAGTAATATAGCACTGAAGGGCTCCATATTTGAACGAACTGCACATCTTGCTACACAACTCCGCGCTCCGTCTTTAAATAATCTAGATACTCGCTTTTGATTGGTCGCTACATGAGATGCTCTTCTCGTTGCGTCTGCTAGCATGTTCTTCTACAATCAATGTCCGAGTTCACATGCTCGAAATACGAAACGACTACGAATCGAATGACTGTAGAGCGTTGAATATAATAAAGGGACACGTTTTCAAAGAGAAATAGAAGATGTCATTTGATTCATGATTTTTAAAATATTGAATAAATTGGAAGCAAGAAAATAGATGCTGAAATAAAGATCGTAGGGCAGTACCTCGTTAGAGCCCTTAGTTATCTGTTTAGTATTAGTATTAGTATCTAATTCTTTTTCAGCATTCTCCCAATCCCTTGTGATCGGTTATTTTTGTAATCCGAATTTTTTGTTAAAGAATAATAAATATATCGCATAAGATTTAGAATTAAGGGAACGATAATATTACTTATTTACATTAAATTTACAAACTTAAAGCAACATTGTTGTTTTGTAACAATTCCAATAACAATAGATCATGTGGTAATCCGTACCCAAGATCAGTAAACTATACACGTTGCGTATTCCGGGATAGACCAATCGCAGCACTTGAGTGCGTGACGTCACCAGATTCCAGATCTCGCAATTCCCAGTTTTTACTCAGTCTAGAAAATCTTACACCGCGTGATTAAACTCGTAACCTTTAATTAACCCTTGGTCGGATTCCTGTGAAATTTGTACAGAAATAATCTACACACATCAGACCTACTGATGGTTAAAACAGAGCCATTAAAAAGCGGACACAAATGTTTTTATTTAATTTTATAAACATCACTCGTTACACAACATTCATGGAGGGAGTAGCAAATTTCACTATGCGACAATTTTTTGTATTTTTGTGTCCCGAAAAAACTTCAAGCGAGAAAATTTTAGTGAAATAATTGAATTTTAATACAAATGAAGTTCCAGCCCCATATCTCGAATGGTTTACGAGTAATTGAGTGGTAATTATTCCGGGCGCTTCAGTTGTCGGAATGATGTGACGACCGTGAAATGTTCAGGAAGAAGCATATTTGACTATGCGACAGTTTTGTTTATTTCTGTGACCAGAAAATGATTCAAGCATATAAGCTTTAGGGAAATATTTGAATTTTATTATATATCAAGTACCACGTTTATATCTTGAATGGTTTACGAATAATAGAGTGGTAATTACTCCAGGCGCTAAAGCTATGGGAACGGTACAGAGGTCTTTTTGTTCTATAAAATAGACCTCTAGCAATTACGTAAAAATCCTTAAATATTTTAGTCGTGGACTCAATAATAATGGATATTAACTGGCTACATGTACCCATACTGAAAGATTGACCCTTTGAAACTAAATTAATTTGGAAGACTTCAACAGACGCCGGCCATGAAAGCCTAAATACTTATAATTAATTATTTTTAATAAACCATTAAATTATAAAAAGAGTGCCGACATGAATACCTATAACAATATAAGTGAATAATAGTCGCAAATAATTTTATAAAATATAATTTAGCCTGGTTAAATCCATGGGCCCTTTACTCCATGATCTACCGAGAGCTGTGAATATTAATCTTCAATAATTTCGTTCAGAAGAAACGCCAAATATTGCCTTGCTGCAGACTAATTTCCATTCCTCAATAAAAAATACGCTTTCCAGTGCAATTAAAGAATTAATGTTCAATAATGATATTCTTCGGAGGTACCGGTACCTTTTTATTTAGTCATCCCGACATAGCTGCGCATATAAAGCCAAACAAAGTTATGTAGTCCTAAAAGCCCATGTAAATGTGATTAATAACAATTACAATAATAATACTAATAATAATAGTATAATATATTATTTAACTTTTTCTCTTAGTTTTTTTCCCTTGGTAAATCCAGCAGTTCAGCTTTGAAATCCCTTTCGTAATCCTGCTCCGTGAAGTGCAAGGAACAAACTCTACTTGTATCAGGATTCCAAGAATCATTTCTTCGGCAAGCAACAATCCATTGCTTGCGAACATCTTTGATTTTTGGAAAGACGTGGAACGAAATGTTATAGTCAAGCTTCTTGCAATCTGAGAAATTACTGTTACACACTGGAAATTACTGTTACACACTGCCACAGCACATCTGTGGCCCGGCATAATGGTTCAGTTATTTGCACATTCTAAAGCACTTTCTAATTGTACTATTAAAAACAATATGGATCCTAAAAGACTACGGTCAAGCGGCCGAGATCAGTAGGTACAAAAGCCTTGCCAGCGGCACCATGCTCTCTACTGTCCTGCTCGAAGCGCCAAATCATTGAGACAGCTGAAACGCCCGGAATAATTACCACTCAATTACTCGTAAACCATTCGAGATATGGGGCTGGAACTTCATTTGTATTAAAATTCAATTATCTCACTAAAACTTTCTCGCTTGAAGTTTTTTAGGGACACAAAAATACAAAAAATTGTCGCATAGTGAAATTTGCTTCTCCCTCCATGAATTTTGTGTAACGGGTGATGTTTATAAAATGAAATAAAAACATTTGTGTCCGCTTTTTTAAAGCCTTGTTTTAACCATCAGTAGGTCTGATATGTGTAGATTATTTCTGTATAAATTTCACAGGAATCTGACAAAGGGTTAATTAAAGGTTACGAGTTTAATCACGCGGTGTAAGATTTTCTAGACTGAGTAAAAACTGAAAATTGCGAGATCTGGAATCTGGTGACGTCACACACTCGCCTGCTCGCCGCAACCCCCTGTCCTATAAACTCGCCGGAATACGCCACCTCTGTAGTTTACAAGCCTTGATCCGTACCCACTTTGAATCTATCATATTTCTTGTACACACTAAAAGGAAAGTTCTTGGTAACATTTCCTACACAGATTCTTAGTTATTCAGAATCCGTGTTGTGATATCGCATCTGATATAAAGATTCCTTCGTTAAACCGATACTGTATTATGAATTCTATTTCTCTTGTTCAGTTGTCCGTTTGTCCGCTTGGACCATAATTATGTCTTACTTTGCACACTTTATGTGAATTGCATGCGAGCGTACGGTATAGGGTGGGGGTTCAGGGGGTTGAAACCCCCCCGAAATATCTGCAATATTTTTAAGATCATGGAGCGAAATAAAAATAACACTGGTTTGTTTTTAACATATTTTACAATTTCATATATATCAAAGCATTATTCAAGATTTATTGTAATTCATTTAAGATTCAAACTTCAAAACGGAGTGGTGTTGATAGTTCTTCAGCTTAATTACAGTGATGCATTACTAGTAAACAAAACTCCCCTCGGAATCTCTCAAACGATTCTGTGGCCTGGTTATACATGTGATGTGATCATTTGGATGTCAGAATTTCATTGTATTTCAGTTTAATTCCTGCGAAGTTTGGATATATATAAAAACCTATTCTTGAGTAGATTTTCGAAATTACTATGTTTTCAATCAACTTGTCGATACAGAAACACTGATTCATAGACTTGGTACTTGTGTAACTTCACAAAAAAATCTGGTTAGAGCTTATAAATCTGCTAGTGTCACCCACTAATCATAGTTCACACATTTGATCCCGATATTAGGCTACCTAATTTCAGTATAAGTCAAAGTCCTAGTGCTCGGCATAAAGAGTTCATGTGGATTCTAGCCCATAGTGTGTATAGGAAACGTTTTAAAGTCATCGATTAATACCATCGATGCCACCGTCCTTCCATCAGCTTGTTTGAAAAGTCATCGGACAATTTACCGTTCAAGCATCAGGCTGTTTTTAAACTCATCGGTGTTTGTGTGATGGAACCCATCGGTTGTCATGGAACTTTATGTACGCGAGTGTTCTTAAAGTCATCGGAGAAAATGCGCTTCTTTAAAGCAAATGGATATGCGATGAGTACGTTGAGCGATGTAAATAAGAACGACACTTCTTAGATGACAGACATGGCGGAGCAGAGAACCAGACGACAAGTGCCAATAGAACAAATAATTGCAGTTTCTTTATCGTGCGAAAACCATTAACTGCTCTTCATCAGAGTATGAGTCCTCTAAAAATGAAAGCAATGAGTTGATTTTGTTTCAAAACAAGAAGAAAAAATTCCACATACAAATCTATTAACTAATTTTAGTTTTAAAATATCTCGAAACTGACAGCACTCCAGGTTATCCCGAATTGCCCGTTAAGGTTAGGTACCGTATTTAAATATGCAAAATGTATTACTGATTTTAATATGCTCAAAACATAATTTATAAAAATTGTAGCACTCAGTTTACTTCCCTGCCCATCATATATCCACTTCTTGTAAATCCATGGTACAATAATAATAATTATTATACAACTTAAATACTCTCACTGAAATCCATCAACGTGTTTGTGAAGTCACAGTATATTTACAGATGGCTTTAAAAACTTGCCCAATACATCATTCAGTATTACCATAATTTTTGTCAAAACAAAGTTTTTATATAGACTCTAGCTTACATGAGAAATGGACAGAAATCTCAAGAAAATGTATCAAAACTAGGCTACATATCATTATAGTATATTGACTCGCTTCGCTAATTGGGGGCTCTGCCCCCTAACCCCCGCTGAGGTTCTCGGGGAAGGTTTTTTTTAAAAAGATCTATGGGAGATGGAGTGCGTGTATTTAGATTATATGATAATAATATAATATAATATAATAATATATTGGCTAAATATATTGTTTACGTAGATTTCATAGCATATCTATGTAAATATTCAATTTAGCATTGCCTTCTACGACCGGGAAAATCATAGAAAGACACAAGTAAAAGTGCGAGATTTCATCTACAAGTTATGATTAAAGAATATAAATTATGAAATTTCTTTAACAAATAAAAGGAAATTTTGTTAGTTTTTGACAAAAATATGTTAATTGGATTTAATTATTATGAACCTGATACTTGAGAATGCGAGTCCAAGACGTTACTATCTCGACCACCCCGTTAGGTTTACGGAAATATTATTTCTAAACTTTCAGAGCCTACGTGAACACCGTTTGATAATACCGTTGCCATGGAAATCGGGCTCTTTTTCGGGGGTTTCTAGGGCTAAAAAAAATAAACTGTTTTGAACTTTTCTGTGGTTTACAGCCTAAAAGCTATATGTGTATCAAATTTCAAGTTTCAAGCTCATCTGGAAATGGGCAACAGTAATGTCAATGAGTGAGTCAGTCAGTCAGTCAGTCAGCCATGTGGCTTTATATTATAGGTATGAACACAATACAACTGTTTAGTTATTTGAGGACATGGAGCTGAGACGGCTTTACATCAATGGCGTATGGAAGGAGGAGGTTCAGGGGGTCCAGGCCCATCCAGAAATCAAAACATAAATTTATATTTAAGTTACTAAAACTCCATTTTGTCAATAATTTAAATATTTTATTCAATAATAAAATACTGTACTTGTAACTGTAGGCCTATTATTTCAACTGTTCCATGTATTATTTTATGTTTCTTATAAATAGTAGTAAGTATTATAACCTATATAGGTAGGCTAAACATTTTTTGTTTAAGTTGGCATAATTATCTTAGAGTATAGTAAACAAATTTGCTAACTAGTTTTTCATGACTAAAATAGCATAAAATGTAATTTTCATTAGTTCAATATTTAAAAATTTTCCGGGGGTTGCCCCCGTACCACTCTTTTTGGGGGGCATGGAATATCCCAGTACTTTGGACCCTCCCCGAAATTATTTTCTGGCTGCGCCACTGCTTTTCATTGAACCCCTCCCGAACAAAATTTCACCGTACGCCCATGATTGCATGTATCGACTGATGTTTTCATATGGGGAAAATAGAAAAAAATGTTTTAAGGAGACAATAAATCCAAAGAAGTTATGATGATGTTCACATTTTCAAATTCCGCTTAAGAACGTTTTGAAAAGAAATATTAAACTCTAATATACCAGTTTTGTTAGTAAAGAAATTAAAACGTAATTTTGGACCGTTGTTATTTTCATTCTGTAATCGGACTTCATATGTGGATTTCATAATTATATCATACTCGGTTGGCAAAGCTGTTTAAAGGAGGCTAATTAATTTTTTTATGAAGATTCCTAAACAAGATGTTATGTAATGTAAATTAATGCTTCAATTTGTGCGTTATCTTCTGTGACTGTTGTAAATAACAAACATCTAAAAGTAAAAATAGTAGATTCCTAAATAATAGTGATGATAAAACATGGAAATTTTGAAAGAATATTATCTGTTTCTATAAATCAAAACATCGGAGGGTGTCTTGGAAATTTTGAATCTGGATTTAAATTGGGTAATAATCCTATCACTAATATTGGACTGTTGCACTTAACTTATGCATAGCTTAAATCCTTTAAATCCGTGAACTTCGAGATTTAAAAACGAATTTGTAGAGACGGAAAAATACTCCATGGCGCTTAGAGGGACTAGGCGTTCCACCCATTGAGCTCTATTAGATAGGCCTACTGGAGGTAGCACTGCATGATGAAAAATCGTGACGGCAGGGTTCGCGGTCCGCCATGAAAGTGAACGTATACTTTAGCTCCTATCCCGTATCTCCTTCTAACACACTCATGTATTAATGAAATTATGAAGATGTAATGGCGTTTTTAAAACACTTCTATAAATGAAACGTTTCAATATAAACAACTTGGTGCTTTTTAAGTACATAACAAAACTAATTTCATATGGTAATGGTTTGGTAAAAATATTTATTTAATCTGAATCAGGCATGAATATACATTGGTTAACAGTTGTAAACACTCGTATTTTAAAAAATTTAAAATAACTTACATTAGGCCTACATTTTGCGATATTATGCTTGATTTTATATATAAAGAGAATAGGCAAAATCTGTGCTAAGTGCTTTGGAATGTATAAACCGTGACCTTCAACTGTACCGTTACTGTACTGGATACAATTCACATAATTTATTTATTTTTTAAATAATTCCTGTAGACTAGCGCAAAGGGGAGCCACTGAAATGAAATTTCAAAATACTTTAAGTCAGTAGGCCTACTTAGAAGTTCCTTTTTCTTCAAATCTGAAATTTATTAGCCATGCTATTTATCTTCTTGTTCTTGCGACAGACAATCAATTGTTCTTTCTCAATTCTGTTTTGATAGGAGATGGTGGGAGATCATCTGTATGTGTCTGTTTATTTATTTTCGTGTAATTTTCAACGAGGTCTTATACAAAAACATCTGCTTCCTCTTATTTCTGCAATTAAAAACAACCATGAAAAATTTAGGCCTACATGCATAAGAATACTATGTTTACATGACTGACATATTGCATAATTTATATTCCTACATGGTACATAAAGTAGGCCTACTACTAACCACATTACGAACCAGTTGTCTTTTTGGAACAATAATTTTTTGAAGATGTCCTGGAAAATTGAAGACTGATGGTACAGTAATTTTACAGTCCTTGACTGATAGCAATCAAGTGTAAATTGTCTGCAGAGCCGTAGCTAGGCGGTGGCGAGATGGGCCCTCGCCAAGGGCGCAAAAGTTACCATGAAAAATACCACCGTTTTTAGACTGGTGTAATTTATCAAGCAATAAAATTTCTAGATTTTATGAGTTAATTATTTTTTAAGTAGTTCAATCGTCTGAAAATTAGGTTTCAGTACCTTGAAAGTCTTAGTACTTTTCAGTACTTAGTTCATTTTGAAATTGAGGTTTAGGTTTTCTTTGACAATAAAAGTGTTTTTATAATAAAATAAACAATTTTACAGAAATTAAAAAAAAATTGTTCAGACCCCCAGTATTGGAGGGCGCAGATTTGTCAGACTCGCCAAGGGCGCAGAAGGACCTTGCTACGGCCCTGAGTGTCTGCTGCTAAATGTACTGCACCAATATTCTCTGCGCATTGCTTGAACCCACTTCTTCGGAATATCAGGCCAAGAAAATGGAAACCTGTATAAACAGGCAAGAAAAAGACAAGCGTTCGTGGCTATGCTACGCTTGCGGTTAAGTCAGATTTTGCCAGTATCCTCAAATGTTCCAAACAAAAATAACCTACTTTTGAAACTTAAGTCCACTTCCATTTCTCTGGAGCTCTGTGCAGCCATATGCCACGCAATATTTGACCAATTTGTCATGAAAAATAACAAACAAAAAAAACTCATTTATAAATATACGTTTACAATAGGAAGCACACTTCACCAATACGTACGGAGTAGCCAACTTAACAACAACTGAACGTCACGATTTATGCAATTCCAAAGCACAGCTGTTGTGTATCCTGCTTATATATATTGAGATCACTGGTTCCACCTGACCGCTGCGTCATCTACCATACGCAGTTGGCAGAATTGGTGGGGCATGTGGTCAGCATGACGACTCCCATAATCGTTATCGATGGGTTACTGAAGCGGAGCCGCTACTTCTTTATCAAGTAGCTCCTCTGTTTGAATCTCGAGGCTGAGCGCACCCCATTCCAGACCTCCCTACCTTAGAAAAATCCCGTGGAGTTACCGGGAACGAACCCAAGACTTATGGATCCATAGCAAGCGACGCTAACCACGGGACCATGCAGGCGTTCACGAATACATAATTTGAATAAAAACCAAGGTTGGGAATACACCATAAGTCTGTTAATTATGTGTTCAACAGAACCTTTAACATGTTGGCTTTGGGGAAATGTGCATAACCATTATAGGTTTATCACAGGTTAAGCAAGCAAACTTTTATCAATTTTTCTTAAAACGATAATGAAGTAGGTCTACTCATATTAAGTTGTGTATATTTAAATGACCAACATTGTCAAATCCTTTTAATTTTAATACGCTATATAAATAATACGTATACCCTCTTCAGGATGTAAATATCATTTTTTGCTATATTTTAAATGTAGGCCTATGAAACAATATATGCAGCACACCCTCGTTTGAAGCCTCGAGCCGCGACTGACCATAGGAACTTCTCAGAACTATAATTTCTCATTTTATTCGGCTAATTACTATTGGAGAAGGTCATTGATGATTCAAGCTATTCTAAAGTTGTGTGTATAATACGTTGAATACTTTGACATTGGTTGAACATGGTTTACAGTGTGCCAAGAATGTTTACTGACAAATATAGTAATCACACACATAGTTAGGTCTCTGATGAATTCTTCAGCCTAACTAACCTACTTTAGTGCAAGTGATGTGTGAATATTATAATTTAATCGTTTACAGCTCCGCAGTGTTGTACTCTATAAGGTTAATGGGCTTTTAAGGTCGCGGGAATAATGAACTACGTAACTTTTCTCGTAAGGAGGCAATTAATTGGCGATTATGAACTTGTAACCCATAATATCTAGTATCATAATATCATAGGAGAAAAATTCCTCCGACACTGGTATTTGAACCAAGGACCTTTGGCTATCCGCCCCAATGCTCTACCAACTGAGCTAAGCCAGAGTTCACTTCACAGAGCCAGATGGAACCTACCTCCTATGACTGATTGTCCTTAATGGCTACCTCACTGACAGACAAGTTATGTCATATGCAATACTGTGAGACACACTGATTAATGATTTTTGTGACCGGGCTTCCACTGTAATTGTACACTAACGTTCAAGATATGCACATACATTCATGAACCACAGATTATTGTCTCTGTTGGACATTACGTGATAAAGGCAATCATTCATAGGAGAGGGGTTCCATCTGGCGCTGTGAACTGAACTCTGGCTTTGCTCAGTTGGTAGAGCATTAGCACGGTAGCCAAAGGTCCTGGGTTTAAATCCCAGTGTCAGAGGAATTTCTCTCTTGTAATATTATCATGTAATGTTCAACAGAGACAATAATCTGTGGTTCATGAATGCATATGCGTATATCTATCTTGAATGTTACTGTACAAGAACAAGGGAAGCCCGGTCACAAAAATCACTAATTAGTGTGCCTCACATTACTGCATATGACATAACTTGTCTGTCAGTGAGGTAGACCATTAAGGGCAATCAGTCATGGGAGAGAGGTTCCATCTGGCGTTGTGAAGGGAACTCTGACCTAGCTCAGTTGGTAGAACATTGTCACGGATAGCCAAAGGTCCTGGGTTCAAGTCCCAGTGTCAGAGGAATTTTTTTCTTGTAATATTATCACGTAATGTCCAACAGAGACAATAATATCTGATTTATGAATACATATGCTTATATCTATAATATATAGCAGTTTTGTGAACAGTAAACCTCGCATCCCAAAGATCTAAGATCTGTTCTTCATCTTGAAACGGAATAAAAATAAAAATTCTTACAGACACGTTTTTCCTTTTTAACAATTGTGGCCCTGACCGCGAAAAAAATGTGCACACATAGAATCGTTAATAATAAAATATAAGTAAATAAGAGGGTAAGTCAATAAGTATCCGCAACTTTTGTTTAATCTTTTGTAGGTTGGCTGTTCCGTTTTCTGTTCGCGTACGTCGACATTGCGCCATGTTGACGCATTATTAGTTCCTGGAATTAATTGAATCCCCGCCATGGACGAAACAGACTGAAAATATTAGAACATTGTTACTGTGTATACTTATTAAAGAGGGCTCTGTATTAGGTTTAATTATACCCTTAGCAAACAGTGATGGCGTTTGGGGCCAGGTAGGTTCCTTCACCAGCAGGCACCCTTGTGTTTACAAGCACAGAGAATTAGGACCCACCGTAATTTCCGCCCTATGAGTTACCTAGTCTACTTCATTCAATCAATCTTAGATTTTTTTAATATGTCATTTTATCTTATAATGTTTGTTATATATCAACTCTACACATAATGACAAGAAAAATGACACCAAACAATGCATAATTTACTTCAATAGGAACATTTCTAACAAATGATGAAGTCAGTCACTATAAAACTTCATCATTTGTTTGAAATGTTCCTATTAAAGTAATTTATACATTGTTTGGTGTCATTTTTCTGGTAATTAGCCTATGTGTAGGTAGGATTCCTACAGAGAATATTTAATAGGAAGTTGTAAGGATTGAAATATTTTCATTTCACTTCACAATGAAGTTAGGTTCTATCTTCCTGGAAGTTCATTAATAGTCTGAGATCTGATCTGCTCTTTGGAATTGTTCAAGATAGTGAAACACTATTATGATTTGCACTAAAACTCAAATAGTTCAAATAACAGTATTTATTTAACACCAGCTGAGTAAACTTTACAAACAGCAAAACTTTAAAGTAAGCTCCAATATATAGAATGCTTTATAGCAGTGATTCCCAAAGTGGGGTCCGATGGTGTTTCAGGAGGTCCGCAGGCGGTGTAAGAAGAAATAGGATATCTCGTAATTTTCTCAAATTACATATCTTCTAAAGCAGCTTCACTGTTCACATTAAGGAGTAAACTCTGTTTGTTACCATTGATATTGCTATTTTGTCTATTGAATTTAATACATTTGAATCAAAGTAGCCTAATTATTTCGTTATTTTTTTTCAAAACCCAGAGGGGGTCCGCGAATTTTTTTTTTTCCAAGGGGTCCGCGAAATTTTTTTTCAAGGGGTCCGCGGACTGAAAAGTTTGAGAACCACTGCTTTATAGCAATTAAAAAGCACAGTACTTTGACTAAACAATGAAATGCCTATTTTAGGCTTAAATACAAACAAGGACGACTGAAAAGTCAAAACCTCGGGCTTTTTAAACAAACTGAACTACAATAACATTCAATCAAAATGGTAGACTTTCCTTTGAAGTCTTATTAGAAAATTGGACAATGCTAGCCCCGTTCTCTTGAACCAATAGGCTAGTCGATCTATAAGTGCTGTAAACAATATGCGAAAATATGTTTTGCTTAATGTGATACAAGCTGGATTCAAATGCTATGAATGTTATTGAAACATAGGTACTTAACTTTGACACAGCTGCTCGTCTGACTGCAGGTTCGGACGTTTCCAAAACTTTAAACATTAACAAAATACGCAATGCGGAATGCTAGGCTTCTGCGCTGCGTAGATCTCTCTTGGCCTGGCTGAAGTTGGTTGATGAAGATTAAAATGGCTGAGCTTCTATGCTGCCGAGTTGAAACATCTAAGATTCGGCTGGTTTCTGGTTGCCATCTGCTTTAGGCTTCTTCTTTTCTTGAAGTATCATGTGTTGCATCGTAGGTTATATACTCGTATTACAGTGACTGGCAATAAGTTTGAGCCTTTGAAAGTAGAGTGATATGTCAAACGAATTGCATTCAGACGGGCAGTGAAAATTTTACAAGTGTACATTTATAAATCAATTAAGGCTATGCCGGAAATTTCCGGAACGTTCTAATTCTTCACGCATTTAGATTAAAACAAGTAAGAATGTACAATTCTCTGAAACACAGAGAAAACCCAATATAAATATATTAGAAAGCACAAATATCATGTATAATTAAATACAAAACAATGTTTATATTTGTTAATGTGTGGTTAAATACAGTTTCGATATAAGAATCGATAACAGAGTATACTGCATTAATAGCTAAACCATTGACTACAAATCTTAATACACCGTGAAAATGTACATTCAAAAACATT
Organism: Ectobius pallidus; assembly: GCA_964059195.1. Lineage (NCBI taxonomy): Eukaryota > Metazoa > Arthropoda > Insecta > Blattodea > Ectobiidae > Ectobius > Ectobius pallidus. The sequence continues at coordinate 43,099,207 of CAXKWD010000008.1, forward strand.
ACAATTTGAATCCTGTTTTACAAAGTGGGTTTTAGGATACTTTAACCTTGAAAGAGGTTACTTTTGTGTAGAGTTCATATATAACAAACATTTTAAGATAAAATGACATATTAAAAATATCTAAGATTGATTGATTGAAGTAGACTAGGTGACTCATGGGACGGAAATTACGGTCAGCCTTAATTCCCTGCGCTTGTAAATGTATTAGTCGCACACTTTATCTTGAGCTAAACACTCCATATTCTGAAAACAGTCCATATCAAGAAGGCCTCGCTCGAAAAAATTAAGATCGCGCCCGTTCCCAGTGTTGCCATACCCAAAAAATGTCCCGTAGCGGCATTCTGGAACTACCGTCTATTTTTTATTTGTTTACAACATATTATTCTGCAAATGACATAATTAAATCCAGGGACATTAGAATAAAGGTGTTGTGGAAATGGTCGATATAAGTGAGAACGAAGTTAAAAATGAAGATTCTTTAAACCAAGAAGTGTCGGACATCAGCGAATAAACAATAAACCAAATAAACGAATTGGAAGGAAAAGCAATTTAAAGTGTTTTAATCTGAATCTGTTGTTGGAGAATAGAACAAGCCAGTCTTGATTATTTTGCTAGAAAGTTGTAGTAATTACCTATAAACTCTCGTGAAAGAGATTTAGTTATATTTATTAATTCAGGCATGTGAAAGTGCGTATTCAAATAGGCCTACACGTACAATGCTACAACTTTTAAACCGATTTTCTATATTCTGAAGACTGGGAGAGAGATTGTCTAAAGAAATATATAATTTAATTCCTTTCTCCAGCGATAGATTATACTATAAAATCTGCATCGATAAAAACTCTTTAGTTTGGTAGCGAGAGTTGAAATTGCTACTAATTACAATTAGTTCCATTGTGTAACAGCAAAAAACTAACGTTATATTTTCTAGTAGTTGGCAACCCTTCAGAAATGACGTCAATTTCAACTCACTGCCTTCTGCAATAGACAGTCTCTTATACTGCAAGCAATATCAGCTCCTCTCACCCCGCATTTTTTCGGCTCAAGATAAGGGTGCCTGCGGGTGAAGGAACCTACCTGGTCCCAAACGCCATCACTGTTTGCTAAGGGTATAGCAAATACAGTGCGCATGTGTAATCCACGGGATGGGTGAAAGAGGCGACCATCTTTGTTTTATTCCTGGCGGTTGAAATTTGAGAGTGAGTGGACGACCAGTGACTTGAATCGGATACGGTGAGCACCATATATCTTATTTGATTTTTGGAAAACTTTAAATCATGTATTACATTTTTGTGCGTGGTTAGGTTTCGGCCCCTTTATGAAATTGTGTTTGGACTTTGAAATTGGTCTCCACCATTCGCGTTTTTGGTTAATTATGGGATGTTTTCATAACTTCGTTTAGTTGTGGGTTTGGGTTTTAGTCTAGAGTTTTCTGCTTAGTTAATTCAGTTTAGTTAGTGAATTATTAATTTAATTTGGTTTTTTATTTGTTCTTCGATATTTAATTAGTTAATGGGTATTATGTTAAAGGTAGGCTCATGTTCAACTGCCATTTTTGACCGTTTATTGGAAATTTACAGAAAATATTTTATACCATCAAAACTTCAGAGCTGCACTCACTATGAAGGTTTACCATTTACATACTGGTTATAAGAAACCAAAACTAATGCAAATGCCTGATTGTAGCTTTAGTTATCTTGCTTTAAGCTCCATACATTATAATTATAGCTTATATTTAGCCTTCATTTGTAATCACTGGCAATATTCAATAACACAAGAGTAGTATGGGGGCCTGTATAGATAGTGGCCAACCTGTGGTCCGCAACCCATGGGCCATGGATGGCTCGCGACACCATTTGACCAGAGACATCTGGATATGAATTCTTGCGTACGTACGCGTCTGCAGTTATGCCTTTTTGCCAAAGACGTCTGGTTACGCACTCTTACGCAAGGTTTTTTTACCAATATTGTTACGCCATTACGCCACGCACTCTTACGCAAGTTTTTTTTTTCTTACCAATTTTGTTGGCCTTTATGCCATGGACGTCACACACTCTTACGCAACTTATTATTTACCAATATTGTTACGCCCTTATGCCATGGACGCCACGCACTCTTACGCAAGGTTTTTATCAATGTTGTTACGCCTTTATGCCACGGACGTTCTAGATATGCACTCTTGCGCAAGGAACATGTGGAAGTCTCTGCACTTTGGACTTTTTATCCATATGACGTCATCAGCATATAGCTTTCTTATGCATGTTCATTTTATATTTATTTAATAAAATATTGTCATAGAGGTGGACTCGAACCACTCAAGTTGGCATTACCGACTACCGGTTTTATCCGTGCGGCCACGGTGAGATATGTTGTTCCATGTGCTAGCATTGTCTTATATAAAATTTAGCTTTCTCAGTGACGTCAAGGTTATTCAATCTTGGGGTTCCAGAATTGGCAACCAGATGGCTGGTATTTACCAAGCTGTTCGCTAGATGGCGCCAGCGCTTTCAAATATTCCAATGATAAACAGTCGTTACTTCAATCATGAATATATTATTAACATGAACTCCTTTCTGTAAAGGATTCTATTATTAACACATTTCTGACATTTAATTCGAGTCAAGACTTGATGTGAAATAGTTTGGTACATGAAAATCTTATTTGCAGTTGTTTGATTTAAATATTAACTAATAATTTTAATTACAAATAGGCTATCTTAGTTAAATCAAATATACAAATACGTTCTTCTGGATACGCACTCTTACGCAAGAGTTTTTAACCTAATATTGTTAGGATATGTGTTCTTATGCAAGGGTTTTCTCTGGATATGCACTCTTGTATGAATTTTTAAATCCTGTTGAAGTTACTCCTTTTTGCCAAGGACATCTGATATGTGTCTTCTACACTCTAACCTTGTTTGTAACCCCAATGTGACGTCATCATCCTGTAGGATATCACGTTCTTATGCATGTTGGTTTTAAATTTATTTATTATTCTAATAAAATATTGTCATACAGGTCGGTTTAATCCACTCAAGTTGCTATTACCAGTTAGTTCTTTTCAACCATGTGGCTAAAGTGAGACTTTCTACTGTCGATACAAGGGATGTCTCATATAACTCATCGTCTCCTTAGGAACGTCAAGGCTGTTCTTACGTAAGATTTTGTTTACTAGCTGATTACAAACTAGACGACGCATACACAAGGTTCAACAAAATTAAAAACCTGAAAAGGCGCATGTAAATGTTCTACTCCCTCCGCAACCCCTGGATGGCTCACGACCAAAAAAGGGAATGTTCCAGCTATAGGGATAGTTTTGTCTTCTTAAGCTATGATATTGCTGTACTCTCCCCGCAACCCACGGCGCAACCCCTGGATGGCTCACGACCAAAAAAGGGAATGTTCCAGCTATAGGGATAGTTTTGTCTTCTTAAGCTATGATATTGCTGTACTCTCCCCGCAACCCGCGGAAGCTTTCAGCTTCTTGTATTTTTTTTTTTTATCATGACTCACCCATGGCTTGCGACAAAACCTATAGTCGGTTTTAGACTTCTTATGCCATTATAACACTACACTCACATAGCTTCCACAACCCTGAATGGCTCGTGACAAAATTACGGTGTCTTCTTGTATTATGAAATTTTACCACGACCCACCCAGGGCTCGAGACTACCCTTGTGCATTCATTTATTTTTGCAACGACTCTTCTAGGTATGAAATAAATGTTTAAAACCTCACCTTCATGTGTTAAGAAATTTTACCACAAACTACCAAAGCTTGGTACGGTGCGAGAAATATATGTCTTCTCGTAACAGTTGAACTATTGAGTCCGCCGCGATGGGTGTATAGGTAGCATACTTGCCTTCTACCCTGGCGGTCCGGGTTCGATTCCCGGCCGGGTAGTGGATTTTTCAGCAACGAAAAATCCCCCGGGTTCAGGACTGGACATCACCCAGGAAAATTAAAGGCTATATTAAAAAGCCTAAATTAAAAGTGTGGTGATGACTGCTAGAAAAGAGTAGAGTAGGGTATTCACAATAGATCTATAAAGGTCGCAGTGTTGAGAAGCCGGCAAAAGGCTTATACTACCCCCTTGTAATCTAATCTAATCTAATCTAACAGTTGAACTAGAAGGAGGTTTGTCATGGGCATAAAAGATTATATTTTTCCCAACTTGTAGGAACACTATGTATCACACAACTGAGCTAGTCCTATGAAATCGAACTGAAAACAAACATACGTGTAAAACTACTTTCTAGTTTGTTACACACACACACACATGTCTTGGAAAAATATCCTCATTCCATAGAGATGAATAGATGCGGAGATGAAGTAAACAAGTGAACATAACATTCACATACTGATGATGTTACTCATGACGATAGTCAAATACTGGGGCTTAGATAACTATATAATAGTGGACTTGAATGAATTATGATTTCGTCGATGTAATATATTGGTGAAAGTAATTACTAAAAAAATGAAATCGATGAAAATACAACACTGTGATAGGTAGTCACATAACTTTTTTCTACCTTCACTTCACCTTCCGATGTAGAATAAGAGATCGTAATGCAAGGACAGATACAGCAGGATATACCCATGTAATGAAACCATACTATCAGATCTATAGCTATGTTTTATCATGATTATTGATTAATGATGACGTCTATGAATAAATATAATAATAGAATTCTACATGCGATGAGATAATTGTATCAGAATACATAATAAACACTTATGTAATACACGGAAGCAGTACGAAGTTAGAATAAACACTTAGGAATGTGGTCAGATTTTAGTAGCGAAACAATCAAAGAACGAAGATGTTTACTATATTGCTTGAGCTCAATATAAATACCCATGTGATGCTGGCGATATTTAAAGCAATCAGTTTGTGTAATCATTGTGGTTAACGACTCAAGGTAAGTAATTATTTAAGGCATGACCTATACCTATTAAATGCGACTTCGATAAATGAATACGATATAAGCATGTTGTGAAATATTACAGAAAGTTGACACCATACATTTAAATAAGAGACTACTATAGTTATCTAAAGACAGATCCATGGTAATATTATAATGAAAATAAAGACATCACAGTGAAGTGTAATCACATAACTTTCTCGAACCTAGACACTGACAATAGTGGCCACCTAGGGTTATGACAACACTGAACTTTAACGAGATATGATTTCATCACTGCAATATGATGATGCAAATAAATACATCAGAGTGATATGTATGTACATAACGGTAATAAATAATTTAGTTTTCATAGCGAATGAAGTAGAAAGAATACATTTCCAAAATAACTAGGTGCAAGTTAGTAATATTTGCAACATTTAAAACAATAATTTACACTTTCTTTTTTTATACACAAGCCATGCCTTGTAATGTCTTCCTTGTACACTTTAGGAAACTAAATTATTTATACAAGTAACGGATGAAAACTGATACTGTATAAAACACAACTTGTGATTAATGTAGAAATGATTACTAACATGAACCAAATTAATTTGAAAATATCTTACATGTGCACTTCAATCGCTATGAAAACTGTAATATTTTATACAGGTCAAGGTTGAAAACTGACAAAGCGTGTCTTTTCATAGTGTAAAACACAACTTGTGATTGAAAACGTACAATTGTATTCAGATGTTGGAAATAGTAATGTTATTACAACCCAACATGTGCCAAATTAATTTGAAAATGTCATACATGTGCACTTCACTTGCTATGAAAGCTAAAATATTTATGCAACTCACGGTTGAAAACTTACAATGCGTGCCTTTTCATACTGTATAAAACACAACTTGTGATTAAAACCGCTAATAAAACTATAATATTTATACAAGTCTAGTTTGAAAACTGACAAAACATGTCTCTTCATACTGTATAAAACACAACTTGTGATTGAAAACGTACAATTGTATTCAGATGTTGGAAATAATACTGTTATTACAACACAACTTGTGATAAAAACGTATAACATTATTTAAATGTAGAAATGATTACTAACATGTGCCAAATTAATTTGAAAATGTCATACATGTGCACTTCACTTGCTATGAAAGCTAAAATATTTATACAACTCACGGTTGAAAACTTACAACGCATGCCTTTTCATACTGTATAAAACACAACTTGTGATTAAAACCGCTAATAAAACTATAATATTTATACAAGTCTAGTTTGAAAACTGACAAAACATGTATCTTCATACTGTATAAAACACAACTTGTGATTGAAAAAGTACAATTGTATTCAGATGTTGGAAATAATACTGTTATTACAACACAACTTGTGATAAAAACGTATAACATTATTTAAATGTAGAAATGATTACTAACATGTGCCAAATTAATTTGAAAATGTCATACATGTGCACTTCACTTGCTATGAAAGCTAAAATATTTATGCAACTCACGGTTGAAAACTTACAATGCGTGCCTTTTCATACTGTATAAAACACAACTTGTGATAAAAATCGCTAATTAAACTATAATATTTATACAAGTCTAGTTTGAAAACTGACAAAACATGTCTTTTCATACTGTATAAAACACAACTTGTGATTGAAAACGTACAATTGTATTTCGTTTTGGATGATGTACTCCTCAACGATCTCCTCCTCGCGTCGTTTGTGATCTTTAGAACACATCTTTACAATACAGACCAACACCGCTAGATCACTAATTAATGCCGTTATCGCAAGTCCTGCTTCTTATATTACTAGAGTCTCTGTACTCATTGCTTTTTTGGCTAAGTCCATGGTTTATTCCTGATGTGAAAGTTCTCTCCAGTAATACTTACATTTTCACAGTCATCATGATGAAACCGCTATCTATTTTATACTACATGGCTAAAAGGCATGAGAAATATGTTATGTTCTGAAGATGTTTGTTGTTGTGATCTGTTTTTTATTTTCTCCGTAAAGACTGTTACGTCATGGATTTCTCTAAAAGGTCATTGTTACAACATTCTGTAACCACTAATAGTTACATTTCACACTCATCATGATGAAAGCGCTTCTTCTACTTATTTTGAATAATAAATGTACAGGTTTATCTATAGTGTTTCACATAGAGCTTTAATAAATGAAAGAACAGTTTTGAACATAATTAGGTTCGTGGTAGTAATACTTTCTACATATTAATAGTACTATACACTCTTTAATCACAAGTTGTGCAAAATAATTTAGTTTTCGTATTAACGTGAGTGCAGAAGTAGTAAGTTTTCTTCTAACATTTCGAAATTAGTTAGGTACAGTTAGTAATATTTTCAACTTTTAGATAATATTATACAGATTGTTTATCCACAAGCCATGAGTTGTAAACGACTGAAGTGTACAAAGAAAACATTTTCGAATTACTACATTACCTGTTCAAGGAACAAAACATTATGTTACAGACAACTAAAAAACTTTAGAAAAAAATGTGATAATAATAATAATATAATAATTATCTGATGGCGCACTCCAGTACATTTTACATCACAACTAGTTACGTTTTAACCACATATTTCGTTTGATAATATTTTCAGGTGTATTCATAGACTGTGTGAACTGTAAAATACTAGTGCCGTTCTATTTTACCTGACTAAGGACAATGCCAACCACCTTCTGATCACAAATATAAATGAGAAAGTTTACTGTTGAGTATAAATAGGTAACATCTTTAGTTTTAACTTCATGCAACTATTGTTAATTAATTTGAAAAAATGTCTACCTTGTACACTTCACCCGCTATGAAACTAACTTATTTATACAAGTCTTGGATGAAAACAAACAAAGCGTACCTTTTCATACTGTATAAAACACAACATGTGATTGAAAATATACAACTTTATTCAGATGTAGAAAATATTAGTGCTTTCACAACACAACTTGTGATTAAAAACTCTATAATATTATTTAAATGTAGAAATTTTTACTAACATGTCTACCTTGTACACTTCAGTCGTTATGAAACTAACGTATTTATACAAGTCATGGCTGAAAACAGACAAAGCGTACCTTTTCATACTGTATAAAAGACAACTTGTGCTTGAAAAGGTACAACTTTATTCAGATGTAGAAAATATTAGTGCTTTCTCAACACAACGTGTGATTAAAAACTTTACAATATTATTAAATGTACCAAATTAATTTTGAAAATGTCTACCTTGTACACTTCCATCGTTATGAAACTAACTTATTTATACAAGTCATGGATGAAAACCGACAAAGCGTACCTTTTCATACTGTATAAAACACAACTGGTGATTGAAAAAGTACAACTTTATTCAGATGTAGAAAATATTAGTGCTTTCACAGCACAACTTGTGATTAAAAAACTCAAGCGTGTCTTTTCGTAGTGTATAAAACAAAACTTGTGATTGAAAACGTACAATTGTATTCAGATGTCAGAAATAATAATGTTATAACAACACAACATGTCGTAGATTAATTGAAAATGGCATACATGTACACTTCACTTGCTATGAAAACTAAAATAATTATACAACTCACGGTTGAAAACTTACAATGGGTGGCTTTCATCTGTATAAAACACAACTTGTTATTAAAATCGCTATGAAAACTATAATATTTATACGTGCCAAATTACTTTGAAAATGTCATACATTTACACCTCACTTGCTATGAAAACTAAAATATTTATACAACTCACGGTTGAAAACTTACAATGCTTGGCTTTTCATCTATATAAAACACAACTTGTGATTAAAATCGCTATGAAAATTATAATATTTATTCAAGAATTGACAAAGCGTGTCTTTTCATACTGTATAAAACACAACTTGTGATTCAAAACGTACAATTGTATTCAGATGTTGTAAATAACAATGTTATTACAACCCAATATGTGGTTTATACAACTAACGATTGAAAACTAACAATGCTTGCCTCTTCATACTGTATAAACACACAACTTGGAAACAACTAATGATTGAAAACTAACAATGCTTGCCTCTTCATACTGTATAAACACACAACTTGGAATTGAAAATGTACAATTTTATTTTATAACGAGAAACTACCGAAAACAGATGGCTCAGATACACTTAAAGCTTGAACCCACTTTAGAGTGTAAGATTTATTATATCACAGCTTTGGTTAGGCTATGTTAGGTTAGGAAAGGTTAGGTTAGGGTATGTTCACAACTTTGGTTAGGTTAGGATAGGTTAGGAAATGTTAGGTTACGGTATGTTAGGTTACGGTATGTTAGGTTATCTCGGAGGAAAGAAAAAAATCATTGCATAACCCAACTTATAGTGTACGATTTATTATATCACCGCTTTGGTTAGGTTAGGTTAGGTTAGGAAAGGTTAGGTTATGTTACGGTATGTTTGGTTAGGTTAGGAAAGGTTAGGTTAGTTAGGATCACCGCTCTGGTTAGGTTAGGTTAGGAAAGGTTAGGTTACGGCATGTTAGGTTGTGAACTCTAAGTTGGGTTATGCGACGATTTTTTTTCTTTCCTCCGAGATAACCTAACATACCGTAACCTAACATACCGTAACCTAACATTTCCTAACCTATCCTAACCTAACCAAAGCTGTGAACATACCCTAACCTAACCTTTCCTAACCTAACATAGCCTAACCAAAGCTGTGATATATTAAATCTTACACTCTAAAGTGGGTTCAAGCTTTAAGTGTATCTGAGCCATCTGTTTTCTGTAGTTTCTCGTTATAAAATAAAATTGTACATTTTCAATTCCAAGTTGTGTGTTTATACAGTATGAAGAGGCAAGCATTGTTAGTTTTCAATCATTAGTTGTTTCCAAGTTGTGTGTTTATACAGTATGAAGAGGCAAGCATTGTTAGTTTTCAATCATTAGTTGTATAAACCACATATTGGGTTGTAATAACATTGTTATTTACAACATCTGAATACAATTGTACGTTTTGAATCACAAGTTGTGTTTTATACAGTATGAAAAGACACGCTTTGGCAATTCTTGAATAAATATTATAATTTTCATAGCGATTTTAATCACAAGTTGTGTTTTATATAGATGAAAAGCCAAGCATTGTAAGTTTTCAACCGTGAGTTGTATAAATATTTTAGTTTTCATAGCAAGTGAGGTGTAAATGTATGACATTTTCAAAGTAATTTGGCACGTATAAATATTATAGTTTTCATGGCGATTTTAATAACAAGTTGTGTTTTATACAGATGAAAGCCACGCATTGTAAGTTTTCAACCGTGAGTTGTATAATTATTTTAGTTTTCATAGCAAGTGAAGTGTACATGTATGCCATTTTCAATTAATCTACGACATGTTGTGTTGTTATAACATTATTATTTCTGACATCTGAATACAATTGTACGTTTTCAATCACAAGTTTTGTTTTATACACTACGAAAAGACACGCTTGAGTTTTTTAATCACAAGTTGTGCTGTGAAAGCACTAATATTTTCTACATCTGAATAAAGTTGTACATTTTCAATCACCAGTTGTGTTTTATACAGTATGAAAAGGTACGCTTTGTCGGTTTTCATCCATGACTTGTATAAATAAGTTAGTTTCATAACGATGGAAGTGTACAAGGTAGACATTTTCAAAATTAATTTGGTACATTTAATAATATTGTAAAGTTTTTAATCACACGTTGTGTTGAGAAAGCACTAATATTTTCTACATCTGAATAAAGTTGTACCTTTTCAAGCACAAGTTGTCTTTTATACAGTATGAAAAGGTGCGCTTTGTCTGTTTTCAGCCATGACTTGTATAAATACGTTAGTTTCATAACGACTGAAGTGTACAAGGTAGACATGTTAGTAAAAATTTCTACATTTAAATAATATTATAGAGTTTTTAATCACAAGTTGTGTTGTGAAAGCACTAATATTTTCTACATCTGAATAAAGTTGTATATTTTCAATCACATGTTGTGTTTTATACAGTATGAAAAGGTACGCTTTGTTTGTTTTCATCCAAGACTTGTATAAATAAGTTAGTTTCATAGCGGGTGAAGTGTACAAGGTAGACATTTTTTTTCAAATTAATTAACAATAGTTGCATGAAGTTAAAACTAAAGATGTTACCTATTTATACTCAACAGTAAACTTTCTCATTTATATTTGTGATCAGAAGGTGGTTGGCATTGTCCTTAGTCAGGTAAAATAGAACGGCACTAGTATTTTACAGTTCACACAGTCTATGAATACACCTGAAAATATTATCAAACGAAATATGTGGTTAAAACGTAACTAGTTGTGATGTAAAATGTACTGGAGTGCGCCATCAGATAATTATTATATTATTATTATTATCACATTTTTTTCTAAAGTATTTTAGTTGTCTGTAACATAATGTTTTGTTCCTTGAACAGGTAATGTAGTAATTCGAAAATGTTTTCTTTGTACACTTCAGTCGTTTACAACTCATGGCTTGTGGATAAACAATCTGTATAATATTATCTAAAAGTTGAAAATATTACTAACTGTACCTAACTAATTTCGAAATGTTAGAAGAAAACTTACTACTTCTGCACTCACGTTAATACGAAAACTAAATTATTTTGCACAACTTGTGATTAAAGAGTGTATAGTACTATTAACATGTAGAAAGTATTACTACCACGAACCTAATTATGTTCAAAACTGTTCTTTCATTTATTAAAGCTCTATGTGAAACACTATAGATAAACCTGTACATTTATTATTCAAAATAAGTAGAAGAAGCGCTTTCATCATGATGAGAGTGAAATGTAACTATTAGTGGTTACAGAATGTTGTAACAATGACCTTTTAGAGAAATCCATGACGTAAATAATAAATAAATAAATAAATAATAAATAAATAAACAGTCTTTACGGAGAAAATAAAAAACAGATCACAACAACAAACATCTTCAGAACATAACATATTTCTCATGCCTTTTAGCCATGTAGTATAAAATAGATAGCGGTTTCATCATGATGACTGTGAAAATGTAAGTATTACTGGAGAGAACTTTCACATCAGGAATAAACCATGGACTTAGCCAAAAAAGCAATGAGTACAGAGACTCTAGTAATATAAGAAGCAGGACTTGCGATAACGGCATTAATTAGTGATCTAGCGGTGTTGGTCTGTATTGTAAAGATGTGTTCTAAAGATCACAAACGACGCGAGGAGGAGATCGTTGAGGAGTACATCATCCAAAACGAAATACAATTGTACGTTTTCAATCACAAGTTGTGTTTTATACAGTATGAAAAGACATGTTTTGTCAGTTTTCAAACTAGACTTGTATAAATATTATAGTTTAATTAGCGATTTTTATCACAAGTTGTGTTTTATACAGTATGAAAAGGCACGCATTGTAAGTTTTCAACCGTGAGTTGCATAAATATTTTAGCTTTCATAGCAAGTGAAGTGCACATGTATGACATTTTCAAATTAATTTGGCACATGTTAGTAATCATTTCTACATTTAAATAATGTTATACGTTTTTATCACAAGTTGTGTTGTAATAACAGTATTATTTCCAACATCTGAATACAATTGTACTTTTTCAATCACAAGTTGTGTTTTATACAGTATGAAGATACATGTTTTGTCAGTTTTCAAACTAGACTTGTATAAATATTATAGTTTTATTAGCGGTTTTAATCACAAGTTGTGTTTTATACAGTATGAAAAGGCATGCGTTGTAAGTTTTCAACCGTGAGTTGTATAAATATTTTAGCTTTCATAGCAAGTGAAGTGCACATGTATGACATTTTCAAATTAATTTGGCACATGTTAGTAATCATTTCTACATTTAAATAATGTTATACGTTTTTATCACAAGTTGTGTTGTAATAACAGTATTATTTCCAACATCTGAACACAATTGTACGTTTTCAATCACAAGTTGTGTTTTATACAGTATGAAGAGACATGTTTTGTCAGTTTTCAAACTAGACTTGTATAAATATTATAGTTTTATTAGCGGTTTTAATCACAAGTTGTGTTTTATACAGTATGAAAAGGCACGCATTGTAAGTTTTCAACCGTGAGTTGCATAAATATTTTAGCTTTCATAGCAAGTGAAGTGCACATGTATGACATTTTCAAATTAATTTGGCACATGTTGGGTTGTAATAACATTACTATTTCCAACATCTGAATACAATTGTACGTTTTCAATCACAAGTTGTGTTTTACACTATGAAAAGACACGCTTTGTCAGTTTTCAACCTTGACCTGTATAAAATATTACAGTTTTCATAGCGATTGAAGTGCACATGTAAGATATTTTCAAATTAATTTGGTTCATGTTAGTAATCATTTCTACATTAATCACAAGTTGTGTTTTATACAGTATCAGTTTTCATCCATTACTTGTATAAATAATTTAGTTTCCTAAAGTGTACAAGGAAGACATTACAAGGCATGGCTTGTGTATAAAAAAAGAAAGTGTAAATTATTGTTTTAAATGTTGCAAATATTACTAACTTGCACCTAGTTATTTTGGAAATGTATTCTTTCTACTTCATTCGCTATGAAAACTAAATTATTTATTACCGTTATGTACATACATATCACTCTGATGTATTTATTTGCATCATCATATTGCAGTGATGAAATCATATCTCGTTAAAGTTCAGTGTTGTCATAACCCTAGGTGGCCACTATTGTCAGTGTCTAGGTTCGAGAAAGTTATGTGATTACACTTCACTGTGATGTCTTTATTTTCATTATAATATTACCATGGATCTGTCTTTAGATAACTATAGTAGTCTCTTATTTAAATGTATGGTGTCAACTTTCTGTAATATTTCACAACATGCTTATATCGTATTCATTTATCGAAGTCGCATTTAATAGGTATAGGTCATGCCTTAAATAATTACTTACCTTGAGTCGTTAACCACAATGATTACACAAACTGATTGCTTTAAATATCGCCAGCATCACATGGGTATTTATATTGAGCTCAAGCAATATAGTAAACATCTTCGTTCTTTGATTGTTTCGCTACTACAATCTGACCACATTCCTAAGTGTTTATTCTAACTTCGTACTGCTTCCGTGTATTACATAAGTGTTTATTATGTATTCTGATACAATTATCTCATCGCATGTAGAATTCTATTATTATATTTATTCATAGACGTCATCACTAATCAATAATCATGATAAAACATAGCTACAGATCTGTTAGTATGGTTTCATTACATGGGTATATCCTGCTGTATCTGTCCTTGCATTACGATCTCTTATTCTACATCGGAAGGTGAAGTGAAGGTAGAAAAAAGTTATGTGACTACCTATCACAGTGTTGTATTTTCATCGATTTCATTTTTTTAGTAATTACTTTCACCAATATATTACATCGACGAAATCATAATTCATTCAAGTCCACTATTATATAGTTATCTAAGCCCCACTATTTGACTATCGTCATGAGTAACATCATCAGTATGTGAATGTTATGTTCACTTGTTTACTTCATCTCCGCATCTATTCATCTCTATGGAATGAGGATATTTTTCCAAGACATGTGTGTGTGTGTGTGAAACAAACTAGAAAGTAGTTTTACACGTATGTTTGTTTTCAGTTCGATTTCATAGGACTAGCTCAGTTGTGTGATACATAGTGTTCCTACAAGTTGGGAAAAATATAATCTTTTATGCCCATGACAAACCTCCTTCTAGTTCAACTGTTACGAGAAGACATATATTTCTCGCACCGTACCAAGCTTTGGTAGTTTGTGGTAAAATTTCTTAACACATGAAGGTGAGGTTTAAAACATTTATTTCATACCTAGAAGAGTCGTTGCAAAAATAAATGAATGCACAAGGGTAGTCTCGAGCCCTGGGTGGGTCGTGGTAAAATTTCATAATACAAGAAGACACCGTAATTTTGTCACGAGCCATTCAGGGTTGTGGAAGCTATGTGAGTGTAGTGTTATAATGGCATAAGAAGTCTAAAACCGACTATAGGTTTTGTCGCAAGCCATGGGTGAGTCATGATAAAAAAAAAAAAATACAAGAAGCTGAAAGATGTTGTCGCGAGCCATCCGCGGGTTGCGGGGAGAGTACAGCAATATCATAGCTTAAGAAGACAAAACTATCCCTATAGCTGGAACATTCCCTTTTTTGGTCGTGAGCCATCCAGGGGTTGCGGAGGGAGTAGAACATTTACATGCGCCTTTTCAGGTTTTTAATTTTGTTGAACCTTGTGTATGCGTCGTCTAGTTTGTAATCAGCTAGTAAACAAAATCTTACGTAAGAACAGCCTTGACGTTCCTAAGGAGACGATGAGTTATATGAGACATCCCTTGTATCGACAGTAGAAAGTCTCACTTTAGCCACATGGTTGAAAACAACTAACTGGTAATAGCAACTTGAGTGGATTAAACCGACCTGTATGACAATATTTTATTAGAATAATAAATAAATTTAAAACCAACATGCATAAGAACGTGATATCCTACAGGATGATGACGTCACATTGGGGTTACAAACAAGGTTAGAGTGTAGAAGACACATATCAGATGTCCTTGGCAAAAAGGAGTAACTTCAACAGGATTTAAAAATTCATACAAGAGTGCATATCCAGAGAAAACCCTTGCATAAGAACACATATCCTAACAATATTAGGTTAAAAACTCTTGCGTAAGAGTGCGTATCCAGAAGAACGTATTTGTATATTTGATTTAACTAAGATAGCCTATTTGTAATTAAAATTATTAGTTAATATTTAAATCAAACAACTGCAAATAAGATTTTCATGTACCAAACTATTTCACATCAAGTCTTGACTCGAATTAAATGTCAGAAATGTGTTAATAATAGAATCCTTTACAGAAAGGAGTTCATGTTAATAATATATTCATGATTGAAGTAACGACTGTTTGTCATTGGAATATTTGAAAGCGCTGGCGCCATCTAGCGAACAGCTTGGTAAATACCAGCCATCTGGTTGCCAATTCTGGAACCCCAAGATTGAATAACCTTGACGTCACTGAGAAAGCTAAATTTTATATAAGACAATGCTAGCACATGGAACAACATATCTCACCGTGGCCGCACGGATAAAACCGGTAGTCGGTAATGCCAACTTGAGTGGTTCGAGTCCACCTCTATGACAATATTTTATTAAATAAATATAAAATGAACATGCATAAGAAAGCTATATGCTGATGACGTCATATGGATAAAAAGTCCAAAGTGCAGAGACTTCCACATGTTCCTTGCGCAAGAGTGCATATCTAGAACGTCCGTGGCATAAAGGCGTAACAACATTGATAAAAACCTTGCGTAAGAGTGCGTGGCGTCCATGGCATAAGGGCGTAACAATATTGGTAAATAATAAGTTGCGTAAGAGTGTGTGACGTCCATGGCATAAAGGCCTAACAAAATTGGTAAGAAAAAAAAAACTTGCGTAAGAGTGCGTGGCGTAATGGCGTAACAATATTGGTAAAAAAAACCTTGCGTAAGAGTGCGTAACCAGACGTCTTTGGCAAAAAGGCATAACTGCAGACGCGTACGTACGCAAGAATTCATATCCAGATGTCTCTGGTCAAATGGTGTCGCGAGCCATCCATGGCCCATGGGTTGCGGACCACAGGTTGGCCACTATCTATACAGGCCCCCATACTACTCCATGGGTTGCGGACCACAGGTTGGCCACTATCTATACAGGCCCCCATACTACTCACAAGTTTTCAATGTTGATCGTAAGTTAGATTTCCATAGGTTTGATAATTAATTATTATGAGAACATTTCAGAAGGAAGCTATGAAATTAATAACGGAAAATAGTGAAAGTTGTTGACGTATTGATTACATTACATCCTTGAATTATGAAATTTTCTAAGTTAGAATCGCAAATCTTTACATGACAATCATCTCATGTGTTATTTTTTTCAATTGAAGGATGATAAAATATCGAATGGAATTAACGACGTACCACACGGAACATAAAGGAAGAAGTACTGAATTGCATTTCTTCACTTTCCCTAAAAGATACAGAAAGGTAAGAACAAAAATACGGCGCATAATATTTATTGTAGGCCTACTGGCTTACTCTGGACACGTGTTCAGGGTGTGGTTATGTTTCATACTTATTTTAATGTAATAATTTACTCTCCATTCTGTTGTAAAGGCTTCTGGTCTAATAGTTTGTGAGAAGACCTGCTAACAAAAGATGTGAAATATTAGAGTGAAAATTACCGTCTATGCTTGGAACGGCTGTTTTGAAAGTGAAACGAACATGTAAGCGAATCGTAGGCCTATACTTACTGTCAGTGCATTTTGTGAAATGTTGACATATTTTAAGAATTTCTTATATCAGTGTATTTTATTTATTGTAAGAAAACCCCAACGAGCAAAGCTCACCTTAAGGGGCTATATACAACATGACATGCATTGTGATACATAAATTTTCAATTACAAATAACTATTAAATATACAAGAGGTGCAATATATACAAGAGGTACAAGAGTGAAGAGGTACAGAATATAGGAACACAAAACAAAATGACTTGATTTTAAGAGTGAAGTGAAATGATAGATGATGAAGGGAAACATAGTTACATAGTATAATAGTGATCAATATACAGTATCTATTTATTACTATATCAAAGAACTTAATTAATCTTAGATTTTAAAAAGAGTTTTATTTGTGATTTAAATTTGTTATAATTTAATATATTCTTTTGTTCTTGTGGTAATTCATTATATGTTTTGATCAAATAATATTTTAATCCCTTTGTCCCATAAGTTACAGTTGAAGAATGTGTGAGGTATATGTTCTGTTTTTGCCTTGTTTCATAGTTATGAATGTCTTTGTTATATTCTATTGGAAAATTACTGTGGATGTTACCATGTACTACTCTGTGCATATATGTAATGGCATTTACTTTAACTAAGGTCTCAAACGGCAAGATTTTCGATTGTTCATAAAGAATGCGAGTTGGTGTCAAATAATGTGCACCTAGTAAAATTCTGATTGCTCTATTCTGAAGTACTCTTAATGGTTGAAGATCCGTTTTATGAAAACGACCCCAGATAAATAACATGTAAGTTATGTGAGACTGTATTAGTGAATAATATAAGGATCTCAAGCCAGGAGTTGACAATATTCCCCTTATTCGCCTAAATATCCCTATAACTGGAGAAATTTTGCTACATATATTGTTGATGTGTCCTTTCCAAGTTAAATGTTGGTCTATAGTTAGGCCTAAAAATTTAGTATCCGTTACTCGCTTTATGTGCTTATTGTCATTTACTAACTCTTTAGAAATACCTAAGTGTGTGTTTGGCTTATGAAAGACCATATATGCTGTCTTTTGGGCATTTAATGATAATTTATTTTGACTTAACCATTTTGTTAGAATTTTGAGATCTTCATGCATATATGATAATAGCCCATCAACTGTATCACCAACATAAAAAATACTAGTATCATCAGCAAAAAGTGAAGGTATGCCATGTAAAGGTAAGGTCTGAATATCATTTACATATATTAGGAAAAGGATGGGTCCTAATATCGAGCAGGAGTGTCGCCAGGAATTTTATCAAGGGGAGACAAAGTCAACATAATTCTATACACAATGATTCTTATTTATTAGGCTGAATTATACAGTAATCAACAAAAACAACAATAATAATAATAATAATAATAATAATAATAAATTAACTATCGTGAACAATTAGTGGTATTACGACAATAAGCTAAATAAGTGTACTGTGAACTAATTCCTAATTTAAGTTAATCCACGTACACGTGATAAGAATGAATGGCTATTTTATTATGACCTACTGAAAATCCATCAATTACAAATGATTAGGCTAAATACAAGCACGCTAAGGTTTGAGTTATGCGCTATGGACAGGAATGTCTGGATATGCACTCTTATGCAAAGAGTTTTGTTATGCCCCATGGACAGTAATGTCCGGATATGCACTATTTCGCAAGGGTTTTGTTGAAGTTACGCCTTATGGACAGGAACGTCTGGACATTCAGCTAATGTTCTCCGTTCTCTAACCCTGCTACGGATACTCGTCGATGAGTCGTCATCCCCCCTGTGTGTCATTGGATATAGCGTTCTTATGCAAATTTTGTTTTTACATTTATCTATTATTCTATAAAATCATACCAAGTCATAAAGGTGGATTCGAACCACTGAAGTCATCACTTTCTATATGAACTAAACCGCATAGCCAAAGAAAGAGTCATGCTGATACTGCAACAGATACTGGGTGACATAACACAGAATCTGTCTTAGTCGTCAATGATGAAACTATTTTCGGATACAAAGGCTCGAGGCTGCACCTTACTCTCCATGTGCTAACTTTTGTCTCTAATGAACCCTATCGTTTTCTAGTGCGTACGTATGCCGGTGTAGTTAAGTTTCGGACTTGTTAAGATCAACTGGTATCCCTGAGATCAACAGATAACAGGTAACGGTGCAGATAAGCCGTCTTTGCTCATTCCTTGTTTCATCAGCTTCTGTAAGGTATGGGTAACGCTGTTGTTTACGTGTACTTAAGTCTTGTGTTCCGATGTTATTTTCTTTAACAGCCAAGAGCTTGTTGGTGTAGTTTATTTATTGATCACGAGATGACTCTACAATCCATGAGTTTCTACTTCACTTTGTAGATAGCGTAACAGTGTCTTATAATTTTCTTTAATTCAACTTTAATAGCACGGAATTATCTTGTAGAAAACCTGAGGAGATTTTTTTTGTCCTCCCTTACCCCCGTAGTGCCAAGCAATGAAGCTTATCACCTCCGGTCAAACCAAACTTCGGTAACTATTTGTGATGTGTGTGTTCCTATTTGCGACCTTATGTATATCCGTAGGGGATGTTGGTGGTGTGACGTGTTTGCGCTGTTTTCTTATGTCAGTGTTGTATGTCGCGGATTTGACCGGTTTGCATTTAGGTATATGTGCTTAGCGTTCGATATGTTGTGCTTGGTGTGTGTAGAGACACAGTAGGCCTATACGTATTAACATAATGAATAGAATGAGAAAGTGTGATGACTCGGCCGCTAATACAATGGTTGGTATAGGGAGAGCGGCGGTCCACCGAAACACTGGCAGCACCTTCGTTTGCGTTTCAACTTCTCAATGCTGCATCATGATAGTTTGGCATCTTATTATTAAACTCGCAATCTTTAATTAACCCTTGTTCCTATTTCTGTGAAATTCGTGCAGAAATAATCTGCACAACACAATCCTTCTGATGGTTGAAACAGACTTAAAAAATGCGGACATAAATGTTTTTATTTCATTATATAAACAGCACCAATTACACAAAATTCATGGAGGGTGAAACGGAATTTGACTATGCGACAATTTTTTTCATTTTTATGTCCCGTAAAAACTTCAAGCGAGAAAGTTTTAGTGAAATATTTAAACTTTATTTTAAATTCAGTACCACCTTTATATCTTGAATGGTTTACGAGTAATTGAGTGGTAATTATTCCGGGCGCTACAGCTGTCTGAATGATGTGGGACGATCGTGAAATGTCGAGGGTGAAGCAAATTTGATTATGCGACATTTATTATTTTATTTTTGTGTCCAGAAAGAGATCAAGCATATAAGGTTTAGTGAAATATCTGGATCTTATTATAAATCGAGTACCACCTATATATCTATAATGGTTAACGAGTAATAGTAATTACTCTATAGCTAAAGCTATCAGAATGGTATTGAGGTATTAGCAGGCATCTTTTCCATAAAATACCAGCAATAAAGTAAATTTTTTTACATAATTTATTCGTGGACTCAATAATAATACTATATTAACTGACTACTTGTACCCATACTGCAAGATTGACCCGCTGGGGAAAAGGAGTGAATGAAGCTTTTTTCTAACTTAGTAAATCTGCACTACTTTTATTTATGCATTTATTGGATTATTTACAATATTTTCTGTTCTGAGTCATTTTGAAATAGATTAATGTATTATTTTGTTTAAGAATGTTTGCAATTTTTCCTATACCGCCCGTAGTAATCTTGCTCCCGCGAATCTCAAGCAAAGTAACTGCTACCTAGCGGCGGAACCAGTGAACTACCTCAGTCATCACACTTTCTCCTCTATTCATTATGGTATTAATACAGTAACGAAACTCAGTCCGTTTTTCTGCCAGACGAACATGCGCGCGCGATCGTAGCGGCCATAAACTAACACTACAGTAACTACTACGGGAAGTATGTAAATAAACACGAGTGTTGTATTTATTAGAACAAGGGAGGTTCAAAAGGGCCTTAAGGTTCTGCTGTAAATTGTAGCAATAATAAAGGATGAAATCCTGAATTGCATTTCTTCATTTTCTTGAAAGATCAAGGAAGGTAACAACAAAAATACGTAATATTTATTGTAGGCCTACTGGCTTACTCTGGACATGCATTCTGATGTGATTATGTTTCAACTTTAATGTAACATTTTTATATTTAATTCTGTTGTAATGATTTCTAATGTATAAAACGGGTCATTAATGGTCGACAAAAAACCTACTAACAAAAGATGTAAAATATTTGAGTGAAAATTACCGTCTATGCTTGGAACATGCCGAAAACAGACAGTTTATGAAATCCTATAAAAACTCGTCAATTAAAACTGTTGTACCGACGGTGTCCTCAATCCCAAATACATTCCAGAATTTTTTGTTCTGTTTAATGGAGTTCATTCTGCATTAACTGAGGCTACATAGAGCTACTTATTGAAGTCGTATGTTGCCATATAAGGCTGAGAATCAAAATGCACTCTCAACAATGAAGTGCAGGATGAACAACGTGACAGACCTATAATATAATTAATACGTATTTAATATCATAAATTTAAATTATAAATTATAATAATTTAAATTATAAATTATAATAATTTAAATTATAAATTATAATAATTTAAATTATAAATTATGTTAAAGTGTAATGATTTTAAAGGAAAAGTACTAGGCCTAGATACAGTCCTTACCAGTAGCCTATTTAGGTATTGTTTACCTGTTCTTAACTAGAATATAATACCGGTTTTATTATTTCTTAAATTCAGATTTGCAATAAAGAAAAATATTGTGTATTTTTCTCTTTTAATACCGGTACAACATATTTTGTGATGTGTTCATAAATTTTCCCAACTAATTTGATATGATAATGTAGTTTTAGTTCCTCTCCGCAAAGAGCCCTGGTGTCGTCCAGCAAACATGTTGTCATAGGACTTTTAACACGCAGTTTCTTGAGAATATTATAGGAAAAAAATTCCTCCGACACTGGGATTTGAACCCAGGACCTTTGGCTATTCGCGCCAAAGCTCTACCAACTGAGCTAAGCCGGAGTTCAATTCACAGCGCCAGATGGAACCTCTCTCCTATGACTGATTGTCCTAATGGTCTACCTCACAGACAAACAAGTTTTGTCATATATGCAGTAATGTGAGGCACACTAATTAGTGATTTTTGTGACCGGGCTCCCACTGTTATTGTACAGTCAACATTCAAGATAGTTATATAAGCATTCATGAACCACAGATTATTGTCTCTGGTGGACATTACATGAGAATATTATAGGAGAAAAATTCCTCCGACTTTGCGATTTGAACCCAAGACCTTTGGCTATTCGCGCCAATGCTCTACCAACTGGGCTAAGCCGGAGTTCAATTCACAGCGGAACCTCTCACCTATGACTGATTGCCCGAATGGTCTACCTCACAGAAAGACAAGTTTTGTCATGTATGCAGTACTGTGATGCACACTAATAAATTAGTGATTTATAATATTCCCATGTAATGTCCACCAGAGACAATAATCTGTTCTTCATGAATGCTTATGTATCTATCTTGAATGTTGACTGTACAATAACAGTGGGAGCCCGTTCACAAAAATCACTAATTAGTGTGCCTCACAGTACTGCATATATGACAAGGTAGACCATTAGGGCAATCAGTCATAGGAGAGAGGTTCCATCTGGCGCTGTGAATTGAACTCCAGCTTAGCTCAGTTGGTAGGGCATTGGCGCGAATAGCCAAAGTCCTGTGTTCAAGTCCCAGTGTCGGAGGAATTTTTCTCCTATAATATTCTCATGTAATGTCCACCAGAGACAATATCAGTGGTTCATGAATGCTTATAGGCCTATATACACAGTGTCTTTACTGTATTAATACTTACAATGTGGTAAAGATGTTATCTAGTGATTGTTGTTGTGGGTGTCCGGAATTTGCCTTTGAACGAGGAAAACCCCTCAAGTAAAACCTCGCTCGGACTGGTGTAATGGGTGTGGCCCGGCCAGGTGATTAATGCTATGTGTTGTTTTTTCTTTGAGTGCTGATAAATTTAACAATTCAATGACATCTAGCAGTTGAATTAATAAACGCGGGTGAAACCGCAGGCAACTGATAGTAATATACTACACTAAACTCTATAGCGCTACATCCTTGCAGGGATTGGGCTTACCAACCAACAGCTGCGTCATCTACTATAGGGAGCCTGCGGCCACACGCAGACAGTCACGTCCGTTAAAGATAGTTTCCGTGACTGGAGCCGCTACTTTTCCATCAAGAAGCTCCTCAGTTTGTATCACGAGGTTGAGTACACCCCGCTCCAGACCTCCTTTTTCAGACAAATCCGAGGTGATACTGGGGATCGACGCTAGCCACGAGTTCACGCAGACCTTCAACTACTGCTAGTGTTAACGAGTATGATGTATGGTATATTAATATGGCACCTGTATAAAAATAACTAATTTTTTATTTGGGTAGGGGAACTTATGTATTTCATATCAGATTTTTAAAAACTGTATTACCTTTAGATAGGAAAAACGAACCCATTACATCCACTCTTTTTATCATAGTTAACCCCTTGAGGCTACTTCTTTATTTTCATTTCATACTAAGAGCTAAAACGTTTATTTGAGAAACTTTTTTTTTCGAAAAAATTCTCTGAAGAGTAGTTATAAGCTACCCACTCTGAATCCGCGCTCTTTGAAATATGACCTCTTGTACTATATCGGAATGTGTAGTGAGGAAAATGTATTAGCAAAACTTAAGATAAAGAAAGGTACGAGAGTGCATTAATAAGATTTTATTTGGGTTGTGTATCCTTTGGGGATGCGATGTGATGTGGTAACGGCATTGTTAGTGCAAGCTACAGATTTTACTAGCATTTTATTCACGTCTAGTTAATCTTTCTGTTTAAACGCTCCGCTATTTCAGTTCGCTTACTGATTCAGCAGTATGTGGCGGAGTGATACATTCTCAGCGCCTTTTCTCCGGCAAGCCATCCGGCAGGTGCATAGTTTTAGTGCCCTCGTGTAGGGACGCAGCGTCATTCCAAGTTAGTCAGATTCCAGCATTCACATGAACCAGTTGTGTGAATCGCTTCTCCAGTTTCGCGCCTTTCTTAGACAATAGCCGCAGTGACTTTTGCTCTTAAATCGCGAATTTAGTACACAATACTTCAAGCTACAAGTGTTGTCGTGTTCGTATAATTATTCTACAAATAATTATATCAATTTGCAATCTTCACAGCTTTCTAGATCAGTCTATTATGCTCGTAATAGTTCGAGAGCATTGTGCAACCAAGCGTTCACAGTGAATCAACTATTTTAGTGTATTTAGCATCAAGAATACTTCTTATACAGTATTTCCATTAATTCGTGACAGTATTACGAGTGTTTTGATATAACAATCAACTCTGGTGTAAATACAGTACATTTACATCCACGTGGCCGCAATTCGCGCCAAATCTCAGTACATTGGTTATTGCA
This sequence comes from Ectobius pallidus, assembly GCA_964059195.1. Lineage (NCBI taxonomy): Eukaryota > Metazoa > Arthropoda > Insecta > Blattodea > Ectobiidae > Ectobius > Ectobius pallidus. Next base: position 43,123,903 of record CAXKWD010000008.1, read on the forward strand.
AATTATGCAATCATATTTCAGATCATATGTATTTCTTTCATTAATTAACCAACATATATCGTGTGAATAAATGTGCATAGTTAAAATTACATGTATAAGGTTTGCTCCCATATTACATCTGTGGACCTCTGTTCCTAGCGACCTGCGTTATAAGTCCTTCTTGCTCTCCCTGAGTGCCTGTATCTCAACAACAGGCTGGTCCTCCTCTACCAGAGATTTCCCTTATATTTGTTCCTCTCGTTCCGACCTGAGGATCCCTTACATTTTGCTCCTATCGACCATAACCCATTTATGTGGCATCTCCCTGTTCTGAACATATGCCGACCCCAACAGGCATTCTCTTCATTTTTACAACCAATTTGCATGAAGAGAATGTGATACATAATATTATTATACTAAGAGGCTAATTTTTATTTGTGCACAGGAAGTTATGTTAGTTTCACATAAGATTTTTAAGTACCATTCATAGTTTATGCTCTAGGGCGCTTATGGCTGGGTACAGATGGACAATATCGAGCAGGGCAAGAGCAGTATAATTGGTAAACACCAGTCGTATCTAGTTGTATACACTCTGCAGAGTATTTAGAAAAAAAAAACATATACCATATGCCAAACTTACTACGAAACGACTTCTTTTATACTCCATTCAGATTCGAGACCATATCTGGAATTCAGGATCTGTGTATATAAATAGGCCATGAAACTATAGATTGTAAATTATTTTCTATTGTTGGTATACTTTAAAGAGCAAATTTCAAACAGTACTAATTCAAATGGATATGATATAGGATTAAATCGCGAGGGTAATTCATGGTATGTACATATTCAATTCGGCATTTGCCTTTAAGACTGAGGAAATCATGAAAAAACCATGTCGAATTGGCCGGCCACGGGATTTTAACCAAGGACCTCCCGAATGCGAGTCCATTATGTTTTGTCTCGCCCAACTCTCTGGGTGAAAACGACTTGCTAGTTTCCAACCACTGATTCTATTATACCTGGACTTCGCAGTACAAGCATTCCCTTGTACTGTACTATGAAGTGAGGCCACTTTTTCGACTAGTCTCGCCCGGGAACTTTGGCAAGAAACTATTTGTCTGTTCAATACGAAACGTCAAATCGCCTTTCTTGTATGGAAGCATAACATGTTTGGTTTGGCAATTAGGATGTTGTTGATTAATGATTATAAGACAGTTCTTCTTGCATACTTAATGATAATTAACATTAACATAATTTAAAGTAGGCCTACGTCATTATTGTAATTAATACAGTGAGTCCCACGCAAGAGTTGGCCAATGACGCGGGTTTCTGCGTCGCGGCGGGCACAGCTCCAACTCCCGAGCGATCGGGTGAAATATCTACGCAAATAAAGCCGCGTTCGGTGTAATGATTCAGGTACTCACATTTACATTTAAAATTACAATGAAAATAACCACGTACCTCATAATAAGAGATGTTGGAAATGTTCTCCTCTTGCATCCACACAATACTGGCACGTTTTAAGGAAATTTTCTTTCACGCGCATAAGTTCAGCTTCCGAGACAGAGTTAATTTCTCTTGTGATAGGCCTATGTACCACAATGCATGTCATGTTGTATAGAGCCCCTTAAGGTGAGCTTTGCTCGTTGGAGTTTTCTTACAATAAATAAATAAGTATGTGATTGTCTTCAAGTTCTTCTAACAGTATGTGAATATTATTTATGGGGAAAATTTAAAAATAATGTGTATAGGTCAATTTTAAAGACAATATCACAAGAGAAATTAACTCTCTCGGAAGCTGAACTTAGGCCAATGAGCGTGAAAGAAAATATCATAAAATGGTGCCAGTATTGTGTGGATGCAAGAGGAGAACATTTCAAACGTTTCTCGTGATGAGGTACATGGTTATTGTCATTGTAATTTTAACTGTAAATTTGAGTACCTGAATCATTACATCGATCGCGGCTTTATTTGCGTAGATATTTCATCCGATCGCTCGGGAGTTGGAGCTGTGCCCACCGCGACGCAGAAACTCGCGTCATTGGCCAACTCTTGCGTGGGACTCACTGTATTAATACGAATGTTTTTACTCCTGACTTCTGTCGTTCTCATATAGGCTATGCAGTGGTGATATTCAGCCGGTTCGCGAGAACCGGTTAATATCTTGTAGGTTCTCCGAACCGGTAGCTTCACAATGAGTGAATGCCTTTTTTCAAGATCAGATTCAAGCCAATCCACAACAGTGATAATACATATATGAATTTGCTAGAACCAAAACACGCCATTTATGTTCGCTACCGGTGGACTACCACCATAGGTAGCGGGCGTGCGGTTAAGTTGGCAGACTCTCTTATTTGCGCATGGCCGATCGTCTCGTCACTCGCTCACTTTGCTTTCAATGTTCGATTGTAAAACGGACTGTGGTCTTTTGTTGTGTAAGGTTATGTTTTAAGGAAGCTGAGTAAGTTTAGTATGAGTATGAAAAGACAACAATTCAGTGGCGCTAACTTTTGAAAAACATTGGGTGGGCTCAAAAACATTAACCCGGAAATTTTTAACCACTGGCCGACAAGGTGGAAGGCAACCGTGCTACCACAGTATAAGTATTAATACAGTAAAGAAACTGTGTGTTAAAAGTCCTATGACAACATGTTGACTGGACGACACTAGCGCTCCATGCGGAGATTGAGTAAAGCTACATTCTCATCATATGAAATGCTTGGGAAAATACATAAACACATAGCAAAATATGTTATGTTAAAAGAGAAAAAGAGAAAAATACAGAATATTTTTATTTAATGCAAATCTAATTTTAAATTTAAGAAATAATAAAACAGATAATGTATTATATTCTAGTTAAGAAGAGGTAAACAATACCTAAATAGGCTACTGTTAAGGACTGTACCTAAGCCTAGTATTTTTTCTTTAAAATCATTGCCCTTTAATATAATTTATAATTCAAATTATGATAATAAATAGCCTACATATTAATTACGTAAATTATATTATAGGTCTGTCACGTTGTTCATCCTGCACGTCATTGTTGACAGTGTATTTTGATTCTTTGCCTTATATGGCAATATACGACTTCAATTAATTGTAGGTCAATGTAGCGTCAATTACAAAAACAAAAAATTCAGGAGCATTTGGAATTGAAGACACCGTCGGTACAGCAGTTTTAATTAACGAGTTTTTTTTAGGAATTCATAAACTGTCTGTTTTCGGCGTGTGTCAAGCATAGACGGTAATTTTCACTCAAATATTTTACATATTTTGTTACTAGGTTTTCTTGTCGACCATTAATGACCTATTTTATACACCAGAACATTCCCTTAATTAGAAATAAAAGTTAGGCCTACTAGCACAAAGGATCAAAAAATAAAATAAATAATTCAACAAATATCTAAATAACAGTAGTGCAGATTTACAAGATTAGGAAAAAGTTTAATTCATTCTTTTTCCCCAGCGGGTCAATCTTTCAGTATGGGTACAAGTAGCCAGTTAATATCCTTTATTATTGAGTCCACGATTAAAATATTTAAGGATTTTTACGTAATTGCTAGTAGGCCTATTTTATAGAATAAAAAAGACCTCTGTACCGTTCCGATAGCTTTATCGCCTTGAGTAATTACCACTCTATTACTCGTAAACCATTCAAAATATAAACGTGGTACTTGATGTATAATAAAATTCAAATATTTCCCTAAAGCTCACATGCTTGAATCATTTTCTGGTCACAGAAATAAAATAAGCTCACATGCTTGAATCATTTTCTGGTCACAGAAATAAAAAAAAATTGTCGCATAGTCAAATATGCTTCTTCCTGAACATTTCACGGTCGTCACAAATCACTCCGACACTGAAGCGCCTGGAATAATTACCACTCAATTACTCGTAAACCATTCGAGATATGGGGCTGGAACTTCATTTGTATTAAAATTCAATTATTTCACTAAAACTTTCTCGCTTGAAGTTTTTCGGGACACAAAAATACAAAAAATTGTCGCATACTGAAATTTGCTTCTCCCTCCATGAATTTTGTGTAACGGGTGATGTTTATAAAATGAAATAAAAACATTTGTATCCGCTTTTTTAAGGCTCTGTTTTAACCATCAGTAGGGCTGATGTGTGTAGATTATTTCTGTATAAATTTCACAGGAATCCGACCACGGGTTAATTAAAGGTTACGAGTTTAATCACGCGGTGTAAGATTTTCTAGACTGAGTAAAATCTGAAAATTGCGAGATCTGGAATCTTGTGACGTCACACACTCAAGTGCTGCGATTGATCTATCCCGGAATACGCAACCTGTATAGTTTACTGATCTTGCCCCACGGGCACATATAAGTTGGCGCCACTGGACACACTGGACCGGGCACACTGGGCTATTTTGAATCAACATCAAATACCCTGATAGTGATGAGAACTGGTTGTTTAGTATGAGTATGAAAAGACAAAATACCATATTAGGCTATTTTGAATCAACATCAAATACCCTGATGAGAACCGGTTGTTAAACTGTTTGAATATCACCACTGCATATATGTAGGCTTAATCGACAAAATCGCATGTATTCAATACAACACTTATCACATTAAATTAATTTTACGTTGAAATCTTGAGAAACTGAAATGTATTGTTCTACTTCATAATCGTTATTGCTAATTTTAAATGTATTTTATTGTGATAATAACACTTAATATCGTATTTATTAATTAATTTTTAATCCAGATGGTAGCAATTTTTAGGATATGCCTATATCATAATTCAGAGTATTTAAACTCCCATCAGATGCACAGGTAGGATACAATGCACGTAAAATCAAAGAGCTAATAAAATCACAACAATGGGCAGACTTAGTTTCGTATAAAAGGATGAGCTGAGGTAGGTAAAGATTGTAGCAAACTGTAGACTCAAATCAGGAAATATCTGTTTTTATGCAGTTCATAAACTCTTATCTCCTCGTCTTCTGTCCAGAAATATAAAAATTATTAAGACAATTATCCTGCCTGTTGTATTATACGGATATGAGACATGGTCGCTTACTCTTCGGGAAGAACATAAACTGAAGGTGTTCGAAAACAGGGTGCTTAGGAAAATATTTGGGCATAAGAGAGATAAAAATGGGGACGGGAGAAAACTGCATAATGACGAGCTTCATAACCTGCACTCGTCATCGGATATAGTACGGGTAATTAAATCACGGAGGATGAAATGGACTGAACATGCTGCGCGCATGGGGGAGGTAAGACATATTTAAAAAATAGTGACGGGGAGACCCGAAGGAAAAATACCACTTGGAATACCTAGACGCATGTGGGAGGACAATAGTAGGATAGATTTAAGGAAGGTAGGATTTGCGAGGGATGGTTGGATGCAGTTAGCACAGAACAGGGTTGAATGCCGGGCTCAGGTAAGCGCGGCAATGAACCTTCGGGTTCCATAAAATAGATAATATTCCTTTTGATTGCCGAGGAATTGCCTATTGCCATTGAGGAAGTAAGTATCTTCAGATTATGTAAAGACTGCTTATTATGCATTTTTCAGAGCATAATAAGGTATGATTTAGTAGTATGGGAAAATGAGGTAGTAATTAATCAAGTGTTAGTTATCCAGAAAAAAGCAATTAGATTAATAACCAACGCTAAAAAATTAGAGCATTGCAAACCACTATTTATTGAGGGAGGCATACTAACAATAATGAATTTGTACATTTTTTATGTCTTGTCATTAGAAAAAAAAAACATAAAAAGCTATCGAACATTAAGTCAAGTGCATACATATCCGATCAGAACTCAAAATAAACTTGATCTGCTTGATCTGGATTGGTGTAGGCTAAACAAAAGAAAAGGATACCATAACATTATTGGGACAACATTATATAACAAATTACCATATAAACTTCAAGAAATGTCCCCAAATTTATTTTTAAAAAATTCCTTTTTATAATGTTCAAGAATACGTAGAATCAGATATACAAATAGAATAGGCCAACCTAATGTAAGTAAGTACATGTGTAATCTGTAAGAATACTTTGTTCATTTAGTGTCACTTGGGTTAGGGCATTAGTATAACTTAGAATAATAATTTTGACTAATGTAATTAAGTTTAATAGACTGTAAATAATCATAGCTTAGGTTGTTGAAGATATGAATTTATGTAAATAGTGAACGTGACCGATTGCTGTTAGTACTGCCTAAAGGTCTTATAAAATATATCAAATATATTTCAATTTCTAAACATTTCAACGTAGTATTAATTTAATTTAACTCGTGACAGTGAAACTGATAATTAGACTAAACTATCACAGTTAGCTGGCAAGGAACAAGATAGTTTAAATCTAAGAATCCGGACCCCAGTAATAAGCGTTGTATTGAATACATCCGATTAGACAGGAAAACAGAGTATAATAAAATTATTAAGATACCATTTGCTCTCTCTACAGCATCTTCAGGGTGTCTGGTGAAGGTGGTGTAGAGACACCTAAAGGCCTAGGCGACAGATCACAAACATATATGAAGGGTACAGGGGAAGAAGGCGGAATGTCAGTAAATCAAAGTTTTGCAGGAAACGATTTTTAAAGTTTGAGTACTCTAAACGCAGATGTATGAAATCAATTATGAATACATTTTCGTTCTACAGTACACGTGTTTTGTACACGTGGTGTGAATATCAAGTTCTGAAATTAACTCAATAATGTGAAAAAATCGTAAAATACGAAAAAATGTCCAACGGTACTGGGGATATTATCTTAATTGAGTAAATGGTATCTTATTAATTTTATTACATTGATCGAGTTCAATGGTGCTGAACATGTATTTTAATAAATATAAAAACAGAAGTCACGGACAAAGCCATTATTATTATTATTATTATTATTATTATTATTATTATTATTATTATTATTATTATTATTATTATTATTAAAAATAAATTATTTGGAGTTAAAGGTAAGGTAATGTTCACTCTATTGTGATAAACTTTCAGGCACATATGCTTACTTGACGTTTCGTATTGAGCAGACGAAGAGTTTCTTGCCAAAGTTTCCAGGTAGAACCAGTCGAAACAGTCGGCCTCACTTTCTGTGCTGCAGTGCGAACTCTACTTATTTTTATGTTTCAGCTCAATGTCGCCAACCCACATCTCATCGGTATGCTCTCAGAGCCAGCAATTTGTGGCTCCAGTAACCATGAAATTCGGACTAAGAAGCAACAATACCTTTGTCCCACGTAACGTCGTCATCATGTCTGTCATGAAAATGTGGGGATCCTCCGACTGCCTCCAATCTCCAGCTTCTCAGTTTCCAAACTAAAAAGAGACCTATGGCTATAGATGAATTCATATCACAGACCTATCTGCCATATTTTTTATTGTGTTTTCCTTCTGTTTCTCCTTTTCTTTCCGAAATTCTACAAATTTTCTGTAACCAGACATAAGTAATAACTTTCAGTAGTTACTTGTCACAAGTACCAAATTACCTATTTTGAGTGAATAACCTAATATTAGTACTTATAAGTTAATACTCGATAAACATTAGTAGTTACTACGTGCTTAGCTGTGGAAATTACATGTAGTTGCACTATGGTTACTTAAAGTAAGTCATATATCTATATAATCAAGGGAAGTATTTGCCTTCCTGTCTGTCCGTTTGTCTGAGTGTAATATCCAGCCAAATCTAGGGCAAGCAGAGATCTTATATTTTTACAAAATAAAATTGTGAAATATAAAACTTAATACTACATACTATGGACCATGCTGATTAAATTAAAAAAAAAGAGAAAAAATAAGAAAGTGAATTTGTTCACGTAATAGCATGATACGGACAAATTTTTCAATCGTAATTAAGTACTATGAATTCTAACTCTGATAGCCTGGATCGCTTAAAAATGAAAATTTTATATCTTCTGCCTGTTTGTTAAGGCACCGCCAAGTGTTTCAATATTTTCATCTGTGAAATGTGAAGTAAGCCACTCCACATTTTCCTTTTTGAGTCTAAATAACTAGTGATACCGTCTCGAGCCTCCATTTCACTCTCTGTAACCTACACTATGTGCTTCCTAATTCTTATAAAAGCAAGTATTCCACATAATGCATTACAATTGCTTCCAATCCTAATCAAGGTCTGTACAACACTTGGAAATTTCACAGTGTTTACTGGTATTGATAGGTAAACTTGCTATTATTAACATATTTTGCAGTACGTGCTACTTGATATAGCAGTGTCCTGATTATTAGTAAGCGACAGTATTTACTAGTATTTCTTTAAAATTTTGCAGTAACAGCATATACTGTCGTTTATTAACCCCTCCCATTGAACCCGAAAGCCTGCTTTAAAAAAATTAAAACCAACCTAATAGCTCCTTAAGACTTGCTCACTTAAGGAGCAAACAAAGAGCAATTCCCTGTGAATACAGGAGGCCTTGGCCCTTAGGGGATGTATTGTAGGCTAAATTTATTATTTATTATTATTATTATAATGTTAATTCATCCAAGAGACGGCAATGTGCCACATCCATTAGAAGAGGTTCATAGTTACATCACAACAAGGAAGCACTTCTATGTCTGGCACTTTTTTACCCATAAGTCTGCTAAGTGCCTGCAGCTGATCAAAGGAATGGAGGGAAGAAATTCTGTAATCATGCCGTCAACAGCTGAAGCAGAGGAAAAGGAAGGAAGAAAGGACGTGGGTACAATTTAGATCTGCAGAGAAAACTCGGAATTGGTGGGAAAGAATTCAAATCATCCAGGATTGAGATAATAATTGAAATCTAAAAGAGGGAGTGAATCAGAATCTGAAATCTAATTTCAGAGGAATCAAAGAACCAAGAGTGCTAAGTAAGGAGAAATACGAAGACTTGTTGTGAATTATATCATTTTTAGATTTGGAACATACAGGCCAATTTAAGAATGTACCTTAAGTAGTGCAAACCAAGTTTGATTTTGCGTAATGTGCTGCACACAAAAAGGATTGAAATTGTTCACGGCACTTTAAGTGAAAACATGCACATACTTAGCCATATCAGTAGTTATATGCGTAATATATCTCCGAAATGGCGATGCTTCCGGTGACGTCATCAAAGATGGCGACAGTTCCGGTTCCGGAATAATATGCCAGCACGTCCTGTTCCGGAACAATATGGCGGCACTTCCTGTCCTGGAACATGATGGCGTCCTGTCCTGTTTCTATTCCAAATAACGTCTGGGCGGGAAATTTGAAAATTAGTATATTTTTTAAATCGGTGCGTATTCTTATTTCAAATGTTCCTGTTCAAAATAGCGACTGGCGCTCAATTTGAAAATTGTATATTTTGTGTGAAGTCAGACGTCACATTTTCCCGCCTTACGATTTCGTTTGTCTATTAATCCAGCTCTGGAAATTTCCTCGCATCTGCGCACAGGGTTTTCGCGTGTTGCTTGACTTGGTCGGTCTCTCGCGGGCCGTCAGTGTCTGTGTGGAAGTCAAGTGCTGAGGTTGGCCTGGGAAACTTCTCGTCGAATTGTGGGTGATGTCTGATTATTGTGTGAGTCTTAATTGATTATAATATTAGATAATGTACCTTGTGTCCACCAGACAGAAGGGTTTTAATGAGTTAACTATAGGTTTGTCGTAATCGATGAAAATGCACACATGAATTATTGTATTGTCTTGTAAGACGAACATGCTAAAATGGCGATGCTAGACTGTCTAGAAATTCTTGCAGATAGGTAACTTTTCTTATAATTTGCTATTTGGCCGATCTCCTTATATTATGGCCTTCTCTGATTTACATTTTCTAGTTTTTTGTACAGTTGAAAGAGAGCTTACTAGTGGTGCTGAGAATCTATTTTCAGATTCTCGTGTATCGCCCTCTTAATATAGCTAACTTTAGAATCTTTTACAAGGATAGTTCTCGATGCTATGATAAGCAGCACAGATATTCATATTTGTCATTGTATTTGGCTGTAATTTTATACACGTTTACTATGTTTGTTCATTGTATCATTATGTGCAGTGGTTTTTGAGGCTGAGTTAATTACGATGTAAATTAGTCGTAAAATGATCAAATTAATTTGGTGGAAAAGAAGTTTACGGATAACTATATTAAAAGACTAATATGAAGAATTTTTCTGTAAGTTAAGTCAACAGCCATTAGTAGTGTTCTTCAATCAAACCAATTTATAGATTGTGGGTCATTTCAGTATGAATTTAGGTAGTACCACACAGGCCTATATACATGACAAATTAATTTATTATGCGGTATTTCTATTGTGAATTAAATTCGTATAATAGTCAATTATGGTCATTTAGTTAATAACTAATTTAATCCAGCTTTAGGGTAATTAAACACTTGATAAAGCAAATATTACTGTAAGTTAAAAGACTAGCCATTATTAGTAGTAGTGGTGTTTTGGGGATGACGTAGTGGGTGGCTTGGGTGGCTTCGAGGGGAAGGTGGCCCGCGCCACCAATGACGTTACGCGGTAGGAAGGGGAGGTGGAGGGGCGCGGAGGTGGAGCGTGGAGTGTGTCACGCGGTACCTATGACGTCACACCCGTTTTTGAACCGGTCTCAGCAGGAGGTCAAGTCCGAAAATAGCCTACCCCAGCTTGTAGTGACCGGATGTTGTCTAGACACGCTAACGGTTTTTTATGCCATAGGCTAACCGTCGTCAGTGGTTCGTTCAAAAATAGAGTACCTTAGCGTGGGTCCTGCATGTACGCCAACGGTTTTTACGTCATAAGCTAACCGGTCTCGGCGGTTCAAAAATAGCGAATCTTAGCATGGGACGTTATACGCAAATATAAATACATGATCCGCAGTCGACTTGGTTCATTCAGCTGATAACCGTCATCATGGACGCTACTAAATTTTTCAAATGTGATCAGTGCGACGCCAAATATAGACAAAAACATGACCTGAACCGGCACGTCAGACAAAGGCACCTGTGACGTTTTTGCGGTTTCATATACACAGCGCGACGTATTAACCAGACACATGCAGGAGGCACATTCCGACAATCGACTAGTCTTTGATAAATGAGGTAAAAGTTTCACATCTCTGCGGAATCTAAACCGCCATTTGGAATCTACACACCATACATTGAATCCATCTGAAATGTACCGTGGCATCGAACCCAAGACTTCGACACCGACCACCAGACCGTCAGTGATACGGATAGCTGTAGGCAACCAAGTCATTGATTACTCGGTACGTGTAATGGATATGAGAGAGATATATTAATGTGGTGACGTAGGTACGCGGTCATCTCATTATAAGTTTTTTGTTCCAGCCCAATGCAGGCTCAACTCAGCAGAATGCAGACGGAGGTCATTATAACGGAGGAGGAGCCGTCCCCGTCCCATGCCAGATGTTGACAGACGTGGGGGTGCCTTGTCGCGTGCGGTGGCAGATGTCAACACTCAAGGAGTCATTGCTTCGGCTGATGTGAGTAGTATACTACTACGTGTTCTTACGCCTCCCACATGTTTGTAGTACGCATTCATACATAGTTTTTCTTCTTCTGTATGTTTCAGAATGTCTCACCGCCACATGTCGTCAACCAAAGAAGCCATTACAATATGGTCGTGTCCACACCACGGGTTAGTATACACACAACAGTTCATTCACGGGTTTTTCTGTCTGTTAGAGAATACGCTAATGCGTAACGTCTTTTTTATAATTACAGAAAGACCGAACAGCCACTCACACGGCTCCAAATGTCAACCATTATTATCTGGGCGCGGTTTCTTCAGAGGTTAGTACTACTATGTGTTCATTCATAGATTTTTTTTATATCTGTTAGAACCATACGGGATGCATACATTGTATCCTGTCTTTTTACAGAATGATTTCCGCAAAGTGGAGACTGCCTTCAAATCAAGAATAGCTACCTATGCAGCCACAAACATACCGCAAGATGACCTGGAGAGCGGCCTATCAGCTTACAAACCCAAGATGGAGGCACTGGTGAGGGAATCTATACAACAATTTAGTTCTATAAAATTTAAGTGGAATGTGATTTTGAGAACTTGCAAGGAAAATCCACTCTGCGTAATTTCAAATAAAAAAATGAAGTCGCCGTTGTAACGACCAATCTGTCAGAACTGTTAGATCAACAAATAGAGAAAATTCTTAAAGAACATCAGGACATAGCCTTACGAGGCTCTGGGTTCGTGTTGAAGTTCATCCACAAAATAGAAGTCCGCATCAATCATTACAAGCCTTTTGCGAGGAGAAAATTCATGCTCTTACCGCAACGTTTTAGACATTTAAAGTCTCTAGTGAATATCGATAACATGACCAATTCTGTTTTAAATATTGTGTATTGGCAAAATTTATAGAGGACGGTAATGACTTAGGGACTTCTTATCTGAACAGACCGTAATTGGATTATTGGACGAAAAGTACCACTGGAGCTGCGTAAAATTCCCGGTAGCATTACAAGACCTTGATAAATTTTCTAAAAGGAATAATATATCGATCAATGTGTTTGGTTTAGACGAGCTGGATGAAGTTGTACCAATTAAAATTGCTGATAGGGAGTTGGACGACCATAGAGACTTGCTCTATGTGTGCGATGAACAAAATTATCACTATATCTTAATTTCTGATTTTCACGCATTCATAAGGCATTTGGTCACAGCTAGCATAAATCAGACCAGAGTATGCAAACGCTGTTTTACGCACTTCCAAGCGTATGGTTCCCAGTCAGCCGAGCAGAGACTTGAGGCTCATTTGGCAGTTTGTAATTAGTTCTCTCCCGTGGAATGTGAATTTCCGAAACGCCTGGAAGTTTGCTTCACTAAGCACGAATATTCGCAGAAGATTAGGTTCGTCATTTATGCGGATTTCGAGTGCTTATTCTAGCCGATTGCCGGATGTCAAAATGAGCCTGCAAAATCCTGTACTCCGCATTATAAAAATGTACCTTTCATTTACGCCTATTGTATTAAGGACTTGGAAGGAGAATATTCGAATCTACGACTATACATAGGCCCCGATGCACGAGCCCATTTTATGAGTTCTCTTGTAAAAGACGTAAAGTCTGTTGATGCGATTTTAAACTCCAAAATCAAACCCATGATCCCTCTTACGGCAGAACAATTCAAACAGTATATGAACAGCACCATCTGTCATATTTGCAGAAAGGAAACTTTACCGATGAAAATTACAAAGTACGTGACCACCGTCACGTGAGCGGGCAGTTCAGAGGACCGGTCCATAGGAACTGTAATTTAAATTACAGAAACCAGTCATTCGTCCCGGTGGTAATGCACAACCTTTCAAATTACGATGCACACTTTATCATAGCACAACTTGGTTTCAATAAGAACAGAACTAACGTCATTGGCAACTTTCAAGAGAAATATGTATCATTTTCTAAATTTATTCCGTTCTCTTATTTGAAAAGGGGAGGTATGGAATTGAGATTTATTGATTGTTTGCGGTTCATGGCAAGCAGCTTGGAAAAGTTGGCTAGCAATCTACCCAAGGAAAAATTCATAAAGAGGCGGAAAGCTTTCGGTGACAATGCCGATTTGGTGTGTCGCAAGGGGGTCTTCCCCTACGATCACGTTACCTCGCTCGAAATTCTATAAGAGAAAAAATTACCGCCTAAAGAGGCGTTTTACAACAATCTCACCAATGTGGGTGTCTTCGACCAAGACTACTCTCACACTGTTAATGACTGGAACTCATTTTCGTTCAAGTCTTAAGGGAATATTCATACTTATATTTAAAAACAGATGTCTTGATTTTGACCGACGTTTTCGAGAATTTCAGGCAAATTTGCCACGACACTTATGGGCTAGATCGTTTTTTTATTCCACTGTTCCGGGCTTTGCATACGCAGCCATGTTAAAGTTTACACAGGTAAAGTTGGCTATTTGAAACGATATGGATATGGTGCAGATGTTTGAACGTGGAATCAAGGGAGGAATTTGCCAATGTGTTACGAGACACGCTGCGGCAAACAATGAGCTGTGAGAGGATTATGACGAGTCGACAAAAAATCTTACCTTTACCACCTCGACGCCAATAACGTCTATGGCTACGCCATGTCGCAGGCGTTACCTATAGGTAATTTCCGTTGGCTTGAGAAAGATGAGATCGAATCGCTCGACATCGTCTCCATACCGGTCAACTCCAACGCCGGATACATCCTTGAGTTCGACTTGCAATATCCAGAAAACCTACACGAGGCTCATAGAGATCTGCCATTTTGCGCAGAAATGAAGTGTCCCCCGGGTAGTAAATTCAAGATACTTTTGACCACGCTTGCGGATAAACAAAATTACATTGTGCATTATTCTGTGCTTAAGGAGGCGCTGCAATACGGGTTGAGATTGTCAAAGATTCATAGAGTCATTAGTTTTGAGCAAAGCTGTTGGTTGATACCCTACATAGATTTCAATGCTTATAAAAAAGGGCTGCCAGTAATGAATTCGAGAAGGACTTCTTGAAATTACTAAATAATGCCGTTTTTGGAAAAACAATGGAAAATGTCCGAAAGAAGAGGGTTGTATCGGATGAAAATTCAATGTCGAAATTGGTGGCTAAAAGCACCTTTCTAGATAGAACCATATACAATGAATCCCTTGTAGGCGTTCACTTTGCCAATACAAGACTCGTCTTGGATAAAGCCATCTATGTAGGCATGTCCATTTTAGAAATATCTAAAACTAGAATATATGAATTTCACTACGACACCATGAGAAAGTATTTTACAAACAAAATTAAGCTCAATTACATGGATACTGACAGCATTATATACAAGATCGAATCCGATAATCTCTTCCGTGATTTGATAAATTTGATAGTTGAGCTGGATACTAGCGTCTACCTACCCGAACACCCCTTGTATTCCCCCAAATCAAAGGAGTGGTCGGTAAATTCAAGGACGAAGGTGATGGCCATACTATAACTGAGATTGTAGGCCTTAGAGCAAAGATGTTATCCATAAAGTTTAACGATATGAGTATAAATAAATTGAAAGGAATTAATAAATGTGTTGTGGAGAGAGAACTCTCATTTGACGATTATGTTGGCTGTCTTGAGAGCGGACAATCAACATTCTCGGTAAACAGGTTTATACGTTCATATAAACATAACATATTTTCGATTGCCATGAATAAAGTCACTTTATCTAGCAACGACGACAAGCGGTACATTTTACCTAATGGCGTGGATACCCTTGCTCACGGGCATTACAAAATCAGGGATGATGACGATGTCGATGAACCTGTAGCTAAATTTATTCTTGTAACTGTATTGTGTAGCAAGGTCAGTTGTAAACTGTATCATTATATGTTATTGGCAGTAAAATAAATAATCTATAAACTTTCTACGTATTCAGCTCTAATATCTTGTTAGGTTCTTATATATACTAGTGCTTAAGGCTGAAAAACCTAAATTTCTCTAACTATTATATCAATAAGCACTAGCGGAAAGGAAATTTATTAATACTGTAGCTAAAAAATGTAAAGTGTGATGTATATTGCTTATGTTGTAAAGAAAAAATGTTTTCTGTGTCTTCTGTATGCTGTAAAAATGCCATAGGCAGAGAATAAATAACCATATGTTCTGTGTATACTGATAAATGTATTATGCTGTGTGTTCTGTATGTAAATAAAAATGCCTTCGGCAAAGAATAATTATCTGTGTGTAAAGAAAAATGTGATACTAAGCTGTTATGATGTGTGTCTTGTGCAATGTATTATGGTAATATCAGAGGCAAAGGAATGTAGGATGGAGAACGGAAATAAAAAACTCATGAGATGACTATACTTGAGTCTTTAATGAAGTAAAAAACAAAAACACATGTGTACCTTCACACTCCCTCATCCTGTATCACGCTGATGCAATATTATATTTATGAATCCATGAATTCTTGGATGCAGGGAAACCTACCCATTTGTCCAAAATCATATCCCCTTTACGGCGTAACACGTTTTGAGTTATGTAAGTGTCTGGAAACCTGCTTTTCTGTAATTCTTCGGCATAAAAAGCACCCTCAATATCAGAACCTTCCAAATCTCGTAGCAGATAAGTAGGCGGAGAAGTGGATTGGATTCCTTGCACCTTGAAAATCTCCATATTCCACGAAGGTAAGTAGCCTTTTTTAAACATGTTCCTATGTTATGAAACACTTACAAAGTCGCCTTTTACAAACTTTGGTACTGCATATGGCTCCTTGTACCGATACACAGTTTTCAGCAGGCTATCGTCCTTGACTGGGTTAGGATTCATTTTATTGGTGGTGTGAATCCTAACATTGTAATGTCTAATGAGTTCTTGCAATATGCCGAGCCACTTATTACTTCCCCCGGCAGAAAATTCACGGTACATGTTTGTTTTAAGAGTTCTTATGAATCGTTCAACATTGCACGCCTTAACGTTGGAGTATGTAGAATAATGGTCGATGCCATATTTCTGCCTTAAGGCTTAAAAATTAGCGTTATACTACTCCTTCCCCATGTCGGTCTGAAGGTTTTTAGGCGGTGTTTTAACCGATTGAAGTATGTCATTCATGGCTGCGGTAACATTTTCACCAGTTTTGTTCTTCAAAGCTCTTGCGTATGCAAACTTGGAATATGCATTTATGCATACTAACATGCACTTAAAACCTCTGTTTTCCTTATGATACGGAATCATTTCAATCAGGTCGCTCTGCCACAAATCATTTAGTCCTTTCAGTGTCACGTGACGCCTTGGAGAATTTGTTCGAGCAGGTTTAAGAAGCTCGTATTCGATTTCACGTTTACTCATTGTATCACGTTACTTTCTCTTAACTCTGTTATAATCTCCAATATTTCGTTGTTATGCGAGTAATTCCCCGCTTCAGATGATGCTACGAACAAACGAAGTCTCTGAACCAGTTTATTCGGGTCATCGTAGTATTTATAGTCTCTTTTGTGATTCGTATGTAAGTCCTTCCACAGGCCCTTTCATCAGACTGGTTTTTAAGTCTTGTGATCACCGTCTACCTCGGCCTCCTCATCCTAGGGAAAAAACTTCGTAATGACGTCTTTGTATTTTTGAGTGTTTGAAACTCGTATCTCTTCGTTATCGTCGTAGCCGACTATATGAGCGCTAGACTTCTCCAATATTTCCTTATACGTCTCAAAGTCGTTATTGTTGTACAACTTAGGGTAGGGTATGCTTTTGGTAAGCAACTCCATTAAACCGCGGCGGGAATGGTATCTCTTATTGCCGACATATATAATCGTTTTTAATTGTAATGGGGAGCGTGCCGATGGAAAAAGTCTGTCTGTCCGGATTCTGTCTTATACCGTAAATGGTATCCACGTTTCTAGGCCTTAATTGAACTAGTTTCTGAACATAGGTCCCAGATACACGGCCATATACGCTTTCCAGCATGGACTTGTAGTATTTTACAGGGGTCTGCTCCATAGAGGGTATGGGTTTGTATTCCATTTCATCATGCTGCGATTTGTCTTTACTCAGAGTGACGAGCTGTTCCAAAGGCTGCGTTATAGGTTGCACAATGTCATAAAACTCGTGTTTCGACTGAAATTCGGCTTTTCTTATTGACAAATATTTTTTTCGTAAAGAATTGGTAAGTTTTTCAATTTCTTTCTTCATTTTCCTCTGATCATCACTCAATGATGGATTCATTTTGAGTGTTGTCTATTTTTTAGATTTCACGCGTTTTATAGTTGTATTCGATCGTGACGGGAACATCACGCGAAAATGCGCCCGTGTTAAACAATAACACATCACCAATCGAGACATGAATGGGTTGATTAATGTCAACAGCTGTTCCATTTAACGTTGTACTCAGATCGTCTGAATCGGCCGTGTCAACAACCGTGATTCTTCCATCGTAGATTAATTTTAGCCGCGTGTCACTGTAGAGTTGAAAAAAACTGATTTGCCACATGTTGTGCATAGTCCCCGCTGTTCTCTGCATGAGGTATTTTAAAGCAATAACATCATCTCTAAGCTGCGACTGATGTTGGATAAGTAGCTTTATCATATCGGTAATTTTATTCAGCACTTGGCCCATGGTTTTAAACAATTCAATGTTTCTTGAATCAATAAAAGAATCACCTTTGTGAAAATCTTTCTGTGTCAAAAGGCTGTCCACGTATTCCATCGTCGCGGCAATGTGGCGCTCTGTAGGTTTGCCAACGTAGCGTATTCGTTTACCTTTGACCGAATAATTGCCTACTGCGTCTTGAGGTAGTGCTATTTTATCGATGTATCGCGCAATTAACGGCGATCCAAATCTGTCGACGCCCATAGCCCCTCTGCATGCGCATGCGCGTGCATTTACATAGTCGTCGTGTAGATGCCTTAGATCTAATGCGTCCTGGTTAAATACGATCAACAAGTTACAATTGTCTCTTACCAGATGCTTAGGTATTCTCGCATACGACTGGGCTAGATAAAACATATCTAGAGAAATATGTCTTCCCATGCTAAAATAATTCCTTATGGGGCTTTGAGGTTCTGTCATAATATCGTCGAATATCACCACGGAATTTTCTCGTACTTGGTGAGGCTCTGGCATACTGTCTCTGTCGTATAGCGGCGTCGACTTTTCTCCCAACAACAACTTTTCGGCGCTTATTGTTCTATGCTCATATGTTTCTCTTCGTGTCCTAATCTATGGGTATGTGAGCTGAACTGGCTACTTGTTTTTGCACTATAGAACTTGTGTTTATTTGTCTGTGTTGTCCTATCTGTCTGTCGGGGGTCGTGTCTTCGATCCGGCATTCACCTTAAGAGTGAGGAAAACCCCGAAAAACCTCACTCGGATCGGCTGCTATGAGTGATGCCCATAGCAACCCGTGCACTTTAGACAATTGTCTTTATTTTGGTGCCCGGTTGGCCCTAGGAGTCTGAGCAATCTCCTAGGGTGTGTGTCTCACTATCGGTTGTCTCGAATTTGTGTTATCTAGACATCGTCAATTTCTTGTTGCTTCCGTATGACTATGGCTTGTGTTGTGAAGTCTTTGAAGGTTTCATTGGCATGTTTTGTCGTCCAGATCGAGAGTTCTGGTGGCCATCTTTCTCCGGCCTGTGAGTGTTGTGTGTATTAGTTCTCGACGTAAAAGTAAAGTGATCCCTATACAGGCCTTGGAGGCCCAGAGGGTTCCAGGAGGATGAGGATCTCAGATTTTGGACATTCGGCACTTGAAGGTGGTAAGGTTGTCAGCCTTACGCACCGGCCGCCTTTACCCCCAGGATTGCTCCTGGTACTCATTTCTGTTAGAGGCTGAGTCGACCCCAGGGGCATAGTGCCACTAGAAGGATTAGGCCAATTGAAAAACTCCAACGACCTCATCGGGAATCGAACCCGCGACCTTCCAGTTTGTAAGGCAGCGCCTCAACCACTACGCTACGGCGTAAGTACTCGACGTGCTTCTCTAAATTGTGGGCATGTATATAACGCGTGGTACATTGTGTCTCTTTCGCTGTCTTCACAGTAGCAGAGGAAGTCTGCTGCCCGATTGAACCTATATATGTTTGCTGTGAAGTAACCGTGGCCTGAGTAGAACTACGTGGTCGCATAATCTATCCACAAGTGTTTTTGTTTTAGCCTAACTCTGACGCTTGGAAAGTAATCTTTTGTTATGAGTCCTAATGGGGAATCTTTCCACCGTCTCTCCCACACTGCAATTGTATGCTCTCTTAGTTGGGAGTTAAGCTCCTTTCTATTTCTGTTTTCATAGGCGTCGTCTGTAATTTCGATTTCTCCAATCCTCGTGGGATGGCGTTTTCTAATTTTGTAGGCAGGATATCGCAGGGTAGACCTTTTCCTCTAGTAGGTTATCGATCGGGATTTCCCCGGCTATCACTGCGAGCGCATCACTAGATATCGTTGAGTAAACACGCGCTACTTTGAGTAGTGCTCTTCTTTGTGCTGAGAGTAACTTTCTTTTGTGCCGAACTAGTAGGTATGGCGCCCAACCGTGGGCTGCATACGTTATGAGTGCAACGAATACTGCGCTGTATAGTCTCTTGTAATTTGTATATTTGTAACCCCATGTTTGGCCGGATAGTTGCCCTAGTGCATGGAATAATCTAACTGAGGTGGTACAGATTTTGTTTACTTGTGCTTCTAATCTATTACCTGTAACCCTTTTTCCCATTACTGATTTATTTTCAACTTATTCTGGCAATTGATTTTATAGGTTTTTTTAACTTGATTTCTTTAAGCCCAAACTTTAACTCTCTTTCTCTCAAGCAAAACGTTAACTCTCTCTCTCTTTAAAGCAAAACTGATTCTTTAAATCGCTTTCTCTCAAGCATAACTGATTATTTTTAACTCGCTTTCTCACAACAAATCTAATCCAACCGCTTCACGCAAATCCTCGGATGTTACATAAATTGAATGGATTTTCTTTATTTCTGTAGTCCCAATTTTCCGCTGGACTACTCGGTCAAACTTTTCTGTCGGTTTCCCTGGTGGCTCTCTCTCTTTTGCAATACATTGCCAGAGTCGGGGTCATGACTCCCGGACCCTACAATCCTTTGCGCTGTGACTTCCAATATCCACAGCCATCTGGGATCCACTTTCCGTTGAGACCCAGAATTTATGAATATCTGCATACTCGCTCGCAGTTCTGCCTCCTTGCAGTCTGCATTCTCGCAAGACTAACTCCCAGTTTGTCTGCTTTCCGGCAAGACTGCTCTCCCGCAAGACTGCCTTCCCTAGGGAAATTTCTCTTTTATAGGCCAATTTACTCTCTCTTTATCGCAATCCATTGCCAGAGTCGGGTCGCGACTCCCTCACTCTGCAATCTTTTGCCATGTGCCCTAACTTGTGACAAGTTATGCACTTAATAGAGCTTCTGAATTCCTTTGCTAGATGCTCTATTCTGTTACATAGTTTACTCTCTCTCTTTTTCGGTAAAACATTGGAATCTCTCTACTTAATCTGTGGATTTTCATTAATTTTGTGGTCCAGTATGGGTTGGTTTCACATTAGATCTTCGATCACATTCTCAGCTTCTGCCTTATCGATAATTTCTTTAATCGATATTTCCTCTGAATCTGTTGTTACCGCTTCGCGAACATTTATTTTCATCATAATTGGAATTAATTAGCACGGTACGACCTAGCCTTACTCTTATTTTTCTGTTTACCTGCTTTCAGTAAATTTCTCAATACTTCTCAGACAAATCTACCTAATCTCAAACACTTCATTTCTTATTTATTCTGCTCACTTAAATGAACTTTTATTAACATCATTATTAAATTCTGATTGACAATTAATCATTATTAATATCATGAAAGCGTAATAAATTTAGTCTTACTTAATTTTCTGTTCAATTGATTTACTTATTAATTAATTAAATGAATTAATTGCTTATTCCTTTTATAAATTGGCGACAAATGAGGCTGTGCGAATTTCTAATGGGGATTTTCTTACGACTTAACAAACACCTGTACTTACGAATAAAGAAGACATTAGGAGGGAAGACACTGTTCCTTGGAACTGGCAGAGTTGCTCCTCCCGAACCCAGGATAGAAGGTTCGTTGGCGAAGGTGATAGTCCTCGGACCTCAGGTTGGCTTCGTTCAGAAGAGGCACTACGGTGAATGTCTTCGACGGGAAATACCGGAATTCGGGCACTCCTTAGCGTAAAGAAGACGTGATGATACCTGCTCCCTCGGGAAGCGACGTCAGCAGCAGAAGAATAAGACGATGAAGAAGAAGCAGCTGCAGTTATCTCTCGTCCAAGAGGTCCCTCGTCCGAATAATTGTTGTGCACATAATTTTTATTTTTTTTATTTTCTGTTTTCAAAATTGCCTCTTGTTTTTGAGATACTTGCAGGGAAGAGTTACAGATGCTTACGCCTTTCGTTGATCCACAACGCTGCCACCATGTCGTATAGCAGCGTCGACTTTTCTCCTTACGGAGAGTATGTCTCCACCGTTTCTACGCCAATGCGTAGATTTACTCTGATTTACTTAGCTTTTGTTTGATGTGTAGAGATGAGATGTCACCATCTTGAAGTTTTAGAGTAGTTGACTCACACACGTTAATACGTGGGTCTATCTCCTTAGAGATAATTGAAAAGCGAAGACTACAGATGAGAACAGATGTTTATTCACAAATACAGACACTATGGCTACATGTTGTTGAAATCGTTGACCTAAGACAAAATCCGACAATTACATGGTATGCGTTGTATTTATGCATTCATGAGGGGGAGGAGCTAAATCACTCTTATTATATTGTTGACCTAAGACAAAATCCGACAAGTACATGGTATGCGTTGTATTTATGCATTCATGAGGGGGTGGAGCTAAATCACTCTTATTATATTGAGTAACTATGATTTCAATAGATTTCTAGGCTGACTAAAGAAAAACTCATTATGTTTGTTATGTTCTAAGTCTAGCTACCTCAGCATTACTTACACAAGTTAGTTATTATTCCGCAATATGATGGCTGTTGCACTTTGACCCAGCACTCCCCAGTACTGCTTAATAATCGTTTTTATTTCCTTATTGGGAAACAGTGCAGGCTAATGACATGAATACTGAAATCCCTTCCTTGTTTAGTTCATTGCCTTCTTATTTTCTAAGTATAATAATAATTATACTACATTCCCCCCTTATCTGAAAAGACTGAGATTCTAACCTCTGGCTTTTAAACCTTGACTTGACTACTCCAAATTTCTGTTTCTTTTACTTTTGTTAAATTATGTACTTCCTTTTTTACACCTTCCTTTTCGCTTTAATTACTATGAGATGCAAACGTATACTTTGCACTTTCTAACCCTTCATTTTACAATTCAAAATTTTCTAACATGTCTTTTTAATATACTTGTTAACTCTACTCCACCTTCAAGTACATTATCTGTATTATTTATGTTTTATACAACATTTAAAATCATACAATAATGTTACAAAAATATCACATATACAATAAACAACATTGACTTTACCTTATCTGTTTCTTCAATAATCATACTTTTCTTCTTCTCTATAATCCTCTTATTTCTTAAATCCTCGATGTTAAATAATATATGTTAAAATGGTAATTCAATTTCAATATCAGCAAATAACTTAAATTCATGCCAAAAATATAACAAATTGACATCAGTATTATACCATATTTAAAATTTATTATATGTTTTCTTTTTCAAATGCTAGGTTACTTCTGATGTAATTCCTTTACACTGATCTCCTAGTATCACATTTACATTTAACCACTATTCTTTTGAAAAGCTTCATATCGATAAATTTTCATTTTTAAATGATGAGTAAAACACTAATTACTTTCAAAATTAATTATCAATACAGTGGTACGACTGTTTATAAAGCATTTAATTTTTAACATGTCTATGTTATTACTTAAGTATTAAAATGCACAGTACCAACACATTCCTACACCTAGTAAATAATTAAATATAAAAACATTTTCTTTTCACATCCACGTGAATTTCTTTAATTTCTTTTACTTTGTAATTTCTTTCTGAAAATATCTTACCTTTTATTAATAAGTTGATCTAATAAAATAACTGAAAGTACACACACTAATTATTTACTTTTAAACTTGGATCACTACTTAATGAAGAAATGTAACTATTAATGTGATCCTATATCTTGTACCATTATCTTGATTTGACGGAAAGTTATAATGTAACTATACACTTTATCTTTTAACTAAAAATAAGTTTCACTTCAAAACGCTACGCTGGCATTTCTACTGTCCTATATTCATATTTTAATATTATTTTTTTCACTTCTAATTTTGATTGAAATTCCATTTCACTTCCCACTTCATAACTACGCTAGCATTTCGAGCATCCTATCTCAATGCGTTATATCATTATTTCAACTAAAGTTCAAATATTAATATTCCGCAATACTGTTAATTTACTGTGTATGTTTATTTAAATGTATTCTTTATTCTGATTCATATTAGCATTGACTTGACACTCTCTAGATTACTCATTTAAATCGTTTTTAATATTATCATTCCTCTTATCTTTAAATTTAATCATTTATCAAATTCCTTACCTTTTCTAAAAACAATTTCTGACACAGTACACTAAATATTTTTTCCAACAAATAAAAAATAAAAAAACTAACTCTTTTATTTCCAAAGTCGAGGAAATAATTCCCTTGTTTCCTTTCTCTTTAACACTCCATTAAATATCTTTTCCACTTTGGAAATTTAATCTTGATTTATTCAAATTAGTTTAGATTGGAAATACAATCTGTAATTTCCTACCATATGCAAAACGATACACTCACAAATTTTCTTAACTCATTCCATCTTTACTTATACTCTTCCTGATATTCTTTAATTACTTACTACCTTCCTTAAACACCATCTCCTTGTTTATTCGTACAAAAGGCGATTTCTTTCACTTCATCAAAATATATTTTCAACTTTAACTGTGGTTTTGGTAATTTATACTTCCTTTACTCACCTATTATTATTATCTTAATCAATACACAAATTTTAATAAAATTCTTATCCGCATATATATTTTTCTCTCTTTGCATCTACTTAAATTTCATTAGAGTAGGCGAGCTGTACGAATTCGTTTCGTTTCGACACCTTCGCGCAGGTGCGCGCGCATGGCAAATAAAGAAAGAGACATCGTTGCCGTGTAGATTTGACGTGAGGGGGGATTTTACCGCGCTCATTCATGTTGCATTGTTATGTGAAACAATTTTGTCTTAAATAACAGTAAAACATAATTTCTACATCATGCAAGGAAGAATAATAATCAATTTATGATAAGATTGAAAATAATTTACAAGCAATGTACTTAAAAAGTATCCATTACACATCCACATCCTCTTCACTTGAATCTGTATTTTCCGAATCAGTTTCATTTACATTTATAATGATTGGTTCCATCACACTGTCTGCTGCTACTTCACGGCGATAATCTTCCTCTTGCAATCGTTCGGCATGTTTGACACAATCTGCCCATGCTGCAATCGAAATGCTGTATATCGCCTCATGAGTTAGCTTTTCTACATCACAAAGTTTAAATGTATTGTTTCTGCTAGCCACATAATCTTTGACTTGTGCCCATACCAGCTCGATGGGGTTATATTGGCAATGATACGGCGGCAAACGCACTACTTTGTGACCATGCTGCATTGCAATAGTGTCTATTTCGTACTTATTGCAAAGTGGCTTGTTTTGCTTCACCAGTTGGAGCAATTCTGCACGCGTTTCCGAACTCGACTGAGGTATGTTCTTATTGGCTAACCATGTTACAATATAAGATTTTCTCGTGTTCGAACATGGTGACTTGTCTACAATCAAAGAATGAATTGAGGCATTGTCCATAACAATTACGGAGTTCACTTCCAAATATGGCAGTAATTGTTCCTCAAAACACTTTCTAAATACCGCAGCAGTCATCTCTGTATGGTAATCGCTGCTCTTACATTTTGATCTAGAGCGAAATATTAATTTGCTCTGGGGTATAAACCCTGAGACCGCCGAACCTGCATGACAAACAATGAGGCGACTACATTCCCCGATAGGAACCTTCAAGCCTCCAGAACCATCGCTCATTTTCCAGCATGCAGGCCTCGAATGGTTCTGATTAACCCAGGTTTCTCTAGATAGTATATCTGCGACGAACCGGCCTTTCTAATTTCATGCATTTCTCTTAAAAACCTTATTCGAGCTGCAACAATATCACTTCGTTCTAGCAGGAATTTCCTGCTTGCGATATTTGACTTGCGATATTTAAACCCCATGCCAGTAGGGGTAGGGAATCTTTGTTCAGTCCCACTACCACCCCCAGAGTCATCCCCTCCCCAAAAATCTCCGCGCAGCCAGCCAGCGCTGCGGTGAAGGCCATGCATTGTGACGATCCATCCCACCCAAAAATTGTATTTTAGGGGCCTAACTGTTGATGTTAAGTGCAGCGGCGAGGCTCCGCACTGTGCTGTTCCCATTCCAAAGCCTTTTGGAACATCTAGGTTATCATATGAAACCACCCCTCCCCTCTATCACTAAGTTAAGCCCAAAAATAATAAAATTCATACTCACCATAACCATGATGACGTAGCATCCATTGCTAAAACTATGACAATGACGTATAGGAAGCTAGGATAGGAATTCAAGGTTAAATGTAAAAGGAAAGAAGCATTCAAGGATGCTTCGTTCCTCTTTTGAAATAAGAACAAAGGAAACATGTTAGTAAAAATTATTTATTTGAAGATCATCCTTCACCAGTTCGTACATTGTCAAATTGTACATATTTTGTTGGGGTTCATCATTGTCTGCAATGGATTTCACTTCCTGCTGAATCATGGAATATTTCGAAAGAATATTCAGCAGTGAAGTACTGTTGAGCGTAAGAAAGTTTATTTCATCCACAGATAAAATAACAAAATTACCCTCACAACGAATGATACAACCTTTTAGATTTTTTCTAGTCTTGAGTTGTACATTCTCTTCAACACACTTGTAGGGTAGTTTGGAGCACAAATGTTCACATAGTTTAGGAAGATGCATAAGAATAGAGCTGAAATAATATGGAGTCAGTATTACACTTTTTCCACCACTTTTTCCAATTTCAGCAGCCGCAGAATACTTCATAGATGGGTAATACCCAAAACTGAGGTACAAGGTCCTTTTAGGGTTTAGAAAATAAGTTCGTCGTAGCAAAGCATGTCCATGATGCACAGGTGTCGGCGTAACCCTCTTCTTGCACCTAGGATTAGCGATCTTCCTGAGATCCTTTCTTCCCATGGTCAAGGCGTAAACTGCTCTGACGATGAAGACAACAGCCTCTTTTATGCTGAAACAAAGGATGCATCGTGTCTCAGTGAATTGTCTGGAGGGCAGCGTTTGTTCTGTTTTACAAGGTCGTTAAAACCAAGCCATTGTAGCATGGCGTGGGCGTGCTTCAAGGCACAGGGAACGGCTGGAAATTTGTGACAAGGTAAACCACAATTGTACGTATGTAGCAAATTGCCAGGAGGAGGACAAAACAGCTCCTCTAGATTAATAAATGTTCTGTTGCAGATACTTTCCAAAAGTTCGCATTTTTCTTGACCAAATGCGTAGAGAGCAGTGTAGCCAGCCACTACATCGTTCAAAATAGTATTTAGAGCAGCGTAGGGTATGAAACCGTCTGTGAAATGTATTCCATTCTTATTGTCGTTGTTTTGCTCGTAAATTTTAGGATTTCCACCATATGGGCTGGTGAAATGGTAGGTCTGAATAACATCTGGACTGCAAAGGGCAAGTTCTTTAATGATAGTCTCCCTCTTTGCTCCAGAGAGGTACTCAAAATCGACCACCAAAGCTCGAACCATCTTGACAAAGACTAATGATAAAATAGTATTGTACTCACCTTTTTATAGGCGTGAACGACATCCTTGGGCCCCTCGTATTTTTCCACACGGAGGTCCAAAGACTGCCCGAAACATGGAAACAACCTGGAGGTCTGGTTTTGTCCCAAAGATGTCCACAAACTCCTTCAGGTCCAATCCTTTGTTCATACAGTGTACAAACATGCAGACGTATTGTCCGCAGACTGATGAGTACTCGTCTTGCAGCTGTGTTTTATTAAATGTCCAGTAGGTGCAATTTCGACTAATAAACTGTTTTATAGAGGGAACAAGTGGCGGAAGGCCGTAAGAATCAAAATACAACCCCATGTTTTTGTCAAAACTCATAGCAACCCAGTGAGAGCCAGGAAGAGAACTCGGATCGAAATTGATAACAAAGAAATTTTGATTTTTGTAAATAAAGTGTGGCAGACGATCGCTAGGGTAAACTCCTGCAAATCCATCTACATGTCGTAAAGCGTGTTCAATTTGAAGGGAATTCATTAAAAGTCTGTAACGATTTGTCTCTGGTTATTAATCTCTATACAACTTTCGTATTCAGAGTAAAGGATGCAGGTGATTGCAGAAGGGAGAGCTTTATCAAACTTTGCCTCGATTCTCAAATTTCCGTTATTGGCTAGACTTTTGTGTCCTTCCGAGGCAGCGCTATCCGGGGTAAGATCAAAGAGCAACATGAAAAATCCTGCTATATACATATCGTGAGTGATTTGCATTCCGCTATTGGAATGATGTATCCCCGAACCACTAAATAGAGTATGATAAGCCAAAGTCGACAATTTTTCGTGATCTGTGGAAATTGAGAGGCCCTCCGGAGGGATCTGTTGTCCGTTCACAAACATGACAAAGGAATTTAGATTGAAATGCCGTAAATCATAGGGATTGGACGTCACCGTCCCCGTGAATGCACTGTTTTGTACCATGGCAAAGAGAATACGTTTAGGAATGGTGCCCAATATGGCATTATCCAAAGACACTGCTTGACTCCCCTGACTGAAGGTAAAAGTTTTCACATCCACCCTTGTGATATCGTAGCGAGCATTATGTCCGAGGGCCAACGTTTTAGCATGGGCTGTTAAAATATTAGGAGAAGCTCTAACCTTTTTCACATACAGTGCTGCATCTTGGAATTTAAAGTAAGCCTTGGTATCGTCCTTTTCACCAATCATATAAAATTCCCTCTTGGACTTGGTTAATTTAATGGCAATTTTCACCCCCGGGAGCATGAGTTGCGAAACGTTAAACAAATCCCCGTGCAATTTACCAATCATAATCATGTTTTTGGAAGATTTTCCCTTTTCGAATCTCTCGAGCCATCCCTTGTTTGAGTCTCCCGGCCCCAAAGTGCCATTCTTTTTGGTATTGTCCCCCGTGAGACCGGATAAAGCATTATCCAAATACCAGGAAGCCGTTGTCAAATGACTTTTTGCCGCGTCCTGCCCGTAAGCTAAAAGTGTTTCAAAGTAAGCCCTGTAATTGTACAAGTCCTCGGAAGGCGTTACAGAAGTACCATTCAAATTGACACTCAATTGACTAAACAGCGAATGCAATGTATTGTTTATACCGGTAACCCTGTCGTCGGGTCCTAAACTAGAACCGTCCCCTTTTACAAATTTCCCCTTTACCATTAACAAAATATTCAAGTCTGTATAGTGTTCGTTATCCGAGGGAATAACAAACTCCAAGACGGACTGTTCTTCGGGAGCGATGGGTTTGCATATCGTAGTGATGTTGCCCAATACCGAAGACTGGAGAGGTTTCCTGGCAAAGATGTCAAACTCTGACTTGGTACAGCCGAACATCCTGAACGTTATGAGCGCTTTCGTCGTTTGTTCTCGCTAAATATATCCCTGGCCACCATCGGTTGTACCTTAGATTCCCTCTTTTTCCTTCCCTTTCCTTGCATTTTGTTGACAAGACGATGAGTTGATTCTGTTAACCTGTTTGCAACGATATTGCCAACTTTTTCATCCCTTTTCTTACTTGCAATGTCAGAAAGGATATTTGCCCCTGCTGAAAGACTTTCGCGACCCACGGCTTTAGCCCCAGATACTAGGACAGGTTTGATAATTCTAAACAGACCACCGAGAAAACTTCCGATCCCTTGTCCCTGTTGTATGAAAGGAGAGCCCATGTACAAGGGTCCGACGAGATCGCCCAATCGTCCTCCCGTCTGATTGACATAGTACGATGTTAGTGGATCCATCTCGACTAATCGGTTAAAGGGTGGAACGTATCCTTTTAAAATGTAAGACGAGCATGGTGGGTTTTACGGAACTGCTAATACGGGCTAGTTCACCGTATTTATCTGTCAATTCGATACCTATCGTTTGAAAACTAGTTTTCTCTACAGGGACGTAATACACTTTGTCAAAAATGTGATGTCCGTTGATTTTAGGGAATTGTAAAATCCTTAGACATCTTACATAAGAATCACCAATCAATTGTGGTTCAATGAGGCTACAGTACACAAAGATGGGTTCCGTCTCCATTTCCGCCGGAACAAACTGTTTTTTATCTGTACGCAAGAAAAGCGTGTTCATATCGCTTGTGATCATTTTTATCATTGCCTTATTGACCAAGGAATAAGCTTCAAAAGTGGGTAGGGAATTTTTAATGGAATCGAGGAGATCCCCTATTCCATAATATATTCGGACGGGAAAATATATAACGTAATTCTTAGTTGTTGCACCACTCTCGTCACGAAGCGTTAAAGACATCTGTATGCTGTTGGAATCTGTGGAAACGTCGTTTGCTACAGCTCTCCAGGCATGTTCCCTCCCCAGTTTCTTAATCATTGCAATTTCCGACTGATGACTAATTAGATTTGCATGAAGTTCGCCCACCAACAACTCTTTGAGGGAATCGTCTTTTATCCTATCCCGGATGTCTACGTAGAGTTCTTGGAATGTTCGGTAATTTCGTTTAGGAAACACAATTCTACCAAATCTAGTGATTAAAATGTTTTGTGATACAACGTCCAGACCCCCACTGACGTCATCGGCATTGAGCGTTAAGTTTTCATAACCTTTAGGATACGATACTTCACACAGCCCGCATAGCCATTCTCCCCTCTCCAGACAGATATTTTGTGCCAGTTGCACCTGAAAGCTAGACAGTGTGTTTGATGTGAAAATATCGGAGGAGGAATCGCTCAAGAGCGTTATGTAAAATTCATCGCTCATTGTTTTTGTATGTCCTTGGCGTTGATCCAGGAATCGAAATCCGAAGAGTAACCTCTCCACCGGACGAGATGTTGCTTAATGCCTCTCACGACGCGAGTTTTAAGGATTTTATCTATCTTATAGACGGTACGTTTGGTAATTTTCACGGGAGTTATTTCATAACTGTAAAACTGACCCACGATAGGAGTGTTTTTCATGTCCACCAATTCGTAGAGTGGTTGGGGAGACCGTTTGATGACTTTAACAATTTTGAACACTTCGGTGGAATAATTTTGCTCGAAACCCTTGGCAAACTTCATTTTCTCCTTTCCTATTCTCACAGTCTGGCCTACTTTGAATTTAACGGGGCGTGGCCTGACACGACTATGTTTCTCCTTCATTCTCTTCCATATTTTCAAAATGTCACGGTCTGTGACCTTGCTAGGAGCCATTCCCGTACTAGAATGAATGGTGTTATTATAAGCCGAAACAAACAATTGCAAGACATCGATATACCTATGAGTGTTTTTGTAGGTAAAATACTTGTACATTTTAGTTTTCAGAGTACGGTTAAACCTTTCCACAACGGAACACTTGACGTCGGGATTTCGACACACCTGAAACTCTATGCCGTTCTTTGCGAGCAGATTCTGAAAGGACTTGTTTAGAAACTCTTTTCCCCTATCCGATCGTACAGTCAGTGGAATTCGTTTGAGGATGGATTTGAAAGCTGACGTCACATCCGTACCGCTCTTTGATTTCATAGGGACCACCCATGTGAATTTTGAAAAAACATCTATAACGACCAACAAATACTTTATTCCGTCGTTATGCTTGGCAAGATTTTGCACATCGACCAAATCGATTTCAAACACGTCAAAAATGTTATTCACCGTGTAGGGATTCCTAGCAAAACGTTTACGTACAGGTTTATGCAAAGTGTAGGCATCTTGTTGCAAAAGCCAATCTTTGATGTTTTTAGTAGATTTGGTGGAAGCTTGTTTTAATTTGGGCAGAGTTGAAAAAGCCGTAGGTTTTTCCGGATCGTAAAATAGTTTTTCCATTTTTTTCTTCTATCGTTTTTGACTGTAAGTCATCCAACCGGCAGGCTCTTCGTTAGCTTTAGAGGGAAACAAAGGAGCTATGATCTCTTTATACTTTTTACCCTTGCTAGATTTAATTTTACCAAACGATTCGTTATTTTGCAAATGTCCGTTGGTTAGTTTTAGGATTTCCTTGTACGTCTCTAAATCTTTCTTCGTCACTAGATTTTTATTCACGTTTTTCCTAGTTAACAACTCCCATAGACCGACGCTAGGTTTGTACCATCTATCGTGCAACAAGAGTTTATCGTTGTCGATTTCTATTTTCGAATTACCAATCTTAAACGAGTTGGTCTTTCTATCCTTGTAGATACCGAAAATAGTGTCTGTAGCCCTAGGAGAGTGTAAATAGTTTGCTAGATACCTTCCCGCTACATCTCCTAAAACGCTACGCGAACGTGTCTCTATATGTTCGATTTCTTCCCTAGGAGTACGTAATTGCACTTCTTCTTCCTCACTACTACTACTGCTATCCTCATCACTATCACGATGTCTAGGCAGAGGAGTCTTCTCTGCTGAACTAGCAGTCTCCTCCTCGTACACTTCTTCAGGACCTCTGAGGAAAGGAGGTGGTCTCTTTGAAGAATAAGATTGTGACTCCGGAGAATATACTAAAGTCTTACGGACAGATCTCTTGTTTTTCTTTTTACGCCGTTTGTGTCGTTTATTCTTCTCTTTTGTTTCAACAACTGTAATAGGTCGCGAATGAAGCTCTCTAACAAGTTCGGCTCTTTTAAGAATAGGATCCTGTTTTTCGCGAATTTTAACCCACTCTTTGTATGGATCTGCACTTTTTCTCTTTCTAACACAACCACCTCGTTTCAAGCCTTCCAAGTACTTGGTAGACACCAATAGCATTTTCTGTAACATTACGACCTAATTAAACTAGTCAATCCTGTCAACACAGCCGATAGTAGAGGTATTAGGAATCCTCCCTTCTGAACCACTAGTTTTCGTTTGCTAGACAGCGAAACCTTTTTATCGATCAACTTCCTAAGCAACTTCTTATGCTTTTTTAATTTACGTTTAGAACAGTCTGTAACCTTACAGTTTCCTTTCAAAACATTTAAAGCACACTCTATAATAGCTAATATGAGTTGTTTGTCTGAAGATTGCAATATGACTTTCCTAAGTCTAGGATTTGCTTTTCTCAGGACGTGTAATGTATGATAATGGGATTTGATCCGTTTCATGCTGTACGGGCGTGTACACTTGAGTGAGATCGGGAGGAAATATCTTTGTTCTAAATCTAAGCAGATCGTTTGTGTTTTGACAAAAGTCTACAAGCAAATAAGAATAGGGTTCCCTCGTAGCATCCCTGTATGCCTCGTAAAAAGCTTTCCAGTCTTCGGGGTAGACTTGTCTCGCCAGATATGCAACTTGATTTTTATCCCGCAGATTTCTAAAAAGAACCAAATATTTTGCGTTTAGGGATATATCTCTGCTATGAGCGGATTGGTGAAACAAGTTTTGTGTAATTAATATAATGCTCACGCCCCTATGATGTGACCCCCTTGTAAAGAGAGAGCTAACCTCCTTCGAGTAGGCCTTGTCCAGAAGGTCGTCTAGAATGATTAATGAGGGCTTTGGTGAAAGTTTGTCCTCGTTAAATACCGGGAGACCTTCGTGAAACGTGACGTGCCTATTAAATTTATCTTGGGCGGGTACAGAATTTACTTCTGAGTAACACCACAAAACGTGATCAAAAGTTTCCACAGAACAGAGTTCTTTCAAGTGATTAATCAACTTTATGCAAAAGGTCGTCTTTCCGCACGAACTAGGCCCACTTACTATCAAAGTGAATGGATGATCAAACTTTACACGCATAACACTTTTTTCTCATGGGTTTAGGCCCGTCAAAACAGCAGGTGGTGTAATGTTCCTCGCACCTTAAACACTCTCTAATGATTTCAAGTTGTTTCACATGTTCGGGAAGTCTGTGGTAAACCCTGTAAACACTTTCAGCTGCACATTCTGCTATAAACTTGGGGTCCAGGAATGTTAATTCTTCGTCAGTATGATTAATGAGATGCCCTTCACGAAAGAACTTTATCACAGCTCTCCACACTGGTTGGTCCATGACTAATGGAGGTGTCCCGTCCTTACCCCTATTTATAGCCGAAAGGGTAAGAGTCGTTGTTTTCTAGCCTACGTCTCTTACCGAAACAAATACGGTACATTTTCTCTTCCGGCTCTGAAACGATGCTAGGCCCTGCTTTACGCTTAATTTTTTTCTCAGTCCTAACTTTGAAGGGTTCCGATTCTCTATCAAGCACCATACGTTTGATGGTATCGAAATTAACCAATTTTGAGGAAGAGTAATTTAAAGTGATTCCTCGCACTTTACAGACAGTTTTTGTCGTACTCGTGCTTGGAATCTCAACTTTGTAGGCATAATTTTTAGGGCCACCAGAAACAAATTCGGAAATGTACGTGCCTGGGGCCAATTCGTCAGTCATATCCCCCAAGGCGTCGCCTATGGGTATAGGAACCTGTTCGCCTTGTTGGGTGTAGAAAATGCTGTCTGTATCACAGTACAGCGCTCTCTTGTCCACCTTTTTCAAATGGGTGTAGAGTTTGAGTCTTGCACCCGTGGTCACGTAAGCCCCTAGGACGAGGTTCGTGTGAGGTAGGGAAGGAGTTTCTTCCTCCGTATACCGCCACGTCAACCAAACGACTTTGTCGTTGGCAAAAATGAGTTTACTCACCTCGACCCCGGGGGAGGAAAGAATAGAGTATAATTCTTGGGGTTCCGAAATCAAGAGGGTGCGACACCTGTCCTCGCGTTCCGTAAGCTTCCCCCAGAAGGAATTTAGGCACAGTTTACTGATGGCCCTTTTGCCCGGATTCAAAACAATCTTTTCCCTATCCAACAAAATACCTTCAGACTTGAAAAACGATTGAATGTACTTTTCTTTGTCCTCTTCGGAGGAAACCCAAGCCGGATAGCCGCTCGATTCGGCCTTGATTTGCAAAAACATGTTTATATAGTTCACAAACAACCCACCCTCCTTTGTGTCTTTATTGTATTCGGTTGTCTGATATTCGTAAAATTAGTAAATTTTTAAGATTTTGTACCCCATTTCAACGGCTTCCCTCACTTCGTCGACCACCCATGTGCCGGTGAGGACTCTATCGGTTTCTTCCGTATGATTGCATCTATCCTGTTGCCCCTCCTCGGCACAGGTGCGGCAGAGGCAAAACATTAATTTGTCATTACAACGGTAGGGTAGCACGGGATGGTACAGATTCCGGGGAGGAAGCACCGTACACTTGATGACTCCCTCCTTTTTCAACATTTCATCGGTATCTGCACAATCTTGCCCTATATAAATAGTAGGATGGCCTATCGGAAATTTATAGTATTTGCAGACCCACGGGTAGAGACTCATGACGTCTACATAGCGGATCTCTTCTCCCTCCTGCACCTTATGGTACAGTCTCATAGCCTCTGTCCTACCTCCGTAGAGGCAGTCCCGGAGCACGAGCGGAGCGTTCTGTACAATAGGATCGTTTTGCAGAGCGGGGAATTTTTTCAGAATGCCATCGAAATCGCATTCCCACATGACGTGGACGGTGTAGCCGTGAGAGGCGATGGCCTCGATTCTAGCCATCGTAGCCTCGTACCTCTCGGCCAGCGTTTCCTTTATTCCATGTATGGAAACGTCTCTGTTGGGCATGCAGAGACATCCGTGGTAGTAGCAGCCGAGAAATTCGAAAACTTCTCGCGTCTCGCTACAGTAGCCATCCACTTTGTACTGGGGTAGTTCGGGGAGTCGAACCTCTCTACCGTTACCAGCATGTTGGATGGAAATGCCCCCTCTGTTCATTTGCTCGTAAATAAGCCACATGAGGGCTTTTTTTCGAGCACTTGTCGGCCATCCTATAGCCACCCTTGGGAATAAGTCCGATAGTGTTTTGCTCTAGAAATTTCTTCCTATACACTTTATTACAGCCCGAAGCAATAGTGATAGATTCTAGGAAAATTTCAATACCAGCAATATCCCTAAAGAGGTTCTTGAACAAGGTGCAAGCCTCGCGGAGGACGGAAACGTCCGCTTGGCAGTATTTTTCCAACTCCACCTTGTTTTCAAACGTATCGTGCTTGACGGAGTCGTACCATTCCATAAATACTTTCCTATCACCCTCGGACATTGTGTCTGCTCCGAAATACGATTCGTCGGGATAGGGGCCTACATAATCCAAGTTATCGTTTGTGTTGAACAGAAACGGATAAAACCCCTTGGAGATATTGGTGATGCCAAAGGTTTTAGGCAAAAGACGCAATGGAAGGGCTATGAAATTTAGACTGTCCAAGAAGACCAAATGGTCTAATTTCATACACAGGATCTTGCATCCGTTCAATACCAGGTCCGTCTTCCAGTTTTTCTTGACTGCATAGTCGAGAATAAACTGTAAATCGTAGGATCTGGCATTGTGCGCGATGACTACAATTTTCTCAAACTGAGGCCTATCCTGCCTAAGGTACTCCATAAAGCTATGTACGGGGTCGTTCCAGAAGGAATGCCTCCGAGGACCACATTTGGAGCAGTGATCCTCGTTGGACAATTCGCAAACGGAACAAGACTGCTCTGCACATAGTAAATTTGGTACGTGCAGGTAGGTGGCCTCTGCAATTCTAGTATCCTGGGTACTTTCAAGGTCGTAATAGACATAGAGGATTCTTTCACTAGAAGGTATTCTATCTGTCAGCGGAGCCATATAGCAAAAGTGTCCCGGTTCCTTATTTTCTTTGCAATTCTTACAAAACTTTTTAAAACATTCATGGTTACGGGTTATAAGTTGATCACACACGGTACAATGTTTCACCTGATCACAAACAGATTTTTTACCTTGTATCTTGTTTACCCTATGATTTTCAAAACACATCTGACCTCGGAAATTTCTATTGCAAATTTCACAATATACTCTATTAACGTTTTCTAGACAGGGGGGTACGTTTCTACAACAAAAACAAATAGATTTACAGCTGTGAGATGCCCCTTTTTGGAATCCTTTGCTGCAGCCAGGACAGATAAATTCCTTTGCCATAGCTCCAGTTAAATTGACAATTGTGTCATAATGTTTATTGTCGGCATCATACAGCAAATTTAATCGAGGTTTTTCTCCGTTATTTCCGTCATAAATGACGTTTTCTAAATTTAACCCGGAATATACTACAATTCTATACTTGTCATAGTAGTAATTTTGAAATTGTTCCAATTCAGGTAGACCGCCTCCTTGTGACAGATCTATTTTAGTTTCTTCTAACAATTCGTCGACTTTGGCTTTGATTTTCCTTCCTTGTATGTAACTTTTATGGTTGGGATCTTCAGTAACCTTTGCAATGGCCACGATTAGGGCGTATGCTAGACAGTTAACCACGGCATTAATTTTAACAATACTTGTTTTCAAATGAGCCAAAATATCTTGGGATCTGCCTTTCGATTTAAGCGCTTTGCCATGACCCTGTGGTAATTTAACCCAATCAATTTCGATCCTTAATGTATCGGTGGCGTTAAAATTGGTGTTTGATTGACAAACTTTTTGTAGTACATCACCAACGACTTCGGAACTGAGTTGATCTTTCCTTCTAAAACTAATTCCTATTGGTTTATCTAGAGCATTAATTTCGTTGAAGATGGTAACACCTATCATGTCCGAGTCGCTAGCTTCCCCAAGTGAGTGGTTTATAATCTCTAATATTGAATTTTGAAAGTGATCAAGGAAAGAGTCCCCTTCCTGCTCTTTATTTAATTTGACGACGAGATGAATCCCGGAAGCGTTAAAACGCTTGTACTCGCGAGTTATCTGGCTCAAAATGTTAAATGTGGACATGTCGAAATTACACACGTACCTGAACAATAGTAGAAGCAGCAAGTCTGGAACACAGCGGCACCAAGCACTTCACAATAAATTATACTGAGAGATGATCAGGACAACACGCTTTATATAGTAGGAGAGTTGACCTTGAGGAAATACTAAACAATGGAAAGTCGCTACATGACCTTTACTTTATTGAAAATACCCCGTTTTGCTGGTTGGTTTAATGAAGCTGTTTAGTTGTAGAAGATAATTATGTAATTATATAAACACGGTCAAGAAAATATCGAAAAACACCTCAGGATCATTTATGATGGCTTAATTTTTCAATCTATTGAAGAACTTGGTTAAACTTGAAAATCCACCCCTTAATGAAATTAAATCATTTGGGGTTGTAAATCATGTCAGATAGTTAATACTACTCTGTAAGATGTTTATATGTCGAAAAAATAATTTTTAATGGCTTAGATTGCAATTGGGGGTGAAACTACCCTCTAGACGATTTACAATGGTTCAAGTTGTCCATATCTGCAAAAACTTTGATGACCTTGAAAAACTACCCCTATGTTAAATTAAATCATTTTGGGGTTGTAAATCAGGTCAGACAGTTGATATTGTTCTGTAAGGTGTTTATTTGTCGAAAAAGAATTTTAAATGGGTTATATTGCAATTGGGGGGTGAACACTACCCTCTAGACGATTTACAATGTCTCAAGTGGTCCATATCTTCAAAAACCTTGATGACCTTGAAAACCACCCCTATGTTAAATTAAATCATTTGGGGTTGTAAATCAGGTCAGATAGTTGATATTGTTCTGTAAGGTGTTTATTTGTGGAAAAACTATTTTAAATGGTTTAGATTGCAATTGGGGGTGAAAACTACCCTCTAGACGATTTACAGTGGCTCAAGTTGTCCATATCTGCCAAAACTTGGATGACCTTGAAAACCACCCCCTATGTTAAATTAAATGATTTGGGGTTGTAAATCAGGTCAGATAGTTGATATTGTTCTGTAAGGTGTTTTTTGTCGAAAAAAGAATTTTAAATGGTTTATATTGCAATTGGGGTGAAAACTACCCTCTAGACGATTTACAGTGGCTCAAGTTGTCCATATCTTCAAAAACCTGGATGACCTTGAAAACCACCCCTATGTTAAATTAAATCTTTTTGGGGTTGTAAATCAGGTCAGATAGTTGATATTGTTCTGTAATGTGTTTATTTGTGGAAAAAACCATTTTAAATGGGTTAAATTGCATTTGGGGTGAAAACTACCCTCTAGACGATTTACAATGGCTCAAGTTGTCCATATCTTCAAAAACCTGGATGACCTTGAAAACCACCCCTATGTTAAATTAAATCATTTTGGGGTTGTAAATCAGGTCAGATAGTTGATATTGTTCTGTAAGGTGTTTATTTGTGGAAAAAACCAATTTAAATGGGTTAAATTGCATTTGGGGTGAAAACTACCCTCTAGACGATTTACAGTGGCTCAAGTTGTCCAAATCTGCAAAAACCTGGGTGACCTTGAAAAAACCACCCCTATGTTAAATTAAATCATTTGGGGTTGTAAATCAGGTCAGATAGTTGATATTGTTCTGTAAGGTGTTTATTTGTGGAAAAAACCATTTTAAATGGGTTAGATTGGTTGTGGGGTAAAAACTACCCTCTAGACGATTTACAGTGGCTCAAGTTGTCCATATCTGCAAAAACCTGGGTGACCTTGAATAAACCACCCCTATGTTAAATTAAATTATTTGGGGTTGTAAATCAGGTCAGATAGTTGATATTGTTCTGTAAGGTGTTTATTTGTGGAAAAAAACATTTTAAATGGGTTAGATTGCAATTGGGGGTGAAAACTACCCTCTAGACAATTTACAGTGGCTCAAGTTGTCAATATCTGCAAAAAACTTGGATGACCTTGAAAAACTACCCCTATGTAAAATTTGGGGTGGAAATCATGTCAGATAGTTAATATTGTTCTGTAAGATGTTTATTTGCCGAAATAAGAATTTTTAAAGGCTTAGATTGCAATTGGGGGTGAAAACTACCCTCTAGACAATTTACAGTGGCTCAAGTTGTCCATATCTGCAAAAACTGAGATGACCTTGAAAAACCACCCCTATGTAAAATTAAATCATTGTGGGGTGGAAATCATGTCAGATAGTTAATATTGTTCTGTAAGAAGTTTATTTGTCGAAAAAGAATTTTAAATGGGTTATATTGCAATTGGGGGTGAAAACTACCCTCTAGACAATTTACAGTGGCTCAAGTTGTCCATATCTGCAAAAAACCCGAGATGACCTTGAAAAACCACCCCTATGTAAAATTAAATCATTGTGGGGTGGAAATCATGTCAGATAGTTAATATTGTTCTGTAAGATGTTTATTTGTCGAAAAAGAATTTTAAATGGGTTATATTGCAATTGGGGTGAAAACTACCCTTATGGTATGGGATGATTTATAAATGGTCGTTAAGGATTTATTATATCATGTATCAAATATTTTACAATGTATCAAATCTATTTTTTATTTTCCGTAAATGCTACCCTCTAGAGGGGTGTAAATTATTTCGAGAGGTCCTAACATTTCCTTTTATTTTTATATTATTCTTGTTACTTTTGTATTAAGATCTATGTTTCAACAACCTAAAAAATATTATTTTGAGGTTAGGGGATAGTTGGGGATGGGTGAAAACAGACTTCTTATACAGTAGTCGTTAGGGTCTTAATCATGTTAACTGTCCATTATAATACTAGATTTTATCTTTATGTCTTAAAAACTACTCCTCTAGTGGGGTTGAAAATTAAGTCATAAGGACCTAACTCTCTTATCCTTATATTCTAGTTATTTGGCCATGTAGGACTTATTTTGAAGTTGGGGTTGTGGGGATGGGTGAAAACAAACCTCACGTTTAGGCTGAGTTAGGACTTATTACATGAACACTAGACTTAACACATAAAATACATCGTATATAATATTTCATTTTTGTATAAATAATACTGTTTTTGTGTACTCACCAGAGAATAATCAAATGCTGTCTCCACAGATCACACGTTTAATCACTGCACCACAATAAGTAAATTTAGCACTGTGAAAATTTAATTCAGGAAGTGTCTTTATATATGCTGAGACAAGGAAGTATGAAGTACGTCATACGTTGAAGGCTGTCTGGTAACCTTTTCTGTTGACCATTTTCATATGCGGAACTTACATTTCCTGATAGTTCGTTTCAAACGAGCTTAAACAATAATATTACATTGACTGCTATGTTGGTTTTCATATTATAAATGAGAGTGAAAAATTAACTCTACCTTTAACATATTTTTATGACAATAGGGATGCTTAGTATGATGTCTTGAAGCATATGATACTAGCAATGTACTAAGGCTCTGATCCATGTTATGATCGTTTTAAAAAATAAATGTTTTATTAATTTATTTAGAAATGTAGGATTCTACTTTACCGTTCTGATCTTAATTATTGTTAGGAGGGGTGGGGTGGTTTCATATGATAGCCAAGATGTTCCAAAAGGCTTTGGAATGGGAACAGCACAGTGCGGATCCTCGCCGCTGCACTTAACATCAACAGTTAGGCCCCTAAAATACAATTTTTGGGTGGGATGGATCGTCACAATGCATGGCCTTCACCGCAGCGCTGGCTGGCTGCGCGGAGATTTTTGGGGAGGGGATGACTCTGGGGGTGGTAGTGGGACTGAACAAAGATGCCCTATCCCTACTCATGCCCTTTAGAATTTCTAACATTGACCAACAGCCGCCTTGGAATCCTATAGAGTTCTTCATTTCAATTACAAGTTTTTCGGCTGTGGGAAACTGACCATTAGCGTACATATCAAAAATTTCATTACGCAAAATGTTCTTATTAAAATCATCATGACCTCTTTGCTACGATTACGATGTTTTCCAGGAGACTTGAGAGTTATAGTTCCACTATTATTTAATGAAATTTTCCCCTCACTTATTATTTTTTGAACGGTGCGAAGACCAACGCCACATGCTTTAGCTGTACGGGCTTGGGGTCTGGCAACACTGTTGCCAGTAGCACATGTCGGGCACTTCGTCTCGCGAGCTTCATTAACGAAGTACTGATGTACTTTATAGTCCATTTCTCTGGCTTGTCTATGTAAAACCTCTCTCTTGGGCTTTTCTTTTTCCATATCACTTGGAATTACACCAGCCAACTATTGGAAATACTCACAAAATACAGATATTCAAACAAACAATAATTTCCTTCACAGCACAGAACAAGAGTCAGATCGACACTGACGCTCATTCGCTAGCGTGGTCACGTGACATTTCCCAGTGCCACTGCGCATGATGAATTCCCGCCACAGAGCCGCATTCGTACAGCTCGGCTAGTCTAGTATGCATAACCATACACAATATTTAATAAATTTATTTCCCCTAAATTGTATTACTTATGCTTGTATCCATCATTCTTGAATTTTAGTATTAATATTTTCAAAACAAACTTAAATTTCATAAAATATCATTTGCAAATTAATCATATACCAAATTTTGATACATTTATTTTCCTTAAATCTGAATCTTTTCATGTTTCCATCAACCAAATTCTTACCCTTAATACACAACATTTTAATAAACTTGTCTCTTCTTTACACTTTACAATCTGTTTATTCCCGATGTTTACTATACATATATCACCTTACTTATAGCTCATGGTTCTTGTAATGACTAATACAACAATTTTAATAAATTTCTTTTCTCTAAGCCTTACAAGTTTCTTTTCTACAGATGTTACGGTACATCACCCTGACATGTTTCTCATGAGTTTCGCAAGAACTCATACATATTTTCGTATATAAATTTCTTTTCTATAAATTTTACATTTTTCTTTCCTTCCGTTCTCTACGGGTTACATTAACTTGACAATTATTTCAACAACTCTCAGAAGGACTCATACAAAATTTTAATAAACTTTCTTTTATCTAAACCTTACAAATTTCTCTCCTCCCATGTTTTAAGGTACTTCAATATTTCTTATTTCTCACAATTCTCACAAGGACACATACAAAACTGAATGAATTTTTTTTCTTTAAGACCTTACCATTTTCTTTCTCTTTCGATGTTTACTGATTACATCATCCTGACTTATTTCTTAAGTCTGGCAAGGCTCCATACACAAAACTTAATGAAATCCTTTTCCTCAGATTAAGTCTCTATTAACCAACATATGGTTTCGACCTCTAATACTCCGGAACTAATATTTGCATTAATCCTATTTCCAATTTTTTACGTTTTACCCTTATTTTTTTCTCTTGTACGTCGGCCCGTACCCATATTATGTTTTGTCCCTTGCCAACAAAAACATAATATGCATCAGTTGGTTCGTTGCCCTTTTAATTTCAGCCATTTCTCCAGTTGTTCAGAAACCTTCGTTTGAGCTCTCAACAAAATTGTCATACTTAAATAACAATTTTCTCTCTGTTTGTTAAAATACCCGGTAATTTGTCTTCCTTCCCTATCATACTTCATGTGAAGTCTACGTTAACTCAGTGTGAGGAGTGATATTCTACTCGCAATCAACAAATTAAATTTATTTATTTAATTCATTCTGTTCAATTTGTCAAACACATTTTAAATATTCCACGAAAACTTTGTCTGATACTTTAACACTGTCATTATGTCGTGTAATTTACCCACCCTCATTATTTTGTCTCTCATAACTTGCGTACATTAATCTATAAAATGCGATTTGATATTCCCTATTTCAACATGAATTCATTTTAATTTATCTCTGTTATTTAATATGCATTCAGGAAGAATAAATATTGTTCTGATGTTACGAGTACAACTGACTCATGTCATTGTGTCAATAACAAATACGTTAATTCAGCAGTATGACTTCTACAGCTATGTTGCGTAAGTGTAAAATAACACCTGCTTCCTTGCCCAATTAATTTTTCTTGAACTATAAAGCTTATTGCAGATTGATAAATTACCTCATAATCAAACTCTTTTTAAATGAACCCACATCTCGTCATTCTTGAACCAAGACTTTTAATTTATACCATCACATAAAAAAAACTCTGATATGTCATTATTTTAAACTTTCTATCCAGTAACTAATTCCTACATTACATAATATTTTAACATATTAAAACTTCTTACTTCTTTCCTGACCATTCCCGGTCACGATCTATTCTTAACATATCCTTTACCAGTTTCAACTTCTGACTAAACACGTTATAATTTTCTATAATCAATTATTAAGTTACGAATGATTTTTATCAACTTTGGTGTTTTCAATTTTGAAAAATTCTTTATAGCTCGGACCTTTCCTACATCTGAATAAACTTCACTTGACTTTATTAAATTAAATAAATAATTTAATTCTGTTTTCAAACATTCCCATTTGATTGAAACCCTCTAAACATTAAATTATTATTATTATTTACCCTCACGCAATTTGACACTGTGCTCTTTTAAATCACCTTCAAACAAAATCTGTTGGACGACGTATTATGATTGTTAATATTAATAACCTTATTATTATTATTATTTTATTTTATTTTATTACAATTGGTCTAACCTAATAAATTGCTAATGTGAAACGTTATAATACTTAACTTCCTTAACTTCTGTTAAGTGATCTCAAATAATCACAACATTATCATTCAGAGCTGAACAAATTTCTTTAATACCTTAATCCGCACATTCATGCATAACCTCAACTATTCTTTCCTTATTATCTCTTTTCTTATCATCTTTTCTCATTTTATTTTCTTTAAATAAAGCTTTTCTAATTGTGGAATATTTTCAATGAACATAATCTTGGCGTTTAAATTAATAATTACACAACAGAAATTATTTTCTTTACAAAATATCACTCCAACTGAATGTGAGGGAACTATTAATCTTAAGGCTTAACATATGTAACTGACAATGTGTTATTTCTTCTGATATAAAAAGCTACTACTCTTTGTAAATCACCTGTTACCTTATCCATTCTTCATACACTGGTTGGAGTAAAAGCTTTTACCTCCATTTATTTTACTCTGTTTTCCCCTAAAATTATCACAGATTCATCTGATCACCTATAGTTTCGTTTCATAAAAATGTAATTGATTGACTACTTCATTTAATTCACGGTTTAAACTTCCTAATACTTTTTTTGGCCCACCACCACCCCCGGGGCCCTCGACCATAGGCCATACCCCGGTCCCAACAACTTTTCGGCGCTTATTGTTCTATGCTCATATGTTTCTCTTCGTGTCCTAATCTATGGGTATGTGAGCTGAGCTGGCTACTTGTTTTTGCACTATAGAACTTGTGTTTATTTGTCTGTGTTGTCCGATCTGTCTGTCGGGCGTCGTGTCTTCGATCCGGCATTCACCTTAAGAGTGAGGAAAACCCCGAAAAACCTCACCCGGATCGGCTGCTATGAGCGATGCCCATAGCAACCCGTGCACTTTAGACAATTGTCTTTATTTTGGTGCCCGGTTGGCCCTAGGAGTCTGAGCAATCTCCTAGGGTGTGTG
The DNA here is from genome assembly GCA_964059195.1 of Ectobius pallidus. Lineage (NCBI taxonomy): Eukaryota > Metazoa > Arthropoda > Insecta > Blattodea > Ectobiidae > Ectobius > Ectobius pallidus. Next base: position 43,168,791 of record CAXKWD010000008.1, read on the forward strand.
TCTCACTATCGGTTGTCTCGAATTTGTGTTATCTAGACATCGTCAATTTCTTGTTGCTTCCGTATGCCTATGGCTTGTGTTGTGAAGTCTTTGAAGGTTTCATTGGCATGTTTTGTCGTCCAGAACGAGAGTTCTGGTGGCCATCTTTCTCCGGCCTGTGAGTGTTGTGTGTATTAGTACTCGACGTAAAAAGTAAAGTGATCCCTATACAGGCCTTGGAGGCCCAGAGGGTTCCAGGAGGATGAGGCTCCCAGATTTTGGACATTCGGCACTTGAAGGTGGTAAGGTTGTCAGCCTTACGCACCGGCCGCCTTTACCCCCAGGATTGCTCCTGGTACTCATTTCTGTTAGAGGCTGAGTCGACCCCAGGGGCATAGTGCCACTAGAAGGATTAGGCCAACGACCTCATCGGGAATCGAACCCGCGACCTTCCAGTTTGTAGCGCAGCGCCTCAACCACTACGCTACGGCGTAAGTACTTGACGTGCTTCTCTAAATTGTGGGCATGTATATAACGCGTGGTACATTGTGTCTCTTTCGCTGTCTTCACAGTAGCAGAGGAAGTCTGCTGCCCGATTGAACCTATATATGTTTGCTGTGAAGTAACCGTGGCCTGAGTAGAACTGCGTGGTCGCATAATCTATCCACAAGTGTCTTTGTTTTAGCCTAACTCTGACGCTTGGAAAGTAATCTTTTGTTATGAGTCCTAATGGGGAATCTTTCCACCGTCTCTCCCACACTGCAATTGTATGCTCTCTTAGTTGGGAGTTAAGCTCCTTTCTATTTCTGTTTTCATAGGCGTCGTCTGTAATTTCGATTTCTCCAATCCTCGTGGGATGGCGTTTTCTAATTTTGTAGGCAGGATATCGCAGGGTAGACCTTTTCCTCTAGTAGGTTATCGATCGGGATTTCCCCGGCTATCACTGCGAGCGCATCACTAGATATCGTTGAGTAAGCACGCGCTACTTTGAGTAGTGCTCTTCTTTGTGCTGAGAGTAACTTTCTTTTGTGCCGAACTAGTAGGTATGGCGCCCAACCGTGGGCTGCGTACGTTATGAGTGCAACGAATACTGCGCTGTATAGTCTCTTGTAATTTGTATATTTGTAACCCCATGTTTGGCCGGATAGTTGCCCTAGTGCATGGAATAATCTAACTGAGGTGGTACAGATTTTGTTTACTTGTGCTTCTAATCTATTACCTGTAACCCTTTTTCCCATTACTGATTTATTTACAACTTATTCTGGCAATTGATTTTATAGGTTTTTTTTTAACTTGATTTCTTTAAGCCCAAACTTTAACTCTCTTTCTCTCAAGCAAAACTTTAACTCTCTCTCTCTTTAAAGCAAAACTGATTCTTTAAATCGCTTTCTCTCAAGCATAACTGATTATTTTTAACTCGCTTTCTCACAACAAATCTAATCCAACCGCTTCACGCAAATCCTCGGATGTTACATAAATTGAATGGATTTTCTTTATTTCTGTAGTCCCAATTTTCCGCTGGACTACTCGGTCAAACTTTTCTGTCGGTTTCCCTGGTGGCTCTCTCTCTCTTTTGCAATACATTGCCAGAGTCGGGGTCATGACTCCCGGACCCTACAATCCTTTGCGCTGTGACTTCCAATATCCACAGCCATCTGGGATCCACGTTCCGTTGAGACCCAGGATTTATGAATATCTGCATACTCGCTCGCAGTTCTGCCTCCTTGCAGTCTGCATTCTCGCAAGACTAACTCCCAGTTTGTCTGCTTTCCGGCAAGACTGCTCTCCCGCAAGACTGCCTTCCCTAGGGAAATTTCTCTCTTATAGGCCAATTTACTCTCTCTTTATCGCAATCCATTGCCAGAGTCGGGTCGCGACTCCCTCACTCTGCAATCTTTTGCCATGTGCCCTAACTTGTGACAAGTTATGCACTTAATAGAGCTTCTGAATTCCTTTGCTAGATGCTCTATTCTGTTACATAGTTTACTCTCTCTCTTTTTCGGTAAAACATTGGAATCTCTCTACTTAATCTGTGGATTTTCATTAATTTTGTGGTCCAGTATGGGTTGGTTTCACATTAGATCTTCGATCACATTCTCAGCTTCTGCCTTATCGATAATTTCTTTAATCGATATTTCCTCTGAATCTGTTGTTACCGCTTCGCGAACATTTATTTTCATCATAATTGGAATTAATTAGCACGGTACGACCTAGCCTTACTCTTATTTTTCTGTTTACCTGCTTTCAGTAAATTTCTTAATACTTCTCAGACAAATCTACCTAATCTCAAACACTTCATTTCTTATTTATTCTGCTCACTTAAATGAACTTTTATTAACATCATTATTACATTCTGATTGACAATTAATCATTATTAATATCATGAAAGCGTAATAAATTTAGTCTTACTTAATTTTCTGTTCAATTGATTTACTTATTAATTAATTTAATTAATTAATTGCTTATTCCTTTTACAAATTGGCGACAAATGAGGCTGTGCGAATTTCTAATGGGGATTTTCTTACGACTTAACAAACACCTGTACTTACGAATAAAGAAGACATTAGGAGGGAAGACACTGTTCCTTGGAACTGGCAGAGTTGCTCCTCCCGAACCCAGGATAGAGGGTTCGTTGGCGATGGTGATAGTCCTCGGACCTAAGGTTGGCTTCGTTCAGAAGAGGCACTACGGTGAATGTCTTCGACGGGAAGTACCGGAATTCGGGCACTCCTTAGCGGAAAGAAGACGTGATGATACCTGCTCCCTCGGGATGCGACGTCACCAGCAGAAGAATAAGACGATGAAGAAGAAGCAGCTGCAGTTATCTCTCGTCCAAGAGGTCCCTCGTCCGAATAATTGTTGTGCACATACTTTTTATTTTTTTTATTTTCTGTTTTCAAAATTGCCTCTTGTTTTTGAGATACTTGCAGGGAAGAGTTACAGATGCTTACGCCTTTCGTTGATCCACAACGCTGCCACCATGTCGTATAGCGGCGTCGACTTTTCTCCTTACGCAGAGTTTGTCTCCACCGTTTCTACGCCAATGCGTAGATTTACTCTGATTTACTTAGCTTTTGTTTGATGTGTAGAGATGAGATGTCACCATCTTGAAGTTTTAGAGTAGTTGACTCACACATGTTAATACGTGGGTCTATCTCCTTAGAGATAATTGAAAAGCGAAGACTACAGATGAGAACAGATGTTTATTCACAAATACAGACACTATGGCTATATCATGTTGAAATCGTTGACCAAAGACAAAATCCAACAAGTACAAGGTATGCGTTGTATTTATGCATTCATGAGGAGGTGTAGCTAAATCACTCTTATTATATTGATTAACTATGATTTCAATAGATTTCTAGACTGACTAAAGAAAAACTTATTATGCTTGTTATGTTCTATATCTAGCTACCTCAGCATTACTTACAAGCGTTAGTAATTATTCTGCAATGTAGCTGTAGCACTTTGACCCAGCACTCCTCAGTACATCTTAATAATCCTTTTTATTTCCTTATTGTGAAACAGTGCAGGCTATTAACTTGAATACTGAAATCCCTTCCTTGTTCAGTTCATTGCCTTCTTATTTTCTAAGTATAATAATAATTATACTACATCTCCACAGTTTTCAAACTTGTAGTAGTCGATTTCTGGAACTTTGGCTAAAATTTCTTCAAGTATTTTATATTTAGGCTGAACAGCGATCTTGAAAAACTGTAAACATTTGAAAACTTCACGCCGTTGGGGTGTAGAAGAATATTTATTAACACTTTTTTCCCTAGTTGCTCGGTGCACAAATAATAGAACGTATGTTATCGGGCAGTAAAATGCTATGTTTGCGTTCATGGTTCGAAGCCGTCCACTCTATGGGGTGGACCTCTAAGGATACGTTTTGCTTCTCAAACTTTATGGTGAGAATAACAGGGCAAGGCGTAATAGCAGCCATTTTTATACCTACAAAAAGCAAGACCGTACAGGTGGCGAAGTCAGTATGGTTCCACGAGTAGAACGAGGTAAACGTCGCCGTGGAGAAGGCGTGATCATATCGCTCATTAATAAACTGCCTGTGGAACTGCACATACCAAAGTTTCGATTTTGCGGACCAGGCACCAAACTAGAGAAACGTTTAAAAAGAGGCGATACATGAATCAATCCTCTGAACGAAGCTTGTAAGTTACACGATATAAGCTACGCACAGAGCTCGGATATAAACAATTGACATAAGGCAGCCTTTAAATTGGCACAACAGGCTTCTAATCGTGTTAACGCACACGCCGCAAGCTTCAGGGAACGTGCAGCAGCTTACGCCGTCTCAAAAATTAGGAAAGGGAAGTTAAAATGGTTGCTGGACTTGTAAAAATTCAGAAACTGAAGGCCGCATACAGAAAAGTGGTGGCAAAGAAAAAAGAAAGAAAAAGAAGAGAGTTTTGAAGTCGCATAAAAAAATTGGAGGCATATTACCGATATTACCAATTTTGGCTGGCTTGTCTGCGCTCGGGGCTTTAGGTGGGGCCGGAGCACAGACTGCTAAAGCTCTTAATTCAACAAAAAACGATAAGAAGCAGCTTGGGGAACACGTACGACATAACCGCATGTTGGAGAGCATTGCGTTGGGAAAGAATGATGGGATCGACGAGCTCATACGTCAGTACAGAGACGGCAAAGGTCTATTTTTACAACCTTATCCATCTGGTAGAGGAATCCGTCTTAAAAAAACAGCCCTAACTAACTACGCTGAAAACCTATGTATTCCCCATTTCAGAGGCAAATACATGAGAAACAAGCTACCTACCAGGCCGTATAAACAAGAACGAATCATTGTTAATTTCGAAGACGCTTCAGGTCCTGGGATGCATTGGGTGACGTTGAAAAAGTGTGGCAGCCGTTCATTATATTTCGATAGCTATGGCGACTTGCCGCCACCTGCGGAAATTGTAAATTATGTGGGACCGCATTCTAAACTATTTTACAACTTTACACGCTATCAAAAATACAACACCGAGATTTGCGGCCACCTCTGTTTAGCCTTTTTATTATAAAAGCCTTCACCTACGACATACAAATGTTAAAATGACGCTCACTTTTACGTTGAGCTGGCCTTCGTCCTTTTACGTTGAACGGGTCTTCGTCCGAACTCTCAAGCACGTTTTATCCCCCTTTTTTATTGGCCCACCACCACCCACGGAGAAAGCTCAACCATAGGCCATACTCCGCTTCTAACAACAGTTCGGGGCATAAATATGTTCTATTGCTCAATGGTGAGTTGGCAATGGTGCTGTGAAGACGTGTTATTGGAGAGCTCCCAGATATCCATCTATAATAATTGTCACATATGTAATAATATAAATATTATATATGTATCTTAAGCAGAAAGTTATATAGTTTCAATCAACACATAAATATTTAAAGAGCAGTTAGCCTAGAAGAAGATATATTCACAATTAATAACATCATATCTGCTCTACTCAGCCATTACTTGAAACATAAAGCCACTGGTATTCATCACAACTGCTGACTCAGTAATAATACTTCCTTGAAAGGGAACTCTTCAAGTCCACGCAATCAGCTGACGGCAATTTATTGTTTCTTGTTCTACTACTGTAACATACCATGGATTCTTGCTATCTATGCAATATAAAATTTTCTGGAAGAGGGGACAAGACAGACAAAATACAATGTAAAGCATGTTTGGAAACAGCTCATCTGAAATGTTTGAATATCATAAAAGAAGATTTAGACTTCCTAAAAAGTGAATCGTCATTCAAATGCCAAGGCTGTACACGTAGAAAAAGTGATGTTCATCTTATTGAGCCAGCTGCAATTTTTGAGAAATCTAATTCAGGACTGATAACAATGCTCCAGGAAATAAAAAGTGAAATCATTGGAATAAAAGAAACTCAACGAACCCTTGAAGTTGAATTGGGTAAATCAATAGAATTCTGTCATGAAAAATTGGATGCCTGCTTAAAAAACCAAGAAAATTACGCAAAAAAATTAGAAGAAACCCTCAACAGGCTTGAAGAGGTAAAAAGAGACAATCTGATGCTCCAAAAAGAAAATAAAGAACTCAAAATACGAATAGAAGACCATGAACAATATTCAAGAATTAACATGTTGGAAATCCATGGCATACCTGTCCAGCCTCAAGATAACCCTGCGGAACTCATCAAAAAAGTTGGAAACGTGCTTGATGTAAACCTACAAGATTGTGATATAGACTCATGTCATCGAATCAACACACACCCCACGTCTCAACTGCCAAGTCCCATTGTTGTCAAATTCTGCAGGAGATCAACCAAAGAAGAGCTACTTCACAGATGACGTGTCAAGAGAAATTTGAACACCCTGGACATCGGTTTTACACTTAGTAGCCAAATTTACATAAATGAGAACCTCTGTCCTGCAAGAAGACGTCTATTGGCAAAATGTCGCCAGCTGCGCAGATCTACTGACATCAAATTCCTATGGGCACGGAATGGGAAAATCTTTATGAGGAAAGAAGATACATCACTGGTCCACAACATAACTACCGAAGAAGATCTCGAAAAGTTTGGTAACTCCCTGTAAACTTGAGTTGATTGCTTCAATTCGTAAAAATGATTAACACAAAATCTTTAAATATTTATTACCAAAATGTCAGAGGAATTAGGTCAAAATCACAAATGTTTCATACCAATGCAATTTCTTCTAATTATGATGTTATTAGCTTAAGTGAAACTTGGTTAATAGAAGGCATATTTAATTCTAAATTTTTTGATGATAGATATTCTGTTTTTCGTAAAGACAGACAATCCAACAGCCGAGGAGGTGGCGTATTACTGGCTATTGAATCCTCACTTAATCCTATACAGTTTGATACCACCATTACAACGAACGAATCAATTTGGATAAAATGTTATTACAATAATATTAAAATTATTATTGGATCAGTATATTTTCCTCCAAATTCGGGTAGAGCAGCGAAATTGGCGGTGAAAATAGCACTTTCATTAGTATATTACAACGTTCACTAGGCATTTCCAGTTGTATATCAGTCATTAAAAGTGTGAACCGACGGTAAATAACTGAGAAATCGACGAAATAAAGACGCACTATTTTGTGTACTTACTCCATTAGAATTCAATGCATCCGTATTTCCCACGTATTTCCACCTCTGCCACCAGAGCAGAGAACCCCTACTCATGGGATTTCCACCTCTGCCACCAGAGGGCACTAGAGGGCAAGAGAACCCCTACTCATGGGTGAGTTTCATGTCCCAACACTGCCGGTAGAGGGCAGACAGAGTTCTTGTTTCACAAAAGAGAATATCTACTCATCGATGACAGTTTCCCCTTCCCACTCTGCCGCTAGATGGCAGAGTCCTTCATGTATAAACTAGCGCAAAGCGATGTTAGGTGGTATCTTATTAAAGAATATTATTTGTTGATAGCAAATAACTTTTTATAATATTTTGTAGAAAGCCTTGCTTTTAAACCAATCTGATAAGACAATATACAGTTTTTTTTCTAAATTTCTGATGTTTGGTAGTATTTTATTAAAGAAAATTATATGTTGATAGCAAATGACTTTTTATAATATTTTGTAGAAAGCCTGCTTTTAAACCAATCTGATAAGTAGACTTCGGATTTTAGGTAAAAACCTATTTTAATCCTTAAGTGAAATATGGACGAAAACTTGTACATGCATGTTTTATAAGTGACTATGCCTAAAACTGATACTTTTATAGGACCTAAAAGAGACTATTTTTATGTTAGAGCCTAATATTGCCTTTTTTGCTTATTTTCCCTCCAAAGTTTAAAATAAGTAATTTTTTATTAAATATTCTAGCATTTATTTTCAGTTCGTACTAAATTTTTAGCTTGGAATGTGCAGTACATGACACATTTGTGACGTGGTTAAATAGTAAGGAATGTTTCGTGTTCAGTAGAAAAATTCCTTGGAATTCCTAAGAAAATGTAGTGTTTTTCTCCCGACTCCCACATCCAGTATAAAAAAAGTAGTTTTCTGAATCACAGAGGGATACAAGGGGTTGAATATGCTAGCGTGCGTACTTCTAGGTTTTCACTGTTATAGTAGTAATACAGGCCCTGGCAGTAGGTCTATATAATTCTGTGTACCATAGGCCTATATCTGTGTTTTATCATGATTATTGATTAATTGTGACTTCAATAAATATAATATTCTGCATTGCAATTGAGATATTTCAGAAAATTGGCAACTTAACGATTTTATAAGAGACTATTTTACGATTTTTAGAACCTATTTTCCAATTTTTAGAGCCTATTTTAGGTACCTAAAACAGCATTTTTAGCGACCTAAAAGTCGCTGATAAGACATTATATCGCTTTTTTTCCTTTTCTAAATTTCTGATGTAAAGTGGTATTTTATTAAAGAAAATTATTTGTTTATGGCAATGTCTTTTCTTATTATTTTGTAGAGAGCCTTGCTTTTAAACCAATCTGATAAGACATTATACAGTTTTTTTTTCCTTTCCTAAATTTTTGATGTTAGGTGGTATTTTATTAACTTGGTATTGGTATTAAACTGCCAAATGAAAGCTTTTTTTGCTTTGGAGGAATCACCCCAGAGCATAATTCCATACAATAGGTGTGGTTGAAAAAATGGACAGTAAGCTGTTTTGAACATTTCAAGGTTAACACAATGTTTCAATTTTTTCATCTTAAACTTTATTAGAAAATCATGTTTTGGTTACCATCTTAATCTACTAGAAGCATTCTACAAGTTATGACTAAAAATAATATAAAACTATTACAAAAAATTATCTAAAACTATTACAAAAAAAAATCTAAAACTATTACAAAATCAGCCTTCCTTTTTGTGTCACGTACAGCCCATTTATTTCAATGTTGTTTTTCTGCCTGGAATATGTGTGGTCTGGAGTCTAGCCTCCACCTAGGGAGTGCAAGACCTTGTAGCAGGTGGTGGAGCTTGTGTGGCCTTTGAGCTATGCCGACGGTAGCATAGCTACTGGCAGGGCCTCCCATGTCGGACAGATCAAAGGGGAGGGGCCAGACAAAGAAGCACTCCAGAAGAGGACCTCAACGGCAGCTTCGGCGGAGAAGGAGACCTTCGAAACGGTGCAACTGGCGGAAGAAGGTCCTCATGGGTAGATCAGACTCAATAGCTGTAGTGAAAGCAACTGATCTAGGGGACGGAAACCCCAAAATCAAATGACCTGGTCCTCCAAGTTGGGGGTTGGGCATTAGGCCAGCAACCTATCCCCGCAAAATTTCAACCGCTACATCATCTGAACAAAGTATAGCTGGATGGAAACAAGGAAAACGACCTAAGCAAGGTAAAAGGATCATGAATAAACTAATGATTGGTACCTGGAATGTTAAAACCCTATTGAGACCAGGGAAAATGCAAGAACTAGCAGACGAAATTAATAAAACCAAACTTAACATAGTCGCCTTACAAGAGATAAGGTGGACCCAAACTGGAATAATCAATAAAAAAGCTTATACATTGTACTACTCTGGAACTTTAAAAAAAAACGGACAAGCCGGAACAGGATTTATAGTTATGGGAAGCATGCAGGATCATGTTATAGATTTTATCCATTATAACGAAAGAATATGTAAATTACGTGTTAAAGGAAAATATAATAACTTGACATTAGTTAACTGTTATGCACCAACTGAAGATAAGGATATAGAAACTAAAGAATTCTTTTACAGTGAAGTACAAAAAGTAATGGATAAGATTCCCAAAAGCGACACAGTGATAGTTCTTGGAGACTTCAATGCTAAATTGGGCAAAGAAGAACCCTTTAGTACAGTTACTGGGAAACATACTCTCCATGAACAAACTAATATGAACGGTGAAATGCTATGTGATTTCGCAGTAGCGAATAACCTTAAAGTAATGAGCACACAATTCCAACACAAAAAAATACACAAGGGTACATGGTTATCACCAGACAACAATACCCTAAACCAAATTGATCATATTCTGACAAATGTAAATAAACACGAGTTGATTGAAGATGTAAGATCCCTTAGAGGCCCTAATATTGACTCGGATCACTTTTTAGTTAAAGTGATAATGAAGCAATCATTACCAACCATCTTCAAAAATAAGAAGAAACAGAGGACAAATATTAAATGGAACCAGAAGAACTTACAGAACACAGTTAAATTAAACGGATATCGTAAGAAATTATATGAAAACTTGAGCAAATAAGATGATAAAGAGGACGTGAATGACCAATGGAACTCTATACAACAAGCAATTAACGAAGCAGCTGAAGTCACAATAATGAAACAAGAAGCTCTACCCCGCAATGAATGGTGGGATGATGAATGCAAAGAAGCCATACAACTGAAGAATGAAGCTAGGAAAAGAAAACTACAAATGAATACAAGAATGAATCAAGAAATCTATAAAACTAAAAGGAACGAAGCAAACAAATTATGTCAGAAGAAAAAACGAACCTGGCTTAACGAGAAACTTAACTCAATAGAATCGAATTATAAAAAGAATGAAACAAGGAAATTTTTCAAGGAAGTAAAGAACTTCCAAAAACATGAATCAGGTTCTTTATTATGTAAAGACAATGGGCCAAGTGAATAAACATCTAGCAATTGCTTTTACTTGAAAATAACAGAATAAGCTTCAAAATATGTGAATAATAATATAGAATATGCTTGTGCTAATTAACAAAAGAAAGTTGTTGTAGCAAATGCTGAATTTCCCAGCACTTGCTTAAAAAGGTGTGAATAAAACCAAGACTCTGCTTTGACTTCATAGCAAATGCTGCAAATTTTTCAAGTGTGGATATACCCATGCTAGTTTTAATTTTATTGGAAGTGTAAATGATGAAATGGCTGCTTTTATGCAAGTGAAAACTCCTAAATATCGCAGGCGTGTTCGGACTCTTGAAAGTGATTATCATTCTTCAGAATATGAACAAATTGTAACTGTTTATCACTTTCATCACTGGTCATAAAAATTTCAAGACTCAGAAGATGACATTTTGATGTCGATAACAATTAAAAAACACTCACATGTTTCCTACTATTTCCATGACCTGCTAGGTTGATGTGTATTTTTAATTATCTAGGGGGCCGTGATCCACAGAAAAGGCTAAATTTTTCCAGCATTTACTAGCTAGCACTAGTAAAAGATTATTCACACAAAACTGAGCTAATGCTAGTGCTATTACTTAATGCTAGATAGCAAATGCTTTTGCTTACACTTAATTCTAAAAGCAAGTGCTTGCTTTTTATTCACTTGACCCAATGAAGGAAATATTCTAACACAAAAAGAACAAATACTTGAAAGATGGAAGGACTACTTTTCTGAAATCCTTTGCAAAGATAATCAGGAAAGAATTATCATACCAGAAGACACAAATCTACTCAACGTGCAACCCCTACAACCTCCAACTTGGAATGAATTATGTTATATCATACAAAACTTAAAATCAAATAAATCTGCTGGTCCAGACTATATACCGCCAGAACTAATCAAACATGGAGGACGGACTTTGAAACAAAAGCTACATAAACTAATACTTAATATATGGGAAAAAGAAGAACTACCAACAACATGGAATGAAGGAATTATCTGTCCTGTGTTCAAGAAAGGAGACAAATTACAGTGTAACAACTACAGGCCAATAACCCTCTTGAATATAGCATACAAGATATTCGCAATCATATTAAATAACAGACTCACAGAGATATTAGATGGGAAACTGAACGAGGCCCAAGTGGGATTTAGACCAAACAGATCAACAATAGACAATATTTTCGTAATGAAACAGATCTTCGAGAAATGTTATGAGTTCAACATCAATTTACATAACATTTTTATTGATTTTTCCCAAGCCTTCGATTCAGTATATCGAAAGAAAATAATTGAATGTCTGAAAGAGTATGAGGTTCATCACAAATTAATAAAGCTAGTAGGTTTAACGTTAACTGATGCCAAAGTAAGAATAAAATGTGGCAACGCTTTTAGCGACACGATAGAAATAAACTCAGGGGTTAAACAAGGAGACCCGTTAACTGCCACATTATTCTGCATGGTAATAGATATGATATTAAAACAACTAGATCTGAGAGGAAATATCTCAACAAGATTAAAACAATGCCTTGCTTATGCAGACGACGTAATAATAACAGCAAGAACCAAAAATTCCTTACTGGAAACTTTTGACAAGCTAAAGAATGAAAGTATAAAATATGGGCTGGTAATCAATGTAAATAAAACGAAATACCTAAGATGTATGAGAAATAAAACCAATTTAGATGATCTAACAATAAATGGTGACAGAGTTGAACAAATTAACTCCTTTAAGTACCTAGGAACAATACTAAATGATGATAATAGTGTTCAAGAAGAAATTAAATCAAGAATATCACAAGGAAATAAAGCATATTTTGCTAACTTAGATATATTTAAGAGTAAGTTAATTTCAAGAAACGTCAAATTTAAACTGTACACAACGATAATAAGACCAGTTGTATGCTATGGTTCAGAAACCTGGGTACTAAAAGAAGCAGACAAATTAAGATTACAAATATTTGAAAGGAAAATATATAGAAGAATACTAGGACCAATTAAAGAAAGTGGAACTTGGAGATTAAGAAGAAATAATGAATTACACCTCATAAACAATAAAGTAAATATTGTTAGCCTCATCAAATCTAAAAGAATACAATGGCTAGGACATACACTAAGAATGCCCAAAGGAAGATTATCGTATGATATCTTAAATTGGAAACCACAGGGAACAAGACCTGGAGGTAGACCTAAGGATCAATGGGAAGATGACTTAAACGATATGGAGGAAATGGGAGTCTCGAACTGGAAACTGATGGTACAAGACAGGAAGAAATGGGGCGAACTTGTTGAGAAGGCCAAGACATTCCAATGGGAGTCGTAGAGCCTACAGAAGAAGAAGAAGAAGAGTCTAGCTATTTTAGCCAACAGCTGAAACAAAATAAATACATAAATAATATTAAAATCATTAGATTATTTAAGAGGAACATTTTCAGACAACTAATTTAGGCCTATCCATGTTACTTAGTCTCAAGAGAATAACTATACACTGAAAACCAAATTTTTTTTAAACTGTATTAATTAATTAATTTTACTAAAAGAACAAAGATGTATCAGGACTTAATTTTATATGAACATTTAAAACTGGAATGTACATTATTTGGATTAAAATCATAAAAAGAGATAATAGTAGTGTACTTACGATAACGTTCCCTAATGTGCTGTACCATATTTCTAAACGCCTCCCTCCCATTTCTCCCATACATCTCCATCCACATAAACTCATCAATGTGTTGTGGAAGGAGTTCTGAGTTCAACACTCCCCTCTTCCTCATATACCGCTTAAATTTTGACCAGTAGCTTTCTACTGCATTGGTGCATACTCCAGTCAGAGGATCAACAAAGTTTTGACTATGGTTCACGGTTTTGTGGGTGTATGGGGATGCACCCCCCCAGGTGGCCACAGATCTATATGCTGCCCATTCGTCCGTCCATAGCTCTGTCCCCGGCTTTACAAATTGGACAATTTTAGGCATCAATGTATTGAAGTTACGGTTGTCTACATAAACAATTATTGCTCTTCTTTCTTGGACGCCATAGATTCCGAAAACCCATTTTTGGGGAACAATACGCCCAACCTGTTAAAAGTTAAAAACAAAAGAAATGTTAATAATTCCTTGTACTTATCCACGAGAAAGGAATTGGACTGCAATCATTTGAAAATACTTGTTTTATCATTTGTGAGGAGTCAAAATGGGTGGAATGGGTTTAGAGAGGTGGCGTAGCATGCATGTGGGAGTACAAATATATTTTATTAAGAAATTAACTGTAAATAACAACTATCTTAATCTTTTTATGAGTCTCCAAATATTGCGATTTTCTAAAATTGCTGATTTTCAAATTGGAATATCTAAAAAAGAGGTCTGAACATAAAAATCTGAAATTTTGTCAAAATACCCAAATATTCTACAATTCAACGAAAGTAGTAGGAGTAAATGGCTGAACATACAAACCTGGAATTTTGTCAAAATATTCTATGCAATGAAAGTAGTAGGAGTAAATGATCGGTACTTCAGCAGTAGAACACTGTATTGTCATTTTGGCTGAGCAATGCATAACACCTTTGATCATCATTTTCCTGTAGAGATTTGTTCTTTTCAAGTTCTAATGTGTTATGCATTGCTCAGACAACATGACAATGGGGTGTTCTACTGCATAAGTACTGAACTAATCATTTCCTCCTACTACTTCTGAACACTTAATTTTTAGTTTCATGGCAGATATTTTTTTAACAAGTAACAACAAGAAATAATTATATTTTTAGACAATTTTTATTGTATTTCAACATTTAATAGCATGTGGCAATCCCTCATTTGACAGTGAATTTCTTGGGATTTTCTTTATTTTAAAAAAATATTACTTCCAGTCAGAACACAATGATGAATTTTATGTGTGGAATATTTTTCATTAAAAGGATATTCTGACAAAATTTCAGATTTTATGTTCAGTCCCTTTTGATATATTCCAATTTGAAAAATCATCAATTTTATAAAATCTCAATATTTGGAGACTCATAAAACCTAAAGAATTTACATAAATGATCTCAAATTTTACTAGTATCTTTACTATAATATCTTTCTGGGGGGGGGGGGAAATATGAAATGTATGCTTTCATCCCTTCTGTATAAAAAAAAAGTTTGATAAAGTCAATAACTTATGCTAAACGAAACATGAATTTCTAATAAAGTTTTAGGTTATTTCCTTAAGACCTAACAAAATTTTAGACATAACATGAATTGTAGGCTATTTCTTGTAGATTAAGATGATTTTTCTTTCAAGTTGATATCTTAATAAACAAAATAGTTATGTAACTTATTGTTAACCTCTGAAAATGCCAAAAATGACAGATCCTTCTAAACAAAATGGCCACTAGAAGCCAAAATGTCAGTGATAAAATGTGGGGGAAAAAATCTTTTGCACTCCCAGACACATAGAGAAACAGAAAATGTATAACTTACTTAAAAATAAAATAAAATATGTCGGCAAGAAATTATTTTATTATTGGCTCATTTCATAACTTATGGATTTAAATTTCGGAGAAAAATCTCTTTGCAGTTTAATATTTTCCTCATTCTATAAAATTTTGTCTACCTATAGTGAAACTGTGTATTATAATAAACTTCACTTACATGGTATTTCCGTTTTGAAACTAAACTTTCGTCTAGTTGCACGACTTGCCCCGGACCTCCAAGCTGAAACCGTGCAGGTGGTAGCTGAAGTAATTTCCAAGAACATATGTCTCGGAAATACGTGAAGTGCTGCCCCACTGTTGTTCTTGCTATAAAGTTAAGTTCCGATGTTACCTTCAGGCTTGTTCGGCAACACCAGAACCAAAGGAGTAGCATAAGCTTCATCATTGGCAAATGCGCACCTTTGAAGAAGCTCCCTTCGAGAATGGAATGCCTGGTCTTACACCTCTTACACTGGAATTCGTGGGCAAGATACCCATCGGCTCTTCTTATAAGAGAACAATAACGCCTGCAATTTCGATTCTTACATCTGAGTCGCCTTCTAACCAACCCCATATTCTGCACAATTTGAAGCTGGGTAGCTTGATCTTGAGAAAAAGTATGTACAATATCCTCAACGCTTCTCATGTCCATTCTTCGTGATCAATTTTTTTTTTTTTTTTTACTACGGAGACTGTGTTCAAGTGAGTGTTAACTACTGAACTGAAAATCATGACACATACAAATGGGCACAGCAGTTTTCTTTCAATGGAAGGTCGGCGAGTCGGCATTTTCTTTTGTAGCCTGGTGTATTATATTACTGTTTATTTAGGGTAAACAGTAGTTCGAACTCTCAAATTGATGCAGGTGGCAGACTCTGTTGCCAAGTCAATCAAATAACAATGATAATACAATACAATATTCTTACGTTTCACTGAAAAGCCAAGATTTTAGGGAGGCACATTCATAATATGCACAGTTATGCATGATAACTTGATATTATGCACTAAAACCAGAAAATGAGGGTTTATATGCATTAAACACGTCTGAATAGCTATATTAAACCAAAAAAATCCAAAACATGCATTATGCATGAATTTTGCCATAAAAAGGCTGAAATATGCAAACATGCAAGGAAAAAATATGGTTATTTGGAATCCATAAGTCATGTAATGAGTAACTACAAAGTTTGAGAAGTCTAACCAAAGTATATAAAAACATGCATGTCTTAGAGTATAGTAAAAAAATTTGCTAACTAGTTTTTCAGTGCTAAAATAGCGTAAAATGTTATTTTCATTAGTTCTGTATTTAAAAATTTTCTGGGGGTTGACCCTGACTTAGGTAATGATTTCTTGTTTATGTTGGCATGATAAACAAATGAAGGGTACAGGGGAAGAAGGCGGAATGTCAGTAAATCAAAGTTTTGCAGGAAACTATTTTTAAAGTTTGAGTACTCTAAACGCAGATGTATGAAATCAATTATGAATACATTTTAATTCTACAGTAAGAATAATGTGTTTTGTACACGTGGTGTGAATATCAAGTTCTGAAATTAACTCAAACGTGTAAAAAAATCGTTAAATGCAATGAAATGCACAAACATTTTGAGGTACTAGGTGAAAAGGTATAGTTATATTTTATGTGGTCATCGCCTACATTTTTACATAACTTTTAAGTTATTAAAAATTGCAATTAAACATTAATTGCCGTACATTAATTATTCCTTATGAGGAATTGACTGATAGAACATCTGATCAGTGTGGAACAAAATTTCGTCAAATGGTCTACATCTGCGTACTTCTCCTTTGAAAGTGGGATAAAATCTAAAACAAAATAAACGCAAAGCAGGTAATGATTAGGTTTATAAAAATTAAAGGAGTAGAAAAGATATTTCCTTAAAATGTTAGGAATTACTGATTTTTTTGTGCAGTAAAAGGACGAAAAAATATTTCTACACTTAAACAAACATGGGTTGTGTCATTAGTAAAATAGAAACACTTAGGCGCATAAAATTGAAGGCAATGATTAATTTTTAATATCATTACTAGGGTCCAATTTTTAGATTTTATAAAAAAGTTATTCCTCAGGTTCGCGAGCGACCCCTGGTGATCCCGTAAGGAAATATTCACAGCGGATTTATTACCTTGGTGCACCAATCCCCTACCTACTTAAACCTAAGGAGACACACACACACCCAGTCCTAAACCCGAGAAAGACATTTTTCTCTACTGAAAAATCCCTGACCCGGCCGGGAATCGAACCCAGGCCGCCCAAATGGCTGGCAGTCACGCTACCAACTCACCCACGGCGACGGACAGGTTTTATAAACCCTGTGTTAATTTTTTAAACGTCATATTAAAATAGTTTAATTCTAGTTTGTTTTACTATTGTCAGACAACACTCACTAATAATGGAATCTGGATAAAACGTAGCATTACACCACCTAGAAATTAACGCGCCAAACTGTCACGTCATTTTCCTGTCGGCATTTCCATTTGCGGTCTGGTCGGATTATATTATTGTTTATTGCGGGGAAAAAAGTTTGCACTTTTAAACCCAAGCAGATGGCAGACTCTGTTGCCAAATTAATCTAATAACAATAGTAATATAATACGAAATGTCAGCGTTTCTTTGCTCTCGTTTCCGACTGACATTTGGCAACGTTTTGTAAATATACTTCAGCACGCGACTATTGATGAGTATGTCCTTCTTGTATTAAAGAAACAACATTTCATAGCCTGCATCGGTGCGTTTAGAGGACAGTGAGTGCCATTGTCTCCTGACTCGCCGCCTTATTTCGCCGTGACGCATGGACATTCCTCCTTCATCCCCTGTACGGTGAAATTTAAACTGCTATTTTCTCCTTACCGTACACTTTTTTCACCGGTTTCATAAGCAACACTAAAAGAGTGCTCAGTCAGCTACCAGATGGGCTTGATAACTAAATTTCCGATTTTTCTTGACATTCCGCCTTCTTCCCCTGTACCCTTCAAATATTACAACTAGTTTTTCAGTGCTAAAATGGCATAAAATGCGATTTTCATTAGTTCAATATTTAAACATTTTCCCCGAACCCCCTTTCTTGGGGGGGGGGGGGTATTCCTACCCCAAAACCTCTCGGTACTTTCGACCCTCCCCGAAATTATTTTCTGGCTACGTCATTGTTGCACTTATTAATCTATATTAATAAAAGGAATTGTCTGTCTGTCTGTCTTGTCTGTCCGCGATGCCCAGCGAAATCTCTGAACGCAGAGATCTGAAATTTTATACATAGGCGGACTAAAGGGTCAGAATGTGCACCTCGAAGCCGGAATTTTAATTTTCGCTTTCGTCCGTGAGTTATGAGTGAAAAACTGGCAGAAAACGTAAATTTTTTTGCGTTTTAGAAGCATCAGTTTCAGTAATAAATTTCAATATCAAATCACTTACAGATGGCTTTGGCTATTTTTGTCATCATACCTCATACCTTGGAAATAAAAGCAACGCGATCGCTTGATTTTATTAGTCCATCCTAGACGATTCATTTGTTTAGAGTGTCAAGGCCCACAGACATATGACATTTTCAACCTACACGGAAGAAGGATAATCAACCCTAAATATGGTCAAACATTGTTCGATTTGAACGAAACTCACTATACAGGGGTTTTCTGGGCCAAGGAACTCGAATCTGAGGTCGCTTTTACCAGGGGACGCTAACTAATCGTGGAATGCACTCCACGTGGTTTAGGTGTTAATAATTATAATGATTTAACTATGCTCTTAATTTTTAGTTTTTAATTTTTCAAACAATTATCGCGGGGGAAGCCGCGGGCACATGCTGTTTGTCTGTCTGTCCACGATGTCCATCGAAATCTACTGAACGCAGAGATCTGAAATTTTAAAGATAGATGGACTGAAAGGTGGGCGAATGCACCTCGAAGCCGAATTTGTAATTTTAGCTTTCGTTCGCGAGTTATGAGTGAAGAACTGGCAGAAAACGTGATTTTAGCGCTGTCGAAGCATCAGATTTCAGTAATACATTTCAATGTCAAATCAATTGCAGTTGGCTTTGGCTATTTTTGCCATACCGTGGAAATAAAAGCATCGCGATCGCTTGAATGTTGTAAGCCCACGCTGGTCGATTCATTTGTTTAGAATGTCAAGGCCCGTAGACATATGAAATTTTCAACGTACACGGAAGAGGGATAATCAACATAGACCTCAATATGGTTAAACATCGTTCGATTTGGACGAAACTCACTATACAGGGATTTTCTGGGCCAAGGAACTCGAATCTGAGATCGCTTTTACCAGGCGACGCTATCTAATCGTGGTATGTAATTCACGTGATTTAGGTGTTAATAAATATAATGATGTAACTATTATGCTCTTAATTTTTAGTTTTTAATTTTTGAAATAATTATCGCGGGGGAAACCGCGGGCGCCTTTACCAGGCGACGCTATCTAATCGTGGTATGTAGTCCACGTGATTTAGGTGTTAATAAATATAATGATTTAACTATTAGGGTTATGCTTTTAATTTTTTAAATAATTATCGCGGGCGAAGCCGCGGGCACATGCTAGTCTATATTAATAAAAGGAAGTGTCTGTCCTCCGTCTGTCTGTCTTCCGTCTGTCTGTCTGTCCGCGATGCCCAGCGAAATCTACTCAACGCAGAGATCTGAAATTTTATAAGTAGGCGGACTAAAGGGTCGGAATGTGCACCTCGAAGCCGGAATTTTAATTTTCGCCTCCGTTCGTGAGTTATGAGTGAAAAACTGGCAGAAAACGTGCATTTTTTTGCGTTTTAGAAGCATCAGATTCAGTAATAAATTTCAATATCAAATAACTTACAGATGGCTTTGGCTATTTTTGTCAACATACCTCATAGCCTACCTTGAAAATAAAAGCAACGCGATTGCTTGATTTTGTAAGTCCATCCTAGACGATTCATTTGTTTAGAGTGTCAAAGCCCACAGACATATGACATTTTCAACCTACACGGAAGAAGGATAATCAACCCTAAATATGGTCAAACATTGTTCGATTTGAACGAAACTCACTATACAGGGGTTTTCTGGGCCAAGGAACTCGAATCTGAGGTCGCTTTTACCAGGGGACGCTACCTAATCGTGGAATGCACTCCACGTGATTTAGGTGTTAATAATTATAATTTGAAATAATTATCGCGGGGGAAGCCGCGGGCACATGCGGGCACATGCTGTTTGTCTGTCTGTCCACGATGCCCATCGAAATCTACTGAACGCAAAGATCTGAAAATTTAAAGATAGATGGACTGAAAGGTGGGCGAATGCACCTCGAAGCCGAATTTTTAATTTTAGCTTTCGTTCGCGAGTTATGAGTAAAAAACTGGCAGAAAACGTGATTTTAGCGCTGTCGAAGCATCAGATTTCAGTAATACATTTCAATGTCAAATCAATTGCAGTTGGCTTTGGCTATTTTTGTCATACCGTGGAAATAAAAGCATCGCGATCGCTTGAATGTTGTAAGCCCACGCTGGTCGATTCATTTGTTTAGAATGTCAAGGCCCGTAGACATATGAAATTTTCAACCTACACGGAAGAGGGATAATCAACATAGACCTAAATATGGTTAAACATCGTTCGATTTGGACGAAACTCACTATACAGGGATTTTCTGGGCCAAGGAACTCGAATCTGAGATAGCTTTTACCAGGCAACGATATCTAATCGTGGTATGTAATTCACGTGATTTAGGTGTTAATAAAATAATGATTTAACTATTATGCTCTTAATTTTTAATTCTTGAAATAATTATCGCGGGCGATCGCTTGATTTTGTAAGTCCATCCTGGACGATTCATTTGTTTAGAATATCAAGGCCCGAAGACATATGAAATTTTCAACCTACACGGAAGAGGGATAATCAATATAGGCCTAAATATGGTCAAACATTGTTCGATTTGGACGAAACTCACTGTACAGGGGTTTTCTGGGCCAAGGAACTCGAATCTGAGGTCGCTTTTACCAGGCGACGCTATCTAATCGTGGTATGTAGTCCACGTGATTTAGGTGTTAATAAATATAATGATTTAACTATTATGCTCTTAATTTTTAATTTTTGAAATAATTATCGCGGGCGAAGCCGCGGGCACATGCTAGTCTATATTAATAAAAGGAAGTGTCTGTCCTCCTCCGTCTGTCTGTCTGTCCGCGATGCCCAGCGAAATCTACTGAACGCAGAGATCTGAAATTTTATACATAGGCGGACTAAAGGGTAGGGATGTGCACCTCGAAGCCGGAATATTAATTTTCGCTTTCGTTCGTGAGTTATGAGTGAAAAACGGGCAGGAAACGTGTATTTATTGCGTTTTCAAAGCACGAGTTTTCAGTAATACAAATCAATTACACTAGGCTTTGGCTATTTTTGTCATACCTTCGACATAAAAGCATCGCGATCTCTTGAATGTTGTAGCTCACGCTGGTCGATTCATTTGTTTTTAATGTCAAGGCACGCAAACATAATATGAAATTTTCAACCTACACCGAAGAGGATTATTATTATTATTATAGGGATAATCAATATTAGCCTAAATATGGTCAAACGTTGTTCGATTTGGACGAAACTCACTATACAGTGGTTTTCTGGGCCAAGGAACTCGAATCTGAGGTAGCTTTTACCAGGTGACGCTATATAATCGTGAATTTTTAATTTTTGAAATAATTATCGCGGGCACATGCTAGTATATAATGTTACGAAATGGCCCAAGAAGCTAAAGCGAGAAAAAATTAATTAATTAAAAAATTGCCCTCCCCCTAGAAAATATTATATGGGCGCCCTTGCATGTTGTGTATTACAAGTAGCATAAGCTCATTCTTATGACTTGGAGAAAGGAGGAATCTCCAAAGGAATGGGAATAATCTATCATTTTACCGAACCATAAGAAGGCAGATAGTGCCGGATTCTAATGACATGTCATATTTTTATTGATGCTGCATAGACATAACCAACTTGTGGATAAATCCTAATCATGGCCTCTAGGTTATAGAAATGCATTTTTATTAGGTCATTTTTTGCAATTTTATATTTTTAGGGCATTTATTTCAATTTTAGATTATTATTTTGTCATTTTCGTGACATTTGCTTCCTTATTAAGTCATTTTCATGTAACTTATTTACATTGAGTGTATTAACTTTTTTTCGTTGCTAGCGGTGCTGTCTTTGAAGTGTTGTTTGTTTAATGCAAGGAGGACAAATTCGGCGTTAAAGTGTTGACATGTCTCCTCAGTCGGAAGTGAGAATCAAAGGAATGCCAAAATTTTGTATTATATTACTATTGTTATTAGATTGACTTGGTACCAGAGTCTGCCACCTGCTTGGATTTAGAGTGCAAACTACTGTTTACCCTCAATAAACAACAATATATTCCGGCAGACCACAAAAGGAAATGCCGAATTTTGACTCAAAATTGTCTCAGTGCCAGTATAAATTTCCATGAGAAAAGAACATTCACAACATTACATCTATTTACAGTTTTACAATTATCTACAAACTAGTCTATAATTTTTTGTGTACAATAATATTTTTTTATGAAGAAAATATCAGTTTTTAGGTTATTTTTTATAATTATTATGTCATTTTCTTTAAAATTTAGGGTCATTTTATGTCATTTTTCATAAAATTTTAAGTCATCAGAATCCGGGCCCTGGTAATAACTATCGAGGAACTTATCTCTTATCAACATTATACAAAATTCTATCTAATATAGGCCTACTGTACTGCTGTCAATATTAACCCCATATGCGGATGAAATCATTGGAGATCACCAATGTGGATTTAGGCTGAATAGATCAACAACCATTGATCATGTATTTTGTATTCGCCAAATCTAGGAGGGCAAGACGTGATGCGTGAAATGACGGAATAACCCAAATCATATTTGCCCGCCACGGGATTTGAATGCAACCGCTTCAAAGTTATGAATATTCACATTAGACAGCCCTACAAGAGAAAATACTGTACAGCAGCGTTTCTCGACCTTTTTGAACCAGAGGACCTCTAAAAAGTATAAAATATTTTACGGACCCCTAATTTTACATCCCATTTATATAGGCTATATGTAGGCGTATATTCATTTGGGGCATTATTTATAGGTCATTATAACGAAATAAATCTAAATACTTTTTTAATTCGACAAAAACACAGTTATTGAATTGGAAGTAAACTATTGACAGTAAAATTATATTTTGAATAGACTTTAATATTCATTACCAATTTGATAATATAATTAGGAATTATAACACAGGTTTACCGGCATCAGACACTCGGGCACCTCCAACAATAAAACCCTTGTTAAGAGAGCGCCTCTAATAACAAATTCCGACAAAGTCTTATTTTTCAGGGTTTTGAATGAAAGAGGGAACCATAGACGTCAGTGCATCAGGGGTTTCAAACTGTGGTTCGAAACTGCAAAAGTAAAGAAACTTGCAATAGGACCTGTATTTTCGAAGATTTTAAACTTTGACATCTTTGACCACCAGTGGTCCGCGGACCATAGGTTGAGAAACGCTGCTATACAGTACTCATAAAAGGAAGTTAACGGAGTTGAAAGCTCTTAAAACACGCTTGATCCATCTCTTTGTGTGCTAGTGTATTGCCATATATGATTTAAAGATACGATTTCTGAAAAAGGCAAGCGACTATTAATAAACCTAGATGGATGCATTACTCATATCCTGCGAGGTTCTACCAGCCTATTTCAACACGAAAGCTACCTGCAATATGAGTAAATATGTTTGTGTAGTCTGTCTTTAAAATTTAATATTTAACGCTATGCATCAGTAGCCTACTAATAAACTGACACTGATGTAGTACTGAATACTATTATTAATCGGCAATGGGTCAATCCATTAGAAATGAACCAAACTGAATAAAATTTGTCGCTCAATACTTTTTATTTTCCTAATTTTTTTACCAGTTACTCCCCAATATTAGGTGAGTTCAAAACTATGGTAAAAATTTTGAGCTCTCCTTTTTTTGCGCCCATTTTAAGTTTGCTTTGTAACCATATTTCAGTCGAAAACATGTTTTGCACAAATGTATGTAACTCTGTTAATTTTATAGTTAACAAGACAAAATAAATACAAATGCTCTAGATTTTTGTTCTAACATAATATTACCTAAGTAGTTAGGAAAGTGAAGAAAAAAAATTCACAACTACAAATTGAAAATTAGTGCTGCAAAATTATTAATTTTTTCTTCTATAGATCTACTATAGGGCTACTTGCTGTAGAAGTTTCAGGCTTGAGAACTTTGCTCTTTTTTTTTATACACTTTTTCAAAAATGCCCAAAAGCGTATTTTGGCAATATTTGAAGTAGAATATATCAAAAAGGCCTGAGTGAAAAATTATTAAATTTATACAGATAACACCTCTTTATGTTATAAAGATGTGAAAAAATGTGATGACTGACACTCAACTGGTAACAAATTAGGAAAATAAAAATGTCGATCAATTTGGCCTCGTTCATTTCTAATGGATTGACTCCAATTAATTTTAAGTCCAGTTGACTCAGTTGCGTAGGGAAGGGGGGTCCGGACCTCCACCGAAATCGAAATCTAGAATTCTATTCTAGTTATTTAAGCCCTATTTTGTCAAATACAGTAAAACCTGTCTTAAAGACCACCCCTCTTTAGCAACCAGCTCCTTTAAGGACCAATTTTATTTGTATCCCTATTAAACGACCACCCCGACTAACGATCAGAGTTTCATTTGCGTTAAACTCTTCTATAACGACCAAAATCGCAAAATATATTTACTCAAATGGTAAGCATTTGAACAGAAATACTGATGTGGGCACTTCAAGACGTCTCTTCAATTTTCAGTGCAGTACTTTTACAAGAGAAATGGACAAAAATGTGACTATGGTTGAACAATGCTTTGAGCTGTTTTCCTTTCGCTTTCTGGGAAATACCTTAGCCTAAGGCCACACGGGATTGTTTCCGCGCTGCTGTTATGCAGGAAAACAAACAAAATATTTAATTACATTGAGAAATGTGAGACGGGCCACATGGGAGTGATTCACCGCAGAAAATTAGTCATTTTGCTGCGTCTTCAAAGTTGCCCGCTCAGAGAATGGGCTGGGGTCCATTTCTTTGTTGGTTTTCACTCTGACTTGAGTGGCCACACGTGCATCCTTTCAAGCAGCTGTTGCAGTTCTGTTCTCGCCATCATTTCGAATATGGAACATTTAGATAGTGAATTAATTATACTGGAAGTACAGAAACACTCTTGTTTGTACGGTATCCGGGTTCATGATTTTAAAAACCGGGATATCAATAACTGCAGTAGTAGTCCGAGAAAACTGGGAAGAGATGGATAATGAAAACGAAACTAATATTGTTTCAAGTACAATGTTTGGAAAATTATTCATAATTTATTCCACCAATTTTGAGGAGGGAGGTAGGGTTTTAGAAAATAGTTCATACTCCTAAAGTATTGCAGCCACAGTTATGAAAATGTTTACTCTCATTTGGTATGCTATGGTAATAATTATTGCAAGGCAATTGATGATTTGCATCATTTTTATATGACAGTTAAAAGATAGCTCTAAAATTATATAAATGTGTATCATTAAACAATTCATTAAATAAGGGCAATTAGTTTTTTGCATTTTTTGCTTTATTTTGCACTTTTCGTCATAATCAAGAGATAGGTAATTTTTTGGCAATTTTTAGGTCTTTTTTTTTTGCATTTTCACGTCTTTTTCTGCATTTTAGGTCATTTTCGGCATTTTTCGCCATTTTAGGTCATATTTCAGTGGAGGTACAGAGGAGCTTTTCCATATAGGCATACAAATCCTTTCAGGCAACAAACAATAGTTTTTATTCGAGAATATCCGCCAAATATACATAGTTCATTTTAATTCAAGTTTAGTGTAAACACCATATCAGTTTGTCTTGTAGCAATAAATAATTATTTTTTCTTTATTTTTAAATTGCACATATTTTGTAGGGGCAATTAGATGGGCACGCCAGTTCAGAGAGGATTTTTTTTTCGCATAAGGGTGTCCAGGTTGTACACATTTACTTTTTTTTTAGTAAGTTTGTTTTATGTTGTAAATTCATATATAACACACTGTCATCCGTTAATTTGGTTTTAGCAATTCATTACTTAAAAAAAACTAAATTAAAGTAATAATGGAAAATTTATTGGTCATTGTTTAAAATTTTATGTCATTTTCAGTAACTTTAGGTCATAAATGCATTTTTTATTTTGCATTTCTTCACTATTTTATGGTAATTAAATGCCTTGCCCTAGTAATAATATACCACTTAAAAATACATTTTTGTGTCATTGTCGTGTAACACTGCTATATAAAAGAATAATATAGAGACACTTTTGTAATACATTTATTTTAGGAAATTTTAAGTAATATTTTGTGACGATTGAATGTTAAAGTTAATGTAATTGAGTCAGTTTTGCACGCATTGATAAGTATGCGAGTAGCTTCCTAAGTTAGTGTCTCATATGACCAGGAAAGCGGATGCAATACCATGCACAATCTCACATTACAGCAGACCCGATTCATCAATTCTTTTAGTAATGTCATTTTTAAGACAATAATACCAATTATACAAGCAGTTTTATTGCTGATATGAAGGTTAATCTTCTCCCATTTCTCTAACAAAGCAGGAAATACCATGTCATCAATGACGTATTATTTTGTATAAAAACTCTGGATATTTGTTATTCAGGGGGCACAATGTAACTTGAACGTCGACAGTTGACAACTGTCAAATCTTCATTACTGTAAAATTTGATTGGAATAAACAAAAGAACAACTGTTATTCATCACGTCAATACTTCGTATTTATTTTAGTAATTAATTATTCTCCTCATCTAGACTTCAGTGCTTCAAATAAACAACTAGACTACATCTACAAGACAAGCTGATATTCAAGAGCTTAGCTTTTCTCAAGGGGAAAGCCGAATTCACAGAAGAAATAAATATTTGACGTAGAAGAAATTAATATTTGCGGTATCGTACTATCGCTACCAGTACGATTACACGTCATCATTAGTATTTCTTTTTTAATTTTCTTTATTTTAAATTTAATCGCCACACTTATATACCTTTTCTATGGAAACCACTTAATGGATAACTATGAAACTTTGACTTCTTAATTTTGGTTTACAAGACCAATATTTTATTAAATTATTAAACTTAATTAAAACCTGCTTAAGGATCCATAAAACTTTCTATTCAGACACTTTTTAAATTCCTTTCCATTATTTACTTTTAAGAAATCTAATTTTCGGTATAAAATTTGTGTTAAAAGTCAGTCTTCTTATTAATACAAATATTAGTTTAACTTATTTTTCGTCTCGTTTTGCTGTATATTTCAAAGAACCACGGGAGAGTAGGCCAACATGCAACTACTGCATTAAAAAAAAAATCCCTTTAGGCAGGCCTACAGGCGGAGGTAGATTTCGAAGTGCTTTTGGTTTAATTTATTGTCGCTGCATAGCACTCTTCTTCTTTAGCCTTGGCATGGCAAACCTGCAGTAATAAGAACTGAATTCGGGCCTAATACCATAAAACGTGTTTATCTCAGATATGTCTAACTATTTTAATTATAATATCTTGAAATCAAATAATAAACACGAAGCCAAGATGAGATATTTAGAATTCAAAAAGAAGTAGAAGAAAAAGATAAAGGAACTTCAGCGGGATGCCAATGAGAAATTCACCGCAAAAGCAAAAAATAAATGCAAGGCAGCATGGGCAGTAATCAATTGTACGAAAGGCCAAAAAAAATCCAAAGCCCACTATAAATATTGCTACAGACATTTTAAATAACTATTTTATAAATGTTTCAAAAGAGCTGGAGAATGCTAATTATGTAAATGACAAACCTAACTTAAGCATCAGGGCCGTCGCGTGGGCAGGGCGACCGGGGTGATCGCCCTGGGCGCCGCGACCAGGGGGGCGCCGTGGCAACGGCAAAAATAAAACAACAAAATTTGAAATAATATGTACATAACGTATTTTTTAAAGTTAAGTATAACAGAATTTTGAATATTACGTTGTATGTATTTATTGAACAAATAAATATTTGACACCAATAACTTTATATTTGCTAAGTTACCCCAAAATAAATATTTGCTCAAAATTGATCAGCTGGTTTTGCTTGTATACTGTTAATAATAATAACCGTCCGTCACCGTGGGTGAGTCGGTAGCGCGCCTGCCTTCCACTCCGGGGATTTTTCAGTAGTGATAAATCGCTTTCCCGGGTTCAGGACTGGGTGTTTGCCAGTAGGTTAAGTCTTAGGTTAAGATAATGCACATTGTGCGCGATTCCTTAATTATTATAATAATAATAACCTAATAATAATGCGTATTTAAACCCATTATGTTTATATGTATTTGATAGTGTCGCGTCATGACGCTCGCTGTGTGTTTGTGTTTGAATCCTTACAGATGGTGGAATGTCGGGTGGGTGCACGTGGGATTGAGTTTCTTTTGGGGGGGGGCGCCTGGCGAAATCTTGCCCCGGGCGCCAACAAACCACGCGACGGCCCTGCTTAAGCTTAAATGTAAACAATTTTAGTTTTCTTGACTTACTTAAAAAAGTTAAGTTGACTACTCAAATAAATTATTATAATTTTAAGTGATGTGAGATCCAAATGCTATAAGAAATCTCAACCCTTCGAATACGAAAGATATTTATGGATTTACTAACAATACTATTAAAACAATTGAATTAGTTAACAAGATCAAAGACATCCACGTCAACAAAGAAGATGCTATAATATCCCTAGACATTGCTAATTTATATACAAATATACCAATAGATGACTCAATTAAAATAATAGAAGAAAAACTGACTGAAAATGGGGAAAACATCAATATATCCAAACAGATAACATCGCTACTCAACACTATACTACATCAAAATTAGATTCGACAACAAAATCTACATACAGAAAGAGGGTGTGGCGATGGGATCGCCTTTTTTTCGGGTATCATAACAGAAGCCTATCTACAATACATTGAGAAAGAATATGTACAGAATATTTTAACCAAATATAGATTAGATAACATAGACAATACATTAGAAATCCTCCATAATATTAAAAAAGGTAATAGGCTTAATATATTAGAAAATCTTCAAATCTACAAAATTAAAAATAATATTCTCAACGAAACCACAGTTGACCATAATCACTTGTTTGAACTCGCAACAACTGTGACCTAAAACATGCAACAAATAAACAACCGGCTCATACATCAGTACATCATCAGACATTGTGACTGTTGTATCTCAAAATTCTGAACTGAAGATGATGCAACTTGCATCGAAATGCATTTTCAAGTAATAGACGCATCTGGGACCAAGAAGAAGTATTAATAATATGACGACAGTGTTTTTAACGTGTGCTTGTGCCTTCTATGTTATTTTATAAAAGGCCCCAGATAAGTGCAACGACAAGGGTTCTAAGGTGGACAATCTCTCTATTTTAAAACTTTTATAACCCAGTCTGGAGATGAAATTCATTAATAAAAATTGATAAGTGGTTGAGGCGCTGCGCTACAAACCGGCAGGTCGCGGGTTCGATTCCCGATGAGGTCGTTGAGATTTTTCAATTGGCCTAATCCTTCTGGTGGCACTATGGCCCTGGGGTCGACTCAGCCTCTAACGGAAATGAGTACCAGGAGCAATCCTGGGGGTAAAGGCGGCCAGTGCGTAAGGCTGACAACCTTACCACCTTCATGTGCCGAATGTCCAAAATCTGGTAGCCTCAACCTCCTGGGCCTCCATGGCCTGTATAGGGATCACTTTACCTTACTATTAAAACAATTGCCAGTGCAATAGTACAGCCACTAACTTATTTAATAAATCAAATGCTAATACAAGGTATTTTTCCAGAGTGCCTAAAAATTTCAAAGGTCATACCAATATTGAAGAAGGGAGATAATAAAACTTGCCCTTCAAATTATCGCCTAATACTTATTGTTCCCATCTTAGGAAAAATAGTAGAAACATCCATCTCGAAACAACTATATGATTACTTTTCTTTCAACAATCTTTTTTACGATAAGCAGTTTGGTTTCAGGTAGAATTTATCTACAGTAAAGGCAGTTGATTGTCTGACTAAAATAATACTAAATAACTTTGAAAATAAAACACTAACGGGAGCTACATTAATTGATTTAAGCAAGGCCTTTGACTGCATGTCACATATTATACTAGTTGATAAACTTAAATATTATGGTATAAATGGACAAGAGATTAAAGTAATTACATCCTATCTAAATAATAGAAAACAAAATTACTATTGTAGATAATAAAAAATCAGAAATAGAAAAAGTCATAGCGGGTGTCCCTCAATGCTCGATGTTGGAGCCTTTCCTTTTTCTGGTATATATTAATGATCTGCATTGTAATGTAGGCCCTTCTTGCAACCCAATCATCTAGTATGCAGACGATACGACCTTTATTTATAGATGCAAACAAAGACATACTTACCTTAAATCAACAAAGTCATTATCACTAGAATATGCTAAGATCTGGTTTCTCTACAACAAATTGAGCATAAATCAATCTAAAACTGAAACCATAAGGTATGCCATAGATCCTAAATCTAGAAACAATATTGTCTATTGAGTTCAAATCGGTATAACTGTTAGGCCTATATCTGGACAAAAAGCTTAGTTGGCATGATCATATCCTGTATGTATGTAAGGAGTTGGCAAGAGTATGGTACTAGATGAAAAAATTGAAACATTGTGTTAACCTTGAAATGTTCAAAACAGCATACTGTGCATTTTTTCAACCACACCTATTGTATGGAATTATGCTCTGGGGTGATTCCTCCAAAGCAAAAAAAGCTTTCATTTGGCAGTTTAATACCAATACCAGGTTAATAAAATACCACCTAACATCAGAAATTTAGGAAAGGAAAAAAAACTGTATAATACAAGCAAAACAAAATTATATTTTATTTTTACAATGGATAATTGTAATTTTGTTTTGCTTGTAGTATACATACAATGGAAAAAGGACTTCCTACTACTTTTTGTTTAAAACTGTATAATGTCTTATCAGATTGGTTTAAAAGAAAGGCTTTCTACGAAATAATAAGAAAAGACATTGCTATAAACAAATAATTTTCTTTAATAAAATACCACTTAACATCAGAAATTTAGAAAAGAAAAAAAAACTATATAATGTCTTATCAGATTGGTTTAAAAGCAAGGCTTTCTACAAAATATTATAAAAAGTCATTTGCTAACAACAAATAATTTTCTTTAATAAGATACTACCTAACATCAGAAATTTAGAAAAAAAACTGTATAATGTCTTGTCAGATTGGTTTAAAAGCAAGGCTTTCTACAAAATAATATAAAAATTGTTTTATTTCATAAAATACCATCTAACGTCAGAAATTTAGAAAAAAAACTGTATAATATCTTATCACATTGGTTTTAAAGCAAGGCTTTCTACAAAATATTATCAAAAGTCATTTGCTATCATCAAATAATTTTCTTTAATAAAATACCACCTAACATCAGAAATTTAGAAAAGAAAAAAATCTGTATAATGTCTTATCAGATTGGTTTAGAAGCATGGCTTTCTACAAAATAATATAAAAAGTCATTGGTATCAACAAATAATTTTAAGTCATTGGTATCAACAAATAATTTTCTTTAATAAAATACCACTTAACATCAGAAATTTAGAAAAGAAAAAAAAAACTATATAATGTCTTATCAGATTGGTTTAAAAGCAAGGCTTTCTACAAAATATTTTAAAAAGTCATTTGCTATCAACAAACAATTTTCTTTAATAAGATACAGTACCACCTAACATCGCTTTGCGCTAGTTTATACATGAAGTACTCTGCCATCTAGCGGCAGAGTGGGAAGAGGAAACTGTCATCGATGAGTAGATATTCTCTTTTGTGAAACAAGAACTCTGTCTGCCCTCTATCGGCAGTGTTGGGACATGAAACTCACCCATGAGTAGGGGTTCTCTTGCCCTCTAGTGCCCTCTGGTGGCAGAGGTGGAAGTACGCATGCATTGAATTCTAATGGAGTAAGTACACAAAATAGTGCGTCATTATTTCGTCGATTTCTCAGTTATTTACCGTCGGTTCACACTTTTAATGACTGATATACAACTGGAAATGCCTAGTGAACATTGTAATATAGTAAGGAAAGCGCTATTTTCACCGCCAAATTCGCTGCTCTACCCCCAAATTCAAACACTGAATCATTTAGTGAATTTTTTGAACAAATGGAACAAAATTTTGCAACATGTAATTCTCATATCATTCTCACAGGCGACTTCAATTTGCCAGAAATATCCAGTAATATGTATGACCTCAGCAAAGGCAGCAGTAAAGCAAAACGTCTGAATAACATGTTAAAGTTTTTAAATATGCAATCCATTAACACTGTGAGAAATAACAGTAATAGAACACTGGACTTAGTTTTGACAAATATCTCAGAACTCAAAGTAGAGGAAGAAAGTAATTCTCTGGTACCTATAGACCTATACCACCCTGCTTTAAATATAACATGTAAAATACAGAAAGAAGTAAAAAAGATCATCGTAGGTAAGTGTAGTTACAATTTTTGCAAAGCCGACTTTAATAAACTTTATAATCTTATAAAAGACTGTACATGGAACAATTTAACTGATTATAAAGATGTTAATTCTTCTGTAACTACTTTTTATGA
The DNA here is from genome assembly GCA_964059195.1 of Ectobius pallidus. NCBI lineage: Eukaryota > Metazoa > Arthropoda > Insecta > Blattodea > Ectobiidae > Ectobius > Ectobius pallidus. Next base: position 43,201,522 of record CAXKWD010000008.1, read on the forward strand.
CACAATTTACTCAATACTAGATAAATGTGTACCGAAAAGAAGACAATGTCGACACAGGTATCCAGTATGGTTCACAAAAGAGATCATAGGAAATATTAAACTTAAAGAAAAATATCGTAAAAATAAACATTTATCAGAATATAATATGTCAGTATTCAAAAACATTAGAGCAAGTTTGAAGAAACAAATTAAAACAGCCTACATAAGTCATCTTCAAGAAATTGAAAAAAATTTAATGCACGATGTAAATAACTTTTGGAATTTTATTAAAAGCAAACGGAAACAACTCAAGTCTCAAACGGAGATGGAATATAATGGGCAAATATTAAAAACTCCACATGAAATTGCTAATGGCTACGCTAATTATTTTAAATCTGTTTATACAAGGGATCGATCAAAATACGATTATGAAACCGATAACAGTATAAACATACCAGATTCCTTCAACATATCTGTAATAGAGACAAAAGAAGTTGAATTAGCAATTAAAAAATTAAAATCTAAACGTTCTGCTGGACCGGATAATATATCAACATATATTTTCAAAGGATGTGGTGAACTCTTAGTGTATCCACTAACTATAATTTTTAACCAAATAATTAAACAAGGTGTTTTTCCGGATGTTTGGAAAATGAAAAAAATAGTCCCCATACATAAATCGGGGAGTTCGAAGATGGTACAAAATTATAGACCCATTGCTATTCTATCTACACCAGCTAAAATTCTGGAAAGTATTTTTTACACACACATTTTCAATCATATTACGTTAGCGATTTCTCCACTTCAACATGGCTTCATGCCTAAAATATCAACTGTTACAAACTTATGGAACTTCACTGAATACGTATCATTGGAATTAGACCAACATAAACAGGTTGACGTAATATATACAGATTTTCAGAAGGCATTTGATAAAGTTGATCATGACTTCTTACTTAACAAATTAGCTAAACTTTCTTTTTCCACTCACTTTATGAAAATTATGTGCTCATACTTAAGAAATAGAACACAGGTAGTGAGTTATCAAAATCACTTATCTGATCAGTTTGTGGTTAATTCTAGAATTCCTCAAGGATCAAACTTAGGCCCTTTATTGTTTCTATGTTTCATAAATGATTTACCGAACGTGGTGAACAACTCATATATTTTATTATTTGCTGATGACATTAAAATATATAAATCTATTGCTTCAGTTTCAGATTGTTTTCAACTCCAAAACGACTTAAATAAATTATATACATGGAGTAATAAATATAAACTTCCATTTAACATTAAGAAATGTGTTAAAATGACATTCAATAAATGTAAAAAGACTATATCATATGCCTATAATATAAATAATGTTAAACTTGATGAAGTAATGGAAACTAGAGATTTAGGGATAACACTTACCAAGGATCTCAGGTTTAACAGCCACATTGAAACAATAGTTTTAAAAGCGTTAAGAAATCTAGGTTTTATCATAAGGAATTCATGCACATTTAGCGAAAATACATTAATCAGACTTTATAATTCATTGGTCAGACAAAACCTCGAATATGGTACAGTCATATGGAATCCAATGACTATTAAACTTTCTGATTCAATAGAAAAAATACAATCGAAGTTTTACAAATTTTTGATATTCAGAAGTACTGGCCATTATCCAACATATTTGAATTACCAAACGCTTTTAGAACTATATGATATTAAAAGTTTAAAATTTAGAAGAAATAGTCAAGGTTTAATATTTCTTCACAAATTATTGCATTCAAAAATTGATGATAATAATATTGTTAAGAAGATTTATTTTTACGTGCCATGTAAACTAAGTAGACACAGGATGCTATTTTTTACCCCCAGGGTAAATACTGATATTCATAAAAATTCACCTTTAAATAAAGTAACCACTTTGTATAATAAAATTCACTTTTTAAATTTTGATATACTTAGCATGTCCGAAAATGAACTCAGAAAAGCTTTAGATGAAGTTGATTTAATACTGAATTAAAATCACTAAACGTAGTTACAATCTATTGTAGTTAGTGTATTGGTTTAATGTATCATGCCAAACATTCTCCTCACTCTTTCTTTCTTTCTTATCTTAATTCTCAAAGGCATTATGTACTGTGATTATAACCTGGCAACTGCTGGAACCCAGAAGTAGCTAGGAATTTCTTTTTCTGCTTGTAATGTTTTTTTTTGTGTGTAATTTTTACTTTTATCTTTTGTATATTCTTATCTTTTGTATCTTATGTTTTAATTATTTTGTATGTATGCATTGTATTTTTGGCATGGACATTGTAATTGGGTTTTATACCTGTAATGTTCGTTATTATTAAATAAATAAATAAAATTTTGTTCTGATAATACCTAGCACTGGGGAAAGTTTATATGAGCTGGATGTTTGTTTCAGCACTATAGAACTGTGTTTCTTTGTCTGTGTTGTTCTATTCTGCCTACACGGGGGGTGCTATCCGATTTGGCATTCGCCTTACAAGTGAGGGAAACCCCTCAAAACCTCATTTAGACTGGTTGCTATAAGAGGTCTTACTGCCTCTCGGGAGTCTCAGCTACTCATGAGTTACTTTCATAATCGGTTTGTCTCAAGATCGGGTAGTCTAAACATCGTATGCGTCTTCACTAAAGACTTCGTGAGCCCTTTTGGTCGTCCAAAACTAAAGGTCTGGCGGCCAAAGTTCACCCTCTTTGGTGGTTACGTTTCTAAGGTCTCGTCTTATTTCTCTATATCTAGAGCACGTGTATAATGCGTGGTACATTGTGTCGAGTTTGCTACCTTCACAATAGCAGAGGTAATCGCCTGCTAGCTTGAATCTGCATAAATTTGCAGTGAAGTATCCGTGTCCTGTGTAGAATTGTGCTGTCGCATAGTCTATGCGTATGTGTTTTTGTTTTAGTCTGTTTTTGACGCTAGGGAAGTAGTCTTTGGTGATACGGCCCTTTACTGATCTACTCCACCTATTTTCCCTTTGGGTTAGCGTGTATTCTCTGTGCTGGGAGTTGAGCTCCTTTTTGTTTCGAGTGTTATATGTTTGTTTCACCAATTCTGGTTGGTATATGTTTCCTAATTTGGTATGATGTAACTTTGTGGGCTGGTTAAATAACTTGACAAGGTAAGAATACTAATAACAGAAAATGCTTTATCTGGTTAAATATCTGAATGTATACTAATAGGTATAATTGGATAAACAGTGGGAAGACTAGGAAGAACGCGCAGGAGCCAACCCGTCCGTAGATCTTATCTTTGCGGCTCGTGGCTCAAAACGAGGGTGTGCTGTAAATATCATTTCATACAGCAAACTTAAAATATTTAAAAAAAATATTAGTAGGCCTATCTAAACTGCTCGTCTCTTAATCCATCTCTGGGAACTATCACGCGATTATTTTTTTGCTAATTTCTCTCGTCTCGTCGAACGTTGTGTGAGTTGTGTGACGAGAGAAAATAGCACAAAAATAATAATAATAACAATAATAATGATAGTAATAATGATGATAATAATAATAGTAATAATAACAACAATAATAATAAAAATAATTAGGGCAGGGCAAATCGCGTGAGAGTTCCCCGGAAATGGAATAAGAGACGAGAAAATAGTATTTTTAATGATCGAGGTAGAGGAAGTCGCTTAGTGTTCCCAGTGCGACAGAATACTTAATCGGGGTTGTGGAATCCGAGTTTTTCTGAATTTAACATAATCGAATTTGGCGGCGTTAGACCGTCAGACGGTGGAAGATCTAACGTGCCCACCTCTTTCTCCGAGCTGACTGTGAGGTGCTGGCGCGGCGAAGAAAATGCCTGAACAAAGGGGACTGCTTCATGGGTAGTCTGTTCTCGTCACCTAGCAGACGTGGGATAAGCGAGAAAACTGCTGCTTGCCATCCTCATTTTTTATTTGAACAGACTACCCATGATACGGAGGGCGTGGATTCCAGTTCACCTTCACACAGCCGAATTGAAGCACGCTGCGGTCTCAGGATCTCAGTGTCTCATAGCTTTGCCACCAGGTGGTGGCGTGGCGGGCAGTTCAAAAATACAGATACATTTATAGTAAAAACCAATTCGTGATATGGAAAATAAACTTTAAAAATACGTATTGTAAATGGAAAATACTGGTGAAGTGCTACTTCACCTACTTCCCCTGAATAGCCGCCACTGATTAAATTGAAAAGAATTACACAGTTATGTGGACCCAATAAAATATTCGTAGTATCCAGAAGGCTCAGTAGCACGGTCAAGCATTACTTGAAAGTGTTGAATAGTAAAGAACTCCACCCACAATGCTTTATAAGAGAAATATACTTCTCATAATCAATATGGGAATTCCTTAAACAGAAAATCATAGCACTACCCACGCTAAATACAATTACTGAAGCAATATGGGGAACAGTCTAATAGACCTATATATTACGCGTCAGCAAACGCCCCTAGGTCGACGTGACCTCCTGGACAATCAACATGGCGATCACTTTAACAAATTAGAAATAGTCATACTAAAATTCAAAATAGGCAAGAGAAACATTGCGAATCAATGAGCAACAAGATTATTGTTTGGAGGGAGTACTCAGCATATCTGAATTAAGAATTATGTTATAAGGCAATGAAATGGCTCAGCTGCATAAAACACAAGATCTTACGATGGATGCCTCGCGGAATTGAGGAATGAAATTTATTCATAATGAAATGTTTACAATAGTTGCAAAGTGCAACATACTCAGATAATTTCATGAAGCAACATATTACTCATGTCTGATCAGAGGACGAACTCGCAGTCACATCTACACTCAAAGATAGCCGAACACCCACTAACTCGGGCTACCGCGTCATAGCTGAACAGTCCAGGGAAAAAAGGTGGCAGCACCACACAGTATGAAAAATAATGAAGAATCTAAAACACACCAGAGGGCGAAAGAACCGGATTTTTAAATTCGGTTCAACTTTCTCCTCCATTATTAAGTCCATAGGGACTTCTCCTGCAATGACCTGTAGTGCCTCATTGGAGGTTGTATAGTACGCTCGAGTTACTGAGATGTTTATTTAAAGTTTGTTGGCTGCATTGCACTATTCTCTTATTCACTTGTTTCATTACGTAGTTAGTGGGCGCGCATGCGCGGTGGTTGCTCGTTTTTGTCTGCCTCTGAGCGAATAGCTGGTTTTGTTCAGACAGAGTGGTACGAGCAGTCAACGTGATGTGACCCTGAATCTTGTGATGGCAACTGGTATGAGAGATGGTGAGTTTTTTTCTTTCTTGTTCGTCTAAATTAACTTCATAGATCCCTTCAGGATTGACCTGATATTATTTTCAGTTTTTAAAGTCTGAATTATCTAAAGCATCGCAGCATGTTGGGGGGCTACCGTGACTCGGTTACTTTTACACTCCAGCTACCCATTAGATGTAATAAAATATTGTGAGTGTTGGGGACTTCTGTATTCGTCTTTTAGTATTCATTCCTGGTTTCTTCGATACATTAGTTCAAGCCCGTTATGAATTATCAGGATGAGGACATGTTACGTTTCGGGAGAATGCAGGCCATTTCCCTACACTAAGACTATGTTTCAATTAGAGTTTTTGCTAACAATAACTCATGATATTTTAGCATAAGAGAATGCTAGTCCTGGAAAAGCAGATTAGGGTTGTCTGTTAAATTAACTTGATGTTGGCCTATTTCCATTTGTCTGAATTAAATTTTACTGGGAATATATTGTTGTTCCTTTCTCGCTAAATTGTAATAATGCATTTAATTCAGTCGTAATGTATTGCAATATCTTTGCTGGTACTATGTTTGTCTGCAGGTCATTAACTTGTTGTGTTGTCGTGTTTGTGTAAGCCATTCATAACCTTGTCTTGTAAGCTTGTATTTTTGACATCGCGTCAAGTTACGTGAAGGCCTATAGTGCTTGCAAGCTTAAGCTGTCCCGTTAAATTCTAAAGTCACATTCCTTCGGTAGTTTGTCTATATTTGAGCAGTATTGTATTATAAGATTTTCTCAGTATGTACATTTAGTATTCTGTATTGCTTTAGCGTTTAACATTTTCACTTTCTTTCGTTGTCAAATATTAAAACTTGCCGTAACTTATAGTTATTCCTTTTACCGTATGTTTGGGTAGTTTTTCTTTCTGCATTTCGGGGTTTTTTCTATTGCTTATACCTTTTGATATTTGGTAGACTTTTCATATAGGTATGATTTTCTGTTAATAATTATTGCCTTTCTATTCATAATTTCTTCTAAGTAAACATTTAACATTCTAGTTTTTGGGGATTAAAATATATTATATTTTGCTAATACGCATTGTGGTATTCTAAATTTAAAAATTTTCTCAGTGTATTCTAGCCTTTTCGGATTAACATATAATACTATATTTATACGTATTTCATGCGTATTCTAAATTTCCTGCTAGTAAATATTTCGTGCATTTTAGGTTTTGCTTCAGTAATATATTTCATCCTAATAATTATTTCCTCTTATTCAAAATTTGTTATGACATTCCTTCACGTATTTATTTAGTTTGGGCCACATCAAGATATTTCTTCTCCCACTTCAAGTTGTGATCTTAGCTCGTATTCTGATAAATTTCACTACGCTGTTTGATAATTGCACTCAATTGCAATCTTCAAAGTTTTAACTGTACCTAAACTTTATTAATAACTATGCCGGTTATCGGATATATATATATATATATATATATATAGATGTTTGTCGTTTCACTCTAGTTAAATATATTTAGCTGGATTTTGTAAATATTCAGGTTGAATTTATAAATAAAATTTATAGTCTGTTTTGGAAAAAAGAAACTTATGAGTCATTTTCTATGGACTTATCCTATCCCACCTGGAATTTAGAGGATGTTCGGACCTTAGGTTATATCCCAGCACGCCCTTTTCAGATTTAGCCAGTTTCATATTTAGAAGTTAATTATATTTGCATTGGGGAAGTTTGGTAACTTCTATCCTTCTTATTGTGTTGTGAATATATTTATTTAACCAACATGGTATCAGTTCATTTCATGACTGACCACAGGGGTCCTGAATACGGGTACTGTATGCCTCAGTATTACAATATTAACAATATACAATATAAATAGCATAAGAATGGAACTAGGATTTACTGATTTAAGCGTCTTAACTCAGCTGGAGGAGTATTAATAATCTTCTATTTAAGTGGAATACAAGTGCCTGTGTAGGATACAAAGCGTGTCCTTTATTATCCCCACAAGTATGGTACGCACAAGTTCCATGGATATTCCTAGGGAGAGAAGATAATTCCATGTGAATTTCGGTAAAGTGCCTCTGCTACCAAACAAAAGACCAGTCACTGACCAATGACTCAACTCGATGCCATAACGTTGAGCAAGGTCTGGAAGACATAGTTCGTAAATTGATTTCTTCTCTTTGTCAATTGCAGAAGCCTGGTTTACGTCAATTTCAAATCTTATGGTAGGATCTAATGCCAAAGCTTTTCCATTTCGATGATTTATGGCTATAATGTCAGCTCTCCTAGTTGAACCATTTGTCGAGATACAATGAACCTCCTCATAGACATTCCATTTAATCTGTTTTCCATTTTCCCCTATTTGATTATATCGGTATTTACTGAAATTATTGCTTTACTTCCTCTATACTTATTTTGCTATTCAGTTTTTTAATATAAATTCAGATTCTTTTAAATATTATAAGCAATATATATACAATAATATATTATACATATATCACCTTATATACCCAGAGTTGTTGCATTACTCTAAGTAGGGCTTTTCTTTGAGCAAAAATTAGCTTGTGTTTATGTCTGACGAGTAGGTACGGAGCCCAGTTGTGCACCGCGTATGTTATTACTGATTCAAATACTGCCCGATATAGGCGCTTGTAATTTGTGTACTTATATCCCCATGTTTGGCCAGATAGTGCTCATAGCGCGTGGAATAGGTGTACTGCTGATTTGCATACCTTATTTACCTGATTCTCTATTGTTTCCAGCCTGGAGTTCTACTCCTAAATATCTAAGTCCTCGTACGTTTCGTAAGTTTGTCCCTAAAAGTGTAATTGTCGGGGGCCTTCTCGGATGAAGTTTACCCTTTAGTAGGAGAGTTCTCGTCTTCTCCTTTGAGATCTGTAACTTGGCCATTTCGCACCAATTGGTGAACGTTAGCATGGTTGCTGTTCCTTTTCTTTCTAGTGGCCTGTGGCTGTCGGCATCTATTAGGAAGACTATGTCATCCACAAACACTACTGGTGTTGCTTGAAGAGCGTGTGCGATTTCTCTAATGATTTGCGCAAATACTAGGTTCCAAAATTTTGGTCCCAATACCGATCCCTGTGGGCAGCCGTTTGTAACTCGTTTTGATTTCGTTTCCTGATTATTTCGCATTATTTCTTCAATTTCCTGGGAATAATTCTTTATTACTTTATGTAGGTCATGTGGATAGTTTATTTCCCTTAGTGGCTTTAGGACGAGGGGCCACCAACGTTGTCGAATGCTCTCTCTATGTCCACAAATATACCTAGTACGTATTTTGCGTTCGAGTTTCTGACGATGTCTTGTAGTTTAGAGATCGCGTCTTCCGTGGACCATTCCGGTCGGAACGCATATTGGGCGTCGGAGCACGGTTGTTTTAACAGTCGATCCATTTTTTAGAGAATTAGTCTCGAATATCCTTCCCAGGACGGGGAGCAAGCAAATCGGTTTATATGATTTGGGTAGGTTGGGGTCTCTGTCTTTGGATTTCAGTAACGGGAAGAGTATTGCTTTTTTCCATGCGTTCGGGAACATGTGTTGACGAAGACAGGCGTTATAGATTTCTAAAAGGCGAGCATGAAGTGCTGCTAGAGCGTGGGCTACTGTATACCACCCATCCCCCCCCGTGGGATTTTCCGACTCATATATTTTTTTGTTGGTATTGCCATGTAGTTTCAGTTTTTAGTTGTTTGCCCCTTATCAATTACATCATTTACCCGGAAACCCCGGAAAACTACGGAAATCCGGAGGAAATGAGTTTTTCTTTGTTCTTTGCTCCTAATATGCCCAGGGAATTGCTGAATCACATATTTTTTGTTGGTATTGCCATCTAGATTACGTTTTTAGCTGTTTGCCCCTTATCAATTACAGCATATCCCCGGAAAACAACAGAAATCCGGAGAAATGACTTTGTTATAATTTGTCTTTGTTCTTTGCTTCTAATTTGCCCAGGGAATGTTTTACTCACGTATTTTTTTGTTGGTATTGCCATCTAATTTAAGGTTTCAGTTGTTTGCCTCTGACCAATTACAACATATCCCCGGAAAACCCGGAATACCACGTATATATGGAAAAAATGACATGTTTTATTTTTTCAATCTTTGTTTTTACTTCTAATATTCAAAGGAAATTTCTGACTCATATGTTTTTTTTTGTTGGTATTGCCATCTAGATTAAGGTCTCAGTTGTTTGCCCATTATCAATTACGGCATATCCCCGGAAAGCTCCGCAAACCACGGAAACCCGGAGAAAACTACTTGTTTCAATTTTTTAATATCTTAGTTCTTTGTCCCTAGTTTTCATAGGGCATTGGTGACTCATATGGCTTTATGTTGGTATTGCCATCTAAATTAAGGTTTCAGTTGTTTGCCCCTTATCAATTACAGCATTTCCCCAGAAACCTCGGAAAACCACGGACATCCGGAGAAAATTACTTTGTTTTAATTTTTAAATCTTAGATCTTTGCTCCTAGTATTCAAAGGGCATTGGTGACTCATATGGTTTTGTGGTGGTATTGCCATTTAAATTAAGGTTTCAGTTGTTTTCCCCTTATCAATTACAGCATATCCCCAGAAAACTCGGAAAACCACGGAAATCCTGAGAAAATTACTTTGTTTTAATTTTTTAAATCTTAGTTATTTGCTCCTAGTATTCAAAGAGAATTGGTGACTTATATGTTTTTGTATTGGTATTGCCATCTGGATTAAGGTTTCAATTGTTTTCCTCTTATCAGTTACAGCATATCCCCGTAAAACCCGGAAAACCACTGAAATCCATAGAATTTCTAGAAGTCGGAACTTGTGATCTACAGTCACTGAAACAGTTATTGCGAAGTAATTCTGCTTCAGGTGTGTCCTTTGAAGGTTCAAAAGGGTGAGTATGTGGACTACGAGATATCTGCCATAATTGTGATGGTCACATGCAAAGAAAAGAGGAATCATATCTTCTAAACATGCCAAGTCTAAGTCAAAGTTGTTTTCTATAGTTGCTCGCTAAAATCTCAAAATCAAAGACACTTTGTCCATATTACCAATCCAAAATTGTGCTGTTTTACCCAATGTCCCTTCTATAACTTCAGTCAAGAAAGTTTGATAGTGACTGTGGAAGGTTTGGTAAGATAAATTATCATTCACAGGTGTCAAATTAGAATATGAAAGGTGTGCTGTCAGGTTTTCAATCGCTTTCATCCCTTCAGCGTCAGGATTTTTTCTATTATTCTTTGTCATTCTGTAATTTGTAAGGGGAAAACAACTTAAACCTTAAACTATATGGCAATAGCAACAAAAAGTATGTGCTTCAGAAATTCCCTGGGAATATTAGTATCAAAGAACAAAGATTTTTAGAAAATTAAAACAAAATTATTTTCTCCGGATTTTCGTGATTTTCGGAGATTTCTGGAGATATGCTGTAATTGATAGGAGGGAAAGCAACTGATCCCTTAATCTAGATGGCAATACCAACACAAAAGCATATGAGTCACAAATTCACTTTCAATATTAGGTGCAAAGAACTAAGATTTAAACAAATTAAAACAAAGTAATTTTCTCCGGATTTCCGTGGTTTTCAGGGTTTACGTGAATTTGCTGTAATTGATAACGGGCAAACAACTGACACCTTAAACTAGATAGCAATACTAAAAAAAAACATATGAGTCAGAAATTTCCTGGGAATATTAGGAGCAAAGAACAAAGATTTTAAATAAATTTTTAAAAAGTCAATTTCTTCGGAATTCCGTGGTTTACGGAGTTTTCTGGAAATATGCTATAATTCATAAGGGGCAAACAACTGAAACCTTAATCTAGATGATAATGCCAACAAAAAACATATGAGTCAGAAATTCTCTTCGAATATTAGGAGCAAAGAACAAGGATTTAAAAAGAAAACATAGTCATTTTCTCCGTATATACGTGGTTTTCCGGGTTTTCCGGGGATATGCTGTAATTGGTAAGGGGCAAACAACTGAAACCTTAATCTAGATGGCAATACCAACACAAAAACACATGATTCACCAATTCCCTTTGAATCCTAGGAGCAAAGAACAACAGTAGTATGGGGGGGCTTATGGCGGTGTAGGGGAAATGGGGTGGGGAGTGATGACGTCATCACTTCCCCTCCAAGATGGCGGCACTTCCGGTTCCGGAACAAGATGGCGGCACTTCCTGTTCCGGAACAAGATGGCGGCACTTCCTGTTCCGGAACAAGATGGCGGCTAGCGCGAAATTCAAAATTTGAAAATGCAAGAGTGTGCTAAGTCGAAATTTTGTATTTAATGCAAAAGTGAGCTAAGTCGAAATTTTGTGGCAGGATATTTGAAAATACAAAATGGTGGCTAGCGCGAAATTCAAAATTTGAAAATGCAAGAGTGTGCTAAGTCGAAATTTTGTATTTAATGCAAGAGCGATCTAAGTCGAAATTTTATTTAAAAAAAAATAGCATGATATTTGAAAATATAAAAATAGTGGAAGTTTTGAAAATGGCTTAGGGCGGGATATATGAATTTTGTATTTTTCAAACTTGGTGGAAATTCTAGAAAGACACACTATGGTGGTATGGGTACAAGATGCCTGATTGGGAGGATGAAATAGGTATTTTTAAAGTGAGGAAGGAAGATGGCGACAGAAACAGGGAACAGGACTACGTTGAAGGTAAGGATACTACTACTATTATTGAAAAACGGCACATTATTATTATTAATATTAATGTCTCGTTTTTTTTTGTAAATAATTACAAACGTATTACATTATTTTTTTCTATGTTTGAGTTATAAAATAGATAACTTGCGATGATGTGGGAATCTTACAAGGAACCCTGAAGTCGTAATATTTATATCATGCGATAACACCATGTTACGTCTGTAACCGTTATACAACATTGTGAGAAGGACCTTGATTGACTGTATGTGTTAGTTCTAGATAACAATCTGTACCATACTTCCTAGAGTTGAAACAGCTAGAACGACGTTGACTCACAACTGCCGATAATTATTTTATACATTAAGTTTTTTTCTAATGACCCGAATTATTTCAAATTTAGAATATAAGTCTATTATGATGTTAGAATGAAATCTTTAAAATTTCGTACATGTAGCTGTTAGGGTTCACATGTTACATAATACTTAATTATTAGTTAGAACATTAATTTTGTTATCGTAATTATCTCTGCAGAATTCGTGTGTTATAGTATGGATGATTCATAACTTGGACTCTAGTATTGTATTTTAAAAGTTTTTTTCTAACCATGAGAATTAGCTCAAATTTTATATATATTTCTGTTATGGTGTAAGTATTAAATCTTTAAAATTTCACAGTTGTAGCTAAAATACTACGATAAATAATGTTTTAAATGTCTGGTTGAATCTGTAACACTTACCGTGATAGCAATCTATAGGAATTCGTACTAATTTGCTATGTATGACTCACAAGTGGAATGAAATAATTTACAGCAAAAACTTTTTTTCTACCGAAGCGATTTAATTCAAAATTTGAACAATCACCTGTTACGTTGTAAGTGCAAAACCTTTTAAAAATCAAGGTTGTAGCTGTAATATTTCCCTGAATATTTTTTTAAAAATAAGTTATATATTAACGCGAAGGAATTTGTACTAATTTGTTATGTATGACTCACAAGTGGAATGAAATAATTTACAGCAAAAACTTTTTTTCTACCGAAGCGATTTAATTCAAAATTTGAACAATCACCTGTTACGTTGTAAGTGCAAAACCTTTTAAAAATCAAGGTTGTAGCTGCTATACTTCACTGAATATTTTTTAAAAAATAAGTTATATATTAACGCGAAGGAATTTGTACTAATTTGTTATGTATGACTCACAAGTGGAATGAAATAATTTACAGCAAAAACTTTTTTTCTACCGAAGCGATTTAATTCAAAATTTGAACAATCACCTGTTACCCTGTAAGTGCAAAACCTTTTAATTTTCAAGTTTGTAGCTGTTATATATATATATTTTAAAAATATTGTTAATTACAATAATTCTTATGAAAACAGTTATCAATGTATGAACAGCAGAATGATCTTACGATCTGGCAATGTACACCCTCTACATCTGATTTTTGGATAGGACTTTCTTTTTTCAGAGGTAAAATAAAAACAACATTTAAATGTACCTTATTTATTTTCACAAGAAATATTATTATAGTACAGAAAAGTGGTACATACAAATCAATAATAGATGGGAGGAATTCCTTATTACAGATAAAATCAACCGTTAAAATTTCTTAGTCACCCCAAGCCGACGCGGATCTTATACACGGAACTGAATGAAAATACATCATGTACATGTAAAGATCAACCGTTACATCCTGAATAGTTCCGGGTCACCCCTGCCGACACGGAAGTGACTGAAAATACACATACATACAAACATCCTGCATGCTAATTGTAGATCATCAATATGACACGTTCCTCCAGTATAGTCAAATTTCTCCTAAACAATATTACAGAGGTCATCAAAATATGTTTATCTCTACACAACCCCAGGCTATGTGAATGTCAGTAGTGAAAGTGATAATAATAATAATAAAAAAAGTTACAGAATTACTTATACCATTTGCGAAAGCTGTTTATGTTTTCCCACTGCATAGAAATTGAAAGATAAATAAATAAATTTATACTTACATAACTTTTTCTTTTCTCCTTCCAGATGAACAGTGTTAGTGTTACTATCAACTAATTGAAATGACTGTGAAAGGATTAGGAATACGGTTAAGGTAAATTTTCATATCAGAACGTCACAACTTTATTCTGTATCATAAGGTTGTCACGTTCCCATGAAATAATGTGTATAAACAAAGGGCTTCACAGTAGTAGAACTGGATGGTTTATTTTCATAGGTAACGATGTCATATAATGATAGATTTTTTTCCCAACTTGTACGAACACCATCTATGTTTATATAATTAAACACTTCACTTTGCATGAGTACAAATTTACTCGTGATGTCCTTTATAATAGTAGTGGAATCATAAAGAGGTAAGTAATCTCCTTATTACGTAAAATAATGCGAGAACTATCGTAATGTATCACACATTCTTTCAAGTCCTTACATCTCTGTAATTGAAATAGTCTTCTCTAAACAGTAACGTTGTTTTATGTAACTTGTTTAACTTCAGGTTTGTTTAAAAACACGTAATGAATATTGTCTATGATCCATGACTTTAAACTTAAAACAATTTGTTGTGCACATTTTGCTTCAGGAAAAGTATGAAATTTACAGACAGTAATACATTTAGGTAGAATATTTAAATTTGGACAATTGAAATCAAATAGATCGTAGACCTCAACAGACGGAATAATGTTTTGTAGAAATTGTTTCTTCTGACAACCTTTCACAAATACATGATCACAATTGTTGAAATTGTTTCTCACAATATTTTCCATATGAACATAATCTACAAACCCAAGATCGTATTGTAATCCATGATGAAAATGTTCTAAGTAATGTTTTGTCATCTCGTTTACAACACTGTCTTCAGGACTGTTGAATAATATATGTACACTGTTTTCACCTTTCAAATCACAAGAAAAAAATTCTTTTACAAAAAATACCGCTGATGCTGCGTCGACATAACCCTGTACATCAACAACGCGACCATTCCTGGATCAAAAGAAAATAATATATTACTATCAAAAATTCAGACGTTTACGCAAATATAAAATAAATAATGATGTGTTTCTTTGTCATTAAGATCTGTTCTTTCTTCCTTTTAAAAATAGCGTTGTTGAACACTGTTTTTTTTTTCATGAACCGTTAACCAGACTTAAATTGTATGCATTAGATCCGTCGAAATGTCCTTTATACACTAGCCCTAATTTGCATATGCCTGTGTTTATAGAATCAAAATCTTTCGCCTCAAACAGTTCAGAATACTTCTTTGGTAGAAAAACAGCCAGAAGTTCCTCCTTGTTTGACGTTTGTAATTCCAACATCACAGAGTCCCCATACTTAGTGTGTTTTAATTCAGCTGATAGAACATTATATGTTTGCCCTATGACTAGTTGCGAAATGGAAACGCACCTTGCTCCGTAAGTGGTCTTGTTGAATTTTTCGATTATTGAAACCATCTGAAAAGCAAGAAAAGAGTTTTTTAGTATATAAATTATGTTAACATTAAACTGTAGCACGTGTTTATGTAAAAATGAACAATCGAAGGACCTACAAATAATTAACAAAACTAGTAAAAAAAATAGAATCTATTAGAAATAGGAAAACAAACAAGAAGTTAATTATATTTTTTAAACAAACAAACAAACATGACGTCACTTACCTCTATAGTTTGTAGGAGAAAAGACAATGATAGAAGAACAGATGTAGATGCTGACGTCAACTATGTAGTCTTCACTATTCACACAGCTATGAAACAATGATTCAAGACGGAACTGTCCGGCAGTTTATATAGATTCGAATGAGTAACGGTTTCGTCAACCCGGAACTTTGTTCGAAAATAGAATTATATGCAGGATGTAGTTCAAAAACTGTTACGACCTGCTCTTATACTTTAGTCGTATTTAGAATTATATGACTCAACCGGATCTTATAAGAGTACATCCTTGTTTACAGACCTAGATACAATGACCTTTATGAGGATATCAGATAAAGGGTTTTTCCTTAACTTGTTACGACCTGTTCCTATAAGGAAATCCTATTTAGAATTATATGAGTCAACACGTTCTTACGCTAGTACGTCCTTGTTCGAAAATAGATAGATACATAGTTAATTAGAAACCGGAACCGTATTTCTTAGAACTTTCACAAGTTTCGTATTCAAAAATAGAATTAGGTGGGGGAACCGGATTTCATACACGCTGTTTACTGACAGCAATTACGTTATAGTTTCAAGCTTATTCAGACATGTTGCGGTACATGATCATGCTCGTCAGGAACATTCGTCATTTCACCTGTGCCACAATCATCTCGTCCCATGTCGATGAGAACCTCACCTTTAGTTTTACTTAGAAACCTGCAGAAGGGGACCCATCTTCTATGTTCATTTGCTGGATCGTCCGTTTTTTCCCAGTGTCCTATCTGCGTATGACAGTACGCGCACTCGACTACGTCGTTGTATCCAATATAGTAGAATCCAGCTTCGCTCATTTTGTCCAAGTCTATAAATGTCAATGGCCAATCTTTAAAAGTTTTACGTCGATCAGATTGATTATGCATATCAAGCATCGATCCATAATATAGAGCCATCCTGCGCGTTATGCTTCTCACTTACGACTAACCTTAAAACAAGTTTGAACCTATCCTGCATGTGCTGTGTAAGACCTTGAAAACGAGTTTGAACAAGTCTATAGTGATGACGTTATACATAAAGAATTCATGATTCAGCTGTAATGTAAGATGTACTTCCGGCCAGGTGTTGCGGCCACTTGTTCTGGTCTACGTGACGAAACGTGGGAACAAAACTTTAAAGCAAAATGGGATAATGAGAAACTGTACGAATAAAGAAATTTAGCTCATGTTGAGAATATTGTAACATACCCACATCAGGCATTCTATGGAATGAAATAATTTCTAAACTATTTTGAATTTTCTAGCAAATAGAATAATTTAGCTCATGGTGAGAATATTGCAACATAACCACATCATGCAATACATGGAATGAAAGAATTTCTAAACTATTTTGATTTTCAAACAGATATAATAATATGTGAGGTTGAACAGCGTCCTGTAAAAAAAAATAGATATGATATGAGGTGTGATGGAAGTATGGAGGTGTCTTTGGTTCTAGGATATACCCTATTTATTTTATTCGATGAATAAAAGAAATCGTTTTGAAATAATTTTCACTGATACCGGATTTTCCTTTAACTTTTTATTGATATATATTTATGGCAGATACTAAAAAAAGTGTCAAGTTAGATTTGAAGGTTGCAAACTAATCTTGAAGAGATTGTTACGTGTGGCAATCATCTATTATTTCTAATTAAATAGTTTGCCTCTATAGACTAACAACAATTAAAAAGAACACTGTATGTTACTAACCACTCTATAGGTCTACATACTTGAAATTTTTTGCAACAAATAAAAAAGTATAATGTTTTTCTTGAATCCCTAACAGATAATCATGTACTTATGGTGCAACGCATGATCGGCTCTGCTCAACTGGGTACAGGTGGTTCTTCAGGTTACCAATATCTTGAATACAGTAAGCCTTAGAAGTACAACCAATCATAAAAATATTCCTTTAATTCATCCAACGTCTGAAACAAACCAAAAATATAAATGTAAATAAAGTCTATTAATAGAATTGTATTGAAATATTGAAGAAATGTTACATACCATCTTGTTAGAAGATTTGTAGTCAGAGCAATCTTGTCCGTTTGCACATATATGATAGGACATCGTTCTATCGACATCTGATGGATCTAAACATAATGTATAATGACGAACGCCGTCACATGTTTCAATATGATTCTCGCCAGAGTGTGAACCCTTCTCCATCCGTCCACATTTCAGATGTAGAAAACATTAGTGCTTTCACAACACAACTTGTGATTAAAAACTCTATAATATTATTTAAATGTAGAAAATTTTACTAACATGTCTACCTTGCACACTTCAGTCGTTATGAAACTAGCGTATTTATACAAGTCATGGCTGAACACAGACAAAGCGTACCTTTTCATACTGTATAAAAGACAACTTGTGCTTGAAAAGGTACAACTTTATTCAGATGTAGAAAATATTAGTGCTTTCTCAACACAACGTGTGATTAAAAAACTTTACAATATTATTAAATGTACCAAATTAATTTTGAAATTGTCTACCTTGTACACTTCCATCGTTATGAAAACGAACTTATTTATACAAGTCATGCATGAAAACCGACAAAGCGTACCTTTTCATACTGTATAAAACACAACTGGTGATTGAAAATGTACAACTTTATTCAGATGTAGAAAATATTAGTGCTTTCACAGCACAACTTGTGATTTAAAAACTCTAGCGTGTCTTTTCGTAGTGTATAAAACAAAACTTGTGATTGAAAACGTACAATTGTATTCAGATGTCAGAAATAATAATGTTATAACAACACAACATGTCGTAGATTAATTGAAAATGGCATACATGTACACTTCACTTGCTATGAAAACTAAAATAATTATACAACTCACGGTTGAAAACTTACAATGCTTGGCTTTCATCTGTATAAAACACAACTTGTGATTAAAAAACTCTAGCGTGTCTTTTCGTAGTGTATAAAACAAAACTTGTGATTGAAAACGTACAATTGTATTCAGATGTAAATAATAATGTTATTACAACCCAACATGTCGTAGATTAATTGAAAATGGCATACATGTACACTTCACTTGCTATGAAAACTAAAATAATTATACAACTCACGGTTGAAAACTTACAATGCATGGTTTTCATTTGTATAAAACACAACTTGTTATTAAAATCGCCATGAAAAACTATATTATTTATACAAGAACTGTATAAAACACAACTTGTGATTGAAATTACGCGCGACGAGTTTTTCTTCAATTTCCTCCGAGATAACCTAACCTAACATACCTAACATAACAAACTTGTCGATGGGTACATTAGGGAATGCGTGCTGAGGGATTATCCTCTTCACAAGTACCAATGTGCTTACCAACCAGGCAGATCTACTGAAACTGCTCTTCACTATGTTGTAACCAACCTGGAGAAGGCACTTTATGATAAGGAGATTGCTCTAGGAGCTTTTCTGGACATTGAGGGCACTTTTGATAGAACCTCTGTCAAGGCCATCATCCATTCGGCGAAGGAACATGGTATTCCAAGCACTGTTCTTCGGTGGATACAATGCATGCTGGAGGACAGGAGCAATATATCGACGATATGCGGAGAGACCATTCATGTCCTCACATCAAGGGGATGTCCTCAGGGAGGCGTACTATCGCCCCTGTTGTGGAACCTTGTTGTGGATGGCCTGATTAGGGATCTCAACAGTAGTGGCTATTTCACGGTGGGCTACGCTGATGACATAGCAATTATAATCAAAGGGAAATTCCCCGGCACGGTTTCCGATGTGCTACAAGTGGCACTAGGAAAAGTAGAAAGCTGGTGCAACAGATGTGAACTGTCTGTGAATCCAAGCAAAATGAAAATTGTACCATTTACCAGACGCCGGGATCTGGGGAACTTAAGGGAACCCAGACTCGGGGGGCGGGTAGTGCAATTCTGCAATGAGGTTAAATACCTTGGAGTTATTCTAGACAAGGGACTAACCTGGAAAAGGCAAGCAGATGCATGTATCGACAAGGCTTATAGGGCCTTTTGGACATGCAGGACAATGCTTGGCAAAAAGTGGGGACTAAGACCTAAGCTGGTATACTGGATTTATATCACAATGGTCAGACCCATTATTACCTATGCTGCTTTTGTTTGGTGGCCTAGGACTCAACTGAAGTCATGCAAGGATCAGCTCTCCAAGCTACAGAGACTGGCCTGCATTGGCATAACAGGGGCTTTTAGGACTACTCCTACAGCTGCCATGGAAGTCCTATTGGACCTGCCCCCTCTTCATATCTGGGTAGAAGCGGAGGCGCGAGCGGGTCTTTATAGACTTCGGTGTAATGGCATTGAAAAGTTGGAACTACAATGCTTCGGTCACATGCAATTCTCTAGGGACAAAGGTCTGGACCATTTTATGACTATGGGATCAGACAAATTGATACCTAAGAAAGCAAGTGAAAGGAAATTCACTATAGCATATCCAGAACGTAGTGAATGGGACAAAGGAATTGAAACCAGGATTCAAAGTGGACCTACATGGTACACTGACGGATCCAAAACTAAAGAAGGCACTGGGGCAGGACTGTATGGTTGTGGTAAAGAGCTTTCATACAGCCTTGGCTTGCATGCGACTGTGTTTCAAGCAGAAGTCTATGCCATCATGGCAAGTGCATGGGAAAGTATTAGCAAGGGCTACATGCATACACACATTACTATACTTTCTGACAGCCAAGCAGCCTTAAAGGCTCTTGAGGCAAAGGAAATAAGGTCTAAACTAGTCCTCGAGTGCAGGGAGTCCCTAATGACACTGGCTGAACACAATGCAGTTAAACTGATGTGGGTGCCAGGACATAGGGGTTTCCATGGCAATGAGAGGGCTGACGATTTGGCCAAAAAGGGGGCAGCTCTGCCCTTTGTGGGACCTGAGCCCTGCCTGGGACTGCCCTATGGTTCTATCCGAGGAGCGGTTCGGGAGTGGGCTAACAGGAAACACAACAAACATTGGGTAGCTGTGACAGGTCACAGACACTCTAAGATGACTATCAAAGAAGTCATCAAAGGCAGGACCAGAGAACTGCTTAAGATGGATAGATTCCTACTCAGCTGGGTTGTGGGATTTATGACTGGACACTGTCGGCTGCTGGGACACCTTCATAAGGTTGGCATAGCAGACGACTCGATGTGCAGGAGATGTCGAAAAGATGAAGAATCTGCTCTTCATCTTCTGTGTGATTGTGAAATACTTGCGGCCATTAGGGCCAAGCATTTCAACTACTGGTTCATGCCAGCGGATGAACTGTCCAAGGTCTCAATCAAGAAGCTGGCACTCTTTATCAAAGAGTCTGGCCTTCTAAGGGACTAAAGCTAGGGGCGCACAATAGATCAGTAATGGTCGCGGTGCATAGGGCAATAATGCCCACCCTTTCTCAAAATAAAAAAAAAAAAAAAAAAAAAAAAAAACATACCGTAGCCTAACCTAACCTAACCTTTCCTAACCTAACCTAACCTAACCAAAGCGGTGATATAATAAATCGTACACTATAAGTTGGGTTATGCGACGATTTTTTTTCAACCTAACCTAACATACCGTAGCCTAACCTAACCTAACCTTTCCTAACCTAACCTAACCTAACCAAAGCGGTGATATAATAAATCGTACACTCTAAGTTGGGTTATGCGACGATTTTTTTTCTTTCCTCCGAGATAACCTAACATACCGTAACCTAACATACCGTAACCTAACATTTCCTAACCTATCCTAACCTAACCAAAGCTGTGAACATACCCTAACCTAACTTTTCCTAACCTAACATAGCCTAACCAAAGCTGTGATATAATAAATCTTACACTCTAAAGTGGGTTCAAGCTTTAAGTGTATGTGAGCCATCTGTTTTCTGTAGTTTCTCGTTATAAAATAAAATTGTACATTTTCAATTCCAAGTTGTGTGTTTATACAGTATGAAGAGGCAAGCATTGTTAGTTTTCAATCATTAGTTGTTTCATTGTTATGTGTTTATACGGTATGAAGAGGCAAGCATTGTTAGTTTTTCAATCATTAGTTGTATAAACCACATATTGGGCTGTAATAACATTGTTATTTACAACATCTGAATACAATTGTACGTTTTGAATCACAAGTTGTGTTTTATACAGTTCTTGTATAAATAATATAGTTTTCATGGCGATTTTAATCACAAGTTGTGTTTTATACAGATGAAAGCCACGCATTGTAAGTTTTCAACCGTGAGTTGTATAATTATTTTTGTTTTCATAGAGGGTGAAGTGTACAAGGTAAACATTTTTTCAAATTAATTAACAATAGTTGCATGAAGTTAAAACTAAAGATGTTACCTATTTATACTCAACAGTAAACTTTCTCATTTATAGTTGTGATCAGAAGGTGGTTGGTAGTGTCCTTAGTCAGGTAAAATAGAACGGTACTAGTATTTTACAGTTCACACAGTCTATGAATACACCTGAAAATATTATCAAACGAAATATGTGGTTAAAACGTAACTAGCTGTGATGTAAAATGTACTGGAGTGTGCCATCAGATAATTATTATATTATTATTATCACTTTTTTTTTTCTAAAGTTTTTTTTTAGTTGTCTGTAACATAATGTTTTGTTCCTTGAACAAGTAATGTAGTAATTCGAAAATGTTTTCTTTGTACACTTCAGTCGTTTACAACTCATGGCTTGTGGATAAACAATCTGTATAATATTATCTAAAAGTTGAAAATATTACTAACTGTACCTAACTAATTTGGAAATCTCATACATGTGCACTTCATTTGCTATGAAAACTAAATTATTTTGCACAACTTGTGATTAAAGAGTGTATAGTACTATTAATATGTAGAAAGTATTACTATCACGAACCTAATTATGTTCAAAACTGTTCTTTCATTTATTAAAGCTCTATGTGAAACACTATAGATAAACCTGTACATTTATTATTCAAAATAAGTAGAAGAAGCGTTTTCATCATGATGAGTGTGAAATGTAACTATTAGTGTTTACAGAATGTTGTAACAATGACCTTTTAGAGAAATCCATGACGTAACAGTCTTTACGGAGAAAATAAAAAACAGATCACAATAACAAACATCTTCAGAACATAACATATTTCTCATGCCTTTTAGCCATGTAGTATAAAATAGATAGCGGTTTCATCATGATGACTGTGACAATGTAAGTATTACTGGAGAGAACTTTCACATCAGGAATAAACCATGGACTTAGCCAAAAAAGCAATGAGTACAGAGACTCTAGTAATATAAGAAGCAGGACTTGCGATAACGGCATTACTTAGTGATCTAGAGGTGTTGGTCTGTATTGTAAAGATGTGTTCTAAAGATCACAAACGACGCGAGGAGGAGATCGTTGAGGAGTACATCATCCAAAACGAAATACAATTGTACGTTTTCAATCACAAGTTGTGTTTTATACAGTATGAAAAGACATGTTTTGTCAGTTTTCAAACTAGACTTGTATAAATATTATAGCTTTATTAGCGATTTTTATCACAAGTTGTGTTTTATACAGTATGAAAAGGCACGCATTGTAAGTTTTCAACCGTGAGTTGCATAAATATTTTAGCTTTCATAGCAAATGAAGTGCACATGTATGAGATTTTCAAATTAATTTGGCACATGTTAGTAATCATTTCTACATTTAAATAATGTTATACGTTTTTATCACAAGCTGTGTTTTTCCGTATAGGAGCAGGTCGTAACAAGTTAAAGAAAAACCCGTTATCTGATATCCGCAACATGTCTGAATAAGCTTGAAACTATAACGTAATTGCTGTCAGTAAACAGCGTGTATGAAATCCGGTTCCCCCACCTAATTCTATTTTTGAATACGAAACTTATGAAAGTTCTAAGAAATACGGTTCCGGTTTCTAATTAACTATGTATCTATCTATTTTCGAACAAGGACGTACTAGCGTAAGAACGTGTTGACTCATATAATTCTAAATAGGATTTCCTTATAGGAACAGGTCGTAACAAGTTAAGGAAAAACCCTTTATCTGATATCCTCATAAAGGTCATTGTATCTAGGTCTGTAAACAAGGATGTACTCTTATAAGATCCGGTTGAGTCATATAATTCTAAATACGACTAAAGTATAAGAGCAGGTCGTAACAGTTTTTGAACTACATCCTGCATATAATTCTATTTTCGAACAAAGTTCCGGGTTGACGAAACCGTTACTCATTCGAATCTATATAAACTGCCGGACAGTTCCGTCTTGAATCATTGTTTCATAGCTGTGTGAATAGTGAAGACTACATAGTTGACGTCAGCATCTACATCTGTTCTTCTATCATTGTCTTTTCTCCTACAAACTATAGAGGTAAGTGACGTCATGTTTGTTTGTTTGTTTAAAAAATATAATTAACTTCTTGTTTGTTTTCCTATTTCTAATAGATTCTATTTTTTTTACTAGTTTTGTTAATTATTTGTAGGTCCTTCGATTGTTCATTTTTACATAAACACGTGCTACAGTTTAATGTTAACATAATTTATATACTAAAAAACTCTTTTCTTGCTTTTCAGATGGTTTCAATAATCGAAAAATTCAACAAGACCACTTACGGAGCAAGGTGCGTTTCCATTTCGCAACTAGTCATAGGGCAAACATATAATGTTCTATCAGCTGAATTAAAACACACTAAGTATGGGGACTCTGTGATGTTGGAATTACAAACGTCAAACAAGGAGGAACTTCTGGCTGTTTTTCTACCAAAGAAGTATTCTGAACAGTTTGAGGCGAAAGATTTTGATTCTATAAACACAGGCATATGCAAATTAGGGCTAGTGTATAAAGGACATTTCGACGGATCTAATGCATACAATTTAAGTCTGGTTAACGGTTCATGAAAAAAAAACAGTGTTCAACAACGCTATTTTTAAAAGGAAGAAAGAACAGATCTTAATGACAAAGAAACACATCATTATTTATTTTATATTTGCGTAAACGTCTGAATTTTTGATAGTAATATATTATTTTCTTTTGATCCAGGAATGGTCGCGTTGTTGATGTACAGGGTTATGTCGACGCAGCATCAGCGGTATTTTTTGTAAAAGAATTTTTTTCTTGTGATTTGAAAGGTGAAAACAGTGTACATATATTATTCAACAGTCCTGAAGACAGTGTTGTAAACGAGATGACAAAACATTACTTAGAACATTTTCATCATGGATTACAATACGATCTTGGGTTTGTAGATTATGTTCATATGGAAAATATTGTGAGAAACATTTTCAACAATTGTGATCATGTATTGGTGAAAGGTTGTCAGAAGAAACAATTTCTACAAAACATTATTCCGTCTGTTGAGGTCTACGATCTATTTGATTTCAATTGTCCAAATTTAAATATTCTACCTAAATGTATTACTGTCTGTAAATTTCATACTTTTCCTGAAGCAAAATGTGCACAACAAATTGTTTTAAGTTTAAAGTCATGGATCATAGACAATATTCATTACGTGTTTTTAAACAAACCTGAAGTTAAACAAGTTACATAAAACAACGTTACTGTTTAGAGAAGACTATTTCAATTACAGAGATGTAAGGACTTGAAAGAATGTGTGATACATTACGATAGTTCTCGCATTATTTTACGTAATAAGGAGATTACTTACCTCTTTATGATTCCACTACTATTATAAAGGACATCACGAGTAAATTTGTACTCATGCAAAGTGAAGTGTTTAATTATATAAACATAGATGGTGTTCGTACAAGTTGGGAAAAAATCTATCATTATATGACATCGTTACCTATGAAAATAAACCATCCAGTTCTACTACTGTGAAGCCCTTTGTTTATACACATCATTTCATGGGAACGTGACAACCTTATGATACAGAATAAAGTTGTGACGTTCTGATATGAAAATTCACCTTAACCGTATTCCTAATCCTTTCACAGTCATTTCAATTAGTTGATAGTAATACTAACACTCTTCATCTGGAAGGAGAAAAGAAAAAGTTATGTAAGTATAAATTTATTTATTTATCTTTCAATTTCTATGCAGTGGGAAAACATAAACAGCTTTCGCAAATGGTATAAGTAATTCTGTAACTTTTTTTATTATTATTATTATCACTTTCACTACTGACATTCACATAGCCTGGGGTTGTGTAGAGATAAACATATTTTGATGACCTCTGTAATATTGTTTAGGAGAAATTTGACTATACTGGAGGAACGTGTCATATTGATGATCTACAATTAGCATGCAGGATGTTTGTATGTATGTGTATTTTCAGTCACTTCCGTGTCGGCAGGGGTGACCCGGAACTATTCAGGATGTAACGGTTGATCTTTACATGTACATGATGTATTTTCATTCAGTTCCGTGTATAAGATCCGCGTCGGCTTGGGGTGACTAAGAAATTTTAACGGTTGATTTTATCTGTAATAAGGAATTCCTCCCATCTATTATTGATTTGTATGTACCACTTTGCTGTACTATAATAATATTTCTTGTGAAAATAAATAAGGTACATTTAAATGTTGTTTTTATTTTACCTCTGAAAAAAGAAAGTCCTATCCAAAAATCAGATGTAGAGGGTGTACATTGCCAGATCGTAAGATCATTCTGCTGTTCATACATTGATAACTGTTTTCATAAGAATTATTGTAATTAACAATATTTTTAAAATATATATATAACAGCTACAAACTTGAAAATTAAAAGGTTTTGCACTTACAGGGTAACAGGTGATTGTTCAAATTTTGAATTAAATCGCTTCGGTAGAAAAAAAGTTTTTGCTGTAAATTATTTCATTCCACTTGTGAGTCATACATAACAAATTAGTACAAATTCCTTCGCGTTAATATATAACTTATTTTTTTAAAAATATTCAGTGAAGTATAGCAGCTACAACCTTGATTTTTAAAAGGTTTTGCACTTACAACGTAACAGGTGATTGTTCAAATTTTGAATTAAATCGCTTCGGTAGAAAAAAAGTTTTTGCTGTAAATTATTTCATTCCACTTGTGAGTCATACATAACAAATTAGTACAAATTCCTTCGCGTTAATATATAACTTATTTTTAAAAAAATATTCAGGGAAATATTACAGCTACAACCTTGATTTTTAAAAGGTTTTGCACTTACAACGTAACAGGTGATTGTTCAAATTTTGAATTAAATCGCTTCGGTAGAAAAAAAGTTTTTGCTGTAAATTATTTCATTCCACTTGTGAGTCATACATAGCAAATTAGTACGAATTCCTATAGATTGCTATCACGGTAAGTGTTACAGATTCAACCAGACATTTAAAACATTATTTATCGTAGTATTTTAGCTACAACTGTGAAATTTTAAAGATTTAATACTTACGCCATAACAGAAATATATATAAAATTTGAGCTAATTCTCATGGTTAGAAAAAAACTTTTCAAATACAATACTAGAGTCCAAGTTATGAATCATCCATACTATAACACACGAATTCTGCAGAGATAATTACGATAACAAAATTAATGTTCTAACTAATAATTAAGTATTATGTAACATGTGAACCCTAACAGCTACATGTACGAAATTTTAAAGATTTCATTCTAACATCATAATAGACTTATATTCTAAATTTGAAATAATTCGGGTCATTAGAAAAAAACTTAATGTATAAAATAATTATCGGCAGTTGTGAGTCAACGTCGTTCTAGCTGTTTCAACTCTAGGAAGTATGGTACAGATTGTTATCTAGAACTAACACATACAGTCAATCAAGGTCCTTCTCACAATGTTGTATAACGGTTACAGACGTAACATGGTGTTATCGCATGATATAAATATTACGACTTCAGGGTTCCTTGTAAGATTCCCACATCATCGCAAGTTATCTATTTTATAACTCAAACATAGAAAAAAATAATGTAATACGTTTGTAATTATTTACAAAAAAAAACGAGACATTAATATTAATAATAATAATGTGCCGTTTTTCAATAATAGTAGTAGTATCCTTTCCTTCAACGTAGTCCTGTTCCCTGTTTTTGTCGCCATCTTCCTTCCTCACTTTAAAAATACCTATTTCATCCTCCCAATCAGGCATCTTGTACCCATACCACCATAGTGTGTCTTTCTAGAATTTCCACCAAGTTTGAAAAATACAAAATTCATATATCCCGCCCTAGCCATTTTCAAAACTTCCACTATTTTTATATTTTCAAATATCATGCTATTTTTTTTTAAATAAAATTTCGACTTAGATCGCTCTTGCATTAAATACAAAATTTCGACTTAGCACACTCTTGCATTTTCAAATTTTGAATTTCGCGCTAGCCACCATTTTGTATTTTCAAATATCCTGCCACAAAATTTCGACTTAGCTCACTTTTGCATTAAATACAAAATTTC
This sequence comes from Ectobius pallidus, assembly GCA_964059195.1. Taxonomy (NCBI): domain Eukaryota; kingdom Metazoa; phylum Arthropoda; class Insecta; order Blattodea; family Ectobiidae; genus Ectobius; species Ectobius pallidus. The sequence goes on from CAXKWD010000008.1 coordinate 43,229,389, forward strand.
GACTTAGCACACTCTTGCATTTTCAAATTTTGAATTTCGCGCTAGCCGCCATCTTGTTCCGGAACAGGAAGTGCCGCCATCTTGTTCCGGAACAGGAAGTGCCGCCATCTTGTTCCGGAACCGGAAGTGCCGCCATCTTGTTCCGGAACCGGAAGTGCCGCCATCTTGTTCCGGAACCGGAAGTGCCGCCATCTTGTTCCGGAACCGGAAGTGCCGCCATCTTGTTCCGGAACCGGAAGTGCCGCCATCTTGGAGGGGAAGTGATGACGTCATCACCCCCCACCCCATTTCCCCTACACCGCCATAAGCCCCCCCATACTACTAACAACGATTTTCAAAAATTAAAACGAAGTCAATTTTTCCGGATTTCCGTGGTTTTTGGAGTTTTCCGGGGATATGCTGTAATTGATAAGGGGCAAACAACTGAAATCTTAGTCTAGATGGCAATGGCAACAAAAAATCATATGAGTCACCAATGCCCTTTGAAAACTAGGGGCAAAGAACTAAGATATTAAAAAATTGAAACAAGTAGTTTTCTCCGGGTTTCCGTGGTTTTCGGAGCTTTCCGGGGATATGCCGTAATTGATAATGGGCAAACAACTGAGACCTTAATCTAGATGGCAATACCAAAAAAAAACATATGAGTCAGAAATTCCCTTTGAATATTAGAAGTAAAAACAAAGATTGAAAAACTAAAACATGTCATTTTTTCCATATATACGTGGTATTCCGGGTTTTCCTGGGATATGTTGTAATTGGTCAGATGCAAACAACTGAAACCTTAAATTAGATGGCAATACCAACAAAAAATATGTGAGTAAAAAATTCCCTGGGCAAATTAGAAGCAAAGAACAAAGACAAATTATAACAAAGTCATTTCTCCGGATTTCCGTTGTTTTCCGGGGATATGATTAGAGTAGATTAGATTAGATTAGATTTATTTGCCACAGACATTGTACAATGCATTAGCAATAACAATAAACATTAATGAGATAAAATATACAAGTACACATTTCACCAGATAATGTCATTGAAGTCCTTGATACTGTACAGGGTATTTGACAACAGGTTAGATTTAATTGACCTTTTAAATGGAACATATGATAACCCCTTAATTTTGTTTGGCAATGAATTAAATAGTCTGAGGGTAACATATTCAAAACTTTTCTGGGTGGTGCTGAATTTACATTTATTTATATATAAGTTTTCATTGTTTCTGGTAGAGTAGCTATGGATAGTAGAGCATTTATTATACAAGTGTGCATTCTTTTTTATATAGAGAAGACAGCTCAAAACAAACACTGATGGTAATGTAAGTACATTAAGTTCTGTAAAGAGTGGTTTGCAGGATGTTGTAGGCGATGCTCTAGAGATAATTCTTATTGCTCTTTTTTGCAAGATGAATATTTTGTTGGCATAAGGATGTCCTCCCCACAATAGGACTCCATAACTTAGATGGCTGTGTATATGGGCATGATACACTAGTAAGAGTGACTTAGCATCTATGTTATGAGTTAGTACTCTCAACATAAATATACCTCTACTTATTTTCTTGGCAACATAGTCAATGTGAGAATTCCACTCCAAATTGGTTTGGATATATAATCCTAAAAATCTTACAGGATTCCTTAGTAGGCTATTGGAGCGTTGAAGATTAATTGTCAATTCAACAGTCTTACTAGCATTAAGACTTAGGTTATTAGCATCACACCATTTAGTAATGTCAGAAGAAGCATTGTCAATACAGATAGAGTCATTTCTGTCACATGATACAAGTGCTATATCATCAGCAAAAAGATAGGTAGTGAGACAGTTCTCCCGTACTGTAGAGGGAAGATCGTTAATATATATTATAAAAAGGACAGGACTCATGACAGAGCCTTGAGGTACACCATACTCTACCAGCTTATAATCTGATACATTATCATTAAAGAGAACAGATTGATACCTATTACTCAAATATGAACGCATAAGTTCTAAGCTAGATTCGCTGAAACCATAATAAACAAGTTTATGAATTAATATGTCATGGGAAACTGTATCAAAAGCCTTGGATAGATCAAAAAAATGGCTTACAACATGATCACCCTTCTCGATGCCTTCAAAACATTTTTTAATAAATGCAAGTACAGCTTCAATAGTACTATGTCCCATTCTAAATCCATATTGTGAGGGTGTAAATATAGAGTTGCTTTCAAAATACATGGTTATTTGTTTGTTTAGTAATATTTCAAAGACCTTTGATAGCACTGGTATTATACTTATAGGCCTATAGTTTCCATAATCGGATTTACTCCCTTTCTTATGAACAGGGATAACTTTGACAACTTTAAAAGTATTGGGAAAGTACCCCTTCTCAATGCAGTTGTTAAATATATGGGTAACAGGTTCACAAATATACACAGATGCTAATTTCAAGATTTTAGAGTTTAAGCCATATATATCAAGACATGAACTATTACTTAAATTTAGTATGACAGAGTAAACATCTTCAACACTTACATGTTTAAATAGGAAACTGATCTGAGGCTTGGATAAGTTGTTCATGAGATTCATTGGATCTAAATCACTTGGTATGTTGTTGACAATGTCATGTACTTTGTCAATAAAATAAGAATTAAAATTTTCAGCGTCTAGGTCAATATTTGGAGTAGAACTCCTATCACTCTTGTTTATCAGATCATTAATAATTGACCAAGTAGACTTAGGTTTATTGATTGAACCATTGATTTTATTAGAATAATAATTTATCTTACTGGCCCTAAGGGCTTTTTTGTACTTTTTTTGTAATTCACTGTATCTATCTTTATATTGTTTCTTGCCATTGTGTATGTACATTTTGTAATACATAGTACATTCTTCTTTTAATTTATGGAGGTCATCATTGTACCACTCTTTGTAATTCCCTCTTTTTGGTCCAATACGTGATCGTACAAAAGGGAATGCTGCATCAGTGATCTTTGAGAAGATTGACAGAAAATAATCAACTTTATCACTTAGATTTGTTAAGCCATACAATGTTAACCAGCTGACTAAACTTAATAAATACATGAAATATGGTATATTAGATGCATTAAGTGATCTTTTAAATGTATATGCAGGGTTAGATGGCCGAGTTTTGCTGGGTTTAGATTAGTGTTGAAGTGAATGGCATCATGGTCTGATAGAATTGTATGAACTACTTTGGCTGAGCATTTGTTGGTATCAATATTCGTAATAACATTGTCAATACAAGTTCCTCCAGACACATTGTTGTGAGGTCGAGTGGGTTCATCGATTAAATGCCTGACACCAAAGCTGTCGAAGCAGTTAAATATTTCTTTTACTTCGTTGCTATCAACGCAGAGGTCTATGTTAAAATCACCAGTTAAGACAATTTGTTTGTTCACACTGTGTTTGTAAACTAGGTTGAACAGATCATGCAGTTTTATCACAAAATTGTCGGTGCCATGTTTACTGTGGTCAGGTATTCGGTAAAAGCACACACACAGGGCATTAAATGAATTAAGCATAATAGCACAGGCTTCAAATTCAAACATAGAAGATAAAGTAGAGAGATCAAATTTAGAGATCTCAAGACCATTTTTAACATAGATAGCTGAACCACCATGCTGGCCACTTCTATTCCGGCAAAAGAAATCAGATAGTACATATCCTGGGACATCAAGTATGGCCAATTCATAGGCGCATAGCCAATGCTCTGTTATACATAAGACGTCAACTTCCCACTCAGAAAGTAGTAGAGAAATGTAGCTTAGCTTATTCACAAACCTCTGCACGTTCCAGTACAATATACTCAAACCAGATATTGTTTCTACTTCATAGTAGTTCTTTGTATTAGAACTGCTTTGCGTTTTCCACTCCCCAACCTCTAGCTTTCTGAGTCCATTACTTTGCCCTTTTTGTCATTTTTGTGGTTTGCGGTCCCCATTATTTTTCAACTCCTGCTCAGGCCTTAATTTTCCAAAGAACTCAGTTACTAGACAACCATCTGGCCAATGATCAGCTTTGAATATTGTTTCAAATATTTCTTCATCGACTTCTACGTGGAATGACGAGTAAGAGTCATATTTTGTACACAGTTTTGTAACTTTGAATTCTAGGTTGCTGTTACGACCATGTTGAACTATTTCCTCAGTTGATGTTTCAGGATCAAATCTGGACACGAATATCGCCTTCTTTCTCTTCGGTTTGGCTACAGTTTTAAGGCTATCCGATTTGTTAGTACCGGTTAGCAGTACCTTATGCTGTAATTGATAAGGGGCAAACAGCTAAAAACGTAATCTAGATGGCAATACCAACAAAAAGTATGTGATTCAGCAATTCCCTGGGCATATTAGGAGCAAAGAACAAAGAAAAACTCATTTTCTCCGGATTTCCGTAGTTTTCCGGGGTTTCCGGGTAAATGCTGTAATTGATAAGGGGCAAACAACTAAAAACTGAAACTACATGGCAATACCAACAAAAAAAAGTATATGAGTCGGAAAATCCCACGGGGGGGGGATGGGGGGTATACAGTAGCCCACGCTCTAGCAGCACTTCATGCTCGCCTTTTAGAAATCTATAACGCCTGTCTTCGTCAACACATGTTCCCGAACGCATGGAAAAAAGCAATACTCTTCCCGTTACTGAAATCCAAAGACAGAGACCCCAACCTACCCAAATCATATAAACCGATTTGCTTGCTCCCCGTCCTAGGAAGGATATTCGAGACTAATTCTCTAAAAAATGGATCGACTGTTAAAACAACCGTGCTCCGACGCCCAATATGCGTTCCGACCGGAATGGTCCACGGAAGACGCGATCTCTAAACTACAAGACATCGTCAGAAACTCGAACGCAAAATACGTACTAGGTATATTTGTGGACATAGAGAGAGCATTCGACAACGTTGGTGGCCCCTCGTCCTAAAGCCACTAAGGGAAATAAAGTATCCACATGACCTATACAAAGTAATAAAGAATTATTCCCAGGAAATTGAAGAAATAATGCGAAATAATCAGGAAACGAAATCAAAACGAGTTACAAACGGCTGCCCACAGGGATCGGTATTGGGACCAAAATTTTGGAACCTAGTATTTGCGCAAATCATTAGAGAAATCGCACACGCTCTTCAAGCAACACCAGTAGTGTTTGTGGATGACATAGTCATCCTAATAGAGGCCGACAGCCACAGGCCACTAGAAAGAAAAGGAACAGCAACCATGCTAACGTTCACCAATTGGTGCGAAATGGCCAAGTTACAGATCTCAAAGGAGAAGACGAGAACTCTCCTACTAAAGGGTAAACTTCATCCGAGAAGGCCCCCGACAATTACACTTTTAGGGACAAACTTACGAAACGTACGAGGACTTAGATATGTAGGAGTAGAACTCCAGGCTGGAAACAATAGAGAATCAGGTAAATAAGGTATGCAAATCAGCAGTACACCTATTCCACGCGCTATGAGCACTATCTGGCCAAACATGGGGATATAAGTACACAAATTACAAGCGCCTATATCGGGCAGTATTTGAATCAGTAATAACATACGCGGTGCACAACTGGGCTCCGTACCTACTCGTCAGACATAAACACAAGCTAATTTCTGCTCAAAGAAAAGCCCTACTTAGAGTAATGCAACAACTCTGGGTATATAAGGTGATATATGTATAATATATTATTGTATATATATTGCTTATAATATTTAAAAGAATCTGAATTTATATTAAAAAACTGAATAGCAAAATAAGTATAGAGGAAGTAAAGCAATAATTTCAGTAAATACCAATATAATCAAATAAGGGAAAATGGAAAACAGATTAAATGGAATGTCTATGAGGAGGTTCATTGTATCTCGACAAATGGTTCAACTAGGAGAGCTGACATTATAGCCATAAATCATCGAAATGGAAAAGCTTTGGTATTAGATCCTACCATAAGATTTCAAATTGACGTAAAACAGGCTTCTGCAGTTGACAAAGAGAAGAAATCAATTTACGAACCATGTCTTTCAGACCTTGCTTAACGTTATGGCATCGAGTTGAGTCATTGGTCAGTGACTGGTCTTTTGTTTGGTAGCAGAGGCACTTTACCGAAATTCACATGGAATTATCTTCTCTCCCTAGGAATATCCATGGAACTTGTGCGTACCATACTTGTGGGGATAATAAAGGACTCGCTTTGTATCCTACACAGGCACTTGTATTCCACTTAAATAGAAGATTATTAATACTCCTCCAGCTGAGTTAAGACGCTTAAATCAGTAAATCCTAGTTTCATTCTTATGCTATTTATATTGTATATTGTTAATATTGTAATACTAAGGCATACAGTACCCGTATTCAGGACCCCTGTGGTTAGTCATGAAATGAACTGATACCATGTTGGTTAAATAAATATATTCACAACACAATAAGAAGGATAGAAGTTACCAAACTTCCCCAATGCAAATATAATTATCTTCTAAATATCAAACTGGCTAAATCTGAAAAGGGCGTGCTGGGATATAACCTAAGGTCCGAACATCCTCTAAATTCCAGGTGGGATAGGATAAGTCCATAAAAAATGACTCATAAGTTTCTTTTTTCCAAAACAGACTATAAATTTTATTTATAAATTCAACCTGAATATTTACAAAATCCAGCTAAATATATTTAACTAGAGTGAAACGACAAACATCTATATATATATATATATATATATATATATATATATATATATATATATATATATATATCCGATAACCGGCATAGATATTAATAAAGTATAGGTACAGTTAAAACTTTGAAGATTGTAATTCAAGTGCAATTATCAAACAGCGTAGTGAAATTTATCAGAATACGAGCTAAGATCACAACTTGAAGTGGGAGAAGAAATATCTTGATGTGGCCCAAACTAAATAAATACGTGAAGGAATGCCATAACAAATTTTGAATAAGAGGAAATAATAATAGGATGAAATATATTACTGAAGCAAAACCTAAAATGCACGAAATATTTACTAGCAGGAAATTTAGAATACGCATGAAATACGTATAAATATAGTATTATATGTTAATCCGAAAAGGCTAGAATACACTGAGAAAATTTTTAAATTTAGAATACCACAATGCGTATTAGCAAAATATAATATATTTTAATCCCCAAAAACTAGAATGTTAAATGTTTACTTAGAAGAAATTATGAATAGAAAGGCAATAATTATTAACAGAAAATCATACCTATATGAAAAGTCTACCAAATATCAAAAGGTATAAGCAATAGAAAAAACCCCGAAATGCAGAGAGAAAAACTACCCAAACATACGGTAAAAGGAATAACTATAAGTTACGGCAAGTTTTAATATTTGACAACGAAAGAAAGTGAAAATGTTAAACGCTAAAGCAATACAGAATACTAAATGTACATACTGAGAAAATCTTATAATACAATACTGCTCAAATATAGACAAACTACCGAAGGAATGTGACTTTAGAATTTAACGGGACAGCTTAAGCTTGCAAGCACTATAGGCCTTCACGTAACTTGACGCGATGTCAAAAATACAAGCTTACAAGACAAGGTTATGAATGGCTTACACAAACACGACAACACAACAAGTTAATGACCTGCAGACAAACATAGTACCAGCAAAGATATTGCAATACATTACGACTGAATTAAATGCATTATTACAATTTAGCGAGAAAGGAACAACAATATATTCCCAGTAAAATTTAATTCAGACAAATGGAAATAGGCCAACATCAAGTTAATTTAACAGACAACCCTAATCTGCTTTTCCAGGACTAGCATTCTCTTATGCTAAAATATCATGAGTTATTGTTAGCAAAAACTCTAATTGAAACATAGTCTTAGTGTAGGGAAATGGCCTGCATTCTCCCGAAACGTAACATGTCCTCATCCTGATAATTCATAACGGGCTTGAACTAATGTATCGAAGAAACCAGGAATGAATACTAAAAGACGAATACAGAAGTCCCCAACACTCACAATATTTTATTACATCTAATGGGTAGCTGGAGTGTAAAAGTAACCGAGTCACGGTAGCCCCCCAACATGCTGCGATGCTTTAGATAATTCAGACTTTAAAAACTGAAAATGATATCAGGTCAATCCTGAAGGGATCTATGAAGTTAATTTAGACGAACAAGAAAGAAAAAAACTCACCATCTCTCATACCAGTTGCCATCACAAGATTCAGGGTCACATCACGTTGACTGCTCGTACCACTCTGTCTGAACAAAACCAGCTATTCGCTCAGAGGCAGACAAAAACGAGCAACCACCGCGCATGCGCGCCCACTAACTACGTAATGAAACAAGTGAATAAGAGAATAGTGCAATGCAGCCAACAAACTTTAAATAAACATCTCAGTAACTCGAGCGTACTATACAACCTCCAATGAGGCACTACAGGTCATTGCAGGAGAAGTCCCTATGGACTTAATAATGGAGGAGAAAGTTGAACCTAATTTAAAAATCCGGTTCTTTCGCCCTCTGGTGTGTTTTAGATTCTTCATTATTTTTCATACTGTGTGGTGCTGCCACCTTTTTTCCCTGGACTGTTCAGCTATGACGCGGTAGCCCGAGTTAGTGGGTGTTCGGCTATCTTTGAGTGTAGATGTGACTGCGAGTTCGTCCTCTGATCAGACATGAGTAATATGTTGCTTCATGAAATTATCTGAGTATGTTGCACTTTGCAACTATTGTAAACATTTCATTATGAATAAATTTCATTCCTCAATTCCGCGAGGCATCCATCGTAAGATCTTGTGTTTTATGCAGCTGAGCCATTTCATTGCCTTATAACATAATTCTTAATTCAGATATGCTGAGTACTCCCTCCAAACAATAATCTTGTTGCTCAGTGATTCGCACTGTTTCTCTTGCCTATTTTGAATTTTAGTATGACTATTTCTAATTTGTTAAAGTGATCGCCATGTTGATTGTCCAGGAGGTCACGTCGACCTAGGGGCGTTTGCTGACGCGTAATATATAGGTCTATTAGACTGTTCCCCATATTGCTTCAGTAATTGTATTTAGCGTGGGTAGTGCTATGATTTTCTGTTTAAGGAATTCCCATATTGATTATGAGAAGTATATTTCTCTTATAAAGCATTGTGGGTGGAGTTCTTTACTATTCAACACTTTCAAGTAATGCTTGACCGTGCTACTGAGCCTTCTGGATACTACGAATATTTTATTGGGTCCACATAACTGTGTAATTCTTTTCAATTTAATCAGTGGCGGCTATTCAGGGGAAGTAGGTGAAGTAGCACTTCACCAGTATTTTCCATTTACAATACGTATTTTTAAAGTTTATTTTCCATATCACGAATTGGTTTTTACTATAAATGTATCTGTATTTTTGAACTGCCCGCCACGCCACCACCTGGTGGCAAAGCTATGAGACACTGAGATCCTGAGACCGCAGCGTGCTTCAATTCGGCTGTGTGAAGGTGAACTGGAATCCACGCCCTCCGTATCATGGGTAGTCTGTTCAAATAAAAAATGAGGATGGCAAGCAGCAGTTTTCTCGCTTATCCCACGTCTGCTAGGTGACGAGAACAGACTACCCATGAAGCAGTCCCCTTTGTTCAGGCATTTTCTTCGCCGCGCCAGCACCTCACAGTCAGCTCGGAGAAAGAGGTGGGCACGTTAGATCTTCCACCGTCTGACGGTCTAACGCCGCCAAATTCGAATATGTTAAATTCAGAAAAACTCGGATTCCACAACCCCGATTAAGTATTCTGTCGCACTGGGAACACTAAGCGACTTCCTCTACCTCGATCATTAAAAATACTATTTTCTCGTCTCTTATTCCATTTCCGGAGAACTCTCACGCGATTTGCCCTGCCCTAATTATTTTTATTATTATTGTTGTTATTATTACTATTATTATTATCATCATTATTACTATCATTATTATTGTTATTATTATTATTTTTGTGCTATTTTCTCTCGTCACACAACTCACACAACGTTCGACGAGACGAGAGAAATTAGCAAAAAAATAATCGCGTGATAGTTCCCAGAGATGGATTAAGAGACGAGCAGTTTAGATAGGCCTACTAATATTTTTTTTAAATATTTTAAGTTTGCTGTATGAAATGATATTTACAGCACACCCTCGTTTTGAGCCACGAGCCGCAAAGATAAGATCTACGGACGGGTTGGCTCCTGCGCGTTCTTCCTAGTCTTCCCACTGTTTATCCAATTATACCTATTAGTATACATTCAGATATTTAAACAGATAAAGCATTTTCTGTTATTAGTATTCTTACCTTGTCAAGTTATTTAACCAGCCCACAAAGTTACATCATACCAAATTAGGAAACATATACCAACCAGAATTGGTGAAACAAACATATAACACTCGAAACAAAAAGGAGCTCAACTCCCAGCACAGAGAATACACGCTAACCCAAAGGGAAAATAGGTGGAGTAGATCAGTAAAGGGCCGTATCACCAAAGACTACTTCCCTAGCGTCAAAAACAGACTAAAACAAAAACACATACGCATAGACTATGCGACAGCACAATTCTACACAGGACACGGATACTTCACTGAAAATTTATGCAGATTCAAGCTAGCAGGCGATTACCTCTGCTATTGTGAAGGTAGCAAACTCGACACAATGTACCACGCATTATACACGTGCTCTAGATATAGAGAAATAAGACGAGACCTTAGAAACGTAACCACCAAAGAGGGTGAACTTTGGCCGCCAGACCTTTAGTTTTGGACGACCAAAAGGGCTCACGAAGTCTTTAGTGAAGACGCATACGATGTCTAGACTACCCGATCTTGAGACAAACCGATTATGAAAGTAACTCATGAGTAGCTGAGACTCCCGAGAGGCAGTAAGACCTCTTATAGCAACCAGTCTAAATGAGGTTTTGAGGGGTTTCCCTCACTTGTAAGGCGAATGCCAAATCGGATAGCACCCCCCGTGTAGGCAGAATAGGACAACACAGACAAAGAAACACAGTTCTATAGTGCTGAAACAAACAGCCAGCTCATATAAACTTTCCCCAGTGCTAGGTATTATCAGAACAAAATTTTATTTATTTATTTAATAATAACGAACATTACAGGTATAAAACCCAATTACAATGTCCATGCCAAAAATACAATGCATACATACAAAATAATTAAAACATAAGATACAAAAGATAAGAATATACAAAAGATAAAAGTAAAAAGTACACACAAAAAAAAACATTACAAGCAGAAAAAGAAATTCCTAGCTACTTCTGGGTTCCAGCAGTTGCCAGGTTATAATCACAGTACATAATGCCTTTGAGAATTAAGATAAGAAAGAAAGAAAGAGTGAGGAGAATGTTTGGCATGATACATTAAACCAATACACTAACTACAATAGATTGTAACTACGTTTAGTGATTTTAATTCAGTATTAAATCAACTTCAACTAAAGCTTTTCTGAATTCATTTTCGGACATGCTAAGTATATCAAAATTTAAAAAGTGAAATTTATTATACAAAGTGGTTACTTTATTTAAAGGTGAATTTTTATGAATATCAGTATTTACCCTGGGGGTAAAAAATAGCTTCCTGTGTCTACTTAGTTTACATGGCACGTAAAAATAAATCTTCTTAACAATATTATTATCATCAATTTTTGAATGCAATAATTTGTGAAGAAATATTAAACCTTGACTATTTCTTCTAAATTTTAAACATTTAATATCATATAGTTCTAAAAGCGTTTGGTAATTCAAATATGTTGGATAATGGCCAGTACTTCTGAATATCAAAAATTTGTAAAACTTCGATTGTATTTTTTCTATTGAATCAGAAAGTTTAATAGTCATTGGATTCCATATGACTGTACCATATTCGAGGTTTTGTCTGACCAATGAATTATAAAGTCTGATTAATGTATTTTCGCTAAATGTGCATGAATTCCTTATGATAAAACCTAGATTTCTTAACGCTTTTAATACTATTGTTTCAATGTGGCTGTTAAACCTGAGATCCTTGGTAAGTGTTATCCCTAAATCTCTAGTTTCCATTACTTCATCAAGTTTAACATTATTTATATTATGGGCATATGATATAGTCTTTTTACATTTATTGAATGTCATTTTAACACATTTCTTAATGTTAAATGGAAGTCTATATTTATTACTCCATGTATATAATTTATTTAAGTCGTTTTGGAGTTGAAAACAATCTGAAACTGAAGCAATAGATTTATATATTTTAATGTCATCAGCAAATAATAAAATATATGAGTTGTTCACCACGTTCGGTAAATCATTTATGAAACATAGAAACAATAAAGGGCCTAAGTTTGATCCTTGAGGAATTCCAGAATTAACCACAAACTGATCAGATAAGTGATTTCGATAACTCACTACCTGTGTTCTATACCTTGAGCAAATAATTTTCATAAAGTGAGTGGAAAAAGAAAGTTTAGCTAATTTGTTAAGTAAGAAGTCATGATCAACTTTATCAAATGCCTTCTGAAAATCTGTATATATTACGTCAACCTGTTTATGTTGGTCTAATTCCAATGATACGTATTCAGTGAAGTTCCATAAGTTTGTAACAGTTGATATTTTAGGCATGAAGCCATGTTGAAGTGGAGAAATCGCTATGAAGGGTCCATGTATCTGCCATTGTAGCATGAGGTGCTGTGCATGCGGCTGCACATTATGCGAGGCTCTGAGAAAGAATGTCCCTGTATATCAAATATACATTTGGTGGATCTCTCATGTTTGGATGGTATACGTAAAATGTATGTGAGCAGTGTACATTTATGAACCAAAGGCCCTATATACATACATAAATTATCTATAAAATAGCCTATACATTTGATATATCATCTATACATATTTTTTATGTATAGATATTGTATATAAATAGTAGGCCTACGTATGTGCCTGTACATATGATTTATATATATTAATGTCTGCAAAGACATGAAATTGACATAAACTATACATAAAAAAGTGGGACATTTGAGCATATATTATATGCAGATTTTATCTAACCCATATGTCAGATGTATATTTCCTAGATCTAGGGACAACGTAGATTAGATTAGATTAGATATTACAGGAAGAACCTTCCCCATCCTGCCCACACCGAAACGTAAGGTTTATTGTGCGGTTTTCTTCCTGTGTTTCAAGTATTTCCGTCCTTATACCTTAATAAGTTTAAGGAGCCCAGTGACTAGGTTGTTGCTAGTTACAATCTCTTTTGGATCTGTGCTCCCAAATTGATTGTATCTATCTATTTCCAGTGCTTCACATTGGAATATTAAGTGTGACGCCGTTTCTTCTTCTGCACCACACTTCCTGCATATTGGATTTTCTATCAGACCTATTCTATGCAGATGTTTCTTAAATTTCCCATGGCCTGTCATCAACCCTACCATGAGTCTTATCTGCTTCCTGTTTAAATTAAGGACTGCAGTACTTCTTTTGAGAGATGGTTGTGGCATCATTCGCTTACCATGTCTTTGTTCCTGAATATTATTCCAGTAGTCTATGTGCTGTCTTTTGACCCAGTTTAATAGACGTTTCCTTACCATTAACTTGGTATTACCCAGCACAGGTTCTGGGCCTACAATTAGGGACTGTGCACCCTTTCTGGCCAGCCTGTCTGCATTTTCATTGCCGCATACTCCAGCATGGCCTGGAACCCATGCTAGAGTTAGTCTATTATATTCCCCTAGCTTTTCTAGGGCTTCTTGACACTCCTTAACGATCTTTGATCTCGTGAAGGATGCACTTAGTGCCTTCAGTGCTGCCTGGCTGTCTGAGTATATCCAGATGGCACAATTTCTGTAGCACCTGTCTACATTCTCCTCCACGCAAGCCCTGGTGGCATAGACTTCTGCCTGGAATACTGTGGTTAGTTTGCCCAATGGGTACCATTTCTCCAGTTTGGGCTGCACTCCAAGGATACCTGCCCCTGTACCCTCTTTGGTCTTGGACCCATCAGTAAACCAAATGATATCACCTGATTGGTGTTGATTTTAGCCTCCCAATGCTCCCTACCTTCAATCTCAACCTTGTAGGACTTATTGGGGTTGAGGGAGACCTGCATAAAATCCCCTGGCATTTCTGCAGCCTGGTTTATCCCTGCTATATCCAGGATCCTAGTATGACTACCTGGATATCCTGCAGGTCTCCAGTTGCCGCCAGTCTTTAGTCTATATGCTCCAGCCATTGCCTCCATTTTAATCCACAGATGTAGTGGGGGTATGCTAAGCATGGTTTCCATTCCAGCAGTAGGTGTGCTATTAATACCCCCGGTTACAGCTAGGCAGGCCAATCGCTGCACTTTACCGAGTTCCTTAATAGCCCCTGCTTGTCCCGTCTTCCTCCACCATATTACTGATCCATAGCTAACTAGGGGCCTCACTATGGTGGTATAAATCCAGTGGGCACTTCTGGGAATCAAACCCCAGCTTTTACCACAGGCTCTTTTGGTGCCCATAAGGGCCATTTTAGCTTTGGCGCATGTCGTCTTAAGGTGAGAGGTCCAGGTAAGTTTAGAATCTAGTATTAATCCTAGATACTTGACTTCCCCTCTTACCGGCAACATTTCCCCAAATAGTTTAAGCTTCCAGTACATGTCCTGGATTCTTTTCCTTGTGAACGGTACCACCACAGTCTTCTTGGGATTAACACCAAGATCCTGTTTTTGGCACCATTTCTTTACAATATTTAAGGCAGATTGTGCCATTGACCTGACAGTGCTTTCATATTTGCCAGAGACAACAATCGCTAGATCGTCTGCATACCCTTGACAATAGAAACCACTGGCATTTAGCTTTTCAATGAGGTCGTTGACCACTAGGTTCCACAATAATGGGGACAGCACCCCCCCTTGTGGACAACCTCTTGTGGCAATTACTGCCATTTTTTCATCAAGGATGTTGGCTTCAATTCTACGCTTTTCCAGCATGGTCTTCATCCACTTGCATAAGGTGTCGTCTATCCCATGCCTGTTAGCAGTGTTGAGCATAGCATCGAAGGTTGTATTACTAAACGCTCCTTCGATATCCAAGAAAATCCCTAGAGCGATCTCTTGGAAATTCAGTGCGTTTTGCACCTTGCCAATCAGATGGTGAAGGCTGTTTCGCATGATTTTCCTGTTTGGTAGGCAAGTTGATTTGGGTGTAGAGGGATCACAGTTATCCTCTCCTCTCTTACATACCTATCAACTAGTTTTTCTAGTATCTTTAATAAAAAAGAAGCTAGACTGATTGGTCTGAAATCCTTTGCCTTGGTATGATTAATTCTCCCAGGCTTTGGGATAAAGATCACTCTTACTGGTCTCTATGCATTTGGAACATGTCCCGAGGCCAGACTTACTCTGTATAATCTACAAAGGAATCGGGTTAAGTTTTCCCCCGCCTTTTGTAGTAGAGCTGGAAATACACCATCCGGACCAGGTGACTTGTGAGGTTGAAAGGCTCCAGTGGCCAAGTCAACACACCTGCCTTGGTGTCGAAAAATATCTTCTTGGCAGGTCTATTATTTGGTCTGCGTTCTCCACTATAGTGCATTGTGGAAAATGAGTATTGAGGAGCACTCTCAGCGTATCAGTTGCTGATATAGTGTACTCCCCATTCTCATTTTGCAAGTTGCCATTGGGATTTATTGGGAGTTTAGTGAGGACTTTTTGGAGTCTGGCTCGTGCTGGAACCTCCTCTATCCCCTCACAAAATACTCCCCAAGATGTTAGTTTTGCATCTTTAATGGCCTTGTTGTATTCACCCAGGGCTTTCCTGTATTCTGTGTACTGTGCCTTACTTTAAAAACTGTTATAATCCAGTGCACAGTACGTTAAAACACTTTTTCTATCATATAAAACACTTTTTCTATACATGCTGCGAGTAGGTGAGTTAGTATATTAAGGTTAACTATGTTTATTTCTTGGCTTGAAATAGATATATCAATTGTTCTATTACGACGCTGTGACGTCATCAGTAAATTATGGCGCTGATGTCGCATCACATGGTAAGAGTAGGGGGAAACAGAGGTTTCTTGTTACCATCAAAAGATTAGTCTCGTCACTCTTCATTCTCCCGCTATTGTCTGATCTTCTCCTTCGTTTCCGGACTGTGTACGTGTGTTCTTCGGATGCATCATGGTGAATGGAGTTACGCTTGCTTCACGCCATTGGCCGTCATACTGGTTATTGTAAGTAGTCGATTTGATTCATATAACTATCTTATGTTATTCTGGAAATCTTCTACATGCAATCGCCAGTATGGCCCGCTTTGCCGTGAACCCAGCGTAACACGTATAAATCTAGAGTGAGTGTATATTCTTTTTCTATCTTTCCTTTCTCCTTTCTATCTTTCATAAAGTTTAACAGTAATAATCATGGCACTTAATCTAAAATTGAAGGCTTGTAAATAAAGAAAGTTAATTTGTATATATTCTTATTAAACATTGTTGTACAGTATTTGTTAAAATTAAAATTAGTTTGTGGAAACCAAAATCTTTAATTATGCTGGCCCTTAGTTTCCTTTAGCACCTTTCATGTATATTCAGAATGATTTTCTATATTGGCTTTTGTATAACACCAGGATTTTCTAGGGTGTTATGGCCAAATACGTTACGGGTTGGGTTTTGACTTGGGACTTAATAATTATTTTGTGATTTTTGGTATTTCACTGCTACTTTTCAGACAGGTCCCTGACTATAAGTATTAATTAAATAAGAACCCGTAGCAATTGGTAGCAGTAGCTTCGTATTGAATTTTCTAAATTTTCGTATGGTAGCGACCATACTATTGGTTTCCACTTAATATTTTGCTCTACTACTTATGGGATTTTCTAGTTTTTGCTATCTGCCACCCCTTTTTGTGCCATTTTTTGCATACTTCAGGATTATCGTTAATTCAGACCTTTTGTTTTCATATCTGCGTGGGTGACTTTGCTTGTAACCTCCATTGTCTCGCGTGGAGACTTTGACCTTCAGAGCTATTTGTGTCTACGACCTTGGCCTTCCATGCAACTCCGGACTAAGTATCAATTAGGGGGGGAGATTCTCTCCCAGTTCGAGAATATTTACTTGAAACTTCTACAGTTAACTTTTTCTAATATAAGCCTATTGCTCTTCAGTTTATATTTCATTGCTCATATAATTTTTCTTTTTTCATATATTATGGCTCGTGAGACGGTTGTGTTCGATCTTCTGAACCATGAAGAATTGGTCTACGAAGCTACAGTTAGAGGGTTGCCAGAAGCCAGTAGTCTTCCCGTGGATACACTTCTCCTTAAAGTGAGGGAGTTATCGGAACAGGATAACGCAGCCAGCAAATATGTCATTCCTGAGGTACAAACTTCTACGTTTCAACGTTTGCTGGAACAAGTGTTGTTCCAGGTTACAGAAGCTACTTCTGAACTTCAGCTCACTTACACCGAGAGTAAATATAACAGGTATTTCACCAAAATTAATCATTATATCAACCGTACTAAGGATTACATTGCTAAATTTCCAGAATCCAAACATACTGAAATTTTTCAACAAGTTCTATTGAATTTGGAAAAACATAAAAGCAGTTTGATTACGCTTAAGCAAATATCTAAAGAAGTAACTTCAGTCACTGTGCCTTCTCAAGAATTAACTTCAACCCTTACTACTATTCCGTCAGTCTCTGTACCTTCTGTGACTTCTACAGAATTTACTTCAACACTTACTGCTAATCCGTTAGTCTCTGTACCTGTTGTATCTTCTGTACCTCATGCACCCTATGATAGCGATATGACAATTAGTCTTGGTACTCCTTCTACATCGCAAAATCTGAGCCAACCAAGTAATTCTGTACTTTCCACTTTTTCTAAATTACCGAACCCTATCATGACTTTAATTCAAACACAAGAAAAGTTTTCTGTTAATACTCCAGAAGATATTATGTCATTTCTTTACTTACTGCAAGATATGCAGGTAAATAATGTTTCTTTAAATATTCCATCAGTGAGTCTTTTCCAAGCTTTACGTCCGTATACTTGTGGGCTACTGACGCAGTACTTAGCTCAAGCTATTAAACATCAATTTACCATTCTCCAATTGCATAAGTTTATTATTAATTCTTGTGTGCCACAACGCCTTATGGGAGTTTTAGAGCAACAATATTTCTATAGAACTCAGAGGGAAGATGAAAATTTTTCTGAATTTATTTGCAATATAAAGTTGCAGGTACGCACGTTATTATTACCCCATTCGGAAGAATATGTAGTCCGCACTATTGGTTTAAATTCAGTACATTCCGAGGTCAGATCTATTTTTTTGGGAATTTATCCGCCTAGGACTTTTCAACAACTGGATCAAGTTGCTTTAGGCCTTAACGATATTCTGTTAGCTCACCCTACTTCTCAAAATTTAAATATTGAAGTACCTCAACTGCCTGAATCGCAAGCCACACCAGTAATTAAATGTTATTATTGTCATAAACCAGGCCATTTGGAAAGAAATTGCTTTAAGAAGCAGGATATGTTGCGACAACAAAATTTGAATACTAGACCTAGGCCTATTTCGAATTCTAATGGTAATAGGGGTCAGAATTCTCTACATCCTAATGTTTCTCAACCTCCTGCACAAAGAAGACCCACCTGTACATATTGCTATAGAGTAGGCCATTTGGAACAGAACTGTTTTCAGAAAGCGTCAAGGAACAATAGGTCAGCACCACGTTTTCAAAATTCCCATCCCTCCTGACTAGATGTAGAAAAACCTGACGTTTCACCAACAATGTGTGCGATGCCGAGTATAGACCTCCCATATGTAGATATTATTGTTAATACTGTTCATTCATGGGGACTTATAGATTCTGGGAGTAGCCTTTCCTTAATTAGTGAACAATGTTTTTCTAAATTATCGGCTCCTCTAGCAGTTACTAATTTACAATTGAAAGCCGCGGGTAGTCAACCACTTTCTGTCTTGGGCCAAACTCAACTTAAAATTAGAATTGACAATTTTTCATGGAAATTTGATTTTCTGGTAATTCGTAATCTTGTTTCTCCATTAATTTTGGGCGCAGATTTTTTGAATAAAACGGGGTTAATGCTTGACCTTCAGCAGAAGCAAATTTATTTCAAATTCAAACCTGATGTTCGTATTCCATTAAGATCAAAACAAATGCTTACTTCTAAATACATTCCATATTGTGCCTTTGTTGATAATGATTCTTCTAGTCAAAATTTTTCTGAGGAACTTAAATTAGACCATTTATCCCCTGAGCAACGGAGAGATATTATGCATTTGTTCAATCGTTTTTTTTTTAGTGTAGGGGTTTTGTTCAGGATGCATGCCCTATTCACTGCTCCTACCTATATCACTACTCCTATCTATTCTACTATCTTTTTACTATTTATATCTATACCTCTATCTATTTTTATTCTATAATTTAGCATTTATTCGATCAGTTTTCTGGTGTACTTATGTTTGTAAATTCCGTAGACTGGAGGTTTTGACTGGGCAACATCGCCCTGCTCACCACTTCTACTCTACCTATGAATTCTATACACCATCTTATTTCTCTAATCATTTGTAAAATTTTGAAATATATACTATCTCATTATGGTGTTATTTTTATAGCCATTGTTGGTACATATATTTCTTTTTGCTAGATTGTCTAATATTTGGAATTTGTATTGTTCATAATATCCACCGGTGGATAACAAAAAGCGCATAACAAAGTGAATAACAAAAAGTGTGTAACAAAAAACCTAGGTAATTAATAAATTAATGGTTGTATGAATAAATTAGTAGGTAAATTCATAAAATTATTCCATATATATAAAGAATTGGATGTAGAAATAAATAAATAATACTTGTGTTGTTAAAATTCATGATTATACCAATTGTGGAATAATTGTATTTTTCATAAGCATATTCTTTGGGAGTTTTGTATTACTTAGCTTGTAGTTAAATTTTCATTTAAATTTATTATTGTCATAACTTAATATAAAGAAGTCAAAATTTCAGTATTTTTTCTGTATTTTCTTACCATATCTCAATTCTATTTGTGTCCTCTGGCGATTTTTCTGGTTTGAAAACTTAGAGTTTCCAATCTTTTCATTTTGCTTTTGCCAGTTGTAAGTAGTTCTGATTTTCCTTTTTCCATATGTGGAAGAAGTTTAAAAACAAAAAAAGGGCATATTTACTGTATGGTAGAAATACAGATATATGTGAATCTGTTTGAACCTAACTTTTCATAGGCCTATATGCTTCATAATCCTAATTTCATAATTAAAGTTGTAATAATTGTCAAAATGAATAAAAGTGCCATATATTTAGAATAATAGTGCCATTACAAATTTATATATGAAGAGTTTAAATATACAGAATATTAAATTATTAAATTAATGTAACTTATCACCCTATTTCAAGCCAGATATTTAATTCAAAATTAGCATAAGGTTTTTGCTTGTAATATATTGCGTTAAAAGATTTTGTAGTTGTTTAAGCATTTTCTATGGAACAAAATCTGCTCGCAGTTTGTTTGCATTTACAGTAACAATACCCCGTGCCAGAAGAAGTCTCAAGTTGTGCTACACTACTGCTGTTGTGAAAAGACACTGTATATGCAGTACTTGCTACTTGTGCTAGAAGATTCAAGAGGATCTGCTCTGCAGTGGGACAGCGCATCCCAGTTTATTTTGACCTGCCTATTGGTTGGGTCCGGTATTGTTGGATCACCTTGAACATCGCACCTTCAGCAATCAACAACCTGCTGTCTGAATGTATTGTATGCATGAACTCACACACATATCACCATATAGCTGGACTATTACTTAGCACTATATGTTTTTCTGCAAAGGAATTTGGACATTCTTGCAAGGAAATTTCTGTGTGACCATTCGCAATATTCATTCCTGCATTCTCTACATAGCACTATTCTGAGACCATGTACTCTTTTTGACAGACACTCTGAAAATTTTGTGGTGGGGCTTGTTTCGGCGGGGGAGCTGTACTGTGCCTTACTTTAAAAACTGTTATAATCCAGTGCACAGTACGTTAAAACACTTTTTCTATCATATAAAACACTTTTTCTATACATGCTGCGAGTAGGTGAGTTAGTATATTAAGGTTAACTATGTTTATTTCTTGGCTTGAAATAGATATATCAATTGTTCTATTACGACGCTGTGACGTCATCAGTAAATTATGGCGCTGATGTCGCATCACATGGTAAGAGTAGGGGGAAACAGAGGTTTCTTGTTACCATCAAAAGATTAGTCTCGTCACTCTTCATTCTCCCGCTATTGTCTGATCTTCTCCTTCGTTTCCGGACTGTGTACGTGTGTTCTTCGGATGCATCATGGTGAATGGAGTTACGCTTGCTTCACGCCATTGGCCGTCATACTGGTTATTGTAAGTAGTCGATTTGATTCATATAACTATCTTATGTTATTCTGGAAATCTTCTACATGCAATCGCCAGTATGGCCCGCTTTGCCGTGAACCCAGCGTAACACGTATAAATCTAGAGTGAGTGTATATTCTTTTTCTATCTTTCCTTTCTCCTTTCTATCTTTCATAAAGTTTAACAGTAATAATCATGGCACTTAATCTAAAATTGAAGGCTTGTAAATAAAGAAAGTTAATTTGTATATATTCTTATTAAACATTGTTGTACAGTATTTGTTAAAATTAAAATTAGTTTGTGGAAACCAAAATCTTTAATTATGCTGGCCCTTAGTTTCCTTTAGCACCTTTCATGTATATTCAGAATGATTTTCTATATTGGCTTTTGTATAACACCAGGATTTTCTAGGGTGTTATGGCCAAATACGTTACGGGTTGGGTTTTGACTTGGGACTTAATAATTATTTTGTGATTTTTGGTATTTCACTGCTACTTTTCAGACAGGTCCCTGACTATAAGTATTAATTAAATAAGAACCCGTAGCATCTGTCCATATGCCCTTTCGTTTAGCTTTATTAAACAGACTCCTAACCTTTTTTCTTTGCTGTTCCAAGGTTTTGTTCCACCAGGGCACAGTCCTGTTTGTGGTCTTACTTATAATTGGACAGTTATCTAGATATGAGGTCATGATTGCTGTCTCAAGTTGATCAGCTGCATCCTCAATATCTGCAGTATTTCTGAATGTCCATCTCATTTCATTCAGATGTTGGTTGAGATCTGCTCTATATGAGTCCCAGTCTGTCTTCCTGGGATTTCTATAGACCTTTGTCTACTTTTCTCCCATTTCTATCTCAAACCGAATATACATGTGATCAGAAAGGGAAGGTTCCTTTGAAACATGCCATTGTTTTATATGGTCTCCTATTAGATAGGTCCCAAATGTAATATCTATTACTTCTTCCCTTATTGCATTGCGAAAGGTAGCGTCCTGTCCCTTATTGAATATCTCTAAATTCCTTTCAAAAAGGTATTCCAGTAAAAACTCACCTCTTGTGTTGGTATCGTTGCTGCCCCACAACAAGTTGTGGAGGAGGTTCGTTGTCTTCATTGGGAAGGTATGCTGTAGCCAGGACTATATCCCTGGAGCTCCCATCCTTATGTTGTTTCAGCCGAATGGTCACAAGATCCCTTGAACAGAAATTTATCATTGACATGTGTGATATAACCTTCCTTACAAATATGCAGGTTCGGGGACTTATTCCGTTTCTGAAGTATATTAACTTACCTTCAGTTGTTCCTAGTCCTGATACTCTCCCTCTCACAACGTACGGCTCCTGTATCAGGGCTATGTCCACCTGCTCCTTAAGCAGCATCCTTTGCAGCGTGGCTGATCCCCCTTTACTGTGTTGCAGGTTTATCTGCAGCACTTTTAGGCTCCACCTTGCTGTCATGTTTGATGTATTTTAAAACCCTAACACTGATCTGCGAAAACCCTAGGTATAACTTTAGGTCATGTCTTCGCAGAGTTACTAGGGACTTTTCATCTATGTCAACCACAATGGTCTGTCCCTTCTCTTCCACTTTGCGGTTGATTACCCTCCATCCCTCTGTTTTGATCACTGGATTTTGACATCGGATCTTTTTGAACAGAGTCTCTGGAGGTACGTCCTTCAAGATCTTGGGTATCCACATGGATATCTTTGCGGTCTTCAGAAGCTCCCTTGCTGTCTTTACCAGTAGTTTAGCTTCCTCCCACGGAGATACCTTGGGAACCGTCTCTTTAAGCCATTCTGTTGTCTCGTTTCCATCACAGACAAAGATAACAGCCCCTTTATCTAGATAAACTCTTTTGAATTTGGGTCCTGTTCCTTCCTCCCCAATTTTTTCAAAGAGAGTCATCTGTAGTTTTTCCTCTTGTTCTTCTGTTATTTCTACAAGAGGATATCCTTGTTGGATCACTGCCATTCGAAAGGTCAAGGCTACAGTACTAAAGGTCTGTTTCCCTGTTTCCTGTCTCGGCCTTTTCGAAGACTGTATTTTCACCAGATTCTGGAGTGTCTGGAGTTCTGTCTTGTCGGGATCTTTTGCTCCCGGTAGAAGTTAAAGGGGTTTCCTTGCCTTCTTTTTTGGCTAATTTTTTGGAGATTCTAGGTTGTAGTCCCTGTTTTTCCCTCCATTCGTTTTTTGTCAGCCATTCTTTTCCTTCCTTAAATCTTTGTTCCTTAAGAAGTTTTCGTCTCTGAGCACCTGACTGTCCCTTTGTCTTCACTTGGTCCAGCTGCTCAGCTATCTCCTCAGTCATCACATCTGGAGAACTGGTCTCCATTGCTATGGCTGTATCTTTTTCCATCGATTTTGTCGATGTAGATGCAGTCTGGGTTTCCAAGGTATCTTGCTCAGCAAGTCCCTTTTTCACCTCAGCCTGTGCAGTAGATGATTGGGTCTCCAGTTTGGTCCCACGATTACTGGGGAAATATAGGTCCACACCAGATGGGCCCCATACTCTGATGCAAGGTTAGATACTCAGGGAGGTCACCATGTATCCCTGAGGCTCCGTTAGCGGCACATCTCCCATGTACCATGCACCCCCTTAGCACGGAACGCCAGACACCTTGGGGTTGGGTGAGTGCTTTCGTTTCCTCCTACTTGTGTATGATGAACGGATTCTCAAAGGGTCCGTTCAACATTCCAAGTAAGGAGTACTTGTCCCCCTCACCGCATAAAGGACCTACTATGTTCGGAGGTCTTGTCCTCCGTTCATAGTAGAATCACTCATGAGGGGGAGGGACAACGTAAGTTTTACATATATTTTACATATGTGTGCTGACTGGGAGAATACCTCACATATAAAACTAGATCAACAAATCCTAAACATAGGTATATCCACAAAGAATAGCTAAAAACTTTAAAAGTGTAATACATCAAGGTGTAATATTATATAATATATTCAGGAAAGACATTTCTCAGCTAAAGTACAATAGGTTTAGAAAAAAGTGACCAAAAACTTAATGGAACACAAATATTATTCTATAGCTGAAGCTATGTGCAGCTAATATTGTGGTTAGAAATAAATACTAAATATGTCAAAATTGGAAAGAGATGTGTAAATTACCGTACATACTTATTTATTTAGGGTACACTGTATATGTCTCTTTTCCTGTATATTATGTATATAGGCATATGTTCCTTCTATAGGTCCTATATAGGACTGTATAAGTTAATATGTTTATTGATGACATAGTGACAAAATGTACAAGATTAACTAAAACAAAGATGTGGTGCAGTAATTTGGGTATTAAGTTGTTCAATAGTTTACCCAAAACTGCACATTCAGTTAAATTAAACAGGTTTAGGACTGTTCTGAGAAACTGGCTTGCGAATAATCCATTTTATTCTATTAGTGAGTTTTTTTGAAGTTAATATTGATGTTGTTTTCTAAATTTATACACTATACTGCTATTCGACATAATTCTGTTGTCCATTTTCATTCTCTCTCTTAATTTATGTATGTTGATAGCCACATTTTGATGTGGTTCAAAAACAAATCAAATCAAATCAGATGAAGCCAAAAATTTGTAAAATTTATATGGTGAATAAATGAATAGGCCTATTAATACTCATCAACTTCAGGCCAGATCTTAGCTTAGGCTAGAACTGTGAAACTAGCCTTAGATATCAGTGTAGAACATGTTAGCTATGTCACTACTTTTATTTTGTATCCTTTCCAAATGTAGGCTGATAAGGTCACGATCCTGGTAACCAAATAAACACCATTATCATGACGTGCTAAATAGATTTAAACATTATTCAAAGTAAATTACATTACTGAAAAACAAAGGTCAGATTACAAATATCACATGGCTGAAATATTATATTAAAAGGTTACAAGTATAAAATATTTTAAAGTTAATAGTAGCTGGGAATGGAAATAAAACTTAAACTTTAAAATACTAAATGTCTCAGACAGAATTCCATGTATTTTGCAAGCAAAATCCACTTTCTGTATTCATTCACCACAGGGAACTATAGACAGATTTTGTTACTAGAAGCAGAGCCCTATTGAACTAAAAAAAGTATGAAAGAGTGAAATACGCACTGAATAGCTGAGTTCCACGAAAGATTACGGGAAAACTAACTCTGTATAGCTGTAAGCAGAATTGGCTAGCAATACGGAGAAGTGTAGAAAAACCTAACTACAAGCAGCTTCACTGCTGTAGCATCAGACGCGTGAAACTAAATAGCCAATGAAAAACAATCTGACAACTGAAAATGCTCTAAAATGTACTAACATTAGTTTTGATTTGTTGTGTGAAAAGGTGGGGATATACGACAGAACGACGGGAGGATAGAATGAGGCCGATACGGTGTGATCACTTCTTCCTAGAGAGTCATAGGCTCTAGGAGTATATATTATTATTCCTCGCTAGTCGTCATAGACTGCGGGAATATTTGATATCTTCGTCGGGACCACACGATTAGCGTGAGGTCCATATTTTATCAATTACATTTATATAGGGAAGCAGAGGGCTTCTCCTATATTTCTCTAATATTCAGCGATCTTGGACTGATCCAGGTCACTGCAAGTATTATTTTAAATAACTTCATTGACTACGTAGGAACTTGCGGTAAGGCTCCACTATAGCCTATACCACCTGTAGACTCAGTGATATACATGTAAGTACCTGTGGACGACGGATTATAGACAAGGAACTTTATCCTGCAATATTTAGGGGACGAGAACGTCACATATGAACATTACGCTCCGAGGTTAGATCATTCTACCCCCCCCCTGAAATTCACACTACAGTTGCATTATTATTTTATAACTTCAAAGTGATTGCAAAAGATAATAAACTTTGCTCTTACCAGATAACTTGGGAGTTTAATTGACTTTATTAATTATTAAGAACTAGAAATAATTATCCACATCCACCGAACCTGAGATGAGAAGATAACCTTGTGTACGCCGATGAGAGCCGAGGCCTGTTCCAGCAATAATACCTAAGGTAGGAGCAGATAAAAAGTGGGAGTACCTTATAGAGAGGGTGACTTGCTTCATAGTGGTTAGCCCAATCTTAGGGGCTTAAGACCCGCTTCATAGTGGTGCCGCAACGTAAGGGCCTCGAAAAACGCGAGATATTCAGCTAGTGTTTTATAGTGCAAAAAATCATCCCAAACCCCCCCTTTGAACAGTCAAAAATAGGGAAGAAAGAATAGGAGCGGGCAAAGAAAGAAGAGAGAAGAGAGAATAGGAACGGGCATAGGAAGCGAGAAAGAAGATAGAATTCTTTGTAAAATTTAGTTGTAAAAGGGTATATATGTGCTTGCTAATTGTAAGAGTGCCATTTATGTCTGAGTGTTGTTATTTATATGTACATGAAGGTAAGTGTGCATGGCTTTAATACCAGTGTTTATTCAGTGCAGTGAAAATAATTAGGTCAATGATAGGAATGATAACTTTACGCAGTGGTAAAACTATTACTCACGAGATGGAAGAAGTAGAATCACAGAGCGGGCAGGATTTGCTTTCAAATGACGACGTGGAACAAATAATAAATGCAGAAAATAGGGAAATAGAACAGAATAGTGGTGAAATAAGTATGGAAAATACTCAGGTTAGCAATGATTTTGAGGGGCCATCAGCTCAAGAAGCTAATGAAAATGTAGGGCCGACAGAGACAAATCAGGTAGCCGATAAAAATGTAGGACCTGAAGGGAATAATCAGGGATCGGAAGGCGAGGACTTGTATTCGTTGCTTAGGGCACTCATAAGTTCTAATAAAGAGGAAAATAAGCAAAATAGGGAAGAAAATCAGAAAATGACGAAGGAAAATAGGGAATTGATAGCAGAGAATAATAAGGAAAATAGGGAATTGATATCAGAGAAAAATAGGGAATTAATGCAACAGATGGAACAAAGTTCCAATAATAAAACTAGGGAATTAATGCAACAGATTGATAAAGTTTCAGGTGAAAGTAAAGAGGAAAATAGGAAGCTAGCAAGTGAAATTAAGCAATCTGTAGATCAAATTGCCGCAAAGTTACAGCATAATAATGAAAGAATTGATAAATTGACTGAGGAAAGTAAAATAAATAATGCTAAAGTAAATGAGAGGGTGAATAAAGTAGAAAGTGAACTTGACGTTCATAAGAAAGATGTAGTAAGTAAATTTTTGAATAAAGATAGGGACGTAGAACAAAAGCTTGCCAGTACTGTAAATTCAATTGATAAGAAAATTGAAGATAATTATTGCTTAGTACAGAAGGAAATCAAAGAAAAAAAATAAGAGTATGGAGGAATACTTAGTAAGGGCATTTTCTGATGATTTAGGGGAGTTGAGTAACAGGGTTCAAGGCCAGGTTAAGGAAATAGAGGTCAAATTAAACCAGGAACTTAATAAGGTTGTAAATGTGCAAAATACTATAACAAAAGAAATGACCAATGTTGTAGAGAAAATAGATAAGGTTAGTAGTGACACTTCTTTGAGGCGAAGCGATGCTAATTTCAGAGAGACGTGTTCTCCAACGGTAAATCTGTTAAATGCGGCAACTTTGCCAATAAATGAACTAAATAACGGAGAGCAACGAACTCCCAGTATTAGCAACGATTCTGAAACAATGCGAAGCGATGTCAGTCTCAGTAACCATACTGTTAACCCCGTGGTGCATCAGAGTAATATGCCGTTAAATCAAATCCTAGGATTAGAGTGGGCTTTACCCCGCTATAACGATGAAAATTTATCAAATCCACATCTCTTTATATCTGATATGGAAACCTATTTTAAGTTGAAAAACATACCAGAAGAATATAAAATGATCGTTATTCAAAAGGGATTAATTAGGCGGTGCAAAGATTGGTGCCAGTTTGTACTAGAGGAAGGAATAGGCTATGCTGAGTTTAAAAAGCGATTCATGGAACGATATTGGGGTGCAAGTGGGCAAAGTAAGGCCAGGACAGAATTATACTCTGGGAGGTACAACGATAAGGGTGACATGACAATGACCGAGTACCTAATGCGCTTAATAAAAATCGCTAAGTCACTAGAGGGGTCATTAGATGAAAAAGGAGTTATCCAATTAGCTATGAAGCACTTTAGCTCCGATATTCTTAACCATTTTGTTGTAGCTAAACCAAATACTTATGCCGAAATGCTGAATTTATTAACAGAATTTGAAGAAGGGAGTCGGTGTGATAGGAGATATGGAAATACCGAAAGAAATAATCAAGGGAATCGAAGCCAGGACCAGCAAAATAATGGGACGAATTATTATGGAAACGGTAGGAATAATTCTAATCAGACTGGGAATACAGCAAGGTATAACCAAGGCCAGGCTGACAATAGGGAGAATAGAGCTGGGAATAATAATTATTCTAATGGCAGAAATGGCCCGAATAATAACAGTAATAATTATTCAAATGGTAGAAATGACCAGAGAAATAATAATAATTTTAGAGGTCAACAGCAGAGTCAGACTTCGCGTAATAATGATAGCGGTAGGAGCGGAGCACGCCCCCAGCAAATGTCAGTGAACCATATAGCTTTCTCAGAAACGGACCCCAGTAATACAGAAAGGAATGTAAGAAATGGCAAGCTGATCGAAGGAAGATATGTAAGGTTTTCACCGAGCGAAGATTATGATCAGGGACACGTGGCAGAAACACGCCAGTCAGTAAACCCCGAGGCTTGTGAATTCCGTACTAATCAAAGTGACATAACTAGGGAAGGGAGTAACGGAACTCCAGGTGGAGCTTTAAACTAATTAAAGATGTAGTAACAGGTCGTAGTGCATCTTTAGTGAGGGCATTGTCTTCCAGTCCAAGGCCTAATACAGAAATACAAAGTATAACAATGTCACCGGATGTCAATAAAGCTACAATTTCACAGATTTTAAACCCACCACAGATCAAGGCGAATATTGGGAAAATAAAAGCTCAAATAATGTTAGATACTGGATCTCAATATTCGGTCTGTAGTGAAAGATTTTATCAGGAGATCAAAGATAATAAAGTAAAAATACAGGAATTGAATGTAGCAGGATTATATTGTACTACGGCTATTAGCAAGGCGAAATATAAGATCGATAAACAAATAATGGTACCTTTGAGTATTGGAGAGTGGAAAACTGAAATCTATATGCTCGTTGTCAAAAACTTAGCCCATTCAGTAATTATAGGATCTGACACCCTTCAAGAATACAAAGGAATTTTGAATTTCGAGGAAAATTGCCTAAAAATCAATGATAATAATAAAGTCATAGAAGTGCCGTTTTTAACCTGTAATGTACATGATCATGTAAGCTGTTCCGAAGATGAACTCGCGATCCAAAATGAATGTTTTATAGTTGAAAGTCTAGCCACTGAGCAGAACTTAGATGACAGTAGTGATATGATAAGTGAAAGATTAATTAATACTGTAGGTTGTAGTAACCCAGTAAATGTTGTGACGGCAACGATAGAAAATTCGCGAGCTGATTACGAAATATGTGCGGAAGTCGATGACTTTGATATCACTTATATGGAAGATAATTACGACGTTGGAAAATGTTGCGAGATAAATATGTTTGGAACTAATATGAATGATCAAGATAATTATCAGGAGGACTATGTGGGCGAAATTAAAGTTGATATGGGCGAATCAGAAATTCTAGACATTCTTAGAGGGAAAGTGGAAAACATCACATCTCTAGACGAACAACAAAAAGAAAGGCTGTTAGACGTTTTAATGAAAAATATGGGCGTGTACAGTAGGATCCCTGGAAGGTGCCTAGTATATGAGCATTCAATAACAATGGACAATCCACCGGTATATAATCACAAGAGTAGGCCATTACCATTATCGATCCGAGACGAAGCTAATAAAGTAATCTCTAAAATGCTGCAAGATGGCATAATTGAAAAATCAGACTCAGAATATGTCAGTCCTGTATGTTGGGTTTTTAAAGCAGATAAATCTTTAAGAATGACTTTGGATCTAAGAACGGCTAATTCTTATATGAAGCCCGATAGGTTTAAAACAGAACCAATTGATCACCTATTAGCAAAGATGGGAGAGGCGACATATTTTAGTAGCATAGACCTAACTTCAAGATTTGGCAAATTGGATTAAGGAAGGAAGACCGAAAATATTGTTCGTTCGTCCACCAAGGGACTGTGTATTCTTTTTGCCGAACACCATTTGGAATGAGGACCTCCGGGAGCGCGCTATTACGTGCCTTAAATATTATGTTTCCGGAAGGCACTGGACCTCACATAACCGCCTACGTCGACGATTATTTGATCCACACAAATGATTTTGACACACACCTGGAAAGGCTAGATCTAGTACTAAGTACATTCTTGCGAAGCGGGATGACGGTGAATCCATTGAAATTGAATTTATTCGGGATCAGTAACTTGTTTAGAAATTATAGGAATGTACCATGCACTAACCACTAACCAGAGTATGGCCTAGAGTCGGGTTCTCTGGAAAACAAGACATATGGCCCAGCGATATATATATATATATATATATATATATATATATATATATATATAACCAAGTTCCAGCAGTATATATTCAACAGAAAGGTCATCGTATACACAGATCATATTAGCCTGACTTTCTTGAACAGAATGAAATTAGGGAATAGTAAGTTGTCGCGGTACGTGCATGAACTGAGCCAATTTGACTTAGAAATAAGACACGTTGCTGGGAAGGACAACATCCTATGTGACTATTTATCCCGTCAGAAAACAGACATACCTGAGTTAGGGGGAGGAGATAAGGACATCGTTCCGATTATGCAAGTGAAAATGTTTAGAGAGCCTACGTTGCAGAAAGATTTCAAGGATATCGGAGCTTATCAGCGGACCGATCCTGAAATAGAACTAATAAGGCTAGGTTTAGAGGAAATGAATCAGGCAGGTAATGATGTAAATGGTGACGTGAAATATAAGATGTTGAATGATGTTGTATATAAACTGTGCGGAAAAGATGACAAAGAATGGAAAGTTTATATCCCGGAGGAATTGGAAACTAAAATTATCAGGGTAGTGTATGAGAAATTAGGACATTCAGGAACAAACAGAATGCTGCTTTACCTACAAAATAGAATGTATATAAACAACCTGGGTAGAAAGATCCGTAAATACGTGAGTTGTTGTGACCTGTGTCAAAAATCCAAGCCTATGAACGTAAAGTATGACAGAGTGCCTATGACTATATCTAGGGAAAATAAAGGAGAGTTAGTCGCACTAGATTTTCATGGACCGTTGGTACCCGGAGCATATGGGATGAGATACATTCTTATTTGTTACGATGTGTTCTCACACTTCGTAAAACTATATACTACCCGGAGTGCGAATACTAGCGAAGTGCTTAGAAAACTCTTATATGATTATTTCCCGAAATATCAACCTATTAAGGCGGTCATATCGGACAATGGGACACCCTTTGTAAGCAAAAGGTTTAGGAATAAAATGGCTTCACTAGGAATAAAACATTACAATGTGGCCAGATTCCATCCTCAAAGCAATGTCTCGGAAAGAGGATTGCGCGACATGTCATTGTTCTTAAGGGCGCTCTGCCATAAACGTCATAATGCCTGGGTTCGCTATATTCAGCCCATAGAAGACATATTAAACCATACCATAAATCCGATAGTAGGGGTCGAACCCGTGAGACTGATGACGGGGGACGAACCCAAAGAATTGGTTAAAGGCCTACCGATAACTATCCCACATTCAGGCGTAAACAAGAAGCTCACTGATTACTGCAAAATAGCCATTGAAAACATTAGGAAAAATGTAGCCAAGAGAATGGAAAAAGCAAAAAGACACAAACAAGTATGGAACCCTGTAGTGGGTGAAAAAGTCTTAATCAGAAGGAAAAACTAGTCTAGCGCAATAAATAAAAGAATGCACCGTTTAGAGTTACTTTATCGGGGACCGTTCAATGTCACTAAGATATACAATGGTGTTTGTTTTGAGGCAGTAGACCCTAAAACTAATAAAATTGTAGGGCGGTATAATTTGTCTTTCATGAGGCCATATAAAGAATAGTAGGGATGTAACAGTATGGGAACGGAAAGATGTCGTTTCGCAAGAAAAGGTACTGAGAATGTTGTATGATAAAACTTGTAAGTATGCAGAACAGCGACATAGGTTAATGCGTGTGATGTAGGCTTTGCAAGTGCAATCATTCAAGTGTAAAATATATCGGACGAGATAGCAAAATAGATCCGCTAGCGAAAAATATATTGTTGTTGAATATGTGTATAATTTTGGGACAGTTAGCACCATAGATCCAGCTAGTGTTTTATTTTTGTTGATTAATTAGTAAGAGGACGACCATAATTCATAAATCCATGGCAATTTATCTAGCAAATATCGTAGTTAATAGTAAAAGTTAGTGTTAATTCATTGTTTTAGTATAAAGTGGTTATGTTCTTGTTTTTTTTTATATTAGTATTACAGGATTTGAGTTATGTAACTCAAGTAATACATGAAGCATTTCGAGTAATGATCAGGTCAGTTCAAATTGTTTTGTACGGTGCTGGATGTGTGCAGTGGAATATTGTATGAAGAGATCTAGATTAAGATAACAGTACCAGGTAAAAGAAGTGTCACTGACTTATCAATGGTCATCTGTTTGTATAAGGGTTCATGAATGAATGAAAGCAAATCCGAGCCACTGCTATGTCACTGTACTGAAGGTAAAAGTCAAGGTTAATGCACTAGGATGTATATACACATACAGGAGCGTAAAAAGAATTACATTCAAAAAGCTATATTTAACAACAATAACTTTTATCATGAATTCTTTTGGGCAATATGATAAGGTCACGATCCTGGTAACCAAATAAACACCATTATCATGACGTGCTAAATAGATTTAAACATTATTCAAAGTAAATTGCATTACTGAAAAACAATAGTCAGATTACAAATATCACATGGCTGAAATATTATATTAAAAGGTTACAAGTATAAAATATTTTAAAGTTAATAGTAGCTGGGAATGGAAATAAAACTTAAACTTTAAAATACTAAATGTCTCAGACAGAATTCCATGTATTTTGCAAGCAAAATCCACTTTCTGTATTCATTCACCACAGGGAACTATAGACAGCTTTTGTTACTAGAAGCAGAGCCCTATTGAACTAAAAAAAAGTATGAAAGAGTGTAATACGCACTGAATAGCTGAGTTCCACGAAAGATTACGGGAAAACTAACTCTGTATAGCTGTAAGCAGAATTGGCTAGCAATACGGAGAAGTGTAGAAAAACCTAACTACAAGCAGCTTCACTGCTGTAGCATCAGACGCGTGAAACTAAATAGCCAATGAAAAACAATCTGACAACTGAAAATGCTCTAAAATGTACTAACATAAGTTTTGATTTGTTGTGTGAAAAGGTGGGGATATACGACAGAACGACGGGAGGATAGAATGAGGCCGATACGGTGTGATCACTTCTTCCTAGAGAGTCATAGGCTCTAGGAGTATATATTATTATTCCTCGCTAGTCGTCATAGACTGCGGGAATATTTGATATCTTCGTTGGGACCACACGATTAGCGTGAGGTCCATATTTTATCAATTACATTTATATAGGGAAGCAGAGGGCTTCTCCTATATTTCTCTAATATTCAGCGATCTTGGACTGATCCAGGTCACTGCTAGTATTATTTTAAATAACTTCATTGACTACGTAGGAACTTGCGGTAAGGCTCCACTATAGCCTATACCACCTGTAGACTCAGTGATACACATGTAAGTACCTGCGGACGACGGATTATAGACAAGGAACTTTATCCTGCAATATTTAGGGGACGAGAACGTCACATATAAACATTACGCTCCGAGGTTAGATCATTCTACCCCCCCTGAAATTCACACTACAGTTGCATTATTATTTTATAACTTCAAAGTGATTGCAAAAGATAATAAACTTTGCTCTTACCAGATAACTTGGGAGTTTAATTGACTTTATTAATTATTAAGAACTAGAAATAATTATCCACATCCACCGAACCTGAGATGAGAAGATAACCTTGTGTACGCCGATGAGAGCCGAGGCCTGTTCCAGCAATAATACCTAAGGTAGGAGCAGATAAAAAGTGGGAGTACCTTATAGAGAGGGTGACTTGCTTCATAGTGGTTAGCCCAATCTTAGGGTGGCGTGCACCAAACTCATGCTATTTACTCTTTTAGTAAGCCTTACTTCTTTAGTTCTAACTACTTTAGTAAGCTACTCTTTTAGTAACCGTACTCTTTTAGTAAGGACGGCGTGCACCAACCAGGAGTAAACTAAACTCGGCGGCTTTCAACATAGAGGAATGTACTAAAGAAGTAAAAATTTTATTTACTCCCAGAGTAAATGAACTTACTCCACAAGTGGTGGAGAGCACCAACACGGAGTACGTTACTAACGTAGTAAGTTGTGGAGTAAATAAGGCCAATATTTACTCCTACTCAGGGGGTGGAGTAAAGTTGTGGAGTAAGTGTGTTCTGTGGCATTTGCGTGAGTTATGAGTTACATATCACATTAAATGGATTACATAGTTAAACTGAGGATAAGTTATTGAGATGAAGAAGGTTGTATACCAAAAATGAGAGTTGTGGCAGATGATTTAATAAATATTAAGCGAACCATACCTAGTAGGGCATTTAATAACGTAAATAATTAAGCTCATAAATCCTTACATGAAATTTTGGCGATTGGAAGAAACGATGTCAGATTCTCACTACATCCATGTGATTTCAGCCAGTCAAATGTGGAAATATCATTGCGGAGAACGATCCAGCTAGGAAGACGTCCACCAAAGGTGAGGGGAAGAGTGAGTGGAAGGGACGTTTGCATTGCACGGTACAAGGAGCTCATGTGCTCTTAAATATCTTCCTAGCTGGATCGGCCTTTAGATGTTGCAGTTCTCCCTAACTTTGGGTCAGAAAACGACGATGTATTTCAAGCTAATCATATGGATACAGATATCGGCGAGGTATAGTACATTCCAATAAATGAAAGCCTCCGTTCTTGGAGCTACCCAGAAAACACTTCCCCCTGCTACTTAACCATAGAATTACTGAACAATAGGTGATTCTCATTGTTAAACGATTTAATGTAATTATTGTAAATTAATTTTATTACATTACACTTCTATAGCTTAACTTAAAGCACAACATTGCGAATGCCAGATTATAATAATAATTATAAGAGCTAAAAGTTCAATGGTTGCACCCGCAGTGTTAATGAATAATATGTCCTTTTTTCTAACCCAGGTGTAAAAATGTCCAAACAGGCCACATCGGAAGAAAATTTGACTGACTCTGGGATTAGCGTACATTGAGAAGGGGACACATTGTAAAACCATTCCTTAAAGACTCCCCAAGTCTCGAATGGTGGAGTGAGACAAGACTTTCATGTTTGGGAATAAACTATAACAGATGCTGCAGGTCTATAGTATGCTGCTAACTATTTAATTAACCCTGTGGACAGGAAAGTGAGAAGCATTATAAACTATATAGAAAAAAAATGCCAACATGAGTGCCGAAAGAAAATTTTAAGGAGGGGCCCGGAGGTTGAAGCTGCACAGGATCTAGAGAAGTAGTCACTGAAATTATTTTTAAACACACAACCATCTACATAATTATTATTGGAGTTCATAGCTTCCGAAATATTGTACCGCCATTTTTTGTTTAAATATTACATTTCTCAGTTGTAATATTATTATTTTTATAAGGTAATATTTTTTAAGTAAATGTTCTGTGCATTTGAAAAAGGACAGAAACATAATGCCCCTTATTAGTTTTGTTATCCTTTTTATCCCCCCTTTTTCATGATTTTGTGTAATACTTCTTATTAATATTGTTAAACAGTCAATAAGTATTAATAATTCATTATAGTGAGATTTATGATCAACAACTGTAGAATAATTGATTTATCGCTTTTGGGGAAGAATATTTTAATATATTTTAGAAATTTATTATTATTATGAGAGAAATAATTATAATATTGACAGTGAATCAATTATGAAAATCAACTGGAAATTCCAATTGTTTGCATTATAATACAGAAATAGTTTGCACAAAAATTGTAATCACAGTACCCTAACGTAGGCTACTAAACTGAAAATATTCAATTGAAGGAATTAAAATTAGTAATGAATAAATCATTACTATTAGACCTATTTTAAAACATGAAGATTGTCATTGGTAATATTTGGAACAACCCAAATTCATATTCATTGTTTCAGCGAACCTTTCCTTTTCATTATCTGGCACTTGAATAATACCGTCAATTGAAATGCACGTGTTCTGCTGCGCTGCACTAATGTTTCTGCTCTGTTCTGCGCAGAATTCGACTGCTTCTTTAGTAAAAATCGTTTACTACTTTAGTTACAACTAAAGAAGTAACTATCAATTGAGCTCTCCAACACCAACTAAAAGAGTAAGTTACTAAAAGAGAAGCACTAAAGTAGTAAATCTAAGACGGGAACATGACGCAACAAAAACCGGTTTGTCTGTCTCACTCTAGCACATTACTAGTATGACTTAAAGAGTGAGACAGATGTACTGGTTCTTGTATACTCCAGGTCTCCGTCTTAAATTTACTACTTTAGTAAGATTTACTCCTGGATGGTGCACGCCACCCTTAGGGGCTTAAGACCCGCTTCAAGGCCTATGAAGTGATGAGGTGAGTACTTATTTTTGTCGTCACCTCTCATGACAAGGAAAGTTGTGCCTTGGGTCGAACCAGGGAACTTCTGACTTCCTTGGTTCCGAGATTTCAAAATCAAATTTCATACCCAGGAAATCTAAAAATGTATAGAGTCCTGTTATAAAGTTAACATAAGAAAATGTTTCCACCTATAAAATATTGATTTAAATGTTTAAAATATGACAGTAAGTTTTAAAAAGTGTTGAGACAGTAAATATTATTATTTAAAACATCGAAAACACTGTATAACAATGATAAATTTATTTTTTATAGAAAAAATCTAAATATAGTAAGTAAAAAGTAATGTTAACAGTCATCCTGTATGTTTTGAGTAAATCATGTTGACTTTTAACTATAATGAAACACTTGTTAATTCTTGCACTGAAATGCTTTTCGAAATAAAAAGAAAGAATTTTGTAAAAATGTGAAACACTGTGAATTCTATGTGTCTTAATTTAATCATGTTCATAGATATATAGGCATTCATGAACCACAGATTATTGTTTCTGTTGGATATTACATGAGAATATTATAGGAGAAAAATTCCTCCGACACTGGGGCTTGAACCCAGGACTTTGGCTATTCACGCCAATGCTCTACCAACTGAGCTAAGCCAGAGTTCAATTCACAGTGCCAGATGGAACCTCTTCCCTATGACTGATATCTATATTGAATGTTAACTGTACAATAACAGTGGGAGCCCGGTCACAAAAATCACTACTTAGTGTGCCTCACAGTACTGCATATGACATAACTTGTCTGTCTGTGAGGTAGACCATTAGGGCAATCAGTCAAAGGAAAGAGGTTCCATCTGGACCTGTGAATTGAACTCCGGCTTAGCTCAGTTGGTAGAGCATTGGCGCGAATAGCCGAAGGTCCTGGGTTCAAGTCCCAGTGTCGGAGGAATTTTTTCCCTATAATATTCTCATTAATCGTGTTTTTGAACGTAATAAAATTAATAATGATGAATAATTGGGTATATTTTCATTGATTTTCCCTGATTTTTTTATTGTACATGTATAAAAGTAATGCTTGCCTCTCTGAATTTAATTAAATTTTACATATATTAACATTTAGGCTGGGTAAGGTTAAAATTGCTTGAAACTTTTCCAAATTTGTTATGTAGGGGGTACATTGTAACATGGGGCACAGTGTAACATTTTGAATTTAGCGCCAATGAGTATGTTGGTAAGCCTGGTTCTACACTAGTTCCGGTCTGCAGTGGTTATAGAGCTCTGGGCTTTTTTAGTTTATCCTCCTGCCACTTGAGCGCGCTGCTCTCCACATTCAGGTATTGTGAACTTCCGGTTTCCTCATTCTTGTGTGTTTTCAGTATGAGTTTGCGACGGTTCTCCAATTTTACAGTGAAGGAGTTAAAAAGGATGTTATTCGAAGATGGTGCAACAAATATTTCAAAGTTAACGAAGCAAGAGTTGATTGCAAGGTGAGAAATCAAAGCTACCTGTCTTCTGAAACGTTTGTTAACTGATCTAATATGGTGCAGTATTCCTGCGGTCTCCAATTTTTTTTTTCGATTTATTTTCATGTTTTTTTTATGTGAAACTTCTTTAGCCGCGATAGGGGTAAATCCAGAGCTTGTGTCACGCTCAAAAATCGTCACGAAATTAGTGTCACATTCAAAATCGTCACGAAATTAGTGAGGTGTGACGGAACGGACTGCACAAAAAACAATCAACTCAATGATTAGGAGTAATCAACTGCTATACGATTTAAAGGATCAAAATTAAAATAAAAAAAAATTCAAAGATCCAAAATTAAAAATTCAAAAAATCCAAAATTTAAATATTAAAAAATCCAAAATTGAAAAATCTTAAAATCGATAGTCCAAAATTAAAAAAATCAAAATAATAAGAATTCAAAGATGCAAAATTTAAAAAATCCAAGAATCCAAAATTAAAATATCCAAAATTTAAAAAGTCCAAAAACCCAATATTAAATAGTCCAATAATGCAAAATTGAAAAATCCAATTATCAAAAATTGAAAGAATATTAAAAAATTAAAACAAGTTTCACTTCTGTCGCGTGGCGTTCCACGCATATTTTTTTACAAATGCATGAGCTTTTTCGTATCATAGCTTATTGAACACAGTCTAATAAACGACGCTGTTTGTTTTGGTTGCAGGTTGCTCTGGCGAGAGAAAAATCCGGATAGGAACTTTGCCTTATTCGAAGTTGAGCTTATAGAACCAGAAAGTAGTCTACCCACGACTTTCCTTCGACAAATTTCTTGCCGATAAATTCATTCAAGAAAGAACGGCTTAAACGTTTCCACGAAGACTCTATATCCACTTGGCTCGAAATCATTGATTTTCCCTGATTTTTTTATTGTACATGTATAAAAGTAATGCTTGCCTCTCTGAATTTAATTAAATTTTACATATATTAACATTTAGGCTGGGTAAGGTTAAAATTGCTTGAAACTTTTCCAAATTTGTTATGTAGGGGGTACATTGTAACATGGGGCACAGTGTAACATTTTGAATTTAGCGCCAATGAGTATGTTGGTAAGCCTGGTTCTACACTAGTTCCGGTCTGCAGTGGTTATAGAGCTCTGGGCTTTTTTAGTTTATCCTCCTGCCACTTGAGCGCGCTGCTCTCCACATTCAGGTATTGTGAACTTCCGGTTTCCTCATTCTTGTGTGTTTTCAGTATGAGTTTGCGACGGTTCTCCAATTTTACAGTGAAGGAGTTAAAAAGGATGTTATTCGAAGATGGTGCAACAAATATTTCAAAGTTAACGAAGCAAGAGTTGATTGCAAGGTGAGAAATCAAAGCTACCTGTCTTCTGAAACGTTTGTTAACTGTTCTAATATGGTGCAGTATTCCTGCGGTCTCCAATATTTTTTTTCGATTTATTTTCATGTTTTTTTGATGTGAAACTTCTTTAGCCGCGATAGGGGTAAATCCAGAGCTTGTGTCACGCTCAAAAATCGTCACGAAATTAGTGTCACATTCAAAATCGTCACGAAATTAGTGAGGTGTGACGGAACGGACTGCACAAAAAACAATCAACTCAATGATTAGGAGTAATCAACTGCTATACGATTTAAAGGATCAAAATTAAAATAAAAAAAAATTCAAAGATCCAAAATTAAAAATTCAAAAAATCCAAAATTTAAATATTAAAAAATCCAAAATTGAAAAATCTTAAAATCGATAGTCCAAAATTAAATAAATCCAAATAATAAAAATTCAAAGATGCAAAATTTAAAAAATCCAAGATTCCAAAATTAAAATATCCAAAATTTAAAAAGTCCAAAAACCCAATATTAAATAGTCCAATAATGCAAAATTGAAAAATCCAATTATCAAAAATTGAAAGAATATTAAAAAATTAAAACAAGTTTCACTTCTGTCGCGTGGCGTTCCACGCATATTTTTTTACAAATGCATGAGCTTTTTCGTATCATAGCTTATTGAACACAGTCTAATAAACGACGCTGTTTGTTTTGGTTGCAGGTTGCTCTGGCGAGAGAAAAATCCGGATAGGAACTTTGCCTTATTCGAAGTTGAGCTTATAGAACCAGAAAGTAGTCTACCCACGACTTTCCTTCGACAAATTTCTTGCCGATAAATTCATTCAAGAAAGAACGGCTTAAGGGGAGGTTGTAAGCACATTTGATCAAAAATGTGGATTTTCGGTTTATTGTATATTTCCATTGAATTAAGTATAATTTACATGTTACATAGTCGTTTTGTGCTATAAGGGCCATAATGGCGTAGTAAATCTCTTTAACTCGTTACCGGCTGAGTGCTGGGCACAATAATGAAAGTCCATTCATACGTTGCCGGCTGTCAGACGGGACCAATTCCTTTTCCTTTTAGTTCTAGGTTTCCCTGAGTAGATGGCGCAATATGCTATGTACAAATTTACAGCTGAATATACTGTGTTTTTTAAAATGTTTTTCACGGAAGTCAGCTTAGCATATGCTTTCATATCTACCGAGTGAATGTTGCAAAAAATTGTTATCTTACACAAAAAACAATAATTTCCAAAATATATTCCTAAAAATTAGATATTTATTTTTTTGCATATCCCTCGCTTGTACTGTGCGCAACAGTGATCTAACTATATAATACAGTTCGGAGAGAACTTATCTCAACCTTAGCATTGTGGCATCCTGGCCAAATGACGCAATGTTCCCGGAGTATCCGGGGTTCGAGAGGCTCTGGATGCCTGTGGAACTGAGGTGGGAGGGCCCAGGTAAAATCATCGGTGGTTGGCAAGCCTGGAAGATGACGGGGTATGAAGGAGCCTCTCGAATAATAAGGTATTTTGCTCTTTTCTATAGTTAAAAAAACGTATTCATTAAACTTTAGCATGTGCAAAAACCTTTTGGACTCACGCCTTAGAAAATCGAGAAAAGAGTACAGTGGGAACCGTCTTGAAGCCACTTACACAGCAACGAAGGCTCACTGAGAAGGAGCTGCAATTGTACTATGGGCAAGGTTTTAGAACTAAAACAGATGTAGGTACTAATACAGATAGCTTGGAAAACATGTAGAGAGCAGTGTGGGCTACATTCTTCCATAGGGTTTCATCCGACATACAAGTTTTGTCCTGAATAGGCACTTCGAGCACATTATGGTATAATTTATCATTGCGTCATCCGGTGGTTGGCAAGCCTGGAAGATGGCGGGGTATGAAGGAGCCTCTCGAATAATAAGGTATTTTGCTCTTTTCTGTAGTTAAAAAAAAGTATCCATTAAACTTTAGCATGTACAAAAACCTTTTGGACTCACGCCTTAGAAAATCGAGAAAAGAGTACAGTGGGAACCGTCTTGAATCCACTTACACAGCAACGAAGGCTCACTGAGAAGGAGCTGCAATTGTACTATGGGCAAGGTTTTAGAACTAAAACAGATGTAGGTACTTATACAGATAGCTTGGAAAACATGTAGAGAGCAGTGTGGGCTACATTCTTCCATAGGGTTTCATCCGACATACAAGTTTTGTCCTGAATATTCACTTCGAGCACATTATGGTATAATTTATCTTTAACGTCATTTTTCTATCATTTTGTTTTTTGTGCACATTTGTTCCTTTTTCTCGGGAAGTATTAAGAGTAGAGATCTGATTTTTGTTCCAGTTACTAAAACTGCATTAATACAGAAACGGTGGTTTTTTAATGCATTTATCTTCAATGGTAAGAAATTTATTTCATTTTTAATGAATAAAACCTAATGAAAAAATTGAATTTTCCAAAAAAAGTTATAAAATATTTGTTTACAAACATATTCCGTTTAAAAAACCAACGCTTAAAGACAAGATACAGATCTAAAAGTCTACCAAATTTTGTTTCAATTGATCAAATAGGTTTTGAGAAAAAGGAACATGAACATCAATAATTTAACATGGCAGAGATACAGCTTACAACCTGCTTAGTAAATCCAGCTTAGTAAATCCAGAGCTTGTGTCACGCTCAAAAATCGTCACGAAATTAGTGTCACATTCAAAATCGTCACGAAATTAGTGAGGTGTGACGGAACGGACTGCACAGAAAACAATCAACTCAATGATTAGGAGTAATCAACTGCTATACGATTTAAAGGATCAAAATTAAAATTAAAAAAATTCAAAGATCCAAAATTCAAAATTCAAAAAATCCAAAATTTAAATATTAAAAAATCCAAAATTGAAAAATCTTAAAATCGATAGTCCAAAATTAAAAAATCCAAAAAATAAAAATTCAAAGATGCAAAATTTAAAAAATCCAAGATTCCAAAATTAAAATATCCAAAATTTAAAAAGTCCAAAACCCCAATATTAAATAGTCCAATAATGCAAAATTGAAAAATCCAATTATCAAAAATTGAAAAAATATTTAAAAATTAAAACAAGTTTCACTTCTGTCGCGTGGCGTTCCACGCATATTTTTTTACAAATGCATGAGCTTTTTCGTATCATAGCTTATTGAACACAGTCTAATAAACGACGTTGTTTGTTTTGGTTGCAGGTTGCTCTGGCGAGAGAAAAATCCGGATAGGAACTTTGCCTTATTCGAATTTGAGCTTATAGAACCAGAAAGTAGTCTACCCACGACTTTCCTTCGACAAATTTCTTGCCGATAAATTCATTCAAGAAA
Source organism: Ectobius pallidus (assembly GCA_964059195.1). Taxonomy (NCBI): domain Eukaryota; kingdom Metazoa; phylum Arthropoda; class Insecta; order Blattodea; family Ectobiidae; genus Ectobius; species Ectobius pallidus. The sequence goes on from CAXKWD010000008.1 coordinate 43,272,541, forward strand.
GAACGGCTTAAACTTTTCCACGAAGACTCTATATCCACTTGGCTCGAAAAGCGTAGGGCAGGCAGCAGTATGAAAGCTGGCCGGACTCTAGCAATTAGAAAATTCATCAAGTGCATTGAAGTGAACGTGTTGATGGACAAAAACAACGTTGAGTTTGCTATCTGCAAAGCACATAATCTAAAAATGTGTATGTGGTTTGTTTTTTACTCACCCTAGTAGCACAGATCGTTGGGCCAATGTTGGGAAATGATCGCCATGTTTCGTTGGTCAACGGATGAATAAAACCGAATGAAAAAATTGAATTTTCCAAAAAAAGTTATAAAATATTTGTTTACAAACATATTCCGTTTAAAAAACCAACGTTTAAAGACAAGATACAGATCTAAAAGTCTACCAAATTTTGTTTCAATTGATCAAATAGTTTTTGAGAAAAAGGAACATGAACATCAATAATTTAACATGGCAGAGATACAGCTTACAACCTCCCCTTAAACTTTTCGACGAAGACTCTATATCCACTTGGCTCGAAAAGCGTAGGGCAGGCAGCAGTATGAAAGCTGGCCGGACTCTAGCAATTAGAAAATTCATCAAGTGCATTGAAGTGAACGTGTTGATGGACAAAAACAACGTTGAGTTTGCTATCTGCAAAGCACATAACCTAAAAATTTGTATGTGGTTTGTTTTTTACTCACCCTAGTAGCACAGATCGTTGGGCCAATGTTGGGAAATGATCGCCATGTTTCGTTGGCCAACGGTTAGGAATGTCCGTCGGGGTTCCGTTGGCAAAGTGCATTTTACCCAACCAATTGCCAACTGTAGCCAACCAATATCCAACAAAATCCCAACAGTTGGGAATGTTCGTTGGCGATCTGTTGGGCCATCATTGTAATGCCAACAGAATGCCAACTGTTGCCATCCGAATTCCAACATAATTCCATCCATAAGCCAACCAAAATCCAACGATTTCCCTACATTCCTCCATTGGGTTCTGCTTTTTGCCTTGGTTTCATGTTTATTTTGTCACAATTAGGTAGTTGATAAAATAATTACCCCAGCAACTGCAATTTAAGAATGCAAATCTTTCGCACTTCACCCCTTTTGATAATAGTCCAAGAAAACCAAGTATTTAGCTAACTAATAAATTCACTCATACAGATTCACAAAACACAGTATACAGTTCATATGTTGCTCTTAATTCAACCGTATACTGTATTTTGTGAATGTATAAGAATGAATTTATTAGTTAGCTAAATGCCTAGTTTTCCTGGGCACCTATCAAAAGGGGCGAAGTGCGAAATATTTGCATGGACTTGCTAATCATTCTTAAATTGCAGTTGCTGAGGAAAATATTTTATCAACTACCTAATTATGATAAAATAAACATGAAACCAAGATAAAAAGCAGAACCTAATATAGGAATATAGGGAAATCATTGGATTTGGATGGCTTATTGATGGTTATACAGTGCTTTCACTGTACGACTTGGCCGGCAATCACACGGGCCGCTCCACCGTCACAGATAAACCGCATGCGGGGCCAGGCGCGTGACATATCACGGTACTCCCGGCGAATCGTATATATTTCCGTAATTGTAATCACAATAAAATATGAAAATATAAAATAAAAATACAAACTTACCTTATCACAGGAGATGTTGGAAATGCCGTCCTTCTGCATCATTACATCTACGGCACCTTCTGAGGAAATTGCTATTCACACGCAGTAGTTCTAATGTATAATTATGTCGTGGCATTTTTAAAACACTTCAAGCAAAACTAAAAAATACTTTAATTATAAAAAAAACACAAACACTGCTGTAATAATTATTCACGTGTGAACGCAATCAGATCACATGCTAGACTTCAGCGGTGAGACAACGAGGCATCACTTGGGGACTTGATGCATGAGTCACGGATAGTCGGCCCGTGCGATTGCCGGCCAAGTCGTACAGTGAAAGCACTGTAATACTAATGGTCGAGAACTTCATCCCATGAGGGGACAAGGCCTACTACCCATGTTGCATCTTCTTCCTCCATTCTTCTACATTGGCAGATGGTGGTCTTCATGACTGAAGCCGCTATTTCTTTATCAAGTGGCTCCTCGTCTTCATGAGGCTATGTGCACCCTGGTCCAGAATTCTATATCTCAGAGAAATGGTGATACATGGTATATCATAAGGAAAGAATCTTGGCTATAGGCTAAATAAAATTCAGAGAAATGAATAATGAATAGTTTATTGTTATTGCTGCTTTACAAGTTATGGATAAGTCAGATATATATATATTATGAACTACATAACATGTATTAATAAACTTCATTTTTATGCAATGTGACAATAGTTGATTTATGTAAGTTGATCTTTCCACCTTATGCCCTCAATATAGTCTAGGAAATCCAAGAATGTTACCATTAACGTTTACAATATTATATGGTGTTAATCTTTATATTCTCATATAAGTAACAATGTGCAATCTTTTAGCCTACTGTGGTTAGTTAATTTGTTATCCAGCTGTCTTGTGACCAGTTATAGCATCACCATTATTAGGCCTATACGTTAGAAACATAATCAACTCTATCAAGTAACTTCCATCCTATTTGCCTGTATAATTTAAAAACATAGTTCATAACAGGGTTAAAAGGCGTATTTACATTATGTTTGAAAAACAGTCTAATCTGATTAGCTTAACCTGTAAGAGCTTTATTTCTAAAATGCTGTTCCCTCTATTCCTATAGACCTATGCACTTAGATTAGCTTATTCATTATCAAATAATATTTAAAAGACTTTAATATAGGCTTAAAAAAGCTTTAAAAATTTGTGTAAAATCACTGCAAAATTCATAATAATTCTATTTATTATATTCTTAATTTACATTCAATTACAATTTTGATTGTAAGATGCAGTTTGTAACATAATCTGAGTGTGTTCGAAAACAGGCTGCTTAGGAAAATGTTTGGGCCTATGGGAGAGATGAGAATGGGGACTGGAGGAAACTGCATAACGACGAGCTTCATAATCTGTACTCGCTACCAGATATAGTAAGGGAAATTAAATCACAGGGAATGAAATGGGCTAAACATGTTGTGCGTATGGGGGGAAAGACATCTAAAAAATGCTGAGTGGGAGACCCAAAGGGAAATGACCACTTGGAAGACTTAGACGTAGGTGGAAAGAAAATATTAGGATGTAGATTTAAGGGAAATAGGATTTGTGGGGGATAGTAGGATGGAATTAGTACAGAATTGGGTTGAATGCCAGGTGCAAGGGTATTTTATTTTTATTGTGAAATATTAGGTGACATGCCAATCGCAATTACGCATTACCGGCGTTGAGCAGCAGCTACAGGCATGACGGCATGACCTGCGGGGAAGCGTGGCAGGTGGCATGCGGGAAGCAGCCAGGCGAGTAGAAAGGGGAACGCGTGGGGCACAAAGTTCCATTATTCCCATTTTATTCCACAATCTAGTAATATTTTACTTTTACAAAGACTGATGTTAAGATCATTAGCGAAATTGATTAGGCCTACACACAACATTTTAGAGTTCATTTTAAATTGAATTCTACAAACTGTAGCCTATTGGGGTTATAACCAAAATTGTGACTGAATGTAAGCCTAAATTAAGAATAGAACAGATAGAATTCTTTAGAAATTTGTGAAGAGATTTTACATGATTTCGTAAAGATGTTTTAAATAACCTAATCTATTAAGTGCACATATAGGCCTATAGGGATAGATGAAACAATTTGATGGAAAAGCATTCTAGCAATCAAGTTCAGCTAATCAGATTTAGACGGTTATTCAAACATAATGTAAATGCATTTTTAATCCTGTCATGAACTATGTTTTAAAATTATACAGGCAAATAGAATGCAAGGTACTTGGTAGAGTTGATTATATAACTAACGTATTAGGCCTAAAGCTCTATCCACAATGTGCAGTTGGCAGTCTGTAGTCGGTAGTCAAAGTAAAACATGTGGTGAGTAATGTACGCCATTCACAAAGTACAGTTGCTGTCAGCAGTCGAGAAATTCATCTTCGACTACCTACCCCAACTGCAAGTTACATATTACGAGATTGAAAATTATTTAGGCCTACTAGTGCAAAGAAATAGATTAGGTTACTATGAAAAGCAAGATGTATTTATTATAGCCTACATATTATGCACTATAAATCGATTCCTTCCCATTATTTGTACTGTAAAATGTTTCCCTAACCTCAATGTTCACTTCATATTTTTTAGACTATATAATGAGGGCATCTACATTTTAATAATAAATCGAATATTTATACCTTAACATTTTTACTGGTTAGGCCCTACTTCTCGAAAAACTTGATTCTGACAAATAATCATGCATGCTCCATGTAGGCTACTTGCAAGTTTGAAATCTTGAAAATCCCGCAATTGATGTAGATTTTGAACTGTAGAACTGCTGATCTTGAACTGCGTTTCAATTCAGTTGGAATTTCGTTGCTTATATGATGCTCCTTCTCTGCTTCCTTCTGCCTTTCTTTATGTAAATCATCTGAAACAAATTTGCAATAGGAAATTATAGTACTGTAACGTTGAACGAACCTTCAATTATAATATGAATGCAACACTCATAATACAGTATTGTGTAAAAATGATAACGTTATTTTAAGAGAACAACCAAAGGGCTTACCTAATATTATGTATGAAATATGAATGAGAATCAAAACAGCGTTAACTTCTTTACATATCAAGATGGCGAATGAGGAATGACCGTTACCTTCAAGGGCGCTGTGCCGAGACCTACGAACACGCCGGAAATTGCCGAAGACTGGTGAGAAGATAAATGCGATCATATTCCAACGTTGGGCCAACAATCATAACCCCAACGGTAGGGCGGGCGCGAACGCCAACCAAAAAATGACTTGGCCCAAACGAGGAAATTACAACGAACCTTTTCCCAACATATCCCTACCATGCCAATCAAATCCCTCCGTTGGGCCAACGAAGTGTGCTACTAGGGCAATTATAATACAGATTGGCCATTTTATCGGTTACGGGAGAAATTTCGATTGACATTGACATTCTTAAATGTTAAAATAAATTGGCAACAAAAATTACACTGAAAAGATGAAATGCTAATTTAACATGCCTAAACGAGGGTAAGTTGGTCGGGTATACTTATTATTTCATAGGCTTATATATTTTTCTCAACATCTACTATATCAAAATTATCTTAATCACTCTAGAAAACATGAATTGCTCACCATAACTGCTCAAAGGAACGTTAAAATCATCTTCTGTGAAGTGACAGCTGCAAACACGAGAAAACTGGGAAGGTGTTTTTCCATGGCGTAATTTTACCATCCATTCATGAAAATTAGCCTTTTCTTTTGGAAAACTGTGAAAACTAAGTCCTTAATTTTTGTTTCCAACGGCCGAACAGCCGAGAACATAGGAGTTAATCGGCATAATTACTTCCAAAACAAGACACAAAGCACAGAACTGTAGTGTAAACACGGGCCTCTGAGATAACCGGAAGTGGATAATACCTCATTCTCGGTGGCCATCTTAAAAGCGCAGAGCTCTAACATCATATGTTGGATGCATTTCCTGGTCTGCTGTTCACAAGGTCGAACTCAAAGTGATTTGCGGTAAGTAAAGTAAATTTTTATGGTTGTTCTTTATAGTCAATATCTCGTAAAATATAATTGATTTGTTCTCACTTTCTTTCTGGATGAAATCGTCATATATTTGAATAATGCTGTGTATTGTGTCAAAACTTTCTGCCATTAATGGGAACCTTTTGCGTGCAGTTAAAAATTTGTCCACAAGAGCACAGCAGGGTCTGAGGAGGTCCTGCCATCTCGTTCTGCCATATGCTTATGCGTATCAATAGATGTGAATAATGTTGGCTTTCCTATAAAAACTGGCGATTAATAACGTTTAAGTTATATTCCAGAAATCAGATACCTATATTCTGCCTAGGAGAGTGTGAGATCGCCAGAAAAAGTATTGATTTCTTAAAAGAATTAAATAATTAATGTCTGTCTGAAGTAATAATTGGTTGTAATTATTAAGTCGAAAAGAACCCGTGGGGTGTGAGCAAAAACAGGAACAATAATTATTTTGCAGTGGCAGAGACATGTGTAGCTTAGTGACAAATAATTTAAAATATTAAAATTATTCCTGTATATCGCGATGACATTTGTATTCGTTAAATGGTGAAGAAATATTTCAAATTTTATGAAACATTTAAAACTTGTTGTACAGTACTTCACAAAGAAAACATCCCATCTTCTTTAGATTTATAACCATAGTCGTAAATATGTTAAACAAATTCTTTATAACGTAAGTCATTTTTAAAAAGTAATTTAGGTTCATGGTTGTTTGCTTTCACAATATTCTGTATATATTTCAGCTTTCGGTTATGGATTTACTGTGTGGTAAACAGATGCTAATATTTGATTAATATAACACAGTAGTTATAGAAAGTAAAGAACTTGGATACAAATGTGTAAATATTTTGTTCCTATTATCATTAATATTTTATAAATAAATTTACGTTACGTTTGCTTGCTTCTAAATAATATCCTTTAAAGGCTTACGAATAAGACATGCTCCAGAATTATAGCTGTCATTAAGTTTTTGTGTGGAAAACAAATAAAAATAAAAGTATTTGAATAGTGTATCATATTAGTAGAATAGAATAGAATAGAATTTTATTTACGCATACTTTTACATACATGGTTATCAACATCCACTTTAAACATCTCTTGTCTATAAGTCTAGCACTACTCACTAAGAATCCCCTCATACTATACCCCCTGGGTTTAGTGTATGAATGGGGATTCTGGTTAACTTACCACACCTTTCTTGGTTATCATATTAGTAATAGAATGTTCTTTTCATGAAGTCAACGTAATATGAAAGAAGCTGGAATGTCAAAATAAGGTAATAAGGAAATGGTTTTCTTGTGATTATTACTATATACCTAAATCCCTCGGGGAGAGCGTGGAGGGATGGGACGTTTTTAATTTATTAATTTTTTTAATTTTTTGGTTTAATGTAGGCAAAAACTGATTGCATTTCTGAAAACTGCTTGGCTTCAGAATATAAATATGTTATACTGAAGATTAAAATTTTTATTTACCTTGCAGATAAATAACATTTTTTATATCATTATCAAGTGTCCCATCCCTCCTACCTGGGTAGGTGGCATGGGACACTGTTCAAGGAGGTATGGGACAGAGCTTTCGAGCCTCAATGTCCATATAAATAACGTTGGAAATCCTTATAAAGTTTAAAAAAGCCCATTTTCAATGCATTTAAGTAGAACGTAACAACAAGAGAGTTATAATAGGTGACTCGGAACAATAAGTCTCTCAAAAAAAAAAATTAAGTAAGCAAGTTCGACTTCCAAATACAGCATGTCTTTAAATCTATCTCTCATATACAAAAATCAACCCATATCACTACAAAATAGAAGAAAAACACTTTAAAATGCATTTTCAATTTTGCAGGAAGTATGGGAGGCTATGTTTCTCATTAAAATGGTGTCCCTTCCCTCCTGCGTAAAAATGTCCCATCCTTCCTGCATTGTAGTTTCCTGCATTGTAGTTTCCTGCATGATTTAGCTTCTAACACCCAAACTATAAGACATAGGCCTTACTTTCAATTGCCCTACACTACTGAAAAGTCAGATCTTTTCATTAGTTACAAAATATATATGGTAATTTTCCAATTTTAAAAATTACAAGGCTCTTTAGAAAGTCGGAAAATTTATAATTTATTGACAGAAATGAAGTAAGTTCCTTTTCTCTTAAAGTTACAGCATAAGATCCACCATACTTCCTAATATAGCAGACTATTGCTGTTGCAAACTTCTGAGGCCAATTTGTTAAGAATTTCAATTGTAGTTTTTGTATTATATTGAACGTCCCATCCCTCCTGTGTCCCATCCCTCCACATTCTCCCCTAATATTTTTAACGTCAACGCCCATCCATAATATAGGTTCATACTTTTTGCTTTAGAATTATATTGCATAAGTTTCAGAAGTATGGCTCGCAGGGAATTGTTATTCATTGTACTGGGTTCTCATATGCTAATAATTCAAAATACTATGTTCTCTTCGATTCGAGTTAAAATATCTACGTGCATCGGTAATTCCAGTTCTAATATAGTGTTTACATATCATTAATGTGCATTATAAAAGTGAGTTGTATATAATAACAGTGTAGTTGATTTATTTATATTAATTTTTTTATTTAGAGGGGAAAATAGCCAGTGCCAATTGCTAGTATAGAAAGGAAAAATATGCTTTGACGTCTTCTTTAAAATATATAGGCCTATATATATTTTTAATCTTCAATTTACAAGAACAACCAATGTCTGTAAGAATAATTCAGTTTTGAAATTGTTTCAATTTTACGATTTGCTTTAATGTTTCCAATGAAAAAACTTACGAATTTAAACAAAATATTAATAATATTATTATACAAATTATAAAAAATGTGAAACAGAAATATGTGAATTTTTGTTATGAAGTTGATAAATTAAGAAAGTTAAATTTATCAAATACTGTCCATAGAAGTAATTTTGTATCATAGTTTGAAAGAGAATAAATGGTTGAGTTTCCTGCTGGGCGAACTTTCTGTTTAAAGCAACAGAACATAAGTGAATCTTGTCCATTTGATGAAGATATTTGAAACATGGCCTTCTGTTGTAGATAATGAGAATACTACTTCTTGTTAAGTTTTATTCTTTGTAAAAATGATTAAGATAGTGAGTCAATTCTGAGGATTTGAAAGTGTTGAGCGAGGAGATTTGAAGGAAATCATAGACTATTAACTATTAGCATCCGTTTAATCTTCCTTATATTTTATAACCATATATTTCGTAAAGCATATGTGTACACCTCTGTTTTACACAGAGGATCGCCACAACATGTTTTCTGGCATTCTGATTGATGTTTAAATAGTATGTTCCATTATGTTCAATGGACAGCAGACGACATGCTTGGACCTCTTTTGACCCTGCTGCCACCTATCGGGAGTCGCTGACAGAAAGGTTCCCAATGGGAATTCGGGAATTCTTAACATAAACGGAAATGGAAAATGGTACCACGGGGCACAGTGTAACAAGTTAACATGGGGTACAGTGTAACAGTGTTACATTGTACCCCACTATGAAATATAATTTATAATAAATATTACACAGGTAGTTAAAGCTGTTGAATTATTATTTCTATATTTTAGGCGTGTATATTAGTAATTTTATTTATATATAGCTTAGTATTTTCTTTATTACAGAGTTTAAAAGTGGTGCGGAAAGAAAAAAAGGACATTAGTTTATTCAGTAAAACTGATATGAGGCTGCAGCTGTGATAAAATGTCAACTATGGAACTCTTTCTAGGTAACCTATTTTGTGCTATATTACCTTGTTATTTCACATAGGCTTATTGGTACATGTGATATTAAATAAGTTTTAATGGAAATGTGGTTTAAAAATAATAAAAACAATTTGTATTGTTTCAGATATGTTAAAAGAACCCAGAATAATGAAGGCATGGAAATAAAAATGTATCCCCAGTATGACATTTGCAAAGTTTCTACAAATGAGCAAGAAAATGCTTTAGTTCTATATTTGCTGCATTGTGCTAAGATGTGACATGGACGAGACTCGTACTACAACTGCACAGACCCCTAGGAAGGTATTTGCACCAAAAGGGATTAACCAACTTAACAAAGTAACAAGTGGAGAAAAGGGCATGTTTGTTACTACAGTTGGTATAATAAGTGCATCTGGTGTTGCCCTTCCTCCAGCAATGGTTTTTCCAAAGGTCCATTTCAAGAACCATTTGCTAAAAGGTGCTCCGCCAGGAACACTAGGACTTGCAGCATCATCTGGATGGAAGAATAGTGAATTGTTTCTGCAGGTCATCCAGCATTTTGTGAAGCACTCACAGTCATCTAAAGAGAATCCTTCACTGCTGATAACCATGAGAGCCATCTTGCAATTCAGGCAATTTTAATGTTTAATAAAAGTGTTTTCTTCATTTAGGCTCCTATTATGTAGGATTATTTAGGCCTGTATTTTTAAATTTTGTGTTTTGATATAAAATAACATATGAAGCCATAAAATGTTATGTTTTTAATGATTACCTGACAGTAAATTCACTCAGTATCCAATGGTACACTTTACCCCAGACCTTGTTATAAGGTGCCCCAGTACTGGGGCACAGTGTAACAAAGTATCACATAAAGAATATACTCAATTTAAGTACATTAATGGCGTAATTGCAGGGTTTTGGTCATTGCAAACTACTGTCTGATAATGAAGGAACAATCCTACCTCAAAAAATTTTTATTTCAATAATATACTTGTCAAAAATGAGAAAAATAACTTTTTTGTTACGCTGTGCCCCACCCTCCCCTATAGTTGAAGATCTCTTGTAACATATTTTTTCATTATTAGCATTCACTATTCTAAATATAATATTGAATCAATTAGGACATTCTGATGTTTTATTTAGAATGGTTATTCTAAGGTAGATCTAGAAGAGACGCATATGAAAGGTAGGCATAAAATTTTCATACATAGGAATATTATGGAGCATAATATTTTCATAGCTCTAGTTACTGGCCAGGCTACTTGTAGCGCTGCAATCGATTGTGTTTCCACTTTTTAGCACAGAGCACGGAGATGCCCTGAGACCGCAAGCGTGAAGCCAAGTGTCCGAGCGTTTGGTACTCTAAGAGGGCATGTCACTGTGTTTATATGTTTATAGCGTGCACGGATAGCGTGGTTACTCGTCTTTGTTTCTTTGTTTTGAACAATTCAGAAGTGAAAATGAGTGCATGTTGTGCACTATTCTATGAACTTACCTTAAAAATTAATAATTTTGTAAAATTTAGGTACTGAAAATAGTCGATTTTTGGGATGGATGAATATGGGTATGATTGCTAAGCATAATTTACTTGTATTTTACACTAGACTGCTAATTATTGATGTATTTTCTTTATAACTGCCTTAGGATACTTGTAATTAATCAAATAAAGTGCATTTATCTGAATTATTAGTAATACTAAGCAATTTATTGCTTTAGATTTCCAATATTTATATTAGTTGTCATTTATTGCGTTTAATAGAGTCAATAACCACATGGTGTAGCTATATAACTGTCCAGAATATTTTTCTCGTTCTGAATTATCACAGTCGCACGGTCACTTATTTATTTTCTGACTCATTATTTATACTCGCACATGTAAAGTTGCTCATTTGAAAGTTACATTTTTGGCTCTTCTGAGATAGGTTAATGCTTACTACCGGGATTATTATGATGTCAGAGTATGTGGTTAATATATGAAATTGGGATATTACATATTTTCCTTACCGTTACGTTTTTATAACCAGTGAAACTTCGGAGTATTTGTCTGCTATTGTATATAGCAAGCCTCCCTTTTGGTACTCTAAGGGGGCGTGGTCATTGGCTTCATCTGTTTCCCATACAACACCGCAAGCACGGCGTCTCCGTGTTTTCTTTCCTCCGTGGCACAGAGGGAGCACTTCTGTGCTAATGGCGGCGTCCAAGTGGAAGGGTGATACATGTTATCCCGTCTAGTTGGCTATGTGTATTAATAATAATTATTAATGAATAATGGCATAATTGACTCAAGGCATCCATATGATATTGCCTTCTGACATTTACCTAAATGGTTTATACATATACTCAGTTTCTCCGTAATTTTATGTTAAGCTGGGATGCATTAACCTGAACGTATATATTTTCTAGTCTCATGCTTGATTAATGAAGAAAGTATGTTAGTAGAACGTACGGTACTGGAAAAGAAATGCACAAAAAAAAAAGTGAAATGAAAGTTAAATTGTTGCTACAGGTGATACTATAAAGGAGACAGTGCGGTCGTGAACATCCAAGAATGGATTATAATCTCTTAAAATTGGGATTTGCAGCAATGACATCGATTGTTGTACTTATGGGTGGTTTGATTAATAGTTTAGAGAACCACTTACCAGCATTTTTGTCGCAAACATTTAGACATGGGAAGTTTGCATATCGGGGAGCACCATCCAAGATAAAAATTATTGAGGTTCCTAAAAGGTAAGTAGGTCTAGACTTGTCTAGGAATTTACTAAAGAATTAAGCTGCTAGGTCGAATAGCCTATATCACAGACTACTCGATGGCTTCCTTTGGAGCCTTTGGGTCTACTTCGATACTTTGCACACCAAGAAGAAACATCAATAAATATTTAAAGGCCTATAATAACCTAAATTGGGCAAAAGATAGATTTATGCTGCCCGTTGACGAAGCTCCACCCGCTCTCGCCCGCCCGCTCGCTTCCCGTGCTGACTCTCCCTTCTGAGCCAATGCGCACGTTACTGCTTGCTTCCCCTACATCTCCTATCACGGTCATGTAGTTGCTCAGTGCCGATGTACTGTAGCTCGCTGTTGTAACCTTTGTCATATACGTACGAAGCATGTTAAATTAAGACGGCAACACAAAATAATACAAATATTACAACAATGACCCTTGCAACATATCAAAAGTACACAAAATAAACTATTACGTAAATTTAGAATTGAATTGCCCGCCGATTCCTTCCCCTCGCTTCCGAGCATGCCCACTCACCTATTGTACCATGGCTTCTTTGACAGTTTTAACGATGTTTTATGAAAGGTGTGGAAGGGTAAAAAGCTTCTGCATTTAGTTAAATAATGATAGGTAAATTCGGTATAGGTCTAGTTTAGGTACATAAACGCATAAAATTCGAACCACTTTTTCGAATTTTTTAAAAAACCACTCAAATCGTTCAGGAACTTTCACAGAATTTTTTGACACCCCACACGGGTTCATAAGTACTTTATAAATGAAAATAAAGGCAAATTAGAGCAAAATTTTGGCCGTAAGAAACTTTAATCGGCCATATTGCTTTCTGTAACGGCCCTGTTGATGCGCACATTACCAACTTCCTAAATTAAACACTGATACATATTCCGTGGAATGGGATTTAGTTCTGATTTACTGAAAATGCTTGAGTAATGTTCGCTGGATGATTCTTTGTCGTTACATACATTATATTAAAATGGGTTCCCTTAGAAAATTATTTTCTACGTACATTTAAAGCTATAGGTTATACTTCATCTTCCGTACATATACTAGTCGCGATGTAAATAATGTAGTTAAAACGTGTCATTTCTGGCAATTTGTTACTTCTTCAGTAATTAAATTATTTTATTTTCAAAATTAGTTTTTTTTTCGAAAAAATATGATTTTTCAAAATAGGATCAATGACATAATTTATATAGAAAAAGTATGCAGTTTTCTCACTTTTTTTGTAAACTAATCACACAAAGTTCGGAAAAATGAGTTGAAACCTTTGCATGTGTAAGTGCAGCCTATTCAGAAAATACTCCGCCTTACAACTAATGCTTTTTTTCTATTGACAATCTTGTGAAGGCAGTTTAATGTTATAAAAAATTATTTATTTTCATCATTGAGATTCAAACATTAACGATCGTGTAATTAAGAGACCGTCTCAAACAGCATATAATTATTCATTCTGGAGAGAAACCGTTTTCCTGTACCACCTGTACAAAGGCATTCTCTCGAAAGAGCGATCTCAAAGAACAGATGCTGACTTAAATACAGGAGAGAAACATGTTGTTTTCACGTGCGGACTATACGTTAGACTACCCTTACCCTCTTAATATAAAATCAATGATCATTTGCTACCACATATTTAACAATTCAGATTTATAAACGAAGGATAATTGCATGCTCTATTTCAAGGCATAATACATCTTGAGATTTGTGTTGAAAGCTTTTTTATTTTTTATTTAATTTTTTTTAAGCCGCAAATGTATATCAGTTTATTGTAAGTAAGTAAACCCCAACGAGCAAAGCTCACCTTAAGGGGCATGCATTATTGTACATAAATTGCAAATTACAATTTACTTACATATAACTTATGTATTAACTTTCAAAATAACTTAAAAATATACAAGAAGTACATTATATACAAGAGTTACATAAGGGAAATATAGTTTAATGATTTCAATTGTGTACTGGGAATAATTAATTTTTATGAGTAAAAACTTCCCTCTCTCTTCTGTTTCCCCCCCCCCCCCAAATGTCTCTCTGGATCCGCCCCTGATCTATATCCACTAGAAGGGGATGCCTTGACATTCAAACGAGCGTAATAATAAATTAAAAAGTAATGCTTCCGGTAAACGATTTGTTACACACACACCAAATGTGAATGTGTTTTCTCTTCTGCGTCAGTATTAACGTTTTGAGTAATTTTAATGGCATAATAATAGTGTATGCTGGAATTTAGGCCCCTTGTCTGAAGAATCAGAAAATGAATTCGGGTTTATGTAATAGTGCTGGTTTGAAATTTATTTCATGCCAACTTGGAGTATCCCTGTTCAGTATCTATACACATTTCTTTTTTCATGGGATGAGGCTCAGGATCCTGATGATCATACAACTGTGTGCCTTTCTATCCCATGTCTTGTTCAAATATGTGTTCCTGTTGTTTCGTCATAACTAGAATGGTCTAGCAGTTAGTGTTTCCACCCATCTATAATCAATCCACCATTCATCCATCAATTCATCCAATCATCCATCAGTCAATTCAATCATATATCAATCCATCCATCACCCATTTATTCGTCCTATAACACTGGTCAACATGATTTTTGTCTCATGAGTATCAATAGTTGTACTTAATGCAGTTTTTTATCATGTTTTCAAATATGTATTCGGAATTTCTCCATCACCCACAGTTTTTTTAAATTTCAATTTCAATTAATGGATTTAAATATATTTTTTTAACAAACAGCCATTTGTCCATTGTAAAATAAATCTCCTAGAGCATTGTAAATGTGATGGAACCAAATGAGCTAACTCAAATAGTACCGTTGCTACTGTTGTGCAAGTTCAGACTGTACAGACAGGCACAAACATGATCATGCATTCATTCATTACAACAATGTCGGTTGTGAGAGAGCAGTGAACCAGTAAACACGTAATTGTGAGTGCATTGTGTCTGGATTATTGTATATTACATATTTACAAATTTATTTCTTTTAATTTGTTGTTAGTTACAAAATGCCTACAGCTTGTTTAAATCATCCTAACAACTTTTGTTATATATGTGGTGAACTGATGCTCAAGTCCCAAAGGTGAAACCTTACTCCATTAGTAAAAAAGTGTTATGAACTTTATTTTGGGTGTAAAGTGGGGGACCAAACAAGGACCTGGGCCCCACATATCTGTTGTTTATCGTGTAGTAGGCTTCTCACTGCATGGAAGAATGGCACACGCCACATGCCATTTGCTATCCCTATGATTTGGAGGGAACCCAAAGATCACTCCTCTGACTGTTATTTCTGCTTAACAAACATTAAAGGGATTACGTCAAAATCAAAACATACAGTGGTGTACCCTGACTTGCAATCTGCAATGAGACCAGTTCCACACAACGAAGAATTGCCCATACCAAAACCTCCAGAACATGTGACATTAGATGAAGAGAGCTCAGATTCCGATGGAAGTAAGGAAGAAGAAGAAACAGATTTGGTGATACAACTTTTGAACAAAGCTGTTCATCTGAGCCTCATTTTTTGATTCAAGAAGATCTTAACGTTCTCTTACGAGATTTAAAATTATCCAAAAACCAGTCTGAAATGCTTGGTTCCCGGCTAAAAGGATGGAATCTTCTTCAAAAGAATACAAAGATATGTAATTATCGTTGTCATCATTCTCAATTTAAAGGCTATTTTTCTGAAGAAAATGGCTTAGTGTTTTGTAATGACATTTCTTCTCTTATGGAGACATTTGGTATTGAACATAACCTAACAGAATGGCGCTTGTTCATTGATTCCTCCAAAGCAAGTTTAAAAGCAGTGCTTCTGCATAATGGAAATAAATTCCCATCAATACCTGTGGCTCACTCTGCTAGTATGAAAGAAACATATGAAAACTTTCAATTTATATTGGAAAAGCTTCAATATGCAGTGTATGAATGGAATATTTGTGGTGATTTGAAGGTAATTGCACTTATTCTTGGTCTGCAGCTTGGTTACACAAAGTACTGTTGCTTTTTGTGTCTTTGGAATAGTAGGGACAGAAAAAACCATTACATCAGAAAAATGTGAAACATGACGCATTGTGTAATTCTAAAAATGTGTATCTACCTCCCTTACATATCAAACTATGATTGATGAAGAATTTCGTGAAAGCCATGGGCAATACTCCTGGTTTCATGTACTTAAAACAGAAGTTTCCTAAAATTAGTGAAGCAAAAATTAAAGAAGGGATATTTGTGGGTCCACAAATACGATCACTAATACATGATGAGAAGTTTGAGGAACTATTGAATCCACTGGAGAAAGCAGCTTGGCAAGCATTCAAAAAAGTAACTCACAGTTTTTTGGGAAATCGAAAGGCGGAAAATTACCGTGATATTGTCAATGATCTTATAGCATCTTATAAAAATTTGGGCTGTAATATGTCCTTAAAAATTCACTTCCTGCACTCGCACCTAGATTTCTTCCCGGAAAATCTTGGCGCAGTGAACGATGAGCACGGGGAACGCTTTCATCAGGAGATTTCAGCTATAGAAAAGAGATATCAAGGCAAATGGAATCCTAATATGCTGGCCGATTATTGTTGGACCATCAAGAGGGAAATATAGCAGCAAATCGTCATTTCTTACTTTCTAGGTGAGTCCGAATGTTCGGATATTGTGTATTTAAGAATGTAGGAAATATTAAAGTGTTTGAAATTATAAATGCCTGTCTCTCGGAAACCTTGCGTGATGGAGAAAAACGGATATCATATTTGAATTCAGGAGAAGAAATGCTATCAGAATCACATATTTTTCTTTCTGAGACAAAAAAAAGTTTCATTTTTGTTGCCCAGTGATAATCAATCAATCAATCCACCATTCATTCATTCATGCACTCATCGCTCCATTAATCAATCTAGCAATCCATTCAACCAACCAATTTTCCATCCATCCATGTATCAATCCATCAATTATCCACCCATTCATTCTTTAATTAATCCATCATTCATTCATCTATCCATTCATCCACCCATCCATGAATTAATTCATTCATTCATTCCCCCAACTATCCATTCAACCATCCCTCCATTAATTCATCGATCCATAAATGAATGAACTAATGGATGGTTGGATTGATTGATTAATTAATTAATTCATTATTGGCTGGATGAATTAATTCACTGATGGACGAATGAATTAATTAATGGATGCATAAGTGGTTGGATGGGTGAATGAATGAAATAATTAATAGATGGATGAATTAATTAAATCATGGATGAACAGAAGAATTAATTAATTAAGGTCCAGATGATTGGCTGGAAGAATGTGGTGGATGAATGAGTGAATGAATGAATAGACTATGGATGGTTTATTAATTTAATTGGTTTTATTTAAAAATGGATATATGGATTAATTAATAATTGGATGGATGAAATAAATATTATTATTATTATTATTATTATTCGACCGCCGGCGTGGTCTTGTGGTTAGCGTCCCTGACTACAACCCGTAGGCACAGGTTCGATTCCTGGTACCTCCTCGTATTTTTCTGGGGTAGGGAGGTCTGGAACGGGTAATCCCTTAATTGACGGGGCCATATGCCCCCCAAGCCATATTGACTTCATGCTGGCAGTCTGAATGTGTGGTTGGTAAAGACGGTTTCTACTTAGAGGGCCGTGAGTCAAGTAAGCAATGTTTTTCATCTTCACCACCAAATTCGAATGTGTTAGATTAGATTAGATTATTTGCCACAGACATTGTACAATGTATTAGCAATAACAATAGACACAAATGAGATAGAATATACAAGTACACATTTCACCAGATAATGTCATTGAAGTCCTTGACACTGTACAGGGTGTTTGACATCAGGTTAGATTTAATTTTCCTTTTAAAAGCTACATATGATAACTCCTTAATTTTGTTCGGCAATGAATTAAATAATCTGAGGGCAACATATTCAAAACTTTTCTGGGTGGTGCTGAATTTACATTTATTTATATATAAGCTTTCTTTGTTTCTGGTAGAGTAGCTATGGACAGTAGAGCATTTATTATACAAGTGTGCATTCTTTTTTATATAGAGAAGACAGCTCAAAACAAACACTGATGGTAATGTAAGTATATTAAGTTCTGTAAAGAGTGGTTTGCAGGATGTTGTAGGCGATGCTCTAGAGATAATTCTTATTGCTCTTTTCTGCAAGATGAATATTTTGTTGGCATAAGGATGTCCTCCCCACAATAGGACTCCATAACTGAGATGGCTGTGTATATGGGCATGATACACTAGCAAGAGTGACTTAGAATCTATGTTATGAGTTAATACTCTCAACATAAATAGACCTCTACTTATAAATTCAGAATCCATGACCACGACTAAACAGTTGAAGATTTAATATTAAAAATAGCGCAAAAGTCCGTTCTACTCACAGGTGACGTGAGTAGTGGTAATCCCTACCCCCGTTCTGCTCATGGGTGACAGTTTAAATTGGCATAGGGATAAGTAGTTAATGTTTTAATATTAAAAATAGCGCAAAAGCCCGTTCTACTCACAGGTGACGATTAAATAACCCGTTCTGCTCACAGGTGACGGTTTAAATTGGCATAGGGACATTCTGTTAAACGTTTAGTAAATAAAACTAGCGCAAGAGCCCGTTCCACTCACAGAAAAAGGGGGAACAATTCAAAGAAAAATGTATTATATAGAGGAAAAATTTTGTGCCGACTTGATTTACATATGTTACCTATAATTCGACCCTTCTGAAAACGAATATAACAATAATAATAAACAGTTCCTTCCGCACTTTGAGAAAATTCCTATTTTCCATTGATATCACAAATTTTTTGCAGAAAAATTAAGAGCGACGCAAAAAAAATTCATCACATGGAGGAAAATGTTTTTCCCGATATGAGTTACATGTGTTATCTACAATTAGATCCTTCTGAACACGAATATAAATATAATAATAACCACTTCCTTCCCCACTTCGAGAAAATTACGATTTTCCATTAATATCACACATTTTTCGCAGAAAAATTAGGAACTATTTAAATAAAAATTCATTACATAGAGGAATTTTTTTTTTTCCAACATGAGTTACATGTGTTATCAATAATTCGACCCTTCTGAACACGAATATGACAATAATAATAACCAGTTCCCTCCACACTTTGACAAAATTCCGATTTTCCATTAGTGTCTCACAGTTAACGCTGAAAGGGTATGGACGATTTAAATAAAAATTCATTACATGGAGGGAAAATTTTTTCCCGACATGAGTTACATATGTTAACAATAATTTGACCCTTCTGAACACGAATATAACAATAATAATAATCAGTTCCTTCCGCACTCCGAGAAAATACCGATTTTCCATTAGTATCACACATTTCTCGCAGAAAAATAGGGAACTATTCAAAGAAAAATTAATTCTTTGTAGGATAAATTTTTTTTCAACTTGAAGTACGTGTGTTATCTATAATTCGACCATTCTGAACACGAATATGACAATAATAATAACCAAAACCTTCCGCACTTCGAGATAATACCGATTTTCCATTAGTGTCACACATTTCTCGCAGAAAAAGAGGGAACTATTCAAAGAAAAATTAATTCTTTGTAGGATAAATTTTTTTCCAACTTGAAATACGTGTGTTATCTATAAATCGACCATTCTGAACACGAATATAACAATAATAATAACCAGTTCCTTCCACACTTTGAGAAAATACCGATTTCCCATTAGTATCACACATTTCTCGCAGAAAAAGAGGGAACTATTCAAACAAAAATTAATTCTTTGTAGGATATATTTTTTTTTCAACTTGAAATACGTGTGTTATCTATAATTCGACCATTCTGAACACGAATATGACAATAATAATAACCAAAACCTTCCGCACTTCGAGAAAATACCGATTTTCCATTGATATCACACAGTTAACGCAGAAAGAGTATGGACGATATAAATAAAAATTTATTACATGGAGGAAAGATTTTTTCCCGACATGAGTTGCATGTGTAATCTATAATTCGACCTTTCTGAACACGAATATAACAATAATATTAGCCAGTTCCTTTCTCACTTCGAGAAAATACCGATTTTCCATTAGTATCACACATTTCTCGCAGAAAAAGAGGGAACTATTCAAAGAAAAATTAATTCTTTGTAGGATATTTTTTTTTCAACTTGAAGTACGTGCGTTATCTATAATTCGACCATTCTGAACACGTTTATGACAATAATAATAACCAAAACCTTCCGCACTTCGAGAAAATACCGATTTTCCATTAGTGTCACACATTTCTCGCAGAAAAAAGGGAACTATTCAAAGAAAAATTAATTCTTTGTAGGATAAATTTTTTTCCAAGTTGAAATACGTGTGTTATCTATAATTCGACCATTCTGAACATGAATATAACAATAATAATAATCAGTTCCTTCCGCACTCCGAGAGAATACCGAATTTCCATTAGTATCACACATTTCTCGCAGAAAAAGAGGGAACTATTCAAAGAAAAATTAATTCTTTGTAGGATAAATTTTTTTTCAACTTGAAGTACGTGCGTTATCTATAATTCGACCATTCTGAACACGAATATGACAATAATAATAACCAAAACCTTCCGCACTTCGAGAAAATACCGATTTTCCATTAGTGTCACACATTTCTGGCAGGAAAAGAGGAAACTATTCAAAGAAAAATTAATTCTTTGTAGGATAAATTTTTTTCCAAGTTGAAATACGTGTGTTATCTATAATTCGACCATTCTGAACATGAATATAACAATAATAATAACCAAAACCTTCCGCACTTCGAGAAAATACCGATTTTCCATAAGTGTCACACAGTTAACGCAGAGAGAGTATGGACGATTTAGATAAAAATTAATTATATGGAGGGAAAATTTTTTCCCGCCATGAGTTACATGTGTTATCAATAATTCGACCCTTCTGAACACGAATATAACCATAATCATAACCAGTTCCTTCCGCACTTCGAGAAAATACTGATTTTCCATTAGTGTCACAGAGTTTACGCGTAAACTAATGGAAAATCGGTATTTTCTCGAAGTGAGAACGGAACTGTCTAATATTATTGTTATATTCGTGTTCAGAAAGGTCGAATTATAGATTACACATGCAACTCATGTCGGGAAAAAATCTTTCCTCCATGTAATAAATTTTTATTTATATCGTCCATACTCTTTCTGTGTTAACTGTGTGATATCAATGGAAAATCGGTATTTTCTCGAAGTGCGGAAGGTTTTGGTTATTATTATTGTCATATTCGTGTTCAGAATGGTCGAATTATAGATAACACAGGTATTTCAAGTTGAAAAAAAAAATTATCCTACAAAGAATTAATTTTTGTTTGAATATTTCCCTCTTTTTCTGAGAGAAATGTATGATACTAATGGGAAATCGGTATTTTCTCAAAGTGTGGATGGAACTGGTTATTATTATTGTTATATTCGTGTTCAGAATGGTCGATTTATAGATAACACACGTATTTCAAGTTGGAAAAAAATTTATCCTACAAAGAATTAATTTTTCTTTGAATAGT
Source organism: Ectobius pallidus (assembly GCA_964059195.1). NCBI lineage: Eukaryota > Metazoa > Arthropoda > Insecta > Blattodea > Ectobiidae > Ectobius > Ectobius pallidus. Next base: position 43,294,174 of record CAXKWD010000008.1, read on the forward strand.
TCCCTCTTTTTCTGCGAGAAATGTGTGATACTAATGGAAAATCGGTATTTTCTCGGAGTGCGGAAGGAACTGATTATTATTATTATTGTTATATTCGTGTTCAGAAGGGTCGATTTATAGATAACACACGTATTTCAAGTTGGGAAAAAATTTATCCTACACAGAATTAATTTTTCTTTGAATAGTTCCCTCTTTTTCTGCGAGAAATGTGTGACACTAATGGAAAATCGGTATTTTCTCGAAGTGCGGAAGGAACTGATTATTATTATTGTTATATTCGTGTTCAGAAGGGTCGAATTATAAATAACACATATAACTCAAATCGAAAAAAAATTTTCGCCATATAATAAATATTTATTTATATCGTTCCCGCTTTTTCTGTGAGTAGAACACTGCACACATCCCTAGCGTCTGACTGTAACGGTTTTTCTTGTTCGCCAGCACCACAAATATTATTATTAGCTTTCGGACTTATAGGTTGCTAAAATGCAATATTAGGTGCCTAAAGTAAGCTCTAAATAATTATGAAATAGGATTAAAAATTGCAAAAATGATCTATTAAAAATCGTGAATTCCATTGAAGTTGGTATTTTTTCTTAAACATCCCGATTATAATACATTATTATACGAGTATATTTAAGGAGGACCACCGGCGTGGTCTCGTGGTTAGCGTCGCTGACTACAGATCCGTCGGCCCGGGTTCAATCCCCGGTACCTCGGATTTTGCTGAGGTAGGGAGGTCTGGCAGGGGTGCACTCAGTATCGTGATTCAAATGGAGGAGCTACTTGATAGAGAAGTAGCGGCTCCGGTCATGGATACCACCATTAACGGTCGTGGGTGTCGGCATGCAACCACATGCCCCTAATCCTGCCATCTGCCTATGGTAGATGACGCAGTGGACGAGTTGTAGACCTTGTCCCTTCAGGGATGTTAGCACCACGGAGTTAGTTATATTTAAAAAAGGCAAACTTCAACAAGTAATAGGCCTATAAACAATATTCATTTCTTCCATATCTTGTCCACAATTGGCTACACCCTTGGGTAGAGAGGAGCTTTTCATGTGCAAATCGTTATTTTCAGACAACAGACAATCGTTCTTATTTGAGATTCTCCACCAAGTGTTCATAGTTATTTTTATTACATGTTTATTGTAAACATCGCTGTTTGCTTGTAGCAATAGAGAATTATTTTTTTCTTTCTTTTTTAAATAGCACATATTTTCTAGGGGAAATATTATGGTCATGCCAGTTCAGAAAGAATTTCTTTTTCGCTAAGGGTGTCCAAGTAGTACTTACTTCTTTAGTAACAAAATATGTGTGTTTAATACAGTTCTGAATAATCCAGCAGAATAAAATCATATCAATTAAAATGTGCATCTACAGCCATAGGACCGTCGCTCATTTATGACTACATCTTCTGAAGTGTTCCTGCAAATTTTGAAACTCTGCCGTACTGACTGCACCACCCAGGAAATATATTTTAGTTTCGTGTGCATCTGCTCATTGGTAATCTCAACCTTACCGTAAGTTATGATGCGGTTGTGGATTGTGAATTTAACACATTCAAATTTGGCGGTGAAGATGGAAAACATGATATTTTTACAGTATTGGCAGCCCTAAAATATTACTACCTACCTTACTTACGTGTATATTAAAAGTAAATAGAGCTGAATGCTGTGACACTCTTACGAGCGTAATGGCAAGTCAAAAGGAAAGCAATAAATCCGTTGTATGTTATCTGACAGATATCACACATGAAAGTCTTTTCTCCACCTCCCGCATTAATATCAAGGATATGAATAATTTCTGCGGGCATATAAGTATGTAGGCTGCAATTTAACATCGTATAAATTAAAGCTCAACTATTTTAAGACCTTTAAGAAGAAAATTCTGATTTTCCATTAATGTCACACAGTTTTAGCAGAAAAAGTAGGAATATTCCAAACAAAAAATCATTACATGGAGGGAAAATTTTTTTCCCACTTGAGTTACATGTGTTATCTATAATTCGACCCTTCTGAACATGAATATAACAATAATAATAACCAGTTCCTTCCTCACTTCGAGAAAAATCCGATTTTCCATTAATATCACACATTTTTAGCAGAAAAAGTAGGAATATTCAAAACAAAAAATAATTACATGGAGGGAAAATTTTTTTCCGACCCAAGTTACATGTGTTATCTATAATTCGTCCTTCTGAACACGAATATAACAATAATAATAACCAGTTCCTTCCTCACTTCGAGAAAAATCCGATTTTCCATTAGTGTCACACAGTTAACGCAGAGAGAGTATGGACGATTTAAATAAAAATTCATTACATGGAGGGAACATTTTTTCCCGACATGAGTTACATGTGTTATCAATAATTCGACCCTTCTGAACACGAATATAACCATAATCATAACCAGTTCCTTCCGCATTTCGAGAAAATACTGATTTTCCATTAGTGTCACAGAGTTTACGCGTAAACTAATGGAAAATCGGTATTTTCTCGAAGTGCGGAAGGAACTGGTTATGATTATTGTTATATTCGTGTTGAGAAGGGTCGAATTATAGATAACACATGTAACTCAAGACAGTATAAAAATTTTCCTCCATGTAAAGAATTTTTATTTATATCGTCCATACTCTTTCCCCGTTAACTGTGTGACACTAATGGAAAATCGGAATTTTCTCGAAGTGCGGAAGGAACTGGTTATTATTATTGTTATATTCGTGTTCAGAAGGGTCGAATTATTGATAACACATATAACTCATGTCGGGAAAAAATGTACCCTCCATGTAATGAATTTTTATTTAAATCGTCCATACTCTTTCTGGGTTAACTGTGTGATATCAATGGAAAATCGGTATTTTCTCGAAGTGCGGAATGAACTATTTATTAATATTGTTATATTCGTGTTCAGAAGGGTCGAATTATTGATAACACATGCAACTCATGTCGGGAACAAATTTTTCCTCTATGTAATGAATTTTTATTTACATAGTTCCTACTTTGTCCGCGAAAATGTGTGATATTAATGGAAAATCGGAATTTTCTCGAAGTGCGGAAGAAACTGATTATTATTATTGTTATATTCGTGTTCAGAAGGGTCGAATTATAGACAATACATGTAACTAAGGTCGGAAAAATTTTCCCTCCTAGTAATGAATTTTTGTTTTGAAACGGTCCTTCTTTTTCTGCGAAAGATGTGTGTTATTAATGGTCAACGGAAAATTGGAATTTTCTCAAGTGCGGAAGGAACTAGTTATTATGTTTGCCTTATTGGTGTTCAGGGGGGTCGATTTATAGGGAAAACATTTATGTCAAGTCGGAACAAAATTTTTCCTCCATATATCCTGCTATCTGCCTACGGTTGGCCTTGTCCCTTCAGGTACGGAGTATAGTTTAATAATAATAATAATAATAATAATAATAATAATAATAATGTTGATAATAATAATAATAATAATAATAATAATAATAATAATAATAATAATAATGTTAAGAAAGAATTTATTGAGTAAGAGAAACGTTTCTCTGTTAGTTCTTCATTCAAACATGTAGTAAAGCAGTAATTAAACACTGCTTAACACAAACACCCAGTCCCAAAACCGGGAAAGGGTTTTTTTCACTGCTGAATCGAACCCGGACCGCCTGAGTGGAAGGCAGGCGTTCTACCGACTTACCCGAGGCAGCGGACAGCTTAATGTTAACTGATCACTATATAATATTCGGAAAGTTTAGCTATTCCACTTCAATAAGAAACTAAGTAAATGTGAGTTATTACATACAATACTTCGAAATGGTTTATCTACAACATGTATTATATAAAATTAAGTTTCCGTTCGAATTTGTGTAACCCCAGCGCTCTTAACTTATTATAACTGAGCATTGTGAATGCTCTTATCGCTTATCCCGACCGAAAATTGGACAGAACGGAAGCTTCCATTCTAACAGCAGTGTGTTATTAGCTGTCAGGTTGGTACTGTTCCCCCAGACAGATGTGGGTTTAATCATCGAATAGCCGTGCTAGAGATTCCTATGTTTTTATATGGGGAAAATTGCTACTTTAATTACTGTTTTTTTACGCTTTCGTGGCAATTACAAAGTCGTGTGAGGTGTCAAAAGATTCTGTAGAAGTTCCTGAACGATTTGAGTGGTTTTTAAAAAAAAATCGAAAAAGTGGTTCGAATTTTATGCGTTTATGTACCTAAACTAGACCTATACCGGTAAATTCTAGGTCAGTGACAGGTTTTGTTAGGTTAGCAACGTTATGTTAGTTTAGGATCAACATACTAAATAGCACGATTGTATTGTGTCTCACATTGAATCTCTCCTGCTCTCACGGGACCCGCCTCCCCGTGAGAGAGTTCGTGGGAGGAGCCTAGCGGGCAGCATAAATCTATTTTTTCCCCTAAATTGTTTTCTTAAATTTGTAATAATTGTTCAGATTAATTAATACAGGGTTGTTGTTGGGTATAAGTGCACTTTATGTGTATAAACGAATAAAATCCGAACCGATTTTTTTATTGTTCTGAAAAACCACTCAAATCGTTCAGGAATTTACGCTTTGTATTTGCCACGAAGGCTTAAAAAACCGTAATTAAAGTCGTGATTTTCCCCATTTAAAATCATAGTATTCTCTACCACAGCTATTTGATGATTAAACCCACATCTGACTTTGGAGCAGTACCAACCTGACAGCTAGTAACACACTGCATTTACACAAGTTAGAATGGAAGCTTTCGTTTCGTATAATTTCCGGTCGGGAAAACAATAGGAACTTCCTCAATGGTAAGTTATATCAAAGCAGCCATGGGCAAACCCTTATCCATTGACACGCAACCTGCAAAGTTAGTAAATTACATATAGTTCGAAAAGAACAGATAGATGGAGACACAAACAGACAATGAGTCCAGTGGCATGTAGATGTAGATGTAGATATCTCGTCCTGTAGATCCTGTGTTGAGCGGGGCTCAAGGATATAGAACACGTCAGATCAAAAAATACATGCATGTTATAACAATAATATAGGTCTACAGAAACTGCAAGCTGCCAAATTTATCCAAGCTGGAAATATTCCTCCAAATTGTAGAAGGTGTGAGTTATTAAAAATTCCTTGACAGCTGTATTGAAATGTTTGCTCTTTCTTTGAATACATAATAATTTAATGTTGTTTGGAAGCTTGTTATATATCTGTACTGCAGAATAATACGCACCCTTCTGAAAGAGTTTTAACGACTGTATGTTTGAGTGTCCATTCTTGATTGCTTTAACAAAAGTTAGTTGTTAAATTTTCACTTGACAAGCAAACTTAGATTTACCTTTGGTAATCCGGTAAATCTAAGTTTGCTTGTCAAGTGAAAATTTAACAACTAAGTTTTAACGAGTTATTTGGTCTGTGTAGATCATTCATGTTTCTGGTAGTACGTCCATGTACACTAAAATTAGTTTGAAATTTATCAATATTATTCACTACATAACACATAACAGAGTATATATACTCCCCTGTAAGAGTGAGGACTTTTAATTTTTCAAATAGCGGTTTACAAGATTCCCTTTTTTTCTTTCCACATATTATTCTTATTGCCCGCTTTTGTAATCTAAATATTTTCTCCCTATGGGTAGAATTGCCCCAGAAAATGATCCCGTACCTCATTACCGAGTGAAAATATGCAAAATATACCATAAGTAATGCATCCTGTTTTAATATATTATTCAAAATTCTTAAAGCAAAGCACGCTGAACTCAGTTTTGGACTTATCATTTCTATGTGTGTCTTCCAGTCAAGATTTTGGTCAATTTGTAGTCCTAAAAATTTTACATTGCTAATTTCTTGTATGATTTGTGTTCCATAATTAATTTCAAGATTTGAGATACATCTGTTTTTTGTCCTAAATTGTATAAAATGGGTCTTATCAATATTAAGCGTCATTTTATTAGCTAGAAACCATGTGTTTAACTCGTGAAAAGCCTTTGTAGCTATTCTTGATAAATGTTCTTGTGACGTTCCTGTTACAAGTACACTAGTATCATCTGCAAAGAGCAATACCTTTGATTCGTCACTTAAGTTATAGGGCAAGTCATTAATGAAAATTAAAAAGAGCAAAGGTCCCAGTATTGGTCCCTGAGGTACCCCATTCTTAACAATCCCTAGGTTAGATTCATTTCCATTTATTATTACCTTTTGAGTTTTATCAGAAAGATATGACTTAAGTGTTAAATTATCGAACCCATAATGATCCAATTTTTGAAGTAATATTTCATGATTTATACAGTCAAATGCTTTAGCTAAGTCGCAGAAAATTCCCAGAGCATATTTCTTTTTATCTAACGCTTCCAATATTTCTGTAGTAAGTTGAAATGTAGCATTCTCAGTGGACATGCCACTTCTAAATCCAAACTGAGATGAAGTAAGAATGTCATTCAAATTAAGATAGTGTATTATGCGGTCGTACATGACTTTTCAAAAACTTTTGAAAATGAGGTTAAGAGTGATATAGGTCTGTAATTTGATGGTAGATTTTTGTCACCTTTTTTAAAGAGGGGCATAACAATAGCATGCTTCACTTTTTCTGGAAATATTCCATTTTCTAATGAACAATTGCATATGTGACTAAGAGGTTTACTGAGTTCCGATGAGCAGCTTTTTAATAAGTTATTACTTATCTCATCCCATCCAGACGAGCTTTTACTTTTGAGAGACTTGATTATATTTTCAATTTCTATGTGGGAAGTCAGGTTCAATTGAAATCTATGGTTCCAAACTGTAGATTTTGTTAGTAGGTCTACTGCCTTAATGTTAATATTATTTATAGGAATACATTTCTCTGCAATATTTATAAAGTGACTATTAAAAGCATTTGTAATGTCTGATAAATTATCTAGTTTTATGTTTTGGTATATTAATGATGTACAATCATTGTTTCCCTTTGTTCTCCCCGTTTCGTTTTTTATTATATTCCATACAGTCTTAACTTTATTATTTGATTTATTAATTACTTGTGAAAAATGCCTACTTTTTGCTTCTTTGATTACTTTCTTCAGTATGTTGCAATACTTTTTATAGTATTCCTTATGAGTTTGGTTGTTACTGGTTCTATATTTTAGGTAGAGCTCTCTTTTGTTTGCACATGATATTTTAATACCAGCAGTTAACCATGTGTTATTCCTTGAATTAGGTAAATTAGCAGTTTTCTTTTTTGGAAAATTTGCCTCAAAATGTCGTGACACTATGTTTAGGAATTCACTTAATTTACTATCTACTTTGTCATAGGATAACATAGATTCCCAGTTTTCATTCGCAAGATCTTGTTTGAAATTTAAAATTGAATCGTCATTCATTACTCTAGTCATATTACTATGAGCATGTTTACTGTTCGAATTTACTTTAATATTGTTCAGCACTAACATTTGAGCATCATGATCTGATAATCCATTTAATATTGGAAGTACTTTAAAATTAAAATGTTTTTCTATATCTATGAATATATTATCTATTGTTGTTTGGGAGTCGTTCTGAATTCTCGGAAAGTTACTATGAAATCTAGATTATAGCTACCCAATAAAGATATCAGTCTGATCTTCTCACTATCAATTGAGAAATCTACATTAAAGTCCCCACACAGTATAATATTTACGTTAGTAGGCCTACTATACAGTGAATTAAGAACCCTTTCTAACTGATTTGCAAAATAATTGAAATTACCTGATGGTGCCCTGTAAATGGCTAGTATTACAAATGCATCATTGTCAAAATTCAATCTGGCTGAACAACATTCAAAATCCTGTTCTTTACAGAAGGAACTTGTGTCTATATCACTGAAATGTAAGTTTCTTTTGATAAATATACTCACACCTCCACATTTAATGGAATGTCTACAAAATTTTGAACATAGTGATAAATTATCAATTTTTAATTGTTCAAGATCTGTTTCTGCACAGTGGTGTTCCGTCAGACAAATAACTTGAATTTCCTGTTTATTAGAATTAATTGTATCCTGAATGGCTAAGTTAAATTCTTAAATTTTATTTTCAAGCCCCCTTATGTTTTGATGAAATAGTGCAAATAATTTATTAGTTCTAGCTATAGGCCTAAGTGTATTACTATTATTGACTTGAGATATGCATATAGGCCTAAGCTGTTGGATTCTTTCACTTAGATTCCCCCTAAAAAACGAGTCGAGCCACCATCTATGACAGGAATAGGCCTGTTACAATCTAGTACATTACACTTCAACTCCTCTGCAACCAGCTCTGCCAGTGTCTTCTTTCCTCGAAGGTTGAGATGGAGTCCATGCCTGGTATACTCTCCCCTTCTTAAGCTGCTAACAGAAACAACATTGAAGTTAATATGATCACTAGAGAATTTCCACAACTTATCATTTATAGCTTTTACCTTTGATCGAAGCGAGGGCTTGTCGTACCTGTGGAATAATTCAACAAAATCTATATTAGTATGCATGCTACCTTCAGAAATACTATCAAGATCTGCTGCAACTGAATAGCTCGGATCTCTGTCTAGGCTGTTCCCGGCTCCTCCAATAATCACCACCCGGTCCTCCTTGGTGAATCCTTTGGTCAGTCCCTTGATACCTGAAACAACATCACTAAGTCCAGCATTAGGTTTACATAAACATTGCACTTGAAAATCGTCTCCTACGGCAGCTTGAAGAGCAGATCCCATGTGTCTGGCGTGACTGCTACCTAAAACTAAAATCTTTCTCTTATTAGTGGGCGGTTGCTCATTCTTTGGGAAACACTAATTTCACTTTATAATTTACACTACAGCAAACAAATATACAAACAATATTGTATTTTTAATTATTCTTTAATGTGTGCAATTATTTGAATATACAAAGGCTTAGAATGTGCTTAATGCCTTTCCATTCGGAACTCTGTCGCGACCCGTCACTGCTTGTAAAGAGATTATGACTCACGCATGGGAATATTTCCACCACATGCACTGAATTCCGCAATGCCATCTTGTGTCTTATGTTGGAAGGTCAAGAACCGCTTGTGGTTCGCGAACTAGTAAATGCCCATGTATGTATTAAAGTAAGAGCGCTGGGGTTATGCAAATTTGAACGGAAGCTTAATTTTATGTAATACATGGAGAGAAACCATGTTCAAGTATTGTATGTAATAACTCATATTTCCTTCGTGTTTTTAATGAAGTAGAATAAGGAAACTTTTCAAATATTAATTCGTGATCAATTAACATTAAAGTGTCCCCCGCCTTGTGTTAGTCGGTAGCACGCTTGCCTTCCACTCCGGCGGCCCGGGTTCGATTCAGCAGTGAAAAATCACTTTCCCGGGTTCGTGACTGGGTGCTTATGTTGTAGCCTACTTAGGTTTCAGTGTGAGGTAGGGGACTGGCGCACCCTGGAAATAAGTTTGCTGCAAAAATCCCCTTAAAGGATCTCCAGGAGACTTTAGCGCGATCCGGTAGGGTACCACTATTAAACTAAGAGAAATTCGAATTGAAGCTTGATATTAAAAAAAAGCATTGTTTAATTGCTGTTTTGCTTCATGTTTGAAGAAGAGCTAACAGAGAAACAGTTTTAATATTACTCAATAATTTCTTTCTTCAGATTGTTGTTGTTATTATTTTTTTCTAAAATACTAGTCTTCAACATTGCCCTTTGACAAAGAAAAATAATAAACATAATTTGGTATGAAACATTCTTCCATTGACTCATTTATCCATCTATGCAACCATTTATCCATCCGTTCATCCATTACCTCATCCGTACATTCATTCATCCATTGAACCATAAATAATTAAATTCATCCAGTTACTAGTTAATTCATTCATCCAATCATCCATATGGTAACTAAATAATTCATTCATCCTTTAATTAATTAACTTATCCATCTATTAATTATTTCCTTCAATCATCCATCCATTAATTAATTAATGTACTCATTCATTAATCAATTTATTTATCCATCAATCTATTTATTCATTCATCCATGCATCCATTAATTAATTCATCAATTCATCCAACCAATCATCCATCCATACAACCATCCATCCAATAATTAATTAATTCATGCATTCATTCCCCAATTAATCTATTTAATAAATCAATTTCACCTATTTGTGCCGCCATATTACAAGATCTTAATAAATAAATGGTACAAAAATATGTTGCACAAACTTTCTCGAATAAGTTATACGTGTTAAAGGCTAGCACAGAAAAAAGTAAATTATAGGGACAATTAAATTTTATTTATTGCATTTTCAGAAAACTAATGAGTATCTAGACTGGCAAGCATCAGGGTCGGTCATTATATTCAATGCTTTTACCCTGAAATAATAATTATTATAATTAACTTAAAATTATAATAATAATAATAATAACAACTTGGGGTTTGCATGGTATCCTCAATCTCAAAGGCAAAAAAGCAAGATGCATTGACTTATAGCCGAACAATAGAGGCAAATGCTGCACTAATTATGAGTTATTACAATGAGCCTACTGGTAAATTTGGGTGTCCACGAGGTTTGATTTGAACCCAGGACCTCTTCCGTATTAGCCTATACCACCTCGCTCTAATTGATTTTGGTGTGTTCATTACTACTGTGGTGAACTGACTATATGTCACAACAATATCTATATTAACTTATAGTATTCTTGTTACTATGGGCAACAAAAGAATATTCATATTTCAATCATAATGTATGTTCTGAAATTCACATTTAACTCATGTTATTTCGTTTTTATCTTGATACCTATTAATTTTATAGAGAAATGTATTTTACAAAAAAATGTTCTTTTTAATTTTCTCTACAACTTTACTGTGGTAGGTTTTCATGTATTGCCTACTGTAATGGAGATAATCTAGAAAAATTGAAAATGGATGCGAGTAAAGTACCCCCTAAGTCATTTTTGCAGAGAAACGAACATAGCCATTTCACTAGTCATACATAAGAGTTTCCAATTTTAAATTTTCATTAAAATCGTTAGAGCCAATTTTGCAAAGAATCAAAATTTTTTTAAAAGTTTTCATGAAAAGTCCCCTTAATATTTCAGTTATAAAACCCAAATTCTGGGCGGTTCAATAAAATTTCGAAAAAGTCCTTGATTCAAAAAATGAAGTAAATACAATGGACCGTTTATCCACTGTGCTTGTCCACAGATGGACAGACGTCATTCCAAAAACACTTTTTTCGGTTTCTAGGCATTAGTACAGTCACCAGGTACTTTTGCCTGAAAAAATGTCCGAAGTTAATGATTTTTTAGTATGTTGTATATGGGTATTCTGAGGTGTAGAATCCAAGTTTTCCAAATCGAGAACCTTGTGCTAACTTCAAGGCAGCCGAAAAACCCCGAAATTTTTGGGCTTTTTCAATGTTTTCCTTATAACTCCTAAACAACGCGTTTTATCTGAAAATACTCTATTATAAAAATTAAAGGGCAATAAATTTGCTACAATTTGCACTGTTTAATCTCTTTTTAAGTCGAATACGTACCGAGATATGGAGCTTCGAAGTTTTGAGTTATTTTTCAAAATATTGAAAAACTGCAAAAAATGCAGGATTTTCCCTAGTAACTTTCATCTTTCAATATTGCTATATGAATAACGTTCAATAACCTACACAATAGAAACCCCACCCTTAATGACATGTTCTTTTCAGAGTAAAGAACACAATTCTCGATGTATAAAAATGAATTTTATAAAAATGTATAATACGAGTACATGTAATGACACGTGGATATATTAAGTACAATTATTACAAATTAGTAATTCATATTAATTCATAAAAGCCTCTTTGGTCCCAATGGCAAGTCGGCATCATCTCTCAGTGATTCCTCTTCCTCCTGAGCAATGATCTCATCGATGACGTCATCCTCCTCATCGCACTCAATGTCTGTGTCTTCCTCGTTGATGTCGGTTTCAGGCGAATTCTCGCAAGCATTTCCTGCACAATTCTTGCAGATGGTTGAGCATCGGAGTCCTGCTTGTTTGCAGCTGCAAGCCTCGGTGCTACACCCTGTCATGCACTTGCATTGTATCATGTGCAGCAACTTTTCTGGAGCTGCATCCATGGTCGTTGTTATAGGGATCAGCCCTCGTTTCATTAAAGTCCAGCCCCAAACTGACGGTAACTTTTGGTAGCCCAGCCATGTCTGCACTTGCAGATAGATACGAAAAGAATGGTACCGGGCAGCGTCTCATGTAGGGGGCAATCTGGCAAGGTTGAATTTGGATTTTGACATGGAGTTGGAAAATATTCGGTAGCGAAGATCATCCAGAGTAGCCTATCTGTGTCCATGTTACCACCGTACAATATCACAAGAAACTGTTCCCCTGCTTCCGAAATTTGGCATGGTGTTGCTTCGTTATCTTTGAAAACACTAACGATGTCAGACAGAGAACGGTTTTTTTCATGCATAGTGAAAACTTTCTTCTTTCCTTGTCCAAATGGGTTTGATGTAGTGTCACACCCGCTTGCTGCATGAAGGAAAAGAATATCCTGAGTATTGAAGCTGGTGAATACAAAACACTGGGGTATTACCTCTCCCACTCTTTTGGAAATAAACATTCTTTTGAGAAGAGCCTAATGCAGTCAGCAATACTAAGAGATCGATGTCTTCACCTGTGATAGTAACATTATCGAAGTCAGAAGCCTTAGATATTGCAGTTTTCAATATCATGAAATCAGCATCTTCTATTGCCTGCTTAACTTTGATGCCCTTTGCTGCCATTTCAGTCATCAGCATTGAAATAAAGTTTCTCTTGTTCGTGTCATTGGACAAAAATTTTTCTTGCGACAATGTAACGGCCGTTGTTAACGAAAATACAAATTTTCTGGACTATTGCAGCAAAGCCCGGCAATATCGTTCAGCTGCTTTGGTGCTCTGATAAGCGACGTCACTAAGATATCCATAGAATACTACTATGGCATTATACCCAAAGTGTTTCTGTCCCTAGTCCACATAGGTCTTGCACACTGACTCGAACGTGCGTGATGTAGTCTTACCCCATACACCCTTATGTAGTCACTTACTAAGTTACACATTTTCTGCTGCCAAGGAGCTGCTCCTGTAAGGAGTGAATGATGAAATGGCAGCAAAGGAGAACATCATCGATAAGTAGGTGCCGTATTTTTTGGTAACAACGATAAGCGCGAAATTTTATAAAACAACCTCCCTTAGCTATATTTAGCTAAAAAATCATTAACTTCAGACCTTTTTTCAGGAAAAAGTACCTGGTGACTGGACTATAAACCGTTCCACGGCCTTCAAGGAAATCACCCAACAGAACGTCCTGATGGGGTGGGGGGAGAGGGATGATGATGTTAAATTTATTAATTTAGATTCACCTACCATTACTACTATTATTATCCAGATAGAAATGTTGGAAGATGAAATTTACTAGGGAAAATCCTGCATTTTTTGCAGTTTTTCAATATTTTGAAAAATAACTCGAAACTTCGAAGCTCCATATCTCGGTACCGTATTCGACTTAAAAAGAGATTAAACAGTGCAAATTGTAGCAAGTTTATTGCCCTTTAATTTTTATAATAGAGTATTTTCAGATAAAACATTATAAGGAAAACATTGGAAAAAGCCCAAAAATTTCGGGGTTTTTCTGCTGCCCTGAAGTTAGCACAAGGTTCTTGAATTGGAAAACTTGGATTCTACACCTCAGAATATCCATATACAACATACTAAAAAATCATTAACTTCGGACCTTTTTCCAGGCAAACCCAATTTTCAGTACCTGGTGACTAGACTACATCGTGAAACATGCTTTCCCGGCGTTATCTCGATTTCGATTTTTTGTCACGATCACAATACTTTCTCTATACTACGTATATGCGAGAAAGTAAAATCATCACATTGCCATCCTTGGCATAAAAACTATTAAGCCCCTATAGTCCAGTCATTTGGTGCTCATAAAGGGGGTTACCTGGAAAGTTTTCCGGGAGTTTTGAAAATTGGTGATTTTATAGATTTTGACATGCTCTTTTTAAATTTTCACTTTGCTACCTCGTATCTTTGCTGCTCGCGCAGCCATATTGGAAAAATGGCGCCCAAAAACAGTCTTTTGACAATATCTCCTTTCCGCCTCATTTTACGATGAAAATAGTTATGTAATAAATTAAACTAGAGAAAATTTCCTATAATTTATGTAGTAACGATTTTCTTGTAAAATGAATAGTTTCAGCGTACGAGCGCCGAAAAGTCTACTCCGACATGTGTTTTGGCCAAAGCCACGGAAGATGCGGATACACTAATAATAATCAATACGGCAATCAACACTTCATCTACATTTGATTCCATAATAGTTGTCGGCGAAGATGTAGATCTTCTTATTCATTTGACGGCTCTTTCAACGCTTTCAAACATATATATATATATAGGCCTATATATTATCACACCAGGAAAAGGGAAAATTTCGGAACGAATATATATTCAATAAAAAGTATCATAGATAAAACAGCTGCAGATAACATAGGCCTAATATTATTTCTGCACGCCTTCAGTGGCTGTGATACAACATCAGTACTCTTTAAACAAAGAAAAATAAAATGTATTTAAAAAAAAAATTAAACGAGCTTGTCCAGGTATTCAAAAACCAAAATGCTGATCCAGAGTTCATTGCTGAAGCTTCCTCCTTGTATTGTACGGTTACAGTGGCGTGAAAAGTATGTTGTTAAACAACTATAGATATACATGCTTCACTAAATCAGCATATGAAAATAAATTTAATAACTTATTGCATCGCTGCCACCAACAGAAGCAGTAGCACGACAACATTCGTTCCGAACTTATCACCAGGTTCAGCAGTGGTATGGAGTTGAATATATTCGTTGCGAAATTATTCCTATTCCTGGTTTGAGATTATATATGTTTGAACGCGTAGATAGAGCCGTCAAAAGAATAAGAAGATCTACATCTTCGCCGACAACCATTACGGAATCGAATGTAGATGAAATGCTGATTGCCGTAGACTAATGATTATATCAGCCTGGAAAAAAGATGAAAATTTCTGCGGTAAAAACGAAAATAGGTGTGTTTGATTAAATTCGCTGTGCTGAATTCGAAAATGCATTTCGTTTTTCTCTATCACATCTGGTTAATTGAAAATTGTGAAAAATGTTATTTTGACATTTTGTATAATAAAATAACTGTATGCAGCTTTGATGCTGCATTTTGAAACTTTTTTCTTTGCGGTAAGTGGTGTGATAGGTGATCTTAACTAATTTTGGGTCACTGAACATGAATCCGTTGACCGTTTCTACGTAACAAGTCATGTTTTCTTGCAATAGGTACTTCAAAATGAGAGATGTAAGTTATTGCTTAGACTAGCCTACAGGATAAAAAGTACTTAAAAATTAGGATAATTTTGATAATATTTACGGAGAAAAATCAAATAATATTTTCAAACAGTCCAAGACGTATGTATTCCAGTATTTTTTGTGAGTGCAGGCCAAATAAATTTATTTTTGCCAAATCATCTGAAGCCGTACAAATGCTCAGTGACAAAAAAATCGAAGTTTGTTTGAAGGGGGAAATAAAGATGTGAACTTTTGGGAATTTTTCCATTGGTTATAAGGTAAAATCTATAAAATATATTTTAGTTGAGCAAATGGTATCTTCTTTATTTTATTACATTGATCGAGCTCAACGGTTTTGAACATGTATTTTAATACATCTAAAATCTATAAGTTTGCCAAATTTCAAGTTTCTAGCTCATCTGGAAGTGAATAAGCATCAATGTTAATAAGTGGATGATTAGACTGCCGTAGATGTTAATGTTACGGATATCCAGCAAGTTTTTCTATACTTATGGGGCAGCTAGAAACACCAAATTTAGCATGCTTATGACTGTTGTATGTGCCCACATTCCTACCAAATTGTAGGATGCTATCTTTCATATCTTGTGTGTCAAATATTACATAACGTGAGGAAAATATACAAAATTTATTTAAATTAAAAAATCTAACTCAATGTAAGGGATAACCGATGGAGATACGTCAAAAGTCATAAGACCAAACTTGTAGACCTCCCAAAATCCATTACTGCTTCTGCAACAGATTTTTTTGAAATTACTTACCGTTTAGCTACTATAAGCCCCCCAAAAAAGTCTATACACAGGCCTTAAAATTGTGTCCGCCATAACAGTTAACACGAAAACTAGATATGAAACAACAAAAATAGTGACATTTTTTAAATCAGGAGACCTTATTTAGTTAAAATCGCATATTAAATGCTTTACCGGAAAATGATGGAGGTAGTGGCGTATCCGCATCTTCCGTGGCTTTGGCCAAAACGCGTGTCAGAGTAGACTTTGCGGCGCTCGTACGCTGAAACTACTCATTTTACAAAAAAAATCGTTACTACATAAATTATAGGAAATTTTCTCTAGTTATTACATAACTATTTTCATCGTAAAATGAGTCGGAAAGGGGATATTGCCAAAAAACTGTTTTTGGGCGCCATTTTTTTAATATGGCGGCGCGGGCGGCAAAGATACGAGGTAGCAAAGTGAAAATTCGAAAAGAGCACGTCGAAATCTATAAAATCACCAATTTTCAAAACTCCCGGAAAACTTTCCAGGTAAAACTACCAAATGACTGGACTACTATTAATTATTAAACTAAGACTACCAAACCGCTCATCCATAATATTTGCTAAATTGATCCATTAATTAATTGAATGATCAGGGTTGTAAAAAAGCTGGCTAAAATTGAAAATGACCTGACCAGTGGTTTTTTTTCAGATTTAGCTGGTTAAAATATACCTCAGCCAATAGGCATGCCGAATTTAATTCATGAGGACCAACTGAGGCTAAAATTACCAATGAAATAAAGTTTGAAATATTAAAAATAATAGTTAAATATCTTTAGAACAATAATCCTTGGCCAAATTAAAAATGAAATAGCCTAATAAAAGATATCAATTAATACATAATTAACAACTCTCTTTTTATAAAAGGGATTTTTTATACTTATTTCTCCATCAATTACACAAATCTGAAGCGTAATCACCTATTGCTGGAATTTTGTCAAGCCATAGAATCTTTACATTGTATGCCGGCCAGTTCTGGATCAATCGAAAGAGTATTTTCTTCATTTGGGTTAATACAAACAAAATTGAGAAACAGACTAGGCAATGAAAAAGCCCAGAAGCTTGTATACATCAACAGGCAGAATAAAGCAAATAGCCTATGCAAGAGTCGTATGATGAATGGTGAATTTACCATATTTACTCGAATATAAAGTGCCCTATTTTTGTCCATTTGTAGATTTCAATACTGAGGTGCGCATTAAATTCTAGTACAAATCCGTTTCGTAGGTCGGAGGTAATATTGATCTACATAACAATGCATTGCTATAATTCTCTACTTCGTTCATTTTATCGTTAGCCTACACCATATGAAATCTAATTTCTGAAACATAATGAAAAAATTGTTTTTGTCAGTTCTATAGTGCAAATGTGAAATATTGTGCATTGTCGATTTTAAACTCATTTAAGAGCGGTATCAGCTTTTATTGTAAAACATTCATTTAACGTTTTGTTTGTCCATTTAGCAATAAAAAATAAACACCTCCGAGGATTCCAGTGATGAACACATTAGTGAATAATGATGAGCCATGCCTATAGGCCTACTTGTAGGCCTAAAACTGGCAGTTAACTGTAAATGTTTATGTGTTGGTTCATTATTCTATAAATACTGTGACAAAATTCCAAATAAAATATCCTCCTATTGATGCACATTACATTTGCTAACAAACTCTTTTTTCATGATTTTAAGTTTCAAAATCAAGGTGCGCATTAAATTCGAGGGTGCATTAGCCTATATTGGAGTAAATATGGTAATTAACTATTGCTGGGAATTACACAGTGAAGTAGTACAGTGAGTCCCACGCGAGAGTTGGCCAATGACGCGGGATTCTGCGACGCGGCGGGCACAGCTCCAACTCCCGAGTGATCAGGTGAAATATCTACGCAAATAAAGCCGCGATCGGTGTAATGATTCAGGTTCTCACATTTACAGTTAAAATTACAATGAAAATAACCACGTACCTCATCACAAGAGCTGCTGGAAATGTTCTTCTCTTGCATCCACACAATACTGGCACCTTTTTAGGAAATTTTCTTTCACACGCATAATTTCAGCTTCCGAGACAGAGTTAATTTCTCTTGTGATATTGTCTTTAAGTTCTTCCAACAGCATGTGACTATTATTTATGGGGAAACTTCAAAAATAAAGTGTATAGGTCAATTTCCCATACATTAGAAGAACTTGAAGACAATATCACAAGAAAAATTAACTCTATTTCGGAAGCTGAACTTATGCGCATAAAAGAAAATTTCCTAAAATGGTGCCAGTATTGTGTGGATGCAAGAGGAGAATATTTTCAACATCTCTTGTGAGGAGGTACATGGTTATTTTCATTGTAATTTTAACTGTAAATGTGAGAACCTGAATCATTATTTGCTGTGCCCGCTGCCACGCAGAAACCCGTGTTATTGGCCAACTCTTGCATGGGACTCACTGTATTAAATTACACTAAATACAATTTGGTCGGCCGCGGTGGTCTAGAGGTAGCATGCCCGCCTCTAGATCCGCAGGGCGCGGATCAAACCTGGCCGTGGTCGATGGATTTTTCAGGACGTAAAAATCCTGGGCACGGAGTCCTCCGGGAAGGACTTTAAGCTGGGGGTCCCGTGTCGTAGATTTACGGCACATAAAAGAACTCCAAGCCTAAATTAGAGCCTCTGGACAAAATTTCTCGGCCCTTTCACGTCCAAGAAATACTTAGTTTCCAGAGGGGGGTTGCGAGGCGATGGGCTTACCACCTGTCCCTCTACCCTCTCTCGGAAAATAAGCATATCAAAACTAGTATAGGTAATGAAACCTCCATTGGAGGCCCCTTCGCCCCACCTGGGGATCATAGGGTACCAGATACCAGATACAGAAATACAATTTCAGGTTTCTGAGCTTGTAACTTTTAAATTTGTGATGTTTGGAAATAAGAACATGAAAGAAACTTCAATTATTTTTACTCAATTTGATTTTATCCAGATAAAATGCCTGGCATTTTTCAAGTGGATAAAACTGGTAGCTCTGCATTTGCACTCAGTAGTCCTAAGTAGGCCTACTACAGGTTCTGAGCTTGTAACTTTTAAATTTGTGATGTTTGGAAATAAAAACATGAAAGGAACTTCAATTATTTTTATTCAATTTGATTTTAGCCGGATAAAATGCCTGGCTTTTTTCAAGTGGATAAAACCGGTTAAAACCAGGCCGGCTTTTTCATAACAACCCTGTGAATGATTGACCCAATTAATAATTAATAAAGTAATGCATCAATCAATTAATTAATTCATGTATACATTCATGAATTAATTAACTCATCCATTCATTATTGAGTGCCAGTATGGTACTTTGTGAGATTGTGTGCGGGATGGGAAAAGTCTGTCCGTGTGTCTTTACGCGCGATAACTCAAATATGCTTTATTGGAATTTCATGAAACTTGGTATATGCATTTATAATGTCCATGGGAAGACGTCTGTTGATATTGGGCCAAATCGGTTGGCCGGTACCGAAATAACGCCAAATTTAGTGCCTTTTTATGGTATTATATAAAAAAAGGTGCAGTAACTCAAATACGCTTCATCGGATTTTCATGAAACTTGATATACTCATTTATATCGTCCATGGCAAGAAGCCTATTTATTTTGGACCAAATCAGTTGAACGGTACCAGAGTAACAAGTAAATAAAAGTAACATTTTTAAAAAATCATGGCTATACTACAATGCCGCATTTTTTATAATGAGGGCTTTGATGCAATGCAGTCAGATGTTTGTTTACTTCGTTGACCTAGTTGAAATTGATTACTACATGAATACTGTTATATGGGTGATTCTTCAAATACAGGAAAATTTGTGTTCCGGAGTGTTATTTCCCTTCAAATTCAACTTAAAAAAAAATTAAAATAAATGTTTGTTTCTACTACTTCCAAACCACAACTATCACCACAGTATAAGTATTAATACAGTACAGAAACTCAGCCCGTTTTTCTGCCAGCCGAGCATGCGCGCGAATTTACTAGCGATCATAGCGGCCATATAGTAAGACTACAGAAACTACTCCGGGAAGTATGTAAATAAATAGGAGTGTTGTATTAATTAGAACACGCTATATTCGAAAGGACCTTATTATTCTGCTGTAAATTTCAGTAATAATAAAAGACAAAATCCTGAATTGCATTTCTTCACTTTCTTGAAACATCCAGAAAGGTAAGAACGAAAATAAGTAATATTTATTGTAGGTCTACTGGCTTACTCGTGATTCTGGTGTGGTTATGTTTCAAGTTACTTTAATGTAATATTTTTATATGTTATTCTGTTGTAATGATTTCTGGTGTATAAAATAGGTCATTAATGGTCGACAAGAAAACCTAGTAACAAAATATGTAAAATATTTGAGTGAAAATTACCGTCTATGCTTGACACACGCCGAAAACAGACAGTTTATGAATTCCTATAAAAACTCGTTAATTAAAACTGCTGTACCGACGGTGTCTTCAATTCCAAATGCTCATGAATTTTTTGTTTTGTTTAATGGAGTCCATCCTGCAGTAATTGACGCTACGTAGACCTACAATAAATTGAAGTCGTATATTGCCATATAAAGCAAAGAATCAAAATACACTGTCAACAATGATGTGCAGGATGAACAACGTGACAGACCTATAATATAATTTACGTAATTAATATGTAGGCTATTTATTATCATAATTTGAATTATAAATTATATTAAAGGGCAATGATTTTAAAGGAAAAATACTAGGCCTAGGTACAGTCCTTAACAGTAGCCTATTTAGGTATCGTTTACCTCTTCTTAACTAGAATATCTCAATACATTATCTGTTTTATTATTTCTTAAATTTAAAATTAGATTTGCATTAAATAAAAATATTCTGTATTTTTCTCTTTTAACATAACATATTTTGCGATGTGTTTATGTATTTTCCCAAGCCATTTCATATGATGAGAATGTAGCTTTACTCAATCTCCGCATGGAGCGTTAGTGTCGTCCAGTCAACATGTTGTCATAGGACTTTTAACACACAGTTTCTTTACTGTATTAATACTTATACTGTGCTATCACTTTGAAATGTCACTAAGTTTAAATTCTGATATTCCAAAATCGAATTTAATTCAATGAAATGTCATCCACATGCCCTGTCCCAAACCTCGGTTTTGTATATTCTAATGCATTTTTCCACAAAACAAAATGTTATTTCCTTTTCAACTTTTTTCTTGTCAATGAGTATGAATGTGTGAAGAATAATAACCCCTAAAAAATAAAATGAAATAAAATTGTCACCCCACCTAATCTACATAAAGAATGTCCCAAGGGTTTTTGGTCATCCACATGGCTGAAAAGAATGGAATTTTTTCTGCAGAAATGAGAAATTTGTATAACTGGCAACAGTGTTAGAAAGCCAACAGGGCAGCTTGTGGTTGAATTGTAAGGTTGAATTTTGCTTGCTTACAAACAGTTTAGGATTAACAAAGGACTTTGGATCATTTTCAAGGAAAGCGTTTTTATTCCCCGTCATTAACATGGCTTCTAGAAAGTAGGCAGAAAGTGAATATTTATTAATTTTGATTATGCACTATGATAAACCTTCCAATTCAAAGTGCTTGACTGAAGTTGAGCTTACAGAGGTTTAGGAATGGCTTGCTGAGACCACTTAAACTCCTTTTTTGTCATCCACATGCCTGATTTTTGTGTCATCCACATGCCTCATGAAGGGGTATGTGGATGACTCTCAAGTCATGTAGATGATAAATGTAGGATACTATTGTGTTTGCGGTGTCTGTGACCTGTACTTAAGATCTTAAAACTGATTAAATGAATTTCTGCTTGATTCCCCCTCCCCCAAAACCATAAAAACACAGTCTCGTTAAGTTTACATTAATTCCGGATTATGCACACAAATTTGCAAATTTGGGGCAAAATCAACTGAAGTATGCTGAGAAAAATATAAAATCGCATAAAGAAAAGCAGATTGTTGCCAAAGTTAGTCATTAATGTGGCCTTCTGCCATCCACATGTACACGGATCTCATTCACATGGCTTTAAAAAATAAATAAATTAAAATAAGTAAAAATATAAACATTTAAGCTCTGCTGGTGTCATATTATAATCAAGTAACCCCTGAAGTATTTTAGTGATTTTTTTGAGATTTTTAAACAAAGTAAAAAATTTGGATTTTAGGCTACACACTCCAAATTTTCTCGTATTTGAAGAATCGCCCATATACAGAAGGTACATTTCTGTGAAATAATTAGCGGAGTTATTTTCCACTGAATTTTGTGAAATGTTGACATAGGCCTATTTTAAGAATTTCAAGTTGCAATAGTATTCTGGAGGTCCTGGATCAAATCCCGGAGCCGGTCAATTTGACATGGATTTTGTTAATTTTATTTTTTATTTTTATGTGAGTCATGGTATCAAGGTATCACAAATCTGTAGTTCTGCTGACGCTGGTCAATTTTAATCTGATTAAAAAAACTTATTTTCTTCATATCATAATTGCAATTATAATTGATTCAACAAAAACATTCTGGCACTTTGTTATATCAGTTTACCTGATTTTATTTAATTATTCAATTCATTAATTAATCCGTCAATTAGTTTATTTATCCACCCTTCCATCCATCCACTCATCCATCCATCCACTCATCCATCCATTAATTCATTCATCCATCCACATATCCAACAATCTATCTATTACTTAATTTATTTCTGGATCAATGGATGGATAGATGGATGAATTAATAATTAATGGGTGGATGGGGTGGATAAATGGATGTAATCGTTCCCAAGATGGGGTGGATGGATGGAAGAATCAATGAATGAATGAGTGGATGAATAAATGAATGAACGGATGAGTTATGATCTGATTGATTGCTTGATCTATGGACTGATTGATTAATGGATGGATGGATGGCTGGATGAATGGATGAATGTTTGATTTATGGGTGCATCGATATAAGGATGGATTCATTAAATAGGTATCCAACAATCTATCTATTACTTAATTTATTTCTGGATCAATGGATGGATAGATGGATGAATTAATAATTAATGGGTGGATGGGGTGGATAAATGGATGTAATCGTTCCCAAGATGGGGTGGATGGATGGATGAATGAATGAATGAATGAGTGGATGAATAAATGAATGAACGGATGAGTTATGGTCTGATTGATTGCTTGATCTATGGACTGATTGATTAATGGATGGATGGATGATGAATGGATGGATGTTTGATTTATGGGTGGATCGATATAAGGATGGATTCATTAAATAGGTAGATGGTGACACAGGTAAAAATTAATTAATGAAGGGCAAAGTGTTTCCTCAATATGGCTACTAGTTTATGAAACTTAAATTTTATATACGTAAAATTATTAACTATATTACAATTATACATCGTTACATTTTTTTAAAATTGAAAACATACCGTAATTAAAATTTCATCTTGTAAAGTTGAAATAATTTATTGCGGCGTCCCAAACTGTTCATTCGTTCATTTTCTGAATTTAACGTTTTCACCATAGACCAAATTTACAAGTACGTCATACTGGATTATTTTCATAAACATCGTGACAATTACAAGTCAGAATCTCACGTATATAGGCCTAACACACGAAGGAATCAATTTAATTTATTGCTTGAACCAAAACGTGTTACAACTGCTGGAGCTAAGCACTGTTCAAGTTTTAGCCCAAGACTATTCAATTCATTTATTACCAACCATCCTAATCTAAATAGGTTAAACAACAAACAATTTAGGTCTAAAATTAGAAAATTTGTATAATTATTACTTCTGTTTTCTACTATTACTGTTATAACTTTTTCATATTAAACTTTAAAATTTGGATAGAACTTAATTTCTTTGTTTTTTACTAAAATTTGAACTAATAAATTGTTATGTATTATTATTGTATTACCTCGTACCTTTGTATTGTAAATAGAACATGTTCTAACCTTTTATACATAATATTTTGTCATACTTCTCCAAATTATGTATTGTTTTAAGTAATTATTTAGTATAAGTTTTTCTAATATATTGAACTGAACCACCCCCGAACACAAGCTCTGCTTCTTCGGGTGGTGTATCAACTTTTTTTAAATATATTTTTCGTGTAATTTGGAACAATAAATTGTAATTGTAATTGTTCATCTATTAATTAATCAATCAATGCATCAATCAATCCATCCATCATCCAGTCAGTAATTCATCCATTGATAGATCCATTCATCCATTTAATAATTAATTAATGCTTAATGATTAATTAATGGATGAATGATTGATTGATGGATTCATTTAATAATGGATGGAAGGATGAATGATTGAATGGATGTATAAATCACGGATGGGTGGATGGGTGGTTGCACATACACACACCATATAGGCTATGTGTGTATATATATATATATATACAGTGTGTCCCACGCAAGAGTTGGCCAATGACGCGGGTTCCTGCGGCGCGGCGGGCACAGCTCCAACTCCCGAGCGATCGGGTGAAATATCTACGCTAATGAAGCCGCGATCGGTGTTATGATTCAGGTTCTCACATTTACAGTTGGAATTACAATGAAAATAAACACGTACCTCACCACAAGGGATGTTGGAAATGTTCTCCTCTCGCATCCACACAACACTAACACCATTTTAGGAAATTTTCTTTCACGCGCATAACTCCAGCTTCCGAGACAGAGTTCATTTCTCTGTGATAGGCCTATGTGATATTGTCTTTAAGTTCTGCTAACAGTATGTGAATATTATTTATGGAGAAACTTGAAAAATAAAGTGTATAGGTCAACTTCCCGTACATTACAAAGGAAACGGGTGAAATATCTACGCTAATAAAGCCCGCTCTTGGTGTAATTGTTCAGGTTCTCACAAAGAAAAACATATGTGATTTATTACATCATCTTGCAAGGACGCAAGACGTCGGTTTTTAGCAAAATTCCCAGGTGTACGTCCTCCAAGCAGAGAAGCCGTGCGAAAACTTGTAAGCAAACTTCAGGAAACTGGTTCGATTCTCGATAGTAACTTAAACGAGGGACCAAGCGGCGCGTACTTACTGAACAGAAATTAGATCAAACCCAAACACATTAGAAGAACTTAAAGACAATATCAGAAGAGAAAATAATTCTATCTCGGAAGCTGAACTTATGCGCGTGAAAGAAAATTTCTTAAAAAGGTTCCAATGTTGTGTGGATGCAAGAGGAGGACATTTCCAACATCTCTTATGATGAGGTACGTGGTTATTTTCATTGTAATTCCAACTGTAAATGTGAGAACCTGAATCATAACACCGATCGCGGCTTCATTAGCGTAGATATTTCACCCGATCGCTCGGGAGTTGGAGCTGTGCCCGCCGCGCCGCAGGAACCCGCGTCATTGGCCAACTCTTACGTGGGACACACTGTATATATATATATATATATATCTTTTATATTTAAATCCAATTTTCAGTGTGTGGTTGAATGTTTCCCCTTCTGCCATTACAGTTAACTGATCTATTTGTGCTACCTGGAAACCTGTTTAGAAACAAGCTGTATAATATAAATATAATATCATATATATACATATGATATTATATGAAGTTATACATATATTTTAGAGGTACACCGTGGCGTAGTGGTTGAGGCACTGCACTACAAACCAGAAGGTCGCGGGTTCGATTCTCGATGAGGTCGGTGGGATTTTTCAATTGGCCTAATCCTTTTGGTGGCACTATGGCCCTGGGGTCTACTTAGCCTCTAAGAGAAATGAGTACCAGGAGCAATCCTGGCGATAAAGGCAGCCAGTGTGTAAGGCTAACAACCTAACCACTTTCATGTGCCAAATGTCTAAAATCTGGGAGCCTCATCTCCTGGAACCCTCTGAGCCTCCATGGCATGTATAGGGAATGCTTTGCACTTTATACATATATTTATATAATAATTATATATTTATATAATAAATATTATTTATATTAGATTTCATATTATGTATTATAAACAGGGTCTCACGGAGAGCGATTGATAGGGACATGAATTCAGTGAAGAGTGGTATAAAGAGGGGAGGGATGAAGGAAAATTCAGAATGATGGAAAGCTAGACAAATCGGATGGTTGAGAGTGATTAGGGGATAAAAGAATATTAATAGATGAAGTGACTATTTTATGGAAGCTTTCTACAACCAGTGTGCGTTTTTAATAATGCTGTTATGATTTATGATAATATGCTATATGGTTTGTTGTTTATTGCTTACTACCAATGTTGAAACATAAGCATATAACCTAAGAATTTAAAGTTAATGTTTCAAGGTAATGCAGATATTTTCTACTAGATATAATTTACATTTGCCATTACCTGTGCTAACGTAATTAATAAATTTTCATGTAATTTTGTTTGCCTTAGTGAGTATAAGGAATTATTTCGTGCAATATTGAATACTTTCATGCTTAAGAGAGCTGCCATATTGTTTACAATCGTCGTTCGTCAAATGCTCACCAGAGCCGCTGTGATCGATTCAGCATTACCAACTAACCGCAGATTACGCTGAAACCAGCTCAGCGCGTGAAATCTAGCGAATTATAAATTTCGACACATTGTGTGATTGGAATTTAGAAACTTCATACGAATTCATAAAGTAGACGGTGAAAAATCGTACAGTAAATGAATGCAACATTTTCCATACGTTAGATTAATAGTTTTCCGTAATGACGCCTCAGGATAAAGCATGTCAAATATCTCTAAAACCACTCATTGGAAAACGGAAACTCGTATGTTACTACAACACCTGTCCTTAACCTCACTTGTTCATATGTCATTTCAATACATCGACGGTTGGACTAAACAATTAAAGGAAAAGTCTTTGTCTTTAATTAGGGACTTCAATTAATGAATTTAATGGTAATTCTGGTAATGACGTAATGAATTAACCTTATTGGTGAAACCTAACTCAGGGCGGCAAATCTCATCGAATCAGAATTAATATGACATAATTTGTTTATGTTATACCAATTGCGCAATCAATGCGTATAAAAATCGCTCGGGGCAATCCACGCCCGCCTTTTCGCCAGTAATCATCTCAAGAACTGCACGCAAGTTTGTCGCCGATTTTTCGGCCAAACAAAGACATCATGGGTACCAGTTAGTTTCAGCTGCCATGAATAGTCAATAACAGCACGTGGCTGTGTCGCCACTCACAACATGGAACATAGAATTCATGGATCTTCTAATTAGTTTCTATTAATACAGTTCATATACTACGCTTCGCCTATATATATTACTGATACAATATAGTGTATTATACTACGCTTCGCCTTCATACAATTTGTCATAATGTAGTGCATCGCTCATAACCTCCAAGTGCTTCACAACACAACATTGTATGTAGTACGTCGCTCATAACCTCCAAGTGCTTCACAACACAACACTGTACAACATGTAACTATTTCATCATTCTCCTTGGCAAGGTTATGTACAACACTGTAAATTTATTTAACCAAATCTTGGTGATGGAATCATTATTGTTCACTGCACATTGCCAACGTAACTAACATCAAGATTGTGTCACAGTCATTACATCAACCTCAAGTCAACCTCAAGAGAACAATACTCAAGAAGATTTAAATCTATCACTCATTCAACTCAAGACTGTGCTTCAAACAGTGTTAAATTTCTTCAATTTTATTTTGTTTTTATTTCTATATGTGTAATCAGTGATCTTTATGAGTGATCAGTGCTTTCGCCGCTCATTTCACTAATAAATAGCAACCTCCAGTATTTAATAAATAAATAAATTACTAACCCCAAGGTTTGTGAATTTCTTATTTTTGATTTACGATGTAGGGTCCAAATTCAGTTTTTATCCTTTTACCCTTTCCTTCTTATACGGTCCGTCTTACCAGAGGTATAACCCCCTACAACCAATGTAATATTGCAATTTGAAAAATGCGCTCGGGAAATTTTTAAAAATCGCTCCTGTAAGTGAGCATATCTAGTTAGCTCTGATCAAAATAGAAAGGGCTCACTGTCACCGTAATACTCGACCGGTGCATTTTGAAAAGAAAGAGCGAGATAGCAGGAGAAAGTTATTTGTGTAGAACACAAAGACGGCTGCAGGCAGAAGCTGAGAATCTGTTAACATAAGATAGCCTAAATAAAATAAAGCTAGCAAGTGATTTCGTTTGCATGTACGATATTAACTATATTTAACCCTTTTAAATTCTTGTTTCTTAAAGATTTCTATATTATTTTAAACAGCAAGAACACAAGATGCCATGACCGAGAGCCCCTACAGGCATCGTAGCCACTGCGGAAATTCTACAAAACAAAGCAATTTTGGCAGAGGTGATCGACCTGTTGTCGATCACCGATGCTTTTAGAGATGACAATACTGGCTAGCTAGGCATAGGCTTATAAGGAATACCTTCACTTGCGACAGGTGCAACGGGGCCTGCACTCTAACAAAATCTGCTAGAAGCATAGATGGAAAGGAATGGGCATGTCCTGTATGTA
Organism: Ectobius pallidus; assembly: GCA_964059195.1. Classification (NCBI taxonomy): domain Eukaryota; kingdom Metazoa; phylum Arthropoda; class Insecta; order Blattodea; family Ectobiidae; genus Ectobius; species Ectobius pallidus. The sequence continues at coordinate 43,322,734 of CAXKWD010000008.1, forward strand.
AACAGAAGAAAACCATACGGCATGGATCTTTCTTTTCGCAAAATCACTTGTTCCTCTTGCAAGTAATGCTATTGACTTTATCTTCGGCATCAAATGTGCCACAAGAGAATATAATGACAACGGCTCGTATTGGTAGCAATCACACTGTTATTGATCGGTCTAATTTCTGCTGGGGGGAATGCGAGGAGCATTTGCTCAAACATGCAGGCGCTATTGGCGGGATGGATGCGAATGGCATGCCGATAATATTGTGGAAATTGATGAGAGCAAATTTTTCCACAGGAAATACCATAGAGGTGTTTTCCATGAGGGTCACTGGGTCTTCGGTGGCACTGAAAGAGGAACGGGAAAGTGTTTCCTCGTGGCAGTGCTGGATCGTACGGCTGCCACCCAGGAAGCGCTGATAATTCAGCACATTTTGCCAGGTTCTCACATAGTTTCAGATGGCTGGGCGGCTTATGCTCATATTGATCAGATCAACAACGGAGTTTATATGCATTCCATTGTGAACCATAGGGAGAACTTTGTTGATCCTTATGACTGAGATACACACACGCAGACTGTGGAAAATATGTGGATGCGGGCAAAAAATAAATTAAGGCAACAGCATGGTACGGTACCAGAACTGTTTGCTTCTTATTTACATGAATTCATGTATAGAAGTGCATTTAGAGATAATATGGAAAAGCTGATCAATCAGTTCATAGTAACCTTATCCGAGAATTACGGCATTTAAGCCTAATTATTGGAAGATGGCCGAGACATTGATCAGTTCTTTGAAGTATGTTGAAATAAAATTTCTATACGAGAATTCGTGAAATTAATTTGTAAATGGTTTTCTGGTGCTCCCACCGAATTGCTTCTTTCCTTTTTTGCGATCATTCACAAATTTTCAAGGTTGATTGTGTGAAATTCCTGTCATTGTTTCAACGAAACATCACCTGTGATTTGCAATAGAATGCGTGTATGTACTGTTAGTGGTACCTCGATATTGACATAAGTACCTTTCGCCATGAAATATGTGGAGACTGGCATTATGTATTGTAATGTAGGGGCCTTCTGGAGTTAATGCACGTCAATTAGGAACTTTCATGAATAAATATTTTTCAGTTCCTCTTACTACCACAACTCCGAAAGATCCACTGTGGTTTTTCTATGGAAATGTTATGATTTCTCAGTTTTCATTTCACAGGTGTGCTATTAATATCTAACCCGCCATGGTACTTGCCTTGTCCAAATACGTCTCATACTTTCTCATGCAGAAATACTTCAAAGCAATGATGGTAATGCTGATACGAGCCTCATGTCTTATATTTGTAAATGTGGGGTTGCTAGATTTCATGAATTGGAAACCAAATAGAAATTTGTGTTTTTAATGCTTGAATATTCAGTCCTGAAATTTGAATGTTTTACATTTAAAATCGAGTTTCAGTAATAAGTTATAAAATCTTGAAGTTGTAATTCACTATCAAAATCTAATATATTTTTTGTCCTTATTTTAGTACATTTTAAATCTGTAATCTGGCTACCTGAGAAGGACTGGCCAAAGGGATGATGTGGAGTTATTAATTTCGAAGTGGCATCAAAATAAATTTAAGAAAATCAATATTCATGTATTAGCCTACATATTCATCAGATTATTGATATATGTCTGAAAAGAATAGACGACTTTTTCTCGTATTTTTTTATAAACTGTAGTAATCCACAATTTCTTTTTTAAATTAAGTATTTCTGCATTTGCAACAACGTGAAGGCAGTGGCATAACTTACACCCCCACACGGCAGGGGGCAGAGGACTAGAAGGAGCCCAAAAGTTGATGAGAATTTTCTGGTAATTTCAATCACGCGCATACATCTGATATCCCATGAAGCTTACTAAACCTATTCATTGCCTTTCTTTTAGAAGGCCCGAAGGCAACCGCGATTGTTCAGAACGACTTGATACGAAAATAGGTGTAACAACAGTAGCAGAAGTTATGAGACATTCCTGTTCCAATTATTCTGAAAAGAAATTCTGTCATTTCATTTTAATTTCTCTTGGGCCCCACCAAATATGATTAAAGTTAAGAGTTAAATGAGAGAGGAGTGCAATGTACAGCATAGCTTTACATGTGTAGCGTACTCATAGTAGCCTATAATATTGTCGGATAAGCTGAGTCCCTTACTATACCGATTTCTATACTAATAAGTAGGGTTCGGATGTTTGTGACATGTCATATTTTTATCCTGGCCTCCATTCTCGCTGCAAACACAAATTAAACATGAATTGCACGCTTGTTTTCCTGATCGTACCGTTTATATTTTGCATATAAAGTCATATTTTGGTAATTTTTGTGGTCTTGGTCATATTGAGGTCTTTTTTGTGGTGTTGGTCATATTTTGGCCATACTTTTAATATAATGTCATATTTAAGTTATAAATTCGATAAACGAGTACAATTATACAGTGTATGTACCGTACTACATGTTCGAGTTAAATTTGAAATTTCATTAAATTAATGTTCTTGCCAAATTAATAGTAGGCTAACTTAAGTTTTGAAATTAATGCAATTGTTCATATTTCATAGGGACATGCATGGTCTATGAAATATTACAAGTATATGGAGCTGAATAAGGGAGCATACAGGAGAAAATTCTTTAAAAATAGAAGTTCATTGCAAGTTAAACTGTAAATCACTTGTAAAATTGTTAAAAAGTGATTACGTGATTGAATTCATGTGATGTACGAATGTAGTATCTTTAAACGTTTTAAATAGGAACATTCATTTTTTTGAAAATACGTTATTTTATTAGGTAATATTTAGAATTTTTGGGTCATATTTAGTCATTTTTAAGGACATATTTGCAGGCATATTTATGCTTTCTTATGTCATAAACATCCGAACCCTACTAATAAGTCATGCCATGCTAGTCGGGCTAGGATTTCTATGATATACAGTCAGTCAAATAAAAAAAGTCGGGCGTTATTTCATAAAGTATCACGAACGAGCATATGCGCATGTACAGGAAGACTTAAGATTAGGTTCACACATGCCTCTTGTCTATCCCTTTATTTTCTTGATTATTTAGTCAGTCTTGTTCCAAAACAAACATGTATAGAAGGCTGTGGCTATATGCCTCAAATCCGCCATATTCTTGGTTGCAAATATTTATAATATTAATAATTAATAGATTCGCGAGGGATATGTTTATTCAAGGAGCATTTTTTAAAGATTTCAATTTATAATACCGGTACTTGTAGTGCAAAATCAATAACTTACGCTCAACTTCTGCAACTAATCTAGCATTGAAATACGCGCCCGGCCAGATCCACGTTTCCTATGAAAACTTCCGGTCGCATTATAGTGAAGTTCCCACCTCTGAGCTGCTCTTTCATAAATATGGAACCTTCTCGCTGCTTCAGAGGCCGAAAAATGCAGGTCAATTACAGCCCTAAGTACACTTTCTCTCACTTTAGCATTTGTATGTAGCGATGACACAAAGCAAAATAAATTATGACAATACATTAAATTGAATATCGTGTGTTCGTTTTCCGCGTTGTTCATTTTTCCCCTCGTTCATTTTTTTCCTCCTGTCGCATGGCCTCATATGTTCCGAGAATGGCCTGTATTTTATTTTTTTTTTAGGAAACTTGTGAACTAATGCGTTAAAACTTTAATTTTAACTGCATACGAGTCCCGACGTTTTTTATTTGACCGACTGTACATATTTATTTTTACATTAGACTGATAAAATTATGATTAATGTCTTTACATATTTTATTTTAAATATTTCTTCATTTCTATTGGTGTAGTAAATATTGTTACAGTTATGTCATCACCAAAACCGGCCACCTAAAAAATATGTAAATTTTCTAGTAACATTTTAATATGAGATTTTTGGTATCATTGGGTGATATGAGGATTAAACAAACTTGACCGTGTACCGTAATAATCGGGTGTTGAAACTGACATCAAACCAGCAAACTCCAACGAATGTGTCATTGCAGAAGTGGACACTCCAAGAAGCTTGTTCGCTACTTCTCCAACTTTCTTTTTCATATAAAGACGGGGACGTACTGCAAATTATGCCTCTCTCCGTCACTGGTGTGCCGGAATTTTGTCCAGCAGGAATTATTTTACTTGACTGTTGTAAATCTACAGACATGAGCCTGTCACATTTATACAAACAGAAATACCATCGCCCTGGGCTGGGATTGAACCCGTCTCCTTGAGCACAGAAAGTCTGTGACAGCTCATTTATAGTCGCCAGAACAAGAAGTAAGCAGATTAAGGTTAGTTGTGAAGTAGAGTTTGGAGCTGATCATCCCATTATGAAAAGAGCGAGGACCATGGACATTGGAGCTTTAGGAGTTGTAGTCAATCAGAAGAAAGAGGCAGGTGTTGCTGAAGAACGAATAGAAATCTGCAGAATGGTTAGACTTTTAATGTACATGCATTGAAAGTCTTAAAGACAGTGGTGCCGATGAGATCGAGGATATGAGCTCGTCATACAATGTGGTACAAATTAATGTACGAAACTGAAGTTAATTACATCTCTTGATGTTTATCTATCGATAAACTCTTAAACTCTCGTGGGATTACGTTTGACTATCCAAAAAAGAACACTTGGAACTGTTCCATCTTTTCATATTTTAAATTGGGGGGGGGGGGGTGACAAGAAATTTTCCGCACCGGGTACCACCTAAGCTTGCTACGCCACTGTTTGCAATAGAATAGCACAACTCATTACATGAGTTTTCTATGATGTCAAAAGAATGAAATAACATTATTCTTTTCTAAATTGGAATAAATATTAGCAAAGAAATTGGCCTTAAAATTCAGGCAATTAATTATTATTAATACCCTGGCCATCCCTTCTGAGGCATACTTAATAAGAAACTAGGGCCTATGTTGGGAAAAATGTAAACATTAACTATAAAAGATTCTAAAAGTATAAGCTAATTAACACGCCCGAGAACTTGGTATCAAAGAATTTAAACAAATCTCTGCATTTTTTATAATTGCATTAAAATGAATTATTTCAATTACTACCATGACACTCGTCATCTCACATCAGTTTTGGTGAAATTTTGTGCCAAAATTTACATTAATGGTAAAAAATTCATGGTAGATGAATAGTTAATGACATAAGAATAAGAATAAGAATAAGAATAAGCCCGTGTCATCCCTTTATGGGCAAGGGCCTCCTGCTGTGATGCAGGGTGAGCTCACTTTTGAACCTGCCAGGGGAGCTACTCCTGACAGATTGAACTTTCACTTCACTTGTCACATCTGTTTGTTGACGTATAGTGTCCGTTATTCATGTCCGGCGTGGAGTAGTCGTTTCTCTAACTCCTTCCATGTGCGTCGGCATTTTGCTACTCTGGACCACTGGCCACCCGCCATCTTCTTGAATAGATCAGTCCATCGTACCCTCGGCCTTCCGACGGATCTCCTGCCAGTCCTTGGGTCCCACATTGTGACTGTCTGTGTCCATTTTGCTTGGTCCATTCGGCAGAGGTGGCCACCCCATTTCCATTTCAGTCGAAGTGCAGTCTCTATGATGTCTGTCATTCCTGTCTTACGTCTAACCTCTTCGCTTCTAATTCTGTCATGCAGGGAGATGTTTGTTATTGTACGTTCCATTTTTCTCTGGCACCTCCTCAACAACGTTTTGTCGTTTTCAGTCATGGACCAAGTCTGACACCCATATAACAGTACAGGGTTGATGCAGCGTTCTAAGACGAGTCTTTTTGTTGCTAGTGTTTGTTGTTTGTCACCCAATATAAATTTTAGGGCCCAGAATTTCCTCCATGCTTGCGCTATTCTGCTCTTGATTTCTTTCGTGCTGGTATTGTGGAAGGATACTGTTTGTCCAAGGTAGATGTATTCCTGTACATAGTCCAAGGGGTGGGCATCCACGATAACTGCTGCTTCCTGGTCGTTAGTCATTACTTTCGTCTTGCTGGGGTTCATGTTGAGACCTACTCTCTTGCTTGCCTCGTTTAGTTCCACCAGTTGTTTTCTGAGTTCTTCTGCTGATTTTGAGAATATTACAATATCATCTGCGAATCTTAAGTGCGTGAGGTTACGTCCATTTATGTTTATCCCTAGCTCATCCCATTCCAGTTCCTTAAACACTTCTTCTAACAGGCTGGTGAAGAGCTTGGGTGAAATTGGGTCGCCCTGTTTGACGCCTTTCTGGAGTGGAAATTCCTCTCCTTCTTTATCCATTCTGATTTTTGCTGTGGCATTTGCGTATAGCTTGTCCAGGATTCGGATGTATTTGAGCGGCACTCCTTGTTTATGTAGTCCTAGTAGTACTTGACCTTGGTCCACGGAGTCAAATGCCTTTGTGTAGTCTACAAAGGCTATGTACAGGCTTGTGTTGAACTCTTGTGCTTTTTCGAGTATTTGGTTCAATGTCTGTAAGTGGTCTGCTGTACTGAATCCTGAGCGGAACCCTGCCTGCTCAGGGGGTTGACTCTCATCGAGTATTTTTGTCACTCTTCTGGTCATTATCTTACTGAATATTTTATATAGTGTGGGTGACAGACTTATGGGCCTATAGTTGTTAATGTTGTCCTTAGGGCCTTTCTTGTGGAGCAGTATAATTGTGCTGGTCTTCCATTCCTGAGGTATTACTTCCGTTCTTAAGATCTTGTTGAATAGTTCGGTGATGGGTTTAGCTAATTCTTCCTCAGCTAGTTTTAGACACTCATTTGTCAAACCGTCATCTCCTGGCATTTTATCATTCTTTAGTTCACGTATGGTCTTTTGTATCTCGCTCGTCATCATAGGTGGTACTTCTTCGTCCCTGAGGTTGTTGCTGTCTTTGTTCCATTCACCAGTGGTTAATGCTCTGTCTTTGGAGTAAAGGTTCCTGTAAAAGTCTGTCGCTGCTTTCATTATTTCTGTCCTTACTGCAGTCCTTCTTCCTGTTGTATCCTTTATACCCAGCATCCATTGCTTCCCTTTCCTCATCTCCTTCTTTGCTTTCCGGATTGATGATGTACTTTCGATAATTTCTGCTACTTTATTCCTATTGTATGACCTTAAATCTTTCCTTATCTCTCTTTTTGTTACTCTGTTTAGTTCTGCGTATTCTAATCTATTTTGCTCAGATTCGTCCCTCGTCGCGTGCCTTTCTTCTCTTTGTTTGAGTAGGCTCAGCGTTTTTTCCGTCAGTTTGGTCCTGTTTTTAGTGCTTGTTGGGGGGTGAGTTGTTTGCTTGGCTGCTGCTACGATGGTGCTTTCTAATCTGTTGTATTTCTCCTGGATGCTCACGGCTTCTTCCTCTGGGTTTGCAGCTAGGCGTTTCTTAAGCTCTTCTTTATACATCTCCACTGCTATGTTGCTGTGTGTTAGTGGCCGGGGTTTCACAAACCATCTCCTCTTCTTTTGTATCATTGTTTTGATCCTTATTAGCCTGTGGTCTGAGTCAAAGTTCACGTTGTCACACACTTGGTAGTTTGAGATTATTCTCATGTTGTCACACAGAATGTAGTCTATTTCGTTTTTTGTCCTTCTGTTCGGGCCTCTCCATGTCCACCTGTTGGATGGTGACTTTTTGAAGAAAGTGTTAACTATTTTCAGATTTTGACCTTGAGCGAATTGTATCAGCCTTTCTCCTCTTTCGTTTCTTTCGTCAAGGCCATATGGTCCCACTCCTGGTTCCTGTATGTTTGTCTTTGCTCCCACCTTACTGTTGAAGTCTCCCATTACTACATTTATCTGCGATCTGTACTTGTTTATACTTTCGTCTAACTTGTCATAGAATTCTTCTACGGCTTCTTCCGGGTAGTTTTGAGTTGGGGCGTATACTTGCAGTATGGTCATTTTTGTTCTGTTCAGCATTAATGTTAGGACAGCAATTCGGTCTGTTATGCCTGTTATTTCGTGTATATTGTGTCTTAGGTTTCTATGTATTAGGAATCCTACTCCTCTCTGACCTTTGTCTTCTCCTATGTAACTAAAGATTTTCCCATTTGTAAGTTCTGTTATTGCCTCCCCATGTTTCCTTATTTCACTTAGGCCTAGGATGTCAAACTCTACTTCTTTTAGTGCTTGTTCAAGTTCTAGTTCTTTCTCTTCTGTTCTGAGCGTTCTTACATTGAGGGATCCGATTATTAGTCCTGTCTTTCGGTTGCTGTGGTTTAGATTATTTTCCTTTTTGTGTCTGGCTTCTGTTGCTTTTTCTAATTCCCTGTATCCGCTGAGGCAACTTCCCATTTTTCCCAGTTACCATTTATCTGTATTTTTTGAATGACATAGGAATATAAATTACATGAACTTTGTTAAGAGTGCTCTTTATTTGCAAATTATTAACCTATGAATTTATTTGTTATTCTTTTTTATAGTATTTGTAAATATCAAACAATTTCTCATATCGATTAAACATAGAAATGATCAATTCCAAATTCTTCTAACCATTCCCAAAGTGCAAAATCATGGATAAGTTATAGATTGGACCTGTACAATACAACAAATCTCAAGCAGTCATGGGTTTGCTTTGGGAACAAACCTATTATTACAGATGTTTGGCATATTACAATAGCTATTGTAGATAGATGACGTACATTGCTGGTTTAAGCCAACATAATTTTTGTTTTCTTTCCTTGCAGTTGGTTTCGACACTTCTATGTCTTTGCAGTAGTTTATTCTACATCTTCATCAGTAATTACTGTGGGCATTTACTTCTTATCATGGGAAGTTCCCTCATGGATGGTGATGTTCCTTGATTTACTTGGGTCAAGTAATCGAAAACCACATGGTAAGTAGGCTACTTATTACATTAATAGGGCTATAAAGAACTTTCAAATTGTAGGAATTCAAGGGTAAGCCAAACAGCTTACCGACTCAAATATCCCATAATAGCCTATCCAAATATAGTGGATTGGTTTCTGAAACAAGATTTGTGTTACGATTAGGTTACCAGATTTTTCAATTTCAGTCGAAATGGTATTTTGGTGGGTAGTTTACCTTTTTTACTGTTATAGGCCTAACACATCAAAATAATTATATTAATGAATTTCAAAAGTTACCTTTGTTTAAAAGTTCCAAAGAATGCATTTTGTTGAAGATCTCTTCTTGATTCCAGTTCTGTTGCAAATTCTTGGCAAGCCATGGCAAAGTTACTAAGAGCGAACATAGCTTTGAGTGTCAGTACCAAGTTTTGATCTTTGAGGTGTCCATATCATATTCATGAAAGAAAAACACTCTATTGCAAGCATTGCTTCCTGGTAGACAGAACCAGAGTTGAACCAACTTTTGTAGCTTCTGGATAGGGGGCCATCTTCTGAGAGAAGAATGAGAAATTGTCACTTCATCTTAATCACGTATTAACACCATCTTTGTTCCATTTTGTGATCTTTTCTTTATTAACATATACTTATGAAGAAGAAATTTCATCAAATAGCTGATCTTATTTAAATCACGAGAGCCTCAGGAATGGTGCGCAGGAGAGTTCAGCGGTTGCCACTAAATGGGGATTTTGAAAGTAATGTATATTGAACAAAATGAGCTATCAGCTGTTGAATTAAATACTAGCAGTGATTTGAGATTTGCTCTAAGCAAGAGCATAACTTCTAGAATTCCTCAGCTTGTCAAACAAATTTATGCACACGCCAAGAAACACATAAATCTTAAAAAGAATGTTCAAAGACTTTTTCAAACAAAATTGTTGTTTCAACATAAATTTGTAATTGAGGACTTTTATATTATGTAATTATTGTATAGTGGCTATTCATTATAAAGAAGTAATTTTTATTTATTAAATAGGTAAAATCCAGTGATAGGCCCATTTTGTAAAACCAAGAATCTCTTCATAAAACACCTAATGTCACACATATTTTGTTATAGGCCTACATAGTTATGTGGAGAGGAGATGGTGTCTGGGCAAATGATTTAGTCCGACCCACCCGCCCTAAATGTTACACTTTCTTTTATATCACAATCTAGCGAAAAGTAGTGAAATTTCCGCCATATTACCTTCCCAAAATGATACGAATTTTCGTGATTTTACGTCAGATCTTTGACATCACACCAGCAGAGCAGGTAGAATTCTGGGTAACAGGGTGACCAACATGACAAACCTCGTGGGAAATGCAAGAATTCAGTATGCTCTACTACACTAAATGGCTGTTCATAACCAAACCAAACGAACCTAACCTAACCAAACAAATCTAACCTAACCAAATGAATCTAACCTAACCAAACGAACCTGACCTAACATAACTGCCACTAAAGTAAAATCTACCTGTCACTACTTAATGCAGAGGTAGGTCTGTTCCCGGGCAGGACCGGAGGATGTTTGGTCACCCTGCTAAGCTCAGAAACAAAACAAACATACAAACAAACAAATTGGATTATGCCATTAAATAATTTGTAATTAAGTTGTATTGTAGTCTACACTAATTAATAGTAATATTACTAATTATTATTTAATAAATAAAATTAGGTAAACTGATGTAACAAAGTGCCAGAATGCTTTTGTTTAATCAGTTATAATTGCAATTATGATATGCAGAAAATATCTTTTTTAAATCAATTTCAGAATTAAGCTCCAGATTGATTCATTAAGCAGTGCTTACGGAACAACAGAGGTAAGTAAAATTGGCCAGCTACGGGATTTGAACCAGGTAAATCAGAGAGCGAGTCCAAGATGTTACTGCCTTGGCCACCTCGGTCAGTTTAGCCCGAAGAAAAGGGAAATGTAGCCCCGCTAGGACGATACATTTCATCCAAGAGGACGATATTGCTCCATTATTTGTACATACATGTGTCAAATAGTTGTCAATATACTTTAGAGTGGCTTGAACCTGTTCATCTTGAAGTACAGAGTTCTGGAATGCATGGTTTGTAATTATTGATGTCTAGGGCCCTGATTTATTGGTGAAATAAAATGGCTGATTTCTTTGTTAACTTCCTTCTATTTCGGTGGGTATTTCGTGAAATAAATTACTCATTTGGAACATTGCACAATGATAAACTTTGCTTCTTTATTTACATGAACTAACACCCCTCCCCCATTTCTATATTCTTCTGCCCTTATATGAACTGAAGTAACTTTCAATTTAGGCATGATTAGAGTTATTATTCAAATATAATGACGAGAAGTACTATTGTAATTTCTACTAAACACCATCAGATAGCCATTTGCAAACAGAAGTGCCAACCATACCACTGTGGATAAAAGACGAAATCTGTTGAATACAAGTAACAAACATTATACACTCTTCTGTTGTAATTGATCATAGGCATCGCTAACTTGGCAAAGACATAGCAGGAAAGGAGTGTACTCAACAGTACATACCAGGTCACAGACAATTTTTGCATAAATTCTGCAATCTTTGTAATCGATCAGAAATATCAATATATCGGTAAATCTTCGACAGCCACAGAAACAGCAGAAAAAAAGCATGCTGCTACGAAATAAAAAAAATACAGTACATCAAAACACAATATTGTGATTTTAAGGCACATTTTCGTGCTCATTTCTCACTTTACGGACAGAAGGGGCATATTTCGTGCTTATAGACACATTTTGCGGAATCGAGTAAATTTCGTGATATTTCGTGGATTCAATTTGGTTCATATTGGTATTTTAAGCATATAAAAACTAAATATAGTATACTATTTTCACCTTAAGTTCAAAGTAGATGTAAACAAACTCTAATGTACCACTCCGCCGAGCATGTGACATTACCACGTGGAGATTTACCCGCCACGGAAAGAAACGGAATGAGGATTTGTGAATATTCCAGTGTTCTCAATGGTACTTTTTTATTACTTTTTTATGACATGCACCATTGTTGAAAAATGCTATATTTATTTTGAAAAGATTAATACATCTGTACAAAATTATGCTTAATATTAGTATTTAAGAAAGTCTTAGACAGTTAACAAGAAAATATTAACGATTATTAAAAATTACTCTCATTTTGCAATGTTGGCTACCCTCTTCAGAGGCATTTTCTTTTTGAATGTTGTTCACTATTCATTAATTTCTTTTTGTAACCGCTCCAATCCTATCAGAGCTGTAGGTTACATGCAACTTTTGACAACATTTTTGTATTGTTCTAGCACATGACTTTCTTGTCCTCACGTACGTGTTGTATAGCCGATATAAATAAATAAATGAACGCACATTCAGCAGGTCATACCAAATTCTTGGGAGGGGGCTATGGCAAGTTCGTTCCAAGATGGTGTGCTTGAGCATGCGCACAGCCGTCGTAAACGCCTACAATTTACATCCGTTGTAACGGTTTAATTAGTTCACTTAGTTATTATGCATCAGGAAAATCTGACCAAATTAATTTTGTTTCATATACAGATCTGCTTCAGAAACGTGTTTTTAAATTTCTCTACACGAAAATACCTACAAAAAGGTAGGGTTTGAACTGAACTATTTTATTAAGAGCAAGAGTGTGCATACTAAGCAGCAAAAGTTACAGTTCGTCCACTAGCCAATGAGGTGCTTCCTTGTCACGTTGCTTTGTTTACAACAACTTTGAACTTAAAGTGAAATTAGTATAAGGGAGGTTGTTTTATAAAATTTTGCGTTTATCGTTATTACCAAAAAATACGGCCCCTATTGATGTCCATTTCCCAGATAAATTATATAATTGTTAATGACATTTATTAGTAGGTGATTAATAATCATGTTACAAATAGTGCACATTAGTAGGTCATGTAAAGTTATACAGTGATAAATCAATTACTGAAGATGGAAATAAATAAAGTAAAATATTTTACGTTAAGTCTTGCCTCTCATTAGGCGGCTCCCAGCGCTTGGTCAATGTGCTCAACGCTGCCCGGCCCGTTTCTAATCTGGATATCTTGGGTTCTATTGATCCGATGTTCAATTTCGTTTTTGCATTTTAAAGGCAAAATATTTCTCTATAACGTTTATATCAGTCACTTTTTCGAAAAACGCAACCGTTAGTCTAATAATCCGCAAAACGTAAATTTCAAAAAACAAACTTTTTTTAGTTTTGACCAATAAATACTGGTTTTTTGGCTATACACATACAAAACAAGAATGTAGCCAACGACATGAAAAAAAGAAATTCAAGATTGATATACCCAGTCCCGAGATACACCCACCATATTTGAAAGCTACCTCCTCATGATGGCCCCCCCTGGACTTTTTTGCTCCACATGACCCCAGGAACACGTGGTATAAGTTTCATTCAATCCCCTCAAATTATAATGACCTGGTCAATTTTGGGGGTCTGGCACATGGACTATGAAGGATTGGTTGCAGTAAAACAGATTGAAAATTCAAGTTTCAGGTAAAGTGTCATTGAAGTGGCCAACTATAACCAAACCTGACTGTCCCATTCGAATTCTCCTTTCTCCTTTCTACATTATCTTGACTGAATATTATATTTCTGTAAAATTCTCCTTCCTGCCAAAACCTCTTCATTTTTTTGGTGCCACAACAGTGTGTTCTCATAACACCACTATTACAATATCACAAATCTTGCTACAAATTCAATATTTTTTCGTGTGAATACATCTTTAACATATTATTAAACCCAATAAAAAGAAGTGTTTAAAAAATCTACTCTTATACAATTTAACGGCCCTAAATAGCGTTCTTGCTCGCTCGCCCGCTTCGTGAGACATCGGGTATACTCGGCGATGTTCGTCTCTCGCAGTGTAAACTTTCATGACGACTACAAAATTAGGAAAACAGTTTCTTTATTATATAAGGCCTAAGTGAAATGAACACAAATATTCTACTTTTATTTTTACTTACAATTTTCATAGCTCTGAACCACAAACATTTTTAATAATCTACCAGTGTAAATTTCTTAAAAATCCTGGAGTCAATGAATAATGGCGGGCGAAGCCGGGGACACCAGCAGTAAAATATTGATGGTTTAACTCTTGAAATATCACTGATAATAATAATCCAAACAAACCATTCCTTCCCTTGAAACATTATATAATTTCTGAAAATTACACTGAATTGATCACATAAAATTCACATCATATTCATCTGTCAACAAACAGTTGAGAAACAATACGTATTATCAGTGTTAGGTGGCTTTGGGACTGCATAAAACTTACGATATAATTAATTTCTGTAATCTACATACTGATAGGAATGTATTTTGAAGGAAAAAGCATAAGATATCCAGATAAGTTTCATATTTAAGCATCATTTTAACCATGGCAAAGCCACGGGCACCTCCTAGTATATTACAAGTCAGTGGATAAAAGTTAAAATCACCACACAACGTTTCAGCTCTCCCCTGTTTGACATTCCAAAGAACTGGAAAGAAAGACATTTGAGAAACAGTGTTTTTATTGATGGTGACCATGACGAAACTCAATCTTCATGGTCAGTACTGTGTGAGAAGTCACCTGAGGAAGACTCCAGGGGAGAGTTGAAACGTTGTGTGGTTATTTTAACTTTTATCCACTGACTTGTAATATATTTTTTAAACACTTCTTTTTATTGGATTTGTATCAGTGGAAATTTTGGACCGATATGGATGTTTCATATTATTAAACGATGGAACCTTGCATTCTACAATGTCTTCGTTACAAGTGACCATATCCAAGATGGTGCACACTAGTATAAATGGTTTTCCAAGCGCTGCTCATGAAATTGATAATTTTACAAGCAGTAAATGTGTTAAATGCAAGAAAATAGTAAAAAAAATGGATCTATGTGTATCTGATGTGAGGGACAATACCATTTCAGATGTGGAAATGTTGAGGTGAGTGACAATAAAGCCTTATAAGTGACCGGTTATGTTTAAGTTGTATACAACAAAGATCTGTCACAGACTGATGTGAAACCACTTGGACTGTTGAATCTGTTGACCCATTTGATAAAATTTTAAATATCAAAATGATAGTAAACATTCTTCAGGCTGATTTGCAAAAGTTGAGAATGGAAAATGAACTTCTCAAAATGAAATTAAGTGCAATTAACACTGAAAATAACATTCCTGTTCATACTATGAGCAAAATTAATGCCAATCCAAAGAGGAGATGGGAATCTGCATGGAAGAAAAACATTACTAGGAGTAAGATTATCCCAAGCAAACAGTTACTACATTTTCATGCAGAATTAAAATTGATCTGAATACAATTCCATTCCATTATGATCCTGTTTTCAGCAAAATTTTAGATTATATAGACCAGTGAAACCATTCTCGCCATACATGTGAACGCTGCGAGGACAATGAGGACTAATGAAAAGCCTACTTTAGCATACTGATGCCCGAGTGCACCATTCTCCGGTTTTCTCAGCCGTTTCGTTACCGCGGTAAACGTAATACCGGGGTATTTTCAAAATCTCTGTGCACCATTGCTAAAATATCGCGGTTTGCTAATGCTTGGAAATATCGCGGTTACTCTGCTATGAAGCAAATCCCATGGAGAAATTTTGTGTTGATTTGTGTTGGTTTCTTCCATGGCCGCTAGGTTCGCTCTCTCTCTGCACGTCTTCCAGTCACGGTGGCTCGTCTATAGGCCAAATTTCATTTATTTTTGCCTTATTGTTCAATAATGAATGTTCGTAAGGATAAAATGGAATATTATATTGGGTATATATGTCTGACTTTGAATTCAAACACCATAGATACTGTAACGATCGTGAAAATCAGTTGATTACGCCTACTGGATGGACCTGGTTTGGATGAGGTCATTTCAATCGAGGTTACATACAACATTTGCAAATATATGTACCATCGTTCATTCTTCAAATAGATCCCACCTGTCTGTACATTTCAATAATATAACATTTATGTTTTAAAGAATAATTCTCACACCTGTGAAATCTACGGCAAAGCAACACCATAAAATCTCTGTTCTGAGTTCGACATAGCCTCACTTTTATTCCCGTTCGACCAGTGGAAATTTTAGGTGCAAAATCATCTTCATAGCCATGAAAGGGCTGTTATAATTATGTTCGTGTGTGTGTGCAAGTATGATAAATTGATTACATACACTATATACCGGTACATAGGCTATATCGTGATGCATGTAGCCATTCATTGCAAAGTTGGCCTAGGCCCACAGGTTTCCCATTTTTCATTTATTTCTCGCCTTATTGTTCAGTAATAAATGTTCATAAGGATAAAATGGATTATTATATTGCCTATATATGTCGTCTGAATTGAAAGTTTGAATTCAAACACCATAAATACTGTACTAATCGTACTAATCGTGGTTACGCCCACTAGCCTACTCGATGGACCTGGTTTAGTTGAGGTAAGAAAGGAAGGTAATTTCAATCGATGGTACAGCACAGTATTTGCAAAGATATGCACCATCGTTCGTTCTTCAAATAGACCCCACCTGTCTCTCATTATTCTTTATATTCAATTAGCTTTTGGCCTAGATATCATAAATATGATACATTACGCTGATCTCCATCTTGGAAAGAAAACAGCGGTTTTCTCACTTTACAGCTCCTTCACGGCCGGTTTGCATCTTACCGCGGTAAAAGTCGAAACCGAGCACGATGCAACGAAAATAGACTTTACCAGGGTAAACTAAGTAACTTTACCGCGGTATTCTGAATACCGAGATTGGTGCACTCGGCCATGAGATCAAACTGAATGTGTTAGTGTTTTCATGGTGTTGAATACGTTCTCAATCCGATCTGATCCTATTTTTTAGATGTGAGAAACCTTGAGAATCTTGATCTGAATTCCTGCTTTCACAACAATTTCAATATGGTAACTGTATTTGAATTCTGGATGAAAACGTGGAAGTGTCTGACTGAAACGATTTTAAAAATCCGTTTCCTGGCCCTCTGGTGAGGGCTTTTGTATTTATATATATATTTTCGTTCTGTGCTCCCGCCTAAGCGGTAGTTTTCTTAAAGCTTAACATTTTCATTCTTCTCTTTGATTAACCTCTTGTGCGTGTGGTTTTGTATCCTTTAGTTTTGATATTTCTTTTTCTAAATGTTTTTCTAAAGCCTTCTGCTTACGCCGTCCTAGCCCTCTGGCATGGGGTTTGTGTATTTCTTTGATTCTGACTGTTTGGTGCTGCCACCTTTGCTCGCTAGCGTGAGAGGTCCGGTACGCCGGCCGAGTTAGTGGGTGTTTGTGTTTCGTCGAGTGTGGCTCGTTTTCCTGGATCGTCCTCCTGGCTGATGTGAGTACGTTGCTTCATGGGTCACTTATTATATAGCATTTTGATATTCTAAGCCTTAAGCATGGATGATATTGCTTATCGAAATTTCGAGACATTCACCAAGTTATGCCAGGCATATATTTGTACTTAAGATGTAAGATATTTTTTGGGTAATGTTCTTGAGTAATAAGGTTCAGACTGCGTAATAGGCCTACAGCATAGTGTCTCTCTGTAACTTTTCACGTTTATGCAGTCTGTTATTTATGTACTAAATTATTCAGGCCCACATAAATATTAATTTAGGGAAATTGCTATTGTTGTCCCTTATATTGCATTCTTGGAATTCTCGAATGTCCGATTAACCTTATGAGGATTATTATAGTCAGGTTAAATTCTGCTCCTGGCCGATTTGTATATTTACCCCAGCTTATGTCAGATATTTCACTTCTGCCGGGGAGAGATACTTTTTTCATGGGATTTCTTTAATTATTTGCGGATCCTTCTCTGGGTTTATACTCAAGATCCCAGTGTGTATTGCATTCCATATAAATTAGTATTGTTTAGATTCCTCATTCATCTAGTGAATGTACTTAAGGGATTTTTACGTTAATTTGGCCTGTAGTCTGCGGGTAATATCCCGAAGTGAAAATGTTTTCGTGTATCCCAGGGATGTATTTTTCTCATGTCCTTGTAGGCCTACCTTTTTCTTCTACCTATTTATCTGATCAAGTGTCAACGGACATTGAGTTATTTGCCTTCATAAAGAAGTTGAATTATTAATTAATAGTTGAGGCCCATTTATACTTAAGCTATTAGCTTTAAAGATTTTTGATAATATTCTCATTACACGTGGATGGCTTTCCTATTCTTTGTTATTATGGTAATGAATGGATGCTGTTCGTTAAGAAACTTAGCTTGCGCCTATTGAATAAGGAAGTTTGACCAAGTTAGAAACCTTACCTTGTTGAGGAGTGTTAAGGCTTATTCTCCCCTTTATATATTACTGCGTTATGGTAATTACTATATCTATCCCTCATGTGAATCTTACTTGCTTTGGTTTGAGACAGTCCCTAGTCTGATTGCTTTACAGTGGAGGCAAACTGTTTCCATGCAATTTCTGTTACATATTTTCTCCACGTTTGTATAGCTCCCCTTATAGCTATCATTGGGAATATTGCTCCTACTTATAACAGTGACCCTCTTGCTGATCTAAATTCATTTTTTGGATATTATTTACTTACATTAAAACTGTTTCCATGTAATCTCTGTTACATAATTTCTCCACGTTTGTATAGCTCCCTTTATAGTTATCAGTGGGAGTATTGCTCCTACTTATTACAGTGACTCTGTTGTTGACCTAAATTCATTTATGGGATATTAGTTATTTATATCAGACCTTCTGTCACGCAGTTATTTGGGTTTTGCCTTTTCTGTATTTTCACCGAAGATTGTATTCTGACTTCCTTACTCAGCATATTGAAGGAAAACCATCTCCGTGCCCATTTTTCTATTCTTAATTATACCTGGTATTTGGGTGTGATAACTTCTATTACCATCAGGATTTTTAGGGACTTGTTGTTGTCTGGGAATTTTCTCAGGGGTATTAAAGTAATGATTCTGTGCCTTTGAAAGGTAATTTATTTATGATATTTCTTATACATATGTATATATACATTTACATTGTTTCAAGGTGTAAGGTTATTATACTGCCTCACTATTGTTTAATTAACCTTGTTATATCTTAACTTGTTATTAAAAGACCTTGTTTGAAAGTTGACTTCCTATTTATCTTGTGTGGGCGAATCTATTTCTTCCCTCTCCCGTCAGAAAAGATCTACGGCAGGGTTAAAGCTTGGTACGTTCTTCCTTGTGATCCAAATAGTTAACCAGTTTTTCTTGTGTGAGCTAAATTTAAATAATAAATTAAAACTACCTACCCAACCTAACCATTACTCAGCCCACAGTTGGCAGCGGATCTTTTCGGCGGTAGGAGGGGGTTGCTCTCTTCTTTCGCATTTTTCTCTACAGTTGTTATTCCTGTATTTAGTATTACTATTTCTATTTTCAAGATGTCCCGCCGTACCCATTTGTCGTGGGATCTACTGCGTAAAGACGAACTTATATTTGAGATTCGCTCGAGAGGTGTTGCGGTTGATGACGCCTTAGATGTTCCGGCACTTATTACTTTGATCAGACAGATGTCCCCTTCTCAGTCTACCGGGGGCGTTTCACTTACTCCCCAAGAGGCCGCTAAAGAATTTAAGCTTCTGCAGGATAAAATCTCGGAGCTTGTTAATATTGCGGCTGAGATTATGTCTGACCCTGAAGCTTCAGTTAAGCAGAAAAGGCGTGTTCGCCATAGAGCTTGGCATCTGGAGAATCGCCTTGTCTCGCTTAGGGAATCCCCTGGTGCTCAGTTAGATTTGGGGGAGCTGGACAATCTTCTTGATTGTCTTTCTGTGGTAGTTTCCCCGCAAGAAGCGGAGGAAGCTGAGCTGGTGTCAGTTAACCCCTCCACCTCGCATGAACTGATTCTGGATCGACCTATTCCTTGTGCATCCCATATTGGGCTCGCCCGTCAGGAGACCCCTCTAGCTCCTCAGCCTTTATCGGTTAACTCAGTTAGTGGTGCAACATCTGTATTTGCTCCAACGTTTGCTCCCTTGAAAATTCCTCACCCCTTACAGAGGCTCATAGAAAGTCAACGGGTTTTTTCGATTGGTCAAGTTCCCGATGTGATCGTTTTCTTACGATTCTTAGTTCAGTTTCTGCATCAAGCCTTTTGCTTTAGGATAGATGATAATATTGTTCTTCAATTGATATTGGGAGTGGTATCTGGTCGCCTTTTGGATATTCTTTCTCGGGCTATTAGTTTAGGTCAAAGTGCCCTTACTTTCCATACCCAAGTGTTAACTCAGTTTATACCTTCTAGGCTAAAGCATGATCTGCTAGTAAAATACTATTATAGGCCTCAGAGATTTGACGAACCGCTTGCGGAATTCATCCAAGATATTCGTCTCCATGCTGCAGTTTTTCAGGTCCCAGATGGGGAGCGGCAAATTGTCGAAGTAATTATTTCTGGTTTAAACCCTACAACTAGATCGTGCCTCACCTTTGCCAATAAACCCTCTACCTTTGACCAACTCTCTGAACTGATTCCTCATGTAGCCGAGGTATCTTGTGCTGATGCCCGACGGCCTTCATTTCAAGCTAATCCTGCTCCTAGGGTTCCACCTTTGAATCAGAGATTTTCTGGAGCTTGCCCCGTTCGTGAGGACAGATCTTGTCATTACTGTCATATTGTTGGTCATTTGGCCAAAGATTGTAGGAAACGGATGGCTGCTCTGCGTTCTCCCTCAGGGGCACCTTCTCCTTCCCATCGTCAGTTGTCGGGGCCGGATCAGCAGCCATGACTAGCGCCTGTTTTACCGTTGAATTTTCTAAGTAACTCTCCCTCCAAAAAAAATTCTGTTTTGTATGGTAGTATGGGTTGCAAGGCCCGTGTTCCTGCTCATTTACCGATGATTGGGGTGTTTATCAATAAGGTTTCTAATGTTGCTCTGATTGATTCCGGGGCTGCTGCCTCATGTATCGATGTTAAGGTGTTAGATGCCTTAGGTCTATCTGATTCTGATATTGAACCGTATAACCATTCTGTGGTGTCAGCGGATGACTCTTTCCTTCCTATATTAGGACTGATTACTCTTTCCCTTAAAATTTGTAAATTTTCGTGGAAGGTTCCATTTCTAGTGTTATCTACTCTTGTCTGTCCAATTATTTTAGGAGTAGATTTTGCTCAGGCATCTGGTCTTGTGTTGGACATGCAACAGGGATTAATGCATTTCCGGTTTGCCCCTCATTACAATATTAGGTTGAAGCTGTCTGGTCTCCAGGGGGGGACAGGTGAACTTGCGTCTGTGGGCCTTCTGCCCGAACAATCTAACTTCGATGTTCCGTCTCCTATTAATTTAGATCATTTGACTAACGAACAAAAGCAACAGATCAAACAACTTATTGTAAACTTTCCGGATGTATTGACTGACCGTCTCGGTGTTATTAACATTCTTGAATATGAGATCTTGTTAAGAGATGACACTCATGTGCGTCTCCCTCCTTATCGTATGTCTCCACCCAAGCTTAAGGTTATGAGAAAGAAAATAAATGAAATGCTACAGCAGGGCATTATTCGCCAGTCGCTTTCCCCTTATTATGGCTATCTTTCTCGTACCTAAAGGAGATGACGATTTCCGCCCGGTCATAGACTATAGAGCCTTAAATCAAAAGATACACATTGAAGCGATGCCGCTTCCTGATATACACTCGGCCGCCCATTGGTTTGCGGGGGCGAGTGTTTTTTCCTCTCTTGACCTTAATAGCGCGTATTATCAGATCCCCCTAGAGGAATCTTCTCGGGGTTTTACCGCCTTTTCTACCGATTGGGCCCATTTCGAGTTTTGTAGATTACCTTTCGGCCTTGCTACTGGCGCGCAGGTGCTTACCCGCCTCCTTGACAAAATTTTTGCTGATATAAAATTTGAATATGTTTATCATTATCTCGATGACTTCGTCATCTACAGCAAGGATTTTCCATCTCATGTTCAGCACTTGCAGGAAGTCTTCCGCCGGTTAAGAGATGCTGGTCTTACGGTCAAGCCGTCTAAAGTTCATTTTGCTAGGTCTCAGCTGTCTTTCATTGGCCACCTTATTTCCCCGCAAGGAGTATCTATTGACCCTGAAAGGACTGTTGCCATTCGCAATTTTCCGAAACCCACTAACGTCAAAGCTGTAGCCCGATTTATCGGGATGATTAATTTTTTCTCAAAGTTCATTCCCCGTTTTTCTGCTCGTGCTGCTCCGCTCAATCGCCTTCGGGGTAAGGGGGTCCCTTTCATTTGGACTCAGGAACATCAAAGGGCTTTTGAAGATCTTAAGGGTGCTATAATGAATCCACCAATTCTTGCTATGGCCGATTTTTCCAAAGAATTCATTGTTCAAACTGATGCCTCTTCCCTTGGTCTTGGTGCGGTGTTGTTGCAAGAGTTTTCTGAAGGGCGCAAACCGATAGCTTATGCCTCTCGCTCTCTCTCTAAGCAAGAGCAACAGTTTTCAATTTATGAGATGGAAGCGCTTGCGGTGTTATTTGCTCTTGAGAAGTTTAAATTGTACGTGGAGCATGTGAATTTTACTATCGAATGTGATAACCAAGCCTTGTCCTGGTGCCTTGGTAGACCCCGTAAAACTGGACGTCTGGCCAGGTGGGCAGTTCGCCTGTCCGCTTTTAAATTTACATGTGTCCACATTAAAAGCTCTGAGAATGTTCTGGCAGACTCTCTGTCACGCATGTTCGAAGGTTATCCTGAAGATCCAGGACAACCTGTAGATTCGAGCTCTTCTCCGTCTCTTCAACACGCTCTCTTGGCCCCTCTTGTCACCAACTCACCCCTAGCCTTTGATGATATTTCTCAATATCAGTTGCTGGACCCCGAATTATCTCCCATTACCACCCAGTTGAAAGCAGGAAATTCTATCTCCAATTTTCGCATGGTATCAGATACCTTACAAATTTTGTTGGGCAAAGAACGTCGACCTAAGGTGGTTTTGCCTAAGAGTTTACACTCCATGGTTTTTCAGTATTTCCATTCTTCGCCCCTGGGTGGTCATCTCGGGATCAGTAAGACTTTTGAGAAGATTAGGGCATCGTTTTGGTGGCGACACATGTTCCGCGATATTCGCGATCGTGTCAAGGCATGTCATATTTGTGCTATGGCCAAGCCCGTCTTAAATACCCGTATTGGGGAGTTATCTTCTTCTGTTGCTCATAAGCCATTTCAAAAACTCTTTATAGATTTCCTTGGAAAATTACCCAGATCTAGGAAGGGCAATGCCTTTATTTTGGTTGTTGTTGATGCCTTTTCGAAGTATTGTTGGTTGTTCCCTCTCAGTGATTCTAGAACTGATAAAGTGATTCAGTCATTGTCTTCCATCTTTCAAAATTTTGGTGTTTGTCAATCCTTAGTTTCGGACAATGCTCCGCAGTTTGTGTCCCACTCATTCAAGAACTTTTGTTTTCGGCTTGGGGTTCAACATATTACCACCACACCCTATTATCCGAACCCATCGCACGCGGAGCGGGTCATGCGAAATTTAAAGAATGCCCTCATCGCATATCACCATGAGGATCACTCTCTGTGGGATAGCAACTTGGCTTGGTTACAATTTGCCTTTAACTCCGCCAAACACGACAGCCATGGGCATACCCCCTTTTCTTTGCTATTCACTTATCCTCCTAATAACCCGTTGAGTAATGTCTGGAAGCTTTCTGACCTTCTCCCGGATTCATCTTCTCCTGAGGAGGTATCCAAAACTTGGAGGGCAGCTTATCGTAATCTCCATGCAGCTCACCGTAGGCGTGCCTGTAGATACAATAGAGGAAGGGTTAAGAGTAAATTTAAACCTGGGGACTTGGTTATGTGCAGAAATTACCCAGTAAGTAAGGGAGCGACCAAATTAGCAAAGAAACTTGCTCCCCGTTATGTGGGACCTTATCGTATTCTAGAGATTCTGCAGCACGGTGTATCTTTTCTGTTGGAGAATGTGGCAGATCTATCTAGACGTAGATGCCACGCTTCTCAGTTGAAGGGCTTGTAAAATTTTATTTGTATCTTTCTGTTTAATGATATGGCTCATCTGTTGTCGTGCAGTTGCTAGATTTGTAATTATAGATTGGTGAATGTTTCGTATATCTGATGAATTGTTTTAATAAATTGTTAATTAAATAAGTTGAATTATAAATTAATTAAATTTTTGTGAAGCACTCGCTACTCATGTCTTACCAGGGGACGAATCCTTGGGCCACTTCTCTCAGTAATATGTTCTGCAAAAAAAATTGTACAAACACCCACGAAATTGTCAATTATATTAGATTGAGGCCTCAAGTAAAAAAAATCTCACTCTAACTCTACGAAGTCATACTAAACGCACTGCGCAGTGAAATTCCTGGATTTGACTATATACTAAACGGCGCAATTAATTAAAAATGGAAGAAAATACCAAGATTTTTACCTATCAAAGTTTAAGAACATTTACCTTTATATGATAAAGGAGAGAGACTATTTAATTAATAATGAAGGGAGATTTATGAACTATAAAAAAAACCTTAAAAAAAAAAGAAGCACCCTATAATCAAAGACATATATTTAGTCGGGGCTGTTACTTGTGCTCCTCCCGACTTCTTCGAATTTATGCTGATCTAGACAACATTTGTTTCATGTGAACGACCTCCTTCTGGTGAGGGGGAGACTATGGACCCCGTACCGTACTGTTCTTCTGAGGATTCCTTCTGCCCTGGCTCCTGCTGTGTGTCTCTTGGGGCAGGTGGCTTCTGCCCTGAGGATTCGTTCTGTGCCTGGCTTATGTGGACTGCAGCCACTATTGATGTTTGCCACTATATGTATGTATTGGTGGCCGAAGCCTCGCCTCTACTATTCTCTTCTCAGCAGTTCTTCGTCTTCGAGCCTTGGGATCAGCAAGCTTCTCCTCTCATGGCATTGTTCCTGCTCATCTGGGAATGTGGAGTCACAGCTCTGATGGACCTCTGCTGTGGTGTGCTTCATTAGACATGTGGCTATTCTTAGACCTCCATTTCCCAGTGATGTATTATGGGTTTGTAAGTTACCCATTGTAAGCTGAAATAGTGTTCATCATTATTCATACGTGTGTTTATTCTCCCCATTCTTTAATGCAAAATTGGGAGAGAAGTAAGTGCAGTGCTGCGACCTATTTTTGCATCTCTTAAGATTATAAGAAAGAGAAGTAAGT
Source organism: Ectobius pallidus (assembly GCA_964059195.1). Classification (NCBI taxonomy): domain Eukaryota; kingdom Metazoa; phylum Arthropoda; class Insecta; order Blattodea; family Ectobiidae; genus Ectobius; species Ectobius pallidus. Next base: position 43,347,641 of record CAXKWD010000008.1, read on the forward strand.
AATAATACTCCTTCCCTCAAGAATAATCTTGCTTATCTGTGTGGTGCTAATATTCTGGCGGTGTAATGGGAAGCCAGCCTTATATGTGTTCATCTAAGAAGATAATATTCTCCCCCCAAAATAATCTCATTATTTCGGCCGCAAAGGCTGTGTTAGGGTATGCAGAAATTAGTGCAATTCGGCATCTTGTGGTATTGCCGAGGTCTCATCTACCAGAAAAGGGTTAAAAAAAAGGTGTTTATATAATTATGAAATTTTGCTCTGGACTTATCAAGCGGGCAGCCTTATTGAAGATAATTATTACATATAATGCAATTTTTTTTGCCCTGGACTTATCAAGCGGGCATTCATGTTGGAAGACAAACTTTTATAATAATAATATTATGTAATTGTGAAATTTTGCCCTGGACTTATCAAGCGGGCACCTTGGTGATAAGATTTTTTTTATCTAATATAAAGTTACCAAAGGTTCAAGGATATGACAAAGCATAGCATCCTAGGCAAACTATTGTCAATTAGGAACCCTTCAAGTATTTTTCTAACTCAAAATTCCATTAATTGAAGTGTTCATTCAAATAACCTAGTCTGTTAATTCAATTTTTGATGTTTGTGATTTAGATTATCAGGAATGTGTATTTATGTAGCATTTCTTACTTAAGGTTTTCTAAAGGTTATGTTTGGGAAAAGGGGTTGTGGCTACCATAGTGTCTATTTTCAAAATTTGTCCTCACAGAGGGAGGAGGCTGAAACGATTTTAAAAATCCGTTTCCTTGCCCTCTGGTGAGGGCTTTTGTATTTATATATATATTTTCGTTTTGTGCTCCCGCCTAAGCGGTAGTTTTCTTAAAGCTTAACATTTTCATTCTTCTCTTTGATTAACCTCTTGTGCGTGTGGTTTTGTATCCTTTAGTTTTGATATTTCTTTTTCTAAATGTTTTTCTAAAGCCTTCTGCTTACGCCGTCCTAGCCCTCTGGCGTGGGGTTTGTGTATTTCTTTGATTCTGACTGTTTGGTGCTGCCACCTTTGCTCGCTAGCGTGAGAGGTCCGGTACGCCGGCCGAGTTAGTGGGTGTTTGTGTTTCGTCGAGTGTGGCTCGTTTTCCTGGATCGTCCTCCTGCCTGATGTGAGTATGTTGCTTCATGGGTCACTTATTATATAGCATTTTGATATTCTAAGCCTTAAGCATGGATGATATTGCTTATCGAAATTTCGAGACATTCACCAAGTTATTCTAGCTACTTGCACTATTTAGCCATTTCATTGTAAGCCATATGCAATAATGGTTAGTATGCGTTTCTTAACTTTGTACGGGTATTTGTTAATGTGGTTAGTTAATCACCAGTTCGGTGGATTGTTCTAGCTTTGGGCATGAGTTTCACGATATTTTATGGCTTGTAGTGATCGCCATTTTTGTCGGGTTGGAGATCACGTCCTTTGGGGGCGTTGCTATGCGTGATATTAAAGCTCATTTGCCTGTTATACATTTGTATGGCGATTCAGTAATCCCACATAATTTCCTTCATTTCAGAGTTTGCCTAATTTTACAGGCCTTTTGAAATGTATATATATACATAGATTTTGTATAGAAAACTCGTGAGTGAGTTTCCTGATCTGAGCGGGTCATGCATTGCTGGATCGTGCTGCCGTATTTCTGGAGTTACGAATAGGTTCATTTTTCTGGCTCAGTTTGTTAAGTAGTATTGTCAAGTTTGAGTTATTAACTAGCTGTTTCTTAAAAGATGCTTAGGTGAAGTATAGCCACTGCCTTCGTAATTCTAGACATAACCTTTAGGTATGCCAGGCATATATTTGTACTTAAGATGTAAGATATTTTTTGGGTAATGTTCTTGAGTAATAAGGTTCAGACTGCGTAATAGGCCTACAGCATAGTGTCTCTCTGTAACTTTTCACGTTTATGCAGTCTGTTATTTATGTACTAAATTATTCAGGCCCACATAAATATTAATTTAGGGAAATTGCTATTGTTGTCCCTTATATTGCATTCTTGGAATTCTCGAATGTCCGATTAACCTTATGAGGATTATTATAGTCAGGTTAAATTCTGCTCCTGGCCGATTTGTATATTTACCCCAGCTTATGTCAGATATTTCACTTCTGCCGGGGAGAGATACTTTTTTCATGGGATTTCTTTAATTATTTGCGGATCCTTCTCTGGGTTTATACTCAAGATCCCAGTGTGTATTGCATTCCATATAAATTAGTATTGTTTAGATTCCTCATTCATCTAGTGAATGTACTTAAGGGATTTTTACGTTAATTTGGCCTGTAGTCTGCGGGTAATATCCCGAAGTGAAAATGTTTTCGTGTATCCCAGGGATGTATTTTTCTCATGTCCTTGTAGGCCTACCTTTTTCTTCTACCTATTTATCTGATCAAGTGTCAACGGACATTGAGTTATTTGCCTTCATAAAGAAGTTGAATTATTAATTAATAGTTGAGGCCCATTTATACTTAAGCTATTAGCTTTAAAGATTTTTGATAATATTCTCATTACACGTGGATGGCTTTCCTATTCTTTGTTATTATGGTAATGAATGGATGCTGTTCGTTAAGAAACTTAGCTTGCGCCTATTGAATAAGGAAGTTTGACCAAGTTAGAAACCTTACCTTGTTGAGGAGTGTTAAGGCTTATTCTCCCCTTTATATATTACTGCGTTATGGTAATTACTATATCTATCCCTCATGTGAATCTTACTTGCTTTGGTTTGAGACAGTCCCTAGTCTGATTGCTTTACAGTGGAGGCAAACTGTTTCCATGCAATTTCTGTTACATATTTTCTCCACGTTTGTATAGCTCCCCTTATAGCTATCATTGGGAATATTGCTCCTACTTATAACAGTGACCCTCTTGCTGATCTAAATTCATTTTTTGGATATTATTTACTTACATTAAAACTGTTTCCATGTAATCTCTGTTACATAATTTCTCCACGTTTGTATAGCTCCCTTTATAGTTATCAGTGGGAGTATTGCTCCTACTTATTACAGTGACTCTGTAGTTGACCTAAATTCATTTATGGGATATTAGTTATTTATATCAGACCTTCTGTCATGCAGTTATTTGGGTTTTGCCTTTTCTGTATTTTCACCGAAGATTGTATTCTGACTTCCTTACTCAGCATATTGAAGGAAAACCATCTCCGTGCCCATTTTTCTATTCTTAATTATACCTGGTATTTGGGTGTGATAACTTCTATTACCATCAGGATTTTTAGGGACTTGTTGTTGTTTGGGAATTTTCTCAGGGGTATTAAAGTAATGATTCTGTGCCTTTGAAAGGTAATTTATTTATGATATTTCTTATACATATGTATATATACATTTACACTGTTTCAAGGTGTAAGGTTATTATACTGCCTCACTATTGTTTAATTAACCTTGTTATATCTTAACTTGTTATTAAAAGACCTTGTTTGAAAGTTGACTTCCTATTTATCTTGTGTGGGCGAATCTATTTCTTCCCTCTCCCGTCAGAAAAGATCTACGGCAGGGTTAAAGCTTGGTACGTTCTTCCTTGTGATCCAAATAGTTAATCAGTTTTTCTTGTGTGAGCTAAATTTAAATAATAAATTAAATCTACCTCCCCTAAACTTTACTCAGCCCACATGACTTTGAGAGATCTTAAGACACCTATATTGGCTCAATATGATGGACTTGTTTTCGGTCTGCTCCCACGCAACAGATTTTCCTGCCTTGCAGATAGTTCAGACAGTTTAAATACCGGTAATCTCATTGTTGGCTTAAAAAACCATACTGCTGCACATTGCTCTGCTAATATGTGTAAAAGCAAAATCAAATTGTAAACTGAGAGTCATGGGCGTAATATTTCAAAAACACAGAACAACTCAGATCTAACTAGCAATTATTAAATTAAAGGATTGGTAAAACCAAGTGCAAGACTAACTGATGTTGCGACCTCTGTAATAAACAACAGTGAAAACTTATCTTCTGATGACTTTGTCATCGTTATGGGAGGATCAAATGATGTCAGCAGTAGTAACAAAATGAAAAATGCAGTGAATGTCTTAAAGAAAATATTGTCTAGTTTGACTCAAACTAATGTGATAGTCGTAGACTTAAACATTGAATTGTAAATAAAAAGTGAAATTAGCTATCAGTGAGTTCAAAAAATCTGTAATCTTTTTTCCAAAGTATATCACTAATAGAAACAATTAGTTTTGGCAGTATTTGCATGGTCAATATTAGCAAAATGGAATGAAATTGTATTCAGATCAATCTTAATTCTGCATGAAAATGTAGTAACTGTTTGCTTGGGATAATCTTACTCCTAGTAATGTTTTTTCTCCGTGCAGATTCCCATCTCCTCTTTGGATTGGCATTAATTTTGCTCATTGTATGAACAGGAATGTTATTTTCAGTGTTAATTGCACTTAATTTCTTTTTGAGAAGTTCATTTTCCATTCTCAACTTTTTCAAATCAGCCTGAAGAATGTTTACTATCATTTTGAGATTTAAAATTTTATCAAATGCATCAACAGATTCAACAGTTCAAGTAGTTTCACATCAGTCTGTGACAGATCTTTGTTGTATACAACTTAAACATAACCGGTCACTTATAAGGCTTTATTGTCACTCACCTCAACATTTCCACATCTGAAATTGTATTGTCCCTCACATCAGACACACATAGTTCCATTTTTTACTATTTTCTTGCATTTAACACATATACTGCTTGTGAAATTATCAATTTCATGAGCAGCGCTTGGAAAACCATCTATACTAGTGTGCGCCATTTTGGATATGTAACAAAGACATGTAGAATGCAAGGTTCCATCGTTTAATAATATGTTAAAGATGTATTCACACAAAAAAATATTGAATTTGTAGCAAGATTTTGTGATATTTTAACAGTGGTGTTAGGTTATGAGAACACACTGTTGTGGCAACAAAAATATGAAGGGGTTTTGGCTGGGATTCCCAGACGTCCTGTAAAGTACGGGAACATCCCTTTTTCGCTAATGCATCCCGTTGTCCTGAAAGAAGTCTTCGGGATGCAGTTTTGTCCCGTATTTTAATTTTTTAAATTGTAATTATTTTTTATCCTCCAAAAACAATCCACAAAAAATGGGACGGCAGTACTGGTTAACAGTTGCTAGCTTCATTGCATATTGCGGGACCATTCGGGATACTTAGCATGAGTATGATCATGCTTGGACATGTCTGTTTGCTCTGTTGTATTTAGGAAAACCCCGTTGGAATTTCATCTTTGTAACTGGTGCTGCACCAAATGCAAGATAGAGGAATCCACTCCTCGTGGCCAAACCATGAGATATAGGAAACCCACCAAATGCGAGATGGTGTTGAACAGTCTTTATTACCAAATTAATTAGTAATATACTGCTTGGATAATGATTTGCGTAGGTCCTCGTTGCCAGGTTGTTTAACTATACAAACCAAATGTTCAATGATGAAGATGCTTTCAGTCAGTGATATTTATTCAGTTTCAACACAATTAAATATACACAACATAAATACTCTTCTTTGAGATGGGCCATTCCAGAAAAAAGTCAACCAGGACATGGATTTCTAAAAATGAATGTACAGTCAACTCCCGTTTATCCGGGATGATGGGTGGTAGCCACCTCACGGATAAACGAAAATACGGTTAAAACAAAATTATACCTAAACATACTGTAATTGAAAAATTATTTAAAACTTACACAGGCTTATGTGGAAACGTCTTGCAGTGCTAGAATCATTCACCCTCAGAGGTCACAAACTGTTTCAGCACAACAATAAAACACTAAGACTACTGTATTAACAGTTTGGTTTGGCACTTTCAAGGAATTTTTACACTTTGCTGAAATAATCTGTTAATACAAGTAAGAATCAGCTTGAAAAATTTTATGTCATAACCAGGATTTGAACACGGATCTTCGGCTTAACGCACCGATGCTCTACCATTGATCTTATGACAACATGCCAGTACGACATCAAATTCCTCAACTGATTCAGAAGACAAGGCAGACCACGGGAGGTTTCTCCGTTGAGAACACACATCCAATGGCGTCCTACATTTGTAGGTACTTTGAAGCCAAGTTATATTTATATACTATTAATTAAGTGGAGGGAAAGGAAATAGACATTAAATCCATGTCTGGGATATTAATACAAGTAAGAATCAGCTTGAAAAATTTTATGTCATAACCGGGATTTGAACACGGATCTTCGGCTTAACGCGCCGATGCTCTACCATTGAGCTACCACGACAACATGCCAGTACGACATCAAATTCCTCAACTGATTCAGAAGACAAGGCAGACCACGGGAGTTTTCTCCGTTGAGAACACACATCCAATGGCATGTTGTCATGGTAGCTCAATGGTAGAGCATCGGCGCGTTAAGCCGAAGATCCGTGTTCAAATCCCGGTTATGACATAAAATTTTTCAAGCTGATTCTTACTTGTATTAATATCCCAGACATGGATTTAATGTCTATTTCCTTTCCCTCCACTTAATTAATAGTATATAAATATAACTTGGATTCAAAGTACCTACAAATGTAGGACGCCATTGGATGTGTGTTCTCAACGGAGAAACCTCCCGTGGTCTGCCTTGTCTTCTGAATCAGTTGAGGAATTTGATGTCGTACTGGCATGTTGTCATGGTAGCTCAATGGTAGAGCATCGGCGCGTTAAGCCGAAGATCCGTGTTCAAATCCCGGTTATGACATAAAATTTTTCAAGCTGATTCTTACTTGTATTAATATCCCAGACATGGATTTAATGTCTATTTCCTTTCCCTCCACTTAATCTGTTAATACTCTTTTGTTTTTTGACCGCATTTTCCTTCTTGCAAATATCGGAACAGAGCCTCCGTAACTAAGTGAAGTGATTATTTTTTGAAGATTTTTTTTCAAGGAATAGCTCAACCGTTAATCCGCAAACCGGTTGATCCGCACCCGGATAATCGGGAGTTGACTGTAATTAGAAAGTAAAACCATATTTACGTAGGGGAAGGATTATATTTCACAGGAATACTTTGTTTTTTGAAGATACATTTTATTTAGTGCAGTTAGGGACTCCTGGAAGAAGAACCTCTTTTACACCAAGTACGTGACTGAATTTCTCCACCATTGTCTTTGATAATTTTGTTTCAAATAAAGGTAAAAAACTTAACAATTAATCATAGAATTAGTATCTGGTATTCATTAAGATTCTTTAATTGCAGTTATACGTGTATCTTAAAAATATTTTATTTATTTTAATTAATACTGGAAGTTTCTGTGCATTAGGCATGTAATTCCGTCACAAAAACGGACATTTTTCACTGTTACTATTAAAGTAATGGCAGTAGGTGGGAGAAAATTTGTATGCAAAGCTAGTTTTGCCTGCTTTACAACCAGACCATATCATTTGTTTTACAGGATTATATTTAAATCAACATTTAGGGTCGTGACGGAATTACATAACCTGTTTCACACACTGAGCCTCTTACTATTAAACAGCACTTAACATGAACTTAGGTAGTGTAAGTTGAAAAAAAGGTATGTAATACTAAAATAAGAATAACAAGCATACTGGAACTTTATTAGGCACAGAAAATTATCTGTAATATTTTATTGGATTATTTGGAGTATCAATTTCTTCAGTGACCGTAATGGGTAAAACAGCAGTAGAACGACAGCATTGAGTGCTGGAAAAGAAAAAAGAATGCAGGATTACATGAAGAAATCAAAAAGAAAGACAGAGAGCAGAAAGCAATTAAAAAAGCATCTATGAACCACCTTCAACTCAATAAACTAAAATGACTAATTACGGTACGTAGCAGTACCGAAATTGAGATGTAAGAAAAAAGAAGAATGTAGAAATACTGTAGAAGTTCCCTCAACTAGTGGCCATTCTGCTTCAACACATTCTCCAAGCAAATCAAGACAATCCTTCGAAAAAGCTGTGAAAAAGGTTCTGATGCTCTCCCTGCAAATCCACGAAAGCGCTCATCTGTGGTCAAGGATTTAACTCCAATTTCAGACAAAACTGAAAGCCTCAATCAGTAGGTTGTCAAATTGTACAAGCCTTTTTAATCTTATATATAAGTTGGATGTGCCCAGGAAGTAAAGATTTTATACACACACATATATATATATAGGCCTATACATAAAAGAGAATCTGGAGAGACTGAAGTCCTAAAAAGGTACATGTTGATGACTCTCAAAGAAGCAAATGCCTTAGTCTGTGAAACTTATACCGAAATAAGTGTGGATTTTCTTTATTTTGCAGTTTGCAAATGTTATGAAAGATGGAACAATGTCAAAGACATTTAACATTCCAGAGACATTCATCATGTTAAAGTAATTGATCTGTACAAAATTTCTACCAAACTGTACAAATCCTCAGAATATTGCGATATAGCCTACATTATTTCATAAGCATAACTGATAAACAGGAAGATCATTCCAATGAAGGCCTGGTATACACAATTGTGATTTTGTGTATGCCACTTATGCTGCGAAAAAGCAAACATGTTTTTTGTAATTCAAATAACCTCCACAGATCCACACAATGATATGCTTGAAGTTCTTAATTTGAGGCAGAAAGATGATAAAGGAATTAGTTTTGTTATTTCATGGAAAAGAAAATAGATGTTGGCTACATACCAGTAAAAAAGTAAAAAAACTGAAGTGTTCCCTATTAAAGGCCATTGAAGGCTCAGAGGGTTCCAGGATGTGAGGCTCCCAGACTTTTAGATATTCAGCACATGAAGGTGGTAAAGTTGTCAGCCTTATGCACTGGCTGCCTTTACCCCCAGGATTGCTCCTGATACTCATTTCTGTTAGAGGCTGAGTTGACCTCAGGGCCATAGTGCCATATGCCAGTGACCTGCAGAAATTACCTGAACAACCAGTATTTCAAGTAAGAGGGTGTCGTAGTCATGTTTTCACCAAAGTGCCATGGGTGAATAATGTTAAACAAGCCAGATACTGAAAATAATTATATGATTAAGTATTCTTTACATATATATACGCAACCTGTTCCTATTTTATTTTGTTTAATAACATTAAAAACTCATTTAAGTGTTAATTAGATATAGACAGTCTACAATCTTAATGACTGGTATGAGTACAGTTCAATTAGATAAATTTTAATTTCACAGGAAAATTTGAAATTCCGCCACGTAATTCCGTCACACTGATTCATTCGTTCATGGTATCTAAATAAAAAGATGTAACTAGTTTAGAATTTAATCACATAAACTACAGCTCTTCTAGTTTAGAATGATGTGTAAATAAAGTTCCTCAATCCTTAGAGTTCACAGAGTTTCAGAAGGTTTCACTCTATGGTTTGTATGTGGTTGACATTTTGTAATTCCGTCACAAATATTAAAAACATTTTTCCCTTCTAAAAGTTGTTTAAATAAAGTAAACTTATATACTCCTAGAAGCATCCATACATCACCTATCAACACACAAAGAATCACTTTCTCTCATAAACATAGCTCAACGTATCTGTAAAGACTATGGCAAAAAAGACATGCACTTTGTAATTCCGTCACAAATGGAATGGCCCAGATAGAATGATACAACATAAATGTTCTTCCTGTTAACATTAATTCTTCTATAAATGTCTTTATATAAATGTCCACTCAAACAAAATAACTTGAAATATGTAACTTCTGATTTGAATGTCTGTGACGTATACATGATTATGTAACTTGATGATGTATTTAATAATATGCATAAATCATATTCACTTATTACGTGAATTTATAGTTCACCATTGTTCGTGTACTTCAAGTACTATACTTGATATCTTGTACAGTCTGATCGATAAATATTTGAATAGATAGAACTCACGTAACTTATAGCACAATGAGTAGAATGTTGTCTGACCCAGGTCAGTGACTGCCCATGCCCATGCCTATGATGCACTGGTATGACGACACTATAATGATACTGCTGATGCAGTATGAACAATGTTGCTATGTCTGTACCGTTGCAATATATTCTCATGAGGAAGATGGTTGTCGCTGCGCTCTATGCTGAAGCGATGAATATTGATGAGGGGCGGCTGGTTGCCGCTGAAGATTGCTGCTGGACTGATTTTTTGAGCACAATGATAAGCAGCTGTTCCTGCTGGCTGAACACTGATGAATGTCGGCTGTTGCTGCTGATGATCCCATAAATGCAACTGAAGATTCTGAAGTTCCTGTCCATGCAGGAAACCTCGCATAGCCGCTAGGGGCGCTGAAACCACTGCCACATTGCGACAATGACATCATTAGACTATTCAAGAATTCCAATGGAAAGCCGTGGTTCTAGCAGAACCAGTAACTGAATCCTGTTGCACCCACTGGCATAGGGAAAGGGAGTCCAGGGGTCCGGACCTCCCCCAAAATCAAAACCTATAATTCTATTTAAGTTGTTTAAGCTCTATTTTGTCAAATATTTAATTATTTTATTTAATAATAAAATACTGAACTTGTAAATGTAGGGTTCAGAATACAAGTGAACCAAGTCCACTTTAGCTACTTTTGAGCTACAGAAGTTTAAAGTTAAAGCTTCATAACAAAATTACCTGTTAACATTTTTTAAAAGTATATATTCAATTTAAGAAGTTCAAGGAGTAACTTAGACATTTAAAAAAACTAAACTCCGTGGCGCTACATCCCTGGAGGGACTTGGCCTACCACCCGACCGCTGCGTCATCTCCCGTAGGCAGATGGCAGGATTGGGGGGCATGTGGTCAGCATGCCGACACCCACGGCCGTTAATGGTGGTTTTCTTGACCGGAGCCGCCACTTCTCAATCAAGTAGCTCCTCAATTTGGAATCACGAGGCTGAGTGCACCCCTACCAGACCTCCCTACCTCAGAAAAATCCGAGGAGGTTCCGGGAATCAAACCCGGGCCGACGGATCTGTAGTCAGCGACGCTAACCACAAGACCACGCCGGCGGACAACATCATGTTTACATAGGTTTTATTGGCCAAATTTCACGTTATAACCCCAAAAAATCCAAAATAGTGGACTTGGTTCAAACGTATTCTGAAGAATTTTAGGAAGATAATGAACCAACTCCAAATGTTGTTAATACACTATTTTTTCATCTGCTTAGAGATCAAAATAGAAATATTAAAAGAAAATATCACTTCTTAGTTGAAAGGAAAAGTTAATTGACATAAAAAAAACTCATCAACGGTGTCATTTCCTTCAGTTGCTTCGTCGTCCTGGGTTTGACGAGTTGTCTGATTCCCTGGAAGGTTTCTGAAGTATTCATGATAAATAGGGGGTATGTAAGGGAGTAGGGACAACATGTCCTTTTTTTTTTAAAGTCATTTGTCTTCTGGTTGGGTAAAGCTGACCCTGCTGTACAGTCAACAAGGTTTGCACTTTACGGGTCTTCCTGGCCTACATTTACTGGTCTTTTTCGAGATGTCCAAGGTTCGGAACCCCGAAATTTCACTGAAAGATTCATTTATTTTTATTTGGAAGGGTGCTCCTTTTTCAAACCTCAACCACCGTATCTTAAGCCAATTGATTTTCCTACCTTCAGTGTCCTTTTTCCTGTTTGCGATTGAATCTTCGAGGGGTTTTGTGCTCAAAAACTCTTCTCGTATTTTTACAACTTCAAACTGAGGCTTTTTCACTTTTGCAGTTTTAATGATGTTGTGCCAGTCATCAGACACAGTGATGGTCCCATGTTTTTTGCTTGCTCTCTCTATTATACCGAAATCAGTATCATTGGGAAGGAATGAGTGGCCTGGTATCATAAATTTCATATCAATTGTTTCCACATCCAATAGAGGGTCTTGAACAAGTTTCAGTAGAGTAAGGCTAGTTTTGCCCAGTGCATGAGTCAGAAAACAGAACAACGTGTTTGAATGTCCTGGCATGTTCATACAAATGTTTCCTAAGGCATGAACCTGGACTTGGTTCAGTAGTATTCTGAAAGAAAATAACAATCTGTCACTAAACAACAGAACTTTCTGCTGCCTAGCGGATATTATCAGAACTAGGACTTGATTCATTATTACACTGAAATTTTACATAGCTGGTGCATGTTATAGCGTTGCTAACTCAAAAAGTGGACTTGGTCTACTTGTATTTTGAGCCCTCCAAATGTAGGTCTATTATTTCCATTGTTTCATGTGTTATTTAACTTTTCTTATAAATAGTAATAAGTGTTATAACTTAAGTAACGATTTCTTATTTAAGTTGGCATGTCTTAGAGTATGGTAAACAAATTTGCTAACTAGTTTTTTCAGTGCTAAAATAGCATCAAATGTGATTTTCATTAGTTTATTATTTAAAAATTTTCCCGTGGGTGAGCGCCCCAAACATCCCGGTACTTTCGATCCTCCCGAAATTATTTTCAGGCTATGCCACTAGTTGCACCAGTGACTTAATTATGAAATTTCAAAACGGAAATGTGATTATACTGACAAATTAATAGCTCATTTTCTATTTTTGAAAGATAAAAATGGAAAAGTTGAATATTCAGAAAAACAAACAGTGTGTAAGAACAGTAAAAGCATTGTGAATTGTAAAATGGCTTTTCAATGAAAATTGTGTGGCATTCCAATTTGCATGACATGCTGCTTCAAAATAAGCAATTGTTGAATGAAATTCATTCCTTAAAGAAGTATGATTCATGAGTGTGATTTGTAATAAAATTAAAGGTGAACCTATTATTAATCTTTTGTTGTTGTTTGTTTTAAGTTTGAAATAAACTAGGGCAAACTCACATGTGGTACCCAATGCCTTGGGATTGTATTGTTAAGTTGTTTTCAACACAGATCTAAGTGTCCTGTATTTTTTCCTCATATTTCTGGGAACCCTAGTTTTGGCAGGAAGAAGAATTTTATAGAAATATAATATTCACTCAAGATAATGTAGAAGGAAATCATGTGGAAGGAGAATTCGAATGGGACAGTTCAGGTTTGGTTATGGTTGGCAACATCAATGAAACTTGAATTTTCAATCTTCTTTACTGCAACCAATCCTTCATAGTCCATGTGCCAGACCCCCAAAATTGACCAGGTCATTATAATTTGGAAACTTATACCACGTTTTCCTGGGGTAATGTGAAACAAAAAAGTCTGGGGGCCATCATGAGGAGGTAGCTTTCAAATATGGCGGCAGTTCAAAATGGCAGACGACTGTGAATCTTTGAATTCAAATATCTCGAGACTGGGTATATCAATCTTGAATTTCTTTTTTTCAAAATGTAGGTTATGTCGTTGGCTACATTTTTGTTTTATATGTGTATAGCAAAAAAACCAGTATTTATTGGTCAAAACTCAATTTTTGAAATCCACGTTTTGTGGATTATTAGACTAACAGTTGGGTATATAGAAAAAGTGATTGATATAAATATTATAGAGAAACATTTTGCCTTTAAAATGCAAAAACGAAATAGAACATCAGATCAATAGAACCTGAGATATCCAGACTCGAAATGGGCTGGGCAGGGTTGAGCACATTGACCGAGCGCTGGGAGCCGCCTTAACGGCACGACTTAACGTAAAATATTTTGCTTTATTTATTTCCATCCTCAGTAATCGATTTATGACTAAATAATTTTACATGACCTACTAATGTGCACTATTTGTAACATGATTATTAATCACCTACTAATAAATATCATTGACAATTATATAATTTATCTGAGAAATGGACATCAATAATTACAAACCATGCATCCCAGAATTCTGTATTTCAAGATGAACAGGTTCAAGCCATTTTAAAGTATATTGACAACTACTTGACACATGTATGTACAAATAATGGAGCAATGTCGTCCTCTTGGATGAAATATATCGTCCTAGTGGAGCTACGTTTCCCTTTTCTTCAGGTTAATTGGGAAAGTTTTAGTTTTGAAATGCTGATGAAAAAATGGTTCCTTGGTGTTTTGCACTGGATAGAGCGAACTACTCACGATATCTATCATACCTCTTTTTGAACTATGAACATTACATGCCAATGGCGCATCGATGTTCTTCATTTGTATCTATATACATATTGGAATTATTCTTTATTGGGTGGATTGCGTCCTCTAACTAACCTAGAAAAGGAGAATTCTTTTGTTCATAAATACTTTGTAGAAGGAGGTTTTTCAGTACAATTAAGAAGCAACAACCCTTTTTCTAGAAATTTGGTGGATCAAGCCATCGAAAAGACTGTGAACAAAGACACCCAAACTCCTGGAGGTACTAAGAGTTTCAGTCCAAAAAAGCAGGCCGTAGCACGGTACTATGTTAATATTGAGTACAGAGCTTGTTCACTAAGACACCTCCTCAGCATTCTATCATCCAGCGAAACAAATCAGTACCACCCTGACCTCAGACGCCCATGGATACTTAGAGATGAGAAAGACGGGTCAGCTCTCACTGAACTTCTAGTCAGTTATTGTACATTTGAACCAACAGCTTCTGATCTCATTGATTCAGAAAAATAGGGAAAAATAGCTTATGAAGGTTTCACGTTTTGACTACCTAAAGAAGAAGGGTTTCATAAACCTTTTTAAAAAGTGGGTCTGAAGATAGTAGACCAAAGAAAAGCAAAACAACCAAGGTAGGAAACAAATAAATAATCCTCCAGTGCAACCTAACTCTATTCAGCAAAATGACCTATAATGCAGAAAACCTACAACTTGACATTATGGAAGTGTTCAAATATCATCTGGCACCGTTTCCATGGATCTGGTGAATGTTAATGGGTCTTTGAAGAAAACCTGCAAATCAGTGTGTGCCCATTTTCTGAAAATATACACCACCCCTGCCAGTCTGCCGGGAAAAGATTCGGCCTGCATAATTGATGCAATGGCTGTGCTTCAGCCCATCAAAGGAGAACAACAAGTTTGACGAATTGTGAACGAATTTTCTCAAGCAGGTTTTGAATATAGATAGGAGTTTCTTTAGAGTCGACATAGTATTTGATGATTACGGAGAGGTTTGGAACAAATTGGAGCAGGCAAAAAGAGGAACAGCTGAAGGTATCAAATTTAGTGAAATCAAGGGTGCCCACAAAGTGGTTTGTTGGAGGAAGCTGTTAAGGAACAGTTACAGCAAAAATATGATAAAATTCTTTGTTGAAAGTTGGAAAGGGGAGAAATTTAAAAACATAATTGGAAACCAAGAAATCTTCGTAACAGTTGATGAAATCTGCTTCAGGATCACCTCCTCAGAATATAAGCTGTAATGTATACCAGTTTATGAAAGCTAGAATACCTTGTGTAAGTAAATTCATGTTTGAGTCAGTTGATATCATGTAGACAGTTTCCTTGTGTATTTTGGTCTCAGGAATATTAATTCGGTTGAATGGTTGAATTCTTCAGAATACAGTTCGGGCCACATCTCTTAGGGCTTTGTTAACCTTTGGTCCATTCCAGTATAAATCATGTGTAGAAAGTTTAATAGGGGAACAGCCTCCTGATATGACGTCTGCAGGATTGTGATTACCACTAATGTAATGCCACTAATCTGATTTAGTTTCAGTTTGAATTGTAGATACTCTATTGCCTACGAAGGGGTTCCAATTCGAGGGAGGTTTAGCAAGCCATGCTAAAACTATCATGGAATCCGTCCAAAGAAATGCTTGATGTACCAATACACTATGTAGGCTCTTTAAGATTTTGTTTTTAAATCAGTAGCTAGTAGAGCACTATGTAATTCTAGGTATGGCAACGTGATCTTCTTTAAGGTGATACTTTTGACTTAGAACATTCTAATAATGAAGCTGAGGTTTCATGATCTGTATTGAATAACTAAGCACAATAACCATATGCTCTCTCAGAGCTGTCACAAAATATGTGTACATCAGGATACTTTAAAGTAGTTTTCTCACACAGTTTTCTTGATATGCTTATTGTGTTGAGATCAGATAGAGATCGTTCTCTATATACAATTGTGAAGAAATTCATCGGAACCGGGGAATCCCAGTCCGCTTTCATTAACCAGAGCTCTTGCATAAGAACTTGAGCTTGAACTGTGATTGGTGTGACATATTGGAGTGGATAAAAAATAGTAGCTATCTTAGACAAGATGCTGCGTCTGGTCCACACGGTAGTAGGCTTCAATGATACTGCATAAGAGAATGTATCAGAAACTGGACACCAATGCAATCCTAGCATTTTTGTGGTAGTATCATCATTCTCTATGTCTCTTGGTTCAAAAGCTCTTATCTTTGATGGGTGCTTCAGAAATTCTTTACAATTAGAACACCACTTCCTTAATGGGGAAACACCCTCCCATCAGCAGTGAGTGTAATTAGTCGGTCACTGTTTTTTTTTTTTTTTTTTATTTGTTTAGTTACATTACAACCCGTGTTTCACCAACTGGTATATCACGGGATATTTACAGAATTATACATAATTACTATAACATATAATATGAAAACAGTTTATGTGATGGAGCGGAAGACGTGGTTGATAAAGGTGGTTATCTGTATCGTATTGATATGATACTTGAGCACAATTGGCAACGGTAGTGACTTTAGAATAGATGGTCTTTCTCTTTCAAACCTGGAGCACTGTGTTAGTAGGTGTATGGCGGTCTGAATGTCTTCCTCACGACAGCTGCATGTTGGTGACTGTTTTTTTCATTTTAAATAGGTAGGATCTGAAGGAGCCGTGATTGGTTAGAAATTGAGTGAGCATATAGTTGGGCCAAAGGGATAGAGAAAGCCTGTGGAAGATGTTTGGGATGAATGGTTTGGTGTGAGTGGCTACTTCGGAGTTTACATAAGTAGCATTCCAAAGTTCGATATAATGGTCTTTGAGGAGCTGTTTGCCCCTGCACAGGGGAATTGCACTGTAGTCAATCGTGGTTTTGTAACTGGCCGCCGTCTTGGCTAGATAGTCAGCTCTTTCGTTGCCCCTGAGACCCGCGTGACCTTTGACCCAATGAAGAGTGACTGATGTGGTCTTCTTTAGGTTGATTATTATTTTCCTGATTTCCAGGGCGATGGGGTGAGTTGTGTGCTTATTAGCTACCGCAAACAAGGCAGCTTTGGAGTCCACATGTATGGCGAAGGAGGTGAAGTTTTTTGTTTGAAGTTTGATCCATTCAGCTGCCATGAGCATCCCGCACAGTTCTGCTTGGAAAACAGAGCAATTATGACTTAATCTTTTGACTCCTGTGTATATCTCACTGGATTTTTTAAAGGCGATCGCTCCAGCTCCGACATGGCTTTCCGTTTTGGACCCGTCCGTGTAGATCTGCACGTCAGCCTGTCCTATTTCTCCAGATGTATCCACTCGTATAAAGTTGTCTTTGGGGTGAACTCCCCTTTCTCTGGAAGGGGTTTCAATGTTCTTTAGTTCCGAGATTACGGCTTCTGTAGGTAGACTCTTTTTTAAGGCTTTAATGTCGTTACTTAGCCGTATTGCGAGTTTGATTGGCATTATTCCTGCTATAGCAAGAAGAGCATCGGTGGACACTGTTTTGTAAGCCTTTGTGATGAATACAAGAAGTGATCTTTGTATTTGTTGTAATTTCATCTGAGCTCTTTTTGAAATATTAATACTCCACACTTCTGCTGCATACGTGACTACTGGTAGGAGAGCGTATTCATAAAGTATTCTAAGGTTGTGGTAGGAAATGCCCCATGTAGCTCTTGAACATCGGACTAGGTTATTACGGATCTTTAACAATTTATTTTCAAGAAACTGGGTGTGGGGAAACCAATCCAGCTTACTGTCAACGATTACTCCTAGGTATTTCATTTTGGAGACAACGTTTATCTTTTCTTTGACGATAGTTGGATGGTTTTTGTATTCGTCTTTCTTTCTTACAAACATCGGCATTAGTGCCGACTTTTCTTTGGATATTTGTAGCTTATGGGCTTTACACCAATTCTCTGTTTTTGTGAGTATATCCGCTAATTTGGTTAAAATATGTGTGTGAGTTTGACCTCTACACATTAACATTATGTCATCGGCATATACCACCAACTCTAGGTCTTGAGTGTCGGCCAGTTGTTCTATTAGGTCACTAATGATTAAGTTCCATATAGTGGGTCCTGCCACCGATCCCTGTGGGCATCCTTTCGTCACCCTTTTAGCACATGATACATTTCCCACTGTGAATTGAGCAGTTCTGTTCTGCAAAAAGTCTTTCATTATGTTGTAAATGTTTTCTGGACACTTCAGATTTATGAGACGAGCGAGGAAACTGGGCTGCCATGCATTATCGAAAGCTCCTGCTATGTCTAGTGCGATGAGGCAGCTCTTTTGACCGTGTTGTTTGCTTAGCTGGACGAAATTGATGACTGCTTTTATGGCATCTGCTGTCGACTTGCTTTGTGTGAAGCCATATTGCTGAGTTGGTACCGCTCCAGTATTTAGAAGGAAATGGTTTAGCCTTGTTATTATTAACTTTTCTAGACATTTCCCTGGAATAGATAGAAGGCTAATACCCCTATAACCGGTTACAGATTGTCGTTTACTCTTGTCACCTTTAGGGATTGCTATTACATTTGCTGATTTCCAAGCCTGTGGGAAACTACCAAGATCTAGGCTTTTGTTAAAAACCGTCAACCAGAATTCAGGTAGTATTTCATGTATTACTTTAACTATTCTTCCGTCAATACCATCCAGTCCTGGGCATTTGTTGAGCTTTAGTGCAGTTACGATCTCGTCCACCTCATGTTTAGTGAAGTGGGGTTCACGTTCTGTTGTTGGAAAGCTATAGGCACACTGCGTTCTGACTGCTCGTTGTTGTACGGTATCTAGATCTTGTAGATCGTCTGGGAAAAAGCTATCTAAAAGCGCAGAGGCGGTTTGCATTGCTGACGATGTGACAGATCCATCTTTAAGTGTGATGGTTGAATTTACAGGTTGTCTAGTGAAACCTGTTTTAGACTTTTTGTAGATTTTCCAGGGAGATTCTTTGGTGCTGTCTGTACAAAATTTTTTCCATGATTCTTGTTTGGCTTTCAGTAGTTCCGATTTGTAGTGATTTCTGAGAGCTTTTAATCTTGTATTGTATATCTCTTTCAGGGTTATGTTTTTACATCTATTAAATCTACGTTTTACAGCATTTACTTGTTTTCGAATAATTTGTAGTTCGGGAGACCACCATGGCGTGAATCTTGTGGTGGGTGCGAATAGGGGGAAACATCTGCGGTTTATGATATCAAGTTCGTCCCAAATTGTTGTTATTGCATCTTCTAGTTTCTCTTTGGTTTTTGAGTTCCTGACCCTGTTAATCCATTGATTACCTCTATGTTGAACTTCGTAGTGGAAAGTGTTCCATTTTCCCACCTGGGTAGCAAATTTTTTTGTTGAGTTTTGGGGTTGCCTTCTTATAACATTGGTTCGGCGTTGTTAAGATAATGTGAATGTGATGAGGTTGTGGTCAGATAGTGTGTCCTCCTCACTGACACCCCATCTCTGAACTCTGTGGGCTAGATTGGTATTGGTGATTGTTAGGTCTATCCAGCTTTCACCTAGTGTGCTTGAGAAGGTAGGGCGATCCTTTTCGTTGGCGATAAGTAAGCCATGTTGTGTCAGAAAATCGACCAGCATTCGCCCTCTAGCGTCTGTACTTGGGCTATACCACAAGCTGTGGTGGCTGTTTGCATCAATGCCCCAGATGAAATGGGAAGGTCTCGTGGAAGTTAGGAAATGTTCTATGGGTGAAAGGTCATTTTCTAGAGTATTATAGGGGGGGAGGTATGAACTGGCGATATATAAAGGAGGGTTGGATGATGTAGCTACTATTATGTTGTCGGGAGTGGAAAAGTTATGCAGGAGTATGAATTTATGGGCGATTTCGTTTCTTATGAGCAGGCTAGCCCTAGGTGCTTTGTTTGTGTTTACGTAGTAGGAGGTGTAGTTTGAGGGGGAGAGAGAGGGAGTACCATCATAACAGTATGGTTCCTGGTTAAATAGAATGTCAATCTTGTTTTGTGTAAGACATAGGGAAAGATGAGCCATAGCCGCTTTGCAGTGTTGAGTGTTGAGTTGTGCACATATTAGATCTTCCATGGTCAAAATTCTGTTTTACTTCTTACAATCGATTGTATTCTGTGAAGTCTGGGGCAATCTTTGCTGAAGGCGCTGTGGTTGGAGTTTAGTTTCTTGGAGGTATCGTGTATGAAAGAGTTTGCTTTGACACAATTGATGCATTGTGTGTGATTTAGTTTGTTGCAGTCCTTCCAATGGTGTTCCTCTGAGCAATTTGAGCACATTTGTTGCTTGTTACAGTACTTTGCAACATGGCCGAATCCTAGGCATTTAAAACATCTTGTCACCATTATAAATTCTTCAACTCGGCATATGTTCCAGTGCATTTTTATTCTCTCGAGGGCAATCAATTCTCTCCTCAAATTAGGACTTACTTCGATGACAATGTGTCTTGAGTCGGTGAAGGTGCGTTTTGTGAATTTAACATTTAGTACTATCTCTTGTAAGTGTGTCAGGCCGTTTTGTTGTAAGATAATGTCCTTGATTTCGGAGTCATTTATGTGTTTAGGTACATAGGTGAGGAGTAATGTTGGTAATTTCATTTTAGGTCGTTCCAGAGATATTACATCAATTTTACTTAGTTCAGATTCTAGTAACTCACGGTCAGTTGTGTTCTCGCATTGCACAAGTAAGGCATTGTTTGCTAGTTCTCTCATTCTATTCACTCCTATTTGAAGAGATTTAGGATCAACTTTATCTTTGATTATTTCCTTTATTTCTGAAGGTGTCAGGTTTGGCTGCATTGGCTTGATGATTAAGCTGGCGGCCTTCGGGAGATTGCTGCCGTTGCTACTAGGTGACGGTAACGGACGGAACTGCCTCTGATGGTTGTTTTGCATGCCAACAGATGTCGCTAGTGCTTCGCTAAACGAACGTGGATTCGTGTCGGCTGCCTTCAAGGCTTTGGTCAACGAACTTTCTAACCCTTCAAACATGCCACTAAGTTTATTTAGTAAACTATCCATATCACTCACTGCCTTTATGGCTTCTTCCTTTAGTGTTTTATCCATGTTGCTGCGTGAAGACATGGCTGTTTTCACTTTATTTAGATGTTCTTTGATGGCCGTAACTATTACGCTTCCAGCCTCTTCCGCCATCTTGCTTCGTTCCGTCGGTCACTGTTATGGCATCCTGAACGGTGTTGAATGATTGAAGATAATCATCATCGTAAAAATTATTCTTCAAGGCTAAAGATGCTTCTGAGCTACATTTGTCACCATTTTGGATTGTTAATTCATGAAGAGTCCTCACTGCTAAGAAACTGCTTAGTTTTAATCCCAAGTAAGAGTTTTGAGGCAAAATTTCTTGATGGGTTGAGTGGGTTTCCCTTCGCCACACAATCCGTTGAAGGTTTGTCTGAGTGGGGGATACACGAACTTGCCTGTAAAATTTCTCAATGTCGGCTACTACAGCAATTTCATGAAGTCTAAAGTTAGTTATGATGTTGAATAATTCAGGCTGAATGCAAGGACCTTACAGCAAAGTGTAATTCAGGCTTATGCCATTTTTATCTTGAAGAGAACCATTGAATGCAATTTGAATGATTTTTTATTTAGCAGTCTCATCCTTCCAAACCGCGTGATGGCTTAGATATACAACGTTATCACTGTTGGAATTTTCCATATGGTTGGGTACTACCTCCATATGGTTGAGAGCTTCGTATTCTTCCATGAAATTGGAGTACTGTTTATGCACTGAATGTTCTTTCTTGCATCTGGCTTCAATAGAGAAGACTGTAGTCCCTTTAAAAGCAACAGACTTAGTGTTTTGAGGTGATTGATCTGAAGTACGAAGCATGATCACTACAAATCTGCCATCTTCATTGCATGTTTGCTCTTCTTCCATGAGAAGAGGGTGACTTTGAAATTCTTCTAATTGCCAGAATTTCTCTAATGAATTATTCACTTTGATATTAGTGAGGTGGCATTGCGAATTGTGAGGTTTCTGTTTCTGAGTGTAAGAATCCAACCAAACTTATTTTGGCAAGCAACGACTCCTGGTACTAATTGCACCTTTCCTTCTTGAAGAGAGAGCCAAAATGTCTGTGCACTAAGCAATATATCAACTGGTGCCCTTCTGTTGAGTGTGGGATCTGCGAGCTTTACATAAGAAGGCAGATTCAATTTGTTGATATTAAAGGAGACTGAAGGAATTTCAGAACCAATTTGTTTAATTAGAAGACAGTTTAGATTTAATTTGTAGTCTCCAAGTACAGAATCCTTCAGAGACACTGTATCTTAGCTAAAAGAATCTGTGCGTTTCTTATTGATTCCTGTCACTGTTACTTCAGTTTGAATGTTATTAAGCAGCAACTGGTCTGCAAATTGTTATGTAATGAAGTCATGAGTTGCTGCAAAGTCAAGGAGGCATCTCGCAGGTATCCAATCCCCTACAGCATTTTTGACGTATGCTTGAACAGTGGACAGCAAAACCTGCGAGCCCTTAACTGCAGTAGTATTATGATTAAAGCTTTGAATGACTTCATTGTTAGGAGCATTGTTTGCTGTAGTGGGCACTAATGGTTTAGACTTAACATGTTTGCTTGCTTATGCATGCTACAGGCTGGACACAAGTAGACCTATGTAGTAGAGTGTGGTATTTCTCGTGACATATGAAACCTCTTTGATCTGTAGGACAGTCACTTATTAAGTGTTTGTATGAAAGACAAAACATTTCTTAAACGTTTGTGCTTGTCTGCTGTGTTCATCGACTGTAAGTGATTTGAATTTTGCACAGTATTTTAAAGGCTGATTCTCAGAGCATATAGGGGAGAGTGGGGCAGTTTTGCCCAAAATGTGTTCTCTCAACTTTGTGATTTTTTTTTTCTCAACCTAATTATATTCAGGAGAAGGTATTTATGTGCTACTTATACACTGATATGTTTTGTATATAATCATAATTTTATTATTACTTTATAATTGATTGTTTTCAATTTAAAATTATTTTCCCTACACGTTGCAAGTTGGGCAAAACTGCTCCAGCCGGGGTAGTTTTGCCCAGTGTATGGGGCACATTTGATCACTGCATACAAATCAAGTTAATGTGGAAATGAAAGGTTGACATGTAATGATTATGCAATTAATTTACAGTACAGAGCTAAAACACAAAAAGTAGGCCTATCATATTTTGTAATGACTAAAGAACTGGCCTAAATAGGCATACTAATATTTAAAGAGAAAATTGGAACCAATAACATCACAAACTCAGATAAAATTGTCTTCAAACTGAAATAAACATTTAATACAGTCTTAACATCTATTTAACCCTGCTTTATTATAGGCCTAAGTATAGCCTATATGAAATTTTTGAAATTTACAGAAAATGTCATTGCTCCCAAGGCTTGTTCGGGTCTTCCTTTCAATGTAGATTGATGTAGCTTTGCAAAAAATGTTCTCAGTATTAACAAAACTTGAGTCTTTGTTCTCAGGGAATACTAATTTATTATTGTCTTGTCAACGTACCATGTTAGACAGCGAAGGCTCTATGCAAGAAAAAATAAGATAATATCAAACCCATTTCTAGAACATCTGAATAAAAAAATTTCAAAATTACTTTTTAAAATAGGGTAGATATGCCTAAATTCATATTTACTAAATTAAGTTAATTAATACCAGTAATAGAAACTCTAGTTAATGGGCAAAAGTGCCCCACGTAAGCTGAGCAAAACTGCCCCAATGCACAATTTGGAATAAGTGAGTCATTATTTTCAACAAGTGAGGTTATTAAATCACATGTCAGACATGGAAAGAAAGCTTAAAGAATGTGCAACTAGGCAGTAGACATAAAAAATATTGATGAGTATAAATTAAATGTGTTTACCTGGTAAAACAAAAATAGGAAACTTATAACTTTTTATGTAAATATTATTTTCTTCTATAAAAAATCTCCACATGTAGCTAAGCAGTTCAAATTTCCACAGGAAGTTGAGGTGGTTGATGGGAATAGCTGTGATATCATAAGAATGATAAAATGATTACCAAGAGAGAGAAATTTGATATTGAGCAAAACTGCCCCACTCTCCCCTACAGGGTGTTCGAAAATTCATATTACAAACTTCTAGGGCTAGTAGAGGGGACTTAGTCAACAATATTTTGAATAGGAACGTACTGTTTTCGTGCTACAGCCATTACAATGTGTCGGATTTGCTGGTGTTATTTTGCAACTGGAGAGGCAGTACATGATGTCAGAAGAGCACCATGCGAAATGAGGTATGACGTAAGGTACAGAACTAAGTGACGTTTGACTCATTACAGGCAAAAGTCAAATTTAGATGTGTCTGTGTATTCTGCAAACGTGTACTCAACTATGTTGATCGGAGATGCACAGGCACGTGAATGGGGCTCCAGGCATGATACCATAGTAGGGTAAACGTCACGTGCCATCAGGTGATCCGCTGACGTCATATACTGCCTAACCGGTTGCAAAACAACACCAGCTAATCCGACACATTGTAATGGCTGCAGCACCATTTCCGGACATGGGTTCCTATAGTCCCCTCTACTAGCCCTAGAAGTTTTTAATATGAATTTCCGAACACCCGGTAGAACATTCGACCATGACTGCAGAGTTGTAGGCCTTTGAAATTGTAGGTTTAGGCTTATGTATTGATACATACTTCCTCTCAGGAGCTTGTGTCAAAGCGTTCAGTATTTGACATCTTTTATTAAGAAATTTGCATAGCTGAGAAAACTTATTCGAATTACTAGTTGTGACTTCTGTTTCCCAGGCTCTTAACGTGGCAGCATCCAAGTTTGAGAATACTAAATAAATCAAGATTGTGTCCCAATGCTGCACAGGTTCACCAAGGGCTTCCATGCCTCTAACTTGATGAAGAATTTTATCTAATAGGTTTATAACTGCCATGGCATTCTCTGTATGCAGGGGCTCTATATTGAATAATCCCCTATAGTCCAGTCATTTGGGAGTTTTACCTGGAAAGTTTTCCGGGAGTTTTGAAAATTTGTGATTTTATAGATTTCGACGTGCTCTTTTCGAATTTTCACTTTGCTACCTCGTATCTTTGCCGCTCGCGCCACCATATTGGAAAAATGGCGCCCAAAAACAGTTTTTCACAATATCTCCTTTCCGACTCATTTTACGATGAAAATAGTTATGTAATAAATTAAACTAGAGAAAATTTCCTATAATTTATGTAGTAACGATTTTTTTTTTTTGTAAAATGAATAGTTTCAGCATATGAGCGCTGCGAAGTCTATCCGACATGTGTTTTGGCCAAAGCCATGGAAGATGCGGATACGCCACTACCTGCATCATTTTGCGGTAAAGCATTTAATGAGCTATTTTAACTAAATAAGGTCTCCTGATTTCAAAAATGTCATTATTTTTGTTGTTTCACATCTAGTTTTCGTGTTTGCTGTTATGGCAGACGCAATTTTAAGGTCTGTGTAGACTTAATTTGGGGGCTTATAGTAGCTAAACGGTAAGTCGTATAAAAAAACCTGTTGCAGAAGCAGTAACGGATTTTTAGAGATCTACAAGTTTGTTCTTATGACTTTTTGACGTATCTTCATCGGTTATCCCTTAGATTGAGTTAGGTTTTTTTTATTTTAAATAAATTCTGTATATTTTTCTCACATTATGTAATATTGGCACACATGGTATGAAAGATAGAATCATACAATTTGGTAGGAATTTGGGCACATACAACAGTCATAAGAGTGCTAAATTTGGTGTTTCTAGCTGCCCCATAAGTATAGAAAAACTTGCTGGATAGCCGTGACATCATTCACATCTACGACAGTCTAATCTTCCACTTATTAACATTGATGAGCTAGAAACTTGAAATTTGGCAAACTTATAGATTTTAGATTTATTAAAATACATGTTCAAAATCGTTCAGCTCGATCAATGTAATAAGATAAATAAGATACCATTTGCTCAACTAAAATATATTTTATAGATATTAGCTTATAACCAATGTAAAAGTTCCTGAAAGTTCAAAACTTTAATATTTCCCCCTCCAAACAAACTTAGATTTTTTTGTCACTGATCATTTGTACGGCATCAGATGATATGGCAAAAATAAATTTATTTGGCCTGCACTCACAAAAAATACTGGAATACATACGTCTTGGACAGTTTGAAAATATTATTTGATTTTTCCCCGAAAAATATTATCAAAATTATCCTAATTTTTAAGTATTTTTTATCCTGTAGGCTAGTCTAAGCAATAACTTATATCTCTCGTTGTGAAGTACCTATTGCAAGAAAGCATGACGTGTTACGTAGAAACGGTCAACGGATTCATGATCAGTGACCCAAAATTGGTTAAGATCACCTATCACACCACTTACCGCAAAGGAAAAAGTTTCCAAATTCAGCATCAAAGCTGCATACAGTTATTTTATTATACAAAATGTCAAAATAATATTTTTCACAAATGTCTATTAACCAGATGTGATAGAGAAAAACGAAATGCATTTACGAATTTAGCACAGCGAATTTAATCAAACACACCTATTTTCGTTTTTACCGCAGAAATTTTCGTCTTTTTTCTAGGCTGATATAATTAATATGGCAATCAGCATTTCATCTACATTTGATTCCGTAATAGTTGTCGGCGAAGATGTAGATCTTCTTATTCTTTTGACGGCTCTATCTACGCGTTCAAACATATATAATCTCAAACCAGGAATAGGAAAAATTTCGCAACGAATATATTCAACTCCATACCACTGCTGAACCTGGTGATAGGTTTGGAACAATGTTGTCGTGCTACTGCTTCCGTCGGTGGCAGCGATGCAATATTAAATTTATTTTCATATGCTGATTTTGTGAAGCATGTATATCTATAGTTGTTTAACGACACACTTTTCACTGCACTGTAACCATACAATGCAAGGAGGAAGCTTCAGCAATGATCCTTGGATCTGCATTTTGGTTTTTGAATACCTGGACAAGCTCGTTTAATTCCGTTTTTTTAAATACATTAGCATATTTTATTTTTATTTGTTTAAAGAGTGCTGATGTTGTATCACAGCCACTGAAGGCATGCAGAAATAATATTATGTTATCTGCGGCTGTTTTATTTTTGTTGAATATATTCGTTGTGAAATTTTCCCTTTTTCTGGTTTGAGTATATATATATATAATATGTGTGTGTGTCTCTGAACGCGTAGATAGAGCCGTCAAAAGAATAAGATCTACATCTTTGCCGACAACTATTACGGAATCAAATGTAGATGAAGTGTTGATTGCCGTATTGATTGTTATTAGCGTATCCACATCTTCCGTGGCTTTGGCCAAAACGCGTGTCGGAGTTGACTTTACGGCGCTCGTACGCTGAAACTATCCATTTTACAAAAAAATCATTACGACATAAATTATAGGAAATTTTCTCTAGTTTAATTTATTACATAACTATTTTCATCGTAAAATGAGTCGTAAAGGACATATTGTGAAAGAACTGTTTTTGGGCGCCATTTTTCCAATATGGCGGCGCGAGCGGCAAAGATATGAGGTAGCAAAGTGAAAATTCGAAAAGAGCACGTCGAAATCTATAAAATCACCAATTTTCAAAACTCCCGGAAAACTTTCCAGGTAATCCCCTTTCTGAGCACCAAATGACTGGACTACTAAGGTGGCGCTGAACTGTCAACCTAGGATTATTGTAACGGTCCTTCAGTAACTTGAGAGCAACTTCGTAGTTTTCAGCAGTTACTGGTAGGGACTCAAGTACCTAGCAGGTCCAATAAGAGAAAGCCGTAAGTAGTGGTGTTTCTGTATAGGTGATAGTAATTTATTACTGTTTATGAGTGACATGAACAACTCATTGAATGGTTCCCACTCTTCGAATTTCGCACTGAATTTAGGCAGTGGGGAGTAAAGACCTTGTGTTAATTGATAAATCTTCCATATTAGGCTGTGCCTCATTATCCTGAGATGGTCTAGTTTCGGGAAGAGCAGTTAAGTTTCTCAGAATAGCTCTCACATTTGCCACTATTTGAAAATAAGCAGTTTCAAATTAATCTCTGTTGGGTGCTTGGTGTGGTAGTTGCTGTTCTACAGTAAACTGAATTTGATCAGATCTTGCATATATTGTTTCTAATCAATTTAATCTGAGCTTAATAACCTCTGAGTCTAAGGTAGTTATGTCTGATATGTCAAAACGTTTTTGTACTGTGTTAGCTGACCCTTATAATTGGCCCTAGAAGCTACAAGTTCTTCTATAGTTTTGTCTTTAAGGCTATCTGATCGTTCATGATCCATGATTTTGAATTCCCACGATTGTTTGTAATATTCTTTTACTTGTAATTGGAATATCACAATTGGAATGTGTTGAGTAGAAATAGAAGCACTGAGAGTAACACTAGAGTTTATGTAGTTGTACTGTATGCCTAAGTTTGTTGTGGCAGAAGCACGGAATGTTTGTGTGTTTATAAAGTGCTCTAGTTGCGCTGACAATATTATATAGCATCCTAAAATGATTAGGCATACATAAAGAAGTGAATAGTAAGAAATCATTCGTTCAACACTTACAGTTTGCTAACAGCTTGTTTGAAGACTAGATGAACGAAGAATTATTTGTTCCCAAGTAGCCTTGGGAGCTTCCATAGTAGAGGCTTGAATTGTAGAGCTTGCTCGAGGTCAGGATAGAAGTTAGTTAAGACAAGCTGGGATGTAGTTGCTGCTGACTGGTGGAATATACAAGTTGTGGATTTGACTTGAGTAGCAGGTCAAGCACGAAAGATCGACAACATACAATGCATACATATAACTCCTTCTGAAACATGTTACAGTGATATAAGATCATGCCTGAATCACGTTGAGGTCACCAACAAATGTGTTCGAAGTAGCTCTAGATTCGAGCATATAAGTATGCAAGAGTACATAAACTCAAGTCTCGTGCTGCAAGCAAACATCTTATACTTGTGGAAATGAAAGTAAAATAGATCATATGAAGCTGGTTAGAACAGGATTTGATTAAACAATATCTTGAGTAAGAACAACAAAGGGAAATTCCTTTAATAATGAGTTTATTAATAAGACAAGAATTATAAAAAAACACACTGATTTCAAATGAAATTAAGATCACAGTTATCATGATTAAACAGAATAATTCTTCTAATTTTCAAAATGGTGCTCACAATTTTAGTGATTTAAATAAACTTGTTTATATCCAAAATAATGAAACAGCAAAGAAATGTGTAGCACCTTAATCAATTGTAAATGCACTATGCTAGTTCAGAATTAAGATAACAAGTATGCTTAAAATGTACAACTTTCCGTGGTGTAAGATGAACAGCATGCAGATAGTTGATACTGAACATGTACTGCATAAGTAATTCGTAGTTGTAATTCAAAGTTGTAGTAGATGTCTGATCCTGGAGAGCATTCTTGAGAGATGTTGGTTTTAAGAAATTATAGCGATTAGTGACAGACCACGAAATGTCTCAAAATGTAAACTTTGCATAGCATGGAATGCTCTTGAACCAGTGTAGGCATTTGTTCACAAAAATTATACAAAGGTTGCACATGAAATTAATCCGTGAACACATACCGCTGCCTACTTCCGCCACCAAAAAAAAATAGAAAGGGAAAAAAAGCTAAGCTACATTTCAAGTAAAGAAGTATATTACAACAAAATACAAAACTAAACTAATACTTCAACATATTTGCATGAAATGCAAACACTTGGGATATTTTAAATTATCACTTGGAAAGTGGTTTGGATTTGGTGAATGCATTAAGTTTCTAAATTGAAGGGCTCAGAGCCATAGTGGGCCATCTCCACCAATAGCAAAGATGAGGTAGTGACACTTTGCGGCAGTGTATTGAATTGTACATCATGTATTAAGTAATGTGGTCCATGTCCATGGAACTCTCATTCATGTAATATTGTTCAGGTATTGCAATTATTTATTTATAAGTAATTAAACTGTGATATTCATTGAACATTACTTCTTGGTTTCTCTATTTTTTAAAATGGCACATGGCCCACTATAACTCTGAGCCCTTCAATTGTCCTGACCATAACTATGGAATGGGTGCTAACCCAATTCTTAACTGCATATTTCCAGTAGAGCAACAAGGCCAAAACATTGGTTATAGAGGAGGAAAAAGGACATGGTCGAATGATGGCATGAGCAGTGGTACCAATAAATTTCGTTTGGTTTTTTTCACTGCCATGCACATTTAAAGCACCACTTCCTCCAGGAACACAAATAATATTGGGGGAAACATTCATTGACCTTTAGAAGGTTGTCCATGGGGTATGTGTCTGTGTGTGTGTATGTATGTGCATATATATATTCCTGATATTGTATATGCTGCATAATTAATTATTATTAGGGCTGAAAATCGATTAAAATTTCTAATCGAGTTAACGCTTGACTTTAATAGATTAATCGACTGATTAATCGACAAACAGATCGGTATTTTAAACGAAACCAAAGTGTGCATTTAATATTGTTTTACACGTTTAATAACTACTACACTACAGATAATCAGAAAAAATCCTGAATGAATGAATACCATTATTAGTTAACTAGGGAAAAAATATATGCAAAACTTACATTTCCGGTTACTTTTTCAGCCAAGACTTGAGACACGCGAGTTTGTTGACTAAACTACCCTTCAGGTATCTGAATAACGGGAATTGTTTAGACACAATAGGCTGAATTTCACATGATGTGCCAAGGCCGGAGAAGCGAGAGAAAGGAGTTTGGTCATTTGACCCATTTCTCAAAAAAGTTTTTCAGAATTCGACTAAACAGATTAATCGGAAAATGTAATTGATCGACGATTAAATGTTTAATCGATTAATCGAGCCGATTAATCGGTACAGCCCTAATTATTATTGTTTCACTTTTCATAATGCTAAGTCGCTCATATGTGCATCAACCACCTTGCTTTCTTACCAGGAATGAGTAAAAACTTTATACCCTGTGGCAACAGAACAAAATTTTATACCCTGTGGCAACAGAACAAAACCAAGGCTGAACTTTTCAAGTGATAAACTTGTCATTGATTATTTCCCCATTCAAAGCATCTTAACTTATAACACTTGTATTGTGAATTGAGAGTCACCATTATTTGTAATGCATCTGACACATAGTCTTAATCATATTTCTTCTTAGAACTTTCTTATTTAGACACCTTTCATGGTAAACAGCTTTCTCTGCCACTAAAACTGAAGAAAGGTGGCCAAAAACCTCATCATCCCACTTGATTTTTTCTTACTGTAGCAATTCTCATGCAAGAATCCATTATTGAGAAAGTCATACTTCAGACACCCTTTTACTTAGGGGGACGATTTTTTGGCCTCCTTTTCCCTGTACTGTTGCGACGGAACTTCTCAAATTTGGAACTTCATTTATATTCAATCTTTTTATACTTCGGAATCAGTGGCGGCTCGTGAGGTTCCATAGGGGTGGGTCACATACAAATATAAGCCATAGATGTTAGAGGAAAACAGAACTCGCACTTAAGCTAAAACTTACCTTTCTGTTTCATTTTTTGTATAACAATACTATTCTTCAGGACAGTGTCAAGTGTCGCGGTGTAGTTAATGAGACCTTTGAAAACACTTGGGTTATCAGAACTCTCTACCTCATTATGCCCACGCAAGGCCAATTGAAATTCCCCGCAAAATTTAATGGCATCAAGAATGCGTGACAAAATATATATGTTTTTGTCAACAACATCATCATGCTTACGGACACATGTTCTATACCCATCATCAAGTTGCACCCTGATATCAGCCTTCCCTAAGACAGCGAGAGTTATTTCATTGCCTAAGTGGCGTTTTGACAAACTGTGCTTCTTACATATATCGGGTAAATATTTACCAGTTTTTAGTCCATGCATCTTCTCCACCGAATAGAATGCACGGAAAACAAAATACTGCGTTAGTTGTCAGACACCCGCCTAATTATTTGGCTAATAACCGGTCCTCAAAATTTATAATTTTATTTTGTATCTTATCTCATTCATTTAACTATAACTATGTAAAAAATACTTTACTAACTAAGGAAAAATCAGAAGCACACACTAACACTCAACAAGAAAAAACTTCCGGCTTTAGCTTATTTGAGTTGCGGAAGAGGGTAGGAAAACAGCATTTTTGCACTCGCCCTTTCCCAACTGGACAGGTTTTACGGGTAAGATGTTATTGTATTCTGATACCCTGGGGGGAGTAAGAGAGTTGGCTATACAGTATTCTGTCTCTCTCGACACGTAAATATGTTCTCAACTACAGAGTAATAATAATGCATACCACTCCATCTGGCGGAGGACTTCAAGAGTGCAGACAGCGCTGATTTGTGTGAAGTCGCAAAATTACTGTGACCCTGTACAACGTAAACTAGCCACAACCCCTCCCTGCATTCCGTCAGCTTTAGAAAGGGAAAATGTTAAAGGGATGAGAGATGGCCGGGCACGACGGAAATCTGACCCATGCTATGTTGCCAAACTTTACCAGGAAAGCAAACGCGCGAAGTTTGAAATAGATAGATGTTAAGTTATTTTATTCGTTGCTATAAATGCAGTACAGTTTATATTCAAAATAGATGGGGATGGTGGGCACGTGACCCTGTGACCTATAGGTAGAACCGCGCCTGTTCGGAATAATATGCGCATCTCTGTGCGACTACTTTATACTTTAGGTAACTCTACCACATGCATTGACCTTCCACCTGCACATTCTTTACGTAACATCACTACACTCGCATACAACATATGCATTGACTATAGAATTCCACAACTACAGTTATTCCAGAATTCTTTTCACTACAACTTCATACTTGATACAATTTGAGGAAAAATTTATTTCACTAATTGGATGCCATCCTCAATTTTCAACTAAAATTAAATTCATTCATTAAGTAGTTTGTTACAATTAAGTGCCGACGACTAGACATCAGTGGAGACAGGCATAGGAACGTGTTTATAGAAATCATTGAAAGTATGTAGGCCTAAAAGATTTCTTTCTTTCTAACCGATGCTTTCTTCAATCTTCTCCTAAGTCCTTGGTCTCTAGAAGTTACTGTCTTTTCAGTCTTGCACTTTCACTTCTAAACGCCTACCCTGAACTATAATTCGTAAGGCATACTTACAGCTTGTAAGTTGCCACTGGGTTCGTATCTCATATTGAGAACGCCTGGTGGTATTCTGGGATTGTGAGTCAGTTGGAGAATTTAATGTTGTACCGGCACGTTGCCATGGTAGCTCAGTTGGTTAGAGCATTGGCACGGATAGCCAAAGATCCTGGTTCAAATCCTGGCTATGGCATTGAATTTTTCATTCTGACTTCACGTGTCCATACTTTAATATTACTTCTTAACTTAATTTTATGATTAGCTTTGAAAATCATATTTCTAACCACATAAATTCTACATTCTTAATTATTAAACAATTCATCAACTAAATCTGTACCTTTTCTCCACTTACACAAATACATGTTTTTTTTATTAGGGTGTCACTAACAATTCACTTTTAGTGAACCCTTCTTTCGTAATTATTTTTATTTCATCCCACCATTGAAATATTTATCCCCACAGGTCTACTCTCCTTTTTCTTAACCATCTAACCTTTTTATTATACTGGAATATCTGAAGAAGAATTTTTATACAGAATAGGAAAGATTATCTAGAAGAAAGAAATGAAGTTTAGGCCTATGTCCGAGAACTGAACCACGGCGATATGCCTCCGATACAGTGTTATCATATTTCTATTTAAAGTATTTGTTAGTTACACAGACAAATTGACATTCCCCCTGCAACCAGGAAGACAAGAATGGGCCGCAAAAATAAACAAATTTAGATACCCCTGTGTGAAAGGGAGCCTCACAGCTTAATGGGGTGGATGGTTGCCCTAACCATGGAGCGACTCTTTTTCGTAGCTTCAGTGATATCCACCTAGTCCACTACTAACTTTTAATATTTTTATTTTTTATTTTTTTTACTTACATTATATTTTACAGAAAATCTTTTTCTATCATTTTGAACTTCTTCCTTTTTTAGCTTCGGCCCCAAACAGCCTACTCCACTAAATACTTGATTAACAATTTCTAATCCATGACTCTATCAGCCATCACTCTGTACTCACTTTTTAAATTTCTTCCTTTCCCTCATATAGAGTTTCCATAGGCCTACCTTTGATTACACCTCTCTACTTCAACTTATTTCAGGCCCGTAACTTCTCGTTCTAACTTGAAGCTTTATCCACTCGAGCCATATGCTCCCCAATTTATCTTGCATCTCGAACTGATTCTGTTCACAATCTTAACAATGAAATATTTTATATATTACAGATGAACTTGTAAAAGTGACTAACACTTTCCAGTCAACTCCCAAATCATACGGATACGGCGCCGAGCATGCTCATGAGAACTGGCATTTCCTCCATCCTCTAACCTAACCAATGTGTAGATACGGCGCTATACAGCACCAAGCTTACTACATAATACAGGCCCAATTGCCCAAATTTTACTTTATATTACAGGCCTAACTGCCAAAATTCTACTTCATAATACATGCCCAATTGCCCAATTCGTACTTTATAATACAAACCCACTTGCCCAAATTCTATTTCCACAGGGCCTCATCGCCCTACAATATTTCATTATATTATCTTCCACAACTTTGCAAGATATCTGAGCATAACTTTTGATTTCACTTAATATCCTTTGCCATATAGGCCTATCTCCCTTTATAAACTAAGCCTTTTTAAAACTTTAATCTCACTTAGCACCAGGCCTTTCTAACAACTTTACCTTCATTTAACAACCTACAGTATTTTGTTTATCTTCTTTATAACCTCCATGGGGACAGATAATTAGAAAGAAAATAACCTTATGGGACTCCTGTTACTATACATTTACTATAATTTGAATTTCTTAACTCCTATTTAACCTACTTGCAACATTAGATTTTTCTCATTTATTCACTGCTCTAAAGATATCTGTAGGCTAGTAGATTAACCTTGGGCTCCTACATAAACGTTGTATTTCCATACTAATAATAACCCATATTCAACCTTCTTTTACTTTTCCTAGTACTCCTACATTACTCTAATAATAGATTTTGAGTACACTTTTTGATACAAGTCAACCCTGAAATTTTATCGTAGGTAATCCCATGAGAGTTGATAAGTTTATCGATAGATTTATGACTGCGCAGCTGGAGCAAATTTATCTGATGCAACTCATCAACTCAAGTTGGATTTATTAAGACTATTCCATGAATAAAATTTAACGGATTATATAAATAATAATTACTTTCGTGCTTTGTTGTATCAAAACAAAACTAACAGTTGTGAGATCACAACATACTGTGAATCATCCATGAATCGATTTGAGCTATCATGGTGTAATCAGTGCTACCAACAGTGCATATATATTTAATTTATTGAGCACAATGTGTATGTAATAATATAAGTAATACATTCAAATTTTAAAATTGTCATCGTTAGCATAGTATCTTAGGGATTCAGTCCTCTCTGTACAGTCTAGGATATGGTATTGTGGACAAAATTGTCCGCACAGCACACACTTGCACATCTCAGATACTTGGTGATATCCTCTTTGGTCACATAGTCTGTGATGGAATCCATGCGCAGCCACTCTCGTGTATACGTGCCGGAGATCAAAATTGGGTTCCTTCCATTCCTCTGTGATCATGGCAGGCGTTGTATAGAATTCCTGCTCGACATTTGCTGCTTTTTGCTCCCGTTCCCTAATGTGTGAATCGTATGCAGGTGTCCTGGGTAGTCTATTTTTCACTCTTATTTCTCTAATAAAGTAGTCTGTGTTGGCCAGGATATACGCTATTCTAATCCGGGTTGTTTTGGATAGTCGGAGAACTCTTCTTATATAAGTAGCTTTTACTGTTTCCAGTCTCCTCATATTTGCCGGTGTGAGATAGGACCATATCTGTGGGATTACGTAGCATGCTATGGGTGCGATCTTGATATGGAAGAGTCGTAGAGCTGTTCTTACTGACAGTTTTTCCAAGTTCTTTATTTCAAACATAGCCTTGATTGCTGCCGTGCACCTTTCCTCTATATGCTTTGTGAAGGTTTTGCCAGTTACTTGTAATGTAATGCCCAGGTACTTGTAGGAGTTAACCAGTTCCAGTTGGTCTTTGCCACAAATAAAAGTATCCGCTTTGCTGACATTTCCTCCTCTCCTAAATTTCATTATTTTTGTTTTACTAGTGTTTATCTCTAGTTCATTCCTCTGCGACCATATATGCAGCTTTTCTAGGCCTCTCTGTAGGGCTGGTTTTTTCTGTGATAGCATGATCATATCATCAGCGTACAGCAGCATTGTGATATCTTCAGAGGCTACCTCTTGTACTACGTCGTATGTCAGAGTATTAAACAATGTTGGACTTAGCGGATCGCCTTGAAGAACGCCATTTGTTTGCGTGATGAAATCGGATTGACTTACACCGTCGCTGATGGTCATTAGGTTGGAGCTCAAAATGCAAGCTATTACTTGCAGAAGGGGGTTTTCCTGCCCAAGGATGGAGGACAGTTTTCTCATCAGTACATTCCTATTGACTCCGTCGAAGGCTTTGGCATAGTCTATAAAAGCAGCATATATGTGTCCTACTGCTGCACTTATTGCATTCCATATGACGTCTAACACTTTTTCAATAGCTTGAATAGTGGACCTTCCAGTTACAAAGCCATACTGGTGCTCAGGTATGTATGTCATGACTTGTGGCGAGATGCCGTTCAGTAAAATCTTGGTGAATGCTTTGAAGGGTGCACATTCCAGAGCGATCCCACGATAAGAATCTGGCGTGTCCTTCGGGCCTTTTCCCTTATATAATAATTTGATTACAGACTGTCTCCATTCTGCAGGTACCTTTGCTTCTTCAATACATCTGTTGAAAAGTGCTGTCCATATACTGATAGTCTGTGGTAACGATTCCTTGAGAACTTCATTAGTGAGATTGTCAGGTCCTGGGGCTTTCCCTTTCTTACTTTCTTGAAACGCTAGCCATACTTCTTCTTCTGTTATGGGTGCGAGGTTATCTCTGGATGTCTGTGTGGACCATTCTGCACTTAATTGAGTCCGTTGAAATATCTTCCAGAAATGTTCTTCCCAGACTTCAATGGGTATTTGGAATTTATTTTGGTTCTTCGGGGTTCTAAAATCCTGTGATGGGTCGTTTCTGCCGCCACGATAGCCTCCACCTCTTTTCTGTGTGCATACTGGAGTCGTTTTTCTCTTAGGATATTCTGGTACCTTCTCCTTTCTTCTGTGTATTCAGCTAGCATTTCGTCTGTTTTGTGGGCTCTCCAACTATGCAGTTTTCCCAAAGCAGATTTCCTAATGGAGTAGCACTCTCCGTCAATCCATGGTTTACTCTTCCTCTGCGTGGGCCTCTCTCCGGCTGCTTCTACTAAAGCATTTTGTAGCATTTCTAAAGCCTCGTCAATGTCTCCATTCTTCATGGATCCCTTGATTGCATCTCCATCCAGCATTTCTCTTAAGGCTGCTGTGTTGATTTTCCTTGGGGCCCATTTCCGTTCTGTGCTGTCGATTTTGATGTTTTCTATAGTGAGGGTGGTCTGGATCGGGATATGTTTCCTTATAGGTGTCCATATATTTTCCTGTTTCTTTATGTGGATTTCCTTCCCTCTGTAGAGCACTAAATCAATTATACTTGAGCCGTTGTGGGCGATGTATGTCGGTACTTTCTCGCATTTGATCAGGTGGAACCCTTCTTCTTCAAGAGTTTCGAAGGGCCTTCCTGTCAGGTTTATCCACTTGACAGTTGAAGTCGCCTGCTAGAAGCACAGGCTTGTCTGTGCTCACTTGCTGCAGTGCCTGCAGGACATTTTCTATGATAAATTCTGCCGACACATTGGGTCTTATATACATTGCAATGACTTACAAGTGTCTGAATGTTAAAATTACTGTGTTTTCTTCTGTGTGCTCCTTAATTGCTTGCCCCAGTGTAGGCTTATAGAAGCAAGATACCCCTCCTGAAGGTCTTCCTTCTTGTCCTGCTTCTGCTAGCGTATGAACTGCATAATAACTCTCGATATTCACTGGTTCTAGTAGGAACGTTTCAGTGAGAATTACCAGGTCTTGATCCAACAGAGATATCTCCTGTGCTTTCATAAGGGACTTTAGGCCTTCAACGTTCCATAAGAGACAAGTTAGTTCTCTACCGGATTCGAAAGGGCCAAAAGACCACATCCTCTGGCCAGAAGTCGGGGTTGAGAACCTGGTCCTGGAATCTAAAGGGAACTACGAGCTTAAATGCTTTGTTGGGTCCTTTTGAGTTTAATTCTACACACTCGGTGACTTTTTCTATGCTGTTTTTCTTCACATGTTGGACAATGTCTTCTGCTGTAGTATCACTGCATAGCCGTCCAACATACAACCAAGTATTTCTCTCTGCTGCTTTTAGACAGTGCATATAAGACATAGTTAACTTAATTCAGGTAAGCTAACAGCAGAACAGAGTAAATGCACATGAACTGGCTTGCACCGAATCGAAATTGTGTTCTTAATCAATGTACGTTTCTATTATTTCAATTTCCAAACAACTTATGTTGTATAAAATAATCTGTTTTCGTGCTGCTTAATGCCAGTATCTGACTATTAATCACTGCACACTGATACTCACGTCTCCAGTAATGAGCAGACGGTTTTATCACGATAAAATACCATCCTTGCGATTCCTACAAGAATATTGCAAGATAAACAGCCGTGATTGGTCTATATCTGATGAATTGCTAAACATTATTGGTCAATATCAAACACCTGGCGTATGAGTTGAATAGTCATTTTAAATCCATCTTTGTAAAGTTTCTTTGCAAAAGTCATTTCACTTCTACTTATCAGTTTTTATTGCATTGCTCCCTCTATGGCAACTGTACTTCTCCTTTTGGAACATGAACAGCTCCATCTTCCAAATCTTTACAATCAACCTTTGATTGTACCGCTTGGGTGCCTTCCAGTGGTTTCTGCAGCTCCCAGTCACTTGTTCAGTCATTTGGAAATTCATTCTTCTATTGTTGGCCTCGACCTGTTTCCAGCTAGGAGACGTCTGCTTCTTTGTTGATGTAAGGCTTCTAAGTATGGCAGACCACTCGCCGTACACCCCCATTTCTGTGGTGTCATCAACCCACATTCCCAAATGTTGATCGAAATTCCTGTTACAGACAATTATGTTGGTCTTAAGTTAACATAGATACGTAGATGCGTGTGCAAATATCCTTCTCTCTTATGTAGATGCATATGCATCCCCGATATGGGGTGCACCGCTCACTGCGAACCACCACTCGGTCCCCTGTCTACTCACATTCTCCCTAGTCTCCAACTCTCTTTTTCAACTGTCTTTCTTAACCGTCTCTCTTTAAAATCTTTCGCAGGTGGAAATATCTGTCACTCAGCGCCACTGCTAACAGACGTTGTTGATGTACGGCTTCTAAGTATGGCAGACCACTCGCCATACACGCCCATTTCTGTGGTGTCATTAACCCACATTCCCAAATGTTGATCAAAATTCCTGTTACAGACAATTATATTGGTGTTAAGTTAACATAGATATGTAGATGCGTGTGCAAATATCCTTCTCTCTTATGCAGATGCATATGCATCGCTGATATGGGGTGCACCGCTCACTGCGGACCACCACTTGGTCCCCTTCTACTCACATCCTCCCTAGTCTCCAACTCTCTTTTTCAACTGTCTTTCTTAACCGTCTCTCTTTAAAATCTTGCACAGGTGGAAATAACTGTCACTCAGCGCCACTGCTAACAGACGTGAACAAAGTGTCTTCATAAACTCAGACCCAAAATCAAGTTCAAGCGTACAATTAGCTTCATCCAAATCCACAACATTACCCTGTGACACATTCCCACATATATTCTCAACACAGAAAAGTGTCATTTTGAAAACAAAATCTGATGTTGAGGATTTCAAATTTACTATAATTACTTTGGTGGGTTCATTTGATGTTTTGATGAGCCAGCAGGCTGTCTCTTTTGCTGGGCATCATATGCTGGAATGCTGTTGGGTCGAGTGTAGTCCCTTCTACAGGAGGCATGCACCTTTAGAGATTTCAGTCCAACCTGTCAGGCTCCCTTGTTGTCCTTCCTGTTTCACTGAATTTTATAAGGGACTTTATTTTCTTCTTAGTGACAATTGTGACAAATCACCACCCGATTCGTCATTGTTAATGACACGTGTATAAAACACTTATCCATAGTCTTGTTTAAATAGAAAGAGTAATAAAAATAGAATTCCCAAAAGACTTAACATTCTAACTCTTGCACATGTTTTGGCTGCTGGCACATATGAATGTGTTCTCTGCAACTCCAAGCATTATAAAATTCAGAACTTGATTGCAAAAGGCATGATAGCTCAAGGCTTTCCAAGTCTACAAAGAACTTCATCTTTCCAAGTCTACAAAGAACTTCATGGTCTAGTTACTAATGGCAGCACTAGACACATTGACATGATTGCATTCAATCCCTCCGCTAAAAGAGGCATCATAGTTGATTCATCTGTCCGGTTTGAGACACATAACAGACAGTTGAAGACATTGATGCCGAGAAGAAAGTCCTTTATGAGCCTACCTTCCCACACTAAAAAAATGAATACAACCTTAATGAGATCTCGACATTGGTCTAGGCGAATTATATCAGTTTTTGGTGATTTGTGATCTTTACATCATGCAGTCACTGCCATTAAAAGACTGATGTATATTTGAGAAGTCCTTTATTTAAAAGATAACAACTTTTTAT
The DNA here is from genome assembly GCA_964059195.1 of Ectobius pallidus. Lineage (NCBI taxonomy): Eukaryota > Metazoa > Arthropoda > Insecta > Blattodea > Ectobiidae > Ectobius > Ectobius pallidus. The sequence continues at coordinate 43,388,325 of CAXKWD010000008.1, forward strand.
ATTCATACGTGCTATTCATGTTTTATCTTATTGTTAAAAAAGTATTTTCATAATCTAAGTTTAACATACATGTATACTTTGTCATTGGGCAACCCTCGATAGTGGAAAGTTATAAAATAAAAATTATGTAGTGTTTGAATCGGGAAGGGCACATAAAAATTATATAGAAATTTAATTTAATTTGTTAGGGGAGAGAGGAAACAAAAGGAATGGATGAGGTATGACAATTTCCAACAATTACTGAGATTGCAAGAGGACATTTAACAGTAGTTTGCATATACACCCGAGGAAGGGAGGAAAGAGGAAAGTGCTCAATTCTATGAATCCTTACAATCACACCTGAACTCTCTTAATAAAACTGATTTTGCAATTCTAGGAGGAGATTTTAACGCCCGCGTAGGAAATCAGACTATGGAGAATTTGATTGGTAACAATGGTGAGAACATCTTAAATGGAAAACTCTCAGAAATTTTGTCAGCTTTAATGAATTAAAAATAACTAATACTTTTATCCATCACAAAGATATTCATAAATATACCTGGACAGCGAGAGACACCAGGTCAATAATAGATTATATACTTAGCAATAAGAAATTATCGCCTCATGTGATTGACACTCCTGTATATAGAGGATACGATATTAGTTCGGACCATTTCCTTGTCATTTCCATATTTCATATGCCAAAGAAGTGGATACATAGAAGAAGAAAGGAAAACATAACAAAAACAAATAGAAACTTCAGAGTACACTTATTGCAGCAAGAGAGTATAAGGAGATTATTCTCTTCACAATTAGGCTACTAAACTATGTAGATCAAAGAGCTGTAATTAATAATGTGAATGAAGAATGGCGTGACTTAAAAATAACTACGAGGGTTGGGGCATAAGTCATGGCAACTATTTTTTTTCTTGAAGATATGTGAAAGGATCACAAACGTATATGTGTCATGTGGAAGTTCTGCAGGCATAGTGTGTATGCAGAACAACAGATGGCTCTGTGATAGCTGGTAGTAGCGCAGCGAGGGCTGTGAAATCAGTCAGTTGGTGAGTGTCGTGCAAGATGGAAGTAACCCGTGTTGAGCAGCGCGCTTACATAAAAATAGCCGTTTTCCGAGGGAGAAATGCGATGGAATGTCACAGTGAATTAGTGGAAGCCCTTGGGAATAATACCCTACCATACCATACAGTAGCACGGTGGGTAGGAAAGTTTCAACAAGGACGTGTGTCAACCAGTGATGAGCAACGTTCGGGACGACCTGTCAGTGTGTGGACCGACGTGGCACATGCCGTCATCGAGCAGCTCCTTGATGAAGACAGACGATGGACACTACTGGAGTTAGAGAGGGGAAGTGGCATCAAGAAACGCACCGTCCACAGGATATTTCGTAATGAGCTGCACCTATGCAAAATCGCATCGTGGTGGGTACTGCATGCACTGACGGAAGTTCAAAGGTGGGTGCGCTATGCAATAGCTCCGACCACCTTGCAGGACGGCGATCAATTCTTGTACGAATAATCGCCATTGATGAATTTTGGGCCAGGGCATACCGACCAGAACTGAAACGTCAGTCTGCGGAGTGGTGACATGCTGGATCACCAAGGAGGCAGAAGTTCCGTCAGAATCCTTCCCCAGTCAAATTGATGGTGATCGTCGCGTGTGATGTCAGGGGTGTCATTGTTTGCCACTTTGTTCCTCATGGCAGAACAGTGACCGCACAGTACTACAGGGACTTCCTGGTGTGACAGGTACGACGTGGCGTTCGGGAGAAATGTCTGGATCTTGTGGACTGTGCAATAATCCTGCAAGACAATGCAAAACCACATAAAGCAGAGTGTGTAGGGCAGCTACTGCGACGTTGGGGATGGGAAGAATTGGAGCACCCGTCGTACTCTCCCGACATTTCCCCCTGTGACTTTGATCTCATTCGCAAGATTAAGGAACCACTACGTGGTAGGCGGTTTGCAACACGAGAGGACATTGCTAATGCTGTGCGCCAACAGGTGACCCGATTCACACATGGTGCGGCAAATGTTGAGGCTGATGGTATTCAGCGCCTCCCACATCGTTGGCAGCGTGTGGTGACAGTAGCAGGGGACTACTTTGAGGGTCTTTAGGCCCAGGTTTGTCATGTCAACTTTATGTGTACTGTGTTGTCATTCTTTTGCACCGTGAAGGCCATATTGCCCTGTATACTACCGTAATAAATTAGTGTGTTACAATATTCAGTGCTATTCATTGTCCACACATGTAGTTAACACCTTGTCCTTTCGTCTGTATATGTCACATTTTCCAACCGGACTGGCATCTTCAAGGAAAAAAGTAGTTGCCATGACGTTTTCCAGGAAAAGAAAGACACGTCTATTTTCCCTACATTACATTTTGCTTGAAGGACAATGAATCGAGAATTTCAGGAACCCCTTCATGTCCATTGAATAAACTTTTTCATAAGAAATAGAATTGCCCCTTCGAATCACTGCGATCATGTAGATAATAAAGTTATGAATTCTTCAGGGTCTTAAGCAGGTCAGAGGTAGGAGATTGGAATGTGTTCTGTACGGTATTTGTACGCTGTCTGCTGTAAGGTATTTCCCAGAAGGCAAAGGGGATAACAGCCCCAATCATTGTTCAACCATATTCTCTTTCTGCCCAACACTCTTATAAAAGTACTGTATTAAAAATTGGAGAGACGTCTTGCAGTGCCCACATCAGTATTTCTGTTCAAATGCTGATTAATGCCTACCATTTGAGTAAATATTTTTTACAATTTTGGTCGTTATAGAGGAGTTTAATGCAAATGAAACTCTGGTCGTTGGTCGGGGAGAGGGGGTGGTCGTTTAATAGGGGTGCAAATAACATTGGCATTATGGGTTTTACTGTCGGTTCCTAGAAAAATTGTTCTTTAAAGGAGGTGGTCGCTAAAGAGGGGTGGTCTTTAAGACAGGTTTTACTGTATATAGACCTTTTTTTCCTCTTTTGATAGATCTTGTCCCCTAGGACTTCCTGCAGTCTTTGATATACGAGGGATGGGGCAAACGTTACCCCGTTATACTGTAAAAGTAAGTAATAATCAACTGTGTGTTGCATAATACACCTACTATTTTTGTACCGTATTTATTCTATTTATTTTCAGTTTCAAGACATAAATGCATTCCCCCTATCAAGAGACCACCCCTCTTAAAGACCACTTTTTCGTGGAACCATAAATGGTCATTATATAGAGGTTTTACTGTATATGGGATAAGACATCCAAGAAGTGATAGAAAATAAAAAAAAAAGCATACCTAAAATACATCCAATCAAAATCGGAAGATGATAGAACTGCTTATAAACACAGAAGTGCCATTGTTAAAAAAAGAAGTGAGGAAACTGAAACGACTTAGTTGGGACAACTATATATCTAATATAGAATACGATTGCCATGGATCACAGGATATAGCCTATAAGATTTTGAAACATCTAAACTCAACTGAAAAAGACACAGCTAAAATAAATAATATTACAGAAAAATAATGACTTAAATACTATGAAATATTACATCAGAAGTAAGTATGGTCACCAAATTAAAGGAAATGGCAAATGTAGAAATGAAAAAATTAGAGAATGCTCTTAAAACATCCAAAAATAAGAAAACCCCAGGCATAGACTGTTTAAATATTGAACTTTTAAAGTATGCACCAAGAGGAATTAAAGAGATATTTTTAGATATAATAAATGTGTGCTGGGCCCTATCCTATAAAAGTATGGATTTGTATTACAAGAGCTATTTACTAGCGATTCGGAAGTATGGTATTTTATAAAGTTTTACAACTGTAAACTAAATACTAGTTACAAGAGAATCGGAGACAAACGAATGTGTCACTGTTGAATTGGATAGCTTCCTATATAACTACTACTGTAGCCCGGCACTTGTAAAACTGAGCAGCATTTTTACAAATGGATGAAGACTCGTAGAAGCAAATACCAGTGCCCAAGCAGACGTCAGCCATTGGGCTGTTCGAGTTAGTGGATTGGCTTCTAACATCTTTTCTCTGATTTCCCTCTTTTCAGACGATTTAGGTCCCGGTAATAACGTTATCAGTATCGTGATACTATTTTTCCGAACTGAACAGTGCAATAAATTTTACAGAAACACGTCTCATAGGCTTACAAAGATGATTTAAAGTGTGGAGGTGAGACACGGGCGAAGACTTACCGGTTTACATTAGCAATATTCAAGCGCTCTTCATAGTGTCGTTCGTGGCTCAGTGGTTACAGAACTAAGCTATGGTGCAAGGGGTCACAGGTTCAAACCCCGGTCGTGACCTTTTTTTTTTCCATAATATTTTTAAAGCCTAATTGCAGTGAAATGTATAAAATTTAAGAATTCACTGCCATTTTTTTGTTTTCATAACATTTTAAAAACGTAAATACAATGTTCCGTTCTTTTTTTTTTTAAGAACTCGCTGCCACTACCTTGTACCCTATTATTTTTTGCTTTAATGTATTTTAAAAATGTAAATACAGTGTACCGTATAACATTTTTAAAAATTCAATACCACTACCTTATAATTTTTTTTGCCTCGTTTTTAAAACATTTAAATACAAGTGTTAGGTATAAGATTTTATAGAATTCATTGCCACTGTCTTGTACTTTTTTGCTTTTATAATATTTTAAAACTTAAATTCTGTGTAACATTATTTAAGAATTCACTTCCACTACTTTATATGTTTTTTAGTAATTTAAAAACTTAAATAGGCCTACAGTGATTCGTATAATGTTTTTAGAATTCACTGCCACTTTTCACTGCCACTGCCTTGTGTTTTTTGTTTGTTTTTGTTATATTTTAAAAAATAATACAGAGTACCATGTAACAAATTTAGGAATTCACTGCAACTATCTTACATATTTACGTATTTTTAAAACTAAAATACAGTGGTCCGTATAAGATTTTATAGAATTCACTGCCACTACATTGTGTTTTCTTTTGCTTTTATAATATTATAAAAACTGAATTTAAAAAATACATTGCCACATCTTTATTTTTTTCTTTTGTTTTGCTTTCATATATTTTAAAAACGTAAATACACTGTATCGTTCAACATGTTAAAACTTCACTGCCATTACGTTATACTTTTTTCCTTTCAGAATATTTAAAAAATTTAAATACACTGTTCCATGTAAGACTTTACAGAATTCCCTACCACTGCTTTGTGTGTGTGTGTATTTTTTCTTTTGTAATATTTTAAAACGTAAATACCGTTTACCATATAACATTTTAAAAATTCACGCCCACTGTCTTTATATAATATAATAAATTGTCACAATGATTCAGACTACAGTCTACTGAATAAAACTTTATGAATTCTCTGTCATTACCCTATATAATTCTTCACCAAGAATTATACAGGGCAGTGACAGTGAATTCTTAAAATTTAATACAGCACCGCTACACTAATTAAAATTTAAAATATTATGAAAAAAAAAATTAGTCGCGACCGGGATTTGAACCTGCAACCTCTCGCACCACAGTTCAGTATTATAACCACACAACCACAGACGACATTAGGTGCTCCGCTTCCATATTGGCAATCTGAAAGTTAAGGCTTCTCCATGTCGCGTCTCGTGACTTTGAATTGCCTTTGTAGGTCTATGAGATGTGTTTATATAATATTTGTTGTAGTTTTCGGTTCGCCAAAATGGTAGGATGATACTGATAACATTAATATCGAGACCTAATTAGTCTAAAAAGAGAAATATGAGAAGAAGAGAGTTTGCAGTCGAATGCACTGTGCCGCCTATATTTCGGCACACTGTATAATGTCCCCCCCGTTGTTCTTATGGCCACACCCCCCGTTGTTCTTATGGAGTTAGGGTGTTTAGGTATTTTCTTTTACATATTGTATGGCCTAATTGTTTCTTGGTTTATTAACCTAACAAAGTTTGTAATAAATTGTTGAATCTGGTTTCAGTATTTCTGTATTTATAGGTATATTACGTTCCCTTCTATCCTTTTGGTCTTTTTTCGTTATTTATTCAGTACGGCTCTGGAATTGCCCCTAATTTTGGGGACAGGCCCGATAGGCACGCCACAAGTGGTAGCAGAGCGTAGTTGATCTCTGATTTCCAGTTATTTTGGCCGTTTTTCTGTAAGCTTTTTCAAAATTTTCAATTTTTTTATTATCCAGTTTTCGGGGTAGGGTAGTCATCTAATTTTTTTTCCCCCTGTCAGGTTAGTAGTTTCATTATTTTTCATGGCTGTATAGCCCCGGCGGTCTTACTGTGAGCGTTATGCTTTATTTTTCAGTATTTGTACCATGCCGTTTTCATTCATATTTATAAAATTTTCTTCTATTTCTGCTCTCTCCGTTCTGGTGAAATTTTCGTCAGATACGGAGGGTAATTGCTTTCGTTCCGGCAGTCTCACTAGAGCAAGTCTCGGTGGGTTTTTTTGCTGTCGGGTTTTGTTGGCTTAAGGCTGGGTAGTAAGTTTTTTTTTGAGCCGTTTCCGTGCTGCTTTCCGTGATGTTTTGTGCCCGTAAGACTGTGTTCATCAGCAATGTCTGGTGTTTAAGTGGCCAGTCTATTCGAGGCCTATTTTTCCGGGGGCGGTGCGTGTGGTTTGTGCTCCGTTTTCATATCTTTTCATGCTTTAGCTGCCTGTTTTCTTTGGGGATATTTTGTCTAGCCCGTTTGCTGTTCTGGTTTGATATCTTGCCTAGTAATGTTGCCATACGCACCATTCATCCACAATCTTGCTGTTTTCTGAGTTAGGTTAGGGGCTTGCTGGGCCAATCAATTTCCCGGGTTCTGTTCCGGTAGGTCTTCTTTTCTATGCCCACGAAGCATGAATTCGCAAGTTTTTTGAATAAGTAAATTGTAAATTTGTAAATTATTTTCATCTAGTCTGAAAATTTTTCTAGTATATTTCCTATAGGTACCATACTGTATTTCATTTCTATTTTTGCTCTCAGCGTTTTGACGGAATTTTTTTTTTTTTTTTTGTCTGTTATGTTGGGTTAATGGCCTCTGTTCTAGTCAGTCTCACGTGAGTAGTTCTCTGTGCTTTCTGAACTATGGGTTTTATTGGCGGAATAGTTTTGTAACATTTATTATAGTCTTTCGTGGTTGGGTCCTAGTATAATTTTCTGGGTTTTTCCGAGGTTATTTTCCGGTCATTTCTTTGCCCGATAAACGTGTCTCATCAGCAAAGTTCTGGTGTTTTTTTTTTGGACCGTTTTGGTGGTAGTTTGTCCGAGGAAGTTTTCCGGATGTTGTCCGCCCGATCGACGTGTTTTGTTTTGGGGTAAGTTTTGTCAAAATGTTCTATCGAATTTAACCTGATATCTTGGGGATTTGTTTAGTCTTAAACCGTTTGCCTTGATTTTGGTACATTTTAAAAATATTTCGCATTTGCATGACCTATTTCGGCGTCCAGTGCCATAGTTTGGCTTTGCTTATTCAAAATGTCTCTATCATTCATTCAGTAAATAATAAATTTTCTCCAGATTTCTTTATTCAATTTAGTAAGTACAAATATGCCAGTTTTCTCGTTTCACTTTTGCTAAATTTATTATATATATTTAATCATGCTTTACATTCTGTAATTACATTATATTTTTATTCATTCTCTAAATTTTCTTCGTATTCTTTCTTCGTCCGTTTGTCTCGGGGTTTTGCCTTCATTCTTGCTGTCCCTTGCGTGCGGGTGTTGGCCATCTTTCTGGTTTTGTTCTTTTGTTTGTTTTTTTTTTCTCTCTTTGCCGCATACCTGGTGCTCTGGAGTTTACTCTCCGCTGACCCTGATATAAAAATCACACCAACGAAATTTAGTGGGTCTAATAATAAATTATCTACATTATTATTTTGATCTCTGCTATCTCCAAAAATCGGTTGGCGTTCTTTTATGTAATACAGGAAAAAGAATTATAGCATACTGTTGTAACAATTATTGTAAAAAAATATATATTTTATTAATTGTATTTGACTAAATAATTTAACTAGGCCTATGAGCGTTGAATTAATTTACATAGAAAAACATATAAGTTATATAGAGATATTTTATAAAAACCAAAAACTCATCGATATTGTAAAGGATGTTTGTGCACTAGATTCATTCTCGTCGCCTTAGTTGTAATTCAGTTGTAATTCGTTCCTTGCGTTTGCTAAACAAATTTAGACTTAAAGAAGTTCTGGTCTTGCCTAAATTAGCTTACGACAATTTTCTAAATGCACTTATCATTAGGACATGTCCTACTTTGTCACTTAATGGCCAAAATTTTCTATTTTTGTATGTAAGTAATATTTGTATTCTTACTCTTATTATGTTTTGTATGTTCGGTTCGCGGGTAGTGTTTTGCTGTTAGCACTGTAGCTTTCCCTTTTGATAGAGCGCTCAAATACTTATTACCATGGAACAATATCTGGAAGTCTACACTATTTATCCACTCCCGTTTCCGTTCCTAAAATTTCCATCATTATTAATTCCTTGAAGTCCGGACTTCATAATGTCATCACTTTTTCATATCATAACATCCTCATACCATAACATCGTAACATCTTCTCATCACAACAATTCTACATTATAAAATCATTTTCATTAAATTTTGTCTAATTTTATTCTAATTGTGTAATCGTTTTTACTTGCAACTGTATATAAATATTTCAAAGCATATTGTATTCAATGACAGTTTATTATACATTGCTTTATTGTGCTGATATTTCAGCTAGTATTTTTCTCTTGTACGCGTATATATAAATTTAACTATCGTAATTGTATTTAATGTAAAATATTTTTTTAATTTAATTAATTTTCGTGTCATTTTTGTAAATAGATTTTTCTATTGTAATAAAATTTCTAATTGTGGTCCCTTCAGGACAACTTCACTCTTCGCCGTATTGAATTAATTAAAATTTAAATAAAAAAAAAACTTTCAGCAAAATAAAATAAAATAAAAACATGTAGATTGTTTTCACATAAAACTCTATAGGGGGTAATTTGTTTGTAAGTACCTTTTTCTGCCGCTGTATTTATTGATTTCAGCTTTCTATGTATGTTCGGATTGTGTCTGGTGGCTCCCTTGGCATCTACGCTGTTCTCTTCTTTGCTGGAGGTGCCGCTAAGTCTTCACTCTACGAACTCCTGAGGCCACATTTTGTCTACGGTGCTCAGATTCTCCTGGTAGCACGTTAAAGACGTTCAACTTGGTTCCTTTTGACCTGAAAATAATCATCAGGTCCGGCATCAGTGAGGATTTGCTGCTATATCTTCGGTTTGGGTACATACACATTGTACCTGTCTTCATTCAAGCATGCAGAGTCAACTACTATATTCTACTCACCATTACTACCCAAGAGTACTCATTGTGATGGGGTATGTGTTGAAAAGGGCTCCACTACCCCGTTATTCACTACATTAATTACAGTAACAAATGGACTTGGTAAGCTGTAAATACACAAGTTTATGTATGTATTTTCTACTCCAATTGATTAGATGGACTATTACTATGAATCCATTGTCTACAGTTAAAATGGTGTTATAGTACATTCTTTTGTGGACCTCCTCGTGAGTTGTAGAAGTGAAGTGAAGATATAAACTTTTCGAATCTGCTCTGCAATAAAATTCATTTTTCGAAAAACATTTTTGAATTCTTCAAAAATGTTTTTCTTTCTGCGTCGAGGGAGTATGTGCCGCCTATATTTCGGCACACTGTATAATGTCCTTTTATGCCAAAGGTACTTACTATTATCTCGGTGGTCATCTCGCCGCGCGGACTGTTTTCATTTTCATTTTTCTCCTTATTTCCTATCTCGCTGTTTTCTGACGTCACGCAGTCACGTGTTCCGGTTTGCTGGTAGATTTTTCGTGAGGGTTTGAGGTCTCGCTTCATGAACCTTTTATAATTCAAGACCAGACTTCAGAAGCGAGCGGTTCTTCTTGGAGTCCATAGCCTAGGACTCTTCCTTAAGCTCAGGTATGCGGTAGTTCTTTTTTCAGTCTTTTCATATTTCTTTGTACCTGGTGGGTTTCTTTTGTTGCGTTTATTTTACTGCCGATTATGTTTAGTTAAGTTAGTTTGTTTTTGCCCACCAGTGTTTCTGATTATTATTGCACTTATTATTCTCTTCTGGTTTTTTTAGTATATTATATTCTGTACAGTCTTATCAGTCGTAACTTCTTTCCATGAGTTGAGATGGCCACACCCCCCGTTGTTCTTATGGAGTTAGGGTGTTTAGGTATTTTCTTTTACATATTGTATGGCCTAATTGTTTCTTGGTTTATTAACCTAACAAAGTTTGTAATAAATTGTTGAATCTGGTTTCAGTATTTCTGTATTTATAGGTATATTACGTTCCCTTCTATCCTTTTGGTCTTTTTTCGTTATTTATTCAGTACGGCTCTGGAATTGCCCCTAATTTTGGGGACAGGCCCGATAGGCACGCCACAGCACGCAGATGAGTGCAAGAGCGGCCTTCCCTTCCCGGTCATGACGTCAGTAATGACGTGGTTTGTAAAGGCGTGCTGTCTTTTACAAACTACAAATTACAACAGTAATATCTTTATAGTATACCATATTTTCACTCTAGTATTTGTAAAGCGAATTTTACTAGCGATCTCTTGTAGCTTTATAGTATAGGGCCCTGGAGGATGTGCACAATTCCAGATGAATGGAAGAAAGGAATTATATGTCCTATGTTTAATAAAGGAAATAGACACGAGTGTACAAGTTACAGAGAAAAGCTTACAAGATATATGCTAAGATAATCACTAGACGGCTAAATATAATCAATGAGTATATGCTGAGAGAAGAACAATGTGGCTTTCGGAAGGGTAACAATGTTTATTTATTTATTTATTTCTTAAAGGTCCCAAAGAGCACATATGGCTCGCATAAAGGGACAGATGCTATATTTACAATAGAACAATTAATCCAGAAGAGAAGAGAGTTTAACTTACCAACTTGCATACTTTTTATTGATTACGAGAAAGCGTTTGATAAAGTGTCAAGAAATAAACTATGGGAAATAATGTATAATATAGGGTTCCCAGAACATATAGTCAAAGCTGTACAAAGTTAATATTTTAAATCAAACGTAATCATTGACAAAGGAGGCTTAACAAGTGACAATGCATTAGAAATTAATCAAGGAGTCAGACAAAGATGCCCATTATCTCCTGCACTTTTTAGTATGTATATCAACTAAGTCATTACACAATGGCAATCAATTTTAACCACAGATTTTAAAGTTGGTAATACAATTCTAAATACCATACTGTTTGCAGACGATCAGACAATATTTGGTTATTCAGAAAGCAATCTACAATTAGCAGTGTATAAATTAAATGAAGTAGCAAAGAAATTCAATATGACAATTTCGGAAAGCAAAACAAAAGTAATGCCATTCATTGGGAAAGACCATATGAGGTGCAAAATCAGCATTAATGACATTATAATTCAACAGGTGTACAATTTTAATTATTTAGGATGCAATGTATCATACTGTCATACATTATTATTAAACTAAATAAATTTTCAGATTGTGCGGCACTATAAAACGGACACTGAAAAATAAAACACTGAGAAATACACAATTAAAATTTTACAAAATTATGGCAGTCCCTACTTTAACATGTGCAAGTGAGAATTGGACTGTTAATCGTTCAGACAGAAGGAAAATAGAAACTGCAGAAATTAAGTTCTTACGTTCAGTAGCAGGTGTGACAATTCTGGACAGAAAACGAAATGAAAACTTTAGGAAAGATTTAAATATTTTTAATTTAACAAATATAATTGATAATATGAGAAATAACTAGTACGAACACGTCCAAAGAATGCCTACAGATGGAATTCCTCATCTATTGTTAAACTACAAGCCAAGAGGACATAGACGCCCATTTACCAGATGGGAAGACTCACTAAATCCCACTTGATGTGAAAACAGGCCAAAAAAGGGCCTAATTTTATGATGTAGAAGAAGAAGAAGACTGAAATATATGTAGGTACCATTATCCTTTGAACTCATCTGTGCATTATATTATGTCTACCTACATTACTGCCTTCTTTAAATAACCATAACTTCTGAACTATTGAGAAAAAGTTACTAAATTGAACATGTTATTTATAGGAAATTTAGTGCTCTACAACTTTTGTTCTGAAGATTTTGGTTGTAAACCCAATACTTGAGGCATTAAGAGACAAAGTTCACTGAAAAACAAGGTGTAAAAACTTGGTCAGCAAATAAGTCTATTTTTGACAGTGAATACCTCTTAAACGGTTTGAGATAGAGAAACTAAGTGTAGATACAAACTTGTAGGAAATTTAATCAGCTTTAGTTTTGTATGGGGCTATATTTTCTCTACAACGAACTGTTCATGAGGTTTAAGGATAAAAACTCACACCTTAGGTTCGGGGACTTTTGGTATAATCATCACCAAACACCTCCAAATACATTCCAGAAATAAAATCTTCTAGGATCAAAAAGTCTACCTATAAGGCCTTTTTGAGCATTCATTAACTAGACTAGTGACCAATGATAGGAAAAAAATATATAAAAAGTTTCTTATTTGCATGAAAATGATTTTTTTTATTTAGCTAGTGTGTTTTCCATTTCTTTACAGTATTGCATCTAATGACCTTTGTATCTGTATGTTTTTCTGCAGTCTTACCAATAAAGACTATTTTTTAGTGCTTAACCAGACTTCTTTTGTTATCACACTGTGTTTTAATTGTTACAGGTAGTGCTATATCAGGTCTTCTTGCCCTTTGCCTTCTGACTACACAGTCCTGGAGAAGATTTTATGAAACTTGGTTTGTGAGTGTTTATTCAGACACTAAAATGAACTTGTCACAGTATGCAGTTGGTTTCATCCATTATTTTGGAGCGATAACAGCTGTTCTAGCAGAAACTCCAGCATTTACAGATGGAAAGGGTAAGAGATTATTGTGTTTCCCACCTTGCATTGATTTGTGTAACCCCTACAATAATCTCCATTTAACCAAGACTGAAGTTTCTCTATGTGTTATAATAATAATAGAAAAGCGCACAATGTGCATGATTAGTTTGAGCAGAAAGCCGTGAGTGAGCCTGTCCTCTCGGGGCAAACCATCACATGATATCTGTCACAAGTCCGGTGGCACAACGCACACACACAGTCCTCATTTGGGATGTGATACGTTTTATTTTGACACACTAGGTGGTGGAAACCATGAGTCGCAAATCTTGTAGTGATGTGTCTAAGTTCATAGTCTGTGTTCATCCAGTCTGAGTTGGTCATAGCATCTGTTGAGTAGAAGCTTTGCCATATTTCCTTCTTTTTTCTTGTAGTTCTTCCTGTAGTTGTATATATGCAGTGGTAGAAGGCAGGAGTAGTTGGTGTCTAAGTTCCAGTGTGTAGAAAGGTTCTCTTGTGAGTTCGTAGCATAGTCTCGAGAGCGTGAATTTCGATAGACACAGAACTTTTTTCATGTATGTGGCTTTCACACTTTCAAGGTCTTTGAGATTTTCTTTTAAAGGTATTCCCAAATCATGTCCAGTCCATATGTCATAATCGGTGAGATTTTTAGCTTGAAAATTTCCATGTGTTATGCTTGTTACTGTGCAACATACAGTAAAACCCTGTATCACTTAATCAAGACATGCATTCTAAAATAGTATCTTAAACAAACAAACAAAAACAAAAACTTTCAATTCAAATTGAAGTGTTTTCATATGGCACAAGAATAAGTTTCTGCATATTATACCATTGTGCATTGCTAGTTGCCTAATGCTCCAAGCACATTCCTTTTTAAGTGATTCTCAGTTGACAGACTGCAGAGATACATTTCAAAATATTGTTGTGCTCATGATCCGATGTAAGAAACAAGATATAAATAAAAATTAATCTCAATCAGTGAACTAATAAATATAAAGAAAAGGAGATTGTACAAGTTTATTATAATTTAAATTAGGTCAGTAATAAAACATATTTATTACTTGCTGATGCATACATTTGAATTTGTTGATATATACCAAGGACAAGGGACAATGTTCCTCCAGAATGGCTACAAACATAAGTACATCACTTGGGCTCAGAACAGGACTTCCAGCTCGCCCACTGCAGCATCAGAACCCAGCCCTCACTGCGCCTACATCCCTTCCATGCCACCGATATCAAACAAGATTGCAGACTTCTCCATAAACACATCATCAAGACTGTGCATATGCCACTGCCGAAATTAAGACAGCTGGTGCACCTCATAAAAGACCCTCTTGGACTGCGGACCCCAGGGATCTACAAAATTCCATGCCAATGTGGAGCTGTGTACATTGGGCAAACAGGCCATACCATTGAGGCCAGGTGCAGCGAACACAAGTGCTGCATCCAACTGGGTTACCCGGATAAGTCTGCTGTGGCCCAACACATGTACGAAAACGAACACCATATCAACTTCCAAGGGGTGAGGATCCTCTGTAAACAATCCACCTATTGGGGCCATGTCGTGGCTAAAGCTTTGGAAATTAAACTGAATGAAAACAACTTTAACAGAGACCATGGACTGGAACTTAGTAAGGCGTGGAACCCCAGCCATAAGCCAGCTACAAAATCGGGCCAAATCAGGACCAATGAATTGCTCCAACCAATAGCACGCTGTTGCTTCACCACAAGTTTTCCTGTCATCTGATTGGCTACCATCCACCAACTCAATTTCAAGATAAAAAGAGCTCCACCACCTTCCCTAGCTCACTTCTCTCCCAAAAGATGGCTGCAGAGCTAGAAGCAGCCGAAAGCTTGGACATCATGAACATTTGCACCGGTTGAAATCTCTAGAGACCATCATAAATAACCCATTCCCAGAAGGCCTCAAGTCTCTTATCAAAGTATTAAGTTAGTTATTAACTGTAAATGAAAAATCATTCACCGGATATAGTAAAGGTAATTAAATCACGGAGGATGAAATGGGCTAGACATGTTGCATGCATGGGGTAGGAAAGACATCTCAAAAGTATTGAATGGGAGACCCAAAGGGAAAAGACCACTTGGAAGACCTAGATGAAGGTGGGAGGACAATATTAGGATAGATTTAAGGGAAGTGGGATTTGCGAGATATGGTTGGATGGAGTTGGCACAGAATAGGGTTGAATGGCGGGCTCAGGAAAGTGCATCAATGAACCTTTGAGTTCCATAAAATAGATTATATTCCTTTATGTAAAAGTTCTTCATGGGCTAACAGCAGAGTCGAGGTTTTGAAAAACTCCGAGCTTTCAGACTCCATCTCAGAGTCAATCTTCTGGGAAACTGGTAGAGAGAGAAGGCGTAAGGGCCTGCATATATAGGCCGGAGCAGTTGGTAAGTTCCAGCCAATGGCAGCGTCAGAAAAAATTTGTTCAAAATTCGTCTAGGCAAGGCGGACATCATGGGGAACACAGGTTATGTAGGTCTCTTCTTTAAGATGTTGAGGGCCGGTTTCCAAGCCTCGCTGAGAGGAAGGCCTTTTGTCTCTATTGATAGTGTTGCTACTGAGACTGATTTCAATAGCCTCTTTAACCAGCCAGTCCATATACCCGTTTGTATTGTCCAGGATCTTGGTCTGGTCGTAGAGAATTCTATGATCTTGCTCATTACTATGCTGTGCTACTGCAGCAGAGAATTTAGATTGGCCTTCAAAAGGACCGATAAAATGGAAGGACAGAAAAGAGCCGACCCAGATGCTAATCGTCATCGACTCAATAGAGTTTTCATCCCTTTCTGCGGACCTGTCTCCTATCAGATCAGGAGGGTTTTATGCAGACACAAGATCCAAATGGTGTCGCTTCCACCCCAAAAATCCAAAATCACCTTAGATCAGTGAAAGACGACCTAGGCCTGAAGTCTCCTGGGGTATACAACATCCCATGTGAGTGCAGGATGGTATATATTGGCCAGACTGGACACACCATGGCAGACAGATGCAAGGAACATCATAGGTGCACTAGACTATTCTATCCAGACAAGTCTGCAGTAGCACAGCATAGTATTGAGCAAGATCACAGATCTATGACCAGACCAAGGTCCTGGACAAGACAAAAGAGTATATGGATCGGCTGGTTAAAGCTGCTATTGAAATCAGTCTCGGTAGCAACACTATCAATAGAGACAAAGGCCTTCCTCTCAGCAAGGCTTGGAAACCGACCCTCAACATCTTAAAGAAGAGACCTACATAAACTGTGTTCCCCGTGACGTCTGCCTTCTCCTTTGACTAGGCGAATTTTGAACAAATCTTTTCTGATGCTGCCATTGGCTTGAACTCACCAACTGCTCTGGCCTATATATACAGGCCCTTCCTTCTTCTCTCTATCAGTTTCCCAGAAGATGGACTCAGAGATGGAGTCCGAAAGCTCAGAGTTTTTCAAAACCTCGACTCGGCTGTTAGCCCGTGAAGAACTTATACATTAAATTCATTCAACCCCCAATGCATATGAGTAGGTTAGGTAACCACCTACTATTTTATTGTGTATGATCAATGGAGTTCTGTATTTTTCATTTTTTACATGTCTGAGGTCAGACATTTTTTGAAAGGGGGTAGTTGTGACGGTGAACAACCCTGTAAGAGCAAAGTCCACAGTAATTGTCCGATGTAGCGCTGATGCTGAATTATTCACCCTGTTCGCTAGTTCTGTGCTAAACCCTTTTTAAAATTAATTTACTATATGAGTTGACATTTCAAGATTTCTAGATTTTATTTACTCTTTTAAATTAATACAGAAAGAGTTACATAAGTTACCCCAAAGGAGCAAAGCTCGTGTTTGGGGTTAGTTCCTTTTAAATTACATCAGTTAAAAATAAAAATACAAATACAAAATACAAATAACATGCAATGAATACAGATACAATACAATCAATTTAAACTAAAAATACAATAAAAATATAGTGATACTAGTACCATTCAGAAAAAGGAAAGAAGAGCATATAAATCATTACAAAGGGGAAAGTGTGAAATGTGGTTAATATTAATGTGTCTTATATTAATTTTTTAATTCTGGATTTGAAAATGAAATCCTTGTACATGGCTAATTCAGGGTGAAGTTTCATTATCGAGTTGTATAGCCGTGGACCAGAGTTCGAGCTGTGTAATAGCCCTGCCGATGTGAAACATTTAGTGTCACGGACTGTAGACAAGTGCCCTCTCTTGGGCACTCCTAGAAATAACTTTAATGTGCTACCAGCCCAGAGGTTGGTAGTGTGGATCGGCCGCCCGCCCCCCGTCGGAGACGTGAGAATTATTATTACTGTGAAGTGTAATCTGTTGTGTTGTCTAAAAGGGTTTGATTAAATTAGTGTTCAATAGCATTTAACGTGTGTTTCACTCTAGCCGACATAAACCCCTTCACGCCCCTTATTTTCCCAACATTTTCTGGTGCCGAAACCCGGGAGAATACGAGATTATTGAAATATTATGTCGGCAGTGTTTGAGTAACGCCGCTTGAAGAGGAGAGAGGTTGGCTTCACCGTATCAACAAAGGGAGCCTTGTACGGAGACCACGCGTTCCCGAAAATAACAGATGAGTACAATAATTGAAATACCACGACTCATATGTTGAACATTTATGTAGATCAATAGTATACAATTCACATTTATTTATTTGCATGAATTTGCAAGTCATTGACGGCCATCTTGGAATCTTTAATACAACGGAAGCCATTGTGTCTTCTTCATAACTTTCTGAGCGCTAAATCAGTGCTACCAACTCACTTAAGGATCTCAGTCGGTAATACAGCTTACCGGCCAGATTACTGCTGCTTCACTCTAGCAGACACTGCACGAAACGCTTGCTCTTGCTATATCACTCAAGACAAGGACACTACTGTAGACTGATGGCTACTACAATGTCTGAAGACGCATTGAGCAAGTTAAAAAGGAGGCGTGCACGAGAACGATCAAACATTACACGATTTGCAAACTCCGTTAATTCAAACACGGATGCTATTTCACCTTATGATTATGAGCACTTTAAGGAACGTTTAGCAGACGCCCTGAACAACCTGCTGAAGTTAGATGACGAGATACACGAACACCTACCAGACGAGGATTACAATGCGGATGTGCCCATATGTGAAGAATATATCGATACGGCAAAGCGGGCGATACAAAAGGCTGCTCGTGAGGTAAAACAAAATGAGACAGACGGACAGATAGCTTCACCTGTCCAAACAACGTCCTACGCTACATCACCCTCGATCACCCCGATTACTCATTCCGTCAAACTGCTGCCAATAAAATTGGATCCCTTCGCCGGCGATGTCGAATGGTGGTCTCGTTTCTGGGAGCAATTCGAATCTTCGGTCGACAGTGATCCCACCCTTTCAGCTGTGAACAAACATGTGTTCCTACGCGGGTATTTGGAGGGGGAACCCAAACGCCTTGTTGACGGAATAGCAGTGAATGGTGACACGTATGAGCAAACAAAGCGGATTCTTCAATCCAAATACGGAGATAAAAATCGCATTATCCAGGCCCATCTGGATTTCTTAGAGGATCTCCAGCCTATCCGTAATGAGAGCGCAGAAGCACTGAACACAACATATGTAGAGTGCAATCGGCGCATCCAAGCACTTACAGCATTGGGAGAAGACGTTGACGCATACGGTAGAATGTTGACACCCAAAATTCTACGAGCCTTCCCCGATGAACTCTGCCGTCGATGGATCACGCACTCGAAGAGGACTAACACTTCTGAAAGCAGCATTTCCAGATTGATGGCCTTTCTGAATGAAGAAGTTGAAGGAGCCTTAACTGCTCAGAAGATCCGAGGGGAAACGTCAATCCACTCCACTCCTACGCTCGCGTCGTTCCATGTTCATTCAAAGACAGGAAAGACTGCCTCAAAGGCTAAGGTTCAGCCTTTCTGTGTTTTCTGCGAGCGCCAAGGACACTGGGGACAGGATTGCAGAACTGTGAGCAAAATAGAAGAACGCATAGAGAAACTCAAGGTGACTAATCGTTGCTTTCTTTGCTTGAATCGTGGTCACTCTGCTCGAATGTGCAGCAAGAAAGGCAGGGTGTCGTGCTCAAAATGTAAAGGGAGTCATCATAGGTCAGTCTGCCAAGATTCTAATCAAACTACATTTAACACGTCCCAGAACACTTCAGTTGGCAAGATTGATGTCATCCCTCATGCATTTACTTATCTGCAAACAGCACGGGTTCGAGTTGTTGGTCCGAACGGAATCAGCAAGCTTACAAGATGTGTCCTCGATGCAGGTAGTCAGTCTACGTTTGTCACGAAATCCCTCATAGAAGACCTTCAGCTTAAGACGGAGAATAAATGCCTGACAGTCACCTCCTTCGAGGCATCTCCACCACAGTCCCGTTCACGAAGACTAGTCCAATTTACCCTGGGTGGAATATGGACTGATTCCAGCATACCAGTTACTGCCTTTGAGAGTAACCACTCCTTCTCCTTACACCCTTCCGTTCCCTATGACATCCATCTTCTAGGAAAAACGCGTAAGCTACAACTGGCAGACCCAAAGGATGAATCCGACAACGTACCCATTGAAATCCTCATAGGAGCTGATCATTACTGGAGTATCATCAAAGACGCTGCCCCCATTCGGATTTCACAGTCACTAGTTCTCTTACCGTCGAGGTTGGGTTGGATATTGAGCGGAAACCGTTCGGGTGTAACGGTTAATCCAGTCACTGTAAATTTCATAGATTTGAAGCAGACAGCTTCGTTACAAGATGATAATTTCCAGCAATTCTGGGACCTTGAAACGCTTGGAATATTGGCTGAGCAGTCACGACCATTGAGTGCCAAAGATTCATCTATTTTGAAAAACTTCAAGGATTCTTACAAATTGGAAGAAGGACGTCGAGTAGTTTCACTTATCAGGAAAGATCAGGTGCCCCTACCTGACAATCTACTACACGCTGAGAAACGATTCCGATCACTGGAAAAACGGCTTGACAAGGACGAAAATCTACGGAACATTTATCACGAACAGATGTTGGATTATGTACGACGTGACCAGGTGGAAGCTGAACCATTTACAGAGCAGTCTCAGGAAACCTTTTATCTACCGCACCATTTAGTCAAGAAGGAGAAACGTGGTAGTGTTAAATGGCGTGTTGTTTTTGATGGATCGGCATGTGAAAGAAATATGCCATCTCTGAATTCTACTCTGGAGATGGGTCCCAATCTTTTTCCTGAGATCCTATCAGTACTGCTCAGATTTCGCCTACATCCAATGGCAATAGTTGGAGACGCCAGTCAAGCCTTCCTGCAACTAGTTTTGGACAGACGGGATAGAGACCTTACGCGCTTCCTGTGGTATCGCACTGAAAAAATGGACGATGGAAGCTACGTACCTACTAAGGATGTTATCACCTATCGGTTTAAAAGGCTACCTTTTGGACTGACTTGCAGTCCCTTCTTGCTTTGTGCCACTCTGATTGAGCTCGCAACTTTGTACAAAGATGAGTATCCCCAAGCAGCCGCGCTCATTGACGAAACCATGTATATGGATGATTTCACAGGAGGGGGACAGAATGACACAGAAGTAATTAGCCTCTACTACCAGATTGTCTCTATCACTAAACGGATTCAAATGCCAATGGCAAAATGGGCTACAAATTCACAGGAGTTGAAAACTATCTGGACAACTGAAGGGCGAGAAATCAAACAAACGGCACAAGTACTGGGAATTGATTGGGACACGGAGTCAGACAGTTTTCCCTTCAGTCACAGGGATATTACAGAGAAGATACCAAACAGCCCGGCTACTAAGAGACAACTACTACAAGCCGTTGCCACGTTTTATGACCCCTTTGGTTTCCTCTTCCCGACTTCCATTTTGGCAAAACTCCTATTCCAAGATACCTGGTGCCGAGGAATTGGATGGGACGAGCTAATCCCACACGACTTAGCACTCCGATGGCTTCGTTGGAAATCTACCCTTCCATTCTTATCCCACATCCGGATCCCTCGTCATGTGGACACTTTGCGTGAAGAAACTCAAATTCATGTATTTTGCGATGCTTCCGAGAGGGCTTATGGAGCTGTAATCTATGGTCGGATGACCATTGGTGAAACCAACACAACGCAAATGATTTGTAGCAAGAGCAGACTCGCCCCAGTGAAAAGGGTTACGCTTCCCAGACTGGAACTTCTTGCAGCACTTGTGGGAGCTCGACTACTCCGATACTTCTGTGAAGCAACTGGATATTCAATCCAGGATGCTGCACTTTGGAGCGACTCCATGGTGACTTTGGGATGGCTTCGAGGGGATCCAAATAACTGGAAGACGTTCGTCTGTAACAGGGTAACAGAGATTCTGACGTACACAACTCCGAGTCAATGGAGGCACTGCCCTGGAGAAAGTAATCCAGCGGATATCCTATCTCGCGGCCTACCAGCAGATGAGCTTGTTTCACTTGACTTATGGTGGTTTGGTCCTAAATGGCTGATACAGCCTGAGCCGCAATGGCCTAACGACACCGACTTCCTGAACCAGCCACTCCCGGAAAAGAGACAATCGAAGAAACATGTGCTAATGGTCTCTGTTCAGGAGCCTCTGTTTCAACCATCTAACTACAGTTCCTACTTCAAGATCCTACACATCACGGCTTGGGCCATGAGGTTTGTCCGCATCCTGAAAGGAAACGAAAGACCATCGGCAAATCTGACAGCAGATGAGATACAGAGTGCACGAAAGTACTGGATACGCACAGTCCAAATGCAATGTTTTCCTGAAGAAATGAAATGTTTGCAGGAGGAGACCCCATTGCCTCAAGGTTCAAAGATCGCTTGTTTCCACCCTTTCCTTGATGATGGTCTGATCCGTTTGGGTGGTAGACTTCAGTTCTCCAGTTTGACTTCTAACAAGAAGCATCCGATCCTACTAGATGGCGCCCATCACTTCACGAAACTATTGATAAAGAGCACTCACGTGAGACTTCACCACTTGGGAACACGAATAGTTTTGCTGGAGCTGCGGGAAGAATTTTGGATTCTGAGAGCCAGACAAGCCATCAAGAAAGTGCTTTACGAATGTCTGCCTTGCAAAATAGCCAGAAACAAGCGAGGAGACGCCATCGAAGCCCCCTTACCGGCGGATCGAGTTCAACCATCACAGCCTTTCTCAGTGTCTGGAGTCGACTTTGCTGGACCTCTGTATATCAAATCAGCAAATACTACAAAGAAAGCTTACATTGTTCTTTTCACTTGTGCCATAACAAGGGCAATTCACTTGGAACTCGCTACGGACCTCTCCACGGACAGGTTCCTCATGGCCTTCCAGCGCTTCGTCGGTAGAAGAGGACTCCCACGGATTTTATACTCCGACAACACTCAGAGCTTCAAAGCTGCCAGCAAAGAACTTCAAGGCCTTCATTCCATGTTGGCGGACTCCCGGACTCACCAATATCTCTCCCATCATAATGTCACATGGAAGTTCATTCCCCCGAGAGCGGCTTGGTGGGGAGGGTGGTGGGAACGGATGATTGGTTCTGTGAAACGCTGTATGCGCAAAACACTTGGCAAACTTCAGATTGACGAGGAGGAGACTAATACTTTGCTTATTAGTATTGAAGCCGCCCTCAATTCCAGACCGTTAACACCAGCAGAGAACGAAGTTGTCTTGACGCCATCTCATTTTTTAACTGGAGAGAAATTAACTACAGTACCATCAGGACAAGCAGAATCAACAGCAACAAATGACCTGACTAAGCTATATCGACAGAAAAGGAAGATTGCTGAGGACTTCTGGAAAAGGTGGACCAAGGACTATCTCCTTGAACTTAAAAGCTTCCATACACTTCGCAGTCCTCGAAGTAAACCCAGAGAGCTTCAGTGTGGAGAAATTGTTTTACTTCAGGAGGATCAAGTTCCACGTCATATGTGGAAGCTTGCTCGCATAGAAGAACTGAGGTCAGGCAGAGATGGTAAGGTACGGACGGTGTTGCTGAGGACTACCCAAGGATCGCACATCACTCGACCGATTCAGCTGATCGTCCCGCTGGAGATCGGGACGGATCAGGGTGGGGAGGATGTCACGGACTGTAGACAAGTGCCCTCTCTTGGGCACTCCTAGAAATAACTTTAATGTGCTACCAGCCCAGAGGTTGGTAGTGTGGATCGGCCGCCCGCCCCCCGTCGGAGACGTGAGAATTATTATTACTGTGAAGTGTAATCTGTTGTGTTGTCTAAAAGGGTTTGATTAAATTAGTGTTCAATAGCATTTAACGTGTGTTTCACTCTAGCCGACATAAACCCCTTCACGCCCCTTATTTTCCCAACATTTAGGTTCAATTAGAGTAGGTATTTGATTACGTCTTGTAGTGTAATCATGAGGATGCTTTTGATATTTTTTTCGATTTTTATGGTAGAAATTCAATATAGTGTGTTTATAAATTTGCTCAATATTTAATATTTAACAACACCACGGAAGTCAGTTGCTGAAGATGGCCGCTCCATGCGGTTGAAAGCGCTCCAACAGGTAACAAAATACCGCAATTTAGTAGTGAGTACCAGTGATAAAGCTCTACGCTATACATAAATCATTAAGATTATCGCTACAGAATGGACAAAACTCAAGACTTTAAATTCGTTATATATCTGGTTAGTGGGATAATCAATTCGTTTATTCAGGCATATTTTAATTATACGTTTTTGTAATATGATCAGTGGCTCAATAGTAGTTTTTGCAGTACCTCCCCACCCACATATGCCATATTGGATTACCGATTCAACTATAGCTAGATATACCAGCCTCAAAACAGAGGTAGGCAAGTATTGACGTAGGCTTACAAATTTATAAATTGTTTTGCGGATCCTTGTACATAAATATGATATATGTTTGTTCCATTTTAAGTATTGATCAATAATGATTCCCAAATATTTCACCCCTGTTGATTCTTTAAGATAAGGGCAATTACATGAGGCTGAGTGACTACAAATAGGGTTATGAATTGTTAATTTTAGATAGTTGAGTGCTTCTAACTGACGCATACCAGAGGCTGTTAAAGAAAAAGGTACTAAAGTTGTTTTATTTACATTTAGCGATAACAAATTAGCATCTAGCCAGTTTTTTATCATATTCATGCCTGCATTTGCATGTTTATAAACTTCCTCCTAGGTTAAGCCACTAAAGATCACCACTGTATCATCTGCATAAGAATAGGAAGTTCCGTTGTATGCTTGCAAATCAATTTTTAACAAATCATTTATGAATATTAAAAATAGAATTGGGCCTAATACTGTTCCTTGAGGAACACCTATTTGAATTTCTCTGTTTTCACTAATTTCATCATCAATTTTGGTAACTTGGTTTCTTAAATTTAAGTATGACTGGAGTAAGTTATGAGCAATCCCTCTTACTCCTATTGCATGTAGTTTAGCCAAAAGTAATTGATGGTTAACCGTGTCGAAAGCTTTTCTTAAGTCTAAAAATATTCCTAAACACTTATGTCCTACATCTAATTCGTGTATGATCCTACTAGTAACTTCAAAGATTGCATTATCTGTTGACAAATTATTTCTGAAACCATACTGTTGTTGACATAGTATTTCATTCTTATCCAGAAAAGAAACAATTCTGTTTTTTATACATTTTTCTAATAACTTTGAGAAACTTGAGAGCAGAGAGATCGGTCTATAGTTATTTAAATTCCTCCGTTCACCAGATTTATGTAAAGGCACAACTACCGAATTCCTTAAGATATCCGGAAAAACTCTTGTGTTAGACATAAATTAAAGACATGTATAGTAGGTTTCAATATATACTTGTAAATCTTTTTTAGTGTATTATTTGTTATTTTATCACCACCAGGAGAAACATTATTTTTTAGTGATTTAATTATACTACTAATTTCATCTTCGGAGATCGGTGCTAAAAACATAGAGCTGGCTATTTGTTGGTTATTATCTTTATACAAATTATTGTTGTTAAATGTTGTTTTAGTAATCTTTGACGTAATATTTAGTCCTGTATTCGTGAAGTATTTATTGAATTCATTTGCTATTTCTTTTTTATTTTCAAGTGTTATTCCCTCTTCGTTTGAAATCTCTGTAATGGCATGGGAATTGTTTACATTTGTGTCCGAGCTTCATTTATTGTTTTCCAGAATTTTCGGGGGTTATTTCTACACTGTTGGAACTTATGTTTATAGTATTGAGCTTTCATTCTTCTTATAATTTCAGTTAGGGTATTTCTGTATTTTTTGTAATAAATTTTTAAATTTTCGTTATTGGGTTCTCTTTTAATATTTTTGGCTAATTTATCTCTTATCCGGATAGATTTGATGATACCCATGGTAATCCAGGGTTTTATTTTGCGTAGTTTACAAGAATATTTATGTACTGTAGTGTCAGAGCATTCATGTAAGTGATCTGATAGAACAGTGTGTAATTTTACAAAGGATGAATCGGCATTATTACATGCTAAAACTGCGTTCCAGGTTTCTTTTTCCAGTAGAGAAAATAATTTGGGAAAATTAATGGATTTAAAAGTTCTTAGGGTATTTACAGAAACATTAACATTATTTATGCCAATTTGGAATAATGATATAACTGCATAATGATCAATTATAGCACTATTGAGTACTGCTGGAGCAAAATTCCAGTTGTTTTTTGTTTTATAAAATATGTGATCAAGACAAGTTTTTGAATCAGGTCTTGTAATGGAATTTAGAAATTTTTCAAATCCATATTCGTGCATGATATTCATATATCTATTGCCAAAAATGTCTAAATGATTTTCCAGGATCTGGATGTTTATGTCTCCAACAATGATTTGGTTACTGATTTCTTTTGAATTAGATAAAAATACCTCGAAATTATTTAAAAATTCGTTTTTACAACTGTTTGGTGATCTGTATATTGCCGTAATTGAGTAGGGATAATTGTTATATACGAAATTTAGATGTATCGAATTACACTGAGGGATATCAACATTAACTATTGCAATATCAAGATTAACTCTCCAGTAGATTACTAATCCATCACATTTACTATATCTATTTGTTTTCACATGTTTTTATACCCTGTTATATCGTATCCTATTTCATTTGTCAGCCAGACTTCTGTCAGTATAATGAAATCGAAAGGTAGAACAAAAGATTGCAAAATAGCACATAATTCCAAGAAATGTTTGTTTAAGCTGCGAATATTTGTATGAAATATTTTAAAGTTGTGTGCTGTATTATTAACGAAATTGTTGAGACATTCAGAATCTTCTAGAACTACAGTTACAGGATTGTTATTATTAGCATAGACATCCAATTCATTTATTACATCAGCCATTGTTGCGAGACACTAGTATTACAATACTCAAAAGAAATCACTTTATAACGATACCATGTCCGTGAAACAGGTTATCTTATAGGCAGGGGAGTTGTCATCTTTGCGCACAAATATCTTGCAGTCTCTAGTCCATACATAACTGTATCCTTTTTGTGCTGCCGCCTCCCTTGTTTTGTTGAGAAGGTCACAAGTAGCTATTGTTAAGTGGTCGCTAGCAGTCATCCTTCCCGCCGGAAGAAGAGGGTTCATTTTCTGTAGAGGAATTCCTGGGCCCTCAGGGTATTTTTTCGATTCTGACCTAAATTTCTGGAGCCATGTGTCCCTACTACTTCTCTTTGTGAATTTTACAACAATAGGTTTCATCCTTCCTGCTTTTGCTGGCAGCCTGTGTGCGATGCTT
The DNA here is from genome assembly GCA_964059195.1 of Ectobius pallidus. Taxonomy (NCBI): domain Eukaryota; kingdom Metazoa; phylum Arthropoda; class Insecta; order Blattodea; family Ectobiidae; genus Ectobius; species Ectobius pallidus. Next base: position 43,414,964 of record CAXKWD010000008.1, read on the forward strand.
ATATCAGCTGCAAGCTCACGTACACCAATGCACTCGGCAATGCTTACTATAGTCTGGTTTATAGATTCATTTGAAGATTCTGGTATCCCATGAATTATCACGTCACGCTGCGTGTATTGTTGCAAATCGTTTATTTGATTCCATAGCTGTTCGTTCTCTTGTGTTAGCACACGCACTTCTGACTGAGCAGCTTTCAGATTCTCTTTTGTTTTTGTAAGTTCTTCATAGAATGTGTCGAATTTGTTAGAGATATATTGCACAGAAGTTTGAAGTGTAGTAATCTCAGACTGGATAGATGATTTGAATTCTTCAAACATATGTTTTAGCTCGGAGATAATTTTATCGTCACTCAACTCATTACCACTTTCACTTTCCATATTTTGCTTGTTTCTTCTTCCCATTTCGATTTACACGTTTACGCCGGAGCCACTCCACTGTTCAGCACGTCTGCACTCTGCGGCGGTCTGACTGGAACTGAGACATAAACACACATTTTGCTTCACTTACCATATTTTGGTATGACGCGTTTCACGGAGCCTCCTCCCCATTTTCAAATACTCTGTCGACAGAGGAGGCTCCTTGAAACGCGTCATACCAAAATATGGTAAGTGAAGCAAAAAGTGTGTTTATGTCAACTCATATAGTAAATTAATTTTATTATAGTTGCTTCACTGTATAAAGTTCCACAAAGTCTTTATTAAACCCTTTTTATTTAACCATACTATCCCATTATACACTGCTCAAAAAATTTAGAGGGACAACATTTTGACCACCTGCATTTTTGTTTCAGGAATGGTTGGAGTGAAACGTACATTTTATTAGGAAAATGAAACCTTTATTTAACTGAAATGTGCATATCCTGTTCACTTCTCATCACATGTGTTAGTGCTTTGACCAGAAATTCAAAACAATGTCGTGAACCAAAGTGGAAATGCCTTCAGTTAATTCACAAAGGGCATAAAAAGAAACATTTCAATATCTGGTAGGCCCTCCATGTGCCCCTACTACTGCCTCCAATCTTTGAGGCATGCTCCTGACAAGTCTGCGAATAGTTTCTTGTGGAATTTTGTCCCACTCCTCAATAAGGACTTCTGCAAGTTGTTCAAGACTCTGAGGAGCTATAGGATGGGCCTGACGGAGTCTGTCCAGCATACTCCATAATTGCTCAATGCGATTGAGGTCAGGACTCTAAGCAGGCCAGTCTAATGTTTGAATCACAGAATGCGCTCTCGCATTGTCGTGTTTCAGGATAACCTGGGGACCCATTACAACTGCAATGGGCTTAACATGACCCAGTACAATCTCGTTTATGTACCTCTGAGCATTAAGTCGGCCTCTGATTATCTGAAGGTTCGATCGGCCATCAATTGTGATGGCACCCCACACCATGACGGAGCCGCAGCCAAATCTTTCCATTTCCTGGACTGCTGCTCCAGTATAACGTTCACCACGATGACGATATACACGTATACGTCCGTCGCACCGTGTTAGACGAAAGCGGGACTCGTCTGTAAACAATGCATTGCGCCAGTGACGAAGCTGCCTGTTCCTATGGTCCTCAGCAAATCGAAGTCGATCTCTCTTGTGCCAAGCAGTTAATTGAGGGACGTGATAAGGTCTTCTTGGTCTTAAACCTGCCTCTCGGAGTCTTCTACGTATTGTTTGGTCACTGACACTGCAACCATTTGCTGCTCTTAGATCATTTTGTAGGTCCCGGGCAGTCGCAGAGCGCCGGCGGAGAGAACAATTCACCACATATTGGTCTTCTCTGGCCGATGTTTCCCGTTTTCTCCCTTGCCCTGGCTTTCGTGTGTATGTACCGGTATCACGAAATCGTTTCCAAATCCTCCCAACAACAGATGAAGCAACATTCAACTCTGTAGACACTGCACGAATAGTCCAACCTTCCTGCAGTAATGCCATTGCTTGAACACGTTCTGCCTCATTCAGATACCTCATATTGATTGATGAAACGTACACAATGAGTATAGAGACACACTCTTTACTTACACTCACTAGATGGCGGAGTGAGACATTGCTCATCCATTTCATTTTTGGGCATAGCACAGTACATTTGAATACTGCCATAAAGCCATGGCTTTCCAACGTAATGTGGAGGATTCCTCTCATTCCTAAAACATGTTGGAAGAATAAAAACAACAGTATATATGGTAATCACGGGCTACTTACATGACACACGCAATCAAATTCTTGTCCCTCTAATTCTTTTGAGCAGTGTATGTACTGTATGTGCATTTTTTACACCTTATTCTTCATCTCACCATCTCTCACATCCATCTTACTTGATGTCCCCTGACACGATTTCTCACTGGCCTTACAATTATTTTCAACTACCCTGCTACACAACTACATTGCGACTCTCGTCTATGAATGCTAGTGCCACACCAGCCCGACTCCTTTCCTGCATCAGGGAAAAACTCTGATTTTGCAAATCCCACACTACCTTACAGGAAATGCTTCAGACAGAACTGTATATTACTCAATATTCAGGGCTGTACAAACAAGTGTCCGTTACACTATATTAGAATAAACCAGGGAATTGGGAATTACTGTGTTAATCACTATGGAAATGATAACAAGCACATTACCTATTTCCCATCATGAGAAAAAGAACTCCAAGAAATAGGTGCAATGCCAGGGAAATTATTGACGAAGAAAAACGACCATAGCAGTCTGGAAGACTACACAGCTGGTGCATATGTTGCAGTAAATTATTTTATTTCTCAAAACAGGTATTATAAAAATGGCAGAAAATAGCATATACAGTGGCCATCCAGAAAGTAAAGAACGATGTGGCATAACTAAACAATAATGAAAGATCAACATAAAACTTTATCTACAAAGATACAGTACCTTAATCAGGGTGTCCACTGGTCGGGAAAATCCGGGAAAAGTCAATGAATTTGTTAAAATATCCGGGAAAATTCTAAAAATTGCAAAGTGTGATCAAAAAGACCTATAGACAATAATAGGCCTATATGAAAGTATATTTAATTTATTTTATTGTTCCTAATTTTTGTATTTGTTATAGGCCTAGCCTAAATAATTATTGTTTGCAATTACTTTTGTTACTAAAAGTTTTTCTTATTTAAAGTATGTATAATCCTATAATTTTTCTTACACAGTTATTAGAAAGTGCTTCATATTATGGTCGGGAATTGCTGAAATGATCAATGAAAATCAGGGAATAAGCCGGGAATTTCTTCAGCATTACTTGGTGGACACCCTGTTAATCTATTTCTCAATGTAATCGGCATTGCTGTCAGGGCATTTATAGTAACATGGTGGCAGCTTTCTACCCCAAAGACTGCTTTGAGGTCTTCATCAGTTGGGAACTCTTTTCCACCCAAAAAGTCCTTTAGTTTTCGAAACAAATCACTGGGTGCCATGTTAGGGCTGTAAGGAAGATGTCCAAAAATTTCCCATTTAAAACATTGAAATTGTGCCGATGTTTGAACAGCTGATGAGACTGAGCGTTGTTCTGAATCAAAACATCTTTTCAAACAACTTTACACGTCTCTTGGTTTGGATAGCATGTTGTAGTCATTGAGGAGATGCACAATAGTCCTCTGTGTTTATTCCTTGTATTTCTTGTCTCCTCTTATTCCTTGTGTTCAGGATCAGGGTCTTAGGCGGTAGAAGAGTATAACATCGGCATTGAAAAAATGATATCATGTTACAATAAATGCCTTGACAGCAATGTTGAGAAATAGAGTAAGGTGTACTGTATCTTTGTAAATAAAGTTTTGTGTTGATATCTATTATTATTTAGGTATGCCAAATCATTCTTTAGTCGGCCGCGGTGGTCTAGAGGTAGCGTGCCTGCCTCTGGATCTGCAGGGCGCGGGATCAAACCCGGCCGCGGTCGATGAATTTTTCAGGACGTAAAAATCCTGGGCACGGAGTCCTCCGGGAGGGACTTTAAGCTGGGGGTCCCGTGTCATAGATTTACAGCATGTAAAAGAACTCCAAGCCTAAATTAGAGCCTCTGGACGAAATTTCTCGGCCCTTTCACGTCCAAGAAATACTTAGTTTCCAGAGGGGGGTTGCGAGGCGATGGGCTTACCACCTGTCCCTCTACCCTCTCTTGGAAAATAAGCATATCAAAATTAGTATAGGTAATGAAACCTCCATTGGAGGCCCCTTCGCCCCACCTGGGGATCATAGGGTACCAGATACAGATACAGAAATCATTCTTTACTTTCAGGATGATCCTTGTAAGATAATAATCATTGTTGGCATTATATAAAGGGGAAAAGCTAATAATAACATACTTGTATGCTATTTTCTGTCATTTTTATAAATAAGTTATAATTTTATTAAACAGTGAAATTCATACAAACACACAAAAATACATTACAAATAATAAATACTAGCAAATGAACAACAATCTGGAACTCATCAAAGAGTTGGAAATATACTTGATGAAAGATTGTGATATAGACACATGTCATCGAATCAACACACACCCCACATCCCAACTACCAAGTCCCACTGTTGTCAAATTCTGCAGATCAACCAAAGAAGAGCTATTTCACAGACAATGTGTTAATGGCCGAGTGCACCGACCTCGGTATTCAGAATACCGCGGTAAAGTTGCTTAGTTTACCCCGGTAAAGTCATATTTTCGTTGCATCGTGCTCGGTTTCGACTTTCACCGCGGTAAGATGAAAACCGGCCGTGAAGGAGCTGTAAAGTGAGAAAACAGCGGTTTTCTTTCCAAGATGGAGATCAGCGTAATGTATCATATTTATGATATCTAGGCCAAAAGCTAATTGAACATAAAGAATAATGAGAGACAGGTGGGGTTTATTTGAAGAATGAACGATGGTGCATATCTTTGCAAATACTGTGCTGTAACATCGATTGAAATGACCTTCCTTTCTTACCTCAACCAAACCAGGTCCATCGAGTAGGCTAGTGGGCGTAACCACGATTATTACGATTAGTACAGTATTTATGGTGTTTGAATTCAAATGTTGGACTCAAACGACATATATACGCAATATAATATTCCATTGTATCCTTATGAACATTTATTACTGAACAATAAGGCAAACAATAAATGAAATATGGAATACCAGTGGTCCTAGGCCAAATTTAAGTGAATGGCTGCATGCATCACGATATAGCCTGTGTATCTGTATATGTAAGCAATCTATCACACCTGCACATATACGAACATAATTATAACAGCCCTTTCTTGGCTATGCACATGATTTTGCACCTAAAATTTCTACTAGTTGTACGGGAATAAAAGCGAGGCTTTGTTGAACTCAGAGCAGAGATTTCATGGTGTTGCTTTGCCTTGGATTGCACACGTGTGAGAATTATTCTTTAAAACATGAATGTTATTTTATTGAAATGTACAGACAGGTGGGATCTATTTGAAGAATGAACGATGGTACATATCTTTGCAAATACTGTGCTGTAACATCGATTGAAATGACCTTCCTTTCTCACCTCAACCAAACCAGTAGTAGCCTAGGCGAAACCAACTCATTTCACGATTGGTACAGTATCTATGGTGCTTGAATTCGAAGTATGAATCCAGACGACACATATACGCAATATAATATTCCCTTTTATCCTTATGAACATCTTTTTATTGAATAATAAGGGAACATATACATTGAATTCGGGACCCCAATAGCCTACCAGAGCCACCGTGACTGGCAGATGTGCAGAGAGAGAGAGAGTACCTAGCGGCCATGGAAGAAACTAACACAAACCAACACAAAATTTCTCCATGGGAGAAATTCATAGCAGAGTAACCGCGATATTTCCAAGCATTAGCAAACCGCGGTATTTTAGCAATGGTGCACAGAGATTTTGAGAATACCCCGGTATTACGTTTACCGCGGTAACGAAACGGCTGAGAAAACCGGAGAATCGTGCACTCGGCCATAAGAGAAATTTGAACACTGGACATTGGTTTTACACTCAGTAGCCAAATTTACATAAATGAGAGCCTCTGTCCTACCAGAAGACAGCTATTGACAAAATGTCACCAGCTGCGCAGATCTTCTGACATCAAATTCCTGTGGACACAGAATGGGAAAAACTGTAAGGGGAAAGAAGATACATCACTGGTCCACAACATAACTTCCAAAGAAGATCTCAAAAAGTTTGGTAACTCCCTGTAAACTTGAGTTGATTGCTTTAATTCTTAACTATGATTAACACAAAAACTTTAAATCTTTATTACCAAAATGTCAGAAGTGTACTGGATAATTTTCACCCAATAATCCTTTTGATTAGTTTCCAAGATTCGTAGAGGGCAGTACAGAAAATAATTATTGCTTAAATATATTTATTATAATATTCCGCCTTTACCCTTAACATTTAATACACAACTTATCTTGAAGATGCATTTCGGTGTATGCTGCGCCATCTTCAGTTCATATAAGATGTAATGAACACCACAATTCTTCTGAAAATAATGTTGTTTATAAAATTTGTTATTTGGTAACCTAGGTCACCGTTGTAGTCCAGTCAAATAAATGATTTTGGTCAATTATGTTTTCATTAAGGATGTTACTCCTATTCTTATAAATTTGAAAGTTTTCCAATGTATTTAGTCTAACACCCTTATCACATATATGTAGGACTTCCATGGTGTTATTTAAGTTGTCCAATCTATGACCACTATCAAGCAGGTGTTTAGCATACGCTGAGCTTAATCTGCCATATTTAAAGTCAGAAACATGTTCACTGAATCTTTGCTTGAATTTTCTACCAGTTTGTCCCACATATACCTTTTTGCAATCAATACACATCAATTTGTAAACTCCACTTTCTTCCATTTTATCCACAGAGTTAGTATTATTGCTGTATAATTTATTCTTTAAGTTGCAGTTTGTTCTGTAAGCAGTTTTAAAGTTTTCTTTACGTAGTAACTTTGTGATAGCATGTATTCTGTTATCTGTGTAATTAAATGTAGCAAAATATTTATTATTGTTGTCTTTTTGTAGAGGTGTGAGCTGGCTTATGGGGTTTTGTTTGTTATGCAATTTCGTTTTGTGTTTTCTGATTAAATTTCTAATCAGACTTTTATTGTATCCATTATTTTCGGCAATTTTCATAATTGTACTACATTCTTTGTTGTAGTTAATTTCATTCATGGGTATGTTAAAATGGAAAAGAAAAAGTGCATAAATATGAACCCCAGAACTCCAGAACTGAGGTCACAAATCAAATCACACAAAGTAAATAATCCAATAAGACCAGTAGTAAATTTCTTAAATGCTCCTAGCTATAAAGTTTCAAAAATATTGGGGAAAATATTAAAGCAAAAATTAAATCTACCCTACAGATACAATGTCATAAATTCGATTGATTTGGTTAACAAAATAAAAGACATTTGTGTTAATAAAGAGGACCTTATATTATCGCTGGACATCAACTTGTATACAAACATACCGATAAATGATTCAATCAGAATTATAGAAAATAGGCTTCTAGATAACGGCGAGAGCACCAGTGTTACTAAGCAGATAACCTCACTTCTTAACACCATATTATACCAAAATTATTTCAAAATTTGATAATAAATTGTACATACAGAAAGAAGGAGTAGCAATGGGATCACCGCTTTCTGGGATTATAACGGAAGCTTACTTACAACATATTGAACAAGAATATATACAGAATATTATATTTAAATATAAAATTACCACTTATCAAAGGTATGTTGATGACATTCTTATCATTTGCAATAAAAACAAAGTAGAAGATATTTTCAAAGATTTTAATAACATCAATAATCATCTGAAATTCACTCTTGAGAAAGAAGATAATTATTCACTGCACTACCTGGATCTCAGTATTACCAGAATCAACAAGAAACTCGATTTTGGTATATTCAGAAAAAATACCTATTCGGATAATATCATCGGCAATTCTTCTAATCATCCTATTAGCCACAAAATGGCTGCTTTCAACAGCATGGTATACAGAATGGTTAACATACCCATGAATGAAATTAACTACAACAAAGAATGTAGTAAAATTATGAAAATTGCCGAAAATAATGGATACAATAAAAGTCTGATTAGAAATTTAATCAGAAAACACAAAACGAAATTGCATAACAAACAAAATCCCATAAGCCAGCTCACACCTCTACAAAAAGACAACAATAATAAATATTTTGCTACATTTAATTACACAGATAACAGAATACATGCTATCACAAAGTTACTATGTAAAGAAAACTTTAAAATTGCTTAAAGAACAAACTGCAACTTAAAGAATAAATTATACAGCAATAATACTAACTCTGTGGATAAAATGGAAGAAAGTGGAGTTTAGAAATTGACGTGTATTATTCAATTGAAAATTATTTATGGTCCTATTCTTTCCACTATGATTTTATTAAAAAATAATATAATACAAACAATAATACTTATTTACAATAGTGGATAAAACAATCCCCTCCAACACACAACGTTTCAACCTGCCCTCCAGGCCTTTCTCAAGTGTACTGAATTGAAAAAATCATAAACAAACTGCCGTAACTATGTAGCACCTTATTTTGTTTTTTGTTACTATTGTTGTTGTTGTTGATCATTACAGTCTCCACTGTTTTCTACTTCCCGCGGGATTTTTTCAATTCAGTACACTTGAGAAAGGCCTGGAGGGCAGGTTGAAACGTTGTGACGTGTATTGATTGCAAAAAGGTATATGTGGGACAAACTGGTAGAAAATTCAAGCAAAGATTCAGTGAACATGTTTCTGACTTTAAATATGGCAGATTACGCTCAGCGTATGCTAAACACCTGCTTGATAGTGGTCATAGATTGGACAACTTAAATAACACCATGGAAGTCCTACATATATGTGATAAGGGTGTTAGACTAAATACATTGGGAAACTTTCAAATTTATAAGAATAGGAGTAACATCCTTAATGAAAACATAATTGACCAAAATCATTTATTTGACTTGACTACAACGGTGACCTAGGTTACCAAATAACAAATTTTATAAACAACATTATTTTCAGAAGAATTGTGGTGTTCATTACATCTTATATGAACTGAAGATGGCGCAGCATACGCCGAAATGCATCTTCAAGATAAGTTGTGTATTAAATGTTAAGGGTAAAGGCGGAATATTATAATAAATATATATAATATTAAGCCTTATCTGTTGGAAATGAGTTATTTTAATTATTGCTTAAGCGAAATGGAACTTTGTGCCCCACGCTGCTCCCCTTTCCACTTGCCACTCGCCTGGCCGCTTTCCCACCTAGCTGCTTCCCGTGTGCCGCTGCCCCGCTTCCTCGCAGCGCATGCCATCATGCCTGTAGCCTCTGCTCAACGCCGGTAATGCATAATTGCAATTGACATGTCACCTAATATTTACAATAAAAAAAGCCCCTTGCACCTCCACATAATATTTCACAATTATAAAAACGACCCTTGCAACAAAATAGGCTATTTCACAATACAAAATATACCCTTGTACCATACATAATATTTCATAATTATAAAAAACGCCATATTATAACATAAAATGTGATTTAATTGATGCAGGAAAATTCCCTTGCACTAACACTACTCTTTTCATAACTAACAAAATATCTCAAAATTATAAAAACCGATTCTTGTGTTAAAACTCATGAAACCCCCCTATCATAACTCAAATATACGAAAGCTTCCTTCAGTGCTCAACATTCACTCGTGGTGTAATGGTTAAGACTCCTGGCTATAATGCTAGGGGTCCCGAGTTCAAATCCCGGTCGATCCAAAATTTACTATTAGGAATAGGTCTCAAATAGGTAAGTAGGGTGAAGAGGAGGTGAGAGGAAGAGAGGAAGGAGACGGGAAAGGAAGAGGAGAAGAGAATAAAGAAGAAATAAATTATTTTTTTCTGTTGCATCAGTTGCTTAAGAGATGGCGCTACCGTTGCTGCTAGTAGTTCAAATTAGTAATGGGAACCATTCGAATGAATTCATTCGAAATATTCGATTGTTAAAATCATTCGAAATTTTTGAGATGCTAAAAAAATCATTCAAATAGTTTTGCGCTGTTCAAGGCTAAAGGCTAGTATTATGTGCTTACTGAACTACTGAGCTTAAGTGAATGAATTCATTCGAATGCTTCAACCTCTCGGAGTCTGTCCTCTTGGCTTGGGCTCTCGTTCATTCGATTGTTTTCGTGTTCCATCGTGTCCTAGTAGCAAAGCGTTCGGTAACTTCCGTCTCTCCTATTACAAGCTGGGGACAACAGCATGACGTAGAGCTAGAAGATTTCATGAGTTTCCTACCCGTTATTTAGGCTACAACAGCATTTAGTGGTCCGCGAAGATGGTGCAGATGGTCCGCAGACATAATTAAAAAATATCATAAAGCAAGTGGAAAGTAAAATTTTTTCACACATTTCGTTATAATGACCTATAATTAATACCCCAAATATTAAGAATATAGGCCTTCTTTTAAAAATGGGATGTAAAATTAGGGGTCTGTAAAATTTTTTAGACATTTTAGAGGTCCTCGGGTTCAAAAAGGTTGAGAATCGCTGGGCTTCAACATAATAAGTTGTAAATAGCCGTTCTCTCCAAAATTAAAAAGTTCAATTTTTCACTGATTGCATTACTGCTCCTATTTTACATCTGTTTATCAGCTTCTACATGAAACGTACACATTTTTTCAATGGAGCATTTATTTGATTAATTAGTTTATATTATGATATTAAATACAGCCTGTAACTTAACCACATTGATATACTTTTTCGATAGCAACATTTGAAGTTTTAACTCTATATACTTTCATGTCCTTGGCGGAATGTAGAATTAGAAGGAATATTTTGTTTGACATATAGTTCATAACTTGATGTTTAGAACCCAAGAAGAGGGAAGGATTAGAAAGAAAAAAAAGAGAGTGAGAGAAAGGGGAAAGTTACTTAAAGGGTGTTGAATAGTTTCGAATTGGAATTCAGGGGAATTCAGAAACATAAATGTGCACAAAGTCAAAGTTAAGTAACAGGAGAGTATAATTAATGTGCAAAGAGGAATTTCAGTGAAATTGAATTAGAAAGGAACTTGAATAAACTACGATAAAAGATAAAGTACAGTGGGTTAAGAAAATTACAATTCAAAGTGAATTTAAGAATCAGGAGAGGGTTAAGTAACATTGTAGAATCGCTTAAAGCGAATACAGATTTAAAAAGTGTATTGAAAGCAATAAAAAGGGTAACCTTGCTTAAAAAGGAAGAAAAGGAAAGAAAGAGGAAGGAAGAAAAAAGGGAACTAATAATTCTTATAGAAGTTGTTATAAATTAAATAAACTAAATAAAGAAGAATTATTAGAATATTGATACTTTACGTGATGTGAACACCTGGTATCTCAAATAAAATAAAGAAAGAAAAAGAAGTCTAGTAGTAGGCCTATGGAGGACCGCACCTAGCAGGATAGAATAATTATTGAAAGAGTTACTAAAGTTCATCGATGTTCGAGGCGTTCACCTTCCCCACGACCAGTTATATACTTGTCAGGGACCTTGTTCATCGATTTGTCAAAATTATTTTTTTTAGGCTTTTCTTATTTCACCAGTTGCAGGGGAGATGTCAGGTTGGCTGTAACTCAGAACCTAGACATAACTCGCTGTATTGGAGGTCTATCGCCACAGTTCAATTCTTGGACATAGGCCTAAATTTCAATTTCTTTCTTCTATATTGTCTTTACTATTTATCTTTAAAAACAACTTATTCTTCTTAGACTGGACAAATAGGAACAGACTAGTACAGGATTATACCATAACTGACTGTTCAGGAACGAAAATGAAGTAAAATACGTTATAATTGGAAATGAACATTTATTAGAAGAATATTTACATTGTAGAGTCTTACAAAGTTTTCTGTGAAGTTCATTCTTTGACGTCCTAAACGTTTTAGATAAAAGAAATATTTGATTGTAGAATTCAGAAATCCATCTGTAAAATAAAATCAGGAATTACATTAACTGGTTGAAATTCAACATAATAGTACAACATTGAAATGAAACTAATTGAGAGTACTAACCTTATTAAAAACAGATAATTGGAGATTGTTCTTCATATGATAAGTGTTGATTTTTGATGATAATAATATAATATGCACCTATAATGATTCTATTGTTTGTGAGAGTAAGTAATGAAGAAATAAAAGCTTATTGTAACTAAAAGTAAAATTTGTAAAGCAACAGAAAAAAAAACTGAATATTGCTGAATAAAAATATTGATAATTGTTGGAAAAAAAAATTAAATTGGAGTTATTATTCACTTTATAGTATAAGTATGGTATTTCACTTAAAATATTAGAACCCATCCCTATCTCGACTGTTTTTAAAAGCTGGCTGAGAGGCATACATATATATATGTAATATTGTGAACGGACTTTAGTTAGAAGTTAGTATAGAAAAAAGAATATTTAAGAAGTAATAATTATTGTAAATAAATCATCATGGGGATGGATAAGATTGTAATTTGTGGATGGCGCCCGTAAAAACAAATATTTCCACAAATAAAAGAGAAATTTGTTGATAGTAAATTATAGTGAAGAAGTTTGAGAACACCCTGTATAGTGTTGTTATTCTAAATAGTGTTGGAATGTTAAAGTACACTTGCCGTAGCCTGTGATGCCAAGACAGGTGTAGTTACGTAATCACTTAACTGGGTCATTGTCACGGCAGACGATCGGGTTATAGAAATATATTACGTAAAGGTTATTCTTGGGAAAAGATAAAGTAAATGGAATTTATGAAAAAGTCCGTCACACATTCAGAACATTAATTTGATTTTCATTCATGAGTGCTATTTTTATTGCAGTAACATTTATTTTAAAAAAATAAAACACCATTTTCACTTTCTCTACTCATACCATAGGTAATAAAATCAGGTAAACTGATATAACAAAGTGCCAGTATGCTTTTTTTTAATCAGTGATAAACGCAATTGTGAAAGGCCCACGCAGAAAATTTATTTTTGTAATAGATCTCCAAGTTAAACTCCAAAAACAAAATGCGCTGGCAATAATAATAATAATAATAATAATAATGATGCAATAGGCCTACGATTCGCTGATATGTCTGTTTCAAGTTTAAAGCAGCCTTAAAGGTTATGAATGAATAAAAAGCCAATATGATATCTATCTGTCAGGTATTACATTAAGTATATTGCTTGGAAGCGGTGAATATCATTGGTAACCAAGATAATTTGAATATATACGATGGAGACCTTGGAGAAGTTTGGTTGAATATGATTAAGAATTTTAAAAAATGTAAACGGTCTATATCTTTTCCCTCCTCTCCTGACGTCTGTAATTTGGACACCCGTTATAACATCCCTGATGAGTGGATTAGAAGGTTCGGAAGAACTTCAAGTTTTACGTTGTTTTTCCGGATATTCCAGAAGGCGGTATATCCGAAGTTTCGACTTTGTAAACAAGTCATATCCATGGAAACTCTTTGAGTTTGTTTATTTATCAGTTGAATTTTTCTTCTTGCTGTACCTGATTGAAGGCCTAATGGTTTGTGCCGAAACGTTGTATTAATAATAAAAAGATATCCATTGTGAATTTAATTCTGTTTTGTTTCAATAAGGTTACACTTGGTAGTTTCTCATTTGTTTCATCCATGGGGGTAAAAATGAGTGTCAACATATTTAAATAAGCAAAATGTTCAAATGACTCGAGCAGTGATAAGTAACCAGCGGCTTTGGTACCAGCGTCACCTTTATCGTTTTCAGAGAAATTCGAAAGGAATGAAAGAACATGCTGGTAGTTGTCAATCAGAGATTTTCAACTGAGGGCCCTTACAGTGAATCGCGTTGGGCAAAAGGGCCTTAAATTATGTTCTGAATCTAATGTGTTGGTATCTCTTATAGCATTAAACCAGTTCACCCTTTTCGGAGACTCCCTTATCATATTGATCAAATCTTTAGTAATATTTAACACATTTCTGCAAGTTGTAATGTGCCGCACACTGTCTTGTGCTACTAAGTTTAATGAGTGCATGAAACAGTGTAAATATCTTGCTTTTTCATTAACTTTTGAAATCCTTGCCTGCACCCCCTTGTATTTTCCGCTTACATTCGCAGCACCATCATAGCACTGTCCACGGCAATTCTGGATATTTAACCCTAATCTTATTAAAACATCACTGACAATATTGAAGAGACTGGCTGCATCTGTTGCTGATGTTTCATAGAACCCAATGAAATGCTCTTATGTCTCAAGTTCCTTAGAAACAACGCGCAAACATATTGACACCTGTTCTTTCTTTGCCGCATGAGTAGTTTCATTCATAAGCAGGCCATAATAACCCGCATCTTGGATTTCACTCGCCATAGTACGAAGAAGTTCTATTGCCATGATTTCAAGCATTTCGTTTACTTCTTCGTATGACACCCATTTAAATGATTCTCTCTCAATATACCGCCTAAGTTCCGGCAAATCTTCACATCTCAGTTTCAGAAACTGGTAAAAATTACTTGTTTTGTCCGTATGCCCCCTGATTGCCACTCCCTGCTTTGCTAAGTATAGCAATGATGAAAATAATTTATATAAAGTGATTCGGGAATTTTTAAGATCTTGCAACTTTGAAAGATTCAGACTAGATGCAACATTCACTCCACTCTGCACTGCCATAACTTTGGTACACGATTCTTTGTGACACTGTGAGGTTTTGTGGGAACTAATTTTTCTTAAAGCATGCTTCCAGTTGGAAAAGCCAGAAGAAATAAAACAAGGGTCCTCTTTGCTGGAAAAACTTAACAGTTTTTATCATGTGCTTCCTTGCATACTTTACATAATACTGCCTTTTTGTTTTCTTCATACAAAATCCACTTTTTGTTTCACTTTCACTTGTTGGTATATTATCACAAACTCCCGAATTATTCGACAAGCTTGGTTTATCAGTGATAGATTTCTGAACCGAATTTTTATAAACAATATCCGGGTACTGATCGTGGGTATTTTCTATCCGCGGTCGTTTGATCAGAAATTTATCCATGATCAATAACATTTAAAAAGAACAACAGACACTAGAAGAATGTTCACGTCTTCTGAAATTAGTTTCAACTGATTCCTCCCAGGGCTGTGAACAGTGTTGCCACTGAGATCTGACTGTCTGAATTTTTGGGGATTTTGTATATAAGTCAAAGTGTCGTTAAAGATGATTTTGCCATGTTATAATGGACAATTTCCACCCTTAAGATGCAATAATCGAAAGGAGAAAATTTTGCTTCAGAAAACAGATGGCTGTGAGTTAATTTATGGACTGAAACATGATAAAACTAACTAATATGTTTTCGTTTTCAAAAGGAAAGAGAATATTTTAAAGCACTTAACCACCACTTGGGTGGCACCAGATTCTGTAACATGGACT
The DNA here is from genome assembly GCA_964059195.1 of Ectobius pallidus. Taxonomy (NCBI): domain Eukaryota; kingdom Metazoa; phylum Arthropoda; class Insecta; order Blattodea; family Ectobiidae; genus Ectobius; species Ectobius pallidus. Next base: position 43,430,351 of record CAXKWD010000008.1, read on the forward strand.
AATAATAAAATTGTCCCTGTCTGCAACCTAAACTGTCAACTTAAAACAACACAGATACGACTGTCCCCTCATTCTCCCATTTACTTAAAGACAGCCCCCTGGACCCACTGTCTCATTAACTAGAAACTGACCAGAACTAGAAGCTCCTGTTTTGAGACAAGATGAGATCATGTTACGCTTGAAAGAATAGCTCGATTTTCGTTTTTCACTTATTCAACAACGAAACCACCTATTTCTGGTAGTAGTAGTAGTAGTATTGATAGTAGTAATAATAATAATAATAATAGAAAATTATGAAAATAATACTCGGGAAATTATTGGGTGGGCTCGAGCCCCATGGGCCCATATAAGTTGGCGCCACTGGCTGGGATTACACCAAAGTCCTGTAAAGGAGCACTTGCTATAGCTGCAGCAGCTCTATCTGATATGAAACTTTAACACCTCAAGACGTACTCCAATATTTTTCATGTTTTAAATTTATCTTATCTACACCAAAAGGCATCTTTTCCGTGCTATTACAAATTAAAAATCAAAAGTTGATTGTTTCGCAAAAATCTTCGAAAAAATTCCAAAAAGTGTGTTTTTATGAAACTTTAACGTCCTTGCGGTACCTCAAGACATACTCCGATATTTTTCATGTTTTTAATTTATCTTATCTACACCAAAAGGCAACTTTACCATGCTATTACAAATTAAAAATCAAATTTTTTATTCTTTCACAAAAATCTTTGAAAAAATTCCAAAAAGTGTGTTTTTTATGAAACTTTAACATCCTTGCAGCACCTCAAGACGTACTCCAATATTTTTCATATTTTCAATTTATCTTATCTACACCAAAAGGCAACTTTTCCATGCTATTACAAATTAAAAATCAAAAGTTGATTTTTTTCGTTCCACCCTATTCTACAAACCTGCCTCGCACGGGAGTTAAAACTACACAATTTTAAACACGAGTTCAATCCACTTGTCCTCAACACTTGTACATCTACCACTGGTTTTTATTTAATAAATATTATATTACTGACGAAATTAACACTGCACAGCATGCAACTATCTTGTTTCAGAGACTGCTACTGACAGTTCCAGCCAGCCATTAGAGTCATACGTGAAAGCAAAACAAAGGAGATCTCTCTTCTTGTCATAAATTACGAACTAAGCAAGATATAGACTTGGTGTTTATTTTAAAAATAACTTCCATATCCCAAGACCGTTTGCCTCACTGTGACCCCCCATGTAAAATAAATGGCAAAGAAGTTAGCCAGCGACTGACTTTTTCATTTTTGAGTTAAAAATCTCTGAACATGACTGAAAAGAAAGACACATACTGCATTTTCTGATCACTCAAATTTAAAACTAGACGTACCTACAATGAGCTGAAACAATCCTTTACCAGCAGTGAACAAATTAATATCATATTACATATCAAAGAAGAATATTTTGCACTTGGCGAAACTTTCTATTATTCTGTAATTTTCATACCCAATTATTTTTTTGACATTGTTAATGTTAACGGCATCAAATGCAGCTTGAATTCTGTACATAACTCGGTATTCACTAATTTTGAACGAGAAAATTCAGATTGATGGGCATTTGGCAACCTTGCTACATTAGACAAGGACAGCGCTAACCTAAAAATGCGGGAGAAGGAAAGAGATAAATGATCCCATTGCTGATGTACTGCATTTTTAAGGTCCGAATGCTCTATGCTTCCATATTTTCATGTCGGACTAGTGTGAAGCGTAGATTATAACACCTTTCTATATTGTTTAAGTCCTGTTTATTTAAGAGGTGAATTCTTTCTAACTTTAAATCAGAAACTTTCCTTTTCATTCAATCCCATGTTTATGACCAATATGTGTGAATACAAATTTGACTTTGCATATTCCGTTTCATTTTAAATTGCTCATATGTTTGTAGGACATATTCCTCCGATTTTTTGCTTTCTTGAAGTTCTAAATGTCTCATGCCTTTACTTTTAGAAACAAAATTTCCTGATCAATGGCATTCATAATAATGCCATATGGTATTATTGGCAGTGGTATAGGTACCCTGATCTTTCCATTTTTTTAATTTTTGAAACGGAAACTACATGTGCTCTATTTTTACTACTAGAATGTCGTGAACAGATTCTAAATGCTCAAATAAACACTTTTCTGTGCTTGCATCACAATTGCACCGACTGCATTTTAGGACCTTCTTTGCAGCTAATCCCTCACCATGAAAATCCTGTTGAGGACGTTTGAGATTGCAGTCATAACTGAAAATTTTGTTACAAATTTCACACTTACAGGTGTAGGATTGCAAACCTTATAAAGGAGGTGCAAGAATGTTTAGTTTATCTGGATGTGCTTTGGAAACGTGTTGTCTTAAATTTTTATTATAGTCATATCCCTTCACGCACTCAGAACATGGAAACTTCTTTAATTCACTCATATTGAGTAAATAATTTCAGTCCCCATGTAATACAAAGCATTCAATAACACGCAGGCACAAACTAGTTTTCACACTTATTTACAGTAACACAAGGCAAACTAACAGTGCTAGAGAACTGGCAACTTCTTAGGGGAGACAGAAGATGGTTAACTGGTCAGAAAAACACTCCTTTACACAACTTTCTTTAAGATTTTATAGCTCTTGTATTCAACCTTCTCATTCTATCTGAATGCCAGCTTTTGATAGTCTTTCCTGGGTTCAAGTCTCAGTGTTAGGAATTTTTCTTCTAAAATATTTTGATGTAATGTCCAACAGAGACAATAATCTGTGGTTCATGAATGCATATGCATATATCTATCTTGAATGTTACTGTACGATAACAGTGGAAGCCCGCTCCAAAGATCACTAATTAGTGTGCCTCACAGTACTGCATATAACATAACTTGTCTGTCAGTGAGGTAGACCATTAGGGCAGTCAGTCATGGGAGAGAGGTTCTATCTGGTGCTATGAATTGAACTCTGGCTTAGCTCAGTTGGTAAGAGCATTGGCACAGATAGCTAAAGGTCCTGGGTTCTATCATGTAATGTCCAACAGAGACAATAATCTGTGGTTCATGAATGCATATGCATAATATATCTATCATTTTATTTATACACAATGTTTATTTCTCAAGCCATGCTGATCACAGACATGCACAGACATGTTTCTGAAAATATTATTGGATTCGAGAGAATTCAAATCAGGTATTTATATGAAAAACCCTGATTTTGAACTTTTATTAAGTGCCAGTATGATACTTTATGAGATTGTGTGTGGGGACGGGAAAATGTATGTCCGTCTGTCCGTGTGTCTGTACGCACGATGACTCAAATACGCTTAATCAAATTTTAATGAAACTTGGTATACACATTTATAATGTTCATGGGAAGAACCCTATTGATATTGGACCAAATCAGTTAACTGGTACCAGAGTAAAACCCTATTTAGTGTCTATTTTAAAGGTGCGATAACTCAAATACGCTTTATCAGATTTTCATGAAATGACGATGGAAAAAAGTCTATTGATATTGGAGCAAATCGATTGGCCAGTACCGGAATAATGCCCAATTAAGTGCCTTTTTATGGTAATATATCACAAAGGCGTGGATAACTCAAATGTGCTTTATCAGATTTTCATGAAACTTAGTATATGCATTTATAACGTTCTTGGGTACAAGCCTATTGAATTTGAGCCAAATTGGTTGACCGGTACCAAAATAACGAGTATATCAATATGATCGATATGATTTTGTAATGATTATTCTTCCATGGGCCACAATATATTAAAATAATATAACAAATTGCCAATCGTGTATTGATATTGTTAGCAACCTTGATTGATTCGTTTCTTTGTAACGATATCAGTGTAGGTTAAAGAATAATTAAATTATGTAAATGAAAGATTGAAACAATTAGCTGTTGAATATTGATATTATATTGTGCATTCTATGGATATGTAGACTACCGATATTTACATTAGGCTATATTTAAATGTATTTTTCTTATTCATTCCTGTGCAGCAATATACTTAATGTAATTCCTGTCAGATAGATTTCATATTGGCTTTTTATTCATTCATAACCTTTAAGGCTGCTATTGCATCATTATTATTATTATTGCCAGCGCATTTTGTTTTTGGAGTTTAACTTGGAGATCTATTACAAAAATAACTTTTCTGCATGGGCCTTTCACAATTGCGTTTATCACTGATTAAAAAAAAAGCATACTGGCATTTTGTTATATCAGTTTACCTGATTTTATACCTATGGTATGAGTAGAGAAAGTGAAAATGGTGTTTTATTTTTTTTAAATAAATGTTACTGTAATAAAAATAGCACTCATGAATGAAAATCAAATTAATGTTCTGAATGTGTGACCGACTTTTTCATAAATTCCATTTACTTTATCTTTTCCCAAGAATAACCTTTACGTAATATATTTCTATAACCCGATCGTCTGCCATGACAATGACCCAGTTAAGTGATTACGTAACTACACCTGTCTTGGCATCACAGGCTACGGCAAGTGTACTTTAACATTCCAAAACTATTTAGAATAACAACACTATACAGGGTGTTCTCAAACTTCTTCACTATAATTTACTATCAACAAATTTCTCTTTTATTTGTGGAAATATTTGTTTTTACGGGTGCCATCCACAAATTACAATCTTATCCATCCCCTGATGATTTATTTACAATAATTATTACTTCTTAAATATTCTTTTTTCTATACTAACTTCTAACTAAAGTCCGTTCACAATATTACATATATATATATATGTATGCCTCTCAGCCAGCTTTTAAAAACAGTCGAGATAGGGATGGGTTCTAATATTTTAAGTGAAATACCATACTTATACTATAAAGTGAATAATAACTACAATTTAAATTTTTTTTACAACAATTGACAATATTTTTATTCAACAATATTCAGTTTTTTTCTGTTGCTTTACAAATTTTACTTTTAGTTACACTAAGCTTTTATTTCTTCATTACTTACTCTCACAATCAATAGAATCATTATAGGTGCATATTATATTATTATCATCAAAAATCAACACTTATCATATGAAGAACAATCTCCAATTATCTGTTTTTAATAAGGTTAGTACTCTCAATTGGGGGTACGCCGTAGCGTAGTGGTTGAGGCGCTGCTCTACAAACCGGAAGGTCGCGGTTTCGATCCCTGATGAGGTCGTTGGAGTTTTTCAATTGGCCTAATCCTTCTGGTGGCACTATGGCCCTGGGGTCGACTCAGCCTCTAGCAGACAACCTTACCACCTTCATGTGCCGATGTCTAAAAATCTGGGAGCCCCAACCTCCTGGAACCCTCTGGGCCTACATGGCTTGTAATAGGGAACACTTTACTTTTTTAGTACTCTCAATTAGTTTCATTTCAATGTTGTTCTATTATGTTGAATTTTAACCAGTTAATGTAATTCCTGATTTTATTTTACAGATGGATTCCTGAATTCTACAATCAAATATTTCTTTTATCTAAAACGTTTAGGACGTCAAAGAATGAACTTCACAGAAAACTTTGTAAGACTCTACAATGTAAATATTCTTCTGATAAATGTTCATTTCCAATTATAACGTATTTTACTTCATTTTCGTTCCTTAACAGTCAGTTATGGTATAATCCTGTACTAGTCTGTTCCTGTTTGTCCAGTCTAAGAAGAATAAGTTGTTTTTAAAGATAAATACCGGTAGTAAAGACAATATAGAAGAAAGAAAATGAAATTTAGGCCTATGTCCAAGAATTGAACTGTGGCGATAGACCTCCAATACAGCGAGTTATGTCTAGGTTCTGAGTTACAGCCAACCTGACATCTCCCCTGCAACCGGTGAAATAAGAAAAGCCTAAAAAAAATAATTTTGACAAATCGATGAACGAGGTCCCTGACAAGTATATAACTGCTCGTGGGGAAGGTGAACGCCTCGAACATCGATGAACTTTAGTAACTCTTTCAATAATTATTCTATCCTGCTAGGTGCGGTCCTCCATAGGCCTACTACTAGACTTCTTTTTCTTTCTTTATTTTATTTGAGATCCCAGGTGTTCACATCACCTAAAGTATCCATATTCTAATAATTCTTCTTTATTTAGTTTATTTAATTTATAACAACTTCTATAAGAATTATTACTTCCTTTTTTCTTCCTTCCTCTTTCTTTCCTTTTCACTTCCTTTCCTTCCTTTCTAAACAAGGTTACCCTTTTTATTGCTTTCAATACACTTTTTTAATCTGTATTCGCTTTAAGCGATTCTACAATGTTACTTAACCCTCTCCTGATTCTTAAATTCACTTTGAATTGTAATTTTCTTAACCCACTGTACTTTATCTTTTATCGTAGTTTATTCATGTTCCTTTCTGAATTCCCCTAAATTCCAATTCAAAACTATTCAACACCCTTTAAGTAACTTTCTCCTTTCTCTCACTCTCTCTTTTTTCTTTTTTTTCTTTCTAATTCTTTCCTTTTTTTTTTCTTTCTAACCTAACTATGAACTTGAACTACAAAAATCTATAATTCTACTTCCATTTCCAAGTGAATTGCCATCAAAAAGATTTTCTTTTCCTTTACACACACTATTCTTTATCCCAAACCTTTCTTTACTCTTTTCCAAATCCTGCTCTCATAACTAAATCTCTATAGTATATAAAGTAACTAAACATTAAAGGCCAGCATGCCATCTAGACATAGAAGATATCCATCTGTTACCTTAACTAAACCCAAGTGGGAGGAACCCAAATAAGGATTACTTTTACGCCCCTTATAATTTCTTCCTTACTCTCCTCGCGACCTGTCTGAAAATGCAAAAGTATTCATCGGCTTCTCCAGCTAAGATCAGCTTCGTATTTGGTTGTGACTTAACAACCCATGAACACCCCAAGTATAGAGATTTTATACCACCTATTTCTTTGTTCTTTCCTAAGCTTACTTCTTTCCTAACCTCCCCGACAGAGAGTGAAAACATAGGTCTACTGTACTACTGCCGACAATCCAATTTACTTTTTATTTTTATTCTACTTTCATTACCCTTCTAAGTTATTTATATCCTATATGGTGTTCTGTTACTCAGTCATAACTTAGAATACTCAATACCGAAAATTTAGATTTAAAATTCTCTTAGTTCAAAAGTGTCTTAATATAACAACTTGTTGTATACTCAACAGACAGTAGATCCGTTGTTCTACTCCATTTGTAGTTAGTCCTTCTTCTCGTCGGTGTCCATCTCCCAATGGAGACAGAAGACGCTATGATTACTCCCTGGGAACAGATCTGGACGTTACGAACAGTAGACGAAAAAGTTGACCAGCTTAATGATTATATTATACAACTGTACGACAAACATGCCCCAATACGCACAAAACGAGTATACAGACCGCCCGCTCCTTGGCTAACTGATGACATACGCAATATGATGGCGCACAGAGACCATGCTTACAGGACCTACAGACGAGATAAAAATGACGATAATTTAAATAATTATAAACATCACCGTAACAGGACAAACCAAGCTATCAGAAACGCTAAATTCAGACATGCATACAGTCTCATTGAACCTGGTGCAAACCCCGCAGCGATGTGGCAAAACTTTAAAGCTATGGGACTGTGTAAACCCACGACACAGGTAGACGACCGCACCCTATCACTGGAACTCCTTAATGACCACTTCACAAAAACTCCCTCAGAAATAGACGATGTTGACAAAGAGCAAACAATTCAACAACTGCTACACAATACAACAACTAACAGAGACAGTTTTCACATCACATACGTTAGTGAAAATGACGTAATTAAAGCATTGAAGCGTATGAAGACAAAAGCAGAGGGCCCGGACCGAACAAACATAATTTTAATAAATAAAATAATACAATTTATACTACCTACAGTTACTCATATTTTCAACGCCTCCCTTATGACTTCATCCTACCCTAAACAGTGGAAGCAAGCTTACGTAAAACCCCTTCCTAAAACAAAATCCCCTGAAACTCCTAAAGACTATAGGCCTATTAGCATTCTTCCTACCCTCTCCAAGGCACTAGAATGAATTGTACACAACCAACTGACTGACTACCTCAATAAAAATGACCTACTAAATCACTATCAGTCTGGTTTTAGAGCAGGACATAGCACGACCACAGCGTTACTGAACATTTGTGAAGACATACGCCAAGCCTGTGACGAAAGGAAAATGACAATACTTGTCTTACTTGATATGACTAAAGCTTTCGACTCAGTAGACACAGACATTCTTATTGCTAAACTCAAGATGTTAAACCTGTCAGATACTGCTGTTCTGTGGTTTAGCTCATACCTGCACGAACGCCGACAATGTGTCATTTCTAATAATCGCTCTTCTACATGGTGCTTCGTAAAGGCAGGAGTCCCACAGGGAAGCATTCTTGGACCCTTACTATTTTCTCTATACATAAACGACATTAAAAACTGTATACAACACAGCAAATACCATCTCTACGCGGATGACTTACAACTGTACATACATTCAAATACTAACAACATCAACGACACAATATCTAGCATAAACGACGACCTTAACTCAATAGATGAATGGACGCACAGTTTGGGACTCAATCTGAATCCAGCAAAATCACAGGCAATAGTTGTGGGGCATCAGCGACTGAGAAATAAGCTGAATGAAATCAACCTTATACCCATTAAAATCAATAATTCAGTAATTCCATTTGGCGATTCGGTAAAAAATCTCGGTGTTCTGATAGGCAAAAATTTAACTTGGGAAAATCACATTAACGAAACATGTAAAAAAGTAAACTCGTTAATTCATATGTTTAAAAGATTAAATATGCCCTTACCTACTGCTGTAAAAAAGACTCTAACACAAACCCTGGTCATGCCCCACTTCGATTACTGTGATGTCCTGTTTACGGACTTGAGCTCTAACTTATCCCAAAGGTTGCAACGTGTTCATAATATGTGCGTACGATTCATTTGTAATGTAGGTCTGTTCGATCATGTATCGCCTTCCTTCAAAATGTTGTCATGGCTCCGTCTGAATGACCCAAGAAGGTTTCACTGTCTTTGTCTCCTCTTCAAAATTCTTCATACTTCATCACCATCATATTTATCTAGCCGCTTCCTTAACCTGTCTTCTCATCACACCCTAAATACAAGATCAGAACATAGTCATGTACTCTCTATTCCTCTCCATCGCTCTTCATCCTATTCATCCTCATTCTCTGTATCAGTAGCTCGCCAATGGAATTCCATCCCCCGCATGGTCAGAGGCTGTCGAACTCTTGGTAAATTTCAGAGAGAAGTTAACATATTAATTTTAAACCATGTAATTTAGTTTTGTTTTTCATCGTAGTAACTAGAAATCTTAATTGGAGCTCTTTTTGATATTTGTAACCCGTAGCCTAACTTCTTGTAACTATACGTTTTTCTCTTTAGTATTAGTTAGTATAATTTTAAATATCTTAGGCTATAATCCTAATTATTTTCTTTAGTATTTTTATATTTTGTAATTTAATTTTGTAATTTTCTTTTGTAATTTAATGCTTTATAGCACTCTAGTTTATAAATTATAACTATGTTTAGTTCTTGGTATTTAAGTATAAAGTATTAATTAATTATCTGTAATATTATGTATTTGTGTTATGTAATAGTAATGTAGTTTTTTTTACTGGTAGAGCGGAAGAGAAGGCCAAATGGCTTTAGCTCTGCCAGAATAAATAAACAGAATAATAATAATAATAATAATAATAATAATGGATCTCATTTGAATCTAAGCACCACTTAGTCCCAACCATACTCTTCTCTTCTAGCTGGTGTTCGCTATGGCGGCCACGACATAAGCCAACCAACACTCTGGATCGTTCCAGTCCAATAGCTATATCCCCATAGCCATCGGTCGTTGTTTTCTTGTTTAGATGTTCATCTCGGCTTACGTTCTGACACAGAACGTCAGGCAACTCCGTCGCCACAACTGCCGCTCACTCCAAGTACTCATCGACCCAACCTTCCTTCTCTGCACAACCTTCTTGTTCAACTTCCCAAGTCTGTCTCTCTTCTCTCTAACTACTCCTGACTGCTGTCTGGCAAGGTGCATAATGCACCTGCCCTAGCGGGCTAGGCCCGTTCCTCTCGGCGACCTCTCACTGACTCGGCTTCTCACTGACTCCTTCTTTTCAACACGCCAACCATCACATCCTTAAAACTTTTTCCGGCGTGCATGCGCACTCCCTTCTTCTTGTAATTCAAACAAAACTCACACAGTATCGATAGTCCCCTTTTTTTTCTCCTTTATGAATGGTTCCTTTGTCGTCCATCCCTATTCATATACGTCAAGATTTTTGCTACGTGACAAATGATGTTTGGGACTTTTGGTACTTTATGCGAGAAGAAATGGAGCTGTTAGCAGAAGGTATTCTGAGGAATAGGTATGCAACTCACCAAACACTGTCATTTACAATCATAGCAGTTCGGCTTACTTCGATAACCAGGAGCCATTTTGAAGTCTATGATTTTCATGGTCTCTATTAAAGACAAATTCAGTTGGTCAGGGGGCATGAGACTGTCTTCAGTTGATACTTCCAAAACCTTAATTTTGTCTACTAGCTCAAGAGAATTTTATGAAATTTCTGTGTTAACCATTTTGCCAGAAAGTAAGTAGGAGTTTAATATTGTTAATAATTGTCTCATTTGGTATCCGACTTAACGCCTACACCCTACAGGCTGTGACATTTCAGACTGTATTTTTTTTCTCTGATATTATTTTGCTTTCTTTCAGGTCCTTATCTACATCGTTTATGCATAATGAGTCACGGAAAAAACTATTAGCATAATTGAATAATAAAAATGTAATATATACGTAAGCAGATAAGTAGAATAAAATTATTATTTTGGAACAAGAAGATATACAAAAATAGAATGCAGGAGTTAAGTAGCAATGAATAAAAAAAAATTGAGGCAAACCCACTAAACAAATGCATAAAAGATGTAGATAAGGTTTTGAAAGAAAGCAAAACAGTATCAGGGAAAGAAAAATACAGCCTGATATAATCACAGTCCTACACCAGGGAGAATATATGAATTATTCAAGATCGTAAAATTGGAAACAAAATGAGACCAATTTAACAAAGCAAAATGGTTAACACAGAAATTTCAAAGACTGGATAATTTTAGAAGCCACAGCATAAAGAATTCTCTTGAGCTAATAGATAAAATTAAGGATTTGGAAGTATCAATGCAAGACAGGCTTGTATCTTTCGATGTTCAGTCTTTATTTCTCAGCCTATCAAAAGAAAAAACATTATACTACTTACAGAACTGGCTAGAATCTATCAAAGTGGGCAAGGACACTACAAAAGAGTATTAAAACTCACAGAATTGTGCATAGAACAAAACATTCTTTTCATTTAATGGAAAATTTTACAAACATGGGAATGCCATGGGAAATCCTTTATCGCCGTTATCAGCCAATCTTTTTATGAGCTTTTTGAGACCAAAATAACACAGTCTTTTCCATATATAATTCAAGAATTGGTATATGTATGTATTGTTGGGAGCTGACGAGACGATCCGTGATTTGGTGGTGGCATGCAGGGGGAAGACGATGTTGTGCTATAACTGCACGTGTAGGGGAGCGCTGCTATTGGCTGCAGATAAGAGCTCCTCAGTCTGGCCAGGGATCATCTCGTCAACTCCCAACAATAGATGAAATATTTGCAGTGATTAATGAAAACAAATTGAAGATGCACTGAAATTATTGAACATACAGGAACAGACCATAAATTTTACAGTGGAAACAGAAATTACCAACACACTAAATTGTCTAGATCTCAAAATTTTGAGAAAAGGACATAACTTAGAATTTGGTATAAGCAGAAATGAGACACATACAGATAATTATGCTAAAGCCAATGGTTAAAACTCTAGACCACACAAATAAGCAGTAATCAATAGTTTAAACCATAGACTGGTCAACCTTCATTATCAAAGGAGGTATATGATGAAGAATATTTAAAAATTGTGAATTCTGCAGAAATTAATGGCTTCAGTAAGAAACTAGTAGATAAAAAAGTATCAAAATTAAAAAAATTCACATATCATCCTCGGGCCACTCAGAAAATTGAAAAAATCTAGAAGAAATATAGCATAACTTTGGCTTCATGTAACAAGTACAACATCAAAAACCTAATTAAAACCAGCCCTATGGATAAAATAGCTAAAGGAAAAAAAGACAAAAATTTATCAGATATATTGCTCAGAATGTAATGAAACATATGTAGGAAAAACAAAAAGAAATATGGACATGAGATTGAAGGAGCACATGAGAAACATTAAGAATTAAGAATTAGTCCACAAGCATCCCATAGCGGGCAAGGGCCTCCTGGCATACCAGGGTGGCTGACTCGTTAAATAAGAACGTTTCAGGCTAGCCTCACCTGAGAACGCTAAAATTTAATATAAGTTAACTGACTCTAGTTTTAGTACTAATTGACAAGAGTTTTCCACTTCTTTCTGTCTCTGGCACTCCTAGACCACAAGTTCCCCACAACACTCTTAAACTCGTCCTCCCATCGCGATTTCTGCCTTCCAACACTTCTTTTCCCAGTTCTGGGCTCCCACACTGTCATCGCATGTGCCCATCTCTCCGGGTTCATTCTCATGACATGCCCTGCCCACATCCATTTTAATCTGGAAGCAGTAACCATCACATCCTTTATAGATGTCGCTTTCCTAATGTCTTCATTTTTTATTCGGTCTTTCAATGTGATGTTTAGCAGCTTCCTCTCCATCTTCCTCTGGCAAATCTGTAGCATGTTTTTATCTTTTTTAGTTAATGTCCATGTTTGGGATCCATAAGTCATAACTGGTAGAATGCAAGTGTCCATCACATCCTTTTTTATCTTCATGCTTAAGGATTTGTCTAATAGGATGAATTTTAAGTTCCAAAATTTGTTCCATGCTAAAGAGATTCTTCTTGAAACTTCTTTTTGAATTTTATTGTCAAAAGATAATATTTGACCTAAGTATACATATTCTTTTACATATTCTATTATGTCGTCGTTAATTTTGATTGGTTCTTCTGTGTAGTTTGTCATTACTTTGGTTTTTTTGACATTGATACTAAGGCCGACTTCTTTGCTGGATTTGCATAAATTTGTTATCATGACTTTGGCTTCCTCGTGTGAGTCTGTTATGAGTACAATATCGTCTGCAAATCTGAGATTAAAGAGTTTTTTCCCATTAATATTTATTCCGTATTCGTCCGGCGTTCTGCAGAAAACTTCTTCCAGTAGAGCTATGAAAAATTTTGGAGAGATGGGGTCACCTTGTCTGACTCCCCTCTTCAGTAATATATCCTCTCCTGTTCTGTCTGTTTTTACTTTTGCTCTGTTGTCAAGATATAGCTTACCCAGTAGTCTGATATACTTTGCATGAACTCCTTGTCGATTAAGTGCTTGAAGAATCGATAGCTGTTCTACGGAATCAAATGCTTTAGCAAAATCCACAAATATTATGTATAGTTTCAAGTTAAATTCATTTGCTTTCTCTATTAGTTGGGTCAGCACCTGTAGATGGTCTACTGTTGAAAATCTTCGTCGGAAGCCAGCTTGTTCATTAGGTTGATTGCCTTCTATTATTGCACTTATTCTCTTGGTGAGTATTGTTGAGAAGAGTTTGTATATATTTGCCATAAGACTAATTGGTCGATATTTATTTATTTTTGTCATTAGTTATTGTCAAATAGAAAAATCAGCAGTGGCAGCTCATTATTGGAATAAGAATCATAACATATGTAGCCTAAGGAGGCCAAATTATTGAAGTCGGTAAATAAACATAAAGATCTGGAAGTTTGGGAAAAAATTTATATACAAAAGTTCGAAGATAAGTTAATGAATTTTGAAATACCACAAGAAGAAAACTTGATCAAGGGGTTCATAAAATCTACACCAGAGGGCATGTCAGTATTCTCCAAGCACGGATTTGACAGTTCACTTGCAGTTGAAAATGTGGGCAAAGCCCATGAAACATACGTTCTGCAAAAATTAAGTAAAAGTGAAGTCTAAAGTATTTAAATGTCAACCATCTCATTTAATTAACATGATTTTAGATGTTTTATGAGTAGAATGTGCTGGATCATTGTATATCACAATATGTCAAATGTGAGGATTATTGTGATATACACGTGTGTGTATTTTCTTTTGATAAATATAATAAAATATCCAAAATGTTTATATGTTGAATATAGAAATATATTATATTTTTAATTTATTTATGAAATGAATCAATGATGTCAATATAATAATTTAATGACTTCTATTATCTGTTTTGTTAATACATATATATTGCAGAAATTGTTTGCAGAAAATATTTAACATCACAGTAGGGCCTAACTACAGTGTTTTGCAGATGACAAGCGGTTTTTCCTTCTCCTTGCATAGATACGCAGTCCAATCAGAGACGGCGAGATGGAAGGAAGACTCTTACTGCAAGCGGCAGACCATTAGCTCGTACACGTGATTGGCGGTGAAGGAAATCGCTTCTCATTTGAAAAATACTTTAGTTTTATGTGTTTTCTTACAAAGCAGTCCCTATTAGGACTAGATTTTGAATCAGTCTATAACTTAACTGAAGATGCCTTGAACAAAGACGAACATGCTCCTGTGTAGTAAGTGAAGTGTATTAAAAATATGTTTTAGACTAGGCCATTTAAACTTCCAAACTATGATCTAAAATAACATTTTTTAAACTAGTTTGGTATCTTGCCATGGCTTTCAGTCATCAAAACTATTGACAAGAAGATGTAATGTTATATTTCTGACAGAAGTGGAATAATGATGTAATGCTTGTAGAGTAAATATGTTCCTTTTGTGTAATTAATGACAATTTTCTGTCTAATTATTAGGTTACGGTTCTTGGCTGTTACTGAAGGAAATATCTCTGGGAGATATATATGGCAGCATCCTATTTATTTGGGCTGCCTACCACCAATATAAAACTGCAGTCTTATTGGCTAATCTTCGGAAGAATAAGAAAGGTTCTGTAGTTACCTTACAGCATCAAATTCCACAAGGTGGATGGTTTGACCTTGTATCATCCCCTCACAATCTGATGGAAGTACTAATCTATCTTGCATTAACGTTCATTCTTTGGGGATCTAGTACATGGCCTTTTGTCTTCCTCTGGGTTCTTAGTAATCAGGTATGTACTGCATTGTTACTATTACTCATTATTGCTGTTATTGTTAAAAACAAATAATGTGTGATTAGGGTGTGCATTATGTTCACATGAAGACTAGGGGATCAAGTAGTGGTTTGTAAATGCTATCAGGAATAGTCAGTTTCAATACCTTCTTTATTTACATATTGCATGAACAAGTCTAGCATATTGCATTCTATGAATCCCCGGTCATGCTGTAACAAGTCTCTCTCAAGAGTTAAAGTATCCCTTTCCACACACAAGACTAACTTCATTAGGATGTGTGTAACTGTTGCAAGATATTGTAGCTGTTAAATAGTATTGCATATTAAGCCTACATTATGTGACAATTTAATAATGGTGTCATGTAACGAAAAATGTGTCTGGTTCTTATTTTATAAAAGATATGCAGGGTGTGGCAAAACATCCTCCCTATTTTAAATTTCAAATAAAAAACAGACGGATCAAAATAAAGAAACTGTATTAATATTAATGATATTTACTGTAGGCAAGGGGATATTATTCAGAAATTAAAGGATTAAAACCTCTGGTAATTGGAGGACCACTCCCTAGAAAGGGGAGAGCAAAAATGGTTGGAGCAATGGACTTATCGAGGTCACTGGTTAGAGATCCACGGATGTGGAGCTGTTAAATAGTATTGCATATTAAGCCTACATTATGTGAAATTTAATAATGGTGTCATGTAACGAAAAATGTGTCTGGTTCTTATTTTATAAAAGATATGCAGGGTGTGGCAAAACATCCTCCCTATTTTAAATTTCAAATAAAAAACAGACGGATCAAAATAAAGAAACTGTATTAATATTAATGATATTTACTGTAGGCAAGGGGATATTATTCAGAAATTAAAGGATTAAAACCTCTGGTAATTGGAGGACCACTCCCTAGAAAGGGGAGAGCAAAAATGGGTGGAGCAATGGACTTATCGAGGTCACTGGTTAGAGATCCACGGATGTATTTGGAGTAAAACCTTATACATGTAATGAACTATGTGAACTTTATTCACATGCAATGTAATCATCTAAATAAAGGAAATATGTGTATCAAGAGAACTGAATGAATAAAATAATAAATAACATATAACTTCTGCACTGTTATAACCAATATACTAAGTGGTGTGAAATCTGTAGACACATGGTTGAATGCACTGAATTTACACCAGTGATGATTTATATATGAAAACACTTGCAATTCTTGCTGTAATTAGTAGATTCAATGTTGAATTATTAATCTTAATAATAATCGCAATGAAATAGGCACTTCACTGAGGACACTGATTGCACAATACCTACCGTATTGGCCCGAATATAAGACGATGTTTTTTTCCCTGAAAATGTGCTTTTAAAAACTATACTCGTCTTATACGCGCAACCTAAGACTCAACAACTCTCCATTCCTGAATGCAGCTGTGCACGTGGGCAACGGGTATCCCCAAGCAAGTGACGTGCGTCCGACCCAAGGTCAAAGCCGCGTGGAAATTACCGAACTTTACCGAACTTCTTGCTTCTGTTTGTACTTCACCAGGACCTTCTGCTTCTGATCCTGACTGCACTGTTACTTGCCTGCGTGTCTCTATTATTTATGCGTAAATCTTTTGTTTGACCACCAGTCATGGCAGACGATGTGGAAAAGAAAGCATCTTCATTGTCTCAATGCGTAAATAAAGGCGAGAGAAGAAGTTACGACATGAACTTCAAAATTCTGTTTTATGTGAAGCAAAATGTATTAATAAGCTATTTTATTTATTTTTTTGTAACTACCCTTCAAAAATTCAGGGTCATCTTACATTCGAGGTCGTCTTATTTTCGGGCCAATACGGTAATAAACGAGCTGAGAAGACGGATCTTACTAGCTGTAATAACTGGAATACTGTGTTAATTACTGTCAAATAATTAACCAAACACGACAAAACTTGTTGTTTAAAGTTTTGTGTATAAATTCACAGTTTAAGATCAAATGCGACTGATGCTTTGTCTTGAAAGCGCGCGAATTGGAGATTGCTATCGCACATCTACTGCATGTGGATACTAGTTGCAGACTGAGACTGAAGCGACGCCGAGGCTAGGCACGAGGCCTCTAAAAACTGCACCTGCTGTTTTGCACACGGCACTACACAAGAGAGATGCTGACTCACGAGCGGGAAAGACACTAGCGGAACATTTGAATATAATAATTAGAGAGACATGTGGCTTGCTCTAACATTTACGAAGTGGGAATTTAGGGTATTCAGTATATTACATTAGTTCACCTCACTGCTAAGTGTAAATAGACCTTAATACTGTCTTCGCGTTCTTATAGCAAGGTTCACTATATCAACGCCGCAACATTCGCACAAGATGGGAGTAGCAGTCGACTTGTGTTGCCATAACGACAGAAAAAAGTGATAAACAGTAAACAAAAATTGAATAGGATATTGAAATCACGGAATTGACATTCAGTACAGTATCCAACCATGCCTTGGACGGGAGAAGAATGAGCTTACGCTGTGGAATCCTTTCTGGTAAACAGGTATTCCGTTGTCGCTGCCCAGCGTGCTTTCCGGATTCGCTTCCAAATTCCTCCTCGTGGTTCAGTTCCAGATCGGAAAAGCATTATTAGCTTATGGGTGTCAAACTTTAGAGCAAGTGGTAACATGATTAAAAAGGGAGGGGGAAGGCCACGCAGCGTTCGAACTCCAGAAAACATTAAACTTCCCACTGTGTAGAATCATTCATGTTAATTCAGTTTCTTTATTTTGATCCATCTGTCTTTTATTTGAACTTTAAAATAGGGAGGATGTTTTGCTGCACCCTATATATATAGGGGAAGGTGACAGTTTTTGGCAGGTTTAAGAAGCATATTTTAAAATATTTTACATACTACCTAACTTTTCTGATTTTATTTGAAAATTACAAGTGCTAAGTATTTATTAGACTTTAATGAGTAAATTGACACAACATTCTTAAGAAATATAACATAAATGTTTGCAATAGGATGGCCCAAATTTTCACATTCAAAATTACAGTTTTTGGAAAGGAAGTTACACTTCTTGGCAGGTGTGTATACAGTTACTGGCCTGACAATTTTTTGGTTGCTTTTAACGAAATCCATTTTGTAGTGTCTCTGGTTTCACATGCTTATTCAACACACGCTTTAAAACAGGACAAAACAAACAACAAACTTCTCACCTGGCTGCAAACCCAAGAAGATTTTCTACATAAGATTCGCCAGGAAAGCCTCAAATCTTACATCTTGATCCTTCTTTAGTTGTTCATTTGGATGACTTATGTTCCATTCGTGTACTCCCTTCTGCTAACTTCCTTTAATAGACGTAAATGCTGCCTCATCTGCTGGTTGAAGAATTTGTTGTGCATTGGGGTACAGGGCAATGAAGATGATTCCAACTTCTGTGCGTAATTGACTTACCGTATTTGACTTGTAAGATGGCTTTTGCATCCATTCACGAAAAGAATTATAGGAGTTTGAATGTTCTTTTCTTTAATGAAAGGCGTGAAAACATTGACAATATAGTCATAAAACACCTTAGCTTTTATCCACCCTGTATCACTGCGGCCGATACCTCATGAGTCAGGCACAGAATTTACAACCTTCGCTGGTATCCTTTGGTAGGGAAATACCACCAAAGGAGGAACCATCATTCCACTTATGGAGAAATTGAACATAACTGTTAAAGAAGTCTTAGAACTCCACTGTTCTACCTCATACACATTCTTAGCTCCATTGGGAACTAATACCTTTGAGTTTTTAGGGTTGAGTATGAAACATGTCTCATCTGCATTGAAAACCCTGTTTCCATCCTCAAGGATCTCAAAATTATTTTCAGCTTTTAAACACTCAAAAATGTTGCTGAACCAATTTTGAATGTCTTTTTCACTTACGCAGCCACTTGCTGCTGTGACAGGTTCACTTGTTCGACAAGCTAATTCAGACTGCCTTCTTAGAAACGCCTTATACCAACCAACTCCCAGTCTATTGCCTTTAAATGGATTTGGTCTACTATTTAATTCAAGAAATTCCTTCACGCTAATAATTACATCTTTGTGCCGAGGAAATCCCTTATTGCTGCTATCAATGATCCACTTAGATAAAGTATTTTTTTTCCTCTTCAGATAGAATAGGAGAGGGGCCACACTCTTTTCTTACAGATGCCTGCTTCTTGTGGAACTGAATAGTCGCTCGAGGAATATTATATTTTTTTGCTGCAGCATTTTTTAGAAAGTCCCTTTTTTGCTTTATCTATTGCAGCCTCCAGACTGAAGAAGTGTTTTTTTTTTTTTTGATGACATCCTGGTGTCTGTAGAATAAAACATAAAAATAAATCGCTTCAATTAGTGAGAATTAAACGACTGAATATTCACAAAGGCCTAAAATAATATTGTGTATGTGCCTGCCAGTGTCTGTAGATGACAAATTACTATGGCACATATAGTATATTGGCACCCCTGCCAACAACTGTAACTACTCAACAGAGAGCATCTTCATTTATATACATAATCATTGTTGACGGTAATGGCAGATTATTCAATTGAATATTTTGTGTGGTCTCCATATAATAGCAACAATTAGTGGTTCTTGTTTAATTCTTTCTGTAAAATCGTGTGAAGTCTTAATTTTAAGTAGCCTAATATAGAACTGCACAAGTGCGGCAGAGACCTAGTATTTATCGGTAATCGAGTGCTTATTCTGTATAAACGATCTCGATTTTATATAGTTCTCTGAGTAATATTACATAATTGCAAATATATTTACTCCATCATATTAATCAGTGGTTGTGTTAACATTCCGTTCTCCTCGGGAGGGGAGGTTTTGTGTTGTTGTTTTTGTTGAAGTATAAAATATTTTAATTATGTTGGACGTATCAAGTGATGTTACGAATACTCAAACTGACAATTCTCTACATAAAATAATATCAGTGGATACAGAAATAACTAATCCTTGTCAACAAGACAATACATTCCAACAGAACTTAGCTTCAAATATAAAAGAAAACTCAAATCATGAAACTAGTACAATAATAATTGAGAATGTAATAAATGATCACCCCCAGCCAAAAGTTTCACATCGATATTTATCTTCGGATACAGGTCCATACTTTGTATCCATCAAACAACCAGGACAAGCCATTGGAAATTTGCACCCTATAACAATTGGACGATGGCTGTTTCGAGCTAATTATGATGTACATTATATCAATAAAGTATCATACTCTCAGATTGACGTACACTTCCAGACTCAACACGCAGCTAATGCATTTTTTAATTCAGATTTCGACAAAACGCATCAAACAAATTCCTTCATTCCGGCATATAATGTATTTTCTTCTGGTGTCATTAGGGGTGTTGAGTCAAGTATCACTCCTGAAGAGATTAAGATGGACACTATTGTACCTGAAGGTTTTCAAATTATAAATGTGTATATATTCAATCGACGTGTAACAGATGGGCAAGGAAATAATTCCTATATACCGACTGAAACTATAAAAGTAACATAAAAGTCAACGGCTGCCACGTTCAGTCACATTATACCACCAAAAATGTAATGTTGATCCATATATTGAACGCACACAAACATGTCTCAACTGCGGAAAGTTAAACCATAGGGCGAAAAATTGTAGATCGTCATCTAAGTGCCTTTACTGTGGCAAGGAACCACATCAGGGGGAGTGCCCAGTACAAGACCGGAGATGCATAAATTGCAAAGGCAATCATAAAAAAACTGACATCGAGAAGTGCCCAGCATATAAACTGGAAAAGCAAATAAACGATAAACTGACATCACTTCCAGTTTCTAGATTTGAAGCGAAGCAGATAGCCCTGGGATGCTCATCTTATGCACAAATGGTGCAACAACAAACAAGCACAATATTCAGCAATTTCAACCAATTTCCACGGCTGGATAACAAAACGACCTTAGCAGACAACTCTCAACCACAGCGGTAAAAAAAGATCACATCTCACCAATCACAAGTGTCCATGACACGCATCACTCATACACCAACTAATCGAAAGGAACAAGAGAGCTCTCAACGCTCTGAAATGCACAAATTCAAGAAAGCATTAATTTATCCCAATGGCCGAGTGCCAGAGCCAACAATTCCTGTAAGTACACAGCAGACTCGACCATCGGGAATGGGTCAACTTTGACACTGAATGATGAATCATCCTCGACACATCAACCTAAGAGGATTCCGGCAATAGGAAAAACCTCCAGCTTACAACAACCGATAAGACCTAAAGTTTTAACAACCATCAGTAAGATACTAAGTGAGGCACCGGAACACCTTAGGGGTGATCTTGAGAAAGTCAAACATCAAATCAAAGAGCTTCTAGAATAAATCTTTTTTTTTTCACTTAAGACTACCAATTCAATTTTATCATTAATTCCACGTATAATCTTATGTCTGGAATGAAAATACTACAATGGAACGCACAAAGCTTAAAAAACTAATTGGAAGAACTTTTAATTTTAAACCATCAACATAAATTTGACATCATCTTGAATCTTGGCTCTCTACTACAAAAAAAATAAAAATTCCTAACTACACGTCAATCAGAAATGACAGGGATGGAAAAGGAGGAGGCGTTGCCATATTTATTAAAAAAGTTATCACAATAGCCAATTTCCGTATCATTAACAATTATGCATATACATTTCAAGCCATAGAAGTAACAATGAGAAACCTAAAAATCATTGGTATTTACAACACTAGTTCCAACCATATTACAGCTACTTTCTGGAACAATAACTTCAACATAGACAGAGATTTTAAATACATTTTATTGGGAGATTTCAATTTAGGAAAAGCCATAGAAGACTTATACAACAGCAATAACATATACTTCATTGAAGAGCTCAAACGGCAAAATATCCATCTTATCAATAAGATTACTCCTACTCGACTTGGCTATAGAGGTCAACAAAACACTTCACCGGACCTGACCTTCATTTCGGCAAGTTTCATCCCTCACACAGAATGGCAACCACTGACAGATACCTTAGGTAGTGACCACTTCCCCATCATTATAGCAGTAAACAACCTCTTTTTCCTGTCCAATCCATACCACATCGAACACAAATAAAAAAACTGGACCAAATTTAACCAGGAAATCCAGTCCAAGTTAAATAAGCTACAGTCTTCCGATACATCTATTGATCTTCTCACCTCAACCTTCCAAAATTACCTAAACTTACATCATCCGCTCTTTACATCTCATAAACCCCCGGTTCGAACTAAACCTTGTTGGTGGAGTACAGAAATTAAACATGCCATAGCCAAACGAAAACTCCTACTTAAAGGAGTACTGAACGAAATTTTTTACTTTATCTTGAAATAAAATAAGATTCTCGCTAAGTGCAGAGTCGAAAACCATTTCTTTTTATGTTCGCTCATTCTCATTCTGTGAGCAATTTAAATTATAGTGTTGCAAGGCTGTGACGTCACGTGGCTAATGCGCCGTGCCATCAGCAGTTTGAGTTTGGCTTGCTCCGGTATTGTGTGAAAGGTGCCGGTCTTGTATTCCCTAGTAATGTTTATTGTGTAGTGTAAGTGAAGATGCCTGCGTGCAGTGCTTACGGTTGTTCAAATAATTCTGGTGTCCATAGAAATGTCGGTTACTATGCATTCCCTGATAAAAACAAGAACAGACGTTTGCACAATGGGTTTCTTGCATGAAGCGTAAAAATTTTGTTCCACCAAAAAAATCTAGAGTATGTGGAAAGCATTTTAAAGAAGATTTTAATGAATCGGATATATTAAAAATCAATCTATTACTTAAAACAACACCCAAGTATGCTATATATTATTTCCTACTTCACTTGAATTTCTACTGCTACTATCTTCTATTTTATTCAACCATTTTCTTTTAACTACAATTAAAATTTCCCCATTCTTTTCAATAAATCCATATTTTTTGTTATGCAAAGCTTCTTATATGCTACCCCTTTATTAATTTTTAGTAATTTACACCAATTAAATTTACCCTCCACCTCTCAGTTTCCTTACATTCTAAAATTCTATGTTTTGCATCCTCTTCCTCATTACATAATGGGCATATTCCCCTAGGTAGCGATCCTCTCAAGTTTTTCAGTCTCCAGATTCCTAGTCTCCACCAGGCCAAACTGGATCTTTCCTCCCGATTACATGAAAATACATAAGCTTCCATCCCCCATTCCGATTTCATCTCTGCATAACATTGTAGTGATTTAAAGTTTCTCATTTCTGAAAACATTTCCTGCCTAGCAATATCATTACACGTTTTTTTTATTAATTTGCATATAATCTGTATATTCCATGAACCCATTCTATTCCATATCCAATTTAATCCTATACAGTTTATATTCTCTTCTGAACTTTTCCACCAATTATTCACAACCTTTGAACTTTGTAAAAATTTTAAACAATCTTTCTCAAAACTATCCTCTGGGTTTGACAAAATATGATGAATAAATTTAATTTTTTTTTTACTATTCCCAATTCCAATAAAGCTGCAATATTTGCTGAATTGATCAGTATACCCAGCACTTTTTTACAATATCTAGCCCTAACTCTATTTAGATTTTCCCAAGCTTCAGTTTCTCCCCATAATTCAGCAGCATATAATATTTTTGACTCCACTAATGCCCTAAAAATATTATATAAATTTCCAATTTTTATGTTTGCTAACTTGTTTAGGCAATTATTTATGTTAAATAACGCCACATTCCCTTGATTTTTCATTAATCTTATGTGCTCTTTCCAATCTCCTTTACTACCTAGTATAACTTCCAAATACTTAAATTTTTCAACCACTTTTATTCTTTCTCCTTTCATAAACCAATTCTCGTTCTTGCTTCTTACCCTTCCTTTTCTACAGACCATTATTTTTGTTTTCTTTATGTTTATTTTTAAATTCCACTTAATGCTATAATTCAACACCTCATTTAATGCTCTTTGTAGTCCTACAGCTGTCACTGATCCAATTGCAATGTCATCAGCGTATAGAATGGCTACGATCTCCTTACCTTGCATTATTGGGCAGTGAAACTCTTCCCTTCCTAAAACACTCACTATATCATTAATAAACAAATTAAATAACAGAGGGCTTAATTTACAGCCTTGTCTTACACCTTTGTTATTCACAATGCATTTAGACACTTCACCATTAGATAATTGTATGCTAAATCCTGTCTTCCTGTAAATTGTTTTCACATAACTTATATATTTAGAACTTACTCCCTGTTTCTCCATCTTATACCATAGATGATCTCTATTTATGGTATCAAAAGCCTTCTCAAAATCTATAAAACCCCAATAAATTTTGCCCCTTTTATTACATATATATTTATCAATCACTGTTTTAATTAGGAAAATATTGTCGCTAGTTCTTTTGCCAGCCTTGAATCCGGTTTGGAATTCAGAAATTATATTAAATTTCTCTACCCATTTTCTTACTCTCTTGGATATCATGCCCACGTAAATGTTACTTAGTGTTGGCAGCAGTGATATACCCCTAAAATTATTCGGGTCTGACTTGGGTCCTCTTCCCTTATATATAGGGATAACTAGGGCTGTATTCCAGCTTTCTGGTATTATACATTTATTCTTAATACTGTTGAAAATTTTCAACAACAAAATTACCCACTTATCATCTTTTAGTAATTCTTTCCAACACTGAATCGGAATATTATCCATCCCGTAGATTTTTTTATTTCTTATACCCTTTATTACCTCCCTTATTTCCTCTTTTGAAAAATCCTCTAGTTCTTTAATCTCTTTTGTTTGTATAAATCTATCTGTGTCAACTGTCCTTACCACTGCTTCGTTTTCTCTAAACAACTCAAAATATCTACACCATACTTCCTCCCCAATTTCGTAATCATTCTCCTTCCATTTAGTTAACTTACTAACATATTTCCACGCCTTTTCCATATCATTAGCATTTATCCATTCTCTTAATTTGTTAACTTCCCCCTCCTCGTACTTTAGTTTAACTACCTTTAGGAGTTCTCTGTAATGTTTCTTTTCCATTATGTAAGTTAATTTGTCTTCTGTATTATTAGACTTCTTCCATCTTAAATATGCTAGCCTATACAACTTCCTTTTTTCCCTACATTCTGCGTTGAACCATCCCTTGTTCTTTTTGTTAACCGTAACCAGTCTCATCATATCTTTTCCTGCCCTACTAATGCAGTGGATTAACAGTTCCACCGCTTTATTTGGATCGGTTTTTGCACTTTCTTCAATGCCCACTACTAATAATTCACTCGTTCTGTCACTCACAGTTTCACTAAATTGATGTGCTTTATTTTTATCCCATATCAATCTTTTTTCGCTTTTACCTTTTCTATATATCCTATTCCCTACTGGTGTTTCCTTACATTGGATATCGAGCCAAACTGATAGCACTAGATGGTTACTTGATTACTTATCTTCTATCACAAAGTCATTCACTTTCTCAGCTAGACTACTTGATATCAGAATATAATCTATTACACTCGCACCATTTTCGTTTATGAAGTTGAAATTTCCTAACTTGTCTTGTCCGTATTGGCCATTCAATATATCTAAACCTAATTCCTCGCACAAACTTATTAATTTTATACCCTCCTGATTATATGTCCTATCCTTACTATTCCTAGTGTTTTCATAATTATGTATACTATTTACACTTACAAGAAATAGATAGAAATAGTTATAGAATGTTTGTTTAGTAATCAAGGGGACTGATTGGTAAAACAGAAATGTAACCAAGTCCATGTTGTATGAAGATGAAATAAACCTATGTTATTATTATATTAAAATCAGAATATTCAAGGATGAAAAATTCAGGTGCCCTAGAGTAAAAGACAATGCGGCACCTTCAAAGTTTTTAATATGAAGTAAAGAAATTCCTTCTCCCAAGAAAAGTAAGTCTAATTACTTTAAAAAGAGGGAAGTGTAGGAATTAATTGATAATTCAGTAACTGATTTTAAACAAGAAAGAGAAGCTACACAAGTTTATGAATGTATGCATGTAGAATTGAAGACTGATGCAGAAATACAGTGTGAGATAGGCACAGAAATTTATAGAGCTGCAAATTCTGTCTATATGAACTACATTGATGAACATGACACCTCGGATGAAAAGGATGAAGATTATGTCCCCGATGAAATCACTAGTGAAGGAGAAGAAGATGGCATAGAAAATATCAACTTGTCGGAAAAATATTCTTTTGTGTTTGTCTGTGTAAGTGCCCTTCTTACACTGTTCAGTATATGCCATACATGTGGCGCTCCAGTTAATGAAAGTAAAGTTGAAACGAGAGGAGTAATGTTACGAATAAAAACTCATTGTGTGAATGGGCATACATACGAGTTGTCTTGTGGAAGCATAGGTGGAAGTTTAAAAAGTAATGTGTTCATAACCTCAGGAATGTAATTATTTATCAGCTTTCTCAAATTCTATTAAGCTATTATTTTTTTCTGAATCATACTTCTATAGGCTTGTAAAGAAATTTGTAATTCCTACCGTACACAAGCCGTGATTAAAAGAAAAAGAGGCTAACTATGTAGATGCTATGAGTGATTTAAATTTACGTTTATTTGGAGATAGACAATATGACTCGCCTGGTTTCTCTGCCAGGTATGGTATTTGACGTATTCCATTATGAATTTAGCAACGAGTAAAATACTAGATTTTGTATTTGTACAAAGAGGAACTGTAGCTGGTGACATTGAAAGAGCTGCTTGTGAAAAAATAATAAGCACAATGAATGAGAAAACTCCCTATCAAATTGTTCCTAACGGACAGACACGCAGGCATTAGAGCTTTAATGAAAAACTAATTTTCACACATACACCATGAATTTGATGTTTGGCACCTTGCTAAATCTTTAATGAAAAAGATTAACAATTTTCCAAAATCCTCCGTCATTCATGAATGGAAACAACCAATTTATAATCATTTATGGTGGGCATCATCTACGTGTGAGAATGACAGTATACTGCTAAAGGAGAAATTTACCTCAATTCTCAATCACATTGTTAACATTCATAGTTGGGAAGGTAATGAAAATTCCATTCATGTGCTCACAACGTGCTAAGTACTGATGAAATTAAAAAATACTAAATGGCTCAGTAAGCATTCGAAAGACTACTGTTATGGCGGATATGTTACGACGGAAATGTCTTTATTTATTTGTGTATTGTGATACTCTTTAGTATTACATGAGAATTGTATATTAGAAGGCATAATCTTAACTTTATTAACATTAATTACATTTACAATATAATCATATTCTGTTAGTTAGAAATATGTGTAAGTATTCATATTTATTCATATAGCTTATGACTCTTTACAACTTGACACAAATTATTGTAATGCATCGATTACATATTAATACAGACATGTTTCATACCTTTTATAAGTTGATCTCAGAGCTAGCAGCACACACACGGGAAGGGTTGACGGGGTGATGTCGTCGTCGTACCTCTTCAATCTTCTCTCGGGCCCAAAGGCCCGAGTGGCGTGACCACAGACAGGGCTGCTGCCTGACTCTACTAGTACATATTTCGAGTCCTATTTATACGAAGATAATGCTGACATTGTACTCTGTAATTAGGCTGTTGATTCTTCATTGTGTTGTCAATTGCAGCAACCATATTACTTAATAGCTTTGCAATCTTGCAATCGTCTGGGGGTTGTCAATTTAATTTCTCATGGGTAAGAATATTTCTTTTTCTGGGTACGTTTTAATGATAGGCGCCACTTACCTCAAATGCGATATGGAAACTTCTTTGTCCTTCTTGTTACTTGACGAAGCAAATTACCCAGGCTAAGGTCAATCGGAAAGCATGGAAATATCTCAGGTCAAGTGGTGTGTGGTTTTGCAAATTACGATCATGCATAAATACATATAAATCACTTCACCGTAATATTTTATAATCCTTCACTTTTATTGTAATCTTGATTCTGTGTAAAAACACTAATAATGTAACCGGTTATGATGGATGCAATTAGTTAACTGATACCTTTGATTATTTTGACCATACTACAGGGAATGGATGTTTTAGGAATTACCTGTTATATATGAATCTTGTTTCCAATCACTTTTATAATAATACTTCTTCTTGTCGGCACGGCATTAATGATACTTGTATATTTGCGAGTCCGCCTCCCCGGATTACTAAATGCAGGTCAACTTAACGTCCGTCTACCCCGAGTACTTGATGCTGAGTTCTTTAACGTCCATCTCCCCCGAGTACTTGATGCCGAGTTCTTTAACGTCCATCTCCCCCGAGTACTTGATGCCGAGTAATTTTACGTTTGCAAGCTTCTCTGTGCTTCTCCTATCTCATCACCCCTTATTTCATTCGCGATCTATTCATTTATTGGTCAAGATCTTAATTCGGGGTCTACATCACCTTCGAACCAACTTGAAACTAGACGCTATATCCATTTAACGAAAGTTACTGGTGAATCCCCTGAGTCTCGGAGAATCTGCTGACTTCTGTATTTTAGTTACTCATTGCTTGTAACACCCACGCATTTCCTGTTCAGTTTCATCTAATTCGGCTTGCGTAATTTCTCCCTTACATAATTTCTAGGTATATAAATTCAATATCAAATGCCCCAAGATAATATTTCATTAATTACCTATAAGTGAGTTAATTAAATATTATATTATACTCCCGAATTAAATTATTTATCTCATAATTTTTTATTTTTTTTTATATGATTTTACTCTTCCTGTAGTATGTTCAAATTATCTTGATTGATGCAATTTACATATTATATTGCAACAATACTAAAGAAACATGATATCAAATACATTCTTATTCTAACTGTTCAATACACATATAAATGGAATAACTATATTATGAGTTATTATATCAATTAAATATCATTATACAAATGAATAGTGTCTTTTGTGTTTTACCCTGGAGAGTTTTCATTCATCTATAACATATGGTTTATATCATACTCTTTCTCCCACTAAGCATTTCCTTGCTTCTCTCCGTCAATGTTTATTTACTTTTCTTAATGACGACCTTCAAGAATATATGCGTCAACACTTTAACATGTGTCTGTTCTTACAACTGTTCTCTTATTCACACTGTAAGCATTTCTCTTCTCTCTAAGCTTAAAATATATTGTAATTTCATAATAACCTCTATATAAGTTTACCCTCTTATTCTGCATTTTCTTGTATAAATGGTCTCAGTAAGCATTTTAAATTTTTCTTGAAAATGCTTGATTGATTTTTTTTAATCTCTTATCACATTTTAAACTTTTATCATTTATCATCTATCATCTCAAGATTCAGCTACATATGCCTCGACGTCTTACAATCATTTAACCACATCCAAGCCTTACGAACTTTTTCAGCCTTTTAATTTCTTCTATGAACTTTTAATTTCAGTTCCATTGTAATCTTTTCATTAAATCAGCAGGTCTATATTATTTACGTAATTTTCAACAAATAGAGTTTATATCATTTGATGTCAGAATTTCTATCAACTTATATCACCCCAAATTTAACATATTGTATTACTTTGTCTGCTTCTTGTGGTGGTATCAAATATCAGTATTAAAAATGGTTTAATTTTACCCATGTCTTTATTATGTTCCTATCAATGGCATTTACTTTTGTTAAGTATTAATTATATTCGTCAGCATTTTTTTTCTCTTGATCGCGTATAATCATCATATTTTCATATCAGTTACATATATATTTTCGGAAATTATCTTATATTCTTCATAAACTTTATTTCTCATTTAAGTCTATCATAATCAGCAGTTATTCTATCTTTTACTTCCTCTTGTACAGTATTTCATTATCTTTATTTCGGAATTAGCAGCTTATTCATAACACAATTCACATTTATTTTCAATTATATCGTAATTTCAGCGCAAATATCGCGATTTAGCCTTTATTTATTTCACGTATTCGTCGTTTTTCAATATCTACCTCACATTTCTTCTATGTGGAATTATAACTTTATTATTCAGCGCAATCGACGTAATTCATAACCTCACATCCTCATGTGGAATATAACCCTTTATTTATTTCTGCGCGATACGTAACATAAGCACTCATGACCTCACATTTTTGTGGAATATATTTCATTTTTCCTTTTCCGCGCTTCGACAACAATACTCTTTACGATAATTACTTCATATATTATGCTGCACTGCTTTTTCTTATCTCAAGAAATAAAAATATCGGAGGATTCACAAATACAACTTTTACAACTCCGTCTTCTAAATTCCGTGATAGATAGTTATGATGAAAATATTTATTTATATTTATCGATCCGAACATCAACTGACTGTTTCAACTTCTTTAAAGCGTTCAAACCTGTAATACCACAGATATAAATATTCATAATTTTAGTTAGTTGTTAAATTTTTACTTGACAAGCAAACTTAGATTTATCTTTGGTAATCCGGACGGCCGGTTCGCACTATTTTAGTGCATCATCAGCGGTTTTCGAACTGCTACTGGTAGCAGTAGCAGTTCGAAAACCGCTGATGATGCACTAAAATAGTGCGAAACGGCCGTCCGGATTACCAAAGGTAAATCTAAGTTTGCTTGTCAAGTAAAAATTTAACAACTAACTTTTGTTAAAGCAATCAAGAATGGACACTCAAACATACAGTCATAATTTTAATTTATTCGTATTCACAATTAATTTATTTTAAAATAATTCATTCAATATTCATAACAATTCTAGGGGATTCAATATTATCTCTACGTTTTCTTTATCTGCTATCTTGTTTCATATTTTCTGGCTGTTTGCTTGTTGGTAAGCTTTAGATGGATTTTACTACATTCTTACATTTTTGGTGGACGTCGGTATATATCTAACCTGAAATATTTTAACATTCTAATTTAAATTCTCATTATGGTTGCCTTGCTCGGCCTCACTTTCCTTATGGCTGTTTCTCTCATTGTTTCTGCGATAATCACACTTCTGAAACTCAATACGATTAGCCTGATTCCTATTCTGACCTTTGCAATTATTTCTTTGGACATCAATATGACTAAGTTTGTTTCTATTTTGCTTTCTGACATTATTCTTATTTCTGATTGGACCTCCTTGGAATTTTGTATATTCCTGATTGTTACTGGGAATTTGGTTAGCATATTGGACTTTTGCCCCTCTCCCGAATTTATAAAAAATTTCAATACCATATTTGTTGTCAAACGTAAAAGCATAGTTTCTCGCTTTGCTGGTAGTACAATATACCTCAGATCCAAAATAATCAACCTTGGATTCAACTTCAACTTTTTCAACAAATTCAAAATTAACATGATCAACTTTACCAACAAATTCGGAATTTAATTCATCTATCTTATTTTCAATAACTTCATTTACAATTATTCTATCAGTGAGATTTTCTACATCTTTCTTATCCTGATCTACATATCCTTTTTCGATAGTCAATTCTTTCTGAAGCTCATCCGTAAGTGTATCGTTTACTTTAGATATTTCATTACTTTCATTTTCAATATTCGTACATAACTTAACATCAACTTCCTTCTGTCCTATCCTAACTTCCATATCATTTTCTTTCTCCTGAATTTCTACCTTTTCATATACCTTATCCTGTTTTTCAGTAATCATCTCTGGTTTTACTTCAGTTCCTACATTCTTTATTTTATTACCTAAATTAGGCCTATCTGTTTGTTTCTGTATAATGCCATCTAGTGTATTACTTATATCATTCAATGTATCACTTATCTGATTACTTATGTCTTTCATCTGAGTAAACATATATTGAAACATATCCTGTATGTTAATTGGCATCGGATTTACATTACTGCTAGTAGAAGGTATTGGATTAACAACTTCAGCTTGACTGTCCTGCTCCATAGCTCTGTCTTGCATTTCAAGAACAACATTTTCCTGCCTATTTTCCATTACTACAATTTCACTATCTGTCAAAATATCCTGCCCGTTTTGTATATCTACTTGCATCTCACTATCGGCATTATCCTGAATTTTAGCCATCGTCTTGCCTGACCTTAATTTCATCTACTATAAATAACACTCGTATTTTTCTGTGTCTATCTGACCTTCACTTATTTTAATATGCACTATCTTACTTGGTGTTCTGTTTGTTTTCTTAGCTGGAATGATGTTTAGATGTCTCAGCACTCCCCTTGATTCGTATGTGTTGACTAACATCAGCTGGGCTCGGCATGTTCTTGAATGCGGCACTCTCTTCCGATGAAGTTGTCTCGTACTGGTGTGGTTGTTGTAGTATTTTCGTAGTATGATTTAGGATTGGGAGGATTTTGAAATAAGTGCTTTGCAGCAAAGGTTTATTTTGATGCACTGGGGTACCAATTTTGTACACAAGTGTGGGATACGGAAAAAATTTTAGTATGGTCTTTTATATTTTTATTAATTGCTTACGATTTAATTACTATTTATTGCTTTTTACTTTCTTTTCTATTTAGCTCAGCGACGGAAAAAATTATATAATTTGCACTATTTCTTATAAAATACCACACAATGTTCAATTACCACTTTGCAGAATTGTCTATTCAGGTCCCGCGTATTTTAGTGTTCAAGCACCACTTGGCGCGCCATAAAATTTGTACTATTACGCAAATTTTATGTATATAATTTGTTCAAGACCCACGTTGAGGCGACATTTAATTTAAATTTGTCATTCGGTTCGCTTGACGAAGCAATCGACGTAGGCTAAAGTCAATCGGAAAGCATGGAAATATCTCAGGTCAAGTGGTGTGTGGTTTTGCAAATTACGATCATGCATAAATACATATAAATCACTTCACCGTAATATTTTATAATCCTTCACTTTTATTGTAATCTTGATTCTGTGTAAAAACACTAATAATGTAAGCGGTTATGATGGATGCAATTAGTTAACTGATACCTTTGATTATTTTGACCATACTACAGGGAATGGATGTTTTAGGAATTACCTGTTATATATGAATCTTGTTTCCAATCACTTTTATAATAATACTTCTTCTTGTCGGCACGGCATTAATGATACTTGTATATTTGCGAGTCCGCCTCCCCGGATTACTAAATGCAGGTCAACTTAACGTCCGTCTACCCCGAGTACTTGATGCTGAGTTCTTTAACGTCCATCTCCCCCGAGTACTTGATGCCGAGTTCTTTAACGTCCATCTCCCCCGAGTACTTGATGCCGAGTAATTTTACGTTTGCAAGCTTCTCTGTGCTTCTCCTATCTCATCACCCCTTATTTCATTCGCGATCTATTCATTTATTGGTCAAGATCTTAATTCGGGGTCTACATCACCTTCGAACCAACTTGAAACTAGACGCTATATCCATTTAACGAAAGTTACTGGTGAATCCCCTGAGTCTCGGAGAATCTGCTGACTTCTGTATTTTAGTTACTCATTGCTTGTAACACCCACGCATTTCCTGTTCAGTTTCATCCTCTAATTCGGCTTGCGTAATTTCTCCCTTACATAATTTCTAGGTATATAAATTCAATATCAATCTGTAGTTGCTCCACAACATCCTTCCCTCCTTCATGGTGTAGGTACCTGTAGGTACCTTGGTCCTTGGTCCATGTGGGTCCATATTTTACGATGATACGTTTTGTACAGAGATCAGTACGTCAGCTGTGGACTACTGTCAGCCTTTTCTGCGTTGAATTCAGAGTGAGGAGGTCATTGTTTTGCAGAATTGATTTCTCAGCATAATACGAGTCTTCTTGGATAGAAAGGAATGTGTGTGCTGCTTACATCAGTAAATTAGTGTCTCAACATAAACATAATAACCCTTTTCTGTTTAAAATATATGCACATATTCAACAAGCAAATTGAAATATTTGGCTTTTCATTTTGGTAAACTCTTTTTTCTTAATAAATTAATTTGTTTTTAAGTGCACATTAGCCTATTAACAATACGAATAATTTTTCTGTAATTTAAAACATAAGACATAATATCTATAACAGCAATCAGGTAAAATCGTTTCAATGAACTGTCACTTAGGATAACAGTTCTTATAAATATAATAAGTTTACTGTATTATTTAAACATAAATTTTTCTATGAGAAAATTGAGTGAATGCAATATTGTGTCAGTAAATAGTGTGTAAATAGTGACACACAGTTAACAAAAAAAATGTGCATCATTAGAAATTATTCAAACAGAAAATTATTATAGAACTTGAAATACATTGTTATCTCAATACAACAAAATTAAACGTTAAATGTTCTTTATAATTCATAGTTTGTGTATAAATAACTTTTTTTTTAATAAAAACTGTCTTTAAACAAAATTCAAAATATTAAAAAATTCTGTTCTATAAGAATTTTGAGTTTTTCTTTCCACTTCTACTGAAATGTTAAAAATTAAGAAGTGTACATACTAACATCCATACAATGAGTAAAATTGGTATTTGATGTTCAATAGAACATTGAAAACCTTAAAATACATAATAACATTTCTTACACACATAAAAATGCATTGATACTTCTTTTAAAATTTATCTTGTTATAAATGTACAATCTTTAAGTGGGAAGGGTGGGTATAATGGTATTGAGGGATGGTTAACTTTTTTTTCTTTCTTTCTTCGGGGCCCCTTTTTGTGCACATGAGTATATTTCTTTTTACCGTTATAATTATTTATGTAGGCCTACGTTATCATTTTTTTCTATTTGTTTTGCATGCATTCTTGAATGTGCGTATTTTTCTTCTTGAGCTGCTTCTATGAAATCATTGTGAAAAAAGAAAAGTAATTATATGATTTAAATGATTTATACAGATTTGTTCTTCACCTGAAACAGAGAAAATTATATTATTATGATATTCTTTCATAATTATGGACTATAATAAATTACGCGTATGTCTTCAAAGATAAAGGATTCATTTAAATATTCAAAGTGCTATGACTTTTATATAAAATTGTATGTCTTTCACTTATATATAGCTTTCACACTTACTGCGTGTGTGTGTTTTTTTTTTGGGGGGGGGGGTACATACAAAGATAACATTGATGATTGCCATATTATTGAAAATAACATTCCTCTATTACATAAAAGTATATATTGAACTGGTAGAAATTGCAATCATAATCATGACACAGTTCTGGTATATTTAAGTAATTATGATGTAATGCTAGGTGTCAGCGAATTCTTAGTCAGCTGATTGTAGTAGACATTGACACACATGATTTCAACATGTAGCTTAACTGCTTGATCCTTGAAGGCAAGATTATTATAAAAAATCACTATAATTTACATAATATAATTTGTTCTTAAACAAAATTGTTCATATTTAAATTTTAATACATATTTACATCTTTTAAATAACTTATACTTATTGCTATTTGAACACTTGGCAAACGAATAGTTCTTATATTATTCTTTTTCACAGTAGGACTTACTTTTAATAAGCTAATATAATTTTATTTTCACCACATTTGCTAGAAAATCTTGCTTTCACACAAGCCTATTTACCTCATTGAATAAAATTCTTATTTTGTTGTTGTCAAGAATGAAATTATTTAAATGTCATGTTATGTTTGATTTAAATTGTCACTTTCATCTGTGTTATAGATACGTACATTATTTCATACCTTTTAAGTATTTTTTCAGTTAACGACACTTCTATGTACAAAATAATTGAGATGTCCCTGATTTTTTTGAATTCATGCGTTCTATCAAGATGAAAAATTTATGTTAGTTAAATGGCACGTGGCTATGATTCCATTATATTGGTAGATCGTGAGGCTATTCCATTATATAACATTTTATTTAATACTTTTGACCTATCATAATTATTATACACACTTACAATGTATTTTTTATTATTATTTATAGGCACTCTTACCTACTTATTCGACGTTGGGCTTCTCTGTCCCATTTATTTATTTCGGCGTTGGGTTCCTCTGTCCCATTTATTTATTTCGGCGTTGGGCTTCTTTGTCCCAATTATTTATTTCGGCGTTGGGCTACTTTGTCCCAATTATTTATTTCGGCGTAGGACCTCTCTGTCCCTTTTATCGTAAGTGTATTTTACTCGCTAATTATTTTATTTATAGGTCCCTGTGACTCATTTTTCACAAGTTGTATTATTGTTAATGTACATATAGAAATAAGCCCCAACAAATCTTTCACTTTATTTAGATGCCACTCTTGTTAAACGCATTTATCAATTTATTGCTTCAAAATTCCAAAAATTCCAAAAAGTTTATAAATGTATTTAATTTACTGATATAATCATTAATTCAATGACGAAATAATAATGCTGTAATAAGACGAATAATACTAATAATAAGACAACAATTATTTCTTTTAATACTTCATAATAAAATTTATGTAATTCTTTCCCGTTTTATAAATATGGAATAAAATCATTCCCTGTCCATGACGTTTTAAATATTTAGTTTGACATACAGGTAATATTCTTAAAAGGAACTTCACTTGGAAGACAATGATGTCTAGATTTTTGTTTATTCAGCAAGTAAGCTATTATTACAGCGATAGCTGTTATGTGAGCATGTGTGATGAGCAAGCTTTTTAACAACTGTGTGAAGGTTACTACTATATTTACAATAGCAGAAAAATTGATTTTAATTGCATTATAATATGTAATTCCTACTTTAATTACTACAAATTTCCTAAAATATAGCATATTCTCAATTTTATTTGGGGGGTTTCATTCGGTAGGCTAACTTGGCATGCCGAGGTTCATAATATGGAAACGTCCCACGCCTCTACCATTTGTTATGGCGGATATGTTACGACGGAAATGTCTTTATTTATTTGTGTATTGTGATACTCTTTAGTATTACATGAGAATTGTATATTAGAAGGCATAATCTTAACTTTATAAACATTAATTACATTTACAATATAATCATATTCTGTTAGTTAGAAATATGTGTAAGTATTCATATTAATTCATATAGCTTATGACTCTTTACAACTTGACACAAATTATTGTAATGCATCGATTACATATTAATACAGACATGTTTCATACCTTTTATAAGTTGATCTCAGAGCTAGCAGCACACACACGGGAAGGGTTGACGGGGTGATGTCGTCGTCGTACCTCTTCAATCTTCTCTCAAGCCCAAAGGCCCGAGTGGCGTGGCCACAAACAGGGCTGCTGCCTGACTCTACTAGTACATATTTCGAGTCCTATTTATACGAAGATAATGCTGACATTGTAATCTGTAATTAGGCTGTTGATTCTTCATTGTGTTGTCAATTGCGGCAACCATATTACTTAATAGCTTTGCAATCTGTAGTTGCTCCACAACACTACCATGACCTATATAACATCATTATGAATACCAGATTTTTAAATTATATTATGCATCTGAATAATTTTTGTCACACAGGACTTGAATCCTATCATAGCGAACTTCTTAAATATGTAGGCCTACCAAAAAGAACCCATTTTTCATTTGAAGGCATGTATTTATGGTCAATGATAGCAGCTCTTGACCACAACTTCCATCAAGGAAAAAGAGTCGTGGGCGATTCAGTGGAATTTTCTAAATCATGTGGAGATTGGGTTTATAAGAGGAAGTACAAGAAAACATTTGAGTGGAGGCAAGATCTTGTAAAGAAAACTATCAATGATGTTAATTAACACACATCTCTAACAATGGATACTCAACAATAAAGAGTGCAACAATAAAACTAATATTATGTTGTGTTGGGGCTGTTCCATGTGTAATGCTCCCTGTCCGACCCGAGCTAGCCAAGCGACGTCACGAGCGCTGCTATAGAGCGCTACAACTCGGAAACGGTAAGTTGGATCGAGTTTTTATTTTCGCCATAGTAATACACAATCAGAGTTCTTACTCATTTGTAAATAAAATATATATGTAGTTTTCTAGTTCAGTTCCCCTTTAAGAAATTCAAAACACATTTAGACTTGAAGACGTACTTGGATCTGAGAAGACATATTGCTCATGTGAAACATCTTATCATCTCTGCTAAAAGACAAAATTGGTACCAGTATTGTTCCACCATTGATTATTCTACCACAACACACAGATTTGGAAACTCCGATTGTTTTTGATATCTTGCTACAAGGCAGATTTCTTACAACAAGTGGCACCAGACCAAGTGTATGCCCCATGCCAGGGATACACATCACAGCCTCATCCATCTTTAAAGATCCCTTTTACACAGAGTGAAATAGCCAGCATCCTACGCAACAAAGGCAACAAACGATGAGCTCCAGGACCTGATCTAATAACATACGAGATGATATCTCATGCCCAACAGTGTATATTACCACATTTAGATTACAGCTTTAATGCAATACTACAAGGGAATGTATATCCGTCGCTCTGGAACAAGATGACAGTGATACCTATCCTAAAACCCAATAAAACCGGAATACATCTAACACATTACAGACCAATCATTTTGAGCTCGACTCTTCGAAAAATATACGAACAATTGCTGAATCAACGTATTTCATTCTCCATAGAAAGATTTAATATTATCAACGCCAAACATTTTGGTTTTCATAAGGGATACAATACCATGGTGAGTATCT
Organism: Ectobius pallidus; assembly: GCA_964059195.1. Taxonomy (NCBI): domain Eukaryota; kingdom Metazoa; phylum Arthropoda; class Insecta; order Blattodea; family Ectobiidae; genus Ectobius; species Ectobius pallidus. The sequence goes on from CAXKWD010000008.1 coordinate 43,469,044, forward strand.
TATATCTAGTCACTGAGGTATATACTGGGTGGCTAAAAAATGAAAACACCCTGGCTATTACGATTGATCTGAGTAGTGCTTACAATAGAGTTAATCTTCAAATACTGTATGAGAAATTAAGCAACATAGGAATACTATCTACATATATTAATAACATTATCTCCTTAATGACTAATCGATCTTGAGAATTACCAACATACTACAGTTATCGTCAAAACCGTAAGACGTCAATGGGTTTGCCTCAAGGGTCGTCACTTAGCCCAACTTTATTTAATATTTATACTAATCACCTTCATAAGATTCGATTTAAGACCATCAGACTACTTTGCTTCGCTGACGACATCATATTGTACTATAGATTAAAAAAGGGTAACCCCATCAATATTCAGGATCTACAGGAAGATGTAGAGATCTTAATCCAAGAACTTGACACATTGGGAATGGACATAAATGCCGACAAGAGTGCCTTCACCATATTCTCCAAGAAGAGGATCCCCCATCCTCAATTACCTCAAATAATGATAAATAAGGAACCGATACAATACCATCACTCTCTAAAATACCTTGGTGTGCACCTTGACTACAATCTTTCAGGAAATTCTCACTATCAAATGGTAATGAAAAAACTCAACAACAAATAAAATATATTCCGATTTATAACAGGACGATATTGGGGAAACCATCCAAAAGCGCTTTACCTGCTGTACAATAATTTCATAAGATCTACTCTAGAATATGGAATTCAGGTTTTGCCCCTTCCAACGAAGAAATGGCATACAAAAATAAGCTCTATCATCCAACATTGGGAAAAGAATTTTAGGCAAAGGCAGCAAACCTAGCAAAGTACATGTCTTCAAAGAACTTCACTTACAGACTTATCGAGAATGCACGACAGGAGCATGTACATGGCCGTCCGGAAGGGGGGGGCAAGGTAGGGCCGCTGCCCCTCCCTGGAAATTCTGTTTACACATAAATCTCTGAACTATATGGCTATAAGCAACTAATGTGAAATGAGACTTAAGTTTCCACATACTGTAGTTGGAGTTGTTTAGACAAAAATGAGTTGTAACTATTCAGTAACTTAGATTTGAGCATGTAGGAATAATCACTTTCACTAAACTTGAAATCATTTCTAGCCAAACACTTTTTTTAAATAAAATCAGGTAAACTGATGTAACAAAGTGCCAGTATGTTTTTTTTTTAATCAGTTATGACTGCAATTATGATATGCAGAATGTGTGTTTTTTTTTAAATTGATTTCCAAGTTAAGCTCCAGATTTATTCATTAAGCAGGGCTTACGGAAGAAGAAAGGTCTACCATCTCGGCCACCTGGGTCATTTTAACGGTCTAGTTGGATAAGCGCATGTAAATCAATATGTTTTTGTCATAGCTACCTGTATTTTAATTTCCAAAACCTTATAAGATCACAGTAAAACAATAGGCTATGTTGTCAAGATAACTGATTTTCATTTTTTTTATAAATTCTTTCGAATACGTATATTACCATAAAATAGACACTAAATTGAGCATTACTCCGCAACAGGTCAACCGATTTTATCCATTATGAATAGACGTCTTCCCATGGACATTATAAATGTGTATACCAAGTTTCATAAAAATCCGGTAAAGCATATTTGAGTTACCGCGTCTTTAAAATATACACTAAATTGGGTTTTACTCCGGTACCGGTCAACAGATTAGGTTCAAATTCAATAGGGCACTTTTCATGGACGTCATAAATGGGTATACCAAGTTTCATGGAAATCCGATACAGCGTATTTGAGTGATGGCGCCTTTCTATTAGAAAGGCGCCATAATCTATTAAAATAGGCACTAAATTAGGCATTACTCCGGTACCGGTAAACCGATTTGGTTCAATATCAATAGGGTTCTTCCCATGGACATTATAAATGTGTTTTCCAAGTTTCATGAAAATCCGAAAAAGCGTATTTGAGTTATGGTGCGTACAGTCAGACGGACAGACATTTTTTCGTCCACCATACAATCTCATAAAGTACCATACTGGCACTTAATAAAGGTAAGATAATGGAAGTATCGCATTTTATTTGAACAACATCTGTGAAATTGTAAGGGGTAGAAAATTTCATGAGATCGTCATAAGTACGACTATGGTAAATTAATTACATGGATTGTAATAATATAAATAATAATAATAATAACAATAATAATAGCAACAATAATGATAGTAATAATAGAAGAAGAAATCATTTATTATAAAAATGAAGCTGCTTGAATACACAAGTTGCCCTAAGACACAGCTTACCATTCAAGCCATGAAGGCCAATGGATAACAATTCAAACACAATTTTTGTTTTTGCTTTGAGTTAAATTGACAAGTAGAGTTAAGCAGAGATTCAATGCATGTTCCCATAAATATGATGGTGTATTATTCCAACAGAGTCGGATATTATAGTTTCTGAGATAGTTATCAGGTGGCGCTTATCAATTCCAAGTTGTTTTAGGAAGTCAGCTACAAACTGATAGACTGTACCCCGTGCTCCGAATAGAAGTCCTTGCACGATGTAATTGCGGTTTCCATATCTAGATGAATACTTTTGCTGAAAGAATGGTATGCAGCTGTTGTAAATTGCTTTCTTCTCCTGATCAACTTGTTTAGCATGGTCTATATCATTATTTTCGTACCGCACAGTGGGGTCCAGGATGTAGGCCTTTTTATCTTGTTTTTTGAATGCCACTATATCTGCAAATCGACTGGATCCCGCTTCATCAATAGCATGAACTTCTTCGAAACAGTCAAAGGTCTTATCATGCAACAAATCAGTGAGGATATGTTTGATCTTATGATGTCTACGGGTAATAAGTAGAGAGTTGAATGGACAGGACCCGAGTACATGACTCGGTGTTTCAGTCTCCTTAACGCATCTTCTGCAAAGGGTTGTACCATCCAATCCTCCATTATTTCCTGGGACGCCTCTGAGATTTGCATAATTTACATTCAATTTCAACAAAGATGTCCACTCAGAAGAAGTTAAACTTAATCTAGTAGTCATGAAGTTATTTGCTGGTGGAAATTCAGAAAAGTGAACTACTCCAACTCCTTGCCATGGCATAGAAGACCATTCTTCAAAGGACATTTGCCTAAGATGTTTACGAAGCATTTTTGGTTTTCGAAATGCTTCAAAATTATTTGTTATTTTCAGGCGAGTAAGGCTTGTTTGAAGTTCTTCATCAAAATTGAAACACCTTGTAAAACGTGGATTGTCACAGTTTGATAGTTTATTAGCTATAGAAATATGTTGTAATAATAAAGTGGTTGTAATTGTAGCTTAGTGATGGTGGTGGTGGTGGAAATTTGTTCATTGGCCCCCCCTTGACAAAATTTTTGCGGACGCCCATGAGCACGTATCAAGTATATGAAATTTTTATTTCTTAATAGCTCACACCCGTTATACACGAAACTAAAATATATTACTGAACTGCAAGAGAATACAAACTCTTCCCGGATTCTCAATAGATTGCCCATTATCTTCGAAGTCTTCAAATCCTTTTACTGTGACCAACAAATCCAACCTTTCCCGAAATATCCTGCCTATTGTACAGATTATAGTACCCTCATCCTTCCCATTGATAAAGACTTCACAGCTTTCACAAAAAATGATATTAATTCTAGTCAAACATATTTGGATTATATATCAGTTTTTCCACAACAGGAAACTATTATAATTTTCACTGATGGATCAAAAACGGACGTGGGTACGGGTGTTGCATTCTTCAATGACTCCTTTAATGAAAAACAACAATTTAACATCCAGCACAACAGCAGCGTATACACTGCAGAAATCATAGCAATCCGTCAGGCGATCATGAGTCTTAGAAACGTACAAGGTGTTAATATAATTATTTTCTCCGATTCACAAAGTGCTCTGGAATCAATAACTACAAATAATATACACACTAAGTTCTCATGGCTTGAAGTCAGTATTAAACAATTGATCAAAGGAATCCTTGCTAATAACTCTCTCCGATTTGTTTGGATACCAGGTCATCATAATATTAGAGGCAATGAAATTGCTGACAAATTAGCAAAACAGGCTACTGAACTTCATGCTCAGGAAAAATATCCAATGAATATACAAGATTACATCTCATATCGTCTACGCATACATAAACCTACCCCTCCAAAGCTAGATAAACCCTGGTTCCTAAAAGTTCCTGCTCGTTCTGAAATATCCATCTTATATAAAGTGAAATTCAAAACGGCTATCACACCATACTATCTACATAGGATCAAAAGGAAGGATTCTCCACAATGCCACTGTGGTCAGCTTGGCACCATTGAACACATACTTTTTTCCTGTCCAGAATCTAATACTAGAACTCGTGACTTTTATAACGAATTACGTACAGCATATGGGTACAGCCCTTGGAACTTAACAGCATTTACTGAGGATCAACCACACAAAGCAGCAAGCGCATTATCAAGATTCCATTCATAAGTGCAATATGAAACTGTAAAAGTTAGATAATACATACAAAGTACATAATTTTTATTTAATAACATCAACCACATGTACGGACGTCAAAATCCCCGGGTATGACATCAATAAATAAAAGTGAAGTGAAGTATACAGTATACATAATTCATCTATGCATTCATGTAAATAAGAAACTATGGTAATAATAATACACTATGAAATTACAGATATTGGCAGGGAGTGCCAAGAAATGAAATAAGTAAATTTTTTTTACAGTTGTTGGCAATGTTTTATCAGTATCAATTTGTTAGGTTTTACAGTATTTATGAGGATGGTAAACACTATAATAATGCACAAAAATCATATGTAAGTTAAAGTGCAATTCATTACATGAAGTATAAGTCAGTTCTTACAATGGGAATTGCACTCTGCTCCTTGATTTTCTTTATTTTATAGCAACGAAAATAAGTGTGATTAACATCAACATGTCCGCCGCCATGGGTGAGTCGGTAGTACGCCTGCCTTCCACTCCAGCGGCCCGGGTTCGATTCCCGGCCGGGTCGGGGATTTTTCAGTAGTGAAAGATCCCCTCCCCGGGTTCAGGACTGGGTGTTTGTCAGTAGGTTAAGTCTTAGGTTAAGATAATGCACATTGTGCGCGATTCCTTAATTATTAACATCAACATGTAATGTCACCAGATGGACAAAAATGGAGTGAACTCTTGGTTGCCTACAACATCAGGAATAAAGTATTCCAGTCGGGCAAACTTTAACATTTAAATTTACCTTAGTATAACTGAAGTCAATAAGCCACTGCCAATAACTGTAACCCTGCAAAAAACTGTACACAACACTCTATATATATTTTAATTGTACAAAACAAAAACTTATTTCTACTGCCCATAAAATGAGCTTATCTCTACTTGAAAAGAAACTCTTGTTTGCCTATGCTTCTGTTCAGCAAACTTCTGGATTTACCTGCAATGGATTTCATGCAAGGCAAAGCCCCCAAAGGATATTATTCCACTGCATTTTAAATATGTTGTTTTCATCAAGCTTTATGTAATAATATTGATAAATGAATGTGAAATTGCTTTATATACAGCAATCTCCTGTTTATCTGTGTGCGAAAATTTGAATTTCCCACACTTAATTTCGAATTTTCTGCATGTCATTTCAAATTTCCTGTACTTTATTTTATCAGATTTTGAATTTCCCACACTTAAATTCATCATATACAGAGTGTTAATGAATAATACTGAAATAATTTACCTGTATATAGAGGAGACATAGACAAGCAACTTTTAGGAGATTTTTGCTCTATGACGTAAAATGTGTATGCTACAGGGCATTAAAGACATTACAGTTTGGTGCTCATAAGTAGAGACCGGATTTTAAAGGGAATTCCTTTTTTTATATTTAAAAAAAAAAGGAACTTTTTCCTTTCCAGTACCTTTTTTGCTAATTTATTTTGAAAATTTTGTAAATTACCCAGTATTTGGTAATATGAAAACATTAAAAATTGTTTTCACTGATTCACCATTGAAAAAATAATTCCTTTTATCCTAACAAATGTTGGAATAGTCTATGAGATCTTAAGGGATGTGAACAACAAAGCAAGTACGGTCTCCAGATGAAAAGAATGCAAGCCACAGGAATGCAGCACGCTCCCCATTTCTCTACCTGCAAGCAGGCTCTTCCTAATCTTATGTTTTTCATTCAGTGAGCGGGCATGAAAGTTCAGATTCCTCCCCATCACAGCACCCAGACCAAACGCATGTCACTTTAGACTGTTGCTATGACACAGGGGAGTCCACTCTGTACCACCCTTCCTCTTCACCCCGCACTCCAATATTCACACCTGAGTAAAGTAGGCCATGAGGAAACACAAGATGCACACAAGTATGAAGCACATTCAGTCTTTATTTATAGCTAAAATATCTATAAACCGATCAGGTGAGTGGATTAGAATATGTCTCCCACTCACATTTTAAGATACCTCCCCTCCATCTGGTCATAAGAATATGTACAGGTAGGGGAAAAAAAAGCAGACCGACTCCTGTAGCTGATTTCAGAGCCTTGTGATATGTAAATAAATGTAACATGTAACGGAAATGTTTGTTTTCACAAACAATGCAAATTATGTGAAATTATTTCTCAATTCACTAGAACAAATTTCAATACATTCCCTGTTAACCTGTGAATGCCACTAGGCATGCACAGTGGTTCATATCGGCAACTTAGATGTTTTAGGCAGTCCGCTTCTTTTTCCCTACCTGTACATCCAGATATTGTGAACAATCACTCAAATCGTCATTTGATCATCCTTGCACCCCTCTTAATCAGTTTTTTATATTATGAATTCATCTTGATCAACAAGAGATAATGTAAGTTATAAATGCAAAAATCCACCTTATATCCCCATTAATATAACAGTCCTATGTTCAACCTAAGAAGTCTAGGCCTAGGAATGTGCCGGTATTACCAAGTAATGAGAGTTGATTCCAAGCATAGGAGATTGACATTATGTGTTCTGTATTGAGGTAAAATAGTGTTTGTGTAAAAAGAGGTAGAAGTTATACCATATACAGTGCACGCCGCTTATTGTGATCACTTCGAGATGCAGCTAATCTGATAATTAACCGATTGATAACAGTAGCTGAAGGAATTAAATGAAGGTTATTTATTCATAAAATAAATCGTAACTGTGTATCGTTGAACCACTCATAGGCCAATACAGCAATACACTGCAAGCTACTATTTTTTCAACCAGTAATAAAGTTTTTAATTGTTTTTACTTTCCGTTAGGAGTCCATTAACCAATACTCCATACTCAGTTACGAGTTACGAGTATTTTTGGAAATCTATACTGATCTGTGGTGAACCCCGCGTAGCAAAACATCTAATGCCTGTCTGTTCAAGTCTTTTCATTTTACACAAGCCATCACTGCATGTTGTGCTGTAACATAAAAGATAAATTTTATTAAGTTCGTCATGGTAACACTGGGTCGGCAGTAGATCAGCAGGCCATCAAGAGAGAGCATGCTGTTATTAAATAAAATAAATAATAAATAAATAAGCCCGTCACAATCCCTTATAGGGCAAGGGCCTCCTACCATGGTAGGGCTGGCTCTGTTTTACTCTCCCAAGGTGAGCTATTTCCTTGGAGAGTTGGGTTTTTGCCTCCTGGTGGGTTAAGACCTATATATTAACAACACTTTCCTAGGACACTGTTTTCCTAATGAATTAAATGCTCTATCATTTGTTTTCAGTTCACTTTTTCTGTGACCTATCCTGACCATCTCGTTTCTGCCTCCTCCCTGAGCTCTTCTTCCTTTCCTAGATCACTGTTTTCCTAATGATTTAAATGTTTTATCACTTGTTTCCAGTACACTCTTTCTTTGGCCTGTCTTGTCCATCTCATTCCTAACTCCTCCCTGAATTCGTCCTCCCATCTGCGTCGAGGTCTGCCTCTGCTTCTTTTACCATTCCTCTGGTCCCAAACAGTTGTTGCATACGCCCATCTTTCTTGATTCATTCTGATGACGTGACCTCCCCAATTCCATTTGGTTTTTCTTACAACAATCGCTGCGTTTTCCAGTTCACTTCTTTTTCTTAACTCCTCATTTCTTATCCTGTCCCTTAGATTTATTCCCAACAGTTTTCTTTCCATTTTTCTCTGACAAATCTCTATCATGTTAACTTGTTCCTTTCTTAATGCCCATGTCTGGCAGCCATATAGTAGGACTGGTATGACGCACATTTTTAGCACTTCCAATCTCTTCTTGATATATTGTATAGTGCTGTTATTAGCAGAAGTAAAATATTATTAATAATAGATAATGCTAAATGTATGTATTATTGTAAATTATGAAGAAATCATTAATTTATTTATGTTCCTGCATTGAGAGTAACATATGGTACCGTCACACAAAAAAAAAAAAAAAGAGGAAGCTTGTATTTTACTGTGATTGACCACTAGTATTTCTGTTGGCCGTCCACAGAGCGCACATGCATGCAGGATGAGCTTGGCGCTGCTCTGGTTACTGACATCTGCGTGTAGGGTCTCACTTTCGTGCAGATCAGCGATGGCTGCTTTTAAGGGAAGTTGTTGCCATAAAGGCATGTGCTGGAGCATTCTAATTATTCGGGTTTAACTTCCTCTTGCAAGCTTTGAAAGTTGCATACAAGGCGTATTTAATAGTTAGTAGGATATGGCTTGTGAAGTAAAGACAGCATTTGGATTTATTATGTGTTGGGCTTCGTCTTGGTTCCCACCATTGTATTGGCAGAAACGCTTATTTTTGCTTTCATTATTACTTTAGGCCTAGTAATTTAACAGCTTTGTTCCCCAACCCATCTTTGGCTGTCGGCATCAGGACACCAAGCCAAGCTAGTTGTCCGCCATCTTAGCATTCTGGTCCTTTTGCCTTTTTTTACAAACCCAAATGGTGTTTATCCTATTTACATGATTTAATTTCATCGCAGTATTTATTTTACTTGTAATTACTTAATAAAGCACTCTCTCTCTCTCTCTATGGCCATTGCAAATCTCCTGCGATTTGAACGTGGAGAGGTTCAAAGATATCTGTTTTCGGTTTATCTCCATTTAAAGTAATTTAAAAATAATATTTTGGGTCCAGTGCTTTCAGCATATAATGAAATTAATTAACATGTTGTTTTAACATAATCAATTTGGCCTGGGACCCATCCTTCCATTTTATTGGTTTTAAATGAGCTGAATCTGTATAGGAAATGCAACAATGTTCAAGTTATATTATATTGATGTAAATATGCTGTAATATAACTGTTAGGTATATTTATATTGTATAGTTTTCCTTTTATTCCAGAGTTTTGATCATCTTCAAAATTCTTGTATCTGTAATAAAAAATGAAATGTTAAATTGTCCTTTTGGTCTTTGATGTTGTAAATTTTTTTACATTTAAATGTATGTAATAATATTTTATGTATTATAAAATTGGTGTATTGCTTAGTTTTAAATATTAATTATCAGAAGAAACCAAGGTATTGTGCTTGTGTGCACAATGACCTTGGGGTTGGGCTCATTTCTGATATAGGTTAGCTTTCTGTGGGTGGCTACCACTAGTTCCTTCCACATTTCCCCTAGGGTGACTACAATGTCAACACTGTTATCTTCATAAATCAAAAGCTGCAGCTTAACTGTGGGCTAAAACGTGTTTTATTGCTTAAAAGAGAAACTGGTCATCCTGTAAGCTGGGTACAGAATTGCTACCTCCAGTACAACACAGTACAGTTGAGTTCGAAACAAAACCCTTAAAAATGAAATTTTAAATGACGTAAGTTACAATACTTGGAAATAAACCCACAAAAAGGAAAATGCGATAACATAAACCAAATCTTCAATGTATCAGTATTAATCCATATCAAACTTCATAAAAGTGATAACATTACCCGATTGATAGCATTATCCACGATTACATTAAGTGGCATTCACTGTACATAGTGAGTGACCTATATAAATTTTATTTGGATCTTACGTAAAAGAATGTATGTTAAAATTGTAAAACAAAATTTAGTAAATAGTCTCTGGTAACATTTATTATACAACAACCTGCAGGTTAAAATTAAATAACTTAAAAGCACATTAATGGCTGAATTTATTGTTTCTCAATTGGCATGTAGGTCTCAACGCTCAGTGCCATAAAAATGTAAAACATCCCATTGATTACACAAGATTATAAAAAAGAATTGAATACAATTATATGGGTTGCACAAAACATTGGCTACAATTGTTATTATTATTATTATTATTTATTTATTTATTTATACTAGTGAAGTTATGGCCTAATATATATACATAAGGGGTGAGTCTCTGTCACCACAGCATGGCGCGTCCTCAGATTGCGGATAGAGGAAACGGCCTCCAGATATGGAAGGTAGCAGCGAATATATTGAATAAGCAGTTGTGGACAGACGAGTCATGAGGTGGTCCTCCAGGTTGGGGGTTTGGCGTGAAAGAAAAAGAAAAAAAAACAGTGTTAAGAAATGCTTGCCTGTAAAGTCCCTCAGTGTAAAATTTTCCAGAGGTAAAATAGTACCTTGTTCGAATCTCCAGGTAGGGACTACACTTAGGAAGTCTAGAAATCGTAGGAACTGTAGATTTAGAACATGGAATGTTAGGAGCTTGTATAGGCCTGGTGCACTTAAATCAGTAACTAGTGAATTAGAGATATACAGGTTAGATGTAGTAGTAGCAGTTTAGGAAGTCAGATGGGAGGGTGAAGGTTCAATACACACAGACATGTATACTTTTTTCTATAACCATCAATTAGGGACCGTTTTCTTTACTCATAGGAGAATCAATTCAGCCATTAAGAAAGTAGAGTTTATTAATGATAGGCTTTCTTATGTTATTCTAAGAGGACAGTGGTGTGACATCATACTTATGAATGTCCATGCACCAACAAAGGATAAAGACGATGATGACGAGGACAGTTTCTATGAGGAAATAAAATGAACATTTGACCAGTTTCCAGCTTATCACATGAAAATTGTACTAGGAGATTTAATGTGAACATAGGACGGGAGAATATTTTCAAGCCCACGATTGGGAACGAAAGTCTCCACTTGCAGAGCAATGACAATGGGGTTCTATTAGTGAATTTTGGCACCGGTAAAAATTTAATCATAAAGTGTGCAAAATTCCCACATTGTGGTATTCATAAATACACATGGACCTCACCAGATGACTCGTAATCAAATCGACCATGTGCTAAAAGATGCAAGGAGGCAGTCTAGTGTGATTGATGTTCAAACCTTTAAGGGTGCTGACTGCAATTTGGATCATTATCTGGTAATTGCGGTTGTTCGGGAAGAACTTTCAGTAAACAAAGGTATTAGGCAAAATTTTGATATAGAGAGATTCAATGTGAAAAAGCTAGATGATTACAAAATTATAAACACTTACCAAGTTGGAGATTTCAAATAGATTTGCAGTTCTAGAAAACACTGCAGAATTAGAAGCTAGGGATGATATGAATGTCGATAAAACCTGGGAAAATGAATGTCGATAAAACCTGGGAAAGCATTAAGGACAACATTAAAGTATCCGCAAAAGAAAAATTAGATCTGCTTGAACTGAAACCAAATAAACCATGGTTTGATGATGAGTGGATGAAATTGGTAAATCCAAAAAAGCAGGTGAAACTACAATGATTGCAAACTCCCAACGAAACTACTGTCAGAAATCTCAATAATGCTAAATGAGAAACCTCTAGAATCATTAGAAAAAAGAAAAGAAACTATCTCAAAGACAAAGTAAATGAATTAGAGGTATATAGTAAAGACAAAAATATTAGGGATCTGTACAAGGGAATAAACGAGTTCAAGAAAGGTTTTCAACCTAGAACAAACATATTTCAGGACAATGATGGCACTATACTTGCTGCTCCAAATAATATTTTGAATAGGTGGAAAAATTTCTTTAATCAATTATTAAATGTGCATGGAGATGTCCAAAGTGTAGAAAGTGAAATACTCACAGCAGAGCCATTGGTTGCTGAACCAACTCTAACAGAAGTAGAAACAGCTAGAGGTAAACTAAAAAACACAAATCTCCAGGCATTGACCAAATTCCAGCAGAATTAATTAAACCAGGGAGGGAGAGATTAAACTCAGAGATCCATAAACTCATTCTTATGATTTGGAGAGAGGAAGAATTGCCAAAAGAATGGAAAGAATCTATTGTTATTATACTGATCCATAAAAAGAGAGATAGGGCCGAGGAATTCTCTCTTATCAACATCATACAAAATTTTGTCCAATATAGATTAAAATACCAGTATAACAAAATTTAGGGGACCTCAGAAATGAATTTGTTATAGCAAAATTTTGTTATACTGAAATTTTACAGGTGTACAATGTTCTGGACTTTATTTTTTGAAAAAGTCCAAATAGTCACCAACCACTGCACATGAATTTAAAACAGAATCTGGTATACTGCTTTGTGATAGAACAAAATTTTGAAGACTAAGTTATGTGCCATGTGTCGCCTGCACAAGAGTCAAACTGTGTTGATCACTGTGTTGCACACCTTCCTCTTCAACCTCATCATCACATGGATTTCTATCACTCAAAAAGTCTGCCACAATTCCACCATCTGTGATTTCTTCTTCACTATGTATCACAGTCCACACTAACATAGTCATTAAGATTCACCCTTGCAGGCCCATCTTACTTTTCCAGTTCTCTTCTCTTTATATGTCATCTAGCACTTTTCTAAAGCAGTTAGCGATTATTATTTCTTCTTTAAGTTATTTCCATTCAGCATTCAACACTCAGCATTATTATCTCTCCCTGATGCAATATTACACAGCATACGCCGGAAAAAATAAAATTATATACAGGAAAATAAGCGAAATTTTATTTTGTTACACTGAAAGTTCTAAATTTGTTATAATGAAATGTTTTAACATATATTAAGTAGGGAAAAGGGAAGTGGACAATACATATTTTTGTAATACTGAAAGTTTTGTTATACTGGTGTTCGTTGAACTGGTATTTTTTCTGTACTTTTATCAAGATTAACCCAAATGCTGACGAAATTATTGGAGATCACCAATGTTGATTTAGGCGAAATAGATCAACCATTGATCAAATATTTTGTATTCACCAAATCTTTACTCAGTTAGGCGAGACCAATTGTACAATATCCTCATTGAGTTTAGGCTGGTCAAAATGTGTCTAAATGAAACCTATAGCAGAGTCAAGGTAGGGAAACTTATATCACATAGGTTTACCATTAAAAGCAGCTTGAAGCTAGGAGATGCACTATTGCCTTTACTTTTTAATTTTGCTTTTGAATATGCCATTAGGAAAGTCCTGGAAAACAAGGTAGGCCTGGAACCAAATGGCAGTCACCCTATTTTAGCTTATGCAACTGATGTTTGTCTGTTGGGCGATGACATAATCACAATCAAGAGAAATCCATAGAGTCTTTTCAATGCCTGCAGGAATGTTGGATTGGAAATTAATACGGAAAAAACTAAGTACATAGTCATGAAATGTCAAAATAATGCTTTACAAATTATTAGATTAGTCGGTAAATCATTCGAACAAGTGGATAAATTCATATATCTGAGAACAATAATTACAGATACAAATAATATTAAAGCTGAAGTTAAGCATAGACTCAAATCTTGTGATTACTTTTGACAGTATTTTGTATATGTTTGGCATCAGTGCGATTGGGTGGTAATTGTTTATGTCTGTTTTGCTGCCTTTTTTGTGTACTAGTATAATGTTATTCACGGTCCATTGTTTGGGTATCACTTCTGTTGATATTACTTCATTGAACAGTTCGGTTAGTGTATTTACCATAATGTCTCCTCCTACTTTCAGATGCTTGTTACTTATGTTGTCCTCGCCGGGGGTTTTACCCGTTTTTGCTTCTTTGATTGCTGCTCTGACTTCGTCCTTTACTATTGTCGGTACTTCTGCTACTAGTCCAGTCAATAAATGTCAAAAAACACCAAATAGAAAAAAAAATTGTGTAGTTTTGAAATTTTGCAGAGTTGTCGGAGGGAGTGTCCTGAACAACATACTAAAAGTCCCCGAAGGGGGTGTGAGCGGGGGGCAGGGGGCCCGCAGAAGGTCCCTTTTTTAGGTTTTTCGCTTATATCTAAACAATGGTGCATCGTAGAGGAAAAGTTGCTATATACAAAATTCAAGCTGATAAAATTTACTACAAGTTTATTCCTACACATTTCTTTCTGTTCCCAATAGTTTTCGAGATATCTGCCAGCGAAAATAAATTTTCGAAAAAATCTCTTCTCTACACGCTTTTCGACACACTTTGCATTCTAGCCCTTAGGTATACAGCAATATTCTCATGAAAGAAGTTGTAGGAAAATAAATTCGCTTTAAAATGAGTAGTCATTTGTTATTTTGTCTTCTAATGTTCAAAAGTTATAACAATTTTAAGTTTCGGTCAAATTTCGAGATTTCGAAAGATAACCGTACATCGCACTTTCTCTATACTTAGGGGTTATATCTTTGTATATAAGCTGTATATTGTGTATTTACATCATGAAACAAGTGGAGAAATATTAAAGTTGAATTCATTAAAAATCCGATCATGGTACAAGCACATTAAGTGTAATGGAAAATACATTATATTCCAGGCAAGAAAGGAAAAATAGGGCCAAAAAAAAATCAAGTTGTTTTGAAATTTGGCAGAGATGTGGGGGAAGGTGTCCTAAACAACATAATACAAGTCCCCGTGGATAGGGGGTGAGCGGGGGTGGGGGATGCTTTTAAATGTCATTTCCCTCAGTTTTCCCTAAATACACAAAAAAGTATGGGTGCTAGCAAAAAACAGTTTATGCACAAAATTAAACTTCATAAAAGTTCTTATTGATGGATTCTTGGAGTGGATGTGATTGTATTTCAATGATACTCGTGGATTCTTCTTGTAGGAGCATTTATTCTTTTTGCATCCATACACCACATGATCGGAAGACAGTGTGTAACAAGAAACAAAAAACGAAAATGAAAGCCATCTTAGCAGAGACAAAAAAAAAAAAAAAAAACACAGTACAGTCTCTGTTGCCAACATAACAAAATTGAACTTGACACAACCAAAGATAATAAAACATGTATTTAAATTATAACATGGATGTATAATCCAACACACCTCCCTAATTTAAATACGTTTCACACATAATTCAGAGACAAACTGTTTATGTTTAACAATAGGCAAAGATTTGGTCATAATATCAGCAACTAAATCATTAGTCTTTACATGATGCAATGTAACACAACCTTCTCTCACCTTTTCCTTTATAAATAAATCCCTTATATTTATGTGTTTAGTGCGCTTATGAGATTGTTCATCTTTCCCAATACTCAACGCTCCAATATCGTCATTAAAGATTTTTACACAGATCTTTCCTAAACCTAAAATCTCAAATACATTTCTGATATACAAGGATTCTTTGATTCCTTCTGTTATCCTAGATATTCAGATTCAGTCGAAGATAATGTTACTGTTTTCAATTGTTTAGACTGCCATGCAAAAACAGATCCACTCAATTTTATTACTTAACCTGTCTGAGAAAAACCTTTTTCAACATCACATGCAAAAGATGCATCAACAAAACATTCTACATTCAAGTTTCCACTTCTCTGAAATACAAGACCATTATCAATTGTACCAGCAATATATCTTAGCACTCTCTTACATGCAGTCCAATGTTCCTCTCCATAACAGTTATTATACTGACTTAGTTTACATACTGTATACATGAGATCTGGACGGGTTGATATTGCTAAATACATCAAAGATCCTATCAATTCTTGATATGGAATGTTTTCATCTCTTGTGTCATGCTTTGGTAATTCACGACCAGCTGACATAGGAGTACTTTTTGGAGTTACATTAGTCATGTTATACTTCTTTAATAATTCTAACTTGTACTCTTTTTGATCAAGTTTCAAAATACCATTCTCCTGATCATAGTTAATTCTCATTCCTAGACAATTTTTTATTTTTTCCAAAAATTTTACTTCATATTTCCTTCTTACAGCTTCATAGAATTTTTGCTTTTCACTCTCCCAATTAGAAAACAAAAAAATATCGTCCACATATAAACATAGATAAATGGCCAATGAACCCTTTCTCTTAACAAAAACACATGGATCGCACACAGATTGAACAAATCCCATTTCCTTAAAGAAATCTTTGATATTTTCATTCCATGAACGACTAGCTTGTTTTAAACCATAAATACTTTTTTTTAATGCACATACTTTACCATCTACAGCAAAACCTTCTGGTTGTTCCATGTAAATAGTCTCATTTAAGTTCCCATTTAAAAAAGCAGTAGTTATATCAATATGCTCCATGTCAAAACTTAACTCATTAGATATGGACATAATTATTCTTAAAGTTTCGGGGCGAATGACCGGTGAATAAGTTTCCTCATAATCTATTCCTTTTCTCTGAGAAAATCCTCTAGCAACTAGCCTAGCTCTATGACAATCATAATTTCCATCAGCGTCCTTTTTTACTTTAAATATCCATTTGCTTTTTACAACATTGTGATTTTTAGGCCTATCCATCTAATTCCCAAACATCATTCTTTACTAAAGCTTTATATTCTTTCTCCATAGCACGCTTCCAATCTGGATCTTTCATAGCACTTATTCCTGAACTAGGAGTGATACCTACAGTACTTAGAGCTGCAGAATTGTACATAACATAATCCTCATGCCATGCAGGTCTTTGCCTAATTCTTTGTGGCTTTCCTGAATCCTGATTTTCTGCATCTTGAAATTCATTACTATCTGTTTCAGACAAGATATCATCATTATTCTGATTACTGACATTTTTATGAACAATTACTTTTTTCTCAATGACATTATTCCCATCCCATTCTGGAACTAATTCATCAAATTCTGGAACAGTATTACTTCCATCAAGAATACAACCCAATTTATTTTCAATGAAAACAACATTTCTGGATATAATGACATGACCGGGACGGTTTGGATCAGCAATCCTATAACCCTTTGTTCTTTCACAGTAACCTTCCATGATCATTTCTTCAGATTTAGAATCAAATTTGTTTCGCTTAGTCTTTGGTACTAATGACATGACTTTACATCCAAATAATCTAATATTGGATAAATCAACTTTCTTACCAGTCCAAAGTTCCAAGGGAATTTTGTTACCTAAATCTACAGTGGGACTTCTATTTTTTAGATAAATAGCACAATTTACAGCCTCAGCCCAATATCTCTTGTCCAACTTAGCATTAATTAACATAGCCCTGGCACGTTCAACACACGTTCTATTAAGCCTTTCTGAAACACCGTTTTGTTCTGGAGTGTACGGAACAGTAAATTCTAGAACTATACCATGATCATTACAAAACTGTTTCATATCAGCATTATCATATTCTCTACCATTATCTGATCTTAGCTTTTTGATTTTACAATCTGTTTGATTTTCAACCATCAATTTAAATTCTTTGAACTTTTCAAAACAGTCACTTTCCTTTTTCATAAACTATACAAAACTCATTCTGGAATAATCATCGGTGAATGTAACAAAACATGTAGCTTGACCATAAGACAATGCATCCTTCTCTGGATAACATACATCACTATGAACTAATTCCAATAATTTAGTTGCCCTAGTGGCTGGTTTGTTAAATGGCAATTTACTGTGTTTTCCCTTTATACACAGAATACAAGTTTCATTTTTAGATGGAGTGAAAGTGATACCATCAGCTAAATTTCTCAACTCTTTATAGTTTAAATGACCCATTCTTTGATGCCATAATTCCTGAGAATTTTCAACTGACAATTGCAGCAAAATTACTTTCATTTGCCATATCATTTTCACTTCAACATCATCATACGCAGTAGCAGTAGATATGCCTTCCCTATCTAATTTGTAAATTCCATTTACTGCACTACCGGTTAATATCCTCTCACCTATAATTTCTATGTTTTTCAGAAAAACATTTACTCCTTTTTTCATCAAATACTATGACATTACCTTTCTTTGCAATTTGATGAACTGACAATAAATTAGCTGCACTATCCGGACAAAATATTACGTCTAAAATAGTAGCCTTGGTTAAGCCTTTGTTATTTATCATTAAAGTAACATCACCTACACCTTCACTTTTCATGACAGTATTGTTTGCAACTAAAATTTCTCGTGATTCATCACGATTCACAAAATCTGCAAGATCCTCTCTATGAGAAATTGATTTGCTACAGCAACTATCAAAATACCACTCATCTCTACCTAAATTTGCACTAGACATAGCGAAGCCTGACATAGCTACAGTCAATAAACCTATATCTTTGGCATTATTACCTGAAGAATTCTTCGAAGAACTTGATTGATGATTTCCACCCTTCTTCTTTTCCTTCTTCATTTTCTTCCATTCTATACAGTCAGGTTTCTTATGACCTTGCTTGTGACACTGATAACAAGTGGGCACAAATACACTAATTTTCTTCTTTGGTATTGACCTTGCTGTAAGAGCTGTCTCACTTTGTCGCTCCCTTGTTCCCTCATCATAGTTATGAAGAAAAGCTAACACACTTTCCAGAGTCACTTTAGTATTTACAGCACCATATGAAAGTATGAGTGAAGTGCAAGAGTCTGGAAGTCCATGCAAAAGCATAGCACCAATTTTTTCATTAGTATAGCCTACACCACAATCCGCTAGTTCACCACGAACAGTAAGCATATGGTTTACATACTCGTCTACTGATTTGAAGTCATCAAGTCTGGCTCTGTAGAGTTGCCTCTCCTGTATTAATTGACCCGCAACACCCTGCTCACCAAAATCTTTTCCAAGTTTATCCCATGCTGCCTTGGCTGTCGTGATCCCCAAGATTCGAGAATGTATAGGAGTTGCCACCGCCATTCCAATCTTGGCAAGTGCCCTTTGATTGTGAATAGTATTGCTATCAGTTCCTTCAACAGCACCCCAAAGTCCACAATCAATTAGAAAACACTTCATTTGGAATTTTCAGGTTGCAAAATTGTTACGTCCTTCCAGCTTGTTAATCCCCAGTACTCCAGATACAGACAAGACAGTAGTTGTCGTAGTGGCACCAGTTTCTGCTTCCGTTGCCATGTTTCTTGAAGTTTCCGTCTTTTATGTCGAATTTCTAAGACAAAATCTAGACAATAATCCACAATACCTTATCGATGTTGCACTCTGGCTCCATACGCTAGGTTATATCTCCACTTCTTAATTATTTTTGAAGTGTTGATTTCATCATGTCGAAATATAAATCACTCACAAAAAGTCCTGGTAATATGTTCTTGGAAGATAAACTAATCGTCCTGGGCCCATAACCTGATGGATTCTTGGAGTGGATGTGATTGTATTTCAATGATACTCGTGGATTCTTCTTGTAGGAGCATTTATTCTTTTTGCATCCATACACCACATGATCGGAAGACAGTGTGTAACAAGAAACAAAAAACGGAAATGAAAGCCATCTTAGCAGAGACAAAAAAAACAAAACACAGTACAGTCTCTGTTGCCAACAAAATTGAACTTGACACAACCAAAGATAATAAAACATGTATTTAAATTATAACATGGATGTATAATCCAACACTTATAAAATTGATCTGAATGATATTTCTGTAGAATTAATAGTTCAGGAAATAAAAGGATATGAAGTATGACATAGTTCTGGAAATTCTGTTTTACATATACCTATACATTATATTTTTTTACAAAAAAGAGAGCAGATGATAATTAAATTAGCATGATGCCAAGCAAGCAAACTAGTTCTTAGAATAATATTCGTACTAAAGGTAAACTTCACACATAAAACTCATTACTACTATTATTATTATTATTGTTATTATTATTATTATTGTTATAAAGCTTATAAACATCACGTGGTATGAGTGCATTTTATAACAAATATAAATCAGGCCTATTAGCCATTATATTTTTTGCTTAAAATATAATTTGGAAAAATTGTAAAGAGTTAGATACTTTTAGATATTATAAGACCTAGTAGGCCTACATAGTACTTTAAATAAATGTTTGGTTACCTTATTTTTTTCAGTCTCCAATACTGGAATCCTAGTACATTGATAAGTTAGGGTTATATTTTTCTATCTACCGAACACTCAGTATTTATACACATATTCAACATTGATTAAAGAGTGCCTAAACAACTTATTTTGCTCGGATGTCATCAATTTTAAACTCATCTCCTTCTTCCAAAGGAATACTGTTGGTGCATGTACCATGACAGGTTCCACAAACGTATGAGCATTTAATACCACCTTTTCGGCATCCATATCTTCCACCACACCGAGTTGCACAGTGACAAAATAAGATGTGCAAATATTTTCAGGAGTCACATAAACAAGTAAACATTTATTTAAAGTAATAGATAGGTTTACTATCTTAAAATTCCTAAATATATCTAATTCCTTACCATTTTTCAAAATACCCTTAATTTTTTAACGAAACAAAAAACAGCTAAACTTTACAACAAGAATATTATTATTGTTAGTAATTCTAATAATAATAATAAGTTTTATGTGTAACGTTAACCATTAGTAAGTATATTTTTCTAAGAACTAGTTTGCATGCTTGGCATCATGCTAATTTAATTACTTTAATTAATTAGCTTGGCATCATGCTTCTTTTTTGTTAAAAAATATAATATATAGGTATATGTAAAACAGAATTTCCAGAACTATGTCATACTTCATATCCTTCTATTTCCTGAACTATTAATTCTACAGAAATATCATTCAGATCAATTTTATAAGAACTTTTATGTAGTTTAATTTTGTGCATAAACCGTTTTTTTTGCTAGCACCCATACTTTTTTGTGTATTTAGGGAAAACTGAGGGAAATGACATTTAAAAGTGTCCCTCACCCCCCGCTCAACCCCTATCCATGGGGACTTTTATTATGTTGTTTAGGACACCTTCCCCCACATCTCTGCCAAATTTCAAAACTACATGTTTTTTTTTGCCCTATTTTTCCTTTCTTGCCTGGAATATAATGTATTTTCCTTACACTTACTGTGCTTGTACCGTGATCGGATTTTTAATAAATTCGACTTTAATGGTTGTGTGATATTTCTCCACTTGTTTCATGATGTAAATACACAATATACAGCTTATATACAAAGATATAACCCCTAAGTATAGAGAAAGTGTGATGTACGGTTTTCTTTCGAAATCTCGAAATTTGACCGAATCTTAAAATTGTTATAACTTTTGAACATTTGAAGACAAAATAACAAATGACTACTTATTTTAAAGCTAATTTATTTTCCTACAACTTCTTTCATGAGAACATTGCTGTAAACCTAAGGGCTGAAGCGCTAGAATGCAAAGTGTGTCAAAAAGCGTGAGGCGAAAGAAATTTTTTCGAAAATTTTGTGTTTTCGCTGGCGGATATCTCGAAAACTATTTGGAACAGAAAGAAATGTGTAGGATCAAACTTGTAGTAAATTTTATCAGCTTGAATTTTGTATATAGCAACTTTTCCTCTATGATGCACCATTGTTTAGATCTACGCGAAAAACCTAAGAAAGGGACCTTTTGGGGGCCCCCCTGCTCCCCGCTCACCTCCCACCTTCGGGGACTTTTAGTGTGTTGTTCAGGACACTCCCTCCGACAACTCTGCAAAATTTCAAAACTACAAGATTTTTTGGTTCTATTTTTAGTTCGTTGCCTGGACTATACTTCTTCTATGGGTTTGGAGGTGAATAGTGTTGTCTTTGTTGGCGTTGGGGAAAGTACTACAGTATAAATCTTCATAAAATTTTGTTGCTGTTTCGACTATTTCTTCCCTTGCTGTTATTTTCCTTCCATTATTGTTCTGTATCTGTGTTACCAGTACTTTTCCTTGGCTTAGTTTTTCTTTAGTTTTTTAGTTGATTTCCTCTTGTTCAACTCGCTATCTATTATTCTCAATTTGTATTCTTGTAAATCCTTCTTTATTGCTAATTTTGTGCCCATTTATTTCATTGTATTTTTTCTTGTGCTCTTCGTTTTCATCTCTTATTTTGTATGCTTCTTCCCTTCTTTTCATTAGTGATAGGGTGTTGTTGCTAAGTTTAGAGATCTTTCTCCTAGTACTGTTCTTCACTTCTATCTTGATTGCTGCTTCTACAAGGCTTTTCTCAATCCCTGAATAATTCAGTTGTGTGTTCTTTGCCGTATTAGGTGCCACCCTTTGGAGGTTTTGAGCTATTTCCTCTTCAAATTGGTTGATGTTGAGTACCTCGACCTTTGGAAGTGTTTGCTTCAGTCTCTTTCTTCTTATCGTACTTCTTTTGATGTTTATCATGGCTCTGACCATCCTGTGGTCTGAATCGAAATTAGACCTTTTACTATTCCTATGTCTCTTATAACGTGCATACTGTCACACAATATGAAGTTTATTTCGTTCTTCACTTCTCCGTTGGGCGCTCTCCATGTCCATCTGTCTTTCGCTTTTTTCTTAAAGAAGCTGTTGGCAATTTTCAGATTTTGTCCTGCTGCAAATTGTATGAGGTGTGTTCCTCTAGCGTTCCTTTCTCCTATTCAATATGGTTCTGTTTGGCTTTCTCTTTCATCTTGGTTGTGGCCTATTATACTGTTATAATCTCCTATGACAAAGTTTATTGTGGATCTATATGCGTTCATTGTGTCATCTAGCTGATCGTAGAATACCTCTACTTCTTCATCACAATGGCTCGTTGTTGGTGTGTATGCTTGGATAATTGCTATTTGTGTTCCCTTGAGGTTTATTCTTACTGCAGCGATTCTTTCCGATTTTCCTATTACTTCTTTGACTTTATGCTTGATTTACTTTGAGAATATGAAGCTACTCCTTTTTGGCCGCCCGCTTGTCCTGTGTAGTGCACCGGGGGTTGAGACTTGAGGAAACTAGGGGGGGGGGGAGTCTGAAAACAGTAGTTTAACTATGGGACAGGGCTCATCTGGCCCAAAGGTCTGTAAAAAATATTTAAGAAGCCTTTGCGCCAAGGGAATAAGAATAGTCATAAACTGTGGGAAGCGTACTGTATTATAAAATAAAATCCAGTTTCATTGGTCTTTAGTTAAATTCCCAGCCATGGCAACACAAACTAACAACAATCACAACATTTATTAAATAAAAGGCCAACAAGGCTTGGAATGGCTTGGAAACTTAATAATGAGATAAGTAGCCATAAAGATCAAAATTACTCATCTCAATCCACCATATGACCAATTACACAACTGTATACCGTACCTACTTATGCCCTCCCCTGTATGTAAATAATTCTAAATCGAGAAGTGAAACTAATGTAAATATAAAATAATAAATGGGCTAAACAACGGGTAAGATTTCCAAGAGGACTAAAACCAAACAACTAACAGAAAAACATTGAAATCCATTTTCCTATTGTAGGGATCCAGGCCCGTTGAGGATCAGAAATGTAGGCCGGTGTCCCTAACAGAATTTGCTATATAATTTTCGGAGGACCACTGGATTATAATCCAGAAAATATATGTGCTTAGTAGTGTAGGAATATTGAGGGAAGCAGGAATAATGGAGAGAGAGTATTGTTTTATTCTTCTTTGATTGTAGATTACTGCTTCTCTTCTTACTCTTAGTTGTGATTGGCATTAACCAATGTTTAATTATAATCTGCTATCATTGCTAAGTAGATTTCTGGAGTGATACAAGGTTCATTTATTATTATAATATAATATGGTTTGTTTTCTACAACAACAATCCAAGTTTCTTTATTTTTTGTTCCAATAGTTACAATTCTTTAGAATAATTGAGCAGTATTGGCTCAAACTACTACTGCAGTATAGGCTACTCTGTCTGTCAGTAGGAAAAGAGAAGCTGCAATTATTTGCCAAAACTTCTTAACGTGATAAACACAGAATTACTTTGTTACAAGCAAGAATGTTAGACCATATTTTTGGTCTTTAATAAATTGTTCAAGATTTACTACGGCAGCATATTTAGCTTGCACGTAGGGAAAAAGAGGAGCTGCAAGGATGCCAAAACTCCTTACAATTATGCATGCAGAATTACTTTATAATAACATAAAGATGCTAAGCCTTGCTTGGCTTTTGTAAATTAATGCAATGTTTGGATTGGAATTACTTAACTTGCATGTCGATTACATCTGATGAGAATGTGACTGCATTTAGCCGGACTGTAGTTAAGGGATGTACAGTTATTGAAGCTGAAGTTCTATGTTGCTGTAGATCATCCTGAACGGTGGCCAGTAGCGAGTCCTTCCATGGCTACAAGCTACGCTCCACAAAGTTCCAGGGCTGCTGCAATTCCAGTCTCCAAACTGGCTATGCGTTGAATATCTGCGTTGTTTCCATGCTGTAGTCTCGTAGGTGCTGTGGTGTAACTGTACTACTAATATGCAGACTTGTGGTCTGTTGCTAAATTGGGGCTGTGCCCTTACGAAGCGACGATCGGTGAGGGAATGAGAAAAGTCTAACGGCCAAAATGCGTTCACATAATCATCTTACAAAGAGTCAGGTTCTAGAATCTCATGGAAGGCTCTTCCTGGAGTTTCGAGTAGCTTCCATCCAGAATAAGAGTATTCTTAAAGCTAATAACATGCTGGAATTATTCTGTAACATAAAGAATCTGCATGTGAACATTTACATTCTAATTGTAATGTATAATTACACAGAAATGTGATAATTTTAATGCGGTAAATAATCGATCTGTTCATAAAGCTGCTCCTACAATCAAGTACAATGATCGATAGGACGCTTCTAAGTGAGCTAATGTATTCTGTCTGTAGTGCCAAGTAAATGTTAATGAGCTGTCACTCGACTTATCGATATTAGTTCGATGTCGGCAATGCAGCTTTCTATTGCTAATTAACATTAATTACTGTATTTACTGCTAATAGCCAATAATAACTGGAATAAATATGTAGAATTATTCCTCAGATAATAATATTATGGCCCATAATAAATATTTGTTTTATCTGAACGTAGATAAATGAATATAAGTGTGCTAAGAATTCTGTTTGCTAGTAACTGGCATCAGTGCCATCTAGTGACTTGTGTTAATACTTCGTTACTAATATTTGCTATAAAAGTATAGTAAATAGGCTCTAAGCTGTACGAGCTTACACCTATAATATTTTTAATTTAATGCCAACTTGTGTGTACTAAATATTAATAATAATAATAATAATAATAATATTTTATTGCCAATAGAACTTGAAAATACAAGTTTTCTGACATTGTCAAAATTATATCTAATTACATAGGCCTATTTCTAACTAAAGCTATACATAAAATTCCTTAAGATTATACAGAGGCATGCTTAACAAGTACTGCTTTAACACGGATTTAAATCTTGTTCCTTGGAGTGTTTTTATGTCTCCAGGCAGCTTGTTGTATAGTCCTATTCCAGTTGTGTATGGATCTTTTTTCATAGATTCTTTATTGTACTGTAAATGGTGTAGATCTAATTTTCCTCTGGTGTTGTAAGTATGAATGTCTTGATTGCTCTTGTTCCTTCCACTACACCTGATTAGCAAAATCACTCTATATACATACAATGAATAAACAGTAAATATCTTCTCAGTTTTGAAAACATCCCTACATGAGTCCCTGTTTTTTAGTTTATACATTTGTCTTAAACACTTTTTTTGCAATATTAGGATTCTACTTAGTTCCCCACTATTACAGCCTCCCCAAACTTCTATGCCATACAGTATATGTGGAAAGATAAGTCCATAGTACACCAGTCTTAGTTCAGGAATGTCTGCAATTTTTGACATTTGTCTTATCACATACAACCCTTTACTTATATTTTTGCACACATTTTGTACATGTTCCCTCCATGTCAGATATTTATCTATGTAGATCCCTAGAAATTTATGGCTGTAGCCTTCTTGGGCTGTGACACCCATGGAGTTTAATTGGAATGAGGTATTCCTATTTAATTTACTTAATTCAAATTTAATGATACTCGTCTTGTTAGGGTTACTTGCAAGCTGTATTGAATTAAAATATTCATGAATACTATCAGACTGGGCAGTTGTGATTGCCTGTAGTAAGTTGTCATCCTCTACACTGCAGATTATTGAAGTATCATCAGCATAGCTAATAATCTTACACATATCCAATGGTTTAATGTCATTAACGTATAGTATAAAGAGAAGAGGTCCCAGAATTTCAAAGAAATTATTAAACCAAATAACTGTGGGATTTTTTCATATTCATACATTTAGTGTTGTGAAAAATGTTATTTGATTATTTTGTTATTAATTGAACATGGATTTTTGAAGAAGATATAATTGGGGATTTTCAATAAAAAGAAAAAGCTGTTTTTAAAAATATCGCTGTAAAGAATATGAACACAATAAATTTAAAGTGCAAACTAATTAAGTCTGAATCATTAATCTTTGGAAATTATTTATATAGGCCTATTATTATTTATTGTACCAAGATTTTGTTCTAATAGACATATTAGAAAGCAAGTTTACTTTTCAATCAAATTTCTCTTAATTTCCTGTATGTTGCCAAATTAATAAATTATTTTTTTCCACAGGTTGAAAATGCACTTTTGGCTCATTGGTGGTACAAATCAACTTTCAAAGACTATCCAGCATCAAGAAAAGCTATTATACCTTATGTACTTTAAATGTGATAATGTTATTCAATTTAATAAAAGGGATCGGAGCAACATAGTGATAAATCTCATTTTTATCATTTTAAGCCAGAGCCAAGAAAAGTTTGTTCAAATCCTGAGACTTATCTGTTTTGTGTATAAAATTCCTTTTTCATT
Source organism: Ectobius pallidus (assembly GCA_964059195.1). NCBI lineage: Eukaryota > Metazoa > Arthropoda > Insecta > Blattodea > Ectobiidae > Ectobius > Ectobius pallidus. Next base: position 43,495,819 of record CAXKWD010000008.1, read on the forward strand.
CTAAGTACTTGTTACAGTTCTTTGAACAAAATATTACAGCATCATGATGATAATGATTGTTTTAAGTTAATTATAATGTTTTTATCACTGATATGTCCTTTGATTTGTTGGTTATGACTTTGTTGCCCCAAACTATGAGGATATTTCTTTGGTTTGTATATTGTTATACTTTATGCTATCTCAACTTGTTTTTAATTTAAAACCAAACACATGTCTAATTCACTAAATACAGTTAAGAAAAGAGATGGGTGAGGAGATCTACTCATTGTAGAAGATTCTTAATACTCCAAACATTCATTCAGTAACAGAAAAGATTCAGTAAGATAATTATAGGGTTAAGCATGAAGGCTATTATGTGGATTTGTCTAGATAACTAAATAAAAGTCAGTAACAATCAAAATAGCGGCCAAGGTTAATACAGATTAAGTTTGAAGGAACATAATCATAACCCTCACTTCTTCTTTTGATGAATTCTCTGAACTCTTTTGACTTTGATCTGGATCATCAACAATGTCGTCCTCACTAAAGTCTTCAGAGAAGTCCAAACTGGAAAGAATCCATTTTTCTAACTTCTTACTTGGCTATTGCTGCATCCAGTCATATTGACATTGTGGGTTATGATTATATTGCCTCCAAACAAAAGAAGAAACTTTCATGTTGCAATACTGTCAATCGAATCTCAAGCAGTGCCTGTTGACAATTGCAGCAAATTGTTATTGAGGAGTTACAAGAGAAGTGTAGTAGGTTGCAGTGGCATACTTAACTCTATTTTGTACAAAATGAGGACTTATCACTATGTTGCCTTGACCCTTTTTCCTAAAGATTTTCCATGATGAATTATGGGACATGTGACAGACTTCATTCAAGGAATCAATTTAGATGCAATTTTTTTAAAGTACAGGGTGGCCCATATGTCTTGTTACCCCCATACTTTTACATAACTTTATAAGAATGCAATATAATATAATATAGTATAAGGTAGTATGGATTCAACGTCAACCAGGATGGTCCATATTTACGCATCCAGAAGGTGACCACCAGCAACCGTGAAAGAGCTCAATGATGATGATTATGCGCAAGATTGTTGGAGGTATTTCCGACACTCCAGCAGCGGGCTGACCTTTTCTATGTTTATGTGTGGTCCATTATTACAAAGAGCTGGAACATAACCCCCCACATGTGATGATCTGGGTTGCTATGTCCGCTAAACACTTGATAAGTCCCAATTTCTTTCATGACGAGTCAATCAAAACTCCTATCTCGCCATGTTACAGACATTTTTGTTCCAGAACTCCAAAGAATGAATCTCCTGGAACGTTCCTGGTTCCAACAGGATGCAGCACTGCCCCACTATGCCATCACTGTCAGGGAATATTTAAATGAAGTGTTTCCCAGTAAGTGGATAGGACGCGGATCGGTACATCTTCCGGCGCCTCTGGATTGGCCTCCCAGAAGCCCTGATCTCTCGTGTTGTGACAATGCCCTGTGGGGCATTATTAAGGAGAAGGTATCAAAACGAGGATACCAAACAACAGAACAATTCAAGGACGCTATTAGGACTGCCTTTGATGCAACAATCAACAGAAATGTGCTTCGTAAAATATCACACAAGTCATGATGACGCATCATTTTGTGCCACGAAAATAATGGTGGTCACCTTCTGGGTGCGTAAATATGGACCATCCTGGTTGCCGTTGAATCTATACTACCTTATACTATATTATATAATACTAGCTGAAAAGGCCCGGCATCGCCCGGGCTTTGTATTTTTTAATTTGAAATTAGCTTATGGAGGACTTTCGATTTTGAAACTCTAGGTCCTTATATAATATGTATGTAGAACTTGAAATGAAGAAAAAGATTTATCACACTCAAAATATTCCATCAGAAAACGCTAGATATAGCTTTTTATGGCTCATAGAGGATGTCGAATGCTGCATTCTGTTGCTTCTACACATCATGCCTGGGTGGGGTTGAAATAAGAAGAAACATAAATTTCATAAGATTGCATTGGCTTGACGGAAAATGTTATTTCTCATTCTCATGTTACAACCGTTTCGGGGCTGAAATAAAAGAGAAATGCAGTATCACTTTCATACTTTCCTCCCCTAAAACCCGGGACATAATATACTGCGAGCATAGGACTCAAAATGTTCCATCCCATGCTTAGGGCCTATGATAAATCTCAACTAATACAAAGCCTATGGATAACGTATCAGCGGAAAGGATTATTTACAGACTTCTTATATAGCATACTCACACACTTAAGTTATCCCTGCAATATGACTTCTTATTCTACATCAAAATGTGAAGTGAGAAAATATTTCTTATGTCGAGGGTAGAGAAAGTTATGTGACTTCATCACACTGTGCTTTATTTTCGTGGATTTCATTTTCAGTAATTATTTTCGCCAATATATTACATCAATGGAATCATAATTCGTTAAAGTTCAACATTATATAGTTGTCAAGGCCTTATGTGATAACAGTAAACAACACACTGTTGTCATGTGAACTAAACAGCATTTCATTTTTTTCAGTATAATATTCTCAGAAATTATATAATTTTCAAGGGAAGGAGTATTTTGTTTGAATTTTAATGTTGACCGCTTTACTTCCCGGGCTTAACTGGGCATGTGTGCAAAATCCCGTGTAAATTGGTAAAGAAATGTAGATTTGATAAGGAACAAACATACATACATACATACATACATACACACTTTCGATTTTATATATTAGATGTATTTATAAAGTTATGTAAAAGTATGGGGGTAACAAGACATATGGACCATCCTGTACTGTACCAAATTTGTCCTTTGTTTCGACATAATCCTTGATGTAATTGGACCTTCCCAGTGGCTTTATTCCAAATTGAACTGTAGGTCCCCTCTGCCAGTAGCATTATCAAGATTGTCATAGGAGATACTGGGGGTACGCCGTAGTGTAGTGGTTGAGGCGCTGCGCTACAAACCAGAAGGTCGCGGGTTCGATTCCTGATGAGGTCGTTGATTTTTTTCAATTGGCCTATCCTTCTGGTGGCACTATGGCCCTGGGGTCGACTCAGCCTCTAACATAAATGAGTACCAGGAGCAATCCTGGGGGTAAAGGCGGCCGGTGCGTAAGGCTGACAACCTTACCACCTTCATGTGCCGAATGTCCAAAATCTGGGAGCCTCAACCTCCTGGAACCCTCTGGGCCTCCATGGCCTGTATAGGGATCACTTTACTTTTTACATAGGAGATACTGGTATTTACCTCACAAATGGATTCACTCACTTTGCCATGTAGGTGAAGGACAGGAAGATTTGATGGAAATAAATGGAGAAGGGTTGAAAAACATCAATTTTTAAATTTTATAAGGTAGAAATTTTCACATAACATTTATTATAATGAAGTGAGTGTGAAGAAAATGATTTGGGTCTGTATATATATAAATAGTCTGAAGGCTAAGTGGTTACTCTATAATGCTAATCGAAAATCACTGAAGTAAGAATCTGAAAGCCTGTAGACCCCTTTCAGACGAGGTGGTTTGGTTGATTCAACTAAGTTGCCTAGTTGACTCTCAACTAGTTCACTTCCATGTGAAAACTCTTTTTGTTCTGTTTTCACACCAGGCAACTTGTGGAATCAACTTTTCTTCCCAACGGGAGGTCAGTACGATGTTAGAACCCAAGGAAGCAGGAGCACTTCTTGAGCATACTCTCCTGCAAGAAGAAAAATAAAAATAAAATGGAGGAAGCCCAGTCGAAGAAAAGTGTGGGTTCACCTGTTGTTACAAAATTGGGAAGCGGGCGCTTTCTCTTTATTATATCCACAAGGATAAATTCTTTTTGGCAGGCTCCATGCTGTTAAAATCGCCATAGCATTTTTGTGCCATTTCCCTCCTTTTAATTTTGTCACTATATTCCTCACACCTCATATCCCATATTGCTGGATTACTACGAATGTCTCCTGTGAATTGTTCTACATTGAAACCGACAGATGGAACACCCTCCATTTTGATCTCAGTTGACTCAACTAGGCAACTGGTGTGAATGAACAAATGTCGAGTAGTGTCTTTTGAGTTGAGTCAACTAGTTAGGATGAGAACGTTAATGACACAGGTGCCTGCTGGCCACCTGCCTGAGCGGACGAGTTGACTGCGTGTGAAAGGGTTCGTGCGATTCCCAATCATTTGCTACATTGTTACACTCCTTGACACACGTCCGTGGAATCAACTAGTTGCCTTGTCTGAAAGGGGCCTTAAATTCCTCTACACTTCACCATAACTACTCTTACACCTACCTTGAAATAACAGGAATGAGACAAGGAAGTATATGTGGGCTGATAATCCTAAAGATCCATCATTACTAGTCAGCATGGGGGGGAGGGGTGTACAAATATGAGTTCAAAATAGGAGACATTCAAAATTCCAGAAAAAGTCAACAGCTTTAACAGCAAATGCCCATAACAAGTCCCAACCACAACAATAAAGTGATATATCAATAAATACTAAAAAGCTTAGAAAATTGACAACAAGTCCCTATACAATAAGGGAATGCCAAACTAGTAACATACAAATATACAAATGAACCAGTAAAGTATATAAATGAATAACTAGTGCCACAGGTAATTAACAAGAATTCAATACTCATCACCAAGATTATACATCTAAGCAAAAATACCGAAGGAATAGGTGCTAATCCTCAAATAAGATGGTCCAATAAGGGACTACCCAAATCCTACCAATGTAGACAAAATATAGAATAATAGGTTAATACCAAATTTAACAAATTCAAGAATTATTAGTTCCTAACTTCCTAACTCAAGAAGTAACAGACGCAATGGGTATGACTTATTTGAAGTTACTCTGACTCATGATTTATAAATTAATGTACTCGGGTATATGACCCTTAATTGCAAATCCTAATAAAGATTTGAAATCTGGAAGACTAAAGTATGGATACTAAAGAGCCAATAAGAATAATTGAATTAAAATTAAAAATGAAAATAATTACTGAAAAGGCAGCTGTATTAGCTTATAGATACTAAGATAACCAAATTTCTAAGTAGAGACTGAAATATAAGTCGTTACAATCAGTTATAGTGAAAAATCATATTATTTAATCATAATGCAATAATTATAATGAAAGACCCAAAATAGATAATGGGGGAATAGAGTCAATGAATTAATACAAAATGGAAAATCTAAATAAGTGAAAGAGAATTGCTTATAAGCCCCATTAATTTAAATTAGAAAATATTTAATGAGGATAGAATATAAACAGACTGAAACCTAAATAATTACTGTCTACTGCCTCAAGGTTTTAGTGATAAATACAGGCCATGAAATAGAAGATATGTATAAGTAATGTAATTTTTTGTAAATAAATCCCAAGAATTTTAATTTAGAAATTATTAAATAATGATTTACTATTTACAGACCTAGAGCTAAATAGTTATTGGGTACCGGTACTGACTGAAGGCAATAAAGAGAAATAGAGACAATGAAATGGAAAATCTGAATAATTAATATAAATATTTCGTAAGTCCCAACAATTTGAATTTAGAAAATATCAAATACCAATTTAATATTTAAAGATTGAGAGCTAAATAATTATTGGACACTGACTTAAAGTATTAATCAGTACCGGCAATGAAATGGAAAATCTGAATAAGTAAGATTATTATATGGTCACTATACTCTTATTTGCAAAATAATTTACTGAACATTTCATTTAGGTAATAGCATACAACAATCCCAGCTATATAAACTATGAGAAATACCTTTTTTTTTTTTTTTTTTACTATATATTTTGACCGATCAGTAAACACTATACAGGCCATTGTAAAACTCTATATCATCACATAATAATAACCTGTTGAGGTACGCCTTAGTCAGCTCCTCTAGCTAAAACACAAATTGATAACAAAGTTGCGTTTGTGCACATACTGTTTTCTGATATTTAACAGTTAAGATAGTAGGCTTATTTACACAGAATTATCACTTTCTTCTAGTTCACTTAGTTCGTCTGTTAATTGACGAATGGAAACAGATTTACGTGCTGCCATTTTGGAATGTAGATGACAAAAGAGAGATAACGAATTGCTGGATTGTTGGCAGATGCGAATTTATAAAACTGATAATGTGAGGGATCATTCTGTTTAAAAGATCACCAAGAAAAGATGAAACAGTGGAATCTGAAGGTGGAGGAATTGAGGGCTGACTTTCATTAAACACAGAGTTATTCACCGCATCTGCAAAGCTGCGATGTGACAAACCTGACGACTGTCTAGACGATGGTTGTTGCTGATGTCTTTGTTCAGTATTTCCTTGAGAAGTTGATTGTTGAGGCAGATAGACTGAAGAAGTGGGAGTAGCACGAGAAGTTCTCTCCGTAGGCTGCTGTTGCCCTAATCTAGAATTGTTATGCGACTGAAATAATCTTTCTTTTAGTTGTAAATAGTGCCTACACCCTCTATAGTTTGCAGGGTGTTCTTCGTGGCAGTTCACACACTTCGGAGGATTTGTTTTGGGTTTGGGGCATTCAGAAAAATGGTGAGCTTCCAAACACCTCACACAACAAGGTTGAAGCTGGCAATAGTTTTTAGTGTGCCCATAGTTTTGGCAACGACTACACTGCGGTATTTCTTTCGATTTTCTTCTGATTTCAACTTTAATTACACTATAGAGCAGTCGTGTTAAATTTAAAATAGATTTACCTTTATCATTTTCATCTAGTTCTACTGCGCAAAGTGGTGTTGGTTGCTTGTTTCTCCCTAGGAGACGTGTTACTTTATGTACTGGGTAATTCAGTTCTTGTAGTGCATCTTTAATCTCTTGCTCATCTAATGAGTAAGGCAAATTCCTTATAATCACTCCAAACTTCTTATCAGCGGGGTTTTTGTATGTAAAATATTGTTGTTTGATGGAATCAAAATACAAGGTCAGAGCTCGAAAATCATCCGTTGTAGATGAGTAAACTTTTATTGTCGATCCTTTCAATTCAGAGTGAAACTCAGATTTAACATGATTGTGGATGTGTTGTATAAGGAGTTGATAATTTGCAATATTATGCAAACAAATGGGAGGTATTTTTACTTTACTATCCTTAGGGACATTATCTACTTCCCTTATATCATCATGTTTCGCTAATGCTTGAAATCTATTATGAACAGGAATAGTAGGTACAAATGAACTTTGCACTGATGAGTCAAAACAGGGACGCTTGTTACTTTGTGAAGTAGAAGCAACATTAAGCATGTCATTTGTGTTAAAACCCGTTTTGGTTGCATTACTACTCTGTGATAGTAACAACTTAGAATGTTTGACAGGATTAATTGATAGTAACCACTTAGAATGTTTGACAGGATTAATTCTTGCCATTTTCGTCGATTCCTCAACTGTCATTTGTTTTATATGAATATGCTAATTGTTGGGAAACTCATGAAGGTTATGTTGAGTAGGAGTTGTCTCACTCGCCTTATTTAATTCATAATCATTATTTGTAGTTTCCATTTGAGAACTGTCTTCTTATATTGATAAGCACTGATCAGTCATGTTTAAACTCACGTGTATATTTCCAGAGGAATCTCTATATGAGTTGACATCCATGCCGGTGGCTATGGAACTAGTGTTGAACTGACACAAATCAGTAAAAGTATTAATTATAACACTGCCACTAGTGTTTATAATTTACACACAAACGCCTTAAAGTAATATAACACATTATTACCATTGAAAGTTTAATTTAATGTTCGTGTTATTAAAATAAATATATTCTTTGAAATCGCTTCCAGCAACCATTATGGGAAATACCTGAAGTGAAAACAGCTTAACATTCAGGGAGGTTATCAAAATTATGAATGAAAAATACCATAAATAATCAGTTAATGGAAAATCTGAATAAGTAAGGTTATTATGTGGTCACTATACTCTTATTTGCAAAATAATTTACTGATCATTTCATTTAGGTAATAGCATAAGTAGGCTAACTTATACAACAATCCCAGCTATATAAACTATGGGAAATACCTGAAGTGAAAACAGCTTAACATTCAGTAAAATCACAGGTTATCAAAATTATGAATGAAAAATACCATAAATAATCATGCATATGCAAATAATGAGAACTATGAAAATTATTAGAAAGGCATAGTATGAATAGTGCAGCATATAAAGAAATCACAGCCTTCAAATTTAAAGACCTAGCTTAGCATATGCTGCATTCAGTTTATATACGAGAATATGTATGTATGAATATATATATAATTTGTAGCAGGAACTGTACCATAAGAGACCTTCAGTTATATATACATATACACAAATTTATAGCAGGACCTGTACCATAAGAGATCTAGTTGGCCTATGTACAAGAATCAATGTATGCACTTGCTTTATAATTAGCCTCACATGTAATATGAAACAAGGGAGTGCTGTTCCAGAAGTATATGAAGATTAAATAGGAAATAGCACAACTTTGTCTAATGCCAATTAAACTAGAAGGAACTCTACATTGGTTATGGAAAGTGCTAATTACATCATTAAACATATGATCTTGACATAAATACCAACACTGTGAGGAGGTTTAATCTCAATAACTGCCGTCAAACTAAGTATATGCAATCTAATTAATTTTAAATACCATATGAATTGCACGGAAGAATGAGCACATTAAGAAGACCTAGCAATTTATGTCAACTGGAACAGCTCCCAAAACATTTAAATTAATACATAAGAATTAAATCTGAGTGCATTCAATGGCACTTATGCCACAGTTGCATGAAGGTGACTGCGCACACTAATGGTTTCTAGATAATTCATGGGTATTTCCCTCACCAAGTAAACTCATTCTAGAAGTAATATCTATGAATTTAATGGTGTTTCTTACCAGATGAAATGGTTTTCTTATCAAAGTTAGATGTGAATTCGACTAGAAGAATCAGTAAGAGAGCCCTACACGATAAAAACTATCCAAAAAGAATATCAATACAGAAAATATGGTGAAGGCTTGCTTACATTTACTTACTTACTTACATCTTACATTTGTCCATGGAGAGAAGTTAAGAAAAAGCAAGCGTACCGCTTGATACAGTTAGAATTAACATTTCTGAGTTACTCACGAATACACACAAACTCCATAGCTCAGGAATCACAAACACACTGTATAAAGGTCATCTCAGCACTGCTGGTGAGCAACCATCACCCTGCGATCAGCTAACCCAAACCAGAAACTCAACAGTCGCACTTTATATCGGAAACGGAGCTTTGGCGAACTAAGATTCAAATTCAAATGAGAAGTAGCTGGGAAATAGCCCAGCTACAAGTGTTTATAGAACAACTATACAAAACTCTCTCTGAACTACTTAATGGAGATCTACAAATTTCCAGGCATGAAAGCCAATATTAGCAAACTCCCAAGAGCATAGCCATCCTCAAACGTAGTGTTTTCTAAAAATATTACATTTCAACTTTTTGTAATCTGACCAGTTTTTTGTTACATGAGACCGTATCCCTTCGAGTCTTCACAGTAGCTGGCGAACAGGAGCTTCTCACTCTTCGGGTCCAGCTTCTGGCATAATTATTATGGGATGTGGGCATATGCAAGGACACCGAAAATTCTCAGATGTGCCAAGCTCGATGTGTGTATAGTTCCTCTGCATTGCTCCACCTATCGCCAAATTTGGGGATCTGTTTTCCAAGTACACTGCAGTAGACACTGCTTCAGCCCAATTCTTTTTCGGAAGGCCTGTATCAGGCCTACTCTTTGTTCTGTCTATGATGTTTCGGCTCTCTTTCTGCTACGCTGTTCTGCTGGGATATATATATTTGTCTGTTAGCTGTGTCTAATTCCAAATTCCCTTAAATAACTTTCCATTTCATTACTTAAAATACTCTCGGCCATTATCAGTCCTAAGCGTCTTGATTCTGCTTTCCATTTGATTCTCAATCAATGTTTTAAATTCCACAAAGGTCTTCTTCACTTGACTCTTGTGTTTGAGGAAAAACGCAAATGTTTTCTTACTATAATCATTCACAAAAGTGAGAAAGTATCGAGATCCATCAATGGACTCGTTTTCCATGGGACCACAAATATCTGAATGCAATATGTCCAAAGTCCCTTTTGTCTTTATTTTGCTTCTCTGAAATGGCTCTCTGTGCCCTAAATACAAGGTTCACAAAGTGGATGTTTGGTGCTTGGCAAGCTTACCTCAGTCTCTGGGTTTTTGCTCGAGTTGGGAATATTTTTTGTAATTTTTATGACCGAGCCTGCTATGCTATGTTTCGGTACTTAGGTCATTCATTGCAAGGAACGCTCTTCCCTTTTGTGTGCCTAGTTTGTAGATTCCAGCTTCCACTGGCAAGTTAATAGACCAATCCCCTTCACTGTCCCTTAACTGCCCAGCGGCGAGAAGGTAACCGTGAATCCACTGTTCACAATTTTGCTCACCGATAATAAGTTCCCCGCACTTCCTGGAGCGTACAACACGTCTGTGATTTGATTTGCCCCTTCTTTGGACATCACGGGTATTTCCACATTGCCTATTGCTTTGGCACTGATGGCAACTGTTATATCAACATTAGGGTGATGATCAAAACTCTGAAGGTTCTTTTTCTCATTAGTAAGATAAACAGAGGAACACGAATCTATTTACCAATTGCCTTCAGATATCGTCGAAGACATTAGCATAGCTACGAATGCCTTTTTGCCCTTACAAACACTGGTCCTTTTGTCTCCCTTTCTTGGATCCCGTTTTCATATTTCCCTCTTGTTGCTGGATCTGCAAATCCCTATTGATCGTCTTCTAATTCATTGACTTCTGATTCAAAAGATTCTGGATGTGACGAAGTTTAACAATGGCGCAATGTGTTATTTACAAACTCGGGTTGCATATCCGCTCATCGTTAGTTTACTTAGCATGAATTTACACTTCAGACCGATTGTAAACCGCGATAGGCATACCTGGGCCCATAACCTGTGAAAATATACAATGGGTCTTTGGAATAAACTAATGGCACACATACTCTACAAGGAATATATTTTACACACTGGTCACAATACAGCAGAACGAAAGGTTGGTACACATGCGGAGTAATCAATACAAGTATCCAGTTAGCGTTGGTGCTTGAGGCATAGAGAGTGAGGCAGGCAAGCAAAGAATTAATCGCACAAACTGTTTTCATACAAACACCTTAACAAAAACAGACCAGGATCACTACTGTGCATTGAAATATCGATTGGTTGAAGCCAGCAGCAAAGGATTTATGGGATTATGCCTGTCACATCCACTTTCTTCTTATAGGAAATACATGTTACATTATAATAATCATAAAATCATGACATTTAACTGAAGAATTACAGTTTTATCACAATAATGTAGGCCATTTCCATAAATCAGGACAAAATCTGTACTTTTTAATAAAAAAAATCTGTTGTGAAATTCACATAACTTCCTCTGCCCAAATAAATGTTAGCCTCTTAGTATAATATAATGATTATGTAAGACTTTCTCTTCATGTAAATTGGTTTTTTCTCGCATTATTAGCTGAATAAAAATGAGGACAGACTGAATTTTATGACGACTTGCTCATCCCTAAAGCAAGCTTTAAAGCAAGTGGAACAAAAGACTGCTTTTCTAATTGTATTATTGTGTATCAGAGTTACTATTATATGTTCCTGTATGAACAGATTTATATTTTTAGTAAGATAGAAATAATAGTTTACTTTTTTGTAATCAAATATTTTTGGGAAAATTAATACTAAAGAAAGTTTATTGCAGCACATTGGCTTTTCAATTTCATGAGCATCTCTTCCTTTTGTAATGCTGCCAGATCTTCAACACCCGAATTTTGGTTTGAAAATCAGACTCAGTCCAGTTATATTAGCCCACTTATATACTTATACAGTCTTACTAATAATCCAGTTGTAACATTTATACCAGGAATATACACAGCTGAGAAGAACTGTACTAATAATCCTTGCATAAGGCTGAATGTGTGCAACCTTTACACAGCCTGGCACCCTTGTATAAACTTGACGTAAATAATCAAGATGGCCGACATCCGTAACAGCCGGTCATTTAGTAGATGTCTGAGATTGAATTTTGAGGCTACGCATATTCTGAGCTGCTTTTGCGGAATTATAAACATTGTTCCTTGTTTGCGGGACATATTTCCATACTTGTACCCATGATTACAGCTTTCTGAAAACAATATAATGAAATACTGAAACTCTGCAGACGATCCATCGTTGTTTGCCGCTGCACCGATAGATGGCGTTCAACAGTCCCTTCATAGTCAGGGGCTAGTAACGTCACAAATAGAGTGACGTATTTGATGACGTTGGACGTACAAACCCGGTGTAAACTCGGCAGTTACACACCCTTTATTGGTAATGCGGCTTATGCAGAACTTACACGGTGAACAACCAAACAACCGTTCAACGCAGATATAAGCAGCTTTTATTAGTAAGGCTGATATACTACAACTTTAATGGTATGTAGTGTTCTTATTACTAATTAGTAATTACTAAAGATCAGTTTAGTATGGAAACAAGAACTCATCTTCCTTATTTCCAGCAAAATAACACATATTTCCTTCTTCTATTTCACTTGAAATTGGTAGAGGAAAATTCATGAATGAATGAATATCTGTGAACGTTTCCTTTGAATTGGCAATTCCACTTGCTCTCCTATCAGTAATTAATGAATTCACGTAATTATCCTGAGAATTTGGAATCAGTATGTGATTTTTAGTCAGCAAACAAGAGTCATTTTGAGTAAACTAGTAGAAGTTTTGCACAGTGAAACAATATACCGGTACTCTACTGGATATACCTTTCCACAATAAACTATAGGCCTACTTATTAAACAAGTAGGTTGACCACATAAATAGTGAAGAAGTTGTTTTTCTCAAAATGACAAATTCAGACTTATTAATCTGAGGTATTAAAATGTATTGGTTCTGTTATTGACTGAAATCCCTTCTTCCCACACATCAGCAGCTACTACAGTATTCACATTTTTGCTGAAGATATGAAATGAACACATTATCAGCAAATGGGTGTTTAAGATCTGATAGCATTATACCTACATATATCACTGTACCATTGCCAAAATTTATGTACGGTATAGATATGCCACAGATTTTTTTTGTTTGTACAGTAAAACCCCATTTTTACGTTCCCGCCATTTACGTTTTCCTGCCATTTACGTCATTTTCAGCTGGTCCCACTTTTTAACCTATGCTGACAATACATAGAATTCCCGCCATTAACAACTTCTACACAGTTGTATTTCCCGCCATTTACGTATTTTTTCCGTTGGTAGCGTTGATTTTCGATGAAGAACCGCTTTCCATGCGTTCTCTTTCAAAGCGAATCCGTGAAGCGCTTCAGTTTTGCTGCAGCGAAGAAAGAATGGTCAAGACAGTCCAGCGGTTCTGAAGCGCTTTAAAAATGAACGCATGGTCTCATTTCCGCTATGTTGCCAACTCTCTTACACGCGGCGACAGTGGCTATTTGCGTTGGTTGAGAGGAAGTTGGTTTCTTTTGTGCGTGTAGATATTTGATATTCACATAGCGTAGGCCTAATTCATCGTGATTTGTAGTAACACTTTTGTTGCGTGATTTTTGGCGGTATGATGGAGGTTAATAAAAACAATAGAAAATGCATTTCTTTGCAAGAAAAGACGGAAATTCTCAGTTGGCGAAAGAGCTTGGACTCTCTGTTTCAACTTTGAATACAATCATAAAAAATAGATCGACAATTGAACTTAATGCCAAACAAAGTGGTGCAATGTCCAAAAAGCGCAAATATATACGCACATCAGCGTATGATGAGATGGACAAACTTGTGGCAGAATGGTTTGTTTCTACGAGAGCGGCAGGAATTCCAGTTGATGGCACCATACTTCGATCGAAAGCGCTTCAGTTTGCTGCAAAATTGGGAATCGCCGATTTTACTGCATCTAATGGATGGATAGATCAGTTCAAGAATCGCCATAATATCGTCTACAATCAACTTTGTGGAGAAAGTAAAAGCGTCAGTGTGGAAACTTTACAAGAGTGGAAGCAAAACCTGCCAGCTATTATTCAGGGTTACGAACCAAGGAATATTTTTAATGCTGACGAAACTGGTTTGTTTTATAACATTTTGCCAAGCAAAACTTTGTGCTTTAAGGGGGAAAAGTGTCATGGTGGAAAACTCAGCAAGCAGCGGGTAACAGTTCTGCTAATGGTCACTGCTGACGGATCAGAAAAATTACCCCCCCTAGTGATCGGTAAATTCAAGAAGCCCAGGTGTTTCAAGAATTTGAAAAATCTGCCCACAAAGTGTGATGCAAATGCCACAGCATGGATGACTAGCAGCATCTTCACATCTACGCTTCATGCTTTGGATGCTAAAATGGGAGCAAATCATCGAAAAATATTATTGTTCTTGGACAGATGTGCTGCCCATCCCGATGATCTGCAGCTAAGAAACATTAAGCTTGTGTTTCTCCCACCAAACTGCACAAGCGAGCTCCAACCACTGGATCTGGGCATCATTCATGCCCTTAAATTCAAGTACAGGAAGATGCTAGTGGAGAAGGCTGTCTTCATGCACGATAATGATATGGACCCTAAGAAAATGACCATAACAGTCCTTGATGCCATGCATTATGTATCCACAGCATGGTCAAGTATCAGTCCTGTGACCATATCTAACTGTTTCCGGAAGGCAGGGTTTGAGTTTGTGGAAGAAGAGGACTATCTGCCCGAGGAAGAGATGTCAGAGCCCAGCAACTGGGCTGTGGTGGACGAGCCTTCTTCATTCGAAGATTATGTCAATGTTGATGCTGATGTAATAACATCAGTGGTGCCCACAGTAGAAGACATTGTTTCTAGCCACCTTGAAGAAAAAGAAGTAGGTGAGGAAGACTCTGACCAGGAGCCCAAAATACCTACTAGCAAAGAAGCCATGGAAGCAATAGCTGTTTTGAGGCAGTACATTGCGAGTGCCTCGGGAGAGGATGGGGCTTTTGATGCCCTATATGCTGTGGAGAGACAGGTCGAACTGATACAAATAAGAAAAAAGCAAAGACAATCAACCATTTCTGACTTTTTTAAATAGATAATGTAAGTGTACATAGCTACCTTTTTCTTTCCCCTTCATGTATTAAATTTTGCACTATATAGCATTACAGATTTCACACTTCCTGCATTTTACACTTTCCTGCCATTTACACTTTTTTGCATCAGTCCCTTGAAAAGTGTAAAAAAGGGGTTTTACTGTATTTTTTTCCCAACTTTATTTAGACCTGAATTCCATGAGTTCAATTAAAGATACTCGTATAAATCTGTGGCTTTGGTTGGTTTTCTGTATGATTGATATAGGATATTATGTTGAAATGTTTGCATGCCAACTTACTGGTATTCTAAAGTAAATTACTTATAGTATATACCTGGGCCATCGTAAGGTTGCACTTTCCATTCTACAAGTTAAGTTGCCAGTATCAAAGATTGACAAATGAACTACTCGACTTCGTTGCGTACTGACAAGGAGGTGCCGATCGGCATTATTCGGCTGTATTCGGCCTTGAACATTCGAAACTATGTCTAATCCCTGAATTATCATTTTTCAGTTCTTCCATTCAGTAATTTTTTATATTTATGTAATGTAATATTATTCCGTACCCATAGTTTCACCAAAAAAAACCGTATCGTTCCTTTACACAAAGATTTATCCTGTTATGTGTGGAACATCGTGCACCTTCACATGATAAATATTCACTTTATTGCTTCGTGGTATCATAGCTCAGTGGTTATGGTGCTGGATAGTTATGCAGAAAGTTAGGGTTCGATCCTAGGCAGGGTACTATTTTTTTTCATACTATTTTCAAACGCAAATACAGTTTATGATTTTTAATTTTTAAAATTAGCTGTCTTATATTTTGTTGTATAATATAATTTGTAGCGTATAAAACCTTATTATCAGTAGTGAAACCCTCGGCGAATTAAAAGATCGCCTTAAGCGGGGGAACCTATTAAAATTCTTTTCAGGTAGAGGGACAAGATGTTTCTCTTTTCGCACGATTCTCCTTCTTTACTTCCTCTGCCCATTACCTTAGGTAGAGGAAGTGTTGTTTTCGATCCCTAAAGTCCGACTTTAGTTTTTTACATAAATACACGTTTTGAGGCCCTCGTGGTGAGTTCTGGGTCATTTCGTTAAAAAAAATGGGAAATGGGCGAAGAGCTGCAAAATGATGTGTGTACTCTTATCAAAAGTCGTGGTGATATGCAGAAGACCTCGCGCATAACCACGCCGTGTTTCTTGAAAGTTCTCAATGAGCTGTTTTATGGATACCCGTGTTCAAGGAGTTTGTTCTATTAATAATTAATTAAAGCAATTAATTATCAACACACGGTATCAAACTCACAATGAGAGGAGCATAGAATTTTTGCTAGAAGTACTGAAGAGAAGAATTATTAATTGCAACCTATAAACGGCATCCCTATATATAGGCCCTGATTTATAAATTGGCAGATTAAGCATTTGCCCAGGGCGGCAAACCTAAAAAGTGTGGAACAGTTTTAGGGGAAAGGTGTTATATACAAAAAAAACTTTTATTACATAACAACAGTGTGTTCCTGAAAATAACATTTGGATCATTAATTATTTTGTTCTAAAATATTTGTTTTAATATATGGTACCTGTAATACATATGTTTTATAAACATATCTTAATTTAAATTAGCATATGTTTTATAATTACCAAATAACCTAGTCTATATTAAATATTTTTGAAAGTTTCAAAGATCGATTATATTACATAATATTGTCAGAGGTTTTAGGTAATTGTTTTGCAAATGAAACTGCAATAGCAATCATGCATTTTTCTCCAAAACATAATTACTTTTATTTTTTAATAAATGTTGTGAAGCCTGGGATTACTTGCAATAATAAAACGCTATCGGGATACTATTGGTTTATACTTCGGTAAAACTCAAACTTAACACTAAAACAGTAACTTGGGGTAGGTGGTAAAAATAAAAAATTAAACGGGCTATTAACAAAGTTTTGCCCAAGGTGCAAAGTACGTGAAATCTGGATCTGCATTTATAGATTTGACAAAAAGTATAAGGCAGGTAATTTTAAAAATTAAAAATTAAACACTGCATTTAAATCTTAAAAATATAGTGAATAAATAAATAAAAAAAATTACAGCATAGGGTGGGATTTGAACCTAGGACCCCTAGCTCCACGATCTAGCACCTTAACCATTAGACCACTTATAACTTTGTCAAGGAACGAGAATAATAGGGATGTAAAGCATTATGCTTTCTCCGATACCATTAGCCTTTGTATATGAACAATGCGATTTTTTATTAATAGTGTATTTGTGTTTGTATTTGTATAAATACTATTAATACTGAGACGCAATACACTAATTACGGAAAAATGAGATAGAATCCCCTAATTCAAGCATGCAATGTTCGAAGCCGAATGGCTTCTGTCTGTCAGTGAATAGAATTGCAGTGCAGCCAACATAAATATGCATATAGTTGAAACTGGAAAGTGCAATGTTACAGCGGCCCAGGTATATATTCAACAAATAAAATAAAATGATGAACCTATAAGGAGAACTTTCAAAGAATTTAGTTCTTTGAATACATGGAACTGGTTGCCTGTACTTGAATATTGGAATCAACAGCAAAAGGTGCTGCTGGTTTTGGTGGTGTGAGATTATGTTTGAAGGTGCTTTCTGAGAAAGTCTGTCAAGACCCAAAAAGATCCAATGATTTAGATATAAAATTTTGCTTTTTCGTTTCTGTAAAATTTATGATTTTGTTGGTTAAAAGATGTGATTTTGTTATTTAGCGCTTTTGCTCCTGACTCTTACAAATAATTAATGACATCTGCCTCACTTGTCTGGTGTACAGTGTGGCATGGTTGGTTGACTCACTATACTACAAACTAGGTCACAGGCTCGATTCCCAATGAGGTCGTTGAGATTTTTCAAATTGACTAATCCTTCTTGTGGCCATGGGGTTGACTCTAAAAGAAATGAATTCCAGCAGTAGTCCTAGGGGTAGGCAGTCAATGCGTAAGGCTGACAATCTTACCAGCTTCATGTCTAAAAATCTGGGAGTCACAACCCGTGGAACCCTAAGGGCCTTTACAACCTGTAAAGGGATCACTTTATTTTTTATCTCACTTTTCTGCTCTCTAGTCTTCTAAACACATCACTCATTTAATAAATGTAATAGATATAGCACAACTGTGGGAAAGTTACAATATAAACAACATACTCTGCCTATCCAGATCTGTAGATCTTGTGAAGAGGGAGGAGGAAATTGTGACTCTTAGATAATTAAATTCTGCACTTTAGGGAAAACGTATACTAAGGGCAACTTGATAGCTGTGAGGGTATCGTACAGGTCAGGTTAGTGGTGCAGTAGAACTTCATTATAGCAACTTCGGTTTGTTTCAGTGTCAGATATTCAATGGTACCAACTAATTCCTCATAAGACATGCTTAATACAACACACATAAATGTATCTATCTTAGATATAACGTCAAATCTAGTCTTAAATCTTAGTGCAATTTTTCCCATCTCCATTTCCAAGAAATGCAAAAATATGACATTTGGAAATGATGTAAATTATTTTTCAAGAGTCAGTTATTTCTATTTTGTATGTTAGGTGTTGCGAGTCGAACCAAGGACCAGCTATATTGAGGAAGGATCAAATTCAAAGAGTCAGGAGAACTGTATTTCAATTCAATGTAACGAAGCCCAAGTTGCAAGCTGGCTAGGTTACCAATGCAAGTTCCATAGCAATCAACACAAACACACGTCTTCTTGCAATATTCATTAACTACGAGAGATTGAACAATAATTTTGTTATGCATGATGCATATCCAGGCTCACAAACAAAACAATTATGCGTGGCCATCACACATTCTTAAGTCATCTTGCCAAGTGGTACATCGCCAACTTGTGGCGACCAAAGACACTTTCGTGCAATGCAGCCAACAGTGGAAAAAAGTCACAACATATTCCCCCCTTGAGGGATTCAACACTCAACAAACTTAGATTAACAAATTGAGACAAACAGAAATTTTCAAAACTTGAGTTTACAAATAAAATATTAATTGATACACTTAGGCAGTGGGCACAGTTTCACTATAGCACAGCAAAATAAACCAGTCTTTGTTTTCACCATGACCACATGTATAATGTTCTTCAACGATTCCAGTTTTCCAACCAGTGGGGGGGCAGTTGTCTTCTCTTAGGAGGACCAAATCTCCTACAGCTGGCTTCCAAGTTCCTGCAGATGACCAATTACGTCCTTGTTGGAGTGACTGCATGTAGTCTCTTGACAACCTTTGCCAGAAAACATGATACGATTGTTGCACTAGGTTCCATTTTGTCAGGCTGTACAAGGAACTTTTGGACATGTCAGGTGAGGGAACACCAGTAAACTCTCTTCCTACCAAAAAATGTCCAGGACTCAAGTAACATTGGTCATCTGGATCATCACTCATAGGACAAAGAGGTCTTGAGGTCAACACAGATTCAATTTGACACAAAATTGTGCTTAATTCTTCAAAATTAAGAATGTAATTTCCAATTGTCCGTTTTAACAGTGATTTAGCTGACTTTGTTCCACCCTCTCACAGACCACCAAAATGAGGACTAGACGGTGGAATAAATGTCAACTTTACATTCTCATTAGCTGCATGTTCTTGTATTTCAGAACCATTATCCCGAAAAAATCTCAACAACTCCAAAAAAATTGTGCCATTGTCCCTCAGAATCAACTTCGGGAAACCTCTACCTGCAGTAAATCTTCTGAATGCGGCAAGAAAATCCTGAGTCGTTAGACTCTTTACCAGTTCAAGTTGTATTAATTCTACAGTGAGACAAACAAAAAGAGCAATATATGATATGAACTTTACTTTACTCCTAGGGTTATCACCCTTTATGATGATTGGACAACCATAATTAACACCAATCTTAACGAAGGTTCAACTCTATATGAAGGTAATTTATCCATTATGTGAGTGGTAAGAGGTGGTTTGCTACAAAAGCATGTGTTACATGAATGGATCACACTACGGACAACTGGTTTTCCACATGGAATCCAAAATCTACTTTGCAAGGAAAATAACACATACCTTGAGAGCCAGAATGAAAGCCTTTCATGCTCATGTTTTATAATTAACTTAGTAACACAATGCCTTGGTGGATAATGGGATGTTTGTTGTAGTCCAACTGTTAATTCCCAAGTCGACCCCCAGCTCTCAACAAACCGTTATCATCAAGGAAAGGGTTTAGAGACCTTAATTTGCTTGACGAAGCACTAAATTGATAGTCTTTAAATCATGAAGTTCATTCATGTATTCATTAGCTTGTATCACTATTTTCACTTCACTACCTTTCAATTCCTCAGGATTGAGTGGGCCAACATGACGAGAGTCCTAAGTAGCACAAACATTAGGAATGAATCTCAGAACATAGTTGTAGACTTGCTTTAGTTTATAATACGATGAGAAATGTTCCAACTCAGGTGAGTGCAAATTAACTAATAGTACATTCAAAGACGTTTTAGTTTCTGCCTCAACTGATGATGGTATGTTAGTAGCAACAAAGTGTACATATGCCAGAGACAATTCTCGCAACCTTTACTTTAAATAAATGTTTACTTGTCTATGTGGCTTCTGAGAATATTTGCACATCATATTTTGTCACTGTGCAACTCGGTGTGATGGAAGATATGGATGCAGAAAAGCTGGTATTAAATGCTCATCCGTTTGTGGAACCTGTCATGGTACATGCACCAACAAGTATACCATTAGAAGGAGAAGAAAAGTTTAAAATTGATGACGTCCAAGCAAAATAAGTAGTTCAGGCACTCTTTAATTAATGTTCTATATGTGTATAAATACTGAATGTTCGGTAGATAGAACAATATAACCCTAACTTATCATACGATGTACTAGGATTCCAGTATTGGAGACTGAAAAAAATAGACAACTAAACATTTATTTAAAGTACTATGTAGGCCTACTAAGTCTTATAATTACTAAATATATCTAACTCTTCACAATTTTTCCAAATGATATTTTATAAGAAAAATATAACGGTGTATGTTTCTTATAACGTACACTCTTACCATGAGATTTTTGTAAGCTTTATAATAATAATTATAAAAATAATGAGTTTTATTTTTGATGCTTACCTTTAGTACGAATATTATTCTAAGAACTAGTTTACTTGCATGGCATCATGCTAATCTATTTTATCATCTGCTTTCATTTTCGTTAAAAAATATAGGCTAATATATAGGTGTATGTAAAACAGAATTTCCAGAACTATGTCATACCTCATATCCATCTATTTCCTGAACTATTAAATCCACAAAAAATCATTTAGATCAATTTTATAAGAACTTTTATGTAGTTTAATTTTGTGCATAAACTGTTTTTTGCTAGAACCCATAGCTTTTGTGAGTTTAGGGAAAACTGCGAGAAATGACATTCAAAGGTGCCCCCCACCTCCCGCTCACCCCCTATCCATGGGGACTTTACTATGTTGTTTAGGACACTTTCCCCCACATCTCTGCCAAATTTCAAAACTACCGTACATGATTTTTTTTGTCCTTATTTTTCCTTTCTTGCCTAATAAAATGTATTTTCCATTACATGTCCTGTGCTTGTACCGTGATCGGATTTTTAATAAATTCAACTTTAATGGTTGTGTCATATTTCTCCACTTGATTCATGATGTAAATACACAATATACAGTTTATATACAAAGATATAACCCCTAAATATAGAGAAAGTGCGATGTACGGTTTTCTTTCGAAATCTCGAAATTTGATCGAAACTTAAATTCTTATAAATTTTGAACATTGGAAGACAAAATAACAAATTACTACTCATTTTAAAGTTAATTTATTTCCCCTACAACTTCTTTCATGAGAACATTGCTTTATACCTAAAGGATGAAGCGCTAGAAGACAAAGTGTGTCGAAAAGCGCGAGGCGAAAGATCTTTTTTCGGCAATTTGTTATTTTCATTGGCGGATATCTCGAAAACTGTTGGAAATAGAAAAAAATGTGTAGGATCAAACTTGTAGGAAATTGTATCAGCTATTGAATTGTGTATGGAAAATTTTCCTCTACGATGCACCATTGTTTAGATATAAGCGAAAAACCTAAAAATGGTACCTTCTGCGGGCCCCCCTGCCCCCGCTCACCCCCCACCTTCGGGGACTTTTAGTATGTTATTTAGGAGACTCCCTCTGATATCTCTGCAAAATTTCAAAACTACACGATTTTGTTTTTCTATTCGGTGTTTTTCGACGTTTATTGACTGGACTAATATTGGAGAGACCAAGATGCCGGAAATGACGCGGCCATATAGCCTCGAAAGAAAACTTTCCGAACTCACCGCCAGATAGCAGCTATTTACGGAGCACAGACACAAACCAAAGAAACTGCCACCATTCGCTATAGTACATGTGCCAGACCCATCGGTCATTATAATTTGGGGGGACTGAATGAAACTTATGCCACATGTTCCTGGGGTCATGTGGAGCAAAAATGTCGGGGGGGGGCCATCATGAGAAGGTAGCTTTCAAACATGGCGGCCATTCAAAATGGCGGACGACTGTGAATCTTTAAGTTCAAATATCTCGGGACTGGGTTCATCAATCTTAAATTTTGTTTTTTCAAAATGTAGGTTATTCTTCTGGCTACATGTTTGTTCCACATGTATGTGGCCAAAAAATCAGTATTTATTGGTCAAAACTCTAAAAATCGGAAAAATAGATTTTTTGACATTTACGTTTTGCGGTTTATTACTCTAACCGTTGGGTATATCGAAAAAGTGTCTGAAACAAAAGTTGTAGAAACACATCTCACCTTTAAAACGCAAAAATGAAATCGAAGATCGGATCAATAGAATCCGAGATATCCAGATTCAAAGCGGGCGGAGCGGGGTTGAGCATGTTGACCGAGCGCTCGGTGCAGCCTAGCGAGAGGCGAGACTTGGCGTAAAATCCTGCACTTTATTTATTTTCAGCCTCAGTAATTGCTTTATTACTAGATAAATTTACATTACCTACTAATATGCACTATTTTTAACATGATTATTAAATACTTACTCATAAATACAATTAACAATTATATCGTTTATCTGGGAAATGGACATCAATAATTACCAACTCATATAATATACTGTCAAGGCTTTTATCTCCGATTTTTAAGATGAATAACTTTGCATAACTAGCTGAACGCTTCAATAAATCTTTGTTCCTTTTTGCACAAAAGCTTAAATCCTTCAACTTTTCCCTGGCCAGTTAAAGCATTGATTGTGTCGCAGCCAGACCAGCAATAATACCCAATAAGAGCTGTAAAAAGCTGTTCGCCTAAGGTAGATACTATCTGGGAGACTTGCTTATCTGGTAAAACTGTTTTGTTTGTTTCCCGATACAGAAGTTTTTGCTTTTTATGGTTTTGCAAAAACCTACAGCCAAAACTAATAAGAATATTGAGTCGTAGGAGAGAAGTTCCATCTGGCGCTGTGAATTGAGCTCCGGCTTAGCTCAGTTGGTAGAGCAGTGGCGCGAATAGCCAAAGGTCCTGGGTTCAAGTCCCAGTGCCGGAGGAATTTTTCTCCTATAATATTCTCATGTAGTGTCCAACAGAGACAATAATCTGTGGCTCATGAATGCTTATATGAATGCTTATACAAAACTAATAAATCTGTATTGATTGAAAAGCAAAGGAATGATTCAGATGATGTAGCGGCGTTCCTTGCATGCAGCATCATTCTGGAATCAGCTTATTCTTGAGTGCAGAACAGCTCAGGAACATTTTTGCTCCTAATATAAATGATCATGAAGCAGATTTCACCAACTGCTACGAAGATTTCTAGGTTTCCAATTATGTTTTCAAATTTCGAATTTTATCATTATATTTTTGCCGTAACTGTTCATTAGAAGCGTCCTCCAACAAACCACTCTGTAGCCACCCTTGATTTCACTAAATTTGATACCTTCAGCTGTTCCGCTTTTTTCCCGCTCCAAAGATTTGATCGAAACCTCTGGATAATATATGTCAACCCTCCGACCTATATTGAAAACACGCTTGAGAAAATTCGTTGACAATTCGTAAAACTTTTTTGTTCTCCTTTGATGGACTGAAGCACAGTCATTCAATCAATGATGCAGGCCGAATCTTCTTCCGGCAGACTGGCAGGGGTGGTGTATATTTCCAAAAAATGGGCAAACACTGATTTGTAGGTTTTCTTCAAAGGCCCATTAGCATTCGCCATAGTCCATGGAACCCTTCCATCGTGTCAAGTTGTTGGTTTTCTGCAATATAGGTCATTTTGCTGAATAGATTTCGATTGCACTGGAGGATTACTTCTTTGTTTCCAACCTTGGTTTTTTGCTCTTCTTTAGTCTACTAATCTTAAGACCCACTTTCTTAATACGTTTATGAAACCCTTCTCCTTTAGCTAGCCGAAACGTGAACTCTTAATAAGCTATTTGCCCTTGTTTTCCGAATCAATGTGATCAGAAGCTGTTGATTCAACAGTAGGCAAATGTACAATATCTTAAGGGTACAATATCTCTACGTGTCCTTGGGCTTTGGAGGTCAGGGTGGCACTGATCTAGAATATCTTGATTGCCTTGAATTTTTGCGCTGGATAGAGTGAACTACTCACATTACCTATCATAACACTTTCTTGAATTAACTAAACTAGAAAAGGAGAGCCCATATGTTCGATTAGTCCGAAGAAAAACGGAAAGTAGCTCCACTAGGGCGATATATTTCATCCGAAAGGACAACATTGCTTCATTACTTGTAAGAAGATGTATCAAGTAGAGTGCCTTAAACATGTTCATCTTGAAGTACAGAGTTATGGGATGTATAGTTCGTAGATGTATTATTGATGTTCATTTTCCAGGTAAATTGTTTAATTGTTAATTGTATTTATTAGTAAAATCCGATGCACCGAGAGCTGTGGGTGCAAGGGGTATACCAAAGCAACAGCAGACGAGGAAGAGTGCAATTATAATGACTGATTACAGTGATTCTAGTGAAGAAGACTTATTTTAAGATTGTTCATAATATTATAGGCTATAAGGCATTTTATAGGCATTTGTGTTTCTTAGATGCTTACGTCCTGTGTTCATTTCAGAAAGTATTATTAAAAGTCTCTGATACATACCTAAATTGTAATACTTTTTTTTTCCTTTTTTAATTATTTCGACTATTTGAAGTTCCTTTAACGATTTCATCTTAAAAATCGAAGATATAAGCCTTGACATTATATTATATGAGTTGGTAATTATTGATGTCCATTTCCCAGATAAATGATATAATATTGTTAATTGTATTTATGAGTAAGTGTTTAATAAGCCGGCGCGGTGGCTCATGCTGTAGCGCGTGATCCTGGCATGCTTGCGGTCCTGGGTTCAAATCTCGGGGCCGGCGGATGTGTCATTCGGTTTTTCTCGGGGTTCTCCCGTTTCCCCCTTTCATTCCACCAACACTCTCCACTTCATCTCACCTTTTCATCCTCATCCCGTTTCCACTTCTGGCATCGGGTCTGCTTCGGTAGTCAGAGCCCTTTGGGGGCCTCTCCCGTTCTCCCCGCTGCTTGTGGTCAAGAGGTTGTTGGTGGTGTGTGTCACGAACCTGTCGGGGCTCCCGGTTGGAGGTACCGCATGGGGTGGCGCTCACGTGGCATGGTACTAGGCTTGTTGGATGTAGGGGAGTTCCGTGGGGGCTTTTCGGGTCCGGGGCGGCCTGTGGGCACGCAACTCATCCCATCCTGGAGGTAGGTACAATAAGTCGGTAACGGCTGCGGTGCTTAGGGGCGTTCCCACCCCGCCTCCCCGCCTTAAAGGGCACAAAATAGAATAGAATAGAATAGAATAGAATAGAATAGAAGTGTTTAATAATCATGTTAAAAATAGTGCACATTAGTAGATTAGAAAATAAATAAAGCGCAGGATTTTACGCCAAGTCTCGCCTCTCGCTAGGCTGCACCGAGCGCTCGGTCAACACGCTCAACCCCGCTCCGCCCGCTTTGAATCTGGATATCTCGGATTCTATTGATCCGATCTTCGATTTCATTTTTGCGTTTTAAAGGTGAGATGTGTTTCTACAACTTTTGTTTCAGACACTTTTTCGATATTCCCAACGGTTAGAGTAATAAACCGCAAAACGTAAATGTCAAAAAACCTATTTTTCCGATTTTTAGAGTTTTTACCAATAAATACTGGTTTTTTGGCCACATACATGTGGATCAAACATGTAGCCAGAAGAATAACCTACATTTTAAAAAAACAAAATTCAAGATTGATGAACCCAGTCCCGAGATATTTGAACTTAAAGTTTCACAGTCGTCCGCCATTTTGAATGGCCGCCATGTTTGAAAGCTACCTCCTCATGATGGCCCCCCCCCCCGACATTTTTGCTCCAAATGACCCCAGGAACGTGTGGTATAAGTTTCATTCAGTCCCCCCCAAATTATAATGACATAGTCAATTTTGGGGGTCTGGCACATGGACCTAGGCCACCTTACCCAGACATGCAAAATGGAAGGTTGGCTGACTAATGCTGGACATTACATAAAACAATTGAGTCGGCGTAAATGCCCGGCTCAAATCACCTCCCTGTTTTCTTAAAACATCTTGTTTTAAGCTGATAGACATAACCCTTTGGTGCTCGCTTTCATTGGAAGCAGAATTTACTGTTCAATGTGTTCTGGTTTGAGAGTAGAGGTGCCGGGCATGCTATAATAGTTGAATCGAAGTGTTCTCAGAAATTCAAGTCCGTAGTCGGTGAGTTACCTTTAGTGCTATTTCATAAAATTTGAATGTTAAAAGCTACCCTACTTTATTCTCAAGTATTCATGAATTTGCACTGGACACGTCCGGGGAGTCATTATCAGGAACATATTCAACCAGAGGATGTGCCTATTGGGTGCCCCATCTACACGCTCATCGCGTTAGGTCCCGACTGGAAATCGAGGACAACCAAATCTACTGGAGAACGAGCACTGCAGAATTTTCAGTCGGTCACTTGATTCGGGGATCTAAAGAAAAAT
This sequence comes from Ectobius pallidus, assembly GCA_964059195.1. Taxonomy (NCBI): domain Eukaryota; kingdom Metazoa; phylum Arthropoda; class Insecta; order Blattodea; family Ectobiidae; genus Ectobius; species Ectobius pallidus. Next base: position 43,522,912 of record CAXKWD010000008.1, read on the forward strand.
AAGTGCCATACCTTATGCTGACTGAATTCGCGTCAGGTCCATTCAATATCAGCAGATGCACACTTACAACAGACCGTCGCATGGAGCCATCTTTGAGTGAGAACTTTGTGCTGATTTGGTGAATTGCATTGGTGGCAGCTAGGCGAGATATCTCTAGATGTTAGTTTCACGTGAGGAGCCTTCGCTCAACCATTTTCACCAGGTAGTGCAAATTTTTAGGGTAGACTTTTTCTGCTGTCGCTCACCATCCCGACATCTTGAAGAACATGCCAGCATCCATCTCCACTAGAATTACATACCTTTCTCACTAAAATATAAATTTGAAAGCGAATTCCAACATTTCTACTACACTGGGGGGATAAAATTTTAAAGTTACATCTTATAAAATATTTTCAATTTACCCCTTTTTGAAAGAAGTTATCTAATCTATAATTATATTAATCAAATACAAATTCAGATAAAGGTTTTCTATCACTACCTAACCAAATTTCTGTTAAAGAAAACCAGCTTTTAAGTTAATTTTAACACACAGGAAATGATATTTCTTTTTAACGTGGCTAACTTACCACCTAGAAGTCTTACCGGTCGATGGATCTCGGATCAATACCGTCACAGGTAACAGAAACTCAACAATCACATGAGGACCATGCGATCTGGGAGCCAACTTCGAGCTGAATTTCACAGCAGCATCACTGCGGGGAAAATTGTTAACAAACACTTCATCTCCTACCGTAGAGTTAACCTGTTGCCGGTCCTTAATATATTTTTTCATCACCTTGTGAAACAATTTTAAATTTGTTGCGGCCTTCTTCCACATCTCTTTTACTTTCTTACTGTCTCTAGGGTCAGGGAGTAAATCATTTATGGACCATAGATTACACAAAGAATAATTTAATCTAGAACCTAACATCAGAGTAACGGGAGGGTACATATGGGATTCATGCTTCGCAGGGTTAAACGCAAACTGTAGCCAGTAAAGACTCATATACCAGGAGGAATGATCCTCCGAGTGATATGCAATCAGAGCAGCCTGAATTAGTGAAAGAGCATCTCAAACTCTGTTAAAGAGGAACTTATGTTTTTCGCCAAACTTCTTTTCTTGTGAAAGAGTCAACTTGATAAGGTTTAAGATCTTGGCTATATTCCTCACTTCTTCTACAATAAGGTCAAGTAAAATGTTTAATCACCGTTACTTAGGGCACCGACATCCACCGGCAAGTGAGCTGCTTCCTCAAACATTTTCCTCAGGTCAGTAAGCCTGTCCGTGCCTTCCAAAGTTCACCTTTCTAGTGGTGAGTTCATACATTATTTCCTCACGGTTGAGGCACTCGAGAACAACAAGGATCCGTTCCATTTTTGACATGAAACATAGAAGTTGAATATGTTAACAAAGATTTAAACCCCTTACAATATGAGTGTTACAATTACGTTTTACAATTTGATTCCATAAAAATTATTTAATACACTAAAATAAGTTCCTGAAACAACAATTTTGATTTATACATATAAAGTTTAAAACAATTTACAATAATTTCCTTATAAAGAAATAATTTTTATTATTTACACACTAATTAAAATATATTCCTGAAAGAGAATTTGATTTAGTACAGTTTAAAACAAATTCCTGCAAGGAAATGATTTATTATTTAGACATACACCGAGAGGAACAAAACTGATGCTGCTCCGAGAACTAAGGATAGGGAGGTAATAAAAAAAATAAAATGACCAAAACTAAAAACTCAAAGCGACAGAAACGTAGCAGAACCACTCAGGCTGATACCACTAATGGCCTAGACTATGCTGTGGAGTAATTTAGTGGTGGTAGGGGGAATAATGCTGGCGCTGGTAATAAGTAGTATAGTTAGTTAGGTTTGAAGAACTCAGCGCAGCGAAAACCCTACCAAGCCAATCCCCCTTGGAAACATGACTATATAAGATAATTAAATGTATATATGTCCAAGGATGAATAGGGATGGCAGACCACACACAGACTATAAGGATAAAAAGTGGAAGGAACTGGAATAGTTAGCGCAACAATATTATATTTACGTAAGAAAAGAATTAAATTTCAATATGTATAAGTTTATTACAGAATAAAGCAATGACAGAAATAAAATAATAGGAAAATATATATTGAATGGAATAGCATAATAGTTTTTATACAGAGAACAATATTAATGACCCATATATTACATTACTGCAGTATTTGAAATTACGATAGACAAAAGTATTCAAAAATTCAATGAGTAATCAAATTAATATTTATATTTAGAAAAGTATCATTTGGAATTATTAGATTATACAATATGGCCAGAACTAACAGCAAGCAAAATTCAGAATAGGCCAGAATACAAAATTTACGGTAATGAGAAAAGTTATGTAATTATGACTATTAATGGCTTTGGCTGGATATTTAATTTATCGTATATCGGTCATGACCGGAACGGAAGAAAAGAATAGAAAAACGAAAATACAAGAAGAAAATAATTAAGAAAGAAGAAAGTAGTCGGCGAAACATTCATTCATCATCATACATACGTCACAGACACACCCATTGTCTTCATGATAAAAAAAAAAATTAATTTAGAATAGTAAAGCCGAAATAGCAAATTATTGAAATGTCAGGTGAGCGAGCAAAAATATTAACTTTACGAAATAGACAAACTTTAAAGTGAATTTACTATACAAAATACAAATGCTTTAAAGTGAATATAACTGGAAATATACAAAATAGAAATAATTTAAATACAACATGAATAATGAAATAGAAAAATATACTTCGCTCACCTGACGACCCAACATCATGAAGACAATGCCCAGACACGACGATCCATACACACAGAAGAAACTAGTACAGTCGCCGACGAAGGATAGAAGAAGAATAGATCCAGCCAAGTAGCGTTAAGCGCTCACGTCAACTCTAGCAGCCAGGCAAAATTAGTCGCAAAAATAGTACCCACAGAAAAAGATGGCACCACTAGTGTATCAAGAGTAAGTAATATAACTAGATTAGTTTTGCCTGGTATATACAGAATGACAATAGAGAAACAAAACGCGCGTGTACTCAAAATATACGATTTAATTGTCAATAATAATAATAACAGTTCAGTTCAGAAGAAATTAGGTTGGAACCGCAACAACTATCAGTAGAATGAACCAAGAACTTTTACAAACTGAAATGTTAATTAGGTTAATAGATAAAAGGAAAATTGTGGAACAATAACCACGATCTCGCTACCACCATAGGACCCCCCTATGGGAAGTGTGGAAGGGACTTCAGATTCCTACCCCAGGAACAGCTAACCTAAATTTAAAAATGGGCCCGCCCAGAGGACAATTGGTTTCCCAGGAGGTACAAATATAAATAACTGAGCCAGACATCAACATTTTGTTTCTCTATTTAGTTTGGATTTATCGTTGCCTTTTTGTTTTGATCTTTTCCAAACAATTAAAAACAATGTACAATTCCGGGGTGCGCGGGCAAAGAGAGTTAAGTCCGCCTTCTTGTTACTGAGATTTAGAGTGACTTAACACACTATACCAGCCCAACATAGCTTAGAGATGGATAAATCCATGAGGCACACATCCGTAACTACCGTACAATTTTGAATATGACTTACTGGACTTAACACAAATGTAGAGACAATTTTTATCTATAACTCTAAGGACATATCTGATTTTTTTTAGGATGGTAGACTTAACTCTCTTTGCCCGCGCACCCCGGAATTATATTAAGACATTTGAGTTCATTTACATTTTTGACAGAGACAACGATGTCCCAGTTAACATAACAATAGAATTCATTAATTTCAGATACAAAAATATTTTCTTCTATAAAAAGTTTTCTTTGGCTAAAATTTCTATTTACAAATAAATAAGTTTAAAATAATCTGAAGATAAAATTTCATAAACTACAGGAATCTGAGGAGAAACAAGATATACACAGTCAATTTGGCTTAAATAAAATGTTTGGGAAGTCTAATAGAAAAATTTAAAGGAAATCAAAGAGACACTAACTGATGTTCGCCTGAAGGGCACAAGTCATAGTCTCGTTTTAAATTACATTAACCAAGAAAATTTCATTAAAGTCCTGAAAGAGAAATCTGATTAAAATACAGGTAAAAACTAGATTTTACTATGTTTGGAGTACCTCTCCACTCCAAGACATAGGAAGTGGAAGTGGTTGGCGAAATAATTAATTAAATATCGGATCAAGATGGCAAACGAAAATGTTCAATGAAAAAAGCTTAATAATTAAAACACAAAGCCCGGCAGGGTTGTTTGAGAGCCAGCCGCGGAAACACGCGAAAAGAAAGCAAGAAACAGACGCCAAGTCCCTACGGCATGGCGGGAAAAGTCAAGAGGAAATTACTGGATAGCAAGAAAATCTACTTTAAATCTACAAGATCAAAATTAATTCTAAAACCACACCAAATCACCAAAAGAAGGAAAAAACAGGTCAAGAATCCAAATAATAGCGCAATAAGCGTTTTACAACAGCAGCGGGGAAAGCGTCCCCACGCTACACTGGTTTTTTTCATCTTGAAATGTAACTACGCAAGGCATGGGCTCACAAACATTTATGCATGCGTCTTTATGATCAACAAAAAGATCACTGCATTAATTAATGCTTCAACGAGCAAAACACCCGAAAACAAGCTTTGGTACAGCTAGCCAAAAGCAGCACACTCACCTCTGAATGTAGCCATATTGGAAAGACCAAAATGCCGGAAATGATGCGGCCATCTAGCCGCGAAAGGAAACTGTCCGAACTCACCGTCAGATAACAACTATTTACGGAGCACAAACATAAACCAAAGAAACTGCCACCATTCACTACTAGGTGGCGCCGTCTTACCCAGACATACAAAATGGAAGGTTGGCTGACTAACGCTGGGCATTACATAAAACAAATGAGTCGGTGTAAAGGCCCGGCTCAATACGATATCACGAAAAACATCACCTCCCAACAAAATGTTTATAGGTGAAGGACGACCGAAGGTAGTCACTTAGCGGCCTGTCACACTGAGCTTCGATCAATCAAGACCAGCCGACTGCCATCTTGCGCTCTCGGCTAAATTTCTGTTCCTTGTCACACTGCATCGAGCGTCATCGATCAACGAAAATATTATAGGTTATGTACCTATATGATTTTACTAGGTCTACTCATCACTGTATATTAGAGGTAAAGTATATTACCTTATTAGGAATACGAACGCCTATTTCCTGCACATTATCATACTACATGTGTTGGGATGTAAGGTTTAATATTATGCCTACTATATCAGGCTACATCTGTTTACTTCAAGCTTCCATCAGTCGGCCGAGCGAAGAGGTTTGTTGTTTGTTGTAGTTCGATCGCCCACCGCTAGGTGCTTACAACTCGATCTATTTTTGTGTTTTTAAAATTAAACGACATAAGAAGATATCGTTTTAAATGCCTTAAATGATTCGTGCAATTATATTTCATTCAAATATAAGTTTAAAACGCCATTATTGTGTAAGTTAAATCTTCCAACATCAATTCTGAACTTCAGGTGGGTACGAAGTTGGCCATCGACTGGCGATTGAAAAACGGACAGGTTTGATTTCACAGACCAGATGATCTCTCACCCTCGTTGTTGATCAATGCTATGTGACTGATACCACTGCTGTCTATAGGTTCGTTATACCTATCGGTCGGACGCTGTCCCTCGATCAATCCAGTGTGACAGCCCCCTTAGAACGACATCACTAGGAATATTCCAAGTAGAACAATCAATATTCCGAGCACGTAGTTTGTTTGTAATGGTGCTTACAACTGTCCAATTAGAATTCAGAATAATATTATATTTGAGAGCATAAGACAAGACTGCAAGTGGAGCTTACACGAGGAAAGTTTGAATTGTCTATACCAGAAATAGGTAACCGACAAGACTTAGTACCAGTACCAAGAGCTTTGACAAGATTAGAAGTCACAAATGAATTGTCTCGCAGAGTCCAACAAGGCTTTAACCACTAAATCTTATCCAGTTCTAGTTTTCAATCCAACACAAACTGGACTGAACAAAACATTTGAGCCTAGCCCTGAAATGATCTTCATTGCTGTAGACCAGTGGTCGCCAAACTCATGAAGCTTCTGAGCTACCGTACCGTTTTAAATCCTACTGTGAGGTACCAACCAAAAGAACTACAACTTTTAAAAATTTACTTTTGTTTATTGCGTAAATATGAAATAAATTTTTATGAAATTGTATATAACCAAAAGAAATTGAAATGGAATTGTACATAAGAAAGAAATTGAAGTGTTGTTAGTACTAAATAACAAATGTAAGGGCAGAACTTTTTTGTTACACTTATTAACTTCAATGAGAAGGATGGAACACTTTTTTTGTCATCAACAAGCTTTTTAATGTTGGGAGAGTAGGTAGTGACTCATTCGAATACAGTTGTCCAAGTGTCCATCAGTGAGTCTGTTCCTGTACTTATTTTTAATAAATTTCATACTATATATAATGGTCTCTCGGGCTTCCAACCGGGTTAAAATATGGTTTATTTCCGAGCTTTCGGCTGCTGTCAGCTCTGCAGCCTTCTTCTGGGAGAGAAGTGCGCTAGTTGACCAGACCAAATATGCTAACTGAGATCAGAGCATTGCGGGCGAAGCCCGCAATGCGATGATCTCGACTCCGATTCCATACCTGCATACGAAATGCATTGCTGGAAATGAAAACGGGTTCCTATCCTATAACTTAAATTTGCTTACGCTAACGGTGTTTTACATAGGACTTGAACCTATGCAGGGCAACTGCAATGACTTAGGGGTTCGGGCCGTGGCCCTTTTTTGTTTAAGTTCCGGTATTCACCTTACAACCAGGGAAAACCACGGAAAACCCTGGTCGGAACTATCAAAGGGGATTTGGTCATGGTCCTCCATTCTGTAATGCCTGGTAGGGGTTGAACCAACCAGTTGGGATACGTGTCAGCTGAAGGCTTATACGTATTGGGAAAGGGTATTGTTAGGCTGAAGGCCTCAAAAATTCTGACGACTTTAATCGTCCCCTGGGAAGCGCAGTCGCTTTCCAAGTTGCCGTACTAAAGGGTTCTCAGCATCTTGAAGCTTGGAGTCGAAACTCTGTGCAAGGCTTCTGATGTGTGTGGCAAGTAGTGGAACCTTTAGGTCTTCATGGATCTGCCTGTTACTGACGTACCAAGGTGCGCCCGTAGCGAGGCGAAGCCATTTCGACTGCACGGCTTGTAGTCTTGCGACATGCGTGCGTGCTGCGGCCCTCCAAGCTGGACTGGCATAGTCTAGCAGAGGTCGGATGAGTTGCTTATAGAGCAGCGCTCCATTCGCAGGTGAAAGTCCTCCTCTGCCGTTAAGCAGAGGGGATAAAATTCCAAGCCGTTGCATGGCTGTTCGTCTAACCTGGGTAACGTGGGGTTTCCAGGTCAGCCTTTTGTCCAGGGTTACCCCCAAATATCTGGCTGTTTCGACCCATTCGATTGGCTCTCCGAAAAATTCTACAGGCCTAGGCGGCGCCGTTCTTTGTCTTCCAATGAAGAGCAAAGCTGCTCTCTTAGTGACGTTGATGGAAATTCGCCACTTTGTCAGCCAGAACTCTAGCTCTTTGAGATATGTCTCGAGATACTTGACGATTAGTGCAGGCCGTTTCGACGTTGCCAAAAGCGCAGTGCCGTCGGCATAAAGCGCCAAATCGACGTGGCGGTGTGGTGTGGGCATGTCATTCACATACAGGCTAAAGAGGACAGGGGAGACCAGTCCCCCCTGAGCAACTCCACCTCGCATGAAACGACAAGAAGATGTGGCTGACTGGAAGGACGCTACGAACGTCCTATTGGTAAGGTAGGAGGTGATAACTTTCACCAGGTAATAAGGGAAGTTGAGGAGAAGGAGTTTGTAAAGGAGACCTTTGACCCAAACTGTGTCAAAGGCCTTGGCCACATCAAGGAATACCGCGCCGGTTAGTCGCTTTTCGTCAAAGTTCCTCTTGACTCTCTCAACCAGGCGGGCTATCTGCTGAGTCGTGCTATGTTTGGGTCTGAACCCAAACTGCTCATCACGAATAGCGCTGTGCCTGTTGACGTGCCTTAGGATTATGCTTAGCAGAATTTTCTCGAAGAGCTTCCCCACCGAATCAAGAAGACTTATGGGTCTATAAGACGATGGAAGTGTCGGATCCTTTCCGGGTTTCCGGATAGAGACAATCCTGGCATGTTTCCATGCACGTGGGAAATATTGCCTCTTAAGGACCGAATTAAAAATCTTGATGACGTAGGTGATTCCCCGTTTTGGGAGGTTCCTCAGGGCCCTATTGGGAATACCGCTAGGGCCCGGAGCCTTACCAAGCTTGAGCTCTTTTATAGCCTTGACGACCTCTGATGGAGTAGTTAATTCGGGTTGACTTGAAGGAGCAAACTCAAACGAAGTCAGTTCCCTTTCAACCAGCTCAATCACGGCAGGATCCGAAGGATCGTCAACCGGTGTAAATTGAGATTCAAGATTGTTGGCCAGGGCCTCAGCTTTCTCAGAATCTGATAGAGCGAGTCCTCCTGGCACTCGTAAGGGGGGTGTGGGATCAGAGATCCGCATCATCCTCTTTGTAACCTTCCAAAGGGACTGATCCTCTACGTTTAAGGATGAGAGCGTCTCAGACCAAACGCCGTTCTTCCACTTCTTCAGCTCATAGCTAATAGACCGCTGGAGCCTATTAACTTGGGCCTTGATAGCGGTGTCCCTAGTTGCCTGCCACTCCCTTCTCAGCCGGTTTTTCTTCTGAATATCAGAGAGAATTGCCGGCGGTATTGAAGGTCGTAAACAGGTTTTCGGTCGACTCTTTGGTGCTGATGCCTCCAGAGCTTCCGTAATCGCTTTAGACAAATCCTCAATCCTAGCATCAATATCCTCCTCGGAGTTTACCACGGGATTCCCCGGGAGTCTGCATTGCAAGTGGTTCTGGAAGCTAGTCCAATCTACTCGTCTAACGTCTGGCCTGTCTGGAAGGGTTGCGAAGTATGTTCGACCTTGGAGGTCGACAAGGACGGGCAGGTGGTCTGAGCTGAGAGCTGGGCACACAGTCAGACTCACTGGTAGTGTGAGGTCCTTGACAACCACTATGTCAAGTACATCGGGAGAGTGTGTGGTACAGTAAGGATCGGTTGTAGGTTCATCCGGTCCATGGACGATACAGGAAGTCCCAGTTACATACCCTGCCAGTTGCAAGCCCCTGGCATTGTTAGTCCTTGAGTTCCAATCCGTGTGCTTGGCGTTGAGATCACCTGCTAAAATCACAGGTAGTCCGCCCCCAAGACACTCGGTCAGATCTGCATCTATCATGTTCCGTGTTGGAGATAAATAGACAGCCACGAGTTTGATAGGCCTACCTGCAATCACAACGTGAATTGCAGTGGCTTCCAGTTGCTGCAGACCCGAGACCGGCACGGTGCAATGATCAATGCCCTTTCGGACAAGGATCGCTGTGCCACCCCCCTGAGTGAGTCTGTCATTTCTATAGCAAACGTAATTTGCTAGTCGAAATCGCAAGCCCTCCCGAAGGTGAGTCTCGTTCAGGAGGCATATATCAATGCCATGATGACTGAGGAATATCTCCAGTTCCGCCTTCTTGCTGTGAACTCCATCGGCGTTCCAGTAAGCGAGCCTCAAGAAGGGCCGTGCGCTCCTTCCATTAGTTTGTACTGCCATATCCAGCTAGGAAAAGGGTGATAACTTTGAGGACTGCCTTGGGACGGGCATCCCCAGTGGGAAGGGATGGAGCTTGTTTAAGTAGACACTTTGTCACCTCAAAACTAGCTTCCATAGGAAGGTCGTCGATAAGTTGACTCAACTTCTCGATATAGCTGTCTGGAGTGGTAGGTGCGGGTTCCAGAACAGTTGGATTGCTAACAGGTGGCATCTGTGATGCACCTGAGTCGCTAGAGGTTTGGGGTGGTGGTGTGGGTTGCTGGACCTGGACAATACGCCCCCGCTCGGTGACATGGCTCCAACCTGGGCCAAGCTTCTCCTGCTCAGAGGAGAGACTGGGTGCAATGCCTTTTGGCACAGCAGAAGTGGTGCGTGAGTTCCCAGAAGCTCTGGGCCCCGCCTTAGTGCGCTTCGCCGCTGCCCCTTTAACTTCCTTCCACTTACTGCAACCCTTATAGTTGGCAGTGTGAGAGGAGTTGCAGTTACAGCACCTCAGGGCCTCCTTGGGCGTACTACAACCCCCTGAGGGGTGGTCTCCGCCACAAGCGACACACCTTGGAGTGTAACCACAATTACGCTTTGTGTGACCAAAGCGTTGGCAGTTGCGGCATTGTAGAGGGCCGCTCGGAGCGTGGTAAGCTTCCACTGTTATGTGGAGACCACACAATGTGGTTAAGGCTCTCACCTTTGCTACCGAGGGTCCACGCGACACTGTCACAATAAAGTGTGGCGTTAAGGGCCTATCCTTTTGGGGATCGGGGTCGCGCCGCTGCGACCGAAGTTGCAGTACAGAGAGCACGGGAACTCCAAGTGCAATGAGTTCCTCGCGAACATCCTCTGTTGGCATGCGACGCCCTAGGCTTTTTCAGAAGCAGTCTCACAGACCGCTCCTCCGGCAGGGAGTAGGTATGAAACCTGACTCCCTTCTCCGGTTCGATGGCGTGGAGAGCAGAGATGGTGGCTCGGAAACAGTCGGCAGTATCCGGAACTAGCATAAGAGCATCGCCCCGCATAGCCGCCGTGCCGTTACCACCAGTGTTTTCTCGCAGCCTTCTCAAAAAATTGCGAGTGTTTGTCACACCAGTGACATACACGGGGACTTTGTTGCGGAGCATCCCTGCGGGAATGGCAGCAACATCCGCTTGGGCGTGGGGTGTGGTGCCAAGAGGCGTGCCTAATGGACCGCCGGACTCGCTGCGCGAGCGCCCTAGTGCAGAGTCCATCGACTCTGCGGCATCTGGTAAAGAACCAGAGGCCTTGGCTTGAGCGGTGTTAGGCCCACATGCCTGGTTAGGAGCTGTATGCCGGGCTTGCAAGACCGCGGCATACGGTGCTCTTTCCTGGGTGGAACCAGCAGAGTTAGGCGAACCTAACTCAGTGGCCTTGCGTTTGGCTGTGGCCTTCGCAACTACCCTGGACGAGCCAGGTTGCTGCCCAGCTGGCACAATGCCAGTGGGTCGTTCGCTCGGCCTTGATGCCGCTTTGGCGGTTGCCTTAGCGGGCTTCTTCGTAGCAGGAGTCCTCTTCTTCAATCTCTGCTGCTCCTGGAAGAGATGCCTCATCTCACTCGTCAGCAGTTATCGCACAGACGGCGAAATTCGCGAGAAATTCTCCGTGAAGAACGCCAGGGGGTCCGGTGGATCGGCCATGCCGGGCCACAGGTAGCTGCGACGACCTAAAGAAAAGAAAAAATGGTGGATAGGGCAAGGAAGGCTACAACAAGCAAGCTCTTTTGTATGCGCCTGAAAAGGGCCGTTCGTAGAGTTCTGAAAAGAACTGCTACGACAGAAGGTTAGGTAAGGAGGGCCAAGGAGATAAGGTAAAGCTCTTTCAGAAAGCCCTGATAAAGGCAGACGTTGAGTTCTAAGAAGAACTCTTAGTTCAGGCGGGCTGCGCTGAACCAATAGTAGTCGGTAGTAGAGGCTTCCCTCTCCGCCAACTGAAGAGAACAGTAGTCCCGTAAGCTCAGATGCTCTCTGCTCTGCTGCCTGCTGCTGAGTCTCTCTGTCTCGAAGTGTGTCAGTGCGCTAGTTCTGTGTCTGGCTCCTTTTTATAGCTGGTGGAGTTTGCAGAGAGCGACCAATCGGAGCACAGGAAATCCCGGGGTGAAAATCAGGAATGCTATTGGTTGGTGCTGAAGTTGGTCCTGATTTGGCCCGTTCCTGTAGAATTCTGATTGCTGGGTTCCAGGCTTGGCTGAGTTCTAGCCCGTTGTCCCTGTTGTAATTATTGCGGTGTAGCTTTATTTCCAGAGCTTCGGCCACGACCCGGCCCCAGTAGGTAGGTTGATTGCCCATGTACGACCATGACCACCACATCAACTTCCAAGGGGTGAGAAACCTGATTGCATGGAAACATGCCAGGATTGTCTCTATCCGGAAACCCGGAAAGGATCCGACACTTCCATCGTCTTATAGACCCATAAGTCTTCTTGATTCGGTGGGGAAGCTCTTCGAGAATATTCTGCTAAGCAGAATCCTAAGGCACGTCAACAGGCACAGCGCTATTCGTGATGAGCAGTTTGGGTTCAGACCCAAACATAGCACGACTCAGCAGATAGCCCGCCTGGTTGAGAGAGTCAAGAGGAACTAATACGAAAAGCGACTAACCGGCGCGGTATTCCTTGATGTGGCCAAGGCCTTTGACACAGTTTGGGTCAAAGGTCTCCTTTACAAACTCCTTCTCCTCAACTTCCCTTATTACCTGGTGAAAGTTATCACCTCCTACCTTACCAATAGGACGTTCGTAGCGTCCTTCCAGTCAGCCACATCTTCTTGTCGTTTCATGCGAGCTGGAGTTGCTCAGGGGGGACTGGTCTCCCCTGTCCTCTTTAGCCTGTATGTGAATGACATGCCCACACCACACCGCCACGTCGACTTGGCGCTTTATGCCGACGACACTGCGCTTTTGGCAACGTCGAAACGGCCTGCACTAATCGTCAAGTATCTCGAGACATATCTCAAAGAGCTAGAGTTCTGGCTGACAAAGTGGCGAATTTCCATCAACGTCACTAAGAGCGCAGCTTTGCTCTTCATTGGAAGACAAAGAACGGCGCCGCCTAGGCCTGTAGAATTTTTCGGAGAGCCAATCGAATGGGTTGAAACAGCCAGATATTTGGGGGTAACCCTGGACAAAAGGCTGACCTGGAAACCCCACGTTACCCAGGTTAGACGAACAGCCGTGCAACGGGTTGGAATTTTATCTCCTCTGCTTAACGGCAGAGGAGGACTTTTACCTGCGAATGGAGCGCTGCTATATAAGCAACTCATCCGACCTCTGCTAGACTATGCCAGTCCAGCTTGGAGGGCCGCAGCACGCACGCATGTCGCAAGACTACAAGCCGTGCAGTCGAAATGTCTTCGCCTCGCTACGGGCGCACCTTGGTACGTCAGTAACAGGCAGATCCATGAAGACCTAAAGGTTCCACTACTTGCCACACACATCAGAAGCCTTGCACAGAGTTTCGACTCCAAGCTTCAAGATGCTGAGAACCCTTTAGTACGGCAACTTGGAAAGCGACTGCGCTTCCCAGGGGACGATTAAAGTCGTCAGAATTTTTGAGGCCTTCAGCCTAACAATATCCTTTCCCAATACGTATAAGCCTTCAGCTGACACGTATCCCAACTGGTTGGTTCAACCCCTACCAGGCATTACAGAATGGAGGACCATGACCAAATCCCCTTTGCTAGTTCCGACCAGGGTTTTCCGTGGTTTTCCCTGGTTGTAAGGTGAATACCGGAACTTAAACAAAAAAGGGCCACGGCCCGAACCCCTAAGTCATTGCAGTTGCCCTGCATAGGTTCAAGTCTTATGCAAAACACCGTTAGCGTAAGCAAATTTAAGTTATAGGATAGGAACCCGTTTTCATTTCCAGCAATGCATTTCGTATGCAGGTATGGAATCGGAGTCGAGATCATCGCTGATCTCAGTTAGCACATTTGGTCTGGTTTGGTCTAACTAGCGCACTTCTCTCCCAGAAGATGGCTGCAGAGCTGACAGCAGCCGAAAGCTCGGAAATAAACCATATTTTAACCCGGTTGGAAGCCCGAGAGACCATTATATATAACCAACGCCGGGAAAGTCTCAAGTCTTTTATTATACCCCTCTACGGGGAGGCGACACACCGTAAGCTGCGAAACTATGAACAGTTGCAGAAGAAGAGGGCTAGTCTTTTGTGCTCCTTGGCCTTCCTCACCAGGTGCCGAGACAAGAACGTGGTTCCTAAGTTCGCCGAGATCAACCACCCGGTGCAAACACCTGCGGCTCGCCGCCTTTTCAAACGCACCAGCCATGCGCTAGTTAGAGAGAGGATCCACTCCACACGACGATCCCTTGATCAGGTATCCCGACTATTACTTGAATGCCACATCAGTCTAGGCCAGACCATTCAATCGGAGGATTGGAATTGGATTGACAACTCGATCAGGGCCCTAGTACAACGTCACACCAGGAAGGTTACCTGCAGACAGATGGGAAAGTTCGACCGACTCAGCTCTTCTCAAGTTTCGACCACACCGATGGATGCGAACCGGGTGGTAGTTAATCTTTCCAGCAAGCCTCTGGACGCCGCCACAAACTCGGTCCTGGCAAAAGGACTGAACTTTGCTCCAACACCTAGAGCCGTTCCCATCAAGGACATCATTTGCGGGGTAGAGCAGGCCATACGTGATCTTCCGCCTGATGCAGCCGAGGAAATCCGCAGGGAAACATGTCTGGCCCTGAAAAGGACCGATTTCAAGTCGAATCTGAATAAAGAAGAACATAACGCACTGCGAGTCCTAAGAGCAGACAAAGACCTAGTTGTGCTGCCTGCGGACAAAGGTAATGCTGCTGTGATACTAGACTCAACGACGTACAAGGACAAAGTGTCAACCCTCTTGAGTGATCCGTCTTATAGAAAGCTTGATAAAGACCCAACATCCAGAATAGAGAACCGAACCAGAACACTACTTAAACGCTCCAAACTCCCAAGCCTTATTCCTCGCTCCTCGATCCCACCCAGACTTTATGGCCTGCCCAAGATCCACAAGACCGATGTCCCGTTACGCCCTATCGTTAGTGCCATTGGGTCTCCCACCTATACCTTGGCGAAGCACCTCACCACATTACTTCAACCCGTAGTTGGGACTTGTGAGCACCACGTCAAAAACTCTACGGAGTTTGTAAAGAACATCCACAACATCAAACTAGACCCTCAAGATTTACTAGTGAGCTTCGATGTAGTGTCTTTGTTCACAAGAGTCCCACTGAAGGATGCACTACAACTTCTAGAGAACAATTTTACTCCGGATGTCATAGCACTTTTCAAGCATGTGTCGACGTCTACATACTGGTGTGACAAACACAAGGAATTTTTTGAGATGGTTGCGAGAAAAGACTGGTGGTAACGGCACGGCGGCTATGCGGGGCGATGCTCTTTTGCTAGTTCCGGATACTGCCGATTTTTTCCGGGCCACCATCTCCGCTCTCCGCGCCATCGAACCGGAGAAGGGAGTCAGGTTCCATACCTACTCTCAGCCGGAGGAGCGATCTGTCAGGCTGCTCCTGAAGAACCTAGGGCGTCGAATGCCAACAGAAGATGTACGCGAGGAGCTCATTGCACTTGGAGTTCCCGTACTCTCTGTACTGCAACTTCGGTCGCAGCGGCGCGGCGCCGATCCTGCGAAGGATAGGCCTTTAACGCCGCACTTTATTGTGTCAGTGTCGCGTGGACCCTCGGCAGCGAAGGTGAGAGCTCTCACCACTTTGTGTGGTCTGCACATCTCTGTGGAATCTTACCACGCTCCGAGCGGCCCTCTACAATGCCGCAACTGCCAACGCTTTGGTCACACAAAGCGTAATTGTGGTTACACTCCAAGGTGTGTCGCTTGTGGCGGAGACCACCCCTCAGGGGGTTGTAGTACGCCCAAGGATGCACTGAGGTGCTGTAACTGCAACTCCTCCCACACTGTGTGACGGACTTTCTTACTTTATGCTATTAAATCTTCGCCAAAATCTGTGACGACTAATATGTGATTATTCTCAATCGTAATACATAAGTTTACTGAACTCCTACAAAACAAGGTCACTTATGCACCTGTTGTGTCATCATAACCCTGCCTGCATAGTCCACATTCCAACGTTCAGTACAACTACCTCTGTCACCGGGTGGTTGCAAATTTCCTACACCCAGTCTACTTTCTCTTTCTTTTAACAATTTACCCAGTTTGAAAATATTGATGAAAATTTATATTAACGGGCGCCATCATCAATACACTTCCTCTCTTCTTTTTGTTGTATATCAGCCCAGTCACAAATTAAATTATAGATACACAGGCTATGTACCTACATGCCTCTCGACTAGCTTTTAATTTAACAGTGGAGACGGGAATTGGGTTCGGATTTACCTTTCTTTTATTACTCTACTTCTCTCTATTTCTTCTTTTTCTCCTTTTTCAGTGCTCACTACCAAAGTATGTAACTTAGCCCAAAAATCAGCGACTCTCAAACCATTACAAGGATAAGGGTCAAAAATCTGAACTTCACGTTAATTTACTTTGCATAACAATAACCATAATTTATTTAATATATTATTTTCTCTTTTCAACAATAACAATCTTATATACAATAAATTACATTTACACTACATTAACCATTCAACACTTTTTATTGGTAGGATAGTATTTAATTATTCAAGGTTAGTATACCCAGTTTAACTGTATAAGTACGTTTTCCGTTCAACAATAACAACTCCCTAATTAATTACTTAATCTCCTTTCTTTCTTTATTTCCAGGTATCTACTAGAACGTCTATTATCTTTCTAATTTACTACTAACTTGTGTAGTCACTTACATTTGCAACTTCAGGATATCTCAATATATATATTATACTTTCTTTCGAATAAATAAAGATTTCCAATTCATGATCCAGTCCTTGACTCTACATATTACACTCAATAATCCCACCTATGTCTCCTGTACTAGTCTACTAGTCATCTTAGTCCATGAAGAATTGTACTTAAAGATAAATAGGAAAGACAGTCTCATGAAGAAAGAAATGGAAATTTAGGCCTATACCCACAGAGTGACTGTGACGATAGACCACCGATACAGGGGCGGCGTCTAGATCTTGAGTTACAAACAATCTGACTCCTCTCCTGCAACCGGGAAAATATTAATGGGCCGCAAACAAAAATACAATTTTGAACAATCGATGTCAGAGGTCCCTGACACTCTCTCCTAGAGGCACGTGGGGCCGTTGTTCGCCTCCAACACCGACGACTTTCACAATTCTCATAAATTTCTTTATATTTATTTTATTTGGGACACTTCTGGCGTTCCCTCACCTCACCCTTCTTTTTATTTTTCTCTGGGGTAATCTCTAGTACCTGCTAATGACCTACTTGTCATCAACTCACTACACAAAATTACCAATTCTCCTCTTTCTAATCTAACCAGTTATTATTGATTATCTTTTAACTCCTCTCTCTGTAAGCAATTTATACCATTGTTCTAATTTTCCCTCTTTCTTGTTACTCGGGTTTCCATACTTTCCAAGTTACTATTCTACTCCCTGGGCACCCAATTTCCTTGTTTCTAAATTCCCTAGAATTCTAACTGAAACTAACTCACGCCCCAGATCAGTAACTTTCTCTTTATAACTCTTGAGTAATTCCTACTTCTATCCTAACATGTAAGTTTTTCAATGGTAGGCGCTTAATCTACTACTATTCATAGGCCTTCTTCTGCCTCTCACTGTTCACTTCCTTATCTCCTTTTCCCATGATCCATACGGTTCCCACTCTTCGATAAATCTCTTAAAGAAAACAACTCAATCCTTACGGGCCAGCATGAAATCTACTCATAGATAGTCATCTGTCACCCAACAAAAACCAAGAGGGAGAGGCCCTCGCAAGAAATACTAAGTAAGCCCCTATTACCCTTCTTTCTTACTCCCCTCGCGTCCTGTCTTATAAAAAAACAAGTTTGAATGAGCATCACCAATTGCCGCTAGCTATGTATTCATTCGTGAGACAATCACTCATAGAAACCCAAGGTATAGAGATCATCTTTACTAACCCACGGTCACAGTTCTTGACTACTCTTTCTTAACTTAGACCAGAAATAGAAACGGGTTGGATTACTGTATTTTATTGCCTCACCCTAGATTTATCACACTTCTATTTTTCTAACCCTACTCTTAATCCTTCATTTACGGCGTCTAATCGCCACACATTTCTTAGAAACACCGCCTCCAAAATTTTCCCATTTCTCAAAAACAAAAGAAAATGTTTATGTGATACTCAACGGGTGATGACTCTCTTATCCTCTGATCCCGTACTGTTTCCATCTACTTCCTGATGTCCACATCTTCCCTTAGTCCAGACTAAGCAGTCGTGACCCACTCTTCTCTCCACAGCTGGTGTTCGCTGAAGCGGTCTCTCGTACCGGCGGACGTGATGTGCTTGCCCAGTTAACGACTATCTCCATATAGTCATATCAGTGAAATTCCCATTCAGAATTTCCTCAGATGAAAGTCTGACACACCATTATGCCAGAACGCCTCTACCGCTGTCGCACATCCCAGTCTCGTCTTCTCCCTTCTGCCTTTTCAACTTCTCTCTCTCGTAGTCAGGCACGTACTCCTAACCGTCTTTTAGGTTCCACACGTCTCTCTCGTCGATTCACCGTCGACGCATGCGCACCTCTCCTTTTCTGTAATTCAAATAAATTCAGGGCAGTATCGATAATCATGAAAATGTTCAATATCGATTAGTTGTGGTCCCCCAACCCTTCCTTTGTTTAGGAATGGTCTCCTATCGTTGATTATGCACGTCGCTATTTGCGTCGTGACATTCTTCCCGCACTCACCATAAAAAAAATAATGTTGACACAGGTCACATTCTTTTTTTTTTTTTTTTTTTTTTTGTGCGTGTCTCTTTTACCAGCCTTAAAGAACTTTTACCCAGGTACAAAAGGTTTCAAGTCTTTAACGTGCCACTTCCCCAACTGTTTACCAAAGCGCTTCGTCAGTTCATAACTATTCTCGCTAAGCTTTTTCTTTATTATAAAGGGGCCGACGAACTTTGCACTTAAGCCTGCTGCATAAGCTTGTGAGGCATCACTTAATTTAAAGTTTCTTCTTAACACAAGATCTCCTGGACAAAATCTCACCTCTCTCCTCCGAAGATTATAATAATGACTTGAATTCTTATAAGCAGTTTCTAAGTTATGTCTGACCATTAGACGTACCGTTTTTAATCTATCAAATCTTTCTACCCAAAGTTTTGGAATTTCTTTCTGTAGAGGTTGATTCTCTACTTTGTCAATCCTACTGATAATTTCAGGTTCTTTCCCATAATTTAGCATATAAGGAGTGCATCCAGTGGAACTATGTTTAGCCGTATTTATAGCAAAATTAAATTCTCTCAAATACACATCCCAAACTGTTTGATCCTTTTCAATGTAACTCGCAATCATGGTTTTCAATACTCTATTAACTCTTTCTACCGGATTTCCTTGTGGTGAATATACAGGTAAATAACAAGGGGTTATATTAAAAGCTTTAGCTATCCCACGCATTAGTTTACTAGTATATTGCGGCCCATTGTCCATCAGCAAATATCCCGGAATTCCCCATTTAAGGATAATCAATTCATAAAATGCTTCCGTAACTGCTCTACTGGTTGCTTTCCTTAACGCTTTACATTCTATATATTTGGTGAAGGTGTCCTGAAATACTACAATGTATCTGTTCCCTTTTTTGGAACGTGGGTAAGGTCCCAACAAATCAGTAGCTACAGTCATCCAAGGTTTCTCTTTCTGGTAAAAATGCATTGGTCCTGCTTGAGTCGTTTGTAACACTTTTTGTCTCTGACATATTTCACAAGCAGTAACATACTTAGCAACATCTCTAAACATTCCCGGCCAATAATACTTGTTTGCTATTCTAAAGAAAGTTTTAGCTATCCCCATATGCCCTGCAGTAGGTGCATCATGACATTCCTGCAATACCTTAATCCTATAATCTTGCGGTATAACCAATTTCCACCTATTCACTGTTCCCTCCAAAGTTTGTTCTAACTGATCTAATCTTAAATGGTACAACTTCTCATCTACGACCTTCCAATCTGGCCAAAATTTAGGTTTACTTTGTACTTGTGCTTTCCGCTTAATATACCAAGCATCTTGTATATTTTCCCATTCGACTACTTCAGAGTTATTAGTTAACAAAAGGCAAAATTCTTCCTCTGCCGTTTTCTCTTGAACTTTCCCTTCGTGTATTCTAGATAAAGCATCCGGAACTTTTTGTAATCTACCAGGCCTATGTATTACTTCAAAATCATACTCCTGGAGCAATAAACTCCACCTAGCTAATCGTCCGGTCGGATTCTGCAATGTATTTAACCATTTCAGAGCAAAGTGATCAGTATATACTTTAAAATGATAACCTTCCAAATAAGGACGAAACTTTTGAACTGCCCACAATATAGCTAACAATTCTTTCTCGACTATTGCCCACTTTTGCTCGCCTACCGTTAAAGTTCTACTAGCATAAGCTATTACTTTTTCCTCTCCTTCCTCTCCTGTCTGAATTAATGCTGCTCCTAGTCCTGAAAAACTAGCATCGGTCTGTAGCACTAGGGGTTTAGTATAATCTGGACAAGTTAATATAGGACTACTAGATAATTTCGATTTTAATTCATCAAAAGATTCCTGACATTCCTTAGTCCAACGCCATTTCTGATTCTTTTTCAGAAGTGTAGTGAGGGGCTTTACCACTTCAGAAAAAAATGGAATGAATCGTCGGTACCAAGAAGCCAGTCCTAAAAATGCTCGTACTTCCTTGACTTTTGTAGGGGCTGGATACTCAAGGATACACGAGATTTTATCTGAATCTACAGCAATTCCTAATGGAGTAATGATATGACCCAAATATTTTAATTCACTTCTGCAAAATTTTGATTTTTCCCTATTAATTTTCAGGTTAGCTTTTCTTAATTTCTCTAAGACTTTTTCTAACAAGGACAAATGTTCTTCAAACGTCTCACTAATAAGTACTATATCATCTAAATAACAAAAGCATTTCTCTCCTATCTCTTCTCTTAATATAGTATCAACTAATCTTTGAAACGAGGCTGGTGCGTTATGGATTCCAAAAGGCATAACTCGAAACTGATACAATCCTCTACCAGGTACGGTAAATGCTGTTTTTTCTTTACTTGCTTCATCTAATGGAACTTGCCAATACCCATTTTTCAAATCTATTGTACTGATATACCTAGCATGTCGTAATTTACTCAACACATGTTCAATGTATGGCAAGGGATAACTATCTCTTTTAGTACAATTGTTTACTTTTCTGAAATCTACGCAAAACCTCCATGTTCTATCTGGTTTCTTTACCATAACTACCGGAGACGACCAAGGTGAATTTGAAGGCTCTATAACTTTTTCCAATAACATTTTATCTATTTCCGCGTGTATAACTTTTTCCAAAATGGGTGATACTGGATAATATCTTTGTTTTATAGGTTTTGCATCGCCTGTATCAATAACATGAGAAATCAGATCGGTAAGTCCAGTACACTGATCAAATTTCTGTAACTGATTTTCCAAAAACATATTCAATCTGTCCCTTTCCTGGGGTGTAGGTAAAGTAAGAATATTATGTAGTTGATCTTCTTCCTTTAAATCTATAGCCTTAACAAATTGAAAAATTTTTACTGGTTCATCTTTGAAATACCAAGTCCCATCTTGCAAATCTACTACTAACCCAATTTGTTTCAAAACGTCCATGCCCAGAATCATATCTACTGCTAAATTTGGCATAATTTTACATTTTATCTGAAAGACCCTGTCCTGCAATTTCATCTCAAAAGTTCTCTCTCCTGTTATAGAACTATAAGTTTTATCTGCTAGTTGCACCACCCTAACTTCAGATTCTTCTACTGCTAAATCTAACATTTTACACAAAAAATCACCTTTCTCTCCCACATAAGTTTTATCTGAACCGGAATCTATTAAAGCAATAAATGTAATATCCTCCAGCAAAATTTCAACAAAACATCTATCTCCATTAACTAAATCTGTAGGATTTATATTTAACATCACACAAGCCTGATTTTTAGTTAATTGTCATAAGGAATTTGTAGGCCTAACTTTTCTTTCTTGGGGCATCCTACAATCAATAGACCTATGTCCAAGCTTATTACAATTATAACATTTAATCGTAGTGCGTGGAGTAACTCTACGAGGTGCCTTACACTCGAACTGCCTATGTCCTGTTTTATCACAATTCCAACATCGCTGGTTATTTGAAAAACGCAAAGTGGTGTTTTTACCATTATCCCTCGACTCATCCAGTCTCTCTTTATTTTCTGTTGCTTTAACTATTCTAAAATCATTTACCTGACTTGAATTTCGTTCTTTGTCCCACGTCTTTGCAGAAAAACTAACATTGGGTTTCTTTTGTAACTCGGACGATGGAAGTTCCTGTTTTCCCTGAATTCCTAACGCTGTATGAACTGAAGGTATAACAACTTGTCTCTGAGGTTTATAAGCCGTTTCTTTAATTGTAGCTCTAACCTGCGTTGGAGGAGGAATATATCTCTCAGAATCTAACAATATTTGTTCATACTGTCTACCTACACGTATTAAATCTGTTATAGTTTGAATCTCTGCAGGTCTAATGTACAATTTTACGTCAGGACGCAAATTTTTAATAACATTCTTCATCATTTGTTGAGGACTCATTGGAGTACTCAGCCTCCTCATTAACGTTTGAATAGCATTAACATAATCAAAAATCGATTCTTTAGGACCTTGCGTTCTCTGTCTAATCTCATCCAAAAGCGAGTCTTCCTCATCAACAGGCAAGTAATATTCTCTAAATTCTTTCAAAAAAGCTTCCCATGTAGGCCAATCTGTTAATCTGTTCCTGTACCAAAGTAAAGCTGAATCTTGTAAAATTTCGGGTAACACTGACAATAACTCTACACCCTGTAACTTAGAACTTTGTTTTAAATCTTCCAATCTCTCCAAAAATAAATAAATACTATCCCCAGGTTTGAATTTAATGTTCCATTTACGAACCAGATCCAAAGTATTTGGTTTATGCGGCTCTAACTGAATTGTAAACGATGGTACTACTGGTACAACTTCTTCTGAATCAGCTACCGCCATGGCCTTCCTACGCATTAACTTAACCCATGTATACACTACATCTCCATATGAATCTTGTGGAACCGTTATATTATGTTCAACTAAGTCTTCTTCCAAAACTTCCTGACTCAGAGCAAAAGCCGTAATTAACACTTGAAATGACTGAGGGTTCTTACGGGCATAATCTAACAAGCGTTGTCTTAACTCATCCCTTGTACCTGTGGTCGGTAACTTTACTCTATCACATTCTGCCTCTAAATCCGCCTTCCTCAACTTCCTAATAGCTTGGGTTAACTCAGCTGCTCTTATTTGTGCATATGGATCAACATAAGTAGCCATATTTATATATTAACAATACCACTGGAAAAAAAATTAGAATAGTTCAGTCGTCTGTCTTAGTCATCTATAGAAGTCCTTACTTTGTCAATAGTCATTATTCTTTTCCCAAAAATATGTTATTATTATGTTATTTTTTTTTTTTAGAATAAATTTCAGTTATACTAACCTAACTCCCAAAATTCTTTTAACACTATCTCGCCTCACGTTAGGATATCAAACTATCACTGCCTCACGCTATGGGCTATCAAAATATGTGATTTTAACACAACTCACCCCACGCTATGGGCTCCAAAATTTGTAATTTTAACACAACTCGCCCCACGATATGGGTCAAAATTAAAAATTACTATCAAAATTATCCTACTATGAAACTATCACAACCCTACGTTATGGGCGACCAGAATATGGGAAGACTGAACTTCCCGTTACTTTGCTTTAAGTAACACAACTCGCCCCACGATATGGGCTCCAAAATTTGTAATTTTAACACAACTCGCCCCACGATATGGGCTCCAAAATTTGTAATTTTAACACAACTCGCCGCACGTTGGGCGCCAGAATATGTGACGGACTTTCTTACTTTATGCTATTAAATCTTCGCCAAAATCTGTGACGACTAATATGTGATTATTCTCAATCGTAATACATAAGTTTACTGAACTCCTACAAAACAAGGTCACTTATGCACCTGTTGTGTCATCATAACCCTGCCTGCATAGTCCACATTCCAACGTTCAGTACAACTACCTCTGTCACCGGGTGGTTGCAAATTTCCTACACCCAGTCTACTTTCTCTTTCTTTTAACAATTTACCCAGTTTGAAAATATTGATGAAAATTTATATTAACGGGCGCCATCATCAATACACTTCCTCTCTTCTTTTTGTTGTATATCAGCCCAGTCACAAATTAAATTATAGATACACAGGCTATGTACCTACATGCCTCTCGACTAGCTTTTAATTTAACAGTGGAGACGGGAATTGGGTTCGGATTTACCTTTCTTTTATTACTCTACTTCTCTCTATTTCTTCTTTTTCTCCTTTTTCAGTGCTCACTACCAAAGTATGTAACTTAGCCCAAAAATCAGCGACTCTCAAACCATTACAAGGATAAGGGTCAAAAATCTGAACTTCACGTTAATTTACTTTGCATAACAATAACCATAATTTATTTAATATATTATTTTCTCTTTTCAACAATAACAATCTTATATACAATAAATTACATTTACACTACATTAACCATTCAACACTTTTTATTGGTAGGATAGTATTTAATTATTCAAGGTTAGTATACCCAGTTTAACTGTATAAGTACGTTTTCCGTTCAACAATAACAACTCCCTAATTAATTACTTAATCTCCTTTCTTTCTTTATTTCCAGGTATCTACTAGAACGTCTATTATCTTTCTAATTTACTACTAACTTGTGTAGTCACTTACATTTGCAACTTCAGGATATCTCAATATATATATTATACTTTCTTTCGAATAAATAAAGATTTCCAATTCATGATCCAGTCCTTGACTCTACATATTACACTCAATAATCCCACCTATGTCTCCTGTACTAGTCTACTAGTCATCTTAGTCCATGAAGAATTGTACTTAAAGATAAATAGGAAAGACAGTCTCATGAAGAAAGAAATGGAAATTTAGGCCTATACCCACAGAGTGACTGTGACGATAGACCACCGATACAGGGGCGGCGTCTAGATCTTGAGTTACAAACAATCTGACTCCTCTCCTGCAACCGGGAAAATATTAATGGGCCGCAAACAAAAATACAATTTTGAACAATCGATGTCAGAGGTCCCTGACACTCTCTCCTAGAGGCACGTGGGGCCGTTGTTCGCCTCCAACACCGACGACTTTCACAATTCTCATAAATTTCTTTATATTTATTTTATTTGGGACACTTCTGGCGCTCCCTCACCTCACCCTTCTTTTTATTTTTCTCTGGGGTAATCTCTAGTACCTGCTAATGACCTACTTGTCATCAACTCACTACACAAAATTACCAATTCTCCTCTTTCTAATCTAACCAGTTATTATTGATTATCTTTTAACTCCTCTCTCTGTAAGCAATTTATACCATTGTTCTAATTTTCCCTCTTTCTTGTTACTCGGGTTTCCATACTTTCCAAGTTACTATTCTACTCCCTGGGCACCCAATTTCCTTGTTTCTAAATTCCCTAGAATTCTAACTGAAACTAACTCACGCCCCAGATCAGTAACTTTCTCTTTATAACCCTTGAGTAATTCCTACTTCTATCCTAACATGTAAGTTTTTCAATGGTAGGCGCTTAATCTACTACTATTCATAGGCCTTCTTCTGCCTCTCACTGTTCACTTCCTTATCTCCTTTTCCCATGATCCATACGGTTCCCACTCTTCGATAAATCTCTTAAAGAAAACAACTCAATCCTTACGGGCCAGCATGAAATCTACTCATAGATAGTCATCTGTCACCCAACAAAAACCAAGAGGGAGAGGCCCTCGCAAGAAATACTAAGTAAGCCCCTATTACCCTTCTTTCTTACTCCCCTCGCGTCCTGTCTTATAAAAAGCAAGTTTGAATGAACATCACCAATTGCCGCTAGCTATGTATTCATTCGTGAGACAATCACTCATAGAAACCCAAGGTATAGAGATCATCTTTACTAACCCACGGTCACAGTTCTTGACTACTCTTTCTTAACTTAGACCAGAAATAGAAACGGGTTGGATTACTGTATTTTATTGCCTCACCCTAGATTTATCACACTTCTATTTTTCTAACCCTACTCTTAATCCTTCATTTACGGCGTCTAATCGCCACACATTTCTTAGAAACACCGCCTCCAAAATTTTCCCATTTCTCAAAAACAAAAGAAAATGTTTATGTGATACTCAACGGGTGATGACTCTCTTATCCTCTGATCCCGTACTGTTTCCATCTACTTCCTGATGTCCACATCTTCCCTTAGTCCAGACTGAGCAGTCGTGACCCACTCTTCTCTCCACAGCTGGTGTTCGCTGAAGCGGTCTCTCGTACCGGCGGACGTGATGTGCTTGCCCAGTTAACGACTATCTCCATATAGTCATATCAGTGAAATTCCCATTCAGAATTTCCTCAGATGAAAGTCTGACACACCATTATGCCAGAACGCCTCTACCGCTGTCGCACATCCCAGTCTCGTCTTCTCCCTTCTGCCTTTTCAACTTCTCTCTCTCGTAGTCAGGCACGTACTCCTAACCGTCTTTTAGGTTCCACACGTCTCTCTCGTCGATTCACCGTCGACGCATGCGCACCTCTCCTTTTCTGTAATTCAAATAAATTCAGGGCAGTATCGATAATCATGAAAATGTTCAATATCGATTAGTTGTGGTCCCCCAACCCTTCCTTTGTTTAGGAATGGTCTCCTATCGTTGATTATGCACGTCGCTATTTGCGTCGTGACAACTGCCAACTATAAGGGTTGCAGTAAGTGGAAGCAAGTTAAAGGGGCAGCGGCGAAGCGCACTAAGGCGGGACCCAGAGGTTCTGGGAGCTCACGCTCCGTTTCTGCTGTGAAGAATGGCATTGCACCCAGTCTCTCCTCTGAGCAGGAGAAGCTTGGACCCGGTTGGAGCCATGTTACCGAGCGGGGGCGTGTGGTCCATAACCAACCACCCCAGATCCCTAGCGACTCAGGCGCATCGCAGATGTCGTCTGATAGCAATCCAACTGCTCCGGGACCCGAACCAACCACGCCGGACAGTTATTCCGAAAAGTTAAAGCAACTTATCGATGACCTTCCTTTGGAAGATTGTTTTGAGGTGACCAAGTGTCTGCTAAAACAAGCTCCATTCCTTCCCACTGGGAATGCCCGTCCCAAGGCAGTTCTTAAAGTCATAGCCCTTTTCCTGGCTGGATATGGCAATGCAAACTAAGCAAGGAACGCATGGCCCTTCATGAGGCTCGCTCACTGGAACGCCGATGGAGTTCACAGCACTGTCCTCGCCTGATATAGGCGTATAACTACGTCCATAACAGGCAGATTCTGGAGGACCTAAAGGTTTCTCCAACTGCCAACGACATCATAAGTACTGCACAGAGTTCCGACTCAAGGCTTCTCGATGCTGAGATCCCTTTAGAAAGGCAACTTGGAAAGTGCTTGCGCTTCCCAAGGGACGAGTAAAATCGTCAAAATTTTTGAGGCCTTCAGCCTAACAATGCCCCTTCCAAATACGTAGAAGCCCCTTTTCAGAACTCTACGAACGGCCCTTTTCAGGGCGCATACAAAAGAGCTTGCTTGTTGTAACCTTCCTTGCCCTACCCACCATTTTTTCTTTTCTTTAGGTCGTTGCAGCTACCTGTGGCCCGGCATGGCCGATCCACCGGACCCCCTGGCGTTCTTCACGGAGAATTTCTCGCGAATTTCGCCGTCTGTGCGAGAACTGCTGACGAGTGAGATGAGGCATCTCTTCCAGGAGCAGCAGAGATTGAAGAAGAGGACTCCTGCTACGAAGAAGCCCGCTAAGGCAACCGCCAAAGCGGCATCAAGGCCGAGCGAACGACCCACTGGCATTGTGCCAGCTGGGCAGCAACCTGGCTCGTCCAGGGTAGTTGCGAAGGCCACAGCCAAACGCAAGGCCACTGAGTTAGGTTCGCCTAACTCTGCTGGTTCAATGGAACCAGCCACCCGGCGCCCGGCTATTGGGCCACTGTCCATAACCGGGAATGCGTCCCTGACTGTGGCTGAAAACAGCGCTCAAGGTCTAGAGGTCTCCGTGACCTCTCCCTCCGTGGGCGAACAATCCACCTCGTGTGGAAGCCAACTGGGTCCTACCCAGGAAAGAGCACCGTATGCCGCGGTCTTGCAAGCCCGGCATACAGCTCCTAACCAGGCATGTGGGCCTAACACCGCTCAAGCCAAGGCCTCTGGTTCTTTACCAGATGCCGCAGAGTCGATGGACTCTGCACTAGGGCGCTCGCGCAGCGAGTCCGGCGGTCCATTAGGCACGCCTCTTGGCACCACACCCCACGCCCAAGCGGATGTTGCTGCCATTCCCGCAGGGAAGCTCCGCAACAAAGTCCCCGTGTATGTCACTGGTGTGACAAATACTCGCAATTTTTTGAGATGGTTGCGAGAAGAGACTGGTGGTAACGGCACGGCGGCTATGCGGGGCGATGCTCTATGCTAGTTCCGGATACTGCCGACTGTTTCCGAGCCACCATCTCTGCTCTCCGCGCCATCGAACCGGAGAAGGGAGTCAGGTTTCATACCTACTCCCTGCCGGAGGAGCGGTCTGTGAGACTGCTTCTGAAAAACCTAGGGCGTCGCATGCCAACAGAGGATGTTCGCGAGGAACTCATTGCACTTGGAGTTCCCGTACTCTCTGTACTGCAACTTCGGTCGCAGCGGCGCGACCCCGATCCCCAAAAGGATAGGCCCTTAACGCCACACTTTATTGTGACAGTGTCGCGTGGACCCTCGGTAGCAATGGTGAGAGCCTTAACCACATTGTGTGGTCTCCACATAACAGTGGAAGCTTACCACGCTCCGAGCGGCCCTCTACAATGCCGCAACTGCCAACGCTTTGGTCACACAAAGCGTAATTGTGGTTACACTCCAAGGTGTGTCGCTTGTGGCGGAGACCACCCCTCAGGGGGTTGTAGTACGCCCAAGGAGGCCCTGAGGTGCTGTAACTGCAACTCCTCTCACACTGCCAACTATAAGGGTTGCAGTAAGTGGAAGGAAGTTAAAGGGGCAGCGGCGAAGCGCACTAAGGCGGGGCCCAGAGCTTCTGGGAACTCACGCACCACTTCTGCTGTGCCAAAAGGCATTGCACCCAGTCTCTCCTCTGAGCAGGAGAAGCTTGGCCCAGGTTGGAGCCATGTCACCGAGCGGGGGCGTATTGTCCAGGTCCAGCAACCCACACCACCACCCCAAACCTCTAGCGACTCAGGTGCATCACAGATGCCACCTTTTAGCAATCCAACTGTTCTGGAACCCGTACCTACCACTCCAGACAGCTATATCGAGAAGTTGAGTCAACTTATCGACGACCTTCCTATGGAAGCTAGTTTTGAGGTGACAAAGTGTCTACTTAAACAAGCTCCATCCCTTCCCACTGGGGATGCCCGTCCCAAGGCAGTCCTCAAAGTTATCGCCCTTTTCCTAGCTGGATATGGCAGTACAAACTAATGCAAGGAGCGCACGGCCCTTCTTGAGGCTCGCTTTCTGGAACGCCGATGGAGTTCACAGCAAGAAGGCGGAACTGGAGATATTCCTCAGTCATCATGGCATTGATATATGCCTCCTGAACGAGACTCACCTTCGGGAGGGCTTGCGATTTCGACTAGCAAATTACGTTTGCTATAGAAATGACAGACTCACTCAGGGGGGTGGCACAGCGATCCTTGTCCGAAAGGGCATTGATCATTGCACCGTGCCGGTCTCGGGTCTGCAGCAGCTGGAAGCCCCTGCCATTCACGTTGTGATTGCAGGTAGGCCTATCAAACTCGTGGCTGTCTATTTATCTCCAACCCGGAACATGATAGATGCAGATCTGACCGAGTGTCTTGGGGGCGGACTACCTGTGATTTTAGCAGGTGATCTCAACGCCACGCACACGGATTGGAACTCAAGGACTAACAATGCCAGGGGCTTGCAACTGGCAGAGTATGTAACTGGGACTTCCTGTATCGTCCATGGACCGGATGAACCTACAACCGATCCTTACTGTACCACACACTCTCCCGATGTACTTGACATAGTGGTTGTCAAGGACCTCACACTACCAGTGAGTCTGACTGTGTGCCCAGCTCTCAGCTCAGACCACCTGCCCGTCCTTGTCGACCTCCAAGGTCGAACATCCTTCGCAACCCTTCCAGACAGGCCAGACGTTAGACGAGTAGATTGGACTAGCTTCCAGAACCACTTGCAATGCAGACTCCCGGGGAATCCCGTGGTAAACTCCGAGGAGGATATTGATGCTAGGATTGAGGATTTGTCTAAAGCGATTACGGAAGCTCTGGAGGCATCAGCACCAAAGAGTCGACCGAAAACCTGTTTACGACCTTCAATACCGCCGGCAATTCTCTCTGATATTCAGAAGAAAAACCGGCTGAGAAGGGAGTGGCAGGCAACTAGGGACACCGCTTTCAAGGCCCAAGTTAATAGGCTCCAGCGGTCTATTAGCTATGAGCTGAAGAAGTGGAAGAACGGCGTTTGGTCTGAGACGCTCTCATCCTTAAACGTAGAGGATCAGTCCCTTTGGAAGGTTACAAAGAGGATGATGCGGATCTCTGATCCCACACCCCCCTTACGAGTGCCAGGAGGACTCGCTCTATCAGATTCTGAGAAAGCTGAGGCCCTGGCCAACAATCTTGAATCTCAATTTACGCCGGTTGACGATCCTTCGGATCCTGCCGTGATTGAGCTGGTTGAAAGGGAACTGACTTCGTTTGAGTTTGCTCCTTCAAGTCAACCCGAATTAACTACTCCATCAGAGGTCGTCAAGGCTATAAAAGAGCTCAAGCTTGGTAAGGCTCCGGGCCCTAGCGGTATTCCCAATAGGGCCCTGAGGAACCTCCCAAAACGGGGAATCACCTACGTCACCAAGATTTTTAATTCGGTCCTTAAGAGGCAATATTTCCCACCTGCATGGAAACATGCCAGGATTGTCTCTATCCGGAAACCCGGAAAGGATCCGACACTTCCATCGTCTTAATAATAATAATAATAATAATAATAGTTTATTCATCCTCTGAACATTTACATGTTATGGGATATGCTAACTATACAAGATCAGACAGAGTTGTGTTACAATTTGCATATAGAACAGAGAGAGAAAACATTAAATCTTATATACATTTATTTACAGTGAAAATAATTCAGCATTGTGGCATTTTTCTTCAAATTCCTCTATACTGTATATGGCATTCTTTGTTAAGAATTTTTTCATGTAGGTCATGAAGTGTTTTGTTTTGAGGTTTCTAATTTTGTGTGGGAGGTTATTATATAGTTTGGGACCTATGTGCTTATAGCTATTGTGTGTTTTTGTTAGTCTTAAATATGGGGTGTCTAGGTCTGTTTTTTGCCTTGTGTTGTGGGTATGGATCTGACTGCGTTCACTAAAAAGATGTTGGTTCTCCTTTGTGTAGGACAGAGCATGAGATATATAGAGAGATGGTTGTGTCATGATGTTGCTGTTCCTAAAAGCAGTTCTACACGTTTTTTGGTTATCTATGTTATATATACATCTAATGGCCTTTTTCTGCCATTTGAATACGGTTTTTGCTCCAGCAGAATTGCCCCATAGAAGGATCCCATATTGTAGATGTGAGTGAAAAAGAGCATGGTAGACGGTCAGTAAATGTTTCTCGCTGAGCACAGATTTAAGTTTATGAAGGAGATAAAGAACTCTAGAGAGTTTTTTACAGAGTTGTTCTGTATGTGCATTCCAGGTCAGCTTTTCATCTATGTATATGCCTAATAGTTTCACAGATGTCTTCGGATTTATGTCAGTCAATGAGTTGTTGAGATGAAAGGTGATTATTTCAGTTTTGTCTTGGTTCAACAATAGTCTGTTATGTGCAAGCCACTGGGATGCCTCATTAAAGACTTCCTCGTTTTTGTTTATTAGTTTAATTATGTCTGAGTCAGTTGTAATTAGGGTTGTGTCATCTGCATATATTACCGATCTACAGGATAGATTAGGGGTTAAGTCATTTATAAAAATAATGAACAGAAGGGGTCCTAAGACTGAGCCCTGGGGGACGCCTATGTTGATTTCTAGCATGTTGGAATGTTTATTGTTTATCTGTACTATCTGGTGTCTGTTGGAAAGGTATGATTCAAGAAGGTTTAGTTCAGTACTTCTAATTCCGTAATGTTTTAGTTTTGTTATCAATAAGTTATGTGGAACAGTATCGAAGGCTTTGCTCAGATCTAAGAGTGTAGCACTTACATAATTATGTGACTCGAAACCATTTAAAATCTCCGTGATGGCTGATTCGACAGCTTTTGTGGTGGAGAGTCCTGGTCTGAAGCCAAATTGAGAGTCATTAATTAGATTATATTTTGCAAGGTATTGTGTTAGTTGATCTTTTATGCACTGTTCAATAATTTTCGATAAGATGGACCGATAAGATGGATTATAGACCCATAAGTCTTCTTGATTCGGTGGGGAAGCTCTTCGAGAAAATTCTGCTAAGCAGAATCCTAAGGCACGTCAACAGGCACAGCGCTATTCGTGATGAGCAGTTTGGGTTCAGACCCAAACATAGCACGACTCAGCAGATAGCCCGCCTGGTTGAGAGAGTCAAGAGGAACTAATACGAAAAGCGACTAACCGGCGCGGTATTCCTTGATGTGGCCAAGGCCTTTGACACAGTTTGGGTCAAAGGTCTCCTTTACAAACTCCTTCTCCTCAACTTCCCTTATTACCTGGTGAAAGTTTATCACCTCCTACCTTACCAATAGGACGTTCGTAGCGTCCTTCCAGTCAGCCACATCTTCTCGTCGTTTCATGCGAGCTGGAGTTGCTCAGGGGGGACTGGTCTCCCCTGTCCTCTTTAGCCTGTATGTGAATGACATGCCCACACCACACCGCCACGTCGACTTGGCGCTTTATGCCGACGACACTGCGCTTTTGGCAACGTCGAAACGGCCTGCACTAATCGTCAAGTATCTCGAGACATATCTCAAAGAGCTAGAGTTCTGGCTGACAAAGTGGCGAATTTCCATCAACGTCACTAAGAGCGCAGCTTTGCTCTTCATTGGAAGACAAAGAACGGCGCCGCCTAGGCCTGTAGAATTTTTCGGAGAGCCAATCGAATGGGTCGAAAAAGCCAGATATTTGGGGGTAACCCTGGACAAAAGGCTGACCTGGAAACCCCACGTTACCCAGGTTAGACGAACAGCCATGCAACGGCTTGGAATTTTATCCCCTCTGCTTAACGGCAGAGGAGGACTTTCACCTGCGAATGGAGCGCTGCTCTATAAGCAACTCATCCGACCTCTGCTAGACTATGCCAGTCCAGCTTGGAGGGCCGCAGCACGCACGCATGTCGCAAGACTACAAGCCGTGCAGTCGAAATGTCTTCGCCTCGCTACGGGCGCACCTTGGTACGTCAGTAACAGGCAGATCCATGAAGACCTAAAGGTTCCACTACTTGCCACACACATCAGAAGCCTTGCACAGAGTTTCGACTCCAAGCTTCAAGATGCTGAGAACCCTTTAGTACGGCAACTTGGAAAGCGACTGCGCTTCCCAGGGGACGATTAAAGTCGTCAGAATTTTTGAGGCCTTCAGCCTAACAATATCCTTTCCCAATACGTATAAGCCTTCAGCTGACACGTATCCCAACTGGTTGGTTCAACCCCTACCAGGCATTACAGAATGGAGGACCATGACCAAATCCCCTTTGCTAGTTCCGACCAGGGTTTTCCGTGGTTTTCCCTGGTTGTAAGGTGAATACCGGAACTTAAACAAAAAAGGGCCACGGCCCGAACCCCTAAGTCATTGCAGTTGCCCTGCATAGGTTCAAGTTCTATGCAAAACACCGTTAGCGTAAGCAAATTTAAGTTATAGGATAGGAACCCGTTTTCATTTCCAGCAATGCATTTCGTATGCAGGTATGGAATCGGAGTCGAGATCATCGCATTGCGGGCTTCGCCCGCAATGCTCTGATCTCAGTTAGCACATTTGGTCTGGTTTGGTCTAACTAGCGCACTTCTCTCCCAGAAGTTGGCTGCAGAGCTGACAGCAGCCGAAAGCTCGGAAATAAACCATATTTTAACCCGGTTGGAAGCCCGAGAGACCATTATATATAACCAACGCCGGGAAAGTCTCAAGTCTTTTATTATACACCTCTACGGGGAGGCGACACACCGTAAGCTGCGAAACTATGAACAGTTGCAGAAGAAGAGGGCTAGTCTTTTGTGCTCCTTGGCCTTCCTCACCAGGTGCCGAGACAAGAACGTGGTTCCTAAGTTCGCCGAGATCAACCACCCGGTGCAAACACCTGCGGCTCGCCGCCTTTTCAAACGCACCAGCCATGCGCTAGTTAGAGAGAGGATCCACTCCACACGACGATCCCTTGATCAGGTATCCCGACTATTACTTGAATGCCACATCAGTCTAGGCCAGACCATTCAATCGGAGGATTGGAATTGGATTGACAACTCGATCAGGGCCCTAGTACAACGTCACACCAGGAAGGTTACCTGCAGACAGATGGGAAAGTTCGACCGACTCAGCTCTTCTCAAGTTTCGACCACACCGATGGATGCGAACCGGGTGGTAGTTAATCTTTCCAGCAAGCCTCTGGACGCAGCCACAAACTCGGTCCTGGCAAAAGGACTGAACTTCGCTCCAACACCTAGAGCCGTTCCCATCAAGGACATCATTTGCGGGGTAGAGCAGGCCATACGTGATCTTCCGCCTGATGCAGCCGAGGAAATCCGCAGGGAAACATGTCTGGCCCTGAAAAGGACCGATTTCAAGTCGAATCTGAATAAAGAAGAACATAACGCACTGCGAGTCCTAAGAGCAGACAAAGACCTAGTTGTGCTGCCTGCGGACAAAGGTAATGCTGCTGTGGTACTAGACTCAACGACGTACAAGGACAAAGTGTCAACCCTCTTGAGTGATCCGTCTTATAGAAAGCTTGATAAAGACCCAACATCCAGAATAGAGAACCGAACCAGAACACTACTTAAACGCTCCAAACTCCCAACCCATATTGTTAAAAGCCTTATTCCTCGCTCCTCGGTCCCACCCAGACTTTATGGCCTGCCCAAGATCCACAGGACCGATGTCCCGTTACGCCCTATCGTTAGTGCCATTGGGTCTCCCACCTATACCTTGGCGAAGCACCTCACCACATTACTTCAACCCGTAGTTGGGACTTGTGAGCACCACGTCAAAAACTCTACGGAGTTTGTAAAGAACATCCACAACATCAAACTAGACCCTCAAGATTTACTAGTGAGCTTCGATGTAGTGTCTTTGTTCACAAGAGTCCCACTGAAGGATGCACTACAACTTCTAGAGAACAATTTTACTCCGGATGTCATAGCACTTTTCAAGCATGTGTTGACGTCTACATATTTCCTGTATGATGGGCAGTTCTACGAACAGCAAGACGGCGTGGCGATGGGCTCTCCTCTCTCACCGGCAATTGCGAATTTTTACATGGAACACTTTGAACATCTGGCCCTGAAAAGGACCGATTACAGTCCCAAATATTTCTACAGATATGTTGACGACACTTTTGTGGTCTGGCAGCATGGCATCGAGAGACTAAATGACTTCTTGGGCCTTCTAAACAGCATCCATAGTAATATCCAGTTCACCATGGAAATAGAGAAAGACGGGTGCTTGCCGTTCCTTGATATTCTAATCTGCAGAAAAGCTGATGGCAGTTTAGCTCATAAAGTGTACAGAAAACCCACCCACACAGATTTGTATCTAAATGCCAGTAGCCACCACCACCCAGCGCAGAAGAGAGGCATTCTAAAAACGTTGGTACATAGAGCCAGATCCATCTCGGATGCTGACAGTCTAACAACAGAGATACAACATCTCCGGAATACCTTCCGGCAGAATGGCTACAGTCACAAGGACATCGCATGGGCCCTGAGAAAGACTGATCGCCAGCCCCCCACATCGTCGGAAACCGGACCAAAACTGGCTTTCATTCCGTACATGCCTCCGGTCTCCAACAAGATAGCCAGACTGCTCCACAAACACAACATCAAGACCATACATATGCCACCACCCAAAGTGAGACAATGGGTTCGCCCCGTGAAAGACTCTCTAGGATTGCAGACTCCGGGGATCTACGAAGTCCCGTGCCAATGTGGAGCCGTCTATATAGGGCAAACAGGCCGCACCATTGAGGCCAGGTGCAATGAACATAAACGCTGCATCCGGTTGGGTTACCCGGAAAAGTCGGCGGTAGCTCAACACATGTACGACCATGACCACCACATCAACTTCCAAGGGGTGAGAAACCTGGGCAATCAACCTACCTACTGGGGCCGGGTCGTGGCCGAAGCTCTGGAAATAAAGCTACACCGCAATAATTACAACAGGGACAACGGGCTAGAACTCAGCCAAGCCTGGAACCCAGCAATCAGAATTCTACAGGAACGGGCCAAATCAGGACCAACTTCAGCACCAACCAATAGCATTCCTGCTTTTCACCCCGGGATTTCCTGTGCTCCGATTGGTCGCTCTCTGCAAACTCCACCAGCTATAAAAAGGAGCCAGACACAGAACTAGCGCACTTCTCTCCCAGAAGATGGCTGCAGAGCTGACAGCAGCCGAAAGCTCGGAAATAAACCATATTTTAACCCGGTTGGAAGCCCGAGAGACCATTATATATAACCAACGCCGGGAAAGTCTCAAGTCTTTTATAAATTTCATACTGGAAAAAGAAACCTCACACAGATATGTAGAGCTAAACATTGCCTTCACTTTGAGAGCAACCTCAACCAAAATTCGATATTTTTATTTAGGAACCAGAGGCCAAATATTTTCAGAGCTTAAAGAAAGCGATTTTACAGACAAATCATTTTTGTTATGTTTCACAGGAAATATCGTAATGATTAAAGGATTTATCCTCTGGGACCAGGGTGGAGGACCAAATTACGTAAAGTAATTAACGAGAATGTGAGCACAGTGGACCTATCGTAGGTACTTGGGACAGGGATCCACGGATCAGAACTGGAATACAATCTTTAACATGAAATAACTATGCAACTTTATTCACACTGCACTAATAGAACTAACTGAAATAAATAGTGAAATAGGCACTTAAAACAAATGAAATATACAATGTATTGAATTGGCGGGAAACTTTGCACGTGGGCGAAAATATATGCAATTAATTCAGATAATAAATCATATATTGAAACACTGTAAATCGTTAATATAGTCAGTTGAATTCTGATAATTAACTGAAATATTAAGAATAAGCTTAAATTGCAATAAGATAGGTTACTTCACTGTGAACACGGTTGCACAATGCAAGCAAGCCTATAACGAGCTCAACACACGGATCTGCTAGCTGTAAAGATTGGAACACTGTGGTAAAAATTGATGTACAATTGCAAGCGAACAACAAAACTTAATACTTGTAGTTTTGTAAAATTCGTGGGTTTTAAGGGCACTTGAACTTGGCTATCACAAAGACTAAAACCGCACGAATTGGAAAGAACACTTGCATACTTCTGAAAGGGATGAGTCTGGCGATGCACTGACGTGGATGGCTTGGCTTCCTTCTGACGTTGACCAGCATTGCATCAGCCAAAAGCGCGAAATTTCCGATTGCACCACCTAACGAAATGCTTAGTCAGCGCGGGGAAATGAATAGCGGCTATTTGAACAGACTAACTAAATAGATATGTTGCTTGCACGAACAATTTTGAAAATCAATCAGTTCCAAGTCCACTGCACCACTGTCTTCTTCAAAATAAAAATTCTCCCTTACACAAGTAGAGAACTCTTGACGCGATCTACCGAAAATGTCCCTGCAAGCTACTAGTAGCTCGCGATCGACGGTTTGGGGATCAACACACGGATCTGCTAGCTGTAAAGATTGGAACACTGCTGTAGACGAAATAATTGCAGAACGATTAATATTTGAATTATTATTAGGAGTTATTTGTTCTTTATGAACAAACAAGTTGTGGTTTCCACTGCATTTCATGCACTTGGGTTTCTTACACTGTTTGGAAATATGAGAAGCTGAGAAGCACAAGTAATAAAGTTTGTTCTTCTTGAACGATGATCAAGATTTGCTTGTTTGAACTTCATACAATCACGAATGTTATGATTGTCAAGTTTGCAAAACTTGCAATTCAAGGAGGTACTATTGTTGGAAATGTGAAGTGCCGTTAATCTGGGTCTCAACTCACGTTTTTGCTCAACAAAAGACTTGTTAGATTCTATTAGTTCCAATGTCTGACATTTCCTTTCCAAAAAATGAATTAAGCTGTCTAGTTTTGGAATGTCAGAGGAGGCAAATTTATTTTCACATTCACTTCTATGATTTCCTTTGACTTTATTTAAAATCAATTCCTGCAACAAAATTCATGAAGTGGAATTTCCGCTTCTAAATTCTCAATGGCACTAAGATTGAATTTCATTTATCAATTTGCGGTAGTCACCCAAAGAACCACTTTTGCAATTATGGAGATTGGAGATGCTGTGAAACAATAAACCGTTTATTGTTGTATCTTTCATCAATTAGATCCCAAGCAACCTAAAAGTTTTGATCACATATGGCTAAGTTGTCTAAGAAATCCTTGGGTTCGCCTTGAAGTGAAGACAGCAAATAATTTGACCTTTGTAAATTATCAATGCAAGCGTTGTTGATAACTAAGCTTTTAAATGTGTTCTTAAATGTCAAATACTTTGTCGAATTTCCCTTGAAGATGGGTAATTCTATGGGTGGGAGTTTCAAGGTAGAACTGCTTCGAATGGAATTAGCAGACATGACAGATGCATTACTAAGACTTATGGATCTTTCCCGAGCATCAATCAGGTCTTGAATCCTACCGACTATTGTATGATATCTGTTTTTAAATTCATCATGCTCTTCAAAATGAGCTTCACTAGCCTTTGAGGCTAACTGACATACTACATATTTCCAAACACCATTGAAGTATTTCCAAATTTCTGGCGATACATTTTGCCTGGATATCTCTATTCATAGCTAGAGATATCATCTCGTTTCAAATATTTCTCAATATGAGTTAATGGCCTTTTTAATAAGCCACTTTTTAATAGCCTTTACTTCAGATTCAAACAACATGATGAATACTACAATAAATATAATTGATAGCAATAGAAAACAAATTTAAACTTCTGCTCTGCTCTAAACATTCATTTACGCATTGATTTTGAGTGACAAAGCAACTCGTGTAACTAAATTAAATATATACACTGAATTATGCAACAGCACATTGCTGAACTGGATTATTAACTTGAGTAAATTAATGTCCGTCAAACATGATCAAGTCAGTTACTTCCTTTGTTTCAGTATTAGAAGTAGGGTTTGGAATTTTACACAGGATGTCTACCCTATTCAAGTTAGGACAAATGAGACAAAAATGGAACATGCAGTTAGCTGAGTTATTGGTAACATCAGACAGTTCGAGGTGGTCGTAGACTTTGTCCAAATGCCTGGCAAATCCACAGCGTGACGCCGTCTGCGACGTGATGATAACTGAATAATTTCCAAGTAGCCTTCACAGTACTTATAATACTTTAACTGCAAGCACTGATGTATGAAGCTCACGATATTTGAAGTTCTTATTCATTGGGTACAGTTCCACAGTTTTCCAACCTTCTGTACGTGACAACAGTTCCAACAATGCAAAGATGACGCAACACTTGAATACAATGAAACTGTTCCTAATTGTTTGTTGTATGCACAAATAATAAGCTAATGTTCAAATGCAATACCTGCTTGTAATTGTTTATATTAAGCACAAGGGTTATGTGAATGTTCAATAACAATAACTGCTTAGAAATATTTTGCCCCATAATCAATGTTAGTTGGCGGTAAAACGCAAGCTTATAATGGCGGCAACGCTTCACAAGTTTTAACACAATGTCAAGATGTAATACGATTGAACACCCACAATGTTCAATGATCACAATCACAAATGCTTCGCCAAGATGCGTAGATTCCTATCACGGCCGGAGTGAATGAAAATTATGTTGAGAGTCGAACCAAGAATCAAGTGGACTGTATTTAAATTCAATGTGACGAAGCCCAAGTTACGAACTGGCTAGGTTACCCACAGAACACCAATATTATTATCAGGGCCCGGATTCTAATGACATGTCATCTTTTTATTGATGCTGCATAGACATTGCCAACTAGTGGATAAATCCTAATCATGGCTCTAGATTATAGAAATGCATTTTTATTAGGTCATTTTTTGTCATTTAATGCAATATTATATTTTTAGGGCATTTATTTCAATGTTAGGTCATTATTTTGTTATTTTCATGTCACTTGCTTCCTTATTTAGTCATTTTCATGTATTCACATTAACTTTCTTCGTCGCTAGTGGTGCTGTCTTTGAAGTGTTGTTTGTTTAATGCAAGAAGGAAAAATCCGGCGTTAAAGTGTTGACATGTCTCAGTCGGAAATGAGAATCAAAGAAACGCCAAAATGTTGTATTATATTACTATTGTTATTAGATTGACTTGGCAGCAGTTTCTGCCACCTGCTTGGATTTGAGAGTGCAAACTATTGTTTACCCTCAATAAACAACAATATAATCCGGCAGACCACAAAAGGATGTGCGGAATTTTGAATCGCCAGCACCTCAGTGCCAGTTTAAATTTCCGTGAGAAAAGAACATTCACAACATTAGAGATATTTACAGTTTTTACAATTATGTACAACCTAGTCTATAACTATGTGTGTACCCATACAATAATAATTTTTTGTAAATAAAATATAAGTTTTTAGGTCATTTTTTTATAATTATTAAGTCATTTTCTTTAGAATTTAGGGTCATTTTATAGGTCATTTTTCAAACAATTTTAGGTCTTCAGAATCCGGGCCCTGATTATTATTATTAGAAGTGAACAGCTCATGTCAAAACTCGGAAACACAAAGCGATTACAGCGCCTCAAGGGGTCGGGCAGTTAAGTTGTACGAATGAAACATCTACGTGCCAAAACACTTGTATGAAAATACATTCCAAATTTTGTAAAACCACAGCCCACTAGTATTAGCAGGCTACGGTAATGACCATAGACCACCAATACTAACAGGCTATAGTGATACAAACAATTATCTTTTTAAAACATTGATCACAAAATGCACTAAAAGTTGAATACCTTATATAAGAAAAAATAATAATTTGCAAACAATATGCGTCAGATCTTATACAAACCATAGTATAGAATGCCTTCTGGAATTTCTGCGACTCACAACATACAAGGCTCGGTGACTGCTGAAATATGTATTACTTTAGATGACTTTATAAATAAAAAAGAAACATCCTTCATCAGTGGTGGACGCAGAATTTTTTCGGGGGTGGGGATTTGAATAGGTAGAAGGAATACTAAAAAAAATTAATTAACTTACATATATAATTAGTTTATAAAACTGGCCACTTAGAGTGCATATAGCCTATAGCCTTTTTTCAAATTTCGGGGGTGGGATATAACCCCCCTATCCCCCCTCTGCGTCCGCCACTGTCCTTCATTATTATTGAATTACATTGATTTTTAAAACATTACATTGCCATAAATATTATCTTCCTGTCACTTAAATTTCGTTTACCTCAGTTATGCACAGCGGTATGAACCTACTTTCTATTCTAACAAAAACTAGGCAAGGCTTCAGAGTCACTTCCCACATTAGACTGGGAGCATATTACACTAGAACTCACAAGGGTTGGAACTCTGTAAATCACGAGTCCCAGCTGCTTTGGGATAACTTCGTAATTTAACTTATGTCTATACTATTTCCAACTAAAGAATAAAGTAGATGTAAACAAACACACTGATATGTATTACTCCGCGATCACGTGTTCGTTGACACATTGCAGACGTCGCAATTTCAATGCAAGAGGAACTCGTTAATATTGATCAAAGTAAGCTAGCATCTACAGAAACAAAGCTGGATTTCACAAATATTACATATGCCTACGTTTAAAATGCTAATGCATTGTAATATTTCAATGTCATAATGAAAATCTACCTACTCCAAAATGTATTAAAAACATTCTAGATCACAGTTTTTTCGACACTATTTAACGGCTTTCCCCGCTTGTGCTTAACAACACGAGGTGGTGAGGCCTGATTAGCTTCAGCCATTGAACTGTATTGCTGTCTTTTATTATATAATAGCTGTAGTAAGCTTGTTTTCACCGTATGAATTAAACGTTAACTGTCTTCGAGGAATACATGACAAGTGACTGTGTTATTTTTTCATACCTTTGTTGTCTTCAGGCATGCGCGTCGCATTACATTCAACCGATAATATCAAATAATAATATTGGTATTGCTTAAATCATATATAAAGTGTTGCTACA
Source organism: Ectobius pallidus (assembly GCA_964059195.1). Taxonomy (NCBI): domain Eukaryota; kingdom Metazoa; phylum Arthropoda; class Insecta; order Blattodea; family Ectobiidae; genus Ectobius; species Ectobius pallidus. The sequence continues at coordinate 43,565,144 of CAXKWD010000008.1, forward strand.
AACTTGAGAAACGTGCTTAATTTAGTCCTACATCAAATACATTACTTACATTTTATGTTTCGAAGAAACTCGGAAGAAGACGACAAGCTAGAGCCTGAAGGGTTGTGCGTCCAACTGCCAATCAGAACCCATCATGTCACGTGGTTTTGTTTACATCTACTTTATTCTTTAGTTGGAACTAGTATAGTATCTTTCGCCGGGAAGTGGTCTTCACTAATGAAATGATTAGCACAATTCAAATTATCATATAAATTGCACTGACGTTTTCACTGTTTCAGTTGGTTCACATTTGATTTTTGGGAAAACTGTAGAAATTTTTGTAGTTCATGTTGGATTTCATACTGAAGTATCTACTTCCTCAACCAGAGAACTTACAGGAATATTTTACTCGTTTCTGAAACAAAGGATACGTAACATTAATCTTAATAATTCGTAGAACATGTAATAAATATTAATTCAGGATAGTTTTAAGTAGTTAATGTATTTTAACTTACCTTCGCTGCTTGACATCTTTAGGCCTATAATGTCAATTATATCTCCTTTTCCAAACACTAACGCATACAGATCGCTGCAGAAAAAATACAGATATTCCCCCTTTTCATATATTGCTGTCACATGTTTCGAAACAAACCTGCCGCCATGGCAACAGCGATCACAGTGCACCAACCAGTCGGGCAGTGAACCTATGAGCTGTTGCTATTCTTTGAATGTTTCTTTCACCCCTGTGAGGTTACCAATGCAAGCTCCAAAACAATCAACACAAATGCATCTGTCTTCTTGCAATATTTATTAACTACGCTATGTAGTGTCCAGCCCTATCTCCATAGCATTGCAGTGTTAATTTTCTACTAAACGAAACAACGTATTGCACAAAAAAATAAATATAGCCACCAGAGAAACCTAGAGAATGTTAATTGGGACTACAGAAAATCCATTCAATTCATATAACATCCGAGGATTTATATGAAGAGGTTGGATTAGTGTTGCAGAGAGAAAGCAAAGTAAAGAATTAATTTTGTTGAGAGAAACCCGAGTAAAATAATCAGATGTGCTTGAGAAAAAGCGATTTAAAAAGAATTAGTTTTGCTTGACAAAAAGCAAGTTGTGCTTGAGAGTAAGATTAACTTTACTTATCTTATGTTAAAGTTTTTCTTGAAAGAAAAACCCAGTTAAAAGTATTTATAAAATCAATTCTGGCAATTGAATCAGAATCAGAATCAGTTATCTGTAACGAGAAAAAGGTTTACAGTACGAGGAAGTCTAAATAGTAAATTAAATGAGGAAGTTAACTAATTACATTTTATGAAACGAAACTATAGGGGATCAGATCAAATTGTGATAATGTTTTCCCCTTAACAGCGAAAACAGAGTAAAATAAATGAAGATAAATGTTTTAAGTTCAATCGTTGTATGAATAATAATAAGACAACGACGGATTTACAAGGAATATCAGTAGCTTTTTATATCAGAAGGAATAAAAAAATTGTCAGTTACATAGGTTAAGTCCTAACATATGATAAATATTCCAACTATTTATCTGAGTGAGATTTTGTAAATAAAATCATTTTTGTTGCGTAAATATTAATTTAAATGTTAAGATTAGGTTCACTGAAAGTATTCCACAATTAGAAAGCATTGATTTAAAATAAAATGAATTCAGATTATCGTATGTTGAGGAATGTGCTGATGAAAGTATTAAAGAAATGTGTTTAGCTTTGAATGTTGTGATTACTGAAGATCAATTAAGTTCCTTTGTTTTTGTTAAAATTAGCTATTATAATGTTTCATGTTAGCAGATTATTAGCTTAGATCAAGTGTATTTAAATAATAATAATATTAATAATGATAATGATAATAATACATCGTTCAACCGGTTTTGTTTAAAGCTGATTAAAACAGCAAGATTTCAAATTGCATGAAGGTAAATAATAGTAATAATAATTTAATGTCTAGTTGGAACCAATCAAATGAGAAGGTGTGAGAACAGAATTAAATTATTTAGTTTATTTAATAAAGACAAGTCAGTTTATTCAAATGGAGGAAAGTTCCAAGATGTACTGAATGTTAAAAGTTAAAACACCAAAGATGATAAATCATGCGTAATTTAATAATTGACGATAGGAAAATATAAACGAGTTTGGTCAGAAGTTGAAACTTGTAAGGGATATGTTAAGATAGATCATGAATGAGAATGGACAGGAAAGAAGTAATAAGTTTTTAATACGTTAAAACATTAGGGAATGTACGAATTAGTTGCTGGATAGAAAGTTTAACATAAGGGCATATCAGAAAGTTGTGAAGTGATGGTAGAAAATAAAAGTTTGGTGTAAGAATAAGGAGATGTGAATTAATTTTAAAAGAATTTGATGAGGTAATTTATCAATCTGAAATAAGCTTTAAAATTACTGAAGCATTATATCACTAGTCAATGTCAGAGCAAAGTCCACTTATGATAGCTAAGGCAGGTGAATGAATCAAGTTTCAATTTACACTTATGCATTATCAGCTGTAGGAAGCAGAATGCTGAATTAACGTGTTGTTATTGACAGAGTGGCATGAGTAAGTTGTAACAGTAGAGCAAAGTATTCTTCTTAAATGCCGATTAAATCACAGAGACAATTTTCATTGAAATCATGTTGAACTAGGAATGTCAAATAGCAAATTGTACATTAAGATATACAAGTTATGAGAGACAACATTAGGTTAGGTAAAATTCATGACATAATGGAAATATTAAAAGTTTTTGTTGAATAAGTAAAAAGAGTTTGTAAAATAAACAAAAGTAATTAAATAAATAAGTTAATGTAATGATTGCGAATAGAATACCAATCCTCACACTGAATAACATAGACTTCATAAAAGTATGATAAGAGTAGGAAGACAGAATTACCGGGTAATGTAACAACAGAGAGAAAATTGTTATCGAAGTATAACTATTGTGTAATAAGGTCAAATGGAGGTTTCTGGAAATCTGGAATCATGGCTGAGGCAACTAACTGCCTGTAATATATGTTGTATTTTACAAGAGGAGTACGGATATATGTACGAAAATAAGAGGGGTAACGAGCCACCTCATGCATATTATGTTTTTGTTGGCAAGGGACAAAACATATTATGGACACGTTATTAACGTAAAAGAGAGAAATTTATGGTAAAACGTAAACAATTGGAGATTAAGACTAATGCAAGTATTAGTTCAAGAGTATGAGAGTACGAAATCATGTGTTCGTAAATATACCCTTAATCTGAGGAAATGGATTTCATAACTTTTGTGTATGGAGACCTTGCTAGACTTAGTTATTAAGTCGGGACAATGTTAACCCGCCATCTAAAGAGAACATTGTAAAATTTGAAAGGAAATGGATTTCATAAATTTTGTGTAGACTTAATTATTAAGTTGAGAAGATGTTAACCTGTCATCCAAAGAGAAACAAAATTGTAAAATCTTAAATAAAAGAAATTCAGTCAGTTTTAATTATGGATCTTTGAGAGAGTGGTAAGAAATGTCAGGATAATAATATCTGTCAATTTCGAAAAGAGAAGGAAAATTGTAAGATTTTAAAGAAAAGAATTTAAAGTAGTTTTGTATGTGTTTTTGTGAGAATTGAGAGAAATCAGAAATAATGATGTAAATTAAAACATCGGAAGAGATCAAATTGTAGATAAAAGGAAGTTGATTCAGTTTTATGTATGAGAACTTGTGAGAGTGTAAAGGATAATTGGAAATTACGTAGTTTACGAAGGAAGGAAAGAAAAATGTAAAATTGATAGGAAAGAAATTTATAAAAAAAAAAATGTGTGTGAGTTCTTGCGAGACTCATGAGAAATATGAAGAAAAGAAACATGTAAAGTTTAGGGTAAAGAAATTAAATGAAATATTGTGTAAGAGTGATTACTAAAACTATGAGATAAGAGTAAAGTAATATATAGTAATATAAATGTCGGGAAGAAACAGATCGTAAAGTGTAAGGAAAAGAAAGAATTATTAAATTTTTGTGTAGTAATTTTGGAAACACAAATGGTAAAGAATTCAATGGATGGAAACATGAAAAGATTTTCTTTAAAATCTGAATTTTGGAAAATAAATATATTAAAATTTCTTATATGATTAATCGCAATTGAAATTTTATGAAAATTAAGTATATTAATGAAAATATTAATATTAAAATTAAGAATGATTGATGCAAACATAAAGAATAAGAATTAAAGAAAAGCAATTTTTTTTTATCTGTATGATTATTTTTGAGTAATTAAAGAAAATTTAAGGAGGTATGAGTAGGTAGATGCAAGAGAAAAATAAGTATTTGTGGAGATTAGAATTTTATTAAAAATTGGTGTATGCATGAAGATGAAAATAGTAAGTTGTTTCGCTTATTATTTGCAAGTGAGTAAAGGGAAGTATAAAGTACTCAGATCACAGTTGCAGTTAAAATATATTTTGATGATGTAGAGGAAATCACCTTTGTAAGGATAAACAAAGAATGTGTATTTAATGAAAGTAGTAAATACGATTTAGAAGAGTACAAGAATAGTTGAAACAAGTCAAGAAAATTTGTGTTGTTTTAGTAGAACTTGGTAGGAAGTCATCGATGGTAAATTTAGTTTAAATTATGGTAAGTAAATAAAGATTGATTTACAGATTGAAAAAAAAATGTAAAGAAGCGTTAGGGAGATAAAACAACGGAATTATTTCTTAAGTAGTGAAAGAAATAAAAGTATAAATGTTAATTTAGTTAATGAAAGTAAATTTGGTAATTGTTTTTAGAAAAAGAAAAGAATTTTATAAATCAGTAAGCAAAGGTACGAGGACTGATAATTAAAAACGATTAATGACGTAAATTAAATAGTGTCAGGTCAAATTTAATCAGAAATTGAATAAATAATATATTATAAAAATATATACACATCAAATTAATAGTATTTTGTAATATTAGTATTAATTAACGTCCATATGTTACATTGAATTTTAGTTGAAATTAATTAAGATATTGAGATATGATTGCAGAAATTTTAGCAAAGTTATGAGTTGAGAAGTGAACTGTCATTTCAACCAAATCAGAAGTGATAACATGTAAATAAAGTAGAGAAATAAGGTCACATTAACATGTGAATCTCCTTATTGAAGTAGTTAATGTTGAAGTAGTTAATGAAATATGAAATTATTGGAAACAGTAATTCAAGTTAAAAAAATAATAATAATTAGTATATGCAATATAAGTTATTGGATTAAATAAACATATTAATAAGAGGTGAAATAGTTTAGAAAGAATTCACAAGTAAAAGAAATCAAATAAATTCACGTAGGTATGAAAAGAAAATATTTTGTATTCAATTACATAACAGGTATAGGATTGTGTCGTGATTTGGCATCCTACTACTGAAGTAATAACAGACCTGTCTAAAATCCAATGTTTTATGAACAGTCGTACAATTTTATTGGTAATTAACATCGAAAGTAATTAGTGTTGTTACTAATCTTTAAAAAAAAAATAATAATAAAAGTTTGCATATGAAGCATATTAACAGAATAGTAAAAAGATATGTACAAGGCTAATATATCAGTGTAAAGGTATTACAACACCAGGAGTCAATTGTCTGTTGAAAAGGAACATATATTATAATTTTAAATATGATATAATACCAATGTTAATTTGTTATATTTTGACAAGAAATTAAGTAAATAGTTGATTAATTGATAATTTTTAAAATAGATTGTTGATAAGAAATTATAGATATTACTTGGTATTATATGTTCTTTTATTAATGAGATAAACAGGAGGAATGTGGTCGTGCTGTTGTTTTGCCTAGAAAAATAAAATCAAATGTTTTATGTATAAGTATTTTCAAGCAAGTGTATAATTTTAAGAATTGTCAAAAGAAACACAAGTATGGTACAGTATCTGAGAATGAATTAGAATTAACAACAGGTTAAGAAAGAAATGTTAGATATTTTGGAATGCAAAGAAAACGAAAGAAATAGTACAAGAAATAGGAGTTTGAGAAGGTATTTCTGATCAAGGAAAAGTTTAGTGAAGAAAGATAAAGGTAGAAAAAGTCTGAGGTATATCTACCTCGAGCCTTTTCGTATGGGAGCGGGGATGTCGTATAATATTTATATTATAAGGTTAAGAGAAAGGAATTGAGTTTTCGTTTAGAGAAATGTATAATTCAGATATGCGGAAAAGGTAATTGTCAGACAGATGTGTTGAAATTGGGTTAAGATACCAATATTTACGACACAAGGAAGTGTTAAGTAAGATTGTAGAGTCAGCTGAATGCAAGCATTTAAAACAGCAAGGTGAACATTTAAAGAGTGCTGAGATCAGCTTGCCCTAGTACTGTACATTATGTTTATAATGTACAGTACTAGGGCAATTGGGTTAAGATACCAATATTTACGACACAAGGAAGTGTTAAGTAAGATTGTAGAGTCAGCTGAATGCAAGCATTTAAAACAGCAAGGTGAACATTTAAAGAGTGCTGAGATCAGCTTGCCCTAGTACTGTACATTATGTTTATAATGTAAGTGTTAAGTAAGATTGTAGAGTCAGCTGAATGCAAGCATTTAAAACAGCAAGGTGAACATTTATAAACATAATGTACAGTACTAGGGCAAGCTGATCTCAGCACTCTTTAAATGTTCACCTTGCTGTTTTAAATGCTTGCATTCAGCTGACTCTACAATCTTACTTAACACTTCCTTGTGTCGTAAATATTGGTATCTTAACCCAATTTCAACACATCTGTCTGACAATTACCTTTTCCGCATATCTGAATTATACATTTCTCTAAACGAAAACTCAATTCCTTTCTCTTAACCTTATAATATAAATATTATACGACACGTGAATATGTCAACATCAGATCCAACTACGTTTTCACTTTCGCCTCCGTCCGTTTATATTTTCATTGTATATTCTTCGTGTTCATCTACTTTGCTAATTACTGTTAAAACCACTGGATGAGATCAGGTTTGTAATGTCATCATTAGATCAAGTGGATGGTTTGTCATTTCTCCTTTTTGTATTGCTTTGTGCCCGGCTGTACTGTCTTGCCAACGCATCTATTCAATACTGGAGTTCCATACTCATATTGATGGTTATTCATAAGTCCATTTGATAATACGTGTTGTGATATCCCGTTAACTAGTAGTTATTCGTGAACTTTCATTGCAAAATTTAGCAAGCTTATTGGTTGAAATTTTGAGACTTCACAGCTGTTTTCTTTTCGCGGTTTTAATATTAAGATTATTTTTGCTTTTTTCCATAGTTTGGAGGGAATTTCCATTCGTTAAGCATCCGGTGTACATCGCTGTAAAAGATTTTGGTAAGATTTCAAAAGTACATAGTAGTTTCTTGCTCGTTATACAGTCTTCTCCAGGAGCTTTTATGTTATCATTATGAACTATTACATACCTAATTTCTGATTGTGTAAATAACTTATCTTCGGTGTTTATCGGTATCTTTGTTTCTTCTCTTAATCTGCTATGATACTAACTATCATCTTTTTTAATGTCTTCCATAGTGAAGTAGTTTAAAAGGTGCATCATGATATATTCTGTACTCGTTACAGCGCTTTTAACTAAGGTCATGAATATTATGATTTTCCTTATCTTCCAAGATGTTAGTTTGTGTATTTCATTCCATGGCTTGCTTGATGTGGCCATGTTACAATATTCTTCCCATGAGTTAAATTTCTATCGTCATAAATCCTTTTTGCTTCAAAGTATTGTTCTTTACCCATTTCTCGCACTAAATCATTATTCTTTGTCTTCTGGTACCTACTCCTTAGTGTACCAAAGTCACATATTTTTATCTAATTTACACCATCATGTATAAATTATTATCTTAGCTTTCCGATGTTGTTTTAACTTTTCCCCACTATTTTCCGTCAATTTATTCTTGTTAGCATACCATTTTATAACATTTCAGGAGAAATATTAAACATTTCATATTGTGCAGTTTCTTTTCTATATATTTGTTTGTTAAACTTTACTGAAAGCACTTTTTAAATATTCTCTTTGGAGTACTGTAATGCGATGAACGCACTCTTAAAACACTACTAACCATACATTTCATGACCGAATCGATGTCTGTATCGATATCTCGAAACTCTTATGTTTTACAAAGTTTTCAGACATTCTTTAAACATTAATTTACAACAATTTGCTAATTAGTTTTTCTCAGTTTTACAGATCTTGTGAAATATGAAGATGCTATAAATACGCCGTATTTCAAGATAGAAGTCTCGAGAAGCTTCTACGCTACTTCGATCGATAAACTGAAAGCACTCTAATGTAATCTAGAGGGGGTACGTAGGCTAACCTGTTTGACTCGTATTCATTGTTCATCGAACTCTACTAAGGCAAGTACCTTAGCTTTATCCCAGTACCGATACTTGGGTACCGAGACTTCGTGGTACTACTCTACACAACGCAGATGATGTAGCCTACCAGAACTTCCAGACCTGGACTTCTAAGGCAAAGAAGCCTTTAACCACAGCCTCCAGCAGCAACTTCAGCATGGCAGACTTCTCTCTATAACCTCACCGATGGGATATTAGCCATTCATTAGTACTTTCAAACGAGTCCAGGATAGGGTGGCCACTTCCAAATATTGAAAATGGAGGACACGTTCTATTCTATTCTATTCTATTCTATTCTATTCTTTATTCTGTCCAACGGAACATATTATATGTTATGGGACTCGTCAACATACAAGTAAGAACACAAAATTACAATTACAAATATACATACAACTTAAAAACTAGTTTACAAAATATACAACATGCACAAGAAATTTACAGTTACAAAAAATATATACAACTTAAGACTAATTCCAAAAAATACAACATAAACATCAATTAATTATATGTAACTTAAACACAAGTACAAGTTTAAAATACAATAATTAAAATACAATAAAATAAAACAAGTTTCACACTGTCACTCTATGATGCAGTTTGTGTACGTCCTCTTGAGACCATATGGTCTTCAGGTCCCCGAGTAGGCTCTGAAATCAAAACAAATAAAATTATATAGTAAGTTTGCTCATGTATGACTATGCACAAGGAATTCATTTAGTGTATAAAAGCAGTGGTTGTGAAGGAATTCACAAACCTTTTTTCTAAATTTACATAGTGCAGCTATTTCTTTAATGGATTGGGGTAAGCAGTTATATAATTTGAGTCCTGTATATGTGAAGCTTTTCTCAAATAAGCTAGTTTTATGGGGTATACTCGCTAAATCATTTCTATTTCTTGTATTATAGGAGTGAACGTTTGAGTTTGTTTGAAATGTAGAAATATTAGTTTTTACAAATGTAAGTGTCTCTAAGATGTATATGCAGGGGAATGGTAGTATATGCAGATCTTTGTATAATTGCCTGCAGCTGGTAGTGTTTTTGACCTTCACCATTATTCTGATAGCTCTTTTCTGTAATTTAAATATGTCTTCACTTTTTGTTGAATTTCCCCAGAAGATTACTCCATATATTTAGAGGGAGTGAAAGTAGGCAAAATAGAGTGAACGTACTGAGTTTACATTAGCAACTTTTCTCACTGATCTCAAGGCAAAACATATTTTACTCAGCTTTTTTTTAAAGAAAATCAACATGCTTGATCCAACTCAAATTATGATCTATCCACACCCCTAAAAATTTTGTTGAGTCTACATAACTAATACTTTTATCCTCATATGAGATGCTGGGAAATTCTGCATTCTTATTTCGTGCATGCTGAAATTTTATTGCAACTGTTTTTTCCTTGTTAACTATAATTCTGTTTTCTTCAAACCAATTTTGTAGTCTACTTATCGTATCTTTTATATTTAGGCTAGCAATTTCTCTGTTTTCACCAGTGACAAAGATGCTGGTGTCATCTGCAAAGAGTGTTGACTTTGTGTGAATGGACTGGATATTTAGGTCATTTATGTAAATTAAAAATAGTTAATTTGTACTTCTTTTAAATATCGTGCGTTGTTTTTTTCTTTCATATCTTTTCCGCCTGGAAATCGCACTTTAATCAAAACCGGGATTTTAGATTTTTTAAATTATTATCAATCGTTTAATATCGAATTTGTATGCCCATACGGTAAAACAAGATTCGTTATATTCGTTTAATTATTTATATTTATTGTAATTATGTAATTCATGCAACTTAAGTAAAAAACGTATTAACGTAATAATGTTAATAAATAATATGTTTTATTTATTTTCTGTCAAATAGATTACCCATCTAGCAGCATGAGTAAATAATCACGGGGAGCTGCGGGCACTTGCTAGTTCTTAATAATTACGAAGATCTGACAATGTGAATGTCACTTTTTATTTGCATCCTTTCCTAACAGTGTTCATACATGGCACGTAAAAGCCTATCTGACTGAGCTTTGTTTTAAGCAACTCTACCTGTGGACGGTATTTATGGTTCAACGTCAAAAAGGAGGACAAATTAACGTCCGGCATGAGTTCTTGGTGGACGGCGAACTGTTAGCTAAAAATCCGGACTATCCGGCGCAATGCCGGACGTTTTAAACAGTTAAATTATGTATTTGTTATATCGTGTTTGACTAATGGAGCGGAAGAGAAGGCCTAATGGCCTTAGCTCTGCCAGCTTAAATAAACAGAATATATGGCCACCCTAGTCCAGGACAACCTACATACTCTCTACAAATCAAAAGTGAAGTGCGCACAATGTAAACCAGTAAAAAGGTTAAATCTGATAATTGGTCCATAGCATGGCAGTATTTATAATTGTATCGAATCATTTGGCACTTGGTGCAGGGTTCGCATTTCCAATTAATAGCTCAAATGTGATGAGCTCTCATTTTAGAAGCAATAATTGTAATTCTGTATGTATAATCTTCCGGAGTCTATGGCAATCAGCCACCTCCTCTTTATATGTACTTAAACTGAGTTCAGCTAAAAATAGCTAGAACATCTAAGCAAAGGTTGAAGATATTTAATCTTAATATAAACAAAATAAATCTACAGTCCATTACATCTTTCTTGGTCATCCAGACCTGGACCACTTACACAATTTTGTTGTATTACTTTGGCTTTATGACCAAATAAATTGTTACCTCTGTTGTTGAATTATTATTATATTATTTCATATCCACTGCTCAACTAGCTACCAGAAGGAATATTTTTGTAGGAGAAATTTATCTATTATATGTATGGGATCCTAGACTCCTACCTAATCCAAATCCCTACATATTTCTTGGTCCTCACAGGACCTGGATATGTCTTGAACCATTGCACCTGGATTCCAATATTTCTTGGTCCTCTATGTGCCGGATCATACTTCAGCTTTCGAAGCCATTCCTGTGGTTCAATTCCATTGGATTCCAATATTTCTTGGACAACCTACACTTCTAATCTCAAAATCTTATTATTGTGTCATACTAATTCAATTGTATGGTTCTCAGCAAACAATCCGAAGCAAGAACATTGTATGCACTACCGCTATTGGAACAACTGAACAGAGGTGGAATACAATACGAAGCTTCTGGACAGTCAGCCACAACGCAGCAATTTGTAAGGTACAGTCGGTCAAATAAAAAACGTCGGGCAGTATTTGATTAAGTATCACGAACGAGCATATGCGCATGTACAGGAAGACTTAAGGTTAGGTTCACACACGCCTCTTGTCTATCCATGTATTTTCTTGATTATTTAGTCAGTTTTGTTCCAAAACAAACATGTATAGAAGGCTGTGGCTATATGCCTCACGTCCGCCATATTCTTGCATGGAAGTTCTTATAATTTTATTATAATGAATAAATTCGCGAGGAATATGTTTATTCAAGGAGCATTTTTTAAAGATTTTATTTTATAATAGCGGTACTTGTAGTGCAAAATCAATAACTTACGTTCAACTTCTGCAAGCAATCTAGCATCGAAATACGCGGCCGGCCAGTCCTATGAAAACTTCCGGTCAGCTGCTCTTTAAGAAATATGGAACCTTCTCGCTGCTTCAGAGGCCGAAAAATGCAGGTCAATTACAAAATGATTGTAAAACTACCACCAGACTACGGCCTAACTGTAGTAAAAATAAACATTCATACATTACAGCCCTAACTACACTTTCTCTCAAGCTAGCATTTGGATGTGACGCGATGACACAGAGCAAAATGAATTATGACAATACATTAAGTTGAATATCGTGTGTTGCGCTTTTCTCGTAGTTCATTTTTTCCCTCGTTCATTTTTTTCCCTCCTGTCGCATGGCCTCATATGTTCCGAGAATGACCTGTATTTTATGTTTTTTATAGGAAACTTGTGAACTAATGCGTAAAAACTTTAATTTTAACTGCATACGCGTCCCGACGTTTTTTATTTGACCGACTGTACGTGACAGTTCCTATAATACACTGCCCACCCAGTGAACACCATGACTGAAAACGAATTAATTTCTCAAGCTATGGCTTCTCTAGCATCGCAAGGGAAACACTACACGCAAAAACGTGCCGTCATAAAAGGTAGACTCACTAGGTTTAAACAATACATTGAAGGCACTACAGTGACTGATGATAACGTAGACGAGGTTAAGTGTCGTTTAACCCGTGAGGAATCTCTCTACAATGAATTTGATGAATACCAAACTAAATTGGAACTTCTAGACTGTGACTCCGAAGCTGAACGTGAACGAAAGGACTTTGAAACTAAATATTATTCAGCTATAGGCCTAGCACGCAAACTCATCAGACAGTATGAAGCCATTTTCGAACAACCTGACTTCAATCAGACTGAAAATCAAGCTCCACCTCAAGCTACTGCCAACATGCCCAAAGTCAACTTACCAAAAATAGATTTGCCCAACTTTGATGGTCATTATCAAGACTGGTTGCCATTCAGAGTACATGACAATAATTCACTGCCTACAATGCAAAAATTTCACTATTTGAGGCTTGCAGTCAAAGGTTCAGCAGCTAAGCTCATTGACACGCTGCCCCTCACTGCAGACAACTATCAAACGGCATGGAAGCTACTTAACGAAAGGTATCATAACAACAAAGTTATAATACAACATTTGCTTTGCTCTTTGTTGCATCACGACAAGCTCACTCGTGAATCCTCCAAAGCTCTCATGGACTTGCTTGACTGCTTCAAACGTCAGGTTAGATCCATAGAATGCATAACCCAATCTGAGATGAGATGGGAATTCATATTGGTCCACATCTTAGCCTCAAAACTTGATCCTGCTACATCAAAAGCATGGAATCTTGAAAGTTCATCCAGTAATTTGGACACATTTGATGACATTTGTACTTTTCTTCAAAGAAGAGGCCAGGCACTTCAAGCCACGCCTAAGGAACAAGCCATCAAAACTAAACAAGCCACTTATAGACCATCTGTCACTGGACATAGCTATCCCAGAACATTTTTAGCCAGTACTTCAACTACTTGTATTTTGTGTAAAGCAGAGCACCCACTGTTCAAGTGCCAAAAGTTTGTCAACCTTCCTAACCAACAAAAATGGAATGTAGCAAACAATAAGATTTGCAGCAATTGTCTCAAGACAGGCCATAGACACAATGACTGTACATCCAGATCTTACTTTAAGTGTAATGTCAGACATCACACTTCACTGTATGAAGACACACAAACGAACAAGAATAACAACATAAGGCAACAAACGCCACAGCATCAAAGCGGCAGAAGCCAAAATGCCAGAACAGAACAAACTGATAGACTTATACCAGGTACATCAGGAACTGCATTTGCCAATAATGCGCAAGTAGATACCAATGTTCATACATTTCTCGCCACAACTCAAATCCTAGTCAAGGCTAGAAGTGGCAAGCTCCACAAAGCAAGAACACTCTTAGATTCAGGAGCAACACACACATTCATCACAAAAGAACTGTGTCATAAGCTTCAGTTAAGTACCAATCAAACCTCAGTAGCAGTAACAGGAGTAAACCTTCATACTTCAAACATTTATGAAACTGCTCATATGCAAATCATGGTCGCTCATAGGCAAGGACCGTAATCTACAATGCCTAGTCATAGAACAAATTGCCAAAAATATCCCTAGTGCACCCATTGATATCACTATCCTACACATACCAGATGACATCATACTAGCTGATGATGCATTTCATCTACCAGGAGCCATTGATGTTCTTCTTGGAGCAGACCTATTTTGGAACCTAATCACTGGCAATAACCTCACAATTGGCAGAACTCAAGGATACAAGACTTTACTCAGAGAAACAAGACTGGGTTGGATTCTTTCTGGACAAATCAGCCAGGGAAGAAAAAGAAAACAAACAGTAAGATGTCACCTAACCATCACTGAGCAAATCCACAAACACATGCAAAAGTTTTGGGAGATAGAAGAAAATGAAGTGCCCATACGTTCACAAGAAGATGAAGAATGTGAACAGTTCTTCCAGCAAACCATTGCCAGAACTGACACAGGCAGGTAGGCCTACATGATAACTCTACCATTCAAGAAACCAACTAGCAACTTAGGTGCATCCCGAGCTGGAGCCCTCAAACGCTTCTATACTGTAAAAAACAGACTTATCAGACAGCCAACCATCTACCAACAATATGTTGACTATATGAATCACTATCAACAGTTGGGACACATGGAACCAGTCTCACAGGACTACCATGTTGATGGCCCAAATGCATACTACATCCCTCACCAATATGTGACTAAGGAAGACTCAAGCACTACAAAGCTAAGAGTGGTTTTCAACGCATCCTACAAAACGTCCACTGGTGTATCACTGAACGACATACTGTACAAAGGCCCATGTGTTCAGCCAGACCTCTATACAACGCTGCTTAGATTCAGATGTCACCCATATGCTGACATTGAAAAAATGTACAGAATGGTACTTATACAACCTCAACACAGAAGTTTTCAAAGAATTTTCTGGCGCAGCAACAACAGTGAACCAGTAAAATTGTACCAACTGACCACAGTAACTTATGGCCAGGCTAATTCAGCATATGCTGCAACAAGAGTTCTTAACCAATTAGTTCAAGATGAAAGTAACAAATTTCCTCAAGCAGCAAATATCCTAACCAAGAACTTTTATCTTGATGACTTGCTGGCAATTTTTCAAACAGAAGATGAAGCCATACATTCAGCAGACAAACTAACCAAGCTACTTGCAACAGGTGGTTTCAACTTGACTAAATTCTGCTCAAACTCAGAAACAGTACTGGAGACCATTCCAAATGACAAAAGATCTACAGATAGTTTAACACAACTTGAAGATGAAAATTCCATCAAGACATTAGGACTGCACTGGAATTCCAAGCATGATGTACTACAGTACACTGTGAAATCATTGCCATTAGCCACTACAAAAAGACAGATATTATCAGCTATTTGTACATTATATGATCCCCAAGGCTTAATTTCACCTCTAATCACATCTGCCAAACTTATTATGCAGACAATATGGTTATGTAATATTGCAGGGGACGAGCAAGCCCCCCAACACATTCAGCAAGCTTGATTTGACTTGTATTCTAAGCTCAACCTAGTAGAAATATAGAATACCCAGAAATGTACTAGAAAATCAGAGCCTGCACACAGAACTGCATCTGTTTTGTAATGCCAGTCCTTTTGCATATGGGACAGCATGTTATGTCAAAACAATTAACCATGAGGATCACATACACGTGCAACTCCTCACTAGCAAATCTAAAGTTGCTCCACTTAAGCAAATAACATTGCCTAGACTTGAACTATGCGCAGCACTACTGGCAGCCCAATTGTATGAGAAAGTAAGCCAAACATTGCAAGTTACAGTCCAAAAAGTCTATTTCTGGACTGACAGCCAAATTGTATTGCACTGGCTTAACCAAGAGACACACAAGTTGAATGCTTTTGTCGGACATCGTGTAGCTAAAATACAACAGCTTACACAGAACTGTTCATGGAAGCATGTGCCTTCACAGCAAAATCCTGCTGACACCATTACCAGACCCATCACACCTCAGAAACTACATAATACTACACTTTGGTGGAATGGACCACAATTCTTGAAACACAATGAACAACATTGGCCAGCTATCCATGATGAGCCAGTACCAGAAGAAATGATAGAAATCAAACATACAGCTAAGGCATTCACTGCTTTACCAGTTCAAGATAACTTGTTAACCAAATATTCATCTTTCAAGACACTATTAAGAATTGCAGCTCTTTGCTTGAGATTTAAGCACAACTGTTTTAATCACAATGACAGGCACATTGGTCCCATTGTGTTGACAGAGCTCCAGACTGCACATGACTCAATAATCAAAAAGGTTCAACAAGAAAGCTTCAAACAAGAAATAGCAGACTTAAAGAAAAATAAGCATGTAGCTAGGCAAAGCCCATTGTTGCCACTGCATCCATATCTTGACAGCCAAGACATTTTGAGAGTAGGAGGTAGATTACAACAATCTGTCCTTAGTTATGACAGCAAACACCAAATATTGCTGCCATCCAAGCACCCTGTTACAGCACTTATTATTCGTGATCTTCATTTGAAAAATCTTCATGAAGGATCACAAGGCCTGTTGTATACACTAAGACAAAAATATTGGCCCATCAAAGGAATCCAAACTGTGAAATCAGCACTAAAAGGATGCTACGTATGTTTCAGATATCATCCTACCACTTCAAACCAGATTATGGGAAACCTTCCCGAACCTAGAGTAACAATAAGAAGAGCTTTTGAATGCACTGCAGTCGACTTCGTAGGCCCGCTTACTTTAAAGGCCACTTCAGGCAGATTTAAGATAACTTACAAAGCTTATGTAGCCATGTACATCTGCTTAGTTACGAAAGCAGTACACATTGATTTAATAACTTCAGCCAGTTCTGAAGCATTCATTGCATCACTCCAAAGATTCACTTCCAAGAGAGGACTTCCAGCACATCTATATCTGGACAATGGTAGAAATTTCGTTGGAGCTGACAATGAACTCAAACAGTTACACAGCTTGTTTCAGTTGGAACAAGTGCAGCAAGAGATAGTGCAGTGTACCTCAGGCTTGGGTATAGACTTTCATTTTTTGCCGCCCAGAGCCTCAAATATGGCTGGTCTAGTAGAGAGAAGCAACCGTAGTATGAATACCCTGTTATACAAGATTATGCGTAATACAGTGTTCACATACGAAGAGTGTTATACAGTGTTGTGCAAAGTGGAATCCATTATAAACAGTAGACCACTCACTCCAATGAGCAGTGATGTTAATGATTTCTCTGCGCTCACACCAGGACATTTTCTCATAGGTGCTCCTATTCCTACCCCTTCTCTGCAAGCTATCCCTGACTCCCTACTGTCACGCTACCAGCTGTGTGAAAAGATTAGCCAAATAATCTGGGAACAATGGACAAAAGAATATTTGAACACTCTGCAGCAAAGGCAGAAGTGGCAAATTGAGAAAACAGACATAAAGAAAGATGACCTAGTCATTCTTGCAGTAGATAATTCTCTCCCTTTATTGTGGCCTTGAGCCAGGGTTGTTGAACTTCATTCAGGCCCTGATGGTCATGTTAGAGTATTTACTCTCAAAACCGCTACCTCTACCTTTAAGAGGACTATATCAAAAGTTTGTCCATTACCCCAGCAGGAAAGTTTTGAAAATTCAAGTTCCCCTGGGGACTATGTAACATTTCAGGAGAAATATTAAACATTTCATATTGTGCCGTTTCTTTTCTATATATTTGTTTGTTAAACTTTACTGAAAGCACTTTGTAAATATTCTCTTTGGAGTACTGTAATGCGATGAACGCACTCTTAAAACACTACTAACCATACATTTCATGACCGAATCGATATCTGTATCGATATCTCGAAACTCTATGTTTTACAAAGTTTTCAGACATTCTTTAAATATTAATTACCAAAAATTTGCTAAATAGTTTTTCTCAGTTTTACAGATCTTGTGAAATATGAAGATGCTATAAATACGCCGTATTTCAAGATAGAAGTCTCGAGAAGCTTCTACGCTACTTCGATTGATAAACTGAAAGCACTCTAATGTAATCTAGAGGGGGCACGTAGGCTAACCTGTTTGACTCGCATTCACTTTTCATCGAACTCTACTAAGGCAAGCACCGTAGCTTTATCCCAGTACCGATACTTGGGTACTGAGACTTCGTGGTACTACTCTACACAATGCAGATGATGTAGCCTACCAGAACTTCCAGACCTGGACTTCTAAGGCAAAGAATCCCTTAACCACAGCCTCCAGCAGCAACTTCAGCATGGCAGACTTCTCTCTATAACCTCACCGATGGGATATTAGCCATTCATTAGTACTTTCAAACGAGTCCAGGACAACCTACATACTCTCTACAAATCAAAAGTTAAGTACGCACAATGTAAACCAGTAAAAAGGTTAAATCTGATAATTGGTCTATAGCATGACAGTATTTATAATTGTATCGAATCATTTGGCACTTGGTGCAGGGTTCGCATTTCCAATTAATAGCTCAAATGTGATGAGCTCTCATTTTAGAAGCAATAATTGTAATTCTGTATGTATAATCTTCCGGAGTCTTTGGGCAATCTGCCACCTCCTCTTTATATGTACTTAAACTGAGTTCAGCTAAAAAGAGCTAGAACATTTAAGCAAAGGTTGAAGATATTTAATCTTAATATAAACAAAATAAATCTACAGTCCATTACATCTTTCTTGGTCATCCAGACCAGGACCACTTACACAATTATGTTGTATTACTTTGGCTTTATGACCAAATAAATTGTTACCTCTGTTGTTGAATTATTATGATATTATTTCATATCATCCACTGCTCAACTAGCTACCAGAAGGAATATTTTTCTAGGAGAATTTCATCTATTATATGTATGGGATCCTAGACTCCTACCTAATCCAAATCCCTACACATTTACCTCCTCAGGTTTATTACCAAGTGAGGTAATCTGTACATACAATTTTTCCTATAATATATTATCACAAGCTTGATGGATAAAATAATAATGCTTATTGTTTTTTCCCAAGTTTTATAACAGGATACTAAACCATTCCTCACACTGCCTTTGAACTAGGCTTGTACAGCATTCAAGTCCTAGACCTATGTTTTATATGCACTTGACACAAGTAACATTTTATACAGGATCTTTATCGTAATTTACAGAGCTCCTAATGGCCGAGTGCACGATTCTCCGGTTTTCTCAGCCGTTTCGTTACCGCGGTAAACGTAATACCGGGGTATTCTCAAAATCTCTGTGCACCATTGCGAAAATACCGCGGTTTGCTAATGCTTGGAAATATTGCTGTTACTCTGCTCCGAATCCATTTTTCTTTGATGGTGTTTTCCATGGCCGCTAGGTTCTCTCTCTCTCTCTGCACGTCTGCCAGTCACGGTGGCTCTGGTAGGCTATTGGGGTCCCGAATTCAATGTATTTGTTCCCTTATTATTCAATAAAAAGATGTTCATAAGGATAAAAGGGAATATTATATTGCGTATATATGTCGTCTGGATTCATACTTCGAATTCAAGCACCATAGATACTGTACCAATCGTTTAATGAGTTCGTTTCGCCTACTACTGGTTTGGTTGAGGTGAGAAAGGAAGGTCATTTCAATCGATGTTACAGCACAGTATTTGCAAAGATATGTACCATCGTTCATTCTTCAAATAGATCCCACCTGTCTGTACATTTCAATAAAATAACATTCATGTTTTAAAGAATAATTCTCACACGTGTGCAATCCAAGGCAAAGCAACACCACGAAATCTCTGCTCTGAGTTCGACATAGCCTCGCTTTTATTCCCGTACAACTAGTAGAAATTTTAGGTGCAAAATCATGTGCATAGCCAAGAAAGGGCTGTTATAATTATGTTCGTATATGTGCAGGTGTGATAAATTGCTTACATATACCGATACACGGGCTATATCGTAATGCATGCAGCCATTCACTTAAATTTGGCCTAGGACCACTGGTATTCCATATTTCATTTAATTTTTGCCTTATTGTTCAGTAATAAATGTTCATAAGGATACAATGGTATATTATATTGCGTATATATGTCGTTTGAGTCCAACCTTTGAATTAAAACACCATAAATACTGTACTAATCGTAATAATCGTGGTTACGCCCACTAGCCTACTCGATGGACCTGGTTTGGTTGAGGTAAGAAAGGAAGGTCATTTCAATCGATGTTACAGCACAGTATTTGCAAAGATATGCACCATCGTTCATTCTTCAAATAAATCCCACCTGTCTCTAATTATTCTTTATGTTCAATTAGCTTTTGGCCTAGATATCATAAATATGATACATTACGCTGATCTCCATCTTGGAAAGAAAACCGCTGTTTTCTCACTTTACAGCTCCTTCACGGGCGGTTTTCATCTTACCGCGGTAAAAGTCGAAACCGAGCACGATGCAACGAAAGTATGACTTTACCGGGGTAAACTAAGCAACTTTACCGCGGTATTCTGAATACCGAGGTCGGTGCACTCGGCCATAAAGTGTTTATACAAGTTGTAATAATAGATATTGTTAATATTGTTTTAAATTCAAAGTCATAACATCCGTAGAGAATGAATAAAATATGTATTATAAAGAAATCTTTTTCGCTATATCTTCAACTGAATTTTTTCAATGTGTAGTGTTTGCAAAAGTTCAGTTTTAACCTAAAAGCATGTTCCGCATCTGTTGAATGAGGAAATGAATTTGTATAATATTTGAACATTTATTTCTCACTCACATTACAATAAAAAATGAAAATTTCTGTACATAAATAAATAAAATAATCTTTACACTTGTGTTTTCTTAAATGATCTGTGAACAATATTCAAATAGCTCAAATTAAATATAAATACATGAGCTTAGTTATGATTTCTTGAACTTGAATCTTTCAAAATAAGTATTACTCTTTAACTAAATGAAATCTTCAATTAAATGAGTTTTACGGCTTACCACAACCACCGGCCTGAGTCTGCAGGCTCTGCAAGAATGTAAAATTATACCTTTTCTTCCTTTGAAATAAATGGTGAGTCAATTATATACAGAACAAAGATATTGCACTGATTCTATTTACAAAAGTATGTACAACACTATTTACAGGATTGAACGTGATACAATTTCAATATTGCTGTTTGCAAGATTTCAAGATGAGTTTAAGCTTCTTTCATTTGTCAATAACAAAAAAAGCATGTTCAATGTAAGAAACTAAGTTTCTTTACCCTTAGTGTTTCATGATTACGCAGAAAACGCCCACCATAATGGCGTCGAATGGAGTAGAAGAGTTGATTATGCAATCGGCCTGGAAGTCTTGAACAATGACTGCATCTCAGCATGAAGTCCTGTAGTGATATTTTAAGGTTGTAGTATATAGACAGAAATGTAACTAGCAATTTCCGTCAGCTTCAAGTGATGACTTCATCCGACTTGGATGGCGATGCAGAGTAGAATGATTTTACAGAAAAAGTGTACATGTGCCACTTGAGGCAATGTAGCAATGGCTGACGTGTCCATCCCCTCCCAGCATGCAACACGGAAACTGCGCATGCTCGGCAGCAGAGAACGAAAAAGATCACAGAACTTGAAACAAAAGCAAAGAATATAAGAAACACTAAACAAAAAACAAAACCTTAAATACTGTTGAGACGGTATTTAACAGCATCCATATCTTCATCACATGTCGTAGGAATATACCATCAAGATGATTATTTACTTATTAACTCATAAAATAAAAACATAAAACCTATAAAATCTAAGCAATTAACTATAATAAATTTTTTTGTATATATTTTGCGCTTTCATTAGTAATTACTTTTTGTATCTTGAAGTGTGTAGAGAATAAGTTTCACGTCACAAGATGATCACACAATGAGCCGTGAAAAACGGCTCATTTGATTATATTAAAGTCTTTCACTAATTGTTGCCAACTGCTTTTAACTTCAGGGAGGTAAAATCATGTTTTGACCCACTCTAAACACCGTGGTTCTCGGTAATTCTTAATAGCGCTCTTAGACTGCACTGCCATCTGGTGAAATGCTAGGGAGTAGAGGCTGGTACAAGCGACCGGCAGTTGGGATCTAGTGCTCGCGACAGGAACATGTAACTTGACTTTGAGTGTTTTGGTGGGCGTTGCTGCCGTACATCACGATGTCTGGAGACGACGGCAAAGCTGGGTGAGACCTATCCATATTCTTTTCAATGTTCATAGTGATTCAAATCTAAATTTTGTGCTCACCCGTTTCGGCTATCTAAATTTCCGTTTCTGAAAATATATATTAAATAATTTTTTTTGAATAAGTTATTTTTCCGGTCAAGTTTGGATCTTTTGAAATTACGCCTACACCATCTAAATTTCTTGTAATTTTGCTTTGTTCACTTCTGTTTTTCTTCAAACTAATTATATCACGTCCGTCCGTTCTGTAACTTCTATTTCACGTTCTTTGCCTTTCCGAAAACAGTAATTCAGTATTTTTCGCCAGACAACCGACATTAGCACGGTTTAGAGTGGGTTTTGTGAAGTATTTTTCAGCACAGACGCCATTTTGAGTTTTGAGATTGCCCTATGGTTTGAAGTTGTAGATAATCTAGGAACTTACTGGGGTTTTCTAATCATGGGGAATACTAGCCAGTATGTACAGGGTGTTCTCGAAAGTATTGTACTTATTTGCGGCAATGAGCCTGAGTTTTAGGGGATTTTTCTAGAGACGGGTTGGTCTTCTCAAAAGGGTGCATTTAGAATTATTGTGGTGTATTTCGCCCGTGCTCTAGGTTGTTGTACACAACAGAAAATATATATACAGTTTTTATGCTTAGTCATCCCAAGGGTATTTCCAAGAAATAAAAAGGTCGTTCTTACAAAATATATATTGTCTCACAATGTTGTAATTCTAAATTTGTTAAAGCTGTTAATAAAATTGTTACAGAAAAATATCTTTCCATATACATATATTTACTTAAAAACTCTTTTTTGGGTAATTCATATTAACCTGTCCAGTGTTCATTTCGTCATAATGGGTGCCCAGTTTTTGAAGGTTAAACAGTAGCGTCACTAATTTAGCTAGAATGGTCGAACCCAGGTCTACTACACAAAATCATATGTCCTAAGCTTCCAACATATGTAACTGTCCTGAGGGGACAACAAGAAGACTTTGATTACTCAGCAGAGTGCATGCGCTACCATATCTGGATTAAATACTCTATCCCCATACACCTTCAATAAGGAAAAGAGGCCGTTCATAAATTTCGTCAAAGTCCAGCAGACGCTTACTTTTTCCCACTACTTTCCATCTTTTAAACATCGTACAGGGTGGAGGGAAAGGAAATAGACATTAAATCCATGTCTGGGATATTAATACAAGTAAGAATCAGCTTGAAAAATTTTATGTCATAACCGGGATTTGAACACGAATCTTCGGCTTAACGCGCCGATGCTCTACCATTGAGCTACCATGACAACATGCCAGCACGACATCAAATTCCTCAACTGATTCAGAAGACAAGGCAGACCACGGGAGGTTTCTCCGTTGAGAACACACATCCAATGGCGTCCTACATTTGTATGTACTTTGAAGCCAAGTTATATTTATATACTATTAATTAAGTGCAGGGAAAGGAAATAGACATTCAATCCATGTCTGGGATATTAATACAAGTAAGAATCAGCTTGAAAAATTTTATGTCATAACCTGGATTGAACACGGATCTTCGGCTTAACGCGCCGATGCTCTACCATTGAGCTACCATGACAACATGCCAGTACGACATCAAATTCCTCAACTGATTCAGAAGACAAGGCAGCCCACGGGAGGTTTCTCCGTTGAGAACACACATCCAATGGCGTCCTACATTTGTAGGTACTTTGAAGCCAAGTTATATTTATATACTATTAATTAAGTGGAGGGAAAGGAAATAGACATTAAATCCATGTCTGGGATATTAATACAAGTCTTCTTGTCATTTTGAAATTACTTTTTACATGAAAATTGTCGACTATTTTATGTTTTCACTATTATTATCAGGATGATCTCATAAATTGATCCGTGGTCATATTCTTATATTAGTCATGTTTTTCATTTCTCTTATTTGATTATTTGATAATCATATAACAATAATTTATCAAATTGTAATAACGGGATTTTTATCATAATTTAAAGAAACATGTGCGTTTATACCAGTTAATATTGGTTTAATTCAAAGTCGTAGCATCCGTTAATCTTCTTGAAGTTGTAAGCACAGCAGATTTCTAATTATAAGCCATTAATTTTTCAATAGTCCCCCACAAAGGATAGTACACTCTGTTTGAGGTTTTTCTTCAGAAGAAATCCGTACACGATTGGTATAGAACCACTGTACATCTGCAGCGATGGTAATAGCTCTAACGTCAATTTACATTCTTTTTTCCATCATCCATCTTTCTATGTTCTGTCAAACTTGTATTAATTTAGATGTACACTACATTATATTATTATAAATAACAAGTATTATAATTCATTATGGAGTAGTGTTCTAAAAAAATACTACTATGGAGTTTAAATTTTGTTCTTTATCTGTATAAATCACTACTCTAGCTGTAAAAATTATAATTCATTGAAAATGCGTTTATGAATTCATTTCTAAACCTCATATTTCTGAACGTTTAATCACACTTTAAACATTCGCGTTAAATATCAAAATTTATACATAAACTAACTATAAATATAGAATTTTCTTATAGAACAGCGAAAAATCATACACATACACACACAAACACCTCATTTTTAGGAGATTAGACCTACATACGATTAGGTACATTTCGCACTCATTAATGATACCTTCTTTTAAACGAGGAATTGGTGGAAATTGAGAAATGTGTACCAGATCTTCCTGGTATAGGCTTTTGGTATATTTTCCTTGCTGGATTAATATTTAGCTGCCCATCTTTTCACTTGTGTAGGTTTTTACATTGTGTTTAACAATTAATTAATTCCTTGAATGGGATAGAGATTTATAGGAGGACTTTAGGAACTTAGCTACATACTTAAGATTAGAATGGTGTAGCCATACTTAAATTACATGGTTAGTTTTGATATATTCTTTATTGTTGTTGTATGCTCACACTCTCCTATAAGGTTGAAAAGAGTGCTAGTTCAAATATAATTAAGATTTTATATATATATATATTATAGGTTTCAATTTAAATTGGTTGTATTTGGATATATTGTTATATTTTTGGATTTATCTCATGAATAAATCCCCATGTTTTGAAAATCCTGTTTTCCATGATTCTGGATAACTCTGGTATTCTTCCAGCCTCCCTATTTCCCTCGTGCTTGGGTTTTACATCTACGGACCCTCGGTAATGCCCATTAGTACCCATCTGGCGTTTTCTGTGTACAAGTTTCATGCAGTATAATAATTTCATGCAGGGCTGTAAACAAAAGAAATATATAATTAGTGACGCATTATTATATGGAGTTTAGAGTATACATATACTTATTATCAACATATTAGCTGATTTGACTTCTGTAAAATTAAACTTAGGAAATATTAACAAACAAAATATAACCTAAAAACTTTAAAAGCGTTGCAAAACTTAAGTACAAACTCAGTGATCACTGCTCCAATAATCATGCGGAGCAGATAGCAATTTTAGAGGCTCTCAGAGAAATAGTAGACAACAGGGTATTAACGGTCGGGGAGAAACTAGGGGTAGTGTGCATTGACAGTCAGATTACAGTGGATCTTCTCAAAAACAGCCAAATCAGAAGCAAAATAATAGAAGAAATGAAGGCTAACATCAAGTATCTAGAGAACCACGGATGGACTATACACATAAAATGGGTTAAGGCACACGTGGGGTTATATGGAAACGAAATAGCGGATCAACTGGCTAAGGAAGCTGCGATGGAAGAAGGCAGGGAGATCAGCTACAGCAATATACCCAGAACCCATATAATCAAGGAAGCAGAGGAGAGAGGACTTAGCATGTGGCAAAACCAGTGGGAGAGGACAACAAATGGAAATATCAGCAAAATGTTTTTTTCTTTAGTGCAGGAACGATTAAAGCTAAGGATCCCACTCAATGGACAAACTACTGCCACCCTAACTGGGCATGGGAAGACCAGGGACTACTACAACAGGTTTAAAATAATGGAAATCCAATGTATGTGAACAACAAAATGAAACTGTGAATCATTTAATATATGAGTGTCCACTCCTGAATAATGAACGAATAACACTATAACAAATCATAAGACTAAGCGGTGGACAGTGGCCAGCAACGCCAAATGATTTAGTTAGGAACTACTTAAAGGAGTTTTATCAAAAAAATAGATTTTAAAAATTTAAAAAAAGTATTCCTTGTACATAGAAAATAGAAACTTTTGTTAACTTGTTATAAATAAGACTAAGAATTGCATGTAGTGTTACGTGAGTAACGGAGCATGCAGTATTAATAATATAAAAAAGTCTTATTTCAATTTTTCATACATGATGGAAATGCAAAACCTGAACCCGACATTACATTGGTAAGATAACTATGATATTTCATATCTACCAGAATATTATAATCCTAGCGTTAGGGAAAAAGCATACGAAATATATAATTCTTATGAAATTTATGAACGGCCTCTTTTCCTTATTGAAGGTGTATGGGGATAGGGTATTTAATCCAGATATGATAGCGCATGCAATCTGCTGAGTAATCAAGGTCTTGTGTGATCATCTTGTGACGTGAAACTTAATCTCTACACACTTCAAGATACAAAAAATAATTCAGAAATGATAGCGAAAAGCAGATAAAAAAATTTGAGTATAGTTAATTGCTTAGATTTTATAAGTCTTTTTTTATTTTATGAGCTGATAAGTAAATAATCATCTCGATGGTAGATTCCTACGACATGTGATGAAGATATGGATGCGGAATATGCTTTAAGGTTAAAACTGAACTTTCGCAAACACTACAAATTGAAAAAATTCAGTTGTAGATATAGCGAAAAAGATTTCTTTATAATACATATGTTATTCATACTCTACCGATGTTAAGAAATTGAATTTAAAATAATATTAACAATAACTATTATTACAACTGGTATAAACGCTTAGTTGCTCTGTAAATTACGGTAAAGTTCGTGTATAAAATGTTACTTGTGTCAAGTGCGTATAAAACATAGGTCTAAGACTGGAATGCTGTACAGGCCTTGTTCGAATGCAGTGTGAGGAATGGTGTAGTATCCTGTTATAAAACTTTGGAAAAAACAATAAGCATATTATTTTATCCATCAAGCTTGTGATAATATATCATAGGACAAAAAACCTAAGGAGGTAAATGGTATAACAAGAATAAATTGACGGAAAATAGTGGGGAAAAGTTAAAACAACATCGGAAAGCTAAGATAATAATTTATACATGATGGTGTAAATTAGATAAAAATATGTGACTTTGGTACACTAAGGAGTAGGTACCAGAAGACAAAGAATAATGATTTAGTGCGAGAAATGGGTAAAGAACAATACTTTGAAGCAAAAAGGAATTACGAAGATAGAAATTTAACTCATTGGAAGAATATTGTAACATGGCCACATCAAGCAATCCATGGAATGAAATACACAAACTGACATCTGGGAAAATAAGGAAAATCATAATATTGATGACCTTCGTTAAAAGCGCTGTAACGAGTACAGAAGATACCATGATGCACCTTTTGAACTACTTCACTATGGAAGACATTAAGAAAGAAGATAGTTAGTATCATAGAAGGTTAAGAGAAGAAACAAAGATACTGATAAACACCGAAGATAAGTTATTTACACAATCAGAAATTAAGAATGTAATAGTTCATAATGATAACATAAAAGCTCCTGGAGAAGACTGTATAACGAGCAAGATACTACTATGTACTTTTGAAATCTTACCAAAATCTTTAA
This sequence comes from Ectobius pallidus, assembly GCA_964059195.1. Taxonomy (NCBI): domain Eukaryota; kingdom Metazoa; phylum Arthropoda; class Insecta; order Blattodea; family Ectobiidae; genus Ectobius; species Ectobius pallidus. Next base: position 43,593,008 of record CAXKWD010000008.1, read on the forward strand.
CAACGATGTACACCGGATGCTTAACGAATAGAAAATTCCTCCAAACTATAGAAAAAAGGAAAAATAATCCTAATATCAAAACCGGGAAAAGAAAACAGCAGTGAAGTCTCAAAATTTCAACCAATAAGCTTGCTAAATTTTGCAGTGAAAGTCACGAATAACTACTAGGTAACGGGATATCACAACACGTATTATCAAATGGACTTATGAATAGCAATCAATATGGGGATGGAACTCCAGTTTTGAATAGATGCGTTGACAAGACAGTTCAGCCAGCAAAGAGCAATAGAACAAGGAGAAATGACAAACCATCCAGTTGATCTAATGATGACATTACAAACCTGATCTCATCCCGTGGATTTAACAGTAATTATCAAAGTAGATGAACACGAAGAGTATACAATGAAAATATATAATAGTCGTCCATTATTTATTTTATCCAGGCGTCTTTAATAAAAGCCAGGACTTAATCGCATGGCTTTTATTAATTGCCTTTCTACAAATATTTCATTTTACAATGATGTATTAAGGACTAATTTTTCTATGCTTTAACAGTAATCTACGTTTTCTACATGTCCTTTTATTAAGAAGAAAAAACCTACTCTACTCTACTCCTTCTACTGGAGACCTGTAGTCGGAACTTAAAAAAGTGAAACTACATTATAAATGAAATAAAAGATAAAACTACTGCTTCTACTTCTAGAGCTATTTTACTAACACTACAGCTGAAGCTCACCGGTATTAATTTAAATCTACATTTCAATGTTTGTTCATTGGTGTGCTCCAGCTTTTACTCTAGTTAGATGAAAATTTCTGCTCCTACTATAATATTGAAATTTCACATTAAACACTTGAACATTGTAATATTGTCTATCGTCTTCCTGATTCCTCTCCCGAAGTCTTCTCGCCGCCTCCACTCTTCTCATCTTCCCGTGGATTCCCAGAGTTCCCTCCTCCTGTTTACGACTTCGGGTTCCGGTTGCTCTTCCACATGTGGTTGAGCTTCCGGCTCCCTAATCTCCACAGGGTTCTGAGCCCTCTGTAGGCGACTGGATCTCCTGGAGGGAATAAGAGTTTGATTGTTTTCGTCTTCGTCTTGTCTATGTCTGCGTAGTCTGTCCACTCTGTCAACCCTGAACGTCTCTGCTGCCTCCTTAGAGACAATGTCCGTCAGAGTCGCAACAACTCTGCAATCTGGAAACAGTTGTTCTAAGTTATCTCACTTCTTCAGAGGCACCGGTACATTTGAACAAGACGTACTCTCCGGACTCTGTGACTCCCTCGCAAGTTCCACATTCATCTTTCTGTCTTCTCTTAATTTTGTGCAAGTACACTCCATACGGATCATGGCCCGTAATGAAGTGTATCATACCTTTGATCGGTGTCCCATGTCGCAGTCGCAGTCCCTCCAGGGTGTTCGGGAAGTACTCTCTGGTCCTAGCTCCTGCATCTGCCGCGGTCCATTCCTCCTGCCACTCGTGTATGAGGTGTATCCTAATTCTGGTTTTATCCAGAGTTCGGAGACCCACAATACTCTCAATTTTATCCATTCTTTCCTTCTTCCTCCAGTACATGTATGGCTCCCTTCCACCTAATAAGGAGGTCGAGAGGCCATGTACCAGTGGCCACAAGCGGAGCGAGAGTTGGAGTTGTTCTAAATGCACCGGTGAACCTTATCAGAATTTTCCTTTGGGATCTCCTGAGCATTCTTTTAACATACACTTCATTGGCTTTATGAGCCCAAACTACAGCCCCATACCTAACAATGGCGGCTAAGATAGCACTATGGTACGTCTTAACTGTTTGTAGATTAACTTTGAACTTCCTCATTCCAGTATTGGCGAGTTTCATCATTATCTTCTCACCCTTAAGACGCACCATCTCCATATGGGGTTTGAATCTACAGTTTTCATCCATGTATATTCCAAGGTACTTTGCCGACTTCGATCTTGAGATTACGTTGTCATTCAATCTTATGGTAGGGCGCCTCTTCAATTTGCCTTTCAAAACAACGTATGTGGTTTTATTTGCCGCAATACGCAGTTTTGCCTCACTGCACCACTCATCCACAGCCCTCAGTGCAGAGTTTGCCTGTTCTTCAAGTTCCCTCCTACTATTGACTTGAACTAGGATGAGAAGATAGTCTTCGTAAGCTACACAGACGTCCCCCTCTCCCGCAACAGGTCCAAAAGAGGTTCTATGCCAATGTCCCAGAACGTCGGTCCTAAGACCGAGCCCTGAGGACAGCCTTTTGTAATCCTTTTTTGTAGTTTGGCGTTTGTTCCTTCTATATACACTCTTCGATTTTCCCAGTAATCCCCGAGAGAGCTCTAAAGTGGGGCGGGGCATTCGAGGTTTCGCAATTGCTTGAAGAGATAGGGCCACCACAAGTTGTCAAAGGCACCAGCAATGTCTATAAAGATGGCCATTACGTATTTACGTTTTGAGGTCCGAATTCTCTCCATTACATCATTGATGGCATCATCAGTAGATCGTCCATTCCTGAAGCCATACTGGCATTCATTAACCCCCTTCATGAATTCTGCTATTCAGAAGCCGCTCTTGGATTTTCCCCAAGTTGTTAAGAAGGCAGATTGGTCTGTACGATTTTACTTTTTTCTCATCCTTATGGAGAAGATTATGACTTTGGCCGCATTCCAACAACTGGGTACTCGTCCTTGAACTAGGCATTCATTATAGAGATCCCTTAGCTATGGGACGACAATTGGTTGAATAAATAAAACAAAGCCACTGCTACCTAGCCGTTGCTTATGAGAAGGTTGAGAATATAGCAACGGCTGGCTGTTTGAAATAAATAAAAACTTCCCCTCCGTGCGAAGCCGCGGCTCAGGCTACTGGTAGCAAGTGCTTGAACACCTGCATCCCATACCGCTCGGCACATGGCAGCTGTGTAAACAAACATGCCACTTGACTGTCTGTGACCGATTTAAAATTTAAAGTTCAGTATATAATGTATAAAAGTATTGAATTTAAAGAAAGAAAAGCTACTTTGGGAGAAAGGAAAGAGACAAGAGAGTGTGAACATGTCCTCGTAGTTGTTACATCTCTAGGCCTAGTATTAAAAGGTCCTGGGTTCAAGCCCCAGTGTCAGAGGAATTTTTATCCTACAGTATTCTCTAGTATTCATGTTTTATTAGAAAACCTTGATTTTAGGGCACTAAAAATTATGTTTAGGCTTGTAAATTAATGAATTAAGCATTTAACTAAAACAGTAGACAGATATAATTTTACTTAATTTTAATAAACAAAAGTTAACATTTTATACTAATAAGCCCATTTCGATATTTTGCTTACTTGTACCGTCATAGAAACGTATTATAGTTTAACATTTTAAATAATACTTAACAGAGTAGGCAATTGTCCTAAAATCACAAGTATACTTAGTACCTATTAGGTAAATAATTAGGATATTTTATAATCTTAGCAGTTTTAATAGTTTGCTCTTGTGCAGACTGTACCACTGAAGAGTCTAAAAGCTGGTGCTCTACCCCGTTTCTTTCATTCCCTCCAAGTATTTATGTTTGTTTGAAGAGGGGGCATAGTCAAATTGATAGCAAGACAAACAAACCCGGATAAGCTTTTAAGGGTGTGAGATTTGTTCAGATCAGCTTATTTTGTCCCACATTAAATAGCTTTGTAAGAGGATGGAGTTTCCATTTTTATTTCAATATGTTTTGCTATTAGTAAAGAAGGTAGGTCTACATATATATGTAGTTCTTTTATTAATATTTAATTATTTTCCATAATTAATTCATAAAATACGTTCGTTTTGAATCTACTTGCTACATAATAGATTTGAAGTTATTTAGTTTACAGCATTACAATTTGAAATAGTGTTAAAAGAATTATTCACGTTTGAAATATTTTAGTTCATATTGATAACAGTAAAATATGAGAATGTGTTAGACTTATAATGATGTATTATTTCATGATTATTATTATTATAATAATAAAGAAAAGTAACAAAGTTAAGTTACACATGTTTTACAATTTTATTGTACAACCGGTTCTTTACATCTGTGCACATCATAATCCATACGTTCCTTATAAATTACTCAAGTTGGTTAAAAAATCACCCCCATGAACCCCGCCAATACGATTAAAAACTTCACTTGAGCAAGCTGAGTCCGCAAATGAGGTGCCTCAGAAAAAAGCAAGCCGCTGCTACCAACAGAGAGCCGCGGCTTAGTTTTATTTATACCAAATCCTAAGCAGCGGCTGAGCTGTCAAGGTCGTTGAGCAACGGCTAGGCAGGTGGTTGAGGAAGCCGCATTTTATTTATACCAAACCAAGCAGCTGCTATGAATTAGTGAGTTTTGAGCCGCGGCTTGGTCTTATTTATACCACCAAATGTCTGCCATATACTGAAGTATCTCTGCCTGAATACTGTCCTCACCAGGAACCTTCTTCTTTCTCATCTTCCGAATTGCCGCCTCCACCTCAGTTTCGGTTCTATATATGTTCGAATTCCTATGTGAGCTGAATATGATGCTGGGTTTCCCCGGAATATCATCATCTAGGAGCAAACGGCCAAGCAGTAGTTGCAATGGAGGTTACCCAATCCTCAGTCATGGTTCCATCTCCTTTATTTAAGGTGGCAATCATGGAAGGTGACCTGATTTTTTCCGACATGATCTTATACGGCATCCCCCAAGGGTCAGTTTTTAATATATCTTCGACATATCCGGTCCAGCTTTTAACTCTAAGTTCTTTAATTTTGTTATAATTCTGCGATTTCAGATTTCGGTAGTTTTCTAACTTCCGATTTCTGTTCTCGAATATCATGGATTTTTTATATATCTTCCTTGCCTTCCGCACCCGCGCGCGTAAGCGTGTGTGTGCATCGGACCAAGGTCGATATTTATCCCTTTATTGCTTGTGTTTGGGTATCGCCTTCATCATCGCTTCAATTATGTTCTTTGTAATACGTCTGGCAGCTTCATCTACATCATCGCCTGGTCGCACAGGAGGAGGAAGTTTAAATGAATTTCTTAAAACGCTCCAGCCTGCTTGCCTTAGATTGAAGAGTCTTGTTGTGCACATTTACATATTAGCGGAGACCTTAACTTTTTGAATGTCAAACATTATTAAGTTATGATCACTGGTGGTTAAGTTTTCAGTGACCCTCCAATTCCTTAAGAGCCGCACTGCTGAGTCACTTGCTAAAGTTATATCTATGTTTTCATCCCCACCTGCTCTATTAGCGAAGGTAGGGGATGTCCTGGTTTATTTACTACGTTTAATCCTTTTGCCATTATCAATTCTTCTAAAAGTTCTCCTTTTTGATCTCTACGTTTGCTGTGCCACCAAGGCGATTTGGCATTACAATAAGCAACAATCATTATGGGATTCCTACTTTACACTGTACAGATGTAATCTAATTGATTTATATATTGCTCAATTCCTTCACTGTATTGAAAGTAAAGATTTTCTAAAATAAAATAAATATTCTGAAAATTAATTTCTAGTACAATACAGTGGGTGTCCGAGAATCTGGAAATTTTCACGACTTGAATTTCGTTGTTGAATATTACTGAAGCTGCCATCGATTTAATTCCACTGCATGCAACTCTGGAAGTTGCAGGCATTCTAGGAATTTTGTCTGCGATATTGTATGGTTCTTGTAAGCAAAGCACATCTAAACGCAGCTCTTCTGAAACATTCCTCACTTCCGTGAGCACGGTCGCACTCCGCATAACATTCAGTTGTGCAATCCTCACAGTGTGACTACCTATTTATGGATGATGAGTATGAACTATACATCTCGGGAATATTTCCTTGGGATCTATCGCAGTGCGACCGTGCGCCTTTACGAAGTCCCGGTATACATCCTCGAAAGATACAGTTTCACCCCTACTCTCGAAGGCGCTTAGAATTAACTGCTGAAGCCTATCTGGATCCGTGGGTAGGATTACCAACTTGAGTTGTAGCCGGTCAACCGCTTCCGGAATCGGAAAGGTCACCGAGCTACCCCTCGCGTGTTTCAATCGTGTCACGAGTCTCAGGGCCGTAGTCAAATTCCCGATTTCCTCGAGCCTCCTGCATTGCAGCATATGCTGAAGTTCTCGTGAACCGACGTTGGATCCCCAAGGTTAGAAAAAGCCTGCCCAGTTTTGTTTGATTGTCTGGACACTTGCTTAAGTTGATCGTTTCCCTTTTCACAATGGGGACTAGTGGTTCGTTAGAATAGACCAAGTCCTCGGTTTTCTTTGTGTTTGGTGTTATATATTCTACGTTATCGTCACCAGAGACCGTCTGCGTTGTTTTGTCTGCCATTGTTTGCCCTTATGGCATTTCGTCGTTTCCGGCTTGGAGGATTGCTACGTCTTTTGGTCTTGGGCTTAGGGTCCATAGTCCGTCTTGTCAATCAGTCTTTGCAAAAACATCTCATAGGTAGGTTATAATATCCTCGTAAATCTGTTGGAGCCTTCCCAAGGTTGCAAAATATTCACGTTTCTTTGCAACGTTTATGTTCCTGTCAAGGGTGTAGAGCATAGATAATTGTGTCATTACTCTTGCCATGGGTTTATTGTCTGTGGTCCTAATTGCAGTTTCTGGTTCTGTTTCCGGTAAGCTGTAGCACCTAGGTCTCGAGGTGGGATTTCCAAACTCAGAGGTAGGTGAGACTTCGGAAAGTTTCCTTTTGCTAGTTGATTGCTCAATAGTAGAAGCAGATGAAATGGCTACTGGCTAGCCATCCTAGGAGGGGTTCTCGCCAGCTTAGAACCTCCCTGAAAAATCGCATTACGTTCTTCTTCTTTTTTGTCAGTCATGATCAGAGTTAAGAAGAAAAGGTGCCCTGCCATTACCCTGACAGAGCAAAGGGGGACGGGGTTGGCCAGTGCCGCCCCACCATTCCGCTGTGCCACCACAGAACAAGGGGAAATTAAATTCCTGGCCATGGTTCTCCCGAATGTTGCCACCCGAGATGTCCCTTCAGATACTTGGTCCTACGAAAATTTCACCCGAAAGCCCCCCCCCGGCGAAAACCACCCCACTCCGGGGCGCGGCTGCACGCACCAGGTCTTCACCCCTACTTTGAACTGAGTATACACCCGAAGGCCAAAGGACCCACTCCTACTCAGGTGGAGGGCCGCATACCAAGCCGTTTCAGGGGTCTGACCCCGTAAACCTCAGTATGGTTGTGTCACCACCTCCATACCTAGCGGAGTTCACACCGGACCAAAACGGTAGCGGTGAGTAGTGAATAGCCTTCGCCGGAAAGTTCCGGGATCCCAATGCGAGAATCCAAGACCCGGAAATGTCCGTCACAGATGTTGTGACGTGACACGTGTCCTCGGTTCGATCAGGAGCCAAAGCTCCTGTTCTGCCAGAGGACATGGGTCTGGTTGAAGAGGTTGAAATTTTGCTGGTTCACAGGAGCTGACATGCTCCCGACACTCCAGGGGCCTAAAGTTGTTGGAGAGTAGGTAGATAAAGAATACTTCGAGTTTATGCTACGGGAACTGCAAAAAAGATATTGGAAAACTACATTGACTCTACTGAAGCTAACTGAAAATGCCCGAAAACCAAAGTACGTTCGTAAATTTGGAATTGTTTCACGCCCCACTTTGGTTAGAAAGTTCCAGATAGAGGAAAAGGGGGGAGCTCTGAGTGTCTAAAACGAAAGGCGAACCTCCCGAATGTCGCCAACTCAGAGCTCTCAATACGAGGCCACATAGAGGAAACGGCCAACGCTAGAAAAAGAAACACTCCCGGGTTTGAACCAAGAGATCAAGAGTGAGATTTGCGAAGAGAGCGCGGTGGGGGTAGCGTGTATAGAGCTCTGCGCTTTTAAGATGGCCACCGAGAATGAGGTATTATCCACTTCCGGTTATCTCAGATGCCTGTGTTTACAATACAGTTCCGTGCTTGTGTCTTGTTTTGGAAGTAATTATGCCGATTAACTGCTATGTTTTCGGCTGTACAGCCGTTGCAAACAAAAAATTTAGGACTTAATTTTCCAAAATAAAGGGCTGCTTTTCAAGAATGGATGGTAAAATTATGCCATGGAAAAACACCTTCCGAGTATTCTCGTGTTTGCAGCTGTCACTTCACAGAAGATGATTTTAATGTTCCTTTGAGCAGTTTCGGCGAGTATTTCATGTTTTTTTAGAGTGATTAAGATATTTTTGAGAAAAATATATAATTATATATTTTGAGAAAAATATATAACCCTATGAAATAATAAGTATACCTGACCAACTTAACCTCGTTTAGGCTCATAATCAAGTTTCATTTCTATGTTAAATTAGTATTTCATCTTTTCAGTGTAATTTTTATTGCCAATTTATTTGGCCATTTATTTTGACATTTAAGAATGTCAATGTCAATCTAAATTTCTCCCGTAACCGATAAAATGGAAATTCTGTATTGTAATGGAGTAAAAAACCAACTACATACAAATTTTTAGGAAAACATGGATCCAGGCTTGATGATTTTTAGAGTAGAATGTTGGCCTAGGCCTAAGGATAGCTTAAATGTATCTGAAAATGTCCAGATTTGTTGTATGCCTGTAATAGAAACTCTTGTAACAAGTAGATCAAAACCTGATAAAGAAAAATGTAATCATAATAGGCCTATAGTTAATTATAACACTAATTTTGTAAATGTCATGTTTCTTAACATCCAAGGTTTTCTAGGTAAATCTAGGTAAATGTTATGTATTATGTCATCAGACAATAATTTGGAGGTAATTGGGATGGCGGAACACTCGCTGAGCCCAGAAAATATAAATTTGTCAAATACTCAAAATTTTAAAGTAGCCTCTTATTTTTGTCGTAGTCATAAAAAGCATGGTGGTTCAGCTAATTTTATTTAAAACAAATCAAAAGACAATAGCAACTGTACAACTAATCATTTTTATTGGTATTTTGCAGAAGAGGCAAAAATACTGTTTGATAATAAACATCTACACTATGAAGTAGCCCCTCTGAAAATGCTTTGTTAAATTTTATGTGTTGAATAATGATGCCCTTCTTAGTCCAAATAACAAAGTCACACCTGTAAATATCAGTCAGTAACATCTATGCCTGTACTTGTGCATGTTTCTTATTAACTAACTTGAACTTGATGAATTTTCTAATTGCTAGAGTCCGGCCAGCTTTCATACTGCTGCTTGCCCTACGCTTTTCGAACCAAGTGGTTATGCAGTCTTCGTCAAAAAGTTTAAACCGTTGTTTCATGAATTTATTTATCTTGAAGAAATTTGTCGAAGGAAAGTCGTGGGTACTTTCTAATTCTATAACCTCAAATTCGAATAAGGCAAAGTTCCTATCCGGATTTTTCTCTCGCCTGAGCAACCTGCAACCAAAACAAATATCGTCATATATTAGACTGTGTGTTCAATAAGTTATGATACGAAAAAGTTCATGCATATTTGTAAAAAAAAAAAAAATCATGAAAATAAATCGTGCAACAGTATACAAAAATATTTGCTATCGCAGGCATATTGCACCATATTAGAACAGTTAGCGAACGTTTCAGAAGACAGGTAGCTTTGATTTCTCACCTTGCAATCAACTCTTGCTTTGTTAACTATGAAATATTTGTTGCGCCATCTTCGGATAACATCCTTTTTAACTCTTTCACTGTAAAATTGGCGAACCGTCCCGAACTCAAATTGAAAACAGACAAGAATGAGGAAACCGGAAGTTGAGAATACCTGAATGTGGAGAGCAGCGCGCTCAAGTGGCAGGAGGAAAAACTACAAAAGCCCAGAGCTCTATACATGCAGACCCTCTCCCGCTCACCGCGCACGAAGAAAGGGTCTGGTTTCTTTAGAGCCGGGCCACTTTGGCCTAGCCGGAGCGGTTTTACCCAGCCCGATCCATGAACGGTTCCACCCGTTTCATCGCCATGTTCCCCAGTCGGAACACAAGAAAATAGGGAGAGGGAGGCTACACAGAGAAAGTTGGCCAACACTTAGAGAAAGAATCACTCCCGGGTTTTAACCGAGAGATCAAGAGTGAGATGTGCGAAGAGAGCATGGTGGGGGTAGCGTGTGAAACACGCAGACCCTCACCCACTTACCTCGCACGAAATTAGGGACTGGTTTCTTAGAGGCGGGCCACTTTGGCCTAGCCGGAGCGGTTTTACCCAGCCCGACCTATGAACGGTTCCACCCGTTTCATCGCCGTTCTCCCCATTCAGAATACCTCCTGCTATTCTGGAGGGGGTATTCAGTCTGCACGCAGACCTTACTTCTTCCAACTCCACTCCTCTGAAGAGAGGTGGAGCTCGCTATCCACAAACTGTGAACCGTCCGATAGCCCAGGAGAAGGCTGCCTGGAAGGTAAGACCTTCCCGACAGGGACATAAGTCCCCACGGGATACAATGAAAATATAAACGGACGGAGGCGAAAGTGAAAACGTAGTTGGATCTGATGTTGACATATTCACGGAACAAGTCCTCATATTGTAACATGTGGCCATTGTATCATGCCGTGACGTCATTGGATTATTTAGTAACGATATGAATTTTAGCCTCGCTCATGGGGAAAAATTATTCTGCCAATGAAAAGAAAGGAAGCTTAAAAATGATGATGCAATGAATTCTAGCCTCGCTACGGGAAAAAATATTTTGCCAATGAAAAGAAAGGAAGCTTAACCTTGATGATTCAGTAACATTTCCTTGAAATCGGCAGTAATTTGATATTCAATTCCGAACAGCACATGTATAGGCTTTTCTCGAGGCGTATCTGAATCTCTTCCCGTTAAGGCTACGATATTTGCTTACATGTAGAAAGATTTGTGATCACAATTTCTCACATCGAATGCTGAGAATTGTAGCATTTCATACGCTTTTTTAATATACAAAACGTATGCAACCTGTTTTTTTAATAATATTTCATGGTAACCTATGGGGCATAAGATCGGTCGGACATGAAACAATGGTTTATTAGGGATAAGTTTGATATGCATGTAGTAGCATATTATATGCTTTTTTAATATACAAGAACAACCAGTATCAAGTACAATTTCATGGTATCGCATGGGGCATAAGATCGGAGGGAGGTGAAACATTGGTTTATTATTGTTGAAACGATTCATAGACGTATGTTGTAATGAATGTTGATCATTGTTGAAACGATTGATCTTCGTTTGTTGAAGCGAGAATGGGACGATTGTGGGAAAGATTGTTGGAAATATTGTTTTCCGATTGTTTTAACGAATGTTGTAATATTGTATACGCTGATGTTGGAGATAGTTGAAACGTTTGTTGAAAGATTGTTAAAACGATTGCTGGACGAATGTGTAAACGACTGTTAAATGATTGTTGAAACTATTGTTGGACGATTCAAGAAACGATTGTTGTACGATTGTTTGAATGATATGTACGCGACCGTTGAAACGATTTTTCACGCTTTTGAAACGATTGTATAACGACAATTGAAACGATTGTGAAACGAATGTTAGAGGATTGTTAATGCGATTGATGGACTTTACGGAAACGTTTCGTGGACAATTGTTTCAAACGTTGTCGGACGATTGTTGAACCGATTGTTGAAGATTGTTGACGATTATTGAAATGATTGTCGGACGGTTGTTGAAACTATTTTTGGACGATTGAGAAACGATTTTTTGAAGACTGTTGAAACCTTCTTTAAAACGTGTAACGTGCTTCAAGGGCTAAACACCCAAGGCCGTACAAAATACAACTAATGTTGATAGGTGGTAGCATTCAGTGAATAGGAATCAGGGGTTTCCACATCAAATATAAATATAATAATTTCAACAAAGCCAGTTTATTACAAATTTCCATGTTCCAATAAAAGGGGTGGCTCTTCAAGTAGAGTGCTTATAAAATAGAATTGAAAAATACACATCCTGTGAAGCAGGCTTTATCAGAAGTCAGTTAGGTTTGGCAAGCATCCCTTCGAAGAAATAAAAATAACGCAATAAATATAAAAGCAACCGAAAATATAGAAAACTGGTGGATTAAACAAAACGAAAGCTAAATCAAATAAACTAAAACGCACCAGCTAGAAAAACAACTAAAAGAACATACCTGCAGAAATAAACCGAATAGAAGTTCAAAGCAAGTTACATGATGGAGGAATCCGACCGCAAAGGCTTTCACCAACCCTCACAGGCAAGGCCTCCAGCTCCGCGGTATCCTGGAGCTTCCACAATGTAAGGCGGCGATGTCACCTGGTCACTTGCATGGAGACAGGAGAGCACTTCCTCGCCCGGAGAGCGGTAGACTACTTGCTCCTACGAAGATCCAAAGTCAACTCACCAGCGTTCCGCGCTCGGAACCAGAAAAACTCCCCACCCGGGAAACGCCCCCTCAATTAGTTCCAGCTACTGCGTAAAGAGAGCGCTTAGCGGGCAAGGAGAAACAGAGAACAAAACCAAAGGCCAGAAGGGCTAAATAGAAAACACACCCGTAACATAATGTAAACAGTAACCTAAAGATAGAAGAAAATAACCTCACTTAAGTAAAACTAATATAAATATACTAGAAAAACACAGTGCCGGCAATAAGCGGCACATCCTCTCCGACCCAGGAGGGAAAAAAAACTGCAAAATTTTTTTTTCCAGCAAAAGTGTTTTTTTTTTAATTTGTCCATTAGAGAATATATATATATCTGCCAAAACGAGCATCAATGTCTTCACCAAAATGAAAATTAATAGGGTCCACCACTCAATCCAGAATTGATATATATGAGTAACCAGAGTCTTAAATTTGCATAGCCACAACAACTGCACAGAAACACCATGTAGTCTATTACATCGTGTAGAGATAGCGTAGACATGTAGTAATAACCAGTAGTTTGTATTGTGATATTAATCCAGTAGTTGGTGACGGAGTAATCTTCTGTTGTAGTTGTCGATGAAAACTGGTGAGTAGAATTTGATTGGTAGAGTTGAGCAGCAGATGAGAAGACTTCAGCAGTAGTTTTTGATATATGGCTGGGCTATATCTGGTTTCAGAAGAAGCAGCGCTAGGCGTCCCCAGCGTGCCAACTCAACAGCAGAGTAGAGGGTGGCCCAAAACAGAATGGCGACAAGCTCGGCAGGAACATACTAATTGGGCCATTGAGGAGGGCCACGCACCAATGCACAGAACAATCTGAAAATACAAACTTATATGAAAACCAGGTACGTACACATGTTAAGAACTGACAAAATAGTCCCTGAAGGGGAAAAGTCATTCAAGCACAAAATTCAAAGTTAATATTGGCTTTTGAAAATAGATCATTAATTATTATATGTTTTTTTCTTTGGAAGATGTCTCTAGAAAAGTCTATTATTACAGACTGAACACCCCAAAATCTAAAATTTCTGTACACAACTATGTAGACATTTTAGAAAATCTCTTAGAAAATAAATCCCTGAAGGGGTAATAATAATTAATGTTACCCTCTGACAATGCAACCAGGCCAGTAAATGTAACTACTAGATTTTTTTTATAAATATCCACAAGCTTTCAAACAATGGAACCATTAAAAATTGTTTTATTTTTTATTTTTTAAATTTCATTACGTAGAAAATGCTTTGAAATAAGCCCATATTAGAGTTTTTTTTGAAGAGACAATCAGTTAACAACTTCACCAATGGCCTTCTAGAAGTCGAGCACACACACTTTCAGTCTTTCTCGGGCCGTACGGGGGTCTGTAAAATAAAGAAACCAAAACCTCGGGGTTCAATACCCCGGCAACGGAAACCATTGCCCACGCTCCGCTGAAAAGGAATTCCCGGTAACTCCTAAGCCGTCCGAGGACAAAGAAGGAAAAAGCAACCTCCTTCATGGAATTAGCAGACGTACCTGGAAGCCGCGTACCGAAACCAGGCACGTCCTCCCATGAAGGAGTAAAAAAACACCCGTCAAAACAATGGTCAAAGGGCACCGCCAACGAACGCAAGAGAATATTGAAAGAACAATGAAAGACCAGTTTATATAAAAAAAAACTGGTAACCAACAAGTCCATTTGAAAATATAACATAAGTTAGATTTCAACACTGGCATTAGTTTAATACTAATTAAATTCGTTGAAGTAAATTTCAAAACCAGTGAAACCTTACATTCAATTATTTTGAGCTGACTAGACTTAACCAGATTCTAAAATCTTCTAGTTTTTTTTAGTCATTTTTTTCAGCATAAGTATTAATTAGCCGCAAAAAAAAAAAGGAACCAGAGTGGGTTCAAAAGCAGACTTTGAAAGCGGCAAGATTTTTTTTTTTTAATGCCAGGTCGGACAATGCTTTGCGTTAGATAGAGGTTTTGGATACCAGATATTAGTACACTATAATCAATAGAACACAATAATAATAATAATAATAATAATAAAATATAATAATCCACTAAGTATATGCAAAAATAAAAATAAAGAAATATTGAAAATGAAAATCATAACATAGAAAAGAAAAAAGGAAATTAACCTGATATTAATTTTATAATTTGTATTTACAGAAAGAAAACGAAACAGCAGGTATGCAGAAACAAAAAAACAAACAAAAGAAACGGAGAGATGCAGCCAAACAAAACAAAACTAAGGGACAACAACAGCGCAGAGCCACACTACAAAGGGGAAACCGGCGCTAGCAAAAGAACATCGGAAGAAAAAATATGTATAATAATGAGAATGGTGTAACCAGCTTTAGAAATAAATGTAGCTATAGATTATATATAGGCCTATATGTCCTAAAGGAAAACCAACGAAAGGCTATATATTTATATCCCTAATGAAAAATCCCATATCCAAGACAAAGCCAAAAATTTAAATGTAACGCGCTGACCACTCTCAACAACAAACACCAAACATGAATACGCGAATGCAAAAATACTAAGAATATAATAATAGCAAAATCTATATATTTATTTATTTTATAAATGTACACCCTTAAAAAACGGGACACAAAAAAACATTTTAGTCAAGATTCGCTTATTCATGTTTTAGTAGAAACAGAGGGTCTAGATAGAAGGAAGAGAGAAAGATAAGAGAAAGAAGAAATAAAGGAGGGAAGAAAGAAGAAAAGAAACCCCTACCTTATGCAAAATATGTTATACCACTTGAAAAATGCCGAAAACCTTTTTTTTTTTTTATACATACACAAATACAGGGTTCCCACAAATGATCTTTCGGGTTTCGAAAATGTGTAACTTGTGTTTAAATAAACTTACAAACATGTAACTGGTACTAATGGAAAGAGGATCTCAAAAAGGTTTGATTATAGTACCTTACAGATGTTCAATGTGAGCTCCGTTGGTAACACGACACACATCAAGCCTGTAGTCCATTTCCGCCCAGGCACGTTGTAACATGCCATGGTCAACTGTTCCAATGGCTGCTGTGATGCGTTCTCTTAGATCAAGGATGGTCTGTGGAAGAGGTGGCTTGTACAGAAGACCTTTGACATAACCCCACAAAAAGAAGTCAAGGGGTGTGAGGTCTGGCGAACGCGGAGGCCAAGGAAGAAGTTCTTCATCGTCATTACCAACACGGCCAATCCATCGGTTCGGTAGTCTGGTGTTGAGCTCCAATCTGACTTCATTATGAAAATGAGGGGGTGCGCCGTCCTGTTGAAATATCACGTTGGGCATTTCCTGTTCCAACTTTAGGAGAGTCGCGGACATGCTGCACGTAGGTATTGGGTTTTTCCTACCCCCAGACTCTAACGTTATGTTTGTTCACTTTACCTGAAAGATGGAAGGTGCACTCGTCACTAAACACTATGGATTCGAAAAACCCATCGGTTTCCATGAGAGTCTGCATGTTCTCGCAGAAAGTACGACGCGAGAAAGTTCTTCCTTTAAGAACTGCATCATCTGCAATCGGTATGGAAGAAAATTCAAACGTTTACGCAGAACTTCCCATACGGTGGATTTAGGGATCTGCAGCTCCCTACTAGCTACAATGGTTGATTTTTGAGGACTACGTGTAAAAGATTCACGAATCCGGTCTACAGTTTCCTCACTTACTGCCGCGCGTCCTGAAGATTTCCTCATACAGATGCACCCTCTTGTCGTAAAATCAGAATACCACTTACGAATTGAAGGGCCACTGGGTGGATCTTCACCAAATCTTGTTCGAAAATGTCGTTGAACAACAGTTACAGATTTATTAACATGATAATCGAGAACACAGAACGCTCGCCTATCCTCTATACCAGCCATTTTCTCGCTTTCGACAATGCGCAATGTTGAATGTCATTATACGTCATTGTTGACAACTGTGATACTATAATCAAATCTTTTTGAGATTCTCTTTCCATTAGTACCAGTTATATGTTTGTAAGTTTATTTGAACACAAGTTACACATTTTCGAAACCCGAAAGATCATTTGTGGGAACCCTAGAGCAAAACAAATTTAGCATTTAGAATATAGTTAAGTTCTAAGGTAGACAGAGGACAGAGTAGAAAAGAAAAAACTACAGAGAAAAACCCCAAAGAAAGAAAACCCTAAGAAAGAAGAAAAAATTCCCCGCCTAACTTGACTCGGGCAGCTTGGGAATGTCGGCTCCCATATCTTCATGCCCTCACATGAAGACCCCTGAGTGCTAGAGTCAATATGAAAGCGATTGGCATAAGCAAAATCATAGTTAACCAGACAAAAGCTACTCCCAGAGTCTAATAAAGCCTGACAGTAATGAGAATTCAAAGAGATTTGGAGTAAGGGAAGCTTACTCCCTAGTTTTGCTACTATAGGAAAATTTGCTGTCCCTGAATTGTTATTAGCAGATTTCATCGCTAGTCATGGGTTCCGATTCGGTCCCCCTTGCTGACTGGCAGATCCATTTCGGTTATTGAAGGGTCTACATCAGGGGTTTCCAGCTAAATGCTCAGTGACGTCATAGCGAGCGTCTCTGGTGCTCCGTAGCAAGGCAGGTAGACAACACGGAGCAGATGGATCAGCTTCACCCTGTCAGAGCAGTGGCGTAAAATAAGGAAATACAACGTAGTGTAGTAGTGATGCATGCTACTATAATAATAATGTGTTAACACGTTGAATGCATAGCATGTTGAACTTAAAAATAACAGTAAAATGGTACAAAATGTAACTAAAAGGAAACACTACAACTTCTTTTGCGAATAGCAAACAAACAAAATTGAACGAAAAAAGAAATGAAACAACAAATTAAGTTGACCAGTCACATTGCTGTGAATTATTTTTCATAGTTTTTCGGTACTTCTGTAAATGTTTCTACTTCACAAGTTCCTCAATATTTGGATAGAGAGATCGAGTCACAGATAACCTAAGTGTAGTTTGTAAGCTCTTATCGGACATCTGGCTTCTATAGCGAGATTTGTTAATTTTCATTACAGAAAAAAATTCTCGCAGACATATGTGGTTCCAAACATACACAGCATTCTAGCGGCCATTTGATGTATTCAGAAGCATGGCACGAGTAATGTGTCTGCAAATTGAATTTCTTCACATACTGCATTTTACTACTGTTCCAGTATCCGTAAACATAAACAACTCTTTCCAAATAGAAAGAAATTTAGGTTGAGTAGATGGCTCTTCAGTAATACTACTAGTTGAAGCCATATGACTGTACACTGCAAATAGCATGATACACTGACTAAACACACTACCGCGCCACTGCTCTGTCCACGGCTCTCGCATGTTGCTCCGTACCGATTTTATGCAAGAGAAACAAGCTCTGACGTCATTCCTCAGTCAGTTGGAAATGCCTGGTCTACATCCTAGTTTGGCCCAACATCTATCGATGGAATGCCCCACTTTACCACACCAAGAGCATTGTAAAGGTGGCCTAACTCCACGATTTGGCAGGTTAGAAAATGGTCGATTAAATCCAGAACTATTTGGGACACCCCTAGCATTGCCGTCAGAATTTAGCACTGTGCCACTAGTGTTTTGTTGGTGGGCTGCCGCCGCATCATTTAGATTAGGGCCCAAGTCACGCAGCTGACGCCACGTCGTGGGCGGAAATAATCCCAAAAATAGACTGCGAACTTCCGGCAACCTTGCACCAATTCCAACCATACGCACAGCCTCGGCTTCAGACTGGGGAACTAACAAGGCCTCCTTAACCAGCTGGATGTTCTCAGCAAATTGCAAAAATCTCTCAGAAGGGGTCTGAATTCTATAGTAATGCTCAGAGTATGAAACAATCTAGTAGGGATAAATTCTTTAATAACCATTTATTGAAAAGAAATAATAGTTGCTCGGGAACTAACGGCTTCCGTAATTAACCTGGCTAATTTTCCTTTAGTGTGAGAAAACAATAATTGCAAAACCTGCACCTCACTAATTTGGAAAATCCTTACTTGATTACAAAAGGTCACAAGACATTTAAGGAATTGAAAGGCTTGCTGAGAATCATAGATTTCAAAATATGGAAACTCCTGCAACAGAAGTTCAACAGGATTAGAAAGCTCAAGCGTGCGGAACTTGAAACTTCCAAGGCCACCCAAAGGTTGTTGAACGCCATTAGTGGAGGCAGGCTGCAATACTACAGTCGGTTGAACGGGCTGTATACCAAGCCCTTCTTTGTCAGGTTATTAGGCATATCCAAAATACTTGTTTGGGAAAAATCCCCGACGGCCCAGGCAAGCTAACAGATTTATCCCTACAAGAACTAGTATCAGATAAGCTAGTTTTAAGAAATTTCAAATTTTCAATTAAGTCAGAAAATTTTCTATCCCTACTCTGTTGGGCTAGAAAAATATCATTACATTCGGTAAGCTGAGTAATAGCTATATTCCGATTTTTCCAGTGAACAATTCGGTGACGTAACCTACGAAACTGTTTGTCAGTAAGTCCAGTTGCCTGAAATTCAATGATGTTCTCGTTAAATTCCTGAAGGGCGGCTTCTATCCTACCATTCTCATTATTAACATCATCGCCGCAATACGCAGCAACCACAGGTTTGTCTAACAATCTAATCTCTTTACATTTGGTTAATAGTGCTGACAGATCCGCATCCACATCTTCCACGGAACCGCGGCATAAGAATTCAGCCCTCAGTTCATGCTTGCGCAGAGCGTCAGGAGAAATAGTACGGTCTTCCATGATGCGAAAGTATTGAAATGGCCCCAGAAAAAAACTATGTGAAAAACCCCAGAAAACTATGTGAAAACCCCACACAAATTACAAAAGAAAAACCCCATAAAAGGAGCGAAAAAGCGACCGAGTGCGCTCTGCTGCCACTATGTAACGTGCTTCAAGGGCTAAACACCCAAGGCCGTACAAAATACAACTAATGTTGATAGGTGGTAGCATTCAGGAATCAGGGGTTTCCACATCAAATATAAATATAATAATTTCAACAAAGCCAGTTTATTACAAATTTCCATGTTCCAATATAAGGGGTGGCTCTTCAAGCAGAGTGCTTATAAAATAGAATTGAAAAATACACATCCTGTGAAGCAGGCTTTATCAGAAGTCAGTTAGGTTTGGCAAGCATCCCTTCGAAGAAATAAAAATAACGCAATAAATATAAAAGCAACAGAAAATATAGAAAACTGGTGGGTTAAACAAAACGAAAGCTAAATCAAATAAACTAAAACCCACCCGCAAGAAAAACAACTAAAGGAACATTCCTGCAGAAATAAACCGAATAGAAGTTCAAAGCAAGTTACATGATGGAGGAATCCGACCGCAAAGGCTTTCACCAACCCTCACAGGCAAGGCCTCCAGCTCCGCGGTATCCTGGAGCTTCCACAATGTAAGGCGGCGATGTCACCTGGTCACTTGCATGGAGACAGGAGAGCACTTCCTCGCCCGGAGATCGGTAGACTACTTGCTCCTACGAAGATCCAAAGTCAACTCACCAGCGTTCCGCGCTCGGAATCAGAAAAACTCCCCACCCGGCAAACGCCCCCTCAATTAGTACCAGCTACTGCGTAAAGAGAGCGCTTAGCGGGCAAGGAGAAACAGAGAACAAAACCAAAGGCCAGAAGGGCTAAGTGGAAAACACACCCGGAAAACAACAGAAGGGAGACTTGCGCAAACAGAAAACGGCAAAATGTGTACGTAACATAATGTAAACAGTAACCTAAAGATAGAAGAAAATAACCTCACGTAAGTAAAACTAATATAAATATACTATAAAAACACAGTGCCGGCAATAAGCGGCACAAACGATAGTTGAATGATTGTTGGAACGATTCATGGAACGATTCTTGGACGATCGCTAACAAGATTTTTAAATGAGCACTCGATTGATCCTTGAATAATTGATGAATTCAAGGTAGTCCTATTTAAGGATTGATGAAATAGCTTTTGAACTATTGATGAAACGATTATTGAACGATTGTTGAATCCATTTTCGAACAGTTGATCAACGATTGTTGAAAAATAGTTGAAACGCTTGTGGTACGATTGTTAGACAATTTTTGTTTGATTGTTTAAACAATTGTTGGACGATTGTTAAAGCGATTATTGGACGACTGTTGAAACGATTATTCTACGATTTTCAAACGATTATTGGACTATTGTTCAAAATATTGTTGGAAGATTGTGTGAAATATTGTTGGCTAATTGTTTTAACGATTGTTGGAATATTGTAGAAACAATTGTATAACGATTTTTGGACTATAATTGAAAATATTGTTTAAAGATTTTCAAAACAATTGGAAGGCGATTGTTGAAACAATTGTTAAATGATCGTTCAACTATCGTTGGATGATTGTTGTAAGGATTTTTTGACTCTTCAAGAAACGATTATTTATACGATTGTTCAAATGATTGTTTGACGATTGTTGAAACTATTGTTGGACGATTGAGAAACGATTTTTTTATGACTGTTGAAACCTTTAAAATGATAGTTGAATGATTGTTGGAAGATTGTTGAAACGATTGTTGGACGATCGTTAACAAGATTTTTAATTGAGCACTCAATCGATTCTTCAGTAATTAATTAATTCAAGGTAGTCCTATTGTTGAACGATTGTTTGATGCTTTGTTGTAAGGATCGTTGAAACAACATTTGAACGAATAATAAAATCGTTATTGAACGATTGTTGAAACCATTGTTGGACGATTGTTCAACGATTGTTGACAAATGGTTGAATCGCTTGTGGTACGATTGTTAGAATTTTTTGTTTGATTGTTGAAACAATTGTTAATGATAGTGGAAACTATTGTTGGGCGATTGTTGTTAGGATTCTTGTAGTATTTAAGAAACGATTGTTGTACGACTGTGTGAACAATAGTTTGACTATTGTTGAACGATTGTTAGGCGATTGTTGGAGGATTGTTGGAATGATGGTTGGAGCAACGTTTGGACAATTTCTGAAATGATTAATGACCGATTGTTGAAAACATTGTTGGACAATTATTGAAATGGTTGTAAAAACGACAGTTTTTGAAACGATTGTTGGAAGATGGTTTAAACGGTTGTTGGACGTTTGTTAGAAAATTTGTTTTTGCCGAATTGCTATGGCAATAGTTCTGCTGGCACTGCTGCGGTACTAGTGCACTCACAGAGCACTACTGCCACTGCTGCTCCCCGCACTGTAGATGACTGGAATTTCCCACTCGAAGACACAACTGGAGTTCCATTGCATATAGGTTATGGCATATAGGATTTGGAAAACAGTGCAATAATAGGGGATAGGAATGAACTAGATAAAAACTTATATAAATATAAATTTAGCTTCGATACCAGAAAAAGATGTAAATTTTCAAACTCATAAATTTATTCACAATATAATTACAATTACTATGGCAAAAACTGAACATGAAACTTTCTGAATCTATAACCTCTTAAAAGAATTATAATGATTATAATTATGGTCAGACTGCTTTTACCAAATTACATAAATGAGACTACTTGTGGAACCATGTTAGGTTATTAATTATGTTTGCCTGGTAGTAGAACAAAAATGTCTGCCTACAGAAATTAATAATTAAGATCTCTATCATTTTTGCAATCTAAAGAATATTCTGTGAGATATAAGAAAATGCCTGAAGGGCAGAAAGAAGAAGAAAAGAAGAAGAGAAGGGAGTCAAAAACATTCACACACCATACATACATTTCAAACAAACCGATATCTGCGTGATGATAAATTTTGAAATATGACAAAATAATGACTGACAAAAACCCAGGTGAGCGGACACAAAAACTACATCTGAATAATGAAAAAACAATATATATGAAAATTTACGTGACAAGAAATATACTATACAAAATACCAAAGCCGCTCACCTGAATTCCAAACTATCACGCAGACATCGCAGACACAGCAGATCCCAAACAGTCAAGACTCGGACAGAAGACAGTAGTAGATCGAAGAATAGAATAGAATAGACTCTATCAGATTAATACCGGCAGCTATTACGTAAACAAGAAACAAAGCTGTTAAGCGGCGAGAGAGGGGATACACATGCGCATAACATCATCTTACTGCGCCCCTCGGACTAGACGTTACAGAGAGAATACAAAACAAATGCTGAGTTAAGCTTACAGAGAGAATAAACCACAAAAGATTGCATACCAGCGCCTATCATATTTAAGTGAGAAACTGTATAACCTTATACAAGAAAACAAATACATCTATGTGAATAACAGTTCGTGTGCGTTAATAATAATGGAGTGCAAAATAATAACTATAGAGTTCTCAATAGGGTAGAAACTGAGCACCGAACAGAATGTTAAAATGATTGGTTTGCTATTGTTGAAACGAATATTAGACGATTGTTGAAACGAATGTTACATAATTGTAGAATATATTTTAGGACAACCTTGAAGCGATTATTTGACGTATGTTGAAACAAATGTTGAAACGAATGTTAGACGAATGTGAAACGATTGTCGGAAATCTTTTGAAACGATTGTTGGACGATTGATCCAAACAATGTCGGACGATTGTTGAATCTATTGTTGGAACTGTTGTTGGACGATAGTGGAAACGATTGTTGGTCAGTAGTTGAAATGATTGTGCAATCGATGGTGTAATCTTGTGGGCATTCATTTATTTGTAAATATTTTGTGGCCTCCTCTTTGTTAATTTAAAAATTTCCGATCTCGCCCTGATTCTAGTACAATCTTCGTTTCACTTGTTTTTCGTGACGTATTGCTTGAGGGTTTAAAGTTTTCTCGTATAGCGGCGCTTCCGGCGTCTCAGAGTTTTCTTGGTGGGTTGTGGCGAACTAGCTAAGTGAGTTGGTGTTGAATGCAGCTTAGTGTATAATGTAGTTTTCTGGGACTAAGGATGTGCCTCACGGCGTCGCCGGGATGAATTACTGTAAGTGAATTTAATCATGGTTATCATATATATATATATATTAGAGTCAGTCGTGGATAGTATATCCCTTCACTTTTTCTATTCCATGTCAGTTATAATGTTGGATTCTAGTCATGCTTCTAGCGGAAGCCATTTTACAAATGAATGCCACTTATAATGAAATCTCAGAATCTAGAATTGTTATCGGGATCGTTCCCGTTGAATTTCCTTAACCTTAAACTCGTCACAAGACACCCAAGACGTAACTTTGGTCAACCCACATTTCTATTTATATCAATGTTGTATTAACTCAGTGTGTTTGAAATTAGACGAAGGACTGGTTCTCACTAGAAATATTTTCATGCAAGGTTATGATATATTTTTTGATTCTTAAAAGAATTGTCATTCTCGGGTATTATATGCAGCTTAAGCAATCTAGTCTCCGCGAGTATGCATTTGCCTGATGTAAAAGTGGTACGTGGATCGTATGTTGTGCGGCCATTCATTTATACTCTCTACTGAATTGTGGTTATTTGTGTAATCATATCTTACGTTGCTTATGTGTAATGTTAGTTCAATTAAAAAGAAGTTAACAGTAATTAATTGTTATATTTTGAAAGGCTGTATCACTGAAGTTATAGGCCTTGGTCCTTTCATATCTTATGCTGCATATGTGTACGTTAGCTTACATTAAAAGAAGTTAACAGTAATTAATTGTTATATTTTGAAAGGCTGTATCACTGAAGTTATAGGCCTAGGTTCTTTCATATCTTATGCTGCATATGTGTACGTTAGCTTACATTAAAAAGAAGTTAACCGTAATTAATCTTTATATTCTGAAAGCCTGTGCCATTGAAGTTATAGGCCTAGATTTGTTCATGCTTTACCTTCCATATTTGTAACGTTAGTTTACTTTAAAACGAAGTTAACAGTAATTAACTATTATTCTAAAGAGATTGCATTCTTATTGCATTATAAAGATTTGTAGGCCTATAGTATTTAAACTTAACTTTTCATATTGGAGTTTTGTTGTACCAAACTGAGTGAACAGTAATTAACTATTATTCTAAAGAGATTGCATTCTTATTGCATTATAAAGATTTGTAGGCCTATAGTATTTAAACTTAACTTTTCATATTGGAGTTTTGTTGTACCAAACTGAGTGAACAGTAATTAACTATTATTCTAAAGAGATTGCATTCTTATTGCATTATAAAGATTTGTAGGCCTATAGTATTTAAACTTAACTTTTCATATTGGAGTCTTGTTGTACCAAACTGAGTTAACAGTAATTAACTATTATTCTAAAGAGATTGCATTCTTATTGCATTATAAAGATTGTAGGCCTATAGTATTTAAACTTTACCTTCCGTATTGGAGTCTTGTTTGTACCAATCTGAGTTAACAGTAATCAATTATTATTCTAAAAGATTGGAGTATTGAAGTTGTAGGCCTACGCCATCCCATTCTTCTCTTTGTTTATTCAAATTTGATTATTTCTCCATTATTTCTATTCTCCTATTTAAAAGCGAGTATTTAACTCCCTTCAAAATTAGATTCTGCCTTCCTTATAGAATTTTGAGGTATTTAAGGTGACTTCCTATTCTTGGTTATTAATCATAACCTGGGGATTTTTGAGTTATGATTTGGTATTGATAGGTCAGTTGATTACCATACTTACAGTTCGTGACAATCTGGATTTCTGTCTATGAAAAGAGACATAGCTTCTTAGACGTCGCAATGTGAAAACCAGTCCCTCGATTATCAAACTTCAAAGAAGGATTGTATTATTATTATAATTGTTTATAAGTATGATAGGTCTTATTACCTTTAGTGTATGAAATTAATTGCTGTGCTTTTAATATTGCATTCGAGAACAGTAACTGTAAATGTTCTCACATAAGAATGTTGGTACCTAAGGATTATCTAATCTAAAGATTATAACATTATTAGAGTATTCAGGTGGATACTGGAGTTGTTCAAATTGGAGAGAGTAGGTTGAGAAAAGCATATTGGAAATTTACTATTTATTGTATATTATATTTCTAGTTAAAAATACACTCATTGTTGCATTGTTTATGAAATTTACTTCTGTTTTTCTGGTCCTGGCGTTTCATCCCATTATCTCCACCGTCCATTCAGAACTCAGTTCGATCTTACTACTTCTGGGTAGGGCTTAGAATTTATCCTTGTGCTTCCTAAAAGAGTTTTTTTTTATTAGTACTTGTTTTCAGAGTTTCCCCCCCCCTTCTTTAGAACCGGATTGTGCTCCTTATTCTTAATTATTCTAGAAGCTAACCTAGTATATTATTCTAGTGTAAATTTCCTTCTGAAATATATACCAGCCATCAAATTAATATATACTCAAAGTACTTCTGGTTCAGATATTATCCTGGTGCTTCCTAAAATATTACATTATTAATCTGTGGTTGTTTCGGAATTTCCTAAAACCTGGTGCAAAAATTAACTAAAGCCGGTTCAGAGGTTATCCTGGTGCAAATTAACTAAAGCCGGTTCAGATGGTAGCAGAGCGTGGTTAGCAGGCTTGATAGTAGGTATCTTCTTCTTTTCTGGGCGGACGGTGGAGGGATGCGCCCTGTCGTTCGCATCATCTACCTGTTCTCTTCTCGTGGCCGTATTAGTCAGCGTGTTTTTCCCTTATATTTGTTTATGGTTATTAATTAAAACTTGGCTGTATGCTTGACCTGTTCCCCGTATATAATATTGTTGGACAGCATTTTCTTCTGTTTAAGAACTTAGTCATTCCCCTGCAGTATTTGGGTATTTTATATTTAATAATATTTTCTGTGATTATTCAGATTATAGTCCATTCCCCTTTTAAATTTTTTGCTATCTGTTAGTTTTTGCTCTTGTCTCTAGGACGTGGTATGGGACTCTCCTAGTTGACTTGTTTTGTCCTACCGCTATTTGTCATTCTAATAATATTTCCCTGATCTGGTCTTGAAAGTTCTTTTCATGGTATTTTGCCTGCATGGCATTACCAAGTTTTGCGGACTATGCGATTGTACTATGTGATAGTATTTATCGATCTGCTTATTATAGTGTTTCATGGTATTTTGTCTGGATGGCTTAGTCAAGTTAAGTGGCCTATGCGATAGTATTTTTTTGACAGTATTTATCGCGCTGCTTATTGGGCTAAATGTCAGGATTTCACGTCGAGTTTCTTGCAGTCTGTTCTTATAGTTTTTCATGGTATTTTGTCTGGATGGCTTAGTCAAGTTAGGTGGCCTATGCGATAGTATTGCTGATAGTATTGATCGCGCTGCTAATTCGGCTAAATTTCAGAGTTTCACGTTGAGTTGCGGTAACCCGGGGCCGCTTTGTTTATTTAGGTAGTCTCATGTAAGTTTGCTGCCCGCATATTCTGTTCTCTTTCACGTCATGGATTTCAAGTCTTTTTCCTCTCAGCCTGCGTTGGTGGTATGGGACACTTGTGGGTTTTTTCTGTCTTTTTCAATATCTGCTACGGGCGGTATGGGACGCCCTGAGATGTTATTGTTGCAGTGTCATAATTCTTTAGATGGAGTGTGGACCCTCCAGTTTCTGCGGGCACATCTTTGTTTTGAGTAAAGTTTTGGGAATTAATCTTCTTGACCAGACCGGTTCCTTGCAGTGCTGAATCATTTTTATATTCATTGAAGTTTTCTGACCCAGTTTTGTCCTTGACGTCACTTTCCTTGGGGTTTAGCTTAGCTAAGTTTTATGTGGGTTTTGTGGGTTTCTCTCTCTTTTCAGGTTGCCGTCCATGGTCTCCTGGCGCCTGATGGTTGGTTGTTGGCAGCGCTTGTATTTCTGGATAGACTACTGATAGCCCGCCCCTTTTTTCTAAATTGTGAATTTTCTTTGGTTTAGGTTGAACCTAGGAATTTACAGTCAGCAACGCCTATGCCTGGGATGCCTGTGATGTGGGTGATCGCTGGGCGCGTCTGTTGAACTATTGTTTTGGAGGTATTATTTTCAGGGTCGACCAATCATCACCCGCCCCGTCTCCGAGAAACCGCTGGCTTGGATGGAGCGAGGTGCCTGCTTCTCCCGCATTAACTTGTTCCTGTTTCAGTTAGATGATGCAGATAGATACTGAATACGTCTGTTATGCGTCCCAATGGCGTCAGATACGTCTTGGATGATTAGGATGTTGGTGGACACCGAATTCGTCTTCTGATACTTGTTTGACTTAATATTGCTTTCAGAGAGGATCAACAATCTCTCCCTCTCCCGCCGATGTGATCCAGGCCTCAGATGATCGAAAGGATTTTTCTGGCTGTAAGGTTATCTGAATATTGAAGAAGTGCTATATGATACTGTTTGCTAATCTTTCCTTTTCAGAATTTCTCGCTGACTACTGCGGCCGAGCATTTATTTCTAAACCTACTACAGTTTCTTGTATTTGGGGTTTTTTTTTAGTTGTGTTTTTGGTGTCTTGGATGTTGGATATTTTATTACGTGTGAGTTGCTCCCATTAACTCTGGTATCTTGTCAAGTAAAAATTTATGTGGCATAGTTGTATGAGCCAAGTTGTTTTTTGCTTAACCATGATTTCTTCACTTGCCGTAGTCCCTGGTGGACGAACCCGTGACTCCCTTCAGGAGTTGTTTTTTTTTATTACATTATTTGCACTGTTCCATAATTTTTGTCTGCATTCAACAACTTCTCCATGGATCTGCCCTTTGTATATATGTTTAAATGTAAATTGTAATGTCAAATTGAATGTTTAAATGTAAAAAAAAAAAATAAATAATAATAATAAGGAGAAAGGATTCCTTCAACAAAAAGGAGAAATAAAAAAAAAAATTACGAGATAAAATTCCTAACTTTCAAAAAAAAAAGAATATAATGTAACCCTTAAGAAGACTATTGATATAAAAAGGAAACAGTGAATTGTAATGTCAAATTGAATGTTTAAATGTAAAAAAAAAAAAATAATAAATAATAATAATAAGGAGAAAGGATTCCTTCAACAAAAAGGAGAAAAAAAAAATTACGAGATAAAATTCCTAACTTTCAAAAAAAAAGAAAAGAATATAACCTCTAATGTAACCCTTAAGAAGACTATTGATATAAAAAGGAAACAGTGAGAGAAAGATAATTGAATGGTTATGTGAACCATGTAAATTAGTGGGTGATGCCCACTGAGCATTAATGAAAGTTAGAGGAAGTAATACAGTTATTACATTGGCAAGCAAATTATAAAGGACATGTTTATTCGGTGTTTGAGTGCATTCACCAGGATTAAATTAAAAATTTGGACAGAGATTTTAAAATAACACTCAGTTAATGGACTAACCCTTATCAAGAAAGAAGAATATGTTAAGTTATTCTATAAAGGAAAGTGATATAAGAAATTTGGACTAAAAATTTATATAAAACGACAAGTGAAAACAAAAAGGACTTACTGGAATTACTTGGGACCGGCAACTCACACTGTGTGCCCCCCCCTTCTCTATTTTGGAAGATACTGTGCGCTGTGCATCATGTTTCAGGCTATGTTGGAGTGTGGAGCCTGTTTTCTTCCGTTCGGGCGTGACGTACGCACGTCTGTTTGGGATGCTGCAGAGACCATCACCGAGTAAGCTGCTCGGATTTGATGTTTGCCATTGTGTGTGGCCGGATGGCTCTCTTTTCTTCATGTGTGTGCCCATTCTTCCTTGTGGCAGCTCCGCTTCCGTCTCTCTGTGTCTACGTCTGGAGATAAACAAGATATCTCTTTGTGTTGTGTGGAGATTTAATGAGGACATCTCTACCAGCCTGCTGAAGATTATTCTCAGAGATAAGTCTTGTAGTGTTTGGAGATTATATAAAGACATCTCTGACATCTTCCTTCAGATAATATGCACCAGTTCATCCCTATTTAGACATTTTCACTATGCCATTGATATACATATTGTATTCATGCTACTGTTGTGGACAGCAGTTCTTAGAATTTTGGGGGCCCTGTAAAAAAAAAAAGAAGAAAAGGAATTCCTTATATTTTGGACTTGACTAATGAATCATTTTCTGAAACGATGGACATTACTTATTATCTATTTTGGCACGGTATAAATGTACTATGGACACGTGCCTATTTACAGATAGTGGTAGTGAGAATAATTGTCCATTCATGTGTGGCGTGTTATTTTGGACCCTGAAATATAAATATATATATTTCAAAAAGAAATAGGAGGAGAAATCTTGATCCTCAGAAACATTTTTGGATTTGAGTAGACTTTCTTGCTGCATTCAATATGCAGATTTAGGATTCATATAAAGATTAAATCTTTCTTTCTTTCAATTTTGTGTTAATTTAACTTAATATTGACATAGGTAGCATTTCTTGTGAGGGTAATTTCCATTGGTTGTGTTAATTTAAATTAAGATTGAGATAGTTACCATTTCTTGTGAGGGTTATTTGAATTGAATTGAATTCAATGGGGCAGATCCATATTTAATATTGTGTGTGTGTGGAATGGGTGATATTTATAAGTGTGAATTTTTGAAATAGGCCTATTTTATATGATGGTGCTAACAAGCAATTTATAAGTACTCAGCTAATATTATTTATGATAAGGTTGTTTAGTGTTGAATATTGGTGTTAAAATTAACACCCAGTGTGTCCTAAGGAAGTTGAAAATTTAGGTAAAAATTTTGATATACAAACTTTGATAGTGCGCTTGAAATGTATTTCCTCCCATTTGTGTCTTGGGGTGCCTATTATTCCGGGGTGAAGAGGGAGGATTGTAATCTTGTGGGCATTCATTTATTTGTAAATATTTTGTGGCCTCCTCTTTGTTAATTTAAAAATTTCCGATCTCGCCCTGATTCTAGTACAATCTTCGTTTCACTTGTTTTTCGTGACGTATTGCTTGAGGGTTTAAAGTTTTCTCGTATAGCGGCGCTTCCGGCGTCTCAGAGTTTTCTTGGTGGGTTGTGGCGAACTAGCTAAGTGAGTTGGTGTTGAATGCAGCTTAGTGTATAATGTAGTTTTCTGGGACTAAGGATGTGCCTCACGGCGTCGCCGGGATGAATTACTGTAAGTGAATTTAATCATGGTTATCATATATATATATATATTAGAGTCAGTCGTGGATAGTATATCCCTTCACTTTTTCTATTCCATGTCAGTTATAATGTTGGATTCTAGTCATGCTTCTAGCGGAAGCCATTTTACAAATGAATGCCACTTATAATGAAATCTCAGAATCTAGAATTGTTATCGGGATCGTTCCCGTTGAATTTCCTTAACCTTAAACTCGTCACAAGACACCCAAGACGTAACTTTGGTCAACCCACATTTCTATTTATATCAATGTTGTATTAACTCAGTGTGTTTGAAATTAGACGAAGGACTGGTTCTCACTAGAAATATTTTCATGCAAGGTTATGATATATTTTTTGATTCTTAAAAGAATTGTCATTCTCGGGTATTATATGCAGCTTAAGCAATCTAGTCTCCGCGAGTATGCATTTGCCTGATGTAAAAGTGGTACGTGGATCGTATGTTGTGCGGCCATTCATTTATACTCTCTACTGAATTGTGGTTATTTGTGTAATCATATCTTACGTTGCTTATGTGTAATGTTAGTTCAATTAAAAAGAAGTTAACAGTAATTAATTGTTATATTTTGAAAGGCTGTATCACTGAAGTTATAGGCCTTGGTCCTTTCATATCTTATGCTGCATATGTGTACGTTAGCTTACATTAAAAGAAGTTAACAGTAATTAATTGTTATATTTTGAAAGGCTGTATCACTGAAGTTATAGGCCTAGGTTCTTTCATATCTTATGCTGCATATGTGTACGTTAGCTTACATTAAAAAGAAGTTAACCGTAATTAATCTTTATATTCTGAAAGCCTGTGCCATTGAAGTTATAGGCCTAGATTTGTTCATGCTTTACCTTCCATATTTGTAACGTTAGTTTACTTTAAAACGAAGTTAACAGTAATTAACTATTATTCTAAAGAGATTGCATTCTTATTGCATTATAAAGATTTGTAGGCCTATAGTATTTAAACTTAACTTTTCATATTGGAGTTTTGTTGTACCAAACTGAGTGAACAGTAATTAACTATTATTCTAAAGAGATTGCATTCTTATTGCATTATAAAGATTTGTAGGCCTATAGTATTTAAACTTAACTTTTCATATTGGAGTTTTGTTGTACCAAACTGAGTGAACAGTAATTAACTATTATTCTAAAGAGATTGCATTCTTATTGCATTATAAAGATTTGTAGGCCTATAGTATTTAAACTTAACTTTTCATATTGGAGTCTTGTTGTACCAAACTGAGTTAACAGTAATTAACTATTATTCTAAAGAGATTGCATTCTTATTGCATTATAAAGATTGTAGGCCTATAGTATTTAAACTTTACCTTCCGTATTGGAGTCTTGTTTGTACCAATCTGAGTTAACAGTAATCAATTATTATTCTAAAAGATTGGAGTATTGAAGTTGTAGGCCTACGCCATCCCATTCTTCTCTTTGTTTATTCAAATTTGATTATTTCTCCATTATTTCTATTCTCCTATTTAAAAGCGAGTATTTAACTCCCTTCAAAATTAGATTCTGCCTTCCTTATAGAATTTTGAGGTATTTAAGGTGACTTCCTATTCTTGGTTATTAATCATAACCTGGGGATTTTTGAGTTATGATTTGGTATTGATAGGTCAGTTGATTACCATACTTACAGTTCGTGACAATCTGGATTTCTGTCTATGAAAAGAGACATAGCTTCTTAGACGTCGCAATGTGAAAACCAGTCCCTCGATTATCAAACTTCAAAGAAGGATTGTATTATTATTATAATTGTTTATAAGTATGATAGGTCTTATTACCTTTAGTGTATGAAATTAATTGCTGTGCTTTTAATATTGCATTCGAGAACAGTAACTGTAAATGTTCTCACATAAGAATGTTGGTACCTAAGGATTATCTAATCTAAAGATTATAACATTATTAGAGTATTCAGGTGGATACTGGAGTTGTTCAAATTGGAGAGAGTAGGTTGAGAAAAGCATATTGGAAATTTACTATTTATTGTATATTATATTTCTAGTTAAAAATACACTCATTGTTGCATTGTTTATGAAATTTACTTCTGTTTTTCTGGTCCTGGCGTTTCATCCCATTATCTCCACCGTCCATTCAGAACTCAGTTCGATCTTACTACTTCTGGGTAGGGCTTAGAATTTATCCTTGTGCTTCCTAAAAGAGTTTTTTTTTATTAGTACTTGTTTTCAGAGTTTCCCCCCCCCTTCTTTAGAACCGGATTGTGCTCCTTATTCTTAATTATTCTAGAAGCTAACCTAGTATATTATTCTAGTGTAAATTTCCTTCTGAAATATATACCAGCCATCAAATTAATATATACTCAAAGTACTTCTGGTTCAGATATTATCCTGGTGCTTCCTAAAATATTACATTATTAATCTGTGGTTGTTTCGGAATTTCCTAAAACCTGGTGCAAAAATTAACTAAAGCCGGTTCAGAGGTTATCCTGGTGCAAATTAACTAAAGCCGGTTCAATGGTTTGGACAATTGTTGAAACTATTAATGGACTATTGTTAAAACCATTATTACAACTATTGGTAGACGATTTTTGAAACAATTGTTTGATATTTGTTGTAATGAATGTTGTTGATTTTTGAAACGATACATCTTCGGTTGTTGTAGCGATAATTGGACGATAGTTAGAAAGATTGTAGGAGATATTGTTTTCCGATTGTTTTAACGAATGTTGTAATATTGTATAAAATGCTGTAGGTGATAGTTGAAACGATTGTTGAAAAATTGTTAAAACGATTACTGGACGAATGTGTAAACATTTGTTAAATGATTGTTGAAATTTTTGTTAAACGATTGTTGATCCATTTTCACGATTTTGAAACGATTGTTGCACTTTGTTGAAACGTTTCGTGGACAATTGTTTCAAACGTTGTCGGACGATTGTTGAACCATTGTTGATATGATTGTTGTACGATTTTTGAAACTATTATTAAACAATGAGAAACGAATTTTTGATGACTGTTGAAACTTTCTTTAAAAGATAGTTGAATGATTGCTGGAAGATTTTGGAACGATTTTTGGACGATCGTTAGCAAGAATTTTAAATGAGCACTCAATCGATCCTTGAATAATCGATGAATTCAAGGTAGTCCTATAACGATTGTTTAATGCTTGTTGTGAGGATTGTTGAAACAACTTTTGAACGATTAATGAAATGAGTATTGAACGATTGTTGAAACCATTGTTGAACAGTTCAACGATTGTTGAAAAATGTTTGAAACGCTTGTGGTACGATTGTTAGAACATTTTTGTTTGATTGTTGAACAAATTCTTTGACGATTGTTGAAGCGACTGTTGGACGATTGTTGAAACGATTGTACTACGATTCAAGCGATTATTGAACGATTGTTGAAATTATTGTTGGCCATTTGTGTTATCGTTTGTTCTAATATTGTTGAAACAATTTTGTAAAGATTGTTGGACTATAACTGTAAATATTGTTTAATACATTTTTTAAACGAATGGAATTCGATTGATGAAACAATTGTTAAATGATCGTTGAAATTATTGTTGGACGATTGTTGTATTGATTTTTTGAGGCTTCAAGAAACGATAGTTGTACGATTGTTGAAATGATTGTTGGACGATTGTTGAAACTATTGTTGGACGATTGAGAAACGATTTTTTGATGACTGTTTAAACCTTCTTTAAAACGATAGTTGAATGATTGTTTGAAGATTGTTGGGACGACTGTTGGACGATAGTTAACAAGATTTTTAACTGAGTACTCAATGGATTCTTGAATAATTGATGAATTCAAGGTAGGCCTATTGTTGAACGATTGTTTGATGCTTGTTGTAAGGATTGTTGAAACAACTTTTGAACGAATAATGAAATCATTTTTGAACAATTGTTGAACCCATTGTTGGACAATTGTTCAACGATTGTTGAAAAATGGTCGAAACGTTTGTGTTACGATTGTTACAAAATTTTTGTTTGATTGTTGAAATAATTGTTAATGATAGTAGAATCTATTGTTGGACGATTGTTGTAGTAGGGGTGGTATTTAAAACACGTTGAGTTACCATTTGGAGTAGTAGGTGCTTGCTTGAAGTATTTGGGAACTCTCAGGGTTTGTTGCCGTCTACGATGCCTTCTTCTTCCTTGACACTTCACCCTTATAATTGCCTGGGCTAATTCGACTCTTTATCTCAGGGAACAGCGATTATAGGGAACTACTGTTACCAATTAAAACAAACATGGTTACAAATTGGAACATTACAGTCGTAATGCCCGATGTTTTCCCTTGTACCAAATTACCATCTTATCTTTCTATAGGCCTGCTTCCTTTACATAGGTCTATATGCCGCAATTGCCTCGTTGTCACAATCGGTTGAATGCTTTCTACATTTTATGCAATAACTACCTCCGACACATCAACAGTAAGGTTCGTCGAGTCTATGCTTAGACTGTGATGGTCGGAAAAAACAAAAACAAAACAAAATTACACAAAAACTACACACGTATTACACTGCTCGCTTGTGGCGATATCACCAAGGTTCGTCGAGTCCAGCTTGAAATGATACAACACACGACTACTTTGTTAAAAATGCACATTGTATCACTATTTACTTATCTGAGGCCGATTAAGGTTCGGAGAGTCCAGCTTAGACTCGGTTGACAGATTGAATATAATCATGTATGGAATTACACTATTGCTTTTCGAAATTTTGTATCTGTGGTATTGTTTACTTAACATTATTGCATAACCTAATTGTACAGACCCAACATAGGTTATTCCTATTCGATGGGTTATTTAGTCTGGTTGTAACTCCTTATAGGGTTTTTATAACTTATGATACCTGCCAAAAAATTTCCTGTTTTGATATCCTCATATTTCATATGTGTGATCCCCAAATTTCTGTAAAATTCTTCCTGGTCCCTTGAATAATAT
Source organism: Ectobius pallidus (assembly GCA_964059195.1). Taxonomy (NCBI): domain Eukaryota; kingdom Metazoa; phylum Arthropoda; class Insecta; order Blattodea; family Ectobiidae; genus Ectobius; species Ectobius pallidus. The sequence goes on from CAXKWD010000008.1 coordinate 43,628,132, forward strand.
CTCCATACGCGAATACCTTCCCCTTAATAATGATGACAGTTTAGTTTCCCTGATTAACACTTTTTCATTAATGTCAGGAAACCATTTGCGCTTATAACGTTTAGCCTTCTCCTTTCGCTTTGCAGTTCACAGCTTAATACGATCGAATGCGCGTTCACACAATTCGACGTCAGTGAGTGGGCGGTCTGCTGGTAAAGCTTCAGGCAGGTTCGCGATCAAAGGTTCAGGTTCCTGATTTAACATTAACTTGATTGGTGCGACACCTGTCACGGGGCTAAAGGAATTGTTTATAACTCTCTCAATGACTTCACAATGCCTAAACCAATCTTTGTGATTTTTGTGTGATAGAACCCTAAGGTATTTTATAGCTCTTTCACATTGATTCCCTGAGGCAAAGTACAAAGAGCATTTGTACATCTTTATGTTCAGTGATTCCAGGGTTTCCATGAAAATTTTACTGGTGTGAATAGTAGCATTGTCACTAAGCAAGCTGTCAATAGAGCCATATGTTAGGATAAAATAATCTGTGATTTTTCTGAGTATGGATTTACCAGTGATTGCTTTCAATGGGTAGATTTTTACGAATTTGGAAAAAACATGGTATATGACCAAGATGTGCTTGTGACCAAAGTTAGAAACAGGCATAGGTCCATGGCTGTCAATGGTAACCAAAGCTCTAGGCCTAGCTCTTACGATAGCTTGCGGCTCTGTCATAACGAACTGTCATGGACTTAGCCTTCTGACATAGATCACATGCTGAAATCACTTGTCTTACTTTTCTCGCTAAGTGTTTTATGTAGAAATTATCTAGGATCATAAGAGATACTTTTTCACATCCTGAATGATTTAATGCCTCATGAAAACTTACTATCAACTCCCTTTCCATACTTTTAGGAATGCATATTTTCCACTTATGAACCTCTGTACAGTGTAGCTTATACAACACACCTCTCCTCATACCGACGGTGTTCTCAGCGCACTGAGAGATCTCTTTTGCCTCGGTCATGTCTACGTAAGTCTGGGTCGGCGTATTGTAGTTGTTTTATTAGTTTGAACCTATCTGAAATTTTGTGATTTCCTGACGGTCTCAATTTCTTAATGGCAACTTCATGACTAGGCGCTGCCACTGTTTCTGGCATACCCTGATGAAAATTCAAACGGTATAGGCAGTCCCCAAAAATATTTTGGTCCCCAGGGATATGTCTGATTTCTATGTCGCCCGACATGATTTCGTGTACGAATCTCGAAATCCTGGAACTCGTTAAATTGCTTCTATTCATGAAACCTAAACTAATGTGGTCAGTGTACAATATGATTTTTCTGTTGAATACATATTGTTTGAATTTGTTTAATGCAAAGAAAAGAGCTCCTATCTCTTGTTCTGTTACACAAGCGTTCGCCTCTGTCCTAGATACGCCTCGAGAAGCGCCGTTTGAAGTAGTGGATGCTTGCGGTACGTGGTTGGGTACTTACAGGGTTTATTGCCGTCTGCGAGGCCGTCTTCTTCCTTGACACTTCACCCTTATATTTTCCTCGGCTAATTCGACTCAGGGAACAGCGATTATAGGGAAGTACTGTAACCAATTAAATATTGAATTAACTGGTAGGATTGAAGTTTGTTCTCCACAGCTATTACACAAGAACAAAGTTCCGGTACAAATTGTTTAGTCAATATGGTATTCACTGTTTATATTTACTTGTACGTATAACTGTAGGCGAGTTCTGCGGTGTGACTGTTTTACTATTTACGAATCTACTTGACTGTTACGGCAGGGGGCTATACTTATTAGAATTGCAATGCACGTAATATATTTATTAAATCACCGTCTCACTACGGGATTATTACTCAATGCTTCAATTATTACAGGACTGAACTCTCCCAATTAATGCAAGATACTTTAACACAATTTCCCCGCTCAGCGCACACAAGGGTCTCACAAAAATGTACTTACAATTTAAACAAAACTCTCGGCCCCCTCCCCATGCCGGCACTTTGGACACCTTCCAGTATCGTAGTTGTCACCGAACTCCCAGTTAAAATTTCTGCCACCACGCAAGAAACCTCGCCTACCAGTTACACGCAAAATAGTTCCTAGTTCCTGACTGGTTGAACTATATTTAATATCACTACGCACTTAGGCTAAAATGCGACATGATTGGTCCTAAGGAGACGCTGCCTCCCTGGAGATTCTTAGAACATCATTTCTCAGTACAGCTTACCTTGTATTGTCTACTAGCTTTCGACTTAGGTCCGGTTTTACCTATGAGCACAATAAAATTGTTCCTTATGTGGGATTCTTTTGATTTTCACACAGTTTTCAAAAACAAGAAATGCTAAGCTTGCTATTCCATTTCCCATTGTGTAGCCTACTACCAGTTTAATTTCCTGTCCCGTTATAATGTTCAATTGTTCGAGTCTCTACCCGAACCAAGAAAACTTTCTTGTACTAATATTATGGTGTTTAATATTTCTGCATTTCCAACTTTTAATATTATTAGTATTATTAATGTATATCATATTTTATCATTATTCTTGCAATAATTAACTATGTAAATTATGTTCCTCATCTCAATATTATCCTCGGCCATAGGCCTATTCTGCCGCAAATGATTATTGTACGACTGTTTGAACAATAGTTTGACTACTGTTGAAACGATTGCTAGATGATTGTTGGAGGATTGTTGGAATGATGGTTGAAACAACGTTTGAACGATTCTTCAAATTATTATTGACCGATTGTCGAAACCGTTGTTGAACAATTATTGAAACGGTTGTTGAATCGAATCTTTTGAAACGGTTGTTGGCAGATAGTTTAAACGGTTGTTGGACGTTTGTTAGAAAATTAGTTTATGCCGAATGTTGAAACGATTATTAGACGATTGTTGAAACGAATGTTACATAACTGTGGAATATATTTTAGGACGACCTTGAAGCGATTATTTGACGATTGTTGAAACAAATGTTAGACGAATGTGAAACGATTGTTTGACATTTGTTGGAACGATTGTTAGGCGATTGATTCAAACAATGTCGGACGATAGTTGTCAATAGTTGAATCGATTGCTAAATGATTGTGGAATCGATGGATTGGACGATTGATGAAACTATTGAGGGAACATTGTTTAAACCATTATTGCAACGAATAGTAGACAATTGTTGAAACGACTGTTAGAGATTTTTGTAATGAATGTTGATGATTGTTGGAACGATATTTCGACGATTGTTGAGAAGATTGCTGGAAGATAGTTGGTAATATTTTTGGCCGCTGGTTTTAACGATAATTCGAATATTTTTTAATAATTATTGGACGATAGTTGAAACGATTGTTGGACTATAGTTGAAACAATTGTTGAATGATTGTTAAGATGATTGGTGGACGAGTTTAGAAACAATTATTAATGATTGTTGAAACTATTCTTGGACTATTCAACAAACGATTATAGTACGATTGCTTGTACGACAGTTTGACTACTGTTTAAACGATTGTTGGACGATTGTTGTAGGATTGCAGGAATGATTGTTGAAACAACGTTTAGACGATTGTTGAAATGATTAATGACCAATTGTTGAATCATTGTTGGACAGTTATTGAAACGGTTGTTGAAAGATTATTGGACAATTTTTAAACGATTGTTGGGAGAAAGTTTAAACGGTTGTTGGACGGTTGTTAGAAAATTTGTTTTTGCCGAATGTTGAAACGATTGTTGTGTGATTGTTGAAACGAATATTAGACGATAGTTGAAACAAATGTTACATAATTGTGGAATATATTCTTGGACGACCTTGAAGCCATTATTTGACGAATGTCGAAAGGAAAGTTGAAACGAATGTTAGACGTATGTGAAACTATTGTTGGACATTTGTTAAAATGATTGTTGAACGATTGATCCAAACAATATCGGACGATTGTTGAATCGATTGTAGGAACTGTTGTTGGACAATTGTTGAAACTATTGTTGGATGATAGTCAAAACGATTTTTGCACGATAGTCGAAACGATTGTTGGTCAATAGTTGAAACAATTGTTAAATGATTGTGGAATAGATTGTTTGGACGATTGTTGAAACTATTGATGGACTATTGTTTAAACTATTATTGCAACGAATAGTAGACTATTGTTGAAACGATTTTTAGAGGTTTGTTGTAATGATGTTTATGATTGTTGAAACGATATTTCTTCGGTTGTTGAAGCGATGATTGGACGATTGTTGGAGATATTGTTTTAACGAATGCTCTAATATTGTATAAACTGCTGTTGGTGATAGATGCAACGATTGTTGAAAGATTGTTAAAACGATTGCTAAACGAATGTATAAACGATTGTTTAATGATTGTTGAAACTATTGTTATACGATTGTTGAATCGATTTTTCACGATTTTGACAAGAGTGGAACGAATGTTAGTGGATTATTGAAAAGATTGTTGGAATTTGTTGAAACGTTTCGTGGACCATTGTTTTAAACGTTGTCGGACGGTTGTTGAAATGATTGTTGACTAATATTGAAATGATTGTTGGACGATTGTTGAAAATATTGTTGGACGATTGAGAAACGATTTTTGATGACTGTTGAAACCTTGTTTAAAACGATAGTTGAATGATTGTTGGAAGATTGTTGAAACGATTGTTGGACGATCGTTAACAAGATCTTTAATTGAGCACTCAATTGTTTCTTGAATAATTGATGAATCCACGGTAGTCCTATTGTTGAACGATTGTTTGATTCTTGTTTTAAGGATTGTTGAAACAACTTTTGAACGAATAATGAAAATATTACTGAACGATTGTTGAAACCATTGTTGGAAAATCGTTCAACGATTGTTGAAAAATGGTTGAAACGCTTGTGGTACGATTGTTAGAAAATTTTTGTTTGATTGTTGAAACAATTGTTAATGATAGTTGCAACTATTGTTGGACGATTGTTGTTAGGACTCTTGGACTATTGAAGAAACGATATTTGTACGACTGTTTGAACAATAGTTTGTCTACTGATGAAACGATTGTTTGATTGTTGGAATGATGGTTGAAACAACATTTGGACGATTTTAGAAATGATTAATGACCGAATGTTGAAACCATTGTTGGACATTTATTGAAATGTTTCTAAAACGACAGTTTTTGAAACGATTATTGGGAGATAGCTAAGCGGTTATTGGACTTTGTTAGAAAATTTGTATTTGCCGAACGTTAAAACTATTGGTTTGCGATTGTTGAACCAAATATTAGACGATTGTTGAAAAGAATGTTACATAATTGTGTAATATATTTTAGGACGACCTTCAAGCAATTATTTGACGATTGTTGACGTATGTTGAAAAGAATGTTAGACGAATGTGAAACGATTGTTGGACATTTTTTAAACGATTGTTGGACGATTGATCCAAACAATGTCGGACGATGTTGAATCGATTGTTGGAACTGTTTTTGGATGATTGTTGAAACGATTGTTGGGCGATAGTCGAATCGATTGTTGGTCAATTCTTGAAACGATTGTTTAATGATTGTTGAATCGATGGTTTGGACGATTGTTGAAACTATTAATGGGCAGTTTAAACCATTATAGCAACGATTGGTAGACGATTGTTGAAACAATTGTTAGAGGTTTGTTGTAATGAATGTTGATGATTGTTGAAACGATAGATCTTCGGTTGTTGAAGCGATAGTTGGACGATAGTTGGAAAGAATGTTGGAGATATTGTTTTCCGATTGTTTTAACTAATGTTGTAACATTGTATAAAATGCTGTTGGTGACAGTTGAGACGATTGTTGAAAGATTGTTAAAACGATTGCTGAACGAATGTGTAAACGATTGTTAAATGATTGTTGAAACTATTTTTAGACGATTGTTCAATCGATTTTTACGATTGTGAAACGATTGTGTGACGACTGTCGAAACGATTGTGGAACGAATGTTAGAGGATTGTTGAAACGTTTGTTGGACTTTGCTGAAACGTTTCGTGGACAATTGTACCAAACGTTGTCGGATGATTGTTGAAACGATTGTTGATATGATTTTGGGACGATTTTTGAAACTATTATTGGACGATTGAGAAACGATTTTTTGATGACTGTTGAAACTTTCTTTAAAATGATAGTTGAATGATTGTTGGAAGATTTTGGAACGATTGTTGGACGATCGTTAACAAGAATTTTAAATGAGCACTCAATCGATCCTTGAATAATTGATGAATTCAAGGTAGTCCTATTGTTGAACGATTGTTTGATATTTGTTGTAAGGATTGTTGAAACAACTTTTGAACGAATAATGAAATCATTATTGAACGATTGTTGAAACCTTTATTGGACAATATTTCAACGATTGTTGAAAAAAGGTTGAAACGCTTGTGGTACGATTGTTAGAAAATTTTTGTTTTATTGTTGAAACAATTGTTAATGATAGTTGAAACTATTGTTGGACGATTGTTGTTAGGTTTCTTGGACTATTCAAGAAACGATTGTTGTACGACTGTTTGAACAATAGTTTGACTACTGTTGAAATGATTGTTAGACGATGTTGGAGGATTGTTGGAATGATGGTTGAAAGAACGTTTGGACGATTGTTGAAATGATTAATAACCGATTGTTGAAACCATTGTTGGACAATTATTAAAATGGTTGTTGAAACGACAGTTTTTGAAACGATTGTTTGGAGATAGTTTAAACGGTTGTTGAACGTTTATTAGAAAATTAGATCTTGCCGAATGTTGAAACGATTGGTTTGCGATTGTTGAAACATATATAAGACGTTTGTTGGAACGATTATTCTACGATTTTTCAAACGATTATTGAACTATTGTTGAAAATATTGTTGGAAGATTGTAGGCTAGTGTGCCTGACAGAATTTGCAATAGGATTTTCGGAGGACCACTGGGAGAACCCAGAAAAATATATATGTTTAGAAGTGTAGGAATATTGAAGGAAGCAGGAATAATGGAGAGAGAGAATTGTTACTTTATTCTTCTTTTCTTGTAGATTACTGCTTCTCTTCTTACTTGGAATTATATTTGTTATAGATCAGTATTGAATAGCACTTTGCTATTTGCACTAAGTAGATTTCAGGAATAACTGGAATTCCCTAGAAAATACACTATGTTTTGTGCTTTGAAATACTAAATGTAAAGTTCTTTATTTTGATCCCAAATGGTTACACAGTCTTTGGAATAATTGAGCTGTACTGGCTCAAAATACTACTGCAGTATACTTTATCTGTCAGTAGGGAAAAGATAAGCTGCAATTGCTTGCCAAAACTTCTTAACTTTATAAATGCTGAATTACTTTTAAAAAAACACTAATTTGCTAGACCATTCCTTGGTCTTTGTGAGTTATGCTATATTCGCTCAAAGCTACTACGGCAGCATCTTTAGCTTGCACGTAGAGAAAAAGAGGAGCTGCAAGGATGCCAAAACTCCTTACAATTATATAAGCAGAAATTACTTTAGCTGCAAAAACTTGTTAAGCCTTATTTGGCTTTTGTGTATTAGTGCATTGCTAGAATTTGAGTTACTTAACTTTGTTTGCGACTACATCTGATGAGAATGTGACTGCATTTAGCCGGACAGAAGTTAAGGGATGTACAGTTATTGAAGCTGAAGTTCTATGGTGCTGTAGTCCATCCTGAACGGTGGCCAGTAGCGAGTCCTTCCATGGCTACAAGCTACGCTCCACGAAGTTCTAGTGATGTCCTAGAATCCACCTCCTGGTAGATTAAGTAGTGGCTGCTAATGCTGGTTCCATGCGTAGTTGTATGTAGAAACTGTACAGTAATATATTCAGACTTGTGGTCTGTTGCTAAACTGGGGCTGTGCCCTTACGAAGCGACGATCGGTGAGAGAGTGAATAAAGTCTAACGGCCAAAATGCGTTCACATAATCATCTTACAAAGAGTCAGGTTCTGGAATCTTATGGAAGGCTCTTCTTGAAGTTTCCAGTAGCTTCCATCCAGAATAAGAGTACATTTAAAGATAATAACATGCTGTAATTATTCTGTAACATAAAAAATCTGCATGTGAGCATTTGCATTATAATTGTAATGTATAATTACAGAGAAATTATTAATTTTAATGTGGTGAATAATCGATCTATTCATAAAGCTGCTTCTACAACCAAGTGCAATAATCTAATCTAAGTGCTTCTAATTGAGCTAATGTATTCTGGCTGTAGCGCCAAGTAAATGCTAATGAGCTGTCCCTCGACTTATCGATATCAGTTCGATGTCGGCAATGCAGCTTTCTGTTGCTAACTAACATTACTTATTTAATCTAATGATAATAGCTAATAGTAACAGGAATAAATATGTAAAGCTATTCCTTAGTTTATTACAATACAGATTACAATGGATATTTTCCTTATCTAAATGTAAATAAATAGATACAAGCGTGCCAAGAATTCTGATTGCTGGTAACTGGCATCAGTGCCATCTAGTGACTTGTATTAATACTTTATTACTAGTATTTGCTATAAAAGTATAATAAATGGGATCTAAGCTCTGCGAGCTTACAAAGATTGTGTGAAATATTGTTTGCCAATTGTTTTAAGGATTGTTGGAATATTGTTGAATCAATTGGAAGAGTGATGAAACAACGATTAAATAATGAGTATATGGACACTGACATGCAATGTGGAATTACAGCAGGCAGAACTTGTATTGATCAAGTTGAACTGGATTGCTACGTAAAACAGAAACGGATTGATATAGCCTTTAATAGATCAAGAAAAGGCGTATGATAGTGTACCCAGAAGTAAATTATGGGAAGCATTAGAAATATCAGGTATACATAAGGCATTAATAGGATTAATACAATAAATATACAGGAATATCATGTGCCAAATAAAAATAGGATCAAGGATATCACAGACCTTTCAAACGAGCAAAGGATTATTACAAGGATGCTGCTTATCCCCTACATTTTTAAAAATATTTTTGGATGTAAGTTTGAGGGAATGGAATAAGAAATGTGGAAAGATGGGACTACAGGTTGATGAACATTTATTCATATCTAACCTGCTCTTCGCCAATGACCAGGTCATTATAGCGCAAGACAGTGACGATGTTGATTATTTGTGCAGAAAATTGCAAGAGGAGTATACAAAATGGGGATTAAAAATCAATTTAAGAAAGACAGAATATATGACAGCTAACAATGATGATATAGAAATAGAGGGAAATATAATTAAAGAAACCAACAGGTTTAAGTACTTAGGAGCAATAGTACAGATGGATGGATCTTCCAAATTTGAAATAGAGAAAAGGATATGCCAAGGCAGGAAAACAATAGGAATGCTAAATTCGGTGTTATGGAGCAGGAATATTATGGCATAAACAAAAGTAAATATCTATAAACCAGTAGTAGAAAGTATTTTGCTATATGGAGCGGAATCTTGGTCATTAAATAATAAACAAAGAACAAAATTGCGTACTACAGAAATGGATTATTGGAGAAGGTCAGCAAGGAAATCGCGGAGAGATAGAATCAGGAATAGCACAATAAGAGAAATTATGATAGAGAAAGATGTGATAGAGATAGTTGAAAGTAAAACATTACGTTGGTATGGACACATAAAGAGAATTAACAAAGGAAGATTGCCAAGAGTGGTAATGAATTGGGAACCTGATGGAAGAAGGAGGAAAGGAAGACCAACTGAAACCTGGATTAATGGAGTAAAAGAAAGTATGGCCAAGAGAGGACTAGACAGACAGTTGTGGAGAAATAAGATAAATTAAGTGTGACTTTGATAGAAGCAGTGTGTTTATTTATGTTATCATTGCCGAGTGTTTACTTATTGTCATTGTCATTGTTTGGTTGAGAGAAACCACAGCCTTGTGGAAACCCCTATATATAACAAATAAAAATTATGTAATGATTTTTGGTCTATAATTGAAAATATTGTTTAAAGAGTAGTTTAGTATTGTTCATGACCCCTAAGGTGGGATGCTGAATGCAACCCGCAATACAGGGGCAGACCCCGCAATACAGGATGCGGTGCGGTGGGATGCGTAGGGGAAGGTGGGTTGGATGGAGTGGTGGCCGCGTAGGGGAAGGTGGGATGCGGAGTGGGGTCCTCAACTACCGCCCCCCAAGCAATAGCACCATAATTTGGTCAGCCAGTGGTTAGTCTCCACACCCACTGCCCTTTGGCCACCTGGGTGCATGCATCCAGAGGTCTAGCGCCACAACGGCCTAAGTGTTCGACTCGTTATTGGTAATTATTTGTGGGCTTGCGCCCTTATTGATCATAGCTCTTTTGACAATCTGGGTGCAAGCGACCTTTGCGCCACCTGTGTAGAGCAACGGCCTAAGTGTTCGACTCGTTATTGTGAGTTTGTAATATTTGTGTTATTGTAATAATGTGAGCTTGAGTATCTTAGTGAGAGTCCAGACGGGATGCAGCTGCGCGTGTACGATAATAACCGGCTTACTGCGCGTGGGGGGTCCAGATGCTGTCTGCTGTCTCGCGTTGCAGAGCCGCATCTCTGCATCTCAAAATATCCCAGCTTAGCGCGCGTGGGGTCCCAGCGTGCACGTTGTACTCTAGCGTGTGTCAATGTTGTAGCACATGTGATATATTATTATTGCGTTGTCCGGCAGATGTTGTCCGGCAGCCACGCGTACGAAAATAACACAGCTTACCACAGCAGTGGTCCCGCCGTACCTATGCGTGGTGACCGTTATAAGCGTGGTCGCTGTTCCATAGCGTGAGCCGATATAAATACATAACCCGCAGACGATTTGGCTCATTCAACGGATAGCAGCCGACATGGAAGGTACTACTACTGCGTTCTTCAAGTGCTCCGAGTGCGATGCCAAGTATAGGCACAAATTCCATCTGAACTGGCACGTGAGGCTAAGGCATACACAAAGTCAATTCTCCTGTGATTCGTGTGGGGCATCATACACACGTCGCGACGTATTGACCAGACATGTGCGGGAGGCACACTCTAACAGTCAACTAGTCTGTGTTAAATGTGGAAAATGTTTCACATCTCAACGCTATCTAAACCACCATTTGGAATCTACCCATAATCCAATGAACCCCAACGAAATGTACCGACAACGGGAGATGGCAGTGACACCGACCGCCAGACCATCCGTGATCCGGACAGCTTTGGGCGGCCAAGCCATTGATTACTCGGTACGTGTTATATATATATACATATTAATGTGTTATATATTAATGTGTCACGTTCGAGACAACTCGCCTCATTATAAGTTTTTTGTTACAGCCTTTCGCCGTGCCAGATGCAAACACGCAACCCATTGCAGTATCATCTCAGCAAACTGCAGACGGAGGCCAAGGAGTCGCACCCCATCACATGCCAGATGTTAACGTGCAGACACAAGGATCCGCTTCATCTCGCGCGGTGACAGATGTCGGCAGCCATTATAATGTGGGGGGAGCTCTCACCGCTCACGGCAGCCAAGCAGTCTCGCAGTCAGTGCCAGATGTCAACAGACATGGGGCCGCTACTCAGTCTGATGTGAGTAGCTTACTACAATCACATGTTTTTTACGTTAATGTTTACATGGTTTTTCTATATGTTATGCTAATGTATACATTGTATTAATTCTTACAGAATGATTTTCGCAAAGTGGACTCAGCCTTCAGATCGAGAATCGCTACATATGCAGCAACCAATATCCCGCAAGCGGACCTGGAGAGCGGCCTAGCAGCCTACAAACCCAAGATGGAGGCACTGGTGAGGGACTCTATCCAACAATTTAAGTCTGTAAAATTCAATCTTTTTGTGGAATGCGGTTTTGAGAACTTGGAAGGAAAATCAACTCTACGTAATTTCAAATCAAAAAACGAGGTAGCTGTTGTAACGACCAACCTATCAGAACTGTTAGATAAACAAATAGAGAAAATTCAACAGGAATATCAAGACGTAGCCTTACGAGGGTCTGGGTTCATGTTCAAATCCATACATAAAATTGAATTACGCGTCAACCATTATAAACCTTTTGTGGGTAGGAAATTCATGCTCCTACCCGAACGTTTTAGGCATTTAAAATCTCTAGTGAACATTGACAACCATGACGATTATTGTTTCAAGTACTGCATCTTGGCAAAATTTATAGAGGTAGGTAATGACTTATGGGCTAGCTATCTCGGAAACCAAGAATTATCTGACAGATACGACTGGAGCTGTGTAAAATTCCCGGTAGCATTACACGACATCGAAAAGTTTTCAAAAATGAATAACATATCGATCAATGTGTTTGGTTTAGACGAGCGGGATGAAGTTGTACCAATAAAAATTGCTGATAAGGAGTTGGACGACCATAGAGACTTGCTCTTTGTCTGCGATGAAGTAAATTCACATTATGTCTTAATTTCTGATTTCGACGCATTCATTAGGCCTTTTGTAACAGCTAACCATCTTCAAGTCAGAGTGTGCAAACGATGTTACAGTCGTATGAAGGTGAGTCAGCCGACCAGAGACTTGAGGCTCATTTGGCTGTATGTAATTCGTTCTCACCCGTCAGGTGTGAATTTCCTAAACGTCTGGAAGTAAGTTTCACTAAGCATGAGTATTCGCAGAAGATTAGGTTCGTTATCTATGCGGATTTTGAGTGCTTATTGGAGCCTATTGCCGGATGTCAAAATGAGCCTGCAAAATCCTGGACTCAAAATTATCAAAAACATACACCTTTCAGTTACGCCTACTTTATTAAGGACTTGGAAGGTGAACATTCGAATCTGCGGCTATACAGAGGACCCGAAGCAGGAGCCCATTTAATGAGTTCTCTTGTAAAAGACGTAAAGTCCATAGATGCCATATTAAATTCTGAAATAAAACCCATGATCCCTCTCACGGCAGAACAGAACAACCAGTATATGACCAGCACCATCTGTCATATCTGTAAACAAGGTAACTTTACCGAAGTGAACTTTAAAGTCAGGGACCACTGTCATGTCAGCGGGCGATTCAGAGGGGCCGCTCACAGGAATTGTAATCTAAATTACAGAAACCAGACATTCGTCCCTGTCGTGTTGCATAACCTCTCCAATTACGATGCTCATTTCATTGTGACAGAGTTAGGCTTTGACAAGAATAGAATTAACGTCATTTGCAACTCCCAAGAGAAATACATTACATTTTCTAAATTTATTCCCTCCTCTTATTTGAAGCGGGGAGGTATGGAACTTAGATTTATCGACTCTTTCCGATTCATGGCCAGTAGCTTGGAGAAGCTAGAGGACAATCTACCCAAGCAGAAATTTATAGAAACCAGAAATTCGTTTGGTGACAAAACCGATTTGGTGTGTCGAAAGGGGGTCTTCCCCTACGACTATGTGTCGTCCTACGAAGTTCTTGATGAGACAAAATTACCGCCTAAAGAGGCGTTTTACAACAAGCTCAGCAATGTGGGTGTCTCAGATCGAGACTACTCTCATGCTGTTAATGTCTGGAATTCATTTTCGGTCAAGTCTTTAGGGGAATATTCAGACTTATATTTGAAATCTGATGTCTTGATCTTAACAGACGTTTTTGAGAATTTTAGGCAAATGTGCAATGATACATATGGGCTAGATTGTCTCTACTATTCGACTGCTCCTGGATTCGCTTTTGCATCCATGTTAAAGTTCACAGAGGTAAAATTACAGCTATTGACCGATATGGACATGGTGCAGATGTTTGAACGCGGGATAAGAGGTGGTATTTGTCAGTGTGTAACGAGACACGCTGCGGCAAATATCCCTTGTTCCGCCGACTACGACGCATCAAAGCCGAGCTCTCACCTTTACTACGTCGACGCCAATAACCTTCATGGTTACGCCATGTCTCAAGCGTTACCTACTGGTAATTTCTGTTGGCTCGAGAAAGATGAGATAGCGTCCTTTGACGTCATGTCCGTACCGAGCAATTGTAAATTGGGATATGTCCTTGAGGTAGACATTGAGTATCCAGATCACCTCCACGACGCTCATACTGATCTGCCCTTTTGTGCAGAAATGAAGTGTCCTCCGGGTAGTAAAAACAAAAAGCTTTTGACAACTCTTGAAACTAAAGAAAATTATGTCATTCACTATTCTGTGCTTATACAAGCATTACAACACGGACTGAGGTTATCCAAGATCCATAGAATTATTGAATTTCACCAAAGCTGCTGGTTGAAACCTTACATTGACTTTAATACGGTCAAGCGTAGGGCTGCAGCCAACAACTTTGAAAAAGACTTTTTTAAACTGATGAACAACGCCGTTTTTGGCAAGACAATGGAAAATGTACGAAAGAGGATAAATTTCAGGCTTGTTTCAGATCAAAATTTAATGAGAAAGCTGGTGGCTAAGTCAAACTTTTTAGATAGAACCATATTCAGCGAGAATTTGGTCGGCGTCCATCTTGCTAAAACTAGCTTGGTGTTTGACAAAGCAATCTATGTCGGTATGTCTATATTAGAATTATCCAAAGTCAGAATGTATGACTTTCACTACGATACCTTGAAGCATTTTTACAATGACTGTTTGAAGTTATGTTACATGGATACTGATAGTCTGGTCTATAAGATCGAGACGGATGACCTCTTCCGTGACATGATGCATTTCCGAGATGAGCTGGATACTGGCGTCTACCCACCCGAACATCCCTTGTATTCCCCCAAAAACAAGGCGGTGGTCGGTATATTCAAGGATGAAGGTGCTGGTCATACTATAAGTGAATTTGTAGGCCTGCGAGCAAAGATGTACGCTATAATATTTAATCATATGACCATAAAGAAATTGAAAGGCATTAGGAAAAATGTTATTGACAAAGATGTCAACTTTGAAGATTATGCTGGCTGTCTTCAGAGCGGACAATCAACATTCTCGGTAAATAGATCCATCAGATCGTTTAAACATAACATGTTTTCGATTGCTGTGAATAAAGTCACTTTATCTAGCAACGATGACAAGCGTTACATTTTACCCAACGGCGTAGATACTCTTGCTCACGGGCATTACAAAATCAGGGATGCTGATGTTGATGAGGGACCCCCAGCTAAAAGATGTAAAGTGTAAAAATGTATATATATTGTCAGAGTCCTGTATTGTGTATGTAAATAAAAATGAATTATGTCGTGTGTTGTGAGGCTTAAAAATAATGAGTATGTATTATGCTATATGTTGTGTATATAATGCTATGTGCGTCTTGTGTATGTTGTGTATTATGCTATGTGTTGTAAGGCAAAGGAATGGAAATAAAAAAATGAATTATGCTGTATGTTGTAAGGTAAAGGAATGGAAATAGAACACATGACTATATTTGAGTCTTTAATGAAGTAAAAAAATACAAGTGTTCCTTCCTCCTCCTGCTCCACCACTCCACGGATATGATGTCACAAGACTCTGTTCATTCTATATATTTTCTATCTTTCAATTCTGATATGATTTCCTGTATCTCATTGTGGTGATGTAGTGTGGCAGCAGACGAGGACATGAGAAGCTTTAGTCTGTCAACGAGCTGGTTGGGGTCGAAGTCTATTTTATGATTCGCATGTAAGTCCTTCCACATGCCTCCACGGTGTGACAAAACCTCATCGGAGGAGTCCTCCTCTTCCGAAAATGAGTTTGAATATTGTTTCTCCTCTTCTTCTTCCGGAAATAATTTTTTATTAACATGACACGTATTGAGTCTATTGATGGGGTCAGCATGTTGATGAGTGTTCGTATCCGAGAGAAGATATCGATTGGAGATGAATTTCTGTCTGTCTTGACAAATTGGGCACTTGGATAAATAAAGAGAAATCATAGCCTTTGTAACGTTTGCAAATTTTCTGGATAGTTCATTATACATTTTATCGCGACCACCATGTCCTATTGCCGCATGAGCGGTATCAATAACGTCGTATATGTCATCAACCGAAAGGTAATATTTTCTATCGTTTTTTGCAGCAAGTTTCCTAATTCCTCCTATTTCTACCACATCAAATCTTTTCAATCTTCTTTTTTGTGTAGCCGTCTTCTTTTGTGATTCTTTAGCAGTATCTACCTCTCGCATGAGTGATAAGTAATTTTCCTTTGTTAGAACCTTAAAACGAGTAGATTTTTCACTCTCAGTTCTTAAAAGCTCCACCACGAAACTCTCTCTCGCCTTCTTACGACACTCATCCATGATATCGTGAAACGTAGAATGATACCCAGGATGATGACTTTACTCTACGACGATCTATTCTGGACTGGTGTAAAACTTGTCTGGGCTCACTTATATGTAGGTAAAATTAATCTGGACCGGTCAATATGAGTCTGTGGTTAGTTAATATCAGTCTGTAGCTGGTCAATATCGATCTTGACTGGTCAATATCGATCTGGGGTTGGTCACTACTGTTTAACAGTTTCGCTACGCCGGTCTATTCTGGACTGGTGTAAAACTTGTCTGGGCTCACTTATATATAGGTAAAATTAATCTGGACCGGTCAATATGTGTCTGTGGTTAGTTAATATCAGTCTGTAGCTGGTCAATATCGATCTTGACTGGCCAATATCGATCTGGGGTTGGTCACTACTGTTTAACAGTTTCGAATGGGTCTAGGTCTCGGTCTTATGTATTTACCGTACCGTGCTAGAACTAAAAAAAAATATAATTTTTAATCACATCTTACACATCAGAACTCACTGACAGCTGGTAGGTCTAGGTCTCGCAAGACATCATCCTTTTGGAAGAACTTCTGCGATGCGTAAAGGAGCACAGTCTTGGAGTGGTCTTGATATGGTAGTCATGATCTTGAATCTAAAGGGTTAGTTGATATTTTTTTAGGTTTGCATCTTGTTATATTACCACATACAATTCAGAGGTGGTTTTGTACACCTCATGTTTCTGTGAAATTATATTGCACTCGATGAAGTATATAGGTATCGTTTTGGAGACGATTTCCAACGGATGAACAATTTATACATGATGAAATGATACAAACAAAGTGGAATGTGATGAATTTGCATGGCATTTGATGAAGGTTAAAAGATAGCTCCAATGGATATCATTAAATAAGAGCAATTTTTTTGCATATTTCACCATTTTCAACATTTTTTAGGTCATTTTCAGCATTTTAGGTCATGTTTGAGTGGGGGGTAAAGAGGAGCATTCAGACAATAGACAACAGAATCTCCGTTCATTTTAATTGAGGTAAACACCACAGCAGTGGTAATAAAGATTTTCTTCTTTCTAGGGGCAATTTGATGGGCGTGCCAGTTCAGAAAGCATTTATTATTTTTTTCGCTAAGTACTGTAGTGTGTTTTATATTGTACATTCATATATAAAGCAATTCAGTGATAATGGTAAATTTATTGACCAATATTTTCACTATTTTATGGTTATTAAATGTCATAATAATCAGGTACCCCTGGCTTTACCCACAGCTTTAGAGCACATCCTATGCATCGTCAGATTGCATCCAAAGTTAACCGTGAACGCTCGTATTACTCGTGTGTAATCCTATAGATAACTTCAGCGGGTTTGCGGCTTTGTGTAATCAACTCTGAGAAATTAAATGTTTTTGTGGTTCAGTGCTATAAAGAAACTTCGTGAAAGTGAGAGAGATGAAGATTGCAATGTCTCGCGTTGAATTGTATAAGACTAGGAGATGATAAAAATTAAAAAAATTAAGAGTATAGTTAAAGCATTATATTTATTAACACTTGCACGCGAATCATTCATAAACTAAGCCATTAATAATTACTGAATCAGCTAAAATTCCGGCTTTAGAGTATATTCCACGACATGAAAGCAAAAACTATATCAGAATCGATTATGCAGTTCCAAAGAACCTGTGAACACTGTTTCTCAGCTGTTTATTGACATGAATATGATGTGAATTTTATTTTACCAATTCAGTGTAATTTTAAGAAATTATATAATATTTCAAGGGAAGGAATGGTTTGCTTGGATTATTATTATCGGCGATATTTCAAGAGATAAAACCATCAATATTGGTGCCCTCGGCTTCGCCCGCCATTCTTCATTGACTCCAGGATTTTTAAGAAATTTACACTGGTAGATTATTAAAAATATTTGTGGTTCAGAGCTATGAAAATTGTAAGTAAATATTTGTTCATTGTGTTCATTTCACTTAGGCCTTATATAATAAAGAAAAGGTTTTCCTAATTTTGTACTCTTTGTGAATGTTTACATTGCGAGAGACGAACATCGCCGAGTATACCCGATGTCTCACGAAGTGAGGGAGCGAGTGAACACGCTATTTAGGGTCGTTGAATTGTTGCTGACCCATCATTGCTTCGCATGTGTGAGTCGATTTGATGTACTTCAACCGTCTAGCCAACATGTTGGCTGGATACTCCTCCACCCGTAGCCTATTATGGTTATTATGGCTGTTTTAATTTTGGCAAAACATACAGTAAATAGGGATATACCTATTGTTGGGACAAGGGATTTTTCCTCACCTGTGAGACAAATGTAGGCCCAGGCCGTCATTATCATCCTCGCCTTGTTCAGAGTGAGTACATCGAAGGTGGCCCCGGCATTGTACTAAACAGTCATGCCCTTGTCTGGTGATAATCCCTCTCTCGACAGGTCGCGGACCCGTAAGGTCCGGGCGGCTTGGGTTTTTTTAAATCATAAAAGTGAGAGGTAAAAAATAGAAATTAATCAGGAATTTATCTTTCTGCACAACGCAAATTACCTTGCAGACAGAGAATATCTTTCAACTTACACAAAGAAATTACATAATGACTGGAAAAAATTAAAATAATCAGTAGTAAAAACCATTAAGGGAAACCTGTATGAACTATCTGCTAACTATAAGAAAAGAGTTTAGAAAAAATTCTCATAATTTTATATTTATTAAGTCTACATGAAATCATGCAAAGCCACCTGTGTAGTTTTAAAAAATGATGATGTCATGCATCTTTTACAACCCTAGAGGTCAAAGATTTTTGAAATCCTTTCTAGCAATATTCCTAGAAACTGCAATCAGTCAGTGGGTATTTGGCAGTGAAGAAATCTGATTGCGTGTGGGGAGTTATATTTAAAGCCTGCTCTATGAATCCAGATGTATGCAGTGACAACTGTCACAGTGACGTCATACTAACTCAGATGTTGTGAAATACGACGTTGCAAAAGCATGGAGCTCTAGCGGTCTGGTGCGAGAATTTAAAAAAAAAATAACGCAGTCACATAACAGAAGGGGAACGTATGTAAGGCAAATTCCATCTTAATTCTCGTATAAGCTATGAAAACCCAATTAAGAATGCTATGATTAAATCATACGCAGCATGTGGCTATTCACGGCAATACGTTGCGAACTAGGATATCAATACGCATTACGCATATTTTTTTTCGTGTATTTCGTTAATTGTGGATCTCTCGTTTATAATGTCAAGGCATGCAAACATAATATGAAATTTTCAACCTACACCGAAGAGGATTATTATTATAGGCCTAAATATGGTCAAACGTTGTTCACAAACTCACTATACAGGGGTTTTCTGGGCCAAGGAACTCGAATCTGAGGCCGCTTTTACCTATCTAATAGTGGTATGTAGTCCACATGATTTAGGAATTGATAAATAACTATTATGCTTTTGAAATAATTATCGCGGGCACATGCTATCTTAAAATAATAAAAGGGCGTGTTTGTCTATCCGTCCACGATGTCCAAGCGAAATCTATTGAACGCAGAGATCTGAAATTTTAAACATAGGTGGGCTGAATGCACCTCGAAGCCGGAATTATAATTTTAGTTTTTTTTTCGTTCGTGAGTTATGAGTGTAGAAACGTGCATTATTTGCGTTTTTGGCTTTCGTTCGTGAGTTATGAGTGAAAAACTGGCAGAAAACGTGCATTTTTTTGCGTTTTAGAAGCATCAGTTTCAGTAATATCAAATCACTTACAGATGGCTTTGGCTATTTTTGGGCATAAAATCTAACGCGATCGCTTGAATGTTGTAGCTTACGCTGATCGATTCATTTGTTTAGAAGACCTGCACACGTATGACATTTTCAACCAACACGGACGAGGGATAGGCCTAAATATAGTGAAACGCTGTTCAATTTAACTCACTAGACAGGGCCGAATCTGGGGTCGCTTTTACCTATCTAATAGTGGCATGTAGTCCACGTGATTTAGGAATTAACTATTATGCTATTGAAATAATTATCGCGGGGCGAAGCCGTGAGCAAATGCTAATGATTGTGAAAACGCAGTGAAAAATATCATTGAATTTATGCATGTCTACATGTGTGGGGCATTCATGCGCAAAGGAGACAGAGCGAACCATGACAATCCGTTATAATGTAATGCTTGCATAGATAGGGCTCGGACTTTTAGGTGCTTATAAAACCGAAAATATTTTTTTTATGTGGTTAAAAAGGCGAAAATATGAAAATATTTTTAACTTATTTATAGAAGTACTCATCTAGTCAGCAAGCGTAGAACTGTTGCAGTAGATCTTAAGTTGTGCATCTTAAAGCTGTGACGATTTTCACGGAACAGAGAATTGTATCTTGAAAATGTACGTTCAACATTGCAGGATGTTAATCTTGCATATTTGTAAAACATAGTATGACTGACACTCAGATGTTCCATCTGCTCTGTACACTGTTACCCATTAAAATATCTGAAATCTTGCGCAACACTTGTAACCCTTCATTCTTATTTAGGCATGATAGGAATTTTGATTGCTCTGTTAAGTTTGTTTGATTCTGTCAACAATTGTATTGTTCTTTCCAACTGTGAGAGGAAACAGGAAGGTCTAATCAGCCCTGACTCAACATAACAACACAATGAAAATATGTCGCAATTTTACAAAAACAGTAAATATATATTTCTAAACAAGATATGTAAAAAAGAATTAAGCTAGCTAAAATATTTATTCAAATAAAAATCATCGAAAATATATTTCTTTATGTGATATACAACTCAGTATTTTGAATCCAAAGGTCCCAACCGGAACTTTGACAAAGTCCCGAAATCATAAGTAATAGCAAATATGTATTTACCTAAAAAGTCTGAGCCGTAATAATCCCTCCCCCCAGATATTATATCTATCATTTAGAATGAAAGTTCCTGAGATGCAGATGTTGTTTATGACAGACTTCTAGAAAAAATCTTGAATGAGTTGACTGCACAATGATAAAAAATAGACTCGTGCCACGTTGTGAGACGGAGTGCAATGGCTGCGTGATCACAACAGCTGCAAGCAGATGACTACAAGATATGAATGGAAATACCCATCCCCCAAGTTTCAGCATTTAATGTTATGATAAACACGAAATTATTATTTTCAATCTGTGCTAGATTTATTTCAATGGAGTATGACTTATTCAGCATGAACTCGCAACGTGGAAGAATCCTCACAGCCTCCTGTAAAAAATAGAAAGAACATGCTTGTGGACTATGACGTATTGTTGGAATTATAGGGATGGGATTATTTTAAGGATATAACCGAACTTTTTCATTCATACAAAAATGTAAGAGCTCGATTTTTAAGTGATTTTTACATCAGTATTCCTTTATATATCAAAATTTATTTTATAAAATTACAACTTTTAAGGGGAAAAAATCAATAATGGTGTATTGTCATCGCTTCGTCTATTTCATTGACCCACTGCTGGACTCTAGCGGCTCGAAACATGTCTGATATATTCTGAAACATAGGAAATACAAAAACGTATAAGAATGATGTACTCTCATTGGATTAACGTGGGATGAAATCGATTAAAAATTTAACTGTATGGTGATTGAACATGTATGACTATACGAATGTTATAATTCACAAATAACGTGGGGTGAAATCGATTAAAATTTAACTGTATGGTGATTGAACATGTATGACTATACGAATGTTATAATTCACAATAACGTGGGATCAAATCGAATATAATTTAACTGTATGGTGATTGAACATGTATGACTATACGAATGTTATAATTCACAAATAACGTGGGATGAAATCGATTAAAATTTAACTGTATGGTGATGGAACATGTAGAATTTCACACAATTGTTATAAATCGCCGACTATAATAAAAATGAAGTACATACCTTTCGACATTGGGCGACGAACGTGGTGCACCCCCTGTGGCAGATACGCCCCCAGGCCTCCACGGATGGCGGCGCAGCCGGGTTACAGCAGACGGTGATGTACGGTGATGTGTACATCACCGTTACACGTCTCCATGTGATGCTGGGAGGGGTGCGTCTCCTCGTCATCTAGGAACTGTTTATCACTCCTTCCGCAGGGGTGCACGGGGACAAACCCCTCCCGGCGTTGGTCCGCGCTGGAAATTATAGTGTAGCATTCAGGATGCGACTGGAGCCGCACCGCGTTGCCCAACATATTGTACACCGTGATATTTGCCATTGAAGTAAGTAGCAAGAAATAAGCTCATGCCGTGGAAAAATCTGCTTTATATAAGGAATCAGTTTGCCACACGCTAAGATTCGCGCAAATAACCACCAGCTGCTTCATTTACGCTTGCGAATAATGTTTTGACTTAACAGGTGATGGATCTGCGGTGGGGGGTAAAAAAACATATGCCACCAACACATGGGTATACTTTCAATAATATGATGGTTAAGAACGTCACCACTGCCACATTCTTACCCCCCCTGGCCAACGCGTATCTCACAGCATACTCTGGAAACCCATACACATCTTCACCATCTAACACATTGTCTGATAACAAAAATGGACACGTATTTCAGCTTTCAACCATTTCATCTGTATCGATCGTATTCTCCACCGACCGCATTAAGTAGCGAGGCCTATCCTTCCACTGCTTGAGACGTTGATGATCTTGACGGCCAGACATGAAGTGGGAAAATATTATTATTTAAAATGCATATCAGATGCAGGATTCGAGCCTGGGGTGTGAATAAAATATCAATCCCAATAACGAGCCGACTTGGGCTGTTGTGGTGCATGCATCCAGATGGTCTTAAGAGATATGAACATTAAGGATGCATGCACCCAGGTGGCCAAAGGGCTATGCCTGACATCTCGGAAATGACCATGAGTGGCAGAGATATGTTTGAACATGTGATGACAAGCCGCCCTAAGCTGTGTTATTCTCGGACGCATAGATGCGGCTCTGCCACGCGAGACAGCAGACAGCATCTGGACCCCCCACGCGCAGTAAGCCGGTTATTATCGTACACGCGCAGCTGCATCCCGTCTGGACTCTCACTAAGATACTCAAGCTCACATTATTACAATAACACAAATATTACAAACTCACAATAACGAGTCGAACACTTAGGCCGTTGCTCTACACAGGTGGCGCAAAGGTCGCTTGCACCCAGATTGTCAAAAGAGCTATGATCAATAAGGGCGCAAGCCCACAAATAATTACCAATAACGAGTCGAACACTTAGGCCGTTGTGGCGCTAGACCTCTGGATGCATGCACCCAGGTGGCCAAAGGGCAGTGGGTGTGGAGACTAACCACTGGCTGACCAAATTATGGTGCTATTGCTTGGGGGCGGTAGTTGAGGACCCCACTCCGCATCCCACCTTCCCCTACGCGGCCACCACTCCATCCAACCCACCTTCCCCTACGCATCGCACCGCACCGCATCCTGTATTGCGGGGTCTGCCCCTGTATTGCGGGTTGCATTCAGCATCCCACCTTAGGGGTCATGAACAATACTAAACTACTTTAAAGATTTTTAAAACGAATGGAAGGCGATTTTTGGACTATTGTTAAATTATCGTTTAACTATCGTTGGACGATTGTTGTAAGGATTTTTTGAGGCTGCAAGAAACGATTGTTGTACGATTGTTGAAATGATTGTTGGACGATTGTTGAAACTATTGTTGGAAGATTGAGAAACGATTTTTTGATGACTGTTGAAACCTTCTTTAAAGCGATAGTTGAATGATTGTTGGACGATTGTTGGACGATCGTTAACAAGAGTTTTAACTGAGCACTCAATGGATTCTTGATTAATTGATGAATTCAAGGTAGTCCAATTGTTGAACGATTGTTTGATGCTTGTTGTAAGGATTGTTGAAACAACTTTTGAACGAATAATGAAATCATTATTGAACGATTGTTGAACCCATTGTTGGACAATTCAACGATTGGTGAAAAATGGTTGAAACATTTGTGGTACGATTGTTAGAAAATTTTTGTTTGATTATTGAATCAATTGTTAATGATAGTTGAATCTATTGTTGGACGATTGTTGTAGTAGGGGTGGTATTTAAAACACGTTGGGTGACCATTTGGAGTAGTAGGTGCTTGCTTGAAGTAGTTGGGTACTTACAGGGTTTGTTGCCGCCTGCGATGCCTTCTTCTTCCTTGACACTTCAACCTTATATTTGCCTGGGCTAATTCGACTCTTTATCTCAGGGAACAGCGATCATAGGGAACTACTGTTACCAATTAAAGATTGAATTAACTGGTAGGATTGAAGTTTATTCTGCACAGCTATTACACATGATCAAAGTTCCGGTACAAATTGTTTAGTCAATATGGTATTCACTTTTTATGTTTACTTGTACGTACGAGTATAACTGTAGGCGATTTCTGCGGTGTGACTGTTTTACTATATACGACTCTACTTAACTGTTACGGCTGGGGGCTATACTTATTAGAATTGCAATACACGTAATATATTTATTAAATCACCGTCTCACTACGGATTATTACTCAATGCTTTAATGATTACGGGACTGAACTCTCCCAATTAATGCAAGATACTTTAACACAATTTCTCCGCGCAAGGGTCTCACAAGAATGTACTTACAATTTAATTAAAGCTATCTCGGCCCCCCCATGCTGGCACTTTGGACACCTTCCAGTATCGTAGTTGTTACCGAACTCCCAGTTACAATTTCTGCCACCACGCAAGAAACCTCGCCTTCCAGTTACACGCAAAATACTTCCTAGTTCCTGATTGGTTGAACTATATTTAATATAATTACGCACTTAGGCTAAAATGCGACATGATTGGTCCTAAGGAGACGCTGCCTCTCTGGAGATTCTTAGAACATCATTACTCAGTTCAGCTTACCTTGTATTGTAAACTAGCTTTCGACTTAGATCAGGTTTTACCTATGAGCACAATAAAATTACTCCTTATGTGTGATTTTTTTGTGATTTTCACACAGTTTTCAAACAATGCATTTCCGAAGAAATGCTAAGTTTGCTTGCAACGAAATTTAAATCTTGGTTGTTTATATTTCTTTTGAAAGATAGTTGCTGTTAACAACAAGACTCTAGATCTTTATTTTATAATTAATTGTTACAATTTTATTTTCTGTATTAAACTTGTATAAGTTATAGTAAAACTTATGTTGCTAGTAATATTTAGAATTCTTGATAATGTTTAGTGATACTTATTTCTTTTCAGGAATGCCTGAACTGCAAAACAAAGGTCCAAGAAGCATGCGGACATGCCCATCAGAGGGAAGATCGAATTATCTAAGAACAGGGCAAAATAGGAGGCAGGAAAACAAATGCATAGATAGAAAATTTAGTAACAAGAAGTTTAATGAGAAATATAATTTAGAACAATATTTGATAATATAATTAGTTATATGATTGTCTGAAATACTTAAGAATTTAAATATGAAACACTAAATCTGTATTTAAAAAGAATAACAGTTGATTGACAAGTTGACTAACCAGGAACTACTAAAGTTCCTAAAGAATCTCATTAAACATAAGTGCTAAAAGCACACAATATATATAAAATATTATTTACAACATGTACAATAAAGATAGCAAATAGCAAAATCCCTCATCATAAGTATTGTTAATAAAGAATCAAACCTTAACCCTATTCCCAAAATGTACTTAAGTACAAATATACTAAATTGCAGAGTAATAATCTAACAGTCAGGTAATACCTATGAAAATGGAGAATACTAATCTTGGTAAGAATAAATTGTATAAATACGTAGGCAAGTTCCCTAACAGAATGTGCAATTTACTGGATCAGAAAATAACCTAACTGCTCATAATACAATAAATCTAAAAAGGGAAGAAAATTCCTTGAATAATAATTCGAATGAAAGATCAGCAGAAGGGAGTAATGAACATTAAATGCAAAGTGAATGTGAAAGGCAAAATAGGAAAAGCAGAAAATAACTAAGATGAAACTATTTAATTAAATGTGCCAAAATATTTAGAATGTAAATAATACCAAAAGTAAGGGGACGGTAGCTCAAAATGGCAGTGAAAAATCCTTAAGCAAAATATGAAAAATAAGAAATGCTAATATAACCAAATTTTACTTGAAACAGATAGAAAACCTTTAGAATGGGCAGGAAACAAGAACAAGTAATATTTAATAAGAAAGGAGAAAAGGGCAGATGAAATAATATTATTCAAGTGTACCGTATATATGTGTAAGACAGAAAATAACTTGGTGAACCAAGCAGACAAATTCTTTATATGTCAAGGAAATAATAACTGAACTGGCTATAATTTCTCTGTATATGAAGATCAAGGGATTGCAATAAGTTTATATTTAAATAGATCTATTATTCATTAAATATAAAAGGTATATTTTAACTTGAAAGATATGTATACTAGTTACAACCTTTAAGCAAGGAACAGAAAGAATAAACGGTCTGAAAATAACTTGTTTGAAAGCTAACAGGTGGATGAGAATGACGTGAGGAATTTACAATATGCAGAAATAACTTCCAACCTAACAGAAAGTATTTGGCCATGAACAAATTTAACTTGAATTAAATTATAATAAGGTTTCAAGCTTAACAATCCATACGTTAAATTGAGCATAAATTAAGTTTAGCATTCATTAAAATAAATTAGGCTTCTCATTATCAAAACAACTGATGAAAATATGTTTAACGAAAATTATACTATTAATACTGAAAATACATAACCATTCTAAACTACCTCACCAATTACAGCATGTAATTCAGACAGGAAATGAAACTGTCATAGATTCAAATGGACAAAGGACATCACCCATAAGCATTAAACGCGGAGTGTTACAAGGTTCGCCTCTGTCCCTTGCCCTATATAACATGGCAACGATCTTTCTGAAATCACAATTGCAGGTAGATATGGGTACGAACTAGTGAATGGGCTGCCAAATCTCACTGTCCTTGGTTTTGCTGATGACACAGTTATATTAGCAAAAAGCAAGGAGGATGCTGTTACACTCACGAACATGGTTTTTCAACGATTCCAAGAAATTGGTTTATCGTTTAATTCTAAAAAATGTGAGGCGATACATATTGTTAAGGGAAAGCTCGAAAGTAAATCAATAACCATTAATCATAACTTTGTTATTCATTCCATAGATAAATCTGAGAGCATTCGATACTTGGGCATCACATTTTCTGACAGATTAATTTTGGATGAAAAAAGAATGGCTCATGACCTAAAAGAAAACTTAAACCTACTCTCAGGAACTCCTCTTCTGAAAACAGAACAAAAAATTTCTGTTATTAATCAGTTTATCTTACCATCTCTAGTGTATCGATTCCAGAATCTGAATAAATTGAAACTCCGCAAGGGGTTTCTGGAAACTTTGGATAAAATGATTAAGAGTACAGTTAAGGAGATTTTACAACTACCAATTGATACACCAGATTCGATGTTGTATTCCTCGAGAAGAGTTAAAGGTTTAGGCGTTTTCAAAACTGAATGGGAAACAATTATACAGCAGTTCAACTGTACATCACCATAACTAGGGATCTAAAGGCTTTTATGTTACAATGTATTAATGAACTTGGAATAACCCAGAATGCGGAAACCTTAACCTAAAAAGAAGCTGCTGATCTAAGAGGTATTTTAAGGGGTCAAGAATGTAAGAAATGGTGCTCGCTTCATACACATGGCAAAGGTGTGAAGTTATATGAAGGTTGCCCTCCAGCCAACAAATGGTTAGTAAATCAAAAAGGGCTAACTAAAGTTAGTTCCGAGTGGCGAGATGCTATTAAGTTGCAAGCAAATGTTGCTCCAGTACGTGCCCTCCATGGACGAAGTCAGAACGGCAACCACTGTAGGCACTGCAGTGAGGTAGAAACTTTGGCACACGTTCTAGGCTTTTGTCATCATGGGGAGCTTCTAAGGAACACTCGCCATCATCAAGTAAGGAGCAAGATAGCGGCTGCCTTGAAACTGCAGAATTATGACGTTTACGAGGAGGTGCACTGCATTGCCATGGATGGAGGAACACGAAGAGCAGACATCATTGCAATAGACAAAAACCGAACAACGGGTTTAATAGTAGACCCTACAGTCCGCTTTGAGACTGAAGAAGATCAACCTGCAGCAGTTGATAGTGAAAAAAGAAGATATACGAACCAACCATTGAGTACTTCAAGAACAAATACGATTTGAAAAATGTTGAAGTCATTGGACTAATGGATGGTAGTAGGGAAACAATAACAAAGTTCTTTATTAACTTCTGTAAACGTTTCTCATTGTCACAAAATCTGTACACTGACGTGGTGTTAAAATCACTTAAGGGATCCATCAAAATCTTAAGAAACCACCTGTCCAATAACAACAATTAAGCTGGACAGGTTTCCTTTCTTCAAGTTTAATGGTTTTACCACTGATTATTTTAATTTTCCTGTCATTATGTTTATGATCTAACTGAAAGCTTGTAATTTTTGTGTAAGTGTATACTTTGTTGAAAGATATTCTTTGTCTGCAAGGCAATCTGCGTTTGCAGAAAGATTACATAAATAAAAATATTAGAGAACTGATTAGCTTCGTAGAACAAAATATCACCAGGGATAGAAATAATATCTTAATAGAAACGCTAAAACTATTTATAGCAGAGAAAATATCAAGATTTCTACCTCAAAACTTAAGGGAAGGTGGAGACTACACATGAATGCGCAATAATTAGCATTACTCCAAAAACTAAGCAAAATACATCAATAGCTAAATATGGCTTTTAACTCACTAACGTCCTTTAAACAAATACCAGTAGAAGGCTATAAGATTTACCAAGATCTGGGGGGCGTTGCCATGCAATATTACAAAATGTCGAAGTACATGAAATCCTGCATAATGACTCTTACAAATTCTGGCAGGAAGTTACATAGCAATTTACCAAGCTTAACTTGAATTTACACAGAAAAATGGTTACTTGATCCATAATAAATTTGACTTAGCAATTATAACGAACACTGTTCTTAAAGCACGGTATATTAGCTGTAATATATAACCATATACATTGTATTATTTAATGGGTTGCCCTTTCTCTTATTTCAATTAGCAATAACTCTGCCTATGAAAATCTAGTTATGTGCATAAAGCACAGAATAAATTTGCTAAAGTTTCATAGTAATGATAATAGCAACTCACACGTAAAACCAAGGGAGTCCTCCGGGCCGATCCACACAACCACACACTTTTAGCTACTCAGCTGGTCTGATCATGGCCAGCCAAGGAAGGAACTACCTCGACTTCACGCGTGAGGGCGACACAAGTACTAGAAACGTCATCCATAGAGATCAGAGGAGGAGAACCGCGGTATTTTTGAAACCAACGTCACATGCTATTCCATTTCCCATTGTGTATTAATGTACCAGTGTAATTTCCTGTCCTGTTATAATGATCAATTGTTCGTGTCTCTACCCGAACCAAGGGAACTTTCTTGTACTAATATTTTGTGTTTAATATTTCTGCATTTCCAACTTTTAATATTATTAGTATTATTAATGTCTATAATATTTTAACATTATTCTTGCAATTATTAATTATGTAAATTATGTTCCTTATCTCAATATTATCCTCGGCCATAGGCCTATTCTGCCGCAAATGGTTGTTGGACGTTTGTTAGAAAATTAGTTTTTGCCGAATGTTCAAACGATTGGCTTGCGATTGTTGAAAAGATTATTAGACAATTGTTGAAACGAATGTTACATAATTGTGGAATATATTTTTGGACGACCTTGAAGCGATTATTTGACGATTGTTTAAACAAATGTTGAAACGAATGTTAGACGAATGTAAAATGATTGTTGGGCATTTGTTGAAACGATTGTTGGATGATTGATCCAAACAATGTCGGACGATTGTTGAATCGATTGTTGGAACTGTTGTTGGACGATTGTTGAAACGATTGTTGGAGGATAGTCGGAACGATTTTTGGACGATAGTCGAAACGATTGTTGGTCAATAGTTGAAACGATTGTTAAATGATTGTGGAATAGATGGTTTGGACGATTGTTGAAACTATTGATGGGCTATTGTTTAAACTATTATTGCAACGAATAGTAGAATATTGTTGAAACGATTTTTAGAGGTTTGTTTAATGAATGTTCATGATTTGTTGAAACAATAGATCTTATGTTGTTGAAGCGAGAATTGGACGATTGTTGGAAAGATTGTTGGAGATATTGTTTTCCGTATTGTTTTAAAGAATTTTCTAATATTGTATAAACTGCTGTTGGTGATTGATGAAATGATTGTTGAAAGATTGTTAAAACGTTTGCTGAACGAATGTGTAAACGATTGTTAAATGATTGTTGAAACTATTGTTGGACGATTCAAGAAACGTTTGTTCAACGATTGTAAAACGATAGTTGAATCGATTCTTCACAATTTTGAAATGAAGGTGTGACGACTGTTGAAACGATTGTAGAACGAATGTTAGAGGATTGTTGAAACGATTGTTGGACTTTCTGACACGATTCGTGGAAAATTGTTTCAAACGTTGTCGGACGATTGCTGAACCGATTGTTGAAATGCTTGTTGGACGATTGTTAAAGCTATTGTTGGAAGATTGTTGAAACGATTGTTCTACGAATTTTCAAGCGATTATTGGACGATTGTTGAAATTATTGCTCAAAGAATGTGTGAAATACGGTTTTAACCAAGGGTTTTAACATTTGTTGGAATATTGTTGAAACAAACTTGTAGCGATTGTTGGACTATAATTAAAGGCGATTGATGAAATAATTGTTAAATGATCGTTGAAACTATCTTTGGACGATTATTGTAAGGATTTTTGGAGAATCAAGAAACGATTGCTGTACGATTGTTGAAATGATTGTTGGACGATTGTTGAAACTATTGTTTGGCGATTGAGAAACGAGTTTATGATAACTGTTGAAACTTTCTTTAAAACGATAGTTGAATTATTGTTGGAAGATTGTTGGAACGACTGTTGGACGAACGTTAAGAAGATTTTAAATGATCACTAAATCGGTTCCTGAATAATTGAAGAATTCAAGGTAGTCCTATTGTTGAACGATTGTTTCATGCTTGTTGTAAGGATTGTTGAAACTACTTTTGAACGAATGATGAAATGATTATTGAACGATTGCTGAACCCATAGTTGGACAATTGTTCAACGATTGTTGAAAAATGGTTGAAACGCTTGTGGTACGATTGTTAAAAAAAATTGATTGATTGTTGAAACATTTGTCGGACGATTGTTAAAGCGATTTTTGGACGATTCTTTAAACAATTGTTCTACGATTTTCACGCGATTTTTTGACGATTGTTGAAATTATTATTTCACGCGATTAATTGACGATTGTTGAAATTGTTGGAAGATTGTGTGAAATATTGTTGGCCAATTGCTTTAACTACTGTCGGAATATTGTTGCAACAATTGTGTAACGATTTTTTATTATTATTGAAAATGTTGTTTGACGATTTTTAAAACTAGTGAAAGGCGATTGGTGAAATAATTGTCAAATGATCGTTGAAACTATTGTGGGAAGATTGTTGTAAGCGTTTTTGGAGGATTCAAGAAACGATTGTTGTACGATTGTTTGAAGGATATATAGACTAATTTTAAAACGAATGTTAGACGATTACTGGAAGATTGTCGAAACGATTGTGCGACAATTGTTGAAACGATTGTTTAAACGTAAGTTAGACGAGTCGGGTGATTGTTTAAGGATTGTTGGACGATTGTTGAAACAAATATTTTGACGATTGTTGAATCGATTGTTGGACTTTTGTTGAAACCTTTCTTGGACAAATGTTGATATGATTGTTAGACGATTGTTGAAACGAAATTTGGACGATTGTTGAACCGTTAATTGGGTGATTTTCGAGAAGATTGTTTGAAGATAGCTGGAATAATTTTTGGCCAATTGTTTAATGTTGAAACGACAAGTGTTGAAACGATCGTTGGACGTTTGTTGAAACTGTTGTTGGACGATTGTTGAAACTATTGTTGGACGATAGTAAAAACGATTGTTGTCAATAGCTGAAACGGTTGTTAAATGATTGTGGAGTCGATGGTTAGGGCGACTGTGTAAACTATTGATGGACTATTGTTTAGACCAATATTGAAACGAATGGTAGACGAATGTTGAAACGATTGTTAGACGTTTGTTGTAATGAATGTTGATGATTGTTTAAACGATTGATCTTCGGTTGTTGAAGCGATAATTGGACGATTGTTGGAAAGATTGTTAGAGATATTGTTTTCCGACTGTTTTAACGAATGTTGTAATATTGTATAAACTGATGTTGGAGATTTTTGAAACGACTGTTGAAAGATTGTTGGAACGATTGTTGGACGATCGTTAACGATATTTTAAAAAGAGCACTCAATCGATTCATGAATAATTGAAAAGTTCAAGGTAGTCCTATTATTTAACTATTGCTTGATGCTTGTTGTAGGGATTTTTGAAACATTTTTTGAACGAATAATGAAAAGATTATTACACGATTGTTCAACCCATTGTTGGACAATTGTTCAACGATTGTAGAAAAATGGTTGAAACCCTTGTGGTACGATTGTTAGAAAAAGTTTGTTTGATTGTTGAACGATTGTTGGACGATCGTAAAAAGATTTTGAAATGAGCACTCAATCGATTCTTGAATAACTGATTAATTCAAGGTAGTCCTATATTGGAACGATTGTTTTATGCTTGTTGTAAGGGTTGTTAAAGCAACTTTTGAGCGAATAATGAAATTATTAGTTAGCGATTGTTGTACAATTGTTAAACGATTGTTTAAAAATGGTTCAAACGATTGTGGTACTATTGTTAGAATATTTTTGTTTGATTGTTGAATCAATTGTTGGAAGATTGTTGAAACGATTGTTCTACGATTTTCCAAGCGATTATTGCACGAATGTTGAAATTATTGTTGCAAGATTGTGTGAAATTTTGTTGGCCAATTGTTTTAAGGATTGTTGGAATATTGCTGAAACAATTGTGTAACGATTGTTGGACTATAATTGAAATATTGTTTAAAGAATTTTAAACAAATGGAAGGCGATTGATGAAGTAATTGTTAATGATAGTTGAAACTATCGTTCGACAATTGTTAAGGATTTTTGGAGGATTCAAGGAACGATTGTTGAAATAATGTTAGGACGATTGTTGATTCGATTGTGCGACGTTTGTTGAAACGAAAGTTTGATGAGTCGTGTGATTATTTAAGGATTGTTGGTCGATTGTTGAAACCAATGTTTGACGATTGTTGAAACGATTGTTTCACTTTTGTTCAAACGTTTCTTAGACAATTGTTGAGATCATTGTTGGATGATTGTTGAAAAGAAATTTGGACGATTGTTGAAGCGTTAATTGCTCAATTTTCGAGAAGATTCTTGGAAGATAGTTAGAAAAATTCTT
This sequence comes from Ectobius pallidus, assembly GCA_964059195.1. NCBI lineage: Eukaryota > Metazoa > Arthropoda > Insecta > Blattodea > Ectobiidae > Ectobius > Ectobius pallidus. The sequence continues at coordinate 43,661,616 of CAXKWD010000008.1, forward strand.
CGCCAAATGTTTAATGTTGAAACGACATGTGTTGAAACGATTGTTGGACGTTTGTTTAAATGAATGTTGAACGATTGTTGAAATGTTATTTCGATGATTTTGACTCGATAATTAGATTGTTGAAAGATAGTTGGAAATATTTGTGGCCGATTGTTTTAACGATTATTCAAATATTGTTGAATAATTGTTGGATGATATTTGAAACGATTGTTGGACTATAGTTAAAACAATTCTTGAATGATTGTTAAGACGATTGGTGAACGATTGTAGAAACAATTATTAATGTTTGTAGAAACTATTGTTGGACGATTGTTGGTGGGATTCTTGGAATATTCAAGAAACGGTTGTTGTACGACTGTTGAAAGATAGTGTGACTACTGTTGAAACGAATGTTAGACGATTGTTGGAGGATTTTAGGAATGGTTGTTGAAACAACGTTTGACAATTGTTGAAAGGTACAATGTCCGATTGTTGAAACCATTGTTGAAACGGTTGTTGAAACGATTGTTGAAATTTCATTAGACAGTTTTTAAACGATTGTTGGGACATGGTTTAAACGGTTGTTGGACGTTTGTTAGAAAATTTGTTTTTCGCGAATGTTGAAACGATTGTTGTGGGATTGTAGAAACGAACATTACACGATTGTTGAAACGAAAGTTACATAATTCTGGACGACCTTGACGCTATTTTTGACGTTTGTTAAAACGAAAGTTGAAACGAATTTTAGACGAATGTGAAACTATTGGTGGACTATTGTTTAAACTATTATTGAAACGAAAGGTAGACGATTGTTCAAACGATTGATGTAATGAATTTTGATGATTGTTGAAACGATTGATCTTCGGTTGTTGAAGAGATAATTGAACGATTGTTGGAAAGATTGTTGGAGATATTGCTTTCCGATTGTTTTAACGAATGTTGTAATATTGTATCAACTGATGTAGGAGTTAGTTGAAACGATTGTCGAAAGATTATTAAACCTATTGCTGGACGAATGGGTAAAATATTGTTAAATGATTGTTGAAACTATTGTTCGACGATTCAAGAAACAATTGTTCTACGTTTGTTTGAATGATTTGTACGCGAATGGTGAAACGATTGTTAGACGATTGTTGAGTCGATTTGACACGATTTTGAAACGATTGTGTGACGACTGAAGAAACGATAGTTCTACGATTTTTCAAGCAATTATTGAACGATTGTAGAAAATATTGTTGGAAGATTGTGTGAAATATTGTTGGCCAATTATTTTCACGATTGTTGGAATATTGTTGAAACAATTGTGTAACGATTGTTGGACTATAATTGAAATATTGTTTAAAGAATTTTAAACAAATGGAAGGCGATTGATGAAACAATTGTTAATGATAGTTGAAACTATCGTTCGACAATTGTTGTAAGGATTTTTGGAGGATTCAAGGAACGATTGTTTAACGATTGTTGAAATAATTTTTGGACGATTGTTGAAATAATTTTTGGGCGATTGTTGAAGCGATAGTTCGACGATTGTTGAAACGATTGTTCTACGATTTTTCAAGCGATTATTGAACGATTGTTGAAATTATTCTTGAAAGTTTGTGTGAAATATTGTTGACCAATTGTTTTAACGATTATTGAAATATTGTTGAAACAATTGTGTAACGATTGTTGGACTATAATTGAAAGTATTGTTTAAAGATTTTTAAACAAATGGAAGGCGATTGATGAAACAATTGTTAAATGATCGTTGAAAATATTGCTGGGCGAGTTTTGTAAGGATTTTTGGAGGATTCTAGAAACGATTGTTGTACGATTGAGTGTATGATTTTTAGACTACTTTCGAAACGAATATTAGACGTGAAGGGAATTTAATAGGATCCGGTCCGTGAGGAGCATGTGACTGGAAATGCACTACGGAGGAAAACCAATTAAATTAAACGAAGGGAGAGTGGACTGTAGGTAGCTGGAACAGAGATTTAGATTTGAGGATTTTGCAATAATATATTTTCAGGAAGCCTGAACTCTGAATACTAAATCATAATACAACAATTGACAAAATAAGATATATACGAATTAATACAGTTACTATTCTAGGAGACAATCAATTCTCCCGCCCGATAATATATGCAACGCTAGACAAAGCACCGTTCACTGCACGTGTCGTCTAGGTTACGAGACAATGGAATACTTGTAAATTACACTAAAAATACAATGTGATTCCCGAACTTTCACACGCAGGCTGCAAAACAATACAAGAGCCGATTGGTGTGGAATTGCAGATGAGCACTGAATATATAGAGCGAAAATTGTCCTGCCAAATAGGAGCAATTGTGACGCACTGCCTATATACTACGCCGTCTCGATCCCAACTAACTCGCACTGCACTGGCGTGGTAACGCTACAAGCCCACACCTGCAGGAAATGAGTAACTCAGCGCGGCAAATAATGGCGGAGGTGCCAATTACCACAGAGGCAAATTTGAACCGATATAACTTATAGACTCTTGATCTAACATAACTCCCGCCTAAAATCGACAGATTTTGCATAACACTTTGAGGATAGATCAAGATAACACTAATAGATTTACACTTTACTGAATAGGCAAGGGACACACTTTTACAATTGGTCGCTTGTATTCACCACTGGACGTACGCACTGTCACAACACGCACTAAACCGTCGTCACCAGGATGCACTGATGAGATGATTCCCAGCTTCCACTGGAGCGGTGGAGAATTAACTTCTTTCAGGAGCACAAGAGTACCAATCTGAATGTTTTCGCTGGACGCAGACCACTTCTGCCTCTGCTGCAGTGAATGTAGGTAGTCAGCAGACCAACGCTGCCATATGTGATGTATGTATGTTTGTAGCTGATGCCATTTAGCAACATGAGAGATATTCTCTGCCATAGGAGGAGAAGGTAGGGCTGTGAGTTTTTCTCCAATGAGAAAGTGTCCAGGAGATAGATAGGATGAGTCGCTAGGATCATCACTTAGGCGTAGGAGAGGTCGAGAGTTTAGACAGGCCTCAATCTGGGTGAGAACTGTAGAAAGCTGCTCATAGGTAAACACTTGGCTACCCATCACTCGTCGTAAATGAAATTTCATGGATTTGACAGCTGCCTCGTGGAGTCCTCCAAAATGAGGTGAGCACGCAGGGATAAAATGCCATGTAAATTCATTAGATGATGCGTAGTCTTGGAGAACTTGTTGATGGGAGCTGGACTGAAGCAAGAGACGCAGTTCACGCAGCTTGTTGTTAGCACCAACAAAGTTCGTCCCATTATCACTAAATATTTCCTTGCAAAGTCCTCTACGAGATGTGAATCTGCGCAGGGCGGCGATGAAGGCATCAGAAGTAAGGTCTGAAACCAGCTCGATGTGAACTGCTTTCGTAGCCAAGCATACGAAGATAGCAATGTATGCTTTGACCTGAGTTTTGCTGCGGGGGGAGCCGTATCTTATGAAGAATGGTCCGGCGTAGTCAACCGCAGAACGTAGAAATGCTCTAGCAGGGGTCACCCTGTAGCTAGGTAGGCTGCCCATCAGCTGGTGAGCACCTTTGGCTTTCAATTTGAAACAAGTTAAACATCTGTGTAGCGTAGACTTCACAATTCTACGTACACTAGGAATCCAATATCGTTCTCGCGGAGAAGATATAAGCAGCTGATGTGATGCATGAAGCAGTCGCAGATGCTCGGATTCAATTATCAATCTAGTGAGGTGGTGACCTGGAGGGAGGATAAGCTGATGTCGTGCATCATGTGGTAACTCAGCTTTCTCCAAACGTCCACCCACTCGGAGTAGGCCATCCTTTTCCACAAAAGGCACCAAGGAATGGAGAGAACTCTTGGTATTCACTTGCATCTTACTCTGAAGATCGGACAGTTCATGAGAATAGGCTGCTTGCTGAGCTATTCTTATACAAAGCAACAAAGCTTGTTGTAACTCTTCAACTGTGAGAGGGCCGTGACGTTTAACTTGGCTTCTGCAGTTGTGTATGAAGCGTAGCATATACGAAGTAACTCTCTGTAAACGTATTAGCTTAGAAAAGCGTAGCATAAAGTCTTCTGCAGCATGTGTGACTAGGCAGACTGTGTCACGCTGCTCACTACTGTCCTGCAGCTCAAGTTGCTGAGGCTGTTTGGGCCATGATTCAATAGGCTGTTTAACTGATTGTTGTCTGGACTCACCCAATGAAGTTTTATCCTGTTTCATTGGCAGACGTACTGTGAAACTACCATCCTCATTGCGAGTGGTATTTTCTGCATAATGCTGTTCACATCTTTTCTCTTCTGGAGTTAATATTTGTTGTGGAAAGTCTTCGAGGTCCCAAAACCGTCGTAGCTGCTTGTCCACATTGTCCGTAGAGATGAAGAAGTTGTGCTGGGAACCCGCATCCAGATTGCCTTTCACAGAGGATTTAGGAATGGTTCCAGACAATATCCATCCAAGTTCTCTACTAATCAGTGTAGGAAACCCAGGATTGGTCAAAATCTTTCCATGGAAAAGCTCAAAGAATAATGCTCCTCCAATCAGCAAATCAATTTCAGAAGGAATATTAAATTTGGGATCGGCTAATGGAATGTCAGAGGGAATGTTCCATGAGGATGGATCAATTCGGACTGCAGGTAGCTTCCCTGTTATGCGAGGAAGGATTAGGCAATCTAGATTCCTTCGATAGTTGTAAACCATGGATCTCACATTTATGTTTACACTATGACTAGCATTAGATGAAGTACCATTTATACCCTTGACAGGCGTATCAGCTGTCCTTGTAGGAAGTTACAGACGCCTAGCTAGATCCGCAGACACGAAACTGGCCTGGCTGGCAGAGTCTAGAAGGGCCTTACACTGTATGTAATTACCATGCTTGTCTTGCACTTCGACTCTTGCAGTCGCAAGTAAGACGTGAAGCACTGGCTTTATTTTCACTGAACAATAACTCGCAGGAGCCTCAGTCCTGTTGCTATTTACTGTATCACTGCTTTCACTCGAGTGCGAAACCGTTCTCATGTGATCACTGCTGTGCAACATCTTGCTATGCAGTTTACCACAGTTACAAAATGAAGATAAATTGCACTGCTTCACTCGATGAGTATTAGAAAAACAATTGAAACACAGATTTTTACTTTTTACAACTTTCCATCGCTGTTCAACACTCAGCTGACGGAATTGTTTACATTTAGACAGGTTATGGCCGCCTTGACACTGAGGGCATAACTGTTCAGTTGTCGACACATATGACTGACGACTGTTATTATGTTGAATCCTAGGTTCACGACGTTCACTTCTAGGTTTTGATGGGCTGGACCTGTTGCAGGAATTATTCGGCAGCACCTCTAGAGAATGAGACTTAGCTTCTAGAAATAACACAAGTTCACTTAATGAAGTAAAAGTTTGAGAATCGATTCTGGATTCCCATTCACGCTGCACGCTTTCAGGAAGGTGCTCCAATAACAATTGCATTAGAATGACTTCATGAAGTGGTACTTCTAATTCTAACGCTTCAATAGCATGCAAGTTGTTTTGGAATTGATTCAACAGATTTCGCAAGTCTGCAACTGTTTCTTGTCGCGCTACAGGTAGGGACAACAGATGCTTGATGTGGGATATAGCAATTAACCGTTTATTGTTGTATCTTGCACAATATATCCCAGGCAACTTGAAAGTTATCACTCGTCACTGGCAAATTTTCCAATAATGTTTTAGCTTCACCCTTTAGTGAACCAATTAAGTAATGGAATTTTTGAATGGGTGATAAACTGCTATTATTTACAATTAAACTCGAAAAATTATCAAAATAATGCTTGAATTTAGTTACATCACTTTCAAACACTGGAATCTGAATCGTAGGTAACTTTATCATATTACTTGACTGCGAAGCACTAGAGTTCACTGATTGTCGTGTGCCACTATTGTTTGAATTGACACTAACTGAAGTAGGCTCATGAGCATGCATCAACTCACTTAACCTTGCTTTTAGATTAATGTACAACGTTGATACCTCGTCTGCATACTGTATATGAGTATCAAGTTCTGCATCAATTTCCACCATAGCTTCAATCTGCATTTGCACAGCTTCAAACTTTTCAATTTCAATCACCGGTGTTTCATAATGCGCTTTAATCACAAATATACTAACATCTTCAGGTACGTCGTTGAGAAAGTTCTGTGTCAGTGTAAACTTCCTTTTACACACACCACGACGCCTGACTAAAGCCTTAATTTCTTGTTGTTCCATGTTGAAATGAAATAATTAACATTGACAGAGGAGAAGTGATTAGACAGTCAACTGTAAACACTGGGGGCGGTCGGAGGTGGATTGCCTTCTTCTCTCTGCGTCGGCCATGAAACAAGGGGAGAGGCAGCCCAGCTGGCGCGCGCGTTGCGAGCAGCTTGAAGGTCAACAGTCGAAGCCGAGCCACCAAGCAATACGAAGTCTGCGCGAACGTCACACACGAAAATCAAGTACGTGTCGCACACTGTTCAATATTCAGAAAATTATTGCAAATAATGTCTCAGATCGTGCCCGTGAGAACCAAAATGAAGGGAATTTAATAGGATCCGGTCCGTGAGGAGCATGTGACTGGAAATGCACTACGGAGGAAAACCAATTAAATTAAACGAAGGGAGAGTGGACTGTAGGTAGCTGGAACAGAGATTTAGATTTGAGGATTTTGCAATAATATATTTTCAGGAAGCCTGAACTCTGAATACTAAATCATAATACAACACTTGACAAAATAAGATATATACGAATTAATACAGTTACTATTCTAGGAGACAATCAATTCTCCCGCCCGATAATATATGCAACGCTAGACAAAGCACCGTTCACTGCACGTGTCGTCTAGGTTACGAGACAATGGAATACTTGTAAATTACACTAAAAATACAATGTGATTCCCGAACTTTCACACGCAGGCTGCAAAACAATAGAAGAGCCGATTGGTGTGGAATTGCAGATGAGCACTGAATATATAGAGCGAAAATTGTCCTGCCAAATAGGAGCAATTGTGACGCACTGCCTATATACTACGCCGTCTCGATCCCAACTAACTCGCACTGCACTGGCGTGGTAACGCTACAAGCCCACACCTGCAGGAAATGAGTAACTCAGCGCGGCAAATAATGGCGGAGGCGCCAATTACCACAGAGGCAAATTTGAACCAATATAACTTATAGACTCTTGATCTAACAGACGATTATTGGACGATTGTCGAAACGATTGTGCGACGATTGTTGAAACTATTGTAGAATCGAAAGTTAGTCGAGTCGTGTGATTATTTAAGGATTAATGGACGATTGTTGAAACGAACTTCGACGATTTTTGAAACGATTGTTGGACTTTTGTTGACAATATTCTTAGACAATTGTTGAGATGATTGTTAGACGATTGTTGAAACGAAATTTGGACTGTTGTCGAAGCGTTAATTCAGCAATTTTAAAGAAGATGGTTGCAAGATTGTTGGCCAATTGTTTCATGTTGAAACAATTGTTCGACGTTTGTTGAAATGAATGTTGAACGATTTTTGAATCGATATTTCAACGACTTTTGAAGCTATAATTAGGCGATTGTTGAGAAGATTGTAGGAAGATGGTTGGAAATATTTTTGGTCAATTTTTTTAACCAATATTAGAATATTGTTGAATAATTGTTGGACGATATTTGAAACGGTTGTTCGACTATAGTTGAAACAATTGTTGAATGACTGTTCAAACGATTGGTGGACGATTGTAGAGACAATTTTTAATGATTGTTGAAGCTGTTGTTGGACGATTGTTGTTAGGATTCTTGGACTATTCAAGAAACGATAGTTGTACTACTGTTTGAACGATAGTTTGACTACTGTTGAAGCGATTGTTGGAATGATTGATGAAACAACGTTTGGACGATTGTTGAAATGTATAATGACCGATTGTTGAAACCATTGTTGGACAATTATTGGAACGGTTGTTGAAACGATTGTTGAACATTTATTGGACAATTTTTGAAACGATTGTTGGGAGATAGTTTAAACGGTTGTTGGACGTTTGTTAGAAAATTTGTTTTTCAGAATGTTGATTCGATTGTGTTGCGATTGTTAATATGTATATTAGACGATTGTTCAAACGAATGTTACATAATTGTAGAATATATTTTTGGACGACCTTGAAGCTATTAATTGACGATTGTTGAAACGAACGTTGAAACGAATTTTAGACGAATGTGAAACGATTGTTGAACAATTGTTGAAACGATTGTTGGACGATTGATCCAAACAATGTCGGTCTATTGTTGAATCGATTGTTAAAACTGTTGTTGGGCGATTGTTGAAGCGATTTTGGACGGTAGTCGAAACGATTGTTTGTCAATAGATTGGTAAATGATTGTGGAATCGATGGTTTAGACGATTGTTGAAGCTATTGATGGACTATTGTTTAAACTGTTATTGATAGAATGTAGACGATTGTTGATACGATTGGTAGAGGTTTGTTGTATTGAATGTTGATGATTGTTGAAACGATAGATCTTTGGTTCTTGAACCGATAATTGGACGATTGTTGGAAAGATTGTTAAATTATTGTTTTCCGATTGTTTTATCGAATGTTGTAATATTGTATAAACTGCTGTGGGTGATAGTTGAAACCATTATTGAAATATTGTGAAAACGATTGCTGGACAAATGTGTAAACGATTGTTAAATGATTGTTGAAACTACTGTTAGACGTATATTGAATCGGTTTTTCACGATTTTGAAATAATTGTGTGACGACTGTCAAAACGATTGTGGAACGAATGTTAGAGGAATGTTGAAACGATTGTTGGGCTTTGTTGAAACTTTTCGTGGACAATTGTTTCAAATGTTTTCGGACGATTGTTGAGCCGATAATTGACGATTGTTGAAATGATTGTTGGACGTTTGTTGAACTATTTTTGGACGATAGATGAACGATATTTTGATGACTGTTGAAACCTTCTTTAAAACGATAGTTGAATGATGGTTGGATATGATCTTAGAAGCTGGTGCACTCCCAATCCGAGTGAGGGTTCCCGTAGGTCTAGCAAGTAGTACGAGATTCAAGAGGGTGCAACTGCAGGCCTTAAAATTGGATTCATTAATATCGAAGGAATTAAAAGTAAAATAGCAAATTATGAATTATTTCATTTTTTAAATAAAATTGACTGTCTTTGTCTTGCAGAAACTTGGCTCTCACCAAATGAATCTATCAATGTGGATGGTTTTATAACGGATGTCAAGTCTAAGTCGAAGCATAAAAGACTTGGGCGTAATGCAGGAGGTTTAGTTATGTTAATAAGAATATCGCTGAGTAAATGGGTTAAGGAAATTTATACCAAGAGCGATGATGTCATATGGGTAAGAATTAATGATGGCAGACGAAAAGTAGATCTAACTATTGGCTGCACTTACAACCACCCCGAGAGCTCTGCCTATCATAAAAACAACTTTTTTAGATAGTTGGAAAACGAAGTAAATTATTTAAAAGACAGATTCCCGGTAACCGAGATAGTTCTATCCGGAAATTTCAACTCCCGTATTGCCAATCATGCTCTCCAGTTTCCTTATGATGTCATAGCAGGGGAGACTGTCAATAGATTGGGCTACTTAAATAGAAGTACTAGGGACTTAGTATTGAATAATGAGGGGGGAAAATGATCGATTTCTGTGAGAGAAATTCCTTCGATATTTTAAACGGGCGTTATGGTGATGATGTGATGGGTGAATTTACTTTCATCGGCCCACAGGGCGAGAGTGTCATCGATTATATCTTGATCACTTTTGGTTTTACAGATAACATTTCTAGATTTAAAATAGTCAATGGAGGTAGCTCTAATCATATGTTTTTTATGTGTGAATTGGATATAATTTTAGAATATAATGAATACCCACCCAACCCGATTGCACCCTCTGAGTCAAATAATGAAATACCAGTTTTTATAAATCGAAAGACGAACTCAAAGTTTCGAACTCGAACTTTCTTTTAAGTTGCAAGATAGTGTAAGTGATTTGTTAAAAATCGGGATTCATTGCCAGTTAGTCAATAATGATATCAACGGAGCTATTGAACTGTTACATTTTATACTCGATAGAGCTGTAAAAACATGAAGAAAAAGAAAAATACGATTTTGCATAATAATATTAACAATGATAATAACTGGTTCGATAGGGAATGTTCTGCCTTTAGGGAAGCAGTTAAACGTGCTTGGGCAGTATTTAAACACTCTGGAAATATAGATGATAAGGTCAAGTACGTCAAAGCTAGATCCCATTATAAGGACCTACTGTAAGCTCGTGGAGCTTAGAGCCCATTTATTATACTTTTATAGCAAATACTAGTAATGAAGTATTAATACAAGTCACTAGATGGCACTGATGCCAGTTACCAGCAATCAGAATTCTTGGCACGCTTGTATCTATTTATTTACACTTAGATAAAGAAAATATCCATTATACTCTGTATTGTAATAAAATAAGGAATAGTTTTACATATTCATTCCTGTTACTATTAGCTATTATCATTAGATTAAATAATTAATGTTAATTAGCAACAGAAAGCTACATTGCCGACATCGAGCTAATATCGATAAGTCGAGTGACAGCTCATTAACATTTACTTGGCGCTACAGCCAGAATACATTAGCTCACTTAGAAGCGTCATATCGATTATTGCACTTGGTTGTAGAAGCAGCTTTATGAATAGATCGATTATTTACCACCTTAAAATTATTAAATTTCTCTGTAATTATACATTACAATTATAATGCAAATGTTCACATGCAGATTCTTTATGTTACAGAATAATTACAGCATGTTATTATCTTTAAATGTACTCTTATTCTGGATGGAAGCTACTGGAAACTTCAAGAAGAGCCTTCCATAGGATTCTAGAACCTGACTCTTTGTAAGATGATTATGTGAACGCATTTTGGCCGTTAGACTTTACTCACTCTCTCACCGATCGTCGCTTCGTAAGGGCACAGCCCCAATTTAGCAACAGACCACAAGTCTGAATATATTATTGTACAGTTTCTACATACAACTACGCATGGAACCAGCATTAGCAGCCACTACTTAATCTACCAGGAGGTGGATTCTAGGACATCACTAGAACTTCGTGGAGCGTAGCTTGTAGCCATGGAAGGACTCGCTACTGGCCACTATTTGGGATGGACTACAGCACCATAGAACTTCAGCTTCAATAACTGTACACCCCTTAACTACAGTCCGGCTAAATGCAGTCACATTCTCATCAGATGTAGTCGCAATACAAGTTAAGTAAATCAAGCTAAACCATGTATTAACTCTCAAAGCCAAGTAAGGCTTAGCATCTTTACATTACTATAAAGTAAATCTGCTCATATAAATGTAAGGAGTTTTGGCATCCTTGCAGCTCCTCTTTTCCTCTACGTGCAAGCCAAATATGCTGCCGTAGTAGTTTTGAATAAACTATAATATTTCGCAAAGACCAAAGACTAGTCTAGCAAACTAGTGGTTTTTTGCAAAAGTAATTCAGCTTTTATAAAGTTAATTAGTTTTGGCAAGCAATTGCAGCTTCTCTTTTCCCTACTGACAGATAGAGTATACTGCAGTAGTATTTTGAGCCAGTACAGCTCAATTATTCCAAAGACTTTGTAACCATTTGGGATCAAAATAAAGAACTTTACATTTAGTATTTCAAAGCACAAAACATAGTGTATTTTCTAGCGAACTCCAGTTGTTCCTGAAATCTACTTAGTAAAATAGCAAGTACTATTAAATACTGGTCTATACCTAATACAACTCCAGGTAAGAAGAGAAGCAGTAATCTACAAGAAAAGAAGAATAAAGCAACAATTCTCTCTCTCCATTATTCCTGCTTCCTTCAATATTCCTGCACTTCTAAGCATATATATTTTCTGGGTTTTCCCAGTGGTCCTCCGAAAATCCTATTGCAAATTCTGTTAGGCACACTAGCCTACACCTACTAATCAAGAAAAAAAAGCAGTTTTGCAGTAAATGAATCCAGGAAAATTAACCCACTATTAGCTAATAATGATGTTACCTCCTTGTGGAGATTTTTAAGGGGTAAAATAAATAATAGGTCAATAAAATGTGAGATCTCATCTACCAGATGGGAACAATATTATAATGATTTACTGAATTTTAGAAATATTGCCGAGGAATTGAAAATAGAAGTGGTTAGAATTAATTATGTACATGAGTTGGATACAGATTTTTCTAGCGATGAACTAATCAAATATGTTAGAAATATAAGATGCAATAAAGCTGCGGGATCGATGGTATTCCCCCAAATTTCTTTAAAGTACTTTGCTCCAAGAGAAATGGCATAGAATTAATTACGAACATATTTAACAAAATTAAAATATCTGGTAAATTTCCCGAGACGTGGAAAACTGCCTTGGTTCAACCTATTTTCAAATGAACAGGCAGTGCCAACGATCCAACCAACTACAGGGGGATCTCTCTCCTCCCCTGTCTTAGTAAAGTGTACACAGGGATTTTAGCTAATAGACTAAGATGTTGGCTGGAAAATTACAATATTCTGTCTCCTTTTCAGTGCGGATTTACTAGAGGAAAGCGATCAATCGACCACCTATTTGTCATAAAGACATTGGTGGATAAGTATCTGCGTTTCAAAAGAGGGAACCTATATTGGTGCTTTTTGGATTTGCAAAAAGCCGATTCGGTAGATAGAAATATTCTCTGGTACAAAATGGCTAATATAGGAATCAGCACCACATTAATAAATATTATAAAAGCAGTTTATGATAATGTCGGTTTTAAAGTTAAATATAATAGCTAAGGGTCGATAACCTCCGAGTTACAGCAAGCTTTAGGCGTCAGGCAGGGATGCAATCTCAGTCCATATCTATTCAATATATATAGATGAAGGTGATAGGTGATAGATGATAGGTGAAGTTGCTCGAAATTCTTGCCACAGCCCAGTTTTGGAGGAGACACTAATCCATAGCTTAATGTTTGCGGATGATGTGGCCTTGACCTCAATAACTCCTATTGGTCTGCAACAGCTTTGATTGCGGTTTCAAGATACTGTATCAAATGGAAATTAAAAATTAATTACAATAAATCCAAAATTTTGATTTTTAAAAAGGGGTACAAAAATAGCAGTAAGGAGAAGTGGACAATGGACAATCAAAATATAGAAATTGTCAAATAATTTAAATACTTAGGTATAACATTAAGTACAAACGGAACCTGGCAAGCACAGAAAAACCAGGCGTTAAAGAAAGGAAGCCAAGCTTTGACAGCTGTAGACAAGTGTCTGTATAAATTGTCCAATACGAAGGTAAGACTCCTACATAATATTTATAATGCTTTAGTGGAATAAAAAATGTGTTATGGCATCGAGGTCTAGGGAATCGAACAAGCCTGGGTAACTGTAGACACCATACTGTCTCGATTCTCTAAGAAAGTACTCGGAACCCCTCTTAATTCAGCAAATGGGGCGGCCAGATACTAATTAGGAATTGAAAGTAGTAGGGGTAGAATAATGTGCAGAATATTGAAATACTTAAACCGTATTAAACAGCAAAACTCTGACGATAAAACTCTATGAATGTTTCAGCTTTCTCAACAACAATAGCTTTCAGAACAATTGGTTAGATAAAATTAAGGAGGAGTTTTTTCGACTAGGTCTCATGTGGTTATGGTTAAATCAACATGCACATGGAAATTCAATGTATACAATTGTGAAGAGAAAATGCAATGATGTAGAGAGACAAATATTATCACAGAGCTTAGAAGAAAAGAGATCTCTTGTATTTTACATAGACATGAAAACCTGATGGGGTAAAGAAAAATATGTTGAAGTATGTGACTATAAAGAAAGGGTAGGAATTGCTTGGTGGAGGTTAGGGATATGGAAACTAAAAGACAGAAGAGGAATCGCTGAAAAAGGCATCTGCCCCTTGTGTAATCTGAGGGAGGATGCCAAACATATTTTGATTAAATGCAACAGGACTAGTAAGTTTAGGAAACAGTTGCTACAATCTTATTTTAGTAATATTAATGAAGATATTGCTTATATAAAACTTATTAATAGAGACAAGGTTGAAATCCTCAAATAGGAAAATACCTTTTCAGAGTGAAAACAATATGGGAGGGATCCGTCAAGAGTGCCTAATCTGGGCCACTTGCTACTAGGTTTTAGTGGAATTTTATTCTGTTTTATTTTGAGTTGTTGTGTATAGTTTCTTGTTTGTTTCATGCTTGGGTTTGTTTCTTGTCTTCATCTGAGACGTACAAACATCCCTGTAAATAGCCTACGCGACATCAGGGATGCGAGTACTAATGTATGTAAATTTATGCTTGACAATAAATATTAAAATATTAAATTGTTAGAAGATTTTGGAACGATCGTTAACAAGATTTTTAAATGAGCACTCAATCGATTCTGGAATAATTGAATTCAAGGTAGTCCTATTGTTGAACGATGGTTTAATGCTTGCAAGGATTGTTGAAACAGCATTTGAACGATTAACTAAATGATTATTGAACGATTGTTGAAGCCATTGTTGGACAGTTGTTCAACGATTGTTGAAAAATGGTTGAAACGCTAGTGGTACGATTGTTAGAAAATTTTTGTTTGATTGTTGAAACAATTGTTGGACGATATTTGAAACGATTGTTCTACGATTTTTCAAGCGATTATTGGATGATTGTTGAAAATATTGTTGTAATATTGTGTGAAATATTGTTGGCCAATTGCGCTACCAATTGTTGGAATATCGTTGAAACAATATTGTGTAACGAATGTTGGACTATAATTGAAAATATTGTTTAAAGATTTTTTAAATGAATGGAAGGCGATTGATGAAAAAATTGTTAAATGATCGTTTAAATTATTGTTGGGCGATTGTTGTAAGGATTTTTGGAGGATTCAAGAAAAGATTGTTGTACAATTGTTTGAACGATATTTAGACGACTTTTAAAACGAATGTTAGACGATTATTGGACGATTGTCGAAACGATTGTGCAACGATTGTTGAAACAAAAGACGAGTCGGGTGATTGTTTAAGGATTGTTGGACGATTGTTGAAACGAATGTTTGACGATTTGTGAAACGATTGTTGGACTTTCGTTTAAACGTTTCTAGGACAATTGTTGAGATGATTGTTGGACGATTGTTGAAATGAATTTTGGACGATTGTTGAAGCGTTAACTGGGCCATTTTCGAGAAGAGTGTTGGAAGATAGTCGGAAAATTGTTGTCCAATGGTTTAATGTCAAAACGATAAGCGTTGAAACGATTGTTGCACGTTTGTCGAAATGAATGTTGAACGATTGTTGGAACGATATTTCGACGATTGTTGAAGCGAAAATTAGGCGATTGTTGAGAAGATTGTTGGAAGATAGTTAGAAATACATTTGGTCGATTGTTTTAGGATTATTCGAATATTGTTGAATAATTGTTATACGATATTTGAAACGGTTGTTCGGCTATAGTTGAAACAATAGTGGAATGACTGTTCACACGATTTGTGGACGATTGTAGAAACAATTTTTTATGATTGTTGAAGCTATTGTTGGACGATTGTTAGGATTCTTGGACTATTCAAGAAACGATTGTTGTACGACTGTTTGAACGATAGTTTGACTACTGTTGAAGCGATTGTTAGACGATTGTTGGAGGATTGTAGAAACGTTGGACGATTATTGAAATGATTAATGACCGATTGTTAAAACCGTTGTTGGACAATTATTAAACGGTTGTTGAAAGTACTGTTGAAAGTTTATTGGACAATTTTTGAGACGATTGTTGGGAGGTAGATTAAACGGTTTTTGGACGTTTGTTAGAAAATTTGTTTTTGCCGTATGTTGAAACGATTGTGTAGTGATTCCTAAAACGAATATTAGATGATTGTTGAAACGGATGTTTCATACTTGTGGAATATATATTTTAACGACCTTGAAGCGATTATTTGACAATTGTTGAAACGAAAGTTGAAACGAATGTTAGACGAATGTGAAACGACTGGTGGACATTTGTTGAAACGATTTTTGGACAATTGATCCAAACAATGTCAGACGATTGTTTAAACGATTGTTGAAACTGATGTTGGGGATAGTTGAAACGATTGCTGAAGGATTGTTAAAACGATTGCTGGAGAATGTGAAAACGATTGTTAAATGATTGTTGAAACTATTATTAGACAATTCAAGAAACGATTGTTGTACGATTGTTTGAATGATATTACGCGACTGTTGAAACGATTGTTAGACGATTCTTGAAACGATATTTCACGATTTGAAACTATTGTATGACGACTGTTGAAACGATTGTGGAACGAATGTTAGAGGATTGTTGAAACGATTGTTGGACATTGTTGAAACGTTTCGTGGACAATTGTTTCAAACGTTGTCGGACGATTGTTAAACCGATTGTTGACGATTGTTGAAATGATTGTTGGACGATTGTTGAACCTATTGTTGGACGATTGAGAAACTGTTTTATGATGACCGTTGGAACCTTTTTTAAAACGATAGTTGAATGATTGTTGGAAGATAGTTGGAACGATTGTTGGACGATCGTTAACGAGAAATTTAAATGAGGTCTCAATCGATTCTTGAATAATTGATGAATTCAAGGTAGTCCTATTGCTGAACGATTGTTTGATGCTTGTAAGGATTGTTGAAACAACTTTTGAACGATTAATGAAATGATTATTAAACGATTTTTGAACTCTTTGTTGGAAAATTTCTCAACGATTGTTGAAAAATGGTTGAAACGCTTGTGGTACGATTGTTAGAAAATTTTTGTTGATTGTTGAAACAATTGTTGGACGATTGTTGAAGCGACTGTTGGACGATTGTGGAAATGAATGTTCTACGATTTTTCAAGCGTATATTGGAGGATTGTGCCAAATAATGCTGGCAAATTCTTTTAACGTTTGTTGTAATATTGTTGAAACAATTGTGTAACGATTGTTGAACTATAATTGAAAATATTGTTTAAAGATTTTTAAAACGAATGGATGAAACAATTGTTAAATGATCGTTGAAACTATCGTTGGACGATTGTTGGAAGGAGTTTTTTATTATTCAAGAAACGATTGGTGTAGGATTGTTGAAATGATTGTTGGACGATTGTTGAAACTATTGTTAGACGATTGAGAAACGATTTCAAAAAACGATAGTTGAATGATTATAGGAACGATTGTTGGACGATCGTTAACAAGATTTTTAAATGTGCACTCAATCGATTCTTCAATAATTGATGAATTCAAGATAGTCCAATTGTTCAACGAGTGCTTGATGCTTGTTAAGGATTGTTGAAACAACTTTTGCCCGAATAATGAAATCATTATTGAACGATTGTTGAAACCATTGTTGGACTCTTATTGAAATGGTTGTTGAAACGATTGTTGTTAGTTTATTGGACAATTTTTAAACGATTGTTGGGAGATAGTTTAAACGGTTGTTGAACGTTTGTTAGAAAATTTCTTTTTTGCCGAATGTTGAAACAATTGTTGTGCGATTGTTGAAACGAATATTGGACGATTGTTGAAACGAATGTTACATAATTGTGGAATATATCTCTGGAAAATCTTGAAGCTATTAATTGACGAATGTAGAATCGAAAGTTGAAACTAATGTTAAGCTAATGTCAAACAATTGTTGGACGATTGATTGAAACAATGTCGGTCGATTGTTTAATCGATTGTTGAAACTCTTGTTGGAAAATAGTCGAAACGATTGTTGATCAATTGTTGAAACGATTGTAAAATGTTTGTGGAATCGATGGTTTGGACGATTGTTGAAACTATTGATGGACTATTGTGTAAACTATTATTGAAACGAATGGTAAACGATTATTGAAGCAATTGTTAGACGTTTGTTGTATGAATGCTGATGTGTTTTGAAACGATTGATCTTCGGTTGTTGAAGCGATAATTTGAGGATTGTTGGAGATATTGATTTCCGATTGTTATAGCGAATGTTGTAATATTGTATAAACTGATGTTGGAGTTAGTTGAAACGATTTTGAAAGATTGTTAAAACTATTGCTGGACGAATGTGTAAACGATTGTAAAATGATTGTTGAAACTATTGGAGGATTCAAGAAACGATTGTTGTACGATTGTTTGAATGATATGTACTTGACTGTTGAAATTTTTGTTAGACGATTGTTGAATCAATTTTACACGATTTTGAAACGATTGTGTGACGACTGTTGAAACGAGTGTTAGAGGATTGTTGAAACGATTGTTTGTTTTTGTTGAATCGTTTCGTGGAATAATGTTTCGGACGTTGTCGGACGATTGCTTAACCGATTTTTGACGATTCTGAAATGAATGTAGGAAGATTGTTGAAAATATTGTTGCTAGATTATATAAAATATTGTTGGCCAATTGTTTTAACGAATGTTGTAATATTGTATAAACTGATGTTGGAGTTAGTTGAAACGATTGTTGAAAACTTGTTAAAACGATTGCTGGACGAATGTGTAAACGATTGTTAAATGATTGTTGAAACTATTGTTGGACAATTCAAGAAACATTGTTGTACGATTGTTTGAACGATATTTTGACTACATTTGAAACGAATGTTAGACGATTATTGGACGATTGTGCGACGAGTGTTAAACAAAAGTTAGATGAGTCTTGTGATTGTTTAAGGATTGTTGGTCGGTTGTTGAAACGAATGTTTGACGATTGTTGAAACGATTGTTGGACTTTTGTTGAAACGTTTCTTGGGCAATTATTGAGATGATTGGTGGACGATTGTCGAAAGGAAATATGGACGATTGTTGAAGCGTTAATTGGCCGCTTTCAAGAAGATTGTTGGAAGATAGTTGGAAAAATTGTTGGCCAAATGTTTAATTTTGAAACGACAAGTGTTGAAACGATTGTACGTTTGTTTAAATGAATGTTGAACGATTGTTGAAACGATATTTTGACGATTGTTGAACCGATAATTAGGCGATTTTTCAGAAGATTGTTGGAAGATAGTTGGAAATACATTTGGTCGATTGTTTTAGCGATTATTCCAATATTGTGGAATAATTGTTGGACGATATTTGAAACGATTGTTGGACTATAAGTTGAAACAATTGTTGTATGATTGTTAAAACGATTGGCGGATGATTGTACAAAACATTGTTAATGACTGTTGAAACCATTGTTGGACGATTCTTGTTAGGATTTTTTTAATTTTCAAGAAACGATTGTTGTACGACTGTTTGAACGATAGTTTCACTACTGTTGAAACGATTGTTAGACGTTTGTGGGAGGATTGTTGGAATTATTGTTGAAACAACCCTTCGACGATTGTTGAAATGATTAATAACCGATCATTGAAACCATTGTTGGAATGAAAGTTAGACGAGCCGGGTGATTGGTCAAGGATTGTTGGAAAATTGTTGAAACAAATGGTTGACGATTCTTGGCATTTTGTTGAAACGTTTCTTGGATAATTGTTGAGATGATTGTTGGACGATTGTTGAAACGAAATTTGGACGATTGCTGAACCGTTAATTGGGTGATTTTCGAGAAGATTGTTTGAAGATAGCTGGAATAATTTTTGGCCAATTGTTTATAACTTAGTTGAAACGATCGTTGGAAGTTTGTTGAAATGAATTTTGAACGATTGTTGAAACGATATTACGATTGTTGAAGCGATAATTGAGTGATTCTTGAGAAGATTGTTCCAAGAGAGTGGGAAATATTTTGGCAGATTGTTTTAACGATTATTCGAATATTGTTGAATAATTGTTGGACAGTAGTTGAAACGATTGTTGGACTATAGTTGAAACAATTGTTGAATGATTGTTAAGATGATTAGTGAAGATTGTAGAAACAATTTTTAATGATTGTTGAACCCATTGTTGGATGATTGTTGATAAGATTCTTGGATATTCAAGAAACGATTGTTGTAATACTCCTTGAATGATAGTTTGACTACAGTTGAAACAATTGTTAGAGGATTTTTGGAGGATTGTTGGAATGATTGTTGAAACAACGTTTGGACGATTGTGTGAATGATTAATTACTGATTGTTGAAAACATTGTTGGACAGTTATTGAAACGGTTGTTGAAACGATTGTTGAGAAGTTTATTGGACAATTCTTGAAACGATTGTTGGGAGATAGTTAAACGGTGGTTAGAAAATTTGTTTTTGCCGAATGTTGAAAGGATTGTTGTGTGATTGTTGAAACGAATATTAGACGATTGTGGAAACGATGTTACATAATTGTGGAATATATTTTTGGACGAACTTGAGGCGATTATTTGACGATATTTGAAACGAAAGTTTTACGAATGTGAAACGATTGTTGGACATTTGTAGAAACAATTGTTCAACGATTGATCTAAACGATGTCGGACGATTGTTGAGTCGATTGTTGAAACTGTTGTTGGACGATGGTTGAAACGATTTTTGGACGATATTCGAAACTATCGTTGGTCAATAGTTGAAACGATTGTTAAATGAATGTGGAATCTATGGTTTGGACGATTGTTGAAACTATTGATGGACTATTGTTTTAACTATAATGGAAACGAATGGTAGACGATTGTTGAAACGATTGATAGACCTTTGTTGTAATGTATGTTGATAATTATTGAAACGATTGATCTTCGGTTGTTGAAGCATTAATCGGACGATTGTTGGAAAGATTGTTAGAGATATTGTTTTCCGATTGTTGTAACGAATGTTGTAATATTGTATAAACAGATGTTGGAGATAGTTGAAAGATTGTTAAAACGATTGCTGCACGAATGAGTAAACGATTGCTGCACGAATGAGTAAACGATTGTTAAATGATTGTTGAAACTATTGTTTACGATTCAAGAAACGATTGTTCTACGATTGTAAAACGATAGTTGAATCGATTCTTCACAATTTTTAAACGAAAGTGTGACGACTGTTGAAACGATTGTAGAACGAATGTTAGAGGATTGTTGAAACGATTGTAGGACTTTCTGAAACGTTTCGTGGAAAATTGTTTCAAACGTTGTCGGACGATTGCTGAACCGATTGTTGAAATGCTTGTTGGACGATTGTTGAAGCGATTGTTGGAAGATTGTTGAAACGATTTTTCTACGAATTTTCAAGCGATTATTGGACGATTGTTGAAATTATTGCAGGAAGATTGTGTGAAATATCGTTTTAACATTTGTTGGAATATTGTTGAAACAAACTTGTAACGATTGTTGGACTATAATTGAAAGCGATTGATGAAACAATTGTTAAATGATCGTTGAAACTATCTTTGGACAATTGTTGTAAGGATTTTTGGAGAATCAAGAAACGATTGCTGTACGATTGTTGAAATGATTGTTGGACGATTGTTGAAACTATTGTTGGATTGAGAAACGAGTTTATGATGACTGTTCAAACCTTTAAAACGATAGTTGAATTATTGTTGGAACGACTGTTGGACGAACGTTAACAAGATTTTAAAATGATCACTAAATCGGTTCTTGAATAATTGAGAAATTCATGGTAGTCCTATTGTTGAACGATTGTTTCATGCTTGTTGTAAGGATTGTTGAAACTACTTTTAAAAGACTGATGAAATGATTATTGAACGATTGCTGAACCCATAGTTGGACAATTGTTCAACGATTGTTGAAAAATTGTTGAAACGCTTGTGGTACGATTGTTAAAAAAATTTTGTTTGATTGTTGAAACAATTGTAGGACTATTGTTAAAGCGATTTTTGGACGATTCTTTAAGCAATTGTTCTACGATTTTCACGCGATTTTTTGACGATTGTTGAAATTATTATTTCACGCGATTAATTGACGATTGTTGAAATTGTTGGAAGATTGTGTGAAGTATTGTTGGCCAATTTCTTTAACTATTGTTGGAATATTGTTGCAAAAATTGTGTAACGATTTTTTTATTATAATTGAAAATGTTGTTTGAAGATTTTTAAAACTAGTGGAAGGCGATTGGTGAAATAATTGTTAAATGATCGTTGAAACTATTGTTAGAAGATTATTGTAAGCGTTTTTTGAGGATTCAAGAAACGATTGTTGCACGATTGTTAGAAGGATATATAGACTAATTTAAAAACGAATGTTAGACGATTACTGGAAGATTGTCGAAACGATTGTGCGACGATTGTTGAAACGATTGTTTAAACGTAAGTTAGACGAGTCGGGTGATTGTTTAAGGATTGATGGACGATTGTTGAAACAAATATTTTGACGATTGTTGAATCGATTTTTGGACTTTTCTTGAAACGTTTCTTGGACAATTATTGAGTTGGTTGGTGGACGATTGTCGAAACGAAATCTGGACGATTGTTGAAGCATTAATTGGCCGCTTTCAAGAAGATTGTTGGAAAAATTGTTGGCCAATTGTTTAATTTTGAAACGATTGTACGTTTGTTTAAATGAATGTTGAACGATTGTTGAAGCGATAATTCGACGATTGTTGAAGCGGTAATTGGGCGATTCTCGAGAAGATTGTTGCAAGATAGTTGGAAATATTTTGGCAGATTGTTTTACCTATTATTCGAATACTGTTGAATAATTGTTGGATTATAGTTGAAACGATTGTTGAACTATAGTTGAAACAATTGTTAATGATTGTTAAGATGATTAGTGGACGATTGTAGAAACAATTGTTAATGATTGTTGAACCCATTGTTGGATGATTGTTGTTAAGATTCCTGGACTTTTGAAGAAACGATTGTTGTAATACTCCTTGAATGATAGTTTGACTACTGATAAAACAATTGTTATTGGACAATTTTTTAAACGATTGTTGGGAAATAGTTTAAACGGTTGTTGGACATTTGTTAGAAAATTTGTTTTGCCGAATGTTGAAACGATCTTTTTGCGATTGTTAAAACGAATATTAGACGATTTTTGAATCGAATGTTACATAATTGTGGAATACATTTTTGAACGACCTTGTAGCTATTAATTTACGTTTCTTGAAGCGAAAGTTGAAACGAATTTTAGAAGAATGTGAAACGATTGTTGGAAAAATTGTTGAAATGTTTGTTGGACGATTGGTCCAAGCAATGTCGTTCGATTGTTGAATCCATTGTTGAAACTGTTTTTGGACGATTGTTGACACGATATTTTTTTACGTCTGTTGAAACGATTGCTGTCAATACTTGAAACGATTGCTAAATGATTGAGGAATTGATGGTTTGGACAATTGTTGAAACTATTGATGGACTATTGTTTAAACTATCATGGAAACGAATGGTAGACGATTGTTGAAACGATTGTTAAACGTTTGTAGTAATGAATATTCATGATGGTTGAAACGATTGATCTTCGGTTGTTGAAGTGATAATTCAACGAATGTTGGAATGATTGTTGGAGATATTGTTTCCCGACTGATTTAACGAATGTTGTAATATTGTATAAACTGATGTTGTAGATAGTTGAAACGATTGTAAAAGATTGTTAAAAGGATTGCTGGACGAATGTGTAAACGATTGTTATATGATTGTTGTAACTCTTGTCGGACGGTTCATGAAACAATTGTTGTACGATTGTTTGAATAAGTACGTGACTCTTGAAACGATTGTTAAACGAATATAGAATCGATTTAACACGATTTTAAAGGATTGTGTGACTACTCTTGAAACGATTGTGGAACTAATGTTAGAGGATTGTTGAAACGAATGTTGGGTTAAGTTGAAACGTTTCGTGGACAATTGTTTCAAACGTTGTCGGACGATTGTTGAACCGATTGTTCACGTTTGTTGAAATGATTGTTGGACGATTGTTGAAACTATTGTTGGACGATTGAGAAACGATTTTTGATGACTGTTGAAACCATCTTTAAAACGATAGTTGAATAATTGTTGAACGATTGTTGGAACGGTTGTTGGATGATCGTTAATAAGATTTTTAAATGAGCACTCAATCGATTCTTGAATAATTGATGAAATCAAATTACTCCTGTTGTTGAACGGTTGTTTGATGCTTGTTGTAAGGATTGTTGAAACAACTTCTGAACGAATAATGAAATGATTATTGAACGATTATTGCACCCACTGTTGGAATATGTTCAGCGATTGTTGAAAAATGGTTGAAACGCTTGAGGTACGATTGTTAGAAAATTTTTGTTTGATTGTTGAATCAATTTTTGGACAGTTGTTGGACGATTTTTGAAACGATTGTTCTACAATTTTCAAGCGATTATAGCACGATTGTTGAAATTATTGTTGGAAGATTGTGTGAAATATTGTTAAGCAATTGTTTTACCGATTGTTGGAATATTGTTGAAACAATTGTGTAACTATAATTTAAAATATTGTTTAAAGATTTTTAAAACAAATGGAAGGCGATTGATGAAACATTTGTTAAATGATCGTTGAGACTATTGTTGGACGATTGTTGTAAGGATTGTTCGAGGATTCAAGAAACGATTGTTGTACCATTGTTTGAACGATATTTAGACAACTTTTGAGCCGAATGTTAGACTATTATTGGATGATTGTCGAAATGATTACGCAACGATTTTTGAAACGAAAGTTAGACAGTCGTGTGATTGTTTAAAGATTTTTGGTCGATTGTTGAAACGAATGTTTGATGATTTTTATAACGATTGTTGGACTTTTGTTGAAACGTTTCTTGGACGATTGTCGAGTTCATTGTTGGACGATTGTTGAAACGAAATTTGTACGATTATTAATCGTTAAGTGGTCGATTTTCGAGAGGATTGTCGGAAAATAGTTGGCCAATTGTTTAATATTGAAACATGTGTTGAAACGATTATTGGACGTTTGTTGAAATGAATGTTGAACGATTGTTGAAACGATATTTCGACGATTGTTGAAGCGATAACTAGGCGATAGTTGACAAGATTGTTGGAAGATAGTTAGAAATATTTTTGGCCGATTGTTTTACCGATTATTATAATAATGTTGAATAATTGTTGGACGATATTTGAAACGATTGTTGAACTATAGTTAAACAATTGTAGAATGATTGTCAAAACGATTGGTGTAACGTTGTTGAATCAATTGTTAATGATTGTAGAAACTATTGTTGTGCGTTTGTTTTTAGGATTCTTGGACTATTCAAGAAATGATTGTTGTACGACTGTTTGAACAATAGTTTGACTACTGTTGAAACGAATGTTAGACGATTGTTGGAGGATTGTTGAACTGATTGTTGAAACGACGTTTTGACAATTGTTGAAATGTATAATGACCGATTGTTGGAAAATTGAAACGGTTGCTGAAAGTTTATTGGACAATTTTTGAAACGATTGTTGGGAGATAGTTTAAACGGTTGTTGGAGGTGTGTTAGATAATTTGTGTTTGCCGAATGTTGAAACGATTGTTGTGGGATTGTTGAAAAGAATATTAGACGATTGTTGAAACAAATGTTACATAATTGTGGAATATATTTCAGGACGACCTTGAAACTATTAATTGTCGATTATTGAAATAGAAGTTGAAACGAATGTTAGACTAATGTAAACGATTGTTGGACGATTGATCCAAACAATGTCAGTCGATTGTTGAAACTGTTGTTGGGCGTTAGTAGTAATGCTACGATTATGTTCTGTGACGTCATCACACCAACCACCTCAACAACAGAAAAATAAAATTATAAAAATTAAAAAACAAAAATCATATAAACAAATTGAGAGGTGCTATGACCGTTAAATATAAAAAAATAAAGTGTATTCCATACAGGCCTATCGAATATAGGCGTAGGCCAAAATCTGGCTAGCCTATCCTCATTAAATAAACTCAAAACCCTCCAAAAAATGAATAATAGTAATATTTTGTTTTAAAAAAACAAAGCGTAAGTGTATTCCATATAGGCCTATTGATTATAGGCGTAGGCCAAAACCTGGTAGCCTATCCTCATTAAATAAACTCAAAACCCAAAAAACAAAACAAAAAAAAAGTAATATTTTGTCTTAAAAAACAAAGCGTAAGTGTATTCCAAATAGGCAGTAATATTTTGTCTTAAAAAACAAAGCGTAAGTGTATTCCAAATAGGCAGTAATATTTTGTTTTAAAAACAAAGCGTAAGTGTATTCCAAATAGGCCTATCGATTATTCCATATTTATAATAGGCGAGGGCCTAGTCTAACATAAGCCTATCATAATTCTTTGAATCTGAAATGAAGTTATATATTGCAAACAATAATGTTGCTAGCTGATAAGCTACATCAGCACTCCAGATAACCTCGCCGTCACCTCCTTGAACACAGGAAGATCCTATTTGCGTGCATCTGCAAGATAACCTTTGACATCTGCAACTGAAACTTGTAATAATAAATGCATACTCACCTAACACGATGACCTAGAATCCATTTGCTTAATCTAATTTTATGAAAACGATATGTAGGATACGAGGATTATGGTTCTAGGCTAAACGTAAAAAAGAAAGAAGCAATCAAGGTTGCCCCTTTCCTCTTTTTGAAATAAACATAACTAAAACATGTTAGTAACAATGGTTTATTTGAAGATCGTCCTTCAACAGTTCGTACATTGTCAAATTGTACATACTTTCCTGTGGTTCAACATTGTCTGCAATGGATTTCACTTCCTGCTGAATCATGGAATATTAGAATATATTATTAATTTGTATATCTGACGGAGTAGTAACAAAATTAAATAAATAAATGTTACACAAAAAAGAGTTATGCCCTTATGAATTAAATTTCAACCCCACTAGAGGGGTAGTTTTAAGAAATAAAAATAAATATAAATTTTAAAATCTAGTAGTATAATGTTTAGGTGATAGAATTAAGACTATATGATCACCCGTAACAAGAGGGTGATTTTCACCCCAACTACCAATCTAACCCATTTAAAATTGTTTATTCGACATATAAACATCTTACAGAGCAATATTAACTATCTGACATGATTTACACCCCAAAATTATTTAATTTTATGAGGGGGGTGGTTTTCAAGGTCACCCATGTTTTTGCCGATATGGACAACTTGAGCCACTGTAAATCGTCTGGAGGGTAGTTTTCACCCCCACTTGCAGTCTAAACCATTAAAAATTATTTTTTAGGCATATAAACAACTTACAGAGTTATATTGACTATCTGACATGATTTACACCCCTAAATGATTTAATTTTATGAAGGGGGTAATTTTTCAAGGTCACCCAGATTGTTGCAGATATGAACAACTTGAGCCACTGTAAATCTTCTAGAGGGTAGTTTTCGCCCTTACTTCCAATCTAACCCGTTAAAAATTTATTTTTCAACAATAAAAAATCATACTGAGTGATATCAACCATCTGACATGATTTAAACTCCCAAAAAGGATTGATTTTATGTAAGGGGTGGTTTTAAAGGTTACACAAGTTTTTCCACAGATGGACTAGATAAGCCATTATAAATAATCTAGAGGGTGTTTTTTCACCCCACAACCAATCTAACCCACTTAAAAATTATTTTTTAGATATTGATGCTTTAACAAGTGTCTAAGAACAGGATCTCAAACGTTTTATTTTTGCAAAAATGGACAATTTAAGCTATTATAAATGTTTTTTCGCCCTAACAAACTTGCTTTGTTACGTCAAATGTATGAATAAGTACCACTATAGTCATAGTTAAACTGGGCAAATCCTAAAAATAAAATAATTTATGACAGCTAAGAATTCGTCACAGTTCCAAAGATCTGATTGGTATCCCATATCATTGGAGAGTTATATTTTATAGGATAGGATGAGAGGACACAATATGTCTGCAAACAGAAAAAAACCATCTGTAAGAAAGAGTATGTTGGAACCATTAGGACAAACACAACTGCAATCAATGCAAACTGCTTGTAAAATAAAAAAGATATGGGAGAACGCAAGTGAAAACAAAGCAGAAGATAAAAATATTGTCGTCTTTGTATTTAAATTTAAAAAATCACATATACATAGACAGAGGAAATGAAGCCATTTATACAATAAAATTACGAAACGATCATCCCTAACAAACTCAGAATTTATTGGTTTGTTATAGCAAATGTTAAACAGGGCAAAAATAAACCCCATCCCCACTAAAGCTAAACCCTCAAAATAATAAAATGTTATACCCACCATAACAGGATGAAGGCTCAGCAACTCCTAAAAGGAAAGGTTGAACGTAAAAGGAAAGACAAAGAAAAATGTTAGTAAAGATTGTTTATTTCAAGATTATCAAGTTGTACATTTTTATGTATCATAAGAAAGTTTATTTCATTCACAGATGGAGAATCATACAAACATAGTCTATTATTTGCACAATCTGTAGGATAGCTTGGAGCACAGATGTTCACATAATTAGTAAAAAGACCAACGATCAAAGTTTAGATACAAGTGATTTAATTTCATTAATCAATCCCTTTTTAGGTGGACAATCTATTCCAAATAGTTCAAGACTATTCTTAAAGGTATTAACAACGGTGTTGTTAAATTCACTATATTGTATTACTTTATTATCCTGGAAGAAGTATAAAAACCCATCTGTATACCTAAACACGTTATCTATTTTTGGGGGAATCCCGGGGAAAATATTCTTAACGTAATAATAGTTAGCTGGATTTACAGCACAATTGTCAATCTCTAAAACTAAACCATCATCATAAAACAGATATGTTATTCCTCGATACGTGTTGACACCAGCTGTCAAAGAGTTGTTTCTATTATCAAAAGTAGGTACAGGTTTAGGATAGCCGGGTTGAAGCCTAAATGTTTGATGTTCAACGAGATACTGTTTAGTACCGACTATCATAACGATGTAGGAATTTGGTTTTTGATAAACAGCTGTCACATCAAACTCCTTAGGTAAGTGCTCTACCCAAGTGGGTATGAAAAAGGGAGAGTTTATTTCCCTATCTACTAAATCTATAATCCATACCCATTCTCTATAAAACACATATAATGCATTATTAACTACCATAAATGTGTTAACGTTTTTCAGTTTACAGAGGTCAGGAACAATACTCGGCACAGGTCTACCGGATTCATACTGAGGAGTTGTTGATGGCGTAGGTCGAGGTGATGATGGCGTAGGTCGAGGTGATGATGGCGTAGGGCGAGGTGATGATGGCGTAGGTCGAGGTGATGATGGCGTAGGTCGAGTCGATGATGGCGTAGGTCTAGGTGTTGAAGGCTTAGGCCGAGGTGTCGAAGAAGGAAGCAGCGGTGGTGACGGCTGAGGTTTTGGTCGTGACGACGGAGGACCATATCGTTTCTTGGCTTCAGCAATATCATTATCGTTCAAATCGAGCGGTGGATGATAGGGATTGTAAAGTGCATACATTACAGCGTTTTTATCGTTTATGTGATATATTCCCAACGTGTGTCCAATTTCGTGAATGAGTACGTAATACAGACTGTTGACCGTTTCATCACCAGTGAAATTCGTTTTCGTAGACCATTGTAAGTCGTCGTTAATGTGAATTTCAGGACGAAGATCCTTACTAGGATGGAAGGCATGTGCTAAAACACGGTCATTTGTCACGAAATCGTCATTACAATCCATATCGAGAAGTTGAAATTTATGGTATCCTCTCTGATTAGTTATTAAGATATCTGGTTGTTTTATATCTCTTGAGAAAGTGAGGCCAGATATAGATGCCCATTTTTCAAAAGCCCTATATGCAATTTCTATAGCCTTTAGGTCCATGGTGTTATAATTCCATGTTAAATGTGTTTTGTTCCACTTGTTCAACTCTTCAGAGTACGTTATATCTGCAACTCCGCATCGCGGTGTCCTCATTAAAATCAAATTGTCATTGTCTAACTTTGAAGATACATTAAGTCCATAATTAGCTTGAAACATGGCAAGAGCTTCTTCGAAAACTCGTTTGTCTTGTAGTGTGTTGCTCTTACACGATAGATATCCATACTGCTTTAGATAATTAATTGCCATTTCTTGATCGTCGTCGTCGTTCACCATCATAACCTCTGCCCAGCCACAGAGGGCAATGGTTAAAATAATTACAAGCCGTAGCATGTTGAAGTTTCAACAACATGGTCTTGGCAGTGATGCAGCCGCTTATATACCCCGTCGATGACGTAAGCTGTTGCAATCGACACCTCCCCTCTCCTCCATTTTCGTCTGATGCGTAGCAATTAACATATTTACAGCCTGAAACCAAAGAAGTGTTGAGAGAAAAGAAAGGAAATTCTATTTGGTTATCATACGAAAACTTAAATGTGTTATACCTTTTGTGATGTCTTCTTAAATGTTTCACACAAGCTGTCACATTATGCTGCTTCATATTTCCATCAGAAGATTGGCAAGTATGCCAACGTTCACAAGATTGTAAACGTAAACAAAAACACGAATATGAACGCAAACGTGAATGTGAACGTAAACGTAAACGTGATCGTAAACGTAGAAGTGATCGTAATCGTAAACGTGAATGTGAACGAAAATGCAAACGTGAACGTGAACGTGAATGGATACACTTAATTTGTGAAATTGTTACCTATTAATAAACAGTACGACAGAGGCAACTCTAATAGTCTTAACAATTTATACAATGTGGATGTAAATTAACAAAGACACAGGAAAAAATGATATGTAAACAAAAAGAATATATAGAATTTTTAAGTGGAGAGGAAAATAATGTCAGTTGTGCATAAAAAATTTAAATTACGTAAAAAATCCACAAATCATGACGGAACATGACCAATTGACAGACGAAATGAAGTTAATTATACAAAAAGGACACCCATCACTAATCATAATGACAAAAGAAATTCAAAAAAAAAACCTTGTCAATTCGAACAAACTGATTGTAAAATAGGAGAAAACATCTGTAAACAAAGATTATGTTGGAACGTGAAAGCCTCAGGATAGGTGACGTAAGCAAAAAAAACTACAATCAACAGTGGAAATCAAGTCATTAAAGCATAAAAATGTACCCCCATATGTAAAGGACACCTTAACAAGAAATACAAACTGTAAAAAATTGGTAAAAAGAAGGCCTAAAAAATTAAAATCATGTAAAAACTACACAAATTATTATTAAAATGTCTAATTGAACACGATAGGTGATAGGTTGCTCCTCGCTCTCCAACATTTGCCAACGTTCCATCGTAGCTGATCGTTGTCCAAAAGCAACAACAAGAATAAAACTACGCCACAAAACCTTTATGTACAGTCATGGCCATCTTCCTCATGACGCATGATCATTATCATACTCGTTCAAGGCTAGTTATACTTTAGTGCATTAAAGCCTTAACTTCACTAACTAGAATCCGAATAAAAAGTCTGTCATTTCACTAAATTGACAGATAACTTTAACATTTCCCTCAGGTTCACCAACAGTATTATAAAATAATATGAGAAAGACTGTAAATTATCAAATTTTGGTATGTATTAATCATATCTTACATGTCATACATGTTGAGTCACGAATATGTGTCATTGGTACCAGATAAAAAGGTGACGTCAGCAAGTCATGTTTGAACAGGCCTCACCGAGGAAGAATTGCAACACAAGTTGAAATATTTAGAATACAGTTTTATTTAACTTTTCTTTCAAAAATGTACAAAATTGTGAGAAACGTTCGTGGTCCCTCCGAGGATCATCTCCCTCATTCCACTGTCCAAGTTCGACCTTGCAATAAGCACAACGAACAATATCATCGTATCCCGTGTAATAAAATCCCTCGGAGGCCAAAAGCGTCGGATTCATGAAAGACACAGTCCATCTTCCATATGTTTTCAAACGATCACTTTCCTTTTTCATATTGAGAACACGCCACTTTGTACGAGGACAAGCGTTCGAAGACATGATAACGTTTCTTCTTCTTCACCTTCTGATCTTCAACTGTTCCAAGATGACTACCAATACTATATCCCTCAGGTCTAAACGTTTCAGAATTCAAACAAAAAAGGTTTTAAACTAGCAAAGAAATTATGAAAATAATTATTTGTGCACAAAAATTACGTAACAATATGACAATACTGAGTAGAGAGGCTCAGGATAGGTATCACCCTCAAAACACGATCCATCGTGAACAGTAGACAAGGGGATTCGAAACCGTTTATGCGTTTAAAATGTACACCTGTATGATAATGACAGTCTTAATAGTACATACAAAATAAAAAAATGGGCGAAAATAATGTCAGTTATGCATTAAAAATGAAAATTACGTAAACAAAATTCACAAATCATAATTGAACATGTCCAATTGGCAGAGAAAATGATGCCATTTATACATTTAAAATGCGAAATGTTTACGTATTACTAAACAACAGGACAAATACAACTCTAAGAGCCTTAACAATTTTAACAATATGGCTGTAAACTAACAAAGGAATAGGAAAACACAACTCTAAACAAAGGGATTATATAGAACATGTCTAGCAAAAACTACTAAATTAATCCACAAATCATGTCCATCGACACAGGAAATGAAGTCGTTTCTACATTTAAAATTACGAAAGTCTTCTGGTTGGGTGACGGTAGGAATGAAAGAAAGACAAATAAGTGATGAAACAATATTTATTTTGTCACATGATATAGCGAACAAAACTGGAAAAATTAAAATGGGTCTTCATCCAAATTCTTAACACCATCACATTCTGTAGTGCACATGCCATATGTGAAGCAGTATGAAAAAAACATTTGACGTCACATTGTCTTAATTTACTCAGCTTAGGGCAGCTGACATCATCAAGGTTAGTAACACTTCTTTGCAGTAGTTTTTCAAAAAATTTTGCTTTTTCTAGTCCCTTGCAATAAAGTTTGTCTTCACACTGTAAAGCACTCTCTAGTATAGATTTCAATGCCACATATGGTATGTATCCAAGCTGCCAAGGGATTCCGTGAAGATACGATTCTGCATACTCCTGGCACCGACCGTCCGGAAAAACACCAGCTGGCGGTTCAAGCATAAAGTGTCCAATTCTCCCATCGTGTGAGATCAGTGCCACCTCCTTCGCCACGAACTGCTTGGATTCAGACTGAAATCCCTGGACATCTATGATGACAAAATTATCATAAGACATTGGTAAAGATGTTAGTGAGAGTGGTATTATTCAATACTTCTATCGTGGAGAAGTAAACAGTAGGCTTCTGATTTTAACTCCTCGTTCTGCTACGAGCAGTCAATGACAAAAGACTGGCATGTGATTGATAAAGTCACTCCTTTTAAGTAGCGGACAGCTGGCACGCTTTTGATAACAAAGAGCTATGCAATAATTATCATCCTCGTTTTCCAGAGTCCATTGCTAGTTTAAGGGTGCAGCGCTATGTTTTAGGAGAGACGGTGGCAATGTTAATGGCGCGCAAACGAGTATGATAATGATCATGCGTCATGAGGAAGATGGCCATGACTGTACATAAAGGTTTTGTGGCGTAGTTTTATTCTTGTTGTTGCTTTTGGACAACGATCAGCTACGATGGAACGTTGGCAAATGTTGGAGAGCGAGGAGCAACCTATCACCTATCGTGTTCAATTAGAAATTTTAATAATAATTTGTGTAGTTTTTACATGATTTTAATTTTTTAGGCCTTCTTTTTACCAATTTTTTACAGTTTGTATTTCTTGTTAAGGTGTCCTTTACATATGGGGGTACATTTTTATGCTTTAATGACTTGATTTCCACTGTTGACTGTAGTTTTTTTTGCTTACGTCACCTATCCTGAGGCTTTCACGTTCCAACATAATCTTTGTTTACAGATGTTTTCTCCTATTTTACAATCAGTTTGTTCGAATTGACAAGGTTTTTTTTTTAATTTCTTTTGTCATTATGATTAGTGATGGGTGTCCTTTTTGTATAATTAACTTCATTTCGTCTGTCAATTGGTCATGTTCCGTCATGATTTGTGGATTTTTTACGTAATTTAAATTTTTTATGCACAACTGACATTATTTTCCTCTCCACTTAAACATTCTATATATTCTTTTTGTTTACATATCATTTTTTCCTGTGTCTTTGTTAATTTACATCCACATTGTATAAATTGTTAAGACTATTAGAGTTGCCTCTGTCGTACTGTTTATTAATAGGTAACAATTTCACAAATTAAGTGTATCCATTCACGTTCACGTTCACGTTTGCATTTTCGTTCACATTCACGTTTACGATTACGATCACTTCTACGTTTACGATCACGTTTACGTTTACGTTCACATTCACGTTTGCGTTCATATTCGTGTTTTTGTTTACGTTTACAATCTTGTGAACGTTGGCATACTTGCCAATCTTCTGATGGAAATATGAAGCAGCATAATGTGACAGCTTGTGTGAAACATTTAAGAAGACATCACAAAAGGTATAACACATTTAAGTTTTCGTATGATAACCAAATAGAATTTCCTTTCTTTTCTCTCAACACTTCTTTGGTTTCAGGCTGTAAATATGTTAATTGCTACGCATCAGACGAAAATGGAGGAGAGGGGAGGTGTCGATTGCAACAGCTTACGTCATCGACGGGGTATATAAGCGGCTGCATCACTGCCAAGACCATGTTGTTGAAACTTCAACATGCTACGGCTTGTAATTATTTTAACCATTGCCCTCTGTGGCTGGGCAGAGGTTATGATGGTGAACGACGACGACGATCAAGAAATGGCCATGTTGTTGAAACTTCAACATGCTACGGCTTGTAATTATTTTAACCATTGCCCTCTGTGGCTGGGCAGAGGTTATGATGGTGAACGACGACGACGATCAAGAAATGGCAATTAATTATCTAAAGCAGTATGGATATCTATCGTGTAAGAGCAACACACTACAAGACAAACGAGTTTTCGAAGAAGCTCTTGCCATGTTTCAAGCTAATTATGGACTTAATGTATCTTCAAAGTTAGACAATGACAATTTGATTTTAATGAGGACACCGCGATGCGGAGTTGCAGATATAACGTACTCTGAAGAGTTGAACAAGTGGAACAAAACACATTTAACATGGAATTATAACACCTTGGACCTAAAGGCTATAGAAATTGCATATAGGGCTTTTGAAAAATGGGCATCTATATCTGGCCTCACTTTCTCAAGAGATATAAAACAACCAGATATCTTAATAACTAATCAGAGAGGATACCATAAATTTCAACTTCTCGATATGGATTGTAATGACGATTTCGTGACAAATGACCGTGTTTTAGCACATGCCTTCCATCCTAGTAAGGATCTTCGTCCTGAAATTCACATTAACGACGACTTACAATGGTCTACGAAAACGAATTTCACTGGTGATGAAACGGTCAACAGTCTGTATTACGTACTCATTCACGAAATTGGACACACGTTGGGAATATATCACATAAACGATAAAAACGCTGTAATGTATGCACTTTACAATCCCTATCATCCACCGCTCGATTTGAACGATAATGATATTGCTGAAGCCAAGAAACGATATGGTCCTCCGTCGTCACGACCAAAACCTCAGCCGTCACCACCGCTGCTTCCTTCTTCGACACCTCGGCCTAAGCCTTCAACACCTAGACCTACGCCATCATCGACTCGACCTACGCCATCATCACCTCGACCTACGCCATCATCACCTCGCCCTACGCCATCATCACCTCGACCTACGCCATCATCACCTCGACCTACGCCATCAACAACTCCTCAGTATGAATCCGGTAGACCTGTGCCGAGTATTGTTCCTGACCTCTGTAAACTGAAAAACGTTAACACATTTATGGTAGTTAATAATGCATTATATGTGTTTTATAGAGAATGGGTATGGATTATAGATTTAGTAGATAGGGAAATAAACTCTCCCTTTTTCATACCCACTTGGGTAGAGCACTTACCTAAGGAGTTTGATGTGACAGCTGTTTATCAAAAACCAAATTCCTACATCGTTATGATAGTCGGTACTAAACAGTATCTCGTTGAACATCAAACATTTAGGCTTCAACCCGGCTATCCTAAACCTGTACCTACTTTTGATAATAGAAACAACTCTTTGACAGCTGGTGTCAACACGTATCGAGGAATAACATATCTGTTTTATGATGATGGTTTAGTTTTAGAGATTGACAATTGTGCTGTAAATCCAGCTAACTATTATTACGTTAAGAATATTTTCCCCGGGATTCCCCCAAAAATAGATAACGTGTTTAGGTATACAGATGGGTTTTTATACTTCTTCCAGGATAATAAAGTAATACAATATAGTGAATTTAACAACACCGTTGTTAATACCTTTAAGAATAGTCTTGAACTATTTGGAATAGATTGTCCACCTAAAAAGGGATTGATTAATGAAATTAAATCACTTGTATCTAAACTTTGATCGTTGGTCTTTTTACTAATTATGTGAACATCTGTGCTCCAAGCTATCCTACAGATTGTGCAAATAATAGACTATGTTTGTATGATTCTCCATCTGTGAATGAAATAAACTTTCTTATGATACATAAAAATGTACAACTTGATAATCTTGAAATAAACAATCTTTACTAACATTTTTCTTTGTCTTTCCTTTTACGTTCAACCTTTCCTTTTAGGAGTTGCTGAGCCTTCATCCTGTTATGGTGGGTATAACATTTTATTATTTTGAGGGTTTAGCTTTAGTGGGGATGGGGTTTATTTTTGCCCTGTTTAACATTTGCTATAACAAACCAATAAATTCTGAGTTTGTTAGGGATGATCGTTTCGTAATTTTATTGTATAAATGGCTTCATTTCCTCTGTCTATGTATATGTGATTTTTTAAATTTAAATACAAAGACGACAATATTTTTATCTTCTGCTTTGTTTTCACTTGCGTTCTCCCATATCTTTTTTATTTTACAAGCAGTTTGCATTGATTGCAGTTGTGTTTGTCCTAATGGTTCCAACATACTCTTTCTTACAGATGGTTTTTTTCTGTTTGCAGACATATTGTGTCCTCTCATCCTATCCTATAAAATATAACTCTCCAATGATATGGGATACCAATCAGATCTTTGGAACTGTGACGAATTCTTAGCTGTCATAAATTATTTTATTTTTAGGATTTGCCCAGTTTAACTATGACTATAGTGGTACTTATTCATACATTTGACGTAACAAAGCAAGTTTGTTAGGGCGAAAAAACATTTATAATAGCTTAAATTGTCCATTTTTGCAAAAATAAAACGTTTGAGATCCTGTTCTTAGACACTTGTTAAAGCATCAATATCTAAAAAGTAATTTTTAAGTGGGTTAGATTGGTTGTGGGGTGAAAAAACACCCTCTAGATTATTTATAATGGCTTATCTAGTCCATCTGTGGAAAAACTTGTGTAACCTTTAAAACCACCCCTTACATAAAATCAATCCTTTTTGGGAGTTTAAATCATGTCAGATGGTTGATATCACTCAGTATGATTTTTTATTGTTGAAAAATAAATTTTTAACGGGTTAGATTGGAAGTAAGGGCGAAAACTACCCTCTAGAAGATTTACAGTGGCTCAAGTTGTTCATATCTGCAACAATCTGGGTGACCTTGAAAAATTACCCCCTTCATAAAATTAAATCATTTAGGGGTGTAAATCATGTCAGATAGTCAATATAACTCTGTAAGTTGTTTATATGCCTAAAAAATAATTTTTAATGGTTTAGACTGCAAGTGGGGGTGAAAACTACCCTCCAGACGATTTACAGTGGCTCAAGTTGTCCATATCGGCAAAAACATGGGTGACCTTGAAAACCACCCCCCTCATAAAATTAAATAATTTTGGGGTGTAAATCATGTCAGATAGTTAATATTGCTCTGTAAGATGTTTATATGTCGAATAAACAATTTTAAATGGGTTAGATTGGTAGTTGGGGTGAAAATCACCCTCTTGTTACGGGTGATCATATAGTCTTAATTCTATCACCTAAACATTATACTACTAGATTTTAAAATTTATATTTATTTTTATTTCTTAAAACTACCCCTCTAGTGGGGTTGAAATTTAATTCATAAGGGCATAACTCTTTTTTGTGTAACATTTATTTATTTAATTTTGTTACTACTCTGTCAGATATACAAATTAATAATATATTCTAATATTCCATGATTCAGCAGGAAGTGAAATCCATTGCAGACAATGTTGAACCACAGGAAAGTATGTACAATTTGACAATGTACGAACTGTTGAAGGACGATCTTCAAATAAACCATTGTTACTAACATGTTTTAGTTATGTTTATTTCAAAAAGAGGAACGGGGCAACCTTGATTGCTTCTTTCTTTTTTACGTTTAGCCTAGAACCATAATCCTCGTATCCTACATATCGTTTTCATAAAATTAGATTAAGCAAATGGATTCTAGGTCATCGTGTTATGGTGAGTATGCATTTATTATTACAAGTTTCAGTTGCATATGTCAAAGGTTATCTTGCAGATGCACGCAAATAGGATCTTCCTGTGTTCAAGGAGGTGACGGCGAGGTTATCTGGAGTGCTGATGTAGCTTATCAGCTAGCAACATTATTGTTTGCAATATATAACTTCATTTCAGATTCAAAGAATTATGATAGGCTTATGTTAGACTAGGCCCTCGCCTATTATAAATATGGAATAATCGATAGGCCTATTTGGAATACACTTACGCTTTGTTTTTAAAACAAAATATTACTGCCTATTTGGAATACACTTACGCTTTGTTTTTTAAGACAAAATATTACTGCCTATTTGGAATACACTTACGCTTTGTTTTTTAAGACAAAATATTACTTTTTTTTTGTTTTGTTTTTTGGGTTTTGAGTTTATTTAATGAGGATAGGCTACCAGGTTTTGGCCTACGCCTATAATCAATAGACCTATATGGAATACACTTACGCTTTGTTTTTTTAAAACAAAATATTACTATTATTCATTTTTTGGAGGGTTTTGAGTTTATTTAATGAGGATAGGCTAGCCAGATTTTGGCCTACGCCTATATTCGATAGGCCTATATGGAATACACTTTATTTTTTTATATTTAACGGTCATAGCACCTCTCAATTTGTTTATATGATTTTTGTTTTTTAATTTTTTTAATTTTATTTTTCTGTTGTTGAGGTGGTTGGTGTGATGACGTCACAGAACATAATCGTAGCATTACTACTGGCGTTTGTTGAAACTATTGTTGGACGACAGTCGAAACAATTGCTTGTCAATAATTGTAGCGATTGTTAAATTATTGTGGAATCAATAGTTTGGACGATTGTTGAAACTATTGATGGTCTATTGTTTAAACTATCATTGAAACGAATGGTAGACGTTTGTTGAAACGATTTTTAGACGTTTGTTGTAATTAATGTTCATGATTGTTGAAACGATTGATCTTCGGTTGTTGAAGTGATAATTGGACGATTGTTGGAAAGATTGTTAGAGATATTGTTTTCCGATTGTTATAACGAATGTTGTTATATTGTATAAACTGATGTTTGAGATAGTTGATACTATTGTAAAAGATTGTTAAAACGATTGCTGGACGAATGTGTAAACGATTGTTAAATGATTGTTGAAACTATTGTCGGACGGTTCAAGATACAATTGTTGTACGATTGTTTGAATCATAAGTACGTGAATGTTAACACGATTGTTAGACGAATGTTGAATCGATTTTATACGATTTTGAAAGGACTGTGTGACAACTGTTGAAACTATTGTTGGTTTTTGTTAAAACGTTTCGTGGTCAATTCTTTCAGATGTTGTCGGCCGCCTGTTCAACCGATTTTTGACGATCGTTCAAATGATTTTTGGACGATTGTTGAAACTATTGATGGAAGATTGAGAAACGATTTTTTGATGACTGTTGAAACCTTCTTTAAAACGATAGTTGAATAATTGTTGGAAGATTGTTGGAACGATTGCTGGACGATCGTTAACAATATTTTTAAATGAGCACTCAATCGATTCTTGAATAATTTATGAATTTAAGGTACTCCTGTTGTACGGTTGTTTGATGCTTGTTGTAAGGATTGTTGAAACATCTTTTGAACGAATAATGAAAGGATTGTTGTAGGATTGTTGAACCCACTGTTCGACAATTGTTCAGCGATTGTTGAAAAATGGTTGAAACGCTTGTTGTACGATTGTTAGAAAATTTTTGTTCATTGTTGAAACAATTGTTGGACGATTGTTGAAGCTATTGTTGGAAGATCGTTGATGCGATTGGTGGACGAATGTTGAAACAATTGTTCTACGATTTTTCAAGCGATTATTGAACCGACTGTTTGAAATTATTCTTGGAAAATTGTGAGAAATATTGTTGGCCAGTTGTCTTAATGATTTTTTGAATATTGTTGAAACAATTGTTATGATTGTTGGGTTATTTTTGAAAATATTGTTTAAAGATTTTTAAACGAATGGATGGCGATTGATGAAACAATTGTTACATGATCGTTGAGACAATTCTTGGACGATTGTTGTATGGATTTTTGGAGGATTCAAGAATCGATTGTTGTACGATTGTTTGAACGATATTTAGACTACCTTTAAGACGAATGTTAGACTATTATTGGACGATTGTCGAATCGATTGCTCGACGATTGTTGAAATGAAAGTTAGACGAGTCGTGTAATTGTTTAATAATTCTTGGTCGATTGTTGAATCGAATGTATGACGATTGTTATAACGGTTGTTGGACTTTTATGAAACTTTTCTTGGACAATTGTTGAAATGATTGTTGGACGATTGTAGAAACGAAATTTGGACGATGATTGAAGCGTTAATTGGGCGATTTTTGAGGGGATTGTAGGAAGATAGTTGGAAAAATGTTTGGCTAATTGTATAATGCTGAAACGACATGTGTTGAAACGATTATTGGATGTTTGTTGATATGAATGTTGAACGATTGTTGAAACCATATTTCGACGATAGTTGAAGCGTTAATTGGGAGATTTTTGAGACGATTGTTGTAAGATAGTGGAAATTTTTTTTGCCAATTGTTTAATGTTGAAACAAGTGTAGAAACGATTGTTGGACGTTAGTTGAAATGAATGTTGAACGATTGTTGGAACGATATTTTGACGATTGTTGAAGCGATAACTAGGCGATTGTTGAAAAGATTGTTGCAAGAGAATTGGAAATATTTTTGTTCGATTGTTTTATCGATTATTCGAATATAATTGAATAATTGTTGGACGATATTTCAAACGATTGTTGGACTATAGTTGAAACAATTGTTGAATGATTGTTAAAACGATTGGTGGACGATTGTACGAACTATTGTTAATGACTGTTAAAACTATTGTTGGACGATGGTTAGCTTTCTTGGACAATTCAAGAATCGAATGTTGTACGACTGTTTGGACGATAGTTTGTCTACTGTTGAAACGATTGTAAGACGATTGATGAAGAATTGTTTGAATGATTGTTGAAACAACGTCTTTACGTTTGTTTAAATGTATAATGACTGATTGTTGGACAATTAATGAAACGATTGTTGGGAGATAGTTTCAACGGTTGTTGGATGTTTGTTAGAAAATTTGTTTTGCCTAATGTTCAAACGATCATGTTGCGATTGTTAAAACGAATATTAGACGATTGTTGAAACGAATGTTACATAATTGTGGAATACATTTTTGGAAGACCTTCAAGCTATTAATTGACGTTTGTTGAAGCGAAAGTTGAAACGAATTTTAGACGAATGTGAAACGATTGTTGGACAATTGTTGAAACGATTGTTGGACGATTGGTCCAAACAATGTCGTTCGATTGTTGAATCGATTGTTGAAACTGTTGTTGGACGATTTTGAAACCATATTTGGACGACAGTTGAAACGATTGTTGGTCAATAGTAAAAGATTGCTAAATGATTGTGGAATTGATGTTTTGGACGATTGTTGTAACTATTGATGGACTATTGTTTAAACTATTAATGAAACGAATGGTAGACGATTGTTGAAACGATTGTTAGACCTTTGTTGTAATGAATGTTCATGGTTGTTGAAACGGTTGCTCTTCGGTTGTTGAAGTGATAATTGCACGATTGTTGGAAAGATTGTTGGAGATATTGTTTTCCGATTGTTTCAACGAATGTTGTAATATTGTATAAACTGATGTTGTAGTTAGTTTAAACGATTGTTGAAAGTTTGTAAATTCGATTGCTAGACGAATGTGTAAAAGATTGTTAAATGACTGTTGAAACTATTGTTGGACGATTCAAGAAATGATCTATGTACGATTGTTGGAATGATATATACGCGATGGAAGAAACGATTGTTAGACGATCGTTGAATCGAATTTACGATTTTGAAACGATTGTGTGACGACTGTTGAAACGATTGTGAAACGAATGTTAGACTATTGTTGGAACGATTGTCGGTTTTTGTTTAAACGTCTCGTGGACAATTGTTTCAAACGTTGTCGGACGATTGTTGAACTGATTGTGGACGATTGTTGAAATGTTTGTTGGACGATTGAGAAACGATTTTTTGATGACTGTTGAAACCATCTTTAAAACTATATTTGAATGATTGTTGGAAGATTGTTTGAACGATTGTTGGACGATCGTTAAAAAATTTTTGAAATGAGCACTCAATCGATTCTTGAATAATTGATTAATTTAATTTAGTCCTATTGTTGAACGATTGTTTGATGCTTGTTGTTAGGATTGTTGAAACAACTTTTGAACGAATAATGAAAAGGTTATTGAACGATTGTTGAACCCATTGTTGGACAGTCGTTAAACGATTGTTGAAAAATGGTTGAATCGCTTGTGGTACGTTTGATAGAAGTTTTTGTTAGATTGTTGAAACAATTGCTGGACGATATTTGATCGATTGTTGAAGCGATTGGTGAACGGTTGTCGAAACGACTGTTCTGCGATTTTTCAAGCATTAATGGACGACTGTTGAAATTATTGTTGGAAAATTGTGTGAAATATTGTTGGCCAATTGTTTTAACGATTGTTGGAATATTCTTCAAACAATTGTGTAACGATTGTTGGACTATTTTTGAAAATATTGTTTAAAGATTTTTAAACGAATGGAAGGTGATTGATGAAACAATTGTTAAATGATTGTTGAGACTATTGTAAGGATTTTTGGAGGATTCAAGAAACGAATGTTGTACGATTGTTTGAACGATATTTAGACTACTTTTGAGACGAATGGTAGACTATTATTGGACTATTGTCGAAACGATTTCGCGACGATTTCGCGACGATTGTTTAAATGAAAGTTAGACGAGTCGTGTGATTGTTTAAGATTTGTTGGTTGATTGTTGAAACGAATGTTTGACGATTGTTATAACGATTTTGGACTTTCGTTGAAACGTTTCTTGGAGAATTGTTGAGATGATTGTTGGACGATTGCTGAAACGAAATTTGAACGATTGTTGAAAAATATTGTTGGAAAATATTTGAAAATTGTTTCGACATTGATTAATGTTGAAACTACATGTGTTGAAACGATGGTTCGGCGTTTGTTGAAATGAATGTTGAACGATTGTTGAAACGATATTTCGACGACTGTTGAAGCGATAATTAGGCGATTGTTGATAAGATTTTTGGAGGATAGTTGGACAAATTTTGGCCAATTGTTTAATGTTGAACGACAAGTGTTGAAACGATTGTTGGACTTTAGTTTGAAATGAATGTTGAACGATTGTTAAAACGATATTTTGACGATTGTTGAATCGATAACTAGGCGATTGCTGAGAAGATAGTTGGAAATATTTTTCGCCGATTGTTTTATCGATTATTAGAATATTGTTGAATAATTGTTGGACGACATTTGAAACGATTGTTTTACTATTGATGAAACAATTGTAGAATGATTGTTAAAACGATTGTAGAAACAATTCTTAATGATTGTTGAAACTATTGTTGGACCATTGTTGTTAGGTTTTTTGTACTATTCAAGAAACAAATGTTGTACCACTGTTAGAACGATAGTTTGACTACTGTTGAAACGATTGTTAGACGATTGTTGTAAAGT
This sequence comes from Ectobius pallidus, assembly GCA_964059195.1. Lineage (NCBI taxonomy): Eukaryota > Metazoa > Arthropoda > Insecta > Blattodea > Ectobiidae > Ectobius > Ectobius pallidus. The sequence continues at coordinate 43,705,353 of CAXKWD010000008.1, forward strand.
TGTTTGAATGATTGTTGAAACAACGTTTGGACGATTGTTGAAACAATTCTTGGAGAATTATTGAAACGTTTGTTGGGAGATAGTTTCAACGGTTGTTGGACGTTTGTTAGAAAATATGTTTTGCCTAATGTTGAAACGATCGTGATGAGATTGTTAAAACGAATATTAGACGATTGATGAAACGAATGTTACATAATTGTCGAATACATTTTTGAACGACCTTGAAGCTAATAATTGACGTTTGTTAAAGCGAAAGTTGAAACGAATTATAGACGAATGTGAAACGATTGTTGGACAATTGTTGAAACGATTGTTCTAAACAATGTCGTTCGATTGTTGAAACTGTTGTTGGACGATTTTGAAACGATATTTGGACAGTCGAAACGATTGTTGGTCAATAGTAAAATATTGCTAAATGATTGTGGATTTGATGGTTTGGACGATTGTTGAAACTATTGATGGACTATTGTTTAAACTATTATTGAAACGAATGGTAGACAATTTTTGAAACGATTGTTAGACGTTTGTTGTAATGAATGTTCATGATTGTTGAAACAATTAATTTTCGGTTGTTGAGTGATAATTGGATTGTTGGAAAGATTGTTGGAGATATTGTTTTCCGATTGTTGTAATATTGTATAAACTGATGTATGAGATAGTTGATACGATTGTAACACTTTGTTAAAACGATTGCTGGACGAATGTGTAAACGATTGTTAAATGATTGTTGAAACTATTGTCGGACGGTTCAAGAAACGATTGTTTGAATCATAAGTTTGTGAATGTTGAAACGATTGTTAGACGAATGTTGAATCGATTTTATACGATCTTGAAAAGATTGTGTGACAACTGTTGAAACGATTGTGGAACGAATTTTAGAGGATTGTTGAAACGATTGTTGGTTTTTATTGAAACGTTTCGTGGACAATTGTTTTAGATGTCGGACGATAGTTGAACCTATTGTTGACGATTGTTGAAATTATTTTTGGACGATTGTTGAAACTCTTTTTGGTAGATTAAGAAGCGATTTTTTGATGACTGTTGAAACCTTCTATAAAACGATAGTTGAATAATTGTTGGAAGATTGTTGACGATCGTTAACAATATTTTTGAATGAGCAGTCAATCGACTCTTGAATAAATTAATAATTCAAGGTACTCCTGTTGTTGAACGGTTGTTTGATGCTTGTTGTAATGATTGTTGAAACATCTTTTGAACGAATAATGAAATGATTATTGAACAATTGTTGAACACATTGTTGGACAATTGTTCAACGATTGTTGAAAAGGTTGTGGTACCATTGTTAGAAAATTTTTGTTTGATTGTTGAAACAATTCTTGAACGGTTGTTGGACGATTTCTGAAAATGTTTTAGGAGATAGTGTGAAATATTGTTGGCCAATTGTTTTAACCATTATTGGAATATTGTTGAAACAATTGTGTAACGTTTGTTGGACTATAATTAAAAATAGCCCAACAACCGTTACACAATTGTTTCAACCATATTCCAAAAATCATTAAAAGAACTGGCCAACAATATTTCTCACAATCTCCCAAGAATAATAATTGGTTTGCAAATGGTGGACCAAACGCACAATTCAAAAATGGTTATTTTAAAATGTCATAATTCATGTCCGCTAACGCAAGATTTTATCGTTTTATAATCCGATTTTACGTTATACAAGATGTTATGATACAGGATTTTGCATTATTGCTGTAATAGGAAACGATCAAGGTCAAACGTCAGCAAATTCTGCATTCCTGCGTATCGAGTTACATTCCGTACGTGTTATAACCAACACTTTGTTTTGCCACACTTACGTGGTCACATGATTCAGTATGTCGGATGGCGCTCAATTTAAAAATTACAAATGTTTAAAGCTCTAAAAAATTTAAAAATGACAAATGGTAGATGGTGGGCGATTTGAAAAGTCAAGTTGGTGGAATGCGTACGATATTACAATTTCAATTGGCGGAAGATGGAAAATTTAAAATATGAATATTGGTAGAAGGTGGGCTGATCACGTCATTGGTGGGATTCTGATGTCATAATTCAAGATGGCGGATTTCAAAATGTATAACCATTTAAAATTGTATATTGGTAGAAGGTGGAGGATTGGAAAATTCAAACTGTTGGTAAATTTGAATATTGCGAATTCAATATGGCAGACCAAGCGCACGATTTGAAAATTACAAATGGTAGAAGGTGTGGGAAATTTAAAATTATACTTCGACTTTGGTTAGTGAGTACAACGTTGTTTGCATGTAAGCATATTACAGCCGTAACAGTATATGTTCAAGGTCACGCGTCTCATACCACACCGGGTGACATTACGCAACGTCATCAGTTTTCTATCATACATGATTACATTCTATGATTATCGTCCTTCTCTCCCTTTCTTTGGCTTCTAACATGAGATTTAAAATAAATGTTTATTATGAAATGGAGCGATGGTCACTCAAGGAGTTAAGAAGATGGTACATTTTTATCTCAAATTTCAACTTTGAATATAATTCATTTTATATTTTTATTCAACATTGAAAGTAAAATTTATTCAGCGAGAGGTTTGCGACCGGATGTACATCTCATATATCGCAATGACAGCAGTTTTTTCAGTCGTATCTTCAAACAAAAGGTTAATTTCACAATGTATTTATTCTTATACAAGAAATGAATTATCTGCGGATAATGCTGAATCAACAAATTCTATATTTATGATGTCACGGCCTACGTAATGGTCACATGATTCATGATAGCTGACCACGTGAACAATATGAAATTGTAAAATTGGTGGAAGGAGGGAAATTTGAAATTGTATATTTCGAATTAATGCTTACTTCTTATTATATATGTCAGAAAAATCAAAAGACTTCTGGCGGTAGATTTGAAAATGTATTGTTAATGAATAAATAATCATTAGATTCTACCAATACACCAAAGGCTTATATGTACATAGACAACAGACACTTAAATTGTACTAAGCTAACTTTTTGTGTTTGATATAATTACTTTATAAACTGTGCTTTATATGAATACACGAAGGAAACGCTTTCTACAAACTGGCTACGTAAAAAAGGACGTAATTTAACACAAGTTTTAATTGGATCGACTAACATAGTGCACTTGATGTACTTGTTTCTTTTTTAGCAAATGAACTATGTGTAAATGTTCTGATTGTATATTTTAAATTCAAAAAATTGCTTTAGCTTAGGATATAATTATAACGGACAGGTCCATACCATAGTAATTTTTTAAATCCTCTAGATTTTAGTTTTGTATCAAGTTGGTTTCAATAAACATCTGCGTTTCGTTACTTAGTTTGTATACTGTATTAGATTTTAACTAAGCATATAATAAACAATGTAAACATTGTAAATGTTCTTGGCTGCTTCCAAGTTCTATCCTTACGTTTAGTTAATGAGGGTATAAGGTGGTTTTTGAAATATTTTCAATAGACAATTGAAAATGTATATTTCGAAGTAATGCGTAATTCTTATTATAGTTGTCAGAAAAACAAAATGGTATCTAGCGCAAGATTTAAATTACTGAACAAAAGATATTGTGGTGGATTTGAAATAGCTAATATGCTAATATTCGTACGTGATCGTACTATAATTTAAAAATTTATTCTGTGAGAGGTGTGAGGTCGGATGTATTCTTATATTACCGATCAAGTCTGTACACGTTCTGGCCGGAAGTTAAGTAGGTCACACGTGTCAAATTACAGAACAAGCCTGTACATTTCTCATGAGCGAGGCTAACTCATAACATTACTATATATGTTCATCATCATTTTTTCAGCTTCCTCTAAACTCAATGGTGGAGTAATTTTATCCCGTGGTGAGGCTAACTTCATAGCGTCACTATTTTAGTGATGAAGTCACGGCATGATACAATGGTCACATGATACAATATAAAAAACCAAGCGCGCGATTCAAATTTATAAATTCAAAATCAAGATGGTAACATTGCGCACGAGTTGGAAAAAGATATAATTTGAAGATGGTCTGTGTTAGGGCTTGTTGCATGAATATGTCAACATCAGATCCAAATCCGTTTTAACTTTTGCTTTTCATTGTATAATCCACATGTTCTTCCACTTTGCTAATTACTCTTAAGTCCGCTGGATGAAGCCAGGTTTGTATTATCATCGTTAGATCAAGTGGTTGGTTTAACATTTCTCCTTGTTGTACTGCTTTGTATAATATGCCTGCTTTCACTATCTCAATGATAATTGGACTCATTCCTGTTATCATGCACAAAGCTTCATTTGACATGGTTCGGAAAGTTTTGGCAAATTCGTATGTTCATAAGTCCTTACACCCTCTTCTACTTTGTCCGGGTGTAATATTTTGTTGAAGCATTTATTCAAACTGGAGCACCGTAACCATATTGATTGTCATTCATAAGTCCATTTGAAAATACGTAATATTATGTCCTGTTAACTAGTAGTTTTTCGATAACTTTTCCTACGATATGTAGCAAGCTTTTTGATCGAATTTTGAGACTTTGCTGCTGTTTTCTTTTCCTGGTTTTAATATTGGGATTATTATTGCTTTTTTTCCATAGCTTTAAGGAATTTTCCATTCGTTAACAATCCGTTGTACATCGTTGCAAGGGCGCCCATACCCGGGGGCAGGGGGGGCCGTTTTTTTTCTTTTAAGACAATTATTTGAAAGTCAGTAGAGACATAAGTTTGCAGAAGTTTTACCATATCGACACCATGGAAGCAGAATCCACACTTGATTAGAAAAGGGGATCCTGGGGGTTTGGACCCCCAAAAATCAAAACCTAAAATTCTATTTTTGTATTTAAAAAAAATTAATAAATTAAACAATTTTTGTGGGTGTGTCAAATATGATATAGCAGTTATTATGTTTCCATAACATAATGAGTAGGCCTGTTATTTCCATTGTTCCTTGTGTTATTTAACTTTTACTTCCTCTGCCCGTACCATAGGTATTATAGGGAGGAAGTATTGTTTTCGACCCCAAAATTCGAAGTTGAGTTTTTAGCATATATACACGTTTCAAGGCCCCCTGAATCCAAAAATACTATTTTTGGAAACATGTCTGTGTGTCTGTCTGCCTGTGAACACTCTAGCTCCAAAACGGAAAATCATGTGAAAACAAAATTTCGTATTTGGGTCAGGTACCTTCTGAAGATGTGAGGATAATATTGGCGACTATTTTCTCTTATTTTTAAGGAGACTTTACATGAAGAAATTTTCGTTTTTCGCGATTTTCTCGAAAACGGCTCTAACGATTTTCTTTAAATTTTGCACATGGGTTGCTTATACTAAGAGCTAAAACTTTTATTTGAAACATTTTTCCGAGAAAATTTTTTGAAGGGTAGTTATAAGCCACTCACTGTAAATACGCGTTCTTTGCAATACGGCCTCTTGTAACGGAAAATCGTACGAAAACAAAATTTTGTATTTGGGTTAGGTACCTTCTGAGGCTGTGACACTAAGATTGGCGACAACCTTCTCTTATATTTAAGGGGATTTTATATGAAGAAAATTTTGTTTTTTGCGATTTTCTCAAAAACGGCTCTAACGATTTCCTTTGAATTTTGTACATGGGGTTTTTATACCAAGAACAGAAACTTTTATTTGAAACTTTTTTAAAAAAAAATCTCTGAAGGGTGGTTGTATGCTACCCACTGTTTGTAGAAACTATGAACAACTCAATATGCGAACATTCACGGCCTCTTATTCTATATAAGCACATGGAGTGAGAAAGATGTATTGTTGCAAATGCTTACAGTAAAGAAATATCTGAGGGGAATATTCGATAAATTTCGGAAAGTTCAATAAACGTTTGCAGTCACTTGTTTTTTTTTAAATTTATTTATTCTTTTTTTGTTCGGTCATAGCCTGCGTTTTTATCACCGCCGTCTCGAGAATTACACTGCCTGTCCTATGCTTTATTTTAACATGGAGTTCAGCGTATTGCTCAATTGCCTAATTTCTCCAGTAGAGGCGACAGTCCGCACCCAGATTGCTTGAAATTCCAGCATACTTCAGTTTCCAAGTTTTTACTTCAGAGGGTGGTTTCAGTCGCAACATTCAAAGAGGGGGCTATAAGGTATTTATAGCATAATTACCGGGCATAATTAAAATATAAGTCGCCCCTTAAGCTCCGCCCATTCAATATTCCCATTTGCACGGACTGTGTGATGTATTTTGTTTCTGAGCAAAGTAGGGTGACCAACTTTCCTTGTATATTGTCGCAAGTGCCCTTGTATATTGTCGCAAGTGTCCTTGTATATTGTTGCAAGTGCCTTGTACCCGCCTCTGCATATAGTCTAAATAATGCATAACACTAATCACATAGTTAAGTGCGCGAAGCGGAGGCGGCAGCCGTAGCGAAGCGCCCTTGCATTTTCGAATAATGTACGATACACTGTTTGTAGGTTTCGAAAATGTGCCATGTTATATATCCCGTGAGGTTTGTCAGCCTGTCACCGCTCGTCTAGCGGTATGACGTTTAATTAGTTCAATATTTAAACATTTTCCCGAAAATTGTACCCCCGACTTAGGTAATGATTTCTTGTTTACATTGGTATGTCTTAGAGTATGGTAAATAAATTTCCTAACTAGCTTTCAGGGCTATAATAGCATAAAATGTGATTTTCATTAGTTCAGAAACAAATTTCCTACCTAGTTTTTCAGAGCTAAAATAGAGTGAAATGTGATTTTCATTAGTTCAGTATTTAAAAATCTTCCGGGGTGAACCCCCGACTTAGGTAACAATTTCTCGTTTAAGTTGGCATATCTTAGAGTATGGTAAACAAATTTCCTACCTAGTTTTTCAGAGCTAAAATAGAGTGAAATGTGATTTTCATTAGTTCAGTATTTAAAAATTTTCCAGGTGTAACTTCTTAGGTAACAATTTCTTGTTTAAGTTGGCATATCTTAAAGTATGGTAAACAAATTTAATAACTTGTTTTTCAGAGCTAAAATAGCGTAAAATGTGATTTCAACTAGTTCATTATTTAAAGATTTTCCAGGGGTGGACCCCCGACTTACGTAACGATTTCTTGTTTACATTGACACGTAAACAAATTTCCTAACTAGTTTTTCAGTGCTAAAATAGAGTAAAAAGTGATTTTAATTAGTTGAATATTTTAAAATTTTCTGGGGATGGACCCACGACCCCCTTGCTTGGGGGGTATTCCAAATCCCCTGCCACTTCCAATCCTCCCCGAAATTATTTTCTAGCTACTTCATTGTTGCACTTACATTATTATATTATTAATGTAATGTTACAAACTAACCCAAGAAGTTAAAGGGACAAAAAATAAATTAACTACAAATTTGGCCCCCCTAGAAAATATCATATGGGCGCCCTTGCATCGTTGTTACAGATTTTGGTAAGATTTCAAAAACGCATAGTAGTATCTTGCTCGTTATGTCGTCTTCTCCAAGAGCTTATGTGTGCTCATTATGTTCTAAAACATTCATAATTTCTGAATGTGTCAATAACTTATCTCCAGTGTTTATTGGTATATTTGTTTCTTCTCTTAATCTTCTTTGATACTGTATATCTTCTTCTTTATTATCTGCCGGTGTGAAGTAGTTCAAAAGGTGCCTCATACTATCTTGTATACTAGTTGTACTCGTTCCAACGATAAGATCGTTAATACTATGCTTTTCCTTATTTTGTCAGATGTCAGTTAGTATATTTCATTCCATGGATTCCTTCATGTGGTTATGTCACAATATTCTCTCTATGAGTTAAATTTCTGTCTTCGTATTGTTTCTTCGTAATTCCTTTTTGCTTCAAAGTATTGTGCTTTACACATTGAATGTATAGAGTACCTCACTTGGTAATAAACCTAAGAATGTAAATTGTATGACAAAAAGAATAAATTGATGGAAAATAGTGGAGGTTAAGTTAAACAATAGTGGAAAGCTAAGAAACTAATTCATACATGATGGTGTAAATTAGTTAAAATCTATCACTTTGGCACACTATGGATATGGTACCACAATACAAAGCATAATGATTTAGCGCGAGAAATAGCCCAACAACCGTTACACAATTGTTTCAACAATATTCCAAAAATCATTAAAAGAACTGGCCAACAATATTTATCACAATCTCCCAATTTCGTATGACGTCATAAATATAGAATTTGTTGATTCAGCATTATCCGCAGATACATCATTTCATGAATATGAATAAAGAAATTGTGAAATTAACCTTTTGTTTGAAGATACGTTTGAAAAAACTGCTGTCATTGCGATATATGAGATGTACATCCGGTCTCAAACCTCTCGCTGAATAAATTTTACTCTCAATGTTGAATAAAAATATAAAATGAATTATATTCAAAGTTGAAATTTGAGATAAAAATGTACCATCTTCTTAACTCCTTGAGTGACCATCGCTCCATTTCATAATAAATAATTATTTTAAATCTCATGTTAGAACCCAAAGAAAGGGAGAGAAGGACGATAATCATAGAATGTAATCATGTATGATAGAAAACTGATGACGTTGCGTAATGTCACCCGGTGTGGTATGAGACGCGTGACCTTGAACATATACTGTTAGGGCTGTAATATGCTTACATGCAAACAACGTTGTACTCACTAACCAAAGTCGAAGTATAATTTTAAATTTCCCACACCTTCTACCATTTGTAATTTTCAAATCGTGCGCTTGGTACGCCATATTGAATTCGCAATTTTCAAATTTACCAACAGTATGAATTTTCCAATCCTCCACCTTCTACCAATATACAATTTTAAATGGTTATACATTTTGAAATCCGCCATCTTGAATTATGACGTCAGCATCCCACCAATGACGTGATCAGCCCACCTTCTACCAATATTCATATATTAAATTTTCCATCTTCCGCCAATTTAAATTGTAATAGCGTACGCATTCCACCAACTTGAATTTTCAAATCGCCCGCCATCTACCATTTGCCATTTTTAAATTTGTTAGAGCTTTAAACATTTGTAATTTTTAAATTGAGCGCCATCCGACATATTGAATCATGTGACCACGTAAGTGTGGCAAAACAAAGAGTTGGTTATAACACGTACGGAATGTAACTCGATACGCAGGAATGCAGAATTTGCTGTCGTTTGACCTTGATCGTTTCCTATTACAGCAATAATGCAAAATCCAGTATCATAACATCTTGTACAACGTAAAATCGGATTATAAAACGATAAAATCTTGCGTTAGCCGACATGAATTATGACATTTTAAAATAACCATTTTTAATCGTGCGTTTGGTCCACCATTTTGTACCATTATTTTTATTTGAATTTATTTTTCGCGCATAATGGTACATGTTTTTAAGTTTGGTCGCTGGATGGCGCGACCTGCTCTGTGGTGTATGCTTTCGCGGGCGTAGGTCCGCTGGCCTCCCCCTCATCCCTTTGCTACAGCCTCCTGGCGAGTGTTTATCTTTTCTGGCATCAGTTGCGGGCATGGTTTACTTCGGTAATGACGTGTTTTCGTAGTTGCATTTCGTTAGTTTGTTTATATGTAATTTCTTCGGTATTTGTGCTTTCGTTCATGGGATAATGTAGTCCCAGTGTATCCTGCAGGTTTGCAACAGGTTTTTAGTTTATCTTTCTTGTGTTTTAACTTAGTAATTTCGTAACTGTAGAATTCCCTCTTTCTGCGCTTGGTAGCTGGTAGCTTCTCCCATTGATTTGATAGTGTATTTTCAGTAGAATCTTCGTAGAAACCATATGTTCTGTCTCCTTTTGCTTGGGTAGTAATATTTAAAGGGTTAGGTTTATTTGAGTTGCGAGGGATTTCTTAGTAATAGCCAAAGTAGTCGGCGTCATCAAGCTATAACGATGGCGTCTGTTTCTTTCTCTTCTCCCCTGTGCCTGCTTGCAAACCTGATGTGTCGCGGTCTGGTAAGTCATTTTTAAATTCGTGTTTCTTCAATTATTTTGTTTATTTAGCTTTGTGCCATGCCCGTTCTCCTGTCGATCGGGATTTTAAAGGCATCCCGATGGCAGTAATGTTTCCCGCCCTTTTGCTAAATTTTGCCCCTTGTTAATGTTTGCTTGTAGGCCTACATTATATTTTCCCCGGTTTGTTTCGATTCTTTCCTTACAAAATAAAGCCTTCGTCCCTTGTGTCATTTTCCTGGCTAAACCCCTCCCTTTTTCTATTGTAAAGTCCCCTTTTTCTGTGTGTTAATATTAATTTAAATTTGTTATAATGGTTAGGTTGCTCTTTCACCTTGTGATTTTGATATATACAGAATAATTATTTCACCGTAAAGTCCAATTTGTAGGATTATTATTCAAAAGTGTCAATGTAAACAGTGCTGTAAATTACTATTGTTTTTCCATTTCAGGCTAAACCATTTGTAAACTTAATTCTAATCGTAATATTTTTGGCCTAAATTATACTCTGTTATTGTTGCTGAATCAGGAACTTTTACATTCTGTTTTGTGCCCCCTCCGGGATGTCCTACTATACCTATGGGTGGGTCCGTTTTCAGGGAATAGGCTAACTTCTCTGGGGTTGGTTTCCCAAGCTTCCTTCCACACATTTCATCCCTTAGGGCGGGGTTACAATTGGTAACGCCCGAGCGTGGTTATGTCCACGATGCTCTGTTGTTTTTTCCTCTGAATTAAATACTGGTAGTCTGCAGAGTGTGCTTTTTGTCATCTTTTCCCTTTTTGTCTATTAACTTAATTAATATATCAGTTTGTAAAGGTTCTTGAATCATTCTACTGAGTTTTGTACTAATGAAAGATTTTATTTCAGGCACTTGAAGTATTTAAACACTGCTTATTTCAGGCTACTAATATAATCATTTTTTCCAGCATTCATTTTAATTTGTATGGTGTTTATAAAAATACTATGTACTGAAAGAAATTTCATGAATTTTGTATAACTGGTTGTAACTGTGATTTCATGTGGTGCCCGGGTGTGCTGGCTGGCGTTCCGATTGCAACCTATTCTAAGACCTGTGTTGTGATGTTTAGAGTGGTGATACTTTGGCCTGTTGTTACATCAGCTGACAGTTGGTGTCTTGTAAAAGAAGTTCTTTGAATTGTTGTTAATGCTTCAGTGGATCAACTCTGGCCTGGTGAGTTTTCTCCATCTTATTTATTTTGCTGCCCGTGACTAGTTTAAGCTGATGACCTAGATGAGACCAGTGTTTAATATACCCGAATTTAATTTTTTAACAAAAGATGTGTTTGTGCGAGAGTGAAAGTTACCAGATTCAGGCTCATGGAGTAGTGACCATTTGGTGGGAGTTTTGACCTGTCTGTTAAAGGTGAGAGCTTCATGGACTCTCCAGGTACCAGGAGGGGACATGTTGTTTGTTGCTTCATAAATTCATAGATTTATTGGACCATTCAGTATATACAATAGGTCAAGTCAGTAAATAAAATTAATTAATACATTAAACATAAGTTAACATGGTGGAGTGGTCTGCTTCAAGAAACTCCTTAGTCGTATAAAATGGATTCATCAGTAGCCAAGTTTTTGGTGCTCTTGTAAACTTAGTAATAGATAAATTGCGCATTGGGGCAGGTAGCAAATTATAAAATGCAATACCAGTAGATGGAAAGCAGTTTAAAGTTTTAGAGAGTCTATGCCTGCTTACATGTATATTCGTGTTGCTTCTAGTTGCATAGTCGTGTACTTCAATGTTTGTAAGGAAATTACCTTCTCTTTCCTTGATACACACCAGACATTGCAATATATATATATATATATATATATGTTGATAACAGTCAAGATTTGGTTAGCTATAAAAAGAGGTTTGCAATGTACAGTTGCATTGGCATTTGACAAAATTCGCACCGCCTTCTTCTGCAGTTGAAGTACCGTGTGCACTTTGGTGGAGTGGCCCCACAACCTGGTGCCATATAGGATGTGGGATTGAAAGAACGCAAAGGCCAACATAACGAATTCATATGGGAACTCAACCTTCAATTTTCTTAGCAAATATAAAACCCTGCTTAGTTTTGTGCAAAGTGCTGCGATGTGATCATTCCAGCAGAGCTCGGAGTCCAGATTAAAACCCAACAGCTTAACTGAATGGGTTGATACAGCGTCACTGGGAACGTGATTCCTATTTATGGTGAATAGCATTTTTTGAGTTTTTGCCTCATTCAAGACAAGCCCATTTTGTTCAAACCACTTAGATGCTTCATTAACAAGATTGTTTGCAGAGGCCACTGCTAAAGTGGGGTCCTTCTGACTCGTGAACACGGTAGTATCATCAGCATAGATTAGTACACCCTTGTTTAGCTTACAATCTAGATATTCATAGCAACAATGAAAAAGAAAGGCCCCAGGATGGAGCCCTGCGGCACACCAAGTGTCACTCGTAGGGATGCTGACTTCAAACCCTGCCAACTAACGATCTGTGCCATGTCCACTAGATAAGATTGTAGCAATTTCAGAGCACATTCAGTTAAGCCATACTGGGCCAATTTCATCAAAAGAATATCATGTGGTATACACTCGAAGGCACGCGACAGATCACATAAAACTGCTGCAGTAGCACACTTTGCCTCCGAGGACTCAATGATACTTTGGATTAGAGACTCAACTGCGAGAACTGTGGAGCAGCCTTTCCTGAAGCCAAATTGGGCTGGTGTAAGCAGTTGGTGTTGCTCGAAGTAGTTATATAATTGATTAAGTATTAATGCTTCAAAAACTTTAGCGATTACCGGAATTATGGATATTGGTCTATAGCTGGCTACAGAGTCGTGCTGTCCCTTTTTATACACTGGGACCGTTCTGGAGACTTTGAGCACATCAGGAAACACTCCTTCAGCAAAACAACAGTTCATAAGATAGGCCAGAATAGGAGCGATTAGAACAATTAATCTTTTAAGAAACACAGGGGACATATCATAAATATCCTTGGTGGTGCTAGACTTGAAACTGTACACAGTCTTAATTATATTGTCCGTGTTAACTGGTTTCCACATGAAGGGGTCTTGAATTTGGAGAGGTATATGTTCAACACACCTGTTGACAGAGTCGTTATTATCAATATCACTCACCAAATTCATAACCGAATTCAGAAAATAATTATTGAACTCATCAGCCGTTGCGAAATCTGTATCTCTTGCAGAGGATTCAGGTATGGATTGCTTTATCAAGCCCCACGCTGTCTTACAGGGATTAGGAGAACTCATCACAGATCTAGTCACTGCCTCTTGTTTGGCCACTCTCACCTTGATGCGATACTGCTTTCTGAGAGTTCTCAAGAGATGAGTGAGGTTAGGATTACTATTTGATAAGTCCCTTGTTAATAGTAAGTGTTTCTTGAGCTCTCTTAATTCAGGGGTGTACCAGAGTTTTATTGGGACTGAGGTCTTTATGTCCGACATCACTGGCGGAACAGTCCGATCTGTCAGTGGAAAACAGAGATCAAATTTTTCTTTGAAAGCATCAAAGAAGCTATTGAAGGCATCATTGGCTAACAGTCCTTGTGCATTTGCGAACCAGAGTTCAGCCTGGCTTGCGACACATTCATAAAACATATCGAGTTTGGCCGCATTATATAAGCCAGTTCTTACAGTCACCGTTTTATTCACTCGTACAATATTTCGGTCACCCATTGTGCCAAAAGACATCAAGGTGAGCAACACATGATTATGGTCTGCTATTAGGTCCGGTGATACACTCACTTCATATTTCCAGCAGTCAAGATTAGTGAAGAAAGTGTCCATAGACGTCTTGCCCCTGGTGGGTTCCACAATGCTAGCATATAGATTAAAACTACGCAGAATGTTAAGAAAAGTGTGCATGTCCCCAGAGGGATAAAGTAAGTCAATGTTGTGATCGGTTCCAGTAATTATCAAAAGTCCTTTAGAGGTCAAATAATTTAAGCAAGATTCGAGAAGATTGAAAAATCTTTCAACTAGACCATTGGGTGAACGGTACATTGCCACAACTATTATATTGAAGTCTGGCAATACTGCTGCAGTGAATTCACCATTCTTCTCCTCAGAATACATACTCCGGCCTAGGCAGGTGTGCCTAATCGAATTTTTAACATAAACAGCAACATCACCGCATGAATTTCTGCGACTAAAAGAAGCTGCAAGTTTATGATTGAATAAGTTGCTATAAAAACACATCTCTTCCTCGAGGAGCCAGTGTTCACATACACACAAAACATCCAACCTATTATTATCAATTAGTAATTCAAGTTCAGGAACTTTATTCCTTAGGCCCGGTATTATAAACAAAGTTGATCTTTAGATTAAGTTAAACCTAATCTAAAGTTTAACTCTAGCTGCCGTTTCATAATGTTCTGGTTAAGTTAAACCGTAGTGCAATGGTGTTGGTAGACCTGTTGGCTGAAAAAAGAAGACGAATTGGCCTTGGAAATAAAAGAAAAACAATAAGATGTGCTAATTCGCTTGTATTTGTTTGTTTGTATGAAGAGAAGTTGAAGCTAGAAATTTTATTATTAAAGAAACGGTTAAATGAAAATTGAATTCAGTTTTGCTGAGTATAAGTTTATTTCAATCACAGCTAAAATAAATAGCTATTCGTTGCTCATAAAAATGTTATTGTATTAGCATTTGTTTCACAATACAACCTTCTATTTTCTTTCCTTTTCGGAAAGTAAACAAATAGAATTACTTTGAGTTTTGTCTCATCTTCTCGTAGCATGTTGTATCCGAAATTGAGCCATAATACTGTCTTATAATCGTGTTTTTATAGCCATTTTCATTAAAATAAGTATTACGTCTTAAACTGTAGGTTAAACGGTGGAAAAGGTCCAGTTAGGTTAAACTTAAGATTAACTGGTAGTTATCGTTTATAATACGCATAAATCTGAAAAACTAAAGTTTAAACTAAAACTGGAGATTAAACCATGATTATAATACCGGCCCTTAATGATTGAACATTTACTGTGCAGAATTTTAGATAACCCGTGTCTTTTTTCTCATGATTTGATTCACTGCTGCGCATTTCACGTTCACTCTGTAGTCAGCTCTGTTCAGTTGTACTCTCCTGGATCTGATTGGGTCTTAATTTCCCGAAGAATTCAGTTAATATGCATCCTTCCGGCCAGATGTCAGCACTGAACGCATCTTTGAAATCCTGTTCATCGAATTCGATGTGGAAAGACGCATATGAGTCATGTTTGGTCTTCATTTTTATTACGCACGGTTTCGGAAACCGTTCGCCGACCAGATTTGCTATGGACAAGGCTGAAGTATCGGGCTCAAGCCTACTAAGGAAGATTGCTTTCTTCTTGGCAGGTTTAACAATAGCTTTTATGTTGTCAATTTTCTTCGTTCCACATAGAATTTGTTTATCCACTCTTTTTTTTCGCATTTTCTTACGACGTCCACCAAAGTGGCAGGGTTCACTTCCCCTCCTTCTTTGAGTGTAGCCAATTCAGAGGACAATGAAAAGTTGCTGCACCGTGCGACATCTACATCATTTGGAAGGTTTGCTTCTGCTGCAGACTTGTGAGGTTGAGTTCTAGATGGCCGTGACTTGTCATTTGAGTTATTTTGTTTAAATTCATTTGATTGAACCAACAATTTTAATTCATCCATTTGTTTTTTCCATATCTGCTTTCAGAGTAGATACAGTGGATTGAAAGTTACTTAATTCAGCTGTTACCTGATGTTGAAAGGTTTCGAGATGTTGCAATACTTCCAGAGTTTTCCGGCAGCCAATGCAAAGCCATTTCAGGCCTGGGCTCCTTGTAGAGCCGTTAATGAGCTATTTCATTGTCTTTAAGGTCTGTGCAGTCTGAATGAAAGAACTGATCACAAACTCCATTGCAGTACACACAATTTTCTTTGTTTTTAATCAAATTAGAGCACTTGCCACAAACGGATCCCGTACCTGCCGCCATCTTGGGTCAAGGCTTCTGCTGGTTGTCTAGAAGCTGTGATATGTTTATTGTATATAGTTTGTATATAGTAGCCTATAGTAGTTAGGTTAGGATGTAAATTTTTGTACAGTGGGTAGGTTAGTTGTGAAATTTATGTGACCGTATAAATGTGTAGGATAGGTAGTAATTTTAAGGCCTAGACCTTGTAAATATTGAATTTTAACTTCAAGAATAGTGTCAATTAATTATCTGCTGTTCGCCTGTGAAGCCTAGTTGTTCGGCCGCTGCTGGGTTTTCACACTCGATAGGTCAGATTAGCTTACTGTCCCGATAGTATCAACTAAATAATGAAATACATGCAGTAAGTCCTGAATTTATGAATTGTAATGGAATTTGAGTGCAGCTACGGCAGTGTTATTATGAAACTGAATTTTAGGCCTATTGTGAGTAAACTTGGGGACATGACTAGTGTTGATTTCTTTGGTAGCATGTTGTAAGTTGAAGTCTACGGTTAATTCTCCTTACGATGCTAGTAGTGGAGTTGTAAGCTCAGTGAAGCTGTGTTATTGATACCCCTTGCATGGAGGCATAGGATGTTAATTTGGTGATATGCAGTTTATGTTTGTGGATGAGATGGCATAAGGCCACTCCTCCTTGCTGAGGCAGTGGAGTTGAGTTGGCAGCCTGTTTGATACAAGACTGCAGGGCATGGTGTTTGGAATTTATGCTGCTAAATTAATTGGTCTTGGCCTATGGTTTTTCTCACTTGGTGTAATGCTGCATCATGCATCGAATGGAATTTTAAGTAAAAGTATAGTTCATTTTATTAATCGTGAGGTAGTAATTCAGGCATGTTCAAGTTTCATGAATCTTGTCAGATTCTCTGTTCAAGTTTCTAGCTAGCTCACCTAGCAGTAGTATACAAAGTTCATATAGTAAAGAATAAGTCCAGCAATTTGTTGTAGCTCGTCAGTATTTGATCCACTGAACTGCTTGGGGTAATAGATTTGCGCCAACTGGGTAAACCTTTCTAATTTATGTGTATTGATGTTTAATTTTATATCTGTTTTGCAGCCACCTTAAAGTCTGAGGTCCCACATGAGATCTTTTCTAGTATTGGTGTAAGATTATGAAAATTTAATTTTTTAACTTCAATAAAGATAAATGTAGTATCAAGAATTTTTCAGGGACTTTAAAACTTGAGAAAATTATAATTGGTTAAGTCATTCAAGATAAAGCTAATTTTGTAATTAATACCATGTCAAAAACTTCATGTATTCTTCAGTTAAGAGATTGAGGGAGGAACTTTAATTTATTTTCTTCTTTAATTAAGCTTTTAGTACTGCAGAAAGTTAAATTCTAATTTGAATTTGAATTTTAAAGTAACTGTCCTTGTAATTTTTTTAAAATTTTGAACCTGTAACTGTGAGTGACCCTACGGGGGAAATTCCTGTTTGAATATTTTTTCTGCCGCTTGATATTGGAATGTTTCAGTGTAGACTCCTGTACTTCTGGTGGAAATGGTGATGCACGTGCTACTCTCAATGTCTCGGCTCTGAAATGGAGATGTTACCCTCTGGCAGTCGGCTGTGCTGTTTGGTCTGATGGAGGTTTTTACATGTAAAGAGGATCCTCATAGCACAAACTTCAGACCACAACATGAGTCGCTGCAGGCTGGTTTAGTGAGGACGGTCGCCGGTGAATGTGAGTGTGCTACCAATGTGGTAGGCGGGACCGGACGCGATGCCTACCAAATCAAGGTATGACACCGCCTATTATTACTGTGACCCGCCCCTCCTCTTCTGAGTAATTGTGACTACGAAGTCAATATTCAGTCTCCTGGCCAGAGACAGCAAGTTGGCTTGTTTTGGATTTTGAGGGATTAGTCCAAGCTCAGTGTTCCCTGCCTGACAAGTTGTAACAGGTATTTGCTGCCGTGTGAATCAAGTTATGAAGTGTCAAGAAAAATTTCAGAGCATGAAGCAAAACAGTGTCTTCGATTTTGAAACTCGAGTGCATGTGTTATCCCATTTTCCTACCAGACTGTTCTTTTATTTGTAATCTGCATTATTTTTTTTAATTCACCAGGATCAATGTGTATTTTGGTTAAAGTCTCTTCTTCCCTCATTCTATTTAAATGTTTCTTCAAATTTAAAACCCTTGGTTTTTCGTTTAGGGGGTGGTGGTTGTACCATTATTTTGATTTGAATTTATTTTTCGCGCATAATGGTACATGTTTTTAAGTTTGGTCGCTGGATGGCGCGACCTGCTCTGTGGTGTATGCTTTCGCGGGCGTAAGTCCGCTGGCCTCCCCCTCATCCCTTTGCTACAGCCTCCTGGCGAGTGTTTATCTTTTCTGGCATCAGTTGCGGGCATGGTTTACTTCGGTAATGACGTGTTTTCGTAGTTGCATTTCGTTAGTTTGTTCATATGTAATTTCTTCGGTATTTGTGCTTTCGTTCATGGGATAATGTAGTCCCAGTGTATCCTGCAGGTTTGCAACAGGTTTTTAGTTTATCTTTCTTGTGTTTTACCTTAGTAATTATGTAACTGTAGAATTCCCTCTTTCTGCGCTTGGTAGCTGATAGCTTCTCGGATTGATTTGATAGTGTATTTTCAGTAGAATCTTCGTAGAAACCATATGTTCTGTCTCCTTTTGCTTGGGTAGTAATATTTAAAGGGTTTTCTGTTTATTTGAGTTGCGGGGGGTTTCTTAGTAATAGCCTAAGTAGTCGGCGTCATCAAGCTATAATGATGGCGTCTGTTTCTTTCTCTTCTCCCCTGTGCCTGCTTGGAAACCTGATGTGTCGCGGTCAGGTAAGTCATTTTTAAATTCGTGTTTCTTCAATTATTTTGTTTATTTAGTTTTGTGCCATCCCCGTTCTCCTGTCGATCGGGATTTTAAAGGCATCCCGATGGCAGTAATGTTTCCCGTCTTTTACTAAATTTTGCCCCTTGTCAATGTTTGTTTGTAGGCCTACATTATATTTTCCCCGGTTTGTTTCGATTCTTTCCTTACAAAAAAAACCCCATCGTCCCTTGTATCATTTTACTGACTAAACCCCTCCCTTTTTCTATTGTAAAGTCCCCTTTTTCTGTGTGTTAATATTAATTTAAATTTGTTATAATGGTTAGGTTGCTCTTTCACCTTGTGATTTTGATATATACAGAATAATTATTTCACCGTAAAGTCCAATTTGTAGGATTATTATTCAAAAGTGTCAATGTAAACAGTGCTGTAAATTATTATTGTTTTTCCATTTCAGGCTAAACCATTTGTAAACTTAATTATAATCGTAATATTTTGGCCTAAATTATACTCTGTTATTGTTGTTGAATCAGGAACTTTTACAATCTGTTTTGTGCCCCCTCCGGGATGTCCTACTATACCTATGGGTGGGCCCGTTTTCAGGGAATAGGCTAACTTCTCTGGGGTTGGTTTCCCAAGCTTCCTTCCACACATTTCTTCCCTTAGGGCGGGGTTACAATTTGCAAACCAAAGTTGAAATATATTTTTTGAAATCCAGCATATTGTATCATGTGACCATTGTATCATGCCGCGATGTCATCGTTTTATATATAGTAACGCTATGAAGTTAGCCATGCCCTGGATAAAAGCCGAAATGTAATTTTAAATGTCCCACACCTTCACCATTTGTATTTTTCAAATTGAGCGCCATCCGACATATTAAATCATGTGACTACTTAATGTTAAGCAAAACAAATTGATGGATATAACACATATGAAATGTATCTCGATACGCAGGCTGGCGGAATTTGCTTTCTGTTACAGTGATAATGCAAAATCCTGTATCATAACATTTTAGACGGTGTGAAATCGTATTATAAAATAATAAAATCTTGTGCACGTGACCCATCCCACCATTGAGGTAGGTTATGTCAATCCGCCATATTGACTTATGATGTGAGCAATGTCATCATCTACCATTTGTAATTTTAAATTTCCCACGTTCCACCATTTGTAATTGTAAAATCGTACGCATTCTACCATCTTGAATTTTCAAATCGCCCGCCATCTACCATTTGTCATTTTTAAATTTATCACCTTACGCCATTTCATATCGTACGCATTCCACCATCTTGAATTTTCAAATCTCCCGCCATCTACCATTTGTCATTTTTAAATTTGTCAGAGCTCTAACATTTGTAATTTTTAAATTGAGTGCCATCCGACATATTAAATTATGTGACCATTGTATCATTCCATGATGTCATCGCTTTATATATAGTGACGATATGAAGTTTTGAAATCTGCAACCAGACGATTTCTTTATCTGACATCTATACTAAGAATTCGAACTATACAAACGTCATGCCCTGGATAAAAGTAGTCCACCCCAAAGTCGAAAAATAATTTTAAATTCGCTACAGCTTCACCATTTGTAATTTTCAAACTGGGCGCCATTGACTCATATGACAACGTAAGTATGGCAGAACAAAGTGTTGGATATAACACATACCGGCTGTAACTCGATAACGCTGGAGAGCGGAATTTGCTGACGTGCGACCTTGGACGCTTCCTGTTACAGCGATAATGCTAAATCCTGTTTCATAACACTTTACACAGTGTGAAATCGTGTTATAATGTGATAAAATCTTGCGTTAGCCGACATCTAGAATTTCCATCATTTCAGAAATATCCATTTTCATAATTCTCACCTCCCATCATTTACAAACCAAAGTAGAAATATATTTTTTGAAATCCGTCATTTTGAATTATGACGTAAGCAATGTCGCTATCTTGAATTATCAATTTTTCAAATCATCCGTCTTCTACCAATATAAAACTTTTAATTTTACCACCATTATGGTTTTGAATTTCGCGCTTGATCTGCCGTTTTTTAATTTTCAAAATTTCCTGCCTTCTACCAATATACAATTTTAAATTTCCCACCTTCCGCCATTTGAAATAGGAACCGGAAACATAACCATTTTGATTTTGTAATATACAGTTTTTTAATTTCGCGCTTGGTCCATAGGAACCGGAAACACATCCATTTTCATTTTGTAATATACAATTTTCAAATTTAGTGCCATTTTGATTTTGAATTTCGCGCTTGATCCGCCATTTGAAATAGGAACGGGAAGTGCTGCCATTTGCAATAGGAACCGGAACTGTCGCCATTTTGAATCATGTGTTGTTATAGCACACCCATTATGATGTCATGATGACGTAAGCGACTCCACTTGTGACGTCATGATGACGTAACCAGAAGTGACGTTAAGCGGCTCCTCCTGGTCCTCCAATGACGTAAGCAACCCACCCTCCCCTCCGTGACGTAAGCATTCCCCCTCCACTCCGGTCCAATCTTCCCTCCATATCACGTGACGCAATCCACCAATCAGAATCCGTGATGTCATAAGCCACACCCACTTGTGACGTCAGGAGCACGTGACCGGAAGTGACGTAAGCGACTCCACTTGTGCCGTAACCGGAAGTGACGTTAGCGGCTCCTCCGCTCCTCCAATGACGTCAGCCCCAAAACCACACTACTCAGATTTCAATACATGACGAACCAATCTCTTTCGATGATTATAAAAATTGTACTGAGCCAAGTCATACACACTTTTTCTCATCTCTGTTCCTTCTCCCTTTTAGACCATTTCATTGGGTTTGATGTTTCGGAATATGTATATCGTTTGTTAGCTTTACCCTCCTGACGTCGCTTGAAATACTTAACTGGAGGGTGTTGAGGTCCTGGAAGTTTTTGATATGATACCAAGAATTCTCTAAAGTCACTGCCGAGAGCCTCACAATCTTGATCAATTACAATTTTTTTGAATTTCTCTTCCCATGATAACATTAATTTTCCAATATATGATTCTCCAGTGGTAATAATAGAATCTGATGGCTCATCTGGCTTGCACGAACAACATCACACTATTTTGCCTGTGTAGAGGGGACGTAGATGAGCAACTTTTATTACGAGATAATGCTCACAGACATAAAATGTGTATGCTTACAGAAATTACAATTTAATGCTCATAAGTCAATAATAAAGCAAAGTAGGGTAAAATTTTCATTAAATTGACTTCATACTTCCTATTGATCAATAAAAACCTGATTATTAATCATTCATCAACAGCTATATCATAATTTAGAGTTTTCATAACCTGCCAAATTTACAGACTAATCACATTAGTTTTTATAATTCATAACTCCAGTGTTAACAATGAAGGTCATTTTGCAAATTTTCAAATCTTAGAAGTCAGTAGCAGTCATACCCTTAGGAAATTTCTTGCTATAAGAAAAAGTGAAACCCTAGAGCAGTGGTTCCCAAACTATGGGTCCCGACCCACTGGTGGGTCGCAGGAGCAATTTCGGTGGGTCGCGAAAAGGGTGTGAATAATTAAGCTTGTTTTCAATACAAGAAAAGAGTGTTTAATTTAAAGAATCCATACAAAACTTCCATAGCTGAAGGAAACTTTTATTGCTACAAGTACAAAGTTAATAACTAAATCTATTTACAAAAACATAAAGGAGGATAAGAACAATAAAGTGAAAGTGAATAGAGCTACTAGAAATTGCAGTCCTATAGGTTATTTTCATAATAGCAAAGTGACTAACCAAGAAATGCCGCACGACGTGCGTTATTTAGCAGTGATCCGCGAAAAAAAAAAATTATATAGCCTATATTGGTTATCGTTATGTAGTAGTGGGTCGCAAAAAAAATTTCTAGGTGAAGGTGGGTCCCAGGACAAAAAAGTTAGGGAACCGCTGCCCTAGAGTATAAGTCTCTATTAAAGGTGTTTGTCTTTGTCCCTCTATATACAGGGAAAATATTGTGTTGTTCATTAACACCCTGTATAAAAACTTGTGTATCACAAAGTTATCGATTGTTATTTTTGGAAAATTGTGTATATTTAAGTTGAAGTTAATGGTTGATTAGTTTGAAACTTCAACAAACCTTATTCATGTCCTATTTACCGCAATGTTTCATAAAGTAATTGATCAAAGGGGAATCAGAATGTGAGCAATATCAATTTCAAGACTATTGATTCTTATAAAAATACTGTACAAACAGACTAAAACTTTTAACAGCGGTGGATAACTCAAACACTCACCAGCAGCACAACGTTTCAACTAGATCCTTCTAGTCTTCCTCAGGCCTCAGTGTTTGAGTTATCCACCGCTGTTAAAAGTTTTAGTATGTTTGTACAGTATTTTTATATTTCTGACCGGTGGAAAGTTTATGGACTTTGAATTTGTTAAATATTGATTCTTGTTAAAATTTAACAAAAAATCTGACCATGAGAAACAGGCATATGATGGAAATTTATATTTAAAAATTAAATGTTCCAGAACATACTGGAAGAGTAACAAGTAAAATGTTCCCTATTACAGGCCATGGAGGCCCAGAGGGTTCCAGGTGGTTGAGGCTCCCAGATTTTAGACATTCAGCACGTGAAGATGGTAAGGTTGTCAGCCTTACGCACCGGACACCTTTACTCCCAGGATTGCTCACAGTACTCATTTCTCTTTGAGGCTGAGTCGACCCCAGGGCCATAGTGCCACCAGAAGGATTAGGCCAATTGAAAAACACCAATACCTCATGGGGAATTGAACCCCCGACCTTCTCGTTTGTAGCGCAGTGCCTCAACCACTTTGCTATGGCATATCTCTAAGAGTAACACGGATTGCCAAAATAAACCTGCACATGAAAAAAGGCGTTTCAAGGATTTTCGACATGTTGAAATTGGTGACCCAATTAAGAAAATTATGGTGAAAATAAGAGATTTTCACGAAAAAGTTATTTCCAATATTCTTAGAACAGATTTGGGAATAATGTGTTACAGAGGAAACTGAAAGCTTTGCAAGTGATAAAATTTGAACATGTTTTTGTCAGTGCGCATTGTCAGTGGAGTGCCCAAGTCCATGGTTCCATGAGCTTTTAGTTAACCACGTGGCTACTAGCATGATACCGTCAATGTTTTCATCTCAGCCTGTTTCGCTTGCATTCGAATTCCTGATTGCACTCCCCTTGCCGGATCTCAGTAAATCCTTCAACCATGCTTCCCGCCACCCCTAGGTAGTTGTCGATTTAATTTTGTTTTTCATCCTTGTCTTTTTCATATAATTTGGTCAACGTTATTTGGTGAGCTACAAAATGAATTTATTCAACTGTGCATTATTAATATTCTAACATGTACCTAGGAAATGTCTGAATTATAATTCTTAGTGCTCTTAGTGCCTTCTTACTTCTTGTCCATTATAATTTAGATCTTTTTGGTATAATTTTTATTTGAAAATTTTATAAGCAATAGCCAACAATGGGTATATTGTAATGTGCTATGACTTGCTAGGCAGTAGGCCTACTCATACACGTATGCAAAGTTCATACATCACTCGAGAATAACAAGTCTCTCAAGTTACATTAATTTCAATTCATTTGGATATGGAAAAGGAAGCAGACAAAAGCATTTCTTGGTCAGAAATTATGCTGATACATTTGAATTTTTAATGCTACTACAATGGTTGCAGAATCTGAATGAAACTACTATCAAAAACACCAACAATGCTAAACAAGAAACAAAAGAAAAGAAACTCTCTATGACAAAGTAAATGAATTAGAGGAAAACAGTAAAGACAAATATATTAGCTATCTCTACAAAAAAATAAAAGAGTTCAAGAAAGGTTTTCAACCTAGAATAAACATAATTAAGAACAATGATGGCACTATACTTACGGCTTTGAATAATATTTTGAATAGATGGAAACATTTCTTTAATCAGATATCAAATGTACATGGAGATGCCCAAAGTGTAGAAAGCGAAATATTCACAGCGAAGCCATTGGTTGCTTAACCGAACCTAACAGATGTAGAAATAGTTATAGGTAAACTTAAAAAAAAAAAAATATTCAGGCATTGACCAAATTACTCCAGAATTAATAAAGGCAGGTGGAGATAGATTAAATTCAGAGATACATAAACTCGTTCTTGTGATCTGGATAAAGGAAGAATTGTAGGTCCATTTCGGCCGATCCAGGAGCCAGGAAACCTTTCGTCAAGAGAGATGAGGAGGGACTCCATTCTGTTGGAAATGGTTTCAGGAGATAACTGAGGAAAAGCATACTACTCCAGCATGTCCAGATGGGTGGTAGCATTAACTGCAGGATCGCCAAAGAAAAACGGCCCAATGACGCCCGACCTCAGTCCAACACACTACCCACTCCTCTTTACGACAGGACGCCTTATTCCTGAATCAGCCATTGAGTAAGTGACATGGAAAAAATGATTAATGTCTTTGCAAATTGTGAAAAAAATACAAAGCAGCTGGAGCTCCATGGCAAAAAACAAGTACAGGTAATAGTTTTACTGAAATGCATATCATTTACAAGCATGGGAAACATGGGTTTTGAATCATAGCAAAATAAAAAATTAAATTTGTAGCCTCGATACCAGTAATAAAAAATAACCAATGAGATGACAGAACTAAATGAGACAAGCACATGAGAAAATAAACCCATTTTTTAATGTATATATTATGATTTTATTGTAAGTAAATTAAATTGAATTACAGAACATGGTTTACTATGAAATTTTTAACGTACTCAATTATGCAATTTTTTGTTCGTCATGATTGTTAGGCAAGTTTTTGGTAACCTATTGGTCATGGTTCGAGTTCTGCCTCAGCCTGGATGTTGATAAGTCACATTGATAATTTTAGAAAAGTAACTGTGTGAGTAGCTTTAACAGACATATTTACTTTTACGTACAATAACTTGTAGCTCTATTACTTTTGCTGATAAGTAACTGTAACTTACAAGGGAACTGTATGGGTTGTCATGTCGAAACTTACCCTCAAATTTTGTGTATTGATAGATCTTCATTATAGATAGACACATACAAAATATTAGCTCATTATATATAATTGGTGTTGGTCCAAACTTTCCACACGCACAATTAAATATTATAATATAGTATAAAACAGATAAAACACTTTTAGCGTGGATACAAATAGTTAAAAACTAAAAAATTCAGGCTATGTTTCAATCTGCCCACCGGATCATTCTCAAGCCAACTGACAGGGGAAGACGTTCGCGAAGTCATCAAGGAAGGGCTCCTGTTGTTGTTGTTGTTGCTGATCGATCCGTAACATCGACACGCGATCACCGGAACCATTGTACCTGTAATGTTCTGTAACCCATTCTTTCGGTATATCGAAATCAGAATCTACACAATCCCTGGGTCTGTGAAACCGTGGAACCATGTCTTTTTTGCCAACGTTCTTTATAACTTGTAACCATGTCTCACCTAAGTCACTTTCGTAATTATTAAGGCATCTTTCTTTTACTTCCAAAATATGCTCGCCTTGCATATTTTCCGCCGAATGCGATCGCTCTCATTTTTTATTATTCTAAAATCGCCAATCCTGTGGTTTTCACTAATTAAATGTTGACATAACCCTGTACTTCCTTTCCCATTCCTAAAGTCTCTTTCATGTTCACGTAACCTTATACCGAATGATCCTCCCATTTCACCATTGTATATGCCCTCACAATCCATGCATGAAATGGCATAGACACCCAAACCTTTCATTTTATCACTATTCTTACCCAAGTGCTTATATTCCGTAAATATACTTCCTATTGTTTTTTTGGGGCGATAAGCTGGGTTCACCTCATATTTCCGTAAAACTTTCCCAATTTTTTCACTTTGGCCTGGAACATATACCACTGAATCACGTTTTTCTTTTTCCTTTTTGTTTGAGTTTTCAACTTTTTGGTTCACTTCCAAAATATTCCTCGTACCCCCACCACCGGTCCACGAAATTAAATGTGTGGCATAACTTTATTAATCGTGCATGTAAGATATGTAATAATGAGGATGATATAAACAGGGAGAAGAACCAAATAATCGAACTGGTAGTTTTGAATGGGTATAATGAAGAAGACATTCTGAAACTATGGAACGAGGGTACGAGGATTGTGTAGATTCTGATTTCGATATACCGAAAGAATGGGTTACAGAACATTACATGTACAATGGTTCCGGTGATCGCGTGTCGATGTTATGGATCGATCAGCAGCAACAACAACAACAGGAGCCCTTCCTTGATGACTTCGCGGACGTCTTCCCCAGTCAGTTGGCTTGAGAAAGATCTGGTGGGCGGATTGAAACATAGCCTGAGCTTTTAGTTTTTAACTATTTGTATCCACGCTAAAAGTGTTTTATCCGTTTTATACTATATTATAATATAAAATATTAGCTGCTCATACGAACTGTAAGTGGGTGAAAACCTGTTTATGTTCCATAAGGAATCAATGGCGGGCACTTGAAGAGCTCACTTGATTAGCCTGCATGCGGGTTCACGTGATAGTGGGGTGTGCGATAAAGGATGGCAGGAGCTACCCTGTTATGTTAAATGTTCTTCACTAGATAATTTTTAGATAATCATTTCTTATCATTTCCACATTTTGAAACTATATAAACTGTATTGACATTGAGGGATTAGTTATAATTAGGGACCGGATTCTTAGGTTTTTAACTATTTTTTTCCTTACTTCCAAAACAAAAAGCGCTCATACACTTTTTCGAATCATGTCCATAGGATTCACCCACATTAATTCTATGGCACCAAAAAATACCTAAATGGGGTATAAAAACCTAAATACACCTAAACGGTATATAAAACCTAAAATATCTAATTTAAGCTACTTTTTTGTCTTTTTTGTTTGTCAGTTGAGAAATCAATATTTTGCAGGGAGACAATTTTTGTCGGGTTGAAATTAATAGCACCAGCGTTTCGTTCAACCCATTGTCGTCTAGGATGGACAGTATCTAGAGAGGAAGTGTAAGAGTACCGGCATATTCCTTTTAAAATATTCGTACGAACAACCATTGTTGCCGTGTATGAGCAAGGATATAGATTTCTGTGTTTTAAAGCCCTTGTTTGCCTTTATTACAACCCTGTTATTCATACTTAGTGGTCACACTGTGAGTTTTAAGAAGATGTGTTAATTATGCTGAAAGAAATGAAATCGAGTTTATTATGGCAGTGGATTGGCGACGACCTGAATTTCACTACAGATTGGCAAAGTAATATTTTGTCAAGCCTACCAGAAACACGTAAGTATTAATTAATAATAATAATAATAATAATAGCCATGAAGAATCCCATATGGGCAATGGCCTCTCACAGTGGAGGATAGCTCTAGAATAATCCCACAGATGAGCTAGTTCTGTGGGATTTGGAATTAGCCTATCTTTGAATCTTGTGAAACATATTGAGCAAATATTATATACACACCTACACATACACATACCAAAGTATTATTTACCTTTCTAGAAAAGGGGGACATTTTCGTCCCTAGTTGATCTGTTGTGCGGTTAGCATGCGTAACAACCGAAGAAAGGAAAATAATCAGTTTCACATTAACCACATCCAACCGTAAGTATTTTACTCACTAAATTAGAAGCATCGGATTCGAATCCTGAGAAGGGTAGTGTCTACATACAGTATTAACTCTTAACTAAGAGATAACAGGAAGAACTTCACAGTTGAGAATCTTGAAAGATATTTAGTGATATACTGTAACCAGGAAATGTGAGGCAATCTTATTTTCACTGCTTCTTTCGATTGTTTATGCTATCTTTCTTCAATTGTATAATATTGCCCTAAAGCAAGTTTACACAAATTTAAGTCTATTTTGTTAAGTTAAACTTTACAAGTATTATGTATTGAATCCTATGTAGCACATTCAAATTCATTAAACCAATTATTCCACCCAAAAACGATATTTTGGACAAAAAAACCTAAAAAAAAAAATATTTCACCTAATGGAAAACTTAAAACAGTGATTTTAAAAACCTAAAAATCCTGTTCCAAGCTATAATTGTTAATGTGCGTGTGTGTGTATAGGTGTTATAGAAGTGTGATCACTCGACTTGCACGCTTTTTTTGCCATGCATAGTGAATCTAGCGCTGCTGCATACTGTGACAGCCAACTCATCATTGCAGCATGGCTTGCTCTGGGTAGAGAAGGTCCAAACACCTCCCGCCGACAGCTGTGTGAGACTACTCAACATTTAGATTTTCTAGATCCGTAATTATTTTTCACCCACTAAAAGTTTATATGAGCAGCTAATTTTTGGCATGTGTCTATCTGCAATGATGACCTACCAATGTGCTAAATTTGAGGGTAGGTTACGACATGACAACCCTTACGGTGTCCTTGTTAATTACTTTTAAAAAGTGACTTTCCCAACTTTGTCTTAGAATACAGATGTTGATGTGAATGCCTATCCATAGTTCTCAAACAAACAGATCAATTGTTTAACAATAGACAGTGCCAAAAATCCAATATTGGAGCTTTGAAATTTGAGCAATATGGTTGCCACATGTAAAATAAGCTTTTCAAGAAATAGTGGGCTTGATTATGTAGGAATACTTTTTATAAGATTAAAGGAAAAGTCCCGTCTAGCAAAAAGAGGTTTGCAGCATTCTGTCTATTGTTGCAGTTTCAAATTGTGTTTTTGTGTAAACATTATTGTTTTTTATTGTGTTTTCATCGCTGAGGAGTGATAAGATTTAAAAAAATATTATTCCATTGGTTTCCCAACAGAAATATATCACTTGAGCATTATAAGCATGGCTGATAAAATTGAAAGAGAAAATTGACTGAACTATCAGTATAGTTACAAAAATAGCTAACTACAAAAACTATGCAAATTGTTAAAAAAAGTGCTGTGCCATTGCTTCTTTCACATGGGAAATCTGAAACACCGCCAATGAAGAGAAGGAAACCATTATATTTATGGAATAAGGAAATATCAGAGTTGCTGCAATATTCAATGTGTATTGCATTAGTATCTGAAAATGTACAGATCATGAATGAGGAATCCAATATTTATTATGAAAATTCAGTCCCAAAGAGCCTAGGCATTCAATGTAAATCTGTAAATGTAACTTACACTAACACTTTTTAAAGATTCAGTAAACTGTTCTCTTAGAAATTTTAGCACTTCAGATATTTCTGGTACTGAAACAGATGATTCAGAATCTGAAAGTGACTCTTCAGCAAATAGTTCAGTATATCTTTCTTCCTTTTTTTATCTTTGTTATTCAAATTTTGAAAGGAGTGTGGCAAGTCTGTAACTTCATTGCCTCATACAGCAAAAGGGTCACTACTGATTATTTATTAGAGCAGTGAGGTAAAACAACCATGTTTATTTTTGATATTCTCAACTCTTCACCAATAAGTACTCGATGGGTAACACTGGAGGAACAGCTATTTATACTACAGGTTCATGTTTCACAAAATCTGGCACATTCTGAAAATCCAAGCATTTTAGTAAATCCACATTTTAGAATCTAGTGAAACAATTTGTTGTATTTGAAAAATAAAATGCCTTCATAAAATGAAAGAAACCAACATATTCGTTCGGAAAATCATAAAGCTCGGGTCAGTGATGATGACCAGTAGCCTACCCCTGAATTATCTGAAAAGAATGTGACATACTTAATTATGGATGTGAATTATGAAAAAAATATAGATTTCTTTGTTCAAGTGACCATGTATACGGCAGATATTGAAAAAGCCGCATACAGTAGGTACATTATAAAAACTCATATCTTGGGGTTCAATAGGAACATCTCACACAATATTCCATATTTTCGTTTGTTCTGTAACTCAATAAATCATTGCCATTTCCCTTTCGTCTAGTATTATTTCGCCAGTAATGTGGTGCATCCCTATAAAGGAGCATTGTAGACATTAACAAAATTAAAACCACAAACACTTTTTTGTGCAAGTTGAAACAGCACTCATTACCATGGTAATAGCAACAGTCAAGCTACTTTGCTACTATCACTGGCTTGTCGCACAAGACATCATAGCAACACTTTAATTAACCCATACTGCACGTAAAATTTGACGAAGTTTCAGTCGCACCATTCATTTCTGAATTTAAAACTTTATATGATGAAATTAAACAAATTTAAAAATAAAAAAAACACTTTTTTTAAGTTTATCTTTTCTTTAAAGTAGCCTTTAAACTCATACGCCTAAAAAAAGGACAAACCCATAGCTATTATTAAAAGTCCTATATGTAGGACTTATTGACAGATATAACACAATAGTTAAAGCTTTTTCATACAACTTGCTCTCACTGTGACACACATTGGGTGTTGCCTACTAGGATGGGTAAAAAAAAATCAATAATTTTTATGAACTGTTTTAGTGTGGAAAACTTGCTTCCTACAATAAGAAGAAAAACAATGTAAATAATTAAACATTAGCTTATATTTTTCCTTTGTGCATCACACTAGGAGTTTATAAAAATTTATGAAATTGAACAGTTTTTGTAAGTTTTTTAATATTACTTAATATTCTACGATCAATATGCTTTATTTGTTATGTTTATATACGGTAGCTAGCTGCATATAGGTAGATATCAGTTGATTCGCAGTAGCAAGCTTACATCATGTGTAGGCAAGCTTCTGCTCCCGCTAGAGGCTAGCGTGTTGTTAGTGTATTTAGCTGTGTGAAATGTATGGAACTTATTGATGTGAAGTGTCTTATTTGTGTTACTTTAGCACCAATATGTTAACAAAGCATGTCATTGTAAAATATTGAAATAGAGGTAAAATTAATGGTGACATATCACAGATTTCCTACAAAAAAAATGTTTGGGATGGATGGCTCCATTTGTGTAGGAAAACAAACTCATTTAGGCCAGAGAACAGTTGTGTATTATATGATCACTTTGGCAATAAGGAATATGTGCATGACTTATGATCTGAACTTCAAGGTTTACCGCCATAACTAAAATTAAAAAGAAAAATCCGAACTAACTATGGTTGTGTGTTAGTTATGAAAGACTCCCTGTTAGAAGTGTTGAAACAGAGAAAAAGAAACTTGTCTATCAATTGTCATAGGAGCCATTCCTTACAAACGAGCAATGTAAGTGTACAGAAGTACTGTCTGATTGTGGCATTGTTGTGCCTGCATTATCAAATACAAGTGTTACAAAACCATTAAGAACAAAATTGCAAAATACTGAGCAAAGGAAGTTTGACTTGAAAATAAAATATTTTTACTAGAGAATGAATTAAGGGGTTTGAGAGAACGATGTAGGCTACTATGATGAAAATATATTTTCTGAGTTTGAGCATCAACTAACAATCCAGGGTGCCAGTACAAGCAGGAAATCGGGCAAATATGATATTGCTAAAGTTATTTGCACTTTCAAAATTATTTTGCAATTTAGGTTGCTATCATCTCGCTCTGGGCTTGAATAAAGAAAATGATAATTCAATATGTAAGTTTATGTTCACAGAAATTAAACAAAATAATTTCAACAATTTTGCAGCCTCATTCATTCATGGAACATTGCTCTCCATTTTACAACGATGTGGATTAACCCTTTTACCAGGTATGTCTTCAATTGGATTTTTAGTAATTAAATGCTGGGGACAGAAACTACCTTGCCCTCCTCAAAGTCAGCCCCTGTGAGCATAAAACATGGATGAGAAAGAAAGAAAAAAAAAATTATTTCTTATGATGAAATGAATGTCGACAGAATGTTATGATCCTAAGTTGATAGAGTATGGATATGTAGGATATATGGTAATTTTGATTGGTTAAATGCATTTCGAGGGAAAATTTGACTGGTCCATGTATTAAATATCTCCTTATGGTTTAGAGTTTTTATTAATTTATTTTTATTCTTATGGTGGGACTCTTTAGAAGTGTGAGAATGTTATGCAACCTCTAATGAGCTTATTGAAGAGAAAAAACGATGATATTCATCCATACGTATTAAAGAATTATGCTAGAACTATCATTCATTAGAATTAAAGCACTCGTTTGAAAACCGAAATTATCAGATGAGTCTCAAAAAAATAAGGAAGATGAAGAAAACTGTCCTTTTATTAAGTAGCCTAAGTATGGTTATGGTTCCTTTCCTATATTATTTTACTAATATAATTTTTAATTTCTATCAAAATTAGCATTAAAATATATCGTTACATTGGTATACTTAGCCATTACTTCAGTATAAATGATACGGCGCGGCCCCACTAGTTGCCTACGTGTGACATCACAGGGAGAGGAGAGCTGCCCATGATATCTACCTGTATACAGCTATCTTGGTTTATATTATGGTTCAATAATATATAATCAATAAGAATATTCGTCTTCACACATATTTTTTGTGAGTAAAAACTTACCAAAAGGACGATCGTTTCGATGAGAGACTTCTCACCATTATCAGCTGTTCTCAACTGTCGTGTTTTCATCTTTATCCACCAGATGTCCTCCATGTAGTAGAAATTTAGAAATGAGGTCATTGTCCTTTG
Source organism: Ectobius pallidus (assembly GCA_964059195.1). Taxonomy (NCBI): domain Eukaryota; kingdom Metazoa; phylum Arthropoda; class Insecta; order Blattodea; family Ectobiidae; genus Ectobius; species Ectobius pallidus. The sequence continues at coordinate 43,738,512 of CAXKWD010000008.1, forward strand.
GGAAGTCAAAATTCATAAGTCTGTCTCTATTTTTCTAAGTCTGTCTCTATTTTTCCATTTCTACTTTTCTATTTTTCTATTTCTACTACATGGAGGACATCTGGTGGATAAAGAAGAAAACACGACAGTTGAGAACAGCTGATGATGGTGAGAAGTCTCTCATCGAAACGATCGTCCTTTTGGTAAGTTATTATTTACAGAAAATGTGTGAAGACGAATATTCTTATTGATTATATATAATATACACTTCACAATGTTTTCCCCATTAATTTAATCAAATGGTTCAATAAATTTAACATAATTAATCATTTAATGTTTTCCATTTGTTTAACGTGTTAAAAAAGGGGAATTTTCACAAGTTTCATTGTGCAGTTCTTCACCAGTTTTGTCACAACAAATAATGTAATAATGACGAGGAGGTGGCAACACATCAAGTTTTACCCACACCTAAATAGGAGGCAAGCTCTCCGCACTATACCGGTTCGAAAAAATATATTGATATTTCGTCCCACCCTAAGATACACACTGATCAAGTACTGGATGATCACCAGAAAATGTTACACTGTGAAAACAGAAATGTGATTTGTGATATGATAGTTTTATACATCACAGTATTTCGTAAGTATAGAAAATTACTGAGGTACAAAATGACCTTCGACAAATGTTTCTTGAAGACGAATTCATGACCAGTGCAGGATATCTGGAAGTTTATTCATTTAAACAAGAAACTGAAACACAAGAAGACAATAATTAAAAACATAGCCTGAGACACATTAGTAACACAAAAACAGTTGGTGAACAAACAAGCTCTTGAAAAAAGCAACAGAAACAATTTCAGGTTTGTATCAATTGAATCTGAAAAACAATATTTTATTAAGGAACATTTAATCACTTATCAGCTTGGTATATTGATACCAAGATAAATATTTTTAAATTTTTTAAGCCTAACTTAACTTTGGTCAATGTATTAACTGTTGGAACTCCTAAGGGACTCTGCACATGGAGCTTCTGGTGGTCACCACAAGCTGCAAGAAGGGTTGTGTAAGGAATTTAAATGAACTTTCTGCACAGTCAGATGCTGAGGGAGTATCTCCTTCTCACTACTTGTGGTCACCACAAATCACTCATTTTGGTCCTTAAATGTATTGTGTACCATTACGCAAAATCTAATAGCTAATAACAGAAATAACAACTGATGAAGTTCATTCAAAGCTATTATATCTTCTGGATGTTTTGGAGGTAAACTTTTCTACTACTTCATTGTTGTCAAATCAAATCAACAAGCTTATGAAACATCTAAACTGACAACATGTAATTCACGGATATGAGATAGGAGATAGGAATATTCTGCTATAATCAGAAAAAAAAACCCATGCTTTATATATATGTGTGTTTAGGTTTATATATATATATATATATATATATATATATATATATTTATGAGACTGTTACTTCCCGGAAATATTACTTAGGTGCCAATCAGTCAATACTGATAAATTAAAACAGTCTCTCCCAGGCTATTATTCAGCGGTAGTGGAAATGTAGGAACACGGGTTCTACCAGTGGCGTAGCTTGACATTGTGTTATGGGTAAACTGTGTATTAAAAATTAAATTTATAATGATTGTTTAAATGACACACGAATTCTCAAGTATTAATAGCGGTTTAAATAACGAGACAACGGGAATGTTTGCGCATCTATTCGATTTCATATATTCCTACAACTATATAGAACATTAGGCCTACTACCAGTATTATCATTATTTAGATTTTATATTCCTTCAACACTCCAGCTTTTTCCCCGCCAAATAGCAAATACAATATTTATGGTTGTAACTTAGGGTTGCCACCTTTTGGTAAGGCTAAGGAGGGACACTTATCGAATATATGCAGATCGCCGATCTTCATACCTAAATTTGTACACGGAACAATTTATTAATAACTGAAAGACGGAATATATTACAAAGCCAAAACTGAATAGGCTATGTAACAGTAACACTAATTAGAATAGAAAAGAAAAGATTAGCAAAACAATAAAATAAAAAAAAACCTGGGCAAATTCATTATTTGAAGTTGTATTTCTTATTTGATTTGGCAGCTTCTAATAGTTGCTTGTTCTGTTTCACCCTCACTAAATAATCTTTGCAGGTATCTGTAACATTTGTAGAAATGATTTCACTCTTTATGAGGTCAGCTGAGCACCTATTTCTGGATTCTGTCCATTTTAGATTCAAGAGAGAGAACACTCTTTCCACAAAGGCATTGCTACCAGGAATGCTTAGAACAAAGCATTTGAGATTGTTCTTTACCAATCTCCTGAATAATTTTCTTCCATTTCATACTCATACTTAGTCTCTCCTTCTGTATAGTTCACTTTAGTAGCATTTATCATATCTGAACTAAAGCAGAATTCCTCATATAGGCCTAACTCATCCAAATTAACATCAGATTCTACATTATGTGCCTTCACAGAGTCTTTGAGATGTTTGAAAGATAGTGAACTCTTAAGATTCAAGTTCTTCAGTGTTCCATAAGATTGTTTTCTGTGAAGTCAAATACTTTCTCTAAGGAACTTAGGCCTAAAGCTTTCTCATAGAATTTAAAAAATAATGTACACTCATAGACATGTTTCGAAAAAATTATGAACATTGGCAATCCAGACTCTGACTAGATAATGGCTTACCACTAGGTTTAGGAATAACAGGATAAATATTTAATTAGTTCCTACTCAACGAACGACACATAAAACACACAGAGAACGTGGATTCAAATTACAACTGATAACACTACACACGTCTTGCCGTGCTATAATTCCAGAAGGAGCTGTACTTGGCAAATCAGTGCAGAGTGTCATATGATCTGTTTTCGGTACTTCCCCGTCGGATCACCAGTTAATGGCTCGCACGCTGGTTGTACAGATCACGGACATACCCCAAGATTGCCCGCGCGACTTATACAAATAAATTGCAAAGAATAACATCATGGGCGGTGATTTCAATGCTGCCAACACAATGGTACGACATCGATATCTTGACCATGAGACGAAATTCACAAAAGACGCCACCAAGAATTGCTGTCTCATATTTTGTTTTGGAATAATTTGGCGTCCCGCAATATAATGCGTCCCTCTTAGGCATAATTCGGGACGCTGAAAATGTCCTTAAAATGCGGGATGTCCCGCCTAATTCGGGACAGGTGGCAACCCTATTGTAACTACAAGTTAAACAATCAAATTTACTGTACCACGATGTTTGAAATGTTAGGTTATTTTCATGTAAGAAAGTGTCAAGCTCGGGAGTTGGTAATTTACCTTAATTTCACACGTTTTTTCATAAGACAGAACCGAAAACGGAGTTTTTAATAAGTGATCGGTGGAATTGTCCTTGCAACACTTAAAAATAATCAAACACACAGTTTAGGTCAGCAATGAGAAGGTAATGTTTATGTTACCCCGGTTTCAAGCTAGCAGTTATCCGAGGGATGAGACTACGACACCGAAAAATCTTTCTAGTCCCTGCGGCGGTGCCTTATGTCGCTCTTGCGCAAGGAATTCGCCTGTCTTCTCTCAACGAGCAGGTTAACATTTAGAGGGAAAAGTCATATAACTCGCACTTGAATGAGACTGTAACTTGGCCGACCACTATCCAGTCTCAGCTCGCCTCGGCTGCCGCATCACGAGATTTCGAGCCTGCCTAAGCACATGGCAACGCAAGTTGACGCATAATAACAGTAGGAAGTGGGGTATGCAGCAGCGAAAAATATTTTAATGATAGTACTCATGGGTTTATAATGATAAATAACTTGGTTGACGATGCTTTTATTTCTTTCTTTATGATTCCACTTTTCTGAGCAATTTATTTAGGTAGACTCAGTCTCAAAGTCTACCCTCACGCTACGCCACTGGGTTCTACACTACAGAGCTTAAGACTCATCCAGGGGTAAACCAGATTCCCAGATTTAAGACTATTTATTTCACACTAATTAATTTAACACGTGGGCATTGCTCGCCACACAACATTACACTGTTACTTATTATTTCCTACTTCTTTCAATATTTTCAATCCTTAAGGCTAGGGTCACACGGGCATGTTTTCATGCTGTGGTTCTGCATGAAAACACACAAATTATATGGATCACGTTGATGATTGTGAGACAGACCACAGGAGCAGGCTCTCCAGGAAATGGGGAGTCATTCAGCTGCATCTTCAAGGTGCATTCAAGAGAATGGGCCGGGGTCCATTTATTAGCTGGTTTTCATGCTGACTAGAGTGGCCACACTTGCATTCTGTCACACAGCTTCAATATCTGGCAGTTGAGTTCACCATCTCTTATTAAATAAAAATGGATTATTTAGATCAGACCTGTCCAACTGTCTGCACATATTATTGAGGTCCATAGAACAAAAAAGAAGAAAACTGTTTAAATACTTTAGTATTAAGCTGAATAAGTGCACATTATTTAGGCATAAGTTACAAATTTAGAAAAATATGTTTTTCAGCTTGACAAGAGTTATCAAATAAAATAGATGTAACTTTTTTTTGTTACTGAATTAATTATTCAAGAATTTTATTCAAGATTTCGTGATAGTTTCAACTTGAACTATGTGATTTTCAAATTGATTCAATTCTTCAAAACCAGAACACAAATTGAAATAACTTTTTCAGATATAACATGACTTTTTCAGAGTTCTCTGAGATAAAAAGTTTCTACATTTGAGCAGTTTTGATCTTCAGATCATGAGTAAATGTTTGGAAGCACATACCTTTGTGAATCTGCATTTAATAAGAAATAAGTAGATAAACACACAGTTAGTAGACTTGCTTAAGTAACTGTTCTCTGATATACTTGCTGAGATTTGGAACTAATAATTTCGTAGATCGGCTGATTTTTCTCTGGATAAACTGTATTATACACCGGTACAATTATTTTCATCAAAAACTGGTGTGATGAAAGCTATATTTTGTAAAAACAAACTTCTTCTGTTTAATTGTCATACTATTTTAACATTGTTTATTACATTTACGAAAAAATCCGTGATGACTCTATTAGTCTTCATTGATCATATATTTTCTAAGTGATAAGTCAAATTGTTAAGTCAGTATGAATCATAATTAAGTAATTTGGTGTGGCCCTCAACGTGATTTGTGTAAGTAAATTTGGCACCCAATTCCTCTAAAGTTGGACAGGCCTGATTTAGATAGTGAATTTATTATTATTTTGGAAGTTCAGAAACATCTTTGTTTGTACGTAAAGAGGATCATGATTTGAAAAACCTGGGCATGTAGCTTAATATGGGATAGATCCAGTATTTTCTCTGAAGCCGATGAACAAGTAATGGAGCGGGTAGTGCAACTACTATATTACAAGTTAATGAGATGTCCATCATTTGGGCACACACAAAATTTGCCGGAATGCTGGTTGAAATGAACAGACTGGTTTGTTTTCACTAAAAATCTCAGCGTGAAAACAAGCTCCTAAGGCCATTGTAAAGCATACTTCAGGGTAGGAACATAGTATTGGGAGACACAGTACACTACAGAGTTGCCGGCTATTCAGATCTGTCAATTCTGCTTTCTTTACCCCTACAGTCACATCTTTACAAACTGGCAACTGGTTGTCAGGAAGATTGCCGGATCTCCACCTTCCTTGTCTACAGAATGAAAGGCAGTGAGACAGCGGTTTTGTGTTGCAACGTTGAGGAGCAGGTACTATTCCTTCACTATGGTTCTACCCTGAACTGAAGTGTAGATATTTTGGTTGTGTTTTCATGCAGAACCACAGCATAAAAACACACCCATGTGGCCCTAGCCTAACAGCTAATCAATGAGATATGTTACTACAATATGATTTTCCAATCAGTAGTGTGGTTTTGCCGATGATGTCAGAGGTGGGTCTGGAGGGGAAGTGATGACGTAAGCAGAGGGGAAGGTGGGACCAGTGGTGGCACGGAAGGGGAAGTGATGACATAATAGTGGGCGTGGTTATGACATCACATGATTTAAAATGATGCTTCCGGTTCCTATTACAAATGGCGGACCAAGCACGAAATTCAAATTTGTAAATTCAAAATGGGGCTCAATTTAAAATTAGATAATGGGAGAAGGCGGCCATTTGTAATAGGAACCAGAAACGTCATCATTTTGAATCATGTGATGTCATAACCACGCCCACTATTACATCATTACATCATCACACCACTATTACATCACATCATCATGCCACCACTGGTCCCACCTTCCCCTATGCTTACATCATCAATTCCCCTTCTGCTCATCTGCTTACATCATCACTTCCCCTCTGGACCCACCTCTGACGTCATCGGCAAAACCACACTACTCCAATCAATTTAATAAACAAATATTTTAGTAGTATCATTCATATTGTTTTGTTGTCCAGTATAAAAGGCAAGGACAAGTCAAAAATAGGGGAGCACAAAATTCAGACCCAAATACTTAGCAATATCTGCTAATATCTCAACAGTGAAAAGGTTTAAACAACCCACTTTATACTCTTCATAATTTACCTCCTGCTATTTAACCAGAGATAACTCTCCATATTTTCATACCTCTGATGAAAAGTGTTGCAAGATCTGAGTTCAGTTCAATATTGGGAATCTTTGAATTTGTTTCTTTAAGATGTGTTTTTAACAATTCAATTACCGTGCACCAGTTTTGACATAATTATTTGTATCATTAATAAGATCTATAACAGTCATACAAACCTATATGGATATCCGTGAGTCTTGGATCGGAATATAGATAGAATGAAGCTAAAGAAAACAGCCACTAGTACCAATCCAACAATTGCCAATATTCTGCGCTTTTTTACATCACCTTTATGTGAGGCTGCTTCTGTTATCAGAATCATGCCAAGAACTACTGCTGCATCTGATTCTTCGTTAAGGATGGTATCTTGATAAGTTTAAGATAGGCAAAATTAACATAAGTTAACATAAATTAACTCCATCTCTTCACAGCATTCATAAAATATAATCAATTCCTCAATCCAATTAATACAATAATATCAAATTCCAAATGTCAATACCTTGTATTCCCCTTTGCTATAATGAACACCTTATAACTAAAACTCATTAATATTAAGAGCAATCTGGAATATCGGTAGGCCCATCATAAATTTTTATGGGAAATATAACTAATCAAGTATGTAATATATAAACCAATTTAAACATATTTTTAACCTATTTCACTTAACACTCTACTAAAGAGCACTTTTGCTTTGGTTCGAAGCATCATTAGTTTGGACCGATTTGCAGCTCCAACTGTCCTTTGCTATTTTATGATATTGAATGCAAAAGCGGCATATATCCGGCCCGGAGGACCAAATGTTGGGAACCGGGATACTTCCGGAGAGATAGGAGCAAAATGTGAGGTATAATGTAACGCTCTGGTAGGAGGACCAATTGTTTCTTTAAAACATTAATAATAAAATGATGAGAGCAAGAGTGGACTATGTATCGAGGTTGCTGAACTCAGAGGTCCACAAATGTAATCTTGGAACAAAACCTTTAACATGTAATAAACGATGGAACTTTATTCTCACACAATATAGGCTAAATAGATGCACTGAATTAAATGATTAATATATAACAAATAAACTGAAATCTGATTGATACACTCGCACTGAACAATGTAATGCTTTTGGCGGTAAGCTGGTCACGTGGCGATAAATGTAAGGAATTTATGCCAGCAATGAATTATATATCAAAATGCTCGTAATAATTGTTGTGTTCCGTTTAGGATTGATTAACACTGATATCTGAAGAATAATGCGATGTATAGCTGATTTACTGAGAACGCTTGGTTGCACAATACAATCGAACTAATACACGAGCTTCAAGACTGATCTTGGAAGCCGTTGCTATAACTGAATCTACTGTAAATATTGTAGATTAAATACTCGCACACGATAATACTTGTAGCTGTAAGTATTATGTATTTATTCGCGGTTTAAGAACAATAACCGATTATGCTATTGTCTTGCAACTGGCGCGAAAATGCAGAGCGATCCAACACAGACTGTATCGTGTGGGCGCAGGCTTCTAACTGACTTGGATATGACGCTGGTTTAGATCACGAGGCGTCTTAAGCTTGCACCTGCTTTGGCGCGAGACCAGAAAACAGGCGGAAAACAATTGTATCAATCCGCGACAATAACTGACTCAGCGGAAATAGCCTGGGCGGAGAGTTTGAATATAAAGAATAACTAGACACATAAAAACATGCTAGAAAAACCTATAGCTTGCGTTGACAGATATACTAGCTTATAAGGCTGGGTGTCGCCCTGGCTTTGTATATTGTAATTCAAATTAATTTATGAAGGACTTTTGATTTTTACATTCTAAATCCTTATATAGGTATGTTGAATTTGTATTGGGGAAGAACAACGTACAACACTCAAACTACTCCCTCAGAAAATGCTTGATATAGCCTTTTATGGCTCATAGAGGACTTAGAATTTTTCACCCCATTGCGTCTACACACTTTGCCTGGGAGTGGTTGAAATAAGAAGAAACAGAATTTCTAGTAACATAAAATTATACTGTCTTCAATGGAATATTTTATTTCTCAGTCTCATGTTACCGTACAACCATTACGGAGCTGAAATCAAAAAGAAATTCAATATTGTTTTCATATTTTCCTCCCCAAAATCCTGGGACATAATTTACTGTGTGTATAAGACTATATAAGACTATATTGTCATCCTATTTTGCCTCCTTTTACATGCTAGGGCCTATGATAAACATCCATATTTCTCAACTAATACCAGTGCTTTTTTTCTAAAGAAAGATTTAAGGGGTACCGGTAATCTCGCTTCTGACTTCATGAAACATTCCCAGTGAATGGGGTAAGAACAGCATATATCCGGACAGAGAGGAGCAAATGTTAGGTTATGTCCGGTGCGATAGGAACAAAACATGTAGGAAATAAAAGGAGTAAAACTCTGGGCTAGTTGGAGGACAATCTACAAGAATTGTAGATACAAAGAGAGCGGGTGGACTTATCGAAGGTCACTGGGCACAGAGATCCAGAATCTAAATAGAATTACAATCAAAACATGTATATAAAACAATGAAACTTTTATCACACGTGAACTAATAAATGCTTGAATAATATAATTGAAATAAATACACTGATATATGCTCGTAACAACTGAAATAACCAATATACTGAATTGGCGCGAGATTGTAGACACGTGGATGTAAATGTAAGGAATTCACACCAGAGCTGAATTATATATAGAAACACTTGTAATAATTGCTAGAATTAGTAGATTCACTGTTGAATTATCAATATTAAGAATAATTGCAATAATATAGCCTAGGTACTTCACTGTGGACACTGATTGCACAATGCAAGCGACCTATTAACGAGCTTAACAGACTGATCTGAATAGCTGTAAATACTGGAACACTGAGGTAATTATTGTCGAATAATTACACTAGCACAACAAAACTTAATAATGGTAGTTTTGTGAATAAGTTCGGGTTTTAAGAGCAATGATGTGACTGTTACATCATGTCTTGCAAAAATGCGCGAACTGGATAATATGATCGCACAACTCGACGTCGTGGACGCTAGCTGTGAACTGAAGTGAAGCGAAGCCTTGCATGCATAGCTTGAATAATGAATTGCACAAGAAAAGGTGTGCATGAAGGATCACGCCACCTAAAACTGCTGAATAAGGCATGCGAAAATATCTAGTGGCCATTTGAATAAAATAACTAAAGAGACATGTTGCTTGCACTAACACCCAGACTTACCCACATATTTTGAATGAAAGTGGAATCACACAATAAGCATAAGGTTATATGAATTTAAGTGGATTCAGTTTGTACACATCACCCGTAAGCTGCAATTTAGTCTATGGCATCCAGTTATTTCTATTATTTTCGTTAAATCTGAAGTTAGAAATTTGGAGTTGGTATATGTTGGCATGTCAGCTGCGGTGGTTTAGAGGTAGCGTGCCCGTCTCTAGATCCGAAGGTCGCGGGATCAAATCCGGCCGCAGTCGATGGGTTTTTCAGGACGTAAAAATCCTGGGCACGGAGTCCTCCGAGAGGGACTTTAAGCTAGTAGATTTACGGCACATAAAAGAACTCCAAGCCTAAATTAGAGCCTCTGGACAAAATTTCTCAGCCCTTTCACGTCCAAGTAATACCTTAGTTTCTGGAGGGGGGTTAAGGGGCTATGGACTTACCACCTGTCCCTCTGCCCTCTCTAGGAAAATAATCATAACAAAATTTACATAGGTAAACAGAAACCTCAACTTGGAGGCCCTTTGCCTCAATATGGGGGGCATAGGATTATATATATATATATATAGGTATAGATATAGAGAGAAAGATAGAGAGATAGAAAGAGAGATAGAGAGAGATAGAGAAAGAGAGAAAAAGAGAGAGAGAAAAGAGAGAGAAAGAGAGAAAAAGAGAACAAAAAAGAGAGAGAGAGAGAGACCAGGTCAGAAGAAAGGATAACTTCAAGGGACAAAGATATCATGGCATGCAACACAGTACTACACCTCTACTGTGGCAGAGAAGAGTACAACCCAAAACCTCATAATGAGCCATATAAATGAGCCAAAGCAAGGTAAGGCCAGCAATAATGTCACTGAAGAATGGGAAAGTGTCAGGAGAAGATGGGATAATAAATGAACTAATTAAACTTGGTATGGAAGAAATTATGCCACCAATCACACAATCGTACAAACTCATACTACACAGTAAGATGATACCAGAACAGTGGAAATTCAGCACAATAATACTACTCCACAAGAAACGTCCAAAAGATAAACTCAACTATAGATCAATCAGTTTAATGTATATTGTAAGTTAGAACTATAGAGCACTTAAGACAATCAAAAATCAAAATACTGACAAATCAGCGGTAGCGACCCACTTTTGGGAAGAAGGGCAAGAAGTTGATAGGAATCCAAAACTATTAAAATGTGACCATGGCCATAAGGCACTTTCTGTCTGGGAGAGGATTTTTATTCAGAAGAAAGTATCCAACACATGAACTTCGACATTCGACATTCTGGCTGATGATTACATCATCTCCAAATTTGTTCAATGTCCACATGAGGGTGCCACAGCAGCTGAGTACAGCTGTTGAAAATGGTAGTGATGGCGCCAGAACTAGTTTAGGTAAACTATATTGAAAGTGAAGTTTAGTGTTAATATAAACTCATTTAATTATCATGTTATATAACTTTACTGTGTTGACTTCCAATACAATTTAATATCTTCCAGAATGTTTTTAGGAAGGTTAAACTTTTAGCAGACACTGACCAGTATATGAGGAATTGTTCCTCTGGCCCTTAACATTAAATCCATCACACTGATAGAAGTCAGGTTGTACTTCTGTTTATAAAAAATCTACAGTTGGTTCATAAATAAGTTGTTTTTATGCGTCCATCTCTTCTGGCTGCTCTTCATAAGTTTCAAACCCGATCATAGGGTCCAGTATATATCCTCTTAAAATGACAAAGGTTTGAAGCTGTGATATCGATCCTCCGATTGCTACTTTCACTGGAAAAGCCATGAACCTCTTCCAATACATTCTAACCATTTCCCCTTAATGCATTGACAATGATGGAGTGCACTGTATGATGACGAGAGAGTTCACCATGAGAACAGACCCCAAGGACACGCACAATGGTTTCAAACTCTCTGTGGCATTGCCGACAGGGGTTGTTGCCAAATCTGCCAGGTACACTACGAACTGCTGATATGTTTGCTGCCATCTTTATGGTTTGCCTCCACTCATTACATGTTAGAAGACCCTTATGGTCTCTGAACCATTTGTTTGCTGGAGTATACTCTTTGTATAATAGGATAACTTTTCTTTTTAGTTCTTTCTTACTCTGTGTTTATTATGTAGTTTATCGCCCTCTGTGATATTTAATTCTGAAAAACTATCTGAGATTCCTGGGAAAGTTGTCTTGTACTTAATAGGGATGTTTGACTTTATAAGCATTTTACAATTATTCAAATGTTGTAAGTGCATTTCCTATGCAGAATAAAATAAAATCAGATACACTGTTACAACAAAGTGCCAGATGGAGTTAATAGGCTATGTTTCAGAAGCTATTGAATTTTAGACCACGGTTTCTTGAGAAAGTTTGATAAGCATGATGTGAAGGAATAAGTGGGATAACTAGAACACTAACAGAATGAAATTACAACAAATGCCTCACATCTAAAGCAAGGCATTATATAACAAATTTACAAACATGACTGCATTGTAGTCAAGGCACTCAGTAATCAATTTAAAAAATGGAACAAGGCTTCCCAGCCTCACTCTGGTTAGCAACCCGGCTTTGTAGCACAGTGATGATTTGCCATTTAAAAAGCATATGACCGTTAATTAGTCATTACTCCAGTACCAATCAACTGATTTGGTAAAAAATCAATAGGCTTTTTTCCATGGACGCTGTAAATGTGTATACCAAGTTTCATGAAAATCTGATAAAGCAAATTCGAGTTATCATATGCACAGACACACAGAAGGATGGACGGACAGACATTTCCCATCCACCATATAATCTCATAAAGTACTATTCTGGCACTTAATAAATTCAAAGCCTTGAACTTATTGGATGCATACAACATGTCATTAAGGAGGTTATTAGGAAGACATACAATCTCAGATAACAGAGTTAGGTTTCTCAGATGCCGAGTTAGAGTATACAGAATTCGTTTGGTTCTCAAGGTTACTTCATTTGCCAACGGCTCAATCAACGTCTACAATGACACTCTTCTTAAAGCCGTAGATCATGAGGAATCAAAGAGCTAAGCTTTCCAAATTTAACCGTGTGAAGTCCCAGTTAGATGAGTATATTCAAACCATTTATGAATTTGTTATAGAGGATGAGCTCTTTTATTACAAGTGCGTTCTTCGCAACAAATTTGAGAAACTTGTAGAAAGGTATGAAGCTGAATACTCTAAAGGCCAGGATGCCGAAGTTCATCTAGAAGATGTTAGTCAATAAAATATTGAAACAAACTGTCACAAAGCCCTCGCGTATCTTAATTCTTTGATCACTAAGCATAAAAAATATATCTTCCTGAGCACGCCCCTAGCCTTCACTGTTTGTCGCTAGATCATGAATCCACTACATCACTACCAAAACTACCAGAAATCACACTTCCACGATTCTCCGGCAATCCCTGCATTGATTTCATGTCTCTGATAATTGACAATCTACATATTTCTGGTATGGATAAGTTAAAATCATGTCTAACAGTAGAGGTTACGTCAGTCATAAGAAACATTCCAGTATCTGCTGCTACTTTTGAAGTAAGTTGGCGTACATTGTCTGAAAGATTCAACAATAACCATCTCATAGGGAACACCCATCTTGAGCATTTGTTCTCATCCCCAAATCTTGAAAAGAGCTACACCAATACCTTACAGCGGTATCTTGGCCATTTTTATCAGTACCGTGCATGCACTGCAGTCTCTTAATACTGATATCAGTTTAACAGACTTCATCATTTCCAAAATCATCTTAGACATACTTCAACCAAACATTATCAAAGACTGGGAATCTTCCATTATACAATATAAGTTGACATCACTCAAAGAGTTGTTTACATTTCTTGAGGCCAAGGTTTGAGTGCGACAGGCGACTTTCGTAGCTATGAAATCACAGTTCAACAATATTCCTCCAGTCAACTTCAATATGAGAGCTAATTCTACTGCGATGCCCAATGAATCCAAGAATAAACCTGTTTCTCATCCTTGTTGAAGTTGTTCTAAGCAATTCATTTCATATTAATTATTTCAGTGTGACACTTTCACATCAATGACTTTCACTCAATATGAATAATTTGTCACGTTTCACAAATTATGTAGAACCTGTCTCAGGGCAGGAGGCTTTCTCCTTCAAGTAATACCTATGTTGAAACTTTTGTCTAATTTGGCTGCCCTGCGCGGTAGTGAGTTTAGCGCTGCATGTTGGTGCACTGGGGACTCGTGAGGAAGAAGGAGAGACTTTCCAACATGGCGCGCAGCTAGCTACAAGTGTGGAATGGCACGCTTGTTTGTAACTAATTTGAAATTGCTTCACAGGACTTCACAATCTTGTAATTATGTTAATTAGTGTTGCAACTATAGTAGTATGGTTTATACAATAAATGCTACCAAAGGACTTGTTTGTTTCGCTCGTTTGTGTTGTGTTTGACTTGTGTAATGAACGCTAACTCCTTGCATCTTGGGCCAACGTTACAACCATTTATACAGTCCACTAAAATTGAAACTTGTCTTCGAACACAACATAAATTTTGGTCCTCTGGCTGTGATGGGATAAACTTTGGTTTTCCGGCTGTGATGGTAATTTGTGCAACTTGGAACATTGATTGTGATTGTGAACATTTGCATAGTGCGAATTAGATTGTACTGAAATATTTCGACATTGTGTTGCAATCTGTGAAGCGTTGCCACCTTTAGCTAGCGTCTATCTTTGTTTGAGGCGCGAAATATCTACAAACAGTTATTGTGATTGAATATTGACATCACTTGTGTGATTGAACATTGATATTACTAGTGCGTAATATAAACAACACAAGAAGATATTGCACTTGAAAATTCTTGTATTATTTGTGCATAAGACAGACAATTACGAACAATTATTAATACATAGAACTATAACATGGTGAAGTGTTGCATCATTCAATTAAAAATTATTTATGGTCCTATTCTTTCCACTATGATTTTATTAAAAAATAATATAATACAAACAATAATACTTATTTACAATAGTGGATAAAACAATCCCCTCCAACACACAACGTTTCAACCTGCCCTCCAGGCCTTTCTCAAGTGTGTGATGGAGGGGATTGTTTTATCCACTATTGTAAATAAGTATTATTGTTTGTATTATATTATTTTTTAAGTGTTGCATCATCCTTGCATTGTTAAAACGTGTCGCAGCACAGAAGTTAGCAACCTGTGGAACTGTACCCATTGAATAATAACTTCAAACTTTGTGAGCTGTAACATCAGTGATTGTAGTTGAATTATTATCGGTACTCTGAAGGCAAATCTGAAAACACATTTAGTAACATTACATTGCAGATGACGACACGCTGTGAAGTTGCCAGACATTTTGGACAAAGTCTACGACCTCATGGAGCTGTCTCATGTTACCATTAGTGAAACAATAGTTCAACCAACTGTAAGTTTGTTCCATTTTTGTCTCATTTGTCCTAACTTGACTAGGGTAGACATCCTGTCTAAAATCCTAAAACCTACTTCTAACACTGAAACAAAGAAGTACTGAATTTTTTATTAATCTTGTTTGACGGACTTGAATTCAATTAATATTCCTTTGTTCGCTATTGTGCTGTTGTATAATTCATCGAACATATGTAAATTACTTTCACGAATTGCTTGCTTGAATAATGACACATTGTTGCTTCAAACATTGTCTCTCAAAATATGTAAATGAATAAGAGTGCAGATCTTATTATTGTACATTTTATAGAAGTTTAATTTGTTTTTTCATTGATATTAATCAACTGTCATAGTATTCATCATGTCGTTTGAATCAGAAGCAAAGGCTATTCAAAAACGTGGCTTACTAAAGAGGTCACTAACTCATCTTGAAAAGTTCTTGAAACGTGAGGATATCTCTAGCAATGAATTGATAGCCAGGCAAAATGCATTGCCAGAAATTTGGAAAGAATTCAATGATGTTAGGAAATATTTAGAATGTCAGATAGATTCAAAGGCTAGTGAAGCTCATTTTGAAGAGCATGAGGAATTTGAAAACAGATATTATGCAATATTCGGTAGGATTCAAGACCTGATTGATGCTAGGGAAAGACCCATAAATCCTAGTAATGCATCTGTCATTTTGAATAACTCCACTCGAAGCAGTAGTGATTTGAAACCTTCACACATTGAATTACCTAGTTTTAAGGAGGATTTGACAAAGTACTTGACATTTAAGAACACATTTGAAAGCTTAGTTATCAACAATACTTGCATTGATAATGTGCAAAGCACTGCCTTCTAAACTGTATTACTCGTGTATACACTGCCTGTCCTATATGGCTAATTTTGCGTACTCGGCGACATTACAGATGGCAGCACATTTCACACCCAGATTGCTTCTTGTTTTTTGCTACGACATTGTTGATTATGTAGTGCTGTCACAGCCATCTCGTAATATAGTAAAATTTGCTTGGGAAATATTTCCTAAAGATGTTCTCAAAGAATAAACTGAATGTTTAAACTTGTATCATTCTAGGTACCGGTACTTAATTGCTATGAATAAAATTTTGTAAAATAATAATTATAACATTTACTATCAATGCGTCTAATTAATTTATATGTATTTTAATTATTGCTCCAAAATTCCATTTCAAGGTAAGTGTCATATACTGGAATAATATTATGTTCTATGTTTGTTTTTTGCTTATTTTGACGCAGCAAACGCATAGAAGCAATGTACGGTAATGTATAGGGCACTGCCTTCTATATAGACTCTATTACTCGTGTATTCTCGAGACGGCGGTTGTATAGGTGGCGATGATTCCTGCAATCTGGGTGTGAACTGTGTCGCCTCTACTGGAGAAATTAGGCAATTGAGCAATTCTCTAAACTCCATGTTAAAATAAAGCATAGGACAGGCAGCGTAATTCTCGAGATGGTGGTGGTGCAAAGGTTGCACCATTTGCTGTCTTCACTTCAAGGTGAACCCAAGGATTTATTAGGTAACTTGGCCATTTGTGATAGTAACTTTTCGGTTGCTTGGAATTTGATTGATGAAAGATACAACAAACGGTTGATTGTTTTGCAGCATGTGAAACAGTTGCTCAATCTTCATAGTTGTAGTAGTGGTACTTCGAGTGAATACAACAAATTGATAAATGATGTAAAATCTAATATTAGTGCCATTGAGAATTTGGAAGCAGAGATTCCACTTCATGAAATCCTGTTGCAGGAATTGATTTTAAATAAAGTCAAAGTTAATCATGGAAGTGAATGGGAAAATAAATTTGCCTCCTCTGATATTCCGACGTTAGACAATTTAATTGATTTCTTGGAAAGAAAATGTCAGACATTGGAACTAACAGAATCTAACAAATCTGTTGTTGAGCACAAACGTGAGTTCAAACCTAAACTAAAGGTACTTCACATTGCTAACAATAGTACCTTCTTGAATTGTAAGTTTTGCAAACTTGACAATCATAATATTCTTGATTGTAGGAAGAATAAGAAGCAAATATTGATCACCGTCGTGAATTTGTCAAAGAAAATAAACTTTGTTACTTGTGCTTCTCAACTTCTCATATTTCCAAACAATGTAAGCAACCCAGGTGCACGAAATGTAATGGAAATCACAACTGGTTGGTTCATAAAGAACAAATAACTCCTAACAATAATTCAAATATTGATCGTTCTGCAATTATTTCTCCTACAGCAATCAAAGTGATTTCAGGATTAGGCTCAAATGTTTTGCTGAGTACGGTTTGTGTTGGAGTGAAAACTAGGACTGGAGAAGTTTTAGTGGTTAAAGCCTTGTTGGACTCAGCGAGTCAATTATCATTTGTAACCTCTAATCTTGTCAAAGGTCTTGGTATTGGTACAAAGTCTTATCGGTTACCAATTGTTGGTATAAGCAATGCAAACGTTTCTCCTGTAAGCTCCACTTGCAATCTTGTTTTATGCTCGCAGATATCAGACTATACTTTGAATTTGAATTGTGCAGTAGTAGACATCATCACAAGTAGCTACCTGCTCAGAAAATTGATTGTTTGACTTGGAACATTCCTACTGATATTGTTCTAAGTGATTCTACTTTCAATCGACCTTCACCTATAGACATTTTGTTGGGAGCTGATGTTTATTATGAAATTGTGTCTGGTGATACCTTGCGAAGGAAAGATTATCCTACATGGCAAAGTAGCCTTGGGAGCAATAAATAATTGCTTAAATAAAATTCTTTATTTAAGAGTTAAAATGCAAAATAGGATTTTCAAAGCAAAGTCCTCTATGGAATTGAGGTGTGGGGGGAGGTAATCCTGTAAATATCTAGACATGGCAAGGGCCAGGTTCTGCAAACAGGTACCGGGCATCCCCAGATTCTCATCAAATGAGGCAGCAAGATATGAACTAGGTTATCTTAGGTAAGATCTTAATTTTTTTAGATACATCTATGAGAAAGACAACAATGACATAGTTAAAATATGTTTTCAATTTCTGGTAAAGGACAATAGTAATAGGAACAGAGTTCACGATATTATGAAACTACTGGATGAGATAGGACTAAAATGGATTTGGAACTCAGTTCTGAACCACTAGAAAAACATAATAACATTCACCAAGATTATTAGCAGAAGATGCAAGGATATTCAGAGACAAAGCCACGTAACTATAATGAGGGGAAAAATTCTCTAGTGTTCTATATTAAAATGAAAGAAGTGTGGGGATTGAAAAAGTATGTCTAAAGCTATGTTCACACTGAGGAATCTGTTGCAGACACAAATACTCCATACAAATTCCAGATCGATTTCCGTGATTCTTGTATCTGGATACTTATCCTAAGTACATGTTCTTTGCACAAATATCCCATGTGAGCGTTCACACTGAGGAATTTGTTGTCAGGCACAAGTATGGCTTTAGATGCAGAACGTTTGCTTTTTTTCTGCTTTAAATGCATTGATGATTCACCCAGAATAAGTTTGTAACCGACAAACACTCAATTTGCGAAGAAAATTACAATATTATACTGTATTGATGCTGATTAAATCTTCCGAGCTCTAGGTTCACGTTAGTCGGTAGTAAAAAGCGGGGATTTATATTTATCTGGGCAGTCAGTATTTTTAATTCTGAATTTTACAGTAAGAATGGTTTATTAACCATTAATATTTCAGCTATAAAGCTGTATTCGGTCGTATAATTTTTTGTAAATTCAAGTTTTCTTTAGCAGAGCGTGTTCTATGAGCCCGGAGTCTCGGAGTCAAGCCCACCTGCAGGTGATGCAATGATAGCCGATATCTTTGATCCATTGTAGTCGATAGAGAAAGGGTTTGTTTAACCTTGCAAAATAACTGTATAATCCATATTAAAATTGTATATTGTAGTGCTCAAACTGTTTATAAGAAGTGCTAAAAGTGCCTACCCTTCATTTACCACATATATGACAGCTTCGTAGAAAATGTGCTTCAAGGTCTATACAGACAAATTATCTGCCATGAATCCTGCCTAGGCCTAATTGAATTCTCATGCTGTTCTAATATCTCTCCTACTTCATCAGTTTTCTCAGTAAGTACATGTAGATGTTATCTTGATTATTTCGTATTAAACACAGAATCTCTTCAAGGAAGAAGTGTGCCTATAACTTAGGCCTAAATTAAACTTTTCTGCAAACAGATTATGAATGTGAGGGCGAATACTTTTACATCGACTTATGTTCTGTTTAGAGCACTCCATAGCAAAATATCGGCGATTTCGTAAAATAAAAAAGCGTGAATGTAGCAATATATCTCATGGGATTGATCATAACCACAGAGTCAGCTGCCACAAGAAACATGTCTACAGCACATGCTCAAAGAGCATTTTCGCTGGGATCTGTTCAATGTTTCCGCTTTCGGAGCATAAACAAGAACTTGTGGCGAAACCTTGTTTCTGGAACATTTTATTTGCTGTTTGTGTCTGGGAACTAAGAATATGTTCAATAGGTTTATGACTTGTGGCAAATAGGTTGCTATACATGTATCCGAACACATATTCTTGCAACAAATTTCTCAGTGTGAACATAGCTTAAGGTTGCTCCAAGAAACAAAGAATGGGTCTGGCATGGTGGCAGGTTGGGGTATGGAAACTCAGGGGCATAGGAAGGAATTCTGTAATAAGACAATGTCCTCTATGTCTAAATAGAGAAGACGCTGAACACAAAATTTTAAAATGTCTGGAAACTGAAACGATCAGACATAAATGTTCGAATAAAAAATTCCTAGGAATTAACGTAGATATACGACGAAGAATGTGAAAACTTTCAAGGAAATGGGGAACTTTCAATACATTGTTAAAAGAAAATTGGAAGAACAAATCCTAGAATTAGGTGAGCAAGTGTGTTGATCCTTTTGCTTTATACATAAGTAAGGCACATACAGCAAGGCAGTGATGCCATAATTTGTAAGTTCTCAAGCTTTTGTGTTAATATTAGTTTGTAATGGTAGGAGGTACACCCTATGGTGAAAACCTTTGTAACACCAAGGGTGTAAATATTATGACACGAATAAATTACATTACAATACATCAACAAGCAACATTCAATCCAACAACATATGACCACGAAACAGTTTTAGATTATTTGTGAAGTGAATCACAATGAGTACTCCTTGCCGAGTGACAATTATATTACATAAACTTCAATTCTCAACATACGTCATCATGTATGGCAAGTGATTCAAGCCTATCAATCTTTCACATCACATAACCTCAAAGTAGGTTATTCATTCAATACACATTGTCATTATTTCAGTGCAGTGACACTTTATACATTCACAACATTCACAATTGGTGACTTTTATTTATAATTACTTGAGTATTTATCATCCTATTTAACAAACAATTACTACAAACACCTACTGCAAGTAATTACTGCAAGTTAAATCCAGAAACTCCTCAACAGTTCTACAAAAAGAAGAAATATGTAGTGCAGTGCAGTTCATTCATCCAGAATTTGTATCATATTTTTATTTTTTCTTAAGTGTTAATTTTAAGTCCTTTTCATGTATTTCGATTCATTTAAACAGGCTGCAAGCCATAAGAATTAATAAACAGTGTTAAAATTGATTTATTGATTTTTTTCTTTATTTTATTAACCTGAAAGGGTTTGCACGATTTAATTGGATTCAAGTCCACTAATCACCAGAGGGTGCAAACATTTTCAACACTTTTTAAATAAAGAGTCATTATTAGGGTCATGATATCCTGTTTTTGTTGCGATAGTTGCTTTACCTGTGCAACTGCCATAGATTCAATGCATACGTGACGAAGTTGGTTGCATTGGTTGTAGTTACTGTAATGTAATTTCTATGTGATTCATTAAAAAGGTAATTTGACTGTAATGTTTGGTATCTTAAAATGAAAAATAAATAAATAATTAGCCTACCTGCATTTAATTTTTTGGGATCCCCCTAGGAAAAATTTCCAACTTCAGCACTGTTTTATACTGTATCTGACACTTAAAGGTAAGTGAAACAGTAAAACAGTGTAAGGTCACAGATAGGACAAGTGACTGTCACCCTTTGAGAGGTTTTTTGTGTTTGTATATGACACCATAGATATGACGATGTAACATTATTAAAAGTAGGCTACATATGACAGAGAAATTAAAAAAAAAAAAAAAAAAAAAAAAAAAAAAAAACCTGGTGACATATAAAGGGGTCTTTTATTAATAATGACCTGGAAAATAGAGCATTTAGCTCCTGGCTCTTTCTGCTTATGTCAGTCAAGATTAAGGTTACCAGTATTTAGCAGGACATGTCTGTATATTTTAAGGATGTCCTGGCATCTGTATTTAATTTTCAAAACCTGCAATATGTTCGTATTTTAGTATAAACATTTCTTTTAATAACGGATAAGGATACTTTTGTTTCCATATTTTGCCAAAAGATGTCTCTGAGTATCGTGTCACAAATTTTTACTAAAATCATAATCTCTTTGCACACTTGTGCACATATCACTTTTATTATTACCCTTAATAATCTCTTTGGAGGAAATTTCGAATTTAGATTCTGCTGTTGGAAGAAGGCCTAATGACTAGACCAGTGATTCCCAAAGTGGGGTCCGCGATGGTGTTTCAGGGGGTCCGCAGGCGGTTTAAGAAGAAATAGGATATCCCGTAATTTTCTCAAATTACATATCTTCTAAACCAGCTTCACTGTTCACATTAAGGAGTAAACTCTGTTTGTTACCATTGATAGTATTATTTTGTCTATTGAATTTAATACATTTCAATCAAAGTATTTATTTAGATTTTTTCCTTCCAAACCCAGAGGGGGTCCGCGAAATTTTAATTTTTTTCAAGGGGTCCGCGGACTGAAAAGTTTGGGAACCACTGGACTAGACTGTTACGGAATATTAAGTACCGTATTATGCTTTGACTTTTATTTTATAGATCCAATTCATAAGTCTATATGGGGAAAAGTTTACAGCTGAGTTGGAGATGAGATACAGATGCTCAAAAAAGAGCCGTTCTGATGAGGAAGCTGAGTATTTATATTTTGTAAAGCCGGAACATAGGTCTCTGTTGCTAACCGTGAAGCACTTGATATCTGTGAAGTTCAACTTGAAAGAATTAACATGTTCTCAATTTTATGATTATCTTATAACCAACAGGTCATCAGATAAATGTGGATACCTTGCAGTGGATAAGAATGTACATACAGGCTCAGGTGCATTGAATTAAAATCTCAGATAAATGCAGAGCACAAAAACAAAGTCGTTCAATAATTTTAATGTGTCCTGCACTTGTCTTGTCTTTTTAGTCTCAAATGTCCTCCTTTCCATCCCAACCATCTGACAGCCCTAGTCAAGATGGCACTTCTATCTTGAGTTAAATGTTTATCCATCCATTTGTGATGGGATAGTTTATCTATCAAATCACAAATGTGTCCTATGGCTAATGATATCATAATAATTTAGAAATACTTTTCAAGGAATTTCCAGTTATCCAGAAAATAAATATTTGTCCAATGATACAGAAACTGACCCTAAAGGTATTTTATGAAAGTACTACAAACTGTTATTACTTATTGTTGTATTTATAAAGGATACTCAGAACCATAATGATGTATGTTTCCAAAATAAATTGTCCTTGTGATGATCCATGGATATAAGCCACTCCACCAGAAGAAGTTTTGTGGACGAATGGAGGAGTTCTAATATGGTTCCACATCTGGCCAGAAGTCATTGCAAAGCAGAAAAACTGTGAATATTAAAAACACTTATATAAGTAAAACTAATTTTATTAATTACAATAAAATCTGTTAAGTATATGATGGTATTTTCCTTACATTAAACAATATGATTGAGCCAAGGACTACTGAATAGTTTGCTGATACAAGTATGCGACAGTCCATGGGACCATGGCTTGGGAAAAGGGGTATCTTGATAGCTCTCATATTGGACAGCCAAAAAACATGTAGGTCTAGATGTCCAAATTTCCAGCTTTTAGGTTATAGCAGCAAATGCTGCCTACAAGCATACTTAACTCTTCAGTGACAACCTCCATAAGTGATAAGTACTACCCGCACGCGATTTCTTGAGCGCTCGGCTCCCTAGTCCTTATTTGGTAGGTTTCGTTCAACTTCGTAGGTTAAGCTGACAACATTGAAACACGAAGTACGCTATACACCCTGCCATCTAGTGGCTTCAATACTAAGCTTTCATTCTGTCTCAGGATTCTTATTTATTTATTGACATTATCTTTTCTGACGCATCGAGTTATGGGGAAAAATACAATCTTTCAAACTGCTGATTTCACAAACACTTCATTGTACATCCAACACTTGCCTAACCTCTTTAAGAATTACGTATGTGCTAATTTCTGACGATCCCATGAACTCTGATGTCAATTTCATGGACTGAAAGTTGAGCGAACTTTTCACAATTTGTATTAAATACGTTTAAAATTAGGCCTATAGCTTTCTCCACTTTTAGATGCCTTACCTCTCTTACGTTTTAAAACACGAAATGGTGAAGCATGTTCTGCTAAGACTCTTCTTTATGCTTAAAATTAGTCCCAGTGTAAAAATATTGAGCCTATATTATGCTTAATATTCTTATTTGATAACCAAAGGCTTATGACGTGTAATTAATTGTTACGCAATACCATCACCACGTTATATTATTGGACTGCATTAAAATCGTTGTATATTAAAGTCACTACATAAAATACCATACGCACGATTCTGCTGAAACGTTATTTCTTTGGTTGACAACACTGCAGAAAGACTGGCGGAATAACTATGTTTTGTTCCCCCCGACCCTCACTTCCCCATAAATCCAGCGCTCAAGAAGTGGCGCGCGGGTAGTACCTCATATTCCTCACTTGCCCCGACCTCCATACTGCATGTGTAAACTGTTAATGCCCTTGCATGTACAAGCTATTGGGATGAAAGTTCCTTGCAAGCCAAGATGAAATACCAGCTTTCACAACATCTTAAAAAAATTATTAAGTGCCATTATATATGCTTTATCGGATTTTAATGAAACTTGGTATACGCGTTTATAATGTCCATGGGAAGAAGCCTATTGATATTGGACCAAATCGGTTGACCAGTACCGGAGTAAAACCCAATTTAGTGTCTATTTTAAAGGCGCCATAACTCAAATATGCTTGATCGGATATTTATGAAACTTTGTGTATGCATTTATAATGTCCATGGGAAGAGGTCTGTTGATATTGGACCAAATCGGTTGGCCCGTACTGGAATAATGTCCAATTTAGTGCCTTTTTATGGTATTATATAACAAAAAGCGTGATAACTCAAATACGCTTATCGGATTTTCATGAAACTTGGTATACGCATTTATAATGTCCATGGGAAGACGTCTGTTGATATTGGAGCAAATCGGTTGGCCGGTACCGGAATAATGCCCAATGTAGTGCCTTTTTTATGGTATTATATAACAAAAGGCACGATAACTCAAATACGCTTTATCCGATTTTAATGAAACTTCGTATACGCATTTATAACATCCATGCCAAAAAGCCTATTTATTTTGTTGAACCAAATTGGTTGATCTGTACCAGAGTAACAACTAATTAAAAGTCACATGTCATGTCAATACTACAATGCCGCATTTTTAATCATTGAGGGCTTTGTCTGCAATGCAGTCAGATGTTTGTTTACTTCGTTGATCTAGTTGAAATTGAGTACTACATGAATACTGTTTTATAGAGAAGATACATTACTGTGAACTAATTAGCGGAGTTATGTGCTACTGAATTTTGTGAAATGTTGACATATTTTAAGAATTTCAAGTTGCAATACGTTTAGATTTGATAAATAACACTATTCCTTCACATATACTTATCACACTAGACAGACAAATTGACTGAGTTGGCCGAATGGTAATGTCTTGGACTCGTATTTTGGAGGTCCCTGGATCAAATCACGGAACCGGCTGATTTGACATGGATTTTTTAATTTAATTTTTTATTTTTACGTGAGTGCGCAGTTGTCAACATATCACAAATCTGTAGTTCTGCTGACGCTGGTCGATTTTAATCTGATTAAAATACCTTATTTTCAGCATATCATAAATGCAATTATAATTGATTCAACAAAAGCATTCTGGCACTTTGCTATATCAGTTTACCTGATTTTATTTTATTTTCATTTGTAATATTATTACTAATTGTAATAACAGAAAAAGACTGCTGGCATGGTCTTGTGGTTAGTGTCGCTGACTACAGATCTATTGGCCCGGGTTTGATCCCCGGTACCTCCTCGGATTTTTCTGAGGTAAGGAGGTCTGGCAGGGGTGCACTCAGCCTCATGATTCAAATGAGGAGCTAATTGATAGAGAAGTAGCGGCTCTGGTCATGAAAATTACCATTAACGGCCGTGGATGTCGGCATGCTGACCACAAGCCCCCAAATCCTGCCGTCTACCACAGGCAGCGGTCGGGTGGTAGGCCAAGTCCCTCCAGAGATGTAGTGTCACGGAGTTAGTAATAATAGAAAAAGTGCAATTTCATTTTTCCAAATAGTCACCTGTATAATAATTTAAATTTTAAGACTAATAAACTCACAAACATTATCTTTGTAGCTGAAGACCTCTGCTTTCGTTGAATCTAAGAAAGAACTACATTCACAGTTCAGTCAAATTAGACCAAAAAAGTTGGATTTGCTGCACTAAATCATGTAGTTCCAAAAGATTCAGGAATGTGTAGGGGGAGGTCCCATGAACAACGCCTAATAAAGTCCCACATATTTCAGGTGCCACGAGGGGTGGGGGAGGCTTAAAGGTCCCTTTTTTAAGTTTTTGGAGCATATCTCGAAAACGGTGCGTTACAAAAAAAATATTATACTTTCAGAAATTAAAGCTTATTAAATTCACTATAAAATGGTGTATTCAAATTTATCTCTATGTGTTGCCATTTTCAAAAAATGAGCCAGCAAAAATGGAAAATTTGCAGATAATTTGTAGCGCCTCACGTTTTTTGCCAAACTTACCCTACCAACTCTTTTACCTTCCACTTTACAGGAAACTCATGAGAAAAGATGTTTCTTCTTAATCAGGCACTACAACTCTCCACTGAAAGTTTTGGCCTTTTCAACCACCTTCTTCCATCCTGTTCGGTTTTCAATTATCCTACTCCAGCTGTTCACCTTCATCATTTTCAAGTCAATTATCACATCGTCCTCCCATCTAGTTTTTGGTCTGCCCA
Source organism: Ectobius pallidus (assembly GCA_964059195.1). NCBI lineage: Eukaryota > Metazoa > Arthropoda > Insecta > Blattodea > Ectobiidae > Ectobius > Ectobius pallidus. Next base: position 43,764,952 of record CAXKWD010000008.1, read on the forward strand.
ACCTTCTATTGGCAATTGGTTTCCACTTGTATATCCTTTTGACCAATCTGTGCTCCAGCATTCTAGCTATATGACCAAACCACCCTAATTTTAATGATCTTATATGATATATTATATTCCTATTATTTGTATGCTTATTTAATTCACTGTTATTTTTAATTCTCCAATTACCATCTCTTTTCCTAGTTGGTTCAAAGATTTTCCTTATTATTGCCCTTTTAAATATTAAAGTCTTTGTTTGATAGAGCTTTCAAGAACCCGTTTCACTAGCGTAGGTTACTACCGGTCTTATTGTTGTGCAGTATAATTTGAGTTTGCCTTGTTTTGATATCAATTTACTCTTGAATCTGCATATTTGCATAGTATGCTCTATTTCCTAGGATAATAATTCTTTCCTTAATTTCTTCTTCTATTATTGTTCTTATTTACTGTTGACCCAACATATTTAAAATTTGGTACTTGTTGTAATTTGATGCTGTCAATATTTAAATCTTCCAACATTCCACTCCTTGTGCTGCATTTTAAGTATTTTCTTTTTCGTTAATTAGCAATCCAAAATTCATTGACTGTTCTTTCAAATTATTAAATGTTTCAATTATCGTCGTTTTTGTTCTTGCCGTTATCATGATATTATTATGATATCATCATAATCATCATCATCGCTATTATGGTATCATCAGCATAAGCTGTACACTGTTTTAGTCTTGATGATGCATTTCCCCTCATCTCCATGTTCTTCGAAATAAAGTCAATAACCATAATAAACAGTGTAGCAGATAGTGAATCCCCTTGTTTTACACCATCCTGTATGTTAGACGTTTCATTCATCATATTGTTCACTTTGATCTTTGCTACAGTGTTACCGAGTATTAAGGTTATTAGTCATATCGATTTATTGGGTACCGGTACTTCATAATATTTAAGGCATTCAATTATCCAGTTTCTACACACTGAATCAAAAGCATTACTAAAGTCAATGAAGATATTAAACAGATCAATATGAGAAAAGAAGTTGTAGAGCATTAAATTTCCTTCAAGAATATATATAAATTTGCTAATTTATATTCAAGCAGTCAAAAGTTGAGCGTTTTGAAGTTTCAGGGTCAATTTTGAGAATTCGCTAGCAAACTGCTCATCATTTTATTTCCATTTATTTTCATTTTAACTCTAACAAGTTATTTATTGTTTATGTAAACATAAATGGTATTTATTGCCCATAAACTAATAAAATTTATATATATATATATATATGAAAGAAGAAATATATATGAACGTATGTAGGCCTACACTGCCCCCATAACATAGAAGGCCCTATCTCCATTTGTTAAATCGGGCCTTCATTTATTGAAAAAGACCTCAAACTGAAGTTAGGGCCAATATAAATTTCAACATAACACATCACTGTATTGAATTTAGGGCCTTCGAATGTCAAAACATGTGTATTTTATTGTACCGATTCGGAAACACAAAAGAAAGCGTTTATACAAATTTTGGAGTTTGTGCCTTTTAACTTATCAGGGCAGTATATATATTTGTAGAAAGTGTGAACTTTATGGAACATTATTTATTGTTTATTTGAACCTAAATGGTATTACAATACATAAACATGAAATGTGTATATAGTTCTTACTGTGTCAACTGTTTATTTGGGACACTGGATAAAAATGTTTTCGGTTCTGGAGATGGCCAGGTCGGCAATAATGTGGGAGAAGGCGGGTGATCAGGTCCTGGAGAGCGATCCCCTAAAGGGGTCTCCTCTTTCTTGAAGGTCACAACTTCCTTTCAGATAACAGCAATGTGTCATGTTATGATTGCACTGTACAAACATTCGTTGCAGCTCATTCAAAATGAGTGAAAAGTCTTTAATATGTGATGAATCAGCTGAAAGTGGTATAAGCTGTGTGAGGGATGAAAGCCTAGTCTTACAACAAGAGATGAAAGACATCGAAGGAAAGGAAGGTTGTCATTCACATGAAGTGCAGAAAACGGTACACAAGACCTAGGGATCTTAGCAGAGCAGCTAAATTGTCACAGCCTTTGACATCAGGTAATATCGGATGTAGTCTGTGGTTTGATATGCAAATACTGTTTGGACCATTATGAAGACATGAATCCAAAGAAAAGAACCGAACAACATCAGAAAGCATCAAATAAAACATCAGTGGAATAGACTTTGATAAGAATATGGTGGCTACTGTTCAGCAGGAGAACTTCTTTTCCAACGAAAGGAATAAAACCAAGCTGATTAGTATGTTAGCGCAGGCCTTGGGTGCAAAAGGTATACAGTTCACCTTAGCCAAAGGAGACGTTGAATGCAGCATTGTCAGGTGTCAACTGTGGTAGTAGTTGGCGAGGACACTCATGGCTCTCACACCATGAGACACCAATGTGAGGCAACACAGAAGACAGACTGTACTCCTCCCAACAACTCCAGGCCTTGCCATTCAGCCAGTACATTCTCTTTATCCATGGCTTCACTGGATGCGATACCACTTCTGTGATTTATGGGAAAAGTAAAGCAGGCTGTTAGTCAAACGTTTCCAGCGGTATCCTAACAAAACCAAAAACACTGATTTAGTGTTTTACAACTCCACATCCTCGCCAGGAGACATTTCTGAAGCTAGGAAACAAATGTTCCTACTGATGTATCACGAGCATGACCTCAATCATCACATGTACATTTCATTTTGCATTGCATGTACCAACTTCATTGAAGCATGCTGTTTGATAAATAAATATTTTATTCTATTCTATTCTGTTCTATTCACAGGTACATGTGCTTCGGCAAATCGTCAGACAAGATATAATTGCTATAGACTGTTTCATGCTAAGAATGCAGCATTGCTCAAATGGGACTATTCCAGGCTTTGTTACAATGCTGCCTGCAGGCAGAGTTTGAAGGACAAGGTTATACTGTTCTCGGAAAAAGGAATTTTCCTGTACTGTTGAACTCTTTTATATCCGCAGAGTACAGTTTCCCTCATGAATCATACAGCACACTTTTAACTAAAAGTCATGCAAATGAAATTTTAAGGATGCAGAATGATTAAAATTTAACAAAACACATGCTACTCTTGTTTGAGAAAATACTAAATTATAGGCCTAAAGGATGGAAATAATGATATAATAATCAATTGCTAAGGGACATTAAATCAATAGCAAATGTCAATAGCAATTCTAGGACCAATCTTATTTCTAATAGCCTATATATAAAACAGATCTGAAGAAGTATAATGAAGCCTCGTATTCTTATGCTGATGATACGGTGGTGATCTTCAGTGAATTAACGTGGGAGGATGCTTACAAGAATGCTAATGCAGGTATAAATCCGATAAAAAAAGTTTCTCAAACTATTTTAACGCCTTTCTCCCTACTAGGTTCTGATTAAAACAATTCCACTTGAACATTTAAAATTAATAATCCATAACTCTCATGCGGAGTAGATGGTCTCCCATCGGGCGCCTCCCCAGGTGGCGGATAGGGGAATGCCCACCAGATATGGAGGGTACCGGGGAAATAAAATACCCGGGGCGAACCAAAACCACCCCCTTGTCAGGGTTATGATGAATAATGCCGGGCAGAAGCGACATTATTATCGACTGGAGGCATAGAACAAATTATGTTCTTGATGGCTACTGATCGAAAATCTTCGGGCGCAACCTGATGGATGGGTGTGGCGGCCGTGGTACTGCGATGTGGAAAGGAAATGGGAAGACTACCACATTATTTTTTCCCTGAAGACACTTGGGATTAGCGAATATGATGGCTGCTCCTGAAGCAAAATATTCCGGAGGTAAAATACTTCCCCAGTCGGATCTCCGGGCGGGAAGTGTTTCAGGGGGAGTGATCGATATTGAAAGAACAAACAATAGAAGACAGCAGCTTAAAATAGGAACATGGAATGTTAGGACACTTAGACATGCAGAAAAACTGGAGAACTTAACACTGGAATTAAATAAATGTGGTGTGAATATAGTAGGTTTAAGTGAAGGGAGATGGACTGGACAAGGTGAAGTGGCTTGTGGTAATTATACGATGTCCTATTCGGGTGGAAATTGTAACGAAAGAGGCGTAGCTGTAGTGGTGGAAAATAAACTAGTGAATAGTATTACAAAAGTGGAGTGTGTTAGTGATCGTATAATGTATGTAAAAATAAATGCAGATCCAGTGGATGTTTTGATAGTGCAAGTGTATATGCCAACTTCAGATCACAACGATGCAGAGGTTGATAAAATGTATGAAGACATAGGCGAAATATTGTACCAAGAAGGAAGAGGTAAAGTGAATGCCATAATTATGGGAGATTTCAACAGTGTCATAGGAGAAGGACAAGAGAAAAAAATTGTGGGTCCTTATGGATTAGGGAAGCGCAATGACAGAGGTAATAGGCTTGTTGACTTCTGCCAACAATATGATATGGTCATAACCAATACCTGGTTCAAGAAGAGGAAAACAAAGTTGTACACCTGGAAAAGCCCTGGGGATATTAATAGGTACCAGATTGACTACATTCTCATCAAGCAGAGATTCCGGGGCAGTGTGAAAGATGTGAAGACTCTTCCAAATGCTGACATCAACACAGACCACAATCTTCTTGTAGCAGACATAAAGACTAGTCTGAAAAGGATTAGGCGGACATGTAAAAGAAATCCAAGATGGAACTTAGAAAAACTGCGAAATGACAAGGACTCGATTAAAGTCATTGGAAACACAGTTACATGAAATAAAAAATGTTGGTGAATCTGTAGAAAGTGAGTGGGAAAGTGTAAAAAATGTTTTGTTGGACACATTGAAGAACAAAGTTGGAAAAATAGACAGAATAAATAGGAAACCGTGGGTAACACAAGAGATGTTAAAGAAGATGGAAGAAAGAAGGAAATACAAAAATACTAATGCTGTGGAATATAAGAGATTGAATAATGAACTAAGAAGAGAGACAGACAGAGCAAAAGAAAATTACCTTAAAGAAAGCTGTGATGAAATTATGGAGCTTCGACGAAAAGGAAGATATGATTTAATGTATCAGAAAGCGATGGAGTTAGAATCTAAAGAAAATAAAGGAATACGGACTTTTGGAATAGAAGACATTCATGGAAATTTAATTACAAACCCTGGAAAAGTTCTTACAATATGGGAAAATTACATAGAAAAGCTTTACGACAAGCAAAATCGACCACAAGACATCGAGATGGAAACAGAAGAACTAGTGGATAAAGATAATATAGGACCTAGCATATTGAAGAATGAAGTAGAAAAGGCCATAAAAGAAATGAAGAATAGAAAGGCCACAGGAGACGATGACATACCAGTGGACCTACTGAAGGAATTAGGAGAAAATGGGATGAGGAAACTTACCAAACTTATCAACCGAATTTATGACACTGGAGAATGGCCTCAAGATTTCCTAGAGGTAACTATGATTGCACTAAAGAAGAAGAAATGTGCCAAGATGTGTAGTGATCACAGAACTATCAGCTTGCTATCTCACGTAGGAAAAATTGTGGCACGGATACTAACTAGAAGACTGGAAAGAAGAATAGAAGACGTAATAGGAGAAGACCAATTTGGTTTCCGGAAAGGAAAAGGAACTAGAGATGCAATTGGAATGCTAAGGATTATATCAGAGAGAGTTTTAGCGGTCAACGAAGAAGTGTGTGTCTGCTTTATTGATTGGCAAAAAGCTTTTGACCGAGTGAACTGGGAAAAGTTAATGGACATACTCAAAAAAATAGGCATTGACTGGAAGGACAGGAGACTAATCCGCAATTTGTACCTGGGACAAAAAGTGAAAGTGCGTCTAGAGCATGGAGTGATCAACAGTGTAGAAATAGGAAGAGGTGTGCGTCAAGGATGTTGTATGTCACCCATCTTGTTCAACCTTTATGGAGACTGGCTAGCAAAAGAAGCCTTAGGAGTTAGGGATTTTGTGATAGGAGGATACGCTATTAACACCATCAAATATGCGGACGACCTGGTGATTCTGGCAAAGAAACAAGAAATATTGCAAGGAATGATTGACAGGCTGGTGGAAACAGGAAGAAAGTATGGAATGGAAATCAACATAGGTAAATCGAAGGTGATGAGGATATCGAAGAGAGAAGAGCCGCTTCAAATTATCATGGGAAATCAAGAATTAGAGAACGTGAACCAGTTCAAATACTTAGGAAGTGTACTGACGAAAGATGCCTATTGCACCAAGGAGATAAGATCAAGAATTGCCATGGCCAAGAAAGCATTTATGAAGAAGAGAACTCTGCTAACTAGTAGTCTGAACCTAGAGCTACGTAAAACCTGGTGAAGTGTTATATTTGGAGTATTGCTTTGTATGGATCATAGACATGGACTTTGAGGAAATTAGAGAAGAAATATTTAGAAAGTTTTGAAATGTGGTGCTGGAGACAGATAGAAAATATAAAGTGGATGGACATGGTGACAAACGAAGAGGTTCTGAGTAGAGTGGGTGAGAAGAAGTCAATCATACACACAATTCGTCAGAGGAAAGCAAACTGGGTTGGGCACATTCTCAGAAGGAACTGCTTATTACATGATGTCGTAGAAGGAAGATTGGAGGGTACAACTAGACTTGGAAGAAGAAGAATTCAGCTGTTGGACGATTTAAGGGAAAAGCGGAAATATTGGATGCTGAAGGAGGAAGCAGAGGATAGACAGTTTTGGAAAACAAAATTCGCGTACCAAGTTTGAAAACCTGCCGGAAGGCAGAATACTTACTACTACTAACTCTCATTGTGAAGTCCTTACGGTTTGCGAATGACTTCCTCCTTAAATATCTCCGTGGCGCTACATCCCTGGAGGGACTTGGCCTACCACCCGACCGCTGCGTCATCTACCGTAGGTTTTTCGGAGGACCAGGTTTATTTAAACCACTTAAAACTAAACAAGGAGAGCTTGGACTGTAGGACGCTGAAATCAGGGATTTTGATTTTGATTTGTTGCAATACAATATATTCAGGAAGCCTGAACTCTGAATAGTTGAAATTATATAAACACTTAACACAGGATAATAATAAATGCAGTCAGACACAGTTACTGATGCTAGGAGCATACACCACTCCCGCCAAATAGCTTCCAGAGGTGCTAACACCAACTTTCTTTGTTACGAACACACGTGGCTGCTAGGCCAATAATACAATGGGAACATATGCACTTTGCACAGAAAATACAATGCTTAGGAGCGAAAGGGTGTGGATATAAGATGAGTAATAAGCCTACAAACTGGAAATTGTCCCTCGCAAGGGAGCAATCGGACCGCACGGCTGCAGGCTACTGCATCTGAAACACGACTGAATTGGCGTGGCGTAGGGCAGTTGGCACGAGCCCACACGCCAGGAAATGATGAAACGCGTGAAAGCCTAACAGCCCGTGCAATACACTACAGAGGCAAATTTGAAACATATAACTTATAGGCTCTTGAACCAACAGAACCATAATTCTAAAATCAAATTACATCCCGCTAAATGTAGTCATGAAGTCTTTAAACATAGAATTTTAAAAAATCATACAACTTTAATTTTCACCTCTTTAAATTTTGTTTCTGGTACTACCATCATGATAATTATTTTTCATTATTATAATTATTATTACGTATATCACTTGAATCATGCCATTGCTCTCAGAGTTTCCATTTTCCTCTATTACTTTTTATTCGTATTTTTTCTACTTATTAGTTTTAAGATAATATTTTAGTTTAACATTACACTTCTATTTTAAGACATAGACATGTACAAATGTAACAGTTGAACCGCCCCCGAGCACGACCTCCTGCACCTTCAGAGTTTCAGGACCAACATGTGTATTATTTAAGTTTTTATGTCATCTTGAAATATGTTAAGAAAGAATTTGTGAATTTTTAGTTAACATAGTGTTTTATTTTATTTTATTAATGAATTAATTAATTTAACTTGGTCCAAAACAAGATGAGATAATCGTTAAGAGTGTTCGTAGCAGTTTAACAAAAGTAGAAAGATAATAGGCCTATAACAAATTTTTAAAAATGTTTTAAATAGGGCACCAAACAAGGTAACACAGTAGGCTACTGTTAAATGTTCAAACCGGGGACTTACTTGATTACTGAAGGGGTTCGATGCCATCCATACAATCAGAGTCACTGCTGTTACTGTTATCACCACTGCTATCACTGTCAGTTTCACCTGGATTTATCACTACAGGTTGTATATCATCTTGAATGTCGTCTGCTCTCCAAGTATCCACATTGACTCGTTTCACACTTTTCACGCAGTTCTTCCATTTCTGCGGCGAAACCTCTCCGAAGCCCTTATAAATTAATTCCACAACATCTTTGACCTTGAATGTGGTGTTATGCATTTTCACATACTGTTTAACTTGGGCCCATACAAGTTCGGTGGGATTCAATTCGCAATGGTAAGGGGGTAGACGCAGAACTGTATGACCTTTCTCTAGGATTACCCGTGTGGATTATTGCAACCCGTGGCCCGCGTGAAGTTGGCTGTTTCAGACCTACAGAGAGACCTGCTATGAAAGCCTGCTTTGGCGTTTTCACCGTGGTGTCATACCATAAGCTGGTCACAGTAGAGCCTGCGTCAATATAGAATATGTTTCTACCCTCGCTCCTAAATCTCCGTATTGCGACCAGGAAGTCACCTCTCCAGGCCACAATATCTGCCCTTTCTATCATAATAGATTTTTTCCCATTTCTTTCAGTAATCTATACTGAGTAGATTTTTTGAAAGTCGGCAGCTCAGAGTCGTTATTAACTGCAGCTAAAATTGAATTCAGTGTTGGAGGTTCATTCTGTAGATAGAACGAATGCACCTTTTTCCTTATAATACTCAGAGTAAATTATTCAAATTTTACCTCCCTACTGCTTTTCGTGGCACACTTCCTGTTTCTTTTCTTGTTTGGTGTTACCACCACACCATGTGAATCCTCACTCCTGATCTTATAAACTGTTCGTTCTGAAATTGATGTAGCTTTAGCAGTTTCACCAACAATCAATGCTATTTCGAATTTTGATGCTTGCGTGCAAGACATGAAACGTAAACAAAGTGCTGACGCATCTCAGAATTTATCCGTGGAAAAAACTACAACTTCTGCTGTAAATGATCCATAGAAGGAGCTTTGGTCTACGGTAGTAAGCAGAAAAAACAAAAGGGTTACGGTGGTTGGTAATATAAGTAACGACAACATAGGATCGGTTAAACTACAGGGAGTTCCCAGAAGCATATCGCTTTACGTATATAGGCTTTCACCAGATACGACATCTGAACAAGTAACAAGTTTTCTAAACGACAAGTTTCCTGAAGTGAAGTGTGAAAAACTAACCTCTAAACACCCGGACGAATACTCATCATTCAGGGTTGATGTTCATCAGACTAATTATGAGAAAGCACTAGATCCAAACTTGTGGCCAGTCAACACCTGTGTGAGGCGTTTTTTATTTCCTCGCCAAAAGCTGACTTTAGAGATAGACAAGGCAGCCCTAAACCAGTAAATGATTCGAGAAATCTGAAGTTTTCCAGGCCCATGACTATTTTTTATAGTAATATTCAATGTATTACCAATAAAATCAATGAACTTGATGCTTATTTCAAGACGTGTTCTCAATTAGTGGTTTGTTTAATGGAACATTGGCTCAACATAAGAAATTATAAAATGTATAACCTTGAAGAATATAAGCTAGGTAGCATATACTGTCGTAGTGCAAGTGTCCACGGTGGTGTACTAATATTTGTGAGAAATGACTATATTTTTGAAACAATTGACCTGTCACAGTTCTGTGTTGAAATTAACTTTGAGATTTGCGCAATTAAGCTAATGAATCCCAAGTTAATTATCATCAGTTGCTACAGATCACCCAGTGGTAATATAGACATTTTCTTCGAAAAACTTGAAACTGTACTTGTTAACCTGAGTAAATTCAAAGCTAAATTTGTCTTGTGTGCCAACTTGAATATAAACGTGCTGAACAAGGACAGTGCCACCATACGCCTTTTCAATGTCCTAAAAATAGTTGGTTGTCACTGTATGGTGTCACAACCAACGAGGGGAAAAGCTTGTATTGATAATGTAATATCAAATCTACCCATGGACCAACTAGACTCCGAAGTTAAAGAGTTGTTTCTTTCGGATTACAAAGTGATTATCTCAACTATATATAACGAAGATTTAAGTGAGCCCATTTCTAATAACAGTGCATCAACAGCATCCAGGACTAACTTGATTAGACCTATAACTTATAACAAATTGGTTGCATTCAAAGAACAATTAGCTCAGGTCGACTGGCAAGCTCAACTAAGTGGAAAAAATGCAATAGATATGTGTAACAGATTTCTAGGTATTATACTTACTTTTATGGCCTGGTGTTTTCCTGTAAGACATAAAGGACAGCAATTCATGTCTAAGAACAAGACTGTAAAGTGGTTTACTCCCCAGTTAGAAATGCATAAAACCTTCGTTATGTCTTTATATGAAATTGCAGACTGTACAAATGCTGTTAGTGACAGACTGGCCTACCAATCTGCACGAAACGGGTATAAACAGGCTATCCAGCTTGCCAAAAGGGAAGCTAATGTAGGATTCATAAATTCGGCTGGGAATAAGATTAAAGCGGCTTGGCAGATCGTTAAGGATGTGTCAGGGGCAACCTCCACAGTTAAGGCTATTCCAAGCCCATCCGAATTCAGCAACTTCTTCTCTGATATGGTGGTCAATATAAGACAGTCCATTCCCGTGGTGACTTCATCCGCAGAGGATCTGCTAAGGAAACACGTGGTTATGGAAACTCGGGAGCCATTTGAGTGGAGTATTGTGTTGCCTGGTGATGTGCTGAGAGTGATTAACAAATTCAAACCCTCCAAAACAAAGGACATTTATGATATGTCAAATGATTTACTAAAGTTTATCGGTGATGTAGTGAGTCTGCCATTATCCTGGTGCATAAATTCCTGTTACTCGGAGGGCATTTTTCCCGACAAGTTTAAAGTAGCCAAATTAGTACCGATCTATAAGAAAGGGGATAAGAAATCAGAAGCCAGTTATAGGCCAATCTCTGTTATCCCAGTGATTGCCAAGATCATTGAGGTGTTCATAAAAACTCAAGTAAGTGACTACTTTGAATCCAACAAACTGTTATCCGAGCTCCAGTTCGGATTTAGGCCCAATATATCCACTATCGATGCAGTCGAGGGTCTTATAAGCTCACTGATTGAAGGTTTTGAGGGAGGTTTGGTCTCCCAAGCCACTCTATGTGACTTGAGCAAGGCCTTCGACTGTGTCGATCGCGGCATATTGTTGAACAAGTTAAGGTATTATGGAATAATAGGAAACAAAATCAAAATCTTTGAATCCTATCTGTCTGATCGGTTTCAGAAAGTCTGTGTAGATGGCTCTTGGTCAGCGGCTACTAGGGTGGATTATGGGGTCCCGCAGGGATCCGTCTTGGGACCCTTTCTCTTTGTAATAATGGTAAATGACTTACCAAATAACGTTTCAGTAAAAACCGTAATGTTTGCGGATGATGCAACCTTTTTTACTTCTGACAGTAGTTACCAACAAGTAACACACTCCATGACAAATGTTGCTTTGACGGAGGTGGCAGAATGGTATGCAGCCAACAAATTTTTGTTAAATACCAGCAAAACACAAAACATTACTTTTTCACTTAACAATAATGTATTAAGTAGCATAAGTAATCCTAGCTCTGTTAAACTATTGGGCCTTAATTTAGACCCAAAACTTTCATGGGATGACCATATCTCAAGTGTATGCAAGAAACTAGCTACTGTTATATATTTGCTAAGAAGATTGAAGCCTCTATTACCAGACCGACACCTAAGAGATTGTTACTTTGCTTTTTTTCACAGTGTATTACTATATGGTATAATGTTCTGGGGCAATGGAACCAGGGTGAATGAGGTGTTATTATTACAGAAAAAAGCTCTCCGTATATTGACAAACTCAAACCAAGAGGATCATTGTAGACCGTTATTTGTAAAGGAGAGGATTCTTACTGTGATTAATACATTCATTTACAGCTGTTTAGTTTACACAAAAAAACACCTGACAAAACAAACTGAATGCAAGCAGGTTCATAATAATAGCACGAGATCCAATCACTGTATCTATAGATCACAGTGTAGGCTAACCAATGTGGAAAAAAATGGTTTCATTTAACATCCTAAAAATAGGATGGCAGTCATAGGTAAGATTCACTATACAATAATTATTATTTATTGCAATGAGTTTATTTTTGACATTTTTATGGCATTTTCGTTTAAAAAGTCACAGTTTTGGTTAATTCGAAATTTGGATAATTCGATTTTTTTCTGATTCCCCTTGGGGTTCGAATTACTAAGAGTCCACTGTATATATATATTATTAGTTATATAGGTAATAAATACCATTTATGTTAACATAAACAATAAATAACGTGATACAGAGAATTAAAGTCCTTGAAAACGGAAATAAAATGAGCAGTTTACTAGCGGAATCTCGAAATTGACCCCAAAATTTCAAAACGTTCTAACTATTGACTGCTTGAAAATAAATTAGCAAGATAACATATATTCTTGAAGGAAATTTAATGCTCTACAACATATTTTCTCACAAGTTTCCTGTAAAATGGAAGGTAAAAGAGTTGGTAGGGCAAGTTTGGCGAAAAACGTGAGGTGCTACATATTATCTGCAAATTTTCCATTTTCGCCGGCTTATTTATCAAGATGGTAACAAATAGAGATAAATGTGAATATACCATTTTGTAGTGAATTTAATAAGTTGTAATTTTGGAAAATATAATATTTTTTTATGTGATGCACCATTTTCAAGATATGCATTAAAAACTGAAAAAAAGGATCTTTGAGCCTCCCCTCCACCCCCTGTGGCACCCAGGGCCGTAGCAAGGTCCTTCTGCGCCCTTGGCGAGTTTGAAAAATCTGTGCCCTCCAATACTGGGGTGATCTGAACAATCCTTTTTTTAATTTCTGTAAAATTGTTTATTATTTTTTTTATTATAAAAACACTGTTATTAACATTAGATAACCTAAACCTCATTTTGAAAATGAACTAAGTGTTGGACTTTCAAGGTACTAAAACCTTATTTTCAGACGATTAAACTATTTAAAAAGTAATTAAATCATAAAATCTAGTATCAAAAGTAAATTACATATTACATAACATAGGTAAAGTATTTTTTCGAATAGTTTAACCATTTTCATCTCAATAATAACGTACTTTTTAAATTTTTATTGTCATTATATCTTTCCATACTGTTCATGATTTATGTTATCATACTCTGTCAATAAGAATCGTGTTAATTAAAGAATGTTGCATGACTGCTTTTTGTTTGTAGACAATCGGCATAATATTACAGATAGTTCACATGCAGTAATTTTTAATAACCTGAAAGATTTCTTCCATTAACGTGGAATTTTTATTGCTTGATAAATTGCACCAGTCTAAAAAGTGAAGGATTTTTCATGGTTAATTTTGCGCCCTCTTTGTGCCTGCGCCCTTGGCGGGGGCCCACCTCGCCTCTGCCTAGCTACGGCCCTGGCGGCACCTGAAATTGGTGGGACTTTATTAGGTCTTGTTCAGTGGACCTCCATCTACACATTCCTGAAACTTTTGGAACTACAAGATTTAATGCAGAAAAAATTCTAATTTGACTGTGCTATCAGTGTGTATATTATAGTCATTTTTTTAAAAACTGAAAGTAGGTTTATTGTCTTGAATGTTACATATTGTAGTTATTGTAAATCATTTATGTATTTTTTTTCTTTATCCTCACACATTCGTTCATTTATTGTATTGTATTTTTATACTGTACAACATGTATTGGCGAAACTACGCCAACTGTAATTGGGATTTATTCCTGTAGTTGGCAGAATAAAATAAATAAATAATAAATATGAAAGGTTAGTATAAAATATTTTACTTATTTTTCATTAATGCACCACTCAAATGAGCTTGTGGTTGGGGCAGTTCAGAAATGGATATAAATGCTAGTGATGGGAGTTCCCGAATGAAAAAATCAGAATTATTTGACTCTTGAAAGTTCTTGAGATATCAAAAATTGTATAAAAAATATTCGAATGATCATTCAAATTATTTAATGCTAGGAGAGGCTCAAAGTGAGCACAACTTCTCGAGTAATCCTGTATTTCTATCACTTCGGTTAACATTGTTGCTATATAAGTTTTGCAGGCAAGAAAGGCATATATATGAACACACAGCTCTATGTGCACAGAACAGTACAGTGTTGCCAGGTTTAGAATATTTTACAGACCATCAGACGGCAGACAAGACAGCATTGTTATCTTATGGATCTTTACTCTGTGAACACTTGTACTAGAATGACGATAACGCAATATATGACAATGCTGCATGAATGGTTTGTGGTTCACTGTATGGGTGAGAAATACACATTGCCAGAACCAATAGCTGTAGATCATGTAAAATGATTAAATTTCCAAGCGGAACATTTAAATGACAATATGAGTTATCCATCGAGTCAGTCTTAGCCGTTCTCGGATACCGACTCGAGTGACAAGTTTTTGTATCTTGCAATGTGAGTTTTTGGGTCCTTGCTTTCATCCGAAAACTTTTTCATTTGAATGATCATTCGATTCTTTATATTACTCAAGAACAGATTACTTGATTCTTAAAATCATTTGATTCTGTCCATCACTAACAAATGCGTTAAATTAAAAATGCAAATTATTTTAAATAAAAATACAATCTATTAAATTCATTTACAGTAATATAGAAAGGAAATTAAAAAAAAAGAAACATGAAAAATAAATAGGCCTATTTATATAATAAACTTAATTTTCTTGAAATTGTACTTATTAAAATTAGATAATTCAAAGTTTTTCAGCAATGCTCTGAATGGGATGGGGTGAAAACTAGATGTATGTTTTAGACATGCAGATGTGAAATGTATAGGTTCAATTAAGGATTCTACAGTGCCTTTTTTTTTTACTCGTGGCCGGTCGGTCGGCTGGATGTAGCTGGGAGCACACAGTGCTTCTCACCGTTCCTGACTCCGGCCTTTCTCCGCATCAGTGCATGTGCTGCCTTTGTCACAGATACATTTGCCGCTGATACAACTTTAATATAAAATCCCACATAAGATTAACTGCAGTTCATTACCATTATATCTCAATTGTTTGAGAGGAAATACCTTCCGGAGAAGTAATGAAATTCTTATAGGCCTGTTACGTAATAATTCAACTTTACCCAACACCCAATTGCAGAAATTTACTCTACTCACAGTATCACGTGGTTGCAGTTCCTGAACTACGGTTATCTTATATGGTTTTAATTTCAAAAGTTTAGTGGCTTTCCAAGCCGAGAATTGTGAATTCCCCGTTTCCTGTGATAACCTACTCAGAGATTTTCTTGGGCTACGTTCTAACTTTTGTTTTCTCTCTGTAAGCACACGGAGAGTTTTTTTGGGTTTCTTATCAAGAACAGAACCTGTTTCTCAGAATCTGTTTACAAGTTGACGAACTGTCTCTCTGAGGCACAGGGATACCAGGGAATCTGTCTACAAATAGCCGTGTCACTTCTCTACAGGACCCTGTTTGCACATAGGAATCATATATGAATATGCGGTGTGCTAAAATATACACACTTCTTGGCATTATAACAGAACTATCACAATTTAACCACAAAGAAGAAAACTTACCAACTGAGCTACCATGGCAACATGCCGGTACAACATAAAATTCTCCAACTGACTCACATATCCTATATTGAGAACGCCTGGTGGTATACTGGGATATGTGAGTCAATTGGAGAATTTAATGTTGTACCGGCATGTTGTCATGGTAGCTCAGTTGGCAAGAGCAGTGGCACGAAGAGCCGACCTTCAGTGCATCATGTGGATGGAACCCGAGGTTCAGGTTGAAACGTCGAGAAGTTTAAAACACGTGATCCACTGAAGGTAATTTAATATGATATACTGTAGCTACATTGTAGTGTTACATAATGTAATGGAGTATGCAGTAATAAAACCGTGGCGTTAAAAAAAAAAAAAAAAAAAAAAAAAAAAAAAAAAAAAAAAAAAAAGCATTTTCTGATTTTAGTTGACACTTCAACTTCTTCCTTAATATTATTTGTATCTGTAATTATTGTTGCTAAAGACATTTGAATTTCTCCATTTGTCTGAAAGTGTTACTGCAATCTGCTATTCTACTATTTTGTAGGGCATTATTATGATGTTTCATGATCATATACTTAGGGTGGAATTCTGCAATTCTCCTTTCAAGCTCTTTCACTTAAAATGGGCCTTCAACTCTCCTTACATTGGCATTCCTACTCTGAAACCTTCCATGTTTCATGTAAGGAAGGAAAGCTCCTCAAAGGTTCAAGGGGGCCTCTGATGTCCCTTAAACAGCTATTTTTCTTATTCTTGAACCTCTCTGTTAGTTTAAAGGAACAAGTAAGGAGTATCCTCACCTTAAATACTGAAGTCATGATTATCTTGTCACCTTGAGGAGATACAGGAATGAGGGAAGAACTATTTTCTACTTGGACGAGACATGGGTAAATGCAGCCACTACAGTCAACAAAGCATGGAAGGACACAGCAGTGAAACCACCAAAACATGCATTCTTGGCAGGTCTTGGCAGGTTCAAAACGTTTTACACTGTGGACCACTGTTAGCAATAGTGCACACTGGAAATGAAGATGGTTTCCTGCGCAATGCCAATCTAGTTTTCTTGTGTAAAAAGAACTCCCATGACTGCCATGATGAAGTAGATGGAGATGTGTATGAAATATACTTTCGAGACAAAGTCTTCCCTAATCTACCACCAAACTTCGTAACAGTGATGGACAACTACTCTTACCACAGTCGGAAACTTGAGGCAATACCTACAATGGCATGGAATAAAGACAAAATACGGGATTGGTTACACTTCACGATCAACATTTTGAACCACAATGCTGAAAAACATTTGTTGGATATTGTGAATAGGATTGCCCCCTGTATGATAAATACAAAATGGACACTATGGAAGAAATGGGTTACAGTGTACTTCGTTTATCACCTTACCATTGTGAGCTGCATTCAATTGAGCTTCTATGGGCTCAAGTTAAGGGGCATGTTAAAGCCCCTGAAACCACGTGAAATGGATATGTGGAAAGCTGATGATGTACAGAATGACATTGATCCCTTTATAATTAATTTAAATGACACCAGTGATAATGAGTTTTCTGAGAGTGACGATTTAGCGAGGAAAATTATATGGATGGCATTGAACCTCTTCAAGAATAATACAAGTGAGAAACCACATTAATATTTTTATTGCTTGTTGGTATTTATTGTAGTGGGTGATGCTCAAGGTCTGTAAACTACAGAGGTAGCTTATTCCGGCGAGTTTATAGGACAGGGGGTTGCTGTGAGCAGGCGAGATGTGTGATGTCACCAGATTCCAAATCTCGCAATTCCAGCTTTTACTCAGTCTAGAAAATCCTTACACAGCGTGATTAAACTCGTAACCTTTAATTAATCCTTGGTCGGATTCCTGTGAAATTTGTCCAGGAATAATCTACACACATCAGCCCTACTGATGGTTAAAACAGAGCCTTAAAAAAGCAGACACAAATGTTTTTATTTTATTTTATAAACATCACCCGTTACACAAAATTCATGGAGGGAGAAGCAAATTTTACTATGCGACAATTTTGTATTTTTGTGTCCCGAAAAATGTTCAAGCGAGAAAGTTTTAGATAAATAATTGAATTTCATTGTAAATGAAGTACCATCTTTATATCTTAAATGGTTTACGAGTAATTGAGTGGTAATTATTCCGGGTGCTTCAGCTGTCTGAATGATTTGGCGCTTGAGCACGACAGTAGAGAGCATGATGCCGCTGACAAGGCTTGTACCTACTGATCTCGGCCACTTGACCGTAGTCTATTAGGATAGAGATTACCAGTACATATTGTTTTTAATAGTACAATTAGAAAGTGCTTTAGAATGTGCAAATAACTGAACCATTATACCGGGCAGAGATGTACTGTGGCAGTGTGTATCAGTAATTTCTCAGATTGCAAGAAGCTTGACTGGAACATTTCGTTCCACGTCTTTCCAAAAATCAAAGATGTTCCCAAGCAATGGATTGTTGCTTGCCGAAGAAATGATTCTTGGAATATCCTGATACAAGCAGAATTTGTTCCTTGCACTTCAAGGAGCAGGATTACGAAAGGGATTTCAAAGCTGAACTGCTGAATTTACCAAGGGGGAAAAAAAAAAAACTAAGAGAAAAAGGTAAATGATTTAAATGAAGTATTATTGTTGTTGTTGTAATTGTTATTAATCATATTTACATGGGCTTTTAGGTCTACAGAACTTTGTTTGGCTTTATATGCGCAGCTATATCGGGATGACTAAATAAAAATGTACCTCCGAAGAATATCATTATTGAACATTAATTCTTTAATTGCACTAGAAAGCATATTTTTTTATTGAGGAATGGAGCAAGGCAATATTTGGCATTTCTTCAAAACGAAATTATTGAAAATTAATATTCACAGCTCTCGGTAGATCACGAAGTAAAGGGTCCATGGATACATCACGTAAAAGTTGGTTTGTTTGGATATTCATGTTGTGTCATAATTCATCTGTTTCTTTAGGATCTGTGTGTAAGATTTCATAAAAACTAACCAAAGAATGTAGACGGGTATAGAGATGATATATTAGCGGCATAAAACAGCTAAGGGAAGGATAGTATTGTTGAATAGAATTTTCTCCTGATTCTATAGGATCTGGTTTTGTATAATCCTTCAAAGAATTTAAATTTGTATAGGGTTTGGAAAATAGGGTAGAGAATAGCTAAGGTATGATCCTGTTCTGTTATTAATGCTGCCTTGAATTATTGTCTCTTGATTCAGCAAAATCTATTTAAAAATCTGCTAAAAATCTTTCGAAGTATTTAGATTTATATATAGATTATGTAATAAGGGTAGAAAACTGTTCAAAGAATGTAGATTTGTACCACAGATATATAGAGATAGATCGGCAATGGTGTATGCTGTACTATTGGCGGCAGTGAAGCCACGTTGATGCACGGACCGCCATATTACTACACTGTAGCAGCTGATCGAGTACAAGCCACAAGAGCGTTACAGCGATGTGAATTTTAGCATTTTAGCTAATAATATAATTGGACTGAGGAGTATAAATACTTTTTCTAAAATGGTGAATACCTGTGTGGTATTCGGGTGTAATTTTTCATACTACGACAGAAAGAAACAAGGAAAGGATCACGTTTCAATACATTCCTAAGTAGGCCTTTCATTATTATTGTTAGCCCAGTGGTGCCCACAGGGAGGGGGGTTAAGACGCAGACTGCATCATTGAAATTTCTGGGGGGGGGGGGGCAAAATATCATTTATGAATTTTCTGGGGGGGGGGGTTGAAAATTGTTGCAAAATTAGAGTTTTGTATGTTAAAAATAAACACAGTCAAGTTCTATAACTTCAAAAGGTCTCTTCTAATTCTTTATGAAGATAAAGATGAAATACGCAATACGGAATACGCAACCTGTAGAGTTTACTGATCTTGGGTGATGATTTGGATTTTTTACAGCACTGGTATTAGGTATAATAATGTTAATTAATGTTTATGTTTTTATGTTTTGCTTTCTATTGTAGGCCTAAATAAAAAGTATAACATGTTAGATAAAATATTTGCGAGCTATCACAGGTTAAATAAATTAATTTCTTGTCTGTACATACTTTTAATTTAATTTAATTTAATTACTGTTTGTATATACTTTTAATTTTAATTTTTTATTACAGGAGTGTGAAGCATTAAAATGCAATTATTGCTTCCACTACTCCTACAGTGACAATGACAGGGTTTCCCTCCTTTTGTGACAGCTTATACTTCCGCAAATCCTGTGGTAGAAAAATACTTTCATTCATTGTTCCTTTTAAGCATGTTCTCTCCTTGCCTTCGTCCTGAGAAGGGTAGATACCGCAACCATGCACCCATAAGGCATGTACTTCACTCTTAACTTGGACCGACTAATAGGTGAGTGTTTTAAATAAATGTGTATTTATTTACTCAAAGTATCCAATTTGTGCCATTGGGTATACTCACAGTATGAATTAATTGCAACTCATACTCCCAAGTACAAATTTTATCCTGAAGGTATTCAGGATAAGTTATTTATTTGTTTTAATGATAGGGAAATGTTTATTGCATTACCTGAAGAAGTTTTGTAATGTTGTTTGAAAATTTAAAGGCAATATCAAGTCATGAGTTTTATTAATTGTAAATGTATTTTGGAGACTTGATTTTGTTTTGAAACATTTCAATTAATTTTCAAGTGTTGCAGGGAGAAATATTTTATAATTGGAATTCATAATTATTAATTTATGGTTTGGGCTAAAAATGATAATTTCAGTTTCATATGTTAATTAGTATTGAGAATTTTCTAGAAGCTTTACTTAAAATTAGAATAATTCATTTTCTTTGTTATCGGAATAGTAATAATGGCTGGCTTTGTTTCGTCATAGATTGACATCATGAATAAAAACAACTGTCAGGGTATGAACAACGGGTTTGGATTGTTGTAATGGTTGTTGAATTTTGATCCTCAATGGGGATGGATGTCTTCGTTTTTGGGTCTTGAAACTAGAAGGTTCTTATGCTCCGAGAATCAAGATGCAGACTCTTCAGATGGATACCATTGGATGGCTGAGGTCTTCGAAAAAGAACAAATTACTTCATAGCGTAGAGTTTCCAAATTCTAAAAGTGTGATGTACAATGCTATTATTTGAGAATTATGATTATTTCTAACTCATAAAGGAATGACTGGGTCTTAGTCTTAAGTGTGGTTCATTTGTAGCGAAGCTTCTTGAATTCTGTAATTAGTCAATGGGATGTACTAAATTTGTGTCTTCAGATTTTAATGTTCTTGTAATGCTTCCATCGAGTTTAATACTAGCCAATCCGGCTGAGTTTAGAAATGATTCTTTAAGGGAAGGGTTAAATTAAAGATTGTGTTTAAAGTTCAATAGATTAAGTGTACTCGTAATTGTGTAAACAGGGTGTCCAGTGAGGCAAGCCGAGGAAATTCAAGCATAATTCAAGGATTTCAAGGCTTGAATTTCCAAAATTCAAAACAATACCTTTATTTACTAATATGAAAAAATCCCTTTAAGCAGGCCTATAGACTGAGGTTGATTTCAAAGTGCTTTTGGTTTAATTTATTGTCGCTGTGCAGCACTCTTCTTTTTTTTAGCCTTGGCATGACAAACCCGAAATAATAAGAACTGAATTTGGTAAAGAGGAAGAGACTACAATCAATTGTTTTGAAAACAAGGAAAGGATATAATATTTTGGGAGGCCGTGTGCAAAATCAGCAATGAATAAAATTAGCAAAGCCGCTAAACAAGACAAAATTAATAATATTATAATAATTCTTAAAGAGAGCCATGACTGTAATAACTCTATCAAAATCAAGGTATCAACATAACCGAACAGTAGTCCCAATGTTCTTTGAGAACAACACTTTCATATTAAATTCCATTTTATTGAGAATTATTTTATCACAGCAATATCAAAGTGTACAATGCACCATATGAAATATAAATAAATCTGAAATATTTTTTTATAAAAAGAGAGTTGTTTATTATGTTTTAAATTGATATCATATTTTATTATTTATTTTTTATTTTGCCACGCAATATTGTTCTAAAAGTGTAACTATTATTTTTAATATTTCAAACTCTATTACATTGGTAATTTTATCCTTAGTCGGTCCTCACACATTCCTGTCGGCAGGCCTTCAGGCTGAGATATATTTTTAAATGTTATTGTTTTGCAAATCTCGCCTTATATGAGAGCTATCAAGAAACTGGTTATTGATTTGTAGAGTACTCATCAAGAGCTTTTCAATGATACCCCACAAGACGTGGTTTCAAAAATTTCGAATTTCCATCCCCCACCCCACTTGTACCCCCAAAACCCCCGAATCGTTGATGTCACTGTGAACTCCATAGGGAGTACTCTAATTTATTCAAACAAAGTTTCCCTCTATACTTCATAGGGGCCGAGATATAAATTTTTAAAAATTTCAACCCCCTCCCCCCTTGGGCCAAATTTGCCATTAATGAACTTGTCCGAACTATTGGGCCCAGAAATAACATAATCAAATTTGGTTCAAATATCTTCAAAATTACGGCCGCTAGCGTGTAAAGATATATATATATATATATATATATTCAGTGAGTCCCACGCAAGAGTTGGCCAATGATGCGGGTTTCTGCGTCGGGGTGGGCACAGCTCCAACTCCCGAGCGATCAGGTGAAATATCTATACAAATAAAGCTTCGATCGGTGTAACGATTCAGGTTCTCACAGTTACAGTTAGAATTACAATGAAAATAACCACATACCTCATCACAAGAGATGTTGGAAATGACCTCCTCTTGCATCCAAACAACACCAGCGCCTTTTTAGGAAATTTTCTTTCACACGCATAAGTTCAGCTTCCGAGATAGAGTTCACTTCTCTTGTGACACTGTCTTCTAACAGTGTGTGACTGTTATTTATGGGGAAACTTGAAAAATAAAGTGTATAGGTCAATTTCCCATATATTATAAGAACTTAAAGACATCATCACAAAAGAAATGAACTCTATCTCGGAAGCTGAACTTATGTGCATGAAAAAAATTTCCTAAAAAGGTGCCAGTGTTTTGTGGATGCAAGAGGAGGACATTTCCAACATCTCTTTTTATGAGGTACGTGGTTATTTTCATTGTAATTCCAACAGAAACTGTGAGAACCTGAACCATTACACCGATCGCGGCTTTATTTGATTAGATATTTCACCCGATCGCTCGGGAGTTGGAACTGTGCCCGCCGTGAGCAGAAACTCGCATCATTGGCCAACTGTTACGTGGGACTCACTGTGTATATATATATATATATATATACATATATATATATACTAGCTTAAAAGGCCCAGCGTCGCCCGGGTTTTGTATTTTGTAATTCGTAATCAACTTATGAAGGACTTTTTATTTTAAAATTCTAGGTCCTTTTATAGGTATTTAGAATTTGAAATGAGGAAGATTGTCTTATCGCACTCAAACTATTCGCTCAGAAAATGCTTGATACAGCTTTTTACGGCTAATAGAGGATGTAGAATTTTGGATCCCATCGCTTGTACACAGCAAGCCTGGTAGGGGTTCAAATAAGAAGAAACAGAAATTCCGGTAACATAAAATTGTATTGTTTTTGCAGAATAATTTATTTCTCACTCTAATGTTACCATAAAACCGTTTTGGGGATGAAATTAAACAGAAATGCAATATTACTTTCATACATCTCTCCCAAAAAAACTGTGATAAAATAATATAGATATAACCATACCTCGTACTGTTTTCTCTATGTCCAGGGTAGAGAAAGTTATGTGACTGCATTATTTTCGTGGATTTCATAATTTAATATTTATTCATAACATGAATTATATTGATACCTTTTCTAAATTGTCAAAGTCCCACTTCAATTATTTCCAAACCCATCTGAGACCACTGGAAACAATATGTTGCCATGCCAACTGTGATTTGGATTTGATAATTCTGTGTAAAAAGAGATTAAGTATACTAAAAAACATTTGATTTTTGGCATTTAAAATCAAAATTTTTCAAAATCCTTTCTTAGTGAGCACCTACATTATGAAACGAAGGTACTGTCAAAATTCCAAGTCTCTACCTATTATAGTTTAGGCTCTACGTTGATTCTCTGTCAGTCAGTCAGGACAAAGCCTCTTATATATATAGAGAGAAGAGATATAAAAAAAAAATTGAACGGGAGGTGGTTTCGTACTTAGGGAGGCATGAAATATAAAGATATGAAAGAATTTTTCAAAAGTCATGAGATGGTATCGATTGCAATAGGTAGATTTAAAAAAAATGTATGAACATAGGACACAATGAGTGAATATTCATCACCAGGGCCCGGATTCTAATGACATGTCAACTTTTTATTGATGTGGCATAGACATTGCCAACTTGTAGATAAATCCTAATCATGGCCTCCAGATTATAGAAATAAATTTTTATTAGGTCATTTTTTGTCATTTTATGCAATTTTATATTTTTAGGGCATTTATTTAAATTTTAGGTCATTATTTTGTCATTTTCGTGTCATTTGCTTCCTTATTTAGTTATTTTCATGTATTTACATTGAGTATATTAATTTATTTCGTCGCTAGCTTCTTTGAAGAAGGAAAAATTTGGCGTTAAGTGTTGTCATGTCTCAGTCGGAAATGAGAATCAAAGAAACGCCAAAATTTTGTATTATATTAGTATTGTTATTAGATTGACTTGGCACCAGTGTCTGCCACCTCCTTGGATTTGAGAGTGCAAACTACTGTTTACCCTCAATCAAACAACAAAGGAAATGCCAAAGTTTGACTCGCCAGTGCCTCAGTGCCAGTATAAATTTCCGTGAGAAAAGAACATTCACAACATTACAGTTATTTACAGTTTTTACAATTATGTACAAACTAGTCTATAACTTTGTGTCTATAATAATAATTTTTTATAAATAACATATCAGTTTAGGTCATTTTTTATAATTATTGAGTCATTTTCTTTAAAATTTAAAGGCCCTGTTATCTTAAAAAATGCATTTTTAGGTGAAAGCTGGTTTAAAAAGAGGATATTTAGAGATTAGTTTGGGCGAAAACCCGATCTTTCTATGTTTAACCGTTCGCCCGCAATCCAAGTAGAGAAGTTCCGTCAGTAATGAGATATGACGTCACAGCGCTCTCACCATTGTGAGGAAGCATTGGAATGCCATATGTAGCCGACACATCAGTCTGTGATTGCTAATTCATTGCTGGTGTCATAGGCTTAACGAGGGGGGGGGGTTTGAACCCCCCCCCCATTGATTAATAGAAGGAAAATTGTATAATTTTTAAAGTCTGCCCATAAATTACTAAAAACAAGTATAAGGCGTGGGAAGCTTAAAACTCGTTATTGTGCGTCTTAATTTTTTAAATTTTGCTTAAAACTCGTTATTGTGCATCTTAATTTTTTTTAATTTTCCGGGCGAGGACCCCCGGACCCCGCAGATGTTATAATCCCCCCATATGGTCGGCCTGGTTACGCCTATGGCTGGTGTCATCTCGTGTGTTAAAATTATTATAAATTTAAAGTTTCTCGTGTCATGTCTGGAATCAGGCCATATCAATTCGAGCCGAAAAAAAGTGTAATTATAAGGTCAGATGAAGAAAATACTGGGAATGCTGACCGTGTAAATAGTACTGATTAATGCAACTGTGGAGATTGTGTTTTTTCAACGATTCATAATGAATGTTTCTGCTGTTCTGAAAGTGTTATGATAAGAGATGTGAAGGGAAGTGCTGACTGCATTACATTCTCATAATTCCCTTCATTCTGTTGTATTAAATAGAGACACATTGAACACTGCTAGGCCCCTTATGATGGTGAGAGCTGAATCCAATTTTGAATGGGAACAGTTACGAGTAGCGAACAATAGGAACATGCGTTATGTAGCTTACAGACAATTCGTCTACTGGATTAATTCTTGGAAGCCCTTCGGAAAAGGCAATAGAAAAGTCATACCTTCATGCGTAGTTCAACAGATTCGGGACGAATACCCTGAGCCTAACAAAGAGTACAGACAATTTCAACCTGCTGACGGAAGAGATATTTCGTATTTTGATTAATTGAAATTTTAACCCTGAATCCACAACTGCGGTGAGGTTAAAAAATGTTATACAGAATTTTTAAAGTCAACTCAATCTTCTTTTTACAGTACTAGGCTTATGTCTGTAAAATATTTAGTTTGGTCATTTATTTTCATGCAAGTGAAAGAACAATTAAATCCTAGAAAGAAAGTATTATAATTTAAATTTTGCTGTAAATAAGATC
The DNA here is from genome assembly GCA_964059195.1 of Ectobius pallidus. Taxonomy (NCBI): domain Eukaryota; kingdom Metazoa; phylum Arthropoda; class Insecta; order Blattodea; family Ectobiidae; genus Ectobius; species Ectobius pallidus. Next base: position 43,790,875 of record CAXKWD010000008.1, read on the forward strand.
AAAGTTGTAAGTAATATACTAAATTTAAACTAATAATTAAATACCGGTACTGCAAATATATATCGAAAGTTACTACTGGACAAAGTTGTTACTGCGGTATCTTTAAAGTTCTTGGAATCTCGAGAAAGAGAATCTCTCCAAAGCTTCCAGCGATTCAGGATGGGCCACTGGAGCGATACATCGTGGAACATTTTTAGCCAGATAAGAATCTTCCACAAATTCAATGTTTGAATTATTCACGTAATGTAATACCCTGTTCACTATGTCATTACGCCACTTGTTACTTTTACTTTCATAAACTGAAACCATTACCCACTTTTTTTTGTTGGTTTTGAGTATTTCAGTTTTTCACTTGTAACGTTTCTGTTTACATTATAGTTTTAATCCATAATCGCCAACATTGACTGTAGTACCATTCCGTCGTAACTAAAGTGAATCTTTTTCGGCTTGTATTTAAGTGCTACATTATGATAAGACTCTAAATGTCCTGTATGACAATAGTTCTTTGCGTGCTTCAAATCTTCAATGAAATTCCTGTTTTTATAACAGATGACAGTAACATGTAATCGTTTGACTCCGGTCTGATCCATTCACTTGCTTCATCTTCAATAATTTCTTCATGTTCGCACTGATTAATTACGTTATTTCCAGTCCAGCTATGTACATTGGAAATATGAAATAACACCGATTGAAATGTTTAAACCAACATGGTTTCGTCCCCTCCACAAGTCTGACATGACCACCATAGGTGGTTAACAATGCTGTCTTTCCAATAATAATAATGGTGAATTTTTTTCCGATCTCTTTGAGCTTTTTAGCAAGAGACTTAGACAGATGCCACACATCAAACTACAGCGATGGCGCACGGGCTGTGTGCAGCTAGAGCGCTCTGACGTCACTCCGCTGGAAGCCGCATCAGTTATTCTTCGAATTCGCGAGAACGAAGCATCGTAGAAACATGGGGTTTTCACTGCTGTATTTTACTAAACAAACTCTTTATTCTGAGAGTCACTTGATTCCAAGTTAACAGGGCCTTTAAGGTCATTTTATAGGTCATTTTTCAAACAACTTTAGGTCATCAGAATCCGGGCCTTGTTCATCTAATATATAAAGTCGCATGTGTGTTTGTGGGTATGTATGTATGTATGTATGTTCCTTATACAAATCTTCATTTCTTCACCAATTTGTACAAAATTTTGCACACATACCCTGTTAAGCCCGGGAAGTAACGCGGTCAACATTAAAATTCAAACAAAATATTCCTTCCCTTGAAAATTATATAATTTCTGAGAATATTATACTGAAAAAAATGAAATGCTGTTTAGTTCACATGACAACAGTGTGTTGTTTACTGTGATCATATAGGGCCTTGGCAACTATATAATTGAAATTCCAGCATCACCGCCATCTCGAGAATTACACTGCCCCTCCATGCTTAATTTTAACATGGAGTTCAGAGTATTGTTAAATTGCCTAATTTCTCCAGTAGAGGCGACACAGTTCACACCCAGATAGCTTGAAATTCCAGCATATTTCAGTTTCTGAGTTTATACAGAGTCTTTATTATAAGTTGAGATGGGGCGACCGGTGTTTTCACACTCCGCTACGGAGTCCGCATTAGCCGCGGGTGACGTGCACGCGGCTTCCCTGCTTAAAGTGTAGGCTATATGAAGTATTACATATCTTACCTTATAACATATGTTGGAAGTGTCGTCCATCCTGTGTTATACAGGCATTGTATCTGGAAACCACATTCTGGCTGACGCGAGTGAGTTCTTCCACTGTATTGCACCTAATTTCATTCGTAATATTTTCTTTCAACTCACTCGATAAACTCACTCGCGTCAGCCAGAATGTGGTTTCCAGATACAATGCCTGTATAACACAGGAAGGACGACACTTCCAACATATGTTATAAGGTAAGATATGTAATACTTTATATAGCCTACACTTGAAGCAGGGAAGCCGCGCGCGCGTCACCCGCGGCTAATGCGGACTCCGTAGCGGAGAGTGAAAACACCGGTCGCCCCGTCTCAACTTATAATAAAGACCCTGTACTTCAGAGGGCAACACAGCATACGGTAATGTAAAGGGTATTGCAGCTGGGTGTGAAAGGTGCTGCCATCTGTAATGTCGCCGCGTATGCAAAATTAGCCTTATAGGACAGGGAGTGTATACACGAGTAATAGGCTACAGTCTAGAAGGCAGTGATTATGTCCCGGGTTTAGGGGAGGAAAGTATGAGAGTGATACTGCATTTCTCTTTTATTTCAGCCCCGAAATGGTTGTATGGTAACATGAGAATGAGAAATAAAATTTTCTGTCAAGTCAATACATTCTTATGTAATTTATGTTTCTTCTTATTTCAACCCCCCAGGCATGATGTGTAGAAGCAACGAAATGCAGCATTCGACATCCTCTGCGAACCATAAAAGGCTATATCTAGCGTTTTCTGATGGAATAGTTTCAGTGTGATAAATAATTTTCTTAATTTCAAGTTTTACATACATATTATATAAGGACCTAGAGTTTCAAAATCGAAAGTCCTCCATAATTTCAAATTTAAAAATACAAAGCCTGGGCAATGCCGGGCCTTTTCAGCTAGTCACTAATAATTCTGAAAATGGTAAAATTCACGTAAAAACTATCAACTTAAAAAAATATTCTCTTCTACACGATTTTTCCCAATGGTTCACAAAATTCAAGCATAATTCAAGGATTTTTCCTGACATGGAAAATTCAAGCATAATTCCCGATTTTCAAGGCTGCTGGACACCCTGGTAAACTATCTTATGAAATGATTCTCTGGTTTTCATATTATTTTCAACTTGGTCATGTAAAGATTACAGGTGAAAATAATACATATTGTAAGTGGTGAATTTCTGAAAATGTTGAAAATTTTATGCTTATTTCTGCTTTTGACTGATGCCTACAGAATGCAAGCCCAACTCTGTTGAGATTATGATGGTGAAGGCCATAATTTTGTCCTGTGTCGGTAGTGTCAGGACAAATTTAATTGTGGTGGTGCTCTCAAGCTTAGAGGTTCAGAACTCCTGCAGGATCTCAATCAGGTGACTGTTTAAAAAATTGTGTATATTATTCAAATTTATGAAGCTCGCATACTTGGTAGTTTTATTTACATGTGGGTTGTGCTCAAACTCCTAAAAAGGTTGAGAACCTCTGCTCTAGATGGTATAAAATGATTGTTCTGTGGTCACTACCCTAATAAGATATGAAGAGTACAGGGGAAGATAGCAGAACGTCAGTAAATCAAAGTTTTGCAGGAAACGATTTTTAAAGTTTGAGTACTCTAAACGCAGATATATGAAATCAATTATGAATACATTTTCATTCTACAGTAAGAATAATGTGTTTTGTACGCATGGTGTGAATATCAAGTTCTGAAATTAACTCAATCATGAAAAAAATCATAAAATGGGATAAAATATCCAACGGTACAGGGGAAGAAAGCGGAATGTCAATAAATGAAAGATTTGCAGGATACAATTTTTAAAGTTTGAGTACTCTAAACGCAGATGTATGAAATCAATTATGAATATATTTTCATTCTACAGTAAGAATAATGTGTTTTGTACACGTGGTGTGAATATCAAGTTCTGAAATTAACTCAAACATGTAAAAAAATTGTTAAATGCAATGAATACTAGTAGGTGAAAAGTATAGTTTTTTATGTGGTCATCGCCTGCATGTTTACATAATTTTTAAGTTATTAAAATTGCAATGAAACATTAAATACATTATGAGACATTAACTGCTGTACATTAATTATTCCTTATGAGGAAGTGACTGATAGAACATCTGAGCTGTGTGGAACAAATTTCTTCAAATGGTTTACGTCTGTGTACTTCTCCTTTGAAAGTGGGACAAAATCTAAAAGAAAATAAATGCAATGCAGGTAATAATTAGGTTTATAAAAATTAAAAGAGTAGAAAAGATTTTTCCTTAAAATTTTAAGAATTGCTGATTTTTTTGTGCAGTAAAAAGTTGAAAAAAATATTTCTACACGTAAACAAACATGGGTTGTGTCGTTAGTAAAATAGAAACACTTAGGTGCATAAAATCGAAGGCAATGATTAATTTTTAATATCATTACTAGGGTCTGATTTTTAGATTTTATAAACCATGTGTTCATTTTTTTAAAAATATTAAAATAGTTTAATTCTAGTTTTCTTTTACCATTTTCAGACAACATGCACTATTGTAATCATGGAATCTGGATAAACATAACATTACACCACCTAGAAATTAACGCGCCAAATTGTCACATCATTTTCCTGTCGGCATTTCCATTTCGGTCTGGTCGGATTATATCAATGTTTATTGAGGCAAATAAAGTTAGTAGTTTGCACTTTTAAATCCAAGCAGATGGCAGACTCTGTTGCCAAATTAATCTAATAACAATAGTAATGTAATATGAAATTTCAGTGTTTCTTTCCTCTTGTTTCCAACTGACATTTGGCAACGTTTAGTAAATATACTTCAGCATGCGACTATTGACGAGTATGTCCTTCTTGCATTAAAGAAACAACATTTCAAAGCCCGCACCGGTGCGGTGCCTCTGGCGAGGATAGTGAGTGCCATTGTCTCCTGACTCGCCGCCTTATTTCACTGTGACGCACGGACATTCCGCCTTCATTCCCTGTACGGTGATTTTTTTTTTTAAATTTCTAATGGCAGGTTTACATGAAAATATATCATTAACCTCTGCAACCTAAGAAAAAATAAATAAATAACATAACATAACATAATGCTTACAAAATACAATAAATAACAGTATAATACAATATTAGAGTGTTCCGCTTTTGAGGGTTACACAGGATGTTATATAGTCGACATTTTTCTTCTTGCTTCCCAATACCGGTCCCATTCTGTTGTGCTTGGAAGGGCAGGGCAACGTTGTAGGTGGCTTCTGTCCATGGTCTCTTGTAGATTACATAACATGCAGTTGGGGTCGTTCCGGATTCCAATGCGATGTAGGTGCTTCCCCAAACAGTCATGTTGGACACTTAGCTGGAAGATGGCAACCGCTTTGTTTCTTGGCCAGTCAGGAACTTGAGCAATTTCCTTTTCCCAACTTTTGTCACTTAGTTTTTGTTCAATGTCCTTTTTGTGTATGTTCTTGTATATTTTCTTTATGTATGTATGGTATGAAGTTTCTTGTAGGTGGGTTTGTATTATTTTTGTTCCCTTCTTTGCCAGTGCATCTGCTGCTTTGTTTCCCGCAATCTGACAGTGCCCTGGTATCTACTGTAGAACTATTTCCTTGTTGCTGTTTTCCTGTAGTTGATGGATTAGGGCTTGGCATTCTTCTACTGCTGATGAGATAAGTTTGTCTGTGGAGCTCACAGTATTGCTGCCTTTGAGTAGACAAAAATGACAGCCTTTTCTACTTTGTCTTTCTGAATGCATAATTGTTGAAGGGCGATGCGAATTCCTTCTATTTCGCCATCGTAGGCAGTAGAGTGCTGTCCCAGAGGTTTGTACGGTGAAATTTAAACTGCTATTTTCTCCTTACCTTACACTTTTTTCACCGGTTTCATAAGCAACACTAAAAGAGTGCTCAGTCAGCTACCAGATGGGCTTGATAACTAAATTTCCGATTTTTCTTGACATTCTGCCTTCTTCCCCTGTACCCTTCATATAGAATTAATAAATTAAGTTAATATGGGACACAAAATTGGAAAATTGGAAATAAGGTTGAATGAGCATATGAGAAATATGAAATTCTGTCAAATAGAAAAGTCAGCAGTAGCAGCTCACTGCTAGAATTATAATGAGGCCAAACTGTTAAAATCAGTAAATAAACACAAAGATCTGGAAGTGTAGGAAAAGATTTATATGAAAAAGTTTGAAGACACGCTAATGAATTTTTAAATACCTCTAGAGGTATGTTTAATTATGATGTACATTAAACCTAAACCAGAGGGTACATCAAGATACTCCAAACAATGATCTTTTGTTGATAGCAATTGATGATGTGGACAAACGTCCAAGAAACATGTTTTGCAATTAAATGTAGATAGTGAAGTCTAAAAAGTGTTTCATATCAGCTCAATTCTTCTAAAAATATAAAAACCCCTTTGTCCTAAATTTTCTCCTCTATAAGATTGCCAGGACCCATTTCCCATGGATTGTCACATATATATATATACATCATTATCCACTTAAGGGCATGTCTTATATTTGGGTCAATTCTTCTGTCTTTGGTGAAATAAATGTGTTCGAGAGTCTTGATACAGTTAAAATAGCTTCTAAGATTTTTATTTAGAAAAGACTTTCAGTTCTTCTGACACGCAAGATTGCTGTAGGAAAAATAGCAGGCTTAAATTAACACAATGTAAATAATAAACACAGACAAAAAGATCAGATTAATAATGTGAATGTGACAAGAAAGTGAATTAAAACTGCAAAAGGATATTCAAACAGAGTACAATATTAAAAAGGTAAAATGTCAAAAAGAGCCTCACTGTGTGCTGCATAGGAATCCATGGTGTTCGAACTGGTGGCTGTCCCCTGTTATTTCTTTGATAAAATTAGGTTCAAAGTAAGAGGCGTGTCCGTAAAATAAGGTCTCCAATATTTTTTCATATAGATAACACGTTTATTGATAATGGATGTTACATCGATGGAAAGGCTGGACTTTTAGTCATTTTTCAACGTAATCGCCGTTGCGCTTGATGCACATTTGCATGCGCTGTGGCATTTTTCGTATACCCTTATCATAGTACTCTCCCACCACGTAGCGCAGGTAGCGCTCGACCTCGGTTTTCAACTCGTCGTTGGTCTGGAAATGTGTTCCACCCAGGTGTGACTTCAACTCAGGAAACAGATGGAAGTCACTAGGTGCTAAGTCTGGGCTGTAGGGGGGATGGGTAATGATGTCCCATCCGAATTGGGCCAGGAGCTCGGCCGTTAGATGGGCAGTTTGGGGACGAGCGTTGTCGTGATGAAAACACACTCCCTTTGTCAGCATTCCCCTTCTCCGATTTTGAATGGCACGACACAGTTTTCTTAAGTTCTCACAATAACGATCAGCATTTATTGTTGTGCTGGTAGGCATAAACTCGCACAACAATACACCTTTTCTATCCCAGAACACACTGGCCATCACTTTGCTGGCAGACAATGTTTGTTTGAACTTGCGCGGCTTCGGCGAATTCGTATGCTGCCACTGACGAGACTTTTCCTTAGTTTCAGGTGTTGTGTAGTGTACCCAGGTTTCGTCGCCAGTGACAATTGAATCCAAAAATTCCTCGCCCTGTTCTGCATAGCGCTCCAGGAATTCGCAGGCCACTTCAACACGTTGCCATTTATGGTCTTCAGTGAGCATTTTCAGGACCCACCTTGCACACACCTTGTGATAATGCAAATGTTCGACCAAAATCTTATCAATAGTACTCTTACCGACTTCAGGGATCCGTTCGCAAAGCTCTCAAACTGTCACACGCCGATCTTGAAGCATTTCTTCTTCCACTTTTGCAATTGTTTCGGCTGAAACTGAAGGCCGACCAGAACGCTGTTCATCATGGACATCTGTTCGTCCGTCCTTGAACTCTCTGACCCACTTTCGCACATTTTTGACGTCCATACACTGTGGCCCATAGACTTTGCATAACTGACGATGAATGTCAATGGGGTTAGTGCCCTTGGCACTCAAAAAACGGATCACTGAACGCAACTCGCACCTGGTGGGAGAAGCAATGGGAAGCTCCATCGAGAACGGCTGCCCAGTCAACAATGAGCGTTGCAGCAGGCTCGGATTGCTGAAAATTTGAAGGGAGGAGTCAAGCTACACGCCAGTGTTGCCGGATCTCGCGTAAAAGTGTTCCCAACTGTTCCAGCGCCTTGGAGACCTTATTTTACGGACACGCCTCGTATTAGGCTACATATCAGCAAAATATCTTAATAATTTTGTGCAGGCTTTTTAGATCTTCTTAGATCTTTGTTGTTATAATTTAATGAAAACCAAAACTTAAATTGACTTATATTCTTTGGCAAAAAGATAAATTTATAATTCACGTCAGGCAGGTTTCATGTTTATTAACAGTCTGTTTAAAAAAAAACCATCTAAAGGATGTCTTCAACTAGGTGTACACAGTGAGCTGCATTTTCTACTTACATTTTCGTTCTGAAAGGAAGAGGAATTATATAAGTCACTCACTCTAATAAGTCTCATAATACTATTAACTTACCACTGCACCAATACCCCAACAATTTTTATTGTAGAGGAAATCAAGATTGTTTCTTCGTAAATAAAGAAATCCAGCAACCACAGCAAATAACATGACTAGAGCCACAGTGCCAGAATAATTAGGAGGACGGAACACTCGTATCTGGAAGAAAAATGCAAATGTTTAACTCTTGATAAAAGTTTTGGAATTTGAGATAAAATAAACAGTCCCATCTATTTACTATGAAACTTTGCAATAGTGCAGACAACTGACTAATTTATATTGCATCATGCTGCAGTGAGGTTGAACATTCAGAATAATCATAGGAGAAAGATTCCATCGGTAATTAAGTCCCAAATTCTGACTAGCTCTGTTGGTAAAGAATCAGCACATGTGCTGAAGGTCCTGGGTGCAATTTCCACCACAGAGCAATCATGAGTCAGCAATTCCAATTAGAATATTTCAAGCATGAATATAATGCTTTCTGCTCCCACTGTTATCAATTAATGACAAAATCATATTGTCATTGATACTGCAATACGTCGTATGTAAAAAAATTGTCATTTTAATTTTTAGTGCTTTTGTGATCAAAATGATCAGATCTACCTTCTTGTAATTTTAATTTTAGTGCTTTTGTAATCAAAAAAAGGTCTGATCATTTTGATCACAAAAGCACTAAAATTAAGATGGCAATTATTTTACATACAACGTATTGCAGTACCAACGACGATATGAAGTACCTAGGCTAATCTATCTCGCTCAGCTGGAATCATTATTATCTCTCTGAGTCAGTAAGAGTCAACAATGAAATAACTCAATAGTGTATTCATGCAGTAGGAAAGTACTAACAAATAAATAGTGATACACAATATTTGATAATTGTGGCGAATTACAGTGTATGAAACTAACCAAAACTCTTAAATATATAAATTGCTGTAATATTATAGTGTTTAAGCTTCAAACATGCAATATCAAAACCGTGTGCATATGCCTGCAGTTCCAAATGAGGATACTATGCTATCTTTAGCGTCGTTAAAAACCATTGTGGAACTCCTAACTAAGGACCTTCAGGAGGCTCAGAAAGAAATTCAGAAGCTCCGAAATGAAAACTCCTATCTCAAACAAAGGATCGACACTGCTGAAGTTGAGTACTCATGGGTAACACAGAAAACACGCTTGAATAGGTTAGGTCAACATGGAACTTACTTAAACATGGACGAAAATCGTTCAAACCTACAACAGGTACAATACCTTGAGTGCAATAGAAGAAGTAGAAACTAATCAAGCACATCCCAAAAAAACCCAACTGCAACCAATAACAAAGCAAAAAACAATGGGCTCAAATAGACCAAGTAGGCCTAGGCCTAAGGTGCATCTTTTATCAGACAGCCATGATAGAGGCCTTAGCAAGAAGCTATCCATAGAAATTGAAAACAGATATGAAGTTCTTGGCATGGTAAAACCTGGGGCACCAATAAGTGAAATTACTAAAAATTGTGTCTCACTCACTGAAGTAAGAAGTGATCAATTCCCAGTCCCTGACAACATTGTCATATTAGGAGGCTCAAATGATGTTGAAAGAAAGAGGAGGACAAAGGACAAATAATAAGGACAAAGCTGTAATACAGGTCTTACGTAATCTATTGCCCAAGTTATGAACACCAGTAACAATAGTTGGCATCCCTCACAGGCATGACTTGCCAAATGATTCACCTCCAAACAGAGAAATACATAATGTAAACAGAGAATTGTTAACCCTCTGCTCATCATTGCCAGGTAAAACATTCCTTCCAGTTGATAAGTTGGAAAGAACAAGCTACACAAATCACGGACTCCACCTAAATAAGCATGGGAAAAGGATCCTAAGTAAAATGCTTAAAGAAAGCATAAGCAAATGTCAAAATTCTACCTTACCAACAGCAACTACAGAAGAAGAATTCCACTCCTCTTTCTTACAAAGAAGGGTTCCACAATATAAAGCACCTGCAGCAGAGGATCAAGCAAGAGAAGAATGCAGTACCAAGAAAATGCCATCTAAGGATAGTAGTTGTGTCACCTGCCCCCTGATCCAGAAAATTAATCAAGGCCAGACTTCAATGGAAATACAGACCAGAACTTTACAAAGTGCTCATGTAAATGAGAATTTAGAAGTAAGTAACATGGAAGTGCAAACAAACGGTACTCCCCACAGTGAGCAAACAAGTTCTGTATGTACACCTAGTAAACAAGAGGATGGAAGAAATAGTGAAAGTAGGTCAACATCCAAGGGAATCAACATAGATGATGTAACCTCAACAAATAAGCTTACTCTTATTTCACAACTAGAGACTATTTCATACATAAATGAAGATGAACCACAGTCAGAGGCTATTCTGCACACAAATGATGATGAATCACCACTAAAAGCTATTCCCTTATGTACAAAAGAAGAGGAACCATTGGTAGAGGTTACTCCACATACAACAGAAGAAGAACCACTATTAGAGGCTTCTCCCTTACATACAGAAGAAGATGAATTATTGTTAGAGGCTAGAGCAACTATCACTAGCACGACCCGCAAATCTATGAGTAATAAGAAGCTATCTACTAAGCTTAAAGATCGTTTTTTATAAGTAAACATATTCTCAAAACAGGTATGTCCAGTAGAAACCTTCTGGAATCACTCAAAATATATCATCAAAACGTGCAGGGCTTGAGTAACAAAAAACTGAACTTTGAAGTGTTATTGTCAAACAATTTCCATGATCTAGACATTTTATGTATCACTGAGCATTGGCTTAGAGAAGATGAAATCAAATTTTACAATTTTTCAAAGTTTACACTCATATCTAAATATTGCAGGACAAACACAAAACATGGAGGATCCTGTATCTATGTCAGTACAGCACTGAAAGCTAAACCGTACAATAATTTTGAATTTTTAAATTGTGACAAACATTTTGAGTCAAGTATAGTTGAGCTCGTTCATCTAAATACAGTAATAATCTGTCTTTACAGATCTCCTGATAGCAATCTACAAATTTTATTTCAAAATTTATACATTATTTTTCAAAATCTCTTAGTGAGAAAGAAAAAAATTATACTTGTAGGTGACTTGAATATAAATGTTTTGAACGACAAAGAATCTTTTCCAATTCAGTCATTACTTAACTCATATGGTTTGCAAGAAATTGTAAATACTCCAACAAGGGTCAAACTAAATAGCAAATCAGCTATTGACCAAATCATACTAAATGAATCATTTTGGAATTTCTCATACAATGTTTTTGAGTCTGGTTTTTCTGATCATTTTGCATTAATTTTGGATTTAAAAGTAATAAAGGAAAAGAATGCATGCTCAAATGCTAAAACATTTCGATCTTTCAAACAAGAAAATATAAATTATTTAAATTTCTTATTAGGAAACGAATCATGGGAAGATGTTTTCAATAAAGATTCAGTAAATTCTGTGTATAAGGAATTCATTACTACTTTTAAACATTACTTCCAAATTGCTCTGCCTGAAATTACAGTTACTATTAAAGAACCCAAATGTAACTGGATTACATCTGGGATAAGAAAGTCAAGTGATAGGTTAAGATTTTTAAGTAGGGTCGTTAACAGTGTAAACACATCAGATGTTCTCAAAAACTACTTTCACCAATACAAGAAAATTTACAATCAGGTAATAAAAGCAGCAAAGAAATTGCACAATGATAACTACATAAAATATTCAGCAAATAAATCCAAAGCTATGTGGAACCTTCTAAACTATGAACTAGGAAAAGATAAAGCTAATACAAGTAACATACAAATAAATGAAAATGGTACACGTATAACTGATGCAGAACAAATTGCTAACTTATTTAATGATTACTTTGCAAAAATAATAAAAAACAATTTTGATGACAATGGCAAATCTACAGATGCACCTACAAAAAATTTGAATGTATACAATAGCATGTTTTTGACCCCAGTAAATGAATTTGAAATAGTCGATATAATAAAAAACATGAAAAATAAGAAAACAGCTGCAATTGATGAGATTCCTGATTTTCTTATAAAAAAATGTTTTATGCAGGTTGCAACTCCCTTGTGTTATATAATTAATCTCTCATTTGCCACAGGCCACTTCCCTGATGACTTCAAAATATCAAAGATAAAACCATTATTTAAAAAAGGAATAAATACTGATTTAAATAATTATAGACCAATCTCACTTCTATCTGTTTTTTCTAAAATTATTGAAAAGGTAGTTCATAAAAGACTAGTCTCATTCCTAATTAAACATAAAATTCTTGCAAATAGTCAACATGGATTTCAAAAATCTAAATCAACAAATACAGCGATAACAGAATTTATTTTGAATATTTATAAATCCATGGATAAAAAGGAATTAAACGTGGCTTTATTCTTGGATTTGTCTAAAGCCTTTGATCTTGTAGACCACGATATTCTACTTTGGAAACTTGAGTCATACGGAACAAGAGGCTTAGCTCATAAATGGTTTAAGTCTTACCTAACAGATAGGAAGCAATTACAGTAAAACCTCGTTAACATGAATTCCAAGGGACCAAAAAATGAGGGGTTCGTGTTAAAAAAATTCGTGCTAACCGGGGACTAATTTTTTTTTTTATGGACAAATTACGGTATATGCTATCGTAGAAAATACTGTTACATGCAAAAGTAGGCTATGTAATTAGGCCTACCTTTTAAAAAAGATAATTTCCTGATGTAAAATTCAAGTAAGTTGCGCTCTCACTGATGGGAATGAAAGTGCCTGGAAACTTCACGGCCAATTGTATTCACAGCTTCAGTAAACCCAGCAGATGATTCGGATGTTGCAGCAAATCCCAAACGTTCTATAAAGTGGCTATGGCGGCAAACACTTCCTGGCAGGTGGGTTACAAGTTTTAATGCAACTTATGATGAAATCGTACTGGTTATGTTTGAATGAACAGAAAAATAAAATAAGAAACGTTATAACCCGATTGTTGGCGGCACGATGCTTTATTTATTTATTTAGCAATCCTGTAGACCAGCCGTACCGGCATAGGATAACAATAACAACTCCCGATTGTCGAGCGATTGCACCAGCCAGCGTTGATGTTAATCCAATTACTCGTAGCCATTCACATAAGTAACCGGGAATTTAATAAAGGTTTACGTTTAATTTCATTTCTTGCATACCTACCGAAGGAAGAACAGGAAATAACCATTTTAAAAGCTTTGGAAGTTTGTGTTAAATGACAGTTCAAGATTCAAGGGACAGAAAAACAGTTCGCAGTTCGTGGTAACCGAAATTCGTGTTAACCGACAAAACTTTCATAAGAAACAATACATCTTTGCCAGGACCAAATCTTTGTTCATGTTAACAGAGTGTTCGTCGTAAGCGAGTTCTTGTTAACGAGGTTTTACTGTAGTAGAAATTTCTCATAATTATGCAAATTGTAAGTTAAATGTTACTCGTTTATCTAACCTGAAATCAGTAAAGTATGGTGTACCACAGGGATCCATCCTTGGACCTGTTCTTTTTCTTGTATATATAAATGATTTGGAATCGTGTATTAAACTTGGTAAACCTACCCTCTTTGCTGCCGACACTACTGTGTTTATATCAGGTCAAAATTCCAATGATATAATCCCCAAAATAAAAGAGACTTCACTTCATCTTTCCAAAGGGTTTGATGTAAATAGACTATCTGTTAATCCGGACAAAACAATAGCCATATCTTTCTGCCATGTACAAAATAGACAACCACAACACTCAGAGATAAGACTGAAGGGTAAGATCATTGTATACAAGCAGAACATAAAATTTCTGGGTCTATGGGTGGATGAACATTTAAATTGGTCATCTCACATTCAGAAGTTAATAAGTAGATTGAGTTCAACATGCCATGCTATACTTACTATTAGGAAATCACTAGGGTTAGAATCTACCAGAATTTTATATTTTACCCAATTCCATTCTATACTAACTTAAGGTATCATCTTTTGGGGAAATTCCTCACACACTCCCTAGGGTTCAATTTACAAAAAAATAGCTATTCGAGCAATGATGCAGGTGAGCATGCGTACTAGTTGTAGAGATTTTTTTAAATCGTTACAGATTCTACCGGTTCCATGTGTCTATATTTTTGAAACATTAAAATCTGTCAAGATTAGTATAAAGGACTATAAAACAAATTCAGAATTTCACTCCCACAATACAAGAACAAAAAATAATTTGTACACCATATCCCACAATACCAAACTGTATAATAAAAGCTTTATGAATACTGGTCTGTCTATGTATAATTCTCTACCAGCTTATATAAAGAACCTATCCACTACTCAATTTAACAAAACCTTAAAAAAAAACCTTGTTAAAATACTGTTTTTATAGTGTAGAAGAGTATTAATGAATTTCATTTCCACTAGTGCTGATAAATGTGATAAATATAATAGTTTAAGTTTCAGCCTTAAGCAATAGTAAATAGGAACCTAACACGATAATGGAGCTGAAGACATAGAATGTTTATAGATTTATATTTTACTGTTATTTATTGTTTCATAACTGTTTTTGGTATACAATATAGTCATAAGAACAAAATTACATTATATCATTGCATATAAAGCTTAATAGCTTATTAATAGCTAATTTTTGTTATGCAATATAGTCGTAAAAACAAGTTACATTATATCATTACATTAATAGTGAATAATATTGTTATAAAAAATCTATTGTATTGATATACTATATTAATATAGTTATATCAATATATTGATAACTTGATAACTTGTTTTTACGACTAAGGTTGTTTTGTGTATGTGTATGTACAGAGTGCGGCACATAAAACCGGCCCGTAAAGTCAACACATCACATGAACATAAAATGAAATGTAATGTATTGAATATGACTACTCTCCTTCACAGTAGGTGCTGAAAGTGTCCTCCGCCCACTTCTACACACATGTGAGCACGCTTGAGGAGATCCATATATACCCTTGTCAGTTCTTGTGTTGTGATGCTAATGGTGACATCCTGAATCCTGGTCTTGAGTTCTCCAATTGTGTGTGGGTTTGTTTCGTATACTCTTCTCTTTAACAGTCCCCACAAGTAAAAGTCACAAGTGGACAAGTCTGGTGACCGAGGAGGCCACAAGTCTTTGCTGATTGTCCTCTCTGGTGTGAACATCTCATGCACATGGGACAATGATGCAGCTGATGTGTGGCATATTCCACCGTCCTGACGCTCCTCTTCTGTCAAGTTTCAATAAAACTCCTCCAGGATTCCGAAATACACGTCACTGTTCACGTCTCAAAGAATATGGGCCCTATAACGCGTGTGGGGGAAATGGCACACCGAACATCAGTCTTCTCGTCAAGCAAGGATAACTTACCTGGCGGATTGAGTGTGGACTTTCTGTCGACCAATACCGGTTGTTTTGGGAATTGACGTACCCAGAAAGGTGGAACCACGCCTCGTCACTCATGATGAGCCTTAATGGGTCCAAGACACCACTGGCAACATTTCTCAACAGCCATGAACAGAAATGCACCCTCTTCTGCAGGTCAGGCTCCTTCAGTTCTTGCACAACACTTATCCGGTACGGTTTTAACTTCAATCCCCTTCTCTCACTCCCATGAACCTGTTGACTCAATCTCCTGGTTGACTTACGAGGACTTCTTGTCATCATCTTCTGCACCTGCCTCCATAATTCAGGTGTGCAGACAGATGGTGGTCTGTTCCTGGGAGCATTTTGAACCGATCCTGTATGCCGCCATTTTTTAATCAATTCCTGTATGGTGCTTTTTGCTGGCACAGAACGTCCTGGAAATGTCACGTGTGTCGACCCCGGCTCTTGGTAGGAAGGTAGATAATTTAAGTGTTGCCAGAAACGCAACATACGAATGTAAACAAATAAATTGTAAAAAAACTCAATATACCATAATATTACGATGGGCCGGTTTTACGTGCCGCACTCTGTATTTTGTGTATATGTTTAATATGTGTATGTATTTTGTGTATATGTTTAATAATAAGTAGTCATTAAAATGATATAAAATTTTTATTACTGTACAACTTCATTATTTTAAATATATTATAGCTAATAGAAAGTTTTTTAAAATTGTAACATAATCAAAAACTTTGTATGAGTGTGCATGTGTGTGTGAGGAAAATTTGTAAGTTCTGTATTGTAAAGACGTGTCCTATATCAATGTATTTTGATCAATGGATGAATAAACTATTATTATTATTATTATTATTATTATTATTATT
This sequence comes from Ectobius pallidus, assembly GCA_964059195.1. Taxonomy (NCBI): domain Eukaryota; kingdom Metazoa; phylum Arthropoda; class Insecta; order Blattodea; family Ectobiidae; genus Ectobius; species Ectobius pallidus. The sequence continues at coordinate 43,807,310 of CAXKWD010000008.1, forward strand.
ATTATTAATATTAGATGGAAATCTACAGTGAAGTGTTGATATCTGTAGCAAGATTGAGATCGGAAATATACACACTAAACTTCACCTTTTAGTGTATATTTCCGATCTCAATCTTGCTACAAAATGAAATAACTTTCTGTTATTGGGTAGGTAATTACGAAGAATATGATCATCCATTTAATGCTACTCTTCAAATTACAGCGAGGAAAATACACTGACTGGCAAAAAAAACCGATCAGAGTAAAATTTGTTGTAATTTTAAGATTAAACATAATTTTGATTGGATGTTTATGCATTGTTGTTGGTGAGGATGAATTATTATTTTTATTGGACCATTAGCTATGGATAAAGCATATCTGCTTTCTTCATATCTTCACTTTATCACCAAACAAAACAAAAGAAACATCGCAATAGGGTGATTCCAATCTGATTATGTGCACTAGTTTGTCATACATATTGCAAGGTGTTTCATTGTTGTATTACGTCATTTCCTTCCGAACTGAAAGGAAACTGTCTCCCTTCGCATCGAAGTGATTCTATCAGTAAGTTTAGTTATATGCCTCTCAGTCCTGAAGACGTTGCCAGAGCTGTTGCTCTAATTGATGATGGACGCAGCCTCCCTTATGCCGCTGCAACCTTAGGCTCACCATGGTGCAAGAGGCAACATGGGGAATTAAGTGTGAAATGTGTCATTAAATTTTAATCTTAAAAACGTATACAATTTCAATAATTTTATTTCAAGCACCAGGCCTACTACATAATTTTTATTTAAACTTTATTTTTTAAAATTTCTTTAAGTGAACGGTTTTTTTTCCGGTCAGTGTATATAAATGTATTTCATTAATGAATTTTATTCCTCTAGTGCTAAGTGTAACAAATAAGGTTAAGAAGTTAAACCTGAAAACATTAGTTTGTATAGGATACTTTATATACAATTGCAGTGATGGATTGTGGATGTAAAAACTGGATGTTGAATTATTTTACAGGAATTACATACATAATGGACTGGCAAGTAGACTCCGCCAAGATTGCTAAAATTACTTGTAACCTGAGAATATATAAATAAAAGGATATAATAGGACTGCATACATGGTCTCGGGATTAGTGTTGCTGGCTACGGATCCACAGGCTGGGTCAGATCGATTTTTTCATTGGTAGAGAGGTCTGGAACAGGGTGCATTCAGCCTCATGATAAAAAATGAGGAACTGCTTGATTAAGAAGTAACGGCTTCCACCACAGAAACCATCATTAATGGCCCTAGGTAAAGCATGCTGACCACATGCCCCCAATCCTGCTGCCTGCCTATGGTACATAACTCACCGGTCGGATGTAGAGCCCTGGAGTTTAGTTTAGTATCTAATAGAATGTTGAAAATAGCAACATCGATCTCGCCACAAAGCAACTACATTGGCATCTCTGTGAGGGACTTTATAGCTCGCATTCTTGGAGAAGGGAAATCTAGCTTGTAGACTCCAGCCAACGCGACATAGAGAAGCTCACGTGTTTCAGGATCTTCTAGCGGTGAAGACAAGAATTCATTGCTAATCGAATGCAACGCTCAAAACCCGAAAAGCCAGGAATGTTACTATGAAGTCAAGCATCTGGCATATGCTACTCGGCTGCAGGATGAGGCAGGAAGTCGTTGCAACTGGATTGCGATGATCAACGTGCATTTATATGTTTAAATTATTTAAAATTGTTAAATATCATATGAGGCATGTTTTCAGTGAATAAGAACCTATCACAAAGACAATTTGGAAGTAGTTTAACAGTATAAAGTAAGAAAAAATCTTACAACTTCATTACATTAAAAACTGATCGCTGAACTACTCTGCAACATGATCAGAGACTGTCACTGTTGCTGAACATGAGAAACAACATTTACATATTGAAAAGGATTGCAGACGATGCGTTAGTTGGGTCTGTACAGGTCTATATGTTGCATACCTTTTCAGGTTAGAAATGAGACCATATAAATTTCATTATTTATTAAGTCTTTCATTAAACAAACAAACAAATTTTAAACACCATGTAAATGCACTTGAATACAGGAAAATTAATCCTGTACTTCACTTGCTGATAACTGTGTTATAGAAAATATGTTGGTATTCTTGATGTTTCTTGAACAAGAATTGAGTAGTAGTCTTCTTGATTAGAATTATTCAGGGCTTCTGAGTATGAATATTACAAATTGTAGCACAGAAGTAAATTATTCTGAATACATAAATTGTTGCATAGAATATACATATTAATCACTGTGGACACAAATGACTAAATACGATCACAGTCACCAAAGGTGTGAAATGCAGTGCAGCTGCAGACCGCTGGTTAATTTTAATATCACAAGATAAAGTACATGTGAAATACAACATAAATGGCAAAGAATTGAGGTCACCAGGGTTCATGTGGTGATTTGATGACAAGGAGAGAGATTCACAGTTAGATATGGTTCATCATGTGGCCGAAAATATATGTTGCACTGAGTAACTGAGACTAAACCTTGGTGTAAAAAGTTCACCACTGATCACTGTAAAGTGTCACAGAAGCATGTGTAAATGTGCACAAGAGTCAATTGGCAAATAAACACGACAAAATGGTGTCATATAAAGAAAGATCACAGCAATGCATGATGGTGTGCACACACGAGGAAAACCATTATATGTAGGATAAACTCAATGTCTTGAAAGATGGCAACATCTGTATCACTCAGCATGAAGCTGACATACATTTGATCAGCAGCATTAGTATGATTTGTTAAAATGTATGTTATGTAGTAGATGACATAATTATCACCATCATTGAAGATGGCTACTTTCTGAGGGCATTCATGATGGTCATCGCCATGACTAGAAAGACATGTTTGGCAAAGTACACCATAAATAGGCCGTTGCTTATTACAGGAGCATCCCCCAGACCTCTTAGTGTATTGTATTATAGCTAATAAAAACTACGAATGTAACAAGCATTAAGATAAATTCAGTAGCATTTACAGCCTATTAAAACCACATTAAATTATAGCTCATAATGACATTACCTGAAGGTAGAACAGTAACACTTCTCACACTTTGTTTTTTATTATCTATGCATGTCACAGTCCCAATGCACATGGGTAATCAGGAGTTCACTCTAAACATAAAAAGTTAAAAAAAAAAAAACAATACTGATAAAACCCTTTCATCTAACAAGAACAAATAATTTTCATTTTAATATCTCCAAAAAAAATTTCTTTCCTTTGTAGAAAAACAAATAATTTTAGGAACAGAGCAGTTGTATATTTAGGCACAGGCCATATAGCTTGGGCTCTGAGTGACAGAAACCTTGACTGCTTAGGCTCACAAGCAAATATATTTAAAATCATTATTATGTATAAGGATACCTTACATCCTTACATATCACTGGTTGCTGAACATGAAACAACATTTACATTTATGGGGTATATTAGCGAACTTGGCAATCTCCATTAAAAAAAAAATAGAGATCCTAACTTCTAGTGAAAGTTTAATGCATTTCCTATTACATATTTAGTGTATATGTTGAAAATCTGGGTTCCTGATTTGCAACACATACAGTAAATATGTAATAGGAAATGCATTAAACTTTCATTACTCAATAGCATCTCAATCTTTTCTCAAAATGGAGAAAGCCGGGTTTGCTAATAGATCCCTCATATAATACAACGTTATTAAGTTTGTGGGGGCAAGAACGGCATATAACCCTGCCGTAGAGGGAAAATGATAGGTAGGGAAGTAAAAAAGAATCTCTGGTAGCGGAGGACCAATTATTGTCTTAAAACAATAATAAAAATAAGAGGAGAGCTAGGTGGACTAATCGAGGCTGCTGGATACAGGAATCCACGGATGCAATTGAGGACCGTTTTTTCAAAAGCCGATATCTACATGGATGACTCAGTGCCAGAGGTGACTAAGTGCCATCAAGAAAAGTGCTAATATTTGTGTGTATTGACCAGCAAAGATCGTATTCTATCTGACAAACAGCCTGCTGAATCAGTTACAGACAAAGTAATGGCTGCTAGTCATGCTTGGCGTAGATAAAATACTATCTTTGCTGGTCAATACACACAAATATTAGCACTTTTCTTGATGGCACTTAGTCACCTCTGGCACTGAGCCATCCATGTCGATATCGGCTTTTGAAAAAACGCTCTTCAATTGGAAACAAACCTAACATGTAACAAAAACTATGGAACTTTATTCACACAATATAGGTTAAATAATTGCACTGAAATAAACTGATTGATAAATTGAATAACAAATAAGCTGAATGATTGCGACACTTGCAATAAACCATGTACTGAGATTTGGCGCGAATGCTGGCCACGTGGCAAATAAATGTTCTGTATTTATTGCCAGTAATAATTCTTATTTCAAAACACTCGGAATAATTGGTGTATTCGTTTAGGATGATTTAATATTGATATCTTGAGAAGAATACACTGTATAGCTGATTTACTGTGAACGCGTGGGTTGCACAATGCTATCGAACTAATACGAGCTTTAAGAAGAAGCTAAGAAGCCGATACTGATGAATCTACTGTAATTATTGTAGATTAAATACTCGCACACGACAATACTATTATCTTTAAGTATTGTGTATTTATTCACGATTAAGAGCAAAATACCACTGCGGCTATTGTCTTGAAAGGCGCGAATCTGGAATAGCGATCCACACATCTGCTACATGTGAATGCTGGAATCTAACTGATCTTTGGCGTGATGCTGATTAATAGCACGAGGCCTCTCAAGATTGCACCTGCCGGATGTATAACCAGAGAACACGCGGTAAGAATATGTAGTACTCCGCCACAAACTGCTGAATCAATGAAAATAGATTTAGCGGAGAGTTTGAACAGAAAGACTCACTAGACATGTATAATAATGCTAGTAAAATATGTAGCTTGCTCCAACAAAGTTATTGGTATCTATATTACAAACAGCAGTTTTCAAAAGACAAATATTTATTATATTAAGAAATGACATAATACATTTTTTAAGTACATGCTCTCTCTAAAACAGAGACCTAGATCGCTCAAGTTGCAAAAGACTGCCTTCACATGCAGTCTCACTAATTTTAACATGGAATTAAGCATATATTTGGTCATAAAACAACAAATTTAAGCCAACATGTTTCTTTCAGATAATCAGAAACTTTACCAGGGGTTTTCGCAAAACACGGTAGCATACTTTATCATATAATAACAAATAAAAACCAATGACTTTTATCATCTTCATTCACAAGAGAAACATTGCTTACCATGGATGAATCGTCATTTAAATGCAATAATGTATTCCTTCTCATAGTTTACTGCAGCCGAGATTTTGCTGGCAGCAGCTCCAATTCAATTTTTCTGTCTTGGATTAAAATTTCTTCTCATATTTTCACAAGTTTTTCTAAATACTAGTTAGTATGCAACATTGTTTACAAACAAGCGACTCATATATTATGCATCTATAACACATTTCATATTGGTACTGTTCATTGTTTTCTGTGATTCAGGTGGCTGTGAGAATATGACGCCAACAAATGACTGACTATACCTTTAATTACAATTAGTTTTATGGTATTTTTATTTCATTTTATTTAATTTAGAGAGCTTTTACTAAAAAATATTGTTGCACCATGTATGCAAAAGATTTTGAATCTCACTAACCTCTGCATTTGTGATCCAGAATTTACTTGAAGCATGCAACATATATTCCATTTATTACAGGTTTCACTCATGCACTTTTGGCGGCTTATGTATTTTCTGGAAATTATTTAATAAGAATTTAAGAAGTAAGAATGAGTCAGATTGTAACATGAGTTACCATGGACAAACCTATGTACTAAAAAATGTATTATGTCATTTCTTAATTAAATAAAAATTTATATTTTGAAAACTGCTGTTTGTAATATAAATACCAATAACTTAATAACGTATTATATGGAGGGTCTATTAGCAAACCTGGCAATCTCCAGTTTGGAAAAAGATTGAGATGCTATTGAATAATGAAAGCATTTCCTATTACATATTTAGTATATGTGTTGCAAATCTGACTTCCAAATAAGGGAGGAACCCAGATTTTCAACATATACACTAAATATGTAATAGGAAATGCATTAAACTTTCACTAAAGTTAGGACCTCTATTTTTTTTAATGGAGATTGCCAAGTTTGCTAATAGACACCTTATATGTAAATGTTGTTTCATGTTCAGCAACCAGTGGTATGTAAGGTATCCCTACACATAATAATGATTTTAAATACTGGGTCTTTATTATAAGTTGAGACGGGGGCGACGGAAGGCACGCGCAGTCGGTCTGACCTTGATGCAACATCGGCACGTGCAGTTATTGTTAAAGTGTCAATATGGTGAGACCCATTTCGCTGCAGCATCGTATTTTTGTGTGTAAACATTATTTTAAGTACGAGTCTGTTGGGCGTGTACGTGATGAATTTATTCGGACATTTCCTGCTGATGTGCCACCTTCAAGAGCACAAATTTACAGAATTGTTAATAAATTTGTAAATACTGGCTCAATGCAAAACAAAAAGCATGTGCGCACACGAACAGTGTTAACAGAAGAAAAGCTAGACGAGATTGGCGCTTATCTTGAACATTCACCAAATAAATCACTCTCAAAATTAGCCCAACAAGTAGGGGCTTCAGTTTCTTCTGCACACAAAGCAAATTAGGGGCATTACAGTGGAAGAACTCACTCACGTCAGCCAGAATGTGGTTTCCAGATACAATGCCTGTATAACACAGGAAGGACGACACTTCCAACATATGTTATAAGGTAAGATATGTAATACTTTATATAGCCTACACTTTAAGCAGGGAAGCCGCGCGCGTGTCACCGGCGGCTAATGCGGACTCCGTAGCGGAGAGTGAAAACACCGGTCGCCCCGTCTCAACTTATAATAAAGACCCTGTATATCTGCTTATGAGTCTAAGCAGTCAAAGTTTCTGTCACTCAGAGCCCAAGCTATATGGCCTGTGCCTAAATAAACAACTGCTCTGATCCTAATTTTTTTCTACAAAGGAAAAAAAATGTTTTGTGATATTAAAATGAAAATTATTTATTCTTGTTAGATGAAAGGGTTGTATCAGTATTGTTTTTCTTTTTAAATGTTTAGAGTGAATTCCTGATTACCCATGTGAATTGGGACTGTGACATGCATAGATCATAAAAAATGTGTTAGAAGTATCACTGTTCTACCTTCAGGTAATGTCATAATGTTATAATTAGACATCGGAATTATATGCACTAAAACTGTTAAAATATGCATGCATTTATGCTGCTAAAATATGTAAAATATGCACCAAAATCTCGAAAATATGCAGTTAAAATGCAATCTATGCATATTCAGCGCGTCCAATTATATGTCCTCCTGCTGACTGTAATTGGATTTCAGTAGACTATCATCATCTTCTCTAAGTGTTCCGGAGTAAATTTATGTCTCTGTTGGTTAGTACGAGTTTGTATGCTGAAAACGATCTCTCGACGTCCACAGATGTCTTAGGGCAATATTTGTAACAACTTACAAGTTCTGGTGAAATTTCTTCTGGAAGGTCAACCCTGTCACCCTGCAGGTACATATTTGTTCACAGAGCAATAAGATGTTAAATCCAGGATTTCTTTGTAGAACACTGCACAGTTTTTCACTAAGCGTTTACTCGCGTGGGAGCTTTCAGAAACACCTTCTTAGTAGTTGAAATCAAAGTGTTCACTTCAGAAAATTGTTCCCGTACAGTTTCTGCTACTCTGTGTATTCCATGTACAATGCAAGTAACCAGTATGGAATGCAAGCCTCTCACCAAAAGCGCATTATGGGTTTCTGAGTAGGAAGCAGACTGCACAAGTATTTCACGACTCTGTAAAAATTGTTAATACTTAAAAATAACGTTCCAATCCTTAAAACAGTTTGATATATGCATGGTGCATACTAAAATTGCAAAATATGCAACAACGCCAAAAATATGCTTTTATATGCACTATAAACTGTATATATTCAGTAACCAGTGATGGTAAAACGTACTTAAAGTCTCCTTTCCATATCATCTGTTACAGCAGGTGGAATATGCATCTCCATATAAATCCTATGTCTAGTTATAATCTAATGTGGTTTTAATAGGCTGTAAATGCTACTAAATTTATCTTAATGCTCAATACATTCATAGTTTTTATTAGCTATAATAACACTACTAAGAGGTCTGGGGGGATGCTCCTGTAATAAGCAACAGCCTATGTATGGTGTACTTTGCCAAACATACCTTTCTAGTCATGGCGATGACCATCATGGTGAGTGCTGAGAGGCTTTAATGCCCTCAGAAAGTAGCCATCTTCAATGACTGTGATATCGTTGTTCTGGAAGAATAATGACGTAACTGCAAAATTTTAAAAATGAGTTTATTGTTTCAGTCATCTGAGAAATATGGGAAAACATCGACAGAACTGTAGTTATACATGGGGCCAATGGAAGGTAGTTGCGTCATTGTAAATATCTCTGTTATTTTATCTGAGCTTAGGAAGAACACCGTTGTATTTGTCAGTTGTATGTATGACATTGTTGAGTGAAGTAATGTGTTCAGTGAAATAACGAAGCAAGTGTGGATTTTGAATCATTTGAACTGAAATCCCAGTACTACAATGACGTAAGTGTACATTGTGTCATTGTTTTCCCAGTGTTTGAATAATTTTGTTTGTCAATACTGTTCTTTTTGTCATTGTTTGTCCTAATATTTTGCTCAACTGCTCGTCATAACTGTTCTTATCATCATTGTTGACGATGACGAGAGAGCTTGAATACATGTAAGTCAGTTGGATTTCTGTTCTTTAAGAGCAATAATGAGCGACCAATGAAAGAAGATTATGGATCTTACTCCTCAGTAAGTAATACAGAAAGGCAATTGAGGAAAACCGTCTTATGAAAAGTGAAACACAAACACTAATCAGCTGTACGGAGGTACAGGCATCAACACCAAAACGTAATTTCCATGTCATACATGGAACAGATGTTTCAAATTTGTACGTGGTTCAAAGGGCAAGCACAAAAAGCAGATTTTGAAAAAAGCGTCGGTACCATCCCCTAAATCTAGTAGCAATTCTGAAAGCACTTTAGATTTTTCCTCTCATTCAAGCGACAAATTATTATGAGCCATCAGATCATCAAATTCAGGTGAAAGAATACCCACCAAAATGAAAGACGCGGAATGTTGGGAATTGGGACAGAGCAAAAGCTAAAATGTTGAGAAATAGTGGAAAAAGTTATATCAAGAACAGGCAAAGTAGTCAGCTCGAAAAATAGGTGCTGGATGTTCTGATAAATGTACCCTCTCTTGTACGAAGAAACTATCAGAAGAATACAGTATTGAATGAATGGAGAAATGCGCACAATGTGCAAAACAATTTTAGTTTAGTTGTTTCCAGTACAGAAATCTGTCAATGTTTCATTCCTTAGCTAACAGATCATCACATGGTATCTGTCAAGCTGTTTAAAACAACATTTACACACATACTGGCCCTGGGAGATGGAATCCTGCTTTGTGGCATATCAGATGGTGGAAGCCGTGCACTGCGAACCTCATCATCACATGTCCGAAGTCATAATTTGAACTTCTCCAGTCTTGTGTCGTCATAGCATCCATGACAAAGAAGTCTTCCCAAATTTCCTCTCTCTTAGCTAGGAGTTTCTATAACGTAGTACTGTAGCCAGATGTTGCTAGGAGTAGGAATTTCCTTATTTCTTCAATATAAAATGATTCTCTTGTCATGGGGTAAATATGGATACACATAGAGCTTTCTTTAGGTACACTGCTTGGTTCCTTTGAGAGATATGTCAAGATGTTTTCTATGCCATACATGGTGACACAGAACAATGACGTAACTGCAAAATTTAAAAATTGTGTTTACTGTTTCAGTCATCCCAGAAATAAACAGTACACATGGGAAAACAACTGTCTTTTTTCACTCAGAACTAATGAAAAGAAACTTCTTTGACTGAAGACTTTTTATTGTGAGGTTGCCTTTGCATCTAAGAAAAATAAATAAATTTTAAAAAAATAAGAGTAAAAGCAATGAAAATGTTTTTTCCTCCCTTTTCATGCCCTATAACTTACAAAAAAGGCAGGTTATCATAAAACAGTTACGCTATTATAGTAAACAAGACAGTACAATGACGTGACAATAGGCCATCTACCAAAATAATTTTGTATCACTTAAGTCCTATGTGACAGTATTACAAGAAGGGTCAGTTAAAAGTACAGAGGCCCAATGGTACACAAATTTGTAGTTACTAAAACGTGCATGTAGTAACATACAATAGAAACTGATAAGTCTGAATAAAAATTAATTTTAGATAGATACGCAGGAAGTCCATCAAAAATAGTTGGCAAAGAACGGATTTTAATTTTGGTCTATTATACACAAACACCCTTTTCTCACCTTTGAAATCAGTAAATGAAACTTCTTTTTGGATGCAGTTCAACTCAGAACATTTAATACACACTACACTCCAAGCTGAGGGAATACATTCCTTTCTAGGAATATTTCTCACCCATTGTTTGTTCTTTTGGAGAACTGAAACATGTTATATACTCACTCTTAACACTCCTTATTGTATAATTAGTCTTGCCACCCGGTACACAACATGTCTGATGCATTTTAACTAATGTAATGAAAACACAACACTGCTAAAATTCACATGGAGTAACGAGGACTGGCTTATTGACGTCGCACCCCCTTCCACCAACCTTCCCATCTGAGTAGAATGCCCCGTGAGATAGTTCTAAAAAACTTAAGTGGAGCAAAATGTGTTTCTTAACTAAGCTCTACTGAATATATTTATTTGTTTGTTTTAATACTGTATATACAATATGACCTGTGTGGAGTTTGTTGGTCTATTATTGGGCGCTTCCCCAGGTGGTGGTAAGGGAATGCCTCCTAGAAATTGGTGGTACTGGGGAAATGAAATATCCGAAGCAAACCAAAACAAACCCCTTGTCAGGGTTAAGGTGAAAATCACAACAATGGATAGGACAGAGGATTCCTTCAGTATGGCTGAGCCAGCGGAAGTGGCGTCCCTTTCTCCACTGGGTTGATGAATGGAGAAACTGCTGTTTTGCAGTGTGACTTCAAAGGCTAAGGCTAAGGGAGTAAACCCCAACAGAAAAACAAGGGTAGGAGAGCTTTAAAAGATGTTGTGAAACCAAACCCTCTAGGTAAGAAAACCCCAAAATCAAATCTAGGAGGCTGTGGGCTAATCACCCCCCAACTCTGAATTTTTAAATATTTTAGAAACAAAATTAAGATAGCCTGACTGATGTTTTAAGACGATCTACACACCGAAATAAGCACTTTTCCTTCTTGGCTACATGGAATGTAGGCCTACTTAGCTTGTATAAACCAGGAGCAGTTACTGAAAGTTCTTGGTAACTATAAGCTAAATATTGCAGCAATACAAGAGATTAGGTGGAAAGAAGGGGGAATAAGTGATATGGGAGAGTACATAATATGTAATAGTGAAAGTAGTAAGAGAAATCTGTTTGGAGTTGGTTTCATAATCCATAGGATTTTGAAGTTGTCAATTTTACAATTTGACCATTGAATGAAAGATTGTGCACATCAAGAATGAAAGGAAAATTCTTTAACATGTCAATAATTTGTACACATGAACGAATGGAAGAAAAAGAGGAACAGATCAAGGACCAATATTGTGACCAACAGTGATGGGAAAATTACAAAAAAAATAATAATTGGGCTGAATTACAATTACTTGAGAAACATTTTACTTAATTACAATTACAAATTACTTTTTGAAAAAGTAATCAGTAAAATTACAATTACAATTACAATTACTTTATAAAATGGCACTACCTAAAAATTCCTTCTTTTTTTTTGGGGGGGGGGCACAAAAAAGTAATGAGTAAAATTACAATTACAATTATTTTACAAAATGGCAGTATCTAAGTTTTTTCTATTTGGGGGGGGCACAAGAGCAGAAACTATTGGGCCATTCAGCTAATAAAGTTGCATGGGACGTTACAAAGTCTAAAATTATTAATGAACAAACAAACAAACAAAACACATCAATACCAATATTTCCATAACTTTTGTTAATATTACCTCTATCTGGATATTAGTTGTGAAAACAGTAATGACGATTTCAGCCTATAGCAATTTAGCTGAAAAAGTTTTAAATGCATGGGAAGAAATATATATTTATTTATTTTCCCACGGCTTACAATATTATGCATAATCTTTAAACATCAAATAATGAAGATATACATATATAATGGTCTCTCAGGCTTCCAACCGGGTTAAAGTATGGTTTATTTCCGAGCTTTCGGCTGCTGTCAGCTCTGCAGCCATCTTCTGGGAGAGAAGTGCGCTAGTTCTGTGTCTGGCTCCTTTTTATAGCTGGTGGAGTTTGCAGAGAGCGACCAATCGGAGCACAGGAAATCCCGGGGTGAAAAGCAGGAATGCTATTGGTTGGTGCTGAAGTTGGTCCTGATTTGGCCCGTTCCTGTAGAATTCTGATTGCTGGGTTCCAGGCTTGGCTGAGTTCTAGCCCGTTGTCCCTGTTTTAATTATTGCGGTGTAGCTTTATTTCCAGAGCTTCGGCCACGACCCAGCCCCAGTAGGTAGGTTGATTGCCCAGGTTTCTCACCCCTTGGTGAGAACAATTTTACTCCGGATGTCACAGCACTTTTCAAGCATGTGCTGACGTCTACATATTTCCTGTATGATGGGCAGTTCTATGAACAGCAAGACGGCGTGGCGATGGGCTCTCCTCTCTCACCGGCAATTGCGAATTTTTACATTTAACACTTTGAACATCTGGCCCTGAAAAGGACCGATTACAGTCCCAAATATTTCTACAGATATGTTGACGACACTTTTGTGGTCTGGCAGCATGGCATCGAGAGACTAAATGACTTCTTGGGAATTCTAAACAGCATCCATAGTAATATCCAGTTCACCATGGAAATAGAGAAAGACGGGTGCTTGCCGTTCCTTGATATTCTAATCTGCAGAAAAGCTGATGGCAGTTTAGCTCATAAAGTGTACAGAAAACCCACCCACACAGATTTGTATCTAAATGCCAGTAGCCACCACCACCCAGCGCAGAAGAGAGGCATTCTAAAAACGTTGGTACATAGAGCCAGATCCATCTCGGATGCTGACAGTCTAACAACAGAGATACAACATCTCCGGAATACCTTCCGGCAGAATGGCTACAGTCACAAGGACATTGCATGGGCCCTGAGAAAGACTGATCGCCAACCCCCCACATCGTCGGAAACCGGACCAAAACTGGCTTTCATTCCGTACATGCCTCCGGTCTCCAACAAGATAGCCAGACTGCTCCACAAACACAACATCAAGACCATACATATGCCACCACCCAAAGTGAGACAATGGGTTCGCCCCGTGAAAGACTCTCTAGGATTGCGGACTCCGGGGATCTACGAAGTCCCGTGCCAATGTGGAGCCGTCTATATAGGGCAAACAGGCCGCATCATTGAGGCCAGGTGCAATGAACATAAACGCTGCATCCGGTTGGGTTACCCGGAAAAGTCGGCGGTAGCTCAACACATGTACGACCATGACCACCACATCAACTTCCAAGGGGTGAGAAACCTGGGCAATCAACCTACCTACTGGGGCCGGGTCGTGGCCGAAGCTCTGGAAATTCAGCTACACCGCAATAATTAAAACAGGGACAACGGGCTAGAACTCAGCCAAGCCCGGAACCCAGCAATCAGAATTCTACAGGAACGGGCCAAATCAGGACCAACTTCAGCACCAACCAATAGCATTCCTGCTTTTCACCCCGGGATTTCCTGTGCTCCGATTGGTCGCTCTCTGCAAACTCCACCAGCTATAAAAAGGAGCCAGACACAGAACTAGCGCACTTCTCTCCAAGAAGATGGCTGCAGAGCTGACAGCAGCCGAAAGCTCGGAAATAAACCATACTTTAACCCGGTTGGAAGCCCAAGAGACCATTATATATAACCAACGCCGGGAAAGTCTCAAGTCTTTTAAGATATACATAGTTATTCCAATGTCATTTTAAAAAGTCTGATGTTATTGCTTACCAAACTCCGTTCTGTCTGTGCATGATGCATTCCGTTCTTTTTTAAATCGAATCTGTAATCTTCTTTTCAAAGAAAGGGATATAAATAAATTTAATAGGCTGAGAAAAGCAATTTTAATTTCTTGAACACGTCTTGAATTAAATGGAAACCATACAGAAATCTAATTAAATGTAGTATCGCTCCCCGTAAATTGCTCTGGCTGTGGTCGCCTATGGAAAAAAAAACAACAACACATACATTCGACTTCTTCTCATCTTAGCTGATGTCGCGTTGCTTCACCACTGCTGCAGCGACCATAAAGCGCTTTACGTTTGCTTTAAAAAGAACGCAAAGTTCATCGCTGCTGCAGCAACTGCCAGTGAGTAGAAGAAAGCAACATTGCCAAATTCTCAATTTGATACTTTTCGATTACTAAAATGTAACGATTACAATTTTATTTACAGAAGTAAATTACGAGTAAAAATTACATTTTTTAAGAAGTAACAATTACAAGTAAATGGGACCAAAAAAGGAATTTTTACTGTAATCCGATTACTTTTACTCAATTACTTCCCATCACTGGTGACCAGTTAAATAGCGTTCTCCAGAAATTAAATAAAAATGATAGGAAGATCGTTTTGGGGGACTTAACACTTTTTATAATAAATTATAAAGGCTGGAATGAATGTTCCTGTTTAAAATGTTTTTAAATATGTGATTTACAGGGCCTATATTAAAGGATAATGTTAATTTTTATTAAAATGCACATATCAAAATGTTGATTATAGTGATAATGCTATAGTCCTACAAGTTAGATAGAAACATAACTGTGCTTGCTGTAGCAATCACAGCTTTGTTTCACACAAGTTTCTTTCTAACTTGTAGGACTATAGAGATTCAATATTCAACTATGTTATCTCTATATATATAAGAAGCTTTGTCCTGACTGAATGACTGACAGAGAATCAATGTACAGCCTAAACTATAACAGGTAGAGACTTGGAATTTTGACAGTACCTTCGTTTCATAATGTAGATGCTCTCTAAGAAAGGATTTTGAAAAATTTTGATTCTAAATGACAAAAATCAAATGTTTTTGAGAATACTTAATCCCTTTTTACACAGAATTGTCCAATCCAAATCACATTTGGCATTAAAACATAGTGTTGCCAGTGGGTCTCAGATGGGTTTGGAAAAAAAAAAATGAAAGTAGAATAAATTTGACAAATGAGAGAACTATCAATATCCACGAAAATAATGCAGTCACATAACTTTCTTTACCCTGGACATAGAGAAAACAATACGAGGTAAGGTATTATGTTTTGGGAAGAGATGTATGAAAGTGATATTGTATTTCTGTTTAATTTCATTCCCGAAATGGTTTTATGGTAACATGAGAGTGAGAAACAACATTTTCAGCCACGATAATACAATTTTATGTTACTGGAATTTCTGTTTCTTCTTATTTGAACCCCTACCAGGCTTGCTGTGTACTGTACAAGCGATGGGATGCAGAATTCTACATCCTCTATGAGCCATAAAAAGCTATATCAAGTGTTTTCTGAGGGAATAGTTCGAGTGTGATAAGTCGTTCTTCCTATTTCAAATTATAAATACCTATATTAGGACCTAGAATTTAAAAATCTTCATAAGTTAATAATAAGGTTTTATTTTGCCTGGCAGAGTTAAGGCCATAGGGCCTTATCTTCCACTCAACCAGGATAAATACAAAATACATTAAAGTAATACCTACAAAAAACAAATACACTAGATACCATATATAATAGTAACGAAATACTAGCAATAGAATATTAAAATATAAGAAAATAATGAGTCCAATAATGAAAAGAGAAAACAAAGTGAATTAAGAATTACATATACTCGTAATTGGGTGTGTGTATATAATCCTAATATAATAATATAATAAACACTAAAACTGGAACCTAAAACTAAGAAATTAACAAATTTAGGCAATATATGCTAAGTGATATAAAATATTGTACAATGTAAATTAACCTAGGTTGTGTAACGAAGATACCTCAGTAACTTAGACTTAAAAATCTGTAGACTCCGACTACCCCTGATGTCCGGCGGAAGGGAGTTCCAGGTGCGGGTCATGGCTATAGTGAACGAGGCAGAGTACAGAGATGTCTGGTGGCGTGGAATTGAAAGTAGGCTGTTATTCTGAGATCGCGTGTCGCGGTTATGTTGGGAAGACAACAGTGAGAAACGGGAGACTAAATAATTAGGTGCAGATTTATTAAGTATTTGATAGAGAAGAGTTAGGGAGTGTAGTTGGCGTCTGTCCTTTAGTCGAAGCCAGGATAATTGCTTAAAATAACCTGAGACATGATCATATCTACGTATGTTGAATATATGACGGACACAAGAATTCTGAACACGTTGTAGCTTACAGGATAATTCAACACTTAGGTCGGTGAACAAGACATCACAATAGTCGAAGTGTGGCATCACTAGTGACTGTACTAACGTCTGTTTTAGTTTAGTAGGTAGGAAATTTTTTAGTCTATTTAGCGCATGCATAATAGAAAATACTTTTTTACATATACGTTTAATTTGTGTATTCCAGGTCATGTCAGAGTCAAAGTACACCCCAAGATTTTTTACTGTTTTACTGTAAGGAATAATCACGTTGTTCAAGGTCACAGGCAAAAGTTCCGTGTGGTTAATATAAGATAGTAATCTGTTTTTTCCAATCAGAATGGCTTGTGTCTTGTCTGGGTTCAAATTTAGTCCAAATTTTGCTGACCATTTACTGATCGAGATTAAGTCGTCATTGAACTTTGCAAGAGAGTCATTGATTATATCAGGCCGAAAATGTAAATATATTTGAAGGTCGTCTGCATACAGATGATGTCGGCAATGTTTTAGTACTGTAGAAATGTCATTTATATAGATTGCAAAAAGCAAGGGACTTAATACAGAGCCCTGTGGTACACCTGACCTCACGAGACGCCACAAAGAAGATAGATTGTTGTGAGAAACACATTGTTGGCGTCCTGAGAGGTATGATTGTACCCACGTGACTACTGCATTGGATAAGTGTAGTGACCTCAGTTTAGCAATTAACAGGTCTGCGTCAACAGTGTCAAAGGCTCGCGAAAAATCAAGTAGGGTTAGAGCAGTCACTTCACGTCGGTCCATGGCCTCACGAATATCTTCACTGACCTTGAGAAGGGCAGTGGAGGTAATGTGATTTGATCTGAAACCAGATTGTAATGGGTCAAGTAGATTATAAGTGTTTAGATACTCAGTCAGCTGCTTGTGGACGATGCGTTCGAGGGTTTTCGATAAAGTCGGAAGTATACTGATAGGTCTATAGTGCTTGGGGGTGTTTGGAAGATTTACTTTAGGAAGAGGTCGGATGAGAGCATTTTTCCATTGTTGCGGGAAGGTGGATGTGATGAGAGAGGCGTTGTAAATATGGGTTAAGGTAGGAAGAATAACATCGATTATTTTGTTTAGCATTAATATATTAATGCCATCCGTGCCTTCTGCTTTCGATTTATTTTGGGAGAGTGCCTTTTTTACTTGTAAGGGCGTTACATTGGAGAAAAAGAATCTTTCATGGTGTGGAGGAAGGGGTATGGTTGACAGATAATTAATAGTATTTTGTTTGGTGAGGTCATCTAGGGTATTGGTTGGTACGGTAGTGAAATATTCGTTCAAATCATTGAGAGGGATGTTGACAGCATGGGCTTGATTTTTTTGTTTTCCTAAACCCATTGCTTTTAAGTTACTCCATAAATCGCGTGTAGTCGTAGTGGGGTCAATCAGTCTATGGCAGTGCTGGATCTTGGCGTTTCGTATCATTTGCGTAGTTTTGTTTCTTAACTGCTTATAGTTTGTCCAATTTTCGTCGGTTTTACTGCGCCGGAAAGTACGGTATGCCGCATCACGGTGAGCCATGTGTTCTCGTATGGTCGAAGATAACCAAGGGGCAGAAGGTCGTGTAATTCGTCTAGTCTTTAGTGGTGCATGTCTGTCATATAACTGGAGTATCATATCATTAAATGCTTTTAACTTTTCGTCAATAGAACGTAAATGCCAAATTGTGTGCCAAGGCTGTTGTTTAGCGTCTTCAGTCAGTTGGTTGTCGTCTATGTTTTTTAAGTCTCTATATGATATTAATTTAGATGGGCGTTTAGGGCATTGAAGTGAATACTCCATGTAAATGAGGTCATGGGCTGAGATACCAGGAACCGGCATCTGACCACGTCTTAATACTCTTTGTGGTTGAGTAGTCACGATTAAATCCAGTAAGGTCTCAGAAGTGTTAGTATGATGAGTCGGTAGAAGAGGTAGGATAGTCATGTTGCAAGACTGAAACGTATTGATTAGTTGTGTGGTAAGCGTCGAATTTGTGTTAAGGAGATTGATGTTGAGATCACCCATAAGAACAACGTGTTCATAGTTCGGAATTAAATTAATTAGGGCATCTTCTAGATTGGAAAGCTGACCACTTTTAGGGGGCCTGTAAATTACGCAGATTAGACATTTTTGCGCGCTGGCAAGGATTTCAACAAACATTAATTCTGGGGTTGCTGAATACTCGGAGGGGGAGGCATGCACAACTTTTGGGTGAAGGTCATTTCGTATGTAGGCAGCGACCCCTCCTCCACGCTTACCCGTCCTGTCATTGCGGAGAAGTGAAAAACCATTCAGCTCAACAAGTGAGGAAGGAAGGGAGGGTTGGAGCCAGGATTCAGACAGCAGTAAACAGTGAAGATCGAGACTGGAAACAATAGAAGAGAATTCTTGGAAATGGGAAAGTATGCTTTGAGAGTTGACGTGAATAATTTTGAGAGTAGTAGGATTAGGGGTGAAGGAGAGTTTTAACAGATCTGAAGTGGAGGGGGACTGTGGAGTGGGCTGGCCGCTGTTTTCACCAATGAAGTCTGTACTGTCATAAAGAACTTGAGGGTAGATGGAGAACGGGTTTTTGTTAGAGCTATTATCAGGGGTAGGTGGAGAAACATTCCCTGGACTTAGTGGGTCAATATTACCAACCGAATTTTAACAGATAGAAAGAAAAAAAAAAAAAAAGAGAAACGAAGTTACCTTAAATATACTAAATGTGTATAGTCTATTTCTTAATAATACTTGAATACTTTAACAGTAAAGTGTCCTAAGTGTTAATGGTTAGTAAGGCTTTAAACACCCATGACTCACAGTTTACAATTCCGCTTGTTGTGTTACACGCCGTTTTGTGTCACCTATTTTCACAATTATTGCACCGTCTTGGGTCCATACATTCTTCAATCCGTATTTGGTTATAGCCTCCTGTAGTAGTGCGTGGCGCTTCTTTGTAAGGTCTTCCCGGATCACGATCCCTGATCCCCGAAGGCTTTTCTTATTCCTAAACAGTTCATTCCGCTTTTGGTAGCTGACGAATTTAACAATCACTGGCCTGGGTCTATCTGTCTCTTTTCTCCCAATACGATGGCTTCTGTCGATGTCAGTTACAGATAGATCCACACCTATTTTCTTTGCAACATCGATGGCTATTATGTCCGTGTCTTCCCCGTCTGATTCACTAACACCAAATACCCGTAGGCATTGACGCCGTTGATACTGCTCTAAATCGTCAATTTTGTTTTCTAGCAAGTCGATTGTCTTGTCTTTCTCTTTCAGGGCATCTTTAAGTTCAGAGATCACTTTCGTATTCTCCTCTAGAGTCTTCTTCATCTCAGTTACAATTGTGTCTTTTACTAATGTAGCGAGCGTTGCCAACATACCTTTGTCTTGGAGAGCTTGCATTACTGCAATTACAAAATAAAAAACCCGTGCGACGCCGGGTCTTTTAAGCTAGTCTTCATATAAAGGAATTTATTTTGAAAATTAACATTTTCATGGCATATTTTTTCTTATCAAATATTCATTGAAATCAGTTCAGTATTAACACAGAAATCATGGTAAAACAAGGCAAAATCACACCCCTAAGATATCTGATATACTCCACACAGCCTTGGAATAATAACATTATGCAACAGTGTATAATATGATTGTACTTACTTGAATATCTGTTCTTTCTGCAATCCACTTAGCTATTACCTCAGCTGCAAAGCCAATTCTTTGAATATCCATTGTGTCACTTTGCTTAGGTTTTCCTTTTGGTGGAAAATGCATGAAAACAGGCGCCGAACTTATTCGAAGCTGGAAAGAAACAAATATACTGAGGTATGCAAAGAAGTTAGGAAATGTTATTCAACCTGTTTTATATTCCATAGTATACCAATACTAAATTGTTAATACTATAACCACACAATATAGTATGAGCAGGGAGAAAAAATAAATACACTGCAATTTATAACAGAAAATCAAACTAAAAAATGGTTAAAAAATGTATGCATATTTGAAATAAGTAGAGTAGAAATTGTGCTTTAACTTAAACTACAGGATGTCCCACATATCTTTTTCTGTTATTGATTAGGCACTAAATATTTTACAGAATTTCCACTCATAAAGAATGTTGAAGCCTGGCTACTAATTTTATTTTAACTGTACACACTGGTGAAGATATAGCACTAAGGTACAAACTTTCTGACCAGGTTTTCATCTTCTGGCACAATACAATTTTTTCTTCCTGACACTGGTGGAACGTGTGTGAGGGGAATGATATTCAGAGATGAGGTGAGAATCCTCTCGCCAGTCGTTACAGCAGTAGCCGTTTAGCTTAGTCAGTACACTGTGATTCCCTTCAAGACTGCCATACGAATAAAACATCACCCACATCACAATGGGCAAAGTGAATAAAACACAGTAGTAAATGCTGTTACTGCAAAATTTTAAGTTAATACTAGCATTTTATAAAATATTTTAATAAATATTGTTGCTTATTAGTAATTGCCAATCGGTACATACTAGATAAAGTAGTACCTACTGCAAAATATGTGAATAATAGCAAGTATTTACTTATCAATATCAATAAATACTGTGAAATTTTCAAGTGTGATACAGACCTTGCAATTGTAAAGCAATTGGAAGCAATTGTAAAGCATTATCTGAAATGCTTGTTTTCACAAGAATTAGAAAATAAAAAGTATACAGAGTAAATGGAGGCTCAACAAATTAATTTAGATTCAGAAAGGAAATTGTGGAGTGGCTTACTACACATTTCATGGATGAAAATATTGAAACCCTTGGCGGTGCCTTAACAAACAGGCAGGAGATATAAATTTTTCATTTTTAAGCGATCCAGGCTATCAGAGTCAGAATTCATAGTACTTAATTATGATTGAAAAATTTATCCATGTATCAGGCTATTACCTAAACAAATTCACAATATTGTTTTGTCTTTATTTAATCAGCATGGCCCATCATATGTAGATAAATTTTTCATTTTTAAACGATCCAGGCTATCAGAGTCAGAATTCATTGTACTTAATTATGATTCAAAAATTTATCCGTGAATCAGGCTATTACCTAAACAAATTCACAAAATTGTTTTGTCTTTATTTAATCAGCATGGCCCATCATATGTAGTATTCAGGTTTGACTGGGTATCACAAAAAGACAAACAGACAGACAGGGAGACAAACACTTCCTCTTATATATAGATATCATGACTTACTTTAAGTAATCATGGCCCCACTACATGTAATTTCCACAGTTAATCAGGTAGTATCTACTAATGTATATCCAGTATTAACTCGTAAGTACTAGTGTAAGGTTATTCACTCAAAATTAAGTCAACTACTGAAAGTAATTACTAGCACTACTACTTATAACTTTTTCAATCGGTCTAATCCTTCTGGTGGCACTCTGGCCCTGGGGTCGACTCAGCCTCTAACAGAAATGAGTACCAGGAGCAATCCTGGGGGTAAAGGCGGCCGGTGCGTAAGGCTGACAACCTTACCACCTTCATGTGCCGATGTCTAAAAATCTGGGAGCCTCAACCTCCTGGAACCCTCTGGGCCTCCATGGCCTGTAATAGGGAACACTTTTACTACTTATAACTAGTTGTGATTACTTAATTTTTATTCACTCCAACACCCAATCTATAGTGGACTTGTCCATACTTGTAGTGGTTTTTTCTGTTCCTCACCGCCACGACTTGCCAGAGTGGTCAAGTGTGAATGAAGAGGTTAAGAGGACTAACGTGGAGCTCATGAAGGTGTGTAAATTGTTTAAAAACTGTAACTTTATTGATATTAGCAAAATTGGTAAAAGGTTTCACACTAATCATGGCCTACACCTAAACACATTAGGTAAGAAGTATGTAAGTGATAAAATTGTTGAAAGTATTGATAATCATTTTAGGAAATTAGGACAGTTTCAACCCATTGCACTTAATGCACCTTTTTTAGAGTAAACAGTGGACAAAAATCCCCTGAAGTTGAAGAACATAGGTTCTTGAGTTGTGATAATAAATTGGGTTACTTAAATACTACAACACTACAATACAATCATGGTGACAATATATCTAATATCATGAATGTTTGCTTTCTAAACATACAAGGTATGAAAGACAAAGAACTAGAACTGAGTAATTTTGTAATAGACAATCACATAGATATAATTTGTGTAAATGAACAATGGTATAGGGAAAACGAGATCCTATATTCCAGTATAGATGGTTTTACTTATGGCAATAGCTATAGTCGTAAACAACATACAAGAGGTGGTGTTGCCATATATAGTAGTAATGCACTTGATACTGACATTAAAAGTATTAATTTAGTCTCCTTTTGTGATAAAGTTAATATTGAAGTTACTGGCATAGCAATTGCCACTTTGAAATTAATTATAGTTTCCATATACAGATCACCTAATGGTAACACAGATATATTTCTAGATAAACTATATAGTTTGTTAATGCACCTGTTTAGGACTAAATACAATAAATATAACATCATAATAGGAGGGGACGTCAATGCGGACTTTGATGTCAATACTAATAAGAAAACAGTCAACGATTTACTCAATGTATTAAGGCAGTTTAACCTCAGATTCACAAATAACAATCCTACGAGAGGTTCTGCGTGTCTGGACAATGTTTTTACTAATCTACAACTTCTGCAGAACTCTACAAAAATCATAGGCTTCCCACTGTCTGATCATATGGCTCTGACTTTCAAATTTAATTATAAGGATATTTGTTGTTTTACTAAAGGGATTTCAACGGATATAAAGATATCGATTACAAGGCTCATTAGTGAAGAAAAAATTTTGAAACTAAATGTCTCTCTTGTAGAAATGGACTGGGCTTCAATCCTGAACAAAACTGATCAAATGGGTAACTTAAGTGCCAAAGAAAATTTTTCGAGTTTTATTAACAACTTTATGCGTATCTTTAATGAATGTATGCCACAAAAGAAATGTAAAGTTATTATCAAAAAATGTGTACGTAGAAAAAACACTAAAAACAATACATGGTATACTCTTCACCTTGTTGAAATGAAAAACAAACTAATGTCATTACGAGAATTACATAAGCATAGTAGAACGGATGTCTACAAAGTAGCTCTTACTCAATATAGAAAGAAGTATAAAATGGCCATGCTTCAGGCTAAAAAAAGAATTTAACACATGTGTCATAAATACCTCCAGCAATAAACAGAAAGCAGCATGGAGCATGATTAATAAAGTGGTTAAGCCCACGAAAAAGGATAATATAACAATATTCCCAGAGATTTTTAATAATTATTTTATAAATTCAGTCTTAGATATTAGCAGTTCTATTGAGAGTTCCTGTACAAAAGTGGACAACATAATGAAAAACAACCTCTTAACATATAACAATTTACAAAAAATTGGATAATTTTGCCTTAGTCACACAGTATGATGTAATTAACATCGTCAAAAAGATGAAACCCTCTGAATGCTTAGATATTTATGACATATCTACCAATCTACTAAAAAAGGTCATAATTTCCGTGGTTAATCCGTTAACTCATTGTTTTAATATCTGTTTACACGAAGGTTATTTCCCAAATGAACTTAAGATCTCGAGAGTTATACCTGTATTCAAGAAGGGCGATCCAGACATACCCTCTAGTTATAGGCCCATATCAATCATTCCGGTTTTTGCGAAAATTCTCGAAACGTTTATCTATCGTCAACTTTCTAAATTCTTTGAAGACAATAATATCATGACTCCAACACAATTTGGTTTCAGGAAGGACAATTCCACTACAACTGCAGTTGAATCCCTTGTTAATTTAGTACTAAATGGTTTTGAGGAAGGACTCTTTGCTCAGGCCACATTTTGTGACCTGAGCAAGGCGTTTGACTGTGTAAATCACGAGGTTTTGATCAATAAATTATCTTTCTATGGACTTAGACATACAAGCTTAAATCTCTTGAGGTCGTATCTTTCAACCAGACAACAAGTAGTTTCTTTTGACAAAGTAAAGTCTGGCATAGCCATGAATAAGGTAGGCGTACCGCAGGGATCAGTGCTTGGTCCGTTTCTCTTCCACGTAGTAATTAATTATCTCCCTTCGTTCCTGGGTACTCAAACCATACTCTATGCTGATGATACAACATTTTTTAATGTTAGTGACGATCCTAGTAAACTGGAATTACTTACACACAATACAATGCTTAGAGCTTCTCAATGGTTTGGCATTAATGGATTCATGTTAAATGAGAGCAAAACGCGACACCTTTTATTTTCCCTGCGAGACCCGTATGTAAATAAAAAGCAGCATTCCGACAACATTAAATTCTTGGGGATTATTATTGACGATAAACTAACTTGGTATCCTCATATAAAGGAACTCTCATCTAAGCTTTCTAAGGCCATCTATCTGTTACACAGACTTAAACACACAATACAATTCACATATTTACGAACAGCGTATTTTGCGTACTTTCAAAGTATATTGCAATATGGACTGCTTCTTTGGGGCAATTCAAAACACATCACCACCATATTAAACCTGCAAAAAAGGGCTATTAGGAATATTACGGGATCTAATTTTAGAGCACATTGCAAACCACTATTTGTCCAAGAAAAAATTATGACAGTGGTCAATCTTTATATTTATACAGTATTAATATATACAAAGATGAAGTTGCCTAGTTTGCAATTAAGAAACAACATACATGCATACAATACAAAATTTAATTCTCAAATAAATTTGCCAAACCATAGATTAGTAAAATCGACAAATAGCCACCAAATTGTGGGGATGAAATTACTCAATAAATTACCAGCAAGCTATCAGGAATTAACAATCAATAATTTTAGAAAAAGAGTATTTGAGTGCCTTGTTATGAACCCATATTATTCGTTAGACGAATTTTATAACTGCAACATGTTTATGTAAGTCCTATCTGTATGTCTCAACTGTTTATTGTAAGTTGATTGTAGTTCTGGATACATAATGATGGCATTTTAATGTTTTACTGTTTAATAATGTATTTATATCCCTAATTTTAAGATTGACGTTGTCTATTACTATGTGTAAGCTCGTACAGCTTAGAGCCCATTCATTATACTTTTATAGCAAATACTAGTAACGAAGTATTAATACAAATCGCTAGATGGCACTGATGCCAGTTACCAGTAGACAGAATTCTTGGCACGCTTGTATCTATTTATTTACATTTAGATAAAGAAAATATCTATTATACTCTGTATTGTGATAAACTAAGGAATAGTTTTACAAATTTATTCCTGTTACTATTAGCTATTATCATTAGATTCAGTAATTAATGTTAATTAGCAACAGAAAGCTGCATTGCCGACATCGAACTGATATCGATAAGTCGAGTGACAGCACATTAACATTTACTTGGCGCTACAGCCAGAATACATTAGCTTACTTAGAAGCGTCATATCGATTAGTGCAATTGATTATAGAAGCAGCTTTTGAATAGATCGATTATTTACCACATTAAAATTATTAAATTTCTCTGTAATTATACATTACAATTATAATGCAAATGCTCACATACCAATTTTTTATGTTACAGAATAATTACAGCATGTTATTATCTTTAACTCTGCCTTTATTCTGGATGGAAGCTACGTGAAACTTCTAGAAGAGCCTTCCATAGGATTCTAGAATCTGACTCTTTGTAAGATGATTATGTGAACGCATTTTGGCCGTTAGACTTCTATCACTCTCTCACCGATCGTCGCTTCGTAAGGGCACAGCCCCAATTTAGCAACAGACCACAAGTCTGAATATATTATTGTACAGTTTCTACATACAACTACGCATGGAACCAGCATTAGCAGCCACTACTTAGTCTACCAGGAGGTGGATTCTAGGACATCACTAGAACTTCGTGGAGCGTAGCTTGTAGCCATGGAAGGACTCGCTACTGGCCACTATTTGGGATGGACTACATCACCATAGAACTTCAGCTTCAATAACTGTACACCCTTAACTACAGTCCGGCTAAATGCAGTCACATTCTCATCAGATGTAGTCGCAAAACAAGTTAAGTAAAATAAAGCAAATTGTATTAACACACAAAGCCAAGTAAGGCTTAGCATCTTTATGTAGCTAAAGTAAATACTGCTTATATAATTGTAGGGAGTTTTGGCATCCTTGCAGCTCCTCTTTTTCTCTACTTGCAAGCCAAATATGCTGCAGTAGTAGTTTGAACTGGACATAGTAATCTCACGAAGACCAAGGAATGGTCTAGCAAATTGATATTTTGCAAATAGTAATTCAACATTTATCAAGATAAGAAGTTTTGGCAAGCAATTGCAGCTTCTCTTTTCCTACTTGCAGATAGAGTATACTGCAGTAGTATTTTGAGTCAATACAGCTCAATTATTCCTGAAGTTTGTAATTTTTTAGATTAAAATAAAAAACTTATATTATTGTTGTAGATCACAAAGCATGATGTATTCTCACAGCAAATGAACCTTAAGTCATTCCTGAAGTATACCTAGTGAAAATAGCAAGCACTATTCAATATTGGTCTATACCAAATACAAGGAGAAGCAGTAGTCTTCAAGAAAAGAAGAATAAAGTAACTATTCTCTCTCCCCATTATTCCTGCTTCCTTCAATATCCTTACACTTCTAAAATTATATATTTTCTGGATTATAATCCAGTGGTCCTCCGAAAATCCTATTGCAAAATTCTGTTAGGCACACTAGCCTACATTTTTTGGTCCTCAACGAGCCTGGATTCTACCCACGCCGTGGAAATACATTTCATCCACTCCTCAGACCAAAAACCTACATTTTTTGGTCATCCGGACCTGGATTCTATCCACACCTTGGATAATCACTTTGTCCACTCCTCATACCTACAGTGTATATTGTTTGTAAAACATAACTTGTACTTGTAAAATTCTAATACTCTATTGTATTTTCAGCCTATGTTGACTGGATTACACACTAAGAGCAGTCATAGCAGGCCTAGTGGTAAGAAAAGGTGCAAGAATTCTGGTAGAGCAGTGCAAGGGACAACAGTCTTACTGGATAATCAGGTAAGTGACAGCCTTCCTTATAACACACTGTCATACACCACCCCTCACAATGCCAGACTCACAAGAACTTGCCACAGATGCCTCCAGACTTAAGAACTACAAGCAGAAGAGGGCAGTCATCAAAGGAAAGTTAACTAGATTCTACCAATATGTTTTGTCAGTTCAAGTTGACCAAGACAATATTGAAGAAACTGTACACAGACTATCACAGGATGAATCACTACTAAGGAACTTTGAGGAAATACAGGGCAAAATAGAAACATGTGACACAGACCCTGATTGGGAAGGAGAAAGACAAGCTTTCGAAGAGACATACTACACAACTGTAGGCATGGCTCGCAGAAAAATCAGGGCCTATAAAATACAAGCTAATGCTCGAACTAACTACGCTTCTATGGTTCAATTACCACAGATAAATTTTCCACACTTCAATGGCAAGCATTCAGATTGGCTACCATTTAGAGAACTGTTCATCTCGCTTGTTCACAGCAACAATTCGCTTGATCCAGTTCAAAAGTTTCACTATTTGAGAATAGCATTGCAAGGCTCAGCCAATACACTTATTGACACACTACCCTTAACTGCTAATGGTTATGAAACCGCCTGGAACTTACTCAATGAAAGGTTTCAGAACAACAAAATTATACTGCAACAGTTATTACAATCTTTGATTGACTATAGCAAGATCCCTAAGGAATCACCCAGTCAATTAATGGACTTGCTTGACCACTTCACCAGACAGGTTAGGTCAATAGAATCTATCACACCAGAGAACCTTAGATGGGACATCATGCTCACTCATCTTCTCACGTCTAAACTTGACCCTGCTACGCTCAAAGCATGGAGCCTAGAGGGCACAGTGGATCAATTAAACACTTTCAAAGAACTTTGTAACTTCCTACAAAAGAGAAGACAAGCCCTGGAGACACCAGACAGCTCCAGTAGGCCTAAAACTGTACACAATACACAGAATAAGCCTATCTACCACAGACAAGTGAGCCCACGTACCTTTGTTGCCCATGCAACCAACAATTGTATACTGTGCAGGCTAGAGCACCCACAACACAATTGCGAAGACTTCCATAACCTTAACAACACACAGAGATGGAACTTTGTAAACAATAACAGACTATGCAGTAATTGTCTCAGAGCAGGACATAATGTCAGAAACTGCACATCTACATCTTGTTATAAATGCCAACAACGCCACCACACTCTGCTACACCAAGACAAGGTTCGCAGCAATGAATATAGGCAACATGCAACTACACAATACACTAGTAGATTGCCTAACAACAGACAGAACGGAAACCAAAGCCACAATGGTACTAGACAATCTCCAACTACTACCAGCAGCAATGCTACAGGCTCAGCATTTGCTAATAATGCACAGATCACTCCTAAAACTCATACATTTCTTGCCACAGCAGAAATACTAGTCAAAGCTCAGAATGGCAGACTCATAAAAGCCAGAGCATTATTGGACTCAGGTGCCACTCATACATTCATAACCCAAGATTTGGCTGATAGGCTACAGTTACAAACCAAGCCTACCACCATAGCTGTGACCGGTGTAAACCTACACACATCTATCATTCTAGAAATTGGGCATATACAGATAAGTGACGCCCATGGCAATGGCTACAAAAGACAGTTACAGTGCCTCATCATTAACCAGATTGCCAAAGACATACCTAGTGCTCCTATAGATACCAGCAATTTAAGAATACCACAAAACATTGTGCTGGCAGACAGCAGATTTCACATACCCGGTAGCATTGACATATTGCTAGGGGCAGATGTATTCTGGAACTTGTTAATGGGACACACTATACCCATCAACAAAACCAACAAACACAAAGCATACATAAGAGAGACCAGACTGGGTTGGATTCTCTCAGGACAAATACATTATGCACAGGGTAGAAGACAAGAACCACGTTGCCACTTAAGCATCACAGAACAGATACACAAGAACATGCAGAAATTCTGGGAAATGGAAGAAATTATCCAACCAGTAAGATCTGAAGAAGACTCCATATGCGAGCAACATTTTCAAGAAACAGTACAGAGAGATAAAGATGGACGCTACACAATAACACTGCCATTCAAGAAGCCCACAGATAATCTTGGTGCCTCTAGAACTGGAGCTCTGAAACGTTTCTTTTCTAATGAAGCTAGACTCTATAAACAGCCTACTATACTCCAACAGTACTCAGACTTCATGCAACAATATGAAGCCCTAGGTCACATGAACCAAGTGGAAGAAAGTTTCTACCAGGATGGCCCAGAAGCATATTATATTCCACACCAATTTGTCCTAAAGGAAGACTCAGAAACCACAAAGCTCAGAGTAGTCTTCAACGCTTCATTCAAAACTTCTACAGGTACATCACTCACTGGACCCTGTGTACAACCTGATCTCTACACCATACTCTTGAAGTTCAGATGCCACCCATATGTTGTGAGTGCTGACGTAGAGAAAATGTACAGGATGGTAATGGTACAGCCACAGCAAAGAGACTTCCAAAGAATCTTCTGGAGACATTCTAAATCCACTCCAGTGAAGATATATCAGCTCAACACTATCACATATGGACAAGCCTGTTCAGCTTTTGAAGCAACCAGAGTACTCAACTAGTTAGCCGAGGATGAGAGAAACAGATTTCCTACAGCATCCAAATTGCTACCTACTTGCTTCTATG
Organism: Ectobius pallidus; assembly: GCA_964059195.1. Taxonomy (NCBI): domain Eukaryota; kingdom Metazoa; phylum Arthropoda; class Insecta; order Blattodea; family Ectobiidae; genus Ectobius; species Ectobius pallidus. The sequence continues at coordinate 43,837,520 of CAXKWD010000008.1, forward strand.
TGGATAACCTCCTTGCATCATTTTCTACAGAGCAAGAAGCTATGCTAGCAGCCACAGAAGTATCACAACTGTTACAGGCAGGTGGATTTAACTTAACACAGTTTTGCTCTAACTCACAAGAAGTTTTGAGAACACTGCCACAAGAAAAGCTCTCTAAAGCTACACTTACTCAGTTAGAAGAGCAGAATACAGTCAAAACACTAGGATTACACTGGAATCCATTGCAAGACTTGCTACAGTATACAGTGAAGTTTTTGCCAGAAGCCACTACTAAGAGACAGATTCTATCTGCCATCTGTACTCTATATGACCCTCAGGGACTAATTGCACCTATTATATCTGCAGCTAAATGTATTATGCAACAGATTTGGCTGAATGACATAGGTTGGGACCAACAAGCTCCTACTGCTATACAGAAAGCCTGGAATGAACTATATTCACAACTTCACTATGTAGAACTATACAAGATTCCAAGAAACACTCTAATACTCAATTTCAGTCATGTAGAACTGCACTTTTTCAGTGATGCCAGCCCACAGGCATATGGAGCAGCATGCTACATAAAATCCAAGGACAAGAGCCACAATACAGAAGTTGAACTGCTGACAAGCAAATCTAGAGTGGCCCCACTTAAGCAGATTACTTTGCCCAGACTGGAGCTCTGTGCAGCTCAGTTGGCAGCCTGCTTATACCAAAAAGTAAGCTTATCTCTACAGATCATGATATCAGCAGTATATTTCTGGACTGACAGTCTCATAACCTTACAGTGGATCACACAGCCTCCACACAAATGGAACATTTTTGTAGCACACAGAGTAACCAAAATTCAAGCTGCTACAAAAAACTGTCAATGGAGATATGTGCCAACACAGCAGAACCCTGCAGACATAATCACTAAACCTGTCTCACCTAACAAGCTACATAACCAAACTCTATGGTGGAATGGTCCAAAATTCCTAACACAAGATGAATGTTTCTGGCCTACCACTGACAATGTATTTCAGACAGAAGAAATACCAGAAACCAAGAAAACAGCAAAAGCCTTTATGATCACAAGTACACACAATGAATACTTGCATAGATATTCCTCTTTCAGAAAGTTACTCAGGAATACAGCTTATATTCTGAGATTCAAACACAACTGTCTACACAAGTCTGATAGATTTGTTGGCCCTATCAGCTTGCAAGAGCTGAAGAAAGCTCATGATGTTATCATACATGCTACTCAGAAAGAAGCCTTCTCAGAAGACATAGCTCATATTAGAAAGAATAATTGTGTTTCTAGAAGCAGTTCACTACTGCAATTGCATCCTTATCTAGATAAAGATAGCATACTTAGAGTTGGTGGAAGACTGCACCATACTGATCTAGACTACAATGCTAAACATCCAATCATATTACCTGCCAAGCACCATATAACAGACATCATTGTCAGAGACACACATCTAAAAAACTTACATGAAGGCCCTCAAGGCATACTGTACACACTAAGGCAGCAGTATTGGCCCATTCATGGAGTTCAAACTGTAAAATCAGCATTAAAAGGATGTCTTACTTGCTTTAGACACAGCCCTGTTAAAGCACAGCAAATCATGGGAACTTTGCCCCAAGCCAGAGTTACACCCAACCGAGCTTTCGCGACACCACAGCCAAAGATTTTGAAGGTCCTATCTCTTTAAAGGATCATGGGAGAGGCAAAGCAGTATACAAAGCTTATATCTGTATGCACATATGTCTATGTACCAAAGTCGTACACATTGAATTGGTAACAGCAGCCACTTCAGCAGCATTCATTGCATCCTTGCAAAGATTCGTATCTAGAAGGGGACTACCTTCCCACCTATACCTAGATAATGGCAGAAACTTCGTAGGAGCCTCACGAGAGCTGAGCGAACTCTATGAACAATTCCAGACGGAGCAAGCTAACACAGATATCATGAACTTTACAGCAAATCTAAACATACAATTCCATTTTCTGCCACCAAGGGCAAGCCATATGGCAGGACTGGTAGAAAGATCTAACCGCAGCATGAAAACTATTCTATACAAGGTGATGAAAGACACTATCTACAGCTATGAAGAAGCCAGCACCCTTCTATGCAGAATAGAAGCCATCATCAACAGCAGACCACTGACGCCGATGAGCAGCGACTCGCAAGACTACATGGCATTGACCCCAGGTCACTTCCTCATTGGTGCTCCTTTGAATTCTATCCCTCACCCAGATTTACAGTCTATAAACCTATCCTGGCTGTCACGATATCAGTTGTTAGAGCAACAGTCACAATGCATTTGGGCCAGATGGGTCAAAGAATACTTAAATACTTTGCAACAAAGACAGAAGTGGAACACAGAAACTAAAAACCAGCAAGCTAATCAATTAGTCATATTGATGGTGGACAATGTTCCTCCTATGAATTGGCCACTGGCCAGGATTCTAGAAGTTCATCCTGGGCCAGATGGTAAAGTTAGAGTAGCAACAGTTAAAACTGCTAATTTGATTCTAAAAAGGCCTATATCTAAGCTGTGTCCACTGCCTGCTCAGTAAATTTTTTCTCGTTTCTTGGGCCCCCCCCCCCCAGTATGTAAGCTCGTACAGCTTAGAGCCCATTTATTATATTTTTATAGCAAATACTAGTAACGAAGTATTAATACAAATCGCTAGATGGCACTGATGCCAATTACCAGTAGACAGAATTCTTGGCACGCTTGTACCTATTTATTTACATTTAGATAAAGAAAATATCTATTATACCCTGTATTGTGATAAACTAAGGAATGGTTTTACATATTTATTCCTGTTACTATTAGATATTATCATTAGATTCAGTAATTAATGTTAATTAGCAACAGAAAGCTGCATTGCCGACATCGAACTGATATCGATAAGTCGAGTGACCGCACATTAACATTTACTTGGTGCTACAGCCAGAATACATTAGCTTACTTAGAAGCGTCATATCGATTAGTGCAATTGATTATAGAAGCAGCTTTTGAATAGATCGATTATTCACCGCATTAAAATTATTAAATTTCTCTGTAATTATACATTACAATTATAATGCAAATGCTCACATACCAATTTTTTATGTTACAGAATAATTACAGCATGTTATTATCTTTAACTCTGCCTTTATTCTGGATGGAAGCTACGTGAAACTTCTAGAAGAGCCTTCCATAGGATTCTAGAATCTGACTCTTTGTAAGATGATTATGTGAACGCATTTTGGCCGTTAGACTTCTATCACTCTCTCACCGATCGTCGCTTCGTAAGGGCACAGCCCCAATTTAGCAACAGACCACAAGTCTGAATATATTATTGTACAGTTTCTACATACAACTACGCATGGAACCAGCATTAGCAGCCACTACTTAGTCTACCAGGAGGTGGATTCTAGGACATCACTAGAACTTTGTGGAGCGTAGCTTGTAGCCATGGAAGGACTCGCTACTGGCCACCGTTCAGGATGATCTACATCACCATAGAACTTCAGCTTCAATAACTGTACACCCCTTAACTACAGTCCGGCTAAATGCAGTCACATTCTCATCAGATGTAGTCGCAAAACAAGTTAAGTAAAATAAAGCAAATTGTATTAACACACAAAGCCAAGTAAGGCTTAGCATCTTTATGTAGCTAAAGTAAATACTGCTTATATAATTGTAGGGAGTTTTGGCATCCTTGCAGCTCCTCTTTTTCTCTACTTGCAAGCCAAATATGCTGCAGTAGTAGTTTGAACTGGACATAGTAATCTCACGAAGACCAAGGAATGGTCTAGCAAATTGATATTTTGCAAATAGTAATTCAGCATTTATCAAGATAAGAAGTTTTGGCAAGCAATTGCAGCTTCTCTTTTCCTACTTGCAGATAGAGTATACTGCAGTAGTATTTTGAGTCAATACAGCTCAATTATTCCTGAAGTTTGTAATTTTTGAGATTAAAATAAAAAACTTATATTATTGTTGTAGATCACAAAGCATGATGTATTCTCACAGCAAATGAACCTTAAGTCATTCCTGAAGTATACCTAGTGAAAATAGCAAGCACTATTCAATATTGGTCTATACCAAATACAAGGAGAAGCAGTAGTCTTCAAGAAAAGAAGAATAAAGTAACTATTCTCTCTCCCCATTATTCCTGCTTCCTTCAATATCCTTACACTTCTAAAATTATATATTTTCTGGATTATAATCCAGTGGTCCTCCGAAAATCCTATTGCAAAATTCTGTTAGGCACACTAGCCTACACTATGCAATTGTAGTCTAATGAGAATAAAATTTATAATATTATTATTATTATTATTATTATTATTATTACTGCAAATCTTTTCAAGCAGGTTCAGGGAGAAAAAAATTCTACTGTATCTCAAAATTTATCAATCCACTTTCAAATTTCTTTATGTATGGAAATATGGGAGAGAAATATTTTGCTTCTTTATAATATTATTAAACTAACTTTTTGATAACTTCCATGTATTACATGCCATTCTTAGAAACATATTATCTGGAGCATTTGCATTAAAAAAAAAGCTATAGTGATAAAGTAGCAAAACCAAATTTTAAAGTTTACATTTAAGGAATTCCTGTTGTATGATATAAAATTTACAAATTTCCAGTACAGTGACTATACAAATAATAAGATAATTCAGGTTTTCCCAGCATTGGTTATTTATGATGATTTCTCGAGATTTAACTGGGTGAAGTCAGAGTGTATGCAGTCTGAGTTTTTGGCTGCTTCTAGCTCTGCAGCCACCTTCAAGGAGAGATGTGAACCAGGACCAGACCCTGACCAAATAAGCTAACTGAGGTCAGAGCATTGATGTGATGACCTCGACTCTGATTCCATACCTGCATACAAAATGCATTGCTGGAAATGAAACAACTTACATTTGCTTATGCTAAAGGTGTTTCACACAGGAGTTGAATGTTTGCAGGGCAACTGCAATGAGTGTTAGGGTTCGGGTCATGTCCCTTTTTCTTTTTAATAAAGTTCTGGTATTCACCTTACAACCAGGGAAAACCAGGGAAAACCACGGAAAACCCTGATCGGAACTTGCAAAGGGGATTTGGTCATGGTCCTCCATTCTGTAATGCTAACCAGTTGGGATACATGTCAGCTGAAGGCTTATATGTAGTGAGATGGGGTATGTTCAGGCTGACAGCCTCAAAAATTTAGATGATTTTATTCATCCCCTGGGAAGCACAAGCGCTTTCCAAGTTGCCGTACTAAAGGGTTCTCAGCATCTCGAAGCTTGGAGTCGAAACTCTGTGCAAGGCTTCTGATGTGGGCGCCAAGTAGTGGAACCTTTAGGTCTTTGTGGATCTGCCTGTTACAGACGTACCAAGGTGCGCCCGTAGCAAGGTGAAGACATTTCGACTGCACGAATTGTAGTCTTGTGACATGTGAGAGTGCTGCGGACCTCCAAGCTGGACTGGCATAGTCGAGCAGAGGTCGAATGAGTTGCTTATAGAGCAGCGCTCCATTTGCTGGTAAAAGTCCTCCTCTGCCATTAAGCAGAGGGGATAAAATTCCAAGCCATTGCATGACTGTTTGTCTAACCTGGCTAATGTGGGTTTTCCAGGTCAGTCTTTTGTCCAAGGTTACCCCCAAATATCTGGCTGTTTCCACCTATTCGATTGGCTCTCTTAAAAATTCTACAGGCCTAGGCGGCGACGTTCTTTGTCTTCCAATGAAAAGCACAGCTGCGCTCTTAGTTACACTGATGGAAATTCACCACTTTGTCAGCCAGATCTCTAGCTCCTTGAGATATGCCTCGAGATACTTGACTATTAGTGCAGGCTGTTTCAATGTTGCAAAGAGCGCAGTGTTGTCGACATAAAGCGCCAAGTCGACATGGCAGTGTGGTGTGGGCATGTCATTTACATACAGGCTAAAGAGGACAGGGGAGATAAGTCCCCCGAGCAACTCCAGCCAGTATGAAACAACGGGAAGATGTGGCTGACTGGAAGGACGTTACGAACGTTCTGTCAGTAAGGTAGGAGGTGATAACTTTCACCAAGTAATATGGGAAGTTGAGGAGAATGAGTTTATATAGGAGACCTTTGACCCAAACTGTGCCAAAGGCCTTGGCCTCATCAAGGAATACAGTGCTGGTTAGTCGTTTTTTGTCAAAGTTTCTCTTGACTCTCTCAACCAGGCAGGCTATATGCTGAGTCGTGCTATGTTTGGGTCTGAAACCAAACTGCTCATCACGAATAGCGCTGTGCCTGTTGACGTGCCTTAGGATTCTGCTTAGCAGAATCTTCTTGAAGAGCTTCCCCACCGAATCAAGAAGACTTATGGGTCTATAATACGATGGAAGTGTTGGATCCATTTTGGGTTTCCGGACAGACAATCCTGGCATGATTCCATGCAGGTGGGAAGTATTGCCTTAAAAATTTTGATGTTATCGCTTCTGATGTAGCGGACCGTAGAATTCTGGGTGCAATTTCCGGCGATAACAATATAGGAAAGAATTGGGCGATGTTTGCGGTTCGAAACACAAACTCTATCGTATTTCCAACCACAAAGAGAATAATAAACAGTTTATGAACACATAGAGTGTTGCTACTTGGATAACATAAACATGAGTTTGAAGGAAATGTTCTTTGTAAATCTTGATGTTATGAATCTATCCAAATACACATGTAAATGTATTGGAAAACTGTAAACAATCGGAGGACCAGTCTTAATCGTAGCAAAAGATATAGCTTATTCAAGTTGTTACTTCACCAGCTAGAACATTTGTATATTAATGTTTCGTGCAAATGATAAATTTTGAATATTCACAGCACATGAAGCTCAGAGCGAGGATTTGAAATGAGTGATTTACACACTTTGCTTGCTAAATGATAAAATATCTACATTTATTATGAATCACAGTTACATAAATTCCTTTTGAGACTACGAATCTCACGAAGCCAACTAATCCTTGGTCCTTGGAACGTACCTTTGGTATGTAGTTCACGAAAGTACTCACAGAATAAATGATTTTCCCCTTGATAAGTATAAATGTCCTGAGAATTGACGAAGAACTATTATCTTCGTAAAGGAGTCCTTGAGGTCCTTGATATTGTGTTGCATGCAATCTTGAAGGTCGTTGGATTACTTAATCCATGATAAAAGTGAAGAGAAAGGCTTTCCGCCCGAAATTAGCATTATCTTGAAATGCTAGAAACTTTTTATAGGTTGAAAAAGAACGCCTTGCTCTTAGAAAGAAGAATGGAACGTAGATAAAGTTCTATTCTTGAAGAAGAATGATATTAAAACAACAGAAGGTTGAAATAATTAGATAATCGCCAACCCAAATAATAGCTCAATCTGAACATTAAAATAATTAATCAATTCATGAAAAAACACTATACTAAATATATAATCGCAAGATAAAATAAAAATAAACAAAGAAATGTTAAAATGGGAAAGTATTTAGAAATAAATAAATAAAGTCATTTTGGTTTTGACGATAATAACTATAATTGTCAAGACATACCTTAATAAGTAAAACTATGAGGCCTTTAATAGTGACAAAAGAAAATTAAATCAAAGCCATCTAAACTAAATTTATGACAAGCATTGCAAGTAGGTATTACATGATGTAACAGATTGCCCACGGTTATTTCACTTGTGAAATAATCTAAAGTGATGTGAAGTCATGTGATACCTAAAGAGACTTATGATATGAGAAAAAATAAATACGTTAATAAAAGAAAATAAACTTATAATTAAGAAATGAATTGAGGGTTGCTAACCAAAAAGCAACAACACCAATGAAATGATTGGGCTAGTCATTAGCCTCAGAAATAGGAAGAGGAGCCAGTTTAACAATGGGCCTCTTGAAAAGGCGCACAGTGACAACACGAATAAGGCCGTCAGGGCCAGGATGAATTTGATGAACAATCCCTAGGGACCACCTTTGAGGAGGGAGATTGTCCTCAACGATTAGGACTGGAGTACCCAAAGGAATGTCTGAAAGGACCTTGGTCCACCTAGAGCGTCTTTGTAAAGTGTGGAGATAGTCAGTTGACCATTTCTTCCATATATTATTAGTAAGTTGTTGGAGAGTGTTCCAACGAGAACGTGTGGTGTAACCACCAGACAAGTCAGGGCTTGGTAAGGAAATGATGGCCTTCCCAATCAGGAAATGACCAGTTGAAAGGTAACTAACGTCGTTAACGTCCTCATTCAATGGAATGAGTGGACGTGAATAGCTTCCACTTGAATCAGCATAGTAAGCATCTCCTCAAAAGTAAAGTTAAAAGAGAGTAGCAACCTTTTTTTATAAAAACTTGACCGATTTAACTGCGGCCTCGTGAAGACCTCCCATGTGTGCAGCATTTGGAGGAAGGAAATGTCAGTGTATATTCAAATGAGATGTGGCATCCTGAACCACAGAATGATGCTCAGGAGACTGCAACAGCAAGGCTAATTGCTTAAGGTCAGTCTGAGTGCCTACGAAGTTAGTACCATTGTCTGAGGTAACTGAACTTGGAAGACCTCTACATCCCGTGAATCGTGAAAATGCTGCAAGGAAAGCACGAGATGTGAGGTTCGTGACCAATTCTATATGAATGGCCTTAGTAGACATGCATACGAATATGGCGAGGTAAGCTTTAATAGTGATCTTGGAGCGAGGACATCCAAATTTGATTGGATAAGGACCCGCATAAGGTGAACGGAGAAATGGGATTTACCCTATAAATAGGCAAGTCAGCCATTTTTTGTTGAAAGGTTTGAATGTTGAAACGAAAGCATATAGTGCATTTTCTTATAACAATACGCACCACCTTGCTAATAGATGGTATCCAAAATCATTCTCTTAAGTGAGAAATAACAAGTTGGGATCCAGCATGATTCAACTTGATATGATTAAAATATATAAGCTGTTTAGTGAAGACATGATCAGCTGGTAACAACATCTGATGTTTGGCTTCAAATGGTATGTTGGATCGTTCAAGACGTCCGCCTATACGAATTACGAAATCCTTGTCAAGAAATGGGTCTACTGCTTCAATTTGCTTGAAGAAGTGACGTCATGATTTGACAATAAATCACGGATCTCTGAAGCATAAACTTCTTGCTGTAAAGCTATGGTTTGTCTACGGCGTTCATCGCCAGCGATCAACGCCGGCGGTGATCGCTGCCTATTGCTCTCCATGTAAATCAATGTACCCGGTTTGTCTACGACGATGAACGCTGGCGATGACCGCCGGGGTCGAAGGTGATCGTCGGCAGTTGCTTCTGAGGCAAATTCAGGGCGATGAACGCCGCAGATTATCATGCATATAGTAGGTCAAGAAAAGCAGAAGACAGTCATTTTGCAGAAAGTACTGTCATTTTTCCTAAGTTGCAGACGAAATGTTATAGATTTCCTGTCTAAACACATTGCCCTGTATGATATGAGCTTAAAGGACCATAAAGATAGCTACACAAAAGAAAATGTTTGGCAAATGGTAGATAAATTGTTAGAAAACACTGTTATCTGTAATTACAATAATTTATGTAACATATAGTAAAATTACAAGTTGATTTATTAGTAAAAATATTTTCGATATATTATTACCGGTTTTATTATTTTATTATTCATTGATCCATTTAACATTTAGTTCACCAAAAGTGAGTTTCCTTTGTTCCTCTCAGCATTTTCTCTTGAGTGAGTGTAATATTATAGGCTATGTTGAGGTTATGAAAGCTAACAAATTTCCAAATGCCATGTCCCCCCACCACACCGAGCTGTTTGACATGGCCAACTATAACTGTGGATAGCAACAGTGTCGAGGACGATGAACGCCGGTAAACAAACCACCCCTACGACGATGATCGCTGACCCCGGCGGTCATCGCCAGCGATGAACGCCGTAGACAAACCATAGCTTAACACAGCATTGAAGCGCCTTGTTGAGTTCAGAAGGCATTAAGGGGCCTTTTATAGGGCTATGAATCTTACGAGAGTTATTTATGAATCTCAATACGTAAGACATAATACGAATGGTTTTCAAATATTCAAATTTGAAAAGACAAGAGTTTAAGTTAGAGGTAGTGGCCTCCATTAGGGACACTACTCTAGTTTCTGGAAGAAAGTCGGGCTCCACAAAAGAATCACTGATAGGCCAGTGAGAATCATGGGCTTTGAGCCAATTATGTCCTGACCACCACAATCTGTTATGAATTAAGTCTAGAGGAGTGCTTCCTCTGGAGATGATATCCGCTGGATTATCTTGAGACGAAACATGATGCCACTGATTAGGTGAAGTGTGATCTAAAATATCAGCAATTCTGTTTCTGACGAATGTTTTCAAAGTATGAAGTGGACGAATTAACCAGCTAAGAACAATAGTGGAATCACTCCACAGATATATTGCTCTGATATTTAATTGGAGCATAGGTAGAATCTTATGAATAAGATTGGCAAGCAGATGAGCGGCTAAAAGTTCTATCCTAGGAATGGTAGTAGCTTTGATAGGAGCAACTCGAGACTTAGCACAAAGTAGAGAGCTCTTAACATTTCCAGAATGATCTGAGGAGCGCAGATATAAGCAAGCTCCATAAGCGACCTCACTGGTGTCACAGAAGCCATGAATTTGAATTTCTTTAGCATTTTCTAATAATGCCAGTCGAGGAATAGCTATATAAGAAATCATATTTAATTGATTATGAATCTTGAGCCATTTGGAGAAGGTATGGAATCATCCCAAGAAGTCATGATCTTCCACAAAGATTGAAATATAATCTTGAAATAGACGACTATTGGGGAAATTAAACCCAGAGGATTAAAGATGGAGGCGATAGAAGAAAGTGAAGTCCTCCTAGAACATGTCTTAAAGGGTTTCGTGAAATCAATTGCGGTTTCGATTCTGAGAATGTCATTTGAAGGCTGCCGCCATATTAGGCCCTGCGCCTTCAGAAAGTCTGCTTGAGAGTCACCAAAAGAACGGCAATCAAGAGGTTCCTGAAGTTCAGGAGGAATTTCCCTTAGTAACTCAAGAGCGTTAGAACTCCACTTACGGGGATTGAAACCACCTAAAGGAAGTAAGATTCGCAATTCAGCAACAGCTGCCTTAGCCTCACATAGGCTATAAGCGGTAGCCACAATATCATAAACATACATAGAATTGTTGATGATAGTGCTAGCTAAAGGAAACCGAGCTCCTACGTCTATTGTAAGTTGCTTAAGAGCTCTGGTGGAAAGAAAGGCAGCTGAAGAAGTGCCGTAAGTAACGGTTTTGAGCTTGAAAGTTTGTATAGGTTCATTCAAAGAACTTCTCCAAAGGATTTTCTGGTAAACTTGATGATCAGGAAAATACCTTAACTTGCCTATACTTCTTTGCGATGTCTGCAGTGAATGCTATAGGCTTGAATCTAAAACGGAGAAGGATAGAAAACAAGTCTGGCTGGACAGTTGGCCCTACGGCAAGTATTTTATTGTGAGACTTGTGTGTTGGAAGATTTAGCCGAAACATTGAATATCACACGAAGTTTCGTAGTGTTGCTTGACGTTTTAATACAGGATGGTGAGGAATGATGTAGTGGAAGTTATCGTCTGAAGATTGCTCTGAAGGCTCCATATGGCCTAGAGCGATATATTCGTTCATGAACTTACGATAATCGTCACTAAGAGTGGGATTAGAAGTGAAGCGTTTCTCCAATGAGGAGAATCTTTTATAAGCCTGGAGTTTTGTGCTACCCAGGGTCTGAGGATCAGATGAGAAAGGAAGTTTTACCACATATCTTCCTTCTGAGTCCAGTTCAGTATTATCTATGAAATGCTTTTCGCCTATAGAGTCGTCAAGAATAGAATCAGAATTAGAAATTTTTTCTAATTCCCAAAACTTAGAAAGTTGCTTGCTAATGTCCTGATCAGCAGTGAGGAAAACAGAATAATGTGTGGGAGACCCGCTAGAATGGCCGGGTTCCTTAGAAACCCTATTAGAAGGCCTTGAATTAGATTGGCGGTTGTGCATATTTTGCAGAGTCATGTTCTGTTCAGACCTGGCGGGTTGTGGTAACTTACCAGCGAAATACCAACCCAAGTGCGAGTTCTGAATTACAGGCATATTAGGTGCAGATATCTGGCCTGATCAGACAATCTGTGAATATATTTCAACACCTAATAACAAGTCTACATACTTAGCAATATTGAATCTGGAATCAGCCAATGAAAGATTTGGTGGAATATTCCAATTTGTAGTATTGAAAGGCTTGTGCGGAAATTTCGAGGTAGAGATTTCCGGTACAATTATGACATTGGTGTTGCAATGCCATAAAGTAGTGGCAGACTTAATGGAAATCGATTCATCTTAAGACTGTCTGCCTTATATGACAGTATACCAGCTAAAGTAGTACGCTGGTGATGAGGCGATAATTCATATACATATACATACAATTCCTACAATATTATTACAATACTATTTTGCTCATATAGCTTATCATATCTAGATTCTATAGCTCGACTATCCTATATAAACTCCTCTCTATTAGATATTTCTTAAGTTCTTTTTTAAATCTTTCTCCTTGTAGTGTTTTTAATACTCCTGGTAATTTGTTGTATAGTATTATTCCTTGGATTAGTGGATCTTTTTCTGCAGATTTGTTTCTTATGTATAGCCTGTACTTCTTTAATCTATATGCAAATCCACTCTCACACTTATACAATTCACACTCACACTCATATTGTACAATCCACACTCACACTTATATATGGACATCTCTAAATAAATTTATGAGTTAAATTCAATTTTACTCAGATATGTTTTAAACTAAAATAAAATTATATTTTAAAGACAACGAACATTGAACTATTGTGCAGTAAGTTCAATCTTCTTTAAATATTGAACTTACTATCAACATTAATCTTAAGCTAAAGGATTATTGCTCACTAGCAAAATTATTTTTAATGTACTTTGACTACTTTACTATGTTCAGTAAGTTTCAATTTGATTAAATATTGAACATTGCTTATTAATAACTCACTATAATTAAATTTGAGTACATTATATTTTTAGACAAACAATCAAGTAATATTTGCATACTGTATACATATGATGTTTTGTACATAATTACTTTTTTAAATGACTCAACTTATTAAGGACTTTAAATAAAACTAGAATAAGTTTGAACATTATTTTAATGCTATAATTTTTCATTTTTCTAACCTAACTCAATAAGTATAACAAAAAACTACAAGTTCAATAATTATCGAAGAACTCAAAATAATTTACCAAATACAAAATATTAAGTTAGGTTAGAAAGAATCTTTAACTTTGCTTATAAAACAAAACCCATTTCAATTAGCTTATTAATAATATTTTAGTTAAGCAATTCGCCCCTTTAGGATCAGAGAGACGTAACTACAAAAACAGTGTTTTGAGATAAATCGATTTAAAGGTTTTGGCCTAATAAATGGATATTTTCTAATATTTTTTTGCGAAATATTTTGCTGTAAATAAGAAGTATATTTCATTTATTGTTGTTTTCTATTAGAAGCTACACATTCTAATCACTTAGGAGGTGATAATAACTTATTTTATAAAATTATGCATGTAGTTACGTTTGTCTGATCCTTAACTTGGTGGCTATTGCTATGTAACATATGACTGTATTTCAGTCTTAAGGATCAACAGATATTACCGCAGCTGTATTTATAATGTTTCATCAGCACAATTACTGGTAAATAAACAATTGGAATGTTTATCAGCGATATCCAATAAGGAAAACAAGATAAGATCATTTTTCTTTTCTTTGCTTATGCAAAGAGGACTATCATAACCCGGGCGCTTGTTCCTCATCCCACATGTAATAATCTGTTTTGTTTTCTCTTACATTAAGAACCGTGAAATTATAAACAGAAATCTTTTATAGAATACTGACTTTGCATTCACTTTATGGCAGTAGAGCACAGCTTGCAAGTCAAATTAGCCAGCACAGATTCGTTTTCTCGTGCACTTTCCTTCTCCAAGTTATTAAAATCCTTTGCCATTTCTTTCCTTTTAATATGCTCTTTCTGTCCCTTTTTTAAAAATCTTCGTCTTCCTTTTCTTTTGGAATATATGAAAATTTTAAACACTTATCACACATATTCCATGAAATTTGAGATTAAATTATGTTGTGAATATCTGCCGATACGACCAAATTTCTCTGCTATCTTTCCCTCAGCGAGGCTTTGTTCCTGAAATCCTGATACAACTCGTACATTAACTATTTAAAATTTATATTGCCTAGGTAAATAATCTGCAGTACACTCTTTCCTATTGTAATGAGAACGAAGAGCAGGAGAATTCTTTATGTAATTCCTTATAGTCTCCTTTCTCTCGTCTGGTCTAGGCTCATTGCATCCTCTTCTTTCTTTCTGAATTACATATGTCCATCTCTTTTCTTAATAGTATTATTTACAAAGATTTCTGAAATTTCAAATGCCTTGAGAAAAAAAATTCCATAAGCTCGTACTTCATTATTAGATGGTACTTCTTGATCACCTTCCTTCGTAATGTATCAGATTTTGTTTTCGCACTTTGATTTTCTTCTTCTTCTACTAGCTTAGTAAGGTACTTCCTTTGTCGTTCAAATGATCCAAGGTCACAGTAGGTTCTGTGAATATTTTGTCTATTTTGCTCAGTAAACTTACTGTTGCACGGAGGCATTTAGAGCAATCTAAGCTTCCCATGTCTTGCAGGAACTATAGAATTATTAGTTGGAATATACGCTCTATTATACTGCTGGTTAATTTTCTTTTTCACTCCTCTTTAACTGCTCGCTTTTTGCGTTTTCTTGGTTTATTATTTTCATCAAAGTTAATATTATTGTCTACAATTTCTCTGTCCTGATGATGATGATTTACTTGTGCACTGTCAACATCCTTTACAAGACAGGATCCATTTTCAACACTGGTCTCTGTAAGCATAATAAAGCAAATATTCAAAGCCATCTCTTCAACCTTTAATGTTATAATTCTTCAGATTACAACAATTAATAATACAACAATAACAGTAATAGTTAATAATCACAGACTGCCGGCGTGGTCTTGTGGTTAGCGTCGCTGACTACAGATCGGTCGGTCCGAGTTTAATCCCCGGTACCTCGGATTTTTCTGAGGTAGGGAGGTCTGGTAGGAGTGCACTCAGCCTCGTAATTCAAATAATTGAGGAGCTACTTGATAGAGAAGTTGCGGCTCAGGTCAAGAAAACCACAATTAACGGCCCTGAGTTATGCTGACCACATGCCCCCAATCCTGCCATCTGCCTATGGTAGATGACGCAGCGGTCGGGTTGTAGGCCTTGTCCCTTCAGGGATGAAGCGCCACGGAGTTTATAGTAATCAAAAACACACTAATAAACACATTCTAATAAAAACAGAAATAATGCTAACTCAAATGCCGCTAGCAAACAAAATTGAGGTGGGAGAAATAGGAATAGGAATAGGAATAGGAATAGGAATCAACAAACAGAGAATAGGAAGAGTAGTTCCAGAAGCAGAAAGAAAATTGCGGTCAGAAAGGATGAAGAAGTACTGGGCTCACAAAAAGAAGAAGAACCTCAACCAGAAATCTGACTAAAGTGGTCCTATGAAGGCCAAAAAATTAAATTAAATTAAACACATTCTAATACTTACACAATTTCTCTAAATTTCAATCCTTCTGACACATTTTCACCGTCCTTCTTCCTCTGGACTGGACTCCATTACGATCATGTCTACTTGCAAACTCATTAAAGACTGATAATTGTTAAATTTTGTTGATAGGAAGCTCTTTTTGATTGTTGTCACAGTGATGGCGGCAATCCGTTTACAACACATGGCGGGAAAAGCAACAGTTCTCTTAGGATCAGAGAAACGTAACAGCTGTTCCGTTTCAGAAATTAACACTACTTGCTGCAGTCTCAAGACGGAACAGCTTTTCCATCTGTTTGATTCTTGTTATTTTCCTAAAAATGTAGATATGCTAGCAGCTAGAATGGAAACCAGTTTAGATAGAGTTACGCTTGTTTGATCCCAAGACAGATCTCAATTCCGTGTTTCTGATGGTAGTATCAACTCAAAAACGGCAAAAATGTAGTTACGTCTCTCTGATCCTAAATGGGCGAATTAATGGTATCTCTATACATACATATAGTCCAGGCAACGAACGAAAAATAGAAAAAAAAAATCGTGTAGTTTTGAAATTTTGCAGAGTTGTCAGAGGGAGTGTCCTGAACAACATACTAAAAGTCCCCGAAGGTGGGGGGTGAGCGGGGGGCAGGGGGGCCCGCAGAAGGTCCCTATTTTAGGTTTTTCGCTTATATCTAAACAATGGTGCATCGTAGAGGAAAAGTTGCTATATACAAACTTCAAGCTGATAAAATTCCCTACAAGTTTGACTATACACATTTCTTTCTATTCCCAATAGTTTTCGAGATATCCGCCAGCGAAAATAACGAATTTTCGAAAAAAGCTCTTTCGCCTCGCGCTTTTCGACACACTTTGCCTTTTAGCGCTTCAGCCCTTAGGTATACAGCAATGTTATCATGAAAGAAGTTGTAGGCAAATAAATTATCTTGAAAATGAGTAGTCATTTGTTACTTTTTCTTCAAATTTTCAAAAGTTATAACAATTTTAAGATTAGGTCAAATTTCGAGATTTCGAAAGAAAACCGTATATCGCACTTTCTCTATATTTAGGGGTTATATCTTTGTACATAAGCTGTATATTGTGTATTTACATCATGAAACAAGTGGAGAAACATCACACAACCATTAAAGTTGAAATGATTAAAAATCCGATCACGGTACAAGCACAGTACATGTAATGGAAAATACATTATATTGCAGGCAAGAAAGGAAAAATAGGGACAAAAAAAAATCATGTAGTTTTGAAATTTGGCAGAGATGTGGGGGAAAGTGTCCTAAACAACATAGTAAAAGTCCCCATGGGTAGGGGGTGAGTGGGGGGTGGGGGGCACTTTTACCGGTAAATGTAATTTCCCTCAGTTTTCCCTAAATACACAAGAAACTATGGGTTCTAGCAAAAGACAGTTTATGCACAAAATTAAACTACATATAAGTTCTTATAAAATTTATCTGAATGTTATTTCTGTAGAATTAGTAGTTCAGGAAATAGAAGGATATGAAGTATGACATAGTTCTGGAAATTCTGTTTTACACACACCTGTATATTATATTTTTAACAAAAGAGAAGGCAGATGATAATTAAATTAGCAAGATGCCAAGCAAGCAAACTAGTTCTTAGAAAAATATACTTACTAATGGTTAATGTTACATATAAAACTCATTATCATTATTATTATTAATAATATTCTTCTTGTAAAGCTGAGACGTTTTATGTTTCGTTAAAATAATTACCGGTATTTTGAAAAATGGTAAGTAATTAGACAATTATATTTAAAGATTCTACGAATAGCAGGAATACCTATTACTTTAAATAAACGTTTACTTGTCTATGTGGCTCCTGAGAATATTTGCACATCATATTTTGTCACTGTGCAACTCGGTGTGGTGGAAGATATGGATCCAGAAAAGCTAGTATTAAATGCGCATCCGTTTGTGAAACCTGTCTTGATACAACAGTATACCATTAGAAGAAGAAGATGTATTGAAATTGATGACGTCCAAGCAAACTAAGTTGTTTAGGCACTCTTCAATTAATGTTGTATATGTGTATAAATACTGAATGTCCGGTAGACAGAAAAATCATAACATATCATACGAGTACAGTACTAGGATTCCAGTATTGGAGACTGAAAAAAATAGACAACTAAACATTTATTTAAAGTACTATGTAGGCCTACTAGGTCTTATAATTTCTAAATATTTACAATTTCTAACTATTTACAATTTTTCCAAATGATATATAAAACAAAAAATAGAACGGCTAATAGGCCTGATTTATATTTCTTATCAAGTACACTCATACCATGTGATTTTTATAAGTTTTATACCAATAATAATAATAATAATAATAATAATAATAGTTTTATGTGTGATGTTTACCTTTAGTACAAATACTATTTTAAGAACTAGTTTGCTTGCTTGACAGCATGCTAATTTAATTATCATCTGATCTCTTTTTTGTTAAAAAATATGGGTATAGGTGTATTTAAAACAGAACTTCCAGAACTGTGTCATACTTCATATCCTTCTACTGTATTTCCTGAACTATTAATTGTACATTCTTCATTCATGTTATATATGTGTATAAATACTGAGTGGTCGGTAGATAGAAAAATATAACCCTAACTTATCATACGATGTACAGTACTAGGATTCCAGTATTGGAGACTGAAAAAAATAGACAACTAAGCATTTATTTAAAGTACTATGTAGGCATATTAGGTCTTATAATTTCTAAATATTTACAAATTCTAACTACTTACAATTTTTCCAAATTATATTTTAAGCGAAAAATAGAACGGCTAATAGGCCTGATTTATATTTCTTATAAAGTACACTCATACCATGTGATTTTTGTAAGCTTTATAATAATAATAATAATACTTATTATTATTATTATTATTAATATTTTATGTGTGATGTTTACCTTTAGTACAAATATTATTCTAAGAACTAGTTTACTTGCTTGACATCATGCTAATTTAATTAACATCTGATCTCTTTCTTGTTAAAAAATATAATATATAGGTGTATGTAAAACAGAATTTCCAGAACTGTGTCATACTTCATATCCATCTATTTCCTGAACTATTAATTCTACAGAAATATCATTCAGATAAATTTTATAAGAACTTTTATGTAGTTTAATTTTGTGCATAAACTGTTTTTTGCTAGAACCCATAGTTTTTTGTGTATTTAGGGAAAACTGAGGGAAATTACATTTACCGGTAAAAGTGCCCCCAACCCCCCGCTCACCCCCTATCCATGGGGACTTTTACTATGTTGTTTAGGACACTTTCCCCCACATCTCTGCCAAATTTCAAAACTACATGATTTTTTTTTGTCCCTATTTTTCCTTTCTTGCCTGCAATATAATGTATTTTCCATTACATGTACTGTGCTTGTACCGTGATCGGATTTTTAATCATTTCAACTTTAATGGTTGTGTGATGTTTCTCCACTTGTTTCATGATGTAAATACACAATATACAGCTTATGTACAAAGATATAACCCCTAAATATAGAGAAAGTGCGATATACGGTTTTCTTTCGAAATCTCGAAATTTGACCTAATCTTAAAATTGTTATAACTTTTGAAAATTTGAAGAAAAAGTAACAAATGACTACTCATTTTCAAGATAATTTATTTGCCTACAACTTCTTTCATGATAACATTGCTGTATACCTAAGGGCTGAAGCGCTAAAAGGCAAAGTGTGTCGAAAAGCGCGAGGCGAAAGAGCTTTTTTCGAAAATTCGTTATTTTCGCTGGCGGATATCTCGAAAACTATTGGGAATAGAAAGAAATGTGTATAGTCAAACTTGTAGGGAATTTTATCAGCTTGAAGTTTGTATATAGCAACGTTTCCTCTACGATGCACCATTGTTTAGATATAAGCGAAAAACCTAAAATAGGGACCTTCTGCGGGCCCCCCTGCCCCCCGCTCACCCCCCACCTTCGGGGACTTTTAGTATGTTGTTCAGGACACTCCCTCTGACAACTCTGCCAAATTTCAAAACTACACGATTTTTTTTTTCTATTTGGTGTTTTTCGACGTTTATTGACTGGACTAATACTGTTTTATGTATTTAGGTTTTGACACAACGCAAACTGAACAAAAAGTAAGTTAAATTAAATTTGAACAACACAATTAATAATTGTATCCTGTTCAGGAACTTTTGACGAGTCACCAGTTTACGAGCAATGCTCAACCATGTAAATGCTATGTGACGATTAATAAAACTAAAACTAAAACTAAACAATCATAATCAGGTTCAAGCAATATATGGTGTTATTAAAAACTACTAGTATATAGGTGGAACCTTTACCATAAAATTGATTTATGCTATACTAGTTGAAATTCTTATATTTTAAGCTTCATAATGAAGTTTATTAATAAACACACTTATACAATTCTTACTCTCTATTATACAAATCTCACTTAACTTATACATAAATTATATATTCATTTTCAATCATGGACCATGCCTTTAACCTGTTAGAATTCAGAATAAAATTTTCATTAAACTTTATCTCTGCCATCTTTTTTTCTCTCTTTATTTAAGAGTTATTTCGAAACTATATTCTATTTTCTATATTCAGTGAAAGGAGGCAGGTATTGCCCTGTTTTGATAGAAGCAAAACCTCCCACATAATTAATCATTTTGTTTTCCATACGTCGTGAAGCAATTTGTGATGACAGCAACCCACAATATGTTCTCTGAGCCGGTTTACTCTGTTTGCAGACATGGCGCAATCTAATTCTTGCTTGCATATCTGTGTCTACCCCTTTCCATATAAACTGTTCTCATGTATAGTTTTGAATTAATTGTATCAGCAGCAAAGAGGCTGGCGGCGGAGCCACTGCTCCACTCGGTTATTGGGAGAATAGCAGTTAATTTGTTGATGGATTCTGGGTCCACCATTTTGTTGTTAAAGCCAGCAGGTCTTTCGCAATTTCTCGGATACTCACACGACAGTCCCGCATCACCATAGCGTTCACTTTGCCAATGACCTGGTCATTTCGGCATGTTGATGGGCGACCGGAGCGTGGCTTGCTCACCACCGATGTTCGGCCGTCTTTAAACCGGTTGTACCACTCCTTAATCTTTGTGATGACCATAGCATCATCGCCGAAAGCCGTCTGAATTTTCCGAATGGTTTCCACCTGGCTGTTGCCCAGTTTCAGACAAATAGCGCTGCTCCAGTCATTCCGTTATTTTCCTTGCAACGACGAGAGCACTATGTACACTACCTCACTCAAATGCTGCTTGCCAGCAACAGACGCTATCTACAGGCGGGAAAAAATTCACACATGAGCACGAAGGTTCAAGGTCGGATCATGCAAGCGGGCTTGATTCAAATCCGTCAGGTTTCCGAGAAAAAAAATAAGGTCAGATACTTATCTAACAGACCTCGTATATATGGACATAAGGGGCAGCTAGAACTTCTGTATGGCTTGTTCTTCTTGCACAATATAGTAGGCCTACAACTGGTTAACATTTAATGCAGAGGGCACAGTTAATTTTGTTCTTAACACCAGAATAATAAATGGAGATTATGAATAGCTTCTTTTTCCAGAACAATTCAGTTATAGATACATATGAGTTCAATTAAATACCATTTGATTCAGTATAACTGGTAAATGAGACACGGGAAAAACCATAAACGTAGCAGATAATTTATTCAGGTGACTAATTACTAATTGGCCTATCACTTTCGGTGTTAATGTGTTAACATATTCCATTTGGCATAATATTTTTATTATTTTGATCTGTGACTTTTTGGGAAATATGGTAACTCACATGAAATAGTTGTTCTACCTGTACCCTGTAATTTTGCCAATTCATCATGTGCCCTGCTTTATTTAGTCTATTCTATAGGAGGAAAAGGTAACTCATAGACCGGACCTGTCTCATTTGTTGAGAATGACTGCATGACATTGTAAATCACATCCTTTCCTGAAGAATTCATATGCATTCCATGTTGAGTGTAAAAGTGCCTGGTAAGGTTCTAACATCTACCATGTAGCCTGAACACTTTCACTCCCACCCACATTGTGGCCTAAGCTGGCTCAGCCCAGCCATTTTTACGGAGTTAGCAATGTTTCACATCACTATGGTTATATTTAATTTCCTCCATAGCTATTAAAGATAGGATTGTTAAATTTTTACAAACCTTCAGGAAGGAGCAGAAGAAAGATGATTACAAATCAGCACAAAATTCATCAATGTTTGTAATATTTACGTCTTCCAGTAATACAGATTCAGCATGAAAATTTTCACTTTCACTGTCATTTTCACTATCTGATGGAATCAATTCATCTCTCGAATCTTTGTTGAATAGACCTAATATTTCAAACACTTCACACCACAAGAATTGGCAATTCCACTTACACTCGCACTGAATGAGGCTTGGGTCAAACAGATTTCATGTGTTTTTCCAAACACAAAAGAAACCTCAAACAAAGCTTGTTACTATCTGGAAAGAAGGAAACATATGCACACAAGCACCATCTAATGCCTGAAGAAAGAATTACTTTCCTGTTCAATTTTGGTCATGAGATATACAGCAAAATGTTAACACCCTCCTTTAACAAGTTATGTCGCAGTGAGAATTCTTGGGCGAGTTATGTTGCCCATTGGAGTGAAGGTGTTAAAATGCATTCAGACCCTCTTCCATCCACTTAAGCTAAAAATTTCAGATCACTGCATGCTATAGATTTGGCTGTGCTTCGTACAAAAACATTTCCTTTATCATATAAATGATTGAGGACAGCTAACTTGTAGATTCTTTTACTCATTATTCAGAAAAGCTTACAGACCTCACTTAGGATGTTAATGTGGTCATTGCATAAAAATAAGAAAGGATAAGCTTAGTGTCTATGTGATAGGATGCAAATTTGAAGAAGAAAGAAGAAAAAGACAACAAATAAACAAACAAACTACTTTGAATATAACTTACACAAATAAATATGAATGAACTTACCATCTGAAATATGTCAGGACCCTCATCAAAGTCAACTAAAGCAAAGAAAAGTTTATTGGAGTAGATTTGAGAATATCGAAAAGAATTGGCTACTATCTGAAATTCATCATTGGCATGCCTGAAACAAAGAGCAAAATCTTGCATAAGAAAGAGGACTACACATTTAAAAATGCAAAATTAATGTCAATATCAATAAAATCAGGTAAACTGATATAACAAAGTGCCAGTATGCTTTTGTTGAATCCAAGACGTTTCCATTCGGCTAACTCAGTCAATTTGACGATGTAGTTTGATAAGCTTATGTGAAGGAATAGTGTTGCTTGTCAAATCTAAATGCATTGCAACTTGAAATTCTTAAAATATGTCAACATAAAATTCAGTGGCATATAACTCCGCTAATTATTTCACAGTAATGCACATACTGTATATAACAGTATTCATGTAACTACATCAGCGAAGTAAACAAACATCTGACTGCACTGCAGACAAAGCCCTCAAATGATTAAAAATGCAGCATTGTAGTATAGACATGATTTAAAAAATGTTACTTTAATTAGTTATTACTCTGGTACCGGTCAACCGATTTGGTCCAAAATAAGTAGGCTTCTTGCCACGGACATTATAAATGCATATACCAATTTTCATGAAAATCCGATGAAGCGTATTTAAGTTATCACACCTTTTGCTATATAATACCATAAAAAGGCACTAAATTGGGCATTATTACCGTACCGGCCAACCGATTTGGTTCAATATCAATAGACATCTTCCCATGGACATTAAAAATGCGTATACCAAGTTTTATGAAAATCCGATATAGCGTATTTGAGTTATGGCGCTTTTAAAATAGACACTAAATTGGGTTTTACTCCGGTACCGGTCATCCGATTTGGTCCAATATCAATACGGTTCTTCCCATGGACATTATAAACGCATATACCAAGTTTCATTAAAATCCAATCAAGCGTATTTGAGTTATCGCGCGTACAGACACACAGACGGACGGACAGACATTTTCCGTCCACCACACAATCTCATAAAGTACCATACTGGCACTTAATAACTTGTAAAAATATACTAAAAATAATTTTTCTTAATCATAACTTATTTCCAAATTTATTATCACAAACAATATTTGCAATTATTACCATCATAAAGATTTCATAAGCTTAACAATTTATCCGTCGCTGTGGGTGAGTCGGTAGCGCGCCTTCCTTCCACTCCAGCGGCCCAGGTTCGATTCCCGGCCAGGTCGGGGATTTTTCAGTAGTGAAAAATCCCTTTCCCGGGTTCAGGACTGGGTGTTTGTCTGTAGGTTAAGTCTTAGGTTAAGATAATGCACATTGTGCGCGATTCCTTAATTATAAGCTTAACAATTTTAGAGCTTATGATGTTCAATCCCTTGGATAGGAAAAAGGCTGCTTTCACCATCCAGTTATGCAGTCCTATGCAAAACTAAAAACAGTTTTGTGGGTATCTCTCATCTGTATCACAGGTATCTTTCAACTCACAGGCCTGCTCGAATACGATACTTGATAATTACAAACAAACAAAAAATCAATGTTTGTTGTTTCTTACATTCTGGTAATTATAGTGAAATATGTGTGGCAGCAAATAGAGATGTTTTCAGCATCTACCATGTACCATGTAAATACAAATAAACGAATACACCAGTACACAAACACAGCACAGGGCTGAGTGGAACAATAGAGTTCCTACAATTTACTCATTTGGATGGATAAAAATATTCTTGTGCATGCAGTTACTGAATTGTAAATTAATTATTTTCCCAGCAAGGGTAAAACCTCTAACTATGCGAAGTATAAAATTCATTTAAACCTATTTATAAAATGAAAACTAGGAAGATTACCATTTGATGGCTTCTAGCACACTACAAGAAATTATTAAAAACTCGTTATGATCTTATTTCTAAATTTAAAAAAAACAATACTAGCCCACAGAAGAAACAATATAACCAAAATCGCTGCAATTAAAATACTTTTTCCCAATTTTAGATTTATTTGAAAGATCAGTTAGCTAAAAAAAAATCCCCGCAAAGAATGTAATGTTTCTGCATGCCTAAATCCAATGGCATAGGCCAGAGCCAAAGTTCAAGACCTACTGATGTGCAAAATTTGAGGGTACGTTTCGACATGACAACCCGTACGATTCCCTTGTAAGTTTAAATTTAAATGAATCTTCTTCTTCTTTCCCCAAGTTTTACCTTCCCCATTTGTAGGAACATTTATGCGGCTCTTGTCACCCGGGCCTTATACGACCAAGGAAGGGCGTTTCTATGGATCACATACACACTTTTATGACTTTCCCAGGCTGGCCCAGATGAGTGATCAGCCCAATGCCAGGACCACCTTTGAGACAACATGAACACAAAGGATGAGACATACCAGTTCCACACACTCGTTTCAAACAAGGTGCAGATGGGATGAATGTGATAATGATGGACAGATGAAATCTGCAGACTACAAAGGACTAAAGTTAGTCGACACTTATTTCTCAGGTGAGGAAGAACCCAGGGAAAAAACCCACCTAGGTAACTGGTCCCCACCAAGAATCGAAACCTGGCTTACTGTGTGAGGGAAGAAAACTTGTATGAATGTTGGCACATAAGCAGATTCTTTATAATAATTATAACCAATAATAATAATAATAAAACCAATGATATACCATACATGCACACAGAGTTAGGGCTTAACAACACAGAGATATGGTAATAAAGATCATGGCATTATCATTATCCCCATTTTCAAACTGGAATTGCACATGCATGTAGTAGGCCTACTATTCATAACTTTTTTATTTTATTATTTCACATTTCTAGTAGTGATTTTTCCTTCATGGTTTCCTTCATACAGATTCTAAAATACTAATTGAGTTTGGTTTCTGCCAAGTATATTTGTAACAGTTCAGAGGCATTAATCGAAAATTAGCATTATCAGTCAGGGCTATTTCTTCCAATAGAATAGCCTGTAGGAGGCCTAGGGAGGCAAATTTTGAAGGGCTGCAGTTTTACATTTCCAGAATTAAGGGGACTGTAAGCTCGTAGAGCTTAGAGCCCATTTATTATATTTTTATAGCAAATACTAGTAACGAAGTATTAATACAAATCGCTAGATGGCACTGATGCCAATTACCAGTAGACAGAATTCTTGGCACGCTTGTACCTATTTATTTACATTTAGATAAAGAAAATATCTATTATACTCTGTATTGTGATAAACTAAGGAATGGTTTTACATATTTATTCCTGTTACTATTAGCTATTATCATTAGATTCAGTAATTAATGTTAATTAGCAACAGAAAGCTGCATTGCCGACATCGAACTGATATCGATAAGTTGAGTGACAGCACATTAACATTTACTTGGCGCTACAGCCAGAATACATTAGCTTACTTAGAAGCGTCTTATCGATTAGTGCAATTGATTATAGAAGCAGCTTTTGAATAGATCGATTATTTACCACATTAAAATTATTAAATTTCTCTGTAATTATACATTACAATTATAATGCAAATGCTCACATAACAATTTTTTATGTTACAGAATAATTACAGCATGTTATTATCTTTAACTCTGCCTTTATTCTGGATGGAAGCTACGTGAAACTTCTAGAAGAGCCTTCCATAGGATTCTAGAATCTGACTCTTTGTAAGATGATTATGTGAACGCATTTTGGCCGTTAGACTTCTATCACTCTCTCACCGATCGTCGCTTCGTAAGGGCACAGCCCCAATTTAGCAACAGACCACAAGTCTGAATATATTATTGTACAGTTTCTACATACAACTACGCATGGAACCAGCATTAGCAGCCACTACTTAGTCTACCAGGAGGTGGATTCTAGGACATCACTAGAACTTTGTGGAGCGTAGCTTGTAGCCATGGAAGGACTCGCTACTGGCCACCGTTCAGGATGATCTACATCACCATAGAACTTCAGCTTCAATAACTGTACACCCCTTAACTACAGTCCGGCTAAATGCAGTCACATTCTCATCAGATGTAGTCGCAAAACAAGTTAAGTAAAATAAAGCAAATTGTATTAACACACAAAGCCAAGTAAGGCTTAGCATCTTTATGTAGCTAAAGTAAATACTGCTTATATAATTGTAGGGAGTTTTGGCATCCTTGCAGCTCCTCTTTTTCTCTACTTGCAAGCCAAATATGCTGCAGTAGTAGTTCAGCATCTTTATGTAGCTAAAGTAAATACTGCTTATATAATTGTAGGGAGTTTTGGCATCCTTGCAGCTCCTCTTTTTCTCTACTTGCAAGCCAAATATGCTGCAGTAGTAGTTTGAACTGGACATAGTAATCTCACGAAGACCAAGGAATGGTCTAGCAAATTGATATTTTGCAAATAGTAATTCAGCATTTATCAAGATAAGAAGTTTTGGCAAGCAATTGCAGCTTCTCTTTTCCTACTTGCAGATAGAGTATACTGCAGTAGTATTTTGAGTCAATACAGCTCAATTATTCCTGAAGTTTGTAATTTTTGAGATTAAAATAAAAAACTTATATTATTGTTGTAGATCACAAAGCATGGTGTATTCTCACAGCAAATGAACCTTAAGTCATTCCTGAAGTATACCTAGTGAAAATAGCAAGCACTATTCAATATTGGTCTATACCAAATACAAGGAGAAGCAGTAGTCTTCAAGAAAAGAAGAATAAAGTAACTATTCTCTCTCCCCATTATTCCTGCTTCCTTCAATATCCTTACACTTCTAAAATTATATATTTTCTGGATTATAATCCAGTGGTCCTCCGAAAATCCTATTGCAAAATTCTGTTAGGCACACTAGACTACAGGGACGTATGACAATACCTGGCAACAGAATGCTCCCTTCTTTATCACAATGACATTGCATTAAGTCGCACTCAGATGGGCAACAAAATAATGTACATCGATATTGGGAAACATGTACTGTACTCTTTACTTGACCCAATATTTCCAGTTATAAGGGCCAAGAAAGATTGCAGAAACTTGCTTGGAAATGTAGAGCAACTGCATGTATGGGCAACAAGGTACTTAGACAAGCAAGAAATTCTATGTTGCCAGCCGGTTAGAAACTTAGATATTGCAGTTGCAGCAGCACCATATGTAATAATGATAATAAATTCATTAAATATTTATGAACCAACGGAAATGAAGGAAGAGACATCTGAGGATAAGATCGTATTTGGATAAAAGACTTTGGAATATGGATTTGTGTCGTGAAATAAGACTTGATCATTTATTATCTGTTTAAAACTTCACCACGATATAAAAAAGTTGTCATATTTCCCATTGCAAATGGAAAATTCAGCAATCCTCAGCAATTCTCAAGGCAACACGATATTTGCTGGAAACAGTGTTGGCAATATACAGCCACATTTAATGGTATTTGACACATATTCCCCACATTTCCTGGCTACACTAAGCAAGGATATTGCCACCATACATTTCCGCAAAAGTATTGCTCTCCTTAATTCTGTCTTAAATGATGCAACCCCACGTAACAGCTGACTGCTAACTGAAACCTAAGCTATAGCTACAAACAAAACAAGAACGCTGATACTGCAATCTATCATGATGCAACAACACTGGATGTTGCCTCTTGACCTTCTGACATGATATTTGTGCAGCAAACAACAGAACTATTTAAGATAATTATTATTTTCAATCAATGTCGTGCCTTGATCATGCATTAACAGTTCAATGTTAGTCGTGAGTTTACTGCACAGAGTTGTGTATATATCTGCAAGCCAAATGGTGTGACGGAATGTTCGTAAATTTACAAGAATTCCACTTGATGTAATATAACTCACAACAACTGAGTCTAAACACCTGTCGTAACTTCACTCGTATAAGCAACATTCCAGAGCAATAACCTCCGGACTCGACTACACAACTTCATTATAGGGAATTTCACAACTACAATCTCTCCCTTATATTAATAATGGACTATTTCTATTCTTTAGGGCGCCACCATTGTTAGAACTTTACTGAATTCTTGTACTTACCAAGGTTCACAACACACAGCCACGACAAATCACTCAGAGGAGGCAGGGAGATTCTAGGGGTCAAATTTCAGTGTACAATTCTGCTAATGAGTACAGAGTGTGTGCTTTCAACTATGAGGATCTCACAATTTATTTTAAACAAAATCAATTGTACAAAAAAAAAAAACAAAAAACAAAAAAAAAACAAAGATCTCTATGATTCACTTAAAATTAAGTAGTGGGTGTTAAAAATCTGACATTGACACAAATGAAAAATATGCGGGCAAAAATCTGAAGAAAAAAAGAACTCAATCTCCAGTCTTTTTATCCAAAATTTTCTCTCTTCTTCAAATTAAAAAAAAAAAAATCACACTATGTGATAAAAAAAAAAAAAAAACTTCACAAAACCTAATCAAACTTCAACTCTATGCACATTGGTACTTTTTGTCTGATTTAACCTCAACTAGACAGTTTATCAGGTTTTTATTGGCATTTTCCTTGCCCACTTTTTGAAATTTACTTTCCTCTAAATCCAACAATTTTACCTCCTCTAACTTTCCTTTATGAGTTTTACCCCACAGAAGAAATTTTGTTCAGAACAATAGGATAGATTTCTGGAAGATAGAAAACGAAATTTAAGTCCACGACCTGGAGTTGAACCGAGGCGGTGAACCACTGACCTAAGGAAATGTAGAATATCCACTCAGCCTCCCCATACACCTTCCCAGAAGTGGGAAAATAAGAATGGGCCACAAAAATAAATAGAATTTAGGAACCTTAGTGCATTAGGGACCCTTGCTGCTTGAAGGATGGTTGGTAGCCCTAACCACCGTGCGGCTCTCGTCTACTACTTTACAAATTTGCATAGCTTTGGTTATATTCACCTACTTGGCTACCAAGTGAATGTGGTTACCAACTTTCGTTACCTTCAGCTCTCTATCCGCTGACCCTATTACCATAGGCTTATCCTACACACTTCTTGTTCTTACAAGTACAAAGCCTGCTTTCACCCAATTTGAATCTTACTGTGAATAAATTAAGTGGTTTTACTGGACAGCTAGCTTCACTGGTAATTTGCACCTCTTATTATCTTGATACGTCTTCTTTCCAATACAGGGAGTTATGCCTTCACTATTCTTTAACTTGTTACAATTAATTTCCTTACTTTCTTCCTTCCAACTCTTTGAATAACCCATTTTTGGTCATACAATACTCTCCTTCTAACTTCTCACCTACTTCAACTGTACTTGTAACCGAACTTTCTTTTTCAAAATCGTTTCAGAATTAATATTAATTTGGTTTTATGCTTTCTTTACTACTTGCTTTTAGGTAGGTCTATTCTTCTCTCCTATTATTAACTTCTTTTACAACATTTTAAGCTCAGATTAAAAAACTAAAAATATTATATATATCAAATGCCGGCACCAAAATCTGTGTGATTAGTAGCCCGTCACATTAACAAAAACTAGTCGGGGAAAAGCTCACAAAAGAGAGGTTTTTCTTGGCCCCTTATCAAGAATCTCTCTCCTGCCCTTTTCTTCATTCTAACTTAAACTATCTAATTTCTCTCAGGCTATATAGACCAGTTTCAGGTTGCCTGGCAGAAATCCACTGGCCACCTGAGGAAACGAGGACTGAGCTTCAATATTAGACCATGGGCCACCAATATGAAACCCTCCCCCCCAACCACCCCGTGGGAATTTCCGACGCATATATTTTTTTGTTGGTATTGTCATCTAGTTAAGTTTTTAGTTGTTTGCCCCTTATAAATTACAGCATTTACCTGGAAAACTGCAGAAATCCGGAGAAAATGAAATTGTTTTAATTTTTCATTGTTCTTTGCTCCTAATATTCCCTGGGAATTTCTGACTCACACATTTTTGTTGGTATTGACATCTTGTTTAAGGTTTCTGTTGTTTGCCCCTTACAAATTACAACATATCCCCGGAAAACCCAGAAAATCACGAATACACAGAGAAAATTACTATGTTTTATTTTTTAAATCTTTGTTCTTTGCTCCTAATATTCAAAGGGAATTTCTGACTCATATGTCTTTTTGTTGGCATTACCATCTAGATTAAGGTTTCAGTTGTTTGCTCCTTATCAATAATTGACCGACCAGGTTTTATTTTTTACTTTCTAAATTTATTCTAAAATAAAATTGGTTTTAAGTCAATAGACTAAACAGCTTAAGTTATTACAGCATATGCCCGGAAAACTCCGAAAACCACGAAAATCCGGAAAAAATAACTTTGTTTTAATTTTTTTTAATCTTTGTCCTTTGCTCCTAGTATTCAAAGGGAATTGGTGAATCATATGTTTTTGTGTTGGTATTGCCATCTAAATTAAGATTTCAGTTGTTTTCCCCTTACCAATTACAGCATATCCCCGGAAAACCACGTATATACGGAGAAAATGACTATGTTTTATTTTTTAAATCTTTGTTATTTCCTCCTAACATGCCCAGGGAATTTCTGATTCATATGGTTTTTGTTGGTATTGCTATCTAGATTAAGGTTTCAGTTGTTTGCCCCTTATGAATTATAGCATATCTCCAGAAAACTCCGAAAACCATGGAAATCCGGAGAAATTTACTTTTTAAAAATTTCTTTAAAATCTTTGTTCTTTGCTCCAAATATTCCCAGGGAATTTCTGACTCATATGTTTTTTTGTTGCTATTGCCATCTAGTTTAAGGTTTCAGTTGTTTGCCCGTTATCAATTACAGCATATCCACGTAAACCCTGAAAACCAAGGAAATCCGGAGAAAATTACTTTGTTTTAATTTTTTAAAACCGTAGTTCTTTGCTCCTGGTATTCAAAGAGAATTTGTGATTCATATGATTTTGTGCTGGTATTGCCATCTAGATTAAGGGGTCAGTTGTTTTCCCCTTATCAATTACATTATATCTCTGGAAAACTCCGAAAACCACGAAAATCCGGAGAAAATGAGTTTGTTTTAATTTTTTTTTAAATCTTTGGTCTTTGATACTAATATTCCCAGGGAATTTCTGAATCACATAATTTTTGTTGCTATTGCCATATAGTTTAAGGTTTCAGTTGTTTTCCCCTTACCAATTATGGCATGACAAAGAATACTGGAAAAAATCCTGATGCTGAAGTGATGAAAGCGATTGAAAACCTGGCAGAACACCCTTCATATTCTAATTTGACATCTGTGAATGATAATTTATCTTGCCAAACCTTCCGCATTCACTACCAAACTTTCTGGACTGAAGTTAGAGAAGGGACATTGGGTAAAACAGCACAATTTTGGATTGGTAATATGGACAAAGTGTCATTGATTTTGACATTTCAGTGAACAACTAAAGAAAACAACTTTGACTTACACTTGGCATGTTTAGAAGATATGATTCCCCTTTTCTTTGCATGTGATTATCACAAAATTTATCAGATATCTCGTAGTTCACATACTCACCCTTTTGAACCTTCAAAGGACACACCTGAAGCAGAAGAATTACTTCGCAATAACGGTTTCAGTGACTGTAGATCACATGTTCCGAGTTCTAGAAATTCTATCCTTTGGGCGGGCTCATTGATCAAGTCAGGTTAGCTTTCCTGCGGGTGGCTACCTAAGCACTCCTTTCCACATTCCCATAGGGGTGGGCGCACCACAATCGCTAAAATACCGCAAATTGGAAGTGAGCACTGGTGGTGTTGTCTTGCAGCTGGAAATGTATACCCAGAAGCCGGTCCATGTGGTATCTGATGAATTCTTGGAGTGGATGTGATTATATTCGTAATGATAAACATGGATACTTTATGCAGGAGCGTTTATTCATGCTGCATACACTACATGATCGGAAGACAGAGTGACTGAGGTAACAGAAATGGAAATGCTCCCATTTTGTGCAGACATAAAAAACAAAACACTGTAATATCTCTGCTGCCAACATAACAATAACTAATACAACAGAACCAAAGATAATAGTATTTAAATTATATCTTGGATAGATATTCCATCACACCTCCCTAATTTAAATACGTTTCACATATAATTCAGAGACAAACTGTTTATGTTTACCAATAAGTAAAGATTTGGTCATAACATCAGCAACTAAATCATTAGTCATTACATGATGTAATGTTACACAACCTTATCTCACCTTTTCCTTTACAAATAAATACCTTATTTTTATGTGTTTAGTGCACTTATGAGATTGTTCGTCCTTCGCAATACTCAAAGCTCCAATATTGTCATTAAAGATTTTTGCACAGATCTTTCCTAAACCTAAAATCTGAAATACATTTCTGATATACAAGGATTCTTTCATTCCTTCTGTTAGTTCAAGATATTCAGATTCAGTTGAAGATAATGTTAGTTTTCAATTACTTAGACTGCCATGCAAAAACAGTTCCACCCAATTTTATTACATAACCTTTCTGAGAAAAACCTTTTTCATTATTACATGCATAAGATGCATCAACAAAACATTCTACATTCAAATTTCCACTTCTTTGAAATACAAGACCATTATCAATTGTACCAGCAATATATCTTAGCACTCTCTTAGATGCAATCCAATGTTCCTCTCCATAACAGTTATTATATTGACTTAGTTTACATACTTTATACTTGAGATCTGGACAGGTTGATAT
Source organism: Ectobius pallidus (assembly GCA_964059195.1). Taxonomy (NCBI): domain Eukaryota; kingdom Metazoa; phylum Arthropoda; class Insecta; order Blattodea; family Ectobiidae; genus Ectobius; species Ectobius pallidus. Next base: position 43,870,720 of record CAXKWD010000008.1, read on the forward strand.
TGCTAAATACATCAAAGATCCTATCAGTTCTTGATATAGAATGTTTTCATCTCTTGTGTCATGCTTTGGAAATTTACAACCAGCTGACGTAGGAGTACTTTTTTGGAGTTACATTAGTCATGTTATACTTCTTTAATAATTCTAACATGTGCTCTTTTTGATCAAGTTTCCAAATACCATTTTCCTGCTCATAGTTAACTCTCATTCCTAGACAATTTTTTATTTTACCCAAAAATTTTACTTCATATTTCTTTCTTAGAGCTTCATAGAATTTCTTCTTTTCACTATCCAAATTAGAAAATAAAATGATATCGTCCACATATAAACATAGATACATAGCCAATGAACCCTTTCCCTTAACAAAAACACATGGATTGCATACAGATTGAACAAATCCCATTTCCTTAAAGAAATCTTTGATATTTTCATTCCATGAACGACTAGCTTTGTTTTAAACCATAAATACTCTTTATCAATGCACAAACTTTACCATCTACAGCAAAAACTTCTGGTTATTCCATGTAAATAGTCCCATTTAAAAAAGCTGTAGTTATATCAATATGCTCCATGTCAAAACTTAACTCATTAGATATGGCCATAATTAGTCTTAAAGTTTCAGGACGAATGACCGGAGAATAAGTTTCCTCATAATCTATTCCTTTTGTCTGAGAACCTCTACCAACTAGCCTAGCTCTGACAATTATAGTTTCCACCAGCGTCCTTTTTTACTTTAAATATCCATTTGCTTTTTACAACATTGTGATTTTTAGGCCTATCCACTAATTCCCAAACATTATTCTTTACTAAAGCTTTATATTCTTTCTCCATAGCTCACATCCAATCTGGATCTTTCAGATCCCTGAACTAGGAATGATACCTACAGTACTTAGAGCTGAAGAATTATACATAACATAATCCTCATGCCATGCAGGTCTTTGCCTACTTCTTTGTGACTTTCCTGAATCCTGATTTTCTGCATCTTGAAATTCAATATTATCTGTTTCTGACAAGACATCATCATTATTCTGATTACTGACATTTTTATGAACAATTACATTTCCCTCAATGACATTATTCCCATCCCATTCTGGAACTAATTCTTCAAATTCTGGAACATTATTACTTCCATCAAGAATACAACCCAATTTATTTTCAATGGAAACAACATTTCTGGATATAATGACATGACTGGGACGGCTTGGATCAGCAATCTTATAACCTTTGGTTCTTTCACAGTAACCTACCATGATCATTTCTTCAGATTTAGAATCAAATTTGTTTCGCTTAGTTTGATAGTGCATGAAAATCCGGGCTTTAGTAATAACATAATTCCTAACTATATTATCAAATTGGTAATATATATTAAAATCTGTTCAAAATATAATTTTACTGTCAATAGTTTCATTCCAATTCAATAACTGTGTTTCCGTCAAATTAAAAGAAAATGTATTTCGTTATAACGACCTATAACACTGGTCAACAAAAATCAACTTTTTTTTTGTGACATGGATAAAACAAACAAATGTAAAATTTCACCAGAAAGCAGAAAATGACCTTGGATTTTCTCTGTCACCCACTATTTTTTTGCTATGAAGTATTTTGTGTTATACTGAAATATATTAATTTCCGTATGTTCTTAATATCATATTTAATTCAAAATTTTATTATAAGATTTTTTAGCAATATTTTGTCACTGTGGCATCTCGTATTAATGCCCAGCAGTAATCAGCAAGCAATCTAGGACTCCATTTGCCTTGGTATCGCTTTTCCATAGTTGCAACAACGTCCTGGTGGAATTGTTTCCCATGTTCATCGCTTACGGCACCCAAATTTTCAGGAATGAAATTGAGATTAGCATCCAGAAAGTGAATTTTATATGACATGTTACATCCTATTTAGCTGTAGGCACTAAGTAATTCAGTCACAAGGTCTTTGTAGTTTTCAGCTTTGACATATCCAAGAAAATTGGTCACAACTGTTTTAAAAGCTTTCCATGCTCTTAGTTCAGCTTCATTCAGCATGTTGTCATATTTTCCATCTTTCATAACTCTCGCACTTGGGGTCCCACAAATATGCCCTGTTTAATTTTTGCCTCACTAACTCTCGGAAATTTCTGTTCAGATAAAAGAACCCCCTTCCGTTCCGATCTAATGTTTTTAAGTTAAGTTTAGAAGAATCAATAAATAGGCGCAAATTGCTTGGTTCATATTCCTGCCCCAATGCATCAAATAAGTTGTCAACATTCGTGCAGTAGCCTATACCAAAATCCCTTCTTGAGCGAAATAATGTGTAAGTCCTTTTTGATGATTTCGAAAGTCTGTTATATGTACATCACCTTCGAGGAGATTCCTTCCTTTTAATCTGGATGCTAGGAGTTCTGACTGTGATTTTGCTGTTTTTAAATCTCGAACAAAATCATTCAGTTCAGCTTTTAAAAGCTGTGGCTTTGTTGAACATTTTGGTGCTTGAAAGTCTGGATCATTATCGATTTCCTGTGCGAATTGCACAACATGAGGAGGATCACCAGCACATTCTTCTTCGTCCAAACTCCAAGATTCTGGTGGGCTTGGGATAGGAAATTCTTCACTATGTTCGACGGGCCAGGCTGATGGTAAATTGGGTTATTGTACAGCATCCTTGGACTTGGACTTCAGTGAAGTAAAAGTAACAATCTGTTGGATGGTCTTTTGGTTCTCTCAACACCAATGATACTGCAAATCGCACATTACGTTTTTCACTTTTCAATCAACCTGTTAACAATGTTACAAGTCTTGCAACATATGTGAGGGACCCATGACTTATCTTGATCTCCTACTTTAACTCCGAAATAAAGTTCGTAAGGTCTTCGCACAAGTTGGGTGAAATTACGTTTTTGCGATTTAAAAGTTATTTTTTCACACTAATAACAAAAACTGTTGACTTATTTACATACTGCCTAGGCATTGTATTGACTTGTTAATTCACAGTCAATCACAGTACAATAATAAAAATAAATCAAGTATGTAGAACACAAACACGTTAGTAAAGACGACATAGGAAATGCAGTAACTTCATACGCGGGTAAATGCCTGCTAATGCACAATCCCATTTGGGTGAGTACTTCTTGCATTTAATATACTGGAATGAACTTGTCTTAACACACTGCTGATACATACATTACACGAAGGGGTACAATATGCATACAGTGACTCACAAAACTGTTGAAATGATTGCTGTTTTTTTGTTGTATTTAAAAAATAAACGCTTGTTACTAAAAATCCGTGGGTGATAGGCAATTTCTGTTTTTATATTTGTTATTAGGGTGCCTCAATACATCGGAAACACCTAAAAATTTCCATGTCACAAAATGTGTGTTTAACAGTGTAATTGAATACCCCAAATATTAAGAATATAGGCCTACATGTAGCCTAATTTTAAAAATGGGATGTAATATTAGGGGTCCGTAAATTTTTTTTAGACATTTTAGAGGTCCTCGGGTTCAAAAAGGTTAAGAAACGCTGATATAGACTAATGGTTCACGCAAACATACTAAACACGTGTTATGACCAACATGCAGTTAAAGCGTGCAATATAACCTAAGTAGTAGGAGAAGTGTTATGTGCCAGAACGTTAGGTCCTAATGAACGAAACAAAAATATATTTATTATTTTGATAATTTAAGTTACCATATGAAGAAAGCCTATATTGAAGCAGACAGCAGGAAATGTCAAGAGAATAAGAATGTGTTTATGTCAGCAGTAGCTTGAGTTCATTTGCTTTTCAAGGTTGATGAGTTAGGCATTCCTTTTAACACACAGTGTGTGTAGATAGCAAATTTGCATTAAACCAGAAATGTATTTTATTGGTTAAAATCTCGGAATAATATCGAATATTTACGATTATTGCCGAACAGAGTATATTCCTGTTTTGCATTTAGTTTACCGAAGTATACATTAAATCACAGAATGTTTAATGAAAATTTTATATTAATAACGACTTATGTACCGAAATAGACGCATAATAATCAAATCTCCCGCGATATATTGGCGGTAGGTTTTTCGGGTACTAGCGTCATGTAGAAAACTTATTTAAGGGCTTGCATTGCCGCTAAAAGCCCTCTTGTTGCTCAACTTTTCAACGGCTATGAAGTAATCCTGCAGATCAAGATGATGACGCTGGAATTTCTGTCAAGAATAAACTGTAAGTTTAAACATTTATTTCAGTAAAGGATAAAGATAATTTCAGTAGTTTATTTCAAAAGAAATAAGAAGATGTTTCAACACTTTTATTAGAAAAGTAAAGTCAAATTTTTGAAGTAAAGAGAAATATAATTTATGTAGAATCGAAGACCATTTTTTTAGATAATTTTTATTATATTAATTTAAAATAAATTAATATTTATATTTTTAGTATTTATGATTATTATTTAATGGTGCATGAAAATAATTAATCACATTGCATGTTATCCTATATTATCCACAGCAGTGCCTATCCATTTCCTAAAGGCTTAAAGCCAATCCTGACATGTGTAGTGTTACCGCAATTTCGATGGGGCACAACAGTAGTGGCAAAACTCAAATATGTCTCCCCTTAAGCTCCGCCCATTCGATATTCACATTTGCACGGACTGTGTGATGTATTTTGTTTCTGAACGAAGCCCTTGTATTTTGTCGCAAGATCCTTGTATCCACCTCTACATATAGCTAAATAATGCATAACACTAACCACATAGTTAAGTGCATTTTCGAATAATGTACGATACACTGTTTGCAGTTTCGAAAATGTGGCATATTATACCTCCTGCAAGGTTTGTCAGCCTGCCACCTCTCGTCTAGCGGTAAGACGTCACACCTCCAACGTCCAATCACAAGTTTCGTCATAATACGAGGACAGAAGAATTCGCTAGGTCGTGGTATAAAAGAAACTTCTTCGGTGAGGATGGGTTGGGTGGGACCGATCCATCCCAAGGTGCGACTTATACTATATTTGAATTTTCTTGTAGTAGTAGTAGTAGTAGAAAATATCAGAATGAGATAGAAAACCTCAGGATAGAAAACCTGGAAAACATTGAATCAGAAACAGAAGTGATGGAACCAGATATTATTGAGGTACAAATGGCGGTCGACAAACTTAAAAACAACAAGGCCCCTGGATTTGATCTTATACAGGCAGAATTAGTGAAACATGCAGGAGCAGAGTATATAAAACATTTGCATCAGTTAATGATTAATATATGGAAAACCGAAATGATTCCAGAAGAATGGGAAACAAGTCTGATCTGCCCAATTCATAAAAAGGGTGATGTTATGGACTGCTCTAATTACAGAGGAATCAGCCTGCTGTGTGTCGCATATAAGATCTTTTCTAATATCCTGTTCAGCAAATTGGCACCATTTGTTGAAGGGGTTATGGGAGACTATCAGTGCGGATTCCGAAAAGGAAGGTCCACCATTGACCAGATTTTCATACTGCGCCAAGTGCTTGAGAAATGTACTGAATTTGGAGTCAACCTGCATTGTTTGTTTATTGACTTTCGATCAGCCTATGATAGTATAGATAGAAGAAAGCTTTATGCAGCAATGGAAGAGCTACAGATCCCCCCAAAATTGATCAGGCTAGTAAAACTCACTATGGAGAAAACCCAGGGTAGAATAAAGATCCAAAATATGATATCAGATCCAATAACGTATGATAATGGAGTACGGCAAGGGGATGCCTTGGCCTGTCTGCTGTTCAATATAGCAATGGAAAAAGTTGTAAGAGAGTCCGGTATTAATACCAGGGGGACCATTTTCTTTAAATCGGTCCAATTTATGGCATATGCAGACGATATAATAATTATAGGAAGAACTCAAAGATCCATGAAAGAAGCTTTTATCGAATTTGAAAGGACAGCAAGGAAAATGAAGCTGCAAATTAATGAAAATAAAACAAAATATATGCCAGTAATTAGGAATGATAATGTATACAGTCTTGATCATATAGAAATTGGACCATATAAATTCGAAACTGTCAATAGTTTTATCTATCTCGGCTCAGAGATTAATTTTAGAAATAATTCTAGTGCAGAAATTAAAAGAAGAGTGCTTCTAGCAAATAAGTGCTCATTTGGACTCAGAAGACATTTTAAATCCCAACTGATATCTAGAAGTACTAAAATTTTAATGTATAAGGTTTTATTGAGACCAGTGTTACGTATGCATCTGAGACCTGGCCGATAACGAGCGCAGATGAAAGATCCTTGGGCATATTTGAGAGAAGAATATTACGTTTTATTTTTGGACCAGTGGAGGAGAGCGGTATATGGAGAAGGAGATACAATTTTGAATTGTATGAGTTATTTAAGGAGCCGGACATTACTACCTACATCAAGATAAAGAGGTTACAGTGGATTGGACATGTAGTACGGGCTAATGATGACAGAACTGTTAAGAAGGTTTTTAGTACAGCCCCAGAAGGGACAAGGAAGGTTGGAAGACCAAAGCTAAGATGGGAGGAGAGTGTGAGGAAAGACATTCAGACTTTAGGGATAAGGAACTGGAGAAGTGTGGCTTTGGTGAGAGGAATGGCGAAGTCTCCTACAGAAGGCCAGGGCCCACAAAGGGCTGTCCTGCTATTGATGATGATGAGTAGTAGTAGTAGGCCTACTAATAATATGCAGTTTTACTGCCATTGATTATTATTATTATTATTATTATTATTATTATTATTATTATTATTTCACGGTAAAATCATTGAACATAAAGATCGACCCTGATGCTTTCCGTTCTAGATACTTGTCAGTTTTATGAAAATGTAATAAGTAAAATTTAATTGTCCCTTTAATTTAATTTTTTCTGTGCTAGCCTTTAACACGTATATGCGAGAAAGTTTGTGCAACATATTTTTGCACCATTTATTTCCCTATTGTGTAGTAGCAGTGGCGGTTTCTCCTATGTGCTGCAGCACACAGCTTGTTTTCTGCTCGTCGTATAATGTTATTTTCAAACGCAATATTATATTTTCTTTTGCTTAGATTTTGAACTTGGCGCGTCCACGTGAGAATTTCTTAGCTGGTAGCTTGGGAGTCAGGAGTCGGTAATGTGAATATTATCATTTCCACCTCGTGAATGCATTTTGCGAACAGCGCAGCATTCGTAGGGTGTGACGTCATGCTCGACCTTGACTGCTTGGCGTATATGGGAGTTTTAACCTGCATAATGAGCTGCAGCAGCGGGCAGCCCAGAGTGGGATTCTGAGGGAAGTTCACGTCTCACCGGCGGGCGCGCTGTCAGTTATGTGAGAAGATCTTCCACCTTCTGACGGTAGGGGACCGTGATGTAGCGAGTAAGCAATGCTTTTCATCTTCACAGCCAAATTCGAATGTGTTAAATTCAGAAAAACCCGGATTCCACAACCCCGATTAAGTATTCTGTCGCACTGGGAACACTAAGTGACTTTCTCTACCTCAATCATTAAAATACTATTTTCTCGTCTCTTATTCAATTTCGGGGAACTCTCAGCCAATTTTCCCTGCCCTAATTATTATTATTATTATTATTATTATTATTATTATGATTATTATTTATTAATATTATTATCATTATTATTATTATCGTTATTATTATTAATTATTATTTTTATTTTTGCTATTTTCTCTCGTCACACAACTCACACAACGTTCGACGAGACGAGAGAAATTAGCAAAAAAATAATCAGGGCAGAGAAAATCGCGTGAGAGTTCCCAGAGATGGATTAAGAGACGAGCAGGTTAGATAGGCCTACTAACAATTTTTAAAAATATTTTAAGTTTGCTGTATGAAATAGTATTTGCAGCACACTTTCGTTTTGAGCCACGAGCCGCTACTGTGTAACTTAGTAGGCCTATAAAATAAAAATACGGCAGGCAGGTTCGAACTACAACACTCGTGAGGATAGCATCTCCTCTCTTTTTTTTGAAGACTATTCCACTCATACATCGCTTGTTTGATACTGGCTAATAACGTTTAGCAATTTGTTGGATGTAGACCAATCACGGCCGTTTATCTTACAATACTGTTGTAGAAATCGTGAGGATACCGTTTTATCGGGGTAAAATCGTCTGCTCGTTACTGGACAAGTAAGCATTAGTGTGCAGTGATTAATTTGTCACATGTTGCCATTAAACAGCACGAAAACAGATTATTTTATAGAACATAACTTGTTTAGAAATTGAAATAATAGAAATGTACATTGATTAAAAACACAACTTTGATTCAGTGCAAGTCAGTTGGTGTGCTTTTATTCTGTTCTGCTGTTAGCTTACCTGAATGGAGTTAACTATGTCTTATATGCACCACTGGTAGCCTTGGTTACAACACGGTAACTCAAATCTATTCATGGATGGTCGATTCATAGTAGGCCATGATCTCGCAGCTGTTAGTTTTGTTTTTATACAACAAAGCATGAAAGTAATTATTATTTGTATAATCCGTTCCATTTTTATTCAAGGAATAGTAATAATAAATCCAACACAAGTTGACGAGTCGCAAATCTATTGATAAACTCGTCAACTCTCATGGGAATACCTATGACAATCTCCTTTTTAAAATATGGGGAGGGGGTTAACAAATATTACCCAGTGCCATGTGCTACACTGTAGCCTATCCTGGACTATGTTCAAAGATTACTCTGTGGTTTAGTGTAGAGTACAATTTTTATCCCAACTTCAACAGCATCATTATATGATTACACTGGCAGGATGCATTCCTAAAACCACTGTATGCTGACATAAAAGTAGACAACAATAAGTTAATAAATAGAATACTAACCTACATATTGCACATTTTCTTTGTGGAGCCATTGCTGTAAACATAACAATCACTGAGTAGTTCCGAGGTGTAGCTTTCACAAATTCACGAAATTTGTTGCCATTGAAGCGCAGAACAGACCGCTTCAAGTTCATATCAGTGAGCTGCTGAACTCTTTCACTAAGACTCTGGCCCTAAAAGTAAATTGACAACACAAATTACTGACTAGATACCATCTATAGACTCTTAGGCCCATTATTACCACCTCCAGTAAAATATTTACGGCTACTTTTACAGTTAATTTACTGACAGTTCGATTCTACAATATCTGGAGTTAACTCTCAGGAAGATCCCTAACTGGCAGTAATCTTTACTGTAGGAAAATGTAGCCTACACGTAAACTCCTAACCTGAGGTTATACCTCTCAGGAACTGAATTAAAATGGAGAGACGAAATTATTTAGTTGCTTCCATAATGTCAGTGGCGATGAAGAACAAATAAAATAAATAAAACTTAAGTGTTCCCTATTACAGGCTATTACATATAAAAAAAGACCTAAAATAGTGAAAACTAGAACGAACTTTATGAAAGTTTGGACAATCAATTATTTTATCCACAGATTAGGTTTTTACTTCCTCTGCCCGTATTGTAAGTAGGCCTACTACAAGACAAGTAGTGGAAGTATTGTGTTTGACCCCAAAATTTGATGCCCTGTTTTCAACATACATGTTTTGAGGTGCCCTGAATCCAAAAGCTATTTTTGGAAACTTGAGTGCCGATCGAGAACGAAAAATCGCACAGAAACAAAATTTCATATTTGGGCTAGACATCTTGTGGAAGGGTGATATGAAGATTGGTGACATCTTTCTAATGCCACTTTAAATGAATAAAATGTTGTTTTTCACAATTTTTTCAATTGACAATTTTGTTTTAATTTTGTACATGAGATGCTTAGGCCCATACTAAGGAATAACACTTTTACTTGAAATGTTCTTTACAAAAGTTCTCTTAAGGTTAGTAATAAGCCAGGCACCGTTCATGGAAACTCAGTCTTGCTAGGTGAAAGATAAAACTTTGCATCAAGCTGAAACAATTGAATACATACTCTTGCAACATGACTTCTTATTCTATATCAGAATGTGTATTGCCCATGCTTAGAGTAAAGAAAATTATATGTGTGCAGTACATCAGATTTTATTTGGGTTGTGCATCTTTTGTGGATCGGACTCGAAATGTGGTAATAACTTTCTTTCCAGTTTTACAACACTTTACTTTTCTTTATTTTCTAGAAAACACATAACAATTTTGATTAGATTTTAGTAACAGGAATTGTATAATTAACATAATATGTATATTAGGGGTATGCCGTAGCGTTGTGGTTGAGGCACTGTGCTACAAAGCGTGAGGTCGCGGGTTTGATCCCCAAAGAGGTCATTGGAGTTTTTCAATTGTCCTATGGCCCTGGGATCGATTCAGCCTCTAACAGAAATGAGTACCAGGAACAAGGCTGACAACCTTACCACCTTCATGTGCTGACTGTCTAAAAACATGGAACCCTCTGGGTCTCCATGGCCTGTAATAGGGAACACTTAAGTTTTATTTATTTATATACATATACAGTATAACATATATATAGGCCTATATATATGTTATACTGTATATGTATATAAATAAATAAAACTTAAGTGTTCCCTAATAGGGAACACTTAAGTTTTATTTATTTATATACATATACAGTATATAACTTAAGTGTTATATAACTTAAGTGTTATACTTAAGTTATAAGTATATAACTTAAGTGTTCCCTAATAGGGAACACTTAAGTTTTATTTATTTATATACATATACAGTATAACATATATATAGGCCTATATATATGTTATACTGTATATGTATATAAATAAATAAAACTTAAGTGTTCCCTATTACAGGCCATGGAGACCCAGAGGGTTCCATGTTTTTAGACAGTCAGCACATGAAGGTGGTATATATAAGGCCTATATATAACGTATTTTTAATACATTATACTAAGAGCTAATGATTTTATTTGGAGAAAAAACTGTTATATTCTCTAGTTATTAGCTACTTATTTCAAACACAAACTTTTTAGGTTTTAGGTCTTGCCTTGCAAATTGTGCAACCTTTTTAGGCTAAGACAACTGAATGTGCACTTCTGTCTGTACTATCCGTTGTAATTTATCAGGATTGGCAACGATTTTCCCACCCCTGGTAAATACCATGGTTAAAACCGGTATTTATATATATATAGTTTTTTTGACATGGGAAAACCTGGGAAAAACTCATAACTGAAAAACTGTAATTATTAAATTTACTGTTATTGCAACTTTTAATGCAACAAAATTTACTTTTTAAGTCTTATTGACATTATACAATACCATTGTAAATGTATTGTAATTAATGACAACATATACAACATAATATGTCCAGGCCATCGATATAATAAATTACCAACAAAATTAAAATCAATATCTGGCACAATATTTATGCCAACTGAAGAAATTTCTTATCAGTAAATGTTTATATGATGTTGATGAACTGTAAAAGTAACTAATTTTACAATGACAAAGCTGCTACTGTAGATAGAAATACTTAAAGAATCTGCAGTTAATGAACTCCCATTTCACGAGTAATGCACAACTTCCTACGCTTTCTTTTCCTTTCTACAGTAGTAAGTATAATTTAAGATTACTTAGGTTAAGTTCTTATTTAATTAATATATTTCACTTACTTACTTCCTTACTCAATGTCAATAGACAATTCCTCAGCAAGCTAAAGGAATACAGTATTATCTGTTTTATGGAACCCGAAGGTTCATTGCCGAGCTTACCTGAGCCCGCAATTCAACCCTATTCTGTGCTAACTCCATCCAATCATCCCTCACAAATCCTACTTCCCTTAAATCTATCCTAATAAATATATTTTACTGCTTTTAAATATGTGTTGTATTTAATTTGTATTGCATTCTTATTTGTATTTCATTTAAATTGTATTGAATAGGCCTACTCTTTTTTATTTGATGTGTCCCATATCATTTAATTGTAATGATCAAATGGAGGAAATAAACAAATAAACAAACAAACATAAAAGTAAACTTTGTGGATCAACACTAAAGCAAATGAAATTCGTCATGTTTATACAAAAGCTTCAAGAAGTGTATATAAAACTTTCCTTTTTAAAATTGTAGTGCATATAGCGTTCTGCATTACTTAAAGTATGACAAGAAAATGAGAAATAACTTCAAAATTGAAGTAGGTTCTACACAATGTAATTAAAAAATAGAATTTCTAAACATTTAATAATCTAAAGTTTCATTTCAACATCATGTAACAAAACACTAATTTAGAAGCTGTTTGTAAGCATGGGCGTACAGTAAGGGGGGGTTCAGGGGGTTGAAACCCCTCCCGAAATATCTGCAATATTATGAAGATTATATATCATGGAACGAAATAAAAAAAAAGCTCTGATTAGGTTGTTACATATTTTACAATTTCGTACATATCAAAGCATTATTTAAGATTTATCGTAATTTATTTAAGATTCAAATTTCAAAACCTCGTGGTGTTGATAGTTTTTCAGCTTTAATAACAGTTATAAACAAAAAATCCCTTCGGAATCTGTCAAACGACAACTCGAATACTCAAGCCGAAATCCATCAACCTGTCTGTAAAGCCAACAGTAATCACGAGCTCATCACAAAATTATCATGAAGGAATCAGCATTAATCAGGCTTTTCCACCGGTGGATTTACAGATTACTTTAAAAACGTGCCCTATGCACCATACAGTATTATGCTGATTTTTCAAGAGAAAGTTTTTATTTACAGACTCTAGCTTAAACGAGAAATGGAAAGAAATCTCAAGTAAAACAGTTTCCAAGACTGAGCTGTATATAAATTTATTACAGTGTATAAATTATCACAATACAACTGATGAGTAATTAAAAAAAAAGTAATAATTCACAATGTGTGCATGGACATGGAGTTGGGACGACTTTAGCCTACATTGAACCCCTCCCGAACAAAATTTCACCGTACGCCCATGTTTGTAAGCCTAATCTCTTTCTATTTTTATGACTAAATGAGAATTGAAAAGTATAAGGTCCAAAGATGCAGATGATGGAGGACATCCTAGAAGGTGTGAATTTTGAATTTGATATGAAAAAAATTATTGCATTATCGACTTTGAGTCAATTTAGTTCCAGGAAGTTTGTATTAGTTCCAGTATTTTTAAGATTCTTCCACCACTCAGAAGGTGACACACTACTAATATAAAATAATAATATCAGATAATAATAATAATATCAGATTAAAAAATATGTCCTTGGAAAAGGCTCCTCTTCTAATTGAACCTGAACTGTGTATTGGGTCATTCTCCAAAACAGGGCAGATTTATGTCGCACTTGATTTTCTGGTGTAAAATAAATATTTATGGATTATGAATTATTATAAGTTAGATTGAAATAAGGCCTGTTTGATCCCATTCTTCACTTTTTAAATAAAAGCTACAATTTTCTGCATTTTAGAGCACAATATGTGAGATCTCACCTCCATGTCATGTCCCCATGCCTGACTTGTCATTTTAATTCTTTCATAATAAAACAGAGTTTAATTTATATTCCATTTCAGTGTTATAACTAGAATAAACAGCTGACTTGTCATTTTAATTCTTTCATAATACAACAGAGTTTAATTTGTATTCCATTTTAGTGTTATAACTAGAATAAACAGCTCAAAAATTGAGTCATTAATAAAATCAGGTAAACTGATGTAACAAAGTGCCAGTATGTTTTTGTTTAATCAGTTATAATTGCAGTTATGATATGCAGAATACAAAAAAAAAAGTAAATTGGCCAGTTTCGGGATTGGAACTATGGAACTCCAGAATGTGAGACCAAGACATTACCATCTCGGCCACCTGGATCAGTTTAACGTTCTAGTTGGATAAGCGCATGTAAAGCAATAGTGTTATTTGTCATAGCTAACTGTATTTTAATTGCCAAAGGCTTATAATAATTAAGGAATCGAGCACAATGTGCATTATCTTAACCTACTGACAAACACCCAGTCCTGAACCCGGGGAGGGGATCTTTTACTACTGAAAAATCCCCGACCCGGCCGAGAATCGAACCCGGGCCGCCGGAGTGGAAGGCAGGCGTGCTACCGACTCACCCACGGCGGCCAAAGCCTTATAAGATCACAGTAAAACAACAGGCTATGTTGTCATGATAACTGATGTGCATTTCATAAATTCATTCGAATACGTATATTACCATAAAATAGGCACTAAATTGAGCATTACTCCGAAACAGGTCAACCGTTTTTATCCAATATCAATAGACGTCTTCCCATGGACAGGGTCAATCCATATGAAATCAACCAATAATAAAATAATTTGTTGCTGACCTATTTTATTTTATTTTATTTTTAAGTATATATTTTCAGTTTCTATGTGTATCTGGGAGTACAAAACAATTTTTTTCACATTTTTATCACTAACGCTTTGGTAACTAGTGGCCATTTTGCTTAGAAGGATCTGTCATTTTTGGCATTTTGAAAGGTCAGCGGTAAGTTAAATAACAATTTTATTTATGAAGATATCAACTTGAAGTAAAAACCATCTTAATCTACAAGAAACAGTCTACAATTCATGTTATGATCAAAAATTTGTTAGGTCTTAAGGAAATAATCTCAAACTTTATTAGCAAATGCAGTTCCGATTAGAAAAAATTAACAACTTTATAAAACTTTTTTTCATAGAAGGGATAAAAACACATGTTTCATATTTTCCCCCCACAAAGATACAGTAGATCACTAGATGCTAGTAAAATTTGAGATCATTTATGTAAATCCTTTAGGTTTTATGAGTCTTCAAATATCGAGATTTTGCAAAATTGTTGATTTTCAAATTAAAATATCTCAAATGGGACTGAACAAGAAAAATCTGAAATTTTCTCAAAATATTCTTCTAGTGCCTAGTAATCAACATATAAAATTTCACCACTGTGTTCTGACCAGAAGTATTTTATTTTTAATAAAGAAAATGCTAAAAAATAACGCTGTTAAATGAGCAAATAACAGTGTTAAAATACAATAAAAATTGTCAAAAATAATATAATTATTTGTTGTTGCTAGTAAAATTAAATATGTCATAAAACTAACATATTAAAATGTTCTATGGTAGTAGTCATAGTGATCAATACTCCAGCAGAAGGAGACCATATTGCCACATTAGCTGAGCAAGCCAGAATATGCTGACTTGAAAAAGGCAAGTCTCTACAGACTCCTCTGTAGCTCCTTTGTTCAGTAATCAGTAGCTGTGCTTGACTGAAGATATCAAAAAAGGTGCCCCTTCAGTTAAAAAAATATCAATTTCACCAATCCACCAGTTCTGATCATAATGCAGGCAACAATGTCCTTTACTTCGAAAGGCCTTATTTCAAATTTGGGCAAAATGGAAATACTATGTTCACCATGAATATCACTTTTTGAGTGAATGTAACACCTTATGATGCTACAGTAATTTTCAAATGGGAAGCATTTTCCATCACCGCCAATCACGTGCACGAGCTAAAGCAGTACCGCTAGCAGGAAGGGTATTCCTTCCGTCTCGCCGTCTCTGATTGGACCGCATATCTAAGCAAGGAGAAGAACAAACCGCTTGTCATCTGCAAAACACTGTAGAAGTTTGTTCCACAGCTGAGCCAAAGGTTTAAAAAATGTAAAAGGTCTAGGAAATACCTTCAAAACAAAATTTGAACACTTCTTCTGCTGAAGGTAAAAGTAAAGTGTTCCCTATTACAGACCATGGAGGCCCAGAGGGTTCCAGGAGGTTGAGGCTCCCAGATTTTTAGAAAGTATCTGGTCCAAATATGGTCTTTGCAAACTAGCCATCGAGACAGCCGTCTCTGTACCCCCTCCAATCCCACCACAGGCATTCTTTCCATTAGAAGTGGCAAAAAGATGCTATTCAGCACAGAATAGGGTTGAAGCGGGCTCAGGTAAGCACGGCATTGAACTTCCGGGTTCCATAAAATAGATAATATTCCTTTAGCTTGCTGAGGAATTGTCTATTGCCATTGAGTAAGTAAGTAAGTAAGTAAGTAAGTAAGTAAGTAAGTAAGTAAGTAAGTAAATAAGTAATAAAGTAATAAAAACATGTTGGAAATATGGTTTCTAGTATCATTTGATAACTAACCACCAACGTAACATATGTTTACAGTGTTTACACCAATTAATATGGTCAGAGTAAACTATTCTTTTTTATTTACTTAAATCAGACAACTGTATGAGGATGGTCGGCGATCGATGAGAGGCCCACAACCAGTACATGGTCCTGGGTCCGACCCCAAGATGTGGCGGCCCTGGGCTACTGTTAAGGACTATATCTAGGCCTAGTACTTTTCCTTTAAAACCATAACCCTGTAATATCATTTATAATTTAAATTATGATATTAAATATGTATTAATTACGTAAATTATATTATAGGTATGTCACACTGTTCATCCTGCATCATCGTTGAGAGTGCATTTTGTTTCTCTTCCTTATATGGTAACATACAACTTCAATTGTAGGTCTATGTAGCCTCAATTACTGCAGGATGAACTCCAGACATTAAACAAAACAAAAAATCCTGGAGCATTTGGAATTGAGGACACCATCGGTACAGCAGTTTTAATCAACGAGTTTTTATAGGAATTCATAAACTGCCTGTTTTCGGCGTGTTCCAAGCATAGACAGTAATTTTCACTCAAATATTTTACATCTTTTGTTAGTAGGTTTTCTTGTCAACCATTAATGACCCATTTTATACACCAGAAATCATTACAACAGAATAAAATACAAAACATTACATTAAAGTAAGTTGTAACATAACCACACCTGAATATGTGTCACGAGTAGGATAAGCTAGTAGGCCTACAATAAATATTACGTATTTTTGTTCTTACCTTTCTGGATCTTTCAAAAATGTGAAGAAACGCAATTCAGGATTTCATCCTTTATTATTACTGCAATTTACAGCAGAACAATAAGGTCCTTTTGAATCACGCTTGTTCTAATAAATACAACACTCTATTTATTTACATACTTCCTGGAGTAGTTACTGTAAAGTGTTAGTTTATGGCCACTATGATCGCTAGGTATATGTTTGTCTGGCAGTAAAACAGACTGAGTTTCGTTACTGCATTAATATGTATACAGTAAAATACCAGTATAACGAAATTTAGGGGACCTAAGAAATGAATTTGCTATAGTGAAATTTTGTTATACTGAAATTTTACAGGTGTACAATATTCTGAACTTTATTTTTTGAAAAAGTCAAAATATTCACCAACCACTGCACATGACTTTAAAACGTAATCTGACATATTGCTGTTGTGATAGAAAAAAGTCTTGAAGACTATGTGCCATGTGTTGCCTGCACAAGAGTCAAACTCTGTTGATCACTGTGTTGCACACTTTCCTCTTCAACCTCATCATCACAAAGATTTCTATCACTCTAAATGTATGCCACAATTTGATTATCTATGATTTCTTGTTACACTATCACATCACAGTCCACACTGACATAGTCATTAAGATTCACCCTTGCAGGCCCATCTTACTTTACCAGTACTC
This sequence comes from Ectobius pallidus, assembly GCA_964059195.1. Classification (NCBI taxonomy): domain Eukaryota; kingdom Metazoa; phylum Arthropoda; class Insecta; order Blattodea; family Ectobiidae; genus Ectobius; species Ectobius pallidus. The sequence goes on from CAXKWD010000008.1 coordinate 43,888,103, forward strand.
TCTTCTTTCTATGTCATCTAGCACTTCAATCCAGGTTTTCTAAAGCAGTTAACGATTATTACTTCTTCTTTAAGCTATTTCCATTCAGCATTCAACACTACTCAGCATTAATATCTCTCCCTGAGGCAATATTACAACACCATACGCCAGAAAAAATAAAATTATATACAGGCAAATAAGCAACATTTTATTTTGTTATACTGAAAGTTCTAAATTTGTTATAATGAAATGATTTAACACATATATAATAGGGAAAAGAGAAGGGGCCAATACATAAATTTGTAATACTGAAAATTTTGTTATACTGGTGTTTGTTATACTGGTATTTTACTGTACTGTGTTCTACCACCTCTCCACATTAAATTGGGACTAGTAAAGCAGTATGACTAAGCTTTGGTTAAACTGTCAGATGCTTTGCAACATATTTGTTCCATGTTCCCAAGTTTGTCTGATGGCAAAAATATTTGCTGGAGTTTTTACAAGATCTCAGATTAGACAGATGCTGGAGTTTTTGCAAGATCTCAGCTTAGACAGATGCTGGAGTCCACTGACTTAGAACAAAAAATGACAAGACAAAAAAGTGCCAGGCAAGCATTTCATAATGTTGTGCATGGCTTCCTTGGAAACAACAAACGGCCCAATTACTGACAGTTGATTGAGAACTTGCTATCATAACTTAGGTTGCAGAATGTCAACAAAATTACATTACCTGCACTCACATCTTGAACACCAAATTTGGGTGATGTGACCGAAGAACATGGAGGACAATTTCATCAAGTATGAAGAACATGGGGAAAAGACAAATACTTGCCACACCCTGGTCCCCCATTCCTATTCACTAAAGGGACCCCCGCCTGGCGGCACGATTTGAACTACTAGGAACGACGGGCCACAACACTATCTAGTAGGAAGAAGGTGAAATGGGGAAAAAATTTTATCATTTACTTTTTCTGTCTTCTCTTGCTTTTCCCATCTCTTTCCTCCTTTTCTCTCACCTCCTCTTCACCCTACCTACCTATTTGGGACCTATTCCTAACAGTAAATTTTAGATCGACCGGTATTCGAACCCAGGACCACTAGCATCATAGCTAGTAGCCTTAACCACTACGCCAAGAGTAATTGCTGAGAAGTGAAGGGAAAATTCATCTATATAAGATTAGAAAGCTTTAATAGATAAGGAATATCCATTTTGGTGCAAGGGTAATTTATTATCCGGTAATCGTGAAATATTATGTTAGCTCTGAAAAAAGCCATTTTGGTGCAAGGGTCATTTATTATAATTGTGAAATATTATGAAATATTGTTGGCTCTGAAAATAGCCGCTTTGGTGCAAGGGTAAATTATTATAATCGTGAAATATTATGTTGGCTCTGAAAATAGCTGCTTTGGCGCAAGGGTGATTGTAATTTAATTACAATTAATATTGGTTAGCGCAGTGTAACATGCAGTACAGAGGGGAAGTTTGCAGCCAGCCTTGAGCAGCGAGCAGTTTGAAGGCCGAATAGGGAAAGAGGGCTGTCACCATGGCAATGTGCAGTGGATTGTGGAGTGAGAGCCAGGGTGAGGCAAGTATTTGGTTTTCGCTGAACAGGGCAGATGGGGGCGAAAATCACATACTTGTGGCACCCTGGCTCTCATTCCACTCTCCGCTGTACATTGCCCTGGTGATGGCCTGCTTCCCCTACCTTCCCGTAGGTGATCACTGCTCAAGGCTGCCTCACCCATGCACCAAAACAGCTGAGTCATTTTGAAATTAAGGGCAGATTTGTAGGTGAATATTTTTATAAAAATTAAATAAGTGCAGAACAAACCAGACTACACATTTCCTCTAGCAACTATCCTTCTTGTGGTCAAGATCAATGATGAGTACTTTGACCTGCAGATAATGGTTTTTATTTTAGCCTCCCATGGAGGTGACAGTGTATAGTGTCACCTCCATGTCACCTCTGTGGTCTCTGTTTGTCATCTCCCTGGTCAGTTGATTCTGTCTATTATTATTGTTTTGCTATACGAATCTAGACTTTCAAAACTGATTCTCAAGGGTTGTTAAAAGGTAAGCTTACACAGAAAAGTTTGCCAAGTTAAAAAACAATTGTAATATAAAAATTAGTATGAACATAATCTACATCTACAAATTTGACTTACAATATCACACTGTAGGCCTACAGAATATTTAAATACTGATACAAAACTTTCACACAAATTTAAGAAGAAGAAAAAAAACACCTCAACAATGGTTTTAGTTACATGTTCTTTTAGCTAATCAATCCAAAAGGAGAAAGGTCATTGTCAAATACGTAAGCATTCTTCCAGTTTTGAATAACAAATTTTGGCTCTCCCAATACCCCCTTAATATCACCTATTTAACTCCATAATCAATATCATCTTTATCAGGGTAAAAGAAAGTGTTGCTAAGATCACTAATCCCATATAGAATTCTACTCTCTTCCTCTGTCTGTACTCTACTATGATGTGAGTATTCATGGATACATTCTCATTTGTTGCTTTTGCAACTGGTGACTTCTGGTGAGAAAGAACTTCTGCTTGTTGGCATGTTTCTTCCCCCTCATCAGTGTCAGTGTACACTTCCTCATAGTGCCATCTTCTAGGCTCAGTAACTGATACAAGCTATTAAGGAATAAACTAAAATTGTACCCGGCAGTGTGGCACATAAAAGAAACTTCTCACCAGTAAATTTAAAAATTATACTAAAAAAATTAACTCGTAGTTGAAATGCACAAGAAAGATTTTTCACCATTTCCATTTTACAGAACAGCTTTCACAATAGTTGTAGGAAGGGTATAGGAAAAAGTGGTCCAGTGCATGAACAAAGTTTAGAAAAACCAAGCTATTAAAAAGGATACTTTTAGCAGCCTCTGCAGTTGCAGTGTGCCGATGTGGTAGTGACTATATTGTTTTCCTGGTTCACATTTCAAACAACTAAGCCTCCTGCAACTGAGTCTTGTAGCAGCCTCTCTATTCCAGGTTACCTGATGGATCTTCATGGTGCCTTAAAAAGCAGAAATACTCTGAGGAAGTTCTCCACCAGAGACGCCTATACCATCGGGTACACTTTTTCCATGCCCACTTTCTGTGTAATTCCAACTCAAACTTTCAGAAGCAAATGTAAGTTACAAAGGTATTGTTTCATTAAAAAAAATCTGATGTGAAAGTCACATAAGGCTGCCCAAATAAAAGTTAGCAGTATTCACATATCCTTGTACAGAATCGCAAGACACAATTTTACGCTGATTATCCTATAAATACCTCTTCTTTTAATGATGCGACTAAAAGCGCAGTCTATATAACAAACTTAAAAAAAAAAGAACAAATGACTGCAGACGTTTATTGAACTTTCTGCCGTAAAATATAATTTCCGAAATTTATCGAATATTTCCCTCAAATACATCTTTACTCTATGCATGGCCAACAACACATCTTTCTCACTTCACATTCTTATATAGAATAAGAGGCCGTGAAAGAGCGCGAATTCAGTTGTTCACCACGTAAGACAAACTTTCTACAAACAGTGGGTGAACAGTGGGTGGCTTGTAACTACCCTCAGAGAATTTTCTCGAAAAAATGTTTCAAATAAAAGTTTTAGCTCCTAGTATAAGCAACCCATGTGCAAAATTTAAAGAAAATCGTTAGAGCCGTTTTCGAGAAAATCGCGAAAAACGAAAATTTCTTCATGTAAAGTACCCTTAAAAACAAGGGAAATTTGTCGCCAATCTACGAATCACATCTTCAGAAGGTACCTGACCCAAATACGAAATTTTGTTTTCATACGATTCTCCGTTTCGGAGCTAGCCTGTTCAAAAACTTCCACACGGACAGACACACACACACACACACACACACACACACACTGACACACAGACATGTTTCCAAAAATAGTATTTTTGGATTCAGGGGGCCTTGAAACGTGTATATATGCTAAAAACTCAATTTCGAATTTTGGGGTCGAAAACAATACTTCCTCTACCTATAGTACCTATGGTACGGGCAGAGGAAGTAAAAAACATGGTTTTATTTCTGTACTGTGTGGTGGGACTGTCACTTAGAAAGTGAACTGAAGATAACGATGACAAAAATTTATTTTTAATGTTGTGAAGTACAGGCTTCAAGTGGGCGCATATAGCACTTGGGTCATGCCTAAGTGAGGCAGATATTGAACAGAATGTTTCTGTGTGAACCTCATTATTTGGCCTTTTGAAATAAGCCACACCTGTGTGCATGGTAACCTGCTCATATGATCCACCGAAGTGCATGCTTTGTATTTCACTTCCATGTTTTTCTCATAGTTTTCAGAAAAATCTATATGTATTAGGACATCATTATCGCCAAGGTGTTGTTTCAAGTTCACAGTAGTTTGGACCGGTACTGATGTCTTATGTTTGCAACATGTTGCATGAATTCAGGTAGGCTATCCACAAGTTTGTTAAATAGTTCCTTCGTGGAGATACTTACAGTTTGTTTCACCATTTTGACAATCTTGTTTTCCATTCCTTTAACAAGAACCCTTTCCACTTTCCTTAGCCATTGCTGGACTGCTGTTATTTTATCTTAAAAAACTAGTGCTTCAACAGTCTTGTTCTTGCAATCCTTGCAACTTCTTTCAAGGCACATTTCTTTGTTTGTTTTTTCAGAACAACACAGGACATTAATTAAATCATTAGGACTGTGAACATCTATTACTTTCAGTCTACGCACCTGCACAACAACCATTCTGAAGTTCTCATGCCTTACACATAGACAAGTGTCACGCTTGTGGATATTAGGGGCAACAACTCAAAAAGGTTGAAGTAAGCAGAATGATGAGTACATGGTATCTTGTAGTCATGACTTTCATTGAACTTCCTGCACAGAACTTTAAGACTGTCATTCAAAGTCCTCTTTTGCTTTTTTACATTATGTAGGGTTTTGGTGACCTTCACCCCCGGCTGGAGCAAGCTCACATCATCTCTTTCAAAAAAGTTTATAACATCTTTCTTTACTGCCAGCTTATACTTTGACTTGTACTGCCTTTGAAGAAAAACAGGGCCTATATCTTGTCCTCTATTTTTTCTGAAAATTTTTTCTGACATAAACTTCTTCACACATTCTTGAAGCCTGTACGTTTTTATGATTTTCCCACTACAAACTCGAACAAATGCTTGACAAGCTTTAACTGATCTGTTTTGCTTATAGTTGAATGATACTTGGGCAGAAAGTGTTTCTCCAAACACTAGCTGTTTTGTAACTTTGGGCGAGACTTTCTCTTGGCCTAAAAACTGCTTAACTTTTTTGCGAGGCGTGTCTTTGTTGGATTTTTCTTTCACTATCCTATAGTACTTTGACTTATACGTGTTGAGTTTTCTGGTCACATTCCTTAGCTTTTCCTCAAATTTCTTGATCTTCTTGTAAGCCTTTGCCCTATCTCTTTTTAACATGTTTACGTCCTGATTCACTTCTACATCTGCTCGGCCCTGGTAAGCCAGTTAATTCTGGAATTTCTTCACCACCACTGTCTGGGGGTGTACCATTCTTTAACTGCTGCTAAAGTTGTTGTTCTTGTGCTATTCTTCTTCGGTGGGTTCTATCCACCCATTTTATTTATTTTTTTGAGCTCTTCTTTGTTGATCGCTTAGTTGACCAAAGGGTTTAATTTTTCCTTCTTCTTTTCACTTTTGATATCTTTCCCTTTCCTTTTGTTTTGCCTCTTCATAACATGCTGGGCCAGACTTTATTCTATCTCTGCATTTTTGCTCTGCATCTCTCTTTTTTCTTAAGGTCTTCTGTTTTCTTTTCACTGATCTTTCTCTTCCCCGTTGTACAACTGCTTTAATCCTACTTAACTTAAAATTGAAATAAAAGCATAACAAATCTGCGAACACACTCTCCATTTTGCTGAGCTATGAACCACCTAACAACTGTAGAGGGGTGTTTTGAAAAATAAAAGATAAAGACCTAATTAAGTTATTCGCTTTTATACCTTACAGTTTACCCTTAACATTTAATAGTACAGCTTTCCATTATTGTAAAGAATTAAAAACTACACAATAATAAAAGCAAATGCTCATTTAGAGTTGTGCAGATCTTCATGGATGGTGTGTGTCACCTCCATGTGGAGCGAGTAACATGGAAGTGACATTCATGGAGGTGACACATTTCAGGTTTTTCTTAGCCCACTCATCACTCATAACCTCAAAAATCTTGTGGCCATGTTTACATAAACACACCATATTCCTTTACTTTATAATGAAAAAAATACAAATTTTTACTTCAGTATTTTAATAAACAAGGAAGCCATGGAGGTGACGACAAGAAAAGGTAACTTTTGTAAAACATGTCTAGATAATCATCTACAAAGAAGAGAACAACATTTACCTGCCAACCTCAACACATACCCAATAAAATGGCTGCCCTGAACTTCTTCTGTGTACTTCAGTGCTACTTTTACACCTATGTTTACAGACAGGAAACATCCCAACAGCTTGGAGAAACTCCACAGTAAAATTTCTACATAAAGGGAAAGGAGACCCACAAGTCCCAAAATACTACAGAGGCATCGCTTTGGAGAACAATTTAATGAAAATTCTTACCAAGTTCCTCACTATGAGACTCACATGAGAAGTGGACAACAGAATACCGGAAGAACAGTTCGGTTTCAGAGCTAGAAAAAGCACACTTCAGGCAGTCAATAATATAATGGAGGATATAGATAATGCATTGAGATACTCGCACGGGAAACTATGCGCAGTCTTTGTAGACTTTGCCAAGGCCTTCGACAACCTGGACAGAAGGATACTAGACAAGAAATTCAAAAAAATGATTGGCCCTAACAACTCAATGGGAACTCTGATTCACAACTTACTCGCATACAACAGTGTTCATAAATGACAATGGCAATGTTTCAAGGGGTATAACTCAAACAAAAGGCGTATTACAGGGAGACCCAATTAGCCCTCTCCTTTTCAACATTGCCACACATGACGTAGTAGACGTCATAAAACAGCAGACAAGTGAAATATCAGTCTAAATAAACGCAGATGACATGGTCGTAGCTTTGCGGAACAGGAACGAGCTTCAAAAGGTAATGAACGCACTTAAAGCATGGGCAGACGAAAATGGACTTCAAATTAACACGAAGAAAACCACTCAAATGATATTTTGAAAGGGAGGAAAAGAAGCTGCAGAAGACCACATCTTCTACAAAAATGAACCCCTACTCACAGCCAACGCTTACAAGTACCTGGGCATCACCCTCAAAAATACATTGAAATCTTTCCGGATCCACATATTCAAGAAAGGCAGTGGTAGCAATAAAAGCCATTTATGACATAAGACTACTAACAAAAATATCCCTAAGCACAGCAATAATGGGCTACTCTTTGAAGCAAAGATTCTACCAGTACTAACTTAAGGTGTACAGTTAGTGTGGGACAAACTCTTGGCAAAAGACTTTAGAACAATGGAAAAGGTAAAGGGCCATACCCTGGTTTTGTATATTCAAATGCATTTTTCCACAAAACAAAATGTTATTTCCTTTTCAACTTTTTTCCTGCCAATGAGTATGAATGTGTGAAGAATATTAACCAGTAAAAAATTAAATTAAATAAAATTGTCACCCCACCTAATGAACCTAAAGAATGTCCCAAGGGATTTTGGTCATCCACATGGCTGAAAAGAATGGAATTTTTTCTGCAGGAATGAGAAATTTGTATAACTGGCAACAGTGTTAGAATTGTAAGGTTGAATTTTGCTTGCTTACAAACAGTTTGGGATTAACAAAGGACTTTGCATCATTTTCAAGGAAAACATTTTTATTCCCAGTCATTAACATGACTTCTATAAAGTAGGCAGAAAGCGAATATTAATTAATTTTGATTATGCACTATGATAAACCTACCAATTCAAAGTACCTGACTGAAGTTCAGCCTACAGAGGTTTAGGAATGGCTTGCTGAGACCACTAAAACTCCTTTTTTGTCATCCACATGCCTAATTTTTGTGTCATCCACATGCCTCAAGAAAGGATATGTGGATGACTCTCCAGTCATGTAGATGATAAATGTAGGGTACTATTGTGTTTGTGGTGTCTGTGAGCTGTACTTAAAATCTTACAACTCATTAAATGAATTTCTGCTTGATCCCCCCCCCCCCCAAACCATAAAAACACAGTTAAAATTACATTGATTCCGGAGTATGCACACAAATTTGCAAATTTGATGCAAAATCAACTGAAGCACACTGAGAAAAATATGAAATCACATAAAGAAAAGCAGATTGTTGCCAAAATTAGTCATTAATGTGGACTTCTGCCATCCACATGTACACGAATGTCATTCACATGTCTTTAAAAAAATTAAAAAATAAATATAAACATTTAAGCTCTGCTGGTGTCTTATTATAATCAAGTAACCCCTGAAGTATTTTAGTAATTTTTTTGAGATTTTAAAAACAAAGTAAAAAATTTGGATTTTACACACTCCAAATTTTCCCGTATTTGAAGAATGACCCATGTACCTTTAAGAATATATGTTGTGCTACAAAATGACCATTTTAATTTCATTTTTTATCCATAATTTCTATGATGTAATGACTGTTTTCAGAAATCTGCCCTTAATTTCAGAATGATCCAGCTATTTTCAGAGCCAACATAATATTTTATATTTCCTGATTGTAATAAATGACCCCTGCACCAAAATGGATATTTCTTATGTATTAAACCTCTCTAAACTTATATAGATGAATTTTCCCTTCACTGCTCAGCAATCACTCATGGTGTAATGGTTAAGGCTGTACCAATGATGCTAGTGGTCCCGGGGTCGAATACTGGTCGATCCGAAATTTACTATTGGGAATAGGTCCCAAATAGGTAGGTAGGGTGAAGAAGAGGTGAGAGAAAGGGAGGAAGGAGGAGGAAAAGCAAGAGAAGAAGGGAGAAAATAAATTATTAAATTTATTCTTCGTTTTACCTTCTGCCTACTAGATGGTGTTGCAGCCCGAAGTTCCTAGTTACAGTTAGAGTTGTATATTTTGGTAGCAAGATTTGCTAATTCCCATTACAATAATTATTTATGCATATTACTCTTTTCTCATCTAATTTTCGTAACTGTCTTTGAACTTCTGAATAATACTGTTTCTAAAACAGATGTAGAGGATGCTGCTTCAAAACTAAGTTTGTTGTATTTAGATACACTGTCGGGTCATTCCATATGAACTCAACCAGAAGTCCCATGGTGACCAAATCAGATCTGGCTAAAAAAATTGAGATGGTACCTTTATAGAGCGTAGGCTACTGTATACCCCCCATCCCCCCCCCGTGGGAATTTCCGACACATATATTTTTTTGTTGGTATTCCCATCTAGTTTCAGTTTTCAGTTGTTTGCCCCTTATCAATTGCAGCATTTACCCGGAAACCCCGGAAATCCGGAGAAAATGAGTTTGTTTTAATTTTTCTTTGTTCTTTGCTCCTAATATGCCCAGGGAATTTCTGGTTCACATATTTTTTGTTGGTATTACCATCTAGATTAAGTCTTCAGTTGTTTGCCCCTTATCAATTACAGCATTTACCCGGAAAACCCGGAAAACTACGGAAATCTGGAGAAAATGAGTTTGATTTAATTTTTCTTTGTTCTTTGCTCCTAATATGCCCAGGGAATTTCTGACTCACATATTTTTTGTTGGTATTGTCATCTAGTTTAAGTTTTCAGTTGATTGCCCCTTACAAATTACAACATATCCCCGGAAAACCCGAAAAAACCACTTTTATACGGAGAAAATGACAATGTTTTATTTTTTAAATCTTTGTTCTTTGCTTCTAATATTCAAAGGGAATTTCTGAATCATATGTTCTTTTGTTGGTATTGCCATCCAGATTAAGGTTTCAGTTGTTTGCCCCTTATCAATTACAGCAAATCCCCAGAAAACTCCGAAAACCACGGAAGCTCGGAGAAAATGACTTCGTTTTAATTTTTTAAATCTTAGTTCTTTGCTCCTAGTATTCAAAGGGAATTGGTGACTCATATGGTTTTGTGTTGGTATTGCCATGTAGATTAAGGTTTCAGTTGTTTGCCCCTTATCAATTACAGAAAATCCCCAGAAAACTCCGAAAACCACGGAAGCCCGGAGAAAATGACTTTGTTTTAATTTTTTAAATCTTAGTTCTTTGCTCCTAGTATTCAAAGGGAATTGGTGACTCATATGGTTTTGTGTTGGTATTGCCATGTAGATTAAGGTTTCAGTTGTTTGCCCCTAATTAATTACAGCATATCCCCGGAAAACTCCGGAAACCTAAAAAATCCGAAGAAAATGAGTTCGTTTTAATTTTTTAAAAACCTTTGTTCTTTGATCCAAATATTCCCAGGGAACTTCTGACTTACATATTTTTGTTGTTGTTGTTGGCATTGTAATCTAGATTAAGGTTTCAGCTGTTTGCCCATTATCAATTACAACATATCCCCGTAAAACCCGGAAAACCACGGAAATCCATAGAATTTCTAGAACTCGGAACTTGTGATCTACGGTCACTGAAACCGTTATTGCGAAGTAATTCTGCTTCAAGTGTGTCCCTTGCAGGTTCAAAAGGGTGAGTATATGGACTACGAGATATCTGCCATAATTGTGATGGTCACATGCAAAGAAAAGGGGAATCATATCTTCTAAACATGCCAAGTGTAAGTCAAAGTTGTTTTCTTTAGTTGCTCGCTGAAATCTCAAAATCAATGACACTTTGTCCATATTACCATTCCAAAATTGTGCTGTTTTACCGAATGTCCCTTCTCTAACTTCAGTCAAGAAAGTTTGGTAGTGACTGTGGAAGGTTTGGTAAGTTCAATTAATTATCATTCACAGATGTCAAATTAGAATATGAAGTGTGTTCTGTCAGGTTTCCAATCGCCTTCATTCCTTCAGCATCAGGTTTTTTTCCAGTATTCTTTGTCATGCTGTAATTGGTAAGGGGAAAACAACTGAAACCTTAAACTATATGGCAATAGCAACAAAAATTATGTGATTCAGAAATTCCCTGGGAATATTAGTATCGAAGAGCAAATATTTAAAAAAAATTAAAACAATCTCATTTTCTGCGGATTTTCGTGGTTTTCAGGGTTTACGTGGATATGCTGTAATTGATAAGGGGAAAACAACTTAAACCTTAAACTAGATGGCAATACCAACAAAAAAACATATGAGTCAGAAATTCCCTGGGAATATTAGGAGCAAAGAACAAAGATTTTAAAGGAATTTTTAAAAAGTCAATTCCTCCGGATTTCCGTGGTTTTCGGAGTTTTCTGGAGATATGCTATAATTCATAAGGGGGCAAACAACTGAAACCTTAATCTAGATGGCAATACCAACAAAAAAACATACGAATCAGAAACTCCCTTTGAATATTAGGAGCAAAGAACAAAGATTTAAAAAATAATACATAGTAATTTTCTCCGTATATACGTGGTTTTCCGGGGATATGCTGTAATTGGTAAGGGGCAAACAACTGGAACCTTAATCTATATGGGAATACCAACACAAAAACATATGGTTCACCAATTCCCTTTGAATACTAGGAGCAAAGAACTAAGATTTTTAAAAAATAAAACGAAGTCCCTTTCTCCGGATTTCCGTGGTTTTCGGTGTTTTCCGGGGATATACTGTAATTGATAAGGGGCAAACAACTGAAACCTTAATCTAGATGGTAATGCCAACAAAAAAACATGTAAGTCAGAAATTCCCTTTGAATATTAGGTGCAAAGAACAAAGATTTAAAAAATAAAACATAGTAATTTTCTCCGTATATACGTGGTTTTCCGGGCTTTCCGGGGATATGTTGTAATTTGTAAGGGGCAAACAACTGGAGCATTAAACTAGATGCCAATACCAACAAAAATGTGTGAGTCAGAAATTCCCTGGGAATATTAGGAGCAAAGAACAATGAAAAATTAAAACAAATTCATTTTCTGCGAATTTCCGGGGTTTTCGGCTAAATGCTGTAATTGATAAGGGGCAAACAACTAAAATCTTAAACTAGATGACAATACCAACAAAAAAATGTGTCGGAAATTCCCACGGGGGGGGGGGGGGGAGGGTTTCATATTGGCAGCCCATGGTCCATTACATATGTAATGAATAACTGCCAAATTCCTAAGGGTTTCTGTGCTGTGGTCCTTTAAAAAAAGGTCTGTTGTTAATTTTTGACACTCGTAAATTGCTCATGTTCCACTGCACACAATGTTGGATGCCAATATCAGAAGATTAAAGGCACTCGATCTTTTCATTGTTTTGTACCCCATTCACACGACTTGCTGAAGTGTAAGATCACATCAACATCGCCTGATAGTGAACTTCATCAGTGTGGAAAACTTGTACAACTGCCTCTTCAAAATAAAGACATAGTGGCTTGTGTTTACGATGAACAGTGGTGGATTGCCGAAGTTGATAATATTGATTGTCAAAACCAAGATGTGCATGTTTTTTTTTTGCCACCCTCCAGGACCAAGGACATCTTTTAAAAAAGTTGAGAAGCTGTCTCCCATGGAATTTACAACTGTGACTGGGCGAACATTTAATCTCACACCCAAACTGAGTGAAGAAATTTCTCAAATGTTCAATGAGCGATGTACTAAAAACAAATAACATGATAACAATATAATGTAAGTAGTTGGCTCATTTTCAATAAAAAAAAAAAGTAATCATAGATATGATTAAATTATATACTGTAAGTTAATTGATATATTTTATTCCATTAGCCTAGATATCGCAGATGTTAAAAAACGTATTTTTTACTCATGTTTGTATTTTTTTTTTCCATACTTCCAATTAAATCTCAAAGTTGAAATTTATACTGAAGTTTGATATCATAAAGATCTATTAACTGTGTAATTTTCAGATTTTTATCTGGTCCCCCAACAAAGATATAGCTGGCCAGAAAATGGAAAAATTAAAAAAATCCATTTTTTAAATAGTGTAATTTTGTAAGTGTAAGCTGCTCACCATTGATACTCTATAAAAAGTAACTATACTATACAGAGTAATAGCACAAAAAATATTAAAGCTGAGAAGTTACTCTTTGTTTGGAAAAATACTGTTCAAAAATTGAGTTTTTTTAATTTGTAGCTGAGAACTTTGAACTATTAAAAATATATTAAAGAATACATTCAGCTAAGTGATAATGATGTTAATTTGTAGGCCAGAGTGTGTTGAACTAAATGCATTTTATCTGAAAGGCTTAGGACAATCCACTACTGAATAATTTTAAAAAATGCAGATGCTTGCAAATGCCAAAAAACGCATGCGGCCTGGAACAAAAATGGCTGCCGTTTCAAAATAATAAACAATAAATATTTTTTAAAGATATTTTTGTGACCACTGAACATTGGGGAACTAACCCAGCAAAGATCAAATTTTTCTGAGATGGTCAAGCAACCAGTGCTGGACCACTTGGTATGGATTGACCCTACTATTAAAATTAGGCCTAGGCAAACAAAAGGTCAAAATGTTGAAGTTAAAACAGAGAGATTAAAATACATAATAATTAAAATGATAAAACTATATAGGCATACACTATGTGTATTTCTATTAATATAGAATACTTTGGTAAAAGAAAGGGTTAGATTTCATGTCACTTTTAGTGATTACTTATATATCAAAAATATGTCAAAGTTAAAATGGGGATCCCCTAGAACACACACATTTTCACATCACTAACATACACAAAGCATACATACATGGGTGGTAGTTACTTTACTTAATTTAGGCCAAACAAACATTTTCATTTGCCACCTCCCCAAATGAAAACGGCTCTCTCATTCAGACCGTCATAAAGGCGGGAAGAATTTTAGGCAAAGGCAAAATAAATAAAAAAACAGAAAGTTGAAGACGGGAGAAAGACAATGAAATAAACTAACAAGAAAGGGAGATGCTACATACTCAAATAGTTAACCCACAGGAAAAATCAAGATCTTTAAACAAATTAACTTAAGCAAGACGCTGGTGTAGTGACGCCGCCAAAAGGGGCAGAAACATATAATCACTTATAAGGCATACTATCTGGTTAGAAACCTTGAAAATTACAATAGTAACATATTAAATCTATAAAGAACAGATTAGTTTGTTTTTTAAAACAAATTAAATCCCGAAAATACATCCATTCTCCGATTCTTTCAGAGAACAGAGCAATACATTACCGGCCATGATGCCAATCAAACAAGAGATGCATTGGGGGCTTCATGCTTGCACCCAAGAGCGGAATAAGTCACATGATGAATAATCACCAATGAAGACGCCGAATAATAATTTAGACCAATTACACTGTACATACAATCCAAGATATTCCCGGGCTGGCTGTATCAAATAGAAACTGTTCATCTATCACATCAAGGAACAAAACTGCTAGAACAGCTGACGCGAGGTCAGACACGTAGGCTAGAAGAAATACCGGGCAGACTCGCTAGAGGTCGCGCTAAGTCGCAAAACACCCAAGTCTCGTTGATTAGCGAGTAGATGGCGTGAAGAGCTGAGAGAGAGAGAGAAGAGAACACCATAGCAGACGACAAAATGAGTGATAATTCTTTTGTGTTCAAAATATCAGCTCACACCTTGTGACTACATTCAATGGAAACTATGTTCCTTTAGCTTCAAAATGAAACCAATATGAAGGTTCTACCTCAATTAGAAGTAAAGTTATGATTCATTTTTGCAGAGCATGCAAGGGAAAATTTTACAATTGTTATCATGTTTGCACCCTGCTGTATGAATATCGTAAATCACTGAGGGGTAAAATTTTGTGTGTGTGTGTACAACTTCATGCATTTTAACTTCTTACCAAATTTCATGTAAATCTGAGATGGTCAGGTTGGGAGCTGTGATGATTTGGCATGGAATGACCCATTTGCATCATCACATGGTAAGAGTCCATGCGATGGCATTGGTGGAACCGTCAACTGTTTAGTTGGAAATGCAAGCAACCCTGGTCGGACACATTCTTACTGTTTCTCAATTGTATGGCTAGTGCTGTGAAAATATTCCAGGAGTTAAATTTTTCTATGTATAAGAGGTGGATCAGGGTTGTTAAAAAACATGTTTTTTTAAAAAGAACAAAAAAACAGTTTTTTTTGTTTAAAACATGTTTTTTTTTTGTTTAAAACGTTTTATATGTGAACAACAATGTTGGTTGTTTTAAACGTGTTTTTTTAAACGTTTTTTATGTTTACAACAATGTTGTTTGTTTAAAAAAAGTTTAAATTGTTCATTTTGTTTAAATCAATCATTTTAATGTATAGGGCCTATTATATACATATACATATACAGGGTCTTTATTATAAGTTGAGACCGGGCGACGGAAGGCTTGAAACTGGGCGACGGAAGGCGCGTGTAGCTGGTCTGACCTTGATGCAACAGCGGCACGTGCAGTTATTGTTAAAGTGTCAACATGGTGAGACCCATTTCGCTGCAGCATCGTATTTTTGTGTGTAAACATTATTTTAAGTACGAGTCTGCTAGACGTGTACGTGATGAATTTATTCGGACATTTCCTGCTGATGTGCCACCTTCAAGAGCACAAATTCACAGAATTGTTAATAAATTTGTAAACACTGGCTCAGTGCACAACAAAAAGCATGTGCGCACACGAACAGTGTTAACAGAAGAAAAGCTAGACGAGATTGGCGCTTATCTTGAACATTCACCAAATAAATCACTCTCAAAATTAGCCCAACAAGTAGGGGTTTCAGTTTCTTCTGCACACAAAGCAAATTAGGGGCATTACAGTGGAAGAACTCACTCGCGTCAGCCAGAATGTGGTTTCCAGATACAATGCCTGTATAACACAGATATGTAATACTTTATATAGCCTACACTTTAAGCAGGGAAGCTGCGCGTGCGTCACCGGCGGCTAATGCGGACTCCGTAGCGGAGAGTGAAAACACCGGTCGCCCGGTCTCAACTTATAATAAAGACCCTGTATATATATGTATATATGTATATATATATATATATATATATATATATATATATATATATATATATACAGTTGAAATGTTTAAAACATTTTAAACAATTTGTTTTAAACATTTTTTAGCATATGTTTATAACATTTTTTAATTGGGTGTTAAATTTAACTATGCAGACAATTTACATTTTGTCAATCCAATGACACCCTGTGCTAAGATGTTCAAGATTTACGAGTCGTAGACTTAATAGTATTTGAAAATACATTTTGTACCAGTAGTATTTGTTTATGATTTAATAGTTCATGATTAATAAAAAATAATACAAACTACTGTTTAATTACTGCCTTTACTGCTCAACTGATGATTGACTTTCACCATGCTTTACGTGGTCTTAGCCGCCTTACATTATCAGATTATAGGGCCTATTATATACATATACATATATATATATATATACAGTTGAAATGTTTAAAACATTTTAAACAATTTGTTTTAAACATTTTTTAGCATATGTTTATAACACTTTTTAATTGGGTGTTAAATTTAATTATGCAGACAATTTACATTTTGTCAATCCAAAGACACCCTGTGCTAAGATGTTCAAGATTTACGAGTCGTAGACTTAATAGTATTTGTTTATGATTTAATAGTTCATGATTAATAAAAAATAATACAAACTACTGTTTAATTACTGCCTTTACTGCTCAACTGATGATTGACTTTCACCATGCTTTACGTGGTCTTAGCCGCCTTACATTATCAAACTTACAGTGTTGCCAAATTGACACATTCAATATTTAATATTAATAATCTCTTTCTTTAAAAAGGAAGACCACAAAATAGATGGTAGGATGCAGTCAGAAAAAATTCTAATCAATTACTCCAAATCAGAAACTGGAAGCTGGCGACAGAGGATAGAGAAGTCTGGAGGAAAAGGACACAAAAGACACCACCTCACATGATTGTCTGGTATTCTGGCCCTAGTTTTTTTTGTTTGTTTTCTGTTTACAACACTAACAGGGTGTCACTGACTTGACAAAATGTAAATTGTCTTCATAATTAAATATAACACGCAATTAAAAAATGATTTAACTTAAACATATGCTAAAAAAAACATGTTTAAAACAGATTGTTTAAAACGTTTTAAACAAACTTAAAAAAAACACAAGCACTTGTTTTAAACGTTTTGTTTTAAACATTCCAACCCTGAGGTGGATACTAACCAAAATGAGAAAACTTCAACTTGCAGCACGATTTCAAAACGCAGGCAAGGTAACCAGTGGAAGATCCCACCATTGCTCCATCCCGATTTCAACAATCTCATTAAAAAATGTTGATCATTTTGAAGTTTTAGGAAAAGATGCAAAGATGCTGAATTACTGCCAGGAAAGTGTGTTTCATGCAGTTATGATAAGGACTGGTTCGTGGGCTGCATTGTTGAGTGGTCAGATGAAAACTACGATGTCTTTGTCAACTTCATGACATGGTCTAAGGCTAGACTTCACACATGGCCTGTTTCTGTTCATCAGAATGCCTGGGTCATTCTACAGAAATGTCTGCTTTTTAAATAATGAAAACACAAAATTTCAATTTGGTTTAAAAAATCAGAAAAAAATCCTGGTTATTCTTCTATCCAAAGAAGAAACTTTCAGCATACAATGCATACACTTTACTCAAATTTGGGGTTACTGTGAACCAAAATTGATTTTAAGTTCCAGGAGAGTGATTTTACTTACTGATGCTATTATATCTGTGGAATCACACCTCCCCAAATTTAATTTTTCAGTATATATGGTTTCAAAACTATCTAGGGTCTAGGTCAGAATGGGAGTTGAGATGTAACTCACAAAACAACATAGGCCTAGTTTTTGTTGAAAAAATAATTACAAATTGTCCTCACAATTTTCCAAAGTATTGATGGAATATTTTAAAAATGTTAGGAGCTGTTATACATTTATTAGGGAAAAAGAATTATTTAAGCCAAGAAGTAAAAATAAAGAAAGTGCACAAGAATCTTACAGGACTAATGTCGAATCACTCTACTGGCTACCATATCACTTTCCTGGAAAAAGTTAGCCAGGAGAGTGATTAATTTTCTTAGCCAGGAGAGTGATGATTTTTATTCCTTTTGCCATGTGCAGGTAGTACAGACACAGCTTGATGTTAGGCTTTTAGGGAGACTTTTTGAATCACCAAAAGCATTTAATTGCTCTATTTTCAATTTTTTTACTCTTAAATTTAAAACAATACTACAACCAGGAGAGTGATTGGCAATAAACATATTTACTTAAAAGTGAAGATGTATTTTGCTCAATTGCACCAGGAATCACAACAAAAATGTCTTTTCTTCACTGGTCTTCTTTGTTCACTGGTCTGGAACAGCGTTGCCACATTGAGAAGCAAAAAGTTTTCTTCCCTCTTTTTTCCTCAAATTTTTCTTATAGCGCCAGGAGAGTGAGTTCAGAAGCTGGGGACTGAACTTTTGAACAGAGTACAAACTCTTTCAAACTTCAAAAATTTGAAACATACATGTGAACTAGTCCCCAATACAATAAAGAACAATGTCACAAAGTGAATTAAAATAATCATGCCACACATTGTTTCTATAGTCAATAGAGTACTGTAAACCTTGAGCGGGGACAGCCCAGGAGAGTGATTTTTTGCTTAAAAGGGCTGAAATTCACCAAGAAAAGTTTCCATAAGTTTGACATTGATTACTTAGTTTATAACAATGGGTCCCATAGTTAAACATGGATAAATAAAAATATAGAAATAACAATGTTATTTACAGAGTATTAAGAGAGGACAAAAAGAGCGTAATTCCTGTAGAATGACCCGCCTGCTGGATGCCATTCCAGAACATTAATAATAATAATAATTTATTTAAGCCTTTAAGTAAAATGTACAATTGACCATGTCAGATTTCGTAAAAGAAGCCAAAATTAATTACTGGCACCAATAAATAATAATAAAGAAGAAGAGCACCCAATGGGCATTATTTGAAAAGATTGTTAAGGAGTCACTCGGCGCAGAACTGCGTCAGAGAGGTTTTTCTTTCTTTGCACAGTAGGGCATGATACCTATCACATTTTCCCTGGCACAGTTCACACACACACTCTGGGGTTGGCTCATGAAAGGTCTTCCGCTTGCAAATCTTAAAATGAAAACCATGGACTGCAAAGCGCGTAGTGGTATGCCTAAGTTCATATCCTGCTTCCATCCATTCCGACGACGCCATTGCCGTAGTGGAGTAAAACTCGTTCCATATTTGCTCTCTCTTCTCTTTGAGTTCTCGCACCAGCTCTTCATAGGGAGTGGTAGATGGCAGCAGTAGTTGTAGGCGTATATCTTCTATGAAGAACGTTTCTCTGGCCAACAAGTACACGAGTCTAGAAGGCGTATATTTTGAGACACAAAGGGCCCGTTTCAGGTATCTTGTCTTGACTTTCTCTATATCCTGCAGATTTGCTTTGTTTAGTTTTTCCCAAAAAGTACTGATTCCGTAGGTGATGATTGGCATTATTGTTGTCGTGAAGAGGTGCATGGCTGTTTTTATTGATATTTTCTGTATGAACTGTATACTTTGAGTTGCTCTAATGGCCTTGGCTACTATGTCTTTGGTGTGTAGCGTGTACGTGGTCCCATTTGTCTGTAACGTGATGCCCAGATATTTGAAGCTGTTTACATTTTCCAGTGGCTCGCCTCCTAGGTTTAAAACGTCCTCTGTTGCTCGCTTTCCACCTCTCCGAAAAACCATCGAGACTGTTTTCCTTGGGTTGATGTGCAACTCATTTTCAGTGGCCCATGATGTTAGTCTGTCTAAGGTGTTTTGGAGTTCATCTCTTGCTGTGGCTGTTAGGACCATATCGTCTGCATAGACGTATAAGTTTACATCTTCCGATTGCAGGATGCTGGCTATGTCAGCCGTGGCTATGTTGAATAGTAGTGGAATTAGTGGGTCTCCTTGTGGGACGCCAATTGTCTGGTCTATGGGGTCGGAAATTGTATTGCCATCGTCAATTGTTACTTGGTTGTTGTGTAGAATGTTCCTAACCACGGCTGAAATGTAGTTCTTTCCTATCATGGCTTCTAGTTTCTTGGTTATCATGTCCCTGTTGATGAAGTCGAACGCCTTTGTAAAATCAATAAACACACTATACAGCTTCCTCTTAGGAATCCTCAGGGCGTCTTCTATGTCCTTCTGTACACATTCTATTGCTTGTGTTGTCGATTTACCACGTCTAAAGCCAAACTGGAAGTCTGGAATCTGGGAGTCGGTTATCGATGTTAGACGCGATGTTATTAGTCCTGGTGCCAAGGATGTTTTCTTGTTACAAAAAAAGGCAATGCGCATAATTAAAGGCTGTGGACCTTTCCAATCTTGTAGTCCGTTGTTTGCTGAATTTCATATTTTAACTTTATCATCACTTTATGTATATTTCAACTTGGTTTATATCTATGTGAATTTATCTGCTAATATCCAACAACATGATGTTCATAACTATAACACACGAGGTAGTCATAACCTAGTGGTACCTAGATGTCGACTCCAAATGACGCTTGATAGTCATGTTGCTGTTGGTATAAAACTATACAACAAGTTGCCAGAAAGTGTGAAATCACTAAATAATGTAAATATCTTTAAGAAGAAAATTAAATTTGTATTGCTAAAGAACAACTATTATACTGTTAAGGAACATCTTGCTCTTAATTGGACTTAACTCTCTATGTTGGACGAAGCCTGATGCATGTAAGTGTTTAATGGCCAATAAATATTATTATTATTATTATTATCTTGGTGAAAACTTTATATAGGGTACATTGGAGGGCAATACCTCTATATGAGTTTGTGTCGTTTGTGTCTCCCTTTCCTTTGTACAGGATTTTCAGTGTAGATTTTCTCCAGCTGCAGGGGATGCTTCCCTTTTTCATGCATTCTGTCATTAGTGCAGCCCATACACTGCTAAATGTGGTTGACGTCTGCTTCAGATGTTCATAATATATGTTGTCTGGTCCGGCTGCTTTATGGTCTTTTGTCTTAAGAATTGCTTCATGGATTTCTTTCTCCGAGATCGGTTCTATGTCGTATGTTGCGTCAGTTCCGTATGTAGGTCTTGTGTCTTTCGCTTGGAGAATCGTGCTGAAGTGTTGTGTCCAGGTTGTGATAGGTATGTTCCGTGGGAATTTTGGCTGCTTTGCTTTGAGTGCTTGGAAGGGACCAATAAATAACAAAAGGTTAATAACGTAAGTCTACTGTAAAAGATTAAAACTTGAACTCATTGTTAAAACATTCATTCATATTATAAAATGGATTGTTCTTCAACCAAATTTTGATTTTGGTTTTGAATTTACTCCCATTTAGGCCCTTTATGGTGTCAGGAAGCTTGTTAAAAACTTTTACAGCATTAAACACATGATTTGAATTTAAATGCTGTGTCTAGAAAATGGCATTTGAATGGCATTATTATGTCTAGTGTTGTATGCATGAATACCACTCCTAAGTTCATAATTTGAGAAATTTTTCTTTAAAAACATTAAAAGTTCAAAAACATTCAAGTTATAAGAATCCCTTCTTGTATAAAAAGTGGTCTACAATGTGATAATAATGACGACCCAGTTATTAGTCTAATTGCCTTCTTCTGTATCAGCAGTACATCTTTCAACCCAGAGCCACATCCATAGAACAATAAACCATAACTCATTACACTCTCGAAAAAAGCGAAATAGGCTTGCCTCAGATAGTGCCAGGGTAATTTTTTTAAACTCGATTCCTTAATAGGTACACTACTCTCGATAGTCTACAGCAGACATAGTCAGTATGAGCAAGCCAGCTTTATGTGCACTGTGTCTGCACCAGAGCTTCAGGGTCATAGTGCAAGTTTTTATAAGCTTCCAAACATGACACTGAACCTTTTCAGAAGAAACTGCCGTCTTTTGGACTGTGAACTGAAATCATTTTATACAAAAATTTAAGGCAAAACTTGCTAAATTGCGAATAGCATCAAATTTCTGTATTTGAAGTAGAAATATTTCACATTACCTGCATTCTTGGCAATAACCATAGCTGCCGTGGGGAGGAAAAAAAGTCTGTCTTTTCATAAAATTATTAAAATATGAAGGTGAGAAAAAAAAAATTTGTGCACATGATGAACATAAGCCTAGGCCTATATGTACAACTGTGTAGAAAAAATTTCTTTACCATGCGTAATTGCCCACACTGTGAATTTGTCAGTCAAAGATTGGTGTTGAAGTTCATTTTTTGAGCAGGAGCCCTTTCTAGAGCCCTCTTACTCTTAAATTAAGACTTTGGTATAGTCAAGAAATCTTCTGCAGATAGCCACATCCTCAAATAAAAGGAATCCTGCGACAATAGCCTGTTGTGAATCCTCAAATAAAAGGAATCCTGCAACAATAGCCTGTTGTGAATCCTCAAATAAAAGGAATCCGCGACAATAGCCTGTTGTGAATCATTCTAGTATGACAGCTGCCTTATGAAAATTGAAATTTTAGTTTTCGTACACAAAAAGATCATACTTTGGAGGCCAGCAGCTCATTGGAAAGCTGTATTTATTTGAAAGCTGACTGTCCAAATCCCATATCTATACAATGCTTCATTGAGGAGAAAACGGCTTACTTAAAAACAATGAAATACCTTAAAACAATGCTTGCTTCCTCCTCTTAGTGAGTAGGCATGCATCTCCCTTCTCAGACAGCTGCACCCTGCTGAGTCGTCAACACCTCACATTGCGTAACATTCTATTGGCTTATCATATTAGTATAGTATAGACATTAGTGAGTAGGAGTGGGGGGCTAGGGTGCCACAAGTATTTTTCTTTCCCCCAGATGGGATACAAGAATGTTGGGCGACTACATTTGGGGATTGGTGAGGGACAGCCCACAGAACAGCCCAGAAGACCACGATAACAACTTCATTTTTAACTAGTTGATTGCCAAGACTGTAGTGTTGAAACTTATCCCATTTTATATACCTGCTTGATTTATGTAGGAAATATGGAGGAAAAAAAACTGTGACAAACAATAGGATGCCCATCTTACTTGCCACTTTTCTCTGTAGGCCCATTTAATAAGTAGGCCTATGTATATTTTGCGAGAGCCCTATCTCCTCGACATTACAATTTTCTTTTTCTGGAAATCAACACGTCATTAAATGCACTCATTAAGAGGCAAAACTAGTAGTATTTTAAACTTTTTCATGTATTTACATTATTACTAGGGCCCTGATTTATTGGTGAAATAAAATGACTGATTTCGGTGTTAACTTCCTTCTATTTTGGTGGGTATTTCGTGAAATAAATTACTTATACTACATTGGGAACATTGCGCAATGATAAACTTTGTTTCTTTATTTACATAAACTAACAACCCCCCCCCCCCATTTCTATATTCTTCTGCCCTTGTATGAACTGAAGTAACTTTCGATTTAGGCATGATTAGAGTTAATGTTCAAATATAATGACGAGAAATATTATCGTAATTTCTACTAAACACCATCAGATAGCCATTTGCAAACAGAAGTGCCAAACCATACCACTGTGGATAAAAGACGAAATCTGTTGAATAGAAGTAACAAACATTCTACACTCTTCTGCTGTAATCGATCATAGGCATCGCTAACTTGGCAAAGACATAGTAGGAAAGGAGTGTACTCAACAGTACCAAATACTCTATAGTATTTGACAGTACAAACCAGGTCACAGACAATCTTTGCGTAAATCCTGCAATCTTTGCAATCGATCACAAATATCGATGTATCGGCAAATCTCCATTGCCACAGAAACAGCATAAAAAAGCATGCTGCTAAGAAATAAAAAACACAATATTGTGATTTTAAGGTACATTTTCGTGCTCATTTCTCACTTTACGGACAGAAGGAGCATATTTCGCACTTATAGACACATTTCGCGGAATCGAGTAAATTTCGCAATATTTCGTGGATTCAATTTGGTTTATATTGGTATTTTAAGCACATAAAAGCTAAATATAGCTAAGGGAGGTTGTTTTCTAAAATTTCTCGCTTATCGTTGTTACCAAAAAATACGGCCCCTAATTATTACGCATAAAACACGCCAGCCATATTATGGTTCTGAGCGAAGCAGGATACCATTATTGTCCTCCTTGTATAATGCCGCAGCAGGCGAGGTGCCTTGTACCCACCTCTGCATTAAGATAAGTTATCTGCAGATAACCTAAATAATGCATAATACTAACCACATAGTTAAGCGCGCGAAGTGGAGGCAGCAGCCTTAGCGAAGCGCCCTTGCATTTTCGAATAATGTACGATACACTGTTTGTAGGTTTCGAAAATGTGCCATATATATCTCCGAGGTTTGTCGTATTGGTCAAACTGATACCCAGAATTCTAAGTCAAGTCGGTAACATGGCCATCAGTTATGTTATGATAATGAATTACGTATTTTAAGGTAAGAGAATTACAGGATGTATTCTTAGGCTATATATTAACAAAATTCGCACCTAATTATAATCCTTGCACCTATACCAATGCCAGCCTTAGAAGGGAACCTCATTTAAACAAATAGCACGTGTACTGCCAGCTGGCGGAGCTGTGCATCGGCCGCGGATTACATCACATAGTTCCAAGTAAAATTACAAAAATCAATTTGTTTTATAGCCTACCGTATTAGGGTAATTCCATGCCAAATCATCCAACAGTGGTTGCATGACCATTTTAGAAAAAAATAATTTTTGTATATGAGTTCATACATGTTTCAAGATATCAAAACAAGTTTTCAAAAATATATTTTGTCCTTGGTTTCCCAGGAGTGTCCATTTTTCAATCCTGGTGTAACACATTTTTTGCGAATGTAGCTGATTACAAATATATTCAAAACTCAACAGCCATAAGAGTTAGAAATTTGAATTAAGAACCATTTTGTAAGTAATGAAGCGTACTTTCAGAAATACTTTATTGTTTTCTTAAACACAAAATTCTTCGAATGAAAATATGAGTTTGAAATTCGGGTAAATTTTTCCAAAAAAAATCACTTTTTGGGCCAAATTTTATATGAGAAGGAAGTGATTGAAAACGTTCAAATTTTTGTTATGTTCAAACCTGCATGTGATTTGTCTGTGAGGAAAAAATCAGGATCTAAAAATACATCCCTTATTTTTAAACTGGCCTCGAATATTACCGTTTTTCAGATTTTGACTACTTTTGGGCTTAAATATCTCTGGTGGGTACCCTTCAAAAAATCTGAAAATTTGTGTAAATGAAGCCTTTCATGTGCTTAACACACAGTTAAAGTTTCTATTTTTGGATCCAACTCCTTCTATTAATTTTATAGAACTGAAATATCACACTTTTTAGGGTAGCGTATTTGGGAGAAACTACATATAACTCAACAGCCATAAGAGTTAGAAATTTGAATTAAGAACCATTTTTTAAGTAATGAAGCGTACTTTCAGAAATACTTTATTGTTTTCTTAAACACAAAATTCTTCGAATGAAAATATGAGTATGAAATTCGGGTAAATTTTTCCAAAAAAATCACTTTTTGGGCCAAATTTTATATGAGAAGGAAGTGATTGAAAACGTTCAAATTTTTGTTATGTTCAAACCTACATGTGATTTGTCTGTGAGGAAAAAATCAGGGTCTAAAAATACATCCCTTATTTCTAAACTGTCCTCAAATATTAGCGTTTTTCAGATTTTGACTATTTTTGGGCTTAAATATCTCTTATGGGTACCCTTAAAAAAATCTGAAAAATTGCATACTAGAAGCCTTTCATGTGCCTACCACACAGTTAAAATTTATATTTCTTGATTCAACTCCTTCTATTAATTTTATAGAACTGAAGTATCACACTTTTTAGGGTAGCGTATTTGAGAGAAACTACATATATGTGATAGTGTTATATTTCAGTTCTATGAAAGTAATAGAAGGAGTTGTTTCTAGAAATAGAAATTTTAACTGTGTGGTAGGCACCTGAAAGGCTTCTTTTATGCAATTTTTCAGATTTTTTGAAGGGTACCCATAAGAGATATTTAAGCCCCAAAATAGTCAAAATCTGAAAAACGCTAATATTTGAGGACAGTTTAGAAATAAGGGATGTATTTTTAGACCCTGATTTGTTCCTCACACACAAATCCTATACAGGTTTGCTCATAAAAATCTTTGAATGTTTACAATCACTTCCTTCTCATATTAAATTTGGCCCAAAAAGTGATTTTTGTTTTGGGAAAATTTACCCGAATTTCAAACTCATATTTCCATATGAAAAATTTTGAGTTGAAGAAAACAAACTATTTCTGAAAGAAAGCTTCAATAATGATAAAATGATTCATAGTTCTTATTTGTAACTCTTATGGTTGTTGAGTTATATGTAGTTTCTCCCAAATACGCTACCCTAAAAAGTGTGATATTTCAGTTCTATAAAATTAATAGAAGGAGTTGAATCAAAAGATAGGAATTTTAACTGTGAATTAGGCACATAAAAGGCTTCTTTTATGCAATTTTTCAGATTTTTTGAAGGGTACCGACCAGAGATATTTAAGTCCAAAAGTAGTCAAAATCGGAATAACTCTAATATTTGAGGACAGTTTAGAAATAAGGGATGCATTTTTAGACCCTGATTTTTTCCTCACAGACAAATCACATGTAGGTTTGAACATAACAAAAATTTGAACGTTTTCAATCACTTCCTTCTCATATAAAATTTGGCCCAAAAAGTGATTTTTTTGGAAAAATTTACCCGAATTTCATACTCATATTTTCATTCGAAGAATTTTGTGTTTAAGAAAACAATAAAGTATTTCTGAAAGTACGCTTCATTACTTACAAAATGGTTCTTAATTCAAATTTCTAACTCTTATGGCTGTTGAGTTATATGTAGTTTCTCCCAAATACGCTACCCTAAAAAGTGTGATATTTCAGTTCTATAAAATTAATAGGAGTTGAATCCAAAAATAGAAATTTTAACTGTGTGTTAGGCACATGAAAGGCTTCATTTACACAAATTTTCAGATTTTTTGAAGGGTACCCACCAGAGATATTTAAGCCCAAAAGTAGTCAAAATCTTAAAAACGGTAATATTCGAGGCCAGTTTAAAAATAAGGGATGTATTTTTAGACCATGATTTTTTCCTCACAGACAAATCACATGTAGGTTTGAACATAACAAAAATTTGAACGTTTACAATCACTTCCTTCTCATATAAAATTTGGTCCAAAAAGTGATTTGTTTGGAAAAATTTACCCGAATTTCAAACTCATATTTTCATATGAAAAATTTTGTGTTGAAGAAAACAATAAAGTATTTCTGAAAGTACGCTTCAATAGTTACAAAATGGTTCATAATTCAAATTTCTAACTCTTATGGTTGTTGAGTTATGAAAATATTCGTAATCAGCTACATTCGCAAAAAATGCATTACACCAGGATTGAAAAATGGACACCCCTGGGAAACCAAGAACACAAGATTTTTTTGAAAACTTGTTTTGATATCTTGAAACATGTATGAACTCATATACAAAAAATATTTTTTTTCTAAAATGGTCATGCAACCATTTTTAAAAATTTTGGATGATTTCATATGGAATGACCCATTAATAAATGTTTTTTATTTAAAAAAAAAGTAAACAATTTTCTATTATCAAATTTTAGTTCACACTGTATTTAGAAACATATAACTTAGTACAAATAATAAAAACATAATGAATTGAGATGTGCGCATGCGCCATTATGTTATAATTCAGTTGATCACTGTTATCTTGCTGCAATTAGCTATCACTCACTTGTTTTCAAAAGTCTATTATAGTATAAACTTAGTATAGTTGAAGATAATAATCATGAATATTCAGAATATATTTGTGAAACATCCTAAAGGAAGAATATTGAAAAGCTGTGAAAAACTATAGTTTTGAATGTGTTTATGAAGTTTTGTGAAAAGTATCCAGATTTATGGCCGAGTGCACCATTCTCCGGTTTTCTCAGCCGTTTCGTTACCGCGGTAAACGCAATACCGGGGTATTCTCAAAATTTCTGTGCACCAATGCTTGGAAATATCGTGGTTACTCTGCTACGAAGCCATTCCCACTAGTTTCTTTCTTTCTTTCATTCTCTCTCTCTCTCTCTCTGCACGTCTGCCAGTCACGGTGGCTCGCGTAGGCTAATGGTTTTCCAAATTCAATTTATTTGTTGCCTTATTATTCAATAAAAAGATGTTCATGAAGATAAAAGGGAATATTATTTTGCATATAAGTTATATGTAGTCTGAATTCAAACTTTGAATTCAAGCACCATAGTTACTGTACCAATCGTGAAATGAGCTGGTTAAGCCTACTACTAGTTTGGTTGAGGTGAGAAAGGAAGGTCATTTCTATCGATGTTACAGCACAGTATTTGCAAAGATATGTACCATCGTTCATTCTTCAAATAGATCCCACCTGTCTGTACATTTCAATAAAATAACATTGATGTTTTAAAGAATTCTCACATGTGTGCAATCAAAGGCAAAGCAACACCACGAAATCTCTGCCTCGCTTTTATTCCCATACGACTAACTTAGTAGAAATTTTAGGCACAAAGTCATGTGCATAGCCATGAAAGGGCTGTTATAATTATGTTCGTGTACGTGCAGGTATGATAAATTGATTACATACCCTATATACCGATACACAGGCTATATCGTGATGCATGCAGTCATTCACTTAAACTTGGCATAGGACCACTGGTTTTCCATATTTCATTTATTTGTTGCCTTATTGTTCAGTAATAAATGTTCATAAGGATAAAATGGAATATTATATTGCGTATATATGTCGTCTGAATTCAAACACCATAAATACTGTACTAATCATACTAATCGTGGTTATGCCCACTAGCCTACTCAATGGACCTGGTTTGGTTGAGGTAAAGCCGCGTTCACACCTGTGCAACGTTGCATGCGCACAAGAGGCTTGCGCCTGGCAGGTGGAGATGCAAACCGGGGCATACAACGGTGCAGGGTGAGGCATGCGTGGAATCTGTGCGCACGGACCTCCTTGCGCCGGTGGACGTAGGCGCAAGTAGCTCCCCATTTGAAACGGGGAGCTACGTGCAACAGTCGTGCGTCTTCCAAGGCTCTGCTCTGATTTTTCATTATGGCGGAGTGGTCTAATGAAAAGAATATTGAGTTCGTGGAGGATTATCGCTCGTATCCGTGTTTGTGGATGGCTAGCTCCCCGGACTACAAGGACAGGACAAAAAGGAGCGATTCCTTACAGTTTCTAAGGGACAAATACGCTTTGGGAACAACGAAAGCGGTGCTAAATAAAATAAAAAGCCTCCGATCATACTTTCGTAGAGTCCAGCAGAGTAGAGCAGTGGTATTATTTCAATGAATAGACCTTTTTAGGCTTTTTAAACAAACGAGTTTAGCCGTCTTCATAAAACATAATAATGGACACTAATATGACACCGAAAATTGTTTATAATTTTGACAGAGTTATTCTAGTTCTCCCCCCCCCCAAATAAGCAAGTAACTATTCCTTATATTGGCACTCGAAAAATAGCATAAACAATTGAGATATTTACCCTTTTTAATGACACAATTATTCAATTAACTTCCTATCTACTAAAATAAGTTGACTGAAATTGTTTCTATATATACATTTCCAAGTATTTCAGACTGCTCAAGTTTCATTTCCTGCGATAGTTACAATAAACAATAACACGTGTGAATTGATTCAACCGAGGGAAGAACTGAGGTCAATGATAACAACGTTGCTTTTGTTTTGGAAAGCAGAAGCCAAGGCGGACTTGGTTACATCAGTTAACATAAACACTGACTTAATGGTTTATTCCTTTGATGCCGCCTGCCCATGCAATGAATAGCTGCACTATACAAAGACAAAGAACAAAGCGATATATAGCCTACATTATTAATTTCAGTGCGTTGTATAAATTTATTTGCATTACATCTTTTCTTAAAATGCACTAATTCACATTTATTTATTTTCTTTTGTATTAATTAGAAAATCTATTTAAAAATAGTGTTTTTCTGCAAAAGTCCTCTTTAGCCCCTAGTCTAGTGGTTGCTGACTACAGACCCGCAACTCTGGGTTCGAACCCCGGTACCTCCTCAAATTTTTCTGAGGTAGGGCCAACTGGAACGGGGTGCATTCAGTCTCGTGACACCAACCGAGGAGCTAATTCATAAAGAAGTAGCGGCTTCGGTTCAGTAAGCTATCAACAACTGCAGTAGGATTCGGCATGCTGACCACATGCCCTAATCCTGCCAGCTACCTATTCAAAATGTGACAATTATTTAGAGGTGTACATATTCTGATTTTAGCTTGCCTGCCCCATTCAAATTCTGAAACCAGTCACAGCTTTTAACTTGTATGACTTGAAAGCAAGCCAGATTACAACGATGATAAGAAATACTGTCGCTATGAGTCACAAGCTCTTCATAACTTGGTGGGTTGCACAGGACCTAAGGAAACTGCAAGGCCTGGCGGAAAGAATATGAAACTGGGTATAGCAGTGCACTGGTAAGTCGTGCAGTTACGTAGTTGAGGAACTTCAGATGTGTTTAGAGAATTTTACCCTGAAGGAAGCCGAGGAGAAACTAAAATGTGGACAGTTTGAATTATCAATGAACAAAGGTACTAGACCGGCATGGGAAAAATTTTCAAACATTTTCGAGAAAACATCATAAAATCATTAATAACAATAACAAAAATCCCTTTAGGCAAGCCGACAAGCTGAGGTAGATTTCGAAGTACTTTTGTTTTAATTTACTGTCGCTGCGTAGCACTCTTCTTCTTTAGCCTTGGCATGACAAACCCGCAATAATAACTGCAAAAAAGAGGAAAGAGAACTTTTTCAAACATTCAAATCTCGCCTTATATGAGAACTATCAAGAAACTAGAGCTTTTCAACGATACCCCACAAGACGTAGTTTCGAAAATTTCGAATTTCCATCCCCATACCCCCACCCCCACTCGTACTCCCAAAACCCCCGAATCGTTGGTGTCACTGTGAACTCCATAAGGAGTACTCTAATTTATTCAATCAAAGTTTCCCTCTATACTTCATAGGGGCCGAGATATAAATGTTTTAAAATTTCAACCCCCTCCCCCGACCACCCTCTAAGGCCAATATTGCTCATTAACGAACTTGTCTGAACTATTGGGCCTAGAAATAACATAACAAAATTTGATTCAAATATCTTGAAAATTACGGCCGCTAGCGTGTAAAGATATATATGCATATATATAAATATATATATATATAAATATATATACAGTGAACTCTCGATAATTCGGACCTCAATACGCCGGACTTTGGATAAGTCGGACGGATTCTTGACGATCCAGACCCAGATCTACAGTCATTCTACGGCCATTTCAAGACTGCAAGAGAAGTAATTGTTTAAAAGCAACAGAAAAAGTGTACACAGAAGAACATTTACAGTGTCTCTCGACCTAAATCTCCTCAGAAAAATATGCTCAAAGTTCCCACATCAATCATCGTGTCCTAATAACGTAATAGTGTGTATTTCAGACTCTGACTAGTGATCTTATTATAGTACTGAAGTGTTATTTGTTTTTGTTCCAATTGTAAGTTGCCTATATTCTGCCTCATACATTTTTCTTGTGGCTTAAACACGAAATTTCAATACTTAGATATCATTTCCACATTCCCCCTCCATAAGCCGGACATTTCATAACTCGGACAGACCCCTGCCCACTTTATTCCGGTTTATCGAGAGTTCACTGTATATACATATATATATATATATATAAATATATATATACATATACATATACTGTATATAAATATAAATATCACAATTTTTTAACAGGCGGTGTTTCGTACTTAGGGAGGCATGAAACGTAACAATATGAACGAATTTTTTGAAAGTCATTAGGTAGATTTTTCTTCGAAACCTACCTAATAATAAAAATAATAATTGTGTTAAGACGCTAAAACGATTTTTAATACTTTATTCACCTTTTATTTATCTGCATGGTGAATTTCTTCTACTAGCATGTAGAAAAGCAAGAAAGTATTACCTACACTCAGCAACTACAGTTGTTTAGCTGATAGGAATGTCGCAAGCTTATTCTGACTTGCCTAGGCTGGGTTTGACCTGACCCATCAGGCTTAAAGAAACCTGCCTGCTTCCTAGCTATGACGCTGGCAACTTGCTTGCCTGGCGTTCAAGCTAAAATCGAGATTTGTACACCTCTGCAATTATTACGCTCATATTATTGGTAATTAATAATAAATAAAATTATATTTGGAAGAAAGCAGTTCGTTCGTTGAAAATGCCACTGTTCGAAATAGTACCTACTGGTGATCAGAGTTGTTCCTACTGCGTACATTTTCGAACGATATTCTGGAAATGAAAGATTGATTGCCATGACCAATTTTACTGCTGTTTGACTTTCATATTTTTGTGAAAGGTCAACTACATTGCCAACTGTGTGATTACAATACAATTGAATTTTCTTCTTACGGTTTCGTCTTTGTCGCAAAATAACAACAGCTGCAGCAGCAGCAGCTACGGCACCTAAATCCAAAGCGGACATTTCATCTGCGCACTTCTAGCAGGTGTGAACAGAAAGAGGTATGCGCCTACAATAATGGAGCCGCAAGAGACTAGGTGCATGCGTGAGCTTGCACCGTTGCATGCGCAGATGCACTGGAGAGGCACGGCAACTAGGCGCAAGGCGCACAGGTGTGAACGCGGCTTAAGAAAGGAAGGTCATTTCAATCGATGTTACAGCACAGTATTTGCAAAGATATGTACCATCGTTCATTCTTCAAATAGATCCCACCTGTCTCTCATTATTTATTATGTTCAATTAGCTTTTGGCCTAGGTATCGAAAATATGATACATTACGCTGATCTCCATCTTGGAAAGAAACCGCGGTTTTCTCACTTTACAGCTCCTTCATGGCCGGTTTGCATCTTACTGCTGTAAAAGTCGAAACCGAGCATGGTGCAACGAAAGTATGACTTTACCGGGGTAAACTAAGCAACTTTACTGCGGTATTCTGAATACCGAGGTTGGTGAACTCGGCCATTAGCCATTAAAGATCTTGTTAATTTAACGTCCGAATTTACTGGTGTTTCTGCGAATACTGTAAACTCTATTTGTACGGAAAAACACAGAACTGGAAAAGTGTCAACACCTTCAAAGACAAGGAAACGCGAGAAAACTGTGCTTGAAACGAAGTGTGATGACTTTGTAAGAAATGCTGTGCGTCGTAAAGTGCACCAGTTTTTCTTGGACAATGAATTGGGAAGGTGCTAGCGGTTGTTAATAGTGATACAGACTTACCTGATCAGACTTACAGATCAAGTTTTAGTATTCTATTGAAGGAGATTGGGTTCGAGTAACTTACGTGAAGAGGAACAGGGCTTTGGAGAAGAGACTATCTTCGGGAAATACGCAATGTAAGACAGCAAGGTCGTAAAGTGTACTATCTTGATGAAACGTGATTCGAACTCGGGACCCCTAGCAATAGAGCTAGGAGTCTTAACGCATTATGACATGAGCGATTGTTGAGCAGTGAAGGAAGATTTCATATATTTGAGTTATTTTAGTGTTCATGAGTGCTAACGAAAGAATCAGTTTATATAATTTTTAAAGGCTACATTTTGTTAGTTTTGAAAAGAGTAGTGTTGGTGCAAGGGGATTTTTCTGCATCAATTGAGCCATGTTTTATGTTATAATAAATGTTTTTTAAAATTGTCATATATTATGTATGGTGTCATATATTATGTATATATGTGAAATATTTTGTTTTCTGAAATGTTCTGTTGTCATATGTACAGCGTTTTTTATAATTGTGAAATATTATGTTTGGTGCAAGGGTATTTTTTTGTGAAATAGCCTATTTTGTTGCAAGTGTCGTTGTTATAATTCCGTGAAATATTATGCTTGGTGCAAGGGTATTCTTTTATTTTAAAATATTTTGTTTTTTTATAATTGCTTTGGCATTAATAATAGTGAAATAATGCTTGGTGCAAGGGTCTTTTTTATTTTAAAATATAATTTCTTTTTTATAATCGTTCGCCATTGTTTTTGTGTATGGTGCAAAGGTCTTTTTTTATTGTGAAATAGCCTATTTTGTTGCAAGTGTTGTTGTTGTTGTTGTAATTCCGTGAAATATTATGCTTGGTGCAAGGGTATTTTTTTTTATTTTAAAATATTTTGTTTTTTATAATCACTTTTAATAATAGTGAAATATAATGCTTGGTGCAAGGGTCTTTTTTATTTTAAAATATAATTTGTTTTCTTTTATAATCATTCCCCATCGTTTTTTGTAAGTGTGAAAGATTATGTGGCGCCGATTATGTTGGCGTTGGTGCAAGGGAAAATCGTTTTAAATGAGAAATATTATGTTGGCTCTGAAAAGAGCTGTTTTGGTGCAAGGGTATTTTAATTGTGAAATATTATGTTGGCCCTGAAAAGAGCCTTTGGTGGGGGGGGGGGGGGGGAATGTTCATTTCTGCAGCATTAATTAATTATTCGGAATTCTTCTGTACACACCATTCAAGTCTAATATTAGTTTCCCGGCAATATCATAGTAGGATCTCTTTCTTCTTCTTTCCCAGCTTTCGTCCCAATACATGTAATAGTATCTCATAGTACGATCCATAAACACAGTGAGCTGCATTACCGGCGTTGAGTAGCGGCCGGCGGGTGGCTAGGAGCGGCTGGCGGGATAGGGGAAGAGGTCAGGCGGGGAAGAAGCCGGCGGGCGAGTATGGAGTGGAAAGGCAACTAGGGTGAGACCAATTTTACTCTTATTCCAAGCTATGTTCTATTTTCGAATGCATCGAATTATTTTTCCAAATTTATAATGAAACGTTTGTAAGCATTAAGCCGCTCGGTTAGTTCAGAACACAAGCAGTGGTGTCAAATACGTATAGTGCGCTCGCTCCGCCCATGGCTTAGTAATTCAATTTCAGTCCAGTACTTCGCACGCTTTTCTTTACATCAGGTTCTCTTCTTAGGCTGGCGGAGGGACACAATTTCAACATTGTTTCGTCTCGTAAAAATTAAAACTATAATGTTGAGGAGATAAGGCTGGACCCTGGATATTTCTTAAACATATATATTAATGGCTAAAGACAAATATAAGGTGCCAATTAGGCTCCGCCCATTGCGTTGCTATGGCGACAGCACCTGACGGCCGGCGACCATCCGACCGTTCCCGAGCTCCGCGCTGATTCACTTGATATTCCCTACCCCTTGTACTAAATATTGAAAATATGATTACAATGATGCGAGAGTGCCCCTTGTACCAAATATTCAAAATACGAGAGAGGACGTACTATGATATTGTGCAGGGAAGAGTTTTAGATTTAATAGGTTTGATACCCAAACAACAACTTCGTTCATAAGATATTTAATATATAGGGCCTACATCTGTCCCATTTAAAACTTCTCTAGAACCAAAAATGCTCTTTTCAGAACCAACATAACATTTCACAATTAACTTATATAAAACAATATCCTTACTATTTATCATGTATTTCACATCTCTGTAGTAAATAGGCTAGAAGAATTCTCAATTTTTATTGCAACGATCACTAATGGCGTAGTGGTTAAAGCGATAGACTATAACGCTAGTGACGTGAGACTGTGATGACGTGCTGTGCTTGAGCTCCGAGAATCTTTATAGTTTTCAATATTAATTAGCTAATATCTGAGTTATAACTTTTAAATATAATTGCAGTTTATATACTTTTGTTCCTCAAACATAAATTTTGCAAGTTAATCAAATTAAAGCCTTTATTACTTAACTTACAAATTGCAATAACCTAGGCTTGTAGATATCCGCCATATTGTTACGAAATCAGCTCCGAGAATCTTTATAGTTTTTCAATATTAATTAGCTAGTATCTGAGTTATAACTTTTAAATATAATTGCAGTTAATATATTTTTGTTTCTCAAACATAAATTTTGCAAGTTAATCATTTAAGGCCTTTTTTATTTAACTTACAAATAATTACAATAGCCTAGGCTACTAGCTGTCCGCCATTTTGTTAGGAAATCAGCTGTTCACAGACACGCCTATTATCGTCACTTTAATATTATTATTATTCCTTTGTCTTATTATCATTGTTTCTGATTTTACTAACTTTTTGTTCTTTCTCTGTTGCAGAAATGACTTCCAGCGGGATATGTGGAAATTGTACTGACCATGTAGATGAGGGTATACAGTGTGATTCATGTGATGTGTGGTTTCATTTTAAATGTGTTAGGTTATGTTTGGATGATGTTCCCGATGGAGATTGGCTGTGTAGACTATGCATCAAGGACAGGGAGATTAAAGACCTAAAATGTGCTATTGATTTGTTACAGGACGACGTGAAGAAACTGCAAGCTGAACTGAAGGGCAGAAATGATGTACCAGTAAATTATAATGATGTAAATTGTAACTTGCAGGTTGACCTCATGGAAGGAACTAGTGATGATGTAAATTTTAATTCCAGTTTCGTTTCCTTTGCAGATATTCTGAGAAGGTCTAATCGCAGAAGGAGATCATCCAGAATGAATGAGATAGCAGTGCAGAACCCTCAGCCTGTCAGTACTAACAATAGATTCTCTGTTCTAGATACTGAAGATGATGCTGTAGAAACAGAAGAAGCCCAGCCACCCAGACCAGCTACTACTTGTAGCCCCACTAATAAGAGAAAGATTTTAGTTTTAGGTAGCAGTCATGCCAGACACATGGGATCTGCTCTTCAAGATGCCGTAGGAGACGATTTTCAAGTGCAATGTTTATGTAAACCTAATGCTGGACTTAGTGATGTTGTTTCAGGTATCAAGGGACTGACCAAAGGATTCACCAAGGAGGACCGGGTGGTGATTATTGGAGGAGCCGGGAACAGCTTAGACAGAGATCCGAGCTATTCAGTTGCAGCAGATCTTGATAGTATTTCTGAAGGTAGCATGCATACTAATATAGATTTTGTTGAATTATTCCACAGGTACGACAAGCCCTCGCTTCGATCAAAGGTAAAAGCTGTAAATGATAAGTTGTGGAAATTCTCTAGTGATCATATTAACTTCAATGTTGTTTCTGTTAGCAGCTTAAGAAGGGAAGAGTATACCAGGCATGGACTTCATCTCAACCTTCGAGGAAAGAAGACACTGGCAGCACTGGTTGCAGAGGAGCTGAAGTGTAATGTACTAGATTGTAACAGGCCTATTCCTGTCATAGATGGTGGCTCGACTAGTTTTTTAGGGGGAATCTAAGTGAAAGAATCCAACAGCTTAGGCCTATATGCATATCTAAAGTCAATAATAGTAATACACTAAGGCCTATAGCTAGAAATAATAAATCATTTGCAGTATTTCATCAAAACATAAGGGGGCTTGAAAATAAAATTGAAGAATCTAACTTAGCCATTCAGGATACAATTAATTCTAAAAAACAGGAAATTCAAGTTATTTGTCTAACGGAACACCACTGTGCAGAAACAGATCTGGAACAATCAAAAATTGATAACTTTTCACTATGTTCAAAATTTTGTAGACATTCCATAAAATGTGGAGGTGTGAGTATATTTATCAAAAGAAACTTACATTTCAGTGATATAGACACAAGTTCTTTCTGTAAAGAACAGGATTTTGAATGTTGTTCAGCCAGATTGGATTTTGACAATGATACATTTGTAATACTAACCATTTACAGGGCACCATCAGGTAATTTCAATTATTTTGTAAATCAGTTAGAAAGGGTTCTTAATTCACTGTATAGTACTAATGTAAATATTATACTGTGTGGGGACTTTAATGTAGATTTCTCAATTGCTGGTGAGAAGAAGATCAGACTGATATCTTTATTGGGTAGCTATAATCTAGATTTCATAGTAAACTTTCCAACGAGAATTCAGAACGACTCCCAAACAACAATAGATAATATATTCATAGATATAGAAAAACATTTTAATTTTAAAGTATTTCCAATATTAAATGGATTATCAGATCATGATGCACAAATGTTAGTGCTGAACAATATTAAAGTAAATTCGAACAGTAAACATGCTCATAGTAATATGACTAGAGTAATGAATGACGATTCAATTTTAAATTTCAAACAAGATCTTGCGAATGAAAACTGGGAATCTATGTGTAGGATCAGGGGGCGTATATTTGTGATAGCGGACTGTAAGAGTCCCTAATACATACACGAGATTGAAAATTTAGTTGTGCTTAACACTTTTCGTGCTAACCACAACTAATGAGATCTCTGGAGGAGGACCACCTCCATTGTATTGGAGGAATTGAATTGAATAAGCTTTATAGCATACATCACTCAATGAAACCATGGATATAAGACATAATATTTAATTATAAGCTAAAAACACACGAACGAATACACTTTCACTTGGTTGAAAAGCGTTGAAAACAAAGATAGTAGGTCTTCAGCTGAAAGTATTCTTGAAGATAGCATTTACATATCAATACAATGGTTGACAATCTTCTAGTATGTAGTGTTTGTGTTTGATGTATATGTGAATCCATCTTAACGCATGAGATTGAAGTTATGATTCAAGGATGTGAACATTGTCACCATCTACCATATAAATGATTGAATGAAAGTTTGTAGATAATAGAGATGAAAATTTAGTCTTGAAGTCACATATAATCACATTTGTGAATAAATATATATCTGTCCGTGAAGCGTGACACTTGTAGAAATAGTTTTCAAGACTAGAAACTGAATGTCAAGTCTGATGGATAAGCTATTTAATGATAGCTAAATCGCAACAATAAGATCGATGTTTAATGCGTAGATGTGTGGAAATTGGAATCACTTCTAGTAACACTAATGATTACTTACTTGAAGCGAAGTAAATGTCCTTATTTAGATTGATAATAGCAGAATCTTTATCTGCTATAAGAATGAGAATATGTGTCGTGATGTCCCAGCTATTTAGCAATTAGCAAAACACAACACAGAAACGCCATTTTGCCAGGCATAAATTGAATGAATGAATAAGTACATTTCTTGATGCACTAGAAGTATTGCTTACTTGACGAAGCATATGATAAAGAAGCGTAGAACTTGTAGGATATATTATCCACACAAATAATAGAATGAATGTTGATGATCAGACTATATCACGATAATCCGAAGCACCAAAGAAAACATGAATCCTTTCATGTTTGAGTAATGGATTGTTGAAGTGAAGAAGAAGGAAGTCAAGTCATTGAGCTATATGAAATGCATATAAACTGCTCAAGAAATGTATCCTGAAGACTGGATACAAAAAATAATAATCAAATATGAATAATAACAGACAATGAATAGGGATAATAGCTTGCAAGATAGAAAATGAATGTTATTTAAATAGTAGGCCTAATATGAGTAAAGTTGACTTCAGAAACAGAAAGTGACAAAGAAAGATATCCAAGGCCAACATGATAGGCTAAATCTAATGTTGTAAGTAAATGAATATAGGATGTAATGCAATAACCTAAAATCTAAACTTATAACAATAAAATTAGAGAAAAATGATGAATAGTATACTGCTGTCAAGTTGGCAGCAAAATAATTAAACTTGTACATAGTTTAAAGCTATGATTGAACACTATGTTATCCTATGACAAAGTAGATAGTAAATTAAGTGAATTCCTAAACATAGTGTCACGACATTTTGAGGCAAATTTTCCAAAAAAGAAAACTGCTAATTTACCTAATTCAAGGAATAACACATGGTTAACTGCTGGTATTAAAATATCATGTGCAAACAAAAGAGAGCTCTACCTAAAATATAGAACCAGTAACAACCAAACTCATAAGGAATACTATAAAAAGTATTGCAACACACTGAAGAAAGTAATCAAAGAAGCAAAAAGTAGGCATTTTTCACAAGTAATTGATAAATCAAATAATAAAGTTAAGACTGTATGGAATATAATAAAAAACGAAACAGGGAGAACAAAGGGAAACAATGATTGTACATCATTAATATACCAAGACATAAAACTAGATAATTTATCAGACATTACAAATGCTTTTAATAGTCACTTTATAAATATTGCAGATAAATGTAATCCTATAAATAATATTAACATTAAGGCAGTAGACCTACTAACAAAATCTACAGTTTGGAACCATAGATTTCAATTGAACCTGACTTCTCACAAAGAAATTGAAAATATAATCAAGTCTCTCAAAAGTAAAAGCTCGTCTGGATGGGATGAAATAAGTGGTAGGTTATTAAAAAGTTGCTCATCGGAACTCAGTAAACCTCTTAGTCACATATTCAATTGTTCATTAGAAAATGGAATATTTCCAGAAAGACTGAAGCATGCTATTGTTAAGCCCCTCTTTAAAAAAGGTGAAAAAAATCTACCATCAAATTATAGACCTATATCGCTCTTAACCTCATTTTCAAAAGTTTTTGAAAAAGTCATGTACAAACGCATAATACACTATCTTAATTTGAATGACATTCTTACTTCATCTCAGTTTGGATTTAGAAGTGGCATGTCCACTGAGAATGCTACATTTCAACTTACTACAGAAATACTGGAAGCGTTAGATAAAAAGAAATATGCTCTGGGAATTTTCTGCGACTTAGCTAAAGCGTTTGACTGTATAAATCATGAAATATTACTTCAAAAATTGGATCATTATGGGTTCGATAATTTAACACTTAAGTGGTTCAAATCATATCTTTCTGATAGAACTCAAAAGGTAATAATAAATGGAAATGAATCTAACTTAGGGGTTGTTAAGAATTGGGTACCTCAGGGATCAATACTAGGACCTTTGCTCTTTTTAATTTTCATTAATGACTTGCCCTATAACTTAAGTGACGAATCAAAGGTATGGCTCTTCGCAGATGATACTAGTGTACTTGTAACAGGAACGTCACAAGAACATTTATCAAGAATAGCTACAAAGGCTTTTCACGAGTTAAACACATGGTTTCTAGCTAATAAAATGACACTTAATATTGATAAGACCCATTTTATACAATTTAGAACAAAAAACAGATGTATCTCAAATCTTGAAATTAATTATGGAACACAAATCATACAAGAAATTAGCAATGTAAAATTTTTAGGACTGCAAATTGACCAAAATCTTGACTGGAAGACACACATAGAAATGATAGGTTCAAAACTGAGTTCAGCGTGCTTTGCTTTAAGAATTTTGAATAATATATTAAAACAGGATGCATTACTTGCATATTTTCACTCGGTAATGAGGTACGGGATCATATTCTGGGGCAACTCTTCCCATAGGGAGAAAATATTTAGATTACAAAAGCGGGCAATAAGAATAATATGTGGAAAGAAAAAAAGGGAATCTTGTAAACCGCTATTTGAAAAATTAAAAGTCCTCACTCTTACAGGGGAGTATATATACTCTGTTATGTGTTATGTAGTGAATAATATTGATAAATTTCAAACTAATTTTAGTGTACACGGACGTACTACCAGAAACATGAATGATCTACACAGACCAAATAACTCGTTAAAACTCTTTCAGAAGGGTGCTTATTATTCTGCAGTACAGATATATAACAAGCTTCCAAACAACATTAAATTATTATGTATTCAAAGAAAGAGCAAACCTTTCAAAACAGCTGTCAAGGAATGTTTAATAACTCACACCTTCTACAATTTGGAGGAATATTTCCAGCTTGGATAAATTTGGCAGCTTACAGTTTCTGTAGGCCTATATTATTGTTATAACATGCATGTATTTTTTGATCTGACGTGTTCTATATCCTTGAGCCCCGCTCAACACAGGATCTACAGGACGAGATATCTACATCTACATACATCTACGTCCCGGGATCGAATCTCCGTAGGTGTGAAAATTATTAGGATAGGAATAGGTCCCAAATAGGTAGGTAGGGTGAAGGAGAGAAGGGAGGTTTTTCGGGAAAAGAGGAGAAAAGGGACAAAAGGGGAAAATAAAAAATAAAATGTTCTGTGTTTCTAGTATTTCCGCCGGATGTCTCTGTGCTGCTACTAGTTCCACCATTACCTAATAGATAGGAGAGTTCTTTAACTCAGCGCATTTTCGTGCGCATGTATCGAGAGCATTCCTAAACACAGTGCTGGAATCCATCGGCTCGTCTCCTTTCCAGCGCATGATTCATCACACTTCAAACGCTTCCATCGGTCTTTGGTATGGATGGAAATGCGATTGACCATTGTCGTCTGCTTTTCGGTATAGGGACGTCGTAACTCGTAACACTTAACCTATACAGTATGTCGACACAATGAAGGAAACTGCATTACTGCAATGAATCTTCAGATTCAGATAGTGATAGTAACATTAATATATGACTGGTTAATAAAAAAAATCCCTTTTATAAATTGGCGATTTCTTTCAATTTAAAGAATTTGACATACCGGTATCAAGAACTTTGGAAATTTTACTGAATCAATATCATTTAATTTAACGCAATAAGTTTATTTTTAATGTTTTTTGACGTATTTTATGCTTAATGACAAAATATGCCAAGATTTGGAATTTTCAGTATTATGTTTACATATGGTAATCCATCGGATCGTTCTTATTTACATCGCTCAACGTACTCATCGCATAGCCTATCCATCGGCTTTAAAAAAGCAAATTTTCTCCGATGACTTTAAGAACTCTCCTACAGTCGGCTGACTAACCGTTGGGTACAAGGCAAACCTGTGGGTACAGAACCCTAACAATATAAATGATAAATCGAATAGCATTAGTGTAGAATCATTCAATGAATTCTTTGTTGATCAAGTTAATGAGATAAGTAACTCAATACCTAATAGCAATTATGATTGTAATTACTATCTGAATAATGTGCAAAAGCAGGACGATCAAGCTTTCACATTTAAAGCAGTTAGTGTAGAAGAAGTAAGTTATATAAAGGAATTAGTAAACTTAGAAATAGCAAATGTTTAGATATTTATGGTCTCAATTCAAGCATTCTAAAAATATCTGCCCCTTATATATGTGAAGTACTTGCTTATCTATTTAATCTCTGTATATCGAGTAACTGTCCATTTCCTGATGAATTAAAAAAAGTTAAAGTTATACCAATTTATAAGAAAGGTTGCAAGGAAACTCCATCCAACTACAGGCCTATATCAATTGTACCCATAATTTCAAAACTATTCGAATCTCTTATTCATTCCCAATTGTCTAGTTACTTTGAACAGCATAAAATATTTTCAATGAAGCAATTTGGATTTAGGCCCAAACGTAGTACAGTTGATGCTGTTCTCAGTTTAGTAGATAATGTTATGAATGACTTGGAAGGTGGTTGCCTTGTTAGTTTTAGATCATACGACATGAGTAAGGCCTTCGACACAGTGCAGCATGAATTATTGTGCAAAAAGTTGATATTTTATGGTTTGGATCAAGGATCTGTGAAGCTAATAAAATCCTATCTCTTAAATAGAAATCAGTTTGTATACAAAGATGGTTACTTTTCACAAGGTAAACTTATTCAGCAAGGAGTCCCGCAAGGATCCATACTTGGACCTATCTTATTTAATGTATATATTAATGATCTTCCAAGCAATATAGATGGAGCAGGATTAGATGGGTATATGTTTGCTGACGATTTTGGCCTCAAAGTATCCTCTCCTAGTTCAGAAACATTAGAGAGTTGCTTAATTAATAGCTCCTCAGTACTAAGTGACTGGTGTTCGGCAAATAAGTTATCTTTGAATCTAAGCAAAATATGTGATATTATCTTTAACTTTAGAAATACTACTGACATTGATTTCAGGAAAAGTAAACTAAAATTTTTGGGTATAATACTTGACAAGGGTCTGACATGGGAGGATCACATTGACTATACAGTATCCAAACTTAGCAAAGGAATATACTTGCTGCGCAGGCTAAAGGAAACTGTCGATACCGATGCTCTTCTAAAGGTTTACTATGCTCAAATCCACTCTTTTCTAACTTATGGTATTATTCTCTGGGGTAATAGCTCACAATCCCCCAAACTATTCCTCTTACAAAAGAAGGCAGTTAGAATCATATGTAATACAAGCTGGAGAGCTCATTGTAAGCCTCTTTTCAAAAGACTGAACATCATGACTTTACCATCTATTTACATTCTGTCCATTCTTGTCTACACTCATTCCAACGAAAACCTTTTTGAGAAAAATAGTGAATTCCACAATCATAACACTAGGAATAAAACAAAACTGAGGGTTCAATTGTGCCACTATAGCAAATCCCAAAAGAATTGTAAGTATATGGCCATAAAATTGTATAATTTTCTGCCAACTAGTCTAAAGCTCAAAGGTATTAACAAGTATAAAAACAAACTAAAGGAAATACTTA
Organism: Ectobius pallidus; assembly: GCA_964059195.1. Lineage (NCBI taxonomy): Eukaryota > Metazoa > Arthropoda > Insecta > Blattodea > Ectobiidae > Ectobius > Ectobius pallidus. The sequence goes on from CAXKWD010000008.1 coordinate 43,932,345, forward strand.
TAGCTGAATGCCTATATGATGTAGACAGTTTCTTTTCAATAAATTTTGGCCAATATATTACATAAGTAATACTGACTCTATTGCAGCTAGCTCACTCAAAGTAACCATAATTGTAAACGGGTATTTTGTATAAATTGTATATAATAATTGATGACATGTGATTATTTGTTTTTAAACATTGACCAATGTATTACATGAGTAATATTATTTATACTGAAAACACTTTTATTATGTATTCATATTAGTATACACTGCATAAAGTTAAAATTTTATTGATCATGTGTATATTTGTGTAGAAATAGTAGTTTAATTAATGTACAATTTGTAAATTCATGTGTGATTATTATCTTATATGTTGACGAAGTTAATGCTTGTTATTGTAACAGCCAAATAATGAATAAAAATCTTGAATCTTGAATCTTGAATCCTACTCTCGAATTTTTAATATTTGGTACAAGGGGCACTCTCGAATTATTAATATTAAGTACAAGGGCTACTCTCGCAGTTTTAATATTTGGTACAAGGGGCACACTCGCATTTTTAATATTTGGTATGGTCGGGAGTGTCGGCGACAATATACAAGGATAGTTTGGTCACCATGTTCGCTGAGAAACAAAATGCGAATATCGAGTGGGCGGAGCCTATTTGGCACCTTATATTTGGTTTTAGCCCTTCTCTGTATTAATGAGTATATACATTATATTCTCGAATATATTATTAATTTCCTTGAGAAATATTAATGTTATGAATATGATCTTGATATTTTTGAACTCAGATGCCAGAATTATATAAGAACCATGAAAAAACTGGAACAAGAATTTGCACAAAATTTGTTATATATATATATATATTAAAATGTGCATATGTAAGTAGCAAAAAACATCACTTACATCTTTTTTCCGAGGCTGTCCAGTTATAGATTCTATTACGAATAAAAATATTAAGGTAACACAGCACCAAAATATGAACTTCATTTTCCGGCTTTTATTGTTTACGTGTACTCTCGTGTCGCTAACAGCTGATTTCCGCCATTTGTCAATGTTGAACAACACAAGGAACCAAATAGAAATGAAGAAATTTCCCTAAATTCCAAGTAGAATGTATAGTTTTGTTATGTATCCTGTTCTTTTGGCACCGTAAATTTGTAGTCTAATTTTAAAACAAGGATTTGTTATGACTGGCTCAAAATGTTTAAGTAAGAATTTAAAGTTTACAAGAAAAGCGTCGAATTTATAAATCGACATCATTCTTAAAACTATAAAATTGCTAAAATTCCCTGCAATTTGCTATAATAATATAGCAACTAATTTAAGTTCCTGTAATTCCACATCTAACTAACATTTATCATTTTCGAGCCACCATTAATATTATACCGTTATTGAATTACTACAAAATCAGGTGAAAGAACATTTTCACTAAAAAATGTGTCTTCAATCTATTTTCTTGGCCACCCTGCATAGAGTGAACTAGGAACCAATGAGAAACTGCATGATTATTTGTAATGGGACTATGATTGGTTCTTCAAAGGCAACCACATAGGCATTGGAAGCAGCGATATTTGAATTTAAATCCCCCAAACTGTTTTGACGGTTACACGACTGTAGTATGAATTATTCGATTTCAGTCATACCGTAGGATTATTTATTGTTAGTCTGTCACTCGAGGTTTGCTCGGTTCGTTGTTCAAGTTTGGAAGTTGTGGTTCGCCTTGAAGAAGACATAAAGGGAGAAAATGTCATTTCCTCGAGCCAAAATACAGCGCTTCAATGATACGACCAGTGAGTAATACTTAATTACGGTATCTAATTTATGACGTATGGACAGTAACTTTGTATTTTTAGAGTTGTCGAGAATTGCAGAGCATTGACGAAGCCTTTGTCTTTGTTTTATTAAAACGGTGTATGATATCAAAATATTGAAAATTTCACTAATTTTATCTTGGAAGGTTTTTTGAGAAACAGGCCTAGTTTAGTTAAAATCTAAAATGCAGCCTACATACCGGTAATTCGACTAGAGTGTTCTCTAAGACCTGAGTGCAGATTAGAGTAATAACCTGCATAGATGTAACTTAACGTGATGGGAAAAGTACAAAACAAATTCGGCAACCCTGAATTACAGTTAGCCTACTGAGGACATTTAACTTAATTACAAATTACTTTTCAAAAGTAATCAGTACAATTACATTTACCGTACTTATGTAATGGCAGTACAGTAGATAAACTTTCTTGGGATGGTGATCACGCTGCTCCCTGTGATAACTTTGTTTTAGAAACGCGGAAAACAGCCAAATTCTTCAGACCCTGCAGCTTCCATATACCAGTAGCCTATAAGCATCTTACATTTACATGAAGACTCCAAATGTATGTAGCTTACCGTAAAATCGGAAAGGGGATACAAAATTAACCTAAAATTGCACTTTAAAATCACGATCTAGCGGTGGATGATCTGTTGTCGGGCTGGGAGAGTGCGTTGGGTCATGTGGACAATGCTTGAAAGAAAGTTAATGTCTGCCCTGGATCCCCTTCTTGTTTTTCTATATTGGGGGCCTGGACCCCCTGCATACATCCACCAGACCCTCTTCATCAGGAACCGTATTTCCGTATTGGCTACATGGTTCCTTGGGGAAACTGAAGAATCTGCAACACCCTAGCTCCCCATTCTCTGAAAATAGCTACCAATAGTCTTTTTGGTGCAAGGGTCACTTATTATAATCTGGGGGACCAGCCCTATATCCTTAGCCATACAGTTTTAATTATTACTAAATGGAACTACGTTAAAGATGTGGGCAAAAGATAGATTTATGCTGCACCCCAGCTAAGCTCCACCGTTTTGTTAGGTTAGGAACGTTTAAATGTTAGTTTAGGAGCAATATACTGAATAGCACGAGGTTTATTAGGCCTATGTATCACATTGAATTTCTTCTGTGACGAAACCCTAAACCCCACCTTTCCAGGCGGGCCTCATTAGAGAGGAGCCTAGGGTGCAGCATAAAACTATTCAGAGTCAGGAAGGAAAAGTGTATGGCTAAGGAAGAGCGCTCTACCCATAATCTGGAAATATTATTATATTTTCTCTGAAATTACGGTACGGTAGCTGTTTTGGTGCAAGAATCATTATAATAAATTATAGGCTATAATGTGTAGCAGATTCTTCCAGTGCGTTTCTTTTTAAAGCGAAGCTAAAGCGCTGGGAAAAATATATATTGCGACTCACCCGAGCCCCCCACCACTACCGCGTGGAAAGTAGGGGTTTTGGGTGGGGAGAAAAATAATTTATTTTTCCTTTCTTCTCTTTTTTTCCCGTCTCTTTCCACTCTTCCTCTCACCTCCTCGTCACCCTACCTATCTATCGGAACCCCTAGCGTTATAGCTATATCTAGGAGTCTTAACCCACTATGCCACGAATGACAGTTGAGCAGTGAAGAAAGAAAGCTTTCATATATAGGTACTAAGGGTGACTTCATGCATTCGCGAGTGTCAACGCAAGAATAGCTTTTTCAAATTTTGAAATGTTTTGTTTGTTACGAAAAGAGTACTGTTGGTGCAAGGGAATTTTTCTGCATCGATTAAGCCATGTTTTATATCATAACACGGCGTTTTTAAAAATTGGGAAATATTATGTACATTTCGATTTTTTATATTATCAAATCGGTGTTTAAAGATCGTGAAATATGATGTTTGGTACAAGGGTATTTTTTTAATTGTTCGACATTTTCTATAATTCGTGAAATTTTATTTTGTTTGTTATAATGGTAATTGCAATTATTAGAGCAAGCTGCGGGCTTAACACAGCAAGCGGCAGTAGCGGCCGGCATGCGCCATAGCGGGAAGATGCGCGGTAGGCGGTGAGGGGAAGCGGCCGATGGAAAGGGGAGCAGGGTGAGTCGGAAACTATAAACTTGCCAAAGCGCTTTACCATTGCTGCATGAAAACCGTTCTTTTTTACATTTTGCTGCAGCTTCACTTTACCCCCACTCTACTACCCGTGCAGTGAACTCAAATCTCGCTTTATGACTGCTGCACAAACTGTCATGGCGGACTAGGTGATCATCGAAAATATCGTTGTTCAAATTCCCGAGTTCGAACGCCTTCTTCAGCACAGTTAGTATCATGTGATTTTACCTGTACATCATATTGTACAATAATTATTATTCCCATCCCCGTATAATTGTTATTTGCACATGTCTTAACCATGTTAAAGGGATGTAAACATTGCTGGTGTCATCCAGCATGCTCTCAGCTGATCGACTTCATGCCGTTCTGTTTTGTCTGCAGCGGTCGTAAAGCGATCGTGCAACACTCGTAAAGCACTTTACAGTTTTGCTTTAAAAAGAAACGTAAGGTTCATTTCGCCAGTTCCTTCATGTTTTTCTTAGTTGAAGGCTTTGCTCCCAAGCCCCACCACCCCAGTTTTTCCCAGACCCCCTTCACTGGGAGTTTTAAATACAAGACTATTGGCAGTATTGGATAACTCTGTGTGGGAAGAACCAATGTGAGGGGGTCAGAAACTAGTGGGCCATTCAGTGGTAAAGCTGCTTGGGATGTTACCTAGTCTCAAATTATTAATGAACAAACAGCGCTTCGGCTTTGCTGTACAGCAAACTAGGGTGAAAAGAAGTTTCCAATTCAGTTGATTACTAGGGCCTATAACAAATGAAAGATGCGCAAAGTTTTGCATTACATATTGGAATATTCACCAATACTTTTCTTTCGTGATTTACACTTTAGGATGTGGTTGCGTTCACAAAGTTTGCACGTATGCAGTTACTGTCGGGGTTATGAAACTTCCTGTTCGTGCATAATTGGTAGCCTATGAAATCCGTGTACCATACCGCCATCCTGGTCACTATGTTTTGCAACTTCTGATTTGCTTGTTTCTATTCCGTGCCCATCACTGCTTCGGTCATATAGGGGTCATTCTCCAAAAATGGGTTGATTTCAATGTTAGAATTTTTTATTATTATTTTATTTTGGCCCATGCAAATTTTTTTATGTAGGATAGCCTATTTCATTCTGCAGAGTACCGGTACTACTGAGGTACTGGTCCTACTTACCGAGTGGTATTTTGCATTAAATTAACAAGGTTAGAAAATGGCGCATTCACGGAGGTGAGAAAATATAGTAAGAAATAGTAATTATATAGAAGTTAGTGTGAGAATTAGATTAAATTTACTGTAGAGCCAATCCATAGTGACGGGTGTGTAGTGATGTGGGCCGGGAATATTCCCAGTGGGAGGGAACTTATAAAATGGGAATATTGCCGGGAATATTTCTTTTGCCGGGGAAGATTGCCAAAAACTGGGAATTTATGAAAATTTGTAGATTTTTAATGTTTTAACTCTTATTAACAATTGAGGAATCTTAAAACTACGTTAACTAAGCGAGTTCACACATTTTAATCCAAGAATTAACATTCTATACATTAATTCCCTGTATAACCGAGTGGGAATTTATGGAAATAAATGGATTTAATTTAAATTACTAAAGCATTATTAAAAACCCAAGCATTTTGATCAAGTAATTTCCCCTGGGAACTTATGTTCAAACATCTTGGGTCATAAATGTTCAAAAACTATCTATTTTATAAATTTCCTGTTTCTTTGTGCTTTTTCAGCTTTACAATTTGTACTTGTTTGGCCAATAATTGCCAATATTGCCATACTCATTTATAGGCTATATATTTTTTATTTTACCAAATATTTTATGTATAATTTAAAATAGAAAGTAGGAGTGCTCAAATAATAAAAATAGCCTACTTACTAAAGAAGCTAGTTAAGTTCATCATAAACATTGTAATTCTGTATCAAGAGTTATTTAATTACAATGGGCTGCAATGGGGAGATTCAGATCTTTAAAGACAAATAAGGGAATTTTTCCCTCCCTTTTTGGCCCATTGCAAACTGCATCACTGCAGCTTTCAGAGAGGCAGCCATACTGTTTTTTCAGTTGATTTGTTTGCAAACAGAACCAGTTTCATTTGAAGTTTGTGTGAAATTTGTAACATTGAAGTGGAAGGTGAATCAAATAACTTTTTTGCACTCCTTAGCTAGTAAGTGTTACTTATGAAAGTTGTTTACATGGATCGTAACTTGACATTACCACACGCAATCTTGTTGCTAGGGGCGACGGGCGGAAAGTGGCTTGTTGCTAGGGGCGACGGGCAGAAAGTTACTTTACCGCCCGCAAATGCTTATTTGCGAGCAGAAATGACCAAGGCCTCCCCGCTTAAAAAAAATTCGGTTGCCATAAACAACAAAAAATGCGAATCCCTTTCTGAAATAAGCACCATTCTTCAAGACTGTATAACTTATACATAATATTTTCAGGTAATATCACAATTAATATAATTAAATTGATATAAGTAACCGTCGTGCAAAAAATAATCATCAAATAACTTTTTTGCACTCCTTAGCTAGTAAGTGTTACTTACGAAAGTTGTTTACATGGATCGTAACTTGACATTACCACACGCAATCTTGTTGCTAGGGGCGACAGGCGGAAAGTGACTTGTTGCTAGGGGCGACGGGCAGAAAGTTACTTTACCGCCCGCAAATGCTTATTTGCGAGCAGAAATGACCAAGGCCTCCCCGCTTTATAAATATTCGGTTGCCATAAACAACAAAAAATGCGAATCCCTTTCTGAAATAAGCACCATTCTTCAAGACTGTATATGTACATAATATTTTCAGGTAATAGGCCTATCACAATTAATATAATTAAATTGATATAAGTAACCGTCGTGCAAAAAATAGCATGCAACACACGGACCGTAAAGGCATTTACGGGTCTCGAAAACTTAAAAACTGTTTCCTCGACCCGTAGGCCTAAACGTGCCTTTCCGCCCTTGTGTCGCAATATACTATTAATAGGCCTGAATCCTGTGTTGTTTATTGTTGTGTTTGGAAATTAATTTATTGTCAAAATGGTCAAGAAAAAAGGAGCAGTTTGGGACTTCTTTAGTATTAAAGGAAAAGGTGTTGTTTGTAAGTACTGCACTCAAGAATACAAGCATGGATGCAAGCAAGGATGTCAGACTGTTAAAAGTTTCTTTGCAGAGGTGATAACTATAGTAAAGACTATCAAAAACAGTCACATATTAAAAGCATTGTTCGATGAAATTTCTTCTGAGAAAAAATTTAAAGATCGAATATCTCTGAAGTTGCCTGGGCAGACCATATGGGGTAGCCATCTTTTTTGTTTGGAGAGTTTGCAATCGAACAAAGTGGTTCTCCAAAAATTGGCAGTCAATGAAAAGGCTGATCTAGACCCATCCATTAAAAGGAAACTACTATAGACCGTCCCAACCTTAAAAAACAGTATTAGTCTTATGCAGCGCACTGATGCCAGATCTACTCACATCACAAGGCCCGGCACATGATGTGAAAAAGCTCTTAAACCTCGTGAAAACCTCGAGATTTGTTTCTTGTACATAATAATTATTGTAAATCATGCCCTGCAGATAGAACGACGGCACACCCTCCTTCCCTTATTTTCAACCCCCAGGAGTAGGCTAATATTTTCTCTATAGGCCCACAAATCTACATGTTCTGACCAATGTCTACAAAATGTTACACATGTACCCTGTAGAATCAAGTAAAAATTCTACGAGACAATCATTCTCGAAAAAAACACCCCTTGCGAAATTTTCAATCCCTACCATGTGATCTTTTTACTAGTCTACATTCTTTGAACGATTTTTACCAAACTTTACACACAGACCCTATAAAAACAAGAGAAAAATTAGGTGAAGTTAATTTTGGAAGAAGCCACCCCTTAAATGTTTCTACCCCTATTACATTACCAAAATTTAGATATACATTTTTGACGTGTTTTCAACAGATTTTCTACACAGAACGTATAGAACCAGGAGAAAATGGTAGGAAAACTAATTTTGAAACAAACCACATTTTAGATCTTTCACCCCAATTTTGTGATATATTTTTATCTACATCCTTTGACCAATTTTATCAGACTTTATACCAAGAACCTATTGAATCAAGATAAATTTTTAACCAAAGTTTATTTGGATGAAACCACTCCTTAAATGTTGCAACCCCTATTATATAAATGTTATTTAAATCTACATTCTCTGATCAATTTTTACCAGACTTTACACAGAGCTAATAGAACCAGGAGAAAAACTTAGGTAAAACTAAATTTGGAAAAAAAAAGTCCCTTAAATGATTTAATCCCTATTTAATGACGTTTAAATCTACATTCTTTGTCTCATTTTACCAGACTTGACACACAGATAAGCAAGACTAATAGGAATTTCTGTCTCTTTCTTACCTCAACCCCACCATCCATGGTCTTTAGAAGTAATAGGGTCCTTGAGTGTGACAAGTTGTGCTTTCTCTAGGGCCTAGATTTTGAAAATTAAAAGGGCTTCCTCCAAAATTGACTTCGAAGTACAAGTAAAATACAAAACCAGGTGACGCCGGGTCCTTTAAGCTAATAATTTATAAATGTTACATTTAATATTAAATTTCATTTCGATAATATTATTTTTCATTATTATTATTATTATTATTATTGTTGTTGTTGTTGTTATTATTATTATTATTGTTATTATTATTATTGCTATTATGTTGTGTTATAATTTTCAAGAATATAATTATAAAGGGAAGTAATGGTAAAAAAAAATTACCGGTACATACCTTTAAGCCTGTTCACTATCCTCAGGGAATGGTATTATTTCTTCTCAGAGGGCCTTTAGTTTTTTCTTTTCTTATACTATACAGTAAACTTTCTGAACACCCGGTAGCTTCTGCTGTCTCTTTAATTGCCTGGGTAACGTTCATTTTCTTCAAGAAATAATTAAGTATATTTAATACTTTAATTCGCTCTTTACTTCGCAATTTGTCAACACTACGATTTCTATAGTTCCTCTATTCATAATTAATATAAAATATTAATAAATATAAAATTTAATTTAAAAAAACACAAGAACCACTTCACAACAAAGTTAAACTTCACTACACAGCTACTATATAACAATGAGCTCTGAAGAAGACACGATAGTCTTAGAAACATATGAGTACACACAATCTCAAAATAACCAAGTCATGAGCGTGAGAATGCTGAGCTCGGGAAAACTGTGATAATTTATTAATGCTACACGATAGAGAGCTCTGGTTTGTTTTAAATACTTTTTCAGACATCTATAAACATTTCTTCTCGCTTAATCACCAACGTAAAGTCAATACCAAAGTATGTTACTCACTGCCTAACTTTTCTGTGTTGCCGTCCGAGAATTTTCAGGTAGCACTTAATAAAAAAATATATAGCTTTCTTCTTATGTAAAATTTATTGCCGGCGGAAAGGGAGTACTTTCTTTCACCATCAGGCAGTCTAAGAAAAAAATCTTGACTTGTTTTGATTATTAGTTTTCTGTCTATCGAGAGATAAGTTATTAATGTGCAAAAATATTGACTTCCGCCAAAATAACGTAATTATGAAAAATAGGCCTCATATTAATTATTTATCGCTTTACAATTGACATCATTAGAAAGGGCGGAAAATTCCCTATAAGACCTCGCAATCACATTATCACATTTATCATTTTCGGAAAATGGCAACATTGTCGGGATAGAAAGGGACGAAGCTAATTGCAGAACGTACGAGTGCAAGTGAGATGCAAATACTACATTTAACTCAATACTGTCTTTTAAGGCTGGGACGATCTATAGATGATGCTGTGTTTTGGGTTAAAATAGAAAGGATGATACATTTGCTTAAACCAATTGTGGATCTTATCACATCCATTGAATCAAATGATCCACAAATACATAGAGTGGTCAGGAAATTAAACGAAATAGAGAAAAGTATGAAGGAAAACTTACCAACATCACCCATGCAAAAATCTGAAGAAAGGAAAGTCATGGAAAAGTTCATTGAGAGAAAAAATGTTCGCATTGGACCAATCCATCTATCAGCATTTATGCTGGACCCTAAAATGCAGGGAAGTTTGCTCAACCCTACGGAAATACTAGACGCCATAGGTCTTGTTTGTGATTGTGCTCAGCAGATGGGTTTGGATGTCTTAAATGTACGAGAAAGTTTAGCTGACTACAGGGACAAGGAAGGCTTATTCTCAAGAAAGTTTCGATGGGAGGGGATGGACGACAAGGATAGAATTATCAGGCCTCTAACATGGTGGAGGGGATTGAGAGGTACTTGTCACTTGGCAGATGTAGCCATAAGAATATTGGGGGCACCAGTAACTTCGGCTGCCACAGAGCGTACATTTAGTACGTTCTCTTGGATGCATTCCAAGAAAAGAAACCGTCTTTCATCCGAGCGAGCAGCAAAACTGACTTTTCTTTCTTACAACTGGAAGCTTATGAACGCTCCACCACAAGAGAAGAAGAAAGAAACAAGCAAGCAAGCGGAAGGTAACCCAGAGGAGACAGGAGGACAGGGAGAAGATGAAGAAATCCTTGAGATTGAAGAAGATAATGATATTGAATCTGGCAACGATGACGACGAATTTTTTGGTTTTGGAAATGTAGAAGAAAAGGAGACGGATAAAGAAGATTTAATGGACATTGTGAGTGACAGTGATTAAGGGACTTGACAAAATATTGAATAAGAACAGTAAAGATGCTGTAAAATGTCCAATAAACCTTTTCCCTTTCAATAGTTTTAATTAAATTTCTAATACATTTTACATTCTAGTTATGTCTCTGATATTTTTATTCAATCAATTATAATATTCAGGGTTGATAAAAAGCATGTTTTTTTTTAAAAGAAAAAAAAACGTTTTTTTTGTTTAAAACGTTTTATATGTGAACAACAATGTTGGTTGTTTTAAACTTGTTTTTTTAAACGTTTTTTTAAGTTTACAACAATGTTGTTTGTTTAAAAAAAAGTTTAAATTGTTCATTTTGTTTAAATCAACCATTTTAATGTATAGGGCCTATTATTTATATATATATATATATATATATATATATATACAGTTGAAATGTTTAAAACACTTTTTACAATTTGTTTTAAACATTTTTTAGCATATGTTTATAACACTTTTTAATTGGGTGTTAAATTTAATTATGTAGACAATTTACATTTTGTCAATCCAATGACACCCTGTGCTAAGATGTTCAAGATTTACGAGTCGTAGACTAAATAGTATTTGAAAATACATTTTGTACCAGTAGTATTTATTTATGATTTAATAGTTTATTATTAATAAAAAATAATACAAACTACTGTTTAATTACTGCCTTTACTGCTCAACTGATGATTGACTTTCACCATGCTTTACGTGGTCTTAGCTGCCTTACATTATCAAACTTACAAGGAATATCCTACTACAGTGTTGCCAAATTGACACATTCAATATTTAATATTAATAATCTCTTTCTTTAAAAAGGAAGACCACAAAATAGATGGTAGGATGCAGTCAGAAAAAATTGAAATCAATTACTCGAAATCAAAAACTGGAAGCTGGCGACAGAGGATAGAGAAGTCTGGAGGAAAAGGATACAAAAGACACCACCTCACATGATTTTCTGGTATTCTGGCCCTAGTTTTTAGTTTGTTTTCTGTTTACAACACTAACAGGGTGTCACTGACTTGACAAAATGTAAATTGTCTTCATAATTAAATATAACACACAATTAAAAAATGATTTAAACATATGCTAAAAAAACATGTTTAAAACAGATTGTTTAAAACGTTTTAAACAAACTTAAAAAAAACACAAGCCCTTGTTTTAAACACTTGTTTTAAATTCTTGAGTTTTGTCCATTCTGTAGCGATAATCTTAATGATTTATATATAGCGTAGAGCTTTATCACTGGTACTCACTACTAAATTGCGGTATTTTGTTACCTGTTGGAGCGCTTTCAACCGCATGGAGCGGCCATCTTCAGCAACTGACTTCCGTGGTGGTGTTGTTGTTGTTGTTGTTGTTGGGAAGACATTTCTGGATAACTGTATCGTACAGCGCGTGCGATTTGAATTGTAACTGTTCGTTTAGGATGTTGGTGTTGTCTTGTGTGGTGTGTCTGTATATTTCATATTGTTCGAGTGTGTTGAGTGTGTGACCTTTGTGGTTAATGTGTAGGATTTCCATGTCTGTATTGATGTCTGCGTATTCGTGTCCTGTGGTTATTATATGGTTTGCATAGGCAGAGTCTGTGTTTTGTTTGAGAGCTCGTATGTGTTCTGTGTATCGTGTTTTGAAACTTCGGCCTGTTTGTCCTATGTAGAATTTTGGGCAGTCGTTGCATTTTAGTTTGTAGACTCCTGGGTTGTTGTATTTGTTTGTGTGTTGTTTGTTGTCTGTGGGTTGTATTTTGTTGATTGTTTTGTTCTTTGTTGCTATACAAAATAGCATTCAGAACAAAGAACAAAACAATCAACAAAATACAACCCACAGACAACAAACAACACACAAACAAATACAACAACCCAGGAGTCTACAAACTAAAATGCAACGACTGCCCAAAATTCTACATAGGACAAACAGGCCGAAGTTTCAAAACACGATACACAGAACACATACGAGCTCTCAAACAAAACACAGACTCTGCCTATGCAAACCATATAATAACCACAGGACACGAATACGCAGACATCAATACACACATGGAAATCCTACACATTAACCACAAAGGTCACACACTCAACACACTCGAACAATATGAAATATACAGACACACCACACAAGACAACACCAACATCCTAAACGAACAGTTACAATTCAAATCGCACGCGCTGTACGATACAGTTATCCAGAAATGTCTTCCCAACAACAACAACACCACGGAAGTCAGTTGCTGAAGATGGCCGCTCCATGCGGTTGAAAGCGCTCCAACAGGTAACAAAATACCGCAATTTAGTAGTGAGTACCAGTGATAAAGCTCTACGCTAAGTTATATATAAATCACTTGTTTTAAACGTTTTGTTTTAAACATTTCAACCCTGATAATATTGTTTGAACATATAAGAGTGTTTGTGTTTATTTAACTGCAAAATTACCACACTGACATATTAATTTGAGTGATTTTGCTTTTAAATTTATAAATTCCCAGTAATTTTATTTAATAATAATTTTATCTTAGAATATATTTCATTTTTTGAGTTTAATTTAACAACATAATTACTGCTTTTATCTATTAATAAAAGTTTTTTTGATCTATCTTGGTAATTAATCATAAATTCCCGGGAATTTATGAATTTTGGGAATATTGCCGGCAATATTCCCTGGGAATATTTCCCAGATTTTAAATTCCCGGGAATTTTACATCACTACGGGTGTGACATTTGGACAGATTTCATTACACTTATTTCTTTCTACCTCTGAACCATATTGCAGGAAAGTCATCAAAGTTTTTTGTGTTAACATACCAACCCATTGGAAGTACAAAATATGATGTAATGTTTTTTTCAAGGCTGTATGCTTGAGCTGGAAAATATATTGTGCATGTGACGGGTGTGACCATAATTGGACAAAGGTTTTTTCTTATGTAGGTTTAATTGAAATTTCTGTGAATTGATTAGCTTCACTATATTTGTTTTATTTTTTCAAGTAAGAGGACTGATAAACATACTGAAATGCATAATTAGATTTTACAAAAATATTTATATAGTTATTGAAAATTTACTTTATCAGTGTGACGGGTGTGACATGTCGGATGTGACAACATCAACTTATAACCGAGACTTAAACTAAACTAAACTCCATCCCTGGAGGAACTTTGCCTACCACCCGACCGCTGCATCATCTACCGTAGGCAGATGGTAGGATTGGTTGGCATGTGGTCAGCATGCCGACACCCACAGCCATTAATGATGGTTTTCATGATCGAAGACGCTACTTCTCTATCAAGTAGCTCCTCAATTTGAATCACGAGGCTGAATGCACCCCTACCAGACCTCCCTACCTCAGAAAAATTCGAGGAGGTAGGGGAGAGTGGGGACACTTGATACAGTTTTCAATTTTTATTTTTTTTATTTTTTGCTGTTTTCTCTAAAAACTTCTAACTTTGTTTGTTTGATAGAAGAACATTTCCTCTATCATATAAAAATGTTTTAAACCTTAAAAATTATTCTTTCTGTTTTAAATTTTCAAATGTTTAAGAGTCTGCAAAGTGTATCAAGTCTCCCCAGGGGTGGGAGACTTGATACAGCTTCGGGGAGACTTGATACAGTGTACAATTAAGTATGATAACATTAACAATTTACAAGAATTAAACATTGGTTTTATTTAAAAGTTGGAAAATAGATAGGTTTAAGTAAAACAAAATTCTAGGCTATGGTTAGGCCCAATTCCATCATAATAATCACATTATGTTTGCTCTCATTCAACAAAGAGTCCTTCAAATTTTTCTTAGAAAATGAAGAATGTGATTCTGTCATTTTTGTCTTGAAACTTGGGTGGTAACAGTTTCTTCTCAATCTGTTCATCATCAATGGCACTGATATCTTCACTATCTGGCCGTTTAAACTTGCTGTCTTCAATGTGACGAGCAAACTTAACTCTCCAATCATCGAATGCTACTTTATTTTCAGTAACTCCCACGAATCGATGAACACTTCTTTTTGATCTGTAAGCAACAAGCACCCAGTCTTCGATGTTGATGGTGCGGTCTTCTTCTTCAGATAGTGGCTCTGGTTCGAAGTTGCTTGAGCTCCCATTAGATTCCCAATCTTCTTCTTCTGTTGATTCGTTACAGATTCTCTTTTGCTTTTTGAAAGTCGGAGGTTTCACATTTTTTGTGTGTTTGTTTCTTGATTTAAACAACTGAGATTTCACTGCCTTCTGTTCTTTTTGTTTTTCTCTAGTCTTCATTTCTTCTTCAAATTGAAGTTTCACTGGAGTGTCAGTTAAAATAAGTGTCTTTCCAGTTTTTCTTCCGCCTTTGTGTTTTTCTGCATAGCCTACATAATTTTTTTTTTGTTATAAGGAAGTTAAATAGGCCCACTTAAGTAGTTGGATGCATAGTGAAAGTGCAGGAACAAAAAGAAATTTATAAATAGCTAGAAAGCTTGATTCAATTCAAATCTAAGATTATTATGACAGATTAAGGGAATATTTTATACCAAAAACCAAGAGAAATAACAGTATTCACCAGAAATACTTAGAGAAATGTGTATAATAAATTATTTTAAAAAGGATTTCAACATGGGGAGACTTGATACAGTGTATCAAGTCTCCCCTTGAGAACTGTATCAAATCTCCCCATGTGGACATTTTTCACAAAAAGTTCAATAAATCCAATGAACCTAACCTAAAAGAGCTGAAACTGCTAGCATGCATAGATTGCATGTGTATCTTCATATGTAACATGTTAATTCAACTAAAACTCGTAAACTAAGTAAGTGACATAAGTTTTTGTGAAGTTCAAAATACTTACCTTGAAGTAGGAAAAACAAACTTTTCCAAATAAAATTCACACCATGTGCAGCAATGTGCTCTAAGTAGCACCACAATATGGGGGGAAACTAAAAAACATCTGACATGAGTTACAGCTGATTCTAACCATAGAATAATGAACTAGGGGGGTGTATCAAGTCTCCTTATGTATCAAGTGTCCCCACTCTCCCCTGCCGGGGATCGAACCCAGGTCGATTGATCTGTAATCTGCAACGCTAACCACACTTTGCACCTTCTGCCTCTGTACCATTTTGCATAAATTTTATGAAACATTTTTGTGATAATATACCAATCCTGGGGAATCCCAACACATGATCTCAGCATAAAAAAGAATTCCCTTGTTACGTAGTCTTTTTTCCACTCTGTCCATATTTTTAACAGGCTTGTGTAAAGTTATGAAGTGAAATGTTCCTCCAGTACTAGTTAGACAGTTTTCGTTGTCCTCTACTCTAAAATCCTGGACTACTTGGAAGCCTGAGCTCTTCACAAACTTTTACTGAATTGATGTGGATCTGGTTATTCTTGTCACCAGGACATTTTTGTTGTCTCTCATACAAAAATAATATTGTGTAGCTATATTTAGATTGGCTGATTGTTTTTTTATCTGTTCTCCTTCATTTGTTTCCATGTGGGCCAACTCATTTCATCGGCTGTTAGAGGTATTGTCTGTCTGAATTTCTTAGCAGTTCTAAGATACACAGTTACCAGTACAGAAATCAGGCACAGAATTAATTAGGCTATCACTTCTCACTTAGTTTATTGGGGTACAGTGTCATTGCTGCTGGTTGAGGCACTGTGCTACAAACCGGAAGGGCACAGGTTCAATTCCTGATGAGGTTTTTGAGATTTTTCAATTGGCCTAATCCTTCTGCTGGCACTATGGCCCTGAGGTCAACTCATCCTCTAACAGAAATGGGTACCAGAAGCAATTTTGGGGTAAAGGCAGCCAGTGCATAAGACTTACAACCTTACCACCGTCATGTGCTAAAAGTTTAAAAATGTTGAGTGTTGAACATTTGAACCCTAAAAGCCTTCATGGTCTCTATAGGGGATCACTAGATATTTACCTGACTTCTATACCAACATTAAAACATTTGTGAAATTTCCACTGGTCACCTATGTCATCCATAGCCAAAGTTGGTAGATCGTAGTTTCTTTGTCTTGCAAAGAAGTTCTGTTCTCTGCCACGGAAGTCCAAGAGCCATTTTAAAGATAGTATTAATGCAAACATATGATTTATTCAACATCTGCATGATATAATCACTATACAAAAGCTGCAAAAGGCATTTTACATAAATGTCACACAACATTATGTCACACATGTGTCACACCCGTCACATCAAAATTAAGCCAAAATAGTAGGCATTTCAAAATTAAACCTGTATTGAAATATCTTAACTTTTACCAAGTTTCCATTTTATACAATGATTACTTGGCTTTCTACCCAAACTATTACATGTTTTTTGTGATGGGTGTGACAAGGATACCTTGAAAATTGATTTGATGAATATCTTCACTTAAACTGACCTTAAAAATTTGTTTTATGATGACAAAATCTTCACTTATTTGTGCTTTTGTGGGTGAAATTAAAAATTGCAGCAAATCTACGGATTCCATGAGTATAATGCAGTACTAGCCAACATGTTAAATTATAAATTTCAGTCAACGAAAAAATACACATTTCAGCAGTTATTATATAGATACCTTTAATTTAATAGAATTGTGAATCTATTTTCAAATTCTACAGTCTTTTCCCTTTACTTTGATATATAATAATGTCTATGTCACGTAAAAAAAAGATGTAGGGCCTAACCACCTTTGTCCACTTTCACATGGATTGGCTCTGTATTAAATGTTATCATGGAAAAGAACATTTGTTACCATACAAATGGATTAAGTTAAAACACAACTTTTTACTTATTTTTGTGAAAATAGACCATCACCAGGACCCGGATTCTAATGACATGTCATCTTTTTATTGATGCTACATAGGCATTGCGAACTTGTGGATAAATCCTAATCATGGCCTCTAGATTATAGAAATGCATTTTTATAAGGTCATTTTTTGTCATCTTATGCAATTTTATATTTTTAGGGCATTTATTTCAATTTTAGGTCATTTTTTTGTAATTTGCTTCCTTATTTTGTCATTTTCATGTTTTTATATTGAGTGTATTAACTTTTTTCGTCGCTAGCGGTGTTGTCTTTGAAGTGTTGTTTGTTTAATGCGAGAAGGAAAAATTCGGCATTAAAGTGCTGACATGTCTTAGTCGGAAATGAGAATCAAAGAAACGCCAAACAATTTTTTTATATTACTATTGTTATTAGATTGACTTGGCACCAGAGTTTGGCACCTGCTTGGATTTGAGAGCGCAAACTACTGTTTACCCTAACGAAACAACAATATACTCGTAATCCGGCAGACCACAAAAGGAAATGCCGAATTTTGACTCACCAGTGACTCAGTGCCAGTATAAATTCCCATGAGAAAATAACATTCACAACATTACACAGCCATTTCATAAAATATGGGAATTTTTCCCTCAAAGAGAGAAGTTAGGCTATAAAATTATTGTAATTGGATGGACAAAAATAAGTTTATAATCTCAAATTCTCTGGATTGTAAGGACTTAGCTGTATCTGAAGTGGTTTCATGTGTAAAATACTATGTCAATTTATTTATTGCGTTGAGTTACTTTTTTTTTCCATTTTTAGCATGATTTTAACACTCTTTAATACCGAGTAGTCGAGAGTAATCAGCTATGTCCATTTTCATTTGAGATAACTTAATATACATCTTAAGGTACAATTTGGTATAAGATTAACTTCAAAAAATGTGTGGTTACTTACTATGTAAAATAACAAACAAGGGAATTTTTGTCCCACCCGTAACAGTGATAGTTTTGTTAAATTACTATTGATGAGTAAAATAAATTTTCTGACAACCTGGAAACAGTTTATAATTTGTATTTAATCCTTCATACCTTCATTAATAACATTAAGACCCTAACAGTAATACCAGAACAGAAAATGAGCTTTTGTTTTGCATCATTAAAATCAGTGTCCAAATTATGTCCCACCCGTAACAGATTTTGAAAAACAAATTTAAAATATTTAAAATAAATTTTAAATAATGCTTTGGATGTAGTGTGGAGGAGAAGGCATTTTAAATTTTACAGAATGTGAAGAACCAATTCTAGTTTATTATTTATGATACCGGTATGTAAAAAAACAAAAATAGTTCTTATAATTTGCTAGAATGTCCCACCCGTAATTATGAAATGGCTGTACAGTTATTTACAGTATTTACAATTATGTACAAACTAGTCTATAACTGTGTGTTCAATAATAATTTTTTATAAATAAATATAAATTTTTAGGTAATTTTTTATAATTATCAAGTCATTTTATAGGTCATTTTTCAAACAATTTTAGGTCACCACAATCCGGGCCCTGATCATCACCTTCAAATCAAAACTTTAAATCAAAACATGATACAATGTCATAAACTATTAGGCTATACCTGTATCTCAGGCATTCCATTGTAACGGGTGTTACAGTTGGACAGTTAAATATACATATTTTGAGAATAAAAAAACAATTTATCAAAATCTCATTGTTTACAAAAGATAGCTCTTACTTTTGTGTTTACTATCAGATATTATTTCCTAAAATAAAACTTTTCCCAGTATTTGAAATATTAAAAAAACATGCTGTAACGGGTGTTACATAAATGCAACCCACTTGTTGAGGTAGATGGTGAAAATCAATAAACTCTGTGAGATGACAGCTAATAGAAACTTGGAAATTTGTTTGCAGACTAAAGAAACTCTAGACAAGCTAAACATATAGTTTTAAAAACAGAAACTCCTCTTTTTTTCCTGTAATTTAATTTTTTTTAACGTAACGGGTGTTACAGGAATTGTAACGGGTGTTACACAGTTCACAGCAAACATTATAACTGAGCAAAACTATCAAAATACTTACCAGATTAAAGGTGATAATGGTCTATAAGAACAAATTAAAGTAAGATTGTTTGGTTTAATGAGTAAATTGAGCATTATATAGAGGCCAAGAATAAAATAATAGACTTCTTAAAATATATTCTGAAAAACTTATTTTATTTCAATGGTTATTATTAATTGCACACCAAATCACCTATTTCTAAATAGGCTGTACTGAAACATAGGACTAAACAAAATCTAATACCAACATTGGCAATAATGTTACACATTCTGTTTTTTTTTAAACCTCAAGAACCGCAGTTTTGAATTCATAAAATAATCTGTTGCCTCTCATTTTTATGTCAGGTGTTGGCAACTTGCAAATGATCTGTTGGAACTGGACGAATGCAACATCATTTTCATCAGGGCTAAATATTTTTCCAATATCCTTTAAGAACATAATCTTCACGTCTTCTTCCTCGTCAAGTTCACTTTGACAGATACCGATATATAATGTTTTCCCAGTTGATTTTTTTTGTTTCTTTTCATTCGAAAGATCCACCAACACAAACACACCGGATTGAATGTTAGAAGCCTCAGGTTTGCTTATCACAATAGACTCTTCAAGCAGTTCTTTCTCTTCCTCTGAATCTGTATAAACTTCAGAGTATAGTAATCGTTTTACAGCTTTGGGGAAATTTGTATCCATCTCACCTTTGAACACATTTATCCTCCTCATTTCTGATTTAGCTGTTTGAGCAAAGAGCAGATCACTGTTGTTGTAGAACCTGAAGTGGTGAGATGTCTGTATATGAGGAATGGCATGAACATCCTTCCATCTCTCATTCAAGAAACTTGTGTTCTTTTCAACAGTCTCTTTGTTAACGAATAAAGATTTTATCCCTTTTAAATGCTGATCTACATAATCATGGAACTTTTCAGCCGTAGGTATTTCAACTCTTCTTGATTTGACTGCAGTCCATACACATCGCTTCACAGTTCCCCCTATTCCATCCACTGCCCCTTTTCCATGTGAACTTGCAAAAAAGTTCCGTTCACAATTACTGATGTTAAACTCATGTGGCATAAAACAAATATTTGACATTGTAAATTTGTTTTTGAATTGACTGGCACAGTTATCACTAAAGAAGCACAATTTGTCTATGTCCTTATTGGTGGTTTTCAAGTCTTCTATAATTGCATGAAGGAAGGTCCACACAGCATATTTGCTATGAGAGAGATCATCGCTTATTACAGCAAATGACTTAACATTTTTGTTTGATAGCCAAATGCAGCATGTAAACACGGTTACTTGTGCATGACTCCAGTGTGCACTTTGGATCTCATCTTGTGAGACCAAAGCATAATTTTCGGCAAAATCTATTTGTACTAGTGCTTCTCTGTCAGATACTTCGGTTTTGCATTGCTCAAAATACTTGGATTGTATATTCTTTACATAGCAATGAATCTTGAATTGAGGAACTTTTTTGACAAGTTCGCCCAATGCATCCTGCAACGTTCCTGCATGTTCAATTATTTTAGGATATCCATTAACATCTCCCCACTGCTGCCAAATCATTTCCTGATTTACATCTACATTGTCAGGAATAAACACCATCAGATCACATGAACAGTTCCTACACATGTTAGTCATGCACTTTTCATCATTTATATTACAGCATAATTCCTCCATGAGTTGTTTGTGGTGTTTTGGAAACGAAGGAACAACTTTCACAATAGACTGCAGGATATAATTGAAATTTGCATGATACCTACAGACACAAACATTGTGTGGTGTATCTGCTACTGGTAGAACATATGGTGGACGCAAAGAGTAAAATTTAGATTTGCCTATTTCAATGTCAGGGTAACTTTTTTTAAATTCTTGGTATGCTTCACCTATTGTTATAACCATGTGCCTTTTTTGAATCAATTCTCTCTTACCAGTATCTGGACTTTTTACAGATTTGACATCTTGCTTTCCTGGAGCTTGTCGGCTTATGTCATCGCGACTGTAAAAACTTTCGACTAACACAATATCTTCATTCGATATTGAACTTTTAGATTTTTTAGCAGCTATCACAGAGGTTTTTTGCATGTCTGGTCCATTTACTTCACTCATCAACTTTTTAGCACAGCTGTCTTCTTGCCTGGACTTTTAGGGAGAGATTTTTTTACTCGATTCAGTGCCTTTCCAAATGACTGGCGACACTTAAATGAACCTATTGGAGACTCATGTAGGCCTAGCTCAAGTGAATTTGTTTTTATTTTACTTCTGTGTTCTCTAACTCTTTCTCTTATCTTTCTTCTATTTTCTTGTATCTCCTTCATATTTCCCTTCATTTTTTCTTTTGCTTGTAGACGTCTCAATCTGTCACGCTCTCTCTCCTTTTGCAGATATTCTTCCCACCTCCCTGGATCATTTTTCATTTTCTGTCTGTACTTCTCCATCCGTAGGTTTTTTTTTTGGACCCATTTCTGTAAATAGGAAGTAAATACTATGGAACGGGTCTTTAATACCTAATCCAATATAAACACAATCTACAGATTATGAACTAGTTTTACATGCTGTGTATGCAGCCTACACCTAGGCCTACTATGTTACTATTTACCTTGTTAAAGAAAATTACAAAACTTTAGGCTTAAACCAAGAAAGGAAAATCATAGAATAAGTTAGTAGCAAAGAAAAAGTGATGTTTCTATAAATCATAAAAAATAAATAAAATGATTTTAGACATGCACTTGATAGGCTGTATAGGCTACCAAAAGAGAAAGGGACAACCTAATCTTTATGCCTAGTTAATAAGAGAACATACCTAAAGTCTTATGATTAAATATTAAATGTAACGGGTGTTACATTATCCCACAGTAACACCCGTTACATTCACAATGTAACACCCGTTACACTTTTTTTAGACTCCAAATAAAAAACTTTTGGAAAATAACTTCAGAACACTGTTAAACATGTGCATAACCTCACTTCTAAAGAAAATCACAGCAAAGGATTGTACAGTTAGTCTATGGAATTAACTTTTCTACTTTTTTTTGTAACGGGTGTTACAATGTGCAGGTGCTGATTCAAAGACACATAATATAAATATAAAATACAATTTACCTTTAATGTGTATATCACTTGATTCTTGAAACTTCACAGAATGCACCGATAGAAGCCAAGCTGTTCATCTGTTTATTTAACTAGAAAAATAATCCTGCCAACAATGCAGCAAAAAACACTTCAAGCTCCAACAAAACACATCCCAAATGAAGCTTACCAACTTTAATAATAATGATAAAAAAAATATTTTTATCACTAGACATGACCATTTACAATGTATACTATTCATATAATTAAACATAGTACTGTTTTTTGATAGTCTACAAAAACATCCTGAGGTTGCACTTTTCATGGAATCCCTGATCTTTGAACAAGAATAATAAATACAGACAGTTAAATATATAATCAATTATAACATTAATTAGGCTACACCTCCATGGATAGCTGACTCAAGAGTAACAGTAACGGAGATGAGATTTTTCTCTAACTTGTCAAACAGCTTGAGAACATTTGAGGTTAGAAAATCTCAGTTCTAGAGTTTAACTTTGCATTCCTTATTATAATTTATAGCAAAAGTAAATATAAAACATACAACTTTACCATTGGGTGTAGGTTTTGGAGGTGAGAAAGTCCAATTACCAACTCTGCATTTAGCCCTTTTACAAAGTTAGAGTCCAAGGAAAATAGAAAAACTACAGTGCCATCTCTGCGGAAATAACTGAACATTTATATTGTCAGGCATGGGGACATGACACGGAGGTGAGATCTCACATACTGTGCCTTAAAATGCAGAAAATTGTAACTTTTGTTTAAAAAGTGGTCTCTTGTCTGCTGCGGGATTAAAACTTGTTGACAAATAAAAATCAATTTTAAAAACAGCTGCTTTGGAATGTTTAAAACTATATTTGATTAGTATTAATTGAATAAGACAATCATATTGGTGATTTGAACTATATTTTTAGGTTTTAAACAGTGGTTTTAGCAAAGGTTCGGAAAATTGACAACATGAAAAATAAACAAAATAAAATAATTAAATTTAAGAATTAATGTTACAAGAAACCCGTGCGTGCACGATTAAATAACTAGTACCGGTCACAACACTTCCTCAATCAAAATTAATCACTAAATTATTCATTTTTTTGTCTCACAATACAATAGTGATCATATTTTCTTTCCTTATTCAGTTAGAACTGGATGTGACCTACCCTCTTTGCAGCCACATAATAGGGGTAATTTGTTAACTAAAAATGCAACTTTCTAAGAAAATGTTGTGTAGGAGCCTTTTCAATGCCATATTCGTAATCAGCACATACGTATTACATAAACAGTTCTTGTCCATGTTATGAAAACCTTGTTGAGTACGGTACGGTAGTTTTTATTAGAGGTAAGACATAAGGGTAATTCCATATCATGTCAACCAATAAAAATGTAATTTTAAACCTTGAGGTTTTCAAAATGCATCATATTCAGTGATTGTGTTCTAATCGTCACTATGACTAAAAATACAAAGTTTTAATTTTTTTCGACCTTTTGTTTTTGAGTTATACATTTTTGAAAAATTTGAAAACTACAGATGTTAGGAACGCTTTGAAATATTAAAAAGTGTGTAACTCAAAAACGGTTAGTCCTAGAAAACTCAAATTTGTACCATTCTCTTTAGAATTACAAGGCCTTTAATTTGACATATAACTTGGCTGTATCACATTACTCTATATTTTTACAAAAACTCAAAAAGATTTTTTTAAGAAAAACTGAAAATAGAAATTTTTAATTTTTATGAAAAAAATATATTTTATTCCACCCCTCTTCAGTAAGTTGTGTACAAATTTTCATGATGGTATTCCAATGGTATCATACTGAAATTATTTATCTGAATTGAGGCGTGTGGTAATTCTGGTAATTTGTTACCGGTATTAAAAATTAACCATTTAAACTTATCCTAATAATAGCGTGATGATGGTTCATGTGGCAAATATAACAACTGGAACTAACAGGAGTTACTCAAGCAGTGACATGTTTCTTTCCTGTTGAAACTTACAACTTGAGAGATTCTTTAGGTTACAAGTAGGCTATATAGAAATTTTTGCAAAGGACCTATACAATCACGTAAGTCATACACTGAAAAATATAACAAATAATAAATTGAAGCTAAGAAGGATAAAATCTTTTCTAGTGGAAAATGCCTTTTACACAATAAATGAATTTAAAAAAAAAAGTATAACATATAGACAAGACTAAATTATACGATATGTAGGCTACATTCAGTAAATTAACTTATACCAGTTTATTAATTTTTAATATAAGTTTATAATCTAGAAATTAAGTAGGCTACATTTGTTTAACTAAATTTTGCTTTGTTCAATTCATATACTTGACAAAGCCTTGTAAACATTTGGGTAATAAATCTTGAAACTCCAGTCAAATGTTACATCGGAATTTACATTAAATGGAGTATTAATGATTTTTGGAGGGGAAAGGGGACCATTACTGGGATCACAAATCCAGATTTGCAACCCTCATAAACCTGTGCTCGCTGAATGGCGGTCGAAATAAACCGGTTTTTTCGGACTTTTTTCGGTTTTTCGACAATATCTCCTAAACTAGCCTATGCGTTTGTTGGAAAAAATCTGTCTTAGCTTTTTCAAAGTAAATTAAATTTTCTAAAATACTAGATCAAAATCGTTTTGTAAGTTGTACAGTTACCGAGAACAGCTCTTCAAAGATTGGCCCTTTTTTTCAAAAAAGTTAAAATTTTAAGTTTTCTTCGTGTTTCGAACTGAATACCGGGAAAATTGACGCATCCTACAGAAAATTTAAGAGAACAAAAGTTGTAGGCAATTTAATAAGCTTTAATGTGAGCTATAGCTCGTCCTCGTAGCTTTGATAGTTTTGTCATAAATGACAAAAGCCGAAAAGATTAAAAGTGCTTTTTTTTTGGTGAAAGTTGAGTAACATCGTTTCCTCCACCAACTACTTAATTTTTTTGGTAACATGTTGGCAGATAATTTCTTATAACTGTGTATAGAAACTATTTATGTGTATATGTGTCTATGGGAGATGGATTTTGCCAGACAAAAATATTTCAGCAGAATATTTCATAAAAATGTATTTACTTTTAAACCAACAGGCATATTTAAACAATGTGTGAGGTTCCTGGTATGGGACCTGGGAAGTCGAGGGTGGGGTGATGTCTTCATCTTCACTTGAAGAACTGTCATTCTGGGGTGTGGGCACATTGCGGCAGAATTTTTCTCTTGCAGAAAGTGCACAAAACTGAGTATTTCAGCCCAAATTTGCGGCAGCTGCAGCTCCCAGCGCAGCCCATCTTGGACAGTTCCCCGTTACTGACAAAATAGTTCCTTTAGCAGTGGGATTGTTGGAGGCTATTAAGGCAATTGTTAAATTGCCAAGGAACTGTGAACAGAAGCAGTGGTTAACATAGAAAACCAGACATTTGGGAAAGTTGGATTCAAATGTAAAGACAAAGTTGTTACCTTGGCAAGCGTCAATAATTCCTTACAAGTCACTAATAAGAAGATTGAAGTTGACCCTCTCACAATAATCCAGCGAGTTAGCATCACCATTAAAATCCAACGCAGAGTTGAAAGCCCACTTCAAGTATGAATTGCCCCCCTTACAAATTGCCAATGTCTCTTTTCAACGAAGCTGGAGTGAGGAAGGGAACTAAGGCAGGACTAACTAAGGGAACTAACCTATATTCATGTTTCACATCCCTCACTACCAACATCTCCCGAGACGCCAATATCAACATCGTGCTCGATGGTGGCTACTTGCTCCACAAATGTGTGTGGCATCAAAACGCATCAGTGAAGACCATCATTGACGGCTACATTCATTTTGTGAAAAACCATTTTTGGAAAGATGTAACCCATTGTCTTCGATGGATACCCGGAGGAAACCTCTCAAAAAAGTACCAAAAGCGCCGAACGTCTCAGACGATACTCCGCCGATATTGTCCTATCAGCTTCAACTACCAACATCACGCAAGAGAAGTTCTTATCGAACGACACTAATAAACATAGGCTGATAGAGCTACTGAAAACTGGATTTGAGCAGCACGGTGTTGAGGTGACAGTTTCAGAAGAGGACGCTGATGCTGACATTGTTAGAGCTGCCATCACCAAAGCTGACTCTTCTGAGAAGGTTGTAATCATCGTGGAAGATGAGTACCTGCTTGTGTTATTATCTGTTTTGAGTTCCAAAACAAATTCGTACTTTCCTCACAAAGAAATTCATAAATTTACCTGGTGTGCTCGAGGAAGCCAAAGTATTATTGATTATATATTAACTAATGAGAAGATTTCCCCCCTTGTTCAAGACACCAGAGTATATAGGGGATATGATGTTAAATCAGATCACTTTCTCTTAATATCAACATTATCTATACCCTTCAGATGGCAAAAACGGAAATACATTAAAAATATATCAGAGGAAACATTTAGAGTAAATCTCCTGGAAGATCCATCTATTAAACAACTGTATCAGAGTAGGATGGAACAGTTAGCTCAAAAGAAACCTGTTGAAAATAATATAAATAGAGAGTGGCAATCAAAAGATATAATCAATCTAGCTGCCCTAGAGGCAGTTGGGAAGAGGAAAAAGCGAAGACATAGAAGAGGTCTTAATATCTGGAATGATGAATTAGCCCAGCTAATTAAAATGAAAAAGGAGGCATACTTGAAATATTTAACAAATAGAAACTAAGCAGATAAAATACACTACAAAAGAATTGCTGCTGAAACTAAGCGGGAAGTGAGGAAACTGAAAAGACAAAGTTGGGAGACATTTGTGGGGAATATTGAATTCGATCTTCATGGAAGACAAGCGAAAGCATACAAAATTCTTAAACGTCTTAATACAAATGAGAAGGACACACTAGAATTGAATCAGATTCCGGAAAAAGAATGGTTAGATTACTATCAAAACCTGTGGACAGCTAAAACAGAACAAGAAGGGCCCAATTTATTTGCTGACGCTAATGTAGACCCAATAACAATGGAGGAATTCAAAGAGTCTTTAAAAAGCTGTAAAAATAGAAAATCTCCAGGATCAGATTATATTAATAACGAATTGATTAAGTATGCTTCGCATACGCTACATCAGAGAATTTTAAATCTGATAAATTTATGCTGGAAAAGTGGGCATATTCCGGAAGATTGGAATACCTCAATAGTAATACCAATTTATAAGAAAGGAGATCGCAAAAACTGCAGCAATTATAGAGGGATAAGTCTATTGAATACTGGATATAAAGTGTATGCCAAAATAATCTCAAAAAGATTAAAAATGATAGCAGAAGCAATGCTTCTTGAAGAACAAAATGGATTTAGAGCAAATAGATCATGCGTGGACTGTATTTTTATGTTATCACAAATAATTGAAAAACATAGAGAATTCAATGTTCCAACATTTATAGGATTCATAGATTATGAAAAAGCATTTGACTCAGTTAATCGAGAACTGCTATGGAATGTACTATTAAAGAAAGGAATACCGAGCCATCTAGTAAGAATAATTCAAAGCCTGTATACTAATAATTTTATAAAAGTGAAAACTATAAAGGGATGTAGTGAAGAATTTAGATATATTTCTCAAGGAGTAAGACAAGGGTGTCCACTCTCACCCACATTGTTTAATTTATACTTGGATGAAGTCATTAGAGAATGGCAGATTAATTTTAAACGAAACTACATCTTAGGAAAATTTTATTTAAATACAGTGTTGTTTGCTGATGATCAGGCAATACTAGCAGGTTCAGAAGATGATCTACAAAGAGCAGTATACACATTAAGTAGAATAGCAGAAAAATATAATCTAAAAATATCCACTAGTAAAACTAAAGTCCTCGCTTTCCAAGGAACTGCGCCCATAAGAACAAAAATAGTAATAAATAATGAGGCCATAGAACAAGTTATCTCGTTTAATTACTTAGGATGCCACATATCTAGCAATCAAAATAAAGATATTGACATAAAACTTGCTAGGTTTCAACAACTCTTAGGAACAATTAAATCAACACTACTAAGAAGAGTTAGACAAGATACAATTTTAAAATTTTATAAAGTAATGGCACTACCAACACTTCTATATGGTTCTGAAGTATGGACATTGACAAAGCAGCACGAACGAAGAATAGATGCGGCAGAAATGAAGCTATTAAGACCATTAGCAGGATACTCCCTCCTTGACCATAAGAAAAATGAAGATATCAGGAATGAAATAAACATGCCTTGCATTTTACAAACAATCAATGACTATAGAATGGAATGGAGAGATCATGTACTAAGAATGACCCCAGAACGAATACCCTCTAAAGTATTACAATATAGACCATATGGTCAAAGAGATGTTGGTAGACCCAAAAAACGTTGGAGAGATCAATTTTAGACTTGGAGACGGAACAGGCCAGAAGGTCTAAGCCATGGTGTTAAAGAAGAAGAAGAAGAGTTCCAAAAAATACATCTACTATCAGAAGAGTTGATCCAGACGTCCAATATTCATCTACATCGTTCACCACCGGAAATTCGAGTATTCAGGCAGGGGAAAACCAAATTTGTGAAGACCTTCCTCAAGAACCCAGCACTATTCAGGCAAGCAGAAGTCTTCCTCCACCCAGATGTGAGTCACGATGAAATAGCTGCAGCTGGGGAGAAGTACCTCGTCGCAGTTTATGAAGGAGCGACTGACACCACCCTCAAAGACGTGACAGCCAAAGTCAACCTCGCCAGTTTGTCACCAATCACAGATGCTGTAAAATATCATGCTTATTGTACGAGGGTTCATCCAGAAATAAGGTTCCCATCAATTTTACAAATAGACAACATTGTTTATTCTCATAGTAATGTACATCGTTGGAAAGAAGACACTTTGCTCTATTTTTCGACATAATCGCCATCTTTTTTTAGGCATTTTTGTAGACTGTGCTCCAATTTTTGTAACCCTATGTCGTAGAACTCCGCCGCCAACCCGTTGAGGAAGCATTTCACCCCGTCTTTGACTTCATCGTCGCTTCGGAAGCGTTGGCCATCCAAGTGTTCCTTTAACTTCGGGATCAAGTGATAATCGCTAGGCGCGAGGTCCGGACTGTACGGTGGGTGACAGTCCACCCAAAGTTTGTCAAAAGGTCCTGGGTTTGACAGGAGACTTGAGGTCGGGCGTTGTCGTGAAGCAGAGTTACACCCGCTGTCAGTCGTCCTCACCGGCGGTTCTGGATAGCGAACCTGAATTTCCTTAGTGTTGCACAAGAACTGTCCGAGTTGATGATTGTCCCAGGTTCCATGAAATCGATCAGCAGTATCCCCTTACGATCCCAAAACACACTGGCCATGACTTTGCCAGCAGAAGGAGTTTGTTTGAACTTCTTTGCGACTGGTGACCCTGAGTGACGCCATTGTTCGGACTTTTCTTTCATTTCGGGAGTGAAATGAAACACTCACGTTTCGTCACCCGTAACAATGGAGTCCAACAATCCTTACGGAACGAATCTTGCACTTGGCGGGAGCAACAATGAGCACCTCCATTTCGGACGGCTGCTGAGCGGCGCAGCAAAACGCGGCCAGGCGGAATCGAGAGTGGAGGAACAGCCGCGCACAGCGGTGTTGCTGGATTTCGCCTCGCACCTTCCCGTGCGGTTGGAGCTCTTTGGGAACCTTACTTCTGGATCAACCCTCGTATGTATCACCAGGTATGTCTATGTACATTTCCTATCATTATGTTCTTAAATTTCGTTGTTCACTTATACACTCTCATTGTACACCATGTGTATGCTTTGAAATATTATAGAATAACTAATTTTCATTCTACTTTTTCGCAGGTACAAAAGTGGTTGGGGCGGAAAACTCATGGATTGGGGTGGAAGTTAGACGAGTTGGGCTTACTCCAATTGCAATGGATGTTAAACCAGCCCCTCAAACACTTCTGCAACTGATCTCGTGCAAGTTCAAGATGGGCTGCGCTGGGGGCTGCAGCTGCCGCAAAATTGGGCTGAAATGCAATGTGCCCACACCCCAGAATAACAGTTCCTCAAGTGAGGATGAAGACATCACCCCACCCTCGACTTCCCAGGTCCCATGCCATCCCAAACCAGGAACCTCACACATTGTCTGGCAAAATCCATCTCCCATAGACACATATACACATAAATAGTTTCTATACACAGTTATAAGACATTATCCGCCAACATGTTACCAAAAAAATTAAGGTGTTGGTGGAGGAAACGATGTTACTCAACTTTCACCCAAAAAAAGCATTTTTAATCTTTTCGGTTTTTGTCATTTATGACGAAACTATCTGAGCTACAAGGACGAGCTATAGCTCAAATTAAAGCTTATTAAGTTGTCTACAACTTTCGTTAGCTTGATGTTTCTGTAGGACATGTCATTTTGTCGGTATTCAGTTCGAAACGCGAAGAAAACTTAAAATTTTAACTTTTTGGAAAAAAAGACCAATCTTTGAAAAGCCGTATCTCGGTAACTATATAACTTACAAAAACAATTTTGATCTCATATTTTAGAAAAATTAATTTACTTTAAAAAGGCCAAGGACGATTCTTTCCAAAAAACGCATAGTTTAGGAGATATTGTCGAAAAACCGAAAAAAGTCCGAAACCCCCGGTTTATTTCGACCGCCATTCAGCGAGCACAGGTTTATGAGGGTTGCAAATCTGGATTTGTGATCCCAGTAATGATCCTAAACTCCCCTCCAAAAATCATTAATACTCCATTTAATGTAAGTTCACGCATTTTTTTTTGTAACATTTGACTGGGCTACAGGGCTCTTTAGTCATTATTAGGGCAATGCATTTAATGACCATAAAATAGTGAAAAAAATGCATTTATGACCTTAAAAAAGTGAAAAAATGGCCCCAAATCTTAAAATAATGACCAATAAATTTACCATTATTACTTATAATTAGTTTTTTTCTTAAGTAATGAATTGCTAAATACAGTTTATGATGATGCTTTATATGTGAATTTACAATATAAAACACACTTATTTTGTTACTAAAAAAATCAGTAAATGTATACTACAGTAGGCTACTTGGACACCCTTAGCGAAAAATAAATTCTTTTTGAATTGGCATTCCCATCAAATTGCCCCTAGCAAATATGTGTCATTTAAGAAGAAAGAAAAATTATTTATTGCTAAAATGCCGAAAATTGCCTAAAATGCCGAAAATTACCTAAAATGCCAAAAATGACTTTAAATGCTGAAAAGACCTAAAAATGCCGAAAATGACCTAAAAATTGCCAAAAAATGGCCTATCTCTTGAAAAATGCAAAATAATGCAAAAACAAATTGCCATATATTCGAGCTATCTTTTAACCTTCATATAAAAAAGATGCAAAATCATCAAATGCCTTGCCCTAGTCATTATGTATCTGAGTGAAGAAGTGCTCTGTTCAAGTGTTCTAGCATTTAACAAACTTTAGTGTTACTTATTTAGTTTTTCTTTACTTATTTAGTTTTTCTTAGTCATAATTATAAATTAACATTATTGGAATATTTACTCATCATACAGAACTGTGGTGTTTGTATTTTAATTTAAACTGTTTTTAACTAAACCCTTAATATTTAATGTTTTAAAAGTTGTTATAGGTTTTCTTGAGTTACAAATGGATAAACCCTGGGGTAAATATTGTTGCAATCCATCTAATAAAGATATTTGGTCACTAAAATCCTAAGGAATGATATACAATGGATGATAAAGCTGAGTGATAACATTGAAGACTGAATGAAATTTGCACTTTTTGCCGCTTAGAGTTAAGTAAGAAAAAATCACACTCAAGTTCTGAAAGTGATACAAAGCAATGTGATAGATAATGATGAACCACTGGCTGAAAATACAAAACCAGGCTGCAGCAAAAATGATTCTGAATATATGGATTTAGAATCAGGTTGGGCGTTTTAAAGGTCTCATTGATATCCATAGGAGAATCACCTGTTGTTAAAATAAAATGTAAAACAAATAAGAAATACTGCAAAGTAAAGCTCTAAAAAATTGAATCAAGATTAAATGAAACTTCTTTCCAATCTGTCAACTGAGAGGAGGAAAACAAGAATCCATCGGATAATTTGCAGACAAAAATTGTTATTCGGCTTAAAGAAAAATCATAAAATGAAGGTTTGAAGAAGCTGTGGCTCTCTCTGGGACCCAGAAATGTCACCCCTTCATTTCTCTAGATCTAAATAGGGTGAAAACCCAAATTTAATCATTTTCTGATAATTCAGAAACACATAGGGTACAGATCAGCCCTGGTGATGAAGACAATCAAGAAATTGTTTGTTTTGTCACTTGTGCTTATGATAAAGTGGTGGATGGTGCATGTCGACTCGAAGGACCTTTACTAATTTCAAGTGTAAACAAGACTGTTCCATAAGTGTAACGTAAGTTTGTTTTAATGATTTCACTGCCCAACAATGGAAATGTTTCGGGCTCAAAAATAGCTGATTTTTATGTATTTCCACCTGCTGAATTCAGAAATCGCCATAGAAATGACCAATTAGCTCTTTTTTTGGAGCAGTGACATTTTATATTCTCTATAGTCAACATTTTCATTTTTAGGAAAATTTGTTTTTGGATGTTGGCACACTTGTCAACTGTCAAAATACAACAGTAATCTAGCTGTGGGTAGATTATAAACGTAAACACCATTGTTGTGACTATGAATTTCGGAGTATCTGTTATAATTAGTGCAGAATTTTTGTTTTGGAGAGTTTTAAAGAGCAAAATTTGTTACATCAACATGCCACAGAAATGTGTAAGTTTAGTGAATAATTTTTGTTACATTTGTGGTGAAATAACATTTTCGTCACAGAAACACAAACTGACACCTCTTGTGAAGACTGCCTACCAACATTATTTTGGTATGAAGGTAAGGGACCAGGATAATGCATGGGCTATTCGACCTATTCCACATTCAGACAGTTTACCAGTTCCTACTCCACCCCAAAATTATGAATTGGAAATAGAAAATGAAGGCATTGTGGAAGAAGAAGAACTCAACAAGCTTTCAACATTCCATGACCCTGATTTTGAAGTGAAAGATGATCAACCGCACAGATTAAGCCAATCGGAGTTGAGTGATCTCATTCGAGCCTCTTGTGGATCCAAAAGATGTTTTTCTCCACCTCTACATATCAAGCTGGGTTTGATAAAGAATTTTGTCAAAGGCATGAACCAAGAAGGCCAGGCTTTTAAATATTTCAGAGAGAAATTTTCTGGAATAAGTGATGCAAAAGTCAAGGAAGGCATCTCTGTTGGGTCACAAATACGTCAACTTGTAAAGGATCCTGCTTTCGACCTACTTTTGGAAGGGAAAGTAAAGGCAGCTTGGGAAGCTCTCAAGGGAGTTATGCATGGATTTTTAGGGAATAAAAGAAAATGATAACTACACTCAAGTTGGTGACAGTACTTCTACAAAAATACCATCAACTCAGATGCAACATGTCCCTAAAAATTCATTTTCTCCACTCCGATCTCAATTTTTTCCCACCTAGTTGTGGAGCTGTCAGTGACTAGCATGGAGAAAGGTTCCATCAGGATATTTCTGTGATGGAACGGAGATATCAGGGCCGCTGGAATGAAACAATGCTTGTGGATTACTGCTGGTTTGTGTGTTGGGATGCTCTTGAACTCACAAGGGGAAAAGTCAAAAGACAGTGATCTCATGAAGCAACCAATTGATTCTCTGTAGATCCAACGGCATAGTAGGTTTTATTTAATCAATTTAGGATGTTAACTGTCATTAATAAAAGAACGGTCACACTTTTAATGTTGTTAGCACATTATGTAATTGATATTTATAAATGTTAAATTTACCATTTTCTCTTAATCCTTTAAAATTAAAGACTTTCACCTATTGTTTATCTCAGGAACTAGAGCTAATAAAAGATTTTCTTTGTCATATTCGTTTTTCTCAACCCAAAATTAGTGAGAATTGTCTCATGAAGTGAAGGAAACATTTAAAAAATAGTTTTTTTGGGCAGTGATTTTCAACAGGAAAGAAACATTAGGTCCAGTTGATATATTTACCACATGAACCATCATCACCCTATTATATAGAGCTAACTTTTATCAAATATAGTTTTAGAGTATAATGGAAAAATCAATAAATTATTATTAGGATAAGTTTAAATACAATACAATACAATAATTTGAAGTCCAAGGGCCGCATGCCGAAATGAAAATATGGTATAAATTTCGTTCCCTTTAAAATTTGTTTTTGTATTCTGTAAAAATCAACCATTAGACTGTCTGATGCTGTATGTATTACAATACAGTGCAAAATGTATGGATAATCAAAATTACAGAACCTTATTGTAAAATTGCTTATAAATTTTAAGCTTACATTCATTATTCATGAATAATTGTGTTATGTTGGAATCAAACTGACTGGGTTCAGAAGCAATGTGGGAACCTGAAAAATCTGGTACGTAGGAAAATGAATTAAACTGCTAACAGTTTCCCTTCCCAAGGCCTTAATTTAATTTAAAAGCCTTAATATTACCATACAATGCAGTTATAAACTGATCTTTCCTCCTGTAATTTTAAATTTAAGCATTATAAATGCACTGCAATAAAGCCATAAATGTAAAATCTTCAAGTAAATTGTTATCTCACACAGCTTATCAGGTGATTTGCCTTTCATTTCTAAGAAAACTTTAATTTCTTCTCTAAGGTCCAGGCCACACTGGCAGTCTTCTGCAGCACTGCGCATTGAGCAAAAATTGGGGAGTGGGAAGAAGAAAGCATTGGTGTCTCCTTACAGGCAAGCGGTGCAGCATGTCACCCAATTCGTATCTAAATACAAGAGTTCCGAATATAAATAGGAGAGAATTTGGGATACATCCAGTTAATAGACAACGGGGAATTTCACCATTTGTATGGAGAACCAAGGAAATTTCCACATAGATTTTAAAACAGAATAGCATATCTTTATAATTTTAAATAATACGTACCTTTTCTTAAAAAAACTATTAAAGCTAGGCAGTTTCTAATTACCTATCATGTATTGGTACTGAAAATTAATTTTTCAATACTATACTTATTTACTGAAATATGATTTTTTTTCTTTAAGTTATATTTTTCTATTCATCGGTGTTTTTTAGTACCATGTGACATGTAAATAGTTAATAGATTAACCGATTAATTTTTTCAGTGTATGTAAGAAATCTGAATAAGCATTGTGAATCTTTCAAGTTTGTATGTTATGGAGAAACTGAAAAAAGTTACATTCTATATAGAAAAAATAAACTTACAGAAAATGGGCATCAAAGTTAAAACTTCCCTGCTCCATAGTCTGGATCTTCTCAGAAAAATAAAAAATTATCACAGATAGAATCTTAGCAAAATTATGACATGATACACAGTTTTAAAAAGGGAAGTCCAGAGAATAATATTATAGATAATAATAATGGGAGATATGCAAAAAAGTAAGCATAAAGTATGAGCGTCTTCTTACTGAGAATTGTAGTCACTCACAAGTGGTATGCAAAAAACACTCAGACAGAATAGGTCCGACTCACGGCAGGTACTTTCTACTCAGGCAACCCACACGAAACATGCACCTGCATAAACAAAGCTATGAAAACAAACAAGGGTCTTCTCACAGTATGGCATTTAAATCACAGGAAGAGGAAGAAAATTAATTGGATCAGATCTCCTTGAAGTTTAACAAAGAAGGGACTTCATAGCAAGGTCATTTACGTCATATCATATACCGCAATCGAAGAAGGGCTGGAATTCCATTCAGTTTTCATTGAAATTTTTAAACAAAACAAAATTATTTTCGCAAAATCCCAGTTACCAGTAGTAGGGCTAAAATAATAATAATAAAAAAAAAAAAAAAAAACAGAACTATGAAAACAGTTAAACGCATAAACTCAAAATTTAATTTTAAACTAATAGTACAATAGTACAAAAATAATCCAAAATATGAAACAAAATAGATATGAAGAAAACCGGGAACAAACCTACCAAATTTCAACAGTACAATATAAACGAGATAATTATTTTCCTAATATGCAAGAATTAGTTTTTAGAAGTTTACAATAATAATCACTATAATGCAAGTATTCACAAGAAACTTTAGGTGAAGTAATATAATAAATGAAAATATTTACTTCCATAATATTTTAGGATTAAATTAGTTTAACGGAAATTCACTATAACATAATTACAACATTAAATATAATTAATATTTTTAAAATGTGATCTGAAACATTCTTATAACTCCCTCTGCCCTTAATATAGCCTATTCTAGTGTAGAGTACACGACTGAATTGCAGTAGTGCGCATTCACTTGTATCATCCTCGTTTCCAAGTTGCATTATTCGCGAGGCAAGACAAAAAAATCCAAGTCTTATAACTAGCCTTCAGAGAATTTCTTGGAGAAGTTTTCAAATAAAAGTTTTAGGTCTTATTATATTATAATATAGTAGGCCTACATAATAAGCCCACAAAATTGTTAAACCTATTTCAAGAAAATTAAGTAAAATGAAATTTTCTTCAAATAAAGTGCTTGTAAAAATGAAATGAAAATACAGTGGTACCTCGAGATACGAGTGCCCTAACATACGAGTTATTTGAGATACGAGCTTTCGAGTGAGCGAAGTTTTGTTTTGAA
Source organism: Ectobius pallidus (assembly GCA_964059195.1). Classification (NCBI taxonomy): domain Eukaryota; kingdom Metazoa; phylum Arthropoda; class Insecta; order Blattodea; family Ectobiidae; genus Ectobius; species Ectobius pallidus. The sequence continues at coordinate 43,969,375 of CAXKWD010000008.1, forward strand.
ATACGAGCGACATTTGAGTTACGAGGAACGGCCAGCTGTGACGCTGCACACGGTCCACCAGTTTACTGCGCATGCATCTCACGCATTATCCCACGTATTCCCCCAGTGTGCTTGTTTACCTCGCTGTCGAAGCATCTTTGCTAAGATTTCTAGAAATCATAGAAAAAAAATGAGCAAGGTGTTCGAGTAGCTGACTTGGCGAGGCAGTACAGTATTGTGTTTACACAATATTTGTCATTTATAAATACATTTTCGTTATTCAAAAACACATAACAAAAACAATTGGGGGTAGCATTTCTGGGGCTGGAACGGATTAATGGCATTTCAATTAATTTCAATATGGAAAATTGCTTTGAGATACGAGCAAGGTTACGGAATGAATTAAACTCTTATCTCGAGGTATCACTGTATAGAATAATAGGCCATATTGCAGAGAATAGGTATTCAGTTGTATTAGCCTGATGCAAAGCTTTATCATTCACCAGACAAGATTGAATTTCTATGAATGATGCCTCCTTATAACTACCCGTCAGAGAATTTTTGTGAAAAATTTTTTGAAATAAAAGTTTAGCTCTTAGCATAAGCACCTCAATTACAAAATTTAAACAATATCGTTTGACCCCTATTACCTAGTACTGGCAGAGGGATTAAAAATAAAAATTCAAGTATTTTATTTTCGTAAATTTTCGTAACGAAAAGCCACAGGGGTTGTTTCCGGTGCATCTGCAATACCAAGTGGCTGTCCCTACATTATTTGTAGTTTTCACTTTTTCTGGAATGTCCATATATTCCGTGCGAATCACCCGAGTAGAATGTAGTGAGTGTCGTATTTGGTAGCTCACAAATTTTCTACTTAATACTCCCGCCGCTCGGTCTTATTGCATGCGGAATTGAAGCGGGCACTAAGCAACAGAGTACATAGAGCGTCTTGTCACGTGAGTGCAGTGGGTGGGGGAGTCCGCAGGCTTTTTATGCATACAACTCCAAGTACAAACTTGAAATCTGCGAGTATGAACTTCATACTCTTTTTTGTGCATATCCCCCAATGGCTCAATTTTCATCCAAACGCCAACTGCACTTCAAAGTTAAAACTTCCCTGCGCCATAGTCTGGATTTTCTCAGGGGGAAAAAAAAAGAACGCAAATAGTATTATATAGCTAAGTTATGTATGATACACCATTTTAAAGAGAAAAGTCCAGAGAATAATAATAATAAGTTCTAAATTTTCATCCAAACACCCACTGAACTTCAAAATTAAAACTTTCCTGCACCATAGTAGCTTCAGTAAACCCAGCAGATGATTCGGATGTTGCAACAAAAGGTTCTAAAGTGGCTATGGCTGCAAACACTTCCTGGCGGGTGAGTTACAAGTTTTAATGCAACGTCTGATGAAATTGTACTGGTTATGTTTGAATGAACAGAAAAATAAAATAAGAAACATTATAACCCAATTGTTGGCTCCCGATTGTCGAGCGATTGCACCAGCTAGCGTTAATGTTAATCCAATTACTCATAGCCATTAACATAAGTAGCCTGGAATTTAATAAAGGTTTAACTTCATTTCTTGCATGCCTAGCGAAGGAAGAACAGGAAATAACAATTTGAAAAGCTTTGGAAGTTTGTGTTAAATGACATTTCAAGATTCAAGGGACAGAAAAACAGTTCGCAGTTCGGTTCGTGGTAACTGAAATTCGCGTTAACCGACAAAACTTTCATAAGAAACCATACATCTTTGCCAGGACCAAATCTTAGTTCTTGTTAACAGAGTGTTCGTCATAAGCGAGTTCATGTTAACGAGATTTTACTGTATTAATCAATATAATTATTTTAATTACAAGTTTATTGCTTTTATTATTTTGTAATGTTTGATCATTGAAAAAACGGCATTTGGCGAATTAAGGAAGTGAGTTCCTGTAAATATTTTGTGCCAACTAAATCACTGCATAACTGGAAAATAAGACAACATTTTAACATGAGAGGTGTACATAGTAAATCTACACAGTTTACATGACAAAAAAAATTAAATATTACAGCAAGAGTGGTGTACATAGTCATTCTCTCTGGCATTCCACAGGAATATTAGAGTATGCACCTCAGATATTAGAATTTCTTTTTACTCTGTAGTTAGTTTGAGACTTCACATCCTGAGCGTCATAGCGAAATCTCAAACAGGACTGAGCGTTCTGCATTGCAGAGTGTTGTCCTTGAGTTCACTTCCCCTCAACATTGCCGCGCCGCAGAAGGCTACCAGTGTGGCCGAGACCTAAGGGCCAGAAGAATTTTAAAACTTGATGGCAAGAATACCAGGAACTTCTTAATGGCAAACCCTCAAATTCACTACCTATATCACTTTAACAGCCAGTCCATGTGAAAGTGGACAAAGGTGGTTACATCTTTTTTTTACGTGACATAGACATGTTATATATCAAAGTAAAGGTAAAAGACTGTAGAATTAGAAAATAGATTCACAATTCTATTAAATTAAAGGTATCTATATAATAACAACTGCTGAAATGTGTATTTTTTTCGTTGACTGAAATTTATAATTTAACATGTTGGCTAGTACTGCATTATACTCATGGAATCAGTAGATTTGCTGCAATTTTTAATTTCACCCACAAAAGCACAAATAAGTGAAGATTTTGTCATCATAAAACAAATTTTTAAGGTCAGTTTAAGTGAAGATATTCATCAAATCAATTTTCAAGGTACCCTTGTCACACCCGTCACAAAAAACATGTAATAGTTTGGGTAGAAAGCCAAGTAATCATTGTATAAAATGGAAACTTGGTAAAAGTTAAGATATTTCAATACAGGTTTAATTTTGAAATGCCTACTATTTTGGCTTAATTTTGATGTGACGGGTGTCACACTTATGGAAAATGCCTTTTGCAGCTTTTGTATGGTGATTATTTCATGCAGATGTTGAATAAATCATATGTTTTCATTATTACTATCTTTTAAATGGCTCTTGGACTTCCTTGGTACAGAACAGAACTTCGTAGTTTGCAAGACAAAGAAACTACGATCTACCAGCTTTGGCTATGGATGATACGGATGACCGGTGGAAATGTCACAAATGTTTTAATGGTGGTAAAGAAGTGAGGTAAAGATCAAGTGATCCCTATAGAGGCCATGAAGGCTTTTAGGATTCCAACGTTCAACCTCCAACAATTTTAGACTTTTAGCACATGAAGGTGGTAAGGTTGTCAGTCTTATGCACGGGCTGCCTTTACCCCAGAATTGCTTCTGGTACCCATTTCTGTTAGAAGATGAGTTGACCTCAAGGCCATAGTGGCAGCAGAAGAATTAGGCCAATTGAAAAATCTCAAAAACCTCATCAGGAATTGAACCTGTGCCCTTCAGGTTTGTAGCACAGTGCCTCAACCAGCAGCATGACATTGTACCCCAATAAAGAAGTGAGAGTGATAGCCTAATTAATTTTGTGCCTGAATTCTGTACTGGTAGGCTCTAACTGTGTATCTTAGAACTGCTAAGAAATTCAGACAGACAATACCTCTAACAGCCGATGAAATGAGTAGGCCTACATGGAAACAAATGAAGGAGAACAGATAGAAAAACAATCAGCCAATCTAAATATAGCTACACAATATTATTTTTGTATGAGAGACAACAAAAATAACCAGATCCACATCAATTCAGTAAACGTTTGTGAAGAGCTCAGGCTTCCAAGTAGTCCAGGATTTTAGAGTAGAGGACAATGAAAACTGCCTAACTAATACCGGAGGAACATTTCACTTCACAACTTTACACAAGCCTGTTAAAAATATGGACAGAGTGGAAAAAATACTAACAAGGGAATTCTTTTTTATGCTGAGATCATGTGCTGGGGTTCCCCAGGATTGGTATATTATCACAAAAGATTTTCATGAAATTCATGCAAAATGGTACAGAGGCAGAAGGTGCAAAGTGTGGTTAGCGTTGCAGATTACAGATCCATTGGCCTGGGTTCGATCCCCGGTACCACCTCGGAATTTTTCTGAGGTAGGGAGGTCTGGTAGGGGTACATTCAGCCTCGTGATTCAAATTGAGGAGCTACTTGATAGGGAAGTAGCGTCTCCGGTCATGAAAACCACCATGCCGTGGCCATGCTGACCACATGACCCCCAATCCTACCATCTTCCTACGGTAGATGATGCAGCGGTCGGGTGGTAGGCCAAGTCCCTCCAGGGACAGAGTTTAGTTTAGTTTAAGTCTCGGTTATAAGTTGATGTTGTCCCATCCGACATGTCACACCCGTCACACTGATAAAGTAAATTTTCAATAACTATATAAATATTTTTGTAAAATCTAATTATGCATTTCAGTATGTTTATCAGTCCTCTTACTTGAAAAAATAAAACAAATATAGTGAAGCTAATCAATTCACAGAAATTTCATTTAAACCTACATAAGAAAAAACCTTTGTCCAATTATGGTCACACCCGTCACATGCACAATATATTTTCCAGCTCAAGCATACAGCCTTGAAAAAAACATTAGATCATATTGTGTACTTCCAATGGGTTGGTATGTTAACACAAAAAACTTTGATGACATTCCTGCAATATGGTTCAGAGGTAGAAAGAAATAAGTGTAATGAAATCTGTCCAAATGTCACACCCGTCACTATGGATTGGCTCCTAATCAAAGTGGGAAACTGAAGTTGATTCAGTCCCCTGGAACAAATAAAATTCACTGCTTTCTTTATGAAATTCAAAGTTAGGTTCATTTTTATTGTTTTGAGCATATTGTTTCCTTGTGAACTTTATATGTACATCTATCAGTAGGCCTATTTTATGAGACTCTTGTCTTCTGTACTGATAGAAAATCAGGTTTTAGCAAATTTTATTTTACATTCCATTTTTTGATGGACATATTTATACATTTAGGGACTGCATTTCGTAGCTGAGGGAGGCCACATGCGGCCTGCGGGCCATGTGTTTGACACACCTGCCCTAAATGATCTAATATTGAACTGGAATTACTTAAACTGACTTAAACACTCACTATTGTTTTCAGAATCATGCTGCAAGCTGATTTCTTTTTACTTACGGGACAATTTGAAAGAAATACCCAAGGTTTCCTTAAAAAGATTGACATGTCCCTCTAGATTTAGAGACCTTACATGTGGAAGATAATATTGTGCTATTGAATTATTCGTTAAAACATCAAAAATAAAATTTGACATATCATTCATACAGAGTTGAAAACCTTAACATTTTAAAAACGATAATTTATCTTAGAACTTTATTATAATTATGTGTCTACAAAAACATATTCTGAATGAGTGCAACTGTATCTACAGCCTGGTAATATTTTCCCTTTCATAAATTTAAAACTTCAATTGTGAGAATAAATTATAATTACCTCCATAAGGGCCTATACAACATATGGAGGATATCTGCAGGTGAAAAAACTAGGTCTGTACAAGGTATGAGGATGGCATTGAGGAGTTAATTGTCAGTAATTTAACAGAAATTTGTGGTCACATCCCATAAGTCTTAAATCCTAACTTCATATATCTTAGGTTCAGATTTATAAAGGTCTGCCAGGTATGGTGGCAGACCCCTTGGAGTTCCTTACCGTGAAATCCCTGCCAGCGGAGGTTCCGGCAGGAGTTCGGATTTTGCTGTGAATGGCAACCGTGTAGAAGCATTATGGTCGAGCTAAAATGGCTACTTCATAGTGAGCAATATGATAGGGAGAAAGTCAGTATAAATTTTCACCAGTTGTATTTTTTAAGAACATTTATTAGGAATACTAAACATTTTATGAACAAAATCATCTGTTTTACTATTATAAAATATTATCTTAATATGAGAATATTATAGGAGAAAAATTCCTCCGGCACTGGGACTTGAACCCAGGACCTTTGGCTGTTTGTGCCAATGCTCTACCAACTGAGCTAAGCTGGAGTTCAATTCACAGTGCCAGATGGAACCTCTCTTCTATGACTAATTGCCCTAATGGTCTACCTCACGGACAGACAAGTTATGTCATATGCAGTACTGTGAGGCACACTGAGTAGTGATTTTTGTGACCGGGCTCCCTCTTACTGTACAGTTAACATTCAGATAGATATATAAGCATTTATGAGCCACAGAATATTGTCTCTGTTGGACATTACATGAGAATATTATAGGAGAAAAATTCCTCCGACACTGGGACTTGAGCCCAGGACCTTTGGCTATTCGTGACAATGCTCTACCAACGCTGGCTTAGCTCAGTTGGTAGAGCATTGGCGCGAATAGCCAAAGGTCCTGGGTTCAAGTCCAAGTGTCAGAAGAATTTTTCTCCTATAATATTCTCATGTAATGTCCCAACAGAGAATATTCTGTGGCTCATGAATGCTTATATATCTGTTATCTTAATAGTTTTAAGCATAAGAACATTGTATTATTCAAAGTGGATGTTGGCAATATGTTAAGATGGCCGCGCCTAACATCTTCACCTGCTACGCACGCCTTCGGCAGAGGGAGATGGGAGGGTCAGCAGGAGCTGGTCTGCGTCCTTTGTTTACCTTTAAAATCTGAATTGCACCTTAAATTTGCAATCCCTATATTTGTGAAAAGGGTCCTCCATGTTGCTCACATATACCTACAACATTCTTCTTGCTTCCTCATCATGATCTTTACATAGTTTGCAAACTCCAGCATGTTGTCGTCAATGTTGACGTGGGAATCTCATGGGTCGAGGCTTGCAGACTGAAAGCATGTTGTTGACAGTTCTGGGAGACAGTCTGACAACGCTAGGGGTTTGCCAGGTAGCAGGCCTCTATCAATCACCTGCCACCTGTAAGCATGCTTACCTGGGGGACGACTATCAATACGACCCTTATGGCCAGTTCCACCGACAATCTTTAAATATACCCAAACGAAGACTTTAGTAACGTGCTATTACTGTATAACGTCTGCGTTAAGTGGACACTGTTCCATCAACACTCTTATCGTTAAACTAAACACCTGTTTCCAAACGCGCGTTAGAAGGCAGGCAATCTTGGTACACAAGCTTCTCATACATTCACTGTCGCTACTGCCAACATACAATGTTAAACCTGAGAACACACGACTAGTAATATTCATATTACATCATTCAAAATTATAAACATGTTGAGTATTTTTTTTGTTTTATATACAGATGCAAAAATTTAATGTTATATTATTTTCATGCCAGATTCCTTCACCATTCAAAGTCATTTTTCCATTGGCAACGTTGGCTGCTATGTTTCACAGTAGCCAGCAGAAAATAAACATTAGTAGTAGAACGCAATTATTAATGTTATTTATTTTATTAATGCAGTATATTATCCAATTTATGATGTTGCACTTGCACTATTAACTTATCACAACTTTTTAAGCTAACCTGTAATCCTTTCGATGCTATTGGTATCAAAAATGTATCAAACATAAAATGTGAATTGGGCCTAGGCTATACGCCTACTGCTTTTGTACTCAAGCAAGGAATTGTTAACGAGCCCACCAGAAATAGCATCTGCCTTAAATGAACACTTTGTTACTATTGGAAGCAAAACCAGTAGGGCTCAAAATCCCTCAGCTGACCAAAGTACAGTTACTTCTCTAAATTCACTAAAAAACTATACGAAGACAACCACTGTAATAAATAGCATGTATTTCTTCCCTACAGATGAAAATGAAATTACAAATGCCATAAAGTCCCTGAAACCAAAAAAACTCTATGGGCATTAACAACTTACCCATCTCTATAATTAAATTTTGTAATTCTGAACTAGTTGCCCCCCTCGTCTCAATTATCAACTCCTGCTTTGAGCATGCTACTTTTCCCGATAAATTAAAAATTGCAAAGGTAATACCTGTCTTTAAAAAAGGAAATAAACTTTATATGAATAACTATAGACCCATATCCATTCTACCAGCAATCTCCAAAATTGTTGAACTTGTAATTTACAACAGGATCATAGGCTGTTTGGATAAATATAAATTAATTCCCACCAAACAACATGGTTTTATAAAGAACAAATCTACTGTCACAGCCTTGTCAGAATTGATTGAGACTACAATTAATCATATTGACACAGGCAAATATACTGCCAGTGTTCTTCTAGACCTGACAAAATCCTTCGATTGTGTAGATGCAAACATTTTATTGAAACAACTATCTCAGATTGGATTAAGAGGAAGGGGGTATGAATTGATTAAATCATACATGTCAAATAGGAAACAGTCAGTAACACTAGCTACTAAGAATGGTACGACAGTCTCCAGTATGAAAGACATTACCATGGGGGTACCACAGGGTTCTATTCTGGGACCGCTTCTATTCATTCTGTATATACACAACATTGAAACAATACTACCCCAAGATGACATTATATCGTATGCAGACGATACTACCTTAGTGTTTGCAAACAAGAACTTAAATGCTCTTGAATCTCATATGAATGAAGCCACAAATAAAATAGTCACTTATTTCAATAAACTAAATCTACAGGTAAATTCAAATAAAACGGAGTTGATCTCTTTCGGCTTCAACAAAAATCAGAAACTGCAACTTGTCATAAACAACTCTGAAATTAGCAATTTAAATCATATAAACTTACTTGGAATGACTCTGGACCAAACTTTCACATGGAATCAACACATAGATAAAATAGGAAACTCAGTCTCTAAAGGCTTATATATCTTAAGATATCTAAGTAAACTGGTCCCCACGTCAACAGCAAAATTAATCTATTTCGCATTGATCCAATCTCACATTACTTATGGAATCGAACTATGGGGTGCCACCTCAAAAACAAACTTCCACAAAATCTTTGTATTGCAAAAAAGAGCAATACATTATTTGGCCAACTTACAAGATAGGGAAACATGTAGACAGGCTTTTAATAATCTAAAAATTATGACATTAGCTAGTCTCTATATTAATAAGGCAATAATATTTGCATTAAACTACAATTCACCCATTAAAAACATGATCCACGCATACAATACAAGAAACAAAGACAATTTTGCAACTATCGGTCATAAACTGAAGTTATACGAAAAGCTTCCCATCTACACAGGGACTAAATTCTTTAACTTGTTACCCAGATCTCTTAAAGAATGTCAAAACAATAAACAATTTAAAAAAAGCTGTTTCAATATCTCCTGAATGGAGCGTACTACAGCATTGACGAATTTGTAGAAGCAAACAACCATAAAAAACGGATGTTTAGTGTTTCATTGTTTTACTGTCTTTCCTTATTGCCCAATTTTAAACTAGATTAAACTGCCAAACTTAGACTAAGCATATTATGTCTGTAAATGTGCTGAGTGGATGTATGTCGTTATGAAGATGTAGATTTTGTTGTATATATGATGAGTGTGTGAATGTTGCATGGTATGTTAAACTTTGTTATTGTGTTTTCAGCTTTGAAAGTACATATGTATGCTTGTAAAAACACAATTTTGACAATGTTCTGAAATGTCTTGACATTATGCAGAACAGCAATAAATCTTATCTTATCTTATCTTATATTATTACAATTTATTATACCTTATCATAAAATTATTGCAAACTATTACAATGTGATAAGTGCACAGATTAGCTCTTACCTTAATTTTGTAGTCATAGGAGATAGAAAATGGCATTTTCCTGGATAAACACGGGAATAACAAACACATAACTCACTCAAAAACGATTTGACTTAGGCCTAATTTTTCTTCAATAACAATAAACACCGTGCACTCTTAATTTATTGAGAAGTAATCCAATAGAGATACATTAATCAATTTCACCTATCATAAGCCTACTAGTAATAATACAAGCTAGAAAATGACAAATACACTGCATTTTCGGTGGCATGTAGCCGTAACTATGAGCGAAATACTTCAGAATACTATTGTATGTCGTGCAACTGCGAAAAAATTTTATTTTGTAACCACTCGCCTGCTTCAATGTTACAGTGTCAACTGATCCTCTCTTCTGAGTGACTAGTTTGTCTTGTGGAATTTTAGAAAAACCCAGATCCTGCTTTTGTGTTTATGCTGAGGGTCACATTCTGCTAGGCTACCTGACTGCTCTACCCTAGCAAAGGAAATAGGCATGAATCACTCCCTTGTATTCATGTTATTCTTCAGAAACTATAATTAATGGATTAATATACAGGGTTTATTGTTTAATGTGGATAATAGCCTACTGCATATTGTAGCATGCAACCACATTCGGCCATCTTGTTTTGAAGCAAACGGAAATTTAACCAACAAATTTCTGTCTTTAAGTTAACGCGAGTATTAACGGGCGTGATGGACTAACCAGGCTCGGTGGAACGTACACATGATACAAGCAGGAGAAAACGACGCGTTTTAGCCGTAACGAAGGTCGGTGGAACTCTCCATTAATCTTTTACAGTGAAACTTGGGTATAATGGAATTTCAAGGGATCGTAATTTTTTTTCCGTTACAGGCAGGATTCCGGTGGATAAAGATTGCCCAAGTAAATAATAATAATTAAGCTAGGCTACTTACGTTACGATCACATGCTGGCCTCTCTTTCTTATAAACTATACCATGTAAAGTAAATCACTTGCTTTTGCATTCCCAAACAATTTTGTTGATTCCTCATTCTCAGTCACTCTTAGTTGTCATTTCGTTGCACTATTTCCACCTAACTACTATTTCTGTGATTTCTCCAAATTTGCCCAGGATCTGTGTAATCAACAACATACCTTCTTTACTGGCTTCAATAATGTAGGTTTTTGGTCTGAGGAGTGGATGAAATATATTTCCAAGTGTGGGTAGAATCCAGGCTCGTTGAGGACCAAAAAATGTAGGCTAGTGTGCCTAACAGAATTTTGCAATAGGATTTTTGGAGGACCACTGGATTATAATCCAGAAAATATATAAGTTTAGAAGTGTAAGGATATTGAAGGAAGCAGGAATAATGGGGAGAGAGAATAGTTACTTTATTCTTCTTTTCTTGAAGACTACTGCTTCTCCTTGTATTTGGTATAGACCAATATTGAATAGTGCTTGCTATTTTCACTAGGTATACTTCAGGAATGACTTAAGGTTCATTTGCTGTGAGAATACACCATGCTTTGTGATCTACAACAATAATATAAGTTTTTATTTTAATCTCAAAAAATTACAAACTTCAGGAATAATTGAGCTGTATTGACTCAAAATACTACTGCAGTATACTCTATCTGCAAGTAGGAAAAGAGAAGCTGCAATTGCTTGCCAAAACTTCTTATCTTGATAAATGCTGAATTACTATTTGCAAAATATCAATTTGCTAGACCATTCCTTGGTCTTCGTGAGATTACTATGTCCAGTTCAAACTACTATTGCAGCATATTTGGCTTGCAAGTAGAGAAAAAGAGGAGCTGCAAGGATGCCAAAACTCCCTACAATTATATAAGCAGTATTTACTTTAGCTACATAAAGATGCTAAGCCTTACTTGGCTTTGTGTGTTAATACAATTTGCTTTATTTTACTTAACTTGTTTTGAGACTACATCTGATGAGAATGTGACTGCATTTAGCCGGACTGTAGTTAAGGGGTGTACAGTTATTGAAGCTGAAGTTCTATGGTGATGTAGATCATCCTGAACGGTGGCCAGTAGCGAGTCCTTCCATGGCTACAAGCTACGCTCCACGAAGTTCTAGTGATGTCCTAGAATCCACCTCCTGGTAGACTAAGTAGTGGCTGCTAATGCTGGTTCCATGCGTAGTTGTATGTAGAAACTGTACAATAGTATATTCAGACTTGTGGTCTGTTGCTAAATTGGGGCTGTGCCCTTCCGAAGCGACGATCGGTGAGAGAGTGATTGAAGTCTAACCAGGGTTGAAATGTTTAAAACAAAACGTTTAAAACAAGTGTTTAAAACATGTTTAAAACAAGGGCTTGTGTTTTTTTTTAAGTTTGTTTAAAACGTTTTAAACAATCTGTTTTAAACATGTTTTTTTAGCATATGTTTAAATCATTTTTTAATCGTGTGTTATATTTAATTATGAAGACAATTTACATTTTGTCAAGTCAGTGACACCCTGTTAGTGTTGTAAACAGAAAACAAACAAAAAACTAGGGCCAGAATACCAGAAAATCATGTGAGGTGGTGTCTTTTGTATCCTTTTCCTCCAGACTTCTCTATCCTCTGTCGCCAGCTTCCAGTTTTTGATTTCGAGTAATTGATTTCAATTTTTTCTGACTGCATCCTACCATCTATTTTGTGGTCTTCCTTTTTAAAGAAAGAGATTATTAATATTAAATATTGAATGTGTCAATTTGGCAACACTGTAGTAGGATATTCCTTGTAAGTTTGATAATGTAAGGCGGCTAAGACCACGTAAAGCATGGTGAAAGTCAATCATCAGTTGAGCAGTAAAGGCAGTAATTAAACAGTAGTTTGTATTATTTTTTATTAATAATGAACTATTAAATCATAAACAAATACTACTGGTACAAAATGTATTTTCAAATACTATTAAGTCTACGACTCGTAAATCTTGAACATCTTAGCACAGGGTGTCATTGGATTGACAAAATGTAAATTGTCTACATAATTAAATTTAACACCCAATTAAAAAGTGTTATAAACATATGCTAAAAAATGTTTAAAAGAAATTGTTTAAAGTGTTTTAAACATTTCAACTGTATATATATATATAGGCTACATATATATATATATATATATATATATATATATATATATAATAGGCCCTATACATTAAAATGGTTGATTTAAACAAAATGAACAATTTAAACTTTTTTTAAACAAACAACATTGTTGTAAACTTAAAAAAACGTTAAAAAAACACGTTTAAAACAACCAACATTGTTGTTCACATATAAAACGTTTTTAAAAAAAAAAAAAAAAACGTTTTTTTTTTTTTTGTTCTTTTTAAAAAAACACGTTTTTTATCAACCCTGAGTCTAACGGCCAAAATGCGTTCACATAATCATCTTACAAAGAGTCAGATTCTAGAATCCTATGGAAGGCTCTTCTAGAAGTTTCACGTAGCTTCCATCCAGAATAAAGGCAGAGTTAAAGATAATAACATGCTGTAATTATTCTGTAACATAAAAAATTGGTATGTGAGCATTTGCATTATAATTGTAATGTATAATTACAGAGAAATTTAATAATTTTAATGTGGTAAATAATCAATCTATTCAAAAGCTGCTTCTATAATCAATTGCACTAATCGATATGACGCTTCTAAGTAAGCTAATGTATTCTGGCTGTAGCGCCAAGTAAATGTTAATGTGCTGTCACTCGACTTATCGATATCAGTTCGATGTCGGCAATGCAGCTTTCTGTTGCTAATTAACATTAATTACTGAATCTAATGATAATAGCTAATAGTAACAGGAATAAATATGTAAAACCATTCCTTAGTTTATCACAATACAGAGTATAATAGATATTTTCTTTATCTAAATGTAAATAAATAGATACAAGCGTGCCAAGAATTCTGTCTGCTGGTAACTGGCATCAGTGCCATCTAGTGACTTGTATTAATACTTCATTACTAGTATTTGCTATAAATATATAATAAATGTACGAGCTTACAAATAACTTTATATTTTCATGTTCAGATCTATAATATGACATGTTTTCTGTCTACCATTATTTTAACACATGATTAAAACAGTCTAACACATTTCTAAAGAACTGAATGACAGTACAGTATCGTAACAGAATTCTAGTTGCTGTACGTAGATCACTCATTGTTTATGACTGGGGTTCGGGTGTTCATGGCATGTCATATTTTTATTTTGACCTCCATTCTCTCTGCAAACGCAAATTAAACATGAACTGCACAATTGTTATCTTAATTGGACAGTTTTTATTTTGCATATAAAGTCATATTTTGGTCATTTTCATGGTCTTGGTCATATTTTGCCATATTTGTAATTTAAAGTCATATTTCAATTATAAATTTGGTAAAAGATCACAATTATGCAGTGTGTGCACTAAATTGTCGACTTTTTTTCGAATAAGTGTTACGAATATTTTGGTTTTACTGTAACTGAAATGTGAAGGAACAATAACAAGTAGGCCTAATAGCATAATTACCCCTTTCTCCTTGTTGTTAACAACTTCCAATAGACATTCTTTTTAAAATATTTTCAGCTCACATTTTCAGTTGTATCTGGAAACATTAACAGGTTAGAATTTCTTTGCAAGTAAATCTGTAAATCACCTGTAAAATTGTCAAAAAAAAATTCTCATTGAATTAATGTGATGTAATAATTTAGTGTCATTAAAAATTTTCAATTGGAATGTTTATTTTTAGAAAATACATTATTTTATGAGGTCATATTTGTAGCACGTAAGTAAATAATGGGTCAAGTGCCAAAAATACAAAATGTGAGTTCTTGATGAAATACTGTTGTAAATACCGTAGCCAATAACATATATTCTGATCCAAGCCCCAGAGCAGAGGGAAACAGTTTTTATAGCTGCGAGAAGATGGCGGTCATATGGAACACCAATGCTGGTGGTCAGACGTTTTGTTGATTATCTCTAAATAAGCTTTTTGGCACTTAACCCGTTATTTACTTACATGCCACATTTAGGATTTTAGGGTCATATTTAATCATATTTAAGGCCATGTTTTCTACATTTTTAGGTCATAAACATCTGAACTCTATTTATGACCTTGACTGAAGTATTTCCCAGATTTTCTGCCTTTTTCTACAGTGTACAGTTGGGTCATTCCATGCCAAATCATCACAGCTCCCAACCCGACCATCTCAGATTTACATGAAATTCGGTAAGAAGTTAAAATACATGAAGTTGTACACACACTCAAAATTTTACCCCTCAGTGATTTACGATATTCATACAGCAGGGTTGCAAACATGACAAAAATTGTAAAATTTTCCCTTGCGTGCTCTGCAAAAATAAATCATAACTTTACTTCTAATTGAGGTAGAACCTTCATGTTGGTCTCATTTTGAAGCTAAAGGTGCATAGTTTTCATTAAAAATAGTTGCATTTCAAAATATTAATTTTTTCATTCCAAGGTCAAAAGGTGTAACCTTTGACCTTGAGTATCTAAGAAACTGTACCTTTAATTTTATTGAAGAAAAGATATGTTAGGCAGTTAAATGCATTCTATCTATGGTACAAATTTCATTTTGGGATGGCTTTGAGAACAGGAGAAAAAAATTTCGCTATAATATAAAGTCACATGGATGACTCACTCACTCACTGACATTAATTTTTGCCCAATTTTAGATGAGCTAGAAACTTGAAATTTGGTACACGTATAGCATTTAGGCTGTAAACCACATAAAAATTCCGAAAAGGTTATTTTTTTTATTTTTAGCCCTAAAAACCCCCCGAAAAAGGGCTCGGCTCGGCTCACTGACATTAATGTTTGGTCACTTCCAGATGAGCCAGAAACTTGAAATTTGATACACTTTTAGGCTTTTTAAATTTTAGGCTGTAAACCACAGGAAAATTCCAAAAAGTTAATATTTTTAATTATTTTTAGCCCTAAAAACTCCAGAGAAAAGGCTCGGCTCTGCTCACCGACATTAATGTTCACCCACTTCCAGATGAGCTAGAAACTTGAAATTTGGTACACGTATAGCGTTTAGGCTGTAAACCATAGGGAAATTCCAAAAAAAATAATTTTTAATTTGTGTGGGTTTCTGCCTCGCGGCAGCTGCAGCTCTAACTCTTGACCGATTGGGTGAAATATCTAAAAATTAAGAAAATTAACTTTTTGGAATTTTTCTGTGGTTTACAGCCTGAAAGCTATATGTGTACCAAATTTCAAGTTTCTAGCTTATCTGGAAGTGAACAAACATTAATGTCAGTGAGCCGAGCCCTTTTTCGGGAGTTTTTAGGGCTAAAAATTAAAAAAATAAACTTTTGGAATTTTCGTGTGGTTTACAGCCTAAAAGCTATAAGTGTACCAAATTTCAAGTTTCTAGCTCATCTGGAAGTGGGCAAACATTAATGTCAGTGAGCCGACCCAAGCCCTTTTCGGGGGGGTTTTTAGGGCTACAAATTTAAAACAAAACTTTTTTGGAATTTTCCTGTGGTTTACAGCCTAAATGCTATACGTGTACCAAATTTCAAGTTTCTAGCTCATCTGGAAGTGGGTAAACATTAATGTCAGTGAGTAGAGCCGAGTCCTTTTTCGGGAGTTTTTAGGGCTAGAAATAATAAAAAAATTAACTTTTTGGAATTTTCCTGTGGTTTACAGCCTAAAATTTAAAAAGCCTAAAAGTGTATCAAATTTCAAGTTTCTGGCTCATCTGGAAGTGGTCAAACATTGTCAGTGAGCCGAGCCCTTTTTCGGGGGGTTTTTAGGGCTAAAAATAAAATAAATAACCTTTTTGGTATTTGTATATGGTTTACAGCCTAAACGCTATACGTGTACCAAATTTCAAGTTTCTAGTTAATCTGAAAGTGGGCAAACATTAATGTCAGTGAGTGAGTGAGTGAGTCAGCCATGTGGCTTTTTATTATAGGGAAATTTTTTTATCCTGTTCTCAAAGCCATCCCAAAATGAAATTTGTACCATAGATAGAATGCATTTAACTGCCTAATATATCTTTTCTTCAATAAAATTAAAGATACAGTTTCTTAGATACTCAAGGTCGAAGGTTAAACTTACACCTTTTGACCTTGGAATGAAAAAATTAATATTTTGAAATGCAACTATTTTTAATGAAAACTATGTATCTTTAGCTTCAAAATGAGACCAACATGAAGGTTCTACCTCAATTAGAAGTAAAGTTATGATTTATTTTTGTAGAGCATGCAAGGGAAAATTTTACAATTTTTGTCATGTTTGCAACCCTGCTGTATGAATATCGTAAATCACTGAGGGGTAAAATTTTGCGTGTGTGTACAACTTCATGTATTTTAACTTCTTACCGAATTTCATGTAAATCTGAGATGGTCGGGTTGGAAATTACACTTTTTTGTGATGATTTGGCATGGAATGACCCAGTTATCTTTAATTATTGGAGTGACAGGAATTGTACTCGTATGATAAGGAAACTGATCTTTTTGTTGGGGATTTTCTTTTAAGTTTTTTGGTGGTAAACATGAAGGGAAATGAGCAAAAATGAGGCACAGCATCTGCTGTTAAACATTTTAACCTCGAACGTTTGACATTTTTCCCTTTATTGACCAAGTTAACTTATCTGGTTTCTTTATGAAATGGTCAGAAAATTGTAAATGACAGACTATGGTCATGCACTTTCTTCCTATCTTTCTGAGGTAGGCCTATTTCTGAAAATCATTTTTCAAACTCTTAATTTAATTTCTGGAGGTGTAAAGAAGTGTCTTACCTCATTGGTTTTGTTGTAGTCCCACCTAAAACCCTGCACAAAACAATTTAGCATTTTATTTTCATTATCACATTTATCAAATTGTATTATAGTACTTAACCGAACACAACTAAACTTAGCACTACAAGCTTCAGAATACTGATACTCTTCTATCAAACCAGCGCAATCGCCACGCCTGAGTTCTGCAATGCCACAGGTCTCCTATAGGCCTTACCAATATATTGGAAGGAAACTAAGAAATGTCACTTTCTCCTGTACTAAAAATTCTTAAAGCCCTGTTGATTAAATGCATTAAATTTTCTTTACAGGTTGTGCTCCACCACCAGGAAGCTATGATCCAAAATTTGATGATAAAATTAAAGGTGCAGTGATTGAAAAGAAAGGCAGATTTGTTGAAGCAAAATGCTCCTCCCAATGCAGCAACTCTGCAGAAAGCCCAGCCAATATCTCAGTAAGCAGTGGCAGTATAAAATCCACTGGGGCAAACTGTTTGCCAGTGTTCCGCACAGTAAGTACTCGTGTAATTAACTATTTTGATTATTGTTCTGTTTATCATTATTTTATTCCATACTTCATAATTCATTTAGTGCATGCCATTAGTGGTGTACCAACATTCATTGGAGCCTGGGTCACTAATGAATAAGGGGGCCTACCCAGTATTCACAGTTATTTATATCATTCACACAGATAAACGATAGTAAGCTGCCTAATTCATTATATTTCTGTTGACCCTGAATAAATTATTTAATAATTTATTATTGCTTTTTTTATTTGGGATTCACATGTTCATTAAGCATTAGGCAATTTTACGTGTTTGCTTAGAGTACCACTACCAAGGAAATCCACAATTCCTTTGGCCATGGTAATGAAAAGGTAGGTGAACTAAAATAGTTATGATTTCACAATATTATGTTATGTGCAAAAAAAAAGAAAAACAAACAACAAACATTTAAAAGGTAGTTTAGTAATAAACTAAACACTACCTAAATTAAAAGTCTTTCTTTTTGCCTATACTCATTAAGTATTGAAACTTTTTGAGTTTTTGGAAGAAATATACAGTGATGTGATACAGTCAAGTTAGATGTCAAATTAAAGCCCCTGTAATTCTAAAAAGAATGGTACAAATTTGAGCTTTCTAGGACCAACCGTTTTTGAGTTACATGCTTTTTAATATCTCAAAACGTCCCTGAAAACTGTCATTCTGTAATTTTTCAAAAACATTTTATCTCAAAAACTATTAAGTCCAAAAAAGGTAATAATCTGCATTTTGTACCTACTCAGCTAATACTCCCTCATATTAAAAAATCGTAACAATCTGATGACTTGATGTTTGGACCATTGGTTGATTTCATGTGGAATGACCCATAAATCAAAATACGATCAATACCAGGGAAGTGCCAGAAGTTGTGTGTTTAATGATTTGAAGCTGAAACTAACTAGACAGAAGAATATCTTTCAACAACCATGAAACACTACTGGTTTAAAGGCATCTTATGAGGTATGTTTAGAGCTAGCTAAAAGTAACAAGTCTTTTAGGGATGGTAATGTCTATTTCCTTTCCTTCCACTTAATCTTTTAGGGATGGTGTGCTGTAAAAGTGGCATCTTCATTTGGAGATAATAAGATGGCTAAAAATTTTGAAATAGTTTCCTTTTCTCATCAGACAGGAAGTAGTAGAATTAATAATATGGGTGGTGATGTTTCAGGTTCTCTCAAGGGCATTTTGGAAAAATGTTAATTTTACTATCTAGCTCTAGATGAGAATACAGATATAGCTGAAATCAGCCAGCTCCTTATCTTTATCAGAACAACAAATGAAGAATTTGAAATTCAGTAAGAACTGTTGAAGTTAGGAACATTAGAAACCAGCACACAAGGAATAGACATATTCAATGCACTGGATGATGTCGTTTTTAAATATGGAAGTGCTTTGGCTTTGCAGCAGATGGAGCCAAAGCAATGGTAGGTGATGAAACTGGGTTAGTAGGACTGTGTAAAGAAAAAGAACATTGGGCATGAGTATCAACAAAAACTGGAAAAAATCCAGATTTAACAGGGCACGAGTATCAACAAAAACTGGAAAAAAAAAAAATCCAGATTTAACATCCCATCTAAATGCTTTAAACCTGAAACTACAAGGCAGAAAACAAAATATCTCCCAGCTTTATGGACATATTGAGGGCTTCTTACTATCTAGCTCTAGATGAGAATACAGATATAGCTGAAATCAGCCAGCTCCTTATCTTTATCAGAACAACAAATGAAGAATTTGAAATTCAGTAAGAACTGTTGAAGTTAGGAACATTAGAAACCAGCACACAAGGAATAGACATATTCAATGCACTGGATGATGTCGTTTTTAAATATGGAAGTGCTCTGGCTTTGCAGCAGATGGAGCCAAACCAATGGTAGGTGATGAAACTGGGTTAGTAGGACTGTGTAAAGAAAAAGAACATTGGGCATGAGTATCAACAAAAACTGGAAAAAATCCAGATTTAACAGGGCACGAGTATCAACAAAAACTGGAAAAAAAAATCCAGATTTAACATCCCATCTAAATGCTTTAAACCTGAAACTACAAGGCAGAAAACAAAATATCTCCCAGCTTTATGGACATATTGAGGGCTTCTTACTATCTAGCTCTAGATGAGAATACAGATATAGCTGAAATCAGCCAGCTCCTTATCTTTATCAGAACAACAAATGAAGAATTTGAAATTCAGTAAGAACTGTTGAAGTTAGGAACATTAGAAACCAGCACACAAGGAATAGACATATTCAATGCACTGGATGATGTCGTTTTTAAATATGGAAGTGCTCTGGCTTTGCAGCAGATGGAGCCAAACCAATGGTAGGTGATGAAACTGGGTTAGTAGGACTGTGTAAAGAAAAAGAACATTGGGCATGAGTATCAACAAAAACTGGAAAAAATCCAGATTTAACAGGGCATGAGTATCAACAAAAACTGGAAAAAAAAATCCAGATTTAACATCCCATCTAAATGCTTTAAACCTGAAACTACAAGGCAGAAAACAAAATATCTCCCAGCTTTATGGACATATTGAGGGCTTCTGCAAAAAAAAAAAAAATTAAAAAAATTAAAAATACAAATAATAATAATAATAATAATAATAACAAACAACAACAAAAATGATGTATTGCACATTGCACTGAAGGCAAATAATATGGCACACTTCCCATCTTGTCAGCAGTTGAAAGAAGAAATAAGTGACACAAATTTTAGTATGCTTCATGAAATAATGACAGATATCAAGAAACAGTTCCAGGACAGATTCCAGGAATTTGATTCCCTAAAACCAGAACTTGCGCTGTTCGACAGCCCCATGGATATTGAAGTGAGTGAGGTGCCCTGGAAATTTGTGATCTTCAGGCAGACCCATTCTACCAGACTAAAAAGGTGTGATGTCCCTGAAAATGTCTGAAAACTGATATCTAAAGAATGTTTTCCTAAATTGCTTAAATTCTCTCTGCAAATGTTTTATACATGACAAGCATTCCAAAATCTGAAAACCCTCCAAATGGAACTGAGGCAGTGAGCAAGAGAGACACGTCCACACTTCACAAGGCTCCACCTTGCAAAGAGCCTCCTTGCCTTGGACAGTCTGGATATGACTAAAAGCTTTTGCGGAATACAAGTATCTTCTTCCTCATGGAAGAAGATAGCTGAGCTCAGTAGGGAAGAAAGGAAATTACACTGTGTTACCACTATTGGTGCAATTAAGCCAAATTAAAGCTATATGCAGGAAAAACAAAATGCCTGCTCCTGAAAGGAAAATTGCACCCAGGAAGACTCCCACAATATTTGCACTGGGAACGCTATTACAAAATGGAGGGTCCCTGCGCTACCTAGGTGTAGAACTCCAAGCAGGATTGACACTACATGCATTAGATAGGCTATCAGGTTTACAAGTATACAAATTATAAAAGGCGATAAACTTACTCTGCCGTATTCGTAGCACTAATTACCATACTAATTTACTAATTAGAATAATCGGGATTACATTTCCTAAAAGTTTGGTCCTTATAACTTTTTTCACCATGTGATGGCTAGTTTAATTTTGACAAATGTTTTAATTATTGCTAAAAATGTAGAAAAATGGTTTTCCCCAGAGTAGTTCAGTTTGAAAGGAAATGACGCAATACAACAGTGAAACATCTTGCAATGTGTATGACAAGCTAGTGTAGATAATCAGATCGGAAACAGCCTATCGCGATGCTTTTTTGTTTTGTTTGGTGATAGTGAAGATATTAAGAAAGCGGATATGCTGTATCTATAGCTAATGGTCTAATAAAAATAATAATTCATCCTTACCAACAACAATATATAATCATCCAACCAATTTATGTTTCATCTTAAAATTACAACAAATTTTACAGTGATCGGTTTTTTCTTGGGGGGGGGGGCTGGCCTTTCAGTGTAATTTAAAATGTCTCTGAATTATATTAATGTCTGAATGTCTCTGAATTAAACTGCGGAGTACTATAATTTAGATTCTGTTAAATTGACTCCCTGGCAGAATTTTTCCCTACTCCTAAGGTTAAATCATACAGAGTTTTTTGTACAAGTACTAGTTAGACGTAGCCTAACTGCTGTCACTCTTGACTTCAAGACAAAAAATAAAAGTTTCTGGCACTTATCGCAAGTTGTAGAAGGTGTCAGGTCTATCTGTACTTCACACCATTCTCTAGCTCTCTCTTTCTCTTTTCTCTCTTTCTCTTTTCTCTCTTTTTCTCTCTCTTTTTTCTCTCTTTCTCTCTCTTTCTCTCTCTCTATCTCTCTCTCCCCCCTCCATTTCCATTAGTGGCTGTTTGCAATCAATGGTGGTCCATGACCACAGTCCAGAAGTCAAAACCCAGACAAGTTATCTGGCTCGGTTCTGTCTGTCTGTCTGTCTGTCTGTCGGTTGAGAAGACTCACAGTTTTCGATGAGTTATTTGTGGCTCCTTTATGGCACCACCATTCTCCTAGAGTCACTCTTCACCGTTCCCTCTGTCCTAGATAAATGGACAAATAACACTCACTACCCACATATTCCTTCACATATGCTTGTCAAACTAGGTAAAAGAACACTCCCATTCCTAGACATCCAGTTGCGGTCCTTATAGCCCCAAGAGATTGTTCTTAACAATCTATACCTTCTATCCATTTCAGTGTGCTACAAGTCTGTCTTCGACTGTTGGGTTACCCAGTAGTCTTCATGATCTGCATGGTTTGTTGAATATTAACTGCTGACTGACAGGTCCTCTCATTGTCAATTTCCAAGTCCAATCTCCAACTTATCTGACTGCCTTTTCAAGTTCTTGTAAACGTATGTCTCGTTCCAATAACACGCTCTTACAGAGAGACAGATGAAGTCCATCTTCTGCTATCTGCTATCTTCTTCTTATCTAGCACTGTTATATCTGGTCTATTGTAGTGTACCGTTTTATCAGTAGTGTGTGTGTGTGTGTGTCTAATGCTCAGGAGTTAACAACGAAATCATTCTCCTTCTTGCTTCCCAATATTTAGAAGTCAGGTCTTGATAATCTTGAAGAGCTGCACACGGGGCTCAAAATCGCAGCAAAGACAACTCTTCTAGGGTTCCTGATACCCAAAATATATTAGGAGGGTGGACAAGACGCTATAGCTAAGGAAAGCAGCTTGTCTAGGGAAAGGAAAATCCCAAAATCAAACCAAAAAATATCACTAACCTGTCATGGTGACAAGTGACTTCAATGTGGCAAACTGGGGATAAAGCTAGTAGAGTTATATCATAACCTTGATAGCTAGGTCCGAGGGACCCGCTGACCAAAGACAGGTGTGGTCCTCCAAACAGTTTGGGGGTTGAGTGTGGATGATACAACTGCCAAATCGGAAAAATATGGTGTCCATTCAAAACAGTTCATACTCTGCTCATGATTATGCTTCCCAAAGCAAAGAATTCCGGAGTAATTTTCCCCCAAATTGGATCTCCGGGTGGGGACTGCTATGGGATATCTCTGTTTTATCAGTAACAATCGTGCGATCATAGTACAGTTTGAAATCTGCTGATTCCAGTACTGTTTCTGGGTTATATTTGTAGTAGGGTAGCTTTTCTGTTAATAAACCTCTTTGGTTGGCCAATTCTTGGAGTATGTTGGCTACTTTATTATGATGGTGGAGATAGTCAGTCTGAGACAGTGTCCTGCATGCTGCTGTTATGTGCTGGATGGTCTCTGGTTTCTCTTTGCTTCTCCTACATTTATCGTCTGTTATTTGCACATTCTTCATAATGAATTTTTTGTAGTTTCTGGTGTTGATGACTTGGTCCTGTATGGCAATTAGAAATGCTTCTGTCTCCGGGTATAGACTACCGCTTTTCAACCAAGCGTTCGATGAATCTTTGTCGACATTATTGCGGTTGAGGTCATTGGGATATCTACCGTGTAGAGCCATGCTTTTCCATTGCTGTACTTTCTCTTCAGTTGTTTGAATCCTTTCCTCGTCCTGGTGTATGGTTTTGAGGTTAAGAGGTGTATAAGATTCATCAGCCAGGCATGTGCTTGCATGAAGGGTCGATTCTGACTTTCTTTGTTGGAAGTATGCCCTCAGGGTACTTATCTGGTTGCTATGCAAATTATTGATGTCACAGATTCCTCTCCCTCCCTCTGACCGGGGTAATGTAAGGTGTGCTGTGTTGCTACAAGTGTTACCAACACTCCACCTAACCTAACCTAACCTGTGTTGCTACAGTATATTTTAAATTATTATTATTATTATTATTATTATTATTATTATTGCCAGAAAGGTACTTATGAGATAGTGTGGGGGACAGGAAAATGTTATCTGCCCGTGTGTCTGTATGCACGATGACTCAAATACGCGTTATCAGATTTTCATAAAACTTGGTATGCCCATTTATAACGTCCATGGATAAGAGGCCTAGAAATAGATGTTATTATGCACTTCTTCCACTGCTAGAGTCTTCACTACTCTCGAGGAAGTCTAAAGTAAGGATCTTTAAGACTATGGTAGATCAGTAGTTCTGTATGGAGTCTCACTATCAAAGATGAGAAAATATTGAATACCTGAAAATGTAAAATCTTATAGAGGATTTATGGGGCAACAAATGATGGAGGGTTGTGGAATATAAAAACAAAGCAAGAGTTGGCTGAACCCAGTTTAGTCGCAGAAATTAAAAGCATGCGAATACAGTGAGCTGGACATGTTGTGAGGATGGATGATGGTCGGGGTGTTAGAAAGGTGTTCCTAGGAAACCCAAGTAGAAGGTTTAGAGGAAGCCCATAAAAGATGGCTTGATAACCTAGAGGACAATCTGAAGAAACTTCATGTAAGGTAGACACACCAGTCTTTGACAGTTAAGTGATTAAATTTCTTCATGTTCTATGTTATTATTAAACAAACTCACTAAATTAAATAAGATCAGTATTAACTAATTGTTTGAGGTTTTATGAGCACTGTATGGTAGTCTTAATTATTAATAACCTATATTAAATAAGTTATAATTTTTTTTACTAACGCATGTTTGCTGTACCAGTCTTTGACGGTGTCCATGTACCAGTCATTGACATTTATGTTCGGTCACTTTATAAGCTATTAAACTTAGAAGATGATAATATAATGATAATACCGGTATTGATTAACAAAATCGTTTAACCTTTAATTTTGTTCATTATAATGATACTGGTGAATGATTTCACAACTTTTAACAGAACAGCATTCTCATCCAAGGCGCAAACTGTAAGGGTTTTTAACATAAGTAAAAGTATAAATTCTTGCACATACATTCTTTCTTCTTATGGTCATACAAACATGAAAATATGAAGCTAGGCTGATTACTGAAATTAAGTGGTTACCTCTACAATGAGATAAGTTATAAAAAAATTAAAAAATATCTACGGGCTTAGAAAATTCATACTTTGGTCTTGCTCCAGTGAGAAAGAGAACTGGAGCCTCGTGATTCAAATTGAGGAGCTACTTGATAGAGAAGTAGCGGCTCTGGTCATGCAAACAACCATTGATGGCCATGGGTGCGGCATGCTGATTACATGCCCCCCAATCCTGCCATCTGCCTATGGTAGATGTTGCAGCAGTTGGGTGATAGGCCGAGCTAGTGATGGGAAAAATCGAATGATCATTCGAATACAGAACCAAACATTTCAAATTAAATTATTCGAAGTGTTTTATTCATAGAGGGACATGCAACTACGAGATGTTCGTTCGCTAGCTTCAATATTCTTCGAATGAAATCTTCCATTCTCACTTCACTTCATTGGCATTCGAAAGCGGGTAGATTTAAATTTAGTGCACACATTTCCGGCAGAGAACAATGCGGCCAGCTTACAACAAACACGGCCTCCAGAGATGTTTATTATTTTAGTCATGTAGTCCTGAACAAGTGCTGTAATAAATACAGTAAATTAAGCCTAACATGAAATTTCTTGAAGTCCTACAAATATAAATTGCTTAAAGGCCCTGTTAACTTAAAAAATGCATTTTTAGGTGAAAGCTGGTTTAAAAAGAGGATATTTAGAGATTAGTTTGTGCGAAAACCCGAGCTTTCTATGTTTAACCGTTCGCCTGCAATCCAAGTACAGAAGTTCCGCCTATAGTGCAGTATGACGTCACCGCGCCAAGCCAGCACTGTGAGGAAGCATTGGAATGCCAGCCATATGTAGCCGACACATCAGTCTGTGTTTGCCAATTCATTGCTGGTGTCATAGGCGTAACGAGGGGGGGTTGGGGGTTTGAACACCCCCCATTGATTTAAAAAAGGAAAATTGTATAATTTTTAAGTCTGCCCATAAATTACTAAATAAAAGTATAAAGCGTGGGAAGCTTAAAACTCGTTGTTGTGCGTCTTAATTTTTTAAATTTTCCGGGGGAGGACCCCCGGAAGCTTAAAACTCGTTATTGTGCATCTTAATTTTTTAAATTTTCCGGGGGAGGATCCCCGGACCCCCAGACCCCGCGGATGTTATAACCCCCCATACAGTATGGTCGGCCTGGTTACGCCTATGGCTGGTGTCATCTCGTGTGTTGAAATTATTATAAATTTAAAGTTTCTCGTGTCATGTCTGGAATCAGGCCACATCAATTCGAGCCGAAATTATAAGGTCAGATGAAGAAAATACTGGGAATGCTGACCGTGTAAATAGTACTGATCAATGCAACTGTGGTGAATGTGTTTTTCAGCGATTCATAATGAATGTTTCTGCTGTTCTGAAAGTGTTATGATAAGGGAAGTGCTGACTGCATTACATTCTCATAATTCCCTTCGTTCTGTTGTATTAAATAGGGACACATTGAACACTGCTAGGCCCCTTATGATGGTGAGAGCTGAATCCAATTTTGAAAGGGAACAGTTACGAGTAGCGAACAATAGGAACATGCGTTATGTAGCTTACAGAAAATTCGTCTACTGGATTAATTCTTGGAAGCCCTTCGGAAAAGGCAATAGAAAAATCATACCTTCATGCATAGTTAAACAGATTAGGGACGAATACCCTGAGCCTAACAAAGAGTACAGACAATTTCAACCTGCTGACGGAAGAGATATTTCGTATTTTGATTAATTGAAATTTTAACCCTGAATCCACAACTACGGTGAGGTTAAAACATGTTATACAGAGTTTTTAAAGTCAACTCAATCTTCTTTTTACAGTACTAGGCTTATGTCTGTAAAATATTTACTTTGGTCATTTATTTTCATGCAAGTGAAAGAACAATTAAATCCTAGAAAAAAAAGTATTCAATTTAAATTTTGCTGTAAATAAGATCAAAGTTGTATACTAAATTTAAACTAATAATTAAATACCGGTACTGTAAATATATATCGAAAGTTACTACTGGACAAAGTTGTTACTGCGGTATCTTTAAAGTTCTTGGAATCTCGAAAGAGAATCTCTCCAAAGCTTCCAGCGATTCAGGATGGGCCACTGGAGCGATACATCGTGGAACATCTTTAGCCAGGTAGGGATCTTCCACAAATTCAATGTTTGAATTATTCACGTAATGTAATACCCTGTTCACTATGTCATTACGCCACTCGTTACTTTTACTTTCATAAACTGAAACCATTACCCACTTTTTTTTGTTGGTTTTGAGTATTTCAGTTTTTCACTTGTAACGTTTCTGTTTACATTATAGTTATAATCCATAGTCGCCAACATCGATTGTAGTACCATTCCGTCGTAACTAAAGTGAATCTTTTTCGGCTTGTATTTTAGTGCTACATTATGATAAGACTCTAAATGTCCTGTATGACAATAGTTCTTTGCGTGCTTCAAATCTTCAATGAAATTCCTGTTTTTATAACAGATGACAGTAACATGTAATCGTTTGACTCCGGTCTGATCTATTCACTTGCTTCATCTTCAATAATTTTTTCATGTTCGCACTGATTAATTACGTTATTTCCAGTCCAGCTATGTACAGTCGGGCAAATAAAAAACGTCGGGCGGTATTTGATTAAGTATCACGAACGAGCATATGCGCATGTACAGGAAGACTTAAGGTTAGGTTCACACACGCCTCTTGTCTATCCATGTATTTTCTTGATTATTTAGTCAGTTTTGTTCCAAAACAAACATGTATAGAAGGCTGTGGATATATGCCTCAAATCCGCCATATTCTTGGTTGCAAATTTTTATAATATTAATAATTAATAGATTCGCGAGGAATATGTTTATTCTAGGAGCATTTTTTTAAGATTTTATTTTATAATACCGGTTCTTCTAGTGCAAAATCAATAACTTACGCTCAACTTCTGCAACCAATCCTAGCATCGAAATACGCGTCCGGCCAGATCAACGTTTGCTATGAAAACTTCCGGTCGCATTATAGTCAAGTTTCCTCCTCTGAGCTGCTCTTTCATAAATATGGAACCTTCTCGCTGCTTCAGAGACCGAAAAATGCAGGTCAATTACAGCCCTAACTACACTTTCTCTCACGTTAGCATTTGTATGTGGCGATGACACAAAGCAAAATGAATTATGACAATGCATTAAGTTGAATATCGTGTGTTGCACTTTCCGCGATTTTCATTTTTTCCCTCCTTGTTCATATGTTCCGAAAATGACCTGTATTTTGAGTTTTTTTATAGGAAACTTGTGAACTAATGCGTCAAAACTTTAATTTTAACAGCATACGAGTCCCGACGTTTTTTATTTGACCGACTGTACATTGGAAATATGAAATAACACCGATTGAAATTTTTAAACCAACACGGTTTGTCCCCTCCACAAGTCTGACATGACCACCATAGGTGGTTAACAATGCTGTCTTTCCAATAATAATAACTAGCATGTGCCAGCGGCTTCGCCCGCGATAAAAAAGAGCATAAAGTTAGAGCATAATAGGTAAATCATTATATTTATTAACACCTAAATCACGTGGACTACATGTCACGATTAGATAGCGTCGCCTGGTAAAAGCGACCTCAGATTCGAGTTCCTTGGCCCAGAAAATCCCTGTATAGTGAGTTTCGTCCAAATCGAACGATGTTTAACCATATTTAGGTCTATGTTGATTATCCCTCTTCCGTGTAGGTTGAAAAATTTCATATGTCTACGGGCCTTGACATTCTAAACAATGAATCGACCAGCGTGGGCTTACAACATTCTAACGATCGCGATGCTTTTATTACCACGGTATGATAAAAATAGCCAAAGCCAACTGCAATTGATTTGACATTGAAATGTATTACTGAAATCTGATGCTTCGACACCGCTAAAATCACGTTTTCTGCCAGTTTTTCACTCACAACTCGCGAACGAAAGCTAAAAATTAAAAATCCGGCTTCGATGCGCATTCGCCCACCTTTCAGCCCATCTATGTTTAAAATTTCAGATCTCTGCGTTCAGTAGATTTCGCTGGGCGTCGTGGACAGACAGACAAACACGTCCTTTTATTATTTTAAGATAGCAGGTACCCGCGGCTTCGCCCGCGATAGTTATTTCAAAAATTAAAAATTAAGAGCATAATAGTTAAATCATTATATTAACACCTAAATCATGTGGACCACATATCACGATTAGATAGCGTCACCTGGTAAAAGCGACCTCAGATTCGAGTTCCTTGGCCCAGAAAACCCCTGTATAGTGAGTTTCGTCCAAATCGAACAACGTTTGACCATATTTAGGCTAATATTGATTACCCCTATAATAATAACAATAATAATAATAATAATAATAATAATAATAATCCTCTTCCGTGTAGGTTGAAAATTTCATATTATGTTTGCGTGCCTTGACATTAAAAACAAATGAATTGACCAGCGTGAGCTACTACATTCAAGAGATCGCGATGCTTTTATGTCGAAGGAATGACAAAAATAGCCAAAGCCTAGTGTAATTGATTTGTATTACTGAAAACTCATGCTTCGAAAACGCAATAAATGCACGTTTTTTGCTCATTTTTCACTCATAACTCACGAACGAAAGCGAAAATTAAAATTCCGGCTTCGAGGTGCATTTTCCGACCCTTCAGTCCGCCTATGTGTAAAATTTCAGATCTCTGCGTTGAGTAGATTTTGCTGGGCATCGCGGACAGACAGACGGAGGACAGACACTTCCTTTTATTAATATAGATAATGGTGAATTTTTTCCGATCTCTTTGAGCTTTTTAGCAAGAGACTTAGACAGATGCCACACATCACACTACAGCAACGGCGCGCGGGCTGTGAACAGCTAGTGCTCTCTGACGTCACTCCGCTGGAAGGTCACATCAGTTTTTCTTCGATTTCGCGAGAACGAAGCATCGTAGAAACATGGGGTTTTCACTGCTGTATTTTACTAAACAAACTCTTTATTCTGAGAGTCACTTGATTTTAAGTTAACAGGGCCTTTAATCTTATAAATGTATCAAATATAAAAATTTGAATGGCTGTATTTAATATCATAATTCATAATATACGGTAATTAATCAAATAAATAATCCATTTGAAAATGCATATGTTTCATGTAGAAGCTAACGATGGATGTAAACCAGGAACAATCTTTGAAAATTGAACTTTTTAATATTCGTGAGAACGGCTATTTTATTGTCAAAATATATTTTGTAGCCTGGGGTTGAAACTCATGAAAATAAATCTTCGCTCTAGCTCTGCGTCATGCCATCCCCACTTGGAATGGGAGAGACAGAACTTACCGAACGCTTTGCTAACGGGGACACGATGGAGCACGAAAACAATCGAATGAACGAGAGAACGAGCCGAGATGCCAGATTCCGAGAGGTTGAAGAAGCATTTGAATGAATTCATTCGCTTTCACACTTCGGTTCAGTAAGCGAAGCGCTCTAATGCTAGTCTGGAGCAGAGCAAAATCATTCGAATGATTTTTTTAACATCTCAAACATTTCGAGTGATTTTAACAATCGAATATTTCGAATGAATTCATTCGAATGGTTCCCATCACTAGGCCGAGCCCCTTCATGGAGTTTAGTTTAGTTTTAGTTTTCCAAGCCTCAGATGTTGCTACAGAAGAAATTTTCTCCTTATTCTTTCATCTGTAGTGCATGTAGGCTCAGGCCAAAATAATATTCTTTTAAATGGTGAAGGTACATTTGACATCAGGGCAGACTGTGTTGTAAATATAGGCATACCAGGTGGTGTTATGGGAACAGTCAAAATATGTGTTGAAGGCATAGGCACTGACTTTGGGAGGACAATGTATTTTCTGACCAATCCCAAACTTTTATTAAATTGTTAAAATTGGTGCTATGGGAATAGTCAAAGTTGAAGAATGCATTGAAGGCTTAGACACCGACTTTGGAGGGACAAGGTACTTTCTGCCCCTCCCCCAACTTTAAATTGTTGTCATATAAGGCCTATGTATAGGCTAACTAGTAAAATGCAGTTCTTGCTCCCCAACAATATTGCACAAGTCAGCACTTCTGGTTGGTAGTGTAGGATGAGAATTTAAAAAGGGTACACTAAGTGTACCCTTAGTTATGAAATCTACATGTAAGCAAGATTGCATCAATTTCGCCGCCATTTCAACATTCATCAAAATGAGAATATTTCATGTCGGAATACCATATTGTTGTGGGTGGCAATTGTTTTTTACTTGAATGTGCAAGCGCAAGATGTACTGGCGACGAGTTACGACACTGCGCAGTTTCGACTGATTCCAACTTTTCTCGAAACCATAATAATAATTTTGATGTAATGGACTTATTTAACTTTGTGGATTGAAGTAGGAACATAATTTTCAAAAAGTAATTGATGTAGGTAAAATACTTTGAGATGTATTGTAATTCTAAAATAAAATAATGTATGCAAACGATACAGTTTTGTCGTAATTTCAATTTAAAAACCGTCAGGTTCCTCTGCCGGACCCTGTATAATTTAACTTACCAGTAATTGACACCCCTACTATAAATCAGTGATTGAGGTTATGGTAGTGTTAAGTTTTACATATATCTATTCTTTCATCATCGTAGATCAGCCCTACATAATATTATTTATCAATGGCAATAAAAAATTGTTATTAACACACAAAGTAATTCCTCCCCTTAAGAGTTGTAGCAACGAAAATGAGAAAATCTGAAGAACTTGTGTTGCATTAATCTCACATTTTTTTCCATCAAACCAAGAAAGAGTTTAGCCTCAAATGCTCATCAGTAATCACTAATGAACTGAACTAAATTTATTTTATTTATTTATTTATTTTATTTATTTATTTAACCTGGCGGAGTTAAGGCCATAAGGCCTTCTCTACCACTCAGCCAGGGCAAAAACATGAAATACATAATGACAATAATAATAATAATGATTAATAATAAATAAAAAAAGAACTGATATACATGAATACAAGAAACGAACATTAAATACAAAGAAAAAATTAGAACATAAGTACTTGAATAATATGAATATGTAATACAAATGACTAAAAGTAAAGAAATAACAAAATGATGAAAGTCTAAACAAATACATTCTTAGTTATTACAAAATATAATGAAATCTTAAAATATATTACTAATTAGCATCAATTCCTACATGTTATTGTATACTAAATTTATTAAATGGCGCTTGAACTGTGAAGTCGTTTGGCACCTCCTGAGATGGCTAGGCAGTGAATTCCAGTGACGAATAGCTGTTGTTGTAAACGAATTCGAATAATGTGTAGTTCTGTAAAGAGGCATGGATAGTAAGGGGTCAAGCTGAGAGCGCGTGCCCAAGTTATGGTAGGAAGAAAGGTAATGAAAGCGACTGGAAAGATAGCTAGGTGTTGAGGTATGAAGGATTCTATAGAGCAGTATGAGACAGTGAAAATATCTTCGCTCACGCAGGCGTACCCATCGAAGTGATTCCAGTGACGGTGTTATGTGGTCATATTTACGAATGTTACATATATATCTGACGCCCGCATTATGAACACGTTGTAGTCTTTGAGTCAAATTGCTGTTTAAGTCGGTTAGTAGGACGTCACAATAATCAAAATGAGTGTCTGAACAAGTGTTTTTCTTAATTGAAAAGGGAGACAGTCTTTTATACTATACAGAGTATGCAGCGTTGCAAATGTTGTTTTGCAGATATTAGCGACTTGCATATCCCACGTTAAATTGTGGTCAATGTGTATGCCAAGGTATTTAACGGTATTACTATAAGGAATTATAGAATCATTTAATTTCACTTGGTTTAGAAAATTGGCATCTATTTTAGACAATTGCCGCTTGAGTCCTATTATGATAGCTTGTGACTTCCTAGGATTTAGCTTTAAGTCGTGTCTTTCTGCCCATTTAGAAATCGAGTCTAAGTCACAGTTGATTTCTTCGATAGCGTCATTTACACGGTCGAGTCGTGAGTGTGTATAGAGTACAATGTCGTCAGCATAAATCATGTATTTACTGTGAGTCAAATTATTAGATATGTCGTTTATATATATTGCAAAAAGTAGAGGTCCCAGTACAGATCCCTGGGGAACTCCTGCCTTAACAGCCCGCCAAGAAGAGCTCATATTGTTTAAAACAACACATTGTTGACGGCCGTTAAGGTAAGAGCAGAACCAGTTCACGACATTATTTGAAAGATGTAGACGTCTAAGTTTGCTTATAAGCAGATCTGTGTTCACAGAGTCAAAAGCTTTGGAAAAGTCTAGTAAAGTCATCACTGAAACTTTGCTCACGTCCATTGCAGTGCGGATATCCTCAATGACATTTATGACTGCAGTTGTGGTACTATGTCCTGTGCGGAAGCCAGATTGTAAAGAGTCAAGAAGATTATTTTCATTCAGGTAGTTAGTCAGTTGTTTGTGTATAATGCTTTCCAGTGCTTTCGAGAGGGCAGGAAGAATGTTAATGGGACGATAATCATTGGGATTTTCAGGGATTTTAACCTTAGGAAGGGGATGTACGTAGGCCTTCTTCCATGTACTAGGGAAATTGGCTGTCATGATCGAAGCATTAAAAATGTGTGCTATTGTTGGTAATATTAAATGTGCTATTTTATTTATAAGAGTAATACTGATTTTGTCAACACCTGTCGCTTTAGACTTTATACGTTTCAACGCTGATATTACGTCATCAACCATTATGTAAGAAAAGAAAAAATTGTCTCCTATAAAGTTTGTGTCAGTCTGCATGTCAGTCGTGTCATTTCGAAAATGTGTAGTAATATTCTGAGATGTGGGCATGACATTCGTGAAATATTCGTTCAAACGGTCAAGAGGTATAGAAATATGTTCTATTATATATTTACAGTGGAAAATAATTTTCCTTAATATTTAAAAAATTAGCATAAGTGTCAATGACTGGAGCACTGTCAAAGACTGGTGCGTCTACCTTACATGGCTGGAGGAGAAAGACACAGGACAGAAATGAATGGGCTGAAATTGTGAAGGAGGCCAAGGCTCTTCATGGGCTGTAGAGCCGAAGAGTAAGTAAGTATAGGAAGAAGCCTATTGATATTGGACCAAATCGGTTGATTGGTGTACCTGAGTAATGCCCAATTTAGTGCCTATTTTATGGTAATAAATTAGAAAAAAATTGTCAAATGCAAATCAGTTCTCATGACAACATATTGTTTAACAGTGTTCATATAAATGGCTTTGGAAGTTGCAATACAGATAGCTTTGACAAATAACACTACCCACATATTCCTTCACATATGCTTATGAAACTAGACTTTGGGTCTTCTGTAAGCCCTGCTTAATGAATCAATCTGGAGCTTAACTCAAAAATTGATAAAACAAAAAAACAAAAAAATAAAAATAATAATAATAATAATAATGTATTTCCTGCACATCATAATTGCAATTATCAGTGATCAAACAAAAGCATTCTGGCACTTTGTTGCATAGTTTACCTGATACATTGTGGTGGTTGTTGTTATTATTATTATTTTATTAGTATTATTATTGCTACTAGAAGTATTAACGATCATAAGTTATAATTTTCATGAAAATACTTGGCGAGTCACCTGTTCAATATTACTCCGGAGCCCTGCAATATTGAGTGTGTACCAATAAATTGGAGTTTTTTGTAAGCATGCTACATCTTTAGCCAAATGAATAATTTGTTAAATTTAAGAATATATACTCTGTACACTCTTACCATCTAATTTGATCTTTCGGTTTTCTAAACATTATTCCCTTGCAGAACACTGAATGAAAAAGTTACTTTTTTTTTCCATTATTTCTAAAAAGCAATATTGCTGCAATTTATGGTTTAAGGTAATCAGGAATTTTTACCAATGTAATTTTTATGTATTCATTCCAGATAACAGACTGTTCGCAGTATAATTATTCAGTATTTCATTTCAGGGAAAACATTGCTGTACCAGTAAGTTTGTTGAGGTAGGGAAATTCAACGTTATGCCACTAACCTATTCATGCTTTGCTCATATATTTACAACGTTTAACAAAATGCACTGGACAAGACTTTTCTGCAAAATACACAGTTGTAACAGTTTTCTTAAGAAAACTTATTTGAAATTCTTAACATGATAGAAAGTTATTTTTGGTTTGCTCAAACTGGAAGTTTTTTACAAATGCATTGTTTGGAACAAGTTTTAACCCTCTACTCATAAGACAGTTCAGAGTTACGTCAACTGTAACAACTGGGACTGAGTCCATTTAAAACATTTTTTTTTTAAATATTAATGGGATTTGCTTTATTGTTAAAATAGTTAATATACTTTATTGCTGAATGATGGATACTCTAAATGACAGAACAATAAAAATGGCCAAAATATGTGAACTAATCTAATTCTGATACATGAAATATATGAATGACTTCCTTGTGAGAAATAGCAGCAACATTTATTTCTATCCACAATTTTTATATTTTTACAAGAGTTTGTATACAGTGATTATAACAACTTTGTTGGTATATATATATATATATGTGTGTGTGTGTGTGTATGTATATATGTGTGTGTGTGTGTATGTATATATGTGTGTGTGTGTGTATATATGTGTGTGTGTGTGTATATGTGTGTGTGTGTGTATGTATATATGTGTGTGTGTGTATGTATATATGTGTGTGTGTGTGTGTGTGTGTGTGTGTGTATGTATATGTGTGTGTGTATGTATATATGTGTGTGTGTGTATTTTTTTTTTTTTTTTTTTTTTAATTTCAATAACTATTTATTGAACATTGACTGCATGCCCCATTACGAATAACATTACATGCGTAATATTCCTAAAATACAAGTTTGTGTCTTCTTGTATCGTTCATAGTTTGTTCTAATGTTCTATTACTTGAATTTATTTACATTTGTTCCGTTAGAATTGCTTGATATGTTGTTCCCAGTCAATCGACTGTGTTTAGTTGTGTTGTTCTCTTGTATACTAACTATTACACTTTTTCACTTTATCACTAAACTTCACAACTCTATTGAATTGCAGAATTTTTGGAAAAGTCCAGGATATTTTGTCACTAAATGATGTGTGGTGGCTGGCCAGTGTCCTCCTTTCTTCCTTATTTCTGTTATTAACTTGTTTCTCTGTTGTTTTAATTCTGAACATTCGTATAATATATGATAGACCGTTTGTTGCCCTGCGTTGCATGAGCAAGTAGGGTCATCTGAGATGTGGAATCTATGTTCGTAAGATTTTGTCATGCCATGACCTGAGACTATTGCTGTGAACCTTGGTGTTATTGCTATTTTAATCTTAAGTCTTTCTTTAATGGAAGGGAAAAAAGATTTCGTTATTGCTCCTTTTCTTGTGTTGTCCCATTTGCTCTGCCATTCCTTAAGCCCTCTTTCTTTTATTTCTGCCTCGAGTTTTGATTTTGGTATCCTGTGGTAAACTGTTTCTACATCCATTTCCTCTCCTGCTTGTTTTGCAAGTTGATCTGCTAGCTCGTTTCCTTTAACTCCGACATGTGCTTTCACCCAACTGAAGTAAATTTTCCAGTTTTGCTGATTGAGTGCTGTTATAATATTGTGTATATCTGTGACTATGGACTGGTGTTTCCTGTTGTTTTTTAGAAGTGCCAGGGATACTTGACTGTCTGTATAGACTGTCACTGATTTCTCTTCCTCCACCACTTTGAGGTTTTGGATTTCCCTCAGAGCCTGTAGGATAGCAATCTGTTCGGCCTGAGTGTGTGTATGTATATGTGTGTGTGTGTGTATGTATATGTGTGTGTGTGTGTGTGTATGTATATGTGTGTGTGTGTATGTATATGTGTGTGTGTGTATATGTGTGTGTGTGTGTATGTATATATGTGTGTGTGTGTATGTATATGTGTGTGTGTGTGTATGTATATGTGTGTGTGTGTGTGTATGTATACATATGTGTGTGTGTGTATGTATACATATGTGTGTATATGTATATATATATGTGTATATGTATGTGTATATATGTATATGTGTGTATATGTATATGTGTGTATATGCATATGTGTATATATATATATGTCATATATAAACTTTGTATAACATTAAAGCATTATAGTCCCGGCATTTGTTCCATTAATAATGTAAAATTCCCCTCGATTTACAATACTCTTAATAAAAATAAACCCCTCCATTATGATTACATTCAGAGTCACCGCAATATACTTTTCCCTGGCACAATACAGATAGGCCATGAAAATGTAAATCAAAAGAAATAGGAGGAAGAACAGTAAGTTAATCTACTGACCTTAACCATATTAGAAGCCGTTGTCTCTTGCAAAGCTCTTTCTATCAATTGTCTCATGTGTTCCAGAATGTCATTTAGGGACCCTCAGCTGTAATTATTTCTATAAAATCTCTCGGGCTACTGTTTAACAATATGGTCCAACAGCACAATATTAAATACATACTGACAAGATCTTCTAGAAAATTTATTTTCTCAAATTTGAACGCCTGACGGATTACATGGTCATCCTTACCCATTAAATTGCATTTACAGAATCAGGATGATTATATCAGACAAGAACCCTGGAGTCATCCAGAGGCAAACACAAGTGATCTTGATAAAGAATGGTTTATATTAGCAAAAGTTTGTAATAAGGCCAAAATTTAGTTATTTATTTATCCAATGGCAGGATTTGACATTAGTTTCATTTTCCTTCTGGCTCCCCAATATAGATACACTAAATCTTTATTTTTTTGTTGTTTGGTTTGATTAAGTTTTGTGCACTTCAGCAGATGATCTTTGTTCATGATGCTGTCATACTGGTTACATAGGGTGCAAAAAGGGGGACGGAAAGATGTTGATTCTATATGGCCAAAATTATCATATCTGAATGAAGCTGTGTGACTCCTGAATTAGATGACTGTAACACCATTCCAAATGCTGAACACAACCAAGAAATTTGCAAGACAGGAATTAAACAAAGCGAAGAGGATGGTTTTGAACATGTAGCTGGATGTATTGCTAACAAACAGAAAGATTTAAGGTATATCCGCACCTTGGAACCTTAACTCGGAAAATTCACATGGAGCATCATTATACAATACCATCATGGGTCAGACATGGGGCCTTGATTTTACCATCGGACGTTTGATTACAAATGTTCAAGAATATTGATTCAATTTTTAAATTATTTCATGTCAGCATTCAGCAGGGAAAACAAATTTTAAAAAGGACTACAGACTTCGTAGCCTCAAATCCAGATCTTCATGATGTTCCCTCAGAAATTCTTCAAACAGTTGTTAGAACTACTTTCTTTATAATAATAAAATATTTAAATTCCAAACCAGAAGGACACAAGAGGAAGAGGTTGGGACTGGATGATAAAATGAGGCAAATAAACAAGAAATACAAGAAAATCAATTAACTTAATTTGTTGTTTATTTATTTATTTATTCTTTATTAAGTGCCAGTATGGTACTTTATGAGATTGTGTGGGGGACGAAAAATGTCTGTCCGTCCGTCCGTCCGTGTGTCTGTACGCGCTCTAACTCAAATACGCTTTATCGAATTTTAATGAAACTTGGTATACGCGTTTATAATGTCCATGGGAAGAACCCTATTGAAATTGGACCAAATCGGTTCACCGGTACCGGAGTAAAACCCAATTTAGTGTATATTTTAAAGGCGCCATAACTCTCATACGCTTTATCGGATTTTCATGAAACTTGGAATACCTATTTATAATGTCCATGGGAAGATGTCTGTTGATATTGGACCAAATCGGTTGGCCGGTACCGGAATAATGCCCAATTTAGTGCCCTTTTATGGTATATAAGAAAAGGCGCGGTAACTCAAATACGCTTTATCGGATTTTCATGAAACTTCGTATACTTATTTATAACAATCATGGCAATAAGCCTATTGAATTTGGACCTAATCGGTTGTCCAGTACCGAAATAAAGAGTAATTATCAGTCAAATTTATTATAATATTTTGGTTCATTTCGAAGCATTTTGATTGGCTCGCGGCCAACCAATCAGCGGGCGAGTCCCGTAACTAAGGTAAATAAATGGAAATTCTGGAACAAGCCTTCAATTCCTGTCGAAACCTTCTTTAGTAAAGGAGGGTAAAAAGAAGGCACCTTCTTCAAATGCAAAATCAAATTCTCGGTTCTTTCTTATAGCGTCATCAATTAATGAGAGCTTATAAAGCTTCCTTCAGTTGCCATGGACAGTTTGACATCTACATGAAAAACAAATGTTCCCATATGTACGATTATAGATGAAATGCTGCTGTATAATGACTAATTATTTTGCTAAAATTGATTACAATTAGATTAAAGCATTGAATTTTACTTCAGCCTATGTCAGATTTATAATCCCTGACCTCTTAAAAAAAAAACATTAATCTTTGAGAATATGTTTAGGTTGGTACCTCTGCTTCAACGAGGGCCTCATCCTAATTTATCACTCAGATATCGCGAATATTATAGTACTAATTAATGAAATAATTCAACATTTCCCCATAATAAATCTAGCAGGCACGATATATAGCCTAATTTCGAAATACGGTGATTTTTCTCTTCTGTGAGCAACGACGAAATAGTATTCTTTGGTATTGGACACTCAAAAGTCGCAGTGTGGTTTGGTCTTGGGGTAAGGTGCTTGTCTAGTAATCAAGAGATATCATGTTCGAGTCCACCCTGAAGCAAATTTTTTTTTTTTTTTATTATCAATTGTGTTAAATTGAGCCTATTCCATTCTTATGTCCTATTTTGTCAATGTGCTTAAATAAGTATTACATTTTTCTTTTTAAAAAAACTGGGAATTCATTGTCTTTCATTGACCTACATCATTCCTAAATAATAACATAAGCCTATAAATGTTATTTCACGAACAGAAACTAGCTTTAAAGTTATTGCGTTGCGTTAAAATTGCATAAGCCTATACTCAGAACAAAACTGCATACCGCTAGGTGGAACTATCCTCTTCTTATTGGCTTACTGTACTATTTCATTGTCAATGCATTTTGTAAAATGTTTACATATTTTAAGAATTAGTATATCAGTGTATACCAATATGAATTAAGGTTAAGAATCAAACTTTAGACCTTTGTTCTTCCGTAAGCCCTGCTTAATGAATGTATCTGGAGTTTAACTCGGAGATCTATTAAAAAAAAAAAAAAACTTATTTTCTGTATATCATAACTGCAATTATTACTGATTAAAAAAGCACACTGGCACTTTGTTATATCAGTTTACCTGATTTTATTATTATTATTATATTTATATAATATCTTTGAAAGTTTACAAAATAGTTCAACTGCTTATAAAAAAAGATTAATTTTGAAGTTCGCTGCTTAAAGTCATTATTTTAAGACCATGTTGAAATGAAATTTTTATATAAAAGTCTTGTCTTTTAATATAGCCTATTTTCTACACTGAAGTCATGCTGTAGGCCTAACCTCATTTTCATCTGTTTCTAGGATGTAATACAGGTCAGGAATAAAGCGTGTCATGAGATACATAAATATAAGAATGTTATTAAGAGTTACGCTACTTTTTAAATATCTTCACTTCTTGTCGAATTATTTTACACAAGTCCACAACACTGCATGGTCGAAACAAACATTTAGACTATTCAATGGACCATGAAAACATAAACACAAACTTTATTCTAAACATTGCTGTTTTATTTGTTCACATTATTTCAACTTAGCAATCAAGCAAACTCCCTGAATTCATATGATAGTATGTATTAATAATAGCAACTCTTCATAAACACTAAACTTCAAAGAAATTGAAAACACGAAAGTCTTCCCTAGCCATCTGCTACTGCTTCTTCAGGCAGAAACATAACGCCTCATCCATCAGCGATGCCCTGATTGGTCAGCACAAAGTGAAGCAATCTGTATGTCTACAGACCTTGGGATTGGGGAGCATGTGGTCAGTAGGCCTCCTTACCTCAGAAAATTCCAAGGAGTTACTGGGGATCAAGCCCTGGCCTACGGATCTACAACCAGCGATGTTAACCACGTGACCAAGCAGACTGTCATTAAATATAATTACTTTTCTATTAATAAAAATGAAAATCCCATTAGATTAACACTACCAAAAGTACGACCTTTCGGTCGGAGGGACCACCAGAAGCACTGATCCACGTCTACCTAATGGCCAGTGCAGCACACGGCTAAAAGCACATGCCGCCAATATTAACGTTTTGCCAACATATGAAAAAATAAAACCAATTCCACTCTGAGAGACCAGCATTATGAGTAGAAGATTAAAAGAACTAGGCTTATCCTCTAAAATTTGTATATCTGATGCCAAATCTATTAAGATGAGGAATCGTAAAATTC
Organism: Ectobius pallidus; assembly: GCA_964059195.1. Taxonomy (NCBI): domain Eukaryota; kingdom Metazoa; phylum Arthropoda; class Insecta; order Blattodea; family Ectobiidae; genus Ectobius; species Ectobius pallidus. The sequence goes on from CAXKWD010000008.1 coordinate 44,010,811, forward strand.
TTTATATACTGGAAGTCTATACTTAGTATCAGAATTGTTCTTTTGTTTGCATATTTGGCCCATCAAAGTTTTCACAACATTATAGACACTCATGAGGCAGAATGTTACACAAACACTTGAATCAGATCAATTTGGTCTATTGACATCTCATGTTTTAATATATACTAATATTTTGAATAGTTACTGCTAAATTGCTAAAATTTAAAGTGAAATAAAACATGAGAATTACCGGTACTCAAACTAGGATTCTAAAACAAAAATATTAAGCACAGATTGAAATATGTTTAATCTTACTCTCCACATATTTTGAATGCATTCTTGTAGCGACTTTTGCACATGTAACGTAGTGTGTGACAATATTGTGCTTTTTGTCTTGTCCCCTTTTGCTAAATGGTAGTTTATTCCATTTCATTTTGCCATCTTTATACTGGCTTCCTACATTGTCAGAAATTTTGTCCTTGTCACAAGATACTACAAGATAAACTTGTATCATATTCACTTTTAGTAGGTACCTTAAGTGAGAAAATCACATCCTGTGTGCTTCTTCGTGAAGAAAGCAACATACCTATATTTTCAGTTTCTATGAAGTCTGAGGATACCCGAATCACTTGATGCTACTCTGGGGATTGTGTCTGAGTTATGTGATGACATCATCAAAATTAATAACATGTTGCATTTCACAGAAAAGGCCATAAAGTGAAAACTATTTGTGATAGAGACTTGCTGAAAACTGTTTTGAAATCTCAATAAACTGCTCTACATGATTTCTTCTTACACATTTGGAGCTAAGACAGCAGTGCTACCGAAAAATTACATTTTTTGTTGGAATATTGAAAAATTGCTCCTGTAGAATGTGTTCTCGTGAAATTTCAATAGAAGATGATGCCGCTCTTGTAGAATGTGTTCTCGTGAAATTTCAATAGAAGATTATGTAACATAAAGTACACGCAAATTTTTTTGAAAAATTTAATAATGATTCTATTCCTGTTTACCTGAAGTTTCCAATGTCAATAGTTTTAATTCTGTGGTGGTTTTCCTAAAACAACAATCTTCAAATTTCAAAATGTATTTTTTAGATGAAAAGATTCTACAATGTTGTGATTTAAATTTTCTTTGCTTGGGTAATTCCAGCTTGCTTTGAATTGAATAACTATCACATTAACCTGAATACTTTCGAATTTTGATTACACACATGAAACAGATAGAATACAAATAAACTGGTAACACTTAGCCTATCCCTAGATTGCTTGTAATGTATTTATGTTTTCCTATGACTCTTAATAAACGTCAATTTCCACAAATGTTTAAATGTTTAGTTTCATAGAGAATCAAACAGGAGAGTGCATTGGAATATCCAACACAATAACTTTAATTCTGCTTATTACACTTATTAAAAAAGGGGTTCATCCTTATCATAGTCGCTATAATCGTCAGCATCAACCTCCACCCCTTCATAGTACTTGTCCCTTGTCCGCATTGTTTTCATACTTCTCTGGATCGTTTTCCCATGCACACATGTCAGAGCAGGGCAGTTTTCTCCAGACACATTTACAGCTATCACATTTTAACTTAACACATCCACATTTAATTAGTTCGAGCACATCAGAAGAAGCAGGTGTGTTGGCGCACATGATGTTCAATTGATTAATCTCTTGAGTCCAACCAAAATTGGCTGGTGACGGCAAATTTGGATCGAGCTGATAAGATCTATGTCACTCCATTGCTTGCAGATGTGCCCGAAGTATAGTTGGTTCAAGTGATGTTTGTGAGGAAGGAAGGGACTCGGTCCCAGTTTGCTTCCAGGTAAAAAAAGCCACCACCTCGGTACACCAACTTCCTTTATGTCTGTTTTGGGAACATAAACTTTAGACATATGAACCTTCCAACAGCTGCCAACATTTCCTTGCTCACGGTTTCAGTCTTTCCCAGATCTGCCAGACCAATGAGAATAACATCGTCAGCAGCTCGGAAGCCCTTCCAGAAGGATATTTTCCCTTTTCTAGAGAATGAGCCAGTAACGTTCACTCCTGATAATGCGTGAAAGCTTAGAAGTAAGTCGGACTGCATTTGTCTAAGTTCCTCAGATTAGTGACAGGGGAACATGTCTCCTTGGTAGCATTGAATATTTATTTAGAGCCATTATGTTCCAGTTTTAATTCATCTAAAAATCAGAAGAAGAAACTTTACTGCCCCGAAACATACTAAATAATTAAAAAATAAAAGCAAAAATATTTGTTATACTAAATACATCAACATACAATGAAAACGTTAACTTCCTTACATTCTACTGTTGATAGAAATATTGTTTTGCGTTAGTTTTCTGTGATAACTTTCTAATAAATTTGACAGAAATCATCTTAACCAGTGCAGCTGCTCATCAGCATAATGTTATATTAACACAGTGCATGAATATATTACTTTCTTGCACTCACTGAATGTTAGCACCAGCTTTGTTTCTTTTGGTGTTTGTTACCATGTACATAGTTTTTAAAGCATGCTTCCAGTATGGGAAAATCTTACTTATCCACAATATGAGAGCCTAAAGCATGCTTCCAGTAGGCCTATGGGAAAATCTTACTTATCCACAATATGAGAGCCCTTAATCTGGATGTACTGTATTTTTCTTTACAAAACTTGGAAAATACAAGACAATTAAAAGTGGTTGGTACAAAATAAACTTATTCCAGTGACTGCTGTAATGAATTAATTTCACAAATACACTTATAACATGAAAAGATTACTTCCCACAGACATTGTTTGATTTGTGTGTTGTAACAAAAATTCTGTGCACAGATCCAGGTTGAGAAGTGATTGAACCCAGGATATGCTGTTAAAGAATGAATTGTTTAAAAGGTTAAGCAGAAAATTAATGCTTTTGTGGCAATAGTAATTTAGTGGTAATAATTGTATATATATATTTTTTGTTTTTGTTTTAGTTTGCTTGTTTTATTTTTGTTGGTAAAATTGATAGGTGAGGCTTAATTGTGCAACTGATGGTGGAACAATACTAACAGAACACAAAAGAAAAGTGCAACATTTAAAATGATTTCATGCATCTGTGTGTTTATCTTGTAAGTGAATAACATAAACACCCAACTGTTGCATACAAAATTATAGTTGGAAAAATGCTGCATAACAGCATAAGTTTGACTTTGTTGGATAAATACCTGATTTACACCATCAGTTTGAAGTTTTTTTGCTCTCCTGTAAAATTTAGATTTTATGACTTATCAGCATATTCACTGAAGTTAAAGATACAATCCTATAAGTGTTTGGGAGAAGAGGAAAATTGCTTTAAGAAAATATGCTGCATTACATTAAAATCAAAATTATTTTTTTTACATAAATCTTTGAAATATGCAATATATACAAAATAAAATTGGTCTTTTACAAAATGCAAAGATATGTATTATCCAGTGTATAAGATCGACTTTTACCCATGAAGTAGGCCTTAAAGATGAAATGTGTCTTATGTAACGAAGGTATGCAAAAAAAATCACAATCCCAGTCCATAATGTTACTGATTTTCTTAATCTTTATTTTATGTTTGATTATGGCTCCCTATTCAACTCCATAAAATATATTGGTAGATGTTTATTGTTCTTCCAAACCCTCAGTTAACCAGGATATGAACCCAAGATTCCTCCTCTACATCATGGGACACATTCTTGTCCAATTTTCGTCAGTGATCTTAATCATCTGCCACGCACCAAATCTAAGCCAGCTTATTGAATTTTATTCCTTTCTATATGTGTCTTATCCAATATTTCACATTCTAGTTTTACACTCTGGTCTCACTATGCACCCAAACTCAATTAATGCTGTGGTCCTTCCTGTCCCAAAAATCCTTCTCAAAACTCACGACCTGATTTGATCCAGATTACCAGTTTCTTCCCTTCCCCAAATTGCTGATGTAACTTCCAAAATAACAAATCTACATTTTTTAAAAACTCATTAACGGTTTCACTGCTACAGCCATATATCCATCAGTGTACATCACTGCTAGCCTGCTATTACACATCACTTTGCACGCCAATGGAAAAAAAATATTTTCAGTGAGAGGGATTCAAAGTGTGTAGTGTATAGTGTCATCTGTTGTCTACTTCCTGACACCATCAGTGCCATAGTACTTCGAGCTATGTATTGCAGCTCCATTGAAATGCACGTTAAGTCAGCTATGTTATGACATGTGGGCTACCCCAGGATTATGTAAGTCACTCTGAACTTAAAGAAATACATATGCTAATGTTTCGGAGGAAACTGTACAAATTGTACAAAAGAAATTTCAAATTAATTCAGCATCATGAATTTCCACTGTGAATATGTTAGGAGGTGTAGGGTTAGGGATCACTCTGGTATGGACTGTATATAAAGGAAAAAGGGGAAGGAACAAAAATTTTGACCCTAGGTTGTTAAGCTATATGAGCACTATATTGAAATCACTAAGTAAAGCACTGTTTGCTAAATTGAATGAAAAGAAAAATAATGGAAAATAAAGTACAAAAGAAATAATATATGTTATGTTATATATGTGTTCATTACAATAATTAACTTTTTACAAATTCCAATGCAAACAATTGCATGAGTTCGCATGGGCTGTAACTTACATGCTTATGCAAAAACAAAAAAAACATAAAACGAACAAATAATATAAATACAAAATAATACAAAGTAAATCTATTCCTCATCCTCCACACCCGCTCTGCAATAATAATAATAATATGAAACACAGTACTGAATGAAATGAAAAACCTAAACACAGTCTGATATGAAGAAACGACATGAATCTTGAATCTTGCATTGTTGCTCTTCTTGTTACATCTTGAAGGTGAAGTTGAAGTTGAAATTGGATGTATTGTAATCAGTCAAAAAAATTCAAGTAGGTAGCAGTTACATCTACAGTGAATAATTTAAACCGTTATGTTTGGAATGTGTAGATGTCAGGTTATGTGCATCTGTGGTTGCTGTCTGTATGTTAAGAGGTTATGTTTGCATGTGTCTGTTCACATTGTTACAATATGGTTAGCGGCACTGAATTATGCACTGTAGAAGATAGTAATTATAGGTGGCACTGAATGCACTTGGTGAAGTTTGAACGTTTTAAGATTGTCATATTGTATAAGTTATATGGCACATAGCCATGTCTTGTAGGTTTTGAGAAGGATGCACTATCGTAGATAATGAAAGTGATGAAGCTGCTACACATTATGTAGCGTTGTTTTTGTGTAGCACATGGCTGCTTTGTAGAGGTTATGAGCAATGAACAAAGAAACTACATGATTGCATTGTAGGCACATGACTGCGTTGTACAGGTGGTGAACAAAAACCTATGTTATTATGTAAAGTTACTGTGTATCATAGGTTGCAAGATGCAACAAAGTGTTTCACCCACTGAGTAGACAAAGAATAAGTAGAATGTTCATGGTTTCTTTGTCCGTTTGGGCCAGCGGCGTAAACCCACATGCAGTTCTTGACAAGACTTGGTGACTTCTGGCATGGGGCACGATGCAAGTGTGTTGATAGTGTGGCGAATATGCACAATATGAGATTATTGGTGATGTGATGAATGCACAATGTTGATTGTTGATAGTGTGGCGGGCGCGCCGTCCACGGCTGATGGGCACCAATGAGTCAAAGTGACTTGTTGAACTGGCGAGTTGAAGTGCATGAACTGAGCGAATGTTTGAGGGCAGGGATATTTATTAAGGTTTATTGCATAATTACCAAGATTGCGACATTAAATACATTGGGTCATCTCACTTCTGATTTGATGAGATCTTTCCCGCTATGTTATGTCCGACCAATGATATTAATTTATTACATCATGGTAGGCTGACCATTAATTCGATAATAAAAAATCATTATCGACTAGGACAAAGAATTTAACTTAATTGTCTGATCAAACAGTCGACAAGTTTAAGTGACTTGAAAGCAATTGAGGTTAGGTACACATGTTATTATAGCCTATAAATCACTAAGTTCTAAACAGAGATTTTAATGATGTTTGGGAATTTCATGCATAGGCTAAAGTAAGACGTATCTAGGAATAGCTACTAGGCTACTGAATGAAAACCTTTGCATTCATTGAGTTGTTTATGATAGATAACTACATAATGCCGTATTCAAATTCAGTAGAGAATAAGGGAAAATGGCGGAAACTAAAACATTGACATGTGGTAGTGTTGGCGGTTTCTAGTTATATTGTGAAAGATTGGTAACGTTGCTTGGGATGAATCGCAGTGCTGTGAGTGTTAATTTAACAAGTGAAAACAAGTAAAGTGACTGTGGCGAAGAATACAAGTGTGACACATATTTGTAGGAAATAAACCTTAAACCTTCATTAAAACAAACATAAACTACTTGGATGTGTATTAATTATAGTGGTACGAGTGGAAAACACATGTAAGATATGTTTACCAAACTGAAAGTAAATACAGCTTACCTAACCTCATCTGGATACAAAACCACATGGGTCATGAATATGATGTGAGAAAATCATACATGTTTGTGATGCCTTAAGTGTTCATTAAAGATAAAAACAAATGGCATGGGTATATGTTAAACATAGTAAGATAGATGAAAAAACACATGGGATATATAGAATTAGCTCAGGGTAAGGAATAGTCTGACCTATTTGCCATGGTCAGATGTTTCAACAGAAGGAAAAAAGTTAAGGAAAAGAAAAGTTACCTAAGGAATTAACAGTAAGAGAGATCATTCTTATAAAGTTTCATTATGTTGTATTAATTATTATTATTTTCTTATAAATCAAGTGATTGAACGAAAAAGGCAAATAGCATGGAAAGCTACAATTTACACTTACTTGGAAAGAGATTCGTAGAAACCCTTTTAATATTTAGGTATGATGTTACTGTCAGCCAAACTGTTTAAGTCTCAAATTTTAGCATGGAAAGGGTGATATGTCGTTGCACTTTTTAGCTCTCCTGAATCCAAAAATATAACTATTGGAAACATGACTTTGCATGTGTTTGTGTATAGCGTAGCATAGCTCAAAAGTGAAACATTGTAATATAAGCTTTCCAGCTGGTTTCTCTTTCTTTTGTCACCCTTTACATGAAATATTTGAAATTTTCATTAATAATGGATTTCTTGAGTTTCTTATATTTTGTACATAATCAACTGAAACTTTGAATTGAAATTTTAATTCAATGTATAATTTATTATTCTACCAATTTACCATTAACTACATTCATAAACTTTTTGGTTCCAGATTCTTGCTGAATACGAAATTGACTATTTATATCTAATTACAATTGGCCTTATCCTTCTGGTGGCCCTGGGGTCGACTCAGCCTCTAACAGAAATGAGTACCAGGAGCAATCCTGGGGGTAAAGGCGGCCGGTGCGTAAGGCTAACAACCTTACCACCTTCATGTGCCGAATGTCTAAAATCTGGGAGCCCTCTGGGCCTCCATGGCCTGTATAGGGATCACTTTACCTTTTACCTTACATTCATAACTATTTTTTGCATTATAAGATATAAAACAATCGTACGTACAGCATTTGTCCTATATATTAATAAGAGTTAAAATTACATACAAATATGTTGTAAATTACATTTTATAAAATTTAATGATAGTAATGAGCATTACAAAAATAAAATTCATTCATACAATAGGCCTATAATAAAAACAAAGATAAGAATACACAAAAGATACATTGCTGTAATATAATCTAGTAATTATATAGGGGGGCCTCATGTGGAAGCGATCATCATGTGCTAATATAAAAAATATTGTTTCCTTTTATACAACAAAAAATTGAACATCGAAATGAGAACCTCAAATTAGAAGGCTGATAAATTCTTTCAATAAATTAATTAAAAATCCCATCATCTGGGAACTAATGGTTTTAGGATCTGATGGTTTTAAGACCTGGAGCTCTTGAAATGAAACATTGGAAAATATTCTGAATCTTTTTTTTTATTGTTCCATTATATTATTATGTAATTGAGTATTTGTTCTTTAAACTTATATTTTACGAAGTTTTTCACAGCCATCTCCAACTTGTCTATCAGCGATGTCGATACATTTGAAAAACTTTTATGAACTTAATGAGCTTCAATGAGCATAATGAGAGCGTGGCTTGCTTTGGGCACACCCAAACTCTGTTCAAAAGTCGTGTTTGATCAACAATACACAAGTGTTTGCATTAACACTACATGATGAATACTGACATGCCTTAATTCAATAAAGGCTTAAAACTTGTGTCTAAACAGAAAATAATGACATCACGGTGACTTTACCAACAGCCAGTGGGAGAGCAGTTCGCTTGGTCTTACTTAAGTAATCTGAGTGTAATATTTAAGCAGATATTGCTGCACTAATGTCTGACAGTGAATGCAGTGTAATACCTCATTTCCTTTATGAGCAGTGATCTCTGCCATTTTAATGTGGCTTCTTAAGGCAATACCCATAAAATAAAGTAATTATCATAACTTAAAATTTCACCAGGATAATGTTAATTTCTTTGACCCATCTCCTCGCTACATCCTGAAATTATATTTCACTATAATACAGGAAAAGCAATGACAATAATATTCGGTATATCCGGTGTATACTCTAGGTTTATGCAAGGCTACAACAGTTATATAAATGATTGAATGAAAAACTTTTAGATTTGGAAAATAATGCAAATGCTGAAGAATACTATAAAAAGATAACATGAGCTATACATGATGCAGCTAAGGAAGCTTTGGGCTTGAAAGAAATTAATAATGCAAGAGTACCCTATTGGTGGAATCAGGAAATACAAAAGAAAATAGAAAACAAACGAGAAAAATATTCACAATATTTAAGTAGTAAAACAGATGTTAATAAGATACAATATAAAAGCGCACAAGCTGTAGTACAGAAAGCAATTATTCAAGGAAAAAATCAGATTTGGAAAAAAATTGTCAAAAAGTAAATACAGTCAACCCTTGATATAATGCCCCTCTTTACAGTACCACCCTCGCACTGTGCCAATAAATGCAAGTGAACTGATCTTCTCCCATATAAAACACACAAATCTCGTTACTATGATAGTGAATTTAAGACAACATTTTTACAAAATATAGCTTGTAGTGATTTTTCTTTCAGTTGCAGAATTCTTTTATAACTGGCGTGAACATTAGGAAGATTATTTAAGAAACATACTTTACTTTATTTCCAAGAAGTGAGTATTCCCCGGCCATTAACTATAAATGTAATGTGGTGGAATGAGGAACCTATGTTAAGAAGTCAGACACGTGTGAGGGCGGACCAGGCAGAAAGAGCCCTTCATACAATGAGACATTCCAAATTTTCATTTCTTTTAGTCCAGTGTCCATTCAGGTCTAAACACTACACTACAGTTACTCAGTTACAGTTAATTACTTACAGTCAGTCAAATAAAAAACTTGGGGCGTTATCTGATAAAGTACCACGAACTAGCATATGCGCATGTACAGGAAGACTTAAGGTTACATTCACACCTGCCTCTTGTCTTTCAGTGTATATCTTGATTATTTAGTCAGTTTTGTTCTAAAACGAACATATATGAAAGGCTGCTTTTATATGCTTCACATCCGCCTAATTCTTGCATGGAAGTTCTTTTAATATTAATAATAAATAAATTCGCAAAGAATATGTTTATACAAGGAGCATTTTTTAAAGATTTTATTTTATAATACCGGTACTTGTAATGCAAACTCAATAAACATATTGTCAAGCTTGGATATTACAATCTCATCTGAATTATGTAGGCTATTCTCATCTGTTCGCAATAGCCTAAGTTACTGGTCAAAACAATGAAATTGAACATGTGGGACCAGGGTTCGATCCTCAGTGGGATCTTCTATATATATACACATTTTTTTTAATGTTTATTTTTTCAGATGAGGCAATGACTGGAATGAAATAAGTACTTCTAATGAATTATCATTGTTGGTGTCAAATTTTGGACACACACAAAAGAAAGCAAGAAAGTATGATTTTGCAACAAATGTGTATCTGTGGCATAAAATAAGAAACTTACTGAAAATAGAATATAACATAATGAAACATAATAACAAACTTAAATATGAATAAGTGAACAAAACGAAACAAAAAGAGCCACACGCTCAGTAGGAAGTCCATCCACCATCCATTACTGTAACTTCCCTCACTCTGTTGGGCATTAACTCTAGAAGGTTTAGAAAATAATTATCCTTGTCTGCCACATTGTCCCAAGCAGTTTGAATTAGTTCCCACAGTTCTGCTTCAGAAGCTGGAGGTGGGTTCGGCCAGTTCCTTCTCATATGCTTCTCTACTTTCGCCCACACATTCTCAATAGGATTTAAACCTGGGGAACATGCTGGAAAGTCTATCATCTCGAAATATGGTCTTTCAGCAAACCAGGTTTGAACCGATCGAGCAGTGTGGATTGGGCTGCTATCCTGTAGGAACTGAAGATTTCCATCAGGAAAACAAAACCTGGCGTAAACAAGCATATACCTCTCTAGAAACAGACTATATTTCCACTGGTTAAACCACTCATTAATTCGGTGGAGCGTGCCATCCCCTTCCTGAGACATCCAGCCCCACCATGTCACACTTACCCTGCCACTCCTTGCACGAGTTGCAGTGTATTTGGGATCGTACCGGGCACCAAATGGTCGATTCACTAGAACTGGCCTCGAAGATACACTCGAAAAACTAACTTCATCTAAAAATATCACTCTGCTCCAGTCGAATTCAGTGTTTTCAACTGCAATTATGAGGCATGCATTCTTTTGTTCTTCCTTCAGGACTTCTCTAGAGAGTGCTCGCCTAGAACGTAAACCAGCGGATCTTACCCGGTTCCTAATGGTTTGAAGATGGCAAGGGAATTGAGCAGTAGCCTTCATGGATGCAGCAGTATGAAACGGATTACGTTCAACTTTTGCAACCAATCTAGCATCTTGCTCCAGTGTCAAAATACGCGGCCGGTCAGGTCCACGTTTCCTATGAAAACTTCTGGTCGCATTATAATGAAGTACCCACCTCTGAGCTGCTCTTTCAGAAATATGGAACCTTCTCGCTGCTTCAGAGGCCAAAAAATGCAGATCAATTACAGCCCTAACTGCACTTCCTCTCAAGCTAGCGTTTGTATGTGGCGCCATGACACAAAGCAAAATGAATTATGACAATACATTAAGTTGAATATAGTGTGTTGCTCTTTCCGCGTTGTTCATTTTTCCCTCCCGTCTCATGGTCTCATATGTTCCGAGAATGACCTGTATTTTTATAGGAAACTTGTGAACTAAAGCGTTAAAACTTAAATTATAACTGCATACGAGTCCCGGCGTTTTTTATTTGACCAACTGTACATGGACCCCACATGGTTTCAACTCTTTTGTGTACTGTAGCACTGGACATATACTGTAATAAATTGAGTTACTGTAAAGAATTTTATTTTGTGCTAAAGTTCTTTATTTTCTTTTTAGTTTTCTTTCATAAAACAGTACAGTAAATAAATACAGCACTGTATTATGCAGTTTTTATTTTCGTTTTAGTGCCACCCTTGCTTTGTGCCACTAAATGGTAGAGAACAGATGGTGGTACTATATCCAGGGTTGACTGTAGTTATATTGGAGGAAAAGCAAGTTCAGGAGCATGGAAATTTTTTAAGAATTTTAGAAAATCAACTGGAAAACAGACCATGGAGAATATCTCAGCATTGGAATGTTTCAAATATTACAAGGAACTTAATGATAGAAAATAGAGAAGAGTTTCTTCAAGAATCTGAACATGAACAAACACTAACACAGAATAACATATGTCATTACAAAAGAAGAGGTGAAGGAAGCAATTGTTAGGATAAGGAATGGGAATGCCTGTGGACTAAGAAATATCCTAGGGGTACTGGTAAATATGGAACAGAAAAATTGCAAGAATACTTGCAAATTTATTCACAAAATATATTCAGAGAAAAATTACACCAGGTGGCTGGGAAGTAGCGCATATGTCAAGCATTTATAAGAAAGATAATAAGAAAGAAGCTACAAATTATAGACCAATTTTGGTCATTAGTATGTTAGGAAGATTGTATTGAAAAATATTGAAAAACAGATGGGCAGAAAGGAAGCAGAACAGCAGGCAGCTTTAAAGAGCAGAAAGAAGTACTCTGGATAACATCTTCTGTTTGACACAGTTAATAGGGAAAAAAATTATGGTTAACCAAGAGATGCACATAGTATCTACAGATCTAACAAAAGCATGTGATACCGTATTTACTCTAATACAGGGATGCCAACTGCTACGGAATTCCCGTAGTTTCTACGATTTTCTTGAATTTCCTACGGCAATACGGAAATTGTACTGAATATTACGGATTTTACGAATCCCAATATCTATTTTTAAAATGTTTCGTTTCTCCCGCAAACATAAAAAAATAGTTAATGTGACAGCAGAGATGCCAACTGTTATCATGAGAAATAGTCTGTAAAAGAAAACATCCGTTGTGTTGTCGACATTGGACACTACAATCTTTGACGTGAGTGTGTGTTAACCAAAGATGTTATAATATCTTACAGTTATAACATAATTGTAGATAACATCTTTCGTGTTAGCATACCGGTATTTCCTCTTCATCTTTGGTGTTAACATATTTCCTCCTTTTTATTATCACTGTAATGCCGCTGACGACTGCCGACGCCATTGCTTGCTAGAAGTTTTATTGAGTGTTGCAGTGCAAGTAGAATATTGAGGAAATATATCTTGTAAACGTAAAACCAGTGGCGAGTCTGATGGACAAAAACGAACTGTGGCAAATCAGCAGTATCGAAAGCAGTATACGGAAGAGTTTCCTTGCTTCGGACCTTCAAACATTTCACCAAATCACGTATTTGTGAAACCTGTAATTGTGACACTACTGATAATGGCATCTCTGCAACGTGCCCTGGAATTTAATGTGCACCCCAATTTTGAAACCTGAATTCATATAAAAAAAAAAGTTTGTTGACGAATGTAATGCGCATCAGTGGTAGGATAGGTATTTTATTTGGAATTTTGTCTTAGTATTAAGGGAATAATAAACCACCATGTAAACATTTGAAATTACCATTAAATTTAATTGCCAGTTTTAGGCCTACAAGTATATTTCACTGACATGTTCATCACTGGAATCCTCGATTTTGTTTAAATTTTACACATAGCTTATACTAAGAGCTAAGAGCAGCATGATAAGATATTCTCTTCTTGCCCTCCGTTTCATGACTACTAACTAAAATTTTTTATACTCTATGTAATGCTAGTAACAGGCCTACGATAAAATTAATGAAGTCGAGAATGACAGTAATGCATTGTTAACTGCCAACCTACAAAACGGATTTGTACTCAAATTTAATGCGAACCTCAGTTTTGAAAGCTATAAATGGACAAAAAAGTTGCGCGTTATTTGAGTAAATACGGTAGTATTCCATTAGTGAAACTATGGCAGGCTTAAAATGAAACAATTGATAATCAAGCTTTAATACAACCAATCAAACAAACATACAAAGAAATGATAAATAAAAATGATGTGTTAAAATAAAATAACAGAAACACATTATGTGAATAAAGGTTTGAGACAAGGATGCACTCTTTCTGCTGCATTATTCAAAATCTATTTAGAGTACATATTAAATCTTGAAAAACCCGTTTTAAACCCATGGGAATACCGATAGAATTTGATAATATACGATACGATAATTACATTTTGTCGACCAGGCTTCTTTTATTCTAGGCCACCAACGGTCTTCTTTGTGCATAATGGTGGTCTAGTCAAACAATATCGCATGTTTTGTTTCAGTGGCATGGAGTTCTATGGCACTCAGTAGTTCTCCAGCCAAGAGGAACGTGATAACTACTACATCACAGAGGAAGGCTGTACTTCCCTACATCAAGAACGTAACAGACAGGATAGGCAAAGTGTTGCGTAGGGCCAACATAAAAACAATCTACACTGCACCATCAAAGCTTGCAAACGAACTATTTCATGTGAAAGATGAGATCCCCCCTCCAGGTAGCAGGAGTGTATAAAATTCTGTGTGATTGTGGAAAGGTTTATATAGGGGAGACTGGCCATATGATACAAGCAAGACTGAATGAACTCATAAGACATTGTAAAAATAGCAGTCATAAATCCTCCGTAGCACTCCACGCAACTGAAACAAAAGATGCGATATTGTTTGACCAGACCACCATTTCAAAAAAGAAGACAGATTGTGGCCAAGAAGCCTAGGAAATCGGCAGGCACTCCAACATAAATGGGGATACAGGTCTACAAATAAATTCAACGTGGAGTGCTCTGTTTAGTATAGACAGGCCCTCCCATGGCAACCATTCATGTCAGACAACCAATAATGACCTCATGCGCGACCTAGCGACAGACTGACTAATCAAACTGTCACCATATAAATAAAAGGAGAAAACAAAACATCATAGTTCAGTATACCCAGAAGAAGGCCAAAACGTCGGTTTTTAAACATGACACGGTGCCACCCAGACAGCCAAGATTATTATTATTCATTTAGCTGTGGAAGCCCTCGAGTACAAATATTAAGGCATAATGATTCATGAGGATAGTAGAATGGAGAAAGATATTCAGAATAGGAACACTCTGGGCAGAAAAGTGATAACCCTATTAAATGGAACATAGTGGGACAGACACATCACGAGAAGGAAGAAACAGTATACCTATGATTCAATAATTAAGAAAGTAGTGAAATACGGTTCAGAAATTTGGCCAATTAAGACTAGAGGAAAGATAATTATTAGCAACAGAAATGGATTTTTGGAGAAGAGGACATAGAACTTCTAGGATGGAAAGAATTACGAGGAAGTACGAGGGCTGATCTACAAAGACTGAGTCTCAGTCTTTGTTGATCAGCCCTCGTACAACACACTATAATAGATGAAATTAAAGAAAAGCAACTTGTGTGGTATGATCATGTGAGAAGGTTGAGGGAGGAGAGATTACCAAAGATTACCTTTAGATGGAATCCTCTGGGCAAAAAGAAGAGAGGCAGACCAAAGTAGACATGGTTTATTGGGATACAAGAAGGCGTGAAGGAGAAAAACATCCCTGAGAATCTGTGGGAGGATAGAGTAGTAAGTTGGAGATTGAGAATATGGAAGATGTAGATATACATAAAAAAAAAACTGTGATAATGATGGCGTATATACAAGAAAAGACAAAAATTCCTAGCCACTTCACGGTTCCAGCAGTTGCCAGGTTTCTACTCTAAACACAGTAAATAATTCCTTTGTGAATAAAATAATTTAGGATAAGAAAGAAAGAGTGCCTATTACTTAAAAATTATTCCAAAGTTGTTGCCTATTCTAAAATCTCACAAAAGAAGTCTTCTGTTCTCTGGCATCTATTAATAAAAATGTGAAATGTACAAAGTTGTTAAAATGAGTGTATATCTAGGTATAAATCAGAGAAAAAGAACAATGTCAAAAATCATTATTTACAATAGTTCCAGTACAATTTGTATACCCTCCTTTATTTCAGTCATGATCTTGCTCTTGCCCTTGTTTGCAAATAATTTGGTTTTGTACGGAACTAGAAAAACAATATGAAAACATTGCGATTCTTTGTAAAAAATAATAATAATAATAAATAAAAAAAAAGAAAGATAGCTGATGGAAATGTTTTATTATTGTGAAATAACTTAAAATCAAACAAAAGAACTTGGACAGCTTGTGAATGCATACAACAAACAATCTATCACAGCCCAAATATGAACAGACAGGACATAACACTCATAAACAATCTAAATTATCTGGGAGTAATTCTAGATCAGAAAACTCACATTTCGACCTCATTTAGAACACTTGGCCTCAAAGGGAGCAAATTCCTCACGGTTTTAACAATTTCAATGGGACTTACATAGGGACTGAATCCAGACATACTGATGATCATTTATCATGGTGCTGTGGAACCGTTCTTACACTGTGCTTCTGCAGTTCAAGACATACTAAACAAGAAATATGCTCAAAAGAAATTACTACAAATTCAGTGAGGATTTGCTTTGTATACGTAAAGCATATCGAACTGTCTCCACTGATGCTGCACTCGTTAATGCAGGAATTATTCACCTCCATCTGAGTGGGCTTTGTGCAGCCGGTATAACTGATTTAAAACAAAATAGGAAAAGTGATTTTGAAAATCTTAGATTTCACTTTCATCGCTCGGTAAATTTCTTGACTGCCGGTCATCCTTGAAGACACCATAAACATCTGTTAATTGAAGATTATGATCTAAACGATATATACAGATGGATTCCATTTTAATGAGGGAGAGGAAAGAGCGTCAGTGTGATGTGCATATGTTTTGTATTGTGAGGATAAGGAAATATCCTTCAAACTTTTCAAATTGGCTCCCAACTGCATAATGATCAAACGAGTGTTTTTCAAGCTAAGTTATTAACTATAAAAGAAGCCGTAAAATTATGCATGGAATCAAAACAAAGTGTGCAAATTCATAGTGATTCACAAGCTGCTCTCCACTCAATTAACAACAGATATAATCTGAATCCGATCTCGGCTAAGATTATAAATTCTATCGAAGGGCATGGAAACCTTATACAGTATAAGGTATATGTGGGTACGCGAACACATTGGAATGGTGGGAAATGAACGTGCAGATTGGTTAGCAAAATTAGCAGCCTTTCATCATAATTATTCATATTCTAAAAGTCCTGCATCATATGTTAAAACCCAGATCATGAATCACATCATCGGTCGCTGGAATGACAGATGGGTCCAAAGTACTAATGGTGTAACATCGCAGGTTAGTTTGAAGGTTAGCTTCACAGGTGAAGCTCATTATTCATGATTGATCTCAACCGTTTTACTAGATGAAGGTCAGAAGATATGCTAATAATTAATATCCATTAGATTTCATTAATTAAAAACTGCACTTATTATATCATTACTGTATCTTCAGTTCTATTTCCATTTAGGTGTGGCCTACTTAGAGGCGGTAGAGGAAGCATTTTCTGTGTTACCTTAGATGTTTATCACTTAGGCCTAATGCACTTTACTGTGAATATAGGCACTGACTTTGAGGAGGCAAGGTTCTTCCACCCCCCCCCCCCCCCCCAACATTCAAGATTTTATAATATATAAGACTCATGGGTAGGTACTAAAAATCCAATTCTCACTCCCCCTCCCCTAAAAAATAATATTTTCAAGTTGGCACCTACGTTACAAAATTCAATTCTTGTGATCAGCTAGAATGAAAATCCAAACATTGATTCATTCTATAGCAGTCTCTGCAGATCCCATGTAATTACCATGACAAAGAAACGGTTTATATCTTGGTGTAAGTTACGCAACCCGCTGTTTTCCCGAGCACTTCGAGAAAAGGTCTCTGTATTAAAAAATGCGATGTTTTCGTAACTCACGTTACATTTTGCATGGTTGTAATTATTGTACATTATAGGGTAAGTGCGAATGTAATATTCAATTTCAAATTTGTCAATACTTACCTTAGCCCTTGATCTATCTGTTTACAGTGTTTTCTGATTATTAAAGACCTCTAATCCAAACTGTTTTAAGCAGTGAAAAATAACTTTTTAGCACAGCTGCACAAGTACAAATGATGATGCCACTAACTTGTGCAAAATTAAAGAACTGACATGATGGACGGGAAAAATTGATTATTCTCGTGAAAGTTCATTTAATATACTTTGAGAAAATGTTGAACTTTGATGTCAAATAATGAATTTTAAAATTGGCACTTTTGTCCCTATTTTCGTGGAATGACCCTACAGCATTCGGTGCACTGTAATCTATTATTGCATATAATACATTTTACAATGTGAAAATAAGGTTTAAAAATTAAAAACAAGTTTTGTTTGTTTGTTTGTTTGTTTGTTTAATTACGAAAGGGTTTGTTATTCGAATTCTCATATCTTCCCAACAACTTGAGGTAATTTTAAATTAAGATGCTCATTGGACGCAGAATTTTATGTACTTTCATTTATAAAAGAGAAAAATACTCCTATAAATCCATCACTTAGGAGTTATTAGTGAAAAACTGAAAAAATCCTAAAATTTCTAGGTTTTTGGACACCCCACATACAGCACAAGCAGAAAATTGGTGCAGACTTCAATAAACTCCTTTTATGTGCAAATGAAGAGATTAAATCCATTTTTAGCTTTCCGGGAATTAATTAGCCTACACCCGCTTTTTTGGTTTATGTTGCCTGGCCTTTTCCCTGAAGAATCAGTTATTAAGAGAAATGCAAATGACGTAATCAGTCAGATGAAAGAAAAATTGAAATCTGAAACATCCACATGGGAGAAGTTACACACTTATCAGTTGCACCTAATTCCTGGTCAATAGAATTCACTGTTTCTGAGTACACAGCAAGAAAATCACTCCAGTTGGTGAAATAAAAAGGAATTTTTTCTTATCCTGAGCCTTTGCAAGGTCGAAAAGCTTCTGCTTAAGTTGTTGAAAAAGTTACAAATATTTATTAAACAGTAGAAAATGGCAGGTGCCAAGAACAAGGTTAGTGTTCACAAAATTGTTTATGAACAAAAGCGCCTAATACTCTACAATCTTAAGGAAATACACACAGCATACATAGAGAAATTTCCTTGTGATAAAGTAGGATTTTCTAAATTCTGTGGGCTGTGGCCAAAATGGTGTGTCACAGTTGGTCAGCCAGGCACACATTCGGTCTGTGTTTGCTCAATACACCAGAATCCAATCCTTCTTTTGAGTACTATGAATTTAGAAGAGTCAAAGATAAAGGACATTACCAATTTACCGGTATGTGATAGTGAAAACCATGATTGCATATTAGGAATGTGTCCCAACTGTCCAAATTCTGAAAAAGTAAAAGAATACATAAAAAACATTTTTACTGACTTTGACGATGAAGATGAAATTCAGTTTTTCACAATGGGTAGTTACTAGAGCTGGGATTTTTATATAGTATCAATTGGAATACATGTTCATAAATATGTAGAAAAATATTTCATTCCAATTTCTTAACATTATTCTCAAGAGAAATTCATGCGTTAATATTACATTTTTGGGTACAATGAACAGTTATTATTTGATGAAAATGTAACCTAGAAACCACAATGTATTAATCTGATTTTGAAAATTAACTCTTAGTCCTATGAAGTAAAAAGTATTATGAGTAAACACAAATGTAAATGTGAATTCCAATGCTTGGGACATTCATTCATTAAATTTTGCAGCACAGTGAACAATTAAATATTTTTCTAAGTTCTCAGGGGTGAATGATAGCCGTTTGTCAGTTAGAATGTTGTTATAAGCAGAAAATGACCACTCAACATTACATGATGTGACTGGGGAAAATATTAGCAAAGGAATCTTTTATACACAATTCTGTTTTCCACTCAACTTCACTTATATAAGTAATGACTTACATATAATGCATTTCACAGCTTCTTAGCTGCATCATCAGATGAGGTCAACTGAGGTCAAGGTCATCTGATGATGCAGCTAAGATGCTGTGAAATGCATTATGTGTAAGTCATTACTTATATAAGTGAAGTTGAGTGGAAAACAGAATTAATTGTGTATATTTGATTACTTCACTGTGAATCCCGGTTACAATTTTTATTTATTAAAGGAATCTTTCCTGGGGAAATGTCCTCAGGCCAATCTATAATGTCCTCTTTCAGAATTAGACACACACTGCAAAATGTTGAATATCCAGGGTTTTTAATCTATTCAATGCACTCTCTGGTTAGGGAAACATTTTACAGTATAAAAAATGTAGAGGAATCGCTTTATAATTGCATAATATATGTAATAAACCCACCTTGCTTTCTCGTGGTATGCTAATAATATGTTTATTTGCACTAGTAAATCATTTTCAATCTCGTAATATGTTACTTGCAGTCGGTAGTCGAAGATGGGTTTCTCGACTACCAACTGCCGATTGCCTACTGTCTACTGCAACTGCACATTGTGAATGGAGTCCATGTTTTTCAACTGCATCTTCCACAACACCAATAGAATCTTGAATTGGAAGTCCTGAAGTTTCCAAACATGTGATGCTCTCTGAAAGCCAGCTAAAGTTGCTCCTAATGTAGGAGACAGAATAAACCACTTTGGAATCACTTGGATAGTTGGAGCAACTTTGGATAGTTAATATAATAAATGGGGTAACAAAAGAAGTTAAACAAGAAATCAGAGAGGAAATAGCAAGAATGAAGACAGAAGTGGAACAATTGAAATCAAGAATCGAGAAGATAGAAAATGCAGATCGACAGCTAAATTTAGTTTTCCACATGATAGAAGAGAGAAAAGGAATTAGTGCCTTGCGAGAAGTCATGAGCTATTAGAAAGCAAATTGGAAGTGCAGATCCAGGGATGGGAGTTCCTTATGGCTCACAAAGTCGGGAATACTACAGGAAACAGAGTAATTATAGCGAAATGTGCATCCACGCAAGTGGTTTTTGCTACACTGAAGAGAACTAACAAATTGAAAGGGACGGCAATATATATTAACAGAGATCTATCTTCGACGGAGAGAATTACAAGGAGGAAATTAGTTGAAAAAATGAAGATGGACAGGAACAAGGGAAAGAAGGCTACCATTCGAAGTTTACAGTTGTATGTGGATGGGAGGAAGTAGATATAAGGAACAGCATGACTGCTATGACCTCAACAGCGGAATTAGAGACTGGTGGAACGCGACCAGAATGGTATGACATTGTAGTCAGAGGGAGCGTGCGCCGACGTCACCAGGAGGTGACAGCAGCCGATCAACAACTCAGCAGAGTGAGAAAGCAAGCACACCAAGTGACATCAACAGTGGAAGCAGTGAGGAGGAAACACCAATAATTACGAGGAGCCGTATGAAATTAAAAAGTTTTAAACGGTAAAACGTAGCTAGTGAGGCCACAATTAGTGAATGAAATCAGTTTGTCAGTGGAAGTTAATAGTCCAGTAGCGTAAAACCAAAAAATTAGACGAATCGGAAATAATTGCTACAAAAGGTTTTATTGTTTTAATGGCTTCATTTGTTGCCCAATATGACTATCCTAGGTTTTCCCCCTCGGCGGAGTTGTACATAAGTGGTGGGGGGTAAAAATGTGACCCCCAAAGGGGTAGTTTTGCGGTTTTACGGTTTTATCTCGTAAATGACTCACGATATCGAAAACATAGTGGTATTAAAAGTTGTAGGGCATTAAATTCTGCATTGAATGAGACTAGACACATATTTTTTGGACAACCCGTTCCCATAATACTGCTCATCAAAGTTGGACAAATTTTACATATTTATGAAAAATTTTCGTTTTAAGTTCTGCTTTTTGGTAATATCATCTAACTTAACCCATCTATCAATAAAGTGGTCAATACAAAAGTAATAAAGGAATAAATTCTGCGTTCGGTGAGATTAGAAGTGAATTTGTTGGACCACCCGTTTCCGTAAAGTTCTACATTTAGTCCAGTAGTGTAAAACCAAAAAATTAGACGAATCGGAAATAATTGCTACAAAAGGTTTTATTGTTTTAATGGTTTCATTTGTTGCCCAATATGACTATCCTAGGTCCCCCCCCGCGGATTTGTGCTTAAGTGGTGGGGGTAAAAATGTGACCCCAAAAGGGGTAGTTTTGCGGTTTTACGATTATATCTTGTAAAAGACTCGCGATATCGAAAACATGGCCCTATTAAATGTTGTAGGGCATTAAATTCTGCATTGAATGATACTAAACACATATTTTTTGGACAACCCATTCCCATACCACTGCTCATCAAAGTTGGACAAATTAGATCATTAAATCTGCTGAGCCCCTCCGCCGAAGCAAAAGACATACTACTCCTGAGGTCATCTTTACCGAGTTATTGGTGGTGACCATGACTCAGGAGCAATAATCCTTTCCGACAGAAATAAAGCACGTCTTATTAGCTTGTTTACTGAAAGACTTGAAGGTGAATGCTTCTCAGTCAAGCAAGCTGATGAAGACGCAGACCACCTGATTGTTGCCACGGCTCTTGAGGTATCACAGGAGCATGAGAAGGTTGTGGTAGTTGGTGAAGATACAGACCTCCTCATCATGCTAAATGCCCTAGCCACACCATCAGCAAACATATATTTCTCAAAACCTGGAAGAGGAACGATCCCAACAAAAGTATTTGGTCCCAACAGCTTCGAACTGGCAGACAACATCAGAAGGCCACTCATACTTCTCCACGCCATAAGTGGATGTGACACAACTTCGGCACTCTTCAGGAAGGCAAGAAGAAGGTGGTCAAGCTGTTGGTCGAAAATATATGTCTTCTCGAAGAAATCAAACCTTTCTTCGAACATGACACTCAAGCTGAAGCTAATGCCGAAGCTGGCCTACAATTTTTAACAACCCTCTACGAAGGTAGGGCAGGAGATACTTTAGATAAATTGCGATTTGACCTATTTTCCAAAGCCCTCGTGAAATCCAAATTTAACCTGGTATCCCTACCACCAACATCCGAAGCAGCCCGCCAACATTGCTTGAGAACTTACCTACAAGTACAAATGTGGTTAGGACACCAGATGGATCCGCTCCTCTGGGGATGGCAGGCTTCAAAGTTTGAACTTGACCCCGTTCCTACCTCCAAGGAGCCAGCTCCACAATTTTCTGCAAGTGCAACAAGGGGTGTGCACGTGATTGTGGGTGTCGGAGGCTGGAATCAATTGCTCATCGATTTGTGCCAACTCCAAGGGGAACTCCTGCACTAACTCCCTCCAACCAGATGCAACTGACGAACCAGATGTTGACGAGACCTGGACTGCATATATGGGGCGACGACAATTACAGACTTTTACGAGTCGAGTGATGTGGTGACGGACTCCTTATCGGAAATTACAGACATTTTGAGGAGCCGAGTGGCCCAACGACAATGAAACGTCGACGTCTGTAAAATTTGTGTATCTACCATTTTTCCCCATTTCATCTTCATACTTTTAACTACAATTTTTGTTATGAAATAAAATCATCACTAATTGATTTAAGAATAGTGTTTCTTTTCTACAATTTTCATATTTTATATATTTACTAAGCACAAGACTAGTACAATGGAGTGCTATAGTACTATGTTTATACATCTCTATTACCGTATTAAAATAATTAGAAAATTCTTCGCCAATTTGCTTCATTTTTTTTAAACGAATGGCATTCAAGCACAGATGTTATCGGGCATTGGAAATCACCCAACTACCACCATCTTCGAGATACAGAAATTCTGTAACTTTGAGAGGCGATATCTCAGGCAGCCGGTGATAGGCTAAGAACACTCACCAGAAACAGCTCTTTAACATGGCGAATTGATCACTCAAATCAGTTGAGTGAGAGGAAAGTTATGCGCGGACAATCAATTTTTATAAAACTGAAAAGGAAAAAAAAAAAAAGAGATTTTTAATAATAAAAACAAACAAAAATTGTGTTGGGGTGCAAGAATTTCTTCTTCTTTTCTTAATTTTTTAGAGATATTTTTAGTTAACAAAAAAAGTGATGGGGGCTAGACATTTTCTTCTTCTTCTTTCAGAAGTGTTGCAGAGCAGCACGGGTACACAAGTTTTTCAGAAATATGTAAAATTTGTCCAAATTTGATGAGCAGTATTATGGGAATGGGTTGTCCAAAAATATGTGTTTAGTATCATTCAATGCAGAATTTAATGCCCTACAACTTTTAATAGGTCCATGTTTTCGATATTGTGAGTCCTTTACGCGATATAACCGTAAAACCACAAAACTACCCCTTTTGGGGTCACATTTTTACCCCCACCACTTATGCACAACTCCGCCGAGGGGGAAAACCTAGGATAGTCATATTGGGCAACAAATGAAGCCATTAAAACAATAAAACCTTTTGTAGCAATGATTTCCGATTCGTCTAATTTTTTGGTTTTACACTACTGGACTAAATGTAGAACTTTAGGGAAACGGGTGGTCCAACAAATTCACTTTTAATCTCATCGAACGCAGAATTTATTCCTTTATTACTTTTGTATGGGCCACTTTATTGATAGATGGGTTAAGTTACATGATATTACCAAAAAGCAGAACTTAAAACGAAAATTTTTCATAAATATGTAAAATTTGTCCAACTTTGATGAGCAGTATTATGGGAACGGGTTGTCCAAAAAATATGCGTTTAGTCTCATTCAATGCAGAATGTAATGCCCTACAACTTTTAATACCACTATGTTTTCGATATCGTGAGTCATTTACGAGATAAAACCGTAAAACCGCAAAACTACCCCTTTGGGGGTCACATTTTTACCCCCCACCACTTATGTACAACTCCGCCGAGGGGGAAAACCTAGGATAGTCATATTGGGCAACAAATGAAGTCATTAAAACAATAAAACCTTTTGTAGCAATTATTTCCGATTTGGATTTTAATTCTACTGGACTATAAAAATAGGAAAGTTAAATTAATAGTGATCAAGAAGAGAGTTTAATAATGAAGAGCAGGTATAATCTTAATCAAATTTAGTAAAGTATAAAGTATTTAAAGGGGAGTGCGACTTAATATTATCCAATGTATGAATGATATCCAATCACACATCTCCATCATACAGAGTAGCAAGTGCCCCATAGAATATTTACTCTAGGCAGTTCATAAAGAGTGGAGTAGGCTTGAACTAACAGCAGCGGGATTAGTGTGCAGACCCAGATGTGTATGAAAACAAACGTTAACGTTTAAATTGAGACACGTTGAACTGTTGTGCGTTATATTTTAGTTATGTAATGTGTTGAAAAGGATCCGTCAGAAACCGTAAGGTAGGTACGAATCCTTTTCTAAAGTGGAAAATGTGGACTAATGTAAAGTTGTTGTTTAGAACAAATGAATTCATATTCATAATGAGGGTAGCCTATTGTTCAATAATCTCTACAGTTGAAGTTGCAGGAGAAAATGTTAACTGGGGAGCTCCAAGAACTGAGGCTTTTAAGAATTTGTGGCAATTATATAATGCACAACCTTACCGACCGTGACGTTTCAATATGAATTACCAGATATGGATTCAGTATTTCTGATACCTTACCCTCAATGTCTGCATTTGCTTTTGCTGATGATCTAGCAGTTATAAGTAATAATAAAGAGAATGCAAGAGTATTAGTCAACCTAGCTGAAAGCTGTCTTGAACATGGGACACTGTCTGGAGAAGGTATCTTCTCTACAAGGATCTGTTATCACTTCTTCGTAAGAAAAAATGAATGCATTAAGTATTTGGAAATATATTTCTCTGATGAAAAACCTGTTGACAAAGCAAAATCGTTAGAAAGTTATCTGCTGATCTGAATGGTCTTGTCTAGAACTATGTTACTAACATCTTATCAGAAATTAAAAATGATAAACGAGTATGTATGACCTACCCATTGCAAATAAAATAAAATAAAATAAAATAAAATGCATACTCATTACAGTGTACTCCATTAAATCAGCTGTCACATTCTTCCTGCAAGATATTAGAAAGTTAATCAAAAGAACTTTGAAAGAAATCATGATGCTGCCAAACGACATACTAATTCCATGCTTTAAGCTGGAAAAAAGGTTCGTGGTTTGAGACTGAGCCTGTGTGCACAATGGGAAGCCTGTATACAGCACTATAACATCTGTAACAGTCTTATGCTTGATAAGGATGTACATCTGCAAAATCTGAGGGATTTACATGCAGAGCAGGAACTGGCACTCTCAATCCCACAAAATATCAAAGGGAAGAAGCTTCAAGAATTTCTTCAAACCAAGTTTCCATGCACAGGGTATTTGTACTACAGAAAAAATCTTTAAGAATCTTGGCAAAAATTCATCCAAGTAGTTCATGTCAAAATCTATTTACTGGGTTTAAAATACTTACTGTTTATGCCATGTATATCTATCAGGTAGTCATGTTGGTAAAAAAAGATGTTACACACCTAGTAAAAAATTCAGAAGTTCATAATTACAATACAAGGCAAAAAGACGACTATCATAGAGTTGACAGCAAACTAAGAATGACCGAAAATAGCCCTTATGTCAAAGGTTCAATTTATTACAATGCACTTCCAGAATATCTGAAAGTTTTAAGTGGGGAAAAATTTAAATTTGCACTGAAAAGTTATTTAATTAGTATATGTCCATATAGCCTTGAATTATAAAGATGCCCTAAAGTCCAAAGGGAACTCAAGGTATGTAGAAATGGAGATAAACAGATGTTTATATTGAAACTCTTTTAGTATGTTATACTGTTTTATTATACATAGTTGTATGGGCATAATCTAAGTGTAGTGTTATTATAATATGTCTTATTTGTTTGTACTAATTGTAATTGTTTTATACTAATTACTGACATGTTTATGCATTCATGTTCATGTTTTTTTTTTTTTTTTTTTTTACAAATTACAAATTAAGTTTATTACAAATTAAAAAATACAAATTGATACAAAATTATTACAAATACAAATAATATACACACAATTTGTACAATTTGAAAAGAGTATTATTTGCCCCGCATGAGCATAGCTCGTGTTCAGGGTCAGTTCAGTCATACTAAAATTATATTTTGAAAATTATATTAAAAAAACATACATATTATAGTTTTAGGTAAAAAATAAGAATAAAAATAAATAAGATTGCTTATATAAAATAAATGCATGAACAAAGATACGAAAAAATAAATTACAGTAACATAACAGAGTTACAAACAAAACACCCAATGTTAAAAATTAAAAATTTACAGTTGAGAATGATTAACATAAGAAAGTGGTAAAAGTACAATTACAAGTTAGATTTAATCAAATCGAGTACTCTTTTTTTAAACAATTTATTGTTTAGTGGTATCATATTAGGGTTTCTTCTAGTAAAATTGTTGTACAGCCTTGGTCCGAAATTTATACTATGCCTTAGACCTACTTCTGTAGCACACTTTGGTTCGAAAAGAGGACAAGAGATATTATACCTCCTTGTATTATAGTAGTGATTTCGTGTTATGAACTTTTCATGATGTTTATGGAAATAATTTAATAAAGTGTAGGAGTATAATTGTTTAATATTCAATACGTCAAAATCTTTATATAAACTTTTTGATGGATAGTCCATTGATTTTTTTAAACATATCTTGATTATTCTTTTCTGCAACAACGACAATGGGCGAAGTGCAGTCTGACATATCCCACCCCATCCTATTATTCCATATTGTATAACTGATTGGACTAAACTTAGATATATTAGTCTTAAAGTACTCTGTGGCATAATGTTTCTTAATATAACAAATTTATATATAGTTTTCCATAGTTTAAGACACAGATATTGAACATGTTTTTCCCACCGTAAATTTTGATCAATGATAACACCTAAGTATTTTACTTGTGTTGATGAACTTAATTTTGGACATTTACAATTAAAAGGGATAGAACAAGAGATTTCATGTAAGATTATATTGTGTTGTGCATTTATCGAGGAAAGTCCTTTAGAGTTTAGTGAAAATGGTAAATATGTTGTTTTATCAATGTTTAAAGATAGAAGGTTTTCATCGAGCCATTTTTTTATTTTGTTTGTTCCAATGTTAGCATTACTAAAAACGTGCTCCCAACTGTTTCCAGAAAATATGATTACTGTGTCATCAGCGAAGGAATAGACATTGCCTTTGATGAGACTTATATCTAATTTAAGAAGATCATTGATATATATTAAGAAGAGCAAAGGACCTAACACAGTTCCTTGTGGGACGCCGATTTTTAGCACTACGTTTTCACTTTTTTCGTTGTTAACTTTAGTGATTTGGTATCTATTTGATAAATATGATCGAAATAGGTCTAAGGCAATACCTCTAACACCAATATTTTCTAATTTATTTAGCAAAATGTTGTGACTTATAGTGTCAAAGGCCTTTCTTAGGTCCAGAAAAACACCTAAGCATTTTTTTCCTTCATCTACTGCTTTAATAATTGTGGATGTAACGGCCATTATAGCATCATCTGTACTCATATTATTCCTAAAACCAAATTGTGATTCCGCTAATAGTTTATTTTTTTTCTAAAAAGTTTGTTAGTCTATTTTTTATGCATTTCTCTAATAATTTTGCAATGGTAGATAATAAGGATATTGGCCTATAATTATTTAAATTACATTTGTCACCTGATTTGTACAATGGAATTACTGTCGCATATTTTAATTCATCCGGAAAAAAGCCTTGAGCTAAGCATAGGTTGAAAATATGAGTAAGGGGTTTAGAAATAAATCTAATAATTGCTTTCATTATAGTTGATGAAATGTCATCACTTCCAGGAGTAACGCTATTCTTAAGGTTTATGGCAATTAAGATCAATTCATTTTCAATTATTGGCTGTAGGAAGAGAGAAGCTGTTGGATTTGAATGTAGATTATTATTGCGAGTAGATTGTGATGAATATGATGAAATGGAGCTTATTATTTTATGTCCAATCTGAGAAAAATGTTTATTGAATTCATTAGCAATTTCACTATTATTGGTAATGGTTAATCCTTCTTCTGTTACGATTTTGTTTATATTCGTATTTTCTCGTTTTAATGTATCTGTAGCTTCATTGATAGTTCGCCAAAATCTTTTTGGGTCATGTGAATATTGTTTGAGCTTGGTTTCGTAATAATTTGTTTTAGCCTTTTTTACAATCGTATTTAAAAGGTTCCTGTATTTTTTATATTGATTTGTAACATTAAATTTAACGGTTCACTTTTAACTTTTCTTGCAATTTTGTCACGTGCCAGTAGTAATCCAGGGTTTTATTTTTTTATATTTACAAGGTATAGATATAAGTTTGGAAATTCTACTATGTTCAATATGATTTTTTAAAATGCCATGAAAATATGAAAATGCTCTATTAGCTTCCGTAGCAGCATATATTGAGCACCATGTCTCGTTCCTTAGCCTGTCGGACAGTTCTATTTTGATATGGCTTATGGTAGCAGGGGTATATTCTAAGTTGCAGCTATGGTGATTATGTGGAAACGAGAATGTGCCAATTGTTGTGAAATGGTCTGTGATATCACTCTGGTATACACAGCTATTAAAATCCAAATTGTTCATAGATTTGAGAAATATGTGGTCTAAGCAAGACTTCTTTGTGTTGCCTAAGCGCGTTACCGCTTTTAAATATTTTGTAAAACCAAATTCATTTAAAATATTCATATATTTATTTCCATCACTATCTAAGCCTATTTGATCGTCCAATATTTGGATATTAATATCACCCACAATTATGTGAAAATAATTTCCTCGATTTCGTTTTAAACAATAAACAAACAAATGTTACAAACAATAAACCAACTTTTGAACTTTTTGAACACTAAAATCGGCCTATTAGCCCCTTTTCCCATCCTGTACGTATCTTCAATCTGGTATTCATTGAAATTTAACCTGAAAGTGTTCACAAAAAAGTCCAAGACTGTACAGATGGTATCCGGTCGCCTTTCATATCTCGTTTCTGCTAGCCCAAAAATTACTATATTTTTCTTCCTCTCATTGAATTCCAAGCTTGACAATCTTCTTTTTAGAGCTATGTTTTCCTCCTTCAATAGTCCAATTTCTTTTCTGTTTTCTTCTACATTCACATTAACTGCTTGCACCATTTCCTTTAGCTCCATTGTTTTCTTAAATTGGATGTGCATTTCTTTGAATCCCTCTCTCATTTCCCTCTTCACCATCTCTTCTACTGTTGGTCCGGGATTTAGTTCGACACCTCCAATCACTAAGAGCATCATAATTACTAGTCCAATAAACCACACGTTATCCATATTTCTCCCTTTTTTATCTTCACCGCCCTCTTTCTTCACTTTTCTCATGTTGAATCTTCCTATCCTTATTCTGTAAGCCACCAGGTCAATCCCCATCTTCGCTACTTCAGAAAACTTCTCGGCAACAGGTTGCAAACTCCGCCGCCAATTCTTGCGTATGCACGGTGGTTGACTCTCACACACTCGTAAACTCTACTTCCACCTTCACACAAAACCAACCGACCTCACCGACTTCTGAAGGATGAATGTGAAATAATAATAGAATAATTTATAATTGCGTATCACACTTCTCATAATTTTACTTTCAAATTTTTCCTAAAGCTCCCAACAAAATATTGCAATTTATATTTAATTTATATCATAAATCTATCAAGAGTTATTATAACATAAAGTTACATCACCCAAGAATAAAGTTCCACACCTACAAGATTTAAATTTGCCAAGTGTAATGTATTATTATTATTATTATTTTTATTTTTTTCCCTTTCCCTTTTTTAAGTGTGTGCATTTTTTCATATTCTGTTTTTATTTTAACCGGCTATCAGATCTGGAGAATCAATAAATTGTGTTAAAATTTATTCATTCTTTCTTTCTTAAACTTTTTTTCACACCACTATTATCCAGAGGATGCAAACCTTTTCACAGCACCTTCATGGTAAAATGGTAAATGATATTATTGTGTTTTATTTCTAGAAAAAAGAAGTAAATGTTCTTGTTTTAAATATCGTTAATTCAAGACGTTAAATTAGATTTATGTACGTTCTCTATATTAATATTGTCTGCAAAAAAGGGTTATGTACAATATTTTGATTTTTTAGCATTTAACAGTCCACTTTAAGGCTTATTTCTTTGTACATCATAATCAGTGATGGGAAAATTACAAAAAATTAGTAATTGGGCTGAATTACAATTACTTGAGAAACATTTTACTTAATTACAATTACAAATTACTTGTAATCAGTAAAATTACAATTACAATTACAATTACTTTACAAAATGGCAGTACCTAAAATTCATTCTTTTTTGGGGGGCAAAAAAAAGTACTCAGTAAAATTACAATTATAATTACTTTACAAAATGGCAGTACCTAAACATTCCATCTTTTTGGGGGGGGGCCACAAGGACAGAAACTAAAGCTGCTTGGGACGTTACAAAGTCTAAAATTATTAATGAACAAACAAACAAACAAACAAAACACATCAATACAAATATTTCCATACACATTGAGTACCTTTTGTTAATATCACCTCTAGAGCCTGGGCAATTAACTTTGAAATTGAGGTTAGTTTGAGCTTAGTTTTATACTGTGGAACACGTTACCTTCTTTCCAAAGAAAGGGATATAAATCAATTTTATAGGCAGAGAATAGCAATTTTAATTTCTTAAACACGTCTTGAAATAAATTGAAAACATACAGAAATTTAATTAAATGTAGTATCGCTCCCAGTAAATTGCTCTGGCTGTGGTCGTCATTGAAGGAAAGAAAGAAAGAAAGAAAGAAAGAAAGAAAGAAAAAAAACACACAAAATACATTTGACTTCCGCACATCTCAGCTGATGTCGCGTTGCCATGTTTTTCCGCAGAAATGCTGACTTGCCATGTCGAATGTCACATCGCTGCTTAAATCGCTACCGTTTTGCTGCAGCAAACCAAAGTGTAAAAAGAATGGCTGACAGTCCATGCAACAAAACCCATAAAGCCAAATCTGACTTCGCTTCACCAATGCTGCAGCGACATGCTGCAACAGCTGTAAAGCGCTTTACATTCGCTTTAAAAAGAACGTCAAGTTCACCGCCGCTGCAGCGACTGCCAGCGAGGAGAAGAAAGCAACACTGTCAAATTCTCAATTCTATACTTTTCGATTACTAAAATGTAACGATTACTCAAATATAACGATTACAATTTTATTTCCAGAAGTAAATTACGAGTAAAAATTACAATTTTTAAAAGTAACGATTACAAGTAAATGGGACCAAAAAAGGAATCGTTACTGTAATCCGATTACTTTTACTCAATTACTTCCCATCACTGATCATAATAGGTATAAACTGTATTATAAAATTTCTACTCCAATACTCCAATTTTTCAGCTAATGAAGAAACTTAAAATTCGTTTTCCTAAAAAATGAATAAACTGGACTATGGGTTTTTGAAGTAAGCCTACGATGTAATTGTATCGAGAAGATAGCATTGAACATTCATAACTACTTATGTTGGCTGAACTTTTTTCTTTTCCTTCTTTGTTTGTTTGTGTCTAATTTTGACTATGTTAAAGAAAATATCGTACAAATTTGTGAAACAAAAATAGTCACTATTGGTAACTTTTTAGTTATTAATTATTACAGGAAGTTAGTAACAGTGAAGTTTTTCTAATATAGTAATATAAGAATTGAGTCAATTTTTGTGACACTTCACTTGAGTTCTCTATTTGGAAACTCAATGAAATATGGGAATGAATATGGAATGAATATGGGAGAAAAAATGTCCCAAGACTAGTCTCCAAATAGAGAACTCAAGTGAAGTAAGTGTCACAAAAATTGACTATAACTTTTTAGTTTTTTGTCACTATTTCAACTATTATTAAGGCTCTAGCCTATTTATGAGCCCTGTAAAATACAAAATTATTATACTGGACTTTATTTTACAATTGGCCTACTGTATTTGTTTTATTTTGCATGTTTCATAATCTGGCCAAGTCACTGCTTTAGCATGGGGCAGTGGTGCTCTTTAACTCATAAGGACCAGGGTTCAGATGTTAACAGCAAATAACTGGTAGAGTACAGTGCCATTCTAATACTATAGTCATATAAACATCACAATCCCTTATAATTGATTAATTATGGTTTCAGATTTAACTATTTCGAAAATGATTCTTTAATCAAAACTCACTACTGCAGACCAGGCTTCTCCCGCTAGTCTGATTTAGTAAGGGTTTAATACATATATTGTTGCTTTAATTAGCAAACCTCGTAACTCCAAAATACTGAACTTTACAAGAGAGTAAAAACATTCCAACACACACGTTATAATGTTGGAGTTACAAGGTCTGTAAAATCAGACTTTACTGATATAATAATTTTTTACAAGGTACAAGATATTTACAGTATGTCAGGGACTTCCTTAGGCACCAGATGGAGGTAATACTACAAATTTACCAAAAGTGGAGTTAAGAGGTTTGCTAATTAAAGCGACCATATGGAACTGTACCTCAGCAGTCCATAGCATGTGCACAAATACATTTATACTTAGTAACCCAGATAATGCATTAAATTCTGCAATTTTTTTCTTATGGTTACAGCCCCAACCTCCCAAGAAGACCTTAAAGCACTCCAATTCAACACCTCAGCTAAAATTGAAACTGAAGTTTGATCAGACACAAAAGAACAGTTCTGTGAAAGAGGTGGATGCAGAAATGTATGGAGCTTTGCTTGTCGACCGTGATAACAAAGATGCAACAATAAAAGAAAATGAAACTCATATTGATGAGCTTTACGAACAAATTAGACATCAAGAGAAATTATTGGAGGAGCTACAAATGGAAAAAGGAAAGCTAATTGAAGAGCATGAAAATGAAATTAAGAAAAGTGAAGAAATGGAACTGAAAATACAGGAAAGGATGAAGGAATTGAAAGATCTTAAATTAAAATTACAAGAAACAAATGCTAAGCTTAGTGAAGCCAAAGACATGTGTCATAATCTAGAAACTTTAATAACTGAGAAGAAACTATTAGTCAGTAGCCTCAGTGATGAGAATGCCAAACTTTTGATAAAGGTTAAGTACCTTGAAGATAAAGAAGCAGAACTTAAACATGTTTGCAAGAAGTTAGAAGATGACTTGTCTGCATTGGAATCCGTTAAAGTAGATCTGGAAGCAGAAGTTAAAATTGTAAAAGAGAATTTAGGAGCTCTTAGTAATGAAAAATGTGACTTGGAATGTAAGCTTAATCAGAAACAGCAGATGATTCTCATGCTTCAGAGTGAATTATCTTCTGCTGGGCTTGATTTAGAAGAATGTAAGTCCGAAAATGAAAAACTTCTGGCAGAACTAAAAGAAGAAAAATGTGAATTGAAAAATAAACATGTATGCGAGATGAAAGAAATGAGAGAACTGATAGACAAGCTAGAAAAACTACTTGTAGAGGAACGCATGTTACGAAATCAAGATATACAGGCCTTTGAAGAAAACTTGCTAAACAGTTCAATGGCAAGGGAGAATTTGGAGGCAGCCATTTTAGATCACGAGAATGCTCTTGCCTCTCTGAGTGAAAAACACAAGGCACTACAAATAGCTTATGAAGAAACTGAGGAGGAACGAAAAGAACTTTTGCTTAAATTTAGTACATTAAAACAAGACTATGAAAAACAAATTCATGAAATAAAGACTAAGGCCCACGAAAAGGAGATGGAAGTGGAAAAAGGGATGATGGGACTAATGGAATCTTCTGTAAAAGAGATGGAAATGCAAGTAAAAGAAATTAGAACTGAAGCTGAAGATCGTCTAACAAAGTATAAGGATGCTGTTGACAGTGTATTACAAAATTATGAGTGTGAAACTACAAAGAAATTGAAGGATTATGAGTTGACTGTTGAAACTAAGATAAAAGATTGTGAAGAAAGAACGCGTCAGTTGATAGATGATGCTTCAAGCTCTGCTGAAGAATTACGAAAAATGAAACATGCTCATGATGAGTTAAGAATCTCAAATATGGATCATCAGCTGACTATTGTAGATCTTCAAGACAAGATAGATACTTTTGTTACAGAATTAAATTCCACAAGGGAATCTTATGAATCTGATTTAAAATTAATTCAAAGTGAACATGAGATAGCAAAAAGAAGTTGCAAAAAATTGACTATAGGAATAAATAACCTCCAAGCATCTCTTGAAGCTCTTCAGAAAAGATTACTAGAGAGTGAACATGATGTTGAACAGTTGACCATTGCCGTTAAGCAGGCTGAAACACAGAAGGAAGCAGCTAAAGCAGAACTAAAGAAGTTCAAGATGAAATTTGAGAAAAATGAAGAGCGCATGATCCATCTTGAAAAAGAAACTTTCCAGCAGATAGAAGAAACCAAAGGAGACCTTTTTAAAAAGCTGGAGGAATTTAAAATGCAGGCTGAGAAAAATATTACATCCAAAGAAGAAGAAATTTTAGAACATAGGCACAAAATGGAAGATATGTCAGCAAAATTGTTTGAACTTAATGAAACTTTATCAGCATTGGAGGAAACCAACTCAGAACATGAGCATGAAATTGAAGCGCTTACAGAGAAGCTAGACCATCAGAGAGATTGTGCCCAGATTGCTACACAGCAAATTTCAACTCTGGAAGCTTCAAATGCTATCTACCAGCATCAAATCCAAACATTGACTGCAGAGCTAGATTATCAAAAAAATTACTGTAGTAAGGCATCTGACCATATTACAACACTTGCAAATGTGAAAGCCAGTCAGGAAAAGCAGATCAAAGACTTATCTGCAGAGCTGGATATTGAAAGAGAGAAAGTTTCAAAATTTAATTGTGAAATTACAAATTTGAAAACAAGTCATGAAAAAGAGATAAAAGACTTAACAGCAGAGTTGGAAAATGAGAGAGAGAAAGTTTCCAAATTGAATCTTAAATTTGCAAATTTGCAAGTCAGTCAAGAGGAACAGATCAAAGACTTATCTGCAGAATTGAATAACAAAAGAGAAAAAATCTCCAAATTAAATAATGAAATTGCAAATATGAAAGCCAGTCAGGAGAAACAGATTGAATACTTATCTACAGAATTGGACAATAAAACACAGACAATTTCAAATCTAAGTTATGAAATTGAAGTACTAAAAACAGAATTTAAAAATTATAGGAATGAAGTTATGCATGTTTTACTTGGTGACAGCAGTAATACTGAAGCTGGAGACAAGCACTTACAAGAGTTTAAGCAGACTCTAAATTCTACCATACAGAATAGGTTGAAGGAGAAGGAAGATCATTATAAAAGGTAAGATTTTTTATATCCTGTTGTACAATAAAATTGTCTGCCATTGTAGATGAGTCGGTAGTGTACTACCTTCCACCCCTGTCTGATAGTTGCATCATTACTGTTTATTTTTTCTTCACTGGAATCATTGCCCCATTATAATACACTAAAATCATTTCCACAAAATCTCATAATTATCTTACAAGAACTGAAGCTCAAGAATTCAACACCTTTTTTCTGAACTTTCTGCCATAAGAACGAATTACTACATTAACAAAAAAAAATGCACTGTACAAGGAACAATAATATAAACTGAATCTTGGAAGGATTGCCTCTCATATTTTGACCATTAAAGAAACTAACATACACTAACTTGCCTCACAATGAGAGTCTCATTCATAGAGCTGTATAGTCTTTCAGCCCAAACTCATGAGAGAGCAGTGAAAGGGTTTTGGGATTTTATCTTTTCTTATTTCTTTCAAGTAATCCATGCTTTTTATACTTTACTTTACTTCAAAAGATTATGACGATTGTGTAGAACTCAGATCAAGTGACGTGTAGTAAATTGTTTAAATAGGTATTCTTTTCAGAATAACTTAGAAATGTTAACTATAATTCGCATGACTTACTCATTTCTAGTTTGCTGGAGAAAGCTGAAGCTAAAGCTGCTCTTGTTGAAGAAATGGAAAAACGCTGCAAAGAACTGGAATCAGTTATAGGTCCTTTTCGACAACAGCTGGAAGCTTTTGAAGCAGAAAGAAAAGTCTTGGCCTCAAGAAAGGAAGCTGCTGAAGGAGAAATAAGAGAGCTGAGTCTTCGTTATGCTGAAATACTAGGACATCAGAATCACAAGCAGAAGATTAAACATCTTGTAAAACTCAAGGAACACAATCTTGAGTTAACTAAGGTTGGTATGGGAGTTGTAAGTCGTTTCACTGACTTACACCTGAAACCGAATTTTCCAGGGTATAAGATGAATTTAACAAACTTTCTTTTCTTGGGGGGGGGGGGGGGCAGTCAACCTGCAATATAACTTTTGGTTATTGCATTTGAACATTGGTACTTCCCATTATTAAGATACAACACACTCATAACTCATTATTCGAGTGAAAACACTTCAGTGAAATTCCTCTACTGACAGTCCCTCTTACTCGAGAAGTCACATGATCATGTGGACTCTTGCATCATCTGGCTGAACAAAGTTCTTGGATTATCAAAATAAGTGGATGCAAGAAAGATCTTGGAAGTCAAAAAGACAGAGCACAAAGCTTTGGGTAGAAAAATCACACACATAACAAATCTGTATCTCTGTTGTATAAGATTATCCATCCATGTGTGTCCCTTGTGCAACTTGTTTCCATCCAACCACTACATTGTGGTTGGTGGCTGCAGCATTTTGTAGAACACACTCTGAATGGAATATTGACAGTTCATTTTTTGTTTTCTCATGTGAGAGAAACTTCATCGTCACGGTTTGTATTCCAGCTTTTAATGGATTGGCATAGTTTGACCCTATGGTCATTATCTTGTGGTCCTTTTTAGAGTCCTTTATATATGTGTCAAATACCAAATGAAGCTCATTGTATGATCTGTATTTTTGGTTTAAGCGACTTATGAAATGATCAGCAAGTTCTGAACTGTTCTTGATTATTGGTGGCTTAACGAGTGCATGTAGCTCTGCCATTCCATCAACAACTACAAGACTGGGCGAAGTCTGGTTGTTAGCTCCACCAATTCACTTGTTGACACTTTGTCCTCAGGTCTACACAGGTGAAAATCTACTCTCGTGATACAGAATGTCTTTATTTTTACTCTAAGTAAATATTCAACACTACCAAGAGACACATGTGTCTTAACTGGCCAGGAGGAAGTGTAATGAGCATTATTAAAATGATTCTTTTGAATATTGCAATGTACTCCCCTGTTTGATTTTCTATGAAACTCAAAGAAATTAACGTTTAAGTCAGTGACATTGTTTTATATTAGGTTTATTAAGAAAGTAATTGAAAACAGAACAGAAATACACTTTGAGCAGTCTAGGGATAGGCTAAGTGTTACCACTTTATTTAGATTCTTTCTGTTTCATGTTTGTAATCTTAATTCAATTGAAAATTATTCAATTTAATGTGATAGTTATTCAGTTCAAAGTAAGGTAGAATTACAAAAGTAAAGAAATAGTATATTGCGTTACAAGTGCCGTAAGCCGTGCATACGGATCGAGGAAAGAGTTTGAAAAAATGAGGCGCTTGCGCAGAGTTTTTTCAATTTCCGAGATACGTTATGCGCTTACAGCACGAGTATTGCATGCTATTTTTTGCACGATGATTATTTATATCAAATTATTTATATTAATTGAGATATTTGCTGAAAATATTATGTATATACACTATTGAAGATGGATGTTACATTTCAGAAAACGTTTCACATGTGTTTGTTGTTATGGGAACCGAATATTTGTCCTGGGGGCCTTGTCCATAAAGGCTTGTATTATGATGACTGCTGTAAGTAAATTCTTACCGCACGGAAATTTGTTTTGTTTCCATAGCAACAAGATTGCATGCGGGAATATCAACTTACAATCCACGGCAACAATATTTGTAAGCATAGGCGTAACCAGGCCGACCATATGGGGGGGGGGTTATAACATCGGCGGGGTCTGGGGGGTATAAAATACCCCCAGGGAGGGGGGTCTGGGGGGTATAAAATACCCCCAGGGAGGGGGGTCCGGGGGTCCTCCCCCGGAAAATTTTAAAAATTAAGATGCAAAATAACGAGTTTTAAGCTTCCGGGGGTCCACCCGCGGAAAATTTTAAAAATTAAGATGCAAAATAACGAGTTTTAAGCTTCCGGGGGTTCCCCCGGAATATTTAAAAAATTAAGATGCAAAATAACGAGTTTTAAGCTTCCCACGCTTTATACATGTATTAAGTAATTTTTGGGCAGACTTAAAAACATTATACAATTTTCCTTTTTTTAATCAATGGGGGGGGGGGTTCAAACCCCCTCCTCGGTACGCCTATGTTTGTAAGTACCACTAATTAGTTAAGTCTTGCAAAAATTATGTGACAACATTGTTGTATCTTTTCCTCTAAAAAATATGGCATATTGAAATTTGGAGATTGTGGTTTGTTTTACAAAAGCTACCGCAGAATTAAAACTACTGACATTAGAGACTTCCAGTAAATGGGAATAGTTCAACCATTATTAAATTGTTCAAAAATCTTGTTTGCATGTACTTCATAGCATGACATGGCATCATCTTCTATTGAAATTTCACAAGAACACATTCTATAGAAGCAATTTTTTTCAATTTTCCAACAAAAAGTGTAATTTTTCAGTAGCATATGCCATCTTAGTGCCATACGTGTAAGAAGAAATAATGTAGAGCAGTTTATTGCAATTCCAAAACCGTTTTCCGCAAGTCTGTCACAAATAGTTTTCACTTTATGGTCATTTCTGTGAAACGCAACATTTTGATGAAGTCATCATGTGACTCAGACGCAACCCCTAGAGTACCATCAAGTGATTCAGTATTCTTTGACTGAAAACTGAAAATCTAGGTGTGTTGCTTTCTTCACAAAGGAGCATATGGGATGACATAAGGTACCCTACTAAATTTTAATTTCAGAATATAATTCATGTTGTATTGAATAGAACATCTTCAATGCCAGTGACCTACTTACATAGTGATAAAACAGGGTGTCTACAGGTCAAGAAAGTCAAGAAAAAGTCCAGAAATCGAACACTAGGTCAAGAATGTCAAGAAATGGCACCGTTGGTCAAGAATTATTTTTTTATATCGCAATGATGATATACAGCTGCAGTGAAGATGTAGCCGAGATACTGAGGGATATTATTATTTTTTTATTTATTATTATTATTATTGTTATTAATATTATTATTTTGCAGGAATCAAAATCAATGTTAGTAACGGAAAGTATTTTTTAAAGATTTAACAGACTTTTCTTCTTTTCACTTGTGGTAACATTATCGTCATAAACTATGCCTGGTAAATGTTCGTTCCAAGAACACTGGTTAAGTGAAGGAGAAAAAGACTGGAAATTTTGGCTGCAACCAGTGGAGGGTGACAAATTCAAAGCTTTTTGCAATGTGTGTAAGATTAAATTTGATATAGCATGCAGTAGTTTAGGGTCTGTAAGGACCCATGAAAAAGGAAAACAACATTCAAAACTCGTTGGTGCTCTCATTTGTGGTAAGCAGTCTCAGCTGAACTTCAGTAGTGTTGCTCCAGTACCACCAGTGCAGCAAAATGCTTGTGCATCAGCTCCACTCGTGCAACAAACTGCTTGTTTGTCAGTTCCACCAGTGAAGCAAACTGCCTCTACATCATCTTCACGTGCTCCAGTTCTAGTTGTACAACGAACTGTTAATGTACCATCTGCAGTCTTACCTTCGTATTCTGGAAGAACATCTCAAGCCACTTTTCAAGAACATATGTCTCATAACACACTAAGCAATTTTCTTATAAAAGATGATGTTACAAAGCTGAGATTTTGTGGGCTCTAAATAAAGTAATGAGCCATTCTTCAAGCAGAAGTAGTGGTAATACAACATACTTGTTTGCACTTATGTTTCATGATAGCATAATTGCAAAGAAGTTTCAGATGCACAAAGATAAAGTTGTATATGTTGTTACATATGGGCTTGGTCCATTTTTTCAGAAAAAGCTTGTTGTTGAAGTAAAGAAGAGAAACTTTTTTGCAGTCTCCTTTGATGAGAGCTTAAATAAAGTAGCTCAAAGATGTCAGTTGGATTTTGTGGTTAGGTTTTGGGATGAACAATCAAACACAGTGTCAACTAGGTACTTGACATCAGAATTTCCTTGTCGTGCTACAGCAAATGACTTGGTGGATGCTTTTACCAGGGGTATTTCAAAACTGGGGTTGTCACTTGAGAGTGTTATGCAAGTTGCAATGTGAATCTAAAATGTTTGCGTGATTTGAGGGAACGCCTCAAAATTGAAGCAAAGGATCCAGACCAGCCAGAAATTTTTGATATGGAAACATGTTCTTTGCATATTGTACATGGAACCTACAAAACTGCTCATAACAAGATTGGGTGGTCAGTTCATGAGTTTCTTAGTTCTCTTTTTTTTTTCTGTTCAATGATTATTTTTCCAGACGAGCAGATTATACACACTTTTCTGGTTCTTCAAGATTTCCTTTAAAGTTTTGTGCAATCAGGTGGCTGGAAAACTTGAAAGCCATTAAGAGAGTCTTAGAAATGATCACTCCTCTAAGGAAGTATGTGAATGGTGTCGAAAAAAGCCTCCTCAAACTAAGAACTTTGAAAAGATACAAGAATTTCTGCGGGATCAGTTTCTAGTTGCAAAGCTTGAATTTCTTCAGTCAGTTGCACTTGAGTTGGAGCCTTTTCTTGCCAGATGTCAATCTAATGATTCACTTCTGCCATTCATGTACAGGGAATTCTACATTCTGCTGTACAGTATTGCAACCAGATTCATTTGCATAAATGTCATGAATGGAATAAACAATGTCACAAAGCTCACTACCATTGACTTAACAAATTCGTCCAATATCAAGATGGCTCAGGATATAGATGTTGGTTTTGGTGCTTCTGCTGCTTGCAAAGTTTTAAATGATCTGGAGATACTGTCTTTTAGAAACCAGTGCAAATAATTTTTGATCACTGTGTTCAAGAAACTGGTTGAAAAGTGTCCATTAGCCCGCAAAATTGTTAAAGGGGCCTCTTGTCTTTCACCAGATGTAATGGTGAATAGCTCATTACGAGTGTCGCGTGTAACCATTGCCCTTGAAGAGTTTGTGTCTAGGAAGCATTTATCTCCGTCGATGGCCGATTGTGTGAACTTTGTGATTCCCCGTGTTTTAAGGAAGCAGTTAACTCATTTGATTGGAAGACAAGCAAACTTGATGTGTTTCTTTCTAACGTTCTCCATGACATAGGTGTGAATAGTGTTTCGACAACTAGGCTCTTTCACCAGCTTCTGGCCTTGTTCCACGGCAATGCTGCTGTGGAAAGAGGTTTCTCAGTTAATAAAGAGTGTTTGGTAGAAAACTTGACAGAAGAGTCGCTTGTTGCTCAATGAGCAGTGTATGGAGCAGTTACAGCTGCAGGAATGATTTCTAACATTGAGATAACTAAAACAATGATTTTGGCAATAAGAAATTCGTCATCAAGAAGACAGGAAGCTATAAAGGATAAGAATAGCAAAGAGAAGGAAGTGGCTAACATTAAGAGAAAGGCTGCTTGAGAATTAAGTTTGTTGGAGATGAAGAAGAAGAGACTAATGCAGCAAACACATGAAGAAGTTGATTCTTTGGACAGAGAAATTACAAATCTAAAAAATAAAATGAGTATGTAACATAGGTGCTCTGTTTAAAAGTATTCTTTACTGCTTATTTTTGCCTTTTAATGTGTATTTTTCATTACTTTATTACTATGTATGAGATGAGTGAAGATAAATGATTTAATAAAACATTTGCATAAATTATGCAAGTAGAAATGTTCAAGTACGGTAGTGAGTATTTGTACTTATTAGAATGCCATAAATCATGTGTAATCTTTGTTATTTGGTAGTGGTGTAGGCCTATTCACAGAGAAAGTGTTTGACACAACAATAAATAAAGCCATGCCCCATCCAGGATGAAAGTTAAAGTGTATTCTAAGAGGTAAGATGATAAGATAAGGTAAATTTGATGTGCAGTCTTTATTAATTACAAGTTGCTAAGACAAAAGTGTAAAATACCTTTAGCTTTCATCTTGGTAGGGGATTTAAAAAATAGAATAATAAATTAATTTTTTACCCTAAAATTCTGTAGTAGCTGGTCAAGAAAATGTGTAAAATAGTCAAGAAAAGTAAAGAAAAGGTCAAGAAATTTGGATTATCAAAACTTGTATACACCCTGTAAAATGTGAGACCAAGGTTTGTAAATACAAGACTGACTGGGGTCAAAACCTGTAAAATTGATATATTGTAGGTTTGTGTGGCAGTTAAAGAATCCCGTACTTTAAAACAGTAATCTGCTTTTTCCTCTTTGTGGATTTGCAGCGTATGAAGAATCTGTAAAATGACCAGTTGAAGATGTCTTTATAAAGATTTGTGGCAAACTGGAAAAAGTCACTGTCAATGCAGCCCATTTTAAGTAACTTTACGGAATTCAGTACTAACAGTGTCCTGGTAATTCAAGGCGAACAGGATAAACACTACCTCAAACTGTCAAAAAGCTTGGATTAACAAAACTACACGAAAAAGCATTTTGTACATGAAAAAATAAAGTTATGTTAAACGTTAGATCATGGTATAATTACTAAGGCTTTCACGGCCGGCATTCAATGATATGTCCCTTTCCGGGCTGTATGGCCGTGGTCTGTCCGTTGATAATGCTGACGTTTCGCCACGTACTACGTCAGCATCTTCAGAGCTGGTTATAGCTAGGTAGTCGGCTGCAAACTGCTGACAAGCTCTCAAACTACTGGTTTTTATACCTCCTCGCACTCTGGTTGGTTGGCGCTCAGCTGTTGTGAGTTATCCTCTCTTTCGATAGGTCCGAGTATTGTAGGCCTGCATTTGGTTTTAAAAATGATAGGAATCCATGTTCTGTGTACTCTTTGCATTTCTTCTTTTTTGTTAAAGTTGTTGGTGTGTTTCTGAATCTCAATGACTTCCCGGTATAACCTGGGGAGGTAGTGTGTGGTGGAACTGACAACTTCTGTTTCTTGAAAGCGGATGTCATGGCTTGATTGTAGTGCATGCTCTGAGACTGCCGATTTTTCAATGTTTCTCAATCTACATTGACCATTATGCTCTTTTAGTCTAGTATTAATGCTTCTCTTCGTGGTGCTGATATAGACACTCCTGCAACTGCATGGCATTCTGTACACGCCTGCTTTATCAAGGGAGTCCTGTTCATCTTTAGTAGAATTGAGATTCTGCTTAATTTTTTTTTGTAGACTTGTAGATGGTCCTAATATTATGTTTGTCTAGAATTCTGCCAATACGATCAGCGACTGTTGTATATAGGGTAGAAATGCCTTGGCTCTGGGTTCCATAGTTTGGTCAAATGGGCCTTTTCAGGGCCAACAGAGTTGGTTGCCCTTTTACTGTCTCCATTGGCCTGAAATGCTGTGTTTAGGTGACTCAATTCCTTGTCCAAAGCGTGGGGGTTGCAGATTCTCTGTGCTCTTAATGTTAACATCTTGATTACTCCAAATTTCTGACGGGGATGGTAGTTGTAGTTAGTGATGGGAACCATTCGAATGAATTCATTCGGAATATTCGATTGTTAAAATCATTCGAAATGTTCGAGATGTTAAAAAATCATTCAAATGATTTTGCTCTGCTCCAGACTAGCATTAGAGCGCTTCGCTTATTGAACTGAAGTGTGAAAGCGAATGAATTCATTTGAATGCTTCTTCAACCTCTCGGAATCTGGCATCTCGGCTCGTTCTCTCGTTCATTCGATTGTTTTCGTGTTCCATCGTGTCCCCGTTAGCGTTCGGTAACTTCCGTCTCTCCCATTCCAAGCGGGGATGGCTTGACGCAGAGCTAGAGCGAAGATTTATTTTCATGAGTTTCAACCCCAGGCTACAAAATATATTTCGACAATAAAATACCCCGTTCTCTCGAATATTAAAAAGTTCAATTTTTCAAAGATTGTTCCTGTTTTACAT
The DNA here is from genome assembly GCA_964059195.1 of Ectobius pallidus. Lineage (NCBI taxonomy): Eukaryota > Metazoa > Arthropoda > Insecta > Blattodea > Ectobiidae > Ectobius > Ectobius pallidus. Next base: position 44,055,167 of record CAXKWD010000008.1, read on the forward strand.
CCATCATTAGCTTCTACATGAAACATATGCATTTTCAAATGGATTATTTATTTGATTAATTACCGTATATTATGAATTATGATATTAAATACAGCCATTCAAATTTTTATATTTGATACATTTATAAGATTAAGCATTTTATATTTGTAGGACTTCAAGAAATTTCATGTTAGGGGTCATTCCATGTCAAATCAACCAATTCTACTATGAGATTTGAACCTTGACCTCTCAGATTTGTATGATTTTTTTTTTTTCAGGTATTGCATCCCCTAAATCTAGTTTAAATTTAAAATTTAAAATTTTTCTGACTTTTGGTTTTTGAGTTACAAGGGTTGAAAAATCCAAAAAACTATGGTTTTCTATCGCTTTAAGATTATTATAAAATGCTATAGCTCAAAAACTATACCACCTAGAGAGCTCAAACTTGCACCATTTTTTTCCTCTGAAAATTCCCTTTAATTTGATATATCACAGAGTTATGTTGCTTAATTTATGAAATGCTAAAAATGTTGCCAAAAAACTTTTTTTGAAATTTCAAAAATACGTACCCTCGGATTTTTTTTTTGAAAAATTATATGTGTTGTCCACTCTAATTGACTACATGCATGCAAAATTTCAAAATGGGATCTCAATGGGTTCTTATTTTAAAAAATATTTGACTACCAGAATACATGATAGTGAGATGTATAGCGGACTATTTCTAGGCTATGAATACTAAGGTACATAGACTAATTCTACCAAACCTAAATTATTTAGATAGCGTTCATATGTAACATTTCCCTCTTATTGTTTGTTAATTAAATGATGTGTAGTTTTGTTTTTAATTTAATTTTCATGATACCTGTAACTATACATAAGAAGGAAGAATAAATTTAATTTACATACAACATGCTAATAGTGAAATTTTGAACAAAGCCACTCATCTTGAATCATCCAAAACTCTTAGTAATATCAACTCATATAGTTATAAATGGTATAGGTTATCTTTTGCTTTGTTTTCCAGTATTATTTGTATCCTAATCATTTACAAAGAATCCCATATAAAAGAAATGGGTAAAAGTTGTTTCACCTTGTGAAAAAGTTTAACTAGTTGATATTTGCGTGGATAGAACTGTATTTCTTAGAATATTAGGTGTTACTGTACATAGTTAATAGTATTTATACACTTTAAAAGTTTTCACTGAGGGTAACACAATTTAAATGTTTCTTTTTTATCTTTTTTAAGATATTTTTCTAAAGCAAGAGAAGACACTTAGAGTGTATGTTCTTTCCGTTGCTGTAGTTGGATCCACTGTTTGCAAAAGAGTGTTTCCTGGGACATCTAATAAATCTCTTGGTTGTGGATAACAAAAAAAACGGGCTGGACCTTTTGGGTGTAAAAAATGTATTCCATACATGCCATTGTGTTTTTCTTCAATGCATCCTAGCCACCAAGAGTCATCATAAGCTACTGTCACAAAACCAGCAGGAATGTTTTCCAAATCTGATGGTGTTATTTGGTTCACTGTTGTCACACATTCAAGAGATTCATCAAGGCTGAAATGATAAGGCTTGACAGTAATTTGACTCTCTGTGTGGAGTTTATATGAGTGAAACTTTTGTGTTCCCACAATCGCTTTTGATTCACTGAGCCGAGAAAGTAACCATTCTTTAGTCTCTTTGTAGTCTTCTAATGTGCAATATTCAAAGTCAATGTTCAATGTTCCAAGGCAAATTTATAAAGTTCTTTGGATGTTAAAATTTGTTGGACATATGGCCTTTGTAAGCTGGCTAAAAGCTAGCCGCTTAACAGTTCCGCCAAGGCCATGACATGCACTCTTGCCATGGGATGTTGCAAAGAACTCAACTTCAAAATCTGTTTTATGCAAGCATAAATTAAGGAAGTTTTTCTTATTTTTATACTGGGCAGCGCTCCCATCAGAAAAGTAAGTAATCTTTTTAAGTGCAAAAGGCAAGGTTTGCTTTAAGCTTTCTAGCAGTTTTTTCTGGAATACATAGAAAGCGACTGTATTAAGTTCCAGGAAATCTGATATAAAAACATACTGCAGGTGGTTTAGTTTCCCCTCCCATTTGTAATATATTATGATGAAAGGATGCAGTGTAGCTTGGGTGGTAGTCCAGTGGAATGATTGTATTTTTGCTTGTATGACGAAAGAGTAGTTTTCCGCAAAAATCACAGTTGACTACTACATGGCCTTTAGTTAAATTTTCCTTGATTTCGCTTTAGTATTCTTTCTGCTGACTAGCTATAAATGAATGAGTTCTGAGCTTTGTTAGTGTGTCCAAAAACTCATCAATAAAGTCATCACTACATTATTACAGTTTCCATCACACACCCACTTTTTCATTGAACTTTGTATTCAATAATTCTTGAAGTCTAGGAACACCAGGTCATTCTTTACAAACAATCATAAAATAATGTTGAGATGGTGGATAGCACATCATTTTCACCAGAGTGATAAGATTTCAAAGCAGTGTCATCCCCATCTAATACAAAATTTTGCATTTTTGCACTGTACATCATTAGCTTAATGTTTTAGTGTAAGGTACACACACAGACAGTATGTGTGCCACTTTTTCCAGCCAGGATACAGTTCTTCGGCCTCAGGTTGCAAAACTTTGAAAAACCAATTTTGTTTGCTGGGGATTTTTCTTTAAATAATTGGTATATTTCTTGTAAATTTGCCAACACTAGTCTCTTTTGTACCTGGATCTTTCCATCTTTATTTCCTACGGTCACATAATCTTTTTTCCCTGGCATCATTCTACTAATGTCGTCAGAATTGTAGAAGTCTTTTACAGAGTCAGCCTAGAAATAGTCCACTATACACCTCACTAGCATGCAATCTGGTAGTCAAATATTTTTTTAAACAAGAACCCATTGAGATCCCATCTTGAAATTTTGCATGCATGTAGTCAATTAGAGTGGACAACACATATAATTTTTCAAAAAAAATCCGAGGGTACGTATTTTTGGAATTTCAAAAAATGTATTTTGGGAACTTTTTTAACATTTCAAAAATTAAGAAACATAGCTCTGTGATATATCAAATTAAAGGGCATTTTCAGAGGAAAAAAATGGTGCAAGTTTGAGCTCTCTAGGTGGTATAGTTTTTTAGCTATAGCATTTTATATTGATCTTAAAGTGATAGAAAACCGTAGTTTTTTGGATTTTTCAACCCTTGTAACTCACAAACCAAAAGTAAGAAAAATTTTAAATTTTAAATTTAAACTAGTTTTGGGGAGTACAATACCTGAAAAAAAAATCACACATATCTGAGAGGTCAAGGTTTAGACTGTTAGTTGATTTGACACGGAATGACCCTTAGGCCTAATTTACTGTATTTACTACAGCACTTGTTCAGGACTACATGACTAAAATAATAAAACATCTCTGGAGGGCGCGTTTGTTGTAATCTGGCTGCATTGTTCTCTGCCGGAAATGTGCGCACTAAATTTAAATCTACCCGCTTTCGAATGTCATTGAAGTGAAGTGAGAACGGAAGATTTCATTCGAAGAATATTGAAGCTAGCGAACGAACATCTCGTAGTTGCATGTCCCTCTATGAATAAAACACTTCGAATGATTTCATTCGAAATGTTTAGTTCCGTATTCGAATGATCATTCGATTTTTCCCATCACTAGTTGTAGTCCTTATGCAGGTCCCATTCCGTGTGGGTCTGTTTCCTGTAGACAGTGTGTAAAAGTTTCATGTCAGCATCTCTGGTTACCAGGACATCAAGATAGGCCAACTTATTGTTTGGTTCTTGTTCCATGGTAAACATTATATTGTTATATTGTTACATATGCCGTTTACGTGTACTTTACGTCATGCGGGAAGACATATGTTTTAGGGCCTCTTCAACTGGTACATTCGTAAATAGGGACATGATCTTCTGGCATCATCATCACGTTCTTCAATTTTCTATAAAATGTGTGGAGTCTTTGATGTAAGAGTCCGTGTTTCCTATGAGGGGCTGCAACATTGTTGAAAGTTGCCTTGCTAAGTGATAAGTCGGTGAGCCTATAGTGCTCACAATTTGGTGTAAAGGAACCCCCTCCCCTCTTCGTGGATTTTTGGCAATTCATACAACCGAGGTGCTAATCCCTCGCTTATTTGTGTAGATCTATGAATCTCCTGGGGCAGTGATGATGATTTCTTTATAAGTTGGTTAGTCAGGGTGTCCACTGGTCAGGAAAATCCGGGAAAAGTCAACGAATTTGTTAAAATATCTGGGAAAATTTGAAAAATCTGTGGCCCACATAAAAACAGGTGAAAATGAATACAATTTTATCTTAGTCAGGGTGTCCACTGGTCAGGAAAATCCGGGAAAAGTCAACGAATTTGTTAAAATATCTGGGAAAATTTGAAAAATCTGTGGCCCACATAAAAACAGGTGAAAATGAATACAATTTTGTCTTCTGCCAGCTTCCAAAAAATCTCAGCTGCTCTTGAAGATAAACTTCTCCTGCTACAAATTGCTTCCTTCTTATCTTTAGCAGAAGATTTACAACCTTTCCTAAAAGAGTTTCAAGCTGACCCCTTTCCTACATGGTGACCTGAATATTGTAAAGAGGCAGGCAGATGTCAATTCAGGCAAGGGCTTACCTTTATAGTCTCAGATGTTAATGAATTTAGTATATGTTAAAATTCAGGACAAAATAACAAACCCATTTTCTTTGTTTTGCCCAAAAAAATTCCTGGGCCGAGATACAGGCCACCAAAGATGGCGTCTCAGATGCCATTTCTCGAGTGTGATTTTCGGAAAATTTTAAAGTGCTTTGTTTCTGGAACGGTTCAAGATATTTTGTTCTTTCTTTCTTTATTTGAAAGATAATAATGTTCTGCTTCAAGTGATATCCTAAGTTTGGAAGTGCTTGTGCAGGGAGTTGTTTTAGCCTTCTGAATGTTTTATGATTCCCCCCCCCCCAAAATGCTAATGATTTTTTTTTTTTTTTTTTACTGTTGATCAGTACCAAACATTACTACATTTCCTGAAAAGGAGATCTTCCACTTTTCAGTTTAACAGGTTTTATAAACAATTGAAATTTTTGCCATAAAGTAAGGAGTGTATGGAAAGAGTTGTGAAATACTACATTCTAAAAAAAATTATCTTCAAGACATCGACCTCAACAAAATTGAAAATTTAAGAGCCCAAAATGTTGACCTTGGTTATGGCACAAGGTCTGCATTAAGAAAGTGTCATGGACTTAAGGATTTAGATCTGTTAATGTTTCGAAGGGAGTGCAGAGACTGTCTGAAATATGTTGTTGACAAGCTGTGGAGAAGTCACCTTTGAAGTGCCCCTTAACTCAACCCTGTCTTTTATGAGTTCAGACAAACTTGTCTTCACTCCAGAAGAGGCTGTTTCACAGATGGTATCGACGATGGATATTTTGATTCAGTCGAGTTTGATTACTCCCTCTATTGCTCAGAATGCAGACCATGAGTAGGCCTATAGGATCTTATTTCGAAGGAAACTGCAGGAGTCGAGTTCAAATCTTACTCTAGAAACACAAGGTTGGACAAATTTTGGATGAAAATGCTTGATAGTTATGAGCAGGGTTAGGATTTTTAGGTGCAAATTTTATATGAAAAAAGGAAGGGAAAAGGTGCTAAAATAAGGTAAAAAAGGAGACAAAAAGGTGCTATTTTACTCAAGTAATTCAAAAAAATCTATCTTCTATTAACAGTTATTGAGTTGAAAAAACACATCAAATCATCACTCACCAGAAACAGTAAAATACAAGAAGCTGTTGTACTTCAAGACATTGAGCATCTCTACATTTTTAAAAATAAGCCTGTTTCTATTAGGACATAGAATGTCTTTGTACATGCTAAAGCTTCTTTCGACATCCACAGAAACCAGTGGGGCAAACTTTGTATTCACTCGGAATGGCAACTCTACACATGTGGCAAATTCCTCAACATCCGGATTTTTCTGAAGACTAGACTCAAGTTTGTCTTTAGCAAAGCCCTCTAACTGGTCCCTCACTGAAGTGAAAATATCCCATTGTTTTTCCTTTTCGAGACCTTGTTCTTCCAATTGTTTGATAGCTGCAGTCAAGTACTTGTAACCATGGACACAAAATAGTTCTGTCTGCAAATTCTGTATTTTTTCCGGTAGCAGAAGTTGTTGGGCCTTGGAAATCGCACCTGCGTCTGCTGGATCCAATGAAAGCACAAAATCCTTAATCTTGTCAAAATTCTCACACAACATAACAGCACACTGAATCCATGATCCCCAGCGAGTAATGACCGGGAATTTTGGAAGGGGGAGGCCAGTGATTTCCTTGTAGGCAACAACACGACTCTGAGCTTTCTGTAGAATGTTCTTCAGGGCAGAGATGTATTCATTTGCAATGTCGTATTCATTCCTTATGGATTCACAAACCCTGTGAAGGGCATGGACTAGGCATGTCACATGCTTTAATTTAGGGAACAAAGGTTTCAATTGGTTAATTGCTGAAACCATGTATGGAGCCTGGTCTGTAACCACCAGAAGAAGTTTTTCAAATGTGATACCACTTGGCCACAGGTTTTGACAGAAGTCCATGATTGATTGCATTACTGTACTGGCGTTGGCTTTCTCCAGTTCATACATTTTAAACAACATGGGCTTACCATTCTCCCCTGATAGGGGAAAAACTAAAATGTTCAAAACATATCGTTCCATTGAGTCTGTAGTTTCATCCAATATGATTTCCACATCACAATCAGTCACTTTCTCCTTGATAGTTTTTATGGTTTCTTGGTAAACAGGCTCCATGTAGTTTCTTCTTATAAGTTAGTACTCTCATCAGGCACTGACATCTTTGTGTATTTTTCAAGGAATCCTTTGAAAGTCAGATGGCTTACCTTATTGAGTGGAATTCCCACTTGTGTAAGAGCAGCACATAAATCAATGTTGAATTTCTTCAAATTTTGAGTTTTCGATGAACACTGTTCAATCGCATTCCGTAATACAGGTTGTCGCGATTTATTTGCTTGAAGTGTCTTGTTCTTTTGATGCTTAGAAGTGGAAATGTGTTGTTTGATGCGGTCTCGCTGGTGTTTTTCATCTAACAAAATTCCTGAATCGCAAATGCTACACCGTATTACAGTTCCATCTGTTTCTACGGAATCTTGTTTGAATTCCTGAGACAGAGAAAATAACCGGGCTCTGGACACCTTAGGCATGGCAAAAATACACTCATTTAATCACAGATTTGCACTCACGATCAACAGACTACTGACTGGTGAAGTCAAGAAGATGGAAGTGAGAGAAAGAGGATTTGCGTATACACAATATTTTTTTTATAATAAATTATAATTTGGTGGAATGAAATACGCATTTCCATTGTAGCAAGCTATTTGTTTTGGCAAAGTGAAAGAGGATTTGCGCGCACACACAATATTATTGTTGATGGAATGAAATATGTATTTCCATTGTATGGAGCTATTTGTTTCGGCAAAGTGAGAGAAACAGGATTTGCAAGCACACACGTATCATTTTCTGTTGTTGCAGGTGTGCTTTCAGTCCCGCTTTTACTGGAAGTAAAATGGAATGAAACTCACAAGCCATTCATAACGCTTTATAATGATAAAATGCACTCTAGAAGAATATTGATAAGCTACAGTATATGAAAAAGGGGAAGAAAGGGGATTATGGGCACTGTTGAGAAAAAAGGGAAAAAAGGTGCTACAAAAATGTCTCCATTCTCGACTATAGATAAAATCTCACACTGTGGTATCTTTCCGAAGAGCTTTAATTTACCCTACGAGAAAAGGTGCGCACCTAAAAATCCTAACCCTAGTTATGACACTCCTAGCTTAAGGAAAGTAGTTTATGTTTATTACTTCCAATTTCACATAGAAATGCTTCATTGGAACGTGGCTTCTCTGTGAACAGTGACATTTTGGTGGAAAATCTGAAAGAAGAATCCATAGTTGCTCAGCGCCTGTTATATGATGCAGTTGCTCAAGAATTAGGTTCAGAGCATCTTTCCATCAATAAAGGCATAATTCTCTGTATGTGAAATGCCAATGGAAGATACAAAGAAGCACTTCAAAGTAATAAGTTGAAATGTACAGAAGAAAAGGTGAAAGCAGGAAAAAGGGAAGCAAATTTTCTCTCTAGAGAACTAGAAGAGAAGAAAAGAAAAGAAAACTACTCTCCAAAAAAGCTGCAGCTGCTCTACATGAACAAATTAAGTTGCTGAAGAAAAAATAAGTGGGATCAAAATGACTTCTAGACAATAATAGGTCTATATGAAGGTATATTTAATTTATTTTACTGTTCCTTACTTTTGTATCTGTTATAGCCTAAGTAATTATTCTTTGCAATGACTTTTGTTACTAAAAGTTTTTCTTATTTAAAGTATGTATAATCCTATAATTTTTCTTGCTTCATAATCATATTTCTGAAGTGATCAATGAAAATCAGGGAATGAGTCGGGAATTTCTTCAGTATTACTTGGTGGACACCCTGTTAGTTTTCCGTAGGATCGTTTTAGTCGGGTCCTTCTGTAGTTCTCTGCAAGTGCTATTGTCTGATAATAAGTCTACAGTTTTGTCCTTATAATCTTTCAGAGCCATGATCACAGTAGTTTATTAAACAAATGCATATAATAAAATAAAATGCTAGTTAAATTACATTTTAAGCCTATTTCAGTTCTGATAAAAAGAAACACACACCATTAAATTTTTAAAATTGACTAGTGTATGAACTACAACATATCAGAGCAGCAATGCCATGCTACAATGTAAACCACAGGTAGTCTGTCGGTGTTGCCTCGGGCAATTGTTCCACATAACACATGGCTGCCTCTAGTTTCACCTTTGTCAAGTCACCTTAATGCCTCCAACATCACTTTCAAGGAAACAAATTTCTTTGTTGACATTCAAAACAACATGCACAAACCATACGGTCACTGACCTGATTGATCTGTTTTTTTTAACATGGTGCCATGTGGGTATGAAGGAAGGAGTGGTAGGATTGGGAAAATCCCAAACTGTGTTCCAGATCAATGACTAAGGCTGGGTTTCTGAAACGTTAGATATCTATTATATTGCATTAATCCATCGATAAGTATTTCTGAAACGTCAGATGGCGGTTATTCATTCGATAAATTATCGGTAGATAGATCACTAGATATCTCACGAAGCTCCAGATAAACATTCAATATGGCGGACGTGCGATACATTTATGCTGATGTATGTTTCGTTATTATGTTAGCATTTTATCGTATATGATGTTACTAGCTTGTTATGGTATTAACATGAAAAGTAGTAACGAAGCTGGCATTTGTTATTAATTTGTGTGTGAAATAATTCATAATACTAGAAAAATTGTATACTATCGGTTAAATGAACATTCATATAGCCTAGGCTATTAATGTATCCATCGTTTATTTGTATTAATTTCATTTTTTGTTGTAATACTTTTAGGAAAACATCGCGAATATTAATTCACATCATATTTTCTTGCTGGTCACCTTCAATGCCAGATCGTATATGGCCTTGATCTATACAGAAGTAAATATTCCCTGAAAGAAATACAGCAATCCTTTCAAGAAGTAGGCCTACGATGATATTCAGATTCGTAAAAAAACGTAGCTTAAGTATATTAATTTTATTTTCTGATGCAACACTTTATGGAGAAAATATTGCCTTTTTACAGCACGAATATTGATACATAATCATCTTCTTTCTCGACATCTTCATCCTGAGGCAATAATTAGGCCTAGACGTGTGTAAAGCAAAAATATTCCCGGAAAGAATTAGTTTTTTGACGATATTGAGTTTTGGAGAGAATCAGGCTGTCAAAGCAATGACCTATGGATAAATAGGCCATCATATGAAATAAGGAACAACTGCAAGCATGCCTTTTTCAGCGTTAAATAGCCCATCGTTAGAATTGGGAAGAAATCGAAGCATTCCTTTCCCAGTGGTAAAACAGGTATAACTTAATTAATGTGTTAACGTTTTATGCATTACATTGTCAGATTGTGATGGGTGACATTTTCTCTAATGCACAAGTCTAGAAGTTGAAATTGCCGAAGTTTCTCTCATGTTTTACATTCATTTTACCAGAGAAACAGCAGACAGAAAATTCAGCCATTTTTAATACAATAGCTAGAAGCGTTCTCATTGGTTGCTACTCAATCACGGCCAATTTGATATTACAGTATGCACTGTGTCTCCATCTATTGACAAAGTGCTCAACTCATTTATCTGACATTAGCTATTTACCGAGCGATTTCCCTTTCGGAAATGGGAAGGTGTTTATAGAGTATATAAGATGTATAGAACCACTAGCTGTCTAGAACATAGGTAAGCAACTGAGGGGAAACGTTTTAGTCCCCATCTCTTGCTGTGACGTAAGAAACCTGTTCTTCATGTTCAGTGTCACGTCGAAACTGCTTTATGCTGATGTCAAGGGCGACTGTAGTGGGAGAAATTCCCCTACCGCACAGTGACACAATGTGTCACAGATGCGCACCCATGGTCTAGAAGATATCTGGAGATTTTATTCAACCGGGCCTTACCTCATATAAAGCATCCTGACACTCAAAACTGGTGATTTCTTACTTTTGTTAATTGAAATTCTTCAGCTTGGATTTGTGGGAATATCAAACTACTCATACTAGATTTACTGAGACACTACTGTATATATTTTGTAATATGACTCATTAAGATCCATATATATTTATCAAAACAATTTAAGGGTATGGCTAAACAATGCTCTCCATGCACTGAATTCCCCCCCCCCTTTTTTTTCTTCCTTTCCTTTAGTTTAGGCATTGATATTAGTAGTTGATAAGTGCATTCTGAAACTTGATAATGTTATGCTTAAATCCATCCAATTTTGGATTCTATTGGTTACTAAGTGGTTATTATTTTCTTGTGTTTGTAGGAAGTTGAGAAACTTGAGGCCCAAGTTAGAGCTCAGAAGAGGATAATTGACAAACTAAAGGATGAACGTGGATCTGCTTCTGCAAGGAAACAGATTCTTCAGCCTCACAACCAGCAAACTACAAAGGGGAAAGAAAATCTTGAACACACTGCATGTCCAAAGTCCCCTATTGGTAGTCCTAGTAAGAAGCCAATCAGAAGAAAACTGGCAGAAAATAATATGTAAATCTAAGCCAAATTATTTATGATTTATTGTTTCCTACTTTACTGTAAGACTGTATTTTTATCTCTTTGATTATTTTATGTTATAAAAATTTTAACAGTACAGTGCTGTATATCTCAGATGTCTGAACTGCTTCTGGAGAGAGAAGTGTCATTAGTAGGGTTAGTTATTGTGTGTAGCGCATTTTTAATATGTTTACTACATTTACCTGAATACAAGTCATCCCTGAATTTAAACTGCACCTGCTTTTTTAACACCACAATAAAGAAAGATAGAAATTAACCCAGTGAACAGTGAAGTAATAAAACTGCCTCATTTGTCTAATATTAAAGTAAGCATTTCTGATGTGAAAAGTCCTAAATCGAAGATGATATGAAATGAAACTCCAGTTTTATTTCAAGTCACACTACTCAATATTGAGATAATCAATTGGTGGCTGGTTGAAATCAAAATGTCTGTGGTTATTAATGCTTGGTAGTAGTGGACCGATCCCAGGATATGGTGTGCATATTTTTACCACTATTGCTTTAAAGCACTCAAGAAAATTTTGCATATATCATTGCTTTTAATCTACGGGGGAAAAACTGTGGCTTGTATTCAAGTAAATATTTATTTGTATTTGTAACATGGTGAATTAACTGGCCTAAGGTTTTGTGATACCACCTGATAAATTTTATTTATACTGGTACATAATGTATAGTTCAATTTGAAAAATTCAGTTACAAACTCACAGGGTTGAAGGCCTTTAGGGAATTTAGTCTTGAAAATAACACAGGTCCAACTACATCCTTGTTGCTGTCATGAAACTTTTAAATCTGAGTAATTAGTAATAATTGAAGTAAGTAATATAAGTAGCAGTTTTCTTTTCACTGGCCATGAATTTTTAGATAATTATAAAATTCTCAATAAGTATAATATAGATTTATAGGGATATACAATTAACATATTTACCTGAATACATAATGAGCAATACATTTTAATACATTACTAGATGCGAAGAAGGTTATCAGTCTCATTTTAATAATACTTAAGTAGAGATCCTTGAAATTCATGAGATGTGATAACATGAATTATTGTTCTTTCCAAAAAATTGTGTAGTATTTTTGTAAATCTCACCCCACCCCCCAAACAAAAAAAAATATTTTTTTTAATCTCAAAATAATCCAATAATAAATAAATAATAATATATTCCATGTTTTTAAACAAATAATCCTTAACAAAAATGTATTATTTTATAATATTTTCATAATTTCCATTCTTGTCTTGATGAAAAATATAACAAAAATTGTTTAAAGTACAGTAGTGTAGCCAATTGCTTGAAAGCAGCATCCGAAGAGGAAATAATTTAGTAACAATCTGTGACACCAGAAACGTTTCAACCTTGAATGTTAAAACTATCGTGGTTTCTCCATTAATTAATTCCTGAAAGTTTGAAGCGAGTTACTTATCAATACCCTTCTACCCATTTCTTGCCAACTTTCAGCGTGACACTGCCCAGGAGACACTCATGTACAAAACTCTGCACGCTCATAAACATTTTTTACAAATTATGAACTTTGGCAATATTTTCCCGGCTCTACATGTAATGTCTTGCCACTAAGTTTATAAATAAGAGGCATATTTCATTAGTTCTTACTGAACGAACGACTCACAAAACACATGGAAAACTTGGAATAAAATTATAACTGATAACACTACGTACATTCACTGTGTTGTGATTCCAGGAGACACTGGACTTGGCAACCCACTGCAGCGTACCATATGTTCTGTAAACGGTACTTCCCCCCTTCGGGTCACCAGTTATGACTCCCATGCTGGGTGTGCTGATGAAGAAGAATGCTAGCACATCTTTGTTATAGATACGGCCAGTGATGGGAAAAGCACAAAAAGAAAGTAATTAGGCTGGATTACAATTACCTGATGGACATTTTACTTAGTTATAGTTAAAAATTACTTTTTCAAAAAGTAATCAGTAAAATTACAGGTACAATTACAATTACTTTACAAAATGGCAGTACCTAACAATTCCTTCTTTATTGTTTGTTTTTGGCATAAGGCCTTACACTATTGGGCCATTAAGTGGAAAAGCTGCTTGGGACGTTACCAAGTCTCCAATTATTAATGAACAAACAAGAAAACATGTCAATACCAATATTTCCACACACATTGAGTAACTTTTTGTTAATATTACCTCTAATTTGGATATTAGTTGCCAAAAAGAAAGTAATGACAATATAGCGAGCGTGAATGATACTACTGCTAACGGTTACTAAAATGTAATGATTACATTTTTATTCCCAGAAGTAAATTACAAGTAGAAATTACATTTTTCAAAAAGTAATAATTACAAGTAAATGGGACCAAAAATGGAATTGTTACATGTAATCTGATTACTTTGACTCAAATTCTTCCCATCACTGGATACGGCATTATTCAAAATAAAGTTGTTTTCTGTCAGGTGTTAAAATGACAAAAATTAGTCTTTCTGTGCCAACCTTAGCTGAATTTAGTAAGGGAAATGTTCTATGTAAACGATAATAAAATTCTTATGGTGCAAATTTTGCTATAAAAGAATTGAGTTTGAAATGAAAACATATTGCAAACGACACACAAAAGTGAAAACAAAAGAATTGTAAGAAACACTAGTTATCTCTTGCAGACTCGCTCACAGGCAAGAAAAGTCAAAAGAAGATAAGACTGAGTTTATTTTGGATACTGCCGATGCATTTCTGAGTGCTGGTATCAGTGTTGAAAAGCTCAAAAACCCAAAGATCTGCGAGCGACTGTCAAAATACATTTCAGGAAGTGGGGACATAAAGTGTTTGCTTTCTTCTTAAGGAATCTGCCTACACTGAAGAGATCTTCAATAATTAGATGTTTGTAGATATTTGCGTTCCTACTATAAAACATGAAGAATTACTCTGTTAAACTGAAATAGACCCTTTATTAATTAACCAATAATAACTCTGCTATGCTTAAGATTAACACTGAAATCTGCTTTTTTAAAAAATCAATTTTACCTAAAAAATAAAACCACTTTCATGGATCTCTACCGGGTGTTCGGAAATTCATATTAAAACCTTCTAGGGCTAGTAGAGGGGACTTAGTAGACAATATTTTGAATAGGAACCCATGTACATGACGTCAAAAGAGCACCATGTGAAATGAGGTGTGACTCATTACAGACGAAAGTCAAATTTTTTGGTAACAGTACCAAAGTAACAAAAAAACTTGCGTTGATCACAATAACACTTGTGTCAACATTGGAAAAGACAAATTTGTTTCTGTATACTGCACTGGATGTGTCCCATACAAAACTGCTCACTTCAACAGAGGTTCGATGTGACTACCACCAACGTCGTTGCACACATTGTACCGATGAATCATGTTCCGGTACACTCGTTCCATCACACCTGGTGACCCATTAATCTCTTGTGCAGCAACCATCCCTCGTGCTAGCAGTTCTTCCTCGGTCTCTACAGGTGTCTCATACACCATACTCTTCATACGACCCCCATGACTGCCTCTCCGGTTGCAAAACAACACCAGCAAATCCGACACATTGTAATGGCTGTAGCACGGAATGGTACGTTTCCAGACATGGGTTCCTCTTCGAAATATTGTCTAATAAGTCCCCTCTACTAGCCCTAAAAGTTTGTAATATGAATTTCCGAACACCCGGTATACTTAAATTAAACATTTCCAAGTTGAAATTGGCCTTAAGCATGTAATGTCATTACACAGGAAATTATGAATGAAAATGACAGAAAACAATCGTAAAATCTATATTTCTCTAATACTACCCCTAAAAGTCAATAATGTGTTGCATGCTTCTGAAGCTTGTTAGTGTTTCTATTCCAAAGAAGTATTTTCAAGCTGTAACATCAAATGTTATATTTCTATGTCTATTGATAGGTGATTTTTACCTGATAACAATCAAAATAATTGTAGTATATAGTTGGTATTGCATAATCAGGCCCAGTAAATCAACCCCCATTGGTATCCACTTCTTTTGTACACTATTTCCTATATAATGCTTGTGCACTATATGTGTACTTCCATTGTTGTTGAAGAGTGCCAACATTTATTTCAAGTCTGCGCATATTCCTCATGGATATAATCGTGGGTAGGTATTTATAAAATTTAAGAATCCTGTGAAGAAATATTCCGTAAATTCTTAAGCCAACAATGACTGGATTAGTTTTGACAGTGTACAGAATTTAAATCTAAGGCATATTGTTAATCTTTATCTAGGAGAAAAGTATAGCTCATATTCAAGTAAAATATGATGAATCCCATGAATGTGGCACATTACTTTGAGAACCTTCCTATAAGTATCTTTTTAGCCTTAGATAGTAGTTTAACTTTCCATAAATTGAACTTAGAAGAATAACTAACTAATTACTGTATGCTATGTGAACTTGAACATAAATTCTCATCGTAAGTTATATCCTATAGTTGTTTTCTTTAACAGATTTAAGTGGTACTATTATTTAAACTTCAAACTAGAGATTGAAGCGAATGTAAACAAAACCATGTGATGACAGAATCTCTTTTCATAAATGAGGAGTTATATGTACAAGGGGCTTGTGCCTGTATATGCCCTTTTTAGGTATATTGCATATTCTTGTTCCCCATGGTCCTGTTGGCTAACCTGTAAATTTTCGTTTCAATATCTCGAAATTTAGAGGTTTGGTGCCAATTCAAAAAATGAACATTCATACTTTAGGAGAATATGTAGAAATAATCAAGAACTGTTGACAAAACCCCTCCCTTTGTAGTTCGAAATGGTGCAAATATAATAAAGGATTAGAATCCTTGACTCACAGAAACCCAAAAGTAGAAATTCAAGTTTTAAAATCCAGTCCTATCAAAGAATGGCATTTTCTCAACATAGTTGAGTTGCAGTGTGCTGTTCATATTTTGCTTCTTTTGAACGATTTTCCTTTACAAAAAACTCTCCTTCAATTTCATTGAATTTGAACTTACAACCAATTGCCACTGTTAACTGAATATTGCTAAGGAATCTGAAGAAGTTAGTTTGAAGACATATTCTCCAGAGCCAATTAATGTCAGGGAGAAGCAGGAGCAAACTGTGATTCAAGTAATGGACACTGATCTGTAGACATGCTGAAAAATAAGAAGTTTAATATATTGTTCATTTCCTTGAACTGGTATAACAATCTCTATACACTGATCTGTAGATAAGCTGAAAAGTGATAAGTTTAAAATATTGTTTGTTTCAATGAAGTGCTACAGAAATCTGCACTGGATAAATTCACTTAACTTTTCCAGTTATCGTTAAACATTTAAAAATAAATGTGTGTTACATAATTTTAGTACGAATATACCATAATATATATACCCGAATACTACCTGCCCCCCCGAATAATACCCACACCCAAATTTTTCAAAAGGAAATTTGGGGGGGAGAAATCTATAGGCCTCTATATAAAGTTATTTTGTCAGGTCATCAGGTCATTCTTAATTAAACAGTTATAATTAATGTTACATATAATAAAAATTAAATATGGTAGGCTAAAATGTAATTATTAAAATAACATTGTAACAGCCAGCCGGAAATCTTGCAGTCTTATATGCACTGAGTCACATTCAATAACCACACCACTCTCCACCTGTTCAGTGAGAATCACACGCGATCACAACCTAAGGTCAAAGTCTTGTGGAAATTCACCGAACTTTTCCTGAATTAGTGCTTCTGCTTGTACGGTACTGTCACTTGCTTTTCGTCTCTACACGTAAAGCTTTGTTTGCCGCCATTCATGGCGGACCATGTGCATAGGAAAGCATTTTCTTTGTCTCATTTTCCTTTCATTACAGCTTCAGTATTGTTATACTATTACAAAGCATCGTGTTATATTGAGCTGATATGGTACAAAATATCGAAATTCAGATGTGATGAGACCAGTATTCAAATAATACCAGCACCCCAGTTTTTCCCTCGCGATTTAAAAAAAAAAAAATGCAAGTAGTATTTGAGTATATATGGTATTACATACTCACATCAGATATATGTAAAAAGGGTGTTAAAGAACATATTTTATAATATTTTCTGGATAAAACAATGTTTACACCCATTGTAAAGAGTTTCAATCTGTTAATGTCAGTGCTATTGTCATCTTTATTACATATTTGAACAAATAAATCATTAACACAGGTTTTAAACTACTTATAATCATTACTAATGTGATTTCCTCAAAACATGATTTTCTCATATGTATACGCCCTTGGTACATACAACTCCTCAATTCCATTTGCTGTGATTGGCTGTAGAATGTGTCACATTTTTGCTTTCTCAGCTGAATTCTCTGCGTACTAAAATAATAATCTGTTAATATGGAAAAATATATGCTTTATTTCTTTGTTGGAGAACTGTTTAGATTGCCAATTACAGTGAACTCTCGATAAACCGGGCTAAAGTGGGTGGGGGTCTGTCCTAGTTATGAAATGTCCGGCTTATGGAGAGTCAATTAGGAAATTGTATTTAAGTAATGAAATTTCGTGTTTAAGCTGCAGTAAAAAACGTATGAGGCGGAACATGATATTAACACTTACAATTGGAACAAAAAAGAATAACACTTCATTTCTATATTGAAATTTCTAGTCAGAGTCTGAAATATTCACTGTTACATTATTAGTACAATATGTTTGATGTGGCACTGTGAGCATATTTTTCTGAGAAGATTTAGGCGGAAAGAAACTGTAAATGTTCTTCTGTGTACACATTGTTTCTGTTGCTTTTGAATAATTACTTCTCTTGCAGTTCTGAAGTGGCTGTAGATCTGGGTCTGGATCGCCAAGAATTTGTCCAAGTTATCTGAGGTCCGAATTATCGAGAGTTCACTGTATAATTATTTCACTGCAATATACTATTACCGTATTTTTCGGACTATAAGACGCACTTTTAGGTAGATTTCTAAGAAAAATCTACCTATTGCAATCGATACCATGTCATGACTTTCGAAAAATTCTTTCATATCTTTACGTTTCATGCCTCCCTAAGTACAAAACCACCGCCTGTTCAAAAAAAAAAATTGTGATATTTATATATATATATATATTTAGGGGTGCACTCAGCCTCGTGATTCCAAATTGAGGAGCTAGTGTTCTCCAAAGTAAAGAACTTCCCTGTGAGGAATGCAAGGAATGTGACCGTTGCGCGCGCAAGCATGCCGGCGACCAATAAGAATCTGCCTAGCCACCTGTGATGGCACCCCTCACCTCCTCCTTCTCCACCGGAGCAATATATCGCCTCTTGCCCCTCTAACCAGCAGTGCACCCCGCAGGGAAGTACTCTGCTTTGGACTACAGTACTTTATAGAGAAGTAGCGGCTCCGGTCATGAAAACCACCAATAACGACCGTGGGTGTCGGCATGCTGACCACATGCCCCCCAATCCTGCCATCTGCCTACGGGAGATGACGCAGCGGTCGGGTGGTAGGCCAAGTCCCTCCAGGGATTTCTTTACACGCTATCTTTGAAGATATTTGAATCAAATTTTTTTATGTTATTTCTAGGCCCAATAGTTCGGACAAGTTCGTTAATGAGCAAAATTGGCCCAAGGGGAGGGGGTTGAAATTTTAAAACATTTATATCTCGGCCCCTATGAAGTATAGAGGGAAACTTTGTTTGAATAAATTAGAGTACTCCCTGTGGAGTTCACAGTGACACAACGATTCGGGGGTTTTGGGGGTAGGGGTGGGGGGATGGAAATCCGACATTTTTTAAACTACGTCTTGTGGGGTATCGTTGAAAAGCTCTTGATGAGTACTCTACAAATCAATAACTAGTTTCTTGATAGTTTTCATATAAGGCGAGATTTTAATGTTTGAAAAAGTGCTCTTGACTCTTTTTTGCAGTTATTATTGCGGGTTTGTCATGCCAAGTCTAAAGAAGAAGAGTGATACGCTAAACCAAAAGCACTTTGAAATCTACCTCAGCCTGTGGGCTTGCCTAAAGGGATTTTTTTTACCTTGAAAACAGACTCATGAAACTTGAGTGCATCTAGTGATCCGAAGTAAACTAAAAATGACAAATATACTGGTAATGCCATAATCATAAACAAGGTGTTATAACAATTAGTTGTAAATTGTGGCACAGACTGTACTTCAGTGCGCTTGTCACAATTGGACCACATTCTGGGGAAAGGAACCAATCCACATTATTTTTAAGCTAAGAAAAAAACATTTAAAGTTAAACAAAAAGACACCTGGATCTTTTCAGTGTGTTTTTGTTTGCTCCATAGATGGCATACAAATGGATGAAGAGGTTTGGTCAGTTTGAACAACGTAGTTCAGTAGCAAAAATTTAGCATCTACTCCGGTTTTTTTAATTTGAGGGTTTGTTCCTCAATTGTAAAATGAGGGCATATTCTGGTTATCTCCAATGGCGTACCTGGACCACTTGGGGCCCGGGGCGTATTTATTTTTGAGGCCTCCCCCAACACTGCTTTTTTTTTTTTTTTTTTTTTTTTTTTTTTGGTCTTTTTTTTTTTTTTTTTTTTTTTTGTCTTTCTGATCGTGACCATGGGCTAATCTGTACGGAAAAATAATATGAAGTGAGCAGTATTTATTGCATTTAATTATTAGGCTAAATACAGACATTAGTACAATAATATTTAGCTATTTGTTTGACAAAATACTAATGTGTACATAATTAAAAAGTAATTAAATGAAAAAAAAGTTATGTTTAAATATGACAAAACAAGAAAGTTTATGGTAACAAACAGTTTTAATTTTAGTCGGAGAGTCAGATAATAAATTTGCAAAATCTGGATTAAATTAATTCAGAATATGTAATAGCCACGTTTAAAATTGCCTTTTTATAACTTTTACGTCTCGCGGCAGACTCATGAACCTGAGACCAAAACAGTGGCAACTGGTGTCAATTTTTTTTTTATTGGTAACACGTCAAATACGCTATTTTTTATTTAATGCAAAAATTCCAATGAGTAAAAAAAGAGGTGAGACATTAATTTTTATATTAGGATGTGGCATCAATGGGGCCGGGGCGGACCGCCCCACCCTAGGAACGCTACTGGTTATCTCCATGGGTTTGTCTAAATGTAGCCAATGACCTCTTCTAAACAATGTTACTCCCACACATTTACTTGACATTGAGCACTGAATTCATTGTAGAAAGTCATGATTTTTGTATGCAATGAAGTATATTATTCCCTTTAAAAATTTCGTTTAGAATCACAATAATTTTTTCCTTAAAATTCCATCCTAAAATAAAGGTGCAGACGCATCTTCATGTCCGATAAATACGGTAACTATATCATAATACTTAGTTATCAAGTTAACCATTTTAAAATTGTAAGACTTGTTTTAACATGCTGCTCCTGTTGTAAGCCATTTTAAAAATTGAAGAAAAATGACAATATTATTAATATCAGGATGATTCATCAAATTCTTCACAGATTGGCAGTAAAGATTACACACTAGATGGAATTGAGTTACTATCCATTTGGGTATTTATCTATTTCATTTTGTTATACATAGAGGTATTCCATCTTTTAACCTGAGATTAATATGCTTTTCAATTTCGTATGCATTTCTTCCATTAGTGGAAGTAATACATTTTGCTTTCTTTACATTTTGCTTTGTTCTCTAGTTGGATGATGTTGTGTTCAGTTTCACTAAGTTAAAACTTCATTGTCATTTATTGCAAGAAACCTTTATTTCATAATTATAACATTTTTCTGAAATTATAATGTTGTAAGATAGGGGCACCTGCTATGTGTTAATTATAAGTATGATATGATTTCTGGGGCTGAACAAGGACTGCACAATTTGTTTTTAATGAAGGCTTCTGTAAAAGTTCATAGGATTGTGTTACATATCTCTGGAAAATAGTTGAATAGATTTTGCTAGAGTTAGTTGGTAGAATGGTTAAAAGGAAAAATTCTGTTACAAAGAAAGTACAAATTTTTACATTACTGTTATGAGCTTGTAATTTTAGCTATAGATAGTAGTATTATATTCATAGCACCTTAATGTGAGAATATGATATACGATTGAAATATTTCTGATTATTCAGATGTAGATTGCTCAGATTTTACTGTATTGAAAGTGAAGTTAATTTTAACACATGAGAGTTGATGAGGTTCCTTAAAATAACACAAAAGCAAGAATAAGACAGAATTACCGTATTGGCCTGAAAATAAGACGACCCTGAATTTTTGAAGGGTAGTTACGAAAAAATAAATAAAATAGCTTATTAGTACATTTTGCTTCACATAAAACAGAATTTTGAAGTTCATGTTGTAACTTCTTCTCTCGCCTTTATTTACGCATTGAGACAATGAAGATGCTTTCTTTTCCACATCGTCTGCCATGACTGGTGGTCAAACAAAAGATTTACGCGTAGATAATAGAGACGCGCAGACAAGTAACAGTGCAGTCAGGATCAGAAGGTCCTGGTGAAGTACAAACAGAAGCACGAAGTCGGGGAAAAATTGGTTCGGTAAAGTTCATGAATTTCCACGTGGCTTTGACCTTGGGTCAGACTCACGTCATTTGCTTGGGGGTACCCGCTGCCCACGTGCACAGCTGCACTCTGGAATGGAGAGTTGTTGAGTCTTAGGTTGCACGTATAAGAAGAGTATAGTTTTTAAAAGCACATTTTCAGGGAAAAAACATTGTCTTATATTCGGGCCAATACGGTATTAAGTTACAGAGAAGTTTGTAAACTGTAGGTTTCTTATAAAGTTCTTTCAAAGATAGATATAGTTTTCTTAGACAATGTGTGAGAGCTGAAGTCAGTAACTATTTGCTATAGACTAGCAACTTGATGACTAGTAATTAGTAATACTTAAATGAGACTCTTTGAGTAGATGGGTGCGATAGAAGCATAACCTGTGCTCTGGTAGCAAAAGACAATACCATATCCGTCTGTGAGATGGATGTTCCGCTCTAAAGGTTAAGTAATCTAGTATGAATTTCTTGTAGTTTACAGATTGCATGGGTTTAGATCTATGTGAATTAATTAATGGATAACTGAAGGCTTATTACTCCAGTACATTTTTAAGTTTGCTCCTTGGATTCATCTCTTGCTAAAATTAAGGTGTTCAGCACTAAGGGGTGTATCAGTGCTGTTTTTTCAGTGATACATTTTCTAAATTCTTGACAAGTTTACTAAAACGTTATTGCATGCTACTGACAGAAAATGTTATACATCACTTACAGATGCATTTATAAACTCATTCCTCTATTTTTAGGAGTTCGGACTTAGCCAAATAATTTGTTTATATGTTTTCCATTTATTTCAATTTTTTGCAATGGCATAGCTTGACTTTGTATTCTGAGTAAACTAGATTTTAAAAAATTGAATTTTTAATGGCTTAAATGATACACAAACAATGAAGCATTATTAGCCTTTTTAAATAGCCTTTAAGGGGAATATTTGCAAATGGAATAGATTTCATATAGGCCTATACCTATATTATTATTATCATCATCATCATTAATTTTATTATTATTATTACTACTACTGGTACAGCAAACTCCCGATTGTCCGTGTTAAACATTACCAGTGATATGTTCGAATAGTCAAAATCACTAATAATCCACTGATAAATTTGTTGCAATATTTTGAATTTCCTGCACTTTGTCACCATATTGTGCATATTAGGTGCAAGGAATTAAAACATTGATGAAATAAAGTGCAGTAAACTCGAAATGAAGTGCGGGAAATTCAAAATAATGTGCAGATAATTCAAAATATAAAGGGAAAAATATTTGAAATAAAGTGCTGGAAATTTAAATTTTTGTGCGTAGATAGGCCTAATCCTCAAACCGGATAAGCTGTGCACGAATAATCTGTACAGTGATACCTCGAGATAAGAGTTTAATTCGTTCCGTAACCTTGGTTGTATGTCAATTTTCTCGTATCTCAAAGCAATTTTCCCCATTGAAATTAATTGAAATGCCATTAATCCATTCCAGCCCCAAAAATGCTACCCCCAATTGTTTTTGTTGCATGTTTTTGAATAAGAAAAATGTATTTATAAATGACAAATATTGTATAAAAACATAATAAAAGAGGATGTAAAGCAAAAAAAACTGGTTTTATAAAGTGTACATACATATTTGTTACACTTTCTTTGGACCCATGGTTATAAAAAGAAATGTGATAAAGTATGTAAATGCACAAAAAGCTCAAAGCCCTAGAAAAACTTAGCAAAGATGCTTCGACAGTGAGGTAAACAAGCACACTGGGGAATACATGGGATAATGCACGAGGCGCAGGCGCAGTAAACTGGTGGGCCGTGTGCAGTGTCGCAGCTGGCCGTTCCTCGTATCTCAAATGTTGCTCGTATTTCAAAACAAAACTTCACTCGCTCAACAGCTCGTATCTCAAATAACTCGTATCTCGAGGTACCACTGTATTATTATATCATGATTTCATTTTATGTTCCATCAACACTTTTTGCCAAATAGCAAACATGTAGCAATACAGTTTATTATTATACCTATCAATTAAATTTACTGTACCAAAATGTCTAAAATGTCCGTTTTTGGTTATTTTCTTGCAAGCTGAGGAGTTGATCATTTACCTTCGGTTCACACTTTTTTCATATGAGTTTGAAAACGGGGTTTTTAATAGGTAAACAACTACCGGTATGTAAGTATAGGATATTTTCCCGGGCTACTAACCAGGTGGTGGATTGGATTAATTCCGATGTTTCGAAGCCAATCTGAGGCTCCATTGTCAAGGAGAATGAAATGCCGGGACTAGATGGGGTGTATTTATATAGGACTGCTGTAATTGGGGACATCCGGATTAGGGAAAAGATTTATTGGAGACCAACCAATCAGGAAACAGATGGGTGCTGGGAGAACAGGAGTTAAGATGAGAACTATATAAGTGGAATTATCTGTACTTGTAAATCAAATCAATTGCACAGTTTAAAGCACTGCACTCTGTGCTAGGTCAACAATGACAATGTAATGTTTATATTAGCCCCTTCCTCACCCTAGTTTCAAGCGAGCAGCTATTTGAGGGCTGAGACTGTAATCCCAATAAACCTTTCTAGTGTCTCTGGTGATGCCTTATGGTACTCTTGTGCAAAGAATTAGTCTGTCTTCTCTAGATGAGTAGGATATCTTTTAGTGGGAAAAGTCATGTAACTCACACTTGATGAGACTTTAACTTGGCTGACCACCATCCAGTCAAAACTCACTTCCCCTGCTGCACCTTGAGATTTCGAGGCTGCCTAAGTATGCGGCACCACAAGTTGATGCGAGGTGGGTATGCAGAGGCGAAAAATATTTTAATGATAATACTAATGGGTTTATAATGAGTAATGGTTTGATTGATGCTGCCCTTATTTATTTGTTTAAGAATCCACTTAGTTCCTTAGCATGTTATTTAGGTACCTATATTCAACTCCAAGTCTCCCCTCATGCTATGCCACTGAATTTTAAGTTATTGATAAGTTCATTTGACTGCAAGAATGTATACCTAACATTTCTTGTAATGTGAATTGAATTTATGGAGCATGACTACAGTAGTCTGTATTCTGAATATGCCAGAACATGCATCACATTGCAGGTTAATCCTATGGTTTTTCCTCCTTGGCTGCATGTTGCAGAGTGAGTAGTTCATTTTGTAGTGAAATATTCTTCTTTGGCAATATGGCTGATGCATTTATTTACTGTCTTCACAAAATCATGGGAAGTACCAATAATTAAGCAAATATTCCTTTAAAATGAATTAATGATGAGATTTTGTTGAAATAAAACAATTTTGCTGAAATTAGTTTAAAAACTGGGTTTGTTTCCTTTTTGCGTTATATGAATTGGCATTACTTTGAGATTAATTTTTTTATAGGATTTTAGGAGGTGATTTAAAGAAGTTTGCGAACATTTATCAAAATGAGAACAATTTGCAATAAAGCACCTCACTGATTTCATGGATCTCTGGAGTGTAGCATCTATCCTGAGGTATCATATCCAGTTCTTTTTTTTCTAAAGAAAATTTAAGGGATACTCTCGCCATAATGAATAGAATGAGAAAGTGTGATGACTCCTCCGCTATTACAATGGTGGGTATAGGGAGAGCGGCGGTCCACCGAAACACTGGCAGCACCTTCGTTTGCGTTTCAACTTCTTAATGCTACATCATGATAGTTTGGCATCTTATGATTAAACTAGCAATCTTTAATTAACCCTTGGTCCTATTTCTGTGAAATTTGTGCAGAAATAATCTGCACAACACAGTCCTGATGGTTAAAACAGAGACTTAAAAAATGCGGACATAAATGTTTTTATTTCATTATATAAACATCACCAATTACACAAAATTCATGGAGGGTGAAACGGAATTTGACTATGCGACAATTTTTTTCATTTTTGTGTCCCATAAAAACTTCAAGCGAGAAAGTTTTAGTGAAATATTTCAACTTTATTTTAAATTCAGTACCACCTTTATATCTTGAATGGTTTACGAGTAATTGAGTGGTAATTATTCCGGGCGCTACAGCGGTCTGAATGATGTGGGACGATCGTGAAATGTTGAGGGTGAAGCAAATTTGACTATGCGACATTTGTTATTTTATTTTTGTGTCCAGAAAGAGATAAAGCATGTAAGGTTTAGTGAAATATTTGGATCTTATTATAAATTGAGTACCATCTATATATCTATAATGGTTAACGAGTAATAGTAATTATTCTAAAGCTAAAGCTATCAGAATGGTATTAAGGTATTAGCAGGCATCTTTTCCATAAAATACCAGCAATAACGTAAAATTTTTTACATAATTTATTCGTGGACTCAATAATAATACTATATTAACTGACTATTTGTACCCATACTGCAAGATTGACCCGCTGGGGAAAAGGAGTGAATGAAGCTTTTTTCTAACTTAGTAAATCTGCACTACTTTTATTTATGCATTTATTGGATTATTTATCATATTTTCTGTTCACTTATGTTAGTAATTTTTATGTATAATTATCATAGCAAATGTATTATTAGTTCCTTTTTTTAATAATATAATTTAACAACATAAGACGTACATCAGTTACAGCGAATGGTCGAGGGTTTGAGCAAATAGCGAGCTGTAGTTAAGGCAAGAGGATTTAATTTTTTTATGAAAAAATCAGGGAAAATGCTTTGAAATATTGTGTGATAAATGTAGAATGCATTGCAAAACAATTTTTGCGTATGTGTGTCTTTATCGTTGAGACGCCAATTTTAAAGATCACGTGCCCTATTTTTGTAGTGCTGCTTATGAAATTTTCCGTGCCCTGCAATTCACAAACCATCCCTTAGTTTATATTATCTCTGTTCACATAATTTGTACACAGATCTACTCTTTTGACCATGTTTCACCTACATAACTTACCCCATACAGCCAGGAGAAAATTAATATTAATATAAATAATATTACTATTAATACAAATTAATACTCAGTAATATCACAGTATAAGTATTAATACAGTAAGGAAACTGTGTGTTAAAAGTCCTATGACAACTTGTTAGCTGGGCGACACTAGCGCTCCATGCGGCGGTTGAGTAAAACTGCATTCTCACCATATAAAATAACTTGTGAAAATGCATAAACACATAACAAAATATGTTATAATAAGAGAAAAAAATCTTCTTTCAAAACTGAATTTTAAATTTAAGAAACAATGAAGCATGTATTATATTTTAGTTAAGATCAGGCACAATTTTTAAATGCCACTTACCTGTGACGGATAGTTAACTTGCACTGCAGTTCCTAGGGCTATTCTTATTACAAGTTTTAATAACTTCAAGATGATTCTTGGAAAACCAATTATAACTCATTTTTATTTTTAAAAGTAGCCTAATATTACATTAGAATATAAATGTCATCATTTTACAAAAACAATACAATATTACATAAGATACAATACAAAATTCAAATAAAAATATAGGTTTCTATCAATATTTCTCAATTTCTAATACTCCAAAACTGCTTTTAGTATACAGTCGGTACAGCAGTTTTAATTAAAGAATTCTTATTGGAATTCATAAACTGGCTGTTTTCGAAGTGTTCCAAACATAGGCGGCAATTTACATTTAAATATTTTACAGTTTTTGTTAGTAGGTCTTCTCGCCGACTATTGATGACCCATTTTTTACACCTGAAATCATTACAACAATTGAAGGTAGATCGAAGCCGTAAGATACAGAAACAAAATACAATCTCAACAATGGAGTTGAGGACGAGCAGTGTGACAAACCTATATTCAAAGGTCACTCTTTAATATAATTTATAACTTAAACGTTGATTTTAAAGGTGGGAAAAACCTTGGACTAGATACGCTTCTTAACAGTAGCCTATTTTAGGTAAGCCTATTGCTTGCCTAGGTTTGGATAATGATGTCATGTTAGTTTACTGTCGCAAACACCTTAATGGCACATGTATCCGAGAATTTATGATGTAAGATTATGTTTTCGTCATCTTTACGCCTACATCGTGTTCGAGAAAATAAATATCGTACCGCCTGTAAAATCGGCTATGTGCACTTTTTTTACGAAATTGAGTTATGTGCACTGATATTCCTTAGCATTGATCCTTACAACCGGGCATGTGGATCTTTGATTGTCAGGTTTGTGCAAGCAAAGAAAAAAAATCGGCTACATGCTGCAAAATGGTCATGTGCATTAGAGCTCACATAGCCATTCTTGACTGCCAACACGGCACACATGTTTGTATACATAACCGGCCCTGACATATACATTACAATGCACATAGGAAATAAGCTGCACCGCAGCAAATATTGTGTTATCTTAAGCGATCACAATACAACACCAGTGGCGGATCCAGAGAGACATTTTGGGGGGGGAACTAAAGTAGAGAGGGAAGTTTTTACTCATAAAAATTAATTATATCCAGTACACAATTGAAAACAAAATGAAAATGTCAGCATTTTCTTACAAAGGTATTTCAAAATAATGAATGTCGTTGCTTTAATTTAAGTATTTGGGTTATGTTCTAATAAATTTTCAATAATTTGTGCTTAATGTTACAAATTTTGGGGGGGGAAATTTCCCCCATTTCCCCCCCCCCCGTGGATCCGCCCCTGTACAACACCCTAAATATTGTTATCTTAACCGTGATATAGACTGCTGACATTTTCATTTCATTAGTATCTATTGTTAGAAATTACAACATAATTAAAGATAAAAATATTACATTAAAGTAAATGTAAACATAACCACACCAGAACATGTGTCAAGAGTAAGCCAGCAGGCATACAATAAATATTACGTATTATTCTTCTTACCTTTCTGGATCTTTTGGGAAAGTGAAGAAATGCAATTCAGGATTTCTTCCTTTATTGTTACTGCAATTTATAGCAGAACAATAACATCCTTTCGAAACACGCATTGCTATAAAAATTCAAGACTCCTATTTATTTCCATTCTTCCCGCAGTAGTGATTGTAGTATTACTCAATGGCCGGTAGGATCGCTAGTAATCTGCGCGCGCATGTCCGTCTGGCAGAAAAATGGACTGAGTTTCTTTACTGTATTAATACGTATACTGTGGTAATATTCTATACAATGTAATATTAATATTAATTTATAAAATATCCCTTAGCTGTTTTCTACCCTAATTATACATTGTTATTTCTATACAAATGTACATTCTTTAACAAATTCTCATCAAATTATACTAACATACCCTCTACCAGTGGCGGATCGTGGGTGTAGGAACAGGGTGTTGCACTATTGTACGGTAATTATAATTCCTTTATTGCAACCAATGGCCATAGTATGATGAATAGAGCTCTGATGGAATATGTGGCAGGGGAAACAGAAGTACCCCGAGAAATCCTGCCCCGACCCCATTTTGTCCACCACAAATTCCACATGGATCCACCAAGATTCGATCCCGGGTCACAGCGGTGGAAGGCGAGCAATGTAACCACTCAGTCATGGGGGGGGGGGGTTTACAGGAATTAAATACATAACCTGATAATATATAAATAGTCGCTTTGCTCGTTCGGGGTTAAACCTTCAAACTCCCAGTGGGGCTCTGCCTCTCTGTGTGGTTCTAAGAAAAAATTTTTTTTTGTTTTTTTTTTTAAACTGACACTTTATAGAAGAGATATATTAATTGCATTTAGACTGCCGTAGCCCATAATAACTATACTAAACCTTAAAAAGACTCTGGAAGGACTTTAAGATTTTTCTGGGGTAAACATTTAAAATTTAGAACATTCTGGAATTTTCTCGTCGGTTACACGCTAAAAGCTTTAAGTCTGTCAAATTTCAGATTTCTAGCTCATGGGTAAGTGGTTAAACATTAGGTTGGGTTCGTTCCCCGGTACTTAATCGAATTTTTCTGAAGTAGGGAGGTCTGGAACGGGGTGTACTCAGCCTCCTGATACAAATTGAGGAGATACTTGATTGAAAAGTAGGATGCCGGATAGTAGGCCTAGCCCCTCTAAGGATGTAGAGCCAGGGAGTTTAATTTAGTGTCTAATAGATAGATGAAATTAGCAATATAGATTTCGCCACAAAGTGACTGCATTGGCAATTAGCATCTCTGTGAGGGACTTCATAGTTCATAGCTCGCGCCCTAACTTGCTTGCAGACAGCAGCCGACGCGACGTACTCTAGCGGTTGTTCGCAGAGTGAAAGCGACGACGAAAACCTTTAAACCTCGGGCGGGTTACCACCAAGTCAAGCCTCTCGCACCCGTTACTAGCCGGCAAGAAGAGGCAGCAAGTCGTGGCTTTTCTAATGCGACAACCCCGCGCATTTAAATGTTTAAATGATTTAAACTTGTTAAATATCGCGTGAAGCGTGTTTATAGATAATAAAAACCTACCACAAGGACGATTTCGAAGTAGTTTAATAGTAGGCATATGCAGTACTACGGGTATAATAAAAAAAATCAAAATATTCTTTACATTAAAAACTGGTCGTTGTGCAACACTAGAACGTGATCAGAGGCCGCCACTGCCCTCTACCCTATTTTCTAGGCAACAAAATATTAGATCAAATCATCCCTTAGCTGTTTTATACCTATATTATATATAATTGTTCATTGCTTGTGAAAATCTTCGATTTTTGGAAAGATGTGGAACGAAATGTTAGGGTCAAGCTTCTTGCAATCCGAGAAATTACTGTTACACACGGCTATGTTTATTTATGGAGATGAGATCTTCCAAGACGTGTAAAGCAGCCCGAAAATTTTCAAAAGTATCTAACAATTCAGTTTAGATAAGGTGAGTCATTTTGAAATAGATTAATGTATTATTTTGTTTAAGAATGTTTGCAATTTTTCCTATACCGCCAGTAGTAATCTTGCTCCCGCGAATCTCAAGCAGAGTAACTGCTACCTAGCGGCGGAACCAGTGAACTACCTCAGTCATCACACTTTCTCCTCTATTCATTATGCTCTCGCTTTTGACTTGACGGAACATTGCAAGACTTACCCACACATTTAGAATGAAAGTGGAATTTCACGCAATACAAGTTGATACAACTTTAAGTTCTCTGAGGTGGAGTTAGTTCGTACACATCAATTTTGCCGTAAGCTGGAATTTAGTCTATGATACACTCATGGGGTTTCTTGCACCCAGACAGCAGATCACAACAATTTCCAAACTGGCAATAATACATGACCACTGACATCTTCACATTTCCTTTCTTTGCTTTTAGTGTATGTTGCCAGATGCTATTCTTTCAGAAACCAAGAATTTACCTATACCACAGGTTTAGAGATGGACCAAGAGAAAGGGATACAACAAACTCTTCTGGACGTGCTAATGTTGAATCAGTAACATCGACAAAATAGTCATGGTTAACATTGCAATGGTTTTATACTACTTACTTGTTTTACCAATCGCAGTGCTAATGTCAGGCCCCATATCTCGAAAATCATATTGTTAATAATAAATGTAACACTAAAACTAGCTACTTTAATGCAATTGATTTATATAATCACGTTCGTTATTTTGTTTCATACAAATTTCTCCAGATTTCAAAATTGTGGAAATTATTTTATCCTATATGAAACTGAAAAAAATCTGTAAGGGGTATGTATAGCCCCAGAAAAAAAGCATTGGGTATATCTATCTGAAAAAAATTTTATGATTGGAAGGGAATAACATTTCTACTCCTGCTAGATATAGTTCAACAGAAGTATTGTAATACTTTCATAAAGTAGATGTATCAGACTGTAAAATTTTTATGTCAATTGTATACAAAAGCTGGTAATAAAGTTAACAAATCAAATTTAGCAATTAGGATTATGCATTCATATTCCTTTTCAGTGCTTAGCAAATTATTCCAAAGTAGGGGAAAAAAGAAAAGGATACACTAATCCAAAGTTCTAACTGAAAACCATTCATAATGTACCATGAGTTCTAGTATGGTAGGATACTTACTTTTCTAGTACCAGATCGTTTGTAAGTTTTGTTGCTTTTTGATGTAGCAGAAATGTCTGTCATAATTAGCTGAATAGGGTACAGTTTTATCTTTGCTTCAGTAATTTCTATAGTACAAATTTGAACTTGATTTTACTGAAACGATTCAGATATTGTATATCTAGTTTACATGTACATGTTCTTCCATTAATTTTCTTAAAATGAGTAAGGGAAAGCTTTAGCTTTGTGCTAAAAGAGACTTCTTTTAGTAGATAGGTTGTTTGTTGTAAGGAAACAGTTTTACAACTTCCTGAAAGAAATGGTTGATTTAATTTAGTACAAAAATGAATCATGTCTCCAAAAGTTCATCCTTAAGAATATAGAGAACAGTAGGCTAATCTTTACAGAAGCATGGCATTTAACTGTATATATTTTCAGTAAACCTGACCTGGATAATTCTAGATATAAAATATCAAAATTTCGTGGTATAAAGACATGAATATGCCACTGACCATAGCTGCAAATGAACTTTCACTGAATTGAAGGTTAGTATGAGGTTTCAAATAGACACTGGAAGTTATGTACTAGATCTTCTAAATGACAAATAAAAATGTCTAATGTAGATAATCATTTACATCAACTCATATTGAATGAACTATATTTTACAAACAAGTTGCTACTAAATCTTTAAACAATGCATATATATGAGAATAGCATGTGCTTCCCAAAAGTTCCCGAAATGAATAAGTAAGTAGTGTGGATTTGTCAGTGACGTCACAGGAGGATTGGGAGGAGTGAGTGGCTTATGACGTCACAGAGGGGAGGGAGGATTGCTTACGTCATATAGGCGTTGCTTATGACGTCACGACCTATCACGTTATTCAAAATGGCGTCACTTCCGGTTCTTATTTCAAATGGTGGACCAAGGGTGCGATTCAAAATTGGAAATTCATAATGGCGGTAAATTTAAAAATTGTATATTACAAAATGAAAAACGCAACGTTACTGGTTCCTATTTCAAATGGCGGGAGGAGGGAAATTTGAAAATTGTTTATTGGTAGAAGGCAGGAGATTTGAAAATTCAACATGTTGGAAAAATTGGATATTGGTGGAAGGCGGGAGATTTAAACATTCAAGATGGTTGAATGTGCACGGTATGAAATTGGATATGACCATTACAAATGAGGGAAGGAGGGAAATTTAAAATTGTATATTGGTGGAAGGCGGGAGACTTGAAAATTCACGATTGAATGTGCACAATGCAAATTTGGATATTACAATTGCAAATGGTGGATTGCGGTAAATTTGAAAATTGCAGATGGTAGAAGGTGGATGATTTGAAAATTGCTAATTAACTATGGAGGGATGGGAGGGTTTCTTTCGTCATCGGGAAGGTTTCTGACGTCATCGGGAGGGTTGCTTATGTCGGCAAAGGAATGGGAGGGTTTCTTACATCATCATTTCTGACATCATCATAGGGATGAGAGGATTGCTTACGTCATCAGAGGAATGGGAGGATTATTTACGTAATCAGAGGAATGGGAGGAATGATTACGTCATCGGGAGGGATGCTGACG
This sequence comes from Ectobius pallidus, assembly GCA_964059195.1. Classification (NCBI taxonomy): domain Eukaryota; kingdom Metazoa; phylum Arthropoda; class Insecta; order Blattodea; family Ectobiidae; genus Ectobius; species Ectobius pallidus. The sequence continues at coordinate 44,088,245 of CAXKWD010000008.1, forward strand.
TCATTATTGAATATGGAGGATTTCAAAAAAATATATTTCAACTTTGGTTTGCAAATGGCGGACCAAGCACACTATTTAAAATTGGAAATTTAAAATGGCGGTAAATTTGAAAATTGGATATTGGTAGAATACGGACGTTTTGAAAATACAAAATGGTGGATTGTGGGAATTTTGAAAATGGTTATTTTAAAATGATGAAAGGTTCGAGAATTGTGGAGGAAATTCAAGATGTCGGCTAGCCCAAGATTTTAAATTGTATATTTCGAATTTATCATTTTTCAAATCCGATTTCACATTTACCATTCGATTTATGCAAGATTTCACATTGAGATGTTAGATTTTATGTTACATTTGTGCATCAGGAGTAAAATGTTTGTCGTTTTTGCATCATCGCCATGACAGGAAGTGATCAAGGTCACGCGTCAGCATATTTTGCTCGCTTGCGCGTAGAGATATTTCCGGTGTGTGTTACATCCGACACCTCGTTTTGCATTTCTCACTGTATGGCATTACAGCCTACATACGTGGGCATGTGATTCAATATGGCGCCCAATTTGAAAATTACAAATGGTGGAAGGCGTGGGAAATTTAAAATTATACTTCGACTTTGGGGTGGACTACTTTTATCCAGGGGCAACTTCATAACATTTCTATAGTTTAAATTCTTATTACATATATCAGAAAAACAAAATGACGTCTAGCGTAAGATTTAAATTTGTTTATTATGAATTAATTGGATCGTAAGAAGACTTCTAGCGGGAGATTTGAAATTGCATAGTCCATAGTCATTATGTTAATATTCTTGCGAGAGAATTCTTGAGGTTCTGCTATACGTTTTAAAATGTATTGAGCGAGAGGTTTGAGACCGGATGTACGTCTCCTATGACACAATGACAGCAGATGTTTCATATGCATAACAGAAGAAAGGTTCAAACAAAAGGTTAATTTAAATTTTTTTTATTCACATGCAAGAAATGGAAAATCTGCGGATATTGCTCAATCAGCAAATTCTTTACTTATGGCTCCATCTGATATTGCATCATTTCAGACTTCCCCGAACATACATCGGCAGACTTGATCATACTTGTTTTAAGGTGACGCGTCTCACATTACAGCTGAGTCATGAATTCTTTATTTATGACGTCATGGCCTACGTACTAGAGTGTTGCAATGGTCAGGTGATTCAAGATGGCGGACCACGCGCACGATACGAAATTACAAAATGGGGATGGCGGGAGATTTGAAATTGTATATTTCGAATGAATGCGTAATTCTTATTATAGATATCAAAAAACAAAATGGCGCATGGCGGGAGATTTGAAAATGATATCTTTTGAATTAGTGGTAATTCTTATTATAGATGTCAGAAAAACAAAATGGCTTCTGGCGGGAGATTTGAAAATGATGTATTTCGAATTAATGCATAACACTTATTATAGATCTCAGAAAAACAAAATGTATGGCGGGAGATTTAAATTTGTTTTATACACATCAAGATATGACATCTGCGGATGAGGCTGAATCAGCAAATTATTTATGACGTTACAGGATTTTGCATCACTGCAGACTTGTTCAAACTTGTTTCTAGGTCATACACGGCACGTGCGGGGCAGTCTCAAACCTGTTTCATGGTCATACAGTATAAGAAGTTATAATCATTTGTAATCATAAGTTTTTTACCATACGTGAGTGAGAAGCATAAAATTCAGGATTGCTCTACATTTTATGCGGTATAATGGGACGACGCTTGATATGTCTAAATCTGATCAACGTAAAACTTTTAAAGATTGACCATTACCGTTTTTGGACTTGGACAAAATGAGCGAAGCTGGATTCTACTATACTGGATACTAGGATGTAGCCGAATGCGTGTACTGCCATACACAAATAAAGCACTGGGAAGAACCGGACGGTCCAGCAAATGAGCATCCATTTAAGAATAGATGGTGTGATATCCAATTAACTAGTAGTTTTCATGATGCGATAGGCTTACCACCTGTCCCTCTGCCCTCTCTTGGAAATTAAGCGTAACAAAATTCACACAGGTATCAGAAACCTCCAATTGGAGGCCATCCGCCCCGACACTAGGGTACAGGACAGAGACAGTAGTTTTTCAAGAACTTTCTCTGCGACATTTAGCAAACTTTTTGGTCGTAATTTTGAGACTTCACTGCTGTTTTCTTTTCCTGGTTTTAGTATCGGAACTATTTTTGCTTTTTTCCCCCATAGTTTTGGGAATTTTCCATTCGTTAAGTATCCGTTGTACATCGCTGTTACAGATTTTGGTATGATTTCAAAAGTGCATAGCAGTATCTTGCTCTTTATATCGTCTTCTCCAGGAGCTTTAATGCGATCAATATGTTCTAAAACATTCATAATTTCTTATTGTGTAAATAACTTATCATCTCCGGTGTTTATTGATATCTTTGTTTCTTCTCTTAATCATCTGTGATATGTAGCAGACGTTAACGTAATTCAGAAAATTCACTAATATAATGCAGCAATAAGTACATTAATTCATAAGAAATGAGCAAAAACGTAATTCATATACAAGTCATAGAAAATGAAAGAGATCAATAATATAACCATATATCAAAATGCAGAAAATCTCAAGGAATTAAAATATGCTAGCCATATTTTAATCCACCAGATACAACAAGAGTTATTAATTTAATAAACACTTTCTTTGTCTATTTCGCGGGAGATCCTATCAACAGATAAGGACTCCACGCCAAGCAAACTCCATGGGTTAAACCCAATGATTCATTATTTCTCCGCCGATGCAATAATGATGTACAGCACTACCCGTAGGAGACTGACGTCACTGAGAGCCAATCACAGTAGATATAGCCTCTTTGACGACAGTATAGGGGTGTTGCAATTGCAGTGCACAGTACAGTCTCGGCTGGAGTGGGAGAGAAGTTGAGATGGGTATTTAATGAGCGGCGCGAGTCAGTCAGACATCTTCTTAACGGCTAATGATCTTATGATCTGGACATCTTGTATCGTGCTGGGCGCACGACAACTACACGTATAGACATCACGACTTCGGACCACGCTTGGCCGATAGCATTTTTAAGCGCATGGCGCAAGTGAGTGTGAAACCTACAAGAGGCCCGGATCGCACACGCACAGCACAGTTATTAATGGTTAACTAATAATAATCAGGTTGGTAATTTCTAGATTGCTCTATACCAGAATAGGCGCGCTGATGCAAGGCCCTGAATACGTTTAGAACTTCTCTCGCCCCCAAGCTTCAAGCAAGAGTCATAATCCATTGTATCAAGATCACCACTGTAATAGTAATATGAATAAATTAGCTAACTAATTGATCCCCTGAGAAAACAATCTAATTGCTCTACCCAAGAAAATCCTACACCCTCGTATAAGGACGTTCCAGGAACCGAGCAGCCAGGGATACATCTGGCAACGAAGCGCCATACGAGAGGAGGAAGCAGCGACGTCAGAATACAGGTAACATGACGTCCGAGTCACATACATAGATTCTTTCTACAAAACCCGTACAATGCGGCGTCCAACCCTTACAGATACTCACTAACTTCTTTATTATCTGCTGGTGTGAAGTAGTTCAACATGTACCTCATGGTATCTTCTATACCAGTTGTACTCGTTCCATCGATTTTAACTAAGGTCGTTAATACTATGCTTTTCATTGTTTTGTCAAATGCCAGTTTGTATATTCCATTCCATGGATTGCTTGATGTGGTCATGTTACAATATTCTCTCCATGAGTTAAATTTCTGTCTTCGTATTGTTTCTTCGTAATTCCTTTATGGTTCAAAGTATTGTTCTTTGCGCATTTCTCGCAGTAAACCATTATTCTTTGTCTTCTGGTGGCTTCTCCTTAGTGTACCAAAGTCACAGATTTTTTTATCTAATTTGCACCCTCATGTATGAATTATTTTCTTAGCTTTCCGATATTGTTTAACTTATCCCCACTGTTCCATTTTCGCAAGCTTGCAGTTTATTGCAAAATATTTCAAGTTTAGTAGGCCTATATGTTATAATTGAATTGCAACGATATTTCGTACGATTTCGACTCACAAACATTACCACAGGTGTAAAGTTATGTGCAGTTTATGTTTCATTCTTATTTCATTACATTTATAGCCTAAAAGCCTTTTTTACAGTTATTTCTCTTAAATACAGATTATTATTTAATTTTTGAAGTATATATTATCATGTTTGTGTTTTAGGCGCTAATGCTTTAAGCTAAGTTATAAATTGAATAATATTGTAATATTAATTTAGTTGTTTCAGACATGTCATTGTGTAATATTATGCAATTCTCCTTTGTATATCTTCTTTGCGAGACCTCTCGATACTTATCGATACTCTTTCCAGGGATGCCATTGTACAGCAAGAAATTGTTATATTTCACAATACTATATATATTGTAATGCTAATTCCTTATAATCTTCCACCTTAATTATAGTTGATTTGTGCTTCAGATTTATCCTATAATCATTTATTATGATTTACTATAGCATATCAAGTTTAACTGATTTAATTATATGTAATTTCAAACATGGGATTTTAGGGCCGTTATGTTGTCAGCATAAATTTTTGTTGGCGGTCTTCGACTATTCCGTTTCTCTTCAGTGGTCGTCGTCGCGTCTGGGCGCCTTTCTTCAGTTCGCATTAACTCTCAACTACTTCTTCAAAGTCGCTATTTGGTTGGATATGTTTCGTCCATAACTCAACTTTCTGGAAAAATGTCTGGAAATCACAACTCACAACTATCCTCCAGCGTACGTCATAAGCGGAGGGCCCACAACTCAGAAGAGCCGTTCTTGTGCATAACGAGGGTGCTATGCTCTGATCAACATATTCTCGGCTTAGTACTGCATATATTATTATCGCCGTGCAGCTAAAATTTGCTGTTCCCACAATCCATTATAAATTCTTATCCACTGGACCAACGTCAGATAGCTAATGGACACCTTGTATGTACCTGAACGTGGTAATTGCAAGACTTTATATTATAGTGAAGTTAACTCATAACGTTAATCTCCAGCTTCAAACATCATACAACACATCTTTCAAACATTTAATTTGAATTGTTATACAACGATTATTATTTCATTATCCTCAAGAACATTACTGAAATAACTAACTGAACTAACTTCAAGAACAACATCAAGATTTCAACACTTCAAGAGTTCCAGCTTAATATTCAAGAACTTTGTATTTTCTTTTATTATTATTTTAGCCTTCAGCAATTCAGTTTTTATTTTCTTAGTGAATTTAAAGCCTGTGTATTATTAATAAATTTGAGTTTTTCATCGTTGTTTGCAGATTTCTTGTCTAATTTCAGTGTAATAGGCGCAAGCAGGTTCCATTCAAAATTCAGTCCACTTTTACCACCTTCCTACCTACTCACTCTTGCCCCTTACACCCACTGTTTTCCAACAATTTATTCTTGTTTTCATACCGTTTACCTCCTTAGGTTAATTACCAAGTGAGGTACTCTATACCAGGGCCATCGCGTGGGCGGGGCGCCGTGACAACGGCGAAAATAAAACAAGATTTGAAAAAAATAAGTAGGATGTAGGCTACATAATGTATTTTTTAAAGGTAGGTATAACTGAATTTTGAATATTACATTGTATGTTTTTATGGAACAAATAAATCCAGCGGGGCGCCGTGAAAACGGCGAAAATAAAACAAGATTTGAAAAAAAATAAGTAGGATGTAGGCTACATAACGTATTTTTTAAAGTTAGGTATAACTGAATTTTGAATATTACATTGAATGTTTTTATTGAACAAATAAATATTTGATACTAATAACTTTAGGCCTATATTTGCTTATAAAGACATATTTACCATCAACTACGTCACAGGAGAGACTGAGTTCTCTGGCCATCTTGTCCATTGAAATCGATGAAGCACAAAAAACAGACTTGAAGGAAATTCTAACGACATTTGCTGGTGCAAAAACCAGGCGAATGCCATTTAATGTTATGTACCTTATCTTAATTTGATAAACGCCGTTCCCTTTTCTACCGTATATTCTATTCAGTGTATGTAACGAGGTTTCCCACACTATTAATTTGTAGTCCATTAATAACGCCTTTAGGATTTTTTATGATTGTTAAGATTTTCTTACATTACTGAACTTGTATTAATTTGATTTTCAATACAATCTTATTTTAAAAAATTAAATAATTTTATTTCTGGTATTTTTGTAAGGTAATCCGATTAGGTGTCTCTTTTACTCTCAAAAACACAGACAGGGACGCAACCCGACGCGCAACTTTGCTACGAGCGACTGGACGCGATGCGGCTAGGAACTTGTCCAGTCCACGTCGCCCCAAGTCGCGTCGCTCATTGCGTTTATATTATGTATTTGATAGTGTCGCGTCACGTCGCTCGCTGTGTGTTTGTGTTTGAACCCTTTACAGATAGGTGGAATGTCGGGTGGGTGCACGTGGGATTGAGTTTGGGGGGGGGGCGCCTGACGAAATCTTGCCCCGGGCGCCAACAAACCACGCGACGGCCCTGCTCTATACATACAATTTTTCCTATAATATATCACAAGCTTAATGGTTAAAATAATATGTTTATTGTTTTTTTCCAAGTTCTATAACAGAATACTACACCATTCCTCACACTGCCTTTGAACTCGACCTGTTCAGCATTCCAGTCTTGCGACTATGTTTTTTACGCACTTGACACAAGTAACATTTTTTACAGGATCTTTATCGTAATTACAGGGCACCCATGCGTTTATATTATGCGTTAATATTGTTTTAAATTCAAAGTCTTAGGGTGGCGTGCACCATCCAGGAGTAAACCAAACTAAAGTAGTAAATTTAAGACGGAGACCTGGAGTATACAAGAACCAGTACATCTGTCTCACTCTTTAAGTCATACGAGTAATGTGCTAGAGTGAGACAGACAAACCGGTTTTTGTTGCGTCAGGTTCCCGTCTTAGATTTACTACTTCAGTGCTTCTCTTTTAGTGACTTACTCTTTTAGTTGGTGTTGGAGAGCTCAATTGATAGTTACTTCTTTAGTTGTAACTAAAGTAGTAAACGGTTTTTACTAAAGAAGTAGTCGAATTCAGAGCAGAAACGTTAGTGCAGCGCAGCAGAACACGTGCATTTCAATTGCCAGTATTATTCAAGTGCCAGATAATGAAAAGGAAAGGTTCGCTGAAACAATGAATATAAATTTGGGTTGTTCCAAATATTACTAATGACAATCTTCATGTTTTAAAATAGGTCTAATAGTAATGTTTTATTCATTACTAATTTTAATTCCTTCAATTGAATATTTTCAGTTTAGTAGCCTACGTTAGGGTACTGTGATTACAATTTTTGTGCTAACTATTTCTGTATTATAATGCAAACAATTGGAATTTCCAGTTGATTTTCATAATTGATTCACTGTCAATATTATAATTATTTCTCTCATAATAATAATAAAGTTCTAAAATATTTATACTTCCTAAAGTTACATATTCTTCCCCAAAAACGATAAATCAATTATTCTACAGTTGTTTATCATAAATCTCACTATAAAGAATTATTAATACTTATTGACTGTTTAGCAATATTAATAAGAAGTATTACACAAAATCATGAAAAAGAGGGGGATAAAAAGGATAAAACTAATAAGGGGCATTATGTTTCTGTCCTTTTTCAAATGCACAGAATATTTACTTAAAAAATATTACCTTATAAAAATAATAATATTACAACTGAGAAATGCAATATTTAAACAAAAAATGGCGGTACAATATTTCGGAAGCTATGAACTACAATAATAATTATGTAGATGGTTGTATGTTTAAAAATAATTTCAGTGACTACTTCTCTAGATCCTGTGCAGCTTCAACCTCCAGTGCCCCTCCTTAAAATTTTCTTCCGGCACTCATGTTGGCATTTTTTTCTATATAGTTTATAATGCTTCTCACTTTCCTGTCCACAGGGTTAATTAAAATAGTTAGCAGCATACTATAGACCTGCAGCATCTGCTATAGTTTATTCCCAAACATGAAAGTCTCGTCTCACTCCACCATTCGAGACTTGGGGAGTCTTTAAGGAATGGTTTTACAATGTGTCCCCTTCTCAATGTACGCTAATCCCAGTGTCAGCCAAATTTTCTTCCGATGTGGCCTGTTTGGACATTTTTACACCTGGGTCAGAAAAAAGGACATATTATTAATTAACACTGCGGGTGCAACTATTGAACTTTTAGCTCTTATAATTATTATTAAAATTCTGGCATTCGCAATGTTGTGCTTTAAGTTAAGCTATAGAAGTGTAATGTAATAAAATTAATTTACAATAATTACATTAAATCGTTTAACAATGAGAATCACCTATTGTTCAGTAATCTCTATGGTTAAGTAGCAGGGGGAAGTGTTTTCTGGGTAGCTCCAAGAACGGAGGCTTTCATTTATTGAAATATACTATACCTCGCTGATATCTGTATCCATAGGATTAGCTTGAAATACATAGTCGTTTTCTAACCCAAAGTTAGGGAGAACTGCAGCATCTAAAGGCCGATCCAGCTAGGAAGATATTTGAGAGCACATGCGCTCCTTGTACCGTGCAATGCAAACGTCCCTTCCACTCTCTCTCCCCCTCACCTTTGGTGGACGTCTTCCTAGTTGGATCGCTCTCCGCAATGATATTTCCACATTTGACTGGCTGAAATCACATGGATGTAGTGAGAATCTGACATCGTTTCTTCCAAACGCCAAAATTTCATGTATGGATTTATGAGCTTAATTATTTACGTTATTAAATGCCCTACTAGGTGCGGTTCGCTTAATATTTATTAAATCACCTGCCACAACTCTCATTTTTGGTATACCACCTTCTTCATCTCAATAACTTATCCTCAGTTTGAACTATGTAATCCATTTCATGTGATATGTAACTCATAACTCACGCAAATGCCACAGAACACACTTACTACACAACTTTACTCCACCCCCTGAGTAGGAGTAAATATTGGCCTTATTTACTCCACAACTTACTACATTAGTAACGTACTCCGTGTTGGTGCTCGCCTCCACTTGTGGAGTAAGTTCATTTACTCTGGGAGTAAATAAAATCTTTACTTCTTTAGTACATTCCTCTATGTTGAAAGCCGCCGAGTTTAGTTTACTCCTGGTTGGTGCACGCCGTCCTTACTAAAAGAGTACGGTTACTAAAATAGTACTTACTAAAGTAGTTAGAACTAAAGAAGTAAGGTTTACTAAAAGAGTAAATGGCATGAGTTTGGTGCACGCCACCCTTAGCATCCGTTAATCTTCAATTTAATACTATATCATTTTACTTTTATCGGTTGTGTTCGTCCTATATATTACATTATACTTCAGTTCTATTTACGAGGCTTCTTTGACCAATACAATTTTTCACTTCGTCTCATTATAACATCTACTAAGAATACTTAGGAAAAGGATTCTTTAAATCTAGTTCTGCTATCATGGCATACAGTGCAAGTCTGAGGTCTGAATGCGTTACTTGCTTCGGGTCCCTTTTATATTTATCAAGGGAATTTGCTACACCCAGGCATCTGTTCCAAAATCGTTACTACATAGTACTGTGTTTTGTGCCTTTCTTGTGTGCATATCTCATAACTACTAACATATCGTGGGCTTACAAGGAAAAGGTATTAACTAGTGATGGGAAAATCGAATGATCATTCGAATACAGGACTAAACATTTCGAATGAAATCATTCGAAGTGTTTTATTCATAGAGGGACGTGCAACTACAAGATGTTCGTTCGCTAGCTTCAATATTCTTCGAATGAAATCTTCCGTTCTCACTTCACTTCATTGGCATTCGAAAGCGGGTAGATTTAAAATTAGTGCGCACATTTCCGGCAGAGAACAATGCTGCCAGCTTACAACAAACGCGGCCTCCAGAGATGATTATTATTTTAGTTATGTAGTCCTGAACAAGTGCTGTAGTAAATACAGTAAATTAGGCCTAACATGAAATTTCTTGAAGTCCTACAAATATAAATTGCTTAATCTTCTAAATATATCAAATATAAAAATTTGAATGGCTGTATTTAATATCATAATTCATAATACACGGTAATTAATTAAATAAATAATCCATTTGAAAATGCATATGTTTCATGTAGAAGCTAATGATGGATGTAAAACAGGAAAAATCTTTGAAAAATTGAACTTTTTAATATTCGAGAGAACGGCTATTTTATTGTCAAAATATATTTTGTAGCCTGGGGTTGAAACTCATGAAAATAAATCTTCGCTCTAGCTCTGCGTCATGCCATCCCCGCTTGGAATGGGAGAGACGGAAGTTGCCGAACGCTTTGCTAACGGGGACACGATGGAACACGAAAACAATCGAATGAACGAGAGATCGAGCCGAGATGCCAGATTCCGAGAGGTTGAAGAAGCATTCGAATGAATTCATTCGTTTTCACACTTCAGTTCAGTAAGCGGAGCGCTCTAATGCTAGTCTGGAGCAGAGCAAAATCATTCGAATGGCTTTTTTTAACATTTCGAATGATTTTAACAGTCGAATATTTCGAATCAATTTATTCGAATGGTTCCCATCACTAATATTAACACCAAAACAGGAGTTATTATTGGTAATAAGTACAACAGATTGCGCTCTTTGCACAGGGAAAACGAACCAAATCCTAACCCCTTTAGTTTCCGAGCAATGAATCTGTCACAAACTCCTAAGTCCATTACACACAGAATGTTTTCAGGGAAAAAGAATTAAGTTCACTTCATACCTTTTGCCTGTGTACTTAAATATCTAATATATATCTACAGGCAGAATGATTTAATTCGGTAGTGGGGCCTTTAACACACTTAACCAATCAAGCGACAGCAACCGATCAACTGATATAACGAAACAATAGACAGCAATGGTACCGGTCACATTACATCGATCAACAACGAACGAGAGGGATCAACTGGTCTGTGTAATCAAACCTGTCCAATTTTCAAGCGACAGTCGATGGCAAATAGTGAGTGAAGATGGCAGCACTCTGAAGTTGTACGATATTGTGCAGGGGATAAGCAGACGTAAGCTTAATAAGGTAATATACTTTTACCTCTAAAATAGTGATGAGTACACCTAGTAAAATCATATAGGTACATAACCTATAATATTTCTGTTGATCAATGACGCTCGATGCTGTGTGACAAGGAACAGAAATGTAGTCTAGAGCACTTGATGGCACTCAATTGGTCTTGATTGATCGAAGCTCTGTGTGACAGGCTGCTAACTGATCATGTTGACTGACTGCCTGCGTGGTCTTGTGGTTAACGTCACTGACTACGGATCCATAGGCCCAGGTTCGATCCCTGGTACCTCTTCAGATTTTTATGAGGTAGGGAGGTCTGGAACAGAGTGCACTCAGCCTCGTGATTCAAACTGAGGAGCTACTTGATAGAGAAGTAACGGCTCCGGTCACGGAAACCATTAACAACCGTGGGTATGGGTGCTGACCACATCCCCCCAAATCCTGCGCAACAGAGTTTAATAGTGGAAGATAGTGCAAGTGATGAGTCCGAAGATGATTGTTAGTGTTCATGTAGCTTAATTACACAGTTTAAAAAGCATTTAATTAACCATTTGGAGGTGATAAGTTTGTTTCCATCTATATATAGCACAGTCTGTTGTGATTCCTGTCTGTTTCATTAACTTAGGCCCTAAAAGAATTATGAAAACATAATTTTAATGAGTAAAATGTAATCAATAGATGTGTTATTTCATTACAAAATGTACAGGTAATTTAATTCATAACCTCATTTTTCATATACATTCAAACTTTAAAATTGATTTTTCTCCAAACAACTATTTTGGAGTTAATACCTTTTCGTTGTAAACCCACGATATACCTTAATGAGCATTGTATAAAATGTTGAGGACCAAAGCTTCTTGGAAGATCATGGCATCATTCTCAGTCAGAGTTGAGTTTGCATGCTCTGGTAACAGTTTAACATAGGTAATCCCACGAGAGTTGCGCAGTCGCGAATTTACCTGATGCAACTCGTCAACTCGAGTTGGATTTACTAAGAATAAGAATAAGAATAAGCCCGTGTCATCCCTTTATGGGCAAGGGCCTCCTGCTGTGATGCAGGGTGAGCTCACTTTTGAACCTGCCAGGGGAGCTACTCCTGACAGATTGAACTTTCACTTCACTTGTCACATCTGTTTGTTGAAGTATAGTGTCCGTTATTCATGTCCGGCGTGGAGTAGTCGTTTCTCTAACTCCTTCCATGTGCGTCGGCATTTTGCTACTCTGGACCACTGGCCACCCGCTATCTTCTTGAATAAATCAGCCCATCGTACCCTCGGCCTTCCGACGGATCTCCTGCCAGTCCTTGGGTCCCACATTGTGACTGTCTGTGTCCATTTTGCTTGGTCCATTCGGCAGAGGTGGCCGCCCCATTTCCATTTCAGTCGAAGTGCAGTCTCTATGATGTCTGTCATTCCTGTCTTACGTCTAACCTCTTCGCTTCTAATTCTGTCATGCAGGGAGATGTTTGTTATTGTACGTTCCATTTTTCTCTGGCACCTCCTCAACAACGTTTTGTCGTTTTCAGTCATGGACCAAGTCTGACACCCATATAACAGTACAGGGTTGATGCAGCGTTCTAAGACGAGTCTTTTTGTTGCTAGTGTTTGTTGTTTGTCACCCAGTATAAATTTTAGGGCCCAGAATTTCCTCCATGCTTGCGCTATTCTGCTCTTGATTTCTTTCGTGCTGGTATTGTGGAAGGATACTGTTTGTCCAAGGTAGATGTATTCCTGTACATAGTCCAAGGGGTGGGCATCCACGATAACTGCTGCTTCCTGGTCGTTAGTCATTACTTTCGTCTTGCTGGGGTTCATGTTGAGACCTACTCTCTTGCTTGCCCCGTTTAGTTCCACCAGTTGTTTTCTGAGTTCTTCTGCTGATTTTGAGAATATTACAATATCATCTGCGAATCTTAAGTGCGTGAGGTTACGTCCATTTATGTTTATCCCTAGCTCATCCCATTCCAGTTCCTTAAACACTTCTTCTAACAGGCTGGTGAAGAGCTTGGGTGAAATTGGGTCGCCCTGTTTGACGCCTTTCTGGAGTGGAAATTCCTCTCCTTCTTTATCCATTCTGATTTTTGCTGTGGCATTTGCGTATAGCTTGTCCAGGATTCGGATGTATTTGAGCGGCACTCCTTGTTTATGTAGTCCTAGTAGTACTTGACCTTGGTCCACTGAGTCAATGCCTTTGTGTAGTCTACAAAGGCTATGTACAGGCTTGTGTTGAACTCTTGTGCTTTTTCGAGTATTTGGTTCAATGTCTGTAAGTGGTCTGCTGTGCTGAATCCTGAGCGGAACCCTGCCTGCTCAGGGGGTTGACTCTCATCGAGTATTTTTGTCACTCTTCTGGTCATTATCTTACTGAATATTTTATATAGTGTGGGTGACAGACTTATGGGCCTATAGTTGTTAATGTTGTCCTTAGGGCCTTTCTTGTGGAGCAGTATAATTGTGCTGGTCTTCCATTCCTGAGGTATTACTTCCGTTCTTAAGATCTTGTTGAATAGTTCGGTGATGGGTTTAGCTAATTCTTCCTCAGCTAGTTTTAGACACTCATTTGTCAAACCGTCATCTCCTGGCATTTTATCATTCTTTAGTTCACGTATGGTCTTTTGTATCTCGCTCGTCATCATAGGTGGTACTTCTTCGTCCCTGAGGTTGTTGCTGTCTTTGTTCCATTCACCAGTGGTTAATGCTCTGTCTTTGGAGTATAGGTTCCTGTAAAAGTCTGTCGCTGCTTTCATTATTTCTGTCCTTACTGCAGTCCTTCTTCCTGTTGTATCCTTTATACCCAGCATCCATTGCTTCCCTTTCCTCATCTCCTTCTTTGCTTTCCGGATTGATGATGTACTTTTGATAATTTCTGCTACTTTATTCCTATTGTATGACCTTAAATCTTTCCTTATCTCTCTTTTTGTTACTCTGTTTAGTTCTGTGTATTCTAATCTATTTTGCTCAGATTCGTCCCTCGTCGCGTGCCTTTCTTCTCTTTGTTTGAGACTATTCCATGAATAAAATATAACGTTTTATAAAGTAATAATTACTTTTGTGATTTGTTGTATAAAACCAAAACTAACAGTTGTAAGATCATGGCATACTGTAAATCAACCATCCATGAATCAATTCGAGTTACCAATGGTGCATATATGACATAGTTAACTTCATTCAGGTAAGGCTAACAGTAGAACAGAATAAACGCATATGAACTGACTTGCACCGAATCGAAATTGTGTTCTTAATCAATGTACATTTCTATTATTTCAATTTCCAAACAAGTTATGTTTTATAAAATAAACGGTTTTCGTGCCTCTTAGTGGCAGCATCTGTCTATTAAACACTGCACACTGATACTCGCGTCTCCAGTAATGAGCAGACGGTTTTATCATGATAAAACACCAACCTTGCGATTCCTACAAGAACATTGCAAGATAAACAGCCGTGATTGGTCTATATCCGCGGAATTGCTAAACGTTAATGTTCAATATCAAACACGTGGCGTATGAGTCGAATAGTCAAAGTTAAATGGCAGTCAACTTAATGTCGGGAATGTATGCTTAACACTATCTTCACATCTTGCCTATACAGTCAAACCTTATAACAAACCCTTATTTAGCAATATTTTACTTTGAGCCTGGCAATTTTCCTATCTTCATATTGTTAAATTTCACCCAATACAACGATGAAGCTATTTTAGAAACACCCTTTTAAAACAGTATTTTGAAGTTACATTGCTATTCCAAAACCATTATTTTAGCCCTGTGGATGGGAGCTCGTATCAGATTAGTATCCATCCCAGCTACCAAGATTTATTTTCCAGGGGCCTAATAACTGTAAGGAATACATTCGATAGAAATTCCAAAAGAGAAAGGTTGAGATGTGGCTGAAAATAGGGCCATTGAGGGCAAAATCATCTCTTAAGTTACATGTGCAGAAACATCTAAAGAGAGTTCGATTGCTACTTCAGTATGCACACCATGTACAGTTAAAACACCATTCCGAGCAAATTGTTTTAGTTTTGCCTTAGCTATAGGGCGAATTTTCTTTTCTTTCCTTTTCCACCCTCTACAAGTTCGGAATTTCTGGCATAAGTCTATGAAGTCTATTTGGATTTGTGATCAATTATTTTTGCTTCTTTATATGTCTGTTCCTTGAATTATGTAGATTATAAAGTCTTCCTATTATGAGGTAAATACCAGTTATTCAATTTAACAAGAACCCCCATATAACAATACAATTTGCTAGGTCCCTCAAATATCGCTTTATGGAGGTTTGACTGTATTCCAAAATGCTGGGCATTGCCAAAACAATGTCTTGCTCTATCAAAACATAAATTAGCCTATAAGATATGATGTGATAAAATTGCGTAGCTTAATTTAACCTCAGTTATGTGATTGAGCCAGTTGTGCATGTAGTGTATTAATTTGCAAAATATATCAATCGTATTTGTTACATCATGAGATATAATTTTATATGGTATTTTACTCACGTAGTGGGTGCACCTCAACTTTTCATGATAAAAAATAATAAGTAAAATTCCCCAAGCAGCAGTCTTTGTGAGACATTTATAATCAATTTATTTTGAATAATCATACAAACTCCACACACTACACATTACAATAGCTACATGTGGACATGACCAGAGCTATTACTGAACAACATTTAAGATGGCGTGAAGCGCAAGTATCCACAATGCACCCGATGGTGCTTAATTCAAACAAAATAAAAAATAAGTTGAGACATGACAACTCATACCAACACTCCCATTTGGCATATCTCAACTGAAACAATGAAAAAAATCTGATGTGAAAGTCACATAACTTCCTCTGCCCAAATAAAAGTTAGCACTATTCACATATCCTTGTACAGAATCGCAAGACACAATTTTACGCTAATTGGGAAAATTCAAATATAGGTAGCACCTTGGGATGAATTGGTCCCGTGCGCCGCACCCTAACCGATGCAGTTTCTTTTATACCACGATATAGCGAATTCTTCTGTCCTCGTATTATGAAGAAATCGTGATTGGACGTTGGAGGTGTGACGTCATACCGCTAGACGAGCAGTGACAGGCTGACAAAACTCGCGGGAGATATAATATGGCACATTTTCAAATCCTACAAACAGTGTATCGTACATTATTCTAAAATGCAAGGGCGTTTCTCTACGGCTACCGCCTCCGCTTAGCGCACTTAACTATGTGGTTAGTGTTATGCATTATTTAGACTTGATGCAGAGGTGGGCACAAGGCATTTGCGACAGAATACAAGGGCAGTGGGTACAAGGCACTTTCGACAATATACAAGGAAAGTTGGTCACCCTGCTTCGCTCAGAAACAAAATACATCACATAGTCCGTGCAAATGTGGATATCGAATGGGCGGATCTAAAGGGGCGACTTATATTTTAATTATGCACCCCAATTATGCTATAAATACCTTATAGCCCCTTCTTTGAATGTTGTAACTAAAAACCACCCTATGAAGTATAAACTCGGAAACTGAAGTATGCTGGAATTTCATGCATTCTGGGTGAGGACCGTGTCGTCTCTACTGGAGAAATTTGGCAATAGGGATGTAGCGAACTAGAACCAGCAGATGTCTCCACTGTTCTAGCGGTATGCGCTAGCCGTTCGTCACTTGTTTTTCGAGTTGTCGTCTGCTGGTTCCATGCTTTTAAATGGCGTTTCATCTTAGCAGACTGAAAAATACGTTCGAACTTTTCTTTTTTTGTAGCGGGTAAAGCGCTACTAGGCCCATTTCTTTGTATACTGGACACTTCCAGAATATATTTACGTGAAAGAGCTTAAAGAAAATTTGCAGAAGATAGACGCTATATAAGTCGAAAAGAAGGAAGAACTAGCTGGCAAATACTGTGAGAAATGCCCGCTATTAACTACATTACTTTGTTCCCGACATACAAAATCTTATGAAGGTATGAATATTTGTATACAGTGCTGCTAATTTGGCGATTGGGTATGATTCAAAGTACCGGTAACTAAAGGAATATACCTTTAGGTTTCAGACAGTAAAATACTAATTGATATACTAGTCCAGTCAATGAATGCTCAAAAAGAGGTGTAGAGGGAAATGGAAGGAACACAATTTTTGACTTTGGGACTTTGTTTGGACTAGTAAGGAGGTAAACATACTAAAAGTCCCCACTCCTAGGGGGTGAGCGGGGGGCAGGGGGGCCCTTAGAATGTCCCTTTTTTCGGTTTTTCGCTTATATCTCGGAAACTATGGGTCCTAGCGATAAGATATTTCTATACACAATTAAAGATGACAAAATGCTCCACAAGATTGATTCCATTCATGTTTTCGCTATCTCACCTAGTTTTCAAGATATCTGCGCTCAAAATTACCTAATTTTGAAAAAAAATAAAATTGGCTCGCGTTTTTTCCTTATTTCGTTAACTAACTCTTCGGCCCTTTGTCCTACAAAAACGTCATAAGGAAGGAAGTTGTAGAGCATTAAATTTCCTTCAAGAATATATGATAGTTTACTTCTTTATCTTCAACCGTTCAAAAGTTAGAGCAATTTTAACTTTATGTTTAAATTCCGGGATTTTGCAGAAAAACTTAACTTTCGTATTTTCCATGATTTCACTGCTCTAACTCTGTATAAAAGCCAATATTACGTATTTATATGTATAAATAGTATGTACTGTATATAAGTTGTACCTATATGAATCAATATATGTATATATGAATCGGTTATTTATGAAAGGGCTCTTGTCACGAAAAGTAAAATGTTGGGGAATTAAAAAAAACTGTTTATTTTCCAACTAGTAATAAATACGAAAGATTTTTTTATTCTAGTTATTTTGATTCTACTAACCACTAATAATAACGATGACTAAAAACAATTATGTTGTTTATGTTGCATGATAGGGCTTATCAAAGTTGTCTGACAAGAGTCCTTTCATAAACAAAGGGCTGACAAGCGCCCATTCATAGAGACAAAAGTAAAAACAAACAATGCAATGAATGAGACTTTACGAAGGCTACTTATTTTACATTAAACATTGTATACACAAATGAGATTGGCTATAACAGATACATAATAATGGGTTTTTAACAAACACACCATTTACAGTAAAGTCTCATATCATTACATTTCACAGTTCTTTTTCAACTGAAGGCCACTGAATCACCTCGTCATAAAAGAAACCATGTTCCTCAGGGACGAACTGAACAAGCTTCTTTATATCATCCATTTTCGTTTTAGGAATAGGTATTTTTTCTGAGAAATGGGTAGGGTAGAGAAATGCTTGATTATTTCGGGATAGCTACTGTAGTTTGAAACATGTAGTTTGAATGTGTCCACTAATAAAAGATAATACTGTTACTTTTCCTTTACTTGATTGCTGGAACGAGAATTCATGGTAGTTAGAAATAGTAAAATATTATCTTTTTCCCTTCTTTTCATATTTGGTTTCTTCGGAAACAGTACATTTTTTATAGAACTGAGGCCACCATTTTTTGAAAATCCAAAATATTTCCTGTTTCTATTAAATCAACAGTAAACTTTCCCTGTACTGATGACATTAATATCATTTCACATACGTCTTTTATTGTGTAATATCGGTCACATTTCCTTAATTTTCTTTTGACAAGGCCAAAGACTCTGTCACAGGCCAGATAAGAGTGGCCCCTTATGGGCAGTCTGTACACAATCTTTTTGAATCGTCCACTGTCTGTAAGAGAAAGTAGGAACCTAATCAACAATACCAATAACAATGAGAAGTGAACAGAGACAGCTGGTTACCAGACCATTGCTGCTAACCATGCTTTATTTAAGAAAGGGCTCTTGTCATTGACATGAGCCGTTTCATAACTAAACACAGACTTGCAATGGCTGTATCTTGCAAAGTATTGGTGTGACAAGAGATCTTTCATAAGTAAACGATGCGTGGATGTTGGGACAATCCATTTTCATGATAAACTCGTTTTTCAAAAAATCATGACATGAGCCCTTTCATAAATAACCGATTCATATATATATATGATGTATTTTGTAATATATTTTCAAGTAATATATATGCTTATGTATAGTCCAGTCAATGATTGATGAATAGAGGGAACACGGTTTTTGACATTGGGACTTTGTTTGGTCTAGTTAGAAGTTAAACATACTAAAAGTCCCCACTCCTAGGAGGTGAGCGGGAGGCAGGGGGGCCCGTAGAAGGTCCCTTTTTTCGGTTTTTCGCTTATATCTCGGAAACTATGGATCCTAGCGTTAATACCATTCTATACAAAATTAAACCTGATAAAATGTTCTATCAAGACTGATTCCTTTCACTTTTTCGCTATCGGAAAATCGGAAATGTGATCGGAAATTAATTTTTAAGAATAACAACTATTTTTTTCTAGAGTTTGAAAATAAGTGTCAAACTGTCTCGGAAAGATCGAGCACTCCCCCTTTCGAATGTTAGCTCGTCAATCAAGATTAACGACGAATGGGTGTCTGTGGATCCTTTTTTGCTATTCCAGCGCAAATCCATAAGTAAGATAACCGACGAAGATTTGAAAACTTATTTGCAATATGAATTAGCCCCTTTCCCTTTGGCCTTCTTCAATGAGGGTGGGATGAGGAAATCGATGAAGTCAGTTTTCTCTAGAAAGAGCTCAATCCAACTATCAAAGATGTACGTGTGACACACTTTGACATTGTTATGGACGGAGGACTTCTCCTGCACAAAGTTATTTGGCAAAGAGGTTCCACGATATCTGCCATTTGCTCATCCTCAAGTATAAAGGTCGCTGAGCAGCAAAGGCGGTACCGTCTCAGCAAGTCAGCGGACATACATTTCAATCAGGAGACAGTCATAACTGTGAAGCAGGAAGACTTCCTGTCAAATGTCTACAAAAAAAGTCTGCTGATTAACATGCTGAAAGTCACACCACAGGCACATGGAGTCAGAACCCTGCAAGCACGGAATGTTGCGGATGTCCTCATTGTAGACATGGCTGTGGAGTTGTCACATACCACCGCTGTTGCAGTTATTGGTGAGGATGTCGACCTAAAAGTTCTGTTGATGGCCAAAACACCTAGTGACCAGAACATAATTTTCGTCAAGCCTGGGCGTGGAAACATAAAACCTACTTGTTTTCTACCCAGGGGCTGCGAGACATACTATTTCTGAATGCCTTCACTGGGTGCGATACCACCTCAGCAGCCTTCCGAAAGAGTAAGCTGGGATTTATCAAACTGTATTTGAAGTCTCCAGATGTCCAGGGAACTGCTACAGTTTTCTCAGACCCTTCCTCAACCAAGGATGATGTAGAGGAAGCTGGGGAAAGGTGTATTTTGAGGTGGTACGGGGCCCCATCTAAAGAGAAATCTCTAAACGCTTACCGTTACCAATCCTATGTAAAATCTGTAGCCAATATCGAGCCGGACATCTCGTGCCTCCCACCAACTGAGGGGGCAGCGAAGCAACATTCTGAGGATATATGACAAAGTCGAGATGTGATTGGGACATGAGCCGCCTCCTCAGATGTACGGGTGGGAGCTAACTAACAAACCCCGGTGCACAGTGAGCAGCAGGCTGCACCGGATGAAATATTAATTTTTTTGTTGGTGCACAAAGGATTCTGCCACCACCAAATGCGGATGCAGAAGATGGTCAATGTGGATGAGGAACTCGATATTGATCTTCTGCCAGTTATCCTAGAAGATGTAGGCCTATCCCCTTTCTCAATGGATGAAGAAGAAAACGAAGCAAAACAATACCCAGGACCAAGTTACCATTACGAGGAAGGACCCTCCGCTCCAAGAGAGTCAGGAATTTATAATAATTATTGATGTTTATTGTACTGTACTATAAGGTGTAAATATATTATTAAATTAAATGTAACACAGTTTCAAAAAAACATTCACGAGTTAATGTATTAATAAAAAAAAGTTATGTACAAATTGTTATTGACTCTGGAATCATCCTACCCCAATGCCTTTCCGGAGCGAATGTGTAGTTAATATAGGCCTATATATTATATTAACTGTACATCATATATTATATACATTGAATACAAGTATTATTGCCTATGTAGAGGGCAATTATGGCTCCTAAATTACAATAAAGATTTAGCGATCCTCGATAAATTGTCAATCTTGAGTATCATCAAAACGTTCCATCATATATTATAAATTGTATTTCTGTGGGGTAAATGATGGAGCTCTCAAAGTGGTTCCACTAGGTTCGGGGTTCGAAATTAGTATTAAACGACACCAAACAATATTACTTTGAAGAACTCCATATATACTTGAAAATATAGGCTATTATAAATACATAGCCTATATATATACACATAATTTCTTTATGTGCCATTTATATATAGTACATACTATTTATACATATAAATATATATAATACGTATATATTGGATTTATATAGAGTTTCAGCAGTGGAAGAACGGAAAATACGAAATTTAAGTTTTTCTGCAAAATCCCGGAATTTACACATAAAGTTAAAATTACTCTAACTTCTGAACAGTTGAATATAAAAAGTAAAGTAGCATATATTCTTGAAGAAAATTTAATGCTCTACGACGTCTTTCCTTATGACTTTTTTGTAGGACGAATGGCCGAAGAATTAGCTAACGAAATAAGGCAAAAAACGCGAGGCAATTTTATTTTTTTTCAAAATCATGTAACTTTGAGCACGGATATCTCGGAAATTAGGCGAGATAGCGAAACAATTAATTGAATCAATCTTGTGGAGCATTTTGTAAGCTTTAATTTCGTATAAAAGGGTCTTAACGCTAGGACCCATATTTTCTGAGATATAAGCGAAAAACCGAATAAAGGGACCTTCTAGGGCCCCCCCTGCCCCCCGCTCACCTCCTAGGAGTGGGGACTTTTAGTATGTTTACCTCCTTACTAGTCCAAACAAAGTCCCAAAGTCAAAAATTGTGTTCCTTCCATTTCCCTCTACAACTTTTCATTGATTGGACTATACGTGATAAACACCGATATTTTGTGGTGTGTATTCCAAGACATTTTCAATATTATTTATTTCCTATATCAAATGCATATTGAGCCTATACCGCCATATTAAAAAGTATTCAAAATCAAAATATTCAAATATGTTTACAGCACGAAAACTTCCATTTCCTGTCCAGAAAAGTTAAAAAAAAATATGGGAACTTGAGAATCGATTAGACCTTTTTCCTTTTCATTCCTAATTTTATCTTATTCCTTTTATTACACTGCCCAACAATGAAAATGTTTCGGGGTCGAAAATAGCATATTCTTATGTATTTCCACCTGCTGAATTCAGAAATCGCCATAGAAATTACCGATTAGCTCTTATTTTGAAGATACAGTGACTTTTGTATTCTCTATTAGTCAACATTTTCAGTTTCGGGAAAATTTGTTTTTGGATGTTGGCACACTTGTCAACTGTCAAAATACAACAGTAGTCTAGCTGTGGGTAGATTATACATGTAAACACTATTGTTTTGACAGTGAATTTCGTATTATCTGTTGTAATTAGTGCAGAATTTTTGTTTTGGAGGGTTTTAAAAAGCAAAATTTGTTACATTAACATGCCACGTAAATGTGTAAATTTATTGAAGAATTTATATTACATTTGTGGTGAAATAACATTTTCGTCACAGAAACGCAAAGTGACGCCTCTTGTGAAGACTGCCTACCAACATTATTTTGGTATGTAGGTACCCAATCTTCCATCTGCTATTCAACCTATTCCACATTCAGACAGTTTACCAGTTCCTACTCCACCCCAAAATTATGAGTTGGAAGTAGAAAATGAAGGCAGTGTGGAAGAAGAAGAAGAACTCAACAAGCCTTCAACATCCCATGACCCTGATTTTGAAGTGAAAGATGATCAACCGCAAAGATTGAGCCAGTCGGAGTTG
The DNA here is from genome assembly GCA_964059195.1 of Ectobius pallidus. NCBI lineage: Eukaryota > Metazoa > Arthropoda > Insecta > Blattodea > Ectobiidae > Ectobius > Ectobius pallidus. The sequence continues at coordinate 44,111,184 of CAXKWD010000008.1, forward strand.
AGTGATCTCATTCGAGCCTCTTGTGGATCGAAAAGATGTTTTTCTTCCACCTCTACATATCAAGCTGGGTTTGATAAAGAATTTTGTCAAAGGTATGAACCAAGAAGGCCAGGCTTTTAAATATTTGAGAGGGAAATTTTCTGGACTAAGTGATGCAAAAGTCAAGGAAGGTTGGGCCACAAACACGTCAACTTGTAAAGGATCCTGCGTTCGACCTACTTTTGGAAGGGGAAGAAAAGGTAGCTTGGGAAGCTCTCAAGGGATTTTTAGGGAATAAAAGAGATGATAACTACACTCAGTTGGTGACAGTACTTCTACAAAAATACCATCAACTCAGATGCAACATGTCCCTAAAAATTAATTTTCTCCACTCCGTTCTCAATTTTTTCCCACCTAGTTGTGGAGCTGTCAGTGACGAGCATGGAGAAAGGTTCCATGAGGATATTTCTGTGATGGAACGGAGATATCAGGGCCTCTGGAATGAAGCAATGCTTGTGGATTACTGCTGGTTTGTGTGTAGGGATGCTCCAGAACTCAATTACAAGAGAAAAGCCAAAAGACAGCGATCTCATGAAGCCACCTATTGATTCTCTGTAGATCCAACGGCATGGTAGGTTTTCTTTAATCAATTTAGGATGTTAACTGTCATTAATAAAAGAACGGTCACACTTTTAATATTGTTAGCACATTATGTAATTAATATTTATAAATGTTAAATTTACTGTTTTCTCTTAATCCTTTAAAATTAAAAACTTTCACCTATTGTTTATCTCAGAAACTAGAGCTAATAAAATTTTTTCTTTGTCATATTCGTTTTTCTCAACCCAAAATTAGTAAGAATTGACTCATGAGGAGACGGAAACATTTAAAAAATGTTTTTTTGTTGGGCAGTGTTATCGGTATGTTAGACCATCGTTACATGATTTTCATTTCAAGTTATGAGACAAAATATTGTTAAGAATATCTCATTGTATGACATAGCAGAATGTAAAGGCAGAGAGGCTCTCAATGTATTTTAAATTTAAGAATTATCATACGTTAAGTTATGTAGCCTATTAAATTGGCAACGCTATTGTCACAATTTTTATTCCAGGCCGTCAATCTAACTTGGCTATTTAGAAATCACAGAATTTATATTTTGTTCTCAGGTGCAATAGAAGGCTACAGTAATATACACATATTTATACAACAAAGTAAAATAAATAGGCCTAAAATAACTAAATAAATTAAACAGGGAAGTGATCTTTAAATATAAAGGTGCACTAAAGATAGAGGTTAATAAAGGTATAAAACTAACACAATGTACTGTAATTATCATTGCGTTACTACGCAATTTTAATTTATCTGTATCTGAAATTTTCTCTATTTTTAAATGGCCCATACATCCTCTCGATGCTCACGGAAAATTTAATATTAATTTAAAAATTAAAGAATATCCAATCGCCACACTGCATATAAATATTCATACATTGATATATTACTGCAAGTCGTGTACAAAATAATGTCGTATATATCGGAAATATCTCACAATATTTGTTAGTTAATTCTTCCTTTTTAGTGTTATTTAGAGCCTATCTGTTGTAATTTTTCTTTCGTCTTTTTGACACTTAAACATTCTAGAAGGGCCCAGCAGACAAGGAAGTATGTATAGTAGCCTCGTCTCCTCTATAAAAATATAAAATTACGAACATATTTTTCGGACTGGGAAGATGGAACGCCATTTAAAAGCATGGTGCCAGCAGACGACAACTGGAAAAACAAGTGACGAACGGCTAGCGCATACCGGCTAGTACATCCACGCTATCTGTCGGAGAAGTTTGGCGAGCTACATCCCTATTGAGCAATACGCTGAAATCCATGTTAAAATAAAGCTTAGGACAGGCAGTGTAATTCTTGAGACGGCGGTGCTAAAAACGCAGGCTATGGACAATCAAAAAAAGAATAATTAACAAGTGACAGCAAATTTTTATTGAACTTTCCACCATTAATAATTTCCGAAATTTATTGAATATTCCCCTCAGATATTTTTTAAATGTAAGCATGGCCAACAATGCATCTTTCTGACTCCACGTGCTTATATAGAAAAAGAGGCCGTAAATGTTCGCATATTAAGTTGTTCACCAGGCAAGACAGAGTTTCTACAAACAATGGGTAGCTTACAACCACCCTTCAAATAAAACTTTTAGCTCTTGGTATAAGCACTCCATGTACAAAATTTAAGAAAATCGTTAGAGCCGTTTTTGAGAAAATCGCGAAAAATGAAAATTTCTTCATATAAAGTCCCCTTAGATCAGTGATCGCCAAACCGTTGATCGCAAGCTACTAGTAGCGCAGAGGGACATTTTCGGTAGATCGCGTCAAGAGTTCTCTACTTGTGTTGTGGAGAATTTTGATTTTGAAGAAGACAGTGCTGCAGTGGAGTTAGAACTGATTCATTTTCAAAATGATTTATCTGTAAAATCGCTTTCTTCAAGCTCTGAAAATATTTGGCCTCTTGTTCCTAAAGAAAAATATCCAATTTTGGTAAAGGTTGCTCTCAAAGTGAAGGCAATGTTCAGCTCTACATATCTGTGTGAGGTTTCTTTTTCCAGTATGAAATTTATTAAAAATAAGTACATAAACAGACTCACTGATGAATACTTGGACAACTGTATTCGAATGGCAGCCATTACCTATTCTCCTGACATTAAAAAAATTGTTGATTACAAAAAAGAGTTTCATCCTTCTCATTGAAGTTAATAAGTGTAATAAAAATATTCTGCCCTTACATTTGTTATTTATTACTAACTACACTTCAATTTCTTTCTTATGTACAATTCCATTTCAATTTCGTTTTGATATATAATGTTTAATTAAAATTTATTTCATTTCTTTTTTTTTAAATTCCCAAAATACAGATCCCTATTTTACCAGATGGCATGTTAGGGTTATAGATTAAACATGTATACAGAGTAAACAGTAAACTACATATACATATTACAATTTTATTTCATATTTAGGCAATAAACAAATGTAAGATTTTTTAAAATTTGGTAGTTCTTTTGGTTGGTAGCTCACAGTAGGATTTTAAAACGGAACAGTAGCTCAGAAGTTTCATACGTTTGGCGACCACTGCCTTAGACATAAGAGAAGGTTGTCGCCAATCTTCGTGTCACAGCCTCAGAAGGTACCCCCACTCGGGTTTCACTATTTACGTATGCTGGAAGCAGAACATACGATTATGAAGGTAGATTTGGTTTCGACCATTTTTAGCTAAATCAAGTAAACGCGCTGCTAAATCTTTATACTGGAACCTATTAACCCTTAATATAATTCTGAGATATATTGGATAAATTCTGGAAAACAACTAGGTGACTACAAATACCACAAAGATGCAAATGTTCAAGTTTTAGTAACAGATTTATTTAATAAATTTGGGTATATGTAGTTTTAATTATTCATATCTGTGTCACTGTTAACATCAAGTAAATATATATGTGGTTAAATAAATAATAATAAATTATTTTAAAAGTTAATATATACAAATTGCTAATTAACAAATTTAGCCTGCAGCCAATAAATTATTAAGCTAAAATAATCAAGTATATGTACATTTATGGTATACAGAAATTTATTACCCAAATTATTTGTGAAAAGCTATTTTCTTCAAATTGTAATCAACTTTATGGTTATTAATAGAATGATTATCAAGAGCACCTCGTAACGTCAAAATCTAATTCCTAGCTCTTATTTCTTTGAAACTGATATTCAGATCACGCTGTGTTTAAAGCATAACGAATCCCATTGCTTCAACTTAAAAATTCAAATCTTTCAATATGTTTTATGCTGTTCTAATTTGAATCTGCATAAATTGTGTTCAAGTAGTAAGGTCCTGGCATTCTTTACTTATTTTGAATTTTAAGAATTAATTTTGAAAATCGAACGAACATGGTTTAAGCTTCAAGAGAACTGGAGAGATTACGAACCGGACAGACGGACAAAAGAAAATGTAAAGCCTGTAGATTACTGATTTACATTATGGGGGCGAAATTTCTAGTAGCCAAATATCCAACCGTGAAAAAGAATTATATGAATTTTAGACAAACTATATACATTACGATATGATAAATATAATAGTTTAAGTTTCAGCCTTAAGCACTAGTATATAATAAGAAACCTAACACGATACTGGAGCTGAAGACGTAGAAAGTATATAGATTTATATTTTACTGTTATTTATTGTTTCATAACTGTTTTTGATATACAATATAGTCATGAGTTATGAAACAATAAATAACAGTAAAATATAAATCTATATACTTTCTACGTCTTGAGCTCCAGTATCGTGTTAGGTTTCTTATTATATACTAGTGCTTAAGGCTGAAACTTAAACTATTATATTTATCACATTTATTAGCACTAGAGGAAATGAAATTCATTAATACATTACGATAATTTAGAACTTCCAAACAGGTGAGATGTCTGATGACAAATGAATTTATAATTATATTAATACAGAATTAAAGAACAATCTCACCAAAGAGCAGACACGATCCATCGTAGTACTGCTGGGAAACGCCCACCAAAGTCACAATTCCTTCAACTACATGTTCACGCTGGCCGAGTCAACTCCCAACTAACGTAACTAACATCCGCTCTCCAGGGTCTCGCTCCGCATACCACGTTCAGAAATTACGAAAGGTAAACTCGGACGCATAAAAATTATTACCTTTAAAGCTATTGATGTTTCAGAAAAAAACACTAGGGGCGCTTTATATATACACTTGAGCCGGATTCATGGCTCATTCTCCCCAACTGCCCTAAATAAAGTCGAATACTTTATTTCTTAATCACCCTTATGGACCTGGACCTTTGAAATTGCACCAAACACAACATTTAAATAAATAGAACACTAAACAGAACATTTAAATAAATTGAACACTAAACACACTCTTCCCCTTGAGAACTGCCGTTGAAAGTTCCACGCCTTGACCAGTGCCGCCGAAACTTCAGAGACTCTTGTACTCTTCATTGAGTTCCAAATACACGAACCACTCCATTTATCCCCCCCCCCCCGGGGTAGGAGATAAAGACCAGCACCAAACTGAAGAGACAAACACATCCGATTCTTAGTCCAGACGCACCGAGCTTTTCACCACATGAGCAGGACTTCTAGTTTTCTGCAACACTGCACCACAGGAGTGCCCAGCGAAGATCTTTGGCAACAGCGAGCAGGAATGTTTCCTCCAACCAGCTGCTCGATCAGGAGACTGAAGAAATGACTGGATATGATGATGGACTGTAGATTTCATGGGTCCAGAGTGAGAGACAGTTAGTGGACTCCATGCTTCCAGACAGATATAGTGCAGCCAGGTCAAACTTATTAATCATTTTGGTGTATCTCCTTTGAGAACCTTTTACTGCTGCTTGATGGTTCATATAAGATGGGGCGAACACGATGGCAAATCTCGCCAAGGAAAGGCACGGAAGGACAAACAAGTATCTCGCGAGGACAAGACAGGACTATAGGTGATGGAAAACGATCATGATGATGGAATGATCGCAAGGACTACGGTGGGCTGCACAGTAAGTTGGTCTTGAGCAGCTCTTATCTGCTGTGTCAGAAAATATCGCTTGCTATAGCTCCAATCCACCATATATCGATAATAGCCATCCAATCCTAGCAGGATCTCACTGTCTGGCAATGGCGTCTTACATGGCTTTCGTAAGCTTGCTTTGCCCAATAGCATGAAAATGGGTAGAGTTAAAGTATGTGCCTCGAAACTGCACGCCTCAGAAATTCTCACAGCATGACCTAGACCTTGACCAGCACGCTTCCATACACCATGAATAAGCTCCCCTCTTTCTGGAATTCTGCTTCCTCCAAATCCCAGCAGACATCTCCGCTTATCTGGATGCAGCTGCGTGTTTCTGCTGCACAGCTTGTAGCTCATCAAGGCGTCCTCTCTAATAGATGCTTCCTCTTTTGTTCCAGAAACCAATACTCCAGACGTCTCCAGAACAGGAACCAAAGTGACGGGCACGGCACAAGACGGGACTCAGACAGGCAGCCAAGAGAAAAGAGAGGGATAGCCTCCCCCATATACTAGGTCCACAACAACTCCAGAATCATTCCTTGGGCAGATCACAACAAACTGAAACACAAATCAAACAACACAGTGATCGTCTAAGCAAAATTTTATAGCAATACCTTACCTTTATGAATTAAATTACATTTAAAAAATGAGTTGAGAGCTGAATCTTTGTTTGTACTGTAGAACCCGATCCCCTAGTATGAAACATTCAGTGTCTCCTGAATCCTAATACATTACAAAATTTCATTCCTTTCAGAGTTACATCTATCAAGAACGAATACCAGCAACTTACAAAATTCATGTGAATAGTATTCGAGGGTATTGTAATAGGGGTCCCTAAATAAAGAAACAAAAATTTGACGTCTAGGGAATTCATTTGAACTACTACCTGACAACGGAACAAAATCGAAACGTACAGCTCAATGGCTTCCGGAATTACCAGTGAGCCGCCCGCGACGAAATATCTGAAAACGAAAGCTCCTTACCGGAATTAGCAGAAAGATATCAAAACGTATTCGTGGATCCATCCTTTCTCCCAGCAAGAAGTAAGAGGGAGCCCAAAACACCCCGAAGAAAGTAATACACAATATAAAAATTTTACAAAGTATTTAAGTATTAGAAACTCCCCAGTATTATACCAGACAATTAGTCAAAATTTAGCCAAATCCATAGCTCATTTAACCTCAAACACCAAGATCAAAACATTAGTATCTACTTAAGGTTAAAGACAGCTATGAACCAGATCTAATTATACCCACACCTAAATACTGGACCATTTCGAGGCGCTCCCCTAAAATACCTACTTGGACAATGGCTGCTAATATGGCCTTGTTCTTTACAAAAATAACAGGACCTGCGCTCTATATGATTGGCAGAAGGCTTTACTCTCTGGTGATAAATTAGTGGGTAAGATTGAGAAGGAACAGTACTACGAGCCACATTCTCAGGTCTCAAAGTATCAGAAAAATGAATAGTATGAAACCTAGCACATATTAGGTCCAATTCTTGAAAGGTGGAAGGCTTACTTTCGAATATACACATGCTCCTAGCTTTCGGTGACATGCCTACCAAAATATTTTCAACTATCTGTGCTTCTGTGTAGTCAACGCGAAAATCTTCGGCATAAGACCTAATATATTTTACATAGTCTGAAAAGGCTTCATGAAAATAATTCAAATCTTTATCTTCTCTAACCGCTCTACCGACTAGCTGTTTCAGACCACCAAGTAAACGTGCAAAGCACAAAGCCAATATTTGTTTCTGGGAAAATCCAAAAATTTCAACCTGAGTTCGCATAGAAAAGCAATAATCTAATTATTTCTTCCAAAGAACTGTCACTGAAATGTTCTAACCTGTCTAACAGTTTACCTAAAGGATGGAGAAGATTACAGAAATCTTTACTGAGGTCAAATTGTAAATTTCTAACAACCGGCGTTGGGATATGTTGAAGTTCATTAGTTACTATAGGATCATTATTAAGAAAAGCTATAATTACTGCAGACTGATTAGCTTCAAAATTTCTATTAAGATTTTCGGCCAACTGTGATTTGATTTTATCCTTTTTCGATGAAATCTCCATACTGAGTGAACTTAATGTCTGGCTATAATCAAGAGAAAGACCTGTTTGTAATAAATCAGAAACTCTATTTAAAATATGATCCAATTTAGCTATAAGACGTTTTGCCTGCTTTTGTGAAAATCCCCCTTCACAGAATAGTGACACTGTTCAAAAATTTCTTCCACTTTAGAGACAAGAGCCTATATTTCATTATCAGTATGGACATCTTTTAAATGAATCGGATCGACTGGAATCGACAAATTATCTCTTAACATCTCAGATAAATTCGAAACTGAATCATCCGAATTCACTTTAATCCCACGGATAAGTAACTCATAAATAATATCGACTTTCAAAAGAAATTCTATTGGAACATGAATTCTGTTACTCATGATGAAAGATTATTTAAATGACAAACGGTCAGAAACTAATTTCTTTTTGAGTTAGGTTAGAATAAAGATAAAACAAAATATATCAGCGTTAAGTTAGAATAATGAATAAGCGGAATATTTGCAGAGGTCAGTGCCAAGTAAAGATAATAATGAAAAATAAGTAAAGTTAATTATGTCCAAACGGGTCTCAATGAAATACAGAATAGTGAAAAATATTGGTAACGTCTTATGGAATTATTGAAAATTGAAAGGCAGAACTACAATCAATGTCAGTACAAAATGCAGATCCAGCTTACACTTAGGAACTAGACCAAAAAATCGAAAAGAGATAATGCATATGTTCCTACAAAAGGAATTTTGAAAAAAGCATACAAAATCTTCCAAATTTTATAAAGAGCAGCAGAGCGCAAATTTACAAAGGTGGGAGTCAAAAACCTAACCACGCTTTGCGGTAACACTTATTTGTGCCCCCACTCGGGTGACACTATTTACGTATGCTGGAAGCAGAACTTACGATTATGAAGGTAGATTTGGTTTCGACCATTTTAGCTAAATCAAGTAAACGCGCTGCTAAATCTTTATACTGGAACCCATTAACCCTTAATGTAATTCTGAGATATATTGGATAAATTCTGGAAAACAACTAGGTGATTAAAAATACCATAACGATGCAAATGTTCAAGTTTTAGTAACAGATTTATTTAATAAATATGGGTATATGTAGTTTTAATTATTCATATCTGCGTCACTGTTAACATCAAGTAAATATACATGTGGTTAAATAAATATTAATAAATAAGTTTAAAAGTTAATATGTACAAATTCCGGGGTGCGCAGACAAAGAGAGTTAAGTCCACTTTCTTGTTACTGAGAATTAGAGTGACTTAACACACTATACCAGTCCAACATAGTCTAGAGATGGATAAACCCATGAGGCACACATCCATAACTACCGTACAATTTTGAATTTGACTTACTGGACATATCTCAATTTTTTAGGATGATGGACTTAACTCTCTTTAACCGCGCACCCCGGAATTGCTAATTATCAAATTTAGTCTGTAGCCAATAAATTATTACGCTAAAATCATCAAGTATATGTACATTTATGGTATACAGACATTTATTACCCGAATTATTTGTGAAAAGCTATTTTCTTCAAATTGTAATCACCCTGTATTTAAGGTTGAATTAATACTATTTTTTATGTGCAACTTTATGTTTATTAATAGAATGATTATCAAGAGCACCTCGTAACGTCAAAATCTAATTCCTAGCTCTTATTTCTTTGAAACTGATATTCAGATCACGCTGTATTTAATGCATAACGTATCCCATTGCTTCAACTTAAAAATTCAAATCTTTCAATATGTTTTATGCTGTTCTAATTTGAATCTGCATAAATTATGTTCAAGTAGTAAGGTCCTGGCATTCTTACTTATTTTGAATTTTAAGAATTAATTTTGAAAATCTAACGAACATGGTTTAAGCTTCAAGAGAACTGGAGAGATTACGAACCGGACGGACGGACAAAAGAAAATGAAAAGCCTGATAGATTACTGATTTACATTATGGGGGCGAAATTTCTAGTAGCCAAATATCCAACCGTGAAAAAGAATTATATGAATTTTAGACAAACTATATACATTACGATAATTTAGAACTTCCAAACAGGTGAGATGTTTGATGCCAAAAGATTTTATAATTATATTAATACAGAATAAAGAACAATCTCACCAAACAGCAGACACGATCCATCGTAGTACTACTGGGAAACGCCCACCAAAGTCATAATTCCTTCAACTACATGTTCACGCTGGCCGAGTCAACTCCCAACTAACGTAACTAACATCCGCTCTCCAGGGTCTCGCTCTGCATACCACGTTCAGAAATTACCAAAGGTAAACTCGGACGCATAAAAATTATTACTTTTAAAGCTATTGATGTTTGAGAAAAACACTGGGGACGCTTTATATACCGGTATACACTTGAGCCGGATTCACGGCTCATAACCCAAATACAAAATTTTGTTTTCGTACGATTTTCCGCTACAAGAGGCCGTATTACAAAAAGCATGTATTCACAGTGATTGGCTTATAACTACCCTTCAGATAATTTTTTTTCGAAAAAAAGGTTTCAAATAAAATTTTTTGCTCTCACTATGAGCTACACATGTGCAACATTTAAAGAAAATCGTTAAGCTATGTTCACACTGAGGAATTTGTTACAAGAATATGTGTCTGGGTACATGTATAGCAACCTATTTGCCACAAGTCGTAAACCTATTGAACATATTCCTAGTTCCCGGACACAAACAGTGAATAAAATGTACCAGAAACAAGGTTTCGCCACAAGCTCTTGTTTACGCTCCGAAAGCGAAAACATTGAACAGATCCCAGCGAAAATACTATTTGCGAATGTGCTATATCATGTTTCTTGTGACAGTTGACTCTGTTTGTGGTTATGATCAATCCCATGAGATATATTGCTACGTTCACGCTGTTTATTTTACGAAATCGCCTATATTTTGCTATGGAGTGCTCTAAATAGAACATAAGTCGATGTAGAAGTATTCTCCCTCACATTCATAATCCCTTTGCAGAAAATTTGAATTTGGGCCTAAGTTATAGGCACACTTCTTCCTTGAAGAGATTCTGTGTTTAATATGAAATAATCAAGAGAACATCTACATGTGCTTACTGAAAAAAATTGATGAAATAGAAAAGATATTAGAACAGTATCAGAATTGAATTAGGCCTAGGCGGGATTCGTGGCAGATGATGTGTCTGTGTAGATCTTGAAGCATATTTTCAACGAAGCTGTCACATATAGCCTAATATGTGGTAAATGCAGGGTAGGCACTTCTAGCACCTCTTATAAACAGTTTAAGCACAATAATATACAATTTTAGTATGGATTATACAGTTATTTTGCGAGGTTAAACAAACCCTTTCTCTATCGACTACAATGGATCGAAGTTATCGGCTATCGTTTCAACACCTGCCGATCGGCTTGACTGCGAAACTGCGGGCTCATAAAACACGCTCTGCTAAAGAAAGTTAAGCAAGCTTGAATTTACAAAAATTTATGCGACCGAACACATCTTTAAAGTTAAAATATTAATGGCTAATAAACCATTCTTACCGTAAAATTCAGAATTAAAAATACTGACTGCCCAGATAAATATAAATCCCCGCTTTTTACTGCCGTGATCCTATAGCTCGGAAGATTTAATCAGCATTAGTACAGTATAATATTGTCATTTTCTTCCGCAAATTGAGTGTTTGTGGGTTACAAACTTATTCTGGGTGAATCATCAATTCATTTAAAGCAGAAAAAAGCAAACGTTTATGCATCTAAAGCCATACTTGTGCCTGATAACAAATTCCTCAGTGTGAACGCTCACATGGGATATTTGTGCAAAGAACATGTACTTAGGATAAGTATCCAGATACAAGAATCACGGAAATGGATCTGGAATTTGTTTGGAGTATTTGTGTCTGCAACAAATTCCTCAGTGTGAACGTACAATTAGAGCCATGTTCGAGAAAATCGTGAAAAACGAAAATTTCTTCATGCAAAGTCCCCTTAAAAATAAGAGAAATTTGTCACCAATTTTGGGCAAACATCGTCAGAAGGTACATGACCCAAATACGAAATTTTGTTTGCACACGATTTTCCATTTTGGAGCTAGCCTGTTCACAGACAGACACATAGACATGTTTCCAAAAATAGTATTTTTGGATTCAGGGGCCATGAAATATGTATACAGTAGAGTCCTGCTATTCCGAATTAATTGGGACCAAACACCGTTCGGTTTAGCAGGAATTCGGAATAGGCAGATTTCATGAATAATATCAACGTATTGACTTGTTAAGGTGTAAATTAAGTGCGGGGAATTGTACAAATGGAGCCGACTTGTGCTATAAGTAACCAGCTTTCATTCCAATTTGGTTTCAGGCATTTTCATCAAGCTTAGGCTCTATGTATGTCTCTATTTAACATCTTTCTAGAACAATAAATGTATGTTTTTTCACGAACATCTTTTTAATTTCTCCTGTTTTTAAGTTAAAAAAATCAATATTTTTCTGAACTCTGTTCGGAATAGCGGGACTCTTCTGTGATGATGATGATGATGATGATGATGATGATGATGATGAGTGTTCTGCCCGAAGGCAGGTCCAGACCCGGGACGAAGCCGTGGGGTGATGACCACGACTCGTCCGAGGTAATTCAGGCAAGGGTGATACCGCGGAGATTTGCCATTGCCTCTCGCGGCGTATATGCTAAAAACTCAACTTCGAATTTTGGGCTCAAAAAAACAACCTATAGTACCTATGGTATGGGCAGAGGAAGTAAAAAGTGTTTGAACAACATGAATATACCAACATAGTTAACTCCTTGGATGAGATACTAGTCCAAAGAAGGTAAAGAATGATCTCATTATTGGATCACTAACAACTTTGGTGAATGCATCACTGACATTTTCGTGTGATGGCACATACAAGAAATTCAACATTACCAATCTCAGATTGCTCACAACAAAAACGATATTTTAAGTCAATATGTTTCGACCTTTCACCCACAGTTCCTGTACTTCCCAAAACAAGAGCTTGAGTATTACCACACAGTACTGGACATGGTTTATCTATGTATTTTGATTACCCCAATTAAAAAAAATCCCTTTAGGCAGGCCTACGGGCGGAGGTAGATTTCGAAGTGCTTTTGGTTTAATTTATTGTCGCTGCATAGCACTCTTCTTCTTTAGCCTTGGCATGGCAAACCTGCAGTAAAGAGGAAGAGCCTACAATCAATTGTTTTGACAACAATAATAGGATATAATATTCTGGGAGGCCGTGCGCAAGATCAGCAATGAATAAAATTAGCAAAGCAGCTAAACAAGATAAAATTATGATATTATAATAATTCTTTCAAGTGTTATTATTTTCAAACATTAAAATCTCGCGTCATATGAGAGCTATCAAGAAACTATTTATTGATTTGTAGTGTACTCATTAAGAGCTTTTCAACGATACCCCACAAGACGTGGTTTCAAAAGTTTCGAATTTTCATTCCCCACACCCACCCCCACCCGCACCCTCACTCGAACCCCCGAATCGTTGGTGTCACTGTGAACTCCATAGGGAGTACTCTAATTTATTCAAACAAAGTTTCCCTCTATACTTCATAGGGGCCGAGATATACATTTTAAAAAATTTCAACCCCCTCCCCCGACCACCCCCTTGGGCCAATTTTGCTCATTAACGAACTTGTCCGAACTATTTGGCCTAGAAATAACATAATAAAATTTGGTTCAAATATCTTCAAAATTACGGCCGCTATCGTGTAAAGATATATATATATATATATATCTTTACACGATAGCGGCCGTAAATATCACAAAATTTTTTTTTGAACGGGCGGTGGTTTCGTACTTAGGGGAGCATGAAACGTAAAGATATGAAAGAATTTTTCGAAAATCATAAAGTGGTATCCATTGCAATAGGTAGATTTTTCTTCGAAAATCTACCTAAAAACAAGTTCATTAGCCATTTTATTCCTTCACAGCTTCTGATATACTTATATATTCAGCTTCTTCTGTAGACATGGCTGACGTCTTCCTATACCATATTATTGCTCCTCCAGCGAAAAACACAACAAAACCTCCCACAGATTTACAATTAGGTTCACTATTCCAGCTGGCATCACAATACACCTGTATGGGTTCACCTTTTCTTTCTTATTGCAAACAAAGGTCAGTGGTACCTTTAAAATAACACAGGATATGTTTTATTTAACAAATTTCCAATTCCCTTCATTGGGAGATTTACATGCCTGACTTACCTTGCAACAGTAAAAGCAATGTCACGCCTGTAATTGTTTGCTATGAAAAGTAAACTGCCCACAACATTTCTATAGAACCTGTCATTTTCAAATGGTTTTTCACCAATTTCCTCTTTCATGGTAGGGGGGGACTATAAGCTTTGCAGTCTGACAGCAACTTCTTAATTTACAATGATTGATTAATGACTAATTTACAATCATCTTGGCATATTTCCTTAGACAAGAGCTTTGTTACCCTGCCTAGGTCTCTGACAGTAAGCATAGATGAGAATACCTTCTTAAAGTCAAATACTCTGCCTTCATTCCCATAATACAGTTCTGGGTAATCCAACTGAACAAAATCATATCAATTAAAATAGACTCACATTAAAACACTAGGTGATTAAATGAAGGTTAATTATTATTCATAAAATAGTATTTAATTGCCAATAGTCATGTTTGGTATCAAACTAAGCAGAATCAGGATAAAATTTCATTGTAATTATTAATAATTTACCTAATGTTGATAGTAATGAACAAATAGAGTTTATTAACAATTAGACATGTCTGAATAAGCCATAGATGAGAGAGGAAGGCAGAATAGAGAGCTAGAATTTCTGTTCCTAACATGAGTGAAAGCACGGAGGAAAGAATACATGGAGATGCCCTGAGACCGCAAGCGTGAAGCCAACTGTCCGAGCGTTTGGCCCTTAAGGGGGCGTGTCACTGTTTCACGTGTTTATGTTTATAGCTTGCACGGATAGCGTGGTTACTCGTCTTTGTTTACAGCAGCATATAAAGTTGCTGGTAAACCACCAGGTAGGAACTACGACAGGAAATTGTTTGCCGCTATCAGCCATATCAATATTGTCAGTGTCCTCTTCAAAACAGATGGCTGCGGATGAAAATGAAAATAGTTTATATTGACATTTCATCTTCGAGATATTCTTTAATTGACAGGGTAATTATATGGTTATTTAACGATGGGGCAGGGGCGCCCCTAGGCAGAGAAAAATATTTTTGCCTCTTTATTTTCACACGAATGTACCACAAAGTAACCTACAATAAACATTATTGTAACTGAAATAGTAGGCTAATAATAATAATAATAGTAGTAATAATAATAATAATAATAATAATAATAATAATAATAATAATAATAATAATAATAATAATAATAATAAATAAGTAAATACGACTGAAGCCTACAGACAAATAAGTAAATAAATAAACAGGTGCATGTTGAACTCACCAAACTGAAGTCAGGCAACGAGTGGTTTGAGTGTATTGGTGTCATTGTTTTTCATTTCTATTTCATTGTGTGTTACATTAGTTTACTATTTTGAAGAGTTATGAACAAAATGTTTAATGTTAAAAAAAGTAAGAGCCTAAAAGCCGCCCCTTCAAATCTGCCGCCCTAGGCGTCTGCCTAGGCTTAAATGCGGCACTGCGATGGGGATATATTATATAGGCCTATAGATCTATGAAGAAGAGAGAATTTTTATCTCCGAAAAGTCATCTTTAGATTACCGGCACAGTTATGAATATTCAGAAAGAAACAAGCTTGGTATCGTGAAATTCATTAACAGATTAGACTGAATTAGGCCTAAATATATTTAAAATAGTTCTGTGAATTGAGGTTGTGTGTTTCACTGGTGAATTTGGTGTGCATTTTTTGTCTTGTTTTTAATTCAATAATAGAACAGACTGAAGTAGGTCTATCTAATATATTTCCGATATATTTAGAGTTCCGATAGTTTGACTAATCATTTAGTCTTATTTTATTTAATACTTTGAATAGAAAAATCATAGTAGGCCTAACATAAACTATTGTATCTCCGAAATTCAAGTTGTTTAGGCCTAAGTGGTTAAGTGATGTACATAAAGACAAAACTAGACAAGTAGATAAGTTTCATGTAGAGCATTTAGATTTAGATTTATTAGCCTAATGTAAGAGGTTTACATGGCTTTGTCAAGTACATGAGTTGAACAATTTGTACAAAATAAATGTTAGGTACATTATACTTAATTTCTAGGTAATGAATTTTGACAAGTACATATTGAACAATATTGAAGAAATTAAATTTAAGGTAAACAAAAATACTTAAATTCTATGCTATGAACTTACCTTAAAAATTAATAATTTTGTAAAATTTAGGTACTGAAAATAATCAATTTTTGGGATGAATGAATATGGGTATAATTGCTAAGCATAATTTACTTGTATTTTACACTAGGCTGGTAATGTCAATGACTCGCACATGTCAAGTTGCTCATTTGAAAGTTACATTTTTGGCTCTTCTGAGATAGGTTAATGCTTACTACCGGGATTATTATGATGTCAGAGTATGTAGTTAATATATGAAATTGGGATATTACATATTTTCCCTACCGTTACGTTGTTATAACCCGTGAAACTTCGGAGTATTTGTGTGCTATTGTATATAGCAAGCCTCCTTTTTGGTCCCTTACGGGGGCGTGGTCATTGGCTTCATCTGTTTCCCATACAACACCGCAAGCACGGCGTCTCCGTCTATTCTTTCCTCCGTGAGTGAAAGCCACTACGACCACAATGCCGCAAGGTATCAACCCTTTAAACAATTGTCTAACTGCAAACGCAGAGACATCATTTGTATATTTCTAAAGGATTGGTAATGCTAAGATATATTTTAAGATACTAGTCTTCTGTATGAAAAGAAGTGCGTTTACCCATATTCACTAGCATAATGGCAAACTGATGGTTATCGCGTAGGCCTTCTCGGAGGTGAGAATAATTGAACATTAAATGGTTTTCTTGAAATAAGGTGCAGGGAAAGCCATAAGCCCTTTTAGAAAGTTAATCTTATACTATTGGCTGAGAGAAGAATAATTAGCTTCCAATTAAATGTATCAGAATAGTCACGTGGGGTTCAGATTATGGCAGTAAAGAGCGTTCCTTATATGGATTTTTCAGTTGTTAAAATTTATGCTAGAGCAATAATCATCAATCTGCGATCAAAAGTATTCGGGGGCACTTTGTCCCATAGCACCGCGGTTGTTCGCGGAGATAATTTATTCAACTTAGAATATTTTCTAACAATAATATATTATACTTAAACATTTTGATATATTATATTCATTGGACTTAGAAATTTTTTCATCCACAGGATATTTCATACTTAGTAACTTTCGAGTGAATAATAAATTAGACTTTAAAAGTGGTCCCCTACAACTAATTATTATCTTCGGAGATTTTACTAAGAACTTTGTATCAATAGTAGCCGAACTTCTAAATTACATCAGTTTGCCATTAGAGAACTCACCAATAATAATTAACGAGCATTAATTGTTGTATAACCTGTATTTCTGCCAACTGGAACTCTATAATTATTACGAATAAAATCCTGATATTCAACTTTTAATACCCCTTATCATTTTTGAAAGTGAAGTACCATTGATCTGCAAGCCTACCATTCCCGCTTTGAGAAGAGACGAAACCTGCTCGCAACCGACTTTGATGCTACCGGAGGGTCTACATTTACATCTTGATATAGTCAATATCTATATCTGGCGCCCAACACATCACATATTTACCACTAATAAAAACGTGAAGTACATAAAATCTGACCCGCCGCACATAACGCCCAACGTTGGGACTCGATAAGGAGGAAACTGCTCTACAAGAAAGGGAACTTCGAGAATTTTGAGATCATCGCACACGAAGAGGAGTAGTCAACTCGACTTACCCAGTTACGGCATGGAGGTATCATCGCAGAACTTCGAGACCTTCTACCTTTAAGTTGGACTTCAGGAAACGTGGTACATCAGTTCCAGCAAACATCGGACACCAGCCCACGAGCCAGCGGATGTCAGCACCAACAGAACTTTCAGACAAGAAATATAAACTAGTAATTTTTAGTTCCAGAATAAATGCTTTCAGCATTATAGCCTATGAATATTAATGTTTAGAGAAAAATATCATAATTAAATACTTTCATTTGTATTGTTATAATTAACAGCAAATTAACTCAAAAAAGTAATTTAAAATTCAAAGATCAATCCCGAACTTATTAAAATCTTGATAATTTCCATAAAAGATAAAATCAATCCATTTTTTAAAATATAGCATGGTGTTATTGTACTGTACTATTGTAGTGTGATATATGTGTGTACTTGTCGATCTACACAAGGTAAGGTAATATTAAGAGGGCAATATACATATA
This sequence comes from Ectobius pallidus, assembly GCA_964059195.1. Classification (NCBI taxonomy): domain Eukaryota; kingdom Metazoa; phylum Arthropoda; class Insecta; order Blattodea; family Ectobiidae; genus Ectobius; species Ectobius pallidus. The sequence goes on from CAXKWD010000008.1 coordinate 44,129,233, forward strand.
TGTGGTTACGTAGTGGCAAACTTATAGAAAATATGGAGAATATGGCTGGAGAAGGGCAACAGGCCGAGAGTAGTAATATTGTTGATGAAAGGATGGAAAACTCAGTAATTAGATTAGATAACGTGGCATCATCAGATTCAAGTCTGGAGTGTATGTCTGGAGAGGTGCAAAACGCCGAGGGTCTTAACATTGTTGGAGATATATGGAAAACTCAGGACTTAGAATAGATGAGGTAGCAACGATAGCAAATACTAACGATCATGTAATAGGCATTAGTCAGGAGGTAAATAATATTGTAGAGGAAACAGAGCAGAGATATGAACAAAGTCTGGTAGTTGGTGATAGGCCTAGTAGATCGAATGACTCACAGGATATGGTTAAAGTTTTGTTAGCCGCGATGCAAGAAAATAGTAGGGGAATACAGGAGAATTTAACCAGAAAAATGGAGGAAAGTCATGACAAATTAAGTAAGGAATCCCAAGAAAATAGTAGGGAATTTAAAGAAGGGCAAAAGAAACTAGAAAAAGGCCTACAAGAGAGTCGAAGGGAATGTAGGGAAGGTCTTGATAAAGTTGTAAAAGAGTTGCAAGTTACCCGTTAGGAATCCCAAGAAATACGTAGGGAACTTAGAGAGAGTCATACAGTTCTTAGAGAAGAGTTATTAGAAAAACATGAGGCTTTAAAAAAGGAACTTGACAAAAATGTGAAAGCTATGGATGATAAATTAGAAGTGCAGAATAAGAAAATCGATGAAAGGGTTAGTCATAAAATTCAGTGCATGGAAGATAATATCAAAAGCTCTGAAACTAATACCAGGTCGGTAAAGTAAAAGCCGGATTAGGAGATAGAATTGTTGAAGTAAGCTCCAGGGTAGATTGTTTAGATAAAATCACAAACGAATTATCTAATAGAATTAACTATCTATCTAACTAAGAAAAGTGAAGAAAAACTAGTGCAGAATTTTAGTGATAGGGTCTCGGAATTAGAAAATAAAATTTCTGAAAAAGTAGGCCTAATTACCAAAGAAGTGACCATTATTTCGAAGGAATTGGATAGCAGTAGGCCTAATCAGCAAAGTGATGAAGGAGCCAGCATTTTAAGAGGGAATGTACCAATTCACAATAATTGTTCAGCCAGTTCTCCTGAAAGCTTGTGTAGTGGTAGGGAAAATATTCGTAGGTCACATATCGAAAATGCTAGCTCGCATGCATCTGCAAATATGATTGTACCCCCAATAAATCCTGTAACTTACGACAGCAGAATGAACTTAAGTCAGTGGATAGGCGGGAATCTTGTTTTACCAAGGTTCAAGGACGTAAATATGACTCCCCAGAACTATTTGAATAATCTTGACAAATATTTCGAAATACGCATGATACCACCTCAGTATAGAATGTTGATAATATTAGTCATACTCTAGAAGGGAAGGCCCGAGAATGGTATGATCTCACCATTGATCCGAATTGTAGCCTACCTATGAGCAATTTAAGACACTATTTTTGGCAAGATTCTGGAACGAATCAAAAACATCGCAGGTGCTTAATGATCGTTATAATGGACAATTTCCGGCGAGAGGAAACATCTCCTTTCTAATTATTTTCTAAGGAAAGCTAGTTTAGCCAGGTTGTTGGACCCGAACATGCTAGAAAAAGAGGTTATAAAGCTCATAGCCTGCCCCTATTCTGCCTACATATATAATTTACTCATAGTGTCGGACCCTTCAACTTTTAGCAAAACACTGGAATTGTTAACAAGCTTTGAAATGAAGGCGCAAAGAGGGAATATGGGAGAACAGTTTAGAGGAAATTGATCAGACCAAGCCTATTTGCCTAATGAACAGAACAGAGGTACTAGTTATGACTCCGATAGAATTCGATGGCATCGGGATAATTCTGACAGGAACCGAGACACGAACAGGGGACCGTCAAATAATAACTTCCATCACAACAGAAACGACAATAATAGGATGAACCAGAACTCTAATGGGAGACAGGTGACTAACGGCCAAGTAAACAATGTTAGTTTTACAGGAAGACTTCCTAACCGTATTACGCAAGATGTGAGATCTATATCTCCAAGTAACGGGAATTATGACGTGACGAGACTGATATATGTAGGTCAAGGAACCCCGCTGACATAACAGATAGTAGGAGAAATACTAGGAACTGGCGTCAGGAAGTAGAGGAATTTAGGCCTGCGGAAGCAGAAGGAAGAACTAGCTATCAGACAGCCCCGCATCGTGAACCTCTAAACTGCTAAAAAGTAGTAATACGAAGTCCCGAATGAGATCACACACCGATGACATTTATTAAAGTTTTAAAGAATGCAGTAAAGTAATAAACATGCCCTAAGTAAAAGGAAAACAGAAGAAGATATGTTAGTTGAAGAAAAATACCAGTAGGAAAGAAAATGAGCGGGACTAGACTGAAAGACCTATATATTGTTACACTAAAAAGCTTCTAAATAATAAAATAATTCTCGTAGGATTCAATGTCTTGTTCTAAATAGCCTAAGTGCTTAAACTCCTAGAAAATCGTTGAAGGAAAGATCAGAAAAGTACGTGTATTATGTTGAATAAAGAAAATGCAGAAATTTATTCTATTATTGTAAGCATTTAGCAATGCGTGTATGCAGCTATGCTGATATTTTTACTACGCTTAGGGAGAATAACCCAGCGAATTTTTATTGAGTACGTCGAGGATGCCAAGTGTTCTTTCCTAAATGTGGAGATTAGTAGAAGGAAGGAGAATAATTTTGGAGATAAATAGCTCCGGTGGTAATTTCTATAGACAATAAAATACACGTGAGTTCAGATGATACAAATTCATAATAAGTTAACGGGCGAAGAAGCCTGACACAATAGACCATGGGCTACCAATATGAAACCCTCCCCCCCCCCCCCGTGGGAATTTCCGACACATATATTTTTTTGTTGGTATTGTCATCTAGTTTAAGATTTTAGTTGTTTGCCCCTTATCAATTACAGCATTTAGCTGGAAAACCCGGAAAACCCCGGAAATTCGCAGAAAATGAATTTGTTTTAATTTTTCATTGTTCTTTGCTCCTAATACACCCAGGGAATTTCTGACTCACACATTTTTGTTGGTATTGGCATCTAGTTTAATGTTCCAGTTGTTTGCCCCTTACAAATTACAACATATCCCCGAAAAACCCGGAAAACCACGTGTATACGGAGAAAATTACTATGTTTTATTTTTTTAATCTTTGTTCTTTGCACCCAATATTCAAAGGGAATTTCTGACTTACATGTTTTTTTGTTGGCATTACCATCTAGATAAAGGTTTCAGTTGTTTGCCCCTTATCAATTACAGTATATCCCCGGAAAACACCGAAAACCACGGAAATCCGGAGAAAGGGACTTCGTTTTATTTTTTAAAAATCTTAGTTCTTTGCTCCTAGTATTCAAAGGGAATTGGTGAACCATATGTTTTTGTGTTGGTATTCCCATATAGATTAAGGTTCCAGTTGTTTGCCCCTTACCAATTACAGCATATCCCCGGAAACCCCGGAAAACCACGTATATACGGAAAAAATTACTATGTATTATTTTTTAAATCTTTGTTTTTTTCTCCTAATATTCAAAGGGAATTTCTGATTCGTATGTTTTTTTTGGTATTGCCATCTAGATTAAGGTTTCAGTTGTTTGCCCCTTATGAATTATAGCATATCTCCAGAAAACTCCGAAAACCACGGAAATCCGGAGGAATTGACTTTTTAAAAATTTCTTTAAAATCTTTGTTCTTTGCTCCTAATATTCCCAGGGAATTTCTGAATCACATAATTTTTGTTGCTATTGCCATATAGTTTAAGGTTTCAGTTGTTTTCTCCTTACCAATTACAGCATGACAAAGAATACTGGAAAAAATCCTGATGCTGAAGGAATGAAGGCGATTGGAAACCTGACAGAACACACTTCATATTCTAATTTGACATCTGTGAATGATAATTAATTTATCTTACCAAACCTTCCACAGTCACTACCAAACTTTCTTGACTGAAGTTAGAGAAGGGACATTCGGTAAAACAGCACAATTTTGGAATGGTAATATGGACAAAGTGTCATTGATCTTGAGATTTCAGCGAGCAACTAAAGAAAACAACTTTGACTTACACTTGGCATGTTTAGAAGATATGATTCCCCTTTTCTTTGCATGTGACCATCACAATTATGGCAGATATCTCGTAGTCCATATACTCACCCTTTTGAACCTGCAAGGGACACACTTGAAGCAGAAAAATTACTTCGCAATAACGGTGTTCCGTCCAGCATTCGTGTCTGGCCGGATTTGAGGCATTAGCTGGTTTCGCGAGGTCATTCGCCGTGTTGCTATGGCAACAGGCTTGTGTCTTCGTTTGTTTTATTTTTCTTGTTGTGTCTTCAATATAATTTTAAATATGTTTACTTATCTGTTTGTTCTTTCTCCCATCAATTCTCATAAGAAATAACATTTGACTGTCGCATCTTTCATTTTTTGGATAGTCATGTTATAATCTCCAACCCAAAGTTTCAGTCTGATTATTTTTTAGTATATTTTATTCATAATTTTGTGTTTTTAAAGAAACAATTCAGTTTTGAAGTAATGCTATTAATTCTCTTATTTATGTTTTAGTATTTTAATGTAACTTAATTGATTTATTTCCAAGATTAATTATTTATTGTTTTTCTTGGCCAATGGGATTCTTGCTTTACGTCACATGTCGTGACGTCTGTCATTCTTGCTATTCATTCTTATTCTCTCGTTCGAAGCTTTCGCCAGGCTAGTTTTCAGTTCAGAATTCTGAATCTAGTTTTTATTGTCGAGCTGGGAATTTGAAGTTTCCCAGCCCTAGTTATTGCAGAGACGCAATTTAGTACATTCATCAAAGTAATTTATTTGTGATTTAATTACAAATGTGTGAAGCCAAGTTTTTTACTTCCCTGATCAAACCGTATGGACTTGAATGCGTAACTCATTAAGTAAAAGGATTGACTGTAAGTACTGCTGTGAAGTGAATATTTCAGAGTGCTTAATTTTAGTTGCAGTGTCGAAGCAACATCTAAAGGTTCTTCTTTTCGGTCGAAGCAGCAAGTCGACCTTAAAATAATTTGCTGATAGTGCGCATTCACTTCAAGAATAGTGAAATTCTTTCTCAGTCGTCCGAGCAAGCGCGACTATAAAAATTGCTCTGCTCTGGTCCTCCGAGCTATTCATCAGTCTTATAAGGCAAGCATGCCTTATTTTCCAGAAGGAGCTTACTAAGTCGTCTCCCCTTGACTTCATCAACATTTCATCTTCTTCGGCACCGCTAGGAAGAGGAATTTATTTGTAAAGCAAGATACAAAATTCCATCTTGTATTTTAAAGGGTCTATTTATCATTTTGTCCATTGTGCTCTTTGTATCTTTCAAGGGGCTCAATAAATGTATTTAAACTTGACTTAGTGTAGCATCCTTCAAACCGGAGAGGTTTCCCCGTGTCCCTATTTCGCCTGTGAGCTACCGTGGGAGCGGGAACATCTCTTTGTGGTTCCTCCGGGCCTGGATATGACCCAGAGGCCTATGGTTGAAGATGCATTGATAGTTAGTGACCTATAATTAACGTAGAGTAACTATTCAATTAACAGTTTGAATTTGTCTTGGTCACTTATTACAGAGACCTCAGTGATTAGCCACAATTCTAGTCATTCTTATATATCAATCTTGTTCTCCCGGTATAGTTTGCCGCCGGTGTGAGACGCTACCATCAGTAGCCATCAGTAATAAGTAGTTTAAAGTCAGTTGCTATAAGTATCTGTGGTTCTCCTCCGCATTGCGTTTGAGGGAGGTCTCTGACAGATTTCAATTAAGTTTTTGGTACTTTCTTGTAAAGTGTAAACATTTACATTTGTGTACTTACACCTGTACAGCTACACACTATTTCTTTGTCTACTCGTATGCTCCTATGCGGGCAACTCACTCCATTCTTATAAACAAACCTTAATTTGTCATTGTTGCACCGGCTCTAGGCGGGCAACCTATTTAATTCAGACATTTGTATAAGCAAGTCGCTATGTCGAGTCCAGACGGTTTGACGGCTCTTAAAGCCAAGCGAGTTCCCATTAAGGCCCAGATTACGCGGCAGGTTAATGTCATTAGTAATTTAGCCATTGAGGATGTCACATATCCTGAACTCAAAAAGTATGAGTCTAAGTTAGACGAACTTGCAGCTAAGTTCGACCATGTGCAGACTGAAATCGACGGTGTGGATTATTCTGATGCTGAAGAAGCCTATAGGGCAGAAGTCGACGCCGTCATTTCCAGAGGCAACTCTCAGTTGTGTAAATTTCTTCAGGCCTTATCTGACAAGGAGGTCCTGGCCCAGCAGGCCCTTGCAGAAAGGCAGGCTCAGGCCCAGCTCGCCCTGGCCCGTGAGGAAGCCGAAGCTAAGAGAGCGGAGGCCCTGGCCCAGCAGGCCCTTGCAGAAAGGCAAGCCCAGGCCCAGCTCGCCCTGGCCCGTGAGGAAGCTGAGGCTAAGAGAGCCGAAGCCCACGCCCAGGCCGAAGCTGCCCAAAAGGCTAAAATAAGACGCTTCGAGTACTTGCAATCGCAATTTCTGCGTCAAATGCAGATTATGCGAGAGTACGAAATCGAAGATCTCACTACGCTTCATGAGGCGCGCATTCGCCGCTCTGAATTTGTAGAGATCTTCAAGGCCTATAAGTCAGATTATGCTCAGGTGGCCATTGACGAGGCCTACCAGGATCATGAATTCGACTTTCACGCAGTGGAATCTGATTATTATAAAGTCATCAGTTTCTTTGACTCCATGATAGCTGAAAAGAAACAGCTATATGAACCCGAGCAGGCGCAGACTGCCAGTCAGCGCTCCTCGCTCGACCCTGTCACGCCGTTGTTACCGAAACTCCCCGAAATCCGTCTTCCTCAGTTCAATGGGAACCCCTCTGAGTGGATCGAGTTTCGTGACACTTTCTCGTCGTTGGTAATTCAACACAGGCACATTTCGGACATGGACAAGTATCAGTACTTGAAGTCTTGCCTGTCATCAGAGGTTAGTACGGTCATTCAGAATATTCCTGTCTCTGCTGCGACTTTCCAGGTGGCGTGGCAGACTTTGATTGATAGGTTTGATAACGACCGGCTAATCGCCAACACCCATCTGGACAATCTCTTCTCTCCCCCTCAGATTGAGAGGTATTCTGCAGAATCCCTGCAGAAATACCTGGATCATTTTATAAGCACGGTACATGCACTTAATTCCCTTAATACAGAAGTGGAGTTGTCAGATCTGATTATTACCAGAATTATCATCGACAAGCTTCCGATGAACCTCATCAGAGAATGGGAGTCATCTGTCAAAATAGGGAAGCTCCCTACTCTCAAGGAGTTATTTGTCTTCTTGGAAAGCCGAGTTCGCATACTGCAGATGACTGATGCTGCCACGAAAGGTCAGGCTGCTAAGTCAGTTCCGAGCTCTCCGGCTCCTTCCAAGTCAAAGTCTTCTTCTTCGAGGCCTAAATGTCTCTGTTGTCGTACTGCTGTGCATGACCTGTTTTCATGCAGCGACTTCAGGAGCATGACTTTCGCTCAAAGAGACCAGTTTGTTAGAGACCGCAAACTGTGTCGCGTATGCCTGTTTAGTCAAGGGCATGCCAACAATTGTAGGACTTTTCAGTGCAGGAGATGTGCTGGGAGACATAGCACATTCCTCCACGACCCGACTAGCGATAGTCACCAGGCTGCCAACACTGCAGGTGTTATGGCTTCTAGTCAGACCCAGCAGCGCTGCTTGCTTCCTACTGCTACTGTCCGCATCCTGGACTCAGACGGCTCGCCTGTTGAGGCCACAGCCCTCCTGGATAGCGGTTCAGACTGCAATCTTATTAGCAACAGGCTGTTTAGGCGTCTTGGACTAGCTCCTCATGCGCAGCGGACTACGCTAGCGGGAATTTTGTCCACTAATGTTAGCACACATAAGCTAACCAGCATCGCGATTCAGTCGCGAGTGACTTCATGGCGCTACAATGCACAGGCCATTGTCGTTCCGGAGATTTCGGAGAAAAGGTTCCCGAACTCTTTCATTGAGACCAAAGATTGGAACATTCCTCCGAATCTTCCCTTGGCTGACCCATTTTTTAGTCGTCCTAAGTGTGTCGATCTACTTCTTGGAGTGGAGATTTGCGCCCAAGTGGTGTGTCCAGGGCAAATTTCCACCGGTGAGTTACCTACGATTCAGAACTCGCACCTTGGTTGGTACTTCGCCGGGAAACTGCCCTCTGCGCCTTTCCCTTCACAGCGTTGCCATACTTCCAATGGTCATCGACGCCGATCCACGGCTAAGCGTTGTCTTGAAGCAAGCCCAAATGAGCCTGAATGCTCGGAGGCTATGTCTTCTAATTACTCAGCCTTCCTAACTGCTGACCAGTTAGTGAGTAACCAGCTTTCCCGGTTCTGGGAGTTAGAACGAGTGTCTAACTCAGCCCCCTTCCCTGACGAGTCAGTTTGTGAACAGCATTTTGCTGCCAATACTCAGCGTGACTCCGATGGGCGATACATTGTAAAGTTGCCCTTTGTATCAGCTCCAGAATCCCTGGGGAGCACAGTGCTACAAGCCCAGAAGAGATTCTTCTCATTAGAAAAAAGACTGTCTTTAAATGAAACCCTTCGAGAGGAATATAACAGGTTCATGGATGACTATCTGAAATTGGGTCACATGAAGCCTGCCTCTCGGAGTTCACTCGGGAAATATGAGTATATTATCCCGCACCATCCCGTTTTGAAGCCTTCCAGCACCACGACTAAACTCAGGGTAGTTTTTGATGCTTCGGCGAAGTCTTCTAACGGGAAGTCACTCAATGACATTCTTGCGGTAGGTCCGGTGGTGCAGCCTGACCTCTTCTCGATCCTCCTACGCTTTAGGTTCAATCCAGTGGCGTTCACAGCGGACATCGAGAAGATGTATAGACAGGTCTTAGTCCATCCCGACCACCAACCTCTCCAGCAGATTTACTGGAGAACTTCTGTGTCAGACCCTATTCAGCTGTTTGACCTAACCACGGTCACTTATGGCACTGCTTCTGCCTCCTTCCTGGCAACCAGAGCTCTTAAACAGCTAGCCATCGACGAGGGAAGCAAGTTTCCTGTAGCAGCCTCCATCATAAACAATTCCATCTATGTCGATGACATAGTGGCCACAGCTGATACGCTGTCTGAGGCCAAGGTTATTGTCTCTCAGCTGAGAGAGCTTCTCCCCCTAGGTGGATTTAATCCTCGTAAGTGGAGTTCCAATTCTGTGGAACTGCTCCAAGACGTTCCTCCTGAGCTGCGGGAGTCTCTCGACCACAGAACCTTTGGTGACTCTGACACCTCCTCCATAAAGGCGCTAGGCCTCATATGGCAACCTTCTGACGATATGCTCAGGATCGAAACTTCAGTCGATCCCTCCAAGCCATTCACCACCTGTTCCAGAAGGACATTGCTATCTTGTATAGCCTCTATTTTTGATCCCCTTGGGCTAATATGCCCTATAGTGTCCTACTGCAAGATTCTGTTCCAATCTTTGTGGAAGGAGACTACTTCATGGGACCAGCCCATTCCTTCTGCGGTCGCCGACAAGTGGCGCAAGATTCACAACCAACTTCAGTTCATCTCCAGCATCGCTATCCCTCGGCTAGCATTACAGCAGAACTTCGTATCTGTGCAGTTGCACGGTTTCTGTGATGCTAGCGAGGTGGCTTATGGCGCCTGTCTGTACCTACGATCTACTAATCACCTCGATAAGGCCAAGAGCTGTCTGCTTTGTGCCAAGTCTAGGGTTGCCCCTTTGAAGGCAACGACTATACCTCGCCTTGAGTTGTTGGCAGCTCACTTGTTGGCAACGTTAGTTCACCGGGTGTTACCTGCGTTGCAACTTTCTATAAGTTCAGTACACCTGTGGAGTGACTCCAAGGTTGTACTTGGTTGGTTAAACCATTCACCTTCTAAACTGAAGACTTTCGTGGCTAACAGAGTCGCGGACGTCCAAGAATTCACTGCCATTGAATCTTGGTCGCATGTGTCATCTAAGGACAATCCCGCTGATCTCATCTCTAGGGGAGCCACCCCTTCTGACCTACTTAACAACTCTCTGTGGTGGTCAGGCCCTTCTTGGCTTACTGCCGACTCCACTCAGTGGCCCAGTTTGCCCACTGAGCTCGAGTCTTCGTCTCTCCCAGAGGTGAAGATAGCAGCGCTAGTCACCATCGAAACCTCTAGCTTAAGCCCATGGCTGACTAAGTTTTCACACTTGAAAACAATCAGGGTCATGGCTTATGTGCGACGTTTCATTAATAATTACTTGAAACTCAAGTCACCTATCAATGGCCCTTTGTTGCCGTCAGAGCTTACTGAAGCTTTGCATTCTTGCATTAGAATCATTCAAAGGAATGCTTTCAGAAAGGAAATTCAAGCATTGTCTTCCTCGCAAGATTTGCCTTCTTCTAGTAAGATCCGGCAACTATGCCCCTTTATTCAGGATAACATCCTGCGTGTAGGTGGACGTCTAAGTCGGTCCAACCTACCTTTTGACAACAAGCATCAGATATTACTTCCTGCAGAGCATGCTTTCACCAGGCAGTTAGTTCTCCATGTGCACTTGCATCTAGGTCATGCAGGACCTCAGCTAGTCATCTCACACTTGCGAGAGTCGTATTGGATCCCTTGCATTCGCAAGCTGGTTCGCAGTGTACGGAGGCGCTGTAGTGTTTGCTTCCGCTTTGAGGCTCAGGCTTATCAGCAAAAGATGGCTGATCTGCCTCCTGAGAGAGTAAATCCTCTCCCTCCTTTCACAAACTCTAGTGTGGACTACGCCGGTCCATTCTCTCTCAAGTTTGGTGGCCCGCGGTCCAAAGTGACTACTAAAGCCTACGTTGCTATTTTTGTCTGCATGTCCACGAAGGCCGTACACGTTGAGCTAGTGACTTCGCTCACCTCACGTGCCTTCCTGGCGGCATTGTCAAGGTTCACAAGTCGTCGTGGAATTCCAAGTTCAATCACTTGTGATAATGGTAGAAACTTTGTCGGAGCTCACGCCGACCTGCAGAACCTCTCTAGGCTTTTGATGTCATCAGAACATCACTCCGCAGTGCAAGACGCCACTGCGCATTTGAACATTCATTGGCGTTTCTTGCCTCCTCACTCTCCACACATGGGAGGACTTCATGAGGCGGCAGTACGCTCTTTGAAGTTCCACTTGAAGAGGATGTCCTCGTCCTGTAAGTACACTTACGAGGAGATGTCTACTGTTCTCACACAAATTGAGTCATTCTTGAATTCACGTCCTTTGATGTCGTTATCTGAGGACGTGGATGACTTTGGATATTTGTCTCCCGGCCACTTTCTTATTGGCAAGCCCATTGTGTCGGTGCCCAGTCCTGACCTCTCTGGTGGGTACAGCCTGCGTTCCCGTTGGAACCATCTTCAGCAGATGGTCACTTGTATTTGGAAGAAGTGGTCCGTGGATTATCTCCACACGCTACAGCGTCGTGCAAGGTGGCATAAGGTACTGCCAGACGTTCCTTTGGGTACCCCTGTATTGGTTCTCGAGGACAATGTACCTCCTCATAGGTGGGTGCTTGGTCTGGTGCACCAAGTACACCCAGGCCCAGACGGCCTTGTCAGAGTTGTCACTGTGCGCACTGTCTCAGGCACTTATAAGAGGCCCCTCATCAAGTTGGCTCCTCTGCCTGTCAGTGAAGAGGGACAGTGACACCTGCTTTCATTCAGAGTGCTGATGCCGGACGCATCCCACTCCACCGATTTTGACTTTATTGCGACTTGATAGTTGTTTTGGCCTCGAATCCTTGCATTCACGAATTTGCTTGACGTCACATTCTGTTAGATAATTTCACGAGCGAAATTATCGCGGGCAATATGTTCCGTCCAGCATTCGTGTCTGGCCGGATTTGAGGCATTAGCTGGTTTCGCGAGGTCATTCGCCGTGTTGCTATGGCAACAGGCTTGTGTCTTCGTTTGTTTTATTTTTCTTGTTGTGTCTTCAATATAATTTTAAATATGTTTACTTATCTGTTTGTTCTTTCTCCCATCAATTCTCATAAGAAATAACATTTGACTGTCGCATCTTTCATTTTTTGGATAGTCATGTTATAATCTCCAACCCAAAGTTTCAGTCTGATTATTTTTTAGTATATTTTATTCATAATTTTGTGTTTTTAAAGAAACAATTCAGTTTTGAAGTAATGCTATTAATTCTCTTATTTATGTTTTAGTATTTTAATGTAACTTAATTGATTTATTTCCAAGATTAATTATTTATTGTTTTTCTTGGCCAATGGGATTCTTGCTTTACGTCACATGTCGTGACGTCTGTCATTCTTGCTATTCATTCTTATTCTCTCGTTCGAAGCTTTCGCCAGGCTAGTTTTCAGTTCAGAATTCTGAATCTAGTTTTTATTGTCGAGCTGGGAATTTGAAGTTTCCCAGCCCTAGTTATTGCAGAGACGCAATTTAGTACATTCATCAAAGTAATTTATTTGTGATTTAATTACAAATGTGTGAAGCCAAGTTTTTTACTTCCCTGATCAAACCGTATGGACTTGAATGCGTAACTCATTAAGTAAAAGGATTGACTGTAAGTACTGCTGTGAAGTGAATATTTCAGAGTGCTTAATTTTAGTTGCAGTGTCGAAGCAACATCTAAAGGTTCTTCTTTTCGGTCGAAGCAGCAAGTCGACCTTAAAATAATTTGCTGATAGTGCGCATTCACTTCAAGAATAGTGAAATTCTTTCTCAGTCGTCCGAGCAAGCGCGACTATAAAAATTGCTCTGCTCTGGTCCTCCGAGCTATTCATCAGTCTTATAAGGCAAGCATGCCTTATTTTCCAGAAGGAGCTTACTAAGTCGTCTCCCCTTGACTTCATCAACATTTCATCTTCTTCGGCACCGCTAGGAAGAGGAATTTATTTGTAAAGCAAGATACAAAATTCCATCTTGTATTTTAAAGGGTCTATTTATCATTTTGTCCATTGTGCTCTTTGTATCTTTCAAGGGGCTCAATAAATGTATTTAAACTTGACTTAGTGTAGCATCCTTCAAACCGGAGAGGTTTCCCCGTGTCCCTATTTCGCCTGTGAGCTACCGTGGGAGCGGGAACAAACGGTTTCAGTGACCGTAGATCACAAGTTCCGAGTTCTAGAAATTCTGTGGATTTCCGTGGTTTTCCTGGTTTTACGGGGATATGTTGTAATTGATAATGGGCAAACAGCTGAAACCTTAATCTAGATTACAATGCCAACAAAAAAATAAAAATATGTAAGTCAGAAGTTTCCTAGGAATATTAGGATCAAAGAACAAGGGTTTTTAAGAAATTAAAACGAACTCATTTTCTTCGGATTTTTTAGGTTTCCGGAGTTTTCCGGGGATATGCTGTAATTGATAAGGAGAAAACAACTGAAACCTTAATATACATGGCAATACCAACACAAAACCATATGAGTCACCAATTCCCTTTGAATACTAGGAGCAAAGAACTAAGATTTAAAAAATTAAAACGAAGTCATTTTCTCCGAGCTTCCGTGGCTTTCGGAGTATTCTGGGGATTTGCTGTAATTGATAAGGGGCAAACAACTGAAACCTTAATCTACATGGCCATACCAACACAAAACCATATTAGTCACTAATTCCCTTTGAATACTAGGAGCAAAGAACTAAGATTTAAAAAATTAAAACAAAGTCATTTTCTCCGGGCTTCCGTGGTTTTCAGAGTTTTCTGGGGATTTGCTGTAATTGATAAGGGACAAACAACTGAAACCTTAATCTACATACCAACACAAAACCATATGAGTCACCAATTCCCTTTGAATACTAGAAGTAAAAAACTAAGATTTAAAAAATTATAACAAAGTCATTTTCTCCGGGTTTCCGTGGTTTTCGGAGTTTTCTGGGGATTTGCTGTAATTGATAAGGGGCAAACAACTGAAACCTTAATCTGGGTGGCAATACCAACAAAAGAACATATGATTCAGAAATTCCCTTTCAATATTAGAAGCAAAGAACAAAGATTTAAAAAATAAAACAATGTCATTTTCTCCGTATAAAAGTGGTTTTTCGGGTTTTCCGGGGATATGTTGTAATTTGTAAAGGCAAACAACTGAAAATTTAAACTAGATGATAATACCAACAAAAAATATGTGAGTCAGAAATTCCCTGGACATATTAGGAGCAAAGAACAAAGAAAAATTAAATCAAACTCATTTTCTCCAGATTTCCATAGTTTTCCGGGGTTTCCGGGTATATGCTGTAATTGATAAGGGGAAAACAACTGAAGACTTAAACTAGATGGTAATACCAACAAAAAATATGTGAGCCAGAAATTCCCTGGGCATATTAGGAGCAAAGAACGAAGAAAAATTAAAACAAACTCATTTTCTCCGGATTTCCGGGGTTTCCGGGTAAATGCTGTAATTGATAAGGGCAAACAACTGAAAACTGAAACTAGATGGGAATACCAACAAAAAAATATGTGTGTCGGAAATTCCCACGGGGGGGGGGGATGGGGGGTATATAGTAGCCTACGCTCTACAAAGAATCATTTACGAGAACATGTTAAAAGGAGGATGCTTGATAGTGGTCGAAAGAAAATATTGCATATTTTATTAAATAAGAAATCGCTCTTTTATACTCGAATCCTGGTATTACTGAAGAATGTGTAAAGCGTAGTAATAGTGCACGCTTGTAACTTTAATATTACGTGTGCAGGGCATCTACGAAAAATTTAAGAAGCAGAACTAATAATGAAGTTCTTAAAATAAATAAAGAATATATATCATCAGTAAATAAAACCATATTTTTGAAGCAGAGAAGAATTTTATTTTTGGGCAATCAACCAAGGAAATTATTTGATCAAATATCAGTAGCGCGTCTGTGACGTCATTCATGGGAGAGATTAGAAGGCAAGATAGCAGTTAATGGAAGGTGAATCTTGCAGTAGAAGATAGCTAAAAGCTATATATAATAATTATAGGAAGAAAGAAGAAAATTGTAGGCAAATATAACCTATCATTCATTAAAGCCATACATAAGGGCTGAATAAATTGGAATCAAACTTATACTGAGGTGTAATCACTGCAATATGTTTGTAGGGCAGAGATTTATTTGCCAGTCTGGAAGTCGTGTTACAGGATATATAGGCTAATTGTTCCACTTTGGGCCCATTATAGGAGTGGGTGTATTAGGTATGCCGAATATGGTGGCAAAAAAGTGCCGACAGTTTGATTTTCACTTATGTATTCTGAACACTAAGGAGTAAATTGCCGGTGTCAAGTATACATGTAAATAAGTGATTATCTATATTTTTGTTGCTGTGCTAATATGAACAGATGAGGTAGATTTTTCACTGTATATTAAGCTTTTATTCAAGTCAATTTTTTCAACTTATATTCGAGTCAATTATATTATCTAAGTGTAATTTTTTGTATTTTTCTAGTATTTGATAAAATAATCTGGCCAGAAAATAAGCAGATTTCTGTGCTATATAAGTGTATTTTATTGCTCCAATGCAAGAAATATATTTCGTGCAAATTGGGAGTGTCGAACCCAAGAGTTTAACATACTAGTGTGCGAAGTATACGCCGCTTATGAACAAGATACCATCAACTCAGAAGATAAGAATGAACTATGTATGCAACTTAAGAAACATTATCATGTAAAAAGTGGAACATATTTTAAGGGGAAATCTTAGGCCAGTATAAAGTGTGTAACCGTACTTTGTACTCAACACAGACGACAATCTCATATATAGCCCCTGTACGATTGACAATACGCACCCGACTGTTTATACTTCCACACATAACACCTAACTTCAAACATTCATTCCCCATATAACACCTAACTTCAAACATTAATTACTCCATTAAGAAAAAAGCGACAAGGAAATCAATTACACCCATCAATAGCCAATAACAGCCCCTACAGTTTGATATATTACACATAACTTTTTATTAACCCGTTCCATCATTTTAATATAAAAACCTTAATAACTCTTTTCATTTTTATCACACCCACTACAAATTAATACCATTGGAAGCCCCGTAAAATAGCCCATCAGGATTAAATAACCAGAACTATGATAACTTTCAGTTATCAGAGTTATTGATAAAAACATAAACCTAGTACCGCCTACTTCGTCTTGAGCCGCCCGGCTGGCGCCTAGCCAATTTTGACAGCTCAAGTAATTAATGACCGATGCAACTTGCCTGTTTCAACGACGAAAAACGGAATATATTTCAAATCGGATAGCAGAAGAAACTACCTTACCCCAATCAGAGAAGACTTAGACACAGACACAACCAATTGGAACTACTTACCCCCACTACCCCTTACAAAGATATTAGCAGAAAGCACGGACATCTCGTCATCTATTGATCACACGACAGCTTAGACTAAAGAACTTCAAGACACACTTCAGACAAAAGACCACGTTAAACATTATTAAACTCAAGTAACTTTGCAATATATTGATATTTAAACGTTATAATCCGCGCGATAGAAATAGAAGTTATTAGCAGCGTCGAAGCGCGTAATTTATATTATTTGGTAAAGACATTGATTTTATTATTACGAAACCTTAATTGTGAACGTAAGATTGAACATTATTATCCGCGCGATACAAATAGAAACTACGAGAGAGTAAATGTGAAAGTAAATAGAAGTGTTCAACGGCGCGTACAAGTGAAGTAATTACTATTACAATTTAGCAAGTTACAAAGTGTTACTTACGAACCTTAACGACGTACTAAATACTACTAAATATCAGGACTTACATCATCTAATAAAACTAAATCGATTAATTCAGCATTTCAGCAAATACTAAACTTTGGAAAATATATATTAATTTGAAAAGACGACTCAACTTTTAGTTACCATTATTCCTGACACCGCCCTTTGACTGTTATCTCGATTTTCTCTAGCCACTTCCCTAGATAAGAGTTCTCTAGCTTATAACTACCCCTGAGTACTACGCCCGGCACCCCTTATTTTAATCAGAACTCCAGAACTACTACACATCTAAAAATCCCACCTACAGTGATAAATCTTCATAACCCCAGTACGGTTATAAATGACGTCCAATCTTGTGGCCTAATTAAAGAACTGCTATAAATAGCTGACCAACGTAAGCAACGGTTATAAATGGCGACCATCGTGATTGCTTGAATTTGAAGATCGAGGGACCAGTCAATAAAATTTAATTTTTCAACAATAAAATTCAGGAACACTACACTAAATCACACACCACCAAGTTTTAAATTCTGTGAGAAATTTTATTAGAGTCAGCACACCATTGGATTATTCATCATTTCATCAATACCCCCCCCCCTGGATCTTCATCTACAACATTTTCCCTCATCACCTGGGCACCTGGACATCACCTTTGGCCTGCCGCTGGACATCTGGACTACAAAAGGGTATCGTTAATCCAACTTAAGTGTCGAAAACTGAATTTTGCTCCTATTTTTATTTGAATTCAAAGTAAATTTTTTCAATTTAAATTTCAAATTTTTTTTGTATTGTAATTAATTTTTATTTTTTAGTAAATTCAATTGTATTGTATTAGTTTATGAAATTAAGGAATAATAAAGTATTCCAAATCATGGAGCCAAATTCTGATACTCCGATATTATGTTCAGAACAGAATCCTACTTCTGAAAACAATGAAAGTGCCTCTGTTCCTATTTCTGACAACTTAGAAATTACTCAGCATGAAACCGAAAGTGACCTTGCTAGCTTGCCTGTTACGCAACCCCCTGTTAATATCCCAGCTGTGAGTGCACCCACCCCATCGACTTCAACTCAGAACACCATAAATTTAGACCCTAACCTTCCTTCTTTCAGTTTAGATTTTTTGTCACAAATCCAGGCAATGATGGTAGGAATTTCTACTCAAGTGAACGAATTTGCTACACAGAACTCCACACTTGAAAGTCAGATTGCTAACATAAATACTACATTAAATTCCACACTAGAAACACAGAGCCAACAATTGAGAAATGAAATGGCCACACAAAATGCTACAATGAACTCCACACTTGAAAGTCAAATTGCTAACATGAATACAACTATGAACTCCACACTAGAGACACAGAGCCAACAATTGAGAAACGAACTAAATTCAACACTTGAAAGTCAAAATCAACAAATGACCACAATGAACTCCACACTTGAAAATCAAATTACTAACATGAATACTACACTAAATTCTACACTTGCTACTCAAAATCAACAAGTAAGAGACGAACTTGCTATTCAAAACCAACAAATTACAACAATGAACTCTACACTGACAACCTTAATCACTGAACACCGCACTCAGGTTACGTCTGAATTACAAAATTTAGACAGTAGAGTCACAGCTCAAATAGCTACTTCAGAACAAGTGTTGACAAATCATATTTCCTCTGTAGAAAATCATGTCACCTCAGTAGAAAGGGTAACTGTTAGCAATTCTACTAAATTGGTATCCCTTCAATCAGAATTAGACCGACTTAGGCAAAGGGTAAGAGACCAGGAAAGCCTAATCGAACAAACCAGGGAAAATGCTTTGATCCCTCATGTTTGCAATACCCCATCAACATCTGCCTCTACTTCTTCCAACCCCCCTGATCCAGTACCTCAAGCCCCTGAAATACCAGAACCACCTGCACCATTACCCAGAACCAACAATGGATTGGATCAACGAGCTGCCAGCACTAATCAAACACCCCAAAATGTTGTAAACAATAGTTTTTCATTGCACAATTCAGATTTTCCATTACCGTATTTTGAAGATACCTTGAAAACAAACCCTGTCAGATATTTAAAGGACCTAAAAACTTATCTTGCTTTACGAGGAGTCCCAGAACATCTAAAAATGATTTTTGTGAATCAATCTTTGAAAGCTAACGCAGCTCGCTGGCTCCAAGTCATCGATCCCAACAACCTCCTGTCCATAGGTCAGTTTGAGGAAATGTTTTTATCTGAGTATTGGAGCGAAAGCGAGCAAAGCCGTTTGAGATCGCGAATATTTCAAGGTAAGTACGACCGTAGCCACGGCCAAACCTATCTAGAATATTTCATTTCTTTGTGTGAAAGCCGCCAACTGCTTAAACCAGAAATTTTGGAGCAAGATTTTCTAAAGGCACTCCCGTCTCACTTTCCGCCTGTAATAAGAAATTGCCTTGTTGTCGCATCTCCTCAATCCACCACTGAGATGTTAAAATTACTAAAGTCAATGCAGGACCTAACTTATACTTCCACTAAACCATCGCACCCCATTGTGTCAGCTAACCAAACTCACCGGAAAAACATCAATCTGGTACAAACTTCTGACAGCCAGGAAAATTTCCAGATTGGGTTGCGGACAGGAAATTCTAATGAGGACCAGCAAAACAATGATTCTAGGGACAACAGACCTTATTGGCCCCAAACAGAGTACGTGCGGAACGCCCGCAATAATTGGCAAACCCGTGGTTTCCGTTTCAGGCCGTATGGCAATTACAATAATAGGCAAGGGAACAGTTACCGTGGTCAGAACAGACGTGGCTATGCAGGAAATAGGCCTAACTGGTTTAACCGAAATCAGTATAATCAAGGTTTTTTCCGCCCCTACTATAGAGGCTGGAATAATTTCAGGTACTCCCGCCGTAACAACAATAGTCAATATGAAAGGAACAATTCATATGAAAGTCCGAGAAATAGGCCTAACAACAACCCCCAAAGCAATGCAGAACCCCAGACTCAATCCCCCATACCCACCGTGACTTTAAACGAATAAGGGTTTTACATGCTCCTTCTGTGGACAACCCTGCAACTCCTATGAATCAAAATGAAGGAAATACTGGAAATATCGATATCATACATTGTGGTAGCAACTATGTAAATAATTTTCTTGGCTTCAAAACCTCACAAACTTGTGACATAAACCCCTTGCTGGCTAGCCGTGGGAAAACAAATCATGAATCTCATATGATGAAATTTCCCAAGGCAGCAAAGAATGTTCAAAATATTCCAGTAGTTGAAAGTAACAAGTTGACACTTAATACACCTCAGGAAACAAACATAACATTTTTGGAAAATAATAAATCTCCTAATAATCTGCAACTAGAAATAGAGAGTAACCATGCCAGTGCCAACAATGTGGAAGTACTGCCCATTGTTGACAACAATTTAATTGTTGGTAGTGTTATTTCTCCTCTTGTGAATGATGAAAGCTCCCTTATTCAGAACAGTAATAATCCTAGTCAGAATATTAATAATAATGTATACAACAATGTAAATATCTCGGGACATTTGCCAAACAACACAAACAGCGAAGAAACTGACATTGTAATTGGTATTTTGCAACGAGATGAACTATTGAGCACCCGACGTCGATCTCCGGTCATAGAGGTCAATATCGGTGAAAAAGCCTATCAAGTGACATTAGACACTGGAAGCGATGCTCAAGTCATCTCGCAATCGACTTTCCTAGAGTTACAGCGCACTAAAGCGATTACGCAAATACTGCCTGTATGCGGAATGACAGCATTATTAGCCGTAGGGAAACAGAGGTGTAGGATCAAACAACAATGTTTAGTGCCTATTACCTTAGCTGGGCAGACAGTAGAAATATTATTTCTAGTAATCCCTGGACTTAATCTGCCCATTATTGTCGGCTTAGAGGTATTCCAACAGTTAGAAGGGATAATTAACTTCAGAAATGAAAGTTTCGCTTTCATTGATGAGAACCAGCAGGAACAAGTTATTCCTTTCTGTGACAAGACACCTCACCCTCCTGCGACCGCTCGCTGTGAACCAGATGTGAGCCAGGAAGAATTCTTCATAGAAACTCTGTCTATTTATGACCAACCCCTCCTCCACCTCAGTACAGACGAACCCTCTTGTATACAAACCAGAAATGACCCGCTCTCTACAACACCACTTTTAAGCGAAAATAACATACAAACTGAACTCCAAATAAATAACATCAACACACTAGATGAAATTAAAGAACTAATCACACTTAAAGTACAGGAAGCACACGATTTAGACCCCGCTACACGGAAGGATTTATTTGACGTGCTGTACAAGCATAAGGACCTATTTTCCAATAAGATTGGAAAGTGCCGTTTGTACACGCATAAAATAATCCGTCCATCTACCACTGTAGTAAGACACAAGCCCCGACATATCCCACTCAGTTTGCGTGAGAAAGTCTCAGCTGTCATACAGGACATGTTATCACAAGGGATCATTGAAAATTCTACCAGCCCCCATTGCAACCCCCTGTGTATAGTACTTAAGCCCTCTGGACAAGTACGTCTTACAATTGACGCTAGGTCAATTAATTCTGACTCCCAAGAAGACCATTATAGACCTTTGACATCAGATGAACTTCTTACCCGTGCTAAAGAAGGAAACTATTTTTCTACAACAGACTTAGTTTCCGCCTTCTGGCAAGTACCCCTGGATGTAGAGTCACGCGATTTAACTTCTTTCAATTATCAGGGACGAAATTTCCGTTTTACTCGAACACCCTTCGGGTGCCGCACTTCCTCGTCTGCCCTCTTGCGTGCATTAGCTCTGACCTTTGATTGGCAGACGGATAACTTCATTATCCCCTACCTTGATGATATTCTGGTAGCCTCCAAAACCAAAGCTGAACACCTGTCCCACATAGACCAGACTTTGGGAAAACTATTACATGCAGGTTTCACCCTCAATATTTCGAAATGCCACTTTTTTCAAAAGGAGGTGAAATTTCTCGGATATATTATATCCGGGAAGGATTGCCGAATAGATGAAGAAAAAGTGGAAGCCATCTTGAAAATCCCAGCCCCCCGTAATCAGAAGCAACTTAGATCTTTTCTTGGCGTATGCCAATACCAGTCACGCTTTGTAATCAATTACTCCCAGGAACTTTGCCCCTTAAAGCCACTCCTCAAGAAAAATCAAAAGTGGACATGGACCCCAGAGCAAGATGCTGCCTTTAACCGGGTTAAGCAATTGTTTGCGGAGTCTATTAAGCTTCAGAAACCGGAAGAAGGAGAAATGCTGTACGTGCAAACCGACGCCAGTGCAAAAGGCATAGGAAGTATCCTTTTTCAGGTGATAGATGGCGAAAAACGCATTATTGCGACTGCTAGTAAAGGTCTGACTATCTCCCAGTCCCGAATGTACCCCACAGAGCTTGAAGTGTATGCAGTCTATGAGGCCCTCAACAAATACAAACACTACATTTACAACCGTAGAGTCACCGTATTATGCGACCACATGAGTCTCAGTTTCCTGAAACAGTGTAAGTTAAGTAACTCACGTGTATCACGTCTGATCAGCGCCATCACAATGTACGATATTGAAATCCAACATATTAAAGGATCGCTAAATTATCTTCCCGACCTGTTTTCACGGTTGCCTAACCACCCTGGAATGTCTAGTTTAGAAGGTCAGGTTGAAAAAGAAGTGAAAATTATGAGAATTTCCGTTAATGACCGACATCAGTTGAATAAGAAACTTGGAAACTTATCAAAATTGCAGTCTGAAGACCCCTATTTGTCCACTATTCAGAGTGAGTTGCAGGAAATCCAACCACCAGCCCCTAGCCCAGTAAATGAAAATAATGTACAGAGTACCTTAGCTACCCATAATGGCATCATTTACAAACTCTGTGGAAAGGAAAACCCCGCCTGGCGCCCATACATCCCCTCTTCTATCGAAAACGACATTATTGTCAGTTACCATGAAAATCTAGCCCACAGTGGAACAGAAAAAATGATCGATTCCATTAGCGAGCATTTTTATATCAAACAACTTGGTAGGAAAATCAGACTTTTCCTGAAAACATGCCATCTATGTCAAGTAGGCAAAAGTAAAAACACCGCCTACGAAGTTTCAGTCAATTCTATCGAAGCTACCAAGCCTAACCAATTGATTTGTGGTGACATTTTAGGTCCTTTGGTGCGGAGTAACTTCGGTTGCCAGTTCATCTTTGTTATGGTGGACACATTTTCTAAGCTAGTTGCCTTATACCCCCTCCGTAATTTATCTACGAGTATTTGCTTGAAAAAGGTAGAAGAATACGTGAATATTTATGGCAGCGTAGAATCTTTTCTTACGGATAATGCCAGTATCTATTCTAGCCCCAAATGGAACTCAGGACTGTCAAAACTAAATATAAAGACCTTACACTGCTCAGCTTATAATCCATCAGGCAACATATCAGAAAGATATATCAAACAAGTAATTTCATACCTCCGACTGTTAACTCATAGACAACACAAAAATTGGTTCAAGTACATAAAGCCCATTCAGGCTATTCTCAATGAAACGCCACACCATGTCACTAAAGAAATCCCGTTGCAAGTCGTAACACACTGTAAAATAGACCCTCTCTTCAAGAACACCCCTCCTGTGTTACCGACATGCCATAGATCAGATCTTGACATATGCAATTCCATTCTCAAACGCCTTCAGAGCAGGTGGCTTAAAAGAAAGCAGAAGCCCAGACGCATCCGCAAAAAGTGGAACCCCGCTCCTGGAGATTACGTACTTTTAAAGGCACATGTAATTTCTAGCACACTTCACAATCGTCAGAAAAAATTCAGCCTCCCTTTTAAAGGCCCCTACCGTGTCAATGCAAAGTTTGGAACTGACACCTTCCAACTAACCAACATCAAAAACCCCAAGAAAATCCTTGGCAAGTACAGGAAACACTTGCTAAAGCCTTATCATGTAATGGCCCACAGACCATAAGACAGCAGAAAGTTTAAAGCAGAAGGAGAAGTAAAAAGGATTATCGACCAGGACTCAGGAAAACGTTTTATCAGACTGACATTGTAAAATAATTAGAGTGATTCATACTTCTCAAATTAATGTTTTACCTGACGTTATATATAACGAATGTGATACTTACAAGGTAGAGTGTAATTAGCCTCCCCGTGGTTGTTGCAAAGACTATGATGAGATGATTCTTATTCTATAAAATAGAGTGAGACATCACAACAGCCATGCCACTAAAGATATAAGTGCAACAAATAAGTTTATTGCCATTGTTAGTGAATCTTTGTATATATGTAATTTTAAGATAGGCCACTCCCTTTATTTATTCAACTGAAGAGTTAAAACATTCATTTGACAAAGGTAATCACACTATTATTTGAAGTAGTAAATAAGTAAACATTGAAATTTCGACATATTTGAATTTTATTGGAGTAGTACACAGAGTAAGAATAATTAAATTTTGTTAATTTTTCAAAAAGAAAAATTATTTTACATAAACAATATGGACAGGAAATAACCCTCTCCCTACACTAATTAAGTAGAATTGTATAGCAAAAGTGAAGTAAAAGAATGATCAGAGTTAAGTAAGAATTTGAAAGTGAAATAGTTGTTGAGAAATATGTGTGTTAACAAATAAGAATCTTGAAGGTAAAACAATGAGGAATATAACAAAAGGTAAGAAATAAATGTATGATAAGCAAAATGAGTGAATAATTAAGATGGTACAATATATGTCTACTAGGAAAATATGAAGTAATGATAGTTATGAAGTGAGAAATATGAGAATAAATGAGGAAATATGATAACGAGTATTAAAAGTAATATGAAAGAAAAGAATGATAATGAGTATTGAGATTAATAAAGGAATTGTGAAGGTAAGACATAAAAGATGATTTATGAGGTTAGAATAATGGAAACAAGGTAAAAGAATATTGAAAGAATGAAAAGGAACATTAAGGAATGATTATTAATGAGGTAAATAGATAAAAAGGAGTAGGAAGAAAACATGTGTAATCTGAATATAATATCAGTGTATTAAGTAGACCAATGAGGAAGATTAGCGTACTCCAACGTTTGACATCAACAACATATGGATTAGCATCAAAAATCAGCGTTATGCAAGAAGATATTGAAATTAATATTAATATCAAGAAATTCGAGTGTATTTTATAATTTTATTTGTGTATAAGGTATAATTATGATTTTGTTTTACTAGTTAATCAAATGGACTATGAACTCAGCAAAATGTGTACTACGACCAAGAAGAAAAGTGACCAATTTAAGGTAAAATTATGTTAAAAGTGTATTTTATTGATTATGAATTTATTTGTGTATGTGTAATTACGGCAGAATTAATCAAAAGTATAGATGATGTAAGGATCTAAATTTTTCAAGAATAGATATTGAAAACAAAGACAATTGATAGAAAAGCTAATATCAAAGTAAAACACAATAGAGAGAACCCACGAAATGATTCGAAGTGACGACGGAGAATTATTTTAGGGAATCGAAAAATTAAATTTCCATATTTCATACAAAAACTAAACACCGCCACTCTTCAAATTCCAGATTGGGTATTATAATGATCATAAAATCCAGCTCTTATTGATTCTGCGCAGATCAATTCCTCGCGTGAGTTTTTTAATCATTATGCGGACATCTTGTAACCGTACTTTGTACTCAACACAGACGACAATCTCATATATAGCCCCTGTACGATTGACAATACGCACCCGACTGTTTATACTTCCACACATAACACCTAACTTCAAACATTCATTCCCCATATAACACCTAACTTCAAACATTAATTACTCCATTAAGAAAAAAGCGACAAGGAAATCAATTACACCCATCAATAGCCAATAACAGCCCCTACAGTTTGATATATTACACATAACTTTTTATTAACCCGTTCCATCATTTTAATATAAAAACCTTAATAACTCTTTTCATTTTTATCACACCCACTACAAATTAATACCATTGGAAGCCCCGTAAAATAGCCCATCAGGATTAAATAACCAGAACTATGATAACTTTCAGTTATCAGAGTTATTGATAAAAACATAAACCTAGTACCGCCTACTTCGTCTTGAGCCGCCCGGCTGGCGCCTAGCCAATTTTGACAGCTCAAGTAATTAATGACCGATGCAACTTGCCTGTTTCAACGACGAAAAACGGAATATATTTCAAATCGGATAGCAGAAGAAACTACCTTACCCCAATCAGAGAAGACTTAGACACAGACACAACCAATTGGAACTACTTACCCCCACTACCCCTTACAAAGATATTAGCAGAAAGCACGGACATCTCGTCATCTATTGATCACACGACAGCTTAGACTAAAGAACTTCAAGACACACTTCAGACAAAAGACCACGTTAAACATTATTAAACTCAAGTAACTTTGCAATATATTGATATTTAAACGTTATAATCCGCGCGATAGAAATAGAAGTTATTAGCAGCGTCGAAGCGCGTAATTTATATTATTTGGTAAAGACATTGATTTTATTATTACGAAACCTTAATTGTGAACGTAAGATTGAACATTATTATCCGCGCGATACAAATAGAAACTACGAGAGAGTAAATGTGAAAGTAAATAGAAGTGTTCAACGGCGCGTACAAGTGAAGTAATTACTATTACAATTTAGCAAGTTACAAAGTGTTACTTACGAACCTTAACGACGTACTAAATACTACTAAATATCAGGACTTACATCATCTAATAAAACTAAATCGATTAATTCAGCATTTCAGCAAATACTAAACTTTGGAAAATATATATTAATTTGAAAAGACGACTCAACTTTTAGTTACCATTATTCCTGACACCGCCCTTTGACTGTTATCTCGATTTTCTCTAGCCACTTCCCTAGATAAGAGTTCTCTAGCTTATAACTACCCCTGAGTACTACGCCCGGCACCCCTTATTTTAATCAGAACTCCAGAACTACTACACATCTAAAAATCCCACCTACAGTGATAAATCTTCATAACCCCAGTACGGTTATAAATGACGTCCAATCTTGTGGCCTAATTAAAGAACTGCTATAAATAGCTGACCAACGTAAGCAACGGTTATAAGTGAAGCTATCCTTAAGTGTTGCCACGATAGTGTAAAATGCAATCAGAAATTATGGAGAGATATGACATACTGAGCATAAAATTCCATCATAGATTAGTGTAATTATATCCTCAATATATCAGGGCACGTAATACAGTTCTGGGTAATCCAGCGGAACGATATCATATCAATTAAAATATACTCATATTAAAACACTAGGTGATTAAATGAAGGTTAATTAATATTCAGAAAATAGTATTTATTTGCCAATAGTCATGTTTCGTATCAAACTAAGCAGAATCAGGATAAAATTTCATTGCAATTATTAATAATTTATCTAATGTTGAACAAATAGAGTTTATTAACAATTAAACACGTCTGAATAAGCCATAGATGAGAGGGGAAGGCCGAATAGAGAGCTGGAATTTCCCTTCCTAACATGAGTGAAAGCCACTACGACCACAATGCCGCCAGGTATCAACCCTTTAAACAATGGTCTAACTGCAAACGCAGAGACTTCATTTGTATATTTCTAAAGGATTGGTAATGCTAAGATTTATTTTAAGATACAAGTCTTCGGTATGAAAAGAAGTGTGTTTACTCATATTCACTAGCACAATGCGCAAACTGATGGTTATCGCGTAGGCCTTCTCGGAGGTGAGAATAATTGAACATTAAATGGGTTTCTTGTGAAAAGGTGCAGGGAAAGCCATAAGCCCTTTTAGAAAGTTAATCTTATACTATTGGCTGAGAGAAGAATAATTAGCTTCCAATTAAATGTATCAGAATAGTCACGTGGGTTTCAGATTATTGCAGTAAAGGGCGTTCCTTATATGAAATTTTCAGTTGTTAAAATTTATGCTAGAGTAATAATCATCAATCTGCGATCACAAGTCTTCGGGGGCACTTGGTCCCATAGCACCGCGGTTGTTCGCAGAGATAATTTATTCAACTTAGAATATTTTCTAACAATAATATATTATACTTAAGCATTTTGACGACATATATTCATTGGACTTAGAACATTTTTCATCCACAGGATATTTCATACTTAGTAACTTTCGAGTGAATAATAAATTTGACTTTAAAAATTATCCCCTACAACTAAATATTATCTTCGGAGATTTTACTAAGAACTTTATATCAATAATAGCCGAACTTCTAAATTACATCAGTTTGCTATTAGAGAACTCACCAATAATAACACTGGTAAACAAAAATCAAGTTTTTTTTTTGTGACATGGATAAAACAAAGCGTACCTTATGTAAAATTTCACCAGAAAGCAGAAAATGACCTTGGATTTTCTCTATCACCCACTATTTGTTTGCTACGAAATGTTTTGTGTCATACTGAAATACATTATTTTCGGTATGTTCTTAATATTATATATAATTCAAGATTTTATTATAAAATTTTTTTAGCGATATTTTGTCACTGCGGCATCTCGGATTGATGTCCAGCAGTAATCAGCAGCAAACTAGGACTCCATTTGCCTTGGTATCGCTTTTCCATAGTTGCAACGTCCTGGTGGAATTGTTCCCCATGTTCGTCGCTTACGGCGCCCAAATTTTCAGGAATGAAATCGAGGTGAGCATCCAGAAAGTGAAGTTTTAATGACATGTTACATCCTATTTCGCTCTAGGCACTAAGTAATTCAGTCACAAGGTCTTTGTAGTTTTCAGCTTTGACATATCCAAGAAAATATGTCACAACTGTTTTAAAAGCTTTCCATGCTCTTAGTTCAGCTTCATTCAGCATGCTGTCATATTTGCCATCTTTCATAACTTCTCGTACTTGCAGTCCCACAAATATGCCCTCTTTAATTTTTGCCTCACTAACTCTCGGAAATTTCTGTTTCAGATACAAGAACCCCCTTCCGTTCCGATCTAATGTTTTAAGCTAAGTTTAGAAGAATCAATAAATAGGCGCAAATTGCTTGGTTCATGTTCCTGCCCCAATGCATCAAATAAGTTGTCAACATCCGTGCAGTATCCTATACCAAAATCCCTTCTTGAGCGAAATAATGTGTAAGTCCTTTTTGATGATTTCGAAAGTCAGTTATATGTACGTCACCTTCGAGGAGATTCATCCTTTTAATCAGGATGCTAGGAGTTCTGACTGTGATTTTGCTAGTTTTAAATCTCGAACTAAATCATTCAGTTCAGCGTTTGAAATCAGATGTGGCTTTGTTGAACATTTTGGTGCTTGAAAGTCTGGATCATTGTTGATTTCCTGTGCGAATTGCACAACATCAGGTGGATCACCTTCGTCCAAACTCCACGGTTCTGGTGGGTTTGGGATAGGAAGTTCTTCACTATGTTTGACGGGCCAGGCTGATGGTAAATTGGGATATTGCACAGCATCCTTGGACTTCAGTCTGATGCCCTGTATTTTAAAGAGGCAAAAGTTACAATCTGATGGACGGTCTTTTGGTTCTCTCCACACCATTGGTACTGCAAATCCAATATTACGTTCTTGACCTTTCAATCAACCTGTTAACATTGTTACACAAGTCTTGCAACATATGTGAGGGGCCCATGACTTATCTTGATCTCCTGCTTTAACTCCGAAATAAAGTTCGTAAGCTCTTCGCACAAGTTGGGTGAAATTACGATTTTGCGATTTAAAAGTTATTTCTTCACACTCATAACAAAAACGGTTGACATTATTTACACACTGCCTAGGCATTGTATTGACTTGTTAATTCACAGTCAATCACAGTACAATAATTAAAATAAACCAAGTATGTAGAACACACACACGTTAGTATAGGGACATAGGGAACGCATAACTTCATATGCACAATCTCATTTGGGTGCGTATTTCTTGCATTTGATATACTGGAATGAACTTGTCTTAACACACTGCTGATACATACATTACACGAAGTGGTAGAATATGCATACAGTGACTCACTAAACTGTTGAAATGATTGCTGTTTTTTTGTTATATTTAAAAAATAAACGCTTGTTACTAAAAATCCGTGGGTGATAGGCAATTTCTGTTTTTAGATTTGTTATTAGGGTGCCTCAATACATCGGAAACACCAAAAAATTTCCATGTCACAAAATGTGTGTTTAACAGTGTAATTAACGAGCATTATATTAATTGTTGTATAACTTGTATTTCTGCCAATTGGAACTCTGTAATTATTACGAATAAAATCCTGATATTCAACTTTTAATACCCCTTATCATTTTTGAAAGTGAAGTGCCATTGATCTGCAAGCCTTCCATTCCCGCCTTGAGAAGAGACGAAACCTTCTCGCAACCGACTTTGATGCTACCGGATGGTCTACATTTACATCTTGATATAGTCAATATCTATATCTGGCGCCCAACACATCACATATTTACCACTGATCAAAAAGTGAAGTATACATAAAATTCGACCCGCCGCACCCAGTAATAGAATTTCATCAACATATACACCAATTATGACTCCCATTCCAACATACATACATGAATAATTTCGGCATCTTTTAAACTTTAATTGCTTCAACACAGTATCTAGACAAGAATTCCGATCCTTGCTTGCACATGGTAATCTATAAATACTCCGCTTCAATTTGCACACAAATCCATTCTATCTTCTTTCACAATCTTCGTACAAATCTGGTTGTTCCAAAAAAACTTCCTGAGAAATGGGACTGTTTAAGTATGCACAAGTTACATCAATGTGATGTACAGACCACTGATTTTCAACGGCCAAAGGAATTAGCACCCTTATATTTTTCTTCCTTATTACGGAATTAAAGGTGTCCTCCCAGGAAAATCCCATTTGACTTTTAAATCCTTGAGCTACTATCTTTGCCTTATATCTCTCAACATTGGCATATTCATCATACTTAACCTTAAAGACCCACTTATTACGTTTTGATCTTTTGGCCTTTCGACTATTTCCCAAACTCCCAAATCCAACATCTGTTTGTACTCTATGTCCATGGTTTTTTTTCATTCTGCAGCATTCCTTACAAACATAGCTTTCTTTACACTACTAGGTTCAGCTATTTGATCCAAATTCATTTCATGATCACAATTAGTTAAGTTACAACTGCCACATCTTTTGGGTTTTCGTTCCCTACAACTTCTCCGTGGACTTAAAGCATTAACATTCTCACTCTCAGAGTCAATAGGATCACCTTATCATTCACTTCAACATTAACGTTATCACCTTCACCTTATCATTCACTTCAACATTAACGTTATCACCTTCATCTGAGTAACTTTGATAGGAGGAATCTTCCTTGTATTTTACTTCATACTTGAAAGGTAACATGTTTTCTTCAAATGTTACATGTAAGTCAATTCCTTTTTTACATGTTATACAGCCTGTATCCTTTGACGTTGGGTTCATAACCACTTAATACATGTTCAATTGCTCTTGGTTCAAGTTTGCCTTTATTCTGAGCTAACCATGCTGTACATCTGAATACACGCAATCTCCCTTTTCCATAGTGCTGCAGGCACACAGTAATTGTTGATGGCCTTAGATGAACACAAGTTTCTTATGACACAAGCAGTGTTTGCTGCTTCAGCCCAGAATCTATTTGGCATGCCAGATTCCTACAGCAAGCATCTTATCATATCGCCTATCACTCTATTGTATTTTTCTGCAATGCCATTTTGGTGATGTGAGTGAGGCACTGTGCCAGGGGCATATCCAAGATTTTTTTCGGGAGGGGCCTGACAGTTTATCACTAGGGCTCAGAAGTAGATGCCCTAACAATTCCTGAAAAATGACCTTAGATTTATGATAATATGACATGAAGAATTGAAAAAATTGCCTTAATATTTCTAAATACATATTTTTAAAAAGGAAATATACAGTAGTATATTCATAAATAATAATAAACAGAGGACAAGATTAAGGTATTTTATATTACTACTGTTCTTTAATATTATTTTTTCCATTATTGTTACGCTTACTATTTTAATGAATGCCTCTTTTCCTTAATTACGGTATTCATGAGGGTTACATGGACAGAATCATGCAGTTTTTGATTAAAAGTTACAGAGACAGTTTTACTTGTATTTAATTTTAGTTTGTTATTAGCTAACCATTGCTCTAGGTTCGAAGAAGCGTCATCTATTTTCACTTGTAAGTTGTTTTTGTTAGAATCATTAAGTATTATGTTTGTGTCATCAGAAAAACAGAACAGTTTCACCTTGAGGCATGTTTAGGGGGAGGTCATTAATATAAAGGAGAAAAAGAATTGATCCAAGTATTGAACCTTGGGGTACTCCTTATGTCTTTGTTGTGAAGTTTGATTTTGATGACCCAATTTGAATGACTTGTTTTCTATTGTCTAAGTACGAAGTGAACCAGTTCCCTGCTAAACCTCTTTTGGGAACCAGTTCCCAAAATGTAGTTTATCGATCAAAATTTTATTATTAACCGTATCAAATGCCTTACTAAGATCCTGAAATAGCCCTAGAGTTTGATTTTTGTTGTCTATCGCTTTAAGGATTGTCTCTGTGAATGATATTAGAGCATTATTGATCCCTTTACCCTTTCTGAATCAATATTGAGAACTGCAAAGTATATTAAAGTGTTCTAAGAAGGGAACTAATCTGTTGTACATCAATTTTTATAGAATTTTAGAGAATCCTGATAATAGTGATATAGGTCTATAGTTCTCAACATTTTGCTTGTCACCCTTTTTAAAAATTGGATAAACCTTTGCTACCTTGTAGATTTCTGGAAATTTCCCTGAGCACAATGATAAATTGCACATATCAGTGACAGGGATTAATAGAAAATCAGCACATTCTTTTATGACTGCACCTGGGATCTCATCAGTTCCACAGGTTAAGGTACTTTTTAAGTTTCTCATTATTTTCAAAATTTCATCTGAAGTTACTGGATTTAAGAAAATTGTGTTTTCATTGTATAGACCCTGAACAGTTGGTAAAAAATTCTGCTACTGGGGAGGCTAGATCTTTTGATACATTAGTGAAGTGACTGTTGAATGTCAAAGCTAACTGATGAGGGTTTTTTTTATGGATTGACTATTGTGTAATAGTTCAATCTTATTTGCCATGGGGTCTGATATCTTACCTGTTTCTCTTTTTACTACCTCCCAGATGGCTTTACCTTTATTGTCTGATTTCATGATGAAGTTCACATTATTGTTTGATTTTGCTTCATAGATAATTTTTTTCAAGATGAGGGAGTAAGTTTTGTAATGTGATTTAAGATTTAAATCATTTGTCAGTTGACATAATTTGTAGAGTTCCCTTTTCCTTTTACATGATGTTATGATTCCCTTTGTTATCCAGTTTCCTGTTTTGTTTTTTTATTTTTGGTAACAACTTTCTTAGTAAGAAATGCAATATTAAAGTAATGAGTTACAGTATTAATGAATTCAATGGATTTCTCATCTGAGTCTGATTTGTTGATTATCATATTCCAGTTTTCCCTTTGAAGCATGAATTTAAAGTAATCCATATTATTCTTATTAAAATTCCTTTTATAGGTTACTAATTTGTCTGATAATCTAGTTATATCATCTTACTGCATGTTTAACATAACTGCATTGAGGTATGAGATTCCTATTAAGTTCTCTACTGTAAATATGGATAAGTTGTTATCTATAATTATTTGGTCTAGGCAGGTTTGGGATGTAGCAGTTATGCGTGTAGAAGAGTGAACGGTTTCAGTTAAATTAAAGGAATGAATTAGTGATCTGAATTCAAGAACTGAATTATTATTATCTAGAAAATTTGTAATAAAATCCCCACACAAAATAAGTGGCTTGTTCTTGTTTTTTAATTCATGGAAAAGGGTTTCTAAGTTTTCAGGCAGTCTTCTGGGGAACTATAGATGCAGACTATTCATATAGAGAGATTTGGGCATTTTATTTCAGTTACTACATGTTCGAAGGTTTTTTCTTGATTCAGATAATATGTTTGCTGTTTCTCATAGTGAGGTATGCTTTCTTTTACAAATATTGCTGAAGCACAATTTTTTTAGTTAATGCGACTATATATAATAAATAAATAAATAAATAAAATTAGCCTAGACATCCCAAAGGGCAATGGCCTCCTGCGGATTGCAGGGCAAGCTCCTATACCTCTCGTTAGGTGAGCTAATCCTAGCGAGAGTTTTTGTGCATGATTGGATTGCTTCTGTATTTCCACTAGTCACTTGGGGTGGAGGTTTCTCCCATTTTCTTCCACTCTTTTCTATTCCTCGCTACTCGAGACCATAGTCTTCCTGATGATTTGATGAAGTCGTCCTCCCATCTGGTCTTTTGCCTCCCCACACTTCTCCAGCCTGTTCTGGGGTCCCAAATTGTAGCTTTTTGTGCCCATTTTCGTTGGTTCATTCGCATCACATGGCCTCCCCACCTCCATTTCAACTGTTCCGCTGTATTTGCCACATCCTTCATACCTGTTCTTTTCCTGATTTCTGTGTTGCGGATTTTGTCCTTTAATGAGATGTGGAGGATAAATCGCTCCATTTTGCGCTGGCATACCTGTAATGCTTGCCGCTGTTTTGCAGTAAGCGCCCATGTTTGGCACCCATAGAGCAGTACTGGAACCACACATTTCTCTAGGACCGCAGACTTCATTGCTGTCTTCAGTCTTTTGTCAGCCAGTAAGAACTTCAATGACCAAAACTTCTTCCACGCCAAGCCGATCCGTCTTTTGATTTCTTTTTCCATACAGTTACCAAACGAGATCATTTGTCCTAGATATATGTACTCTTGGGTGTACTTTAGATGTGTAGTGCCGATGTGGATAGGGGTTTCTTCTTTGTTGGTCATCACTTGAGTTTTTGTGGGGTTCATGTGCAATCCTGCCTCTTTGCTGGTAGCCTCCAGGTCTTTTAGCATTTCTTCTAGATCTTTTGCTGATTCTGCTAGCAGGATAATATCGTCTGTGAACCTGAGGTTTGTCAACCTGACACCATTGATGTTGATACCGTACTTGTCGTCCCAGTTGAGCTTTGCAAATTGGTTCTCTAATAGGCTAGTGA
This sequence comes from Ectobius pallidus, assembly GCA_964059195.1. NCBI lineage: Eukaryota > Metazoa > Arthropoda > Insecta > Blattodea > Ectobiidae > Ectobius > Ectobius pallidus. The sequence continues at coordinate 44,164,077 of CAXKWD010000008.1, forward strand.
AAAGTTTTGGGGATAGAGGGTCGCCTTGTTTGACTCCTCTTGCTAGACGGAACCACTCCCCATCTCTTTCTGTCCTCACTCTCGCTTGGCTTGTTCTGAACATTTGGGCTAGGAAGTTGATGTAAGTGGTTGGAACTCCCTGGTTCGTCAGCGCTCGAAGTACGCATTTGTGCTCCACTGAATCAAAGGCTTTATGGAAGTCAACAAAGGTGATATAGATTCCTTGATTAAATTCCTGTACTTTTTCGATTACTTGGTTGAGTGTCTGTAGATGGTCTGCTGTGCTATAGCCTGTTCTGAAGCCTGCCTGTTCCACTGGTTGGCATTCATCCAATCTGTTGGTCATTCTTTTTGTGAGAACTTTCATAAACATTTTGTATATGATTGGCATGAGGCTGATTGGCCTATAGTTGTTTATGTCATCTTTCTTGCCTTTTTTGTGTAACAGAATGATGGTGCTTTTTAGCCATTCCTTGGGGATTTCTTCGGTTTGGATTATTGCATTAAACAATTCTGTGATGGTTGGTATTAAGGTTTCTCCTCCCATTTTGATGTATTCGTTATAGATTTCGTCGTCACCTGGGCATTTTTCATTTTTTAATTCCTTGATTATTGATCTGATTTCACTGGGTATGATTGGTGGGATTTCTTCAATTTCTGAGGTTGCGGTTGCAGAGTATTGGTCTGGTGTGCTGTCTTTCAGAGTGCTAGTATATAGTTTTCTGTAGAATTTGGTGGCTTGAGCTGATATGTCTCCTCTGGTTGTCTGGCTTCTTCCTTCTGAATCCTTCACCCCCAGCATCCAGTGCTTGCCTTCTGACATCTGTTTTCTTATCTTCTTTATCGAGGTTACTTTGGAGAAATCTATGATATTCTGGATTATCTTTAACTTGTAATCTCTCAGGTCCTTTCTTATCTCCTTTTTTGTGTTCTTGTTTATTGTTGCATATTCTTGTTTTTTCTGTGGGTTGTCCTTCATACTCGTTTTTAACTGTCCCCTCCTTGCTATCATTTCCTGGGTCTCTTTCTTAAGCTTGTTCAGCTTTTGTTCCTTTTTGTTTGAGATTTTGGAGTTCTCCACTGCGTGTGTAATGCATTTTACTAAATCGTCATATTGTCTTTGTGTTGTTTGCGTCTTTTCTTTCTCGATCATTCCTATTCTAGTTTTCAGTTCTTGGCTGAATCTTGTTGCATTGATTGTTTCTGGTTTTGGTCTCTTTGTCTTGATAGTTATTCTTATGCGTACCATTCTATGGTCTATGTCGAATTTTATTCCATTGACTACTTGGGTATCTTTCACCTCTTTCAGTTGGTTGGTGAGAATGAAGTCAATTTCGTTCTTTGTGATGCCATTGGGAGCTATCCATGTCCACTTGCTTGATAGGTTTTTCCTGAAGAATGTGTTGGTGATTTTTAACCTATTTCTCTGTGCGAACTGGATCAGTTTCTCTCCCCTTTCATTACGACTGCCGTATCCATATGGACCCATTGGCTCCTCTTCATCGAATTCTCTGTGTCCCACTTTACTGTTGAAATCTCCCATCACTATTACCCTTTCTGCTTGGTATTTGGCTACTGTCTCATCTAGGAGATCATAGAAGTGTTCGTTTTCTTCCTCTGGTCTCTCCCCTGTGGGGGCATATACTTGTATTATAGTTAATGTCCTGCCATCGATGTTCATGGATAGTATTGCAATTCTGTCTGATATTCCCTTTATTTCTGTTATATGTTGTATCAGATGCTGTTTGATTAAGAAACCTATGCCTCTCTGTCCTTTGCACTCTCCTATATAACTGAAGATGTCCCCGTTTGGCTGTTCTATTATGGCTTCACCGTAAATACGGGTCTCACAGAGCCCCAGTACGTCAAACTTTATAGTTTTTAGTGCATTTTCCAGTTCTAGTTTTCTTTCTTCTGAACTTAGTGATCTCACGTTTAATGTTGCTATTATTAGTTCTGTTTGGTTATTCTTGGGCGGGACTGTATCGTTCGTCACATTTCGAGGGCTAGTGTTTAGTTTTTTGACTTCATCTCTTCCCATGTGGTCCACTTTCCGTTCAGCCAGACTTTTTGGTACCCGACCCTTCCTTCGGCATTTCCGTTTTCTCTTTCTGTTCTTGCTCTTTTGCGTAGTTCAGCCTGTATTTCTCTTTCTCCTCTAGTCAGGTCGCTGTCAATGTAGGTATCCTGCCCTTTTAGTTTGGATTTGTTTGTTAATATTTTTATCTTATCTTTAAAGTTCTTGCAGATTACTCTTACAACTCCTCTTTGATTCTTGTCATGACCCACATATACTACTCCTTCAAGCTTTATATTTTGGTCAATTTTGTTTAGGATCTCTTTGGTTTTTGTGCTAAGTTCATCTTTTGTGAGGCTTTCCCCTTTCAGCTCTTTATATTTTATTATTAGATTGTTCTTCTTATCTTTTTTAGTTCTTTGTTCTTCACGCTGTTCCAGGTTTATGATTTTCTCAGTGAGCTCCTTAATTTTTTCTTGTGTTTTGTTGTCCGAGTTGGAGATTCTTGTTTCAATTGCATTGGTTCTTTCGTCCCATCTGTCGTCTCGCTTTTTTTTAGTTCCTCTTTTATGGATTGTATTTCATTTCTGGTTTCGTTTTTCAGCTCTTCGTTTTGTTTTTTCAAGTCTTTTAGTTCTGTCATGATTATTGAGAACATTTCTTTGACTTCTTGGTTTGTGATAGTCTCCTTTTTCTTTAGTTTTGTGCCATGTGTTTGAGTCTCTGTTGAGCTGTCTGACTCCGAATTGCAGCAAGTCGATCGTTTGTTTGTGTGTCGTTTATTTGATTCCCTCTTGTTTGAGGACATTTTGGTATTCTGTTGTTTTATCTGTCGCTCCCGCCTTTGGCGTGATTTAATTCTCTTTGGTTTGTGCTCTCTGGCCTGTGCGTCACTTCCGGTTACGATGTTCGCTTTTGCAGGGCAGCCAACTGTTGGTGGTATGTTTAGCTTGGTTCGTACTTAACCTCACTCTTGATGAGGGTGTTTTTGTTTTTGACCAGGCTTAGTTAGTTATGTAACCTGACTGATACTATTATTTTCTTTGCTTAATTTTATCTTCACCGTTCGTGTATTTGTGTCTTTCAGGGTCTTACCTTGGCTATATGTACTGTAGTTCTCTTTTTACTTAAGCGACAATCACCACCGCGTCCGCGTTACTTTAAGAGTATATCCCTCATATACCCTTGCAATTTTAAAATTTTTTATGTGAAAGGAATTTAATTATTTTTCATTTAACCAATGCTCTGTACAGCAGAGGACATCTAAATCTTGATATTCAATGCTGAGTAATACTTCTAAATCATCCACTTTGTTTCTGATACATTGAAAATTTGGATGCATTATTGAAATTTTTAATGAGCTGTCATTATTACCAAAAGTCTTAATCATACCATGAGCAGGAGTTCTGTAATTAGGCCTACTTACCCTGACAAGTTCCGTTGTCTCCTTTTGAGAGGTGCAGTCCGGCATAAAAAATCTTGGAGATGAATTGGAGCTCGCTGCGTTCGTCCTGATGATCTAGTAGTGCTCTCGATGATTGGCCTGCTGCGCTGCACTGGTTGGACTGCTTCATTCTGTTGTTCATTGCTTCTGCATGGTAGCACAGTAGGTAAAGTGATAGGCGTGTCAATTTTCTCCTTGCCAAGTAACATCATTTCCAGCACAGTTAAGACTTTCCTACCCATTTCTTCTTTCCCTTTAGCATTCATATGTAGTCCATGCTGTGTGAATCGGTCTCTGTTAAGTTCGGTATCAATAGTAAAAAAAAAAAAAATTAAGTAAAATAAATTATATATAAAAAAACTATCTTTACATGAACTTGTGTTTTCATTATTTTCTTTTAATTTTCTATTGTACGTCTGAACCTCTGCATTTTCTATCGAAATTTTGTGGTACACTTAACAGGACAAGGTTTGTATGTGTGTTGCTTAGCACAAAATCTCTGATGTTTTGAAGTCCTTCCATTAGTTTATATCCTCTTATATTGTTTGTGCCTCCCCAAAGAACTACCACATCTTTCTTGGTCATCTTCTGTATCTCACTTTGGGCTGTTTGTGTTATTTGAGATAGTGTTGCTCCAGGTTTCACATATCCACTTACACCCGCTTCGATTTTGTTTTTGAGGTTATGTGTAAGCTGTAATGCAATGCCCCTGCAATGGATATCTCCTACCACTAGAACTTTACTTTCTTTGGTACTCCTGTGTTGAATGACATGTGAACAAGTGAGTTTAAGTACACTTGGTACTCCTGTGTTGAATGACATGTGAACAAATGAGGTTAAGTACACATGTTACTATAGCAATAATAATAATAATAATAATAATAATAATAATAATAATAATAATAATAATAATAATAATAATAATAATAATAATAATAATAATAATAATAATAACCCGTGTGGGGTAGCTAGCCCCCCATCGGGCGCCTCCCCAGGTGGCGGATAGGGGGATGCCTACCAGATATGGGTGGTACCGGGGAAATGAAATACCCGGGGTGGACCAAAGCTAGCAATATAAGCAGCGTCTGTTCCCAAAGTGGGCGGCTGCTAAGGCGTCTGTTACCCAGAGGGTCGGCCTATAACCTAAAACCTGGCAGATAGGTATAAAATGCACACTACCCAAAATGGAGATGACAAATGAGATTGCCTCGGAACAAGGAGGAGCCCGACGGGTGAGGACTGACCGAAGAGGCTCCGAGGATCCCCAGTCCTCCGTTTCGGGAGATGGAGCAAGTGGCATCTCCCGGCGGCATGGAAGACCTACCACAAGAAGACCACTGGATACAGGAACAACTTCCCCACCTGCTGAAGGTGTTTCCCAGGGAGGTAACCCTCTGTTACCTGAGACCACCCAAGCGGGCCGTAGGAGAGTACGCATGCAATGGACATATGAAGTGAACACATTTATAATGCATGCATACTACAAAATTACTAAATTGGAAACAGACATGACAGGATATAGGGATACATTATGTGAGCAGTTTTCAATTCAGTATCCACACGTTCCAGTAACAGCACAACGATTAGCAGATCAGAGGCGGACAATAGTGAAGAATAATCTTTTGTCCTCAGAAATAATTAATCAAATTAAGACCCGAGTAGCAAGAGAATTACAGTTAGAGGATACGAGAGATGGTGATAATGTTTTAAAAGAGTTTGAACAGCCCCCACCCAGTTCAACTGAGCTGGTTCATGAAGAAGGAGATAATAGTACAGAATTAGATCTAATGATTACAAATGGTTCAGCCGATCCAGCACAGGAGCAGGCACCCAAGCAAGACACAGAGACTAGGGGTGAGGAAAATATATCTGATATGGTTGCAAATTTGTTTACTGCTGCTATGCTTAAGTTTGAGGGTACAGATCCTACAAAAAGACCAAGTATACCTAAACAGAACACTATTGTGTTACCAAGGTATTTAGAAGTGGTAGACTCTTTTGAATCCCTACATACATTAGTGTATTGTGCTGCTATTGCGACGGTGGAAAGTAATGGAAGTAAAATCGTATATGAAAATGGAGAAGGGGTAAAGGGACAAAGTAAGAGTGCTAAAAGTCAGCCGTTTTGGTTGAGAAGACTAAGCAAGAAGGTAGAAGATTTGAGAGCAGATATTGCTAGATTAATAGAGTTTAACAGAGGCAATCCCAGTAGAAGGTTGAGAAATAAGGCACAACAGATAATGAAAAAATATGCAGTCCACACTAGGTATGATCCCATAAATAAAACAATTGAAGAAGTGTTGGATACTTTGAAACAGAAGCTTGCTTCTTACAAAACACGGATTACTAGATACCATAAATCAAATAAGAGAAAGATGCAAAATGATTTATTTAGAAAGAATGAAAAGAAATTTTATAGAAATTTAAAAAGTGATAGTGTAGCAGAAATTGAGGGTGATCGGCCAGGACGAGAAGAAGTAGCGGCCTTTTGGTCATCTATATGGTCGAAACCAGCAGATCACAATAACGGGGGAAGGTGGTTACAAGCTGAAAGGAAACACTTAGATTCACTTGAGCCTATGAAAAATCCACAAATAACCTTAGAATTACTGCAAACAGTGCTTGGTTCCGCCCACAACTGGAAAAGTCCAGGTAATGATGGAATCCAAAATTACTGGTATAAAAAATTAACAGTAATTCATCCACAACTTGTTAATCACTTTAATAGATTTCTTGAACATCCTGAAGAAGTCCCAGGCTTTATGATGGAAGGAATAACCTACCTGTTACCTAAAGGAAAACCCTCTGCTGATCCCTCCAAGTACAGACCCATAACCTGTTTACAGACAGTATACAAATTGTTGACTGCTTGTATTGCTCAGATGCTGACGGCTTATGTTGAGGAGTATGGATTATTGGCCGAGGAGCAAAAAGGGTGCAGAAAGGGAATGAAGGGCTGTAAGGAACAATTAATTATAGACTCTGTGATACTAAAGGAAGTGTATAAGAAGAAGAGAAACATGTCTAGTTGTTTTATAGACTACCAAAAGGCTTATGATTCTGTACCCCACTCGTGGCTAATAGAAGTACTCAAACTTTATAAAATTCATCCAACAATAATAACATGTCTTAAAAAAGTAATGCAGCAGTGGAAAACAAAGTTGATTCTGTGAAGTAAACAACTACCAATAGAAATAAATATTCACAGAGGAATATTCCAAGGGGACTCTCTTAGTCCACTTTGGTTTTGCTTAGCACTCAATCCACTATCTAATTTGCTGAATAAAGGTAACAGAGGATGTGAAATAAACCGAGGGGGCCATAGGATCTCCCATCTTCTTTACATGGACGATCTGAAGGTGTACGCTCCCTCAGCCATTCAATTAAATCAGATCATTCAGGAAGTAGAGCAGTTTTCAAGTGACATTCAAATGAAATTCGGATTAGATAAATGTAAAACTGTACATGTAAGGAAACAATCAATACAAACATGTGGTATTGAAAGTGACCAGGGGTTTATCACAGGAATGACTGAACAGGAGACATATAAATATCTGGGGTTTGAGCAATCAAAATTGATAGACCATTCATTTATTAAAGAGCTATTAACGAAGGAGTTTTCTTTCCGCCTTAAGCAATTGTGCAACACTGAACTTAATAGCAAGAATCTTACCAAAGCTGTGAATACACTAGCCATACCTGTTCTGACTTATTCTTTTGGGATAATTAGATGGTCTAAGACAGAATTGGAAGGCTTACAAAGAAAAATTAGAACGGAGTTCACACAGTATAGGAAACACCATCCGAAGTCAAGCTCTATCAGGATGAACCTCCCTCGAGGGGAGGGGGGCGTGGCATTATTGATATAATTAACCTATGCAACAAGCAGAAAGCCTCTCTCAGAGCATATTTCCACCAAAGGATGGAGAGTTCTGCCCTACATCATAGCATATGCTATACTGATAACAATCACACGCCACTAAACCTATCAAATAGGCTTGATCAGCAAGCAGAAAGAATTGTTTCGGTCCAAGAGAGGATAGACCAGTGGAAGGCTATGAGCCTACATGGTCGACACCCTAATGACCTTAGTAGCCTTGAAGTCGACAAAGAGTCGTCGAACGCTTGTCTCCGGCATGGGGAACTCTTCCCTGAGACTGAGGGATTCATTATCGCCATACAGGATCAGGTTATTAGCACAAAAAACTATCAAAAGTATATAATGAAAAATAGGGCTGTGATTGATGACGAGTGTAGAAGGTGTAGAGCTGCTCCGGAGACTATACAGCATATAACTGGGGCTTGTAGCTCTCTCACCCAGTTTGAGTACCTTCACCGCCATAACCAGGTGGCAAGGATAGTACATCAGGCGCTCGCCTTCAAATGCAAACTAGCAGAGACAACTGTCCCATATTACAAATATGAACCTAGCCCGGTGCTTGAATCAACGGAATATAAAATATATTATGATCGGTCAATAATCACCGATCGAACTATACCCAATAATAGACCAGACATAGTTCTTCAGAACAAGCAAGCCAATACAGCTTATATCATAGATATTACAATCCCAAATACCCACAATCTACAGAGAGCTAATCAAGAGAAATTCTATAAATATTCGGAGTTGAGATTTGAGTTGATGAGACTGTGGTCTTTGACTAATGTTGACATAGTTCCAATTGTAATATCAACTACAGGAGTTATCCCTGTATCCCTTCATAGTAATATCAAGAAGTTAGATCTAGATAAAAATATTTACATTAAAATGCAAAAAGCGGTGCTTATTAATACCGCCCGTATTGTTAGGAAGTTCTTGGGCAAGTGAGTGTGCTTGGTTGACCCGTACCTCACTTAGTGCCAGTCTTAAAAGCTGAGATTTATAAATGAATAAAAGATAATAATAATAATAATTTTATTTTCTTGTCATTAAACCATTTAGGCAATAGACAAAGTCAGGAGTAGAAAGATTACATACAACAACACAAATTGTATACATAATTCACAACCAATTTTACAATATAAGTGAAATTACTACATTAAGTTTCTTGTACATTTACTAACTATTACTAACTATAAATTCTTAAAGTCATATTCGAAATATTCATTAACAGTATAAAATGGGTTGTCAACGAGAAATTTTTTAAGAATAACTTATATTTAGATAAATTAAATAAATAAATAAGAATTTTATTGTCGTTAAACCCCTTCGTTACTAGACAAAGCAAGGACCACAATCTAGACTTAACCCACTATGTACAAATAATTTCCATGCACCGGTTTTAGTGATATTTGGGAATTTCACGTTGTGCTTGGACAACGACGCATTAACAAAAAATTATTTAACGGATGTATAAAAGTTTCTGCATCCATTTACTGAACGGTATTTCACCTTCGGCTTTATGGATTCATACAGAATTTCCGAATCCCAAGTACAAAAGGTATCGGGGACACCACGGAGGAGAGGAAGGAGGAGCATCCCTCGAATAACCCTTACAAGCGAGACCAGGAACGCAACTTGCATGCCAAGAAAAATGATAATATGAAATTACTGCTTTGGAATATAGACGGACTAAAAGTGCTTTGAAAGAGTTACCTATAAACCCGATTCCAGACTTTGATATCTCCATCCTAACAGAAACCGTGCTAACAATCGAAGCAGAGATCCCAGGCCTCTACGCAGTCCACGCATTAGCGAAAGCAAACCAAATGAGCAGACCATCAGGGGAGTATCCTTCTACTACAATGGAAAGATGGGAAAACCAAAGTACATATTACCGAAGGATAATACTACCATAGTCAAACTGAAAATCCTCACATTCATAGGAATGTACCTTAGCCCGGCTATGACAATCAATGATGCCATCGAAACCATAGCACAAGCACTGTCCCATACAGAACCCGAGGAAAATATAATACTGGCTGGAGATCTCAATTGCCGAATTGATAAACCAGACCTCAGAAGTAGAACCATACTGGGTGCATTAGAAGAGGAGGGTTTCACTCTCACGAATAAGCCAATGGACTACACTTACTTCGCGCCCAATGGCACAAGCACAATTGACCTAATACTGCACAGACTAACGCATAAGAATCTCCACATAACTTATAGAAACGGCCAAGGGCAGGTGCCACCTATAGGAAACATATATCAATAGGAGCAAACATATACGCCACTGGCATGGACACCCGCAACCAAAAAGAATCAGAAAACAAGAAAGCACGGAAACTAACTGGGAAGAAAATCGCAGAAGACTCAGAGATACAAGAAATAAATGAGCTGATAGACAAAAACAACCTTGGCGATGCCCTGGAACGAATCGCCGACATTATCGACATAGCCAACTTACGCTGCACGCCCAGGAAGCCGAAAAAATGGTTTAACAGAGAATGCTACGAAGCACGAAGTAAGACACTCAAGGCATTACAACTCCTAAAATCTGCACGCACCAAGGAGAACATCCTCTTCTTTGTGGAGAAACGCAGAAGATACAAGAAGCTGTTAAAGACAACAAATTACATAGAACAAGAAGCAAGGAATGCGGCAGAAGAAGCAATAAGAAACCCATTTTCAGCCCAAACGAAGCATTCGACCGCACTCGCCAAGGGAATTCATATAGAAGATCGGGAACAACACTTCTCGCACCTTCTTAACTCCAAACAAGCTTGCTCGGCTCATAAAAGCGCTTCGCCCAACCTGCTCAGTCAAATGTAGGTCAATGCAGAAACGGTCACCAAAGAGGAAGTAAAAGAAGTCATCGCAGGCATGCGTAATGGAAAAGCAAGCGGCCCAGATGGAATATACCCTGAACACATAAAGCAGTCGACAGAAGCCCTCCTGGACACATGGACCTCCTTAATAAACAGATGCATAAAAACTGGCAACATACCAGAGAGATGGAGGCACTCTGAAATCAAAACATTGTACAAAGGCAAAGGAGACACCAGAGATCCAAATTCATACAGAGGGATAGCACTGGAGAATACAGGCTTCAAAATCCTCACGACGATTCTAAATACAAGGCTGTTGAAGGGAATGGACCCACACATACATGAAGAACAGTTTGGATTCAGGAAAGGCAAGAACACACTCCAAGCAGTAAACACTCTGATAAACGCAATAGAAGACTCGATACAGCTGCCGAAAGAGAAACTTCACTGTGTGTTTATAGACTACACCAAAGCCTTCGACATGCTGGACCGAGACATAGTGATGAAGAAGCTTGAAGCTCTAACCACTCAAGACAATCCAGAAACCAAACTCATACGCAGCATCCTAGCCTACAACATAGTCACCATCAATGACTCAATGACCTCTTCTGAAAAAATCAGACAGACAAATGGAATTCTACAAGGGGATCTAATCAGCCCATTACTAGTCAACGTGGCAACATCCGACATCACTGATGCAATCTGGCAGCATTCCAAGGAAACCACACTTCTCATGTATGCAGACGACATGGCCCTATTCTCCCCAAACTGGCATGACCTGAAGTGCGCCCTAGACGCCCTAACATACTGGGCTGACAGAAACCACTTCTCTGTAAACAGAAAAAAAACAGTCCAAATGACTTTCAGAAAAGGTGGAAGACCCAAGCCAGAGCACACATTAACCTACAAAGGTGAACCACTTGAAATTGTCAACTCCTTCAAGTACCTAGGAGTCACGCTACAGACGTCTGCAAGTTCCTTCAGAATACACATCCAAGACAGAACTCAGCAGCAATCAGAGCCATATACACAATCAAGAACATCACCGCCTTATCACTTGAAACGGCCTTATTCCTATTCCAAGCCAAAATCGTCCCAATTCTCAGCTATGGACTAGAGATAATCTGGGAAAAATTCAGTGTAAACGATCTAAACGCATTAAAGAAGGTGAAAGCGCGCTTTCTAAAAGCCTCTCTTAGAATTTCAAAATACGCGCCCTCTAGACTTGCATATGTCCTTGCTAGGGAAACTTTTATCCTGGAAGACATTAAGATAAAAATGGCCCTACCATCGACGCCAAATTGGACCCGCGCCCTGGCAGAGAGGAAAGAAAAACAAGAGGATATATGGCTTGAATTCTACGGCACGGAGGCTATGATCGACAGAAACTGGACCCGGCCGAACCAGGAATTAAGGCGCCTGCTAACAAGCCTAGCTATCCATGGCTACCACCACAAAATTTGCAAGAATACACGGTATCACGCCCCCGACTGCGACTGTGTGTGCATACTGTGTGATGGATTTTGTGACAGATACCACACACTCAAGTGCCAAAAGCGAGTGAAATCCTTAAAGGAATACATCCAAAACTAATTGATTCCTCTAAACCATTATTTACGCATGTTTATACGCACTTCCATTCATTCAAAAGGTATCGAGATTGATAATTCACCAGATATTATGAATTCTAGTATAGTTTGTAACAATATGGTAGCACTGTATGAATCGCAGTACCGTTGAGCGTTAATTTGACAAATGAAGACAATTGAAGTGGTGGAAAACAAACAGGGCGCTCTCAACAGAATATAATTGTATCAAAGTGTCAAATTACACGAAATAATCCTTACACGCTCATTGAGACAAACAAAAATACATGAACATTTATTAATTATAGTGACAAATAGTGACACAAGTAGAAAACACACGAAAGTTATACCTAGCAGGAAATGCCTGACCTAACCTAAATCTAACCTAACTCTTGCTACGGGTTGCATGTTTCAACAGAATTTTTAACTGAAGTTTATGATATGTAGAAAAATATATTCCTGGCAAGGAATAAATTTTTATTTGATGAGCTGGGAGAATTTTTTGATGAGAAGGCGAAATCCCCCATCCTCCCATTAATTTGAACCCTTCTAATATCTACAAATTTCTGTAAAAAGCCCAGCTATTACAGAAGAGTCTGTATAGTTTTCCTGCACTGCTGTCATGTGTTTCCAAACATAAACAATCATCTAGTAACCACCGCCATGACAATGAAAAATTCTAAGATTTCAGCGCTTACAGTGGACCAACTGGTTAGACAGTGAACTTATGAGGTGAATGATATGCATCATTCCTGGTTAACTCTGGTGAGTACATTCGTTTAATATTCATGCATTAAATTATTTTGTTTGCTGTGCACCTTTATTTACATTAATGGCACTCACCATATGCATAGTTAATCTGTTGGCTTAGTTTGATTTAATTAGGCTTTTAAAATCTGTTTTTTCTGCCTCAGCGCATTTACCCCAGGACCGTATGAATGTGAGATGGATGCATGTTCTCAAAATTACATTTTTACAATAGTTCATCATATACACTCAGGTTATTAAAGATTTTTTTTAAGATTATTATTTTATTGTAAGAAACCCCGAGCAAAGCTTACCTTAAGGGGCTATATACAAATAACTTAAAAATTACAAGATCAATTTACAAATAATCTATTACAAATATCTATTGACGTGTAATCGTACCGGTAGCGATAGTACGATACCTCAAAATATTATTTCTTCCTGTGAATTCGGCTTTCCCCTTGAGAAAAGCTAAGCTCTTGAAAAATCAGCTTTTCCTTTGTAGATCAAGTCTAGTGCTGTGCTGTAGTCTGGATGAGGATGGTCAATAAGTACAATATATTTACGCAATGAATAACAAAAGAATGCTGTAGTTTATTTCCAATTAACATATACAGTAGTTGTAGTCTGTTCGACGTTCAAGTTTATATTCCCAATTAATCACAAAAATCCAGAGTTTTTATACCAAATAATACGTGACAAAGCAACATATTTTCTGTGTGGGTAGAGAGACTGAGGAAGCTTAACCTTTATCTCAGCAATAAAAATGCTTGTATAATTAGTATTATTGTCTTAAAATTAACATTAAGGAAAGAAATGATGAGTTGTGTCTGCTGATAAGCGATATTATGTCTTAAGTTTCATTCTCCTTCCTGGTGATACAAGAGCAGTGGCGGCTATTCAGGGGAAGTAGGTGAAGTAGCACTTCACCAGTATTTTTCCTTTACAATACGTATTTTTAAAGTTTATTTTCCATATCACGAATGTTCGTTTTTACTATAATGTATTTCTACAATTTTGAATTTCCCGCCACGACTGGTGTCAACGCTAGGAGGCAGTGTGCTCCCAAGTCCTCTGCCCTCCTAGCATTGAAGCTGAAGCCTTACCAGATGCATGGGTAGTCTGTTCCACTAAAAATGAGGGCGTGGGCTCATGGAAACCAGCAGTTTTCTCGCTTATCCCACTGTCCTCTTGCTGAGGAGATCAGACTACCCGTGAAGCTGTCCAACAGTTATCTCAGTCTCCACCAGACTTCTCTGTAAAGAAGTCACGTGATATTTTCAGAGGCCGCACGTGTACAGACATTGTCGCTGGCAGTATCCCACACCGTGGCTTTGAGGAAGAACTGTTTCGGCCATGAATCCTCAATATGAACTTTTAAAATGTGGACGTCCCACGGAAATTCTAGGGTTACGTGGTACAAAAGAAGTGAAAAATATAGGTAAATGCTACAATATTACTTCAAACCTTCGTGGTTTAAAGAATTTCCATGGTTGTGCTCTTCTCCAGCTCTGCAGAAATTGTTTTGTTGGCCATGCTTGCTTCTTAGCAATAAAAGCAACGTTTGGAATAGAGAAGGATATGCTGGCTTATTGAATATGACACGATCGTTACGTAAACACTAAGATTCGGCAGAGCACATCAAGTGTCAGGTAGATTTTAAAACTTTAGAGAAAAATCTAAATACAATTTCAGAAGCTCTGCAGAAAAATGCCAGATTGTACACGGCGCAGTACAATGAAAACGTGCATACAAGACATAGGTGAGTTCAGTTTTTAACATAAGCATGTGACATTTTTTCTCTTCACCTAATTTTTCGGCCACGAGCCGCCACTGTACAAGAGATGCGGAAGCCACTTGCATACCGATCAATGCGTGCAATACTGGCACTATTACATTGCGTTTGACTTTATATTATAATTCTATCACAAAACTTTTACTTGTAATTCTCCAAAATAAAATTATTACAAAAATTTATCTATATTATTCTTTTATATAACACCCTTACACGACACTTCCCTCCTTAAAAAAAAAGTTTGAGGTTATTGTACCTCGAATCTTTTTAAATCTTTACTTCTGACCAATGAGGTTGTCGTTTGGAAGTTAAAACAGTATCACTGGACGTGGTTGCTTCTTCCTCTCTCTTTACAAACATATTTTCTACATTCTCATTTGTTTTTGTTTTAGAAAAAGATGAAATAGTTGACAATTCTATTTCATTTACATGTTTTGACAATTCTTGCTCATTTTTATCATTTTTCTGCTGGTCACATTTTTTACAAAAATCATTCATACAAAGATTAGGTTGCATTGCATGAAAATTTGTTAATGTATATGATCTACATTTGTTACTATAACAACACAATAAAATCTATAAAATTATTATGCCTATTACAATATAAAATACAACCATATAGAATCAAAATAGATTCTATCATTTTCTTCCATCATTTTCATTCGTTCTTCTTTCATAAGCATGGTTAATTCATCCATGCGATAACTTGTATATTTTAGGTCCTCTAAATTGGATAGGATATTAGGAAATGGCAATTCAATTGATTTACGAACCATAAGTTCCTGGGTTGGTAAATCAATACAACATGACGTATTTAATGAAGCAATTGGAATCACATCATATTGTGAATTATTATAAGTTTTCTTTTGAAGGGGGTAAATTATCCCAGAGGCTGTGACGCCTTTACAATTTTCTGATAACATCATTTTACCTCGTCCCTTTAACTTCTGAACATACTTTTTATTCATACATATTCCTGGGAATATTTCATCTTTAAATGTTACATATAACCATTCATTGCTACCAGATAATGGTATCCATAAGATACTACTTATTGGAAAATATTTGATTGACTTTGAACATACTTCTGGTACTTTTTGTGTAGAAGGATGTATAAGTGTAGATACACACTCTTTTTCTGGTATGTAATTATATATCGGTACGTTCTCTTTGCAAACATATGTTAAAGCATTGGGTTTTTTACACTGTGTAAACTTATCTGATGGTAAGTATGCATATTTAGATTTTAATTGATCTAATACAATGTATTCTTGATTTGCTTGAATATATTGAGCTGTAAGGTTACTATCCATAACCATTGGAAAAGGAATAATATGAAAAACATGAAAACGAGATTGATCTAGTAAAGGTTCTCGAATCACATATACTAATTTATTTTCTTGAAAATAAATAACTGGTTCTAATATTTTAATAGCTTGACTTGGTACAAAAGGAGGTATTATATATTCATGTGGTCCTATATCATGTAATATAGCATTGACCTTTTGATAAGTTATAATTTGTGGTTGAATAACTCCCGATTGAGCATGTAGATATGCTTCAATTAATAAATCGAAACTATGTTGACATTCGTTTAATCCTATTTCTATATGCCTTACTTGGTTGTTTAACATGGCTACTATTTCATTCTTATATTTGCTGTTAGCAAAAGCTACTGAAATATTATTTTGAAATGCATTAAATTGTGTTTCTAATTCCATCTCATTTCTCGTTAATTGTGTTACCGAAGTATTTAATGCAAAAATAGCGGATTTCACTATTGACATTTGTTCATTATTTAATTGCAATATATTTTCATTTCTAGACTTTAAAGTTCTAATTTTCTCAGTGTATTTTTTCAATTCTTTTTCTTTAGCTGTTCCAAATAATATTCTATGTATTTCTCCTACAAAACCAAAAATAGCTCTTTTATTTCTGTGTGTATTGTAAGGAATGTTTGCCATTTCACTAAAAACTTTAATTAATCTATTTATTAATATTCTTTTTGAATCAAAATAAAATAAACTTTGATCACAATCTGTAAAACTGTACCATGGTTGATCTGACATAAGTTTACATTTCTTACGAAAATCTCTTAATTGTGTTTTTGTACCTTGCCATACATTTAGGATTTGTTCTATATCCACGTAAGTTATTATTTCCCATTGCAATGGTGAAAACCAAAGTTCTCCTAATTGATCAAAATAAACTCCTGTTTGACCTTGGATAGTTGACATTTGTATTTCTGGTTGTTCTTCAGGTATCATTGTTGAATGGCTTATTGTAATATCCTTTTCAGGATTAGGTCTTAAATGTACTAAACTTGTATTTAACAGACAAACCAATAACAGTAGAGAGATGTATCTATTCATTTTGGCACGAACCTGTAACATAAGATTTCGTCCTATTAATGTGTGTTTGCATTAACTTCTTACCATTAGTTCCCACCTTTATTAGCTCTAGGTTGGTCCCTTTAATGGCTTTTATCTGGAATGGTCCAATCCATATTGGATCCAACTTCCGTCTTTGCTCCTTTTGAACAAAAACCTGGTCTCCCAACTTATACTCTGGTGAACGTTGTTCCCTTACAACATGGTCACCCATCGTTTTCTCTTTGAACGTGCACGTTCTTAACTTTTACTTACTGTTTTCTCTTTACTCTTTATTAGATTATTCCTAACATCTTCCCAAGTATGTTGGAATTTCTGTTTTACTTCACGAACATAGTCATCGTAATTATATACTATTTCTGGCATTCTCTGTAAAACACCCGGTAGGTTAGCTTTCCTGCCGAACATAACTTCATAAGGGGAATATTTTGAGTTTGTGTGAGGAGTAGTATTGTATGTAAACACTGCGAAAGGAACCCACATGTCCCATTCATCTTGTCTATTATTACAAAAACATCTTAAATACTCAACTAGTACTTTATGCGATCTCTCTAAACTACCGTTTGACTCTGGATGGTAAACGCCAGTTTTCACTTTTTCTTTCTTTAATAACTTACAAAGTCTTTTCATTAGTTCTCCCATGAACTGCGAACCTTGATCTGTAAGGATTACGTCTGGAATTCCAAATTTCAAAATAATTTCGTTCACTAAGGCTTGTGATACCGTCTCGGCTGTTTGATCTGGAATCGGTACACCTACATTGTATTTACTGAGATTATCCTGACAGGTGAGCAAATATTTATTTCCTTGCTCTGTGGAACAAAATGGACTTACAAGATCTAATGCTATTTTATTCCAAGGAAAATACTTGTATCTGTTTGTTCGAATGGTAACTTCACTTTTGGAGTTATATGTTTATTTACTTGACAAATAGGACAATTCCTAATATAATTTTCTACATCATGAAACATGTTCTCCCAATTACAATATAATTTAATTCTTTCATATGTTCTCTGTATGCCCATGTGCCCTCCAATGGGACACTCATGCATCTCCTTTAAAATTCTTAATTTTCTTTCAGGTGAAATTGAATCGGTAGTTAATGAATATGAAGGTACTGACTGATCGTCTACGTCTGCAAATGTTGGTGCTAAAGTTATTCTGCTTAATGCATCAGCATTTTCTGTTGCTTACCTGCACGGTGCACAATTTCATAATCATACTCTTCTAAAAGTATTCTCCATCTGAGAACACGAGATCCTGGGTCACGTACATTCATCATCCATTTTAATGGTTTATGATCTGTGACTAAGAAATTTTCTACCTAGTAGATATGTCCTGAAATGTTTACATGACCACATTATTGCAAGTAATTCAAGATCAGTTGTACTGTAATTTTGCTCTACTTGATTAAGTATTCGACTGGCATATGCTACCGGTCTAACTTGCCCTAATGTACCTTGACTAAGTATACTCCCAATGGCTATCGTGCTCGCGTCCGTGGTAAGGATAAAAGCTGACTAAAATCCGGAAACTGCAATACCGGTTCTGTCATTAAACAATTACGTAGCGTTTCAAAAGCTTCTTGTTGTTTTTCTGTCCATTCCCATGCTTTTTATTTCTTTAAAAGTTCATTTAAAGGCTTTGCTAATATTCCAAAATTAGGGATGAATTTCCTATAATAACCTACTAAACCTAAAAATCCTTTTACTTCTGTTACGTTTTTGGGAATTGGAAATTCCTTGTTTGCTCTGATTTTTTCTTGATCAGGCGATACACCGTCTTGAGTAATTAAATGACCAAGGTATTTCAATTCAGTTTTCAAAAACTCGCATTTGTCTGGTTCCAGCTGCACCCTATATTCTCTCAATTTAGTAAAAATCTCTATTAATTTATTATTATGTTCTTCTAAAGTCTCTCCTATTACAATGATATCATCTAAGTACACAAATGATCTAGAGCCTATGGCTTCTGCCAAAACCGTGTTAATAGCCCTTTGAAAGGTTGCTGGTTCGGAGGATAGGCCAAATGGCATTTTCAAAATTTCAAAATGGCCTAATCGTGTGCTGAATCCTGTCTTATGTCTGTCTTCTTCCGCCAAGGGAATTTGCCAGTAACTGCTAGCGCAATCTAAAGCACTGAAGTACCTAGCCCTTCCTAACTTGTCCAAAATTTCTTGAATATTAGGTAATGGATAACTGTCACCTACAGTAATATTATTTAATTTACGAAAGTCCACGCAGATGCGCCATTTTCTTTTTCCTGAAGCATCTAGCTTTTTGGGAACTACTAGGACAGGAAAATTCCATCGGGAATCACTTTTTCTAATGATATTTTGGTCTAACTTCATTTGAACTTGTCTATTTACTTCTTCTTGTTGATGCTGAGGAATTTTATAATTTTTCAGAGTGATAGGTCGCATGTCATCCGCGGTAGGGGTAACAATATGGTGTTGACTACCTTTTATTTCTGTTAATCTGTCGCCTGGCAATCTGAAAATATCATTAAAATTCTCGCAAATTTGGTTGATTTCGTCTGCTCCCTCTTTAATGTGAGCTAATCTTAACTGCGCATTTAATGCTTTACATCTATCCTTTTTGTTCTTGAAAATTGAATGTTCTTTCAAAGATATTTTATCTAACTTAGGAATCTGTGTTAAATCACATTCGTCTTCATTTAAATTTAGTAATAAACAACTAAATTTTTCCTCTTCGCATAACACTACTCCTTCACAACAATATACATTATCGGTTAGCATCTGTTTTTCACAATACCTAACTCCCTTTTCTGTGGTAGGAAACTGTACAAAAATTTCTGAATACCCTGGTAGTTTTGTGCAAAACGTTGATGGTAAAGTTACTTTTACATTATTGTTCTTTATCCAATCTTGTCCTATTATTATATCATACTCGTCAGGTAATTTTTCCATTGCATAAAATTTACTTGGGACACTACCTTCTACTGTAAATGGTTCTCCTGTAATCGAATTACATTTTAACCTATCTTTCTTATTTATTCCCTTCTGTGTTACGAGACTATTTCGTTTTACTAGTGACACCACTGAACCTGTGTCAAAAAGCACTAATCGAATTCCGTTTAGCAAGTCCTCGGACGTTGCGTAAAAGGAAAAAGGATTTAAATCTTTCTCTTCCTTCTTTTCTATTTCCTCTTTGCTTTCTTTAGTTTCTTTGTTTTTACTGCAGTCGTCAGTATGGTCTGCCCTGGACTGCACAGTCAGACCTACTGTCGGTTTCCCTGATTGGAACCCTGGACCCTCTGAGTCCTACAATCTTTAGTGAGATGGCCTATCTTTTTACATTTGTTACATACGATTGCCCTGCAATCCCTCATAACGTGACCAAATCTTTGGCACTTATGACATTGTATAGCTAATGCATTCACATTCTCTCTTTTTACTGCTGCGTTTGCAACTGACTGTTTTCCGTATCCTTTCTGTATTGGTTTGAAACTGTTAACATTGGATCTGCGCTCACTCTCTTCTGCGTTAGCTCTATCAATTGTTTCTTTCATTGAAATATCTTCAGAGTTTAGCCTAAATGCTTCTCTAACCGCATCATTAAGAATACCATTTATAAAAATAGCTTTTCCTGATCTGAATATCATTTTACGACCTCCTGACCTCTCGTCAGCGCTCCATGTTGTTGTAAACTTATTAGTGCTATCCAATGCACTTGCTATCAGCTGCTCTACTCTAGTGCCCCACTGAGTCACACCCTCATTTGGCCTTTGCCTTCCCTGACATAACTGATTACAATAGTAAGCAAACGTTCTTTGAACCGCATAATGTGTCTCTAGTTTCTGCTTAACGTCATTCCATGTCAACTCCTCGTTATCTCTAAGACTCAATATTTTTAGCTTCTCCTGTTATCTTTGCCAGTACATATCGGAGTAATGTTCTCTCTCGTACCGGTTCTACCAATGTGTATGCTGACTCTACGTTATCAATAAAATCATTGCTGCTGCCGTTATTGTTAAAGAGTCCCTATGCACATTAGCTCTTAAGAGTGTTTGTATTTGTGTTTCCAGCAATTCTATTCTATCTGCATTTTGTGGAGGAAGCTGTCCTTCTAATTGTTCTTCCATGATTGAAAAATTATTAATGAAATAAATATTATACTTTATTTATTTATTTATTTATTATTATTATTATTATTATTATTATTATTATTATTATTAATTTTATTATTATTATTATTATGAATGTTACTACTATTTTTTACTTAATATTTCTTAAATGGGCTAATACAGAGGCAGATCGCACATCCAATGGGGGATTTTACATCGATCTACTGTATTACTTACTTGGTGAAAAAATGAAGAGAAGACACCACACCTCGATGCGTCACGGACAAAGCGCTGTCACACAGGCGGGATAGAGCCTGCTTACCGAAGTGGCCACCACTCTGGTTGCTAGTCCTCGAACCTCAGAATGGCTCCGGCTGTGAAAGGTGTCCGCCACTGATGCCTTCGTCTGGAAAATACCGGGGTTTCGGGTATTACCAAGAGGAAAGAAGTGAAGACGTCTCCTGGTCCCTCGGGTAGAAGAGTCCTCTGAAGTGAAGAGTAGAAAAGTTTATAGGTATTCTATAGTTGTTATCGTTACGCCGTTCTCCGTAGTCGTTCTCCTTCCAACTATTCTGCCAAGTAGTGGAGGTTGTCCTGCAGCTACAAGTCTTCTGTTTTCTATCTGATGTCCAATGTAGTCAGAGATCCTGAACTTAGGAGGATCTTTAGTTACAGGTGCTTCTTCAGATATAAAATTTCTCTCCAAGCGAAGATATAGGTTGTAAAGTTGAAGTGTAGACTATCTACAGTTGATTAAATCAATGAGCTTATATCCAATGCCGCTGCCACCATGAAGTGTAATCGTACCGGTAGCGATAGTACGATACCTCAAAATATTATTTCTTCCTGTGAATTCGGCTTTCCCCTTGAGAAAAGCTAAGCTCTTGAAAAATCAGCTTTTCCTTTGTAGATCAAGTCTAGTGCTGTGCTGTAGTCTGGATGAGGATGGTCAATAAGTACAATATATTTACGCAATGAATAACAAAAGAATGCTGTAGTTTATTTCCAATTAACATATACAGTAGTTGTAGTCTGTTCGACGTTCAAGTTTATATTCCCAATTAATCACAAAAATCCAGAGTTTTTATACCAAATAATACGTGACAAAGCAACATATTTTCTGTGTGGGTAGAGAGACTGAGGAAGCTTAACCTTTATCTCAGCAATAAAAATGCTTGTATAATTAGTATTATTGTCTTAAAATTAACATTAAGGAAAGAAATGATGAGTTGTGTCTGCTGATAAGCGATATTATGTCTTAAGTTTCATTCTCCTTCCTGGTGATACAAGAGATGCGGAAGCCACTTGCATACCGATCAATGCGTGCAATACTGGCACTATTACATTGCGTTTGACTTTATATTATGATTCTATCACAAAACTTTTACTTGTAATTCTCCAAAATAAAATTATTACAAAAATTTATCTATATTATTCTTTTATATAACACCCTTACACGACACTATTACAAATAACTTAAAAATATACAAGAGGTACATTATATACAAGAGGTAGCCTACATAATATAGGAACATAAAACAAAATGATGTGATTTTATGAGTGAAGTGAAATGATAGATGATGAAGGGAAACATAGTTACATAGTCTAACAAAGATAGATATATAGTGTCTATTTATTACCATATTACTATATATTTACTATTTATTACTATATATTATTACTATTACTATATTTATTACTAAGTTATATAGTGTCTATTTATTACTATGTTATACTACTATATTTATTACTATATCAAAGAACTTAATTAATCTTAGATTTTAAAAAGAGTTTTATTTGTGATTTTAATTTGTTATAATTTAAGATATTCTTTTGTTCTTGTGGTAATTCATTATATGTTTTGATCAAATAATATTTTAATCCCTTTGTCCCATATGTTACAGTTGAAGAATGTGTTAGGTATATGTTCCGTTTTTGCCTTATTTCATAGTTATGGATGTCTTTGTTATATTCTATTGGAAAATTACTGTGGATGTTACCATGTACTACTCTATGCATATATGTAATTGCATTTAATTTAACTAAGGTGTCAAATGGCAAGATTTTCGATTGTTCATAAAGAATGTGAGTTGGTGTCAAATAATGTGCACCTAGTAAAATTCTGATTGCTCTATTCTGAAGTAGCCTACTCTTAATGGTTGAAGATCCGTTTTATGAAAACGTCCCCAGATAAATAACATATAAGTTATGTGAGACTGTATTAGTGAGTAATATAAGGATCTCAAGCCAGAAGTTGACAATATTCCCCTTATTCGCCTACATATCCCTATAACTGGAGAAATTTTGCTACATATATTATTGATGTGTCCTTTCAAGTTAAATGTTGGTCTATAGTTAGGCCTAAAAATTTAGTATCCAGACTCGCTTTATGTAGTTATTGTCGATTATTATCTGTTTAGAAATACCTAAGTGTGTTTTTGGCTTAGGGAAGACCATATTATGCTGTCTTTTGGGTATTTAATGATAATTTATTTTGACCTAACCATTTTGTTAGGATTTTGAGATCTTCATGCATGTATGATGATAATCCATCAACATAAAAAATACTATTATCATCAGCAAAAAGTGAAGGTATGCCATGTAAAAGGTAAGATCTGAATATCATTTACATATATTAGGAAAAGGATGGGTCTTAATATCGAGCCTTGTGAGACCTCGCAAATTATTACTTGAGTGTTGCTGTCCAATCCATTTACTGAAGTATATTGTGTGTGTTTTTTCAGGTAACTTTTGAACCAATCTAACACTATTCCTCTTATTCCAAAACATTAAAGTTTTTTCAAATGTAATTCATGATCTAAAGTATCAAATGCCTTCTTTAAGTCAATAAATAGTCCTGAAGAAAATTTGTTACTATCCATTGCATCCTCAATTTGAGCTATTACATCAACTGCAGCACATAAGGTGGATGAAGTTTTCCGAAACCCATATTGGTATTTATTCAGGATTTTGTTCTTTTCTAGTAAATTAATTAATCTTTCCTTCATGCATTTCTCTAAGATTTTTGATAGGGCTGGTAAAATTGAGATTGGACGGTAATTTCCTGGATCTGAACTATCTCCACCTTTAAAGATGGGAACAACCCTGGCAATTTTTCATTTGTTTGGAACAGCTCCCTTCATGAAGGAAGAGTTAATGAATTCTGAAATGGCATATTTTAGTGATTTTTTAATTTTCTTTAGAAATATGTTTGTTATTCCATCCTTTGTTGCATTTCTTTTGTTTTTTAAACCGTCAGTATGCTTTTCAACCTCATGTGGTGTGACGGGTGTTAAATACAGTGAATTTCTTATACCTATGTCAATAGATTGTTGGTTAGTATCCATATTCTTTTTTACTGAAGTCTGTGCAAGTTTTGGACCTACATTTACAAAATAATTATTAAGCTCTTCAGGAATGTCAGTGTTGTTTATCTCTATCCCATCTAACATCAATTTATATTTCCATGATTTATAGAACCATTGTGTATAATTACACAAAACTGGGAAGTAAAACTATGACTTTTCGTAGCTAACATAGGCTTAAAATTATGACATCACATTAAAGTCATTTTATTGTAGATCTTTTCACATTCATGTTCAGATTTAATATTTGACACGTAGATTGCGATTCTGAACTTAGTTTTGTATAATCTACTATAATAAATATTATTTGAATGATTTAAGATAGTTTGTAAGGAAACATAACCCCACTTTCAAACGTGCAATATTCACATATGTTCCACGGACTTTAGAATAATATTAAAGTATTTGGCATCATACTCACAGCTTCACAGCTTCACATATTTAATATTGTTCCTTTAAAACCATTATTTGTTGATTAAAAGAAATAAATAAGTTATTACATGTTTGTTCGCATGGTGATACTCATCTGTTATTGTGAAATCACTTTGCGAGAGTACTTCGATCTGACAATATATCGATACTGACTCGCTTCGATTTTCAATGTTGCCAATTTCCAACAAAAAACTCACGTAGTTTCCTCAAAGAAATATTCAAATTTTTATTATTATATAGATTTTTTATATAGTTTTTATATTTGATTTATACTTTAAATCCATGGTGTTATTGTCCATTGCATTTGTTAGTATTTTTCACGTCAAATTTACTTGTGACGCATTTTCTTACAAATATAATTTTGCTAAGTTTATTGGGGATTCCCCTTTTAAAGTCAGTACAATGTTCAAAGCATTCAGTTAGTTTAGTTCACACGTCGAGTCTAAAGGATTTGGACGTGGCTCTCATTCATTCCTGCTTGGGAGAAAGTACTTCCCAATATATCATCAACTCTTCAATCATCAGCCTTCTTCAGTATCCAAGGAACTGGAAGCTGAATTTCTACTAAAATCTTCAATCGAGCAAGGATTTGATTTCAACTTCAAATCATCAATTTTCAGATAAGAAATTTGATTACTAATATACTCAAACAATAGCTTCGCGTGGGCGCGCTTAGCATATCTTATTACTTCTTATATCTATTAATTGAAGAAAATCTTCAACTTCACATCTACCTTTTAATTGAAACCAATTTCAATTAATTAAAAATTAATTTCCTACGTGAAGAAAGAACTTCACCATAAACTTTCATTGTTCGCTTGGTGACGCTATAGCATTAGGCACGCCAAGGTGACGTCATATAGACGCTTGCAATTTCAACATATCCGTTTTCCTTTGTGAACATTTCCAACACATTTCAAAGTGTTTAATTTATCCATCTAACTTCAGGATTTATAGACAATCAACACATTACACATTATTAAGTGTAATTTATTACTTTAAGAAATATTTCATCATAATCAATTTATAAACATTATTTGGAACTTTAACTTCAACTTCAGTACAAACTGCTACAGTCTTAATTATCATCATCAACATCAAGGAATTTCGTCATCTCTTCAAGATCATCAACTATTCAAGCATCAACTTCAACAATTTTTCAGTGTATGTTATAATCTCAGTTTTTAGTGTTTAAAATAAATATCATTTATTCACCAGAAGGTTACAAATTCTTGTTCTTTCATGTATAGGCAAGGCGAGGGTTTCAGAACTTTACAGTCCATTTTCACCTAATTCCCTTTCCAATTTACCTCATTGGTACATCTACTAGCCTCCTATACACATTGGCTACCAAACTATTGATACTTCAGAAGAGAGCTCTCAGAATAATTTATAAAGCTCCTCTAATGACTCATTGTTGACCACTGTTTGTAAAATCAGATATATTGACAGTTCCATCTCTTTATATCTATTCATGTTTGCTATATGTAAAAAGAAACTTAAATCAGTTCGCGATAAATAGTGATATTCACTCCCATAACACCAGACAAAAGTTAAATCTCAGAGTTCATTATCACTAGAGCTGGGATTTTTATGTAGTATCAATTGGAAAATATGTACAAAAATATGTAGTGAAAATTGGGGAAATATGTAGAAAAATATGTAAAATCTTCAAAATATGTAACTTACTTATTTCCTGTTGCTCCCTCTGGAGCATAGGGCCTTGGCGAAATTTCTCCACACATTACGGTTCCTGGCCATTCTCTTTACTTCACCCCATGTTTTATCCACCTCTGCGATTTCTTTCTCGATTGTCCTCTTCCAGGTCTTCCTGGGTCGACCTATCTTCCTGGCACCTTGAGGGTTCCAATCCAGCGCCGCCCTCTCTACAGCTCCGTCTGGTTTTCTTAGCGTATGTCCAATCCAGCGCCATTTCCTCTCCTTAATCTGAATGTCAATAGGCTGTTGGTTGGTCCTAGTCCAGAGATCCTCATTTGAGATTGTAACTGGCCACCATACCTTTATTATACGATGCAGACATCTGTTTATGAATACCTGCAGCTGTTTGCTGATCTGTTTCGTAACTTTCCATGTTTCGCAGCCATATAGGAGAACTGACTTTACATTACTGTTGAAGAGGCGGAGCTTAGTCTTCCTGGAGATGTTACTATTTCTCCACACATGATAGAGCTGGACAAACGCACACTTCGAATCATCCTGGAGCAGAGTGTGGAGTGGCGAACTACCCTCTACCTCACATTCGTGGACTTTGAGAAAGCATTTGATTCAGTATACCAAAAAATCATGTGGAAGACTCTAGAGGAATACAAAATACCATCAAAGATTATTAAGATCATGAAAGAGATGTATGATGGGTATGCATGCCAGGTCCTTCATGAAGGAAAATTAACAGGAAAAATAGATGTTAAATCTGGAGTAAGACAGGGGTGTGTTCTTTCTCCCACTTTGTTCTTATTGGTCCTGGACAATGTGATGAGGAAGGTAATGGGAGGGCGGAAGAGAGGTGTGCAATGGGGGATGAGAGACAGACTTGAAGATCTCGACTTTGCTGATGACATTTGCCTTATGGCACAGCGGTATCGGGACATAAAAGATAAACTTGATAGGTTGCAAAAGGAAGCGGAACATGCAGGTCTCAGGATCAACACAAACAAGACCAAAGAGATGAGGATAAACTCTGATGTCATAAACAGCTTGACAGTAAATGGAAAGGAAATAGAGCAAGTTGAGTCCTTCTCATACCTTGGAAGCACAGTTGCAATTAATGGAAGTGCAGAAGAAGATGTTAGAAGCCGTATCAGAAAGGCAAAATATGTAATATAAAATATTAAATATTTCATTTCAATTTCTTAACATTATGCTCAAGAGACATTCATACGTTAACATTAAATTTTTGAGTACAGTGAACAGTTATTATTTGATGAAAATGTAACCTAGAAACCACATTGTATTAATCTGATTTCGAATATTAGCTCTCAGTCCTATCAAGTAAAAATATTATAATATGAGTAAACACGCAAATTCCAATACTAAAGACATTCATTCATTAAATTTTGCAGCACAGTGAACAATTAAATATTTTTCTAAGTTCTCTGGGGTGAATGACAGCCGTTTGTCAGATAGAATGTTCATATAAGCGGAAAATGACCGCTCAACATCGCATGATGTGGCAAATTTTAGCAAAGGAATATTTCCCGGTGAAATGTCCTCAGGACAATCTATAATATCCCCTTTTAGAATTTGACACACAGTGCGAACTGTTGAAAATCCAGGGTTTTTTCTCAAAACGGTTTTTAATTTATTCAATGCATTCTCACCATTCTTTGCAGTAGATTAAACACGGGTTAGAAGCACTGTCAGGTTGCAACTTTTCTACCATGAGATTTGCTATGTTACGTCTCTTAGAATCAGTTGTTTCATCAACCGAAACCCATATGAAAGAATCGCCGATGTGTTATGCTGTCCATTACCTCATCGTAGCAGATATGTAGATAGTTTTTGCGTAGTGTTGAATGGTCAGGTATATGTTGCTTGCAGTGTTTTTCCAAGAAAGAACTGAATTCAGGTACTTGAATCTTGTACCATGGAATGTTAGCAGCAATCATTGCACTGCACAAATCCTTATAGAAAGGGTTAATTGAAGTTAAATTTTTCATCTGTGTTAAAAGCATTTGCTTTGTCGGTTGACGTACTTGTTTGTTTTTTCTATGCAGTGCACTTCTTAAATGCTGTTCAAGCTGGGATTTCATAAAGCATCCTATGTGTTCGTTGCAATCTTGACAAATCACTATTTTGCCGTCAGTCGTAAAACACTAGTCAATTGCAGTCCATGATTTTAATTTTGAAGACACCAAAGATGACACTGGTGCCATGTTTGTACTAGAAAGAACTGTAGTAAACTGTTCACTTACCCACTTTGATTCTGAATGAAAATAAAAACAGTTTAGGATTTAGGGTTAACTGGAATTCCCAACAAAAGAAAAAATTTAAAAATATTACTGGAATATCCAAACAACAGTAGCCTACCTCTTTGAAAAGAAAAATTAGGCATTGTTAAAAGGGAGATGTAAATTATATAGGAAAAGTATTGAGTGGAGAATTCACAACAGTTTTATGGAATAATTCGCAAAACCATTAGGGCTAATAGGTTTATTTTCATGTAGTGGTCATGCTCTTAAGTGGCTGCCAATCATCTGTCA
Organism: Ectobius pallidus; assembly: GCA_964059195.1. NCBI lineage: Eukaryota > Metazoa > Arthropoda > Insecta > Blattodea > Ectobiidae > Ectobius > Ectobius pallidus. The sequence goes on from CAXKWD010000008.1 coordinate 44,192,870, forward strand.
TCCCTTTCTTTCCTGGTATGGTCATTCCTTGCTTTTCAATACCCATCAGTGATCTTAATCTTCCTATTGTGGCAAGTGACAATATCCACATAGCTTCAGTATAGAATTTATAGAGAAATTTACACATGTGAAACAAGAAAATAATGAAATATGTAATTTTATGTAACATCACAAGAATATGTAATATACTTAGAAATATGTAAAAATATGTAAAATGAAATTCAGTTACAGTAATCCTAACATAGTGGTTTGTGAAGGTATCTCTTTTCCCAGCATGTAAATAGCAAGGAACAAAATATCTAATTACATAGAAATCCCACCTCTAATTATCACCATTACAGTAACTCAATGAAAAACTGGTATGCAATGTCAACTAGGTTGTATAATTCTCTTCCATCAAATGTTAAAGAGTTAGCATTTACCAATTTTAAAAACCATCTTAGGGAAATTCTAGCCTCAAATTGTCTGTACACAGTTGAAGATTTCTTTGATATATTTTAACCAGTGATGGGAAAATTACAAAAAAATAGTAATTGGGCTGAATTACAATTACTTGAGAAACATTTTACTTAATTACAATTACAAATTACTTTTTGAAAAGTAATCAGTAAAATTACAATTACAATTACAACTACTTTACAAAATGGCAGTACCTAAAAATTCCTTCTTTTCTGGGGGGCACAAAAAATAATCAGTAAAATTATAATAGTACCTAAAAATTCCTTCTTTTTTGGGGGGCACAAAAAAGTAATCAGTAAGATTACAATTACAATTACTTTACAAAATGGCAGTACCTAATTTTTTTCTTTTTGGGGGGCACAAGGGCATTAACTATTGGGCCATTCAGCTAATAAAATTGCTTGGAACGTTACAAAGTCTAAAATTATTAATGAACAAACAAACAAAACACATCAATACCAATATTTCCATACACATTGAGTCACTTTTGTTAATATTACTTCTAACCTGGATATTAATTGTGAAAACAGTAATGACGACGTTAGCCCATAGCAATTGAGAATGAACAGCAAGTTTCAAAATATACTTAATTAATAAATGTTCTTTCTGAAAAAGTTTTAAATAGGAAGAAATATATATTTATTTATTTTCCTACGGCTTACAATATTATGCACAGTCTTTAAACATCAAATTATGAAGATATACATAGTTATTCCATTGGCATTTTTAAAATGTCTGATGTTATTGCATACCAAACCCCATTCTGTCTGCGCATGATGCTTTCCGTGCGTTCCTTTTTAAACCGAATCTGTAAATCGCTTCAGCTTCACTGCAGCAAACAAGGGTTAAAAAGAAGGCCATGACAGTTCATGTAGCAAAACCCATAAAGTGACATTTACAATAGTGAAACCCCCGCAACACACGGCGTGATATTGCAGTATCACAATAGATTAGATTTGATTAAAATTAGAAAAAGACGAATACCGGGATCTAGAATCCTACTATCAGAATTATATGTGAATTTCACATTGTTGCAAATCACTGGTCCTCATACAGCATAACTTACATGAATTTTCAATGCCAGAAGCAGTATTTTCAGCAGAGCAATGGTCGGTAATTAACTTTGAAGTTGAGATTAGTTTGAGATTAGTTTTATTCTGTGGAACACATAACCTTCTTTTCAAAGAAAGGGGTACAAATAAATTTTGTAGGCTGAGAACAGCAATTTTAATTTCTTGAACACGTCTTGAAATAAATGGAAACCATACAGAAATCTAATTAATTGTAGTATCGCTCCCCGTAAATTGCTCTGGCTGTGTTTGCCATTTAAGAAAGAAAAAAAAAAACACACACACACAATACATTCGACTTCCGCTCATCTCAGCTGATGTCGCGTTGCGACGTTTTTCTGCAGAAATGCTAACTTGCCATGTCGAATGTTGCGTCGCTGCTTAAATCACTACAGTTTAGCGAACTAAAGTGTAAAAAAGAATGGCTGATAGTCCATGCAGCAAAACCCATAAAGCCAGATCTGACTTCGCTTCACCACCGCTGCAGTGACCATCAGCGATGCTGCAACAGCTGTAAAGCTCTTTACGTCAGTGTTTAAAAAGAACGCAAAGTTCACCGCCGCTGCAGCGACTGCCAGCAAGTAGAAGAAAGCAACATTGCCAAATTATCAATTCGATACTTTTCGATTACTAAAATGTAATGATTACTCAAATGTAACGATTACAATTTTATTTCCAGAAGTAAATTACGAGTAAAAATTCATTTTAAAAAAGTAACGATTACAAGTAAATGGGACCAAAAAAGGAATCGTTACTGTAATCCGATTACTTTTACTCAATTACTTCCCATCACTGATTTTAACCATGGTATTTTGTGTTTCTAGATATGGTTCTTGTATTGTAAATTTATACAGTTTTTTGTGTATTATTTTATATTACATATTATTGTATATTAATTTTGACGATGTCATGGCATTTATATAATGTTCTCTGACAATAAAGGATTGATTGATTGATTAGTTATTGAATTTGTTAGGATGCCTTTTATTTTTTTCCAGAATAAAGAGATATTTCCAGATGCAGACTGTAATATATTTTCATAATACTTTGCTTTTAATTTTCTCTTCTCTGTGGTAATAGTATTTTCTTAATTTAATAAATTCATATAAAATGAATTTGTTTTGAGGAAATCTTTTCTTGTATGCATGTAAAATATATTTTCTTTGGATCAATAAAAGCAGATTGTCATTAATCCAAGGTGCATTAGATTTATATCTCGTTTTATGTATTTGATTTTTATCGTAATTTCTTGAAAATTTTTTAATTCCTCGTTCTATGTAATCTAATAACTTATCATAGCAAAAATCAATGTCTCCTTCCGGAAGAAATAATTCATGAGTAAAATATCGGTTAAGTTTATTATAATCTATTGATGTTATAGGGCTGTTTACATTACTGTCCATTGAATTATTATTGATATTATTATTATTTGCATTTTGAATATTATTGTTGACCTTGTTTTTGTTGCAAGTAATTTCGATTTTCAGAATTAAGATATTATGATCACTTATGGCTGACTTCATATTATTTACATTGTATTTGTAACAATGCTGGTTGACAAGAAAATGATCTATTAATGTGTTAGAATTATCTGAAAGTCTTGTAGGATATTTAACGTTACAGCACAATAGTCCATAGGACTCATAAAGTAATTTATAATCTCTTGTATGTGGAGTTTTGTTGTCCAGAATATTTATGTTGAAATCCCCAGCTACAACTAATGTATCCTTACGTAAAAAACATAATATTTTCTCAAAAGACTGTAAAAAAATAGGCGTATTTTTCACATTTACATTGTAGGTACCAACAATGGTGAATTTTACATTGTTTTGATTAATTTGTATTCCTAATATATTATGTTCATCAGTTTCAATTGTACTAACAAATTTTGATTTCCAGTTATTACGTATTTCACTTATACAAAAACCAGATCATAGCTTCACTGTTTTAACCTTCTAATTAATTATATCAGATTACTAGCTTAAAAGGCCCGGCGTCGCTCGGGTTTTGTATTTTGTAAATGCGAAAATAACTTATGAAGGACTTTCGATTTTCAAACTCGAGGTCTTTAAGGTCTTTATATAGGTATTTAGAATTTGAAATGGGGAAGAACGACTTATCACACACAAACTATTTCCTCAGAAAACGCTAGATAAGCTACAGCTTATTATAGCTTATAGCAGATCCCCGCGGCTTCGCCCACAATAATTAATAGGAAGATTATAAATTAAGAGCAAAATAATTGAACTATTATATTTACTAACACTTTGCACACGAAACATTCATAGGTCTAAATTAAACGATTGATAGGCCTAATTAATGAAACAACTGTAAATCCGGCTTTGAAGTGAATTCCACGATTAGAAAGCACAGTATGGGAAAAATAACCTCAGATTCGAGTTCCCTGGCCTAAAAAAACCCTGCATAATGTTTGTCCATTTAGGGCTATATTCACTATTCTTCTTCCGTCTAGGGTGAAAATTTCATCTGTCTGCGTGCCTTGACATTATAAACAAATGATTCGGCCATGGTGGGCTTACAAAATTCGAACGATCACGATGCTTTATTTCCAAGGTATGACGAAAGTAGGCAAAGTCATCTGCAATTGATTTGACAACTGAAAACTGATGTTTTGAAAGCGCAAGAAATGTACGTCTCAATCCCGTTTTCACTCATAACTCGCGAACGAAAGCTAAAATTTAAAATGTAGCATGCCTTTGCGGGAATGTATTCAACAACTTCCAAAAGTTTCATGGTGATCTGATGAATGGCATAGTAATGCATAAAGAACAGACACACATACATTCATTTTTATGTAGGCTATATAGAAGATCTATATAGATTACCCGTCGAGCGTTGCTGCAATCTCAGAAGATTATGAGAATTGAAATCGATTAAACTCACGATGAAAAAAATGTGTGTAAATGTATTTGACAGACAGACATATATTCCTTTTTATTTATATAGATGAAGAATGGAATGGCCTACTGAGGCCATAGTTTCTATATTCATTTGCCCAGACTTATAATTCTGTTACATTTCAGGCAGATTTAACGACCCTACATAAGAGATTTTACTTATGATTACATATAGAAATGTTGTAGCCTGGACCCCGAACTAAGCAACTTCCCCGGAATTTTCTGTAAACCATCTTTCATAAGAAGCATATTCCACGTTAAATAAATATTTAATATTACCTTATCATCACCTTATCATTAACTTCTCTGGCGTTTATAATAATATGAGATATCCATTGCCTTCCAAAGCGATGGCGATGCTATTGTTTCCAAAGTATGACAAAAATAGACAAAGCCTTTTGCAAATGATTTGACAACTGAAATGAATTTAACTGATGCTTCGAAAGCGTAAAAAATGCACTATTTCTTGCCGTTTTTCACTCATAACTCGCGAACGAAGGCTAAAATTAAAAATGTAGTGTGACAGAAACCTTCCCGGGAATGTACCCAACAACTTCCCAAAGTTTCATGGCGATCGGATGAATGGTGTAGTAATGCATAAAGGACACACACACACACACACACACATACATTCATTTTTATATATATAGATTTACACACATCAGTTTTGCTACCACCATATGCATTTCAAACTCATGCAGAAACCAGATATATAGGCCTAACTCAGTAATAATTATCTTTAAATTATTTCCAATTGTAATTCTGTTCCATAAATTCCATAAATTAATTATATCATGAAACATAGATCTGTATATGTGTTTATATTCTCAGTAATGTTCGATTTTGATGTAACTATTCATTTATCAATGTTGTGAATTAATTTGTTAAGTTCGTGGAAAAAAATCTTTCTATTACTTATATGTAAAATTGTATTTTCCCTCACTCCAATGGCTATTTATATTCCAGTTCCTTCTACTTGCCTGGGGGCTATAGACCTATTCTTACCCAGTTCCGTTTAAGCATTATGTATGTCAAGCAATAAATTGTAATTTTCTCGTGAGTTATTTACTCTTCCTACAATTCAGTGCTTACATAGCTATGCTTAAATACATTTAATTAGTAATGTCAATGTAGCATAATGTACCAGTTTCTATTGCCTGACATATTTTGCTTAATTCCTTACCTATGATTTCATTTTATTGCTATTCTGTGTAGGCCTACATTACTATACCTAGGTACATTACAGATATTCCTAGAGCAGCAAGGTGAGAATTTTCAGCTTCGTTACCCCTTTGCATATATCAATAAAATCACACACCATATCATATCTTAACATTAACTTACCTGATTTCAGTTAGTTGGTAGTGCTCGGCATAAAGTGATTGTTTGGATTCTAGTCCATGGTGTGTATCATACAGTATTTTGATAATTTGTCAAACGAAAGTGTTTATGAGATAAACAGAAACCTCAAGACTGTGCTGCATATCCTGCAGTGTTTTTCTGACACATCATAACCTTATATAATTAATACTATTTATGTATAGTGTACTAATAATCACAATAACATTGTTTAGTTACTAAAATGAAGTGCGCATAGGGGCATGGAGCTGAGACAACATTCCATTAAATCCCCCAAGCAAAACTTCACCTTTTGCCCATGACGAGTCATATGGCAACTCTGATTTTTACTATACCGGCATCACATTGTAGCCTAGTAATAGAAGGATTATTGACCATTTTGTTTTGCTTCATATGATTCTAAGCTTTATGGAAATAATCATTAGTATTATCAGCATTACCAGGGCCGTACGAATGTGAGATGGATGCGTGTTCTCAAAATTACATTTCTACTCTCACTCTCTACTTTTCTTTTTATTGTTAGACTAGCAGGTGCCCACACCTTCACCCACTGTAATTAAATCAGGTTTTCAAAATTAAAAGCAACATAGTTAAAAAATTATATTAATTAAAACTTACATGTGAATCATTGATAAACTAAACAATTAATAATTATATAGAAACCACTAAAATTCCGGCTTTAGAGTGCATTCCACGATTAAAAAGTCCCACCAGGGAAAAACGAACTCATATTCAAGTTCTCTGGAACAGAAAACCCCTGCATAGTGAGTTCCATCCAAATTGATCAATGTTTGTCCATTTAGGCCTATAATCATTATCTCTCTTCCGACTACTGTCTGGCTGCGAGCTGAAGGCCGAGCTAGCGTTCCCCCACTACCTTACCATGCGCTTGCATTTACTGTCTATGTCTTTCCCCCACTATGCCACCAGCTCGGCCTTCAGCTCACAGTCAGACAGTATGTTGAAAATTTCAGATGTCTGAGGGCCTTGGCATTATATAACAAATGAATCGACCAGGGTGGGCTTATAAAATAAAGTGATTCTTTTATTTCCAAATCATAACAAAAAATGGCAAAGTCACCTTCACTTGATTTGACAAATGAAATGTATTACTGAAAACTGATGCTTGGATAGCAAAAAAATGCACATTTTCTGACAGTTTTTTTATTTATAACTCATGAACGAAAGTGAGAATAAAAAGTCCGACTTCGAGGTGCATTCGCCCACCCTTCAGTCCATCTATGTTTAAAATTTCAGATCTCTGCATTCAGTTGATTTTGAGGGCATCACACACAGAAAGACAGACATGCAGAAAGAAAGACAGAAAGACATACAGAAAGCCAAACACTTCAACACTTCCTTTTATTATTATAGATATATTTAGAATAGTTTTTGTAAAGACCATTTATTTCACTTGAATGATCACAGAAATACAGGTATTAGATGGTATAACTTCAATGTGATCTCACACAGAACAATGTCACCACAGTTCCACAGAATGAGTACCAGTATGTTAAAACGTCAGACAAATCACAGACAGTGGTTTCCTGCAATCAACATTGTCACCTGGAATTAGGGTCTTTTCCTGGAGGTGCTCGAGTAGGACTAGGATTCCTCTTTGGCCCATGAGGCTGGAAAAGAAGATATTTACATCAGTTACATATTGTTTGTAATATTTATAATTTTACTAGTGAAATGGAAAAGAAGGCCTTATGCCTTAACTTCGGCAGTGTAAATAAATAATAATATCATATTAAAATTTCTGTATTAACAGAACAACTATCTAGGATTTCCATGTACTAGGCCTACAATAAACCTTTGTTCAGATAGATTGAAAGCAGCAATGTTTAAGCTTTTCACTGCCACGGATGTAAAAACTTGTTACCACAAACAAGCAGAAATATTAGATTAATAGAGTAATTATTTATATTAAAACATAAAATGGTTATCATACAAGGAAACAAACTTGTCCATTGATTTTTTTAATTGATTTCAAACTTGCAATTTGCTGATGATTTCAGCTGAATACTTATATTAATATAGAGTGAAAAGTTAAGATTTATACACATTTAGTAGAATGTTAATTACTTACTTGAATATAGTACAATGTGCTGAATTTATTGTTAGCTTTTATAAGCTAAAGCTAATAAATGATATTGTACTACAATGCACAAGTTATATCACACTGGAATATATACATGTGTCTGTATCAGAAATAAATAAATAAATATTGCACTTGATAACTGAGTGATTATTCTTACTGTGTGAAAAACAATAAATTACGCCGATTAATCATACTCGACTGTATTTCATCTGCATCCTTCCACAGTTGACTTCCTCCACACATTATAAATTATCCCGTTGCACCTCAGACATCAAAACCATGTTTCCCTAGACACATGTAATCTACCAACTGACTGGACTATCATTATCAAAACCCCATTCTACAAGACAAGAGTCGAAAGGAGATCATCACCGATGACGATCCTGAGGAAGCACCAATTTTATTTAACTACCAACAGTGGGTGATCAACTTTATTTGGCTACCAATCATGCAGCGATCGACTTTATTTGACTACCAACTTTGGGGTAATTGACTTTATTTGGCGACCACTTGTCTATGCACGATTTTCAGGTAGTGAGTGAAATAACAGTGTAGTGAATCCCCCTTCCCCCTAGCCCTGAAAGTGTTATTGAATCGTATGATTCAGTCCCTTCAGTCAAATCGTTAGATACCGGTACCAATTTCAATAGCATACTAATTAGCTTATTTTTTAGATTAATTTATAGCTAATGTTTACATTTTCCACAACATACTTTCTTATTAAAATTGAAATATAGTTTGTAGATGCATAAAATTGTAATATACTATAAATATAATAAATAACATTTGTAATATTGTTGACATACTCTTGGTAGGTGCAGTCTGTGCTTTGGTGTATCACATTCTTCTTCTCACTTTTGGATCTTCTCCTGGAATATTTGTGTAGCGACATGCTGGAAACTAATATGCAAGTGCACAGTTGTAAGTTTCAAAAGCAATTCCACAAAACATATGTATACTATCCGTGCACGATATCTTGGGAGATGGTCGGGGAAGAAGAGACAACTAGCCCGCCTGTCTTTCTGCAGTGTTGTCAACCAAAGAAACCACATTTCAGAAGAATTGCATGTATGGTAAGTGTGCATCAACAGTGTAAATGTGAGGTATGTGGACAAACAGTAAATTGAATTCCAAATTGGATAATTACCTACCATGAATCATCTTCGCTATTTTATCCTGTACCGTATTCATTTAAATTAATATCAGTTGAAATTTACTGACCTAAAGTACAACAACAATAGAAGAGAATACAGTCAATAGTTGCATGGCCTACTGTATTGACCAGCATTTTTCAATCAGTACTCCGCAGCACATTGGTGTTCCGTAAATGAGCCGCAAGAAAATTAAAATAAAGTTATCAATCCTTAATAAAGATTAACATTTAATGTATAACGATTTTAATGCAATACAATAATATAATGGTGTGACTGTATTGGATAACAATTAATTACACATCATAAGGGTTTGGTTATCAAATAAGTCATTTACCTCTGGGAATGGAATATTAAATAACACAGGCTCAATATATTTACATTGGAAGAATAAGTTAAAGCATAAAGAAGAGTCTTAGCAGAACATGGTTCACCATTTCGTGTGATAAAACATAAAAGAGGAGAATACTAAAGCCCTAATTTTAAACATATTTAATATGTTTTGTGAAAAGTTCGCTCAACTTTCAGTCTGTGACTGGAGTTCACTGGAGTATCAGAAATTAGCACATACAGAATTCTTAAAGAGGTGTTAGCACCAGGAATGTGTTGGATATACAATGTGACGTGCTTGAGAAATCAGCAATTCACAAAATTGTGTTTTTTTTCCCTGTAACTCCATACATAAGAAAAGGTAATGACAACAGTGAATAAGGATCCTAAGACAGAATGAAAGCTTAGTATTGAAGTCACTAGATGTCAGGGTGTGTAGGGTACTTCGTGTTTCAATTTTGTCAGCTCCGCTTACGGAATTGAACGAAACCTACTAAATGTGCACTAGGGGGCCGAGTGCCCAAAATATCATATGCGGATAGCATACTTGCCCTATTGATATGCAAAACAATAGCAATTCTACAGTGAACACAAGCACTGCCCGTGGCGTAGCGAAGGGTGGTCCAGGGGTTCCAGACCCTCCCCAAAATCAAAACCTAAAATTTTATTTGTTATTTAAGTTCCATATTGTTATTTAAGTTGTCAAATATTTAATTACTTTATTTAATAATAAAATACTGAACTTGTAAATGCAGGCATATTATTTCCACTGTTCCATGTATTTTTAACTTCTCTTGTAAATAATAATAACTTAGGTAATGATTTCTTGTTTAAGTTGGCATGTCTTAGAGTATAGTAAACAAATTTTCTAACTAGTTTTCCTGTGCTGAAATAGCGTAAAATGTGATTTTCATTAGCCATTCCCCCTTCATTGGGGTATTGCATACCCCCAAACCCCGCCGGCACTTTCTACACTCCCTGAAATTATTTTCTCGCTACGCCACTGAGCAATGCCTTATTTAATTATAATGCCATGTCAATATTATAGCACTTCGCACAAGCAGGGCTAGAATGAATAAAAGCATGCAAATTCTTATGACATATAAGCTACTATAGATTGTCTCAACCTTAAAAGACAGTACATGTTATATGCAGCTCACTGATGCCAGAACTAGCCTACTCACCTACAAGGCTAGACACATGACGTAACAAAGCCCTTATATAGGAGTGAAAAATTTACAAATTTCCGATATATTTGTTTGTTGCATTGTAAATTATGTCCTGTAGATCGAATGATGGTATACACACCCTTCCCTTTTTTTTTCAACCCCCATGAGTAGTATTTTCTCCATATGACCAATGTTTACAAAATATGACACATGAACCCTGTAGACTCAGATGAAAATTCTATTAGACAATAATATTAGGAAAAACTACCCCTTATGAAATTTTCAAGCCGTATTATGTAATCCCTATACAAATATACATTCTTTGAAAATTTTTTACCAAACTTTACACACAGACCCTTTAGAACTAAGACAAATTTTTAAGCAACATTAATTTTGGATTAAACCACTACTAAATCTTTCAACCCATGATTATGTGACCTTTACTTAAATCTGCACTATTTTACCAATTTTTACCAAACTCTACACATAGACACTACAGAACCAGCGGAAATTTTAGGAGAAACTAATTTTGGAACAAACCACCCCTCAAAGTGGTTCCACTCCTGTCATAATATGACCTTTAAATTTACATCTTTGGACAAATTTTTATCACACTTTGCAGACAGAACCTATAGAACCAGGAGAAATTTTAAGCTAAACTTATTTTAGAACAAATCACCCCTTAAATATGAACTCAGACAAATTATATGACCTTTATTATATGACCTTTATTTAAATACTTACAACTTTGATCTTATTTACAGCAAAATTTAAATTAAATACTTTTTTTTCTAGGATTTAATTGTTCTTTCACTTGCATGAAAATAAATGACCAAACTAAATATTTTACAGACATAAGCCTAGTACTGTAAAAAGAAGATTGAGTTGACTTTAAAAACTCTGTATAACATTTTTTAACCTCACCGTAGTTGTGGATTCAGGGTTAAAATTTCAATTAATCAAAATACGAAATATCTCTTCCGTCAGCAGGTTGAAATTGTCTGTACTCTTTGTTAGGCTCAGGGTATTCGTCCCTAATCTGTTTAACTATGCATGAAGGTATGACTTTTCTATTGCCTTTTCCGAAGGGCTTCCTAGAATTAATCCAGTAGACGAATTGTCTGTAAGCTACATAACGTATGTTCCTATTGTTCGCTACTCGTAACTGTTCCCTTTCAAACTTGGATTCAGCTCTCACCATCATAAGGGGCCTAGCAGTGTTCAATGTGTCCCTATTTAATACAACAGAATGAAGGGAATTATGAGAATGTAATGCAGTCAGCACTTCCCTTATCATAACACTTTCAGAACAGCAGAAACATTCATTATGAATCGCTGAAAAAACACATTCACCACAGTTGCATTAATCAGTACTATTTACACGGTCAGCATTCCCAGTATTTTCTTCATCTGATCTTATAATTACACTTTTTTTCGGCTCGAATTGATATGGCCTGATTCCAGACATGACACGAGAAACTTTAAATTTATAATAATTTTAACACACGAGATGACACCAGCCATAGGCGTAACCAGGCCGACCATATGGGGGGTTATAACATCCGCGGGGTCTGGGGGTCCGGGGATCCTCCCCCGGAAAATTTAAAAAATTAAGATGCACAATAACGAGTTTTAAGCTTCCGGGGGTCCTCCCCCGGAAAATTTTAAAAATTAAGATGCACAATAACGAGTTTTAAGCTTCCCACGCTTTATACTTTTATTTAGTAATTTATGGGCAGACAATAAAAATTATACAATTTTCCTTTTTTAATCAATGGGGGGGTTCAAACCCCCAAACCCCCCCTCGTTACTCCTATGACACCAGCAATGAATTAGCAAACACAGACTGATGTGTCGGCTACATATGGCTGGCATTCCAATGCTTCCTCACAGTGGTGAGAGCGCTGTGACGTCATATCGCATTACTGACGGAACTTTTCTACTTGGATTGCGGGCAAACGGTTAAACATAGAAAGATCGGGTTTTCGCACAAACTAATCTCTAAATATCCTCTTTTTAAACCAGCTTTCACCTAAAAATGCATTTTTTAAGTTAACAGGGCCTTTAAGTTCGTTAATGTGGTAATGATAATACTAGTATATAGGCGGAAAAGCTTGTAATGAATTGAATGTGAAAAATAGGCCCCATCTTTATTATTTATGACTTCACAATTGATATCACCAGAAAGAGTGGAAAATTCTCTATAAGACCACACAATCACATTATCACAGTTATCACTTTGGATTCTTGGAAAATTGGCAAGTCTGGCATGATAGAAAAGGAGAAAGCTAATTGCAGAATGTATGAATGCAAGTGAGATCTAAATACTACATTTAACTCCACACTGCCTTTTAAGGCTGAGATGATCTTTAGGGTTACAGAAATAAAGTGCAACTCATTTGGCAGTAGTCATAAGCTAGGTATGATGGAAAGGGCACATATTACATTCAAAGTATTACTATAAATACTGTCACAAACTTTTGATTACAAGATTTTGCTTTATCCCAAAAATTGAATAATTTTTTTCATGAAAATTCTGGGCCTTAGGTCCTAAGGTCGAGAAAAATACTCTAGGAATTATATTTATTTGTTTCAATCATTATAACAGTAACAGGAGATATAAGAAAATTATAATTTGTTTTAATTAATAGGCCTATTTTTTAATTTTTTTTTTTATTGTGAAGGATTTGAATTTCTTCGCATGAATTCTGAAAGTTTAACTTCGGGACCAGATTCTTAGTTTTTACCTATTTCTTTCCTTACTAATTAAAACAGAAATGTTCATACACTTTCCCAAGTCATGTCCACAGGATTCACATACATTAATTTTGTGGAACCTAAAAACACCTAAATGAGTTATAAAAAGTCTTAATTTACTCTCAACAGATTTTTTAACCTGTTAATCCATTACCCATTTTTACTTGAGAAATCAGTAGGCCTATTTTACAAAAAAAATCCTTTTGTCAGGTTAAAGTAATGCCATCTGTGTATTCCTTTCAAATACACTGACAGGCAAAAAGAACTGATCACTTAAAGAAATTAAAAAAAAAATAAGTTTGAATAAAAATTATGTAGTAGGCCTAGTTCTTGAAATAAAATTACTGCAATTGTATACTTTCTAAGATTAAAATTTAACGACACATTTCACACTTAATTTCCCATGTTGCCTCTTGCACCATGGTGAATGGTGAGCCTAAGGTTGCAGCGGCATAACGGAGGCTGCTTCCATCATCAGTTAGAGCAACAGCTTTGGCAACGTCTTCAGGACTGAGAGGGATAATTTAAACTAAACTTACTGACAGAATCACTTCAATGCGAAGGGAGACAGTTCCCTTTTAGTTTGGAAGGAAATGATGCAATACAACAATGAAACAGCTTGCAATATGTATGACAAGCTAGTGCACGTAATCAGATTGGAATCGCCCTATTGTGATGTTTTTTTGTTTTGTTTGGTGATAAAGTGAAGATATGAAGAAAGCAGATATTCTGTATTTATAATAATAATAATAATAGTTTATTCATCCATTGATCAAAATACATTGATATAGGACACGTCAAGTCTGTACAATACAGAACTTACAAATTTTCCTCACACACACATGCACACTCATACAAAGTTTTTGATTATAATACAATTTTAAATTTTTTCTATTAGCTAGGCCTAAATAATGAAGTTGTATAGCAATAAAAATTTATATCATTTTAATGACTACTTAAAATTAAACATATACACAAATTACATACACATACACAAAACAACTCTAAAGCAACATCTTTAACTTAAACATCAATGACTTAAACATTTACAAGTTACAGGTTACATTAGTTTATGAAGAGAAAAAAAATGAAATCATCATATATTATTATTAGGGAAATAATCTTACTTTCAAAATATCATCTAATTAATTATTTTATATAGAAAAAAGCAATGACTCAGTCGGATATTTTAACATGGAAAATTATCAGTCACAAAATTATAGGAAATTTAAAGGTTGACGTCACTCAAGTGAGTTTTTGTTCCTCCATAAAACTCTTCTACACTATAAAAACAGCATTTTAACAAGAGTTTTTTTAAAGTTTTGTTAAATTGAGTAGTGGGTAGGTTCTTTATATAAGCTGGTAGAGAATTATACATAGACAGACCAGTATTCATAAAGCTTTTATTATACAGTTTGGTATTGTGGGATATGGCGTGCAAATTATTTTTTGTTCTTGTATTGTGGGAGTGAAATTCTGAATTTATTTTATAGTTGTTTATATTAATCTTGACAGATTTTAATGTTTCAAAAATATAGACACATGGAACAGGTAGAATCTGTAATGATTTTAAAAAAATCTCTACAACTAGAACGCATGCTCACCTGCATCATTGCTCGAATAGCTCTTTTTTGTAAATTGAACACTAAGGGAGTGTGTGATGAATTTCCCTAAAAGATGATACCATAAGTTAGTATAGAATGGAATTGGGTAAAATATAAAATTCTGGTAGATTCTAACCCTAGTGATTTCCTAATAGTAAGTATTGCATGGCATGTTGAACTCAATCTACTTATTAACTTCTGAATGTGAGATGACCAATTTAAATGTTCATCCACCCATAGACCCAGAAATTTTATGTTCTGCTTGTATTCAATGATCTTACCCTTAAGTCTTATCTCTGAGTGTTGTGGTTGTCTATTTTGTACAGGGCAGAAGGATATGGCTATTGTTTTGTCCAGATTAACAGATAATCTATTTACATCAAACCATTTGGAAAGATGAAGGGAAGTCTCATTTATTTTGGGGATTATATTATTGGAATTAGGGCCTGATATAAACACAGTAGTGTCGTCAGCAAAGAGGGTATGTTTACCAAGTTTAATACTCGATTCCAAATCATTTATATATACAAGAAAAAGAACAGGTCCAAGGATGGATCCCTGTGGTACACCATACTTTACTGTTTTAGGGTTAGATAAACGAGTAACACTTAATTTACAATTTGCATAATTATGAGAAATTTCTACTAATTGCTTCCTATCTGTTAGGTAAGACTTGAACCATTTATGAGCTAAGCCTCTTATTCCGTATGACTCAAGTTTCCAAAGTAGAATATCATGGTCTACAAGATCAAAGGCTTTAGACAAATCCAAGAATAAAGCCACGTTTAATTCCTTTTTATCCATGGATTTATAAATATTCGAAATAAAATCTGTTATCGCTGTATTTGTTGATTTAGATTTTTGAAATCCATGTTGACTATTTGCAAGAATTTTATGTTTAATTAGGAATGAGACTAGTCTTTTATGAACTACCTTTTCAATAATTTTAGAAAAAACAGATAGCAGTGAGATTGGTCTATAATTATTTAAATCAGTATTTATTCCTTTTTTAAATAATGGGTTTATCTTTGATATTTTTAAGTCATCAGGGAAGTGGCCTGTGGCAAATGAGAGATTAATTATATAACATAAGGGAGTTGCAACCTGCTTAAAACTTTTTTTTATAAGAAAATCAGGAATCTCATCAATTCCAGCTGATTTCTTATTTTTCATATTTTTTATTATATCAACTATTTAAAATTCATTTACTGGGGTCAAAAACATGCTATTGTATACATTCAAATTTTTTTGTAGGTGCAACTGTAGATTTGCCATTGACATCGAAATTGTTTTTTATTATATTTGCAGCAACATTTGCAAAGTAATCGTTAAATAAGTTAACAATTTGTTCTGCATCAGTTATACATGTACCATTTTCATTTATTTGTATGTTACTTGTATTAGCTTTATCTTTTCCTAGCTCATAGTTTAGAAGGTTCCACATAGCTTTGGATTTATTTGCTGAATGTTTTATGTAGTTATCATTGTGCAATTTCTTTGCTGCTTTCATTACCTGATTGTAAATTTTCTTGTATTGGTGAAAGTAGTTTTTGAGAACATCTGATGTATTAACACTCTTAACGACCCTACTTAAAAATCTTAACCTATCACTTGACTTTCTTATCCCAGATGTAATCCAGTTACATTTGGGTTCTTTAATAGTAACTGTAATTTCAGGCAGAGCAATTTGGTAGTAATGTTTAAAAGTAGTAATGCATTCCTTATACGCAGAATTTGCTGAATCTTTATTGAAAACATCTTCCCATGATTTGTTTCCTAATAAGAAATTTAAATAATATTTATTTTCTTGTTTGAATGATCAAAATGTTTTAGCATTTGAGCATGCGTTCTTTTCCTTTATTGCTTTCAAATCCAAAATTAATGCAAAGTGATCAGAAAAACCAGACTCAAAAACATTGTATGAGAAATTCCAAAGTGATTCATTTAGTATGATTTGATCAATAGCTGATTTGCTATTTAGTTTGACCCTTGTTGGAGTATTTACAATTGCTTGCAAACCATATGAGTTAAGTAACGACTGAATTGGAAAAGATTCTTTGTCATTCCAAAAATTTATGTTGAAGTCACCTACAAGTATAATTTTTTTCTTTCTCACTAAGAGATTTTGAAAAATAATGTCTAAATTTTGAAATAAAATTTGTAGATTGCTATCAGGGGATCTGTAAAGACAGATTATTACTGTATTTACGAGCTCAACTATAGCCTACTTGACTCAAAATGTTTGTTACAATTTAGAAATTCAAAATTATTGTACGGTTTAGCTTTCAGTGCTGTACTGACATAGATACAGGGTCCTCCATGTTTTGTATTTGTCCTGCAATATTTAGATATGAGTGTAAACTTTGAAAAATTGCAAAGTTTGATTTCATCTGCTCTAAGCCAATGCTCAGTGATACATAACATGTCTAAGTCATGGAAATTGTTTGACAATAACACTTCAAAGTTCAGTTTTTTGTTACTCAAGCACTGCACGTTTTGATGATATATTTTGAGTGATTCCAGAAGGTTTCTACTGGACATACCTGTTTTGAGATTATGTTTACTTATAAAAAACCATCTTTAAGCTTAGTAGATAGCTTCTTATTCCTCTTAGATTTGCGGGTCGTGCTAGTGATAGTTGCTCTAGCCTCTAACAATAGTTCATCTTCTTCTGTATGTAAGGGAGAAGCCTCTAATGGTGGTTCTTCTTCTGTTGTATGTGGAGTAACCTCTACCAATGGTTCCTCTTCTTTTGTTCATAAGGGAATAGCCTTTAGTGGTGATTCATCATCATTTGTGTGCAAAATAGCCTCTGACTGTGGTTCATCTTCATTTATGTATGAAATAGTCTCTAGTTGTGAAATAAGCTGTAAGGGAATAGCCTTTAGTGGTGTTTCATCATCTTTTACAGGTAGGATAGCCTTTGATAGTGATTTATCTTCATTTGTGAGTGAAGTAGCCTCTATCTGAGAAATAAGCGGTGGTTCATCATATTTTGTGTGCAGACTAGCCTCTAGCTGAGATTCTTCTTCTCTTGCATGAAAAGGAGTAACATCAGGTTGAGTTACTTCTTCTTTAGGGTGCAAAGGAATAGCCTCAATCCTCTTCATTTTCACTACATCCTTAATTGTTCGGTTTATCTTCTCAGCCATGATTTCTTTGCCTGCATTATTTAAATGAAGACCATGTCTAGTGAAGAAGTTCCTGTCACTGACTACATTCATTACTGTTACATTGTACATGGGTTTTACTCTTTTGACAAGTTGTCTGTTGAAGAAATCCACCTCTTTGTTTACAAGAGAGTTTTCTGGCATATCATAGCGATGAGGAGCTTTCATCATTATAACATTGGTATTACAGAGAGTTTTAGCTAGGGTAGTGAGATTCCTTAGGCCTACCTTACTATTGTTTTTACTTACAACATTTGAACCACCCCACACTATAATTGCATCCTTCTTAGTTAATTGTTTCATTTCCCTATTACTATTTACACTCTGTATTAGTTCAGCAGTTGGTGCTCCAGGTTTTACATAACCTACAACATCATACTGTTTTACATCCTTCTTTATGTTTAATGCACATCCTCTGGCATGACTGTCTCCAATAACTACAAGCTTCGGTAGTCTTTTTCATTTTACGCGTGGAGATGCCTAGGCCTGCACAGCCAGTTTTGGGAGATACTGTGGAAGTGCATTGTTCTTCACCAACCTCCTCAATAGCTGAAAATCTATTCGAGACATCTAATATGTTGTTTGAATAGAAAATGTTTTGTTTGTTGATTTTATGGGCACGAGCAGTGACTGTCGCTCATGTCTTTTTAGAACAAATATCCGAGGTTATGGTGTCCTCTTGTTTTGATTCACCTTTGAGAATACCCACTATTTCAATCATAGATTTTAATTCCAGTTGGACACGATTTAATTCTGCCTTCAAATTTACGCAAGGCGGGCAATCAAACTCGATACTTTCACAAGATTCCGGAGCTTTAGCAAACACATCAGCTTCGTTCGGCACCACCTTGACTTGCCATGATTTTACTAATCTTTACTTCTTGTATTTCAGCAGTACAGTATACATTCAGCCGTCACAAACAAGAAAATGATCTTTCACTTGAAGCCGAGTTCTTTGAAATTGTGTAATATAAACAGAACAGTTAAAAATCATAGGAAAAATTTCTTTCAGTGTTTTTAATATCCCGTATATTTTATGGAGCTAACACTTCTGCCAAGCCAGGGGGAATACCACAAATCCCAGGAGGGCAGTGATGGAAATAAAAAATAAAAAAGTTTTTGTTTAAATTTCACACCTGCTTGTACTAAGACCCAAAACGTTTAACTGAAATGCACTTTATGCAAATTGTGGCAGTCCTCTCCAGAGCCTCATTCATAGCTAATGGTCCAATAAAAATAACAATTCATACTCACCAACAACAATGTATAAACAGCCAATCAAAATTATGTTTAATCTTAAAATTACAACAAATTTTACAGTGATCAGTATTTTTTTTGCCTGTCAGTGTATCATTCAATCCATTGTTGTTTTGGATGGACAAGGTTAAAAGAAGATTTATTTCTTCTATGGATTTCTGTGTCTTAAATCAGGCGCGGCTCGTTGCTGGGAAGTTAGGTGAAGAGCTAGAGAGCGGCCTAACTAGGAAGACGCCTGACACCGGTAAGGGTAGATTGCCTGGAATGGAAGCCTACCATTGCATTGCATTGCACCGTATGAAGAGCGCATGCGTAAGTGAAGTAGCACTTCACCTACTTCCCCTGAATAACCGCCACTGTCTTAAAGCAGTTGTTTACTTTTAGTACTGCCCTGCTATTCATTTTGAGTGGACACGCTGTGATTTTTATGAAGTGTTAATTATTTTAATTAATTAATTAAATTAAATTAAATTTTCATGAAACTTGGTTTACGAATTTATAACGTCCATGGGAAGAAGCCTAATTAATGAGGCAGTGGATTGGTGACAACTTGAATTTTTTTTTACAGATTCTAAAATGATATTTTGTCTAGTCTGTCAGAAACACATAAGTATTAAGCTATTTCCTTTCAGCAAAAGAGAGGGAGACATCTTAAGAACCAATAAATACCGGTACATTAATTTCATCCTTTACTGATCTAATGTGCCGTTTACAGGAGCAAGAACTGATCAGTTTCACATGTCTACAGCCAAATATGTGATGTATATAAGAGAAAGGCAAAAATAACTGAGAACAATGCAGCCTGTTGGTAAAAGAGAATGATCATGGCTGTATACCACTTGAAGCATAAGAGGATTTTATGAAGACAAAAAACACTGCTATATCCAAGGTAATTAGCACCTACCCATGTTCAGCATGTCTTAAAAGTTGTGACAGCATTTATATTAATACTGGGTACAAAACAAATCTTGCTGTTTGACTTGGTCACTTACTTACTTGCATGAACACTTCGTATATTCCCTTCTATGCAACTTATTTAACAAGAAAACTGGTCCCTTCCCATTGAGTTAAACATAGAATAAACATTTATGAGGTAAAATCATTTGGGACTAGTTTTTTTATTTTATCCTGCCTCAGATTAAAATTTCAGAGACCTATTGCATTCAGAATCATTGTAAAATATTGGGCTAGAATAACAGATTAGATGCAAGATAAGATGATAAAAAACATAAACCTAGAACACCTGCTAAAATGTCACTGTCAAATGGGTTCACTGTAAAATATAAATATTTTGTTTCCTTCAGTTTGTACTTTAAATTTAGGGCCCAAATTTACCATTATAATTTACAATTATAAACTCATCATTAGTAATTAGGTCAGAACTGTGTGTGCATATGCACTTATTTTTAATTTAGTATATGAACTTAAAACAGTCTTATGCAGGCTTGACTTGCAAGAACAGCCTATGAGCAGCCACCACCAGTAGGCCTATGCTAGCGATGACCTAAGATCACAGATACAGTGCACCAGAGCACAGTGGACTGTGGCATCACACCCATATGCCAATACAATGTGCTCGCTGCCTCCACACACCACCTTACCACCTACGAGGTGGTTAATAAGTACCGCTCTTTTTGTTTAATCTTTTGTTGGTTGGCTGTACTTTTTTACTTGTGCACATCAACATGTTATTCATTTGTCTCCACTTATGGAATGTTTGACCATTATGACTCCACTGCTCAGCATTTGCACCAAAAAAGAACAGCATGCAGTGATCCATTCTTTGTTGTCTGAAGGTGAACCAAGAGCCGAAATCCATCGAAGAAGTCGTATTGGTAAGACAATAAGTATCCACACTCTCATTTTTTAAATTTATTGCTGCAACAACAATACAGAACTTTCAATTACCTAATTTTCTTCTGAATGCACTTGATCCATCATTGCACAAGCTTCCTGATGACTTCAGAAGAAAAGTTTTTTGGCTGAGTGGCAAATCATGTATGCACTGCTTCCTTCAGTTAAGCATGCTGTTCTTCTTTGGTGCAAATGGTGAGCAGTGCAGCCATATTTAATGTGCAACAGCACAATACTTAGTGGAGTCATCTTGGTCAAATAAACCACAAGGGAGAGAACTGAACAACATATTGATGTGCACGAGCACAAAGTGGTATAACCAACCTACCAAAAATTAAACAAATAGTGTGGATACTTATTGCCTTACCCTTGTAAGAAAACAAAAGTGATTCACTTTGAGGGTAGAGCTATTACCAATATGTTTTGAAAATAAAGCAACATATGTAACATTACACCTTCAATAAGACATATGCAAAAAATTTCATTGTAAGTGGCATTTTATTTCTGTACAGAGAACACTTTTTGGCCATTTCCAAAACTAACTGAGATAAATACAGCAGATTGCGAGGTTGTGTATAGTTATTAAGCTAAGAGTGACCCTTGATTCAGTACAAATTTAAAATCTTGGTCGACGCAGCAGTGACTAGATGAATCTTTGTGTACAGTTTTATCCTAAAACTCTTGGTGTAGTAGTTCAATTGTAGCAGTTAATGTAGGGTAGGGCCTTATAGGAGCAAATGGAACATAAATAAAATGAGGTATTATGTGTGGGAAAATGGGACCTAGCCTGTGGCAACTAGGAGTGGAGGACCAGCTGAGACATTCAGCACAAAATGGGGAGCAATGGAAAATAAGGTATGCTGGGATACAGGGATCCACGGATCTTACCATGAAGCAACTATAACATGTTCTACAAACTATGGAAAACTTTATTGAAGACACGTGAAAAATACTTGCAGTAAATAATATTTTCTTGATACTGAAGATAATGAATAATTCAACTTGAAAATATATCTGGATTGGAGACACACAGAAGAAGCTACTGATATGTGCTATAATAACACTTTAGAAATAATGATTCTAAGAAATAGTAGAACACTACTATAAATGCAATGAATAATAATACAGTGGTACCTCGAGATACGAGTGCCCTAACATACGAGTTATTTGAGATACGAGCTGTCGAGCGAACGAAGTTTTGTTTTGAAATACAAGCGACATTTGAGATACAAGGAATGGCCAGCTGCGACGCTGCACACGGCCCACCAGTTTACTGCACCTCGTGCGTCGCTCACATTATCCCACGTATTCCCCCAGTGTGCTTGTTTACCTCACTGTCGAAGCATCTTTGCTAAGTTTTTCTAGGGCTTTGCGCTTTTTGTGCATTTACATACTTTATCACATTTCTTTTTATAACCATGGGTCAGACGAAAGTGTAACAAATATGTATGTACACTTTATAAAACCAGTTTTTTTTGCTTTACATTCTCTTTTATTATGTTTTTATACAATATTTGTCATTTATAAATACATTTTTCTTATTCAAAAACACGTAACAAAAACAATTGAGGGTAGCATTTTTGGGGCTGGAACGGATTAATGGCATTTCAATTAATTTCAATGGGGAAAATTGCTTTGAGATACAAGCAAATTGATATACGAGCAAAGTTACAGAACGAATTAAACTCGTATCTCGAGGTATCACTGTAATCTGAATATTTAAGAGAATAATTATGTGTGGCACAAATATGGTTTGGCACCAAAACACACAGAGATTGCTAACTTATTAAGAATTGCTTGAATTTGTAATTATTGATGTTCAGATGTGAATCAACAATAAATTAAGCAAGAATATTAAAGAATACTTAAACTTTGACGAGATTGCTGTGAGTGGTGAAATACAGCTTGCACACGAACTGCACAAAATCTAAACTTGGCAGAACACAAAAGTGTTTGCACAGAAAGAGTTGTGAATAATTACACCTAAAAACACAATTTTCCAAGTGTTGAAGAATTCAGTTTCTGTAGGAAGAAACTTAACTATGGGGAAACATACAGTGCCGAGTCCAAAGCACACCATTGCTAAAATCCTGCACTTACACAAATACTGGATTGCTGCTCGGAGATGACCTTACTGAAGCGACGCTCAGACACGTTGACTAGGATAAGCCTAACAACTGCCATCTGATGTAATATTGTGCAATTGAAAAATGCTGATGCAATGACTGGACTGTGTGACTTCTCACATAAGAACCTTGGCTAGGGTGCTGGGTAAAGCCATGGCGCGAGCATTCAAATGAAATAAAACAATATGCTTGTAGCTTGTATGAACAGCTAGTAATTAGTAGGGTACAGTATATTGTATAATTTGATAAAATGCATGCAAATAGAGAAACTCTAAACATGTTGCTGAATAATTAACAACAGTCTATTGTTACTAGTTAACTGATTAAAAATTATTATTGATCAACAATAGACTGGTTCATGTGAATCCAGTGTGAAAAGTTAAAATGCTTCTCAGCACTTTTCAAAAAGAAGAATTTATAAACCTACTTGAGTTACTGCTGCATTAAATTTGATATGCCTTAATGTCTTCATGTGTGTTCAATATTGGTACTGTATTGTTTTAGATTTTTATGAGTTTATTTCCTATTTTCAAAATTATAATGCATCACCCTAGAATGTGTAGTATCCACTATATCACTTTTGTTATTGCAATCATATATTCTTCTGACTAAATATAATTAGGTTTGTTCTCAAAGAATTCATGTACTGTCAAGTACCATGACTTACGCACATTGTCAGTTTCACTGTGAAACATATTCGCACAATGTCATTTTTAGCACACTCACAATGTGCACAGGCACCGTAGCAGTGGCAGATTGTGGGTGTAGAAACAGGGTGTTGCACTATTTTACAGGAATTACAGGCCTAATGGACTGCCAGGCGGATGCCGCCAAGGTTTTTAAGATTGTAACCTGAGAATAGTCTATATAAGTAGGCCTATATGAGAGTGTCTAATAGGACCGTCTACATGGTTTTGTAAGTGGTTAGCATTGCTGCCTACAGATTCTACAGGCCTGGGCACAATTCACAGTACCTACTCAAATTTTTCTGAGGTAGGGAAATTTGAAACAGGGTGTACTTAGCCTCGTGATACAAACTGAGGAGCTACTTGATTGAGTAGTAGTGGCTCTGGTCATGGAAACCATTATTAACAGCTATGGATGTTGGCATGCTGACCACATGCCCCAATTCTGCTATCTGCCTATGGAAGATGACGCAGTGGTCAGATGGTGGGCCTACTCCCTCCAGGGATGTACAGTCATGAAACTAATAGAAAGTTGAAAATAGCAATACTGATCTCGCCACATACTGATTACAATTGCAGTTGGCATCTCTGTGAGGGACTTTAAAACTTGCGTGCTTGGAGAAGGGAATTCTCGCTTGCTTACTGCAGACGTGATGCAGAGAAGCTCACATGCTTCAGAGCACTCTAGGGGTGAAGACAAGAATCACACCTTGTTGCTGCAATCCTCATGCGATGACCAAAACTTTTGAAACCAGGGAGTGTTACCACCAAGTCAAGCATCTCACATACACCATCACCTGCAGGATGAGGCAGCTAGTCATTGCAATTGGATTGCGATGACCAACCCACATTTACATGTTTAAAGGATTTAAATTTTTAAATATCATGTGAGGCATATTATCAGTCAATAAGAGCCTATCACAAAGATGATTTGGAAGTAGTTTAATAGTATAAAGTAAGAAAAAATCAAAATATTCTTTATATATAATCTGGTTGTTGTGCAACACTGCAAAATGATCAGAGGCCGCCACTGCACCATGGTACATGACAATACAGACTTAGCTGTATCACTTCTACGTAGGCTATCTTACACTTTACAGCATTGTCAAATGCCATTTTCATATGAAGGCAAACGGAAATAGATTCCACAGTGGATCTCATCATGTCAAAATTCTTCTAATACAGATCACTTATGGGTTTTCTATATTGTAACTAGAAGATTTTCTTAATTGAAAGATTCAAAGAATTATTTCTTAGACTACTGGGTTTTTTCATATGCATATTAGGAAAACCATAGTTCCTAGTTATTTAAGTATTAATTCTATAATATTTCAAATGGAATTATCTAAAAACTGATTGTTTGAAATTTCTCTTTAACTCTAGTATTTACGATGACAGTTATTGATTGCTAATTGTGAGTGACTGTAATCCTTTTCACTGCTAACTCATTATTCACTGCAAACTGGTGATGTTGAATTACCGGTAATTTGGAAATTTCTTTCTTTATCGTAACTGGACAAACAAATGCAAATAATTTGTTAGTTCCTCCCAAAAAAGAGCACAGCATGTAGTTCTTGAATAATTTCAGAGTGATTTATGTAACTCTATGATACCCTGCATGTCATCACAACACCGCAGATTTAACATGGTTTCAATGGTTGGTGCAATACATCGCATAAAATATTTAGCTGCAAATGACAGCAGTAACACAAAACAGGGAACTATGGAGTCAGGAAGAGACAATAGATGAGACTATAAGCTGACTCACTTGGAATCCCCCACTGAAAATATTGTCACAAAGCCCAGGACTCATCCAGAAAGTGCCAGAATTCGAGACGTCTAGAAAGGGCGGCCCTCTTATTGCTGATTGGGGCTGTGTGCTGATTGGCGTGGCCTGCTACAGGGACGACGCGGTGAGTGGACGGTGTGAGCTCGTGGGAGGGGCCGGAGGAGGAGCGGCGTGTTAAGGGGAGGATGCGCACCACAATATGCATTCTAGACCATGCGCAGACTTCCAGACCTCGGCTCCAGAATGTTCGTCGGGCCTATATATAGGGCCACGAGCGAGAGAGTGCAAACTGGACGGAGAGCACTGATCAGCACGACCTCAAGTAACTGTGACTTGGGAAGCTGAGGAACCAGTGACCGGTGGGACTAGTCAATGGAGAGACCAGCGAATGGAAGACCTAGTCAATGGGGAACTAGTGAACGGAAGGAGCTAGTGAACGGAAGAGCTGGTGAGCTGATCTAGACTGGACTGGGACAGTGCTGTGACGTGGAAGTGAGCATCGAACAGAAGAGTGATTTGGAGAACATTCAGGAGTTTTCTGGCTGTATAGATCACTGTTGTCGGAAATAAAGGAACCTCCATCCTTCAATTAGAAACTCGGTGTTCTGATTTTGAACCCCGACAAGCCCTTGTTACAATATCTTTTGTCTACTGACATGCAAAGTGTTGTGTCAGATATATCCAACAATAACACGGCCACCAGTGATGCATGCTGATGGATATATACAGCTGTAGCAATGAAAGGGTTAATTACTAATTGTGGGATGTAATTAAGTAATGAGTCAAGCGCCAAAAAGCATATTTAGAGATAATAAACAAAACAACTGACCACTCGCATTGGTGTTCCATACGAGTCCCATCTTCTCGCAGCTGCTCTGGTGCTTGGTTCAAAATATAAGTTATTGGCTATGGTATTCACAGCAGTATTTCATCAAGAACTCATATTTTGTATTTTTGATGCTTGACCCATGCTTTGCTCTAACCTCACAGAGAAATATTTAAAGGTTATAAGAATGTATATTCCTGAAAAGTAAATTACTATAGTATTGAAACCACAATATTCATCTAGACTTAATCTACTTTAATGGTGCTTCATTTTTATGATGCAACTCTCACATCAATAGAACATAATATCTTAAACAATATTTTATGTCTTTAACATACCTGATGAGCCGGGAATCGACCATAGAGTGATACGAGTAATACGAAGAGCACTAGCCCGATTACTGATGGGATGAATGCTGTCCACTTGGCAGAAAGAGGATAGTTCATAAAACGTGAATTCATTTGCATATCATCTGAAAGCAGGATAGAGCGTACTTTACTTTTCTGTTTGTTGTTCATATTTACATAAGTTGAACATTAAAATTAATTCATTTGTAAGCTTATTTGTTCATGTTTTCTTCTGTTGATGTTCAACTCTCTATATGAAAACCCCAATTAACCAGATCCTCGACTTAACATTCATTACATTTTACAGAACATTTTTGAAACCCATATATTGTCATATCACCTGTAATTAACTGATGCATTAATATTTTTCATATCGTCGTTGATACTGCAATATGTCGTATGTAAAAGAATTGCCATTTTAATTTTAGTGCTTTTGTGATCAAAATGACCAGACTTGGTCTGATCATTTTGATCACAAAAGCACTAAAATTAAAATGGCAATTTTTTACATACGACGTATTGCAGTATCAATGACGATATAATGTTATTCCCTGTAAAATAAAACATTTAACATAAAAGAAAGTTTGGAATTACAAATTTTTCTACTACTAATGTTGTATCAGAATAATACAGACAGCACTGAAACTTTCAATGCATTGCCACCTGCTCCCTCCTTTTAACCAACAACCAGTTACTTGTCAATTTTTGTTGCATGCTTGGAGTGAAGAACATCGGTACTTATGAATCTTGTGAGTTAGCATGTGACTTATCATAGCTTATGAACCAGTAGCATAGAGGAAAACACATTATTAAATGAAAAAGTGCAAACTACGAGTACATATGAAGTAGGAAAAAATCCAATAGTGAAAATAATGAAAATGGTAGTGTTGGGAAAATTACAAAAGAAAGACTGGATGAGATGAGACTCTTCTACCTTGAGAAATCAGCAGTAGCAGAACATGCTATAAACTCCGGCCCAGGACACAAAATCAAATTTTCCAATAATACGATTCTGGCCAAGACATTATGTTACTGGGACAGACTAATAAAAGAGGCGATTGAAATTAAGTTGGAACCAGACAACTTGAACAGAGACATGGGAATTAACATCAGCCCTATTTAGAATCAATGCCTCAGACGGGTGATGAACTTCAGGAAGAAGATAGCCCATAAAAGGAACAATGGAGGGGTTACCGACACCTGATTGGTCGGATCTGCACAACCGGCACATGTATATATTCTACAGCAGGATGACGACTCGACACTTGAACGCCCTTGAAAATGGAGGAAGCATGGGCCTTCGAAACATCGGGGAAAATTGACTTCTACACCTGGCTGACTACCCGAGAAACCTTCACTCACATCAATACCAATATTTCCAGACACATTGAATAATGATAGTAACTGGCTGTGAAAGCCTCAGATAAAACATTGAGTAACATTTTGTTAATATTACCCTTAACCTGGATAATAGTTGCAAAAACTGTAATGATGATGATAGCATATAGCAAGCGAGAATGAGAAACCAGTTTCAATAAACTTAATTAAGAAATTTCCCTACTGAAAAAAAAAAAAAAAATATTAGCTGAAAATAGTTTTAAATGGATAGAACTACATATTTATTTATTTAGTTCCCATATCATGCACAATTCTTTCAACATCAAATAATGAAGATATATATAGTATATATAATATTATATCTGTTGTTACTGCAGAACCGCGTTCTGTCCTGGATGTGATGTTTTCCATGCATTCCTTCGCTGCAGCAAACTAGGGTAGTTCTTGCAGAAAAACCCAAAAAGTGACATTTGCAATAGTGAGAACCTGCAATATGAAGCATGATATTGTAGTATCACGTCATGGAATTTTTTCACAATAGATTAGATTTGATTATAAATAGAAAAAGACAAAAGATTGGGATGGAGAATCGTACTATAATATGTTGCAAACCACTGGTTCTCATACAACATACACGAATTTTCAATGTCAGAAGCTATATTTCCAGCAGAGTCTCTATTGCTTGGTAATTAACTTTGAAGCTGAGGTTACTTTGAGCTTAGTTTTATACAATGAAACACATAACATTCTTTTCAAAGAAAGGGCTATAAATGATGTTTATAGGTTGAGAACAGTGATTTTAATTTTTTGAACATTTCTTGAAATGAATGGAAACCATGAAGAAATCTAATTACATGTAATATCACTCCTCATATAAATTTCTCTGGTTGTGGTTGCCATTGAAAAAAGAAATACACTCGACTTTTGCTCATCTCAGCTGATATCGTCTTGCCTTCATGAGATTTTGCCATAGAAATGCTGGCTTGTCGTGCTGATGTCACTTTGCTACATAAAGTGTTTCAGTTTCACTGCAGTAAACTAAAGTGTGAGAAAGAATGGCCCTGACAGTCTATGCAGCAAAAGCCATAAAGCCAGATCTGACTTTGCTTCACCACTACTGGAGCGACTGTAAAGCGATGCTGCAGAAACTGTAAAGCTCTTTACGATTGCTTTAAAAAAATACAAAGATCACTGCCACTGCAATGACTGTCAGCAAGTAGAAGAAAGCATTGTTGCGAAATTTTCAATTTGATACATTTCAATGAGGCCTACTGCAATGTAAATATTAATAAAATGTAATGATTACAATTTTATTCCCAGAAGTAATTACGTTTTTAAAAAAGTAATGATTACAAGTAAGTGGGACCAAAAAGGGAATTGTACTATAATCTGATTAATTTTATCAATTACTTCCCATCAGTATAAAATGGCTAAACAGCAATTCACCACATACCAGTTGCCATTAAAGTTTTATATTGCAGTTATATAATAGGATTCAGTAAATTGAATGAATTAAACATAACTGTTTTATTTCTTGAAAACTGCAAAACCCTCATTTAGTGAAAACCTCTATTTAGAGAAAAATATCTTGTGTCACCAAAAAAATGTTTAATGCTCGGCTCTACTATAGTTGACTGAGGACAAAACTGAAGTAGGCTCCTCTAACACCAAACCTCTATTTGACCACTGCACTGGTGGCTGAAATAAGGATGTTGCTGGTTAGGGAAGAGAGATCAATACCCAATGTTGATGAATGAGACACTACCAAGTTTGTAGGATTTTAATGTACAGTAGAATGTCAATCCAAACCATCAATCATCTAATCTACCTTTCTTTTATATATTTACTAGCATGTGCCCGCGGCTTCGCCCGCGATAATTATTTCAAAAATTAAAAATCAAGAGCATAATAGTTATATCATTATATTTATTAACTCCTTAATCACGTGGACTACATACCACGATTAGATAGTATCGTCTGGTAAAAGCGTCCTGAGATTCGAGGTCCTTGGCCCAGAAAACCCCTGTACAGTGAGTTTTGTCCAAATCGAACAACGTTTGACCATATTTAGGCCTATGTTGATTATCCCACTTATAATAATAATAATAATAATAATAATAATAATAATAAGAAGAAGAAGAATCCTCTTCGGGATTAGGTTGAAAATTTCATATGTATGCGTGCCTTGACATTAAAAACAAATGAATCGACCAGCGTGAGCTACAACATTCAAGCGATCGCGAAAGTTTCATTTCCAAGGTTTGACAAAAATAGCCAAAGCCAGCTGTAATTGATTTGACATTGAAATATATTACGCTTCGGAAACGCAAAAAATGCACGTTTTCTGCCCGTTTTCCACTCATTTTTGGCATTTAGAATCAGAATTTTTCAAAATCCTTTCTTAGTAAGCATCTACATTAGGAAACGAAGGCACTGTCAAAATTCCAAGTCTCTACCTGTTATAGTTTAGGCTGTACGTTGATTCCTGTCATTCAGTCAGTCAGTCATTCATTCAGTCAGTCAGGACAAAGCCTTTTATATATATAGAGATTATTTACTTATTCTTACATTTTCTGGATATAACAATAAATTAAAGGATGATCATACAATGTTTATATTGTTACAGATAAGCTACCATTGTATCATACGAGGGTTGATCAGAAAAAAAGGTTACAAGCCGCAGCATTTGAAAACTATATATTATGGAGAACTTTTGTTTCCCAAGAGTGGAGACAGATGGCGCTACTTGTCAAACAGCTGGTGTGCAGGTAGATAGGGAAAGTTCCCAGACGGTTCAGGATGATTGAAATGGCAAGACGCTTAGAAAATTGGTCTCGTTTGGAAGTACAAGCCGTTATTCGATATTTATGGACAAAGAATGTGTTCGCATCTGACATTCTCAGTCGAATCGTGGAAGTTTATGGTGAAGAAGCAATGAGCAAACAACATGTAGCGAAATGGCATCGCTCTTTTCAATCAGGCAGACAGGAAGTCGAAAACCACAATATGGCAGAGAGCGGCCGGCCAAATTCTTCAACGACAGAAATCAACACGGCGCGAGTTGAAGAATTGATTCAAAATGATCGACAGGTAACTCTGCGTGTAATCTTGTCAGAGCTGGGTCTGAGCTATGGAAGCGTGCAGCATATTGTTTCCGATTTGCTGTGATATTCCAAGGTGTGTGCCCGCTGGGTTCCACGTGCGTTATCCGATGAGAACAAAGCCACACAAATGATGTGCAGTCTCACATTTCTTCAGCGTTACCATTCTAACGGCCCGCACTTCATCGATCACATCGTTACAGGGGACAAAACGTGGCTTCACCATTTCGTCCCCACAAGCAAAAAATCAAGTATGGAGTGGAAACACCCTGGATCACCAATGACAAAGAAATTTAAGGTTACACCCTCTGCTGGTAAAGTTATGGCGACCATATTGTGGGATTCATGTGGTGTTATCCTGATTGATTACCTGGAGCATGGCCAGACCATCAACGCAGATCATTATTGTGCCACTTTGACAAGGTTACGCGAAGCCATCTAATGCAAATGGCCGGGCATGTTGAGTGAAGGTGTCATCCTCCTGCATGACAATCCAGGCCCCATACTGCTCAAGCAATGCAGGAATTGTTGTGATGGTTCGGGTGGGAAATCTGGAGTCACCCCCCCATACAGCCCAGATTTGGCACCCAGTGACTATTTCCTGTTTCCAAAGTTGAAGGAGCACTTATCTGGCAGTCGGTTCTCTTCAGACAAGGCTGTGAAAACATCCACCGAGACCTGGCTCATTGGACAGGGACCTGATTTCTACCAAGACGGGTTAAACAAGTTGCCTGTGCATTCTGATAAATGTCTAAATAGACTTGGTGATTATGTCGAAAAGTGATAAGCATGAATGCCTCTTAATTCCCTTTTGTATTTTCTGTCTATTGTCAATAAATATTTCTTTATTCGACTTGTAACTTTTTTTATCACCCCTCTGCTGCTGATCACCCCAACCTTCGTAGATGGAACAATTCAGAGTCAACACAAGTTACAGCAATTACCTACTTAGTGCTATATCATATTAATTATTGCACCACATTCAACATGTCTTCGAGTTTGCAATAATATTTTGAAGGTTTCAACATGATACTGCAGGAAGGGATGAGTTGAAATGGATTAAAGCAAGCTATCTTTTTCTTTCACATTTATATAAATTTATTTACATTTACATGAACTAAGAGGCAACATGATTCTACAGCAGGTTAATTTGTATTACCTTTAAATACAATTATATATACAATACATTTAAGAAATGCTCACAAATAAAACACTTCATAAAGATATTAATAAATAGAAAAAAACAAGCTGAAAGCAATATTAGTAAGTAAACAATTATAAGTATTAAAAAAGATAGTAATAATACATGTGTTGTTGATGCATAGTTAATGAGGGTGCTGTTGGTAGCAACTTGTTCTGATGGATGGGTTATAAATTCCTGTACCTATTATGAACCCTCAGCAAACTATCAATTTCGCATTTGGTTTGGGTTTCATATTTCAAAGTAAAGTAACTACGGTATCTGTTGTCTGAGGAAGTGACAAGTGTTTAGTGCTCTCGTTTTTTTCGTCCTCACTCGGCAAGTGAAACATTGGCATTTCCTTTTGTGGTCTCCCAGATTATATTATTGTTTATTGAGAGTAAACAGTAGTTTGCACTCTCAAATCCAAGCAGGTGACAAACTCTGTTGCCAAGTCAGTCTAATTACAATAATAATGTACTACAAAATTTTGGTGTTTCTTTGATTCTCATTTCCAGCTGAGATATGACAACACTTCAACATGCAGCTATTAACGAGTGTGTCCTTTTTGCATTAAACAACAACACTTCATAGACAGCACCGCTTGGGACGATGTTAGCAAGATGACTATAGTTGGGTTCAGTTTAGGAAAAAAACAAAATTCAGAAATGGTGCAGGAAATGTTCCTTTAAGGCACATAACTTTATTGTTGTTCATTCAATTATTTTACTTTTCTTTAAGGTTTTACGTGCTATTCAATAATCTGAAAAAACTGAAAATCTGAAACCATCCTCAGTTCCAATTAGATTGTGTGCTGGCTTGCACAATTCTTTTCCTATCTGTTTGCATGCTGCGCTATGCACTGGAGTGAGTAACATGTAAGTAAAAGGCAACCAGTGATAACATAATAATTATATAAGAGTTGAATTTTTTACCAAAAACTTCATTTTTGGTATAGTTTACCTGTAGGCCTACTAGTTACGGCACCTTCACAACCATTGTCAACAGCTATACTTCAACTCTTATATAATTATTATGTTATATAACTTCACTGTGTTAACTTCCAATACAATTTAATATTGAAACCAGTGATAAATTCTTGTTGTTCCATTGCAACGACATCTATCAGTAAGTGGGGGCATTGTTCTTCCTTGGATGCAAGCTCCATGAGCTACTGCACTCTGGCGACGGGTGGTGGAAACAAGTGTTCTTCTCATCATGAAGATGATCAGGCTGTCTGTCTCTTCCTATTTCTTGCAATGGCTGCCGTTCGGGTGAGTTGTTCTGTTTGGCTGGCTATCAAGCCATGCTTGTAACTTGAGCTACCAGGGAGCTTAAGTTTTCTAATAACGAGGGAGAGTCAAATGAAAACCTTAAAAATGAAATTAAAAATAGAAAATTCGCGCCACTGATCTATAAGTTGGCAGGAGTGTTACCAATGCTTTCAAGAATGCCCTACAAGTGGCAGAATACTGGTGACAAGCAAAACGCTGCCACAATACCAGTTCAAAAATGGCTGCTCCACTTGTGACATGCACCAAGGAAGAACAGTGTTCTGTCATACGTTTTCTGAGCAATGAAGGTGTGAAACCTATTGAAGTCCATGGGCAAATGAAGGTCCAGTATGGTGATGCATGTTTATCACTGCAGCAAGTGTATGAGTGGAGTAGGAAGTTCACAAATGGGGTGACTTCTGTGGGAGATGCTCCGCGCCCGGGTCAGGCACACCGTGTTGTGACACCAGAGTCTATTGCATCAGTTGAAGCCATTGTGATGGAAAATCACCGTGTGTCAGTGGATGAAATAGCCGCAAATCCGAACATTAGTCATGACTCAGCACATCATATCATTCATGAAATGCTCAAGTTTCACAAAGTGTCCGCAAGATGGGTGCCACGGCAGCTCACTGCAGAACTGAAAGAGCGACGCATTGATGCCTGTGAAGAACTTTTGTGGCAATTTGAAGCAGAAGGTGATGGCTTCTTAACGAGAATCGTTACAGGAGATGAAACGTGGGTACACTACCACCAACCCGAAACAAAGAGAACATGCAAGGAATGACGCCATTCCTCATCACCGAAACCCAAGAAGTTCCGGGCGCATCCATCTGCAGGGAAGGTTATGCTGACTCTCTTTTGGGATGAATGAGGCGTTATTTTGGAAAACTACACGCCAACACCATCACTAGTGCGTCATATTCCAATATGTTAAAAAAATGATCTTCGGCCTGCAATCAGATCAAAGCGACGTGGGCTTCTGACCACTGATGTCTTTTGCAACATGACCATGCACGGCCTCATACTGCCCGTGCAACAGTTGCAACCATAAATAACCTTCACTTTGAGACTCTTCCATATCCACCATAATCACCAGACCGTGCCCCGAATGATTATCACATGTTTGGACCACTCAAAGAGGGAAAAGATTTCGGTCCAATGAAGAGGTACAACAGGCGGCACACGAGTGGCTGTGCACACGACCACGAGATTTTGTTTCCAGAGGAATCCGTGCACTTCCTACGTGCTGGAGGAAGTGTATTGAACATCATGGAGACTATGTCGAAAAATGATATACTTGTGTTCCACGTTTGTTCAATAAATTAAATTAAAAAAATATATATTTAAGGTTTTCATTTGACTCTCCCTCGTATGTCTTAAAGTTTTACCAGTTTTATAATTTGAAATGGCAGTAATGTTTGTGGTGATGCAGCTTGCGTAAATTGCCTGATATGTTGAAATACAAATGTGGCTTGGGGGACGCTTCCCCCAAGGCAGTGATGTAGAATGGCCTGACTCTTATTTTTCTTCCATATCTTTTGGCTAACCTAACTTGTGCTTATTAAAGTTTAGTTTGGGAGGTTTTTTGTAGTTTTGTAGTACAGGCTTTTAGTTTATTTTAAAGTAATTGTATTTTTTTCCCTTTCCGCCTTTTTTCTTGGCATGGCGTCCTATAGAAGCTTGGCCTAGCTGTGTTAGTTCAGGTCTGCTCCCAAACATAATATCTGCTTTTCTTTCTTATCATTAATTTTATTTCTTACTAGAGTTTCAATAATTTATTTAACGAATTATTTATTTATTCAGTTTGTTAGTTCAATAGTTGCTACCCATTACTACCACTCAAGGAGTGCCTAAGCCTTGGACCATTGGCGGCAGTTCAAACGTAGTTTAAGGCCTTGCTTCCACCACTAATCTTTTCTCCTTCAGGAATTATAAATTTTGTTTTAATCTATGAATTTATAAAATTATATAAATTAATATTTGAAGACATTTTGTAATAATTGTCTCATGACCTTCAGGCCCCATTTTGTTTTCTAGCATCCATTCCAATTATTTTGAGTTCAAGTATATTTCAGTCATATCACAAATTTTGATGTGAATATAATTTTTTTTATTTGATGTAGAAAAGTTTGTTCCTAAGAGAAATTTCTTACTGATGGAATTTGAATACAAATAATTTTATTTGTTGTAGATAAGTTTGTTCACAAAAGATATCTCTTACTAATGAATTGTAATTTGTAATGTAATGAAATTCGGTTGTAATGTAAATTGTGACATTGATTCGTCCGTATAAAACTAATGAATTTATATTCATTGCAATTATACATTTTATTTACAATTTTGGAAAGATAAAAAGAAAAATATTAGGCTACATATTTTAAGATACATCCAGACAGAAACAAAACCCGATGTTGTGCTTCAATAGTGTCCTTCCCCGGGAAACCCTTTCAGCCTCTGGGTGGGTTTGTTCAAGTGTGTAGGTAGCTATCCTAAGGGGTGGGAACCCAAGTATCCTTCCACTTTTCCCTTGGGGGGGCTCAATTGGATAACGGATGTTCCACTGTACAGTGCTGTAGTTGGAAATTTTTCTAGGAGGAACTCATAAATTTATTTGCATGTATTTACTTATTTATTTTTAATTTCATGAGACCAAACATTTACCTTTTTTGATGAATCTCATATAAATTACATTACATTAACAACCAATGCAACCAACTTTGTCACGTACTCATGGAATCTACTGCAATCGCACAGAAAAGGCAAATGTCATGGCATGAACGGGAGATCATTACCCTGATAATGCTGCCAAAATATATGCAGATTTCAAACATACTTTTTTCCTCCCTGCAAATATGTCAAAGCGATGAACAGTAAGATTTTTACTTCCTGAGCACCGTTCTGGTCTGTTCCAGCCCAACTTCAGCACTGCCACTGTACTAAAAACTAAGGGCTTGTACTACGACCTCCTTCTGGTTTGGTCTATTTAAATCTTGTGCCCAGTATCGACACAGTGTCCAGTCACTGCGGACTTGTCTAGGTAATACAGCCTGAAACATCTGCGATGTTCATCAAATTTTTCTTTTATTGTGTGGCCCGTTGACCCACCTCCTGGGATTAATTACGACTTACTACAATTACAAGATGGCTGCCCACTATAAGATACATACCAAGTTTAAGCTGGAATTCCTTCAGCTTCTGTAGGACTTCAGTAGACTGGCAGCGAAGAGTCTCTTCTCTCCCCAAAAGCAGCCAGCAGGAAACGCACCAGATCACCCCACCCAAAAGGGGACTTAAAATTAACGATCCCACCCCAGAGGAATATTAGGAACAGCCCACTGGGAGGTTCGGCCAATTAAAAACATGTGGATCTATATAGAATGAATCAGCATGCTTTGAATATAAAACGAAGAGTGGAAGAGTATAATTTAACACTTATTTATTAAAATTAAAAGGGTACATTAAACCTCTAATTTATTAAAATCAAAAGGGGGCTTTTAAGATTCTCTCGGTTTGTCAATTCATTAAGAAAATTAACACTTATTATCTATTGAGTTGTATGAATTAAAACCTAATGTTAAACATAAATCACACACGTAGGACTTGAGGCTTTCTCGGCGTTGATTACTAATGATGGTTTCACGGGCTATATCATTTATTTACTACTCTACAGCAGAACAACTATAGCCGCCAAGAAATAAGCAGGGTCCTTCATCACATCACTGCCAATAAAACCAGCACCCAACCTGACTCCATCAGCACCCCAAGGAAAGCATTCATCCCACACTGCGGCAACCTGTCCAACAAGATAAGCAGAATCCTACAAAAGAAGAACTTAAAGACTATACAAATGCCTCCCACTAAAATTCAACAATTTCTACGGCCAGTGAAAGACCATCGAGGCCTACGAACTTCTGGAGTCTATAAGATCCCCTGCGAATGTGGCAGCGTCTACATTGGGCAAACTGGAAGGACGGCCCAGGGGAGATTGCAGGAACACCAACGCAACATGAGGTTATTCTATCCAGAAATATCCGCTGTGGCACAACACGCCATAGAAAAGGACCATAGAATCATGTTCGATAAAACCATAATCATGCACAGCTCTACAGCTTATTGGGACCGTGTCATAAAAGAAGCAATAGAAATAAGGTCACATCCCAACAACTTCAACAGAGAAGGTGGACTCTTCCTCAGCAATGCCTGGGCTTCATCCCTGAAGCTGTATCGAGAATCAACACAAGAAACCTCCAACAGTAGTAAGACTTCAAACTCCCGGACCCCCATGTCTTCTTCTTTTTAAGCATTGGCCCTGACTTGGACCGATTATTTCTATTCACATTTTTACAACGGTTACCACTGCTCTGACTCACATTATTAATCTTTATTTTTCTCCCATTGGTTTTGATAAGGACCGATTGCTTCTTCAATGTTTTTACAGTGAGTCTCAGGCAGATTGGTTCCGCCGAGCCGCGCGTTGGGTTTCGCCCAGATGACGCTCCTATCCCCGGTATGCGGCAAAGGAACTCCCCGGCAGTTGACTGACTTGTCCGTGCGTGACAATGAAAATAAATGAAATAAGTTTGAAAATAACGAAATTGGCACCTACCTTATTACAGGAGATGTTGGAAGTGTCCTCCTCCTACATCCACACATTTTTGGCATCGTGATAGAAAATTCCGATTAATACGCGTTAATTGTTCTTCCGTTATTATTGAGTTTATCTCTATCCTAATGTTTTCTTTTAGTTGTGACAACTACCGAATATCACTTTCACGTCTGTACAACACGAGAACAATGCTCAACTGCAGGCTATGCAGGAATTGTTTACTTATCTGCGGCGACATAGCTGGCCGCGACGCGGGTAGTGTTGAGTCATCACAAGAGAAACACGGCGCGCGCGACAAGCGGCACCAATCTGTCTGAGACTCACTGTACTATAAAGAAAATTTCCGCATTCTGATTGGCCGATACACGCCAACCCATTTCCTCCAATCACAGAATTTCTTTTTTCACTCCAAACATATATAAGCTCTCTCCATCCACTTTTTCTACACTCATTTCCCTGAGGAAGGCCGCAGAGATGTCAGCGACCGAAAGCTTGGATGCAATATATCCTTTTACTCG
Organism: Ectobius pallidus; assembly: GCA_964059195.1. Lineage (NCBI taxonomy): Eukaryota > Metazoa > Arthropoda > Insecta > Blattodea > Ectobiidae > Ectobius > Ectobius pallidus. Next base: position 44,231,866 of record CAXKWD010000008.1, read on the forward strand.
GCTTATAGCCCGTGAAACCATAATTATAAATCACACACTTAAAATAAGGGTATCCTGAAATATATTTTCACTACACACACACTGTGGATGGCATACCAATTTAGTTACTTTAACTTAACGACAAAACACTGAAATACAATTTTCAAATCCCATCCTTGACCTGAAAAAGGGTGTTTTCCCGCGCATGACATGGCAAATATCTTGTGAAGGCAAGATATGAAATTACAAATTACTGAAAAACAGGAAAGCGACACCAAAACTAATTTAAATATATCTCCTATTAGTTAAAAATGAATATTAAACACAAGAGGCAGCTACACTGTTGATGTAATAAGCATATTTTTACTATTTAATAACTATGTTGTGTTTTTGTTCGCCCTGCGATGTGTGTCTGTTTGACTACTGTTCTGTTTTTAATTTGTGACACTAACGCCGCCACACGGTAAGACTTGTAACCTAGCGGTATCCATCTTGTTCTTTGTTCAGTCTTAAAAGGGTCTAGTAATGCCATGTGCTCTACGCAGTGATGCTTAATAAAACCAAAGGACGCTACTACAGAATACGCTTGTTTTATTCAAAATTACCAACAGGTTATGGACCCAGGTGCGCGTTGAAATAAAGTGCGTAATTGGATGAAATAAAACAAAGTGTTTAGTACGATCTGTTTGACGAAAAATTCCGAAGAGCTGTGTTTAAGGTTAGGGCCACCATGGATTCAACCAGAATAATTAACATTGGCCTTCTGGAAGGAAAAGCAAACTGGAACACGTGGAGATACAAAATGAACATCTGTCTACGAGGGATCCCCGGAGCAATGAACATTATTGAAGGCAAGCTAGTGAAGCCAAGTGCACCTTCTGATGACGCAACATTGGCTAAGTATCAGATTGAATTTGAGGCATTTAATAAGGCTGATAGCTACACATTGATTGTGTTAACCACTAACATGTCGGAAGATACGTTACAAAAGATCATGCGACTCACATCCGCCCGGGAATTGTGATTAGAACTCCACAAACTCTTTGATGGCGTCTCTGAAGATAAAGTTTACACCTTATGCCTACAATTCTTCAGCTACAAAATGGCAGATGAAGATGACATCGCAACACATGTTTCTAAATTAAAGACTCTGTGGAGCGAGTTAAAACAGGCAATGTCTAGGGACACTGAAATTAATTCAGACCTGCCAGATGTGTTTATGATCTCTAAAATTTTAGGCACACTGCCAGAAGAATATTTCTCATTCAAGTCCAGCTGGATGTTGATGTCAAAAACTGACGGGACCGTCGACAATTTGACCAATCAGCTATGTTCGTACGAGAGAGCTCTCAGAGGCAAAGAAAACTCACCTCAACAAGAAGCACTCTTCTCAGATTCATCGAAGCAGCTAGCCCAGCAGACCAACTCCTCGCAACACAATCTCCAAAAGAGCAGTAAAAGGAAACTGTTCTGTCCTTACTGCAAGAAGCCTAATCATACTATCAAAGTATGTAGGAAATGGATCGCCGATGGAAAATCAGACAAGCCCAGCAACTCAGAAAAACCAAACAAGGGTGCAAACATGATTTTGGTTACTGTAACCTCGACTGTGATGAGCTCAGAGTGCAACTCTGATGATTGGTTTGTAGACAATGGAGCAACGAGCCACGTCTCTAATAACAGGAATATTTTTAGAACATTTGAACCATTTTCTACGGATTACACAGTAACCACAGCAAACGGTACAAGGGTTGTGGCTATTGGAAAAGGTGAAATTGACATCGAAGCAGTGGTCGACGGCAAGTGGCACAAGCTCACGTTGGCTGATGTATGGTGTGTTCCTGGGATCCAGAGAAATCTATTCTCGGTCCTTGCTGCCCAAGATAAAAACAAGGACAGCAGATTCATCTCATCTCCAGAGATTTGCAATTTCAAAGTGAACGACGAAGTGAAGTTAGTCGGAGTTCGTGAGCAGTTCGGTGGACTCTACAAGCTGAACGTGAGGAGCGTGAACAACATTTCACTCAAGGAAGTCAACGCAATAGGAAAAGACAACCTTCTTCAACTTTACCATGAACGATTCGGACATCAGAACAAGCGACACGTGAAATCCCTTCTGAACAAAGAGCTGGGAATTCAAGTTCAAGTGGACAGTGAACTATGTGAAGGCTGCGTCTATGGCAAGGCCCATCGTCTGCTTTTCGGAACGAGGCCTGGGACAACAGAACCGGGAGAGCGGATTCACACAGATGTCTGTGGTCCATTCCAGCATGAGTCAATGTCAGGATACAAGTATTTCGTCCTGTTTAACGATGATCACACAAAGTTCAGGACTATCTACTTCCTGAGAGAAAAGTCTGAAGTTGTAGAGAAGCTGTCTCAATTTGTTGCAGAAGTAAAGACTCTCGGACACAAAATCAGGGAGGTGCTGAGTGATAATGGAAAAGAATTCGACAACAAAGATGTCAGGAAAATCTTGCAGAAAGAAGGAATAGTTCAACGCCTCACGATGCCATACACTCCAGAACAAAACGGATCCAGCGAAAGAGAAAACCGCACTGTCGTTGAAGCCGCTCGAGCAATGATGCATGCTCATGGAAAAATTCCACAATCACTTTGGGCCGAGATGATCCGCACAGCAGCCTACGTTCTCAACAGAACAGGACCTTCCCATGTCGAGGGAATATCTCCCTATGAGCTATGGTACGGCAAGAAACCAGGTTTGAAACATCTTCGGGTGATCGGATCTACTTGCTATGTGCATATTCCCAAGCAACAAAGGAAGAAAATGGATCCAAAGGCTACCAAAGGAATCCTCATAGGATATGACCATGACGACGGCTACAGGGTCTTCTGTGAAGAGGAAGGCGAACTGATTCGATCAAGAGATGTCATTTTCGAGGAGAAAGTGTTGGAGCACAAGAGGGATGCAAATATTCCAGGAAGTCTCGACTCCTCTGTTCAACCTGAAGAATCAACTCCTGAGAAACATCAAATGGATGACGAAATGCAAACCGAAGTTGAAGATAAATTCTGGGATCTGAGCTCTGAAGACGGTGAGGATCAACTAGATCATGAAAATACTCAACGCCCAGATGAAAGCATAAGTCAACGCCTCCGTGAGCGTACGTCTCTTAAAACTCCATCGAAATTTCAAGACTTTGTAATGTATCTCTCAAGTCCTCATCAAGAACCTGAATCCTACAGTGAAGCAATGAGATCAGTTCAGCAGGACCACTGGAAGGAAGCCATGAGTCGTGAGATGAAAGCTCTTCAAGAGAACAAAACTTGGGAGCTAGTTGATCTGCCTCCAGGAGAAAGGGCCATTTCAAACAAATGGGTCTACCGAGTCAAAACAAACCCTGATGGATCGGTCGATAAATACAAGGCCAGATTGGTAATCAAAGGCTATTCACAGCGAAAAGGAATAGACTACAATCAAACCTTCAGTCCAGTGGCCAGGACATCAACCATTCGAACGTTACTCAGTGTTGCTGCAAATGAGAAAATGAAGTTAGCTCAGATCGATGTGTCTACTGCGTTCCTCTATGGCGAACTTCAGGAAACCATATACATGCAACAGCCTGAAGGACATGGTGATGGATCTGCCAAGGTATGTCTCCTGAAGAAAAGCCTGTATGGATTGAAGCAAGCTCCTCGATGCTGGAATGAGAAGTTCAGCAATTACATAATCAACCTAGGATTTCAACGGAGTGAAGCAGATCCCTGCCTTTTTGTGAGACAGAAAGGACAAAGAAAGATGTTCTTTGTTCTCTATGTTGACGATGGACTAATCGCAGCTGAGGATGAACAGGAACTTCAGAAATTTATCGACGATCTGAGACGAGAGTTCAAAATCACCTCGAAGCAGGCATTGTACTTCCTAGGATTGGAGATCAACCAAGGAGGAGATGGTTCTATTCGTGTAAGCCAGAGTCACTACACAGAAGCCATACTGGAGAGATTCAACATGAGCAGTTGCAAGGCTGTGACTACTCCAATCACCAAAGACAATGATGCAGAAGAAAGTCCTCTGAATTCTGTATTTCCTTACAGACAAGCTGTTGGAGCACTCATGTTCCTCATGTGTGGTACACGACCAGACATCGCGTATGCAGTCAGCGTGGCTTCCAGGAACCTTGAGAAACCAACAGAACGAGACGTACTCAGAGTAAAGAGGATCCTGCGATACTTGAGAGGCACGACGGATCATGGACTGGTCTATAAAGTCAACCTGAGAAGGGGAGGTTTTGACTGCTTCAGTGATGCAGATCATGGTGGTGACTCTAGTACAGGACGCTCAACCACAGGGGTGCTGTGCCTATACTCTGGAGCGCCTATCTCGTGGATGAGCCAGAGGTAAGCCTCTGTTGCCATATCCACAACTGAAGCTGAAATTGTGGCTGCTAGTGAGGCTGCAAGATCTGGATCAAGAGGCTTCTGATCGAACTGGACCAGTTGAAGTCAACACCAAGTCTACAAGTTGACAATGAAGCAGCCATCCGGCTGGCACAAAATCCTGAGTTTCATCGAAGAACAAAACACATTCGAATCAGACACTTCTTTGTTCGCGAATTGGTCATAGCTGGAGAAATTAACATTTCAAAAGTTGATACTGAAAATCAGCTCGCGGATATTTTGACGAAACCATTGTTTTCAATTCGTTTTCAAAAATTGTGCAATGATATGGGAGTTTGCAAGTTATTAAATAAGGGTGAGTGTTGACGTAATAAGCATATTTTTACTATTTAATAACTATGTTGTGTTTTTGTTCGCCCTGCGATGTGTGTCTGTTTGACTACTGTTCTGTTTTTAATTTGTGACACTAACGCCGCCACACGGTAAGACTTGTAACCTAGCGGTATCCACCTTGTTCTTTGTTCAGTCTTAAAAGGGTCTAGTAATGCCATGTGCTCTATGCAGTGATGCTTAATAAAACCAAAGGACGCTACTACAGAATACGCTTGTTTTATTCAAAATTACCAACATACACTACTTTTAAACTCACATAAGGGACTTATCTAATGAACAAAAAGGGGTAGCGTGGTGACGCCAAAAGCTTCTACATATTTAATATGAATTAATTATGTAATCACTGGGAGGAAAACACCAATTTATTATTCACTTCATGCCAAAAATCAAGGTGAACAAGCTTACCTGTATTTCAGATCTAAATACAATGTTTTGCCATAGTTACCAGTATTTTGGAGCAATGCCCTACAGAATCGTGACCCATGTCATGGCGGCCAGCAAAGAAAGACGGCTTCCTAACGCTCTGACCGGCGTCTTCATCATTCCACCACATGACGTAGAATAGCCAATCCATTGCATCGGTACATCACACTTGACAACGAGATGAGGCGCACATCCAATTACGTACTGTGTTATATATCAACTAATGCGGCTATGTCTGTTAAATGTTTGCACCAATCCCACATTGGTTATTACTGGTATATGCCGATTCCATAACAGTTCGTTACCACGTAAACACCAGTCGATGCCATGTTATCGAGTCCGGACCACAATCCTCCAGCACTGAGCCGAAATACGGGCGAAGCGGGTCGAGAATAAACGAGACGACTATGAGAGACAAAGAGGGAAATACACGGGAGATATGAACAAGCGCACGGCCTCTGTGAGCAGAGTCGAGACAATTCATAGTTCTAGCGGACTGCCACTAGATGGCATGACACCACGGACACATAGCTCACTGTTTGTAATGCAGGTTCATAGTTAACAGATGGCGTGAGACTACACTGTCACAGTTGACAGCTCATACGAACCAAAGTTTCTTAAATAATGCTTGAGATGTGAAACTTGGTTCACCGTCTATCTAATGTAAACATCTCTGCATTCACAGGGGATTTGGTAGATACTTAATGTATGAAGGCCCAATGAATCATTCATGGGAGATACCAATAAATTGCTGTTTGAACGGTTTTTAGATTATGGTTCTGTAGAAGTCAGCTATTTTATTGGAAACGGAAGGAAAGAAAGAAATGTAAGCTCAGGTGAAAAGGCTACCAGCATCTGATATAGTGGAGAAATCCAAATTAAATATGCAAACCCCTCCAAGGTTTGAAAGGAAGAATCAATAAATTAATTTAAACACTATTTATTAATTCTCCTAGCCTGTAGCCTGATTAAGTAAAGAAGTATGAACACTTTCAATTACACTTGTTAAATAAAAATAAAAATACAAATATGAATCTCGGATGAACTGCACTAGATTACATGATCTTCTGATTGTTGATACTGTCCAACAGGTTCTTGATGTATCTTGCAGCAGAAGTTGGTAACATAGTAAGTTAATTGCTTGCAGTCCGTACTTGTAGTAATTGTTTTTTAAATATGATGATAAATACTCACATATTTTAAATTTAAAGTCACCAATTGTGGCTTTTATGGATGTACAAAATGTCACTGTATTGAAATTATGACACTGTGTTTTGAACATACTTTTAGGTTATGTGATGTGAAAGATTGATAAACTTGAATCACTTGCCAATGACAAAATGTGTTGAAAATTGTAGGTAATTTCACATGGCAAGTATCGATAGACTTGTGATTATGTATGTAAATTTCACATGGCAAGTATTGATAGACTTGTGATTAAGTATGTAAATTTTGCACAAGTATCGATAGGCTTGTGACTATGTATGCTGAATCTCACACAGCAAGTATCGATAGGCTTGTGATTATGTATATTGGACGACTTTGAAGTTTTAATGGTTAACTTCACAAACTTTGTTTGTTGCCTCAAGTAAAAATGTAATTTTATATCATGTCGATGTGCTGAATCAGAATTTTCAATCCATTTACTTTTATCATGTAATGTTTTCTTGCGAAATCACTTTACATGTATTGTATAATTACACAAATTTCATAATACTTTTTTATATTAAAGAAAACAATATTTAATATACACAACTTGCTGAAATTAACGTGTATGGTTGTTAATACATATCACTAGAGAGTATTTGCTTTATTTTGTCTTGTTTACTTCACTAGTGGAAAGATTCACACAAATTTTACACACGTTGCATCTTACTTGAGAAAGTTCTCCTGTTCCTTTTTCTTTTATGTTTGTCTTCAGGTATTTCACGCTTTAACATCGAACAATAGTCTGCAAGCAAACTGAGGCTTCAATGTCCCTGGTACCTCCTTTCGAACTCCAGCACATCCTTGTGAAATCATTCTCCTTGTTCTTCGCTCAAAAGTCCTAGGACGGTATTCATAGTCACAATAAGTCGTACTTATATCCAAGTCAAACTTTAATCTCGTCCTGAGTTGAGTTTCTGACACAAACAAGTTGGACTTATGACGTAGTTACTTTATAAAGTCACACTTGACAAAGTCGAGCTTATTGCTATTCATAGTCACTAAAGTACGACTTATTTGGAGAAATAAGTCGTACTTTATCAAGTCAAGGGCCCCCGACTTATTTCAGTTTAAGTCAGAACCATGGACAGTTATTTTGAGGATTTTGGCGAGGTGTTAGCATTATTTGCAAAACATGAGGAATCCATTTAAATTCTACATTGACAATGAATTTTAAAAGAGGTTTCGTTTCAAGAAGACACAATTTTGGAAATACTAATTGGCTTTCTTTCATCAGAATCACTTTCCGCTGGCATTTCCCATCGGCCCAAAGCTTCCTAATCTGTTTTGAATCTCTCTAAAAAAATAATTAATTTTGAAATAAATACATAAGTGTAACGGTATTAATTCTGTACGATGTCCATACGAATATATACACAGAATATTCTCAAAAAAAACTATTGAACGGTTTACTTACACGCTGCATAATATGACTGGATGGATTCAATTATTTGTTTACAATGCACAGGGCCGTCTGTATTTTTATATCACAATAGCGAAATACGTACTCAGACGACTTTGCTTTACATGAAATCTGAAAAAAATCTTAAATACGATTGACTAATTCAATTGTTACGGTAGTGAACGCGTGATTTTTCATATTATTGAGTTCGACTTTAATATGTAGAATAAGTAGAGCTTTATGAAGTCAGACTTAACAAAGTACGACTTTAAAGAAGACTATGAAAACGAAAAACATATAAGTTGACTTGTCAAATAAGTTCTGCTTTATAAAGTCAGTTCTTAAGTCGCCGACTATGAATACCGGCCCCAGATTTTCAGGGAAATAATCTAGATGAGAAAACAGGAAATGAATTTTCATACTCATGTTACAACCAAGATCCTTGTGTGCTTCAAGCATGTTAGCCACAATGTTCCGGTAATTGGGATCCGTGTTGTTACCAAGAAATTTTGAAACAGTTTCGCAGAAAGATACCCTTTCATCCATAGTGTTTTTAAATGCTACATCTGACATCAATTTTCTTATATCAGGACCATTAAATATACCTTATTTTTACCTTCAGATAGTATTGGGAATTTCTCACATATGTACTTGAAACAGTCTCCTTCCTTATTTAAAGCCTTTACAAATTGTTTCATTAAGCCAAGCTTAATGTGGAGAGGTGGCAGCAAAACTTCAGAAGGAAACACAAGGCTTCGCGCACAACATTCTTAGAACCGACTTCCATCTCAAGTGGCTAGTCTTTCTTAGTTCAGTGATCAACTCGTGCCTTCCTGCAGGCAAAGAAAGCATGGAAATTTGGTAAAACCAGATTGTTGACCCATCAGCATAGTAAGAACTTTAAAATCGCCACAAACTTGCCAGTTGTGTTCAATGTAGTTCACTCGCAATAACATCAGTTGCAAATTTGGGTATGATTCTTTGAGGATCACTGAATAGGCAAAAGGCACTGAATCAAAATGTTTACATTATGTCCCTTCAAACTTTCGCTTGGAAGCATCAATGAAGATTCTCCACTCAGTTGGATCATAGTTTGGAAGTCCAAGTTTTAGCATAAGTTCTTTCACATCATTGCATTATACAAGGTAGCCATCTTTGGAGAAAAAGGATTTAAATTCTATTTCACGTTGTCTGAACCAATAGAATGATGTTTGTGGACAAAGCAGATTTTTTCTTTGAGTCTAGAACCCAACAACTCAGCTAACTCTTTAGAGAGGGCAAGATCCCTCACCATGTCGTTTAATTCACACCCACTTTCTGCAGCAGACGATCCTGCTAGGTAGTCATTGTCACTCGTCTCAATTTCCATCACCTTTACATCAGATTCACAGGGGTGCCCACCCCCAAACTTCAAGACCTACCCCCCAAACTTCATTGCTCACCCCCTCCCAACTTGATTGGCTGTCGACAAGGGCGCCCATATGATATTTTCTAGGGGGGGGGCAATTTTTTTGATTAATTTTTTTTGTCGCTTTAACTTCTTGGGCTATTTTGTAACATTATATATTAATAATATAATAATTGCAACGATGATGTAGCCAGAAAATAACTGCGGGGAGGGACGGAAGTGCCGGGGTTTTGAAATACCCCCAAGAAAGGGGTGGGGGTCCATCCCCAGAAAATGTTTAAATATTGAACTAATGAAAATCACATTTTACGCTATTTTAGCACAGAAGAACTAGTTAGGAAATTTGTTTACCAGACTCTAAGACATGCCAATGTAAATAAGAAATCATTACCTAAGTGGGGGCCCACCCCCGGAAAATTTTTACATATTGAACTAATGAAAATTACATTTTACTTTATTTTAGCACTGAAAAAATAGTTAGGAAATTTGTTTACCATACTCTAAGACATGCCAATGTAAATAAGAAACCATTACCTAAGTGGGGGTCCACCGCCGGAAAATTTTAAAAAATGTAACTAATGAAAATCACATTTTACGCTATTTTAGCACTCAAGAACTAGCTAGAAAATTTGTTTACCATACTCTAAGACATGTCAATGTAAACAAGAAAATGTTACATAAGTCCGGTGTCCCCGGGAAATTTTTAAATATTGAACTAATGAAAATCACATTTTATGCTATTTTAACACTGAAAAACTAGTTAGCAAATTTGTTTACTAAACTCTAAGACATGGCAACTTAAACAAGAAATTGTTACCTATATTACTTGTATTATTATTTATTATTATTTATAAGATCTTTGCGAAAATATTAAAAACATCGGGAGTGGAGTGGATTCATGCCAGGGAAATCAACAGCCAACCAGATTTTTGCAGTAAGGCAGATACTAGAAAAGTGCAATGAATACAACATAGGACTCCATTTTCTGTTTTTGGATTTTAAAGCAGCTTACGACAGTGTCAATAGAAATTAACTGTACAAGATGTGCCACTTGTTTGTGGCCCATTGTTTATATTCTCTTATTATTATTTAATATATTTATTCTAATTAATTACCGTGCATAGCTTCACTGTTTTTAGGTTATATTATTTTTATTACCTTCAGTAATAGCTTCAATTCTATAGCTTCACTGTGTTTTGGTTATGTATTTCTACTTTCGGTTGTTTAACTATTCACAAACTTCCTAGATATTTCCATTGCTTCACTTTAACTGTTCAGAAATTTCCATGTATGAATATTATTATTCCCGTCAGTTGTTTGACTATTCAGAAAATTTCCAGATATTTCCATTGGTCGTTCACATATTACATTCAGCTGATTCATAGTTATATCTTTCTGTTTTTTTGTTGTTGTTTAATTAATGTTTATTTATTTTTCTTAAATTCTATTAATTATTTTCTTACTTGCTAATTATGTATTTAATTTTTGTAATATTCTCGATGTAATATTGGTAATAGTCTCGAATATTCTGAGTGATAGCATCATTTCCGGTTCGCCATTTTTTCTGTTGCCTGGGAGTTGTGTTCCGGGATTTTTTTTTGCGAGCGAGGAGAACGCCGTCAGCCGTCGCCATGGACAGATCGGAAGAATAAGCCTGCTAGCTTCGAGTCAGTTATCTTCGGGCAAACGCCCGTAATTGCTTTGCAAAGTGAGATCTCTACAGTATAAGGAATATGTAGTGTTTTTTCTATAAGTGAACTCTACTCCGGTCTTCTGTCTTTCATGTAAGTAATGTTACAGTGATGAATTAATACATTTTTCTAAGCCTTAAGCAAGTGTCCACTTGGACATTTTTCTTGATTTTCTTAATTAGTTTTGTTCATTCTCTACTTCATTATGCTCCTTTTTTCGTTAGTTTTCTGCTTTCGTGATGTTAAGTTATTTCTTTATTGATGCGATCACTCAGAATGGAGGGCGTATTGTTTTCCCACGGCAGGAATGTAGCGTACCAAAGGTTCAGTTATTTATAGCTACTAGTCATTACTCCTTACGTAAGATTGTGATCTGGATTCTATTTTGCAATTCTATTCTATATTGCACTTTAAATATATATTTAGGGCAAAGCATTATCTTAAATTATATGTAAAATTTGTATGTACTTTTATATCAGATATTTTATCTGTGTTTAACATAATTATGGCATTGTCGTGAATGTGAATGAATTCATATTGATTGTAGCCTATTGCTATTTAAATATCTTTTTGGGTAATAAAAACCCCTGTTAAGTATTTTGTGCTTTTAATTATTTATTAATTATAACTGCTTTTTCTCCGGTTCTGTTTTCCTCCATAGTCTACGGATCTGGGAACTAATAAAATAATTTTGGGTAAAGTAACCGGTACATATTGGTAGCGCCGCGGTAGTTGGTTCACAACTGTTCGAACCGTTTTTTTTACTATGGAGAATACAGTTATTTCACCGGATGCCTTACGTAAGGAGGAGTTGCTAGCTGAGTTTCATCATAGGGGTGTTACTGATGGTCTGAATATAGATTTGCCTGGGTTAGTCGCAAAAAGTAAAGAAATTAAATTGTTTATGAAGCCGCCTATTGCCAATTATAATAGTACTGGGGAATTAGATGAAAAAACTAGGATTGTTCGTGCTATTGAAGAATTTTCTGAAATACTTGGTGATTTTGAATCGATGGGTGTTACTGATAAGCAATTTCGGAGAATAAACCACAGGTTATTACATTGGAGGAATCGGAATTATTTTCTCAGACAAATAACTGATAATTCGGACATATTGCACTCCCAACAAGAAAATCAAGTGTGTTTTTCGGATTTGATGCAACGCTTGATGAAGTTGCGTTTCGGTTGTTCTGGGGCCGTAGCTGGGGGAGGTACTCATTTTACTTTCTCGCTTATACGTAGTATAGAGAAAGTATTGTGATCGTGACAAAAAATCGAAATCGAGTTAACACCGAGAAAGCATGTTTCACGATGCCTAGAAACCGAAAAACATGTTTTTGGTTTTACGTCTGTCCGTCTGTCTGTCTGTCTGTGGACAAGCACAGCGGGTAAACGGTTCATTGTATTTACTTCATTTTTTGAATTAAGGAGTTTTTCGAAATTTTGTCGAGCCGCCCAGAAATTTAGTTTTACAACAGAAATATTAAGGGGACTTTTCATGAAAACATTTTTAAAAATTTTGATTTTTGAAAAAATGGCTCTAACGATTTTAATAAAAATTTAAAATCAGAAACTCTTATCTATGACTAATAAAATGGCTATATCTGTATTTCTGCAAAAATGACTTAAGGGGTACTTTACTCGTATCCATTTTCAATTTTTCTAGATTATATCCATTACAGTAGGCGATACACGAAAACCTACCACAGTAAAGTTGTAGAGAAAATTAAAATGAACATTTTTTGTTTAACACATTTCTTTATACGTTTAATAGATATCAAGATAAAAACGAAATTATTACGGCTTAAATGCGAATTTCAGAACATACATGTCAATGAAAATATGAATGACATTTTGTTGCCCCTAGTAACAAGAAAACTATAGGCCTAATGTACACTTATTGTTGTGAAATGCAACCAGTTTAGCTCTGTCGCAATGAACACACCAAAACCAATTACAGCGAGGTGATATGGGCTAACAGGGAAGAGGTCCTGAGTTCAAATCAAACCTTGTGGCCGCCCAAATTGACTTGGGTTTTTCATAGTTTCCTCATTCGCAAAGGCAAACGCCGGGTTTGTAGGACTTCCTTACTTTCCATAACTCATCGCCGCTATGTCACTGGATATTATAATCGTTTAAGCTGAATATCACAAAAGAAGACATCACTAAACAATAGAATCAGATGACACGAATGAGTTGCTACTATAGACTAATGGTTCACGCAACCATACTAAACACGTGACATAACCTACATGCAGTTGCGTGCAATATAACCTAAGTAGTAGTAGTAGTAGTTGTCTCGAAATTCAAATATAAGTCGCCCCTTAAGCTCCGCCCATTCGATATTCGCATTTGCACGGACTGCGTGATGAATTTTGTTTCTGAGCGAAGCAGAATTACCAACTGTCCTTGTTTATTGTCGCAAGTGCCTTGTACCCACTGTCCTTGTATATTGTCGCAAGTGCCTTGTATCCATCTCTACATATAGCTAAATAATGCATAACACTAACCACATAGTTAAGTGCGCGAAGCGGAGGCGGCAGCCGTAGCGAAGCGCCCTTGCATTTTAGAATAATGTATGATACACTGTTTGTAGGTTTCGAAAATGTGGCATATTATATCACCCGCGAGGTTTATCAGCCTGTCACATCTCGTCTAGTGGTATGACGTCAAACCTCCAACGTCCAATCACGAGTTTCTTCATAATACGAGGGGAGAAGAATTCGTTAGATCCTGGTATAAAAGAAACTGCATCAGTGGGTGGGTTGGGTGGGACCAATTCATCCCAAGGTGCGACTGAGATTTGAATTTTCCCGTAGTAGTAGTAGTAGTAGTAGTAGTAGTAGTAGTAGTAGTAGTAGTAGTAGTAGTAGTATTAGTAGTACTAATAATATGCAGTTTTACTATCATTTATTATTATTATTAATATTTCCCGGTAAAAGCATTTAACATAAAGATCTACTCTGATGGTTTCCGATCTAGATACTTCTTAGTTTTATGAAAATGTAATAAATAAAATTTAACTGTCCCTATAATTTACTTTTTTCTGTGCTAGCCTTTAACACGTATGTGCGAGAACGTTTGTGCAATATATTTTTGCACCATTTATTACTTCTGGAGCTGCGGTTTCTGGCCGACCGACGGACTCTGAGGCGGAGCACCCTGCTTTCCAAAATCATATTGAAAATTTATTAGACTTGCCCGATAATATTTTGGAGACTGAACCTGCTGTTGGTATCTCATCATTTACTACAAAGGTCCCCGCCCCTAACCTGGATATGTCAGGGGGGAATCAAATGCTTCAGGACCGTAATTTTGTTCGGCAATCAGTTAATGAAATTTTCAGAATCAAAACTCTGGAGTTGTCAAATCGATTTCAGGATTTGATTAATGATATGCCCATGGTTGAATTTTCTAATGCGGAAGAAGTTTTCAAATTTCTAAAATTTGTTATCAAATTACAAAAACTAGCCGGTTCGTTTTCTTTGGAAACCTGCCAATTGTTGCAAGTGTTACATTATCGGGCAAAAGGAGATCTTGCTAGTCTAATTGATGAAGCTTTGAATAATGGCCGTTCCATGTTGGAATTTCAAGAGTCAGTAATTAAATTTTTTCTTTCTGCTAAAGTACTGCACGAGTTAATTACAAAATATTATTTTCGTAGCCAGTTAGCTTCTGAAAGTTTCTTAACATTTATTGAAGATATTGAAAGAGTTTCATTGGCTCTTATGGTCCCTTATACTGAAAGTGAGGCCGTTGCTATGGTCGGCGCTGCCGCCAGGCTTTCTGAAGTTCGTGCCTTGTTTTTGGGTTATTCCCCACCGACCATATGGATACAGTTGAAACAACTAGCTTACAAATTGAATGACACACCTGTAAATAGAGATCAGGATATTCAAACCAATAGTAATAACACTGAACGTGCAGTTCATTCTAGGGTCGGCACGGTTTCGAGTAATTTTCAGGGGCCAGGTAATGAGCGCACATATTTTTTTTGCAATGGGTGTAAACGGTCCGGCCATACTATAGACAGGTGTTGGAATTCTGGTCACCCTAATAGTAACAACGTCAGCCGTCGTGGCAATGGCCGTTTTTCTCGTTCTAATGCTGATAGCCGCTTATGACCAGAAAACAAACCTAATTACTTGGCCAATTGCAATTATGGCCTCGAGGCCAAGGTATCTAATAACTTACCGTTGGTGCAAATATTTCTAAATAAGATTCCGTGCTTGGCATTATTGGACTCTGGCAGTGTGTTCTCATTGATATCGGCGGAATTTGCTTTGAAAAATAAAATCAAGTTTGAAACTTACCAGCTTTTCTGCCAGAGTGTCGACCAGACTCTTGTTTCGGTTATTGGCAAAACTCACCTTACGATAAAATTACATAAATTTTCTTGGAATTTTCAGTTTTTAATAGTACAGAACCTGGCTGTGGAAGTTATTTTGGGGGCAGATTTTTTGACAAAATCTAGAATATCATTGGACTTAGGACAAAAGGTTTTGCATTTTGGGTTTGACCCGAGAACCCAGGTGCCGTTTTACTTTGAATCCTGTAATAGTCGCTATGAAATGTTAGGGGCTACTAGTGACCCGTTGTATGTGGTTGAACCCTCAACGGAAATTAAGCTCGACCATCTTTCTGCTGGGACGAAGAGAGATATTATTGGTATAGTGGAACAGTACCCGGATGTTCTTACTAACCAATTGGGCCTTACTGACATTATAGAATATGATATTGTTCTGAATGACCCTACTCCAGTGATATTACAGCCTTATCGGTTAGCTCCTCCTCGTATGCGCGTTCTTAAGGAGAAAATTGAAGATATGCTTGAGCAAGGTATTATTAAGCCATCAAAATCACATTATTCAAGTCCTATTTTTCTGGTGCCCAAACCCGGTAACGACTATCGTCCGGTAGTTGATTATAGGGTTCTTAATAGTAGAATCGCCATTGAATCAGTACCCTTGCCTGATGTCCATAATAATTTTCATTGGTTTAATAGAGCTAAATTTTTTACAAGTCTTGATTTAAACAGTGCTTATCATCAGAGTCCTTTGACTCAGCGTTCGATGCAATTAACAGCTTTCAATACAGATTGGAACTTATTCGAGTATACTCGTGTCCCTTTTGGAATTGCGGTTGGGGCTCAAGTTCTTACTAGGCTTCTTGATAGTATTTTTTTCAGACATTAAGTTTAAATATGTATTTCATTACCTGGACGATGTAATTATCTATTCTGAAACTTATGAAGAACACTTATGTCATATCAAAGAAGTATTTGACAGGTTGCGCGCCGCTAAACTTACTGTGAAACCGGCAAAGGTTAATTTTTTGGCTGAGAAACTTTCATTCCTGGGTCATTTAATATCTTCTCAAGGCGTGACCATTGACCCTGATCGTACTCAAAAGATACGGGATTATCCAGCTCCTAAGAATGCTAAAGGAGTAGCTCGTTTCGTGGGTATGGTCAACTATTTTGCGAAATTCATCCCTGCTTGTGCTGACCTGTGTGCGCCCTTGAATCTTCTCAGAAAGAAGGCTGTAAAGTTCAAATGGGGAAATGAACAGCAACAAGCTTTTGAAAAGTTAAAGGAAAAAATTTCTAATCCTCCTGTCTTGGCTATGGCTGATTTTAGTCGGCCATTTGTCTTGCAGACTGACGCTTGTGGTCGTGCTTTAGCTGCTGTTCTCCTTCAAGAATTTCCTGAAGGACCCCGTCTTATTGCTTTTGCTTCGAGGACTCTCACTCAACAAGAGCGCAAGCTTTCCATGTATGAACTCGAAGCTCTGGCGGTGCTTTTCGGAATTGAAAAGTACCGCATGTATCTCGAACATGTCGAGTTCCTCCTCGAGACGGATAATCAAGCCTTGAGTTGGGTTCTTGGTAAGCCCAGGAAAACTGGTAAGATTGCTAGGTGGGCCCTCAGAATATCTGCCTTTCGCTTTAAGGTTTCTCATATTCGCAGCTCAGCTAATGTTGTGGCTGACTCTCTGTCTAGAATGTTTGGCAATGAAGAGCCTCCGCCCCTTCTGGGGATTTTGAAACTGAATTTGATCCAGCCTTATTAGGGGCCCTGTTGTCCGACTTACCTAGTTCTTTTATTACTATTAAGCAGGCCCAGCGTCAAGATCCTGTATTACTTGATATTATCCAGAATTTAGAGCGCCATCAGGCCGTTCCTCCTTATGCTTTGAAGGATGAAGTCCTCATGTGTAAAGCGCGCAGGGATGCTGGTATGAAAATTGTCACCCCTCAGGCTTTCATTCCGCTTATTTTTCAATACTTCCACGTTTCTCCAATTGGGGGACATTTGGGTTTGTTTAAAACATTAAATAAGATCCGTCAAAGATTTATTTGGAAGGGGATGGATAAAGATATTCAGGCCAGTGTTAAATCTTGCCAAGTTTGTATGCAGAGTAAGCCCGCTCAGAAAACCCATTATGGGTTTCTGGCTTCCAATGTGGCTACTAAACCTATGGAAAAACTTTTTGTGGATTATGTTGGTAAACTGCCTCGTTCCAAAAAAGGTAATAGTTATCTATTGGTTTGTGTGGACGCTTTTACTAAGTACGTCTGGCTCTTCCCGGTTAGGGAAGCCACCACTAGAGCTACTATTTCTTGTTTGTCATCTATTTGTGGCAGTTTTGGCCCCCCTAAGGTTGTTGTTACTGACAATGCCACTCAGTTTACTGCTCACGCCTTTCACAAATTCTGTTTTGACCGAGGTATTTCTCGTGTAAACACGACCCCTTATTATCCCAATCCTTCTCAGGCTGAAAGAGTAAACTGCTCTTATAGCATATCATTCCGCTGACCACTCTGAGTGGGACTTGAACCTCGAATGGTTACAGTATGCCTTTAATACTGCTATTCATGAGTCACATACGTCCACTCCGTTTAGTCTGCTTTTGGGGTTCCAGCCCAATTGTCCTCTCTCTAACCTTTGGTCTCTTAACGACCTTTTGCCAGATGAAGTTGACCCTGCGGAATTAAGGAAAGATGGAAAAGGGCTTACGCTAATCTCAAGAAAAGTCATGGCGTAGTTGAACGCAAATATAACCGTTCCAGAGTCCCGTCTCCATTTAAAGTCGGGGATGTGGTTTTTTTGAAAAATCATCCACTTAGTAATGCAGCTAATAAATTTTCTGCTAAACTTGCTGTTCGATTTTTGGGTCCCTTCTGGATTCATAAATTTTCTAGCCCAGTTTCTGTGGTACTTAGAGATGGTAAAGGGAAATTCTCACGTACTCATGTGAGCCAACTCAAACCGAAGTAAGTCTTGTTCGAGTGATGGCATCATTGTTTTGTTTGTTTGTTTGTTTTTTTATTTCTGCATTTACTTTATATCTTTCCCCCCCAGGGGCTTCTGTTGTGGGGACAGAAGTTTGGGAGCTGGCATTCCCAGGATCCTGAGCCGAACGCTATTTGTGTATAGGTCTGCTTGGGATTATTGGTTTTGGACATTTTCAGAACAGGGGTTTGCAAATATATATAATGTCCATTAATAATCTAAAAAAACCTTATAAAATGCTAAGTACTTTATTCTCACGTCATTAGCTAATCTATTAAGGTTTAAAATCAAATATGCCTCATTGATAAATTTGAAAATTTTGTTCACTTCGACCTATAAAAAAAAAAAGGAAATTACTGTAGGCCCCACGGTTGTTCTGGCTCGAACACGCGATTGTTTTGTTTTCCAAATTATTATTGTTTCCACATATTTAGCTTCACTTTACTTTTTATTAAATTGTATTTTCCCCCGTATTGTGGGCTCATATCGCGTTTTCGTGTCCGTTCGGCCATTCTTATTTTGTTTTGTTTTCTTTGTTCTTCGCTTTGTTTTGTTTTTCTTCTGTTTTGGTTCTTGTTCTTCTATCGTTGTGTTCCTTTTGTTTGTTTTTGTTTTTTCTCTCTTATATTTCTTACTCTTCATAGTTTCATCACTCTAGCATTATCTTACTTGAATTGCTATATATATTCTCTCCGGGCCTTGATTAAAATGTTGGCTGATTTCTTGTGTTTTAGTAAAACAATTTGTTGTATTATGGGATGTTAAATTTGTGTCCATAATAATTGTTTTATGAAATATTAATTATGGCCTTTGTTAATTGTTAATTGTGGCCTATCTTATCTTGCTAATTATGGCCTATGTTAAATTGTTCATTGAGGCCAATGTTGTCTTGTTAATTATGGCCTAAGTTAAATTGTTGTATTTCTGGCCGTTGGTTTGTCTCAAATATTTATATATATTTATTAATTAATTTATTGTATTTATTCACCTAACTTATTTAAAGTCATTCTATTCAGCCTATATTAGAAAACTAATATAATTGCCCGGAAGAGACCTTTCTATGATATCGGAGTTGAGGAGAAAAGAAAATTGATATTATCAATGTATTAAAATTTTCTTAATTAACTTAAAATGATAGAGATCTGTCTGAAATAGATTATTAAATTAATTTATGGAAAATAATTATGAATAGGCCTGGGTGCCATGTTAAAAGCAGAGATCCCAAATCAAATAACTTGATTTACTTAAAATATTGGAGATCTGTCTGACAATAATTAAATAAAATATTATGAAACATTATAAACTATCCATCTTTAAAATTAAACATCCCAAATTAAATAGCTATATAGGTGATTCAAATTTAAATATATGTCATAAATTGCCCTATAAATTTTGTGTTTGAAGTTTAGTTGAAAGCATTTTTCATACTTTTATTAATTAAATATGTGTGTTTAATTGTATCAAGGTTATGAATTTTTACTAATTTGGGTGATTTTCGCGGATATTATTTGGGTCGTCTCTTACCCATTTTTGGGAGGGCGTACTCATTTCGGTTCGCGGCTCTGAGTGCGTCTGCTAATTTGAAATTTGGGGTCTAGTTTTTTGATATTTGTCTTTGTACCGTTCTCGACTGATCGGGTGAGTGCAGTAGCGGGACGGAGACATTTGTTTCCGTTCTTAGCCATGTAGCTAAGCTATTTTCTGTTTCCTTTTTCTGACGCCCCTATTTACTTAATTGATTATTAATTAATTAATTGTAAATAATTATTCCGTGGACTCATCCATTATGATTATATTTACTTAATTGAAAAGATTTGGAATTATTCCATATTAAACATTGTTGTAATTTATTCCCCTCTACTTAAGGGATGTATATATGTACTTTTCAGAAAATTTAATGCTTACATTAATATTGTCTTATGGTGATAAAGTTATCAATTATGAAGCATTGATATTTTCGTAAAAATTCTTACTTGAGAATTTCTTCGTGATAACTTGTTCTTATGCTAACAACTAAACCTTATGCACATATAAAAAAGGTTATTTGAAATAACTGTTTATGAAGTACAAATTTAAATGTAAATAATTTGATTAAAATTAATATTTCTAGTTTTATAAGATTTGTTAAGGGAATATGAGTACTGCCGCTCGTTTTTGTTTTCAGTTTGAGATGTGTATTATGCCTCTATGCTGCCTATAAATCAATATGATGCCTCGCCGCACAAAGAGTCTTGCATGCACGCCACGCCTGGGGCCGCACTATTCTTCGCTTCGGCTGCTGTTGTATTCCTTGTCGACGGGCGCCTTCTTCTTGACTGGCTAATATACCAGTCCGACATCAGTTTGCTGCAAGCTAATTCTACTGGTTCTACGCTCTTCACTCCATTCGCCGTGGGCCTCGCAACATTGGTGGCCTATATGTTATTGTTTACATCGACATGCCATATATTGCTGGAGGAACCTATACAGTATATATATTATGGTTCCTTGTTAAGCAGAACCTATCATTATCAGTATTTATGGGTAACTAATGGACAGTTACCGTTGCCCTATATCTGCCACTTTTTATAATGACAGTTTACACAGTATATGCAAATGGACATGCATTTTGATATGCATTATTTATTGGAATCTTAAGATTTGAATTCGATATGGACATCTTCAACATCAACTGTTATCTAGTGGCAATTGTTTTGGTACGGGCCTGATCAACCTGTTCCACCTCTGTGTGCCTCATTTTGTCCATCGTTCAATCTATTGTTCCTTTCAAAATTTTCTTCCATCCCTCATTCATCCATCTTTCCGCTTGGCCGTAGGCTTCTGCTGCTAAAAGGGCATTTTTCTATGGATATTGACATTCACTTACATAACATTTTCTGTGGAGTGTTGGGCATTGAATAACTTAGCACCCTTATTTGAAGATATGGATACTTTGACTTATATGGGTGTATCTATGTGCAAGTGTGCGGGACCTCTCTTCAGGTGGCGTGTGCTTTAACTCAAACTGTGTTTTGTGCAGGCGATGGTTTCTATATTATACTATTTTCCACCCTACTTTAAGAACTTTAGATAAGACTTTATTAAAATAATGGGGTGTGAAAAAAAATTGTCTTCCAGAATTTTTTTTTTAGGCAGCTTTAGGAGGTTGTGCCACTTGTTTGTGGCCCATATTGATAATTAAACAACAACAAAAAAAAACAAAAAAAAAATAACTATCAATCAGCTGAATGTAATATGTGAACGACCAATGGAAATATCTGGAAATTTTCTGAATAGTCAAACAACTGACGGGAATAATAATATTCATACATGGAAATTTCTGAACAGTTAAAGTGAAGCAATGGAAATATCTAGGAAGTTTGTGAATAGTTAAACAACTGAAAGTAGAAATACATAACCAAAACACAGTGAAGCTATAGAATTGAAGCTATTACTGAAGATAATAAAAATAATATAACCTAAAAACAGTGAAGCTATGCACGGTAATTAATTAGAATAAATATATTAAATAATAATAAGACAATATAAGGCCCACAAATAATGGGCCACAAACAAGTGGCACAAAGACATTACTTGAATCGCAAGTACCAGGAAAGCTGATAACTGATAATGGCAACAATGGAGGATAATAAATGCAGAGTAAAAGTGAACGCAGAACTGTCAGAAACTTTTGACATTAATAAGGGTTTAAGACAGGGAGATCCCTTAGCCTGCTTGTTATTTAATGTCATTTAAGAAAAATGTAGTAAGAACAACTGGAATACAAACAACAAACACTATTTTTATAGAACATCACAGATTCTCACATTCGCTTATGACGTAGTCATCATTAGTAGAAATATTACGAGTCTGAGAAATGAATTCGAGAAACTGAGTGAGATTGCAGGACAAATGGGAATATTTTATTTTATTTATTTATTTAACCTGGCGGAGTTAAGGCCATAAGGCCTTCTCTACCACTCAGCCAGGGCAAAAACATGGATTAGTGGTCAGTCAAGAGAAAACCAAATATATGTTTAGAATTTCAATACCAAATGAGCTTAACATACAGGAATTTACATTTGAAAGGGTCAAATCATTTAAATACTTGGGGTCAGTGTTAACAGACAATAATAGCATAAATAGTGAAATAAGGGCCAGATTGATAGCAGCTAACAAGAGCTATTTCGGACTAGCACACCTGTTAAAAGCAAAGAACATCCCTTGCAGGATAAAAATTAAAATCTATAAAACTAAAATAAGACCAGTGTTGATATATGGTGCAGAAACCTGGACCTTGACAAAAGAGAAGAATATTCTCTGGGATCGTTTGAAAGGAAGATCCTGAGATGAATATATGGGGCGGTAAAAGAGGGAGGAGTATGGCGTACGAGGTACAATCATGAACTATATCAGCTATTCAAAGAACCAGATATAGTCTCCATAATGAAAGCAGGAAGAATAAGATGGCTTGGTCATCTCATGAGAATGAGCGAACACGAAATAGCCAAGAGACTGCTGTTCAAGGAAACTGGAGCCACAAGGAAGAAAGGAAGACCCAAGTGCAGATGGCTTGATAGTGTAACAGACGACTTGTTGGAATTGGGGCTGAGAAACTGGAGGAGAAAAGCACAGGAATGACAGATATGGAGAAGGATTGTAGAGGACGCCAAGGCCCATACATGGCTGTAGTGCGGTAGTGATGATGGGGGGGGGGAAATGGCACGTGATAGGAACTTTCTGGCTTTGAATTTGATTTCAGCATGTTGAAAATAACCCAAAAACATTCAATCTTCGGAGGCAGCAATTTCATCGCAGACTAGAGTAATTTAACACTACGCTGAGTTCATTTTTAGTTGACCTATTTAATTGGAATGACATAATGAAACACATGTGAAGGATTTATAGAGTGAAGCTAAATTTAAGCTTCGTTGTGATGCAGCTAAATGTCTCTGAGAGCGAAACAATAGCCAATTACCTGTGCACCTAAATGTGAAATGGGTGCTGAATCACAGAGTGATGAGATTGAATGGTGGCTTCTAATACAAGGCCAAACACAGGTTTTCATATGTAGAAAGTAACTGTTGATTGATTGTTGATAATAACGACGATGGTTGGATTGATTCACTGGAAAGAATGATTGCATATAATTTCTCACTGAATAGGATGTATAATGGTTGTTGACAGCCATCGTGAGTAGAACAAAATCTCACACATGGTTGGTGCAATACTGGTAATACATAACTTTGAGATTATGTATATGTATTGAGTATTGAGTAGTCGCCGTGGGGACCGGACGTGTGTTGTTTCTGCTCCGCCGAGTCATGACGACAGGAGGAGTTTCGGCGTGTGGCAAGTGCACAGTTACCTTCAAAAGTAAAGACAACCGAGTGATATGTAATGGTGTTTGTGTCCTGATTTATCACGTAGATTGTACAGATCTTAAGGATAATGAGATAAGGCTGTTAAATGGTTCAACTAAGAGCCCTGGCTTGAAATGGTTGTGTGTCGGGTGTAGGGCTATACATGATAAGTTACAGTGCTTTGAGTCGTTCCAGCTTCAAGTTACGTCTGACCTGAATAATCTGCAGAGCAAATTATCTTCACTAAAAACTGAAATGGACGTAAAATTGATAGAAATACGAACATTGGTTGAAAAAGAACCGATAGGACTAAGTGTGACCTCACGGAACCCTGGAGCCCCCCTGCTTAAGTCTACTACAGTCGGTAACCATCAAAATAGCGGAAATAAAACGCCAGGTACTTCTACCATCATCTCTGTGATGCCAGAACCGACAGCACTCAATGTGGCAGTGAATGAAAGCCCAGCCACTTGGGTTGAAGCGGTAAAAAAAAATGAGGACGAGAGTTGACAAACCAATACTATATGGCACGAAGATAGTGAACGAAATAAAAGCAGTGGCTAAGCCTATAAAGAAAAAAGCTATATTCTTAAGTAGGCTGGAACCGGACACCACCGCCAGTTCCATAACAAATCTGGTTATTCAAACTTTTACCAGTGCACGTGTCACGAAACTTAAGACCAAACATGATTCATACGCCTCCTTCCATATTGAATTGGAGGAAGGCGACTTTCTGAACGCGTTTAAAGTCGATATTTGGCCTGATGGCTGTCTCTTAACGGAATTCTTTGGAAGACTTAGACCTACACAAATCTTAAATGG
Organism: Ectobius pallidus; assembly: GCA_964059195.1. Taxonomy (NCBI): domain Eukaryota; kingdom Metazoa; phylum Arthropoda; class Insecta; order Blattodea; family Ectobiidae; genus Ectobius; species Ectobius pallidus. The sequence goes on from CAXKWD010000008.1 coordinate 44,256,186, forward strand.
CAGTGTTGCTGAAACATCTTCAGAGTGACTAGGTTACCCGTCGTGCCCAAAATCTCTTACAAATCAAGTAGATATGATGTTTTGTAATATTCAGAGTTTAGAATATAAAATCCCTGAACTCGAAATGATACTTAGGTCTGTGAACTTCAGTGTGCTGTGCTTCTCCGAACACTGGTTAGAAGCTGGTAACCTAAAACTTTTAAGTATAAGTGGCTATACTTTAGCTAGTGCCTTTTGTCGCACAAATATAAAACATGGCGGTGTTGCAATATACATTTCAACAGAATTGGCGGCCTTCCAGAAAGAAATAGATGTAACTAACTACTGCCTTGATCTACATCATGAGTTCGCATGTATCGCCTTATCCCATGTGAATGTGATTATCATAGGAGCCTATAGGTCCCCTAGCGGGGACATTGATCTGTTCTTTAGAGCGCTTGAACTACTCATTCTTTCCATAAGCAGCAAGCGAAATAAATATTTTACTGTGTTGGGTGGTGATTTTAACATAGATGTGCTTAAGAAGGACAAGAGAGCTGTGGACTTTGAAAATTTGCTTAAGTCTCTTGACTTATACCTTGTCAACAGTCAGCCCACAAGATACGAAGCTTGCCTAGACAATGTAGCTACAGATCTGAAACAAGATAAGTTTAAAACTGAAGTACGATCGTTTGCCATAAGTGACCATGATGCCCTGTGTTTTAGTGTCGTTCAAGATACAGCAAACGGTGACTCAATATTTATGAAATCCAATAACAGGATTGTAAGATTCATTACACCGGAGAATATACATGCCTTCATGGAAATGCTGGACAATACAAACTGGTGTGGTATTCTGCTGGCTGACAACGCTGAAGTGAATTTCAATTTATTTTTTGATCATTTCTTAAGCCTGTTTGAACATTGTTTCCCCAACAAAGTTATCATCCAGAAAAATGATAATAAAAAACCTCTTATAAAATGGTATAATGACTCTCTACATATCAAGAAAAATTGGGTATTATTGGCATATAGCCTCTTCAAAAGTAACAGGACATTAGAATCCAAGAATATCTACATTGCCCTTAAAAAAGAATATAGACGTGAGCTAAATAAAGCAAAGTTTGACTCTAACGCCCGCTTTATCGAATTGGCTCCAAACAGGTGTTCTGTCGCTTGGCAAGTGATCCGTGGTGAATCAAGACAGCCACCACCAAGGACTAACTCCCTAAGCCCTGATGAGTTTAATAATTTTTTTGTGGATTCTGTTCAGGAAGCTCGCCTTAATATCAGCACTCCACACGTAACTGCTCAACAATTGCTGGGTATAATACCAAGACCCGACTGCCGATTCGAATGGAAAACGATAACCTGTCAAGACGTTTTAACAGTTGTACATAGAATGAAAAATTCAACTAGTAAGGACATTTATTCAATGTCAGCTAACCTGATAAAACAATTAATAAACTATATTTTGACACCATTGACCATCTGCATAAACATGTGTTTCAGGGAAGGGGTTTTCCCCTCAAAAATGAAGCTGTCGAAAACCATCCCTATCTACAAAAAGGGTAGCAGGGATTTGGCCATGAGCTATAGGCCTATTTCAATTTTACCAGTATTCTCCAAAATAATTGAATCCCTCATGAAATTACAACTTTACAATTATTTCGAGGAAAATAATTTATTTGCAGCAGTACAATATGGCTTTAGATCAGGTCTATCTACCATTGATGCTGTCGACAAGGTAGTCAGCGAAATTCTAACCGGCTTTGAGACTGGTGGCCTCACTGGGGTCACTATGTGCGACCTCAGCAAGGCATTTGCTACTATCGACCACGAAGTTCTTCTTGATAAACTGAGATTTTACGGTGTCAATGATGTATCGCTACTAAGATCATACCTGAGTGGCCGTAAACAGCTTGTTTATATCGATGGTCATTATTCCCAGGCAAGACTTGTAGAATATGGAGTCCCACAAGGTTCCGTGTTGGGACCCTTGCTTTTCATCATAATGATGAATGATATTAGTGTTGATGGTAATGTGGTGTGCTATGCGGATGATACTACGTTGATTAAAGTTAAGGACTCAAGACAGGAACTCCTGGAAGCTATGGCTCACTCACTTGAGGAAGTCTCCATATGGTTTAGTGCAAACTACCTTCAACTAAATAATGATAAGACCCAGTCAATAACCTTTTCTTTGAAAAATCTGCAATTCGAGGTGGAAAGTGTCAAGCTGTTGGGAATTACGCTGGATTGTAAATTAACTTGGGGTGCCCACATTGCCCTAGTTTGTGGTAGGCTGTCAAGAGTTATCTGCCTAATAAGGCGACTTAAGAGCTGTGTCCATAAGAACTATGTGAGAGTGTGTTATTTTGGTTTCTTTCAAAGCATAATATTGTATGGACTCACCCTGTGGGGTGCAGCAACAGAGGTCAAAAAAATCCTTATGCTACAGAAAAAAGCTATAAGACTAATTGCCGACGCTGGATACGATGAACACTGCAAACCAATATTTATGAGTGAGAAAATTATGACAGTATACAGTTTATATACATATGTATGTCTGGTAGAAGTGCGGACCGAACTAGACTCACTCCCATGTAGATCAAACACACATTTGTATAATACAAGAGGTAGTGGTATGTTGGAAGTGCCTTATTCCAGGCTGACTAGGGTAAAGAAGACACACTTAAAACTAAAGATGTTTAACTCACTTCCGCACATGGTCAGGAACTTGTCTCTGGCTAAGTTTAAAAAGTGTGCGTGGAATCTCCTTGTGTCTTCACCTCTATATTCTATTAATGAATTTTTTGAAATACCCACTGTAACAGTGTCTAGTTTCTTTTAAATTAATTTGACGAAACCTACACATGATAAATGTTTTTTAAGGTTAATAAATATAAATATTCTTATTCTTATTCTTATTCTGATAACTTTCGTGTCAATATAGGTACAATACACAGTCCAGCACATGTTGGTAGTAATACTTAACACATTATATTAATTACTGAAAATGTAACAAAGAAACGGGAATGTAATGGACCACCGAACGGCCATCGAGCGGCCGTTCCCGACACTGCTGGCGGACTGGAGTGTACGTCTCAAGGCTCGAACTTCTTATATATATCAAGTGTATTGCGACATCATCCTAAAAATTTGATTGGCTAAAAACGTTTAATGATGACATTAAGAACCAATAAGGATAAGCCATTTTTGACACCCTTAAATAGTACTAAACGAAACAAAGTATTATGTTTTATAATTCAATAGCTACACTTGCTACAATTAAATAATACATGTGATAGGCCTAACCTGTTTTATCGTCATGTCACATAAATCATAATGTTTCATTGAAAATTCTTTATGATATTTGAAAATTCCATAACTTAAGCGAAGTAAGACGCACTTTAGATTTACGATTGGTTGAGCCAACGCCAAATGCTCTCTACAGTACTTTTCAAATGAGAAGTCTTTTCCTTCACCGCCAATCACGTGTACGGGCTAAAAGACTGCCGCTAGCAATGAGAGTCTTCCCTCCGTCTCGCCGTCTCTGATTGGACCGCGTATCTATACAGTTGAAGGACATAGGACTTGTCATCTGCAAAGCACCTTAAAGGTATTGAGGTGTCTAATAGTGTCAAGTCTGTAAATTGATATTGAAATTTGGAACACATGTCTCGAAAATAATAGAAAAAACAATTTTAAAGAAAGTTGGTGACTTTAGTAACTATTCTGGGATAATTTCGATAGTTGTCAGCACAGAGATGCTTACAAGTCAAAGGTATTTTATAAGCGGACAAGACTCCAATTACAATTCAACAAATTAATCGTGCTACGCCATAGTTTTATGATGTAAACATTCTTAAACTTACATAAAGCTAAATTTTAACACACAATGAATATAAATTTGTAAGCCAAATATGATAACTATACGTCTGTAAGAAAATACTTATTAAAAATTAATCGGACTTTTTAGATAGAAAATATACGTAATAATATAAATTAAATGTAGCCATAACATAACCTCAATTAAATGATGATGGAACACAGGCTTCTAGGGAAGCGTAATATTAATTATGCAACCTGACACTAGATCATGCGTTTTAAACAAATTTAATCAACGTGGTAAATATGAAAACTACACGTAAATATGAAAAATTCACATAAATATGAAAAAAAAATTAAAATGGTAATCAAAGATAGTAATTAAGATAGATAATACAAAGAAAATACATGATAATAATAACAATTATACCGATAATTAAACTAAACTCAAATACTAACTTGAAATTCAGTGTGGCGGAACATCTAGTCCACGATGATTTAGTTTGTAAATCATCTCATGGAGTCATATTGAATGTGGAGTCATATTAAATTATAAATAAACGATAAAACAAATAAGATGGTGATATGATAATAACACAAGGTGACAATGCGAAGTTTCTTTCTAGTGCCTGGTGGAAAAGTGCAACGATGTTAAAACATCGTGACATTTTCAATTCAGTCTGAGGGACCGGAAGACAAATAACCATCAATAATAATAGGAGCAGGGTGACAAGTTTTGAAGACGGTTGGCCGAGACCGGAATTTGATCTTATACAGACGTCCTGTGATAAGATATTTATGAACCTTTATCAGTCAGGACGAAATCCACAATAAATGCTGAGAAATACTAAACAGAATTCTGAAGTTCGAAGAATTACCCAAAAAGAGGTAGTGGAGGAGTTGTTGATGTATAAGAAATATATTGAATATAAGGAATAAATTGTGAAAATCAATAATTGATAATTGTAGATATTTGTTGATATTCCAAAGAGTGAAGAATGTATCTACACGTCTTCGTTAATAGGAAATGGACCTAATTTGACGATGTGACATTTGACAAACCAGTGTGAGTACGAACTGTTACGACTCGCACCAAACCATCAGAGCCTGGGTGAACCTGTCGATAATACCTAAAATCCATTTTAGAGGGGGATTTTGTCTTCAAGGATCAGGACTGGTGTACCTACGACGATATGAGGGAGGACCTTGGTCAATTTAGATCGTCATCGTGTTGTATGAAAGTACTCAATGATCAATGCCAGCAATGGTCAATAATGGAATTGTAGAGGGAGCTACGAGAGTAACCCTAGCTGGAGGAGGATAAGCCATCTTTCGCTGGAGAGGCTGTGCCTTCGGTTGAAGACAAGGGTTACGCTGTTTCAAAGCAGAACGTACAGCCTTAGGTATAGGTAGTGACTGAGTAAGTGGAAGGTTGGGAGACTCAGAAAACTCTTTAGGTTCCAAGGACCCAGATATCTGACTGCGACAATATTTTTCTCACGTCAGCAACGCAGACTAATGCACAGTGAATATATGGTGAGTGACTGAATTGCCAGTCGATGAGTTGAGATAATTGTTATGAGGTTGTGGTGCTTGTGGCCATTCCCATTAGACTTATGCTGCTCAGTAGAGATAGGCTGTGGCAGTTTCCATAAAAAATACCAACCAAGGTATGAATTTTGTATTACTGGAAGATTTGGAACCGTAACTTGGCCTGTACGTTCTATCTAAGAACGGATATCAACTCCCAACAATAAGTCAAGGGGAAGAAAGAATGAAAAATTCAATGCTATAGCCGGGGTTTGAACCAGTATCATCGGCTCTCCATGCCGCTGCTCTAACGACTTGAGATACCATGCCAACATGCCGGTACAACATTAAATTCTCCAACTGACTCACAAATTCCAATATACCACCAGGCGTTCTCAATATGAGATATCAACGAAGTGGCGACTTACAATATGTAAGTACTTTAAGAGCCCGGCTTCATAGTAAACCACAGAAGAATGATGTTGCCATGGTAGCTCAGGCGGTTAGAGCAGCGGCATTGAATTTTTTGTCTGACTTCACTTTTCCATCTTAGCCTACACACGGCTAGTGTGAAAGAATTATCATTCCACAGTGACCTACTGGTGGTTTACTATGAAGCCCGGGCCTTAAAGTACTTACAGATTGTAAGTCGACACTGGGTTGGTATCTCATATTGAGAACGCCTGGTGACATACTGGTCTATGTGAGTGACTTGGAGTGAATTTAATGTTGTACCGGCAAGTTGCCATGGTAGCTCAGGCGGTTATAGCAGCGGCACGGAGAGCTGAAAATCCTGGTTCAAATCCCAGCTATGGCATTTAATTTTTCTGTCTGACTTCACCTTTCCATCTTAGCCTATATACGGCCAGTGTGAAAATTATCATTACGATAAGTCAGTCAGTAAGTCAGCCAACGTAATGTTGGGAGGAATGTTTCAACCAATTTCACAGTTGAAATTTTTGGCACGACAATGGCTTATGTGTTGTGGTGCCATGACGTGGTGGTGGACCTGTCTGAAATGGAAGTCGATATATGTATATTTGAGAAGTAAACAGCTCTGTTGTATCTCCTGAGAAGCTATAATACCAGCGGCATTAGTTGATTTGACATTTTGGTTGGGCAAGAAAGTACAAGAAAGTGTTTCCACAGATTTTGCATTTATATGTATTACAAGAAAGAGAATTGCCTTCTGCCTTGAGACAGATTCTAGATCATTTGTGGAACTAAACAAATCGATCCCGTCGAGTGAAATTCATTGATTTGAAAGTGACACACTGAAATAATTAATGTGAACATAATTCCTTGGGAGAAATGCAAGGAGGACGAGAAAGAGAAGGTTTGTTATTAGATTCATTAGTGTTGTTGTAGCAGAATTAGCTTTTATATTGACTGGAGGAGTATTGTTAGTCTGCGATTTCATAGCAACGTCAGTCATCTGTTGCACTAGAACCGTAACCTTAAGATAGTTAAACAAGTTTCTGAGTGATGGCAAATTGTCTTTTTTGATGAAAGAACCCCATTCTTTGATAATATTTGGTTAAAGTTTGTTTAAGAATATTTTATAAATGATCAAGCCTGTTAAACTGATGCCAGTATTAAGAGACTGGAATGTGTGCACGGTACTAATAAAATGATAGAGATAACGTTGCAAGGAATGGGAGGAATCCTTCTCAAGAGATGGGGTGAGAATAAAATCTCAAGATGTGTTTTTGCTACAAAGACGATTATGGTCGAATCTTTCAAACAATGTGCGCCAAGCTACTTCAAAAGTAACAGCCGATACATATGACTGACATAACTTCAACGCTGAGACATGATTTTATGTATTGAAAATTCTCCATTTTAGAAATATGTTGACTGTCGATTATCAGAGAGTTAAAGGTGTCGAGGAATTCAATCCACGTAGCTGGGTCACCAGAAAATTGTGGAAGTCTAATTTTTTTTAACGTTGGTAGTGATGGAGGGGATGGGTGAATCTAGCGACAAACGCTGAATACTAGGGTCCTGCTCAGGCAGATAAATTTCTTTATGCTTAATGGTCAAGGAATTAAGATAAGGGTGGCTTTGCGGCAGTCTGTTTCAACATTTTGGTGACCAACATCTTGATGCACTTAGGCATGATGGTATTGAGAGTGTTCGGCTCTTTACCCTTCGACAAGGTTCTCAAATTTGATGCGAAGAACAACACACTCGTGATAAGAGAGCTCATTGTCTATAACAAATTCATAAATGCTTGAATAGTGAAAAGGTTTGCACCTCTGGTTGTTAGTGGATTGTAATCCGAATAAATTGTTGAAACGCTTTCAAGGCTAGGAATGAAAGAATCAATAAATTTAAACGCTATTTATCAATTCTCCTGGCTTGCAGTATTTTTAATGAATACATTTTAAAAACACTTTTAATACGCTGAATAACACTGAAGAACACAAATTCAATTCGTGAGATGATGTTGATTACACTTTTCTACTCTTCGTTGATTCTGTCTAGGAAATCGTTTATATTCTGGCAGTTGATTTTTTGTAGAAATGTAGTAACTTTTTACAGTGATTGCTCATAAATTATGTTGATGGATATCAAATTTATCTTGAGTCACCAGTTGTGTATGTTGTTATGAGAATATTCCACTGTATTACAATGACACTGTTCATTAAGATCTAACCTACTTTTAGGTTATGTGTGGATGTATAATTGTCAATATAGTGCACTGATGATAATGTATTAAATGTACGTTCAAATCCAGTTTTAAATTATGTAATGAGACGAATGGATCGTCTTAAGTCACTTGCCTCTGACGAAGTATGTTGAGTTATATGTTAGGTTAAGTAGTTCCACATGGCAAGTGATAGATTTGTGAATATGTGACTCGCACAGCAAATGTTGATATGAATGTGAATATGTAGAAAGAATTCGAAGTTACTGTTGCTTAACTTCGCCAAGTTAACAATAAGATGGATCACAACTCGTTGATGTAAACTTGTAGATGAAAAATGGTTGTGAACAGCAGGCAGTTATTAGAACTGACGTAAGGAGGCAGTGAGAAAATGTTAAATGGTAGTCGACGCCATCTTGAAGTAATTAGAAATGCACATGTTCCTTGAAGAATTTTGAATTAAAGGAAGAGCGCACTACCGTGCCTGATGCACTTTAAGGTTATGTTTCAACAACGCGCGTGTCTATCACTGTGGCGCACATATTGACGGTAGTATTATTCTGTATTAATTAAAGCAAATGGTCACAAAGAGAGGGGTGGTGTAATGAGCCTCATGCCATTTATGACACCCCAGGGCAGACTGGACGCTAGAAGGCAGGACCCCCTTTTATATCAAAGGTATTGCGACATCATGTAAAAAACTTGATAAGTTATAAAGCCTTGCATGACGACAATAATAGCCAATGAAAACTAATTAACTTATCAAGACAGCATAAGCAATATTCCAACAAACAAAAATTACTGAAATTCAAACAAAGAAATCACTTTGATTTTTAAACAAAACATTGAGTTTAAAATGTACAGAATAATATAGGCCTAAGTTGCTAAAATATTAGGAACTATAAGTTACTACGTTTCACTAAATATTCGGTGTGATATTTAGTAAATTTCCATGCCAAACCAGGCACTACATGCTTTTGAAGTATGGTCGATCTAGCCAATGGCTGACGCTGTATTCATTTATTGAAGTGGCTACTAGTACCTAGTCCTTTAATTTTAATTCTAAGTTTAAATTCCTTGTCGAGAAATAGCAAAAACAGCACTTTAGAAAGATCTAGTGATATTAGTGCAAATTTAGTGTTGACCTGAAATGGTTGGCAGCCCGGCACTGATTGCATAGTGAAGAAAACTACAACTAATTTCAACAAATGAACCGCATTGCGCTGATTGCATGATGTAATTATTTTCGAATTTATGCAAAATATACGTCGTAAGCATGAACATAAATTTTAACCATTAATCAGCACCTTTTAGGCGTAAAAATAGTACCTAACCTAAATTAAGCGTGATGAAACAATATAGTCATCTAACTGGAACTTCAAGCGGTTGAGTTTGGCAAGCTTTGACAGGTATTCCTCATGAGTTTGAACTGAGATTCAGCTTTCCTTTGCTCAAGAGCTGCAGCCTTAAAAGACTTTCATTGTAGGCCTTTAGCAAACAAAGTAGCCATGAGAACCTAAGTTTCTATAGCTTCTGTATAGCTCGGAATCTGAGAGGCCTAACTATATTATCTGAGATTATATGTCTTCAAATTAAATGTCCTTTATAATTTATCTTTACGAGATAAAAGCTCCTGAAGGAACGCTTCGTTAGTGATAATAAATTTAGCAATACAATTAACTTGGCGGGTGATTTGCGGCTTGTGGGTAGTACGTCTCATTTAAATAGCAGCGATGTCTTGATCTATGATCGTCATTTTGATTACAATTATAATATCTACAGATAAATACGACTTGAAAACTCAAACTGCTCGCGTTGGGGAATAAAGTATACTACAGTATAACAATTTAATGAATTGCCCGCGTGGAGGGCTAGAAAAAACTTCTTGAATGTATGGTTTCACAAGTGTCATTGTATTGTGTTGGTGTTCGTGTCGTGGTGACTACTCATTTAGCTTTGTGCTCACACTTAACCTCAGACATTTATGAGACCGCGGAAAATACACACAGATCTACAAATTGATCAAATAAATCACTCTGTAAACTCAATCTGGCTGAATCACTGAATGCCAGGAGTATAAAAATATCTTTTGAAACACTTATTCATTTTGTAATTTATTTAAGCTCAAATGTGTATGACACAGAGGAAAACGTACAAAGGCAAACAAGCTGGTTATTCCAAGCCAGGAATAGTAAGGGTTTATGATCACATTTGAGAATAAAATGTATACCATACAAGTATTAGTGGTATTTTTTTACACCACAAACCACTGCAGTTGCCTCTTTATCTATTTGTGAATAGTTTCGTTCAGCTGCAGAAAGTGTAAGAGAACTGTACAACACAGGACGTTCAACGCCTTCAGAATCTATTATACTCAATACACTGCCCAGCCCTGTTGAGCTTGCTTCCACCGTTAATACAGGTGGTGCTTTTGGATCATAATGAGCTAATACTGGTGCTTTTGTTAGTAATTCTTCAACCTTATTAAAAGCTTTCATATACTCTTCATAAAAAACAAAAGGAACATCTTTCCTCAAAAGATTGGATAACGGACTCATGATACCACTTAAATTTGGTACAAACTTTCCATAATACTGTACTAGTCCTGCAAAAGCTTTTACTTGACTTACATTCTTGGGAACAGGAGCTTCAACAATAGCTTTTACCTTAGACATACAAGTATGTAAACCATCTTTATCTATAATGAATCCGAGATACTCCAATTGTTTTGAAAAAAGTCACACTTTTCCTTCTTGACGCCAAATCCTTTTGAAGAAAGGCGCTTACAAACTTCTATCAGTCTTTGAATGTGAGTTTCATTGTCAGGTGCAGAAATAAAAATATCAATTAAAAACGATACGACTCCGGGTAAACCTTGTAAGGTTTGGTCAATTATTTTAAAAAAAATGCTATGACCACTATTTACCCCATAAGGTAATAGTTTGTAAGCAAACAACCCTTTGTGAGTAGATATGGTACACAGCTTCTGTGACTCCAGATCTAACTTAAGTTGCATATCATCTTGACTCAAATCTATCTTGCTAAATCTTTCACCCTTTTGTAACTGTGAACAACTCCTCAATTCTTGGTAATGGGTAATGTTCAACTTCAATATCCTTATTCAAACCTCTGTAATCTCCACACATACGAACAGAACCACATTTTTTAAAACAGCTACAATAGGAGTTCCATATTCGCTACTAGTTACTAGAGACAATACATCAGCATCAACTAAGCGTTGAAGTTCTGCTTCTACCTTAGCCTTCAAGGTGAATGGTAACGGCCTTGGTTTACAATATTTAGGTATGGCATTTTCTTTCAGCTTGAGTTTAATTGGCTCACCCTTGTACTCACCTAGCTGGTCGGTAAACACTTCAGGGAAATCCTGAATTAGTTTCTTTACATTTGTGTCCATAAAAGTGTTATCCCCTTCCATATTTGACTTAGGCTTGTTCAACTCAAACAAGTTGGTTTTAAATGAAATGTCTACTTCTAAAGCTTGAAGCCAATCTCGTCCCATAAGTGGATGGGATCTCTTTCCAATTACATACAGATCAAGTTTAGTTTGAACATCTTTATAGGCTACTGAGACACATAATCTACCTATAGGTACAGTAGGCTCATTTGTATAGGAGCTAAGAGATAAATCAGTTGGTAACAAGTCTTATGAATTTAAATTATTTTGATAAAATTCCTTGTTACATACACGTACACTTACACTTGCCCCTGTATCTAACTCCATTACTACTCCTTACCCTTCTGTACTGACTTCTAACCTTACTGGATCAACTCTTACAGTAGGCCTATTCAACTTGTTAAACTCTTTTTCACCACTCAAACTAGTGATAGTTGGTTTAATTTCATATAGGTTAGCAATGCCATCTAGATTTTCATCAGTAGGTTCGAATGTCTCTTCCAACTGAGAATCCGCTCCCACATAGTTATGTTTGGTTCCCTTCTGATAACTGCTCTGGAATTTAGATTGACCCTTAGATTTGTTAGATCTATGTGTAGATTTACACACTGCAGCAATGTGGCTTTGTTTACCACACTTGTTGCAAACGCAATCACATAAACGGCACTCTTTAGATCCATGCCCAACTTTCCCACAACAAAGCACTTCACTCCCCACTTCACTTGCTGTTTGCTGCCACTGGGTTGTGCTGGTTCAAAGCTGTAGTGTCTGCCCCTCTGCTGCTGTGGTCTGCCCCCGGCATTCCAACAATGAGATGCTGCCATCCGCTGCAACTGGCCACCGCCCCCGGCGCTGTTACTGGCCCCCAGAACAGATGCGTTTTTCTCAGCCGTTTCCACAGACAGAATAATTTTTACTGCCTCATCATAGGTTAGAGAAGGTTCTGCCAATAGCCTCTGTTTTGTTGACTCACTACGTATGCCACTCAGCAGTCGATCACGCAAATAGTCACTAAGTGATGCTCCAAATTCACAATGGATAGATAATTGCTTTAAACTTGCAATATACTCCGAAACTGTCTCATTTTCCAACTGGTTTCTTTTGCTAAACTTATACCGCTCAGCAATAAACGAAGGTTTTGGGTACAAATGATCTTGGATTATCTTTACAATATCCTCCATCTTCTTTGTAGACGGTTTGTCTGGCATACATCGATTTCTTACCAAGGAATATGTCTTTACACCTACTAGTGTCAATAACGTACACACTTTTTTTATCAGTTTCTACTTCATTGCATTCGCAGAATAGTTCAAAACGTTCCACATAAGATGCCCAAGTCTCCTGACTTGCATCAAATTCACCGACACTTCCTAGCATTTTCGATGTTTCCACTCTCACCTCTTCAATTGTGACAATATTAAGTCCTAAGCTTCCTCCCCAGAACATAGACTTAAACTCTTCAATTGTGACACAATTGTGACACAATTAAGTCCCCCAACTGAAGTTCCACAATGGCGGTTAATGGCGTCTGTTTCACTCTGTACAATAGCTCTCTGCATGCGTACCTGGGAATCCTCGATTCCTCGTATTTTTATCTCGTCGCCACTGTTATGTATTGTCCTGTATGTATTTGGTCGGGTGAAATGATGACACTTGTTATGTAATTAACATAGTTCTGTGGTTTTAATTAAGACGCACATTTACAGGAAGCAATGCAATCCGCCATCATCGAATGGACTCTATATATAGTTCGTTGGCGGGAGTAAGCTCGCTTTCTCATTGGACGAGTCACGGCCTTTTTTTATACATAACTGCCCACTCAGCGCACACACAGAACATAAATGGAAATATACCCTATAATTCACATACATACATAACACCCTAGATAATGGAATTGAAGCCATAGCATTGAGGAGTGTAGGTACATGGCATCGTAGACTGGGGCATGTACATGTCAATGCAATTGGAAATATTCCTGGACTTGATAATGTGAAGACTGATAATAAGAAACAGGAAGAATGTTCTGTTTGCATTCAAGGTAAACTTACTAAAATCACTGTACCAAAGCAGAGTGAAAGAAAAGCTGAAGGACCCTTAGAGTTAGTTCACACTGACCTAACGTGTTTACCTGTTGTGTCTAATGGGGGTGCACGATATCTTATGAGTTTTATTGATGATTACAATAGATATGCAGTTGTGAAATTGCTGAAAAGAAAAAAGTGAAGCATTCTCAAAATTTAAACAATACAAAGTTGAGGCAGAGTTGTTTCACAGTAAGAAACCGATAAACCTTACAAATGGACGGTGGAGGAGAATAATTTAGTAGTGAGTTTAAAGATTACCTAATGGCAAGGGGTATCGTTCACAGATGCACAGTGCCTCACTCACCTCACCAAAATGGCATTGCAGAAAGATACAATAGAGTGATAGGGGATATAATAAAATGCCTGCTATTGGAATCTGGCATGCCAAATATATTCTGGGCTGAAGCAGCGAACACTGCTTGTGTCATAAGAAACTTATGTTCATCTAAGGCCATCAACAATTGTGTGCCTGCAGCACTATGGAAAAGGGGAGGTGTGTCACAAGATGTATTGAGATTGCGTGTATTCAGATGCAGAGCATGGTTAGCTCAGAATAAAGGCAAACTTGAATCAAGAGCAATTGAACATGTAATAATTGGTTATGAACCAAACGTCAAAGGGTACAGGCTGTATAACATGTCAAAAAGGAATGTTGTTATTGGCTTACATGTAACATTTGAAGAAAACGTGTTCCCTTTCAAGTCTGAAGTAAAATACAAGGAATATTGCTCCTATCAAAGTAACTCAGATGAAGATGATAGCGTTAATGTTGATGTGAATGATAATGATAATGTGATTAGCATAGATTTTGATCCTATTGACTCTGAGAATGAGAATGATAATGCTTTAAGTCCATGGAGAAGCAGTAGAGAACGAAAACCCGAAAGATGTGGCTGTTGTAACTTAACTACCTGTGATCATGAAATGAATTTGGATCAGGTAGCTGAACCTAGTAGTGTAAAGGAAGCTATGTCTGGAAGGAATGCTGCAGAATGGAAAAAGGCCATGGACATAGAGTACAAACAGATGTTGGATCTGGGGGTTTGGGAAATAGTCGAAAGGCCAACAGATCAAAAGGTAATATGATGAAAGTGGGTTTTTAAGGTTAAGTATAACGAACATGCCAATGTTGAGAGATTGGTAGCTCAAGGATTCAAAAGTCAAATGGGATTTTCCTAGGAGGACACCTTTAGTCCCGGAATAAGGAAGAAAAATATAAGGGTGCTACTTGCTTTGGCCGTCAAAAATCAGTGGTGTGTACATCACATTGATGTAACTTGTGCATACTTAAACAGTCCCATTTCTCGGGATGTTTTTATGGAACAGCCAGAATTGTACGAAGATGGCGAAAGAAGAAAGAATGGATTTGTATGAAAATTGAAGCGAAGTATTTATGGATCACCATGTGCAAGCAAGAACTGGAATTCTTGTCTAGAGACTGTATTGAAGGAATTAAAGTTTAAAAGATACAGAAGTGATTCATGCGTGTATGTTGGAATGGAAGTCATAATTGGGGTATACCTAGGTATATTGATGAAATTGTATTACTGGGGAATGAAGACAGAGTTTGTGACTTTAAGAAGGTATTCTCATTGATGCTTAGGCCTACTGTTAGAGACCTAGGCAAGGTAACAAAGCTCTTGTCTATGCAAATATCCCAAGAAGATTGTAAATTAGTCATAAATCAATCATTGTACATTGAAAAGTTGCTGTCAGAATGTAATATGACTGACTGCAAAACTTGTAGTGCCCCCTACCCATGAAAGAGGAAATTGATGAAAAACCATTTGAAAATGACAGGTTCTATAGAAAGGTCGTTGGCAGTTTACTTTTCATAGCAAACAATTAATGGTGTGACATTGCTTTTGCTGTTAGCAAAGTAAGTTAGGCATATAAAGCTCCTAATGAAAGGATTTGGAAATCTGTTAAACATATAGTGAGTTATTTGAAGGGTACCACTGAACTTTGTCTGCAATATGAAAGCAAAGGTGAATCCATACAGGTGTATTGTGATGCCAGCTGGAATAGTGAACCTAATTGTAAATCTGTGGGAGGTTTTGTTGTGTTGTTCACTGGGGGAGCAATAACATGGTATAGTAAGAAACAGTCATTGTCAGCCATGTCTACAGAGGAAGCTGAATATATAAGTATGTCAGAAGCTGTGAGGGAGATCAAATGGCTAAAGAACTTGTTTTTTGAATTGGGGCAGTCAAAATACATAGATAAACCATGTCCAGTAGGCTACTGTGTATAATACACAAGCTATTGTTTTGGGAAGTACAGGAACTGTGGGTGAAAGGTCGAAACATATTGACTTAAAATATCATTTTTGTTGTGAATAATCTGAGATTGGTAATGTTGAAATTTTGTATGTGCCATCACATGAAAATGTGAGTGATGCATTCAGCAAAGTTGTTAGTGGTCCAAGAATGAGATCATTCTTTACCTTTTTTGGACTAGTGTCTCATCCAAGGAGTTAACTATGTTCAGTGGCGCCAACTTATATGGGCCCATGGGGCTCGAGCCCACCCAATAATTTCCCGAGTATTATTTTCATAATTTTCTATTAATATTATTATTATTATCAATACTACTACTACTACCAGAAATAGGTGGTTTCGTTGTTGAATAAGTGAAAAACGAAAATCGAGCTATTCTTTCAAGCGTAACATGATCTCATCTTGTCTCAAAGCAGAAGCTTCTAGTTCTGGCCAGTTTCTAGTTAATGAGACAGAGGGTCCAGAGGGCTGTCTTTAAGTAAATGGGAGAATGAGGGGAGAGTTGTATCTGTGTTGTTTTAAGTTGACAGTTTAGGTTGCAGACAGGGACAATTTTATTATTAGTCCATGTTACAGAATCTGGTGCCACCCAAGTATTGGTTAAGTGCTTTAAAATGTTCTCTTTCCTTTTGAAAACGAAAACATATTATACTCTTATGTAGTTGTTAGTTTTCTCATGTTTCAGTCCAAAAATTAACTCACAGCCGTCTGTTTTCTGAAGCAAAATTTCCTCCTTTCGATTATTGCATCTTAAGGGTGGAAATTGTCTATTATAACATGGCAAAATCATCTTTAACGACACTTCGACTTATATACAAAATCCCCAAAAATTCCGACAGTCAGATCTTAGTGGCAACACTGTTCACAGCCCCGGGAGGAATCAGTTGAAACTAATTTCAGAAGACGTGAACATTGTTCTAGTGTCTGTTGTTCTTTTTACGTGTTATCGATCATGGATAAATTTCTGATCAAACGACCGCAGATAGAAAATACCCACGATCAGTACCCGGATATTGTTTATAAAAATTCGGTTTGGAAATCTATCACTGATAAACCAAGCTTGTCGAATAATTCGGGAGTTTGTGATAATATACGAACAAGTGAAAGTGAAACAAAAAGTGCTGCTACAGGTAGAACTTTTCAAAATTCGTGGCAAAGTAAGCATCCGTGGATTTTGTATGAAGAAAACAAAAAGGTAGTATTGTGTAAAGTATGCAAGGAAGCACATGATAAAAAACTGTTAAGTTTTTCCAGCAAAGAGGACCCTTGTTTTATTTCTTCTGGCTTTTCCAACTGGAAGCATGCTTTAAGAAAATTTAGTTCCCATGAAACCTCACAGTGTCACAAAGAATCGTGTACCAAAGTTATGGCAGTGCAGAGTGGAGTGAATGTTGCATCTAGTCTGAATCTTTCAAAGTTGCAAGATCTTCAAAATTCCCGAATAGCTTTATATAAATTATTTTCATCATTGTTATACTTAGCAAAGCAGGGAGTGGCAATCAGGGGGCATACGGACAAAACAAGTAATTTTTACCAGCTTCTGAAACTGAGATGTGAAGATTCGCCGGAACTTAGGCGGTATATTGAGAGAGAATCATTTAAGTTGGTGTCACACGAAGCAGTAAACGAAATGCTTGAAATCATGGCAATGGAACTTCTTCGTACAATGGCGAGTGAAATTCAAGATGCGGGTTATTATGGCCTGCTTATGGATGAAACTACTGATGCGGGAAAGAAAGAACAGGTGTCAATATGTTTGCGCGTTGTTTCTAAGGAACTTGAGACACAAGAGCATTTCATTGGGTTCTACGAAACGTCAGCAACAGATGCAGCCAGTCTCTTCAACATTGTCAGTGACGTTTTAATAAGATTAGGGTTAAATATCCAGAATTGCCGCGGACAGTGCTATGATGGTGCTGCGAATGTAAGCGGAAAATACAAGGGGGTGCAGGCAAGGATTTCACAAGTTAATGAAAAAGCAAGATATTTACACTGTCTCATGCACTCATTAAATTTAGTAGCACAAGACAGTGTGCGGCACATTACAACTTGCAGAAATGTGTTAAATATTAGTACTAAAGATTTGATCAATATGATAAGGAAGTCTCCGAAAAGGATGAACTGGTTTAATGCTATAAGAGATACCAACACATTAGATTCAGAACATAATTTAAGGCCCTTTTGCCCAACGCGATTCACTGTAAGGGCCCTCAGTTTAAAATCTCTGATTGACAACTACCAGCATGTTCTTTCATTCCTTTCGGATTTCTCTGAAAACGAGAAAGGTGACGCTGGTACTAAAGCCGCTGGTACTAAAGCCGCTGGTTACTTATCACTGCTCGAGTCATTTGAACATTTTGCTTATTTAAATATGTTGACACTCATTTTTACCCCCATGGATGCAACGAATGTAAAACTACAAAGTGTAAACCTTAACTTTCATAAAGCAAACGGTCTCATTCAGGATTTGATACAAATATTCCAGGGAATTCATAATAACTTTGACGTGTTCTGGGAAAAAACGACGAAAAAAGCATGTGAGCATGGGCCCCCAAACAGAGGAAAGTGTCTCGTCGCCTAGATGATCGTCATCATACACAATACGAATTTACTGATGTAAGAAAGTATTTTGAGTGTAAATTTTACGAACTTGTAGATTGTGTGAATGTATCACTTAAAGAGCGCTTCCAGGAAAGTGAAATTCTAAATAAAATTGAAAATTTTGTTCTCGGAAAAGAAGACGACGTCAAGTGCGTTTTCAACGATGACATTTGTGACTATGAAGTATTACGTTCGCAGAGGAATGTGGTGGTTGACAGTGCAGCAATGGTGGGTGCAGAATTGAGTAATTTTAATGATGTGGTAACATTTCTGAAGTCCAATGTTGTCAGCGAAATTGTTCCGGAATTTATTAAATTTATACGTCTTACTCTGACAATGCCAGTTTCCACAGCCACCGCTGAAAGATCTTTTTCCGCATTGAAGAGACTAAAGACATTTTTGCGTTCAACAATGTCGTTGAACCACATTGCTCTTCTAAGCATACATAAGGATAGCACAGAAAAGTTGGATCTTGATGACGCTTGTGACGAATTTATAGGCAGAAGTGCAGTCAGGAGAAACACGTTTGCAACACGCCGTGGTACATAATGGTGAGTCTATGTTTTACTTTATTTTAATAGTTATCTAAGATCCAAAAAAAAAAATATATATATACGACTATAAACTTTAAAGGATTTCCGTTAATTACGCTACACGATCTATTTTTTGACAGTTGAATTACTAAGTATAAATGATTGTTATTAATTAACACTGAAATCGTTTCTAATACAATTCTATAATAATTTTTTTTTTTTTAAGTTTTTGAGCCCACCCAATGTTTTTCAAAAGTTGACGCCTCTGACTATGTTGGTATATTCATGTTGTTCAAACACATTTTGGTAATTGTTTCAGTTGAGATACTGTATGTGTTGTCATGTCTCAACTTATTTACTCTTTATTTCAATTACGCGCCATCTTAAATGTAGTTCAGTAATGGCTCTGGTCATGTCAACATGTAGCTGCTGTAAATGTGAAGTGTGGAATTTGTAACTTGTATGATTATTCCAAATAAATTGATTGTAAATGCCTAACACTCTATTCTACCCTCCATCTCTAAAATCTTTGAGGTGGTAATTTATAATAGGCTACTAGCTTTTCTAGATAAATTTAAAATACTCCCTCTTAAGCAGCATGGCTTTATAAGAAACAAATCTACAATAACTGCACTAACTGAAATTGTAGAAAAATTTATAATGGATATAGATGCTGGCTACTATACTGCAGGAGTTCTGTTAGACCTAACAAAAGCTTCTGAATGTGTAGATATAAGAGTACTTATGGACCAGTTGTACCAATTAGTTATAAGAGGAGTTGGATATGACTTAATCAAATCCTATATGTCAACTAGAAAACAATTGGTAGTATTAACAACAAACGAAGGAATTGTTCAATCCTGCATGAAGAATATTATCATGGGTGTACCACAAGGTTCCATCTTAGGCCCACTTTTGTTTATACTCTACATCGATAATATTGTAAATGTTGTATCTAATATAGATGATGTGACATTGTATGCAGATGATACAACACTCACAGTTAAACAAAAGACTTACAAGCACTAGAGCAGATTATACATGTGAATACTAATTTAATAGTCAATTACTTTGAGGTTTAAATTTAAATATCAATCCCTCAAAATGTGAACTCATAACATTTGGAAACAACACAAACTATCATTTAGAACTATTCATAAATAATATTTCTGTAAATAACAGCGAAGACGTGAAACTCCTAGGACTGACACTAGACAAAAAATTTACATGGACACATTGACAATCTAAGCACAAAAATATACAAAGGTCTGTATGTGTTACAATATCTTAGCAAACTTGTCCCTAAAGTGACTTCAAAGATAATCTATTTTTCATTAATAGAATCACACATAACTTATGGAATTGAACTATGGGGATCAACATCCTTAACAAACTTTTCAAGAATATTCGTTCTACAAAAGAGAGCCATCAGATACAAAGCAAAACTAAAATCTAGAGACATGTGCAAACAATCCTTCAAGGAACTACAAATAAATACAGTAGCTGGTCTGTACATTTTCAGATCCATAATGCACATTAGGAAATACGATACCCCCACAAAAAATTCTGACATACATGATCACAACACAAGAAACAAGGAAAATATTGCAGCAATCAGCAATAGACTAAGTTTGTTTGTAAAAGTACCCAAGTATCAAGGTGCCAAACTGTTCAACATGCTGCCTCAGGAACTCAAAAATTATTCATACCAAAGGTGCTTCAAGGCAAAGCTGGCAAATTACTTAGTAAATAAATCATATTATAGTATCCAGGAATTCATGGACGAAAACAGAAGCTCCAGGTAAACGATCAAGCCATGCTCAGAATTTCTTTGATGTAGGCCTACTTAATGTTTTATGATAGACTGGGAGGGTGCGGAGTGTGTACGATGATGTATGTTGTGGAATGGTATATTGGATGAGAGTTTGAGTGTATGCATGATGCATGGTATGTATTATGTATGGTAAGTTAATGTCATATTCTGTTTTATTTGATACTTATATGTGCAATGTTCTTCATATATGCAATGTTCTGAAATGTATTTCAACATTATGCAGAGCAGCAATAAATAGTAAATTGATTAAATTGAGTACAGAAATGGCATGAAGAGATTTGAAGAGGGATGCTAATCTTCGCCCACCCTCTCTAACCATGAGGGAATGTGTCCATCTCCACAGGGAGCGCTCTAGATTTAGGTAGCTTGCACAAAATGTTACATGTACCCTGCAGCAGCATCTCCTTTACAGCCTAACCATTTTTCTAAAGTTATGAGTACTGGTACCCTTCATTTTGTTTTCCAGCTGGACATAAAATTACATCCATCCCGCACCATCCCATCCATATCTATAGTCTTTCAGGCCCATAATATAATGCTTTGTGTAGGCCTATGTACTGATTAATTGACTTGAAGTAACTTGTAAATATTACTGTTATATAAATGTGCATGTATGGGTGTGTGAGTGTATATGAGGAACCATATAGGTACTCAGAGTGTATGAATGATACTTAATATCTAAGAGTTGACGTATCCTATATGGAGGAACAAAAACTCACTTGAGTGACGTCAACCTTTAAATTTCCTATAATTTTGTGACTGATAATTTTCCATGTTAAAATATCCGACTGAGTCATTGCTTTTTTCTATATAAAATAACTAATTAACTCATAATATGTTAAGTCAAAGATGTTGCCCTAGAGTTGTTTTTTTGTTTATGTGTATATATTTGTGTATATGTTTAATATGTGTAGGCCTATGTATTTTGTGTATATGTTTAATAACAAGTAGTCATTAAAATGATATAAAATTTTTATTACTGTACAACTTCATTATTGTAAAAACATTATAGCTAATAGAACAATTTTAAAATTTCTATCATAATAAAAAATTTTGTATGAGTGTGCATGTGTGTGTGAGGAAAATTTTGTAAGTTCTGTATTTGTAAAGACGTGTCCTATATCAATGTATTTTGATCAATGGATGAATAAACTATTATTATTATTATTATTATCATTTGTGTTCTACACATGTATATGATCAAAAGGATGAATAAAACTACTACTACTACTACTACTACTACTACTACTACTACTACTACTACTACTACTACTACTACTACTACTACTACTACTACATATCTGATTCCAGGGATGTGAGGGAGGGGATGAACCTTGCACCATTAACTTGGGTTATTATTAAGTGCCAGTATGGTACTTTATGAGATTGTGTTGTGGACAAAAAAATGTCTGTCCGTCCATCTGTCTGTCTGTCAGTGTGTCTTTACGCACCATAACTCAAATACGCTTTTTCGGATTTTCATGAAACTTGGAAAACACATTTATAATGTCTATGGGAAGAACCCTATTGATATTGAACCAAATCGGTTCACCGGTACCGGAGTAATGCTCAATTTAGTGCCTATTTTAATAGATTATATTAGAAAGGCGCCATAGCTCAAATACGCTGTATCGGATTTCCATGAAACTTGGTGTACGCACTTATGACGCCCATGAAAAGTACCCTATTGAATTTGAACCTAATCTGTTGACCAGTACCGGAGTAAAACCCAATTTAGTGTATATTTTAAAGGCGCAATAACTCAAATATGCTTTATCGGATTTTTATGTAACTTCGTATACGCATTTATAATATCCATGGAAAGACGTCTGTTGATATTCGACAAAATCGGATGGCCAGTACCGGAATAATGCCCAATTTAGTGCCTTTTATGTTAATATATAAGAAGTCGCGATAACTCAGATATGCTTTATTGGATTTTCCTGAAACTTTGTATACCCATTTATAATGTAGGCTACATGGGAAGACGTCTACTGATATTGGACAAAATCGGTAGACCGGTACCGGAGTAAAACCCAATTTAGTGTCTATTTTAAAGACGCTGTAACTCAAATACGCTTTACCGGATTTTTATGAAACTTGATATACACATTTATAATGTCGATGGGAAGACGTCTATTGATATTGGATAAAATCGGTTGACCTGTTTCGCAGTAATGATCAATTTAGTGCCTATTTTATGATAATATACGTATTCTAAAGAATTTGTATAAAAAAAAAGTAAATCAGTTATCTTGACAACATAGTCAATTGTTTTACTGTGATATTATAAGGCTTTGGAAATTAAAATACAGTTAGCTATGACCAAAAACACTAATGTTTTACATGTGCTTATCCAACTAGACCGTTAAACTGACCCAGGTGGCCGAGATGGTAACGTGTTGGCCTCACATTATGGAGTTCCATGGTTCAAATCCCGAAACCTGCCAATTTCACTTTTTTTTTTTGGTATTTTCATGTGAGTGTGAGATTGTCAAGACATCACAAATCTGTACAGTTCAGCTGATACTAGAAGATTTTAATCTGATTTAAAAAAAAAAAAAAAAAAAAAAAAAACTAGGCCTTTGTTCCTTTGTAAGCCCTGCTTAATGAATAAATCTGGAGCTTAACTTGGAAATCAATTTAAAAAAACATATTCTGCATGTCATAATTGCAGTCATAACTGATTAAACAAAAACATACTGGCACTTTTTTACATCAGTTTACCTGATTTTATTATTTCTTTGAAGTGTAAGAAGAGAAATAACATATTCATAGAAAAAATATAAATATATCAATGTAAAATACCAAGTCTGTGTGCCAATGCTTTAACCAACATGATAATATGATAGTGGTGCACTATCCAAATTAAAAATTTAAAAAAATTCTTGTTAGAAAAGAAAAGAAAAATGTCACTTTTTTTCTGACCTGAGATATGGTGCCACAATCTGAGTGGAGGCATAGGTTAGACATGCCAAGAGCCATCCCTGATCAGAACAGAAACTGTGTTGTTGCTTTGTATATTAGCTGATAGGATCTAAGTTATGATAATAAGAAATATTAACTATCACAGTCAAATCAAGCTTAATAACAGGAAGATTTGAATAAAAAATTTAATTTACTATTATTATAAACAAAATATAAAAACTATTCACCTTCATAAAAAGGCAGTCCTGTTTCTGGATTAGTTAGAGAACGACTTTCCCATGTCCAGTATGAGATGTTGCCGGTTGCTAATACTTCTGGCTCATTCACTGTGCGGATTTTGTCATCAGGACCTGTTCACACAATTTGGATTGATTGAGTTCAATAGTACAATCACACATCATTATTATGCAATATAAAAAATGTAAATTACTTATTTCAATTCACATGAAATAGTGTCCTGATAGATAACTTTTATCCAGAAAACACACTTAAGAGGAAATGTCATTTTAGATAGGTTTAACAGCATGCTACTAAATCCTAAAATTTGGATAGTATGAAATGGAATGTGAAAAAGGGGATTTTAGAATATAATTAATTTTCCTTCATGAAAAAATGAACCAACTTCAATGTTAATTTTCTATAATCTTTAAGAGAATTAATTTGTTTAAAATTGTTTTTAAAGAGGCATAACTCATCTTTTCAGCCATTTTTTTATATTTCAGATACTTCTTACATAGAACCAACCAGTTGGTTTAAAAGGGTGTATGACATGCCACTGGTTGAATGTATTCTGATCATTCGTTTTTGAACAGGTGGATCTCACTGACTTCCACCTGTTTAAAAACAAAGTTGTGGCAGCTCTGTAAACAATCATGCTCTTCTGAGAAAGTTTGCAAGCTGTATTTGTTTGTTTCTTTTTTGTGAAGAAAAGTGTTTTGTTTCATAATGAGTGATCTTGATTATGGGTGGGATAACTTTTATCCAGAAAATATACCTAAGAGGAAATGTCACTTTAGAAACGTTTAATAGTATGCTACCAGCATCAATGCTATCAATAATAAATTAAGGTTGTAACAGCAGAAATGGTAGATTTTATTGAGTAAAACCATATTGAAATTTAGATATATCAAATTTTCACAACAAGCTAACAATTTTAAGAGAGACACAGTAATTTTTTCAATAATTTTAGATATAGAAGATAATACAGAGAATGGTCTGTAATTGTTATGTCTCCATAATTTCCTTTTTTAAGAATATGGATAACTTTTGCCATTTTAAGGCTTCAGGGAAAGTGTCACTTTCAAGATTGTATTTTACAATATTGTAGGAATAGGATTAGGAATTGCATATATACCTAGGTATAATATATATATTAAAATCTTGTGATTTTAGACCATCATTTGCTTTACTTTAATTTCTGAACATACCCTGCCATGGTATATTTAACCTCGGTATGTATTCAGATACTCTGATATTTCGATAAGTATCGATATACTAGTAGGGCCTATTATATTTACCAGGGTAAAACAAACATTTTAACACACTTTACCAATGTTGGATACACTGAAATAATATTAAACACTATGTAAAACTCATTATTTGTTAAAGAACACGTATTCACATTGTGTATTCTAGTATTACAGGTAAATGTGTGCCTATATCAGCCTAAGAAAACTATGTATTGCAATTGAAGAAAGTAGAAGCTTCCAGCAAATTCTTACTACTACAACTCAAGAATTTCTGAATATGTTTTCATGTAATTTATTGTGGGGATGCATTCACATTTTGTATGGACGAACATATGACTGGTATATTACCCATTCCATCTCCGCAGCGAGAACATTACTCGTCTGCAGGCCTATAGCTACAGGCCACCGAGGCGACAGTAAGGGCCGCCTACTCGAAGCCTACCAGCCATGCACGATTGGAGGTAGCATTCCGCTGCCACAGTGTCAGAAGCTAATCCTGGATACCACCGGAGTTATGCAAGCAAGAGCATAACAGCATTCACTGAGGCTTACTGCATCATCTCAGACACACATCTACACTACAGTCTATCGCAATGAGCAGAAATCTGAGACAACATTTCAGACACAGACCAAAATGAGAACGCAACCGCCACTTAAAAAAAGTAACTGTTTTCAGTCAGGCTGAGGCCAGAATTTTCTCTAAGCTTGAAGAATGTGCTCATATTTGAAATTCATTTTTGTACTAACTGTGTTAGTCACTTTTTGAGGATTTTGGGCAATCTGCCGGTCCTCCTTGTTTAATTACTAGGGCAAGGCATTTAATGACCATAAAATAGTAAAAAAATGCAAAATAGAAAATGCATTCATGACCTAAAATTAGTGAAAAAAGACCCAAAATTTAAAAAAAATTACCAATAAATTTACCATTATTGATTATAATTAGTTTTTTATTATGTAATGAGTTGCTAAAAACAGTTTATGATGGTGCTTTACATATGAAATCTCTAAAACTAAAACTAAACTCCGTGGTGCTACATCCCTGGAGGGACTTGGCCTACCACCCGACCGCTGCATCATCTCCCGTAGGTAGATGGCAGGATTGGGGGGCATGTGGTCAGCATGCCGACACCCACGGCCGTTAATGGTGGTTTTCTGGACCGGAGCCGCTACTTTTCTATCAAGTAGCTCCTCAATTTGGAATCACGAGGCTGAGTGCACCCCTACCAGACCTCCCTACCTCAGAAAAATCCGAGGAGGTACCGGGAATTGAACCCGGGCCGACGGATCTGTAGTCAGCGATGCTAACCACAAGACCACGCCGGCGGCTATGAAATCTCTATATATATAAAAGGCTTTGTCCTGACTGACAGGAATCAACGTACAGCCTAAACTATAACAGGTAGAGACTTGGTATTTTGATAGTACCGGTACCTTCGTTTCATAATGTAGGTGCTCACTAAGAAAGGATTTTGCAAAATTTTGATTCTTAATCCCTTTTTACATAGAATTATCAATTCCAAATCACAGAATATATTGTTGCCAAATGGTATCGGATGGGCTTGGAAAAAACAAATGAAATGCACTTTTGACAAATAAGAGAAGTTATCAAAATAATTCATGTTATAAATAAATATTACAGAATGAAATCCACTAAAATAATGGAATCACATAACTTTCTCTACCCTGGACATAGAGAAAACAAAACGAGGTATGGTAATGTGTATGTTATTATATTATATCGCAGGTTTTTGGAGAGAAAAGTATGAAAGTGATATTGCTTTCTGTTTAATTTCATCCCCAAAACGGTTTTATGGTAACATAAGAGTGGGAAATTTCCCGCCTCGATATTACAATTTTATGTTACAGGAATTTTTGTTTCTTCTTATTTAAACCTCTACCAGGCTTGCTGTGCACTGTACAAGCGATGGGATGCAAAATTCTAGATCCTCTATGAGCCATAAAAAACTATATCAAGCGTTTTCTGAGGGAATAGTTTGAGTGTAATAAGTCGTTCTTCCTATTTCAAATTCAAGCAACTTCCCGGAAACATACAAAGCAAAATGTGAGTTTTGTATGACCGGAAGCTGAGGGGCAGTAATTTGCCCTGGAGGTTTTGGTTGATGGTGGAGTATCTAGCGACCAACGTTGAATACTAGAGGATTGCTCGGGTTGATAGCTCTCCTTATGTTTAGTAATTAGAGAATTAATATGCACCAGAGCTTTACGGCTGTGTGTTATAACATGTTGATATCCGTCGACCTCCTGGAATTGGGATCGCAGATTCTTATATTCATCAACTGTGTTTTGAAACTCACCGCGAAGGAAAATAATTTCTTGGTAAGAAAGCTCATCTTCTATGACGAATTCATAAATGGTTTGAGTGTACTCATCCAATTGAGATTTGAAACGGTTAAGTTTGGCAAGGTTGATTTGCACTTCCTCGTGGGCTGCGGCTTGAAGTAGACTGTCTTTATAAGACCTTGGCAAATGAGACAGCTTTAAGAACTGCATCTCTTACCGAATCTGTGTATTCCAGTTCGGCATCCGAGAAATCCAATTGTATTTGAGTTTGGATTTCCTCAAACCTCTTATATACTTCTTCTAATTTTTCCATTCGAGAGAGAAGCTCTTGAAGGGATGCTTCGTTAGTGATCACATAGCATGAGATGTGATTCACTTGATGAGTAATTAGCGCATTTAGCGGGGCATACCTCGACTTGAGAGGATTAATGTTTTACTCTACAGTCGACATTTTGAAATGTAAAGGCGATATGAGGAAAATACAACTGAAAAACCTGCTCGCCTACGTATTATATTACTGGGGTCTAGCAAATAATTTCACCGGGTGATATGAAAATAAATGTGTATTAAGTTGCCTTGCCCTTTGTAGCTATAACGGCATGAATGATAATTATGTATTGAGGGGCTAGATAAATTATTTGAGTGTAACGTTACAAGTGTCAGTGTAACTTGTGTGGTTTGAGTATAGTAGGTGTAGGGTGTTTGGTGTAAACCTAACCTTAAATGCTTCACATTTGGTATGCATATCACTGGCATGTGTATGGAAGTAAATCACTGCTCACCTTGACTCAAACTGGCTAAACAATAATGTCAGGAGGAATATAATATGATTGACTGCACTGCACTTTGCTTTAAACAAAGGTGAACTTAGCAAACTAACAAGCTTCAGGCTAAATTAACAGGTGCACTGAAAATACCTGCGGAGGACCAAAAATTGTAGGCTTGGAGGCCAAAAAATGAAAATGAACTGCACCGATAAGGTTGATAAAATGCTGATGATCCGGCCCGGAGGTCCAGAAATCTAGGGCTAGGGCTCGGGTAATGGACTGTATAAGAGGAAAGGAGGAAAATGAATTTTTCCCCTACATCCGTAGGCCAGAAATAATAATTTCGAGAGATTGGGGCTAGTAATATCTATTTTTATAACTGGAGCTGGTTAGTTGTTAAGTTATGCACTATATTGAAGATGCTAGTTGAAGCACGGTTAAACACCTTTGAATTTTATGTATAAAAAGAAAAAGAAAAATCACTATTGATACATAGCCTAATATGAAACACAATGGCTACTAAGCAAAGCTGCTAATAAACACACCTTGATACGACTATGATGAATCTTGAATCTTGAATCATTGTATTTCTTCTTGAT
Organism: Ectobius pallidus; assembly: GCA_964059195.1. Lineage (NCBI taxonomy): Eukaryota > Metazoa > Arthropoda > Insecta > Blattodea > Ectobiidae > Ectobius > Ectobius pallidus. Next base: position 44,284,986 of record CAXKWD010000008.1, read on the forward strand.
ATTGGAAGATGAATTCGAAGTTAATGTTTTACAATTAGTCCAAGAACTTCAAGTAATTAGCAATAAGACTTGCAATGAATAATTTTCACTAGGTTTAGATTGCATAGAATGTTAAGTTATGTGTATCTATGGTTGCTGCCTGAATGTTAAGAGGTTATGTTTGCAAGTGTCTGTTCACATTATTACAACATTGTTAGCGGCAGTGAATTAATGCACTTTGTGAAGTTGCACTGTAGAAGAGTGTAATCACAGGCAGCACTGAACGCACTTGGTGTAGTTTGAATGCTTGACGATTGTCATGTTGTGTATATGACACAAGGTTGTGTTGTAAAGGTTACGATATAAACAAGGAACCTACATTAATCTGCGAAGTTGCTATATAGTATTGTAGTTATGTAGGTTGCGAGATACAAAAAGGTGTTTCACCCACTGAATAGACGTAGAGTAAGTAAGATCTTCATGATCTCTTCTTTGTTTGGCCCCGAGTAGCAAACCCACGTGCAGTTCTTAACAAGAGTTGATGTCAACTGGCGACAGGATAAGGCCTTGATTGGGTCAATTTCGTAATTGACAAAGGAGGCCATCTTAATTCTGATTTGATAAAATTTCTCGCACTTCCTTATGTCTGGCCAATGATATTTATTGATTATATTGTGCTAGGATGACCATAAATTCGTCAATAAAGAGTCATTGATTTACAGAACAAAGAATTTATCTTAATTGTTTGACCAACGGGTTGAGGTGTTAAAATGACACGAGTACAATTGAGGTTATGTGCAAGTGTTATTATAGCCTATAAATCGCTGATTTCCAAACAACAGTTTTAGCTATATTTGGGAATGTTTAGCACGCTTTATATAAGACGTAGTGATGGAAAACTCATAAACGGATGTATAAAACTTTCTGCATCCATTTAGTGAACGTTATTTTACTTTCTGCCTTATGAATTCATACAGAATTTCTGAATACCAAGTACAAAATGTGGCGAGATTGATAATTCACTAAATATTGGTGAATCGAACAAATTCTAGTATGATTTTAATCAATATGGTAGCACTGTATGAATCGCAGCGCCGCCAAGTGTTAATTTGACAAATAAAGATAATTGATGTGACTGAGGAAAGACATGGCACTCTCAACAGAATATAATTGTATCAAAGTGTCAAAATTACACGAAATATTCCTCATATGCTTAATAAGACAAACACAAATACATAAACATTTATTAATTATAGTGACACAATATAATGAACACGAATAGGATATGTGAGTTATATGTAGCAGGAAATGTCTGACCTAGCCTAACCTAACCTAAGGTAACTCTTTTTATGGGCTGAATGTTTCAACATACCCATAAGAACATCAACTAAAGAGGACTTTGGAAAAATAGGAATCTTACCTGTACTGTGCATATACGAGGTATTTGAAACATTACTCTTCATCCATAAGGATAAAACTGAATTTCATCTAAATTTTGAGTACCGGTATATAATTATCACACAAGATAATTTAATAGCTTACACTTGGACTGTCAATGACTTACAAAAAGCTTACTTAGGATATCTCACACAGGAATTATCATGTATAATAAGCTGTCATCAACAGTAGCAAATTCTAATAACAAAACTTTTAAGACAAAATTAAAAAAATAAATTATGACTGGACAGTTTCTTAGTATTAGAGATTACTTAAATTCAACATTTTAACATGCAACTCCATACTTAATCTTATAGTCCAGTCAATGAAAGCCGTCACGGTGGCTCATGCTTAGCGCGTGGGCTAGCGGTCTCGAGTTCAAATCTCGGGGCCGGCGGGCGTGTCATTTGTGGTGGACAAAGCCGTGACCATTGGGGGTTTTTCTCGGGGATCCTCCCGTTTCCCCCTTCATTCATTCCACCAACACTCTCCACTTCAACTTCCTTTTCCCCCCTCCTTTATCATCCCGTTCCCCTTTACTGGTTTTCGGGCCAGCTCCTGCTGCAGACTCTGCTGCGGGCCTCCCCCGTCCTGCCCCGTTGCTTGTGGTCAAGAGTTGCTGGTGGTGTCCCGTGCCTTTGGGGCTCTCAGAGGGACCCTGGGTTAGTGGTGCATGTCTGGCTGTGCCGCGCCTATGGGGCTCTTGTCGGAGGGACCCTGGGTACGGTGCACGTGGAGTGGTACCGGGTCCTTGTTGGATGTAGGGGAGCTCCGTGGGGGCTGGTGGTGGAGTCTGTTGACAGGGGGGCCTTAGGGCGTGCACATCATTCCGTCTCCTAGGGGGTGCAAAAAGGGCCCGCCTATGTGGCCTACTTGCGCGAGTCCGTCAGCCCCTGAACCATACCATACCAGTCAATGGAAAGTTGTAGACGGAAATTGAAGGAACACAATTTTTGACTTTGGGACTTTGTTTGGACTAGTTAGGAGGTAAACATACTAAAAGTCCTCACTCCTAGGAGTGAAAGTAAAAAAAACTAGAAACCCCGTTTTTTGTTAGGAAAATACTAGTTTATTCATCAGATTTGTGTCTGTTGTAAATTTATGTTGAAAACTCAATTATAGGCTACAGAATATCCTTTTTTTAAGTTTTTCGCTTATATTTCGGAAACTATGGGTCCTAGCGATAATATTATTCTATACAAAATTAAAGCTGATAAAATGGTCCACCAGACTGATTCTATTAATTTTTCGCTATCTCTCCTAGTGTCTGAGATATCCGCGCTCAAAGTTAGATAATTTTGAAAAAAAGAAATTGCCTCGTGTTTTTTGCCATATGTCATTAGCTAACTCTTCGGCCCTTCGTCCAACAAAAAAGTCACAAGGAAGAAAGATGTAGAAAATAAAATGTCCTTCAAGAATATATATACTTTGCGCTTTATCTTCAACCGTTCAAAACTCAAAGCAATTTTAACTTTATGTATAAATTCCGGGAGTTTGTAGAAAATCCTTAACTTGTGTATTTTCCGTTGTTCCACTGCTCTAACTCTATATAAAATCCAATATACACGTATTATACATAGTTACATGTTCATATTTATATGTATACATAGTATATGCTATATATGTGGTACATAAAGATATTATATTTGTATATATGTATTTATACTATATTTTCAAAATTAATATTGTTTGGTGTAGTTTAATACTATTTTCCACACCCCGAATCTAATGGAACCACTTTCAGAGCTCCATCTCCTACCCCTACATAAATACAATTACTATATATATATGATGGAAATCTCTGATAGTACTCAAAATCGACAATTTATCGAGGATCGCTGAATCATTATTGTTATTTTGGAGCCATAATAACCCCTTCATAGGCAATAATACTTGTGTTCTTCTTCTTCTTCTTTTTCTTCTTCTTTCGTTTCACCCTCTTTGGGGTACGTTGAATCAGTAATTTCTTTGTGTGTTGTTCCTTCCTAAGTGCCCAGTATTTCTTCATTCTTTCTGATCTTCTCTTCCTCTCTTCTTCAGAGATAATAGGTTTGGACTTCAGTGACGACCTGTCTTGGAACCTTGTATTTTCGTCTTTAGTTATTATTTTAGCCGTTCGATCTAATAGTGATTTTTCTGTAATTTTTAACTCGACTAGGTCTTTTTCAGTTTCTTTAAACCAGTTGGGTTTTGTTTTGCGGTTGCGGAAGAAGTCAAAGATTTGTTTGGTTAATCTAACAGAGTCCATTCTAAGAAGATGACCATAGAAATTTATCCTCCTTTTTCGCATAATACTTGTGTTCAATGTATATAATATATAATATACAGTTAACATAATATATATAAACTGTACATTCGCTCCGCAAAGGCATTGGGGTAGGGTGATTCCAGAGTCAACAACAATTTGTACATAACTTTTTTATTAACATTAATTCGTAAATGTTTCTTTGAAACTGTGTTACATTTAATTTATTAATATATTTACACCTTATAGTACAATAATTATTATAAATTCCTGGCTCTCTTGGAGCAGGATGGTCCTGGCTGGTCATGGGAACTTGGTTCTGGGGTGGGTTCTGCGTCGGTTTCTTCTTCATCCATACAGAAAGATACATCCATAGATAGACCTTCTTGGATAACTGGCAGAGGATCAATGTCGATTTCTTCATCCTCATTGTCCAAGAGAGGCCCCCCATTAAGACAGTTCCCCTGGCAGTTTTGGCACACAGGGGAACACTTTGAGAGATGCCTTTCTGCATCCGCATTTTTTGGTGGTGGCACAATTAGAGGTGTACATATTCTGATTTTAGCTTGCCTGCCCCTTTGAAATTCTGCAACCAGTCACAGCTTTTAACTTGCTTGACTTGAAAGCAAGCCAGATTACAACGATGATAAGAAATGCTGTCGCTATGAGTCACAAGCTCTTCATAACCTGATGGGTTGCACAGGACCTAAGGAAACCGGATATTGTGGCATTGCAGTATAATAATAACAATAATAATCTTAATAACAATAACAACAGGTAAATATACTATTTTACACTCTTCTCAGCAGTATTAATATAAATAGAAATTGAGGTTATATAGCATAATCAAAATGATAAGTTAGTAGTAATAACAATAACAATAGTAAAAATAATAAATGTGTTAAAGACGCTAAAATGATTTTTAATAACTTTATCCACCTTTTATTTATCTACATGATGAATTTCTTCTACCAGCATGGAGAAAAGCAACCTACACTTAGCAACTACGGTTGTTTAGCTGACCGGAATGTCGCAAGCTTATTCTGACTTGGGTGGGTTAGGTTTAACCCAACCGACCTGGGTCTAAAGAAACTTGCCTGCACGCTGACTGTGACGCTTACAACTTGCCTGCCTGCCGTTCAAGCGGGTACGGGCAAGCTAAACGCGAGTTTTGTACACCTCTACCCCCAGCATGTGTTCTGCCGCTCTTGAAATAATCACGCGACTTTATCTACCTTAATAAAATTAGTAGTAAGGTTTTATACATGACGTCATTGGAGGGTCCAGAGGGTCCGGTAGGGGAAACGGGGGCGTGCCTCTGACGTCACGGAGGGGAGGGGGGCGTGGCTCTGACGTCACGGAGGGGAGGGGGCGTGGCTCTGACGTCACGGAAGGGAGGGGGGCGTGGCTATGACGTCACGGATTCTGATTGGTTGGATTGCGTCACTTGATATGGAGGGGAAGGTGGGACCGTAGTGGAGGGGGAAGGCTTACGTCACGGAGGGTCCAGAGGGTCCGCTTACGTCATCATTACGTCATTGGAGGGTCCAGAGGGTCCGCTTACGTCATCATTACGTCATTGGAGGGTCCAGAGGGTCCGCTTACGTCACAACATACGTCACAAGTGGGCGTGGCTATAAGCACGTGAATCAAAATGGCGTCAGTTCCGGTTCCTATTGCAAATGGCGGCACTTCCCGTTCCTATTTCAAATGGCGGACCAAGCGCGAAATTCAAAATTTGGAAATCCATAATGAAAATGGCTACGTTTCCGAGGCGGACCAAGCGCGAAATTCAAAATTTGGAAATTCATAATAAAAATGGCTACGTTTCCGGTTCCTATTTCAAATGGCGGATGGTGGGAAATTTAAAATTTGTATATTGCTAGATGGCGGGTGATTTGAAAATTGCAAAAGATGGAAATTGGATATTACAATTACAAATGGCGGAATGTGGGAAATTTAAAGTTTATATATTGGTAGATGGCAGGTGGATTGTTTTACAAGATGGCGGCATTGCATACGTCACAAGTGGATTGCTATAACCTACCTCAACGGTGGAATAAGAGGGGAAGGTGGAATGTTTTATAACGTCACAAGTGGAATGAGAGGGGAATGATTTATGACGTCACAGCAGATTTCAACTTTATGTCTTTTTTGCATGGAAGTATATAGATCACAAGGTTTCTCACAACGCATAAATGCAATGTCATATTCCTCCACATAGGTTTTCTGTAAGATGACTATTTCAGTAAAAATTTTCCCTGAGGTCGACTCAGCCTGGAGTAAATGTGGTCGGTACCCCGCGTTCCGAATGTCAAAAAATCTAAGCCTACATATTTATTATCAGAATCCATCGAAAGTGTATAGTTAGCATTATTTCAATTCTTCAAGTGTTTTATAAATATGGTAGCTATCGTCTTAAAACTATATTTTGCCATAAGATGATAATCCTAGCCCAGGGGTTAACTCAGCTTCTGGCTTAGCGGGTCAGTGTATAAAATATTAAGTCGTAAATTTTGTTAATGTAAACAGTACATGGTCTTACGTATCGAATAAGCTTGGTATAATGATGGAATAATATTATGTTAATAATTACAGGTTTTTATAAGGCCGATACCGTATGTGTTATATCAATACAGAACTGTGCTAGCTAGAGATGTTTTAATGCACTGAGAGTTTTGCTGATGCAAGCTCTCGTTATCTCCTTACTATGCGGCCTTCATTTATTTTATTTTATTTAGGCTATTTATTAGTTGCGGTACATTACATTATTGAATTATGGCAGTGACCGTTGGTCGTTTAGCCATAATTCGATCAATTACATGGTTACTCAATTACAAACAGGGTATATACAATTTCTTCTTCGCTATTTGTCTATGAAGACATTTGTTTTTTGTGTCTTTTTTCTTTTACTTTCCATAAGTAAAAACCTAGCTTTCTTAGGGCCTGTACATTTGTAGTTTTTGATAGTTTGGCCAGCACAACTTCATTGCTCAACTGCAACCATTCCATTTTCATTGAATGCCTATCACTCCAATTCGTCTCTCTGCATGTTAAAAGTATATGCTTAAGATCTTCATTTTCTCCACAAAGTGGGCATTTATCTTTTTCTGCTCTACCTCTTAGTCCTTTTAGTTTCCAAATCCCTAGTTTAAACCATGCTATACCTGCTCTGATTTTTCTATCATTAATAGAAATGTATAATTCCTGACCCCAAACAGTTTTGATCTCCTTATAATATAGCAGTGAAGATTTCTCACTCATACAGCTAAACATATATTGTTTTTCTATGTCATTGCATCTTTGCCTTATTGTACTTGTTATCCTATTTCCATTTGTTGCATTCACTTCCCACAAGTAACCTAAGCCAATTTTCTCTAGTTCTTGTTTCAATATAGAAGCCCAATTTACTTTATTCAAATTAGTTACCATATATCTATAACAGACTTTAAGTATATCATTCTCCTCCATTTTTAAAATTCTGAGCCAATATTTATCAATCCTTGCCATAATTTCTCCTCTACTACTACATTTACCTAGTTCTACCATTGCTACCTTCTTTGGTGTTGAGTTGGGAAGTGCTAAAATTAGTTTGCAGTATTTATCTAGTACAGTATCTATTTGCTCCCAACTGTTTTTATAAAGCCCCCAGATCTCAACCCCATAAAAGATTCTTGATTCTATCAAGGAGCTGAAAATGGTATTTAGCGTTTTCACTTGCATAGTTGGTGTTTTAGTAAGACACATGTTTATTGCTGACATTGCTTGCTTACCATGCACGATAGCTTTCTGTCCTTGTTTATTCCACTTTCCTCTCGAGTCTAATATAACACCTAAGTAGCTGATTTCATTTACACATTCTAAGGTTACTCCGTTCAACTGCCATTTTTCTTGTTTTTTTTAGCCTATTACCATTCTTAAACACCACAATCTTCGTTTTCTTAACATTCACTCTAAGATGCCATTCATTACAATACTCTTCGATGGCGTTTAATGATTTTTGTAACCCAGTTACTGTAATTGCACTACATATCAAATCATCTGCATAGAGCAAACCATGTATGTTTACATTGTTTATTACTGGCATATGTGTGTTAGCTCTATAAATGTATTTAACTATATCATCTATAAATAGATTGAATAAGTGACTACTGATTGGACAGCCTTGACGAACTCCCATGTACTGGTTAAAGGCTTTTGTCACTCTGTCCATATCATACCTTACACAAGCAGTTGTGTTACTGTACACCTCACGCAAATTTCTAATCATATTTCTGCTCATACCTTTCTCAGCTAATTTATAGAATAATGCCTCCCTGTTCACTGTGTCAAAGGCTTTTTCCATATCTATAAATGCACCTTACAACCTGCCTCTTTTGACACTTAGATATTTATTAACTAATGTGGATAGTATGTAAATGTTGTCAGTTGTCCTACAGTTTTTCCTGAAGCCTTTTTGAAAGTCTGAAAGTATTTTGTATCTATCTATCCATATGTTTATACGCTCAGCTATAATTCCAAAATAAATCTTTCCTAGTACTGGAAGTAGTGCAATTCCACGGTAACTATTAACGTCATTAACACTACCTTTGCCTTTAAAAATGGGATGTATAATTGCTGTTTTCCAAGTCTTGGGCACTGTTCCTGTTTTTACAATTTTGTTAAATAACCTAACTAAAATATTCACATTTTTTTCATTTTTACAAAATACTTTCAAATATTCTCCATTTATCCCGTCTATACCTACGGCCTTCCCTGCCTTCACTTTTTTATTTGTTTTAATACCTCTTCGCGTGTTATTTCTGCGTCTAAAACATCTACATTTTGGATTTCGGGGGAATATGGTATTTTTCTAGTCCAAATATTTACAATTTTGTCTGACTGAAATAATTGTTTGAAATATGATTCCCTCTCTTGTGGGCTGATATTATCAGTTTGTACAGGTTTTTTTAACCATATTCTGCCCATAATTTCCTTGTATAATTTAATTGTACAAATTTTGCTAACTCTGCCGATTTCCTATCTTGCCATTTTTGTTTAGTTTCGTTTAAAAAATTTGAATAACATTTTTTCCCTTCTAAATATTTATTTTTATTTGCATCGTTGCTATTTTTTTTGTAATTCGTTAAATATTTATGTACCAGTTTTTTCATTTGTGCGCATTCGTTGTTGTACCAACCGTTATAATTACTCTTGTGTTTTCTCATCGGTATGGGTATTGCATCATAACATACTCTATATGTGAAAAATTGTAACAAATCTAAAATAGATTCTACATTGTTGTGATCTAGTGCATTTTCTAACCCAATTAGACAAATTACATTTGAGCACTCCTCAAATCTATCTGCTATAACCTTTTCAAAACCATTTCGCCACTTTATGCGTTTGGTTCTGACGCCTTCTTCACTATATAAACCTATATCGGATGATATTTGATTGGACGTGTGACTGTCCATTATATTCACATGAATTGGTAGATGCGGACTTGTTAGTGTTTCACCGACTTTGAAGTCAGAAATATTTCCTATCAAATCGCTGGAAGCAATACATAGATCTATAACACTTTGTCCATTTGAACCGATAAATGTAAAGTCACCTTCTTCGTCGCTTTCAAGATATCCATTAAGCACTGTTAAGTTGAAACTTTCACAAAATTCTATTAATTTCTTTCCCTCGGTGTTTATAATATTGTCTTTACTGGTTCTCTTGTACTCTTGCCAATCACGGTCTTCACATAAATCCGATATTTCTGGTGTTAGTTGCCCAATACGACTGTTGAAGTCTCCTAAAACCAATTGCTCCGACCCTGGGAATGTTTCTTGCATATATTCTATTTCTTCTGAAAATTTCTCGTAAAACCTTTCATTATAATATGGCGATTCTTTAGGGTGATGGTACGTTATTCCTAAACACAATATCACATTTGCTTTGTTTTTACCATTTATACCTAGCCAAATTATGTCTTTAAAATTTGTTGTGATTTTAAAAACTCTATTTTCAATGGATTTTCTTACATATATAGCTAATCCCCCGGGGTAACGACCTTTTTCGGCCCTTCTAAGCTTATCTTGTCTAAAACATATAAATCCTTGGATGTCTCTCCAAGCCCTAATATATCAATTTCATGTAACAAATCAAATAAACTCTTGTTGCTAATTTTTTGTTTAATGCCTTCAATATTCCAGTAACAAATTCGTAAATTATCTAAGTTCGTTCCAGGGTCAGAATGGGTTTTTGGTGTTCGTTTGCGTAATTCACGTGGTCATTTGCAGTCTTTTGTACCTTGCGTTACATTTAGGTTCGCCCGGCTTCTTGTTATTACTGCTTGTGGGGGGTCGTCAGCTGCGTTGAACCAGGTTCGTATATCTCTAGATTCAACGCTGAGACGTCGTTTATCCAGTTGTAGTATACTTCCGGCTGGTGACATAGCAATTTCTGGCGATGACTGAATATCAGCTGTTGTAGCAGTAGTCTTTGGTTGTGTAGAGGTCGTAGCGGTGACTTTTGTTATCATTGCTTCTGCATTTTCAATTTCTCCGCGTGGCGGAAGGCATGACTCAGCGGTATTGGTATTGCTGTTGCTTGGTATTGGGCCTTGATTGCTCTGACTGGTATTTCTAACCTCGCCTTCCAATGTCTTGCCTTCTATAGGTACATTATTTCTGCAATATTCTAAGTTAAACTCTCTCCCATTTACAATTATTCTGTCGTGTCTTAAGAAAGCTTTATGACCTTTCTTTTTTGCGTCGATGAGGTATTTCCGGAGTTCACTTCTCGTGTTTCTTATTTCTGGGGAGTAGTCGTTTTCAATTCGGATTCCTGTTCCAGCTAGGTGCCTACACTTCGAGAGAACTTCCATTTTGTTGTTAAAAGACGTGAATCTAACGATGATCGGTCGTCTACCACTTCTTTTACCGATCCTGTTAGTTGAGTCAATCCACCAGTCTATATTTTTCACCCATAGTTTATTGTACAATATGTCCGTGACGATGTTTAATGATTCAATGATTATTTCGTTTCTCACTTCATCTACGCCGAAAATAACTATATTGTTCCTTCTTTGCTGATCTTCTAGCATCCTACACCTCTCTTGCAACTTCTTGAAACGTTCTATAGTTCCTGTAGTGAACTTGTCCATTTCTTCTTTCACTGAAACACAATAATCTGTAGCGTTTATTATGTCAGTTGAAATTGTCTCAAACTTCTCCATGAAGGTAGTGAACATGGTTTTCAGTTCGTTAACATCGTTTCTCCCTTCTGCGATTACTCTGCTTTGTTTTTCGAACTCCGTTTGTAGCTTGTCTATTTTTGCATCACATGAACCGGGACCCGGGTTTAGTTTCACATTTCCGATCACTAGTAACACGAATATAATTATTCCTAGCAACAATTTCTTATATTTATCATCTTCACTTACACTTTTATTTATGTTCATTTTCCTTGCACTCCACATCCCTATTCTCGCTCTATAAGCTACTATGTCGATCATGGCGTACCGGCTTCCACGAACACGTCCGTACTCTACCGCTGCTCACACGCAACTCCATGCGGCCTTCATATGATATTATAGTAACCTTCAACACTCGTCTCACATCTCCATTCAACGAAACTTATCTCTTTAAATCCCATTCGCAATAAATATTATAACGTCAGTCTAGTATCTTTTAATTTTAAAATGATGTATGACTGACCCTTTAAATTTTAAAATGAAGTAGGAGTACTTTGATAATCATCAAATTGCGGTACATTGAAAACTTATATTGTAATATTTCATCGCAGAATGGGTCTGAGTTCGATTCCCAACTGGGTACAGGGCTTTTCAGTATTGACATATGACTTGTATATTATGTTTCATCTGTGAAGGAACCTTATATTATTATTTAGCTTATAGAGTATAACATAACACATTTGTCAGCATTTATTGCAGGAAAATGAATATTTTATTTCCGCAAGCATATAATGTTTCAGAAATGCGCTGATCAGAAATAAATATCGAATATCTGCTGATTTCAGCGGAAATGATTATTTTTCACGTTGTGAGATTAGATTTCACATTTGTCATCGATTTAATGTGAGAATTCACGAGGAGGAAAAGTGAAATATCTAATTACGCTGAATTATGCTTTATCGTCGCGAGGCTAGAAGTCAATACGTCAGCATTATTTCCATTGGTGGAAAATATATTTGATCAGTCGTGAGGATAGAATTTATTACGTCAACATTAGTTTTATTCCTACTGTTGCGAGACTATTCCATAACGTCATCACTACAGACCTACTTCTCGTGTATTGTTTGACCGCTAGCTTTTAACTACGAGGTTGAAAGTTGCAATACATTCATTTGAACATCAGGAGAAGAGCTGTTAGCGAAAATTGAGTGTGATAAATTATATTTCAGCGATCAAGAAAATTCAACAGCATCATGGGTAAGTATATAAAATATTTTCTACAATGTTTATAGTGCTAGCCTATATGTTTTTTACTCCTCAATATGTATAGTACACTAGTCTAGTTTAATGTTGCACAGCTATTATTCAAAATTCATTTTAGCTGTTAACAATGTCTTAGAAATTTTATAAATCACATGTGTATTATTCCTCACTACTGTTTTTCTTCTCACGATGAAACATGTCACAACCTAGGTCCCACTCATATGAATAGAACTTCACTAGATTTCAAGTATACACAGACTATGATTACATTTGAAAATATTAACAAACGAATTATATGCTTAAAAGTAACTTTCATCAAATTATGTAATGTTATCACGCTGCACCGTATGGTTTTAGAGTAAGGAATATTTGCGTACATGAAACAGATCTTTAGTAAGAGATCTATAGATATCAACTATAATGGTACTTCTATAAGATTTCATCTTGTGCAATATATTTTAAGTTATTACACACACACACACATATACATGTTGCAAACACTTTCACTATAGTTTTCTCTGATTGCTAAAAGTAGAGTGATGGATAGGGATGAATATATTGTTTCATATGAGAAGTATCTATAGTAAAACGCAGTATGTACATATGCAACGAGATGTAGTTATTATTAATATCATTACTATAATCATAATAATTATTATAGGTATACATTCTAAGAGTTTTGAAAACATAGTAATTGTCGGATATTTAGTATAAATATTAATATTATATTATTTATAAGGTGTTATAATATTATTTCATTTCCTAGATTGTATGGATCAATTGTGGGAGGAGATCCCAGATGAAGTCATCGCTCAGGCTCCTACGGGGGAAGAATTTTTTATCGTGCGAGATGAGGAGCCTCCTTCACCTGGAACAGATCCCAAATCTCTGGAGTTAACCATCCACGACATCAAGGGGTTACCGTTAAGAACACTCGACTTTCCCTTAAGGTACGAAACCATCTTCGGCCACAACCAGGAACATACAGATGTGTCCCTAGTGCTCCCATGTGGAAATACCTTAACAGATATGATTGGAGATGACTACCAACACAACGAGGTGTTGCATAAAGAAGTCCGCGATGGGGCCAGACATTTTAGCCATTGCAGAGAGTCAAAGGAGGGATGCCTTACCGTTTGGAGTGCGAAATGCGACAGGAGATGCAAAATGTTCTTCACACTTCAAATAGCCGTAAATATTATTATTATTATTATTGTTATTATTATTATTATTATTATTATTATTATCATTATTATTATCACATACCCATCCATCATTTAATATCGTAACTTGTTGTTATATGATTTATATGCTTCAGACAAGGGAGACATGCTTCCATGGCATCTAGTGCAATCATGGGTCTAGATGTACAAATCCAAAGCACACTACCAAAAAGAATTTTGGGAACCATTTAAATATGTAAAATATGTTGTTAATGAGTGTGTATATGATTTAAAGAATCCAATATAATGTTTTATTTCAATCCAATCTCTTTCATTGGAATATTACGAGTGAAATAGTTCGTGGATCCTAACCATAAATATATATCAATAAAAAGTTAAAGGAAAATCCGGTATCAGTGAAAATTATTTCAAACCGATTTCTTTTATTCATCGAATAAATGAAGTCGGGTATATCCTAGAACCAAAGGCACCTCCATACATCTATCACACATCATATCATATCTATTTTTTACAGGACGCTGTTCAACCTTACATATTATTATATTTGCTAGAAAATCAAAATAGTTTAGAAATTCTTTCATTCCATATATTGCATGATGTGGTTATGTTGCAATATTCTCACCATGAGCTAAATTTCTGTATTCGTACAGTTTCTCATTATTCCATTTTGCTTCAAAGTGATGTTCTTTACGCATTTCTTTTATAATGTGGTACCTACTCCTTAGTATACAAAATGTCATAGATTTTTACCTAGTTTGCACCATCATGTTTGAATTAGTTTTCTTAGCTTTCCACTATTGTTTAACTTAACCTACACTATTTTCCATCAATTTTTTCTTTTTATCATACAACCTACCTAATTATCCTCACAATGTGGGATTATTACCAAGCTAACATACATTTGTTCTATAATACATCACAAGTTTAGCGGTTAAAGATAATATGCTTAAGTTCTCATCATTACTTAAAATGTCTTTGAACTCGACATGTTCATCAAACCAGTCTTAGATCCATATTTTAAATGCATTTGACACAAATATAAAAACATTCATTTTCCTGCAATAAATGCTGACAAATGTGTTATGTTGTACTCTATAAGCTAAATAATAATATAAGGTTCCTTCACAGATAAAAAACATAATATACAAGTCATATGTCAATACTGAAAAGCCCTGTACCCAGTTGGGAATCGAACTCAGACCCATTCTGCTATGAAATATTACAATATAAGTTTTCAATGTACCGCAATTTGATGATTATCAAAGTACTCCTACTTCATTTTAAAATTTAAAGGGTCAGTCATACATCATTTTAAAATTAAAAGATACTAGACTGACGTTATAATATTTATTGCGAATAGGATTTAAAGAGATAAGTTTCGTTGAATGGAGATGTGAGACGAGTGTTGAAGGTTACTATAATATCATATGAAGGCCGCATGGAGTTGCGTGTGAGCAGCGGTAGAGTACGGACGTGTTCGTGGAAGCCGGTACGCCATGATCGACATAGTAGCTTATAGAGCGAGAATAGGGATGTGGAGTGCAAGGAAAATGAACATAAATAAAAGTGTAAGTGAAGATGATAAATATAAGAAATTGTTGCTAGGAATAATTATATTCGTGTTACTAGTGATCGGAAATGTGGAACTAAACCCGGGTCCCGGATCATGTGATGCAAAAATAGACAAGCTACAAACGGAGTTCGAAAAACAAAGCAGAGTAATCGCAGAAGGGAGAAACGATGTTAACGAACTGAAAACCATGTTCACTACCTTCATGGAGAAGTTTGAGACAATTTCAACTGACATAATAAACGCTACAGATTATTGTGTTTCAGTGAAAGAAGAAATGGACAAGTTCACTACAGGAACTATAGAACGTTTCAAGAAGTTGCAAGAGAGGTGTAGGATGCTCGAAGATCAGCAAAGAAGGAACAATATAGTTATTTTCGGCGTAGATGAAGTGAGAAACGAAAGAATCATTGAATCATTAAACATCGTCACGGACATATTGTACAATAAACTATGGGTGGAAAGTATAGACTGGTGGATTGACTCAACTAACAGGATCGGTAAAAGAAGTGGTAGACGACCGATCATCGTTAGATTCACGTCTTTTAACAACAAAATGGAAGTTCTCTCGAAGTGTAGGCACCTAGCTGGAACAGGAATCCGAATTGAAAACGACTACTCCCCAGAAATAAGAAACACGAGAAGTGAACTCCGGAAATACCTCATCGACGCAAAAAAGAAAGGTCATAAAGCTTTCTTAAGACACGACAGAATAATTGTAAATGGGAGAGAGTTTAACTTAGAATATTGCAGAAATAATGTACCTATAGAAGGCAAGACATTGGAAGGCGAGGTTAGAAATACCAGTCAGAGCAATCAAGGCCCAATACCAAGCAACAGCAATACCAATACCGCTGAGTCATACCTTCCGCCACGCGGAGAAATTGAAAATGCAGAAGCAATGAAAACAAAAGTCTCCGCTACGACCTCTACACAACCAAAGACTACTGCTACAACAGCTGATATTCAGTCATCGCCAGAAATTGCTATGTCACCAGCCGGAAGTATACTACAACTGGATAAACGACGTCTCAGCGTTGAATCTAGAGATATACGAACCTGGTTCAACGCAGCTGACGACCCCCCACAAGCAGTAATAACAAGAAGCCGGGCGAACCTAAATGTAACGCAAGGTACAAAAGACTGCAAATGACCACGTGAATTACGCAAACGAACACCAAAAACCCATTCTGACCCTGGAACGAACTTAGATAATTTACGAATTTGTTACTGGAATATTGAAAGCATTAAACAAAAAATTAGCAACAAGAGTTTATTTGATTTGTTACATGAAATTGATATATTAGGGCTTGGAGAGACATCCAAGGATTTATATGTTTTAGACAAGATAAGCTTAGAAGGGCTGAAAAAGGTCGTTACCCCGGGGGATTAGCTATATATGTAAGAAAATCCATTGAAAATAGAGTTTTTAAAATCACAACAAATTTTAAAGACATAATTTGGCTAGGTATACATGGTAAAAACAAAGCAAATGTGATATTGTGTTTAGGAATAACGTACCATCACCCTAAAGAATCGCCATATTATAATGAAAGGTTTTACGAGAAATTATCAGAAGAAATAGAATATATGCAGGAAACATTCCCAGGGTCGGAGGAATTGGTTTTAGGAGACTTCAACAGTCGTATTGGGCAACTAACACCAGAAATATCGGATTTATGTGGAGACCGTGATTGGCAAGAGTACAAGAGAACCAGTAAAGACAATATTATAAACACCGAGGGAAAGAAATTAATAGAATTTTGTGAAAGTTTCAACTTAACAGTGCTTAATGGTTATCTTGAAAGCGACGAAGAAGGTGACTTTACATTTATCGGTTCAAATGGACAAAGTGTTATAGATCTAGGTATTGCTTCCAGCGATTTGATAGGAAATATTTCTGACTTCAAAGTCGGTGAAACACTAACAAGTCCGCATCTACCAATTCATGTGAATATAATGGACAGTCACACGTCCAATCAAATATCATCCGATATAGGTTTATATAGTGAAGAAGGCGTCAGAACCAAACGCATAAAGTGGCGAAATGGTTTTGAAAAGGTTATAGCAGATAGATTTGAGGAGTGCTCAAATGTAATTTGTCTAATTGGGTTAGAAAATGCACTAGATCACAACAATGTAGAATCTATTTTAGATTTGTTACAATTTTTCACATATAGAGTATGTTATGATGCAATACCCATACCGATGAGAAAACACAAGAGTAATTATAACGGTTGGTACAAAAACGAATGTGCACAAATGAAAAAACTGGTACATAAATATTTAACGAATTACAAAAAAAATAGCAACGATGCAAATAAAAATAAATATTTAGAAGGGAAAAAATGTTATTCAAATTTTTTAAACGAAACTAAACAAAAATGGCAAGATAGGAAATCGGCAGAGTTAGCAAAATTTGTACAATTAAATGATACAAGGAAATTATGGGTAGAATATGGTTAAAAAACCTGTACAAACTGATAATATCAGCCCACAAGAGAGGGAATCATATTTCAAACAATTATTTCAGTCAGACAAAATTGTAAATATTTGGACTAGAAAAATACCATATTCCCCCGAAATCCAAAATGTAGATGTTTTAGACGCAGAAATAACACGCGAAGAGGTATTAAAACAAATAAAAAAAGTGAAGGCAGGGAAGACCGTAGGTATAGACGGGATAAATGGAGAATATTTGAAAGTATTTTGTAAAAATGAAAAAAATGTGAATATTTTAGTTAGGTTATTTAACAAAATTGTAAAAACAGGAACAGTGCCCAAGACTTGGAAAACAGCAATTATACATCCCATTTTTAAAGGCAAAGGTAGTGTTAATGACGTTAATAGTTACAGTGGAATTGCACTACTTCCAGTACTAGGAAAGATTTATTTTGGAATTATAGCTGAGCGTATAAACATATGGATAGATAGATACAAAATACTTTCAGACTTTCAAAAAGGCTTCAGGAAAAACTGTAGGACAACTGACAACATTTACATACTATCCACATTAGTTAATAAATGTCTAAGTGTCAAAAGAGGCAGGTTGTACTGTGCATTTATAGATCTGGAAAAAGCCTTTGACACAGTGAACAGGGAGGCATTATTCTATAAATTAGCGGAGAAAGGTATGAGCAGAAATATGATTAGAAATTTGCGTGAGGTGTACAGTAACACAACTGCTTGTGTAAGGTATGATATAGACAGAGTGACAAAAGCCTTTAACCAGTACATGGGAGTTCGTCAAGGCTGTCCAATCAGTAGTCACTTATTCAATCTATTTATAGATGATATAATTAAATACATTTATAGAGCTAACACACATATGCCAGTAATAAACAATGTAAACATACATGGTTTGCTCTTTGCAGATGATTTGATATGTAGTGCAATTACAGTAACTGGGTTACAAAAATCATTAAACGCCATCGAAGAGTATTGTAATGAATGGCATCTTAGAGTGAATGTTAAGAAAACGAAGATTGTGGTGTTTAAGAATGGTAATAGGCTAATAAAACAAGAAAAATGGCAGTTGAACGGAGTAACCTTAGAATGTGTAAATGAAATCAGCTACTTAGGTGTAATATTAGACTCGAGAGGAAAGTGGAATAAACAAGGACAGAAAGCTATCGTGCATGGTAAGCAAGCAATGTCAGCAATAAACATGTGTCTTACTAAAACACCAACTATGCAAGTGAAAACGCTAAATACCATTTTCAGCTCCTTGGTAGAATCAAGAATCTTTTATGGGGTTGTGATCTGGGGGCTTTATAAAAACAGTTGGGAGCAAATAGATACTGTACTAGATAAATACTGCAAACTAATTTTAGCACTTCCCAACTCAACACCAAAGAAGGTAGCAATGGTAGAACTAGGTAAATGTAGTAGTAGAGGAGAAATTATGGCAAGGATTGTTAAATATTGGCTCAGAATTTTAAAAATGGAGGAGAATGATATACTTAAAGTCTGTTATAGATATATGGTAACTAATTTGAATAAAGTAAATTGGGCTTCTATATTGAAACAAGAACTAGAGAAAATTGGCTTAGGTTACTTGTGGGAAGTGAATGCAACAAATGGAAATAGGATAACAAGTACAATAAGGCAAAGATGCAATGACATAGAAAAACAATATATGTTTAGCTGTATGAGTGAGAAATCTTCACTGCTATATTATAAGGAGATCAAAACTGTTTGGGGTCAGGAATTATACATTTCTATTAATGATAGAAAAATCAGAGCAGGTATAGCATGGTTTAAACTAGGGATTTGGAAACTAAAAGGACTAAGAGGTAGAGCAGAAAAAGATAAATGCCCCCTTTGTGGAGAAAATGAAGATCTTAAGCATATACTTTTAACATGCAGAGAGACGAATTGGAGTAATAGGCATTCAATGAAAATGGAATGGTTGCAGTTTAACAATGAAGTTGTGCTGGCCAAACTATCAAAAACTACAAATGAACAGGCCCTAAGAAAGCTAGGTTTTTACTTATGGAAAGTAAAAGAAAAAAGACACAAAAAACAAATGTCATCATAGACAAATAGCGAAGAAGAAATTGTATATACCCTGTTTGTAATTGAGTAACCATGTAATTGATCGAATTATGGCTAAACGACCAACGGTCACTGCCATAATTCAATAATGTAATGTACCGCAACTAATAAATAAATAAAATAAAATAAATGAAGGCCGCATAGTAAGGAGATAACGAGAGCTTGCATCAGCAAAACTCTCAGTGCATTAAAACATCTCTAGCAAGCACAGTTCTGTATTGATATAACACATACGGTATCGGCCTTATAAAAACCTGTAATTATTAACATAATATTATTCCATCATTATACCAAGCTTATTCGATACGTAAGATCATGTACTGTTTACATTAACAAAATTTACGACTTAATATTTTATACACTGACCCGCTAAGCCAGAAGCTGAGTTAACCCCTGGGCTAGGATTATCATCTTATGGCAAAATATAGTTTTAAGACGATAGCTACCATATTTATAAAAACACTTGAAGGATTGAAATAACGCTAACTATACACTTTCGATGGATTCTGATAATAAATATGTAGGCTTAGATTTTTTGACATTCGGAACGCGGGGTACCGACCACATTTACTCCAGGCTTAGTCGACCTCAGGGATATTTTTTACTGAAATAGTCATCTTACAGAAAACCTATGTGGAGGAATATGACGTTGCATTTATGCGTTGTGAGAAACCTTGTGATCTATATACTTCCATGCAAAAAAGACATAAAGTTGAAATCTGCTGTGACGTCATAAATCATTCCCCTCTCATTCCACTTGTGACGTTATAATACATTCCACCTTCCCCTCTTATTCCACCGTTGAGGTAGGTTATTGCAATCCACTTGTGACGTATGCAATGCCGCCATCTTGTAAAACAATCCACCTGCCATCTACCAATATATAAACTTTAAATTTCCCACATTCCGCCATTTGTAATTGTATTATCCAATTTCCACCTTTTGCAATTTTCAAATCTCCCGCCATCTAGCAATATACAAATTTTAAATTTCCCACCGTCCGCCATTTGAAATAGGAACCGGAAACGTAGCCATTATATTATGAATTTCCAAATTTTGAATTTCGCGCTTGGTCCGCCTCGGAAACGTAGCCATTTTCATTATGGATTTCCAAATTTTGAATTTCGCGCTTGGTCCGCCATTTGAAATAGGAACGGGAAGTGCCGCCATTTGCAATAGGAACCGGAACTGACGCCATTTTGATTCACGTGGTTATAGCCACGCCCACTTGTGACGTATGTTGTGACGTAAGCGGACCCTCTGGACCCTCCAATGACGTAATGATGACGTAAGCGGACCCTCTGGACCCTCCAATGACGTAATGATGACGTAAGCGGACCCTCTGGACCCTCCGTGACGTAAGCCTTCCCCCTCCACTACGGTCCCACCTTCCCCTCCATATCACGTGACGCAATCCAACCAATTAGTATCCGTGACGTCATAGCCACGCCCCCTCCCCTCCGTGACGTCAGAGCCACGCCCCCTCCCCTCCGTGACGTCAGAGGCACGCCCCCCGTTTCCCCTACCGGACCCTCTGGACCCTCCAATGATGTCATGTATAAAACCCTACTAATAAAATTCTTACTATTTTCTCTCGTCTGAATCCAGCTCTTAGAAAACACAACACAATGTTCTCACGCGACTTTTTCTACCGTAATAAAATTGTTGCTATTTTCTCTATCCTTATTCTACCTCTTGAAAAACTCACAGAACGTTTTGGGCCATAAGAATTAAAATAACTATTTTCTCTCGTCTTCTTCCATCTCAGGGAGCTCTCACACGACTTACTCTTTCCTAATAATTTTTTTCTATTTTCTCTCGTCTTATTACAGCTCTTTAAAGACTCACTCACTTTCTCTTACAGAAGCATTGAAATTACTATTTTCTCACACGACTTGCCTTACCCTAATAATTTATTTGTCTTTTCTTTCGTCTTATTCTTCCTCTTGGGAAACTCACACAACGATCTGTATCTTAAGCAACAAAGTACCGTTAACTATTTTCTCGCGACTTATTTCACATATTAGAATAGTCTCATAATTTTGTATAACTTAAGCACTGAAATTACAATTTTCTCGCGACTTATTTCACCTCTTAGAACACTCGCACAACTTTCTGTAAGTTAAGTATAGAAATTACTATTTTCTCGGGGCTTATTCCATACCTGACAACTCTCTCATGACTTTATAACTTTGTTAAATAATTGACTGTGTAGAGATAATATCATGTAATGTTAAGTAATATTGAAAGAAGGAAAGAAATGATGCCATATTTAGTCTCTTCAGATCAGTGGCGTAGCTTGATATTGTATTCTGGGTAAACTATGTTTTAAAAATTATATTTATAATGATTGCTTAAATGACACACGAATTCTCAATTATTAATAGCGTTTTAAATACCGGGAATGTTTGCACATGTATTTGATTTCATATAGGCCTATACCTATATAAAGCATTACTACCGGTATTATTATTATTATTATTATTATTATTATTATTATTATTATTATTATTTACATTTTATATTCCTTCATGACTCCATCCGTTTCCTTGCCAAATAACAAATACAATATATATGGTTGTAACTATTAGATAACCAGTTAAATTTACTGTACTAAGATGTTTGAAATGTTTGTTTATTTTCATGCATGACAATATCAAGCTCAGGAGTTGGTAATTTACTTTAGTTTCACACGTTTCTTCATAAGACAGAACCGAAAACGGGGTTTTTAATAGGTGATCAATTGTAGGCTATATCGATGGAATTATCCATGCAACACTGATAAATAATCAAATGCACAGTTTAGGTCAGCAATGAGAATGTAATGTTTAAGTTACCCCGGTTTCAAGCCAGAAGGTATTTGAGGGATGAGACTACGACCCCGATAAATCTTTCTAGTCTCTGCGGTGGTACTATATGTCGCTCTTGCACAAGGAATTTGCCTGCCTTCTCTCAACAATGTAGGTTAGCATTTAGTGGGAAAAGTCATATAACTCACACTTGAATGAGACTGTAACTTGGCTGACTACTATCCAGTCTCAACTCGCCTCCGCTGCCGCATCATGAGATTTCGAGCCTGCCTAAGCATGCGGCAACACAAGTTGACGCATAATAACAGTAGGAAGTGGGGTATGCAGCAGCGAAAAATAATTTAATGATAGTACTAATGGGTTTATAATGATTCATAACTTGGTTGACGATGCATTTATTTATTTTTTATTCTACTTTTCTTAGCACTTTATTTAGGTAGTCTCAGTCTCAAAGTCTACCCTCACGCTACGCCACTGCTTCAGATACCTGCTTTCTTGAAGAGCGCTTGAGTATGAAGCCGGACAATAGATGGAAGGATACGGTAACATAAACATTACATTCATCAGTCATTGGACTGAGTGCAGAGTTAATTTATCTTAAAATTGTGATTATTTCCGTGTAGCACGTTTTAATATAATAGGTATGGATGACACCGTTTTCGACTCTATCGTATGAACCAAAGGGTAAAAACCAACTTCTAAGCTTGATTTAGGCATTTTTCTAAAATTGAATCTTATACTTTATTTTTTTAAATCTATGTAACTTAGTTTAGTTTAAAATCCAAATCCACTAAAATTCGATAATAATTAATAAATATTGTGGTACTAATACTAATACTACTACTAGCCAACTAGTAATAGTCGTTATAGTAGTACTAGTAATAATAATATACTTGTATAGGTATATAAGAAATCGAATCCATGTGCATTATATTAACATTATTTTATTATTTTAAACACTGGGAATTCGTGTATCATTTGAACAGGTATAAATTCATATTTTTAAATCCAGTTTACCCAGAACCCAATGTCAAGCTACGCCACTGATAGGCATATATGTTATTTGAAAATTTATTATAAAATACATATATGCATATTAATTCTTTTATGTACAACTTATATATAGTGCATACTATTTATACATATAAATACGTATATATTGGCTTTTATATAGAGTTATAGCAGTGGAATAACGGAAAATACGGTAGTTAAGTTTTTCTGCAAAATCCCGGAATTTACACAAAGTTAAAATTGCTTTAACGTATGAACGATTAGAGATAAAACGCAAAATATCCTATATTCTTGAAGGAAATTTAATTCTCTACAACTTTCTATCATATGACTTTTACATTGGACGAAGGGCCGAAGAGTTAGCTAATGAAATATGGCAAAAAACACGAGGCAATTTTATTTTTTTTCAAAATTAGCTAACTTTAAGCGCGGATATCTCGGAAACTAGGAGAGATAGCGAAAAAAATTAACAGAATTAATCTTGTGGACCATTTTGTCAGCTTTAATTTTGTATAGAGTGGTATTATCGCTAGGACCCATAGTTTAAGAGATATAAGCGAAAAACCAAAAAAAGGGATCTTCTAAGGGCCCCCTGCCCCCGCTCACCTCCTAGGAGTGAGGACTTTTAGTATGTTTACCTCCTAACTAGTCCAAACAAAGTCCCAAATTAAAAAATTGTGTTCCTTCCATTTCCCTCTACACCGCTTTTTGAGCATTCATTGACTGGACTATTAATCATGATGTGTCATATAAGATCACCTAGGTAAAGTTCCTATTGTAATTAATATTATTTTTTAATGTAATTATTTTGTGTTGCATTTAATTTTTATTATATTTAACTTGTTTTGCATTCTAATTTGTTTTGTATCTTAATTTTATTGTATATTGCTCTATTGTGATGGGTCTCATGTATGTTTTTGATGATCAAGTGGAGGAAATAAACATTAAACTGTATTCCATGATCAACACAGTCAAAGGCTTTTGACTATCACATACCAAACAGAAGTATTTTGGGGATTGGACATGGGACACCAACTTTCACTCTCTTAATACTAGCACTGAGCTGCAAGGAACGTAGATACATTGCCTTGCTTTTGAAGGTGCCATCCTATGTCTTCATATTTAATTTTTAAATATTCCTTGTAAATCAATCAGACGGGTTCTAATAATACTTATTATACCAATCACTTGGAAATAAAAATATATTTCTAACAGTACCCGTACCGTACTATTGAGATTCTTGGCTTAGGAGAAGAGGATGATGGGATATAAGAAAATACATGCCACATCCAATGCTCTGTAGATAGCCATTACAAGCATGGTTAGCCCAACTTTTATCTACCTCCTCTACTAACTTTAGATTTGTGGTGTGTTAAAGGAGTACAAAACTCATACTAACCTTGATCCATGTTTATGAATACAAAACAACATTAGACTGGTACTAACAAACTGGAAGTAAGCAAGTGGAATGATAATTCTTTCACACTGGCCGTGTGTAGGCTAAGATGGACACGTGAAGTCAGAATGAAAAATTCAATGCCATAGCCAGGATTTGAACCACTGGGTTCATATCTCATATTGAGAATGCCTGGTGGTATACTGGGATTGTGAGTCAGTTGGAGATTGAGTCAGTTGGAGATCGACCAGTGTGAAAGAATTATCATTCCACTGTGACGTACTAGTGGTGTAGGCCTACTATAAAGCCCGGATATTAAGTACTTACAGGTCGCCACTGGGTTCGTATCTCATATTGAGAACACCTGGTGGTATACTGGGATTGTGAGTCAGTTGGAGAATTTAATGTTGTATCGGCACGTTGCCATGGTAGCTCAGTTGGTTAGAGCATCGGCACAGAGAGTCAAAGATCCTGGTTCAAATCCTGGCTATGGCATTGAATTTTTCAATCTGACTTCACGTGTCCATGGAAGTAAGCAGTCCAATATATTCTGATATTCTGCTTTTAAAACGTAATTATATTGTTTTTAACTTGACCTCTATTGATTTTATGCAGAAATGTGAATGATAAAAAAATGTTAATTTTAATTTTCTCTACAACTTTACTATATACTGTAATTATTTTATTTGCTTTCTTGATTACAAGATTGCCTAAATGACAAAGCTTACTGTGCTTCTATTAACAATGAAGTATAACACACCCAACAGTTTGAGAAAAATTCAACTTAAAGTTAGAAGTTACCAGATATTACGAATTCAATAATTGTATCATAATTGAAGTAGATAATGCATAACTTTAAAAAAAAATCAATTATACAAGTGATGGCGCAATAATGAGACAGATCCCTTCAGTGCCAGTTTCGAAACTTGTAGAATGGTGGAATTAGGAATCCCTAGTCTCTTGCACACAGTCACGAAAAAAGATGGAATGCTGCCCCGTGCTCCAATCAGAAGACCGATGACTTCAATTTTTTTAAGTTTGTATTTGGCCATATAATACGGTGTTGTAGGCTGATATATGGCTTGCTTCTCTTCATGAACCTCCTGAGGCTGATTGAAATGAGATTCCATTCTTATTGTCGGGTCGAGGATGTAAGCAGCAGCAGAGTTCTCTTTGTAGGCAATAATGTCAATACGTCGAACACTTCCTTTCTCTGCTAAACCATGAACTTCTTCATGGACTACATAGCCAACTTGCCGGAGACCGTTTGCAATGACAGTCCTGATGGAGTGGTGTCTCGCATTGCGAAGTGCATTACCATGGTGACAAGAACCAAGAACATGAGCTAATGTCTCGATCTCGTTGTGACAGTGTCGACAACGGTTATTATCTAGGCTCCTACCAGGAATGGCACGCACTGCTGTTACATTGCCAACCATCTTAATTGCATCTCTCCACTCTGAACAAGTTAAGCCTTCGTGGTGGTAAATCCATCTGTTAGCTGGAGTATACTCTTTAAACAAGATAACGCCCTTACCTTTCTGAGGGAGCTGGCACCATAGGTCAAATTCTGTGTTTCTCAATGAATCTCTAACCTTTCTTGCATCCAAGAAGTTTTCTTTTGTATTTATTAGAGAAGTTTCCATTTTAATGCTTAGTCGATCTAGGCAAGAAAGGCCTTCTTCTTTCAGTTTCCTGGTGTTCAGGATGAAAGAGTTTTGCGATTTATTTAATAACCGTAAGCCATTAATCTGTTGTAGTGCTGCCTCCCATTGTGTTCTGAATAATCCAAGTCCTTTGAATTTCCTAAAGGAATACATCATATGATCTGGAGTGTCCGTAGGCAACTGTAATATTTCTTTTACAGCTCCTTTAATCATCTTATCGAGGTCAGCAAGAAATCTATGAGGTATTTTATTGAGTGGAATGGTTTGGAATGTATAAATTAGAGATGGGCATATTGCTGTATTTATAATACAAAACTTCTGATCAGGGTGTAAAAGTGGCAAGGATGTTAACAGATCAAATTTTGTTCGAAGGTTTTGTACTATCTCTAGTTGGTTCAATATGGGTTCATCTGAAAAGTTTACACCCAAGTAAGGCACATAATCTTTAGATGACAAGCAAGTAATTTTAATATCATCAGAGATATTTAGGTGGCCACTCTTTAGTTTCCCGTTTGATATGTTGATAGCAACCGACTTTCCATGGTTGATGTTTAATCCAATTTGTAGGAAGTGCTGAACAGTCATTTTTGTCAATTCTGCTGCTGACAATTCATCTTTAGCTATAATAGCGGTGTCGTCTGCAAATCCAAGAACTGTGAGGGGTTGTAATCCGGGAACTAGATTGAAACCATATTCTTTGGCAATTGCCTCTTCGGTAAGTTCGTTTAAAATATGGTCTGTGGCCAAGTTGTAAAGGGCAGGGGATAATGGAGATCCCTGCATAACACCCTTCCTTATTTTAATTGGTTTAGTCTTCTTGTGGTTGACTTCGATTTTTGTTTCATTATTAGCCTGGAGGTTTAAAATTAGGCTTGCTAATTTCCTGGGGATAGACGAAGACTCTAGCGTGTTTTTTAAGTGTAGGTGCCCAATATTGTCAAAAGCTTTCTGAATATCAAGAAAGACTATGGTTGCATTTCCGTTCTGTAATTTAGATGTTGTAAGGACAGACTGAAGTAGAGAAGTGTTAATTAAAGTCCCAGGTGATTTGGTGAAACCTATCTGGTGTTCATTGAAGTGGACAAATTGTCTGAGCTGGCGATCTAGAACCCGTTCGATGACCCTTCTAATTACAGAACATATGGTTATAGGTCTATAGTTTTTTATATTGCTCACATCTCCTTTTTTATAAATCAGTATTGTCCGAGCTTGTTGGAGGCAAGGTGGTACCTCTCCTGTGTCAAGCATTCTTGTAGCTGTAATATAATTCATGTCTCTACATTCCTGAAGGCCTACCAACTGACTACTGCATTATCTACCATAGGCAGATGGCAGGCTTGGGGTACATGTGGTCAGCATGCTGACACCCATGGCAGTACAACTTTACTAGCCTACAAAAATTGAAAATGGACATGGAAATAAACTACCTTCTCATTGTATTGACAATGTTATTACGAATATTGATACCAACAAATGTTCAGCCAAAGTAGTTCATACAATTCTATCAGACCATGATGCCATTCACTTCAACACTAATCTAAAGCCCAGCAGAACTCAGCCATCTAACCCTGCATTTACATTTAAAAGATCACTTAATGCATCTAATGTACCATATTTCATGTATTTATTAAGTTTAGTCAGCTGGTTAACATTGTATAGCTTAACGAATCTAAGTGATAAAGTTGATTATTTTCTGTCAGTCTTCTCAAAGATCACTGATGCAGCATTCCCTTTTGTACGATCACGTATTGGACCAAAAAGAGGGAATAACAAAGAGTGGTACAATGATGACCTCCATAAATTAAAAGGAGAATGTACTCTGTATTACAAAATGTACATACACAATGGCAAGAAACAATATAAAGATAGATATAGTGAATTACAAAAAAAGTATAAAAAAGCCCTTAAGGCAAGTAAGATAAATTATTATTCTAATAAAATCAATGCTTCAATCAATAAACCTAAATCTACTTGGTAAATTATTAATGATTTGCTAAACAAGAGTGATAGGAGTTCTACTCCAAATATTGACCTAGACGCTGAAAATTTTAATTCTTATTTTATTGACAAAGTTCATGACATTGTCAACAACATACCAAGTGATTTAGATCCAATGAATCTCACGAACAACTTATCCAAACCTCAGATCAGTTTCCTATTTAAACATGTAAGTGTTGAGGATGTTTACTCTGTCATACTAAATTTAAGTAATAGTTCATTCTTGATATATATGGCTTAAACTCTAAAATCTTGAAATTAGCATATGTTTATATTTGTGAACCTGTAACCCATATATTTAACAACTGCATTGAGAAGGGGTACTTTCCTAATGCTTTTAAAGTTGTCAAAGTCATCCCTGTTCATAAGAAAGGGAGTAAATCCGATTATGGAAACTATAGGCCTATAAGTATAATACCAGTACTATCAAAGGTCTTTGAAATATTACTAAACAAACAAATAACCATGTATTTTGAAAACAACTCTATATTTACACCCTCACAATATGGATTTAGAATGGGACATAGAACTATTGAAGCTGTACTTGAATTTATTAAAAAATGTTTTGAAGGCATCGAGAAGGGTGATCATGTTGTAAGCCATTTTTTTGATCTATCCAAGGCGTTTGATACAGTTTCCCATGACATATTAATTCATAAACTTGTTTATTATGGTTTCAGCGAATCTAGCTTAGAACTTATGCGTTCATATTTGAGTAATAGGTATCAATCTCTTCTCTTTAATGATAATGTATCAGATTATAAGCTGGTAGAGTATGGTGTAGGGAGGGTGGGCCTCCATGAGACACGGGGTACCATGAGACACTTAAATATCTTTTTAAATTTGGTGGTTAAAGTTGAATGCACCCTAGTGGTAAACTCAAGAACTACTTGGCAAGCCATAGCTGGATTTGCAAATGGCTACCTCCAACTGTTGATGTTCTGTAGTGTTAGATCTGTTTTTTGAATTCTAAAGTTAAATCAAGAAGCATTTTCAGTTTGTGTATTTTGGCTCCAATTTTTAAGAAAGAGGTAAGTTTTTTGTATTACTTATAACTTTATTTGTTAACTTATCATTGCTACTGATAAATAAGGGAGGGAAAAATATTAATCAGGTTAGAAAAAAAATCTATAATATTTGGTATCTTGGGCCTCCATGAGACAAAACTTCTGGGCCACCTTGAGACATGTCTCAAGGTGGCCCATTAGAAAAAAAAATATTTTTTCTCTTTTAGGCATTAGTATATAAATCATATTAGTACTATTTGATTTAAAAAAAAAAAAAAATTCAACATCATTTATATTCTTGCTTTAGGTCCAGGCATCATGTCTCGTGGAAGGAAAAGAAAATCTGAGAAGGGAACATTCCCACAAGAAAATATGAGGAATGCAGTGAGACAAGTATTGGTAGGAGAAGGGGGCAAGAAACTTTCTCTTAGACAAGCTGCTTCTGTGAATGGAGTGAAATTCCAGACTTTACAGCGGTATGTCCAGAAGCAGTTGAATAACCCTGGTGTTGACATAGAAATGTCATCGAATTATAAACACAGATTAGTTTTCACTTCGCAAGAAGAAAAATATTTGGTTGAATACGTAATAAAGTGTTCTCAAATGTGTTATGGGAAGTCCACAAAGGATGTTCGGGAACTAGCTTTCGAGATGGCTCAGAAGAATGCAAAACAGATGCCCCCATCTTGGGAAACAAATAAAAGAGCTGGCCTTGATTGGTTGCAAGGATTTATGAAGAGGCATCCTGAATTGAGTGTCCGTCAGCCAGAAGGATGTAGTCTCTCACGTGCAACCTCCTTCAATAAACACAATGTGGGAAAATTTTTTGATAACTTAGAGAGTGCATATGGCCGTTCTAGAAAGTTTTCAGATGGAAGCCGTGTATTCAATCTCGATGAAACTGGAACAAGCACTGTTCAGAAACCCAAGAAAGTGCTGGCTGCGAAGGGTGCCAAGCAAGTGAGTCAGTGTACAAGTGCTGAACGTGGTACCTTGGTAACGACTTGTTGTATTATTAGTGCATCTGGAAACTCATTACCACCTGTGATGGTGTTCCCCAGAAAAAACTTCAAGCAACATATGATCAGCGGTGCTCCTCCAGGAACACTGGGTCTTGTTAGTAATTCTGGATGGATGACGAGTGATATATTTCCTTCTGTGATGGAACACTTCATAGCACACACAAGCTCCACCATAGAAAATCCAAGTCTACTGATTTTGGACAACCATGAAAGTCACCTGACAATTGCAACACTTGACCTTGCAAAGAAACATGGAGTCACAATTGTAACTTTACCACCACACTGCAGCCATAAACTCCAGCCTCTAGATGTGTCTGTGTATTCTTCGTTTAAGTTACACTACAATGCTGCAGTAGATTCTTGGTTGCTCCACAATCCTGGCACACCATTGACAATATATCAGGTGGCATCTTGTGTAGGCAAGGCACATGAGCGGGCTATGACTCCTTCTAATATTGTATCAGGATTCAGGAAAACAGGCATCTTTCCGTTTGATAGGCATGCATTTTCCGATGATGACTTCATGACAAGTTCTGTGACTGACAGAGAATGTCCTGATAATTTACCAGAAACTGAGAAGACTCAACCTACTTCCATTCCACACAACTTAACAAGCGTAGAAATTCCATCATGCTCCAATATATCTTTGACTGTAACCTTCCCTAAAGCTCCAATTTCCCATGAAATTGTTACAATTAATTCTAAAGAGAACCAAACTCCATCAAACTTGCCAATTTTGGAAATCCCATCACCATCCAGAAATACTTCCCCATCTTCTCCAAAAACCCCTCTTTCATTAGTTTCTAATAATTCAAGATCTGATTGTAAACAATTTATCAGCCCACAGGAATTCAGAGGATTTCCTAAAGCAGGTGAGAGAGTAAGGAAGCGTAAGACTCGAAGCAGAGGAAGTAGTTGCATACCAACAGACACCCCTGAAAAAGCGAGAATAGAGATGAAGGCTAAAGAAAAGTTGCTTGGTAAGCAACAGAAGGTATCTGTCTCTAAGAAACTGTTTGAAAAAAAAAGAAAAGTTGCCCCTAGAGATACAGTTTCATCTGAAGATGAGGATGAAGATGACCCAGACATAATTTTCTCTAGCGACAATTCTGATATTGACATGGACTGGATGCCTGAAATTCAGCCCACTGGATTTGAGGAGTTAGATCGTGACCCGGAGACTGGAGATTTTGTTCTGGTAGAATTTCCTAGGAAGAGTGGGCCTAATGTCTTTTATATTGGCAAAACAATTTCAGGAAAAGATCCAGATGGAGATGTAGAAGTTAATTTCTTAAGGAAGTGTGTGAAGAATGAAAACAAATTCGTTTTTCCCAGCGTTCAAGATTTGGCTTCTATTCATATTAAGGACATAAAAATGATTTTGCCTGAGCCATCACTATCAGGAGCAACAAAAAGACAGCAGTCCTTCTACAAATTTGATATTGATTTCAGTTTACTGAACATGCAATAGTGGTGAAAGAATGTTTACTTTTGAAAAACAGATATGTGAATGGTACGGTAGTGTTCTTGTAATAGCAGTTAGCGTGTAAATAATTCAATTTTAACTATGTTATATTTAATTTGTCAACTAAAAGCCATGTGATAACTTTGATGTACTTCGGAGGCATTTAATTAAGCAAATTTGGATTGTCTCATCGTAGCCCTTAGCACGTCTCATTGTGGCCCACTAGTGGGCCACAATGAGACACTTTCTGAAATTCTATGTTTCATTTTTAGTCAGTTCTCATATTGTGATATCTTTACATCAATGATAGCAAAGCATAGTAATAACCCCTAGTATTATGAAAAAAATATTTTCACCCAGTTTGAGGTCAATAAAAAAAATACAAAAAATATATAATCTTTTTGTCTCAAGGTGGCCCACCCTCCCACCTCAAGGCTCTGTCATGGGTCCTGTCCTTTTTATAATATATATTAACGATCTTCCCTCTACAGTATAGGAGAACTGTCTCACTACCTATCTTTTTGCTGATGATATAGCACTTGTATCATGTGACAGAAATGACTCTATCTGTATTGACAATGCTTCTTCTGACATTACTAAATGGTGTGATGCTAATAACCTGAGTCTTAATGCTAGTAAGACTGTTGAATTGACAATTAATCTTCAACGCTCCAATAGCCTACTAAGGAATCCTGTAAGATTTTTAGGATTATATATCCAAACTAATTTGGAGTGGCATTCTCACATTGACTATGTTGCCAAGAAAATAAGTAGAAGTCTATTTATGTTGAGAGTACTAACTCATAACATGGATTCTAAGTCACTCTTGCTAGTGTATCATGCCCATATACACAGCCATCTCAGTTATGGAGTCCTATTGTGGGGAGGACATCCTTATGCCAACAAAATATCCTGCAAACCACTCTTTACAGAACTTAATATACTTACATTACCATCAGTGTTTGTTTTGAGCTGTCTTCTCTATATAAAAAAGAATGCACACTTGTATAATAAATGCTCTACTGTCCATAGCTACTCTACCAGAAACAAAGAAAACATATACATAAATAAATGTAAATTCAGCACCACCCAGAAAAGTTTTGAATATGTTGCCCTCAGATTATTTAATTCATTGCCGAACAAAATTAAGGAGTTATCATATGTAGCTTTTAAAAGGAAAATTAAATCTAACCTGATGTCAAACACCCTGTACAGTGTCAAGGACTTCAATGACATTATCTGGTGAAATGTGTACTTGTATATTCTATCTCATTTGTGTTTATTGTTATTGCTAATACATTGTACAATGTCTGTGGCAAATAAATCTAATCTAATCTAATCTAATCTAATCTAATCTAACTTTTTGCTGAAAAACAAATATAGCCATTTTATTAGTCAGAGATAGAAGTTACAATTTTACATTTTATTAAGATTGTTAGAGCTATTAAAAAAATTGAAAAATGTTTTTTTTTAAAAAGTCACCTAATATTTAAATTATGGAAACCAGATTCTAGGGGAATCCATAAAATAATAACAAAGTCCAAATTTTTAAAAGTAACTGTTAACTGTTTTAGATAACCCCACAGACAGACATCATTCCAAAAACACTTTTTCTCTTTCTAGAGATTGTGAAACATGTTTTCCCGGTGTTATCTCCGTATTGATTTCATGTTACGATCACAGTACATTCTATACAAAGTACATGCAAGAAAGTAAAATGACACATTTGTTTTAAATGCAAGAATGAACTTGAAAGACATTTCATTTACCTGTATATTGTCCAAAATCTTTGGGATTGTAAAATATTTGATTCTTCCACATGTTGAGGTCAAGCAGCATAACTAGAACGATAATTCCATAGTTGAACCATTTACCTGAAAATGATTATACCATGTTTGAGATTGTAAGGATACGAAGTTCCAGACGACCCATTGAATGACATGTTTTCCTTATTTATTGTCCCTTAGCTATTGATTTCAGTACAGAGATAAGCAATAATTTCAATTGGAAATAAATATAGAGCATACAATAATTGTAGCATTGTCCTTAGTGTTTTATCGAAACTCAACTACACATACGACATATGGCATTTATTCCATCAGCTTACTGCTTAAATCGCCTGCTTTAGAAACAGTTATGTATGCTTCCTGGCCCTCTAGACATTTAATTACCATTTTTAAAAGAGTTGGGTGTTTTACAATGGTTTGACAGTGGACATTATTATTTATGGTTATATTCTTCCATTCAGAGGAAGCGTCAAATACGGAAAGTTTAGGAATTCAGAGAAAATGAAAGAAAAATATAATATGCAATTTCTTTGTCGATTTGATTAAAAAATGAATTTACATTTTACCTGTAACGTCCACTTCTGCGTATTTCCAATTAAGAGTGGCAACACTGAAGCCTGGCAGATTTACGTGGAGAGTTGTTGTAAAGTGCGGAAAATCCCAATCTTGCATCACGATCAGTAAATCCATTACCAGGATGAATGATGCAAGAAAAGCTCGGGATAGCTCTGCAAATTAAACGTATGTACATCTGAAGTCTGAAATGTGTGGTTATTAACTAAACATTTATTAAACATTTACTTTCAAATTCATTTATAAAGAATTGATAAAATTTATGCTACAACTGAGGTTGGCTGAACTATTATTGTCTCACACTAGTTGAAGCATTTAGTTTCATAAGGGTCTAAGTGCCAAGATCATATGATTGTGTAGAAAACAAGACATAGACTGACAGAAAGATGTGCTGGAGATAGACCCAGCACTACATCTTGGAATTTATTGCTACTAACGTGACTTTCCCTTGACCTCGGACCCTTCTGAAATGCATTAGTCTGGGTACATAGAACCATTTAAAATTATCAGCTGAAAAATCATGATTTTGGCACTTGCATCCTTATAAAACTAAACGCTTGAATCAGCCATCTGTTTTATGTAAATTTCTTGTACCTGATAAGGTATTCAGTACCTAAAACTACTTTCGTACATTGGTACACAAATAACATTTTCTTTCACAGGAATATATTGTTACTAGTAACTTACCAGATTGTAAATGAACAATGTATAATGAAAATAATTTTAAGAAACCAGTTTAGTACCATAATCTTCTTTTACCATAATACATAGGGTCTTGGCGTTTTTATATTATTTATTTATTTATAAAATCTTCATCAGATCAATATTATGATACGATAAGATAAGATTTATTCCCCATAAAATTTCTATACAGAAATTATGGGCTCCGTCAATAAACTAATCCTGGGCATACTGGCTAATAATTGCTTACAACTAATTAGAACTAATATATGAATGAAGATATATAGGCTACAGTGCAGTAGCCCAGCACTATGTTGACAGTGGCCACAAAATCCAATTCGACCAGACCAGAATCCTAGGGAGGCAGAGATTCTACGGGGCTGGATTGTTGCAGAGGCCTTGGAAATCCAAATCCGAAACTTCAATAGGGATGGCGGTCTACAACTTAGCCAGGCCTGAAAGCCAATATTGGCAACTCTATCTCCCCAATAAATTATTGGTCCTCGTGAGGACCGATTCCACATTTAACATTATTAAATTCTTTTTTTTCCTACCCGACCAATCAGAACTCTCCATACAATGAATCCACTCTCTAATTGTCATATTGGCCCACCACCCATTCTAATATATCAAGTATTTTCCTATATAAGAACATCTTTTTCCCATCCAGGTCACTTCTCCCAGAAGATGGCAGCAGAGATTTCTGCCAAAAGCTTGGAACCACACCTCCAACTCACCCGTCGGAAGCCCAAGAATCATTAATATACCTCAATTTATGCTAGGAATGATTTTTGTTAACTCAAATTGAAGTAAATTACAAGTGCATTCTACTAGGCTCATAATTTTAGTTAGTAAATATATTCCAACGAAACCTTATGATTAATATATCATGCAATTATATAGAATTAGACCTACCAAATCCTTCATTATTTAACCTTATTAAGGCCTTTTGTGAAATCACAAATATAATTCTTTGTCTTTGTTAAATGTTGTCAAAATACCATCCCTAAATAAATCCTGAGATAAATTTCTATTGGTCAGAGCGATTTCAGCACAAGTTAATTAACCAATAACTCTCAGATCTTTTGTAATTAGCTAGCACGTAATATCCTTACATATAAGCAAATATATGCGTCCCCTGTATCAGACGCTGAAGAACTTAATCAGGAAGAACAAGCAACATGGTTCGAGATTCAACCGACTATTTATTTCCCATTTGTAAATCAATGCAATTGGTCTAAGTGATGTGACTCGTTAATCATTAATTGCGATGCATCTCAATTTGACTCCTGTCAGTTTCAGCAATCTAGTGATCACGATATCATAATAATCAATTTTCGTGAAACACAATCTTTCAACCATTTCACAATATGACACAACCATGTTATACATTGTACAGTCATCCCAATTTAGACATTAATCACTGACATTGTAATCTTACCATAGCAACAACAAAGTTTTAATATTGCAATGATATTTGTGATTTTTCCATATACAAGATAAGTACAGTGGTATTAATGAGACGTGGCAGTCCAAGCATGGATGCTCAGTAGATGCAGACGAGTCCAATAAACATTCGTACTGCATGGAGGGGTGTATGGGTTAGTTGTGTCGTTGCTTTCAGTGCGGTAACATCGTATAATGCAGTGAAGAAACAAGAGACCTTGTTACAATCGCTTCTCTCTCTCGGAAGTGCAGTACAACATTCTTACCCCTCCCCATGATTCCCCCTACATGCATCTCCTCTCTCACGCGCATCTGACTGCCGCCTCTCTTTAATACCACTGTAGTGTTCTTCTGTTCATGATGTCACAGGTGGGGGCGGTGGGTGGGATGCAGTTATTTTTTCAGCATAGGTTTTGCCATTTTAGGTTAAGTTATGTTAAGTTAGGTTAGGATAGGTTAGGTTATATGCCAATTTGAGGCGATTTATGAGAATATGGCAAAACCTATGCTAAAAACTGCGGGTGGGATGACGTCATCCAAGGTGGCGGTAGTTCCGGTTCCTGTCACAAGACGGGCACTTCCCGTTCCGATTCAAAATTACGGCGCTTCCTACTGCAAATGGTGGAAGGCGGGAAATTTGAAAATTGTGGCGGAGGTTGAAAATCGCGGAAGGCAGGATGTTTGAAAATTGTATATTGAAAATTAAAGATGACAGGAGGTGGGAGGCTAAACAAATTGTGGAGGAAATTCAAGATGGTGGCTAGCACAAGCTTTTAAATTGTACATTTCAAATTTGAATTTTTAAAATCAGATTTCATATTTACGAGGGGTATTCCGAAAGTAAGTTTCGTCAGTTTGTCACACGGACACTTTATTGACCCAAAAGCAATACAGCATGGCAGCATGACCTATACACCGTGCACTATTTTTCGACATAGTCGCCAGCGACATTGAGACATTTGTCGTAGCGTGCGATCAGTTTGAAGAACCCACTGTGGTAAAACTCGGTGCGCTGCGATGCAAGGAATTGGCGCACAGCCTGCTCCACCTCAGCTTCCTGACATTACTAAAGGTTCCATACAGACCATTTTGAGTGACAAATTGATGTTCCATAAGGTTTGTGCGAGATGGGTTCGTGGAGGCCGCACTTTGCGGGGACGGAAATCGGGAGATCAATTTCAAACAGCTCTATCTCGGACAATAAAAGGTTCAGCGGCTGCAGCAATGGCTCGTTTGAAAGAGGGGAGATAGCAGTACATGGCAGTGGCGCCAAATCTCTCGTGCCATCGTGAGCGGTACACCAATACCCGCGGGCACGCCAGTCTGCTGCGACTCGCTCTTCTACGGCGCAGTGCGCCTGCGTCATGCCTCCTCCCGCTGACGCCACTTCCGTCGTGGAACCAGCCACGGGTGGGGATTCGTCTGGCGTTTGTTTGGTTCCCCTGGTGAACACGCCGCTCCTGCCATACATTGACGAAACTTACTTTCGGAATACCCCTCGTACTATTAGACTTCGGAATTTGTGCAAGACTTTCATTTTTGAATTCTGTTTTTTTATTTCAAATTTCGACTTTGGATATAATCCGGCTTTATATTTTACTGATCATTGGGTATTTTTAAAGTGAGTAAAATTTATGCAGCAAGAGGTTTGAGAGAAAGCCGACATCGGATGTTCTTCAGATACGCGTCTAATATTACTTCTGAGTCATGAATCCCTCACTCTATTTCCCCACGTTTTGTCACGTATCACAGATCAGGTTTTATCATGGTTTTTTCAAGGTCAACCCTGCTCCCCCAAACATGCGTCTCACATTACAGCTGCGTCATGAATTCCTCATACACGTGTTATTGCTGATCCACTTCCGTATCGTATTAAAGCGGATGATATTACGAAATGTCATCAGTTTTCTAACATACATCATTACATTCTATGATCACATGATTATGGATATTATCGTCCTTCTCAATCTCTTTCTTTCTTTCTTTCTTTCTTTCTTTCTTTCTTTGGCTTCAAGTGCAAGTTTTAAAAATTTGTTTATCATGAATTGATGCATCAGAACCAAATCTTATTATAGATGTCAGAAAAACAAAATGGCTTCCGGCGCGACATTTAACAATTTGTTTATTATGAATTGATGCGTAATAACCCAATCTTATTATAGATGTAAGAAAGAAGAAATGGCATCTGGCACGAGGTTTAAAAATTTGTTTATTATGGATTGGTTCGTAAGGATAAAAGACTTCTGGCGAGAGATTTGAAATTCTTATTACAGCTGTCAGAAAAAACAAAATGGCGTCCGGCGCGAGATTTAATTTGTTTATTATGAATTGATGGTAAGAACAAAAGATTTCTGGCGGGGGATTTGAAATTTAATAGTCAATAGTCAATATGTTAATATTCTTACGAGAGAGTTGTTGAGGTCCTGCTATACATTTTATATTTTATTCAGCGAGAGGTTAATAACGTTATTCCTACAAGTGATTTTTGAAAAACTTTGATTGCTTTTGAAAGTTCAGTTTTAATGTTTAAATATATACGACATCATTTATCATCGTCACATACCACATTATCTATGGATTCCTTCAACAGGTTGATTATTTCATTAATTGGAATGTTTATTTATCACGTCAAAAAATTTAATATTCATTTCAAAAAATTCTTATTGAAAAAAATACGCTGGTTGCGTGAGGGTTGGAATTAAAGAAAAATAAGTGATGATTCAATATTTATTTATTTATTCAAATGATATCTTGAATAAAACTGAAAAAATTAGAATGAGACTTCATTCAAAATCTTAACACCATTACATTCTGTAAAGCTCATGCAAGATGTGAAGCAGTATGAAAAACATTTAACGTCACATCGTCTTAATTTACTCAGCCGCGGGCAGCTAACGTCATCGAGATTAATGGCACTTCTTTGCAATAGTTTTTAAAAATCTCGCTTTTTCTAGTCCCTTGCAATAAAGTTTATTTTCACACTGCAAAACACTCTCCATTGCAACAGTGCAACATATGGTATGTATCCATGATTCCATAGAGATACGATTCTGCATACCATTGGCACTGCACGTCCGGAAAAACATCAGCTGGCGGCTCAAGCAAAAAGTGTCCAATTCTCCCATCGTGCGGGATTAATGCCACCTCCTTCGCCATGAACTGCTTGGATTCAGACTGAAAGCCTTGGGCATCTATGACAATAGAATTCTCATACGACATTGGCGACGATGTAGGTCAGAGCAGTATATTCAACACTTCTATCGTGAAGAATTAAACAGCAGTCTTTGGTGTTTGCAGGAATATTGTTTGCTGCAGAAGTTTCAATTCTGGTGTGCAGGCTCCCGATTTCAGCTCCTCGTTCTGCTTGGAGCAATCGATGACAAAGACTGGAATGTGATCGAAAAAATCACTCCTTTTAAGTAGCGGACAGCTGACACGTTCGTAATAAGACTCTTGGAATCTAGCATACCTTTCGTATATGCTTTGTGCTACAGTAAAATGTTATTCAGATACAATATTTTTAATGTTAACCCGTAAATTTTTTGATCTTGAAAATCCTCTCCTCTCTTCTTTAACGCTTTTTCAAATAAATAAAAGTCTGGAAACTTTGTTTTCTGAAGTTCCTCGTTACAAAAGCACCTTCAATGGCAGTTCTTTCCAAATCCTGAAGCAGATAAGTGGGTGAAGAAGTCGATTAAACGTTTTTAAATTTCTGTGGTCCACGACGGCAGGTAGCCTTTTTTTAAACATTTTCCTATGTTTTGACACTCTTACGTAGTCACCTTTAACAACCTTTGGATTCGTATAGCACTCCTTGTAACGATACACTGTTTTAAGTAGACTATCGTCCTTTACCTGGTTAAGTTTCATTTTAAAGGTTGAGTGAAACCTATCGTTGTATTGTCTAATGAGTTCTGGTAATATATCCACCCATTTGTAACTTCCTCTTGGAGAAAATTCACGATACGTCATATTTTTCAAACTTCTGATGAACCGTTCGGCGATGCATGCCTTAACGTTGGAATATGTGGAATAGTGATTGATACCATCTTTTTTCATTAACGCTTTAAAATTAGGGATATAATATTCCGTTCCCATGACGGTTTGTTATGCTTGGGCGGAATATTAACAATTTTAAGGATATCATCCATTGCAGCGGTGACATCCTTGCCGGTGACATCCAGCGGGGACATTGCATAAGCAAAATTGGAATATGCGTTTATAACTACCAAGATGTACTTAAAACTTCTGTTTTCTAATGATATGGTATCATTTCAAACAAATCACTTTGGTACAAACCGTTTAGACCTTTCATTTTAACATGTCTTCTACGATAATTTCGTCGAGCCCGCGTATGGTGTTCATATGCAATTTCTTTCTTGGTCATTGTATATATTTTATTTCCTTCAATTCAGAAATGGTTTCCTGTATCTCGTGGTGAGAATTATTCCCGGCAGCAGACGATGACATCAGAAGCCTAAGTCGATCAACGAGTTCGTTTGGATCATTCCAGCATTTATAATCAATATTATGATTCACATGTACGTCATTCCAGATTCCTATACCTGTTACACGGTGCGACGAAGCCTCATCGGTTGATTCTTCTTCTTCTTCCGGAAATGAGTCTGAATATTGTTCCTATTCTTCTTTTCCTTTTTAGTCTTCTTATTTTCTTCAGGAAATAGTTGTTTACTCACATGATTATATCGATTCTACGTACATTTTTTTTATCGATGGGGTCAGAATGGTGATGAGTGTTTCTAACCGAGAGAGGAATTCGATTTCCGTTTGCTATTAGTAGCCTTTTCTTGACAAATTGAACACATGGATAAATAAAGAGATATCATAGCCCTTTTAACGTTTGCAAGTTTTCTAGATAGTTCAATAATCATTTTATCGTGACCACCATGTCCTATTGCTGCATGAGTGGTGTCAATAACGTCGTATATTTCATCAGCGGAAATATAATATTTTATATTAGTATCGCCATCGTTTTTAGAACAAGTTTCCTATTTTTCCTCCTATTTTTCCATCTTTATTTGCTACATGAAATCTTTTCAATTTTCATTTTTGCGTGGCTGTTTTCTTTTGTGCTTTTTAAGGATCATCTACCTCTCGCATGAGTGATAAGTAATTTTATTTTGTTAGAACATTAAAATGAGTAGATTTCCACTCTCAGTTCTTTAAAGCTCCACCATGAATCTCTCTCTCCATTCGTTTTCAGTTTTGCTACCAACTCTCATCCATGATAAAAAAGAAACGGATAATGCTACTAAATACTAAATACCAGTAGTATATAATGTTGATTGCAGCATCACATTTAACATACCATAGCTACACTGGCTTTTTTCTAGTCAGAACTAGTCTGGACTGGCAGACGGGAAGTTGTCTCAAGCTAATCTTAGCAAACAAACTCGAACTCCAAAACAATTCCATTCAGGTCGTAAGTCATCGACTCAGCCTTGTTGTATTCACGGCAGATATTCCCAGGATGTATCGTCAGGTTATGAAACATCCTAAGCAGCAGCCATTTCAGAAAACCTTTTGGAGAGGCTCACCTACTGACCCAATCAAAGTATTTAACCTAAGACTGTCACATATGGTACTCTTTCCGCCTCTTTCTTGGCCAGAAGAACTGTGAGAACATGGCCGTGAAAGCTGTATCTACGCTCAATTTTCAATGACTAATTTACAGTTAACTCCGT
The DNA here is from genome assembly GCA_964059195.1 of Ectobius pallidus. Taxonomy (NCBI): domain Eukaryota; kingdom Metazoa; phylum Arthropoda; class Insecta; order Blattodea; family Ectobiidae; genus Ectobius; species Ectobius pallidus. The sequence continues at coordinate 44,326,957 of CAXKWD010000008.1, forward strand.
ATATTCTATTTCGCTACACATCAACTTTCAGAAGTGGTTAAAATCTTTGATTGGGTCAGTAAGCGAGCTTCTCCACAAGATTTGCTGGAATGGTTGATGCTCAGAATGTATCATAACCTGACGATACATCTTAGCAATATCTGCGGTGAACGCAATGGGGTTTAGGAGGAAACGTAACAAGATAGAGAAGAAGTCGGGTTGAACCGTAGGGCCTATGGCAAGTATGTCATTAAGGTATTTGCCGTTTGACGACTTGGCTGAAGCGTCAAACACCACACGAAGTTTGGTGGTATTACTTAAGGGTTTCGAGACTGGATGATGTGGTATGAAGTAGTCGGAAGAAGAGTGAGTGTTAGGGTCAGCTGGCTCCATGTGGTCTAGGCGTTCCTACTCCGCCATGAAATTGATATATTCAGTAGAAAGAGATTGATTGCCAGCTAAACGCCTTGCTAAGGATAAGAGTCTCTTATGAGCTTGTAGTTTAGTACTGCCAAGAATTTCTGGTTCAGCAATGAACGGCAGTTTGACGATGTATCTACCGTCAGAATCCCTTGTAGTGGTTTCTACGAATGTTGTTCGCAGAATGATTCATTGGGAAAAAGGGCTTCATTGGAAATATTATCTAACTCCCAGAACATAGTTAACTGATCGCTAACGGCCTGGTCTGAAATCAGAAAAGCAGAGTAATGTGACGAAGTCACGTGCGTGGAAGGAATGTTGTTAGGAATGGTCGATGACTTACGACATGAATGGAATCGTCTTGAAGATCGAGGTTTTTTGCCAAAGCTGGTTGGAGGCAACTTCCCGGAAACATACCAACCTAAGTGAGAGTTTTGTATGACAGGAATCTGTGGGGCAGTAATTTGCCCTGGGCAGACTATTTGGGAACAATTTTCCACTCCAAGTAAGAGATCAACATATTTGGGAGTGTGAAACTGTGGATCTGCAAATACAAGATTGGGTGGAATGTCCCATGTGCGAATATCAATTGGTGTACTAGGTAGTTTTGTGGTAATGATTTCTGGTACGACGATGGCGTATGCATCGTAGCACCAAGAAGTGGCATTGGAATGAATTGAAATTGGCACCACCTTATGAGTACTCACTTGGGATTATATTATTCCAGTGAATGTAGTACGCTGAGAAAGGGGTGGCAAATGAAGACGATTAGGTAATCGACAGCTAATTAAGTTACAGGTGTAACTAGTATCCAGCAATGCCGTCGCTTCGACTGGATAACCATTTGAGTCATTAATTAGAACAGTAACTGTAGGAAGTAAACAGCTCTGCTGTGAGGTACGAGAAGCTATAACAACAGCAGTATTAGCCGGTTGGTCATTTGGATTGTGAAGAAGAGTGCTATGCCTTAGGGAACAGGTTTTGCATTTGTAAGTACTGCAATAAGAGGAATGGCTTCTTGCCCTAAGGCAGACTTCACATAACTTATGAAATCGTACAAATTGTTCTCGTTGCGCAACATACATTGCTTTGAAAGCAACGCAATAGAATAAGTCATGTAAGACGAACTGATTGCAGCAAATGCAACGAGGACGAGCATTGGATTTATTCCTATTATTGTTTGGTGTGGTAGTAGGATTAACCTTCACATTATTCTGAGAATTATTATTTGATTGTGGCTTTATGGCTGAATCAGTCATTTGGAGGACCCACACCGTAGTTTCGAGAAAGTTGAAAAGAGAGGGCAATCTGTCCTGTTTGACAGAAGATTCCCAATCTTTAATTATGTTAGGTTGAAACTTATCAAGAATAATTTTAGAGATAATTAAGTCTGTCAAGCTAACATCCTTGTTGAGTGACTGTAACGCATGCACAGTACTAACGAAGTGGTCTAGATATCGCTGCAGGGACTCTGCATTATTCCTTTCAAGATGTGAAGGTGCAAACAAATGTTCCAGGTGTGTGTTCGCTATAAGACGATCATTGTCGAACCTTTGAACAACGTACGCCAAGCTATGTCGAAGGTAGCCGTTGAAACTGTGATGTTTCTTATGACTGACATAACCTCAGCCGTTAGGCAAGATTTCAGATACTGAAACTTGTCCATTTTCTAAATGTGCTGATTATTAATAATTAGAGAGGTAAAAGTGTCACGAAATTCGATCCAGGCTGCTGGATCGCCTGAAAATCGTGGGAGTCGGATCTCTGGCAGTTTTTGTATCGTTGATGGTGGAAAATCTATCGACCAACGTTGAATACTATAGGATGCTCGGGTACAGTTCTCCTTATATTTAGTAATTAGAGAGTTGAGATAGCCAGAGCTTTACGACAGTTTGTTTCGACTTCCTCATGCAGTTCAACCTCTTGAAATCGAGAATATTCGACCTCATATTGTTCAATAAGTTTCTCAAATTTCGTGCGAAGAATAATACACTCTGATAAGCGTGCACATGCTCTACAACGAACTCATAAATGATTTGAATGTAATCATCTAGTTGAGATTTGACACGATTAAGTTTGGCAAGGTTAATTTGTGCTTCCTGATGGGTTGCGTCTTGGACAAACAAACTTTATGAGCCTTAATTAGGCCTTTGGCACATGAGGCACTTTTAAGAACTGCATCATCTACCGAATCTGCGTAATCGAGTTCGGCGTCTGAGAAATCTTGTTGAGTTATTTGAGTTTGGATTTCCTCAAATCTCTTATGTGTTTCTTGTAGTTTTTGCTTTCGAGAGAGAAGCTCTTGAAAGGATGCTTCGTTAGTGATCACACAGCCTGAGATGTGATTCACTTGGCGAGTAATTTATGCTTTTAGAGGGGCACGCCTCGACTTCAAAGTATTGATGTCTGACTCTACCATCGCCATTTTGAAATACAGACACAATATGAGCAAATACAACCGAAAAACCTGCTCGCCCGCGTTTTATATTACTGGGGCCTAGCAAATGATTTCACTGGGTGATATGAAATAATAGTGTGTTAAGTTTCCTTGCGCTTTGTAGCTATAAAGGCATGAATGATGATAATGTATTGAGCTAGAGAAATTACTCCAGTGTAGTGTTGCAAATGTCAGTGTAAGTTGTGTTTTGAGTATAGCATTAGGAGTAGACTGTTTGGTGCAAACCTAACCTTCAATACTAGTCACTTGACATGCGCATGCAATCACTGCTTACCTTGACTCACACTGGCTAAACAATAATGCCAGGAGTGATATAAAATCATTCACTGCACTGTTAAACACTGCACTAAACAGAGATGAACTTAAAATTAACGAGCTCAAGGCTTAATTAACTTGCGCACTGATAACACGTACGGCCGGAGGACCAATATGTAGGGCTAAGGATCTGGAATGGACTCTACAAATGAAGGAAGAACACTAAATTTTGCCCCTACATTCGAAAACCAAAAATAAAAATTTCAATAGAATTTGAGGTTAGTTTTATTTATTAACTTAAACACTGGAGGTGGTAATTTGTTAGAATATGCACTATGTTGAAATATTAATTCGAGCACTTTGAATTATATATAAGCTTATATGAAAAAGAAAAATCACTGTGAATTGTTGAAAATTATATAGAGATATATATGAAGCACAGTCATTTAAACACAGTTCATACAATATCTTGAATCTTGATTCTTGTATCTTGAATTCTTGAATTGATGTTTTTCTTCTGAGGTTAGAAGTTGACGAAGGCGTTGCAATCAGTGAAAACACTTCAAGTAAATAGTCTTTACCTTGCAGTGAATGATCATTTCAACATTTAAAATGTTTAGAGTAGTACATTATATTTGCAGTGAATATTAGCTGTTACATTACAGCTGCCAAAACTTTAAATAATTAAAAATCAGATTTGCAGTGAATAATTATTTCACCACATTTAAATACGTCGAATGTTAGGTTAAGTGCATGAGGTTATGTTTGCACATGGTTGTTCACATTTGTTGAGTGGCACTGACTTAATGCACTTGGGAAACTGCACTGTAGATGTGTGATTAAACTCCGCAGTGAATGCACTTGTTGAAGTTTGAATCTGAAGATTGTGTGTCTATGTAGCACATGTACCGGTACCTCGCGTCGGTGATGTAATAAGACAGTCTCATGGCTGTATTGTGATGTGGTGTGATGAACAAAACCTACATTATTTGAAGTTACTGTGTAGTATTGTAGGTTGCTAGGTGCGAAAAAATATGTTTCACCCAATAAATAGAAGATATATGTGAGATCATGATGGTCCCCCTTTGTTCCTTTGTTCTGGTCGCAAACGCGACGCGAACTTGCATGCAGTTCTTGAGATGAATTCCTCGCGACTGGGGGGCGCGAATTGCACCAAGCAATTTTTATACGCGTTAATTGCGCAATTGATATAACATAAACAAATTTTGTCATCTTAATTCTGATTAGATGAGATTTTTCGCCTGAAATTATGTTTCGCCAACAAGATTAATTCATTACATCATGATCAGTTTTATAAAAAAATTCATTAGTTAAAGCTACTAACGAAGAACAAAGGATTTCCCTTAATTGTCTGGTCAGACAATCGATGTATTGAAATGACATATGAACAAGTGAGGTTATGCACAGTTGTTGTTATAACATACGAGTCACCATTTTCCGATCAGCAGTTTTAGGGATATTGGGAATGTTTAACATGCGTTACGTTAAAGACGTAATTACGGAAAACTCGTAAACTAATGTATAAACAGTTCTGCATTCATTTTCTGAGCGATATTTCACCGCCTGTAACGTTGTAAATTCGTTACGCATAAAAAGTGACATGGACCACGAGGGAACCTTTCATAAACAAGGGAAACCATAGAAACTATCGATACTGTGTCAGTTTTGTTTGAATTGATTGAAGAGGGAAGTGCGCATGCGCGCGCAGAAAACTGGAAAAGACGACTGTTGGCGTCTTGAGAAGATGGACAGTCAGAGTCGAGAGTCAGAATTGGAAGGTTGAGGTAGAAGGTCGTGGAGAGAGGAAGAGTTGGTTGACGAGGCATGGAGTGAGCGGCAATCGTAACGACGTAGTGGCCTCACGTTCCCTGTCAGACATAATCCGAGATGACCATCTAAATTGGGAACCAACGACCGATGGCTATATGGAGATTGCTGTTGGATGGGAATGAGCCTGAGCGTTAGTTGGCTTATGTCGTGGCCGCCGGCAGCGAACATCCGCTGGGAGAAGAGGAAATGGGTCGAGTCTAAGTGATGCTTAGATTTGGAATGGGATCTAACAGGAAACGGACATCCGACAGAAGAAGGAATGACAAGAAGAATGAAGAACAACACAGATCTACTTCTTGTTGAGTATAAAAACTATTAATATCAGACACTTCTTTTGTTTTTGGAAACGGGAGAAAACAAATTGTAACTCTAGTTCTGTAGATTCTAACTTATGTTTGACTAATAGATTACTAAAGTAACAAAGAAGGCTTTGATGGTAGAAATAATGGTAAAACAGGACTAGTAGGAATGTTGGAAGATTTAACAGCAATACAGTAATCCAAAGTTTCCACTTCCTGTCGGAAAAGTTAAAGTAGAAGTAGTTTGAGAAGAAAGAGGGGAATAGTAAATAGAAATCTCTATACTTTGGGCGTTCATAAGTTGTTGAATCACGAACGAATACGTAGCTAGGTTCAGCTGGAGAAGCCTATGAATGCTTTTACATTTTCAAGACAGGTCGCGAGGAGAGTAAGGAAGAAATTATATGGGGCATGAGAGTAATCCTTATTTGGGCTTCTCCCACTTGGTTTTTGTTCAGGTGACAGATGTCTATCTACATGTAGGATGGCATGCTGGCCTGTAATGTTTAGTTGCTTTATTAATAAAGAGATTTACTAGGAGAAGGATTTGGAATAGAGTAGAACAAGTGTGAAACAAGAGAAGGATAGGAATGAGAGAAAAGAAGATTGGTTGGTAGTTACTTAGCTTAGGAATAAATGGTAAAAATAAAATGTATAATCCAAGTTTTGGGTTAGGGTAGAATAGAAAAGAATTTCACACAAAATTGGAGAAATAGAGAGAAGTTACTGAAAAAGGGTGTAGAAGAGTTTCAAATTAGAAATCAAGGGAATTCAGAAACATAAAATGTGCACACAGTACTGAAAGTAGGTAAAAGGAAAATTTAACGGAAGTATAAGGAAGTAATGAAATTAAAATGAATAGGAATTTGAATAAATTGGGATTATAAATAAAAGTAAGGTGGGTCGAATACCCCAAAGGTTGAAAGGAAGTTAAGATAAAGTGTTAAGTGGTAGTGTAAAATCGCCGAGGGCGAATACAAGAAAGAAAAGAAAAAGAGACCTGATAATTCTGTTATAGTTGTTACAAATTAATTATATTAATAATAACGAAGAATTATTAAGGTGGGGGATACTATAAGGTGGTGTGAACACCGGAAGTATCAAAGAAAAGAAAAGAAAAGTTAAGTCTAGTAGTAGGTTTAGTCCGAACCTAGGAAGTTAGTAGTAATTACTGAAAGATTACGAGAGCTCATCGGTGTCTAAGGTGGTCATCAGCCCCAAGAGCAGTTAGGAAACTTGTCAGGGACCTTGGGCATCGATCTATCAAAATTAAGTTTTTTTATTGGCCTTTAATATTTCACCGGTTGCAGGGGAGAGGTCAGGTTGACTGTAACGCAGAACCTAGACACCGCCACTGTATCGGAGGTCTATCGCCATAGTCCAATCTGTGAATATAGATTTAAATTTCCATTTCATTCTTCGATATATTGTCTTTACTATCTATTTTTAAAAATAACCTATTCATCTTTGACTGGACAGACAAGAACAAACTAATATAGAACCATATCATAATTGACTGTCGGGCGAGAAAATAAAATATAATACATTATAATTGAAAATGAACATTTATTAAGAGAAGTATTTACATTGTAGGGTCTTATAGGGTTTCTTTGTTGTGAACTTTAACTATTGATGCCTCAACTGTTTGATGAAAGAAATATTTCATTGTAGAATTCGGAAATCAACCTGTAACATGAATTCAGAAATTACTTTAATTGGTTGGAAGGTAGTAAACTAGTACAACATAGAAATTAATTCAGAATACTAACCTTATTAAGAGCAGGAAGTTTAACATAGTGCTTCATATTGTAAATGATGACTTTGGATAATAATAGTATATAAACAGTTATAATTGCAGCAAATTTATTGTTGGTGAGCGGATCTTTGGCATAAATATATAAAGAATTAAAACTAGTGTAATTACAAGTTAGATCTGTAAAACAACTACAAAACAACCTGACTATTGTTGAATAAAATATTATTGTTATTTGTTGAAAAAATAGTTAAAGTGGCTTTATTATTCAAGTGGTGAAATAAATATATTAACCCCCTTTAAATATTAAGAACCCCTCCCTATCTCCACTGTCTAAAAGCTAAGCCGAGAGGCATATATAACCTTGTATATATATAAAATATACTGTGACTGGACTTAAAAAAAGAAAATATATAATAATAATGTCAAGAGAGAATTTCATTATGGTAATTATTTAATTTTTGAATTAGATGATGAATTGGTGGATGGCGCCCTAAATAAATATTTCCACCAATAAAAGAGAATTTTGATAGAAGTGAAATTGCAGTGAAGAAGTTTGAGAACACCCTGCAGGATGTTGTGACTTTGCATTAGCATTGGAATGCTAGTATACGCGTGCCGTACCTTGGGATGATAAGGTGCACTTACGTAACTGGTTAACTTGGTCATTCTCCCGATAGTTCATCGTACTTCAGGGCTAGATTACGTAAAGATATATTACTGAGAAAAGATTTATAAAATGAACTTTAATTAAAAAAAGTAAGAAAAGTCCGTCGTATGTTTTTTAACAGAATGTAGAGTAATTTATTTCACTGTTATAAACAAATTCTGAGTATGTATAACTGCTTTAAAATGACCCTATATCACAGCTAGTATATTAGCCCATCGCAATGAACAGGCACTCATCTCAAAGAGTTGTATACTAGCTCACATATGAACAATCACCCAATTGTATGATCAAACTTACCATATGTTCCTAATACTCTGCAGATGAGCAGGATAAGAAAGCCTAAACTGACAGATTTAGTGCACTTTATTCCCAAACAATTTGAAAGTAACAAGTCGACTACACGTGGACAAAACAATGCAAAGCAATACTTCTCAACGCCGGCTCACTTTCTTCCAGTTTCCATCAACACCTCCCTCTTCTCCCCCAGTCGGCTGGTCTGCAGCTCGAGGTCGAGGTGGTGGTGGTGGTAACTCATCACGAGGTCCCATACTTCTTTCACCTCTTCCTCCTTCCATACGTCTTCGACCATCATCACCACCACGCCGAGGTTCAGTCGGTTGACTTGAATCTTTACTGCGCCAGTCTGATCTCTCTTCCTTGCCACGGCTTATGGGAGGACCTGGCCTTCTACCTCCACCTCTACCTCCACCATCTTCTGGTTCTGGTTCCTTCGCTACACGCCAGATGCTGCTTCCAGCATTGCTGGATCCTCTGTCTCTTTCAAACCGCTCAAAACCTCCTCTGCTATCTCTCATGTCTCTGTCCCCTCTGTCCCTGCCATCACGGGATTCTATCATATCTCGGTCTCGAGGCGCTCCAGTGTCACGTTCACGATCAGGATCTTGACCTCTCTTCCAAACTTCTGGTCCCTTGTTATCTGGTTCTCGAACTGATCGAGGTTTCCAAGTTTCTGTTTTGGGACGTGGTGGTTCATTTTCACGTGGTGCTGGAGATGAGCCCACGCCTTTGCGATCTCTTCGAGATCCATCAACAGTATCTCTATCCCTGCTGTCTCTGTTTCGTTCAAAGTCTCTATCTTGATCACGATCACGGTCAGATCGTATAACTAAAACTTTTAGTAACTATCTCTTTTAGTGCATCCATTAACTTTTCTGAAATCTACACAAAATCTCCATGTACGATCTGGTTTCTTCACCATAACTACTGGAGAAGACCAAGGTGAATTTGACGGTTCTATAACATTTTCTGCCAACATTTTATCTATTTCTGTATGAATAGTTTTCTCAAGAATAGGAGATACCGGATAATATCTTTGTTTTATAGGTTTAGCATCACCTGTATCAATGACATGATAAATTAAATTTGTAAGTCCAGTACACTGATCAAATTTTTGTAACTGTATTTCCAAAAAATTATCTAATTTATCTTTCTCCTGAGAAGTGGGAAGAGTTAGAATATTATGTAATTGATCTTCTTCTTCTTTCAAATCTATTGCCCTACCAAACCAAAAAAATTTCGTCGGTTCATCTTTCCATCTTGCAAATCTACCACCAAGCCAATTTGTTTTAAGACATCCATTCCCAAAATCATATCCACTGCTAAGTTTGGCATAATTTTACACTTTATTTGAAAACTTTTATCCTCTAACTTCATTTCGAATATTCTTTCTTCTGTAATAGAACTGTAAGTTTTATCTGCTAATTGCACTACTTTTGTTTCAGACTCGTCCACTGGTAAATCTAATATTTTACACAAAAAATCACCTTTTTCACCCACATATGTTCTGTCAGAACCTGAATCTATCAAAGCTATGAATGTAATATCTTCCAACAAAAGTTCAACAAAACATCTATTACCATTAACTAAATCTGTAGGATTAATATTTAACATCGTACAGGTATGGTTATTAGGTAATTGTCATAATGAATTTGTGACCTTCGACTTATCTCTTTGAGGTATCCTACAATCTATGAACCTGTGTCCTAATTTATTGCAATTATAACACTTAACTACTGTATGTGAATTAACTTTACGGGGTGCTTTACATTCAAACTGCCTATGTCCCAATCTATCACAATTCCAACATCTTAGATTATTAGAAAACCGAAAATTTCTTGCATTATCAGTTTCTCCCAGTTCCTTATGCTTTTCCTTATTTCCCCTAGTATTAACCATCCTAGAATTATTAATGTGGTTTGAATTTTTCTCCTTATCCAACATCTTAGTAGAAAAGCTCACATCTTTTTTCTGTAACTCAGTAGGTTTATTTTCCATTTCCCCTTGCATTCCTAACGCTGTATAAACTGAAGGTATAGCAGCTTGTATTTGAGGTTTGTAAGCTGTTTCCTTAAAGGTAGCTCTAACCTGAGTAGGTGGAGGAGTATATTTCTCAGAATCCAACAATATTTGTTCATATTGTCTTCATATCCGGATTAAGTCTGTTATGGATTGAATTTCTGCAGGCCAAATGTATAGTTTAACATCTGGACGTAAGTTTTTAAGAATAGTTTTCATCATCTGTTGAGGACCCATCGGAATGCTCAGCCTCCTCATTAGAGTTTGAATAGAATTTACATAATCGGAGATAGATTCCTTAGGACCTTGCGTTCTTTGTCGAATTTCATCTAAAAGAGAATCTTCCTCATCAATAGGTAAGTAATATTCCCTAAAATCTCTCAGAAAAGCTTCCCATGTAGGCCAGTCTATTAGTCGGTTCCTATACCAAAGCAAAGCTGAATCTTGTAAAATGTCTGGTAATACTGATAACAATTCAACGTCTTGTACCCTAGAACTTTGTTTTAAATCTTCCAATCTTTCCAGAAATAAATAGATACTATCCCCAGGCTTAAATTTAATGTTCCATTTATGGACCAAATCCAAAATATTAGACTTATGCGGCTCTAACTGAATTGTAAATGATGGTATTATTGATACAGATTCTTCTGGATCAGTAGTCGCAATCGCTTTTGAACGCATTAACTTTACCCATGCATATACTAAATCTCCGTATGAATCCTGAGGAACTGTTATGTTATGTTCTGTTAACTCTTCCTGCAAGACTTCTTCACTTAATCCAAATGCAGTAGTTAACACTTGAAATGACTGAGGGTTTTTACGAGCACATTCTAATAAACGTTGTCTTAATTCATCTGTAGTACCAATAGTTGGTAACCTAACCCTATCACATTCTGCATCCAAGTCTGCCTTTCTTAACTTTCTAATATCTTGTGTTAACTCAGCTGCTCGTATTTGGACATGAGGATCAACATAAGTAGCCATGTTAATACTGTATATTGACAATTTCAAAAAAGAAGAAAAGAGACTGAAAATAGAAAAAGAGATTAGAAAACAATAGTCAAGTCGTCTGTTATAGTCACCTATATAAGTCCAGGAAAATATTCACAGTACTTAAATATTATCGTTATTATTCTCTCGGAAAATTGTGTTTTATTTATTTATTTATTATATATATATATATTTTACCCCCACTATTTTACTTACATGGCCCCACGCTATGGGCGCCAAAACATGTGACGGACTTTTCTTACTTTATTTTAATTAAAGTTCATTTTATAAATCTTTTCTCAATAATAGATCTTTACGTAATCTAGCTCTGAAGTCCGATGAACTACCATGGAATGATATGACAGGTGCACTTACATAACTGGTTAACTGGGTCATTCTCCCGATAGTTCATCGGACTTCAGAGCTAAATTACGTAAAGATATGTTATTGAGAAAAGATTTATAAAATGAACTTTAATTAAAATAAAGTAGGAAAAGTCCGTCACACGCCTACTTTATAAATTCGTATTGGATTTTTGAATCACAAGCATATAAAATGGCAAAATTTATAATTCATTAGATATTTACGTGTTGAGTAGGTTTTAGTGTAATTTGTAGCAATATGATAACACTGAATGAATAGCAGCGTCGCCAAGTGTTAATTTGACAAATGATGGTGGAAAACAAATATGGCGCTCTCAGCAGTATGCAACTGTGTCAAAATATCAAAATTAACCGAAATATTTCCTTATATGCTCACTAAGGCAAACTAAATTACATGAACATTACAAATAGGAGACACATGTAAGTTATACTTAGCAGGAAATGTTTGCCATAACCTATATCTTGCTATGGGCTCATGTTTCAACACAAACAGTGTGTGAAGCCTTGAAATATTCAAATCATCCATTGTTTACGTTCATTTAAAATAATTATGAAAGAAAAAAATTACTATACCGGGGATCGAACCGAAGACCTCTTGAAGTACAGTCTAGCTTGCTACCACGAAGCTATCAAGGAATAATGGAAGGTTTCGTGAATCGTGCATACACAAGAATGGCTCCTTTGTCTTCCCGCTTCGCATTTTCATTTCGTTGCTGTATGTCAACGAGTTGTGTTCTCATAATATTTTTTTATACTAATCCGTTCGGAATTACGGTATCTACACAGGCATATGGCCATGCTATTTTGATGGAGTGTCATTGCTTAGGAAAAGAAGAATATGTGAGATAGGGAAATGGCTGCACTTGCAATCTTTTAGGAAGTTCTTCACAATACCGCCGGGGGCGCGGGAAGTTCACGTTCTATGCGCTGATTGGCTGGTTCGGCAAATTATTTGCTGGAATTAGAATATGTCCTATATGCCAAAACGAATAACCAAACGTTTGCTCAAATGCGAATTTGACTGTTAGCAATACCAATTAGCTGAAAAGTGATAGTTGTGCAATAAATTTAACGAAAAATTTGACCGTGAGGAACAGGCATTATAGTTATACCCACACTCCACTAAATATGTCAAATTCTCTTTACTTTACCCCTGCTCATGAATATGAGGTTGGCAAAATATTAGCTAATCTGAAAAAATTATGGTTCTATCACTGATGATGGTTTAAAGAAATTTGAGGTCTAATTAGTAAAACATATCACTGATCTCATAAATTTGTCTTTAATAAGTGGAATAGTACCTGATTGGGTTAAAATTGCTAGAGTTGTCTCCAATTTAAAAACATGGAACAAAAAGTCACCCTACTAATTATCATCCCATCTCTATTCTACCTGTATTCTCTAAAGTACTTGAATCTGTTGTCAAAAGAACATTAATTCAATGTTTTAATGACATTAAATTTTTCTCCAAGTACCGATATGGTTTCATTGCTAACTCATCAACACTCTCAATCGCAACTGATACTGTCTCTTTTCTACAGGATGCTCTTGATACTGGTCAAATAGGAGGAGCTCTGTTTATTGATCTACAGAAAGCATTTGATACTGTTGATCACTTATCATTGTTGCATAAATTTGAAATGGTTGGTGTTAGAGGCATTTGTCTAGACTGGTTCAGAAGTTACGGTACCTTTCCAATAGAAAACAATATGTATATATGTATACAAAAATTAAAAATATTAACAGTAGTGTAGCGAATGTAACTATAGGAGTCCCTCAGAGGTGTGTACTTGGGCCATTGCTATTTGTAACTTAATTATATAAGTTATATTTGTTGTTTGGAATTGAATGGTATCCTGAAGCTGTATGCTGATGATACAGCATTACTGTGTATAGGAAATAATGAAAATGAAATTCTTACTGCAATGCAACAGGATCTCAATAAACTTATAACACAGTTGTACATAAATAGATTAACACTAAATGCTAGTAAAACTAAAGCAATGTTTTTTTCATTCACAATTTCGTGTTCCGGTCATGCCATATAATATCACTATAGGGTTGAACATTGTTGAATTAGTTAGATCATTTAAATATATAGGTTTAACACTAGACTCATGTCTTACCAGGTCTGCTCATATTAATAAGTTGTGTAATAAACTTACTCCAATAATTTCAGTTTTTAATAGGTTGAGATATTTAGGCATTCCAATTTATCTCTGCAAAAGTCTTTACTATACCCTTATTCATTCTAACATCTCTTGCATGAATAATATCTGGTCTTCATACAATGATACACTATTAAGAAAACTTGAAGTATTGCACACATTATTCTGCCTACCACAAATGTACAACTGACGCTCAATGTATCTAGCTCTGAAAAATCTTACCCCTACGTCTTGAGATAAATTATTATAGACTGTTACATATATATAAGATTATAAATCATAATATACCCAGTAATATTTCACTCCAACTCTGTTTGAAAGTTCATAATTACAACTTAAGACACCCATTGGATATACACAAAACTTCAACTTATATGTCACGGCACGGTTAAAAGAATGCTATATGGCAACGTATCTATTTATATAATCAGCTACCTAATGAATTTAAGCTAATGAAAAAAAATTAATAGATATAAGAAAGTAGTAAAGGACTCAATATGGAAAGTATTTGAGCAAGAGGAGTCATGATGATATAAGTTAGGTATTTTTCTAAGTTTTTGTAATTATATAAGTTTATTGTATTTGTTCTTAGCTTTGATTGTTTCAGCTCAATTCACAGACATAAGAAAGTAGTAAGGGACTCAATTGGAACACATTTGAGCAACATGAGTCATGAAGATATAGGTATTGTTCTAAGATTTTGAAATTCTATAAGTTTATTGTATTTGTTCTTAGCTCTGATTGTTTCAATTATTACTTTATGTTTTTGTAATCTTCTTGTAATGTATTTATTTTCAGCTTTGTTTATGTTTTAGTCATCATTCATTTGTTTTGAATAGATATGACTAATATTGGTTGCCGCCATGCATATTAAATTTTTTTGTCCCAATATGATCTTATGCTCCTTCTAAAGGAATAAATAAAATAAATAAATGTAGGCCTATAGTTTTTGGGTCAATCAACCCTGAATCGACTTGAGGCCAAGGTGGCATATTCTGTACCAATCAGTTCTACAAGCATGACTTAAATATTAATAACAATTATTTTTACCAGTAATTAATTAAGTTGTTTAACTTCTATTAGCCTATATTATGTTTTGCAGTTAATTTAGAAATGACCAATTATCTCGTAACTAAATTAGTCATATACACTCTGACACTAAAAGCAGGTTGTTATTATTATTATTATTATTATTATTAATTATTAACTATTTATTAATATTATTGTATGTATTAATATTCATAAATTTTACCTGTAGTAGCAACAAAATCTCTGTTGAGTCTATCCCATGATATCCAGTCACTGACTATGAGAGTGACAACTACAGAAGTGGCAACAACAGATCCCACCCAGAAGATGAGGATGCGTGGGACATTTGAACGTCTCCACAGCTGACGAAAATATGGTGCCCAATGAGGGTAAAGGTTGTCTTGGAGCATCATGTCAGTGACCATCAGTGCTGTGATAAGATCCCCCAACCATGTACCACATGCTGCTGCCTTCATTACACTAGAAACAAGTAAGACACTTATATTGAATACAAATTCATACAGAATATTTCAGGTCCAGAAAGAAAGAAATACCCAAAGAAAAGAAGAAGAAAAGAATTTAAAAAGGAGAAACAAATGAGTAGATAAAATTGGAAGAAAGAGAGAAAAATGGAAGGCAAGATTGAAAGATAAAGAAATAGAAAATATTTAGCATTCAATTGAAGATACAAGTGGGGAGCATTTTTTCTAAACTCAATAAACAAAAAATTTAAGAAAATGAGTTAGGGCCTATATAATGTGATTGGTATGTTCTTTGTGCAACCGATACATATGTGAAACCAGATTTCACATAATACAATATTTCCCATTCCTGCAGAACAAGGAAACAAGAAAACACAGCAGTTTTTCAAAACTTGATAAAGCATAGCCTACACTCAAACCAGTCATTTTAGGTAATATAATACTGTACTTTTCGACTTTCGGTTTTCGGTTTTCTTTGAACATGCAGATCATATTATTATCTAATTCCGCATTTATGAAATTGCATTTTCTAGAGTGCATTGCTAAGAAAACATCAACTGTTGTCATCATATTACATCAGATATTACATCTGTGAGGGAAAACAAGTTACATTTATATATCTGAATATGTCTGTGAAGCAGATGTTGGAAGTCTTTTCACATGCTAAACTTGGATGGAATGTAGGAAACTTATGATCTTCTTTCTTTCTGTTGACATGGACATGGATTCCACTGTTACTGACGTGGACAGGACATACTACAAAAAAATATGCACAACAGCCCTCTACAATATAAAATAATTCCACAGAAAGAATGAATGAATGTTGCCACAAGAACCGTAAGATAAGCAAGCACTGTTGGTATAGGCGCCATTTTCAGACTTCAGACCGAAAGTAATAGTAGTCATTGAATAAGTTTTCAGCAGTTGGGAACAAAATCTCTGGCAAAACATACACCCTGAACATTGCCTACAGCCCTGATGATGTCTATGTTTGAAGATTCTGGCTGAGAAAACCTAAGATTGGTGAAAAACAATTATTTTTATGCAATTAATAACATTTTGGAGCTTATTTAATAATTTTATAATACTATTATTGATCAAATTCAATACATTCTATTAAAGTATAGTGTACAATTAAAACATAAAAGAATGTTTAAAAGAAAGAAAAATAAACTCATAAACATTATTTTACACAATAACATTTTGGTATTGTTTTATTAGCATAATATTAATAATTATATTAATAATAATAATTTTCGTTCATGTTTATTATTTTTCATTTATGTATAATGTACAGTTAATAGGCAGCTATTATGAATGACTTTTCTTACATATTAGAATGCCTGAAAGGGTTGAATTTGACCCCTAGTAATAAAATAATTTTTTATTTATAAAATGCCTTTATTTTTAAACAATTTTCATTAGAGCACTAATCTTAACATTTTCTCAACAAATATTGGAATTTATAATACAAAATCAAACAGTTCTGGTAAAAAGAATATGGGAATGCATATCTATACATTCGCCGGCATCAGATATTGAGCACTCAGGTCACCAGGATGATTGTAACCACTTGTATGACCTGAAATACATAAATAGAAAGTTCAATAACTATAAAAATAATAATAAATAAAAATAGTAATAATAATAATGATGGTAATAATTATAAACTAACCATTCTTTTCAGATGCATTTGTATTCACCAATACTGAAGCAATCTGAAAACTGGGAAGAATACAAGCACTTGTATGGCCTGAAATATATATGTAAAAAAAAAGGTCAATACATTTTAACATATAATAATCTCATAATAATAATAATAATAATAATAAACTTACCCATTTTTCCAGATATTTTGTAACCACAGATATTGGGTGGTATAAATAAAACCAAGCAACGGCTCGAAACTCACTAATTCCTTGCAGCTGCTTGGTTTGGTATAAATAAAAAGCGGCTTCCTCAGCAACCTGCCTAGCAGTTGGTCAACGACCTGGACAGCTGAGCTGCTGCTTA
The DNA here is from genome assembly GCA_964059195.1 of Ectobius pallidus. Classification (NCBI taxonomy): domain Eukaryota; kingdom Metazoa; phylum Arthropoda; class Insecta; order Blattodea; family Ectobiidae; genus Ectobius; species Ectobius pallidus. The sequence continues at coordinate 44,344,023 of CAXKWD010000008.1, forward strand.
GGATTTGGTATAAATAAAACTAAGCCGCGGCTCTCTGTTGCGAGCAGCGGCTTGCTTTTTTCAGAAGTACCTCATTTGCGGACTCAGCTTGCTGAAGGGAAATTTTTAATCGTATTGGCGGGGTTCATGGGGGTGATTTTTTAACGAATATGAGTAATTTATAAGAGGCGTATGGATTATGATATGCACAGATGTAAAGAACCGGTTGTACAATAAAATTGTAAAACATGTGTAACTTAACTTTGTTATTTTTCTTTTTAATAATATTAATAATAATAATAATCACAAAATTAATACATAATTATAGGTCTAACACATTCTCATATTTTACTGGTATCAATATGAACTAAAATATTTCAAACGTGATTAATTCTTTTTTTGCATGACGTAACTAATTACTGGTACTTACGAATATTGTTGCCGTGGATTGTAACTTGACATTCCCGCACGCAATCTGGTTGCTATGAAAACAAAAGAAATCTCCGTGCGGTAAAAATTACAAAAAGTACAAGTGCCGTAAGTACTACTACTAAATGGTTATATGAATTTTTGCTTTATCCAGTTTTGAAAAAAAACATTCCTAAATTGTTACCACCATCTAGCCCAGAACCAAGGCCTACTGAGAACATTAGTACAAAGAGCCAGGTCCAATGTAGTCAAATCCATACCCATAACACAAGACAAAAAACAGACCTAGACACCCCATATTTAGACTATTGTTCGCGCAAGCTACAGGTTTTACTTGCATTTTTCTACGTGTCTAGTTAGTCTTCTATTCAAACTCACCGCTAAATCTATTTTCGCTGAGCCAGCAATCTCAGCGGAGTGATACAAGTTATTTCCGCCTATTCTGTGGTCTCCCGCCTCAGCAGGTGTTAGCTTATGACGTTTCGTGCATACATTACAGCGTCATGCAAAGTTAGTTAGAAGCCAGCATCCACATGAGACATTCAATGTTGGATCGCTCTCCAGATTCGCGCCATTTGTAAGACAATGGCCACAGTGGTTTGCTCTTAAATCGCGAATAAATACATAATACTTACAGATACAAGTATTATCGTGTGCGAGTATTTAATCTACACTAGTTACAGTAGATTCATCATTATCGGCTTCTTAGATTCTTCTAAAAGCTCGTGTATAGTTCGAGTATATTGTGCAACCCACGCGTTCACAGTAAATCAGCTATACAGTGTATTATTCTCCAGATATCAGTGTTAATACATCCTAAACGGAACACAGCAATTCTTACGAGCATTTTGATATAATAATTATTACTGGCATAATTACAGAACAATTATCGCCACGTGGCCAGCAATTACGCGCCAAATCGCATTACTTTGAATATTGCAAGTGTTTGAATCGTATTTCAGTTTATTTATTATTCAATTTATACTTCAGTTTATTTCAGTGCATTATTTAACCTACAGCGTGTGAATAAAGAGTTACATTGTATTGTTACATGCATAAGGTTTTGTTTCCAATTACATCCGCGGATTCCTGTATCCAGCATCCTGCGATATAAGTCCACTTAGCTCTACTACTCCTTTTATTATTGTTTTAAACAATAATTGGTCCTCCGCTACCAGAGATTCTTCTTAACTTCCCTTCCCATCATTTTGCTCCTATTGGTCCGCATCTATTCGGTTACAACATTTGGTCCTTATACCGGTGCCGGATGTAATTTGGATAAATCAACTCTCACTGTTGGAGAAAGCTATAGGTTTTACTAGCATTTTTCTACGTGTCTAGTAAGTTTGTATATTCAAACGCTCCGCTAAATCTATTCCTGCTGAGCCAGCAATCTCAGCGCATTGATACAAGTTTATTCCGCCTTTTTCAGGTCTCCCGCCTCAGCAGGTGTGAGCTTAAGACGCCTCGTGACACATTACAGCGTCATGTTAGAGTTAGTCAGATCTCGGCATTCACACGTAGCAGATGTGTGGATCGCTACTCTAGTTTCGCGCCAGTTGAAAGACAATAGCTGCAGGAGTTATTGCTCTTAAACCGCGAATAAATACATAATACTTTCAGCTACAAGTATTATCGTGTGCGAGTACTTAAATTACACTAATTACAGTAATTTCATTAATCTCGGCTTCATAGATCAGTCGTGAAGTTCGTCTATAGATGAGTGCATTGTGCAATCCCACGAGATCACAGTGATTCGGCTATTTTGTGTATCATTCTAAAGATATCAGTGTTAACTCATATTAAAAGGAACACAGCAATCCTTACAAGCATTTTGAGATATTATTCATTGCTGGCATAAATTCCTGACATTTATCGCCACGTGACCAGCTTACCTCCAAAACTTATTTCATTGTTCAGTGCAAGTTTATGAAGATCAGATTTCAGCTTATTTGTTATATCAGTTTTTCTATTTATTATTCAGTGCATTATTTAGCCTATATTGTGAGAATAAAGTTCCATCGTTTATTACATGTTAAAGGTTTTGTTCCAACATTACATGCCGCGGATCTCTGAATCCAGCATCCTGCGACGTAAGTCCACTTAGCTCTACTCCTTTTATTATTGTTTTAAGGCAGTAATTGGTCCTCCGCTTCCAGAGATTCTTTCTAACATCCCTTCCCATCATTTTCCTTTTCGGCAGGGTCATATGCCGTTCTTGTACCCAACATATTGGTCGACTCCGGGCTCCGGATGTAATTTGGACAAATCTCGAACTATCACACATGTACGGTTTCACTTCTCGGAATCTCCAAACGCGAGCTATTCCAGTTATCGGTCTTCCGCAACGGTTCGACAAAGAATTCCACCAACCCTGATTCTTGGCCCATGGTATCTTCTAGTTGGCAGTGCCAGAAACTCCAATTAGCAAACACAAGATTCCAGTTCACAACGATCATCAAGTTGGCAGTGCCCAAGCCACTCCAAGTCAGCAGTAGTGCTACAAGGCTCCAGTCCTACAAGTTCAGAGAAGGCTGCAGTGTGCAGTGAGTTAAACTATCATCCAGCAGCGGTGACTAGTGCAGCAGAATAACAACAGAGCAGTAAAAGATTCTTCAGCAGCGAAGTATCACAGCATTCAGCATTCACAAGTATTTCTTCCTACATCCAGCATGGAACAAGAGATGAAATCACTTACGAAGAAACGAGATTCTATCAGACGAAAATTCACGTACATACAGAAGTACTGTGACAGCATTACAGAAGAAGTTGATGTATTTCGATTGAAAGTTGAGTATGACACTCTTAATGAACTGTGGCAAAACTACGAAGCTATACAAACTCAAATTGAATCTCTCATTGAGGCTGAAGGTGAACTAGATATTCACGCACAGTACGACGAAGATGTGAGTAACAATTACAAAGTGTTAAAAGCTAAAATTAGTGCTCTTATACATCAACATGAACAGCAAGCGCACGTGCTAGTCGAAAATCTTCCTTTTACCAGTGACAATTTCCCAGTAGCATGGAAATTGATTTGTGATCGCTATAATAATACACGATTAATAGCCACATCACATGTGCAACAGCTGTTATCATTGCCAGAAATGAAAGCAGACAGTGTAACAGAGCTGAGGAACCTTCTGAACAGTTTTCAGAGCAACCTAAACGCAGTAGAAGCTCTATCTCTACAAGTTCCGCTACATGAAGTTCTACTAACTCAGCTTCTGTTAAACAGCTTAACAGACAGCACTCGCAAAGAATTTGAGAGTAAAATCGACTCACAGCATTTTACGTCTCTACAAGAGCTCATAACGTTCCTAGAATCTAAATCACATACATTAGAGATTCTAGCGACTTCTAGCAACATGTCCAGCCCATCACCTACAAGAAAGGTTGAGCTGCGAACACCACAACACACTCTCCATGAAACGCGACAGTCGTATGGAGGTACAACCAAAGTATCTTGTACCTATTGTCAACAAAATCACAAGCTTTACCATTGTGATGAATTTCGACAAATTCCAGTAAACGAGCGATGGAATTTCAAGTCACAGCATCTGTGTGCAAACTGCTTCTCATTGAACCATCAAGTACACCAGTGCAAATTAGAGTCCTTTTGTAATTTTAAGGAATCAGTTCATAGTCAACTCCTGCATAGTGACATGATTAGGCCCGAATGAGTCTATATCTACGACAGACGAGGAGCCACAAGTGCATTCTTTTGTGGTAATGAGCAAATCTACACAACAGCAAGTTTGTCCTCTGTGTAAACTGAAACACGCTTTACACAAATGCAACAAATTTCGCAAATTCACAGTGCAGCAGCGATGGAGTTGTGTACGATCCAAGAAGCTGCGCTTCAATTGTTTTTCTTCTGAACACAAGGTACAAATGTGTTCTCTGCAGTCTTATTGTAAGTGTAACTCAAATCACAGCAAGCTATTAAATTTTACAACTAAGCAAGCTCAGTCTAAAGCATACTCTTTTACATGCTTTGATATCAGCAGAAGTAAACAGAATACTTCACACTTCAGCAACTTGAAACCAGTTAAAGTTCGCAATAACTCAAGCAAGGCATCTCTTCACACGCAGAGCCAACGCTTCGAGAGAAATAGACCCAGTGCAGCGGTCAAACCAGTTCGCAACAACTACGTCTCCTTCAAGAACAGGAACAAAAGGTTGAATACATCCCTTCACAATGAATCTTTCAACAGTCAAGAAAGGTTTATAACAAGTGACAGTGGAAGTTCAAAGTGTAAAATAGATCCTTTCTAGAGAGCATTAACTTCTCGAAACAACACCCAACAGTGTCTGTCTTCATTAAGTTAGTGAAAGACTAGATACATACATCACATGAATATTACAAGTGACCAGTCAGAGAGCTACTATGTTTTCAAGAACTCTTACAAGGTAGCCAACCCGTTACGCTGCGATGTATGTAAGAAAGAAACTAGCAAGGACTGTTTGTGTACAAAGTACAGTCAATGTTTAAAAACGATCTTTCTCCAGGAAGTTAATTCAGTTCAGTAACATAATATCATCAGCTGTGCCCTGAATGATATACAGAAATCATCATGCATTTCTTCAGCACGAGTCTACAGCTTAGCATCTCTACAAATTGTATTTCAACAAGCATCCTGATTTTCTCCACTACATGTTAATGATCCAGCTGTTATGCACAAGTCGAAGTCTTCACTTATGGATGCTACATCAACGGTTTGGATTCCAGTCATCATTCACATAGACCTTCACAACCTTACGTGTGTTGCCAGTTTAGTAGTGTATAGTCAGTGCTTTCCAGTGGTGTGTATACAAGTGTATTTTATTCGTCATAGCTTTCTCTTTATTTATGTTTCTTAAAGCTTTATGCTTTAACGGGGGAGAATGTTGGAGAAAGCTATAGGTTTTACTAGCATTTTTCTACGTGTCTAGTAAGTTTGTATATTCAAACGCTCCGCTAAATCTATTCCTGCTGAGCCAGCAATCTCAGCACATTGATACAAGTTTATTCCGCCTTTTTCTGGTCTCCCGCCTCAGCAGGTGTGAGCTTAAGACGCCTCGTGACACATTACAGCGTAATGTTAGAGTTAGTCAGATCTCGGCATTCACACGTAGCAGATGTGTGGATCGCTACTCTAGTTTCGCGCCAGTTGAAAGACAATAGCTGCAGGAGTTATTGCTCTTAAACCGCGAATAAATACATAATACTTTCAGCTACAAGTATTATCGTGTGCGAGTACTTAAATTACCCTAATTACAGTAATTTCATTAATCTCGGCTTCATAGATCAGTCGTGAAGTTCGTCTATAGTTGAGTGCATTGTGCAATCCCACGAGGTCACAGTGATTCGGCTATTTTGTGTATCATTCTAAAGATATCAGTGTTAAATCATATTAAAAGGAACACAGCAATCCTTACAAGCATTTTGAGATATTATTCATTGCTGGCATAAATTCCAGACATTTATCGCCACGTGACCAGCTTACCGCCTAAACGCATTACATTGTTCATTGCAGATTACGCAATCCTAATTTATCTTATTTGTTACTCAGTTTATTAATCATTTAATTCAGTGCATCTATTTAGCCTATATTGTGTGAGAATAAAGTTCCATCGTTTATTACATGTTAAAGGTTTTGTTCCAACATTGCATGCCGCGGACCTCTGAATCCAGCATCCTGCGATATAAGTTCACTTAGCTCTACTCTTTTTATTATTGTTTTAAGGCAATAATTGGTCCTCCAGCTCCAGAGATTCTTTCTAACATCCCTTCCCATCATTTCCCTCTACGGCAGGGTCATATGCCGTTCTTGTATCCAACACTCACACATTTACGGTTTCGCTTCTCGGAAACTCCAAACGCGAGCTATTCCAGTTATCGGTCTTCCGCGACGGTCAACAAAGAATTTCACCAACCCTGATTCTTGGCCCATGGTATCTTCTAGTTGGCAGTGCCAGAAACTCCAATTAGCAAACACAAGATTCCAGTTCACAACGATCATCAAGTTGGCAGTGCCCAAGTCACTCCAATCAGAAGTAGAACTACAAGACGTCAGTCTACAAGTTCAGTCAAAGCTGCAGTGTGCAGTGCTTTAAGCTATCATCCAGCAGCGGTGACTGGCAGAAAAACAACAGATAGATTCTTCAACAGCGAAATATAACTGCATTCCACTTCGACAAGTACTTCATTCTACATCCGAAATGGAACAAGATTTGAAGGTACTTACTAGAAAACTTGGTTTTCTCAAACGGAAATTCACGTACATTCAAAAGTTCTGTGACAACATTCCAGAAGAAGTGGATGTGTTTCGACTTAAAGCTGAGTATGACAATCTTATTGAACTTTGGGAGGAATACTAATCTATACAAACTCAAATTTAATCTCTCATTGAAGCTGAAGATGACATAGAGTTTCATATGCAGTACTATGAAGAAATAAGAAGCAATTATCTAGTGCTAAAATCAAAGTTAAGTGGTCTTCTGTTTCTACACGAGCAGCCAGTACACAGCATAAGCTCTCGTCACAGTCAACAATCTAATCACAGTGGTAATTCCCACCACACATGTCAATCTTCTACGTCACAGTGCAATAACAGAATAATACAGCTTCCAAAAATTCAATTGCCTACCTTCTCTGGAGATGTGACCAATTTTAAACATTTCTACGACACGTTCAGCAGTCTAGTGGTAAACAATGAATCTTTAGATCCCATTCAGAAATACCATTATCTCTTAGCGGCGCTTCAGCAGCAAGCTCACGTGCTAATTGAAAATCTTCCTGTGACAAGTGACACTTTCCCAGTAGCATGGAAATTTATTTGTGATCGCTACAATAACACAAGATTGATAGCCACATCACATGTGCAACAACTGTTATCATTACCAGAAATGAAAACAGATAGTGTAACAGAACTGAGGAACCTTCTTAACAGTTTTCAGAGCAACCTAAACGCAGTAGAAGCTCTATCTCTAGAAGTTCCGCTACATGAAGTTTTACTAACGCAGCTTCTGTTAAATAATCTAACAGACAGCACTCGCAAAGAATTTGAGAGTAAAATCGACTCACAGTATTTTATGTCTCTACAAGAGCTCACAGCTTTCCTAGAATCTAAAGCACATTCATTAGAGATTCTAGCGACTTCTAGCAACATGTCCAGCCCATCACCTACAAGAAAGGTTGAGCTGCGATCACACCAACACACTGTCCGTGAGTCACGACAGTCGTATGCAGGTACAAACAGAGTATCTTGTGCCTATTGTCCAGAAAATCACAAGCTATATCATTGTGAAGAATTCCGACAGATTCCAGTCAACGAGCGATGGAATTTCGTCAAATCACAGCACCAGTGTGTAAACTGCTTCTCATCGAATCATCAGGTACGCCAGTGCAATCTAGAATCATTTTGCAATTGTGGAGAATCAGTTCATAGTCAACTTTTGCATAATGACATGAATAGGGTTTCTTCCCCGGAAGATCCTCTCTCTTCGACAGACGAAGAACTACAGATGCATTCCTTTGTGATAACTAGTAAATCTTCACAGCAGCAAGTCTGTCCTCTGTGTAAACTAAACCACGCTTTACACAAATTTCGCAAATTTCGCAAATTCACAGTGCAGCAGCGATGGAGCTGTGAAAGATCCAAGAAGCTATGCTTTAATTGCTTCTCGTCTGAACACAAAGTACAACAGTGTTCTCTGCCTTCTTATTGCAATTGTAATTCAACACACAGCAAGTTATTACATTTCATACATAAGCAAGGAAACTCAACAGCCTATGCATTGACATGCTTTGATATCAGCAGAAGTAAACAGAATACTTCATCTCACAGCAACTTTAAAGCAGTTAAAGTTCGCAGCAACTCAAGCAAGTCATCTATTAACAAGCACAGCCAACGCTTCGAGAGAAATAGACCCAGTGCAGCGGTCAAACCAGTTCGCAACAACTACGTTTCCTGCACGGATAGGAACGTGCATTTGAATACATCCCTTCACAATGAATCTTTCAACAAGCAAGAAAGGTTTAGAATAAGTGACAGTGGAAAAGCAAGGTGTAAAGTAGATCCATTCTACCCAGCTTTAAATTCTCGCAACAACACCTATTCGTGTGTGTCTTCTTCAAAGTAAGAGAACGACCATGTTATCAAGACATCTTACAAAGCCAACACATTACAGTGTGATGTATGTAAAAAAGAGAAAGCAGCAAGAATTGTTTTCTACAATTACGTTCAATGGTGAAAAAAGGTCTTTCTCCTTATTTCAAGATCCAGTTTAGTATGATGATATCATCAGCTGTGCCCTGATTGATACAGAAATCATCATGCATTGCTTGAGCAAGCTTCTGCAGCTTATCATCTTTACAAATTGTGTTTCAACAAGCATCCTGATTTCTTCACTACATTTGTTCCTGCTCCAGCTGTTATGTACAAGTCGAAGCTTCTTCACTTATGGATACATCATCTTCTTGGAGTCCAGGCATCTTTCGCATAGACCCTCACAGCCTTACGTGTGTTGCCAGTCTAGTAGTGCAGAGTCAGTGCTTTCCAGTGTTACATGCAAAAGTGTATTTTAGTCATTATAGCTTGCACTCCAATTGTGTTCTTTATTTGAAGTGATACTTCAAGGCGGCGGAGTATGTTCGTGCAAGCTACAGGTTTTACTAGCATTTTTCTACGTGTCTAGTTAGTCTTCTATTCAAACTCTCCGCTAAATCTATTTTCGCTGAGCCAGCAATCTCAGCGGAGTGATACAAGTTATTTCCGCCTATTCTGTGGTCTCCCGCCTCAGCAGGTGTTAGCTTATGACGCCTCGTGCATACATTACAGCGTCATGCAAAGTTAGTTAGAAGCCAGCATCCACATGAGACAGTCAATGTTGGATTGCTCTCCAGATTCGCGCCATTTGTAAGACAATGGCCACAGTGGTTTGCTCTTAAATCGCGAATAAATACATAATACTTACAGATACAAGTATTATCGTGTGCGAGTATTTAATCTACACTAGTTACAGTAGATTCATCATTATCGGCTTCTTAGATTCTTCTAAAAGCTCGTGTATAGTTCGAGTGTATTGTGCAACCCACGCGTTCACAGTAAATCAGCTATACAGTGTATTATTCTCCAGATATCAGTGTTAATACATCCTAAACGGAACACAGCAATTCTTACGAGCATTTTGATATAATAATTATTACTGGCATAATTACAGAACAATTATCGCCACGTGGCCAGCAATTACGCGCCAAATCGCATTACTTTGAATATTGCAAGTGTTTGAATCGTATTTCAGTTTATTTATTATTCAATTTATACTTCAGTTTATTTCAGTGCATTATTTAACCTACATCGTGTGAATAAAGAGTTACATTGTATTGTTACATGCATAAGGTTTTGTTTCCAATTACATCCGCGGATTCCTGTATCCAGCATCCTGCGATATAAGTCCACTTAGCTCTACTACTCCTTTTATTATTGTTTTAAACAATAATTGGTCCTCCGCTACCAGAGATTCTTCTTAACATCCCTTCCCATCATTTTCCCTCTGCGGCAGGGTTACATGCCGTTCTTGTCCCCAACAACTATCAAGAACACACAACAGTTATAAGTAGGCCTATATAGGTCTCAAAGTATACACTAACTTACCACACAGAATTATTAGAAATCTCAAAGCAAAATATTTCATGATCTATATTAAAACATTCCTATCAAACAATATCATATTATACAGTGCTGATGAATTTGAAGAAAACTGCCACAATGTTGCATTTCTTTAGTAAATAAGATTAAATAGGTATGTAGAAACTTGCCACAGTTATATTATAAGTTCTTTATGTGTTTTGTTTTCTTTTTTCTTTATTACAAGTTATTTTCAAACTGAAAAAACTATACTTTGTATAATTAGCATGCCCCATAACATATACATGTTCAGAGGATGAAATAAAGAAATTCTAAATTCTAATGCCACATACACAAGGGCATTTCCTGGTCCCTCTAATGGGCTGTCAGTTCACACACTGAAACACAGGAATGCAGCCCTCATTGAGCACACATCCCATTCTTAGCCACCAATCTCTGACAAGATAGCTAGGCTTCTTCACAAACACAACATCAAAACAGTAAACATGTCACCACCAAAATTAAGACAGCTGATATGCCCCATAAAAGACTTCCTTGGACTGAGAAACCCAGGGATCTATGAAATCCCATTTCATTGTGGAGCTGTTAACATTGTACAGTACCATCGAGGCCAGATGGAGTGAACACAAGCACTGCATCTGATTGGGATATCCAGACAAGTATACAGTGGTTCAACACCTGTACAAAAATGACCCCCACATAAACTTCCAAGATGTGATAAATACCCATACCAAAATCTTTAATACAGACAATGGGCTAGAACTTAGTCAGGCCTGGAATCCAGCAATAAATCAGCTCCAAAAAGCTCGGGCCAAATCATGGCCAATGTATCAGACCAATTTACAACCAATAGGATGCACAAGTTTTCCTGTCTTCTGATTGGCTGCTTTCCACCAATTCCATTATAATGTACAGGAGCTCCATTTGCTCCCACCCCTGATCACTTGTTCCCAAAAGATGGCTGCAGAACTAGTAGCTCCGAAAGCACGGAAAACTTAAACTTTTTCACCTGGTTGGAATCCTGAGAAACTGTCATACATGGATGAGCAAGTAGAGTTTCTGCTGAATTCTGCAGACTGATAGTATCGTGTCATACAAGACATGAATTTAAATTTAATAAATTTTATTCTTTAAATTTAATATTTTTCCTGCATTTTGCTGTAGGTGGTACAGAAGGTGCTTTTATGTTTTGATTTTCATGGAAGTACTTGTTAAGTTTTAATTACCTTGCATTTGTGACTCCCATGTGACTGTTAATCTGATATTCACAGTCGTCATACCACAGTAGAAGCAATAAATTGTAAGCATGAGAGAACACATAGAGCGATACAATGACTGTCAAGAACATAGTCATCCAGGAACCCTGAAATTAAGAAAAAAACAAGGCTATGAGTTCAAAGATGACCCAATGCAGACACTATGTTAAAGTATTGATACCGGCACTTGATAAATAAGAATAGCTCTCATAGTTGTGAAATACTGGTAAACAATTTAATTCAAACGCCTTTTATATTTCTCACGCATACGGTAAGTAAACTATGATAAATATTTGATTAAAAATAACATCGGTCATCAGTTCAGACTGTGCTGGGCATGTAAGGTGTAATAAGATTCTGCTTTAAATATTTATGGAAAATAGTGTAGTAAATAATTTTAAGTAAACAATTTTAAGTAAACAAAATAAAGAAATAAATTATTTATAAATTATTAAATAAATTAAGTATATAATTAAACTTCTGGAGTTCGATGGTTCTAATTCCGAAACCGGCCAATTTTTTTTTAATAATAAAAATAATAAATTTATTTATAGTACAAAAAAGCTACAATTTGCAGTTAGGTAAATACAAATACAAATATTATACAAATACAAATACAATACAATACAAGTGATAAACACCCGAAAGAGCAGAATGCTCGGGCTTGGGTGCAGTTCAGTTTTTAAACGTACAGCAATATCATACACACACATGCAAACATCACAAAACAAAACAAAACTAACATAAATTACAAGAGAACATAAAATTTCATTACTATTAACATTTACTTATAAAATACATGAAGAAAATACGAAACTATTTTATAATATATCTTATTCTATTCTTAAAACTATTCACATTCATGTTATTTATATATGGATGCTTTCTTAATACATTATTATATAGTCTTACTCCGAAATTAAACCCATGTTTCAGTGCAGCTGATGTATTACACTTATTTTCAATTAAGGGTGAGGAGGCAATTTGTCTTGTGTTATGAGGGTGAAAATGTGTTTTAAAATTAGACTTAGGCCTATGTTTATTGAAAATTCTTTTATATAGATTCAAAATATCTAATACATTAAATTCAGAGAAGATAAGTTGCATAGTGTAATCCAAAGGTTTCTTTAAGCAAATCTTTATTATACGTTTTTGCAGTAATAATAAAGGAGTAACAATAATTGAACCCCCCCCCCATTGATTAAAAAAGGAAAATTGTATAATTGTTTAAGTCTGCTTATAAATTACTTAATACGAGTATAAAACTTGGGAAGCTTAAAACTCGTTACTGTGCATCTTAATTTTTAAAATTTTCCGGGTAGGACCCCCGGAAGCTTAAAACTCGTTATTGTGCATCTTAATTTTTAAAATTTTCGGTGGAGGACCCCCGGAAGCTTAAAACTTGTTATTGTGCATCTTAATTTTTAAAATTTTCCGGGGAAGGGCCCCGGACCCCCCTCTCCCTCGGGGGTATTCCATACCTCCAGACCCTGCGGATGTTATAAAGCCCCCCCATATGGTCGGCCTGGTTACGCCTATGCTTCCCATGGACATTATAAATGTGTTTTCCAAGTTTCATGAAAATCCGAAAAAACGTATTGGACTTATGGCGCGTACAGACACACGGACGGACAGACGGACAGACATTTTTCGTCCCCACACACAATCTCATAAAGTACCATACTGGCACTTAATAAATGTTAAAAATTTTCAAGTTTTTAATTAACATCCTGTAATTTTGCTTATCCTACCGGTAACAAATATGGCATTTCTAGCAGTTACAGTTCATTACGTCTTGCATCATTCTTTTGCTGGTCCATTGTATATATAATTTGCATAGCATTTAGACTTGTATTTTCTAGAACAGAATATATTTATGTTTCCATGTTGAATTTTAAATGTTTAAATCTGATCGGACAGATTAATTAGATAATGATATTACATGAGAAATTTATTTAGATTAGGCATTTTCTGTCTCGCCATTTTGTCAAATTCAGATGTTTCGTTCAAGATAAAATTTCTGTCATATGAGTATTAGCTATTTCAAACAATTAATATATAATGACAATTAAATATTCCTAGATGGAAGTTCAAGTATAATATAATTACATTGATTCAAAAGCAAACATACATATAGCAGATCTACAGGCCTATATGTATATATATTATTATTAAATATTCAGAAGTTCACAGACAACATATTATATCAACTAATGGGCCACCTTTGCTTACAAAGTATTGCTCCAGTGTCCCACTACAATTAACATTTACATTAATAGTGCCTTATCTTTCATAACTTGTAGTTTCTTCTTACTCTTTCCTTGTGGAGTCTTTCTTCTCTGATATTGTGGAAATAATACCCCAATGTTCTTAGGTCCTCTAATATTTTATCTTTATCCATCCCTCTTTCTTTACCAAACCACACGTATAATTCAAATAGGCTATCTCGTGTTGGCAGCCCTTCATTCTATAGCCAAAGTTCACAGAACGCCTTTGACATCCCATCAATGTGTATAAAATTTCCAATATAAAACACGGCTAAATATTTTCTAATAAATTCAAGTATCTTATTATCAGTTAATCTAGAAAATGCGTATCTTTCACATTGAAATTTTTTAGTTAATTCAACAATTCTAGATTCTTTTAGTATTTCTTTTCTCTCTTTCCGAATTTTCACTATCTGTTCTGGAATCCTATTTTCAGTAAATATGTTGCTGACATCGGTGTTCTGTGAGCCTTGGTCATTTGATTCCTCCGATTCGCTGCTTGAACTCTGTCGTGATCTCGTCTCGTTTCTCCTCTGCTGACTCCGTGCATTCTTGAGGGTCGTGCTGTGTGAGCAGGCTGTAATCTGTTCAAAGTTTATGTTTATCTTCTGAAATCGCTCATGTGTAATACCTTACTTTTTCATATCATGTATACAGTGGACCTCGAGATACGAGTGCCCTAACATACGAGTTATTTGAGATACGAGCTGTCGAACGAGCTAAGTTTTGTTTTGAAATACGAGCGACATTTGAGATACGAGGAACGGCCAGCTGCGCTGTCGAAGCATCTTTGCTAAGTTTTTCTAGGACTTTGCGCTTTTTGTGCATTTACATACTTTATCACATTTCTTTTTATAATCATGGGTCCGAAGAAAGTGTAACAAATATGTATGTACACTTTATAAAACCAGTTTTTTTTGCATTACATTCTCTTTTATTATGTTTTTATACAATATTTGTAATTTATAAATACATTTTTCTTATTCAAAAACACGTAACAAAAACAATTGGGGGTAGCATTTTTGGGGCTGGAACGGATTAATGGCATTTCAATTAATTTCAATGGGGAAAATTGCTTTGAGATAGGAGCAAATTGACATACGAGCAAGGTTACGGAACGAATTAAACTCGTATCTCGAGGTATCACTGTACTTGCTCTTATGTATTTTCTTTTCTTATGTATTCCACTCTTTTTTAATTAGTATACTTCTAGCACTATGCCCCTACCCTCCTGGAAGCTTACAATGTGTTACTCTTGGGCTATTGGCCTAGTTCTTCTTCTACCGTCTGTCTATCAATCGCCCGTTCCCAGTTATTTTTGATATTGTATAGCTAATAGTTTCCCCATCTTTCTTACATCTATCTTCTTATTATTGTTTATTACTCTGTTGTAAAGTACATTTGAATGCAGATCCCTCAATTCTTTCTCTAAGTACTTTTGTCTCCATCTCTCATTTGCTATACATTCTAGCATTATATGTTGGGACTCAGAAGCCCTTTTCATAGTGGGCACTTACCCTTCTCAAAGTTCCTCCTACTATACCGTAATTTCCATATGCCTAACCTGAACCAAGCCCAGCCCCAATCTCATTTTGAGAGCAACTACTAACATACTTTTCTTGTACCCATTCCGTTTTCATTTGCACATAGAAAACTAACAAGATTTTCTCTTTCATTATCCCTAAGCATTCTTGTCTTCTGCTGTCCCTAGCTTGCTGCAGTATAATGTTGCTAATTGTTTTTATATCTAGCTCCCGGCTTAGCATTTTTCCCCAAATCATGCCAATTCCTAATTTCTCGGGCTGGGACTTTATGTCCTCTATTCTGCCCTTTCATGCTTTCCCTGAATTTAGGCATTTGTTCCCCATTTCAATTTGCTCCATATGTCATGGTTTGAGTAAGTTACCCTCTTCTTTATTAATAAACTTCATCTTGTATATGAGGGTAATTTAGAATAGGAGTTGTAAGACAATTTTTTTTAGCCTAAACCCTCAATAAAAGTTAATCAACTAATGAAGCGAAAGACTAATAAAAAAAATCGTGTATTATTTATAAGATATATGAAGTGATAGCCTATAATTATGATACTAAGAAAAGAAAAATAGAAAATTGAAGTGATGAGACAACATGTTACTTGGTTTGCTGTATTAAATTTAGAGAAATGTCTAACACTGACATGTAATTGGGAGTTCGCTGGCAAAGCATAGTATGTAATAAATAGTAGACTACCATAGCCTACAACAACCTAGCGTGCTGGGAATTGTAGAGTAGGTAACAGCAAGGAAATACAATCTTAAGATAACAGATTTATAACAATACCTAGATTTACAATTACAAGTAGAATATCTCCACATATCTCGGAATTCTCAAGCATGACAACAAACGTCCTAGTATATATATCTAACAAGATATTTAGTCCTATAATATAACAATCTAAATTCAAAAGGAAGTATCAACCTTATCAAAAGCAATTACATGAAAGACAAGAACATATGGCCATTAATATCACATAACTCTGAAATAATAATATCTGAAATAATATCATAATATCTGAAAACTCTAAACTTAAAATCCGCACTAGGAATATTTTAACAAGTAAACAGGGCCGTCGCGTGGGCGCCGCGACCAGGGGGGCGCCATGGCAATGGCAAAAATAAAACAACAAAATTTGAAAAATAAGTTAGATGTATGTAACGTATTTTTTAAAGTTAGGTAGGCCTATAACTGAATTTAAATATTATGTTGTATGTATTTATTGAATAAATAAATATTTGAGACCAATAATTTTATATTTGTTAAGGTATCCCAAAATAAAAATTTGCTCAAAATTGAGCAGCTGAATTTGCTTGTATACTGTTAATAATAATAGCCTAATAATATACTCTATTGTGGGCCTTAAATCTTTGAATCCTTACAGATAGGTGGAATGCCGGGTGGGTGCACGTGGGATTGAGTTTGGGGGGGGGCAGACAAAATCTTGCCCCGGGCACCCACAAACCACGCGACGGCCCTGCAAGTAAAAATGCCCGAAGGGAATTTCTTATAACCACAAACAATTTCCTTTCAATCTGATGACTACAGGTGGCTATTATATAACTAACTTTGATTTAAGCAGGGGTGCCCACAGGGGGGGTTAAGACGCAGACTGCGTCATTGAAATTTCTGGGGGGGGCAAAATATTATCGTTTTATGAATTTTCTGGGGGGGGGGGGTTGAAAATTGTTGCAAAATTAGCGTTTTATATGTTAAAAATAAAAACGGTCAAGTTTTATAACTTCAAAAGGTTTCTTCTAACAGTGGATTAGGAAAGGGGGGTCCACGGGGTTTGGACCCCCCAAAAGTCAAAACCTAAAATTCTGTATTTGTATTTAAAAAAATATTTATTTAAATAAACAAGATTTGTTGGTGTGTCAAATATGATATAGCAGTTATTTTCTTTTCATAACATAATGAGTAGGCTTATTATATCCACTGTTCCACGTGTTATTCAACTTTTCTTATAAATAGTAATAAGTATTATAACTTAAGTAACAATTTCTTGTTTAAGTTGCCATGTCTTAGAGTACAGTAAACAAATTTGTAATTAGTTTTTCAGTGCTAAAATAGCATAAAATGTGATTTTCATTAGTTCAACATTTAAAAATTTCCCGGGGGTGGACACCTGACTTAGGTAACATTTTCTTGTTTACATTGGCACGTCTTAGAGTATGGTAAACAAATTTCCAAACTGGATTTTGAGTGCTAAAATAGCGTAAAATGTTATTTTCATTAGTTCAATATTTAAAAATTTTCCAGGGGTGGAGGCCCCACTTAGGTAATGATTTATTATTTACATTGGCATGTCTTAGAGTATGGTAAACAAATTTCCTAACTAGTTTTTTAGTACTAAAATAGACTAAAATGTGATTTTCGTTAGTTCAATATTTAAAAATTTCCCGGGGTGGACACAATTTCTTGTTTACATTGGCATGTCTTAGAGTATGATAAACAAATTTCCTAACTAGTTTTTGAGTGCTAAAATAGCGTAAAATGTGATTTTCATTAGTTCAATATCTAAAAATTTTCTGGGGATGGACCCCCGACCCCCATTTTGGGGGTATTCCAAACCCCCCCGGCACTTTCGACCCTCCCCGCAATTATTTTCTGGCTACTTATTTTGTTGCACTTATTATATTATTAATATAATGTTACAAAGTGGCCCAAGAAGTTAAAGCAACAAAAAATAAATAAATTAAAAAAATAACCCTCCACCCTAGAAAATATCATATGGGCGCCCTTGTTGATAGCCAATCAGGTTGGGGGGGGGTGTGAGTCATGAAGCTTGAAGGGGGTGGGCACCCCTGGTTTAAGTTCCAATAGGCAAAATCTTAACGAGGGAACAGTCTAATGGCTTGTTTACCTTCGGACTAGACTTCTTTGACATATAATGACAACTGGTAAATATTATGCCAATTTATTTTAATTTAAAAAGCAATTAGAAAACAATGTTAACAAGAGGTAAACTGAAGCTTGTTGGCTTTTATAACTAGACTTCTTTAGATCATAATAAGAACTGGTAAATATTATGCTAATTTATTTTGATTTCAATAGGAATTAGCAAATAATGTTAACACAGGCCAAAGCTGAAGCTCGTTTACTTTCAGAACTAAACTTCTTTAGCATATATTAAGAACTGGTAAATATTATGCCAATTTATTTTAATTTCAATAGCCATTAGAAAATAATGTTAACAAGAGGTAAGGTTGAGACTTCTTTACTTTCAGAACTAACTCCTTTTTCCATATAATAAATACTGGGGAATATTATCCACTTTATTTTAATTTCAAAATCGATTAGCAAATAATCTTGACAAATGCCAAGGCTGAAAACTTCTTTACTTCGATAACTAGACTTCTTTACCATATAATAAGAACTGGCAAATACTATGCCAATATATTTTGATTTCAATAGCAATTAGCAAATAATCTTAACAAGTGCCAAGGCTGAAAACTTCTTTACCATATAATAAGAACTGGTAAATACTATGCCAAAATATTTTAGTTTCAATAACAATTAGCAAATAATGTTAACAAGGGCAAAGGTTAAAGTTTGTTTACTTTCAGAACTAGGCTTCTTTACCAAATAATAAATACTGGGGAATATTATCCACTTTATTTTAATTTCAAAATCGATTAGCAAATAATCCTGACAAATACCAAGGCTGAAAAATTCTTTACTTTCATAACTAGACTTCTTTACCATATAATAAGAACTGGTAAATACTATGCCAAAATATTTTAGTTTCATTAACAATTAGCAAATAAACTTAACCTCAATATGTTTTCAAGACAAGGTTACCCTAAATATAATGGCAATTAGGCACTGATATATTAATTAGTTTCAGCTTAAAATGGAAACTGTCTTACAATAATAATCTGAATATTAATATGCTTTCAACGCAAGGTTACCTTTAATATAATGGCACTAGGCACAGATATATTAATTAGTTTCAGCTTAATATGGAAATCACCTTACAATAATAATCTGAATATTAATATTCTTTCAAGCCAAGGTTACCTTTAATATAATGTCACTAGGCACAGCCATATAAAGCAGGTTAATTCCATCGTATAATGGAAATTATTTTACAGGAATAATCTGAACATTAATATACTAATACTGAGTGGTAACTGAAACTCACAGCACAATTCACCAATTAATTAGCTTAGTACGGGCAAGGGTTTTTGCATGGCCAATACATGAAAAATGGCTACCTTTACGTTCATTTGTGAACACGTGACTCAGGCTCTGGATGACAAGAAATCTCCACACCAAAACTAGCCGGAGAATATAGTTTAATTTATGTTTGAAAAGACAAACAATTAACGAAACTTTGACATATATGTGAATCAAAGGCAAGTAATTCTCTGAGTTTCATCGGTATTATGTAAAACAATATCATAAGGTCATTGTGTCACTAGGTGACCTTCAACAATATGGCAGCCTATCGTTACCTTTACAACGGCACAATACATAATTTTTTTTTTCAGTGTCAAGAAGTCTTTGAATACTCCCCATAATATTTAGTAGAAAGGCATATTAAGTGACTCAAAACGGAGTACAAATACTCCCCTATTTAACATATGTGGATAGCAATTCTAACATCAACATTTCTGACCATAAATAAAATGTGGCTGTTAAACAGACATGACATGAAAGGCTTGGTTACGAATCAAAATGAATGTTTCGTGTCTCGACTAGAATAGAATAGGTGAAGCTACAGTTATATCTCTCACCAACATTGCACATACCTCAAAGGACGAATCCAGCGATCCAGACAGCGAGCACCACACAACTTTATACTAGGAAGCTCAGTACGGTTCTTCTGGCATGGCTCACGGAGGCGGAAACTCATGACCAAGTCAACGATCCGGAGCATGCGCAGAACACAGAACAAGAGAGAGCGCAAGAGCGGACTACATACTCGCTACAACATACGTCATAGTGTGACATAAGCTCACAGTGAACTATTAATCACCGTGTATTTTGTTATATTGTCAAGTATTAGTTAAGATAGTTAGGTTAGAAAAACCTGTTGGCATATAGAATTTTAAAAATACAAAAATATATTTAATTACATATAAACGTTAATATGTCAGATTAAACGTATGTAGTATCATAATAAAATAGACCTAATATTTATTAGTATCACATCAAGTATAAATATAGATCACCAGTTAGACAGATTAAAATGGCTTAAGCCAATGATGGTACATCCTGTACCGAAATGTACATAAAAAAAAAGATTAGTAGCAGTAAAGCACTCATCATGAAAACATCTATATGAAAGCCTCAATTGAATCACAAGATTCAAGGACTGAAGATGGTACATCCTATACCGAAATGTAGATATCCAGATAATCAACTTTACAAACTAAGAAGCAACTGACTAATTCTGCACATCTACACTCGTTAGTGATTTCTATGGGAAAAACTGACTTTATCCATCAGATAAGAAGTGCTAATATACTAAAATAGATAACTTGCTCACATTTCTCTACTTTTTAATGAGATATATACGATCTAATTATACTGTATCGCTTATGCAAGTTAAGTTAGAATTATCTAAAAATGTTTGTGTTTGACATATATCTTCTATGTATGATATGATTAATATATGGTAGGCCTACATATAATCTACCACTTGTCACTATTAGCTACTATCAGCCTTTTAGAACATAACTAGGCATTTGAAGAGTGAATATCTAATCATTTTTATATAATTGTACCACGTACATATGTGTTAAATTAAGATATAACAACAAGACTTTTCAACATTGTATATCTGTAGGCCTAGATATCTGTAAACAAATCTTATACATAGCTTCCTTTAACATCTCTTTAAGCTTAATTTTTCTACAAATTTTGTAAATATATTATAATGAATTGGTACTTTATTGTGATTTTTAATGAACTCATAGTTTTTTTGTAATGATGTTGACCACCAGTCTTTGAATAAATTAATCAATATCAACTGTTTTTTATCATTGGCTTAAGCCATTTTTAATCTGTCTAACTGGTGATCTATATTTATACTTGATGTGATACCGTGCGTTTCTTTTTAAAGCGGAGCTAAAGCGCTTTACGAGTGATGCATCAAAACCCGTTTCTTTTTACATTTTGCTGCAGCTCCGCTTTACCCCCACTCTACCTCCCGTGCAGCGAACTCAAATCTCGCTTTACGACTGATGCATGGTTTTCGCTGCAAACTGTCATGGCGGACTATGTGATCATCGAAAATTTCCTTGATGGATTTAACATCATTGTTCAAATTCCCAAGTACGAACGCCTTCTTCAGCACAGTTAGTATCATGTGATTTTACCTGTACATCATATAGTACAATAATTATTCATTGCCATCCCGGCAAAACTGTTATTTGCACGTGTTTTAACCACGTTAGAGGAATGTAAACATTGCCGGTCTCATTGAGCAAGCTGTCAGCTGATCAACTTTGCCGTTCTTTTTTGTCTGCAGTGGTCGTCAATCACTCGTGCATCACTCGTAAAGCGCTTTACAGGTTTGCTTTAAAAAGAAACGCACTGATACTAATAAATATTAGGTCTATTTTATTATGATACTATATACGTTTAATCTGACATATTAACGTTTATACGTAATTAAATATATTTTTGTATTTTTAAAATTCTATATACCAACAGGTTTTTCTAACCTAACTATCTTAATTAATACTTGACAATATAACAAAATACACGGTGATTAATAGTTCACTTCAATTTTCTATTTTTCTGTTCCTAGTATCATAATTATATCACTTTTCATATATCTTATAAATAATACACGATTTGGGGAGGTTGTAAGCAGATTTGGTCAAAAATATGAATTTTCTGTTTATTGTATATTTTGATTGAATGAAGTATAATTTACATGTTACAAAGTCGTTTTGTGCCATAATGACGCATAATGCCCTTTAAAACAGAATTTTAATGTCCAGCGCTGACTGTAGGGTTTCCACTGACAGTCATCCGACCCACATTTTATGTCCCAAAGGTGATGATTCATGGTGCAAATACAACAGGGCAGTAATCAGTGGGGAAGAATACAAGCACAACCCCTTACCCATGGCTGTAGCAAACATTATTAAGCCAGTTTATAGAAGTTTGGCACATCCTGAGCTTCTTCAGAAATGTTTACATGGAAAGACTCAAAATCCGAACGAATCTTTCCATAATGTCATTTGGACCAGAGTGCCAAAAACTGTGTTTGTGGGGAAGAAGACTCTATTAGTAGGTGTATATGATGCTGTGTTATCATTTAATGAGTGCTGAAGTGGTAGGATTCAAGTATTAAGAAATATGGGTATTGAACCACAAATGAACATGATTGCTGCATGCTCCGAAATTGACAAATCATGTGTGAAAAAGGCAGATACTAAATTTGAAAAGAGTTCCAAAGAGGCCAGGAAGCTAAAACGAAGTAAGAAAAGGGGCAGAGAAGATGAGGAAAACCCAGATGATCCTGAATATGCACCTGGAGCACATTAATTTACATTTTATCTTTAATGTAGTTTTTCTCTGGTTTTGTTTTTCCTAAATATATGTTCCTTTTTCTCAGGAAGTATTAAGAGTAGAGATCTGATTTTTTCCCAGCTATTACAGCCACATACATAAAGAAACGGTGGTTTTATTATGCATTTATCTTCAATAGGGAAAAAGTTACTTAATTTTTTAATGAAAAAATATTGAAAAAAAGATTGAATATTGCAAACAAAATTATAAAAAAATTGTTTACAAACATATTGTTTTTAGAAAACCAACGTTTGAAGAAAATATACAGATCTAAAAGTTCACCAAATTTCGTTTCAATTGATGAAATACTTTCTGAGAAAAAGGAACATGAACATCACTAATTTAACATGGCGGATATACAGCTTACAACCTCCCATTATTAGTCTTTCGCTTCATTAGTTGATTAACTTTTATTGAGGGTTTAGGCTAGGCTAAAAAAAATTGTCTTACAACTCCTACCCTCTTCTTTGTTCCATATGTGATAATGTTTCATAATCCTACTCATAACCACTCCTTTCGTGCTGTCCAAACCTAATTCGCATCTAGCTGCCTCATTAGAAGCCGATTGCGGTAGGTTGAGCACTACTTTGGCAAATGGCGCCCTTATTTTGTCTATTATTAGCCATGCGTCTTGGTCTCCCCATATTTCAATTCCGTATAGCACCTTAGCTTCTACTATTGATCTATATATGTTGAATAATAATTTGTATTCTATGTTCGGCAGTTTTGTTTTAATTATCCTTATCTTATTAATAGCTAGTTTCCCTGCAATTCAACTTGCCTTCCTCTGGGGTTTGTCCCTTTGTGGTTAATTTCTAGGCCTAGGTATTTCACCTTGCTTACCGGTTCCAGCTGTGCCCCATCTAGCATCCATCTCTCTTTTCTGCTTCTAATTAGACCTTTATTTCCTACCATTACTTGGGTTTTCCTAGTATTTATTTTAAGATCCCATTCCTTGCAGAATTGATGAACCTTATCCAATTTTCTCTGCAACCCTATCTGTGTTAATGATATTAGGCAGAGGTCATCCGCGAAGATTAGGCCAGGAATCTCCTCATTTTTTATTGTCAGTGAATGTTGATCTGAACTCGAGCAACTTTGTAGTATGTCATCTATGTATACCAAAAATAGTTGAGGGCTCATGGTGCAACCTTGCCTAAGACCTCTTCCTTGACTAATAGTTTCCGATATGTTATTTAAATTGTCCAACTTTATACAGAATTCTATATTATCGTATAAGCATCTTAGATTACCGATAAAAGCTTTGCTGACCCCCTTCATCTCTAATTTTGTCCATAGCATATTTCTGTTTATTGTGCCGAAAGCCTTCTCTAAATCTATAAAGCACCAGTATAGCTTAGCCATTTTATTTTGTAGGTATTTTTCCATCAGTGTGGAAAATATAAATATGTTATCGTATGTCCTTCTCCCCTTCCTAAAACCGTTTTGCCATTTTGATAAAGTCTTATGCTCTCCCTCCCATGCTACTAGTCTATTAGTTAGTATGTTCACGTACAGTTTTTAAATTGCCGGAAGTAAGCTAACTCCTCATTAGGAATTCGGATTCTCGCTGTTCCCCTTTTTCTTGTATATCGGTATGACTAAAGCCTTTTTCCAAATGTTCGGTATTTCGCTAGAAGTCTTTATCCTGTTGAACAGTTTAACCAATATATTCATCCATCTTCTATTCTTTGTCACTTCCTTCCAGATTTTCGGCTGTATCCCATCCAATCCCGGAGGCTTATTGGGTTTCAGTTTTGAAATAACGGTCCTGAGTTCCACCTCACTGATATCTTTATCTAATATTTCATCTTTTATTATTAGCTCTGTGGTAATCCAATCCTCTCCCTCTTAAACATTTGGTCGAAATATATTTTCCAATCCTGTTCAGTAGGCATAATCCTGACTGATTCTACTTTGTGTATATTACTTATATAATTCCAAATCTTCTGTGTATTGTTATTTCTTAGCCATATGTTTATTTTTTCACTCTCAGCCCTGTTGAAATTTAATTTTTTCTGCCTAATTAACTCATTGTATTCCCTTCTTATCTCTACGAACTTGGTCCTATTTTCTTCCTTATCATTAGTTATCCACCTTTTATATTCCTTCCTTAGACTCTTTCTTTTACTTAAACATTCATTATCATAGAAATTGTTAACACTTTTCCCCTTATCGCTTTTACTTCTCACCCTGTGTCCCACCCTATTCAATACCTGGTAAATCAGCTTAACTGCCTCTTTGTTCTTGCCTTCCTCTATGCACTTATTTATTCCTAATTCTAAAATCTCTGATTCTTTTCCCCTTAATTTGCTGTGAAAGGCATCCTTTTCTTCTTCTACCCATATTATCTTGTATTGGTACTGGCTATCCTTGAGCTTTCTATTCCAATTTGCTTTTACCTTCCGCATAGTGCTTTCTCTGGAAATATATACCTTTAACATTAAGTGATTACTTGTCCCTGTTTCCTCTATGGAGAAATCTACGGTATACTCGACAATTTGCTGTGACATTAAAGCATAATCGATTACGCTCGCGCCTAATTTGCTCACAAATGTAAAATTTCCTTCATTGTCTCCTGCGAAGTTCCCATTCAATATTGTTAAACTGTTCCCTTCACAAAATTCAATGAATTTCTCCCCTTCTTTATTGATTTTCATATCTTTACTGTTTCTCACTCTTATCTCCCCTAAGTTCCCTTCAAAAACCTGGGTTCACCTATGTTTATTTCTTGTGTGTCGCTATTCCCAATTCTAGCATTAAAATCCCCGAGGATACATATTTCATGTTGCACAAATTTATTTGATAACATTTCTATGTCTTCTTCCAACTCTTTGAAAAATTTCGGATTATAAAATTTAGAATCACGTGGATGATGATATACTACCCCCATAAGTAAATTTGTATTACACTCGTCCTCTGACCATTGAATCCATAAACTTTCTTTGTTTTTTGTCTCTACCATTTTCACCTTCATAATTATCTCGTTATCTATTAAAAACGCCAGCCCCCCTGGTGTTCTTCCGTATTTGCACTTTTTAACTCTACTTTTGCTTATGCATGTGTACCCCTTTAAACCAATTTTATCCTCTTTTTTAACCATGTTTCCACGATTCCTAAGATGTATATCCCCTTTAACAGGTTATATATTTCCTTGTCAGCAATAGCTTTTATCAATCCCTCTATGTTAATAAATCCTATACATAAATTTATGTTCTGTTTACATATTCTATCCTATGCCTTTTTCATCACCCAGTTCCTTAAATTATACAAGCCTTGGCTCGCACTCCTATTCACTTGTAACACACTACCTTGGGGGGAAGAATAGGTTTCTAGGTCATCCTCCAGAACTGGTATACTATTACCTTCATGTGAGGGGGCGATGTTCGACATATCTTCTCCACTTGCCTCCAGCTGTTCAGTTTGTTCACCTGCTGAGTCGGATCTAGTCTCAAGTTGCATCAGCGCTTTTGAAGCCGTCCGCCACACACGCTTAGGGCTGACGTACCTTGTTGCCATGTCATACCTCCGTTCCGTACCTGTCTGTTGCCTGTCAGGTCGTTGATCTCCTCCCTGTGTACTTGCTGACGCTACCATCTGGTTCCCCATCGGTTGGTGCTCAATCATGTTCTCACCTCTTCTTGGATTTTTTTTTTTGGAGCCGTTCTCTCTTCTCTTGTTTTATTTTCGTTGTTATCGTCTCTTCTGTCTTTCTTTCTAAAATGCTCCACCCCGTATGTTTTACCATTGATTTTGATCTTGTCATGTATATGTACTGCGAATTGCCCTCTGCTTCTTGCTTCTGCCAGATGTACCATTAATTCTCTTCTCTTCATACGTTAATCAAAATCGTAATCATTGGTTATTCTTATGTTGTACCCTCTGAGGAGCTTTGTTCGTTCCATAACTATCTCCTTAGTCATCTGACTTGCAAATCTCACCATGAGCGGTCTCCCTCTTCTGTGGTCACCAATCAATTGAACTGTATCTACAGTGTGATCCATTTGAGATGTCAGAAAAGTAAAACCTTATATTTAAGAGGTTATTGTACATAGCTCTGTGCAATTTGCTTGGAGTGTATCAACAGGTTTCATTGAGAAATCGACTCACATTGCAAAGGAATGGAAACCATATCACTTCGGTTTTCAGTCTTAGATCCTGACAATCTTATCAAAACGGCAGAATCTGAACTCCTGAGACTTGTAACACATCTAGTTGAAAAGTATGATGAGATTTCTCAAGAGGACATGGTAAAAGAAATCCTATGCTTGAGAAGGTATCTTCAGGCAGCCAACGTTCCTAAAGAAGAGTCTCTGGATTGGAGTTCTTTAAAACTGTTGGAGTTTACGGTGAAATATGAACTTTCATACTCTCTCCCAAATCTCACTTTAGCGTTAAGGTGCTTTTTTTTTTTTTACACGTTATGTGTATCAGTAGCTTCTTGTGAAAGGAGTTTTTCGAAACTTAAACTGATAAAAAAAACTACCTGAGATCAATAATGAGCCAAGCACATCTTAGCTATTTTATCCATTGAAAACAGTATCGCTCAAAAAAATAAATTTTGATGAGGCTATTTCCAAATTTGCTGAAACCAAAGTTAGAAAAAAGAAGTTTTCAGTTGAACAAAGACAAAGTGAAAGTTGCCATGTAGGTAATACTGCAACTATTAAAAACTACACTATTAAAAATAAAAATGTTTACACGCAAATTAATTTGTTTGCAGTATATTAAACCTGTTAATAAAAATAATGTTCCTTTTTTTATCCATTTATCTTGTTCAAACAGCAGTAGTGCGCTAGAACTGAATAGCCAGTTAATTTTTAGTCTATTTAAAAATTAAAATCAAACAACCTGAAATAGACAATTTATTTATGAATTATAACACCTTAACACCGTGTCTTAACAGTGACAAGTCCTTAATTTGGACTATATTTTCGCTGGAAAATATACTTAAAATTCATTTCTGTAGGGTGACAAGATAATATCCCGCCCCGGGTGCCACAAGACCTTGGTACGCCACTGTGGTTTGTACCTTGTTGTGAAGCAGAAATTGTTGTGCTTAAGTTTTAGTTTGAAGATTTTGCATTACTCTGTCCTAGCAATGAGCCTACATTGGTTCATACCGGGATTCAAGGTAGTAAGAAGGAAGTCTCATGTTTGTGAGTTGGTGTACCGGTTTGTAAAGTATGTGAAAGCTTTCTTAAAAGGTATGTGGCAAATCCTTATTTTATGATATGGTCATGTTAAGCATGTTATTTTGAAGGAATATTGCTTTTAAAGATAAATGACTTGAAACTTACAGTGGAAGTACTTTAGATTGCTCACCCTTCATAAGTTGTTAAAAAAAAAAGGAAGCTAATCATTTTACCTGTATATACAATTTTATTTTAACTGAAAGAAAGAAATGTAAGAAATGTATGTTGTTAGATTTAAGGTTTTCTAAATAACATTCAAGTTAATTCTCTCTAAAAGGAAGTAAATTATTCACTGTAATTAATGAAATATTGTACTAGTGAATGATTTATTTATCAAATTTTATTATTTGTCCAATCAGGAAAATATAGGTGATTCTTCTGTAATATTAAATTAGAAAACTTAATAATTATTTACTTAGAGATAAATGTCTCCTTTAAAATTATTCTATACATGGGTCTCAAATAATTTATTTAAGATATAACATTTTTATTGTAAAGAAATCACTTGAATTGGACCCAAATAGTGTTTAATATTTTAATGCTTCTGTAAATAAACTGATTAGTGTCCTGTTTTCTGGAATTTTGAGTATAAGTAAATCATAATGGATTTATAAGAAAAGCACCAAAGATTTTAATTCAGAAGGAAAGACAAAACGTGTAAAGTTCTGTTGAAAGTAATCCTACAATTTTATTAATTTGTAAGCACAGGTTAAATTTTATGTATTTTGTGCCATGGTGAAAATCACTTCTACAGTGTTTTATTTAAATGAAACGTAGTTTCATGCAAAGACCCGGAGTTTTCGTTTTAAATTTGCATCCTCCAGTTCTCCTGCTTTTTCAGGCTCTGGTGTGCATGTGCCCAGTAACAAGTAATAATCATTAGCTTCGCAGGAGATGGTGCACTTGGTATAACTTGACAAAGAAACTTTGCTGAAAGTGGGCTTCAAAGGAACATTTATTTATTTAAGTCCTGTGAGATCAATACACATTGATATGGGACATGTCAGTAATGTATGTAATGTTGTTAAGTAAGATAAATGCTAAGCCATACAGTGTAGATCTAAGTAATCAACATAAATACATGATATTATAAAATGTAGAGCATTAGGTATTTAATTGATGAGCCTTTGATGGAATTGTGTGTGTATAGCTTATTTACTAACACAGACGGGAGTGAACAGTTCAGTAGTAACTGTGGATAGATTATCCAACCATTTAAATTGAATGTGTGACAATGTTGGGACTGAATGGGTCCAAAGTGAGGTGAAAGAATGACCAGCCTTATAAGTTCAAGTATATCTTTTGCTGTATGTGTAAAACTGTAGAAGCTATTTTATTATTTTACTTTGCATTTTATAATATTGAAGAAAAAAAATGTGCTAATCATTATTTTTAGGGAGGAACAGTAGCGTTTGTCCCCTCCAACCATCACTCTGCCTCTGCGCTTAATATTATGCACCACAAAGAAAGAGATCTGTCTTTTTGGCATATTATTAAAAGAAAGAGTAAGATAAACTGTACTGGTATACCAATAATATTGATTAACCTGCCTGAAATTACTTACAAAACATCCACATGCAACAAACCAAATTTATGTTAAATCTTTCTCTTTGATTACCTGATCATCACGAAACATCTTGAGCCTGAGAAGTTTTCCACACAGATAACCATGAATAAGTAGTTTTCCCAAAACCATACCAATCAACATTGCCAGCAGCCACATCAGTACCTGCCAAAGTTTAATGTTATATTTTATTACTAATTATTTAAAATAAGAGTTTCTTTGGACAAATGTTTCATACATTTTAAAGTAATGAGAAAAGCCATAAACCATTTGTAAACTGCGCTTTTCTCAAATGGAATCATGCAGCCATGCAAAGCAAAATAGCCTTTTTGTTACATGCACATCCATCATGTACATATTGTTCTGCATCTGCTGAAATAATAAGATCACAATTTTTATCTCCTTAAGCCCTTTTTTTAGGCCTATTTAAAATACGGCATCCCCAAAATGAGCTTCGTGAAGAAGAAAATCAGCCTTATGTCATTTATGATAAGGAAAATGCCTTATGTCATTCTCAAAGTGGATTTAAGGTTAATTCCTTCCTATTAGTCTCTCTCTCTCTCTCTCTCTCTCTCTCTCTCTCTCTCTCTCTCTCTCTCTCTCTCTCTCTCTCATCCAATGCACCCATGTTGGGGCGAAGGGCCTCCAAGTTTAGGTTTCTGTTTACTGATGTGGATTTTCTTATGCTTATTTTCCTAGAGAGGGCAGAGGGACAGGTGGTAAGCCCATCACCCCTTAACACCCCTCCGGAAACTAAGGTATTATTTGGATGTGAAAGGGTCAAGAAATTTTGTCCAGGGCTCTAATTTAGGCTTGGAGTTCTTTTACATGCTGTAAATCTATGACACAGGCCCCCCAGCTTAAAGTTCCTCCTGGAGGACTCTGTGTCCAGGATTTTTAAGTTTGAAAAACCCATCAACCTTCGGATCTAGAGGCAGGCACGCTACCTCTAGACCACTGCAGCTGACTTCCTATTAGTAACAAGAAGCAAATCCATAGTCAGAAACAAAATTGCCTTAACTTATGTACCAAGAAGTTTGGAGTTAAGGTAAAATTTCTTCTTTATTTAGACTGAAAATTAACCTTATGTGGGAATTTAATTAACACTGTAAGGTAAATTGTGTTTAAAATTTTTAAATTTAAAAACAGATGATAGCAATAAATGAACTCTTTTTGATTGGATGTTGGCAGCTTATGATTTTTCAAGTTCGGATGGATGGAATCAGTGATATTATCTTCATTGTTCAAATGTAATTTTAACCCTTCAAACCAGACATTTATATCCTCAGAGCCAACTCAGGGATTAACTTCTGCCAGAATTTAAATGCTATGCCTAGCTATAAAACAAATTTTGCCTTGTAACTTAACGCTGCATAAATGTACAAGTTTTCAATTGTATGGACTGTCTTGGAAGCAGATATCAATACAAAATCCCACTTGGCAGTCAGTGTAGCAATTTGCAGCCATTGTTCATTCCTTTATGCTTTTCGTGTTTCTCATTTTTTTCTCGTAAGTGGTATTTTTTTTATGAAATGTCTCTCTGTGACTAGTTTTGGGTAAGATTTATTGCATGCTGACCTTGCTGTGTGTGTGTTTACAACTCTCCCATATTTATTGAAAAGGAAAGCAATTAGCAGGGGGGCTAATGGTTTGCCGACTTAAACCAAGAATTTCTTCTGAATTGCCAGCTGCTTCCCCCTCGTATATACAGTTAGTGGGACAAAAATACCTCTGCTCGTGAAGTAAAATCTGGGTTCATCTGTGTGCAAAAAGTTCTAAACTTTTTTGATGCAAGAACATGCCTTTTGGACATACCACCAGGTGCAGCTCTGGTTAGGAAACCAATTACCCCTAGAGTTGTGGGGTTGGGAACGCAAGGAAAATCATCTTGCTCCAGAGCTGACCAAATACCCAGCACCACCACAAGAAATTTTAAACAAGATTATTTTGTAAGTGCACAAAGGATTGCGGTAGTCTTAAATGTGGCTGTAAGAAAGTTTCGTTGAACTGTTCTCCTTATATGCCAAAACTGCCAGGGGCACTATTTGAACAAGATACTTGTAATAAACGAACCCCTCCACACATCCCCTGCAGACGCTGAATTCGGTATCAAAAAAGTTATGGAAGATGACTGGGATTCTCAGCTCCTGATACCTTGAGTTGTGGAGATGCAGCCTGAAGCTGGACCTTCTCGTCCCAAGAGAGCCAGGACTACACCAATTTTTTAAAAACATGTTTCTTTAATAATTTTTCTAAATGCACATTGATTTATTTGTTTAATAAATACAATTTTTACAAATGTTTGTTACTATACAATCACCTTCATAGACTTTCAGATCCTATATTTTTAAAACCTGGAATTTCTTCCCAGGTTTCCTTTCTTCGAAATTAAACAACTATTTTACAATTGTTATAACTGTATAATTTGCCCATTACTAATCATCAGTACAAACTTTTTGTACAATTTAAACACTAGGCCTATCTTTACAGGGATGAGGAAAGTGGTTTCTTGGATCCAGCGTGTATATATGTAGGCCTATGTATAGATGTGTATATATAGATGTATGTGTGTATGCATGTAAATGTATATATATATGTATCTGTATATGTATACATATATAGGCCTATCATTATAGCTCAGCCTCTAACAGAAATCAGTACCAAGAGCAATGCTGGGGGTAAAGGTGGCCGGTGCTTAAGGCTGACAACCTTACCACCTTCCCATGCCGAATGTCCAAAATCTGGGAGCCTCAACCTCCTGGAACCCTCTGGGCCTCCATGGTCTGTATAGGGATCACTTTACTTTACTTTCATATATCATTATAGGATTATAGCCCTTGAATTAGGAAATAACAAATGCACGATTTTCTTGAGAAATCACTAAATTTACGCGACAATTTAAATTTATTGTAACTTTTGTTTTGTTGAAGACAAATTAAATACCTATACTTATATTTAAATGAAATTTAATTTTCTACAACTATTTTCCTGACGACTTTGCTGTAAAATGAAAGGCTGAGAAGTTAAAAAGACAAATGTAGCGAAAAACGTGAGGTAAAAATTAGTTTTTGGAAAATTAGTGATATCCAGCAGCCTATATCTCGAAAACAGTTATAGATACGACAAAAGTGTATATGAACAAACTTATAGAGAATTAGGTCACCTTTAATTTAATACATAAAAAGTTTTTCCCTACGACGGACCGTTTTTAAGTTATAAGCGAAAAACGAAAGAATGGGTCCTTTCCACCCCCTCCCCCCATGAAGCGTAAGGGGTAGGGGCGGGGACTTTTAGTATGTTTACCTCCTAACTACCTCCAACACATTCCTGAAGAAAAAAATTCTCCCCCTCTCCATGTCCTCTACAACCCCTTTTATGGCATTCATTGACTGGACTACACTGCTCTTACAAAAAAAATGAAACCAAATTTCTTGGTCTTTGGTTGGACTCTCAATTATCATGGGGATCTTCTTCAAAAGCATCTAAGTTTTTAAAATTAAAAAAAGAATATTAAAAACAATATTGTGAATACCAATTAGAACACCTAGCAAACAGATTTTTTTTTAAAAAGAAATTTATGTACTTCCTGTACCCTCCATTTATATTCTAGTGACATTAAATTTCATAGCCTACATAAAAACAAAAGTTTTTTTTTTCAAAAACATTCAGAACTTCATATTTATCATACAAGAACATCCAATGATCTCCATACTAATTGTCATAGAATCAGCAAAAGCTTACTCAGTGTCCATCGCCGTGGGTGAGTCGGTAGCACGCCTGCCTTCCACTCTGGCGGCCCAGGTTCGATTCCCGGCCGGGTCGGGGATTTTTCAGTAGTGAAAAATCCCTTTCCCGGGTTCAGGACTGGGTATTTGTCAGTAGGTTAAGTCTTAGGTTAAGATAATGCACATTGTGCGCAATTCCTTAATTATTTATTAAAACCTTACTCACATTGTCAGTATCTCTCACATGGGCATCCATATGTATGATAAGTTACCACCATCTCTTCTAAATTTAAACACCAATATTTTCAAGAAGAAATTAAAATTAATTGTCTTAAATCATATGTTTCTGGATATAAATGATTTTATGCCCTCCTGTCTCTCTCCATAGAAGTAGCTGATATATGTACATAATTCTTTTAACTCTTTGTATTATTCTTTTTGGATATATTTGTAAAGTGGTATTTCATTAATCTTTAAATGTAAATTTTGTAATATTATGATGAAGCCATATATCATGTATCCCTATGGTGAATAAAAAATTTAATAAAAAAATATAACTACTCTTTAACTTGTTGAAATATATGTGTGTGTCTGTATCCAATCCCTTTGCTCTGACATATTTGGGGTCCACCCTGAGGTGGATAAATGGCAATGGCGTGGCCCATTTTCTAGTTATGCACCACATGGGTAGGATACATTACATGGGGATGTGTAACTGGTGTGAAGAGATGAGTGTAGGTCTATATAGGGTGTTTGTGTAAAATAATGTGGGCTATGAGTGAGGTGGATAAATAAGGATGAGGTAATGCCTGGTGAGGTAAGGATGGGTGGAAAGGAATCCCAGTGCCAGCATTAGCCTAATCTTGTCAAAAAGATACCAAGGGGACTACCAGGCTTAACATCCCATCTGATGGAGAGATCATTATCAACAGTGATATATGCTTCCACATCGTAAGCATTGCGGAGAGGTTTGGGATTGAACATAATATATTTGGTGCACAGACTAGTGATTGGAAGCTGTAAACCACCACCTCTCCTAAATTCTGCCCTCAACGTCAGATTAAAAGCCTGCCCCTACTGGGAATCCAACCCAGGCTGCTGTTTGGAAGGCCGGTATACATTTTCTACTCTAAAACATTTATATACTCGTAATTATATCAGTTTGAAGATTTGGAGTGAATTGTTGTGTACAGTTACCGGTACAAGTAGGAAATACAAATAATTAGTTTAATACGAACAAAGTTATTACTAGGTCCTGGATTTTTATGCGCCAAAATACTTAAAAATATTTATTTTTTATGTGCTAAAAATGTTAAAAATATGTGCTAAAATTTAAAAAATACGAGTATGTGCTAAAACTAAAAAAAAAAGAATATATATATATTTTTCTGAAAAAGAAACAAAAACACCAGAATGTTCGTAACTTACTAGAACAAATTATATTGAAACTCACCAATTGCAGCTAAACATCAGATGTAAAATGCTGACTGGAGTTGCAGTGCACAACAAATGTCATCTCCAGATTATGGATCACAAATCCTTGCCTATTATCCGAGAATAATGCCTTATATTGAGAAAAGGAACGTTGAACATCACACGATGTTAACCTTGCATATTTGAAAAGGGGTATATCACTAACACACACACGATCAAGTTCACTTATGTTTTGGCCTTCCAAAACTTGAGCGACTTTGCAGAGGGTTTGGTAGCCACTGTTTTTCTCAAACATACCTTTAAATTTTGTTCTTAGAACTTCTATTTTCGAACCTGAGATAGTGTTAAGTTCCCTTTCAGTATATTGTATTTCTTTAACTGAATTACGGAATGATGAGATTGGGTTCTGTTCTTCCCCGATAAGCAAGTGCAAGTGAATCACTCTCACCTCATTGCAAGTGAAACATTTGTGTTGAATTCTTTCGAGATACAAATTTTTGTTGTAAAATGTTAAGATAATGAGGAAAAGTACTAAAATATTTATTTGTGGAGAATTTATCGAAAATATTTATTCACATAATTTTTTTGTAAAACATGTGTTTTTATGTAAAATAAAATTTGGAATTTGCGGTTGTTGGACCTTGATATGAGCTTCAGGGGGAAAAAAAATTACATAAAAATCAGGAAAAGTACTAAAATATGTATTTATGGAGAAAATATCGAAAATATTTATTCACATAACTTTTTTGTAAAATATGTGTTTTTATGTGAAATAAAATTTGGAATTTGCGTTTGTCAGACCTCGATTTGGATATTAATCTATGTTTTAGGAATGTACACATCAGGAAAAAAAAAACATTTTTTTACATACAAATCCGGGCCCTTGTTATTACTTTATTTCCAAGAGATAGTAAAATATGGACACTAAAATCAAGTCATATGTTGTAGTGGTAGACAAAGAAACCTAATTATCAGATGAATAAATTACCTGATTCAAGACATAACACTAAAGAACAGCAGAGACAAGCATTACAAAAAAAACACTATTAATACCTTTGAGGCTACACCTATCTTCCATAAAAGGGTTTATCATAAGACGATTGTTGTGATTTTTTGGGGCTTGATACTTATGCCCGAGTGCACCATTCTCCGGTTTTCTCAGCCGTTTCGTTACCGCGGTAAACGTAATACCGGGGTAATTTCAAAATCTCTGTGCACCATTGCTAAAATATCGCGGTTTGCTAATGGTTGGAAATATCGCGGTTACTCTGCTATGAAGCAAATCCCATGGAGAAATTTTGTATTGGTTTGTGTTGATTTGTGTTGGTTTCTTCCATGGCCGCTAGGTTCGCTCTGTCTCTGCACGTCTTCCAGTCACGGTGGCTCGTCTATAGGCCAAATTTCATTTATTTTTGCCTTATTGTTCAATAATAAATGTTCGTAAGGATAAAATGGAATATTATATTGGGTATATATGTCTGACTTTGAATTCAAACACCATAGATACTGTAACGATCGTGAAAATCAGTTGATTACGCCTACTGGATGGACCTGGTATGGATGAGGTCATTTCAATCGAGGTTACATACAACATTTGCAAATATATGTACCATCGTTCATTCTTCAAATAGATCCCACCTGTCTGTACATTGCAATAAAATAACATTTATGTTTTAAAGAATAATTCTCACACCTGTGAAATCTAAGGCAAAGCAACACCATGAAATCTCTGTTCTGAGTTCGACGTAGCCCCACTTTTATTCCCGTTCGACCAGTGGAAATTTTAGGTGCAAAATCATCTACATAGCCATGAAAGGGCTGTTATAATTATGTTCGTGTGTGTGTGCAAGTATGATAAATTGATTACATACACGATATACCGGTACATAGGCTATATCGTGATGCATGTAGCCATTCATTGCAAAGTTGGCCTAGGCCCACAGGTTTTCCATTTTTCATTTATTTCTTGCCTTATTGTTCAGTAATAAATGTTGATAAGGATAAAATGGATTATTATATTGCGTATATATGTCGTCTGAATTGAAAGTTTGAATTCAAACACCATAAATACTGTACTAATCGTACTAATCGTGGTTACGCCCACTAGCCTACTCGATGGACCTGGTTTAGTTGAGGTAAGAAAGGAAGGTAATTTCAATCGATGTTACAGCACAGTATTTGCAAAGATATGCACCATCGTTCATTCTTCAAATAGATCCCATCTGTCTCTCATTATTCTTTATATTCAATTAGCTTTTGGCCTAGATATCATAAATATGATACATTACGCAGATCTCCATCTTGGAAAGAAAACAGCGGTTTTCTCACTTTACAGCACCTCCACGGCCGGTTTGCATCTTACCCCGGTAAAAGTCGAAACCGAGCACGATGCGACGAAAATAGACTTTACCAGGGTAAACTAAGCGACTTTACCGCGGTATTCTGAATACTGAGATTGGTGCACTCGGCCATGAAACTCATAAAAACATAATATCCTACACAATAAACAGTAGGCTACTCAGATATCACACAATAACACACACTTCAGTCCAAATGCACATGCATATGTTATAGGTATAACAAACACACTTAATACGTAATTAATTTGCAAAATGACAGTAAGTTACCTTTATCAGTGACCAGCGCCATTCTGGAGGATATTTGGTGAGGACAAAACTGAAGACATTGCCAACCATTGGAATATCTGACTCTGCAACAATAATGCTGATGACAGGCAATTACGATACATGAGCTTTTCTACACTAAACATGGATATTCCAATTTTCTTACTTTATATTCTGGGATAGAATATGAGACCATCTAGCAGGAGTACATTATATTGCAAATATTTTAAATAAAGTTAGTGTACAAAATTCAAACAAAAACATAACAGCTATTTTTAAGAAAATAGAAAAAAACGACTATTTTTTTATATACTGGTACTCAATTTCTAAGAGAAAGAAAAAGTCACATCCCCGGAAGATGCATCATTTACTGCTAGATATAAGATTTTTGCTTTGATGATTTTTCATTTTAAGTACTATGCTGTTCAGGCAGACACACACAGACACATTTAAATAATTAGACCTTTTCTTTTTTTGAAATGAATTTATGTAGTCAAGAATCTGAAGATCTATATTTATAGTGCAAGCTCAACATTGAACCTCATGGTCAAATTATAATACTTTCTCTGCCTTACAGTACATGTAGCACAAATGGAGAAAATAAAAATGTGCTTCTACAACAATGTATTATCACTATTTAGAAAATATTGTATAACATAAAATTCCAAGATAGGAATACTGCCACTACACACCAATGGTGATTCATGGGACTTAATAGAGGACTGGCACATGCAAATAAGTATAGGCCTATACATCTTAGGAAGGAATAGAATTCAATCTCATGTTACAACCTAGCAGCAGCCCGAAGGCTGAGCTTATTTGGTAGTATTAAAATCTTTCCCCCACTAAGAGTATACCTTCACCTTTGTTACCCTGCCAGACAGTAAAGTTACATTGTTATTTCACTATTTATATAAGTTCTGTTCTTCTACTTTTGGTTCTGAGAAATTTCTTAATTACCGGCTCATTGAAGTCTAGAATACAGTGAATCATGTGGATATCTTATTCATTTGACTAATTACTAGATCTGAAACTACATCAATAAATTACTCAACTAATTTAATTAAATCATGTCAAAAATCAAAACTTGATATCACATCGAATATGTGATTGCTTTAGGCATTAGCTTTCTTGAGAAGTTTTGGAAGGGATGAGAAAACAGCAATTTTATACTATTCTGTATCTGAATCTGCAACTAGACAGGTTTTAGTGGTAAGATACCTCGAGGAGGATTTGTCAATGTGATGATGAGACACATAGTGGCTGCTTGTGGCTGGGAAGTTAGGTGAAGAGCTAGTAGGAAAAAAATATTTACTCATGCTCATCTTAATAATTAACCTCACCTATATCTTGTATAACTGGATTGGCGAGATTATGGAATAGATATAAATGGGACAAAGTTAACAAACTCGAGATTTGCCGACGATATAGTTCTCTTCACACACACAGCGGCAGAAATCACCGCCATGCTAAATGAACTACAAAATCTGTGCAGGAAAGTGGGACTACTGATAAATCTAAAGAAAACAAAAATCATGACCAACGACAGGGAAATTCAAGTTCAAGTAGATTCTCAAACTATAGACTATGTTCAAGAGTATGTATACCTAGGACAAAGTGTATCATTTCGCAACAGCAGTCAGAAAGAAGTAACCCGATGAATCTCACTAGCATGGAAGAAATTTTGGAGTCTAAGCTTCATATTGATGGATAGAGCGCAGAAACTAGACATCAAGAGTGACATCCTCGACAGCTGCATACTTCCGGTACTGCTATACGGAGCACAAACCTGGACTCTAACTCAACAACAGATGAAACAAATACAAACCACTCAGAGAAAAATGGGAAGAAAAATTCTTCACCTATCACTGAGAGACGGGGTGAAAAACATGACTATCAGGGAACAGACGCAGGTCAAGGATGCAGCATACTCAGCGCAGATCCTGAAATGGAAATGGGCAGGTCATGTAATTAGACTCAACCCCGATCGCTGGGCACACATCACGACCGTCTGGGAACCAAGAAAGGGCGAACAGCGTCCAGGAAGACAGAATACAAGATGGGCAGATGAAATGAAGGAACACGCCGGCAGCCTATGGACTCGAACCTCGCAGAAGCGCATAGAGTGGAGAAGTCACGAAGAAAATTATAAAATAGCTAGTGTATGAACTATGAACAGGACAGTCAAAAGCTTAGAGGTAGATTTTGATTAAGCCCCGGTATGTGTATGTGTAGGTGTATATATCATATAATGTTTGCTCAATATATTTCACAAGATTCATAGATAGGCTAATTCCAAATCCCACAGAACTAGCTCATCTGTGGGATTATTCTAGAGCTATCCTCCACTGTGAGAGGCCATTGCTCGTATGGGATTCTTCATGGCTATTATTATTATTATTATTATTATTATTATTATTATTATTATAGCTTGTATACCAAATCAATCATTTTGGTCCTTTAAGGCTGCAAACTTGTTGGTGATGTTTTCATAGAATGGCTGTTTTTTTAACTGGAGTAGAAGTTCTTTCTGAAATGCAATATTTGCTAAAGAAGAAACTCTGTTGAAATTGCATTCCTGAGGTATGCTGTAGTAGAAGAGATGGACAAGCAAGGGAGAACAATTTATAAGTGTCCATAAAAATGTCCTTATCCAGATAAGCATTTCTAAGATCTTTCTGGTGGAAATCTGTCTGTTCTTCTCATCAGCATTGTATAATTACACAAAACTTGGATAGCCAAAACATAGGCCTAAACTACGACCACATTAAAGTCATTTTATTGTAGATCTTTTCACATTTATGTTCAGATTTAATATTTGACACGTAGATTGCGATTCTGAACTTAGTTTTGCATAATCTATTATAATAAATATCATTTGAGCTAATTAAGATAGTTGGTAAGTAAACATAACCCCACTTTCAAACGTGCAATATTCACATATGTTCCACGGACTTTAGAATAATGTTAAAGTATTTGGCATCATACTCACAGCTACACATATTTAATATTGTTCCTTTAAAACCATTATTTGTTTATTAAAAGATTTAATAAGTTATTACATATATATTCGCATGGTGATACTCATCTGTTATTGTGAAATCACTTCGCGATAGTACTTCGATCTGACAATATATCGATACTGACTCGCTTCGATTTTCAATGTTGCCAATTTCCAACAAAAAACTCACGTAATTTCCTCAAACAAATATGCAAGTTTTTATTATTATATAGATTTTTTATATAGTTTTTATATTTGATTTATATTTTAAATCCATGGTATTATTGTCCATTGCATTTCTTAGTATTTTTTCACGTCAAATTTACTTATGACGCATTTTCTTATAAATATAATTTTGCTAAGTTTATTGGGGATTTCCCTCTTAAAGCCAGTAGAACATTCAAAGCAATTCGTGTAGTCAGTTCACACGTCGAGTCTAAAGGATTTGGACGTGGCTCTCATTCATTCCTGCTCGGGAAAAGTATTTCCCAACATATCATCAACTCTTCAATCATCAGTCTTCTTCAGTATCCAAGGAACTGGGAGCTGAATTTCTACTAGAAATCTTCAATCCAGCAAGGATTTGATTTTCAAACTTCAAATCATCAATTTTCAGATAAGAAATTTGATTACTAATATCACTCAAACAATAGCTTCGCGTGGGCGCGCTTAGCATATCTTGTTACTTCTTATATCTATTAATTGAAGAAAATCTTCAACTTCACATCTACCTTTTAATTGGAAACCAATTTCAATTAATTGAAAATTAATTTCCTACGTGAAGAAAGAACTTCACCATAAACTTTCATTGTTCGCTTGGTGACGGTATAGCATTAGGCACGCCAAGGTGACGTCATATAGACGCTTGCAATTTCAACATATCCGTTTTCCTTTGTGAACATTTCCAACACATTTCAAAGTGTTTAATTTATCCATCTAACTTCAGGATTTATAGACAATCAACACATTACACATTATTAAGTGTAATTTATTACTTTAAGAAATATTTCATCATAAT
Organism: Ectobius pallidus; assembly: GCA_964059195.1. Lineage (NCBI taxonomy): Eukaryota > Metazoa > Arthropoda > Insecta > Blattodea > Ectobiidae > Ectobius > Ectobius pallidus. The sequence goes on from CAXKWD010000008.1 coordinate 44,385,216, forward strand.
CAATTTATAAACACTATTTTGGAACTTCAACTCAACTTTATTATAAACTGCTACAGTTTTAATTATCATCATCAACATCAAGAAATTTCGTCATCTCTTCAAGATCTTCAACTCTTCAAGCATCAACTTCAACAATTTTTCAGTGTATATTATAATCTCAGTTTTTAGTGTTTAAAATAAATATCATTTATTCACCAGAAGGTTACAAATTCTTGTTCTTTCATGTATAGGCAAGGCAAGGGTTTCAGAAACTTACAGTCCATTTTCACCTAATATCCCTTTCCAATCTACCTATTTTGTACCTCATCTACTAGCCTCCTATACAGGCATTCAAAATAGAGAGTTTGTTTTTTTTAAAGTGATGTGACTTATGGAACACAGGTCCTAAGAAATATTGCAAGTTAGAAGGAAAATTTTGTGGTAACAACAAGGCAAAGAAATGGATTTTTTTCACAATCCCAATAGCTCTCATCCATATCCATCAAAATATGATCCAAAATTTTGTAATACAAGGCTCGATACATCTGAACACATTCATCTTGAGAAAGGTGCATATCCATCATTTTGCTGGCCTTTGCAAAGATAATTGAAAAATGCTGTAATTCCTCTTGTTCTTAGCATATCCTTATTTTTTATATGCACAAGTTAACTTTTAATTCAGAACCCCCTAATAATGTGAAAATGGCATTTCTAACAAAATACACACTGTATCGTAAGCAGGATTCTTAGCACAGTATTAAACATTACGTGTTCCACCTGTTTCTCACATTGGAAGGAGGAGAAGAAATGAGATGGAAACTCTCATTTATTTCATTGTAAGTCCTTAGCATAGAGAAAAAAAAGCAGGTGACTTCATGGTATTCATAGTAATCAACCTGTTCTATGCTTAGCCTACACATGGCCAGTGTGGAAAGAATTCTCATTCCATCCAGTTAAGCTACACCCCCATGTTCAGTCAACGACTGAATGGTGTTTTGCACATTGTCCGGCAGAGAGCTCCATCAGAGTCATCAAGTTAATTAGATTAATCTCGAACTCAGTATCTCTACATTTTCTTTTTCCCCATGTGTCATGGGGCAACCATGAGGAAAATCTTTTGTCAGTCAGGTAGTAGCCCTTGAGGGGGCAAGTAAGCATCTTGTTCTTCAGCCTGGGAATGGGCAAAGAAGTCTTGAATTAGTCCTCGTGGAGTCAAGTAATCAAGTTCTGCTCTCATCACAGAATTCACCAGCTGTGGTTACAGACATTAGCCATTATGTATCGCTACGAAGCAGTTGCAATGCGTTATAGGAGTCTAATACTGATAGTGAGATCAAGAAGCAATAATAATTTATGTTGTTAATTTATGTTACTTTTGTGCATTAAGATTATTGAGAAGAATAAAGTTTATTTTCAAAAGGAATCTTTTACTGAAAAAGTGGATGGGGCGTCAACCAATTATCCGCCATTGTAATGACAATCCCAGAAGTGATTCACAACAATCCTTTAGGAGGTTCGACTCCTAACTTTTTGGTGAACCCCAACATGATATATCATTGTGATATACTGTGATATATGCACAAGCATTGTGGTTCTCAGAGCTTCAAACGATGAAGAAATTCAACACTCAATGTCATCATCATCATCATCCTATCATGTATTAGGCCTAGGGGCCCGTTACGGTCTCAATCCATCGTTTAAGGGGTCTGCCCAATGATCTCTTGCCTGATGGTTGGTAATTTAGAATTTGACGGGGTATTCTTGTTCGACTCAATGTATGATCTTCAATCAGCGACACAATCTCATGCACCATGATATGATGCCATTTCAATCGATTCTTGGAAGAAGAATAAAAAACGGCGTTTATTCACGAGACCTTCCTGTAAGCAATCCACCTCTCTTGGTAATTATCCTGCTCTTACTTGTATTCTCTTCTTTCCACCATATAAATTCCTGTCAATGCCAATTCCCAATCATGTAGACGAAGTAGCAGAAGAACAGCTTTGTCAAACAATGAGAACACTTACAAAGTACGAAGAGAAGCTTATATTAAAGTGGCTGAAGAGAGAGATGCATTTCTACTGCAAACTCCCTCAGAAGTCACAATAAAAGAATATCAATGAAGATTGGGAAAATCAAAATTCACATGGGGAGAATATGCAGAAATCCACAACAAGTTTGAACCTATTGATTCAGAGTAAGGTGTAGAAGCACACTGGACCAATTTCGAGCAACTCTACTATAAAGTAATTCCAGAATTTGACAAGAATTCAACTCCTTTCTCCAGAAAGAAAACCCATGACGGCACCCACCAATTCAGATGTCAATCAAAGAAGAATGGATCTACCTAAGATTGAGTTATCATTGTTCCATGGCTCATATTCCCAATGGCAACCTTACAGACCAATGTCATTTGGTCCATTGCAATCCTTCCTTATCAGCTGTCGATAAGATCCATTATCTACTCCTGTATCTCCAAGGAGAAGCTCTACATACTGTAGAATCCTTGGAAATAAGTTACTCTAACTATTCCATTGCTTGGAACATGTTGCAGTCCAAGTATGACTATGTGCAGAGGCTAACCAAACATCCTGCAGTACAATGCCCTAGCTACAACACATTGAAGGAGCTGTACGAGAATACAGAACGACACGTCAATGCTCTGGATGCTGGATTCATCCACAATGCAGAAATGGAACGCAGAGATGGTTAGTCTGAATTTAGGGGTTCCAACCTACAAGCATCTGCAGCAGTTTCTCCACAAGATGCTGTTGGTTAGGACTATACACAACACAGACAACTGGAAGCCAGGTCAACCATGTCAGTCTACGTCCCAATCATCCGAATCGTCCGAATCATCCGAATCATCCCAATCGTCCGAATTGACCCCACCTCATGGAGCATCCCCTCGAACATTTCATTAGCCGATCCTGGATTTAATATCCCTTCTGAAATTGACTTCCTTATTGGAGGAGCATTATTCTTCGAGCTATTCCATGGGAAGATCTTAACCAATCCTGGATTTCCTACACTGATTAGTACAGAACTAGAATGGATATTGTCTGGAACCATTCCTAAATCCTCTGTTAAAGGCAATCTGGATGCGGATTCCCAGCACAACTTCTTCATCTCTACGGACAATGTGGACATGCAGCTGCGGCGGTTTTGGGACCTCGAAGACTTTCCACAACACATGTTAACACAGGAAGAGAAACGGTGTGAACAGCATTACGCATCGAATACCACTCGCAATGACGATGGTAGTTTTACGGTACGTCTGCCAATGAAACAGGATAAAACGTCATTGGGTGAGTCCAGACAACAAGCAGTTAAGCACTTTAGTTACCTGGAGCGAAAGCTTCAGAACGACCCTGCTCTAAAAGAAGACTATACCAAGTTTCTTGTAGAGTACGAGCAGATGTGTCACATGAAAAGAGTTCCACCTCCTCAAGATAATGAAGTATGTTATTATCTGCATCATCAAGCAGTAATAAAACCCTCTTCATCTACGACTCGTACACGAGTAGTGTTTGATGCCTCTACCAAGACGGACACAGGAAGCTCTTTGAATGACATCTTAGAATGTGGTCCTACGATTCAAGATGATTTGTCATCAATCATTCTTCGCTTCAGAATATACCGCTATGCATTTTCAGCCGATATATCTAAAATGTATAGAAGGGTCCAAATGCATCCTGAAGACCAGAATCTCCAACGTATTGTATGGCGTCCAGATAAAAGTGAACCACTACAATATTATGCTTTGACCACCGTGACCTATGGCACTAAGTCAGCCTCTTTCTTAGCCATACGGTCTTTGAATCAGCTCGCTCGGGAAGAAGAATCTAAATATCCACGTGCTGCAGATGCAGTACGAGCCTCCTTCTATGTGGATGATTGCGTGTCGGGTCATGATGATCTGCAGGAAGCTCTACGACTGCAAAGTGAACTCATACTCTTATTAAACAGTGGAGGATTTCCACTACGCAAATGGTGTTCAAACAACGAGGCCATCTTGGGAGCGGTGCCTGTGGAGCACAGAGAAACTCAACTTCCTTTGTCCCTCGACAACAGTGAAAATGCTCATGCGCTTGGACTTCTGTGGCACCCAAGTACAGATCTGCTACAGATACAATCACATTCCTCTCTCCAAGAACCTCCTGCTTACAAGTTTACCAAGAGAAATATCCTTGTCGTTACATCCTCTATCTTTGATCCTCTAGGCCTCATAAGTCCTATCGTAATCCATTCCAAGGTGTTCTTGCAATCTCTGTCGCTCGCTAAGCTTAGTTGGGATGAGGAGTTGCCATCTCACCTAAGGGAAAAGTGGAGGGACATCTGTGACATTCTTTCCACAATTCATAATGTTCGCATCCCACGCCATGTTTTAGCAGCAGCTGCGGTTACCGACATACAGATACATGGATTCTGTGATGCCTCGGAAAAAGCCTATGGTGCCTGTGTGTATGTACGGTCTACTGAGAGCAGTGGTCGGGTTACAACGAAACTACTTTGCTCCAAGTCCAAGGTCTCCCCATTGAAGAAGCAAACAATACCACGACTCGAGTTGTGTGGCGTCTTGTTACTTGCGAAGCTGTATCATAAAGTTGTCACTGACCTGTCGCTGACCTGATTTCGAGAGGTGTAGTGACAGAGCAGATCTCAGACATTGATTTGGTGGAACGGGCTTGTGTGGATTTCACAGCCTATTGAATCATGGCCTAAGCAGCCTCAGCAACTTGAGCTCCAGGACATGGGTGAACAGCGTACCACAGTCTGCCTAGTTATACATGCTGCGGAAGACTTTATGCTACGTTTTTCCAAGCTGACACGTTTACAGAGAGTGACTTCGTATATGCTACGCTTCACAAACAACTGTAGATGCCAAGCTAAACGTCACGTTAAGTAGAATTGTTAAGTCTACGCTACACAGATGCCTAACATGTTTCAAGTTGAAGGCCAAGGGTGCTCACCAGCTGATGGGCAGACTACCTAGCTACAGGGTGACCCCTGCTAGAACATTTCTACGTTCTGCGGTTGATTACGCCGGACCGTTCTTCATAAGATACGGCTCCCCCACAGCAAAACGCAGGTCAAAGCGTACATTGCTATCTTCGTATGCTTGACTACGAAAGCAGTTCACATCGAGCTGGTTTCAGATGCCTTCATCGCCGCCCGGCGCAGATTCACATCTCGTAGAGGACTTTGCAAGGGAATATTCAGCGATAATGGGACGAACTTTGTTGGTGCTAACAACAAGCTGCGCGAGCTGCGTCTCTTGCTTCAGTCCAGCGCCCATCAGCAAGTCCTCCAAGACTATACATCATCTAATGAATTCACATGGCACTTCATCCCTCCTAGCTCCCCTCATTTTGGAGGCCTCCACGAGGCGGCTGTCAAGTCAATGAAGTTTCATTTACGAAGAGTGATGGATAGCCAAGTGCTTACTTATGAGCAGCTGTCTACAGTTCTCACCCAGATTGAGGCCTGTCTAAACTCTCGACCTCTCCTACGCCTAAGTGATGATCCTAGCGACTCATCCTATCTCTCTCCTTTACACTTTCTCATCGGGTAAAAACTCACAGCCCTCTCTTCCCCTCCTAAGGCAGAGAATGTCTCTCCTGTTGCTAAATGGCACCAGCTACAAACCTACATGCATCATATATGGCAGCGTTGGTCAGTTGACTACCTACATTCCCTGCAGCAGAGGCAGAAGTGGTCTGCGTCCAGCGAGAATATTCAAATTGATACTCTCGTCCTCCTGAAAGAAGATAATTCTCCCCCGCTCCAGTGGAAGCTGGGAATCATCTCATTAGTACATCCTGGTGACGACGGTCTAGTGCGCGTTGTGACAGTGCGTACGTCCAGCGGCGAATGCAAGCGGCCTATTGTAAAAGTGTGTCCCTTGCCCAGTCAGTAAAGTGTTATGTAAAATCTATCGATTTTAGGCGGGAGTATGTTGGCTCAAGGGCCTGTAAGTTATAAGTTTCAAATTTGCCTCTGTGGTGATTGTGCGGGCTTGTCATGCCTTCCCGCGTTACGTCACTTCCTAGCGGTGTGTGGCGCGCTAACTGGCCCCCACGCCAAGTCAGTATTGACTGAGATGCAGTAGCATACAGCTGTGTGGTTGCGCTAGCTCCCTTGTGCGGGACAGTGTCCAGCTTGTAGACTTATTACTCATCTTCTATCCACACCCATTCGCTCCTAGACATTGGGCAGCGTGTGTGCGATTCCGGGCTTCATAATGTATTTTCTATGCGAAGTACATTTGTTCCCATTGTGTTATTGGCCTAGCCGCCACGTGTACTCTTAACAAAGAAAGTCAGTGGATTGCAGTGCTAGCGCATCTAGAAGCTATTAGGCGGGAGTGGTGTATGCTCATAGCATCAGTAACTGTGTCTGACTGCATTTATAATCATCCTATGCTAAGTGTTTCTATAGTTTCAACTACGCAGAGTTCAGGATTCCTGAATATATTGTGTTGCAAAAAATCAAAGTCTAAATCCCTGATTTCAGCGTCCTACAGTCCAAGTTCTCCTTGTTAATTTAAGTTGGTTTTTAGCAAGCCTGGTCCTCCAAATCCTACTAGTTACCCTACACGCAGATTCCTACAGAGATGTAGAGTCATGGAGTTCAGTTTAGTGTCTAATAGAATGGTGAAATTAGCAATATAGATCTCGCCACAAAGTAATTACATTGGCAATTGGCATCACTGTAAGGGACTTCATACCTGGCACTCATGGTAAAAATGAAATCTTATGCAGCCAACGCGTAGAGAAGTTCGTGTGCTTCAGAGCGCTCTAGCGGTGAAGACAAGAATCACGCTTTGTCGTTGCACCTTGCCTTGCAACACCCAAGCCCTGAAAGCACGGGAGATTTACCCCGCAGTCAAGCATCTCGCACACGGGTAGCACATGCTGCTCGCCTGCAGAATGAGGCAGGAAGTCGTTGCAAATTCAAAGCAACGACCAACCCGAATGTACACGTTTAAATGATTTAAAATGGCAAAATATCTTGTGAAGCATGTTTTCGGCCAATAAGAACCTATCACAAAGGCGGTTTCGAAGTAGTTTAATAGTATAAAGTAATAAAAAATCTAAATATTCTTTACATTAAAAACTTGTCGTTGTGCAACACTGCAACATGATCAGAGGCCGCCACTGCATGAAATATAAGTTAACATAGGGAGATGATCACATCATCCAGGGAGATCTCAGCATCACCACCAAATAAGTAATTGCGAATACAATCTTTCTCAGAATGAATACTACTGTTCCTACTACCCATACTACCCCTCTGGGCTACTCATTTATGGATGTTTCATCACTTTCCACTTTGCAACTCTTGAAGGCGTATGTGCCTTCCACCCCTGTATGGGGTACACAACTCATGTCTGTCCACTTTAAATCACTGTTATTGTTATGGGATCCACCTCTTCATATTCTTTACTCATTTGTGTAGGTTTATTTTCAAAGGGATAGGTCTAAAGATCCTTTAAATATTTTAACCAATCATCTCTTTTTCCAACTTATTTAAATACTTCATTGTTTTATATGCTAATTTTTGAGCTCCACAAATGTCATATTTTTAGTTTCTTATAAATCTGTCCCAGCTCTGCTGATGTACAGGGTTAGGATTTTTAGGTGCAAATTTTATATGAAAAAAGGAAGGGAAAAGGTGCTAAAATAAGGTAAAAAAGGGGGCAAAAGGGCGCTGTTTGTACATGCTAAAGCTTCTTTCGACATCCACAGAAACCAGTGGGGCAAACTTTGTATTCACTCGGAATGGCAACTCTACACATGTGGCAAATTCCTCAACATCCGGATTTTTCTGAAGACTAGACTCAAGTTAGTCTTTAGCAAAGCCCTCTAACTGGTCCCTCACTGAAGTCAAAATATCCATTTTTTTTCCTTTTCGAGACCTTGTTCTTCGAATTGTTTGATAGCTGCAGTCAAGTACTTGTAACCATGGACACAAAATAGTTCTGTCTCCAAATTCTGTATTTTTTCCGGTAGCAGAAGTTGTTGGGCCTTGGAAATCGCACCTGCGTCTGCTGGATCCAATGAAAGCACAAAATCCTTAATCTTGTCAAAATTCTCACACAACATAACAGCACACTGAATCCATGATCCCCAGCGAGTAATGACCGGGAATTTTGGAAGGGGGAGGCCAGTGATTTCCTTGTAGGCAACAACACGACTCAGAGCTTTCTGTAGAATCTTCTGTAGATGTATTCATTTGCAATGTCGTATTCATTCCTTATGGATTCACAAACCCTGTGAAGGGCATGGACTAGGCATGTCACATGCTTTAACTTAGGGAACAAAGATTTCAATTGGTTAATTGCTGAAACCATGTATGGAGCCTGGTCTGTAACCACCAGAAGAAGTTTTTCAAATGCGATACCACTTGGCCACAGGTTTTGACAGAAGTCCATGATTGATTGCATTACTGTACTGGCGTTGGCTTTCTCCAGTTCGTACATTTTAAACAACATGGGCTTAACGTTCTCCCCTGATAGGGGAAAAACTAAAATGTTCAAAACATATCGTTCCATTGAGTCTGTAGTTTCATCCAATATGATTCCCACATCACAATCAGTCACTTTCTCCTTGATGGTTTTTATGGTTTCTTGGTAAACAGGCTCCATGTAGTTTCTTCTTATAGTACTCTCATCAGGCACTGACATCTTTGTGTATTTTTCAAGGAATCCTTTGAAAGTCGGATGGTTTACCTTATTGAGTGGAATTCCCGCTTGTGTAAGAGCAGCACATAAATCAATGTTGAATTTCTTCAAATTTTGAGTTTTCGATGAACACTGTTCAATCGCATTCCGTAATAAAGGTTGTCGCGATTTATTTGCTTGAAGTGTCTTGTTCTTTTGATGCTTAGAAGTGGAAATGTGTTGTTTGATGCGGTCTCGCTGGTGTTTTTCATCTAACAAAATTCCTGAATCGCAAATGCTACACCGTATTACAGTTCCATCTGTTTCTACGGAATCTTGTTTGAATTCCTGAGACAGAGTAAATAACCGGGCTCTGGACACCTTAGGCATTGCAAAAATACACTCATTTAATCACAGATTTGCACTCACGATCAACAGACTATTGAATGGTGAAGTCAAGAAGATGGAAGTGAGAGAAAGAGGATTTGCGTATACACAATATTTTTTTTATAATAAATTATAATTTGGTGGAATGAAATACGCAAGCTATTTGTTTCGGCAAAGTGAAAGAGGATTTGCGCGCACACACAATATTATTGTTGATGGAATGAAATATGCATTTCCATTTTAGGGGGCTATTTGTTTCGGCAAAGTGAGAGAAAGAGGGTTTGCACGCACACACATATCATTTTCTGTTGTTGCAGGTGTGCTTTCAGTCCCGCTTTTACTGGAAGTAAAATGGAATGAAACTCACAAGTCATTCATAACGCTTTATAATGATAAAATGCACTCTAGAAGAATATTGATAAGCTACAGTATATGAAAAAGGGGAAGAAAGGGGATTAAGGGCACTGTTGAGAAAAAAGGGGTAAAAGGTACCAAAGAAGGGAAAAAAGGTGCTACAAAAATGTCTCCATTCTCGACTATAGATAAAATCTCACACTGTGGTATCTTTCCGAAGAGCTTTAATTTACCCTACGAGAAAAGGTGCGCACCTAAAAATCCTAACCCTACTGATGTAATTTCCTTGTTCCTCTCTTGGCAAGAGCATATTTCTTTTATTTCATATATTTTATCAGATTTACTATTTAAATATTTTTAAATATATTTTTTTTTTTTAAGTTCTATGAGTGAACCTATTTGATTGTGCCAAAGGATAAGGACTTGTTTGTATTTATTCCGTTTTCCTTGAGCAGAACTTGTTTAAGTTCATTCCATTCCATGTTAACATCTAGAATGATTACTAATTGATGTATTGATGTACGAGGTGCATCCACAAAGTAAGTTTCCCTGGGTCTGTTTACAGAAACAAAACACAATTCCAAGAAAATATTTATTGCAACAGACAGTCAGTGTTCAGCAATTTTTCGACAAATTCACCACCGGAAATTGAAACATTTGTCTAGCCTGGCACCAACTTTTGAACACCTGTGTCGTAGAAGACTGCCGCCAGGTATTTGAACCACTGTGTGACAAACATCTCCATCTCTCTGTCATTCTCTGCCTTTTTTTGGGGGGGGGGGTCATTTCTTTAGGTGTAGGAAAAGATGGAAATTACTGGGAGCAAAGTCCGAACTTTAGGGTGAATGTTTAAATACCTCCTAGCGAACTTGCTAGGAGGTGTTTTAATATCCACCCTACAGCCTGGATTTCGCTCCCAGTGATTTCCGTGTTTTCCTACACCTAAAGAAATGACAAAGAATGACAGAGAGGCAGAGGTTTGTCACACAGTGGCTCAAATTCCTGGTGGCAGACTTCTATGACACAGGTGTTCAAAAGTTGGTGCCATGGTAAGACAAATTTTTTAATTCCAATGGTGAATATATTGAATAATAGCTGAACACTGGCTGTGTCTGTTGCAATAAATATTTCCTTTAATATTGTGTTTTGTTTCTGTAAACAGACCCAGGAAACTTACTTTGTGGATGCGCCTTGTATGTGACTATTTATGTGCTGCCAATATAATCTCCTTACACTGTCTGAACCTTAAATCTTTGTTTCTGTACACCATCACCTTTCTTGTGATATTACATGAAATTACATATTTAACCATTTTCATATTTATTTGTCCAAATGGCTTTGTTGAAACTCAGCTGAAATTCTCTGTTTTGTCACTCGCCAAATTAGTTGGATTAGGACGACAGAAAACTCTTGAAGGCAGGGCATGAAATTTCAAGTCTGAAGGCCAAACCAAGAATTTTAGTCCCTATTATTGTTACAGTATAATTATCATTATAGCAATCTGGAAATTATTAAGAACAACCTTCTTTCCCTATTTGTTCTTTACATATAAAATATTACTAGCATAGCAAATATGTAGTGATTTTAATATGAAGATGGTTTTACTTTTGTCAATAAAGTGAGGTAATATAAGAACACATTTTAACTGAACTACCCACCCCATATTTTAAAAATATATAGGTATTTACATGCTAATTCACATGTGCCTATCACATTGGTTTTTCTTGCCAAATAATAAACATAAATAGGGGGAAAATCCTTACTGCTGCATTAAATGAAGAATGCTAACTAGACAAGCCACAGAATTTTATAAAGAACTATATTCCAGTACCAGGAACAGAAATATAAGCGACCCAGTGTTCACCCTACCAGACAAGGAGGAGGACAAAGTGCTACCAATCATCAATAGTGAAATCAGAACAGCTATTAAAGAATTGAAAAATGATAAGTGCCCTGGGGAAGACGGCATCCTCAATGAGTACCTAAAAATGGGAGGGGAGGCCATTTTAACAGCAATCAACCAAGTATTCAACCTGATCTTAGAGACAGAGGAAATACCGGAAGAATGGATGAACAGTACTATCATCTTACTACACAAAAAAGGCCCGAGAGACGAGATCAATAACTACAGACCAATAAGCCTCATGTCAAACCTCTACAAAACATTTATGAAAATAATAACCAAGAGAATAACAAGATCACTAGACGAACAACAACCAAGCGAACAAGCAGGGTTCAGGAAAGGATACAGCACAGCTGACCATCTTCAGACGATAAACCAACTTCTAGAAAAAACACAAGAATTCAACATGAAGCTATACATGGGATTCGTGGACTATCATAAGGCTTTCGATTCTGTGGAGCATGAAAGCGTATGGCAGGCAATGAGCAACCAAGGCATACAGAAAACTTATATCAGACTACTTGCAAAAATATACCAGGGCAGCCAGGCGAAAGTACGCACAGAGAGAGATGGGAAGAGATTCGCATTGAACAGAGGAGTCAGACAGGGTGACCCCCTCTCACCGAAGCTGTTCTCAAGTGTGCTAGAACACCAAATCCGGAAACTGGACTGGACAAACAATCATGGCATTCAGATAGATGGAGTCACCCTATCCCATTTAAGGTTTGCAGATGATATCATTCTACTGGCAAAAACAGCACCGGAATTGCAAAGGATGCTAAATGATATAGATAGAATCAGCAGAGAGGCAGGACTGACAATGAACAAATCAAAAACAAAACTGATGACCAATGCAGAGGAAGAACCAATAAAGATCAACGATGAGCCACTAGAATATGTGCAAGAATACATTTACTTGGGACAAAATATATCACTAAAGGACAATATGGCAAAAGAAGTGAAAAGAAGAATCAGTCAGGCTTGGAAGAAATTTTGGAGCATGAAATTTATATTAATGGACAAATTCCAGAAAATAAGCTTGAAGATAGAGGTACTAGAAAAATGTGTAATACCAGTGTTACTATACGGCTGCCAGATTTGGGCACTAACATCAAAGCAGAGGAAGACACTACAGATATGCCAACGAAAAATGGAACGAAAAATCTTGTTCATCTCGACAAAAGATAGAATAAGAAATGAAGTGATAAGGAAGAAAACAGGTATGTGCGAGGTAACGCTGAGAGCAGACAGGCTGAAATGGCAATGGGGTGGACACGTAGCAAGGATGGACAGCACAAGATGGGCATATAGAGCAACCATGTGGGACCCAAGAGTTGGAAAGCGAAACGTAGGAAGGCAAAGAACCAGGTGGGCAGACGCATTCAAGAAAGTGGCAGGCGATCAATGGTCGAGGAGAGCACGAGACCGCCAGGAGTGGAAAAAGCTCACAAGTGGAATCAGTGAAGTGCGAAAAGAGTAGTGCGAAAGTGATCTATGTAGAAACTGCAAGACGACCTAACACCCTCCTTAGGAATAGCACCCCTAAGGAGCTTCCCTAGCTATCCCTGCACTGCAGGAGGCCTTGGCCCTTAATGGGATGTTACAGGCTAATTTTATTTTATTTATTTTATTTTATAATTAGACACATCCAAATATAATCATTTCTAAAAACTGTACAATTTGTTATGAGTGTAACTACCAGTTAAGTTACCTAATTACATTTATTGAACCAAGATGTTCAAAATGACCCTTTTTGGTTATTTTCTTGCAAGACAATGTTAAACTCAGAAGTTGGTAATTTTTGTTTAAGTTTTTCATAAGAACACTTTTTTCATAAGAAAAACAAAAAAGTTGTGTTTTAATAGGAAATCAAAATATTGGTGGAGTTGTCCATACTTCTAAAATGATTGTAACATGCAACATGGAAGCAGAATCACACAGTTTAGAGATTAGAATCTCATAAAATATTTCAAGCCTTTCTGGTGGTGTCTTATGCTGCTCTTGCTCAACAAATTAGTCTTCTCTTAACTAATAGGTCAACATTTAGTGGGAAAAGCCATATAACCTACACTTATTGAGACTACAACTTAGCCTACTTGATGACCAGTCAGCCTCTAATTTCTTCTGCTGCTGCATCATGAGATATAGCAGTAGGGGTTGGGGTGTACAGCAGCCAGAAGTATTTTAATGGTAGTACTAATGGATTATAATGATTAATGACAGTGGCGTCACGTGGGTAAAATATTTGGTGTTGACATGGGGCTAAAAATAGAAAAACAAAATACAGGACTTACGAATCTCACTTGTAGAGAACACATACTCTTTTTTCTTTCTGTGCAGCGAACTTCTCGATAACTTTAAAGTTGAAGTCTTTCTTCTCGCGCACTAGACGTTTCTCTATTGCCAGCATTGCAAGAGCTGCACGGTATTCACACATTAATAAACAAAATTACTTTTAAGTTCACTGGTAGAAAATGAACTAGCCTATTGAATGCATTTCCCAAATGGTTATAGTAGTGAACTATATATACTGTTCTACTCTTTAACTACTATAACTATTCTTTAAACTAGAATTATTAATATTATATACACTACTGAACTAAACAAACAATTGCGACATCACAAAGAAACTACTACTTCACGCTGTGAGAATTCCAATTGAACTGATACGGAATTCCTGTTTGGGAGAGCATGTAACTGTAAACTTCGCACCCCTTACTACAAACAGGAACAGCAGACCACCTACCACCCGCTGGTTAATCTTTGCTGGCCAGAAAAAAAAAATTATATTTTGAAGTTTTGAGCAAAACACATGGTATAGACAGGGATAGAAGACTGTGTTGCAACTTATACCTTCCAGCTGAGGGTGAAAGAGAAATCACTGTTCGGCTATGAATCAATGTACTAAAGTAAATATTATTTATTTATGAATAATTATAATAATGGCATATTGATGTAGGTAATTGTGACATAAACGACAGAATGTAGAGGAAATAAACAGCAAATCGAAGCTTCACTGTGAATTGTGACAATGCGACAACACTGTGCACACCTACATAATAAGGGAAGATGGATGGGCAGCTCGCAAGTTGGATGAGATGAAGGGGTGGTATGAAAAATACGTCGGAGAACTGTAGTGCCATAGGGCTCTGAGTTTACTGATGTTGCTGTCTTCAGTTGAAGGGGGGGGGGAAATCAGATGCGTTGCCCGATGCTGCCCTCTTATGGTCGGGTGCACGAATGACGTGTGATCCTGTCACACTTGCTAGCTGCGGAGCCCCTACTAACTTTAGGTAATGCAAAACGCAATACTAAGAGGTTCACCCCTTAGCTAGTGAACCACCTCGAGGAAGCCCGCAAAAGGGAACAAAATACACATCTTTCTATACAGCGAGACGGCAAACCATACAAGAATTATTATTTACTCAATAATACTGACAAAATTAGGTAAGATAAGAATTATTAGGGGGTTCACGTGCTCATGTGATCCTATGCAGGAGACGCCACTGATTAATGACATGGTTGAAGCTGTATTTATTTATTTGTTTATGAATCCACTTATTTCTTTAGCATGTTATTAAGATAAAATCAGTCTCAAAGTCTCCTCTTTTGCTATGCCAGTGGTGTTTATTTACTTGCTAGTCTCTATAGCATGAACAGTAAAACTCAACAAACATTTTTTAGTCTTAGAGATTTACCAGTAGAAAATAGTACAGAAAGCGTTACGTTTTTAGGGATATATCTAGATATGAAGCTGAACTGGGAACCACATGTCAATTATATTACTACTAAATTGTCTAGGGTTATATATCTTATAAGAAAACTGAAAGAATTTGTGCCAGATAACTATATAAGATCTGCATACTTTGCGTTCTTCCAAAGTATAATCTCATATGGCATATTACTTTGGGGAAATAGTGTCCATATTCAATGCATTCTGATACAGCAAAAGAAGGTAGTTAGGGTAATAACAAACTCACACAAACTAGAACATTGTAGACCTTTGTTTACTAAATTACGTTGTCTTACCATAGTTAATCTTTATATTTGAATAAAAACACTTTCTTAACGCACTTTATTTTACCTTAGTAAACTTCTGGACGGCCGTTTCGCAGGTGGTGTTCCTGCATCATCAGCAGAGTGCCAACTGAGGTCTCTGGAGCAGGTGTTTGTGAGGGTGTCTGTTATGGTGGGGGTGTAGTGGAGGTGGGGGTAGGTGATGGGGGTTTGGTTTGACTGCCTGTGTGTATTAATGTGTCAAATAGTGTGTGTGATCTGAAATTGAGTTGGTTATTTAAAACTGATGTTGGGTGTGATTTTGTGTGTTTGTAGATTTCAAATTGTTCCAATGTGTTTAATTTCTTGCTTTTGTGTGTGAAGTGTAGTATTTCCATGTCTGTGTTTATGTTTTCGTAATTGTGGTCTGTTGTGATGATGTGTTCTGCAAAATTTGATTTGTTTTGTGCTTGGTGGATGGCTTTGATGTGCTCTTTGTATCTGGTTCGAAATGATCTGCCTGTTTGGCCTATGTAGAAACTGGGGCAGTCTTGACATTTGAGTTTGTATATACCAGTTGAGTTAAATTTGTCTGTGTGTGTGTGTGTTTGTTTGTGAGGTGTTTTTTCAGGGTGTTGTTTGTTCTGTATGCAATTTTGTATTTCAGTTTTTTGAAAGAGGCAGTGACTTTGTACATTTTATTATTTTGGTATGAATTTATCTTTTTGTGTTTGTTGGGGGTTTCGTGTGTGTCTTTTTCGTTCTGCTTTTTTGACCATTGAATTTATCATTTCGGGGTTGTAACCATTTTGTTGCGCTAGATATTTGATTGTGTCCAGTTCTTGGTAGTAGTCAGTTTTTTCCATTGGTACACTTATTAATCTGTGGATCATGGAGTGGAAAGCTGCATGTTTGTGTTGCATAGGGTGGTTTGATGTGTTATGTATGAGAGTTGTAAACACACACACACAGACAAATTTAACTCAACTGGTATATACAAACTCAAATGTCAAGACTGCCCCAGTTTCTACATAGGCCAAACAGGCAGATCATTTCGAACCAGATACAAAGAGCACATCAAAGCCATCCACCAAGCACAAAACAAATCAAATTTTGCAGAACACATCATCACAACAGACCACAATTACGAAAACATAAACACAGACATGGAAATACTACACTTCACACACAAAAGCAAGAAATTAAACACATTGGAACAATTTGAAATCTACAAACACACAAAATCACACCCAACATCAGTTTTAAATAACCAACTCAATTTCAGATCACACACACTACTTGACACATTAATACACACAGGCAATCAAACCAAACCCCCATCACCTACCCCCACCTCCACTACACCCCCACCATAACAGACACCCTCACAAACACCTGCTCCAGAGACCTCAGTTGGCACTCTGCTGATGATGCAGGAACACCACCTGCGAAACGGCCGTCCAGAAGTTTACTAAGGTAAAATAAAGTGCGTTAAGAAAGTGTTTTTATTCAAATATTTGTACACAACGCTAAAGTCGGACACAAGAATGAATTAATCTTTATATTTATAATGTACTGCTTTATACAAAAAACAATCTGTCATGCCATAACTTAAAAAAAGATATACATAATTATAATACCAGACAGAGTAAGAAAATAAATATACCATTTCATAGATTACATAAGTCGTCAAATAGTTATGAAATGTTAGGTCAAAGAATGTTTAATACACTACCATCACAGCTTGCTGAATTGCCTATAAATCTATTCAAATGCAAGGTGTATACCTACCTGGTTAACAACCCTTTCTACTGTGTCTGAATTTTTTTAGTGTAATATAGTTTAATGGTACTACGAATACAGGTTTTAAAATGTACATAGTGGGTTAAGTCTAGATTGTGGTCCTGACTTTGTCTAGTAACAAAGGGGTTTAACGACAATAAAATTCTTATTTATTTATTTATTTAATTTATCAAATATAAGTTATTCTTAAAAAATTCTTGTTGACAACCCATTTTATACTGTTAATGAATATTTCGAATATGACTTTAAGAATTTATAGTTAGTAATAGTTAGTAAATGTACAAGAAACTTAATACAATAATTTCGCTTATATTGTAAAATTGGTTGTGAATTATGTATATAATTCGTGTTGTAATTTATGTATGTAATCTTTGTACTCCTGACTTTGTCTATTACCTAAATGGTTTAATGAAAGAGAAAATAAAATTATTATTATTATTATTATTATTATTATTATTATTACTGTAGGCTTCAGTTTAGTACATGCCCTTTTATTCAACTTTATTGATTTTGAAATCAGGTGAAATAGCAGTGAAGAGCCTTGGTAAGTAATATTCCATCCAACATTTGCCTTTGTGACTGTGGAAGGCATTAAAACATCCTAGACAAATTAGCTAACCATAGGATTTGAACACAGGAATTCTGAACAACTTTTAGGCCTTTGTGGTCAGCACACTGGTAATACCGAAGTTTTGTATTATCTGGGTCTAATAACTGGGAACCTGTAATCAATTTCCAAATATTTTTTGGGATATGTTTCCATTGTAATTGCTATTCTCATCAGGACAAGTGTGTTATCTAACATACCTGTATGGCTATGTGAAATTGGGTCCTCTGCAAAGAGAAGAAAGTTGCAGAATATTACAAAATATGTAACAAAGAGGCGGGGGTAAGGATGCTGGAAATAGTATCGAAGATCTCTTTTGTCCAGTAGTTGCAATTCTGATGAGGTTGGATGGAGCATGAGTAGACCTGCTGTACCAGGGCATGAGGCTGCTACTGTACAATGCCCTGCTGGCAGGTGTGCCTGGTGAAGATGTTCCACAGCCAACATCACACTGCGTCTCCTCTGTACAGCTTCACTTTCTTCCCAGCTGCTGGCTTTCTTTGCCACATATATATCAAATGGTTGCTGTAACATGAAATTTTGTGAATTGTATGTGCAGAAAATGCAATGATCCTAATCTTCAAAAGAATTCAGATGAGGATCATCCATTCAAATTGTGAAAAGCCCACCTGTTAATTTTAAGCAGATTCACATGCTGTGAGATTTTCTGTTGCAAATTGTATTTTTTTCAACATTTAAATTGAGCCTGAACTATGAGTTTGAAATTTTCCAGTTCAAAATTTGAGCAGTCTAGCATTTGGTATGAAACAAACAGTAGTATGACCATCTGCAGACATCTTCAGAGAATACAGATAATAATAATAATAATATATTTATTCACCGTAAATTTCTATACAGAAATATTGGCTTCGTCAGGGAACTAAATCTAAATCTAATAGCTAACAATTCTTATAACTAACTGTAACTAATACAGAGTGAAGGCAAGATTAATTACAATATTAGGGTTATATCATATAACTCAGTAACTAAGGTAAGATGTTACACTTATCTAGTTAATGAGTTCCAGGTTCAGGAATTCATCAACAGTATACGGCATATGATGCAGGAGCATTTTTTTAACTGCCTTTTTGAATTGACTTGGTTGATAGGTTTTTAGCTTATCTGAGATTTTGTTATATAAAATTATGCCCCTGTGGAAAATACTCTTAAGACTGCATGCAATTCTATGAGTAGATAGGTGGATGTGCTCTGATGTTCTTGTGTGATGTGCGTGGTAGTCAGAATTCAGTTTAAAGCTTTCTTTGTTTTTGTGAATGAAAGTGACAGATTCTAATATATATACACAAGGGAGCGGTAAAATATGTAGTTCTTTAAATATAGTTTTACTTTCGGATCTAGGGGTAGGCCTACTTGTTTCATAATTTTTATTGATTTCTTCTGGAGAATGAATAAATCCAGGGATTTACTAGACATGCCCCATACAGCAATGCCATATTGGATTTGGGAGTGAATGAAGGCAAAATACATTGTTCTCAAAACTACTAATGAGGTTATTTTTCTAAGAATTCTCAGTGCATATATATGACGACTAACTTTGGCTATAATCTTTTCAACATGAACGTTCCAGGATAACGTCGAGTCAATCCAGATACCCAGGAATTTTGTGCATTGAACTTCAGTAACATTTTGATTTAGAACCTGGATCTGAATTGGGATTTGAGATTTAAGATGGTTGAACATTATAAAGACAGTTTTACTGACATTAAGCTGCAATTTGTTGTCTTCTAGCCAGTGCTGGAGACAAACGTTGTTAGCATTAACGTTGCTCTGAAGTTCAGAACTATTTTTGTGAGAGACTAGCATATTGGTGTCGTCTGCAAATAGAACAGCCTTTGAGAAGGGTAAATGTTCAGGGAGGTCATTGATGAAAACTAAAAAGAGTATTGGTCCTAGAATTGAGCCCTGGGAGACACCTTGCTTTATATAGGAAACTGAGGAGCAAGTCGAGTCTATCTCTACAAATTGTTGACGAACCAGTTTCCTGCTAGTCCTCTGATGCCATATGAGGCCAACTTTGCAAGTAACAGATCATGACTGACTGTATCAAAGGCTTTTTTAAGATCAATGAACAGTTCTAGACTTAGTTCTTTGTTGTTTCTTGCTAGTAGAAGATTTTCAATAAAGTATAAAAGGGCATCGACTGTCGTCTGACCTTTACGGAAACCAAACTGATGTTTAGAGAAGATATTTAGTGATTCAAAAAAAGGAACAATTCTGTTATACATTATTTTTTCTATGACTCTCGAGAAGCCTGACAGCAGTGATATTGGTCTATAGTTCTCTTTACTACTCTGGTCCCCCTTTTTGAATATCGGTAGGATTTTTGCAATTTTGAGGCTTATTGGGAAAATTCCAGATGAAAAGGAGCCGTTAATAATGTTTGCAAGGGGTAGTGAAATTTGAGAAGCAAAAGTTCTTATAACGAGATCTTGTATGCCGTCCGGACCACATGAAAATTTATTTTTGAGAGATTTTATTGTTTTGAAAACTTCACTTTCATCGACAGGGGAAAGGAAAATAGTTTTGATGATATTAGCTGAGGGCTTGCAGTTGGAGGCTGTAGTTGGTGCATTAGTAGGATTAGCTTCAATGATAGAGAAGTAGTTGCTGAATATATCAACAATTTTTACAGGTTCAGTTACAATGTCATTACCTACCTTCACTTGAATATTTTGATGATTTATGTATAGCGTAGAGCTTTATCACTGGTACTCACTACTAAATTGCGGTATTTTGTTACCTGTTGGAGCGCTTTCAACCGCATGGAGCAGCCATCTTCAGCAACTGACTTCTGTGGTGTTGTTGTTGTTGGGAAGACATTTCTGGATAACTGTATCGTACAGCGCGTGCGATTTGAATTGTACCTGTTCGTTTAGGATGTTGGTGTTGTCTTGTGTGGTGTGTCTGTATATTTCATATTGTTCGAGTGTGTTACCTTTGTGGTTAATGTGTAGGATTTCCATGTCTGTATTGATGTCTGCGTATTCGTGTCCTGTGGTTATTATATGGTTTGCATAGGCGGAGTCTGTGTTTTGTTTGAGAGCTCGTATGTGTTCTGTGTATCATGTTTTGAAAGAATAAAAGTTAAAAACGAAAGATAAAAGAATGATTACCAGTGGATGCAGTATCTTAACATGACGTTTCGACCCTCTCCTTCGGGTCTTCATCAGATGACTGAGCAGGACTTGGAAACGAAGACGCCTCACCACCCCTCCACTGGAGTGCGTTGTTACCCATGAAGCTCGTGTTCCTACCATGTTTGCAAATCCATTCCCAGGGCACACCATATTCACGCTGTTCGACCTCACATGTAGGGGGCGGTGGAAATTTAAAACTCCATTTCTCTTTTACAGATCTGATTAAAGCCAACCAGTCCTCTCCAATATCCCCTTCATATCTATTCATACACAAATTCTTATTACCAATGATGTTCCATGCTTCGAACACTTTCCTCACCGTTTCATCCCTCTCCACCCGCAACAGTTCCACATCCCCAATTTTATGTTTTGTTTCAATCATATGTTGGGCCAGTCCCGTAGATGCTCTCCCATATTTAATGTCCCTCTCATGTTCTTTTAACCTTATCTTCACGCTCCTTCCCGTTTCTCCCACATAACCTTTCTCACAATTTTCACATTTTACGGAGTAGACACCAGGTAGGTCCAACCTATCTTTCTGTTTACCCAACCGCTTGTACTGAGAAAACATTTTTTCAATTGTCTTTTTTGTCCTGATTTGACCCCCGCGTATAGGACAAAAAAGACAATTGAAAAAATGTTTTCTCAGTACAAGCGGTTGGGTAAACAGAAAGATAGGTTGGACCTACCTGGTGTCTACTCCGTAAAATGTGAAAATTGTGAGAAAGTTTATGTGGGAGAAACGGGAAGGAGCGTGAAGATAAGGTTAAAAGAACATGAGAGGGACATTAAATATGGGAGAGCATCTACGGGACTGGCCCAACATATGATTGAAACAAAACATAAAATTGGGGATGTGGAACTGTTGCGGGTGGAGAGGGATGAAACGGTGAGGAAAGTGTTCGAAGCATGGAACATCATTGGTAATAAGAATTTGTGTATGAATAGATATGAAGGGGATATTGGAGAGGACTGGTTGGCTTTAATCAGATCTGTAAAAGAGAAATGGAGTTTTAAATTTCCACCGCCCCCCACATGTGAGGTCGAACAGCGTGAATATGGTGTGCCCTGGGAATGGATTTGCAAACATGGTAGGAACACGAGCTTCATGGGTAACAACGCACTCCAGTGGAGGGGTGGTGAGGCGTCTTCGTTTCCAAGTCCTGCTCAGTCATCTGATGAAGACCCGAAGGAGAGGGTCGAAACGTCATGTTAAGATACTGCATCCACTGGTAATCATTCTTTTATCTTTCGTTTTTAACTTTTATTCTTGTGACGTACAGTGGAAAACCGGACCATTATGCATAGCATGTTTTGAAACTTCGGCCTGTTTGTCCTATGTAGAATTTTAGAAGATTATCGCTACAGAATGGACAAAACTCAAGGACATATTCAACCTCATTATAATAACCTAACGTCTATACAAAATCTACTTTCTTTGAAAAATTTTAACCAAATTTTAAACACCGATAATTGATAACTAGAAAAATTTAACAATGTGAACAAACTAACCCTTCTCATTTCAATCGCTATTATCTATTCTCTATCATTCCTGTATGCTTTCCTTTTCATCCCATATTTGTATGTTCTCGATACCAATCTAAATCCTTTGGACGATATTTACAAAAGCTTACACATAAGTTTAGATCTCTACAATCATTAAACAATTCTAGGTGAGATTATAATTCTATAAAAAACACTAAGTTGGTTTTATTGTCTATAAGATTGTTTAAAGTTTTGAGAACAGGTGCTCTAAATGCATGTGAACCTACTCTGTGTAACTGTTACACATGCTTGGTTCAAGTTCAAAAGTTTGCTAAAGATGGTGAAAAGTTTGCTAAAGATGGCGCCGGTTGCTGGTAATGCATGCAGATGCTCGTCAAAAACGTGTGGTGATAGAGATACTGAGCCAACTGCCGGTAAGATACACAATGAAAATGAATCTTCAAGTAGTATTCTTGATAGGGAATTAAAAAAAATTGTAAAAAAGAACACGCTGGCTGATAAAAAATACGAAAGTTTTGATCGGAGTGTGGATACGGAAGAACATAACAGACGCACATCGGAAATGGAAACTATAAAGTCACTGCAAACAATCATCGAAATCATGAGGAAGGATATGTGTGGAGCAGAAGATGAAATACAAAGGCTAAAAGCAGAAAACTCATCTCTAAACCATCAGCTGTCAGTAATACAATGGGAAAAACAGAAGACACGAGGGAAGGAATGGCCTATGGTGAACAAGCAAGATGGCGGCTTGGAAACGAACAATTATTACTCTGTCTTAGAAGATTACCCAGAAGAAGACAGGGAGACCACGACAGCTCCACAAAGGGTGGATAAAGTGAGAAGGCAGAAGCAAAACGTGATCACTAGGAAGAACAACAACTTGACAGGCAAAAGCAAAATCTACATCTACAGTGATAGCCATGGACGTGGCCTCTCAGAAAAACTTGGAGATATATCCAAGGAATGGGATGTGATTGGACATGTAAAACCAGGAGCGAGTACATCAGCTGTTCTAAAAAATGCTGGAGGAGGATGTAGTGACATGTCACAAAATGATTGTGTAATACTGTGTACTGGTACTAATGATTTGGCAAGAAATTTGGAAGGATCCAGTGGTGTAGTATCTAATCTAAAATCAACATTAGGGGAACTAACAAATACTAATGCACTGGTGTTGGAAATTCCTCATAGATACGACCTCCCATTCTTCTCAGCAGTTAACAGAGACATACTGAATACTAACATGAAAATTAGAAACCTATGTAAACATTTTCAAAGAGTGCGTTCTGTAAATATAAATGACAATATAGGTAGGAATATGTTCACTAGACACGGTATGCACCTTAACGGTGAAGGCAAGAAATGGCTTGCCAATGAGGTAAGTCTGCACTTAAACCAAATAATAACTAAAGCCCCAACTATTCCATTACAATACATCATAGAAAAGGGAAACTAATAAAAGGCACCACTGAAGATAGCGTAGGAAGGTGCCCCATAGAATGCTATGATGAGGAGAAACTCACTATAGGCCCACACACTGGTAATAACAATAGAAATCCCAAAGATTGTAATAAAATTAAAAGGGATATCCAATCAGGAAACAGAGTTTTTAGGATAATACATCAGAATATCCAATACTTATCGAAGAAGACCGAGGCACTCAGCATATTCTTAGATGAGATACAAGCTGATATGGTAGTCATCACCGAACATGGTCTGCGGGCTGAAGAATTAGAACTAAGTAAACTAACCAAATATAATCTGATCAATTCACGCAGTAGAAGAGTACACAAAGGGGGGGGGGGGGTGTTGCAATCTTTACTAAAGATGGTGTGGAGACCAAAACAATAAAAGGTTTAGAGGATTATAACACTGAGATGGTTTTTGAAGTTGCTGGAACAAACATTAAACTAAAGAACATAAATATAACAATATTCGGTATATATAGATCACCTGGCTCCAATGTAACTCAATTTCTATCACAGTTAGAAAAACTATTAAGCAGATACTCTCAGGATAACAACAAAATAATTTTATTAGGAGATTTCAATATTAATCTAGATAATAATTCTATAGATTATAAAATAATGAGTGACATATTTAATACTTTCAATATCAGAGATACCATTTTTGTCCCCACCAGAGTTACTGCTCAATCCGCTACAATAATAGATCACATTGTAACCAATCTAGCAAATGAATGGTATGACACTGGTATAACTGATAACTACTTATCCGATCACAATGCACAGTATATAAATATAATGACTATGAACTCAATGGAAGCGAGAACGGAAGTGAAAGAGTTTAGAGATATGTCTGCAGAGAATAGGGATAGACTTAAAGAATCATTAAGGGAGGAAACATGGGATGTAATATACATGGGAACCGATATAAATGAAAAATGGGTAAATTTCTATAATACATTCAACTATCATCTGAACTTAAACTGTCCAGTAAGAAAAAAGAAAATAAAAACTAACCATACCGAACATAAAATTCATCTTCCAGCAAATGTTATTCAGCTGAAAAATAAAATGAAAGACATGTATTTATTTCATAAATCAACAGGGTGGGAGTACTTTAAAAATAAATATAAGATCAGCAAAAAAGAATACTTCATGGCTTTAAACAAATGTAGAGCAGAACAATAAAATAATCAAATTACAAACTCCAATAACATCACAAAGACTGCTTGGAATATAATTAATAATGTGAAGAAAAAGAATCAACAAGTAGAAAACATTGAACTAACGATAAATGGAAGGAATGTAAGTGAGTCAATGGAATTGAGCAACACATTTAATAACTTCTTTATAAATGTGGCAGAATCATTAACAGGTCAGGGTAGTATGAACCCATATCCAACTAACAACACTCTTTACACAAATAAATCAATATACATGTACAACACATCAAATGAAGAGATAATGAGTATTATCAGAAATCTTAAAAACAAAAACTCTTGTGGATGGGATAGTATTTCTCCTATTTTACTCAAACATTGTGCGGAAGAGATGATTTACCCATTAGTTTATCTAATAAATGAGTCAATAAACAGGGGCATATTTCCTGATTGTCTGAAAATTAGCTTGGTTAGACCGGTATTTAAGAAAAATGACAAGAAAGATATAAATAATTACCGACCCATTTCATTAACCTCCACACTAGGGAAAATATTGGAGAAGGTAATAGCCAAACGAATAACAAATTTTTTGGATGCAAATCATTTAATCAACTCCAGTCAACATGGATTCAGAGGTGGACATTCAACAATCACTGCAGCAGTGGAATATATACACAATGTTGTGAATCAGTTAGAAAATAAGGATAAAGTAATAAGTATATTTTTAGACCTATCAAAGGCGTTTGACTGTGTTAAACATAAACTACTACTAGAAAAAATTGAAAAATATGGTATCAGAGGAATAAGTAATAACCTAATAAAATCATACCTTGACAACAGAGTACAATATACAGAAGTAACCCACAAAGTTGAGAATTCAACAAGCAAAATTAGATCGGAGGCGAACATAGTTAAAACTGGGGTACCACAAGGTACAGTGTTAGGTCCCTTACTTTTCATCCTATATATCAACGACATAATAGAACTAAATGATAGCAAAATAATATCATATGCAGATGATACAACTATTACCAGTTGGAACAAATGTGATATCCTATTAGAAAGAAATGCTTCCATAGGTGCCAATACTTTATCCGAGTACTTTAAAGCCAACTACCTAATTAATAATATAAACAAAACTAGCATAATAAAATATAAATTCCCACACAATGTAACAGAAAATAATCTCAGATTGCAGACACACAGTGGATATATAGAAGAAAGCGAAAGTCACCTATTTCTGGGGATATACCTAGACAATCAGTTATCATGGAAAGCACATGTTGAATATGTATGTAAAAGAATCAGTAAGGGTTCATACCAGATAAAATGCCTGGCACCAATGTTAGAGAAAAAAGTACTGAAAATGGCATATTATGGAATAATATACCCACACTTAATATATGGGATTGAACTTTGGGGGGCATGTTGCTACACGTACATGAAAAGAATATTAATCCTACAGAAAAGATGCATGCGATTAATGTACAGGATAAATGTGAGAACATCATGCAGAGACACATTTATTCAGGAAAGTATTTTAACTGTTTTTTCACTATACATATACAAATTAGTTTTACTAGTGAGAAGCAGACCTGAACTATCCCAAACAAATACTCAATTACACCGTTATGAAACAAGAACAAATCTAAACCTGCACAGAATAAATTTTAACACTAGAGCGGCTGAGAAAGATCCCTATCTTAAAGGAATAATATTCTACAATAAACTACCTAAACATATAAAAGAAATGACTGGAAAGAAATTCAAAAACCATCTCAAGCAATACCTCTGCAATCTAGCACTGTACAGAATAGAAGACTACTAGTTCTTAACATAATAATCAAATTAGCTAAAAAATTGTGTACTGTATGTGTGTGTAACCTTTCATTTATTAATGTTACTCCTTTCATTTCATTTATTAATATTAATGTTATACCTTTCATTTATTAATGTTACTCCTTTCATTCATTTATTAATGCTACTTAACAATATCTGTACCTAACAATTTTTGTATATAACTTGACCTATGTATATATAATTATAATGTGTACAATATAATATGTAATAATGTCCATATGGACAAGATTTGTATTGTTACTTTTAGAAGTATTGATGTGAAATAATGACAACATGTATATATAATTTGTAAGATGTATCCTGATGGTAGATGTTAAACTGTATGTAATTGTATGTAATTATATGGAATTGACAATGTCCGAAAGACTAATTGTGGTCTACATGGACGGCTAATAAATATTATTATTATTATTATTATTAAGTGAGTTTAAAGGAAGCAAAAGGAGAAAAGTCTGCAGTAAGTTCCTTTACTAGCACACTGCTGTGCAGTAATTGCTCGTCAGGCCCAGCAGTTTCTCTAGGTCCTGCCAAACCCACTAAGTTATCAAAGGCTTATGGCTCATAGTGATGATATTTCAGGCAGCCACAGCAATGCAAGCCTGCTCTATCGCCAAGCAAGTTAAATGCTCTGGCTGGTTGAAGAATTATAAAGGGGCAAGCAAGCTAAAATCAGAATCTGTACACTTCTACTAAATACACAGAAAGTATAATTTAATGCATTTCCTTGTCATTATATTATAAAATAAGTGCAATGAAGAAAGTAATAAATTATAAAGGTTGTTTCAAAGAGAGCGCCAGTTGTAATACAGTGTATCAAATTATGAAATTGAACTTATTCACAAGTTTGCAAATTGTTGATTCACTCTAGAATCATACTAATTTATGTTACATTTGTCACATTACTTTCTCTGTATTCATAAAAGTTTTCACAATTAACATATGCTGCTTAGTTGTTGAGCTCCATGGTGACACATAACATGAAGAAGTGCAAATACAGCAGAATGAAACAACACTAGGGATGTTGACATATATTGACATGATACAAACCAGAATAACCGAAAACAACTGAGTGGTGAGGGAGTCGAAACCAGCATGCTTTTTGCAACACCCTTTGAAATTTAGATGGATAAAATTACTCTTATAAGAAAAGCTAATTTAAAAAGAAATAGTTTCATTTATGGAAGGGATATCATTTTAACACCTCCTACTATCTGTTTATATTGTGATAATGAGTGAAAGTTACTTACGGACATTCTTCGATCTCCAGCACAGAAGCTGAATTGTTGGTGATATTTGTGTAATCTTGCTCTTGTAGTTATCCTTCCACCACCAATGGAAGCAGTTTCCATCACTACAGAAGTAGATGTAGCGGAGTTAGGGATGGCAGCAGAACCACTGCAAGGTTTTGTTTTGCCATGAACATTAGTTGCAGGTTGCAATAACTCCAGTTCCATCCCATCTTTTGTATAATCATCATCACATTTATCATCATCATCATCATTAAAATAGTTCTTGTAACTTGAACCAGTTTTATCTGTTTCTTTTTCACTATTTTCTTCTGTGAACACATGATGCCAGATTGCACTTTGGTCTCCCCCACTATCATTATTATTGATATTCATACTTATCTTGTTCTTTTCTCCAGAAGGCATCCGTCTATACCAGGGTTTCATTGGATTTCTTTTCTCTTCATCCACATTGGAGATACTTGCCATTCTGTGAAGAGGTTTGTGGGAAATGGTACGAGGGCTGATTTTGTGCAACCTGGGAGACTGAGGTGGTGAAGGTCCAAGGGAACAAGTGGTGGCAGTGTGGCGAGATCCTGTGCAGGATTTGTGAGAAACTGGAGACATTATGTTTGGTTTGTGAGATATATCACATGTAGGAAGTGGACATACAACATCTTCATACAATGAAGCACCATTCCCACCATCCACTAGGGATACACTATGACTCTTACCATCATCTAAAACACATCCACTTTGATCATCTTCAAGTTCGCTAGGGTTGGGTTCATCAAGAAGTGAAGCACTGCGATTGTCTGTGTAACTTCCACATTGTTGTGCTGTGTTGTCTACAGCAACTAATAGTGAATCTCTTGTGCACTCATTTGGCAATGAACTCCTGGTGCTGCCACCATCTATGAGGGACGGACTTCTTGTACTCCCATCTATGTAAGCCATTTGTTGGGATACACGGTTCCAGAAGTCAACCATGTTTGAAGTTGTCAGTGCCAGTGCTGAGGTTGTTTTGCAACTGGCATTGCTGTTGCTGCGTTCCTTTGGTAATGCTGATGAAGGTGTGCTGCTACCATTATGGTGGCTCCAATTGTTTAAAGAAAGCAGAGATTTTCTTACAAAGGAAGATGAGGCCATAATTACTCTGATAGAGGTTCCGTAATTAAAAAATCACTAATTTATTTATTTAAGTGCTTGCACTGATTTCCCTGCATGTATATATACACCAGTATGTATAGCAACACTGGTTTTCTTGAACAATTAACTCACTTCTATTTAGTAATGATAAAATACAACTGTTAATGGAACACAATTTTGTCTAGTGTATCTTCAGGAATGCATTAATTTAATTCAATTATAATACACCTTCACAAAGTAAAGGATTTATATAGAATGTATATTACAATATATTCACAATACAAAATTATGCTTTATGTGGTAATATAAACATATCTTTTTTCTTTCCAACTACTTTATGGATGGTATTAAATAATGGCTGGTGATTATGACAAAAATTAGTTTATGAGTTTTGTTTTTAAATTCGAATTACTTAGCCAATGCCTGTGGCAAAAAAGGCAAGGCAAAATGGAGATATATTTCCTTTCATTGTTATAATAATGGTGTTTTGAATTCTTCTGTTTGATTCCAAAAAGATTTTCTTCTTCTGCTGATAAAATTTGTCTTTCTCATGGTGAGTGAGGAAGGAGGATTGTTGGTTGGTGCATTAGAGGATGCCAATCCAAGGTAGCAGAATATGACTGATGCCTCCATTATACCATTCTACCTGTAATAATAAATACAATATTATCGATACGGTTATAGCATTTTCTTTTAAGGAAAAATAAACTAAAAATTCGTTCTAATTTACTTCATGTAGATTGAAAGAAAATACATTTTCTTAATATAATCCACTATTAGAATTATTTTATACTTTCTTATTTCGTCACCAAATGCATGTGTTTATTATAACATGGTGGCATTCGTGACATTACGTATGACTGGTGTCCAATTCTTTCCTGCCTGACTAAATAAACTTAGCAGCATTCTGTCTAGTGTTGAATTTTGTAATTTCATTTCTGTGTACATGATGATATATTGTTGTGTTTTGGGGAATACAAACTCATTGTGGAGGAGTGATAAAACAATAAAAACATTAACAGGAGGAAAACATTGCTCCTAGTGTAGCCTATACAGAACGGTTTTTCCACAGCATTTTGCCATCACCACTTTTATATGGGAAATCTGAGACACCACCAATGAAGGTAAGGAATCAATAATACTTACGGAAGAAGGAAATAACAGAGTTGTTGCATGATTCAAATAATAGTGTAGGGCCTATCAGTATCGGTTGAAACATGCCAGAAATTGCAAGAGTTAAGGTTACAGCAGACATTTCCTGCTACAAAAAATTCACACGGGTTTTCCATTCATGCCACTATTTGTCACTATAATTTATAAATGTTCGTGTAATTTTGTTTGTCTCAGTGAGCATACAAGGAATATTTCGTGTAATTTTGACACTTGGATGCAGTTGTATACTGCTGAGAGCGCCATATTTGTTTTCCACCATCATTTGTCTTTCATTTGTCAAATTAACACTTGGCGGTGCTGCGATTCATACAGTGTTACCATATTGCTACAAATTATACTAAAATCTGTCCGTCTCGTGGATTTCTAGTGAATTATAAATTTCGCCATTTCATATGTTTGGGGTTCAGAAATTCTATACGAATTCATAAAGCCGACGGTGAAATAGCATTCAGTAAATGAATACAGAAACTTTTATACGTTCGTTCACGAGTTTTCCATAATTACATCTTAACATAAAGCATCTTAAACATTCCCAAATATCACTAAAACTGCTGATGGAAAATCAGGGACTCATATGTTACAATAACACGTGCGCTTAACTTAACTTCACTTGTTCATATGTCATTTCAATATATCGACTGTTTGGCCAGACAATTAAGGGATATCCTTTCTTTGTTTGTTAGTAACTTTCATTAACTATTTCATGGCAAACCCACCATGAGGTAAACAATCAGTTTTCATTGGCCAAACGTAACCTCGCGACGAAAATCTAATCGAATCAGAATTAAGATTACATAATTTGCTTATGTTACATCAATTGTGCAATTAACGCATATAAAAATTGCCTGGGGCAATTCCCGCTTGCCAGTAGCCATTAATTCGTGTTAAGAATTGCACGGAAGTTTGCGTCGCTGCTTTGCGATCAAACACATAAAACATGGGGTGCTAGTTAGTTTCACTTGTGTCTACGGAAAAACGATGAGGAGCCGCTACCACTGTCGGCAGCACTGTGCTGTAACTTCACTTTTTGCATCTTGGGTGCAAATTCGAATGTTAGATCTTCAACACAAGCACGTGTTCGGCCGCTCTTGAAGCACACACGCTACTTTCTCTACCTTTATAAAAATTGCCATTTTCTCTCGTATTATTCTACATTTTGAAAAACTAACAGAACGTTCTCTACCATAAGAATTTAAATTCCTATTTCCAGTTTTTTGTAAACTCGCATAACTCTCTACCTTAAGGATTGAAATTACAATTTTTTTACGTCTTAATCCATCTCTGGGAACTCTCACACAACTTTCTGAACCCTAATATTTTTTTTATTCTTCTTTACTGTGCTTTTACCGACCCCGGAGTAACCAAGAATCGGCTTTAAAAATTTGTAAAGATTATACTTTACACAAGAGAATTCGTCTTATTTTTCCTCTTGGAACTCACACAACGTTCTGTTTCTTAAAAATTGAAATAACTATTTTCCCGTGTCTTGTTTCGCCTCTTAGAACACACACACAACTTCCTCTAACTCAAGCAATGGAATTACTATTTTCTTCCGACTTATTCCATACCTGGGAACTCTTGCATGACTTCAATATTCTTATATGCGTTATTCTCTAGAGGTAATATTATGTACTCTGTTGATAAGTTTTATAATCTAAGTGTCCTTTAATATTTCTTATGACGGTGCTAGACATATTTTATGTCTTGGTCAAATTATAGTATCCTGCATTGTCTGTGATGTGTCAGAAAAAAATGCCTTTTCAATAACTTCCGAGGTCTACTTATCACTATGTGGTACAGTGTCTTGAAATAGCTGCCGGTTATGCCAGTCCGGGACACGACGAGTCCATAGGTGGTGGATAATGGAATGGACCTTCATGAAAAGGGTTAGGGGAACTCCCCGAACCAAAACCGGCATAAACATCAAATTTTTATAGAAAATACTTTTATATTGTTTTACATCAAATTGTTATTTCCTGGATAAAGATGTGGATTTCATAACCATAGTCCCATGCATCTACTTTACATCCTGGTCCATTAAAAAAAAGTACAAATCTGGTTAGACAAAAATGTAAATTATCTCTTTAGTTTTTAAATATGATAAAATAGGCTTGGTATATGTGGAGCAATACATAAATTTGGTTACATTTATTTACTCGTAAATATAATCTTGTTATAAGTTATACATTATTGTGTAGAGAAAATATTATAAAGAGTTAAGATGATTTTTAAAGAAGAAAGAACTAATGCCAGATATAGTTTAATATTTTAAATTTCCTTAACTGCAAATGAGAGTTCCATGTCATTTACTTTGTTACTATTCTGTAGATTATGGTGAATGGTGAATGATTCATGTCACAGCAATCAATATTTGAAGCTGAATATTTACAGATAACGTTATACATTTATAACATATAAATTTGTCATCTAAAAATCTGATATGAAATTGATATTACTTCCTCTGTCCAAATATTAAGAGAGTTTCTTAGCATAATATAATTGTTATGTATGACATTATTTTCATGTAAATTGGTTGTAAATATGAAGAGAATATTTTTACCACTCACATCTCATTCTCAAAGCATACATAACCCAAATGAAATATTATTAATGTACTCTCGTAACTTTCTTTACCTTAAGCATGGGAATACATCTTTCTCACTTCATATTCTGATATAGAATAAGCCATATTGCAAAGAGCGCGTATTCAGAGTGGGTGTCTTATAAGTTAACTACCCTTCATATAATTTGTCCTAAAAATGTTTCAAATCAAAGTTTTACCTATTAGTATAAACACACTATGTGTAAAATTTAAGCAAAATCATTGAAATCGTTTCCGAAAAATTGCGAAAAACGAAAATTTCTTCAAGGAAAGTCCCCTTAAAAATAAGAAAAACGTGATGCAATTTTCGTGTCACATCTTCAGAAGGTACCTTACCCAAAACAAAATTTTATTTTCATACGATTTGCCGTTCTGGAGCTTGGCTGTTCACAGACACATACATACAGCATGATTCCAGGAATAATATTTTTGAATTCATGGAACCCCAAAACGTGTATTTATGCTAAAACTCAACTTCGAATTTGGGGGTCCTCTACCTATAGTACCTCGTACGGGCAGAGGAAGTAAAAATGTTGTGTAAAGTGAGATATAAGATTAATAGACTTTTATTTTATCTATAAGTTGAGGCTTTTTTCTCTTGTTACAGTAGTCATTTGTGAATATTAGCATTTCTGTTTAAATTGTCCTTAACGATTCTACGCTTAGAGCCCACTGATGATTTCACTTGTTGATTCCTTATTTAATTCTACAAATATAACTCTAAAAAGGGTTTAAAATAACGTTAATTAAAAAATATGATAATATTTTCCTCAGTAGGCCTACCATAAAACAGAGTGAAATATACCAAACCTTGTTAATAATTTTCGAAGGCTAATAATGCCAACTAGTAAGATATGTATAATATTCAGAATATGTCCCTAAGAATAAATATAAGACTTATTGAGTAATGCTTTATGTAAAATGTGATGATTTTATTCAAATGTTATGTTTCTCATTAAAAAATCAGCTGTTCCATTGAAATGTTCCTTGTCGATTTCAAAGAGAGCATGCAAATGTTTTTACTTGTTAATTGTATTATTACCAGTGTATAAATTCGGCTCTGAAAAGGTTGAATATATAGTGTGTTCTACGTAGGTACCTGGCAGGGCTGCCACATCTCGGGATCGGGCCCAGGACCATGTTTATGTCGTGGGGTTTTCAAAGACCGCCGACTTCTCCGTGGAGCTTATTTCTCGTTACTCGTATAATAGAACATTTTATCACACTTTTCCAGTTTCCAGGTCCCTTTCCTCCAGCAGTCCCCCACCCCACTTGGCAGCCCTGATACTCGGTACCTTTATCCTGTTTTTCTAATCAATATTGTAAGTTAATCCTGCAAAACATCCTCATGAGGTCACCTTCATCCCATGCCTTGAGGAACGAAAACCTAATACGTGGTTACCTTCACCCCACAAGGGGATCCGGGATCCATGTTGAATTTATAGCGGAGAAAATTGGGTCTGATCAGGTTTTCTTGGAGAGCTCCTGTTCCCCTTGCCATGTAATATAGGTACCATCATCGCAAGTCATAAGAGATTAAAAGACAATCAGATTATAAAACTCATCAATAGAATATATAAAATTACCTCTATACAATAATGTACATAACATGATTAAAATCATGCGAGAATTCCCAGGTATGAAAAACGTCGCGAGAAAATAGTAATTTCATTGCTTAAGTTAGAGAAAGTTGTGTAGCCTATGTGTTCTAAGAGGCGAAACAAGACGCGAGAAAATAGTTATTTCAATGCTTAAGAAACAGAACGTTGTGTGAGTTCCAAGAGGAAGAATAAGATGAATTTCTTGTGTAAAGTATAATCTTTACAAATTTTTAAAGCCGATCCTTTGTTACTCCGGGGTCGGTAAAACACAGTAAAGAAGAATAAATAAAATATTACGGTTCGGAAAGTTGAGTGAGGGTTCCCAGAGATAGATCAATGGCCGAGTGCACCATTCTCCGGTTTTCTCAGCCGTTTCGTTACCGCGGTAAACATAATACCGGGGCATTCTCAAAATCGGTGTGCACCATTGCTAAAATTCCGCGGTTTACTAATGCTTGGAAATATTGCTCCGACTCCAATTCTCGTTAATGGTTTCTTCCATGGCCGCTAGGTTGTCTCTCTCTCTCTCTCTCTCTCTCTCTCTCTCTCTGCACGTCTGCCAGTCACGGTGGCTCTCCTAAAGACTATTGGTTTTCCAAATTCAATTTATTTGCTGTCTTATTATTTAATAAAAAGATGTTCATAAGGATAAAAGGGAATATTATATTGCGTATAGCCTCGCTTTTATTCCCGCACGACTAGTAGAAATTTTAGGTGCAAAATCATGTGCATAGCCATGAAAGGGCTGTTATAATTATGTTCTTGTACGTGCAGGTATGATAAATTGATTACATACCCTATATACCGATACACAGGCTATATCGTGATGCATGCAGTCATTCACTTAAATTTGGCCTAGGGCCACTGGTTTTCCATATCTCATTTATTTGTTGCCTTATTGTTCAGTAATAAATGTTCAAAAGGATAAAATGGAATATTATATTGCGTATATATGTCGTCTGAATTCAAACTTTGAGTAAATAGGCCAACTGTACTAATCGTACCAATCGTGGTTACGCCCGCTAGCCTACTCGATGGACCTGGTTTGGTTGAAGTAAGAAAGGAAGGTCATTTCAATCGATGTTACAGCACAGTATTTGCAAAGATATGCACCATCGTTCATTCTTCAAATAGACCCCACCTGTCTCTCATTATTCTTTATGTTCAATTAGCTTTTGGCCTAGATATCGTAAATATGATACATTATGTAATATCTTAAAACTTTGGAAACCAGACCCTCTAAATGGATCGCAAACAGGCCAGACATTGGGCTGGGTAAACCAGGAAATATAAGTGTCAACTTAGCGTTGCACAAGGTATTCATAACTTGTTGATGATTTGCGGAATTGCATTCCAAAGGTGGTTGACAGTCTAGTAATTGCGAAATACGAAATAAGTATTTTAAAGTAGTAAAGTTAAGAAATAGGCGGAAAAGGAAATTGCAAGTAAGGAGTTTTGGTTTGAAACGTCATGGGTGCCAAATGGATAGACGTATTGACGCACGATGTTATAAAACGGGCGGACTGACCAGTTCGGCTCTCTTGCTACTCTACATTCTTCACGACTGGATCGGCAGCACCCCGGTGCAAGTTTATTTTAATTTGTGTGTTATTCATCATGAAGTCAGTATGTAAGTACACTATGTAATTTCAATTTATTTTAATATTAATAAACCTAGTCATTTTGTTATTTTGGGTAAAACTAGCTTTTGTGATTTGCGCATGGAGATGTTCCGTTCCTTGCCCTTGTCCTCGTGGTTAAGATGCAAATATATATTTTGAGCCATCCTGATAAATCGTGTCCCGGGGTAAAAGGTGTCAGAATAAATATAGGGCCCTGGGATACGACAACTGGTGTTCAGAAGTGGGCGAACTTAACGCAGTACGACAACTGGTGATCAGAAGCGGGCGAACTTAACCCAATACGACAACTGATGTTTAGAAATGGGCGAATTTAACCCAGAACACAACTGGTGATCATTACGATAAATAATATCAGAAGCGAGTGAATTTAATAAAGCTCAAATGGGTCGCCATACGCAAAAGTAATTATTAAAATGGGTAAACCACATGGTATTAAGTGAAATTAAATAAAAGTAAATAACCACAGAGATTTAAAGCAAGGGAAGGAAGCTAGTTTAGTTATTACGGCGCATCTCATGTTCATATTGCAAAGGTTATTAACACTGAAACGTAGGAAGAATGAAACAGCTGACAGAAAGAAATGAGTTAGCATAGACAGATAGCGAATGTAGCAAATAACTTAAATCCTGTAAGAATAATTACAACTGTTGAAACACAGATTCTAGTGTAAGATAATAAACTCACCAATTTTTTTTCTTTTTCTTTGTATACCATTGTTGTGTCTTTTGCAAAATAAAAATTCAATATGTCGATCAACGAAGAAACTAGGAGGGCTATTGAAGACCTCAACAACAGGTTAGCGGCTCTAACTCTAGCAAACCAAGCATTACAGCAGGCAAACCAAGTAGTTAGACATAAAGACTTAATGAAGTAGAAGTAGAAAGAAGTAGAAAGAAGTAGAAAGTATGTACTACTGTTAAAGAATGGAACGGCATGTCGGGATCCTTGCCTGTTAAGGAATTTTTTAACAATATTGAAGCTGCTGCTTCCATGGGAAACCTAGAAGCAGAGGATAAAAAACAAATAGTCAAGTTAAAGGTTGTAGGGCCAGCCGCAGAATTTCTGTACGGTAGACCCGACCTAACTAACAAGGAAGCGACGTACGACCAGCTTAGGGCTGCGTTCGAGGATCGCTTCAGGGAAAAATTGCCAGACAGTTATTATTATACGCAGTTACAAACGGCGGTACAGGGAAAGAACGAAACGGCAGAAGCGTTTGCTGACAGATTAAAAGCCCTTAGTTTAAAAACGCTGAAGGTTACGGGAGATGCAAATGAAAAGAAAGTTCTTGAGGAGGAGGCAGAAAGAAGGCTTCTTGCTGCTTTCACCGCGGGATTAAAGGGAGAGATAGGTAGACAGGTTCAATTAAGAATGCCTAAAAGTCTAAAGGAGGCAGTACAAATTGCTGTAACTGCTTATAATATCGTGCATGCAGACCAGACAAATAAAAGGGAACCGGAGGCACAGCCTAGGTCTGTGTTCAATATGTTAACGCAGTTAAAATGTTTTAATTGCGGGAAAACTGGACACAAGGCACGAGACTGTCGTTCGAAACGTCAGTTGAATCAACAAGGGTCCCCGGAACAGAATCAAAAAGTGTACCGTGGAAATTTTCAAAATCAAAATAGGGAACAGTCTACATATGTAGGGAAACCACCGATAGAATGTTTTTTCTGTAAAAAGAGAGGACACATTCAGAGTAAATGTTGGATTAAAAATCCACAGCTAGCACCTAGTAGGGGAAACTACAATAGAAATGAAAGGAATAGCGGGGCAAATTCGAATTATAGGACGGATTTTCAAGGAGCCTCCGCAAGCACCCCTACGTGGAGGCCAAGGCAGCAAAACCAGCAGTAATAACTACAATAGTAGAAACTTCCCCAGAAATGTTAATGGTCAGTGTCATGATTGAAGGCCGGAGGACACAGTTTATTATAGATACAGGAGCAACAATTTCTGTAATTAAGCCAGGAATCTCAGGGGCAAGTTGGGAAAATACTGAGGTGATAGCAAAAGGGGTCACGGGAATTGGACTGGACATTAAAGGGTCACAGACGGTAGAAGTTCAATTTGAAAACAGAGAAAAATATATTCACTCATTTATAATATGTCCGTTAGGAATAAACCAGGATGGAATTCTTGGCCTAGATTTTTTGAGTAAGAACAGGATAAATATTAACATTGTACATCGCATGTTACTGACAGAAGGTGGGGCAATAAATCTCGGAGTACCAACCAATGACAACGAAACCAGGAAGGAAGAATTCGGTCTGATCAACCGAAATGTTCTGCATTTTTCTCAGAAAAAATCAGACACCTCCAAAGAAGTTTCAAGCACAGAGGTTGTGACAGAGAGAGGATCTAAGGGATTCCACCCCACGAGTCAGTTACGAATGCAAACAGGATGTCCAGTGTATAATACTAGAATTGTGAAGGTTCCCCCAAAGAGCGAAATAATAATATTAGGGAAATTAAGTAAAAAGGGATGCGCATCCAGAGCACTTAATAGAGAACTTAATAGAGAATTTAATAGAGAAGTTAACAGAGAAGTTAATAGAGAAGTTAATATGGAAGACAGAGACAAACTTTTTGAACCAGAAAGCTTGGGTATATATGGAATATACACAGCTAGGTCGCTGAATAATAACGAACAGTTAAAGAAAGGGAGGATTCCTATAAAAGTTGTAAATTGTACGGGAGAGGAAATTGAAATAGTGAGAAACAGACGTTTAGGGCATGTTTACCCTGTATTAACAAGTAGTGAGAGTAAAACTAATAAAGTAGAGGGAGTGAATATATTAACGCCAATGACAGGAAAAGAAGTAGAAACAAATATTGCAGACACAGTGAATTTAGAGCACTTAGCAGCTGAGGACCAACATAAAATAAGAGAAATAATAAGGAGATATGCTGACGTATTTCAAGACCCTAGAGACAATGAAATAGGTTGCACTAGTGTAATTAAACATCGTATTGAAACAGGCAATGCACCTCCTGTTAAGAAAAAACTTTACCCAATACCGTATAAATACAAGGAAAAAGTTAAAGATATGCTGGACGACATGTTACAAAAAAACGTTATACGTCCCTCAACTTCCCCGTGGAATGCACCAATTGTTCTAGTGCCAAAAAAGAGCCCAGACGAGACAGATAAATTAAGGTTCTGTATTGACTATAGAGGGTTAAATTCGGTCACTCATGGAGACACATACCCTTTGCCTAACATTACAGAAACTTTGGAAGGCTTAGCAGGTACCAGATATTTTAGCAAACTAGATTTACAATCAGGATATTGGCAAGTGGAAATTGAGGAAAAAGATAAAGAAAAGACAAGTTTCCAGACTCAATTTGGATCGTTCGAGTTCCAGAAAATGCCATTTGGTCTATCAGGGGCTCCTTTGACATTTTGTAGGCTCATGGACACTGTATTGACAGGACTAAAAGGCCTATCGTGCTACTGTTACTTAGACGACATAATCATTCATGGATCTTCAATAGAAGAACATGCAGAAAGACTGTCCGAAATTTTAGAGAGGTTAAGAGAAGCCAATCTAAAAGCGCACCCACGTAAATGTAAATTTGCGGTGGAACAAGTTGAATATCTTGGGCACATTGTAAACCAGCAAGGCATACTTCCAGACCCGGTAAAAATTCAAGCTATCGAAAAGTACCCTATTCCAAAGACACAGAAACAGGTTAGATCATTTTTGGGCCTAGCCGGTTATTATAGAAGACATATACCAAGTTTCGCACACATTGCAAAACCCCTCTCAGACTTAACAAGAAAGGAGGAAAAATTTAAGTGGGGAAAACCACAACAAGACGCATTTGACAAGCTTAGAAAGGCATTATGCAAAGATCCGATATTAAGGTACCCGAATTTCAATAAATCTTTTATTCTGAGTACGGATAGTTCGAGTTTCGCACTAGGAGCTGTATTGGCACAAAAAGAAGGAGATATAGAACACCCGGTAGCTTATGCATCAAGAGTTTTGTCTAAAAGTGAACAAAATTTTTCCACTACGGAACGGGAATTATTAGCATTGGTTTGGGCTACTAAACATTTTAGATGTTACCTGTATGGAAATGAATTTATTGCTGTCACAGATCACGCCGCACTGAAATGGTTATTTTCATTGCAAGATCCAAATTCAAGGCTAGTAAGATGGGCTATAAGGTTGTCAGAATTTAAGTTCACAGTACAGTACAAGCCAGGAAAATCAATTAGTAATGTAGATTCTCTTTCTAGAATAATGGTAAACACAGTACAAACTGCTAAAGAAGCCAAATCAGTAAGAAATTTACAATTAGCAGAACCAAAATATACAGAATGGGTACAAGACACAAAGAAATTTAGATTAGATGAAAATGGGATTTTATTTTACAAGGAAGGGAAATCAGAACCTCGGTTAGTTGTACCAAAGCCTATGAGAAAGTCCATTTTGGAAAATTTTCATGACACACCGTTTGCTGCTCACCAAGGTCAAGTTAAAACATATGACTTAATTAAGTCAAGATTTTACTGGCCAGGCATGAAACAAGAAATTCAAACATACGTTGCCGAATGCATGTCGTGTAATTTTAGAAAACCAGGCAAAAGCAACGTAGCTCCATTACAATCATTTGAACCAGCATTAAAACCATTCCAAAGAGTACATATGGATATCGTTGGACCTTTACCCACCTCAATTAGAGGAAATGTGTATTTGCTAACTTTTGTTGACGCATTTTCCAAGTATACAGAAGCTATACCAATTCCGGACCAAACAGCGGAAACGGTAGCTAAAGCATTTGTTTATAATATTATAGCACGTCACGGAACGCCTCAGAATTTGATTACGGACAAAGGGCGTAACTTCACGTCAAAATTGTTCAAGGAATTTTGTAAGTTGTTACATATAAATAAACTTCAAACTAGTGCGTATCATCCCATGTGTAATGGCGCAGTCGAAAGAACGCATCATACAATGGCAGACATGCTGTCGCACTTTGTAAGAAAGGACCAAAGAGACTGGGATTCGTATGTTCCAATAATACAGTTAGCTTTGCGAAGTACACCACACACAACAACGGGATATTCCCCTTATTTTTTGCTGCATGGGAGGGAAATGGAGTTACCATTTGCAGAAAATGTCATACCGAAATTTCAGATAGAGGAATTTGAACAAGATGATGTAAAAGAATTAGCAAAGAAGTTGGAAGAAGTTTATGGAAAAGTACGGGAAAATTTGGAAGAAGCAACCCACAAACAGGTGACGCAGTACAATGCAAAGAATAAAACACAAAACAGTGAAATAAAAGTCGGAGATGAATTGTTGCTACACTCCACAGCTTTGAAGAAAGGCGTTTCAAAGAAACTTTCAAAAAAATTTGTCGGACCATTTTATGTGGTAGAAAGAATCAATCCAGTGAATTATAAAATTAAAGCGCAAGACGGCACAATGTCTGTAGTTCATGTGAACAGATTGAAATTGTGTAAGACACAGCAGTTTAATAATCAAGAGGGCAAAGAAATGCATGACACAT
This sequence comes from Ectobius pallidus, assembly GCA_964059195.1. Classification (NCBI taxonomy): domain Eukaryota; kingdom Metazoa; phylum Arthropoda; class Insecta; order Blattodea; family Ectobiidae; genus Ectobius; species Ectobius pallidus. The sequence goes on from CAXKWD010000008.1 coordinate 44,426,983, forward strand.
CGGGAACCGGAGCGTTACTGAGTCGTGACGGACATAGCAATAAGGAGGAGAAAGAAGAAGAGGCCGTAAACGTACAGTACGCAGGCGCGGGGCAGTACAGGAATAGGGAGAAGCAAGAACAAGCAGAGAAGAAAGATAATAATTGTACATATGACTTGCATATCGTCCCGGGAGCATGGGAATTCGACACTATGACTGATAACCAGATAGACTTAACAAACACGGACCTGAAACATGTACAGACAAAGACAGAAAATGATGACGAAGACGAAATGCCATTAACTTTGCTAAAGGAGAAATTGGAAATAGGAAAAGACATTCCTCCGTCTGCCAATCTTGATAAACTGACATTAACACTTGGAAATGACGTACTACCTACAGAATACCCGGAAGTTCAAACTAGATATAATTTTAGGCCTAGGGATATAAGTCAGGCTTCAACTTCGAAAGAAATGGTGGAAAAATCAAGGGAGGAGGGAAATACTACAAAGTATAATTTAAGACCAAGATAAAAATAAATGTTTTGTTTTCCAGGTTTCATCTGTATATGGATCGTCGCCTTATCAACAATACCAGGGAAGGGAGTGAACGTCCAACAACAGCAGGAATTAAATAAGGGACTTGTTTTTTTAAAACAACAAGAAATATTGTTGTCAGCTAACAAATGGTCGATTGTTTTAGATTTTTCGTTAGAACAATATTACGAAATTTTAGAGAATATGACAGAACAAATAAATAATGTCAAGCATACGGTAAACAAACCAGATTTCATGAATTTTCAGATGTATGAGGCTTTAACAGAAATGTCGAAAAAACAGTTCAAACTTCATTGCGAAGGTTGGAGCACGAATTACAAAGATTGCAGATAAAAGTAGTAGAAATTGATGACGAATTATTTTACTCGGAGGGTAGAACAAAAAGAGGACTTATAAATTTGGGTGGATTAACTTTAAAAATATTGTTCGGTGTATTAGATTCAACAGACAGGCACAGAATAAATCACCAGATAGAGTCATTAACCCAAACAAATGAAAAAATAATTGACTTAATGAAACAGCAAATTACATATGTAAACAAGACTGCAGATAGAGTAGAACAAAATTGCATTAATTTAAATAAGTTTTCCAAAATATTAAATACAACATTGCATGTGTTAGATAACGTTACAGAAGACGTATTTTTCGAAATAAATTTAGTCATGAAAAATATGGATTTGCTAACAAATTTGCAGATTATGGCGGATACGTTAAAACAAGTTCAACACGATTTGATTCAATTTAGAATGGCAGTTGACTCCACAGCAGCCGGCATATTAAGCTCATACTTATTGCCCCCACAGGAATTTTCACAGATATTACAGAGAATTGCACTTATGTTACCAGAGGGAATTTCATTATTGTTTACACCTATAAATAGGAATATATTTTTATATTATTCAACTGTCACCGTACATGCTATAGTGGTAAGTAATAAGCTAAGATTAATTGTAGACCTTCCACTCAAAGCTTCAGAAAAAAACTTTTCAGTTATACAGTGTAAAGGAGTTACCTTATAAAAAATTTCAAAATACAAATATTACATTGGGATCGGTGGTAATAAAGGCCGATCACTCATATTTTGCTATCACAGCCAATAGATTGTGGTATGCGTTTTTGACGGAAGATGATGTTCAGAAGTGTAAGGGAAAGCCTGTTTTAATTTGCACGGCAGAAGTACCAATTTATTCCATAACTCAGGAGACATGTTTGGCGAATTTATTTGTAGGTAAGGAGGAAAATGTAAAAGAATTATGTGACATACGTTTGGTTGGAAATAAGAGACCACCAATGTGGTACAGACTTCCAAACACTAATACATGGATTTATAGCGTCCCAAACCGGATATCACTTACGCCGGTTTGTTTCAATGTCACTGGCGAAAGGCATAACATGCCGGCGGTAGAGATAGAAAACACAGGAGTATTAGAATCGGCCGCGGCATGCCAGTATTTTTCCGAGAAATTCCAATTATTGCCACATGTAGAAGGAAATATCATTCAAGAAAAAACCAAATGGTTAAATGATATAATTGTTCCTAAATTGAATAGCCATCAGTTAGATTTACCGGAATTGTTAAATTACGAAAAGTTGTCAGATATTGTAAAGGAATTACCGGACATTAAGTTTTTTCATGAAGAAGGAATTACAATACAGGCGTTACACCAAAAATTAGAAGTAAAAAGGAACCAACAGGGTAATATAGGGTATGGGTTATTCCCTGCTTGTATGCTTGTACTTGTAATTTTACTAATAGCCATTGTTTTGTATGTTATACAGTATCTTCGGACCAGCAGGAAGAAGACACATAGCATTAAGAATCACCAGACCAAGGTCGCTGACTTTGCAAATTCCGTACCAACTACGCAATCTGCACAGCCAAGAGAGAAAAGTGCAAATTCGACAATTCCAGGCGATGTCATACAAGAAACAAGCCAAGAACCAAGTAATATTAAGGTGAAGCCAGTCTTCACGGGCGCAGGAATTATATAAAAGGGATTTTTTTTAAAGGGAATTTTTTTTTTAAAAAGGATTTTTTTTTATTAGAATTAAACTGAATTTTGCATTAGGCAAATTAAAGGATAGAATTAGAATGAATTAGTACCAAAATTAATTAAGGAAAAAAAAGAAAGAAACAATGATTAATTTAAATAAAATGTGTAGGCGTCAATTCGTTCCCATGGGTAACCATGACGTTGTAAAAAAAGGAAAAAAAATATTTATGAGAAATTAATCGTAGTAAATTTTAATGTATTAGCTACTCTCAACCATCTCTGTTGCAATCAACGCAGCAACAGACAGCATCCCAGATATGCAACAACGAGCACAATATTAAAAATAAGAAATAAATAAAGAAATAAATAAATGGAAAGTATCAACAAATCGACGAACGGATACACACACACCCGTTCGAATCCAGCTAAGGCGGATTCGAGCTAGGGGGGAGTGATGTAATATCTTAAAACTTTGGAAACCAGACCCTCTAAATGGATCGCAAACAGGCCAGACATTGGGCTGGGTAAACCAGGAAATATAAGTGTCAACTTAGCGTTGCACAAGGTATTCATAACTTGTTGATGATTTGCGGAATTGCATTCCAAAGGTGGTTGACAGTCTAGTAATTGCGAAATACGAAATAAGTATTTTAAAGTAGTAAAGTTAAGAAATACGCGGAAAAGGAAATTGCAAGAAAGGAGTTTTGGTTTGAAACGTCATGGGTGCCAAATGGATAGACGTATTGACGCACGATGTTATAAAACGGGCGGACTGACCAGTTCGGCCCTCTTGCTACTCTACATTCTTCACGACTGGATCGGCAGCACCCCGGTGCAAGTTTATTTTAATTTGTGTGTTATTCATCATGAAGTCAGTATGTAAGTACACTATGTAATTTCAATTTATTTTAATATTAATAAACCTAGTCATTTTGTTATTTTGGGTAAAACTAGCTTTTGTGATTTGCGCATGGAGATGTTCCGTTCCTTGCCCTTGTCCTCGTGGTTAAGATGCAAATATATATTTTGAGCCATCCTGATAAATCGTGTCCCGGGGTAAAAGGTGTCAGAATAAATATAGGGCCCTGGGATACGACAATTACGCCGATCTCAATCTTGGAAAGAAAACCGCTGTTTTCTCACTTTACAGCTCCTTCACGGCCGGTTTGCATCTTACCGCGGTAAAAGTCGAAACCGAGCACGGTGCAACGAAAGTATGACTTTATCGGGGTAAACTAAGTAACTTTACAGTAGTATGGGGGGGGGCTTATGGCCGGCGTCGCCATCTTGGATGACGTCACTTCCGGTTCCGGAACAAGATGGCGGCACTTCCGGTTCCGGAACAAGATGGCGGCACTTCCTGTTCCGGATCAAGATCTCGGCTGGAGGGAGATTTAAATTTCGTAAATGCAAGTGTGTGCTAAGTCGAAATTTTGTATTTAATGCAAAAGTGATCTAAGTCGAAATTTTATGGCGGGATATTTGAAAATTCAAAATGGTGGCTAGCGCCAAATTCAAAATTAAAAAATGCAAGAGTGGTCTAAGTCCAAATTTTATTTTTAATGCAAAAGTGAGCTAAGTCGAAATATTATGGCGGGGTGTTTGAAAAATTCAAAATGGGGGTAATATTTAAATTTTGCTGCGTTAAAGCTTTTTGAAAATGTAAGAGTGGGCTAAGTCGAATTATATATTTAATGCAAAACAGTGCCGTGTAAAATATTGGTGGGAATATTTGAATTTTGAAATACTACTACTACCACCACTACTACCACCACCACTACTACTACTACAACTACGACTACTATTACTACTAATACGACTACCAATACCACTACCACCACCATCACCATCACCACTACCACCATCATCACCACCACCAATACCACCACCATTACCGTTAACGTTAGCGAGTAATGGTGATCCGTATATAAACAGGTGAAAACATTCCAGACTTTATCATTGTTTTGTTTTACTGCTAACGTGTGTGACATAGTACTCGAGTGTTCTGTTATATTTAGAGAGTGAAGATCAGGCTGAAGTCACCAAGCAGAACTGGAGAGTCGATCTGAATATAACAAGCATCACGAGGTATGTAAAACACTTGGTTGCATACCTTGTCATATAAACCAAACGCAAAACAAAATAAATAAATAAACTAAACTAATTCAAAGTCAACTGGAGCCTCGAACTGAATATAAGTCACCTGTAAGAATACAGCTAAATATGGAATACACTTAAAGTTTCCTGGTATATTCAGAAAGTTTAGATCAGGCAGAAGTTACAAAGTAGAGCCATAGTTTCAATCTGAATGTAACAGGCATTAGATATGCAAGACACCTGGTTGCACACCTATGTAGCTAAGCAAAGGCGTGACTGACATAGTACCGGTACTTGAATGTTCTGTTATATTTAGAGAGTTGATGAAGATCTCAAACATCTGCAAAAAAAATATATCCATGGAGTACACTGCATAGTTTATATTGTTTATTCTGTCTTACTGTGAACAAGAATGGCGTAAATTTCATGTTGATATTAGTTACCAATTATTATTTTGTATATTTTATTTCTACTGGTGTATAAAATTAAATACTGCAACACATGACATAACAGATTAAGATAAGGTTACCAGAAGTCTCATTTCTAGAGGACAGTCCTTAGAAAAATGTCTCCCAGGGTTATCCCCAAATTTACCTGCATTCATTTAAATAAACTATCCTGTATTGACAATTTTAAAACATCTGGTTCTTGAATCTAAAAATAATAATAATAATAATAATAATAATAATAATAATAATAATAATTTCAAGACCCATTGTATTTATTATCATTAGAGGTATAATGTTTGCTCTTAAATTCCAATATATTTCAAACTGTTAAAGAGGTAATGAATGAGATGTCATTTCGAAGTGTGATAGGTAGAGGCACCTATTTGTTGCAAATCTAAAATTTGTATATGTACAATCACAAATCCGACTAAAAATGCACAAAACTATTCACCATTGGGCGAAAATAATAAAATAGTAAGTTTCTTCTAATTAACAACAAGTTAGGCATTTTTGTAAATATATTTTTTATTTAAATAACATTTTCTCAGTTTTCAACCTTGACTTGTATAAATAATTTAGCTTTCATAGCGACTGAAGTGTAGAAAGAAGACATTTTCAAAATAATTAGGTTCAAGTTAGTAATATTTTCTACATTTAAATAATATTATACAGTCTTTTAATCACAAGTTGTGTAAAATAATTTTGTTTTCGTATTAGTGTGAGTGCAGGAGTGGTAAGTTTCTTCTAATTAACAACAAGTTAGACATTTTTGTGAATACTTTAATGATTTTAATAATATTCTGTCAGTTTTCAAGCATGACTTATATAAATAATTTAGTTTTTATAGCGACTGCAATGTACAAAGAAGATACTTTCATATTAATTAGAAATATTACTAACGTTATAGGTTAGGTTAGGTAAGGTTAGGTTAGGTTATGTTATGTTATGTGAAGTTATTATCTACACTTAAACAATATTATACAGTTTTTAATCACAAGTTGTGTAAAATATTTTTGTTTTTCGTATTAGTCTGAGTGCAGGAGTAGTAATTTTCTTCTAATTAACCACAAGTTAGACATTTTTGTGAATACTTTTTTGATTTAAATAATATTCTGTCAGTTTTTCAACATGACTTGTATAAATAATTTAGTCTTTCATAGCGAGTGCAGTGTACAAAGAAGATATTTTCAAATTAATTAGAAATATAACAAACGTTATAGGTTAGGTTAGGTAAGGTTAGGTTAGGTTATGTTATGTTAAGTTAGGTTATGTTAGGTTAGGTTAGCTTTTCGGGGAACCAACTCATTTTATAAGCAATAATTTACGATTTTTTAGGTTAGGGTAGGTAAGGTTAGGTTATGTTATGTTAAGTTAAGTTAGGTTATGTTAAGTTAGGTTAGGTTAGCTTTTCAGGTGCTAAAGCATTAGGTCGTGAAAGTCTCGGCTGGTAAACGTTATAGGTTAAGTTAGGTAAGGTTAGGTTATGTTATGTTATGTTATGTTATGTTAAGTTAGTTTATGTTAAGTTATGTTATGTGTTAGTTTATGTTAAGTTAGGTTATGTTAAGTTAGGTTATGTGTTAGATTATGTTAAGTTAGGTTATGTTAAGTTAGGTTATGTTATTTTAGGTTAGACAGGTGACGTAAGCTGTACATACGGATCGAGGAAATTGAAAATCTCTGCGCGCCGAGTTCTTCAATGTTTCTCAGAGATCCGTTATGCGCTTACGGCACCTGTCTAACCTAACCTAACATAACCTAACTTAACATAACCTAACACATAACCTAACTTAACATAACCTAACATAACCTAACACATAACCTAACTTAACATTACCTAACTTAACATAAACTAACTTAACATAACATAACATAACATAACCTGACCTTACCTAACCTAACCTATAACGTGTACCAGCCGAACTTTCACGACCTAATGCTTTAGCACCTGAAAAGCTAACTGTTATGTATGTATGTGGATTGTATTATATATGTAGTGTTATATTTTGTATGTGCGCTGAGTAGGCATTCATGTATTAACAAGGCCGTGACTCAGCCAATGAGAAGACGAGCTAGCTCCCGCCAACTAGCTAAAGAGAGTTCATTCAATAATGGCGGATTGGACTGTTTGGTGTAAATGTACGTCTTAATTAAACCATTGAACTATGTTAATTACTTAACATTGTGCCATCATTTCACCCGACCAACTTCCTAAGCGGATTGTGTATGTTGTCGAGGACAGTACATAACAGTGGCGACGAGGAAAACAAAACAGTGGAATCGAGGATTTCCAGGTACGCATGCAGGGAGCTATAGTACAAAGTGAAACAGACGCCATTAACCGCCATTCTGTGGACTTCAGTTGGGGAAGGTGACACAGACGGAAGAAAAGTTTAAGTCTATGTTCCGGGGAGGAAGCGTAGGACTTAATTGTGTCACAATTGAAGAGTTTAAGTCTATGTTCCGGGGAGGAAGCTTAGGACTTAATATTGTCACAATTGAAGAGGTGTCAGAGTGAAACATCGAAAATGCTAGGAAGCGTCGGTGAATTTGATGCAAGTCAGGAGATTTGGGCATCTTATGTGGAACGTTTTGAACTATTTTGCGAATGCAATAAAGTAGAAACTGAAAAAAGGTATGTACGTTATTGACACTGGTAGGTGTAAAGACATATTCTTTGGTAAGAAATCTATGCATGCCAGACAAACCGGCTACAAAGAAGATGGAGGATATTGTAAAGATAATCCAAGACCATTTGTACCCAAAACCTTCGTTTATTGCTGAGCGGTATAAATTTAGCAAAAGAAACCAGTTGGAAAATGAGACAGTTTCGGAGTATATTGCAAGTTTAAAGCAATTATCTATCCATTGTGAATTTGGAGCATCACTTAGTGACTACTTGCGTGATCGACTGGTGAGTGGCATACGTAGTGAGTCAACAAAACAGAGGCTATTGGCAGAACCTTCTCTAACCTATGATGAGGCAGTAAAAATCATCCTGTCTGTGGAAACGGCAGAGAAAAACGCATCTGTTCTGGGGGCCAGTAACAGCGCCGGGGGCGGTGGCCAGTTGCAGCGGATGGCAGCATCTCATAGTTGGAATGCCGGGGGCAGACCACAGCAGCAGAGGGACAGCAACTACAGCTATGAACCAGCACAACCCTGTGGCAGCAAACAGCAAGTGAAGTGGGGAGTGAAGTGTTTTTGTTGTGGGAAAGTTGGGCATGTCTCTAAAGAGTGCCGTTTACGTGGTTGCATTTGCAACAAGTGTGGTAAACAAAACCACATTGCTGCAGTGAGTAAATCTATACATAGATCTAACCAGTCTAAGGGTCAATCTAAATTCCAGAGCAGTTATAAGAAGGGAACCAAACATAACTATGTGGGAGCGGATTCTCAGTTGGAAGAGACATCCGAAACTACTGATGAAAATCTAGATGGCATTGCTAACCTATATGCAATTAAACCAACTATCACTAGGTTGAGTGGTGAAAAAGAGTTTAACAAGGTTAACAAGTTGAATAGGCCTACTGTAAAAGTTGATCCAGTAAGGTTAGAAGTCAGTATAGAAGGGCAAGGAGTAGTAATGGAGTTAGATACAGGGGCGAGTGTAAGTGTATGTAACAAGGAATTTTATCAAGATAATTTAAATTCATTAGACTTGTTACCAACTGATTTATCTCTTAGTTCATATACAAATGAACCTATTGTACCTATAGGTAGATTATGTGTCTCAGTAGCCTATAAGGATGTTCAAACTAAACTAAATTTGTATGTAATTGAAGGGGGATCTCATCCACTTATGGGACGAGATTGGCTTCAAGCTTTAGGAGTAGACATTTCATTTAAAACCAACTTGTTTGAGTTGAACAAGCCTAAGTCAATTATGGAAACAAATGTAAACAAACTAATTCAGGATTTTCCTGAAGTGTTTACCGACCAGCTAGGCGAGTACAAGGGCGAGCCAATTAAACTCAAGCTAAAAGAAAATGCCATACCTAAATATTGTAAACCAAGGCCGTTACCGTTCACCTTGAAGGCTAAGGTAGAAGCAGAACTTCAACGCTTAGTTGATTCTGATGTATTGTCTCCAGTAACTAGTAGCGAATATGCAACTCCTATTGTAGCTGTTTTAAAAAATGTGGTTCTGTTCGTATATGTGGGGATTACAGAGGTTTGAATAAGGATCTTGAAGTGGAACATTACCCATTACCAAGAATTGAGGAGTTGTTCACTGAGTTACAAAAGGGTGAAAGATTTAGCAAGATAGATTTGAGTCAAGCTTATATGCAACTTAAGTTAGATCTGGAATCACAGAAGCTGTGTACCATATCTACTCACAAAGGGTTGTTTGCTTACAAAAGATTACCTTATGGGGTAAATAGTGGTCCTAGTATTTTTCAGAAAATAATTGACCAAACCTTACAAGGTTTACCAGGAGTCGTATCGTTTTTAGATGATATTTTGATTTCTGCACCTGACAATGAAACTCACATTCAAAGACTGAGAGAAGTTTGTAAGCGCCTTTCTTTAAGGGGATTTACCGTTAAGAAGGAAAAGTGTGACTTTTTTGCAAAACAATTAGAGTATCTCGGATTCATTATAGATAAAGATGGTTTACATACTTGCAAGTCTAAGGTAAAAGCTATTGTTGAAGCTCCTGTTCCCAAGAATGTAACTCAAGTAAAAGCTTTTGCAGGACTAGTACAGTATTATGGAAAGTTTGTACCAAATTTAAGTGGTATCATGAGTCCGTTATACAATCTTTTGAGGAAAGATGTTCCATATGTTTTTGATGAAGAGTGTATGAAAGCTTTTAATAAGGTTAAAGAATTACTAACAACAGCACCAGTATTAGCTCATTATGATCCAAAGGCACCAGCTGTATTAACGGTGGATGCACGCTCAACAGGGCTGGGCAGTGTATTGAGTATAATAGATTCTAAAGGCGTTGAACGTCCTGTGTCGTATAGTTCTCGTACACTTTCTGCAGCTGAACGAAACTATTCACAGATAGATAAAGAGGCAACTGCAGTGATTTTTGGTGTAAAAAAATACCACCAATACTTGTATGGTAGACATTTTATTCTCAAATGTGATCACAAACCCTTACTAAGTATTTTTGGACCTAAGAAGGGTATTCCAGTGTTCGCAGCCGGTAGACTGCAACGCTATGCCTTGTTTTTATCAGGTTACACTTTTGACATTAAATATGTTAAGTCTGAGGAAAATTGTGCGGATGCACTGTCACGCCTACCTTTAGAGGTTAAACATAAGGATGTTACAAGTGATGAGTTAGCATGGTTAGGAACATATTTGCATTGTGTTAAAGAAAGTTCGGCTCCTATTGACTGTGAACTAGTAAAAATAGAAACACAGAAGGACCAACTACTGAAAAAGGTGTACAATTTTGTTATGCATGGGTGGCCCAATTACCTATCAGGGGAAAATAGGGAACTCCAAGCATTCTATCAAAGACAGAATGAGCTAACTGTGGAAATGGGTGTACTTATGTGGGGATATCTCGTGGTAATACCTAAGTCTCTTCAGGCATTTCTGTTAAAAGAACTGCACAATTCTCACTTGGGCATAGTTAAAATGAAAAGTGTTGCTCGTAACTATATGTATTGGCCTGGCATTGATTTAGACATTGAACGTATTGCAAATAATTGTTCTTCTTGTCTTTTGGAACGACCAAGCCCACCTAAAGCAGAGTTACATGTGTGGCAGTATCCCAGTAAACCATGGGAGCGCCTTCACTTAGATTATCTTGGTCCATTCCAAGGAAGAATGTATCTAATAGTGATTGATGCTCATTCTAAGTGGCTTGAGGTTTTTGAAACAGCCTCAACCGCAGCACATCTGGCAATTGACAATCTGAGGTCATTATTTGCACCATTTGGCTTACCACTTTTGGTAGTCAGTGATAATGGACCGCCATTTAATTCGGCTGAGTTTCAAGAGTTCCTAAAGAAAAATGGAGTAGAGCACAAGACATCTGCACCATATCATCCGCAATCAAATGGTCAGGCGGAGAGTGTAGTTAAGTATGTTAAGTACAAGTTACAAAAGGTGTTAAGAAAAGGAGTGAATGTATCACTAGCTCTAAGTAGAATTTTGTTTGACTACCGTAACTCTGTACATTCAACCACTAATGAAACACCTGCTAAATTAATGTTTGGCAGAAATTTAAGAACCAGATTTGATCTGTTGAGACCTAATCTGTGTAACAGAGTTTCGCAGAGACAAGAGAAACAAAAATCCTACTTTAATGGTAATCCAACTAGATATTTGTATGTAAATCAACCGGTTTTAGTAAAGGATTATCGTTCAAGGAATAAGTGGGTGGAAGGTATTGTGATTAAACAGATTAGTAAGGTGATGTACTTAGTAAAAATAAATCTTGGTGTAGTCTGGAAAAGGCATATAGACCAAATAATTGCCACAGACATGTGTGAAGTAAGGGATAAGGGAGAGTTAGATGTTAACTGTCGAAGTGAGTCAAGGGATTGGCTAGTAATTGAACCAGTAACCAATCAGAGCCATGCAGCGGTTGAATCAGTTAGTAGCCGTTCCGCTTCTGTAAACTCACCTCAAACACCTCTCCATGCTGAAAGAAAAACATCTGACATAAATCCTTGCAGTCTGATTGAACCTGATTCTGTAAATAAGGATCCTTCGTCTATGGTTGTCAGACGCTCACACAGAGTGAGGAAACAAGTTGAGAGGCTTAATTTGTAATACCTTCTTACCTAATGGTATTATTGTTTCAGTTTTTAAATTATATTTAAATGTGTATGTTTTCAAATTGTTCCAATTTTGGTAGGGAGGTGTTATGTATGTATGTGGATTGTATTATATATGTAGTGTTATATTTTGTATGTGCGCTGAGTAGGCATTCATGTATTAACAAGGCCGTGACTCAGCCAATGAGAAGACGAGCTAGCTCCCGCCAACTATCTAAAGAGAGTTCATTCAATAATGGCGGATTGGACTGTTTGGTGTAAATGTACGTCTTAATTAAACCATTGAACTATGTTAATTACTTAACATTGTGCCATCATTTCACCCGACCAACTTCCTAAGCGGATTGTGTATGTTGTCGAGGACAGTACATAACACTAACCTAACCTAACTTAACATAACTTAACTTCACATAACATAACATAACATAACCTTACCTACCCTAACCTAAAAAATCGTAAATTATTGCTTATAAAATGAGTTGGTTCCCCGAAAAGCTAACCTAACCTAACATAACGTAACTTAACATAACATAACATAACATAACCTAACCTAACCTTACCTAACCTAACCTATAACGTTTGTTATATTTCTAATTAATTTGAAAATATCTTCTTTGTACACTGCATTCGCGATGAAAAACTAAATTATTTATACAAGTCATGCTTGAAAAACTGACAGAATATTATTTAAATCAAAAAAGTATTCACAAAAATGTCTAACTTGTGGTTAATTAGAAGAAAATTACTACCCCTGCAGTCACACTAATACGAAAAACAAAAATATTTTACACAACTTGTGATTAAAAACTGTATAGTATTGTTTAAGTGTAGATAATAACTTCACATAGCATAACATAACCTAACCTAACCTTACCTAACCTAACCTATAACGTTAGTAATATTTCTAATTTATATGAAAATATCTTCTTTGTACACTGCAGTCGCTATGAAAACTAAATTATTTATACAAGTCATGCTTGAAAGCTGACAGAATATTATTTAAATCATTAAAGTATTCACAAAAATGTCTAACCTGTTGTTAATTAGAAGAAACTTACTACTCCTGCACTCACACTAATACGAAAGCAAAATTATTTTACACAACTTGTGATTAAAAGACTGTATAATATTATTTAAATGTAGAAAATATTACTAACTTGAACCTAATTATTTTGAAAATGTCTTCTTTCTACACTACAGTCGCTATGAAAGCTAAATTATTTATACAAGTCAAGGTTGAAAACTGAGAAAATGTTATTTAAATCAGACATATATTTACAAAAATGCCTAACTTGTTGTTAATTAGAAGAAACTTACTATTTCGTTATTTTTTTGCCCAATGGTGAATAGTTTTGTGCATTTTTAGTCGGATTTGTGATTGTACATATACAAATTTTAGATTTGCAACTGTACATATACAAATTTTAGATTTGCAACAAATAGGTGCCTCTACCTATCACACTTCGAAATGACATCTCATTCATTACCTCTTTAACAGTTTGAAATATATTGGAATTTAAGAGCAAACATTATACCTCTAAAGATAATAAATACAATAGGTTTTGAAATTATTATTATTATTATTATTATTATTATTATTTTAAGATTCAAGATCCACATGTTTTAAAATTGTCAATACAGGATAGTTTATTTAAATGAATGCAGGTAAATTTAGGGACAACCCTGGGAGACATTTTTCCAAGGACTGTCCTCTAGAAATGAAACTTCTGGTAACCTTATCTTAATCTGTTATGTCATGTGTTGCAGTATTTAATTTTATACACCAGTAGAAATAAAATATACAAAATAATAATTGGTAACTAATATCAACATGAAATTTACGCCATTCTTGTTCACAGTAAGACAGAATAAACAATATAAACTATGCAGTGTACTCCATGGATGTATTTTTTTCTGCAGATGTTTGAGATCTTCATCAACTCTCTAAATATAACAGAACATTCAAGTACCGGTACTATGTCAGTCACGCCTTTGCTTAGCTACATAGGTGTGCAACCAGGTGTCTTGCATATCTAATGCCTGTTACATTCAGATTGAAACTATGGCTCTACTTTGTAACTTCTGCCTGATCTACACTTTCTGAATATAACAGGAAACTTTAAGTGTATTCCATAGTTAGCTGTATTTTTACAGGTGACTTATATTCAGTTCGAGGCTCCAGTTGACTTTGCATTAGTTTAGTTTATTTATTTTGTTTTGCGTTTGGTTTATATGACAAGGTATGCAACCAAGTGTTTTACATACCTCGTGATGCTTGTTATATTCAGATCGACTCTCCAGTTCTGCTTGGTAACTTCAGCCTGATCTTCACTCTCTAAATATAACAGAACACTCGAGTACTTCGTCACACACGTTAGCAGTAAAACAAAACAATGATAAAGTCTGGAATGTTATCACCTGTTTATATACGGATCACCATTACTCGCTAACGGTAAAAGGTGAACTCTCTCTGACGAATTGATACAGGACATTAGATTTTAATTCAGGTCAACGAATAATGGTTATCAGTATATAAACAGGTGAACACATCCCAGACTTTAATCATTGTTTTTGTTTTACTACTAACGTGTGATTGTAAACAGGTGTTTAACATACCTCGTGATGCCTCTTATATTCAGATGGACGCTCTGTTTCTGCTTGGTGACTCAGCCTTATCTTCACTCTCTAAATATAGCAGAACACTCGAGTACTATGTCACACACATTAGCAGTAAAACAAAACAATGATAATGTCTGGGATGTTTCACCAGTTTATATACTGATCACCATTACTCGCTAACGGTAAAAGGTGAACGACTCTGATCTGACGAATTGTACAGGACATTAGATTTTAATTCAGGTCAACGAATAATGGTTATCAGTATATAAACAGGTGAACACATCCCAGACTTTCACCAGTTTATATACTGATCACCATTACTCGCTAACGGTAAAAGGTGAACGACTCTCTCTGACGAATTGTACAGGACATTAGATTTTAATTCAGGTCAACGAATAATGGTTATCAGTATATAAACAGGTGAACACATCCCAGACTTTAATCATTGTTTTGTTTTACTACTAACGTGTGAATGTAAACAGGTGTTTAACATATCCTGTGATGCCTCTTATATTCAGAATGACACTCTGTTTCTCCATGGTAACTTCTGTCTGATCTACACTCTCTAAATATAACAGGAAACTATAAGTTTGTTCCATATTTGGTGCATTCTTATAGCTGCCTGTTATATTTAGATGAGGCTCCAGTTGACTTCGCATTAGTTTAGGTTATTTATTTTGTTTTATTTGACTTGTTGCTGAAAGAAGAGAAAGTCCCTCCATATGAAGACTCAGAAGAGGATGTGAAGTTTGCATCTCAGTTTGAATGTAAGTAATCTTTATATTATGTGTGAAAAGTGAGTTTAGTAGCACACATATACAGTTCCTTGAGTAAGTTATATTATAATTATATTAACATACATGCTTTACATGTGTCTTATCAAGTGAAAATAGCACAATTAAAAAGAAGTGTTAATTTATTACCACCACCACCAAGTCTGGGTTTTGTTGTTAAAATGATTCATACAAACCCAGTAACAATGAGCCAGAGGCGTCTGGTGACACCCGTCCTCTTCGAGGCTTAATGCAGCTTATTTCTTGGTGTTTATACAAGATTTAAGCTGGGGGACTGGATGCAGTATTAGTCGTTTCAACTTAGAAGAGGCTGTAGATGTCCCTTGGAGACAAATTATAAATGAATGCTTGGTCATTGAAATGGATAAATTGTATGCTGAATGTTGGAAATGATGGTCATTTGACACAAATTGACAGTACAAAATTGTTAGGCCTACAAGTAGATAAATCTTTTAGCTGGAAAGAGCACATTGAATATATCTAACCGAAAATGACCTCTGCATTTTATGTAATAAAGTCTACAATAAATCTTTGTGGAGTTACAGTATTTTCATTCAATAATGAAATGTTGTCTAATATTTTGAACATATTTCATTGTCGGTAGTAACATGTTTTCTTTTACAGAAGAAAACCATTTTAAAACAAAGGCTGGTGCTTACAAATGAGACTCTTGTACACCTTTATTTAAGAAAATTGAAATCTTAAACCTCCCTTGCGAAAATACGAGGCGCATCCATAAAGTAAGTTTCCCCTGGGGCTGTTTACAGAAACGAAACACATTTTCGTAGACATACATATTCCAACAGATACAGCAAGTATTCAGGTATTATTCTGCACATTCGCCACTGGAATTGAAACATTTGTCATACCATGGAACCAACTTTTGAATATCTGTGTCTTTCAAGTTTGACGATAGGGATTTGAACAACTGTGTGACAAACATCTCTTCCTCTCTCTCTCTCTGTCATTCCCTGTCATTTCGTGAGGTGTAGGGAAAAGATGGAAATCACTGAGAGCGACAAATATCAATAAAGGGGACAGACATTGTTACACATCGCTATGAAAGAGAGAGATTGATGATAAGTCTATAACAAGGAGAAATGAGTGAATGTAATGTTTAAAAAATAACCAATTAATTGCATATAAGAGTACAGTAATAGGTTATTATTATTATTGTTTATGAGGGAAAACTTATATTTAATTTTACAAAGTAGATGTTATGTTTTACGAGACATGTTGAATCCTGTCTATGCGTCATAGCTTTAAAAGTTTATTCCGATCATCGAAGAAGGTGAATGACTCTCTCTCTCTCTCTCTCTCTCTCTGTAAGAGACCTGTTGAATCATGTCTAGACTTAATTCCAGGTATCGAGTAACGGAAAAAGATGTATGACCTTCTTGATATCAATCCGGATGTCTGTGGTAGACGTGATGAATCATGTCTATGACTCATGGAGAGAAGAAGTTATTTCCGAACACTCGCTAACGGTAAAAGTTGAACGACTCTCTGACGAATTGATACAGGACATTAGATTTTAATTCAGGTCAACGAGTAATGGTGACAACATCACATACTTTATCATTGTTTTGTTTTACTGCTAACGTGTGAGTGCCAAGACCAACATCATCATCATATTTTCCTCAAAGTACTTCTACAAACTGTTTCATGGTAAGACGAAAAAATATTTCATTTTATTATTATTATTAATATCATTACATTATGTTAACTTCACTTCTGAAAATCAATTAATATTAACTTCATTTCTGAAAATCAATTAAAATTCACGAACACTTTCTAGGCTAACATATTATTATTATTATTATTATTATTATTATTATTATTAATCTTAGTATTTTTTCTGGTTTATTTACAGATGTCTCAAAATATAGTAGAGAAATTTAGTAACAAAAAAAAATAATTAATTTTAAAAATCATTAGCACTTCCTAGGCTATAGTATTATTATTATTATTATTATTATTATTACCCTTATTAATAATATCGATACATTATGCTAACTTCACTTCTGAAAATCACTTAGTAACAAAAAAATGAATATTGAAAATCACCAGCAGTACCTAGGCTGTCGTATTATTATTATTATTATTATTATTATTATTATTATTATTATTATTATTATTATCATTTTTTTATTATTAACCTATTTATATGAGCTAGGTTTATGACACTAGATCGTGACTTAATTTAAAAAGCTTCATATTTCCGGCAATTCTATATCAGTAGACTTCCGATAACTGTACTCTGTTTAGTAATAAGGAGAAAATAGAATATCAAGCAAACAATCAATAAGACAGTTCCAGATGAAAATGACTAAGCAGCGTGTTGTTAGGGAGTAGACACTAACGGTAAAAACAGATAACGCATCTTGCTACAAGGTCCCGAAATAAATACATACATTGATTATGCGGATGTGATTGCAAGTTGCGCCTAACGGTTACACTTGTATTTCAAGAAACCATTACCTTAGAGATGATGTGATAAAGTATGAGGGACAACATTCCGTTACTAAAGTTAATTCTGTCTTGCAGATATTCATCATGCGTCAGTTGAGTTCTCAGAAAGCTAAATGTTTTCCAAACCTGTGTAAATGAAGTGAAATCATTGGGGTAACATTATTTAACCTTTTCCGAAAACATTTTTTATTTTCCCCATAGAACATAGTTTTAAAATTAATTAATTAATTAATTAATGTTAATTCTATAAACAGACTACTAACCCTTAATTATTTATCGAGAAAACGAGACAATATTATGAACAATTTAAAATATAAGCTATCAGCAAGGGGAATAATATTTATTCTTAAGGGTAATTAAATATTTATATTTTTTCTTTAACTTATTTCGAAAATGATGTAGCCCTTTACAAAAAAAAATAGAACAAGTTAACTTGTCTTTATCAATATTACTTTTATTGAAGAAAAGTTTAAACAACACCGGGCTAAGATTTTAAAACAGTCTTATATTCAGTACAACAACCAAGGTCTGGTCATCCTGTAGAACATTACAGTGTTATTTTTTTTTTATATAAACTTGAGAGGAGGACAGGACAAACATGAACAATTTTTTTTTTCAGTGATAATATTAATGTTTCTTAATGTACAAATAAGTAAATGAATATCCAAGATCTATTCCTAATGTAATACGTTTGTAATTATTTACAAAAATGAGACATTCGTATTAATATAGTAATAATGTGCCATTTTTCAATACACCTAAAATCCATCCTCAAAGATCCTTACAATTTCATATTATTAGAAAGAAATGAAGAAAAGAAAGAAAGAAGGAAAGAAGGAAAGAAAGAAGGAAAGAAAGAAGGAAAGAAAGAAAGAAAGAAAGAAAGAAAGAAAGAAGGAAAGAAAGAAAGAAGGAAAGAGATGATAATAATAACTATACATTAGTAGTAGTAGTAGTGGTAGTAGTAGTGTTGAGGGTGATGGTAGCGGTAATGGTGGTGGTAGTAGTATTAGTAGTGGTGGTAGTGGTGTTAGTGGTGATGATGGTGGTGGTATTGGTGGTGGTGATGATGGTGGTAGTGGTGATGGTGATGGTGGTGGTAGTGGTGTTGGTATTCGTATTAGTAGCAGTGGTAGTAGTTGTAGTAGTAGTAGTGGTGGTAATAGTGGTAGTAGTAGTATTTCAAAATTCAAATATTCCCACCAATATTTTACACGGCACTGTTTTGCATTAAATATATAATTCGACTTTCAAAAAGCTTTAACGCAGCAAAATTTAAATATTACCCCCATTTTGAATTTTTCAAACACCCCGCCATAAAATTTCGACTTAGCTCACTTCTGCATTAAAAATAAAATTTGGACTTAAACCACTCTTGCATTTTTTAATTTTGAATTTGGCGCTAGCCGCCATTTTGAATGTTCAAATATCCCGCCATAAAATTTCGACTTACCTCACTTTTGCATTAAATACAAAATTTCGACTTAGCACACTCTAGCATTTACGAAATTTGAATTTCCCTCCAGCCGACATCTTGTTCCGGAACAGGAAGTGCCGCCATCTTGTTCCGGAACCGGAAGTGCCGCCATCTTGTTCCGGAACCGGAAGTGACGTCATCCAAGATGGCGACCGGAAGTGACGTCCATAAGCCCCCCATACTACTCTTTACCTAGGTAATCTGAATACCGAGGTTGGTGCACTCGGCCATAAGACGTAAAACAATTTGTAATTTCAATCCTTAAGGTAGAGAGTTATGGGAGTTTTAAAAAAGCTGGAAAATAGTAATTTATTTAAATGCTTATGGTAGAGAACGTTCTGTGAGTTTTTCAAAATTTAGAATAAGACGAGAGAAAATGACAATTTTTTTTATAAAGGTAGAGAAAGTAGCGTGTGTGCTCTAAGAGCGGCTGAACACATGCTTGTGTTGAGGATCTAACATTCGAATTTGGTGCCATGATGCAAGAAGTACGCCACAGCCCAGTGCTGCCGAACAGTCTTAGCGGCTCCTCACCGTTTTTCCCTAGACACAAGTGTTAGTTTCTAGTATTCTTAGCGGGCGGAACACTTCGCCTCATCTCATAACATACAACGTCACAATGGTGTAGTTTCCTCGTTACACAACAAAGCCGGAAGCCAGAAGCCTGCTGTCAAAGTGCACGTGATTCTCGACTACTTGTAACTTAAACAAAAGGAGTCTGTAAACTACAATTGATGTACGCTGTGCCTCAGCGATACTTGCTCATGTCATGTGAAATCACACAATAATAGTGTCAAATTCTATGCTTCGCATACATACAATACTGCTACAATATAGTGCATTATATTCTACGCTTCGCATATATCAGTGGCGTGCCGTCCATGGAAGCAATGGAAGCAATGCTTCCTCTAGTTAATGCGAAAATAAGAATTTATTTTATAAAGTAAATTTAAATAACAAGGAATATAATATTTTATTATTCTGAAACTTTCATTCGCCGGAAGCAAATTTTACTCGCTACGATTTCGTCACACCGTGGAAGTCTGAATTGTGGGCCGTGGCCCGACTTGTTCCACTCCTCCTGAGGTTATGAAGGGATGAAGCGATTGCTTCGTGTATTTTCGTAAAATCGCCGAACGAGGGACAGGGCGGTTTGAATTTGCAGTTTCCCGCCGAGCCGCGTGTCAAAATATTAAAGCATTGAAAAGGCTTTTTTTTATAAAAATAATTTGAAACAATAGTTTTTTACATATTCTGATGTGCCCTATGTTGTGTTGTAAAACCGTAAGGTTATTTTAGCAAGTGTCAAGATACTTGTTTGCCCTCAAAATCGTCTTTTTGATGTGTGTTATATACTTATGTACACGCAAGTTTCTATTGGGAAGCATAATCGGGAGAATAGGGGAGTTGGTTCCCTGGCTCGACGTCACCAAACGAGCTTTGACTGGGTGGGAGACTGGCAAATATTTCTCTTTTACAGGTTCCCACCCTCGCTTCGGCCTTGACCATGCACCATGCACCCCATGCGTAAGAAAGTTCAGTATTTCTGTAAGCCTTCGCGGTCCTTAGCGTTGAGTAAAGCAGAATTTCCAGGTTGTCATTATTGGCTATAGAAAAAAAATTACTGGAGAACATTCGGTCTAAGGAAGATTTCTATGACAAGGTTATAGAAGATTTTGCTGCCGAGGATAGGCGAATTGATTTGCTCTTCAAATAAATCAAGTGAGTTGTCATTTTTTTTATTATAGGCTTATAAAAATCTAGACTATAGCCTATTATTGCTTCCCTCGCTTAAATTTTCACCGCACGCCACTGGCATATATACAATAATGTCATAATGTAGTACATTGCTCATAATCTCTACAACGCAGGTAAGTGCTTAATAACACTGTACAACATGTAAGAATTTCATCATTATTATCTAGGCTACTACAGTGTGCATCATAAGGTTGTGTTCAACACTGTAAATTCATTTCCCCAAAGCAGGGTGATGGGAATCATTGTTCACTGCACTGCTTTTGACATCAAGGTTGCGCCACAGTCAATCACGCCATCACATCAACTTCAAGAGAACAATATCTCCAGAAGATTTACAATAATTTATCACTTGTTCAAACCAAGACTGCTCCAAACCAGTGTGAATTCTTTTTACATGTATGATCAGTGAATGTGTTTTCAATTGCTACATCTTTCACTAGTGATCAGTGTTTTCGCCTTTCATTTATTAACAAGTAGCAAGCTCCAGTATTTAAATCAATAAATTACTAACCCCAAGTTTCTGAAGTTTTTATTTTATTCTTTTGTTCATTTACGATGTAGGGTTCAAATTCATTTTTATCCCATCCCCCTTTGCTAAGTATACAGTCCGTTATGAGAGGCTTAACCCTACATATTGGTCACTCCGGGCCATGGATTCTTCCAGTGCAAGTTTATTTTCTTTTTTGCCTGCAAATTGGTCCTCCGGATGCAAGTGATCTCAGTGCAGCATTTAATTTAGCCTGGAGCTTGCTAGTTTGTTAAGTTCATCTGTGTTTGTATAAATGAGTTCAGTGCAGTGAATAATTCTATATCGTGCATTTTTAAAGTGTTTAATTCTATATTACTCCTGGCATATTGTTAAGCCAGTTTGAGTTAAGGTAAGCAGTGATTTGCTTGCATGTGCATGCCCAGTGAGTTGCATGCATGGGCGTACGATGACATTTTCTTTGAGAGGGGTTCAATGTAATGTCTCAGCTTTATGTCCTTGTGCACATATTAACATTTTACTTTTTTAAAACTAACTAAGCAGTTGTATTGTGTACTTAAAACACGATGATTGATATGTAGCAATGTCTTTCAAGCTGTTTTTCTCTAGGTTTCTTGTTTGAGCTAGAAACTAATAAATAAAAACTTTCCACAGACAAATTATCATAATACTGTGTGGTGTATAGGGCACGTTTTCAAAGTCATCTAAAAATTCACCGGTGGAAAAGTCCCAGTAATTCCGATTACGTCATGATGATTTTATGTTGAGCTCCTGATTACTCTTGACTTTACGAACAGGTTGTTAGATTTCGGCGAGTATCTGAGTAGCATCTAATAATTATTGTATCATGGATATGCAAGAAGAGGAAGTTCTCAAATTTTGCAGGAATTAATCTGAAATTCAATTGAATTCTGATATCCAAACGATCACACCACAAATCCGAAGGGGAGGGAGTTTTATTTACTAGTAATACATCAATATTACTAAGCTGAAGAACTACCAAGACCGTGCCATTTTGAAATTAGAATCTTAAATAATTTACGGTTGATTAAAAATAATGCTTTGCTATTTACAAAATTTAAAATATGTAACAAGCGAACCAGTATATTTTTATTTTCTAACATGAAGTTATAATATTAAAAATATTGCAGATATTTCGGGGGCGATTTCAACCTCCTGAGCCACACATACCATACGCCCATGGTTGCATGCCAAGTGTTAGCTTTTAAGGTTAGGTTGTGCAGCCAGCACCTAACACAATACTCAACACGAGTTACACTGACACTTGCAACATTGCACTCAAGTAATTCTCTAGCCTTCAATACATCATGCCTTTGTAACAACAAGGCGCTAGGCAACTTAACACATTATTATTTCACATCACCCAGTGAAATCATTTGCTAGGCCCCAGTAATACAAGACGCAGGCGAGCAGGTTTTTTAAGTTACGTTTGCTTATATTGACTCTACATTTCAAAATGGCGACTGTAGAGTCAAACATTAATGCTTTGAAGGCAAAGCGTGTTCTGCTAAGAACACAAATTACTCGTCAAGTGAATCAATCTCAGGCTATGTGATCACTAGGGGGGATTTCTATGACCTAAAAAATAGGATATATGCATGCATTTATGACCTAAAAACATTAAAATGACCAATAAAATATAAAATATGACTTTACCACTTACACATTGTGTATATTTTTTAAGCTTCATTACAATACATTTTATTTAAATATAGTGTTAATTATTTAAAATATTTGTAAATTCTCAAAAAAGTATCACTATAATGCAAAATTTACAAAATATGATATGACACTTCAAAATTTCTTTAATATGCACACAAATATGCTAAAAATATGGCCTAAATATGCTACAATAGTTGAAAATTTCCTAAATATGCAGTTATATGCACAATAAAAGCCGTTCCATTTTCACCAGGATGCTTGGAATCGGGTTTAAATTAGTCGGAAACCTGAAATGATGCAAAGGGGAAAAATATGACATGTCATAGAAATCCGCCCCCTAGTGATCACAAACGAAGAATCCTTTCAAAAGCTTCTCTCTTGAAAGGAAAAATTAGAAGAAACACATAAGAGATTTGAGGAAATCCAAACTCAAATAACTCAACTAGATTTCTCAGATGACCCATTTCATCTCAAATCATACAGCTTAGTACCAAATGTGTCACCTTTGGATTTCAAAATAGGTTTAAAAAAATATATGTTAAAGGACCACATGACCTATGTTCAGAAATGAAATATTTTCCTTCTCACTTGATTTATAACAATGTTACAGGCACACAAAGAATCGGGATTTTTGGTAAAAAGTTGTACGCAAGGAAAATATTACAATTTTCAAAGCGCTATAAATCAGAAACCAAAGATTATGGAGACTTGATGTTTTTTTTATTTGAAATCCTGTTCATAGTAGTTTCAAATCATGATATAGGAAGACTTTTTGAAATTCTCTTTAACTCTAAAATTCAACATGAAAATACCAAAAATGGAATTTTTCCTAAAGTTCATGTATTTTTTTTGAAAATGTGAACAGTCGTAAGTCATTACTTTTATTGGGATAATATGGTATGGAAACTGGACTAATTATTAGCAATAAAATTTATGCCCTAGCTTCTCACATTAAGTAGATAAATCTTTGTAAAAAGTGAAAAAACACATTTTTGACTGTTTTTAGAAATGATTTTCTCCAAAACACCCATCTCAAAAGTTTTGAAAATTACACAAAATGTTTTTTGATGGTTGTTCTTATAGGTGGTACAGTCACATTGGGGGATATTTGTGTGGCAAATCTGAGAGAATGTTTTCAAAACTACTCCACCTGTTCCATAATGTTGGACATTTAGTACCATATATAATGTATTACATTGACAACACTGTTTTTGCCAAGTGTTTTCAATGTATACAGTTCTATTAAATGAAATTGTATTGAAAGATCACACCATAGATGGTTGAGTCCATTTCCGGATTGGAAATCTTACCACTAGAGGTTTTTGAGTCCAAATTCAGCAAAGGGTAGGCCTATTGCTGGTTCTTTGTGAGAGTTCATCAGTTTCAGTTAATTATTAATATTGATCACTAGATTTAGACTAAAGTAAAATATATGTTAACATATTATACAAATACTGAAATATCATTAGGCCTATATTTTTAACTTGTAACATCACACTGCTGAGAAGAGTTCTTCTGTCATCTTTATATGTTCCGCATTAAACTTATGAAGCTGGGCTGACTGACCATGTGGAAAAGAATGATCCAGCTTGAGAAGCACATGGGAAATTTATTTCTAAATACTTTCCTATTAAAACATTTCTTTGTTTATTTTTATTTATCTTGAGATTACTATATTTAGTGTAGTGTTTTTTCATGAATTGATTAATTAATTCATTATATTTTGATCAAGCTATTTTTTGGGTTGGCGAATATCTAATTATTTCAACCTTCTTTTTTTTTTTTTAATCACACTTCTTCAAAATGGATAGCTTCATCCACGTTCCATTCACCTTTTCCAAGAGCAAGGAGTTCTTTTTCAACTTATTAAAGGTTTCTAGCATTTCAAGATATTGCTAATTTCGGGTGAAAGGCCTTTTTCTTCATTTTTATCATGGATTCAGTAATTAAACCACCATGAAGATTGCATGTAACACAATATTAAGGACTTCTTTACGTAGATAATAAATCTTCATCAATCCACATGACATTCATACTAATCAAGGGGAAAATCCTTCATTTTGTGAGTAATTTCGTGAATCACATACCGAAGGTATGTTTCACAGCATATTTGGACCAAGGATTAGTTGGCTTCGTGAGATTCGCATCTCAAAGAGAATTTAATGTAATTGTGATTGATAATAAATGTAGACATTTATATAATAGCAAGTGTGTAAATCCCTTAATTCAATGCAAATCCTCATTCTGAGCTTTAGATACTGTGAACATTCAAATGTTATCATTTCTACGAATATTAATATGCAAATATTCTAGCTAGTGAGAAGTAACAATGTCAATAAGCTACATCTTTTTGGTACAATTATAGCTGGTCCTCTGATTGTATACAGTTCCAATACATTTACATGTGTATTCAATTAGCTTCATAAACATCAAGATTATGACGAACATTTCCTCAACCGCATGTTTATGTTATTCAAGTGACGTCACTCCGGAAATGGACTCAACCATCTATGGTGTGATCTTTCAATACAATTTCATTTAATAGAACTGTGTACATTGAGAACATTTGGCAAAAACAGTGTTGTCAATGTAATAGGCCTACATTATATATACTAAATGTCCAACATTATGGAACAGGTAGAGTAGTTTTGAAAAAATTCTCTCAGGTTTGCCACACAAATATCCCCAAATGTGATTGTACCACCTATAAGAACAACCATCAAAGAATATTTTGTTTAATTTTCAAAACTTTTGAGATGGGTGTTTTGGAGAAAATCATTTCTAAAAACAGTCAAAAATGTGTTTTTTCACTTTTTACAAAGATTTATCTACTTAATGTGAGAAGCTAGGGCATAAATTTTATTGCTAATAATTAGTCCAGTTTCCATACCATATTATCCCAATAAAAGTAATGACTTACGACTGTTCACATTTAAAAAAAAAATACATGAACTTTGGGAAAAAATTCAATTTTTTGTATTTTCATGTTGAATTTTAGAGTTAAAGAGAATTTCAAAAATGTCTTCCTATATCGTGATTTGAAACTACTATGAACAGGCTTTCAAATAAAAAAACCTCAAGTCTCCATAATCTTTGGTTTCTGATTTATAGTGCTTTGAAAATTCCAATATTTTCCTTGCGTACAACTTTTTACCAAAAATCCCGTTTCTTTGTGTGCCTGTAACATTGTTACAAATCTAGTGAGAAGGAAAATATTTCATTTCTGAACATAGGTCATGTGGTCCTTTAACATATATTTTTTTCAGCAAAATCCATGATGTTGATGTGACACCCCCTGTATGATCTGAAATGAAATGGCTCAGATGCCGTTCTGGAATACCAGATTCGGTAGAAGATGCAGTTCTTAAGGCTGTCTCATGTGCCAAGGCCTATATAAGGCTCAGGAAGACAGTCTACTCCAAGCCGCAGCCCGCGAGGAAGCGCAAATTAACCTTGGCAAACTCAATCGTGTTAAATCTCAATTGGATGAGTATATTCAAACCATATATGAATTTGTCATCCAAGATGAGCTTTCTTATCAAGAATGCCTTCGCCTTCGCGGTGAGTTTCCAAATACAGTCAATAAATACAAGAATCTGCGATCCCAATTTTAGGAGGTCGACGGATGTCAATATGTTGAAACAAACAGTTGTAAAGCTCTGGCCTATATTAATTCTCTAATTGCTAAACATAAGGAGAGCTATCAACCCGAGCAATCCTTTAGTATTCAACGTTGGACGCTAGATACTCCACCATCGTTACCAAAACTGCCAGAGATCAGACTACCACGATTTTCAGGGGATCCAGCAGCCTGGATCGAATTTCGTGACACCTTTACTTCTCTAATTATTAACAACCAACACATTTCACAAATGCACAAGCTTCAGTATCTGAAATCTTGCCTAACGGTTGAGGTTACGTCAGTCATAACAAACATCCAAGTTTCAGCGGCTACCTTCGACATAGCATGGCGTACGTTGTCGAAAAGGTTCGACCATGATCGTCTTATAGCGAACACACACATGGACCATTTGTTTGCGCCCCCACATCTTGATAGGAATAAAGCAGAGTCCCTGCAGCGATATCTTGACCACTTCGTTAGTACTGTGCTTGCGTTACAGTCACTCAACATTGAAGTTAGCTTGATAGACTTAATTATCTCTAAAATTATTCTGGATAAGCTTCAACCTAACAGCATTAAAGATTGGGAATCAGTGGCGGATGCAGAATTTTTTTGGGGGGGATCTGAATACTAAAAAAAACAATTAACTTACATATTATACAATTAGTTTATAAAACTGGCCACTTGGAGTGCATATATAGCCTTTTTTTCAAATTTCGGGGGGGGGGAATCTATCCCCCAATCCCCCTCTCTGCGTCCGCCACTGTTGGGAATCTTCTGTCAAACAGGACAGATTGCACTCTCTTAAGGATCTTTTCGACTTTCTCGAAACCAAGGTGCGGGTCCTCCAAATGACTGATTCAGCCATAAAGTCACAATCAAATAACAATTCGCAGAATAATGTGAAGTTTAATCCTACTACCACACCAAACAATAATAAGGATAAATCCAATGCTCGTCCTCGTTGCATTTGCTGCAATCAGTTCGTCGTACATGACTGATTCTATTGTGATGCATTCAGAGCAATGGATGTTGCGCAACGAGAACAACTTGTTTGATCTCACGAGTTATGTGGAGTCTGCCTCAGGGCAAGAGGCCCAATACTCTTTTTGCAGTACTTATAAGTGTAAAACCTGTTCCCTGAGACATAGCACATCTCTTCATAATCCAAATACTGCTGGTGCTATAGCTTCTCGTACCTGACAGCAGAGCTGTTTACTTCCCACATCTACTGTTCTTATTAATGACTCCAATGGTTATCCAGTTGAAGCGACGGCGTTGCTATGGTTATCCAGTTGAAGCGACGGCGTTGCTTGATACTGGTTCCACCTGTAACTTAATTAGCAGTCTATTGTCTAATCGTCTTCATTTGCCACCCTATTCTCAGCGTACTATACTCACTGGAATAATCTCATCCCAAGTGAGTACTTATAAGGTGGTACCAATTTCAATCCATTACAATACCACTTCTTGGTGCTACGATGCAGACGCCATCGTCGTACCAGAAATCACTACCACAAAACTAACCAACATCCCACCTACTAACGTTCAGACATGGGACATTCCGCAATCTTCCTCTTGCAGACCTTCGCTTTCACACTCCTAAATATGTTGACCTCTTACTTGGAATGGAAATTTGTTCCCAAATTGTCTATCCAGGGTAAATTATTGCCTCTCAGCTTCCGGTCATACAAAACTCACACTTAGGTTTGTATGTTTCCGGGAAGTTATCTCAAGTTAGCTTTAGCAAACAACCTCAATCTTCTAGACGATTCCATTCAGGTCGTAAGTTATCGACCAGTCCTAACAACATTCCTTCCACGCATGTGAGTTCATCACGTTGCTCTGCTTTTCTAACTTCAGAGCAGGCCATTAGCGATCAGTTAACTGAGTTCTGGGAGTTAGAAAAATTTTCCAATGAAGCCCCCTTTCCCAATGAATCATTCTGCGAACAACATTTCGTAGAAACCACTAGAAGGGATTCTGGCGGTAAATACATGTAGTACCAAACTACAAGCTCGTAAGTGACTCTTATCCTTAGAAAGGCGTTTAGCTGGCAATCAAACTCTTTGTAATGTATATGTCAATTTCATGGCGGAATATGATTACTTCATACCACATCATCTAGTCTTAAAACCCTCAAGTACTACCACTAAACTTCGTGTTAGACGCCTCAGTCAAATCGTCAAACGGCAAATCCCTCAATGACATACTTGCCGTAGGTCCTACGGTTCAACCCGACTTCTTCTCTATCTTGTTACGTTTCCGCCTAAACCCCATTTCGTTCATATCAGAAATTGCTAAGATGTATCGTCAGGTTATGATACATTCTGAGCTTCAGCCATTCCAGCCAATCTTGTGGAGAAGCTCGCCTACTGGCCCAGTCAAAGTGTTTAACCTAAAAACTGTCATGTATGGTACTTAGACCATGGGCTACCAATAGCAAACCCTCCACTCCCCGTGGGATTTTCTGACATACATATTTTTTATATTTTTTGTTGTTATTGTCGTCTAGTTTAATATTTTAGTTCTTTGCCCCTTATCAATTACAGCATATACCCGGAAAACCAAGGAAATCCGGAGAAAATGAGCTTGTTTTAATTTTTATTGTTCTTTGCCCCTAATATTCGCACGGAATTTCTCACTCACACAATTTTGTTCGTATTACCATCTAGTTTCAGGTTTCAGTTGCTTGCTCTTTACAAATTACAACATATCTCCGGAAAATCCGGAAAACCACGTATGTACGGAGAAAATTACTATGTTTTATTTTTTAATCTTTGTTATTTGCTCCTAATATTCAAAGGGAATTTCTGACTCATATGTTTTTTGTTGGCATTACCATCTAGATTAAGATTTCAGTTGTTTGCCCTTATCAATTACAGCATATCCCCGGAAAACTCAGAAAACCACGGAAATCCGGAAAATTGACTTCGTTTTAATTTTTTAAAATCTTTGTTCTTTGCTCCTAGTATTCAAAGGGAATTGGTTAATCATATGTTTTTATGTTGGTATTGCCATCTAGATTAAGGTTTCAGTTGTTTGTCGCTTACCAATTACAGCATATCCCCGGAAACCCAGGGAAACCACGTATAGGCCTATACGGAGAAAATGACAGTTTTCTTTTAAAATCTTTGTTCTTTGCTCCTAATATTCGAAGATAATTTCTGACTCATATTTTGTTTGTTGGCATTACTATCTAGATAAAGTTTTCAGTTGTTTGCCTCTTATGAATTATACCATATCTCCAGAAAACTTCGAAAACCACGGAAATCCGGAGAAATTGACTTTTTAAACATTTATTTAAAAATCTTTGTTCTTTGCTCCTAATATTCCCAGCATATTTCTAACTCATATGTTTTTTGTTGGTATTTCCATCTAGTTTAAGGTTTCAGTTGTTTGCCCGTTATCAATTACAGAAAATCCACGTAAACCCTGAAAACCACGGAAATCCGGTGAAAATTACTTTTAATTTTTTTTTTTAAATCTTAGTTCTTTGCTCCTAACATTCAATTTTTTAATCTTTGTTCTTTGATACTAATATTCCCAGGGAATTTCTGAATCACATACTTTTTGTTGCTATTGCCATATAGTTTAAGGTTTCAGATTTTTTACCCTTACCAATTACAGCATGACCAAGAATACTGGAAAAAATCCTGATGCTGAAGGGATGAAAGCGACTAAAAGCCTGGCAGCACACCCTTCATATTCTAATTTGACATCTGTGAATGACAATTTATCTTGCCAAACCTTTCACGGTCACCATCAAACTTTCTTCACTGAAGTTATAGAAGGGACAATGGGTAAAACAGTACGATTTTGGATTGGTAATATGGACAAAGTGCCTTTGATTTTGAGAATTCAGCGAGCAACTAAAGAAAACAATTTTGACTTACACTTGGCATGTTTAGAAGATATTATGATTCCCATTTTCTTTGCATGTGACCATCCCAATTATGGCTGATATCTCGTAGTCCACATACTCACCCTTTTGAACCTCCAAAGGACACACCTGAAGCAGAATTACATCGCAATAACGGTTTCAGAGACTGTAGATCACAAGTTCCGAGTTCTAGAAATTCTATGGATTTCCGTGGTTTTCCGGGTTTTACGGGGATATTGTGTAATTGATAACGGGCAAACAGCTGAAACCTTAATCTAGATGACAATGTCAACAAAAAATATGTAAGTCATAAATTCTCTGGGAATATTAGGATCAAAGAACAAAGATTTGTAATAAATTAAAACGAACTAGTTTTCTGCGGATTTTCGTTGTTTTCGGAGTTTTCCGGGATATGCTGTAATTGATAAGGGGCAAACAGCTGAAACCTTAATCTACATGGCAATACCAATACAAAAACATACGAGTCACCAATTCCCTTTGAATTTTAGGGGCAAATAACTAAGATTTAAACAACTTTAAACAAAGTCATTTTCTCCGCGTTTCCGTGGTTTTCGGAGTTTTCTGGGGATTTGCTGTAATTGATAGGAGGCAAAAACTGAAACCTTAATCTAGATGGGAATACCAATACAAAAACATATGTCACCAATTCCCTTTGAATATTAGGAGCAAAGAACTAAGATTTAAAAAATTAAAACAAAGTAATTTTCTCTGGATTTCCGTGGTTTTCCGAGTTTTCTGGGGATATGCTTTAATTGATAAGGAGTAAACAACCGAAACCTTAATTTAGTTGGCAATACCAACACAAAATCATATGAGCCATCAATGCCCTTTGAATACTAGGAACAAAGAACTACGATTTAAAAATAATTGAAACAAAGCCATTTTCTCCGGGTTTCCGAGGTTTCCGGAGTATTCCGGGGATATACTGTAATTGATAAGGGGAAAACAACTGAGACCTTAATCTAGAAGGCAATACCAAAAAAACATATGTGTCAGACATTCCCTTTGAATATTAGAAGCAAATAACAATTTGAAATATAAAATATAAAACATTGTCATTTTCTCCGTATATACGTGGTATTCCAGGTTTTCCGGGGATATGTTGTACTTCACTTCACTTCACTGTTATTTTTTGACGCCATACTGGTATTCCAGTTTCAACGTCCTGTAACATGTTGTAACGCTATTTGAAACGACCGCGATCCTGTCCCCTCTGCATTTAGTACTGT
This sequence comes from Ectobius pallidus, assembly GCA_964059195.1. Taxonomy (NCBI): domain Eukaryota; kingdom Metazoa; phylum Arthropoda; class Insecta; order Blattodea; family Ectobiidae; genus Ectobius; species Ectobius pallidus. The sequence goes on from CAXKWD010000008.1 coordinate 44,458,850, forward strand.
TTATCTACTGCAGATTCCTTCTATTTTGATCTGCTATTATTCTCCCTCCTTTCATTGAATTCTTTAATTAAATTTTTTTTTTGGCTCATTCAAATCTTAGTCTGATTACCGTTACTGATCTTCCTCATATTTCTGGCCTATTCTTACATTTAATTCCTGAGAATATTTATTATTATTATTATTATTCCCTTGGATAATTCTAAATTTTGAATTCCCACTTATATTTCAAGCTACCGTTTTCCATTCTAGTCAGATATTTTCTTGGTTAGGTTATTATCTTGAAACCAATTAAAAGTAATATCCCTGGTTTTGATTCTTAATTAATAAAGCTTCCTTGCCCTTGATAACGTTATATTCAGGTAGTTTCTGCATTTCATTCTGGTCACTATTTTGCTTAAGAATTTAGATTTTATGGCCTGTTCTTTCTAGTGAATATTGAATACCCATGTAATTTGTGCTGACATACATTTTCATAAAGTGTAGGCCTAGGCAAGCTTTTCTACTTATATAATATTTTTGGGCGTCATCAAAGAATGCCTGTTATTAAGATTAGGTAGTCCTGATTATAACCAATGGTTAGTTCCTCTTATGGAAATTGTGGTTTAACCTATGGATTTTGGATAAGGTGCATTTAGGTATATTAGAATGATTTCAAGACTTTTTTTATGGTAATATTATTCTTATACAATTTTACAAGTAAATATTTGTGCATTTATTCTCTGCTCTTATTATATTGAGCAGCTTCTTAATTAGCCACAGTGCTTTATTTATATATTTATACGTTAGTCACTAGTCATTCAATGTTTAATGTTTATGTATTTTGGTGATGTTTAATCAAATGAGACCTTTTTAATGGTTTATATATATAAATTGTTCAAGTTAAACATTAAAACATTATTCTTGGAATCTTGTGACTTATGTTTAGCTGCTATTTTCATATTGTGCTCCCTTCCTTGTCACCCTGTTCTGGAGATAGTATCTATGGCCTTTTAGGGTATTGTCCTCACGCTCTTCAAGCTATTTCAGGTTGTTCATTCTTATATAAGATTTGGTAGGCCTGCAAATAAGAACCTGTGTTTATTTCAGACATATATGTGATAAAGCATATCCATTATTTTCCTTTAAGCAACACTTATTCTAAACTAACTTCATTATTAAATTAAATTAAATTATAAAATAACTATAACCAAAAAGACTAATTTTAACGTTGCAGTGTATTCAACTTCCGTGCTGTTATGATGATTGGTCGTGTATAAGTTTGGTATTTTGGCCTTTGGCAAGATGGCGCCGAACGAAGCTGATGTGTTTGCTAGAGCTCCGGAATCTTGTGAAAGTACCGGTATCGAGTTAGATTGCCCGTCGTGTGCAAATTTGAAGGCAGAATTAAATCGCGTCCAACTGGAATTAGAACTATGATTGAAATAGTGAATATTTATCAAAGGTGAATCAAAACAAGAGGACGCCATAACCTCGGATACTTGTTCTACAAAAACATGGGCGACAGTCACTGCTCGTGCCCATAAAATCAACAAACAAATCCTTTTCTATTTAAACAACATATTAGATGTCTCGAATAGATTTGCAGCTATTGAGGAGGTTGGTGAAGAACAATGCACTTCCACAGTATCTCCCAAAAATGGCCTAGGCATCTCCACGCGTAAAATGAAAAAACTACCGAAGCTTGTAGTTATTGGAGACAGTCAAGCCAGAGGATGTGCATCAAACATAAAGAAGGATGTAAAACAGTATGATGTTGTAGGTTATGTAGAACCTGGAGCACCAACCGCTGAACTAATACAGAGTGTAAATGTCAACTATCTGTTAATCTGGACAAAACAATAGCCATATCCTTCTGCCATGTACAAAATAGACAACCACAACACCCAGAGATAAGAATGAAGGGTAAGATCATTGAATACAAGCAGAACATGAAATTTCTGGGTCTATGGGTGGATGAACATTTAAATTAGTCATCTCACATTCAGAAGTTAATAAGTAGATTGAGTTCAACATGCTATGCAATACTTACTATTGGGAAATCACTAGGGTTAGAATCTACCAGAATTTTATATTTTACCCAATTCCATTCTATACTAACTTATGGTATCATCTTTTGGGGAAATTCATCACACACTCCCTTAGTGTTCAATTTACAAAAAAGAGCTATTCGAGCAATGATGCAGGTGAGCATGCATACTAGTTGTAGAAATTTTTTAAAATCATTACAGATTCCACCGGTTCCATGTGTCTATATTTTTGAAACATTAAAATCTTTCAAGATTAGTATAAAGGACTATAAAACAAATTCAGAATTTCACTCCCACAATACAAGAACAAAAAATAATTTGCACGCCATATCCCACAATACCAAACTGTATAATAAAAGCTTTATGAATACTGGTCTATCTATGTATAATTCTCTACCAGGCTATATAAAGAACCCACCCACTACTCAATTTAACAAAACCTTAAAAAATTCTTGTTAAAATACTGTTTTTATAGTGTAGAAGAGTTTTATAGAGGAACAAAAACTCACTTAAGTGACGTCAACCTTTAAATTTCCTATAATTTTGTGACTGATAATTTTCCATGTTAAAATATCCGACTGAGTCATTACTTTTTTCTATACAAAATAACTAATTAACTCATAATAATATGTAAAGTCAAAGATGTTGCCCTAGAGTTGTTTTGCGTATGTGTATGTATTTTGTGTATATGTTTAATATGTGTATGTATTTTGTGTATATATGTTTAAATTCAAGTGGTCATTAAAATGATATAAATTTTTTTATTTACTGTACAACTTCATTATTTTAAAAACATTATAGCTAATAGAATTTTTTTTTTAGAATTGTTTCATAATCAAAAACTTTGTTTGAGTGTGCATGTGTGTGTGAGAAAAATTTGTAAGTTCTGTATTTGTAAAGACGTGTCCTATATCAATGTATTTTGATCAATAGATGAATAAACTATTATTATTATTTATATTTTCATTTTGCATTTGATCAGAAAGTGGCGTAATAATTTAGCTGCGAGTTCTGGTTGATCAAGTAGTAGCGATTCTAGGTTCCATGGGCCATAGCCATAAGAGGTTCTGAGAATATTGTAGAAATCACGATCTTTAGTATTATAGGTAGGGCATGAAAATAAAATATGTTGTATGTTCCCAACGTTTCCACAAGGGCACAAGTGGTTGTCCTCTTTGTGAATTTTGTATAAATAAGCAGGTGTAATTGCCGTTCCTAATTTAATTTTATAGTATGTCGATATCTCAGCTCGGGTAGAGGGATGTTTAAGAAACCATGGTTTAGTATTCTGGGGTGTTGATGCATGGTGCAGTGGTAATCTATGGTGTATCTAGTCCGAAATGGATGTGGTTAATGGACTACCGTCTGATAATTCCGCCTCTTTTTCATAATGATCTGCCTGGTCATTGCCTCCAATGTGACTATGACCTGGTATCCATATGATTTTAATGTGATTCTCCTGTTGTAATTTTTGTATTATCTCTTTAATCCGTATTACTATGTCAGATATGTAGATTTCACAACTGGTATCAAGTATTGACTGTATGGCACTTTGGGAGTCAGAAAACACATATATAAATTTTCCTGTATTGTATTGCGCACTGAGTAATGCCTGGTGGATCGCTGTTAGCTCCGCTGTATATATACTGCTGAGTTCTGATAATTGGAATGTTCTTGAAGGGTGGCATTGTAGTACGCAGCACCACAACCTGAGTCAGTTTTGGATCCATCCGTCAATAATAATATGGATATTTGGGATGGGAGGTAGGAAATGTATTCGAGGAAATGAGAAGGGATATTTATGTCGGTCTTGGAAAATGATGACATATCGCTTGGTGGTGAAAATACAATAGTGGAGTAATTGTCCCGGTATAGCGGAAAATTGTTGGTCGTGTGGATATTGTGGTCAGCCGAAAATGAATAAAAAATGTCATATATGGGAGGAAATTAATTTGACAAGGCCGCATATGGATGGCAGTTTGTAATTAATTTAAATATCCGATTTTGATGTATAGTGGATGAGAAGTATTGTGGGATAAGAATTTCATTAGTTTGATTGCTGATCCAACTGCGTGGTCTTGGGGGGTACCCCAGTGTAATTCTTGGAATACGTCGGAAGTTTTGGGTTATCCCCCAGTCCCTAGTATGCATTTCCCAATCTCGTATAATGTGGAATCGATTGTTCTTTGTTTTGTTCTGGTAGTCGGTGGTAATATGGCATTTCCATATTCATAAGCTGATCTGATGTAGTTGTTATATAGTATTGTTAGGGCTTTCGGATGATTGCCCCAGTATCGGCCGGTTATATGTCGTAATAATTTACCTCTGTTCTTTAGTCGCTGTGCCATGTGTGTAGAATGCGATTGACCTGATAATTTGTGATCCAGGTAAATACCTAAATATTTAATAGTGGGCGTGTAATGAATGTGCGCTTGGGAAATTGTAATGATCGGTCTTTTTTGTATTGGGGTAATTGATCTAGAAAAGATAGTGTATGCACATTTTTCCATGTTCAAGGCCAAACCGATGTCATTGAATTCCGTTGAAAGCGTATGAAAATCCTCCTGTAGTTGTCCAATGTGTGATCCCAAAGGTCCTTCCTTTTTGGGATATCTACAATATATAATAATATCATCAGCAATCCGAGAATTTTACTACATATGAATGGGGTGTTAAATAAATGAGTCGTATAAAGGTTGAAAAGAGTCGGGCTTAATGATGATCCCTGAGGTAGGCCTAGTGACGACAAGCGCGACGTTCTATTATTGTATTTGGGGGTAGGGTAAGCCATCGCTGTGACATTAGTTGGTCGACGGTATTGATATAGTACAGAGGGATTTCCAATTTTTGTAATTTAGTCCGTAGGAGAGAAAGATTCACGTTATCATAGGCCGAGCTTATGTCTAGTGTTACCGCGAGTAGATCTTCTCCCTTACACCAACCCGTATATACTTCCGTAAGTAGGTAGATCACACTAAGTAAATTGTTGTGGCCTTTTCGGAATCCAAATTTTGTGGGGTGGAAGATATGGTGTTTCTCAATATAGAAATTTAGTCTCTGGTTAATAATTTTCTCGTATACTTTTCTGAGGGTCTGACTGAGTATAATTGGTCGATAGTGTTTAGCTAATAGTCCAGTGGTATTCGGTTTTTGTATGGGGCAGACCGTCATCTGATTCCAGTGGTGTGGGTATATTTTACCACATAGTATGGCGTTGAATCTGGCCTCCAGGTGTGGTAGTATGTCTTGTTCTAACTCTGCTAACATTCTATAGGTAATTAGGTCTGGCCCAGGGGCCGAATGTGACTGTTTTATTGTCTGTAGTCGAGTTACGATTTCCATCCTTGTGATGGGGATGGTTACCATGGCGGTACGTTGGTTGATATCTTCATGGCAGTCTGGTGTCACCGTGGCAGGAGCTGTTTGTTGTAGGAAAGCATCTTGTAGTGTTGTGTCAAATACCATGGGTGTGTTTCGGAAGGACGTTGCCCAGTGAACCATCGCACGTGTTGCCATATTTGTTGGGGCGATGTGGTATAAGAAATAGATGAGCAATAGTTCATCCAAGATGTCCGTTTCGCGTGGAGAACGAGTCGGGTAACTTTTGCGTGTTGTTGTCGTAGTTGGAGATAGTCCGTTAGGTTGAAAGACTTGCGAAATTTTGTTAGGAGTAACCGACGTTTTGCGATTTCTCGGCTAATGTCTACACTCCACCAAGGTGGTTTCCGGATAGCGCGTGTTTTCCGTCGAGTTGGGCATGTGTATTGCGTCTTGATGACCTCAGATATAGTTGTAGTGATAAAATCTATCGAACCGATCCCAGGCGCCTCAGACTGAGTTTCGGAGACATTTGTGCTCTGAAATGATTCCAATTAATGGACTTTTTAGTATATGTGGATATGGTTCGAGATATGATAGGTGTTGCATTCCCCAAATGGATAATAATCGGGAAATGATCGCTCCCCAGTGTGTCCGGAAAAACCTCCCAGTTAGATCGAAACGCTAAGTTGTCTGATAGTATTGTAAGGTCTGGTGATGTGTCGGATTGACCTCTGTTACCTAGCCGAGTGGGATGGGGCAAATTGACAATTCGGATGTTTGCTCGTTCTAGCAACTGAAGAAATAGGTTGTGAGTATTATGTATGAGTTCCGGTATAGGTTTTTCCAAGTTGAAATCCCCTAAATAGGCGTAATTGAATCTTTCGTCCCAGCTAAAGTTATGAGCCCAGTATGTTTGAGTGATATGATTAGATCGGAGGTTGTATATGCCTACAATTTTGAGTGTAGGCCTATTAATGGTAATTTCCACCGCTTGAAAGGAAGACTCGAAGTTAGTGATTGTTCTATAGTTTGAGATGGGTATCTGGTTTTGGACGAGTATGGCTACTCCCCCTCTACCATCTCGATCGTTTCTAATCGTAGTGTAACCAGGGACATAGAATTTTGACTGTTTTTTTAGCCATGTTTCAACCAGGACGCTAACGTCAAAATGATATTGGTTAATTAATCTCCCTAATTCTACTTTCTTGTTTTGAATACTTTGGGCATTCCATTGTGGGATTTTAAACCGTTCCATCAATGTAAAAGACAGTTATGGACAATTTCAAGTTAGGTTGCGAGTTGTCATCATCCTCCCTATCAACAGGTTAGGGTAGTGTAGGTCTTGAGATTTATGGGTGTGGATTCAGGTGCTTTCGTAATGCTTGTTTGATGCCAATGTGTACGTTGGGTGTCTTGGGCTCCACTGAGGAGTGAGTTTAGGGCAGTGAATACTTGTGCCAGCGGTTGTTGTGGTTGTTATTCGATGGTGGTTGTCCCCTTCCAGGAGGTATTCGTTTGAGCGGCGGTGGTGGCGGTGCCTGATTGTCCTCCATCTTTTGAGGAATGTGGTGTTCAGGTTTTCCGGCGGTGTCCGTCCTTTCCTCCCTTCTTCAAGGAGCCGTCCATCAGGTCTGAGGAGTACCTTTTTAAAACGAGTCTGATCATCCCCTGGGACCGTGTCCGTTACCTTCCTTTTTCCAGGAGCTACCAGCTGTTCGTGCCGTGCTTGGACTGCAACGGTGTTGTTGTCTTCCACTGGGGACGTTTGTGTTTCTTCCTGTTGATTGTTGGGAAGTGTTGGGGATGCCCCAGCTTGTCCAAATATTGCCGCCGTTTGGTTTTAGAGGATTGATGCATATGTTGTTTTCCCTAGTGTAATGAATCGGGCTTCATGTCTGGAAACCCGTAGTTTACGGAGAGTGTCTTCGATTTCCTTGGCCAGTTTGTATGCTGGGCAATGATCAGTATGCAAGGTATTATGCTGATTCCTACAGTTAATGCATTTTGGTTGAGTGGTTGGGCAGGATCCCTCGTGTAGATCATTGCCACATGTGAGACATTTGGCAGGTGATCGACAAAATTTTCCTCTATGGTTAAGTTTCCCACAATTTGTATAGATCGGGATTCTTTCGTTATTAACTTCGACCGGACAGTGTTGATGGTACAATATGACGGATGTGGGGAGCCGCTGACTCCGAAAAGTGAGTTTTATCGTTTGAGTGGGTAAGTATTGTGTTTTTCCTTTATCGTCTTGTTTCCTCGTATGGATGCGGTGCACATTCGTTATCTTATAACGTTCTGCGACTATTGTGTCCCGCAAAATGTCTTCTGGTGTGATGATAATGTCCACTCCCTTGATTACACCTGACGTGTAGATGTTATATGGTGGAATGTACGTGTCAGTGTTATGTTCCTTGTCAAAATCAGACTGTATAAATCGATTAGCTGCATGATGATTGTGAAAATGCACTTCCAATTGGTATGGGTTGATCTTTTGAACTGAATTTACATGATATTGTCCTCGAAATAACCAACGGCCAGTAAGCATTGGGTGGAGATTGCCTATGGCTTTATTCTTTAGGCGTATTACTACAAAAAATGGGCCCACATCTGAATGTACATATGTCAGCTTCGGTAACTGTCCTTAGTTATTGGTATTGTGTGTGATAGGTTCAATGTTTTTAGGGGCTAATACTTGTGTTTGTTCCACGGGAGGCCCGAATGTATTGGTTCCTGTCGATCCCAGGTTAGGTAATGATTGAGCCATGGGTACATCCTGAGCGGGTGTAACGCATTCGAGTGGGGCGGTGATCTCACTGGTAACTGATGACATGGTGGTATTGTACACTGAGGAGATGTGAGTCACTAAAATTACCCCCCGCGGGGTAATAACCTGGTAGTACACACACTATACTCTGATCGATATTGGTTGCACACTTCTTTATTTTAGTACACTCTATCACAATTGTATGGCACTAATGTAGAAGTCCACTTTAGACAGCACTCGGGACGCGATGATTAGCTCGACCGTACCGTGTAAGCGCTGAATGTAGACTGGTGTATGTTGTAATTGGTAAGAGCCAAACAACTGAAACCTCAAATTAGATGGCAATACCAACAAAATAAGTTATTCAAAAATTCCCTGGGCATATTAGAAGCAAAGAACAAAGACAAATTAAAACAAAGTCATTTCTCCGGATTTCCGTTGTTTTCCGGGGATATGCTGTAATTGATAAGGGGCAAACAACTAAAAACTTAATCTAGATGGCAATACCAACAAAAAATATGTGATTCAGAAATTCCCTGGGCATATTAGGAGCAAAGAACAAAGAAATATTAAAACAAACTAGTTTTTTTCCGGATTTCCGTAGTTTTACGGGGTTTTCGGGTAAATTCTGTAATTGATAATGCGCAAACAACTAAAAACTGAAACTAGATGGCAATACCAACAAAAAACATGTGAGTCGGAAAATCCCACGGGGGGATGGGGGGTATACAGCAGCCCCCGTTCTAACTGCTTCTGCTTCTCAATTCCCAGACGAAGATAGCATTTTTGGCGAACGCCTTTAACGGCCTGAATTGCCATTCGATCCCGGCGGCTACTCTCTACGTTCTTGCTGGAACACACACCAATAGTTTGTACTATTGTAGATCAGATTCACCCAGGCCCAGATGGTTTGGTGTGAGTCGTAACAGTTCGGACTCTCACTGGTCTGTACTAACGCCTCATAGTTAAATTAGCACCATTGCCCATTGAAGAAGAATAAATACTCATTCAAGCTTCAAATACCTGTATTTGCTTACAATTCTCAATAACTAACTTGCAATTAATTCATACATTCAACAGTTTCTGTACACCGCTTCATCCCTCCCATATAATGGGTGATTCCGGAGACCCAGGGGTGCGATTCCAGCATTCCTCGGTGTTTGTTGTGGCCTTGCGTTTTTGACTAATTGGATTTCTTAATACTGTATCCTTTCACAACAACGGCTAAATCTGATCAAAATCCGTTTTCGGCCGAACCTTTGTAAAAATGTATCACCCTTTCATTACAATCGACGGAACTTTGTCAGGCAATCCTTCAGATTGACCTGACATCATCACGACAAGAGCGTTATTGAACATGTTCCCGAGAGCACTAAGCTTTTAATGTGTTGGGTTTAGTTACTCGTGCAAACATTGGTATGTTCACCAATGTCCATTTCTATCACTATATTCCACTTTTCATTATTTCTCATATTTCCACGTGACACTAAATGAATTGAACGCACCGGCGTTTCATTTCAGGAAGCAAGTATGTTGAAACATGCCAGCCACTTCAATAGTTAGGTTAGGTTATGTTAGGTTAAAGCAGACATTTCCTACTAAATATAATTCACACGGGTTTTCCATTGATGCGACTATTTGTCACTATAATTAATAAATGTTCATGTAATTTTGTTTTTCTCAGTGAGCATATAAGGAATATTTGGTGTAATTTTAACACTTGGATGCAGTTGTATACTGCTGAGAGCGCCATATTTGTTTTACATCATCATTTGTCAAATTAACACTTGACGGCGCTGCGATTCATACAGTGTTACCATATTGCTACAAATTATACTAAAATCTGTCCGTCTTGCGGATTTCTAGTGAATTATAAAATTCGCCATTTTATATGCTTGGAATTCAGAAATTCTATACGAATTCATAAAGCCGACGGTGAAATACCATTCAGTAAGTGAATGCAGAAACTTTTATACGTTCGTTCACGAGTTTTCCAGTTACATCTTAACGTAAATCATCTTAAACATTCCCAAATATCAATAAAACTGCTGATGGAAAATCAGGGACTCATGTCACAATAATACGTGCGCTTAACCTCACTTGTTCATATGTCATTTCAATACATCGACTGTTTGGCCAGACAATTAGGGGAAATCATTTCTTTGTTTGTTAGTAACTTTCATTAACAAATTTCATGGCAAACCCACCATGACGTAATCAATCGGTTTTTATTGGCCAAACATAACCTCGCGACGAAAATTTAATCGAATCAGAATTAAGATTGCATAATTTGTTTATGTTATATCAATTGTGCAACTAACGCATATAAAAATTGCCTGGGGTGATTTCCGCTTGCCAGTGTTAAGAATTGCATGGAAGTTTGCTTCGCTGTTCTGCGATCAAACAGAGAAATCATGGGATGCTAGTTAGTTTCTAGTATTCTTAGCAGGTGGAACACTTCGCGACAATTAATAACATACAATGTCACAATGGTGTAATGTCCTCATTACACAACAAAGCCAGTAGCCTGAAGCCTGCTGTCAAAGTGCACGGGGTTCGCGACTACTCGTGACTTAAACAAAAGGAGTCATGTAAACTGCAATTGATATAAGCTGCGCCTCAGCGATACTTGCTCAAGTCATGTGAAATCACACAATAATAGTGTCATGTTCTATGCTTCGCATACATACAATACTGCTACAATGTAGTGCATTGTATTCTACGCTTCGCATACATACAATATTGTCATAATGTAGTACATTGCTCATAATCTCTACAACACAGCTAAGTTCTTAACTACACTGTACAACATGTAAGAATTTCATCATAATTATCTAGGCTACTAGGCCTACAGTGTGCATCATAAGGTTGTGTACAACGCTGTAAATTTATTTCACCAAAACATGGTGATGGGAATCATTGTTCACTGCACATGCCGACGCTATTGATATGAAGATTGCACCAAAGTCAATCACGCCATCACATCAACTTCAAGAGAACAATATCTCCAGAAGATTCACAATAATTTATCTCTTGTTTAAACCAAGACTGTGCTCCAAACCAGTGTCAACAATTTTCTTTTTTTATACGTGTAATCAGTGAATGCTACATCTTTCATTAGTGATCAGTGTTTTTGCCTTTCAGTTTATTAACAAGTAGCAAGCTCCAGTATTTAAATCAATAAATTGCTAACCTCATGTTGTGAAGTTTCTATTTTTTTTTTGTACGATGTAGGGTCCAAATTCATTTTTACCCTTCCCCCCTTTCCTTCGTATACAGTCCGTTATCAGAGGCTTAACCCTACAGTATCTGAAAATTTAGAAATCATAAATGTGAAATCCAATATTTATGATGAAAATTTAGTACATAACAGCCTAGGCATTCAACTTTTGCTAATTTTTGCAAAGATTGTTCTACTAGCGATTGTGATTTAGATACCTCTTTCAGCATTTCAGATATTTTTGGTACTGAAATAAATGGTTCACAATCCGAAAGTGACTCATCAGTCATCAGTCAATAGGTCAGAACCTACTTCTTCTATTATTTCTCTTTTATGCTTTGGAAAATTTATCTGTGTTATTAAAACTTTGTCATGTGTGTGACAAGTCAGTAAATTCATTGCCTTACACGGCACACTGATTTTTAAAGCAGTGTCCAAAAACAACCAAGTTTATAGACCTATGTGTGTTTTGCAAAATTTATGACATTTTGAAAATCACTTGGTCTCCAGTATTTTAATAAAGTCCCATTTTAAAATCCAGTTAAACAATTCATTGAAGCCATTAAAGCTTTTCTTCTGCTGGATTTCACAATGTGGTCTGCATTTCGTTTGTCTATTGTTTTATTGAGCATGCTCGCGCAGGTCTCCCCTTGCTTGGAGGGTCTTGCGTGACACAGTCTTGTGGTGCTCAGTGTGTCGATAGGATTGAAGGAATGTTGTGCTTAAAAGTTATCTCTAGTGTTTTACACTACCATGAAAATGGGTTAGTAATAATACATAGTGCTGCATTTTCATACTGTCGGCCGATATTATTAATTTCTTTGATATCTTAATTCAAAGCAAGTGTTTGGGTTCCACACAACCCAGTTTTCCAGTGCATATTTAGAAAATGGCCTTTCAGACCATGTCACGAAGTACAAATGTATTTTGATAGAAATTAAGCTATAAATATGATTATGATTTAACATACAGCCAGTAGCTGCGACCCATGTTTCTTGTGTAATTACTATGCCTATTAAAGTAACACTATGAGTATTCCTGTACGAGAATGTTTAAATGCAACATTTTCCACTTAACAGATTATACAATTAGTACTTTCCTTGTATTATAGCTATTCTTTGCTGTACGTTTAGTTGAAATGTTTACTTAATGTACCGGTATATTCAACTTACAATACTGTAGGCCGTGAGTGAAATTATCTCTGTGTAGAAATAACTGCCTTCCGCACGATTTGGCCAGCTGTTGCGTGTATATCTATGTGGCTTATTGTGTTCTTACTTGTGAAGATTTGCATATACCTGTTTTAGGCATTATATTGGTATTTTGGAAATTCTATACAACCTAATTACTTGGTAAGATTTCTGTATTTCATCTATATTGTTTAACACTGCATTTGCAGTGGTATAATATGCCTACATAGGCCGAATTCACAGCACTATATTTTCTCCACTTTAAATTTTCTGAAATCTGTTGGCTTTTATTGCTGCTTTTATGTAATTGGTTTACTGAATATATAAATCTTAGACATTTCTGTATATGGAAGTTTGATTATTCAGTTACGTGAAACTCTGTGACGTCACTTATCTGTTCTTCTCGATCTTACCAGAAGCAGTTAATTTATTCTCTGTATTTTTCCATTAGCAATCGCCTTTAGTTATATTATACATTGTTATTCATTGTTAACGACAATTTAGCTTTTCTTCCTTATTTTATAATCAAATTCTCCTTATATTTAATCTTTTCCACTCCAGATATATATATACTTTTTTCACTTATTACCAAACTTAGTCATTCTTTCAGATAATATTTTCTTTCTTAGATTATAGTAACTTGAAGTTTAAATAATTGATAGCCTAATTCAGTTTCCATATCTAGTCCGTGCTTTTGATAGTTTTATTCTTATTTCAGTGAAAGTAATTTCTTTTCCAAATTCAAATTTATTATATCTGGTATGTGACAAACTCTGATTACTTGCTATTATTTGATTTAAATTATTCATCTGGTCTTATGATGGGTTTCATGGGTTTTCCCATATAGTGATTTTCTTGGGGGGGTCACCGTAATGCTGATTTCAAATAATCTAGTATGATTGGTGCTGTTTCTGACTTATTGTATTTGAACGTGAGTAATTATTTTAATAAAGATTCGGAGCTTGAGGACAGAGGATCTTTTTTATTAGATTTGAAGTGGCAGAAATTTGGATTTATGTAATGTGTAAGATATATCATTATAGTATAATTTATATAGTATAGTATATAAAGTTTGCTATTATAAAGTTTTTGGCAGTGTGTTGAGTTTTTTGTTTTACATACCCCAGTGTATACTTACTGGCTGGCCTGACTTCTGCTATTACACTTTATGAGATTTAATAATAATTACATATTTCTGACTAGAACAGAGTCTCACCTATTTTTTATATTAAATTATGTAACCAGTTTGGTCTGTGATATTAAGTGTAATTTCAAACATTATACAATACTTCTTGTTACATTTGTATACATTTTTTATTCTTATCATACCAAAATATATAGATACAATATTTTTGTATCGTATAAGTGGTGCTACTGTTCTGACACATTCCCCTCTCTCCTTGAATGAGATCAAACAATCTACTCGTCCCTTTGGGAAATAATCCTAGACCTTACGCTTCTGTAAATTGATTGTTTGCGTGAAGTAAATTAATTTGAAGTGAGTTTTAAGATTTTAAGCTTATCAGAAATTTAATGTTACTTAGTGCTGGTACTTATAGATATTGTTTTCACTTTAATTAATCATTGTGCAAGTTTAGTATTTATTGCTGAGAGAAGCTAATTTGAAGAGTAGTGAGAGTAGTGAGTAGTGAGAGATAAAGAAACTGAGTTTATGCATATTCCAGTTAATCATTTCTATTCACACATATAATTTAAATTAATGATTAATGCAAAAAACTTCCCCTTTCATCGTTGCACAATACAAAATGCCTTCATAAAATGAAAGAAACATAAGCAGCATTTTCATCTGCAAAATAATTTAGCTCTTTGCCCAATGGTGGTGGCCAGTACAACTCCCCTCGATTCTGTGCATAGAATATGACTACTCAACATGGATGTAAATTCTGAAGAAAAAAATTACAGATTTCCTTAATGTTGTTCAAATGAACAATGTGTACTGGAGAGATTGAGTAAGCTGAAGAAATAGGATAGTAGAATAATTCTTATCACAGGGTTTAAATATCACAACCCAAACTTACACCTTTCTGTATTTTCTTTTCTTCTTTGTAATTATTTCAATAAGTCATTGCCAGTTCCCTTTCATTTCATATTAATTTGTAAATAACACAGTTCTTCCCTATAAGGTAACATTCAGGCCATGGCGGCACAAAGTTAAAATTAGTGGGGGTGCTGCTCCAGAAAATTGTTACCTTTGTTTTAAAATTGTGTAAAAGGAAACAAACATGTATAAAAAGAACATTTATTCAGAAACTTGATAAAATCCTAAAAGAACAAAAATCAAACATTTTTTACTTACTTTAAACTGATTGTTACAGTTCAAGCCTGACCTATTCAATTAAAAATTGAAATCCATTCATCTTGTTTTAATTTGCCCGAAATATAAATCATTTTATCCTTGAACTGCCATGGTTAAAGTTTTCTTTTGAATAGAAGAAGAAAAAATAAATAAAGAAACAATCAAACAAACAAAACAAAAAACAAAACAAAAACTGAACCAAACTTTATCACATTCAAAAATATGGTACATGACTTTTCCGCACAACACATGTGCATGCCAGCACCATGTCTTCCTTGCAGCCTCGCATGCAGTTCCCCATCTGCGCATGCACACAACAGTCAAACACTACACCGCTGGAACTGTCCACACAAAATTTTTGAATTTTTGTCATAAACTGGCATTAAGCTTAAGGATTATATATTCTACAAATATAAAAAAAGAATTGAAGAAAACAGGACTCATTATATTAAATGTTATCAATAATATCAAGTGGAAATAGGGGGTTCTGCAGTTCCACAGTGCCTATACACGTGTCACCACTGATTGAGAAATTCTTAACAATAATTGAAAGAACAGACACTTTGCTGTACAAGTTGAAATAGCATGCATTATTATGGTTACAGCTGTCCTTCTCTCTCTCTCTGACTTGTCACATGTGTCATCACAGCAGCAGTTTAGTGACTCATCTGTACCTGTATCTGGTACCCTATGATCCCCAGGTGGGGCAAAGGGGCCTCCAATTGAGGTTTCATTACCTATACTAATTTTGATATGCTTATTTTCCGAGAGAGGGTAGAGGGACAGGTGGTAAGCCCATCGCCTCGCAGCCCCCCTCTGGAAACTAAGTATTTCTTGGACGTGAAAGGGCCGAGAAATTTTGTCCAGAGGCTCTAATTTAGGCTTGGAGTTCTTTTATGTGCTGTAAATCTACGACACGGGACCCCCAGCTTAAAGTCCCTCCCGGAGGACTCCGTGCCCAGGATTTTTACGTCCTAAAAACCCATCGACCGCGGCCGGGTTTGATCCCGCGCCCTGTAAAATTCAAAGATTGAAGGTGTCAGTAACAACATTCATTTTGTAATCCAAACTATGTAGGATAAAATTAAAACAAAGAATTACAATGTTTTAGTTTACCTTTCCTTTAATAAATTTCATAATAATAACAATAATACAACATTATATCAATAAATCTATTTATTATTTTAGTTGTGTCAGAATTATCTTGAACAGCCTAAAATAAAAAATATAAAAAGCATATACAAAAAAAAGATGCTTATTTTGGATCACCAATAGAATACATTGGGTGGAATGAATAAAAGTCAGTAAATGCTTTTACTGCAAAATTTTAAGTAAATACTAGCATTTTAGTGAATAAAATATTTCAGTAAATACTGTTGCTTATTAGTAATAAGTACATACTAGATCAAGTAGTACCTACTGCAAAATATGTGAATAATAACAAGTATTTACTTATCAATACCAGTAAATACTGTGACATTTTCAAGTGTGGTATAGACCTTGCTTAAGATGGCAATTCCTTATTTGAATTGCTTATTTTTACAAGAATTATGAAGCAAAAAGTGTACAGAGAGCAAATGGAGGCTCAAGAAGATGATTATGACAATTTATTTAGATTCAGAAAGGAAAATATGAAGTGGCAAACTTCACATTTCATGGATGAAACAGGCAGCAAACGTGAAGAAGTTAAAAAAAATTTCATTTTTAAGTGATCCAGGCTATCAGAGTCAGAATTCATATACGATTCAAAATGTTTTTCTGTGTATTATTACATAAACAATTTCACAATTTTTGTTCTTTTTATTTAAGCAGCATGGCCAATCTTATGTGGTATTGAGGTTGTGTAGTATTGAGGATAGCCTACCGGTATATTTTATTTTGTTTTATTTTAAACTGGCAGGTGTCTGTGACTTTGCCCATATTTATTAATATAATCACTAGATTTTTTAATAATAGGCCTACACTTAATAGGAAAAAAATTAAAACTTCATTTATTAAAACTTACACCGTTTTTAAATAAGTTGCTGTTACGTCACGCGAGCAGAAAGGGCATCTGCTGTTAATAATTCATAAGGCCTAAACCACTGCCTTCTAAACTGTATTACTCGTATATACACTGCCTGTCCTATACGGCTAATTTTGCGTACTCGGCGACATTACAGATGGCAGCACCTTTCACACCCAGATTGCTTCTTGTTTTTTGCTACGACATTGTTGATTATGTAGTGCTGTCTCGTAATATAGCATAAAGTAAAGTGACCAGACGTCCCGTTTTTGAACCCGGTGTTCCGAAAGGTTTTTGTTGGGACGCCCATTTGTCCCGTTTTCGTAGAATAGGAAATTTATTTTGTATTTCGGTTGATTGATATTTAAATCTGTTCAGGTCAGAATAATTACTTTATCTTCATCCTTTTTAACCTAAGAAAGATTGTTTCTGGTGGGCATCGTCATCGTTCGTTACGAGCAGCAGCCATGGAAACAGTCAACGTGGCAACGCCGCGCCGCTAACTGCATTTCTTTCCAATGCTTGGCCTCATGTTTAAGTTAATTCTTTGGTCATTCTCTTTCTTGCTATAGTTATAGTGTGTTGTGTCGGTTGTTAGGATATTCAAGGTGCCGAAACGCAAATGTATTTTTACTCCTGCGTTGCAAGAAAGGTAAGTGTGTTAGGGATTGTAATTTATAGCGAATTTAATAAAGTTTAAATCCCTACAATTATGTATAGATAAAATAATAATTTTAAACTTAATTTCTTTCGTAGATACACTTTCATACACAAAACTCGGACCGATTGGGATGTTCGTTGCAGCGTTTGTAACACAGAGTTTTGTGTGTCCCATGGAGGGAGGAGCGACATCGAACACAATATCAAATCTGCCAGGCATAAAAAAGCAGAAATTACATCAGCATCATCAAAAAATATAACTTCGTTTTTCGGCCCAACTTCAGCCACGGAACGTGATCTGCACTTGGCTGCATTGAATGGGCTTGGGCATACCATGTGGTTGAAGAGAATCACAGCTTCCGTTCTAATGGTTGTGCCTCCAAACTAGTACGAAATTGGTTTGAAAATAAGTTCTCTTGCGGTCGCACAAAGTGTGAAGCAATTGTTGTGAATGTTCTTGCACCACACTGCAGTGATTTATTGAGAAAAGAATTGGAGGAAGTAAGTTAAATGTAACAGTTTTTTCAGATGCATGTAATCATGGAGAGACCAAGATTTTTCCTGTTATGGTTAGGTACTTTTTACCATTGCAGGGTGTCCATGTTCGTATTCTAGAACTTGATGAACGTCCCGGCGAAACAGCTGATATTGTTACCGTGTATTTGACTGATGTGTTTGAAAAAACAACATAGGCCTAAGTAGCAAGATAATTGCGTTCTGCAATTTTGGTTGCGCAGCAAGTAAGGGGACCGTAAATATTTTTTACAAATTGAAAATGGCACTGCACCGTGAAATCCTTGGAGTTGGTTGTGCAGCGCATATCGTTCACAACACAATCAAGACTGCTGCTGATTGTCTTCCTATCAATGCAGAAATGGTGATTCACAAAATATATTACCATTTTCACACGTACACCGTAAGAGTTGAATCACAGAGAGATTTCTGCAGTTTTGCTGAAGTTGAGTACAAGAAACTCTTAGGTTACAGTAATACTAGATGGCTGGGGTTAATGCCACCACTTGGAAGAGTTCTTGCACTTTTTGAAGGACTGAGGTCTTACTTTCTTAGTCAAGAAAAATGTCCAATGATAATTAAATCTTTTTTTGAAAACCCATTAGCTAAAATTGTTCTTCTTTTTCTGCACAACCAAGCTACGACTTTCCATGAAGCAGTTCTCCAGGTAGAAGGTGAGTTAACGACTGGTGTTGAAGTGGCCATGGCCCTTTCGAAGTTGAAAGTAAATATGTGTGAGAAAAAGGAGAACAATTTTCTTCCCCACGTTGTAAAATGTGCTTTACATGAATTAGAAGAGGAAGGTGAGATAAAGGTAGGGGACATCCAAGAAACTGTAAATAGTTTCTATGATTCATGTATTCAATACTCTGGACTGACAGGTTTGAAGTCTATGAGAACTTTGCATGGATCTTACTGAACAGTGCCATAACATGGAAAGAAGTTGAAATATGTATGCCTTTGATTAGTCGTATTTCTGGTAATTCAAATATTGATGACAATGATATGTTTAATGAATTTGTTTATGTTAAACAGTTTGCTACTGCAGATAAAATCAGTCAGTGGAATAATGAAGGAAAAGAAGCCCATCTGAGATGGGTGGAAATGTTTCAGCATTTCTCCTCTAAAAGCTTGTCATTTAGCAATTTTTCTAAGATTGTAGAATTTGGATTTTCACTGCCAGGCACTAATGCACCCGTAGAAAGAATTTTTTCACACATGAATAAAATATGGACATCAGAAAAAACACATATGAATGTTGTAACACTGAAAGCATTGTTGCTTACCAAAATTAATCTCAAATATAGTTGTCTTGATTTTTTCAATTATCTGAAGCAGAATGAGAATCTTCTTCAGACAAGTATGTCTAAAATACAAGTTTCAATTATGTGGGCATAAATGCACTTCCTGATAGAATTGTACTCTTCTTTTAATAATTTTAGTACAAAAGTGAAAAATCTGCTTATTCAATCCTTTGTAAATTCTTGGTGTTTTTTTAAATTTAGGCTTTAGCACTATTTGAGTTTTATGTATTGTAAATTAATTATATTAATCTATTACCTGGCCAATTGTAATATACTTAACGCTCAATAAATATGAATTATAAATTATCGTACAGTACTAAGAGCTGTGTAACAGTTTTATCTATGATAATTACCTATATTGAATCTACTAATAAATGAACAGGGTTATATTGTGTTGTGTAGTTCAACAAAATTATGTCTTAAATAGGAAAATAAATGGTTAACTCTATTTTCCCGTATTTTAAAATAAAAATAAAAATGCTATTTCCCTGAAAATAAAGTACAGATGAACGATTAAGCCTTACGGTAAGAACTTCTTTTTAGTCTTAAACATTGTAAAATTCAGTGTTGATAAGTGTCCCGGTTTCACCTTCAGAAAATATGGTCACTTTACATAAACTTAATGTTTAAACTTGTATTATTCTAGGTACCGGTACTTAATTCCTTTGAATAAAATTTTCTATAATAATTATTTTAAAATTTACTATCAATACGTCTAATTAATTTATATTTATTTTAATTACTGCTCCAAAATTCCATTTCAAGGTAAGTGTCATATACTGAAATAATATTATGTTCTAAACAAATAACACAAGTATCCGTGTCTGTTTAATGCTTATTTTGACGCAGCAAACGCATAGAAGGCTCAAACTTTGTTTGAATAATTTACAGTACTCCCTATTGCGTTCACAGTGACACCAACGAATCGGGGGTTTTGGGGTACGAGTGGGGGTGGGGGTGGGGGATGGAAATTCGAAATGTTTGAAACTACGACTTGTGGGGTATCGTTGAAAAGCTCTTGATGAGTACTCTACAAATCAATAACTAGTTTCTTGATATTTCTCATATAAGGCAAGAATTGAATGTTTGAAAAAGTGCTCTTTCCTCTTTTTTTGCAGTTATTATTGCGGGTTTGTCATGCCAAGGCTAAAGAAGAAGAGTGCTACGCAGCGACAATAAATTAAACGAAAAGCACTTCGAAATCTACCTCAGCCTGTAGGCTTGCCTAAAGGGATTTTTTTTCTCTTCACCTAATTTTCCGGCCACGAGCCGCCACTGATCGGCACGTGAAGGTGATAAGGTAGTCAGCCTTACGCACAGGCCGTCTTTACCGTCTTTAGAGGGTGAGTCGATCCCAGGGCCATTGAAAAACTCCAACTTCATCGGGGATCAAACCCGCGACCTTCCGTTTTGTACCGCAGCGCCTCAACCACTATGCCATGGCGTACCCCACTACACTGCAGTAAGTTTCCTATTGCGTTTGTACATAAAGAATTACGACGGTCCAATTGTTCCATAACCAATTCCAATCTTTCAGAAATGATCGGTCTTTATAGAAACCATTCTAGATAGAGAAACGTTTATTCGAGATATTCTACGCATTTTATTTAACTCTATTACCAGTTCCGGTTTTAATTTATACCCTTTTCACTCTGTACATCTTTCCCTTTGAGAACGTGAAATTTAAAATTAAATTCCATACGAATGCTGATGTAAATTATGAGGTCAAGGACTGACACAACCTTTCTCAAGGACTTCGATGGGATAGCGAACCGACAACACCCTTGCGCGACGACTCCCACTCTGAGTGCTAGCGCACCCAAGGTAACGAGATCCTTCGTGGATATCACGAAGCAGTGCTGGTTCAATAATACCGAACATCTACGGCATTAGCACAGGGGTAATCAGATTCAATCTCCACTAACGGCGGGACGTAAAAGCAGAAAGTTTTCAGAGAAAAAATGTTGTCTCATTTTCCGGAAAATTATTCATTTCACAATATGGCTTTTTGAAACGTTGATGATGATGATGATGAGTGTTCTGCCCGAAGGCAGGATGAAGCCCTGTTACAACTTTTCTGAAACATAACTTATCTTCATGTTCAAGTGCACAATGTTTCTGAATGGTTACTGATGTGCTTCAATAAATATTCGGAAAATTATAATTGATGTGTTTAAAGCTTCAATTTTTTCCTATACAGTTAATAATGATATATAACTTGAGAGTTAAAATTAATAGTAGGCTTATATAAAATCAGATAAACTGATATAACAAAGTGCCAGAAGGCTTTTATTTAATCAGTGATAAGTTAGTTGCAATTATGTGAACAAAATAAGTTATTTTTGTAATTTATCTCCGAGTTAAGCTCTAGAATCTAGATCGATTCATTAAGCAGTGCTTGGGGAAGAAAATACTTAACCTTAATTCAAACTCGTAGGCCTATACATTTAATTTACGTAGGCCTAATTATTTCACAGTAATATAACTTTCTTCCTTTCTTTGTCGTAGTTTAACCTCTCCCTTTTAGGATTTAAGCGACCCAAGCCCCCAGGGCCTTACAGGGCCGCGACCTGTTGGGAGAGAGATTATCTTTGGATCACATACATACTTTTTTGACCAGACAAGGGTATGGAGGGCCTCCCCGGATGAGTGATCAGCCCAATGCCGGGGCCACCTCCGAGACAACACGAACACATAGGACGAGACACACCATTCACACACACTCACTCAGAACAAGGCGAGGATGGGATGAATATGATAATGACGGCCAGATGATATCCGGGGACCACAAGAGCCTAAAGCTTCCTGGCATTTGTCTCACAGGTGAGGGAAAACCCCGGAAAAACCTCACCTAGGTAACTTGTCCCGACCAGGAATCGAATCCGGGCCCGCTGCGTGAGAGGTGTGAACGCATCCCCTGACCCACAGCGGTAGTAATATGCCTTCCGTATATAAACAGTATTCAACTTTATCAATGAAATAAACATCTGACCTAGTCTGATAATTAATTGCAAAGGAACATGTCATGGCTAACTGTATTGCTAATTCCAAAGCCATATATGATCAATGTAAAACAATATGTTGTCAGGATAGGGGCGGATCCAGAGAGACAATTGGAGGGGGGGGGCCAAAGTAGAGAGGGAAGTTTTTACTCATAAAAATTAATTATTCCCACTACACAATTGAAATCAAAATGAACATTTCGGCACTTTATTACAAATGTATTTCAAAATAATGAATGTCGTTGCTTTAATTTAAGTTCTTGAGTTTTGTCCATTCTGTAGCGATAATCTTAATGATTTATGTATAGCGTAGAGCTTTATCACTGGTACTCACTACTAAATTGCGGTATTTTGTTACCTGTTGGAGCGCTTTCAACCGCATGGAGCGGCCATCTTCAGCAACTGACTTCCGTGGTCAGTTGCTGAAGACAACCACGGAAGTCAGTTGCTGAAGATGGCCGCTCCATGCGGTTGAAAGCGCTCCAACAGGTAACAAAATACCGCAATTTAGTAGTGAGTACCAGTGATAAAGCTCTACGCTATACATAAATCATTAATTTAAGTATTTGGGTTAAGTTGTCTTTACAAAATTTATTAGAAGGCTGACCGTTTGAATAATCTGTGCTTAATGTTACAATTTTTGGGGGGAGGGGGAATTCCCCCATCCCCCCCCCGTGGATCCGCCCCTGTGTCAGGATAACCGACTTTCATTTGTTAAATTCTAATATATTACCATAAAATAGGCACTGAATTGGGCATTACTCCGATACCGGTCAACGCATTTGGGCAAATATCAATAGATTTCTTCCCATGGATATTATAAATGCGTATACCAAGTATCATTAAAATCCGATAAAGCGTATTTGAGTTATCGAGCCTTTTAGACACTAAATTGGGTTTCATTCCGGGACTGTTCAACCGATTTGGTCCAACATCAATAGGCTTCTTTCCATGAACATTATAAACGCGTAGCAAATACTCTCAATAAGAATACCGCCCACTCTACTCTATTCCCTTTGTTCAAAATGTCCACTAGCACAGAGGTGCCATCTGTTGAGTAGGAATGGGCAGCAGTCTCAGAAGCTACTTAAGGCTGCGTTCGGGGAGCTCGCTTTCGCGCTGTGAGTACGAAACGCTCAAAAATGAACCTATATAGCTGCAGAAATAAATTTGTTTTTCAAAGT
Organism: Ectobius pallidus; assembly: GCA_964059195.1. Lineage (NCBI taxonomy): Eukaryota > Metazoa > Arthropoda > Insecta > Blattodea > Ectobiidae > Ectobius > Ectobius pallidus. The sequence goes on from CAXKWD010000008.1 coordinate 44,482,360, forward strand.
CCTGATGACACAGTAACTTATTGTTGTGCTTGATAATGCAGGAATTAGGTCGGGAAATAACATAATTTACACTACCGCTAAACTAACTTAATTAAATGACGATAACGCTAATTTTTTAAGTAAAACTTCTTTAGCCGCGGTAGGGGTAAATCGAGAGCTTGTGTAACGCTCAAAATCGTCACGAAATTAGTGAGGTTTGACGGAACGGACTGCACAGAAAACAATCAACTCAATGATTAGGCTTATCCAAAACTGAAAAAGTAAAAAAATTAAAAATTAAAAAATCCAAAATTTAAAAAGTTAAAAAATCCAAAATTAAAATATACAAAAAAAAAATCAATCTAAAATTTCAAAATCAAAAAATTCAAAGAATCAAAATTAATAAGTCCAAAATTTAAAAAATAAAAAATCTTAATATCCAAAATATAAAACATAAATATCCAAAATTCTAAAATATAAAAATAAAATAAATCCAAAATTAAAAAAAAAATACAAAACTAAAAAAATTCAATGATCTAAAATGTAAAAAAATTTAAAAATCCAAAATTAAAGAATTAAAAGAGCAGAAATTTAAAAAATCCAAAATTTGAAAAATCTACTAATACAAAATTGAAAAAAATATTTTAAAAAGTTTCACTTCTGCCGCATGGTGTTCCACACACACTTTTTTTTAATAAGTATCAAAACTAATTGTTTCACTTTAATACATTTTCATGAAAATCAGCTTTAAATTTTAATTCATACGATTTGCAAGATACTTTGTACAATATATACATTTTTTTTAATTTGACATTTTTACATGTAAAACAATTCGGATGGTAAGCCAATGAACATCTGTATGAATCAGTCTTGTACACACTCTAATTAACGATTTTACTTATTTCACTCTCAAAATAATTATTACAACCATAGACGGCACATATCATGCCACCTACATAACCGGACATTTTCTTTAGGCCTATGTTGTATTTATTATTTTACTCAGGGGTGCCCACCCCCCAAAACTTCATTGCTCACCCCCCAAACTTCATTGCTCACCCCCAACCCAATTGCCTGTCGACAAAGGCGCCCATATGATATTTTCTAGGGGGGGCAATTTTTTTAATTAATTTATTTTTTGTCACTTTAACTTCTTGGGCCACTTTGTATTTTATATTAATAATATAATAAGTAACCAGAAAATAATTGCGGGGAGGGTCGGAAGTGCCGGGGGGTTTGGAATACCCCCCAAAAAAGGGGTCGGGGGTCCATCCCAGAAAATGTTTAAATATTGAACTAATGAAAATCACATTTTACGCTATTTTAGCACTCAAAAACTAGTTAAGAAATTTGTTTACCATACTCTAAGACATGCCAATGTAAACAAGAAAATGTTACCTAAGTCGGATGTCCATCCCGGGAAATTTTTAAATATTGAACTAATGAAAATAACATTTTACGCTATTTTAGCACTGAAAACCAGTTATGAAATTTGTTTACCATACTCTAAGACATTTCAATGTACATAAGAAATCATTACCTAGGTGGGGGGTCCAGCCCCGGAAATTTTTTAAATATTGAATTAATGAAAATCACATTTTACGCTATTTTAGCACTAAAAAATTAGTTAGGAAATTTGTTTACCATACTCTAAGACATGCCAATGTAAACAAGAAAATGTTACCTAAGTCGGGTGTCCACCCCTGGGAAATTTTTAAATGTTGAACTAATGAAAATCATATTTTACGCTATTTTAGCACTGAAAAACTAGTTAGCATATTTGTTTACTATACTCTAAGACATGGCAACTTAAACATGAAATTGTTACCTAAATTATAATACTTATTTCTATTTATAAGAAAAGTTAAATAGCACATGGAACAGTGGACATAATAGGCCTACTCATTATGTTATGAAAAGAAAATAACTGCTATATCATATTTGACACACCAACAAATCTTGTTTAATTAAATAAATATATTTTTTAAATACAAATATAGAATTTTAGGTTTTGACTCTTGGGGGTCTGAACCCCCCTTTCCTAATCCACTGTGGATTCTGCTTCCATGTTGTCGATTTGGTAAAACTTCTGCAATTCAAATAATTGTCTTAAAAGAAAAACACCTGACTATAATAATTAATAATATACATTTTTTTCCTTGCGCCCCCCCCCCCGGATATGGGCGCCCATGGCTGTCGAAATTCTTCATCTTTATCTTTATAAAGAATTAAAAGAGACCTTTTGGAGTTATAGAACTTGACCGTTTTTATTTTTAACATATAAAACTATAATTTTGCAACAATTTTCAACCCCCGGCCAGAAAATGCATAACAAGATAATATTCCCCCCCCCCAAGAAATTTCAATGACGCAGTCTGCGTCTTAACCCCCCCCCCCCGTGGGCACCATGTTTTACTAGAATTTATATTATATTTTCGTAACACAACAGACAAACGTTAACTATATCAGCTGACGAGTAACTGCCCATTCCTGCTCAATGGCGGCGCTAGTAGTAGCATGTCCCGGAAAAAGACAGGGAGTGGACGGTATTACTTATTGAGAGTATTTGCGCGTAGTCTATACCAAGTTTCATTAAAATCCGATAAAGCGTATTTGAGTTATCGTGCGTATAGACACATGGACAGACAGACGGACAGACATTTTCCCATCCCCCCACTGTTCGGTGCATAGTTTCTGCGATATTTAGAACTCTACAGTTATTATTCTGCACTCCATTTTACGCACACGAACTGTGCTATGGTATGGTATGCTATTTTTGTTGTTTATATTCTCTTTGTAAGTTCAAGTCTGCACTTGTTTTGTATTCTCTCTCTAACGTCTAGTCTCCAAGGGGCGCTGAGCAGTGTGTTATGCGCATGCCCTCCCCTCTTTCTTCCTCTATTTCACTTCTACCTTATGGCCGGGGACTAGCCGCTCGTTCTAATTCTACATCTGTCTTCTTGCTGTTACTTCCTGAGTTGGATTGATTGTGACCTTCGGTGCGAATCTGCTTGTTCGTCTGGGGTATCTCCGGAATGGTCTGAAATACAGGTGAGCGAGCCATATTCATTCATGTAGCATATTTATCACATTAGTTCATTTATTTTGTTTTTTGTTGTTGTTCATAGTTCATTTGTCTAATATGTAAATTTTCTCACTCGCTCGCCTGGCTTTCGCCAGACTATATTCTGGAGATATCTGTATGACTGTGCCGTATGATTGTTGTGTGTGTCTGTCCAACTCCCTTCCTTTCTTCCATTCTTTTCTTCTTTCTGCCCTTCAGGCATTTTCTTTGTATTTCACAGAAGTATTTTTTAGTTTGTTTCAGTAAAGATCTAGATCTTTTCATATATTGCAATAGGCAGACATTTTGGTTCCACAAGTAGTTTTTTGTAAAAGCATTTAAACTATAATAATTTTCACTATAATTCTTTAGAGGTTGTATTATATATTTTTTTATTTACAGAAAGTATTTCATAATAGGTTATATATACAGAAAGTTTTGTTTGGGCTATGTGCCATAGTAACTGTAATCATATTGTAAATAAATTTATGAGTATGAAATTTAAATCTTTTTCTGGTATCAAAGCTAAATTCATATATATATAAGTTTGCATCTAGTTCTTCCTATTCCCTATTATTGTACTGTTTTCCAAAATCCTATACGACATAACCTAAATGCAATGGAACTCCAGTTGTGTCTTCGAGTGGGAAATCCCACTGTTATCTACAGTGCGGGGAGTAAAGCAGCAGTGAAATGTAACAACAACAGTAGCCGCAGCACCACACAATCTCATAAAGTACCATCACAGTATAAGTATTATACTGTGGTACCATACTGGCACTTACTAACTAAACATCTATATTGCATTCCAGAATAGGTTTATATATATATTCAAATTTTGCAGGATTTAAGCTGAAATGCAATGAAATCCTGATGTCCTAACGATCACATCACATGGATAACCAGGCCTCTGAATCGTTCGGGAGATTCCAAAAAGGGTTTTATTTACTAGTAGGCCTAATACATCACTGCTATTAAGCTGAACAATTGTGAAAACCAATCTTAAATAATGTTTTGATATGTACGAAATTTTAAAATGACAACCGAATCACAGTGTTCTTTTATTTCGTTATATGATATAATCTTAAAAATATTGAAGATGTTTCGGGGGGGGGGGGGGGGTTCGACCCCTTGAACCCCCCCCCCATACCGCACGCCCATGGTAGGCCTCCAGTTAATGTTATAAAGGAAGTTTAATATGTTCTACATTATTGGAAATTGCGTCTTCTTATTACATAATTAAACAAGATCACTATAGCAAATTAATTTGATTGTGTTCTCTTTGTTGCGAATTCCATTTTTGCTTTTAATATGTAAGCTACATTGCTTCTTCATGATATTGCTATTTAAATTGTATCTCTTTCCTTCTGAATATTTGACTGTATTTTAACTTGCCTATATTTTACTAGACCGCCGGCGTGGTCTTGTGGTTAGCGTCGCTGAGTTCAGATCCGTCGGCCTGAGTTCAATCCCCGGTACCTCCTCGGATTTTTCTGAGGTAGGGAGGTCTGGTAGGGGTGCACTCAGCCTCGTGATTCAAATTGAGGAGCACTTGATAGAAAAGTAGCGGCTCCGGTCATGGAAACCACCATTAACGGCCATGGGTGTCGGCATGCTGACCACATGCCCCCAATCCTGCCGTCTGCCTATGGTAGATGACGCAGCGGTCGGGTGGTAGGCCTTGTCCCATCTGGGATGTTAGCGCCACGGAGTTAGTTAGTTATATTTTACTAAGTAGGCCCACTTAAAAACTTGCCTTATATGTTTCTATTCTTAAATAATAGCAAGCCTCACACACAAGCTCTTTCTTTAGCACATTCCTGGGAGCGTACGGGCAATATCGGCGGATATAGCTTGCAGGCAATCACGCGCGGTGAAAAATGCAGCCCAAAATGCATGCTCGTTCTTCCTTGCACGATAGTGTCAACAAAAGAGTATGCGCGGAAGATTATGCATGTAATTGCCAAACACTCGCGAATTCTCTCTCTAAAGAACGGCGCGTGGTATATCTGAATGTTAGACACGCCTGCTAAAGTTCAGTACAGAGGAGTTGATGTGCTCTTGGAAAGTTTTATTTGTTTGTCTTCTGCCTTTACATACACACACGCTTCCATGCGAAAGAATGCAGCGTTCCACGAATGACGCACTGCACGCTTTCTTTTGTGTGTCTATTGCCTTACAACAGGGGAAGTCAACTACGTCTTGTGATGACGTTTGTGGAGCAAGTGCATGCGGATCCCTTGTGTGTGACGTCAGCAAGAGCGCACGGTAGTAGGGGTGTTTAGAGTACGCTAGAGCTAGGTACTAGAGGACCTATTCACTATAGCTCTGTGGGTAGAACAACTTCTGGTTGGAAATACGGAACATTTTTAAAGTTAATGCAAGTACGCGATCCTAATAGTGTTCTCTCTGCAGAACATGTGTTAGTTCTGCAAAACATTCTTCCTCAGTTCGAATCGAGGTTTCAGGATGTGGAAAACCTTTCTCCAATGTTTAAACTTTTTGCTACCCCATATTCAGTTAATGTCAAAGACGTTCCTTGCTGGTATCAGTTAGAACCGCTAAACTTACAATGCGACGATCTGTTAAAAGAAAATACGAACGTAAAGTGGTCTTGGGTAACTTTTACAGAAATTTCTCTGAAACCAGATTCCCGAGACTTGCCGCACGAATATTATGTAATTTTGGATTGACACAGTGGCGGATCGTGGGTGTAGGAACAGGGTGTTGCACTATTGTACGGTAATTATAATTCCTTTATTGCAACCAATGGCCATAGTATGATGAATAGAGCTCTGATGGAATATGTGGCAGGGGAAACAGAAGTACCCCGAGAAAACCTGCCCCGACCCCATTTTGTCCACCACAAATTCCACATGGATCCACCAAGATTCGATCCCGGGTCCCAGCGGTGGAAGGCGAGCAATGTAACCACTCAGTCATGGGGGGTGGTTTTACAGGAATTAAATACATAACCTGATAATATATAAATAGTCGCTTTGCTCGTTCGGGGCTAAACCTTCAAACTCCCAGTGGGGCTCTGCCTCTCTGTGTGGTTCTAAGAAAAAGTTTTTTTTTTTTTTTTTTTTTTTTTTTAACTGACACTTTATAGAAGAGATACATTAATTGCATTTAGCCCATAATAACTACTTAGCCATACTAAACCTTAAAAAAAACTGTGGAACGACTTTAAGATTTTTCTGGGGTAAACATTTAAAATTTAGAACATTCTGGAATTTTCTCGTCGGTTACACGCTAAAAGCTATAAGTCTGTCAAATTTCAGATTTCTAGCTCATGGGTAAGTGGTTAAACGTTAGGTTGGGTTCGTTCCCCGGTACTTGATCAAATTTTTCTGAAGTAGGGAGGTCTGGAATGGGGTGTACTCAGCCTCCTGATTCAAATTGAGGAGATACTTGATTGAGAAGTAGGATGTCGGATAGTAGGCCTAGTCCCACGAGGGATGTAGAGCCAGAGTTTAGTTTAGTGTCTAATAGATAGATGCAATTAGCAATATAGGTTTCACCACAAAGTGACTGCATTGGCAATTAACATCTGTGAGGGACTTCATAGTTCATAGCTCGCGCCCTAACTTGCTTGCAGACAGCAGCCGACGCGACGTACTCTAGCGGTTGTTAGCAGAGTGAAAGCGACGACGAAAACCTTTAAACCCCGGGCGGGTTACCACCAAGTCAAGCCTCTCGCACCCGTTACTTGCCGGCAAGAAGAGGCAGCAAGTCGTGGCTTTTCTAATGCGACAACCCCGCGCATTTAAATGTTTAAATGATTTAAACTTGTTAAATATCGCGTGAAGCGTGTTTATAGATAATAAAAACCTACCACAAGGACAATTTCGAAGTCGTTTAATAGTAGGCATACTATAATAAAAAAATCAAAATATTCTTTACATTAAAAACTGGTCGTTGTGCAACACTGCAACATGATCAGAGGCCGCCACTGGATTGACATATGTGGCCGAACATTTTTTTTTCACTAATGAAATGTTCAAAGCTCAAATCAAGAAGTACATTGTCAAATCACAACCTAAATGTAGTCTTCGATTAAATATTGCTCAAACATTACGTCCCAACATTGATAAACTTGTTAAAGAAAAATGAGACAGGAAAGTCAGAAAATTGTTACTGTAATCTTGTATCATCTAAGGTGCAGACGAGCTTGTATGGTAATTCATTCATTCATTTTTTTTTATCATTTTTACTGTAGTGAATTATGTTAATTCAAATGATAGTAATGTCTATTTTTGTCAAAGAACATAGATTTTGTGGAAAGGCAATTGTTCTCACAAAATATAAAAATAGAATTATTTATAATATGTCCAACTACTGTGCTGTAATTAACCGATAAACTATCAAGAAAATCGATTGATGTTTCATTAACTCGGAAACACGTATTACGTAAGTTCTAACCCCCTAAATTCCCGCTGCCCGCAATACTAATGCCCCTCTCTTCCCCCCTGTTCACTGATGCCTACATTTCACATACTCCTCGCAGAGGTATAACGCGAGCAGTCAGAGCAGAAAGCAGTGACGTCACAGAGCAACCTTCTGTCTTCCCCTGTTACAAGCACATGTTTTCACAAGCATTTGAGTGCGCACCTGCCTAAACCTTAGCGATAAAGCTTGTGTGTGGAGGAAGTTTCATTCATGATTGAGTGTAAGTGAAGGCTATAAGTTATTATTATTCTTATCGTTATTATTATTGTTGTTATTACACTCCCATACTAAGCTCACAGCTGATGAAATAAAAGTCGCCATCCGGGTTCTGACTTCCCGTTTCACTGTAATTGAATTACAGCGTTCGATGTTCCAGTGGTGGCTATTCAGAGGAAGTAGTAAAGTAGCACTTCAATATTTTTTTCTTTACAATACGTATTTTTAAAGTTTAATTCCATATCACGAATGCTGGTTTCTATAACCATTAGCAAGAATTAATTAATATATTTGTAGTACACGTGCTTATTTGTTTGTCATTCTTTAAAAGTTGTAATTAATAATTCAGTTTAAATTCAGTTTAAATTTAAAGTTACCCCTGATATGCTAGTGCTGCCCTCTTTTCTTACATTCTGTGCGCGACTTGTCTTGCCTGGCTGACCTTGTTCACGTGGGTGCCTAGCGCTTCTCTCTTGCTCCATTTATACTTCTTCTCCAGCTCAATGGAAGAAACCAAGTACCTGCACGCGAGAGACCATTAAGTTAGGGTGACCAGACGTCCCGTTTTTAACGGGACTGTCCTTTTTGTCCATTAACTGTCCCGGTGTCCCGACAAATTTTTAACGGGACGCCAAATGTCCTGTTTTTTCTTCTTTCAAAACTTGCAACAAATGTCTGTTTAATATAATTGGATGACTCTAAAAAAAATGCCATATCCTGGGATGAAATGTCCAAATCTCTTAATGTACTAAAATCAATACATTCAGGCTCATCGGTTCAGATAGATGAAGCTGAAATTATGCATGTTGACAACATTGTAACATGCAAACTTGAAGAATGGAAAATCAGTAATACTGCAGTAGATAAAAAGTGGAGTGATATTTTTAATGCCCAAAAAATGGCTTTGTTCAGTTAAAAAACGTAGAAATTCTTGTATGCTTTGCATTGGCTGTACCAGGTACAAACACTGTTGTGGAAAGAATCTGTTCAATTATGAACAGTTTGTGGACTGATGAAAAGAATCGTTCCATAACTGAAACTGTACAAGCTATCATCATTCTTAAGACTCATTTTCAAGATGTTGGAAGAGTTTTACACTATGCTACTGAATAATCCTACACTTTTGGGAAAGATAAAATCCTCTGAAAAATATAAGCACAATATTTCTGATGTTCAAGGAACCAGTTCAACAGATCAACAGATTAAAAGAAGCATATGTGTGAAAAATTAAAATGTAATGGTTGGCAGTTGTAAAAGTAATTTCAGTCATAAAAAGATTGACAAAGCTTGAATTTATAAGATTGCTTTTAATTCAGAATGGCGATATTTGATGACAACGAAGTCTCACTTAAAGCAAAGAAGGACTGCTTGCACTCTTTGTTATCAAAGTGTCCTGTTTTTTAAGTTCATAAATCTGGTCACGCTACATTAAGTTAGTAGGATCTTCTCGATTTCATTGAATTTTTTTAAGTGAAACTTCTTTAGCCGCGATAGGAGTAAAACGAGAGCTTGCTCAAAATTGTCACGCAATTACTGTTACGCTCAAAATCGTCACGAAATTAGTAGGGTGTAACGGAACGGACTGCACAGAAAACAGTCAACTCAATGATTAGGCTTATCCAAAATTTAAAGAATAAAAAAATTAAAAATTAAAACATTGAAAATCCAAAATTTTAAAAAATCCAAAATTAAAAAATTAAAAATCCAAAATTTCAAAATTCAAAGATCCAAAATTTAAAAAATCCAAAATTAAAAAGTCCAAAATTCCAAAATAAAAATTCAAAGATCCAAAATTCAAAAATTCAAAATTTAAAAAATAAAAAATCCAAAATTTAAAAATCCAAACATCCAAAATTAAAAAAATCAAAGATCAAAATTTTAAAATTCAAAACTTAAAAATAAAAAAATCCAAAATTTAAAAATTGTAAGTCCAAAATTTAAAAATCCAAACATCAAAAATTAAAAATTAAAGATACAAAATTTAAAATAAAAAAATTTTAATATCCAAAATTTAAAAATCCAGAAATGCAAGATTTAAAAAAGTATATAATTTAAAAATTCAAAATTTAAAAATCTAAAAATCCAAAATTAAAAAATCCAAAATCCAAAATTTTAAAGACCTAAATTAAAAATTAAAAAATCCAAAAAAATAAAAAATTTAAAGATCTAAAATTAAAAAATCCAATATTAAAAAATCTAAAGTTCCAAAATTAAAAAAATTAAAAGAATCCAAATACCAAAATTTAAAAAGTCCAAAAACCCAATATTAAATAGTCCAACAATCCAAAATTGCAAAAATCCAATAATTCAAAATTGAAAAAATAAAAAAATAAAAATAAGTTTCACTTCTGTCGCATGGCGTTCCGTGCACACTTTCTTTTAATGCTAGAACTGTTCATCCTTTTCATTGTAAAAAATAAATCAATAAATAACCGAGCAGATTATTTAAATAAAACACCAATTAAAAGAAGTTTTTATCACTCAGAATTTCTATCAGTATACTCCACTGTTTATATAACTTCTTTTAATTGGTGTTTTATCATATGGTGTACAAGCCAAAGAAGTGAAGGTCAGACAAATATGGAAACCATGGAGGTAAGGAACAACATTCAGTCTTTCAACACAGAATTTTACGGACAGAAGAAAGATATTAAGGATTTTATAAAATTACATACTAAAAGAAGACATACTGCAGCTGACATAAAATTTCTCAATATATGTTTGAAAGAACATTTGTCCCCCATTTTTCTAAAGAGAATGCTAAAACAAATGGATAATATTAAACACAAAAAAAGTTTAGAAAGGAAAGCAATGACATTAGAAAGGTCAAAACATTATGCTACATTAGAAAGGATAGATCTTCAATTATATGACTTACACTTGAGATTGGGGAAAAACCTAGGTGACACCATATGGAAAAATTTTGAATCAAACTTATATAATAAACTAAATACGATTATGTCAGTAAAAACACAAAAATTAAAGAAAAAAGCAGATAACTTACGTAAGAAAAACACACTGCCATCACAAAGGTTGGTGAACAAAAAGGATATATTGACACCAAACACTGTTGTCAATTTGTCAACAGAAACATTTTCACGAGGGGAAATGACTTTTCTTGACCAAGGTTTAAAAACCTGTGTAAACACCTCAAACGAGTTGGACGATTACATCGCAGATGTTGAAATCACTTCAAATATGTTAAAAGAAGGAGGACTTAATGCACAAATTGCAGCTCAAACAAACTGCTCACAAATTTTAAAACAGATACCAAATAATAAAAACTACACAGATTTTAAACAAAAGGTTAAACAGTTAAATATAAAACCAGTCTTCTATTTGAAGGCAGATAAGTGTAATAAAACAGTAATCATGAACCAAGATGATTATGTAAGGAGAACAAATATGATGTTAAAAAAACCAGAATATGGAAAATTGTTTAAAAATCCTTTAAAAACCATTACAGACACAACAAAAAAGATAATTAAAAACAGTAAGGTCATTCCAGAAGAAGAAAAAAATAAATTAATAGTAAACAACCCTTTTCTTCCGAAATTATATTGTTTACCAAAGATTCACAAAAATGATGATAGCATGAGACCAATAATAAACAACATAGATACCTCGACCTACAAACTGGCGAAATGAATAGTGGAAGAATTTAAGACATTAAACAAATTTGACACTTTGAGCATAAAAAATTCCATAGAATTGGTTAACAAAATAAAGAACATAACCATACAACCAGACGAGGTATTAGTGTCGTTTGACGTGAGCGCATTGTTCACAAGCATTCCTACAGATAAACTTCCAGAACTCATTAAACAATGGCTAACTTTAAATGAAATAACTGTTGAGCTAATTGAAGAATACGTGAAAATTATAGTACATTGCATTAAACAAAATAGTTTTATGTTTAATCAAGAATATTATCAACAAACTAAGGGACTAGCTATGGGTAGCCCAATTTCACCGATGTTGGCTGACCTATACATGAGTAACCTTGAACTAGAGGTCACCGGGGCATTCCCACATATTTTTAAAAACTGGTTCAGGTACGTCGATGATATTTTCGCTATCATCCCAGAAAGATTTGTAGAAGATGCAGTAAAATTGTTAAATACACAAGACCAATCGATAAAGTTTACCATTGAAATGGAAGAAGGCGGATGTTTGCCTTTCCTTGATTTAAAAATCATGAGGAAACATGAAAAACTGGAATTTGGAATTTACAGAAAAAATACACATGTAGACAACTACATTAAATGCAATAAATACAACCCGAAAGCTCACCAATTTGCTGTTTTTCATAGCCTAGTTCATAGATTAATTAATATACCAATGACAAAGACAGAGTATAATAAAGAATATAAACATATACTAGAAGTGGCAACGATTAATGGGTTTAAGACAAATTTCATAGACAAAATGATTAGAAGACACACAAAGAAAAACAAGATCAGAGAAATTAGTACATTGGATACTTTAGAAAAAACACAGCAACATTACAACAAATTTACTTACCACCCTAAATTCTTTAATAAATTTGAAAAAGTGTTTAAAAACCACAATATAAAATTGGCACCAAAGAATAATTATACCATTAGGAACTTGCTCAACCACCCACTGAAGAATAGTACACCAAAAACCCAATTATCAGGTATATACCAAATAGAATGCGCAGATTGTGATCAGATCTACATTGGACAAACCAAGAGGAGTTTGGAAATAAGAATGAAGGAACACCTAAGAAACATAAAACTAATGCAGACCGAAAGATCAGCAGTTGCATACCATTGCTGGACAAAAAATCACAGTGTTAAAAAGGAGATCAAACTATTAAAACACGTTAAGAAACCATCCGAACTGAACGTATGGGAGAAAATATTCATCACTAAGAAAGAAGACAAGGTTATGAACTTTGAAATCCCACCTATAGACGACGTAGTGCGACTTACAAAAACGAAACGAGAGGGCAGCACAGAACAATGCATATATACAAACCAACATGGCAACCAGAATAACAATCGACCACCAGCCGATGATGGGAGCGAATAAAGGCTCTTGAAACTAGTCCTGTGCTATTAAAAGTAATGTAAGTGGAGAATAAAGTGTTTTTATCATTCAGAATTTCTAGATTATTTAAATGTTTAATTTTCCCCCTATACATATTCCCTGTTGCAACATATCAGCTTACTGCTTTCAAAAATAGTCCTATTGTATTCATTGTAGGCTGATAGAAGTTTATGCAATTAATTACAACGTGTTTCTCATATCAATATACATGAAAAATAAATTAACGTATTTATTTGTGTCCTTTTATAAGTGGTAGATGTTTGGATATTTGCAGGGATACTGTGGTAATTCTTTTCAACCAGTAGATAAATATAAAATGAAAAGGGGGAAATTAAACATTTAAATAATTTTCTTGTCTATTTATTGATATTTTTTTTGCAATAAAAAGGATGAAAAGGTCTAACATTGTTTTAAAATGTCAATGAAATCGAGAAGGTCTTACTAACTTAATGGTCTTTAGCGTGCAGGTGCTTGGTTTCTTCCATGCAAGACCAGACGCAACTAGTCGCACAGACAGGACACACATTTGGCAGAGACTTTACAATGGTAGCAGTCATTCCAGTTAGTATACAGTTCAATGATTCTACCACAGTATAGTATAACAGTAGCGAAGCTCTAATGAAAGGAAAATGCATCCTTTTGACTGATCGGTGCGACACTAGCACCCCAAGCGGCCAGCAAGATGCAACTAGCAAACAGCCATTTCCAGCATTGGAAAGGTACGAATATATGGCTGTATTTCTTTTTATTTTTAAAATTACTAGAATGTGATTGTTACCGGAAAGGCATACTGGTGAACTCATCAAGTCATAGACTTTGTGGGAATATAAAGAAGTTGTAGTTTCAAGATCGATGACATTGAATATCTTATAAAGTATCAGACCGGTTTCCGTCCACCATATAAGCTACATCCCTACAACAAATCTTCAAGAATTTAATTGACATACTACTAACATATAGGCCTACTGTACTTACGCTGAAAATTCTGACAAATAGGAAAACTTAATAATTTCAATAAGCATGCAGTAGTACTAGTTCAGAAATTAGGGGGGAAAGTAAAGTTCTATAGGCATATAGCCCGATATGGTCAGTATCAGATGCAATAGCAAAACACTTTTGTCTTTTTCTTCAATTTGTTAAACATGATAAATTATTAAAAAGTAAAGGATTAAATACGTTATTCTTTATTCTCGACAGTTTAATTTTGTTTAATTCAATTATATAGGCCTCGTGTTAAAACGTTTTCAAAATTAGTAGGGTCAGGTGGGGTATTTGTAAATAGGCCTATATATTTAGAAACCTTTGCTTCGTTAGGATGTTCATTTATGATATAGGCCTACATATAAAAATAATTAATTGTATATAGCATTTACAAGCCATTTTCTGCTCCTAAAATTAAAAGAAATAGGAGTACATACACTAGTATGGATGCAAGCTTGATAATCACAAATCTGCAATTTAATTTCACAAATAACTGTTTTTGCTTACCTCTCAGGATCTTTAGAGAACCTGAAGAAAGATAAATCGGGAGAATTCCTTTGGCTGTTGGTGCAATTTATAGCACCACAAGCATTTCCATAAAATATTGTTGACATTTTTCATAAGCAACAATGTAACATATTGTGTTGCTTCTAGCTCACCGCTACGAGCGCTGCAGTCGCGCCGGTTGAAAAAAACTGTATGGAGCTTCGCTACTGTTATACTATACTGTGATTCTACTCTTGACTTTGGTCGGCGATTGAACTTTCTTCTGAGTGCATGGATCGTTTCGTCTGGGGATTGTCTTCGTGATATTTGGTTGTCAGGTGAGCGAAGTATATTTTGATACATAATGTAAAGTTATTTGATTTTCATTACTTGATGAGCTGAGTTCCAAAAGTGGCGTCATCCAAAAATTTGAAAATCGAGTTTTTTGCGATTTCATATAATATTGGTAGACATGCAACGTCTACTCACTTTATTTTGTACCTAAGTTGGCTTCTTCACCTATTTTATACCGTTTAAAAAATGATATTGTTTCCAAAAGCTGCTTCATCCACAGGGATATTTGTAGCAGATGGCGCGTTTTCCATCGTCATTCTATTGGTTCCTAAACAATCCTCATCCCATGTTATAAGTAGTATTTTGCATTTTGTTTGTTTCCAAAACATGCCTCATCCTTGACTGTAATTGAGACGAATTTAAAATACAAAAGGTAAATTAATTATTTAAGTCACTCTTGTGCAAACCTTACACTACATTAATTTGAAAAATGTATATAATTTTTCTCCCAATTAAACCACTCATTGTTGTTGTGGTAACTCCATATTACTGGCTTTTAATAATGTTCTTAAAGCTGTTTAGTATTAGTCTGTGGCTAGAAAAAAATTATTCTTAATTAATAAACGAAAGTAAATTTCTAATAAATGGAGCACAATGAGAGTATAGTATACAGAGAAGGAAGAGGAAGACAAAAGGTCCGTAATAAGAAGTCTTGGGCAAAGGAAAAAGCAAAAGATAAAAGGTAAGGTTATATTTACAGTCATCTTGGAATCATTGTACCATGTTGATTATTAGAATTGTCGGTAGGATGCAATGATGTTAATAATGAAAATTTACTTGTTCAAGATACAAGTCAAAATAACTGCCTGGAAAACCAAACTGCGAACATAAAAAACAACATTTGCAATGTAATGATGTATCTCTGCAAGACGTTAGACGTTTCCATGAGGGGTTTTACTCAACACATGATAAAATAAGACAAGACTCTTTCCTGCTAAAATACACATCGCAACAGGCTCCTCAACGAAGGCGTCCTAGTAACAAAATGGGCCCTCCAAAGAATTTAACTATCAGCTATTTCATGAGAACAAGGTCAAAAGGTGTTGTTCAAGTATGTGCAAATTTTTTTTCTAGGTACTGGGTATCTCCAAAGGAAGAGTCCAGGGAGTAAGCAAACGACATTTCAAATGGAGGAAACTTAGAAGAATCAGAGGATCTAAAGATTTAAATTGTCAAAGAACAGGCATACAATTAGTATGCATTTGTTTTAAAGGAAGGCAGTTTGTTCTTTAATAAATAGGAAGTAGAAAAGAGCAGTGTTATTCTATTTGCAACAAATCATTCCTTATCCCTACATGTTGTTTCCAAAGTGTCTCCATTACCAATTCTGTATCAATAGCAGCATTATCCAATTTTATTTATTTAATTACTAAAAAAGTTATTGACCGATTTATTTTTCCTTTTATGTGGATACTACTTAAACAGGAAGGTAACTGATAAGCTTAAAAAATTACCGAGAATAGAGAAGGACAAGTCAAAATAAGTTTTTCGTTAAATTTTGGATGATGCCACTTTTGGAACTGAGCTCCTCACTTGTATTTCTATTTAAAGTAAATTAAAGTAAAGTAAGTATTTCTATTCTGTAAAAGTTAACGTTTCGCTCGCTCGCCTGACCTTCCAAGTCATTTATCTTATTTCGGCATTTCAATCTAAATTTATTTTATCATGAAGAAATCTATGTGTCTGTGATAAATGTATGATGATGAATGAATGTTAGCCAACCTCTTTCTCTTTTCTCTTCTTTATGCCCGTCTGGCAATTTTTCTTTTTCTTTAAAGTTAATTTTTAGTTCTTCTATTTTCTTGCTATCTTTTCTCGGTCATGACCGTTATATCACACAGCCATATTGCCTTACCAGGCATTATTAAATGATAACTATCTCATATTGCAAAACCGTTATTCTGGCCCCATGCTATTCTAAAGTAAAGAAAATAGTAATTATTATTAATTTTGATTAACATGAAGTGCTGTATTTGCTAAATCAGGGAATATTATAAAAACGAATATTTTTTCTTAAGTAAAATTGTATAGGCCTACCATTTTTCTGAAGTAATATTAAATTCTGCATTACCATAAATTACTGAATATCATATATTTCATTTATGAAATCTGATCTGGCCTAGTTCCGCACTGCAGACAATCTTTCTGGAATATTAACATTTACTATTTTTCTTTTGTAATAAACATATATTTTGAATTTAATCTTTTTTTTAAATAGTTTATATTTTGGGCTATCTATTTTCCAGTACCTTCCACTATTCCTTATATCACATGTGGTACTGCCATCCCTTATATATCCTTGGTAGCATTATATATATATATATTGGATTATCTGTACATCGTGGGTTCTGCCAAGAGGGATTGGCTATGTGGTTGGGGCTACAGTGTTCTTCAAGCTAAGTTACCATACAGTTGTGATACCAGTGATCTTCCAGCACTGTTCTCCCCCACTACCTCACCGCAAGGGGAATGGCACGAGAGATGCAATTGGATTGGTAAGAATAATAGGAGGAAGATATATAGGAAAAGGTAAAGAAGTTTACACAGTATTTGTTGTCCTGGAAAAGGCATTCGACAGAGTGGACTGGATTAAACTAATGAGGATCCTGACAAAAATTTGTATGAACTGGAAGGAGAGGAGACTATATATTAAACAACGAATAAAAGTCAGGATGGGAGAAGAAATATCAGAAGGAAGAGTAATTGGAAGAGGGGTAAGACAAGGATGTTCTCTATCACCTACTCTCTTTAATGTAAACTTGGAAGATTTATTAAAGACCTGTTTCTGGAACATGTGAGGTGTAAACACAGGAGGAAGAAGAATAAAGTGCATATGATTTGCAGATGATATGGCTTAGCTAGCTGAAGATGAAACGACACTGAACAACATGCTAATGGGGCTAAATGAAAAATGTGAAGACTATTTGATGAACATAAATATAAATAAGACGAAGACCATGGTTATTGGAAGAGAACTAAAGAAGGTAGACGTGAGAACTAAGTTCGAGGTTATTGAACAAGTAGACAGGTTCAAATACTTGGGTTGTACTATCACTAGCAACATGGCGAAGAAAGTTTTTAACAGAAAGAGGAAAATCTTCCGTGGGCCTTTGGAAAAGGAACTAAGGAAAAGGCTAGTGAAGTGTGTTGTCTGGAGTATAACGTTGTATGGTGCAGAGACTTGGACATTACGAGGGAATGAGGAAAAAAGACTGGAAGCATTTAAAATGTGGATATGGAGAAGAATGGAGCGAATACCATGGACAGATAAAATTGAAAATAAAGATGTTCTAGACAGAGTAGGAGAAAGAAGAGTTTTATTGGAAATCACCAGAAAGAGGAAAAGAAATTGGAATGGGCAGTGGCTAAGAAAAAATTGTCTGCTGAAGGAGGCCATAGAAGGGATGATAAATGGGAAGAAGGTTCGAGGTAGAAGAAGGTACCAGATGATAGACAACATTAAAATAAATGGACACAAAAAGGAAGGCAGAGAGGAGCGAAGAGTGGAGAATGCTGAGTTTGTAGTGAAAGACCTGCCCTGGGCACAACACTACGAATGATTGATTGAATGTACAGGCTATGGAGGCCCAGAGGTTCCAGGAGGTTGAGGCTCCCAGATTTTAGACATTCGGCACGTGAGAGTGGCCACCTTTACCCCCAGGATTGCTCCTGGTACTCATTTCTGTTGTAGGCTGAGCACATGAGCGTGATAAGTCCTCACGATAATTTATTGTTTGCTACGAACCGAACAATAAATTATCGTGAGGACTTATCACGCTCATGTGCCTGGTTGGCGCATGAACCAAGTAAACGCCCCATAGCATGCTATGATAGGCGTTTTGAATGTATTCTTCTTTCAATTATTCAATGAAATACAATAACTAACTACCATTCAGCTTCTTGCAAACATCCTAGAAGTGCACAACAGGGGAATAATTTAGATTAATAGTTCAAAATAATTTTAGATCTTGAAAATCTGTAAATTAGTTTAATATGTAAGCGATAGCTTTTGAAATGCTTTGTTATTATGATGTTCTTCTGCAGGCAAACAGTCGGTGATGATGATGATAATGTTGTTGATGATGATAATGATGATAATAATAATACAGGACAACTTCCAAAACTGTTCCAAAAGTTATTTCTCTTCCAAGAATTGATAATCCACACAACGCGCCTGAAGGTCCTTTTTTCTTTCATTTTAAAAGCATGATCACCCTAAGTTACAGTTACTTTCACTATTTAAAACTGATTCACAAAATACGAAGTTTCACCGAATAGCAACAGGTAGGCTTATTGTTTCTGCATGAATGGAGAAGATATATTCGTGAATGAATGAGATGTTGGCAACCATTCAGATCTCACGTCTATACACGGAACCTGGCTCATACTTTGGTTATGTGTTCCTATTTCTGTCAAAATATGCAACATATCACAGGTAGCAAATGAAAAGCCTATCGCATTCACGCAAGAGGAAGTGCGTCATGAGTTTCGGTTGCAACTAACTCATTTGGGGGACAGTCATACATAAATTGAACACTATGGGACCTGGCCAAGTATGAAATACCATTTTTTACAGTGTACTTCTTTTCTCAGCTCTGTGAAAGCGCTGCGAATGCGCTGGCAGTACTTTTATTCCGCACCAGTTTCCACAGCGCTTTCGCAATGGTTCCATCGGCTTTTTGAAGATGGTGCTTGGATCCATCAATGAATCTGATTACCTCACGTAAAACTGCAGGAATTAGCAGACGATTGACGTCGTGCAATCCTGTCCGGTGCCCATGCTGCTGTCATTTGCTGATCTCAAAGATTTTTTTGATCATTTTCTATGTATGGCTTGACGATAGAGGCATGGGAACAATAAAATTCCAAAATGTTTAGGAAAAAATGTAACGAGTACAGGCATAAAAACTATATTGCCCATCAGTACTTTATATTCTGTTCAGATTATAACAACTCGTTTTCTCTAATAAAATTCGTGGTATGTTTAAAATTATTGGCCAGCAATTATATTATCCTACCTGATTAAATTAATTTATATGGTAATTCATTATTTAAGCAACCCTAGCACTTTAGTAATTTAGTCACCATGATGGCAGCATTAAATCACAGTTTTGTTCCTATTCCGCTGCAGCGTAACGTCACAGATTGCCACCGGCCCGCTGTAGCGCTGAGAAAACGAATATGCTGTTAGTGTTCCCTAAACAGGCCATGGAGGCACTTGGGGTTCCAAAAGCTTCAGCCTTACGCACCGACCGCCTTTTGCCCCCAGGATTGATCCTGGTACACATTTTTATGGGAACATTGCATGCAGCTAAAAATTTAACTGCATGAGCGCAGCACGGCTGAACGAAGTCTTACCTTCTCGTTCTACTTCATGCTAATGTGTGGCTATCACTAAATGTGAATGATTTTGGCTTTGTTATAAAATTTTGCAATTAATAACGTTTGTCTTATATTCCAGAAGTCATGTACCTATATTCGGGCTAGGGTATTGTGCGATCCATAGAAACAATTATTGATTTTTAATGTCTTTATGAAGTAATCAATTAATTTATTCTGAAAAGAACCCACAGGTTTTGCTATCGGAAACAGGAACAGTAATTATTTTGCAGTGGCAGTGTAGATTAGTGATGAATACTGCAACACATTTTACTGTAGTTATTCCTGTATAGCGCGATGACATTTTTATTCATCATATGGTGAAGAAATTATCTAAATTTTAGGAAACGTATTTAAAACATGTTGTAATGCTTAAAGAGCTAGTGCCTTTCTTCTTTTGATTTATAACGATAGGCGTAAATTTGTAAATATCTAGTTTAATACAGTAAATAATTTTTATAAAGTAATTTAGGTTCATGGTTGTTTGCTTGCCAAATATTCTGTACATATTTCAGAATTCTCTTATGAATTTACTGTTTGGCAGTGGCGGATCGTGGGTGTAGGAACAGGGTGTTGCACTATTTTACAGGAATTATAATTCCTTTATTGCAACCAATGGCCATAGTATGATGAATAGAGCTCTGATGGAATATGTGGCAGGGGAAACAGAAGTACCCCGAGAAAACCTGCCCCGACCCCATTTTGTCCACCACAAATTCCACATGGATCCACCAAGATTCGATCCCGGGTCCCAGCGGTGGAAGGCGAGCAATGTAACCACTCAGTCATGGGGGGGGGGGGGGTGGTTTTACAGGAATTAAATACATAACCTGATAATATATAAATAGTCGCTTTGCTCGTTCGGGGCTAAACCTTCAAACTCCCAGTGGGGCTCTGCCTCTCTGTGTGGTTCTAAGAAAAAGTTTTTTTTTTTTTTTAACTGACACTTTATAGAAGAGATACATTAATTGCATTTAGACTGCCGTAGCCCATAATAACTACTTAGCCATACTAAACCTTAAAAAATACTGTGGAACGACTTTAAGATTTTTCTGGGGTAAACATTTAAAATTTAGAACATTCTGGAATTTTCTCGTCGGTTACACGCTAAAAGCTATAAGTCTGTGAAATTTCAGATTTCTAGCTCATGGGTAAGTGGTTAAACATTAGGTTGGGTTCGTTCCCCGGTACTTAATCGAATTTTTCTGAAGTAGGGAGGTCTGGAATGGGGTGTACTCAGCCTCCTGATACAAATTGAGGAGATACTTGATTGAGAAGTAGGATGTCGGATAGTAGGCCTAGTCCCTCTAGGGATGTAGAGCTAGGGAGTTTAGTTTAGTGTCTAATAGATAGATGAAATTAGTAATATAGATTTCGCCACAAAGTGACTACATTGGCAATTAGCATCTCTGTGAGGGACTTCATAGTTCATAGCTCGCGCCCTGACTTGCTTGCAGACAGCAGCCGATGCGACGTGCTCTAGCGGTGAGGACAAGAATCACGCCTTGTTAGCATTCTGAAAGCGGCGACGAAAACCTTTAAACCCCGGGCGTATTACCACGCAGTCAAGCCTCTCGCACCCGTTACTAGCCGGCAAGAAGAGGCAGCAAGTCGTGGCTTTTCTAATGCGACGACCCCGCGCATTTAAATGTTTAAATGATTTAAAATTGTTAAATATCGCGTGAAGCGTGTTTATAGATAATAAAAACCTACCACAAGGACGATTTCGAAGTAGTTTAATGGTAGGCATATGCAGTACTATAATAAAAAAAATCAAAATATTCTTTACATTAAAAACTGGTCGTTGTGCAACACTGCAACATGATCAGAGGCCGCCACTGCTGTTTGGAAAACAGATACGTTAATAGTATTTGATTTATATAACACAGTAGTTATAGAAGATAAAGAACTTGGATATAAATGTGTAAATGTTTTGTTTCTATTGTCATTAATATTCTAGAAATAATTTAGATTATAGTTTGCTTGCTTCTAAATATCCGATATACGTATATCACATACTCCAGAATTATAGCTGTCATCAATTTTTTGTGTGGAAATAAAATACCAATAATAGTAGGCCTACTTGAATAGTGTATGTAACATATTAGTAATAGAATGTTCTTTTCGTAAAATCAACGTAATTTAAAAGAAGCTGGAATGTTAAAATAAAGAAATAAAGCATTAATTGTTTTCTTATGGTTATAACTATAGGCCTTAATGCGTATTTTTTAACCTCATCAACTTTTTTGAAAAAAAAGTATTAGTAACCTAAGTTAAAGTTAAAGTTTCAAAGAATGGTTTTCTGCAAACAACTTATTTCTAAATTCAGATAAAACACAAACAATTACATTCAGTCTAAATAAATGTATTGCTAGCCCTAACAGTGTAAAACTCTTAGGTATAAATCTGGACAGTACTCTATCTTGGGGAAATCATATTGCTAATCTCATTAAACGACTCAGTAGAGTCATTTTCTTACTGAGTAACTTGAAATTTATATTACCGGTTCAGTTCGTACGAATGTCATACTTTCCCTACTTTCATAGTATTATAAATTATGGGATCATATTATGGGGAAACAGTAATCAAATTGACCAAATTCTAAAACTTCAAAAGAGAGCTGTAAGGGTTATATCCAATGCCGACATATATGCACCATGTAAACCATTATTTAAAGAGTTAAAGATCATGACAGTTGTTAACCTCTACATTTTTGAACTACTTATACATGTAAAAAATAATCACAATAGGGTAATATCAAGATCGAATATTTATTTATTTAATCAGGTTATACAATGTCCTAGACATCTTCCTGCACCCATTTCAGGAGTTTATAATTTTTCTCCATAATTCTCGATCCGTCCATGCTTCGTCTTCTATTCTCCTTTCCTTTAGTGTTTGATTGATGCCTTGTGTCGATGTCAATTTGGGCCTGCCCCTCTTTCTTCGTCTTTTCGGAGTCCACTCATATATCTTCTTCGGTAGTCTATCGTCTGTCATTCTTTTCATGTGCCCATACCATCTTAGTTGTGCTGTTTTTACAGTATCTACCAGCGATCCTTGTACCTTCATTTTTCCTCTAATGATATTGTTCCTAATCTTGTCCCTCCTGGAGATTCTTGCAGACCGTCGCCAAAAGTCCATTTCTGTGGAGTGTAGTTTAGCTATTGTAGTTGATTTCAAATGCCAAGTTTCTGCTCCATACATAACTGTGCTCTTAATGATTGTATTGTATATGTTTGTTTTTGTTTCTCTGGTAATGTCTTTATCCCACAAGACACTGTTTAATTTTGAAATTGCTGATCTTCCTTTGTTGATTCGTCCATTTATATCGTCTTCATGGTCTCCATTCTTTGTAATTTTTATTCCCAAATATCTATATTCATTGCAATGTCTGATTGTACCACTTCCGTTTGATAAGATGAGGTCCTTTGAGTCTGTTCCTAGTGCCATATAGTTTGTTTTCTTCAAATTGATGTTCAGGCCCCATTCCTTATACTCTTCTATAAGTTTCTTGTCATATACTCCAGGTCCTCATAATCCTCTGCGATTACCAATTGATCGTCAGCAAATAATAGCGAGTAGGCTATATATTATCTTCTGTTAATAACAATCCCATTTGTGAGCATTTCCTTTTCCAGGTCATTAGTGCCCTATGAAGATATATTTTGAATAACGTTGGTGATAGTGGGCATCCTTGTCTTAGCCCTTTTGTGACATAAAATCCATTTTGAATTTTGATTTTTGTATACGATTTGTCATACAAATTTTTTATCGCCTGAATCATTTTATTATTAATTTTGAAATATTCTAACGATTCCCACAGTTTAGTCCATGGTACACTATCATAGGCTTTTTCTAGGTCAACAAACAATAAATGTAAAGGTTGTCCAAAAGCTTCTGTTTTCTCAATAAGTTGTCTTATACTGAAAATATGATCAATGGTTGATCTCCCTGCTCTAAATCCTGCTTGTTCTTCTGTTTCTATTATTGCATATTCGTGTTCTAATAATTTCTTTAACACTCGTCCATAAATGCGACTAAAAATGCTTGTTACTGTGATCCCTCGATAATTTTTGCATTCATTTTTGTTTCCCTTCTTATGTATGGTTGATAGCAGCTCTATTTTCCAGTCTTTTGGAGTTGGTTCTCCACTTAGGCATCTTTCAAATATTTGTTTTAGTAGCTCCAAAAGTTTTGGGGTACCATGTTTTATGAGTTCTGCCGATATTCCATCTTCACCACATGCTTTGTTGTTTTTTAAGGATCTAATTATAGTTTCTATATCCATTTGATCTATTTTTATAATGTTATCTGGTGTGTCTGCATTTTCATTCTCTAAAATATCTAAATATTCCCCTCTCTGTTCAATTAAAAGTTATTTAAAATATGTCTCCCATTTTTCCATAGAGATACCGTTGATATTGTATGTTCCACTTTCATTTTTCAAATATACATTCTCATAAGACTCGTCACGCACATCTAATAGATCTTCCTCAACATAGATTAAGTAAGACAGCAGCAAATTTTGAATATGTAGGCATCAAAATGTTCAATGCCTTGCCAGAAAATACCTTCAACTTACCTTCTAAATGTTTTCAACATAGACTAAAAAACTGGCTTACATCTAACCCAATGTATAAAATTGAAGAATTTTTAAATATTAACCTATACTCAATTTAAAATGGTCTTAAATGCTTGGAGAGGACATAATAAGTTAATTATGATAATGTAAATTACTTGAATGTACACTGAATGTTTTATAATTGATGTGTTATCTACATTGTATCTATTTGATTTATGTGCAACCTATATTGTTAGATCTGTTCCTGTGTACTATTTGTGTCCTATATGTATTGTATATACCATCACATATTTTGTACATACCAAGTTCCATATCATTTTAATGATCAAGTGGACGTAAATAAATAAATAAATAAGTAATACGTTTTGTTTTAGAATTTTATTACATATATTTCAGAATTCTGACTGGCAAGGGAATTTGATAGTCTTCGTACTGGATTATCACGTGCTAATCATTCAAAATACTTTGTCCTCTTCGGTTCGGTTAAAATATCTACGCACATAGGTAATTCCAGTTCTAATATCGTGTTTTAAAGTCTTTAATTATTTATTTACTTAATGGCAACAGGCAATTCCTAACTAAGCTGAAGGAAAATTATCTATTTAATGGAACCCGAAGGTTCATTCCCCCGCTTACCTGATCTCACCATTCAACTCTATTCTGTGCTAACTCCATCCAACCATCCCTCGCAAATCCTACTTCCCTTAAATCTATCCTAATATTGTCCTCCCACCTACATCTACATCTTTCAAGTGGTCTTGTCCATCGGGTCTCCCCAGTGCTTTAGTTGAAAAATATTTTATGGGGGTACTCACCTTCCATAGAACGCATATCTATTGCGAATTTAATAGTGTTTGTCATTATTAACAAATACACTCTCGTGAATTGGACATTTAACAAGTATTTTAGGACAATATCGTTCCTGTACTGCCAGCACGACGTACCGGAGCACATATTTTTCCCGGTATGGTAGAAGGAAAATAATTTTATACCGGTACACAGTACTGGTGCGTACCGGCCCAACTAAAGCACTGGGTCTCCCAGTCAATACTTTTGAGATATGTCTTTCCTCATCCATGCGCGCAACATGTCATCCTCCGTGACTTAATTACACTTATTATATTATCCGGTGAAGAGTACAGGTTATGAAGGTCGTCGTTATGCAGTTTTCTCAAGTCCCCATTTTCATCTCTCTTAGGCTCACATATTTTCCTGCTCACCCGTTTTCGAAAACTCTCAGTTTATGTTGTTCCCGAAGATTAAGCTACCATGCCTCACATCCATATGATACAACCGGCAGGATAATTGTCCTAAAAAAAATTATTTTTAGATTTCTGGACAGAAGACAAGACGAAAAGAGTTTCTGAACTGCATAAAAACAGACATTTCCTGGTTTGGGTCTACACTTAACTTCTGTTTTAATATTATTTGTGTCTGTAATTACAGCTCCCAGATATTTGAAATCTCCAAACGATTTACCGGCTAGTCTATTATACTGTAGCCCATTTTTTGACGTTTCAGGACCATGTGCTTTGTTTTTTTTCTGTATTAATTTCCAATCCAACATTCCTGCAGCCATCGAAAGGACTTTCTGCATTTCTCTCGATTATGCTTATGTCATCGTCCAACAGACAAACATCATCTGCATAAGCTAAAATTGGGTCACTGCCGTTTAATTCTAGGCCTATTTTGTTTTCCTGAACTTTTCTAATGTCATAATCCAAAGCGAAATTAATAGTAAAGGCGGTAGTGCATGTCCTTGCTCCAAGCCGCTTTTAATGGCAAACCTATCTATATATATAAAAATGAATGTATGTGTGTGTGTCTGTCCTTTATGCATTACTACACCATTCATCCGATCGCCATGAAACTTTGGGAAGTTGTTGAGTACATTCCCGGGAAGGTTTCTGGCATATTACATTTTTAATTTTTGCTTTCGTTCGTGAGTTATGAGTGAAAAACGGGCAGAAAACGTGAATTTTTTGCGTTTTCGAAGCATCAGTTTTCAGTAATACATTTCAATGTCAAATCAATTACAGTAGGCTTTGGCTATTTTTGTCATTCCTTGGACATAAAACTATCGCAATCGCTTGAATGTTGTAGCTCACGCTGATCGATTCATTTGTTTATAATGTTAAGGAACGCATACATATGAAATTTTCAACCTAATCCCGAAGAGGATTATTATTATTATTATTATTATTATTATTATTATAAATGGGATAATCAATATAGGCCTAAATATGGTCAAACGTTGTTCGATTTGGACGAAACTCACTATACAGGGGTTTTCTGGGCCAAGGACCTCGAATCTGAGGTCGCTTTTACCAGGCGACGCTATCTAATCGTGGTATGTAATTCACGTGATTTAGATGTTAATAAATATAATGATTTAACTATTATGCTCTTAATTTTTAATTTTTGAAATAATTATCGCGGGCGATCGCTTGATTTTGTAAGTTCATCCTTGACGATTCATTTGTTTAGAATATCAAGGCCCGCAGACGTATGAAATTCAATATAGGCCTAAATATGGTCAAACATTGTTCGACTTGGACGAAACTCACTATGCAGGGGTTTTCTGGGCCAGGGAACTCTAATCTGAGGTCGCTTTTACCAGGCGACACTATCTAATCGTGGTATGTAGTCCACGTGATTTAGGTGTTAATAAATATAATGATTTAAGTATTATGCTCTTAATTTTTAATTTTTGAAATAATTATCGCGTGCGAAGCCGCAGGCACACGCTAGTCTGATATAAGTTTCCCTACCTTGACTCTGCTTTAGGTTTCATTTAAACACATTTTATTTTTATTTCACTTTATTTGTTCTTTTTATTTATTCTGGCAGAGCTGATCAGTCTAACCAACTTATTTGTTATCTCAAGGTCAATGAGGATATTGTACAATTTGTCTCGCCTAAGTGAATCATATGCTTCTTAAAAATCTTTGTATCTGTAATGAACAGAGTTATTATATTCCCACTTTTTGTCCAAGATTTGGCGAATAAAAAATATTTAATCAATGACTGATCTGTTTCGCCTAAATGAACATTTGTGGTCTCCAGTGATTTCGTCCGCATATGGGGTTAATTTTGACAGAAGTTTACTTACTTACTCAATAGGCAATAGACAATTCCTTAGCAAGCTAAAGGTATATTATCTTATTTATGGAAACCGAAGGTTCATTGCCGCGCACACCTGAGCCCACCATTAAACCCTATTCTGTGCTAACTCCATCCAACCATCCCTCGCAAATCCTACTTCCCTTAAATCTATCCGAATATTGCCCTCCTACCTACGTCTACGTTTTCCAAGTGGTCTTTTCCCTTCGGATCTCCCAGTCAATACTTTTGAGATATGTCTTTCCTCACCCATGCACGCAACATGTCCAGCCCATTTCATCCTCCGAGACTTAATTACTCTTACTATGTCTGGTGAAGAGTACAGGTTATGAAAGTCGTCGCTATGCAGTCTTCTCCAGTCCCCATTTTCATCTCTCTTGGGCCAAAATATTTTTCTGCTCCCCTGTTTTCGAAAACTCCCAGATTATGTTCTTCCCGAAGAGTAAGCGACCATGTCTCACATCCATATAGTACAATCGGAAGGATAATTGTCTTATAAATCTTTATTTTTATATTTCTGGAGAGAAGACGAGAAGAAAATAGTTTCTGAACTGCATAAAAACAGGCATTTCCTCATTTTAATCGACATTTGACTTCAACCTTAATATTATTTGTTTCTGTAATTATTGCTCCCAGATATTTGGATTTGTCCACTTGTTCGAACGATTTACCGGCTATTGTAAAATTTTTAATGCATTAATTTGACGTTTCATGACGAAATATTTAGTTTTTTTTTTCCTGTTTTAATTTCCAATCATACTTTCCTGCATGCCTCGAAAATACTTTCTGCATTTCTCTCGATTGTGTTCATGTAATCGCCCAGCAGACAAACGTCCTCTGCTTAAGTTAAAATCGGGTGACTACCATTTAATTTTACCCTGTTTTCGTGAACTTCCCTAATGTCATATTCGAAAGCGAAATTATAAAGTAAAGGCGATAGTGCATCTCTTTGCTTCAAGCCGCAAACCTATCTGTTATAAATTTTCCTACCCTAACTCTGCTATAGGTTTCATTTATACACATTTTAATCTGCCTAACTAACCCTCTTGATATCCCAAACTCAATGAGGATATTGTACAATCTGTCTCGCCTAACTGCATTATTATCTATTTCTCCAAGATTTGGCGAACACAAAATATTTCATAAATAGTTGATCTATTTTGCCTAAATCCACATTGGTGATCTCCAATGATTTCGTCCGCATATGGGGTTAATATTGACAAAGCATATTAGATAGAATTTTATACGATGTTGATGAGTGAGAAATTACTCGATAGTTATTACCAAGGCCTGGATTCTAATGACATGTCATCTTTTTCTTGATGCTGCATAGACATTGCCAACTTGTGGATAAATCCTAATCATGGCCTCTAGATTATAGAAATGAATTTTTATCAGGTAATTTTTGTCATTTTTGTCAATTTTATATTTTAAGGGCATTTATTTCAATTTTAGGTCATTATTTTGCCATTTTCGTGTTATTTGGTTCCTTATTTTGTCATTTTCATGTATTTACATTGAGTGTATTAATTTTTTTTCGTCGCTAGCGGTGCTGTCTTTGAAGTATTGTTTGTTTAATGCAAGAAGGAAAAATTTGGCGTTAAAGTGTTGACATGTGTCAGTCGGAAGTGAGAATCAAAGAAACGCCATAATTTTGTATTACATAAAATTGCTATTGTTATTAGATTGACCAGAGTCTGCAACCTGCTTGGATTTGAGAGTGCAAACTACTATTTACCCTCAATAAACAACAATATAACCTGGCAGACCAGAAAAGGATGTGTCGAATTTTGACTCACCAGTATAAATTTCCGTAAGAAAAGAACATTCAGAACATTAAAGTTATTTACAGTACAATTATGTACAAACTAGTCTATAACTTCGTGTGTACAATAATAATATTCTATAAACAAAATATCAGTTTTTAGGAAATTTTTTTATAATTAATAAGTCATTTTCTTTAAAATCTAGGGCCATTTTTCAAAAAATTTTAGGTAATCAGAATCCGGGCCCTGGTTATTACATTTGGCCCTATCTCCCTTTTTATGGATCGCTATAATAATAGATTTTTCCATTCCTTTGGGAATTCTTCCTTCCTTCAAATCATAAGAATGAGTTTATGCATCTCTGAGTTTAATGTATCCCCACCTTCCTTAATTAATTCTGCTGGAATTTGGTCATCGCCTGGAGATTTGTGTTTTTAGTTTACCTATAGCAGTTTCAACTTCTGTTAGAGTTGGTTCGGCAACCAACGGTTCTGCTGTGAATATTTCAGTTTCTACACTTTGGGCATATCCAAGTACATTTAATAATCGATTAAAGAAATTTTTCCACCTATTCAAAGTATTATTTGGAGCCGCGAGTATAATGCCATCATTATCCTGAATTATATTTGTTCTTGGTTGAAAACATTTCTCGAACTCATTTATTCCCTTGCAGAGATCCCTAACATTTTTGTCTTTACTATTTATCTCTGATTCATTTACTATGTTTTGAGATAGTTTCTTTTATTTGTTCTAATGGTTCTAGATGTTTCTCGTTTAACGTTGTCGAGATTTCCGACAGTAGTTTCATTCGGTTTTTGTAACCATTGTAGTTTCGCTCGCTTTCTTGCATTTACTAATTTCATGCACTCATCATTGAACCACGGTTTATTTAGTTTCAGTTCAAGCCGACCTAATTTTTCTTTTGCAGATACTTTAATATTGGACATAATGCTTTCCCAGGTTTTATCGACATTCATATCATCTCTAGCTTCTTTTTCCGCAATACTTTCTAGAACTGAATATGTATTTTAAATCTCATCTAGGCAAACGTTCATAATTTGGTCTAGCTTTTTCACATTCAATCTCTCGGCAAAGTCCCAGAACAACTCCCCCCATCGTCGCGTTATGGCTTCTTCACACGTCCGGCGCAATGTATTTGTTTTCAACCGACCAGGGTTACCAACTGTCTTCGTTGCAGCAGTACGATGGCTGGTCTATTCCATACAGTACTGCAACCTCTACATAAAGCTAAATAATGCATAACTAACCACATTAGTTAAGTGCGCGAGCGGAGGCGGCAGCCGAAGCGAAGCGCCCTTGCATTTTCGAATAATGTACGATACACTGTTTGTCGGTTTCGAAAATGTGGCATATTATATCTTTTGTCTCGTTATGTTGGTCACAGTTCATCGCTAGACGACGTCACACTGGCAACGTCCAATCATGCACTTCTACTCCGGTCTTAATAATCAACATGGCGGAAATATCTCTACTTTTTGCAACTTCCCACTATAAAAGAAAGTGTACTGTTTAGGGTGGGTGGGCTGGACCAAATCACTCGTGAAGACAACATCTCCTCTCCCGAGAATTTGTCTTGAAATCCATGTGTTTTTAAGTGTTTTATGAAGATAATCTCGTGTTATAATATGGGGGGAGTTGAAATGGGACTTTACCAATCTCTCTATATCGAAATTTTGCCAAGTCCCTTTTGTTTAATGAAATTTCTCCCAAATAACCGCAACTACCAGATAGTGAATCGAATTGTAGTCAGCACCCCTAAAAATTCGAACAACAATCATATATATAGTCCAGGCAGTAGGGGTATAACTTTTACCACATTATTTCTACATGGTAGAATTTTCTTTACAATATAAAATTTGTTTATACAAAAAGCATGTTACATAATTATGAAACAGTCAACCTGAATAACAGGAATAAGAAACTTTAAACGTAAAACAGTTCCTCTAGAGATAAAAATTGTGAATTGTCCCCATAATGCTCGCAGCATTGCCACGTTGTATAGCTATAGGCCTACCTATACGCTGCCGAAGATAATCTGTGGCCCGAGGATCGTGCGTAATGCTCTTCAAGATGTTTCCAATGTCTTTCACTAGTTCTTTCGCGTCTGCACACCATGGGCCAAAGGTTTCCACTGCAAATGCAGTAAATAAATAGGTCTCGGTGATACCCCAGTATTTGTGTTGTTTTAGTTTAACTGCTGCTTCTGCAGCGGAACCGCCAAGTTGGATGTCATTGGTAAGTGAGAACCAGCCAGTGTGTCAACACAAGTGGCATCCCAAAGCAGTGATTTACCATTCCTCCAAGGTATAATAGACAGCCCATCAGGACGTTTGCCATCAGTGCGGTTGATTCCAGTTGGTTCTAGAACTGAAGGAATGCCTGCTGAGGTTAAGGCACGTTTTAGTATGTCATTAAGGGTGAAATGTCTTGAAATTCTTCCCGCATTCTTCCTACAGCTTAAACCATGGTAACCATACTCATCTGTAGTGACACCGCAAACACATTTATGTTGCTGGTAAATTTTAGAGCCTAGTCTCAAGGCTTCTGCAATCCGAAAGCTCATGTTATCCATAAAGGTGCCAATGTTAATAGATGGTATGGCGTTAAGCCATGAACTAGCTTCTTTTTCTTGGATAGCAAGAATGCGCACTTGATCTGTAGCTGAAACGTAAGATGAAACCAGCGACTCGTGGATGCGTGCAGCGTTTATTAAATTCCAGTTGTGCTGGAATTCAAGATGATCTTGAGGGACATTTAGGTTATTCAAAGTAGCCCATTCTTGCAATGCCTCTGACAGATGGCTCAAACCGATTTCATCACCATGTTTTATAATTTCAGACTTGACGAAATCGAGAACACCATGGGCCTAAGCAATAAAGGCTGGGAGACGTGTGTCACGTGCGGAACGAATGCCAAGACCACCAAACTTGAATGGCAGTTGCTAAGGCGATTAAACAAATTCAACCATTCAGATAAAACAGAATTCTTGGGTTAATTTAGTGTAATAGATAACAAAAAATAGCACTATCACAGATACAAGTTAAGAAGAATCAGAACTTGAAGTTAAACGAATAAATTAACCATTGGAAGACAGATGTCTTAACAAAATACATATAAATATGGAACAACAGATGCATTCACTTTTATTCACCATCCAAGGCCTTCTCATATTGTTTGTTGCAAAAGGTGATGCAGAAGATTTTATTTTTTTAACTTGTATATATGGATACAAACATGTAAAAATGAAAAATGCTAACACGGGCGACCGTGGGAAAACTTTTGGCAGTAAAAAAAACCCTCGTATTTTACCACATTTTTTTGTTTTTCACATTTATAACCTCTAAACGGTGTATCTTATTTAAAAAGACATTATATAACTAATTAAAGATAATTCAATTCTGCGTTGAATGAAAGCCACAACGTAATAATTCGGTTAGGTGGTATGGTCGAAAACCATGGTCAAATATAGACGATTTTATCCAACTTTGTAAAAAACTGAGATATAGTACTATATATGAGTCTGCAGCTTGGAAAAGAGTACCCTAAGAGAAAAACTCATTGGAATAAAAGTTTTAGAGCATCGAATTATGCGCCCACTGAGTGCCAACACTTTAAAATTCGGTTAAGTACACATCTCGAAATTGGCAATATCCCGATGACCGACAATTGGCATAGGAAGGTACCTATGAGTTACAACGCTTCAACAGTACGGGTGTATATCCTACAGAGTTATTCGTGGTTTAGTATCGACAAATAATCATTTTAAAATGTGAATTTTTTACGAAAACACACGAGCAAATAAGAAATCACATGAGTAATTTAAAAACATAAGAATTATATACCATACTTTATTAATAGGCTTACATTATCTGAATTTCTAAAAAATATGTTAATAATGAAATGATATAATATTGTTGGGTCGTGTCTAATCAAGAGAACGATTCCGTTAACAAGAAGAATGTCGAGAGAAAGCAGAACTGAAACCTTACAAGAGGAACCGACTGCTGAACTTCCTCTACAGATAGAAATAGCAAGATAACAATAGAAATAGCAAGATAACAATAGAAATAGCAAGACACTTAGACAAAAGACAACAAGAAAATGTTAAAATAAAAAGTAGAATGTAAAGGAAATATGGGAACACGCTAACAAAATAGGTTTATATGAATATATAATTTTTTTTTGGACTGTCATACCCCACTCTGCTCATCTTTTAAAGTATTGATTTAACATTTTGCTTATTTTAAAGTATTAATTTATCAGTAAGAGTAAATTTTAATTGTTTTGTTTCGTATTAAAATATATTTAATAGATTGTTGCCGGTCACGGAAACCACAATTTACGGCCGTGGGTGTCGACATGCTGACCACATGCTCCCAATCTTGCCGTCTGCCTGTGGCAGATGACGCAGCGGTCGGGTGGTAGGCCAAGTTTTTCAAGGGATGTAGAGCCACGAAGGTTTTAGTTTATAGGTTGTTGAGTTTGATAAATAAGATATTTTATTTTATCGAAACTTCTCTGGGTTCAACACCAATCCTCCACCTTTATAGAAAGATCTGCTTATGCCTGAAAGAGAAACCATTAAAAGCACAAGGATAGACCCTTGGCAAGGGAAAATGCGCAGCTACCCTGACATGGAGTGAAGTCCGTGTTAGAAAGCCGTACGCAGAGCGCCCTGATATACCCAACAATCTAAGAAAGGAGATGCGCAGCTACCCTGACATGGAGACGTCCGTGGTAGGCAGCTGTACGCTGAGCTCCTGAACGACGAAGCACAGGGATAAACCCCTGATAAAACACCAGAATATAATAAAAATGAAAATATACGGCTACCCTGGCATGGAGTTAAGTCTGTGGTAGGCAGCCGTAGACAGCACCCCTGGAATATTGTCAGAACTAAAAGCATGTACTAATAATAAAATTAGTATCATCTTTTAAACGGAGGAAGGACTGGTGTTGGGTCCCGGGAAATGGAGGCTTTAAGAAATTAAAATATAAAAAAATATTTAATTTAACATTGTATTTATTGAAGCCATGAAGGAGTTAGAATTTTACATATGACCACAGGATGAAAGAAACCTTATCTCGTGGAAATTGCACTATCAGCTAGGCATTGGAATTTTACTGCACTGCCCGTGGGAAATGCAATTCTGCATTTTCTTAGCCCCTCAAGGCTAGCAATAGGCAACCCGTATGTCTCCAGCTGACAAAGGTAGAATTTAATTCGCGTGTTTTTAATTTAGCTGTGATGTTTGATTGGAGAAATTTATAATTAGCGTGCAGAATAATATTCGCGATCGCAAATACTAAGAGAAGTCAGAGTGGAGGGAAATTATCATCATTCAGTGTTTTTGTGTGGTCCTTCGAGACAAGATGGAGTCGGACGTGGATTTGTTCAACGAACGTGAAAATCTGTAAGTACTGAAATTAGTAATTTCATTTAAGTTCCGCAAAAATCCGGATTTGAGATTTTTGCGATGGTTAGTTAAACTCGCTATGAGACAGCGAACGTAAAAGTCATATGTTGACATTTTCAGTAAAAAACCTAGATTGTTAAACAACAGTTCCCTTGTTTCCTACGAAATCCGCATAGTCCTCATAGCACTATGCGATGGACAGATAAACTCGCTAAGAGATAGCGAATACTAAAGTCATTTTCAGTCTTTAAAAATATAGTTCAACACTATATTTACGTTAATTAAAGATTAACAGCTTTTCAAAGATTTTGTAGTAGTTACAGAAAGTATAAACCTTGTGCTCAGATTTTTTTTACATTCAAATAGTCAAGATACATATTTGAAGAGATGTTCATATTTTCTACATGATTTTCAATTAACATATGAAAATATGATCATCACGAGGGCAGGCTTTACCCTCCGCGTAAAGATGTTCTGTAATAAAACGGGTTAAGTAACCCATCCATGTTTCCATGTAAAAGGATTTTTTATTGAAGTTTAGCCTTTTGTCAAGCATGCCAATGCTAGTTTTTTCCCGTTAGTATAACGAAGATAATCCACACCCAGACTGTGAATTATAAAGGCGAATAAGATGTCGTTATTGAATGTAACAGTATTGTGAAAGTAAGAAGTTTACTTTAAACATTAACATTAAACATAAACTTTAAACATTGTGTAGTTAATACTATTTTATGAAAATAGTAAGAAATGCAAAATTAATGTACAGTAATTATTCAAAATAATTAGTTTATTTTGAAAACATGGAGAATTTCCATTTTTAAATAAATAAAGCACAACAGTTTATAATTTTACCATTTATTTTCCGTATAAATTTTATGTGTTGAAATTTATACGAAGATAGGATTCTCGCTACTTTAGCGAATGGTTTAGGTACAAAAATACGATTTCCATTTTAAATAAGATGAAGGTAAATTTAAGGTAAACAATTTACAAGTTTAAGTAAGTTTATTACACAGCGTGTGCTGATGAGTTTTAATATGAATATTTTATAAATTTCAAATTTATAAACAGAGTTGAAAAGTTTATTTTACCATATAAATTTCATGAGTTGAAATTTAAATGAAGAACATAGTATTTCGCGGGAAAGCGAAAGATTAAAATATTTTGAAGTTAAACATTTGCAAACATTGTTGTTATTTAATAAGTTAAAACCAGAATAAGTTTATCAGTAATTAAATTGTTATACAAAATATGATGTAATTAAGAAATATTGGATTTTTTTAGCATTTTGTTAGTTAAATATTAATTGTTAATAAAGTAAACAAAATTTGTTTGTTAAAATATCATTTATTAATTATTTCAAATAACTTTTATTTGAAAGTTTAATTAAAAGAATTTGGTAATTTTTAAGATTAAAAACAAAGTTAATTATTTTAAAAGGAATAAAGTCGCATTTGTAATTTTTGCTTTTTTTAATAAACCACAAATAATTAAAATGAATTATTTTATTATTTAAAGGGTCATATTGCTAATCATTATTTTTTTACAGCTATGACAAGGTAAGTGGAAGTGCGTCGAGAAAACTTACAATGCGAGTGAAGTCAAATATTAGTTAGATTGTTCAGGAAGACTTTATTTTCTCATACCTAATACATACGCAGTGCTATAAAAGATCAGTTAGTCATCTTTAAATAAAACCAATCTATAACGATCCATAACCGCTCGGGGTCACAACATTGGTGTCAGAAGTGGGATCGAAGCGAATAAATATTAGGAAGAGAAGTAAAGCAGTAATAGTTTAATACCAAACAAAAATTTGTTTGTTAAATTGAAATTGAATTTAAAGTGGAATTTAGAAGTATTTTTTTATGCCATCATCAGAACAATTACGTGCTCAGATAGCAGAACTCCGCGTTCGGAATGAACAGTTAAAGAAGCAGTTAGAAGCTAAAAGTTATTTAAACTTAAAGATTTAACAGTGGCCAGTAGTTTAAAGGAATTGTCAGGAACAGTAGGCCCAAGAGTTAAACAGTGAAAGAATTTTTCAATTACATAGACGCATTTGTAGCGACTGGAAATTTAGATGGATGTAATAAGAAGCATATATTGAAATTAAAATCAATCAGTCCGGCAGCTGATTTTTTAAAGTAAGCCAGTTTTTACTGAAGATACGACTACATAACATGTAGTTATGGCAACTTTCGAGGAAAGATTGACAGAAAAGCTATCAGATAAAAATTATTGCGCACAGGTACAGATAGCATTATAGAAAGTAAATTAATTTCCTGAAGTTTTTGCTGACCGTATGAAAGTTTGTTTTGAACATTATAAAACATAGTGACAATGCAGACGAGAAAAGAATTATCGCTGAAGAAAGCGAACGTAATCTTCTCGCAGCCTATGTGGCAGGGTTTAAGGGATGAAGTAGGGAAACAAGTTCGTTAACGTATACTAAACAGTATGCAGGAAGCAGTGACTACTGACAGCTTAAAACAGAAATCCCGTCAGAGTAGGACAATTTTGCTGCTAGCAGACCAGACAAGTCATGTTATTCATGTAGCCCTTAGCCATATGTCCCGCTAGGCAGACAGACAGACACTGAAGAACTATAGCAAGTTCAACTCAGTAAAGTGAAATAAGAAATTTAGTATTTCTTTGCGAACCAGTGATTGTAAATAATGCGTTTATTTAAAACACTGAAGAACTGTATTACTTTTAATTTAATCAGTTAGGCACTGTAGGAAGAGGCAAAGAGACTTAAGGGAGGCAGAGGAAAGCGCTCCAATGTCGAGACAAGATTAGATCCTTACAGTTGCGAAACCATGGTCTTGGTAAACACAAATGGTAAACATAAAATGGTGAACATAGTAAAGTCAACAGAGTTCAGTTTGAAGTAAATAAAGGTTCTACTATAGTCTAAATAAATTAGGCGTTAAAATATGAGGTCACAGGTCATAATTTAGAAATACTGGGGACAGTAGAGATGCCCATAGTATTTGGAAATGGCGAAGGGAAACCGCCATATGTTTATGGTATTTTAGTGAAAATACTGGGGTCAGTGAAGATGCCCGTAGTATTCGAGAACGGTGAGAAATGCCACCATGAGTATTTACACATTCGACAAGATGGACTTTAGGCCTAGTTTTTCCTTGTCAAGACCATAAACGTGGATATCTAGAGAGAACTGCGTAATGTATTGAGAAAATTTCTGTTGGTATAGTAACTAGCACACTACGAAATGGTACAGATAGTCGGGACTGGATCCAAATTTACCCGCTCGCTACCCCCCGAGGGAGGAATTATGCGATATGTTATCAAGTAGTAGTTGTGATCTAGCGGAAGTACCTAACGTTAATTCTAATCAAACATACGTAATTATCTCCGAGTCTGAATATGCTGATGTTTTTGTGTGTGAGTATACTGTTCAGAAACAATGACGTAAACCAGCATAAGACACACCGCCTATGGAAGACACACCGTGGTAGAGCCTGAAGAAATACGTACCGGTACAAATAGCATTTAGGTGGCTCGTGAAACAGAGAAATACATTTAAAAATGTATACGGTTGTGTAAAGTAGTGAACCTGACAAAAAGACAGAAATAGTGTAACCGCGAACAGAGAAGTAGTTGTAACTTCCCTCGCGAAGAGATGCTGTGTGCATTAGATAAATTTTGTGAGCATTAGACAAGTGTTCGTTGAAATGGAGAAATTCGAATTTTGTAAAATTAATAATTCGAAACAGGATTTTTTGCAGTGACAAATATTTTTATTTATGTTCAGTACATACTTAAAATTGTTCAAGTGTATAATTGCTGTTGTGTTAAACTTTTCTATGTGAAAAGTGAAGAAAATATTTTTTTGAAAATAATAGATTACGTTATTTCCGTGTGAAGATTATTTTGGAAATAATTGCAACATTAAAGTGTTTCATTTTTTGTAGATTTACACGCTTTAGTAATTATGCGATAGTGAAATGATTTAGTTAGAGCTATTTTATACGAGAAAATTATTAAGAATATTTAAAGTTTTTTTTATTTTTAATATTAATTGATTTAAACAGTTTACAATGAAGGATTTTATTTGAAGATTATTTAGATTTAAATAATTTAATCAAAATATATAAACAAGATTACAAACACAGTGTATTGAGTAAAGGTTACATTCGATAAAAAAAATACATAACCAACAATAAAAATTAATTTTTTTAGGTTATTGCGAAATCAAGTGATTTTTGTAAACTATTTATGTGACGGTATATCGATGTCAATGTTTATATTTTGAGATTTTAAATTGAAATAATTAATGTTATTATTACGATTAAATATTAGAAGTTATTGCTAGGACATTTAGTTAATGTCAAGAGATGAATATTATTTGCGATTATTAGCATTTTATCAAATAAATTGGAAATTTATTGTAAATTTAATCGAAAATATTAATGAATTATTTAGAATCATAATTTCAGGGCAATCAATTTGTTTACATAAACAGAAATAAAAAGGTGTTTATTATTACAGTACCATTCTGTAATTATGATGATGATGTGTTGCAATGATGTGAACGTAAACAAATTAACGGAAGTTTAATTTGAAGGCGATAAACAATTAAAAAATGATAATAAATCGTAAGGCTTTGTGCAATCAGAATAGATGGCTATATGCCTTAACACAACACAGCACGAGAGGTGTCACTCAAGTAAATCTTAAGAAATAGTAGAGAAATCTTTGTCAGACGATGAAGCAATAAAACGATAATTGATGAAATTAACCTATAGGTAAGAGATATCCAGCAAGAGAATATCCGGATAAATAAGTCGCTAGAAGCACATGAAACAAGTGAGGCAGAGACTACCCGTATCCTAGCGCAGACTCCGATGATAGTAGACCTTAGGACCTCAGGACCTTCGAGATCCCCTCAGGCTAGTCAAGAGGGATGGCGTAAAGCGGACTTAGCTCTTTCGAGTAAGAAATAAATAAAACTGAAATGTTACCATAGACCATGAGGTTAATGAAATATGAGACCATGAGGTTAATGAGAAATAGACCATGAGGTTGATTCTAACTGAGACCATGATACTAGAATTATCATAGAGAATGGTGTTATTGGGGAATGAGATCATGATACCAGAGTTATCATAGACAATAAGACTAATGATTATTGAGATTAGTTGTGCAAGGTTGACAATTGAATTCGAACACGGGACAGACGATAAAACGCAAAGACGGAAGTACGAAAGAACATAATGGACGGTTATATGTTGCAGGGCAAATATTGATAGCAGACATATTTTTGCTAGCTGAATTTTATCCCAGAATAATTTTAAATTAAATAAATGGTTGAAAATTTTTAAAAAGAGAAATATTTTTTTTTGGAACAAGTGTTCGGTAGTTATTTTAGCATAAGGGTGTGAAATGATGTTTTAAAGGTATTGATAAATTTCAAAAATTTAATCAATAAACCTAATTACCCTTCCCGAAACTATTTTCCTCGTATCACCACGAAGCCTAAAATTTTCAGTAAGCGTGCTGAAAATGAAGTCAATAGAATACGAGAAAAGACAAATGATATAAATATTGAATTATTTATATTGAGTTAAATGAAAAAAAAGGAAATACTTTTTTTACATGGTTTTGTTGGATTTGATGAACTCAGCTTAATAGAGCTTGTTCATAAATAAATAAATAAATAAGAACAATAAATAAAGTTTAGAATTAATTAATTAATTCATGTGTTAGAGTTTTAACATTTTTTTTATATAATGAATAGAAGACAGAGTTAACCGAAGTCGTACAGGTATACAAGAATTAGTTTTTTTTTGTAAATAGAATTTTAGAAAAATTTACACAAAAGAGTAGTCC
Source organism: Ectobius pallidus (assembly GCA_964059195.1). Classification (NCBI taxonomy): domain Eukaryota; kingdom Metazoa; phylum Arthropoda; class Insecta; order Blattodea; family Ectobiidae; genus Ectobius; species Ectobius pallidus. The sequence continues at coordinate 44,523,118 of CAXKWD010000008.1, forward strand.
AATTTGAATGGCGAAGTTTTTGAACGCTACAACCATATTAAGTGATGTAGTAAATGTTTTATTGTTCGAAATTGATAACAGATGATTTGAAAGAATTTGAATATCAAATGATGCATTATGAAATTGTAGACATTACAGTCGTGGAACACAAAGGAAAGTACTTATTTAGTACCTCCACATTTGTTAATAAATATTAACTCAGATTGTTTTGTTTTTGCCAGAAAAAAAATGTTTTTTTTATAAAACACTGTGATTTAGTACTATTTTATCGCGTAGTACAAGCCCTAGCAAAAGAAAATAAGACTCGCTTATTCATTGAATTACCATTGAAGTCCTAGGATCGATACTTTGAACTTTATTAAGTAAAACCTTTGCCGTAACGTGATTCGTTTTCAAGAGGATGAATTACCGTCAAGTCAGAAGACATACACCTTGACGTAATTACTAATAAGTTGTACTATGCATTTTTTGTAAGAAGGTGTAGTGGTGATTCCCATACATTTCCCCTCCGATTTAATTGTTTTTCAGTCTCGCAAATTTATTGTTTAGCACCAGACCAGAGAACCAATTTCGATGGGTTCTACATGTGACAGAAGAGTCATTGGGTCACGACGCGACGTGCACTGGAGTGGTGTAGACCGCCACAAGGAAAATTCATGAGTATAAAATCGAGTACACAATACAGGCTTGTTAGTAGCCAATGTTAACCGTCATTAACAGTAACATGAATTTTACATTGTATTTTACATTTAGAGGAGGTTATAAATTTTTTTTTTAGTAAGATAGTAGACTATTATTTGTTTACATTGAAAAATAAATTAAGTAAATGCACAAGTAAAGAACAAATAAAGTTTAATCAAATGTAGTTGGAAGTTTGTAGAGACGACTTTAGACAAAGAGAGATTTAAAATAGGATTACTTTATTATCGTTTGTGTAACATTGGAAATTATTTGTGTTAAATAGGTTGTCCATAAGAGTTGGTCGTGTCTAATCAAGAGAACGATTCCGTTAACAAGAAGAATGTCGAGAGAAAGCAGAACTCAAACCTTACAAGAGGAACCGACTGCTGAACTTCCTCTACAGATAGAAATAGCAAGATAACAATAGAAATAGCAAGATAACAATAGAAATAGCAAGACACTTAGACAAAAGACAACAAGAAAATGTTAAAATAAAAAGTAGAATGTAAAGGAAATATGGGAACACGCTAACAAAATAGGTTTATATGAATATATAATTTTTTTTTGGACTGTCATACCCCACTCTGCTCATCTTTTAAAGTATTGATTTAACATTTTGCTTATTTTAAAGTATTAATTTATCAGTAAGAGTAAATTTTAATTGTTTTGTTTCGTATTAAAATATATTTAATAGATTGTTGCCGGAAACCACAATTTACGGCCGTGGGTGTCGACATGCTGACCACATGCTCCCAATCTTGCCGTCTGCCTGTGGCAGATGACGCAGCGGTCGGGTGGTAGGCCAAGTTTTTCAAGGGATGTAGAGCCACGAAGGTTTTAGTTTATAGGTTGTTGAGTTTGATAAATAAGATATTTTATTTTATCGAAACTTCTCTGGGTTCAACACCAATCCTCCACCTTTATAGAAAGATCTGCTTATGCCTGAAAGAGAAACCATTAAAAGCACAAGGATAGACCCTTGGCAAGGGAAAATGCGCAGCTACCCTGACATGGAGTGAAGTCCGTGTTAGAAAGCCGTACGCAGAGCGCCCTGATATACCCAACAATCTAAGAAAGGAGATGCGCAGCTACCCTGACATGGAGACGTCCGTGGTAGGCAGCTGTACGCTGAGCTCCTGAACGACGAAGCACAGGGATAAACCCCTGATAAAACACCAGAATATAATAAAAATGAAAATATACGGCTACCCTGGCATGGAGTTAAGTCTGTGGTAGGCAGCCGTAGACAGCACCCCTGGAATATTGTCAGAACTAAAAGCATGTACTAATAATAAAATTAGTATCATCTTTTAAACGGAGGAAGGACTGGTGTTGGGTCCCGGGAAATGGAGGCTTTAAGAAATTAAAATATAAAAAAATATTTAATTTAACATTGTATTTATTGAAGCCATGAAGGAGTTAGAATTTTACATATGACCACAGGATGAAAGAAACCTTATCTCGTGGAAATTGCACTATCAGCTAGGCATTGGAATTTTACTGCACTGCCCGTGGGAAATGCAATTCTGCATTTTCTTAGCCCCTCAAGGCTAGCAATAGGCAACCCGTATGTCTCCAGCTGACAAAGGTAGAATTTAATTCGCGTGTTTTTAATTTAGCTGTGATGTTTGATTGGAGAAATTTATAATTAGCGTGCAGAATAATATTCGCGATCGCAAATACTAAGAGAAGTCAGAGTGGAGGGAAATTATCATCATTCAGTGTTTTTGTGTGGTCCTTCGAGACAAGATGGAGTCGGACGTGGATTTGTTCAACGAACGTGAAAATCTGTAAGTACTGAAATTAGTAATTTCATTTAAGTTCCGCAAAAATCCGGATTTGAGATTTTTGCGATGGTTAGTTAAACTCGCTATGAGACAGCGAACGTAAAAGTCATATGTTGACATTTTCAGTAAAAAACCTAGATTGTTAAACAACAGTTCCCTTGTTTCCTACGAAATCCGCATAGTCCTCATAGCACTATGCGATGGACAGATAAACTCGCTAAGAGATAGCGAATACTAAAGTCATTTTCAGTCTTTAAAAATATAGTTCAACACTATATTTACGTTAATTAAAGATTAACAGCTTTTCAAAGATTTTGTAGTAGTTACAGAAAGTATAAACCTTGTGCTCAGATTTTTTTTACATTCAAATAGTCAAGATACATATTTGAAGAGATGTTCATATTTTCTACATGATTTTCAATTAACATATGAAAATATGATCATCACGAGGGCAGGCTTTACCCTCCGCGTAAAGATGTTCTGTAATAAAACGGGTTAAGTAACCCATCCATGTTTCCATGTAAAAGGATTTTTTATTGAAGTTTAGCCTTTTGTCAAGCATGCCAATGCTAGTTTTTTCCCGTTAGTATAACGAAGATAATCCACACCCAGACTGTGAATTATAAAGGCGAATAAGATGTCGTTATTGAATGTAACAGTATTGTGAAAGTAAGAAGTTTACTTTAAACATTAACATTAAACATAAACTTTAAACATTGTGTAGTTAATACTATTTTATGAAAATAGTAAGAAATGCAAAATTAATGTACAGTAATTATTCAAAATAATTAGTTTATTTTGAAAACATGGAGAATTTCCATTTTTAAATAAATAAAGCACAACAGTTTATAATTTTACCATTTATTTTCCGTATAAATTTTATGTGTTGAAATTTATACGAAGATAGGATTCTCGCTACTTTAGCGAATGGTTTAGGTACAAAAATACGATTTCCATTTTAAATAAGATGAAGGTAAATTTAAGGTAAACAATTTACAAGTTTAAGTAAGTTTATTACACAGCGTGTGCTGATGAGTTTTAATATGAATATTTTATAAATTTCAAATTTATAAACAGAGTTGAAAAGTTTATTTTACCATATAAATTTCATGAGTTGAAATTTAAATGAAGAACATAGTATTTCGCGGGAAAGCGAAAGATTAAAATATTTTGAAGTTAAACATTTGCAAACATTGTTGTTATTTAATAAGTTAAAACCAGAATAAGTTTATCAGTAATTAAATTGTTATACAAAATATGATGTAATTAAGAAATATTGGATTTTTTTAGCATTTTGTTAGTTAAATATTAATTGTTAATAAAGTAAACAAAATTTGTTTGTTAAAATATCATTTATTAATTATTTCAAATAACTTTTATTTGAAAGTTTAATTAAAAGAATTTGGTAATTTTTAAGATTAAAAACAAAGTTAATTATTTTAAAAGGAATAAAGTCGCATTTGTAATTTTTGCTTTTTTTAATAAACCACAAATAATTAAAATGAATTATTTTATTATTTAAAGGGTCATATTGCTAATCATTATTTTTTTACAGCTATGACAAGGTAAGTGGAAGTGCGTCGAGAAAACTTACAATGCGAGTGAAGTCAAATATTAGTTAGATTGTTCAGGAAGACTTTATTTTCTCATACCTAATACATACGCAGTGCTATAAAAGATCAGTTAGTCATCTTTAAATAAAACCAATCTATAACGATCCATAACCGCTCGGGGTCACAACATTGGTGTCAGAAGTGGGATCGAAGCGAATAAATATTAGGAAGAGAAGTAAAGCAGTAATAATTTAATACCAAACAAAAATTTGTTTGTTAAATTGAAATTGAATTTAAAGTGGAATTTAGAAGTATTTTTTTATGCCATCATCAGAACAATTACGTGCTCAGATAGCAGAACTCCGCGTTCGGAATGAACAGTTAAAGAAGCAGTTAGAAGCTAAAAGTTATTTAAACTTAAAGATTTAACAGTGGCCAGTAGTTTAAAGGAATTGTCAGGAACAGTAGGCCCAAGAGTTAAACAGTGAAAGAATTTTTCAATTACATAGACGCATTTGTAGCGACTGGAAATTTAGATGGATGTAATAAGAAGCATATATTGAAATTAAAATCAATCAGTCCGGCAGCTGATTTTTTAAAGTAAGCCAGTTTTTACTGAAGATACGACTACATAACATGTAGTTATGGCAACTTTCGAGGAAAGATTGACAGAAAAGCTATCAGATAAAAATTATTGCGCACAGGTACAGATAGCATTATAGAAAGTAAATTAATTTCCTGAAGTTTTTGCTGACCGTATGAAAGTTTGTTTTGAACATTATAAAACATAGTGACAATGCAGACGAGAAAAGAATTATCGCTGAAGAAAGCGAACGTAATCTTCTCGCAGCCTATGTGGCAGGGTTTAAGGGATGAAGTAGGGAAACAAGTTCGTTAACGTATACTAAACAGTATGCAGGAAGCAGTGACTACTGACAGCTTAAAACAGAAATCCCGTCAGAGTAGGACAATTTTGCTGCTAGCAGACCAGACAAGTCATGTTATTCATGTAGCCCTTAGCCATATGTCCCGCTAGGCAGACAGACAGACACTGAAGAACTATAGCAAGTTCAACTCAGTAAAGTGAAATAAGAAATTTAGTATTTCTTTGCGAACCAGTGATTGTAAATAATGCGTTTATTTAAAACACTGAAGAACTGTATTACTTTTAATTTAATCAGTTAGGCACTGTAGGAAGAGGCAAAGAGACTTAAGGGAGGCAGAGGAAAGCGCTCCAATGTCGAGACAAGATTAGATCCTTACAGTTGCGAAACCATGGTCTTGGTAAACACAAATGGTAAACATAAAATGGTGAACATAGTAAAGTCAACAGAGTTCAGTTTGAAGTAAATAAAGGTTCTACTATAGTCTAAATAAATTAGGCGTTAAAATATGAGGTCACAGGTCATAATTTAGAAATACTGGGGACAGTAGAGATGCCCATAGTATTTGGAAATGGCGAAGGGAAACCGCCATATGTTTATGGTATTTTAGTGAAAATACTGGGGTCAGTGAAGATGCCCGTAGTATTCGAGAACGGTGAGAAATGCCACCATGAGTATTTACACATTCGACAAGATGGACTTTAGGCCTAGTTTTTCCTTGTCAAGACCATAAACGTGGATATCTAGAGAGAACTGCGTAATGTATTGAGAAAATTTCTGTTGGTATAGTAACTAGCACACTACGAAATGGTACAGATAGTCGGGACTGGATCCAAATTTACCCGCTCGCTACCCCCCGAGGGAGGAATTATGCGATATGTTATCAAGTAGTAGTTGTGATCTAGCGGAAGTACCTAACGTTAATTCTAATCAAACATACGTAATTATCTCCGAGTCTGAATATGCTGATGTTTTTGTGTGTGAGTATACTGTTCAGAAACAATGACGTAAACCAGCATAAGACACACCGCCTATGGAAGACACACCGTGGTAGAGCCTGAAGAAATACGTACCGGTACAAATAGCATTTAGGTGGCTCGTGAAACAGAGAAATACATTTAAAAATGTATACGGTTGTGTAAAGTAGTGAACCTGACAAAAAGACAGAAATAGTGTAACCGCGAACAGAGAAGTAGTTGTAACTTCCCTCGCGAAGAGATGCTGTGTGCATTAGATAAATTTTGTGAGCATTAGACAAGTGTTCGTTGAAATGGAGAAATTCGAATTTTGTAAAATTAATAATTCGAAACAGGATTTTTTGCAGTGACAAATATTTTTATTTATGTTCAGTACATACTTAAAATTGTTCAAGTGTATAATTGCTGTTGTGTTAAACTTTTCTATGTGAAAAGTGAAGAAAATATTTTTTTGAAAATAATAGATTACGTTATTTCCGTGTGAAGATTATTTTGGAAATAATTGCAACATTAAAGTGTTTCATTTTTTGTAGATTTACACGCTTTAGTAATTATGCGATAGTGAAATGATTTAGTTAGAGCTATTTTATACGAGAAAATTATTAAGAATATTTAAAGTTTTTTTTATTTTTAATATTAATTGATTTAAACAGTTTACAATGAAGGATTTTATTTGAAGATTATTTAGATTTAAATAATTTAATCAAAATATATAAACAAGATTACAAACACAGTGTATTGAGTAAAGGTTACATTCGATAAAAAAAATACATAACCAACAATAAAAATTAATTTTTTTAGGTTATTGCGAAATCAAGTGATTTTTGTAAACTATTTATGTGACGGTATATCGATGTCAATGTTTATATTTTGAGATTTTAAATTGAAATAATTAATGTTATTATTACGATTAAATATTAGAAGTTATTGCTAGGACATTTAGTTAATGTCAAGAGATGAATATTATTTGCGATTATTAGCATTTTATCAAATAAATTGGAAATTTATTGTAAATTTAATCGAAAATATTAATGAATTATTTAGAATCATAATTTCAGGGCAATCAATTTGTTTACATAAACAGAAATAAAAAGGTGTTTATTATTACAGTACCATTCTGTAATTATGATGATGATGTGTTGCAATGATGTGAACGTAAACAAATTAACGGAAGTTTAATTTGAAGGCGATAGACAATTAAAAAATGATAATAAATCGTAAGGCTTTGTGCAATCAGAATAGATGGCTATATGCCTTAACACAACACAGCACGAGAGGTGTCACTCAAGTAAATCTTAAGAAATAGTAGAGAAATCTTTGTCAGACGATGAAGCAATAAAACGATAATTGATGAAATTAACCTATAGGTAAGAGATATCCAGCAAGAGAATATCCGGATAAATAAGTCGCTAGAAGCCCATGAAACAAGTGAGGCAGAGACTACCCGTATCCTAGCGCAGACTCCGATGATAGTAGACCTTAGGACCTCAGGACCTTCGAGATCCCCTCAGGCTAGTCAAGAGGGATGGCGTAAAGCGGACTTAGCTCTTTCGAGTAAGAAATAAATAAAACTGAAATGTTACCATAGACCATGAGGTTAATGAAATATGAGACCATGAGGTTAATGAGAAATAGACCATGAGGTTGATTCTAACTGAGACCATGATACTAGAATTATCATAGAGAATGGTGTTATTGGGGAATGAGATCATGATACCAGAGTTATCATAGACAATAAGACTAATGATTATTGAGATTAGTTGTGCAAGGTTGACAATTGAATTCGAACACGGGACAGACGATAAAACACAAAGACGGAAGTACGAAAGAACATAATGGACGGTTATATGTTGCAAACATTGTTGTTATTTAATAAGTTAAAACCAGAATAAGTTTATCAGTAATTAAATTGTTATACAAAATATTATGTAATTAAGAAATATTGGATTTTTTAGCATTTTGTTAGTTAAACATTAATTGTTAATAAAGTAAACAAAATTTGTTTGTTAAAATATCATTTATTAATTATTTCAAATAACTTTTATTTGAAAGTTTCATTAAAAGAATTTGGTAATTTTTAAGATTAAAAACAAAGTTATTTATTTTAAAAGGAATAAAGTCGCATTTGTAATTTTTGCTTTTTTTTAATAAACCACAAATAATTAAAATGAATTATTTTATTATTTAAAGGGTCATATTGCTAATCATTATTTTTTTACAGCTATGACAAGGTAAGTGGAAGTGCGTCGAGAAAACTTACAATGCGAGTGAAGTCAAATATTAGTTAGATTGTTCAGGAAGACTTTATTTTCTCATACCTAATACATACGCAGTGCTATAAAAGATCAGTTAGTCATCTTTAAATAAAACCAATCTATAACGATCCATAACCGCTCGGGGTCACAACAATATGTCTCATCGAGGGTAAGTGTGGCCAAGCCTGAAACTGGTCGCCAAATAAAGCCATCCCAAGTACCTGAAAACCCATTACTTTAAAAAGTTTAAAAAAGTGTATATAATATAAATAAACCAAGTTGTTACTTTGTCATATCTTTGTTTCATTGATGGTTTTATTGTTTCATCTTTATGGTGTTAGTATGGCTTATCTCTTCCTGAGTCATTTGGATGGCCCCGGCTCCTCTACTGGCAACTGTGGAAGTGGTAGGAATATCTCCTCTGGTTGTTTCTCGGGTTCCAATAACTGGTTGAAGTGATCTTCGTCGTCATCATCCTCAACTACCGGTGGTAAAGTGTTGTCACATTGTTGACTACAGCAGTGCTTGCATATGGAACAGCACTTCAGACCAGCCTTTTGGCAAGAGCAGGCTCTACTACTCGCTATCTTGCAAGCGCATGACAGTCTCAAGTTGCCACGTATCTGGTGGTATTTTAGGTGGCTCTAGTGGCCCGCGTTACTGTGCACCCGGGATCATTGTGTTTCCCAGCCATGTCTGTATTTGATGGAAACACCGGTATGAGTGGTGGAATGCAGCATCATAAGTTGGTGGCAGTCTTACGAGGTCCACGTTTCCCTTGGTCACTGCTCGTGTGAACGTGGAGTGGCGCAGTTCGTCCAGATCTACGTTTGTGGGGTCTCCGATTTAGAGGGCACCAGCCTCATCAATCTCATCATGGCTGGTGAGTGGGTTGAGGAAGCGTCGGGAAATGTTTTTAAGTTATTTCGAAAAGGTGACTATGCTGCTCAGCTTCATCTTTCTTTGGCCAAAAATAGCTGATGTCGTTTCACATCCACTAAACGCGTGGATGAAAAGGATGTAACTGCATATGGATTGGTCAAATTTGAAAGATGTCAAATATTCCACATCAGTAGCACTCCATCTTCCAGGCTTCAGAAAGACCAAGTTGATGCATAGCTGGACAAGCCATATCATAAGCACAAGGAGGTCTATGTCCTTTCCAATTATTGTGACATTTTCGTGCTCCTTGGCCTTGAAAATGACGGTGTTAAGGGTCAGCATCTTCTTAGGCGTGATTGACTTTTAATGTCACAATCTTCGGAATGACTTTTCAGGACTTCAATGAGACACCATTTATTTTGCTCGTTGGCCAAAAATTCTTCCTGAGCGATTTGGTTAATTGTACTTACATCAAATATCATTTCGGGGATTGGCGAATCTTCATCCGTCGCAATCACTCGGATCTTTTGGTGCCACTCTGAGCAACAATCGTGGACCCATAGTGTCTTTTTAGAAAAGAGAAGTAGCTCTTGGCAATGGTTGTGAAGGAGGCATTGCGTGGCCAAACGACTTTATGAAGCAGACAGCCTCCATCCACCATTACGAAATCTGTCGCTCTTCATTAGCATTGGAGGGAAGCGGGGTCAATGCTGCATACATAGACACTATACACTATACATACACTAAATATAATTATATTTAAATTATTGTTAAATAATACTATTGTTATTGTTAAATAATAATCATTATTATGATTATTGTGATGATTATTATTGTTATTATTATTATTATCATTACTTTATCTTAATGATTCACTAGAGCATATAGCTTTTTTCACTGACACTCACTACTGTGGTATGGCAATGTTAATTAACTTGTTGGAGCAGCCATCTTCAGCAACTGACCCCCATGATGCCACCGCTGTGGCTAGGAAGACATTTCTGAATGACTGTGTCGTAGAGTTCGTGTGATTTGAACTGTAATTGCTTGTTTAAGATGTTGGTGTTGTCTTGTGTTGTGTGCTTGTAATTTCATATTGTTCGAGTGGTTGAGGGTATGACCTTTGTGGTTAATGTGTAGGATTTCCATGTCTGTGTTGATGTCTGCGTATTCGTATCCTGTTATTATTATTATATGGTTTGCATAGGCAGAGTATATGTTCTGTTAGAGAGCTCGTATGTGTTCTGTGTATCGTGTTTTGAAACTTCGGCCTGTTTTTCCTATGTAGAATTTTGGATAGTCGTTGCATTTTAGTTTGTAGACTTCTGGATTACTGCATTTATTTCTGTGTTGTTTGTTGTCTGTGGGTTGTATTTTGTTGATTGTTTTGTTCTTCGTTCTGAATGATATTTTCTATCCTTGCTTTCTGATCTCTTGGGCGATTTTCTGTGTATGTGTGTTGAAGTATGTGAGTGTGATGTATTTGTCTTTTTTCTTGTATGTGTTTTGGTCGTTTTTCTTCGTTTTGATTTTGTGTAGTAGGTAGTCAATAAAGAACATAAACAAGACATGCCAATACAACCAATCGTCAATTACACCAAAGCCCCAGCATACAAACTAGCCAAATACATGGACAAGATAATCAGACAGAACATAGAACTCAGCACACAAACACAACTAAAGAACAGCAATGATCTAGTACAGAAAATAAAAGACAAAGAAATCCCACACAACTCAACTCTAGCATCTTTCGGCATCAGCAATCTATACACAAACATACCAGTCACGGAAACCCTGAACATCCTAAAGACCACACTACAGGAAAACAACACACCGGAACAACACATAACAGAAATCATTCAAATACAAGAAACCATCAAAAAACAGAACTAATTCACCTTCGAGAACAAGCACTACACTCAACCAGATGGCCTTCCCATGGATTCCCCTATAAAGGGGAAGACAGAAGGTTGCTCTGTGACGTCACTGCTTTCTGCTCTGACTGCTCGCGTTATACCTCTGCGAGGAGTTTGTGAAATGGAGGCATCAGTGAACAGGGGGGAAGAGAGGGGCATTAGTATTGCGGGCAGCGGGAATTTAGGGGGTTAGAACTTACGTAATACGTGTTTCCGAGTTAATGAAACATCAATCGATTTTCTTGATAGTTTATCGGTTAATTACAGCACAGTAGTTGAACATATTATAAATAATTCTATTTTTATATTTTGTGAGAACAATTGCCTTTCCACAAAATCTATGTTCTTTGACAAAAATAGACATTACTATCATTTGAATTAACATAATTCACTACAGTAAAAATGATAAAAAAATGAATGAATGAATTACCATACAAGCTCGTCTGCACCTTAGATGATACAAGATTACAGTAACAATTTTCTGACTATCCTGTCTCTTTTTTCTTTAACAAGTTTATCAATGTTGGGACGTAATGTTTGAGCAATATTTAATCGAAGACTACATTTAGGTTGTGATTTGACAATGTACTTCTTGATTTGAGCTTTGAACATTTCATTAGTGAAAAAAAATGTTCGGCCACATATGTCGATCCAAAATTACATAATAATCGTGCGGCAAGTCTCGGGAATCTGGTTTCAGAGAAATTTCTGTAAAAGTTACCAAAGACCACTTTACGTTCGTATTTTCCTTTAACCGATCGTCGCATTGTAAGTTTAGCGGTTCTAACTGATACCGGCAAGGAACGTCTTTGACATTAACTGAATATGGGGTAGCAAAAAGTTTAAACATTGGAGAAAGGTTTTCCACATCCTGAAACCTCGATTCGAACTGAGGAAGAATATTTTGCAGAACTAACACATGTTCTGCAGAGAGAACACTAATAGGATCGCGTACTTGCATTAACTTTAAAAATGTTCCGTATTTTCAACCAGAAGTTGTTCTATCCACAGAGCTAAAGTGAATAGGTCCTCTAGTACCTAGCTCTAGCGTACTCTAAACACCCCTACTACCGTGCGCTCTTGCTGACGTAACACACAAGGGATCCGCATGCACTTGCTCCACAAACGTCATCACAAGACGTAGTTGACTTCCCCTGCCCTATATCCATCATACTAGCACAGATATTCCTCCAACACATTGAACACAACAAATTCCTCCACAACAACAAACACGCACACAAAATAATATACTGGCTGAGATACGTAGATGAAATTATCATTCTATATAGAGGCAATACCAGACAGTGCACACAATTACTCCACAACATCAATAAAATCTACAAAAACATACAATACACAGCAGAATTTGAAATAAACAAGACCTTCAACTTCCTAGATTTCACTATCACTAAAGACAATACACAGAAACATAAATTCAGAATATACAGAAAACCCACAATGACAGACACACTGATACACAACAGCTTCCATCATCCAACACAACACAAACATGCTGCACTCCACTCCATGCCCCACAGACTTGAAAACACAACACTATACATTGAAGACTACAAAAAAGAATTAAACACTATAAAACACCTAACTGTTACCAATGGCTACAACCACACAATCATTGACAACCTACTACACAAAATCAAAACGAAGAAAAACGACCAAAACACAGACAAGATAAAAGACAAATACATCAATACAGTAATCCAGGAGTCTACGAACTAAGATGCAATCACTGTCCAAAATTCTACATAGGACAAACAGGCCGAGTTTTAAAACACGATACACAGAACACATACAAGCTTTCAAACAAAACATATACTCGTCTGTGCAAACCATATAATAATAAGAGGCCAAGAATACGCAGGCATCAACACAGACATGGAAATCCTACACATTAAACACAAAGGTCATACCCTCAACACACTCGAACAATATTAAATGTACAAACACACCACACAAGACAACACCAACATCTAAAACGAACAATCACACTTCAAATCACATGCATTCTATGATACAGTCGTCCAAAAATGTCTTCCTAGCCACAGCGGTGGCATCATGGGAGTCAGTTGCTGAAGATGGCCGCTCCAACAAGGTAATTACTATTGCCATACCACAGTAGTGAGTGTCAGTGAAGAAAGCTATATGCTCTAAGTGAATCATTAAGTTATTACATTACTACAAAATGGACAAAACACAATAATTATTTTATCATTAACATTATTGCTATTATAATTTGTAATTATTATTTACTATTTAATTATTATTACTTTTGTACTCAGTGGACGCAGAATTTGATGTTCTGGAACTTTTGTCCCAATGAGTTTTTCTCTTAGAGTACTCATTTCCAAGCTGCAGATTCTTATATAGTACTATATCTCAGTTTTGACAAAGTTGAAAAAAATCGTCAATCTTTGACCGTGGTTTTCTACAACACCGTTTAACCAAATTATTACGCTGTGGCACTCATTCAACGCATAATTTAATGTTCTTCAATTAGTTTTATAGCAATATCCTGAAATGCGAGGGTTTTTTTGCTGCCAAACTTTTTCCCGAGGTCACACGTGTTAGCATTTTTGCTTTTTACTTGTTTGTATCCATATATACAATTTAAAAATAAAATCTTCTACACCACCTTTTGCAACATACACTCCACAATCATCAGTTATATTTAAAATAATTAGGCCTAAGCGCATTTGACGGTAATTTTCAGGATATATTGTTATTAGAATGTAAGCTTTTGTTTTTTATAATTTTCGGTCGGGATAAAAGTAGGAAGTGTACAATAATCAGTAATGTTTAAAATAGTTAGGCCGAAGTGTATACGATGTTGAATTGCACAGTATATCGTTCTAAAGCTGCAGAAAATATAAATAATGTTAATATTAATGCGGGAAAGCTTTCACATGTGGTATCTGTCAGAAGTCTTTCACCGCACAATTACTTTCCTTTTGATTCGTCATTACACTCACACGAGTGTCAAGGCTTCCCCCTCTATTGAATGTTAATTTCCACATAAATAAGGTAAAAGTAATACAACATTAATACGGAAAAAGCAGAAGTATGTTTACGAAAAGAAGGAAATCCGAACTAAATCGAACTCCACGGAACACGTTTCAGAGATTTATCAAGTGGGCCGTTACAGAAGGCATCATTTTACGTAAAAATTCATGCACTTATTTATCTTTAATTTTCATTTACGAAGCATTTATAAAGCCATGTTGCATGTAAAAAAATCTGTGAAAATTCCTGAACTATTTGAGTGGTTATTCATATCCATAAAAAATTTGGTTTTCATATAAATCGTAAACTTAGCTAAAGTGCACTTACACCCATTTATCTACGGCGTTGGGTTACGTAGAAGCTTCCTTTAAGCAAAAGATAAGTTGTCTTTGCTGGTGCCAGTTTTAGTTTTACTTCTGTACACCAATTACCTAGTGTTTCTAGAGTGCTATTTGTTATACATTCCAAATCCCGGCTTGAGTCTGCCTCAAACACCAAAAGTAAGTCTTCTTCGAAAGATACCAGTCCAAGTAAGTCATTTGATTCTCCCAGTCTTAAGAGTCCAGATTCCATTCCCACATCCGAAAAAATAGGGCCACAAACAGATATTAGTGGGCACCCTTTGTTGAGTTGTTTCATGGTTCTTTTACCCAGGCATTCAATCATGGCGAATCTTTCTTGGGAGTAGACGTTGAAGGTGTTGTATCACTCTGCCGGGCATTTAAGTTCTCTCAGGCGTCCATCGAGGCCGGCCACCATAGGTTGTCAAATGCCAATGAGATATCTCGAAAACTCCTACAACACATTTCCCCCTGCCAGATTATATCAACCGAATTGCTCGAATAATAGCATCTGCAGTATATTTCCCCGTTCTGAAGCCATACTGATGAGGATGCATTCCCATTCGCTGTCTATGTCTTTGTAACCTATGACAAAGCATTTCCCCCTGGCAGATTCTATCAACCTAATTGCTCGAATAATAGCATCTGCAGTATATTTCCCTGTTCTGAAGCCATACTGATGAGGATGCATCATGCTGTCTATGTCTTTGTAACCTATGACAAAGTATTTTTCAAACGCTTTACCTAGGACATATGTTCGGATATTTTCCTTGTCGCAAGTATTCGCACATCAGTTCAACCGCAAATGGCGAAATCTTTTGACAAATATAGTGAAGAATTTCTGATTTGTTTCCATCAGAACCTTGTGCTTTTTGCCTTTTGAGTGGTTTGCTGGTCGACTATACTTCCTCTGGTGTTATAGGTTCAAAGTGGGGTTAAGTGCGTGTGGTAAAGAAGAGCAGCCGAGAAGTGAGGAACTGGAGCGGGAGGAAGTCAAGAAAGGAACCCTAAAACTGGACCAAGCAGTGTCTCTTCCACCAAACTCGGATATTCGTTTCTGTGTGCCGATAGAGGGGGTGAGTAAGCCTATCTGTCGGAGGGCAAATTCGTCAAATTTTTGCCTATTGGAGTCAGTTGTCTACACGGAGTTGGAAGCGAAACGAGTATACGCCGCCAGAAGTATACATAGCTGTTAAGGGGAGTCGTCGAGGTACCAGGGTACCAGGATCGCGGACTACGAATTCTTCCATACGGTAGGGCGTGATGTCCTGCGAGCCAAGGGGCAGAACCGCGGTATGTACCGCATGGAGGCTCAACGCACCGCCTAGATTTTGGTCCCGCTTTGCAACATCAAGCGGAGCGTGTTAGCCGGCGGATCCAGCCCTTACGGGAGAAGCATGCTGTTCAGGAAACCGGTTTCCGGCTACAGAACTACTACAGAATCAAATAGATATGGGGATGCGAGACCTATCTACCATAAGCCGTACCGAGTTCCCCACCACTTGAAACCTGTGGTGGAAGAGTTCATTGACACCTAGCTACAGGATGGGATTATCCAAAATAGCTTTTTGGCTTGGGCAGCACCCATAGTAATTGTGAAGAAAAAATCATCTGACGGCGCCCCAAAATATAGGTTAAAGTGTGATTTTAGGTCCCTGAATAGGGTAACTACGCCTGATGTCTACCCTTTTCCTGACATTAGGGAGTTTATTGACAAATTAGAAAAGTGTACAATTGTGAGGCAAATCTGTCCCTTTCTTTCGAAAAGTGTAATTTCGCCGGAAGTGAGTTGCTGTTCTTCTTCTTCTTCTTCTTCTTCTTCTTCTTCAGTGGCTCTACAGTCAATGAAGTTTGACCTTGGCCTCCCTTACAATATGACACCATTCAAGTCTATCCTCGGCCTTCCTGCTCCATAGTCTCACGCCCATCGTCCTCAAGTCGCTTTGCACATCATCGATCCATCTCAACTCCAATTCTCATTTTTCCATCCAGTTTTCCATCCAAAACAATTTTAGGTATTCTATTTTCCTCCATTCTGACTACATGACCCAACCACTTCAAACTTCTGGCTTTTATGTCTGTTACAATATCTACATATTGATAAAATCTGTTATTTCCTTGTTTGTTCTAATACCCCAGGTACCATTACCATTGATTGGGCCAAATATTCTTCTTAGTATTTTCCGTTCCCATGTTGCTATGAATTTCTTTGCCTCTTCTGTTAATGTCCATGACTCACTACCATAGACAACTATTGGTTTTATTATTGTTTTATATATTTTTACTTTTGTTTTCTTTCCGACATATCTGGCTTTTATTATTTTATTAAGGGCATGTAGGCAGCGATTTCCTATTGCTATTCTTTCTCTTATTTGAGACATTATCTCATTATTGTTGGTTACTACTGAGCCCAATATTTAAAAGAACTTAGTTGTTGTTAGTGCAAGTGATTTCGGCGGAGGACGTAAAGACCTACACGTCACTGATAGAGGCAATGAAGGTCTTTCCGACACCACGAAACGTGAGAGGGATTCAGAGATTCTTGGGACTGCCATATTTTTTTTTTATCGAAGATACATTAAAGATTTCGCTAAGATAGCGCAGCCTTTGACAGAACAGTTAAAGAAAAATGTGAGTTTCAAGTGGAGATTAGAAGAACAGCAGGCCATGGATTGGTTGAAGAAAGCACTAACCTCTGATCCGGTACTTGCATAGTCTGAGTTTCACGACCATTTATCGTAGCGCCCTAGGGGCGGTGTTGTCACAGTTGAGTGAAGGATATTATCCCCGGCGAAACAACGTTATGGACTTTTGCACCGTGAGCTATTGGCGGCTTTGTAGGGAATCAAGTATTTTCGGTCTTATTGAATAGGAGGACCCAGATTCGACCTCATCACTGATTATATGGCACTGTATAGTATACTATCTGAAACCGCGGAGAACCCCTAGGTGGCGAGGTGGTCCCTGCAATTGTCGGAATATGATTTTGAAGTCGTCCACCGTCCAGGCAAATTTCACGGTAACGTGGAAGCTCTTTCTCGTAGGCTAATGCCCTTTTTAACCAGCTCCGAAGAACAGTATCAGTGAAGAAGAAGGGCAGGATAAGCCGTGCCAGAGAAGGAAGGATTTGAGGTACAGGATGGATTACTCTGAAGGAGCACGAAGTGGGGACCGCGAATTGTAGTTCCTAGAGCTTGAAGAAATGAGGTCTTATTTGAGTGCCATCACCATGTACCTCTAATCATGGGGGCAGAAATCTCACTAACAGGCGTGTGACAGTGAAATGCTGGAGGCCTGGCAGGAGATGGGATGTGACCCAGTAAGTGAAGAATTACATAGTTTGCCGGAAGCACACCGAACAGGATCGCAGAAGGGCAGAATTACAGCAGCCGCCAGAGGTGAGGCAACCCGTTGGGCGCGTAAGCCTTGGAAAACTGTGGCCCGTTCCCAAAAAACTCGGAAGTTGGGGAGCAAGTACATACCCACCATTACCGACCATTTTAGCCGATACCTAGTTATGGTGCCGCTTCAAGATCAGAGAGCGGAAACCATTGCCGGGGCCTTCGAGATGGAGAGGGTATTGAAGTTTGGAAAATTTCAAAGCATTTTGAAAATCAAGGTCCAAATTTTATGTCCGACCTGATGGAGCAATTGTGTCGACTGCTGCAAATCATAAAGGTAAGGACCAACCCTTTCCATCCACAAGCCAACTGGAGGAACGAGAGGGTGCACAGAACCATATTCGGTATGTTAAAAATATGTGAGTGCTAAGCAGGATGACTGGGAAAATTTATTTCCCTATGTTGTCACTGAATATAACACCAGAGATCACGAATCTACCGGTATAAGTTCATATAAGATCATGTATGGCTGACGCATGCCACTGCTGTTTGACGTCAGCTGGTCACGCATCCGGAGGTCGAGAGCCTAGCAGCGCATTTGTGAGACGCCATGAATTTAGTGATGAAGAGGAATCGCTGTGCATTCGCAAGGCAAGCAGTACAGTACGACAAAAATTTAAAGCCGGTAAACTACGCAGTGGAAGATTGGGTGTTCTTGTAAATTCTCCAATTAAGGCAAGGACTAACGAAAAGATTTTCATCTAAATGCAAAGGCCCTTTGAAGTTGTAGAATTATTACCGCTCGTATATCTGAGATAGTAACATAGTGGTTCGCACCAACTGAGTGAAGAGGTAAGAGCCGAGGCAAGATCAAAATAGAAGAAGTATACACCAAGAAAAAGAAAAACACCAAGTCAGACCGAGCAAATCACTATGGAACCGGTTTGATGGGAGTAGTGCAAGATGAATTAATTTGCGACTCAGAGGATAACATAGCGGGATCGGTTCAGGCCGGCAGTGATTACCGCACACGGGGAAAACCAGCAGGAGAGTGTCTCACCCACCCGAGCGCAGAGCAGGCTACACCAAGCAGCCAACCCAGCAAATGACAACGAGGGTGCTGTGAGGAAATCACCCGACCCGGAGGATCGACACCAGTGGTCATCGGTGAGGGAACGCTGCCAATAGTTCGCGGCCAGTACCTGCGTGGTCAACAACTTCTGTTGGGGATTCATCGTCCAAACTCGTGCCTTCCTCCATGCTTGTTACAATTTGAGAACCAAAGACCCGTCAGCATGGGTGGTGGCGTGTCCGAGAAGGAGGGACGAGGAGGGCCAAGCATTCTATTATGTGGAATCCATCAATTCAGAAAATATCTATTTTTTACGATCTCGTCACGATAACCGTTAAGACTGACCAATAAATTCCTTCTAGAATAATCAATATTAGTGTGCCTCACAGTACTGCATATGATATAACTTGTCTGTCAGTGAGGTGGACCATCAGTCATGGGAGAGATGTTCCATCTGGCGCTGTGAAGTGAACTCTGGATTAGCTCAGTTGGTAGAACAGTGGCACGGATACCCAAAGGTCCTGGATTCAAATCCCAGTGTCAGATGAATTTTCCTCCTATAATATTGTCATGTAATGTCCAACAGAGACAATAATCTGTGGTTCATGAATGTGTGTATATATGCAGATTCCTTCGAGTTTACGTCGAATTAAAAAAAATAACTAGTGAAAGTTAGCAAAATATAATGTAGTAAATGTTGAATTTCAAAAGAAATTAATAACTGAACTGAAGGCAATTGTGCGTGGAGAACAAAAGGAAATTCTTCTTTTTTCTTTCTGTTTGTTTTAAGCTATTCAGTGTGATGCAAAAGGTAATCGTCTTAATGTTAATTCCGTATGTTATCATGTGTTTATGTGACAAACATGATGGGCAGTAAGACCATAAGAGGGCCAGCCCGAAATGAGGTAGTTATCCATTAATCGCCCATGTGAGTAACTTTTGTTGTTACGTATAAATGTGTTGAGCACAGTAAACTTTGATTATATAAGGCTTATCTGGCGAAGTGAATGGCGAAGGGACCAACCATGCTTATACCATATCAAATGAAGAGCGCACATTCATTTAATATCAGGTCTGAGAGCAATGTCGCATTTGTCTGGAATTTCCCTAATTAAAACCTTAAAGAAGATGTGATGATGATATTGAGTTGATACAGACATAGATGAGAGAAAAGTTGAAATATGAGAGGGTCACTGACTTTGGTGGGTAGTAAAAGAGAGGAGAGTAAGGGCCAGTTGTATAAACATGTAATCTGTGGTTAGCATCCAAAATTAACTTTCAGTTATATTTAACTGTCTTTTCTGTTGTATAAACATTAATCCAAGTGTATGTAATCCTAATAAATAGTTCAATATAACTGGTGAATTTTTGCAAGTTAAAACATTAACTGATGATTTGGAAATTTCGAACAGTGAAAGGACACTAGAAATCCATTTTGCAAGTACAATGTGAGTTATTAATTATTATTTTCATATCATTTAGATTCAGTTTGCTTTCATTTTGTCTAATGACATTAAAAATTCAGATACCGGTACCTTTTTTGTTGATTATGGTAGCTCTATATTACAAAATAGCAACATTTATTTCTAGATTTCTGATTATTCAGATATAGTACCTCATCTGGTGACATATCTGTAAAACTCACACTGTGTTTTTGCTTTTCTATTTTTTTTATTTATTGTATAAATGTTATTATTATTATTATTGTTATTGTTATCCTATGCCAGTACTTCGCTGGTCTACAGAATTGCTAAATAAATAAATAAATGAAAATTCATCATGCATCTCATGTATGTCATAATAGAAGGAATCCTTTATTAGTACGGAGTGTCGTGTTACCAAAAATTGAATAGAAGAACTAGATAGAGGTTATGTCTCCCATTGCAGTCAAGAAAAAAGCAAATTCATGATATGTTCATGATACTCAAGGTCAGCTCTGAAGTTCCATACAAATTATTGTAATTGGAAGCTTTCAAATAGTTACTGGGGACAAAGAAACAGCCAGTAGAACCATTCATAACGTGACAAGAGAGAAATATGCTTTAAGTCCTCATTTTATTAGAATGCCAACTAAGGCCAGTGTCATAAGAGAACAATACTAGATTTCTATAATATTCATAACCTTCCAGGCATTATAGGTGCTATAGGTTGCAGCTGTCAGAACTCTTCAAGAATTAGCTATCCAAGATGGCGGCAAATATCGCCCAGAAGTATCTTCAGCTCTGAAGAATAACTTTTACGGTGATGATTATCTCCAGTCCTTCGCTTCTATAGATGACGCTAACGACATAGTGTCAGATGTTATTAAACTCCTGCAAGAAGGCTGTTTTACTCTCACGAAGTTTTGTTCTAACTCGGAACAATTTCTGCAATCTATACCAGAAGACGCACCAGATTTATTTAATAACAGTGATACTATCAAAACCCTTGGACTACATTGGAAAGTTTCAACTGATATGTTTGTTTATGCTAGTAAACAACCTAGCAAACCGCCCTTGACTAAAAGGAATATTTTTTCAACTATATCGAATATTTTCGACCCGATGCACTTCATTGCTCCAGTGATTGTCCAAGCAAAGAAATTCATACAGAAATTATGGTTGTTGAAAATAGATTGGGATGACCCAGTTCCTCAATTTCTTATCTCAATGGCTCACTTATGAAAAGAGTTTACTTGATTTAAACTTGATAGCATTGCCACGTGCTCTAGGTATTCAAGCTTCAACTTCTACTACCGATCTTCACATATTTTGTGATGCCTCTCAAGAAGCTTATGGTTGTGTTGCTTATCTTGTTCATGGTAACGAGCAACAAAATTATTCATCTCTGCTTTGTTCTAAATCTAAGGTTGCTCCAATAAAGGAACTACCTATTGCCAGATTAGAACTCTGTGCTGCTGCGATGTCAGTAGAACTCAAAGAAATGCTTCTCAGTACTCTCCAGATCACTGTAAGGAAAGTGTGGTATTGGACAGACTCTCAGATAGTTTTAGCGTGGCTTGCTAACCCTGCTAAAACTTGGAATGTTTTTGTATCTCATAGAGTACAGAGAATTCAAAATTATTCAATTCCCTCAGATTGGAATTATGTGAGTACTTCACAAAACCCTGCGGATAAAATATCCAGAGGATGTTCTCCTGTACAATTGGTGAATAATGCATTATATTGGAATGGACCTTCATGGATATGTCTACACATATCTCAGTGGCCTACTCAGCCTCTTCATTTAACTCATATGGAAGTTCGTGAACAGAGGAAAGAAAAATCCATTGCATGTGTATCTATTGCTCATCAAGATGATATCATATTGAGATTTTCTTCCTTTGACAGATTGATTCGTGTGACTGCATATATTGGTCGATGGAAATCTAAAGCAAAGAACAGACAGTTTCTGCATTATGAGCACTTCAACTCAATATTAATTTGGGCAGAAGGCATAATGAACTCTCGACCAATCTCTCCGATATCTGAAGATCCAGACGATCTTACACCTCTCACTCCATTTCATTTTCTAGTGGGACAGTCTTTAGCCCCGCTCGATATAACATCCATGGGAAAATCATCTCAGAAATTTTCTCAAGATTTCAAGAATTTGCAGTCTATTCAAGGCAAATTATGGAAAAGATGGCGCCTTGAGTATCTGAGCTGGCTACAGAAACGTCACAAATGGCAAACTCTTAATCCCAATAAGACTAAATCATTCAGACTAAATCATTTAGTCTTAGCGGCCTGTCACACTGAGCTTCGATCGATCAAGACCAGCCGACTGCCATCAAGCGCTCTCGACTAAATTTCTGTTCCTTGTCACACTGCATCGAGCGTCATCGATCAACGAAAATATTATAGGTTAAGTACCTATATGATTTTACTAGGTCTACTCATCACTGTATATTACAGTAAAATATATTACCTTATTAGGCCTACGTCTGATTATCTCCTGCACAATATCGTACTACATGTGTTGGGATGTAGGGTTAAATATTACGCCTACTATCTCAGGCTACATCTGTTTACTTCAAGTTTCGGCCGAGCGAAGAGGTTTGTTGTTTGTTTTAGTTCGATCACCCACCGCTAGGTGCTACAACTCGATAGATATTTGTATTTGTACAATTAAATTACATAAGAAGATATCGTTTTAAGAGCCTTAATGGATTCGTGCAAATGTATTTCATTCGAGTGTGAGTCTAAAACGACATTATTGTGACAGGTAAATCTTCCAGCATCAATTCTTTAGTTCAGGTGGGTACGAGGCTTCCGAGTGCTGGCCACCATTTGCCATCGACCGTCGATTGAAAAACGGACAGGTTTGATTTCACAGACCCGTTGAACACTCTCGCTCGTTGTTGATCGCTGGCGATCGATGATATGTGACTGCTACCACTGCTGTCTATAGGTTCGTTATATCGGTCGCTGTCGCCCGATCGATCCAGTGTGACAGCCCCCTACTCAGAGATGCTACGAAACCTAGTGTTTGGGAACTAGCTCGCGTTCTTAAATTACATTTTGGTAATGATAATCTCTCTCGTGTAGTGAAACTCAAAACTGATTATGGTATTGACATTCGCCATATCTCTCAGGTAGCTCCACTACCCATAAGTGATTTTGTTGTCTTAAACAACAGCGTGTGACTTCTCACGCAGTAAACTCTCTCGCCGCGTGTAGTCAATTGCCCTTAAGAAAAAGACTTTCTCTCCATGGTCATTCATTCATCTCATGGTTAGGATATGTATTTTTTGTGATTGTATGTATTTTTCTTTTTTGTTGTAAAGAGGGCCAGTATGGTTACGTGACGTAACGATATGAAAGTGATATTGTAATAGTTCATCACGTAATCATACGCTTCTAGTCAGTTCTGATACGCATCACGTGATTAGAAATTTCCAGAGCGTGTCGCAATCATTTGCGCCCCGTTCTGTGTCGTCACGTGTAGAACTTTGGTTCAATTCCTCAGTTCGACACAGACGCCGTTCTCATTCAGACGCTGTTCTACATCAGACGCTCTTCGTCTCCGATTCTCTTCATCTCTCCCTGCGCTCATGCAGGATATATATGTATATCTCTCTCCGATCTACGTAGGCCTATATACTAGTGCCAACGATCTCAGCTCTGTATACAAGATATATTCTCTCTTCGCTCTACGTAGATTTCTTCAGCAGTTATATGAACTGCCAGTTGTTCCTCTGTAACAACTCTAATCATCAAGAACTCCAAGTACTTCTTCGTGCTTCGAGTGATTTATGGAATCACTACTCCACAAGAACTTCTATCCTGACTTTCTAACAGAAATTCAGAAATTCAACATTGGACGTCAGTACCGTTCAGTGGCTAACGGGAATCTTGCAGAATGCAGTCTGGGATTCTCAAAGCTAAGTATTATTCTTGCAGCAATAATAGCTCTTGGATTAAGAAACTCTAAACTCAGCAGAAATCGCTATACTGCATATTATAGTTATTGTTCTATTTATAACGCAAGAACAGAACGCTTATATCAGAACGACTATAAAACCTTCTATATATATCACTGTAACAAATCATTAATTGTATTAATGTTATCAATTTGTTCAGTAACTAATCTCAAATGATACCCATTATCTATGTGGTTGATCTCTTAATCATTTTGTCGGTCTATTGTACTGAAATTAGTATAAGATATTTATATCAGATCATATCATTCACACTTTGTTAATATCATTTATTGTTCTTACCAAATACATTTATTTGTGAGAAATTTACATATCTAATATGTGGAATATTTTGTTTCAGAAGTTCTAGGCCTATCATAATCCTATATGTGTATTTATTACAACAACAAGATTTATGTCATAGTGGAATTAACCATTCTTTTGAACTGTGTTAAGAAAGTATTTATTTTGTATTTCTTGTCAGAAGAAAATTTATTCATTTTGTTTTCTAATTATTATGAAGACATAAATTATATGTTTTGCAATTGTAATTCTTTGTATTCAAATAGTATACTCAGAATAAAATTTATTTTTCTAGAAAGAAAAATTGGTGACCCCTTTATATCTCATTTCCTTCATGGAAATACTTTATGGAGGTAGGAACCAACGTCTCCCCCCTCCATAGGATACGTTACGAGTTTCTCATTCATAGACGTCATCTCTTAGCTACTTCCACTTCCGTCTTCTGTTCTGTTCTCTGATTGGTTGTATCGTTATTTTTCGCATAAACATAACGCAGAAGCTTGGTGTTTGCAAGGTTCTACGTTACGTTTAATTTTACGTTTACGTGATGCATTGCGGTCACATTGAAAAATATGGCCCCAAACTTTTAAGTATACGTTACGTTTACGGTTAATTTTCTATCTGAATGGGCCATCAGATAAAACCATGATGCAGAGAGCATAGTCATAGTCATTCTTGAGGATGCAGGTTTAAGTACCGTGTGAATGCAAGCTTTCATTTCCGCGCGTCTGTATCCATGCACTATATATACCCGTATAGCATCGGTGAGAGCAGAACTTGCTGACATAGAATTTTATTCATGTGTCTTTACTAGTTTCTTATGTTCTGATTGGCGAGATTCGAACCTCGCGCCGCGGAACTATGTTGGCAATAAGAGATGGTACGATTCACTAAGTTCAACATATGGTATTCAAACGCGAAGGGGGCGTGTGTTAGAAACTGATAAAAGAAATCCAGTTGAGGCCTGCAAACTGATTTTTGTTGTGCAACATAATGGAGGCCACAAACTTCTCGTACAGGTTCTTCGTAAGATGTAGGAAGCCAGACACATACTTATACCAGAAAAGTATAACCTATTTCAAGCATTTACCTTTCATCGTAAATCGGATTAAGGATTTCATTTAATATGGAGAGCCATCTGTTATTGATTAATTGCTTAATTCATTTATTAAAATATTATTATTTATATTGTTAATTAATTATTATTTGCTAAATTGTTTATTATCATTATTAATTTAATTATCATTTATTAGGGGTCAATTACTTTAATTATTATTATTTATTATATAATTATGTTAATGTTGGTATGCTAGTCGTCCGTCACTTGTTTTTCCAGTTGTCGTCTGCTGGCACCATGCTTTTAAATGGCGTTCCATCTTCCCACTCCGAAAAATATGTTCGTAAATTTATATTTTTATAGAGGACATGAGGATACTATACATACTTTGTTGCCTACTGGGCCCTTCTAGAATGTTCAAGTGTCAAAAAGACGAAAGGAAACTTACAGCAGATAGGCTCTAAATAACACTAAAAAGTATTAACTAACAAATATTGTGAGATATTTCCGATATAGACGACATTATTGTGAACTCGACTTGCAGTAATATGTTATTAATATATGAATATTTATATGCAGTGTGGCGATTGGATATTCTTTAATTTTTAAATTAATATTAAATTTGCCGTGAGTATCGAGAAGATGTTATGGGCCATTAAAAAATAGAGTAAATTACAAATACAAATAAATTAAAATTTCGTAGTAACGCAATGATAATTACAGTACATTGTGTTAGTTTTAGGCTATACTTTTGTTAAACTGTATCTTTAGTGCACCTTTATATTTAAAGATCACTTTCCTGTTTAATTTATTTAGTTATTTTAGGCATATTTATTTTACTTTGCTGTATACTTATGTGTATATTACTGTAGCCTTCTATTGCATCTGAGATCAAAATATAAATTCTGTGATTTCTAAATAGCCAAGTTAGATTCACGGCCAAATAGGCTACATAACTTAACGTATGATAATTATTAAATTCTGCCTTTATATTCTGCTATGTCATGCAATGAAATATTCTTAATATTTTGTCTCAGGACTAGAAATGAAAATCATGTATCGATGGTCTATCATACCGATAATAAAAGGGATAACAATGAATGAGGAATGAGAAGAAAAAAGTATCATCGATTCTCAAGATCTTTTTCTTTTTTTAACTGTTATGGACAGGAAAAGGTAAGTTTTCGTGTTGTAAACATATTTTAATATTTTGATTTTGAACACGTTTTTATATGACGGTATAGGCTAAATATGCATTTGATATAGAAAATAAATAATATTAAAAATGTCTGCGAATACACACCACATATATCAGTGTTTATCACGTATATCAATTAGTATTTTACTGTCTGAACCCTAGAGGTATATTCTTTTAGTTACTTTGAATCATATCCAAATTAGCAGCACTGTATATAAATATTCATATATGATTAACATTTTGTGCGTCGGGAACATAGTAATGTAGTTAATAGCGGGCATTTATCACAGTCTTTGTCAGCTTATTCTTCCTTCTTTTCGACTTATATACCGTCTATCTTTTGCAATTTTTCTTTAAGCTTTTCACGTAAATATATTCTGGAAGTGTCCAGTATACCTAGTACAAAGAAATGCGCCTAGTAGCGCTTTACCCGCTACAAAAATAGAAAAGTTCGAACGTATTTTTCAGTCTGCTAAGATCAAAGGCCATTTAAAAGCATGGTGCCAGCGGACGACAACTGGAAAAACAAGTGACGAACGGCTAGCGCATACCGGCTAGAGCAGTGGAGACATCTGCTGGTTCTAGCTCGCTACATCCCTATTGTGCTTACCCCCTGTTTGGCGAGGCTAAGTTTCGCACTTGTGTCTAGGGAAAAACGGTGAGGAGCCGCAAAGACTGTTCGACAGCACTGGGCTGTTTCGTACTTCTTGCATCATGGCACCAAATTCGAATGTTAGATCCTCAACATAAGCATGTGTTCAGCCGCTCTTGAAGCACACACACTACTTTCTCTACCTTTATAAAAAAAAATTGTCATTTTCTCTCGTCTTATTCTACATTTTGAAAAACTCACAGAACGTTCTCTACCATACGCATTTAAATAAATTACTATTTTCCAGCTTTTTCAAAACTCGCATAACTCTCTACCTTAAGGATTGAAATTACTATTTTTTTTACGTCTTACTGGGAACTCTCACTCAACTTTCTGAAATCTAATATTTTTTTTATTCTTCTTTACTGTGTTTTTACCGACCCCGAAGTAACAAAGGATCGACTTTAAAAATTTGTAAAGATTATACTTTACACAAGAAATTCGTCTTATTCTTCCTCTTGGAACTCACACAACGTTCTGTTTCTTAAGCATTGAAATAACTATTTTCTCGCGTCTTGTTTCGCCTCTTAGAACACATAGGCTACGCAACTTTCTCTAACTTAAGCAATGAAATTACTATTTTCTCGCGACTTATTCCATACCTGGGAACTCTCGCATGATTTTAATCTCGTTATGTACATTATTGTATAGAGGTAATGTTATATATTCTATTGATGAGTTTTATAATCTGAGTGTCTTTTAATATCTCTTATGACTTGCAATGATGGTATATTACATGGCAAGGGAAACAGGAGCTCTCCAAGAAAACCTGATCAGACCCAATTTTCTCCGCTATAAATTCAACATGCATCCCGGATCCCCATGTGGGGTGAAGGTAACCACGTATTAGGTTTTCGTTCCTCAAGGCATGGGATGAAGGTGACCTCATGGGGATGTTTTACAGGATTAACTTACAATATTGATTAGAAAAACAGGATAAAGGTACCGAGTATCAGGGCTGCCAAGTGGGGTGGGGGGCTGCTGGAGGAAAGGGACCTGGAAACTGGAAAAGTGTGATAAAATGTTCTATTATACGAGTAACGAGAAATAAGCTCCACGGAGAAGTCGGCGGTCTTTGAAAACCCCACGATATAAACATGGTCCTGGGCCTGACCCCGAGATGTGGCAGCCCTGCCAGGTACCTATGTAGAACACACTATATATTCAACCTTTTCAGAGCCGAATGTATACACTGGTAATAATACAATTAACAAGTAAAAACATTTGCAGGCTCTCTTTGAAATCGACAAGGAAAATTTCAATGGAACAGTTGATTTTTTAATGAGAAACATAAAATTTGAATAAAATCATCACATTTTACATAAAGCATTACTCAATAAGTCTTATATTTATTCTTAGGGACATATTCTGAAAATTATACATATCTTACTAGTTTGCATTAATAGGCTTCGAAAATTATTAACGAGGATTGGTATACTTCACTCTGTTTTATGGTACTGAGGAAAATGTTATCATATTTTTTAATTAACGTTATTTTAAACCTTTCAGAGTTATATTTGTACATTTAAATAAGGAATCATCAAGTGAAATCATCAGTGGGCTCTAAGCGTAGAATCGATAAGGACAATTTAAACAGAAAAGCTAATATTCACAAATGACTACTGTAACAAGAGAAAAAAGCCTCAACTTATAGACAAAATAAAAGTCTATTAATCTTATATCTCACTTTACACAACATTTTTACTTCCTCTGCCCGTACGAGGTACTATAGGTAGAGGACCCCCAAATTCGAAGTTGAGTTTTAGCATAAATACACGTTTTGGGATTCCATGAATCCAAAAATATTATTCCTGGAATCATGCTGTATGTGTGTGAATGTGAACAGCCAAGCTCCAGAACGGCAAATCGTATGAAAATAAAATTTTGTTTTGGGTCAGGTACCTTCTGAAGAAATACTAAAATATACATTTAAAAACATGACAAGACGTGTAGCAGTGAAAGAAGCTGCAGCAGCTCGGCGGGCAGCTCTAAAAGCAGTTCGTAAGTTCCTGGAGTTCTCTGCAGATGTGAAGGACCTAAGAGGATGACAGATAAACTGAAGACTGAAGTGACGAGCCTTACATAGATCTCACTAATTAGAAAATATAGAATATTTCCTCTAGCGCCTGTGTTTCAGGAAACGTCCCCAAAATGCTAGCAGCGTTTCCTCTTTGAATGGCAAGGCTGATCTTCTGCCGTAGGAAATCTGTAGACCGTGAATCTCCAGTCAGGGCCTCCAGGTGTCTTCCTATTTCTGACACCAGGATCTTCGCATCTGTACACCAAGGTCCCATCGTCTCCACAGCGAACACAGTAAAGTTGTAATTGCTAACCAGATCTTTATATTTATTCAGCTTTGTGCAGATTGCTGATTCTGTGGCTGAGCCTGCTAGTTTACATGTGTTCGGCAAATGAGATGGTGCGAATGTGTCAACACAAGTGACATCCCACAATAACGATTTTCCTTTAGACCATGGTATCAGAGTTAGGCCATCAGGTCTTTTTCCATCACTGTGGCTTATACCCATAGGTTCTAGGACTGAAGGAAAGCCTGCAGATACAAGTGCTCTCTTGATAATGTCGTTAATTGTATGGTGTCTTGAAAGTCTGCCACTGTTCTTAAAACAACTTAAGCCATGGTGTCCAGAGGCATCAACAAGTGTTCCACATCGACATTTATGTGGGAAACAGATCTTCGTACCTAACCTTAAAGCAACAGCTATTTTAAACGACATGTTGTCAAGTAATGTTCCAATATTGGAAGATGGAATTGCCTGAAGCCATGATCCTGATTCTTTCTCTCGAATTGCCAGGTATTGAGTACGTTATGCGTCAAAAACAGAAGATCTCAGAAGACTCTCATAGGTATTCGAGGTGAGGATGAAATCCCAGGACTTCTGTATGTCAGGATTAGATGGTATGCTATGATCATTTGTAATGCTGGACCACTTAACCAGAGCATCGGTCATATGAGAAATATCGATTTCATCACCGTGATTGGGAAGAATTAACTTAACAAAATCGATAACCCCATAAGCAGAAGCCAGGAAAGCAGGTAAACAAACATCGCTGACGCTACGAATTCCAAGTCCTCCAAAAGAAATGGGCAATGAAGCTAAGGTCCAGTCTTCTAGGCGAATGTTTAAAATTGATTGCAAACAGTTCCTCAACAAAGCATCAACTTCTTGAGTGAGAGAAGGAAAAAGCCACAATGGAGTTGAACGAAGACAGTATGTCAATTTAGGAATCGCAAAACAATTCTTTAGCAGAAAGTAAGCAATGTGGGAAGAAAGTGAGCTCAGTCCATCAAATAATCTTTTCATTGTCTCCAGTTTATCTCTAAGATATGACTCAACAGCCGGAAGAAAAATGGGACAACCAAGAAGTGTTAAGTCGGACTTGGAGACTACCTTTATCCCTGGAGCAATTTTTTCAAAAGCCGTGATAACATCAGGATCTTGCTCAGAGGAAAAATATAGCTCGCATTTATCTGGGTTTATCTCTAAACCGATAGCTTTTCCAGCATCTATAATTGATGTGAAATCAGATAAGATCACCTCAGGATCCCCTGCCAGAGTGCCGCCATCTAAATAAAAAAGATTTAGAGGGCTACGTAAATCGGAAATAACAGAGTGTAATGTGAGACTAAACATTAGTGGCCCCAAAGGATCTCCCTGTTGCACTCCAGTCTGAGATGGTATTATTTCAGTGTTGCAAAAGAGGTTAGAAGGGTTCCTATAGGCTCGCCACATGTAGCCATATAAGTTAGGAATCTTGTTCTGAACTATTTCCAGCATGGAGTCTCTTGATATACAATTGAAGGCATTTTTGAAATCAATTTTCAAAAGGATGTTGCGTGTATTGTCATTTATTTGAAGGTAGGTGCGCACGGTATGAATAATTGCTTCGCATCCTTTTGAGGTAGCAAAATCCAGCTGGCGAGGCCTAAGGTAATCACCAATCTCTTCATAACAGGAAAAACAAGCTATCTTCGCTGTAAGACGGCGAAAAGTATTGCCTATGGCGATCGGACGTAATCCACCAGTTTTCTTTCCAAGAGCAATCAAGGAGGCTCCATAAAAATGAGGGCATATTTCATTGTTAACTTTGCCGATCAGCAATAAATTGACAAGCTTAGTAATTGCAAGCAGGAGGCGTCTGCCGGAATCCCCAGAAGACTTAGTAATAAGATCTTTTAAGTGTTGGGGACGAATACCATCCATGCCCGAGGCAGAGCCATGAGGGAAACTGTTTATGGCACGTGAGACCATTTCATGAGAAACGGATAAATGATCTTCATCTATGGCAGGAGGTTCAGGAAACAATAGAGGGCGAGAAGGTGAAGGATGCTTACTTTGCAATTCTTCAAATGAAGCTCTTGTAGCATTGACTACATCCGATTCCGAAGACAGAAACCTAACAGCACCTCTAATATCACCATCTGAAACTTTTAATTCTGCATGACGTGATTTAGATATTTTAGCCTTATGCCTATTGGAAGCAGAAGACAACTTGAAAGCTTGGATATTTTCTTTAATTTTCGAAACTAAAGACTTCTCTTCTTTCTTGACTAACTTAGCTGGTACCCTCAGTGCAATATAGGCATATAACATTAGGTCTTGCCAGTTTTCGGCTTCATTGTCTGAAACACATTTTTCAATTATATGTGCCAGCTTTTCTGCTGCGAAGCATCTGGCACTTTTCGGGATTCTCCGTAGAATATTGATATTAATTTTTCAATGAGAGAGTTTAGACGGAAAGTCATTTCCGCTAGTCCTATTGGAATGAAGAGGAACATGATCAAATGCTTCATTCGGATGAGCTCTCGCCCAATGTATCCGTAAACCCCTGACTCCTTTATATGTTTTACCATCGTTGTTAGCACAAAGTGGGCATGTAACAGCTTCGTAGATAGAGTCTGAAGAATTTATAGATGGTATATGAACATTAGATTCGCATGAAGGGCAGAGCCAAGGAGTATCGGACTCTCCTTCTTGTAAGACTTGATCATCGCAGAGCCCAACGCAAGAGCTGTGGAACCAGAACTTGCATGCACCACAGAAGATTAGAAGAGTCTGCGATGTATTAGAATCATCACCCAAGGGACAATGAACGGAAACACTTTCGTTCATGAGGAACTAAAAAGTATGTGTTTTAGTCAAACAGTAATTGTTTTCTGATTTCATCTATGTCAAGACTGTCAAAAGCTCAATAGCCTATGTAAATAGATGCTAAAAACTTTTTCCCTTAGTAACCACATCAACAAGCCAATATAATCTGTAGTAAAATGTGAATTTTCTTGCTTCAAAAGAAATGCTACACTTCACAAACATTTCCACAGAAAGTACACATTTAAATGAAAAAATCCCTTTAGGCAGGCCTACAGGCTGAGGTAGATTTCGAAGTGCTTTTGGTTTAATTTATTATCGCTGCGCAGCACTCTTCTTTTTTAGCCTTGGCATGGCAAACCTGCAGTAAAGAGGAAGAGCCTACAATCATTTGTTTTAACAACAAGAATAGGATATAATATTCTGGGAGGCCGTGCGCAAGATCAGCAATGATTAAAATTAGCAAAGCCGCTAAACAAGATAAAATTATGATATAATAATTATTTTAAGTGTTATTATTTTCAAACATTAAAATCTCGCGTCATATGAGAGCTATCAAGAAACTATTTATTGATTTGTAGAGTACTCATCAAGAGCTTTTCAACGATACCCCACAAGACGTGGTTTCAAAAGTTTCGAATTTTCATCCCCCACCCCCACCCCCACGCTCACTCGAACCCCCGAATCGTTGGTGTCACTGTGAACACCATAGGGAGTACTCTCATTTATTCAAACAAAGTTTCCCTCTATACTTCATAGGGGCCGAGATATAATTTTTTTTAAATTTCAACCCCCTCCCCCGACCACCCCCTTGGGCCAATTTTGCTCATTAACGAACTTATCCGAACTATTGGGCCTAGAAACAACATATTAAAATTTGGTTCAAATATCTTCAAAATTACGGCCGCTATCGTGTAAAGATATAAATATATATATATATATATATATATATATATATATATACAAATATCACAATTTTTTTTTTTTGAACGGGCGGTGGTTTCGTATTTAGGGGAGCATGAAACGTAAAGATATGAAAGAATTTTTCGAAAATCATGAAGTGGTATCCATTGCAATAGGTAGATTTTTCTTCGAAATCTACCTAAAAAACTGTAATAACCAATCGAAGTTACGCTCACAAGATCACAAACACAATTCAAAAAAAGCAATTCCTCACTGAAGCAGTAACACTCAAATTCCATGGCCTTCTGAAGATGTGACACGAAAATTGCATCACGTTTTTCTTATTTTTAAGGGGACTTTCCTTGAAGAAATTTTCGTTTTTCGCAATTTTTCGAAAACGATTTCAATGATTTTGTCTAAATTTTACACATAGTGTGCTTATACTAAGAGGTAAAACTTTGATTTGAAACATTTTTAGGACAAATTATATGAAGGGTAGTTAACTTATAAGACACCCACTCTGAATACGCGCTCTTTGCAATATGGCTTACTCTATATCAGAATATGAAGTGAGAAAGATGTATTGACCATGCTTAAGGTAAAGAAAGTTACGAGAGTACATTAGTAAGATTTTATTTGGGTTACGTATGCTTTGAGGATGAGATGAGAGTGGTAACAATATTCTCTTCATATTTAGAACAAATTTACATGAAAATAATGTCATACATAACAATTATATTATGCTACGAAACTAACTTAATATCTGGACAGAGGAAGTAATACGAATTTCATATCAGATTTTTAGATGACGAATTTATATGTTATAAATGTATAACGTTATCTGTAAATATTCAGCTTCAAATATTGATTGCCGTGACATGAATCATTCACCATTCACCATAATCTACAGAATAGTAACAATACAAATGACATGGAACTCTCATTTGCAGTTAAGGAAATTTAAAATACTAAACTATATCTGGCATTAGTTCTTTCTTCTTTAAAAATCATCTTAACTCTTTATAATATTTTCTCTACACAATAATGTATAACTTATAACAAGATTATATTTACGAGTAAATAAATGTAACCAAATTTATGTATTGCTCCACATATACCAAGCCTATTTTATCATATTTAAAAACTAAAGCGATAATTTACATTTTTGTCTAACCAGATTTGTACTTTTTTTAATGGACCAGGATGTAAAGTAGATGCATGGGACTATGGTTATGAAATCCACATCTTTATCCAGGAAATAACAATTTGATGTAAAACAATATAAAAGTATTTTCTATACAAATTTGATGTTTATGCCAGTTTTGGTTCGGGGAGTTCCCCTAACCCTTTTCATGAAGGTCCATTCCATTATCCACCACCTATGGACTCGTCGTGTCCAGGACTGGCATAACCGGCAGCTATTTCAAGACACTGTACCACATAGTGATAAGTAGACCTCGGAAGTTATTAAAAAGTCATTTTTTTCTGACACATCACAGACAATGCAGGATACTATAATTTGACCAAGACATAAAATATGTCTAGCACCGTCATAAGAAATATTAAAGGACACTTAGATTATAAAACTCATTAACCGAATACATAATATTACCTCTAGAGAATAACGCATATAAGAATATTGAAGTCATGCAAGAGTTCCCAGGTATGGAATAAGTCGCAAGAAAATAGTAATTCCATTGCTTGAGTTAGAGGAAGTTGTGTGTGTGTGTGTTCTAAGAGGCGAAACAAGACACGAGAAAATAGTTATTTCAATGTTTAAGAAACAGAACGTTGTGTGAGTTCCAAGAGGAAAAATAAGACGAATTCTCTTGTGTAAATTATAATCTTTACAAATTTTTAAAGCCGATTCTTGGTTACTCCGGGGTCGGTAAAAACACAGTAAAGAAGAATAAAAAAATTATTAGGGTTCAGAAAGTTGTGTGAGAGTTCCCAGAGATGGATTAAGACGTAAAAAATAGTAATTTCAATCCT
Organism: Ectobius pallidus; assembly: GCA_964059195.1. Classification (NCBI taxonomy): domain Eukaryota; kingdom Metazoa; phylum Arthropoda; class Insecta; order Blattodea; family Ectobiidae; genus Ectobius; species Ectobius pallidus. Next base: position 44,558,439 of record CAXKWD010000008.1, read on the forward strand.
TAAGGTAAAGAGTTATGCGAGTTTACAAAAAACTGGAAAATAGGAATTTAAATGCTTATGGTAGAGAACGTTCTGTTAGTTTTTCAAATGTAGAATAATACGAGAGAAAATGGCAATTTTTTTATAAAGGTAGAGAAAGTAGCATGTGTGCTTCAAGAGCGGTCGAACACATGCTTGTGTTGAAGATCTAACATTAGAATTTGGTGCCAAGATGCAAGAAGTGACGTCACAGCACAGTGCTCCCGACAGTCGTAACGGCTCCTCATCGTTTTTCCGCAGACACAAGTAGCTTTCGCTCGCGGTGATTCCATCAGATCGCTGCTGGCTCGCTCTGACTTGGTGAACACCGCGTTCGTTCCGCGGAATTGCTTTTGCCTATAGTAGTGTGCAGTTTTAAATATTTTCAAGCAGTTATGTAGTGGAATATCACTTTGGAAGTTCTTCTGGCCATTTCAGGTATGATTTGAAATGGTGCAATTGATCAATTCTACATTCTGCTTCTGCATTTATTTCAAATGCTTTGTCTGCGTTTTTGAGATTTTACATAGTAGGCCTATAGCCTTCTACTATTGCATTTATTCTAAATGCTTTGTCTGAGTTTCTAAGTATTTATATAGGAAAGCCTTGTGCTTCAGTATTTATTGCAAAAGCTTTGTCTGCGTTTTAAGATTATACATAGTAAAGCCTTCTGCTTCAGCATTTATTTGCTGATTTTGGGCTGATTCACTTTCTGTTAAGCCTTATGCTTGTTTGGTTGGTTTTGTGTTATGTTTGCTTTGCATATTTCTTTCTCGTTCGTTAATTCTTTTTGGTTTTGGTTCCGTTACACTCTGAAGTGACCACCATGCAAAACACGTACAGATTACTGTTAGCAGATGAGATGAATGCAAGCAGTAGGTATGCAGCGAGCTCCCTATTTCTCTACCTGCACGCGGGCTTGTCCTAATCTTACCTATTTCAGTCGCTGAGCGGGCGTGCCAGTTCCGAGTCATCAGATTCCTACCCTTTTCATTGGTGTCATCATCGATAAACAATATAGCTTCAGTACTATTTATAATGATATAACTAAAAACGATATAGCTTAAATACGATTTTTAACTCTATACGGTAACGATAACAATTCACAAAGACAATCAGCGCGCCAGAACAAACTACTACTAAACACGTGTCGCTCTAGACTGTTGCTATGACATCAGTGTGGGAGTCCAATCACTACCTCCCTTCCTCTCCCTTTCTCTTCACCCCGAACTTGCATTCATCTCATCTGTTGACTATAGGCTGAACATTGTACCCGTGAGGTACGTGTTCAAAGAGCCTAACTATTTATACAGTCTAGGTTCATCGCCTGCTTCCTTCCGCAAATGCAGTAAGTGGCTTTAGTATATTATTCTTATTAACTTTTTTAAAACTATTTATAGGCTAACCATTTTATGTATATTGTTAATGGTGCTATTGGTATTGTAATTGATTATTTAAAACTGATTTTATGGGAATATTCTTAGTATTCTGTTTGCATAATGTTTAAAGTTTCAATTGCTGCTTTCTATGCAAACTATTGTGGCGCTTTGCTGTTTTTTTGGGCAATCAAAACCTCCTGCTGGGTAAAATGCCAGTACAATGGAATTCTGTTCATAATTATGTAATTAATGGCATAATACACATGTAAAATTCAAGCAAATTGCTATACTTTCTTCTTCTAAGATGGTGTTTGGTTTCAATTTCTTGGCTGTAGTCTTGCGTTTGTGCTGATCATTTGGCAGGTCACGTTGAAGCGTCCAGCAGTAGTCAGCCAACATTGCTGCACTCATCGACCCTCATACCGTGACTCCATCACCGAGATGTCCTGATGAAAACATTCACCATGTTCGTCCCTGACTGAACCTAGGTTCTCGGGGAAGAAGTCAAGATGTGAATAAAGGAGATGAATTTTGAGGGACATGTTGCAACCCAGCTGTTTGTATGCACTAATGCACTTCTTCACATCATTCACATAGTCACCAGATTTGTAATGTCCAAGGAAATTGGCCACGATTGATTTAAATGCCACCCATGCATGTCTTTCAGTACCATTCAATAAATCTTTGAAATTGCCGTCAGCAAATATCTTCCTTATTTGTGGACCTATGAACACACCTTCTTTCACTTTTGCATAACTCAACTCCGGAAACTTGTTGCACAAGTACCGTACAATAGCAAATGGTGTCACTCATCGCAAAGAATTGCACAAGTTCTTTGTGTCTGTGCCAAAAATGTGAAGTCGTTGTATGTGTGCAAGTAAATTAAATTCTTTAAGACGTGAACCTAGCAGTTCAGCTCGCCCATTTCTTAGTGCCAGGTCCCGTACGAGGTCGCAAAGTTCAGCATTGTTTATGAAATGGTACTCTCCAGGTTGATGGAGTCCGAATCGTTGCTAGGAGGTGATAGAGAATTTTGTTGTTGTGTTTCTTCATCAACTGTATATTCTGTAGGCGCTGTCGGTATTGGACAAGTATTGGGATCATGTGGAATTGGTTTAGAAACTGGGGGAACAACTGGATAATTCACAGATGTACGAGTTTTGTAGGAAAATTCGGTGACATTTGCCAAACAGAAATAACAGTCTGTGGCGTGGTTGCTTGACTCACGCCATATCATAAGAACTCCAAATGCCAGGTGGTTATTCTTCGCCTTCCTTTCCCAACCTCGCAATTTGCATGCAGATGTCAAACAGATGAACTGTGGTTTCCACGATTTACCATCAGTATCCACCTTAGAATCGAAGTATAGTTCATATGGTTTCTTCCGAAACGGTGTAACATTTTTCCGATAGGATTTGTCTTTCAGATAGCCACACACATAGCAAAACAGATCTGATGAGTTTATGCAACCTCTGGACGCCATAATATCTACTTAATCGAAAAATAAAAAGAAACAAAATAAAGTATAATAATGCGATATCGAAAATATTTTGATATATTACATTAAGTATAACTGGTTTCACAAATGACACAACAATGTAGGCCTATGACATTGCATGAAAAATTACTAAAAACTACATACAGATTTTGATGAACGGCGTTCAATGAAAATTAATTTTTGTTGATATCTTCAAAACCTGACGCGATAGAGCGGAACGGATTCCAGAATTGATATCAGCATAAAAAACTGCATTAGAAAAGGTATACAGCATGTCAGATATCTACAGGTTGTTTATCAGTGTTATCTAAGCTCTCCTGTTTTTCCATTGTTCACTGCTATTCTAAGTTGGGTATATTAGAGTAATGTCCTTTTCTTGGATTATAACCTTTATTTTCACTTTTGCCAATACATACAAAACATATTTTGCTATAAGTTGCTTGGTTGACAGTACTTCTTGAACGGTTCGTTTTCTTCTAGTCTTTCCGCTTTGTTGTGGTGGTCTTTTTTTCGCTTCATCAGTTTATTTTGGTTATTTATTTTTCTTTGTTTTGTTGTTTTGTTTTCATGCCTACAAAGGTGGTCATCTCTGTTCTGTAAAACAACAATAAATTGAGTTTATTATTAATTTCGCCTAAGAATGTGTTATGGAATAAATATGACAATCAGTATTCAGTGGTCCATTTTTGGTTTGCTCCTTTGGACTGGTTTCATGGGTAAGGAGGAAGAAATGAATTTAATTTTTGGTTTTAGACTAATTGATGACATACTATTGACTCCTCAAGCCAAAACCTCTAATTTGATGGAAAACATGTTCAGACCTCTAAAATAGAAAAAAACTAAATAATCATGTAATTACTCTTTTGTTTATTTTAGGCAGTATTAATAGTTTGCTGTCTGTTAAGTTATAGAAAATGGAAGGAAAAGGAGAAGTGCTTATGCATTAATATCGAATCAAACAAGCAAGATATATTCCCGGAAAAGGAATTAATTAAAATTAATATGTAACTGCGAATTCTGGGATTTGACTCTGTATGGCTGATGATGTAGACTTTTAATTAATGCTATTGTTATTCATTCATAGCCAACGGTTAATCGCTCATTATATTTGTTTGCGGGTTGCTTTAGTCGTTGTTATTTTGGGCTGTCTTGTACTTTTCCATAGGAGGGTGTGTCCGGCTTCGGTTTGCGGCTTCCGGCTGCTAATTGTATGGAGGAGGTTCCATTTTTGCTCTTTGTTCATGGACCGCTCTCAACTAGTCGGGTATTTAGAGTAGTGGGGCGTAGACAATGGTTTCTGTTTCCGGCCGCCAAGCCGAGGTTTTGGTTCTTTTATATTGATTTCAGACCCCCTTACGGCGAAGATAGTTTTCCAATAGAGGCGTGCTGGTCTTCAAGAGGCCTGACCCAGTTATCAGTTCCCTCCTATGATGGTGGACGTCGAGCGGCAAAGAAGGATGCCGACTTCCAAAAGTTCTGGTTCCTGCTTTCTAAACATTCCATTTTCACCTCATCTTTCCATTTTACACCTTTGAAATCTCCATAGAGTTCATATTCATTATCTTCACTTTTTCACCGCTCATAAAACTCCGTGGCGCTACATCCCTGGAGGGACTTGGCCTACCACCTACCACCCGACCGCTGCGTCATCTCCCGTAGGCAGATGGCAGGATTGGGGGGCATATGGTCAGCATGCCGACACCCACGGCCGTTAATGGTGGTTTTCTTGACCGGAGCCGCTACTTCTCTATCAAGTAGCTCCTCAATTTTGAATCACGAGGCTGAGTGCACCCCTACCAGACCTCCCTACCTCAGAAAAATCCGAGGAGGTACCGGGAATCGAACACGGGCCGACGGATCTGTAGTCAGCGACGCTAACCACAAGACCACGCCGGCGGACTTTTCCACCGCTCATTGTTCATAATTTTTTCCAAACTTATCTTGGTTGTCAAAAAAAAAGGAAATTCTTATAGAACAATTTTTCATATTTGTTATGTTAACTTATTTCACCTTACTTATGTAGGGATATTTAGAAATTTTAGGCGAAAAGTCAATTATATACATATTCTATAAACAATTAACTTATATAGCTCAATTTTATGTGAGTTTAACTCTACATCTTTGGTACCTCAGGATTGTAATTGTGCTGTAACACTTGATGTTCATTAATTATAATAATTCTTGGGAATTATTGAATGTTAGCTGTTGTGGTTTTAAATTAATTGTTAATTTATTATTAATTACTAGAAAAATACTTCTTACACCTTCAGGACTTTATATAGCAAAAATGTTATTAAATATAAATGTCAGATTATAATTTTGGTGATAACTTGTAAGTGCTTGTAGTTCATGATGTCTTGGTCTGTTGCAGATCAAGTTTTTTGGTGCTGTGCCATTCTCTACGGCCCATGTCTTGTTCGGTGCTGTGCCGAGCTTTCAGTTCTTTCCACTACTTCTGGCTTCCTTTTCTACTAGTTGCCGCTGAGTTTGGTACGCAGGGACGCCTGCTGCTTTGGTTTTGACCTGAAACATAACCAGGTCCAACTTGACTTCAATTTCGCAGCTCTTTATCTTCAAATCTTGTTATTGACAACTCAGTTAAACATACTACTCATCTCTACTGTTCTACTAGTCATGCAGCAACCAGGAAGATATACCTACTCACCAATAAACTTCTTTATACAGGAACTTTGGAAGTTGGATTACAATAGGACTTGTTATTCACACATAACACACAAATTATTGTCTATACCATTACTCCTTCTAGTCCGCTCTGGTTATTTCCATGTTGCAAATTCTACAGTATTCAATTATTCCATTCATACCACCATTTTCCTTTCAAAACTACAAATTATGTGTGTTAAATACATTGCACACGTTCTTTCTCCATGTGTTTTGGCGAAACAGTAATATGCAATTGGACTCCTCAAGAAAGTTAAAATCACTACAATATTATTTCTGGTGAACCATTCTGTAAGTTCTGTGGAAAGAATAAACATTTATTACGCTCAGATTTTGGCAGAAACACAAATATTCTATTTTTTCATACGTAAACTCAATTACTAGTAAATACAAAAAAGTATTCACTATGGAAACTTTCTTTCCCCGGGCCGTACGAGGATGTGCCGTTCAGACACATTCCGGCACCGTATTTGTAATTTCAGTGTGTTTTATTATGTTTTATTAGTGTATATTTTGGTATTTACATGTCTGTGATCTCCCCATCATTATGTTTCCTTTTTGTTTCTTGTTTTGATTAACTAAGTTTTGTTTTCCTTTAGTTCGTTCTGGTTTGCTTGATCTCGTCACCAATAGTTACTTCTTTATTTTGCCGTAAGCTAATTTCTGGAGCGCCCTCTGGCTTTGCCTAATGTTAGCGGTGGGCGTTTCCCGTGTGTCAGAATGTACCGAGAAGTTGAAAATATAATATCTTGCTTTGTGTTGCCGATCCAGTTTGAAACCTGTGGGCACATAACTTAATTTTGCAGGTATGTTCTGTTAATTTGCTTTCGCCATTGTTATCCTGTTGGGTTTCATTCGTTATATTAAGTTATAGGTTACAGTTATGTTATGTTGCTTTATCTTTCTAGCCCACCAGTCTAGTTCTGTAATCATTAGTTTTCGTATTTGTTCAGTTTATTAATTACGTTTAGGTTATGAAGTATAATGATAGAAAGACCGCCCCTGTTACTCCGTTCATGATTTCTGGCCTTCAGCCCTGTATGTTTAAAATATGACTGCTGGTTACAAAATCTTTCGTACTTAATATTCTCTAAAGTTGCTTGTTATAATCTACAGTATTGTATGTTGAAAACAATGAATTTTCTAGACATTTTTATTGAACATTTTTGGAAATATTTTCTTAATTTTGGGGACAAAAGTTTCCTCTGTGGCTAAATCTAGTAAATGGGACAGTTCTGCGCCACAAACATTTTATTCAGATGTTGAAATGAAGAAAGGGTAATGGTCCATTTTAAACAAATTACATTTAAATAGGATCTTTTATTTTTAATAAAAATTAATTATATTGAAAACCATACCCTTTCATTTTAGGGTTACAAAAATTAGGTTCAATAACCATTATTCTCTTTCAGCGGTGTTTGGATATATCACCACCGGGTATGTAAAGTGTTCATTCAAGTACAGTTTAAAGCGTGTGAAATTAGGTGACCACAGGGACAGTTTGACTTCCTTTTCACCTGACAATACACAGTGCCAAAATTGACCGCAGACCAGGCCGGGTCACTACATATGTATACACCTAACAGTTTTACGGTTGGCGTAGGGTTAAAGTCTGTCAATGTGTTCTTTTATCCTGATTTAATAAGAATTTGTTCTGTGCAAATCATTGGGATGCTTCAATAAATATTTCCTTTTTTTATTGATTAATTTTACTAGGTTTAAATAATTTGACATTAGTGTTGTGTCATCAGCATATGCAACCGATCTACTTGACAGACTAGAAGATAAGACGTTTATGAAAATTGTGAACAGAAGGTGTCCTCAAACCGAACCCTGAGGGACGCCTGTATTGACTTCTTTATCTGCACCATCTGGTATCTGTTAGAGAGGTGTGATTGAAAGAGTTTTAATTAAGTTCTTTTAATTTCATAATATTTTAGTTTTATACCAATAAGTTAATATGTGAGACAGTATGAAAGGCTTTGTTCAGATCTAAGAGAGTTTTTACAATGAATTGCTTACAGAAAATGCAACGACAGCGAGAAACAGGTTTTTTCTTAGTATCATTGGGCATCACAGTGAAATGAACCTTCGCATTGTTCTTAACTGGAGGGGTATTGTTAGAGTGTGTCATCTGTCAGTCAGTCAGTCATCTGTAGTATTCGAACTTTAGCCTCAATAAAGTCTAACAGATCTTTGAGTGATGGCAATTTATCTTGTTTAACTGAAGATTCTCAGTCTTTAATAATTTTCGGTTGAATTCTGTCTAGAATTATTTCGGAAACAATCTAGTCTGTCAAACTAATATCAGTGTTAAGAGACTCTAATGCATTTACGGCACTGATAAAATGGTATAGATACCGTTGTAGGGATTTGATGTAGATGTAGATGTAGATATCTCGTCCTGTAGATCCTGTGTTGAGCGGGGCTCAAGGATATAGAACACGTCAGATCAAAAAATACATGCATGTTATAACAATAATATAGGCCTACAGAAACTGTAAGCTGCCAAATTTAGCCAAGCTGGAAATATTCCTCCAAATTGTAGAAGGTGTGAGTTATTAAAAATTCCTTGACAGCTGTTTTGAAAGGTTTGCTCTTTCTTTGAATACATAATAATTTAATGTTGTTTGGAAGCTTGTTATATATCTGTACTGCAGAATAATAAGCACCCTTCTGAAAGAGTTTTAACGAGTTATTTGGTCTAGGTGTAGATCATTCATGTTTCTGGTAGTACGTCCGTGTACACTAAAATTAGTTTGAAATTTATCAATATTATTCACTACATAACACATAACAGAGTATATATACTCCCCTGTAAGAGTGAGGACTTTTAATTTTTCAAATAGCGGTTTACAAGATTCCCTTTTTTTCTTTCCTCATATTATTCTTATTGCCCGCTTTTGTAATCTAAATATTTTCTCCCTATGGGAAGAGTTGCCCCAGAATATGATCCCGTACCTCATTACCGAGTGAAAATATGCAAAATATACCATAAGTAATGCATCCTGTTTTAATATATTATTCAAAATTCTTAAAGCAAAGCACGCTGAACTCAGTTTTGGACCTATCATTTCTATGTGTGTCTTCCAGTCAAGATTTTGGTCAATTTGCAGTCCTAAAAATTTTACATTGCTAATTGATTTGGGTGCGAAAACAAGTGCTCAAAATGTGTGTTTGCTATAAGACGGTTATTATTAAATCTCTCCGACAATATACGCCACGCTACTTCAAAGGTAGCAGAGAAACAGGAATGTCTCTTATGTCTAGGGGCGGATTTATATGACCTAAAAATAGGATATATGCATGCATTTATGACCTAAAAAACATTAACATATGACCAATAAAATTTAAAATATGACTTTACCACTTACACACTGTGTATATTTCTTTTTAAGTTTCATTACAATACATTTTGTTAAAATATAGTGTTAATTACTTAAAATATTTGTAAATTCTCAAAAAATATCATTATAATGCAAAATTTACAAAATGTGATATGGAACTTCAAAATTTCTTTAATACGCACACAAATATGACCTAAATATGCTAAAATTGTTGAAAATTTTCTAAATATGCAGTAATATGCACAACAAAAACCGTTCCATTTTCACCAGGATGCTTGGAATCGGGTTTACATTAGTCGGAAACCTGAAATAATGCAAAATATGACATGTCATAGAAATCCACCCCTACTTATAACTGACATAACCTTAACTGTTAAACATGATTTTAAGTATTGAGATTTATCCATGTCAGAGGTATGCTGATTGTCAATTATCAAGGAAGTGAAAGTATCACGAAATCCAATCCAGGTAGTGGGATCACTGGAGAATCGGGGGAGTCTGATTTCTGGAAGTTTTCGCAATGCTGGAGGCGGGGTATCTAGTGAAAAGCGTTGCATACTAAGGGCCTGTCCAGGCTGATAAATTTCCTCATGTTTAATGATCAAAGAATTAAGATAAGCGAGGGCCTTGCGACAGCTTGTTTCAACATCTCGATGCCATTCGACATCCTGACATTGAGATAGTAGGTTCTTATATTCATCAGCTGTGTTTTGAATTCAACAAGAAGGACAAGAGACCCCTGATAAGAAAGCTCGTTTTCTATGACAAATTCATAAATGGGTTGAATATAGTCAACTAAGTGGGAATTTAGACGGTTGAGCTTGGCATTGTGAAGACTTTCGTTGTAGGCTTTAGTTAAACCTTTGGCAATCGAAGTTGCCTTGAGAACCGAAGCTTCTATAGATTCAGTAACTCTAACTTGTCATCTAAGAAATCTAGTTGTGCTATTTGAGATTGTATATCTTCGAATTTCTTAAATGGCTTATCTAGTTTGTTTGTACGTGACAGAAGCTCCTGATGGGACGTTTCGTCTGTAATAACACATTTAGTAATATAATTGCCTTGACGAGTAATTTGTGCCTTAAGGGGAGCACGTTTGAATTTGAGAGCAGCGATATCTTGCTCTACAGTCACCATCTTGAATGCAAAGATAATATTTATACAAAGATGACTTTAAAATTTCAAATCGCCCACGTTGTGGAATATAGTACACTACGGTATAGCAGATTTTTTAATTGTCCTCTTGAAGGGCTAGGAAAACTACTAGAAAGTGTGTTTTCACCAGTGTTAGTGTATGTTGAGTATGTGTTTTGTTGGTGACTATACACTTTGTTTAAGCTTAACCTCAAACTTATATAACACTGACAATACCCATAAATGAATAATAAAGTATTACTCTGTGCACTCAAACTGGGCGAATGCCACTCAAAGGAATAAAACAGAACAGAATAAAATTTAAACTCACTGTTGAACCACTTGTTCATTTAAGATGCACTTTACCCTCAAACTTGAAAGACTTAGAGGAACTTAAAACAGACTGACAAGTCAGTACTTCCAGGCGACGAAATTGAAATTAATACTTGAACTGAACTATCTAGGCCCGGAGTGACCATTGTAAAGGTCTGCACCTCTGGTGTTAAGTGGACGAATCCATAAAATGATGCAAACCCCTTAAAGGTTTGAAAGGAAATATAAATAAATAAATAAATAAACTGAACAAAGCTTATAGCCTGTTTAATAAAGAAATATAAAACCACTTTAAATTACATTTCAGAAACGAAAATGAAAAAATAATAATCAACTCTTGAATTGCACTGGTTTACACGATCTTCTGAATGTTGATAATGTTCAAGAAATTCTTGATGTCTTGCAGTTGAAGTTTGCAATATGGTAATTGCTTGCAGTAAGTGCTTGTAGTAATTGTAGAATAATTATAAATTATCAGGTAATTTTAAGTCACCAATTGTGAATGTTATGTGGTTGTATAAAATGTCACTGTGTTGAAATGATGACACTGAATGTTGATTGTACTTTGCGGTTACGTAATGTGAATCACTTGCCAATGACGAAGTACTATGTTGAAAAGTGTAGGTTATGTAAAGTATTTTCACACGGCAAATATCGATAGGCTTGTGTTATGTATGTTGAACTTTATACAACAAATATCGATAGGTTTGTGATTATGTTTGTTCAAAGAATATGAAGTTATTGATATTTAACTTCACAGATTTAACACTACGCTGAGGTCACATCGTTGAACTAAGCTTGGCTATAAAGAAATTGTTGTAGTAATTGTTACCAACAGACCGTAGGTTAATTGGAATGAAATAATGAAACAATGAACACGTGTTTAATAATTGGCGATGCAATCTTGATGGAATTAGGATTCTCAGGTGTTTAACACCACTCTTGAATGACTTGAAGGTTATGTGTTAATAACTTGTGTGTCTAGATAATGAAACACTGTGCAGTACATGTTCACAGTAATGAATTACAAACAATATACTGTAACAAAGAAATGGTGTAATATATCACCGACGAACGTAGAATTGGCCACTTTCGCGCCCCCGGCAGACTGGAACGCCTCAGGGCTCAAACTCCTTATATTAAAATGTGTTGCGACATCTATAAGAAAATCTGATTGGTTAAAAAACTTTTAGTGACAACATTAATAAGTAATAACCAATAACGGATAACTAATTTAGCAAGACACAAAATTCACATTGTACCCCAACAAAAGAATTACTTTCTTTTTTAAATAAAACACTTGCTAAGCTTAAATAATACAGCACACGGCAGGCCTAAGTTGATATAACATCATGAATTATAAGTTACGAAGTTTCACTGAGGACTCTGTATGATATTTGGAAACTTTCATTACCAAGTCAGGAATAGCGCACTTTTGAATCACGGTTGATTGCCCAATGCTACCTTCATTTATTAAAGTGTCTACTAGTGTCAAATATGTAAACTTTTATTCCTATTTTAATACTTGTCATAACATTAATATAATCACGAATTTAATTAAACATGGTGATGTTAGTGAGATTTAGGGACAAACTGAAAAGTTAGCTCTATGCGACACAGTGGAGAAGACTGCAATTAAACTTCAACAAATGATTCGCGCTGTGCGATATTTACCGTAACAACCATTCTTAGACTTGTGATATAAATTTACATTTTAACACACCGTGAATATCGATTAGTAAGCCAAATATGACAAATTACGTCGTCTGCTTGAGAATACTTATTAAATATTAATAAACCTTTTACATAGAATATATGTACAATATTAGTACAAATTAAATGTACAGAATATCATAATTCCACGTTAAGTTAACCTAAAATTCAGTGGGATGTAACTTGGGTATTGTTGACTAAATGGAATATTAATTCACTTTCTGACCTTTATCTTGAAAGAAATAGTATAAAGGTTACATATTATCTGAAATATCTGAATTACTGGATTTACTAAAATTTTGCATAAAAATACAGGAATTATTATTTATAGAATAGTCAGTTTTTCTTTATTACTAACTTTTGCACAGGTTATTAACTTTCATTATACCATATTAGACATGGTATGTTGAAAGATTTTGGATTGACTTTTCGATTTTATTTGTATATATATTCATAAAATATAGTAAATTATTCAGTTAATCTTTTTTACACATTAGTCTCAGTCTGGATTAGAATTTACAGTTTCTGATGCCATTATATTTTTCTACAATTAAACGTAGACAAATACAGAGTGATTTTGAATTACAGCTTAAATATTTTGTATTGTATTCTTTGAAGTCAGTTTAATGTAGGTTCACAAGTGAAAGAATTAAAAAAAATAGATACTGGTACTATTATATTGTAGTTTGGGGAGTTCAGTCAACAGCTTACCTGCAAGCATGGAAAATTTATGGGTCATAATTATATAGGATTTTCGGAAGTAAGGTGAAAATATTAATTCAAGCTATTATCAGGGATATAATTCCAGCAAGAATATGGTGAACTAAAGAACATCTGGACTAGGTTGAACTTTTTTAATGTTAATGATATGTTATGTAAAGTGTTTGTAATTTATTCTATTTGTATGTCTCTGTTAATAATTTATAATTGTAGCAGGTTATTTGAAAATATCAGCGCATAAAAGAAATTTCTATCATTAATGTATATTTATCTAAAGTCAATAATAATCCATGTTTTAAATGAATCTTGAATTGTAAATTATGTAGTGTTTGGACAAACCTGGTCGCTTTCCTGGATTTGTTAAAAACTATTCAAAACATTCATTTAAGGAGTGTGGGTCCTAGTTAACTAGATTCAGAACGATCACATAAAAATCAATCTTAAACTTACCGAAAAAATGACATCTTCCTACCTTTAAATGAATTTCACAAAGCGGTAACTTCGAACTGTAGCACAGACCAAATTTCAGGCATCCCGGCGTAGTGGACATACGTCATGACTAAATGGCTGACTTCATACACGTGTTATAAATAAACCTTTACATAGCAATAGACATACGCGTTTTGCATTGATTTCAAATATCCCTCCCTAGTATAACGTCAATGTTAGTTTTAACCTAAGAGGGTCTGTGAGACAATATGGCTGTCGTCATCCACGTGGTGTACATGTGCGTAAATAAATAAACACGTGCTTTGGAAACATGCAGACAAGTGTTAATTTAAATTACAACTTAAATTCAAATGTTCCCGCTTAGCGTATATAGGAATAGCGCCGAAAACTGGATAAATTAGAAGCGCTATATATTCAACCTATTAGAAGCGCTAAATTAAAATTAAATTAAATTTCAGTTTAATTTTAAAAGATTCCGCTTAACTTATGGAGGGTGCAAGCGGCAAAATTTAAACTGGAGAGGGTTATAGCGCGAAATTTAAATTCAATTACAGTTGGCGCTGGCAAAGGGGAGGTTGTAAGCAGATTTGGTCAAAAATATGGATTTTCTGTTTATTGTATATTTTGATTGAATGAAGTATAATTTACATGTTAAAAAGTCGTTTTGTGTCATAATGGCGCATAATGCCCGTTAAAACAGAATTTTAATGCCTAGCGCTGACTGTAGGGTTTCCACTGACAGTCATCCGACGCACATTTTATGTCCCAAAGGAGATGATTCATGGCGCAAATACAACAGGGCAGTAATCAGTGGGGAAGAATACAACCACAACCCCTTACCCATGGCTGTAGCAAACATTATTAAGCCAGTTTATAGAAGTTTGGCCCATCCTGAGCTTCTTCAGAAATGTTTACATGGAAGGACTGAAAATCCGAACGAGTCTTTCCATAATGTCATTTGGACCAGAGTGCCAAAAACTGTGTTTGTGGGAAAGAAGACTCTATTAGTAGGTGTATATGATGCTGTGTTATCATTTAATGAGGGCTGCAGTGGTAGAATTCAAGTACTAAGAAATATGGGTATTGAGCCACAAACGAACATGATTGCTGCGTGCTAAGAAATTGACGAATTACGTGTGAAAAAGGCAGATACTAAATTTGAAAACAGTTCCAAAGAGGCCAGGAAGCTAAAACGATGTAAGAAAAGGGGCAGAGAAGATGAGGAGAACCCAGATGATCCTGAATATGCATCTGGAGCACATTAAGATACATTTTATCTTTAACGTAGTTTTTCTCTGATTTTGTTTTTCCTTTTTGTTCCTTTTTCTCGGGAAGTATTAAGAGTAGAGATCTGATTTTTTCCCAGCTATTACAGCCACATACATAAAGAAACGGTGGTTTTATTATGCATTTATCTTCAATAGGAAAAAGTTACTTAATTTTTTAATGAAAAAAATGATAAAAAATTGAATATTGCAAAACAAATTATAAAAAATTTGTTTACAAACATATTGTTTTTAGAAAACCAAGGTCTAAAGAAGAGATACAGATCTAAAAGTCCACCAAATTTCGTTTCAATTGATAAAATACTTTCTGAGAAAAAGGAACATGAACATCACTAATTTAACATGGCGGAGATACAGCTTACAACCTCCCCTTAAACTTAAAATTCAAATTTCCCTAGAAAATTTGATTGCGTAACAAGATTGCTACAGGCTTATGACGTCATTCGACAAAATGGCTGCCGGAGGTGGGCGTCGGGTCGGGGTGGAACAGCGTCGGGAGGTGGGGTGGCGTATGTCGACGGGGGACGGCGACGCATTTACTACTAGTGTATAATCTCTGTGATTTCTATTATTATTATTATTATTATTATTTACTTATTTATTTATTGAGAGAAAATAAAGAAATGTATGTTCGCAGTCTATTGTTCAGTTTGTATACAAGCAGATTGTTTTGTTATCTAACGTCGATGGTTTGAATTTCACAATTTTTAAAGTTTTAAGTGTTAATTTTAAAACTTTAAGTATGGTGCTTGTAATGCTAAAGAGACAAAAGTGCAGCTTTAACGACGATCTCCAGAAATAATTAAAATTTATTACAGTGGACAAGCAGTGTAGTAGTGATGGAACGAAAATGTTATGCCAACATTGCAATGTCCATTATTCCGGTGCCCTGTTTTACCAATCCTATGTCCCCTTTTTTCACTCAAGGTTATATGGTCAGCCCAATATTAAGTCAAGTTTTAAGAGCTATTAAGAAGATGGACGGGAAAATGTTCCATCATTCTGCATTTCCTTATACATCTGGATTGCCTCGCTTGGTTTCATTGTTCTGGTAAATCGTATGCTTATATTGAGCTAAGATGATAATTTATATATTCATTCTTTCTATTCATTTATTTACTAGCAAGTGCCCGCGGCTTCACCCACGATAATTAGTTCAAAAATTAAAAATTACGAGCATAATAATTAACGCATAATTACAAGAATTACAAGCGGATCTCCATAAACTACACGATTAATATAATTTTAACGAAACAGCTAAAAATCCGGCTTTGGAGTGCATTCCACGATTAAAGAGCGTCGCCTGGGAAAAACGACATCATATTTTAGTTTTCTTCCCCAGAAAACCCCTGTATAATGAGTTTCGTCCAAATTGATCAATGTTTGCCCATTTAGGTCTATATTTATTATCCATCTTCAGTTTGTGTTGAACATTTCAGATGTCAGTGGGCCTAGATATTATAAACAAATGAATGGACCAGGGTGGGCTTACAAATGAAGCGGTCGATAATTCCATGCGATATGTTGAAAAAATCGCAATGGTCTTATTTTCGAGTTATGACAACAACGAAAACCTGCCCTTGATTTGGCGATTGAAATGTAATACCGAAAACTGATGCATCGACAGTGCTAAAAATCACATTTAATGAAAGTTTTTCACTCATAACTCTCGAACGAAAGTGAAAATTAAAAATCCGGCGATTGAAATGTAATACCGAAAACTGATGCATCGACAGTGCTAAAAATCACAATGAAAGTTTTTCACTCATAACTCTCGAACGAAAGTGAAAATTAAAAATCCGGCTTCGAGGTGCATTCGGCCACCCTTCAGTCCATCTATGTTTAAAATTTCTGATCCCTGCGTGCATTTACTCGCTGGGCATCGCACCTAGACAGACAGACACTTCCTCTTATAACATTAGATTTATTGTGTTCAGGCTTTTGAACAATTGTTAATACTCGTAGCTTTCTGGATCCCAATAAGAAGGAGGGAGTAAGTTCCACTTGAACCAGTATTGCTGAGGAGCAGAGCACGTCCTAAGATGTTCTCGACACGGCATGCATTTCGGTTAAGCTAATATTTTCATTCGGTGCAGGTGATTTGCAAGACGTCATGTCATGTTGCTATCCGAAAAGCTACAACAGTTTCACTTTCGAAGTAGTTTTGGTGTAGAGTTTCTATTGCCAAGAATGCTGGCCCATTTCTTTTCACTGCTCAGTCTGGTAAATTGTCCATCCTGATAGACAGCTGAGAGGGAGCGATATATCATATATTACTTCCGTCACACAATCAAAGTTTGTTTACTCATTCCACAATGATATTTACCTTTGGGCATTATTGCTTCAACTTGTTGTGGAAATGAAGGCCGTATGGTCTTAACACTACCAGGCTAAATGTAATTATTATTACTACTATCAATATTCCATCACAACTGCCATTATTATTTTATTATTATAAGTATTATTATTATTATTATTATTATTATTATTATTATTATTATTATCCTATTTTCTCAGCTGTTTGGCTGGTGCTAGGAGTAGATGCGAGCCATAGCCAAAACATCCTCACTCTTCTACAAATTTGCGCACAATACGTGTAGTGTTCAGAATGACAGCTTTCTGCATCATTCCAAACAGATTATTATTATTATTATTATTATTATTATTATTATTATTATTATTATTATTATTATTATTTCGTTGCTTTAGAGGGAACACGTTGTATCTACTAATACGAAAAAGAAACGTTTATTCAACAGTAGTAACTGTCAGCAATCATCATATTAACTCAATAGTTAACATCATTAGATATTGTTTTATTAAGTACAAGTATGGTACTTTATGAGATTGTGTGGGGGACGGGAAAATGTCTGTCCGTCTGTCTGTCTGTCCGTGTGTCTTTACGCGCGATAACTGAAATACGCTTTACTGGATTTTCATGAAAATTGGTATACTCATTTATAACGTCTATGGGAAGAATCCTATTGATATTGGACCAAATCGGTTGACCGGTATCGAACTAATGCCCAATTTAGTGCCTATTTTAATGGTAATATATCAGAAAGGTGCGATAACTCAAATACGCTTTATCGGAGTTTCATGAAACTTGGTATAAACATTTATGACGTCCATGGAAAGAAGCCTATTGAATTTGGACCAAATCGGTTGACCGGTACCGAAATAACGAGTAATTAACAGTCACATCTATTATAATATAATCTTCGTTCTCCGACAATTCGAAGCATTTTGATTGGCTCGCAGCCAACCAATCAGAGGCCGAGCTCCTGTACCTAATGTCATAATATAAACAGTTCTGTAAATAGAAATAATAGGTGAAATTACTTATTAAGGAACATGTTTTCATTTCCAGTTTAATATAAGTATTAATTTTGTAATGGATATAACACGCTAGAATATTTAGCATGACCCACAATATGTTAAACGTAACGTAACGAATTGCCAATCGTAAATTGATATTGTTAGCCCGCCTTGATTAATTCATTTCTTCATAACGATGTCAGTGTCAGTAAATGTAAATAAAAAATTTAAAACACAACTACCCGTTGAATAATATATCATCCACTTAGTAATGTTGATGTTTACTTACTTCCAGATGAGGTAAAAACAAATTTGGCAAACTTACAGCTTTTCTCCCATAACCGATAGGAATATTCCAAAAAGCTCATATTTGCAATTTTTCCTCATCCAAAATAAACTTGCAATCTTTTTCTTGCGTATTTTGCATGGTTTTAGATGTTTTGAAAAAATAAAGGAATAGGAATACTGTTGTATATTTTTCACGAATTGTAACCCTTGACATACCAGTCGCTCTTAACAGCTGATTGAGTGCGACGATGTTGCATCTAACCTCCGGGCTGAATAAAAGATTTAAAACACAACTAGTCATTGAATATTGATAGAATATTCTGCATTCTATCGACGACTACCGATATCTACATTATATTTTAATGTGAATATTTTTCCTATTCGTTCCTGTGCAGCAATATACCTAATGTAATTCCTGACAGATAGATGTCAGATTGACTTTTTATTCATTCATAACCTAGGCTGCTTTAAACTTGAAACAAACATGTCAGCGAATCGTAAGCCTCTTGCATCATTAATATTATTACCAGCGCATTTTGTTTTACGAGTTTAACTCTGAGATCTATTACAAAAATAACTTCTTTTCTACATGGGCCTGTCATAATTGTAACTATCACTTATTAAAAAAAGCATTAGTTTACCTGAGCTTTAAAAAAATAATTTATCCTTAAATTTTCTGACACCCAAAAATTTATTTGTGGGAAGGCCAAACATATTTGTGGGGGGGGGGGGTAATTATAATTAGCGGCGCCCAATAATAACAGTCGCAAAATGATGTATCTCAGTGGTTCCCAACCTTTTGTGGCCCATCTCCCCTTTCTGGAGGTTGACTAACACCTATCGCCCCTTTTCATTTTCGCTGTATTCCTAATTTTAATTTGAAGTAAAGTGTAAATAATAAAGCAGTTTTATTATTTTAACCAATTTTATTACCAAAAATAAAAACCTCGAAAGCAGTTTTATCCGGTCACTCTTAAATAAAATAGAAAAAAATTAAAATGTACATTTTTGTACAGATTTTTTTTAAAGAACAAAGAAGTGAAATAATTAACTAAGATCACTGACGTACATTTAAAAAGCAGGAGTACGTGTTTTCATTTTAAAATTGGAATCTGGAAAAATTAAGAAAGTTGACAGTTAAAATTTGAAAAAATAAATGGAAGTTTGAAAACTTTGTTGTTGTTGTTTTATTTTACCTTTTCAATGGCTGCCTTGTGCTTGGTGGATGTTAAAGCTTGAATATCCGGCTTTATGTTCGTAAAGTTCAGGCGCAAGTCTCCTTTGAGGCAAATGCCCAACTTATTTCTTTGTTTTAAGAGGAGCTGGACAACAGAATATGTTGACGGGAACGAGATGAGAAAAGGTTCAGTTTTTCCCCACAGTTGTGGATAAGTGTCCATAAGTTCCACCCAGGCTAACTCGTAACAGCTCTGCTTGAAAATGAACAGATCTAGAAACTCCGTCTGCAAAGAGTTATCAAGCTTATCCACAGTTTCAAACGAGAATGGATCTAGAACCCAATCCGGAATTTGTAACTCGGCCAAATCTTCAAATCTCGATTCCATGTCAGTTTTTAACTGGTCAAGGTGATCAGTAAAAATTAGGATTTTGTCTTCTGGGAGTTCAGGAGTCTAATTACCTGACACTGAACACATTTTAAGGGTCGGAAACTGAATCAGCTCTTTACGGAAACTGTACAGTACTATTTTAATTTCTTCCCCTTTGAATACTCATCGTCCCCCACTTATTTATTGACCCCCTGATAACCCAAATCGCCCACTTGGGGGCCATCGCCCCCAGGTTGGGAACCACAGATGTATCTAATAAACCATATTAGATCGCACAGTAACATCAGTAGATATATTATCTTCACAAGTCTCAACTTTAAAAAATTTGAAACGGTATTCTAACGGCACTAAAGTTATAAAAAACTTAATTTTTGAGGATAGATGAAAGGACAAAATACACTATAACAAGCTTATTATTAATCCTTGAAAACTGTAATTTAATTCGGAGAAATGGCATATTCGTAGTCATTCCTCGTATAGATTGCTTTTATTAATTATTTAGAATATGGCATGATTCATTTTTTAGTTTGTAAGGACAACATGAAATTGTAAACAAA
This sequence comes from Ectobius pallidus, assembly GCA_964059195.1. NCBI lineage: Eukaryota > Metazoa > Arthropoda > Insecta > Blattodea > Ectobiidae > Ectobius > Ectobius pallidus. Next base: position 44,578,730 of record CAXKWD010000008.1, read on the forward strand.
CATGGCGTCATCTGCACCAATGAGCGCAATGCTACAAATTTGTTTTTATATTTTTTAACTTTTACTTCTTTTCTTAAATAGCAATATTATAATGTTACATTTTATTCCAAATGTTGAGAGTATGAAAGAGAATAGCGCAATGTGAAGTAGGCGTAATCACAGTATTTTCGATTCCTTTATATTAGATTGCGCAATAACTGGTATAATAAGTGCCGTTCTTCCAATTGAGATTTTTTAAAATCATTCTGACGTTAGGCAAATAAAAACCTAATAAAGAATATTCAAACATAAAGTTCATATTCATAACTCTATTCGTTAAAATTCGAAAGAAAACGGCGGTCTCATGCCATTCACCCTACAGTCTAAAAATAACTAAATTTGTGAGATTAAAATAACATCCCATTTCTAATTAAAATACAATTTCGTTAACGTTACACGAAAGGATATCGATTGCTATTACCTAACAAGGTTAGTATTGCGACAAGAACTGATTTATGGTTATTGAAATGAATGTTTGGATTTAGAATGACACTTACCTTCTAGTTGACTGCAGATGAACAGGAGACAGTGGCAAGTGAATGTCAAAAACTGCATCGTATGGATTGAGACGTTTTGACCTCGACGCTGTCGTCGTAAGCTTGTCGACTGCCGGCAAAGGATTCAACAGTCAGTTACGATGAGGAGTGGCCCGCTCGAGGATCGATACACGGTCGAGACCCCTCCCCGTACTTATTTTGGGCGCCATTTTCAGTCCAGTTAAATAGGTGCGCGTAATATAATTTTGTAATACCTTACAAACGTTACTAGACTTTTATAAAATTTATTTTATTTCATTAAGCTGCCTATTATCACATCAGTTATTTTAAAAAAGCACTAAACTAACTTTTATTCGCGTGTCGATCTAGTGTTCCCTACTTTACGTGTGTCTTGAGAAATCATCTTAAAATAAAAGTGAAAGGAGTGAAATCTAAATCAGAATGTTGAATATGTTCTTTAAAACCAATCCACAACCGAAAAACGCCAGAAATGAACCAGTTTCTGGTTGGCAGATTTATTCATAATCAGTGATGGGAAAATTACAAAAAAATAGTAATTGGGCTGAATTACAATTACTTGAGAAACATTTTACTTAATTACAATTACAAATTACTTTTTGAAAAAATAATCAGTAAAATTACAATTACAATTAAAATTACTTTACAAAATGGCAGTACCTAAAAATTCCTTCATTTTGGAGGGCACAAAAAAGTAATCAGTAAAATTACAATTACAATTACCTTATAAAATGGCAGCACCTATTTTCTTTTCTTTTTTTGGGGGGGGGGCACAAGGCCATAAACTATCGGGCAATTCAGTGCTAAAGCAGCTTGGGACGTTACCAAGTCTCAAATTATTAATGAACAAACAAACAAAACAAAAAAACATATCAACACCAATATTTCCAGACACATTCAGTAACTTTTGTTAATATTATCTCTCATTTGGATATTAGTTGCAAAACAGTAAAATGATGAAGATATAGCAAGCGAGAGTGAGAAGCAAGTTTCAAAATATACTTAATTAAGAAATGTTCTTACTGAAACATTTAACTGAAAAAAGTTATAAATGGAAAGAAATATATATTTATTTATTTTCCCACGGCTTACAATATTATACATAATCTTCAAACATCAAATAATGAAAATATACATAGTTACTCCAATGCCATTTTTAAAACGTCTGATGTTATTGCATACCGAACACCGTTCTGTCTGCGCATGATGCTTTCCGTGCGTTCCTTTTCAAACCGAATATGTAAATCGCTTCAGCTTCACTGGGGTTAAAAGGAAGGCCATGACAGTTCATGTAGCAAAATCCATAAAGTGGCATTTACAATAGTGAAACCCCCGCAACATACGTCGTAATATTGCAGTATCACAATAGATTAGATTTGATTAAAATTAGAAAAAGACGAATACCGGGATCCAGAATCCTACTATCAGAATTATATGTGAATACCACCTTGTTGTAAATCACTGGTCCTCATACAGCATACGTGAATTTTCATTGCCAGTAGCAGTATTTTCAGCAGAGCCTCTAATGCTCGCAGTCAGAGGCGTAACGAGGGTTTTTTTGGGGGGTTTGATTAAAAAAAGGAAAATTGTACAATTTTTTTAAGTCTGCTTAAAAATTACTTAATACAAGTATAATGCGTGGGAAGCTTAAAACTCGTTATTGTGCATCTTAATTTTTAAATTTTTCCGGGGGAAGACCCCCGAACCCCTCTACCCCCAGGATGTTATAACCCCCCCCCCATTTGGTCGGCCTGGTTACACCTATGCTCGCAGTGGCGGACGAAATTTGAAAAAAGGTACCCTAAGTGGTCAGTTTTATAAACTAATTCTATATGTAAGTTAATCTTTTTTAGAATTCTTTATACCTAATCAAATCCCCCCCCCCCCGAAAAAAATCTGCGTCCGCCACTGAATGCTCTGCAATTAACTTTGAAGTTGAGGTTAGTTTTGAGCTTAGTGTTATGCTGTGGAACACGTAACCTTCTTTTCAAAGAAAGGGATATAAATAAATTTTATAGGCTAAGAACAGCAATTTTCATTTCTTGAATACGTCTTGAAATAAATGGAAACCATACAGAAATCTAAATAAATGTAGTATCGCTCCCCGTAAATTGCTCTGGCTGTGGTCGCCATTGAAAAAAAAAACACAAATTCGACTTCCGCTCATCTCAGCTGATGTCGCGTTGCCACGTTTTTCCGCAGAAATGCTGACTTGCCATGTCGAATGTCGCGTCGTTGCTTAAATCGCTACAATTTCGCTGCAGCAAACTAAAATGTAAAAAAGAACGGCTGATAGTCCATGCAGCAAATCCCGTAAAGCCAGATCTGACATTGCTTCACCACTGCTGCAGCGACCATACAGCGATGCTGGAACAGCTCTAAAGCGCTTTACGTTCGCTTTAAAAAGAACGTTAAATTCACCGCCGCTGCAGCGACTGCCAAAGCAACATTGCTAAATTCTCAATTCAATACTTTTCGATTACTAAAATGTAACGATTACTCAAATGTAACAATTACAATTTTATTTTCAGAAGTAAATTACGAGTAAAAATTACATTTTTTAAAAAGTAACGATTACAAGTAAATGGGACCAAAAAAGGAATCGTTACTGTAATCCGATTACTTTTACTCAATTACTTCCCATCACTGTTCATAATATCATATAATTTGCAATTACTAGTTGTATAACTTTTTTTGTTTTGTTTTAATTTCTTTATAGTTAAAAATGAACTCAATGAATAGCTAAAAGTAAAAACAAAAATACACTGACTTAAATATATTTATTATTTCAGAATATTATATCAAGTGAGGCAATGAGAGTAGGCTATGTTAGTTTGAGAATTGTGCAGCTCTTAAATATTTTGTTATCCTGGAGACAATTAAGAGTATAATTACCGAATAGTATTTTCGGTATAAGTGCACTTTAGCTCAGTGAGAAAGGAATTTTAGGGTTGTGGTAAGAGGACTTCATCCCTCATGGACACGAAATTAATGATACAAGAATTAACTGATCTGGGATATCAGCCTGTCCAGATGTTGCCAGTTTTTCATCCTCTAACTTAAACTGCACTGCCTCTGTTCTTCCTAGATATCATACAAAATTTTATTAATTAATAACACTAGTCATGAACTCAACAGGCTCTACAAGGTTGTCATACAAGTAGAACCATCTAGGCCTAAACGTTCTATTATTAAGTGTAAAGTTGGCAAGCATATGGCAACAGTGAATATTATTGCCACCGAAATCCACTCTGTGTGAAATTTACCAACCAAAACTCAGTGGTAGGAAAATAAAAACAACTTTTTTTTCCCTCTCTGCAAAATTTAAAATAAATATGGATTTGATGCTTCTGAATCCAAATATGCCAACAGAATTGTTCTATCACATATCATTTCTTGGGGAGAGGTATTTTAAGTAACAAAAAAAAATGCTGTTTAACAAAAAATGCACATGGGTCATTCTCCAGATAAGGGCAGATTTCAATGTTAGAATTTTTTTAAAAATATTTTTTATTTTGGGTCATGTAATTTTTTTATGTAATATTTCCTTCTGCAGAGTACTACTGAGGTACTTGCCCTACTTACTGAGTGGTATTTTGCATTAAATTAACAAGGTTAGAAAATGGCGCATTCATGGAGGTGAGAAAATAGTATGAAATAGTAATTATAATAGAAGTTATATGAGAATTAGAATTAATTTACTGTATTAAATGTTATCATGAAAATGAACAATATTTATTACCATACAAATGGATTAACACACAACTTATTACTTATTTTTATCTATGTTAAAATAGATTATCACCTTAAAATCAAAACTTTAAATCAAAACATGATATATTGTCATAAACTATTAGGCTATACCAGTATCTTCTTTAAACAAAAATAAAAAATGCAGACAGTTAAATATGTCATCAATTACAACATTAATTACACCTCCATGAATAGGACTCGAGAGTAACAGTAATGGAGGTGAGGGTAACGGAGGTGAGATTTTTCTCTAATTTGTCAAACAGCTTGGGATCATTTGAGGTTAGAAAATCTCAGTTCTAGAGTTTAACTTAGCATTCCTTATTATTATAATTTGTAGCAAAAGTAAATATAAAAACATACAACTTTACCGTTGGGTGTAGGTAACGGAGGTGAGGAAGTCCAATTACCAACTCTGCATTTAGCCCTTTTACACAAACAAAACAACACTTAAAATCACACTAACAGCTTGGCTTTATATAAATGATAAGAAAACTGCCAAAAGTTGGAGTCCAAGGAAAATAGAAATATCTGTGCCATATCTGTGGAAATAATTGAACTTTTATATTGTTTCACAGAGGTGAGGTCTCACCTTGGGACAAGCATGTTTAGTGCAAAAAATTGTCTTTACAAAATGATATATTTTATTTTCAGTTATTAATGACTCATTTTTTGAGGTGTTTGTTCTTGTTACAACACTAAAATGGAATAAAAATTAAAGCCTGTTGAATTATGAAAGAATGAAAATGACAAGTCAGGCATTGGGACATGACACGGAAGTGAGATCTCACTTACTGTGCCCTAAAATGCAGAAAATTGTAACTTTTGTTTAAAAAGTGAAATATGGGATCAAATAGACCTTATTTCAATCTAACTTATCATAATAATTCATAATCCATAACTACACATTTTACACCAGAAAATCAACTGCGACATGAATCTGCCCTTTTCTGGAGAATAACCCACATAACACTTATATTCACTTTTGAGAACCTGCTATTAAGTCGCAGTATTTTAGTAATATGTGAATTAGACATCAAAGAGATTATTTTATTTCCTTTTATCTCTTGTGTTGTTCCTGTGGTGTCTCTCATATAAGAGTCCGGCAGTAGACTGCCAACATATTCTCATTCCATTTCACACTGTCTCTCTTCTCCATTTGAGGTCTGTCTTGATGGAATCTTTCCCCATGTTCATCTGAAAGTGCACAAATATTATTGGGGAAAATTCCAAGTGCAAGTGCAGGAAATGGGGTTTTAGAGACATATTGCAAACCAAAGAGCTAAATGAAAATAGTAGTTCTTCTACAATTTCCACATAACTTTCAAACTTTGTTTCCTTCAGAAACACTACACACATTTTCAAATTTATCCCAGGTCCTATTCTCAGTGGCATTCAATTTACTTTTAAAGTCAGGATCTTGAAACAGCTATCTCACCTGATTACCCGTGAAGATACCTTGCTTTATTTTGGCTTTACTTATGGGTGGAAATTCTCTTTTAAATAAGAAAATCCTTGGCCATCTTTATCTGTTTATCAAGCCAATCTGTTGAGTTTTTATTATTGAATATCTTGAAATGTCTTTCACTGATATAAATAAAAGTTCAAACATGTGATGACAATGGTACTTTATTGCAGAAACTTATATATATGTATCAATATGAATAACTGATGATTTACAGAATATCAAAGTCAACTTAATTTTCACTTTATAATAAATGGATGGTTAATATTTTACTTTACTTGCTTGGATACAATCACAATACACAAATGTCTCGTACATCACATATGACTATCATTTTCTTACTGCGGCATGTCACGTACACCATCGACAACTTTCATTCTGCAAGTCATGGTAGAGCACAGTTCACCAATCATGCAACACTAAAAATAACTTGGCACTTACAATGTCGCCAACTGCTGACTGGCAATATTAGTTGCAAACTGATTAACCTCAACACTCCTCCTTAATCTTTTTACAACAAAAATTTTCAAAGGTTTCCTTGCATAAAGGTTTTGTCAGAATGTCTGCAATTAGCAAACTGCTTTCAATAAGCTCAAGAGTAACTGTACTGCCTATATGCTGTTGAATATATTTTCTTGGAATTTCAATGTGTTTCTTGCCTTTATTTGTCTTTCCTTCATGAGAATTTTTGAGCATGTGGATTGCTGACATGTTGTCAACAAACAAAGTGATTGGCTGATCAAATTTTAGGATACCAAGTTCAAGTGATATTCGCTTGATCCAACAGACATCATCGATGACTGACACTGCGGCACGATATTCAGCTTCGGCAGTAGACGTAATCACCAATCTCTGCTTATGAGAATACCATACTAAAGGTCCACCTCTCATGACTAGTACGCCACTCGTAGACTGTCCTGTGTCTGTATCTCCTCCATAATCCGAGTCTGTGTAAGCTGCAAATGTTGTATTGCCATCAAAATAGATTCCATATTTAGTCATTCCTTTCAAGTAGACCTACTGGTAAACTTGTTTTACCATCTTCCAGTGAATCATCATTGGCTTCGTGCAGAAGCAGCTCAAGTAGTTTACAGCGAAACTAATATCTGGTCTGGTAATTGTTGTAAGGTATAGCAGACTTCCAATGGCTTCACGATAAGGGATGCTATTTGGCACAGGTTAGTCATTCACGTAGCACTCCTTCTTCGTGACTATTCCAGATTCAATTGGTGTTGACACTGGGTTGCATTGTTCTAGATTCATCTTCTCGATTATCTTCTTCGTGTACTGTGGTTGGCTCACAAAAATTCCTCCTGGTTCAATCCTCAGTTCCATGCCAAGGTACGATATCTCCTTCTGAACTGTCTTGCTGAAAATTATTTCAAATTCCTGATTGATCTTGCTCAAAAATTTGTAGATCTCTCTTTCTTCCTTTCCTGCGATCAATCCATCATCTACAAACAGTGACAACAGAATGTTCCTTTCTTTGTTGTAGTAGATATAAGGGTCATCACCTGTACTTATTAATCCTATGCTTTCAAGATATTTTGATATTCTTTCATTCCACTTCTTCGGAGCTTGTTTGAGTCCATAGATACTTTTCTGTAGTTTACACACTTTCTTAGATCCGTCATTGAATCCTTCTGGTTGGAACATGTAAATTTCCTCCTCCAGATATCCATATAGAAAAGCTGTTTTGACATTGAATGGTACCAACTTTAGCTTCTCGGATGCTGCATGACTTAAAATTAGTCTTATTGATGCATGATGAGCTACGAGGCTGAATATATCTGTGTAGTCAATTTTTCCTTTTGTTCAAATCCTCTAGCTACTAGTCTGGCTTTGAATTTTCCATTTGCTTTTTCTCGAAGTACCCACTTACATGACAATGGTTTTATTCTTTCGGGACAGTTGACTAGCTTCCAGTTTTTCATTTTCATCAATGAGCTATACTCCTCCTGCATTGCACTTCGCCATTTCTCATTTTTCAGTGCTTCCATAGTAGATATATCTTGAACTTCTTCAATTATGACAATAGTTGCACTATTTTCTTCTTCAGAATAGTCCATGACGTAATCATCGAATCTGGCAGGTTGTTTCAATTTTCTGCGATCACGTACATTACCCCTTTCTTCTATCACTGGTTCTGTTTCCTGTCTTTCTTCTGTTCTGCCTTCTCCTTCTCCTTCAAATTTTTCAGTTTCTTCTTCTTGATTTTCAGGTGAACTCATGCTGATTTCTGTACTTTTACTTTCTTTTCCTTTGTTTCCGTTGAAGATCACATTATCTGAGCTGATAACTTCCCGTGTGCTTGGTATGTACACTCTGTAGCATGGTGAGTTTATGTTGTATCCTAGGAAAACTCCTTTCTGAGATTTGCGGTTCATCTTCTTTCTCTTGTGACTTGCAATTAATACAAAACATTCACATCCAAATGCTCGTAATTTATTGATATCAATTCTGCATCCAAACCACTGTTCCCTCAGGAGTCTTTCCTTCAACGGTGCTTGTTCCAGTCTGGTTTATGGTAAATACCGCATAATTTGCTGCTTCTGCCCAAAATCTCTTGTCTAGATTGTTTGCATGTAAGTTACTGCTGAGTGAGCAACTTCAACAATAGTCCACATCTCTCTCTCAATCCTTCCATTCTGCTCTGGTGAGTGAACATTTGAGAATGTGTGTAGAACTCCCAGTGCTTCAAATAATTCATCTGTTTTGAGATTCTTTATTTCCTTTCCATTATCAGACCGAAGACTTTTTATCTTCCTTCCCAGTTGGTTTTCTACCAACTTGATATAGCTTTCTAACTTCCTTGGTGCTTCATCCTTAGTCTTCATAAAGTAGATCGTTCGGAAATGAGAGAAGTTGTCTTTGAAAAGTAGAGAATACTTTGCTCCTCCCAACAATGGTACATCCATTTCACACATATCCACGTGCACCAAGTCCAGTGGTTGTGTAGTGTTCTTTAAGTTTGTTGGATGAGAAATGCGATGTTGTTTGCCATACACACATCCTTCACATATAACTCCATTCCAGTCATCTATGTACTTAATTCCTTGCCTATTCAGAATGTCTCTCACATATTGGATATTCTGGTGTGCAAGTCTCTCATGCCACGTGCTGATGGATGTAACTAAACAGTTTTCTTCTTTCTCTCTCCTCAGCATCATTTTGTAAAGATTTCCTTCACGTTTTGCCACTGGGACGATGTGTTTACCAGCTGAAGTACTGAATTTGGATATTTCACTGTCTGCACTTTTTTATTTATTTATTTACGTCCACGTGATCATTAAAATGATATGGGACTTGGTATGTACGAAATATGTGACAGTATATACAATACATATAGGATACAAATAATACATGGGAACAGATCTAACAATATAGGTTGCACATAAATGAAATAGTTACAATGTAGATAACACATCAATTATAAAACATTCAGTGTACATTATTTTAATTAACTTATTATGTCCTCTCCAAGCATTTAAGACAATTTTAAATTGAGTATAGGTTAATATTTAAAAAATTTTCTATTTTATACATTGGATTAGATGTAAGCCAGTTTTTTAGTCTGTGTTTGAAACATTTAGAAGGTAAGTTGATGGTATTTTCTGGTAAGGCATTGAACAGTTTCACATTTCCAACTGCAATACCATCTAGTTTGGATGAATCTCCTATTACAATTGAGATGGGTTTTTCCAACTCGGTGAGATGAATAAACCACTCTCTATTTGGAGTCATGTGCTGATTGGCTCCACAATCTTGAATTCACACTTCCATCATATCTTCCTTGCGTTGCTCCTCCAGGTCTGCTGTGGTAAGTGCGATGGTTATAAATCCTCGACGTTCATGTCATTCATCTTGGCTTGCACTTTCTCCTTTGCTCTTTTCATTTCGAATATACACTCCTTTGCATAGTGTCCTTTCTTTCCACATTTGTTGTAGGGGTAAGTCTTCTTGCAGTAAGCTATGTATTTATCACATGGTTTGCCCTTGCAGTCCCTGAGAATATGTCCTTTCTTTCCACACTTGTGACAGATCACTGATTGTTTATCTTGCTTACTTTGTGATGACTGTCCTTGCCTTCGGGGATGTCTTGCTATGAGAGCATTTTGTGTGTCCTCTTGACCTTGAATTGCATCCTTGAGTCTCTCGTCTTCGAGTCTCAATCTTTCTATCATGTTTTCCACTGTCTTATCTGTTCCAGTTACATTGTCCCAGGATGTTCTGAAGTGCGCCAGTTTTGTGGGTAATATGCTCAATATTCTGGTCATGATCCAGCTTTCTTTCATGGGGTCATCATTTCTTTATAATTCTTCACCTATCATTACAACTTCCATACAGTTCTCTGCTGCTGATTTATTTTCATCATAGACAAAAGTGAAAAATTTTCTACGTAAAACTTCCAAATTTACTTCAGTCTTTATTCCATACAAACTAACTAATTTGTCTAACATTGCTTTTGATGTTTGACAACTAGCAATTTTTCTTACAATAGAGCTAGACACATTTAAGCCTATCAATGATTGAGCTTCAATGTCTTTTTGTAACCACTCTTTAACTGCTTCATCAGTGCGGGCACCTGTGGGCTTAGTTAAATCACCTGTTGCGACATCCTTTGTTCTGAGAACTAAATTTAACTTGAAACGCCATGACCAGTGATGGGAAAATTACAAAAAAATAGTAATTGGGCTGAATTACAATTACTTGAGAAACATTTTACTTAATTACAATTACAAATTACTTTTTGAAAAAGTAATCAGTAAAATTACAATTACAATTACAATTACTTTACAAGATGGCAGTACCTAAAAATTCCTTCATTTTGGAGGGCACAAAAAAATAATCAGTAAAATTACAATTACAATTACTTTATAAAATGGCAGTACCTATTTTTTTTCTTTTTGGGGGGGGGGGGCACAAGGCCATAAACTATCGGGCCATTCAGTGGTAAAGCAGCTTGGGACGTTACCAAGTCTCAAATTATTAATGAACAAACAAACAAAACAAAAAAACATATCAACACCAATATTTCCAGACACATTCAGTAACTTTAGTTAATATTACCTCTAATTTGGATATTAGTTGCAAAACAGTAAAATGATGAAGATATAGCAAGCGAGAGTGAGAAGCAAGTTTCAAAATATACTTAATTAAGAAATGTTCTTACTGAAACATTTAACTGAAAAAAGTTATAAATGGGATGAAATAGATATTTATTTATTTTCCCACGACTTACAATATTATGCATAATCTTTAAACATAAAATAATGAAAATATACATAGTTATTCCAATGCCATTTTTAAAACGTCTGATGTTATTGCATACCGAACACCGTTCTGTCTGCGCATGATGCTTTCCGTGCGTTCCTTTTCAAACCGAATCTGTAAATCGCTTCAGCTTCACTGGGGTTAAAAGGAAGGCCATGACAGTTCATGTAGCAAAATCCATAAAGTGGCATTTACAATAGTGAAACCCCCGCAACACGCGTCGTAATATTGCAGTATCACAATAGATTAGATTTGATTAAAATTAGAAAAAGATGAATACCGGGATCCAGAATCCTACTATCAGAATTATATGTGAATACCACCTTGTTGTAAATCACTGGTCCTCATACAGCATACGTGAATTTTCATTGCCAGAAGCAGTATTTTCAGCAGAGCCTCTAATGCTCGCAGTCAGAGGCGTAACGAGGGGGTTTCTGGGGGTTTGAACCCCCCATTGATTAAAAAAAGGAAAATTGTACAATTTTTTAAGTCTGCTTAAACATTACTTAATACGAGTATAATGCGTGGGAAGCTTAAAACTCGTTATTGTGCATCTTAATTTTTAAATTTTTCCGGGGGAAGACCCCCGAACCCCTGTACCCCCAGGATGTTATAACCCCCCCCCCATATGGTCGGCCTGGTTACGCCTATGCTCGCAGTGGCGGACGCAGGGGGGGTTACATCCCACCCCCCGAAATTTGAAAAAAGGTACCCTAAGTGGTCAGTTTTATAAACTAATTCTATATGTAAGTTAATCTTTTTTAGTATTCTTTATACCTAATCAAATCCTCCCCCCTAAAAAAATTCTGCGTCTGCCACTGAATGCTCTGCAATTAACTTTGAAGTTGAGGTTAGTTTGAGCTTAGTGTTATGCTGTGGAACACATAACCTTCTTTTCAAAGAAAGGGATATAAATAAATTTTATTGGCTGAGAACAGCAATTTTCATTTCTTGAATACGTCTTGAAATAAATGGAAACCATACAGAAATCTAAATAAATGTAGTATCGCTCCCCGTAAATTGCTCTGGCTGTGATCGCCATTGAAAAAAAAAATACAGAGTGGACAGTATGTTACTCTGGTCTTACACAATGGTTGTGTGGGAAAAGAAGATCTATGCCTTTTGCTGTGTCAATGATTTGGCGTGAGCAAAAGGACCACATCTCAGACTGCTATTTTTGCATGACAAAAATTTATGGGTTCTCAACAAAAAACAAATAAAAAATTGTATACACAGACTGTGACTCTGTTTGAAACCAGTGCCTCATGATTCAGAGAATCCTGTACCACTTCCCCCCAAAGATTTCACCCCTGAAAATGAACTGTCTCATGAAGAGGAGGAAGAGACAGAAAGTACTACTGATGCTGATACTTACGAAGGCGAATTAGATTCTTCTTAACCTCATTTACTAAGTCAAGATGATCTTAATGACTTTATCAGGGATTTGTCACTTACTAAACAGAAGGCTGAAATCTTAGCCTCAAGACTGAAGGAATGGAATTTATTGTAGAAGGGTACCATAGTCACACATTATCGTGACCGTAATAAGAAACTGCCTTCTTTTTATACACAAGATAATTCTGTGTGTTATTGCAATGATATAAATGCCCTCATCAAAGAATTAGGCTATGTACACCAACCCCACGAATGGAGGCTGTTCATTGACTCATCTAAATTGAGTTTAAAATGTGTTTTATTACACATTGGAAACAGTAAACCATCAATACCTTTAGCTCATGCTACAGGACTGAAGGAGACATATGAATCCATGGAGTTCCTCCTACACAACATTTAAGTGGCACATTTGTGGAGATCTAAAGGTTATATCACTTTTACTTGGTCTAAAGTTAGGCTATACTAAAAACATGTGCTTCTTGTGTTTGTGGGACAGCCGTGATGACAGAAATCATTTTAGATTCAACACTGGCCTCCAAGAATTGAACCAACTGTTGGAAAAGACAATGTGAAGCACAAGGCGCTCGTGGACCCACAGAAAGTATTTCTTCCACCCCTTCACATTAAACTTGGACTAATAAAAAACTTTGTGAAAGCTATGAAACATGATAGTGAAGTTTTTAAGTATCTAAAGGAGAAGTTTGGGAGAGTGAAAAGTGATGCGAAATTGAAGGAAGGAATCTTCATTGGACCAGAGATACGACAGTTGATGTGTGACACTAGGTTCAGAACCAAACTGAGCGCTCTTGAACTTGAAGCTTGGGACACATTCGTGCTCGTGGCAACTAGGTTTCTAGGAAATTATCGAGCTAAAAATTATGCTGAGCTAGTACATAAAATGCTTAGAGCTTATCAAAATCTAGGTTGCCGTATGTCATTAAAGTTACATTTCCTGCATTCTCACCTAGACTTTTTCCCACCAAATCTCGGGGCTGTAAGTGATGAACATGGTGAGAGGTTCCACTAGGAAATATCAACCATGGAATCCAGGTACCAGGGTCAATATGGACCGAGCATGATGGGTAATTACTGCTGGTTCCTACAGCAATCATCCACAAGCCAATATAAAAGGAAAAGTCAAGGTCTAAAGCACTTTTAAATGGGGTTTTTGGTGCTCACTTCACGTTGTAAGTCTGCATTTACATATTAAAGTATTTAAAATAACTTAACATAATAAATATAAATTTATTTCACTTGCTTAATGGGACAGGATATTTATATGAAATGTCATATTAGACTTAATAGTTACATTCTCATAACTCAAAAACCTGACGTGCTAGGAGAAATCTGACTTCAGATCTGGAATCAGCACATCAATTACCATATAAAGCACATAAAGTTTCCTCAATAGCCGACAAAAAACTTTTTTTGTAAATTAGTGAAATCGACCCCTGTGGTACCCCTTGTGTTAATACTCTACTAGTAGATTTACTTCTTTCAAGGATTAGATTATTTTTGTCTATATTGGTTATCTCAACGATTTGAGTTCTTTGGGAAAGGTAAGATTTGAACCATGAGTTAGTCAATCCCCTAATACCGTATGTGTCTAATTTTTTTAATAGGATATCATGATTTATAACGTCGTAGGCTTTAGTTAGATCAAGGAATAACCCTACTGTACTCTCTTTTTTTTCTAGTGAATTTTGAACAGTATGTAGGCCCTAACAGAGATTGAATTGCTGATTCTGCGGACCTATTCCTTCTGAAACCATGTTGTTTTTCTGTGAAAATTTCATTTTTATCGAAGAACGTAATGACTCTACTATAGCCTACTTTTCCAGAATTTTTGAAAATGACTTGCATATAATTAGCCTACTCTACAACTCATTACTATTTGCAGACGATACTACTATACTGATTAAGGGAAGTCAAAAAGATAAATATAAAGACTCTATAAAAAATGTCACCAACCAGATCATGAACTATTTCACCGATAACAACCTTATTGTGACTGTTAATAAAACTAAATCAATGTATTTCCATTCTGTCCAAAATAAAAGCTACTTGAACTTAGACATACAACTGTTTAACCAAAACATCAGGAAGGTAAGTGAAACAAAATTTTTTGGAATCTGGATCCAAAATAATCTCTGAATAGGATCACAGTTAGGAGAGGACTGTAATGATGCCATAGGAAAAGGGGCCTGCGATCCCATTTGAAAGAGAAGTTAAGAAAAAATGATTGAAGTAAAATAAAATGCTTGGAACATGAGGAGACAATGAATAAATAATAACGCAGCATAGCTCGTAGCCTGTTTAGAAAATATATATTTAGAAAAACTTTAAATGACTTAATTAAAACACCACTAATTGCACTTAAGACACTGGAAATTTCGCTCGATATTGTAAATGCTGACACTGTTGTGCGGCATTTAAAGTTTCCCATTTTCAAAACCGTGTAACACATTTATCTAAAACTTAAATAAGCTACATTGAACATTTTTAAATGGCTTACAGTCTTGGATTTGCAATTCTGGTCTTACTTTTTGAATATGATATCCTTGAGATGCCCTCCATTAACTTCAACACATTGCTGCAATCTACCTCGTACACTGGCCATTACACATTGTGTGGTGTCTTGTGTAATCTGTGCAATTTCCTGCAAATCCACGCATAATCCACATAAACCACTTCACAGTCCTAAGGTCGTGGTGTGGTGTGCCATTGCAGCACAGGGTATTATTGGCCCTTACTTCTTTGAGAGCGATAATGGTGCTTCGGTTTCTGTCAACTCTGAAAGTTACAATCACATGCTGCAAACTTTCTTCCTACCAGAATCGACACATTGTAACTTGGATATTGAGAGATTGTGGTTTCAACAGGAGGGTGTTGTAGCACATACTGCACATCTTTCAATGGACACCCTTCATGCTGGTTTCCCCAGCCGAATTCTTTCCAAATTCTTTCCCTCCAAATCTCCCGACCTTACTGCAGCAGATTTTTTTTTCTGTGGGACTATCTGAAGTCTTAAGTTTTCACTCATGCCCTCTCTGACATTAACAGTCTTAACAATGCAATTCAGCAGGAAAGTGCAAATGTTACATAAGACATCACACACCACGTAAAGGCCAGTGTACGAGGGAGATTGCATTGAAGTTAATGGAGGGCATCTCAAGGAAATCATATTCAAAAAGTAAGACCAGAATTGTAAATCCAAGACTGTAAGCCATTTAAAAATGTTAAATATAGCTTATTTGTTTGTTAAATAAATGTGTTACACGGTTTTGAAAATAGGAAACTTTAAATGCCGCACCCTGTATACATAAAAAATTGAAATCACAGTTGCTGTATTGTAAAAATGATAAACACTGTTGTGAAAACAAATTAATAAAAACAGAAAATAACACAAAGAAAATGGATATTTAAAACATGAGGACTGTTCGCACTTGTATTCTTCTGTTGACGTTTATTCTTTGGTTTAATGGAGGTGGTGTTCGCAGCGAATGTTGTTGAAGAATAAAAGGTGATCGAAGGGTCACCATGTGGAATGTAGTTGTGTGTGCTTCAATGATGATGACAAGAAGATGTAGTAATATGGTCGTAAGATGTGTACGTACTGCTGACAAAGTAGTGATATTGTCATACAGCTCACAATACTGAAGTGGTTGTACTGTGACAAATAATGTAAGATGTGTTCATACTGCTGACGAAGTAGTAATATTGTTGTACTGGTGACAATACTGAAGAGAGTGTGGTCGTCTGGTTGACGGAAAACGTGAGATGTGTTCATACTGCTGACGAAGTAGTAACATTGTCGTACTGGTGACAATACGGAAGAGAGTGTGGTCGTCTGGTTGAATAGTAATCGATAAGTGGGCATGGCTTAAACTTCTGATTGGTGGGTGACCACGCCTCCTGGCCAAATCAGAGTTAGTTATGACGTCACGTCAAGGATTGCCATAGGCAATGCGAATAAATTATTCCCTGAAGAGAACAAAGCGAATGGTTTCTATTGTTTAAGTAAGACACTTTGTGATCCGAACATAACATTGGTGCAAAGGGATTTGCTACATAGGTTAATTTGAAATATAAATTTCTGACTTCTAAAAAGAAGTTGACAGAATATTTGAGAATTAATTCGTTGGTTTGCTTTAACGCGCGTTTTGATATAATTAATGAATGCGTGAATGGAAATGTTTGCATTCATGTACTGAGAGATTTACAGTAGGGACCTATATAATGGTATACTTAAAATGTAGAATGATTAAGCAGAGGTAGCTTGACTGAATGAATTATAAACACAGCGCTGGGGCAGTGATATTTAAGAGAGATTGGTACACTGCTTGAGTAGTCACTTGTCATGAAAAGAAGTTAACAAGGAAGATAGCCAGTTTGACAAGATGTACTCAGTCAACCTCCATGCAAAGAACGCAATAAGGAAGATAAGACAGTTTGGGAATGCAGACAGCCATGTGGTTTGATGATGTATAGGAAATAATATTCGTATAAATGCTTCAAACGAAACAAAAAAACATGATATACATGAACCAGGAAATACAGTACTTGTATTTCAAGAGCAAATACAAGCATAGGGAACTCGGGTGATTAAAAGTATAGTTTAAACTTCATAACATCAATTTGTACAGCTGCCACGCCTACTATTCGCGAAATTAATTAGAGGTATGATTTAGGCGTTATGATTTATTAGTAAAAGCCCATTTGCTCGCGTGACGTAACATATTGCCCGCTCAAATTGATGTTGAGACATCAATTTGATTAATAAAGAAATGTGGAGTCACGCGTAAATATAAGAAATTATAAATGAATGAGAATGATGTGAGGGTTAGTCGAAGACTTACGACATTAATGGAATTGCTTTGGAGTTAAAGTTTGTTTGCTGTGATTAGCTTGAGACTTCTCGGAAGCATACCAACATGAGTGCGTCTTGTATGACCGGAAGCTGAAGGGGTTTGCTAAGGTTAACTTGTTGAGCAACTTCTTGGAAACATACTACCATAAATGTGAGTACAGTATGACCAGAAGCTGAGGGATATTAATTTTCCCTGCATAGACGGTCTGGGAACAACTCTCCACATCTTTTGGAGTGTAAAAGTTGATGTGTAGAAAATGTTGAATGTGATGAAACTGCACTGTGAAGCTGTCATTGAAAGGTGTGTGTTGTTGAGTGTAATGCACTGCACTGTGAAGCAGTTATGAAGAGTGTGTGTTGTTGAGTGTAATGCACTGCACTGTGAAGCAGTTATGAAGAGTGTGTTGTTGAGTGTAATGGCGATGGACAATAGTGACTGAAGTTATTTATTAACTTCAATGAAGTGACGACGATGCATGTTAATACATAACGCATTTGTAGGTTACCTTATTGTATAATGTAGGAGTGTAGAATTTATACATAACCTGTTTGGAGGTTATGTGGTGAGCGTGTGCCAGTGCTATGCGATGAAGTTGTCTTATAAGCTCAGGCACACTTGGAAATGCTATGAACACCTTTAAAGCAAATAATGACAACAAATAATGACGCAGCCAGTCTCTGAGTGAGACGGAAGCCAATCGCTTGGATTGCATCGACATGATCGGCAGCTTGTCCTATACTGTCGTTGGCATTGAATACCGCGAGTTACTTCTAGTTTCCATTCGTATGGCGTCTGAATTGAGTTGTATATTAACGTCGATGAATAATAGCTTGTGAATGCTATGAACACCTTTAAAACAAATAATGACGCAGCCAGTCTCGTGTGAGACGGAAGCCAATCGCTTGGATTGCATCGAGATGGACGGCAGAATCCTGACCCACTCGTCGTTGGCAGTGAATACCGTGAGTTGCTTTCTAGTTTCCATTCGTATGGCGTCTGAATTAAATTGAATAATAACGTCGATGAATGGTTTCTAACAAAATGAAAATTTCAGAGCGCGTGAAGCTAAGTGTTAACTCCACGAAGACGAAGCTAGTCCGCCTGAGTGACGGTAGCCAATCGCATGGGATTGCATCGAGTGAACGGCAGAATCCTGACCAACTCGTCATTGGCAGTGAATACCGTGAGTTGCTTTCTAGTTTACACTCGTATGGCGCCATGAGAATTTAGGAGCATGTGAAGCTAGTGTTAACTCCACAGAGACGTAGCTAGATCCTAAGAAAGACCGTAGCCAATCGCATGGGATTGAATGGAATGAACAGCAGACGTTTGCATTCCATCACGTCTCACTGAATTGTGTAACAAATTGAATTAAATGTGTGGTAGAAACCAGTATTGGTGTTCGTATGCAAAAACAATGCGTGTGTGTTCACATTTAAAAATAATGTAGTAATGTGGGCGTTCACGTGTGGAAGTCATGTAGTTGTTTACATGTGGAGAGTAATGTAGTGCTGTGAGCATTCACATGTGTGTATTCACGTGTGAGGTCATGCAATTGTTTACATGTAGGGAATAATGTAGTGCTGTGAGCATTCACATGTGTGTGTGTTCACATGTGAGGTCATGTATTTGTTTACATGTAGAGAATAATGTAGTGCTGTGAGCATTTACATGTGTGTGTGTTCACATGTGAGAGATCATGTAACTGTTTACATGTGGAGAATGAGTGTGTTCACATGTGTGGATGTTCACATGTGGAAAATAATGTGGTTACAAGGTAATAATTGTTAATTCGTAACAATGATTGTTGGATCGCCATTTTGAATGCAATATAATGTGTGGACAAACAAATTTTCATGCTGCCCAGTGTTTGAAATATTATGTGAGTAATGTGAGATTAACAATGATATGTCAAGTTGTGCGCGTTACCTGCATAAGGCATAATTCGCTTGTAGTGAATTATAATGTATCAAGTTGCCCGCATTGCTCGCGTGCATTGATTATGTGAGATTGATAATGCTTGCCCAGCGTTTGGGACTACAAAGGAATAATTCATTTGAGAATAATAATGTGTAAAGTTGCCCAGCGTTTTTTTGAACGGAATAATGAGAGAATAATAATATATTGAGTTGCATGCCTTTCGAATAAAGTAGACTGGAGTCTAGCAAATTATTTCACTCGTCGTGAAATTGTGTGAGAAAAATAACAATGTGTTGTGTTAATTTGCCCGCGTGGGGGAGTAAGAAAGGCAGCTAAGGTGTGATGTCACAAGTATTAGTGTAACTTGTGTGTAGATGTATTGGTGACAAAGTTTAGGCAACCTTAACCTAACAAATTATATCACAAAAAAACTCAAACTGGCTAAGTGACTGCCAGGAGTTAAGTAGCACAAAATAAAATAAAAATCACTGCTGACACTTATTCACTGCGAAGCACTTACAGGCTAACGAGCTCTACTGCCAGGCAGAAAATATTTAAGTGAACACTGCACTAATAATAAAGGCACTATGCACTAGAACACTTGTAGGACGGAGGACGGCTTGTCGGCCAAAAATGATGAATTAACTGTGCTGATAAAATGCTGATAATATGTGCTTACATGCTGATAAATCCGGTCCGGAGTCGACCAAAGAATATGATCGCAGTTAGGAGGGGACTGTAATGAACACCATAGGATTAGGGGTGCTGCGATCCCATTCACGAAAAAATGAAAGATGCATAAAAATGAAAAAAAAACACAAACAATGCCTGGATTGATAAGGGAACAAATAAATAAAACATAGCATAGCTCGTAGCCTGTATAAAAAATTATATTTAGAAAAACTTTAAATGACTGAATTAAAACACCACTCATTGCACTGAAGACACTGGAAATTTCGCTCGATATTGTAAATGCTGACACTGATGTTAATTATATGTTTATACAAAGAATTGAAATCACAGTTGCTGTATTGTAAAAATGATAAACATTGTTGTGAAAACAAATTAATAAAAACAGAAAATAACACAAAGAAAATGGATATTTAAAACATGAGCACGGTTCGCACTTGTATTCTTCTGTTGACGTTTATTCTTTGATTTAATGGAGGTGGTGTTCGCAGCGAATATTGTTAAAGAATAAAAGGTGATTAAAGGGTCACCATGTGGAATGTAGTTGTGTGTGCTTCAATGATGATGACAAGAAGATGTAGTAATATGGTCGTAAGATGTGTACGTACTGCTGACAAAGTAGTGATATTGTCATACTGCTGACAATACTGAAGTGGTTGTACTGTGACAAATAATGTAATATGTGTTCGTACTGCTGACGAAGTAGTAATATTGTCGTACTGGTGGCAATACTGAAGAGAGTGTGGTCGTCTGGTTGACGGATCACGTGAGATGTGTTCATACTGCTGACGAAGTAGTAATATTGTCGTACTGGTGACAGTACTGAAGAGATTGTGTTCGTCTTATTGTCGGATCACGTGAGATGTGTTCGCACTGCTGCCGAAGTAGTAATATTGTCGTACTGCTGACGAATAATGTGAGGTGTTCGTACTGCTGACGATACTGAAAAGAAGTCGTTCGTACTTTGAGTTTGGCGGTCAAAGATTGTGTTGATAGTAGAAACCGCAGTGTGTTGATGAATAATCACGTGGTAAGAAACAATATGGCTGCGTGCGCAGTATTGGAGAACCGCGTGGTCAGAACAATGGTTGCCCGCCAATTGGCTCAACGGCCGATTGACGGGCGACGATGTGATTAGAATCACCGACCGAACTGGACTGGGGGTTAAGGGAGGCGGGACTTAGCTTATATTGTAATCGATAAGTGGGCATGGCTTAAACTTCTGATTGGTGGGTGACCACGCCTCCTGGCTAATCAGAGTTAGTTATGACGTCACGTTAAGGATTGCCATAGGCAATGCGAATAAATTATTCCCTGAAGAGAACTAAGCGAATGGTTTCTATTGTTTAAGTAAGACACTTTGTGATCCGAACATAACATTGGAACAAAAGGATTTGCTACATAGGTTAATTTGAAATATAAATTTCTGACTTCTAAAAAGAAGTTGACAGAATATTTGAGAATTAATTCGTTGGTTTGCTTTAACGCGCGTTTTGATATAATTAATGAATGCGTGAATGGAAATGTTTGCATTCATGTACTGAGAGATTTACAGTAGGGACCTATATAATGGTATACTTAAAATGTAGAATGATTAAGCAGAAGTAGCTTGACTGAATGAATTATAAACACAGCGCTGGGGCAGTGATATTTAAGAGAGGTTGGTACACTGCTTGAGTAGTCACTTGTCATGCAAAGAAGTTAACAAGGAAGATAGCCAGTTTGACAAGATGTACTCAGTCAACCTCCATGCAAAGAACGCAATAAAGAAGATAAGACAGTTTGGGAATGCTGACAGCCATGTGGTTTGATGATATATAGGAAATAATATTCGTATAAATGCTTCAAACGAAACAAAAAACATGATATACATGAATCAGGAAGTACAGTCTTTGTATTTCAAGAGTAAATACAAGCATAGGGAACTCGGGTGATTAAAAGTATAGTTTAAACTTCATAACCTCAATTTTTACAGCTGCCACGCCTACTATTCGCGAAATTAATTAGAGGTATGATTTAGGCCTTATGATTTATTAGTAAAAGCCCATTTGCTCGCGTGACGTAACAATCTCAAATGCGAGACAGAACAGATAGGTAAAAAACTAAAAACAGCATGTTATATCGTAAGAGTTCTAGCTAATGTTACCAGAATTAACATGGTTAAAACTGTGTACTTCGCCTATGTTCACTCCGTATTCAGATTTGGCATAGCCTTTTCGGGCAATTCCTCTTCCAGCATAAATTGCTTCGACACAAAAAAAGATTATCCAGCTAATAATAGATGTCACTCAGTGAATGCCATGTATGCCTCTGTTAAAAAAATCTGGGGATTCTTCCCTTACCATGCATCTATATTTTCGAAACCATAATGTTGTTATTGAAAACGCTAAACGAAAATAACTCCGTTGCTACTAGAAATAAACTTCTGCACGATCAAGATACCAGATAAATCCAGATCTACATATCCCTCAAGTTAACACCAGCCTATGTCAAAAGGGCACCTTAAATTAAGGAATTAAATTATATAACATGCTTCCCTTGACCATTAAATCCATAGAAAATTCTATTAAATGTAATGCATTCCTCAAGGTATTTCCTTCCATGTAAACACTCAACTAAGTTTAATATGGTATTATGTTTTAAATGTACAATACTCTTAGTACAGTGCTGTTGTAGTTTTGTTGTTTGTAGTTTTAGTATATTCTTAGCATTAGTTATTTGACTGGTCCCATAAAGTTTACATTAACCCAAACATCATAAAACTTGTTTGAAGAAAGATCTAGCCATCCCATTGACACTATTTTATTTTACTTACAGGGAAGGGTTTTTTAATTATGTAATATGCAGTGTTTTAGTAGTTCATTACAGACATAAAATATCAAAATGTTCTACAATCAAGTTAGCCAAGGTCCTCAGAAAGAGGAAGTAAGTTACACAGTGCATGAAGAAATCCACGTAATCTCAGCTGATGGGATTTGTAAATAAGTTAAAAACTGCTGTCATGCTTTATTAGGAAAGATCTAATAGCCTATAATGAGGTTTCTGAAATGTTAGATATCTATTAGATTACATTAATTCATTGATAAGTATTTCTAAAACGTCAGATGATAAAATGATATAGATTGCACAT
This sequence comes from Ectobius pallidus, assembly GCA_964059195.1. Lineage (NCBI taxonomy): Eukaryota > Metazoa > Arthropoda > Insecta > Blattodea > Ectobiidae > Ectobius > Ectobius pallidus. Next base: position 44,601,779 of record CAXKWD010000008.1, read on the forward strand.
AGGCATATTTTGTCTATTGGCTAAATTTTTTTTAATAGTTGTGTCTTATAGGCTTCCCTATGTAGATATATGAGCTTTCATGAACAACAGATTATTGTCTCTGTTGGACATTACATGAGAATATTATAGGAGAAAAATATATTCCTCCGACACTGGGACTTGAAGCCAGGACTTTTGGCTATTCATGCCAATGCTCTACCAACTGAGCTAAGCCGGAGTTCAATTCACAGCGCGAGATGGAACCTCTCTCCTATGACTGATTGCCCTAATGGTATACCTCACAGTCAGACAAGTTATGTCTATGTAGTACTGTGAGGCACACTAATTAGTGATTTTTGTGACCAGGCTCCCACTGTTATTGTACAGTTAACATTAAAGATAGATGTATAAGCTTTCATGAACCATGGTCCACGGTTATTGTACAGTTAACATTCAAGATAGATATATAAGCTTTCATGAACCATGAACCATGGTTCATGAAAGCTTATACATCTATCTTGAATGTTAACTGTACACTTACAGTGGGAGCCCGGTCACAAAAATCACTAATTAGTGTGCCTCACAGTACTGCATATGACATAACTTGTCTGTCTGTGAGGTAGACCATTAGGGCAATCAGTCATAGGAGAGAGGTTCCATCTGGCGCTGTGAATTGAACTCCGGCTTAACTCAGTTGGTAGAGCATTGGCGTGAATAGCCAAAGGTCCTAGGTTCAAGTCCCAGTGTAGGAGGATTTTTTCTCCTATAATATTCTCTTCCCTATTGTGTTTTACCACAAATGAATACCCTAAAATCTCCAGATTTTTAGAGAGAAGACAGAAGGTGAAGAGTGTTTGTTTCTTGATTTTGTTACAGCTATGATGATCTGGCAGGTATCGTTGGTGAGTTTTGGTCTTCTTTATTCATGTCCAGTGTGCTGTGATGTTATCTAAAATGAAGATGCAATTTTGGCAATAACTATATTATGCCATCATCAGTTCCTGTTAGAATTAAAATTAACGTAAGAGGTGAACTAGGAAAATATCACGTATTTAAAAATTATACGTAAAAAGGTACTCCTGTCCATCTGTCGCCCACCAACCTTGACACATGGCCTACCCATCTCCATTTAGTGCTTGCTGCTAGGTGAGCGATATCTGTCATTTTTGCTGATTGGAGTAATGTAACATTGGGGATTATGTCTTTCAATGGTGTGCCTAGTACTTTTCTCAACATCTTCCTTTGGCATACTTGTGGCAACTTTTTCTGTGTCAATGTCAGCACCTATGTTTGAAAACCATAGTGTATTACCGGGTAGATGCAGGATTGTAGAGCTTCTATTTTTAGTGTTTTGCTGAATTTTTTCTATCCATAAGCACAAATTTGAGGGACCAGAAAGCTCTCCATGTCTGTGTGATTTGTCTGTGTACCTCTCTCTTCATGCCGTTATCAAAGGATATTATTTGGCCTAGGTATATGTACTCATTTACATATGGTATTCGTGTACCCTCAATTGTGATCGGGGTTTTCGGGGCCATTGGTCATCACTTTTGTTTCAGTCATGTTCTTGGAGAGGCCCACTGATTTACTTCTTGCGTTTAGTTTCTGAAGCATCGATTGCAATTCTTTTGGTGATTTCCCGAATATAACTACATCATCTGAGAATTGCAGGTTAGTCAGTCTTTTTCCGTCCAGGTTTATACCATATCTTGTGTTCCATCTGACGTTTCTGAAAACATCCTCTAAGACAGGAGTACCATGTGGGACCCCAGACAAGGAAGAAGGCTGCATGGCAGACCAAAAAGGGGACCTCTTCAAGGATCAAGTGGGCCAACAATGGACCAGGGTAGCCAAAAGAAGAAATGAGTGGAAAGAACTGGGGACAAAACCTGTATAATACACAAGACTAAGTGCTAAAGTTCAAGTGTACATGACACTCAAAATGACAAACAACTTCAATAGCGCGGAGTAGCTCGCCGTGCTAGATAATAGGAGCTAAATTCTTCTTAGGAGGCCTTTGCTCTACATGGGACACGATAGGCTTATTTTATTTATTTTATAAAATGGTACTAACGTTCTTTCGTGTTGACATGGAACTTGTGAGAAGTAACTATAGAGTAACTGTTAGTGGTAAGATATATGGGTATTTAAGGAGGGTGGGTTTGTTTGTAAATGATTTGGAATAGTGGATTGTAGTCAATTGGATTTTCATTTATTATTACATGCTTGCGTTTATATATTTTAAGTTGTTCAAGTGTGTTTAGCCTGTCCTTTGTTTTGTCTATATGATTTCCATAGTATTCTCAATGTCGTTAAGATGATGTTTTTCTTTGATTAGGTGTTTGGCATAGGCCGATAAGTTTTTTGTACGTTCACGAAATCTAGATTTGAACTTATTTTGGTCTATTTATACCTTATTACAATTTGTGTATTTCAATTTATAAACTCATTGAATTTATCGTTAGTGGGCCTATTGTTGTCTGTATTGTGTAGGATATCCTTCAGTTTATTGATGGTTTTAAATGCTATTTTTAAGTTATTATCTTGTAAGTGTTTTGTTATTTTATGTACTGTTTGTCTGTGTAGTTGAAAGTAACAAATTTTGTGTTGACATTTTTGTCATGTTTTATAGGGGTTAACGTAATGCTAACTTATTGTGTTTTTTATTGTATAAGTTCTTTTTTTTAGTAGTTTGAGGACGGTATTCTTCTTGTAAACATTGTTGGTTGCAATTTGTATTATTGTGTTTAATTCCTTGTTATATTGTTGTTTCTTCATCGGAATATTAAGAAGTCTATGAATTACGCTGTTGAATGCAGCCATTTTTAGTGCTTAAGGGTGATTGGAACTATTGTTAATTACTGCGTCAGTGAAAGGTGGTTTTCTGTAAGTGCTGAAATTAATCTTGTTGGAATATAGTAGTTTATATTTCTGTGTGACGTAAGTGGGGGGTCCGTGGGGGGTCCGTGGGGGGTCCGTGGGGGGTCGGTGGGGGGTTGGGATGATGACGTCATGAAAGGCTTATGACCCTTTTTTATTTTTATTTTTATTTTTTATTTTTTTTTATTAGATAAGCCCTAATGCATTGGCTCTTCCGGTCAAGATAAGACCACCTGGTCCATTACGCCTCAATGGTCAAGATAAGACCCAGCTGCGCACCCGGTCAACCGCATCCTTCATGGATGGGGTTAAGACCTTTTGGCTATTAAGTCGCGCATCCGGTTAAGATATGGTCCATTGCTTTCAAGCATTTGTATCCATACAATGATAAGTCCGACATGGTTGGATGGGAGGGGTTAAGACCTTTTAGCGCGGAGGTGGTCAAGCGCTGTGGTTACCCCACTTCCGGTCAAGATAAGATCCATTATACGTAATTATAAGGGGTTACTTTAACCCCGACTCGCATGAGGAGGTCCTACACTGTGTGTTCATTCAAGTCGAGACATGTTTCGGCGGTAAGTTTAAAAAATAACGGTTATTATGCGCGCCATTACTAAACCACACCCTAGGCAGACATTATATCTTATTCTTACAACGCATGCGCACAAACTGTTTTTACGGTTCGTTTAAAAAAAGAGTACCTTAGCGCCAGGTGTTCTGGTGGGTACATCCCCAACTAACACTTTTTGGTCATCAATTAAAATTTGGTTTTTTTGTTTGTTTTATTTTATCATTGAGTATATTTTATAACATATTTCGCTATTACCATTTTTAAATATGATTTTACATTTACTATATTTACGAGAAATCGATACCATGATTAATTTTATCGATTGATCGATATTTTATTCCATCCGAGTCAGATTGACCGAGAGGACTAAGTTCTAGTCCCCCAAAGGTTCACATCCCATTTGGATGTATGTAGGCATCTGACATTTTTTAAATTTAATATTTATCCTGACCAAATCTAAAAATATCACATCTCATCGTAGTTTATTTAATTACCATCAGATGGTGATATTATACAAGGAACATTTAAACAGTAAAAACTAAGAGAAAATCGTGTGTAATCTTTAGAAAAATCACATTTAAATTTTATTCACTACCATTTAATCCTGTTTTCATATAGCACACGTCATGTATGGATTTATTTTATTTGAAACTAGCTTAAAAGACCCGGCATCGCCCGGGTTTTGTATTTTATTTTATTTGAAATCTACTTATGAAGGACTTTCGATTTTGAATCTCTAGGTCCTTATATAAGCAATTACAATTTGAAATAGGAAGAACGACTTATTACACTCAAACTATTCCCTCAGAAAACGCTAGATATAACTTTTTATGGTGAAATAAAAAGAAACATAAATTACATAAGATTGTACCGACTTGGCGGAAAATTTTATTTCTTATTCTCATGCTACCATACAAACGTTTCGGGGTTGAGAACTGCAATATCACTTTCATACTTTCCTCCCCTAAAACCCGGAACATAATATACCGCGAGCATAGGACTCAAAATGTTACATCCCGTGCTTAAGAACTATGAAAAATCTCAACTAATACATAGTCTACAGCTATGGATAACACATAAGCGGAAAGGATTATTTACAGACTTCTGATATAGCATACTCACTGGCACACACTTAAGCTGTTCCTACAATACGGCATCTTATTCTACATCAAAATGTGAAGTGAGAAAATATTTCTTATGTCGATGGTAGAGAAAGGTATGTGGCTACATCACATTGTGCTTTATTTCCATGTATTACATCGATAGCATCAAACTTCGTTAAAGTCCAATATTATGTAACATCCAAAACCCCATATGAACAGTGTAAACAATAACTGTTGTCCTGACAACTGAATGGGATTTCATTTTTAGTATAATATTCTCACAAATTATATAATTTTCAAGGGAAGGAGTGATTTTCTTCAATTTTAATGTTACTTCCCGGGCTTAACCAAGTATGTGTGCAAATTTTCGTGTAAATTGGTAAAGAAATGTAGATTTGTCATACATTCGAGTTTACATAAGTTATTCGAAATTAATATCGGACTATGGTAATCAATTAGCTAATTACCGCAAACAATTCTATTTCTGAAGTTACTTTTATAACAGATGTCACACACAGTGAATTCTACATTAGCGAACACCTGTGTGTAATTGTTTCCTGCCCGCCCGCATGTATTCACAAACGCATGTATAACATGAGTGTTTAAAGTGTTATGATTTTTTTTCTTCCATTCAATCAACAACCTTGCTCCGGTTAGTCATTCTATAATTAAATTAAATGTTCCCTTTTACAAACAATGGACGCCCACAGGGTTCCAGGAGGTTGAGGCTCCCAGATTTTGGACATTCGTAACATGAAGGTGGTGAGGTTGTCAGCCTTACGCACCGGCCGCCTTTATCCCCACGATTGCTCCTGGTACTCATTTCTGTTCAAGCCTGAGTTGACCCCAGAGACATAGTACCACCAGAAGGATTAGGCAGGAATCGATCCCATAATATTCAGGTTTAAAATGCAACTCATTCTATAAATATTTTTTATTCTACCACAAATTATAACATTAAGTCCTTCATTATTATGCAAGTTTCCATTTGCAATCAAATTTAACCGTGAAATAACACAAATTTCGTAAATAAAAACATTTTGAAAAATAATATCGAAGAACCTCGGTTCCAGTAAGGGTAACCAACAGTCTTTTTAACTAACTATAGTTATTTTACCATAATTCATACTTCTTGCTGTATGTATTATAATATTGCAATGGTTGGTAACATTTTTTGTGATCAACCAGAAAACTGAAACATAATCTCATAAATCGATAATATTTTGGGATTCGTCTTATAGGACAGATAGAACTCCGCGGCGCTACATCCCTGAAGGGACAAGGCATACCAACAGTCCGCTATGTTATTTACCATAGCCAGATAGTAGGAATGGAGCCATGTAACAAGCATGCCGACACCCATAGCTGTTAATGGTGGTTTCCATGACCATAGGATAGATAGACTATACAGTAAAACTATAAATCTTTAACGAAAATTTATATCTCGTCTTAGCTGAAAGTCGTCTTATAGAAATATACGGCATTCATCAAACTTAAGCATTTTACAAAATAATTTTTATTGTTATAATGTTTAATGTATAACTGTAACCGTGACTTATATAATTCAGATTAATGGATAATATTGCTTCTATATTATACTTAGTTTTTATTTATTTATTTTATTATTATTATTATTATTATTATTATTATTATTTCATGGTAAAAACATTGAACATAAAGATCATGTCTGATGCTTTTGCGGTCTAGACACTTGATAGTTTTATGAAAATGTAATAAATAAAATTTAATTATCTCTTGTTCTCAATGCTAACCTTTATCAAGTATATGCTAGAGTGTTTATATAAAATATTTTTACACCATTAATTAAATTTCGTAGACAGAGCTTATAAGGTGGATGGTACATTCTTTGCATTATTTAAAAAAAAACCCGAGACTAAACAAACAATACGTTACTATATTATTATATAAGTTACCGTTGTCTAGTGATCCACATCCGGATTCATAGTACAAAAAAGTTCATATAGTACGATACTCACCCCACACACATAAACATACTGCATACTACCTATTCTTTCTTCATTATATACATTTTCCCTAAATAGCGATACATCGGGTATACTCGGAGATTCTCGTTTCCCATCGTTCTTGCAATGCAATGAACAAATATTTCAATTTGAACCACAAACTACCAATGTAAATTACTTAGAGTCAATTAAATTAGCGGGCGAAGCCGCGGGATGTATTACGAACAAACCACCTCTGAAGTTGACAAATAAAATTCATCTACCCACAAACAGTTGAGAATCGATACAGTATTACATATGAGTAATAGAATCAAGAAAGCAGTGGTATTTATCAATGTCCTACTACATAACCGAATCTGAGACCGTGGAATTTTAGCTTTTTCATTAATTATTATTGTTTTAAATATTATTATACTCTTAACTTTTCAATTAATGATCGAGGTGAAACCGCGGACACCTGCTACTTATTAACAATTTCATCATGTTCCACTTATACTTTCACAATACATACTTATTGTTGATGTGATAGTAAATATTCATTTCATCACGCATTTAACGCTAGAAAAGACTCCAATACGATACTTGTAAAAATCAAATGCATTTTATTAAAAATACACCTTTGTAAAATTACGACTATGTTATAATTTCACTTCAAAACGCATTTATCACGCTTATGACAATTTCGGTGTAAAATTCCTACATAAAAATAAAGTTACACATCATATTTTTCAATCCTATGACTAAAACGGTGTAATACTAACAAAAACACCTATGTATTTCTTGTAGAACGCATACTTATAACAAGAAGCAATACCAAGACACAAACCTAAAATATCAATATCTGTAACAAGACTAATCCTTTAGGACCAAGACCACACCAAGACCAAACCTAAAATAACTGGATGAGGAGGATCAATCAACTGAAATATACAAAAAGTAATATTCATATGTAATTTATACTTATATTTTTATTTCATGTATATACGGCTTTTAATATAATATTGTGTTACAATAAAAAATTAATCAAATATTTTTAATGTTAACGCAAGAATTCTTAAGTGTTTGCAAACCCGAGACACGTCACATATTCCTGTCTCCCACATTATTTGATATATTCTCGGTTCTTCAATTTGGATATGATTTCTTGTATCTCGTTCCCTGCTTCAGACAAAAGCAGCAGCAAACGTAATCTATCAATGTCTGCGTTGGGATCATAATCTAATTTGTGTTTCGTATATAAGTCCTCCCGCACGGCAATACTGTGCGATGAACCCTCATCGGATGAGTCTGAATATCGCTCTTCCGGAAATGAGTCTGAACATTGGTCCCCATCTTCTTCTTCTTCTTTACCCTCCTCTTCCGAAAATAATTTTTTAATGATGTGAGGATATTTTTGACCATTGACTCTACGTATGTTTTCGCTCTCTTCATAATTTTCTTTGTGAGCACTAGTCTTCTCCAAAATCTCCTTATACATGGTTAAGTCATAACGGTTGTATAAATCTTTATTTGGTTTACTTTTCGTTAGTAGTTCAAGCAGTCCAGGACGGACGATATACCTCTCGTTACCAATATAAATGTTATCGTTTTTAATGGTGACGGGCGATTTACCAATGGTGAATACCTGCCTATCAGGATTCCATTTTATTCCGTAAACATCATCATTTCTCGGTTTAAGCTGAACGAGTTTCTGGATGTAAGGTGCAGATACTCGCCCGTAGAAATTTTCTAGCATATAGTTATAATGCTTCTGTGGAATTTGATCGGAGGGCTTATATGATCCATATTTCATTTCTGGATCCTGTGATTCATGCTGATTTTTGTCTTTATTCAAGTTCACGATTTCTTCCAAGGGGTAGGTTATCGGATTTACAATATCGCTAATCTCTTGTTTCGACTGAAGCTCGGGTTTTCTTAATGTTAAATATTTTTCTCGTATAGAATTGTCATATATCACATTGTCTGACAATATATGTTTATCTTGTACTCGTGGGAAAAGTTTCTGTGATTCATCCTTATGAATCATTATCAGATGCCTCTTCAGACCGGAAGTATTAAGATTTTTCATTTTTAATTCGACTTTCTTATGCTTCGATCTTTCGCATAGTTTGCATAGACCGTAAGGTTCCCCACTACCATGAACTATCTCGAAAAATTCATTATATTTACTGTTTGTCTTCCCCAACATCAGTTCCGATTGGAAGGATACTGCACTCTCACTACTTTGACCCATGTTCTCACCACTCATTTCGTAACTTTACCTCCACAGCTTCAATGTTGATCATCAACTAACTGTATTTACCACACATCAAGTCTTTATTAAGTAAAAATGTCGTAGTATCCAAAAAGGTCAAACCTCAGGTTTTAAACAAGATATCACATCATTTTGGAGTCTTACAGGTTATTTCTCATATGAATGGTCTTTATCTCGATCTGAATATCGTTATCTCGATCTCAATCGCGCTATCTAGGTGTAGATGTTGACGTTGGTCTTGGTCTCGGTATCGGTATTGGTCTTATGTATTTACCATACATCATCTCTTTATTGCTGAAACTCGTAACGTCTAACAATGTAGGTGTAGTCTTGTAATAGGAGTGATTTTCCATAGTCCAGACTAGTTCTACCTAGAAAAAGTCAGTCCAGATCCTATTTCTTGTTCTTGATCTTGATCTTGTTCTTGTTCTTGATCTTGTTCTTGTTCTATATCTTGTTCTTGTTCATGTCCTTGATCTTGTTCTTGTTCTATTTCTTGATCTTGTTCTATTTCTTGTTCTTGATCTTGTTCTTGTTCTATTTCTTGGTCTTGTTCTATTTCTTGTTCTTGTTCATGTCCTTGTCCTATTTCTTGTTCTATTTCTTGTTCTTGTTCTATTTCTTGATCTTGTTCTATTTCTTGTTCTTGTTCATGTCCTTGTTCTATTTCTTGTTCTTGTTCATGTCCTTGTCCTATTTCTTGTTCTTGATCTTGATCTTGTTCTATTTCTTGTTCTTGTTCATGTCCTTGTCCTATTTCTTGTTCTTGATCTTGTTCTTGTTCATGTCCTTGTCCTATTTCTTGTTCTTGATCTTGTTCTTGTTCTATTTCTTGTTCTTGTTCATGTCCTTGATCTTGTTCTTGTTCTATTTCTTGTTCTTGTTCATGTCCTTGATCTTGTTCATGTCCTTGCCTATTTATTGTTCTTGTTCATGTCCTTGCCTATTTCTTGTTCTTGATCTTGTTCTATTTCTTGATCTTGTTCTATTTCTTGTTCTTGTTCTTGTTCTTGATCTTGTTCTTGTTCTATTTCTTGTTCTTGTTCATGTCCTTGTCCTATTTCTTGTTCTTGTTCTTGATCTTGTTCTATTTCTTGATCTTGTTCTATTTCTTGTTCTTGTTCATGTCCTTGTAGGATCTGGACTGACTTTTTCTAGGTAGAACTAGTCTGGACTATGGAAAATCACTCCTATTACAAGACTACACCTACATTGTTAGACGTTACGAGTTTCAGCAATAAAGAGATGATGTATGGTAAATACATAAGACCAATACCGATACCGAGACCAAGACCAACGTCAACATCTACACCTAGATAGCGCGATTGAGATCGAGATAACGATATTCAGATCGAGATAAAGACCATTCATATGAGAAATAACCTGTAAGACTCCAAAATGATGTGATATCTTGTTTAAAACCTGAGGTTTGACCTTTTTGGATACTACGACATTTTTACTTAATAAAGACTTGATGTGTGGTAAATACAGTTAGTTGATGATCAACATTGAAGCTGTGGAGGTAAAGTTACGAAATGAGTGGTGAGAACATGGGTCAAAGTAGTGAGAGTGCAGTATCCTTCCAATCGGAACTGATGTTGGGGAAGACAAACAGTAAATATAATGAATTTTTCGAGATAGTTCATGGTAGTGGGGAACCTTACGGTCTATGCAAACTATGCGAAAGATCGAAGCATAAGAAAGTCGAATTAAAAATGAAAAATCTTAATACTTCCGGTCTGAAGAGGCATCTGATAATGATTCATAAGGATGAATCACAGAAACTTTTCCCACGAGTACAAGATAAACATATATTGTCAGACAATGTGATATATGACAATTCTATACGAGAAAAATATTTAACATTAAGAAAACCCGAGCTTCAGTCGAAACAAGAGATTAGCGATATTGTAAATCCGATAACCTACCCCTTGGAAGAAATCGTGAACTTGAATAAAGACAAAAATCAGCATGAATCACAGGATCCAGAAATGAAATATGGATCATATAAGCCCTCCGATCAAATTCCACAGAAGCATTATAACTATATGCTAGAAAATTTCTACGGGCGAGTATCTGCACCTTACATCCAGAAACTCGTTCAGCTTAAACCGAGAAATGATGATGTTTACGGAATAAAATGGAATCCTGATAGGCAGGTATTCACCATTGGTAAATCGCCCGTCACCATTAAAAACGATAACATTTATATTGGTAACGAGAGGTATATCGTCCGTCCTGGACTGCTTGAACTACTAACGAAAAGTAAACCAAATAAAGATTTATACAACCGTTATGACTTAACCATGTATAAGGAGATTTTGGAGAAGACTAGTGCTCACAAAGAAAATTATGAAGAGAGCGAAAACATACGTAGAGTCAATGGTCAAAAATATCCTCACATCATTAAAAAATTATTTTCGGAAGAGGAGGGTAAAGAAGAAGAAGAAGATGGGGACCAATGTTCAGACTCATTTCCGGAAGAGCGATATTCAGACTCATCCGATGAGGGTTCATCGCACAGTATTGCCGTGCGGGAGGACTTATATACGAAACACAAATTAGATTATGATCCCAACGCAGACATTGATAGATTACGTTTGCTGCTGCTTTTGTCTGAAGCAGGGAATCATTCGCATAACAACGAGATACAAGAAATCATATCCAAATTGAAGAACCGAGAATATATCAAATAATGTGGGAGACAGGAATATGTGACGTGTCTCGGGTTTGCAAACACTTAAGAATTCTTGCGTTAACATTAAAAATATTTGATTAATTTTTTATTGTAACACAATATTATATTAAAAGCCGTATATACATGAAATAAAAATATAAGTATAAATTACATATGAATATTACTTTTTGTATATTTCAGTTGATTGATCCTCCTCATCCAGTTATTTTAGGTTTGGTCTTGGTGTGGTCTTGGTCCTAAAGGATTAGTCTTGTTACAGATATTGATATTTTAGGTTTGTGTCTTGGTATTGCTTCTTGTTATAAGTATGCGTTCTACAAGAAATACATAGGTGTTTTTGTTAGTATTACACCGTTTTAGTCATAGGATTGAAAAATACGATGTGTAACTTTATTTTTATGTAGGAATTTTACACCGAAATTGTCATAAGCGTGATAAATGCGTTTTGAAGTGAAATTATAACATAGTCGTAATTTTACAAAGGTGTATTTTTAATAAAATGCATTTGATTTTTACAAGTATCGTATTGGAGTCTTTTCTAGCGTTAAATGCGTGATGAAATGAATATTTACTATCACATCAACAATAAGTATGTATTGTGAAAGTATAAGTGGAACATGATGAAATTGTTAATAAGTAGCAGGTGTCCGCGGTTTCACCTCGATCATTAATTGAAAAGTTAAGAGTATAATAATATTTAAAACAATAATAATTAATGAAAAAGCTAAAATTCCACGGTCTCAGATTCGGTTATGTAGTAGGACATTGATAAATACCACTGCTTTCTTGATTCTATTACTCATATGTAATACTGTATCGATTCTCAACTGTTTGTGGGTAGATGAATTTTATTTGTCAACTTCAGAGGTGGTTTGTTCGTAATACATCCCGCGGCTTCGCCCGCTAATTTAATTGACTCTAAGTAATTTACATTGGTAGTTTGTGGTTCAAATTGAAATATTTGTTCATTGCATTGCAAGAACGATGGGAAACGAGAATCTCCGAGTATACCCGATGTATCGCTATTTAGGGAAAATGTATATAATGAAGAAAGAATAGGTAGTATGCAGTATGTTTATGTGTGTGGGGTGAGTATCGTACTATATGAACTTTTTTGTACTATGAATCCGGATGTGGATCACTAGACAACGGTAACTTATATAATAATATAGTAACGTATTGTTTGTTTAGTCTCGGGTTTTTTTTTAAATAATGCAAAGAATGTACCATCCACCTTATAAGCTCTGTCTACGAAATTTAATTAATGGTGTAAAAATATTTTATATAAACACTCTAGCATATACTTGATAAAGGTTAGCATTGAGAACAAGAGATAATTAAATTTTATTTATTACATTTTCATAAAACTATCAAGTGTCTAGACCGCAAAAGCATCAGACATGATCTTTATGTTCAATGTTTTTACCATGAAATAATAATAATAATAATAATAATAATAATAATAATAATAAAATAAATAAATAAAAACTAAGTATAATATAGAAGCAATATTATCCATTAATCTGAATTATATAAGTCACGGTTACAGTTATACATTAAACATTATAACAATAAAAATTATTTTGTAAAATGCTTAAGTTTGATGAATGCCGTATATTTCTATAAGACGACTTTCAGCTAAGACGAGATATAAATTTTCGTTAAAGATTTATAGTTTTACTGTATAGTCTATCTATCCTATGGTCATGGAAACCACCATTAACAGCTATGGGTGTCGGCATGCTTGTTACATGGCTCCATTCCTACTATCTGGCTATGGTAAATAACATAGCGGACTGTTGGTATGCCTTGTCCCTTCAGGGATGTAGCGCCGCGGAGTTCTATCTGTCCTATAAGACGAATCCCAAAATATTATCGATTTATGAGATTATGTTTCAGTTTTCTGGTTGATCACAAAAAATGTTACCAACCATTGCAATATTATAATACATACAGCAAGAAGTATGAATTATGGTAAAATAACTATAGTTAGTTAAAAAGACTGTTGGTTACCCTTACTGGAACCGAGGTTCTTCGATATTATTTTTCAAAATGTTTTTATTTACGAAATTTGTGTTATTTCACGGTTAAATTTGATTGCAAATGGAAACTTGCATAATAATGAAGGACTTAATGTTATAATTTGTGGTAGAATAAAAAATATTTATAGAATGAGTTGCATTTTAAACCTGAATATTATGGGATCGATTCCTGCCTAATCCTTCTGGTGGTACTATGTCTCTGGGGTCAACTCAGGCTTGAACAGAAATGAGTACCAGGAGCAATCGTGGGGATAAAGGCGGCCGGTGCGTAAGGCTGACAACCTCACCACCTTCATGTTACGAATGTCCAAAATCTGGGAGCCTCAACCTCCTGGAACCCTGTGGGCGTCCATTGTTTGTAAAAGGGAACATTTAATTTAATTATAGAATGACTAACCGGAGCAAGGTTGTTGATTGAATGGAAGAAAAAAAATCATAACACTTTAAACACTCATGTTATACATGCGTTTGTGAATACATGCGGGCGGGCAGGAAACAATTACACACAGGTGTTCGCTAATGTAGAATTCACTGTGTGTGACATCTGTTATAAAAGTAACTTCAGAAATAGAATTGTTTGCGGTAATTAGCTAATTGATTACCATAGTCCGATATTAATTTCGAATAACTTATGTAAACTCGAATGTATGACAAATCTACATTTCTTTACCAATTTACACGAAAATTTGCACACATACTTGGTTAAGCCCGGGAAGTAACATTAAAATTGAAGAAAATCACTCCTTCCCTTGAAAATTATATAATTTGTGAGAATATTATACTAAAAATGAAATCCCATTCAGTTGTCAGGACAACAGTTATTGTTTACACTGTTCATATGGGGTTTTGGATGTTACATAATATTGGACTTTAACGAAGTTTGATGCTATCGATGTAATACATGGAAATAAAGCACAATGTGATGTAGCCACATACCTTTCTCTACCATCGACATAAGAAATATTTTCTCACTTCACATTTTGATGTAGAATAAGATGCCGTATTGTAGGAACAGCTTAAGTGTGTGCCAGTGAGTATGCTATATCAGAAGTCTGTAAATAATCCTTTCCGCTTATGTGTTATCCATAGCTGTAGACTATGTATTAGTTGAGATTTTTCATAGTTCTTAAGCACGGGATGTAACATTTTGAGTCCTATGCTCGCGGTATATTATGTTCCGGGTTTTAGGGGAGGAAAGTATGAAAGTGATATTGCAGTTCTCAACCCCGAAACGTTTGTATGGTAGCATGAGAATAAGAAATAAAATTTTCCGCCAAGTCGGTACAATCTTATGTAATTTATGTTTCTTTTTATTTCACCATAAAAAGTTATATCTAGCGTTTTCTGAGGGAATAGTTTGAGTGTAATAAGTCGTTCTTCCTATTTCAAATTGTAATTGCTTATATAAGGACCTAGAGATTCAAAATCGAAAGTCCTTCATAAGTAGATTTCAAATAAAATAAAATACAAAACCCGGGCGATGCCGGGTCTTTTAAGCTAGTTTCAAATAAAATAAATCCATACATGACGTGTGCTATATGAAAACAGGATTAAATGGTAGTGAATAAAATTTAAATGTGATTTTTCTAAAGATTACACACGATTTTCTCTTAGTTTTTACTGTTTAAATGTTCCTTGTATAATATCACCATCTGATGGTAATTAAATAAACTACGATGAGATGTGATATTTTTAGATTTGGTCAGGATAAATATTAAATTTAAAAAATGTCAGATGCCTACATACATCCAAATGGGATGTGAACCTTTGGGGGACTAGAACTTAGTCCTCTCGGTCAATCTGACTCGGATGGAATAAAATATCGATCAATCGATAAAATTAATCATGGTATCGATTTCTCGTAAATATAGTAAATGTAAAATCATATTTAAAAATGGTAATAGCGAAATATGTTATAAAATATACTCAATGATAAAATAAAACAAACAAAAAAACCTAATTTTAATTGATGACCAAAAAGTGTTAGTTGGGGATGTACCCACCAGAACACCTGGCGCTAAGGTACTCTTTTTTTAAACGAACCGTAAAAACAGTTTGTGCGCATGCGTTGTAAGAATAAGATATAATGTCTGCCAAGGGTGTGGTTTAGTAATGGCGCGCATAATAACCGTTATTTTTTAAACTTACCGCCGAAACATGTCTCGACTTGAATGAACACACAGTGTAGGACCTCCTCATGCGAGTCGGGGTTAAAGTAACCCCTTATAATTACGTATAATGGATCTTATCTTGACCGGAAGTGGGGTAACCACAGCGCTTGACCACCTCCGCGCTAAAAGGTCTTAACCCCTCCCATCCAACCATGTCGGACTTATCATTGTATGGATACAAATGCTTGAAAGCAATGGACCATATCTTAACCGGATGCGCGACTTAATAGCCAAAAGGTCTTAACCCCATCCATGAAGGATGCGGTTGACCGGGTGCGCAGCTGGGTCTTATCTTGACCATTGAGGCGTAATGGACCAGGTGGTCTTATCTTGACCGGAAGAGCCAATGCATTAGGGCTTATCTAATAAAAAAAAATAAAAAATAAAAATAAAAATAAAAAAGGGTCATAAGCCTTCCATGACGTCATCATCCCAACCCCCCACCGACCCCCCACGGACCCCCCACTTACGTCACACAGAAATATAAACTACTGAATATTGAGGTTGAGGTAGTTCAATGTTTTTTCTTCTTTTTTCGATTTAAAAACAAGGTGTTATTTAGCTTATTAAACTCTTAAATAATTTTTTCTGTATTATTGTTCTTACAAATAATTACAATTTAATCAACATAGCGTTTGTGGACTTTTATATTGTATTTTCTTAGTATATTTTGTATTTGCATCTCTTCAATATATTGTAAAAAGGTTTCAGCCCGGCACTGTACATGATGGTCCTATTTTCCACTGTTTAGTCAAATATAAAAAAAGCTAACAATTACCGGTGGATACAGTTTGCTAACACAACGTTTCGACCTTCTCCATCGGGCCTTCATCAGGTGTCTGAGTAAAACTTGAAGAAAATGCCGCCTCACCACCCCCCACTGGGGTGCGTTGTTAACCATGAAGCTAGTGTTTCTGAGATGTTTGTCAATCCATTCCTGGGGCACTTCATATTCACACTGCTGAACACCGCATTCGGGGGACAGTGGAAATTTAATCTCACGTTTATCTCTTACAGTTCTTATCAAAGTCAACCAATCATCTCCTAAATCTCCTTCATATCTATTCATATAAATGTTCCTGTTCCCAATGATGTTCCAAGCTTTGATTACCTTCCTCATAGTCTCTTCTCCCTCCACCTGTATCAATTTTACATCTCCAAGGCCAAGTTTTTCTTCTATCATGTGCTGGACCAAACCCGTGGCCATTCTCCCATATTTAATGTCTCTCTCATGCTTTTTTAGCCTTGTTCTCACACTCCCGGTTTCCGCCACGTCAACTTTCTCACCAGTCCTTACAGTTTATGGAATAAACACCTGGTAATTTCAACCTATCTTCTTTCTTTTTCCCCAAATACTTGTATTGTGAAAAAAAATTTCAATTGTTTTTTTAGTCCTATAAGCAGGGGTCAAATCATACTTTCGAAAAATTCTACCAATGCTTTCACTAATCCCCAGGACAAAGGGTATCCCTATATACTTCCTTTTGGATGAATCTGTGCTTTTTTCTTCACCCTGAGTTCCTCCTCTGTTCCTATTTGTAATGCTGTGCCAAATCTCCTGGATCTTCCTTTCACCATATCCATTGGGATGTGTGGTCTATAACAAGGACCATTGTATGTTTAGGCTAGATGTGGTCGCATTATACCCTAGCGTTCCAAGAGAGTTGGAAGGTGAATGTTTGTTTAGGTGGCTTATAGAGCATGGACAGCATTATTGCGAACGAATACATCAGGTGGTATAGAGTGTGCACTGATTTTAATATCTTCCAGTTCAATGGGACGGTGTATATGCAAAACGAAGGGCTGTCTATGGGAAATCCCATATCTGGGTGTGTATCGAACATTTTCCTGCATTGTATGGAGAACACAGTGATTAGCAAAAGTGTAGATAGTATTGTGTTGTACTTACGTTATGTCGACAATGTGTTGGCTATAACCAAAATGTTGAGTGATTTTAACGACTTCCACAATAGAGTGAAATTCAAGGGTGAGAAGTCTGAAAACAACAAGATTAATTTTCTTGATTTGAAAATAGAGCTGGATCCGAAGGGAGTCAAGTTAGTTGTGTATAAAAAAAGAATAAGGGGGACCTGTATATCCACAGGAGATCGGCACATTTTCATGGAACAAAAATCAATGTCTGGCAAAATATGGTGTATAGTAAAGTAAAGTAAAGTGATCCCTATACAGGCCATGGAGGCCCAGAGGGTTCCAGGAGGTTGAGGCTCCCAGATTTTGGACATTCGGCACTGGAAGGTGGTAAGGTTGTCAGCCTTACGCACCGGCCGCCTTTACCCCCAGGAATGCTCCTGGTACTCATTTCTGTTAGAGGCTGAGTCGACCCCAGGGCCATAGTGCCACCAGAAGGATTAGGCCAATTGAAAAACTCCAACGACCTCATCGGGAATCGAACCCGCGACCTTCCGGTTTGGAGCGCAGCGCCTCGACCACTGCGCTACGGCGTACCCCGAAATATGGTGTATAGGGCAGTCAATTTGTGCAAAAATTCTGAGGGCTTGGAATGTGAGAGAAAGGAGATTGTAAGAATTGCAAAAAAGAATGGATATGGTGAAAGGAAGATCCAGGAGATTTGGCACAGCATTACAAATAGGAAAAGAGAAGGAACTCAGGGTGAAGGAAAAAGCACAGTTTCGTCCGAAAGGAGGTATATAGGGATACCGTTTGTCCCGGGGATTAGTGAAAGCATTGGTAGAATTTTTCGAAAGTATGATTTGACCCCTGCTTATAGGACTAAAAGAACAATTGAAAAAACGTTTTCACAACACAAGTCTTTGGGGAAAAAGAAAGATAGGTGGAATACCAGGTGTTTATTCCATAAACTGTAAGGACTGTGAAAACGTTTACGTGGGGAAACCGGGAGTGTGAGAACAAGGCTAAAAGATCATGAGAGAGACATTAAAAATGGGAGAATGGCCACAGGTATAGTCCAGCACATGATAGAAGAAAAGCATGGCATTGGAGATGTAAAAATGGTATAGGTTGAGGGAGAAGAGACTATAAGGAAGGTAATCAAAGCTTAGAACATCATTGGGAACAAGAACATTTATATGAATAGATATGAAGGAGATTTAGGAGAGGATTGGTTGATGTTGATAAGAACTGTAAGAGATAAACGTGAGGTTAAATTTCAACCACCCCCCGAATGCGGTGTTCAGCAGTGTGAATATGAAGTGCCCTAGGAATGGATTGACAAACATCTCAGAAACACTAGCTTCATGGTTAACAACGCACCCCAGTGGAGGGGTGGTGAGGCGGCATCTTCTTCAAGTTTTACCCAGACACCTGATGAAGGCCCAATAGAGATGGTCGAAACATTGTGTTAGCAAACTATATCCAACTATATTTTTAACATTTTTATGTTTCAGCCAAGATACCTGAAAGTGGAGAGCCCATAGCTATGCCTTCATTATGTAGAAATATTTTGTTGTGGAATTTGAAATAATCTTGTTTTAAGATTTTGAAGTTAAATTTGTTATTTGTTCAATAACCAATATTTGTTAATATCAGAGGGAATAAGGAGAAAAAACATTTATTCAAATGAGTTGTACAGGTTATCTTGTGGTGAACGATGAAACTGAATTATTATCCAAAACTATTATACACTATTGTAGGTTATGTAGGCCATGAGATGTGTTGAAACATGAGCACATACCAAGGTTAGGTTATGGCAAACATTTCCTTCTAGGTATAACTTACAGGTGTCTCCTATTTGTGTAACTGTTTGTCACTAATACATGTTCATGTAATTTTGTTTGCCTTAGTGAGCATATAATGAAATATTTCGCGTAATTTGATATGTTCACACATTTGCATACTGCTAAGAGCACTGCAATATTTTTTACCATCATCATTCGTCAAATTATCACTAGAGGCGCTGTGAATCAATCAGTGTTACCGAATTGCTACAAATTACACTGAAACCAGCTAAGCACGTAAACCTCTAATGAATTATAAATTTCGTCGCTTGGAATTTAGAAATTTCATACGAATTTATGAAGCCGACGGTGAAAAATCGTACAGCAAATGAGTGCAAAACTTTTCATACGTTAGTTTACAAGTTTTCCGTAATGACGTCTTTAACTTAAGGCATGTTAAACATTCCCAATCTCTCTAAAACCACTGATCGGAAACCAGCGACTTGTACGTTACTACGACACCTGTGCATAACCTCACATGTTCATATGTCATTTCAATACATCGACTGTTTGACCAGACAATTAAGGGAAATCCCTTTGTTCTTCGTTAGTAACTTTAATTAATGAATTTCATGGTAAAACTGACCATGACGTAATGAATTAATCTTATTGGCGAAACCTAATTTAGGGCGGAAAATCTCATCAAATCAGAATTAAGATGACACAATGTGTTTATGTTTGTAAGGGGCAAGAGTGATAGTGGGAAGCTGTATTTGGTTGGAACCTGCCTTGCACCTCTTACACTGAAATTAGACAAGAAATCTGCTGGCGATGAAATACTGAGATTTATTTATAATGCACTAAGAAACAAACACTAACTAGCTGAAGGCTAAATTAATAATAAAGAAATACACAGTTTGTATATTAAGTTGAAATCTTGACGTCTTGATGTGATCTTCCAGTTAATTTACTTAATAATGTTCTTGAAGATAATGAAGTAATAGTAGTTACTTAATAATGTTCTTGAAGATAATGAAGTAATAGTAGTTACACAGGGAATCCATTTTATGCGGAAACTTTTTAACAGCGTTGCCCCTGCTCACACTTTCCCCGCTGGTGCGCTTGCACCGGCCGGGACCGTGTTCCGTTACTACCGGCAAATCGGCAAATCAAGACTTTAGAAACAATACAAAATAGAATAACTCAACCAACTTATTATCAAAATAGGCCTACATGTAGAGGCTTATTACTCACCATTTTGTACGGATGGTACAGTCAGGATATTTACGAGAAAATCTCCGCACGCGCCTTCTATGGATATTTCTCAATAAGTAACATTCCACCAAGTAAATTCGCTTATTTCTCAATAAGTAACATTCCACAAAATAAATTCGCTGTTTAACCGTATACATTTTCGATTATTGTCTTACGTAGCACACAACAATAGACAAGCGTCACTACATGACACCAAAGCAACTAACCGCTTGTATGCTGTGTACAATGCTAGCGCGGCAATGCGGCAGTGATGCGAGGTTTCCTCATAAAATGGACTCACTGTATAATCATGTTCAACAGGAGTAGTAGTCTTTATATAATGATTTAATTCAAATGTTTGAAGAAACTGAGTTACGATTTTGAAGCTAGATATTGAAGTTATGAGTTTACTTCACTATAGAGTGTTGCAATACCACACTCAGATGCATAAAGTGTTCATTGACTATCTGATGTGATCCAATAATAAGACTTTATAATGTTATAAAATTCAGCAATTTTGCTGCACGGCGATTCTAATATACAGTACTTAGCTGAAGTATGTAGAATGAAGCAAAGCACCCTCGCTATGCACAAAGCAATTCTTCAGAATGTGGCCTTCGTTATGAAATACCTTGGAAGATAGAGATTTCTCCCGAAAGTTGAGAATGGTGAATTTAGATATTTCTCCAGCAAGCTGTAAGTCGGTTGTGAATTTCTGGAAACTTCTCCAGCAAGTTGTAAGTCGGTTGTACGGAGAATTTCTCCCGAAGATCGTGAGTTGTATATTTCTAGGAATTTCCCTAGAAATTTGGAGAGCTATGGACAAACGCGTCCAGCCACAAGCAGCGACTATTGCAGAAGTGTTGAACGGTTAGTTTAAGGCCGCCAACGAACAGTTATGCTGACAACATAACGGCCCATAAAATCCCATGTTTGAAATTTCATAAAGTTAAATTAGTTAAGCTTGATATGCTATACTAAAGCATAATAAATTATGATAGGACAAATCTGAAGCACAAATCAACTACAATTAAAGGAGTAAGTTATAAAGAATTAGCATTTTAATAAATATTTAGTAAAGTGAAATATAATAATTTCTTTCTATACAATGGCATTCTTGGAGAGCGTATCGATAAATATCGAGAGGTCTCGCAAAGAAGAAGAAATCTTGGATATCCAAGGAGAACGCAAATAAGACTTGCATAATAACATGTCTGAATAATTAAATAAATATTACAATATTACTCAACTTATGACTCAAACTAAATCATTAGCGCCTGCTGACATCAAATTCCTGTGGACACGGAATGGGAAAATCTTTATGAGGAAAGAAGACACATCACTGGTCCACAACATAACTTCTGAAGAGGATCTCGAAAAGTTTGGTAACTCCCTGTAAACTTGAGTTCATTGCTTTAATTCATAACAATGATTAACACAAAATTTTTAAATATTTATTACCAAAATGTCAGAGGAATGAGATCAAAATCACAAATATTTTATACTAATGTAATTTCTTCTAATTATGATGTTATTAGCTTAAGTGAAACTTGGTTAATAGAAGGCATATTTAATTCTGAATTTTTTGATGATAGATATTCTGTTTTTCGTAAAGACAGACAATCCAACAGCCGAGGAGGTGGCGTATTACTGGCTATTAAATCCTCACTTAATCCTATACAGTTTGATACCACAATTACAACGAACGAATCAATTTGGATAAAATGTTATTACAATAATATTAAAATTATTATTGGATCAGTATATTTTCCTCCAAATTCAAACACTGAATCATTTAGTGAATTTTTTGAACAAATGGAACAAAATTTTGCAACATGTAATTCTCACATCATTCTCACAGGCGATTTCAATTTGCCAGAAATATCCAGTAATATGTATGATCTCAGCAAAGGCAGCAGTAAAGCAAAACGTCTGAATAACATGTTAAAGTTTTTAAATATGCAATCCATTAACACTGTGAGAAATAACAGTAATAGAACACTGGACTTAGTTTTGACAAATATCTCAGAACTCAAAGTAGAGGAAGAAAGTAATTCTCTGGTACCTATAGACCTATACCACCCTGCTTTAAATATAACATATAAAATACAGAAAGAAGTAAAAAAGAACATCGTAGGTAAGTGTAGTTACAATTTTTGCAAAGCCGACTTTAATAAACTTTATAATCTTATAAGAGACTGTACATGGAACAATTTAACTGATTATAAAGATGTTAATTCTTCTGTAACTACTTTTTATGACACAATTTACTCAATACTAGATAAATGTGTACCGAAAAGAAGACAATGTCGACACAGGTATCCAGTATGGTTCACAAAAGAGATCATAGGAAATATTAAACTTAAAGAAAAATATCGTAAAAATAAACATTTATCAGAATATAATATGTCAGTATTCAAAAATATTAGAGCAAGTTTGAAGAAACAAATTAAAACAGCCTACATAAGTCATCTTCAAGAAATTGAAAAAAATTTAATGCACGATGTAAATAACTTTTGGAATTTTATTAAAAGCAAACGGAAACAACTCAAGTCTCAAACGGAGATGGAATATAATGGGCAAATATTAAAAACTCCACATGAAATTGCTAATGGCTACGCTAATTATTTTAAATCTGTTTATACAAGGGATCAATCAAAATACGATTATGAAACCGATAACAGTATAAACATACTAGACTCCTTCAACATATCTGTAATAGAGTCAAAAGAAGTTGAATTAGCAATTAAAAAATTAAAATCTAAACGTTCTGCTGGACCGGATAAAATACCAACATATATTTTCAAAGGATGTGGTGAACACTTAGTGTATCCATTAACTATAATTTTTAACCAAATAATTAAACAAGGCGTTTTTCCGGATGTTTGGAAAATGACAAAAATAGTCCCCATACATAAATCGGGGAGTTCGAAAATGGTACAAAATTATAGACACATTGCTATTCTATCTACACCAGCTAAAATTCTGGAAAGTATTTTTTACACACACATTTTCAATCATATTAAGTTAGCGATTTCTCCACTTCAACATGGCTTCATGCCAAAAAGATCAACTGTGACAAACTTATGGAACTTCACTGAATACGTATCATTGGAATTAGACCAACATAAACAGGTTGACGTAATATATACAGATTTTCAAAAGGCATTTGATAAAGTTGATCATGACTTCTTACTTAACAAATTAGCTCAACTTTCTTTTTCCACTCACTTTATGAAAATTATGTGCTCATACTTAAGAAATAGAACACAGGTAGTGAGTTATCAAAATCACTTATCTGATCAGTTTGTGGTTAATTCTGGAATTCCTCACTGAATACGTATCATTGGAATTAGACCAACATAAACAGGTTGACGTAATATATACAGATTTTCAAAAGGCATTTGATAAAGTTGATCATGACTTCTTACTTAACAAATTAGCTCAACTTTCTTTTTCCACTCACTTTATGAAAATTATGTACTCATACTTAAGAAATAGAACACAGGTAGTGAGTTATCAAAATCACTTATCTGATCAGTTTGTGGTTAATTCTGGAATTCCTCAAGGATCAAACTTAGGCCCTTTATTGTTTCTATGTTTCATAAATGATTTACCGAACGTGGTGAACAACTCCAATATTTTATTATTTGCTGATGACATTAAAATATATAAATCTATTGCTTCAGTTTCAGATTGTTTTCAACTCCAAAACGACTTAAATAAATTATATACATGGAGTAATAAATATAAACTTCCATTTAACATTAAGAAATGTGTTAAAATGACATTCAATAGATGTAAAAAGACTATATCATACGCCTATAATATAAATAATGTTAAACTTGATGAAGTAATGGAAACTAGAGATTTAGGGATAACATTTACCAAGGATCTCAGGTTTAACAGCCACATTGAAACAGTAGTTTTAAAAGCGTTAAGAAATCAAGGTTTTATTATAAGGAATTCATTCACATTTAGCGAAAATACATTAATCAGACTTTATAATTCATTGGTCAGACAAAACCTCGAATATGGTACAGTCATATGGAATCCAATGACTATTAAACTTTCTGATTCAATAGAAAAATTACAATCGAAGTTTTACAAATTTTTGATATTCAGAAGTACTGGCCATTATCCAACATATTTGAATTACCAAACGCTTTTAGAACTATATGATATTAAAAGTTTAACATTTAGAAGAAATAGTCAAGGTTTAATATTTCTTCACAAATTATTGCATTCAAAAATTGATGATAATAATATTGTTAAGAAGATTTATTTTTACGTGCCATGTAAACTAAGTAGACACAGGAAGCTATTTTTTACCCCCAGGGTAAATACTGATATTCATAAAAATTCACCTTTAAATAAAGTAACCACTTTGTATAATAAAATTCACTTTTTAAATTTTGATATACTTAGCATGTCCGAAAATGAATTCAAAAAAGCTTTAGTTGAAGTTGATTTAATACTGAATTAAAATCACTAAACGTAGTTACAATCAATTGTAGTTAGTGTATTGGTTTAATGTATCATGCCAAACATTCTCCTCACTCTTTCTTTCTTTCTTTCTTTCTTATCTTAATTCTCAAAGGCATTATGTACTGTGATTATATCCTGGCAACTGCTGGAACCCAGAAGTAGCTAGGAATTTCTTTTTCTGCTTGTAAAGTTTTTTTTGTGTACTTTTTACTTTTATCTTTTGTGTATTCTTATCTTTTGTATCTTATGTTTTAATTATTTTGTATGTATGCATTGTATTTTTGGCATGGACATTGTAATTGGGTTTTATACCTGTAATGTTCGTTATTATTAAATAAATAAATAAATAAAAACATAAATATAATAATATATACTTGAAAGGTTAAATAATATGTTGTATTTGAAGAAATAACTAAAAGTGGGCGTGGCCTAAATGTCACACGCCTTCGCGTATAAAAAGGCTTATAAGAGGCTTTTAGGCTATAAATGCGATGAAATAAGAATGAAAACACGTGCACATAACATTACACCTGTGGTAATGTTTGTGAGTCGAAATCTTACGAAATAACGTTGCAATTCAATAATAATATATAGGCTTACTGAACATGAAATATTTGCTATGAACTGGAAGCTTACGAAATGGATCAATGTTATATCAATTTCGCAATCAACGGGTATAAAGATCGCCTGGGGCGATTCGCGCCCGCCAGTCGCCAGTAATTCATCTCAAGAAATGCACACAAGTTTGTGGCTGATTTTCGGCTAAACAAAGAAATCATGGGTACCAGTTAGTTTCTAATATTCTTAGTGGGTGCAACAACACCAGTCGCCATGAACTATCAATAACCGCACGTGGGCTGTCGCCACTCACGACGTCAAACGAAGAAGTCATGGACCGTCTACTTAGTTTCTGTTAATACAGTCCATACACTACAATTCGCCTACATACATTCCTGCTACAATGTAGTGCATTATACTTTTGCTTCCCCTACATACAATTTGTCATAACGTAGTACATCACTCATAACTTCTACAACGCAGCTAAGTGCTTCACAACACAACACTGTACAACATGTAACAAATTCATCATTCTCCTTGGCAAGGTTGTGTACAACACTGTAATTTTATTTTGCCAAAACATGGTGATTGGAATCATTGTTCACTGCACATGCCGGTGCTATTAACATCAAGATTGTGTCACAGTCAATCACGTCATCATCAACCTCAAGAGGACAATATCTCCAGAAGATTCATAATAATTTATCACTCGTTCAATCCAAGACTGTGCTTCAAACCAGAGTTAACGAATTTCTTTAAATTTCCTTGTTTACATATATGTGATCAGTGAATATGTTCAAATTGCTACATCTTTTATCAGTGATCAGTCCTTTCGCTGCTCATTTCATTAACAAGTAGCAACCTCCAGCATTTAATCAATAAATTACTAACCCCAAGTTTTGTGAACTTTTTATTTTTTGGTTTACGATGTAGGGTCCAAATTCATTTTTTATCCTTTTCCACTTTCCTTCGCATACAGTCTGTAATCAAGAGGCCTAACCCCTACAAGATGCAACAAAGTGTTTCACCCATTGAGTAGACGAAGAATAAGTAGAATCTTCATGATTTCTTTATTGTTTGTTTGAGCCGCTACCAGTGGCACAAACCACATGCAGTTCTTGACAAGACTTGGAAACGTCTGGCACAAGGAGAAGGCCTTGAGGGCCTTTTAAGGGGGCTGATTATGTAGTTACCAAGATTACAAAATTACATAAACACAAAATTACATTACAAGTCATCTCAGTTCTGATTTGATGAGATTTTTCTTGCTAGGTTATGTCTAGCCAATAATATCAGATCATGACATCATGCTAATCTTACCATCAATTTGAAGGTGAAAACCCATTAGCGAATAAGACAAAGAGTTTAAGGTAATTGTCTAACCAAATAGCTGACATGTTGAAATGACATGAAAATAATTGAAGTTAGGCATGCATGTTATTATGACATATAAATCGCTCAGTTCCAAACAACGGTTCAAAGAATATTTGGGAATTTCACGAGAAGCTTGCACAGACATGTAATAAAAATACTCATGAATGCATGGATAAAAACTTCTGCATTCATGTAGGCCTATTGAACATTTCATCACTGTCTGGTTTATGAATTCATAGATAGTTTTAGAATCCCGAATACACAAAATGGTGAAATTGATACCGGCAATTCACTAAATTTTGGTGACATGGACGAATTCTAGTGTGATTTGTAGAAAGTTGGGAACATTGATTTAGTCTAGTTGATAGGAGACATCGAATGCTACGTTGCAAGTTTAATTGAACAAGTGACTATTGAACAAAATATAAGTCCTCTGGCAAAATAAGTAAATAAGTGTGACATGTATTTATGCAATATGTTATTTACAAGACACATGGGAGATAATTATATAGAAATGGCTCAGGGTAAGGAATGGTCTGACCTAACCTATAATTCGCCATGGGCACACGTTTCAACGGTTAGTTTGCAGACTGTGATGCTTGATATTTTCCCAAATGCATAAATCTCAAAATTTCCAAAGTTCTCTCACGTTATAAATTAATTTTAATAGACAAAAAAGAGCAGACAGAAAATTCAGCCATTTTACATACAACAGCAAGAAGCACTCCCATTGGCTGCTGTAGTAGATCACAGCCCATTTGAAATTATAATGTGCAAGGTGTTACCATCTATTGGTGATGCACAATGCCTGTTATCCATTAGATGGGTAATTTTCTCTTTTGGAAACAGGCAGCATCTTATTCAACAGACAAGACTTACAGAACCAATAATTAACACATTGATATCTGAATATTTATGAAACTTGGCCTAAATTGTGTGAAAATGTTGTGGGATACCCCAAAATGAAAGATGAATTACAAGGTAATCAATTATACAAAATATGGGAACTGCTGACATAGGTATTATTTACAGTATGTGCTAATAAAACTGAAATAATACTATAAACTTATCTGATAGCATTTTAATGAGCTTTGAACTTCAAGTGCAATAACCTGGAAGTTGGCAACACTATGTGGGGTCTGAGCAATGTACTGTAATCCTTTTTCAATATTACAACAAAAAGGACCTGAATAGACCACTCAAGAAACAAAGACAAATGCTTCTTAATTTCAAAGAAACATGTCTTTATGACTTATTCTTTTATTCAAAGCTCTTTTACAGCAGAATCTAATAATTTTAAACATATTTGAATTGGTTTTCATAATATAAATTGAGTGAATTCCTGAAATGCTGTTTTATGATATATTTTCAGAATTATGTTCTATTGTACAATGTCTTATATGTTAATATAAAATTCTTGTAAAATGGAGAAAGTAAAAAAGAACCACATAAACATTATAAACAATATTATGCCACATTTGAAAGAACACATTTGGTGGTGTAGAGTCTCCACTGCGGAGAACACTTATTTAAAATCACTACTAAAGAATGTCCAAGTTACATTCTTCCTCTAAAAATTACCACTTTATATGGGGAATATTTACATTCCTGCAGTATTCATTCTATACTTTTTAA
The DNA here is from genome assembly GCA_964059195.1 of Ectobius pallidus. NCBI lineage: Eukaryota > Metazoa > Arthropoda > Insecta > Blattodea > Ectobiidae > Ectobius > Ectobius pallidus. The sequence goes on from CAXKWD010000008.1 coordinate 44,630,427, forward strand.
GAAATAATGCATGACTTTACCTTATAATACTGGAAAAGATTCAGAATGGATTCATTATATGCAAGGAACAGAAAATGCACTGGATATTAAAATTAACTGAATCTTAGACAATATTGTTAACTTGTCTTCACATGAATTATATTTCTATTATTATTTATATTCCAGCATGTGCACACCCATACAAAAGCTACATCATAAAAGTCTTTATAAAGAAATCAGTCAAATACAGACATATTTAGAATTTTTATGATTACAGCTACAGTACATATTATAGAATGGACATACAAAATACTTTGAAAAATTGTACAGTACATTTATAGAAACCACTAATATTCATTACTATAAATTACACAATACTTTAAAGACATATGCATGGTTTTGTCTTGCCCTAAATAAATTCATATCAAACTTACAATCTTACAGTTGGGTTGATAATGTATGGTACCTTACCATATTCTTTAATAAGGTAATGCACATTCGTTTGTTAATGGACTGTTACATTACTTTGAACTTCTATACTGTTACAGCTAGACTCCATGTAATTACAAATGGACGACTCTTGATATACATTTGAGTTTACAGATCTAAGAGTATATGCAGTCTAAGCAGGAACAGTATAAACTTTTGGTCCCAAATTATAACATCCTTCTTTTTAATGAATTGTTTCTTTGAAGAAGAGTTCTATTATCCGTTCATTTTGAGGTTGCAAGTGTGTGTAAAACAAATGCACGTGATATGAACCACAGCACTCCATATGCTACAAGACAATAGACCCATACTAAATTTCATTTTTGATGTAAACTCACAATATGTGACTAAATTTATTAAGACAACAATATCAACTTATTACAAAAAAATATCAGTGTATGGCAAAAAAGGCATTTAATCTGCAAGGGGCATTGTTGTCTATAATGTAAACATGGCATTTATAATTTATTAGCATGTCCCCACGGCTTCGCCCGCGATAATTATTTCAAAAATAAAAAAAATTAAGAGCAAAGTTAAATTATTATATTTATTAACACCTAAATCACATGTACTACATACCACAATTAGATAGCGTCGCCTGGTAAAAGCGACTTCAGATTCGAGTTCCTTGGTCCAGAAAACCCCTGTATAGTGAGTTTCGTCCAAATAAAACAATGTTTGACCATATTAGAGCTTACAACATTCAAGCGATCGCGAAAGTTTTATTTCAAGGTATGACAAAAATAGACAAAGCCAACTGTAATTGTCAAACTTCCATTTAATTTAATTCCAAGCCCATCTGAAACCCACTGGCAACAATATGTTTTAATGTCAAATGTTATTCGGATTCGATAATTCTGTGTAAGAAGGGAATAAGTATTCTCAAAAACATTTGATTTTGGCATTTAAAATCATAATTTTTCAAAATCCTTTCTTAGTGAGCACCTACATTATGAAACGAAGGTACTGTCAAAATTCCAAGTCTCTACCTATTATAGTTTAGGCTCTACGTTGATTCCTGTCAGTCAGTCAGGACAAAGCCTTTTATGTATATAGAGACTAGCATGTGTCCGCGGCTTCGCCAGCGATAATTATTTCAAAAATTAAAAATTAAAAGCATAATAGTAAAATCATTATATTTATTAACTCCTAAATCACGTGGACTACATACCACGATTAGATAGCATCGTCTGGTAAAAGCGACCTCAGATTCGAGTTTCTTGGCCCAGAAAACCTCTGTATATTGAGATTCGTCCAAATAAAACAACGTTTGACCATATTTAGGGCTTACAACATTCAAGCGATCGCGAAAGTTTTATTTTCAAGGTATGATAAAAATAGCCAAAGTCAACTGTAATTGATTTGACATTGAAATGTATAACTGAAAACTTATGTTTTGAAAACGCAAAAGATGCACGTTTTTTGCCCGTTTTTCACTCATAACTCACGAACGAAAACTAAAATTAAAATTCCGGCTTCGAGGTGCATTTTCCGACCCTTCAGCCCACCTATGTTTAAAATTTCAGATCTCTGCGTTCAGTAGATTTTGCTGGACATCAAGGACAATTCCTTTTATTAATATAGATAATATGAATTATAATGATACCTTCTCTAATTTGTCAAACATCCATTTCATTTAATCCAAACCCACCTATACCATTGGCAACAATATGTTCTGTGAATTTGTTTCGATAATTCTATGTAAAAAGGGATTAAGTATTTTCAAAAACATTTAATTTTTGGCATTTAGAATCAGAATTTTTCAAAATCCCTTCTTAGTGAGCATCTACATTATGAAACGAAGGTACTATCAAAATTCAAAGTCTCTACCTGTTATAGTTTAAGCCGTACGTTGATTCTGGTCATTCAGTCAGTCAGTCAGGACAAAGCCTTTTATATATATAGAGATAACCCAATCTATGGGAAGCATTATTGTGTATTATTACAAACATAATTACTGAAATTCAAACCGGTCCGAGTGGCATAATTAAAAATTAGAGAGGTAAATATTTGTGAAGTGGACAAAAGGAAATAATACTGAATGATTTTAATGGATTGCACTTGCATCTGAGGAAACTGACATTGGAATTCATCACCAGAAGTATCTGAAAAGTGCATAGTGAGTACAGAGACTGTGGTGCAGTGAGAACCCCTCTAAGAAAGGTTCAAAAGCCATATGCAGTGTTTTAGTTATCATTGATGACTTTGTGAAAATTGCTATTTGAGCTAAGTTCATCAATGCGGCAAAAGGAAACTAAGCATGTAATGATAAATGAAAATAAGATATGGGATTTTGATTGCATGTGTGACAATGTAGTTGACAGATTAATAATTAATCTAGGTGAAAGTTCAGATGCTGGTTCCGATAAGGACGTGGAGCTGGTCTCAGATGATTTGGATTTTGGAGTTATACCACAGCTGGAGAATTTTGATCAATGTAAGTAGGCCTAAATATTTCACAATAATATGCCTTCTGTGTATAACAGATTCATATAGTACTCATTTTCAACTTGAACTTGAACAAAATAAACAAATAAACATGTCTTTGTCTTTAACACATATGACAGCATAAAGAAGCCCTAACACTGATATAGCCCTGAGATAACACATGACCAATCAAATAACATTATGGGCAGAATTATACAACTGCATGTTTACGTGCACTTGCATTCTCAAATGAAGGGATAATAGTATCCAAGAAATCATACAATCAAGGACATTCAAAATGAAATAACTATGCCTTTTATAAAAGTGTTAATGCAGAACATGAATGAATGTATTCAACAATATGTAGGCCTATTTTCAAGTTACCAGCACCAGTATCTTTAATAATGGAGCACAGGCATGAAGGAGTACTTCAGCATCATAGCGTCAAATTTAGTAGGCTACATTGAAATTCTCCTACATTTTGGTTTTAATTAACCTTTATGGAGAGAAAACCTTCTATCCATAAAAAGCTTTCATATCTCCTTCTTGTAGGTTATTCATATTCATATTCATTTAATCCATTTTGACCGCAGTTCTGCGGTATAGGATACAATATAACAACAATATAACAAACTATTATAGTACAAGGGTACAAGAATAATATTAGAAATACATACATTGAAATATAAAGAGATACAAAGAAATACAAAGAAATACAGGATCAATACAACACTACAAAACAATAAATAAATAAATAAAAAGTGCAATGTGTAGGTCAAATGGGCCATTCCATTTGTGACGGAATTACAAAGTGCATGTATTTTTTGCCATAGTCCTTCCAGATACGTTAAGCTATGATTACGAGAGAAAGTGATTCTTTGTGTGTTGATAGGTGATATATGGACGCTTCTAGGCATATATAAGTTTACTGGATTTAAACAATTTTTAGAAGGGAAAAAATGTTTTTAATATTTGTGACGGAATTACAAAAAGTCAACCACATACAAACCATAGCGTGAAACCTTCTGAAACTCTGTGAACTCTAAGGATTGAGGAACTTTATTTACATATCATTCTAAACTAGAAGAGCTGTAGTTTATGTGATTAAATTCTAAACTAGTTACATCTTTTTATTTAGATACCATTAACGAATGAATGAGTGTGACGGAATTACGTGACGGAATTTCAAATTTTCCTGTTAAATTAAAATTTATATAATTGAACAGTACTCGTACCATTCATTAAGATTGTAGACTGTTTATATCTAGTTAACACTTAAATAAGTTTTTAATGCTATTAAACAAAATAAAATGGGATCAGGTTGCATATATATAAAGAATACTTAAATATATAATTATTTTCAGTATCTGGCTTGTTTAAAATTATTCACCCATAACACTTTGGTGGAAACATGACTATGACACCCTCTTCTTTGAAATACTGGTTGTTCAGGTAATTTCTGCAGGTCACTGGCATATGGCACTATGGGCCTGGGGTCGACTTAGCCTCTAACAGAAATTAGTACCAGGAGCAATCCTGGGGGTAAAGGCGGCCAGTGCATAAGGCTGACAACTTTACCACTTTCACGTGCCGATTATTTAAAAATCTGGGAGTCTCAACATCCTGGAACCCTCTGGGCCTCCATGGCCTTTAATAGGGAACACTTCACTTTTTTTTACTTTTTTACTGGCATGTAACCAACATCTATTTTTTTGTCCATGAAATAGAAAGAGCTAATTCCTTTATCATCTTTAAGAACTTCAAACATATAATTGTGTGGATCTATGGAGGTTATTTGACCTACAAAAAACATGTTTGCTTTTTCCCCTAGCATAAGTGGCATACACAAAATCACAATTGTATATGCCTGGCCTTCATCGGAATGATCTTCCTGTTTATCAGTTACGCTTATGAAATAATGTATAGGCTATCGCAATATTCTGAGGATTTGTACAGTTTGGTAAAAATTTTGTACAGATCAATTACTCTAACATGATGAATGTCTGTGGAATGTGAAACGCCTTTGACTTTATTCCATCTTTCATAACCTTCGCAAACTGCAAAATAAAGAAAATCTACACTTATTTCGGTATGAATTTCAGAGAATAAGGCATTTGCTTCTTTGAGAGTCATCAACATGTACCTTATTTGGACTTCAGTCTTTCCAGATTCTCTTTTATTTTATATATAAAATCTTTACTTCCTGGGCACATCCAACTTATATGATCAAGATTGAAAAGGGCTTGTACAGTTTGACAACCTACTGATTGAGGTTTTCAGTTTTATCTGTAATTGGAGTTAAATCCTTGACCACAGATGAGCACTTTCGTGGACTTGCAGGGAGAGTATTCAGAGCCTTTTTCACAGCTTTTCAAAAGGATTGTCTTGATTTGTATGGAGAATAGGGTGAAGCAAAATGGCCACTAGTTGAGGGAACTTCTACAGTATTTCTACGTTCTTCTTTTTTCTTACTTCTCAATTTCTGGACTGCTATGTAATTACAGTATTTTTCAAATGAGAAGCAATTTCCTTCACCACCAATCAAGTGTAAGAGCGAACGAAGTGTTGCAAGCAGTAAGAGTCTCCCCTTCGTCTCGCCACCTCTGATTGGACTGCGTATCTAAGCAGGAGAAGGACAAATTGTTTGTCATCTGCAAAACACTGTAGTCGTCTTAGATCATTGACTTGAAGATGGTTCATAGATTTTTTTTTTTAAATTGCTTTCTGCTCCCTGTCTTTTTCATTTCTTCATGTAATACTGCATTCTTTTTTCTTTTCCTGCTGACGTTCTGATGCTGTTTTACCCATTACGGTCACTGAAGAAATTGATACTCCAAATAAAGCAATAAAATATTACAGATAATTTTCTGTGCCTAATAAAGTTCCAGTATGCCTATTATTCTTATTTTAGTATTACATACCTTTTTTTCAACTTACACTAACTAAGTTCATGTTAAGCACTGTTTATTAGTAAGAGGTTCAGTGTGTGAAACAGGTTATGTAATTCCGTCACGTCCCTAAATATTAATTTAAATGTAATCGTGTGAAACAAATGATATGGTCTGGTTGTAAAGCAGGCAAAACTAGCTTTGCATACAAATTTTCTCCCACCTTCTGCCATTACTTTAATAGTAACAGAGAAAAATGTCCGTTTTCGTGACGGAATTACATGCCTAATGCACAGAAACATCCACTATTAATTAAAATACATAAAAACTTTTTAAAATACATGTATAAATGCATTTAAAGAATCTTAATGAATGCCAGATACTAATTCTATGATTAATTGTTAAGCTTTTTACCTTTATTTGAAAGAAAATTATCAATGACAATGGTGAAGAAATTCAGTCACGTACTTGGTGTAAAAGAGGTTCTTTTTCCATGGGTTCCTAACTGCACTAAATAAAATATATCTTCAAAAAACAAAATATTCCCTTGAAATATAATCCTTCTCCTACATAAATATGGTTTTACTTTCTAATTAGATTCATTTTTAGAAATCCATGTCCTGGTTGACTTTTTTCTGGAATGGCCCAAATAGTAGGTACTGAAAGATTATTTAAAGTTTTTGGCTACCTCAAAAAATTCATCATTTTTGTAGAAGCAGATTTGTTTTAGTTTCATCAGTACTAAGCCTTTAAAGTGTTTAAAAGTTAAATTTCTAGTAGCAACCGGAAGAGAATTAAACATTTTCACTGACATGTAACATAATGGATTGGTGCCAGTATAAATGTATATCTCTGTGTCTCGTGAGAGTAGGGTTGCCGTATATCACTGATTTCACTGACAGTTTGTGATTTTGTAGTGTAAGAACATAGCCAGATGACTAACTTAAATTGCTGCCAGGTAAAAATACTCTTGTTACGAATGAAATTGTACTTGTGAACTTAGTTAAACTATTTTAATTTTTATTTGACACTCACTAAACAATAGATTACATCACAGAGTATATATATATATATATATATATATATATATGTGGACCCTAGAACACAAGGGGTCTAAGTGATATTTTTCTCATTCTGAGTAAATCACAGTTAAAGTTTGAAGAAGTATTTTTATGTGGAATTGAAAAATTAATTTTATTTTTTTATTCTAAAATTTCAATCAGGTCTTTGATTTTCAATATCAGTTGTAACTTTTTTTAGTACTTTTAGTTTTAGGCATTTTATAATTTTTTTTAAAAACTCATGTTTGCACTTAGACCCCTTGACTTTCAAAAAGGCATCACTTAGTTCCCTTGACCCCTGAGCAAAAGGGAGAGTAAAAAAACTGCAGTTGTTACATCATAGGATACAATTGGTTTTATTGATACAAAAGTATGAAAGAAGGAACACACTTTGACAATGTTATTGTTAATTGAAAACTTTTTCTAAGTAACACAATCTAATCATCAGCGTCATTGTCATAAAAGTTGTCTGGTTCACATTCCTCTCCTTCTTCAACTACTGGTGTTGCTTCCATGGTTCCACTATGTGGCAGGTCAATGTAGAATTGATGGTAGATAGGAGGGACAAACTGGAGAAGTTCCATAAGATATTCATATTTTTTCTTCTTAAGTTTAGGTTTTAGTCCTGCTGGCTGAAGAACTGGAAGTTGAGTAGGAAGCCTACCTGATCTGGGTGCCACCATTGATAATTCATTGAATGGCACAGTACTTCCTGATGTATTCTTGTAAAAGAGGGTTGTTGGACACGACTTTTTGAAATGAAGAACTTGCATTCCTCGGTTTACTATTACATTTTAATTTTTGTATCTATTAATCATTATTTTATTTTAAAATGCTAAAAGGTTAAATAATATCAAAGTTTTTAGTATTTACTTACCTGAATCAGAAAGGTTGGCACTGTCACCATTGATGGAGTTTTGCATTGAAGATCCAAGCTCTTGGTTATCCATTTTCAGTAGTAACAATGCAAGTTTGGTTAGATGTAAAGGGATCCAAGTGGCACCTAGACCCCTTGCTCTCCAAGTAATGAACTACATTTGCTAGTTGGTATAGGGGCTCTCCACTAGGGAGCAACACCTGTCAATAAATCCACTTGAATCTCTTTACCACTCAAAAGAATGGCATTTTTACTACCATATTTCGTATCTAACTCAATTTTTTCAAAAATGTCACTTAGACCCCTTGTCTTCTAGGGTCTACATATATATCTCTAGGTCAGCAATTCGCCTTTCATACAAACACAATAAAGGAAATTAAAAGAAGGATTGGCCAAGCCTGGAAGAAATTCTGGAGCTTAAAGCACATCCTGACTGATACAAATCTAAGAACAAGCCTAAAGGCAGAAGTGCTAGAGACCTGTGTCCTGCCAGTGCTATTGTATGGCAGTCAAACCTGGTCACTCAATGGAAATACGAAATGGATGCTACAAACCTGCCAGAGGAGAATGGAGCGCAAGATACTTCATGTAACAATAAAAGACAGAATACGTAATGAGGTGATAAGAAGACGAATAGGCATAAGGGATGTGGTCTCAACAGCAGAATGTCTCAAGTGGAAGTGGGGAGGCCATGTAGCAAGAATGGAAGGAACAAGATGGACCTACAGGACCACTATGTGGGACCCATGAATAGGAAGAAGATATATAGGGAGACAGAGGACAAGATGGACCAGACCTCTTCACACAATGAGCGGGAAAACAATGGACACGGCAGGCCAGAAACAGGAATCAGTGGAAAGATCTAGAAAAAGGAATTTCACAAGCAGAGGAATGAGACCAAACATAATGAAAATAGTGATGTGACAGTGAATAACACTCTTTAGGAGTAGCTCCAATAATGAGTGCACCTGAGCTTCCCTGCAATCAGCAGGAGGCCTTTGCCCGTTAAGGGATGTCATAGGCTAAATTCAAATTCAAATTCAGAGCAATTAAGCAATGTTAATTACCTCATTCGAGCATTTTCAACCGCATTAAGGAGCCATCTTCAGCAACTGACTCTCATAGTGCAGTATGTCATTTTTAAAACTTTTAAAGAATATAACAATAAAAATTCTAGTATTATATCAGATATAAAGTAATTTCAGAATATGATATTGACCTGGCTTTTGACCTGAAATTATGGCAACCCTTACTTTATAACTAGAGTTAGGATTTTATGAAATATTGTTTCAAACATAGGCTAGGGTAAACCACCCAGTTATTGGCACTTTAAGGATGCTTTTCAATAAATTTTCAATTTTGACTTATTAATTCAAACAACATTTTGTTCAAATAACTACTACCCTTTCATGAATAACCAGAGAACATATTTTTCAAGTGGTGGATATTTAAAACTCATTTGGTCCCCTTAAAAAATGTTTAAAAATAAACAAACAAAAATCCCAGTTATTGGCACAGTTTTACCCAGTTATTGGCAACATAAATTCAAGTTATTGGCACAGTAGAAAAATCACCTGTTTTTTATGTTTTAACATACAACATGTTAATATATTTGCATCCTTGAAAGATATGGAATTACAAAAATTAGTAATAATAATTACATAAAAACTAAATAATTAATGCTATGAAACACATACTAAGTTCATTTTAATTGTGTGAGAAACAGATTATATCAAATTCATCGTCAGTGTCATCCTCAACACAGAATGTCCTCAACAGGAAAGCAGCCATGGCATACAAAGAAGTCATCATCAGAGGCATCTGGAACATGAATTTTATGTTGTTTTGGTATGCATTTCTAGTGGTACAATTTTTTGCAGATAGTACATTCAAAATCTTTCTTTTGAGAATCCACGGTACAAGCACACTAAAGCACATTCCATGGATAGGGCTCTATCTGCTAGTAGAAGGTTTAGAATTGTTGCTTGATATCACTTGTCTTCTGGTGGAAGGGTCAGTTGATGTCATTTGTGCAAAAGTTTCAGTTAGAGACTTCTTTGTGATCTTTGGGTTTTTGTTGGTTATTCTAGTAACAGGCTCTTGTTACCAATTGCTACTCTTGCATTATGCTGCTCTTCTTTCATTGTCCTTTTCTTTCCTTTTCTCTTTTTCGTTGTTAGCTTCTTCCTTAAGTTATTCTTCTTTCCACTTCCCTGAAGTAAAAACAAATGGAATCCTTCTGATATTTTTCTCCTTTCTTTTAGGAGTTTCAGGCCAAATGAGAATTTGGTGTAAGCTGTTCTCCATGGGTGGTGTTAAAGGCAAATTATTACCCGCGTGCCATATCTTGGGCGCTGGATTTACGGGGAAGTGAGGGTTGGGGGGAACAAAACATAGCTAATCCGCCAGTCTTTCTGCAGTGTTGTCAACAAAAGAAATCACATTTCAGCAGAATCGTGCATATGGTAAGCGCACGTCAACAGCGTAAGTGTGGATGCCGAATTGGATAATTATTTCCGATGAATCATCCTCGCTATTTTATGTAGTGACATTTAATAGACAACGATTTTAATGCAGTCCAATAATATAACGTGGTGACGGTATTGCGTAACAATTAATAACACGTCATAAGACGTTAGTTATCAAATAAATCATTTTCCTCCGGGAAGAGAATGTTATATAAATAGGCTCAATAATTTTACACTGGATGACTAGTTTTAAGCATAAAGAAGAGTCTTAGCAGAACATGCTTCACCATTTCGTGTTGTAAACCATAAGAGAGGTAAGGCATCTAAATGTGGAGAAAACTATAGGCCTAATTTTAAACGTATTTAATACGTTTTGTGAAAAGTTCGCTCAACTTTCAGTCCATGAAATTGACATCAGAGTTCACGGGAGTGTCAGAAATTAGCACATACGGAATTCTTAAAGAGGTGAGGAAAGTGTTGGATGTACAATGACGTGTTTGTGAAATAAGCAAATCGAAAAATTGTATTTTTCCCCATAACTCCATGCGTCAGAAAATAAATAAATAAGGATCCTGAGACAGAATGAAAGCTTAGTATTGAAGCCATTAGATGTCAGGGTGTATAGCGTACTTCGTGTTTCAATGTTGTCAGCTGTAGCCTATCTACAAAGTTGAACGAAACCTACCGAATGAGGACTAGGGAGCCGAGCGCTCAAGAAATCGCGCGCGGGTAGTACTTATAGAACTAACTTCTTGATCCACATAATTTTCAGCTGGTTTTGTGGAGAGAATGTCTGCATTTTCTGCAGGATCGACACCCGTATTTTCAGAGTCAGATGGTGTACTGGTAGCATATTCTTCTCTCATGAAGAATCAAGAGCTAATGGAACTTAATACAGTTACATAATGTTCTTCTCTGTATATGCTTCCATCAAACAGAGGTGGTCTAGTGGAGAGAATCTCAGCATTTTCAGGAGCACCATTAGTCTTATAGTATTCAGGGTCAGGTGGTGCAGTACTTGTATGTTCTTTTGTGTTCATACCGATTTCACCCAGCAGAGGTGGTCTACACGACAGAATTTTGTACTTTCTGGAGTACAATCAATGTTATTTATAGAACAATTTATATTCAATTCATGATAACGCTCGTACATCCTGTAGAGAACAAAAAAGTTATTCCCGTGTTCTTCTTCCACAATTTTCTTGATATTTCTAAATTTTGTTTATTCTTCTTTCTCTCACAACTTCACAGAAATGATCAAATGCTAGTAGAGGTAATTTGGGCCATCTGGTTTTCTCATGAGTCTTTAGAATTATCCTTCCGTTGCTCTAAATCCATTTTAAACTGAGCACTGCAAGTCAATGTTGTGTAGCATAGTTTCAATTATGGGTGCCAAATCCTGTTTTGTTACAGCCTTGTTCAGTTTTTGTGCTCTCCAAGCAAGAACTGGGTCTTTTCACTTGCTCTTCACAGGCTTGAAGGCAGAAATATTAGCTAGCTGGAGGATCTGGGTTGAATTTGGATAGAGGGCTGTAATTATTATCTTTAAAATAGTTCCTTGCACAACTCACTCAGATGGTAAGTGAATTGGGATTTGTGGCCATCTATGAACAAAATAACCAGAAGTGGAATGCTATTTTTAAGAGAAATGGGTAAAACACATTTACAATAAACTCAAAGAAAACTTCAGACTTCATCCTGCCATTGTCATTGTGACCAATGCCCCATTTCCCAGGAACTCTACAGATAATGTCCTGTGGAATTCTTTGAAGTGGATAAATTATCATAGGAGGACAGGTCTTACCAGATGCCGAGAAAGTGCACATCACCATAAAAGTTGATTTTGCCTGACTGTGCTCCACCTCATACACATTCTTAGATCCCATGGGCACCAGAACAAGGTTCTTCTTTGGGCACAACATGAAATTAGTTTCATCACCATTGAAAACCCTCTCAGGATCTGACAGGACATCAAAGACATTCCCTTCTTTCAGAATGTCTTCTACTGACTTGAACCACCCTCGGATGTTGTCTTCGCTTACGCAAGCACTGGCAGCAGTAACTCCTTCTGGTGTCCTGCAAGCGATTTTGGGATGTCTGCGCAGGAACCCATGGTACCATTTATTTCCAGGCATATTATCCTTAAATGGACTAGGACAGTTATTTTGTTCTACAAATTCCTTAACACTCTTCTGAATATCTTCCTTTCTTTGTGGAAACCCTTTACTTGCACAATCAAATATCCACCTGCAAAATTTATAAACAGATGAATAATTACTTAATCATATAGATTTAAATTTAAAAGTATGTTTTAAAAATTAAAAATTACTCAGAATAAAAATTTATACATTTTTTTTAAGAAGTTAAAATTTGAATTATTAAATATCTGAAAAATGTCATTAAAATCAGAATATGCTCATAAAAATGATAATAGGTTTACGGTACGCACCAAACCAAGGTGTTTTCCTCTTCTTTGGTGAGTATAGGAGGTGGTCCATGCATGGATTTAGAAAACTTCTCACTACAACGGAATTGTAGAGTAGACCTCGGGACACCATGAAATTTTGCTGCTCTCTTAAATGGCATGCCTTCTCTCACTGCATTAAGAGCTGTGTTAAAATTTGATGTTGTATATTTCTGCGAACCACGAGGGCCCATGTTTGATAAAGCAGATGTCTAAGTAACAAATTGAGAAGTGAATCAGAAATGTCCAATAATTGGCACTGTTTTTTCCAGTAATTGACACCCATGCCAATAACTGGCTACATTCATTTTAAAAAAGTCATGTTTGAAATGATTGGTTATAAGCATCTTATTGTCAACTTAGTGCTGGTTTGCATTGAAATTTCTGTTTGATTGAATTTACCAGTTGTTGGCACCATCTGCCAATAACTGGAATACATGCATTATTTAATACCAGTAATATGCATGTCTCGAATGGACGTGTTGATTGAAGTGAGGAATCCTAGATTTTCGCTAAACGATTCAGAAAAGCTTACTGATAACTGGTATTTATATATCGTTGCTTTAGGTAACACATATATTTTAAAAATAATTATATAGTAAAGCACTGTCCTTAACTTACCTCCAAGAAATAGAGCAAAAATTCACCAAGCCAAACACAACTTCACAGATGGAGTGATAGCGCTCAACTAATTGTTGATTGTTGTCGGAAACTAGTTTGTTCATGTAAAGTCCCCTTAAAAATAAGAGAAACTTGTTGCCAATCTTTGGCTCACATCTTCAGAAGGTACCCGACCCAAATATGACATTTTGTTTTCATATGATTTTCCGTTTTGGAGTTAGCCTGACATCCACACAGACACACAAACATGTTCAGGAGGCCTTGAAACGTGCATTTATGTTAAAAACTCAACTTCGTTTATATGGTACAGGCAGAGGAAGTAAAAATACTGGGAATATCATTAGATATCTTTTCAAAAGAATGAGAAGTTCAGAGAGGATATTATATGGCAGAAGATTTTCTTTCGTTCTTTTCAGAAAATGTCCACAAATATTTGACTTTAGTCACAGACATAATTATATCACCTAAATACTGTTAATTAGAAAGAAGAGCATTTTTCTTATATTCTTACACTAATCTATGAATAAAAAATCATAAACTTGCAGAAGTATGGTGTTCAATGACAATTTTATGAGTTCATATTATTTTTTCCAATGTTACAAATGAAGCAATTACATTTAAAAATCAATACCAGTACTAGTTGTTCTTTGCCAAAAAAAAATCATTCAATACAACTTCGTATTTGTAAAAAAAGGTTGTTTTACAATGCCAATGCTACGCATAAAATTTTAAGTCACTTAGAAAACTTTATACAATTTTGTAGCAAAATGTAAGGTCACTTACAAAAGATTTATATGTTGTAAGAATTTCTGTTTCACAACAAATCTAATCTAATTTATGAAAAACTTACTCTAGCTATTAAACATTTTATCAAATACCCTATAAAATATTGGTAAGTTATTTTTTAGATACCTTATGAGTAGCAATTGGCTAAAAGCAGTTTTCACATATTTTTTTTTTTACAATCTCTAACATTCTGACATTCTGATGGTCCATAGCACTTATACTGTTACAAAACTCAAGTGTTAGAACCTGCTGAGGTTTTCATTGGGACTGAAAAAATAACTGAATTTTGTAGCTTACTCAAAAGTTCTTATTTCCTGGCAATTTTAATTTTTAACAAACAGTAAGGATCATTAACATTCCAATGTATGGACTGTTTGCCACACATGTATCATATCTATTCATGCAGAGTCAAGGGCGCCCATATGATATTTTCTAGGGGGGTACTTTTTGAAATTTATTTATTTTTTGTTGCTTTAACTTCTTGAGCCACTTTGTAACATTTTATTAATAAGTGCAACAATGACGTAGCCAGAAAATAATTTTGGGGAGGATCGAAGGGGGGTTTGGGGGTATGGAATACCCCCCAAGAAAGGGTGGTCCACCCCTGGAAAATCTTTAGATATTGAACTAATGAAAATCACATTTTACGCTATTTTAGCACTGAAAAAGTAATTAGCAAATTTGTTTACCATACTCTAAGACATGTCAACATAAACAAGAAATCTCTACGTACGTCGGGGTCCACCCCTGGAAAGTTTTTGAACATTGAACTAATGAAAATCACATTTTACGCTATTTTAACACTGAAAACCTAGTTAGAAAATTTGTTTACCATACTCTAAGACATGATAATGTAAACAAGAAATTATTACTGAAGTTAGGCATCCACCCCTGGAAAAGTTCTAAATATTGAACTAATGAAAATCACATTTTATTCTATTTTAGCACTGAAAAACTAGTTAGCATATTTGTTTACCATATTCTAAGACATGCCAAATGTAAACAAGAAATTGTTACCTAAGTCGGGGGTTGACCCCCAGAAAATTTTTAAATATTGAACTACTGAAACTCACATATTATGCTATTTCAGCACTGGACCCCCCTTTTCTAATCCACTGTGGATTCTGCTTCCATGTTGTCGATTTGGTAAAACTTCTGCAAACTTTTTATGTCTACTGACTTTTAAATAATTGTCCTTTCCCTGAGAGCTAGGGCCTCCTCCCTTGCTCCCGGGTATGGGCACCCAAGTGCACAGTTTGTAGGTTCTATATTCCTATGCAATTCACAGGGAGAATATGTGTCTGATATGTTAGATGGTGCAGGAAGCAACCTTCACAGTAATTATGTATTGATTACATGAAAATTCTTACCGGTACTTGTTCAGAGAATATTTCACCAATAGACAAAACATTTTTAAAATTTAATAAGGGAGGGATGATTTTGTTCAATTTACTTCTCAACCCATATGAAATCTTGAATGAATTATATGCATGAAATGACACATGTTGGAAACATGTAATATCTGATTTTTTACTAATGTCTTGCATGATACTTGTTGAAAATGACTGATGCACAATATTGCTGAAGGACCTTAAATACTGGTTAAGAGGATGAAGAAAAGAAACTTTATGAAGCACCAAAGCAACAAACAATTCTTTAGGCTAGTTTATCCAACAAAACTAGGTTCAGTAACAAAGTTTTGCAACTGTTTTCTATTTAAATGTGCAAGCACGAGAAGTAAAGGTGATAATGAGTCACGATACCAGGCAGTTTTAGCTGATTCCATCTTTTTTTGCAAAACTATAGCAGTAATTTTGAAGCAATACACATATTTAGTTTTGTAGATTGACGTGGGGGAAGTGAAGAATTTATGAATTGCTTGGCTTTATACATGGTTCAAAAGTGTACATGGGGTTTCAGTCACTTGAACTTCAAAAATAAGGTGAAACGTGCAGTTGCACTGGAATTAGTTTTCAAGAAATGGATGTGATCTCTTTCACAAAATTACTTTAATGAAAGTAGTTACGAAACCTAGTGTACTGGTAAACTAGCCTTTAAATATTATCCATTATGTTTTAAATGTGTCTGAAGTCAGGGTTTGAGAGTTCAGTTGGTAACAAGGAGTTACTTTAGACCAAAATGGCAGTTTGTCATTGTGCTTAACAACATCTTGTAGGCCACATTGTATTGGAGTCTTTTCATTCTGATGGAAGAACCACATTCTGAATGTTCATAATATATAAACTATACATAAAAAAAAGACATGGCTGCATCTCACAAATTCAAAGTTGTTAAGTGAAATGAATGCTAGAATGAATTCCAATGTTACTTCATTACAAAGAGATCACAAATGCTACCCACCTTCACATATTAAACTGTGATGTCCTTTTATTGTTCTCCCTTACAATCCATGATGTTTGAATAGCCTATTTTACATTAACAAAAAAGCACAATTTAAAGAGGCGGTGAAGAAATCTATAAAGTTCTATACATTTCAAGCTAATTGCTTGCTGTAAGAATTCAGGTACAATGAAAGTGGAATTTGTGGGATGAAATTCAGTGAATTCATTCAACACTGCATAAACACTGAAAAGGCATAGGGGTCCATTTTGCACATATATTCAATGCTCTAATAAGGACTTTCTAAAATCATTTAACTGCTGTAAATATATACAATTCTCAATTTTACAAAGTCTTCACTTAAATGCCTTCACTCTCCTTTCTTTGTGCATGGATATGTGAAGCTCATGTTAACTTTGTTAACATGTTATTCTAATAACATAATTTACATTACACTTACCAACAAACCTATTTTAACAACATAAATAAGCCATTTTATTAAGAGCTGAATAAGTTACTCAGATACTGGTACCTGATTGTATTCTATGGCCAATATTCCTTTCATACAAAGAAAGACAGTCTACTGGCCAGAATCCACAGTACTTTTGTGCCATCTTATCTATAACGGCCACAAAGTTATTACTTAGGAACCAATCAAAATAATTGTATATTTACTGCCTTATCAATGAGAAGAAATCATGAAAAATCTCTTGTAATAAAAACAATAAGTTCTAAATACATGTGCATACAATTTCATTATTTGGTTAAAAGAGTGATCTTTAAAAATTCACAAATTTTATTTATGAAGAAGGTTACCCCAGTTCATAATTTTAACTTCCAACTTATTACTTCATATTGGATACAGAAATTTCATACAAAATATAGAAAAATATAGGAGAAATGAACTGTACAAGCCTATTCATTCTGTTAATTGTTTTGTATGCAGTCTGCCATGGTTTTATGAACTGGGTGAGGAATTGAGTAAGTTATCACACGTTTAAAGGTTAATATCAGCTAATTCTTATCGTGTACAATTAATTAAAAGGCAATTTTACAAAAATAACTGCAAATTTCACACAACCTTACATTCAGTAAAATCATAAAGATCAAGTATAATAAGTAACTGAAAATTGTTCATACATAGAATGCTATATATTACATAAACAGCTTTACAATTATGTATTTTGAATGTTATAGAGGCTTTTACAATCACAGGAGCAGAACAGAAGAATATACTACTCAGCTGCAAGCTTTCAATACTGGTAAAAATCCATTAGTATAATAAATTAATTCAGTCAATAAATATTATTTTGAGTATTACCTGTTTATATTAGTTTTTTATAATACTGTAAAATGTATTAACTTATACAGAAGGCTAAATGTTACAGTGAAGCAATGAGATAAAGAACAGAAAGGGAGTCAGATTTTGTGACTCTCTCTCAATTCTTCACATTATATTTTATATACCAGTATTAGGCTATATGTGACAGCAGCCCAACTCAGTAAGTACTTACTCATACAAAAGCACATTTAATGATAAAAGGAAAAGTCAAATTGCTAGAGAAGCAAGAGAACAAAATCACTCATTTAACTGAGAATGATTAATCATTCCCGTGTGGGGTTATGTGCTAGTCCCCCATCGGGTGCCTCCCCAGGTGGCAGATAGGGAAATGCCTCCTAGATATAGGTGGTACCAAGGAAATGAAATACTTGAAGCAGACCAAAACTTCCGTAAACGGGTAGATGTAACTCGATAGTCATGGTGAAGACAAAACTTCTAGGTCAATGGCCAAAAAACAGCTGTGAGTTCAGGAGCAGTGAGGTAGCAGCCCCACCATTGAAATAGCTCTGTGCAGCATTTGTATTGCGGCCAGAGTGAAGTTTTTAATTACTGAAAAGCCTCAAATTATTAACTGGACTGTTCACACTGTAAACCGACCACAGCAAAGGAAAAAGGACAAATGATTTGGCATTGCAGAATCACTCAAAATAGGAACATGGAATGTGAGGGCGTAAGTTACAAAGAATGGATAATAAGTTACCTGCATTCCATTTCAAACACATAAGTATAAATCACAAGCTATAGAAATATAGGAAGACCTATAAAATGCTGGAGGGAAATATGAGGCCGGAACAGGAGATTATCTCCTAAACCGTGAAGTGTTGATGATGATGATGATTAATCATTCCATGGCTGAGCAAGGTAAAACTGGTACCCTAACCTTAAATTTTTATTGAGTAACTTTTGAGAAAATTTTTATATGTTTTCCAGCTCAATGTAATATTTCTCCACACATTAAAGAATGCTGCTAGAAAATAATTACTTTCTTAATGTAGGCCTATTTTTAAAAGTGAGGTTTGTTTCATTATGGCATTTGGTGTATAAATCCATGCAATTAAATTAATTTTTCTTTAAAACAAACATTTTTAAAATAAAATAATGTATTCAGAAAACTATATTAATATTTAGAGTCCAAACAGGGAATTGTTCTAAAAAATTAATTGTTCTAGAGTTAATGCTTACAACTGCATTACTTCAAAGAATAATTCACATTTAAATACATTTATTATTTAACAAAATAAAGCATTCAGAGTACTGTAATAAACATGTATATGAAGTGGCAAATGTAAAAGAAAATGAATAGGGAACCTGAGATATCTCACAGCCACAGAAAGATTAATTTGTGTATTGTTAGCATTTAACAAAAGCAGAGGTTTCATTCCTCTTCGGATACCACAATATGTTTGTCTCAAAATATTTAAAATTCAATTACAACCAATTTTTCTTGGAACAGAACACTTTTCTGCTCAAGATAATATTACAACTCTTATACAGAAACATACACATTACAGTATTTCCCCAAGAGAATTATTCATATTTATACATAAAAGCCATATATAATTGAAGAGCTTTTAGCAAAAACAACCTTAGTCCAAAAATTTGAAAATTGAGTTTCCTGTGTCATTGGGTGCTACCACAGTATAAGTATTAATACAGTAAGGAAACTGTGTGTTAAAAGTCCTATGACAACTTGTTAGCTGGGCGACACTAGCGCTCCATGCGGCGGTTGAGTAAAACTGCATTCTCACCATATAAAATAACTTGGGAAAATGCATAAACACATAACAAAATATGTTATAATAAGAGAAAAAAATCTTCTTTCAAAACTGAATTTTAAATTTAAGAAACAATGAAGCATGTATTATATTTTAGTTAAGATCAGGCACAATTTTTAAATGCCACTTACCTGTAACTTGCACTGCAGTTCCTAGGGCTATTCTTATTACAAGTTTTAATAACTTCAAGATGATTCTTGGAAAACCAATTATAACTCATTTTTATTTTTAAAAGTAGCCTAATATTACATTAGAATAGAAATGTCATCATTTTACAAAAATAATACAATATTACATAAGATACAATACAAAATTCAAATAAAAATATAGGTTTCTATCAATATTTCTCAATTTCTAATACTCCAAAACTGCTTTTAGTATACAGTCGGTACAGCAGTTTTAATTAAAGAGTTCTTATTGGAATTCATAAACTGGCTGTTTTCGAAGTGTTCCAAACATAGGCGGCAATTTACATTTAAATATTTTACAGTTTTTGTTAGTAGGTCTTCTCGCCGACTATGGATGACCCATTTTTTACACCTGAAATCATTACAACAATTGAAGGTAGATCGAAGCCGTAAGATACAGAAACAAAATACAATCTCAACAATGAAGTTGAGGACGAGCAGTGTGACAAACCTATATTCAAAGGTCACTCTTTAATATAATTTATAACTTAAACGTTGATTTTAAAGGTGGGAAAAACCTTGGACTAGATACGCTTCTTAACAGTAGCCTATTTTAGGTAAGCCTATTGCTTGCCTAGGTTTGGATAATGATGTCATGTTAGTTTACTGTCGCAAACACCTTAATGGCACATGTATCCGAGAATTTATGATGTAAGATTATGTTTTCGTCATCTTTACGCCTACATCGTATTCGAGAAAATAAATATCGTACCGCCTGTAAAATCGGCTATGTGCACTTTTTTTACGAAATTGAGTTATGTGCACTGATATTCCTTAGCATTGATCCTTACAACCGGGCATGTGGATCTTTGATTGTCAGGTTTGTGCAAGCAAAGAAAAAAAATCGGCTACATGCTGCAAAATGGCCATGTGCATTAGAGCTCACATAGCCATTCTTGACTGCCAACACGGCACACATGTTTGTATACATAACCGGCCCTGACATATACATTACAATGCACATAGGAAATAAGCTGCACCGCAGCAAATATTGTGTTATCTTAAGCGATCACAATACGACATCCTAAATATTGTTATCTTAACCGTGATAGAGACTGCTGACATTTTCATTTCATTAGTATCTATTGTTAGAAATTACAACATAATTAAAGATAAAAATATTACATTAAAGTAAATGTAAACATAACCACACCAGAACATGTGTCAAGAGTAAGCCAGCAGGCATACAATAAATATTACGTATTTTTCTTCTTACCTTTCTGGATCTTTTGGGAAAGTGAAGAAATGCAATTCAGGATTTCTTCCTTTATTGGTACTGCAATTTATAGCAGAACAATAACATCCTTTCCAAACATGCATTGCTATAAAAATTCAAGACTCCTATTTATTTCCATTCTTCCCGCAGTAGTGATTGTAGTATTACTCAATGGCCGGTAGGATCGCATGGAATCTGCGCGCGCATGTCCGTATGGCAGAAAAACGGACTGAGTTTCTTTACTGTATTAATACGTATACTGTGGTGCTACAACCTACTGGTCATTGTTTAAACTACATGATATGGCAAAATCTGCTATAGTCCCTCAAATATAGGGTTACAAAGTTTACCAAGTTTAGCAAAAACAACCACTATCCATTCAGTTTTTTGCAAATACCTAGTGATTTGGTTTTTGGACTATGGTTGTTTTTGCTAAAAGCTCTTCAATTATTTTCTTTAATTTCCTATCTACATGATTCCTATGACTGGAGAAGATTCAATAAATTAAGGAACATTCTTTAATACAGCCATAGCAGATAAATATAAAATGAGAAAAATAACCAGACATCAGTTTTTCACCAGTTCTATTTCAATTGAAGTAAGTGTGATGCTGTTCTTTTTTATTATTATTATTATTTCTTTTTTAATTTTAATATGATAAGTAGCTGTTAGTAATGTAGGTGAAGAGACAATGTGGCATATTAATCATTATAATGAAACATTAAGATACCATTTAAAGGCACAAAATTGAGCCAGAATTGTTTCCACTTTTGCCTGTTGAAGGAAAAATATTTAGGCTACTAATGAAGAAAGCATGTTTTTATAATAGGCCTATAACCCAAAGACAGAGGTGTAGGCCTATCCTGTAAACTGTTTAAGGTATGCAACATGAAACCTTTCAATAAGAAGGTCCACGTGCATCTCTAATTAATCATGATTTTATTGTAGTGGAAATTTCCTTTAGATTATTTTTCCCCCCTGCTTGCAGAACGAGTTTCCAGCCCTCTTCTGTACAAGCAAATTCTTCTAAAAATGATTGAAATTTCACTCTCCCATGCTTGCCCTAGTGCCATTAATCCTTGCTAGAGATGAGGAAACATAATTGCATGACATAAATGCAAATGAGGATAAGTAGTAATTTCCAAGTCTTTGTCTGTTAGCCAGCAGCATATAAGGATGAATGTGACTTGAGGATTGAATTTGCTTAAGCTACCAATTTTTTTTTTTTTAAATTATAAACATCTGATAAAACCCATACATTTTTATCTAAGGACCCTGGCAAGCTTTAACTTCTGTACTTAAGTTTTGGAACAGACTGTAGACCATGTATCATTTGAATGCAAGCTAGAAATAGAGAACTCTATTTAGAAATAACATGGTAAAATAAGGGAAATAGACTAACTTTAAAACTAAATTACTAAACAATTACTAAGAAGAATTTGTTAATTTTATGCAATCAATAAACTTTGAAAAACTCTAAAGAATGTAAAAGGATTACTCATGTGTGAAAGATTGTTATTATCTGAAGTATCAAATAAGATACAGCAATTCCATTGAAATAAATAGGCTACTAACAATATTTATTGGCAATTTTTTTTTCATTTGGGTCATTCAGAAAAGGTTTTTATTTTGTTTGTCATGTAACAGTTTGAATCAACTGTACTCATATTTCTTTTCCATTCTAACATCCTTAAGAGATTTTGAAACAGCGGAGTTGGTTGGAAATTAAAAACCCAATTTATGAGGGAAAATTATGACGAATGCCACTTCACCTATTTCACCTGTTGCTTCAGCTAGTAGAAAACTAATATCCTTTCTTATACGGCTATAAAATTAATAGAATCTTCATCCTTTTCATCTTTTGCTTCTCCATTGATTTTACTTATGAAGGGTACAAGTATTAAATGCAAATATATTCACCTGCATAGAACTACTTGTAGCACATGATAAATAAGGTAGAATTCAACCAACTTTGTACTAAATTAGAGGAAAACATTGTCCTTGGTATTCTCTTCTTTAATGAACAGAATTACACACAAGAAGAACATTTAATCAATTCTGCCATACCTGGGAACAATGTCTTTGGCAAACCAAAGATCACAATTAGAGAAATTGTTGTACTTGATGATACTCTCATCTATCATCAGAGCCTGATTGCTTCCAAGTACGTCTTTATCCTTTAACTCTCCATGCCTCACAAAATGATAGAAGAGATCCTGCATCCTTTTTATGTACCTGTTGAAATAAGTAGTTAGGAAATATTTAGTATTTATATTTATGGGAAGGAGCTACACAGTTGGCACTTCTCCAATTAAATCTTTTACGAAAAAGATAATTAAAATAATAAAATATCATTTAATAATTTACTGCTCTACACATCTCATATACAAAGCATTTAACTATTTAACATTAAGCAAATTTATATGTATAGATAATTAAATTATTTTCACATGAATAAAAAAACTGCTGTATTGAACGATTATGGAAACAACATTAACCTTTAAGGAGTCGCGCTGTGGTGGAAATGACCATAAAGTTTCAATTCTTAATCAAATGTACTACCTGCGCACCACTTCTTGGGCGCTGGATTTACGGGGAAGTGAGGGTCGGGGGGAACAAAACATAGCTAGTCAGCCAGTCTTTCTGCAGTGTTGTCAACCAAAGAAATAATGTTTCAGCAGAATCGTGCGTATGTAGTGACATTTAATATATAACTGTTTTAATGCAGTCCAATAATATAACGTGGTGACAGTATTGTGTAACAATTAATTAGGCTACACGTCATATGGGTTTGGTTATCAAATATGAATATTATACATGATATAGGCTCAATATTTTTACACTGGATGACTAACTTTAAGCATAAAGAAGAGTCTTAGCAGAACATGCTTCACCATTTCGTGTTGTAAAACGTAAGAGAGGTAAGACATCTAAAAATGGAGAACACTATAGGCCTAATTTTAAACGTATTTAATACGTTTTGTGAAAAGTTTGCTCAAATTTCAGTCCATGAAATTGACATCAGAGTTCATGGGATCGTCAGAAATTAGCACGTATGGAATTCTTAAAAGGTGAGGAAAGTGTTGGATGTACAATGAAGTGTTTGTGAAATCAGCAGTTCGAAAGATTGTATTTTCCCCCATAACTCCATGCGTCAGAAAAGATAATGTCAATAAATAAATAAGAATCCTGAGGCAGAATGAAAGCTTAGTATTGAAGCCACTAGATGTCAGGGTGTATAGCGTACTTCGTGTTTCAATGTTGTCAGCTTTACCTAAGAAGTTGAACGAAACCTACCGAATGAGGACTAGGGAGCCGAGTGCCCAAGAAATCGCGCGCGGGTAGTAAGTATCCAGTGACCTAGCTACTTGTATTCTACTCTTGGGTTGAAAAACATGTTGAGAATCTGGGAAATGAGCTGGCAGATCAACTGGCTAAACAGCACTTATTTACCAGTGAATTATAATAGGATACCACAAAGTGCAATTTTGTGTTAACTCATGTTCAAAGTATCACCCTGTGGGAAATGAATGGCAAAGGAAGAATAATGGTGTAATAACAAAATAGTTTTCCCCCAGAGTGAAAGAAAGATTAAAATTTAATATCCCAATAACAGGAATGTATAACATCCTTGCTAATGGGTTATGAAAATTAAGATCTTATTAATTATCATAGATTCAAAATAATGGACATCCCTTGTGTCCATATGGAAGTGCCAAACAGACTGTAGACCATGTATTATTTGAATGCAGCAAGCTAGAAATAGAGAACTCTTTTTAGAAATAACATGGTAAAATATGGGAAATGGACTAACGTTAAAAGTAAATTACTAAACAATATTATTAAGAAGAATTCGTTAATTTTATGCAATCAATAAAACTCTAAAGAATGTAAAAGGATTACTCATGTGTGAAAAATTGTTTTTACAATATTAATCATTGCATGTAATATTACTTTTGTTGTAATGGAGAATGCAGCCAATAAATCATTTTTTTAACCATACATACACACAACACAGTGGCTATTAGACTATGTCTATTCATATTGAAAAACCACCCTCTCTTAAAAACTGACCTCTTTTATCAAAGAGAGCAGTTTCAAGTCTTCACTAGTGGTCTTGTCACGACATAAACAAACATTCATACAAGAAAAGAAAGCTACCGGGCAAATTGCAATGCCGCACTCTTCTTTCTGTATTTTTGCTTAATTTGGACAAAAATCCCAGGTCCCATATTTTACAAGATACAGTATATCCCAAGTAGTATGGTTTTATATGTGACGTCAGAGGCGGATTGTGCGGATTGATGACGTCACTTCCGGTCAGCTGATCCTGACGTCACAAGTGGGCGTGGCCTATGACGTCACAAGGGGGCGTGGCTATGACGTCAGTGGCGGATTGTATGACGTCACAAGTGGGGGTGGCTATAACCACGTGATTCAAAATGGCGTCGGTTCCGGTTCCTATTGCAAATAGCGGCGGTTCCGGTTCCTATTTCAAATGGCGGACGAAGCGCGAAATTCAAAATTTGGAAATTAATAATATAAATGGCGTCCGTTCCGGTTCCTATTTCAAATGGCGGACAAAGCGCGAAATTCAAAATTTAGAAATTCATAATTAAAATGGTCACGTTTCCGGGGCGGATCAAGCGCGAAATTCAAAATTTTGAAATTTATAATGAAAATGGCTACGTTTCCGGTTCCTATTTCAAATGGCATAAGGTGGGAAATTTAAAATTTGTATAATGTTAGATGGTGGTTGATTTGAAAATTGCAAAAGGTGGAAATTGGATATTACAATTGCAAATGGTGGATGGTGGGAAATTTAAAGTTTATATATTGGTAGATGACAGGTGGGTTGTTTTACAACATGGCGGCATTGTGTACGTCACAAGCGGATTGCTATAACCTATCTCAACAGTGGATTGTTTTATGACGTCACTTCTTACGTCACAGGCGGATTGAGCGGATTAGATCATATGACAGGTGGATTGTTTTATGACGTCACTTCTTACGTCACAGGCGGATTATGCGGATTGGGAGGAATGCTATGACCTATCTCAACAGTGGAGTGTTTTATGACGTCATGGCTTACGTCACAGGCGGATTGAGCGGATTAGATCATATGACAGGTGGATTGTTTTATGACGTCACTTCTTACGTCACAGGCGGATTATGCGGATTGGGAGGAATGCTATGACCTATCTCAACAGTGGAGTGTTTTATGACGTCATGGCTTACGTCACAGGCGGATTGAGCGGATTAGATCATATGACATGTGGAATGATTTATGACGTCACGGCAGATTTCAACTTTATGTCTTTTTTACATGGAAGCATATAGATCACAACGTATAAATGCAACGTCATCAGTTTTGTTCCTCCACATAGGTTTTCTGTAAGATGACTATTTCAGTAAAAAATATCCCTGAGAGCGTTATTTTATTCCTTCAAGTATTTTTATAAATATGGTAGCCATCGTCTTAAAACTATATTTTATTCGTAAGATGATAATCCTAGCCCAGGGGTTAACTCAGCTTCTGGCTTACAAGTTAAAACAATAGATTTTACTATTAATCTTCAAAGGTGTAAGCTGTGTAAGGATGTTAATTTTCAGACATCATATATCTAATCCACATTACAGCATTATAAAATTTGTGTAAAGAAAGCCATCGATTTATTTAAACATATGCGTACAGACAATTGTGATTACACATTCAGAGCTAGCATTGCTTCATTGTACGTGCAGAGATTTGCTAAGTTAGCAAAAGTCTCACTCAGCTCTCAATGCAACACTATACTGCTGACGATAGATAAACTGTCGCCCGCGTGTCACTTCATTCATTGCGAATTATCTCTTTAAATCTCTAGCGTAACACTCCAGTACCTTTAAATTTTAAAAAATGATGTATGACTGAACCTTTAAATTTTAAAATGAATTATAACTATTTTGATATTCATCACCATTCTATTGGAGTATATTAAAAACTTATAGTGTAATATTCCAACGCTGAATGGGTCTTAGTTCGATTCCCGGTCAGTAATGACATATTCAGCTTATAAGCACATTGCAGGAAAATGAATATATTGTTTCAGAAAAGCGCTGACAGAAATAAATATCTGATTTCCGCATTGCGAGATTGCAGGAAAATGAATATATTGTTTCAGAAAAGCGCTGATAAGAAATAAATATCAAATATCTGCTGATTTCACCGGAAATGATTATATTTCGCATACGTCATCGATTTAATGTGTGAATTCGCGAACATGTATTCTCACAAAGATGAAAAGCGAAATATCTAATTACTGCTGAATTAAGATTAACATATATTTACCATGTCGCGAGGCTATAAGTAAATAAGTCATCAATACTTTTATTCTTACTGTTGCGAGACTATTTCATAACGTCATCACTACAGACCTACTTCTCATGTAATGTTTGACCGCTAGCTTTTAAATACGAGGTTGAAAGTTGCAATACATTCATTTGAAGCGCCAAGGAGTTTTAGAGTTTAGATGATTAAAAATGCATTACCTATTTTTATGTACGCTTCTTTCATTCACCGTTCTACAAACGGACTTGGTCAAATTGTTTACTTTATACATCACGTAACAGTCCTATTACAAATAGTAGAAACTCAAAATAGCTGGAGGTTCGAGTTTTCAAAACTTACAATTTTTTCCATATTTAGACTTTGAATTAAATTTATGTTTTTATTTTACAAGATCAGCATTAATTTTTACTATGATCCACAACGGTGGCGCGGTTCCAAACACCCTCAATGTCTTCCACTGATGTTTTATAAAGTCGTTATTATATTCAAATTATATTTTAATTTCAAGGTGGTCTGTGTTAAAGCTTGTTCCGTGAATATGTCATCCTCAGATCCAACTAAGTTTTAACTTTTGCTTCCATCCGTATATATTTTCATTGTATAATCCACATGTTCTTCCACTTTGCTAATTACTCTTAAGTCCGATGGATGTTAGCCAAATTTATAGATAAAATGTTTGGTTAACATTTATCCCTGTTTACTGCTTTGCATAATATGACTGCTTCCTCTATCTTAATGATAATTAGACTTATTCCTGTTATCATGCATAATGCATCATTTAACACGGTTCGAAAAGTTTTATCAATTCGTATGTTTATAAGTCTTTACACCCTCATGTACTCTGTCCAGTTGTACTATCTTATCCAAACATTTATTCAAACTAAAGCACCACACAAATATTTATTGTTATTCATAAGTCCATTTGAAAATACGTGGTATAATATCCTGTTAACTATTAGTTTTTAGATATCTTTTCCTACGATATGTAGCAAGCTTATTGATCGAATTTTGAGACGTTGCTGCTGTTTTCTTTTCCAGGTTTTAATATTGGGATTATCTTGTATTATTTGTCTTCCATCGGTTCCGTTTCGCTGTTGTATTAATCAGAACATGAGATTCAGATAATAACCCATGTCGCCAAAGGGTAGGAAAATGTGAACTGTGGATATGCCTATCAATTCAGTGGGACACTTGTGATGTAATTAATGACAAGTCACGATCGCTCTTTCATGCAATATTCACGTAGCCTACACTACCAATCATGCGTCAGTTGTGAGGATCTCACAAAGCTTTCTCTACTCTCAAAATTGTAACAACTTTAATGCCCTGCAGCATACAGATTTTACATCATAGAACAAAAATATATTTTCCAAGTTTTAATATTGAGATTATTTTAGCTTTTTTCCATAGCTTTAGGGAATTTTCCATTTGTTAACCATCCGCTATCCATCGCCATTACCTTGCTCACTATATCGTCTTCTGCAAGAGCTTTTAAGTATTCATTATGTTCTAAAACATTCATAATTTCCGATTGTATACAAATAACATCTCCGGTGTTTATTGGTATCTTTGTTTCTTCTCTTAACATTCTCCGAAACTAACTATCTTCTTCTTTATTATCTACAGATGCAAAGTAGCTCAAAAGTTGCATCATAGCATGTTCTATACTAGTTGTACTCGATCGAGTAATATGGATGTTAATACTATGCTTTTCCATATTATGTCAGATGTCGGATTGTGTATTTCATTCCACGGATTGCTTGTTGTGGATGTGTTACAATATTCTCACCATGAGCTAAATTTCTGTATTTGTATAGTTTCTCATTATTCCATTTTGCTTCAAAGTGATGCTCTTTACGCATTTCTTTTATAATGTGGTACCTTCTCCTTAGTATGCAAAATGTCATAGATTTTTACCTAATTTGCACCATCATGTTTGAATTAGTTTTCTTAGCTTTCCACTATTGTTTAACTTAACCTACACTATTTTCCATCAATTTTTTCTTTTTATCATACAACCTACCTAATTATCCTCACAATATGGGATTATTACCGAGTTAACATACATTTTTTCTATAATACATCACTAGTTTAGCGGTTAAAGATAATATGCTTAAGTTCTCATCATTACTTAAAATGCCTTTGAACTCGACATGCTCATCATTCCAGTCTTAGACCTAATATTTTAAATGCACTTGATACAAATATAATTTTTTACGAGATCTTTATCATAATTTACAGAGCACCTAATAGTTATTTGTAATATTGTTTTAAATTTAGAATCATTGTATCCGCTAGCCTTCACAATATTTCATTTTAATTTTTCAGTTATGTTCGTTCTATATAGGTATTTCATTTCTACAGTCAAGCTAGCCCTAAGAAGTTCTCTTTTATTACTTCAAGGTTTGGTATAGAACATTATGAAAGATATTCTTCCATAACTTTTCTTAGAGTTCTTTGTATGTTTTTCCTTAACGCTATGGTAATAATATTCTAGCAGATAAGGGTTCAGTTTATGCATTTCATTCATGTATGTGAAATAGAAATAAAAATTATAAATGAGTTTCTTCAGGTTCTTACACATAATATACAATACATTTCAAATATTATATCGAGATATTCATTGGAGTCCATCAAACTCTTAACTTTATCCCACCATCTATACATCTTTTATATATTGTACAGCATAATGGATATCATTTTGAAATCACTTTTTACATATAAAATTATCGACTATTTTATGTTTACGCTATATGTTTAAGTACTTGCTCTACGTTTTTACATAAATTCATTATAAGTATCAAATTTTCCACATAAATTAGCGAAAATAACGAAGTTTTCTCGTAAAATAACTATAAATATCGACTTTTATACATAGAAAGATGAAAAATTACACAATCACATACACACATAACACAATCATTTCATTTCTAGGAGAGTAGACCTACATTTCACACACATATAAATGATACTTCATTTTAAACTAGGAATTGATTGAAATTGAGAAACACATACCAAATCTTCAAGTTGCTGTCAATATTCTGGAGGATATAACACGAAGCATACTATACAACATTCATCACTCTTTTTTTACATAATTAACTCTAAATTCAGTTCATAGAGGACTATGTGATGGAAATATTTAAGAAGGGTTATTCCATTCTTAACACTGAATAGAGAGGGCCTCGATGTCTGCCGTGACGTCATAAATCATTCCACCTGTCATATGATCCAATCCGCTCAATCCGCCTGTGACGTAAGCCATGACGTCATAAAACACTCCACTGTTGAGATAGGTCATAGCATTCCTCCCAATCCGCATAATCCGCCTGTGACGTAAGAAGTGACGTCATAAAACAATCCACCTGTCATATGATCTAATCCGCTCAATCCGCCTGTGACGTAAGCCATGACGTCATAAAACACTCCACTGTTGAGATAGGTCATAGCATTCCTCCCAATCCGCATAATCCGCCTGTGACGTAAGAAGTGACGTCATAAAACAATCCACCTGTCATGTGATCTAATCCGCTCAATCCGCCTGTGACGTAAGAAGTGACGTCATAAAACAATCCACTGTTGAGATAGGTTATAGCAATCCGCTTGTGACGTACACAATGCCGCCATGTTGTAAAACAATCCACCTGTCATCTACCAATATATAAACTTTAAATTTCCCACCATCCGCCATTTGCAATTGTAATATCCAATTTCCACCTTTTGCAATTTTCAAATCAACCACCATCTAACAATATACAAATTTTAAATTTCCCACCTTACGCCATTTGAAATAGGATCCGGAAACGTAGCCATTTTCATTATAAATTTCCAAATTTTGAATTTCGCGCTTGATCCGCCCCGGAAAGTGACCATTTTAATTATGAATTTCTAAATTTTGAATTTCGCGCTTTGTCCGCCATTTGAAATAGGAACCGGAAACGTGGCCATTTTCATTATAAATTTCCAAATTTTGAATTTCGCGCTTGATCCGCCCCGGAAACGTGACCATTTTAATTATGGATTTCTAAATTTTGAATTTCGCGCTTTGTCCCCCATTTGAAATAGGAACCGGAACGGACGCCATTTATATTATTAATTTCCAAATTTTGAATTTCGCGCTTCGTCCGCCATTTGAAATAGGAACCGGAACCGCCGCCATTTGCAATAGGAACCGGAACCGACGCCATTTTGAATCACGTGGTTATAGCCACCCCCACTTGTGACGTCATACAATCCGCCACTGACGTCATAGCCACGCCCACTTGTGACGTCATAGGCCACGCCCACTTGAGACGTCAGGATCAGCTGACCGGAAGTGACGTCATCAATCCGCACAATCCGCCTCTGACGTCACATATAAAACCATACTACTATCCCATATTTTCAGAATTCCAGAAGGTATCAGACAAAGGCACTTCTGATGTCAAATACCTGCAAGTCAGCAAGAATTTAAAACATAACAGTTTATAAATTACCATATTCTCTCAAATTTTAAACCCTTGGACTGATGTGTTTATTTCTTTTTTGTATTTTTGTATTGGTACGAAAGTTTGTACTGTTAATATAGAGTGATATACTGTAAAATGGGGTGAATAGGATTGGTGAGGTAGAAGTGTTATTTTTTTATTGCAATAATAGCAATTTGCAGTAATCTCTTATTCTATTTATTTCATTGTGTAACTAGCTTTTTCATTTTTGTCAGTTAATGCCATCAATCTTCCGCCTTTTGTTAGTTAAAATGTCATGCTACATTTTGAGTCTGCTGTAGCTATCCATTGCCAGAATTACACCTTTTCCTTTTCCAAATGTTAAAATTGCATCTAATTTTAGCAGATCTCTTTCAGTATTATTTGTTATGTTTAGATACATACCAGCAGCTATAAAATTTATATTACCCAAAGTGATTTCAATAACTAAAATTTCTTCTTCTGACAGATGATTAATTCCGGGGTGCGCGGGCAAAGAGAGTTAAGTCCAGATTTCCTGTTATTGAGAAAATTGAATTTAAAGTTTCAGAAGGTCTCTGTAATTAAATGTTTGACAAAACGTTTAAAGTTTTCATGAATTATTTTTCACTAACTATTTCTGGAGAATATGTGGGTATTGAGTTTCAGTTAACCTTATTAGGAGTTAACTACAATTTAAAAAAAAAAAGTTGATATGTGGACTTATCTCAGTATGCACAACTGTGTTTTGGACTTACCTCTTAGTTGAATGTTATTTAATGGGACTGTTTTAAAATAAATATTATATTGTAAATGGTTTGAACAATACACTTTTACTTATTTATTGTCACAGGACCATACTACAGATGTTCTGTTTATTAAATGTCTGAACATGACATTGTTGATGAACATGACAGCCTTATGCTAAGAATTTAATAATAAATTATTTTGTACCGCTGTTAAGAAGTAGGTACCGATAATACGCAATAAATGTAAAAAGGTAAAGTGATCCCTATACAGGCCATGGAGGCCCAGAGGGTTCCAGAAGGTTGAGGCTCCCAGATTTTGGACATTCGGCACATGAAGGTGGTAAGGTTTTCAGCCTTACGCACCGGCCGCCTTTACCCCCAGGATTGCTCCTGGTATTCATTTCTGTTAGAGGCTGAATTGACCCCAGGGCCATAATGCCACCAGAAGGATTAGGCCAATTGAAAAATCTCAATGACCTCATTGGGAATCGAACCCGCGACCTTCCGATTTGTAGTGCAGCGCCTCAACCACTATGCTACGGCATACCACAGCGCAATAAATGTAAATTACAGTTTTGTTTCTTGTTAATGTTGGCAGTGTAGGTTGAATTAATGATCACATGCGCATTTATTCCTGCTGTTATTTTTAATAACAACAAACTCGAATAAAAATAACAAGTCACGTAACATGTGGACGATTTTTGCTGACAAGGCACATTAAAGGAAGTTGACATCATAAATCGCTCACTGACTTGTGCCAGGTTAACAACAACACAGAAACAGTTGCACTGCAAATCGGTGAAAACTTATTGTTCAGGAAGACATAAGGATCACTGTATTACCTGAATCTTCATTCCTGTTGTATTTGGATGAAACATCACATTGTCTTGGTAGGATTTCAAACATTTTTTTCCCTCTTGATGCCATTTTCGCTTCAATTTCACTGACTTCCCTTCAGTATCACTCACTTCTCTTACCACAACAATCAACTACTGCCACGAGAATAAAACGCGGGTTATTAGCAAGCAGTATCGCCAATATTATGAAATGACTTATAACACAATAACAAAAGAGATACGTCAAAATAAAATTTACCTTTAGGAAAATATAGTCGGGCAAAGAGGGTTAAGTCATTTCTTATAAGCCTTATCTCGTAATAAAAACTAGAATCCTTTGTGATCCCCCTTCCGTGTAAAGAGTGTTAAGTCCCATCAGAGTGACTTAACACACTTTACCTGCACAACATCTCTTTTCAGACGAATAAATCCATGAGGCACATGTCCATAACTGCCGTGATTTTTTGAATATGACTTAGTGTACTTAACACAAATGTAGAGAACATTTTTATCTAGAAGCCTGTGGACATATCTCAATTTTTGAGAATAGTGGACTTAACTCTCTTTGCCCACGCACCCCGGAATTAGTCAAGAATCTGTTAGCTTATTAGTTACTACTATTCCTGCTCTCTTTTTCCCATTCCTTATTAGTGACCATTATTGTGCTTAAGATAGTCTGATATGCCTAAACAAAAATCTTAAAAAATAGGACTTTTTCGGCAGTGTCTTTCACAACTGATGGTCGAGTAACTTTCTGCCAAGCCTGTCAAAAACAAGTAAGTAAACATAGCTATCTTTCATTTTACCTTCCAGAATTCTTCCTTTGGATTTTGAAATCGAAATTTAAAATACTTTTACTAGCATGCTTATGTGGTTCAAATGAACACATTATTTTTCATGAACACATTATTTTTTAATTATTGCTATCTTCTTAGTGTTCGTTCATTGAAGTACAGACTTTTAATTAAAATACTACAAAAAGAAAGAATATTTATATCACTAAAGGCTAAAAATATCTCAATTGTTTATGCTACTTTTCAAGTGCCAATATAAGGAATAGTTACTTGTGTCAAGATTATAATACAATTTTTGGTGTTAATATTAGTGTTTTATTAAGAAGGCTAAAATTGTTTGTTTAAAACCTAATAAGGGCCACTCCATGAAAATAAAAAGCTAAAATGCCTTTTATAAAAGCCTAAAAATCCGGGGCCTAATGATAATATAGTTTTAATGAAAATTAGGATTATTTTAGGCATTTATAAAATAAAAAATCTACAGACAGTTATTAGATGTGTTATATTATCATAAAGCTATTCTCAGATAAAATCAGTGTGCACAAGTTTATCAAAATTTGACTAGTCAAAGTCACAATATTCAAGATTTTGTGAAAAGTAGCTTAACTATTTTATAAACCCTTTTAAATTGAATTGCAATAATTATATGTGATAATGTTTGGAGTTTTTAAAATGTTATATTTAAACTGTGAGAAAATGTTGAGCCTAGACTTTGTTAATTTGGGAAGTAGCCTACTTACCGCCTGTCCGACTGACACTGAGGTTCATACAATCCCAGTATGGCCTCCACATCCACAGCAACATCAGCCATATCTTCACCACTACTGGCATCTTGTCTAGTGTGGTTGACTAGATAGAAAGGAATAGTGGTATTCCGTTGCTGTGACAGATACTGAAGTGGGCATACAGTGCGGATATCTGAAATCATAGCCATCAAACCAGGCCAATCCGTTCCATATCGCTGCAATGCTTCCTTCATCAGATCATCAGTTTTTCCGATCACACTGCTTTTGACATAACTTTCAACAGCTTCACTGGTCCAGTTTGTGTGCTTCTCTCTCAGGTTTGGTGGAATGTCCGAATGAACAGTAGAGCCTGTATCAATACATCAATTAGTAGCCTATTATCACCACAGTAAACTGTGTTATCATTCAAAATCCAAAATTTACCTGCAACTTTTTCTTTTTCTTTCTAATAGTTTTACAAATTTACCACCTTTTATTATTCTCTTTTAAATGTTTTATGGAACAATAGCATCATAATTTTTATCCTGTTATGTATGCATTTATGATAAATAAATTGTATTTTATGTCATTATTTATTTGCAGTCTTTAAATTTAGGGAATTTTTCTGGTACCAATAGTTTTCCTGATATAGCAAATAACTGTGAACTGATTGTGTTATGAAACCATAGGGTTGCATGGCTTATAAAAAAACACAAATAGTTCAATTTTATGGTAAATTTATTGGCAAAACATGGCAATAAAACCCAAAGCTCTTTACCTTTAAGGATGGTATTCAACATAATAGTTGTAGTTCTGTAATTTATTAACGAATGAGCACTGAAGTAGGACTGAGGATGAACCCTACAAAGACAAAGATCATGACAAATGGCACGGAAGAA
Organism: Ectobius pallidus; assembly: GCA_964059195.1. NCBI lineage: Eukaryota > Metazoa > Arthropoda > Insecta > Blattodea > Ectobiidae > Ectobius > Ectobius pallidus. The sequence continues at coordinate 44,666,127 of CAXKWD010000008.1, forward strand.
GCAATCACTGTCAATGGCACAACATTAGATTACGTCACAGAATATATATATATATCTAGGTCAGCAATTAGCCTTTCATACAAACACAATAACGGAAGTTAAAGAAGGATTGGCCAAGCCTGGAAGAAATTCTGGAGCTTAAAGCACATCCTGACTGATACAAATCTAAGAACAAGCCTAAAGGCAGAAGTGCTACTTACCTGTGTCCTGCCAGTTCTATTGTATGGCAGTCAAACCTGGTCGCTCAATGGAAATACGAAACGGATGCTACAAACCTGCCAGAGGAGATGGAGCGCAAGATACTTCATGTCACAATAAAAGACAGAATACGTAACGAGGTGATAAGAAGACGAACAGGCATGAGGGATGTGGTCTCAACAGCAGAATGTCTCAAGTGGAAGTGGGGAGGCCATGTAGCAGGAATGGAAGGAACAAGATGGACCTACAGGATCACTATGTGGGACCCACGAATAGGAAGAAGACACAAAGGGAGGCAGAGGACAAGGTGGGCAGACCTCTTCACACAATGAGCGGGAAAACAATGGACATGGCAGGCCAGAAACAGGGATCAGTGGAGAGATCTAGAAAAAGGAATATTGCAAGTAGAGGAATGAGACCAAACATAATGAAAATAGTGATGTGACAGTGAATAAAACTAGTGACTAAACGGATGTAGCACAACACTCTTTAGGAGTAGCTCCCCTAATGAGTGCACCTGAGCTTCCCTGTGATCAACAGGAGGCCTTTGCCCATTAAGGGATGTCATAGGCTAAATTCAAATTCAAAATTTATTGACAGTAAAGCTAGTGCTACATTCCACAAGGGTCACAATCTACCATATGGACACATCTGTCCTCATACACTGTCTTCATTGGTAGATGATGGGTTTTAGGATATGTGGTCAGCATGCCTTTTCCCAGGGTCAAGCTTAGCGCATGGGCCTCCCCATCCTGCATCAGGAACCTGTGGTCAGGAGGTTGCTGGTGGTGTGTGTTGCAAACCTAGGGGCTTCATGGAGGTAACGAGGGTGTAACACACATGTAGAATAATAAGTGCTTGCTGGATATAGAGAGGTTCCATGGGAGCTTGCAGAGAACTCTGTTGACCAGGAAGCCTGTGGGCATCCCCAGAGGTTGGCACAATGACCTATAAGGATGAAGTGTTTAGAAATGTTCCCAACCTACCTCTGGCTTTCTAGGGCATGAACTTAAACTCAAACTCAAGTAGCTCATTTTTTTTTCACTACGGTGAGTTTACCCAAACTCAGACTTCCCAACGTCAAGAAATTCCAAGAAAGTGCTGGCAATCAAACCTGGCAGATCTGTAGTTCAGTGTGGGTGGTGTATTAAATGAACAAATTCCTCACAATTACCTATGTCAAAAGAATTTTTCATTTCAATTTGCTCATGGAGGGATAGTTCTCTTTCCTAGATAACATATGATATCAAACTTTACAGAAGCATATCATTATGATGAATAAATAACTGTTTCCTTTGATTGACAAGCTAAAAATTAATTACTTACATCTGCCAAGTGTCACTAATACAATCGATAACATTAAGCCTACATAATATTAAACACAACAATGGTATTTTGTTTTGGTATACTGACCAAAATGAAACTTTCTAACGCACACAAGTTCATCTACACCAAATGTTCTATTAATTAACACAATGATCATGGAAAAACAGTAGGCCTAAGGAATATTTATTTTTGTTATTTTGAAAATTGCCCCCAGAACCAAATCTATGTTTTAATAGCTTTTCAATTTTACAAGTAGGCCTACACAAGGAAAGTTAAGATTTTTACTGGGCTGCAAAAGGTTGTGTTACAACTGAGGATATCAGGTCTTGTTCCCCTCACAACTCTTCCAACACAATGGGTGAGCAGCCAGACATTCGGTAGTTGCTTCTCATTGAGCAACACAAAACGCAATTGCAGTGGAGGCTCGTAGTTAAAATTAGTGGGGGTGCTGCTACAGAAAATGTTTAGCCATTGTTTTAAAATTGTGTAAAAGGAAACATACGTACCGGTATATAAAAATAAAATTTAGGCCTATTCAGAAACTTGATAAAACCCTGAAAGAACAAAATTTAAAATGTTTACTTAATTTAATATAATTTTTTACAGCTTAAGCATGATCTATTAATTTAAAAATGAAATCAATACTTCTTGTTTTAATGTCAGAAAAAAAAATCTCCTTGATTTGCCATTTTTAAAGTTTTCTGTTAAATAAAAGAAACAAAAAAAAATTAATCAAATAGAACAGCTGGAGACAAGATAATCTAATTCTACAATTTATTATAGTCAAGAATATGGTACATGGTTTTATAAGCACAACACATGTGGAGAAAAAAAACCACTACCTTCCACCATTGGTTTTCATCCCTTAAAATGGTGCTGAGTTTTTAGGGTTGCATTTCGTTTTTGTTATATCTGGAAACCATGTTTTGTGTACTTAATGTGATTCTTCCTTTCAATTAAAGTTGTTTCTGTGTTTGTGTATTTCTATTGCTTTACGGTATAATCAAGGAGGATCTCTGTTTCATGGAAGCAGATATTATGGCCCAACTGGAGTGCATGTTCAGCAACTGCAGATTTTTCCATGTTTCCCAGTTTGCACTGACTGTTGTGTTCTTTCAGCCTGTCAGATTGTCAACCGACCAATCAGTGTGCAGCGACCAATCAGTGTGCAGAAGACAATATAAATATCGATCTTACAGGGAAAGCAGCAGCAGTTGACACCCAACAGTCTTAGAGAACGCTCTGAAGATGCCCGACGTAGCTTGCGGCAAAATGTCAGCCAACAATACTGACCGACCAAGGCCCATAACCCTGGAAAAGTTGACTTCAATAGACACTGGCCGTGAAAACGTAAATGTTTATACAGGGAGGAATTTGCAGAGAACATAAAACTACTGAAGCAATTCTGAAAGAAGAAATTTATACTGTCATCTTCATCAACTTTTCTCCGATGATGCCAAGGTATGCCCTTTTTACTTTGTAATATTAATCATGGTGCAATCATTTTAATTAAGAGGCATTAACATAAATAAATTTCCATTAATCAGGTGGGACAATACCTGATTTTATATACATGAAAAGGAACTTTCACTCCGCTAAGGCCCACAGAATCTATGATCAAATCTGTTGAGAGAATGGATTCAGACAAACCTTAAGGAACTTGCAAATAGACTTAGTACAGATCCACATCAAACTCAGTAATGCTCTCTCATACAGCAATTGGACAAAATAGATAATCTCACATACCCATCTGCAGTATGAGCACATACCGCAGCATCAGACAGGCAAAATAAGAAACATAAATTCCAGAAATCCCAATCAACATCGATGCTAGACAAGAAACGCATAGTAGTAAACCTTATCAAATGGCCGTTATTTCCTGCAGAAGCCCACTGTTAGAAAAAGGAGTGAATTATGCATTATCACTCAATTCTATTCCAATTGAAGACATTATTTTGAATATAGAAGCCTCTATTCAAAATCTATCTGGCAACAAAGTTAAAAGATTCATATTGATGAGTTGGCCAGGATTCTGAGTAAAGCAAAGGTTCCAAAACAGAACCTCACCAGAGATGACAGGAGAGCTATCCAGTCGCTCAACAACGATGAATCAATTATCATGGATGCAGATAAAGGAAATGCCACAGTGGTGATGGCCAAGGCTGATTACAAACAGAAAGTGAAAGAATTATTATCATACCCAGAAACCTAAAGAGAATTTTGTAAAGACCTGACTAAGGCAACACTCCAAAAAAAAAATCAACTGATAAAGGCTTCATCGCTTCCTCAGGAGAATTGAAGAATGACTCAAAGAAGTGAAGCACTTGCTCCCTGTCTTTATGCACTGCCAAGAATTCACAATGGCAGAGTTCCACTATGTCCAACTGTGAGTGCAATAGGATCGCTAACATACCACTTAGCAAAACACCTGTCAACACTACTGAAACCGCACATTGGAAATGTAGAGTCATATATCAAAGACTCCTCCCATTTTGTAGAAAAACTGGATAAGGTGGAAATAACTCCAGAAGATCAACTAGTGAGCTTTGATGTTGTATCATTATTCACAAGAGTATCAGCAGCAGAAGCTTTAAAATACATCAAGGAGATTTTTCTGCAGGATATTAGCTCTTTATTCCAGCACTATCTAATGACAAGATAGGATGGTCGCTATTACAAGCAGACAGACGGGATGTCAATAGAGAGTCCCTTAAGCCTGACCATTGCCAACTTCTTCATGCAGAAATTTGAAGCAATAGCTATTTTGAAGCCCAAGGTACTACCTGCGCACGATTTATGGGCACTCGGCTCTAGTCCTCATTCGGTAGTTTTCGTTCAATTTCGTAGGTAGAACTGACAACATTGAAACACGAAGTACGCTATACACCCTGACATCAAATGGCTTCAATACTAAGCTTTCATTCTGTCTCAGGATCCTTAATTATTTATTTATTGACATTATCTTTTCTGACGCATGAAGTTATGGAGGAAAAAATACAATTTTGCGAATTGCTGAATTCACAAACACGTCATTCTACACCCTATACTATCCTCACTTCTTTAAGAATTCCATATGTGCTAATTTCTAACACTCCCGTGAACTCTGATGTCAATTTCATGGACCCAAAGTTGAGCGAACTTTTTACAAAACTGATTAAATAGTTTAAAATTAGGCCTATAGTTTTCTCCACTTTTATGCCTTACCTCGCTTACATTTTACAACACGAAATGGTGAAGAATGTTCTGCTAAGACTCTTCTTTATGCTTAAAACTAGTCATCCAGTGTCAAAATATTGAGCCTATATTATATAATATTTTATTCCCGGAGGAAAATAACTTATTTGATAACCAAACCCTTATGACATATAATTAATTGTTATGCAATACCGTCACCACATTATATTATTGGACTGCATTAAAATCGTTGAATATTAAATGTCACTACATAAAATAGTGAGGATGATTCATTAGAAGTAATTATCCAATTTATTGTTTGTCCACATACCTCACACTTATGCTGTTGATGTGTGCTTACCATACGCGCGATTCTGCTGAATTGATTTCTTCGGTTGACAACACTGCAGAAATTCAGGCGGGCTAGCTATGTTTTCTTCCCCAACCTCACTTCCCCATAAAACCAGGTATGTAGATGAAACCTTTGTCATTTGGCGGATTCAATTTCTACATCACCTAAATGCAATCAACATACAGTTCACCATGGCCTTTCTAGACATATTGGTAACAAGAGGCTCAAACATGAGACTTGAATGCACAGTCTACAGGAAACCTATGCACACAGACAGATACATACACAAAAACTCCAATTATAACCCTCACAAGTGGAAAAGTGTATATCAGAACCACAAAAAGAAGCATCAACACCAGGCTGAAAAAGCACAACAGCTAATGCAAACTGTAACACGGAAAAATCTGCAGTTGCTCAACATGTACTCCAGTTGGGCCATGATATCTGCTTTCATGAAATGAAGATCCTCAGTACCATACCACAGTAATATCCTCTTTTTTACTGGGAAGCAATAAAAATACACAAACACAGAAACAATTTTAACCAAAAGGAAGAATCACAGAAAGTACACAAAACATGGTTTCGGGCTATAACAAAAACCTCAAAAACATTTTAAGGTATACAAACTAATGCTGTGGAATATAAGAGATTGAATAATGAACTAAGAAGAGAGACAGACAGAGCAAAAGAAAATTACCTTAAAGAAAGCTGTGATGAAATTATGGAGCTTCGACGAAAAGGAAGATATGATTTAATGTATCAGAAAGCGATGGAGTTAAAATCTAATGAAAATAAAGGAATACGGACTTTTGGAATAGAAGACATTCATGGAAATTTAATTACAAACCCTGGAAAAGTTCTTACAATATGGGAAAATTACATAGAAAAGCTTTACGACAAGCAAAATCGACCACAAGACATCGAGATGGAAACAGAAGAACTAGTGGATAAAGATAATATAGGACCTAGCATATTGAAGAACGAAGTAGAAAAGGCCATAAAAGAAATGAAGAATAGAAAGGCCACAGGAGACGATGACATACCAGTGGACCTACTGAAGGAATTAGGAGAAAATGGGATGAGGAAACTTACCAAACTTATCAACCGAATTTATGACAATGGAGAATGGCCTCAAGATTTCCTAGAGGTAACTATGATTGCACTAAAGAAGAAGAAATGTGCCAAGATGTGTAGAGATCACAGAACTATCAGCTTGCTATCTCACGTAGGAAAAATTGTGGCACGGATACTAACTAGAAGACTGGAAAGAAGAATAGAAGACGTAATAGGAGAAGACCAATTTGGTTTCCGGAAAGGAAAAGGAACTAGAGATGCAATTGGAATGCTAAGAATTATATCAGAGAGAGTTTTAGCGGTCAACGAAGAAGTGTGTGTCTGCTTTATTGATTGGCAAAAAGCTTTTGACCAAGTGAACTGGGAAAAGTTAATGGACATACTCAAAAAAATAGGCATTGACTGGAAGGACAGGAGACTAATCCGCAATTTGTACCTGGGACAAAAAGTGAAAGTGCGTCTAGAACATGGAGTGACCAACAGTGTAGAAATAGGAAGAGGTGTGCGTCAAGGATGTTGTATGTCACCCATCTTGTTCAACCTTTATGGAGATGGCTAGCAAAAGAAGCCTTAGAAGGAGTTAGGGATTTTGTGATAGGAGGATACGCTATTAACACCATCAAATATGCGGACGACCTGGTGATTCTGGCAAAGAAACAAAAAATATTGCAAGGAATGATTGACAGGCTGGTGGAAACAGGAAGAAAGTATGGAATGGAAATCAACATAGGTAAATCGAAGGTGATGAGGATATCGAAGAGAGAAGAGCCGCTTCAAATTATCATGGGAAATCAAGAATTAGAGAACGTGAACCAGTTCAAATACTTAGGAAGTGTACTGACGAAAGATGCCTATTGCACCAAGGAGATAAGATCAAGAATTGCCATGGCCAAGAAAGCATTTATGAAGAAGAGAACTCTGCTAACTAGTAGTCTGAACCTAGAGCTACGTAAAAACCTGGTGAAGTGTTATATTTGGAGTATTGCTTTGTATGGATCAGAGACATGGACTTTTAGGAAATTAGAGAAGAAATATTTAGAAAGTTTTGAAATGTGGTGCTGGAGACAGATAGAAAATATAAAGTGGATGGACATGGTGACAAACGAAGAGGTTCTGAGTAGAGTGGGTGAGAAGAAGTCAATCATACACACAATTGGTCAGAGGAAAGCAAACTGGGTTGGGAACATTCTCAGAAGGAACTGCTTATTACATGATGTCGTAGAAGGAAGACTGGAGGGTACAACTGGACTTGGAAGAAGAAGAATTCAGCTGTTGGACGATTTAAAGGAAAAGCGGAAATATTGGATGCTGAAGGAGGAAGCAGAGGATAGACAGTTTTGGAAAACAAAATTCGCGTACCAAGTTTGAAAACCTGCCGGAAGGCAGAATACTTACTACTACTACTACTACTAAACCAATCAGAAAGAAGAACAAAATCCCATGGTGGAGTGCCAACCAAACAGCTCGCAGAAGACAATATAAATATTTGGTCTTACAGGGAAAGCAGCAGCAATTGACCCCCATCAGCCTTAGACATGCTCTGAAGATGCCCGATGCAGCTTGTGGTGGAATGTCAGCCAAAAAACTAAACGAGCACGTCCTATAAGCCTAGAAGAGTTGACTCCCTTAATATGTTTGTCTGAGATAGTGACTAGACACAAGACTTCTTAATTGGCACAATAGATATAGGACTCGAGACAGTCTTTTGCAGGTGACCCACCCAAGAAAATTTAGTGTGTAAGACAATGCCAGGGAGCTTAACTTCAGATAACATTCTTGAGTTTTGTCCATTCTGTAGCGATAATCTTAATGATTTATGTATAGCGTAGAGCTTTATCACTGGTACTCACTACTAAATTGCGGTATTTTGTTACCTGTTGGAGCGCTTTCAACCGCATGGAGCGGCCATCTTCAGCAACTGACTTCCGTGTTGTTGTTGTTGTTGTTGGGAAGACATTTCTGGATGACTGTATCGTACAGCGCGTGCGATTTGAATTGTAACTGTTCGTTTAGGATGTTGGTGTTGTCTTGTGTGGTGTGTCTGTATATTTCATATTGTTCGAGTGTGTTGAGTGTGTGACCTTTGTGGTTGATGTGTAGGATTTCCATGTCTGTATTGATGTCTGCGTATTCGTGTCCTGTGGTTATTATATGGTTTGCATAGGCAGAGTCTGTGTTTTGTTTGAGAGCTCGTATGTGTTCTGTGTATCGTGTTTTGAAACTTCGGCCTGTTTGTCCTATGTAGAATTTTGGGCAGTCGTTGCATTTTAGTTTGTAGACTCCTGGGTTGTTGTATTTGTTTGTGTGTTGTTTGTTGTCTGTGGGTTGTATTTTGTTGATTGTTTTGTTCTTTGTTCTGAATGCTATTTTGTATCCTTGTTTTCTGAACTGTTGGGCGATTTTCTGTGTATGTGTGTTGAAGTATGTGAGTGTGATGTATTTGTCTTTTTTCTTTTCTGTGTTTTGGTCATTTTTCTTCGTTCTGATTTTGTGTAGTATGTTGTCAATGACTGTGTGGTTGTAGCCATTGGTAATGGCTAAGTGTTTTATGGTGTTAAGTTCTTCTTTGTGGTCTTCAGCGGATAGTGGTGTGTTTTCAAGTCTGTGGAGCATGGATCGGAATGCAGCATGTTTGTGTTGTGTTGGGTGGTTGGAGCTGTTGTGTATCAGTGTGTCTGTCATTGTGGGTTTTCTGTAGATTTTGAATTTATGTTTCTGTGTGCTGTCTTTTGTGATAGTGAAATCTAGGAAATTGAGGGTTTTGTTTATTTCAAATTCTGCTGTGTATTGTATGTTTTTGTGGATTTTGTTGATGTGGTGTAGTAGTTGTGTGCATTGTCTGGTGTTGCCTCTGTATAGTACGATGATATCATATACGTATCTGTGCCAGTAGAATATTTTGTGTGCGTGTTTGTTGTCGTGGAGGATTTTGTTGTGTTCTATGTGTTGGAGAAATATCTCTGCTAGTATGCTGGATATGGGGGAGCCCATGGGAAGGCCATCAGGTTGAGTGTAGTGTTTGTTCTCGAAGGTGAAGTAGTTCTGTTTTGTGATGGTTTCTAGGATGTTTATGATTTCTGTTATGTGTTGTTCCGGTGTGTTGTTTTCTTGTAGTGTGGTCTTTAGGATGTTCAAGGTTTCTGTGATTGGTATGTTTGTGTATAGATTGGTGATGTCGAAGGATGCTAGAGTTGAGTTGTGAGGTAACACAACAGTCATCATACACACAGAAGATCTAACTAATAAAGTACATGATTACATAACAAAAAACAACATCACAGAAATGAAATCAGACCCCACAGAGGCATACCACAACACCATAAAACAGGTTATAAACAGGTCAAAACACATAATCCCCGAAAACAGAAAACGATACCTAAAACAAATTAAACCTTCAGCACCAACATTAAATGCCCTGCCAAAAGTACACAAACAAGACATGCCAATACGACCAATCGTCAACTACACCCAAGCCCCTGCATACAAACTAGCCAAATACATGGACAATATAATCAGACAGAACATAGAACTGAACACACAAACACAACTAAAGAACAGCAATGATCTAGTACAGAAAATCAAAGACATTGAAATCCCACACAACTCAACTCTAGCATCCTTCGACATCACCAATCTATACACAAACATACCAATCACAGAAACCTTGAACATCCTAAAGACCACACTACAAGAAAACAACACACCGGAACAACACATAACAGAAATCATAAACATCCTAGAAACCATCACAAAACAGAACTACTTCACCTTCGAGAACAAACACTACACTCAACCTGATGGCCTTCCCATGGGCTCCCCCATATCCAGCATACTAGCAGAGATATTTCTCCAACACATAGAACACAACAAAATCCTCCACGACAACAAACACGCACACAAAATAATCTACTGGCACAGATACGTAGATGATATCATCGTACTATACAGAGGCAACACCAGACAATGCACACAACTACTACACCACATCAACAAAATCCACAAAAACATACAATACACAGCAGAATTTGAAATAAACAAAACCCTCAATTTCCTAGATTTCACTATCACAAAAGACAGCACACAGAAACATAAATTCAAAATCTACAGAAAACCCACAATGACAGACACACTGATACACAACAGCTCCAACCACCCAACACAACACAAACATGCTGCATTCCGATCCATGCTCCACAGACTTGAAAACACACCACTATCCGCTGAAGACCACAAAGAAGAACTTAACACCATAAAACACTTAGCCATTACCAATGGCTACAACCACACAGTCATTGACAACATACTACACAAAATCAGAACGAAGAAAAATGACCAAAACACAGAAAAGAAAAAAGACAAATACATCACACTCACATACTTCAACACACATACACAGAAAATCGCCCAACAGTTCAGAAAACAAGGATACAAAATAGCATTCAGAACAAAGAACAAAACAATCAACAAAATACAACCCACAGACAACAAACAACACACAAACAAATACAACAACCCAGGAGTCTACAAACTAAAATGCAACGACTGCCCAAAATTCTACATAGGACAAACAGGCCGAAGTTTCAAAACACGATACACAGAACACATACGAGCTCTCAAACAAAACACAGACTCTGCCTATGCAAACCATATAATAACCACAGGACACGAATACGCAGACATCAATACAGACATGGAAATCCTACACATCAACCACAAAGGTCACACACTCAACACACTCGAACAATATGAAATATACAGACACACCACACAAGACAACACCAACATCCTAAACGAACAGTTACAATTCAAATCGCACGCGCTGTACGATACAGTCATCCAGAAATGTCTTCCCAACAACAACAACAACAACACGAAAGTCAGTTGCTGAAGATGGCCGCTCCATGCGGTTGAAAGCGCTCCAACAGGTAACAAAATACCGCAATTTAGTAGTGAGTACCAGTGATAAAGCTCTACGCTATACATAAATCATTCAGATAACATTTCATTGGGGGGGGGCTTGAGAGAGAAGTCTGAGTTTTATCTGTGTTGAATTTAAAGTCATTGGCTTCAACACAGATAATTGAATAGATAATTCCATAGATTGGTTAATATTCATTAATGAACAACCACTAGTCAGGAGTACTGTGTTGTTGGCAAATATTAATGACTCACAGTTAAGTTTTGGTGGAAGATCATTTATCATTATTATTATTATTATTATTATTATTATTATTATTATTATTAACAGAGGTCCCAATATGGAACCTTGAGGGACCCCAGGGTCAATATTAACAGAGTCAGAGAACTTTCTGTTGATGCAAGTTACTTGCTTATGATTTGTTGGTTACACCAAGTATTCCATAGAAATGTAATTTTGAACAAAAAGTTGCATGAGAGATGTAATCAAATGCTTTTGACAGTTCATACACTGTTGTGATAGTACTGAAATGATTCTCAAAACCTGTAATTACCTGCTTGTTCATTATTAATTCAAATACTTTAGAAAGAAAATAGGAACTATAGATATTTTTCGGTAATTAGCTACAGCACCTGGATTGCTCTTCTTTAGTAACATATGTGATTTTTTACATCATAAAAATAGAGCAACAAGAGTATGCAACATAACATTTTTTAAATCCTATACAAACAAACAGTTTGCCAATACAACCACAGTTTGGAGTATTAACATACTCCAAGTGCGCAAGCCCGCCTGCCTGCAGTTTTAAAATTTCCTACCTTCTTTCAGTGGTTTTGAAAAAATACACAAAGTACCTCATCCACCTTGGTCCCTCCCTCACTAGCTAGCAACCAGTTGGCCATGTAATCCACACTGCACTTCAATGAGCATTATTAATGAGATAATTTTGTTATCATGAATAAAACTTTGAGAATATAGACTGGTTAAAATTATTAAAATTAACTTTTCTGTATTAAATTTCTTCTTTTGCTGTAATGAGCTAGGGGAAGCATTGCTTTTCTTGCTTCCATGGACAACACTGATTATATTGTCATCATTATAATCAACTGTTGTTGTTATTGTTATTATTATTATTATTAATATCTTTATTTATTTCTCTGTTTAAACACTATACTATATATTGTAGGCTATATATATATTGTAAACAATATAGTAACAACAACTGTTCTGTTGTACACAACTTCTACTGGTCCACTATTTCCCCTAGAACTCTTCTGACAATGTTACACGTTTCTAGGATTACCGCATGCTGCATAGATAAGTACAAATATTTCTGTACTTTTAATCACTTTAAACGGTCATGAAGCTTGAAGGGAATCTCACCAGTACATCCCAGCACAATAGGCACAATCTGTTCAGTGTCCACATGCCACATAGCCTTGATCTCATCAGCAAGTGGTAAGTATTTATTAATTTTTTCCCCATAAACTTTTTCTACATTGGCTGCTAACAGAACCGCAATGTCGATGATGTAGGTGAGTTTTTCTTCCTTCAAGGAAAGTACAATATCTGGAATATTATTTTGTATGGTCTTATCTGTGATGATCTTCTTATTCCAGTACAATTTCACCTTATTATTATTATTATTATTATTATTATTATTGTTTATTATTATTATTATTATTATTATTATTATTATTATTATTATTATTATTATTCAGCTTTTAGTAGAGATCCATGAAAGTGGTTTTATTTTTAGGGAAAATTCATTTCAAAATTTTAATCTTCTTCTACTAGTCCATATCCATTCCGGATGTTGGTGACCATCATAGCTATATCACTTTTGCTTGTTCAAAAAAGTTCCTCACTCGTGTGTGAAGTTCATGTCCTTAAGTTTCCAAGCTAAGATGATCTTCTTCTTCCTCGTCCTCTATTACCAGGGATCTTTCCTTAAGAATGTTCTGCAGCAGTTTATACTTGTTTCCATTCCTCATTATGTGGCCGAGATATTGTAGTTCCCTTCATTTTACCATATTTAGGACTTCTTTTTGTTTCTTCATTTTGCGAAGAATGTCATTGTTAGTAATTTTATCTTTCCATGGCACTCTTAGCATTCTCCTATACAGCCACATCTCAAATGCCTCGTAGTTTGCCCATCATCTCAGTTAAAGTCCAGGTTTCAGCCCCATTAAATAAATGCATAAGAGATGTAGATAAAGCCTTAAAAGAAAGTAAAATAAAAGCAGGAAAAGAAAAACATACCGGTAGCCTGAAATGTCACAGCCCCACACTGGGGAGAATATATGATTTACCTAAAATCCATAAAATTCGAAATAATATGAGACCAATTGTTAACAATATCAACACTCCTACGTACCTTTTGTCAAAATGGTTAACAAAAAAATTTTAAAGTATGGATAATTTTGAGAGTCACAGCATAAAGAATTCTCTGGAACTGGTAGATAAAATCAAGAATTTAGAATTATCACCAGTGATGGGAAGTAATTGAGTAAAAGTAATCGGATTACAGTAACGATTCCATTTTTTGTCCCATTTACTTGTAATCGTTACTTTTAAAAAATGTAATTTTTACTCGTAATTTACTTCAAGAAATAAAATTGTAATCGTTACTTTTGAGTAATCGTTACATTTTAGTAATCGAAAAGTATCGAAATGAGAATTCGGCAATGTTGCTTTCTTCTACTCGTCGGCAGTCGCTGCAACGGTGGTAAATTTTGCGTTCTTTTTAAAGCGATGGGCCATTCAGATAGAAAATTAACCGTAAACGTAACGTAAACAGAAGTTTGGGGCCATGTTTTTCAATGTGACCATTCACAACGCATCACGTAAACGTGAAACTTAAACGTAAAATTAAACGTAACGTAGAAGCTTGCAAACACCAAGTTTCTGCGTTACGAAACAGCGTGTTCCGTTTCTCAGCGCTGTGAAAGCGCTGGCAGCATTTTTGTTCCAAAGCTAAGTAATGACGTCATCGGTGCCACCAGTTTCCACAGCGCTTTGGCATCGGTTCCACCGGCCCGTGGATATGGTGCGAGAATCCACCAATGAATCTGATTGGCTCACGTAAAACTGCGGGGGAATTAGCAGACGATGGGCTTCACTCAATCCTGCCCGGTGTCCATGCTGTCACTTGACTTGATGACATATATATATAAAATAAAATTATTATTATTATTGTATGTATAGCTTAATGATAGATGCATAGGAACAATAAAACTCCAAAATGTTTAGGAAGAAAGGTAACGAGTATAGGCATAAAAACAATATTAGAAGTAGGCTATGTATATTCTCTTCAGATTATAAGAACTCGCTGTCTATAACTGGATGGTATGTTTAAATTTATTGACCAGCAATTATATTATCCTACCTGATTTAATTTGATATGGTATTCGCTATTTAAGAAACCCTATCTGCAAAAACGTGTTATATTAAAAATTGTGACACTTGTCAGTTGTGTTTGGGTTTTTTATGGAGACATTCTTCCGAAAGTTTTAGGTTAGACGTGACTAGTACAGCAAAGGGGGATATTTTCAGTTATTACTAGATGGGAAGAGTTTTAGCTATGTCAATAATAATGTAAATTCTATTTGTTTGAAACCATAATACACCAATGCTTCCTGTAAGAAAATATTAGAATCACTAGTAATTTAGTCGCCATTGATGGCACCATAAATCCAGCAGTTTTGTTCCAATTCCGCTGCAGCGGGACGTCATCGTTTGCCACCGGTCCGGTGTAAAAGCGGTGAGAAACGGAATACGCTGTTTATGCGAAAAATAACGATACAACCAATCAGAGAACAGAACAGGAGACGGAACTGGAAGTAGCCAAGAAGTATTATGAATGAGAAACTCCTCGTTATGATAAATGGCATCCTTTATATAAAGATGCGGCATTGAAGGAAAATACAGTAAAACCTGTCTTAAAGACCACCCCTCTTTAGCGACCACCTCCTTTAAAGACCAATTTTTCTAGGAACGGACAGTAAAACGAAAACCCATAAGGCCAATGTTATTTGCACCCCTATTAAACGACCACCCCTCTCCCCGACCAACGACCAGAGTTTAATTTTCGGTAAACTCCTCTATAACGACCAAAATCGTAAAAAAAAAATTCCTCAAATAATAGGCATTAATCAGCATTTGAACAGAAATACTGATGTGGGCATTGCAATTTTCAATACAATGCTTTAGGCTGTTTTCTTTTCGCGTTCTGGGAAAATTCTTACAGTGGACAGCGTACAAGTACCGTACAGCGCACGGCGTGAAAAGGACACATTCCAGTCTCCTACTTCTGACCTGCTTGTTTCAATACATTCAAGAATTCATGCCTTCATTATCTACATGATTGCAGTGACTCAGAGGGGAGGGGGTAACTCTATTTCTTATGAAAACGTTTATTCAGTGGACATGAGGGGGTTTCTGAAATTCTCGATTCTAAGAAACGTGCTGGGCGAGACCCTTTCATTGTCCACCAAGCAAAATGTAATGTAATAGACGTGTCTTTCTTTTCCTGGAAAACATTACCCCGGTATACTTTAAATAGAGGCTCAGCGTTCTTGACCTGCATAGATTAAAGTGTCTTATGTTGTGTGCAAATGTTAAATACATTAAAAGTAAGTAATAATCAACTGTGTGTTACATAAGACACCTACTGTATTGTACTGTATTCATTCTATTGTATTTTCACTTTCAAGACATAAAAATGCATTCCCCCTATTAAGAGACCACCCCTCTTAAAGATCACTTTTTTGTGGAACCAGCGATTGTCGTTATATAGAGGTTTCACTGTATATGAAAATTAGTTCCCCAAGAAATGAACTACAGTATTAAATACAGCCCATACAATATTCTGTTAATTTTTATGTGCCTGCATACGCTTGTATGATTTCAATTTTTAATGGCCTACATATGTTTAATAGAAACATGAAAGTCTTTTCGTCTGCTGCAGCCATTTTATAAGTTGTTCACGTTCTCGTTTGTGATTGGTTGTTACTTACGTTTATGTTTTCATTGCGAATGCTCAATGCCGTGCTAAAATTTGCGTTTAAGTTTACGTTCTTACGTTTACGGTTAAGTTTCTATCTGAATGGCCCATAAAGCGCTTTACAGCTGTTCCAGCATCACTGTATGGTCGCTGCAGCAGTGGTGAAGCGATGTCAGATCTGGCTTTACGGGTTTTGGTGCATGTACTATCAGCTGGTCTTTCTTTACACTTTAGTTTGCTGCAGCGACATACGACATGGCAAGTCAGAATTTCTGTGGAAAAACGTGGGAACGCGACGACATCACCTGAGATGAGCGGAAGTCGAATGTATTTTGTGTGTGTGTTTTTTTTCCTTCTTTTTTTCAATGGCCACCACAGCCAGAGCAATTTACGGGGAGCGATACTACATTTAATTAGATTTCTGTATGGCTTCCATTTATTTCAAGACGTATTCAAGAAATTAAAATTGCTGTTCTCAGCCTATAAAATTTATTTATATCCCTTTCTTTGAAAAGAAGGTTACGTGTTCCACAGTATAAAACTAAGGTCAAACTAACCTCAACTTCAAAGTTAATTACCGAGCATTCAGTCGCGGACGCAGAATTTTTTCGGGGGGGGGGGGGGATTTGATTAGGTATAAAGAATACTAAAAAAAATTAACTTACATATACAATAAGTTTATAAAACTGACCGTTTAGAGTGAATATATAGCCTTTTTTTCAAATTTCGGGGGGTGGGGGTGGATATTTCCCCCTATTCCCCCTGCGTCCGCCACTGCAAGCATTAGAGGCTCTGCTGAAAATACTGCTTCTGGCATTGGAAATTCATGTATGCTGTATGAGGACCAGTGATTTACAACAAGGTGACATTCACTTATTCTGATAGTAGGATTCTGGATCCCGGTATTGTCTTTTTCTAATTTTAATCATATCTAATCTATTCTGATACTGCAATATTATGCCGCGTGTTGCGGGGGGTTTCACTATTGTAAATGCCACTTTATGGGTTTTGCTACATGAACTGTCATGTTCCCCAGTGAAGCTGAAGCGATTTGCAGATTCGGTTTAAAAAAGAACGGAAAGCATCATGCTCAGACAGAGCGTGGTTCGGTGTGCAATAACATCAGACGTTTTTAAAATGGAATTGGAATAACTATGTATATCTTCATTATTTGATGTTTAAAGATTATGCATAATATTGTAAGCCGTGGGAAAATAAATAAATATCTATTTCTTCCCATTTATGACTTTTTCAGTTAAATGTTTCAGTAAGAATATTTCTTAATTAAGTATACCGTATTTTAAACTAGCTTCTCATTCTCAATTGCTATAGGCTGTCGTCATCATTACTGTTTTTGCAACTAATATCCAAATTAGAGGTAATATTAACTAAGGTTTCTCAATGTGTCTGGAAATATTGGTGTTGATTGTTTGTTGTTGTTGTTCATTAATAATTTGAGACTTGGTAATGTTCCAAGCTGCTTTACCACTGAATGGCCCGATAGTTTATAGCCTTGTGCCCCCCCCCCAAAAGGGGGAAAAACATAGGTACTGCCATTTTGTAAAGGAATTGTAATTGTAATTTTACTGATTACTTTTTTATGCCCCCCAAAATGAAGGAATTTTTAGGTACTGCCATTTTGTAAAGTAATTGTAATTGTAATTGTAATTTTACTGATTACTTTTTCAAAAAGTAATTTGTAATTGTAATTAAGTAAAATGTTCCTCAAGTAATTGTAATTCAGCCCAATTACTATTTTTTTGTAATTTTCCCATCACTGATTATCACCTCAAGACAGGCTTGTATCTTTTGATGTTCAATCTTTATTCCCCAGCATACCTAAAGAAAAACATTGGGCTACTTACAAAACTGGCTAGAATCTATAAAGGTAGATAAGGAAACTACAAAAGAGTACATAAAGCTGACTGAAATTTGCATTGATCAAGCTGTCTTAAATTTGAAAAATTTACAAACAGGAGGCCGGACCTGCCATGGGAAGCCCTCTATTGCCTTTCTTGGCCAATCTGTTTATGAGTTATTTCGAGACCAAAATAACAAAATCATTCCCATATATTTTCAAACATTGGTTCCGATATGTAGATGATGTTTTTACAGTAATTGATGAAAGACACATTGAAGATGCTTTGAAATTGTTGAACTTACAGGAACAGACCATTAATTTTACAGTAGAAACAGAAAGTAACATAAGTCTAAATTTTCAAGATCTCAAAATTAAGAGGAAAGGTCAAAAACTAGAATTTGGAACAAGCAGAAAAGAGACACATACAGATAATTATATAAAAGCTGATGGCTACACCCCAGACCACACAAACATGCAGTAATCAATAGTTTAACACATAGATTGGTCAACCTTCCTTTATCAAAAGAGACATATAATGAGGAATATTCACAAATTCTGCAGAAAAGAATAGATTTAGAAAAAACTAGTAACAACAAAATAGAAAAATTAAAAAACAGAAGCAGTTAAAAACAATAACAACTTAAGCACCAGAGAAAGAAAAAAACAATATTAAAAAATCTCAATTTCATCCTTGGGCCACTCAAAAATCTCAGAAAATCTGTCTTCACAACATATTTCGTCTTCATACAACAAATACAGCATTAAAAATTTAACTAAAACCAATCATTGTGATAAAATACCCAAAGGAAAAAAGGCAGGTATCTACCAGATAAATTGTTCTAAGTGCAATGAAATATATACCAGGTAAAACAAAAAGAAATATAGACACTAGACTGAAAGAACACGTAAGGAATATTAAATACTGTCAAATAGACAAATCAGCAGTAGCAGCTCAATGGAATAAGAATAATTACATCCTTAAAAAAGCCAACCTATTGAAATCAGTTAATAAACAAAAATATCTGGAAGTGTGGGAAAAGATTTATATGAAAAAGTATGAAGATAAACTGATGAATTTTGAAATACCGCTAGAAGAAAACTTGACCAAGAAGTTTGTTAAACCAAAACCAGAAGGTGCCAGTGTTCTCCAAGCAGAAAAGAGACAGTTGACAAGCAGTTGAAAAAGTGGGCAAAGCCCATGAAACGTACGTCCTGCAAAAATGTAAGGAAAAGTGAAGCCTAAAGTGTTTAATAGTCAACAACTTAGTTAATTACATAAGGTCTGCTTAAATTTGCACTTGCAAACAGGCATTTATGAGCCCTGTGTACCTAGCCAGCTCGCATGTGCTAGCTTGGCCATATTGCTGGTCATCCAATCTGTAGATAATTATAGTTCAAAACAGACTATCCTGCTCTAATTTAGAAACAAAATTTAAACACTGGTGAATGAAGTAGGCTTATAATTTAAATACATTTGCATACTTATCACAGCCTTGCTTGCTTGCTTCCTCTAGAAGTTTGCAATTGAATCACACATCTCTCTTTATCTATGCAAATTATCATTGTTGGTCAATCTAAATATTATTGTAGCTAATATTATTTTAAGTGCTCACCCATAATAATTTTTGCATTAACTTTATTATTCTTCCATGCATCAGAAACATGTTCTTGCAGGTATTTTCCATCAAGAACCAACCACTGATGTTCAAATGAAGATCCTACATCATCTCTGAGAGGCAGACCCTGCAGTGGCTGTCTCCAAGATTTAGGTACCGTTTGCAGAAGATCTTCCACATCCTTCTGCCTCATGCACTGCACATCATCTCCACAGCCTAGCAGCTCCATGTAAGCTGCATTGTCTCTTTCAGATTCCATCAACTCCTTGCCTGGGAAGATGCTCCCACCACTTGAAACCCATGCTCTTGAAAAGAGTCCCTTTGATTCCCTGAAAATATAAAAGAATATAGTAATCATTGAGCACTCGTACAGCAAGCATGGACAAACATTTATCTGAACATGCATACCCTCATATTGAAAGTATTTTAATATGTTGAAAATTTGAAATAGATTTTAAAAGAATTTCTCTCAGGTTTGTAAAATTTAACATTTAGTACTCAGGGAGTTGTGAAGGTGATCTACAACTAACTCAGCAACAATGATTGCATGACTACAAGCCCGACGAAAGGGAGGGGCAGCCGGTGCTGCAGCCCTGGGGCCCGAGCTCAAAAGGGGGCCCGGCCGACCCGGTTTTATTTTTTACTTTCTAAATTTACTCTAAAATAAAATTGGTTATAAGTCAATAAACAGCTTAAGTTATTTTTATGTGTTTAATTTATCTGCAATGTCCTGTCATATAATAGTGACATGGAATTATCAGTTAATCTGAAACGGATGAATCTTGAAGAAAAATTGCTATTTCTGAAAAGAAGAAACACAAATCCTATCAGACTCAACAGTAGGCCTCACTAACGTTCGGCATTTAAAATCATAATTTTCAAATGATTAAACTGGTACATACAGATAAAATTGTTCCTAATTAGAACACTTTAATGTATTTTTCCGTTTCCTGCCCGGCATCAGTTAACCAATTTGGTCCAAAATCAATAGGCTTCATCTCATGGGCATTACAAATGGTATATGAAGTTTTATGAAAATCCGATAAAGCGTATTTGAGTTATCGTGCTTACAGACACACGGACAGACAGACAGTCAGACAGTCCTGTGTACCAGACAATCTCATAAAGTACCGGTACCATTCTGGCACTTAATAATTATGTAATATCATTACATAATCTTTTTGTTGCATACATTATAAAGGGCAAGTTGGGTAGTGAATTTAATATTTGACGGGGGCTTTCATTCCACGGCCCTGCATGACTAAGTCTGATTTAATAGTTTGGTTTAAAATTTGTATATGTCTATTTGTTTGTACTATCTCTTTCTATGCTTCACTCTTCTATGGGTTTCTGTGAGAGAGTGTCCTCTACTCACCTTGCCCTAAAACACATTTCAAGATTTGTTTTTACTTACAAAATAATCTAATTGGCTGGATATTTCTTGAGTGCCACCCCCATCTTCATTCTGATTCCATTTCAAATGGGCCATAAAACAAACTCAAATATCAGAACCTTCTTGATTCTAAGAAGGACAAATCTCATGTTTGTCAGTAGGCCTACTCAGGAAGATACTTGCACTAATCCCATTTTACAATGAAACTTGGAAAGCTGCATAAGTACTGGTAAGGTGCTCCGGGGTTTCTGGGCCCAGGGGTTATTCATATCCACATCTGTGGGAATTAGAATGTAATTTGGTTGGGGCACCTTCATCTTCATTGTTTCTCTCTAGAACAACAACAACAACTTCGTTTTGAACCATTTTGTGATGGTGAGAGGTTTAGTAATTTTCAAGAAGAAATTTTCTCAAACAACATAATCTTTTTGAATGTTTAACGGACTTTCACCATTTCTTGGTAAGTACCTTTTTCTTTTTTACTAGTTAGGCAAAAACATAATGAATGATTTTGTCCATAAATAGTGCTTTTTACCACTCCTGGCTTCCTGTTCTTTGTCTGGCAGGGGTGGTCCAGTTGCCCTGAAAAATTTTCCCTCTAGCCCAGTTACCCCAAGAACAGTCCAGTTGGCCCAATAATGTAAAACATATACCGGTATAAAAAATAAACTACCATGTAGCCCAATTTGTGTGTGTGTTTTTTATTTTTATTTTGGGGGGGCTTTGCTTTGGTAAAACCTAGTTAACTTAGGCATACATGAAGTCTTGACATGTACTGAAGACTGCTTGTCTAATAATGTTGAATAACTTCTTTTTAAAAATATTACAGTTAACTTAAGTTACCTGTGACCTCACACAACACACTCCCTCAAATATTTACAGTGTTAAGTTAACCTGATTGTTTTTGTTCTGTTGCAGAATATGGTGCAAAGGAAAAGGACAAAAATTGTATTGTTCTGTTGCAGAATATGGTGCAAAGGAAAAGGACAAAAATTGTTAACAACTGCAAAATACCTAGAAATCAAAGAAAAAGAAGAAGAGAAAGAAAATGTTTTGATTGTAAAAGAAGGGAAACGTAAAAAAAGAGAGAGGAAAAGGCAAAAGCAAGAAAAGAGAAAAGTTATGAAAAAAAAGCAAAGAAAGGGAAAGGAAAATCAAAGTCACAAGAAGTTCATTACGACTCTTCTAGTGATGAAAATGATTGTGATGCTTATTCTATCCAAGAAAGTGAAGAAAACTACCATGAAAGCTTTTCAGAGTATGAGGATTAAGATAAAATTACACTTGAATCTCATGAGTTTTGCATCGCTAAAGTTTTTGGCAAAACAGAGAATAGTTTCAGATTATACATAGCCAAGGTAGAACAAAAAGAGGATGAAGGTTACATGGTTCTTTTTTAAAAAAGACATTCTCATACAATGAAATTTAAAGAAACCAATGAAGAATCTTACGGTACATTAGCGAGCTTGACATCATATGGAAACTTCCACAACCTGTAACAAGTAGTTCTGCTCGATTTAATAAAATGATTGCTTTTGCAGCAGACCTGAGTGATCTAACATCCACTAAGACTTTCTTAATGTATAAAGATTCAAATAGTCATTGTTTAAACTCCAATTGTTTTTTTAATGAATGAATTTGTATTTAATTTTTCCTTTTTTGTCATTTCATGATAAATGATTGTAATTCTTCAAATTTTGTGTAATTTCTTGGTAAGAAACAAGTTTCCTAAAATAAATGTATAAATGTATTACTTTTTCTTAATATTCTGATGTTTTTCTTTGCACTTTTTTTCCTACGACCTTACTAGGGTCCTGATACAATGGCCGGAATATGTACTTGAATCGAACAATTGACCATACCAATATTTTTTTCTAAATCAATTGAATGTACAACAATAGGTCCACTTATCCCAGACACTTACTGCAGTGCTCTTATAGATTATAGCCTGGGGTGGTCCAGTTACCCCAAATTCATGGAGCAACTGGGCCCATGGGACAAATTAATTATAAATATTTAAAAAAATATATACAATTAAAAAGTTACATTAAATGGTATGTAATATGTTTGTCTGTTTGTTGCTAAATAATCATACAATATTTTGCAGTAAAAAATTGCTAATTACTTGTCCTAAATCACTGTTTTATGTAGGTACTAACTGTAGGTCGTATTGTAAAATCATGGCCCAGTTACCCTGGAGCACCTTACTGGTATTATATAGAAATCTGGACAGATGTGAGTGAAACAATGGAATGCTCTCCAAGTGGGCTGTCAGTCAATACCCATTGTATCTCTGTATAACACTTACTTAAGTAAACTAATTTGTTTACTACTCTGTACACCTGATTCAGAAACACATATTCCACTACATTGCAGTGAAGTTATATAACATAATGGGCGATATGTATAAAAAGAAGCAATTACTTCCAAGAATTTACTCTTGAGCAGATGTGAGACTATATGCGAGGAGCAATTTCTCATTTCCCTATGCACAAGAAAGAAATTACTCTTATGAGAAGTCACTCTCTCGTCAAAGAGTAATTTCTCTGTTTACTTTTCTGACGATGCAATATAAGGAGGCACTGGATTTTATAGCGTAAACACAATGATTATTTTTTGTTTCATTTGCCCACAATTCTCAAGCAACATTTGTGGAATTGTTGTGTGACTATTCAGTGATTTTCTGGAAATCTCAATTGCCTGAATGTAGGCAAGAGAAATCATTAGCTCTACAAAAGATTAGAGAGAACTGTCAAAACATTCTTGGGACAAACTTGGCTGAAAATCAGCTAATGAAAAAATTTTCAATATGAAGGCACAATTGTAGGCGAAAATAGACCTTAATAGAACAGGAAATTAAAAAAATCAATTGAAATCTGGGGAGAAGAAGTTGTTTGACTTGCTTCAAGGATATTCCAACCCAGCCGTGAGACAACTGGAAGATTAGTAAAGTAAAATTTATTCGTATTACATAAAGTATGATTTATTGAATTATTTTTTGCAAAATTACTTATTGCAACATTTCCCAGTATACGTACATATTTTATTCATAATGAGCTGTTTTCACTCGTTCAGTTGAAGCTAGTAAATTAAAGTAATTATAAAGAATTATATGTTTTAGGTGCCGAGTCAGCTGGTGTGAATGGCTCATCACTTCAGTCTGAAAAGGATGAAATTGCTGTTAGCAGTGAAGATGGTGAGACCACATCAGCGGTGTTGAAACCTCCTAGTAAGAAGAGGAAACATATAATTGAGGAATCTGAAGAAACAAAGCATTTAAGTAATCAGGAACTTCAGCGGCTGCTGATGATAGAACATTTAAATGTTCTGCATTTGAAAAAAGAGAAGTTGTTGTATGAAAGAATCAAAGAGAGAATATAATAATAGATTTCATGGAATACCATGACAGTCTTTCTGTATTCATTGGATTTATTTAAAATAAAAATGTATTAACAGTAGTTTTAATGCGTGATTACTAGGTATACATAATGCCTATATCCATGTATTACACCAGCTATAGCATTTCTTCTCTGTTGACCTCGTTCCCTAATGCGTCCTACTTCATCTGCAGGCATAAGGTTGTCTTCGTCCTCTTCCTGTAGGGGTTGAGTAAAATCTTCATCTTCATCGTGGAGACATTTAGCCACATTGTGCAGAATAAAGCAGCACAGAACAACGGAAGGAACCCTTTCTGTAGGCAGCCTTATTTTATTTTGGAGGATGGGAAATCTTTGCTTCAGTTGACCGAAGCGCCTTACTATTATAACACACTCCTTTGTGATTTAGTTGAATGATCTTTGTTCAGATGTAATAAGGATCTCTATAAGGTGTCATTAACCATGGAGTTAACACATATCCTGCATCACCAAGCAGTAAAGCATTTGCTCGATTCTCTTTCATCATGTCATAAATACCCAAGTCTTTCCAAATGCATGAATCGTGTACTGATCCAGGCTATGAAATGTCAACACTCGTAAATTCTTCTTTTGCGTTGCATGTAGCCTGCACATTGATACTGTGTTGTTGTTTTCGGTTTACATACTCCTCGGGATGTAGGCCTATATGTGTCTTTTTATTAGTATAAGCATGCAGTCAATATCACCAATTGCAGAAGGGAAAGTATAGGCCTAAATCTCTTGTCATTCACGAATACAATCTTCAAGAGCAATTTCATTCTTAGGAAATTTTATCCATCGGTGTGCCTCATGTTTAACAATGGCTGAAACAGCACTAAATTTTCTCGATACCGTGCTTTGATCCATGCTGATATCTTCTACAACTCCTGTTTGAAAACCTGGATCCCTGAGATAACGTAAAAAGATTTTCATCTTCTGTTCATAAGTAAGTGCACCACCTTGTGTTTCATTCCTAGCTTCTAGAAAATGTTGTGCCAACTAATCAACATATTTTCCTTCTCAAATCGAAAGAGAGATTTGAAATCATAACTATTTATTTATTAAATCGAATTAAACACAATGTGTACAAAGGATTGTATATGTGAATTTATTGACATTTGTCCTTTGCATAATGTGGGAGTGGTATTGTTCTTTGGGTGCACTCGAACAGGTGATATTGTGTGCAGACTTGGTTGCAGAGTTCGCAGACACATTCACTGTCAGCGTTGTGGAAACCTTTCCTGTTGCAGATGCGGTGGTGGAAACCGTGTATTGCCCCTCGGGTGTAGAGGTGGCTGGGGTGTGGTAGAAAGCAGGGTAAATTTCTGCTGCTTTCTGAGTTCGTTCTTCCAAGAACTTTTCGCAGGCTTGGGTTGATATCAGGTCTTCAATAAATGTTGTTGTTCCTGTAAGCAGGTTGGGGTGTATTCGATACACCAAGGGTCTTCTTTAGGTATCTGGCCTTGACTCTGTCCAGGGCTTTGATGTTTTTGTAATTTGGGTGTGACCAAATTAATTTGATGGCTTAAGATGCTACTGGGGAAATTTTCAGTTTGAACAGTGAAGTTGCTGTGTCTAGTGAGAGTCTTCTAAGTCTTTTAATTTCCATTGTGGCTTTTATTGTGGCAATTGTTCTGTCCTCGACATGTTTTGTGAAGGTAAATCTGGTTACCTGTAGGGTTAACCCGATGTATTTGTATTTGTATGATTTTGGTATATCTAATGTGTGATTTGCACATGTGAAAACATCATTGGATGAGATTCGTCCTCCTTTTCAGAATTTTATTACCTTTGTCTTGTTTTGGTTAATTTTCAGTTCATTTTCTCTCGACTATTCCTCTAACTTGTTGATTGCTTGTTGCATCTTAGCCCTGTCTTTGCTTAGGATCACCATATCACCTGCATATAGAAGTATTTTTACTTCCTCCGCTGTGATCTTTTGTACAATGTCGTTTGTGAGCATCTTAAATAATAGCAGACTTTTTTTTTTTTTTACTATGTTCACTGATTCTAACTGACCATCGCTTATGCTTATTACATTGTATTCCAGGATGCTTGTTATGAGTTTAAGGAGGTGGTCTTCTGAGCCTAGCACTGTCCTGAGTTTTCAGACAAGAATATTCCTATTCACTCCATCGAAAGCTTTTTGGCAGTCCACAAAGGTCATATATGCACTGCCTCTGGGTTGTCTTAAAGCTTCTCCTAAGTATTCTAGAAGTTTCTGTATTGCTTGAGTCGTCGATCTTCCAGGTATGAATCCATGTTGTTCTTCTGCTGTGACTTCCATTATTCTTTCAAAAATTCTTTCCCGTATTACCTTGGATAACATCTTGAAGGCTGCACACTCTAGCACAATCCCCCTATATAAGTCAGGTGCGTCCTGAGGTCCCCTGCCTTTGTATAACATCTTGATTGTTGATTTCCTCCAAGTATCCGGTATATTATGGAATTCTATGCATTTATTGAAAAGTGCTGTCCATATGCCAATTGTGTATGGAAGTGAGGTATTGATGAGTTCCTTTGAAATGCCATCCGGTCCTGCTGCTTTACTTGGCTTGCTTCTCTGTATAACCGACCAGATATCTGCTTTTGTTATGATTGGTGGGATTTCCCATTCTGTATGCCCTCCTGGTCCGTCATGTTGTTTGAAGGCCATCTATTGAAAAAGTTCCGTAAAGTGGGCTTCCCAGGTTTCTAGTTGGACTTTTGGTAACACTGAGTTTCTTCTTGCGTCTAGGGCTTTATACGGTTTATTTTCCGCTTCTCTCAGAAGTTGCTATTCTTTCTTGTGCATGTATGCCCTCCTCTTTTCGTGGAGCAAATTTATGTATGTCCTTCTTTCCTGGATATATTTTTCTCGTTTCTCCTGGTCTGGTTGTTTCTTTAGGTCTCGTAGTCTTCCTACAACCTTGTTTCTCATTTCATAGCACTCTGTGTCGAACCAGGCTTGCTTCTCCTCATCAGAGGTGGGGCAGGCGTCGCTTCCAATAGACAGTCTTGTAGCATGCTTGCGGCAGTGTCTAGTTTTCCTGCTTCTATGAGTCCCATCACCTGGTCCTGTTCAAGGGTCAAGATGAGGGATGCTATGTCCAACAGCCTCGGTGTCCATCTTCGTATTTCCTTGGGCACTTGACCTGGGTTCATTTGCACCTGGAAAGTTGCCGTTACTGGTAGATGTTTCCGGGTGGTATCCCAGGAGTCCTTTGCTAGAACTGCATGACCCCTTAGCTTCATGTTTTCTCCATGATGGAAAATTAGGTCAATGGAGCTCATTCCATTGTGCGCGATATATGTGGGGCTTTTTTCTTTGTTGACTAGTTGGAAACCCTCTTCTTCCATCAGCTCTGTTAGGGCTGTTAATTTTCTGTTGGGGATGCCCAGTCGGCAGTTGAAATTGCCTGCCATTATGGTTGACTTTTCCGGGTCAGCTTGTTCTAAGATTTTTGCTATGCATTCGAAAGTTTCCTCAGCTGTAGTCTGGGGCCGAAAATAAACTCCTATTATTGTGAAGTCCTTGAGGTGAACAGTGACTGATTCTTCCACCTTCCTGAGTTGCCAATCTGATTTTTTAAGCTGGATAATTTCTTTATACATTCTTCTCAGTTCCACATATTTTGACCTAGTTTCATTGTTTTCCACCCTTCGAAACACCCTAAGGGCTTCTACGGTATTCTTCTTTGCGCTCTTGCATTCAGCATCAAACCAGTGATCGCTCCCACCCCCCTTCTTCCTCCTGCGTCACAGCATATTAGCCGCTGCTCGCTCTAAAATGTCCATTATCCCCTCCACTGACACATCTTGTCTATTTTGAAGCGCTACCCTTACGTTACTGAGGAAATTATCCACTAGCTCATTTCTCCACTTATATATATATGGCGGGATCATTTTAGGGGCATTTATGGGGGAGACGAGGAATAGGATGGTTTAATAGTAGGTCCAGAGGAACTAATGGCGACTCCGGGGATACCAGCTCTCGATGCTGAGATCACAAAGGGAGAAATTACAAAAGCTATTAATTCTTTAAAGAATAATAAAGCTCCTGGTAGTGATGGCATGCCATCAGAGTTTTTCAAAGCGGCTACAAGAAATTGTGAATTTATGGAAAGGCTATTAAAGCTTTTTAATTATTTATTTATGGATGGTTCATATCCGGAAATCTGGGCTGAATCAATCATTCACCCTATATATAAAAATAAAGGGGCAATTGGATCTCCAGACTCCTATAGGGGCGTGGCATTATTACCTACAATGGGTAAAATTTATTGTAAAGTTCTATATGACAGAATCAAGGGATGGGTTTATCGGCACGAGAAAATTTCGCTATTTCAAATGGGGTTTATGGTGGGTCGCAGCACAGTCGATAATACGTTCATTCTGGATTCAATGAAGCAGAAACAATTATCACAAAAGGGGGAAACTTCACTGTGCCTTCGTGGACTTTCCCAAGGCTTTCGACACTGTGGATAGAAATGCACTCTGGTATAAATTATGGATGAAACGATTGCAAGCAATATATAGCCATGTGGAATTTTGTGTCAAGTACGACACAGACAGAGTATCTGAGAGCGTCGCCAGTCACCGAGGTGTAAAGCAGGGCTGCATACTCTCCCCTTTACTTTTTAATCTTTTTATTGATGATATAGTGGATGATATGCAAGGGGAAAACATGGACGCACCAATTATGGAGGAAGTAGGTGTTCCAGTATTGTTGTACGCAGACAATTTGACTTTATGCTCCAGAACGATCAACGGTTTACAGAGAGGACTGGACAAGCTTGAAATATACGCTAAGGAAT
Source organism: Ectobius pallidus (assembly GCA_964059195.1). Lineage (NCBI taxonomy): Eukaryota > Metazoa > Arthropoda > Insecta > Blattodea > Ectobiidae > Ectobius > Ectobius pallidus. The sequence continues at coordinate 44,695,235 of CAXKWD010000008.1, forward strand.
GGGGAATGATGGTGAATATCGAAAAGACTAAGACTATGACTTTCAAGAACAGCTGTGTTTACAGCAAACTAGAGACTTGGACATACAATGGAAGGACGCTAGACAATGCGAAAAGTTTTGTGTACTTGGGTGTGACAATGATGATGAACGGGAAGTGGAATAAGCATATCAATGTGATGAAACACAGGGGTAGGGTAAAAGCTATGGAGATGCTGAAGATACGCAACAAAATTCTGGAAATCTCTCACAATTTGTAAGATACGGTGTATAATGCAGTAGTCAAATCAACAATTACATACGGGGCAGAGATTTGGGGGTGGGAATGAACAGAAAACCTTAACCAAGTGCAAAGTGGTTTCTTGAAACAGATAGTGGGGGTGGGGAAAGGAACGGCTAATAGTGGCATTTTAAAGGAATTCGGGAGCCACAGGGTCTCAATAGATTGCAAGATAAAGGCACTAAAATACTATCTGAAGATTATGCATGGCGATCAATCCCTTATCAGGACAATATGTTATAGGGAACATCTTAAATTGACGGACCAAATAACGTGGGCGGGAAGAATACACAGGGGCTTGGAAGAAATATGCATGGGATTTATAAACAAAAGAGGCAGGAGGAACAAACGAAATGTTTGGCGGAAAGTCAGGAATCGTCTAAGAGATATTGACAGGCAAATAACGGAAGGGGAATGTAGGGACATGGTTGCTCTGGAGATCCAATAAATGATTAAAAGCAACTGGGGAACAGAAATATATCTCTATGAGGGGAGCGCTGAAAGCAGGACAGGTTTAGCCTGGTTTCGCCTAGGAGCCTGGAAATTGCTGAAGGAGCCAGAATATGCCCACTCTGTGGCAAGGATGAGACAGCACAGCATATCCTCTCTGAATGTGAAGTCACTGAGATGCTTAGGCAACGACATCTGCCAGAATCTTTTGTTGTCTCTAGAAGAGGTGAAATGGCGATATTCAAGCTGTTAAGTGATACAAGATTCTCTGAAGGGGTGGGAAAATTCATGTCTAAAGTCCGACAGCTCAGGCTAGAAAAGGATGGATGGGAGGGGCATGGGGGAGTAATCTTTGTCTGTGTATTATTATGTATTATATTGTATTATTATTGTCATATCTTTTCTGTCATTAGTACAATTTTTTTCGTTCTTTTCTTAATCTTTTTGTATAGCATTACTATATTATAAGTTTTTTGTTTTATATTGTTTTGTATTATTAGTATTACAGTTTTTTTTCTTTGTCCTGTGCATAGTACGAAAAGCACGAACGGCCATCTAGGCCCGTGCGTTAAATTTATTCTATGGATAATGTATTTAATATGTATATAAGAATAAAGATGCACCTGACCATACCATACCATACCATACCATTAATTTCAGCAAAATATGTATATTAAATACTGTTTTTTCTTTAAAATAGAAAAGTATTATGAAAACGTTTGTGATGAAATTTGTGTAATTATACAATACATGTAAAGTGATTTTGCAAGAAAACCTTACGTGATAGAAGTAAATGGATTGAAAATTCGGATTCAGCACATCAACCTTATATAAAATCACATTTTTTACTTTAGGCAACAAAAAAGTTTAAATTCACAGGCTAGTGATATCCATCCGTCCATCCATCCATGATATCAAATGGAGTCACAGATACTGTATATCAGAAGACTATGGACACAGAAATGGCGCATGACAGATGGGAGATGTTAAAGAAGAATTTCGAAGCTTAGTCCTGAGATCAACTTTTAAGTTATTCACAGATGTCTTTGCATTCTGTTTTACATCAACAGAGGATGTGTGAACTCATGTTGCAAAGTTGAGAAGTTTGTGGAATGAATTAAACAATGGACTTAAAGCAAACCATGAGGCTGGTTTACCTGAATTGATTTTGGTATGTAAAATCTTGCATATTTTGCCCAAAAATAATTTTGAAACATTTAAATCAAGTTGGATGTTGTTGTCGAAAAATGAAGATAAGTTTAATGAATTACTTTCACAGCTTTGTATGTGTGAAAGAAATGTTTCAAAAGGTTAGTGGCAATAAGCGTTAGTGGCAAAACCGAATGTAGATAAAGCAACCAAAAAGAAGTTTATTTGCAAGGGCACTTGCAATTTCTGCAAGCAATCAGGCCATTGGATCAAAAAGTGTAAAAAGTGGATTGCTGATGGTAGATTGTCCCGTCCACTGGGCAGAATTAATCTCACCTTTGTCCTACAATACAGTATAGAATTAAATAATGTAAAGGACTCATTCTTAACACCAATCAATTGAATTACTTATACACTGCATTTCGATATTGAACTGTGGTACTTATGTTTTCATTTCAATCTTCTGTGTTGGGAATGTTTGTTTAGATATAAATATTTTATAAAAAGAAATTTAGTAAAGCTGCTGGACATTTTTTATTTGTTTTTCTTAAGATGGTATATATATATATAGATGTGAACATAAATTCAGGAACAGTATTAACCCTTCACAAGATAAATATTTATGCAAAAAATTAGTTTAAAAAAAAAAATTAGAAGATATCAGTTAAAATTCTAATAAAATTAGAAGATATTAGTTAAAATTATAGTTTCAGTAATATGAAATAATGTGGTAACTCAAAATTTGTGGTTATATCAGAATCATTTTATTCACAATTAAAGAAAAATATTTTTATGTATTGGAACAAAAGCATCATAAATGATATTTTGTCTCTTATGTTTGATCATGCTGGAAATAAATTTTTGAGGCCAGTATTGTTTAACAATACGGGTCTAGTCGACAACGCTCCTTTTTTGCGCGCTGGGTGTTCACGCCTGGTATGCGGGCCCTGGCTTGGACACCAACGCTCCCATTGGCTACTAACAACCTTGCTTGTCATTGGTCCTACTCGCACATTAGTACCAACATTTTATTGAGCGCGCTTTTTGAATGGATGCTCTCTGTACTGCATGTTATACTGCTCTATGCGATTTTATATAGTTGTACTTTAATAATATTTCACGATTATAATAAATGACCCTTGCGCCAAAACGATGGGGGTTTGGGGGCAATTATTATTATTATTGTTATTAATATTTATTTATTTTTTATACTGGTGAAGTTAAGGCCATAAGGTCTAAATGAGAGGGGGGTTTGGGGGCAGAGCCCCCAAGAAAAAGAAATAGGCTTAAATGAGGAGGGGGTTTGGGGGCGGAGCCCCCAAGAAAAGAAATAGGAACCCCAATTACTAACAAAATTTTAATTCAGTTCAATAGGCTTAATTGAGGAGGGGGTTTAAGTTCAATAAGGAGGGGGTTTGTCGACACCCAACACTGGAGCATACGAATACCATGGAGGGTGCATGGCGGCGTCTACCTCGAGGTGGTGTAATCACTGTTGTTGGCAGCCCTTCTTTCACACCACGTGACCCATCAACTCCATCTACCGCCACAGCTGAACACTAACACCAGCAGACGACATGTCAGTATACAGCATTTCAGTGCACCATTTTAGGTAAGTTTTTGGAGAATTTTATAGCAATTTTACTCATATTTAGAACAATGCTAGGAAAAAAGATTGCATATATATGGATTCTAAAAGTCTTGAAGAACAGAATAACGTGAATTTTGGCCATTTTTGGACTTTGAAAAAAAAATTACCAAAGAAAGCAGTGTGGTCGACCATCCTCAACAATACTTATTCTCAGTCCAGGATTGATATGAGCAGCATTCAGTGTAGGGTCACAAAGTTACGAGACTGAAGTTTGAAATGCATGGAGTATAGGCCTAAACAATGTTATGGTTCATGGCATAAGAGTGAGCAGTATGTTTTATAACAAAGTTCATTACTTTCTCATTGCTGTTTGACTTGGGTCCATACATACTATACTTTAACCCTATAAGTAAAGAATCCATTGTTTCCTATTTATTTTACTTCATTAATTATTTCTGGATTCGTATTAGTAACCAGACAAAAACAAAAATAATGACGAACCACACAGAAGCACAAACCCATGTCAATGGAAAACAGATTCATTATGTACAAGAATAAACACCTAGGACAGACAATAACAATGCCCAACAAAAAGACAACTGAAATTAAGCAGAGAATAAAAATGGCCTGGAAAAAATTCTGGAGCCTCAAATTCATACTCATGGACAAAACCTATAACCTAAAAGTAAGACTAGATGTAGGCTACTTCAAAGTTGTGTAGTACCAGCTTGTACAGAAGTCAAACTTGGGCCCTAACCTCTAAAGAAAGTAAAATGATCCAGGTTTGCCAGAGAGCTAGGGAGAGGAAAATACTTGATATCACCAGAAAGGACAGGATAAAGAACACAGAAATAAGAAAGAAGACCAACCTGAAGGACATCCTCAACTTAGCAAGACACCAGAAATGAAAATGGTCAGGACATCTAGCTAGAATGAGCGAAAACAGATGGGCATACAGAACAACAGTATGGGATCCAAGACAAGGGACAAGACAAGGGTAAGACCGAAAACGAGAAGGGTGGACTCACTTAAGGAGAGAGCAGGAGCGCTGTGTACAAGGGCAGCCAGAGACAAGAAAAAGTGGTGGGAATTAGGAAAAGTTTAGTGAAAGGATCAGTGAAAAGTGCAGTGAGAAATATAGTGGAAAGTCACAAAAACAAAATTAATGAAAAAGCAACAAACACAAACTAGTAATAGCAAGAAAATTACAAGCACAAAGGAACACAATGCAATACAAAAAGTAACAATCGACAAGCAACACTAGAACTAGCCCATCTAATGTTATGATCAGGGCTATACCCTGTGGTATGTAGAAGGCCTTTGCCCCAAGAGTATTTATAGGCTGATTTATTTATTTATTTATTATTAGTGCTAATTCTGCTTTTTGGAATTCACAGTACTGAGAAACATGCCGAAAATTGAGAGCATGAAGCGTTCTTTTCAGAAGGAACTTAGAGATGTAAAAGGAAACAATGCTACATTTTTCAAATTGTGCATAAAAGATATACAGACAGGTAAAACTCTATTGTTTGAAAAACACTGTGATAGCAAAAGGCACTTGGGAAATATAAATGAAATCTAACCTGATGTCAAACACCCTGTACAGTGTCAAGGACTTCAATGACATTATCTGGTGAAATGTGTACTTGTATATTCTATCTCATTTGTGTCTATTGTTATTGCTAATACATTGTACAATGTCTGTGGCAAATAAATCTAATCTAATCTAATCTAACTTTCTTGACCTAGACCTAGACAGAACACTGGTTAACTTATGTGCTACATCAAGCCACTGCAAAAATGTTATCCCTTGAAACAACTCTGACATAGATAGAATCAGCATTGTCACTTGACTCTTGCTCTCAGATTCTTCATTTAATGTTTTCTTTAATATCACTTTCACTAAACTGAAAATCTTTTCAGTTTATCAACACATTTTGGGGTAGATGGAATTTCCTCTTCTATTAACACTCTCCTGTCCACCATCTTGGAAACTGGGTTGGGGGGGGGGGGGGGGAATGCCCTGCTTTGCCATAACGTGTGCAAATCATACGTTCATTCTAATATCTGTTCATCTCTCAAAGTAGGCTAGTGACATTTAGAAGCTACTTGGTAAACTACATGGAAAAAATAATCGTGCTAAGTATGGAAAAAGGAATTAGCCTTAGAGCTGGCCACTGGATATATAGGGAAGGTTATTATTACCTTGAAGCAGTAAGAGCAGTGACTAGAGTCCCTCCAGCTCTATGTCCAAGAACTGTTACTGAATTCTTGTCACCACCAAAGTGTTCAATGTTGAGTTGAATCCAATTGAGAGCTACTACGAGGTCTGAGAGCCCATAATTTCCAGATGTAGGAGGATGATTATCTCTTTTTATTGCATCTGCTGCCAAAAATCCCAAAACTCCCAATCTAAAATTTGGTCGTACAAAGACAACATCTTTTGTATGAGCCAATTTAGCAGATGCTTGAAGAACACCTGGGGATCCTCCACTAAGAGATTCTGCACCGATGAGTACCACAACTGGAAGTGGATTCCAATAGGACATGTGAGGTGTGAAAATGTCTAGTGTTAAACAGTCTTCAGCACCATCCATCGTTCCATTGAGGTAGAACTGCCAGCAAGAAGTTGCAGCATCATGCACCTGAATATTAAAGTACAATTAAGAAATGCCACATTGTACAATAAAAGTACGATACCATTATACTCTTTCAATATTAGTACTACAGTATACTTTCATTACTTTTTCACACTGTGCTTTGCAAGTACCAATCCACAATTTCTGAAATTTGTTATTTTGGTTTTTTTATATAAATCAATGTATTTTAAGGTGATCTTTAATGTAAATGTATAATGATATAATATGTTTAGGAACATAAGGGAATATAAATCAGTCTTACATGACTGTAATCTTGTTAATGTTACCATCAACATCTAAAGTTGCATTGGTTTTTATTGTTGAAACATGTGACCAGGGCAATTCCGGGGTGCGTGGGCAAAGAGAGTTAAGTCCACTTTCTTGTTACTGAGAATTAGAGTGACTTAACACACTATACCAGCCCAACATAGCTTTAGAGATGGATGAACCCATGAGGCACACATCCATATCTACCATACGTTTCTGAATATGACTTACTGGACTTAACACAAATGTAGAGAACATTTTTATTTACAACTCTATGGACACATCTCAATTTTTGAGGATGGTGGACTTAACTCTCTTTGCCCGCGCACCCCGGAATTTATAGGTTAGGTCAGACATTTCCTTACCCTGAGCTAATTCCATATCAACCATGTGTTTTTTCATCTATCTTACTATGTTTAATGTATATCCATGCCATTGTCTTTTGTTTTTAATGAACAATTAAAACATCACATAAGCATGTATGATTTTCTCCCATTCATATTTGCGAACCACGTAGTTATGTGTTCAGATGAGGTTATGTGAACTGTATTCACTTGAAGTTTGGTAGATATTCATATTCGTATTCATATTCATTTTATTGGTCCACAAGCATCATCTACTCTTATACAATTCAATGGCCCTAAATAACGTGCTTGCTCGCTCGCCCGCTTCGTGAGACATCGGGTATACTCGGCGATGTTCGTCTCTCGCAGTGTAAACTTTCATGATGACTACAAAATTAGGAAAACCGTTTCTTTATTATATAAGGCCTAAGTGAAATGAACACAATGAACAAATATTCTAATTTTATTTTTACTTACAATTTTCATAGCTCTGAACCACAAACATTTTTAATAATCTACCAGTGTAAATTTCTTTAAAATCCTGGAGTCAATGAATAATGGCGGGCGAAGCCGGGGGCAACAGCTGTAAAATATTGATGGTTTAATTCTTGAAATATCGCTGATAATAATAATCCAAACAAACCATTCCTTCCCTTGAAACATTATATAATTTCTGAAAATTACACTGAATTGATCAAATAAAATTCACATCATATTCATGTCAATAAACAGTTGAGAAACAATCTGTATTATGTGTTCACAGGTTACCTTGGAACTGCATAATCGATTCTGATATAGTTTTCCCAGGGGGCACTTTCTAATCGTAGAATGTAGGCCTACTCTGAAGCCGGAATTTTAGCTGTTTCATTAATATTATTAATGGCTTAGTTTATGAATGATTCGCGTGCAAGTGTTAATAAATATAATGCTTTAATAATTATTATACTCTAGATTTTTAATTTTTAAATGAATTATCGTGGGCGAAGCCACGGGCACCTCCTAGTGTAGTACAAAGTAGCCTACTTAAGATATGGGACAAGTCAAATAACTAATGCTCAGAATATACTAAAACTACAAACAACAAAACTACAAAATATAAGTAAGAATCAGCTTGAAAAATTTTATGTCATAACCAAGATTTGAACACGGATCTTCGGCTTAACGCGCCGATGCTCTACCATTTACCTTGGAGTTTTGCCGAATTCTGCCCCTAACCTTCTCTAGGAACGATTTTTATTATTTAGTGGGAAAATGTTTATGCGGAAACGGCACAAGTCTCACTGAGCACATTATAAGGAATATTTTAGGAAAAGAAAAAACTATTCCTCATATTATATGGAGAAATTTAAAGAACTTCGGAAACTAGCTAAAACGCTTGTAAAAAAGACGTACAATGAATACATGTTTACTTGTGAACAAAATATTAAACTTAATCCGAAATATTTTTGGAATTTTGTGAAAAATAAAAGAACTGAAAATAATAGTTCTAGCATCTTTCTGTCTTCAGATGGTGCAATAATGAATAATTCAAAGTCCATATCTGATGAGTTTGCTACTTATTTTCAAAGTGTATATCTTCAAACGCAGTCATCTTATAAAATAGTAGATACGGTTAATATGCGCACATCACATTCCTTATCTCTATACCCAGTAGACAGTGTGGAATATCAGAATGCTATTAACAAGCTTAAGCCAAAGAAATCAGCAGGTTATGATGGAATTCCTCCTTACATATTAAAAGGTTGCGCAACGATATTAGAATCCCCTTTTCTATTAATCTTTAACCGAATACTTAGTTCTCAAATATTTCCAGATGTATGGAAAATCACTCAAATAACTCCTGTATTCAAAAGTGGTGAGAAAATAAAAGTAACGAATTACAGACCTATTGCTCTAATAAGTGCGCCAGCAAAAATTTTAGAACGGATTCTGTATGATAGAATATTTTATCATGTCAAACAATATATATCTGTTTTTCAACATGGTTTTTTTCCTCAAAGGTCGACTTTGACAAACTTAATGAACTTTATTCAAGACATATCAGAATCTCTAGATAAGAAGTGTAGGGTTGATGTTATCTACACTGATTTTGCAAAGGCATTTGATAAGTTATATCATGATATTCTGTTGGCTAAAATGTCTATGTTAGGTATTAATACGATGTTTTTGAAGCTGATAGCTTCTTACTTAAAAGACCGTAAACAATATGTTGTTTTTAATCATTGTCCTTCCTTTGTTTATGATGTAAATTCTGGTGTACCACAGGGCTCTAATTTAGGGCCACTTCTTTTCCTAATCTTTATAAATGATTTACCAGATATTGTTAAAAATTCTAAATGCTTATTGTTTGCAGATGACTTAAAAATATATAAAGAGATACGTTTATTATCAGATGAATTGGAATTACAATTAACATTAGACAAGCTTTTTGAATGGAGTATCCAAAACAATTTGGCGTTTAATGTTAGAAAATGCTATTTCAAGAGTTTTCACAGATTTTCACTTCACCCGATTATTCAATACAGTATGAATTCGGAAACGTTAACAAGAATATTTACCATTAAAGATTTAGGATTAATTATTACGCATAATTTAAATTTTAGAAAGCATATTGATAAAATAATAGATGAAGCTTATGGACAGTTAGGATTTATTTTTCGTAATTCCAAAAATATTAAAGACGAACGTGTCTTACAATTACTTTATAATAGTTTTGTACGCAGTAAGTTAGAATATGCATCAGTTATATGGTCACCATTGTATAAAACTCATATTAATGACATAGAAAAAATTCAGAAGAGTTTTCTTCGATATATGTATTTTAAAAAATATGATAGATCTGCTTTAATTGATAGAATTTCTTATAATACTTTATTAAATGAATTTAAATTTGTTACTTTAATTGGTAGAAGGTTGGTAGCGCAACAGTTATTCTTATATAAAATTATCAATGGTAAAATTGATAGTAATGAACTTTTAAAACGTATTAAATTTAATGTAGTGCAATTAAATTTAAGGAATAGGGAATTGTTATATATTCCTGTCATTAAATCAAAATTATTAGAATGTTCATCTTTCATCCAAATGTGTAAACGATATAATTCTCTATCACTTCAAAATGCTCTTCTGGGTTTTGACTTGTCATTGAATCAGTACATAGGACTTCTTCATAAACTGTTATATGTTCCATATGATTTGGCTTAATTTTTAGATTGTCTTGTTAAATTAATTGTAGTTATTGTAAATCATTTATGTATTTTTTTTCTTTATCCTCGCACATTCGTTCATTTATTGTATTGTATTTTTTCATAGTGTAAAACATGTATTGGCGAAACTACGCCAACTGTAATTGGGATTTATTCCTGTAGTTGGCAGAATAAAATAAATAAATAAATAAGTCTGCATAAGCCTACAGTAGGCTATGATTCTCAATTGGATCAGTATTTTGTTCAAAATCAGAATTCAGAACTGGCCCTTGCTGGATATTGTATATTGTAGTAATAGGTGACGTGCCTGCATCAAAATTACTCACTTCTATTGAGCTGGGTGCACGATTGCCTCCAGTGTCACTTATGTCTCATTGCCTCGCTCTCATTCTCATTAACGCTGTTGGTAGCGATCTCGGAAAAACATCCCTTACTATCACTAAATGATAATTCTGATACTTCACTGTCACTTTGAATACTTAATTCTTCAGTTTCAGAACCTGAAGGACACTTTCATTTTGCAATTTTACCAAAAATAAGGGAAAAACACGGAACAAAAAGTGCATGCTGTTCACTAGTTATGCACTGCCACTGAAATCCTCTACTAAAATCGTCCTGGGCACGCCTATTGGGGAAATCCCAAGTCACAGTGGATAAGAGAACATTCTCCTGCCATCTGTTGAAGATTTTATGTACTTCGTGCGTAAGAAGAGCCGGTCAGAGAACCCATATATGGGTTTCCGCGTTGGAGGCATTGGACAGGTATGCCATATATGGGTTTCCGCCCAGGAAGGGTTAAAACATAATACCATATGAAACTTAGTTGAGTGTCTACATGGAAGTAAATTAGTTTATTGAGTAAAGGCAGTGATCGATTAGATATGCCTTGACGGATGCTTTAATTTTAATACAATTTTCTATGGATTTAATGGTCAAGGAAAGAATATTATATAATTTAATTCCTGAAATTAAGGTGCCCTTTTGACATAGGCTAGTATTAACTTGAGATATATGTAGATCTGATTTTTGTCTGGTATCATGATCATGCAGAAGTTTATTTCTAGTAGCAACAGAGTTATTTTCGTCTAGCATTTTCAATAGCAACATTATGGTTTCGAAAATATAGATACATGGTACGGGAAGAATCCCCAGTTTTTTTAACAGGGGCCTACATGACGTTCACTGAGTGACACCTGTTATCATTCAGATAATCTTTTTTGTGTCCTGAAGCACTTTATGCTGGAAGATGAGTTGCCCCAAAAGGCTATGCCATATCTGAGTCGGGAGTGAACATAGGCAAAGTACACAGTTTTGAGCATGTTAATTCTGGTAACATTACCTAGAACTCTTATGATTAGGGACCGGATTTTTAGGTTTTTGCAAACACTGTTTTAGGTTTTCCATTAGGTGAGATATTTTTTTTTTAGGTTTTTTGTCCAAAATATCGTTTTCGGGTAGAATAATTGGTTTAATGAATTTGAATGTGCTACATAGGACTCAATACATAATACTTGTAAAGTTTAACTTAACAAAATTGACTTAAATTTGTGTAAACTTGCTTTAAGACAACATTATGCAACTGAAGAAGGAAAGTATAAACAATCAAAAGAAGCAGTGAACATAAGATTGCCTCACATTTCCTGTTACAGTATATCACTAAATATCTTTCGAGATTCTCAACTGTGAAGTTCTTCCTGTTATCTCTTAGTTAATAGTTAATACTGTATCTAGACACTACCCTTCTCAGAATTCGAATCCGATGCCTCTAATTTAGTGAGTAAAATACTTTATGGTTGGATGTGGATAATGTGAAACTGATTATTTTCCTTTTTTCGGTTGTTACGCATGCTAACCGCACAACAGATTAACTAGGGACGAAAACTTCCACCTTTTTCTAGAAAGGTAAATAATACGGTACGTGTTTCTGGCAAGCTTGACAAAATATTACTTTGCCATCTGTAGTGAAATTCAGGTCGTCGCCAATCCACTGCCGTAATAAACTCGATTTCATTTGTTTCGGCATAATTAACACGTCTTCTTAAAACTCACAGTGTGAATAACAGGGAACTACTAAAGGCAAACAAAAAACAAGTGCTTTAAAACACAGAAATCTTTATCCTTGTTCATACACGGCAACAACAGTTGTTCGTATGAATATTTTAAAAGGAATATGCCGGTACTCTTTTCCTCTCTTGATACTGTCCATCCTAGATGACAATGGGTTGAATGAAACGCAGGTGGTATTAATTTCACCTGACAACAATAATTATTCTCTCCCCGCAAAATATTGATTACTCAACTGATAAACAAAAAAGACAAAAAAAGGAGCCTAAATTAGATATTTTAGGTTTTATACACCGGTTAGGTATATTTAGGTTTTTATACCCCATTTAGGTATTTTTAGGTGCCACAGAATTAATGTGGGTGAATCCTATCGACATGATTCAAAAAAGTGTACGAGCGCTTTTTGTTTTGGAAGTAAGGAAAAAAATACGTAAAAACCTACGATCTGGTCCCTACTTATGATATAACATGCTGTATTTAGTTTTTTATTTATCTGTTCTGTGTGAGTCTCCCATTTGAGATTATTTTGGATCCGGATTCCCAAAAATTTTGTTTCATTTACCTTCCTGATGTTTTGGTTAAACAGTTGTTTGTCTAAGTTCAAGTAGTTTTTATTTTGGACAGAATCGAAATACATTGATTTGGTTTTATTAACATTCACAGTAAGGTTGTTATCGCTCAAATAGTTCATGATCTGGCTTTTGACATTTTTTATAGAGTCTATATACAGTGTGTCCGGCTTAAACGTATAACATTTCATTATTTTATTACTTGACAAGTATTGTTGATATTTACATCCAGTTTGCTTCTACAGGTTAGGTAACTCAAAATGTTTCTTGTGATTGCATGGCAGGAGTGTACATCGCATGCGCAAAACGTGGAAATAGCCAATTAGCGTTAGTAGCCATGTGGCCTCCACAGCAAAAGGCATTCTGTGTGCTTGCTCTCGCAGAGTTGAAATCTGTTACGCAGGTACAACGTCGATTTAGGCGTGAATATCAACTGCGACCAAATGACGATGTTCCAACCTACGTAACAATCATGAAATGGGACAGATGCCTTCGTGAAACTGGGAGTTTGATTTCAAAGTCGGGGCACCACACCAAGCGCGCTGTTCCAGTGGCTGATGTCGAATTAATCCGTACGTCTTTCCAGAGGAGCCCCCGTAAATCCTCCGACGAGCAAGTAGGGAACTAAATTTACCTCGTTCGACAGTACATGATGTCGTCCATAAAAGGTTGCGGTGTACAAACTTCAACTTCATCACCAAATCAAACCTGAAGACAAGCCGCGACGGAGAGCATTTGCTGAGACAATTCTGGCAAAAATTGATGAAAATGAGGCATTCCTCGATATGGTTTGTTTCTCGGACGAGGCTACATTCCACACTTCCAGGAAGGTTAACAAACACAATTGCCGCATATGGGGGACGGAACACCCCCACACAGTGCTAGAGTATGAACGAAACTCCCCGAAACTCAATGTGTGTTGTGCACTGATGAAGGACAGAATCATAGGCCCATTCTTTTTCGCGGAGCCTACTGTTAATGCAAGAACATACCTAGACATGTTGCAGTTGTATGCTGTGCCACAACTTCCTCCAAACGTGATCTTCCAACAAGATGGAGCGCCATGCCATTATGTGAATATTGTGAGAGAGTTCTTGGATAATGAGTTCCCTCAACACAGGATTGGGCGAGGTAGTCCTTCGATTGCTTGGCCCCCCAGAAGCCCAGACATTACGCCACTTGATTTTTTTGTGGGGATTCGTCAAGAATCAAGTTTATCAGACACCAGTTCGTAATCTACCGATCTGCGTCATCGCATTGTTGCAGCTGTTGCAAATGTTACACCTGCAATGCAGCAAAACACATGGAGAGAGGTGGAATGCAGATTGGACGTCTGCCGCGCCACTAATTGTGCTCATATCGAGGTTTATTAGGTTAGTAAAAAAACATTTTGAGTTACTCTACCCATAGAAGCAAACAGATTGTAAATATCATCAATACTTGTCAAGTAATAAAATAATGAAATGTTATACGTTTAAGCCGGACACACTGTACACTGTATTTATCTTTTTGACTTCCCTTAATCAGTATAGAACAGGGGAAGTCAACTACGTCCTGTGATGACGTTTGTGGAGCAAGTGCATGCGGATCCCTTGTGTGTGACGTCAGCAAGAGCGCACGGTAGTAGGGGTGTTTAGAGTACGCTAGAGCTAGGTACTAGAGGACCTATTCACTTTAGCTCTGTGGGTAGAACAACTTCTGGTTGCAAATACGGAACATTTTTAAAGTTAATGCAAGTATGCGATCCTAATAGTGTTCTCTCTGCAGAACATGTGTTAGTTCTGCAAAACATTCTTCCTCAGTTCGAATCGAGGTTCCAGGATGTGGAAAACCTTTCTCCAATGTTTAAACTTTTTGCTACCCCATATTCAGTTAATGTCAAAGACGTTCCTTGCCGGTATCAGTTAGAACCGCTAAACTTACAATGCGACGATCTGTTAAAGGAAAATACGAACGTAAAGTGGTCTTGGGTAACTTTTACAGAAATTTCTCTGAAACCAGATTCCCGCGACTTGCTGCACGAATATTATGTAATTTTGGATCGACATATGTGGCCAAACATTTTTTTTTCACTAATGAAATGTTCAAAGCTCAAATCAAGAAGTACACTGTCAAATCACAACCTAAATGTAGTCTTCGATTAAATATTGCTCAAACATTACGTCCCAACATTGATAAACTTGTTAAAGAAAAAAGAGACAGGAAAGTCAGAAAATTGTTACTGTAATCTTGTATCATCTAAGGTGCAGACGAGCTTGTATGGTAATTCATTCATCCATTTTTTTTATCATTTTTACTGTAGTGAATTATGTTAATTCAAATGATAGTAATGTCTATTTTTGTCAAAGAACATAGATTTTGTGGAAAGGCAATTGTTCTCACAAAATATAAAAATAGAATTATTTATAATATGTTGAACTACTGTGCTGTAATTAACCGATAAACTATCAAGAAAATCGATTGATGTTTCATTAACTCGGAAACACGTATTACGTAAGTTCTAACCCCCTAAATTCCCGCTGCCGCAATACTAATGCCCCTCTCTTCCCCCCTGTTCACTGATGACTCCATTTCACATACTCCTCACAGAGGTATAACGCGAGCAGTCAGAGCAGAAAGCAGTGACGTCACAGAGCAACCAAGTATTCATGTATCATCTGCAAAAAGTAATGAGTTGTAGAGTGGGCTATTTATATGTAAGTCATTTATAAATAATATAAATAGAATGGGGCCCAAAACTGAACCCTGAGGCACCCCATATTTCATTTTCATAGGTGATGATTGATAATGTTTTAGAACCTGATTTTGTGTGTGGTTAATTTCTACTATTTGTATCCGCTCACTCAGGTAAGACTCCAGCCAATCTTTGACTTTTCCTCTAATTCCTTGTATTTCAAGTTTTGAGAGGAGCTTGGCATGAGAGATGATATCAAAGGCTTTTGAGAAATCTAAGAAAATGGCTGAGGTAAGATTTTTTTCCATCCAAAGCCTGGAGAACTTCTGTAATAAAGAAGAAAATAGCTGTCTCTGTGGACCGATTTTTCCTGAAACCATACTGGGAGTTTATTAAGATCTTATTTCTTTCCATATAATTAATCAATCTCTAGTAGAACACTTTTTCTAATATTTTTGAGAAAATTGTCAATAAAGCTACTGGTCTGTAGTTACTCATATCGTTTCTGTTGACTTTTTTTTAATAAGGGTTTAATTAATGTAACTTTTAGACAAGAAGGGAAAGTTCCACTGGATAGAGACTCATTACATAGATAAATAAGTGGATATATGATTAAAGAGGCAACTTTCTTGACAACGAAATCTAGGATTTCATCAACTCCAGAAGAGTGTTATGGTTTTAGTTCTTTGATTATTGAAATGATTTCTTTTTCATCAACTGGAGGGAGGAACATAGAGGTAGGTACACACATGATTGCATCTTCAATAGAGTTATTGGGCCTATTACGCAGATAGTTTTTTGCTATTAGTTTTTCAGCTATATTTGTGAAATATGTGTTAAAGGTGTTTGCTATGTCCTTTGGGTCTCTGATGTGAATGGAGTCATTCTGTAATTCCATGTTAATTATCTTTAGTGTGTTATTTGTTTCACTTTTCACAATAATCCAGATGGCTTTCATCCTGTTTGAAGAGCTTTTCATATATTAATAATTTTTATGTTTCTTCGCTTCCTTAATTATTTTATTTAGTATTGATTTATAGTATTATAGTATATTGTACTTCTTAAAGTAGAGATTGAATTCTGGGATGGTTACAGTATTTGAAATTTGATATAGGTAATGATTTCTTGTGCATGATTTGATTATTCCTGGAGTAGTCCAGCGATTGTTGGAATGCATAGTATGCCTATTAATTGTGACTTTCTTTTTTGGGAAAGCTGTTTCAAAATGGCAGTGGAAAATATGAACAAAAGTTTCAAAGTGAATTGAACAATTCTCACCATTATTGATTTCTATCCAAGTTTCTTTCTGCAAGAGGTAATTTATGTATTCAATGTTATCACTAAAAATCCTTTATGTCTGACTTTTCTTTGTTGCGAGGGTTGAGTTATTTGTGTGAGACTAATTGATTATGCATAATGGTTGCTGTAGCCTGCATTAATGACTCTAGTTTCAAAGAAGCTTTCATCAATATTAACTGCAATCTGATCTATGACTGAATGTGAATGTTTTGTTGCATGGGTTGGTGAGCTAATTGTAGGTTTTAGGTTATGCAAGGCCAGTAAATTTAGAAGATCAGATTTTGATTTAGTTTCTTTGCTAAAATCTACATTAAAATCCCCACAAATATGAAAGATTTGTTTCGAGTATTATTGGTTTCAAGAGCAGTATTTAAGTTTTTAAGGAAAATGTTGAAGTTGCCGCCAGGAGATCTAGGCTATATTATAAGCAAATATAGTTAACTTAAGATCTGTCAGATTTACACCTGTAATTTCAAGAGTATTTTTTTCTAAATTAAGTTTTCTTACATTAAGTAGATTTGTAAATGCTACATCACTCTTTACAAAGATACACCATGACTGAATCACTGTTGCAGTTAATTTATAACCTCTTAGATTTGTAACCTGTAGAGTGTCTTCATTGAGCCAATGCTCAGTAAAACACAAGAGCAATTTCTTGTAGCATTGTTGATAGGAGGATTTTGATGTCGTTAAGTTTATTGCTAAGTGACTGCATATTCTGATGTAAGAGTGTAGATTTTGAGTTATAGTTTGCTCAAGGCATGTCTAATCGATTGCTTACCCCTTTTGTATATTGTTGACCATATGTTAAGGATCTTTACATGCTGGTACCTCATGAAAAACTTATGGTGGAGTCCTCTTTTTTATATTCCACCTCTACTATTACCTCACTATTCACTTCACTGCTTGAGATTACTTCTTCCCTGTTCTCACAGTTTAGCCATGATGGTTCATTAGTAAACCTAGCTGCGGTCAGAAGAAAATTTTCATTATGCCTGTTGGAAATTTACCTCATTCATAAAGGATACTTCCTTTCCTGGTTCATCTGGTTGGTAGCAAATTCTTGACTATGCTCGTAGTTTGGGGTGGCCAAAGTTATCTTGATGTCTTCATCCTTGTCAGCTATGGTTAGGTCTACCTTATCCTTGAATGACTGCTCTGAGATTGGGACTATGCTCTTTACTTTTCCCCTTTCAGTGACACTTTCGTGATTGATCTGGTAGGTGGCTTCTTCTTGCCTATGCTCATAATTATTGGTGGCTACTATAGGTACCTTATCCTGGGATGTCTGCTCTGTGGTTAGAACTACACTTTTTACTTGTTCACTTTCGATGACACCACACATTAGATTACCAAATTTTTAAGATCCGTTCCAATTCAGGTGTATTCCATCTCTGGATAGGTCTTTACTTTCAAGCCAGCAATTGCCATCTACCATCGTGCGTTTTTTCATTGAGCAGAGCCAGTCTAGCTCTTGGTTTATTCTGCCTATTCTATTATTACTCACATCTTTTCTCTTTAGTATTGAGTTGTTGATTACTTTTGCGGCAGGTACTTCTGAACTTATGCTATTTATTAGGTCCATTGTATAACCCATTACTTCCTCAGCCATAACTCCTTTTCTTATGCTATTTGTTCCCACCTGCAGGAATACTATCCTTGGTTTTCTTCTACCCAGATTCATTTGTTCAACTTTGTGTTTCAACTCTTCAGTGCTGATTCCTGGGAAGCAGTACACACTGTGGCCTTGACCTTTACAAACTCAGGAGAGAGTCACCCAGAATAATAACTTCCTCAACACTGTTGGATTTAGCATTGACAGGCCTACGTTTTGCACTGGTGTTCATGGTTTCGTTTCCATTAGCTGTTTCTAATGTACCATTATCAGCTATATTCTTTAAAACATCATGCCTATTTGCAGTGTATATGCTTTCTTTTTGGCCTATGTTCTTTGAGGCTTGGCCTAACCCGGTATGTGCTTCGTGAGTGAGGTTATGTTTTGTATGTCTGTTTTGTACTGGTGTTCGTCGATTCATTTCCATTAGTTGTGTTGAATGTATCATTATCTGCTACATGCCTTAGACCTCCGATCTACCTATGGTGATTTTGCTTCCTTTTGGCCCACGTTCCTATTTGTGGCTTTTCACATAAACTCGCAACGTTACATTCAATATCTCCTGTCGACTAGACCAAATCAATGCTACCAAGTTGCCTCAAATCATAGTAGAATTCATCCATGTCCTCCATATTTAATGAATTATGAATTTCGACACTTTATGTGTTTGAGATTCTAAAACTCTGCATGAATTCATAAATCAGACAGTGATATAACTTTCAGTAAATGAAGGCAGAAATTTTTATCCATGCGTTCATGAGCTTTCTATAACTGCGTCATTATGCAAGCGCATCGTGAAATTCCCAAATATCATTAAAACCTCTGTTCAGAACTTATTGATTTATAGGCTACCGGTATAATAACATGTGTAGGCCTACTTATCCTCAATTGTTTTCATGTCACTTCAACATGCCGACTGTTTGGTCAGAAATTTAATTTAAATGCTTTGTCTATTCGATGGTAATTTTTTATTATCGAAATAATGGTAAGACTAGCATGACGTAATAAAATGAGTCGCTTAGTTCCAAAACTCAACATGTCCACAAATTTAAAAAAATGAGATAATGCAAGTTCCACAGTGTTGGCAGTGTAACTCTGGATTATTACTTCTATTGTAGATCAGCTTATATCACTTACTTCTAGTTAGCCTATTTTTTTCTTAATTTTTATTCCAGTATTAATGTCGTTAATAGTTTTTTTCCCCATTTTTCATGACTTTGATTAACATGGACATGTTGAGTTTTAGAACTAACCGACTCAATTAATATGATTGGTTAAATATGACGTAAGTGAGAACTCACATGATGCAATGTGTTTATATATTTTGCAATCTTTCTACCTACACGACTAGACCAATTAATTCAATTCTTGTAAGTATTTCCACCTATATACTAGTAATCGTTATATACACCATATAATGCATTCAAATCCGAATGTGAATAAAATTTGGGATTATATACATTCATGTACATTGAATTTTATTAAAACATATCAATATACAATTGTCATATAAATTATTTTTACTTAATATACAATGAATGTTTTCTAATACTGTAAGATCACTAATTTCTTGTTTTGTCACTAAAACTTCATAATAAATTTTATTTATTCTTTTGTTATAAAAATCATATGTTTAATTGTAATATAACTTCTTATCTATCAATTATTTGACAACTTAGATTACTAGAAAGTTAGGTTAAAAGTATTTCTGTTTAATCTTAATTGAAATTAATACTTTGTTTCTTTTGTTTTCAAATTTTCTTATTAGAAGTTATAATACGTATACAAATTACATTTACAGTAAGTGTCTAAACTATATTATATAATTTTTTAAAATAGATACATTAAGAGTTTGACTACTAGTGAGTACGGTTAAAAAATGTTCCAGCTTATCTTAAGTAATTTTACATTAAAGTTGGCTAAATACAATAGTGATTAGCAATAAGCCATTCAATATTCGAATCTAGAGGAAACTTATTGCATCTACAGATTTCGTCTATTAAGTTTTAGTGACAAAACAAGAAATTAGTGATCTTACAGTATTAGAAAACATTCATTGTATATTAAGTAAAAATAATTTATATGACAATTGTATATTGATATGTTTTAATAAAATTCAATGTACATGAATGTATATAATCCCAAATTGTATTCACATTCGGATTTGAATGCATTATATGGTGTATATAACGATTACTAGTATATAGGTGGAAATACTTACAAGAATTGAATTATTATCTTATATTAGTTGTTACTACAAATTTAGCTTCATAATGAAGTTTATTAACAATAGACCAATTAAATACGTCTCAGGGCTGTGCCCCATTCCAGAAGCCTTTAACTCTCGTTAAGAACTGCACGTGACATTGCGTCTCTGATAGGGGCTCAAAAAAAGAACAAAAAATCATGAAGATCCTACTTACTCTTTGTCTACTTAGTTTGTGAAACACTTCGGGGCATTATAACCTACATAACCTGCAATACTACATAGTAATTTTACATAATAATGTAGGTTTTTTCATTTACCACATACATAACCTGTACAACGCAGCCACGTGCCCACAATACAATCATATAGCTTCTTTATTCATCGCTCATAATCTTTACCAAGCAGCCATGTGCTACATATAAACAACACTATATAATGTGTAACAGCTTCATCACTTTCATAATCTATAATAGTACATCGCTCTCATAACCTACACAACACAGCTATATACAACAGTGCATAATTTCATCGTTCTCATTATCTACAGCAGTGTACAACTGAATAAGATCGCAAATTGAGGAGCTGACTGAAAAGAACCAAAGGGAAGGGCTGCGATCCCGTTCGAAAAGAAATGAGAAATAAAATAAAAATAAAATAAAACAATGCCTGGATAGTAAGGAAAAAATGAATAAATAAAGCATAGCTCGCAGCCTGTTTAGAAATTTATTGTAAAAATTTAATGCACTGAATTAAAAAAAACACTTATTGTACTGAAGTAAGAAAGAAAAATGATAAAGGAGAAATATAAAGGCTAAGGAAAATGCGCTTGACAATGCAAAAACACTGATGTAAAAATATATGTGTATATAAAATCGGTAACACTCTCACGGAATTATAAAAATGAGATACACTGTTGTGAAGAAGACAGATTATTAAAAAATAAAATAAAATTTAAAAAATTGATATCTTGGATCTTTGAAGCATAAGCTTTGTTCACATTTCTATTCTTGATCTAACTGAAGCGGTATTCGCAGCGAATATTATAGAAGAATAATAGTGATGAAAAAGGTCACCATGTGGAAGCACTAGCAATGTGCTTAAACTGTACTTGCATTTATTAAAAAATGTTTTGAAGGCATCGAGAAGGGTGATCATGTTGTAAGCCATTTTTTTGATCTATCCAAGGCTTTTGATACAGTTTCCCATGACATATTAATTCATAAACTTGTTTATTATGGTTTCAGCGAATCTAGCTTAGAACTTATGCGTTCATATTTGAGTAATAGGTATCAATCTGTTCTCTTTAATGATAATGTATCAGATTATAAGCTGGTAGAGTATGGTGTACCTCAAGGCTCTGTCATGGGTCCTGTCCTTTTTATAATATATATTAACGATCTTCCCTCTACAGTACGGGAGAACTGTCTCACTACCTATCTTTTTGCTGATGATATAGCACTTGTATCATGTGACAGAAATGACTCTATCTGTATTGACAATGCTTCTTCTGACATTACTAAATGGTGTGATGCTAATAACCTAAGTCTTAATGCTAGTAAGACTGTTGAATTGACAATTAATCTTCAACGCTCCAATAGCCTACTAAGGAATCCTGTAAGATTTTTAGGATTATATATCCAAACTAATTTGGAGTGGAATTCTCACATTGACTATGTTGCCAAGAAAATAAGTAGAGGTATATTTATGTTGAGAGTACTAACTCATAACATAGATGCTAAGTCACTCTTACTAGTGTATCATGCCCATATACACAGCCATCTCAGTTATGGAGTCCTATTGTGGGGAGGACATCCTTATGCCAACAAAATATTCATCTTGCAAAAAAGAGCAATAAGAATTATCTCTAGAGCATCGCCTACAACATCCTGCAAACCACTCTTTACAGAACTTAATATACTTACATTGCCATCACTGTTTGTTTTGAGCTGTCTTCTCTATATAAAAAAGAATGCACACTTGTATAATAAATGCTCTACTATCCATAGCTACTCTACCAGAAACAATGAAAACTTATATATAAATAAATGTAAATTCAGCACCACCCAGAAAAGTTTTGAATATGTTGCCCTCAGACTATTTAATTCATTGCCAAACAAAATTAAGGAGTTATCATATGTTCCATTTAAAAGGTCAATTAAATCTAACCTGTTGTCAAATACCCTGTACAGTGTCAAGGACTTCAATGACATTATCTGGTGAAATGTGTACTTGTATATTTTATCTCATTTGTGTTTATTGTTATTGTTATTTTATCTCATTTGTGTTTATTGTTATTGCTAATACATTGTACAATGTCTGTGGCAAATAAATCTAATCTAGTTGGCCGCCGCGTGGCGATTGTAGCAATGCTGCTTGTGTAGTGGGCCGCCGTGTGGTGATTGTAGCAGTGGTGCTTGAGTAGTGAGTCGCCGTGTGGCGGTGTAGCAATGGTGCTTAAGTAGTGGGCCGCCGCGTGGCGATTGTAGTTGACGAAGTGAACCGCCAATTGAGAGTTGATTGTAGATGAAGAAGTGATGGCCAACTGAGAGTTCATTGTGGTTGACGAAGTGGGCCGCCAATTGAGTTTATTGTAGATGAATAAGTAGGCCGCCAATTGAGTTGATTGTAGACGAAGAAGTAGGCCGTCAACTGAGAGTTAATTGCAGTTGACGAAGTGGGCCGCCCATTGAGAGTTGATTGTAGATGAAGAAGTGGGCCGCCAACTGAGAGTTGATTGTAGCTGACGAAGTGAGCAACCAGTTGAGAGTTGAAAAACACTGTTCACAATGTTGATGATAACCAGATGGGGGCTCGCCAGCCGCTTCAGTGACTCATGGGAGCAGACCGCTCAGAGTGACGGATTGACGATGACTGGCAGCTCGAAGAGGCGGGACTTAGTTTATACAGTGAGTGACAAGTGTGCACGGTCAAAACTCTGAATGGTCAACGAAAAAGATCACCAGCCAATCAGAGCTCGTTATGACTCATATCATGACAGCCAGACACAATATAAGTTAAAACATCCCCGGGGGAAACAAAGAGATTGTTTTCATGGATCCATCAGAGCACTTGAAGAGTTGGGACAACATGGAGATAAGCTAGGCCATTTGAGATATAAATTTCTTACTTGTAAGGAGAAGCTGACAGAATATTTTGGAGTTTTATTATTTGGCTTACATAAGACGCATTTATAAAATGCTGATTGACTCATGGATGAAAAGTTTCACCTCCATGCGTCGAGTCTTTTTGTGACAAAAAATCACGGCCTATTCAAATATGGAATCAAATGAGAGAAAATGACGTCATTGATTATTTATTAGCATGTGGCGGCGTTTGGTAGTGTCTAGTAAAATTTGTAGTACATTGACTGCACTGTTTGATAATCTCTATGCAAAAGCCATGACTGTAGGAAGGCAACATGGTTGCCTATGAGATGTAAATAATTAGAAATATTGTAAGATATTCTCCTTAAATCCTTACTAAACCACAATCTCTATATATAAAAGGCTTTGTCCTGACTGACTGACTGAATGACTGACTGACTGAATCAACGTACAGCCTAAACTATAATAGGTAGAGACTTGGAATTTTGACAGTACCTTCGTTTCATAATGGCAGTGCTCACTAAGAGAGGATTTTGCAAAATTTTGATTTTGAATGCCAAAAATCAAATGTTTATGAGAATGCTTAATCCCTTTTTACACAGAATTATTAAATCCAAATCACAACAGTGTATTGTTGCCACTGGTCTCAGATGGGTTTGGAAAAAAATGAAACGGGACTGGCTCAATTTAGAAAAGCTATCAATATAATTCATGTTATAAATAAACATTAAAGAATCAAATCCACGAAAATAATGCAGTCACATAACTTTCACTGCCCAGGACATAGAGAAAACAGTACGAGGTATGGTAATATGTATAATGATATCGCATGTTTTTTTGGAGGGAAGTATAAAAGTAATATTGCATTTCTGTTTAATTTCATCCCCAAAACGGTTTTATGGTAACATGAGAGTGAGAAATAAAATTTTCTGCAAAGACAATACATTTTATGTTACCGAATTTCTGTTTCTTCTTATTTGAACCCCTACCAGGCTTGCTGTGTACAAGCAATGGGATGCAAAATTCTACATCCTCTATTAGCCGTAGAAAGCTGAATTATATCAAGTGTTTTCTGAGGGAATAGTTTGTGTGTGATAAGTCGTTCTTCCTCATTGCAAATTCTAAATACCTATATAAGGACCTACAATTTTAAAATCGAAAGTCCTTCATAAGTTAATTTCGAATTACAAAATACAAAACCCGGGCGACGCCGGGCCTTTTAAGCTAGTACAAATATATAGATAGACATGAAATGCAACAAACATGAAACAGGTAGGACATATACATAATGAACTCAAAGCGTTGTAATATAATCTGGTTACGCGGCCATGTGGATGTGATGAGGTTAGGTGTTCATGTTTATATTGTAACGTCACGAAACAACAACTTGTAACACTGTCAATTTACTTCATCGAAACATGGTGAATTGAATCATTATTCATTGCACCTTTCAATGTGTGACTACAAGATGTAACTTCTAACTACTTGAAGTTTTTTATTTATTACAATACATCCAGTTTCAATTTCAACTTTGTCAACTTCAAGATGTAACAAGAAGCACAACAGTGACAGCCCTACACGCTTCAAGCAAGATTCATGATTCATATCATTTCTTCATATCAAACTGTGTTAAAAATTTTCACTTTATTCAGTAACTGTGTCTCATACTATTTCTTTTACTTTTTCTATTTTATTTTCCATTATTTTGTCTTTTATTCAATTTCAACCATTTATACAGTGATTTTTTTAAAATATATAATTTAAACAGTGTTTTCCTTTTATACAAACAGTGCTTCAGTTAGAGTTTTCAATATAGTGCCCATATAGCTAAACAACTAACCAGCTCCAGTCTTTTAAATTAATAAATACTAAACCAAATTTGTTGAAAATTTTATTTTTTGTTTATAGGATGTAGGGTCAAAATTCATTTTGTTCCTTCCTTCTTTCCTTTTATATACAGTCCACGCCAGAGTTCCTAACCATACATTATACTAGAATTCCCAGTATTTCATTTGGATTTTCAATGTAAAACCACTTACAGTATTTATATTTGATGCTGTCTTGCAAAGGCATAGTTTTAAAATTCCATGCTCTTCTTCTTTGAGAGTTAGCACTAAATTCTCCTTTCTATCAAAATTCACTTTATTTTCTTGGCTAAGCTATTATTGTTCTCAGTTGATGTATACATTTGAGCATTCTGCTGATGAGATTAATATAAGCTTAATTAAATATTAACAAAATGTATTACAGTGGGGGTGAAGTTATACAGATCACTGGGTCAAAATATTAATGTAGCCTAATATAGAATACAAATTTAATAACACTTATCAGTATATTATGTTACTGGCATATATTTACCTATAATATTGTTATCAAACTGCATTGTCACACTTCTAACTTTACAAATTCTTTAGAACGTAGCCTACCGATTCATACTTATTTACTCAATGGCAATAGACAATTCCTCAGCAAGCGAGGAATATTATGTATTTTATGGAACCCAAAGGTTCATTACCGTGCTTACCTGAGCCTGCCATTCAACTCTATTCTGTAGTAACTCCATCCAACCATCCCTCGCAAATCCTACTTCCCTTAAATCTATCTTAATACTGTCCTCCCACCTACGTCCAGGTCTTCCAAGTGGTCTTTTCCGTTTGGGTCTCCCATTCAATTCTTTTTATATGTCTTTCCTCCCCCATATGTGCAACATGTCCAGCCCCTTTCATCCTCCATGATTTAATTACCCTTACTATATCCTGTGAAGGGTACAGGTTATGAAGGTCATGTTATGCAGTTTTCTCCAGTTCTCATTTTTATCTCTTTTAGGCCCAAATATTTTCCTAAGCAGCCTGTTTTCGAACACTCTCAGATCATGTATGCATACCTATAATGAATATTATTTTGAAGGCAGGTAATATTCCTGGAATACATTTTAATATTTCGGGGCTGAAAATTCCACATATCACACAATATGATATACATTTTCTACAATAAACTAATTAATGTTATAGTCTGAAAGCAAAGTATAGTAAAAATAAGGATGCTGAAACTGTTGGTCATTTCAGTTTGAATTCCATGAAATCTTATACATTCAATAAATAAATAATAAACTTTGTATTTTGATTTAGATTATATCAAGAGTTATATAACATAAGATAGTGGTATGTTATATAACATAAAGCATACCTGTGAGTTTGATCTTGCATATAGGCCTAAACTTCACTTTCTGTAAAAATACCTGAACTAGTTTCAAAGACCAATGCCATTCAATATTTATCAGATGTAGCCTACTCCACTTGCTGGCTGGATATTCATTTTGCTCTCTGATGAATTTTTTTGCACAAGAGTTTCATTGCTAAATGCAGTAAATATTCACAAGAGGGCAACATATCATCCAGCTGGCAAGTGGAGTAGGCTACATCTGATGAATATGATGACGATGGTGTTCGAAACTGGTAGTTCAGGTATTTATAAAGAAAGTGAAGCTTATATGCAAAATCTAACTTGCCAAATATCTTATATCTGTTCAACTTGGAACTTTTAGTGATGATGGTGAGGAGGAAACCACTTTCCATTAAAGAGAAAGTGCGTGGATGATACATGAAATAAAAATATGCAACAGTTGAAATCAAGGATTTCAGCAAACAGAATGCTGAGTATTTGAACTGCAATAAAATTATAGTTCATAAACAGAGCATATTTTAGTATATAAAACAATTATTTTCATTTTTCTGTTTAATGTTTAAAAATTTTGCAAAACTCAATTTAATATAAACTTCCATTTGAAATAATTATGTAGGCCTATCTCCAGAAGATATTTAAATTTAGGTTCTACTGTAGGCCCTACGTCACAATAATGAGTTCTTTGTACGTCTGTTAATTTTTTAATGGCATAACTTAATTTTGCAGGTTAATTTAAAAAAAAATATATTTTTCTGTACACATAACATGAATGATTCTTCAGGTAGCCTATAGCCTACATCACAAACAAGAGAAGTGGGCATATACACAAGGATAAAAGAACTGAATTAAAAAACTTTCTTATTGGTTAATCTGTTCAATTGTGAAATCTGCATGCATTTGTGCCATAACTGTAGCAAAAACAATATTGCTGTTTGAGAAATTGCTTGCAGGTTTTCAAAGCAATAAGCAATGAGTTCTTACCAAACGTGTTCCATTCCAGCAACTGTCTAAGCTATTAAGGGGATGAGCTGGTTTCCATCTTCTCTCTCCCACTGGTGGAAGAGCATATGGAATTCCTCTGAATGCAAATGCTCCATCCTCTACCAAACTAAAAAATTAACATTAATATTAATCATTTAATGCAAAACTGTTTAAATATGCTATTTTCTCCAACATGAAAAATCGCAATTCTACAACAGCCACATATTACTAAAACTAAACGTCATGTCGCTGCATCCTTGAAGGGACTAGGCCTACCACCCGACTACTGTGTCATTTACCATAGGCCTGTGTTCAGATGCTGACACCCATGGCAGTTAATGATGGCTTCCGTGACCCGATACTAAAAATCCCAGTGAGCAGGGATGGGGAGCTGTTTGAAGATGAGTTTTCTACATCCCTGTAATAATTATCAATCCGTGAAAATATTTTTCCACACACAAAATTAAAGTAGATAAAATTTCCTACTAAAAAGATCCTACTCATTTTATCATAGGATTACCATACTTTCTGGTGTATAAGATGCTCCTTTGTATAAGACACATCCCAAAATTTAACACATGAAAAACATTTGTTCATTATTAATTAATATCAATCATGAACAATAAAACTACCCACTTAGCCAGTACAGCATAGGCCTATAGCATACTTTCAGTTGCCTATGGTGCAGTTTGCCATAATTATGCAAAATACCGAAGTTTCATATGCTGCCCAACTAAAAAATTAATATGCAGAGACAAAGAGAACAATATAATGAATTTTTTTTTTCCTATTATAGTATGTTAGGTACACCAAGAAAAGCTAAACTTTTTATTGGAATGTGCCACTTTCTGTGGTCATAGTTGATGCCAAAAGATAGCTTTCCAGATAGAAGCCACTTCAAAATCCATGCAGAACTGCAAACTGGTGGCCATTAGCCACTTATTTTTGTTTCGATGTTCTGTTTCAAACCATTTGTGAAGAGGACACTTTTTTGTCCATGTACGCCTGAAGGGTTTGGCACAATTAAAAAAAAAGAAATAGAGCAGGAAGTACTCTGGATAACGTCTTCTGTTTGACATGGTTAATAGAGAAAATATTGATGGTTAACCAAGAGATCATCATCATCATCATCATCCTGACACGTAGTAGTCCTGTAAGAACTGTTACGTCTACAAAAAATTTTCCGTCCATCTTTTTGGAGGGCGACCAAGTGATCTCTTCCCATGTGGTTGGTAGTTCAAGATTGCTCTGGGGATCCTGTCTCTGGCCATCCGTCTTACATGCCGCAGCCAGTCCTCCTGATATTTCTGGATGTAGTCTAGAATTGGATTCATGTGGAGTTCCTGTAGTATATCTTCATTTTTGATGTGATCATATTTGGTGTGGCCCGCTGTCCTACGCATGAACCTCATCTCACTGGCTGTAATTCTACTCCTGTCACATTGTCTTAGAGTCCATGCTTCACTGCCATAGCAGAGGACAGGTCTTGCAAGGGTTTTATATAAACGGAGTCGAGTGTGTCTCTGGACTAAACCAAGAGATACACATAGTATTTATAAATCTAACAAAAGCATATGATAGTATTCCATTAGTGAAACTATGGCAGGCTTTAGGTGAAACAATTGATAACACTACCCTGCATAATTTTGAGGTAAAGCATTTAATAAGTGATTTTAACTAAATAAGGTCTCCTAATTTTAGAAATTTCAATTTTTTTTTTTGTACCACATCCAGTTTTCGTTTTTGCTGTCTAAAAATGTGTTATGGCGGACACAACTTTAAGGACTGAGTAGACCTTCTTGGGGGCTTATAGTAGCTAAACGTTAAGTCAAAAAACAGATTGCAGCAGCAGTAACGAATTTTGAGAGATCTACAAGTTTGGTTTTATAACTTTTTGTCGTATCTTCATTGGTTATCCCTTAGATTGAGTTGGATTTTTTAATTCTAAGTAATTTTGTATATTTTCCTTACATTATGTGACATTTGACACACATAGGAAAGATAAAATCGTAAAATTTGGCAGGAATATTGGCACATACAACAGCCATAAGCGTATAAAATTTGATGTTTCTAGCTGACCAATAAGTATATAAAAACTTGCTGGATACCCGTGATGTCATTCACTCCTACGACTGTCTAATCTTCCACTTATTGACATTGATGTTGTGATGGGCTTTTCTTACTTTATGCTATAAAGTTCCCTAACTTCTTGGATTAAATCTTCGCCAAAATTCTTCGCCAAAATCTGTGACGACTAATATGTGATTATTCTCAATCGTAGTATATAAGTTTACTGAACTCCTACAAAACAAGGTCACTCATGCACCTGTCGTGTCATCATAACACTGCCTGCATAGTCCACATTCCAACGTTCAGTACAACTACCTCTGTCACCGGGTGATTGCAAATTTCCTACTCCCAGTCTACTTTCTCTTTCTTTTAACAATTTACCCAGTTTTGATAATATTGATGAAAATTTATATTAACGGGCGCCATCATCAATACGCTTCCTCTTTTCTTTTTGTTATGTATCAGCCCAGTCACAAATTAAATTATAGATACACAGGCTATGTATCTACATGCCTCTCGACTAGCTTTTAAATTAACAGTGGAGACGGGAATTGGGTTCGGATTTACCTTTCGTTTATTACTCTGCTTCTCTCTATTTCTTCTTTTTCTCCTTTTTCAGTGCTCACTACCAAAGTATATAACTTAGCCCAAAAATCAGCGACTTTCAAACCATTACAAGGATAAGGGTCAAAAATCTGAACTTCACGTTAATTTACTTTGCATAACAATAACCATAATTTATTTAATATATTATTTTTTTTTCTTTTTTCAACAATAACAATCTTACATACAATAAATTACATTTACCCAACATTATCCATTCAACATTTTTATTAGTAGGATAGTATTTAATTATTCAAGGTTAGTATACTCAGTTTAACTATATAAGTACGTTCTCTGTTCAACAATAACAAATCCCTAATTAATTACTTTAACCTTCTTTCTTTTTTTTTTCCAGGTATCTACTAGAACGTCTTGTATTATTCTTCTAATTTACTACTGACTTGTGTAGTCATTTACATTTGCAACTTCAGGGTAGTTCAATATATATATTATACCTTTTTCTTTTTTTTGAATAAATAAAGGTTTTCAATTCATAATCCAGTCCTTAACTCTACAGATTACACTCAATAATCCCACCTATGTCTCCTATACGAGTCTACTAGTCATCTTAGTCCATGAAGAATTGTATTTAAAGATAAATAGGAAAGACAGTCTCATGAAGAAAGAAATAGAAGTTTAGGCCTATACCCACAGAGTGACTGTGGCGATAGACCACCGATACAGGAGCGGCGTCTAGATCTTGAGTTACAAACAATCTGACTCCTCTCCTGCAACCGGGAAAATATTAATGGGCCGCAAACAAAAATAAAATTTTGTAAATCGATGTCAGAGGTCCCTGACACTCTCTCCTAGAGGCACGTGGGGCCGTTGTTCGCCTCCAACATCGATGGCTTTCACAATCTCTCATAAATTTCTTTTCTTTATATGTTACTAGTATAGGCCTTGCCTACTACCAGATTTTATTTGTTTGATTCGGGATACTTCCGGCGTTCCCTCACCTCACCCTTACAATCTCTAGTACTTGTTCATAAACTACTTATCATCAGTACACTACTCGTAATTACCGATTCTCCTCTTTCTAACCTGACCAATTATTTGTTATTATCTTTCAACTCACTCACCTCTTTCTAACCTGACCAATCATCAGCTATTATCTTTTAACCCCTTTCTTTCTTTAAGTAGAGTTCCTTTCAGCTTATACCATTGATTTAATTCACTTGGTGGTTATTCTAGTTTTCCTACTTCTTAAGTTACTATTCTTCAGCATGGGCACCCAATCTTCTTTTGTCTCTAAATTCCCTAGAATTCTAACTGAAACTAATTCACGCCCAGATTAGTAAGCTTCTCTATAACCCCTTTAGTGACTTCTACTTCTACCCTAACATGTAAATTTTCCAATGGTACACACCTAATGCACTACCACTCGTAGGCCTTCTTTTGCCCTTCAATCTTTCCACTTCTTATCCCCCTCTACCATATTCCATACACCTTCGCTTGTAGATAAATCTCTATAAAAAACATAACTTAACACTACAGGCCAGCATGAAATCTATTTATAGATAGTCACCCGTCACCTGAAAGAAACCCAAGTGGGAGGGGCCCTCGTAAGAAGTACTAAGCATGCCCCTTAATTACCTTTCTTCCTTACTCCCCTCGCGTCCTGTCTCAAAAATAACAAAGTTTATATGAGCATCACCAATTGCCCCTAGCTATGTATTCATTCGTGGAACAATCACCCATAAAACCCCAAAGTGAAGAGATCTATCTTTGGCATTCAGCGGTTAGGCTCTTGACTGCTCTTTCATAATTAACTTAGACCAGAAATAGAAAATAGTTGGATTACTGGACTTCATCACTTTACTTCTAGAATTCTCACTTCTATGTTCCTATTCTATTCTTTTATCATACGATACGGCGTCTAATCGCCACACATTACTTAGAAACCATCCTTACAAAAAAAGGAATATCTCAATTTTCTCACTCCCCAAACAATAAGAAAAAGTCTAGACGATTATACTCAACCAGTGATGTCCAACTTATCCTCCGATCCTGAGTTGTCTTCCATTACTTCCTGATGTCCATATCTGCTCTTATTCAGAGCGAGCAGTCACGACTCACTCTCACAGCTGAGGTTCGCTGTAGCGGTGTCTCGTACTGGCCGACTTGGTGTATTCTTCTGATTAATGACTATCTCCATATAGCCGTGTCAAGGAAGTTCACAACCAGAATTTCCTTTAGATGAAAGTCTGACACACCATTATGCCAGAACGCCTCTACCGCTGTCACACATCCCAATCTCGTCTTCTCCCTTCTGCCTTTTCAACTTCTCTCTCTCGTGGTCAGGCACGTACTACTAACCGTCTTTTAGGTTCCACACGTCTCTCTCGTCGATTCACCGTCGACGCATGCGCACCTCTCCTTTTCTGTAATTCAAATAAATTCAGGGCAGTATCGATAATCATGAAAATGTTCAATATCGATTAGTTGCGGTCCCCCAACCCTTCCTTTGTTTAGGAATGGTCTCCTATCGTTGATTATGCACGTCGCTATTTGCGTCGTGACATTCTTCCCGCACTCACCATAAAAAAAATAATGTTGACACAGGTCACATTTTTTATTTTTTTTTGTGCGTGTCTCTTTTACCAGCCTTAAAGAACTTTTACCCAGGTACAAAAGGTTTCAAGTCTTTAACGTGCCACTTCCCCAACTGTTTACCAAAACGGTTCGTCAGTTCATAACTATTCTCGCTAAGCTTTTTCTTTATTATAAAGGGGCCGACGAACTTTGCACTTAAGCCTGCTGCATAAGCTTGTGAGGCATCACTTAATTTAAAGTTTCTTCTTAACACAAGATCTCCTGGACAAAATCTCACCTCTCTCCTCCGAAGATTATAATAATGACTTGAATTCTTATAGGCGGTTTCTAAGTTATGTCTAACCATTAAACGTACCGTTTTCAATTTATTGAGTCTCTCCAGCCAAAGTTTTGGAATTTCTTTATAAATCGGTTGGTTTTCCACCTTTTCAATCCTACTGATAATTTCAGGCTCCTTCCCATAATTTAGCATATAAGGAGTGCATCCAGTGGAACTATGCTTAGCCGTATTTATAGCAAAATTAAATTCTCTCAAATACACGTCCCAAACTGTCTGATCCTTTGAATGTAACTAGAAATCATTGTTTTCAATACTCTATTGACTCTTTCTACTGGATTTCCTTGTGGCGAATATACAGGTAAATAACAAGGAGTTATATTAAAAGCTTTAGCTATCTCTCGCATTAATTTACTAGTGTATTGCGGTCCATTATCCATCAGCAAATATCCCGGAATTCCCCATTTAAGGATAATCAATTCATAAAATGCTTCCGTAACTGCTCTACTGGTTGCTTTCCTTAACGCTTTACACTCTACATATTTGGTAAAGGTGTCCTGAAATACAATCACATATCTGTTTCCCTTTTTTGAACGTGGGTAAGGTCCCAACAAATCAGTAGCTACAGTCATCCAAGGTTTCTCTTTCTGGTAAAAATGCATTGGTCCTGCTTGAGCCGTCTGTAACACTTTCTGTCTCTGACATATTTCACAAGCAGTAACATATTTAGCAACATCTCTAAACATTCCCGGCCAATAATACTTGTTTGCTATTCTAAAGAAAGTTTTAGCTATCCCCATATGCCCTGCAGTAGGTGCATCATGACATTCCTGCAATACTTTAATCCTAAAATCTTGCGGAATAACTAATTTCCACCTATTTACTGTTCCCTCTAAAGTTTGTTCTAACTGATCTAATCTTAGATGGTACAACTTCCCATCTACGACCTTCCAATCTGGCCAAAATTTAGGTTTACTTTGTACTTGCTCTTTCCGCTTAATATACCAAGCATCTTGTATATTTTCCCATTCCACTACTTCAGAGTTATCAGTCAACAAGAGGCAAAATTCTTCCTCTACCTTTTTCTCTTGAACTTTCCCTTCGTGTATTCTAGATAAAGCATCCGGAACTTTTTGTAATCTACCAGGCCTATGTATTACTTCAAAATCATACTCCTGGAGCAATAAACTCCACCTAGCTAATCGTCCGGTCGGATTCTGTAATGTATTTAACCATTTCAGAGCAAAGTGATCAGTATATACTTTAAAATGATAACCTTCCAAATAAGGACGAAACTTTTGAACTGCCCATAATATAGCTAACAATTCTTTCTCGACTATTGCCCACTTTTGCTCGCCTACCGTTAAAGTTCTACTAGCATAAGCTATTACTTTTTCCTCTCCTTCCTCTCCTGTCTGAATTAATGCTGCTCCTAGTCCTGAAAAACTAGCGTCGGTCTGTAGCACTAGGGGTTTAGTATAATCTGGACAAGTTAATATAGGACTACTAGATAATTTCGATTTTAATTCATCAAAAGATTCCTGACATTCCTTAGTCCAACGCCATTTCTGATTCTTTTTCAGAAGTGCAGTGAGGGGCTTTACAACTTCAGAAAAAAATGGAATGAATCGTCGGTACCAAGAAGCCAATCCTAAAAATGCTCGTACTTCCTTGACTTTTGTAGGGGCTGGATACTCAAGGATACACGAGATTTTATCTGAATCTACAGCAATTCCTAATGGAGTAATGATATGACCCAAATATTTTAATTCACTTCTACAAAATTTTGATTTTTCCCTATTAATTTTCAGGTTAGCTTTTCTTAATTTCTCTAAGACTTTTTCTAACAAGGACAAATGTTCTTCAAACGTCTCACTAATAAGTACTATATCATCCAAATAACAAAAGCATTTCTCTCCTATCTCTTCTCTTAATATAGTATCAACTAATCTTTGAAACGAGGCTGGTGCGTTATGGATCCCAAAAGGCATAACTCGAAACTGATACAATCCTCTACCAGGTACGGTAAATGCTGTTTTTTCTTTACTTGCTTCATCTAATGGAACTTGCCAATACCCATTTTTCAAATCTATTGTACTGATATACCTAGCATGTCGTAATTTACTCAACACATGTTCAATGTATGGCAAAGGATAACTATCTCTTTTTGTACAATTATTTACTTTTCTGAAATCTACGCAGAACCTCCATGTTTTATCTGGTTTCTTTACCATAACTACCGGAGACGACCAAGGTGAATTTGAAGGCTCTATAACTTTTTCCAATAACATTTTATCTATTTCCGCGTGTATAACTTTTTCCAAAATGGGTGATACTGGATAATATCTTTGTTTTATAGGTTCTGCATCGCCTGTATCAATAACATGAGAAATCAGATCGGTAAGTCCAGTACACTGATCAAATTTCTGTAACTGATTTTCCAAAAACATATTCAATCTGTCCCTTTCCTGAGGTGTAGGTAAAGTAAGAATATTATGTAGTTGATCTTCTTCTTTTAAATCTATAGCCTTAACAAATTGAAAAATTTTTGCTGGTTCATCTTTGAAATACCAAGTCCCATCTTGCAAATCTACTACTAACCCAATTTGTTTCAAAACATCCATGCCCAGAATCATATCTACTGCTAAATTTGGCATAATTTTACATTTTATCTGAAAGATCCTGTCCTGCAATTTCATCTCAAAAGTTCTCTCTCCTGTTATAGAACTATAAGTTTTATCTGCTAGTTGCACCACCCTAACTTCAGATTCTTCTACTGCTAAATCTAACATTTTACACAAAAAATCACCCTTCTCTCCCACATAAGTTTTATCTGAACCGGAATCTATTAAAGCAATAAATGTAATATCCTCCAGCAAAATTTCAACAAAACATCTATCTCCATTAACTAAATCTGTAGGATTTATATTTAACATCACACAAGCCTGATTTTTAGTTAATTGTCTTAAAGAATTTGTAGGCCTAACTTTACTTTCTTGGGGCATCCTACAATCAATAGACCTATGTCCAAGCTTATTACAATTATAACATTTAATCGTAGTGCGTGGAGTAACTCTACGAGGTGCCTTACACTCGAACTGCCTATGTCCTATTTTATCACAGTTCCAACATCGCTGGTTATTTGAAAAACGCAAAGTGGTGTTTTTACCATTTTCCCCCAACTCATCCTGTCTCTCTTTATTTTCTGTTGCTTTAACTATTCTAGAATCATTTACAGGACTTGAATTTCGTTCCTTATCCCACGTCTTTGCAGAAAAACTAACACTAGGTTTCTTTTGTAATTCAGACGATGGAAGTTCCTGTTTTCCCTGAATTCCTAACGCTGTATGAACTGAAGGTATAACAACTTGTCTCTGGGGTTTATAAGCCGTTTCTTTAATTGTAGCTCTAACCTGCGTTGGAGGAGGAATATATCTCTCAGAATCTAACAATATTTGTTCATACTGCCTACCTACACGTATTAAATCTGTTATAGTTTGAATCTCTGCAGGTCTAAGGTACAATTTTACATCAGGACGCAAATTTTTGATAACAGTCTTCATCATTTGTTGAGGACTCATTGGAGTACTTAGCCTCCTCATTAACGTTTGAATAGCATTAACATAATCAAAAATCGATTCTTTAGGACCTTGCGTTCTCTGTCTAATCTCATCCAAAAGCGAGTCTTCCTCATCAACAGGCAAGTAATATTCTCTAAATTCTTTCAAAAAAGCTTCCCATGTAGGCCAATCTGTTAATCTGTTCCTGTACCAAAGTAAAGCTGAATCTTGTAAAATTTCGGGTAATACTGACAATAACTCTGCACCCTGTAACTTAGAACTTTGTTTTAAATCTTCCAATCTCTCCAAAAATAAGTAGATGCTATCCCCAGGTTTGAATTTAATGTTCCATTTACGAACCAGATCCAAAGTATTTGGTTTATGCGGCTCTAACTGAATTGTAAACGATGGTACTACTGGTACAACTTCTTCTGAATCAGCTACCGCCATGGCCTTCCTACGCATTAACTTAACCCATGTATACACTACATCTCCATATGAATCTTGTGGAACCGTTATATTATGTTCAACTAAATCTTCTTCCAAAACTTCCTGACTCAGAGCAAAAGCCGTAATTAACACTTGAAATGACTGAGGGTTCTTACGGGCATAATCTAACAAGCGTTGTCTTAACTCATCCCTTGTACCTGTGGTCGGTAACTTTACTCTATCACATTCTGCCTCTAAATCCGCCTTCCTCAACTTCCTAATAGCTTGGGTTAACTCAGCTGCTCTTATTTGTGCATATGGATCAACATAAGTAGCCATATTTATATATTAACAATACCACTGAAAAAAAGATTAGAACACAATAGTTCAGTCGTCTGTCTTAGTCATCTATAGAAGTCCTTACTTGTCAATAGTCGTTATTCTTTTCCCAAAAATATGTTATTATTATTATTTTTTTTTTTTGAGAATAAATTTCAGTTATACTAACCTAACTCCCAAAATTCTTTTAACACTATCTCGCCTCACGTTAGGATATCAAACTTTGTGATTTCAACACAACTCAACCCACGCTATGGGCTCCAAAATATATGATGACTCGTATTTCAAGTTTCCAATTCTAACTGATTAATGTTTATTTTCTTTTCTTATATCAAGCCAAACTTTTATAATTTTAACACAACTCGCCCCACGCTATGGGTCAAAATTACTATCAAAATTACTATCAAAATTATCCTACTATGAAACTATCACAGCCCCACGTTATGGGCTATCAAAATATGTGATGGGCTTTTCTTACTTTATGCTATAAAGTTCCCTAACTTCTTGGATTAAATCTTCGCCAAAATTCTTCGCCAAAATCTGTGACGACTAATATGTGATTATTCTCAATCGTAGTATATAAGTTTACTGAACTCCTACAAAACAAGGTCACTCATGCACCTGTCGTGTCATCATAACACTGCCTGCATAGTCCACATTCCAACGTTCAGTACAACTACCTCTGTCACCGGGTGATTGCAAATTTCCTACTCCCAGTCTACTTTCTCTTTCTTTTAACAATTTACCCAGTTTTGATAATATTGATGAAAATTAATATTAACGGGCGCCATCATCAATACGCTTCCTCTTTTCTTTTTGTTATGTATCAGCCCAGTCACAAATTAAATTATAGATACACAGGCTATGTATCTACATGCCTCTCGACTAGCTTTTAAATTAACAGTGGAGACGGGAATTGGGTTCGGATTTACCTTTCGTTTATTACTCTGCTTCTCTCTATTTCTTCTTTTTCTCCTTTTTCAGTGCTCACTACCAAAGTATATAACTTAGCCCAAAAATCAGCGACTTTCAAACCATTACAAGGATAAGGGTCAAAAATCTGAACTTCACGTTAATTTACTTTGCATAACAATAACCATAATTTATTTAATATATTATTTTTTTTTCTTTTTTCAACAATAACAATCTTACATACAATAAATTACATTTACCCAACATTATCCATTCAACATTTTTATTAGTAGGATAGTATTTAATTATTCAAGGTTAGTATACTCAGTTTAACTATATAAGTACGTTCTCTGTTCAACAATAACAAATCCCTAATTAATTACTTTAACCTTCTTTCTTTTTTTTTTCCAGGTATCTACTAGAACGTCTTGTATTATTCTTCTAATTTACTACTGACTTGTGTAGTCATTTACATTTGCAACTTCAGGGTAGTTCAATATATATATTATACCTTTTTCTTTTTTTTGAATAAATAAAGGTTTTCAATTCATAATCCAGTCCTTAACTCTACAGATTACACTCAATAATCCCACCTATGTCTCCTATACGAGTCTACTAGTCATCTCAGTCCATGAAGAATTGTATTTAAAGATAAATAGGAAAGACAGTCTCATGAAGAAAGAAATAGAAGTTTAGGCCTATACCCACAGAGTGACTGTGGCGATAGACCACCGATACAGGAGCGGCGTCTAGATCTTGAGTTACAAACAATCTGACTCCTCTCCTGCAACCGGGAAAATATTAATGGGCCGCAAACAAAAATAAAATTTTGTAAATCGATGT
Organism: Ectobius pallidus; assembly: GCA_964059195.1. Classification (NCBI taxonomy): domain Eukaryota; kingdom Metazoa; phylum Arthropoda; class Insecta; order Blattodea; family Ectobiidae; genus Ectobius; species Ectobius pallidus. The sequence continues at coordinate 44,734,445 of CAXKWD010000008.1, forward strand.
CAGAGGTCCCTGACACTCTCTCCTAGAGGCACGTGGGGCCGTTGTTCGCCTCCAACATCGATGGCTTTCACAATCTCTCATAAATTTCTTTTCTTTATATGTTACTAGTATAGGCCTTGCCTACTACCAGATTTTATTTGTTTGATTCGGGATACTTCCGGCGTTCCCTCACCTCACCCTTACAATCTCTAGTACTTGTTCATAAACTACTTATCATCAGTACACTACTCGTAATTACCGATTCTCCTCTTTCTAACCTGACCAATTATTTGTTATTATCTTTCAACTCACTCACCTCTTTCTAACCTGACCAATCATCAGCTATTATCTTTTAACCCCTTTCTTTCTTTAAGTAGAGTTCCTTTCAGCTTATACCATTGATTTAATTCACTTGGTGGTTATTCTAGTTTTCCTACTTCTTAAGTTACTATTCTTCAGCATGGGCACCCAATCTTCTTTTGTCTCTAAATTCCCTAGAATTCTAACTGAAACTAATTCACGCCCAGATTAGTAAGCTTCTCTATAACCCCTTTAGTGACTTCTACTTCTACCCTAACATGTAAATTTTCCAATGGTACACACCTAATGCACTACCACTCGTAGGCCTTCTTTTGCCCTTCAATCTTTCCACTTCTTATCCCCCTCTACCATATTCCATACACCTTCGCTTGTAGATAAATCTCTATAAAAAACATAACTTAACACTACAGGCCAGCATGAAATCTATTTATAGATAGTCACCCGTCACCTGAAAGAAACCCAAGTGGGAGGGGCCCTCGTAAGAAGTACTAAGCATGCCCCTTAATTACCTTTCTTCCTTACTCCCCTCGCGTCCTGTCTCAAAAATAACAAAGTTTATATGAGCATCACCAATTGCCCCTAGCTATGTATTCATTCGTGGAACAATCACCCATAAAACCCCAAAGTGAAGAGATCTATCTTTGGCATTCAGCGGTTAGGCTCTTGACTGCTCTTTCATAATTAACTTAGACCAGAAATAGAAAATAGTTGGATTACTGGACTTCATCACTTTACTTCTAGAATTCTCACTTCTATGTTCCTATTCTATTCTTTTATCATACGATACGGCGTCTAATCGCCACACATTACTTAGAAACCATCCTTACAAAAAAAGGAATATCTCAATTTTCTCACTCCCCAAACAATAAGAAAAAGTCTAGACGATTATACTCAACCAGTGATGTCCAACTTATCCTCCGATCCTGAGTTGTCTTCCATTACTTCCTGATGTCCATATCTGCTCTTATTCAGAGCGAGCAGTCACGACTCACTCTCACAGCTGAGGTTCGCTGTAGCGGTGTCTCGTACTGGCCGACTTGGTGTATTCTTCTGATTAATGACTATCTCCATATAGCCGTGTCAAGGAAGTTCACAACCAGAATTTCCTTTAGATGAAAGTCTGACACACCATTATGCCAGAACGCCTCTACCGCTGTCACACATCCCAATCTCGTCTTCTCCCTTCTGCCTTTTCAACTTCTCTCTCTCGTGGTCAGGCACGTACTACTAACCGTCTTTTAGGTTCCACACGTCTCTCTCGTCGATTCACCGTCGACGCATGCGCACCTCTCCTTTTCTGTAATTCAAATAAATTCAGGGCAGTATCGATAATCATGAAAATGTTCAATATCGATTAGTTGCGGTCCCCCAACCCTTCCTTTGTTTAGGAATGGTCTCCTATCGTTGATTATGCACGTCGCTATTTGCGTCGTGACAATGTTTATTCACTTCCTCATATGCAAGAAACTTGAAATTTGGCAAACTTATAGATTTTAGCTTATAACGAATGGGAAAATTCCAAAAACGTTCAAATCTTAAATATTTTCTCCTCCAAACTTTGATTTTCTTCACTGCATATTTGTACAGCTTCAGATGATTTGACAAAAATAAATTTTTTTGTTGGATAATTTTTGTTTGTTTTTGTTTTTGTTTTGTTCGTGAATGAGCCCATGTAGGTCTACGCAAAGTACTTAAGAGGCGTTTCTGTGTTTTCCTTTGACTTCATATTGCTTTCATCCTTTGGCTGTGAGCTTCCTTCCTCTCGTTTGTCCATGTTGTTCCAGTTTTTTTTCTTCGGTCTGTCCTCTTGGTCAACTTCCCATTTATGCACCTTGATTCTAAAGCTATCTCTTTACAAAATATCTTCTGGAGTAATTTCTGCCAGTTTTAAGTCTTTTTTACTTCATCAATCCATTACATAGTATCCACTTTTGCTTTACTTCTACTTTCATAGAATTCCAGTATTTGTTTTGTGAGCCTATTTGAATTCATTCATTTAATATGTCCATAAAATTTTAACCTTCGTTTTCTGATATCACTATGAATGTTTGCATATGTTTTTATTTCCTTTTTAAGTCTGTATTCTTCACCTACGCTTCGTGGACCTAAAATTTTTCTTATAATTTTGCACTCTTTTTTTATTATATTTTCTACATCTGTTTTTCTGTTCAAAATTAGAGTTTCAGCTGCATAAAGGCACTCGGGTTTAATTACAGTGTTAAAGTGTCTCAATTTTGTATATTTAGACATGCACTTCTCATTATAGATGTTTTGTGTAAGCCGATATACTGTCTCCATTTTTTTGCCTGGTGGTATTCTGGGATTGTGAGTCAGTTGGAGAATTTAATGTTGTACCGGCACGTTGCCATGGTAGCTCAGTTGGTTAGAGTATTGCCACGGAGAGTCGAAGATCCTGGTTCAAATCCCGGCTATGGCATTAAATTTTTCATTCTGACTTCACTTGTCAAATGATATTAATTGATTATGCCATGCTAGATTGACCATAAAATTCGACAATGAAAAATCACAGTCAGCAGAACAAAGAATTTAACTTAATTGTTTGACCAAACGGTCAGCATGTTGCAGTGAAATGTGAATGATTGAGGTTAAGTTCACATGTTATTATAGCCTATGAAGGAAATCAGCGGGTTTAGTAATATTTGGGAATGTTTAGTATGCTTTACATAAGACATAATTACAGAAAACTCATGAATGCGTTGATAAAGTTTCTGCATCCATTTACTGAAAGTCATATGATGAAAAGCTATGCAATTCCAAATTCAAATTTGGGATAGAATGACCCAAATTGGGGAAAATTGAGAATTATAGAAAGTTACAAGTTTTGGGGGAATTCTGGAGAAACTGAATTGAATGTGGCAGAACTGTATGAATCGCAGCACCACCCGAGTGTTAATTTAACAAATGAAGACAACTAAATTGAAAAACATGGCTCTTAACAGAATATAATTGTATCAAAGTGTCAATATTATACGAAATATTCTTTACTCACTCATTAAGACAACACAAAATATACATGAACACTTATTAATTATAGTGTGTAAAGACAGTAGATCACTTCAACCAGCTTAACCTAGAAACCCACTTTGAATCATCAATCATTGAAATTCCCTCCCTCAAAATTATATTAATTTGCCTTTATAGATCCCCAGATAGTAACCTCGACCTTCTTACAGAAAGATTGGATCACATCCTAAATCACTACCGCGGCACCAGAAAGATCATTATAATAGGTGATATAAACGTAGATTTCTTGAAGAATATAAGAGAAGAACTTGCAGAACTTCTCATAATTCATAATTTAAAAGCAATAATCAACATACCTACCAGATAACAACCCATTCCCAGACCATAATAGATCAATGCTTTATCAACAAAACAATCACCGAATACTCAACCCAAATACTTGACACTGGGATATCAGACCATCTTGCACAGCTAGTCTGTATATGTGACTCACTACTGATACCTACCCACAACTCCAGAGAAACACCAATAAAATAAAAAAAAAACAGGATATACAACCAAGTCAACCTAAATAACTTAAACCTACTATTAGAACAGGAAACATGGGACTCCTTACATCAACTCAATGATGTTAACCATATAAGTGAGGAACTCCTAAATACTGTACAATGTTATATGGACATTGCTATCCCTATAACCAAAATTACAACAAACAAACGTAGGAAGTCCTGGTTAACACCAGGAATAAGAACATCTAGCAAAAACCTAAAATCCCTGTCAAAACTGGCTAGAACAACAACTGATCCAATACTACTCACCTACATAAACCAATACAAAAAGGTCTACAATAAAGTAATAAATGCAGCAAAAAGAATGAACAATGACAATTATATAAGAAATGCCACCAATAAATCGAAAGCAATGTGGAATATAATTAATAAAGTACTAGCACTCAGAGAAGAAAACCACTCACAACTCACAATAAAAGACACAAAAGGTAATATGATAACTGATCCAAAATCTTTAGCCACCTTATTTAATGACCATTTTAGCTAAATAGCTGAAAATCTTATCTACAAAAATCAGGAATCAAATCCTGGGACCTCCCTCAATAGACCCAAAATTAACAGAAATGAAAATTCCATATTCTTATACCCAGTTGAAAGAACAGAAATAGTAAACATTATTAAAGAACGCAAAAACAAAAACTCTGTGAGCATCGATCAAATTCCGGACTCCCTAATTAAGACATGTAGTGAACATTTTATAGAACCCCTATGCCACCTAGCGAACATTTCACTCTCCACTGGTCAATTTCCCGAAATCCTAAAAACAGCAATAATTAAACCCATTTATAAAAAAGGACCAAAATACATGTTAGATAACTATAGACCGATCTCCCTACTGTCACCAATATCCAAAATCCTTGAGAAAATTATGCATAACAGACTGACTTCCTTCTTAGACCAGAGCAATATAATAACAAAGGATCGACATGGATTTATAAGAGGAAAATCTATTGAAACGGCTGTCTATAACTTCATAGAACAAGCAAGGACTATCTTAGACTCAAGACAAAATTGTGTGGGACTATTTCTTGATCAGTCTAAAGCCTTTGATATTATAAACCACAATATGCTACTTAGTAAATTAGAATGTTATGGGATTAGAGGAGTAGCCCTAAGGTGGCTGCAATCATACCTCACAAACCGCAATCATATTGTTGAAATTACCCATGTGAATAAAACAAATCGCATGCTTGAAAAACACTCATCTGATCCAAAACCAGCACCCTATGGAGTACCGCAGGGCTCAATACTTGCACCACTTCTTTTCGTTCTGTTTATAAATGACTTGCCATTAAGCATTGACTCCACATGCACCACACTGTTTGCAGATGACATAAACATCCTTATTGCAGGCAGAAACGAACAACTGTTACAGGACAATGTCAGTATCACATCTCGGGAACTAATTAAGTGGTTCAATTCAAATGGCCTCATACTGAATGACAACAAATCAATTGCCATATCCCTTCACCTAAAGAGAAATAATAGCCCACCAAAACCAACCATTAGCTTTGAAAACTCAATCCGATATGCTCCATCCACCAAATTTCTTGGCATAATCATAGATGAACATCTATCTTGGGACTCACATATAGGAGAAGTTGTTAAAAAACTGGGAAAATTCACCTATGCGCTTTACCATATTAAAAAACTTATCAATGCACCCACGACTAGATCTCTCTATTTTGCCCATGTCCAAAGCATTATGAGATATGGCATAATCTTCTGGGGAGACAGCACTAAAAGCATAGCAATATTCCGAATTCAGAAAAGAATCGTTCGAATACTGTCTGGAGCAAACAAAAATGACTCATGTAGACCCATCTTTAAGACCTTGCAAATCCTACCTCTTCCATCCCTATACATATATGAGTTACTGATAAATGTCAAAGCTCATCTAAACGAATTTCAAACAAATGGAACAAATCATGAGCACAAAACCAGATTCAGAAATAATCTCTCTATTCCTACTCATAACACAACACAATTTCAGAAAGGAGCTAAATACAGTGGAGTAAATTTGTTCAACAAACTACCACAACACTTAAAAAATATACAATCCCCAAGCAAATTCAAAAGCACCCTAAAAAAAATCCTAATTCAATCATGCTTCTACAGTATTGAGGAATACTGTAACTCAATCTCTTGATAACTCAAAAGAAAAGGAAATATCTTGTTACTGAACTATCTCATCCCATTCTCTCTCATCTGTGATATATATGTAAATTAATGTACCCGGTATTGTATTATACTCTTAATATAATTTCTATTGTAAGTCTATTGTTATGTAACCATATTCTATGTAACCATATTTCTATGTAAGTGTATTGTTATGTAGTATGTAACCATTCTACATTCCATTCTTATTAATATCCCATAGCATGTATTTGCTCAGAGGATTAAACAATAAACAATAAACAATAAAGTGACAAACAGTGACATGAATGGGAAATAGGCTACATGAGAGTTATATTTAGCAGAAAAGTCTGACCTAACGTAACCCACGCAGCACGATATGTATAATATACGTATATTTTAGAGCTACATATATATCTTACGTTAGGTCAAATTCAAAACGTAAATTATACGTATATTTTATATCCAATATATACATGTATAAAAACTGTTGTAATTTATTCCTGCTTTATATTCATAATATATCAAAATTAAAGTTACTGTTACATAAATAGGACGAAATATAAAACAAAATCGAATTAATTGTTCATTTGCTAATATCAAAATAATGTACAAAAAATTGGCAACTATACGTAAATTATACGTCTAGAATTGGACATTGTAAACACCGGTTTATTGTGGTTTACTCTAGTAAATCGATTTGGTTAAATTAAGTGAACGCAATAAATTTACCCACGCTAATCAGTAATTAATAAAAAAAATGGTTTAAAATGGTTACATCCGTACATTCAGTAGGACTATTTTTCTGACTTGCGCTGCATCGAAAGTCTGAAGAACACTACCGGTAAACGCGGGTGACGCTGACGGTGACGGTGTTGATATGTGTTCTGTGCTGTTAATTTCCAGTGCAGAAGAATAATTATACGTTGTGTTTATTGTTTGAAACCCAGCTCAGAAGAATAAATATAATTTGGAAAGGAGGTAAGTGCTTTTTAATATTTGTGTAGACATAATAACACAAGAATAGTGCACCGCTTAGGCAACCGGGCGCGAATTGGGCCTAGTTGTTTTCCACCTTTTCTTTAAGATAATATTTTATTTATATCAAGCGAAGTACCATAAAAAAATAATGCGTGCATTAGGAAAGCCAAGGGTGGAGGAGTAAATTTGGCTGTGGATATAGGGTTTTCTTTAGTATATTAAAATGTTCTATCAATTTTGGTACCTAACCTAAAACTTTAACCTATAATTCTTAGTAATTAACTTTGCTTTCATTCAGGAAAAAAAAAAAACATCGTTGGCAGCACATTCATAAGTGGCAAAAATCGTTTTAGCGATAGTTTTCATCGCAAACACCGACGGTTGACCAGTTTCTTTCTTTTAGGCTATGTAACAATTTGGCGAAACGGTAGAATCAGGCGCGCCCGAGTTTTCCTTCCACTGAATAATAAAAGTAATTTGTCACAACTATAAACAACAAAATAATATTTCATAATAAAAAAAATACCCTTGCACCAAAAATCATATTTCACAATTATAGGAGTGGGAGTGAAAACTCGGGCGCGCCCGATTCTACCGTTTTCATTCCGCATAACTCCCTCTCGCAGTTTTCGCTAGTATAATATGCTTAATAGGTGCACTGACATAGCAGTGCAAAACCATTAATATACGTTATGGTACTGTACTGTACAGTATCTAACTTTGTAGATTTGATTATCCCAATCATAGGCTACCGAGAATGAGCAATTTTGATATTTACAGGAAGGTTAAGTTAAGGCTGTGATTTTCTGCAGTAGGCTATAGTAAAAAAATACACACACACACACAGTTAACAAAACCTGGTAGTCTCTGAATATAATACTGTGTCTCACAGTGCTGTGTCCCACTACAGTTTTCCATTGCTTGAGTGCACCACCAGTCAAAACAGGAATGGTTTTAATGTATGAAATTATTCACTGTTGAATTCGAATGTATTAAATTCACGAACACTGCTTTCACAACCCCAAGTTTGTGTTAAGCTTGTCTGCCTTAATCATTAAATTTACTATTTTCTCGCATATCTGATTCCGGTTCTTGGAACACTCCCTCGATCATTAAAATTACAATTTTCTCGTGTCTTATTTTGGATCCCCCTCCATGCTCATAAACCGGCCGTGTCAACGAGACGATAAATGATACCCTAGGCAGGAGCTTCGGTATAGCTTGTTTTTTTTATTATTTGTAACAGGTTGTTTTTGTAAGTTACAAAGCAAGTTATAAGAAATATCTCTAGACTGCAGTGGGATGCAGCAATGTGAGAAACACAGTATTATATTCAAAGACTACCAACTTTTAAAACCTAGTCTTGTGTAACTTATATGTTGTGGCAGATTAAAGACCATCACTTGCATAATATTAATTTATGCTCTAATGGTGATAAATTATTTCCAGGTATTTATTGATATTTTCTTAATGTTTCAGGTGTTCTGAGTAATGGTCCACATAAGGACACCTTCACGTACAAGGTCTTCGAATTCCGTTTAAGGGAATAGTTTCGCCAGGCAAAGACCAGAATAAGTGGTAAAAAAAGAGAAACAAGATCATTAACATTGTATACTATATGAGGAATAACTTGAGACAGGCTTTTTTGACAGACAGCAGCATGTACTCACCCTCTCTCTCGCACAGGGGCTGGTTTACGGGGTCGATGGCATTGGTGTAATCCCTTCCATGACCAGAAGAGAATCAGCGGCGGCCTCTTCACATCCTTCATTTTCGCTATCAGTTTCTTGTAGGTCGATAACAAATATTACAAAATTACAAAATTACTTCGTCCATTAAACCATCTTTTTCCCAGTAAAATTGTTCCTCCTGTTTTACATGTTCACACGCCATTTTCCAATTTTCCGGCGTCACTTTCAACAAAGAATTTTCAAACAAACTTTTTACGTCACTACACTTGAATGTTAAATTGTGTTTTGCGACATCGTTCTTTACTTGGGCCCAAATTAATTCAATCGCGTTGAAGTTGCAATGATATGGTGGAAGACGAATTACGGTATGTCCAGCTAACTCCGCGATTGTATCGATTTCATATTTCCTAAATCTATCTTTCTTCAATTTGATAATGTCATATAACACTATTTTCGTAGCCCGTGGGTCATAATCAATATTATTTTCCCGTAACCATTTCTGCATGTCTCCTTTTAGAGTCGATGATATGGGAGCCTTATTTAGTTGTACGGAGTGATAAGGCGCGTTGTCCATTACTATGACGCTGTGTTGGGGAATATTTGGTAGAAGCTTATTTAAAAACCAAGTTTTGACAACAGAAGCGTCCATCTCCTCATGGTAGTCCTTCGTTGATTTAGACTGGACATACAAGAGGGCATTTGGAATAAATCCCTCAGAACAGCCTGCATGTACGATGATAAACCTTTGTCCTTTACCTATGGGCACGTTTAGAGGTGAATCAACTTCACTGTCGGATTTCTGTTGTAACCACAACTTTGCTGTAGTATGGTTCACGTTCAGCCAAGTTTCGTCCATATAAATGATAGGTCGGCCACTTTCCCTCAATTCTCGAATTTTCCGTAAGAAATAAAATCTCTTGGCAACAATATCCGGTTTTTCCATTAAAAATTTTCTCCGTTGAATGTTTTTAGTGTAACGAAAATTTAGAGTTTTCAATACCTGTCGTAAAACCCATATGCTGCCCTCAAGTAATTTAGCCTCCCGTAGAGCTTTGTGAATGTCGGGTAAACTGGGAACGAAACTTGTTTTATATAAAGAATAAATTGTTCTTTTAATGGCAGCTGCTGTAAATGAATCTATTTTGGTTTTTCTTGGCGTGGTGTTAGGCCTTTTTTTGCCAGGGGTTCTAATTTTGGTGCCTGTGCTTTCTGCATCTTTCTTTTGATTTAAAATTCTATACACACTTGCTCGGGATATTCCAGTCGCAGTTGTAGTTCTTTTCATGACGTCAGCAACTGATATTATAGATTTTCCATCTCTTAACGCATTGAACTCCTCGGCAAAGAACTTGTGAACATTTATTATAATTTCTCTTCCGTCCGACTGCAAAGCTTTCCCTTTTGTCCCAATACCCGTTTGCATAATAACAACAACCAAAACAAATATTAATACATATGGCAATAGGGTAAATATGTCTATGTTTTGAAACATTTTCAAACGACGGGTTTTAACACCGAAAACGAGACAGGAGAACCACACTAACACAACAATAAATACTGTAACAGTAATACGAAAAAAACAAGGGAAAGTAATTATTACGATTCGCAATATTGGAACGACACCGACAAACTGACACACTGCCCGACACTGATGCCAGATGCCACTGGAATGCACTTGTCGCGAGGGTCTGTTTTTCAAAGAACAACTCACACCCCTACTACACTACCCAAAGACGAAGCAGGTAGCAGTCTCAAGTTATTCCTCATGGACTCTAGCAAGATTGAGCTCGGAATTATGTTAATTAATTATTAAATTTTATTTCACCGTAAATCTCTATATAGAAATATTGGTGCTAAATTACTTAAGACTAAATATATCTAATACACAAGTAGTGGTGAGATTAAAACAATTACATTATAAGTGTGATGTCATGCAATATATTAACTATGATAGTAGTACTATTGATAATTATGCTACAGTCCTGATTGAGCGTTCAGTTGAGTATATTTAAATTACTTGTTCAAATACTCAAGGCATTCATTAATGCTGTAGAAGCAGTGTTGGAGTAGGAAATGTTTGACACAGTTTCTGTATTTCTTATAACTCCATGTGTTGAAATACTTTGTTAAGAGAGTTATATTATAATTCCTTTATAGGATAGGGAGGATTGTTTTTTTTGTTCTAATACTGTTAATATGAATTTTATTGTGGCTTTTTGTGCAATAGTTGGGAATTGCCTCATTGTTGATGAAATTATGTTTGTTTTTATGAATGAAACTTACTGCTTCTACAGTGAGTCCCACGCAAGAGTTGGCCAATGATGCGGGTTTCTGCGTCGTGGCTGGCACAGCTCCAACTCCCGAGCAATCGGGTGAAATATGTACGCTAATAATGCCGCGGTCGGTGTAATGATTATGGTTCTCACATTTACAGTTAAAATTACAATGAAAATAACCACGTACCTCACAACAAGAGATGTTGGAAATGTTCTCCTCTTGCATCCACACAATACTGGCACCTTTTTAGGAAATTTTCTTTCACGCACATAAGTTCAGCTTCCGAGACAGAGTTACTTTCTCTTGTGATAGGCCTATCTGATATTGTCTTTAAGTTCTTCTAACAGTATGTGAATATTATTTATGGGGAAACTTGAAAAATAAAGTGTATAGATCAATTTCCCATGCATAAGAAGAACTTAAAGACAATATCACAAAAGAAATTAACTCTATCTCGGAAGCTGAACTTATGCGCGTGAAAGAAAATTTCCTAAAAAGGAGCCAGTATTGTGTGGATGCAAGAGGAGAACTTTTCCTACATCTGTTGTGATGAGGTACATGGTTATTTTCATTGTAATTTTAACTGTAAATGTGAGAACCTGAATCATTACAACGACCGCGGCATTGTTTGCGTAGATATTTCACCCGATCGCTCGGGAGTTGGAGCTGTGCCAGCCGCGACGCAGAAACCCGCGTCATTGGCCAACTCTTGCATGGGACTCACTGTAGTATGTAAAGACAGGGTACTGGTAGGATTTTTAGAGTTTTGAACGAGTCCCTAGGGCCTACACACTTCAATATTATCATGTATGATCATTTCAATAGGTCTTCCCACATCATCAGCTGATGTGTTTGTTTTAAATTCAATTCAGTTCTTTTATTCACCATGTAAAAAATTTGCCAATAAGTTAGGTAAATACTGCTTCTGCTATAGTTTTACACTTTTGGAAACCGAACTGTTCTTTGGAAAGGATATTGTTTTTTACTATGAATGATAAGAGCCTTTTATACATTGCTTTTTCTAAGTTTTTTAGAAAACTGGTAATAGTGAGATAGGTCTGCAATTTTCGGTGTTACTAAAGTCACCTTTTTTAAATACAGGGCAAACTTTTCCTGTTTTGAATATTTATTTGTATTTTCTTTAAGCTTTTTGTAAAGTGTTAAGAATAAAATATTGTAATAGCCTACATATTGTTATGGTGCTATTATTTAATTTCTTACCTACAATCTGTATTAAATGCAATGTTGGGGTCTTTTTTGTCAATTATTCACAGCTAACTTGTTTATAGTTATTCTAAAAAAGCTACTGCTTCAAAATGCAAAAACAATACGGGTGATGCAATTTTAGAAACATTGTTTACAAAAATTATACAGGGACATTCTTTCTCAGCACGTCTCGTAACTGGCTGTCGCATGCACTGCACCTCATGCTGGCAACGGCCAATGCATGGATCCTTCATGCCCCCCTGCATTAACCCGAGTCTCAGAATTTGTACTTGCTATGCTCATATAGAAGATGCTGTAATTGTTCCAAATTTGCTGCCACATACAGTACTATAGCAGTGTTTATGTGGCTGGCAGAGCGGAGTGTGTTTGTTACTGTTATGTTATGACTATGAGGCTCTCAGTGCAGGGTTTCTTTGTGTACTGTGAAGTCCAGTTCGTAACTCTGTGATGTTTCAGTGTAATACTTAATTGTATACTGTGTTGTGTAATAATCCTATGTGGGGAGACAGCATATATACACATCACGTACATGAGGACAAATAAGTCATGTGCTAGAACAAAAAAATTTCATCAGAAGTTTCCAGACAGGCCTATTCCGACCGCAGTACCATAATATGTCTTGCAAACACATTTAAGGATACAGGTTCTCTGAAGGATCCTTGTATCTGCCATTGTAGCATGAGGTGCTGTGCATGCGGCTGCACATTACGCGAGACGCTGAGAAAGAATGTCCCTGTATATCAAATATACATTTGGTGGATCTCTCATGTATGGATAGTATACGTAAAATATATGTAAGCAGTGTACATTTATGAACCAAAGTTCCTATATATATATATAAATGATATATAAAATATACGTTTGATATATCATCTTTACATATTTTTACACTGGACAAATTGAAGAACTCCGGTTCTCTAGATGTGGATGGCTTAACCAATAAGTTATTAAAACGAATCGCAACAAATGTAATCCAGAACTTAACTGATCTAGTAAACCTATCTTTGGCAAATGGAGTAGTCCTGGATGGAGCTAAGATTGCCAAAGTGATACCAATTTACAAACAAGGCAGTAAAACTCAACCCACAAACTATCGTCCCATCTCGATTCTTCCAGTCTTCTCTAAAATCTTGGAAAATGTTGTCAAAAGTAGACTAACAGAATATTTATGCAACATAAAATTCTTCTCTAAGGCTCAGTATGGATTTGTTAAAAACACTTCTACCCTCTCAATAGCTACTGACACGGTTTCCTACCTACAAGATGCTATGGACTCTGGTCAATTAGGAGGAGCCCTCTTCATCGATTTAAAGAAAGCATTCGACACAGTTGATCACTCAATTTTACTATATAAACTGGAGATGATTGGTGTTAGAGGCTTATGTCTAGACTGGTTCAAAAGCTACCTTACTAATAGACAACAATACACCAGAATAAACAATACCAACAGTACTATAGCAAGTTTAAACATAGGTGTCCCACAAGGGTCCATTTTAGGTCCGTTATTGTTCATAATATATATTAATGATATCAGTTACATAAACTTGAAAGGTACCATTAAGCTTTATGCCGATGACACTGCTATATTGTATAAAGAAAAAACGGAAAGGGATGTAATAATAGCAATGCAACAGGACATTAACAAAATAATACTCTGGATGTATCTCAACAGGCTTTCAGTAAATGCAGAGAAAACAAAAGGAATCCTCTTTCATTCTCACCTACACACTTCTAAAATACCCTACAATCTAACATTAGGATCAAATAAAGTCAAAATCGTTACTTCCTATAAATATGTAGGACTAGTACTGGACTCATGTCTTAGCTGGAACATGCATGTTACCAACATTAGTAATAAGCTATTACCTATAATCTCAATTTTCCATAGACTGAAATATCTAAATCTACCTGACAACATATGCAAAAACTTATATTATGCCTTCATACACTCTAGGCTATCGTATATGAATGTAATCTGGTCCTCATGTAATGATACACTTTTAAGACGACTTGAAATATTACAAAACAGATCACTACGAACATTATTTAACCTTCCATTCCAGTATAACCGTCACTCAATGTATTTGTCACTAAAAATTTTACCTCTACATTTAGAAATAGACAACGTTTGTCTAATACTTATTTATAAGATCATAAATCATAAAACACATAGCAACATCTCACTACTTAATTGTTCGGAGATCCATAATCACAACTTAAGACGTCCACATAATATCCATACACTCTCAATCTCAACGACACGATTTGGGACCAAAAATATAATTCGAAGATGTGTCCAGCTATATAATCTACTGCCCAACGAAACTAAACTATGTAAAAGCACAAATAACTACAAGAAAGAAGTCAAAAAATATCTGTGGAAAAACTATGAAACTGAAACAACTTAAGAAATTAGACTGCTCAGATTAAAACTTTGGTATTACACTTTCCCCCATACCGATATGTAAGTTGGAATTGAAGGACTGTAACTATGTGATTTGACATCGTAATATTCTATACTGCTAGAGAAAATGTATCTCTTAGTGTAAACAGCAGCCAACTATGATAAGCTATAGCACTGCCTTCTATATTTCTTACAAGCCATGCTGCTTGAAATGTGGCAACACAGGAGGTAGTCCTATCTGTGGTGGTCTGTGGGAAGCATTTGAATACGTTTTTAATGCAGATAATTTTCTTCATCACAAATACTGACTTTATTTAGGCCAAATCAGTAGGCCTATATTACACAACCTATACTTGTGATGTGCATAATAACGTAACACGCTGTGACTCCCACATATCTGAAGGAATCGTAATTCTCAGTGTCTCCTCATTGTACGATATGATGTCGTGTTTTTTCTTATTTATTGGTAGTAACCTCACTTATCCTGTTAGGCCTAAGAGCTCTGTTATTTGACCCACAACAGAGTCATCTTTTATTAAGCTGCTATACTTCTTTGGGTCATTTTGTACCACCACTGAACTAGTAGTCCCAGGTTTAATATAGGTAACCTAGAACACTAATATCTCTCTTCTTGTCACATGCACTTTGTGGAAGACTATGCCCACGACTGCCACAGAAAAGAATAACTTTGCCTAATTCCTTGGGAACACGCAGCTTTCCGTTATTTGCTGTCTAAAAGTCATTCATTCGTTCATCCTTGGCTCCGGTGGTGTCCTGTGTTGATTCGCCAGCACTTTTGAGGTTAAGGGTTGAATCCCGTTCATTACCTTCACCAAACTGTAGGAAAACGCTGAATCGATTTTCTAGTAGTAGGCCCTATTATTGGGAGGATAGGAGATTGCATATACTGTACTACGATTTGGCGCCTGCCACATTGAGATGAATTATGCCTAATGTGAGCAGCTTGATATAAGTTCATACCAGTAAAAGTGACTCTGTTTCTCTTCAATTCTTCTTTAATACCAGCCAATTCTTCCTGAAGGACACTAATATCATACCGCACCTCTCCCTTGTATTCGTTTGTAGATGGTAATAGCTGATAAACACGAAAATCGTCTATGAAATACTGTTCTCTGGTGTACTGAATTAGAGGTGACGGTGTATATAAATCTCTCATTATGTACACGGTTTTTACCTTCTCTATGCTCTCCAGTTGCTCTTCAGGTGTGTCCAGATGTTCTCTAAACCATAGGCGATGACTGGGATTACTTTAAGCTTAAATATGTGATGATTCTGATGGAGTTCATTGCTTTATTTACGGCATATCGATAGCTGATAGGACTACCGATGCGATGTTGCTAGATTTAACATCATGGCTTGCAAGAAATAAAGAAGGCAGTGGCTATAGATATGTTAGTAAAGATTTAGAATGTTCTAGAATAGCCATGTATGTTTGTAAATTTTTGTATCAGATATCAATGTATTGTAATTTTTGTATCATATTGTATTGTAAACAGGTATCATATGTATACTTGCATTGTATCATACATAACTTGTACCATTGGCATGTCCCAATGTGAGCATGATGCTCAGGGATTGTATCCATGGGCATTTCAAATAAATAAATAAATAAATTGTTATGCAACAGCATTATCATTAAGGTAGGCCTATTCAAAATGAACATTTTGAAAATATTAACACCATCTCAGTGCAGGATGGAATCTCTGCCTGAATGTTGAGCTTTGAGCTGTGGAAAGTGATCACAACTTGGCTGTTTGTACGGGTGCGGCAGAAACAATGACCCATTTTACACCCATGTTATTTAAGCTTGAAAAAATACATTTCCACATTATTAGTGGACCGTTCGAAAGAACACTTCATACCATTTATTACACATGTCACTTTTTGTAAATTATGTCCTTCAGGTGTCCACCATTGTTGGCGATGCAACTTTCGGCACGAACACGCAGACTCTCCATAACCTTACAAAGAGTGTCGCCTGTTATGGCCTCAATTTCGGCGCGGATGTTTGTTTTCAAGTCCTCAATAGTTCTTGGCCTGTTAGCATACACTTTGGATTTCAGGAATCCCCACAGAAAGTAATCACAGGCCGATAAATCAGGCGAACGGGGTGGCCAGTTGATATTACCAAAGCGGGAAACAAGATGCCCTGGAAAAATTCTGCGTAAGGCTGTCATGGACGTTCTGGCTGTGTGAGAGGTTGCACCGTCCTGCTGGAACCACAACGACTGCAAACAAATATTTTTACGGCGCATTTCCTGCATTACGAACTGTTGCAACATAACAACATATCGATCTGATGTTACATAGACACTGTTACCCGCTTCATTCTCAAAAAAATACGGACCAAGAATACCCTGCGCAGACACGCCACACCACACGGTAACTTTTGCGCTATGAAGTGGTCTTTCGTGAATCTGACAAGGATTGGTAGGCGCCCAGTACCTAAAGTTTTGTTTGTTCACATAGCCAGATAAGTGAAAATGGGCCTCGTCAGACATCATGAAATTGTTGAGAAAATCGGGTTGAGTGTTGATCATCTCCAGAAGCCGTGTACAGAAAGCCTGACGTGCCTGCAGATCTCTATCCAATAATTGATGCACCACTTGGAGTTTGTAGGGATGGAACTTCATATCCAGATGCAACATCCGTCGCACACTTCTTTCCGAGATGTTAAGGACTTGAGAATGCCGACGAACTGATCACGTTGGACTTTGCTCTAAAGCAGCTGTTACTCTTTCAATGCTGTTCGGGGTGCGAACCGTACGTGGCCTTCCAGGGGGCTTTCTGTTTGCTGCAGATGCTGTTGCTCTGAACTGCTGGACCCATCTCATAATCGACTTCCGGGACGGAACATGATCATTCCGACCTAAGTCAAAATGTTGCCTAAATAAACGCTGCGTTCGTATGACACTATCACCACATTTGAAAAACGTTTCAATTACAAATGCATGATGTTCATTCGACCAACGCTCCATACTGACTGGAAATGCTTTGAACTGCACTGCACACTGGTACCAACATCAACTCTCTAGGAAGTCGGGTTCAACAATGGCATGCAATTTAAAATGGGTCATTGTTTCTGCCGCACCCTGTACAAAGAGTTTTTAGATAGGAATGTTGAATAATTTCTCAGTGTTTCCAGATTCAAAGGTTTGGATTTTCTCTCTCATGAAGTGTGCAAAGGAAGCAAAGGCCATACTTTTGTTATGATTTGGTTTCAGAGGCTAAATAACATGAATACATTTGAGTTTAAGTTTGCACAGCAGTATAGAGTTTTATATTTTAAGTAATACATTTGGATGACTTGCACTACACAACATCACACACTGAAGGCTCTCTCGTAACTGTCATGGCGTGACTACCAGCTGTCTTACCATTGTACAGCACTACCAACATATTGGGCTAACAGTTTTTTTTCGTGCTTGCCAACATAACAAGTTCCAACACACTCCCTCAAGTACGAAAAAAAAAACACAAAAAACTAATACAAAAACATTTTAACAATAATTAACATTTGAGATTATGAACACTCCCTTAAAATATGTATGGAATAATTTGTCCAAATTTGATTTAAACTAACACAATGTTCAATAGTTCACTTAAGACATAATTTGTTTCATCATTTTCTCAAACTTAACAGGCTGTAAAGGTTTGGTAAAAATGTCAGCCACATTTTCATTAGTTACACAATACTTGATCTTAAACCGTCCTTTCTTGAATTCATCTTTGATCAGGTGATATTTGACATCAATATATATACACTTTCTTGTAAGTTGATTGGCTTCTATCATCTTGATACAGCTTGTGTTATCGATATGTAGAGTCACATCAATTTTTTCTAACAGTAGTTCTTCAAGTACAGATTTAGCATATTTCATTTGTTGACAACATAAAGCTGCTGCGATGTACTCAGCTTCGGTAGAACTTTGTGCAACAATAGATTGTTTACGAGAACACCAAATAATTGGTCCGTTTGCATAGTATATTACATATCCAGTAGTACTCTTGCACTCTTCTTTGTCTCCAGCATGATCGGAATCACAGTACACTTCTAGAGTATTTGCACTTCCCTTGTTAGTGTATTGGATCCCTTTATCTGATGATCCTTTAAGATATCTCAGAGTTCTCTTGATATTGTTTACATCTTGTTTGGTAGGTTTCTTGGTATAACGGCTTTCATAATTGACAGCATAACAAATATCAGGCCGTGTTTTGCAGGACAGGTACAAAAGTCTTCCCACTGCTTCTTGATATGGAAACGTTGTTTCTGAGTTTTTTGCTGCATCAGCAGAAACATCTTGGTTAGATATCGGCGTGCTTGTAGGTTTTGCCATTTGCATATTATAGACATTTACAATATGTTCAGCATAACTAGCTTGATTTATGAATACTCCATCATCTGTCTGTTTGATATGTATGCCCAAGTAGTTATCGGGTTTTGTGTTGACTGTGATCTGGAATTCTTTCTTCATTTTTATCATAAGTTCTTGCATTTGTTGTTGATCTTCTCCTATTACAATACCATCATCTACATGAATTCCTATAAATAGTCTTCTACCATATATGGATTTAAATACACATTGATCAGTTTGTATAGGTTTCAGACCTTCACGCCTTAAAAAGTCAGTAAGTCTTTTAAACCATTGTTGAGGTGCTTGTTTCAATCCATAAATTGCCTTTTTCAGTTTGCACACTTTACCAGGATGATCAAAGTCTTCAGGCAACCGCATGTATATTTCATCTTGTAGGTCACCATATAGAAATGCAGACTTTATATCAAAAGTCATAATTTTGAGATTCTTTTCAGCAGCAATAGCTAACAGCATTCTTAATGAACTGGTCTGTATCACTGAACTATAAGTGTCTTTATATTCCAGATTTTCTTTCGGTTGGCAGCCTCTTGCTACCAGTCTAGCTCTATAACGACCATCATCTTTGATTTTAAACAACCAACGGCTTGTAACTATTTCTTTTTCTTGAATACTATCTTCATTGACTAGTTCCCATGTTTGGTTCCTATTTAAGCAATCTTTTTCTTCCTGAATAGCTTTCTGCCATTTTTCTTTCTCGTTACTTCTCATACAATCTTCATAAGTTAGTGTAGAATCTTCAGAAAGTAGCACATAGTCTAACTGGTAATCTTCATATTTCTTTGGCAATTGCCTATTCCTTTGTGGTCTTTGGATTAGTTGAATGTCTGAGTTCGCATTTTCTTCAGATGGTACTTCACATTCTAAATTAAGATTGTCTTCACTTGAATTTTCTTGTTCTTCGTCTGTTTCCAATTTTTCATCATCAATGTCTCTGTAGTTTCCAATTGTTACAGTTTTGTTTGACATATTTTCCTTATCAGGTAGTCCAGAAAATTTCACATCTCTTGAAGTATACACTGTTTGATTTTCTTTATCCCAAATTCTGTACCCATTTCTTGCATAACCAACAAATATACCCTTTTTAGCTCTATGGTTTAATTTCTTGAGGTTACCAAGAATTTTTGTATATACCACAGATCCATAAATTTGCAGTCGAGATAGATCAGGTTTTTTGTGGAACCACTTTTCAGCAGGAGTTGTATCAATTGTTACAGAAGGACTTCTATTTTGTAGATATGCAGCTGTTTCAATAGCTGTTCCCCACATTTCATTCGGTAGGTTGGAGTCATACAGTAAGGCTCTCATTTTATTAGAAAGTGTTAAATTCATTCTTTCAGCTGTTCCATTTAACTGAGGAGAATGAGCAATGGTATAATCGAGTTGTATTCCCTTCTTTTTACACCACTGTTTGAAGTTATTTGAACTATATTCACCACCATTATCTAGTCTGATCTTAGATACGTTTAAATTGTGATAATTTTCAGCTTCAACAATAAATTCTTTAAGGTAATCTTCAGCTTCATCTTTAGTCTTTAGAAGATATACATGAACAAAATGTGTATAGTCATCGACACATGTCATAAAGTAGTTTTTGTTATCAAATGTTGGTGGAACAATTTTTCCACATACATCTGTATGTATGATTTCCAATGGCCTTTTTGCTCTCTGTCTTGTGGAGTTGAATGGATTTCTAATCAGTTTTGTTATTGCACATGTTTCACACAAATGGTCTTTTTCACATTTACTCAGGGTTGATGGCACTCCTTCACACAGGTCGGGAATTTTTTGTAGATTTTTAAAGCTGATATGTCCTAATCTACGATGCCATTGCATGTAGTTTTCTTCATTTTGTAGTAAAAGAGTTTCTTGACATTGTTGAGCATTTAAGTCTACCACAAATAGTCCACTTGAAGTCTTTTGTCCGCTCAAAACAACAGTATTGTCTTTAATAATTTTAACTTCTTTTTCTGTAAATCTCACCTCTCCACCATGCTTGGTAATAGCATTCACTGATAATAGATTTCTTGTGAGCTGTGGCACATATGACACATCACTAAACAGTACATTTCCAGTGTCTATCTTTCCTGACACTACACTAGTCATAGTTTCTCCTTTTTTGGCACTATAAATTTTTACATCAGAACACTCTGTATCCTTCAAAATATCACACTTATTTGTCAAATGTAAGGTACATCCACTGTCCACTACAAAAAGATTGTCTGTTTGCTTAACACTTAGTAAATCTTCACTGAAACATGCCACTTTTTCCTGTTCATTTGTTTCAGTAAAAAATGCCACTTTGTGATCTTTCTTCTTTTCGTGCTGATCCTTGAACCAACATTTTTCTGCTGCATGATTTGATCTCTTGCAATACACACAGGGAGGAAATGATTTGTGTTTATGGACTTGATTTAAGTTTTTCCTTTTGAAGCATTCCTCTTCATTATGAGAGTCACGTTTACAGTCTTTGCACCACTTTTTCTTGGAACAATTACGCCTTGTGTGACCACTTTCACCACATTTGTAACAAACAATTTTTCCATGTTTCCACTTGAACTTTGTTTGAACTGCAAAGGCTACATTTTTCTCTTCACTTTCTTTTGGCTTATTGTACTCTTCTTCTCTACAAAGTCTGGCTACAAGGTTATCAACAGTCTTCTGTTCTACAGGTGTAGATTCCCATGCACTAGAAAAGTATCGATATCGTTCGGGTAACAATGACAAGATTTTAGCTATTGTCATTTCTTCTGATATTTCTTCTTTGAATTGTTAAAGTTTGAAAACAATGTTTCTAAGATAACTTACGTTTTGCATGATATCTTTAGAATTATCAAACTTATAACCATGAAAATCCATCAGTAGCTGTTGTTTTTGTTGAGTAGAGTCTCTTCGATATACTGCTTTCAATGTATTATACATATCTTTGGCATATGCACATGTTAAAATATGATTTTTTACTGTTTTATCTATACTCCTGATGATATAGAATTGTGCTTTGGCATCCTTAGCTTTCCACAACTTAAGTCTTACAGTGTCATTTTCTACATCACTTAACGCTTCTTCTCCACTCACGATGTCCCATAGTTGTTTAGCTTTCAGTAGAATCTGTATATCAAATTCCCATAGCTGAAACGTCTCTGCATTTATTAACTTAGTCAGGTCGTTTATTTCGTGTTCTTCAGCCGCCATTTTGTCTTCGTTTTTGAATTGACGGTTGATGTTCCACACACGCAACTTTCACTTTTCACTGGTTTAATAGTTTTTTTTTTTTTCTATTTCAATTTTACCCTTATAAACATTTGGCGTTTCTGGGGTATCTGGCGTATTTGACGTATCTGGGCGTATTTGAAGTATCTGGGCGTATTTGATGTAGCCTATCTGGGCGTATTTGTGCCTCCTGGGCCCATAACCTGTTATGATTTGGTTTCAGAGGCTAAATAACATGAATACATTTGAGTTTAAGTTTGCACAGCAGTATAGAGTTTTATATTTTAAGTAATACATTTGGATGACTTGCACTACACAACATCACACACTGAAGGCTCTCTCGTAACTGTCATGGCGTGACTACCAGCTGTCTTACCATTGTACAGCACTACCAACATATTGGGCTAACAGTTTTTTTTCGTGCTTGCCAACATAACAAGTTCCAACAACTTTCACAGACATCTTCCTCTTCAACTCCGCTTGATGTTCTCAGACAATCTGTCAGATTTGTATAGCACTTTGCTTTGTAATACTTTGCTTCTTTGGCAACTAAATCATCATCCTTGAGGAACGTTATAGCTACCGAATTTGGAGTAGTGCCTTTCTTATTGCATATAAAACATATTTCATCTTTCATTTTAATATATAATGTTGTACGCCCCCACCCAACCTTGATTTTGTTTTAAAATTTGGTTCTGATGGAGTCTATAGACTGTACTCAAATGATGTATCGGGCAAGGACAATGAACATATGTGTTTCTTTGCATTATCAAGTTTTGTTTTATTGAAGTTAAGGGCTCACTTATTGTGCCACTTTGCTTAACTTTGTCAAAATATTCAATTTATTCCATCTCCCTCATTTAACTTCTGGGCAAAAGATAGATTTTGGCCGTGCACCGGCCAAGCTACGCCC
This sequence comes from Ectobius pallidus, assembly GCA_964059195.1. Lineage (NCBI taxonomy): Eukaryota > Metazoa > Arthropoda > Insecta > Blattodea > Ectobiidae > Ectobius > Ectobius pallidus. The sequence continues at coordinate 44,757,532 of CAXKWD010000008.1, forward strand.
GCTCACTTCCGAGCCAATGCGTGCACCACTGCTTGCTTCCCCTACATCTCCTATCGTGGCTAAGTACTTGCTCAGTGCCTATATTGCAGATCACTATTGTAGTCTTCCTCATATATGTATAAAAATATACAAAATCACAGTGTTACGAAAATAGCCATTGAAACATATTAAAAATACACAGAATAAAAAAATATTATTAAAATTACCCTTGCACCATATAAAAAATACACGAAATAAATTTTTTGGGAACAGGCACTTCAACAATAGCTGTTACCTTAGACTGTCTATAATGAAGCCGAGATACTCCAATTGTTTTGCAAAAAAGTCACACTTTTCCTTCTTAATGGCAAATCCCCTTGAAGAAAGGATCTTACAAACTTCTCTTAGTCTTTGAATATGAGTTTCATTGTCAGGGGCAGAAATCAAAATATCATCTAAAAACGATATGACTCCTGGTATGCCTTGAAAGGTTTGATCAATTATTTTCTGAAAAATACTAGGGCTACTATTTACCCCGTAAGGTAATCTTTTGTAAGCAAACAGCCCCTTATGAGTAGATATGGTACACAGTTTCTGTGATTCCAGATCTAACTTAAGTTGCATACAGTGGCGGCCGGTGCTCCCAAATGCAGGGTGGGCCAGTGAACAATGTTTTCAACCCTCCGCTGCCAATATATGTAAAATTGTACTATTTAAGAATATGCCGTAAAAAATTAGTAATGAAGAATTATGAGTATCGAATTACTTAATAATTCTTTATTGCAACCAAATGGTCACACTAAGATGAATGGAGCAACGGTGGAATGATATGCAGCAGGGGAAAAAGGAGCATCCCGAGAAAACCTGTCCCAACCCCACTTTGTTTACCACAAACTCCAATGGATCCACCAAGATTCGATCCCGGGTCCCAGTGGTGAAAGGCGGATGGGTCTAACCACTCAGCCATGGGAGCTGCCATTGAGTTATTTAATACTTATTTAATTTACGAAGTGAGTTTTAACTGAATGTGCAAAATCTCTTAAAGAGTACCAAGTGTGAATCATATTCTACTTAGTGTAAATTTTGATTGATAACAATAGGCCTACTCACTCATTTCTTGTAGTTGTGATCAGCCAGCTAGCGAATTTTTCAATTACTATCTAGTGGAAATCCTCCATGTTGCTTATATATTTTTATGCACTGATATAACAGCCAAAGCATATCGTGTGTCTTGGCCCATTAATTTCACAGATAACTTTTTACACTTTTTAATGTACTAAAACAGCGTTCCGACTTTGCAGTTGCCAGGGGAGTTGTAAGAACAATTTCCACTCATTTATGCACCTCAGAAAATGTATCTGTCAAATTATTGTCACCTATGAATGACTAAAATTCACTCATTGTAGTAGTTTCACATACAGTTTGATTTCCATAGGCTGCAGCAGATAACTCACATTTAAGTTTATCTTTATTTAGCATCGGGTACGTTGTTGTGGCAATTTCGAAAGAGGAAGGAGGACTATATATCGTAATTTTTTGGGGGATGTATAATTGGAAACGCTGATAGCACCACAATGTTTATTCACTACCGGCACTTACAAATAATTGAAGAAAAAACTGTAGGCCTACTTCCCCCTGAACTCACCAGGGAACTGTATGAAACTGAATCTGACTCTCTGCGAAAACAACCCAAGGGTAAGGCCCCATTTACACCAGTGCGACGATATTCTGTATTGACAAAACATAAAAAAAGATCCTTAGAATATTAATACAGAAACATATATATCGCTTTCTTACAAGTGTGCTGGTAGTTAAGCAAACCAGTATATTTCAAATGAAACAAACAGGATCAATCCTACAACATAATTTTTGCATGTTATACACGTTTTGTCTTTGTATTGCATTGTTCTAGTGTGAAGTTGGGCATGCAGTGCCGGAGGAACATTTAACCAGAAGAACGATCCAAGTGAAAGAGAGAGAAGGAGCTACAGGACCGACTCGAGTGAGAAAGAGAAAGAGATACGAGGAATGAGAAAAATTACCACAGAAAGGCAACCCCATCTTAAGGGAAGACAGCTATATGTCCTTGAAAAACAGAACCTGGCCCATGAATCCTTACGTTTACAATGGGTCTTGGTGCTAGATGTTATGAACTGGCCCATGGCTTCTTTCTAGAAAGGAAGTTTATGTTCTCCGCGCCCGCACAATACAGATCTAAGTAACTGACAACTTGTATAAGTTGTGTTCATTCAAGTTCGGATTTATATGAAGCCTATTGTTAGTTGAAGGACAATCATGATAAACAATGTTCCATATTTTTTTATAGGGAGGGCCCGGCCCTTCTGGCCCCTGGTTGCATATAAGCTTGACTCAAATCTATCTTGCTAAATCTTTCACCCTTTTGTAACTCAGTGAACAACTCCTCAGTTCTTGGTAATGGCTAATGTTACACTTCAAGATCCTTATTCAAACCTTTGTAATGTCCACAAGTACGAACAGAGTCACAATTTTTTTAAAACAGCTACGATCGGAGTTGCATATTTGCTACTAGTTACTGGAGACAATACATCAGCATCAACTGAGCATTGAAGTTCAGCTTCTACCTTGGCCTTCAAGGTGAATGGTAACGGCCTTGGTTTACAATATTTAGGTACGGCATTTTCTTTTAGCTTGAGTTTAATTGGCTCACCCTTGTTGTTACGTCATCTAATGCCTACTCAATGCTTGTCATGAATTTAATTTACTTGGCTTTGGTTTTCATTTGTCATTTTTAAAGGCCTCATAGTTTTAATTATTCAAGGTATGTCTTGACAATTGTTGCTATTAACCTCAACACCAAAATGATTTTATTTATTTCTAAATACTTGCTCATTTTAACATTTCTTTGTTTATTTTTATTTTATCTTGCAATTATATATTTAGTATAGTGTTTTTTCATGTATTAATTAATTATTTTAATGTTCAGATCAAGCTATTATTTCGGGTTAGCGATTTTTTAATTATTTCAACCTTCTGTTGTTTTTTAATATTATTCTATTCTTTCTTCTTCAAAATGGACAACCAAATGTATGTTCCATTATTCCTATTCAAGAGCAATGGGCTCTTTTCAACCTACAACCTTTCTAGCAGTTCCAAACAATGCTAATTTCGGGCGGAAAGCCTTTCATCTTCAACTTTATTATGGATTAAGCAATCTAACTACCTTCAAGATCGCATTCAACGCAATTTATGGATCTCAAGGACTCCTTTACGAAGTTTAATAGTGCTTCGTCAATTCTCTGGACATTCATTCCGTGAGTAATCCCATAACCACATACCAAAGGTACGTTGCAAGGACCAAGGATTAGTTTGGCTTCAATGAGACTGGTAGTCCTAAGGGAATTTATGTAACTGTGAATTATAAATAAATGTAGACATTTTATCATTTAGAAAGCAAAGTGTAAATCGTTTATTTTCAAATCATTGCGTTGAAGTTCTTGTGCTCTGAATAGTCAAATTCTTCATTTGCATAAACCATTAAATATACAATTTTTCTAGCTGTTGAAGTAACATTTTCAACAGACTTATCTTTGCGATGATTTAATACTGTTCCTCCGATTGATACAGTCTGCCAATACATTTATATGTGTATCTGGATAGAGTCATAACTTCAAGATTCATGAAGAACATTTTCAACTCAAATCGCATGTTTATGTTAACCAAGCAGCATCATCACTCTATGTGTACATAAACAGTTATTCTTTCCTTTGTGGTTGGAAATGTAATAGAGTTTGTGTTTCGAACTGCAAATCAACATTCCAATTCATTTCACTCCATATGTTATCACCGGGAATCACACCCAGGATTATTCTACGGTCCGCTATTCATATCAGAGGCCGGGTCGCCTGGCGTTAACACTTGTACTCGCCTAGCTGATCGGTGAAAACTTCAGGGAAATCTTGAATTAATTTGTTTACATTTGTTTCAATAAAAGTGTTATCCCTTACCATAATTGACTTAGGCTTGTTCAACTCGAACAAGTTGGTTTCAAATGAAATATCTACTCCTAAAGCTTGAAGCCAATCATGCCCCATAAATGGACGAGACCCCTTTTCAATTACATACAGATCTAGTTTAGTTTGAACATCTTTATAGACTACTGAGACACATAATCTACCTATAAGTACTGTATTGGCCCGAAAATAAGATGACCTCGAATATAAGACGACCCTGAATTTTTGTAGGGTAGTTACGAAAAAATAAATAAAATAGCTTATTAGTACATTTTGCTTCACATAAAACAGAAGTTTGAAGTTCATGTCGTAACTTCTTCTCTCGTCTTTATTTACGCATTGAGACAATGAAGATCCTTTCTTTTCCACATGGTCTGCCATGTTGGTGGTGAAACAAAGCATTATGCGTAGAGAATAGAGATTCCAAGCAGTGCATTACACGGCAGTACAAGGAGAAGCACGAATTTGGGAACAATAAAGTTCGGTAAAATTCGGTAATTTCCGCGTGACTTTGACCTTGGATCGGACGCACGCCATTTGCGTGGGGATACCCTTGTGTTCTGTGGGGATACCCGCTACACACGTGCGTCGTGCACAGCTGCATTCATGATTGGAGAGTTGTTGAGTCTTAGGCTGCGCATATAAGACGAGTATAGTTTTTAAAAGCACATTTTCAGGGAAAAAACATCGTCTTATATTCGGGCCAATACGGTACAATAGGCTAATTAGTATAGGAGCTAAGAGATAAATCAGTTTGTAACAAGTCTAATGAATTTAAATTATCTTGATAAAATTCCTTGTTACATACACTTACACTTGCCCCCATATCCAACTCAATTACTACTGTTTGCCCTTCTGTACTGACTTCTAACCTTATTGGATCAACTCTTACAGAATTCAACTTGTTAACCTTGTTAAACTCTTTTTCACCACTCAACCTAGTGATAGTTGGTTTAATTTCGTACAGGTTAGCAACACCATCTAGGTTTTCATCCGTAGGTTCGGATGTCTCTCCAAACTGAGAATGTGCTCCCACATAGTTATGTTTGGTTCCCTTCTTATAACTGCTCCGGAATTTAGATTGACCCATAGACTGAATAGATCTTCCTCAACATAGATTAAGACAGCTGCAAATTTTGAATATGTGGGCATCAAACTGTTTAATGCATTGCCTGAAAATACCATCAACTTGCCTTTCAAATGTTTTAAATAGAAATTAAAAAACAGGCTTACATCTAATCCAGTGTATAAAATGGAAGAATTTTTTAATCTTAACTTGAACGCAATTTAATTTTGACTTAATCAGTGCTGCTAATGTAATTCACTTGAATGTACATTGAACTCATACTATGTATCATCCAACTGTTAATTTGTTTAGAATATGTTGTGCTTTATTTGTCTATGTTGTGTTTTGTCTATATGTGTATGTAGGCCTATTATATATGGTCCCATATCATTTTAATGATCAGGAGGACATAAATAAACAAATCTATGTGTAAATTTACAGACTGCAGCAATGTGGTTTTGTTTACCACACTTGTTGCAAACACAACCACATAAACGGCATTCTTTAGAGACATGCCTAACTTTCCCACAACAAAAACACTTCACTTGCTGATTGCTGCCACTGCGTTGGGCTGGTTCATAGCTATAGTTGTTGCCCCTCTGCTGCTGTGGTCTGCCCTCAGCATTCCTGACGATGAGATGCTACTATACGCAGCAAATGGCCACTGCCCCCGGCGCTATTACTGGCCTAGAGAACAGATGCGTTTTTCTCAGCCATCTCCACAGACATGAAATTTTTACTAGGTTAGAGAAGGTTCTGCCAATAGCCTCTGTTTTGTCGACTCACTACGTATGCCACTCACCAGTCGATCAAGCAAATAGTCACTAAGTGCTGCTCCAAATTCACAATGGATAGATAATTGCTTTAAACTTGCAATATACTCTGAAACTGTCTCATTTTCTAACTGGATTCTTTTGCTAAATGTATAGGCCCTACCGCTCAGCAATAAATGAAGGATTTGGGTACAAATGACCTTGGATTATCTTTACAATATCCTCCATCTTCTTTGTAGAAGGTTTATCTGGCATACATAGATTTCTTACTAAGGAATATGTCTCTACAGCTACTAGTGTCAATAACGTTCACACCTTTTTATCAGTTTCTACTTTATTACGTTTGCAAAATAGTTTAAAACGTTCTACATAAGATGCCCAAGTCTCCTGACTTGCACCAAATTCACCGACGCTTCCTAGCATTTTTGATGCTGCCACACTCTCACCTCTTTGTGACAAAATTAAGTCCTAATCTTCCTCCCTGGAAACATAGACTTAAACTTTTCTTCTGATCTGTGTCACCGTTTCACAACTGTAGTCCAATAGAATGATGGTTAATGGCATCTGTTTCACTCTGTATTCACAGCTCCTGCATGTGTACTTTGAAATCCTCGATTCCTCGTCGCCCACTGTTATGTATTATTTTCCTCATCACTACTGTTATGTATTGTCCTCGACAACACACAATCTTACTAGGAAGCTGGTCAGGTGAAATGATTACACAGCTGATACAATTAACATAGTACCGTGCTCCACCATTAAGAGGTTTATTGGAGATGCATACTTGCAGAAGGCAAGGCAATTTGCCAATTTTTGAAGTGAACTCTCTATCTATCGGCAGGAGCAGGATTGCTTCTTATTGGTCGAGCCACGGCCTTCTTTATTCATTACTTGCCAACTCAGCACCACACAGAACATTAATGGAAATTTAAAATATAAATTACATACATATAGGGAAAAAAAAGTGTCCTTTTCAGATACAAAAACAAAACTTTCAAACAAAATAAAAAAAATTGAAATCGAACCATTAGGAGCTGAGATACAACACAATGGTAACTATGCAGCTAATGGTAGCCATCTTTAACGGCACGGATTACCTGCATGTTCTGCAAGGAACTATTTGAAAAGTTACCTTTTGGTTTAAACTATGACCATAGAAAGTGGCACATTCCAACCAAGAAGTGCATCTTTTTGGATTTATTAGCCACGAAGGCCTTCCCAACATACTACTATGGACATTAAGTTGAAATTTTTTGTACCTGCAATTATAAGACATGCTGCATTTATAAGACCATTTTTAAGAAAAAAAAGTGTGTCTTATACATCAAAAAATTTGGTAATACTTTCAAAAGTTATAGGGTAGAAAATATTGGTATTTCAAATGCTTTCAGCAGAGCTGTGCGAGCAGATCTGCTTTTCTAGACAAGCCAAATTATTAGCCAAAAGTAGCCAATCTCGAGGACTCAGAAGAAGAGAAGAATGAACTCACTGAACTCTTGTCAAAGATGAAAGATGACACACTGACCCACGATGAAATCAAACAAAATGCTCAACTGACTCTCTTCCTCCACGAAAATTGGAAAATGAGCTGAACTTCTTAAAGGGAAATGAACCTACTGCTGCCATACGGGTTCAAGATTTTCACATTATCACTCTCATGCTCTCATGAAACAGTTTACTGAAGTAGAATGCACTGTTGAATTCCAAGAGTTTGCCGAAAACAGTTACTTCATATTATCTTATCAGATTCTTCTGATTTGATATAATATAGCTAACCATCATGCATGGCATGAAGCATGGGATGACAAATGGCAGAGGAATCATGTGATCCCAGGTTGCCAAAGTGGATTGCTAGGGGATCCATATCTACTTTCATCTGCTCTGCATTGGAGGACTTTCCTGGCCTCAAATTCTCAGGATAGCAGCATGTACGAGGGTTGATCCAGAAATAAGGTTCCCATCAATTTTACAAATAGACAGCATTGTTTATTCTCATAGCAATGTACATCGTTGGAAAGAAGACTCTTTTCTCTATTTTCCGAAATAATCGCCATCTTTTTCTAGGCATTTTTGTAGACGGTGCTCCAATTTTTGTAACCAATGTCGTAGAACTCTGCCGCCAACCCGTTGAGGAAGCATTTCACCCCGTCTTTGACTTCATCGTCGCTCCAGAAGCGTTGGCCACCCAAGTGTTCCTTTAACTTCGGGAACAAGACGTGATAATCGCTAGGCGCGAGGTCTGTCTGTCTGTCTGAGTTGATTGTTGTCCCAGGGTCCATGAAATTGATCAGCAGTGTCCCCTTACGATCCCACAACACACTGGCCATGACTTTGCCAGCAGAAGGAGTTTGTTTGAACTTCTTTGTGATTGGTAACCCAGAGTGACGCCATTGTTTGGACTTTTGTTTCATTTCGGGTGTGAAATGAAACACCCACATTTCATCTCCCGTAACAATGGAGTCCAACAATCCTTCCTTATCTTCTTGACAGTTTTGAAGAAACTGGCGAGCACAGGCAAAGCGTTTCTCCTTGTGTTCTTCTGTCAACATACGCAGTACCCATCGACGATGAGCGATGATGAAGTAAGAAAGATGGGGTGAAACGCTTCCTCAACGGGTTGGCAGATGAGTTCTACGACATTGGTTACAAAAATTGGAGCACCGTCTACAAAAATGCCTAGAAAAAGATGGCGATGATTTCAAAAAATAGAGCAAAGAGTCTTCTTTCCAATGATGTACATTGCTATGAGAATAAACAATGTTGTCTATTTGTAAAATTGATGGGAACCTTATTTCTGGATCAACCCTCGTAGATTACTATCAGTGATGGCAAACTGGAAATGAGGAAGACAGGAAGAATCTGTAAGAGTGGTTCACTCAGCATCCTGAATTCAAAAATATCCTTCACTGGTATCCTTTGCAACAGGTACTGCTGGAAACTACTGTGTGAATTGCAACCAAGCTCTGAAAGCAGGAAAGGCCACAATGGTGAAGGTGATTGGGAAAAAATTGTGAGAGATGAAACAGGCTCGAAAAGACAAAGTGACGTCATTGGCCTCCATGGGGAGCACCATCAAAATTATTAATGTGGTGGAAGTTAATATATATACAGTGATGGGAAGTACTCAAGTAATAGTAATTAGATTACAGTAATGATCCCTTTTTTGGTCTCATTTACTTTGAAAAATATAATTTTTACTTGTAATTTACTTATGCAAATAAATTGTAATTGTTACATTTTAGTAATCGTTACATTGTAGTAACTGATGTATCGAATTGAGAATTTGGCAACATTGTTTTCTTCTACTTGCTTGTGGTCACTGCAGTGGTGATGAAGCAGATCTCACCTTATGGGTTAGCTGCATGAACCGTCACGACGTTAATTTTTTTTAAACCCTAGTTTGAAGTTGAAGTTTAACAATAATCCAGTTATAGTTAATCAATAATAAACAAATTCTTCATCAAATCAGAGAGAGGGAAAGAGGAGACTAAAGCATTTTCCACCTTGATATTACAAAAACTGGAATTCTCAAGAAAAATTCTTTTCATCCACGGATTTAGTAGGTAAGATGTATAGGAAAGGAAAAGCACCACTTGTGTAATTGTTTGAGAAAAATGAAAATGTCAAAATCACTGGAGATGTATTTTATGAGTCCTCATTGACAGCAGAGACAGTGACACAAGCTGATTAGCAATGTATCATGCTTGTCAAAGAGACTTGATCAGCCACAGGTGCTCAGCATTTTTAAAGTTTACAAACAAGATGAAACCAGATTTTGTATCTTTGCCACCAACCAGAGTTCTGTCCAGCAGTAGAGGAGTCTAGTTGTAAGTGCAAAACTGGTTAGGCAAACAGCTGCCACCTGAGGAGTGTGGTTGGATATGAGGTGTTGGTGGAATATTAGCACCCTTAATGCAAAGGATCACCTTAATGGTCTTGTGGTTAGTGTCCTATAGATCTGCAGCCTGGGGCTTGATCACTGATACCTCCTCACATTTTTCTATGGGATGGACAACTGAGGAGCTACTTGATAAAGAAGCAGCTCATGAAGACTACTAGAAATGGCTGCATGTATCATCAGGCTGACCACATGCCCCCAATCCTCCCGCCTGCTGAAGTAAAAGGATGGAGGTACATGATGCAGGCTGTAGGCCTTGCCCTGCTACCATGGAATATAATGGCATGAAATTAATTAGTTAGTGAATTAGTTATACAGGAAACTCCTGATTATCCATGGGTGGATTATCCGTGCAAGGGTCTTCCTCCCATTCCATCCCATGCTCCGGCGGAGGATGAGATGTCTCTCGAAATCAGCGACTGTGATGTTAACCCAGTTTCTCCTACACAGGCTCCAGCTGTTGCAGTTATGCCTCACCTAATGGCTGAATGTGATGATGACCCAACCCTAACCAACAAGGGGGTGTCGTGTGCAAATGATGATAATGTGAATGACTCTTCCCTCCCATCACATGCTTCAGCAACGGAAAAGATGACTCTAGAAATGGTTGGTTACAAGATCGTCCCCGCCAACCCAACATCGACATCAATGGGTCCTTCCATTTCAAAGGTAGTAATTACTCCTCCTACAGAGATAAATAACAACATCGAAGAGGAAATCACTTCTCAAGAAGAGGTCATAGAATCAGTTGATATGGGTGACAATTCCTTGCAAAGGCAAATTAGAAAATCTAATCGTGCAAGCAAATTACCATCTAAGCTCTCGAATGATTTTTTAATGATAAGTCGAGGTGCAAATATAGTGAACTAACAATTCTGTACTGGAATGTCCAAAGTCTACCCAATAAATGTACTGAACTGGAGTTGATGTCTTCTACACTTAACATTAATGTAATCTGTATTTCTGAGCACTGGCTTAATCAACATGAAATAACTAATCTGTATCTGCCTGGTTATGTGTGTGCTGACTTCTTCTGCAGAGAGAATTTTCGTCATGGTGGTGTAGCAATATTTGTCAGACAGGGCTTAACCTTTAAGCCTAATAGCAACCTGAATAAACTCTCTGTTGAAAGGGTTTGTGAACTTTCATCAGTGACTATTGTTGAAATCAGTGTTATTATCGTGGTTCTATATAGAACACCTAATCCTAATAATTTCTATCAATTCATTGACACGTTACAAGTTCTTCTTGCTGCTGTTTTTAGTTTGGGAAAATATTCTGTCATACTTTGTGGGGATTTTAATGTTAACTTCATTGACGGAGGTGATAGTAATTTTAGGATAATATTAGATAATCTCTTTCAGTCCTTTGGCCTACAGTTAAGTGTGCTAGAAGCTACCAGACCTAGGTCTGGGACATGTATTGATAACGTTGTGACATCATTACATTCTGACAGAATTGAAGCTAAAGTTTTACCAATGGTGGGGTCGGATCATGATGCCATCAGTGCTAAAGCTAGAGTTGTTAATACTAAATGTTCTAACAACTCTCAGAGTGCCAAAATCATCTTTAGACCTCTCAATGACCAAAGGTGTGCTTATTTTTGTTTCTTACTATCTAAAATTAATTGGTTATCACTTTATAAGATACAAGATATTAACAACATGTTTGAATTCTTCATGAGTATATTTCTGAACACTGTAAACATGGCCTTACCCCTTAAAACTCTATCTAGGAAATCTAATACTAAAAATAAATGGTTTACAGAAGATCTCCGTAACCTGAAAAAAAATTGCTTGAAACTGTATGTCACTTATAAAAACAGTGGTTCAGAAAGCTCAAAAAGGGCTTACTTGTTTCACAAAAAATTATACATTAAGGAAGTCAAACTAGCCAAGATAAACTATAATTCCAATCTTATTAATTCCTCTTCTAATAAATCCAAAGCTATATGGTCGGTAATTAAGGACACCTCTGGTATTAACAGTAAGCCTGTCTCTGTGAATCTTGAAATTTCTGCTGATGAGTTTAATAATTACTTTTTGAATATTGTTGATGAAATCTTAAGAGATATTAAAGTATGTGAACATAACTCATCCTATTACATGGAGTTGGTTGAAAAAAATAATACTAATAATAGGCCCACTCATAATATGAGGGAGAACAATGGTGATCTCTGTAGGTCATTCAATTTTAGTGAAGTTACAGTAGATACTGTATATAGTAAGATTTTATCACTTAAGAACAGTAAAGCTCTAGACATATATGGTATCAACTCCATTTTAGTGAAGATGTCAGCACCATATGTGGCTGAACCTATATCATTTTTAATCAACAAATGTATCAACCTAGGCTATTTTCCTGAACTGTTGAAGGTTGGTAAAATCACACCTGTCTTCAAAAAAGGTGACAAATCTGATGTTAAAAATTATAGACCTGTTTCTGTCTTACCAATTGTCTCTAAAGTATTTGAGTGTATTCTTAATGATCAAATTATCAAATATTTTGAAAATGAAAATCTTTTCTCAAATTGTCAGTTTGGATTCCGCAAGGGTCGATGTACTAGTGATGCTGTTATTAACCTGGTGTATGACTGCTTATCAGGACTTAACAAGACAGAATCTACATGGTGTAAAATGTATGATTTTTCAAGAGCCTTTGACACTATCTCACATGTGACTCTAGCTGATAAATTGAGATTTTATGGTTTTAGTGATGAAGCTCTTAACTTAATTCAGTCATATCTATCTGGAAGACTGCAATGTGTTCACTTCAATGGTATGCAATCACAGTTTAAGTCTATCAAACATGGTGTACCACAGGGTTCTATATTGGGCCCTATTTTATTTATTATTTATATAAATGATTTGCCTAGTGTCTTGTCTGTCTATAATAACACATCTAAAGATTTCCTAAATTCGTATCTCTATGCAGATGATCTGGCTCTGACTGCTGTAACTGACTGTGACCTCAACACCTTAAATCTCTTAAAAGTTAGTGATGATATTGTTCTAGATTGGACTGCAGCTAATTCTCTATATGTTAATGACTCTAAAGTTACTGACTTGAAATTCACTTTTGATAGGAAACATCAGTACTTCTATAAGGATGCTAAATTTCTTGGCATCGTCCTCCAAGGAGGTTTAAATTGGTCATCTCATGTTGTATTAATCTCTAATAAGATTGCCAGAGGCATATTTGTGCTTCGCAGACTGCAAAAATATGTGGCTAGAGAGGTATTAATTTCTGCATACTATGCTTATGTTCATAGCCATTTAACTTATGGTACTCTACTTTGGGGTAGGCCTAATTGTAGTTCTGCACTTAACATCTTCAAATTACAGAAGAAGGCTTTAAGGATAATCTATGGTGCTGATTGGAAAGCCCACTGTAAACCTCTTTTCATCTCATCTGGTATTCTCAGCCTACCATCTATATATATTTTACAGTGTTTGTTATATGTTAAGAGTAATTCTGATAACTTTAAAACTTATTCTGATGTACATACCTTTGGCACCAGAAATTGCAATAACATTTTACAGGATCAATGCTTGTTTGCAACAACCAAACATAATTTTAGGTACATGTCAGTGAAAATGTTTAATTCTCTTCCGGTTGCTACTAGAAATTTAACTTTTAAACACTTTAAAGGCTTAGTACTGATGAAACTAAAACAAATCTGCTTCTACAAAAATGATGAATTTTTTGAGGTAGCCAAAAACTTTAAATAATCTTTCAGTACCTACTATTTGACATACACATTGCACTTTTTATTTATTTATTTATTGTTTTGTAGTGTTGTATTGATCCCAGTGGCGGTTTCTCCTATAGTGCTGCAGTGCTACAGCACACAGCTTGTTTTCTGCTCGTCGTATAATGTTATTTTCAAACGCATTATTATATTTTCTTTTACTTAGGTTTTGAACTTAGCGCGTCCACGCGAGAATCTCTTAGCTTTTATGCTGGAGAATGGAAGTCGCCAGTCGGTAATGTGAATATTATCTTTCCCGTATTCGTGAATGCAATTGGAAAACAGATCATCATTTGTGGGGTGTGACGTCATGCTTACGCTTGACCTTGTGACGTGTAAGCTGGTTTTAACGTGAAGAATGGGCTGCCGTTGATCTGCATTCACGAGATTTCTCCAAGTCTGACTGGAAGCGCTGTGATCTTGCTGACACAAAAGACACTTGCCGCGACATCTGTTGGAATATAGATGAATCTGTAGTTGTGGTTTTAGCCACTAGAAGCATTACGGTGTCTTCTGTTTAAACCACCGCCGTCTCGAGAATTACACTGCCTGTCCTATGCTTTATTTTAACATGGAGTTCAGAGTATTGTTAAATTGTCTAATTTATCCAGTAGAGGCGACACAGTTCACACCCAGATTGCAGCAATCACTAATCAAAATAAGCATTAAACAGACACAGATACTTGTGTTATTTGTTTAGAACGTAATATTATTCCAGTATATGACACTTACCTTGAAATGGAATTATGGAGCAATAATTAAAATAAATGTAAATGAATTAGACGCATTGATAGACTATATTATGAGCACCGCCGTCTCGAGGAGTAATACAGTTTAGAAGGCAGTGATTATGAGACGGCGGTGACAGCACTACATAATCAACAATGTCGTAGCAAAAAACAAGAAGCAGTCTGGGTGTGAAAGGTGCTGCCATCTGTAATGTCGCCGAGTACGCAAAATTAGCCGTATAGGACAGGCAGTGTATACACGATTAATACAGTTTAGAAGGCAGTGGTTTAAACACGTGCTTTCAGACGAGTGATTCAGTGCTAGCATAGCGTTTGGCTTGTGAATGTGGAAATATGAATTCGGTGGACAGCTTGCTAAGGACGCCTTTTTCTTCCAGGCAATTGGAGGAAAAAGTAGTAATAAAAAAACTGGGGAGGCCTACTCCAAATTTAAATATGACGCAGGTGGGTAGTGGTAAAAACAGGGCTCCTTACAGCAGGCGTTTTAAACCTGATATATATCAATCATATGATTGGCTTTGCGGGTGCCAAGTAAGGAACTTACTGTTTTGTTTCCCCTGCCTCCTGTTCGGGAATACTGGTGCGCCGGCATGGTCTGCAACGGGTGTAAAGGATCTTGGTCACCTTAAAGCGTTGAGCAAAAATCACAACGACAACAAGACTCACATCCATAATGTGTTGAATTTAGCTGCAATTGGAAGTGTAAATATTGCAACACAATTAAGCTAGTGTTGCCACTCATGATGCCATACGATCACACAATGACCAAGTGGAAAAGAACAGATATATCCTTTCAAGAATTATTGACTGTATCAAGTTCTGTGGTACATTTGAACTCGCGTTACGGGGACATGATGAGACTGAAATGTCTGACAGTCCGGGCATTTTCTTGGGACTTGTTGACTTTATGAGCAGTTTAGATAGTGCTGTGAAAGAGCACATGGAATCAAATCGGGTTTTCAAGGGAACCTCCAAAACAATTCAAAACGAACTACTGGATTCCATGTTACAAGTGTGTCGTGAGAAGATAATAGAAGAAATGAGGAATGCTGAGTTCGTTGCCATCTTGGCGGATGAAAGCACAGATGTTTCGGACCAAACACAATTGGTTATCGTGTTTCGATATGAAATAAATGGTGTTCCTTGTGAAAGATTTTGGGGGTTTTTCAATCCAGAAGGGCAGGATGCTGAAGCAATATCAGAGTGCATTTTAGGCGTAATTGGTGAAATTTTCAAAGATAATCCTAATAAAATTATTGCACAAACATATGATGGGGCCTCCGTAATGAGTGGTGAAACTGGTGGGGTTCAGGCAAAAATAAAAAGCCGTTTCCCCAATGCCCATTACATACACTGCTATGCCCATCAGTTGAATTTAGTGATGCAAAAAGCTGCATCACAAAATGCCGCAGCCAGAATATTCTTCTGTAACTTGTCAGGGTTTCCAACCTTCTTTTCAAGGTCACCACAACGACAGTCCAAATTAAACGAAGTGGTTTCTCAAAGGATTCCTGGTGGTTCTTCAACTAGATGGAACTTTAAATCCAGAACGGTAAATGTGGTATATGAAAATAAAGACAGCCTGTTAGAGTGTTTCTTGGAATTGGGGAAGTCATCATCATCATCTACCAAGACTGTTCTGGAAGCTTCGGGACTCCGCCTTTTCTTAGAAAATGAAGAATTTATTTTCTGGCTCACATTCTTCCATAAAATAATGCCTCACGTAGATGTATTGTATAATGTGTTGCAAGCAAGGTTGACTGATGCCGTCCAAACAACAAAATGTGTGACACATTTTATCGAGGCAATTAGTGGGATAAGGGAATCCACAGATAACGCTGACAGTGAAGTTCCATCTGGCAATAAACGAAGGAAGCAGTCACATAGAAATGCCGATGCCAAGGAAGTGTGTGATCGAATCCTTCAAGAAGCTCGTCATCGCTTTCAATCTTTGGATCATCTAGAAGCAGCAAAACTGGTAGATTCTTTATACTTTCCAGAATTTTCGAAACACTTCCCAGAAAAAGTACTCGACTCTGCTGTACAATCTTACAATATGCTGGAGAAGAGCAGATTGAGAACAGAACTGAGTGTCTTGTATGAAAGAAATGATTACAGGAAAATTGATGGAGCTGTTCCACTACTCGAGCTTATGTTTAAAAACAATTTGGTAGGAACATTCTCCGAAATAACAAAGCTTCTCAGGATTATAGTCACCACTCCTATGACCACAGCAGAACCAGAAAGATGCTTTTCTACCCTGAAGAGGATAAAGACATTCCTAAGGAATACCATGTCACAAGAACGACTTACAGCTCTTGCAATGCTTTCCATAGAGAAAAAGATGGTTGCAAACATGGATGGATTCAACACAAAAGTCATCGATAACTTCTGTAGTAAGAAGGAACGTCGCATGGACTTCACTCTGAGACAGTAATTATGTAAGTAAGCCTACTGCTCATTTATTAAATATTTTAAGTTTGCTGTATGAAATGGTATTTGCAGCACACACTCGTTTTGAGCCACGAGCCGCTACTGATTGATCCTGTATTTCTTTGTATTTCTTTGTAACTTATTTCTTTGTATCTCTTTATATTTCAATGTATGTATTTCTAATATTATTCTTGTACCCTTGTACTATAATAGTTTGTTATATTGTTGTTATATTGTATCCTATACCGCAGAACTGCGGTCAAAATGGATTAAATAAATATGAAATATGAAAATATGAAATATGAAATATAACTCTATGCAAACAGAATACACATATAACCGAGTGTGAAAATTTGAGTTTCCCATGCATAATTTCAAAGTTCTTGCACTTGATTTAGTCAGATTTTGAATCTCCCACATTTATTTTTATGATATTGTGCATAGAGAATATTACTTGCCTTCTCTGGAAGGCAATATAACATGCAAGAAATTCAAATCTTGTACCAGGTTAATCCTAATATAAGGATAATCTGAGTTTTGGGATCATTTGTGCATGTCACAGTCCAAATTAATATGGAAAATCGTGAGTTTCGTGTATGCATGAAAAACCAAAATTGTAAAAATTGTGAAAATGCAATATTATAGATGTTGAGACATTTGTTAAAACAAGAAAAAAGGAGTAGAATGCTCACGTGGACAGAGCTGATGATACAAGGCCACTGCCTTCTTTATTTCTTACAAGCCATGCTGCTTGAAATCTGGCAACACAGGAGGTAGTCCTACCTGTGGCGGTCGGTGGGGAGCATTTGAATACGTTTTTAATGCAGATAATTTTATTTATCACAAATACTGAATTTATTTAAGCCAAATCAGTAGGCCTATATTACACAGCCTATACTTGTGATCTGCATAATAACGTAACGTGCGGTGATTCCCACACATCTGAAGGAATTCGTAGTTTTCAGTGTCTCATTGTATGTTACAATGTTGCGTTTTTTCTTATTTTATTGGTAATAATCTCACTTATCCTGTTAGGCCTACGAGCTCTGTTATTTGACCCACAACAGAGTCGACTTTTATTAACCTGCTACACTTCTCTGGGTCATTTTGTACCACCACTGAACTAGTTGTCTCAGGTTTAATATAACCTAGAACACTGATATCTATCATCTTGTCACATGCACTTTGTGGAAGAATATGCCCATGACTGTCACTGAAAAGAATAACTTTGCCTGATTCCTTGGGAGCACTCGGCTTTCCGTTTTTTGCTGTCTAAAAATCATCCATTCGTTCATCCTTGGCTCCAGTGGTGAACTGTGTTGATTCGCCAGCACTTTTGAGGTTAAGGTTTGAATCCCATTCATTGGCTTCACCAGACTGTAGGAAAACGCTGAATCGGTTTTCTAGTAGTAATATTGGGAGAATAGGAGATTGCATATACTACAATTTGGCGTCTACCACATTGAGATGAATTAGGCCTACTGTTAGCAGCTTGATAAAAGTTCATACCAGTAAAAGTGACTATTTCTCTTCAATTCTCCTTTAATACCATCCAATTCTTCCTGAAGGACACTAATATCATACCGTACCTCTCTCTTGTATTCGTTTGTAGATGGTAAAAGCTGATGAACATGAAAATATTCTATGAATAACTGTTCTCTGGTGTAGGGCCTACTCAATTAGAGGTGACGGTGTATATAAATATCTCATTTTGTACACGGTTTTTACCTTCTCTATGCTCTCCAGTTTCTCTTCAGGTGTGTCCAGATGTTCTTTAAACCATATGCGATGATGACTGGGATTACTTTAAGCTGAAATATGCTTAATTTGCGATGATTCTGATAGAGTTCATTTCTTTATTTACGGCATGTTGATAGCCGATAGGACTACCGATGCGATTTTTCCAGATTTAACAGCATGGCTTGTAAAAAATAAAGAAGGCAGTGTACAAGGCTCATCAAAGCAGTGAAGAATCTACAACCTGCAGGGAAAAGGGGAGTGGGCATACCTCTTCAGAGATGGATAGAGGCGTTTTAATTACCGACTTAATGTGTGGAAATCAACAGGCATGTGCCTATAAGAAAGAAGAAGAAGAAGAAGTAAAAATATGAAGAGAATCAATGGCATTGGTCTGGTTGCATCAGAGAAACCCACATGCCTAATGAAGGTTAATATTACATTTTTTGCAAGCATTGAACAACAACAGTATTTCAATTATAAAATAAAATAAACTTACCCTTCTACATATCCACAAGATGTAAGAGCAACTCTGTAGCGATCACCAGCTACAGGAAAAGTGGGAACTTCATATTGAGATCCGAATGGGGTAACAATCACAATGATGATCAAGAGGACTAGAAACAGTGCGCTGCCACCTGTAGAAGAAATATTTACAGTTCTTAAATAAATGTAATTTGTAAGCATACTCTATATTACACTTAGGATTTTTGCTATACAATGGAGAATATCCTAGGCCCAGGAAGGGATATGAGCGTGGAAAAAATGACCCCACTTTAAGTAGGATATATATTTATGACTAATTCACATGAAAATGGGGACTGGGTAAAATTGCATAACAGCGAGCTTCAGTGGCTTATTATTAGTGACAGTGAAAGTTACAAGCCATAACTAGATGTTTTCTTCTACTTCAGAGGATAGAGGGTAAAATATTGAACATTGATAATGAAAATTAACGTTAAAAAATAACATATATTTATTGTGTATGTTGGCTGTCTCAGGTGCTTGTATGTTACATGGTATTTAAGAGGCTGGTATCATTAAATGTTTAAATCTTAGCAATAATTCAATATTCTTAAAAATAATCCTTAAGAAAAAATATTTTTTTTTTAAAGAAGACTTTGGTTTTAAGTATGGTGGACACACTGATTCAAATCCCAGACGACACAAGTGTTCAAAAGTTGGTCCCACGGTATGGCAAATGTCTCAATTCCGGTGGCGAATATGTTGAAAAATAGCTGAACACTCTGCTGCAATAAATATTTTTTCGGAATTATGTTATGTTTTGTTTCTGTAAACGGCCCAAGGGAAACTTACTTTGTAGACAGCCGTCATAGCATCCAACTTCACATAATTATTGTAAGTAAAAATTTAACAAAATTAGCACATATGTTTCAATAGGTTCCTCATCATCATCAGCTGAGATCAATTTACAAGTTTGTTTCTCTGTCATCAACTTACAATATTAATAAACTACATTTTTCCCAATGAGGGTGGTATTATATCTTATTATCAACTCAAAAGTTTGTTGCTATGTCCATCAGATGTCCTCCAGGTTGTATGAATAAAACATTTATTCTAATTTGGTAAGTTTTTACTTACAATAATGAAGTGAAGTTGAATTCCTTAAAGTTTAATGTATAATATTGAAACTTCTTTATTAGTTTAATCAAATAATAGTAATTTTCCCACACATTTAATGTCACTTCATTATAACATATTATTCAGAACTAAATGGGTACTACAAATTTAATGCAAGGAGCTGAAACGCTTACTGTTAAGTTCTATATGGTATACTCATATGCCTGACAAAATAGTGCACGGGTTTTCTTCTCTGAACAACTCTGAGCATGAGGTGGGAGCAATATGCCCAAGGTCGGGAATCTAATGCTAAAGCTTCCTGAAGTAATAAACATTTTGTGACTAATATAATCAAAGAGGGGGAAATGAAGCAGGGGTGGGTCAGATTTCAGATCTCCCGAAAATACTGCACAGTTAAAAAGAGCAAATGAAATATATATGATTTTCAAAAATGTGTTTTACTCTGAACAATATTTGAACTGCACAATATGTCAGAATATCCACCACTAGTGTAAGGATGGGACTAGGACCTCCATGAACCTCATTTTGGGGCTAGGACCTCCTTAAACCTCATTGTCAGAACAGGTACCTCCATAAACCTCATTGTCAGGCAGCATACTGCTTGGGGCTCGCCGCGGGAGAT
Source organism: Ectobius pallidus (assembly GCA_964059195.1). Classification (NCBI taxonomy): domain Eukaryota; kingdom Metazoa; phylum Arthropoda; class Insecta; order Blattodea; family Ectobiidae; genus Ectobius; species Ectobius pallidus. Next base: position 44,778,134 of record CAXKWD010000008.1, read on the forward strand.
ATGTGACCGTGACTTGAGTTGTTTGCTCAAGGTTTTGGAGTCTGTGTGAATCTGAGACATGTTGGGATGCGGTTATGATAATTACATGTGCAGGTGTTATTTAAATTGACGTGCATCGATGAAGCCCGGTTATAATAATTTAGAGCGTGGTACGTGCGAAGTATGAACACTTCGGAATGCGGTTTTTGAGTTGGCAGGTGGCTGTGTTTGAAGGGCTGTGTAATAAATTAGGGTTCTGGTTCGTGTGTGTATGTAGATCGCATCGGAATGCTGACTTTATGAATCGGCGTATTCCTGGAAAAAAGAATAAGTGAAGGAATGTGGATTATAAGGAGCAGCACATGGTGTCAGGCAGCATGCGGCGTGCGTCGCGCAGTGGGCAATATGTGACCTGAGTGGTTTGTTCAAGGTTTTGTAGTGTCGGAGTATATATTATGTAAATTAAAAAAGCAGTTGAACCATATATTGCTTTTTCATTCCTGAGTCCTTGACAGTATCCTTAACATACGAGTGGGTTCATTATAGGTAGTATTGGGGAATGGGAGTTTTTGGGAAAATAAAACATTTCCTTTTCTTCCCAAAATAAAACACCATTATTTAATTGGATAATATATTATATTTAAGTATATACCTTGGCAATACCATTCAATGAACTATGTCTTTTATATAAAATTTGATTTTTTCTCGGCGAATAATATATAAAAGTTCTTCACAGGCTGACAGCCGAGTTAAGGGTTTAATAAACTCCGAGCTTTCGGACTCCATATATCTGAGTCCTTCGTCTGGGAAAGTGGTGAGATGGCGGAAGGGGCCGGTATATATACGCCGGAGCAGTTAGTGGGTTCCAGCCAATGGCAGCGTCAGTATAACTCTCTTGAAAAATTCGCCTGGTCGAAAAAGACCGTCGTCACGGAGAACACAGGTTATGTGGGTCTCTTCTTTAACCCTGAAATTGTTGGAACCTCACTTTACAGCAGAGATCGTCCGACTTTTCAAGCACACGCTCACCTCTACATTTTATGTCTACAGAGATACCTTTTATGAGCAGACGGATGGCGTGGCAATGGGCTCACCCTTGTCACCTGTTATTGCAAATTTTCACATGGAGGAGTTCGAGCATTTGGCCCTCAGAACGACCGTTTTCCAGCCATCACATTTTTTCCGCTATGTAGATGATACATTTGTTGTGTGGCCGCATGGAAGGGACAAATTACAGGATTTTCTCACCCACCTCAATGGGATACATTCAAAGATCCGTTTCACCATGGAACAGAACGGCTGCCTTCCATTTTTGGACATATGCATATTAAAAAAACAGGATGGTACACTAGGACACAAAGTGTACAGGAAGCCAACTCACACTGATTTGTACTTAAATGGTCAGAGTTTCCACCACCCATCCCAGAAACGTTCTGTCATTTCAACTTTGGTACATCGAGCCGTTGCTATTTCCGACACTCAGAGTCTACCCACAGAAATATCTCATCTGGAAACCACATTCCTCCAAAATTCATACAGCAGCAGAGAATTTAGATTGGCCCTGAAAAGGACCGATAAAATGGAAGGACAGAAAAGAGCTGACCCAGATGGTAATCAACGACTCAATAGAGCTTTCATCCCTTTCTGCGGACCTCTCTCCTATCAGATCGGGAGGATTCTACGTAGACACAAAATCCTAACGGTGTCGCTTCCACCACCAAAAATAAAAGACCACCTTAGATCAGTGAAAGACAACCTAGGCCTGAAGTCTTCTGGAGTCTACAGCATTCCTTGTGAGTGCGGGATGGAATATATTGGCCAGACTGGACGCACCGTGGCAGACAGATGTAAGGAACATCATAGGTGTACCAGACTATTATATCCGGACAAGTCTGCTGTAGCACAACATAGCATCGAGCATAATCACAGAATGCTCTACGACCAGACCAAGATCCTGGACAAGACGAATGGATATATGGACCGGCTGGTTAAAGAGGCCATTGAAATCAGTCTCAGTAACAACATCATAAACAGAGACAAAGGTCTCCCTCTAAGCGAGGCTTGGAAACCTGCCCTCAACATTTTAAAGAAGAGACCCACATAACCTGTGTTCTCCGTGACGTCCGTCTTTTTCGACCAGAGAGAGAGATTCAGAGTAAATTCCCTGGTAGGGATATCCACCTGTCGAGGCCGCCTCGCGATTTCGCATAGCCCATGTGACACGGAGATTAAGGATGGGCGTTTTGGGTGGGGTAGGAACCGTTCGGTGGATCCAGCACCACCTAGGCCTCCCCGCCCTCTAGGTCGGGAGCATCGCCGTAGTAACGCCACCGACACCAGTCATGGCAGGGATCGTTGGACTATGCCTCCCCCTACTATGGTACCGGTCACGCACACACGACGACCCCCCTCCTCGTACCCTGAGTACGGGAACCACTACCACGTCGAATCCGACACCAAACACGGTAAGACCTGGGCCCCGGTCGGGCGCCTCCGAAGAGAACGACCCCTAAGGGAACCCAGACCGGCTCAATACCGTCCCGACTAATGTTTCAGCAACAGTCGACTAGGCCAGCGCTCCGTCTGCAAAAACGGGGAGACACCACTTGTAGGTGGAGATGACCCTTTGACGGCTAGAGGCTAAGTGGCGGCGCACCCTGCCCGCCATAACATCGCTTAGCACGCCCATCCGAATCCTAGATGCCCCAGTACGCATCACCCTCACTGGTACTTCAGTCTACAAAGGGGGTCCCGCCTGTTACCTCGAAAACCGAGGATAGGGCTAAAGTACATCCCCTCCACCACCATGTCCCTGAAGTACGACACATGGCGCCCCTAACTGTCCGGGGAGGAGTATTCACGTAAACGCTTATTCCTCCTCCCCCCACACCATCACAGTGTGGGGCCCGCATTCGCAACTTACGGGACCCGCCCGATAGCCTAAGAGGAGGCGACTCTGTGCCATCCCAGAGCCCTGGTCACCGGTGCACCCAGCCACCGGGTCATCCCAGCACGGGCGTCTTTTTCGACCAGGCGAATTTTTCAAGAGAGTTATACTGACGCTGCCATTGGCTGGAACCCACTAACTGCTCCGGCGTATATATACTGGCCCCTTCCGCCATCTCACCACTTTCCCAGACGAAGGACTCAGAGATATGGAGTCCGAAAGCTCGGAGTTTATTAAACCCTTAACTCGGCTGTCAGCCTGTGAAGAACTTTTGTATATGTCTTTTATGTCTATCCAAGAATTTTGATTGGAAATCCTAACCATTTCACATAAGATTTATTTCCCTTCCTCTTTAAAATTTTTTCACCAAGTAAATAGAAGGATATTTAGTTTTTTTGTAGTTCTTCAGTATAAAAAGCGCCAGTAATTGTATTCCCCTGAAAGTCCTTCAACAGATAAGTTACAAGCTATGTTAGCTGTATTTTAGCAATCTTAAAGAGTTCAGTAGTCCATGATGGTAGGTAACTTTTAGTAAGCAGTGCTTTGTGTTTCGAAATACGTACACAGTCACCAACTTTGAATTTCGGTTTACGTTTTAACGTATTATTATAGTTGAATATTGTAGAATGCAAATTGTTATTAGTAACATTAATAGCTTTCACTTTAATTGTAGAAAGTTCCGTTCGATTGTATTGATGCACAAAATGTTGTATAGGCCTCACCAGCAATATTGGCATATGTCCTTGAGTGCGTAGCTAGCCAGCTTGCCTTCCGGGTTGACCAGGAATATTGGTGTATGCCCATGAGGGCGTAGCTAGCCCCTTCATAATGTTTTCTTTCATCACCGCGTGACACATACGCACATGGTGCTGGTTAAGCAAAACATTGGAGTACGTTACAGTGCATCTCGAGCAGTGTGTTTATACATATCCAATATCAAGTTGCATCATTCTTCCAGCTTCAGCCTGTGTGCCACACCGCTTCTAATGGAATCATGCCCGTCCTCTGATACTGCCATCACGCCCCCTCAGACCAAACCATGACCACGATAAAGTAAGTGACTCGCACCATAGCTGTCCATTAAAATTTCCATACGCCAAAAACCGTGGCGCAACCTGTAATACGTCAATCCATTTATAGGACCCTTGTGGGAAAAAATAAGTGAATAATTTAATTTTGAAAATTCTTATAAAACGTTCTGCTATACAAGTCTTCATTGTGCTATGTACGGCATAGTGGTTTATTCTATTGTTTTTCATTAGTGCCTGGAAGTCCTTGTTATAAAATTCTTTACCTTTATCAGTTTGAAAAATTGTTGGCATTACAGGAAGCTCTTGTAGAATAATCTTCATCTGACTCGTAGCTGCTGCTCTGACTTGTCCTTCAAAGGCTTTACCCATGCATATTTCGAAGGTACATCGATTACCACCAGTACGTATTTGAATCCTCTATTCTGCTTAGCATAAGACGTCATGTCCATTAAATCACTTTGAAACAAGTCATATAAACCTTTCGTGATAACATGTCTTCTGTCAAATGTTCTTCTAAGAGTTCACTCGCAATTGCATGTTTGCTCATGATGATATATATCCTTTTAATTTTAATTCCTCTAATATCTCTTTTATCTCGTTATCACGAGCGGTATTACCTGCTTGAGACGAAGCTACCTACAACTTATTCTATCTACCAATAAATTAGGACTCTTCCAGTACTTATAGTCAATCTTATGATTAATATGTGCATCCTTCCAGGGTGATATGAGGCAACCTTTTTCCGTCTTTGTTTGCTTACCCTTTTTCTTCCTTATACTTTGGACCAATAATAGTTTTAATTTTGCTGTGAAATGACGTCATAAGAGGTCCATCTTTTACATGTCCCGTTCTATGCACGTTTGTATAATCTAAAATAGCTTTATAGTTCCGTAAGTCGTCATTGTAAAGATTGGGTTTTATTGTAAATATTAATTCAAGCAGCCCACACGTCACATTGTATGATTTATCATTTACTGTTAGAATGTCCCCAGTTGGATTAAATTCTGATTCCACGTTTCCAAGCTTCAATAAGCCGTCTTCATATGTCGGGCCAAATACTCTATCAACTCCTTTCCTGTCATGTGATGGGCTCATATACTGACTGATGTAGTCATCGACTCCGCACTTCATCCACAGGTCCAGTTTTTTCAGGTCTGTATGGAGGGGTGGGCAGTCCAGCGTACGGTTCCTCATCTTCCTCCTCATCATCACAATTCTGATTTGTTTTATCTGTGTCAGTATCCTGCTTGGTAAATTTATTAGGTCGACCTCCTTTCTGTAAACTAATTAGGTCCTAGAGCGGAAATATCCTCTACTTGTGTTGGTAAGGCAAGAAGCTTTTGTCTTATCCTTTTGCTATGTTGGATGATGTCGCGCAAGACTTTCTTTTGATGAACGTTGAGCAACATCTCTATGTGGAGTGAAGAATGTGTTGACATATTACGTTAGACATTTGGACGGATACTCGTAGTTTCCGAGTTTCGTACGATTTATAATTGTCAGGAAGATCGGATGTGTTTCTTTAAGATGTTGGTCAGTTAAGTGAAAAGACGTTTATCTGTTGTAGTAAGCAAAATTGGAGTATCTTCTAAAATTAGTTCCTTGCCGTGTAAATGTATGGACACAATCTCGTAAGGAATGCTTGGATTATATATATGTATATATGTTTAAATGTCAAACAATTCACAGTTCACTGGGAAACTGAAATAATCATCTCCAGTGCTCAGGGTATAAACACTCGTGTCATTGTCTTGATGTTGGATGGACTGGATATAGTAGGAGTTCACTTGATAGATTGTATCAAAATTATTTATAATTTCTTCCAACTTTTGAGTTAGAATTTGAGTTTGGTGAACAAGACTTGAAATTTGTCCTTCTAGGGCCGTAAGAATATCGCTGTTAACACACGTATGACTTTGACTCTGAAGCTAAAATAAGTATGTTATTTTGATCATCCTTTCTCAAGATATTGCCATTGAGATAGATATTCAGTTTTGATAATAGATTTTTCTGAACGTCCTCCAATTATTTTAGAACATAACCTTCCGTCACAACGTCATATGCTTCCTCAGGATCCGCAACTCCAGTTATTCGCAGGATATAACGTTTGTGGTCCAGGAACAAAACTAAAACGCCGTTTAGTACGAGGAGATACGGGCATGAATAAGCTTGTTGAGGCTTCCAAACATCACGATATCGCGTACGCAAAGCACTCTGACAAATCATCGCGTCACATCGCTGATTTAAAACTTGCTAACAGGGCGTGGGGACGTGTAAAAGCGCCTCAGTTAAAGAAAAAGCAGCAGCCTTATTAATGACAAATTTAATTAAAGGGAAAGTAAAAATAGGAGCTGGGGTAAAAATAGGGGAAAGAAAGAAAAACGCCAAAAGTGAAAGCAAGACAAATTAGTCAAATAATGGTAACTAAAAGACAATTAAACGAAGTAAGAATCTTAAAAGAAAGAGTCTAAAAAATTCCTAAGAGAGGTGGTATTTTACAATTACTTCGAATATTTGCCGGGCTTTCGGCACCTGGTAGTTTAGCCGGTGGTAGTGCAGCTATTGCAAATGCTGTAAATATTGCAAAAAATCAAATGTCGTTACTAGAATCCGAACGTAATAATCAAACAATGCAAGCCATTGCACTAGGTATAAAAGGACGTGGAGCCATAGATCCGATTTTAAAAAACTGACAGTATATGGTGCCAATCAACTAGTTAAAGTTCTGGATAAAAAATTCGCAGGAAAAGGCTTATATTTACATCCATATTGAAAAGGTGCAGGCTTAAAAAATAAGCTAAAAAGGCCTTATCAATATCGACATACTTAAGTATTCGAAAACTTTAATATACCTAATTTTAGAGGTATATTCATGCGACATACTTTACCTAGAAAACCTTAGCCTAAAGAGAATATCATAGTAAATTTAGATAGTCATATGAACAGAGGAACACACTAGGTAGCAATTAAAAATGAATAAATAAATAATAAATAAATAAATTTATTCACCGTTGGTATTTACAAATACATGGTTTCGTCATCATTTCCTAAGATTAAGTCTAAACCTAGTTATAATACTGAGCAGAAAATACTACAAGACAAAATATAAGTTAATTATATATATGTTGCAGCTGTGAAAAGAAACTAAAATTAAGGTTGATATGCGTATTATTTCGATTCGTTTGGAAATTTACATCCTCCTACAGAAATTGTTAAGTATGTACGACGATCGAGCATAAGATATAATGCCAATTCATATCAAAATTTCGATATAGAAATCTGTAGTCCTTTGTGTTTAGCATTTTTGTTATAAACATTTTACCTGTCATTTCCTAGTTATTAAAGGCCTGTCCTGAAATACTGGAGAACAGTCTATAAAAGGTACATCATGGCATCATACGTATTTACGCTCACATGAGCATCGACAGTTTTATCACAGGATTATTATCCTACGATAGTTTGGATCCTGAATTGACCTATGAAATAGCATTACTTAATTTAAACACCTATCACGCAATACCTAATATTACCAATAAGAATAACAGTTTTGCCACAGAACTCAAGGACGAAAACGATCTCTGTTCTGATACTGCTATGAAAAGTATACACTTCAGATTCCTACAGGTACCGGTACTTATGAAGTTGATGATATTGAGGCTGCAATGTGTACAGAAATAGTAACGCAAATGCAAATGGTACAAAACAAGCCAACAGGACTTGGATGATTTTATTTAAAAACCAATGCTTTTACATTAAAGGTGGAATTAACAACGCCCGTGCCGATCACATTTCAAGTACCAAACTCGGTGGGTTCGGTTCTAGGATTTAATACTACCTTGCTTAGGAAAAGCAAAGGCAAGATTATTTTCATAATAACATGGTCCAATCGACGTATTCTTCTAATATATTTCCAGTACACGTTATAAGAGTCGAGTGCAATTTGGCAACGGGCTCATTGACGAATGGTAACTCGACTCATATTAACATGAATTCTTTCCTACAGTTGCATTTGACCTTAAGATATCTCTGGCTCCATAAAAATGATTATTATACCCCTAATATACGACATCAATCAACAGTATCACTATCAAGTTACTGGATCAGGAAGGGAATATAATCGATAATAGTGGTGAAGAGCTATCGGTTCGCCTACTTATCAAAGCTCTAAGTAATGGGACTTGATTTTAAGAAGTTCCACAAACAGTATTAAAGTAAACCCGAAACGAAACCCTTCAGTTCAACACAGTTAACACTGGTAATCAAATTCTTCCTCCAACTGTCAGGATATCGAGTTAATAGAAATGGGTCCGTTAGACGTCGATTAGGATACTGCCTTTTCGGAGACAGTTACGGAGCATGAATATCATCACTGCCTTCTTTATTTCTTACAAGCCATGCTGTTAAATCTGGAAACATCGCATCGGTAGTCCTATCGGCTATCAACATGCCGTAAATAAAGCAATGAACTCTATCAGAATCATCGCAAATTAAGCATATTTCAGCTTAAAGTAATCCCAGTCATCATCGCCTATGGTTTAGAGAACATCTGGACACACCTGAAGAGCAACTGGAGAGCATAGAGAAGGTAAAAACCGTGTACAAAATGAGATATTTATATACACCGTCACCTCTAATTGAGTACGCCAGAGAACCGTTTTTCGTGGAATATTTTCATATTCATCAGCTTTTACCATCTACAAACGAATACAAGAGAGAGGTACGGTATGATATTAGTGTCCTTCAGGAAGAATTGGATGGTATTAAAGAAGAAATGAAGAGAAATAGAGTCACTTTTACTGGTATGAACTTTTATCAAGCTGCTCACAGTAGGCCTAATTCAGCTCAATGTGGTAGACGCCAAATCGTAGTATATGCAATCTCCTATTCTCCCAATATTAGGGGAGAGTTGTCGAAGTTGGACCATTGCTTGTTTCCTAATGTGGACCACCATAACTTGCAATCTTTATCTGAGCATATAAGCAGAATTGGTATATTTGGTATATATTACATATTTGTATGCAATTTGTTTCCTAAGTTATTCTTTGTTTCTTATTTGAAGCACTTTATCAGTACAAAGCAGTTTGCTTCTAATTTACAAATTATAATTAATGGTTTTGTATAATAGGCTCTAACTAACTTACTTTAAATGCCATGTGTGCCTAATAAATTTGTTAAAATACAGGTTTTTAAAAATATTACAATTATTATTGTTTTACTCACAGTTTTACCAACTGTCCAACATAAGCAACCGTTTTCCTAACTCGGACCATTTGCAGACTTCTAAATTTTAAATTGTAGGCCTTGGAGATATATATCAACACAAAATATAATACTACCAGATGAAAGTGTATAAAATGTAGATTGTTGTACAATATATTTTGTATCAACAAAATACATAATAAAGGCGTGAGGTAACAAAATGTAAAATCGGTCCAACATAGGCAACCTTCCCCTACTACTAAAAAATCGATTCTGCGTTTTCCTACAGTTTGGTGAAGCCAATGAACGGGATTCAAACCGTAATCTCAAAAGTGCTGGCGAATCAACACAGTTCACCACTGGAGCCAAGGATGAACGAATGGATGATTTTTAGACAGAAAAAACGGAAAGCCGAGTCCTCCCAAGGAATCAGGCAAAGTTATTCTTTTCAGTGACAGTCATGGGCATATTCTTCCACAAAGTGCATGTGACAAGAAGATAGATATCAGTGTTCTAGGTTATATTAAACCTGAGACAACTAGTTCAGTGGTGGTACAAAATGACCCAGAGAAGTGTAGCAGCTTAATAAAAGTCGACTCTGTTGTGGGTCAAATAACAGAGCTCGTAGGCCTAACAGGATAAGTGAGATTATTACGAATAAAATAAGAAACAACGCGACATCGTAACGTACAATGAGACACTGAAAACTACGAATTCCTTCAGATGTGTGGGAATCACCGCACGTTACGTTATTATGCAGATCACAAGTATAGGCTGTGTAATATAGGCCTACTGATTTGGCTTAAATAAATTCAGTATTTGTGGTAAATAAAATTATCTCCATTAAAAACGTATTCAAATGCCTTCCACAGACCGCCACAGATAGGACTGCCTCCTGTGTTGCCAGATTTCAAGCAGCATGGCTTAATAATAATAATAATAATAATAATAATAATAATAATTTATTTGCTTGTAAGAAATAAAGAAAGCATTCATATGACTATTTTAGTCCCACTAATATTACCGCTATTAACGAAACTGATGAAATTCAAATTCAAAGTCAGGAGTCACACATAATTAGGGGTCCCAGACGTCCCGGTTTTTTAGTTTTTTCACACTTCTGTCCCGGTGTCCCGACAATTTCTCTTCGGGACGGGAAATGGCAAGGTTTTCATTACCATTATGATCACTACTACTGTTTCCTGTATTTAATTAGAAATCTTTCAGTAAAAAATCTACAGATTTTAAAAATAAAAAGCGAGAAACCGGCATTCAATAGAGCGAAGCAGCTGAAAGTTTTCCCATTTCTATTATCTGTGGCATGCAATGAGTTATCTTTGGTGGCATGGATACAGCATCTAGGAGGCACTGATCCTAACTCACGCCAGATCCTACCGATCCTACGCCGCGTCCACATGTTAGTTACCTTGCTCTGTGCTTGTAGACACCACGTGGTAATTGTGTTCTAATTTCGCTCTGCTCTGATGAATAAAACTACGTGTTTGCACTCTTTTAACTTTCCATATTGTGTACTTAGTTAACGCAAAATGCCCAAGAGAAAGTGTTGTTTTAATGATACATTAAAGGAAAAGTTTCCTTTCATAAAAGAGAGTGTTATTGGTAGTGCTGATGGATCGAAAGTGGAGTGTATAATGTGTCGAGCTGTGTTTTCCATTAGTCACGGGGGGAAGGCTGATATAGATGACCATGTGAAGACCAAGAAACATAAAACTGCGGCGTCTGCAAGGAGTTCAAGTGAAACACTGACGAACTTTTTTAGGAAGAAAAAACTGGGAGACAAAGAAAAGGAGCTAGCTGCACAAGAGGCTACTTTCGTTTATCATACTGCAAAACACAATGAGAGCTTTCAGTCAATGGACTGCACTTCTATACTTTTACAGAAATTCAGTGATAAGAAATTTACTTGCAAACAAACCAAATGCCAGGTTATTGCAGTGAAAGTCTTAGCCCCACAAGCGATTGATGACATGAAAGAAGATCTTAAACACACAAAGTTCTGTTCTTTAGGCATAGATTCTTCTAATCACATTGCTGTGAAAGTTGTACCTATTGTTGTAAGGTATTTTATGCCAGAGAAAGGCATTTGCACAGAAATTCTGGAAGTTTCGAGCCTTCCTGGCGAAACATCCGATCTTCTTGCAAACCATATTCTTAAAGTTGTTGAATAGTATGGCATTGCCGATAAAGTGATAGGTATATCAGCTGATAACACCAATACCAGCTTTGGAGGGCTGAAAATGAGAGGCAAAAACGTGTATTTTTTTCTAAACTAGAAGAAAGATTGAGAAGAAAGGTAATAGGAATAGGATGTGCTGCACACATAGTGCATAATGCTGTTCAAACTTCTGTTGATGTATTGCCCATCGATGTTCAAGCAATTTTATGAAAAGTATTCCAGTATTTCCACCATTTCACAGTTCGAGTAGAAGAACTCAAGACGTTCTGTGATTTTGTGGAAATCGAATATAAGAATGTGTTGGGCTATAGTAAGACAAGGTGGTTATCATGGGAACCAGCTTTAAACCGTTTCATTGAAATGTATGACGGGCTAAAGTCTTATTTCTTGAGTCAAAACAAATGTCCTAATGTCTTGCTCCAGTTTTTTAATAATCGAGTTTCTTTTGTCTTTCTCCTTTTCTTGAAAAGTCAGTTGAAGTTGTTTTCTCATTCAATACTGGAAATTAAATCCGAAGAAACCACTGCTTTTGAAGTAAAGAGTCAAATTGATCATCTTGTCATGAAACTTTCAATGCGTAAGGATGAAATGTTCCTAACAAGTGAAGTGAAAGCAGAATTGAAACAACTTGAAGAAGAGGATTTAATCACTTCAGATTCTTTCATGAACACAGTTTCCAATTTCTATGCTACTGCAATAGACTATATCAAAGAATGGTCCCTTGAACAATTCAGCGTATGCATGAAAATGGAATAGGTATCTCTACGTACCTCTTTGCCATGGGAGAAAATATCACAATGTGCAGAGGAAATTAAGGTTATGTTCCCAGGCATAGACTTGCAGGAAGAAAGTCTCTTTGATGATTATTGCCATGTAAAATTATATGCAACTGAAAATAAAGTGATGGAATGGAATAGGGCTAAATGTAAAGTGGCGGACAGATGGAAAGAAATGTTTGCTCATTTTAAGAAACAACACATTCATTATAGTGATATGGAGTCGCTCGTAAGTTTCTGTCTTACCCATCCTGGATCTAATGCTTCAGTAGAGCGAGTTTTTTCTCAGATGAATTCGTTGTGGACTAGTGAGAGGAACAGCCTTCATCTGGATACAGTGGATGCAATGTTGACTATTAAAATACACTACAAAAATGTGTCATGTTCTCCTTTTTTTGACATGATATCTTCAAATCATAAGTTATTGGATAAGATCCATTCTTCAGACAAATACTCTGCAGCAAAAAGCAATGAAAGTGAAGATGATGAAGCAACCCCATCCACGAGCCAACCGCTTTAAATGAAGACTGCAGGACAGACTTCATAATGATATGGCCTATGGTACCTCCTATATTTTATTAAATTTTATTAAACTTCAAAGAGAAGACAAATATGTAAGTTAATTATACGGTAAACGTCTTAATACAGTTATCATGAATACTACAAATTATTTGGAATACTGATGTAAATTTTTCTTTGTATTAGGGACTACTTCCTGAAAACATAATCCCATGCATAACACAGGGCACCGCCGAGTTTCCCAGTTTTTTCTTGTCAAGAATTGGGACCCCTACACACATACTAACTTCCCGGAGTAATGTTATATTAACCGGCGAAGTGACAAAAACTGATGGTACGGCATTTACTGGTAAACTGGCAATGAATGGTTTAGTCAATCCTTTTCATGAAATTCGACTCGAAGTCAATGGAGACAGAACACGAAATCCTGGGTATGCAAGTCTTAAGAAGGGACTGTGCTCTTATGATGGTCAGAAATGTAAGCAACTTCAAAATATGGGATTGTGTCGTAACTTACAAACGAACCTAGAGTATTAGATAATGGGAAATTTAACGTCAGTTATCCCTTAAGCCATGTATTGTGCTCGACCGAAGATTTTCATAAGAATGTATTAAACGCTCAAGTGAAACTTGTATTGAAGAGAGCAAGAAATGGTAAGAACATGACGGTGGATGAAAGTAAAGTTAAGCTGAAGGGAGTGATATGGAACATGCCCATACGGCACGGGAGTCTGTTCACATTTCATGTGAATAATTTTTCTTTATTTTGTGTGTATCATTGTGCGCCGTCTAAGTTGCACAATCTTCCATGTGTAATTCCACTAATGACGTAATGCTGGCTGCCGTGCACTATTTCTTGCGCGGTAACACACGGGTTGGGGGGAAAATTACTCTAGATTGTTCTAGTTTGTAGTGATCAATGTTCCCCACCCCCCTCTAGACCCTTCCATTAGCGGACTTATACATATTCAAGGGGCGGTGAAAAAGTAGTCTGCCTGCCTTCTTAAGCTCATTACTCTCGAGTACTCTCTCGCCTTGTCTACCAGTAGCATGCAGTCATCAGGTCAAGTTCAAGGTCTCAGTCTCTTCATGTGCACACCGCTCGCTACGGAAGAAGTTCTACATTGCAAAAATACTCGTAAAAGTGTTATTCTAACATTACAGTATTCTCTCGTCTTGACTACTAGTAACAGTAAGTTCAGTCTCGCTAAAAGGTGCACACCGCTCGCTAAGGAAGAACTTCTACATTGCACGAACTCTCTCTTCATGTACTATTGAATAATTAACTCTCATGTTAGTTATCTCGAAGAACTCTTATATTGTAGTCTTCTATAGTGCAAGATCTACAAGTCTACAAGTACGTCTTGTCTAAAGCATTTTATTGAAATGTGTAGTAATACTGTTAAGCGATACAGTCTGCCTTTTACAATAAAACATTCTGCTTAGCATTACTTGTGCACATCGGCACAGTATAAGTAACTATTTTTTGAATATTCTAAGTGATGAATATTGAACTCTGTACTCAAGCTTCCAACCTAAAGGAAGTTTCAAAGATCGCATTCACGTGGCTAGGCAGCCATTTTGTGTAAGCAATTTAGGTCAAAGGACAGTGGTGCTTATATTTCTTCATTCTACACTCAAGTGAACAGTATTAAGATTTTCATTTATTGCAAGTTAAAGGCAATTCTTGAATTAGAAACATTTGTGATCTTGAATTCAACTCGTATATGTGCAACGTGCTATACGAAGGACCATTCTCATACATTCCTTGTACCAAAGAGCTTTCTCTCAGAAGAAGAAGCCATCGTCGGAACTCTGGCTGTCATCGGAGATTTCCACTGCAAGAATACAGCTTTTCGCCCAGTGGGGAGCCGACATAGAAGCCTGGCCGCCGCCAGAGTTTTAGCTGCCCTCTTCATCGTCTGTGGATGGTTTGAGGGAGCCTACCTAGAGACATCCCCTGTCCGGTTGGAGACGGAACAGGAGTCTGGCAAGGTTTATACTCCAATTCGCAAGGGAAACAGCCATCGCCTGGTTCTCTTCTTCCTGCCCTCGACCAGGGTTGGAAGGCAAAGCTGCGTGTCGGATGTGGTCATCCGTCGATGCTGTCTGGCTTGGAAGTCGGCATCCAGCATGAAATTACTCAAGGGGAAGGAAACTCCATTCAAGCAAAAGATAAGTTCGCTAAGTTCCTTTCTTTCCCTTAAAACCCTCATTTGTATGTATGGTTAAGTTTACAAGAGGCACAGTCAAAGCCTCCTTGATGTTATCTATTATTAATTTCAAAGCTTCATTCATTTCAGTGAATCTTTTCTTAAATAAGTTATATAACACAAAGAGTCATTTATTTGTCTTGTTTCATGTTTTTACTGCTTTGAAGCTTATTACCAAGAGGGTAGATTTCATTTTTTACGTTTATCTCCCAGGGCGGAGATAAACCATTTTCATGCATTGTATCTCAAAAACTATTTCTTAAATAAACTCAGTGTTGAAAAATCATATGTACTTTTTGACAAATCCAGGCTATCCTGTCTTAAAGACGACCACACCAGACTTGCAGAAAATATTAACTGTTAGGGGCATATGGCGTATGGGACTTGGGACACTTGTTGACCCAGTACGAAGTCAGTTCTGCATACGCCAATTGTTAACAAAGTTTTTTGGTAAGCTCGCTATGCCTATTCTCTAACATGTTTTTTGGTGACCCCGACGTGATTTCAATTTATTATATCACTTATGTCAAGAGCAAAAAGTCATTTAACATATTTTTTGGTAACTCAAAGATATAATTTATGATAAATTTTTTCTGTTGTGCTACATTAGCTTCAGACAAGACCACTTTAGGGACAAGTGACCTGTGTGACGTCATAGCTTTATTTTGACACAATTCTAATATACTATCAATGTTTTCAGCTAATGGGTGTCTGAGTGATACATATTGTAATTGGTGTGCACGTATGCTTGGCCCGCAAGGAGAGAATACAAGAAGAATCTATCAGCGAGACTCAAGTATCAACAAGCCCATGAAGCTGGTAGTATTCATCAAAACAACCAAGCATTTCACTCACCAGTCAAGAAGACAAACTGTAAGTTATTTTGTATTAATGACCCCACATGTTCAGAGAAATTGCTAAAAGAGAGAAACTATTTTCTACTTACTAGTGTATCTTCTATATATGCACAATGTCAACTTCTGATAAATCAATGGAAGAACTAATAGCTGCTAGGGCTAATTATAAAGGGCGTGTAACGCAATTTAAAAACTTTTTAGCTAGTCTAGAGCCTAGTGCGGAGAACATAAGAGTTCTAAAATTAAGACTAAAAAGGCTCGAACAAATCCTGGATAAATATGAGGACATTCAGTTTGAACTCGAACAGCTCAACCCTGATCAAGCTAAGGATAGGGACGTGTTTGAACAAACTTATTTTCAAGCTGTGGTCGCTGCTACAGACTTTATTAAGCAAAGCGAGCGGCTTGAAGAAATAGATGCAGTGCTTTCTCCACAAGATGCTCCCCCGGAGCATTCTAGTGAACTCTTTAAGCCTATTTTGCCAAAATTTGAACTGCCTAAATTTTCTGGCAAGCAAGATGAGTGGGAAACCTTTCACGAACTTTTTTGTTCATTAGTGGACCAAAACAAAGCTTTGCCCCCAGTACAGAAACACCATTATCTAAGATTGTCATTATCTGGTCCCGCAGCTCAGTTACTAGAGTCTCTTCCAATAACGGGTGACAACTATTCAGTGGCGTGTTACCTATTAAAGGAAAGATATGACAATCCGCATCTGAACATACAGCGACATGTCCGAGCTCTCTTCGAACTTGAAGCTGTTAGAACAGAGAATGACGCTGCTCTAAGGAACTTATTAGACAATGCGCAACGACAGGTTAGAGCGTTGCAAGCGCTAAAGGAACCTGTGGAACATTGGGACACAGTTCTAATTTATCTCATAACCTCAAAGTTGGACCCTACTACTTTGCGAGAATGGGAAAAGGAAGTTATCTCAGAACATGCTTCTACTTTTAGCTCATTGTGTGCTTTTCTCAACAGTAAGTGCAAGATGCTATTCTCATTGCAAAATGGTCATGAACATAGGAGGCAGAGGGCACCTCCTGTTCAGTTTAACTCTTCTCGAGCATATAATGTAGTAGATGCTTACCAGTGTCCCCTATGCAAGCAAAGCCATACCCTATACCAGTGTGCCACGTTCAAGGACAAATCTGTGGAAGAACGTAGGACACATGTTCAAAAAAGTAAAAGGTGCTTTAACTGTTTGTCGTCAAGACATCATGTAAAAGCTTGTAAGTCAAGTCGTAACTGTTTACATTGCAATCAAAGACATCATACTTTATTGCATAGGCCTTCTCAAGATAAGTCGTCAGCTCAAACGGCTTATGTAGTAAAGAAGAGAAAACAGTTAGGCCAACAGAGAAGGAAAACTTCTGTTACAAAGAATCCTGCTTCCCACATCAAAACTGCATCTCAACCTAGTATTTCTAGTAATGGTGAGCAAGGAGGTCCAGAGCTTAAATCATAACACTACGACCATCCGAGGCTCTCATGTTTTTCTGTCTACTGCTGTAGTCCTGATCCAGGATTCCAAGGGGCAGTGGATACCAGCCAGATGCCTACTGGATTCTGCTGCCACTCATGATTTCATCAGTAAGGAGTTTGCTACTCAGCTGAACATTACACGGACTAAAACTGATGTCACTGTTACTGGCATAAACAAAAAGAGCACAGAGGCTCTGAGTTATGTCAAGATCAAATTAAAGGATTCTTATGGTGGCAAGTTTCGCTTTAATTTGAATTGCTTAGTCATAGATCACATAGGATCTAATATTCCTTCCAGTTCGTTTCCAGTGAGAGACTGGAAAATTCCCAAAACTCTCCAATTGGCAGACCCAGCATTTAACCAGAAAGCACCAGTGGATATATTGTTGGGAGCGGAGATGTTTTGGAAAGTGCTCATGAATCAAAGCCAGCAAATACAACCCGGAATTCTAGCAAGACGCACCAAGCTGGGTTGGATTTTGACTGGGAAATTTACTTCTTCAAAATCCTCTCAGAAAAAGCAACAATGCCATTTCACAGATTGTGTGCTACAAGACAAGGTGGACAAATTCTGGGAATTGGAACAAGTGACTTCATCACAAGTGCCACGCACCCCTAACTTTCTTCCTTTAGTGGAAACTAAACCTGCCGCCCTGAAAAGTCTTGTATTCTATAGTAACAGGTTTAGAAAAACACTGTGGTTCTTAAGTTTTAGCGAGCGCTTAGACTCTTAGTGTTTTATTTGTGCATCACTTGAACTATATAGTGATTTTTAACTCTTGTGCTTTACTCTGCAATTAGTCTCTGAACATATGGGTCATTATTTTTGTGCTTGAGTATTCTCTCCCAGAAAAGAACTGCTTCTCCCCATGTATGGAATGGGTTATGTTATTCATAAAGGTATGTGCATTTTTACTGTGAACCAACCCTTGCGTGTCGCCAGCATGTTCACATTTCATGTGAATAATTTTCTTTATTTTTTGTGTATCATTGTGCGCCGTCTAAGTTGCACAATCTTCCATGTGTAATTCCACTAATGACGTATTGCTGGCTGCCGTGCACTATTTCTTGCGCGGTAACACACGGGTTGGGGGGAAAATTACTCTAGATTGTTCTAGTATGTAGTGATCAATGTTCCCCACCCCCCTCTAGACCCTTCCATTAGCGGACTTATACATATTCAAGGGGCGGTGAAAAAGTAGTCTGCCTGCCTTCTTAAGCTCATTACTCTCGAGTACTCTCTCGCCTTGTCTACCAGTAGCATGCAGTCATCAGGTCAAGTTCAAGGTATCAGTCTCTTCATGTGCACACCGCTCGCTACGGAAGAAGTTCTACATTGCAAAAATACTCGTAAAAGTGTTATTCTAACATTACAGTATTCTCTCGTCTTGACTACTAGTAACAGTAAGTTCAGTCTCGCTAAAAGGTGCACACCGCTCGCTAAGGAAGAACTTCTACATTGCACGAACTCTCTCTTCATGTACTATTGAATAATTAACTCTCATGTTAGTTATCTCGAAGAACTCTTATATTGTAGTCTTCTATAGTGCAAGATCTACAAATCTACAAGTACGTCTTGTCTAAAGCATTTTATTGAAAAGTGTAGTAATACTGTTAAGCGATACAGTCTGCCTTTTACAATAAAACATTCTGCTTAGCATTACTTGTGCACATCGGCACAGTATAAGTAACTATTTTTTGAATATTCTAAGTGATGAATATTGAACTCTGTACTCAAGCTTCCAACCTAAAGGAAGTTTCCAAGATCGCATTCACGTGGCTAGGCAGCCATTTTGTGTAAGCAATTTAGGTCAAAGGACAGTGGTGCTTATATTTCTTCATTCTACACTCAAGTGAACAGTATTAAGATTTTCATTTATTGCAAGTTAAAGGCAATTCTTGAATTAGAAACATTTGTGATCTTGAATTCAACTCGTATATGTGCAACGTGCTATACGAAGGACCATTCTCATACATTCCTTGTACCAAAGAGCTTTCTCTCAGAAGAAGAAGCCATCGTCGGAACTCTGGCTGTCATCGGAGATTTCCACTGCAAGAATACAGCTTTTCGCCCAGTGGGGAGCCGACATAGAAGCCTGGCCGCCGCCAGAGTTTTAGCTGCCCTCTTCATCGTCTGTGGATGGTTTGAGGGAGCCTACCTAGAGACATCCCCTGTCCGGTTGGAGACGGAACAGGAGTCTGGCAAGGTTTATACTCCAATTCGCAAGGGAAACAGCCATCGCCTGGTTCTCTTCTTCCTGCCCTCGACCAGGGTTGGAAGGCAAAGCTGCGTGTCGGATGTGGTCATCCGTCGATGCTGTCTGGCTTGGAAGTCGGCATCCAGCATGAAATTACTCAAGGGGAAGGAAACTCCATTCAAGCAAAAGATAAGTTCGCTAAGTTCCTTTCTTTCCCTTAAAACCCTCATTTGTATGTATGGTTAAGTTTACAAGAGGCACAGTCAAAGCCTCCTTGATGTTATCTATTATTAATTTCTAAGTTTCATTCATTTCAGTGTATCTTTTCTTAAATAAGTTATATAACACAAAGAGTCATTTATTTGTCTTGTTTCATGTTTTTACTGCTTTGAAGCTTATTACCAAGAGGGTAGATTTCATTTTTTACGTTTATCTCCCAGGGCGGAGATAAACCACTTTCATGCATTGTATCTCAAAAACTATTTCTTAAATAAACTCAGTGTTGAAAAATCATATGTACTTTTTGACAAATCCAGGCTATCCTGTCTTAAAGACGACCACACCAGACTTGCAGAAAATATTAACTGTTAGGGGCATATGGCGTATGGGACTTGGGACACTTGTTGACCCAGTACGAAGTCAGTTCTGCATACGCCAATTGTTAACAAAGTTTTTTGGTAAGCTCGCTATGCCTATTCTCTAACAGAGTCGAAGACCCGATTTTTATTTACAAACAGAATTAAGTTATAACTATCAACATATTATGACTTGCGTTGTATACTTTTATTTCAGCCCCGGATTAAAGCGATTTATTGTATATTTCATGTATTAAAAATATTAATATAACGGATTATTTTTATCTGCGCATTCATCCGACAGTCATGGTGATTGAATGTTACCTCTCGATAGTCGATTCTCATGTATCGTGCGACTGGTCTGTACAGTAAAGGCGGGCATATTGAACGTTCAAAATTACGAGCAAATTGTGACGTTCTTTTCGGCAAAAGAAATAGAGATTATTATTGAATTGAAAATTCTGGTTTATTGAAAAATGACATGACTTGCGTTCTATACTCTTTTTTAAGGCATGGTTTAGACAGATTTCGTTAATTAAAAATATAAATATATCGGATTATTTTTCTGCTCATTCATACCAGAAGTCATGACGATTGAATTAGGTTAGGTTTGTTAGGTTAGGTTTGTTAGGTTGAGTTAGGTGTGTTATGTTAGGTTGGGTTAGGTTTGTTATGTTAGGTTGGGTTAGGTTTGTTATGTTAGGTTGGGCTAGGTTTGTTATGTTAGGTTGGGTTAGGTTTGTTATGTTAGGTTGGGTTAGGTTTGTTATGTTAGGTTGGGTTAGGTTTGTTATGTTAGGTTGGGTTAGGTTTGTTAGGTTGAGTTAGGTGTGTTATGTTAGGTTGGGTTTGTTATGTTAGGTTGGGTTAGGTTTGTTATGTTAGGTTGGGTTAGGTTTGTTATGTTAGGTTGGGTTAGGGTTGTTAGGTTGGGTTAGGTTTGTTAATGTAGGTTATATTATGTTAAGTTAGGCTTGTGTTAGGTTAGGTTTGTTACATTACATTTGTTAGATTAGGTTTCGTTAGGTTAGGTTTGTTTGCCCGTTTCATCCTAGTGGTACTATTTTTGCTAGTCATGACTGTAGGTTAAAGATAATTAGGTTAGTGGTGGCAGCCATGGACAACAAAGCGAGTCATTATATGCATTATTTCGTGTTTCCCTAGAGTCGAATCCGCTGTTGTCATTGTATCTGTGCTATATAATTCCATCCAGATGTCC
This sequence comes from Ectobius pallidus, assembly GCA_964059195.1. Classification (NCBI taxonomy): domain Eukaryota; kingdom Metazoa; phylum Arthropoda; class Insecta; order Blattodea; family Ectobiidae; genus Ectobius; species Ectobius pallidus. Next base: position 44,799,330 of record CAXKWD010000008.1, read on the forward strand.
CTCTTTTTTGCGTATAACACTTCCATGAGACTTTAATATACGGTGGTAGATGGTAGGTAGAGTTTTAGTTTTAAGACTCTAATATAAAAGGTTTCTGTTACCATATAAGTTAGAGGCAAAAGAGTGAACTTTTGGTGCTATGTAAATTGTGCGCATTCGCGGTATCATTTGCACGTGTATTGCTTCTCTCCGGCCTCTTAACCTCGTCTTTTAATGTTCATCCGTGCTATATAGTTCGGCAATCGTTTTAATGTAAATTCACAATTATTGCTTCTAAAAAGCTAATCCGGGGATTAAATTATTGAAGAAAACATTTGCTATTTTCCTATATAGTGATTTACTTAATTTTCTTTCTCAATAAAAATCGGGTCTTGTTCAACAGACCCGCCCATACTTCGAGTATCAGATCAAAAGAGAATGAAATTATAAAAATATGTAGAAAAGGATTCCGCTTTACCAATTACCTTCAGAGAATGGTAGATGTTCGTACATCCTAATGTTCCCGAGACATCGGAATTGATTTGGAATATTTCTACGGTCACGCAGCTACAGAAGCCAAGATATGTCATCTTCGGATTACAAACCGACCGAGAAAAAGTAGGTGGGGATCCATCGAAGTTCGATTTACATAAGATAACCAATGTGCAGTTATATCTACAAGACAAGAGGTATCCTTACCCATCCTTCGGTATCGATGAGAATAATCGATATACCATACTACATGATCGACACTGTGCATACCCAAACTCATATTATGGACACGCCTCTGGTCCGATGTTAAATAGAGAAGAGTTCGTGACAATGGCTCCACTTTTTGTCATCATCCAAGCAACAAGAGGAAATAAAAGCAGGGGCCGTAAATGTAAGAGCTGAAATCACTGCTTCGAAAAACTGACCTGCTAACACTAAGATCAACGGCCTCGCTATACATGACATAAAGCTGAACTATAAACCACTCTCAGGCATTGTCACAAACATTATATGAAGACGTCCGTTTGCGTGTTGGATGTTCAAGGATTCTGTACAGCGAATAATAAATTCACCGCGAAGGAGGTTGCCTGATGTGTTTCTTCCTCCTAATGATGTTGTTCGAAACGTCAAAGAAAAATAATTTCTTGAAAACGTGTTCCATGGACTGAAGTGGGATATTGGATTTGTACCTTACAACAAATTAAAGCCCATACTTCAAGAATGTGTGAAATATAATACGGAAGTGTATGTGAAAGAAAAGTCCAAAAAGATATTTTTGAAAGTGTCTTAAGCAGATACACATCAGACTTAGAATTGTATGGCTGTCCTAGCTGGGAGTCATTGAAGAACAATCTAGATGTAAAAAGCAATAAGTTGAAGTGTATGATTCATTGTGTTAATACTACAAAGTGTGCTTTAACCAATTTTAACATTTTACAGTTTTGTGGAATAAAAAAATAATGTGGCTTTGTATTAAATGCTTTTTATTATTACTTCCAATTGTCTTATACTTTATCAAGCTGCCATAGCCAGTCTCCTCACACATTTAAATTATTCGCATTTGTCAGTTCTTCATAAGTTAAAGTCAGATTATCTGTTTGAGTACACACTTCACTTGAAGTCCTCTTCTCCGTAACGGTCCCTTTACCGCTTGCCTTCATGTTTTTGACACTTTTTAAAAGTTTACATTGCTTATTACAATACCTCCAATCACTACATGCTCCCCATGATATGGCCTTATCACAGTATATCCAATGCCGAATTCCATCCCCGTCTCTGAATGAAACAGGACATTCATTGTAGTTCATGCGTCGATACTTCTCACTCATATGAAAACCTTCTTTCTCTATCGTATCATATTATATACACACAATCCCCTTCTTTCCCTCTTATATGTGAGCATGATAGGGTTGCTAGGGTTAATAATAACTGGACAAAAGCATATGTAATTATTTTTATTCTCACAACACATACACATAGACAATACACATGCAGGAAAATGGATACAGAGTTACTTGGTAGGCAGGACACAATACGTGCAAATAAATTTGATTTGATTTGATTTATTAAGTCCATCGGAACATATGCATGTTATGGGACACGTCAATATAATTACAAATACAAATATAAACTTACAGTTGAAGAAATATGTACAATATGAAAATTTCTTTACAGAGTATAAAATATAGATATTAGCAAATTATTGACTTATATTAATTTATAGCCTAAGTACCAGTTTTATAATTCAGATAAGTAAAATTATAAAAAATAAAAATACAAAAAATAAAAATACAAATACAAATACAAAGGTGCTGAGTTATCCTGTTGTTTAATTATTTATATTAATAGGTTATAAATACTGAATGATCTCTTCTAGTAATAAAAATTAATAAATAGGAATAGGATAAATACCTGTTAATGTAGTATTCAAATAGTAACTCATAATTACATGACAATGTAACATAATGAAGGTAAATAAATAAGTATAAAATTTAGAACAGGAAAAGTAGATGAAGGTTCCTCCAGCCTTAGCGAGCTCACTCCACCTACAAAACCCTAGCAACAGGGAACCAGAGTCAACCAAGCCGCTCTCCGAAAGATTGAGCCAGTCCTAACTGTTGCATGACCCTATTACCAGAATAATTCAACACCTGTCCTAGTTCTACAGTACATGGAGATTTTAATGATTAAGTCATTTTTCCATAAGTCATCACTACATGAGGCCATTTGGTCCATATCATGTTTCACACTGTCACTATATGAACTCGTGGGTTTATCCGGCCGCAAATCCTCTAGCAGGCTATCTGAAATCAAGATAAATAAAAAATTTTGAAAAATAAAACTGCTTATGAATGATTGTGGTCAAAGAATTCATCCATTGAATAAAAACAGTGGCTGTGAAGAAATTCACATACCTTTCTTTTAAATTTACATAGTGCAGGTATTTCTTTAATGGATTGGGGTAAACCATTGTATAATTTGAGTCCTGTATATGTGAAGCTTTTCTCAAATAAGCTAGTTTTATGTGGTATACTCGCTAAATCATTTTTATTTCTTGTATTATAGGAATGTACCTTTGAGTTTGTTTGGAATGAATAAAGATTAGTTTTTACAAATATAAGTGTCTCTAATATGTAGATACAGGGGAAGGGTAATATATGAAGATCTTTATATAATTGCCTGCAGCTGGCTGTGTTGTTTGCTTTCATCATTATTCTTATAGCTCTTTTTTGTAATTTAAATATAGCTTCATTGTTAGTTGAATTTCCCCAGAAGATTATTCCGTAAGTTAAGAGGGAGTGAAAGTAGGCATAATAGAGTGAGCGTACTGTGTTTAGGCTGGATACTTTCCTCACTGACCATAGGGCATAACAAATTTTACTCAAATTTTTCGAGAGGACATCAACATGCTTGAACCATTTAAGATTTTGATCAATCCATACCCCCAAGAATTTTGTTGAATCTACATAACTAATAGTTTTATCCTCATATGAGATGTTAGGAAATTCTGTATTCTTATTTTGTACATGCTGAAAGTTTATTGCAACTGTTTTCTCTTTGTTAACTATAAGTCTATTCCTTTCGAACCAGTTATGAAGTTTACTTATTGTTTCTGTCATATTAAGTCTAGCAATTTCATTGTTTTCACCTGTTAAAAGGATGCTGGTATCGTCTGCAAAAAGAGTTGTCTTTGTGTGATTTGACTGAATATCTAGATCATTAATGTAAATTAAAAACAATACCGGTCCAAGGATGGAACCTTGTGGAACCCCATACTTGATATACCTCTCACTTGACAGTACATTATTTATTATGTATCATCTTTGTGCACGATTTCTACAACTTGTTTGCGGTTTTCTAGATATGATTGGAACCATTTTAATGCTAATCCTCTTATTCCAAAAGTTTGAAGTTTGTTGAGTAAGATGTTATGATCTATTACATCGAATGCTTTTGATAAGTCTACAAATAGTCCTACACTAGTGTCGTTCCTATCAATGGCCTCATATACTTCTTGAAGGAAATCAATTATCGCAGTATTTGTGGATTTTCCCTGACAAAACCCGTGTTGTATATTAGTTAGGATATTATATTTCTTTATAAATGCTATAAGTCTTGCATACATAACCTTTTCTAAGATTTTTGAGAAACCTGAGAGTAGAGATACTGGTCTATAATTCTCTATTTCCTCTTTGGATCCCTTTTTATACAGTGGTTTCACTTTTGCAATTTTTAATTCATCTGGAAACTGACCACAGCTTAATGATAGATTTGCTATGTAACTTAATGGATGTACAATGTGTCTGTGGCAGTTTTTAATAACACTGTCCGAGACCTCATCTATTCCTGCTGATTTCTTATTCTTCAATCGCTTTATAATTGATATTTGAATAAAAACACTTTCTTAACGCAATTTATTTTACCTTAGTAAACTTCCGGACGGCCGTTTCGCAGGTGGTGTTCCTGCATCATCAGCAGAGTGCCAACTTGCCAGAGTTGGCACTCTGCTGATGATGCAGGAACACCACCTGCGAAACGGCCGTCCGGAAGTTTACTAAGGTAAAATAAATTGCGTTAAGAAAGTGTTTTTATTCAAATATTTGTACACAACGCTAAAGTCGGACTCAAGAATGAATTATAATTGATGTGATTTCATTCACTGTTACTGGGTTTAAATAGATAGTATTTCGCTGTTGTGGAATATTACTGCTGTCTGAGTCTTGTGTTTGGGCAGTGAAAGTGTTACTTATGAGGTTATGTGCTATGTCTGTATAATAACTGTTGAACAATTCTGCTATTTCGTTTGGATCTGATGATATAACACCGTTGTTATTGATTTTATGGTTTTTCTCCGTTTCCCTCCTTTCACCTATTTCATGATCATGATCATAAATCAAATATCAAAAAGGTAAAACAAGGTGTACCCCAAGGTTTGGTATTGGGGCCAATACTTTTCAATATATACATCAATAGTAAAAAAGAAATTATCACTAACAGCAGAATTTTACTTTATGCAGATGATTCAACACTGATAGTAGAAGAGGATAACAAAGAAAATCTAGAGATTAAAACATTCATAGACGTTAACAGGATTTATCAATGGCTACAAAGTAACTCACTATTCATCAATGCTAATAAACCAATGTGCATGATATTCACCAATAAACAAATAAATGGACAAATTAACCTAATGATAAATGGTGACAGGATTGAAGAAGTTCAAGTAAAATACCTAGGAATAACCATCGATTCAAAATTAAACTGGGGAGAACAAACCAATTCTATATGCAATAAATTAAACTCTGTTATATTTATACTCAAACTAATGTCTAGATATGCTGACACATCATTCCTTTTAACAATATCGCCTAGTTTATTCGAAAGTTATATTAGATATGGTATCACCGTTTGGGGTAATTCATCAGAATACAATAATGACAGAATAAGAAAACTGCAATTTGAATCATAGTACAAATAAAACAAACAGAATCATGCAGGGAACACTTTAGAAAATTAGGTATACTCACATACACATCAATCTATATCTACAAGACTATAATGAGTCTAATAAAGAAACAAGGAAATATTGTAACAAATAAAGACATACATTCACACAACACAAGACAAAAGAATGAATATAGAATAGAAACAAATAATCTGAAAAGCTTTGAGGAAGGTCCAAACTATGCAGGAATAGAACTATGTTCCAAGCTGCCTAACTCGCTTAGATTAATACAACAACAGAAATACTTTAAAAACAAGCTCAAGCGGTTCCTATTAGAGAAAGCATACTATACTATAAAAGAATACACTGATGAGTAGGCTAACATAGTTGAGTAGCATCATTATTTAGCAATAAGACAATCTCTATAGGAATAAGATAAGATAATTTGTGTAGTACTAAGATAAGTTAGGTAGCTATAAGATAAGTCATATAGCCATAAGATAAATTTTTCAGTTTAAATGTTAGTAAACTTAATAGAATTATTGTAGAATAGATTAGATTTAATTATTGACAAGTCCTATATCATGTAACAATGGAAATTATAACCAAATGAAAAATGGGATGCTAATAAACTAAACTAAACTACAAAATGGTTCAGATTTAATACATGGTTAATCTTTACCCATAAAACTTGGAATACTATAATCAGTAACATGTCAATTTACTTTTAATGTCTGACTCTTGTCGCAACTATCAACAATTTACTGGTCGATGTGGACCAATTCTACTTGAACGAAGTGGGCATTCCCAACATCTTGCATGCTCTATATACGAACTAGTTTTAGCGAGGGGGATATGCTTATTTATCCGCAGTTCTATTTTATGTACTTTTTTAAAATGCAAACCCAAGCCTTCATAGCATAATTTTCTGGTTCAGCACATATTATAGCAAAATGATTTATGACTTGTTCCACATCACTACATGTTACCAATGCAGTATTTTTTTGTTTTGAAATTCTTCATAGACGTTTCGCTTTGAACATTTTTGAATTTGCATTCCAAAAATAAGTTAAACTTGACGGTTTTAAAATGTTCTATGTCCTCTTTTAGTTTCTTTGTCATGTCATTGAAATAGTATTCCAAGTTAGGTTGAATATCTCCAACTGGAATATTATAAGCAACATATGTTTTTACTTTGGATTTAAACGCCGTTTGTAACAATAACATTTTCCTCCATTATCGCTCCATATGACCTGTGTATGAACCTGATGACTCGGCCCAGGCGTTGGGCCTGGTATGGGTCCATGTTGAATAATTTGCTGATGGCTAAGGCTTGATCCAGGTTGTGGGATTGGAGTATGTCCATGTTGATGACTTGCTCTGGGCTGAGGGCTTGAAGGTCTGCATTGTCCGTGTACAGGATGAGGAGAATCACACTGACAAGGCAAAGGCTGGGCGTTGACCTCTCATCCCACTGAATACTGGAAAGAAAAAAAATAACAAAAATCATTAAAAAAAAGGATTCAATAGTCTTTATTCTTTTCCCTAATAAAGTGACGTTTGCAGTAAGTTTAGCTTCTTACCTGATTATTCCTTCAGTGCTCTCGATGAACAAGTGCCAGCAATGTCCATATTGATACATATGTTGTATTACACAGGTCACAGTAATGGACTTCGACAGTATGTCGTCGTAAATTCCTCTGCGTAGTGTAAGTACGATTGCAATATATTACATATACATGTTATGTTTCCATGATTTTATCTTACATGTCTTCTTAGAATTGTGTTATATTTATATGATGCTGCACAGTGATCGCAACTAAATCTTTCCATGATGATAGTTTGTATCGACTGATTAATGTACAGACTTAGCACAGACCTATAACATGCCGTATGTATTTGAAACATTTGTAACTATGCATTAAATCTTAGCCATTGTGTATTGTGTATGTGCGTGTGTGTGAATATAAAAGCTTCAGGATGATCCTATTACATACAATATATATATATATATATATACGCCTCACACACCTGTTCGAAGTTAAAAACTGAAAAACGGCATTCCGAAATGTCCCAACTTCTCAAGAACCACACCCTAAGTTATTACTTCGGCCACACCCTAAGTTATTACTTCGGCTTGAAAGCATGACAACCTTGAACACACCTGCGCATGTGCTGCTCCTCATAATCCAAATTCCTTCACGTGTTATTAAAAACCAAGATCAGTAAACTATACAGGTTGCGTATTCCGGGATAGACCAATCGCAGCACTTTAGTGCGTGACGTCACCAGATTCCAAATCTCGCAATTCCCAGTTTTTACTCAGTCTAGAAAATCTTACACCGTGTGATTAAACTCGTAACCTTTAACTAACCAGTGGTTGGATTCCTGTGAAATTTGTACAGAAATAATCTACACACATCAGACCTACTGATGGTTAAAACAGAGCCTTAAAAAAGCGGAAACAAATGTTTTTATTTCATTTTATAAACATCACCCGTTACACAAAATTCATGGAGGGAGAAGCAAATTTCACTATGCGACAATTTTTTGTATTTTTGTGTCCAGAAAAAACTTCAAGCTAGAAAGTTTTAGTGAAATAATTGAATTTTAATACAAATGAAGTTTCAGCCCCATATATCGAATGGTTTACGAGTAATTGAGTGGTAATTATTCCGGGCGCTTCAGTTGTCGGAATGATGTGACGACCGTGAAATGTTCAGGAAGAAGCATATTTGACTATGCGACAATTTTGTTTATTTCTGTGACCAGAAAATGATTCAAGCATGTATGAATTTTATTATACATCAAGTACCACGTTTATATCTTGAATGGTTTACGAATAATAGAGTGGTAATTACTCCAGGCGCTAAAGCTATGGGAACGGTACAAGGTCTTTTTGTTCTATAAAATAGACCTACTAGTAATTACGTAAAAATCCTTAAATATTTTAGTCGTGGACTGAAGGGATTCCGTCCTTGAGGAACAGAATGAAGGGAACTCGGGTAATTATTATTAGGTTTTACGGAGGACCAGGTGATTACACCACTTAAGATTAAACAAGGAGACAATGGACTGTAGGTAGCTAGAACAGAGATTTAGATTTGAGGATTTGCAATGATATATTATCAGGAAGCCTGATTTCTGAATATAAGAATACAACACTTGATATAATAAGATATATGAAAATACAGTTACTATTCTCGGAGAATATCTATTCTCCCGCCCGATAGTGTATGTAACGCTAGACAAAGCCTGTTCACTGCACGTGGCTTCTAGGTTAAGAGACAATGGAAATACTTGTAAATGACACTAAAGTACAATATTATTTCCTGAATTTCACACGCAGGCTGCTTAAACAATACAAGAGCCGATTGGTGTGGAGTTGCAGATGAGTATTAATAATATAGAGCGAAAACTGGCCTAAAACAGTTGCAGCTGCAACGCATGCCTATACACCGTCACGTCTCGATCTTAACTGAACTGAACTGGCTGGCGTGGTAACGCTACCACGCTCACACCTGCAGGAAATGAGTAATTCAGCGCGGCAAATAATTGGCGGAGGCGCCAATTAACACAGAGGCAAATATAAACCATATAAACTTATAGACTCTTGATCTAACATGGACTCAATAATAATGGATATTAACTGGCTACTTGTTCCCATACTAAAAGATTGACCCTTTGAAACTAAATTAATTTGGAAGAATTCAACAGACGCCGGCCGTGAAAGCCTAAATACTTATAACTATAATTAATTATTTTTAATATATTATTAAATTATAAAAAGTGCCGACAATATAAGTTAATAATAGTAGCAACAAGTTTAATAAAATATAATTTAGCATGGTTAAATCCATGGGCCCTTTACTCCGTGATCTACCGAGAGCTGTGAATATTTATCTTCAATAATTTCGTTCAGAAGAAACGCCAAATATTGCCTTGCTGCAGACTAATTTCCATTCCTCATAAAAATACGCTTTCCAGTGCAATTAAAGAATTAATGTTCAATAATGATATTCTTCGGAGGTACCTTTTTATTTAGTCATCCCGACATAGCTGCGCATATAAAGCCAAACAAAGTTCTGTAGTCCTAAAAGCCCATTTAATATGATTAATAACAATTACAATAATAATAGTATAATATATTATTTACCCTTGGTAAATTCAGCAGTTCAGCTTTGAAATCCCTTTCGTAATCCTGCTACGTGAAGTGCAAGGAACAAACTCTACTTGTATCAGGATTCCAAGAATCATTTCTTCGGCAAGCAACAATCCATTGCTTGCGAACATCTTTGATTTTTGGAAAGACGTGGAACGAAATGTTACAGTCAAGCTTCTTGCAATCTGAGAAATTACTGTTACACACTGGAAATTACTGTTACACACTGGAAATTACTGTTACACACTGCCACAGCACATCTCTGGCCCGGCATAATGGTTCAGTTATTTGCACATTCTAAAGCACTTTCTAATTGTACTATTAAAAACAATATGTATTGGTAATCTCTATCCTAAAATACTACGGTCAAGCGGCCGAGATCAATAGGTACAAAAGCCTTGTCAGCGACACCATGCCCTCTACTGTCCTGCTCGAAGCGCCAAATCATTGAGACAGCTGAAACGCCCGGAATAATTACCACTCAATTACTCGTAAACCATTCGAGATATGGGGCTGGAACTTCATTTGTATTATAATTCAATTATTTCACTAAAACTTTCTACCTTGAAGTTTTTTCGGGACACAAAAATTGTCGCATAGTGAAATTTGCTTATCCCTCCATGAATTTTGTGTAACGGGTGATGTTTATATAATGAAATAAAAACATTTTTGTCCGCTTTTTTATAGCTCTGTTTTAACCATCAGTAGGGCTGATGTGTGTAGATTATTTCTGTATCAATTTCACAGGAATCTGACAAAGGGTTAATTAAAGGTAACGAGTTTAATCACGCGGTGTAAGATTTTCTAGACTGAGTAAAAACTGGGAATTGCGAGATTTGGAATCTGGTGACGTCACACACTCGCCTTCTCGCCGCAACCCCTTGTCCTATAAACTCGCCGGAATACGCTGCCTCTGTAGTTTACAAGCCTTGAGTAAAAACCGCATTCCGAATTGTTCATACATCTCACGGACCACACCCTAATTTATTACATCCGGGCTCCATCAAAGCACGCCAATTTAAATAACACCTGCACATGTAATTATCATAACAGCATTCCGGCACCTCTTATTCCCAGAAACTACAATACCTTGAACAAATCACTCAGGTCACATATCGCTCGTGGCGCGATGCATGCCGCATGCTTTTTGATACCATATGCTGCTCTTCATAATCCACATTCCTTCACGTGTTATTATTTTCCCAGGGATAGGCCACGTTATAAAATCAGCATTCCGATGCGATCTACCTACACGAACCACGCCCTAATTTATTACCCAACCATTCAAACACAGCCACCTTCCAACTCAAATACCGCATTCCGAAGTGTTCATACTTCTCATGAACCACGCCCCAATTTATTATAACAGGGCTTCATCAATGCACACCAATTTAAATAACACCTGCAATGTAATTTCAAGTCTTAATCCAACAAGTCTCAGATTACCACATATTCCAAAACCTTGAACAAACCACTCAGGTCCCGGTCACATATCGCCCGCGGCGAGTCCCACGCGGCATGCTGCCTTACATTGAGGTTTATGGAGGTACTTTTTCTGACTGAGGTTCATGGAGGTCCTGGCCCTACAATGAGGTTCATGGAGGTCCTAGCCCCAACCTTACACTACTTCAATCAGCTAAAAAATTAGTTCCTTTCATTCGACAAAAAATCGAATTATAACATTTTTTAAACCAATAGGCTTTAAATACAGGAGAACTAATGACAGCTAGAAATCTCTACTGGAAAAGGTTATGTTAACAGATACTTGTGATGTTCAGATCTATAATTTTATAATAATAATTATATCTTTCAATATAATGATATAATCGCAATAATAATTATGTCTCTCAAGGTAGACCCATCCTATTTTTTGTGGTTATATGCTTGTATTTATTTTGCCTTTCTAGTATTTTTAATTTTTTCTATGGTTAGCTTTATTAGGGTTAAATTTGCATTATTTGTATTAATACTATCTTATTCTATTAAGAGTGTGCTTTGTTTGCGCAGGACCTAGTAGACCAGACCTGCCTCATATTTTTGTGGTTATATGTTTGTATTGATTCTATCTTCAATTTGTTTAATGTTTAGCTTTATTTAGGTTAAATATAATTGCTTTTATTCGTATTATCTTATTATTTAAAAAGACCAGCTAAAATATGATGTTAATGCAGTATACATTTGTATCACAAAACATGTAAAGAAAACACTCTGCCATTTCCAGGTATAAAGCTTGTAATTTAAATGTTCAGAGACAGAAGGTGCATTGGTAAAGAAACATACGACTATTAGCACGAACCCCGAAAATAGACTAGGAACACTAACATTTTTGCTATGGTTCATTCTTCTACCTCTTCTGTGTAACCCTGAGTAGGCAACTATCGCAAATAATTTTGGAATGATTGCTCAAATAGAGGGAAGTGTTGTATTTCCCACATGCATATGCCTATTTAGTTTTGCAGTTCTTTTTATCTTTGAAGCAGCATTCACATCATTTCCTTTTCAATGTGGATGGTGGTTATTCGGCAAGTAATCTGCTGTGGGTTCTTCAGGTTTATATTTTGTCAGAATGACTTTAACATTACTGGAAAGCTTTGAACAAATATCAATTTTTTTATGTGTCAACCAGAAATGAGAAGTGGCATGGTTATGCATCTGGCAAAGAAATGTTGTAACATGCGATGGCTGATTAGTCGTTCTTGCAGCTAGGGAAATAAACAGATAAGACTTTCGCTGCAGTAAACAATCGAGTAAGGGATATCCTAATCAGGCAATTGCGTAGGTCCATTTCTTTGAAAATTGCAACATTTAAATCATGCTAGGGGTCTCTCAGGCCTTTAGCGACCAACAGATGGTTAAAAAAGTAACATAGGCCTAACAGCAGATATGCATATAAAGTAGGCCTACACGAGCCTAAATGATATTGATCAAATAAGCATTAAACATACTTTGTAAGAAATGAAACGATTTCAAATTATTATACCATTTAGAAATGAAAGAGAAACAGTTTTTAATCATAATATGCAATTCAAGCTTAACCATGAATAAGGGTCTATGCTACACTTGAGAAAACGTGCTCCAAAGCCAGTGTTGCTTTCTGAGTCGTGATGCCTAGTAATAATGAAACATAGACCTTTGCCCCATGAAAGTAATACTACTATTTTAACAAAACAAATATCTAAAGTATACAAGTTAACATTAAGACAGGAAAAGACAAAAACAACAACCCACATAATAATACTGACCACCAGTGGCATAGCTTGACATTATGTTCCGGGTAAACTATGTTTTGAAAATTAAATTTATAATGATTGTTTAAATGACAAACGAATTCTCAAGTATTAATTGAGTTTTAAATACTGGGAATGTTTGCACATGTATTCGATTTCATATAGGCCTATCTATATATATATACAGTGAGTCACAGAGAGATTGCACCCGCTTGCCGCGCGCCGTGATTCTCTTGTGATGACTCAACACTTCCTGCGTCGCGGCCAGCTGTGTCCCCGCAGATAAGTAAACAATTCCTGCATAGCTTGCAGTTGAGCATTGTTCTTAGGTTGTACAGACGTGAAAGTGTTATTCTGTAGTTTGTCACAACTAAAAGAAAACATTAGGATAGAGATAAACTCAATAACGGAAGAATAATCAATGCGTATTAATCGGAATTTCCTTTCACGTTGCCAAAAATGTGTGGATGTAGGAGGACACTTCCAGCATCTCCTGTAATAAGGTAGGTGCCTGTTTTCGTTATTTTCAAACTTATTTCATTTATTTTCATTGTCACGCATGGACAAGTCAGACAACTGCCGGGCAGTTCCTTTACCGCATACCGGGGATAAGAGCGTCATCTGGGGGGAACCCAACACGCGGTGCGGCGGATCCAATCTGACTGAGACTTACTGTATAAGAGGCTTTCTTCTGACTGACTGACAGGGAATCAACGTAGAGCCTAAACTGTAATATGTAGACACTTCGAATTTTGACAATACCTTCGTTTCATATTGTAGGTGCTCACTAAGAAAAGATTTTGAAAAGTTTTGATTTTAAATGCCAAAAATCAAATGTTTTTGAGAATACTAAATCCCTTTTTACAGAGAATTATCAAATCCAAATCACAGTTCACGTGAGAACAATGTATTGTTGGCAATCTTTACATAAGGCTTTGGAAATAAATGAAACAAGACTTTGAAAATTATACAAGGTATTAAAATTTATATTTGAGTAAATTATGTATCTCAAAATTTTGTAGATTATGTAAAATAATCAGTAAATTCAACCTTTTAATCGAATTGTTCAAATTAATAAATATGTTCTTTACAGCTTACAAGTTTCGCGGGCAAAGCATTAATGGAAAAAGATGGAATGATTTGGACAAAAAACACTATGCGGGGTCTAAACTGAGGTCTTTTTTTTTCCTGGGTGGTGCACTTTGATCGTGAAATGCACCTCGAAACCAGGTTTTTACTTTTTTAAAATTATTAATTGTTATAATAAATTTGCTAATGCATGATTTGGGTAAGTTTCAAGAATCTATGGTTCATTCTAGTAGTTTCATTTGCAATTTGTATGCCCATATGGTAGCATAAGATTTGTTTATTTATATTTTTAACGTTAAACAATATAATTAAGAGTAACATTTCGAAAGTCCTCCAATTTATGTAAAAACGATGTCAGTGTTAATAAATATAATGTTTTAATTATTTTTCTGTTAAATAAATGATTGAAACACAATATCTAGCAGTTGAGAGTAAGTAATCGCGGGCGCAGCTGCGGACACCTGCTAGTAACTATATAAAGCATTACTACCATTATTATTATTATTATTATTATTATTATTATTATTTACATTTCATATTCCTTCATCACTCCATCCGTTTCCCTGCCAAATACCAAATAAAATATTTATGGTTGTAACTATTAGTTAAGAAATTAAATTTTCTGTACTAAGATGTTTGAAATGTTTGGTTATTTTGATGAAAGACAATGACAAGCTCAGGAGTTGGTAATTTACTTTAGTTTCACACTTTTTTTCATAAGACAGGATCGAAAACGAGGTTTTAAGTAGGTGATCAACTGTATATCGCTGGAATTGTCCACGCAACACTGAAAAATAATCAACACAGTTTAGGTCAGAAATGAGAATGTAATGTTTATGTTACCCCGGTTTCAAGCGAGCAGGTATCTGAGGAATGAGACTACAACCCCGATAAAACATTCTAGTCTCTGCAGTGGTGCCATATGTTGCTCTTGCGCAAGAAATTTGCCTGCCTTCTCTCAACAATGTAGGATAACATTTAGTGGAAAAAGTCATATAACTCGCACTTGAATGACCACTAACTTGGCTGACCACTATCCAGTCTCAACTCGCCTCCGCTGCCGCATCATGAGATTTCGAAACTATCTAAGCATGTGGAAACACAACTGATACATAATAACAGTAGAAGTAGGGTATGCAGCGGCGAAAAATATTTTAATGATACTTCTAATGAGTTTATAATGATTGACGATGCTTTTATTTATTGCTTTATGATTCTACTTTTATTGGCACTTTATTTAGGTACACGTAGTGTTATTCTCCAGGTCTCCAGAAGAGCTGCAACAAATGCTTCACGAGCTAAACAAGATCGGCAATTCTGTCGCCCTCTCCATGAACCACAACAAGACTAAACTAATGACTAACAGACCACCAAGACGCGTGGAAATGCAAGGGACCGAGATACAGTACGTCGACGAGTACATCTATCTGGGACAGCTAGTATCATTTAATCACAAAATGAACAACGAGATAAAGAGACGAATAGCTCAAGCGTGGAAGGCCTTCTGGTCCATCAAATTCTTGGTTCTAGATAAATCTCTAAACAGGAAAGTGAGACTAGATGCACTCAACACTTGTGTCCTCCCTGAACTACTATATGGATGCCAAACATGGTCTCTTACAGACAGACAACAAAAAACCATTGAAGCATGCCAAAGAAGAATGGAGCGAAAAATACTGAACATGTCACTGAACGACAGGATCTCCAACAAAAAACTACAAGCTATCACAGCCAAGGAAAACATCGGACAACGGGCTGCAGAGACAAAATGGAAATGATGCGGACATGTGGTGAGATTCAAGGACAACAGATGGACGCAGGTAACCACTATGTGGGACCCCTACGCCGGAAAAAGGACACCAGGCAGACCAAGAAAAAGATGGGCAGACTACTTCAAAAAGAAAATTGGGGTGCATTGGTCCAGCGTCGCCCGAAACAGAAGTGCATGGAAAGAACTGGGACAACGACTAAAGAAGAGCAACGAACTGTAAAAATGACTATATCCTCAGTGAATTAACTCA
This sequence comes from Ectobius pallidus, assembly GCA_964059195.1. Classification (NCBI taxonomy): domain Eukaryota; kingdom Metazoa; phylum Arthropoda; class Insecta; order Blattodea; family Ectobiidae; genus Ectobius; species Ectobius pallidus. The sequence continues at coordinate 44,815,245 of CAXKWD010000008.1, forward strand.
AAAGACAGCCTCTCTCACGTGGAATAGCTCACCACGTGAGTTATTAGTATGAGCTTTCCCTCTTGTAGGAGGCCCTAGCCCTTTAGGGAAACAGCGGGCTCATTCATTCATTCAGTCTCAAAGTCTACTTTCACGCTACGCCACTGCTGGCCACGTATTGTAGAACAGATTGACAGTGTGAATGTTTTAGCTTGGCGTGAAGAAAGCAGGCACATTATTTCTGTTCCACACTTTTCAAAGCAATTTCACTTTATAATTTTCTGCATAGTTATGTCATATCTTATCATAAGGTAAAACTAAGGGCACAGGTAGATGGAAGAGGCATCATAAACATTTGTTCAATACATAACTCTGTTTTTACAAAATGTAATATAAACCTTTGTTTGTGGTTAAGCTTCAATCTTGAATATATGCAGGGACACAGGGACATATTTACAAAAATGGTTTGAACATAAATTGTCAAACAATACAGAAATATTTTTATCGAATATACTAAAATACGATTATTACCATATGTATATGATACTGCATATGACATTATTCATAACAGGCTTGGCTTTCATAAAGTCTGTGCAAGGTGGGTCCAAAAACAGCTCACTGAACAGCACAAGCCCAACTGTGTGTCTATCTGCAAACGCTTACTGGACTGCCATGCTAATGAAGGTGAAGCTTTTTGAAATGAATAGTGTTGGGGTCGGTATAGAACCGGAACGATAGGAGTAAAATGTAAGGGATCCTCAGGTCGGAACGAGAGGAACAAATGAAAGGAAAAATGATAAATAAAATCTCTGGTAGAGGAGGACCAGCCTGTTTTTAAGATACAGGCACTCAGAGAGAGCAAGAATGACTTATATAACGCAGGTCGCTGGGAACAGAGGTCCACAGATGTAATGTTGGAGTAAAACCTTATGCATGTAATTAACGATGTACATTTTATTCACACGTGAAGGAATAATAGAACTTATTGAAACACTAAATAATATATGAACTGAAATATGCTTGCAACACTTGCAAATAACCAATGTGCTGAATTGGCGGGAAACCACGTGGATGTAATGTTCTGAATTTACACCAGAGATGATTCTTATATCAAAACACTCGTAATTATGTCACGAATTAGTGGAAATACTGTAGAAGAAGTATTCTTGATGCTAAATACACTAAAATAGTTGATTCACTGCGAACGCTTGGTTGCACAATGCTCTCGAACTATTACGAGCTTAATAGACTGATCTAGAAAGCTGTGAAGATTGAAAATTGATATAATTATTTGTAGAATAATTATACGAACGCGACAATACTTGTAGCTTGAAGTATTGTGTACTAAATAGCGATTTAAGAGCAAAAGCACTGCGGCTATTGTCTAAGAAAGGCGTTAAACTGGAGAAGCGATTCACACAACTGGTTCATGTGAATGCTGGAATCTGACTAACTTGGAATGACGCCGCGTCTATACACGAAGTCACTAAAACTATGCACCTGCCGGATGGATTGCCGGAGAAAAGGCGCTAAGAATGTATCACTCCGCCACATACAGCTGAATCAGTGCGCGAAATGATATAGCGGATCGTTTAAACAGAAAGACTAACTAGACATGAATAAAATGCTAGCAAAACCTGTAGCTTGCGCAACATTCTCCGCGGCGTTGAAGTATTACTTCAATAAAAGAAAATAACTGGAGTGCAAGCTATAATGAATAAAATAGACTGAAAAGCACTGACTCTACACTATTAGACAGGCAACACACGTAATGCTGTGAAGGTCTATGCGAGTGTGATGACTGGACTCCAAAGAGGTGTTGGTCACATTCATGAGTGAAGCAGCTTCGACTCGTATGAAACAGCTGGAGCAGTAACAAATGTAGTGAAGGCAATCAAATGCTTGTTGAAACACAATTTGTAGAGATGATAAGCTGTAGATGCTTATTAGAGAAATGCATGATGATTTCTGTATATTAATCAGTGAACAGCTGATAATATTTTGTTAATGTCACTGGATCTTGAAATAATGGAGAAAGATCCTTTATACACAATTCAATGTAATTTGTTCAATGCACAGTGCATGCTGTTTTCTTTTTCCCACACATTGCAATGTAATGTATTGAATGTTTTGGCTGATTCGTAGGAATTGTATACCTGTGATGTGTGAAAATAGCTTTCACTACTTTGATGATGACACACACGAATAGGTCTTGTTTCTAGAAGTTATAGCTCTGTAGAATGGATCTACTTGAAGGTTTGAATCTACGATAGCACTTGTATTAAACCTTTCGTGATTAATGGAAGATTCACTGCGAAGAGTTGTATCTCCATGTCCGTTCCTCTTCTTGCAGGAAACGTACTTGTTGCGAAATGTTTTGACCGCTGCATTGGGTCTGTTTCTCTCGAAGCGTTGGCTCTGCTTGTGAAGAGATGCCTTGCTTGAGTTGCTGCGTACTCTAACTGGTTTAGAGTTGCTGTGACGTGAAGTATTCTGATCACTTCGATTGACATCAAAGCATGTGAATTCGTAGGATGTAGAATGAACTTGCTTATTTGTGAAGTGCAACAACTTGCTGTGTGTTGAGTTACACTTGCAATAAGAAGGAAGTGAACACTGTTGTACGTTATGTTCAGAAGAGAAGCAATTAAAGCACAATTTCTTAGAACGTACAAAGTTCCATTGCTGTTGTACAGTTAGCTTGTGAAATTTACTGCATTTGTGTAAAGCATGCTTTTGTTTACACTGTGGACAGACTTGCCGTTGTGAATATTTACTTGTAGCCACAAAAGAATGCATCTGTGGCTCTTCATTAGGCGTGGAGAGGGGATCATTAGGGAGCGAAACCCTATTCATGTCATTATGCAAGAGTTGACTATGTACTGATTTGCCACAATTGCAAAATGATTCTAAGTTGCACTGGTGTACTTGATGATTCGAGAAGAAGCAGTTGACACACAGGTGCTGAGAGTTGACAAAATTCCATCGTTCGTTGACTGGAAGCTGTCCGAATTCATCACAATGGTACAGCTCGTGATTCTCTTGACAATATGAACAAGACAGGCTGTTTGCACTTGTATACGACTCTCGCGATTCATGGACAGTGTGTTGATGTGATCGCAGCTCAACCTTTCTTGTAGGTGATTGGCTGGACATGTTGCTAGAAGTCGCTAGAATCTCTAAGGAATGTGCTTTAGATTCTAGGAAAGTTATGAGTTCTTGAAGAGACGTAAAATGCTGTGAGTCGATTTTACTTTCAAACTCCTGGCGTGTGCTGTCTGTTAGATTATTTAACAGAAGCTGCGTTAAGAGAACGTCATGTAGTGGAACTTCTAAAGATAGAGCTTCTACTGCGTTTATGTAGCTCTGAAATATAAGGTTTCTAAGTTCTGTTACACTGTCTGCTTTCATTGTTGGTAATGATAACAGTTGTTGAACGTGTGCTGTGGCTATTAATCTGGTATTATTATAGCGAGCACACATCAATTTCCATGCTACTGAGAAATTGTCACTGGTGACAGGTAAATTTTGAATTAGCATATGCGCTTGTCTCTTAAGCGCCGCTAAAAGATAATGGTATTTTTGAATTGGGTCTAGCGATTCATTGTTTACCACAAGACTGGAAAAGCGTATCGTGGAAATGTTTGAAGTTTGTAACATCTCCAGAAAATAAGGGTAATTCTAAAGCAGGAAGAGGTATGACTTTGCTCTGCACATTGCAGGAATGCGAAGTGTGATGTGATGTATCACTGTGATGAGAGCCTAAACTATGTACTGGCTGCTCGTGTAGAAACAGAAGACCACTTACCTTTGCTTTAAGCACTTCGTAATTGTTTCTCACTTCTTCGTCATACTGCATATGAAATTATATTTCCTCTTCAGCTTCGATGAGAGCTTCTATTTGAATCTGTATAGCTTTGAACTCATTCCAAAGTTCAATGAGACTTTCGCATTTTACCTTTAGTTGAAACACATCCACTTCTTCTTGAATGTTGTCACAGTACTTTTGAATGTAACTGAACATTCGTTTAATAAAATCTCGTTTTCTAAGAAGCGATTTCATCTCTTGTTCCATGTCGGATGTAGAATGAAATACTTGTAGATGTTGAATGCTGTAAAAATGATGTCTTCGCTGCTGAAGAATCTTGCTGTTGTAGTTCTGTCTTCGCTGTTGAAGAATTTTACTGAGTTCAAACTGCTGCTAGTCACCGCCTGCTGGATGATAGCTTGAAGCACTGCACACTGCAGTCTTTGTGAACTTGTAGACCGGAGTCTCGTGGTTTCTTGAAGTGTCTGATCACTGCTACTTGATGATAGCCTGGACCATGAATTCAGGGTAGCTGGAATTCTTTTGCTGTCCGACGCGGTTGCTGTATGATCTACTGGGCGGACCCGTGAAAATGCTTGGATTCTTAAATCCGTCAAGCACATAGAGCGAAACGGAGAAGAAACCGTACTCGTGTGAAATTATGTAAGATTATCCAAATTACATCCTGCCCGGATTCGACCAAATGTATGCAAGAACGGCATATATCCGGACCGAGATGAGTAAATGAAAAGCGATTTTCACTTGGCATGAAAACAAACAATCTGTGATCTCACACGTAAGGTAATAATATAAATGAATGAAGCACTAAATAATATATGAACTGAAATATGCTTGCAACACTTGCAATAACCAATGTACTGAATTGGCGGGAAAGCTGAGCACGTGGATGTAATGTTCTGAATTTACACCAGAGATGATTCTTATATCAAAACACTCGTAAGTATGTCACGAATTAATGGAAATACTGTAGAAGAAGTATTCTTGATGCTAAATACACTAAAATAGTTGATTCACTGCGAACGCTTGGTTGCACAATGCTCTCGAACTATTACGAGCTTAATAGACTGATCTAGAAAGCTGTGAAGATTGAAAATTGATATAATTATTTGTAGAATAATTATACGAACGCGACAACACTTGTAGCTTGAAGTATTGTGTACTAAATAGCGATTTAAGAGCAAAAGCACTGCGGCTATTGTCTAAGAAAGGCGTGAAACTGGAGAAGCGATTCACACAACTGGTTCATGTGAATGCTGGAATCTGACTAACTTGGAATGACGCCGCGTCTATACACGAGGTCACTAAAACTATGCACCTGCCGGATGGATTGCCGGAGAAAAGGCGCTAAGAATGTATCACTCCGCCACATACAGCTGTATCAGTGCGCGAAATGATATAGCGGATCGTTTAAACAGAAAGACTAACTAGACATGAATAAAATGCTAGCAAAACCTGTAGCTTGTGAGAACAAATAGTCACTAGAGACAAAACATGGATCCATTATTTTGAGCCTGAATTCAAATGCCAAAGCATCTAATGGAAACACCCTGCAACTTCAGTCAAAAAGAAATTCAAGAGTCAACCCTCCTGAAGAAAAGTGATGCTCACACTTTTCTGGGATTCACAAGGGCCAATACAGGAACATTACTTGAAGAAGGGCTGAACAATAAACAGTATATGCTACAGGGAGATGTTGATCAATGAGCTGAAGCCTGCAATTTGAACCAAACATCGAGGCCTATTGTCAAAAGGAGTTGTTTTGTTGCATGACAATGCATGCCCACATATATAGCTGCTCACACTGCTCAAACTCCTGTGAAACTGGGTTTTGAGGTGTTAAAGCATCCTGCATACAGTCATGATCTCCCCTGGACAGATTTACATCTTTCTGGACCACTTAAAGATGCCTTAAGAGGCCATCATTTCACCACACACGTAGAACTGAAGAAATCGGTGCATACGTAGCTTGCTACTCAGCAGAAAAAGTTACTTTTTGAGGACATCAGGAAGCTTGGGCAATGATGGATCAAGTGCATTGAGAAGCAAGGGCACTATATTGAAAAAATGAGGTAGTTGAAAGTTTCATATTCTTGCAATATATTTAAAAAAAGAGAGTTCGGATACTTATTGACCTACCCTAGTACTGGTCTCAAGTCTTTTGAGACATTGGAATGGGTAGATATTGTCTGCTCTAGAACCAGCCCTAAAGTAAACAATTAAGTGAGACAGACTTACTTTTTTTACTTTCAGGTCAGTTCTAGAGCTGACAAAATCTACCCAAGACTCTGACCAAAATATATGTGGAGTTTGTAGAATGCTGAAGTGTCTAATTAATATTATACAGTAATTTGTTTATTTTTGTTATAAAACTGTGATAAACAAGGACTTTTCAAAGTATGTCATTTGAATATACATTGGTAATATATATTATGTACTACAAGGAACAATGGTAGCTCGAGTCTTCAAACCAGAATACGCCGATGGAAGTAAGTATTTATCCCATGGGGACAGGACCTACGACACCACTACGTCTACCTCCATTCTTTGACATCACTGGTAGATGGCACGATCGAGGGGTTGTTGTCAGCATGCCAATTCCCAGCTCTTCAGCTTATGACGAACTTCTCTGCTTATACAAGAATTCCACTTTTTAATCGTCCTTTCAGAATTATGTTTGCTAAGTCACCTACTTCCAATGACAATTCCATAGCCTTAAATATTTTTCTAACTAGTTATGTAACTCTTGTTTACACTTACTCCTACTCAGTACACCTGTTCTAGGTCACATACCGTCACCTGTATGCCAAAAACACGAATGTGAAAAAATTGAGATTTTGAGTTAAGTGCATGCTGGCATCTACTGACATTTATTTTGTTCTGCAAGAACCGCAAATGTTGTATCCTCTTTCCTAAGTAATAGGTAGTTCCATTTTTATGAAAGTGCAAGTTCTGCTTCATTTGTTATGCCACTATCACAAATGTGACACATTCTGTTTTTGTATTCTGTCCTGTACTTCTCTATTATACCTACTTCACCAATGTGCCAAATTCGCAAATTTAGCAAAACAGGCACAACACTTGAAGAAAGATGTATGTGTATGTACCACATTTGTTAATATAGGAGATAAATAAACAAAAAAGGTTTAAACATTCGCGAACACAATGGTAATGAACAATGGAGATCTATGTAACAGAAGTACACGAGTGGCCATGGAGATGTTTATGTTGACACAAGGGGTTGATTTCTCATTAATTAGCTTTTATAGTTTAGGTCAAAGGTTACAAAACATTGTAATTTATCACTGGATAAATAGTGTGTATTGTCCTTGGATCCTTTACTCTCTTAAATCCTTTTATTACCACATTTATTTGTTTAAAACAATGACAGCGTTTGCAGTCTTGTTTTGGTTTTGATTGAGCAGAGGAAAAAAGAATGTATTTGTCACAGACTCTTGAGCAATGATGAAATTATTAATATAGAAATTATAGTACATAATACTGTGGGTTGTATGCATCATTTTACAGATGTTCTTAGTTATACTGAATACCATAAATAATATATGAAGACTATCTACAAAGCAAATTATTTTTTAAAATTCATTAACTGTAGTGTTCCTGGTCCTAAATAGTGCCCTTGCCCCCTATTCAATGCATTTAGGGTCTGTAAATTTCAAAACTTGTCACCAAAATGTCATAGAAAAATTCCTTGAGATTGAGTTATGGAAAGAAAAGGGGAAAATGTTTGTAGTAGCCACATCAAGGGCTGCTCACAAAAACCCAGCAGGGTAGCGATTAGAGGATACCAAGAAATAAGCTTGCAAACAACAGTGACAGATAGAAAAATAAATTATTCTTCAAATCCGTGCCGAGTTTGTAATGCAAGAGAGGAGGGAGATTGGATACATAATATATACTCTTTTTGCACTGTGACATTTCACAACGAAGAATGTTTTGAGTGGTGCCATACTTTAAAGAATTATTAGCAGAACTGTTTAATGAATTATAACATTTGTATTTCAGCGTTTAATTTTCTTTATTTTGAATAATTTACAACCATTTAAATACAGCAGGAGAATGGCATATTTAGAGGACATGTTTCAGTTTCAATTTCAGTTTATTATTAGCTGCAGATTCCTTAAGAATTTCAGCTTCGTCATTAAATTACAATATACTACAATAAAAAACAATTACAATATAATATAATAAAAATGTTAGATCAATAGTGCTGGTAGTTATAAGTAGTATTTCAGAATCATCATTTTAACTTACAATATAATACAATAAAAACATTAGATCAATAGTGGTGGTAGCTATAAGTCAGGTAGCTACATGACAATTCAGTATACAAAATTAGTCAGGTTAACCATACATTTATCATTAATTCCATTATCATTTTTTTGCAGTTATATGACAATTCTATCTGTTATAGCAACTTATCGTTATTAATTATTTCTACAATTCTTCAATATCATACAAGCATTTATTAATAAGAAATTTTTTAAGTTGGCGTTTGAAAGTTGTGCCAGATAGTGATTTTAATGTTGTTGGTAATTTGTTGTACAGTTTAACTCCTATCACACTGACATCTTTATTTGATAAATTTTTGCCCTCTCTCCCTAGCAAACTTACAAATTATGTTTAATAATGTTTGCTTAAAAGAAGTTGTTTCCTCTAAATTCCTGGGTATTTGGGTTGACTCCAAGTCATCCTGGAATACACATATCTCCCACCTCGCTGAAAAAGTATGTAAAATCACTTATGCTTTGAGAATTTTAAGTAGATTCTGTAATATTGAACTGCTCCGTACTCTTTATTTCGGCAATATCAACTCTGTAATTTCCTACGGCATCCCTTTCTGGGGAACCTCTCCCAATCTAACTCGGATATTCAAACTCCAGAAGAGGATTATCAAAATTATGATGCATGTTTCCAACCGCACGCATACCAAGCCTCTTTTCAAAAAATTAAATATTCTTCCTGTCCCTTGCATCTTCATTCTAGAGACTGTCTGCTTCATACATTCAAACAAACCGAAATTTCCAAAGAACTCCCATCACCATCACCACGACACGCGAGGAATTAATGATTTTCACCTCACATCCCACCGAACCTCCAGAAGTTTAAAATTCATCAATCACACGGGTCTAATTCTGTACAATAATCTTCCCCACTCTTTTAAGCACACCAGACTAAAACTTTTCAAAACCAAAGTGAGAAATCTTCTTATGGAGCATGTTTTCTATAGTACTCAAGATTTCATCTCCGCCAATTTACTGACTCTATAAATTTATTTTTACTGGATAATAATTTATGGAGTAATTGGAGCTGCGTGATTTCTCCTGATTTCTCCTCTTTCTCTTTTCCTCTCCATTTCTATAAGTCAAAATTGAATCACAAGTAAAGTTCTAAATGTCAGTGTCTTATTGTACTCTGTATTATTTTGTTCTAATGTCTGCATTTTGTATGAGTGTGTACTGTATGTATAGGTATGTTTTGTTTAATATTTTTTTAGTTCTTAAGTATGACGAAGCCTTTGGATTCTTGTAATCCCTAATGGTGAATAAATATTATTATTATTATTATTATTATTAATTAAAAAAAAAAAAAAAAATTGGAACCCAAAAGGACAATATACAGTTAAATTGTTTCGGATTTGCCGATGATCTAGCATTTCTGGCCAATGATATTCAGGAAGCAAAACGACAAATTAAATCTCTGCAAGAAATAGCCCAAAATATTGGTTTAAAAATTTCATTTGAAAAAACAGAAATAATGCTAACTCAAATGCCGCTAGCAAACAAAATTGAGGTGGGAGGCCAAGAAATAAAAATTGTAGAAAAATTTAAATATTTAGGTGAAATAATCACTTACAACATGAATGAGAGACCAGCATGGCAAAATAGAATAGATAAACTGGTTAGAGCACAGCATGTTTCCAAGAATACATACAATAAAAAATGCCTCTCAATAGCAACCAAATTGAAACATTATAAAACAGTGACTCAACCGCAAATCACGTATGCATGTGAAACACTATTCAAAACAACTAACACAGTTGTAATAGATAGAGTACTCAAGGTAAAAGGAGAATAGTAAGAACCTGTTTAAACAAAAATTACCAAGTAAATGGAGTCTGGAAACTAGCTTCTAATGAAACAGTATATAAAGAAATAGAACCAGTGACAAGTACAATGAAAGAAAAACGAATATCATTTTTGGGACATATTTTACGGACACCAGAAAATAGAATTAGCAGAAAAATAATAGAAAAATTATGGAAGAGTAAGAGTAAGAAAAATATAAGATGGATTACAGAACTTAAGGAAGATATGGCAGAGCTACACATTACAGTAGAGGATTTAATATACAAGACAGACACACTCAAGATATTGAAAGACAAACACACTACACTACAGATGAAAATCAACAAACAGAGAATAGGAAGAGTAGTTCCAGAAGCAGAAAGAAAATTGCGGTCAGAAAGGATGAAGAAGTACTGGGCTGACAAAAAGAAGAAAAACCTCAACCAGAAATCTGACTAAAGTGGTCCTATGAAGGTCAAAAAATTAAATTAATTTATTTATTATTATTATTATTATTATTATTATTATTATTATTATTATTATTATTATTATTATTATTATTATTGATATTTGTTTGGTATGTATTGTCTTGTGATAGTCTTCTTTATTTCTGGTATTGTATTGATGAATTTCATTATTTTTTATTGGTTGTCTTTCAGTAATAAACATAATTACACGATATACATATAATGAGTATATAGTTAGCATATGGTTCAGAATAAATACATCCCTACCTGATTCTCTAGGTGCAAGGTTATATATTATTCTTATACACTTCTTTTGTAGAATAAATAATCTTTGTGTAGCCTATATGTCTTTGCTGCACCACCCCACAGTTCTATGCCATATATTATATGTGGGTATATGACTCCATAATATATCAGTTTCAAACATTTTTTGTCAACTATTGATTTAAAGTAAATTAGCAAGTATATTGATTTACTAACAGTATTACACAATTTGTCTATGTGCTTAACCCAAGTTAATCTACTATCAACATTGATTCCTAAAAATTTATATTCGTATACTTCTTCAATTTTGGAACTCTCAATCTGAATATCTAGTTTCTCTTGTAATATTTTGCTTCCCTGAAAAAACTGTATTACTTTTGTTTTACTCACATTACATTTTAGGTTGTTTTGCTTAAAAAAATCTAGTAAATATTCAACTGCATGTAACAAATTTATTTTTAAACTATTGATATCTTCCCCCCAGCATAATAGTGTGGTGTCGTCAGCATAAGAAATTATTTGTGTTTCGTGTGTTTGGCACATGTCAATTACATACAGAATGGGACCTAAAACAGTTCCCTGTGGAACTCCATATTTTACTATTTCATATTTTGATTGTACTTTATTAATTAAATTATCACGCTTGTAATATATTTGTGTTGATTGTTTTCTTCCTACCAGACAAGTTTTTATAAGATTATTACCTACACCACGTATTCCATATTTATGTATACTATTATGTATACATATTTATGTATACTAAGTGAGGGTGAATGTTCGATCTACAGAATTGACCAGACCACAATAGCAGTTGCTCATGAGTGTGTAAATAAAAATGCATTTGTTCAATTTGATGTTATGCCAAAACCACGAATGTGACAAAATCAAACTATGGAAAGGGTTGTAATTACATCTAAATGAACATTATGGCATACATACTGTTCTAACTGCTGGTATAACATTTTCCAGTACAAATATTCACTTATTTTTTAATTATGTAATTTCACTTAAGCTCAAAAGTTTTCTCAAAGCTAGTAAAATGCACATTCATGGTTCTGGCATATAGATGATGATGATACCATTGAGTTCAGATCCCCCTGAGGTACTGGGTGCCTCTCAAGTTTCTCCAGTAACCTTTACAATAATAATGTAATATTTCTTCTTGAGTTTTGTCCATTCTGTAGCGATAATCTTAATGATTTATGTATAGCGTAGAGCTTTATCACTGGTACTCACTACTAAATTGAGTTGCTGAAGATGGCCGCTCCATGCAGTTGAAAGCGCTCCAACAGGTAACAAAATACCGCAATTTAGTAGTGAGTACCAGTGATAAAGCTCTACGCTATACATAAATCAGTAATATTTCTATTTAACTTTAAGCCCCATTCATTATTGTCAAATTTCAAGCCTTCTATAATGTTTTAACCTAATGTAGCAAATTATTAATCAACATATAGATCTTCAACAATGGGAGAGGAACACTTTCTCCTACACCATTTTTATATGGATAAACTCATAATACACAGGCCTAATACTCAATTTTATCTAGCAGTTTTAACTCAGAGCCTTGACTCTCAATCAGCACTTCCATATCTCACTATGAATTTAATTAGCCATCCATTTTCATCCTTTCTTTAATCCTCCCATAAATTTATCCCTATTGGCCTATACTAACTGTAATGACTATAAAAGGAATATGTGTACAAGCAATCACTACTAGCTTATTTTCTACGCTAGGTATTGTATATGAAGCAGATTTCCATTATTAGGATTTCACTACTGTAGCGACGTCACTGTTTATTTGTTCATGAAAGAGTTAAATTCCTATTGTCTAGAATAATCTTTAAGCATCGAGGGTATTACATGTTTCTGTATGATGTAATTATTAAGAATTTTCCAGATGTTTCCAAGCATGCGCACTCCATTTTGGCTATTGGCTGTGGCTTGGAGCCCGCATGACAAAAAACCGCTTGGCTCTTGGCAGCTGATTCTTGTACGTGTGGATGGTTGAATGTGGAATTACACATTGGTAGTCAAGCATGAAGGCAAGATATCATTTCCGAGTTTCTTCTATTTTGTTCTACAGTTCAGGTGAAGTTTAAATATTATTACTTTGCTTGAGTATTAGTGGATGGCACACACAGACATGCATTTGTTTGTGTTTGTCCGGAAACTATACTAAGGTGGTTAATACCACCTGAGTATAGTTTAAGTTTCGCCTCACTGTAGAAGTTTAGGCTTTCCATTTGTCTTTTCATATTGCAAACTTCTAAAGTAATAGAGTCTGATTATAGTTCCGGTTAGTGTTCAGTTAGTTAGTTTCCAAGATTTTCTACAGTAGTGTCATTTCTTCAAGCAGCAAGTAGTTTTGTGTACTGGCCCAGGGCGAGTAAATGGGGAAACCAGATGTGTATGGGAAATGTAAATATAGGGTGAATAGGGTTTTGTAAATACAGCGTGAGTGTGATTTTTAAAATTCAGAGGCTACTTCATTTGTATTGTGTAGCCATCTTTTAGGGTTTCTTTTTTTACTGTAAATAATGCACATTGAATCATTCACTGAAGAGCTTTTTCTAGTTTAAAATGATGTAATGACCACTAGAATTGTAAATAAGGTACCGGTACATCAAGTTTCATAATAGGTAAATCTCACAATTTCTTATGATATTTTAATTAAATTTAGAAGGCAAATATTTTAATAGAAATAATTTAGCCAAGAGTATTATATTTATATTTATTCACATTTGAAATTATAAGGTGAAAACTAAAAGTGACTTGTTCTTAATGTATAAAAATGACCTGGAGTCTTTACCAATTAACACCTTCGATGGTGATGGCAACTCGCCTATACATCACCTATAAAGTCGTGGTAGTTGCTGCACTCAAGTAATGAATCAGAGTTTGATTAAGAAATAACTTTCAGTCATATTTTCCACGTTTTTAGGTCATAAATATTTGAAACCTGTTGTTGTTGTTGGCTAATGCTGAATTTCTGACAATGAAATCATTAATTCTCTAGCTCTCCAGTATTTTTCAGTTAAAGATGTCGAGTTGGTATGGGCTGGGCAATGTGGAAGGTGATCTTGGTCCATTTCTTCTTGGAGGTTGCATAGGGGGCATAGTGGTGAGGGGAGTATCCCAATTTTGTTGAGGTGTTTGGCAACGCAGTTGTGACCTGTGAGTAGTCTGAAAATTGCAACCGCACTCTTTCTTGGGTATCCAGGAATGTTCTGAGTTAAGACTGCTTCCCACCTTTTGTTTTTTGAGGCTTGGGAGTGATAATTCAATACAATTTTGTGGTATGGAGAATTAATTATCCTATTTGTTGCATGATAGGATAATTGTGTGTTAGGTTTGTGAATAATGCTGTAACCTTTCTTGGCCAGGTAGTCAGCTGAGTCATTTCCAGCTAGTCCACAATGTGCTGGGATCCACTGAAAAACTATTTCTTTCTTAAGTTTGCTGAGATGGTATAGGCATTTCCAGCACTAAAATTTGTTGGCTTTTTGGTGTTAACGTAGATGCTACAGCCAGGATGGCTGCTCTTGAGTCAGAGAGAATGATTGCTTGTTGAAATTTAGTTATTCTATACAATAGATATTGCAGTGATGTGTAAATAGCCACGACTTCTCCATCAAAGTTTGTAGTGCCAAATCCCAGGGGTTTGTAAAAGGAGAAAAGTTGGCATGTGGCTCCAGCACCTCCTCCGGATCGATTTGGTAGAAGGGAGCCATCAGTGAAGATGTGTAGCCATTGTTCCTCTGGAAATCTTGAGTGAATTGTTTCTAATGCTAACAATTTCAAAACTTCTGTTGGAGTGTTGTCTTTTTTAATTTCTTCCATTAGATCTGTATAGTATTCTATATCTATTGTTTGTAATGGGTTTATTCTATGGAGTAAATTTTCTTTGTTAAGCGGTAGAGTTATCTGCGTTTTGATATTGTGTATTTTAGAGAGGAAACTCTCCTGTGATTTAAGGTGGGTTGAAAAATGTCTTGTCTGCCAAGTGTTGAAGGGAAGTGTGATTAACTTTTCGTAGTGTATAACAGCAGATTTTTCTAGTTCTAATTGGATAGATTGCTGTTTTGTTAGTATTTCCATGCAGCCACTGGTGTAGATTTCACAGTGCCTGTGATCAGTCTAAGGCTTTGATTCTGGAAACGTTGGATTGTGTTAAGATTTGCTGTTATCAGAGCATCACCACAGTATGTAATTACAGTATAGGTTTTATGTACACATTATATGTTGTGTTTAATGTGTCTCTTGAGCATCCCCATTTCTTCCCATCTAACCTTTTTAGTAGTGTCAGGCATTTTTCAGCTTTTTGTTTTATGTGTTCTAAGTGTGTTTTCCACGTAAGCTTAGTTTCTAAGCTCATTCCCAAATATTTTGCTGTTTGTGTTTCTGGAGAGGGTTTCCCATCGAACGTTAGTTTTATGTTCATTTGCATTTTCCGCAGTGAAAAAATCTGATAGTTGGATTTGGAGGTGTTGATAGTCATTGAGTTGTTAAGGGACCACCATTTTAGAATATCTAGAGCCTCTTGTATTCTCTTTTCTTTCATGGAGCCCTTGGTTTTTGGGATGGAGTCCCATATTACAAGATTGTCGGCAAAATGTGTGCATTTTACTCCAGATTTCAGTAGTTTTCTTGGCAGATCATTGATATATATATTGAACAGTGTGGTGCTGAGGACTGCTCCTTGGGGTAGGCCATGGTGTATCTGTCTATATCTGAATGTATTCTTTCCGTACCTGGTAGCGATGAAACGTTGGGTGAAGAAGTGTGATATCCATGTAAATAGGTTGCCTTTTATACCTAAGTCTTGTAATTTCTGTAATAATTTAAGTCTGCAAATAGAGTCATATGCACTTTGGAAATCAATATAGGCTGCCAGTGTGTCTTCTCTTCTGTTGAACGAGTCTTTGATTTCTTGGCTAAGAAGAAGAATTTGTTCGTTTGTTGAGTGGAACTCACGAAATCCAGCTTGGTACGGAGAAATTAAATTTTGTGATTCTAGAAACCAGTTTAGTCTGTTGGCAACCATTTTCTCCATGGTTTTCACTATAATACTGGTAAGGGCTATGGGTCTGTAACTATTTATTTCATAAGCTGGTTTGTCTTTCTTTAAGACTGGGATAATTATTGCCTTTCTCCACTCAGCGGGTACTGTAGTTTTCCATGAAAGGTTGTAAAGAGTGAGTAATTTCCATTTAGCTAATTTTCCTACATTTTTAACAAATTCGGGTAAATCTGGTCGGGTCCAGGGGACTTTCTGTTTGGTAAACTGTTGATTGCTATGTTTAGTTCCTGCATAGTAAATTCTTCAGAGAAGATATTACAATAGGTATTAGGGTGATTTTTTTGTATTTTGTTTAGGATTCTTTCTTAAGTGTTTGTTTGACCTTATAGGTCTAACCTTATATTTGAAACCTAACTATCATTATTACCTGCATTCTACGAGGGCAGTTCGTAAAGTAAGTTCCGGTCTCTCATGTCACACGAATGAGTTGCGCTAGCATCGCAAGCTGTGTTCCGAAGTGTAGCTTGGTTCACTATGCTCACGGCAGTATATATGTGAGGTTGTATTCAGCGATTTATCTCAACAATACAGACATTTGAAATGTGCACAGCGATGAGTGATCCCGCTAAGTGTGAGGTATGTGGAGTAATACAATTTCTGTTGGCAAAACAAATGGCACCAGCAGGAATTCATCGTGAGGTTACAAAAGTTTATGGGAACATTATGAGTGACAACTTTGGTGTTGTGAATTTTGTGATGGACGTACTAACGTCCATGATGAAGAATGAAGTGGCCGATCTTCTGTTGTGAATGATGAACTTGTTGATAATGTGGATGAAGTGGTCAGAGAGAATCGCTGTTTCACCATGTCTCAACTCTCAGAGCAATTTCCACAAATTTGTCAGACTATCCTGTATGAAGTGGTGACATAAAGGTTACAGTATTGCAAGTTTTGTGCTCGTTGGATGCTGAAACTTGTCTGAAGCCCAAATGAACACCAGGATGGGAGCAGCATTGACGTTTCTTCAGTGTTACCAAACTGAAGGTGAGATGTTTCTCGACCAAATTGTCACTGGTGATGAGACATGGGTTTCATATGTGAATTCTGAAACAAAACAATCCATGGGATGGGGTAACACCAACTCCCCACGAAACCACAAAAATGTCTCCAAACATTTTCACACCAAAAGCTCATGGCAACTGTCTTTTGGGATAGGAAAGGTGTTTTGTTGGTGGATTTCACGGCACAAGGAACAACAATAAACGAGGACGTGTACTGTGACACACTAACCAAATTGAAGAGAACACTGCAGAACAAACGACATGGCATGTTGAGTTCGAGCATTGTTTGATCCATGACAATGCTCGGCTCCATACTGCCGTATGCACTCAAACTCTCTTGCAAGAATTCTGGTTGGAGGTGTTTCAGCATCCACCATATAATCCTGAGTTGACTCCCAGTGACTTCCACCTTTTTCCAAACTTGAAGAAATGGCTTGGATTGGAGCAGTTTCAAATGGAAGAGGAGCTCAAGGAGAGTGTCAATGGGTGGCTACACACACACAGGTGGCAGAGTTTTATGCTGAAGGAATTTCGAAGCTTGTGAAACGGTATGTCAAATGTCTGAATGTTAGGGGAAATTATGTTGAAAAATAGCTGAAAGGGTATACTGTTCACTTGTGTAATAAAAGTCCCCACAATAAAGTGTTTTCTGCAAAAAAAGAAAATATCAGAACTTACTTTACAAAAAGCCCTCATTGATATGCTGCTTACCTCCCAAATCTGGCACACTGTATCATGTAAAATCCTTAGAGGTCATTGGAAATGGTGAAGGAAGTCTATGTGAGCCCAAATTTCCTACTAATTCACTCATGTGAATTGTTCATGCTCTCTCACATTTACTTACTTACTCAATGGCAAGCTAAAGGAATATTACCTATTTCATGGAACCCGGAGGTTCAATGCCACACTTACGTGATCCTGCCATTCGACTCAATTCTAATATTGCCCTCCTCCTCCTATTATTTTCAATAATAAGTCTAGGCCTTCCAAGTAGTCTTTCCCCTTTGAGTCACCCAGTCAATATTTTTGATACTTTGATACTTAAAATACTGAAGCAACTTAATCACACATATGACATGGTGCTACGTGAGTAGGTATTTATTAGTTTTAATTGAATTGCTAGAGATATTGTAAGTGACACAAGAACAGAATCAAACACTATGTTGTATTTGGTTTCATTTCTACCTCCATCCTAGACTTGATGCTTTATGTAATATCGAAGCAACAGTGCATTTGCCTCAATAATGGTTTAATAAAAGCAGTGGAAAAATAAGCCACTATGTACGTGAATGTAAAAATGTTGGGAGGCCATGGAACAATGTCAAACGACTGGCTCATGTTATATTCCAAATTGAATTTTTCAATACTCAGCTCCATGATAGGTGACAAAGGACCGATGTGTTCACTGAAAGTTGCTTTGCATGTTTTCCCTCATTATAAAAATCTATTTATATTCCTTTTTTCTGGTTTTCATTTCGGGTGAACCAGGGCCTAGGGTCCCCTCACATTGTGAGGTCTGCAGAGCCTTCAATTAGGCCTACGCCACTGCGGCATATAAGCCTAGCATAAATATAACCTCAAAATTGTTCAACATAATGGAACAAAGGGGAAATATTCTTCTTTCCATTTTCATGTAATATTAATGGAACTTACCAACTATAAGCTGAAATTTGGTTAATGCATGAAGTCGTTCCCTCCAGTCATTCTTTTCATCTGGGTCCTCCTTTTTATCAGGATCGATTTTCTCCTGTGGATATAAAAATAAAGATTTCATTTAAATGTTATGGGTTTTTACCTCTTAATTGCAATTTAAAATAATACAAACCTATGAATCTACGATTATGGAAAAGAGAACATAATAGATACTAGTATGTATATTGCATTACCTCAGTGCCAACAATGAAGAATGAAAAATACAATTAGAGTTCTGAAATAAAACCCACAATGAAAACTTCTCTATGTATTGTTTGTATGTTCTTACATATATTCATTTTTCTACTTTTTAATATTCAGATGAGGAACAATTGAGCAAGCATTGTTGAACGGCTATGATTTGCAATAAATTGTAATAAATTCCTTCCGTAAACAATTTTGCAAATTGATTATTCTATCAAGTTGTTACGTCATGCGAGCAGAAAGGGCATCTGTTTATAAATTATAAGGCCTAAATCATACCTCTAATCAATCACGCGAAATGTGAACATGACAGACGACAATTGTGACGTTATGAGGTTAATCATCCGAGTTCACTATGCTTGTATTTGCTTCCTGTATTATTGTAGCCTATTTCATGGTTCATGTATATCATGTTTTTGTTTGGTTTGAAGAATTTTAAGAATAATGCATCACATACAAACAAATTACATGGCTATTTACCTCGCCAACGCGGCCATCTTGTTTGTTATGAAATTGACTTGGTCAAGCAAAAAGGCTACCAACCTTTCTCCAGACTCACTAAAACTCTATAATCGCAGCCACATGTTTATAAATCATTCATTTAAGCTACTTTCAGTTATTCATTCGACATTTTGAATATAGCATTAAATAGGTCCCTAATATAAATCTTTCAATACATGAATGTAGAAATTTTAATTCATGCGTTCATTAGTTTTTATAAATACGTCTTACACAAGCCAAAGAACAAAATTTTCAAACATTCTGTAAACTTCTCTTTAGAAATGAGAAATTTATGTTATTGACCTATGTATTAGGCCTAGCTCATCTATATGTTGTCCCAATCTCCAAGCATTTTGTTTGTTCCAACAAAACAATATCTTTGTCTCCTATAGGACTATTTGAAATATCCATTGTTGTGGTCATTCTGTTGTGACGTCATAACTAGCTCTGACTGGCCAGAAAGCCTTTCCATTAACCAATCAGATTGTTAGACCATGCCCACCTGCCAATCACTATACAAGCTAAGTCCCGTCTCCTAGAGCCCCAGTCGCATACATCCAGTGAAGTTCAGCCGACTGGTGGCAGCAATCTTGTTTTGTAACCACGTGGTCACCAGTACTGTGCACAGTGTCTTACAAATATTTTCACCATTGCCGCCCATCTGTCAACTTGAAGAACAGTTGGCGGCCCACTTCTCGTCTACAAATAATTCTCAATTGGCGGCCCACTCTGTCAACTCCAAGAACAGTTGCCTGCCCACTTCTTATTCTACAATTCTACACTCTGTCAACTTGAAGAATAGTTGGCGGCCACTTCTCGTCTACAATTAATTCTCAATTGGCGGCCAATTCGTCAACTTGAAGAGCAGTTGGCTGCCCACTCCTTATTCTACAACAATTATCCACTCTGTCAACTTGAAGAACAGTTGGCGGCCCACTTCTAGTCTACAAATAATTCTCAATTGGCGGCCCACTGATTCAACTTGAAGAACAGTTGGCGGCCCAGTTCTCATCTACAATCAATTCTCAATTGTCGGACCACTTCAACTACAATCGCCACGCGGCGACTCGCATAATATTGCGGCCCATTAACCTTATTCAACAAAAACAACAGCAACCGTTTATATCTTATATATCACTGCACAATATTCACTGTAACAAATGCCAATAAAACAAACACGTAATTCCTCAAGAGAACCGAGCTTCAAGATTTTACATATTTCAAACCAGTGATTTAATTTTTTATAACAGTGTTCTACCTAAGTGATGCCAGTTTTCTTTACATATATAGGCTATATGTACTTTTCTACAGTGTTCAGTGTTTTTAAAATTCTATAGTGTTTATATTTCCTAAATATATTTTCTAAACAGGCTTCGAGCTGTGCTGCTAGTATATTATTTTATTCATTGTCACCTTATATTCCAGGCATTTTATTTTATTTTATTTCACTTCATTTTTTCTAATTTCTTTTCGAATGGGATCGCAGCCCTTCCCTATGGCATTCATACAGTCCTCTCCTTATCTGCGATCTTATTCACAAGTACAAGTAATGTTAAGTGTAAAAAATGTAAACTACATAGATTAATAATTCTGATAGAAGAGACATTTATGCAAAAAGAAATAGAATAAAAAGATTGCTGAATCCAATTTTTAATAAGAGTTTAGCTTTTGAGAGTCAGTACAGAATGTTTTATAATAATGAATGAAATCATAAAATTCAGCAACCGAGTCAGAGGTGCCAAGACGGTAACATTGCGAACTGACATGTTGAAATACTCTTTATATATGCTAATAGGCGTTTTTAGTTTTTTGTATTTCCTCTTTTTATAAGCCAGCACTTTCCAGCTAGTTTCTTTGCTTTTTCATTTGTTTTCGGTTTTCTCTGGAAGTCATTAGAAAGAGCGCGTTATGGTGAGATGTAGTGATGCAGTGAATATGTTACAAACTTGTTCTCAGAATATTTGTTATTGTCTTGTGATAGTATAAATGTACAGAGTTCATTGTAAGAAATGGAGTATTATAAATATATTGAGTATAGAGATCCTGCAATGTGTTGTTTCAATATTCTACGAGAACAAGAAGATTTTTGATAGGTTATGGGCCCAGGTGAGTTATCGTGTGAAATACCATGTCTTTGGAGGGCATTGAGAGATTGTATACAAGAAATTGAAAGTAATGAATAAAAATAAGCAATTGCTTTTTCTGACATTTTTCAAGCATTTCCTTATACTTTTGTGAATAAAACTTATAGCAATTGCTATTTCTTAAAGCAATTGCTAGACTTACAAAGCAATTGCTGTGAACTCCAATAAAATCCTAGAACTCTCTAGCAATTCCTTAACATTTTGTGAATAAAGTTTTGCAATTGCTATCCATTAGCAGCAATTGCTTTGTATTTTCTCAGGCAGGTCAGTAGGTGCCTTGAGATCTGCCAAGAAGAGTTTATTTTTACGAACATGACTGCTTTTATGAATATTTGGATGCGAAAAGTATATAATGTTCGTAGAAATAGTGGTGAAAATTATTATAGGAAACTGTATAGGTTTAGTGAAGTAAATGTGGAGTGGCTTGGTAATCACTTCCTAGGTAAATCACGACAGAAGCGTGGTGGTGCAATTTCTTCCAAGGACCGGATGAGAAATATTTCTGGGGCATGTGTCTGACCCAGGATATCTTGGTAATTAAAAACAATATTCCAAATTTTAGTACATAAGGCTGTTTTCTGTTGTGATATCATTTTCACAAGTGTTTAGTGTAATAAAACTATAATAAATAAGGGCAGTATAATTAAATATACAGTAATTGCAAACAGTTAATTAAAGTAACAGTTACATAATTTGTCTCTTACATGAAATTTTATTCATTGTGGGATTATTTTGTGAGTCTACAAGGTCCAGGAACATCTTCTCCCAAGATTTATATACAATTTTTTTGTTTCCCATAGCATTCCCATCAAACTTCCGTTTAACTTAAATTTTCATATTACTTAATTTCTTGAATATTTGTTTGGCACTGTGAACTTCTCCAAATTCCGCTTCATACATTTTCAAAATTTTTCCTACTGCAATTTCTTTTTATCTGTTCACGCTGGGGAGCTGAGATTTACTTAATAAAACCTTGTTCTTTAACACCATGAAAATCTTAGTATTACTATCTATTTCCCTTTCATCGCCTGACCCAGTACATTCGCTATCCATGATTGAATAATCATGTTCCTCTCTTCAGCAAGCTACGAGTACAAGTAAATAAAACCCAATCAACATTGTTAACAATTGGCACCAGTTTTAAAGACGCCGACAGAGAAGGAGGGAAAAGAAGGTAGCAAATGCTGGAACTTCCTAGACGAAGCTAGTAGTAATTAATGTATCAACTTAAAATCTCTCCCAAAGGGCTTCTGTGGTCCTGAAAATTACATGAATCATTGTTGGGTTTGAACCCAGCACTCTTGGATCTAGAGGCAGGTATGGTACCTGTATACCACCATGGCCAATCACAAAGTATAATAGCATATACTAGACCTGATATTAATACGTACCTATAACCCTGGAGGTATAGGACACTTTGTCACTTTTATTACATTTTACAGGAGAGTAGTTTAAACAGTATTCCCATCTTTCCCTATTGTAATCATAGTTGTACAAATTTTGATAGATGAACTTGCTGTTTGTCTACTTCCTTCTTCCTATTAACAAAGGGAGGGTTTGATGATTAATTTTTATCATACAGTGAGGTGAAACTTTAAAATCTGTGTCCAGAATATTCACAAGGGTGTCTAGTAGTATCCTTTTTCGGTAAAAGATGGGCATTGTGTCCTATACCTCCGAGGAACAGATACTTGTGATTTTGCCTCGGACTACTAAAGTTTCTGAATTTGCCTAACACAACCATACGCTGGAAATTCTTGATAATTCTCTTCATCACTTTTACTTGATTGAAAAAGATCACCTTCCGATACGTCACCCAGTATGTCTTGGAATATAGGTAGTAATTCCTCCGGCTTCAAATCATGAAACATCTTGTAGCAGAAGTTCACATGCACTACTGCAATGAACAGCTTGCATGAAGGCCTTGAACAGTGGCTGACAAATTCAAACTTGTAACCATGAGAAATTTTAATGAAAATGAGAATGTAATGTTAAAAATATACAAAATAACTTAACAGTTAAAAAGACCGCATTCAGGGTTCATAGAAATACTTGTAGTAACGTCTATGGAACTGATAACATGCTGAAAGATGTTATTCTATGTAAGGTAGGGCCCACATTAGGAAAAGTTGTAAAAAACCAAGCTTTGTTTTAAAAATCAGTTAAAGCTATTTAAATCACAAGGGTGATCAAAATGATCTCTAATGAGGTTCTAGAGTTAAAATAGAGTACATGACAGAAGAAATAATATATTGTGATTGATATAAGGGATTTAACATAATTGAGGAAAAATAAGGAAACATTAAGTAATGTTTTTTCCTATTTTCGGGATTCAGTGATGCACTTCACACATATGTATTGCATATTATTATTATTACTACAATCGGGAAAAAATATGGAATCTTTATGTGAAAAATGTTAGATTCATACACAGGAAAGTTTGAAACGATAACAGTCAAACAGCAAATATCATTATGTTCCCCGACTGTAGTAATTAATGTATCAAAAGGAGGAAAAGGACACAGGTAGTGTAGGTAATGAACAGGAAGTTCAAGTATTCACCATCATAACATGAACAGGAGATGGCCAGAAGAACACCACCGTAGAAAAAATAATAGGGAGAATGTGGAGGGATGGGACACAGGAGGGATGGGACATTCAATATAATACAAAAACTACATTTGAAATTCTTACCAAATTGCTCTCAGAAGTTTGCAACAGTAATAGTATGCTATATTAGAAAGTATGGTGGATGTTATGCTGTAACTTTATGAGAAAACTAACTTCCTTCAGTTTTGTCAGTAGATCCGAATTTCTAAATAGCCTTGTAATTTTTAAAATTTGAAAATTACCAAAAATATTTTGTAACTGATGAAAACATCTGACTTTTCAGTAATGTAAAACAATTGAAAGTAAGGCATGTGTCTTATAGTTTGGGTGTTATAAGCTAAATCATGCAATTGCTACAATGCAGGAAGGATGGGACATTCTGTTTGCAGGAGGGAAGGGACACCATTTTAATGAGAAACGTAGCCTCCCATATTTTCTGCAAATTTGAAAATGTATTTTAAGGTGTTTTTCTTCTATTTTGTAGTGATATGGGTTGATATTTGGTTATGAGAGGTAGATTCAAAGATATGCTGTATTTTGAAGTCGAACTTGCTTGCTTAAAATTTTTTATGAGAGACTTGTTATTCTGAATCACCTATTATAACTCTTTTGTTCTTATATTCTATTTAAATGCATTGAAAAGGACATTTTTAAACATTATGATGATTTCCAACATTATTTACATGAACATTGAGGCTCAAAAAGCTCTGTCCCATACCTCCTTGAACAGTGTCCCATGCCACCTACCCAGGTAGGAGGGATGGGACATTTGATAATGTTATAAAAAATGTTATTTATCTGCAAGGTATATAAAATTTTTAATCTTCAGTATAACATATTTATATTCTGAAGCCAAGCAGTTTTCAGAAATCCAATCAGTTTTTGCCTACATTAAACCAAAAAATTTAAAAAAATTAGTAAAGTAAAAACGTCCCATCCCTCCACGCTCTCCCTATCATGACTTAGTAAGTGATCTAAGTATATATGCTTCCCAGCAATAATATTTACAGTAATAAAATAATAATATAACGATTACTCAAGTGATAAAATATTCATGACAGCTTATACTTTCCCAGTAATTAGATTTTAACATTCAGTCCAATTGGAAAATAATTTTGTATGTATTTAAATTTGTTCCATCACGCAAGTGAGGTTATGTTTGCCTACAGAATGTTCCATCATGACAAGTTATGTTATACCTATATTTAATATGTGTATGTTTAATATGTATTACTATCTCATATATTTACTATTTCATATATTCATTTTTGAATTAAAAGAATGTTTAATGAGTAGTGTCATGTAGATGTGCATTACATTGCTCACCAAAATATTAAATATTGAAATTTGCGCCGTGTTGTATCAATAACGACATTCACTTGTTAAGTTGAATCAAGCAACAGAGTACTGCCAATAATTGTTTAAACACCCGACCATTGTCAGTGATCTCAATATATAAACAGGATACACAACAGCTGTGCTTTGGAATTGCATAAATCGTGACGTTCACTTGTTGTTAAGTTGGCTACACCATACGTATTGGTGAAGTGTGCTTCCTATGTTAAACATATATTTATGAATGTGTTTTTATTATTTTTCATGACAAAATGGTCAAATATTGCGTGGTATATGGCTGCACAGAGCTCCAGAGAAATGGAAGTGAACTTAAGTTTCACAAGTAGATTATTTTTGTTTGGAACATTTGAGGATACTGGCCAAATCTGACTTAGCCTCAAGCGTAGCATAGCCACGAATGCTTGTCTTTTTCTTGCCTGTTTGTACAGGTTTCCATTTTCTTGGCCTGGTATTCCGAAGAAGTGGGTTCAAGCAATGCGCAGAGAATATTGGTCACCCACAGCGTACAGTACATTAAGCAGCAGACACTTTACGCCTGATTGCTATCAGTCAAGGTCTGGTGCACTTGTAAAATTACTAAAAGATTATGCACCATCAGTCTTCAATTTTCCAGGACACCTTCAAAAAATTATTGTTCCAAAAAGACAACTGGTTCGTAACATAGGCGTAACCAGGCCGACCATATGGGAGGGGTTACAACATCTGGGGGGTATGGAGTACCCCTCCCAGGGAGAGGGGGGTTCGAGGGTCCTCCCCCGGAAAAATTTTAAAAATTAAGATGCACAATAACGAGTTTTAAGCTTCCCATGCTTTATACTCGTATTAAGCAATTTATAAGCAGACTTAAAAAAAATTGTACAATTTTCCTTTTTCTAATCAATGGGGGGGGGGGGTTCAAACCCCCAAAAACCCCCTCGTTACGCCTCTGGTTCGTAATGTGGTTAGTAGTAGGCCTACTTTAGGTACCATGTAGGAATATAAATTATGCAATATGTCAGTCATGTAAACATAGTATTCTTATGCATGTAGGCCTAATTTTTTCATGCTAGTTTTTAATTGCAGAAATAAGAGGAAGCAGATGTTTTTGTATAAGACCTCGCTGAAAATTATACGAAAATGGATAAACAGACAAACAGTTGATCTCCCACCATCTCCTATCAAAACAGAATTGAGAGAGAACAAAAGGCTACAGATGATTGTCTGTCGCAAGAACAAGAAGAGAAATAGCATGACTAATTAAATTTCAGATTGGAAGAAAAGAAACTTCTAAGTAGGCCTACTGACTTAAAGTATTTTGAAATTTTATTTCAGTGGCTTCCCTTTGCGCTAGTCTACAGGAATTATTTAAAAAAAATGTGATTTGTATCCAGTACAGTAAAGGTAAAGTTGAAGGTCACGGTTTATACATTTCCATAGCACTTAGAACAGATTTTGTCTATTCTCTTTATATATCGAAATCAAGCATAATATCGCAAAATGAAGGCCTATTGTGAAGTTATTTTAATATTTAAAATGCGAGTGTTTACAACTGTTTACCAATGTACATTCACGCCTGATTGAGATTAAAGAAATATTTTTACCAAACCATTACGATATGAAATTAGTTTTGTTATGTACTTAAAAAGCATAAAGTAGTTTATATTGAAACGTTTCATTCATAAAAGTGTTTTAAAAACGCCAATACATCTTCATAATTCCCTTAATACACATGAGTTTGTTAGAAGGAGATACGGGATAGGAGCTCAATTATACGTTCACTTTCATGGCGGACCGCGAACCCTGCCGTCACGATTTTTCATCATGCAGTGCTACCTCCAGTATGTAATAGAGCTCAATGCTTCTAGCCAAGTGTATGAGAAGGATGCAATGTTCTTCTTCTACTCAAAGTGTTTAATTGTAAAATGTTATGTTCATATTAAAACTTATTAAGCAAGTGTTTTCAAAATACTTTATGTCAGTAGGCCTACTTAGAAGTTCCTTTTTCTTCAAATCTGAAATTAATTAGCCATGCTATTTATCTTCTTGTTCTTGCGATAGGCAATCGTCTGTAGCCTTTTGTTCTTTCTCAATTCTGTTTTGATAGGAGATGGTGGGAGGTCATCTATTTGTGTCTGTTTATCTATTTTCGCATAATTTTCAGCGAGGTCTTATACAAAAACATCTGTTTCCTCTTATTTCTGCGATTAAAAACTAGCATGAAAAATTTAGGCCTACATGCATAAGAATACTATGTTTACATGACTGACATATTGCATAATTTATATTCCTACATGGTACCTAAAGTAGGCCTACTACTAACCACATTACGAACCAGTTGTCTTTTTGGAACAACAATTTTTGAGGATGTCCTGGAAAATTGAAGACTGATGGTACAGCATCTTTTAGTAATTTTACAAGTGCACCAGACCTTGACTGATAACAATCAGGTGTAAAGTGTCTGCTGCTTAATGTACTGTACGCTGTGGGTGACCAGTGGCCTTCCTAGGGCGGGGCGGTCCGCCCCGGGCCCCACTTACTATGGGGGCCCCCAGTGATGCCCCGCCCTAATATAAAAATTAATGTTCCACCTCTTTTTTTGCTCATCGGAATTTTTGTATTAAATATAAGTATTGCATATTTGACGTGTTACCCATAACAAAAAATTTACTCCAGTTATCAATATTTTAGTCTCCGGCTGTGAGAGGCTACTAGGAGATGCGTAGTTGGATACTGCGCTGAAATGCATCATTCAACTGATGAAAAATAGAACATGTCCTAATTTGTGTCATATTTAAACATTGCCTTTTTCCCATTTCATTACTTTTTAATTATGCACATATTTGTATTTTTCTAATTAGTTAACTTAATATTATTGGACTAATATATGTTTGTATTTAATAAATAAATACATTAAATACTACATGAGTTCGCTCCCTTTTTCTGGCTTTTATTTTTCGTATAGCTAAGCCCATGGAGACGATCTGAAAGACAAAAAAAGGCTAGCCATAGAAAAAGAAGTTAAAAATAGCCGTGTTCGTAGCTTTTGCTGGGGGAAGGGGCCTAAAACATAAATTCGCCCTGGACCTCAAGAGGTCTAGTTACGCCAATGTGGGAGACCAATATTCTCTGCGCATTGCTTGAACCCACTTCTTCGGAATATCAGGCCAAGAAAATGGAAACCTGTACAAACAGGCAAGAAAAAGACAAGCGTTCATGACTATGCTATGCTTGAGGTTAAGTCAGATTCGGCCAGTATCCTCAAATGTTCCAAACAAAAATAACCTACTTGTGAAACTTAAGTCCACTTCCATTTCTCTGGAGCTCTGTGCACGCAATATTTGACCATTTTGTCATGAAAAATAACAAAAACGCATTCATAAATATATGTTTACCATAGGAAACGCACTTCACCAATACGTACGGTGTAGCCAACTTAACAACAAGTGAACGTCACGATTTATGCAATGTTGTGTATCCTGTTTATATATTGAGATCACTGGTCAACTGTCTTTGCGTGCAGCCAACTGTCATATAGAATTGAAATAAAGCATAGAGAATGCACAG
Organism: Ectobius pallidus; assembly: GCA_964059195.1. Taxonomy (NCBI): domain Eukaryota; kingdom Metazoa; phylum Arthropoda; class Insecta; order Blattodea; family Ectobiidae; genus Ectobius; species Ectobius pallidus. The sequence goes on from CAXKWD010000008.1 coordinate 44,844,002, forward strand.
AATAAAACACACTTGCTTGTACAACATTGCCAACTATTAACACACTCCCTCAATGTTACAAGCGTAAAGTGTGTTAAAGGGCAATTTTACAGTTAACAACACAGTATATATGAACATAAACACTTTAGTATCACTAACACATTATTTGTTTTATCACTGACTCAAAAATACACGGCTGTGACGGTTTTGTGAAAACATCAGCAATGTTTTCATTTGTAGGACAGTATTTGATTTGAAACCATCCTTTTTTGTACTCATCCTTAATCAAATGGTATTTAACATCGATGTAGATGCATTTCCTTGTAAGCTGATTAGCTTTAATCATCTTGATGCTACTCGTATTGTCTAAATGTAAATTCACAGTAACTATTTCTGACAAAAGTTCTTCCATATGTATATGTATTTCATCTCCTTACAGCACAGTGCCGCAGCAATATATTCAGCCTCAGTTGAACTTTGAGAAACTATAGATTGTTTCCTGGAACACCAAGCGAACACCTGGAACACCTGCTTTGTTGAACTTTAGTTGAAGTTTAGTCTTCTTAAAACATTCATTATCATTGTGGCAGTCCCGCTTGCAAATTGAACACCATTTCTTCTTAGGACATTTAGATCTGATGTGACCCTCAACACCACACTTGTGACAAACAACAGTTTTGCCTTTCCGTTGATATGTTTTCTGGTGTACATTATAAGCCACATTTTGTGTCCATGTTTCTGTTTTACTTGGCTTGTTATATTCCTCTTGTACACACAAGCGAGCAACAAGATTTTCTACAGTTTTTTCTGAAGCAGGAGTTGATTCCCAAGCACTGGCGAAGTAACGGTATTGCTCAGGCAATGTATAGAGAATTTTCGATATTTGAATTTCCTCAGAGATGTCTTGTTTGAATTGAGAGAGCTTAAAGATTATATTCTTTAAATGGCTTAGGTTTTGCATCATGTCTTTGGATTTATCAAATGTTTAGCCATGAAAGTCAAGAAGTAACTGTTGCTTCAGCTGACTGGTATCTCGTCTGTAAATATTTTTCAATGTGTCATACATGTCCTTGGCTGAGGTACACGTAAGAATATGATTCTTCACCATATTGTCAATGGTTTTAATTATGTAGTATTGAGCTTTTGCATCATTAGTCTTCCACTCTTTCATTTTGTTTTCATCTCTTCCTTGTTCTTCTAAATCTGTATTTCAAAGTCCCATAATTGAAAGGAATCCGAGGTTCGCAAGATGGCGAGGGAGTTCACTTCACATTCTTCTGAAGCCGCCATGTTTTTTTTTTTTTTCCTTTGTCTTGTAAGAACAACTTCTTACGTGCAAAAATACTTTTCACTTAAACAGATAGACCAGAGCATATGGCGCATACTGGGGCCATAACCTGTTGTAATTTGATAAATGCTTATTAAGATATTTAAACACTTGCTAATAAGTTTTAATATGAACATAACATTTTACAATTAAACACTTTGAGTAGAAGAAGAACATTGCATCCTTCTCATACACTTGGCTAGAAGCATTGAGCTCTATTACATACTGGAGGTAGCACTGCATGATGAAAAATCTTGACGGCAGGGTTCGCGGTCCGCCATGAAAGTGAACGTATAATTTAGCTCCTATCCCGTATCTCCTTCTAACAAACTCATGTGTATTAATGGAATTATGAAGATGTATTGGCGTTTTTAAAACACTTTTATGAATGAAACGTTTCAATATAAACTACTTTATGCTTTTTAAGTACATAACAAAACTAATTTCATATCGTAATGGTTTGGTAAAAATATTTCTTTAATCTCAATCAGGCGTGAATGTACATTGGTAAACAGTTGTAAACACTCGCATTTTAAATATTAAAATAACTTCACAATAGGCCTTCATTTTGCGATATTATGCTTGATTTCGATATATAAAGAGAATAGACAAAATCTGTTCTAAGTGCTTTGGAAATGTATAAACCGTGACCTTCAACTTTACCGTTACTGTACTGGATACAAATCACATTTTTTTTAAATAATTCCTGTAGACTAGCGCAAAGGGAAGCCACTGAAATAAAATTTCAAAATACTTTAAGTCAGTAGGCCTACTTAGAAGTTCATTTTCTTCAAATATGAAAATTAATTAGCCATGCTATTTATCTTCATGTTCTTGCGACAGACAATCGTCTGTAGCCTTTTGTTCTTTCTCAATTCTGTTTTGATAGGAGATGGTGGGAGATCATCTGTTTGTCTGTTTATCCATTTTCGTATAATTTTCAGCGAGGTCTTATACAAAAACATCTGCTTCCTCTTCAATTAAAAACTAGCATGAAAAATTTAGGCCTACATGCATAAGAATACTATGATTACATGACTGACATTTTGCATAATTTATATTCCTACATGGTACCTAAAGTAGGCCTACTACTAACCACATTACGAACCAGAGGCGTAACGAGGGGTTTTTGGGGGTTTGAACCCCCCCTCCCTCATTGATTAAAAAAAGGAAAATTGTACAATTTTTTTAAGTCTGCTTATAAATTGCTTAATACGAGTATAAAGCGTGGGAAGCTTAAAACTCGTTATTGTGCATCTTAATTTTTAAAATTTTTCGGGGGAGGACCCCCGAATCCCCTCTCCCTGGGGGGGGGAGATGTTGTAACCTCACCCCCCCCCCCCTATATGGTCGGCCTGGTTACTCCTATGTTACGAACCAGTTGTCTTTTTGGAACAATAATTTTTTGAAGATGTCCTGGAAAATTGAAGATTGATGGTACAGCATCTTTTAGTAATTTTACAAGTGCACCAGTCCTTATGACTGATAGCAATCAGGTGTAAAGTGTCTGCTGCTTAATGTACTGTACGCTGTGGGTGACCAATATTCTCTGCACATTGCTTGAACCCACTTCTTCGGAATATCAGGCCAAGAAAATGGAAACCTGTACAAACAGGCAAGAAAAAGACAAGCGTTCGTGGCTATGCTACGCTTGAGGCTAAGTCAGATTTGGCCAGTATCCTCAAATGTTCCAAACAAAAATAACCTACTTGTGAAACTTAAGTCCACTTCCATTTCTCTGGAGCTCTGTGCAGCCATATACCACGCAATATTTGACCATTTTGTCATGAAAAATAATAAAAACACATTCATAAATATATGTTTAACATAGGAAGCACACTTCACCAATACGTACGGTGTAGCCAACTTAACAACAAGTGAACGTCACGATTTATGCAATTCCAAAGCACAGCTGTTGTATATCCTGTTTATATATTGAGATCACTGGCTAGAAGACACTGGGTCAAATACTCTCAATAAGAATACCGCCCACTCTACTCTATTCCCTTTGTTCAAACTGTCCACTAGCACAGAGGTGCCATCTGTTGAGTGGGAATGGGCAGCAGTCTCAGAAGCTACTTAATGAACCTATATAGCTGCAGAAATAAATTTGTTTTTCAAAGTCCTGATGACACAGTAACTTATTTTTGTGCTTGATAATGCAGGAATTAGGTCGGGAAATAACACAATTTACACTACCGCTAAACTAACTTAATTAAATGACGATAACGCTAATTTTTTAAGTAAAACTTCTTTAGCCGCGGTAGGGGTAAATCGAGAGCTTGTGTAACGCTCAAAATCGTCACGAAATTAGTGAGGTGTGACGGAACGGACTGCACAAAAAACAATCAACTCAATGATTAGGCTTATCCAAAACTGAAAAAGCCCAAAAATTAAAAATCCAAAATTAAAAAAGTTAAAAAATCCAAAATTAAAATATACAAAAATAAAAAATCAAAGATCCAACATTTAAATAATCTAAAATTTCAAAATCAAAAAATTCAAAGAACCAAAATTAATAAGTCCAAAATTTAAAAAATAAAAAATAAAAAAATCTTAATATCCAAAATTTAAAACATAAATATCCAAAATTATAAAATTCAAAAATATAAAAATAAAAAAATCCAAAATAAAAAATAAAAAAATAAAAAATACAAAACTAAAAAAATTCAATGATCTAAAATGTAAAAAAAATGTGAAAATCCAAAATTAAAGAGTAAAAAGGTCAGAAATTTAAAAAATCCAAAATCTAAAAAGTCCAAAAACCCAATATTAAAAAGTCCAACAATCCAAAATTAGAAAAATCCAATAATCCAAAATTGAAAAAATAAAAAAAAAGTTTCACTTCTGCCGCATGGCGTTCCACACACACTTTGTTTTAATAAGTATTAAAACTAATTGTTTCACTTTAATACATTTTCGTGAAAATCAGCTTTAAATTTTAATTCATACGATTTGCAAGATACTTTCTACAATATATACTTTGTTTTTTTAATTTGAAATTTTTACATGTAAAACAATTCGGATGGTAAGCCAATGAACATCTGAATGAATCAGTCTTGTACACACTCTAATTAACGATTTTACTTATTTTCCTCTCAAAATAATTATTACAACCATAGACGGCACATATCATGCCATCTACATAACCGGACATTTTCTTTAGGCCTATGTTGTATTTATTATTTTACTCAGGGGTGCCCACCCCCAAAACTTCTTTGCTCACCCCACAAACTTCATTGCTCACCCCAACCCAATTGCCTGTCGACAAGGGCGCCCATATGATAATTTCTAGGGGGGGGGGCAATTTTTTTAATTAATTTATTTTTTGTCGCTTTAACTTCTTGGGCCACATTGTATTTTATATTAATAATTATTAAGTAGCCAGAAAATAATTGTGGGGAGGGTCGGAAGTGCCGGGGGGGGGTTTGGAATACCCCCCAAAAAGGGGTCGGGGGCCCATCCCAGAAAATTTTTAAATGTTGAATTAATGAAAATCACATTTTACGCTATTTTAGCACTCAAAAACTAGTTAAGAAATTTGTTTACCATACTCTAAGACATGCCAATGTAAACAAGAAAATGTTACCTAAGTCGGATGTCCACCCCGGGAAATTTTTAAATATTGAACTAATGAAAATCACATTTTACGCTATTTTAGCACTGGAAACTAGTTATGAAATTTGTTTACCGTACTCTAAGACATTTCAATGTACATAAGAAATCATTACCTAGATGGGGGGTCCAGCCCCGGAAATTTTTAAAATATTGAATTAATGAAAATCACATTTTACGCTATTTTAGCATTAAAAAACTAGTTAGGAAATTTGTTTACCATACTCTAAGACATGCCAATGTAAACAAGAAAATGTTACCTAAGTCGGGTGTCCACCCCCGGGAAATTTTTAAATGTTGAACTTGTTTACGCTTTTTAGCACTGAAAAACTAGTTAGCAAATTTGTTTACTATACTCTAAGACATGGCAACTTAAACATGAAATTGTTACCTAAATTATAATACTTATTACTATTTATAAGAAAAGTTAAATAGCACATGGAACAGTGGACATAATAGGCCTACTCATTATGTTATGAAAAGAAAATAACTGCTATATCATATTTGACACACCAACAAATCTTGTTTAATTAAATAAATATATTTTTTAAATACAAATATAGAATTTTAGGTTTTGACTCTTGGGGGTCTGAACCCCCCTTTCCTAATCCACTGTGGATTCTGCTTCCATGTTGTCGATTTGGTAATACTTCTGCAATTAAAATAATTGTCTTAAAAGAAAAACACCTGACGATAATAATTAATAATATACATTTTTTTCCTTGCGCCCCCCCCCCCCCGGGTACGCCCATGGCTGTCGAATTTCTTCATCTTTAACACAAAACACAACAGACAAACGTTAACTATATCAGCTGACGAGTAACTGCCCATTCCTGCTCACTGGCGGCGCTAGTAGTAGCGTGTCCCGGAAAAAGACAGGGAGTGGACGGTATTACTTATTGAGAGTATTTGACTGGGTCAACTGTCTTTGCAGTGCAGCCAACTGTCATATAGAATTTAAATAAAGCATAGAGAATGCACAGAATAAAACACACTTGCTTGTACAACATTGCCAACTATTAACACTGTGCCATGTAATTTTCATCAAAGAAGTCATGTGAATTATATTCGACACTTTGCGGTGCTTTGCCGATAGCGTGTGAAATCACACCAAGTAAATTGCAAACACCTGTCTTCATGTCACGAAATTTGTTTTTTCTATCACATATGCTTCAATGCGAAGTTACACAACCACGTACAACCTAACAGTGACTATGAAGCATTGTCATCAATGAAACAATCACATTAGCTCAGTGATACTTCATCAATCACTGCCAAGTGACAATCATTACATATCCCACAATTTCAATACACATCGTGATTGGCAGGTGATTCCAACGTACAAACCCAACTTTGCAATACAACATAACCTAAAAAAGGATATCCATTCTTAACACCCACACAATCTTCAATTCAGCGCAGTGACACCTACATACCCACACATCAACACATAAGAACTTTCACAATTGGTGACTTAAAATGACTTAAATATTTATCACCATATTCTGCAAACACTTACTGCAAGCATTTACTAAAGTACTGACTGCAAGCAATTACTATATTACCAATTCCCACAGTAAGACACATTAAGAATTTTTTTAACATTATCAACATCCAAGATTGTGTAATCAGTGAGTTTCAACCAAGACTCAACAATCACAAGATCATGTAATCATTGCATTCCAACCAAGATTCATATTTGTATTTCATCTTTCTTTTTATTTATTTTTATCTTATTTATTTGTATTTTCATTTCGTTCAGTGTAATGTGTTTCTGTGATTTCAGAGTTTTCATATTTCAACTTAAACAGGCTACAAGCCATTAGGATCAATACATAGTATTTAAACAAATTTGTTTATTCCTCATTCCACCACGAAGGGATTGCATAATTTATTGGATTACACCACTTAACACCTGAGGTAAAAACCCATTCAAAATTATCATAAATTTTTAGAGAAATAAATACAGTGTGATTTCTTAGAGCTGAAAGGGTTAAGACAAATAGTTAAGCACTGATCCCCCTCATGAGTGCTTCTACTATGAACGGAGGACAAGACCTCCGAACATAGTAGGTCCTTTACGTGGTGAGGGGGACAAGTACTCCTTTCTGGACTGTTCAACGGGCCCTTTGAGAATCCGTTCATCATACACAAGTAGGAGGAAACGAAAGCACTCACCCAACCCCAAGGTGTCTGGCGTTCCGTGCTGAGGGGGTGCATGGTACATGGGAGATGTGCTGCTAACGGAGCGTCAGGGATACATGGTGACCTCCCTGAGTATCTAACCTTGCATCAGAGTATGGGGCCCCTCTGGTGCGGACCTATATTTCCCCAGTACTCGTGGGACCAAACTGGAGACCCAATCATCTACTGAACAGGCTGAGGTGAAAAAGGGACTTGCTGAGCAAGATACCTTGGAAACCCAGACTGCATCTACATCGACAAAGTCGATGGAAAAAGATACAGCCATAGCAATGGAGGCCAGTTCTCCAGATGTGTTGGCTAAGGAGATAGCTGAGCAGCTGGACCAAGTGAAGATCAAGGGACAGTCAGGTGCTCAGAGACGAAAACTTCTTAAGGAACAAGGGGTTAAGGAAGGAAAAGAATGGCTGAAAAAAGTGAATGGAGGGAAAAACTGGGACTACAACCTAGAATCTCAAAAAAATTAGCCAATAAAGAAGGCAAGGAAACCCCTTCAACTTCTACCGGGAGCAAAAGATTTCGACAAGACAGAACTCCAGACACTCCAGAATCTGGTGAAAACCAGTCTTCGAAAAGGCCGAGACAGGAAACAGGGAAACAAACCTTTAGTACTGTAGCCTCGACCTTTCGAATGGCAGTGATCCAACAAGGATATCCTCTTGTAGATCAGTGTCAGGGTCTTAAAAGACATCAAACACGACAGCAAGGTGGAGCCTAAAAGTGCTGCAGATAAACCTGCAGCCGCGCTGCAAAGGATGCTGCTTAAGGAGCAGGTGGACATAGCCCTGATACAGGAGCCGTACGTTGTGAGAGGGAGAGTAGGACTAGGAACAACTGAAAGTAAGTTAATATACTTCAGAAACGAATAAGTCCCCGAACCTGCATATTTGTAAGGAAGGGTTTATCACACATGTCAATAATAATTTCTGTTCAAGGGAACTTGTGGCCATTCGGCTGAAACAACATAAGGATGGGAGCTCCAGGGATATACTCCTGACTACAGCATACCTTCCCTATGAAGAAACGATCCTCCTCCACAGGAGCTAAGAAAACTAGTGGACAACTGTCAACAGCTGAATGAACAACTGCTGGTTGGATGTGATTCTAATGCCCACAACTTGTTGTGGGGCAGCAACGATACAAACACAAGAGGTGAGTTATTACTGGAATACCTTTTTGAAAGGAATTTAGAGATATTCAATAAGGGACAGTATGCTACCTTTCGCAATGCAATAAGGAATTGTAGCAGAAGATTACATCCTCAGAATATTATATTCACTAGAATATAATATAATAAAGTAATGAATTAACAGAAATAAAAAGGATGATAAGATTAAATATAAGAGCTCAGATATGAAACAACATATCAAAATTTGCAGAAAAATCCAATTAATAAGAATATGATAATTAAATTTCAATCCAATTAAGGAATTAAATAATATCAATTTAATTCCATAATTCCTTTGTTCGAGCCATTTTAGCGCCAAACTATAGATGGACAAGATATGTAAGACAAGAAGTTGACATGGGAAATTCCCAAGCAGCGCATGGCTTTCAACGGGGAAAAACCCCAGCTCACGCTGATGCAAAGGCTATGTGACATACTGTACTAAGCCACGTGACGTCACTAGTCAGTCACGAATAGCGAATGAGAACTAAGAAAGAACGATATGTTGAGGGGAGGGGTGTTGCGATACTTATGTACAGTTAGACTATAAGGATAGGAGAGAGGGAAGCGGCGAAGGTTATATAAGACAAAACTCACGCGAAGACAGGGTCGATCATCAGTATTAAGCAGTTATTGAACGTACGAGGGTGGTGATAGACCACGGGCCAGGAGCTGGATCATCAAGAAAGGCGCAACTCAGAAGCCGTCCACCATGGAGCGACGAAGTCAGCATTAACCATAATTGACTAAGGTTGGTTTTCTCCCTAAAGATATAAAGTGAACTGCATAGGTAACATCGATCCCGGTAGATATAGGGTTATTATGGCCCCTATTAAATTCAGTCTTATATATTAAACCGCTTCTCTCCGTCCACACATAGTAATAAAAAATATATGTAAAGGTTTCTCCAGTACCAATGCTAATTGCATTGATATCAATATTTGTGTGAACTTGAATAAAATACCTAAAAGTTAATCTGAAATTCCCTTGAGTATAAATTTCTCTAATAAGCTCTACTAGATATATCTAATCCCAACTAGGCCTATAAGTGAATAGAATAAGATTTCGTTCACTAGCTCATCACAGAGAAGAGAGAGGTGTAGCATCGCCGCATGCCGGCAGCCTGCATTCACTAGCCTAACGGTAAGACATTTATGGATAGAGGAGCTCAGCCGTGGTCAAGCAACATAACTTTTACAAGTTGGAACCCAACACCTTAAACCCATACAATGTATCGCCCAACATACTCTACCCAGGTTAACCCAGACAAAACCCCTACAATGTGGCGCCAACGTGATTAACACCACAAAACCCCTACAATGTGGCACCCAACCAACAAAACCCCTACAGAAGTCATAGATATTACATTTGGGACCTATTTGATAGGAGACCATATAAAACAATGGCATGTTTCAAAGGAACCTTCCCTTTCTGATCACATGTACATTCGGTTTGAGATAGAAATGGGAGAAAAACAGACCAAGGTCTATAGAAATCCCAGGAAGACAGACTGGGACTCATATACAGCAGATCTCAACCAACATCAGAATGAAATGAGATGGACATTCAGAAATACAGCAGATATTGAGGATTCAGCTGATCAACTTGAGACAGCAATCATAACCTCATATCTAGACAACTTTCCAATTATAAGTAAGACAACAAACAGGATTGTGCCCTGGTGGAACAAAGCCTTGAAACAGCAAAGAAAACAGGTTAGGAGTCTGTTTAATAAAGCTAAACGAAAGGGCATATGGACAGAATACAAGAAAGCCCTGGTTGAATACAACAAGGCCATTAAAGATGCAAAACTAACATCTTGGAGAGTATTTTGTGAGGGGATAGAGGAGGTTCCAGCACGAGCCAGACTCCAAAAAGTCCTCACTAAACTCCCAATAAATCCCAATGGCAACTTGCAAAATGAGAATGGGAAGTACACCATATCAGCAACCGATACGCTGAGAGTGCTCCTCGATACTCATTTTCCACAATGCACTATAGTGGAGAACGCAAACCAAATAATAGACCTGCCAAGAAGATATTTTTCGACACCAAGGCAGGGAGATTGGAAAATATCCAAGAAATGTGTTGACTTTCAGAAAGTACGGTGGGCCACTGGAGCCTTTCAACTTTACAAGTCACCTGATCCGGATGGTGTAATTCCAGTTCTACTACAAAAGGCGGGGGACAACTTAACCCGATTCCTTTGTAGATTATACAGAGTAAGTCTGGCCTCGGGACATGTTCCAAATGCTTGGAGACCAGTAAGAGTGATCTTTATCCCAAAGCCTGGGAGAATAAATCATACCAAAGCAAAGGGTTTCAGACCAATCAGTCTAGCTTTTTTTTTATTAAAGATACTAGAAAAACTAGTTGATAGGTACGTAAGAGAGGAGAGGATAACTGTGATCCCTCTACACTCAAATCAACATGCCTACCAAACAGGTAAATCATGTGAAACAGCCCTTCACCATCTGATTGGAAAGGTAGAAAACGCACTGAATTTCCAAGAGATCGCTCTAGGGATTTTCTTGGATATCAAGGGAGCGTTTAGTAATACAACCTTCGATCCTATGCTCAACGCTGCTAACAGGCATGGGATAGATGATACCTTATGCAAGTGGATGAAGACCATGCTGGAAAAGCGTAGAATTGAAGCCAACATCCTTGATGAAAGAATGGCAGTAATTGCCACAAGAGGTTGTCTACAAGGGGGGTGCTGTCCCCATTATTGTGGAACCTAGTCAACGACCTCATTGAAGAGCTAAAAGCCAGTGGTTTCTATTGTCAAGGGTATGCAGACGATCTAGCGATTGTTGTCTGTGGCAAACATGAAAGCACTGTCAGGTCAATGGCACAATCTGCCTTAAATATTGTAAAGAAATGGTGCCAAAAATAGGATCTTGGGATTAACACCAAGATCCTGTTTTCGGCACCATTTCATTACTGTGGTGGTACCGTTCACAAGGAAAAGAATCCAGGACATGTACTGGGAGCTTAAACTATTTGGGGAAATGTTGCCGTTAAGAGGGGAAGTCAAGTATCTAGGATTGATACTAGATTCTAAACTTAGCTGGACCTCTCACCTTAAGACGACATGCGCCAAAGCTAAAATGGCCTTTATGGGCACCAAACGAGCCTGTCGTTAAAATTGGGGTTTGAGCCCAGAAGTACCCACTGGATTTATAACCACCATAGTGAGGCCCCTAGTTAGCTATGGATCAGTAATATGGTGGAGGAAGACGGAACAAGCAGGGGCTATTAAAGAACTCGGTAAAGTGCAGCGATTGGCCTGCCTAGCTTTAACCGGTGGTATTAATAGCACACCTACTGCTGGAATGGAAACCATGCTTAGCATACCTCCACTACATCTGTGGATTAAAATGGAGGCAATGGCTGGAGCATATAGACTAAAGACTGGCGGCAACTGGAGACCTGCAGGATACCCAGGTAGTCATACTAGGATCCTGGATATAGCAGGGATAAACCAGGTTGCAGAAATGCCAGGGGATTTTATGCAGGACTCCCTCAACCCCAATAAGTCCTACAAGGTTGATATTGGGAGGCTAAACATCAACACTATAGTAAACACAAATCAACTCTGAACATACGATAAGCCAATAGCATGTCACGCAACTTGCAGTGTTGACAGATTCACGACTCACGAGTCTGAAACGTTCTCTGTCTAACAAAGAGAGAGAGAGAGAGAGAGAGAGAGAGAGAACACGCGTGCGTGCTTACTCACTGCTGCTCTGTGTCAAATATTCACACATTATTTTAACGTATTTCGTTTTTGAAAAATCGCGAACAAAAGTAGTTTGAAATTTTGAAACCTATTACACGTAAGATACAACATGAATTATCTTAAAAGAAAGTGAAGAAAGGCTTACCTTATTGAGCTGTAGAAATAGGCCTACACGGAAACCTCTACAAAGGGACAAATAAAACTTCTTCATCTTCGTCCTCTTCACTTCCTTCACCACTCGTGTCACTATCTGTTTCACTGTCCCTAAGATTTATAATTATGCTTTCAGCAGTGTCATCCCTGTGTATAACTTCGTGGCCCATTTCTAACGCTATCTGATCCAGTTCATTTTTTTTTCTTGAGTTTTGTAAGGGGCAACACGGGCTAGCAATTCTGATATAGTTTCTGTGGGACTGTATGCTATGTTGTGTTTTTGAAGCCATTCCTGAATCTCTCTCTCTCTCTCTCTCTCTCTCTCTCTCTCTCTCTTACGTGAATTTGTTGTGGGTAACTTATTTAATAGCCTAGAACAGGGAGCGGCAACCTTTTGAGTCGGAAGAGTCAAAAATTACAATTTACAAAATTTCAAATTTTTAAAGAGCCACAAATTTTTTGTTGCCAATAATAAATAGTAATCACATAAATAAAGTTTTTTGATAAAAAACTTATCTATTTATTCATAAGAAAAAAAAATATATTTATTCATAATAAAAAATATCTATTTATTCATATTCCCGGGTTCAGGACTGGGTGTTTGTCAGTATGTTAAGTCTTATTGTGCGCGATTCTTTAATTATTATTATAAGTAGTGTTTTTCACAACAAATTAGATTATATATATATTTATATATATAGAGCTAATTAAAACCTACATAGAAACATCCGACGACGGCGTCATTCGAGAGCTTCCGACGGACTGACGACAGTGACGACGCGTGTCACGGGGGAGGGGTGCGGTGAAAAGCGAGTACAAGTGGCTGAGAGATAGAATCGGTGCCTAATCCTCGTTGATCAATTCAGAACGATTTTATTTTTTTTTTATAAAATAAATAATATTTGCGTATGGAACTAAAGAGCCGCAGCTTCACATCCAAAGAGCCGCATGTGGCTCGCGAGCCGCAGGTTGCCGACGCCTGACCTAGAATGATAGCTGGCGTTATTTATAATTATTATCGAACTCGCTTCCAGATAATTTAGAAATCTGTTCGTGAACCATTCTTTGAACCTGTCCGAAGTCATTTCTGTATGATAATCAGTGTTTTTACTTTTAGGACTGGAGCGAAATACCCATTTACTTTCTTGTATAAACCCTGTTTTAGCTGAGCCTGCATGGCATATTATAAGCCTGCTACCTTTTCCTATTGGTACTTTAAGGCCGCCTCTTCCAGTCGGATCTTGCCATATGTCCCTCCTGGAGTGATTCTGGTTGACCCATGTTTCATCAAGATAAAATATGGGCCTCGTATCTCCCATCCCCCTAAGATTGTGAATTGTACGCAGAAATTTTTGTCTGGCTGCAACAATGTCGGCCCTTTCCAGTAGAAAATTCCGGCCATCATTGGTTCTCCTGTATTTAAATTCTAGGGATTTCAAAATCGTACACATGGCGGACACAGAACCTTTATATTTTATTTTCTTTCGCATTAAAGCAACTAATTTTTTAGCTGTGGGATATTCCCCCGTATCCTACAGTTTAAATATTGTCCGGCGTAAAATACACTTCTGAAAACCGTCAAGATTTGTTTGCGCTTTTTAACTGTGCGATGGTTTCCAGGAGATCTAAAACTGAGCCCACATCCTATTTCGGTTTATTGTTTTCCCTCCTTAATAATACGTATTAGTCACAGATTGTTCACTAATTTGGCAAGCTTTAGCAGTTAATTCCGGTCATGAAAACCACCATTAACGGCCGTGGGTGTCGGCATGCTGACCACATGCCCCCAGTCCTGCCATCTGCCATCTGCATCCTGCAGTGGTCGGGTGGGAGGCCAAGTCCATTCAGGGATGTAGCGCCACGGAGTTTAGTTTTTTAGCAGTCAATTCCTTACAAAATTCGTATTATTATGCACTTCGTCGTCCGAAATAGTCTTAAAAAACTATAAACACTGAAAACCATAGCTCTCGCCTGCTTACGCAAAACTTTGTTGGTATAAATTGTTTCACCACTTGTACTAGGCTTGCTAAGGTGACATTACGGACACTGAATTCTCACAATAGAACACACACGAAACGCTCTTGATTGCTAACACATATAAACTGAAACTGCGTCTGTCTTTTATATGTGGCTGGGTGGAAGTATCTTATTGTGGAAGTGAGAGGGGTCTTGTTGTTGTTTATGTTAACAGATTGACAGAAACTGTAATGTAATCCATGGATGGTGTTATTATTTTAGGGTAGAAATAAGAAAGGGTCTCTTTGATTCTTGTATTAACATTTGCAGGATAAGAGCTATCTTCCGAACGGAGCGTCCTACAGACATGATGTTTGGACAGTCGGCTTCCAAAAAAATACAGCTTTCTAATGGTGATATCAGGAAATACCTATATGTAATAGATTTTGAGCGCGCAAAGAAATAAGTGAAGTACATCTCTTTAGCGAGGCAGCACGTTCCGTTAACTGTACAACACCGCAGCAACCTCATTCGCTTGTCATTTCGTCACGTGATTCTGCCTGCTCCGCCTCAGGTTCAGAGTTGTTCTGTGTTTAATCTAATCAGGTGACATCATCTGGTTTACTGATGGGTCCAAGACCAAAGAGGGTACAGGGGCAGGAGTCCTTGGAGTGCAGCCCAAACTGGAGAAATGGTACCCATTGGGCAAACTAACCACAGTATTCCAGGCAGAAGTCTATGCCACCAGGGCTTGCGTGGAGGAGAATGTAGACAGGTGCTACAGAAATTGTGCCATCTGGATATACTCAGACAGCCAGGCAACACTGAAGGCACTAAGTGCATCCTACATGAGATCAAAGATCGTTAAGGAGTGGAAAGAAGCCCTAGAAAAGCTAGGGGAATATAATAGACTTACTTTAGCATGGGTTCCAGGCCATGCTGGAGTATGCGGCAATGAAAATGCAGACAGGCTGGCCAAAAAGGGTGCACAGTCCCTATTTGTAGGCCCAGAACCTGTGCTGGGTGATACCAAGTTAATGGCAAGGAAAAGTCTATTAAACTGGGTCAAAAGACAGCACATAGACTACTGGAATAATATTCATGAACAAAGACATGGTAAGCGAATGATGCCACAACCATGTCTCAAAAGAAGTACTGCAGTCCTTAATTTATACAGGAAGCAGTTAAGACTCATGGTAGGGTTGATGACAGGCCATGGGAAATATAAGAAACATCTGCATAGAATGGGTCTGATAGAAAATCCAATATGCATGAAGTGTGGTGCAGAAGAAGAAACGGCGTCACACTTAATATTCCAATGTGAAGCACTGGAAATAGATAGATACAATCAGTTTGGGAGCACAGATCCAAAAGAGATTGTAACTATAGCTTGACCGTGAGCAAAGTGCAGTCACATTGCGCATGCGCTAAATTGAGACGTATTTCTCCCCTCTCTATCATATCATTACAGGAATTCCCCTTTGATGACTGGTCGAGAGACAGTGACACGTGGGAGTACAGTTCATTGGCACGGGAGCAGGACATTCAAGTACAAAAGTGAGTAACCACTGTATGCGGTACGCAGGAGCTTACGTGATTTACAATATTCCGAGTCATGGCTTCAACATCCAAATGTGTTTCGGGTAGGCCCCTAAAAGGTCAGGCTAGGGAAATCGTGTATAATGTGGCGGATTATTTTAGGCAACAAAAAGAAGAGCATAAATTAGACATTAACATTGGTGCAGTGACAAGTGCAGCTACAAAAGTTTCAGAAAGATTAGTGAGCAATATTATTAAAGAAGGGAAAGAGTCTTTAGCAAAGGGGGAATTAAGTTTCTCCACACCTAAAGGAAAGAAGCGGCCAAAAAAACCTAGAAAAAATGTCGATACCTTCACGGACTCAGCAATTAGACAAAAAATTCGAGAATTTTATGTTGTGAGAAAAGAGAGCCCTTCGCTTCGAAAATTATTACAACGTCTTAAAGAAGACAATGTTATCGACTGCGGTCGAGAATTTCTTCGTAATAGACTAAAGAAAATAGGTTTCAAATGGAGAAAATGTAAAACAAACAGGAAAATCTTGGTTGAGAGACCAGACATTGCAGTATGGAGAACACGTTATCTTCATGAAATAAGGAAACACAGTAGCGAAGGGAAGAACATAATTTATGTCGACGAAACTTATGTTCAACAATCTCATTCTGTTCAGTCTTGTTGGCAATCTGAACAGGAGTCTGGGGCCATAACTAGAATCGGGACAGGTCACAGACTGATCATAGTGCATGGTGGTGGAGAACAAGGATTTGTTGAAGATGCCCTATTAATTTTCAAGAGTGGACAGAAAAGTGGTGACTATCATAGCTCCATGAATGCAGATAATTATTATAAGTGGTTAGAAAATGAATTGCTGCCAAAATTGGAATCCCCAAGTATTATCGTAATGGATAATGCGAAATATCATAATGTGGAGATTGATAAGAAACCCAACACTGCGTCTACCCGTTCATATATTGTCGATTGGTTGACGCAACGTGGAGTGGCATTCAATAACTCTGACACCAGGAACAGTCTACTTCAACTGTCAAACAATGTCCACCATGAAAAACACTACCTTGTAGATGTACTGATAATGAACCACGGACATCTACCCCTTCGTCTTCCTCCATACCATCCCGACTTAAACCCCATCGAGTTGGTGTGGGGGGATATTAAAGGTAGATTGGCTCAAGAGGATATTGGATCATCCCTGCAGCAGAAAGAACAAACATTGAGAAAACTATTCTGTGAATATTCACCTGAGAAATGGAAAAAGTGCTGTGAACATGTTAAGAAGATTGAGAACAAATATTGTGAAGTGGAGGGTATTGTGGACTCCGAAGTAAACAATGTCATAATATCTCTTTCTTCCGGCCCCGGTACAAGCAGCGACAGCTCCAGCTCTTACCGCAAGCGATTCGGACACTGACTCTGATTGGTGAAGATGGAAGGGAAGAGGGCGACAGTCAAGGGAGGGGGACAAACCTTACGTTTCGGTGTGGGCAGGATGGGGAAGGTTCCTCCTGATCATCTTTCCTGTAATATCTAATCTAATCTAATCTAAGCACTGATATTGCATTCTCAGTTCTTAGCAAGGAGTGGTAACGTGCAGACGTGTGGAAGAGGGGCAGAGTGGATATAAGGAAAAACGACACAAGGGACATGGCCAACGAAATCGAAGTATACAGAATGAGGATAGGCTCATTTGGATAAAAAAGGAGAGCAGGGACCAAAGGAACAGTAAGAGAAGATCAATCTAACGTCGCGACCTGGTCCCTAGTGATTATAGTGTTGCTGATAATTGCAGGGGTTGAAATGAACCCAGGGCTAAATAGCGGGCCTTGAGTTTCTGAAGAGGTCATCAAAAGCCTTGAAAGAATGGAAGAAAGAATAGTTAATAAAATAAATGGGGCAACAAAAGAAGTTAAACAAGAAATTAGAGAGGAAATAGCAAGAATGAAGACAGAAGTGGAAGAACTAAAGTCAAGAATCGAGAAGATAGAAAATGCAGATCGACAGCTAAATTAAGTTTTTCATGGGATAGAAGAGAGAAAAGGAATTAGTGCCTTGCAAGAAGTCCATGAGCTACAAGACAGCAAATTGGAAGTGCAGATCCAGGGATGGGAGTTCCTTACGGCTCACAGGGTCGGTAAAATTCAGGAAACAGAGTAATTAGCGAAATGTGCGTCCACGCAAGTGGTTTTTGCTACACTGAGGAGAGCTAACAAATACGGCAATATATATTAACAGGGATCTATCTCCGACGGAGAGAATTACAAGGAGGAAATTAGTGGAAAAAATGAAGATGGAAAGAAGCAAGGGAAAGAAGGCTACCATTCGTAATTTGCAGCTGTGCATGGATGGGAGGAAAATAGATATAAGGAACAGCGCGGAAACGAACAGCAAGAGTGATATGACCTCGTCAGCTGAATCAGCGGATTTAGTGACTGGAGGAACGCGAGTCGAGGCTCAGGTTAACGAACTACAGCGGAATCAGAGGGAGCGTGTGCCGACGTCACTAGGAGGAGATAGCAATCAATCAACAACTCAGCTGAACGAGAAAGCAAGCACGTCATATGTGACGCAATGCTTTCAGATTCCTTGGGGCCTTGGAGCAAGAACGCACCAAGTGACATCAACAGTGGAAGCAGCGAGGCCGCACCAATAATAACGAGGAGCCGCACGAAATTAGAAAGTTTTAAACGGTCAAACGTTGCTAGGGAGGCCACAATTAGTGAATGAAATCAGTGTGTCAGTGGAAGTTAAAAATAGGAAAGTTAAATCAATAGTGATCATGAAGGGAGTTTAATAATCAAGAGTAGGTATAAGCTTAATAAAATTTAGTAAAATTTAAAGTATTTAAAAGGGAGTTGCGACTTAATAGTATCCAATGCATAAATGATATCCAACCACACATCTCCATCCTACATGTTAGCGAGTGCCCCGTAGAATATTTACTCTAGGCAGTTCATAAAGAGTGGAGAAAGCTAGAACTAACAACAGCGGGATCAGTGTGCAGACCCAGATGTGTATGAAAACAAACGTGAACGTTTAAATTGAAACACAATGAACTGTTGGGCGATATATTATAGTTATGTAATGTGTTGAAAAGGACCCGTCAGAAACTGTAAGGTAAGTTCGGATCCTTTTCTAAAGTGGAAAATGTAGGCTCATTTAAAGTTGTTGTTTAGAACAAATAAATTCGATTATATTTGATTCGATATTATATTCTGAAAATTCATAACATTAAATAGTTCTAAAAAGGATATTTAGGTAAATAAATCACTCTCCTCAAATGCAATATGTAGGCTAACTATAAGTTGTCACTACTATATCTATCAATGCTTACCTCTGAATCTAATTTTACGCTTTCCATTCCATCCTCTCCATTTGTCATCTTCTCAGGTTTCTCTCCCATGCTGTCATCTAAAGTTTCCATTGATGCAAGTCCAGCTTGGCCAATCTCAGGGTCCTATAAATAACATTTTATTAAGCATCCAAACAATATAATTGAAGAAATGGGTTTTAGCAAATTGACTGGTCAGATTAGAGAGGAGACATTGGCAGAACCATGAATGGCATGCAACTCTCCAATTCTTCTTCTCTGACCCTCAATTGCATTTCCATAGTGGTTTTCACAGTGTGATTGCACAATTGGCTTTCATTGACATACTATTCATATGGGGGAAATCAAGCGTGCGCGACATTTTTTGTTTAAATGAACATTATAACATATTATTCATTCCGAACATTAAAACATATAGTAAAATTGAAATATATGGGTCAATCAGAAAGTAAAGAATGATGTGGGATAATTAAATAATAACAAAAGTTATTAACACAAAACTTTATTTACAAAGATACAGTACCTTACTCTATTTTTCAATGTACTCGCCATTGCTGTGAGGGCATTTATTGTAACGTTGTACAAGTTTTTCAATGCCATGTTCTACTCTTCTATCACCTACATCTCCAGTCAAAAAGAAATTCAAGAGTCAACTGTTTGTAGGAAAAGTGATGCTCACACTTTTCTGGGACTCACAAGGGTCAATACTGCAATATTACTTGGAGAAGGGCTCAACAATAAACAGTGCATGTTACAGAGAGATGTTGAGCAAAGAGTTGAAGCCTGCAATTCAAACCAAAGTTGAGGTCTATTGTTGAAAGAAGTTTCTTGTTGCATGACAGTGCTCGCCCACCTACTGCCACCCACACTGCTCGAACTATTGTGAATCTATGTTTTGAGGTGTCAGAGCATCCCGCATACAGTTCCAAACTCGCCATGTCAGATTTCCATCTTCTTGGCCCACTTAAAGGTACCTTAAGAGTCCGTCAATTCACCACAGAGCAAGAACTGAAGGAATATGTGGCTGGCTATGCAGCCGAAAAACTTTTTCTGAGGGCATCAGGAAGCTTGTTGAACCATGGACTGAGTGCATTGAGATGCAAGTGGACTATGCTGAAAAATGAGGTAATTGAAAGTTTTGTATTGTTGATGCAATAAATTTAAGAGAATGCAGATACTTATTGACTTACCCTCGTATATTGAGCTAATAAATAGATTATAAATAATAATAATAATAATAATAGCCAAAGCCTGTCCCAAGTCAGGTTGAAAAGGGTGAGGGGAGGAGTAACACCTCGTTAAAAACCTTGGTTTACCTGTCCCGGGTGATAGTACCTTGTGTGGCGTGGTGCTGTCCCAATTTACTAATTTTAAACCCAGAGAAGGAAACTGATCCACAGAGCAAAAGAACAAAACAGATATTCAGAATAATAACAAGAGTAACAATAGTTTATTGAATGATCAGAAATTACAATGGGTCCACACAAATGCAATGAAATATGAAAAGTTGGTACTAAAGTATATAAGTAAAGAATAGACAAGAATAGTTATTAAAAATGGCAGATGGCCAGACTAAATTGAATATAAGAATACGGTCGGCTTTCCATCACATACGGTCAAAGAAAACGTAGCTGAAATATATATATTAGAATGTAATAAAGAAATAAGCAAAGAACTGGTGGGCCAAAAAAAAAAAAAATATATATATATAACACAACGAAATATAACTGAATAAAGATAAACAAAACGAACTAAAAATCCCACCAGCGAAGAAAACTAAAATATCAAGAAACTAGAGCCATACCTGATATTAAGTTAACGCCTACAATAGGGCCACCACCGGATGGCTACACAGCGGAAGATGTACATGACTCAGACCGAAGAGAAGAAACAAGGGCTGGTACTCGGCGCTTACTCAGAAGGAGAAGCAGGTAGGTTGACCTCACGGCGCGATCTGAATGTAGGCATCTTCTCTAAGCGCCCGCACGGCGCAATCTAGTCGTAGGGATCTTGCTTCAGCGCCCGCACGGCGCGATCTAGTCCGCGGAACTTAACACGAACACTAGGTAAACAAAGTAGAGGGCGCAAACAAATGCCGAACGAGAGGAAGATCCAGAAGTGGCGAGATTACAAAACCGGAATAAACAAAACTAAACGCACCTCTGAACAAAACATAGCGATGGAAAGCCGAGATCATGTGAGTACCTGATTAATAAATAATTAAGAAAATGTTTAAATTACCTGAATAATGCATTATATTAAATGTTTAATTCATAGAATATGGTGCCGAAAATATACGATCGGCACACTTGTGAAGGGGCCCTTGCCAGGGTTACGGTGAAGATCTCAACATTGTCGAAGGTGGAGATGGAATCCATCGGTATGGTTGGAGATGGCGGAAGAGGCAACCCATGAAGTCAAATCCAAAGGCAACTGTACCCAGATTGGGGGGCCTTTGGTCAGCGTCTGTTCCCCAGGTTAGGGGCGGCTGAGAAAAACCTATAGGGCTAACAACCATGGTTGTAAACTACTGGCTCATAAGAGTCACCCCATACACAGTATTATCAATCATGAGTGGAAGAGTGTGATGTGAAACAAATTACCCCAGGTGGACAATCCACCGCACCAACATGCGCAAGCAGACAATCGGAATCTGAGGAGTCTGCAGCATTGGCATTTACAATAGGGCGACACCAGCGACACGCGGCGTGAAATGCAGTATCGCGTCGCGCCGCGGACTGTGTTCACAATACGTCGCGACGTGAACTAATGAAACATATTAAATAATACTGACTTAATATTCATGCAATTCAAGAATACTTTTAGCCCTATATAAGAAGAAAAATGAGAAATCATGTCTGGGAGCGTCAATTATTTATTGCGTGGGAATTGTGGTTCCCTGATTCTGAAATGTTTATGGCTACCGAGATACAGATTCCTATTAGCAAAATAATATGTGAATGACACCTTGTTGCAAATCACAGGTCCTCATATAGTATAAATACATTATTTTGAACGCGAGAAGCAGTATTTCCAGCAGAGCCTATATTGCAGTAACTTTGAATTTGAGGTTAGTTTGAGCTTAGTTTTATACCGTGGAACACATAACATCCTTTTCAAAAAAAGGGCTGTAAATAAATTTTACAGGCTGAGAAAATGAAATTTAATTACTTGAACCCGTCTTGAAATGATTAAAAACCATATAGAAATCTAATTAAATGTAGTATCGTTCCCCATATAAATTGCTGTGGCTGTGATCGCCATTGGAAAAACAAAATACATTCGATTTCCGCTCATCTCAGCTGATGCAACGCCACCTTCCAAGGTGGCGTTGGCTGATGTCGCGCGGTAAAAGTTAACTCCAACTCAACTTCCGTCGCGCCGCTATCGTGACGTTTTGCCGCAGAAATGCTTGCTTGCCATTGGTCAGAAAATGTCGAATGCCGCGTCGCTGTTGTCGCGTCGCGGGTGTCGCTCCATTGTAAATTAAGCATAAACACAGAGATGAGTCGGAGCGTCTTGGAACATCGAGCAAGATAAAATATTAAAAACTGAGTTACATAGCTACCTTCAATGTAAACTCCCTTGTAAACACAGGAAAATTAAAACATCTTACAGACACCCTCAGAAACCACAAAATTCATATAACGGCCCTACAGGAAACCAGATTCATAGATGAATACAATATCTGTTCAGGAGGCTTCAGTATAATATAAAGCCACACGGCTGACTGACTCACTCACTGACATTAATGTTTGCCCACTTCCAGATGAGCTAGAAACTTGAAATTTGGTACACTTATAGCTTTTAGGCTGTAAACCACATAAAAACTTTAAAAAGTAATTTTTTTATTTTTTTAGCCCTAAAACCCCACGAAAATGGGTTCGGCTCGGCTCACCGACATTAATGTTTGTCCACTTCCAGATGAGCTAGAAACTTGAAATTTGGTACACTTATAGCTCTTAGGCTGTAAGCCACAGGAAAATTTCAAAAAGTTAATTTTTTAAATTATTAGCCCTAAAAACCTCCGAAAAACGGGCCCAGCTCGGCTCACCGAAATTAATGTTTGTCCACTTCCAGATGAGCTAGAAACTTGAAATTTGGTACACATGTAGCTTTTAGGCTGTGTACCACAGGAAAATTCCAAAAAGTTTATTTTTTTAATTTTTAGCCCTAAAATCCCCCGAAAAAGGGCTCGACTGGGTTCACTGACATTAATGTTTGCCCACTTTCAGATGAGCTAGATACTAGAAATTTGGTACACATATAGTTTTTAAGCTGTAAACCACAGAAAAATTCCAAAAAGTTATTTTTTTTTATTTTTAGCCCTAAAAACCCTCGAGAAACGGCTAGGCTCGGCTCACCGACATTAATGTTTGCCCACTTCCAGATGAGCTAGAAACTTGAAATTTGGTACACATATAGCTTTTAGGCTGTATACCACAGGAGAATTCAAAAAAGTTTATTTTTTAATTTTTAGCCCTAAAAACCCCCCGAAAAAGGTCTCGACTCGGCTCACTGACATTAATGTTTGCCCACTTCCAGATTAGCTAGATACTAGAAATTTGGTACACATATAGCTTTTAAGCTGTAAACCACAGGAAAATTCCAAAAAGTTATTTTTTTTAATTTTTAGACCTAAAAACCCTCGAGAAACGGCTCGGTTTCCATGGCAACGGTATTATCACTAGGGCCCGGATTCTTATGTAATTACATATTCTATTCCCTTACTTGTAGAAAATGAAAATGAAAATGAAAAGTTATTTTTATTTTTTTATTTTTAGCCCTAAAAACCCTCGAGAAACGGCTCGGTTTCCATGGCAACGGTATTATCACTAGGGCCCGGATTCTTATGTAATTACATATTCTATTCCCTTACTTGTAGAAAATGAAAATGTCGGCTATTTGAGCTTCTGTTATGATTATTAGTTGGGTTTCAAATTACATATTTTTACATATTCACAGTAATACTACATATTTTACATATTATGTAAAGAATGTAACATTTTTGTACATAAAATCTAGGAAATCAGAAAAAAAATTAATTTTGTTTTATTTTTCATTAATTTTCTTCTATAAAGAAAACATTTCAGTTGCCAAAAGTAAGGATAATTCTTCTAGTTTTTGTGAATTCCAACACAAATGCAAAATACGGTGGTTCTCAATGCCTCAGCTATCTATATTAGCACTTATTGTTTCTCAGAACTTGGGCTATCCAGGTTTGTTGGTCTTTGTACTCGTACTACAAATTGAAACCAGCGAATTAGGAAGGATTACAATCAGGTTTCAGGTAGCAAAAATACCGTTATTTGCACGGTACAAAAGAGTTTTTCTAGGAAGTCTTAAGGCTGAAGTTTGCATAGGGCTTGAGGACAAGAGCTTTTGCTACAATACATATTTCTCCACAAACTTAAGTGCATTACATTTTTAAAAATATCTGTAAAGCATTTTTTACTATGGCTGTAATTTGGTAAATCATTTAAGTTGCACCCACTGTCAAAATTAAAGGTAGCGTGTAGAAGCTTGTGCGAACATTTTCATATATTTATGGCATTGAAAATATTAATTTTAAACTACATATATTTTTAATATTACATATTTCCCTGATATTTACTACATTTTTATGTACATATTTTGCACTTTGATATTACATAAAAATCCGGGCCCTAAATTTATCACACAGTGTTCACGTAGGGCTCTGAAAGTTTAGAAATAATTATTTCCGTAAACCTAACGGGGTGGTTGAGATAGTAACATCGTGGACTCGCATTCTGAAGTCTCAGGTTCATAATGATTAAATCCAATTAACATATTGGATTGTATTAATTGGATTATCCAATTAACATATTTTTGTCCAGCACTAACAAAATTTCCTTCTATCTGTTAAAGAAATTTCATAAATTATATTCTTTAATCAGATCTCGGAGATGAAGTCCCGCAATCCTTACAACATATTATAACCAATTTTAACTTGTCTTTTTCTATGATTTCCCTGGTCGTAAAGGCAAAGGCCAAATTGAATATTCACATACCATGAATCTTAGTTGCTTTTTCATCTTGTATCATGCCCAATTAAATTAATATCAGTTGAAATTTACTCCATAAAATACACCATTATGCTTCCAGTTGATCTAGAAAACTTAGACTTGGCAAACTTTAGCTTGCAACCGATGGGAAAATTCTTAAAAAATCCCAAAAACTAAATCTATCTCCCATAGATTTTTTAAGAAACCTTTCCCGAGATCCTGAGCCCCCAATGAGTGAAGCGAGTTAGAATATACAAAGGAAAGGTAGGCAAAAGAATTAGGAAGAACACGCCGCAACTTGGAACTGGCTTCATAATAGACAAAAGTATATTTATTGGACTCTATTATCAATTCGAATCCCAATCGAAAGGCTCTCCATGCTTACTTTCAAATCTGCTATAGAGTATACACCATCGTAAATGCACATGCCCCCATAAATGAAGACAATAAAAAGGACAAAGAAAAGGTGGAAATAGTTGATGTCATGCAAAAAATTCCAGAAAAACAAAACGTCCAACTTATGGGAGACTTCAATGCCCAGATAGGGAAGGAGAAAAGGTAGAAAAAAATTGTTGGAAACTACCCGGCACATCATAGAACTAATCAAAATGGCATCTGGTTGATAGAACTGTGCAAAGCGCATAACATGAACCTGAAATCTACAGCCTTTAAATAACTACCTAGAAAACAGAAAACATGGATCTCACCAAACCCACAGTTAGGTGAATTCCAAATCAACCATGTGGCGATCAAACAGAAGTTTCATAAGGAAATACAAAATGTCAGAACCCTCAGAGGAGCCAACTTAGATTCTGATCACTACCTTTCTAAAATAAAACTCAAAATACTCCCCAAATGGAGACAGAGTACCAACAAATCCAAAAAGGGTAGAAAATACGATCCAGAAAAGATAATGAACTCAAAAGATTTTAACCTCGCAACTGAAGACATACAAAATTAAAACTGGGGTCAAATAAAAGAAAGCTTAATAACTAAAGCTGAACAATTAGCTCCCATAACCAAAGCCAAAAAACATGCATGGTGGACGGAAGAATGTGACGACCTAATTGAACTAAGAAGAAAAGCGTGGCAACAGTGGCAATCACTGAAATACAAACATAAGAAGCAACATTTCTTAAGTGTAAGAAAATTAGTGAGCAAAAATCTCAAAAGAATGAAAAAAGGTAAAGAAGACTAACTCATCTCTCAGATCAATGAAGACTTGATCAGGAACAACTCAAAGATCTTTTATAAAGATTTCAAACGAAAAATAACCAAATACAGCCCATCGACCCTAAAATTCCAAGACAAAAACTGAAATTTGCTCATAATAATAAGAATAATTGCAAAATATTGGCAGAATATTTCAGAAATCTCAACTGTGAAGAACCCATAGAAAAAATGGATTTTAACCCCTCGACAACAACCAACCCTAACTCGGAACCTCTCACCATTGAGGAACTAGAGACAGTTATAGCATACCCAAAAAACTATAAGGCATTGGAAGAAAATCAAATCACAGATGAACTTTGGAAAAATGTCAATAAAATTGCCATAATCTTACTCAAAAACATCTTTGATGAAATATGGATAAAGGAAAAAGTCCCAGATGAATGGAAGATGGCCCTCATCCACCCACTCCATAAGAAAGGGTCCAAAATGGACCCTAATAACTACAGGAGGATCTCACTCCTAGACGTAACATACAACATATTTTCTAAAATAGGCTACTACTAAACAGAGCAGAACCCCAACTAGATCTTCAACTTGGAGAATACCAAGCACGCTTCAGGAAGGAAAGATCCTGCCCGGAACATATCTTACACATAAAAAACATCATGGCCTACCAAAAATCAAGAGCAAAATCATATGTTATCACTTTCATTGACTTCCAAAAAGCATACAACTCAATAGACAGAGAATCTGTCTTCTTCATACTAAAAGAACTAAACTTAGACAACAAAACCACAAATCTAATCAGAGAAATACTTACCAATACATATTCTAAAGTTAAATTCATGGGAGGACTCTCCAACCCATTCGAGATTAGAACTGGTGTTCAGCAAGGAGATGGACTCTCCCCGCCGTTATTTAATTGCGCCTTACAAAAAGTAGTCAAGAGAATGGAGCAAGAAGACCCAAAGTAGAATCAGGCTTGAAACAAAAAACAAAGGGATCAAAATCAAATGCCTAGCCTTTGCAGATGATATGGCCCTACTAGCCGAGACCTGGGAAGAAGCCAAAGAACATGTCTCTGAACTACAAAAACAAGCAAGAAAAATTGGTCTCAACATTTCTTTCGAAAAGACCAAAATAATTTCATACTTGAAGAACTCACCGAAACATGTCAAAGTGGGACATCAAAACATAGAAATTGTCAAAGAATTCAAATATCTTGCAGAATGGATCACCTGGAATGCCCTCGAGAAAAAGACAATAGAATCTAGACGAAATAAAATTGAACTGGCCTTCCAACTAATCAAAAACACATATAACAAAAAGTCCCTCTCACAGAATGCAAAGATAAGACACTATAACACGGTAATCAAACCAGAAGCCGTATTCACAGCCAAAACACTGTCCATCACCAATCATGGCCCAATTGAAAGACTGGAGATCAAAGAAAGAAAGATATTAAGAAAAATCTTAGGCCCTAAGTTCCATAACAACAAACTCATTCACATAAGAAATGAAACACTCTACCAAAAGACTGAAAAACTCTCAAACAGTATGAGGAAAAGAAGAATTGATTTTTATGGACACATCCTCAGAATGCACACAAATAGACTTACCAAAAATAAATCTTTGAATATTTCTGCAACAAAAAGACCAAACCAAACTGGTTTAAGGAAACAGAGAAGGACTTAAATGAGCTCAAAATCACAGAAAAAATGCTCATAGATAAAACTGCAAAAAAAATAACAAAGTCAAGAAAGAGAGGTTCCAAGTCAAAATCAAAGCCAAATGAATGATCCACATCAGTGAAGATGAAAGAAAAGCAAGATAAGAAAGATTGAAGCAATACTGGGCTAAAATTAAAACACAAAACACTAAGAAGTGATTGATTCAACGTACCCCAAAGTTGGGTGGAACGGAGAATAATAATAATAATAATAATAATAATAATAATAATAAAATCAGATAAACTGATATAACAAAGTGCCAGTATGTTTTTGTTGAATCAATTATAATTGCAATTATGATATGCAGAAAATAAGTTTTTCTAATCAGGTTAAAATTGACCAGTGTCAGCAGAACTACAGATTTGTGATACCTTGACAATCGCGCACTCACATAAAAATAAAAAAAATCCATGTCAAATAGGCCGGCTCTGGGATTTGATCCGGGGACCTCCAGAATACGAGTCCAAGGCGTTACCATTTAGCCATCTCAGTCAGTTTGACGGTGTCATTTGATGAGCAATTGAAGGAATAGTGTTAACTGTCAAATTATACCAGTAGACAAAAATTAAAAAACATGTGGTCTTTAATTAGTCGTTACTCTGGTACCGGTCAACCAATTAGGTCCAACATTAATAGGCTTCTTGCTATGGACGTTATAAATGTGTAAGTTTCATGAAAATCCGATAAAGCATATTTGAGGTATGGGGCCTTTTGTTATATAATAACATAAAAATGCACTAAATTGGATATTATTCCAGTACCGGACAACCGATTTGGACCTATATCAACAAACTTCTTTCCATGGACATTATAAATGTGTATACCAAGTTTCATGGAAATCCGATAAAGCGTATTTGAGTTATGGCGCTTTTAAATAAAAACATTAAATTGGGTTTGATGCCGGTACCGGTGAACCGGTTTGATTAAATAACAACAGAATTCTTTCCAAAGACATTATAAATGCGTATACCAAGTTTCATGAAAATCCGATAAAGCGTATTTGAGTTATGCGCGTTCAGACACACGGACAGACAGACAGACATTTTTCATCCCCCACACACAATCTCATAAAGTACCATACTGGCACTTAATAATTATAATGAGCAACAGCCTGCATTGTATAATGTTTGTCTTGCTGATTACTGACAAGCAGGTTTGGGTTCGATACCCAATATCTCATGAATTTTTCTGAAATCAGTAATCAGCCTCGAAAAATAACAAATCAAGAAGAAACAGAATACAAGAAACTATTGGAGGCAGCAAATTGACCACATGCCCCAAATCCTGTCATTTATGTATGAACTCATCAGACAGAGATAGATAACATATTGATTGTCTCCATACCATTGTGAACCAAACGCTATCGAATTGATCCGGATTTAGGTAAAAGGGCATATTACTGGACAACACAACATCAACTTTAAGGCAATGGAAATGGAACCATTGATAGAAAATGCTTTTGCGTCTGTTACCAAAGATCAGTGGTAAAATTACTGTAAACTTACTGAAGGCATAGAGAACAATATGTGGAAAGCAGAGTAGCTGCAGGATGACAATGAACCTCTGAAAGTTAGGTGAACCAGCCTGTCACTCAATGTGATGTAGCCTAACAGAATTCCAACAATAACATCACTGATAATAATGATGATAATGATGATGATATTAATCATAATATCATATGGTTGTGTGAAAGAAGTGCAATATTACAACTCAAAAATTAACTGAACAGAAAGAAAGTTGCAGCTAACTGGACAATCCTATGTCGTTTATTGCATGAGGAAAGTTTGAAACTTGAGTCACTTGAGAAATGATTTATGACAAGTCATTGACTTGTCACATTGACAAGTCAGTCACTTGAGAAAGAAACTGAGGATTCAAGGAAGTTTTGTTTAGGGGAATTTTGAATGACTATTCCACTCATACACCACGTGTTTGATATTGACCAATAACATTTAGCAATTCCTCGGATATAGACCAGTCACGATCATTTATCTTTTAAAATGTTCGCTATTAAAATGTGGATGTGATTTTATCAGATACTGGACACGTAAGGCATGAACGAGCAGAGATTAATATGTCACATGCTGCCATTAAGCAGTACTAAACACATTATTTTATACAACATAACTTGTTTGGAAATTGAAATAATATTAATGTCCTGTGATTAAAAACACAATTTTGATTTGGTGCAAGCCAGTTCATGTGCTTTTATAGCATTTTGATGTAAGCAACTACAATGATGCCCTCCATCTTTTGATGCGCACTATTGGTAGCATTAGGAACTACTCGGATCGATTCATTGGATCAGTCATCTAGTATGCAGTGATCTTATGGCTGACAGAATATTGACAACAAAGTAAGAATGTAATTATTATTTACAAAATCAATTACAGTTCATTCGTAGAATAGTATTACTAAATACTACTTGAGATTACAAGTTTCATCAGATAAATTTCCTCAAAGTTCATTCTCACAAATATATCAATAAACTTGTAATCTCTCGGGGGATTACCTATGATAAAAAAAATTAATTTTTACTTTTCTTGACAATTCTGTCTTTGGAAGTTTTAATATAGACTTATAGAAGGAAATTTAGCCATTGACGTTTTCCAGTGCAAAATCGAAAATACCTTTTATTTGACCATACTATAACACGCTTATTATGTGTAATGTAATGGTATCATAATGGCACTCATTTTGACACTGTTTTTTATTTCGACTTCGGTATGTTATCAGTTATCAAACACGGAATGATCTTGAGACCTTGAGAGTAACAGCTGAAATCTATGTAATAAATATCCTGTATTTAAAATAAAATCAATTTTGTTCATTTTAATTATCAGAAATGAAGTTTATCAATGATCCTCTTATAAGCCACATTGTCCAACAAATCTGTTTTATTCTTTGCAGAACACTGGTTAACAAATGAAACTTTACAAAATAACCTACTTCTGCAGAACTACTTATATCCATGGTGGGGGCTGTATTTTTGTGAAAAGAAAAAACAGAAACTAAGGACAATAATGTTAAATCTAAAGAACTTTCGGCTGTTGAACTATCAGATTATGGCATTAATATTTTTTGCCTATATAGGTCCCCTGAAGTAAATTTTTACGATTTTCCTAAATAAACTGGAATTTTTGCTCAGTAAGTTAAAAAAATAATAATAAGAATGTGATGATTTGTGAAGATTTTAACAATTGACTTGTAACTTGTCAATTTTTGACTTGTGACTTAGATTTGTGACTTCAATAAGGACACAAAACAAAAATTCATTCATTAACAATAATTTGTTAACATAATTAAACCTTTAATCTGAAAAGAACAGTCTCTTCCCCAACGTGAATACAAGTCATTGTTCCACTACGCTACAGTATTTTTCATATGAGAAGCCTTTTCCTTCACCGCCAATCACGTGTACGGGCTAAAGCACTGCTGCTTGCAGTAAGAGTCTTCCCTCCGTCTCGCCGTCTCTGATTGGACCGCATATCTAAGCAGGAGAAGGAAGAAAGGGCTTATCATCTGCAAAACACTGTAGACCAAACTATAATCAGGAAAGACAAAAACCATAAATCATTAATATGGTCTTGCTTTAGTAATTAATCTCCCAGACAGTGTCAAACCATTCACATGCAGGACCAAAAAATTAATTAGATTATATAACGATATTAATAAGGAACAGGGTTCAGGTTGTGCTTTCCCTGCAGCAGTCAGTTGAGAATAGGGATCCAACAAGATAAGTGCCTTGGGTGGAAAATGCCTGCATACCAGGGATATGCTGTGTGAGTAAATCATGAAAAATTATAAGTAACGCATACCTTTGGGTGCAATCTCTCTTTCTAAATTAAAAATTGTTTGTTTCCAATTTGATTATTTGACTATTGATTTGACTATTCTATTTGATTAATATAATCAATGATAACATATTTCCCAACTTGTAATCATTTTGCCTTACCTTTTTGGATTTCAGTAATTCAGATGTAAATAGCATTTATGCTCTGATAAGTGGGTTAGTGGTGTGTTTTTATGGACATTAAATGTAGACCATGATTTGATGTATTCTTATAACCCTTCTTGCTAGTTTTCTTGTAATACTGGGTGTTTCTAAACTTTTGCATTCCATTACATTTAATATTATCAGAAATTTAAATTTAAGAGTATTGATATTTTTGAGAAGATAGTAATAGCTATTAGGTACAGTTGGTCAAATAAAAAACGTCGGGTGGTATTTGATAAAGTATCACGAACGAGCATATACGCATGTACAGGAAGACTTAAGGTCAGGTTCACACCTGCCTCTTGTCTATCCATGTATTTTCTTGATTATTTAGTCAGTTTTGTTCCAAAACGAACATATATAGAAGGCTGTTGCTACATGCTCACATCCGCCACATTCTTGGTTGCAAAATCTTATAATTTTTTTTTAAATTGAATATATATAATATAGTACAACCCCAAAGAGCAAAGGTCATTGGAGGGGTGACATAAATACATTGGTTCTAAAACATACTACAATGGCGTCTTCATCTGCCACCCTATTCTCAGCGTACTACACTCACGGGAATAATCTCATCCCAAGTGAGTACTCATATAGTGGTACCAATTTCAATCCATTCCAATGCGACTTCTTGGTGTTATGATGCAGATGCCATCGTCGTACCAGAAATCATTACCACAAAACTACCTAGTAAACCAATTGATACTCGCACATGGGACGTTCCACCCAATCTTACCCTCGCCGACCCACATTTCCACACTCCCAAATATGTTGATCTCTTACTTGGAGTGGAAATCTGTTCCCAAATTGTCTGTCCAGGGCAAATTACTGCCCCGCAATTACCTGTCATGCAAAATTCGCACCTAGGTTGGTATGTTTCTGGAAAATTGCCTCCAGCTGATCCTAGTGAACAATCTCGATCTTCAAGACGATTCCATTCAGGTCGTAAGTCATCGACCACTCCCAACAACATTCCTTCCACGCATGTGACTTCGTCACATTACTCTGCCTTTCAAACTCGATCTTCAAGACGATTCCATTCAGGTCGTAAGTCATCGACCACTCCCAACAACATTCCTTCCACGCATGTGACTTCGTCACATTACTCTGCTTTTCTAACTTCGGACCAGGCTGTTAGCGATCAGTTAACTAAGTTCTGGGAGTTAGAAAAAATTTCCAATGAAGCCCCCTTTCCCAATGAATCATTCTGCGAGCAACATTTCGTAGAAAACACCACAAGGGATTCTGACGGTAGATACATTGTTAAACTGCCGTTCATTGCTGAACCAGAAACTCTTGGTAGTACTAAACTACAAGCTAATAAGAGACTCTTATCCTTAGAAAGGCGTCTAGCTGGCAATCAATCTCTCTCTACTGAATATGTTAATTTCATGGCGGAGTACGAACGCCTAGACCACATGGAGCCAGCGGACCCTATTATTCACTCTTCCTTCGACTACTTTATTCCACATCATCCAGTCTTGAAACCTTCAAGCACTACCACGAAACTTCGCGTGGTGTTTGACGCTTCAGCGAAGTCGTCAAACGGCAAATCCCTTAATGACATACTTGCCGTAGGTCCTACAGTTCAACCCGACTTGTTCTCTATCTTGTTGCATTTCCGCCTAAACCCCATTGCATTTACGGCGGACATCGCTAAAATGTATCGTCAAGTTATGATACATTCTGACCATCAGCCATTCCAGCAAATCTTGTGGAGAAGCTCGCCTACTGACCCAATCAAAGTTTTTAACCTGAAAACTGTCACGTACGGTACTGCTTCTGTTTATCCATTCCCAGACCAAGATGGCATTCTAGGTGAACGCCTTGAACGGTCTGAACTGCCATTTGATCCTGGCGGATACTCTTTATGTTCTCACTGGAACACGCAACAACACTTTGTACCATTATTGATCAGATTCACCCAGGTCCAGATGGCTTGGTGCGAGTCGTAACAGTTCGGACTCCCACCGGTCTGTACAAACGCCCCATTGTCAAACTAGCTCCATTGCCTATTGAAGACGAATAAACTCATTCAAGCTTCAGTATCGATGTACTTACAATTTTCAAGAACTAACTTTCAATTAATTCATACATTCAACAGTTTTATACATTGCTTCATTCCCATATATTATGGGTGATTTCTGGAGCCCCAGGGTTGCGATTCCAGCATCTCCTCGGCAGTTGTTTTGACCTCTCGCTCTTTACTGACAAAGTTTATTGAATACTTAATCAAAGGAGCGTCTAAATTTGATCTAAATCCGTTCTCGGACGAACCTTTGTGAAAATTTATCACCCCTTTCATTATAATCGACGGAACTTGGCAGGCAACCCCTCAGGTCGACCTGACCTTATCGCGACGCCACGAGCGTCATTGAACATGTCCCCCAGGGCACTAAGCCTGTTGATGTCTTGGGTTAAGTCACTCGTGAATACTTGGTATGTTCACCAGTGTCTATTTCTACTACTATTTTCCATTTTTCATTATTTCTCATATTGTCATGTGCATTAAATGGATTGAACGCACCGCGTTTCAATCCAGCAGGCGAGTATGTTGAAACATAAGCATATAGCCAAGAATTTAAGGTTAAGGTTTCAAGGTAATGCAGATATTTTCTACTTAATATAATTCACATTTGCCATTACCTGTGCTAACGTAATTAATAAATTTTCATGTAATTTTGTTTGCCTTAGTGAGTATAAGGAATTATTTCGTGTAACATTGAATACTTTCATGCTTAAGAGAGCGGCCGTATTTGTTTACAAGCATCGTTCATCAAATGCTCACTAGAGGCGCTGTGATCGATTCAGCATCACAAACATAACACAAATTAAGCTGAAACCAGCTCATCGCTTGAAATCTAGCGAATTATGAATTTCGATACATTGTGTGATCAGAATTTATAAACTTCTTACGGATTCATAAATAAGGTGATCAAAGGTCATGCAGTAAATGAATGCAACATTTTCCATACGTTAAATCAATAGTTTTCCGTAAGGACGCCTCAGCATAAAGCATGTCAAATATCTCTGAAGCCACTCATTGGAAAACGGAATCTCGTGTGTTACTACAACACCTGTTCTTAACCTCAATTATTCATACATCATTTCAGTACATAGACTGTTTTACCAAACAATTAAAGGAAAGGTCTTTGTCTTTAATTAGGGACTTCAACTAATGAATTTTATGGTAATTCTGATAATGACGTAATGAATTAACCTTATTGATGAAACCTAACTCAGGGCGGCAAATCTCATCGAATCAGAATTAAGATGACATAATTTGTTTATGTTATAACAATTGCGCAACCAACGTGTATAAAAATCGCCCGGGGGCAAGCCGCCCCACTAGTCGTCAAAAATTCATCTCTAGAAGTGCACGTAACTTCTTGCCGCTTTTGAGCGGCAAGAGAACAAAGAACCTCAAGTAACGGGTGAAACATAACTTTCGTACAATCTTCGCAGTAACCTCAAATCATGTAGGTTTGTTCATCACAACACAGCCACACCACTGCGAGCTGTGAGTTCACTATTACATCGCCCACATGCGGTATGCAATCTTCAACATTCAAATTCATGCGGTACGCAATCTTCAACATTCAAATTCAATAAGCGCATTCTTAACACACTTCTCCAGTGCAGTTGTTCAAGTGCATCAAGTCAGTACCACTCAACAAGTGCAAACAACTATGTACAAACATAACCTCATTCTCTCAACCTAACATTCCACGCTGTAATGTAACAGCAAGTACTCACTGCAATTAATATTCACTATTCTAAACATCTTAAATGCTGAAATCATTCACTGCAAGGTAAAGACCATTTATTGCAACGCATTTTTCACTTGTCAACCTTCAACTTCAGAAGAACGTCAACCTTCAACCTCAGAAGAACATCAACTCAACAATGCAAGAAATAAATCTCAAGATATAGTATGGACGGTGTTCAAGTGACTGTGTTTCATAATTTTTTTTTCTATGTAATTCTCAGCAAGTAACAGTGAATTTTCTTTTTCTTTTTCATAAGCTTATATATATACATATATAATTCAAGGATTTTAATTAATGATTCAATAGTGCATATAGTCTACTAACAAATAATCAGCTCCAGTGTTTGTTAATAAATAAAACTAACCTCAAAATTTTATTGAAATTTTATTTTTTGGTATTCTAATGTAGGGGCAAAATTTAGTTTTCTACCTTCCCTTATACAGTCCATCCTACCAGAACCTTAACCCTACAGTCTTACAATTATAAAACATACTACAATTATCTTATGGCTAAAACAAATTCACTAGTGACAATACTACAAAATACAAACAAAACAAGAAAATTTTGAAATATACTAACCAATTTAAATATGCATTTTTTTGTATGATTTCCGGAAATATATTATAACTATCCTACTGACTGAAGTACACATCTAAAAAATATGATAATGCTTTTGGTTTAAAATTACTAATGGAACTGGACACACTTTCAGGTAACATGATTTACAATTTTATAGCATGAGGTAATATTCCATTTAGGCCATACGTAGTGGATTCACTATGAGTTACAAAAAGATGACTGACTTGTCTTGTGTTATGGAGATGAACATCTTTTGGTGTAATCAAGGTGGTGTTAGATTTAATAAGTTTATAATTGATAGAATGTAAGTGACTAACTATTGCTGCATTTGTAGAGACAGAAAGTGGCTTGATTCCAGAAATTTTGAATATATCACTAGTATGGGTTCTAAAGGGAATATTAAACATAATTTTAATCGCTCTATTTTGAATTACTTCTAGCTCATGAAATAGGCTTTTTCTACAATTCCCCCATATGATGTTCATATAAGTAAGATGACTATGGATTAAAGAAAAATATACCATTTTAAGAAGTTGACTGGACAGTCCTGAAAGACGTAATCTGTTTATAATACCGACGACTGGGAGAATTTTCTTCTTAATTTTGTTAATTTGATATTCCCAAGAAAGGATACTGTCAATATTTAGTCCTAAAAAGAAATAAATTCAATTCTCTCCATTGTCTTATTATTTATGTTTAAGTTTATATTGGTTTGAAGTCTGTGCGATCAATTCGAGAGAAATATGTTTAATCTAGGGGCATTTTTTTAAAGATTTTATTGTATAATACCGGTACTTGTAGGACAAAATCAATAACTTTGGCTTAATCGTATTTTCAAGCTTGGATATTACAATCTCATCAGAATTATGTAGGCTATTCTCATCTGTTCGCAATAGCATAATGGTCAAGACATCAGAATTGAATGTGTGGGGTCAGGGTTCGATCCTTAGTTTATTTTAGTTTATTTTTTCAAACGCGGCATTGACTGGAATAACATAATAATTACTTCTAATGAATTATCATTGTTGGTGTCGAATTTTGGACACACACAAAAGAAAGCAAGAAAGAAAGTATGATTTTACAACAAATGCGTATCTGTGGCATAAATTAATAAGAAATGTACCCGGTTCCTAATGGTTTGAAGATGGCCAGAGAATTGAGCAGTAGCTTTCATGGATACAGCAGTATGAAAGGGATTACGTTCAACTTCTGCGACCAATCTAGCATCTTACTCCAGCATCGAAATACGCGGCCGGCCAGATTCACATTTCCAATGAAAACTTTTGGTCGCATTATAGTGAAGTACCCACCTCAGAGCTGTTCTTTTGGAAAAATGCAGGTCAATTACAGCCCTAACTACGCTTTCTCTCAAGCTAGCATTTGTATGTGGTGCCATGACACAAAACAAAATGAATTATGACAATATATTAAGTTGAATATTGAGTGTTGCGCTTTCCGCGTTGTTCATTTTTTCCCTCCTGTCGCATGGCCTCATATGTTCCGAGAATGACTTGTATTTTTATGTCATTTATAGGAAACTTGTGAACTAATGCATTAAAACTTTAATTTTAACTGCATACGAGTCCTGACGTTTTTTATTTGACTGACTGTACATATGTATAAATATTTATATACAGTATTTCAGCCTGTCTATACTCTGGTGGTCATTTGCATTTTTTTTTTTTTTTTTTTTTGTGAGTTCAATTACTCATTTATGTAATTCATATTTGGTGTATATTAAAGGTGCAGTTCCCCTTCGACCTTATCAAGATCAAAGATATTCTTCACATTCTTTGTATTAATATTTTGGTCTCTCTTCCCTCTGATCTGTGAATTGGTCAGCTGGCTTAAGGTGGAATCTGATATTCCTATTTGCTTATTATATTATTCAAGATAAATTGATATTACAACTATGCTTATTTCAGACTATAACTAGATTTAATTCTATGTCTGGTAACTTATTCCTATTTGTTTAATATAAAGAGAATTGTCCACCTGACCACAAATAAATTTAACCAAAAGTTCAATCAATTAAGGTATCGTGCACAATGTGCATTATCTTAACCTAAGACTTAACCTACCCAGTCCTGAACCCGGGGAGGGGATCTTTCACTACTGAAAAATCCCCCACCCGGCCGGGAATCGAACCCGGGCCGTCTGAGTGGAAGGCAGGCGTGCTACCGACTTACCCACGGCGGCGGACTTTAACCAAAAGTTCAATGTACGCAATGTTTACTTAGCACTTCATTCTACAATAGTGTAATATTAACTGAATACTTACATTTGCTTATTAAATTATATAAGATAAATTTATATTACTATTAGGCTTATATTAAGCTATAATGGGATTTGATTCTATTTCTGGTATTCTTATTTGCTTATTAAATTATTCAAGAAAAATTGATACTACTTCTAGGCCTGTATTAAATTACAACTCTATTTAATTCCATTTTTTTTTGTATTCTTATCCTACATATCAAATTATTCAAGACAAATAAATTCATACTGTATCTAGGCCTATGTTAAATTGTTTCATGTGCCGTTCATACACATTCACAGCACCCTATTTATAATTTCAGTGTATTTTAATCTATTTTATTAATTATATACATATATGGATACTTACATCCCTGCGATCTTTCCATCATTATGTTTTGTTTTTGTTTCTTGTTATGATCAAGTACGTTTTGTTTTGCCTTGGTTCGTCCTGGTTTGCTTAATCTCGTCCCCAATAGTTTGTTCTTTATTTTACCGTAAGCAAGTTTCTGTAGCACCTTTGGTTTTGTCTAGTGTTAGCGGTGGGCATTTTCCGCATGTCAGAATCTGCTGAGAAGTTGATAGTGTAACATCTTGCCTTGTGTTACCTATCCAGTGTGTTGAATCCAATGGGCACGTAACTTAGTATTTTAGTAATGTTCCGTTAATTTGAGTTACTCATTATTTTCCTGGTGTGTTTCTTTCGTTTGATTAAGTTATAGGTTTCCTCCCCAGGGGACGTCGCCTTATCATAGCACTGTCCGTGCAGGCGGGGAGGTTTGCGTGCTTCAATGATGCGGAGAGCTATACCGTCGGTAGCTTGCTACCAGAAGGGTCACCCATGTCGGGAAGGTCTCACGCGGAGAAGCCAGACGAAGGCATCCTGCAACGACCCATCTTCCATATCCCATCCTATTTCCTTCCCTCTTCCCAACCCAAGCTAAGGTGGGAGGTATCGTGCCGAGGGCTGTATGGCATCAGGGTTAGATGGTGTCGCGAACGATCCACTTGGGGCACCAGGTCTACTTCTGCAGGGGGCTCCGGGAGTAGTGACAGATTATCCCCCTTACTCGTGGGATCAAAATAGAGTCTAACGTTGTCAAACATCCAGAGCGCTCCTTAGCTGGGGACTCTGATAGCAATATTGTAGATAGGACTCTGGTAATGGAACCCGGTGAGCTAGAGAGCTCCTTTACTGGGGACTCTGGTTCTAAGGGGAACATTGCCAGTGAAAGTAGGAGACCGGAGGGCTCCCTAACGGGGGACTCCAATGATGAAGCCTCGGGGGCCTCACAAAAGGGGGAACCTGAAGCCAGAAAGGCAGGAGATGTTGACCTCGGAGAGCTAGCCAGTAAGGTGGGCTCTCTAAAGATCAAAAAGAAATGTGTTTCTGGAGCGGAGAAGAAGAGGAGGAGGCGGGCTAGGCTAGCGGTGGAGGGAGGTGCGAAGGAGACTTTGCCCTCTTCTTCTGCTGCGGTCGAGTCTGTTCTCCAGGGCTCCTCTAATGAGGGGACCACCCCTTCTTCGTCCACTCGGAAGAGACCATGGCCTTCAACCACTCCGGAAGAAGGCAAACAGCTTAAGAGACCAAAGGCCGAGTATTCTAAGGTGGCCCAGGCTGGACTCAGGATGGCTATCGTAAGCGAGGGCTATCCCGAGGCACAGATTACACTGGGACACCTGACGAGTATTCAGGCAGCTGTTGGCAGGCTTGTGGATGACTTACCGGAAGATTCCGGCGTCATTCCGCAGTTTGTTGATTGCTACCTGGCCAAGGGGGCAGCCATAGTCGTGTGTCAGGACGAGAATTCTCAGACTTGGCTCACCGGTATGGTTCCCAGTATGAAGGCGTGGGAAGGCTCCAACCTTAAAGTGGTTGATATGGATGCTCTCCCCACCTACAAGAGGTTGATGGTCTGGATCCCAGGACCCCCTGTGGAGACGGACGTCACCTTTAGACGTCTGGTTCGTCAGAACCTGAGCATCGATACGCGGCGGTGGAGGGTGCTGGAGCGCAAGGTGGAGCCTAAAGGGGTACGACTACTCTGTAGTTAGGACAGTAAATGGGAAGTTCTGTTGGAACTCGACTCTGAGTAAACTACGGAACTCCACGCGACGGCTTTATAGTAGAGCTAGAAGGAATCAAGTTACTGAGAGCTGGGATCTGTATAGGGATGTACAGCGTAAGTATAAGCAAGAACTAAAGAAGTCCTCCAGGGAGGCCTGGAGAGATTTCTGTCAGAGTATCAATGATCTACCAAGTGCGGCTAGATTGCATAAAATCCTAATGCGAGACTCGAGAGCCAAGTTGGGCTCTTTAAGGACCCCCTCTGGGACATGTACTGGCTCGGAGGAGGATACTTTACGACTCTTGCTTGGGACACATTTCCCTGAATCACAGGTAGTTAACGAGGAGGCGGTATCTAGTCAGGCTCACCGGCCTCCTATGCAGGACTGGGGGACTGCCAAAGATATTGTAACCTACAAACGTATAAAGTGGGCAATTCAATCTTTTGCCCCTTTTAAAAGTCCAGGGATGGATGGGATTTACCCGGCTCTGCTACAGCAGGGACAGGAATTTCTCATTCCAAACCAGGTCAGGATTTTTAGATCTTGCTTGGCGATGGGATATGTACACTCGTTGTGGAGGCAGGCAAGATTAGTTTTCATTCCTAAGCCCGGGAGGAGATCATACCTTGGGCCTAAGGATTTTAGACCTATTAGTTTGACTTCCTTTCTCCTTAAGACTTTGGAAAGGCTAATAGATAGATATATCAGAGGACTTATCATTATGGACAGGCCTCTGAGTGCTGAACAACATGCCTATCAGGCCGGCAAATCTGTGGACACGGCGCTTCATCAGCTGATTTCAAGGGTTGAGGAAGTGCTTGACCATGGAGAGCTGGCCATGGCAGTGTTTTTGGACATAGAGGGGGCTTTCAACTTTACCTCGTATGGCTCTATCTATAGAGGGTTGATCAGACATGGAGTTAACTTGTGTGTAACTCGATGGATTATGGCATCTCTGGAGGGCCGCCGGGCAATAGTGTCTCTTAATCAGTGTACGCTGATGTGCACTATGCCCAGAGGCTGCCCTCAGGGAGGTGTCTTATCCCCACTTATTTGGTGCCTGGTAGTGGATGAACTACTAGTCAGGCTCAATGAAAGTGGAGTATATGCCCAAGGCTATGCAGATGATGTTTGCATCATGGTCAGAGGCAAATTTGCAGATACAGTTTCGGGCCTTATCCAAAGTGCCCTGGAAGCTGTTGAAAGGTGGTGTCATGAGGTAGATTTGTCGGCCAATCCTGATAAAACTAACCTCATTGTTTTTACGAGGAAGAGACGGCTGGATGGTTTGTATGAGCCGACCTTCTTTGGGAAGAAGTTGCTTCGATCCACGTCGGCCAAGTACCTGGGAGTTATTTTGGATTCTAGGCTTACGTGGAAAGAACACATTGACATTAAGGTGACTAAGGCTTGCAATAGTTTGTGGGCCTGTCGGAGGGCCTTTGGTGTGAGGTGGGGACTAAAACCACGTGTGGTTTACTGGCTCTATGTCTCCATCATTAGGCCCTCCATCACCTATGCTTCGGTCGTATGGTGGCCATGTGTTGAGACACAGGCTACCAAGACTAATTTAAATAAAATCCAACGCCTAGCGTGTTTGGGGATTTCTGGAGCTCTGCGCACCACTCCACTCAGCGCCCTGGAAGCGCTGCTTGGCTTACCTCCTTTGGATTTGGTTATCCGAGGAGAGGCCGGAGTGACTGCTCATCGACTCTGGAGTTTGGGCTGTTGGTCTTTTAAAAATCCAATTAAAGGACACAGAGACATACTTAATAGACTTCAGAAGTCGCAGCCTATTCTTGGGATGAGCTGTGACAATATGAAGCCAAGTTATAATTTTGACTCTGCATATAGGGTCAGTATTCCGCCCAGAGAGGAATGGACTCGTGGCCCACGGGCTCCTGAGTGTGTCAAGGGGCTTGTCTGGTATACGGATGGCTCCAAGACGGACGAGGGGACCGGGGCTGGCATCTATGGGCCTAAGACGAGGCTGTCGTACTCTTTGGGAGGTTATACTACAGTATTCCAGGCTGAAATATTTGCTATTTTGGCCTGTGCCTATCACATCTTAGGGATGCCTGGGCTGCAAGGTCGGATTAGTATCTGTTCTGACAGCCAGGCTGCCCTGAAGGCACTATGTGCCAGTACAACAAGGTCTAGGTTGGTACAAGAGTGCCAAAAGACCTTGGACATTCTCTGCTCCCGCGGACCAGTACAGCTCTGCTGGGTTCCTGGGCATGCTGGAATCAGAGGAAATGAACTAGCTGATAAGGTAGCAAGGGAGGGCTCGGCCAATGTCTTTATTGGACCGGAATCTGTCCTTGGTATTACTCCAAGAAGGGCCAGATATGAGGTTTTAGATTGGATGGCACTTCAACATGGCACTTTATGGAGTAATTTAACTACTGCTAGACAGGCTCGGTCCATGATCAAGGGACCTAGCAAGAAGAACAGCAGGATTCTGCTAACCCTTAATCGGGCACAACTTAGGAGTACAGTTGGCCTACTAACAGGACACAATACCCTAAAGAGGCACCTACATGTGATGAAGCTGAGTGCGGATCCTACATGTAGGAAGTGCGGTAGGGAAGATGAGTCTTCTCTACATGTTTTGTGCGAGTGCGAAGCACTTGCCACAACCAGACACTTTCTCCTGGGCTCAGATAAATTGGAACCAGATGACATAAAGAGAACAAATCCGAGATCTATCCTGTCCTTCTGGAAGGCCACGGGACTCGAATGAATTC
This sequence comes from Ectobius pallidus, assembly GCA_964059195.1. Classification (NCBI taxonomy): domain Eukaryota; kingdom Metazoa; phylum Arthropoda; class Insecta; order Blattodea; family Ectobiidae; genus Ectobius; species Ectobius pallidus. The sequence continues at coordinate 44,887,377 of CAXKWD010000008.1, forward strand.
TCCAGCATGAGGGGCACAATGGGCCCAACTATGCTGCCTACGTGCATGGGACCGAAAGGGCTCAACCCATTTATTTTCATTCATTCATTCAAGTTATAGGTTTAAGTTATGTTTTGTTTCTTTATCTTTCTGGCCCACCAGTCTTTGGTTTAGTCATGATTAAGTTTCGTTTTTGTTGAGTTATTTAATTATGTTTTAGTTACAAAGTATAGTGATGGAAAGACTGCCCCTCACACACTATTTAAAATTTCTAGCCTTCAGCCCTGGATGTTGGAAATATGACTGCTGCCTACAAAATCTTTTCAAACTTAACCTGTTCTGCAGTTGGTAGTAATCATTTTCAGAATTGTATGCTTGAAACAATAAATTTTCTAGAAACTGTTACTGAACATTTTTTAAATGCTTTCTTAATTCTGGGTCAAAATTTTCCTCTGTGGCATAATCTTGTGAATGGGACCGTACTGCGCCACAATCAATAACAGTAATAAACAAATAAGATTTTTTTTTTGGTCTCAGAAATGAAAATATCTAATTCTGATAGTATTTTTCCTCCTGAATTTAAATATGATATCGGTTTTTCTCCATCATGCAAGGTTTCCGAGATCCGAGAGTCAGGCATTTATAATTTCAAACATTTTAATACTTTCTGCATTTTTAACTACACAACATTCAAACATTGTGACCCACCTAAAACGTAATAAATGACGATTTTCTGTTATATTTTGCCTGTGGAGCATCCATCTGGATGCAGGAAGTGTACTTTTAAGGACATATTACAACAAAGATTTTTGTATGATGATGTAAGATCATTGACAATATTTTCCTCCTTTCGATTTCCCCCCCAAAAACTCTGAGTACGGCAACATTTTTGAATGCTTGACAAGCTGCTTTCTTCAGTGGATTCAGTAGTTTCTCAAACTTTTTATCATGCATTAGTAATCATATTTTTGGATTCAAAAATATTCCTTCTTTAATTTTTGCATCACTAATTTAAGGAAAATTCTGTTTTAAGTACATGAAACCAGGAATATTGTCCATGCCTTTGACGAAATTTTTCATTAATCCTAGTTTGATATGTAACGGAGGTAGATACACATTTCTACTACTACACAATGGGTCATGTTTCACATTTTTCTGTTCAGGAATGAGTGATTCACGTTTAAGCAATTCTTTTCTAATCAAATTGCTTTTTCTGTCCCTACTATCCCATTCACACAAAGACAACAGTACTTTGTGTAACCAAGCTACAGACCAAGAACAAGTGTAATCACTTTCAAATCACCACAAATATTCCATTTGTACACTCCATCTTGAATCTTTTCCAATATAAATTTCAAGTTTTCATGTTTCTTTCACATTAGCAGAGTAACCCACAGGTAGGCCTACTGATGGGAATTTACTTCCGCTATGCAGAAGCACAGCTTCTAAACTAACTTTAGAGAAATCAATGGACAAGTGCTATTCTGTTGGGTTATGTTCATTAACAAGAGTCTCCATAAGAGAAGAAAATAATGTCATTATAAAATGCTAAGCCTTTTTCGACAGAAAAATAGTCTTTAAATTCAGAATGACGATTATGACAAGTACATATCTTTGTACTCTTTTGAAGAAGATTCCATCCTTTTAGCTGGAAAGCAAGCATTTCAGACTGTACTGGGATGTTAAGATTTTCTTGAGTAAAAAGATTAGGCTCAGATGAAAAACTCTGTTCAAAGTTGTATCACCAGAATCTTCTTCTTTTTATTCTTTACTTCCATCAGACCCTGAGCTCTCTTCATCTAATGTCACATGTTCTGGAAGCTTTGGTATAGGCAATTCTTTGCAGTATGGAACAGATCTCATTACAGATTGCACATTAGGGTACACCTTTAATGTATGTTAAGCAAAAATAAAAAGTCAGAAGAGTGATCTTTAGGATCCCTCCAAGTAATAGGGATAGCAAATGGAATGTGTTGTATGCCATTTTCCCATGCAGTGAGAAAGCTAGAACATCTTAGACAACAGATATCTGGGGCCCAGGGCCTTGTTTGGTCTCCCAGTTTACACCCAAAATAAAGTTCATTTGGTTCCAGCATATTTTCAATTCTCTAGGAGCATTTACTTGTCAATGAACAAATGGATTTTTTTTTTTAAATATTTAAAATTAATATAACAAAAATCTGTGGGTGATGGAGAAATTCCGAATACATATTTGAAAACAGAATGAAAAACTGCATTACGTACACCTATTGGTACTCGTGAGACAAAAATCATGTTGACCAGTGTAACTTGTAATTACGGTATATTATTATTCTATGATTGAGAGTTAGATCTATTTCTATTTCAGAATTCATATTTAATATATTTACTCACATTTATTTAATTACGTGATACTCTTCTTATCAGTAAAAGTAATGGTGTACTAGATTATTTGTAAGTTGTAAGTAATGTTCATATGTCTGTCATGACAATGTTTTGGCTGGATCTTTATATGCTGTGTTAAGTCTGTTTGGAAGGTGTATTCACATAGCAACATTGTTTCTCTATTAGCATAACATATGGGACTTAAGAAGTGTGATCACTCATGCCATCATACCATTGTTGATATGGAGATAGCTGTGGCACTGCAGCAATATGTCGAAGTGCTGGGGCTGTGATCAGGAAAGATGATATTGCGAGCTATGGACATTGTAGTTAGGTGCATGGGTGGGTCAAATAATCGAATAACATCATGTGTTAATGTGAAGGGTTAATTCATGTCGCTTTCTGAATAAAGTTTTTTTGTAGCAACCTAAAAGTTATCTCTAACTTCCAAAGGATATGTTTTTAATCTCTAGTTTTCCCCAGAGAACCACTGTTTTAAGCCACAAAAGATAAAATAGATTTTAAAAATGGGATAGAGCAGTACCAAGGAGAGACAGACAGCTTACTGATAAGAATGATACATGTTCGTTGCATTTTTTCTGATGACATCATTATCAAATAAGATATTCCTTGTGTCAATGGCAATATGGTTGACATTCCGTGTTTTAGGTTGCGTTTGAAGATGGAGTCGTACCCATATTTTTCAAAATTTGCCAAAATATTTAAAAAAGCATTCTACAGTTTGGAGGAGTCCTACATAATAAGAGGAGAATAAGTCACTCCCCAAGAGAGCTTGTAAAATAGCTGACTCCTGAACCTTTTCCATTAAGTTCTGATCAGGGTAATTTGCCATATGTATCATATGAACAAAGCTTATAATCATCACCAGAAGGAGACTCGTTAATCAAAAACAAAGAGGACATCGCCTACTTGAAGTAGAAAAAAATATATGAATAGTAAAGGGTAGAGATACTCTGATCATTATGAATCCTAAAGGTTATAAACACTGCCTCAAGCATGAGTTACCGGTACTTCTTCTCCCTTCAGAAACGCATCTGAGGAGACTGTGTAAAGTATTCAAATGACCATATGAATGCCATATGAGTTAACTTTCAACATGAAAATGACGAAAGCAAATGCCTTGATGAAGAATTTGACTAAGAATTGAGAAATTATTCATAATAAGTAAGAAAAACAAGAATTTGCAAATTAAATAACTTATTTAATTAGTAGTAATAATTGTTTTTTCGAGCTATTAACTTATATTAGTTTATTAGTTATACCTACATTTTCCAGAAAGGAGAAACGTGAATCCTGAAATAATCAGCGATTGTCATTAAAACTGTAATATCCTGTAGAATTCCAGACGTTTCATTAAGAGGTTATTGTATCAAAGACAAGTGATCACGGCTATAGTTCAAAGAAATGTTTGGGATAACTAAAAAACAAGTAAGAATAACTTATTTGGTTAAACACTTTTGAGGGATAATTTTCACATCTATAAAGAAAATATAAAGTATATCTGCTAGAAAACAGTATTTCCTTAGGTCCCATAGCTAATGCGCAATATATGTTACAGTTCTTACAGTTTTCGTGTTACTTGTAGCAGTATTTTCATAATAAGGTTTCCTGGATAGCATGTTGTCTTGTAGCCAGCAATCATCTTTACTGATAGAAGCATCTCTCTGTAGTGGACAATGTGAACTACAAGAGTGATCACACTTATCAAGTTCTATATGTTATGTTATTAAGTGCCAGTATGGTACTTTATGAGATTGTGTGGGGGACGAAAAAATGTCTGTCTATCTGTCCGTCTGTCCGTGTGTCTGTACACACCATAACTCAAATACGCTTCTTTGGATTTTCATGAAACTTGGAAAACACATTTATAATGTCCACGGGAAGAACCCTATTGATATTGAACCAAATCGGTTCACCGGTACTGGAGTGTTTAGGAGGCAATCAAGGAGCTTTACAAGTTACCAAATTAGGTAGATTGGAAAGGGAAATTAGGTTGAAATGGACTGTAAGTTTCTGAAACCCTTGCCTTTGCCTATACATGAAAAGAACAAGAATTTATAACGTTCTGGTGAATAACTGATATTTATTTTAACACTAAAAGACACTGAGGTTATAATACACTGAAAGATTGTTGAAGTTGATGCTTGAAGAGTTATGATCTTGAAGAGATAACGGAATTTCTTGATGTTAAAATACTCTGGTGATAATTGAAACTGTAGCAGTTTGTAATAAAGTTAAATTAAAGTTCCAAATAATGTTTATAAATTGGTTGTGATGAAATATTCTCCTTAAAGTAGTAAATTACACTTACTGATGTGTAATACTTAAAATGTTTATTGTCTATAAATCTTGAAGTTAGATGAATGTTAATTACTTCAGTCTTGCACAGAATCCTTCAAATTCTCTTTATGTTTGTATTTGAAAGGAATGTATTATGTAAGACGTTCAGTAATTTAAGATAAATAATACTTGGAAATGTTTGTAATTATGTTCACAAAGGAAACGAAGATGGTGAAATTACAAGCGTCTATATGACGTCACCTTGGCGTGACTATGCCAAGCGTCCCAAAGCGAATAAAGAAAGTTTACAGTGAAATTCTTCCTTCGCGCAGAAATTAATTATAATTAATTGGAATTAGTTCCAATTAAAAGTTAGATAGATGTAATTGAAGATTGTCTTCAAAATAAGAGACTTATAAGGAGTCACAAGTTATGTTTGTTAAGCGTGCCCACGAGATGCTCTTGATGAATGATAAATTAATAATCAAATTTCTTAGCTGAAATTGATGATTTAAAGATGAAAACTCAAATCCTTGCTGGATTGAAGATTCTAGTTGAAATTCAGCTTCCAGATCCTTGGATACTGTAGAATGCTGATGATGATGATATATTGGGAAATACTGTTTCCCAAGCAGGAATGAATGAGAACCACGGCCGCTTCCTTCAGACTCGACGTGTGAACTAACTAAATGAATGCCTTGAACGTTCTACTGGCTTTGAGAGGGAAATCCCCAATAAACTTAGCAAAATTATATTTATAAGAGAAAGCGTCACAAGTAATTCTGACGTGAAAAGATACTAACAAATGCAATGGACAATAATACCATGGATTTAAAATATAAATCAAATATCAAAACTATATAAAAAATCTATATAATAATAAAAACTTGAATAGTTGTTTGAGAAAACTACGTGAGTTTTTTGCTGGAAATTGGCAACAATGAAAATCAAAGCGAGACAGTATCGATATATTGCAGATCGAAGTACGCTCACGAAATTATTTCACAACGACAAAAGACTATCACCATGCAAATATATATGTAATAACTTATTATTTCTTTTAATAAACAAATAATGGTTTTAAAGGAACAATATTAAATATGTATAGCTGTGAGTATGATGCCAGACACTTTAACATTATTCTAAAGTCCGTGGAACATAAATATCAAATGTTGATATTACACGTTTGAAAGTGGGGTTAGGTTTGCTTACAAACTATTAATTAGCTCAAATAATATTTATTATAATAGATTATGCAAAACTAAGTTCAGAATCGCAATCTACGTGTCAAATATTAAATCTGAACATGAATGTGAAAAGATCTACAATAAAATGATTTTAATATAATGTCGTAATTTAAGCCTATGTTTTGCTACGAAAATCATAGTTTTACTTCCAAGTTTTGTGTAATCATACATGGAGTAATGCCCAATTTAGTGCCTATTTTATTGAAAGGCACCATAGCTCAAATACGCTGTATCGAATTTCCATGAAACTTGGTATACACATTTATGACGCCCATGAAAAGTACTCTATTGAATTTGAGCCTAATCTGTTGACCGATACTGGAGTAAAACCCAATGTTGTGTCTATTTTAAAGGCGCAATAACTCAAATACGCTTTATCAGTTTTTATGAAACTTTGTATACGCATTTATAATGTCCATGAGAAGACGTCTATTGATATTCGATTAAATCGGTTGGCCAGTACCGGAATAATGCCCAATTTAGTGCCTTTTATGTTAATATATAAGAAGTCGCGATAACTCAGATATGCTTTATTGGATTTTCCTGAAACTTTGTATACCCATTTATAATGTACATGGGAAGACGTCTACTGATATTGGACCACATCGGTATACCGGTACCGGAGTAAAACCCAATTTAGTGTCTATTTTAAAGAAGCGGTAACTGAAATACGCTTTACCGGATTTGTATGAAACTTGGTATACACGTTTACAATGTCCATGGGAAGACGTCTATTGATATTGGATAAAATTGGTTGGCCTGTTTCGGAGTAATACTCAATTTAGTGCCTATTTTATGTTAATATATGTATTCGAAAGAACTTATGAAATGCACATCAGTTATCAAGACAACAAGCCTATTGTTTTACTGTGATCGTATAAGGCTTTGGCAATTAAAATACAGTTAGCTATGACAAATAACATTATTGCTTTACATGCGCTTATTCAACTAGACCAGGGGTCGGCAACCTTATGAGTCGGAAGAGCCAAAAATTACAATTTACAAAATTTCAAAGTTTTTAAAGAGCCACAAAATTTTTTCCAACAATAAGTAGTACTCGCATAAATAAAGTTTTTTTATTGAAAAAAACTAATCTATTTATTCATGAGAAAAAATATATATTTATTCATAAGAAAAAATATCTATTTATTCACAAAAAATTAAAACAATTAAACATTTACTTACAACACTAACTTGTACTTCAATAACATACATTTGAGCAAACAAATTCAATGGGAGCGTTGGCTTTGCATGGTTTTAGAAAGTTTGGATACATTTGGCTCATAACTTGTTGTTTTAAGTTTCAAACACGACTCTAAATTTTCATTTGTTAGTTGGCTTCTTACTTTACTTTTAATTATATTCATGCAAGAGAATGCTTGCTAGCAGGAATATGTCGATCCGAAGATAGTCAGCACTCCAAATGCCAACTTCTTCACCTCACTGTAGCAATCTGGAAGACTATTCCATGCGTCGAATATAAGTGCCTCAACTGGCGGCATTTCTTTTAAAGCTGTCCACTTTTGTTGCGTTAAGTACATACATTTCTGGACCTCCAACTCTTCCAACTTGCTTTTCAACTCTGTAAATTTTCCACTCCACAAACCCTAGTAGCACACTTCGTTGGCCTAACGGAGGGATTTCGTTGGCATGGTTGGGATATGTTGGGAAAACGTTCGTTGTAATTTCCTCGGTTAGCCCACGTTACGTTTCCGTTGCGTCATGCGCTAAGTCCAACCGTTGGGGCTATGACGTTGGCCCAACGAGGGCTCTTCCTACCGTTCCTACCGTTGGGGTTATGATTGCTGGCCCAACAATAAATCTCGTTGTAATGTGATCGCATTTATGTTAAAATTAAAAAGTGTTGAAATAACATTATAAGCGTTAAATTTTCATTTCCTATAAAATAAAACAGTTTTAATTCATTAATTATTCGAGCTCTTTGTGCGCGTTACATGCTAAATCTCCACCTCTTCCTGCCTGTCTTCGGCAATTTCCGGCGTAGTTCGGGTCATCATGAAGACATGAAGATACAACAGTTATTCGCCATCTTGATATGTTGGTGTTTTACTTCTATTAATATTAGGGCTCTTTATTTGTCCTCTGAAAATAACGTTATCATATATTCACATCAAATATTCAAAATACGAGATGTATATCCTTCTTACTATTTATCATGTATTACACATCTCTGTAGTAAATAGGCTAGAAGTATTCTCGATTTTTATTTCAACGAGCTCTAATAGCGTAGTGGTTAAAGCGATAGACTATAACGCTAGCGGTTCCGAGATCGAATCCCCATAGGTGCGAATTTTATACGATAGGAATAGGTAGGTAGGGTGAAGGAGAGAAGGTAGTTAATAGGGAAAAGAGGAGAAAAGGGATGAAAGGGAAAATAAAAAATTAAATTTTGTGTGCTTCTAGTATTTCCGCCAGATGTCTCTGCGCTGAGCTGCGTAGTAGTTCCACCATTACCTAATAGATGTCTCTCAACTGTTGGGATTTTGTTGTATATTGGTTGGCTACAGTTGGCAGTTGGTTGGATAAAACGCTTCTTGGCAACCGAACCCCGACGGACATTCCTAACCGTTGACGAACGAAACATGGCGATCATTCCCCAACATTGGCCCAACGATCTGTGCTACTAGGGAAGCTTTACTTTTTAAATCGATCAATTGCATTTCTAGAGATCCAGTATCAATTCCAAATGACTCAATGTGGATTTCGTTACTATTTGTGTTGAGAGGATTTACTATGGATGCTAGAGTGGTTTTGTTGGTTTTGAATTGCTCAAAACAGTCATCAAATTCATCAATAATTCTTTTTATAACTGTGCTGAAGTAATTCGTGTCAACAGTTGCACTGGTTTTATCGCGATATTGCTTTAGAAATTGAAAATGAAGTAATTTACCGCTCTGAATATCTTCTGCAAAAAGAATTAATTTTTTTTCAAAACATCCCAATTCTTCTACCAAAACACAGGCTGGGTTTCCCTTTCCTTGCAGTTTTAGATTCAGATCATTTAATTTCGCTGTGATATCCACCATAAAGTAAAATTTTTTCAACCATTTGTCGTTCTCTAATTCAGGGTGATTAATACCTTTTTCATTTAGGAATGTATTTATTTCATTCAAGCACAAAGCAAAACGTTTCAAAACCTTACCTTTGGAAAGCCATCGCACTTTATTGTGAAGGAGGAGGTCGTTTAAGAATTCATTAAACTGACGATGGTAGAGTGCTTTTGACAAGATGCTGTTAACAATCTTGATTACCAAATTCATGGCCTCAACTATTTCGGCCGGAAATGTTTGGGCACAAAGCGCTTCTTGTGTATTATGCAGTGAAACGTAAGAATTTCGTGGTTTATTTTGCTCTGAAGAATCGTTGTTGCCCCTTAAGTTTTTCCTGTCATACTTCTGGCTCCATCAGTTGCTATTGAAGCGATTTTATTTAAATCGATCTTATTGTCTTCAAGGCATTTTTGCACGGCATTCGCTATAACAAACTATACGTCACAGCCAAAGCACTGGTGAAGACGCCAAATTGTCTTGCGTCGAAAGCGAATTAAAACCTACATAGAAACATCCGATGACGGCGTCATTCGAGAGCTTCCGACGGACTGACGACAGTGACGACGCGTGTCACGGGGGAGGGGTGCGGTGAAAAGCGAGTACAAGTGGCTGAGGATAGAATTGGTGCCTAATCCTCGTTAATCGATTCAGAACGATTTTTTTAATAAAATAAATAATATTTGCATATGGAACTAAAGAGCCGCAGGTTCACATCCAAACAGCCGCATGTGGCTTGCGAGCCGCAGGTTGCCGACCCCTGAACTAGACCGTTAAACTGACCCAGGTGGCCAAGATGGTAACGTCTTGGCCTCTTATTCTGAAGTTCCATGGTTCAAATCCCAAAGCCGGCCAATTTGACTTTTTTTTTGTATTCTGCATACCATAACTCATTAATCAAAAACTTACTGGCACTTTGTTACATCAGCTTACCTGATTTTATTAGTACATTATATATATAAATATATATATACACACACACACCGTATTTTACCTTGAAAACTACCATATCCCCATGGCTTCGTCTACGCTTACTAGTTCGACCACTAATTTTTTAATCATTTATTTTACAGAAAAATGTTTAAAACATTTTTATTAAGAAACTAATTTGTCCTGTGACACTAATTTGTCCTGTGACATTTGTCACTTCCAAATGTAACATAGACTATAAAGTGTTTTCCAATGCCCTGTCCTGGTGGTGAATTTCTTACAGAGGTTCTTTATAAACTATATTAAGAGTCCTTCCTTGAAAAATATTAGCGCCAAATATTACGTTTTTTGACAGTTTTTCACTCATAACTCGTGAATGAAAGCTAATGACGAAAATCTGGCTTCAAGGTACATTCGGCCACCCTTCAGTCCATCTACGTTTGAAATTTCAAATCTCTGGATTCAGTAGATATTGCTGGGCATCGCGTACAGACATACATAAAGAAAATCACTTCCTGTTATAGCGATGTAGCCTGCAATACTTCTTTGTCAGACACTGCTGGTACCATGATTTAAATGGCATTCCATCTTCCCAGACCGAAAAATATGTTCGTAATTTTTTCTATTTTTGTAGAAGACACGAGGCTACTATACATACTTCCTTGTTTAATGGGCCCTTCTGGAATGTTTATGTGTCAATAACACGAAAGAAAAATTACAGCTGATAGGCTCTAAATAACACAAAAAAGGAAGGATTTTAAAACTAACAATATTCCAATATAGACAATACAACAATATCAGTGGCAGCTATTCAGGGGAAGTAGGTGAAGTAGCACTTCGCCAGTATTTTTCCTTTACAATACGTATCTTTAAATTTTATTTTCTATATCATGAAAGTTGGTTTTTACTATAAATGTATCTGTATTTTTGAATTGTCCGCCACGACACCACCTGGTGTCAAAGCTAGGAGACACTGAGATCCTGAGAGCGCAGCGTGCTTCAAGTCGGCCGTGGTGAAGGTGAACTGCATACCATACTGAACCCATAATGCAGTATGGGTAGTCTGTTCAACTAAAAATGAGGATGGCAAGCAGCAGTTTTCTTGCTTATCCCACATCCACTTGGTGACGAGAACAGACTACCCATGAAGCAGTCCCCCTTGTTCAGGCATTTTCTTCGCCAGCACCTCACACTGTCAGCTCGGAGAAAGAGGTGGGCACGTTATATCTTCCACCGTCTGACGGTAGGTGACCGTGATGTAGCGTGGGGGACCATCATAGTCGAGTAAACAATGCTTTTCATCTTCGCCGGCAAATTCAAATGTATTAAATTCAGAAAAACCCGGATTCCACAACCCCGATTAAGTATTCTGTCGCACTGGGAACACTAAGCGACTTCCTCTACCTCGATCATTAAAAATATTATTTTCTCGTCTCTTATTCCATTTTGGGGAACTCTCACGCTATTTCCCTGCCCTAATTATTATTATTATTGTTATTATTATTATTACTACTATTATTATCATCATTATTATTGTTATTATTATAATTATTTTCTTTTTGCTTTTTTTTTATCTCGTCACACAACTCACACAACGTTCGACGAGACGAGAGAAATTATCAAAAAAATAATTAGGGCAGAGAAAATCATGTGAGAGTTCCCAGAGATGGATTAAGAGACGAGAAGTATAGATAGGCCTACTAGTAATTTTTTAAAAATACTTTAAGTTTGCTGTATGAAATGGTATTTGCAGCACACCCTCCTTTTGAGCCATGAGCCGGTACTGGGTGAATTCCGTTATTAACATAAGCATGTGGCAGTTTTTTTCTTTTCACCTAATTTTCCGGCCTGGAGCCGCCACTAAACAATATAACAATATTTCCGATATAGACAACATTACTCTGTACCCAACTTGCAGTAATATGTTATCAATGTATGAATATTTATATGCAGTGTGGCAATTGGATACTCTTTAATTTTTCAATTAATATTAAATTTTGCCGTGAGCATCAAGATGTTTTGGGCCATTGAAAAATAGAGTAAATTACAAATACAAATACCGTGAATGAAAATTACATAGTTATTACAGTACATTGTGTTAGTTTCATACTTTTGTTAAACTGTATCTTTAAGGCACCTTTATATTGAAAGTAAACTTCCCTGTTTAATTTATTTAGTTATTTTAGGCCTATTTATTTTACTTAGATGTATAACTATGTGTATATTACTGCTAGTGTAGCCTTCTATTGCATCTTAGATCAAAATGTAAATTCTGTGATTTCTAAATAGTCAAGTAAGATTGACGGCCTGGAGTAAAAATTGTCACAATAGCATTGCCAATTTAATAGGCTACATAACTTAAAATATGATACCGTAATTCTTAAATTTAAAATAGATTGAGAGCCTCTCTGCTATGTCAGGCAATGAAATATTCTTAACAATATTATGTCTCATAACTAGAAATGAAAATCATGTAATGAAGGTCTAGCATACCGATAACAAAAGGAATAAGAAATACAGAGGAATGACAAGAAAAAAGAAAAAGGTCTAATTGATTCCCAAGTTCCCATCTTTTTTAATTATTCTGGACATGAAATGGGAAGTTTTCGTGTGGTGAGCATATTTTAATATTTTAATTTTGAATACGTTTTTAATGTGAATTTGATATAGAAAATAAATAATACTGCGAATACACACCACATATATCAGTGTTATCACATAATATATCAATTAGTGTTTTACTGTCTGAACCCTGGAGGTATATTCTTTTAGTTACTTTGAATCATACCCAATCGCCAAATTAGCAGTACTGTATATAAATATACATATCTTCATAACATTTTGTATGTCGGGAACAAAGTAATGTAGTTAAAAGTGGTAATTTCTCACAGTATTTGTCAGCTAATTATTCCTTCTTTTCGACTTACATATTGTCTATCTTCTGCAATATTTCTTTAAGCTTTTTCATGTAAATATATTCTGGAAGTGTCCATTTGTAGGGTTAAGCCTCTTTTAATGGACTGTATACAAAAGAAAGTGTAAAGGATAAAAATGAATTTGGACCCTACATCGTAATACAAAAAATGAAAATTTCACAAACTTGGGGTTAGTAATTTATTGATTTAAATACTGGAGCTTCCTACTTGTTAATGAACTGAACGGCGAAAACACTGATCACTAATGAAAGATGTAGCAAATAAGAAACACAGTCACTGATTACACATATAAAAAAAAAAAATTAAAGAAAATTGTTGACACTGGTTTGGAGCACAGTCTTGGTTTGAATAAGTGATATATTATTGTAAATCTTCTGCAGACATTGTTCTCTTGAAGTTGATGTGACGGCGTGATTGACTGTAGCGTAATCTTCATGTCAACAGAGTCCGCATGTGCAGTGAACAATGATTCCCATCACCATTGTTTGGTGAAATAAATTTACAGTGATGTACACAACCTTATGATGCACACTGTAGTAGCCTAGAGAATAATGATGAAATTGTTACATGTTGTACAGTGTTCTGTTGTGTTGTAAAGCACTTCGCTGCGTTGTAGAGGTTATGAGCGATGTACTACATTATAACAGTATTGTATGTATGCGAAGTGTAGAATATAGTGCACTACATTGCGGTATTGTATGTATACGAAGCGTAAAATATGAACTATATTATTAGAAACTAAGTAGAAGGTCCATGACTTCTTCATTCTACGTTGCGAGTAGCGACACAGCCCACGTGCGGTTACTGACAGTTCATGGCGACTGTCCTTGTTGTTCCACCCGCTGAGAATACTAGAAATTAACTAGTACCCATGATTTCTTTGTTTGGCTGCAGAGCAACGACACAAACTTGCATGCAATTCTTAACACAAATTAATGGCAACTGGCAGCAAGAATCGCCCCAGGTATTTTTTATAAGCTTTAATTGCGCAATTGATATAATATAAACAAATTATGTCATCTTAATTCTGATGAAATAAGATATTCCACGTGAAATTATGTTTGGCCAATAATATTAATTCATTATGTCATGGTAGGTTTTACCATGAAATTCAACAAAGGATTTCTCTTAATTGTCTGGCCAAACAGTCGATGTATTGGAATGACATGTGAACAAGTGAGATTAAGCGCACGTGTTGTTATAACATATTAGTCGCTGATTTTCGATAAGCAGTTTTAGTGATATTCGGGGATCTTTAGGGTGCTTTATGTTAAGACGTAATTACAGAAAACTCGTAAACAGATGTATAAAAGTTTCTGCATTCATTTACTGAATGGTATTTCACCGTCGGCTTTATGAATTCATATAGAATTTCTGAATCCCAAACATATAAAATGGCGAAACTGATAAGTCACTAGATATTTGCGAGATGGGCAAATTTTAGTGCAATTTGTAGCAATATGGTAACAATATGGTAGCAATATGGAATCGTAGCGCCACCAAGTGTTAATTTGACAAATGAAAGACAAATGATGGCGGAAAACAAATATTGTGTTCTCAGCAGTATACAACTGCATCCAAGTATCAAAATTGCACGAAATATTGTTCACTAAGGAAAACAAAATCACATTAACATTTATTAATTATAGTGACAAACAGTGGCATGAATGGAAAACACGTGTGAATTATATTTAGCAGGAAATGACTGTTTTAACTTAACTTAACTTAACTCTTGTAATGGCTGCCATGTTTCGACATCAGTACACAAAGGAATGCGGTAGTAGCACTTTCTGTATCTGGTATCTGTATCTGGTACCCTATGATCCCCAGGTGGAGCAAAGGGGCCTCCAATGGGTTTAAACTTAATAATGATAAAACTCAACACATTCTTTTTTCTCTTAAACAATTACATAATGAAATTACTTTTGATGTTTATCTCTTGGGTATTGTATTGGATTCTAAACTTAATTGGTCTGATCATATTTCTTATGTTTGTAAAAGACTTTCTCGGGTAATTTTCCTACTGAGCATCTAAAAAATAATGTATCTAAGCACCACCTAAAGATGTCTTATTATGATTTTTTTCACAGTATACTTTCGTATGGCCTCTATATCTGGGGTAGTGGTGCAGATATCTATAAAGTATTATTACTACAAAAAAAAGGCTTTGAGAATCATCTCTGGTGCATCGTTTGATGCTCATTGTCGTCCATTGTTTCAAAACTCTAAAATTCTCACTGTAGTCAATCAATATATCTTCAACTGTTTGATAAATATTAAGTCTAATCTCCATGAACAAAACTTTCAATATAATTTACACCAACATAACACTAGGAATAATTACCTCATAGTAACACAAAGTACAAGATTAACTAAAACAAAGAAGTGGTGCAATAATTTGGGTATTAAGTTGTTCAATAGTTTGCCCAAAACTGCACATTCAGTTAAATTAAACAGGTTTAGGACTGTTCTGAGAGACTGGCTTGCGAATAATCCATTTTATTCTATTAGTGAGTTTTTAAAAATTAATATTGATGTTGTTTTCTAAATTTATACACTATGCTGCTATTCGACATAATTCTGTTGTCCATTTTCATTCTCTCTCTTAATTTATGTATGTTGATAGCCACATTTTGATGTGGTTCAAAAACAAAACAAATCAAATCAAAATCAATGGAAAATTCATTACCTATACAAATTTTGATATGCTTATTTTCCGAGAGAGGGTAGAGGGACAGGTGTAGTAGCACTTTACTGCTACAAAAATATAAAAGTTGGAATGCAATTTTCAGTCTGCTAAGATGAATCACCATTTAAAAGCATGGTACTAGCAGACGACAACCGGAAAAAAATGACGAACGGCTAGCGCATACCGGCTAGAGCAGTGGAGACATCTGCTGGTTCCATTTCGCTACATCCCTTTTATAATTATAGACTAGCATATTCCCGCGGCTTGCCCGTTCTTATTAGTTCGACCGCTAATTTTTAAATCATTTATTTAACAATAAAATATTTAAAACATACCGGGATAAATTTCTGTATTGAATAAAGAATTGTATGGCTCTATCAGACAGATATCTAACACATTGATGCCCCTTAAAGGTTTTTCTATTACCTGTGTTATTCCACAGTCATTAATTAATGCATTTGCTAATATTTGTGAAGGACTGCCTTCTACTCGTATCTTAATTCTTGACCAGTCAATACATGGATAATTGAAGTCAACCCTAATTACCATAATTACACCGGCACACTAAAAGAATTACTAACATAATAGCTTAGGCTTACACGGCCGGAGTTGAAATCATTAGAGAAGTATTCTGGGCTTGTAGGCTGTGGTCCAGAGGGGTTTGATGTTCCTAACGTTTCGCCAGTAACAGCATAACAGCACTATTATCTTATAATTTGAAGACAGAAAATTAGTGACGCCACCCGAGTAACTAGGAAAACTTGTAGTTGCCCGGATCAAATTATTGTCAGCAAAACTCTATCTCAATTTGAAACTGAAAACATTAACCTAGGGATATCAGACCACAATTTAATACTAATAAGATTCACTACCTCGTTTAGCACGAATAATGCTCTTAATTCAAGCATCAGGAAACTGTATAGGTCGTACAATCAAGAAAATTTTGAATATCTCTACAATTTGCTAAATGATGGAACTTGGAACGATATACTAATTGAAACAAACGTTAACACTGCTGTTCAAAAATTTTCAGGTATAACTTCCCACTACTTTAATATTGCCTTCCCACTAAAGGTAAAAAAGTAAATTGTAAAATGACTTCCAATAATAAATATAATAAGTGGATTACTAAAGGCATCAGAATCTGTTGTAGAAAAAAAGGCTACTTAGCGATTTATGCAAGACTACCAACAACTCAGCTTTCTTAGATTATTTCAAAAAATACAAAACAATACTAAAAAAAGTAATTCTAGAGGCTAAAAGAATGGAAAACAACTTGTATATTTTAAAAGCAGAAAATGAATCTAAAGCACTATGGAATATTGTTAAGTCAGAAACTGGTATCCTAGCTGCAAAATCAAAAGAAGAAATCGAACTAACAAACAATAGTAAACAAATTTCTAACCCCCATGAAATTGCTCAAGCATTCAACAGCTATTTCACAAATATTTCTAAAAATATCGTAAACACTCTCTCATCATCCAATTCAAATAACTATCCTCCAGTCGAAAAAACAATTTTTCTATCTCCAACTTCTGAAGAAGAAATCTTCAAGATTGTCAGCACCCTCAAGAATGCCTCCTTCTCTGGTATAGACGGAATCCCCAACATTATTGTTAAGAAGAGTATCCAATTTCTCATCAAACCACTTACGTATATATGTAACCTCTCTATCTCTTCAGGAATTTTCCCTGAACAATTTAAAACTGCCAAAATTATCCCTATCTTCAAAAAGGGTGACAAGAACAAAAACGAAAATTATCGTCCCATTTCAATTCTCACAGCATTTTCAAAAGTCCTAGAAAAGGTCATGTACAACAGACTCAATTCCTTCCTTGAAAAAAAAAATAAAAAAATTTCTAAATCTCAATTTGGCTTCAGGAAAGGCAAATCCATCAGCAATGCCATATTTAGCTTCTTAAGGTGTATACTTGAAGCCAAAAACAAAGGGGACCAATCAATTGGCCTATTTTTGGATCTAACTAAAGCCTTTGACCTTGTCAATCACAAAATTCTCCTCACGAAACTAAGTTGTTTAAGAATAAAAGGACTCGCCAATAAGTGGTTCATTTCTTATTTGAGCAATAGAAAACAGTTCGTGGAAATAGAATCAGCTCAGTCAGATACACTAATTGCTGAACATGGGGTTCCCCAAGGCTCAGTCCTCGGCCAAATCCTTTTTCTAATTTTCATTAATGATTTTCCATTCAATATCCCCCTTGCACAAACCATCATGTTTGCAGACGACACAAATCTGATACTAAACTGTACTGATATTAACTCACTTCAAATTAAAGTCAATGAAGTTAATAACAACATTGAACGTTGGCTTAAAGAAAACCTGCTATTAATTAATGTTGACAAATGCGTATACCTTCACTTTAATTCTCAGGCCCAAAACAATAACTTACTTGTGCAAATAAACAATAATCCTTTAGCTAACAAAAGTGAGACAAAATTTCTAGGAGTTTGGATTGACTCTGATCTTTCTTGGGAAAAGCACATTTCTGAGCTCAGTAAATGCCTCTGCAAACTTTCCTTTGCTCTTCGTGTCCTGTCTAAAACCTGCTCCACACAAGTCTTGAAAGTAGTCTACTACTCCTGTGTTGAATCCCTAATTAGATACGGGATCCCCTTTTGGAGCTCATCTCCAAAAGCTGATTGCATTTTCAAATTGCAAAAGCGAATACTAAAAACAATTTTCCACTTACCCATTAGAACACCAACCAAAGAGCTCCTTGGAAAAATAGGAATCTTACCTGTACCGTGCTTATATATATTTGAAACGTTATTCTTCATCCACAAGAATAAAACTGAATTTCGTCTAAATTCTGAGATACATAATTATCACACAAGAACATTTAATAACTTACATTTGGACAGTCATAGACTTACAAAAAGCTTACTTAGCATATCTCACACAGGAATTCTCATGTACAATAAACTGCCACCAGAAATAACAAATCCAACATCAAAACTTTTAAGGGAAAACTAAAAGATATACTCCTGAATGGCAAGTTCCTTAGTATTAAAGATTACTTAGACTCAACATTTTAATTAAAACAACTCCATTCATAGTCTCGACCATAATCATCAGTTAATGTAAGCAAGCTAAATCCAGTAGTAATTAATAATTTTCATTGTAATCATCTATGTTTTATTCATTTGTATTTATTGTAATCACCTATGTTTTATTCATTTGTATTGTATTGTATTGTAATCATCAATGTTTTATTCATTTGCATTGTATTGTATTGTATTTTGTTGTCCACTTCAACAGTAGGCCTACTTATTGTATAACTCTATCAAATTGTGTCCCATATCATTTTGTAATGATCCAGAGGATGAAATAAACTAAACTAAACTAAACATAAGGCATTGTCAGGGGTCATCTGTGTACAGCAGTCGCAGTGAACTGAGCTCGGTCTCATTGTTGCTCCTATTTATTTCCATGGCGGTGTGTTCTATGTAGTAAGAACTCGACGTTGATTGACCAGCATGTGGGAAGACTGTTGATTTGGAATGATTGAAACTATTGCTGTGTTTGTGAATTTCAATGGCTTCTCGCTGTAACCAGGTGCTGAAATGAACTGTTGTGGAGAGAACACCTGTGTCTTTGTACAATATGTTCTGGCCATCCAGGAGGGAATGTTCAGCTACTGAAGACTTCTCTACCTGCCTCAGATGAGTGTGTCTACTATTTTCCTTTAGTCTGGTGGTGATGTTGCATTTTTTGGTGCCTATATACACTTGCCCAAGGCTACATGGAACCATGTAGACACCTGCTACTGAATGTGGATGATGTTTGTCCTTTGCAAGTCTTGGTAGTTCCCTGATCTTATTTGCAGGCTGGTAGATAGTCTTCATGCCATGAATCCTCAGGAGTTTCCCTACGCGATCCGTTACTTTCTTGATATACGGGAGGTAAGGCATCACTACTGGTCATTCTTCTTTATGCCTCATGATTGCTTGGCACCTAGGATGGCAAGCGCGATGGATTTCTTTTGTGTCATACACATTAGCTCGCATGGCATAGTTAAGATGTTTAAGCTCATCTTTCAGATGTTACAGTTTGGAAACTTTTGTAGCTCATGTGACTACCAAATGGATCATTCCATATTTCTGTCTCGGGTGGTGGTTAGAAGTTTTGTGGAGGTAGCAGTCCCTTGTGTGTGGGTTTTCAGTAGACCGTGTGTCCCAGGCTAGGTCGGCCATTCTCATAACCAGGACATCTAAGGATGCTATTTATTTTCCTTTCTTTCTCCGTTGTAAATTGAAAGTTCTGGTGTAGGATGTTGTAAGAACCGATTAAGCTCCTCTTCTCTGTGATTCCATACTACAAAAGTATCGTCCATGTAGCATAACCATACTTTCAGTTTGTGCTGCACTGTCTATAGAGCCATCTGCTCAAAATTTTTCATAAAGAATTTGGAGATGACAGGGCTCAGGGGACTGTCCATGGTGACTCCATCAATTTGCTCATAGATGACCCTACAGACGGTGCAGCACAAACCGAAAGTATGGCTATGCTACATGGACGATAATTTTGTAGTACAGAGCCATGGTGATGAGGAGCTCAATTGGTTCCTACAACATCTGAACAGCCTCAACCAGAACATTCAATTTACGATGGAGAAAGAAAAGGAAGGAAAATAACATTCTTAGACGACTGGTTACAAGACGAACCAATCTACGCCTGGGACACATGGTCTACAGAAAATCTACACACAAGGAACCGCTACCTCCACAAAACTTCCAACCACCACCAGAGCGATCCATTTCCTGGTCACACAAGGTACAAAAGTTTGTGAACTGGAACATCTGAAAAATGAGCTTAAAAGTCTAAACTATGCCATGCGAGTTAATGAGTATGATGCAAAAGAAATCCATCGAGCTTGCCATCCTAGGTGCCTAGCAATCATGAGGCATAAAGAAGAATGACCAGTAGTGATGGCTTCCCTCCTGTATATAAAAAAAGTAACGGATCTTATAGGGAAACTCCTGAGGATTCACGGCATGAAGACCATCTACCGGCCTACAAATAAGATCAGACCTACTGAGATCTAGGAACGACAAACATTATCCACATTCAATAGAAGGTGTCTACAGGGTCCCATGTAGTTGTGGGCAAGTATATATAGGCCCCATAAAACATAGCATCGCCACCAGACTGAAGGAACATAATAGACAAAGTTGTCTGGGGCAGGTAGAGAAGTCTTCAGTAGCTGGATATTCCCTCCTGGATGGCCACAACATAGTGTACAAAGACACAGATGTTCTTTCCACTACAATCTATTTCTACACCCGGTTACAGCAAGAAGCCATTGAAATTCACAAACCCAACAACAGTTTCAATCATAAAGAGGAATCTGAAATGGTTAATAAAGCCTGGATCCCCATTCTAAGAAAGGTCCACAATCAAAAAGCCAATAGTCAATCAATGCTCAGCTGAAATCATGTCACCAACAGCCAATCAACAGTCTTCCCGCATGCCGGTCAATCAACGTCGAGTTCTTACTACAGAGAGCGCACCCCCACGGATATAAATAGAAACGACAGAGAGATCCAGCTCAGTTCACTGTGACTGCTGTAAACAGAGGACCCCTGAGGATGCCAGACGCAGTTACCTGTGAAATGTTGGTAACATCAAACCCCTTTAGACCTCGGCCTACAAGCCCGGAAAACTTATCTGAAAAAATTACTATTTAGACTATTACTATCCGTTTAACATCATGGATCATGGCACGCTTTGAGCCTAGCCATATGTTAGAAATTTCAAACTCATTACTGGTTTATGGTGTATTAACTGCATATTACCGTACATACATGTTGAAGTAACAACCTAACTCACAGTATGTTTTTTCACACATTAGGGATAATTTTAGCCAGTGCTTATTTTCTAGAAAAGATTTAAGGGGTATTGTCACTTTTGCCTTGACAGAACATTGCCTGGCTTACATATTTAAAATGAAAATGGAACCACACGCGAATTTAAGTCCTCGAAGTTGGATTCAGTTCATACACATCAATTTTCAAGAGTTTGGGCCTGATGGGTTTGTGACCAACCTCAGAACTACTGCGAGATATTGCTGATCACCTGACATGTATATAAGTAAAGTCATTTTCACAAGGGTACATAGCCTATAATTTAATACATGATAAACAACTGCAGAATAACCATAGGCAGAATGATATGTGCAGCAACATTAATGAAAATAAATGCAATTTGAAGCTAAGAGGAAAGGGATACAACAAGCTCTAATGTTGAATCAGTAACATAGGCAATGTAGCCTTAGTTACCATTGCAGCAATGCTAGCTCTTGCTTGTTTTCCCAATTGCAGTGCTAATGTCAGTAGTGATGGGAACCATTCGAATGAATTCATTCGAAATATTTGATTGTTAAAATAATTCGAAATTTTCGAGATGTAAAAAAAATCATTCAAATAGTTTTGCGCTGTTCAAGGCTCAAGGCTAGTGTTATGTGCTTACTGAACTACTGAGCTTAAACGAATGAATTCATTCAAATGCTTCAACCTCTCGGAGTCTATCCTCTCGGCTCAGGCTCTCGTTCATTCGATTGTTTTCGTGTTCCATCGTGTCCTAGTAGCAAAGCGTTCGGTAACTTCCGTATCTCCCATTACAAACGGGGGACAACGGCATGACGTAGAGCTAGAAGATTTCATGAGTTTCCTACCCGTTATTTAGGCTACAACATAATATATTTTACAATAAATAGCTGTTCACTCCGAAAGTAAAAAGATCAATTTTTCACAGATTGCATTGTTGTTCCTATTTTACATCCGATTATCAGCTTCTACATGAAACATACGCATTTTTCCAATGGAGTATATATTTGATTAATTAGAGTATATTTTGATATTAATTACAGCCTGTCACACAAAGTTAAATAGTAACCATATTGATGTACTTTTCGATAGCAATATTTAAAGTTTTAACTCTATATACTTTCATGTCCTTGGCTGAATGTGGAATTGGAAGAAATATTTTGTTTGACACATAGTTCATAAAAAGTTTCTTGTATAACGTACATGTTTTGCAGGATTCACTGGTTCATTAATTATTAATTTGAGATCCCATTACTTAAGAGGGTGACAACATTGCAACATGATGTTTAGAACCCATTTAGATAATATCGATCATAATTAATAATTACAGACAACACTGACTTGTTGAATTTCTTGTTAGTTATTGATTAAAAAGTCTTGCAATTACATAATTTTTACGTTTTGTAAACTGAAAAGTTTTATTATTGTATTATGCTTGTTATTATTAATTATTATTACAGATATGCAAATACAAATAATAATTATACGAGGTTCTCATGTTATTCCTGCTTAAGGAATTTATATTTCCAGGACATCTTACATTTCATGTTAAGCCTATGTAATATACTGTATTTACTACAGTACTTTCTTTGTTCAAGACTGCAGGAGTAAAATAATAAACATCTGAATGCCGTGTTTGTTGCAAGCTGGTCGCTTTGTTTTAATGCATCCGAAATGTGCGCATTAAATCTAAATCTAACTGCTTTCAATTGCCAGTGAAGTGAAGTGAGTGAGAGCGGAAGATTTCATTCGAAAATATTGAAGCTAGCGAATGAACATCTCGTAGGTTGCATTTCGAATGATTTCATTCAAAATGTTTAGTTCAGTATTCGAATGATCATTCGATTGTTAAAATCATTCTTTTTTTCCCATCACTAAATGTCAGGCCCCGGCTCTTGAAAATCATGGGATAGATAACACTAAAAAATAGCTACTTTAATGCAAACATTGTGTATAACCACTTTCATTATTTTGTTTGGCACAGATTTCTCCAGATTTCAAAATTGTGGAAATCAAGAATATTCTCCTATATGAACCTGGAAAAATCTTTAAGTGGTATGCATACTCCCACGTACCCCCAGAAAAAAGCACTGATTTTAGCTTCAGTGATCTTATTTTTCACCCCTCGACAACCTTTCTTTACTGGAATTTCTAAGAAATGTAACAGATATCAGGCACCCAGAGTACAACATTGGTGGCTGGGAAGGATACTGATCTGATAACAGCTATCATTCACAGGGCTAAGCTACTTGTTTTGCAGTAACAACTCAACCTCCAAATATTGTTATAAAAGGGTGTTTCTAAAATATCTTCTTGTTTATAGTGAGTTATGGTACATTTAACATTATTAAGATAGGAAATTTGCCAGGACTAAACAAAAATATGTTTATGAGGGTTTATCATTGCATCTATCTTTGATATACAGAGGTTTGATTGTACTTTGTCAATTACTCTGTCTTATGTAATCCATGTAATCCGTGTATGAATGCAGTTTCGTTAATTTATCTGTATTGATTGATTTGCTATTCACTTGTCCTGCAACATTTGCAGTTTCTGCAACACATGATTACTGGGAACAATAAATATTGTAATTCTAATTCTAATTCTTAAAATTCCACAAACCTTTCTGCAGTGCACGCGTGGCGTCTGACAGACGCCAGACCAGATTGATTTCACCATATCTAGAATACCTATGAGGTCATTGTGCTGACCTGCCATCTACCTTTTGGTCAACTACTCTTAAATAACATATCCAAGCAGCAACCCTCCAGTTTTCGCCTAGAAAGGGTGGAGTGAAGCTATTGTTGCAAAAATGTAGATGGCGTCTGTGAGATGCTGCACGAGCTTTACTGTTACAAGGTAAGTTACTGGTTTCTTGCAGAAACTAGTGATCATAAACCTACAATACCAATCTTTTCTAATGGAAATTATGTATCTTTAGGCTTGGCAATGAGTGGAAATGAGAAGAAATATCATAATCTTCCTGATCCAAATGATTGGAAGATAGTGCAAAGTTGCTATAAGAAGATGAGGATGTTGAACTTGATTGCGATAGTGATCCTAAAGAAGATATTGCGGAGTCTAGAAGTGAATCTACGGACACTGAAAAAGAACCAGTTGATGATAATGATTATAGTGAATGTGATAAATATTTTGTAGGGCGGGACAAAGCTTCTAAATGGAATAAGAAGAGATCAGTAACTAGTAGTAAAAGTTGTTATACCTACACAGTCTTAGGACAATAATATTTTTAAATTATTTAAAAATGGTTACATGCCTAACAACATTGTTTTATTGTTAATTAATTAAAGTCATAATGTGCTAATACTGATTTGTGTCCAATATGATTAGTTAATTACTCATTTTCAATAAATTGACTTAATACACATATTTTTAACTGACCAATGTATGCAAAACATGTTCAATAATATTGAATAAACTATGACAACCCTCAATAAAAAAAAATGAACACTCAAAACAAAAATGTCTCTAAAATAGCGCATGAGCACTGCAGGATTAAAAATGTTTAATAATACAAATCATAACATGTAGTTGTGAGAAAGTTTGGACAACATATTTTGCACATTTTAATTGGTTTCAAAGTCTTACCCAATATGTAGTAAATACAGGTTTGAATGATGAGCTTACTTTGGTAGACCTGAGTTTGGAGCGAGGGAAGACAGAGACTAGTGGCAGACGTATGGCCTCCAAAAGACTAGCCCTTTTAGAATGTTCATCTTCACCAGTTATGGAACCCCCAGCCTCAGAACCAGTCCCTTCACCTCCCGGAGTCTAGGCAAAGAAAAATAGGCCTGTCACATTTCAGTAACATGTACTCAAAGAAAGTGTTTATTACCAATGTAGGTGTAGCTGGCTGGTATGTAGAACCAACAACTCTGAACTCAGCAAACATCAACAATGAATCCAAAGATCGGAAACTAAGACCAAAATTGAATGAGCATTTACCAGCCAAGCCTGCTGAACCACACTTACAGAATAAGGAGTGAAATGAAAATAGGGGTAAAAAACAAAGGAAATAAGGGACTCCAAAGTGGAACTGTATATCAGGATAGCCGGTTAATAGTTAACACAGCAACTTACATAAATATACACACTGTTTTATTGAAAGAGTTCAACACTGTACAAATATGACAAAGTGGCTGTAATTATTATAATATAGACCTACTTGTATTATAGTTAGCCTACTTTACTAATATTGTGTTAGTGAACTTGTGTAAAATAGTTGTTTGACTTACAGACCTTGACCTGCCTAACAGGTGCAATGCACTAAAGTTCAATTTAGTATGTTTTAAATAATATGTGCATGCCTACTAAACTGTAGGCTCTACAGACAAGAGATAACAAGCTAGAATGGCTTTGTAGCTTGACAAGTGGAACCAGCATATTTGTGCTCAAAATTCCACATAAGTTTACACATAGACCTACTGAATTACCATATAAGTGTATTCAAAATTTGAATGTTGTATGACAGTATTAGTAGTAGTAGTAGTAGTAGTAGTAGTAGTAGTAGTAGTAGTAGTAGTAGTAGTAGTAATAAATTATTTATTTTGCCTGGCAGAGTTAAGGCCATAAGGCCTTCTCTTCCACTCAACCAGGATTCAAAAAATATATACAATGTAGGTTTACATAAATAGCAAAGTAGACGATAAGAGACTTGTGACTAATACTAAGACTAAGGTTAAGGCTAATCATAATAATTAATTAGTTAAGTAAAAAGCATAGGCTTCATAGAAAGAATAAGTGTCATCAAAGAAAGAAAAAATGTTGCAAGCAAAACAAGGGAAATATAAAATTGTTATAATGGAAATTTAAGTCTGTAGCTATAGATAAGTGTCTGTGTGCTGGGGTGTTGAATTTCTTGTAGGTTATGTTATGTTTGTCGGGGGGTTATGGTTGGTTTTGGGCTAGTTATGGTATACTATTATTGTAGTGTTGCTGGTTCGCAGTAATGAAATATGTAATGCAAGATACCGGTAATATGAAACAGAATATACCTGATATTGCTTAATTGGAAGCGACTGAGGGCTACCACTCCCTACAGGCCAATCGTTGAACCACGAAGGGTAGGAGAAGTTGAATGCTTAAATGCTATGATGGAAATGCTGAGTCAATTTAAACAATTTATTTATTTTCCAGAACAACAAACTCTTACCATTACCTTATGGTTTTTTGTCACACTTATATTTTATGTTTGTACTTATGATGTAAATTAAATGAATTAATTAATTAAAGTCAGCTTTAGTAGGCAGCACTTATTAGAACAATGTACCGAAGTAATAAGTTCGAAGTGAACAATCAGACTCATCACATTATTTGAAATCACAGTAGGCCACATTAAAGGTTATACTCATAATATAATAATACTCAAACTAAAAATCCTGTACTAGCCTGTACAACTTTCTTTAACCACTTTCTCCTTCAATATTTAAGGCGACATTTTGGAATATAACCACAGATAATATTAACGACGTCCAATTAATACTGAATATCACATATTAATTATCCTTCTTCTCTTCTTTAATTATTACTAAGTATTGAATTGTAATTCCTTTCAAGGGAATATAATATAAGGTACTCTTCGAACTTACTACGGGCTTCTTTCACTAGCTGCAGAAAACAAAATGTCCTTGTACCTGGTGCTGACTATATAATACCAAAAAAACTAAAACGAATTTTCTATTTTAGGGTACGTCGTCACATTTTATTTAAGAATCCCCTATTTTGAATGTCGGATTGTATAATGGACTGGTTTTCTTTAAGGAAGTAATTACTGTGAATATCGAAATGTGCATGTATTTTCACAAGCAAGACATGTGGACCTTGTGCATTCCTACGTCGCCATCTTAACCCTTTGTTCTATCACGTAGCCTCGCATTGCTACAAAATGAATATGCATTGCTACAAAATGAATGTCTGTAACTATTTATTATTATTATTATTCCAATGCTATATAATAATTCACGATTATTTAAAATGCTAAACTTTATACCTACACCGTCGAAATATGGGTTGTGTAATGATATGCTTTTAAACTAATTTATCTCCGCGTGGGCAGCCATTTGTAAAGGTGATTATCCTGGGTATGCACTGATTCTACATTTAGAAATCTTCTGATTCTGAAGGAATCAGAGCTAAATTTTGAAATACAGAATTTATTAAAGTTTTAGGGATTCTAACTCACATGTTAACAGTTCTTGGTGTGGTCCATGGCCCCCTGCTGCGTACTGATGATGCACTCTACATGGCTTCACGTGGCTGTCTATCACTCTCTGTTCTCCGGAGCTTCCGGCTTCCCCTTCGCCTTGCTTGAAGAGCGCTCGGATCGCCTACTGCAGCGCGCACGTGACCAATTGAGATTTCTATGAACCACTTCAAACTGCTTTACGCGGGGAACACAGTGCTAACCAGCACAACCTCCCCTCCCCCCAAAGAAGCAAGCCCTTTAATCGGAGACCCTTAATAAAATGTGACAAGATACGAAACTAAACCCTAAATACCTCGATACATGTTATCAACATGTTATCAACCTTACACACAACCTTATAACACAAATACCCTTCAATGAACAGTCTACAAAAAATCAATGCTCCAAAAAAAAAAAAAAACAACAACAAGAATACATCGGTTATACCTGTCATACATTACCCCTTTCACTAGAAATCAGCCTTCACTTGTAAATGTGCAACTGTTCAAAATATGTTGCATGTTATGTTACACAAATATATATAATATTACAAAAACATATAAGCATATAAGACCCTTAAGCTACAAATAAACACTTCTACATTTTAATACATTTATAGTTTAATATACCCTTGCTTTGTTTTTATTTATCATCATTATGTAAATGTCCTTGGATAAAGTTCTGTTTATTCTACATTATTTTCTTTTGAATGGTTATTCACGGTCTTCCAACATATCGAAGCTTGAATTGCTAAGTGTCTTACTTGTATCCTCTTCTTTTGAAAGTTTTTATTTTGCTTTTTATAATCTTCTTGAAAGTTTTCTTTTCTATTTTTTTCTTTAACATTTTTGTTTGCCCTCTAATAATTACATGAAATTATTACTTACTTTGTTTTTGATTGCGATCACACATACACTGCACAGCTGCCACCAAGCATCGATGATTACCTACCAAACACAGTGGGTCGTCCACTATTCCACTACACTTCGTAGCACCAATAAGCTGGTCCTTGAATACACCGCGGTTGCGATATACTCTCAGCTTGCGCCAGTGACCCAGATGTCACCGACTCCATTGATGATGTGTAGTTTCCCATGCCCTCGGACCTGTCGTGATGTCGGATGGTGTCTTGGGATCTCCGAGGTTGTGTGAATCTGCGACGTGAGGCGTAATCCCGGCCACCCAATGTTGGATGACAAAATGTAATAGGTGAGGCCTTCACCATGAATTAGGCCTATTACTGCCAAGTGTGCGTGGCCACACACACCATAGCAGCTGCAACTGGAAACCAAGTCCATCCCGGTCCTTCCTTCACCATCGATCGTTGCCGATATCTTCCTGGTAATCCATTCCCATCACCACTATGACAGCTGTAACATGAAGACGACTGCGCACAGTATTTTTCTAAGTCCATACATTGTTAGCAGTCCACTGAAGTCATGTTGAATAATTTGTTATTGACTTTAAACTTTAGTTCCTTTTTTCAATTTCCATAATAATCATACTGAATTCCAATTGTTTTTCTCTTCTTTAACTTTAAGTTACTCTTCTTTAGCTTCATTTATCTTTAACGTTTAACTTTATTTGATTGTAAACTTGCAAGTTATTTTTATTTATTTAGAATGTAGAAGTACTTCTTTTAGTCGTAATCAGTTTTATGTACATAATAGATAATGCTTAAGCAATTTTTTTTTGTTTTTATCTATTTTCCTTTTTTTTTATGGTTTTATTTTTACAATACTCTCTCTACCTTCTAGAGAGTATACACTTAGCCATTAGCCAGTGCCGTACACCAGCAGCACCTCCGGGACCATGGTCGTCGAATCCCCGCAACATGTGAGTAGAAAGAAATATGATATTTCAAAAAATTAAATCAAATTTAAATAAATCAAATGTAAACACAAATGGTTGCCCACACCTATAATGTTCACTTCAAAATAATGTTCACTTCTTAACCTTAACTTATAATACTGCTATCCAATATAAATATAAAATCATGTTGCTACTGACAATTAAATTACTCTATTCCCCTCTTGATATCCCTTTAACTTATTGTCGTAATTTACCCATTCTCTGAAGGTTTATCCACTAATTCTAAATTACAGTTACACATACTATCCTCTTTCTCCATAACTACATCAATTTGACTACATCAACTGCAACTGCAACTCTTGATTCACCCTAAGAGCTTGATACTTCTGTATTTCTATAACTGATTTCACTCTATCTATAAACTAATTTCACTCTATCAAATGCAACTCTTTTATTCCCCAAATGAGCCTGATAGTCACACACGAGGCTCCATATATCTTTTACTAAATGTGAAATTCCTTAAGCTGTGTGGCATGTGCTCTCCGCACTGAATTATCTTGCAAACTTTGTAACAGGAAAGACAGTCCATTATGCAATACATCAATTATTCTAAATGGTCCAATGAATCTGGGAGCAAACTTCTTAGTGTACCGATCCTTTGCCTTGCTTTGGGGAAAGTTTTTACACATGACGACATCATTTACTTTGAAGGTACATGCACTTCTACCCTGATTATATCTCCGTCCTCGTTTCGCATGTGCTAAACGAAGATTTCGTGCAGCAGCTCTCCAATTTCGCTGAATAATCCCAGGCTCAGGCTGATCTGGGAGTAGATCTGAGAGTTTCCACAGGTTGCTAAGGGGATGGTTTGGACTGAATGTAAACAGTAATGAAAAGGGAGTATGACCATGACTCTCATGCCGCGCAGAGTTGAAGGCGAATTGCAACCAAGATAAATTGGTATCCCACCGAGAGTGATCGGAGTGATGGAAAGCGATCAATGCATTTTTCAGATTCCGCATTACACGTTCTGCGTGCGACGGGTTAGGGTAATATGGAGTGGTGAATATGTGTTGAATGCCGTAATGGAAACAGAATTTCTTAAATGCGTGAGCTGTAAACTGTGGCGCATTGTCTGATACGATTGATTCCGGCAGGCCAAAGGTACGGAATATACTTGACAGGGCCTCCATCACCTTATCGGTGCAAGAGTCCCTAAGGGGAAACAACCAAGTGAATTTACTGAAAGCGTCGACTACTACCAAGATATAAGCATTGCCTTTCTTGCTGCGTGGTAGTTTTCCCATAAAATCTATGAAAAGCTTTTGAAAAGGCCGTTCAGCCACTGTAGAAGCTAAGGCTCCTATACGTGTCTTAAGTGCCGGTTTAGAAAGTGCACAAGTATGGCAACTTCTTACACGATCACGTATATCCTGTGCCATAGTTTTCCACCAAAAGTCTGCACCTATCTTGTCTATAGTCTTCTTGATACCTAAATGTCCTCCAAGAGGCGACTCATGATAGTATTGAAACAAGAGATTATATAAATTGGACGGAACTACAATTTTGGGTTTATTGCCTTTACCTATTCTAATCTGCAACGAGCCCTTTGACAGAAAGAAATTTGAAACCTGTTGTCCACCCTTTAACCTATCCATTATGGCTGCAAGTTCCTGATCTAGAGCTTGGTGTTCCACCAAATCAGAAAATGCTAACGGTGAACTTAATTGCAAGGAAGCTACAATTTCGGAGTCAATATCACCTAACCTTGCTGTTCTCGAACTAACCTCTTCCGGTTCATCTGAACAATGACCTTCAAACATTCTCGAAAGAGAATCTGCTATTAGGTTCTCTGTACTTTTAATATGCACTGGACGGAACTTAAATGCAGACAGTCGTACTGCCCAGCGAGCAATGCGACCTGTTTTACGGGGCCTAGCTAGACACCAGGAAAGCGCCTGATTGTCACACTCTAGAACAAAATTTACATGTTCGAGATACATACGAAATTTCTCGAGTGCAAACACAACAGCTAACGCCTCCATCTCGTATATGGAAAATTTCTGTTCATCCTTGGTGAGCGACCGGGAAGCATAGGCTATAGGCTTTCTGCCCTCGGGGAATTCTTGTAGAAGTACCGCCCCAAGTCCAACAGCACAAGCGTCTGTTTGTACTATGAACGTCTTATTGAAGTCGGCCATGGCTAGAATTGGTGGGTTCATGATTGCGGACTTTAAATCTTGGAAGGCAGCTTCTTGTTCCTCTCCCCAAACAAATGTCACTCCTTTACCTCTGAGACGGTTAAGTGGTGCTGCCCTGGCGGCAAAACGTGGTATAAATTTGGAAAAGAAGTTCATCATGCCGATGAAACGTGCAACTGTCTTGACGTTCTTGGGTGGTGGAAAGTTGCGTATGGCCACTGTTCTCTCAGGATCGATCGCTACTCCTTCTGGGGAAATAATGTGCCCTATGAATGCCAACTGTGGCCGAGCAAACTGTACTTTAGATGGTTTGACAGTCAAGCCCGCTTCCTGTAAGCGACGAAAGACCTCCCGGAGATGACCTACATGAGAGGAGAAGTCCTTGCTATAGACCACCAAGTCGTCCAGGTAGTGGTAGACGAAATTGAACTTTATGTCTGAAAAGATCTTGTCTAATAGCCTAGTGAGGACTTGAGCGCCTGTGGCGAGGCCAAATGGTAGGCGGCAAAATTCGAAATGGTTCCACTCAGTTGAGAACGCGGTCAGAGGACGGGAAGACTCTTTCAAAGGTATTTGATTGTATGCACTATTGAGGTCCAATGAGGTAAACACCGTGGCCCCCGAAAACCAGTGGGCGGCGGAGTGTATGTCTGGTAACGGCATTGATTCTATCAAGATCTTCTGATTTAGAACACGGTAATCCACTACGGGACGAAAATCCTCTGGCCCTTTTGGCACAAGAAACATGGGACTCGAATAGGTGGATATCGATGGTCTAATAATACCTTTATCTAGCATCTGCTGTATTTTACTCCTCATAACCATGAGCTTCGGCGGAGACATCCGGTACGGAGGTAACCTAACAGGTGTTGTGTCTTTCAAAAGAATCTCGTACTCCAAAACATTTGTCTTTCCTAATTCGTCACTTAATACAGCTGGAAAATCTTGAATGATTTGAATAATTTGGTCTTGTTGATCGCCCTCCAAATGTTTGATTGAAATGTCAGCATTTATAACACGGTCTGCCTCATTACTTGCTTCTGAAAAACCCAAAGTATTCAATCCTAACTCACTAAATTCCCTTCGGTTAATTTGAATCTTAATTAGATAGTTCGGTGCAAACTTGAAATGAATATTCGCTGCTTGGAAATCTAAAACTAACCCAGCAAAACTTGCAAAATCTGCCCCAATAATTACAGGTGCGACCAAATTACGTAGCACTAGGAACGGCCGTTTCCAAGAAAATTTCGCAATATGTAATTTGAGAACTACAACACCTAAAATATGTAACGCTGTACCATCAGCAACAATCGCAGGACGATTATAAGGTATTAATTCGGATGAGTGTATACCTAAAGCGTTCATAACTTCCACATGGATACATGAACAAGAAGCCCCAGAATCAATTAATGCTGGAAAGGTGACTCGATTCAGCTCTATGTCTAAAGTAGGTAAATTTAATGGTACACGCCCTTGAGTACCCATGGATTGTATCCAAGACTGCGTAAGCTGCTTATTGGACTGTGATTTCTTGCTCGTGTGATTTCCAACGGATTGTCATAGCCGCGTCGGGTGATCCTGGTGAGTCGTACGGTCAATAACCCTAGAGCCTCCTTGTTCAGAAAATCTACCATTGTATCGCCTTTGTCTACAATCCCTTGCAATATGACCTACCTCATTACATATGAAACACCTCCTTTGATTATTATTGTGAACTGACTGTGTGGTAGCTGGTCTTGTATCACTCGAAGTGGTAGTTCTACGATCCGATGCATTCTGATACTGTAGTGTCCTCTGAGAGTTAACTGTATCACGTACGGGTAACTGAGCAGCCCTATTTCTACAATTTGGTAAGGTGTGTCCAGTTCTATGACAATATGAACAGACTACTCTGCTCCTTTCATACGTCCGTCGTGATGCTGTCTGATTTAAGTTCATTAGATCACTGTGGGATGCTAGCGTTAAAGTCCTACGCGCATCAGCACAAGAAACTTCTGAAACTTGGGCGCCTAACTCCAATAATTGTGCGATCGTATTGGGTCGTTGCATGAATGTCAAACACGATCGTGTAGATGGATTAAGGCCAGATACTATTGTTTGTACTAGTTGTCCTTCCGACCCACCCATTTGAAAAACTTTTGCATGTAATTTAATATCTTGGACAAACTCCGTAAATGCTTCATTTTCCCTTTGGGGTCTATAATAATACTGTAATGTCAACTCCTGTCTTAATCTGGAAGGTATAAACTCTGTAAGCACTTGAGCATGAAAAAGCTGTACTGAATTAGATGAATGAATAACTGTTGTCAAAATATCCAAAACTCTATCTGAAACTATACTCATAAGCAATCGCAAAATAGTAGGGTCCCTCACATTAAAACAACTAGCCTGTTCTACAAACTTTACTAAAAACCTTAAGAATGCTATAACCTCTGGTATCTGTACAATCGTAAACATGCTTTGTCTTTCAATAAGTTTTTGTAAGGGGTGTGGTATCTTCAACTGTGCGAACTCAGTGTTCATGAAAACCGAAGCCTGCGTAGATGTTTGTCGAGGAACCAAGGGTACATGTTCAGTTACAACTGCCTGATCCGGTACTAATTGTTGTAAACTAAGTGGTTGTACCGCAACTGAATCATTCCTAGATGCTAAGTTAATTAATGAGGGGATATTGGGAGCGGAAATATTCTGAACATTCTGAGTCTGCGACTGGGGTTCTAATCGCCCTGGCATTATAGGTAGCCTTTGTTGAACCTCGATCTCTACATTGCGTTCTTGACTACTAGTAAGCATGTCGGAAGCTATATCCATCTGCTCTGGCTTTAATAAGGCAAATATGGATTGTAATTGTTCAGTAAATTTTGACATAGTATCCTCATCCATAAGAGAAGACGGAACATCAGATAGAACTTGTAATCTATTTTCGAAATGGCACGACCTATTAAACAAGCGACGCCTTTGTTTGACAGTGAAATCAGATTCAGCGAGTAATTCCTTTATTGTATCCAGCATCTCAACCACCTTGTTCTTCAATACATTAATTTCAGCACGCATATCCTCTTGCGAAAGAAAATCACTTGAAATATCATTAGTAGCTACTTGCTTAATCAACGAAACTAGTTGGAAAACATCTGCCGTGTCTGACACCTCTGCTCCCCTACTCCTAATTTCAAAAATCAACTCGTCCTTCCTCAACGTGTCCCAAGACAGTGCTCTATGGAACGGCATGTTTATGACTGGTAATTACGCAAAATAAGAATGAAACCAATGCTAAATTACTTCTGAATATGTGTTATACAAGCACAAACCTAACACGTAGAAGTCCCACAAGCCTACTCGCTTCGTCACTATAAATCAGCATATACCAAATATAATGTCTTATTGTCGCCAAAATATGCAAAAATATGTCAATATATTTTATAGTGTTGTCTACAAAGTTCATTTATACAGCCGTTAAATATGTGTATTTAACTATGTGAAATATTTAATTATCGCCAAGTCAATTTTAAAATAGTCTCCTTCAAAATATATGCCCATATATGTAGATATATTGTATTAGAACATCTTACATTCCATGTTCAACATTCTCTATAAACATTCTCTATTGTTAATAACAAATACGTGTAACTATATTTTGTTACTTACAACATTCTTCATAAGTTTGGTTAAGTCTACTTTATTCAGACAGCCTTCCCGAATATGCAAATATATATGTGAATATATTGTGGCACTTATAACATTCTTGAACAATCTTCCCCAATATATGCAAACATATGTGAATACAGCTTAGCACGTACAAAAAACTTTAGTAAATTCTAGTTTTTTTTGCTCAAACACTCTTCCCGAATATGCAAATATATGTGAATATATCAAACAACCTTCCCGACTATATGCCTATATATGTGAATATATCTTAGCACGTACAAAAAAAAAACTTTAGTAACTTCTAGTTTTACTCAAACACTCTTCCCGAATATGCAAATATATGTGAATATATCAAACAACCTTCCCGAATATATGCCTATATATGTGAATATAAATCTTGTATTGTCCTCAGCACAATATTTCGATCCACTGACCTCTGGGTTATGAAGGTATTGTGCAGCAATTAACTAAGATCAAGTAGGCCTATTGTCATAAGGTAACTTCCCTCAAAATTTATAATTATGTTTATAAATCAGCTTGTATCTCTATATGAAAGCTGGGAAATATGTATATGTGAATGGTTTAAGTAGTTCTAATGCAATAAAAATAATCTTCCTCAAGATATTTATCTCCGTGTACAAAACATAAAAATCTCTACAAAGTCCTTAAGTATTTATTTATTTTTTTTTTTTTTTAAGTGTAGTTAATCCGCTTGTATCAACCTATCTTCCCTTCTATATTATATGCAAATATATGCACATATACTTCGCATGAGAACTGCCTCAAATTTGCTTTATGCAAACAAAAAATTATGTGTGGTTAAATACTGGTAAAGTTTGGTTAGGCCTATTTTATTAAGGTGTATAAGATCCCTTCTCGGTCCTCGTCCATAAAATTGTTCAAAACAATCTATTTCGCATTCCCTATATTTCGATAAATACAGCTGATGAATATCTGCTATTGTAACTTGATCAGTTCCCAATGTTTTGAGATAAGCATTATAACCTTCAATACGTTCCCATTGTTCAGAACTCGCTTGCAATTTGGGTATAGGTGGTATGGTTAGCAACACAATACGTTCTACCGTCTTACACAACTCGCTTAGCAATGTTTTCAAATTTGTATATATATCAGCTTGGCTAGTATTCTTCAAAATGTCATTAGTTCCAATAAGTACAAGCACTCTCGATCCTACCGGATACTCTTTCACTGTTAGTCTATGCAGTAATTCACTAATTGTCTGTCCACTAACACACAATCCTATAGCTCTAGTTCCATGAATATTTCTCACCGTATAATGTAAAATCTGTTCACTAAACCTAACTAGCAAGCTGTCACCTATAAGTTGATATGTGTGAAGCACTGGGTGTAATGACTGCAACGAGTTGGTTGACAACAGCTGATTGCTTTGTTTACTTCCTGCTATACCCGCCTGCATTATCCCATGGTGAGAGTTAACCAGAAAATCAGTAAAATATGTAAAAATATGAATGATGCGACATAAGGAGCATCAACCTCCCCTACGACTCAACAAAAAAAACAAAACGGAAGAGAAAAGCACAAAAGAGGGCGCTACCACTGTGCTGGGGTGTTGAATCAACCTGTAGGTTATGTTATGTTTGTCGGGGGGTTATGGTTGGTTTTGGGCTAGTTATGGTATACTATTATTGTAGTGTTGCTGGTTCGCAGTAATGAAATATGTAATGCAAGATACCGGTAATATGAAACAGAATATACCTGATATTGCTTAATTGGAAGCGACTGAGGGCTACCACTCCCTACAGGCCAATCGTTGAACCACGAAGGGTAGGAGAAGTTGAATGCTTAAATGCTATGATGGAAATGCTGAGTCAATTTAAACAATTTATTTATTTTCCAGAACAACAAACTCTTACCATTACCTTATGGTTTTTTGTCACACTTATATTTTATGTTTGTACTTATGATGTAAATTAAATGAATTAATTAATTAAAGTCAGCTTTAGTAGGCAGCACTTATTAGAACAATGTACCGAAGTAATAAGTTCGAAGTGAACAATCAGACTCATCACATTATTTGAAATCACAGTAGGCCACATTAAAGGTTATACTCATAATATAATAATACTCAAACTAAAAATCCTGTACTAGCCTGTACAACTTTCTTTAACCACTTTCTCCTTCAATATTTAAGGCGACATTTTGGAATATAACCACAGATAATATTAACGACGTCCAATTAATACTGAATATCACATATTAATTATCCTTCTTCTCTTCTTTAATTATTACTAAGTATTGAATTGTAATTCCTTTCAAGGGAATATAATATAAGGTACTCTTCGAACTTACTACGGGCTTCTTTCACTAGCTGCAGAAAACAAAATGTCCTTGTACCTGGTGCTGACTATATAATACCAAAAAAACTAAAACGAATTTTCTATTTTAGGGTACGTCGTCACATTTTATTTAAGAATCCCCTATTTT
The DNA here is from genome assembly GCA_964059195.1 of Ectobius pallidus. Lineage (NCBI taxonomy): Eukaryota > Metazoa > Arthropoda > Insecta > Blattodea > Ectobiidae > Ectobius > Ectobius pallidus. The sequence continues at coordinate 44,925,067 of CAXKWD010000008.1, forward strand.
GAATGTCGGATTGTATAATGGACTGGTTTTCTTTAAGGAAGTAATTACTGTGAATATCGAAATGTGCATGTATTTTCACAAGCAAGACATGTGGACCTTGTGCATTCCTACGTCGCCATCTTAACCCTTTGTTCTATCACGTAGCCTCGCATTGCTACAAAATGAATATGCATTGCTACAAAATGAATGTCTGTAACTATTTATTATTATTATTATTCCAATGCTATATAATAATTCACGATTATTTAAAATGCTAAACTTTATACCTACACCGTCGAAATATGGGTTGTGTAATGATATGCTTTTAAACTAATTTATCTCCGCGTGGGCAGCCATTTGTAAAGGTGATTATCCTGGGTATGCACTGATTCTACATTTAGAAATCTTCTGATTCTGAAGGAATCAGAGCTAAATTTTGAAATACAGAATTTATTAAAGTTTTAGGGATTCTAACTCACATGTTAACAGTTCTTGGTGTGGTCCATGGCCCCCTGCTGCGTACTGATGATGCACTCTACATGGCTTCACGTGGCTGTCTATCACTCTCTGTTCTCCGGAGCTTCCGGCTTCCCCTTCGCCTTGCTTGAAGAGCGCTCGGATCGCCTACTGCAGCGCGCACGTGACCAATTGAGATTTCTATGAACCACTTCAAACTGCTTTACGCGGGGAACACAGTGCTAACCAGCACATCTGCCAGCATGGTCTTGTGGTTAGTGTCGCTGACTACAGATCCGTCGGCCCGGGTCCAATCCCGGCACCTCCTCGGATTTTTCTGAGGTAGGGAGGTCTGGTAGGGATGCACTCAGCCTTGTGATTGAAATTGAGGAGCTACTTCATAGAGAAGTAGTGGCTCATGAAAACCACCATTAACGGCCGTGGCATACTGCATACCACCCAATCATGCCATCTGCGTGTGGTAGATGACACAGCGGTCGGGTGGTAGGCCTGATCCCTCCAGGGATGGAGTGCCACGGAGTTAGTTAGTTAGTTAGCTATAGATAAGTTATAAGGAGACTAAGTAATGCTATGTACAATGAGAGATGGAGTGACTACAAAGAGCTAGATCTGTTCAGTGGGCAATCATTTTTTAATAAGCGCAGATTTGAAAGAGTGTAGGCCTACACTCAGAATACCCCTGATATCTTGTGACAAGGAATTCCAAGAACGGGCTGTGGCTATGGTGAATGGGTGAGAGTATGAGGTTGTATGACGACTAGGAATTGATAACAGAGAGTTGTGCTGCGAATGTGTACCATGATTATGGTTGGAGGATAATAACTTAAATCGGGGAGCCAAGTAAAGAGGTATGGAAAACTTAAGAATCTGGTATAATAAGCACAGAGAGTGGAACAAATGCCTATTTTGCAATCGAAGCCAAGACCCTTGCTTGAAATATTTTGAGACATGATCATGGAAACGAATGTTAAAGATAAAACAAGCACAAGTATTATGAACACGAAGTTTCTGTGACAATTCAACACTCAGATCTCCATACAAGATGTCACAGTAGTCAAAATAAGGCATCACTAGGGTCTGTATTAAGGTTTGCTTCATTCTAGTAGGAAGAAAGTTTTTCAGTCATTTTAGAGCATGCATGATAGAGAAAGCCTTTTTACATATATGCTTGATTTGGGAATTCCAATTCATGTTTGAGTCAAGATTTTTTACTAGATTTTTTAGTGCTTCTGTGCATGGGATAGTAGTGTTGTTCAATGTCACTGGTAGCAATGTAGCCTTGTTGATGGATGATACGAGACTTTGCTGTCCTAATATAATAACTTGGGTTTTTCTTAGGTTAAGTTGTAAGCCAAATTTGTGTGCCCATTTACCGATTTATTGTAGATCTTCATTACAGCAATGTTAAAGAGTCATTAATTGCATCAGAGGGAGTGACTATAGATCTGAAGGTCATCTGCATACAGGTGGTGTTGGAAGTGCCTTATGTGACTAGATATATCATTTATGGATATGGAGAATATGAGAGGCCCTAATAAAGACTCCTGAGAAACGCCAGCCTTCAAAGATTGTCATGATGAAGAGCGCTTGTTATCAGTAACACACTGCTGACAATCTCGAAGATAGGATTCCATCCACATAATTGCAGTGTCAGACAGATACAGAGATTTCAACTTTGCAATAAGAATGTCAGTATCGACTGTGTCAAATGCACAGGAAAAGTCAAGACGGGATAATACAGTCAATTCACGTCTGTCCATGGCCTCATGAGTATCTTCAACGATTTTAAGGAGAGCAGTAGAGGAACTGTGATAAGTCCTAAAGACAGACTGGATTGGATCGAGCAAATTGTAAGTATGTAAATAGTCAGTAAGTTGTTTGTGAACAATACATTTTAGTGCTTTAGATAAAGTACATAAAATACTAGTAGGTCTGTAGTCTGTAGGAGTGCTTGGCCGATTTACTTTAGCAATAGGTCGAATGAGAGCATGTTTCCATTGTTGAGGAAATGTGGATGTAACAAGTGGAGCGTTAAATATGTGAGTTATGGTCGGAAGGATGATATCTATGATTCTGTTTAGCATTTTTATACTAATTCTATCGTGGGAGATATGTGAGAGAAATAATAAACGATCTGGTGTAGGTAGGTTGTCAGTTCAACAATAGCTTGTAGTTTAGTTGCATTGTCTAAAGTTCTGGTAGGCACCAGGGCCGTGGAAAGAGAGCAAGGGCCCCAGGGACAAATTTTCCCGGGCCCCCGTCAAATATTAAATTCACTACCCAACTCGCCCTTTATAATGTATGCAACAAAAAGATTATGTTATGATATTACATAATTAAGTTCCAGAATGGTACCGATACTTTATGAGATTGTCTGGTAGACAGGAATATATCGGTCTGTCTGTGTGTCTGTAAGCGCGATAACTCAAATACGCTTTATCGGATTTTCATGGAACTTGGTATACCATTTATAATGCCCATGGGACGAAGCCTATTGATTTTGGACCAAATCGGTTAACTGATGCCAGGCAGGAGACAGAAAAATACATTAACATGTTCTAATTAGGAACAATTTTATTTGTATGTACCAGTTTAATCTTTTGAAAATTATGATTTTAAATTTGAACATTACTGTTGAGTCCAAAAGGATTTCTGCTTCTACTTTTCAAAAACAGAAATTTTTCTTCAAAAAATAATCCGTTTCAGATTAACTGAATAATTCCGTGTCAGATAAAATAAACACATAAAACATAATTTAAGCATTTTATTGACTTATAACCAATTTTATTATAGAGTAAATTTAGAAAGTAAAAAATAAAACCTGGTCGGCCGAGCCCCCTTTTGGGCCCGGGCCCCGAGGCTGCAGCCCCGGCTGCCCCTCCCTCTCATCGGGCCTGGTAGGCACTGATGTAAAATGCTCATTCAGTTCGTTGAGAGGTAAATTGTCGAAGGAACTGTCAGTTCTTTGTTCACATAGTCCCACTGTACATAAGTTTTTCCATACATCACAAGTCGTGATAGTTGGGACAACAAGTTTGTGTCCATGTTGTATTTTAGCATTATCTATCATTTGGGTCGTCTTATTTCTGAAACGCTTATAGTGTTGCCAGTTTTCATCACATTTATAGTGTTTATATTTACAATATGCCGCGTCCCTCCTTGTCATATATTCATGTATTACTTCAGTCATCCATGGGGCATGGGGTCAGGTTACTCATTTAGTCTGTAATGGTGCATCCATATAGCTGTATTATCAGGTCATTGAGAGCTTGTACTTTTTCATCAACAGTACGCACATTCCATATCGAGTGCCAAGGCAGTCTTCAGTCAGTTGTAGTTCGTCTATATTTTTAATGTCTCTGTAAGTAATTAATTTGGATTCGCGTTTCAGGCACTGCAACAAGTATTCGACGTAAATTAGGTCATGTGCTGAAATACCAGAAACAGGTAGTTGTCCATGCCTTATAACCCTATGTGATTGCGAGGTCACTATTAAGTCAAGTAAAGTGTCTGTAGTGCCAGTGTGGTGTGTCGGTTGAAGGGGCAGAATGGTCATATTGCAGGATTGAAATATAGAATTTAGTTTCAATACATCTGTTGAATTGATATCACCCACTTATTCTTACTTGTTAAAATCAAGAAAGCCTGACTCTAATCCAGAAGCTTTAAAGGTTTTGAAAATAGTCAATAGCATGTAATGGCAAATATTGAAAGCCGCTTGGTTTGATAACAATTCATGTGAGGAATCAAGTGTCAAATTATTAAAAGATTCCAAAGTATATAATTGCAGTTTCTTTATTTTGTATGTTTCGATATGTAGGCTTTTAGACTCAATGATCCCTTGTTAAGTTTTAAAGTGTTACATAATCATGAGTAGGTTTGCTAGTTATAGTATTCTTTACATTATATATTGATGGCTGAAAAGTATAATCTTGAGTCTAGAAGTACAGTGCGTTATTTTTTACTGGTGGCCGTCCGGCGGGAGGTAGCTGCTGCCAGGTTGTTGTTTAAATTTGATTCTCTGTGAGGTGCAGGGATACCAGGGAATCTGTCTACAAATAGCCGTGTCACTTCTCTACAAGACTCTGTTCGCACATAGGAATCATACATGAACATGTGGTGTGCTAAAGTATACACACTTCTTTGGTATTATAACAGAACTATCACAATTTAACCACAAAGAACAAAACAAGAACTTGCATTAGCAACAACAGCACATACACTGACGCGGAGATATGTGGAAGCCAGAAATGGTGAGGAACACTGTGTGCACGCAGCTACCTTCCACCAGGAAAAAATAAGGCATTATTCCTGGTGTCCTAAGCTTCGACAGTTCCTTGCAAATCAAAGTCAGCTACTGGTGAGTTGAAGAAAACCAACATAAATCTTACACCCCAGCCATCAATTGCATAAGGTGCATTTAAATTTTAACTGCCAGGAACTTAGAAGGGGAATTGTTTCTCATGGATTAAATGAGACTAAAAAACAAAAGAAAGAGAGGAAGTGGTGTACATGGTATCAATCTGGCTCTATCATATTTTCCTCAAGACCAAATGGTGTACAATAGGGTGGAACGAAAAACATCAACTTTTGATTTTCAATTTGTAACAGCGCGGAAAAGTTGCCTTTTGGTGTCAATAAGATAAATTTAAAATATGCAAAATATTGGATTATGTCTTGAGGTGCCGCAAGGACGTTAAAGTTTCATAAAAACACACTTTTTGCAATTTTTTCAAACACTTTTGCGAAACAATCAGCTTTTGATTTTTAATTTGTAATAGCGCGGAAAAGTTGCCTTTTAGGCTCAAAAAGAATTAAACAAAATTTGGTTGCAATACTACAACATCTTGAGGCGCTGCAAAGAGCTTAAAGTTTGTAAAAAAAATTGAAAAAATTGAGAAATTATAAACTTTGATAAATTATTTTTATAAATTTTTCGTACATATAATGTTACAAAACTTGGTTTTAAATATATATATAAGCATTAGAATTGAAAAAATTATTAATTACAAATAATAATAATAATAATAATAATAAAAATTTTGTAATGTCAAATTTTGTATTTCTTACTTCTGTATCCTTAATGACAAAAAATGTTACAGCAGCAAAAGGTTTGTTTCTATTTCTTTGCCACATTAAACTGCTTTTTTGTATTAAATTTTGGCATATTCTCACGTGAGTCAACTTTTGCTCTTATGTATCCTTCTCTTGCGATTGAACCACAGAGATTTTGAGCCGATTCGGTCACCAGCTTCACAGCTCTTTCCACTACTTGCTTGTGACAAGGAAGCCGGGGAAAGTCGATAACCTGATCCATTTTACTATTTGGTTCAGCTTCAGATACCTTCTGTATAAAGTCTTTGAGAGAGTCACTGGATAGGCCTACATGTTTGAACAAGGGGGTTCAGTTACGTCATTTTCAGGCCATGAGATCATGTCGATGTAATCCTTTGCATCAAAGTTTATCTTTGGAACTTTAAACTTCCTGACTCCGCCTCTACTTTCTGTTCTTGCTTTTAAAACACGTCGTAAACCAAGTTCTCTTTGAATTTTGCGTTCATCACATAGCATGGACAAAAGGAGATTTTCCGGAGCAGCAAAGTACCCATTTCTTTCAATAATCGGGTCTATAACGTTCTTGAGATCGTCAGAGAGATAGCATGAATATGAGATAGGTTAAACAGATGTTTGGAACCATAAGTACATGAAGGTTTTACTTAATATTAAATCACACAGGCGCATACACTTTCACAATGTTCTCACCCAGAGTCTTAAGATTTTCAGTTGGATTTTCAGTTGCCACATACAATCTAAGCACGTGGTTGGCTAATGTCAACCACCTGGAGTGAGCAATTTTTCCAGGGTTTCTTAAAGATAAATCTAGTGTGCAATTTCCACTTGATACAGCGATACACATATCCAATAAATATTTTTTATCTGTACTTAAATCATTTTTGTTCTCCAAAAGAGGAAGGTTATTTTCAATTGGCAAGAAAGTAACCATAGGTAGATTAGCACAGTTTTCTAGCTGCTGACCTATTTCGCCTTTAAACTCATTGGGTCCCTTCGTTTTATCATCTAAATGATAAAAAAGATGTCGCAATGGTAGCTCATTACCATGGAACAAACAAATTAACCATTGTAAAGGTCTTCCTATTTCCTTTTCCATCAAAGGAATCACACCATTTTTATGTCCAGTGTTTACAACGGTTCCATCACACCCAATAGCAGTAAAGTTCAGTAAAGATAGTAAAGCTGTTTTAATCTTTCTATTCATATTATAACGCCTATTTGAAACTTTTTATTTCATAATCGAGACACGTAACAATCTTTGAAAAATTTCCAAAAAGTGTGTTTTTATGAAACTTTAACCTCCTTGCGGCACCTCAAGACCTACTCCAATATTTTTCATATTTTTAATTTAACTTATCTACACCAAAAGGAAACTTTTCCGTGCTATTACAAATTTAAAATCAAAAGCTGATTGTTTTGCAAAAGTGTTTGAAAAAATTGAAAAAAGTGTGTGTTTTATGAAACTTTAACATCCTTGCGGCACCTGAAGACATAATCCAATATTTTTCATATTTTAAATTTATCTTATTTACACCGAAAGGCAACTTTTCCGCGCTTTTACAAATTGAAAATCAAAAGTTGATGTTTTTCGTTCCACCCTAGTGTACAAGGTGTCAATCTGGCTCTGTCGCATTTTCCTCATGACCAAGTGTCAGTCTGTGAATAAGATTGCAGTTTGAGGAGAGGACTGAAAAGAATTATTGGGAAATAAATAAAAAATGAAATAAAATAAAATAAAAAAATGCCAGGATAATAAGGAAACAAATGAATAAATAAAGCATAGCTCTTAGCCTGTTTGGAAATATATTGTAAAAATTAAATGCACTGAATTAAAAAACACTAATTGCACTGAATTAAAAAGAAAAATGATAAAGCAGAAATATAAAGGCACTGGAAATTATGCTTGACACTGTAAAAAACACTGCTGTAAAAGATATGTGTACATATTGAAAATCCGAAACATAGTCACTGAATTATAAAAATGAAAAACACTGTTGTGAAGAACACAAATTAATAAAACATAAAATAACACAAAGAAAATTGACATCGTGGATCTTTAAAGGATAAGCACTGTTCACATTTCTGTTCTTTATGTAACTGAGATGCCATTGCAGCAAACATTGTAGAAGAATAATAGTGATAAAAATGGTCACCATGTGGAATTTGGTAACGATATGTGTACTAGCAATGATGATGGTAATGTGGCATATGTTCGTCTTGCTGACCTTAATGTAGAATGTGATTGTCTTGTTGATGAATAATATAGAATGTGATTGTCTTGTTGATGAATAATGTAGAATGAGGTCATGTTGTTGATAGTATTGTAGAATGTGGTCACATTATCATATAAAAATTAAGGCCGTTTGTCAGTTGAGAAATCGATATTTTGTGGGTTGAGAATAATTTTTGTCGGGTAGAAATTAATACCACCAGCGTTTCATTCAACCCAATGTCATCTAGTTTGGACAGTATCAAGAGAGGAAAAGAGTACCGGCGTATTCCTTTTAAAATATTCGTAAGAACAACCATTGTTGCCGTGTATAAACAAGGATATAGATATATAGAATTTTAGAAAGTTTATACAGGGAAGTTAATATTACGAAAAAATAATATTGAGACAGATACATACACTGCTTCCCTTATTTTAATTACTAACCTGAACCCAGGTTTCGGTGAGCCTTCCCACCATGTTCACCAGTTATACTCCAGTATAACTGGAGTATAACTGGTGAACATGGTGGGAAGGCTCACCGAAACCTGGGTTCAGGTTAGTAATTAAAATAAGGGAAGCAGTGTATGTATCTGTCTCAATATTATTTTTTCGTAAGGATATAGATTTTTAATGTGCTTGTTCTTTTGTTTGCCTTTAGTACTTCCCTGTTATTCATACTGAGTGGTCACGCTGTAAGTTTTAAGAAGACGTGTTAAATATGCCGAAACAAATGAAATCGAATTTATTACAGCAGTGGATTGGCGACGATCTGTGAATTTCACTACAGATGGCAAAGTAATATTTTGTCAAGCCTGCCAAAAACACGTATGATTTACCTTTCTAGAAAAGGGGGAAGTTTTCGTCCCTAGTTGATCTGTTGTGCGGTTAGCATGCGTAACAACCGAAAAAGGAAAATAATCAGTTTCACATTATCCACATCCCACCATAATGTGTTTTAATCACTGAATTAGAAGCATAGGATTCGAATCCTGAGAAGGGTAGTGTCTAGAGATAACAGGAAGAACTTCACAGTTGAGAATCTTGAAAGATATTTAGTGATATACTGTAACCAGAAAATGTGAGGCAATCTTATTTTCACTGCTTCTTTTGATTGTTTATGCTTTCTTTCTTCAATTGTATAATATTGCCTTAAAGCAAGTTTACACAAATTTAAGTCAATTTTGTTAAGTTAAACTTTACAAGTATTATGTAGGCTACTCAATCCTATGTAGCACATTCAAATTCATTAAACCAATTATTCTACCCGAAAACGATATTTTGGGCAAAAAACCTAAAAAAAACTATTTCACCTAATGGAAAACCTAAAACAGTGTTTTTAAAAACCTAAAAATCCGGTCCCTAGTCATGACAGAGTGGCCAGACACAATATAAGTAAAATATTACTTTGAGAACACAAAGGATTGTTTCCATATTCAACTAGGACGCTTGATGAGTTGAAGACAGTATGGGAATAAACTAGGCCTAATATATAGGCTATTATGAGATATAAATTTCTGAATTTTAGACAGAAGCTTATGTGATATTTGAGAATTTCATGATGGGCCTACATAAAAACACAATTACAAAAGCTGATTGACTGTCGAGTCATTTGTTATAAAAACTATTTAATGGCATATTCAAATGTGGAATAAAATAGGATGAAATGGCATAATTGATTATTTATTAACATGTGGCGGCGTTTGGTAGTTTCTAGTAAGATTTAAGAAGGGTTGGTAGTATTGCCAATAGAGAGATGAATCGCAGTGCCACGAAGTGTTCATTTATCGCGTGACTGCAAATGCAACACGGCCACAGGTAGCATACGTAAAAAATCATATAATGGATTGATATGTCTATTATTATTCTTAGAAATGCTTCAAATAAAACAAAAACATGATATATATGAACCATGAAATAGGCTACAGTAATACAGGAAACAAATACAAGCGTAATGAGCTTAAATGAAATAGGGGTATGATTTAACCTTACATTTTGTCATTCGTAATAACAGATTCTGTAAGCACATGCTGTTTCTAGCATGATTAATTAGAGGTATGATTTAACCTTAGAATTTAAGCAAATGCCCTTTCTACTCGTGTGACGATACAGTCTGGCTCTAATATGTATATTCCTAAAGACCCAAGTTGTGTACATGGCATCATTCTGGCTCTATCACATCTTCCTCAAGACCAAGTGGCATACATGGTCTCAGTCTGGCTCTTAACACATTTTCCTGAAGACCAAGTAGTGTAGGCCTACATGGTGTCAATCTGGCTCTATCATATTTTACTCAAGAATAAGTGGTGTAAATGGTGTCATTCTGGCTCTATCACATTTTCCTTCAGACCAAGTGGTGTACATGGTATCACTCTGGCTCTTACCATATTTTACTCCGACACATTTTCCTCAAGAACAAGTAGCGTACATTGTGTCAATCTGAATCTATCACATATTCCCCATAACCAAGTGGTACATTGTATCAGTGTGACTTTATCACATTCTGATGACCAAGTGGTGTACATGGTGTCAGTCTAGCTCTATTACATATTCCCCATGACCCAGTGATGCACATGATGTCAATTTGGCTCTATTACATATTCCCCATAACCAAGTGGTGTACATGGTATCGGTCTGGCTCTATTACATCCTGATGACCAAGTGGTATGAATGGTGTCAGTATGGCTCATTACGCTTTCCTCAAGACCAAGTGGTGTACATGATGTCAATCTGGCTCTGTCGTATTTTCCTGAAGACCAAGTAGTACACATGGTGTCAGTCTTGCTCTTTCACATATTCATCAAGACCCTGTGGTGCACATGGTGTCAGTATGGCTCTATCACAAGTATTCCTCATGATTAACTGGTGTACATGATATGACTGCCTGTATCACATTTTTCTCAAAAACAAGTGGTGCACATGGTGTCAATATGATTCTATCACATTTTAGTCAAGACCAAGTGGTTTACATGGTGTCAATCAGTTTCTGTCACATAATCCTCGTGACCTAATGTTGTACATGGTATTAGTCTGCTCTGTAGCTAGCTTTACACTCAAGCTCTGTTGTACTCCAGTAGCCAGGTCTGTCTATTGATCATGATTAAATACAAATGACCACTTCTTAATTCTGTATACTTAAAAATGGATACAATTAAATATTTGTATCTTAGTAATAAATGAACACAATAAAAAGAGAGCTTGGATATTTAGGCACTTAAAGTATTGTGAAAATTTTTATATGCTCAAATTACTGTACAATGTATGGGAAAAATTTGAAATACAAGAAATATTAGCTTAAAGGAATATAAAGGGTGTGAAGAATATGAACACTTCCAAACACCACCAGAAATTAATTACAGAAGTTCTTATTTATATATTATTTCATTTTCGTTGGATTATTTTATGTATAGGCCTAAGCCTTATACCCTCAAAGTATCTCTTATATACCAAAATTTTTTCATTACAATGTTACATTTATGCTACACTATTTTTTAAACTAAAACTATTGTTGTTTTATTTTCAAATAATATAAAATACTGTAACTGTTATTTTTACATGTATCCAAAATATTAATAGATTAAAATTTATATTAAATTTAAATAAAGATTTTTATGATTTTGTACTACATGTAGACATACATGTAATGTAAATTTTTTGGACACTATTATTTTCTGATTTTTTAAAAGTATTTAATATTCTATTGAGCGCCTGTGCTGCAGTTGCCGATGCTGACCATGGGTCCTCAGTCTTGGTCCAAAAGGGGAAACCTCCTTGGGATTTTTTTAGGTGGTCTGGGATGGAGTGCACTCAGTCTTGTTATGATAACTGAGGAGCTACTTTGTAAAGAAGTAGCAGATTCGGTCATGACAGCCATCAATAATGGCCATGGGTGTCGACATGCTGAACAAGATCCCAATCCTGCCATCTGCCATCTATGCTTGTCCCGCAAGGGATGCAGCACCACAGAATTCATTTGTTTTAATATATCCTGATGTATTATCTTTAATAAAAAACATTTATTTTAAAATTATTTGAAGTTTTTAAAAAATGGTATAACATAAATATAACATTGTGTAAAAGACTTGTTATGCATACTGCAAGAGAAACCTTTTCGAGGGCTAATGCAAAAAAAAAAAAACTTAACATAACAGAGAAACTCTGTCATGAGTGTATGTTTTCCTGGTTAACCATCGAGTAAGCATTTTGAAAACAGTGGTCGTTTACTTGTTCTGCCATCGAATGGTAATCTATAATTTTAGAGATGTTTGTTTCAAAACTCGTAAGAGATGCTCAGATCTATCTTGTAAGTGACTACTATGACAAGTCTGGCTGCATTTAGATAACAATATTATAATAGGATGAGAAGTTATTTCTGTATTTTAACATAAAACTTAAACTTGAATACGCCTGCTGTCTTTATGTGCACGCTCTTTCATGTGGGATTTCGTGAGACTCAACACATGCTTTCTTTTGTTTGTTTACTGCTGTTACATGCACTTCTTTATGTGCATTGAGTAGACACCATGTACACTACTTCATCTTGAAGAAAATGTGATAGAGCCAGACTAACACCAAATAAGTTACACCACTTGGTCTTGAGGAACATTCGAAAGAGCCAGACTGATACCATGTACACCACTTGGTCTTAAGAATATGTAATAGAGCCATACTGACACCATGTGTACCATTTGGTGATGTGGAAAATGTGACATAACTAGACTGACACCATGTAGACCACTCGGTCTTGAGAAAAATATGACAGGTCATATTGACAATATGTATACTGCTTGGTCTTGAGGAAAATGTGCACCACTTGGTTATGAGGAAAATGTGATAAAGCCAGACTGACACTGCTTGGTCATGAGAAAAATGTGACTGAGCCAGACTGACACATTTACAACATTTGGTCTTGAGGAAAATGTGGCAGAGCCACATGCACTACTAACAGGGTTCTATTAGCAAACCCGGTAATCTCCATTTTGATAAAATGATAGAGATGCTCACTTCTAGTGAAAGTTTAATGCATTTTCTGGTACATACTTAGTGTAGGCCTATGTGTTACAAATCCCAGTTTCCACATAAGGGAGAAACTCAGATTTGCAACACATAACTTAACTAAATATGTACCAGAAAATGCATTAAACTTTCATTAGAAGTTGGCATCTCTACCTTTTAAAAAAATGGAGATTACTGGCTTTGCTAATAGACCCCTAGGAAAAAGTGATAGAGCCAGACTGATACCATGTACACCGCTTGGTAATGCAGAGAACGAACTGGTAAATGCAGGTGCACACACTACATCAGTAGTGACCTTGCACATAACTAGCGCTATGGTCAGTTGACGCTGCCTGTTCTAAGATTTGAAGATTGGTAGAAATGGTAAAAGGAAGTGCAAATTTTCTGGAAATTTTAAACTGTGTCATTGGAGCAGTATCAGGAACCAAAAAATTAAAAGATACATTCAAGATCTACATCAGGACTGGCCAAACCACAGCTTACAGGCAGGCTATATCTGGCCCGAAAAGGCTTTTTCTGTGGCCTGCCTAAGGTGCCTGATTGCCATAATGAAGGAATATAATATAAATTAACAATTCCATCAAAACATTCTCTTGAGTTTGATAAATTTACTGGCCATGAGCGTGTTGTGAAGGGAAAAGGAATGTGTAACAAAATTATTTATCAACAGCACGGAAATTTGAAACATATTGAAGTTACAAACATGATTATAAGGTTTCAAAAACTAACTGCTGAGCATGCAAAAGCATACTCCAAAGGAGAATTTGTAGAAAATGTCTCGTGACTGCTGCTGAAACTTTGTGTTCCGGAAAAGAAGATTTGTTTACATCTATATCTACCGGTATGTCAAGAAACACTGTAAGTAGGCATATGGAACAACTAGCTAGTAGGGTTAGGTCCCGGCCACACTCGCAGCGTTCTGTGGTGCTGTGTGTTGAGCAGCGATGCAGGGGTACCTCAAACCGGTGTTAACAAGTGCAGCTGGCCATACTGGATGCGGCATGGCAATTTTGAGGGGAAGTGAACTCAAGGACCCTGGACACCACTCTACAGCGCAGAACGCTCAGTCCTATTTGAGATTTTGTGGTGATGCTCAGGACAGGAAGTTGAGAACTAACTAAAGAGTAAAAGGAATTTCTAATATTTGATGTACAAACTCGAATATTCCCGTAGAATGACTCTTGTTCATAATTAGCCTACTTTATTTTTTTGCCATGTAAAGACCCACTTATGTGTGTAGATTTACTTTCTTCACCTCTCATGTTGAAATGTTATCAATTTTCCATTTATGCAGTGATTAAGTTGGAACAGAATATTTACAGGAACTCACTTCCTTAATTCAGCAATTGCCATTTTTTTAAATGATCAAACTTTACAATATAATAATGATAATTAACTTATAATTAAAATAATAATATTGATTAACAATAAAATAATAATTGATTATTATTATTATTATTATTATTATTATTATTATTTTTTATTATTATATTGTCTGGACTTTTTTCATTAAAATTATTATTATTATTATTATTATTATTATTATTATTATTATTATTATTATTATTATTATTATTATTATTATTACTATGGTGCATCATACATACTTTTTGCATAATTCTATCCGTGTTAATTTTTTATTTTTCTGAGAAGATCCAGACTATGAGGTAGGGAAGTTTTAACTTTGAAGGTCGTTTTCTGTAAGATTACTTTTATCTATATGGAATGTAACTTTTCTCAGCTTCTACATAATGTACAAACTTGGAAGTTTCACAGTCTGTTCATTCAGATTTCTTACATACAGTACATTGAAAAAAATTTAATTGGTTAAACTATGAACTATTTACATGTCAGATGGTACTAAAAATATTGATAAAAGGTATAAACAAAAATCATATTTGAGTAAATAATTTATTATTGAAAAGTCAATTTAGAGTACCAATATAGGATGGGTGTTTAGAAACTACATACCGGTAGCTTTAATAGTTTTTTGAGAAAAGGTACGTTGTATTTAAAATTGTCAAGATAGGCTATTCTATTTCAAAATCTTTCTGGAAATTCTCTTAGTTTTCCATACAAATTATGGGATGAGAAGTATGCACGGAATCACAAGTATGCATTAGGTTGTGAAAATTGTGGACAGTGTGTAACTTAAATGGGAAAGATTGTGCAGTGTGCCTACAGATGGTGCACCCAACAAGATAGGATGTAACCTCAAAATGGCATAGTTGATAAACAAAGAAGAAAGCAAGAAAGAAAAAAAAACTGAAGCATATGAGGGGAATGTGCAAAAGTTGCAATCCACTGTACAGTAAAATTATTACACCTGACACTGTTCAAACAGATGCTCAGAAATCTCATCTAGTCTATTACAAAATATTTCATTTGAAGGGGTGATAACTTATTCACACGTCAGTTTTCAAGAGAGTCACACCTTCAAATGATATTTCGATAATACACTCATCCAGGCTACTGAACATCTACCTGAGCAGTGCCAGGTCTAAAAAAAATTACTGTACCTCGGGAGCTCTATGCTTGAAGGCAGCTATTGTCCATGGTGTCAGGCCGATTGTTACATCTGATAACTCTATATATAGTAGAATGCGATAGAGCAGGTCTCACAACATACGAGCCATTTGGATCAGTGACGGCTATTCAGGGGAAGTAGGTGAAGTAGCACTTCACCAGTATTTTTCCTTTATGGATGTATTTTTAAAGTTTATTTTCCATATCACAAATGTTGGTTTTTACTATAAATGTATCTGTATTTTTGAATTGCCCGCCACGCCACCACCTGGTGTCAAAACTAGGAGACACTGAGATCCTGAGAGCGCAGCGTGCTTGAAGTCGGCCGTGTGAAGGTGAACTGCATACTATTCCCTCCGTTGCATGGGTAGTCTGTTCCACTAAAATATTAGGGTGGCAAGCAGCAGTTTTCTCGCTTATCCCACGTCCGCTAGGTGACGAGAACAGACTACCCATGAAGCAGTTCCCCTTGTTCAGGCATATTCTTCGCCGCGCCAGCACCTCACACTGTCAGCTCGGAGAAAGAGGTGGGCACGTTTGCACTTGAATACAGGGTTCATAATGAACATATATTATCCATCACAGCCTTGATGTTAATGCGTTGAACACTACAAATATAATTACACTGTAATTGCCTAATTGTTCTTCTAATCCCAATCCATTTGCCAATTTATACTCCGAAGAGAACGTGGATCATGACGTTTCATTCCTACAATGCATATTTTTTCATAGGGAATCATACGTCATAGGACATATTAATCACTGCATATTAATGCCTTGAAGTATCCAGTAAGGAGCTGAAGTTTATCAGAAAAAATTGCATCTTTCCGACCCTCGCAAGCATATTAACTTATACGATAAACAACAGTCATTGGTCGATTGCTAAAGATTATTAGTCAATATCAAGTCTGCATCGCATGAATGGAATATTCTGAATAATCTGATTAGGAGAATAACGATTACGATAAACATCGATAGATTCGCGGCAGAGAAGCAGGATCGAATTTATCTCATGAAACTCATCATACCGAGTGGGATTTATTAAGATAATTCCATGAATAAAATGTATCAGATTTTATAAATAATAACTACATTCTTACCCACATTGTTTAAAATCAAATCATCATTGTGCCAGCTGTCACATCACGACGTAGGCCTACTAAATGAAGAATAAAAAATGTTGCCAGATACTAATCTGACAAGTATCTTGTTTAGCGAATATTTCAATTCAGAAAGAACTTCTACTGCAGCTAGAAGAAAAGCAGCCATCCTATGATGATATCACCGACAAGTTTGCAGCCTTAAAGGGCTACTGAAGGATTGTTTTGGTATACAAGATATAGGTGAATTCTGTTATTAACATAAGCATGTGTCATTTTTTTTCTCTTCACCTAATTTTCAGGCCATGAGCCGCCACTGACTTGGACAAAGAGCAATATGATATAGAACATGTGAGCCATTTGGCCATGACAAATAATATCATCGGTTAAAAAGAAAGACTGCTTATCTCCAAAATTAGCCCCTCTCAGGTTATAGGTGTGAAATTTTTAGAAAAAGAAAACAGCTCTTTGTTTCTGTTTAAACAAAATTGATGATATATTTTTGCACTACAATTGATTGTAGTTAAACTATTTACATCCTTCCATTGTTGAAATTAAAATATTTTGCTTGTCTCCTGTAAAGTTAGCATTTTGGAGACATGAGTTCTCTCATCTTAATGAAAAATATGATAGAGCAGGCCTTATGACATGTGAACCATTTTGTCATGTAGGAGAAAATGACAAAATAGGCCTTACAACATCTGAGCCACTTGGATGAGGTTTTCAATAATGCCAATCATTTATAGTTGCAATTAGTGTAGCCTACCTTCTTTTTCGCAAAAGGATTCATCAGCTTGAGGGTAGGCAGTCTAGGTCCCTTGCTTGTGGGTGTTTCTTCTTTTTCTAATTTTCCATCGGCAGCATTGACTGTAGCAGCAACACATGACTGCTCTTGCAGAAGATCTCGTCCTTCCTCTATGTCCAACTCACCTTCCTGGAAGAGTCATAAACAATATAATTGAAGGGCCTAGTTCCATAAGGGCGTAAGGCACAAATAATTAATTTTGAGTTTTTAACATTTATTCCTTCTCTTCATATCACTTAGATATCAGTGAACTATTTGTACTTGTGCCTTAAACCTCTGCTCGTTAAAAGAAAAGACCTGTAAGACTGCACATTCATTCTACTTCATAACAGCTCCATTCAGGCGTAACTCACACTTCCTATCTGTTATTGAGGTGTGTTTACCAACTGTTTTTATTTTCCGCGTGCTACAATCCAAGCAAATGTTTATAAAAACTGAACTTACATTTCTGAAGTGTAACTTCATTCAAAATAGATTATTTTGCTTACCATCTATTGTCGTCGAGTGTTCGGCCCTCCACCAAATGGAAAAAGATTAAATAAACTTAAAAGAACACAGCTTTATTTCCCTTACAACAAAAACTCATGCCATATTTGTTCTTGAATCTCAACAAAAACCAAGGCTTCCTAGATACTGACTACAGCATCTGGAAACAAAAACATCTCACCCAGTGTTCCCAACATTCTCCCACCAAGTTAATGGATGAATAGGAGTTAACGTAACCTAGTTATGGGAACACAACTTCTGCTCATTGGAACTAATTAACATAAAACAAATTCAAATTGCAAAACAAATTCAATTTAGTCCAAATATCTTTTTGAAATTTTAACAATTCTTCCACCCAGAGTCCTTTTTACTTCTCCTACATCATTCATACTACCGCAAGACACATCACTATCCTCTTTCACACTCTGGAATAAAAGATTTAATCTCTGATGATGGTCCAAATATTCGAAATCAGGCCCTGCATTTAGTATTTGTCGCAGATGGCGAAAACCAGGTTTTCTTGGTATTCTATTAAAAGAAATGTTCACCACATAATTTGCTGCCTTTATAGTAGTAAGGAAATAAAACTGGAAGTACTTTTTGTGAAAAGTTTAATACCCATACTGATAACATCCAAGAAGAAAGCAATCCTATAAATGATATGCCTTTATCAATGCCAAAGACTAGTAGGGTTAAGCCAAGGTACAATATTATAAACTCAGTCGATATGCACATATTTCATCAAAATATACAAGGCTTAAGACACAAGGTCGATGAGCCTAGATACTATAGATAAAAGGATACATTTCATTTGTCTAACTGAACATCACTTGTATAAGGAGGAATTATCTATGATTATACCTCCTAATTATATATTGGAAACTAGTTTTAGTAGGCAAACTCAACATTGGGGAGGTGTGTGCATTCTAGTACATGAAAGCCTGCAAGTTAGGCCCTTAGGCATTTTTCAGCATTGCATAAATCAAGACATACAGGGTCTTTATTATGAGTTGAGACCGGGCGACCGGTGTTTTCACTCTCCGCTACGGAGTCCGCATTAGCCGCGGGCGGCACGTGCGCGGCTTCCCTGCTTAAAGTGTAGGCTATATAGGCTTACCTTATAACATATGTTGGAAGTGTCCAAGGCTGGTATATGTAAGGTTGCCTCGTTCCCGTAAGAGCTGTGGGGAGAGTCCTACACTGCTGTGTGACATCACCCCCAGCCCGTGCGAGAATTAAGCAGCTACATACAATGGTAATGATGGGAAGAAATAACACGAAAACACCATCGTTTTACCAACAATACATGTTTCTGAGGTGAAGATAGAATGCATACGACCCTGCATATAAAGAGGATTTAACACAAATTAAAATAAATATTTAATACAGGTACAAATAAGAATAGTGCAGCTTTACAAAGTTAGGAAAATGTATACCGACCGACAGCATTTAAATGGTCGAACAGTCCAAGACTCAATTTAGTCATGTTTACATGTGAATATGGATTTTAAGATGCGCTTATAATAAAATAATGAGTCAATAACTCACCTTCAAGTAGGAAGTGGCTTCTTTTGCAGTTAACAACAGATCCATTGTTGAATATTCTTCCCCCCTCCCCAGTGGGTGAGCCCCAGTCAGGTTTATGGGTACATGTAGTTATTCAGTTTCTGACAGATGTTTTATTAGGGGAGTCCATAAATAAAATGTTGAAGGATTTTTACTTTAATACTGGTATATACTGGAAAAGAGGATTCCTAATTCCTCGAAGCATTGTTAAAACATTATACTGTACAGTAGGCCTACACTAACATTGTAATTATTTAAGCGGCATTAAAGCAGTAATGGAATTCAACAGTGAGCCACTCTTTAAAAAAACACACACTCTGGTACACTGACACTTGAGGTGATAAAGTTATATATAGGCTATAAGAATTCCCCAACTATTAAATTCAGGCGAAAATTATAGCACATATATGACGTAACTAATCAGAACTTTGAATCAATATTAACACAGAACTTGTGCACGACACTTGAAACTAGAGCTGTCTGACTGTGAACTGATGTTTTAAAGATTTTTAAAAGGGAGTCTTGCTTCACACTGTAAATTTTTTACATCTGAAGGGTAAAATCACATTTTCTAACCCTTAACCCATCTTTTTGAATAGAACCTTTTTTTGTCAAATATAGTGTAGGTGGTCAGCTCAGCAAGGAAAATTTTCAATAGTCTGCTGCTGTCTATAAATAAAATGGACAGACTCTTTAAGTTTCTGCTGGCAATGTGTATGAATAAAGAATTATTAACAAAAAGGCAAACTCCCCTCTGCATAAGACAAAAAAAAGTTGTATAGGCTACTTCCCATTTTCTGAGTCATAACCAAATAGTTGTAAAAGTACCCCAATAAATTTAAAGAGGAAGGTAAGATGTTTGTGCGTGTTCTTTATTTTGACATCCACAGTATGTTTTACAGAAACCAGCAGCTTAAATATTTTGTTTCAAATGTCTCAATATATTTTGTTACAGCTTATTCATTTGAGGCCTGAGCACTCAGAAGTGGTCCCTCTATTAAGCCATACCCGCTGTAAGATCATATGTAGTCTATCTTTACAGATACATGCATTATTTTAGTTAAAAATAAGTTTTATTCCCATCATTGCCATTGTATGTAGGTGTTTAAATCCTCCTGCAGGGCTAGGGGCCACATCACATCCCTCGTGCTCAATACGCATGCGCGTCGAACGAGGCAACCTTACATATACCAGCCTTGGGAAGTGTCGTCCTTCCTGTGTTATACAGGCATTGTGTCTGGAAACCACATTCTGGCTGACGCGAGTGAGTTCTTCCACTGTAATGGCCCTAATTTCATTCGTAATGTTTTCTTCCAGCTCCTCCAATGTGTGAGGATTTGTTCGATAAACCTTATCTTTAAGTTTACCCCACAAGTAAAAATCACACACTGTGAGGTCTGGGGAGCGAGGTGGAAAGAGACCAGCACTGATCACTCTGTCAGCAACCACTTCCAAAATTTTAAGAAGGGAGACTTCCGCTGTATGAGCGGTGGCCGAATCTTGTTGAAACCACCCGCGCGTTTTTTCTTCATCCGTCAACTGCTGAAAGAATGGCACCAAAATGTCATCTTGGTAAATCTCTGAATCTACTGTAGTCTCGTAAAATATAGGCCCAATTATTCGCCTTCCATTAATAGCACACCAAACCCCGATCTTCCTATCGTAATGAGGGATTTCATACACACCATTAGGATTTTCTGCACACCAATGGCGTGAGTTATGACTGTTCACACGACCATTAAGATGGAACCAGGCTTCATCAGAAAAGAACACAAGCTGGGGGTCGATTAAACCATTATCCACTGATGACAGAAACCACTCACAATATCGCAATCTTGCTGCTGGATCGGCAGGTTTTAAACAATGGGCCCGTGTAAATCTGTACGGTTTGAGGTGTAACAACTTTGTTGCTTTGTGTGCAGAAGAAACTGAAACCCCTACTTGTTGGGCTAATTTTGAGAGTGATTTATTTGGTGAATGTTCAAGATAAGTGCCAATCTCGTCTAGCTTTTCTTCTGTTAACACTGTTCATGTGCGCACATGCTTTTTGTTTTGCACTGAGCCAGTATTTACAAATTTATTAACAATTCTGTGAATTTGTGCTCTTGAAGGTGGCACATCAGCAGGAAATGTCCGAATAAATTCATCACATACACGTCTAGCAGACTCGTACTTAAAATAATGTTTACACACAAAAATACGATGCTGCAGCAAAATGGGTCTCACCATGTTGACACTTTACCAATAACTGCACGTGCCACTGTTGCATCAAGGTCAGACCGGCTGCGCGCGCCTTCCGTCGCCCGGTTTCAAGCCTTCCGTCGCCCGGTCTCAACTTATAATAAAGACCCTGTAGAATATTGTGCACTTCAAACCGAAGGGATTGAAAATCAGATTATTATAATTTGTGGAAAATTTAATATATTTTTAAAACAACTAGAGAATATCCTAAAATCAATCTTCAAACCTGGAATAGAGCTTATAATCTGTGGAGATTTTAATGTAAATTATCTTGTCGAAAACAAGAGAAGAAATGATTTGAACTCCCTTTTGACAAGTTTCAACCTAATACCACTGATAAATTTCCCAACTAGAATACAGAATTCCAGCCAAACTACAATAGATAACATTTTTATTGACTCTAACAGACAAGATACATGTGAAGTTAAGCCTATTGTAAATGGTCTGTCTGATCATGATGGACAGCATCTTGTTATCAATAACATCTTTTCCAGCCATAGACCTATCGAACCTAAATTAAAATATAGAAAAATTAATGACGAAACGATAGCATTCTTTAAAACACAGATAAATGATGAAACATGGGAGGATGTATACAAACCAGAAGATATGGATACTAAGTTCAATCTATTTCATAATCTCTTCAAAAATTACTTTGAACATAGCTTTCCAAATATTTGTAAAACGATACAACATAAAGAAAACAAGTGGATTACTAAAGGTATTCATGTGCCACTAAAAGAGAATTATATACACTCAGTAGGAAATTAAACAATCCTGTTCTAAAAGAAAAATATAAAAAATACTGTCAAGTATTACACTCTGTAATAAAAGCAGCTAAACAACTATACTACAAAAAACTGATAGATGAATCTGATAATAAAATAAAATCAGGTAAACTGATGTAACAAAGTGCCAGTATGTTTTTGTTTAATCAGTTATGACTGCAATTATGATATGCAGAATATGTTTTTTTTTAAAATTGATTTCCAAGTTAAGCTCCAGATTTATTCATTAAGCAGGGCTTACGGAAGAAGAAAGGTCTACCATCTCGGCCACCTGGGTCATTTTAACGGTCTAGTTGGATAAGCGCATGTAAATCAATAGTGTTTTTTGTCAAAGCTGCCTGTATTTTAATTTCCAAGGCCTTATAAGATCACAGTAAAGCAATAGGCTATGTTGTCAAGATAACTGATTTTCATTTTTTTTATAAATTCTTTCGAATACGTATATTACCATAAAATAGGCACTAAATTGAGCATTACTCCGAAACAGGTCAACCGATTTTATCCATTATGAACAGACGTCTTCCCATGGACATTATAAATGTGTATACCAAGTTTCATAAAAATCCGGTAAAGCGTATTTGAGTTACCGCGTCCTTAAAATATACACTAAATTGGGTTTTACTCCGGTACCGGTCTACCGATTTGGTCCAATATCAGTAGACGTCTTTCCACGTACATTATAAATGGGTATACAACATTTCAGGAAACTCCAATTAAGCATATTTGAGTTATCGCGACTTTTGTATATTAACATAAAAACACTAAATTGGGCATTATTCCGGTACTGGCCAACCGATTTGGTCCAATATCAATAAACGTCTTCCCATGGACATTATAAATGTGTATACGAAGTTTCATAAATATCCGATAAAGCATATTTGAGTTATTGCGCCTTTAAAGTAGACACTAAATTGGGGTTTACTCCGGTACCGGACAACAGATTAGGTTCAAATTCAATAGGACACTTGTCATGGACGTCATAAATGGGTATACCAAGTTTCATGGAAATCCGATACAATCTATTAAAATAGGCACTAAATTGGGCATTACTCCGGTACCGGGGAACCGATTTGGTTCAATATCAATAGGGTTCTTTCCATTGACATTATAAATGTGTTTTCCAAGTTTCATGAAAATCCGAAAAAGTGTATTTGAGTTATGGCGCGTACAGACACACGGACGGACAGACAGACGGACAGACATTTTTCGTCCCCACACACAATCTCAAAAGTACCATACTGGCACTTAATAAAAACATCCTGGAATATTGTAAAAGAACATACAGGTAAATCAACGAAGCCTGATAAAGTCTCAAAATTTCAAATAGGAAACAAGATAATAGAAGATCCGCAAACAATAGCCCACACTTTTAATGCTTATGTTTTAAATGCAGTTGAGAATCTAAAATTACCTCTCTCCAACTTTAATCCACTGAATTTCATGGATAGACCATTCTCGACTAATACTCAAATTTTAACACTACCCACAACTGTGAAAGAAATTAAGATGGTTATAAAATCACTTAAAAGTAAAAGATCATTTGGATATGATTAAATTCCAACGATAATATTGTTGCGTAGATAGAAGACAACACTTATAGTTATGTATCTGAGTTTTTATTAACTGAAGCATACAGTTCACTCTCTGGTACAATACTGAACTTCTAGTTGTACATACAGGGGTATTTATACTAACATGTCAAACTGAGGAATAATCTAGAACTTAACAGAACTTAACAGAAATAGTAAATGAACAGAATAGACGAGAAATTACTAGAAAGAATAACTAAATGATTTAAATATTTCTATAAGGAGAAGGTGGGATTCGAACTCGCGAAGTTCAGTTCCGTGGCCTAGTGCCTTAGCACGCGCGGCCACCGGTACATACACTGCGCTGAAGTTCAATTACGCTGCATTACCCCCTCTCCTGGAAGAACAGCGACCCGCTGTTCAGAATTAGTTCGACTCCTGGGGCGTGTTACAGGCCCTTCATACATCCGGTTAGGAGACGGCTCGTCCAATAAGGTGTTTGACTTTCTTTCTGGAAGGGACGGGTCTTCACTCACATCTTCCAGCTGCTCATCTGGGTTCAAATACGGTTTCATCCTCAACACATGTACCACCTCGATGGACTTACGGCGTCTCGGCAGTACGTCACAGCCCTCTACTTCGTAGGTCACATCAGAAAGACGACGACGAACTCTGTAGGGGCCGAAGTATCGTCTTAGCAGTTTCTCGGAGAGGCCCACCTTTCGTACAGGAATAAAAACCCAAACCAAGTCTCCGGGTTGATAGAATACTGGTCGGTGACTGGCGTCATATCGTTCTCGTTGCCGATCTTGAGAGTGCAACGTCCGAATACGTGCAAGCTGTCGGGCTTCCTCGGCTCTGCTTACAAGATGACCCACGTAATCGTCTTTGACATCGTCGGGGAGAAATGAAAATAACGTATCCATTGTCGTCTCTGCTTCTCGTCCATGCAACAAGAAGAAAGGTGTAAACCCTGTTGCCTCCTGTCTCGCTGTATTGTAGGCGAATGTGACAAATGGGACCACTGTGTCCCAGCCCTTTTGTTCCACATCGACGTACATGGATAACATGTCAGCCAGGGTCTTATTGAAACGTTCAGTGAGTCCATTCGTTTGCGGATGATACGCCGTTGTCATTCGGTGGTCGACTTGACACAGAGAAATAACTTCAGCAACCAAGTTGGACTGAAATACAGCTCCTCGGTCAGAGAATATGACTCGTGGAGCCCCGTGTTTTAAAATGACGTCTTCAACCAAAAATTTTGCAACTCTGGGGCGTCAGCAGACGGTAGGGCTTTCGTCATAGCACAGCGAGTCATATAATCTGTGCAGACGATGATCCACCGGTTCCCTTGCAACGTCTTGGGGAATCTCCCAAGTAAGTCGACTCCGACTCTATGGAATGGTGCAACAGCTGGTGGGATAGGTACGAGCTGCCCAGGTGGAAGTTGTGGCAAGTTCTTCCGGCGTTGGCACTATCGACAATGTCTCACGTAACGTCGCACTGATCGATACATACATGGCCAGTAAAACCTCCGACGTATTCCATCCAGTGTCTTCGTGAACCCTAAGTAGCCTGACGTTGGGGTGTCGTACAAGAATTTCAGGATATCACCTCGTAGCTGCCTCGGAATGACGGATAACCATAGTTTGCCGAATGGATCATAGTTCCTTTTGCACAGAGTGCTGTTGACTAGATGAAATTCTCTTTTTGATGGCTCATTCAGCTCCAAGGGTCCAATTATTTTTGACAGTTCTGGATCCTTCCTCCGTTCAGCCGCTATATCAGTCAGGGTTGCCAAAAACGGGACGTCCTCGTCTTCTACAGTGTCGTCAATTACGAGATTACGACTCAAGCAATCGGCATCCATGTGCTTACGCCCGCTTTTGTAGATAATGGTGTCTTCGTATTCTTGCAACCTAAGTGCCCATCTCACAAGACGTCCCGAGGGGTCCTTGAGGTTCATTAACCAGCAAAGAGAATGAAGGTCAGTGACAATGGTGAACGATTTTCCAAAGAGGTATGGCCGAAATTTGGTAATAGACCATACAGCGGCGAGGCATTCTCTTTCCGTCGTTGAATAATTTTTCTCCGCCCTGGAGAGTACTCTGGAAGCATATGCAATAACTCTTTCTTCGCCAGCCTGTATCTGCACCAATACCACTCCAATTCCATAGCTGCTGGCGTCAGTGTGTAGGAATGTGTCGGCCACTTCGTCGTAAAGCCCCAACACAGGCTCTACGGTAAGAGCCGTTTTTAGTGCTTCGGAGGACCTCTTTTGTTCTATCTCCCACAAAAATAGTGCCTCTCCCTTAAGAAGTTCTTGGAGTGGGTTAGCTTTGAGACAAAAGTCTTTGATGAACCGTTGATAGTACGAGCAGAGTCCTAAAAAACTTTTGACGTCTTTGATGTTCTTCGGCGTTGGAAAATCTACGATAGCCTGAGGTCAGGCTTGATCCCGTCTCTATTTACGACATGGCCCAAAACCTTAATATCGGAAGCGGCGAATAGACATTTCTCGGATTAAGACGCAAACCAGCTTCTTGGATACACTGCAGTACGGCGGTGAGACGCTGAAGATGTTCCTCAAAGGTCTTAGAAAAGACAACGATTTCATCTAGGTAACAAAGACATATGGACCATTTAAAATGTCGAAGTAGATTGTCCATCATGCGTTCGAACGTAGCCGGTGCGTTACAAAGTTCAAATGGCATGTACTTAAACTCATAGAGCCCGTCAGGAGTGACGAAAGCTCTCTTTTCCCTATCGGCTTCGTCGACTTCGATCTGCCAGTAGCCACTATACATGTCCATAGTAAAAAAATAATTGGCTCCTCTCAGACAATCCAAAGTATCATCAATACGTGGCAGCGGATATACGTCTTTCTTGGTAATCTTGTTCAGTTTACGATAATCAACGCAGAACCTCCAACTTCCATCTTTCTTCCGCACTAAAACAACTGGAGATGACCATGGGCTTTCCGATGCCTGGACAATGTCTCTCTGAATCATCTCGTCCACTTCTTTCTGTATAATCCGCCGTTCCGTTGGTGACACTCGATACGGTCGCTGGGTCACGGGTGAATGATCACCTGTGTTGATGCAGTGCTTCACTTTGAGGCGACTTTTAGTTGGCTTGTTGCGAAATTCGAAGACATCGGCAAACGTACGAAGAACAGAAAATAATTGGGCTTGTTGTTCGTCAGTTAAGTTCTCTGCAGACATTTGCTGTAGCATTGTCATATCTATGTCTTCCGTAACTTTTGGTCCAATGTCTAATGTCTCCTGTATCGCCGTTAAGTGACTCTCCTCCAGGGTCTCGATTGTTCCGATACACATATTTTCCGGAACGAGTTGAGGCAGAGGGCAGCTATTGATGACCCAGAGCTCTCCTCTTCCATGGCGGAGCGACATTACAGATGATGGAACCACTACGTTCTTAAAGAACATGAGGGACTTATTACTGTGAAACAAGACATCATTACAGCGATGCAAGTCCGTCGTGGCAACTGTAATTCTTTTCATGGACAAGGGTGGAATTAAAAAGTTCTCTAGAACACATAGGCGCCCCTGACCATAACCTTCAGGTTCCATGATTTTGTCTGCTTCGTCTATCTTCATCTCCAATCGGCCACAGTCTATTACAGCTCGGGAAGCTTCCAGAAAATCCCATCCCAGGATGATGTCATGGCTGTATTCACGAAGAACAACAAATCTGAAGGGTTGTGTTAGTGTGTTGATAGTTAGCCGAAGAATACACTCACCAACAGGCTGAGCGTACTGCCCATTAGCGACCTTTAGTGAGGAGTGTGCGCTCCCTTTAATATGGTCTTCTTCAGCTTGCGGCGATAAACATCCGAAATTACTGAATAGGACGCTCCTGAATCGACCAGAGCTCGAATGGGACGATCGTCTATAATCACATCAACATAATTCCTCTCCATCCTCGTCGAAGTCGTCCCAGGAGGATTTTCGTCAGGTGCGGCCTTACCCCCATCAAAGGTCGCACGGCTTAGTTTACCTCAGTGCGGCGGTTTGGGGAGAGACTAGTGCGTGGGTATGGTGATGGTGATCGGCCACGCCGTGGTGATGAGCGACTTTGACTACTTGCCGGAGAGTAACTCCGTCTAGCAGAGCGGCTATGATTCTCAGAGATTTCCTGGAATCTATCACGTTGTTGCTCTCTTGCGACACTCCTTCCAGCAGAGCGGCTGTAATCCTCGGAGGTTCTATCCCGAGTTTGTTCTCTTGCGTCACGGTAATCATTGAACACTTGTTATCGTTCTCGGCAGTAGCGGACTACGTGTCCCGGACTGACACAGCGGAAACGCACAGGTCTATTATCTTCCGTCCTCCAGACGTCAGTCTTCCGTCTTGGGGCATAAACGAGAGGTGGTCTCATTCGGCGGCTTGCTTGCAGGGTAGCAACACTAGCATTGGCCAGTGGAATGTCATAGGCGGGAACGTCAGGAGTTGATACTGGAGCCCCTCTAGACACTGGTGACAGTGACCTCTGCAACTCTTGTCGTACAATATTGATCAATGTTTGACGATCTCTCTCTTCGGGCTAGGGCGACAAATATTTTCTTATTTCCTCTTGGACAACTTGACGTATGAGGGCTGTCAAGTTCGACTCGGTATTTATTGAAGCGACAGCAGTAACATTCGGCAAGCGTTCAAATTTCGCTCCCCTGATCGTCTTCTGATGCATCATTTCGATGCGGCGACACCATTCCATAAAGTCTGCTGCAGAAGATATATCCTGGGTCAGTAGCGCTTTATACATGTCCTCTGCTACACCCTTCATAAGATGGGCGACTACTTCTGCTTCTGGCATCTTGGCGTTAACTCTTTGGCAAAGAGCGAGAACATCCTGAATATATGCTTGTGTTGATTCGCCGGAGTTTTGGGCTCTGCATTTCAATTCTTCTTCGGCACGACGACGTGACTGCAGCGGGTCACCAAAGTAGTTTCGCAGGGCAGTGGTCAAATCTCCCCAAGATGTGAATTGAGCCTCATTGTTTTCAAACCACTGCTTCGCAGTACCCGCCAGAAAGATGAACACATTTGCAAGACACATCATGTCATCCCAGCGATTGTACTTGGCAGCTCGGTCGTATTCCTTCAGCCACTTCTCCACGTCCTCCGAGGGTATGCCAGAAAATATTGGTGGCGTCCTAACTTGTTGTATCATTGTTGCAGCAGCTGGAATCACCGTAGGCGTCGAAGACGCTGGTGGCCGTGCTGGATTGCTCCCCGCCTGGGTCTGCGGCTGACGACATTGTCCACATTTCCATTTAGTTTTATTCTCCTTGGACATCTTACGGAAATTCACCTCCGAAAATCCAGCACACGCGAAGAGTAGATTCTTGGTACAGACTGAACATACTATAGCATCTTCCGTGACCAGGGTCTCGGAACAATATGTGCATTTCTCCATACCCGGCGCCTCCACCACTAATGTTGCGTAGATAGAAGACAACACTTATAGTTATGTATCCGAGTTTTTATTAACTGAAGCATACAGTTCACTCTCTGGTACAATACTGAACTTCTAGTTGTACATACAGGGGTATTTATACTAACATGTCAAACTGAGGAATAATCTAGAACTTAACAGAACTTAACAGAAATAGTAAATGAACAGAATAGACGAGAAATTACTAGAAAGAATAACTAAATGATTTAAATATTTCTATAAGGAGAAGGTAGGATTCGAACTCGCGAAGTTCAGTTCCGTGGCCTAGTGCCTTAGCACGCGCGGCCACCGGTACATACACTGCGCTGAAGTTCAATTACGCTGCAATATTTAAATCCTATACAGACTCAATTAGCAAACCATTAAGCCATCTCTGCAATGTATCTCTGAAAACAGGCATTTTTCCCAGTCGTCTTAAGTACTCCATGATTATACCTCTTTTTAAAAAAGGAGATAAAAATGATTTTTCTAACTACCGTCCAATATCTTTACTAACAGCTTTTTCTAAAATTTTTGAAAAGGTCATGCTCGTGCGCTTAAGTAAATATTTAGAACAAAATAATATTCTAAGCCCTGAACAGTTTGGATTTAGAAAAGGCCTTTCAACAGTAAATGCACTGCATAATTTTACAAATGAAATCCTGGAAGCAATGAATAAGAAATTACATGTAGCGGGCCTTTTTTGTGATTTGACAAAGGCTTTTGATTGTGTGAATCATAAAATATTGTTAAGAAAACTAGAGTATTATGGAATAAATGGCATTACTTTAAATTGGATAAAGTCTTATTTGACTGATAGGAAACAAAAAGTATGTGTAAAATCAGCTGTTTTGAACCGAAGTTATTTTTCTAATTGGGAGACAATTAATCATGGAGTCCCGCAGGGTTCAATTCTAGGACCTTTACTATTCATAGTGTATGTAAACGATTTAGCATCTTATGTAAAAACAATATCAATACCAACACTTTTCGCAGATGATACAAGCATAATCATTACTTCTGAAAATCCAGAAAATCTGGAAATATATATAAATTATACATTAAGGCATATGGATATTTGGTTTGTTGCAAACAAAATCTGTCTAAATTTGAACAAAACAATACTTATAAACTTCAAAACAAAAAATTCCAGGGATGTAAATTTAGATGCTGTATGCAATAATATTCCCATAGCAAAGGAGAGCTCAACTAAGTTTCTGGGTTTGAAGATTGATGAAAATTTAAACTGGAAAAATCATATCGAATATATAGTACCAAAACTGAGTAGTGCATGCTATGTTTTGAGATCCCTAAAAAATCTAGGAAATATAAACATGTTGATAACTGTTTATTACGCTTATTTTCATTCTATCATGAGCTATGGGATAATTTTCTGGGGATGTTCTACATATTGTAATAAAGTTTTTATTTTGCAAAAGAAGGTTTTACGTATTATAACTGGGACACAAAGAAGGCAGTCATGCAGAGCCATTTTCAAGAAGCTAAAAATCCTACCTTTGGCTAGTGAATATCTTTGGCAAATATTAAACTTTGTGATAGACAACTTAGATAATTTTGAAACTAACTCTGACCTACATAATAACAACACTAGAAGGAAATTAGATTTACATATTCCCAGGCCAAATCTCAGCTGTTATCAAAAAGGGGTTTACTATTCTGGAATTAAATTCTTTAACAAACTTCCAATAGATGTTAAAAAATTTACTAACTAACCAAAAGAAATGAAATTATTGATAAAGAAATATTTAAATGCACACAGCTTCTACTCTGTTGATGATTTCATGACAAATAATATGTTAATAGGTTAAATAGTTTATAAATGTAATTCTGTTTAATGCTTTGACAAATTCCACATCCTATAGTCATCAGACTTTTATGGGATCTATGGAATGCTTTCTTACTTTACTTTACTTTACATTATTTAGTTTACGATGTCCTTTCCCATTATTCAATAAAATTCCCAATCCTCTTGAGTAATGACTTAAAGTCAGTGTAGATCATTTTACTACAAACCCCACCCTTAATTTTCGTCACATAACAAACCACTTCCATTGTTTTCAATGCTACGTTCATTGAATTCGACGAAAGAGTTTTCATTTTTCTTTTTAAGATCTTCACAGTTTACTTTGATGACCACACACCACTACACTTCAAGAGCCACAATTTGCACAAGAGCCAATACATTGCAATTTTGATCACTCTTGAAACCCCATATCTTGCAATCAAAAATAAGGCGCGGCGTGCCTATGACATATTATGACTTCCAGAAGGAACGGCGATTCTGGAACAGTGTATTCATGACTAACAGATGTAATGGGTCTTCCAATAGGGACTTCCGAACTTTGAAAGTTGGTAGCGGTCATATTGTTGAAGCTACATCTGTCGAATTGGCTGTTATTTATTCAGTCTGTTTCGCCAAATCACCATGGACGGATATAGCATTCAACAACACGTGCAAATGATAAAATTATTTTATCAAAATGGATGTTCTGTTCGGGCAACGTTCTGCGAACTTCGCCCATTTTACGGTCGCCATAATCGGCCCATTTCTGGTTGAATGGGTACGTCAACAAACAAAACTGTCGAATTTGGGACGATGTCAGTCCACATGAGATCCAAGAGCGTCCAATTCATCCCAAAAAAGTCACTGTTTGGTGTGGATTTTGGGCTGGTCCATATTTCTTTCAGAACGACGTTGGCCAGGCCATCACAGTCAACGGCGAGCGCTATAGGTCGATGATTACCAACTTCTTTTGGCCTAAATTGGATGATATGGACACCAACGAGATGTGGTTTCAACAGGACGGCGCTACGTGCCACACAGCTCATGCCACATTGGACATTCTGCACGAGCGATTTGAGGGCATGGTCATCTCACGTGGAGGTGATGTGAACCACCCACCGAGATCGTGCAATTTGACCCCGTTAGACTTTTTCCTGTGGGGTTTTCTTAAGTCGCAGATCTATGCGAATAAGCCACAAACCACAGCGGCCCTCAAAGACAACATAATCCATGCCATCGGTCAAATTCAGCCTGATTTATGCGCCAGAGACGTGGAAAATTGGACATTTCGGATGCGCGTCACCCAGCGAAGCCGCGGTGGACATTTACATGATGTTATATTTCATACATAATGGCATCGATAGGCCTTTCAAACGAATAAAAAAATTCGATGATATCTCACGCATACTTTGTTTTATTTAAATTTAAAGATAGGAAGCGCTTAATGAAAGACCCTTTATTTTAAATGACAGTTTCTGGGATGACTGGGACAAACCTGAAGCGTTTTAAAAAGTAAACAGACCTTTGTGGCCTTCTTTATGAATTTCTCGTGAGCCGATCCTCATTTGTTGGCGCATGCGCGTAGGGTCGTGGCTTTGTTTAGCTGGGCGGTTCCGCTGCTTGCCGACCTCAGTGTGTCACGCAGCTGCTCTTGAGAATGGTTGAAAGGTTGTCCTAGTAGCGCAGATTTTCTTCGTTTGGTTGGTGAGTGAGAAATATGAAATTATTTGATAAAAATTCTTAAGCCCCGTCTGAGTATAAGTGCCTTCAGCACCGAGCTAGCCATATTAGACAGTACTTCCAGAATTCAGAGATGCTTGCGCGTTGTAATTGTGAGAGTCCACCCAGTCAGATTGTCATAGAAACTTAATTAAATATCACTGTATATTTCCGAAGTATATTGTCTTCAGGAATAAAGTTGACAGAATATGGTGTGCCTTCTTATAATAGTTATTTGCTTATGCCTTCCCTGTTAGCGTGGCTATGTTAAGGTTAATATTCCAGTTTGGGCGCGTGCCAAGGTCTGTCATCATGCGAGGTAGCTAGGTCAATGTTCCACATTACTGGATTTCTATTATTATGTTATGCGTTGCCTCTGTAATTTATTCAGTATCGCGATGTTTTAGTGAGTCTATACTATGTGTTAATATTCAAATTGCTGTCTGCATTATATGCCATCATTCTTTTCCGATGTAGTTAAATTTCTGGTTAAAGTCTGGGGATAGAAATTATTGTGGTTAGTTATGCTCCTTTTCTTAATGTTTCAATTTTCTGGGGGTAAATTCCTTGCCCTTGAAATTAATATTTATTACAGTTTTCTGAGATAATAACTACCTTAAAGGTTTAAATATCAGATTTATGGTATTCTGCGGCCCTATTAATGTTGTTCTTTAAATATGTGGGCGAGTCATGTACCTTACCTTGCATTCTTAATTGCTGTTCCGCGGTGCTATTTATAATCTGATTGCGGTCTGCTGTGTACAGTAACCTAGTGGGTGCTTATGATCGTTTGCTATTTGATATTTTCTGCTTTCTCCCTAAGCGATTATTTGGGCTATATTGTTCATATTACATAAATTAATTCTAAATACAATTTTGGTCATAATATTTTTTCCTTGGGGAAATTTATTACTACTTTTCCTCTGCATTTTGCGGTAGATATATATGGGAATTTTCTTATTATCGTAGTTCTGCTTTTCATTTCCTATTTTCATTATTGTGTAGTAGGTTGGGTATTTAGGCTGTATCCTGCGTCAGGTTCGGGGCACTTGCTAATGCTGATTCATGTCTATTTTGATTACCATTTTTGCTTTTGCCAGATTTAGACATTATTATATTTGATCTTGGTTAGGTGCTGTCTGCATAGCAATTATTAATTGCAGTACCAAAATTCTTAATATCATTCTTAAAACAATTAATTGTCTTGTAGGACATAATCTTATTAAATTATTAATTACAAGTAAATTATCGAGAGATTTGTATATATAGTTTACATTCATTCTTTGGTGAAAATATATTATTGTTACACTTATTACAATTGTGCCTACATCTTTCTTATTTTGGTATCCTACCTCACCTGGCATTGTTGGTTCGATCTACTCCTCCGGGTTCCTAACCCAGTATTGTGCGCTTCCAGAGTTTTTATAGGTAGCAGTTTTGTATATTATACAATTAGATCAGATTTTTAGTAAGATTCTTGCTGTTTATAATTATTTAAAATTATTTTTCTTGTGCACTGAATTTTTTGGTATCTATGTTCAGAGTATACCTCCCCGTAGTTTATGAAAGAAGTTAAGGAATTAATTAATGACTATTAGTATACTCTTATATAACCTAACCCATATATAAACAGAAAAAAAGTAAAGCAGTGCAAACCTTCGGCTGCTGCTACTCTGCAGCGATCTTTTTCCAGAAGCAAGTAGCAGCCGAAATCCACTCGCCCGAGATACTCTCATTTATTATCAACGTCGGGAAAGCCCAAGTCAGTTGATGTTAACTTACTTTTTTCTACTAAAAATGTGTTTTTTTTTCCGCTGAGTTTACCACCCTTGACGCTAATACATGTGTATTCGTTTCAGGTTTATTTCAAGTAACGATTCATGTGGTTTGGGTAGTTCAACGTTCATCCTTACCAATAAGAGGAGCATCGTCAGCAAAACCCATGGTAGTAATAAGCATAAACTTACAATAACGATTAGAGCCAAAAAAGGAAAGATCAACTTAATCGTTAGTTATTACTGCTTGCTTACAAGACCCGGCGTCGCTCAGGTTTTGTATTTTGCGGGTAACTCAACAATTAACTACGGAGGACTTTTGATTTCTAAGTTGTAAATCCTTATAAATGTAAGGATCTAGAGTTTGATTCAGTTAAATTCTTTATTCGAGCGAAGAAGAACGACTTATCACACTCAAACTATTCCCTCAGAAAAGACTAGATATGGCATTTACTGCTCATACAGGACTTAGATTTTGGAAACCCTTTGCTTTTACGCACCATGCCTGGTAGGGGTTGAAATAAGAAGAAACAGAAATTCCGGTAACATAACATTTTACGGTCTTTACGAGATAGCCTATTTTGTTTCCTAATTTCATGGACTAAAATCAAAAGAAAATCAATATCAGTTTCACGCATTCTTGCCCACTAATCTGGAACACAGTAATATACTGCACACTTAAGTCTAAAAATGTTCTACCCTATTTTATATTTTTTTACATGCTTAGGGCTTACAATAAACATCCCTATTTTCAACTCATACAAAGTATGAATAACGTACCCATCACTACCCATCGTTGGCACAAACTCAGGCTCAGACAACTGAAAATGCTGTCAGCGCAATATTTCTTATTCTACATAAAAATTTTAAGTGAGAAAATTATATTCTCCATGCCTAGTATAAAGAAAGTCACGTGATGCATCACACCCGTTACATATTTACATGGATTCCATTCTCCATCATTGATATATAGAAATTAGTTATGTAATTAGATAGTTATTAGATGCAAGTTAGAAGTGGAAACAAAAATAATTTAACAAGTTTCAGAATTTAACTACCTAGGAACTCTGATAACAAACACTAGAAATCTAATTCATGAAGTAAAGAAACAAGCCTACAGAGCAATGCAGATATCAGTTGTATGAAAGACATAATTTGGAGAAACAAGTGCATGGCGATAGACAGTAAAGTGCGCATTTATAAAACAATATTAAGACCAATCTTAACATATGCAGCAGAAATGAGAGCAGACACAAACAAAACTAAACAGATATTAAGCACATGTGAAATGAAGGTGCTAAGAACAATTCAGGGAAAACTTTATTAGATAAGATACACAATACAGAAATTAGGGACAAATGCCAAATTCAGGACATAACTAAATTTACCAATGACAGAAGAAAATTTTGAAAAGAACACGTTGATAGATTGGAAAACAATCGCCTAGCAAAAAAGGCACAAGAAAGCAGATCAGACGGAAAAAGATTAAGAGGAAGACCTGCTACGAAATGGAAAGACAGTACACATGACTCATCTGAGGAATAAAGGGGAAATAAACAGGATGCCATCCTAAATCACAAGAAGAAGAAGAAGAAGAAGAAGAAGAGTTATGTAGAGAGCCTCTCTAATTATAATGATTTGTCAAAGCCTAGTAAAATTCAACTGCAAAAGCCCTATGTGAACACTGCAAACAATACTGTTGTCATGAGAACTGAATTGCATTTAATGAATGCAGTGTAATATTTTCAGAAATTAGGTCCCTAACTTTATTTATACTGGTAACATTGAAGATTTCAGTAGCTCCTTCGGACAACGTGGATCATTTTGCAAACAGCCGTGCGTAAATCGATCCTGTAGTTTTTTTTTTATAACGGATACATTTACGAATACTGCCTTTGGGATACAGATTACAGATCATTCTTTTTATCGTTCGTATCGGTAATTATCGCGATGAGCTGCAATAATAGTATAAAGTAATAATAATAATAATAATAGCCTACTTATAATATGAAATGATTCACGATTAATGAGGGACTACAATTTTTTATAGTGTGGCTGGTTCTATTGATTTTCGAAAGCTGCCCCATGCAGCAGATGAATGCGAGGGGTGTGTTGTGACGCTGAAGGGTGGGAAGGGGTAGCTAGAAACGCACTTTGAGGTGCCACGTGATGTCTGTGTAGCTGCTAAATTTCATACTACATGCATCATAAACTGGGTTGGTTATTTCAAGAGGGGTTAGAAAGCTTATATTTCAAAACTCTCGCGCAACGGTGCCCCCGGGATGTGCAAAATACTTGTACAAACAACGCAGAAAATTATTAATTTATCGTCCAAAGTTGAAAGCTCGATATTGAAGGCGCTTAGGGGCCTCGAAAATCTCCACCTGTTGTATCTCAAGATAAAATAACTTGAAAAATGCTTTTCAATATCGCAAGGTGATATTATGCTTGGAAGTTAATTCTATCCACCTAGAGAGAAGCATCTTAACGGTACTCATCAAAATATTAACCCAAAATCCATAACGCAGTTAAATAAAGCAATATTCATAAGCATTCGTCTGTCAGACTACTATTCTTATTATATAATTTTTATGCATTATTACTGTTTAACATGTATTCTTCATATGCATTTCCAACCAAATTTTTTAAAAATGTTCTCTTTCCATAGAGTTTATGCATAGTTCTCCCTCCTGCCCCTTACATGTGAAATGCTTTCACGTGCAACACTTGAACCTAGTCATTCTTCGCCTTTTTCAAGGGCAGAAGGCACATTTCTTCCTATATGAGGTCCCCTGAGGTTGATACTCTACGTCTGGAGCATTCTCTCCAAATATCCTGAATATTCTTCTATAGGCCAGGCTAGTTGGAATACATTCTGTTACGGGTAGGCATATATGCCATGTAATAAAGAAATATAAGCAACATTTGTATTGTAAACCAGTTATTATATTCCACTATCAATATCTTGTAGCACTAGGGTTACCAGATGTCCATATTTAGCAGGACATGTACTTATATTTTAAGGATGTTCTGGCATCCTCATTTATTTTTTAAAACATGCAATATATAATTTTTGTATAAGCATTCTTTAACAATTGATAATGGATGTTTTATTTGCAGACTTTACCAAATGACGTCTCTGAGCATCGTATCAAAATATGATTTCGGTTGAAATTGTCATTTTTTTGTACACTTATGCACATTTCACTTTTATTATTACCGTTTTTAATCCTTTTTTATAATCTCTTTGTAGAGAACTTCTAATTTAGATCCTGCTATTGGTAGTAGGCTAATGACTAGAATGTTATGGAAATATCATATTATGCTGCTAGTTTTATTTTATGCGTTCAGTTCATAAATGGGGAAAAGAAAACGCAAGTTTACTGCTGAGTTGGAGATGGGATACAAATGCTTAATAAATGGCCGTTCTGATGAGAAAGCCGATTGTTTATTTGGCAAAGCTTTGTTGCTAACCGTGCAGTCTCATCAGATAAATGTGTAGGCTACATCAAGCTAGCAGTATGGATAAGAATGTTCATACAGGCGCAGATGGATATAAATTTAGACTACCGGATAAATGTAGACCTCCAAAACACACCCGTTTAATAATTTTAATGTTTTCTGCTTTTGTCCTATCTTTTTAGTCTCAAATGTCCTTCTTTCCACCCATAACCATCTGGTGACCCTGTGTAGAACCTCAATTAAAAAATACGATCTTTACTGTTACTAAGGACTCACCTGTATTCAAGAGGTAAGGACTGAAAACCAAATATTGTGTGCTCAAAGTATATTAAGCCTGAATTTTGTTCTTTGTGTAGAAACACATAAATTTATAAACAGAGAGCAAATGACTGTGTGAAAATAAATAGATTACTGCATTCATTTAATTAATATAGATTAACATTCGTTTAGCCGGCGCGGTGGCTCATGCTGTAGCGCGTGAGCCTGGCATGCTAGCGGTCCTCAGTTCAAATATCGGGGCCGGCTGGTGTGTAATTCGTGGTGGACGAAACCGTGCCTTGGGGGTTTTCTCGAGGTTCTCCCGTTCCCCCCTTCATTCCACCAGCACTCTCCACTTCATCTCACCTTTCCCCCTTTTGATCCTCATCCTCATCCCGTTTCCACTTCTGGTATCGGGTCTGCTTCGGCAGTCAGAACCCTTTGGGGGCCTCTCTCGTTCTCCCCGCTGCTTTTGGTCCAGAGGCTGTTGGTGATGTGTGTCGCGAACCTGTCGGGGCTCCCGGTTGGAGGTAACGCAGGGGGTGGCGCACACGTGGCATGGTACTAGGCTTGTTGGATGTAGGAGCGTTCCGTGGGGGCCCACGGGGAGCTCTGTGGGTCCGGGGCGGCCTATGGGCACGCAACTCATCCCATCCCGGAGGTAGATACAATAAGTCGGTAGCGGCTGCGGTGCTTAGGGGCGTTCCCACCCCGCCTCCCCGCCTTAAAGGGCACAAAATAGAATAGAATAGAACATTCGTTTGGGGTAACCAAATACCCCGCGTATCCTTTCACGAGTGTCAACTTGAAATATTCTTTGCAGGGTTTATTAGTTATTGCAAGAAAATTGGACAAGATTTAACATTATGGGGATAGTTTCGTTGATGCCGGAATATATTTTTTCAGATTAAAAAAGTGACATTTAGATTGCTGTGTTCTTCATAAACCATAGAATACATAATATGACTTTGAATGAATGTATGTAGTATGGTAGTGGAATGAGGTTACTTTGATCTTGGAGGGTAACTTCGATCACTTAGCAATATTTTTTTATATTTGCAGCCATTTCATGGTAGTACCATCAGATAAGTCTATGATTACACACTGTAGAAAATCACAAGTGCGTGTTACTTCATTCATTGACAAATATCATTTTTAGCCAATGGGGGTGTTTATATGTATTTGAATCGTAATTTCCTTATATTTATTTATATGGGGATATAAGTAAAAATAATATTGCTAATACATTATATTCAAATACATTACTTCTTTTACCTGGCTTAGTTGTGTGACAGTCCTTTATGATAGCCCGAGTATAGCATACACAACCCGCAACACAGATCTCCCATACTACACAGAAAACAGCTAACTTCAAACATCAATAATTCATTACAGAAAATCACTACAATAAAACGAATTACACCATATAAAAGAGCATAACTTTATCGACAACTTGAGATACAACACTACAGGTTTGATTAACCCGTTATATCATTTTAAGCAGACACTATAAATAACTCCTATATTTTTCATCACATAGAATGCAGACTTAGATCATTCGACGCAGATAAAATCAGCCTATCCAATAAAAACAATACCAGCAATGATAACCTTCAGTGATCCTAGTTATCAACAGAAACATATTTTGTGGGCGGTACACATCCGGCCTGACCGTCTCACTGTCGCCGTCATTACTTTGACAGCTGGAATTAATGTCCTAGCCAGTTTCAACGTTTCCTAACCGACTAATTTTCAAACCATCTAGCAGAAAGATTCATTCTGAACCAATTAGGAAATAGTAGAAAGAATACTTGACCAATGACAGAATAGCAAGAGACAAAACTCAGAAGTGATATTACCGCTAACACAGAGGAACCCGGGACCACTTGACGGACATACAACGACGAGACGACACCACTGGACAACGTAAAATATATATCTTGTATTACAATGTAATTATTATCCGCGCTTAATAAATAGATAGAAGTTAGATAAATTCACATCGCTGCGCGGACATCGAGAAAAATAAAGTTAATTAATAAGTGCAATCATAGATTAAACTAGTAACGCTTTAATCTGATCCGGAGCGGAGCTTTTAATTGTCGCCCGAGAATTTTGCAAGTGTAATAAGTATTTCAGTCCGCGCTATACAAAATAGATTTCTTCGACGTGTCATATAAAATAATTCCTACGAAGTGAAAGCGCGTAGAACTTAAGAACATTAAATAATTAATAGACGTAAAATAACAAAGTGCAATTTATATTTTATATCGACGAAATATAACATACTGTAAAAAGGACTTACAACATCTGGATTCTTAACTACCTTAACTCTGCAACTCTACGAATAAGTATTTTGGACAATATATTACTTTTTGGAACCACTTATATATATTTTTATTACTTCAAGATTCCTGTAATTGAACCCCCTTTTTGTTTCTGACCCTTGAACTTTCTCTAGCCACGACCCTAGATAAGATCGACTGCAATAATCTACTGACTGAGCAAACTAGCTGGCACCCCTATAAAAATTCTACATCACGTTACGTCCACCAACGAGCTCTCATAAATGGCACCCAACATTTTTAGGGCCACTAAAGAGCTCTCATAAATGGCGCACTCAACATTCAGGGCTTGAATTGAAAGTATCGAGGGACAGAAACCGAAAATAACCATCAATTTTTCCAATTTTTTTTTTCAACGAATTAACCACTAAATTTTTGGAACACAACTCACCATACATCAGTGCTCCAAGTTTAACTTCAGTGTTGAAAATTTACATAACTTCAGTGTTAGTTAAATTTGTGGGCAGGCAATGGATTAATTATCACACTTCCCCCGGACACCGAGAGACGAGGACATCATCACCACCATCAATGTTGGATCCTAATGGGTATCGTTGAACAACCTTTAAGTGTCGAACTTTGAATCTTTCTCCTTGCAGTAAAGTAATTTTTAATTAAATTTTTTTATATTTAATTTTCAAGTTTAATTTAATTTTTATTGCCATTGATTTTTATTTAAACTCTTAATAGTAAATTTTGTTGTATGAAATTAAGAAATTCTAAAAAGTATAAGACGATGGAGAAAAATTCGGAGACTCATATAATATGTTCAAGCGAGCATGCAACTCCGCCTGTTACGAAAGTGAATGAACCTGCGACTTCTCAAACCCCCGTAGAGAGTAGTACAGTGCCAGAAGCTGACCTTGCTCACAATATGCAACCTTCTTGTGTAGATACACAAAACCCAGAAACTGTTAACCTTGTAAACCCGAGTGTAACAATGAACCCTACTCCAGCTGTTGGAAACAACACAGACACACCCCCTCATACTGACTTCTTTCAGCAAATGCAAAATATGATGACACAGATCACTTCAGAACTATCAACACAAATAACTCAACTGGCCACACAAAACCAGCAACTAAAAGATGAGATTAACACCACAATGAATACCCAAATTAATAATATTCATGCTAACTTAAACGCACAAAACCAGCAACTAAAAGATGAGATTAACACCACAATGAATACCCAAATTAATAATATTAATGCTAACTTAAACGCACAAAACCAGCAACTAAAAGATGAGATTAACACCACAATGAATACCCAAATTAATAATATTAATGCTAACTTAAACGCACAAAACCAGCAACTAAAAGATGAGATTAACACTACAATGAATACGCAAATCTCTACCATTAACACAACAATGAACACACAGATTGATAACATGAATAGACAAAATCAGCAATTAAGAGCTGATATCAACAGCCAGACTTCTCAAGTCAAGGATTTAATTCAAGAACATAGAACTCAGATCACTAGTGAACTACAAAACCTGGATACCCGTGTAACAAATCAAATTGCTAACACAGAACAGGTGTTGACTAATCAAGTCGACTCAGTCCGAGCCCAAGTAGACACTATTCGAACCCAGGTGACAACAGTTGAAAGAGCCACAGTAAACAATACTACTAGGTTAGTTTCCTTACAATCTGAATTCGACATGTTGAGACAAAGAGTTCGAGATCAAGAAGGAATTGTTGAGCAATCAAGGGAAAATCTTATGGTACCCCATGTATGTAATACACCTTCTACCTCATCGGCCCCTGACCCCATACCATCTGAACCTGAGATTCCAGAACGACCAGCACCCCTTCCCAAACCGAACAATGGACTGCAACACCAAGCGGCAGGAAATAATCGCGAAAACCAGAACTACGCCAACTGCAATTTTTCTCTTAATAATTCAGATTTCCCCCTCCCCAATTTTGAAGACACATCAAAAACAAACCCTGTGAGATACATTAAAGATCTAAAAACCTACTTCACTCTAAGAAACGTCCCTGAGCATCTCAAAATGATTTTTGTTGCTCAATCATTAAAATCCACAGCTGCTCGGTGGTTGCAGGTCATTAACTATGACAATCAGTTGAATGTACAACAGTTCGAAGAAATGTTTTTAGCGGAATTCTGGTCAGAATCTGAACAACAGCGTACTAGGTTGAAGGTTTTTCACGGGAAATACGATCGAAGTAACGGCCAGAGTTACCTCGAGTACTTTATCTCTCTATGCGAAAGTAGGCAACTACTTAAGCCTGAAATCAGTGAGGCCGATTTTTTGAAGGCCCTCTACTACCACTTTCCGACAGTAATTAAGAATAGCCTCATCGTTGCTTCTCCCCAAACTACCGCTGAGATGCTGAGACTATTAAAGTCGCTGCAAGACCCCCCTTTCCCAACTACCAGGCACAACCCTCCTCAAGTATCCGCGAATCAAACTCAACGGAAGAACATAAATTTGGTTCAAACACATGCTGACCATATCGCTTTTGGGAATGGAATGCGGTCAAACATGAATCCAAATGATGTAAAACAAAACCAGGAAAATCAAAACACAGAATATAATAACAATGATTCTGCGAGCCCTGCACCACACTGGCCCCAGAATGAGTACCAGCGCAACACTAGGGACAATTATTGGCGTGGAAGAGGCTACAGACCCCGCTCCTATAGTAACTACGCAGGCAGGTACAACAATACCCGCAATAATTATGGTTATCAAGGACAGAATAGACGAAGCTACGGTAGCTATGGACCCCCTTGGTATAACCGCAACCAGTACAACCGAGGATATTTCCGCCCTCATTATCGAGGCAGGTACAATAATAGATTTGGTAGAAATAACAATAATCAATATGGACACAACAATAACAATGACCATCAATATGTAAGAAGTAATTCTCCTAACGACAGCCCCGTAAACAATGACGTTAACAGAAGTGAACCAAGGACACCATCCCCTAGTGCCTTGATTTTGAACGATTAATTTTTTAAATTCCTCTTCTACCTAATCTATAATCAGGATTAAACATATTTTCCC
Source organism: Ectobius pallidus (assembly GCA_964059195.1). Taxonomy (NCBI): domain Eukaryota; kingdom Metazoa; phylum Arthropoda; class Insecta; order Blattodea; family Ectobiidae; genus Ectobius; species Ectobius pallidus. Next base: position 44,968,728 of record CAXKWD010000008.1, read on the forward strand.
AAAATGCAACTTCATATAAGAAACAATAAAACATAACAAAAAAAAAAGAAAAATACAAATTAATTCACCATCCCCCATTTGAAGTCTATAAACATATTTGATATAAGATCAAACATTTTACACTATATAGCTAAGAAATATCTTTAAATTTTTATGCATACCAAATTTTGTTAATAGTGCCGACATATTCACTAACTGTAAATAATGTATAAAGAGTTTAAATAAACAAGAGTATGTCAACACTAATAACCCAACAAATATTTCGGAAAGATAACGCCTACCAGCTGTTTCACATTTTGTAAATATTGACCCCTATACAGCATAAAAACTTGTTCAAGTACTTACAGCCAATACAGGAAATTCTAAACGAAACAAGGCACAATATAACTAAGGAAATTCCTTTGCAAGTTGTGACGCAGTGTAACATTAGCCCACTATTTAAAAACTCTCCCCCTATACTCAACACATGCCATAAATCTGACCTAGACGTCTGTAAAGCCATTCTCTCTAGACTGCAACAAAGATGGTCAAAGCGAAATACGGAACTGACACATTTCAATTGCACTATCCTAACAACCCCAACAAAATCCTGGGAAAATATAGAAAACAATTACTGAAACCATATCATGTTATGGCCCATAATCCTTAATCTTGCATATAGATTGATAGCAGGAGGTATAGTGAAGGACAAAACAAGGAATAATGAACTTGGACAACGAAAAGATTTTTTCGAACTGACATGCAAAATAATTAGCGTGATTCTATCTTCTCAAATTAGTGTTTTACCTAACGTCATTCGGCGAATGTATTATTTATGGTTGAGTTGAATATGCCACACCACTAATTGCTGAAAGACTATTAGGATATGAGGCTTACGATATCAAATATAGTATGACCTCACAGCAATTATTTCACTATAAAATGTAAGTGTAATTGCCATTGAAGTGACTCTCTGTATATAGTTAATATTTAAGTAGGCATCTCCCCTCTGAATATTTTACTGAAGAGATAAAACATTCATTTGACCAAGAAGATCACACTATTATTTGATTTTATTATTAAGTAAAATGAATATTATAATATAAGCTAAATTTTGACAATTTAATTCCATTTATTGAATAAGAATAGGATATAATATTACTCCAAATTTTATTTTTCAAAAGAAAACAATTATTTTACATGAAAATAAGTATGTACAACTGATATAACCCAACCTCTCCTTATAACTGATCAAGTAGAATTGTTTACGAATTACGTGGACATAAGTTGAAGTAAAAATGAAGGTAAAAATGATGAAGTTATTCCGTACAAAGGTACGATGAAAATATGAGCCATAAGTCGACGAAATAATGAAGGATAAAATAATGATGAAAGATAGTAAATGAGGAGAAAGAAAATGAATGAATTAACGACGTAGGAAAATAAAAAGTACTTAAATCGATAAATATACTAAAAGGTATGAAGAGGTATGAGTAAAACAATTTACAGGTTAGTAAGGAGTTCGGTATGGAATATGTAACGTTTGAACATAAATATTTGAGTTATTTAAGATACTATAGGGAAGAACAACATGCCCCATCATTTCGCAATAACAGCTTTTTGATATTAGAAGAAACAAGAAATAGGAAGATTTGAAGAATAAGGTTTACAACGACGAATTTCAATTTTATGTTATAATAATTTTCATTAATAACCTATAATTATTTGATTTTTGTTTCAAGTGTATAAAATGGACATTGGACACAATACTGAAAGGTAACTACGACCAATTGAGAAGAATGATTTCAAGGTAAAACAGTGTTATAAAATTTATTTGTATTTTAGTGTTTATGTATTTTTCTATGTTTGTATTTGTAACCACTGCAGACCTAATTAGGAACCAGGTGATGTAAGGACGATGATTATTTATTTATGCACTAAGAAAAGATAAGATAATGATGAACAATTAAGAAAGAATATAATGAAAGTAGGATAAGCGAAAAAAAAAAATGATTGAAAGCATATGATATATAAAGAAAGTTAATTCGTACGAAAGTGAAAATCGACATATGATATGTAAAAAAAAAAAAAAAAAAAAAAAAAAACTGACGTAGGACGAGAAGTACTAATAGATAGAAGATTTGGGAATGGAAAGAACGATTGATTATGAAATAACGCACATATGGCAATATACTATTGCAATATTTAACCTTATTTCATAATCGATCGCCCGGTCAATTTGTGACAGTCCTTTATGATAGCCCGAGTATAGCATACACAACCCGCAACACAGATCTCCCATACTACACAGAAAACAGCTAACTTCAAACATCAATAATTCATTACAGAAAATCACTACAATAAAACGAATTACACCATATAAAAGAGCATAACTTTATCGACAACTTGAGATACAACACTACAGGTTTGATTAACCCGTTATATCATTTTAAGCAGACACTATAAATAACTCCTATATTTTTCATCACATAGAATGCAGACTTAGATCATTCGACGCAGATAAAATCAGCCTATCCAATAAAAACAATACCAGCAATGATAACCTTAGTGATCCTAGTTATCAACAGAAACATATTTTGTGGGCGGTACACATCCGGCCTGACCGTCTCACTGTCGCCGTCATTACTTTGACAGCTGGAATTAATGTCCTAGCCAGTTTCAACGTTTCCTAACCGACTAATTTTCAAACCATCTAGCAGAAAGATTCATTCTGAACCAATTAGGAAATAGTAGAAAGAATACTTGACCAATGACAGAATAGCAAGAGACAAAACTCAGAAGTGATATTACCGCTAACACAGAGGAACCCGGGACCACTTGACGGACATACAACGACGAGACGACACCACTGGACAACGTAAAATATATATCTTGTATTACAATGTAATTATTATCCGCGCTTAATAAATAGATAGAAGTTAGATAAATTCACATCGCTGCGCGGACATCGAGAAAAATAAAGTTAATTAATAAGTGCAATCATAGATTAAACTAGTAACGCTTTAATCTGATCCGGAGCGGAGCTTTTAATTGTCGCCCGAGAATTTTGCAAGTGTAATAAGTATTTCAGTCCGCGCTATACAAAATAGATTTCTTCGACGTGTCATATAAAATAATTCCTACGAAGTGAAAGCGCGTAGAACTTAAGAACATTAAATAATTAATAGACGTAAAATAACAAAGTGCAATTTATATTTTATATCGACGAAATATAACATACTGTAAAAAGGACTTACAACATCTGGATTCTTAACTACCTTAACTCTGCAACTCTACGAATAAGTATTTTGGACAATATATTACTTTTTGGAACGACTTATATATATTTTCATTACTTCAAGATTCCTGTAATTGAACCCCCTTTTTGTTTCTGACCCTTGAACTTTCTCTAGCCACGACCCTAGATAAGATCGACTGCAATAATCTACTGACTGAGCAAACTAGCTGGCACCCTTATAAAAATTCTACATCACGTTACGTCCACCAACGAGCTCTCATAAATGGCACCCAACATTTTTAGGGCCACTAAAGAGCTCTCATAGTTGCCACCATTTCTTTATACATAAACCTAGGAACGATAACATTTGCTTGTGATATGAAGCACCGAGCAACATATGACTGAAAAATTAAGTATCCCAACATAATACTTTAGCAAGGGGTATATTTAGGTGCTTTAATGCAAATGAAGATAGTTTTCACTGCAATTAGGCTATTCTCACATTTTTAGTATTCTGTGTCCAACAACCCAAAACTTGTGGTGGTGTATCATTGATCACTTTTCGGGGGTAACATTGACCTTATAGATTACGAAACTACAATGAACTGTGTGATGCATTGAACAATATTTATACAAAAATTCATTGTTTGTCTAACAGACTCAAATTTCAAACTAGATACTACTACTAGATGCCACGCACACCGAAAAGAAAAGCTAGTTCCAAAAGATACCAACATTTTACAAAACAACGTTTGCAGGAAGTTTTTCTTGCATGAATCTGCAAGATTGATATAGTTTCCATGATTGTGACGAAATGCCATATTCTTTTAAGTTCAGATATAAAAGAAAGAAATTTTGGTCCATAAGAATGGAGTCATCCGTGTTGAGTGTCGTTTATTTTGTTGCAATTACTGAAAATCAGTTTGTTTTGAAAAGATGGTGCAAGGCGGATCACGCACTGCATCAGATGCATGTTTGCGTGTTTCCTAATCTTCTGAATAGTTTGTAATTGTTAATAATTAGAGTGAATTACTGTGTGTGTTGCACACAGACACGAACATTATCTATGTAACATTAAAATATGTTCTCATAATCTGTTGTTACCTTTAGCAAAACAGTTGCATTTTGTTTTGAATAGTGCAAAAAAAATTATGGTATTAATAACTTCGCTTTATCCTCTCGAGAACTCAAAGAAACAGAAATAAAAGCAACTGAAAAAACTAAGGACAGTGTGCAGCCGTGGAAATTTGGGACTACACTTGATCCACGATGTGTACGGCGCAAATGTAAACAACGTCTAATTTACACAGCACTTTGCATAAAAGTTCGCTTTTTAAAAATAGCTTTAAGTATAACGGGACAGTTTTATACAATAAATTGCCTTCTTGCATAAAAAACATACAATTAGCCAATAATTTTAAAAAGGAATTAAAGAAATTTCTGATAAATGGTAGTTTCTACTCAGTGGAGGAATATCTTATGCATGGGAATAGGTAGTGGAAATTCAGTGAATAAAATATAAAGCAGTGTTAATTGTAGGTTGTTATAGTATTAGTTGATAATAGTAACTATGGCACTAGGGTTTTATTTAGGATACTAGTTTAGGATCTATTTAAATATTATATGTTGGTGTGTGGATGTGAATGAATCAGATCGAACCAAGACAATTAGGATATTTTAATGTTAGTGAGAGAAGCTTGTAGATGGGATGTGGATGTGGATGAAGAATATTTTATTTATAGCATGTCATAGTATTCAGTCCATGTTCCTTTTCTTTTATTTTCATTACTTTTATTTACTTATTTAATTAATATAAGCATAAGTGTGAATATGAGAATAAATGCAATTGTAAGCAATATTTAGCATGTAAGATTTGACGTGTCCAACATCATTTGTACCCTGTACATGTTTATATGATATAATGGATGAATAAATTTATTATTATTATTATTATTAAACAACTGACTTAATTTGAACGACTGTGTCCTGTCATTTCATTGGTTAATCGCACCAGCGCATTCTTCACTATAGTGCGACAAGCTCAGCCAGATACTTACATTCCGTAACCACCGTGAAATTATTTGTAGCTTATGTGAGAACATAGGTTCTGTTACTTTCGTAGTTTCATCATACGCCTATATGTTTTACAACTTATCTTTAGCAAACAACATTTAATTTGTTTTTATCGTTGCCTTGGGAACTGATGAAATACAAGTGACGGGAGATACTGAATACAAGAGTTATTTTATAACATCACTAGCTTAAAAGACCCGGCGTCGCCCGGGTTTTGTATTTTGTAATTGGAAATTAACTTATGAAGGATTTTCAATTTTAAATTCTAGGTCCTTATAAGGCATTTATAATTTGAAATAGGAAGAACGACGTATTGCACTCAAACTATTCCCTCAGAAAACGCTTGATATAGTTTTTTATGGCTCATAGAGGATCTAGAATTTTGCATCCCATCGCTTGTACAGTGCACAGCAAGCCTGGTAGAGGTTTAAATAAGAAGAAACAGAAATTCCTGTAACATAAAATTGTAATATCGAGGCGGGAAATTTCCCACTCTTATGTTACCATAAAACCGTTTTGGAGATGAAATTAAACAGAAAGCATTATCACTTTCATACTTTTCTCTCCAAAAACCTGCGATATAATATAATAATATACACATTACCATACCTAGTTTTGTTTTCTCTATGTCCAGGGTAGAGAAAGTTATGTGATTCCATTATTTTTTAGTGGATTTCATTCTGTAATATTTATTTATAACATGAATTATTTTGATAACTTCTCTTATTTTTCAAAAGTGCATTTCATTTGTTTTTTCCAAGCCCATCTGATACCATTTGGCAACAATATATTCTGTGATTTGGAATTGATAATTCTATGTAAAAATGGATTAAGTATTTTCAAAAACATTTAATTTTTGGCATTTAGAATCAGAATTTTTCAAAATCCTTTCTTAGTGAGCATCTACATTATGAAACGAAGGTACTATCAAAATTCCAAGTCTCTACCTGTTATAGTTTAGGCTGTACGTTGATTCCTGTCATTCAGTCAGTCAGTCAGTCTGTCATTCATTCAGTCAGTCAGGACAAAGCCTTTTATATATATAGAGATTAATTATTTGGTATTTTTCATTTATTTCATGTGAATTGAAATATGCTACAATATGTTCTATGTAAAAGTGATAAGCATAGCCTCCAGTAATTCTGTATTATGAAACAAAATAGCTTTCAGAACTTACATCACCAATAAAGAAAAGGTTTTTCCAGCGGCGACAAAATACAGAATGTAAATGTATACAAAACATTATTAAAATAAAACCCTGAAGTAACTGTGCGAGATGTAGGAATGTAAATGGCGTCATTGATGGGAGTAGCTTCAAGTACTGTTTTCGAAGACCTTAAGGAATACAGATCTACAGGAGGTGTAAAGTCAAAATCATAGACAATAGTGAATGACAAAGAAGACTCATGGCCGAGTGCACCAATGTCGGTATTCAGAATACCGCGGTAAAGTTGCTTAGTTTACCCTGGTAAAGTCATATTTTCGTTGCATCGTGCTCGGTTTCGACTTTTACCGCGGTAAGATGCAAACCGGCCGTGAAGGAGCTATAAAGTGAGAAAACCGCTGTTTTCTTTCCAAGATGGAGATCAGCGTAATGTATCATATTTATGATATCTAGGCCAAAAGCTAATTGAATATAAAGAATAATGAGAGACAGGTGGGATCTATTTGAAGAATGAACGATGGTGCATATCTTTGCAAATACTGTGCTGTAACATCGATTGAAATTACCTTCCTTTCTTACCTCAACTAAACCAGGTCCATCGAGTAGGCTAGTGGGCGTAACCACGATTAGTACGATTAGTACATTATTTATGGTGTTTGAATTCAGACGACATATATACGCAATATAATAATCCATTTTATCCTTATGAACATTTATTACTGAACAAGAAGGCAACAAATAAATGAAATATGGAAAACCCGTGGGCCTAGGCTAACTTTGCAGTGAATGGCTACATGCATCACGATATAGCCTATGTACCGGTATATAGTGTATGTAATCAATTTTTCATACTTGCACACACACACACGAACATATATCACAGCCCTTTCATGGCTATGTAGATGACTTTGCACCTAAAATTTCCACTAGTCGAACGGGAATAAGAGTGAGGCTATGTCGAACTCAGAACAGAGATTTCATGGGGTTGCTTTGCCTTAGATTGCACAGGTGTGAAATTTATTCTTTAAAACATAAATGTTATTTTATTGAAATGTACAGACAGGTGGGATCTAATTGAAGAATGAACGATGGTACATATATTTGCAAATGTTGTATGTAACCGCGATATTTCCAAGCATTAGCAAACCGCGATATTTTAGCAATGGTGCACAGAGATTTTGAAAATACCCCGGTATTACGTTTACCGCGGTAACCAAACGGCTGAGAAAACCGGAGAATGGTGCACTCGGGCATGAATTAGGAGAAAGGAACATAGATTTTCTTTCAATAATGAATTACAACTGTATAATTAAAATTCTGGCTACTGGTAGTGTTAATGTTGGCTCTGATCTCCCTAAATATAAGAAATCAAGATTTTACAAACCGACATGGAATATTGTAAGTTTGACAATCGACAAAGAAATAGTAATTTACTGGACAGAATAGACATTGTTCTATGGCAGAGAAAAGGTTTAAGAGAAATTAAGAAATACCGGGAAGAAGGAAAAACGATCTACTATTTGGATGAAACGCTGGCCATACAAAAGAAAAGATTTGGCAATACAAAACGGTTACGTCGACAAAGTGCGCTTTTCTTAACGAACTGTCGGCAGGTTTTAGAAATCCAACAGGTAAAGTGAAACGTCTAATTGTTGTTCATATCGGTTTCCTAAATCACGGTCTTCGGGTATTCGAGTCTCACTCAACAAATGTATACCATGAAGAGATGACTGGTGTAGTGTTCTAGAACGCTACATTTCTTTATTCTGCGCTTTATAACTTTATTCTCCCTTGTGATCGCGCTGCGGCTCGCTCGGATCCTTCGACCACGGCAGTTAGTCGGGAGTTGGAAACTGAACAGAGCAGTCAAGATTGTAAAAGTAGTGATGTGCTGTCGCTCTGGGAGCCTTGATGAAGTTTGCCGCTGCGATCCCGTCATGTAAGTTTTTCTAAGTTTGTCCCTATAGCTTTCTGCCCAAGACCTTCTGTCTGGGGTTTTATTTGGTGATGTTTGCTTAATCACTTTTCAACATGTCCGTTATCATTAAGTACAATTCACCAGGGGCGGCTACTTAATATGGTAGCAGGTTTGCACTACAACCAAAATTTAAGCTTCCAATTTTAGTATTGTGTATTTTATAAAATACCAGTCAAGTGTGATTATTATCTGTAGAGTTCTGATTATCTGTAGTCTTAAACGCAAAACTCTATGCACATTCGTGCGCTCTTCTTTCTTTATTAAACGCAGAGTGAATATTGTCTGTAGGAGCCTTTGCGTTTGCGGCAAACCAAATCCACTCTGCTACCCAAGGCCCTCCAATGTATAAGGATAGGGCGTGATAAACCTGTGGCTCCCAGAGGGACGAGGAGGAGGTTATCGGGGTATAAGGCTACATGATGTTAACTAACATTCTACCCCTCCCGCCGGCAGTTGAGATGGAGGAAGACATTTCCCCACTCTTCGCTTCTTGAGGGCTTGCCCTAATCTTACTTTTCTCAAACACTGAGCTGGCGGATCGAGTCACAACAAAGCCAATCAAAGCGCGCCAGAACCACCTACTGAACGCGTCTCGCACAAGACTGTTGCTATGTCCCCACAGCTGAGTACTTGGGCGGCTCATAGAGAATGCTCTGTTTCCCGCGAATATTTCCCAGTTCTTTTACATGTATGCCATGTGATTTTTAATCGAATTGTCTCGTCTTTAATTTAATTAAGTGAAACGCTGAGATGAATTCAGTTCAAACTCTCTTGGTTCGTCCGTTTTCAACATTAAACTTGGAAGAAAAGAATGAGGATAAAAGAATTGGTAGGCCAACACCACATATCAAGATCGCCCAGGTGGTTAAAACTAAAACGAGATCGTTTAACAGGAATTTTAATAGTGATGTATATGAGAAATATGACTGGATGTGTGGCTGTGGTGTAAATAATGTTCTGTTTTGTTTCCCTTGTTTACTATTTGGTGGCGAAGATGCGTGGACAAAGCACGGTGTAAGTGACAGTGATTCTCAAAGTGGGGTCCGCGGACCCCCGGGGGTCCGCGATGGTGCTTCATGGGGTCCGCAGGCGGTTTAAGAAGAAATAGGATATCCCAAATTACATATCTTCTAAAGCAGCTTCACTGCTCACATTAAGGAGTAAACTCTGTTTGTTATCATTGATAGTGTTATTTTGTCTATTGAATTAAGTACATTTGAATCAAAGTATTTATTTCGTTTTTTTTTCAAACCCCAGAGGGGGTCCGAGAAATTTTAATTTTTTTCAAGGGGTCCGCGGACTGAAAAGTTTGGGAACCACTGATTTACAGCATCTTCATGACCGTGCAAAAAAACATGTGTCATCAAAATTGCACATGAAAAATGTTGGGAGGTTTGTTATGTTTGGTAGTGTAAATATAGCACAGAAGATGGATAGTGCGTATCGAAGGGCAGTTGAAGAACATAACCAAAAAGTGGCCCAGAACAGGTACGTGTTGAATATTCTAATTAATTGTATTAGATTTTGTGGTGCTTTTGAGTTGGCTCTTCGAGGACATGACGAATCAGACACCTCAAATAATCCAGGCATTTTTCGTGGATTGATAAATTTTACCTCCGAATTGGATAGTGTCTTCAATAATCATTTAGAAAATGCAACAGTTTTTAGGGGAACATCAAAAACGATTCAAAATGAAATTTTAGAATGTATTCTTGAAGTTTGTAGGGAGGAAATATCAAAAGAAATAAGAGACTCCCCGTTTCTTTCAATTATAGCCGATGAGACTGGCGATGTCAATAACATGTATCAAATGGTAATTGTATATAGATATTTAGTAAACTGCAAACCAGTTGAAAGGTACTGGGGGTTTGTAATCCCTGAAGGGCAAAAAGCAGTAAATTCAGCTGCATGCATATCGGCCCAACTTGAGCAACATCTTAAGGGCTGTGAAAATAAATTGATTGCTCAAACATATGATGGAGCCAATGTTATGTCTGGGGCAAAACATGGTGTCCAGGCAGTTATAAAATAGAAATATAAATCTGCAGAATATATTCACTGCCATGCACACCAATTAAATTTAAGTATGTTACGGGCATCATCATCGAATCCCAGTGTTAGAGTATTTTTCATAAATCTTCAAGGAATTTGTGCTTTTTTTATAAACTCTCCTCAAAGAACTGCAATACTAGACGAAGTGGTACAACAACGACTGCCGAGGTCAGTTCCTACAAGATGGAACTTTCAATCAAGATCGGTAAATACAATTTTTGAGCACAGGGAAGAATTGATTGACTGCATGAAGTTGATCCAACAAGGGAATCGAGTCACTAATGAAAATTCAATTCTTCAGGCTTCTGGTTTCATTGGTATACTGAATGATGGCAATTTTATTTTTTGGTTAAATGTGTTCCATAAAATCATGCCACATGTTGACAGGCTTTATAATCAGCTTCAGAGGAGAGACTGTACTCCATCGTTGGTCCAGAGCAAAATTAATTTATTTGAGCTAGAACTAGTCAAAATTAGAAGCAGTATTGATTAGACCTCAAATAGTGAGCATGTAACAAAAAGAAGAAAAGATGAGAAATTAGAGAGAAAAAGGGAGGCAATAGAAGTATGTGATATTATTCTGACAGAAATAAAGGACAGATTCAAGTTTTCTGGCCATTTGGGAGTTGCAAATATTTTTCAGTCTGACAAATTTGCTGATTATAATGAAAATTTCCCCGAAAAACAAGTAAAATTTGCCCTGGAGACCTACAAATTTGTTGAAGATAAGAAGCTACACACAGAACTTTCAACCGTTTATAGCACTGAAGAATTCATAAATATTTCAGGAGCTGTCTCATTAATGGAGTTCTTCAGAGACAATAATTTATGTTCCACTTTCAGTGAATCAGTCAAGTTACTTAACGTAATTCTAACAATCCCAATGACAACATGTGAGGCTGAACGAAGTTTCTCCACCCTTAAGAGGATTAAAACTTTTCTGCGCAACACCATGTCTGAGAAGCGGTTATGTGCACTGGCCATGCTTTCAATTGAGAAAGATTTCATCCTGAAGATGACGGACTTCAATGAGCGAGTTATTGAAAAGTTTGTCACGAGGAAGGAGAGGAGAGCCGACTTTCTATATAAATAGGTGAGTGTGGTAGAGAATAATTTTGCTCAATATTGCTATGCGCCTATTTTCTGTAAGAATATACATTTCTCATATTGGTTTAAAAATAATGTTAATTCACGCAATATAACAATGTGAACCACCAAATTTCAAAGGCACCAGCCGCCCCTGCAATTCACGTTAGTGAAATTCAGTTAGCGATATACAGGAACCATTCAACTTGTATTGTGGAGCAACCATGAAATCAGTCGTGTATATCTTGATCCAATTATATGAAGTATGACCGCGACGTATTATGTTATTCTTGTTTCTTATACTGAAGGTTTGTTCTTAAAATAAATTTGTGAGTAATGAGAGATTCCCAGACAGGTAGTAACTATTTATAGGGCGTATTAAAATAAATGAAACTTTGTTCGTCAGTTATTTAACTTAATGCAGCTTTGTGTAAGCGGTTATGTAGAGTGTATAGTTTGAAGTAATGTTTATGTAATACTATTTGCAATAATCTATCATCCCCTATAAGTTTTGGGAGAATTTTTCTTGGGGATTTTATCCTGAATTTATATTAGGCATAAAGTTATGGCTTTTATTAAATTGTAAGTGAATTTAGGTGCTAGGCCTTGTTATAGATTATTTCTCATTTGGTACAGAAATTACTACATTTTGTGCTCCAGTTATTATCAGTTTGTAGCACATAATATGTACTTGTTATCTGATGAAAACAGGTTTCTTGTTCATGGAAAATAACATTTTTTAACTTACTTGAGGTTTTTTATATTCCACATTTATTCCTGAAATTTAGGCAAAATATGCTTTAAGCCATGTCATCATCTCGTTTTGTTTCTATAAATTATTAACTGTTTGTAAGTTTTTTTTCTTGATCTCTCTTGGTAAAGTCTTTCAGTGTTCCATTAAGGCCATTCTCGTTATTTATAGCGAGTGGTATTTATACTAGAATGCCTAGGTCCGCTTATAATACAGATTCTTCTGGTTATTACTTAGCTTTTGTATATTCATTTGCATTAGTTTATTTATTTAATTTGGCAGTTTGTATTTATTTTAAAGAAGTAATTTAAGACTGCTGCTATATAAAATACTCTACCCAATACTCAATATATAGTATCAGCATACCACAGATCTACTCACTTCTATTTCAATACTGATTCGGTAATTCTAGGCCTATGACATAGTCTAGATTTTCAGAGAATTCATAATTGGTGTTGATAAAATTAATTCAATGTATATAGTATAATAATATTTTATGTATTTCTACTGTGTCGCCTGTTATGTGATCATATTGGAATCAGAAATTAAACTTGTTGAACTTTATAGTGGTTTTGACAATCTCTCCCCAACTTTGACTTTGCTTTTCAGGTCTAGAATATTTGCTATACATAGGTCTCAATTTGATGAACTATGAGATTGAACTATTGGAGACCACTCCAGTCAGGAAACCTCCATATAGGCTAACCCCTCCCAAGGTAAAGTTTTTAAGGGAACATGTTCAACGTATGCTGGATAAAGGAGTTATTATTTCGTCTTGTTCAAATTATAGCAGTCCTATTTTCCTTGTACAGAAAGAAGAGGACAAGTTTAGGCCAGTAATAAATTACAGACATCTGAATGCTAAAATTAAAATAGATTCCGTTCCGCTGCCAGATATGCACTCCTCATTTGGATGGATTTCTATGGCCAAGTACTTTACATCACTGGACCTCAACTAAGCGTATTATCAAATTCCTTTATCAGCCCAGTCACGTAAGCTTACAGCGTTTTGTACAGACTGGAACCTATGAGTTTACCAGAGACTCATTTGGACTAGCCACTGAAGCACAAGCGCTCACTCGCTTACTCGATCAGATATTTTATGATGTGAAATTCGAGTTCGTGTTCCATTATCTGGACGAACTTGTAGTATATTCAGAGTTCTTTGACAAGCACATGAATCATGATCGCCTGGTACTTACTCTTTTGAAAGAAGCGTGCCTAACAGTAAATCACGAGAAGATAACCCTTGCTGCTAACCATCTTTCATTTTTGGGAAATGTAGTTTCACCAGAGGGTGTTACTATAGATCCCGAACGCACTAGAGCCATAAGAGAGTTTCCTCCACCTAAGGATGCGAAAGGAATCGCAAGATTTTTGGGTATGGTTAATTTTTTCACCGCTTCATTCCCAATATAGCCAATATAGCAGCTCCTCTTAATGCTCCTAAAAGAAAAGGGGTTAAGTTTGTCTGGGGACAGAACAATTGGATGCATTCGAGAAGTTGAAGTAACTGGTCATGAATCCCCCACTCGTGGCAATGCCCGACTTCTCTAATGCCCGATCTCTAATTTGTGTTACAGACTGATGTTTCTTCTGTTGCATTAGGCAGTGTTCTTTTGCAGGACTCTGGAACAGGTCGTAGGCCGGTGGCTTTCGCCTCCAGAACCATGACCACTCAGGAACGCGCGTTCTCGGCTTATGTATTAGAAGCGTTGGCTCTCTTGTATGCCGTCGAAATATTCCGGATGAATAAAATTTGTTGCTCAAAATTTTTTTTGTCCTGATTTTTTTACCAGTTACTCCCCAATATTATGTGAGATCAAAACTATGGCAGAAATTTTTTAGGCTCATCCTTTTTTGCGGCCATTTTAAGTTTGCTTTGTAACAGTTTTTGGCCAGAAACATGTTTTTGCACAAATGTATGTAACTCTGTTAATGTTATAGATAACAAGACAAAATGAAGACCAAAATTATTAGAATGATATGCTCTAGATTTTTCTTCTGACATAATATTACCTAAGTTGTGACGAATGTGATGAAAAAAAATTCACAACTACAAATTGAAAATTAACTTAAAATGGGAGTTTTAGTGCCGCAAAATTATTAAAAGGAAAAAAGACTCACCATTAATTTTTATTTATTGTATAGACCTACTATAGGACTACTTGCTGTAGAAATTTCAAGCTTGAGAACTTTGTTCTTTTTTAATACAATTTTTCAAAAATTCCCAAAAGCGTATTTTGGCAATATTTTAAGTAGAATATATCAAAAGGACCTGAGTGAAAAATTATGAAATTTATACAGATATTAACTTTTTATGATGTAAAGATCTGATAAAAATTTAGTGACTGAGACTCAATTCGTTCCAGAGTTACAGTGCATCGAATTTGGCCAAAACTTGGGTTATACGCACACGAAATTTAACGGTAATTTATTAGTAAAAATCCACATTGTAATATTAAATACAAAATTTTAGTGAACCTAAGTATGTTACACAAGAGAGTTGTATATGTAGGCAGTTAGCATGACAAATTTATAATTTCCACAAAGCTTTGACATTTCTGTGTATAGTTTGCAATTTTTGGCCAACTACGATGCACTGTAGCTTTGGAACCAGTTGAGTCTCTGTCACCAAATTTTTATCACAACTTTACATCGTAAAGAGGTGTTATGTGTATAAATTTCATAATTTTCACTCAGGCCATTTTGAGATATTCTTCTTCAAATAATGCCAAAATAGGGTCAATCCACTAGAAATGAAACAAATTGAATAACATTTTTTCTCATCATTTTTTATTTTTCTAATTCTTTACCAGTTACTCCCCAATATTAGGTGAGTTGAAAACTATGGTAAACATTTTCGAGGGTAACATTTTTTTCTTGGTGGACATTTAAAATTTGCTTTGTAACAGTTTTTCGGCCGGAAACCTGTTTTGCAGACATGTACGTAACTCTGTTAATTTTATAGATAACAAGATAAAAGAAAAACCAAAATTATCAGAATGAAATGCTCTAGATTTGAACTCTTATTTTATTGGGAAATAACTGGTAAAAAATGAGGAAAATGAAAAATGTTGAGCAACTTGACCTGGTTCATTTCTAATGGATTGACCCGGATGTATCTGGAACATGTTGAGTTTGAACTCGAGACTGATTGCCAAGCGTTGAGCTGGGTTCTGGCCAAACCAGATCAACTGGAAGGCTAGCTAGGTGGGCAATCAGGTTGTCGGCCTTCAAGTTCTCTGCCAAACATTCGAGGTACTGAAAATTCTGTGGCAGATGCTTTGTCTCACGTGTTTCTATCTGCCTATGCTTCCGCAGTCACTTCTATTGAATCTTCTACATCTCTTGAGACCAAAGAGGTTGCCGAGAACGTTCTTCCCCCTCAGGACCAATTTTCTGCCACTAACGAAATGGAATCTGAGGGAATAGTTGTTGGAATACTTTCTGAATTTCCTCTAGAGTTTCAGTCCATTCGAGACCATCAGTTACTGGACCCTCATCTTGGTCCGATTATTAAGGATACGGAAGCAGGAAAGATTCAAGCCCGTTTGTCTTCGAAAAATGGTGTTCTCCATGGTGCAGCAAGCAGACACACTCCTGCTCGCATTATGTTGCCTTCCATATTAATAGATATGGTTTTCAAATATTTTCACAAGACGCCTGTAGGTAGACACCTTGGGGTTTACAAGACGAATGCTAGTATTCGTCAGTATTTTGTGTGAGCTGGCATGACAGCTGACATCCGCGCCAGGGTGCGGGCCTGTCAGACCTTTATTGCGGCTATGCCTTCTATGGCCAGTAATTTTGGATTTCTGACGTCCCAGGTGCCTAAAGCGCCCCTTGACCGTCCTTTTATAAACTGTGTGGGCAAGTTTCCCCGATGTAGGAGTGGAAATCTGTATATATTAGTAATCATTGATTCATTTTCTAAATTTGTATGGTTATTTCCGACTCGCGATGCCAATACCAGAAATACTATAGGTTGTCTAAAAAGAGTTTTCTCCGTAGTTGTCTCCCGGGAAGTATAGTGTCAGATAATGCTAGTTATTTCACTTCTGGTGCATTCCGCCGTTTTATTGGCTAGGCATCCGTCATTGTACCGCATCTCCTTTTTACCTCAAGCCAAGTCACGCCGAGAGATTTAATCGTAACCTACGAAGTGCGCTCATTGCCTTTCACTCTCAAGATCAAACGTCTTGCGACCAAAATGTATTTTGGCTGCAATTTGCTTTCAATTCGGCCAAACATGAAGCACATCGCTGTACTAATGTTTCTCTTTTGTTCTCATTCATACCCAATAATCCATTAGCCAATGTCTGGTCCATCTATGACCTCTTGCCTGAGCACGATCAAGCTTTCCAAGTAAAGGATTTGTGGATGCGCGCTGCTCGGAACTTGAAGATGGCTCATGATAGAACCGAGCTTAACTATAACAACAATAGGAGGCTAGAGCCATTTAAAGGTGGTGACTGTTTGTTTATTTTTAAATCATGTTCTTGAAATGGATGGATATATTTATGTCAACACCCTATCTTACTTAACTAATAAATATACTTTCTAGGATGGCTCTGTAGATTTTCGTACTTTATGGCCTGGATGATGCTTTGAGGTTAGTCGGTTTCCCTTTTGCTCCTAGCTGGGAGGAGTGGTGAAATTACGAACACGTCCTGAAGCCGCTATCCTAATTCCAGTTTCGGAGATTACATTTTAGACATATCATTGGGGACGACTCCCAGGGGCATTCCGGATACCTGCGAGCTGGGCCCATTGGTATTGTTTCGTTGCGCATGAGGCATTCGCTGTAAGTGCCCTGCGCGTATTTTTTTAGTTTCTTTATTATTTGAGTTCCGCCGCCTAATTGTGCATCCAGTATGGTTATTTGTATTTGCCATAGATATATCCTGTGTAGTACTTCAGTCTCCCCGCCTGCATCCATCATCCTTTGCCACGATGCCATGGATCGGGTAGACAAATGAAGGCCACTAATTTACGCCTTCCTGAAGTACAAAGGACGCACCCTGTATTTGGATGAGGACGAATCCCCCACGCACGTCTTTCTCACTGCGCACAGGCCCCACCATACCAAGCCCAACACCAAACGTGGCAGGGGGCGAACGTGTGCGCTAACTGTCGTGTAGGTGGTCCCCCAGAGGTACAAGTTCCACCCCTGGAACTATTTTTCCGGAACTTCAAAAGTTAACTGCTGGGGTCATTCCTTTTGCCCAGATACCTGGGATGGGGCAATGATATACCAGCAACTGTGCACCCTGAAATACTAATGCACAGCCCCCTTACTGTCCGGAAGGAGGTATTCGGCACCCCGTGCCTTAATTCCTCCAACTCCGCTTGCCCAGCACGGAGCCCACAATCCGTAACCTGTGGATCCGCCCGATGGCCTCAGAGGAATGGCAACCTCAAGTTAGCCCCGTACATGCCGACCCGTCAACTATGGCACTGAAGCTACCCCAAGGTTGGGGCACCACGACCCTAAGAGGGCACACCCACGGGCCTGAAGAGAATATGAGCATCTGCGGATGGGAAGAAGTCTGTGGAGCAACTAGTTCTACCAAGAGTCAGAGTCAAGGAGGTCCTGGAAGAAGTCCACGCAGGAGCAACCTGGCCAAACATGGGGATATAAGTACACAAACTATAAGCGTCTATATCGGGCAGTATTCGAATCAATATTAACACACGCGGCGCACGGGTGGGCTCCGTACCTACTCGTTAGACATAAACATAAGCAAATTTCTGCCCAAAGGAAAGCCTTACTTAGAGTAACTCGAGCGTACTCCACATCCTCAAATGAGGCACTACAAGTCATAGCAGGAGAAATCCCTATGGACTTAGTACTGGAGGAAAAAGTAACGTCATATAAAATCAGAAAACATATATCCACAAGAATAGGAGAAACAGACATAACACCAGAAACATACAACACTCTGAATAAACAAGAGCTTAACACCCAGCATAGAGAACACACGATAACCCGATGGGAAACAAGGTGGAGTAGGTCAGTAAAGGGTATGTTCACAAAAGACTACTTCCCCAGTGTCAAAGCTAGACTCAAACAAAAACACATACGAATAGACTACGCGACAGCACAATTTTACACAGGTCACGGATGCTTCACTGCGAACCTATATAGATTAAACTAGCAGAGGACTACCTTTGCTATTGTGAAGATAGCGAACTAGATACAATGTGTCACGCCCTATACAGGTGCCCAAGATACAGAGAAATATGACGAGACCTTAGAAACGTAACCACCCAAGTGGGTGAACGATGGCCGCCAGACCTTCAGTTTTGGACGACCAAAGGGGCCATGAAGTCTTTAGCGATTTCGCTAGACAGGTGATAGGAATTAGAAAGCTAGAAGACGCAGACGATGTCTAGACAACTCGATAATTGAGACACACCAACTATGAGACGAAACTCGAGAGTAGCTCAGACTCCCGAGACGCTGTAAGACTTTCTCACAGCAACCGATCTAAGTGAGGTTTTGCGGGGTTTCCCTCACTTGTAAGGTGAATGCCAGATTGGAATGCACCCCCCGCGTAGACAGGATAGGACAACACAGACAAAGAAACACAGTTCTATAGTGCTGAATCAAACAGCCAGCTCAAACACATTTTCCCCAGTGATAGGTAAAATTTCAGAACGAAACGAGCAATAGAACACATGCGCCGAACAATTGTTGGGAGCGGAGTATGGCCTATGGTCGAGGTTTCTCCGTGGGTGGTGGTGGGCCAAAGGTGGTCACTTAGGAGTGAACCGGACCCTCGACAAACTACGAAAAAGGTTCTACTGGTAGCACCAAGGCAGTGACGTCGAGAGGTGGTGTCAACAATGTGACACCTGCGCTGCCAGCAGGGGGCCTAGAACACGCAGTCGTAGGGCCATGAAGCAGTACAACGCGGGGGCTCCATTTGAAAGAATCGCCATCGACGTGGCAGGCCCATTCCCTCTTACTGATGATGGAAATCGGTAACTGTTGTTACCAGGAAGCGGTACCAGTGGCGAAGGTACTGGTGGAGAACCTTATCTGCCGGTATGGAGTGCCGATGGAGTTAAACAGCGACAAGGGAAGGAACTTCGAGTCTAACATCACGAAAGAGTTGCTCCAACGGCTGGGGTACACAAGACCCGCACGACCCCCCTTGACCCGCAATTAGATGGAATGGTGGAGTGCTACATCAAGACCCTGGAGGAGCACCTACGGAAGGTAGTCTCAAGCCATGGCTGGTATATGTAACGTTGTCTCGTTCCCGTAAGAGCTGTGGGGAGAGTCCTACACTGCTGTGTGACGTCACCCCCAGCCCGCGCGAGAATTAAGCAGCTACATACAATGGTAATGATGGGAAGTAATAACACGAAAACACCATCGTTTTACCAACAATAGGCCCCTAATACATGTTTCCGAGGTGAAGATAGAATGCATACGACCCTGCATATAAAGAGGATTTAACACAAATTAAAATAAATATTTAATACATGTACAAATAAGAATAGTGCAGCTTTACAAAGTTAGGAAAAAGTTTGTCTGACTCAGGAAAAAGTAGTCTAGTAGATATAGCTTAGATTATGCTGATAGATTTTTAATTTTACATTTCTAGGTATGTTAACTTATTTCAGGTAAATTATTCTAAATTATGGAAGGAGGCTTAAAAAGAATAGACTTTGGTATACTTTGCAATATTCGTCATGACTTAGAAAAATAAATTTCTCAATGAGATCGATGCGCAGTTGTGTATTTTCTGTATTTATTTTACATTAAATTAAGTTAAATTAAACGTCTATATGATGAACGAAGTCACCTCTGATTGCAATGTACTTGTCCCAATTTAATTACAGAACTTATAATCATAGATACTAAACAATTATTAAAACCAAAGAGGAATAGACAACATGGAATAATGCTTTCCAGAGGCAGAAAACTGGAAGATAAATATAATCTGCGCACGGAATAACAATTATTATATTATAAACCAATCTGTATTCTGTTTGTAGAACACTTTGAAATAAACATTTACAAATGAATCAAAGTGATCATAAATATAACAGGTATATCTTTAAATGTATACCGACCGACAGCGTTTAAATGATCGAACAGTCCAAGACTCAATTTAGTCATGTTTACATGTAAATATGGATTTTAAGACGCGCTTATAGTAAAATAATGAGTCAATAACTCACCTTCAGTAGGAAGTGGCTTCTTTTGCAGTTAACAACAGATCCATTGTTGAATATTCTTCCCCCCACCCCAGTGGGTGAGCCCCAGTCAGGTTTATGGGTACATGTAGTTATTCAGTTTCTGACAGATGTTTTATTAGGGGAGTCCATAAATAAAATGTTGAAGGATTTTTACTTTATTACCGGTATGTACTGGAAAAGAGGATTCCTAATTCCTCGAAGCGTTATTAAAACATTATACTGAACAGTACACTAACATTGTAATTATTTAAACGGCATTAAAGCAGTAATGGAATTCAATAGTGAGCTACTCTTTAAAAAAACACACACTCTGGTACACTGACACTTCAGGTGATAAAGTTATATATAGGCTATAAGAATTCCCCAACTATTAAATTCAGGCGATAATTATAGCACATATATGACGTAACTAATCAGAACATGAATTAATGTTAACACAGCACTTGTGCACGACACTTGAAACTAGAGCTGTCTGACTGTGAACTGAAGTTTTAAAGATTTTTAAAAGGGAGTCTTGCCTCAAAATGTGCATTTTTTACATCTGAAGGGTACAATCACATTTTCTACCCCTTAACCCATCTTTTTGAATAGAACATTGTTTTTGTCAAATATAGTGTAGGTGGTCAGCTCAGCAAGGAAAATTGCAATAGCCTGCTGCTGTCTATAAATAAAATGGACAGGCTCTTTAAGTTTCTGCTGGCAATGTGTATGAATAAAGAATTATTTACAAAAGGGCAAACTCCCCTCTGCATAAGACAAAAAAAAGTCGTATAGGCTACTTCCAATTTTCTAAGTCATAACCAAAGAGTTGTAAAAGTACCTCAATAAATTTAAAGAGAAATGCAAGATGTTTGTGCGTGTTCTTTATTTTGACATCCACAGTATGTTTTACAGAAACCAGCAGCTTAAATATTTTGTTTCAAATGTCTCAATATATTTTATTACAGCCTATTCATTTGAGGCCTGAGCACTCAGAAGTGGTCCCTCTATTAAGCCATACCCCCTGTAAGATCATAATATGTAGTCTATCTTTACAGATACATGCATTATTTTAGTTAAAAATAAGTTTTATTCCCATCATTGCCATTGTATGTAGGTGTTTAAATCCTCCTGCAGGGCTAGGGGCCACGTCACATCCCTCGTGCTCAATACGCATGCGCGTCGAACGAGGCAACCTTGCATATACCAGCCTTGGTCTCAAGCCACCAACGAGATTGGGACGTCCTCCTGGCATATAGCTCCTCGATCCATGACACCACCGGAATGACACAGGCCAACATGGTCTTCGGGAGAGAGCTCCGTCGACCGTGCGACCTACTCTTTGGCACCCCACCTGATGAGAAACAGCCAGCTACCGACTATGTGTGGAACCTTACCGAGAGGCTAAGAGAAACCCACGAACTAACCCGAGAGAATCTCCAGTTGACTAGTGACCGGATGAAGTTGGGGTACGACAGGCTGACCAACTCAGCTGGGTTCCACGAGGGAGACCAAGTGTGGTTAAACCGCCCTACCAGGACCAGAGGGAAGTCGCCGAAGCTGCAGCAGTCCTGGGATGGCCCCTACCGGATAATGAAGCGAATTAACGACGTAGTCTTCCGCATCCGGCGACAGCCAAGAGGGAAGATGCTGGTTAATTCACCTGGACCGTCTGGCGGCATACCATGGGGATTTAAGTCCATGTGCCAGACCCACCAGTCATAATAATTTGGGGGACTGAATGAAACTTATACCACACGTTCCTGGGGTCATGTGGAGCAAAAACGTCCGGGGGGCATCATGAGGAGGTAGCTTTCAAACATGGCGTCCGTTCGAAAATGCGGACGACTGAGAATCTATGAGTTCAAAAATCTCGGGACTGGGTTCATAAATATTGAATTTTGTTTTTTCAAGATGTAGGTTATTTTTTTAGCTACATTTTTGTTTTACATGTGAATGGCCAAAAAACCAGTATTTATTGTTCAAAACTCTTAAAAGCTGAAAGATAGCTTTTTTGACATTTACGTTTTTAGATTTATTACTCTAACCGTTGGGTATATCAGAAAAGTGCCTGAAATAAAAGTTGTAGAGAATCATCTCACCTTTAAAACGCAAAAATGAAATCGAAGATGGGATCAATAGAATAGGTTTGGAGGCAACACATGTTCTGTGGATTTTAAAATTTTTTATTCGACCGTACTATAATTGGCTTATTACATCTGAAATAATGGTCTCATAATTAGATTCATTTCGATACAGACTTTCATTATAACATAGGTGGAACACAGAAAGACATCGAAACCTTGAGATCAGCATATGAAACTGAGTAATAAACAGCCTGCATTTAAAATAAAATAAATTTTGTTCGTTTTAATTATTCGTGAAAAAATAGTTTTATGCTACGCGCTAGGCTCCTCCCACGAACTCTAACGTCACCCGCCTTCCAAGGAGGGACCGTTAGAGAACTAGGGGTTTAGGGTTTTATCGCAGAAGAGATTCAATGTGGCACATAATAGGCATCGCGCTTTTCAGTATGTTGCTCCAAAACTAACATAACGTTGCTAACCTAACAAAACCTGTCACTGACCTAGAATTTACCAATCATTATTTAACTAAATGCAGAAGCTTTTTACACTTCCACACCTTTCATAAAACATCGTTAAATCTGTCAAGGAAGCCATGGTACATTAGGTGAGTGCGCATGCTCGGAAGCGAGGGGAAGGACCCAGCGGGCTATTCAAGTCTAATACCAAATTCAGAATGCCATCCTAAATTAATATCACTGTTCATAACCTAACTGCCACTGAACTAGAATTTCGGGAGAATTCAGAATGCCCTACTAAATTAATAAAGTATTTAACTATGGTACAATTGTAATTTTCGTAATTCTCGTAACTGAACAAGTACACAGCCGTGATAGGAGATATAGGGGAAGCAAGCAGTAGCGTGCGCATTGGCTCGGAAGCGAGGGTCAGCAGGGGAAACGAGCGGGCGGGCGAGAGCGGGTGGAACTTCACCGGCGGGCAGCATATATATATCTTTCGCCAATTTTTGTAATATACTCGTGCTCGTTTCATAAGCATACTCGTATCCTAATGTACTACGATAACTCGAAATTTTTATTCATGAAAATCACTGTAGCGGCAATTCCCCTTTAAATAGCCTACTCCCGAAAATTTCGTTATGTGCACAAAATACGAAAACAAGGATGTCAAAACGCAATCCACCGAGTGTGCTTAAGAAGTGTCCTTGCATCCTGTCCCGGACACGGAGAGACTGAACTATTGACAGAAGAGTCTCTTTCGGTACCAAAAATGTCTGAAATGTTAAAAGAGGTATTTAATTAAACTACATTTTCTAAGGGAACGATGAATTTGTACACCACACACCACAACAAGAAACCATTGGTTACAAAGAAACACAATTACAAACCGAAATAGTAGACAGATTGCTGTGAACTGTTTTCTTTTTCTTTCTTTCTTTCTTTCTTTCTTTCTTTCTTTCTTTCTTTCTTCCGGACGGGAATGAATAGGACTCTGGTCATAGGTGAGATCACGCGTGCACCGCGTTATTTAAATTTACGAAAGAGGGAATTGTTATATATTCCTGTCATTAAGTACAAAATGTTAGAATGTTCATCTTTAAATCAAATTTGTAAATAGTATAATTCTCTATCACTTCAAAATGCTTTTCTGGATTTTGACTGATCATTTAATCAGTACATATAGTCCAGTCAATGAATGCTCAAAAAGAGGTGTAGAGGGAAATGGAAGGAGCACAATTTTTTACTTTGGAACTTTGTTTGGACTAGTTAGGAGGTGAACATACTAAAAGTCCCCACTCCTAGGAGGTGAGCGGGGGGCAGGGGGGCCCTTAGAAGGTCCCTTTTTTCGGTTTTTAGCTTATATCTCAGAAACTAAGGGTCCTAGCGATACGATCTTTCTATACAAAATTAAAGATGATAACATGCTCCACTAGGTTCATTTTTTCATTTTTTCGCTCTCTCGCCTAGTTTCCGAGATATCTGCGCTCAAAATTAGCTAATTTTCAAAAAAATAAAATTGCCTCGCGTTTTTTTCCTTATTTCGTTAGCTAACTCTTTGGCCCTTCGTCCTACGAAAAAGTAATACGGCAGGAAGTTGTAGAGCATTAAATTTCCTTCCAGAATATGTGATAGTTTACTTTTTATCTTCAACCGTTCAAAAGTAAGAGCAATTTTAGCTTTATGTGTAAATTCCGGAATTTTGCAGAAAAACTTAACTTTCGTATTTTCCATTATTTCACTGCTCTAACTCTGTATAAAAGTCAATATTACGTATTTATATGTATAAATAGTATGTACTATACATATAAGTTGTACATAAATGAATCAATATATATATATATATGTATTTTGTAATATATTTTCAAGAAATATATATGCTTATGTATAGTCCATTCAGTGATTGAATGAATAGATGGAAATAAAGGAACACGGTTTTTGACTTTGGGACTTTGTTTGGACTAGTTAAAAGTTAAACATACTTGAAGTCCCCACTCCTAGGAGGTGAACGGGGGGCAGGGGGTTCCGTAGAAGGTCCCTTTTTCGGTTTTTCGCTTATAGCTATGGATCCTAGCGTTATTACCACTCTATACAAAATTAAACCTGATAAAATGTTCCATCAAGACTGATTCCTTTCACTTTTTCGGTATCTCGCACAGTTTATTTTAATCTTGTAGCCTATGTGATCGGAAATTAATTTTCAAGAATAACAACTTTTTTTTTGTAGAGTTTGAAAATAAGTATCAAACTGTCTCGGAAAGATCGAGCACTCCCTCTTTCGACTGTTAGCTCGTCAATCAAGATCAACGACGAAAGGGTGTCTGTGGATCTTTTTTTGCTATTCCAGCGCAAATCCATAAGTAAGAAAATGGACGAAGATTTGAAAATTTATTTGCAATATGAATTAGCCCTTTTCCCTTTGGCCTTCT
Source organism: Ectobius pallidus (assembly GCA_964059195.1). NCBI lineage: Eukaryota > Metazoa > Arthropoda > Insecta > Blattodea > Ectobiidae > Ectobius > Ectobius pallidus. The sequence continues at coordinate 44,994,217 of CAXKWD010000008.1, forward strand.
TCAATGAGAGTGGGATGAGGAAATCGACGAATTTAGTTCTGTAGAAAGAGCTCAATCTAACTATCAAAGATGTACGTGTGACACACTTTGACATTGTTATAGACGGAGGACTTCTCCTGCACAAAGTTATTTGGCTAAGAGTTTCCACGACATCTGCCATTTGTTATGGATACGTCAATTTTATGAACAGTCACTATCGTGGAAGGAGTTGCACTGTAGTGTTTGATGGGTACACGAGCTCATCCTCAAGTACAAAGGTCGCTGAGCAGCAAAGGCGGTACCGTCTCAGCAAGTCAGCCGACATACATTTCAATCAGTAGACAGTCATAACTGCGAAGCAGGAAGACTTCCTGTCAAATTTCTACAACAAAAGTCTGCTGATTAACATGCAGAAAGTCACACTACAGGCACATGGAGTCAGAACCCTGCAAGCACGGAATGATGTGGATGTCCTCATTGTAGATATGGCTATGGAGTTGTCACATACCACTGCTGTTGCAGTTATTGGTGAGGATGTCGACCTAATAGTCCTGTTGAAGGCCAAATCACCTAGTGACCAGAACATAATTTCCATCAAGCCTGGGCGTGGAAACATAAAACCTACATTGTTTTCTACCCAGAAGCTTCAGACCCAGGGGCTGCGAGACATACTATTTCTACATGCCTTCACTGGGTGTGATACCACCTCAGCAGCCCTTCAGCAGCAGAGTAAGCTGGGATTAATCAATATGTATTTGGAGTCTCCAGATATCCAGGGAACTGCTGCAGTTTTCTCAGACCCTTCCTCAACCAAGGATGATGTAGAGGAAGCTGGGAAAAAGTGTATTTTGAGGTGGTACGGGGACCCACCTAAAAAGAAATCTCTAATCGCTTACCGTTACCAATCCTATGTAAAATCGGTAGCCAATATCAAACCGGACATCTCGTGCCTCCCACCAACTGAGGGGGCAGCGAAACAACATTCTGAGGACATATCACAAAGTAGAGATGTGATTGAAACATTAGCTGCCTCCTCAGATGTATGGGTGGGAGTTAACCAACAATTTCTAACCCCGGTGCACAGTAAGCACCAGGCTGCACCGGATTAAATATTAATTTTTTTTGGTCTGTGCACAAAGGATTCTTCCACCACCAAATGCGGATGCGGAAAGGCATCTCTCAAGTGTTCCCCTGCGTGCCAAAGCTGCCAGGGGAACTGTCTTAATGGGGTCCCCTCTTGGACAATGAGGATGAAGAACTTGACACTGATCCTCTGCCAGTTATCCTAGAAGATGTATCCCCTTTCTCAATGGATGAAGAAGAAAACGAAGCAGAACAATACCCAGGACCAAGTCACCATGACGAGGAAGGACCCTCCGGCTCCAAGAGAGTCAGGAATTTATAATTATTATTGCTGTTCAATTGTACTACAAGGTGTAAATATATTATTAAAGTAAATATAAGACAGTTTCAAGAAACATTTACGAGTTAATGTGTTAATAAAAAAAGATATTTACAAATTGTTGTTGATTCTGGAATCATCCTACCCCAATGCCTTTGCGGAGCGAATGTATAGTTAATATGGGCCTATATATTATATTAACTGTACATTATATATTATATACATTGAATAAAAGTATTATTGCCTATGTAAAGGGTAATTATGGCCCTTAAATAACAATAAAGATTCGTCGACCCTCAATAAATTGTCAATTTTGAGTATTATCAAAAATTTCCATCATATATTATAGTAATTGTATTTCTGTAGGGGTACATGTTGGAGCTCCCAAAGTGGTTCCACTAGGTTCGGGGTTCGAAATTAGTTTTAAACGAGGATATATATATATATATATATATATTGATAAAATTTTAAATATATATTGGAAATATATATTGGATTTTATGTAGAGTTTCAGCAGTGGAAGAACGGAAAATACGAAAGTTAAGTTTTTCTGCAAAATCCCGGAATTTACACATAAAGTTAAAACAACTCTACCTTTTGAACGGTTGAAGATAAAATGTAAACTAACATATATTCGTGAAGGCAATTTAATGCTCTAAGACTTCTTTCCTTATGCATTTTTTGTAGGACGAAGGGCCGAAGAATTAGCTAACGAAATAAGGCGAAAAACGCGAGGAAATTTTATTTTTTTCAAAATTAGCTAATTTTGAGCACAGATATCTCAGAAACTAGGAGAAGATAGCGAAAAAATGAATTAAATCAATCTTGTGGAGCACTTTGTGTAATTTAATTTTGTATTGAAGGGTCTTATCGCTAGGACCCATAGTTTCCGATATATAAGCGAAAAACCTTAAAAAGGGACCTTCTAAGGGCCCTCTGCCCCCCGCTCACCTCCTAGGAGTGGGGACTTTTAGTATGTTTACCTCCTTACTAGTCCAAACAAAGTCCCAAAGTAAAAAATTGTGTTCCTCTACAACTTTTCATTGACTGGACTAATAGGATTTCTACATTCCATACGATTTGGCTTAGTTTTTAGTTTGTCTTGTTAAATTAATTGTATTTATTACAAATCATTCATATATCTTCTTCTTTAACCATCACACATTCATTTATTGTATTGTATTTTTATATTGTACAACACTTATTAGCAAAACTAAGCCAACTGTAATTGGGATTTATTCCTGTACTTAAAAAATAAATAAATAAATAAATAATATACACATTCGTTTGGTGATGAAAATATGTGATGGGATAAAATATCTCTGACAGTGAATCCTCCCCGAAAACGAGAAATTGGGAAAATTATAATATTGCCTGCTTTTGTCACTTACCTTGGTCTTCTCGCGAGATCTGCTCCTGAGGAACCCTGGCATTTTTATACCGCCAATGGGGATTTTCTTTTTACTGCTCTCCTTCTCGGATTCTTCAAGAGCTTTCCGCATCTTCTCCACCTCACCTTCACATTCCCGCCTTATTGGCTTGATCACAGTCTCTTGGGCTTTCTCGACAGTCTCTTCCTCTGCCGTTCTAATATTTTCCTCGTTTAGCATTTTCTCCCTTTCCTCGTCTTCTATTTCCTTCTTATCTTCACTCTTCTCCTCTACAATGTTGGTCTCTGTCGTGCTCATGTCACCTGCAATAATAAACAAGACACAATATTAATATTCTGTTCATGCTCTCTTCTCATTCTGTTTTACTGGTTACTCCAGTGAAATTAACTGCACAATGGTTGGCTTACTGAAGATTGAACTTACGGATACGATACCCGATAACTCCCGATTTTTTCTGAAATCACTAATTAGCCTCGAAAGTGAACCGAGTTTCACATCAGAAACGGTATTTAAGAAACTCTGCTTCGTATGAGCTGTGAACTGTGAAAGTATAGTCTCCCGCCTCGTTTTGGCTATGCCAAGAAACAGTCACCTGTATTACAAACAGTGAGCTATGTGTCCGTGGTGTCATGTCATCTAGTGGCAGTGAGCTAGAACAATGAACAGTCTCGACTCTGCTCACAGAGGCCGTGCGTTTGTTCATATCTCCCGTGCATTTCCCTCTTTGTCTCTCATAGTCTTCTCGTTTATTCTCGGCCCGCTTCACCTGATCTCGGCTCAGTGCTGGAGGATTGTGGTCCGGACTCGATAACATGGCGTCGACTAGTGTTTACGTGGTAACGAACTGTTATGGAATCGGCATATACCAGTAATAACCAGTGATGGGAAGTAATTGAGTAAAAGTAATCGGATTACAGTAACGATTCCTTTTTTGGTCCCATTTACTTGTAATCGTTACTTTTTAAAAAATGTAATTTTTACTCGTAATTTACTTCTGAAAATAAAATTGTAATCGTTACATTTGAGTAATCGTTACATTTTAGTAATCGAAAAGTATCGAATTGAGAATTTAGCAATGTTGCTTTCTTCTACTCGCTGGCAGTCGCTGCAGCGGTGGTGAATTTAGCGTTCTTTTTAAAGCGAACGTAAAGCGCTTTACAGCTGTTCCAGCATCGCTGTATGGTCGCTGCAGCAGTGGTGAAGCAATGTCAGATCTGGCTTAAAGCTATGGTTTGTCTACAGCGTTCATCGCCGTGAATTTGCCTCAGAAGCAACTGCTGGCGATCACCGCCGACCCCGGCGGTCAACGCCGGCGTTCATCGTCGTAGACAAACCGGGTGCATTGATTTATAGTACATGGAGAGCAACAGGCAGCGATGACCGCCGGCGGTGATCGCTGGCGATGAACGCCGTAGACAAACCATAGCTTTACGGGATTTGCTGCATGGACTATCAGCCGTTATTTTTTACATTTTAGTTTGCTGCAGCGAAACTGTAGCGATTTAAGCAGCGACGCGACATTCGACATGGCAAGTCAGCATTTCTGCGGAAAAACGTGGCAACGCGACATCAGCTGAGATGAGCGGAAGTCGAATGTATTTTTTTTTTCAATGGCGACCACAGCCAGAGCAATGTACGGGGAGCGATACTATATTTATTTAGATTTCTGTATGGTTTCCATTTATTTCAAGACGTAGGCCTAATCAAGAAATGAAAATTGCTGTTCTCAGCCTATAAAATTTATTGATATCCCTTTGTTTGAAAAGAAGGTTATGTGTTCCACAGCATAACACTAAGCTCAAACTAACCTCAACTTCAAAGTTAATTGCAGGGCATTCAGTGGCGGACGCAGAATTTTTTCGGGGGGGGGGGGGGATTTGATTAGGTATAAAGAATACTAAAAAAGAAAAACTTACGTATAGAATTAGTTTATAAAACTGACCACTCAGGGTACCTTTTTCAAATTTCGGGGATGTATCCCCCCTGCGTCCGCCACTGCGAGCATAGGCGTAACCAGGGCGACCATATGGGGGGAGGGTTATAACATCCTGGGGGTAGAGGGGTTCGGGGGTCTTCCCCCGAAAAATTTAAAAATTAAGATGCACAATAACGAGTTTTAAGCTTCCCACGCATTATACTCGTATTAAGTAATTTTTAAGCAGACTTAAAAAAATTGTACAATTTTCCTTTTTTTAATCAAACCCCCAAAAAACCCCCTCGTTACGCCTCTGACTGCGAGCATTAGAGGCTCTGCTGAAAATACTGCTTCTGGCAATGAAAATTCACGTATGCTGTATGAGGACCAGTGATTTACAACAAGGTGGTATTCACATATAATTCTGATAGTAGGATTCTGGATCCCGGTATTCGTCTTTTTCTAATTTTAATGAAATCTAATCTATTGTGATACTGCAATATTACGACGCGTGTTGTGGGGGTTTCACTATTGTAAATGCCACTTTATGGATTTTGCTACATGAACTGTCATGGCCTTCCTTTTAACCCCAGTGAAGCAGAAGCGATTTACAGATTCGGTTTGAAAAGGAACGCACGGAAAGCATCATGCGCAGACAGAACGGTGTTCGGTATGCAAAAACATCAGACGTTTTAAAAATGGCATTGGAATAACTATGTATATTTTCATTATTTGATGTTTAAAGATTATGCATAATATTGTAAGCCGTGGGAAAATAAATAAATATCTATTTCTACCCATTTATAACTTTTTTCAGTTAAATGTTTCAGTAAGAACATTTCTTAATTAAGTATATTTTGAAACTTGCTTCTCACTCTCGCTTGCTATATCTTCATCATTTTACTGTTTTGCAACTAATATCCAAATTAGAGGTAATATTAACAAAAGTTACTCAATGTGTCTGGAAATATTGGTGTTGATATGTTTTTTTGTTTTGTTTGTTTGTTCATTAATAATTTGAGATTTGGTAACGTCCCAAGCTGCTTTACCACTGAATGGCCCGATAGTTTATGGCCTTGTGCACCCCCCAAAAGAAAAAAAAAAAGATAGGTGCTGCCATTTTATAAAGTAATTGGAATTTTACTTATTACTTTTTTGTGCCCTCCAAAATGAAGGAATTTTTAGGTACCGGTACTGCCATTTTGTAAAGTAATTGTAATTGTAATTGTAATTTCACTGATTACTTTTTCAAAAAGTAATTTGTAATTGTAATTAAGTAAAATGTTTCTCAAGTAATTGTAATTCAGCCCAATTACTATTTTTTTGTAATTTTCCCATCACTGGTAATAACCAATGTGGGATTGGTGCAAACATTTAATAGACATAACCGCATTAGTTGATATACAACACAGTACGTAATTGGATGTGCGCCTCATCTCGTTGTCAAGTGTGATGTACCGATGCAATGGATTGGTTACTCTATGTCATGTGATGAATTGTGTTGGACGCGCGGTCCTCAGCGTGGGTAAGCGATTGTCTTGACTTCATGGTGTGCACTACAACTTATCAGAGGTCCAGCTTCAAAATCCGTTGTAAATGGTAAAACCTTTTCTTTCGCTTCTGAAACACAGGTAAGCGTTCTCCTTTTGATTCTTAGCATGGAATAAAAGTTAATTTACGATTTTTATCCCAGTAATTAATCTGTTTTCTTGATATTAAGCGTGTAGCTTATTCAGGCGTCAGGACGCCATGAATCTTGATTTGTAGTTTAAGTCCTTTTTGTCTTTTGAGTATAAACTAACTGCCCCCTTTTCAGTAATAGTAATTTGAAGTAATCAGACATGTTTTTATAGTACTTTCTTTCTTCGTTACCTTTATTTAAGATAGCTGTGATTTCTTTTGGCTTCTCATGAAATAGTGCTACGTCATGGCGGGAATAATGTTAAATCACCTTTTCAATCCAGGGATGGGAATTGAAAAGCGTCTTTCGGTGTAACTTAACAAAATTTTGTATGCCATCCAAGTGATATTAATATAGGGTAATTTATTTACGATTTAAAACAAAAGGGTTGTGTATTTTAATAGGATATATATATAATTTTAACTTTATGGTTTGGGTAATGAACTTAGTATTTTTTTCTATTCCATCTCAAGATGAATTAAAGTTGTGTGTTTTTGTTAATAATAAAATAATTTGTTTAGCTTCTTCCACTCTTTGCAATATATATTTATTAAACATGCAAATTCATTCATTATGGATTCGCATGTTCTAATTGGCTGTACCACCCAGTGGGGCTGTCCTTATATATTCCTCTGGTGTGGGATCGTTAGTTTTAAGTCCCCTTTTGGGTGGGATGATCTGGTGCGTTTCCTGCTGACTGCATTTGGAGAGAGGAGAGACTCTTCGCTGCCAGTCTACTGATGTCCTACAGAAGGCCTACGCTTCCCGTCTACATAAGGCCGTCAGAAGCTGAGGGATAATTCCAGCTTAACTTGGTTTGTATTAGTCAGGGCAGCCACCATTTTGATAATCTGGTGAGTTGTAATTAATCCCGGGAGGTGGGTCAAAAGGCAACTGATCACTAAATGATAAAGAAGTAGCAACTTTGGTAAGAAACATCAGTGACGACCATTGGAGGCGTCATATTAACCACATGTTCCAAATCCTACCATCCATGAACGAAGTTATCAGACGGAGGTAAATAACACAGCGGTTGCATGACAAGCCCTGTCACTTGATGTGATGTAGCCTAACGAATTTCCATCAAAAACATCACCAATAATTAATTAATGATCGTAATGATGATGGTGAGGATGATGATAATATTAATAATAAAATCAGGTAAACTGATGTAAAAAAGTGCCAGTATGTTTTTGTTTAATCAGTTATGACTGCAATTATGATATGCAGAATATGTTTTTTTTTTTAATTTATTTCCAAGTTAAGCTCCAGATTTATTCATTAAGCAGGGCTTACGGAAGAAGAAAGGTCTACCATCTCGGCCACCTGGATCATTTTTTCAACGGTCTAGTTGGATAAGCGCATGTAAAACAATAGTGTTTTTTTATCATAGCTACCTGTATTTTAATTTCCAAGGCCTTATAAGATCACAGTAAAACAATAGGCTATGTTGTCAAGATAACTGATTTTCATTTTTTTTATAAATTCTTTCGAATACGTATATTGCCATAAAATAGGCACTAAATTGAGCATTACTCCGAAACAGATCAACCGATTTTATCCATTATGAATAGACGTCTTCCCACGGACATTGTAAATGTGTATACCAAGTTTCATAAAAATCCGGTAAAGCGTATTTGAGTTACCGCGTCTTTAAAATATACACTAAATTGGGTTTTACTCCGGTACCGGTCAACAGATTAGGTTCAAATTCAATAGGGCACTTCTCATGGACGTCATAAATGGGTATACCAAGTTTCATGGAAATCCGTTACAGCGTATTTGAGTGATGGCGCCTTTCTATGAGAAAGGCGCCATAATCTATTAAAACAGGCACTAAATTGGGCATTGCTCCGGTACCGGTGTACCGATTTGGTTCAATATCAATAGGGTTCTTCCCATCGACATTATGAATGTTTATACCAAGTTTCATGGAAATCCGAAAAAGCGTACTTGAGTTATGGTGCGTACAGACGCACGGACAGACGGACGGACAGACAGACAGACAGACGGGCAGACATTTTTTCGTCCCCCACACAATCTCATAAAGTACCATACTGGCAATTAATAATAATAATTATGATGATGATGATAACAACAACATATAGTTGGAATGAAAGGAATCGCGATATCACGACACAAAGAGTTAACGGAACAGAAAGTTTGTGCTAAACGCCCAATCCAAATATTCAGCTTACGTGAAGCTACATCGCGCGCTATTCACCTGGGATAGAAACTAAGAATCCCTAGGCCTATGGATTTATTGTTCGGGGGACTTTTGAATGATGATAAAAAATAATTTCACACTTTTCTCTGCAATTTTGTCGATGGAAGTTTTTATGTAGAGTTATACAGGGTTCGGCAGAGAAACCTGACGGTTTTTAAATTGAACTTACGACAAAACTGTATCGTTTGCGTAATTATTTTATTTTAGAATTACAATACATCTCAAAGTATTTTACCTACGTCAATTACTTTTTGAAAATCATGTTTCTACTTCAATCCACATAGCTAAATAAGCCCATTACATCAAAATTATTACTATGGTTTCGTGAAAAGTTGGAAACAGCCGAAACTGCATAGTGTCGTAAATCGTTGTCGCCAGTACATCTCGCGCTTGCGCATTCAAGTAAAAAACGAAAAATATGTTAAAATTTTCGTTTAAAGAAAAAATTCTGTCCACCGCTGTGGCGTTGGGGACGCGTTCGCTCCTCTGACGCAGCGGGTCCTGGTTTGATTCCTGGTCAAACAAGTTACCTAGGTGGGTTTTTTCTGGGGGTTTTTCCTCACCTGTGAGAAAAATGTCGGGTGACTTTAGGCCCCTGCTGTCCCCAGATATCTGGTCGTCATTATCATCTTCATCCCATCCTCGCCTTGTTTGGAGTGAGTATATGTGTGCATGGTGTGTCTCGTCCTATGTGTTCATGTTAGTAGTATGGTTTTGTCACCTACGTCACAGGTGGAATGTGGAATGAGAGGGGAAACGGGTCACGTGACAGGTGGCGCTGGAGGGGAGGGTGGAATGATGACGTCACAAGTGGGCGTGGCCTATGACGTCACAAGTGGGCGTGGCTATGACGTCAGTGGCGGATTGTATGACGTCACAAGTGGGCGTGGCAATAACCACGTGATTCAAAATGGCGTCGGTTCCGGTTCCTATTGCAAATGGCGGCGGTTCCGGTTCCGGGGTGTACGAAGCGCGAAATTTAAAATTTGAAAATTAATAATATAAATGGCGTCCGTTCCGGTTCCTATTTCAAATGGCGTACGAAGCGCGAAATTTAAAATTTGGGAATTTATAATATAATTGGTTACGTTTCCGGCGCGAAATTCAAAATTTGGTAATTCATAATGAAAATGGCTACGTTTCCGGTTCCTATTTCAGGTGGGCGGATGGCGGTTGATTTGAAAATTGCAAAAGGTGGAAATTGAATATTACAATTGCAAATAACGGATGGTGGGAAATTTGAAATTTGTATATTGGTATTGTTTTACAAGATGGCGACATTGCTTACGTCATTGCAGGATTGGAAGGATTAGATCACGTGACATGTGGAATGTTTATGACGTCATTGGAGGATTACGAATTGATGACGTCATTGCAGGATTGGAAGGATTAGATCACGTGACAGGTGGAATGCTTTTATGACGTCACAAGTGGAATGACTACGTCATCATTCAACATGGCGGCATCGCTTACGTCACAAGTGGAATAAGAGGGGAAGGTGGAATGTTTTTATGACGTCACAAGTGGAATGAGAGGGGAAGGTGGAATGCTTTTATGACGTCACAAGTGGAATGTTTTATGACGTCATCGCTTACGTCAGAGGAGGATTGGGTCGCTTACGTCAGAGGAGGATTGAGAGGTGGAATGATTTATGACGTCACAGCAGATTTCAACCTTATGTCTTTTTTGCAGGAAGCATATAGATCACGAAGCGTAAATACGTCATATTCCTACACATAGGTTTTCTGTAAGATGACTATTTCAGTAAAAAATATCCCTAAGGTCTACTCAGCCTCTGGCTTAGCGGGTGAGTGTAAAAAACATAGCCCATGTCTTGTGTATTACATATTCAATTATTATTATTAGTCAACTTTATTTTTATTGCGATATATTGTAATAATCCAACGCTGAATGGTAGTGAGCTCGATCCCCGGTCAGTAATGAGCTTCAAACCTCTAGTATAATGATGGAATAATATTATGCTAATAATTACAGGTTTTTATAAGACCGATACACTATGTGTTATACCAACGCAGAACAATGGTTGGATTGCATTGTACGTGCAGTGATTTTGCTTAGGTAACAGTTTTATCAGCTTGCTCGCCATGCATGTTATCTGCAACACTCATATAACGCTATACAACAAGATGCTTCTCTTATCGCTCGCTAACTTACAACTTCATTCATTACGAATTATCTCTTTAAATGTCTAGCGTAACACTGCAATACCTTTAAATTTTAAAAAATGATGTATGACTATTTTGATATTCATCACCATTCTATTGCGATATATTAAAAACTTATATTGTAATATTCCATCGCTGAGTGGTTCTGAGTTCGATTCAAAGTCAGTAAAGGCATATTCAGCTTTTTTCACAAGCAGGAAACGTGAAATATCAAATAACTGCTGATAAGCTTTAGCGTATATTTCTCCCAGTGTTTCATCTCTGATGGAACCTTATATTATTTTTAATGTAGTTTCATACAGAGTATGTCAGCATTTATTGCATGAAATTAATATTCTATTTCCGCACCAGAATTAAATATCGGATATCTGATAATTTCACCAGAAATGAATATTTTTCGCATACGTCATCCATTTAATGTGGGAATTCGCGAAATGAATTGTTCACAAAGATGAAAAGCGAAATATCTAATTACTGATGATTTAAGCTTTAACGTATATTTACCAAGTCGTGAGGCTAGTCAGCATTTTTTTTTTTTTTAACTCCAATCATGTCATTGGTGTAAAATATATTTGTCCTGTTGCGAGCCTATTTCAAAACGATACTATATAAACCAATGACGTCATGCTTCAGGCTCACTTCTTATTCAACCGTCAGCAGCTGCAGATCAACAATGGAGAGCTCGTCTACCGTATTTTTCCAGTGCACCGAGTGTGAGGCAAAATTTAGGCACAATTACAATCTGAATAGGCATATTAATCAGAAACATAAAAAATCCGAATACAAGTGCGAAACGTGTGGTGTATCTTTTACACGAAGTGACGTTTTAAAAAGACACGTCAGTAGTATCCACATCAACACCAACATCGTCGTGTGTGACATTTGCAAGGCAACATTCAAGGCGAATAGATATTTGGTTGACCATATGCAGAACGTTCACCATCCATCCAGGAAGGTGGAATCTAGGCATATCGGGATCTACACCAACACTGGTCGCTTCCATCTACCAGCCCATAGCGGGGATGGAGTAGCCCACCCACCGATGGTTGTAGAGGAAGCCAGGCACTCATCTCAGCATTTACAGGTATGTTATTATTATTATTATTATTATGCATATCAAACTTATTTTTTTAACACAGCCCAAGACATAAAACGTAATATTATTTTTTATATTAGTATAGAACTGATAAAACCATGGCATCAAACTTATTTCTTTTATGATAAAACTTAGTATTATTTTTTTTTATATTAGTACAGAGTGGATAAAATCAAGACATTAAACTCATAAATCTTAATATTTTATATTTCTTTGTTATATATATACGTTTATAGGTATGTTATTATTATTATGATTATTGTGCAAACCATCAAACTTATTTTTTATCACAGTACAAGACATAAAACGTAATATTATTTTTTATATTAGTACAGAACTGATAAAACTATGACGTTAAACTTTATTTCTTTTATCATCAATCTTAATATTTTATTTTTCTATTGTTACAGAATGCCAGACCAATGAGTGTGGATACCATGCGGACATCATCCGTCCAGCCAAGCACCATCCATCCTAGGCATTCAGATGATCATTTGCAGGTATGTTATTATTATTATTATTGTGCATATCAAACTTATTTTTTTAACACAGCCCAAGACATAAAACTTAGTATTATTTTTTTATATTAGTACAGAGTGGATAAAATCAAGACATTAAACTCATAAATCTTAATATTTTATATTTCTTTGTTATATATATACGTTTATAGGTATGTTATTATTATTATGATTAATGTGCAAACCATCAAACTTATTTTTTATCACAGTACAAGACATAAAACGTAATATTATTTTTTATATTAGTACAGAACTGATAAAACTATGACGTTAAACTTTATTTCTTTTACCATAAATCTTACTATTTTATTATTATTATGCAAGACAACAAACTTATTTCTTTTATCATCAATCTTAATATTTTATTTTTCTATTGTTACAGAATGCCAGACCAATGAGTGTGGATACCATGCGGACATCATCCGTCCAGCCAAGCACCATCCATCCTAGGCATTCAGATGATCATTTGCAGGTATGTTATTATTATTATTATTATGCATATCAAACTTATTTTTTTAACACAGCCCAAGACATAAAACTTAGTATTATTTTTTATATTAGTATAGAACTGATAAAACCATGACATCAAACTTATTTCTTTTATCATAGAACTTAATATTTTATTTTTCTATTGTTGCAGAATATAAGTCCAATGAGTGTGGATACCATGCGGACATCAGCCGTCCAACCAACCACCAGCCATCCTATGCATTCAGGTCAACATTTACAGGTGTGTTATTATTATGATTATTGTACAAGCCATCAATCTTATTTCTTTTATGATGAAACTTAATATTATTTTTTATATTAGTAGGCTACAGATCAGATAAAAACCAACATTAAACTCATAAATCTTAATATTTTATTTTTTATTGGTCATACCATCAAACTTATTTCTTTTATCATAGAACTTAATATGCTTTTTTATATTAGTACAAAGTGGATAAAATCAAGACATTAAACTCATAAATCTTAATATTTTATATTTCTGTTGTTATATATACGTTTATAGGTATGTTATTATTATGATTATTGTGCAAGCCATCAATCTTATTTCTTTTATGATAAAACTTAATATTATTTTCTATATTAGTACAGAACTGATAAAAACAAGACATAAAACGTAATATTATTTTCTATATTAGTACAGAACTGATAAAAACAAGACATAAAACTTTATTTCTTTTATCATAAAACTCATTTTTATTTTTCTATTGTTACAGAATTCAGAAACCAACCGCCAGTCGCGACCTAGTGTCATCATGCATACGCGTGATATTCCACAGGTATGTACAGTGAAATGTCTTAGTCTTTTATTATACCATTCGCTTATAAAAAGTCTCGATTGCTAATGTCGATGTTTTTTCGTTATTACAGATTCAAGGTGGAATGGATCGTGGCGCTGTGACCATCTCACCATCAGCAGAAACATGTGAGTTTTTACCTGTTGAAACAGCGTTCAGGTCACGACTGGCAACATATGCAGCATTAAATTTCCCAGCCGGCGATATGGAGTCTATTCTATCGTCGTGCCAGTATAAAATTGAAAATCTTCTGTCAGAGTCACTATCAAAATTTGCATCAATTAAATTTAATCTTTTCGTAGAGTGTGAATTTAATCATCTAGAGCTAAATTCTTGTTTGAGAAATTTTAAAACAAAAAATGAATCGCTGCTTAGAACCTCTAATATTCACGAAGTAGTTTCTAGTCACATTTCTAAAATTCAGGCTGAGATGCAAGATAGTGAAATGCGAGGGTCTGGGTGGTTTTACAATAAAATCCACAAAATTGAAATTCGTGTGAATGAGTACATGCCATTTGCAGGACGTAGTCATATGATCCTCCCTGATAAATTCCAGCATCTGAAGTCATTAATTAATATTCGCAATGATGATGAATTTTGTTTCAAGTATTGTGTATTATCAAAATTTATTGAGTCTGATAAGGAAATGTGGGCCAGTTATCTTACCAGACCAGAGTTGGATAACAAGTACGATTGGAACTGTGTGAAATTCCCCGTTTCGATTCATGATATTGAAAAGTTTTCCAAAAGAAACAATATTTCATTCAATGTTTTCGGCCTCGAGGAAAAGCGAGATGGGAAAAATATTTCTCATTTCCTATTTCCTATCAAAATTGTTGAAAAGGAACTAGCTGATCATAGAGATCTTTTGTTTCTATGTAACGAGGAAAATTCACATTACATCGTCATTTCAGATTTCGATGCTTTTGTAAAACCATTCATAATGTCCAACAAACATAAAATCAGAGTTTGCAAACGGTGTTTTACACATTTCCAAGCGTACGAAGGTAAGTCTGCTGACGTAAGGTTGAGAGAACATTTAACAATATGCAACTCGTTCAGCCCAGTCAGGTGCGAAATTCCTAAAAATCCTGAAGTCGTATTCAACAAGCCCGAATATTCGCAAAAGATCAGATTTGTCATCTATGCGGATTTCGAGTGTTTGCTGGAACCGATATCAGGATGTTTGGGAGATCCGCAGAAAAGCTGGACAACTCCTTATCAGAAGCATAAACCTTTTAGTTATTGTTATTTTATCAAAGATGCTGAGGGCGCATATTCTCAATTGAGACTTTTTAGAGGGGAGGATGCCAGTGGCGAGTTTATGCGCTCACTCGTCGCTGATGCTAAAGAAATTGATAAAATCTTGAACAGTGTAAATAAGCCCATGACCCCTCTGACAGAAGATGAAATTAGGGTATACAATAGCGCTACTATTTGCCATATTTGTGGTGAGGGTAACTTTACCGATGTGAACTATAAAGTAAGGGACCATTGCCATGTTAGTGGTCGGTTCAGAGGAGCCGCCCACAGAAATTGTAATTTGAATTATAGGAACCAGGCATTTGTCCCTATTGTTTTGCATAACATGTCTAACTATGATGCTCATTTCATTGTGACAGAACTTGGATTCGATCAGAATAGAATCAACGTCATATGTAATAGTCAAGAAAAGTATGTCACATTTTCAAAATTTATTCCCTCCTCTTATTTGAAGAGGGGAGGTATGGAGTTAAGATTTATAGACTCGTTTCGGTTCATGGCAAGCAGTCTGGAAAAGCTAGCAAACAATCTACCTAAAGATAAATTTATAGAAACAGCAAAAGTATTTGGTGAAAACGCCGATTTGGTGTGTCGAAAGGGAGTGTTTCCCTACGACTACGTCACCTCAGTTGAAATTTTGAAGGAGAAGAAATTGCCTCCCAAAGATGCATTTTACAATAGACTCGTGAATGAGAACGTCTCTGACCAAGACTACTCTCACGCGAGAAACGTTTGGAATTCTTTCTCGATCAGCTCATTAGGAGAATATTCAGACTTGTATTTGAAATCCGATGTTTTGATTTTGACCGACGTCTTTGAAAACTTTAGACAGATGTGTTTTGAGACGTACGGAATGGATTGTTTGTTCTATTCCACAGTTCCAGGCTTTGCTTACTCAGCTATGTTGAAGTTCACAAAGGTAAAATTACCGCTTTTGACCGATATGGATATGATTCAAATGTTTGAACGCGGGATAAGAGGTGGAATTTGTCAATGTGTAACAAGGCACGCTGTTGCAAACAATAACATGTGTGATGAATATGATGAGTCTACAAAAAAATCTTTTCTTTATTATGTCGATGCCAATAACCTATATGGTTATGCCATGTCCCAGGCATTGCCGTCAGGCGAGTTCCGCTGGCTCGACAAACATGAGATAGCGTCCTTTGACATCATGTCCATACCGGTCAATTCTAAATTAGGATATGTGCTTGAGGTAGACATTGAATATCCAGACCATCTTCACGATGCTCATTCTGATCTCCCTTTCTGTGCAGAGATGAAATTTCCTTCAGGCAGCAAAACAAAAAATTATTAACCACTTTGGAGTCAAAAGAAAAATATGTCATTCATCACACGGTACTTAGGCAAGCCGTGCAACACGGACTGAGGTTAACCAAGATCCATAGAGTTATCGAATTTCAACAAAGCTGCTGGTTGAAACCCTACATTGACTCTAACACGGCCAAGCGTAGGGTTGCAGCCAACAACTTTGAGAAAGACTTTTTTAAATTGATGAATAACGCCGTTTTTGGCAAGACTATGGAAAATGTAAGGAGACGTATCAATTTTCGGCTTGTATCAAGTGAGAAGGAAATTCGAAAGCTGGTAGCCAAAAGTAACTTTATGGATAGGACAATTTATAACGAAAACTTGGTTGGTGTCCATCTAGCAAAAACTAGATTAGTGTTTGATAAGGCCATCTATGTTGGCATGTCTATTTTGGAAATTTCAAAAACTAGGATGTATGAGTTCCATTATGATACCATGAAAAATTTTTATAAAGAAGGATTGAAATTGTGCTACATGGACACGGACAGCTTCGTCTATAGAATTGAAACGGATAACCTCTTCCGTGATATGATGCATTTCCGAGATGAGCTGGATACCAGTGTCTACCCACCCGAACATCCCTTGTATTCAAACGAAAACAAGGCGGTGGTCGGGAAATTCAAAGACGAAGGAGCTGGTCACTCCATAAAGGCGTTCGTAGGTCTGCGAGCGAAAATGTACGCCATAAAATTTAATGATATGGTCATCAAAAAATTGAAAGGCGTTAAGAAAAACGTCATTGACAAAGATGTCAGCTTTGAAGATTATGTTGGTTGTCTACAGAGCGGACAGTCAACATTCTCGTTAAACAGATCCATCAGATCATACAAACATAACGTATTTTCGATTTCGATGAATAAATTAACTTTATCTGGCAACGACGATAAGCGTCATATTATGGAAAATGGCGTGGACACTCTCGCTCACGGACACTATAGAATCAGGGAGGATGAGGAGTGTGATGATGAGCCTCCTACTAAGAAGTGCAAACTGTAAAAAATGTATATTTGTATGTATGGTTTGTGTATATGGAATGTATATTTGTGTGTGAAACAATACTTGTAATTTTATATGATGTGTGGTGTTGGAGAACAATACTTGTAAATTTATATGATGTACTATTGATTTATGACAACTTTGGGTTCATGTGGGTTATAAATAAAAGAAAAAAGTTATAAAAATGAATCTATCTTTTATTTTCCCTAATCACATACAACATCCTTAATATTAACCCATGAATTTTTTGAGCTAGGGAACCCTAACCACTTTACAAACACCTTCTGTCCTTTGTTCTTTAACACCTTTTCAATTAAATAACAGTCAGGAAACTTAGTTTTCTGGAGTTCTTCAGCATAAAAAGCACCTTCAATACTCCCACCCTCCAAATCCTGAAGCAAATATGTGGTAGGAAATGTCGATTGGATCTTCTGTATCTTGAAAATCTCCGTAGTCCACGATGGTAAGTATCCTTTATTAAATAATTTCCTATGTTTTGAAACTCTTACATAGTCACCTTTAGCAAACTTTGGTTTCGTATAGCATTCCTTGTAGCGATACACTGATTTCAGTAGACTATCATCCTTTACTTGGTTAGGTTTCATTTTAATGGTAGAGTGATACCTATCGTTGTAATGTCTAATGAGTTCTTGCAACATGTCTACCCATCTGTAACTGCCTCTTGCCGAAAATTCTAGATACATGTTAGTTTTCAAAGTTCTGATGAAGCGTTCAGCAATGCACGCCTTAACATTAGAGTATGTAGAATAATGATTGATGCCATATTGTTTCATTAACGCTTTAAAATTAACGTTATAATATTCCTTTCCCATGTCGGTCTGTAAATTTTTAGGTGGAGTATTAACAGATTGAAGTATATCTTGCATGGCTGCGGTAACATCTTTACCGCTTTTACTTTTCAACGGTCTCGCATAAGCAAACTTGGAATATGTGTTTATACAAACCAAAATATACTTGAAACCTCTGTTTTCTCTATGATATGGAATCATTTCAATCAAGTCGCTTTGCCACAAATCGTTTAGTCCTTTCATTATAACATGACGTCTTTGATAATTTATTCTAGCTGGTGCATGAAGTTCGTACGCGATTTCCCGCTTTTTCATGCTATGATTTTTCTCTCCTTCAACTCAGATATGATTTCTTCTATTTCGTTGTGATGAGAATTATTCCCTGCCGCAGACGAGGACACAAGTATACGTAATCTGTCAATGAGCTCATTCGGATCAGGCCAGCATTTATAATCACATTTACGATTCGTATGTACTTCTCCTGTATGGTGCGACGAAGCCTCGTTGGAAGAGTCTAAATCTTGTTCTTCTATTTCAACATCATCTTGTTCTTCTTCTTCTTGTTCTTCTTCTTCCTCTTCCGTATCCTCTTCAGGAAATAGTTGTTTACTCATATGATTGTATTTTTGCGTATCGAATCTACATACTTTTTTACCGATGGGGTAAGCATGGTGACCAGTGTTCGTATACAAGTCAGGAATTCGATCGGAAACGGTTTTCTGTTTGTTATTAGTCATCCTTTCACGACAAATTGAGCACATGGATAGATATAGAGATATCATATACTGTGTAACGTTTGCAAATTTTCTAGATAGTTCAATATACATTTTATCTCGACCACAATGTCCTATTGCTGTATGGGTGGTATCAATAACGTCGTATATTTCGTCAGCAGAAAGGTAACATTTTATATTAGTATCGCCATCGGTTTTTGCAACAAGTTTCCTCATTCCTCCTAATTCTGATACATCAAATCTTTTCAATCTTCTTTTCTGTATAGCTGTCTTATATTTTGCTTTTTTAGCATCATCCACCTCTCGCATGAGTGAAAAGTATTTTTCCTTTGTTAGAACATTAAAATGAGAAGATATTTCACTCTTAGTTCTTAAAAGCTCAACCATGAATCTCTCTCTACATTTGTTTTTAGTTTTGTTACAAATTGGCCAACTCTCATCCATGATAAGAAGAAACGTAGAATGATACTAAATGCAAGTCACCAATTATGTATATTGTTGTTCACAGCATCGCATTGAATGTCCTATTGGTGTATGGGTGGTATCTAGTCAGAACTAGTCTTAACTGGCTTTTTCTAGTTAGATCTAGTCTTAACTGACTTTTTTCTAGTTAGAACTAGTCTTAACTGACTTTTTTCTAGTTAGAACTAGTCTTAACTGACTTTTTCTAGTTAGATCTAGTCTTAACCGACTTTTTTCTAGTTAGAACTAGTCTTAACCGACTTTTTTCTAGTTAGAACTAGTCTTAACTGACTTTTTTCTAGCTAGAACTAGTCTTAACTGACTTTTTTCTAGTTAGAACTAGTCTTAACTGACTTTTGTTTTCTCACCTTCACAGCTTCAAGGATGAAAAGCAACTAACTCTATTTACCATAGATCCATTATTTATTGCTAAAAATCATAGTGTTCGAAAAAGGATATGCCTGAGGTTTTTAGACAGAGGATCGGGATGTTCTTGGTCTTGGTCTTGGTCTTGGTCTTGGTCTTGGTCTTGGTCTTGGTCTTGGTCTTGGTCTTGGTCTTGGTCTTCTAGGAATGGACTTGTATATTTACCATACATCAACTCTCAGGATGTCTAACAAAAAGATTATTTTAATCATATATTACACATATTACTTGATGAATCATGAACGCATTGGTCTTTCAGGAATTACTAGGCCCACATATAATAGACCTAGTGCTGTTGGGAAATAGTATGCTGTGCATGCATTCGTCTTCTTCTCGACATGAGCTATCCATTGGGAGGATCTCCAGAGACATGTTACGCTTCTCAACCTTCATGACTGTAAATGAGATTTTTTACAATGAAGCGAATGTTTTATATAAAAAGTTATAACATGAGAATGATTTAATCAGTATGGCGCCGCGAGTAGAACGAAGCAGACGTCGACACATCACTCATGGGAACAAATTAATAAACACACTGATTGATAAATTGCCTGGGTATCGCTTTTGTGGACCTGGAACTAAATTGGAAAAACGAGTGCAAAGAGGTGGTAAGGGAATCAATCCTCTAGACGAAGCCTGTAAGGAGCACGATATAAGTTACGCACAGAGCTCAGATATAAGCGATCGGCATAAAGCAGACTTGAAATTTTTAAAACAAGCTTCCAATCGTGACAAGGCTGCCGACGCAAGTCTTGGGGAACGTGTTGCAGCTTACACCGTTTCTAAAATTATGAAAGGAAAAGTGAAAATGGAAATGGATACCATTAAAAAACTAAAGGCGGCATATAGAAAGTTACTATCGAATAAAAAGAACAAGAAAAAGAAGAGAGTGTTGAAATCGCCAAAGAAAATTGGTGGTATACTACCTCTGCTACCTATATTCGCAGGTTTATGTGCACTCGGGGCTCTCGGTGGTGCAGGAGCACATATCGCTAAAGCTGTAAATTCTGCAAAGTCCAACAAGAAACAGTTGCTAGAAAACATTCGTCATAACCATATGATGGAGAGCATAGCCTTAGGAAAAAAAGGATCTGGTATTGCGATGAATGGAAAAGGAATGTATCTAAAACCTTATGCGACCGGTAAAGGACTTCGTTTAAAAAAAAAAAAAAAGCTCTAAGTAACTACGACTTGGAACGGTACGCTAACCAATTAGGAAAAAATGGGTCTTAATTTCAACAAATACGTACCCACCACAAAGCAATCTCATAAAAGAAGTCTTGACACCGTTAAGATTAAAAAGGATTATAACCCCACGCAATGTGAAAGGGGCTATACTAGGAGTCTTATCTTCGATATGTTATCACCTATAAGTAAAAAGTATCTCAAGTCTCTAGGGCAGAAAGTGTGTTAATATGGATATCCTTCTCTGAAATCGGGGGACTGAATTGAAATTTCTGCAGGAAACAATATACCAGCAAACACAAAGGCTTATTGCTTAATTCTACACGATCGAAGTGTAGAGTATACTGCATTAACCAACATCGTTACCAATGTCGTGTAACAACATGATTATAATCGACTGTCAAGGATATCAGTCAAAGTGTAAACAATTTATAGCAGTGACTTCGGTGTATGACAGAATTGTACATTTTGTTCTCCAACCACCTAAAAACAATTACCCAGATACAAAGTCGCAGCGTTACATCGAATCCAACATCCATGGAAATCCGCTGATACTTACCCTACGAAGACTTGAAGCCTGTTCTTGAAAGTGTATATGTTCTTCATTGTAAACTGATGCAGAGACCTGTTATAAACATGGATGATATTGGTGTTCCAAAGCTTGACGAAATAAGAGACTGTGAAACCAGATGACTTTTTCATAATGACTCTAATATGAAATGCACATTGTAAAATGTTATTGTGCTTACTCTGTGGATGAAATCCCAGTAAGATTGTAATAAAGTGAATAAAATTCTATAATCCTGAGTTGTGTTTTTTATTTCACAGTCCCTCATCCTAGGAATTAGGAATAGGAGATGTTAGGGAAAACTGGACTTTGTCAAACATGAGAAAATCCAGCTATGAAATAACTTACAAAAGAATACATTTTTTATCACTTTGGTTTTATTGAATATTTACAAGATGAATTTCACTTGAAAGTCTCCTATTTCTAAAATCACTCATGATCTTGAGAGTCTCCAACTTCTGAAACACAGAAAAATAAAAAACACATAAGAATTTAGCTTACGATGGATAAGAATGGGAAATGATTCATGTTAATAATGCATACCTTTCTAGAGAAGTCGATGGACTTAGGGTGCCGGTTGTCGTGTTGTATAATCACTTTTAGTCTGTTACACACACTTCACAAATCTAAAGTCTAAAATCTCAAAAAGTTTCCCATATTACACAAAGTTGAGAACGTGGTAGTAGTATCCATCTGACTTCGGCTCCTTACCATAGTACACCAATGAAAGTTTCTCCTCGTTCATCTGTTGAAGCTGATCTTCACTCAACTTCCCGAACCTTGGTGGTAGAAAAACACTACATCCAATCATTAAGTCTATAACGATTCTCCTTCCATACCTTGTATACGCGGAACGAGCTTCCTTTACCGGATAAGCAAGTCCAATTTGCAGCTCGCTCAAGGGCTTGGTACAATTCACATCGGGGATGTTTACAACTGAATACCGCTCTAGAGTAGATACTATAGGTGTCTTCTTATTCTTGTTTTCCTCCGATTGAAACTGTGTATTTGGTAAATCCGCTTGTGATGGATGTATGGTGGGGGACTGCAGCGCATCCCACAAGTCTTGCGTTGTAATATCCATTATATCAGCAGCAGCAGCTGTAGTAGATTTAGGT
This sequence comes from Ectobius pallidus, assembly GCA_964059195.1. Classification (NCBI taxonomy): domain Eukaryota; kingdom Metazoa; phylum Arthropoda; class Insecta; order Blattodea; family Ectobiidae; genus Ectobius; species Ectobius pallidus. The sequence continues at coordinate 45,016,809 of CAXKWD010000008.1, forward strand.
GCACTTTTACGACCACGCTTCGTTGTTGACATCTCGGAGGTTTGACGATCACTAAACTATGCATACACACAACTAAGTATTATATACTGTCCACCTTCCCCTCACTCTTGCTGTACACAATCATGCTCGTCAGGAACATGCATCATTTCACCTGTGCCACAAACATCTCGTCCCATATCGATGAGTACCTCACCTTTAGTTTTACTTATAAACCTGCAGAAGGGGGCCCATCTTCTATGTTCATTTGCTGGATCGTCCGTTTTTTCCCATTGTCCTATCTGCGTATGACAGTACGCGCACTCGACTACATCCTTGTATCCAATATAGTAGAATCCAGCTTCGCTCATTTTGTCCAAGTCAATAAACGTCAATGGCCAATCTTTAAAAGTTTTACGTCGATCAGATTGTATATGCATATCAAGCATCGTTCCATGATACAGAGCCATCCTACGCGTTATGCTTCTCACTTACGACTAGCCTTGAACCTGTCCTGCACGTGCCGTGTAAGACCTTGAAACAAGTTTGAACAAGTCCGAGTGATGACGTCATACATAAAGAATTCATGATTCAGTTGTAATGTAAGATGAACTTCCGGCCAGGTGTTCTGGCGTACGTGACAAAACGTGGGAACAAAACTGATGATGTAGAGGATTATGATAAATTGCTAACATAGTTCTGTACATTGACTTTATACAACGCCTTTGAATAATGAAGTATGATATAATATTATTCCGACATTATACTGGGGGATTTGAAGATAATTCAACACGTAAGATTATGCACCGATCATGATAGGAAAATTTACGACTATCCGCTAAGCCAGAAGCTGAGTTAACCCCTTGGGCTAGGATTATCATCTTACAAATAAAATATAGTTTTAAGACGAAAGCTACCATATTTACGAAGGAATAAAATAACGCTCTCAGGGATATTTTTTACTGAAATAGTCATCTTACAGAAAACCTATGTGTAGGAATATGACGTATTTACGCTTCGTGATCTATATGCTTCCTGCAAAAAAGACATAAGGTTGAAATCTGCTGTGACGTCATAAATCATTCCACCTCTCAATCCTCCTCTGACGTAAGCGACCCAATCCTCCTCTGACGTAAGCGATGACGTCATAAAACATTCCACTTGTGACGTCATAAAAGCATTCCACCTTCCCCTCTCATTCCACTTGTGACGTCATAAAAACATTCCACCTTCCCCTCTTATTCCACTTGTGACGTAAGCGATGCCGCCATGTTGAATGATGACGTAGTCATTCCACTTGTGACGTCATAAAAGCATTCCACCTGTCACGTGATCTAATCCTTCCAATCCTGCAATGACGTCATCAATTCGTAATCCTGCAATGACGTCATAAACATTCCACCTGTCACGTGATCTAATCCTTCCAATCCTGCAATGACGTAAGCAATGTCGCCATCTTGTAAAACAATACCAATATACAAATTTCAAATTTCCCACCATCCGTTATTTGCAATTGTAATATTCAATTTCCACCTTTTGCAATTTTCAAATCAACCGCCATCCGCCCACCTGAAATAGGAACCGGAAACGCAGCCATTTTCATTATGAATTACCAAATTTTGAATTTCGCGCCGGAAACGTAACCAATTATATTATAAATTCCCAAATTTTAAATTTCGCGCTTCGTACGCCATTTGAAATAGGAACCGGAACGGACGCCATTTATATTATTAATTTTCAAATTTTAAATTTCGCGCTTCGTACACCCCGGAACCGGAACCGCCGCCATTTGCAATAGGAACCGGAACCGACGCCATTTTGAATCACGTGGTTATTGCCACGCCCACTTGTGACGTCATACAATCCGCCACTGACGTCATAGCCACGTCCACTTGTGACGTCATAGGCCACGCCCACTTGTGACGTCATCATTCCACCCTCCCCTCCAGCGCCACCTGTCACGTGACCCGTTTCCCCTCTCATTCCACATTCCACCTGTGACGTAGGTGACAAAACCATACTACTCATGTTGTCTCGAAGGTGGCCCCGGCATTGGGCTGATCACTCATCCGGGGAGGCCCTCCATGTCCTTGTCTGGTCAAAAAGTATGTATGTGACCCAAAGATAATCCCTCTCTTGACAGGCCGCGGCCCTGTAAGGCCCGGGCGGCTTGAGTCGCTTAAATCTTCAAAGGGGGAGGTAAAACTAAGATAGAGAGAGAGAGAGAGAGAGAGAGAGAGAGAGAGAGAGAGAGAGAGAGAGAGAGAAATGAAAATGTTTATACAAATATAAATCAAAGAAAATATAAGATTTTCGTGCCTACCATCATATTCTTCATAGTTTCATACAGAAATACATGTTCTTATTTCATTTTGGTCATATTCTGAAAATAGGCATATCTGGCAATGGCGCGCGGATTCTCCATAAGAGATGTAGGGCCTAATGTCTTCACTACATGAAAAGGATAATAGGAAAATTTTTACCTTTGGTCTATAAACAATACCCAGGTTCTTTTTAATTTTTTATACGTTTCTCATTGCCAAAATATTTGCGTCCTGAAATGGCATTATTAACACTTAAAGAGTCTCATACAAATATTGAAGAACCACCTATACAATGAAAAAATTAATCTGTACTTTTTTCTTTTACTTAAGGATTCACAGTAATTGGTTTACTTGTTATTATAACCTATTAACTGAATGCTTATGTAATTTTTGTATAGGAAAATAATTGTGCTTGTATTCTTTCTCTTAAACGGCAATCTGCGCTGGGCAGAAATATTGTTAAAATGTTAGAAAAATACAGCAGCACACTGAATCAGAAAATATAAAAACTAACACAACACTTAACATTAGATAGTAATAAGAATACAACTTTAAGTTCCATATAAGTTAAATAGTGCAATGCCCATTTTCTGACAGCTATTTTTATAACGATGAAGAAACGAAATGGTAAAATGTGGGCAAAAAAGTAATTGCTTATAAAATTACACATTTTTATTTAATGATCTAGACACAAATTATGTTCGTTATTTTAGGCGCTTGAACGAGAAATGCTTCTATAATTTCCATCAGTAAGGTGATATTTTTTCATTTTAAAAAGAAAAAATAATAACTTATTACTCTGAAAGAATCAGTAAGTGGCTGTGTGTAATCAATTTGTTTGGGCCGTTCCTCCCCATAGCCCCCGCACTTAACTGTAATGATTTCATTATCTAGACGAAATGATATGATAATGATAATGATCATTCTTTCACACTGGCCGTGTGTATGCTAAGATGGACACGTGAAGTCAGAATGAAAAATTCAATGCCATAGCCGGGATTTGAACCAGGATCTTCGGCTCTCCGTGCCGATGCTCTAACCAACTGAGCTACCATGGCAACGTGTAGTGCTTACAGTGACAAAAGAGCGCCTTCTAATACATTCCAATACATATTCAATATAATAGCATTATAATACTCTGCTACCATTTTGCTTCAGTTCATCTAAACATCTGAACTACTCAGTACGATGTAAGATTTTGGTGAAGAAAAATTAGCAGGCACAGGGGTTTAGTTGGATCGGAACCCCGTTCCTGAAAATATTTTCCCCTCGATAATTTATACTAACGGTTTTACTGTATAGGCCTATGTTTTGACGTGCAGCGACGACGTGGTTTACCTGTGGAAACCTTGACAAGCGTTCAAGAGGCATGGTGGAAAAACTGAACCGTTGTGATGCCCATGTGTGTACCACGTAGGCATTATTCAATGTTCAAGCATCTCAGTTCGTCAGAAGCAAGATGACAGAATGGCAAAAATCACCAGTGACTCAAAAGTAGACTAAAAACTAAATTCTGTGGCGCTAAATCCTTTGTGGGACTTAAAGTACGTTCACACACCGAACAGCATATCAGTCAGAATTCCTAAAGGGATTAACGTCAGTTATAAAAACAATTCATACAAAGAAAGCGTTCACATACCTTCATGCACTATCGTGCAAAACTTTAATGACCCTTCGTGCACCAGAAACTGCCATTCTGGGATTCTCGAGAGAGAATTCTTTCAGACAACTCCGAGAGGTTTAATCCTTTAAACCTTTTGTCCAAATGTCAAACAGCTTCCTCCCTTGTCACACAGCACAAAATAAACTAATTTTCGCTATTGTCACTCACCAGTAATAGTCCAGTCATTTGGTAGTTTTACCAGGAAAGTTTTCCGGGAGTGTTGAAAATTGGTGATTTTATAGATTTCAATGTGCTCTTTTCTAATTTTTATTTTGCCACTTCGTATCTTTGCCGCTCGCGCCGCCATTTTAGAAAAAATGGCGCCCAAAAACAGTTTTTTGATTATATCTCCTTTTAGACTCATTTTACAGTGAAAATAGTGATGTGATAAATTTAAGTATAGGAAATTTCCTATAATTTATGTAGTAACTTTGTTTTGTTAAATGAACAGTTTTAGCATACGAGCGCCGCAAAATCTACTCCAACATGCCTTTTGGACAAAGCCACGGAAGATGCATCACTTTGCGGTAAATCATTTAATAAGTGATTTTAATTAAATTAAGTATCCTTATTTCAGAAATGTCACTATTTTATGTATCACATCTAGTTTTCGTGTTTGCTGTCTGAAAATATGTCATGGCGGACGCAACTTTAAGGTCTGGGTAGACCTCCTTGGGGGCTTATAGTAACTGAACGGTAAGTCGTATAAAAAAACCGATTGCACCAGCACTAATGGATATTGAGAGATCTACAAGTTTGGTCTTATGACTTTTTGTCGTATCTCCATCGGTTATCCCGTAGACTGAAATAGATTTTTTTTATTTGAAGTAAATTTTGTACATTTTCCTCACATTACGTAATATTTGACACACACAGGACAGATCGAATCGTAAAATTTGGCAGGAATACTGGCACATACAACACCCATAAGTGTGCAAAATTTTATGTTTCTAGTTGCCACATAAGTATAGGAAAACTCGCTGGATAGCCGTGACGTCATTCACATCTATTATAGGACACATCTAAGACACTTATTAATAATTATGTTTACTCATTTCCAATTGACCTAGAAATTTGAAATTTCGCAAACTTATAGATTTCAGCTTATAATCAACAGGAAAATTCTAAAAAGTTCAAATCTTTAATATTTTCCCCTCCAAAATAAATTTTGATTTTTTCACTGCGTGTTTTTACGGCTTCAATTGATTTGACAAAAATAAATTTATTTGGCCTACTCTCTCAAAAAATAGTGGAATACATTAGTGAAATACATTAAAACTATTATTTTTATATTTCTCCGTAAATATTATCAAAATTATCCTAATTTTTCATAATTTTTATCCTATAGGCTAGTCTATGCAATAACTAAAATAATTCATTTTGATATAACTAACCTATTACAAGAAAACGTGACGTGATACGTAGAAACGGTCAACGGATTCGTGTTGAGCGACCCAAAATTAGTTAATATCACCTATCACAGCACTTTGTAGATCTTCTTATTCTTTTGACGGCTCTATCTACGCGTTCAAACATATTTATTCTCAAACCAGGAAAAGGAAAAATTTCGCAATGAATATAACTTATTCAACTCCATTACCACTGCTGAACCTGGTGATAGGTTCGGAACGAATGTTGTCGTGCTATTGCTTCTGTCGGTGGCAGCGATGCAATATTAAATTTATTTTTATGTGCTGATTTTGTGAAGCATGTATATCTATAGTTCTTTAAGGCATACTTTTCACCCCACTGTAACCGTACAATGCAAGGAGGAGGTGTTCTCCAGCTTCAGCAGTGATCTTGAGCCGTGAATCTGGCTCAAGAGTATATAAAGCGCCCCTAGTATGTGTTTCTGAAACACTAAAAACTTTAATGTTAATGAGTTTTATGCGTCCGAGTTAACAGTGGTTACTCTTGGTATTTCTGAACATGGTACGCGGAAGCGAAGGCCTGGAGAGCAGATGTTACGTGCGTCAGTTGGGAGTTGACTCGTGCAGCGCGAGCATGTAGCTGAATGAATAGTGATTTGGTGGGCGGTTCCCAGCAGTTCTACGATGGATCATGTCTGCTGTTCCATAATCTAATTATAAATTCCTTGTATTAGACATCTCACCTGATTTTGAATCTTCTAAATTGCCGTAAAGTATATATAGTTTGTTTATTTGCTAAAGTTCATATAATTCATTTTCACGGTATTTTTGGCTACTAGAAATTTCGCCCCATAATGTAACTCAGTAATATATCATGCTTTTCATTTTTATTTGTTCGTCCGTCCGGTTAGTAATCTCTCCAGTTCTCCTGAAGCTTAAACCACGTTCATCAGTTTTTCAAAATTAATTGCTAACAATCCCAAAATATCTAAAGAATGCCAGGAACTTGGTACATTAACATAATTTATGCAGTTGTCAAATCATAATACCATGTTGAAACATTTGAAATTTAAGGTAGAAGCTATGGCATACGTTACGCATAAAATACAGGGTGATTTTCTATAATTGGTCTGTCATTAAAAAGAGCTAGGAATTAGACTTTGATGCTACGAAGTCCTCTTAATAATTATTCTATTAATAAAGTTTAACTTTCACATAAAGACAAAATTATTAATTCAGAGTTTATATACAGGGTGATTGCTATTTCCAGAAAATTCCTGTTCACAAATAATTTGGGAAATAATTTTTGTATGCCACAAATGTGTATAGACTTGGTAATTTTAATTGAGTAATTTTTTGGCTACTGGTTAGATTGGATAACTAGCCATTTTGTACATATTAACTTTTAAACTTATTTATTAATATTTATTTAATTTAAATGTATATTTATTAGATCTGAACAGTCATACAGATATCAATAATCAATACCAGATATCCCCATATTTGTTAAATAAATCTGTTCTAAAACTTGACCATTTGCTTCTTAACGGTATTTGTAGTCACCTCGTTGTTTTCCAGAATTTATCCAATCTATTTCAGAATTACATTTAGGGTTAATGGGTCACAGTATAAAGATTCAGCAGGGCGTTTACTTGGTTTAGCTAAAAATGGTCGAAACCAAATCTACTTTCACAATCGTATGTTCTGCTTCCAGCATACGTAAATAGTGTCACCCGCAGGGGGGCACAAATAAGTGTTACCGCAGAGCGTAGTTAGGTTTTTAACCCCCATTTTTCTAAATTTGCGCTCTGCTGCTCTTTATTAAAAATTTGGAAGATTTGTATGCTTTTTCAAAATTCCTTTTGTAGAAACTTATGCTTTATCACTTTTCGATTTTTTGTCTAGTTCCTAAGTGTAGGCTGGATCTGCATTTTGTTCTGGCATTGATTGTAGTTCTGCGTTTCAATTTTGAAGAATTCCGTAAGACTTTATCAGTAATTTTCACTATTCTGTACTTCATCAAAACCCGTTTCGACATAATTAACTTCACTTATTTTTCATTATTATCTTTGCTTGGCACTGATCTCTGCAAATATTCCGGTTATTCATTATTCTATCCTAACACGGATATATTTTCTTTCATCTTTATTCTAACCTAACAAAGAATTAGTTTCTGACCGTTTGTAATTTAATTAAGCTTTCATCGTGAGTAACAGAATTCATGTTCCGATTGAATTTCTTTTAAAAGCCGATATTATTTATGAGTTACTTATCCGTGGAATTAAAGTGAATTCGGATGATTCAGTTTCAAATTTATCTAAGATTTTGAGAGATAATTTGCCGATTCCAGTCGGTCCGAGTCATTTAAAAGATATCAATACTGATAATAAAATACAGGCTCTTGTCTCTAAAGTGGAAGAAATTTTTGAACAGTATCGCGAACTTACTGATGAAGGGGAATTTTCACAAAAACAGGCAAAAGTCTTGTAGCTAAATTGGATCATATCTTAAATAGAATTTCTGATTTAATACAAACAGGTCTTTCTCTAGATTATAGCCAGACATTAAGTTCACTCAGTATGGAGATTTCATCGGAAAAGGATAAAATCAAATCACAGTGGGCAGAAAATCTTAATGGTAATTTTGAAGCTAATCACTCTGCAGTAATTACAGCTATTGATAGAGGTTCTCCAAACCCTTTTCTCAACAATGATCCTGTAGTAACTAATGAACTTCAACATACCCCAACGCCGGTTGTTAGTCATTTACAATTTGACATCAGTAAAGATTTTTGTAAACTTCCCCATCCTTTAGGTAAACTTTTAGACAGGTTAGAACATTTCAGTGACAGTTCTTTGGAAGAAATAATTAAATTTTTGCTTTTTCTATGCGAACTTAAGACTCAAGTTGAAATTTTTGGGTTTTCACAGAAACAAATTTTGTCTTTGTTCTTTGCACATTTACATGGTGGTCTGAAACAGCTAGCCGGTAGAACGGTTAGAGAAGATAAAGATTTTAATCACTTTCATGGAACCATTCTTGAATATTATCTCCCATCCAGAGCTCGAGTGGGATTTATGAACAAATTGTATTACAGGGTTCAAAAGGAAAATGAAGCCTTTTCGGACTATGTAAAAGATATTAAGTCTTATGCCGAAGTTTTTCGCGTTGACTACTCAGAAGCACAGATAGTTGAAAATATTTTGGTAGGCATGTCACCGAAAGCTAGGGGCATGTGTATATTCGAAAGTAAGCCTTCCACCTTTCAAGAATTAGACCTATTATGTGCTAGATTTCACACTATTGGTTTTTCTGATTCTTTGAGAACTGAGAATGTGGGTCGTAGTACTGTTCCTTCTCCATCTGGACCACTAATTAATCACCAGAGAGTAAAGCCTTCTGCCAATTACGTAGAGCGCAGGTCATGTTATTTTTGTAAGGAACAAGGCCCATATTCGCAGCAATTGTCCAAATAGGCCTTTTAGGGGAGCGCCTCGAAATGGTCCAGTATTTAGGCGTGGGGATAATTAGAGCTTGTTCATGGTTGTCTTTGAACCTTAAGTAGATACTAATGTTTTGATTTTGGTGTTGAGGTTAAATGAGGTATGGTTTTGCCTAAACTTTCACTACTTGTCTGGTATAATACTGGGGTGTTTCTAATATTTACATATTTTGTAAAATTTTATATTGTGTATTACTTTTTCGGGGTGTTTTGGGCTCCCTCTTACTTCTTGTTGGGAGGAAGGATAGATCCACGAATACGTTTTGATATTCTTCTGCTAATTCCTGTAAGGAGGTTTAGTTTTCAGATATTTCGTCGCGGGCGGCTCCCTGGTAATTCCGGAAGCCATTGAGCTGGACGTTTCGATTTCGTTTCGTTGTCAGGTAGAAATTCAAATGAATTCCCTAGACGTCACTTTTAGTTTCTTTATTTTGGGACCCCTATAATAAACACCTTCAGTAATCACTCACCTGGATTTTGTTAGTTGCTGGTATTCATTCTTGATAAATGTAATTGTCAAAGTACCTGAAATTTTATTAAGTGGGAAAGGATTCAGGAGAAACTGAATGTTTCGTTTCGCGATTCGGTTTCAAGGAAGCATATACTAAGCTCCCAACTCATTTTGTTTTAAATGTAATTTATTTTAAAGGTAAAGTATGTTTACAATATATATATATTTGCTTGGACGCATACTGTGTGTTTTGATTATGTGTTTCAGTTTGTTGTCATCTGCCCAAGGGACATTGTTGTGGTCGTGTACTCTGACCCAGGCTTGGTGTGGACCTAGTATGTGGGGGGGGGCTATCCCTCTCTTTGCTCTTGGCTGCCTGTCTAAGTCCCGTCTTGTGCCGTGCCCGTCATCTTGGTTCCTGCTCTGGAGACGTCTGGGGTTGGTTCCTGTATTAGAAAGGATGCATTGCTGAGCTACAAGCTGTGTTGCAGAAACATGCAACTCCATCCAGATAAGCGGAGATGTCTGCTGGGATTTGGAGTAAGAAGTATTCCAGAAAGAGAGGAGTTTTTGAAGGAATATGGAAGCGTGCTGGTCCAGGTCTAGGTCATGCTGTGAGAATCTCTGAAGCGTGCAGTTCGAGGCAAATACTTTTATTAGAGCCATTTCCATGCTATTGGGCAAAGCAAGCTTACAAAAGCCATGCATGACGTCATTGAGACAGTGAGATCCTGCTCGGATGGCATGCCTATTATCTACATATGGCTGATTGGATCTATAGCAAGCAGTATTTCTGACACAGCAGATAAGAGCTGCTCAAGTCCAACTTACTGTGCAGCCGGCAGTAGTCCCTACGATCATTCCATTATCATGATCGTCTTTCCATCCCCTATATTCCCGTCTTTTCCGCTGATGCCTTGCGTCAAGATACCAGTTTGTCCTTCCGTGCCCTTCCTTGGCGAGACTTGCCATCCTGTTTGCCCCATCTTTATCTAAACATCCAGCAGCAGTAATATATTCTCAAAGAAGATACACCGCATTCATGACTAAGCTTGACCTGGCTGCACTCTATTTACCTGGAAGCACGAAGTTCACGAACTGTCTCTCACTCTGGACTCATAAAATCTACTGTCCATCATATCCAGTCATTCTCTTCAGTCTCCTGATCGAGCAGCTGGGTGGAGGAAACATTTCCTGCTAGCTGTTCCAAGAGGTCTTCGCTGAGCACTCCTATGGTGCAGAGTTGCAGAAAATTGGAAGTCCTGCTCCAGTGGGGAAAAGCTCGGTGCGACTGGACTAAGAATTGGATGTCTTTCTCGCTTCAGTTTGGTGCTGGTGTTTATCTCCTACCCCGGGGGGAAATAAATGGAGTGGTTCGTGTGTTTGGAACTCATGAAGAGTACAAGAGTCTCTGAAGTTTCGGCGGCACTGGTCAAGGCGTGGAACTTTCGACGGCAGTTCTCAAGAAAAAGATTGTGTTTAGTGTTCTATTTATTTAAATGTTGTGTGTATATTCTAATTTCAAAGGTTCAGGTCCAAAAGCATTATTTAAAAATAAAGTCTTCGACTTTTTTTACGGCAGTTGGGGGAGAATGAGCCGTGAATCCGGCTCAAGAGTATATAAAGCACCCTACTATGTGTTTTTGAAACACTAAAAACTTTAATGTCAATGAGTTTTATGCGTCCGAGTTAACAGTGGTTACTCTTGGTATTTCTGAACGTGGTACGCGGAAGCGAGGGCCTGGAGAGCAGATATTACGTGCATCAGTTGGGAGTTGACTCGTGCAGCACGAGCATGTAGCTGAATGAATAGTGATTTGGTGGGCGGTTCCCAGCAGTTCTACGATGGATCGTGTATGCTGTTTTGGTGAGATTGTTATTTTTCTCTATTAATCTAATGATAAATTCATTGTATCAGACATCTCACCTGATTTTGGATCTTCTAAATTGCCGTAAAGTATATATAGTTTGTTTATTTGCTAAAGTTCATATAATTCATTTTCACGGTATTTTTGGCTACTAGAAATTTCGCCCCATAATGTAACTCAGTAATATATCATGCTTTTCATTTTTCTTTGTTCGTCCGTCCGTTTAGTAATCTCTCCAGTTCTCCTGAAGCTTAAACCACGTCATCAGTTTTTCAAAATTAATTGCTAACAATCCCAAAATATCTAAAGAATGCCAGGAACTTGGTACATTAACATAATTTATTCAGTTGTCAAATCATAATACCATGTTGAAACATTTGAAATTTAAGGTAGAAGCTATGGCATACGTTACGCATAAAATACAGGGTGATTTTCTATAATTGGTTCAGTCATTAAAAAGAATTTGACTTTGACTTTGACTTTGATGCTACGAAGTGCTCTTAATAATTATTCTATTAATAAAGTTTAACTTTCACATAAAGACAAAATTATTAATTCAGAGTTTATATACAGGGTGATTGCTATTTCAAGAAAATCCCTGTTCACAAATAATTTGGGAAATAATTTTTGTATGCCACAAATGTGTATAGACTTGGTGATTTTAATGGAGTGATTTTTTGGCTACTGGTTAAATTGGATAACTAGCCATTGTGTACATATTAACTTTTAACTTATTTATTAATATTTATTTAATTTAAATGTATATTTATTAGATCTGAACAGTCATACAGATATCAATAATTAATACCAGATATCCCCATATTTGTTAAATATATCGTTCTAAAACTTGACCATTTGCTTCTTAATGGTATTTGTAGTCACCTCGTTGTTTTCCAGAATTTATCCGATCTATTTCAGAATTACATTTAGGGTTAATGGTTCACAGTATAAAGATTCAGCAGGGCGTTTACTTGGTTTAGCTAAAAATGGTCGAAACCAAATCTACTTTCACAATCGTATATTCTGCTTCCAGCATACGTAAATAGTGTCACCCGTAGGGGGGCACAATCTCTGGATCAGCATTTTGGTTTTTTAGTACCTGGACAAGCTCATTTAAATCTGTGGGTTTTCGGAGTACATTAGCATTTTTTATTTTCCCCTGATTAAAGAGTGCTGATGTTGTATCCAGAGGTGTACAAATCTCGATTTTAGCTTGCCCAAACCCGCTTGAACGCCAGGCAAGCAAGTTGCCAGCGTCATAGCTAGGAAGCAGGCAGGTTTCTTGAAGCTTGATGGGTCAGGTCAAACCCAGACTAGGCAAGTCAGAATAAGCTTGCGACATTCCTATCAGCTAAACAACTGTAGTTGCTAATTGTAGGTAATACTTTCTTGCTTTTCTACATGCTGGTAGAAGAAATTCACCATGCAGATAAATAAAAGGTGGATAAAGTATTAAAAATCGTTTTAGCGTCTTAACACAATTATTATTTTTATTATTAGGTAGATTTTGCAGAAAAATCTACCTAATGACTTTAAAAAAAATCGTTCATATCTTTACGTTTCATGCCTCCCTAAGTACGAAACCACCGCCTGTTAAAAACATTGAGATATTTATATTTATATATACATATATATATATATATATCTTTACACGCTAGCGGCCGTAATTTTCAAGATATTTGAATCAAATTTTATTATGTTATTTCTAGGCCCAATAGTTCAGACAAGTTCGTTAATGAGCAAAATTGGTCTAAGGGGGTGGTCGGGGGAGGGGGTTGAAATTTTAAAACATTTATATCTCGGCCCCTATGAAGTATAGAGGGAAACTTTGATTGAATAAATTAGAGTACTCCTTATGGAGTTCACAGTGACACCAACGATTCGGGGGTTTTGGGAGTACGAGTGGGGGTGGGGGTATGGGGATGGAAATTAGAAATTTTCGAAACTACGTCTTGTGGGGTATCGTTGAAAAGCTCTTGATGAGTACTCTACAAATCAATAACTAGTTTCTTGATAGTTCTCATATAAGGCGAGATTTGAATGTTTGAAAAAGTTATCTTTCCTCTTTTTTGCTGTTATTATTGCGGGTTTGTCATGCCAAGGCTAAAGAAGAAGAGTGCTACGCAGCGACAGTAAATTAAAACAAAAGCACTTCGAAATCTACCTCAGCTTGTAGGCTTGCCTAAAGGGATTTTTGTTATTGTTATTAATGATTTTATGATGTTTTCTCGAAAATGTTCGAAAATTTTTCCCATGCCGGACTAGTACCTTTGCTCATTGATAATTCAAACTGTCCACATTTCAGTTTCTCCTCGGCTTCCTTCAGGGTAAAATTCTCTAAACACATCTGAAGTTCCTCAACTACGTAACTGCACGACTTACCAGTGCACTGCTATACCCAGTTTCATATTCTTTCCGCCAGGCCTTGCAGTTTCCTTAGGTCCTGTGCAACCCACCAAGTTATGAAGAGCTTGTGACTCATAGCGACAGTATTTCTTATCATCGTTGTAATCTGGCTTGCTTTCAAGTCAAGCAAGTTAAAATCTGTGAGTGGTTGCAGAATTTCAAAGGGGCAGGCAAGCTAAAATCAGAATATGTACACCTCTAGTTGTATCACGGCCATTGTAGGCGTGCAGAAATAATATATTGTTTGCGGCTGTTTTATTTGTTGAATATATTCTTTGCGAAATTTTTCCTTTTCCTGGTTTGAAAATATATATGAACGCATAGATAGAGCTGTCAATAGAATAAGAAAATCTACCTACATCTTCGCAAACAACTATTATGGAATCAAATGTAGATGAAATGCTGATTGCCGCATTGATTATTAGCGTATTCGCATCTTCCGTGGCTTTGGCCAAAACGCGTGATGGAGTAGACTTTGCGGCGCTCGTAGGCTGAACAATTCATGTTACAACAAAGATGTTACATATCGTATGAATAGCCCTACTGCTAATTTATTGAAGTGAGGGTCTTACAGCTTTAATATCTTTATTTATTCTAATTAATTACCTTGGACTCAGTTGCTTAACTGTTATTAGGTTATATTATTATTATTACTTTCAGTTGTTTAACCACTCAGTAAAATTCCTAGTTATTTTCATTGGTTCACTCTCTTAACTAATCATAAAATATCCAAATATTTCCATTGGCCATTCATATATTACATTCAGCTGTTTCACAGCTTATATATTTCTATTGCTTCTTTATTGTTTCATTAACGTTTATTTATTTTTCTGAAATTATATTTATTATTTAAAGTAGTATTATTATTTTCTTACTTATTAATTATGTACGTATTTAATATTGGTAATTTTCCGCCTCGAATATTCTGGGTGAAAGCATCACTTCCGGTTCGCAATTTTTTCTTCGTGTGCGAGTTGAGTTCCGGTATGTTATTTGCGAGCGATGACATCGTCGCCAGCCGTTGTCATGAACAGGTCGGAACAATAAGTCTGCTAGCCTTGACTCAGTTATCTTCGGGCAAACGCCCGTAATTGCTTCGTACAGTCAGATCTATACACCATAAGGAAGACGTAGTGTTTTTTCTATAGTGAACTCAACTCCGTCCTTCTGTTTCTTTTCATGTAAATAATGTTATAGTGATGAATTAATACATTATTTTTGTAAGCCTTAAGCAAGTGTCGATTTGGACATTTCTCTTGATTTTCTTTTTTTAGTTTATTTTCGTTGACTACTTCATTACGCTTCATCTTTCGTTAGTATTCTGCTTTCGTTTTGTTACGTTAATACCATGTTGATGCGGTCACTCAGAATACAAGGCATATTGCTTTCCCACGGCAGGAATGTTCTGTACCGTAGGTACAGCTATTAATAGCTAGAAGTCATTCCTCCTTCTTACGTAAGACTGTGTGGTAAATATTAATCTACATATTTGTATTGCACGTTAATCTGTCTAGGGCAAAACATTTATCTTAAATTGTATGTAAAATTGTATACACTTTCTGGCAGATATTTTACCTTGATTTATTTAACGTAATTATGGCATTGTTGTAAATGTGAATGAATTTATACTGATTGAAGCCTATTGCTATTTAAATGTCTTTTTGGGTAATAGAAACCCCTGTTAAGCATCTTATGCTTTATTATTTATTAATTAGATGTGATTTTTCTCCGGTTCTGTATTCCTCTGTAGTCTGCAGATCTGGGAACTAATAAATTAATTTTTGGGTAAAGTATCCGGTACAGGGCTACCAAACATGGAAACATGCCCAGTCTCATATGTGCAGTCTTTTAATGTGTGTATATTTAAAATCAAATCTGTTTATTAGAAATAAACCTATGATATATCGTAGAGTTTTTTATTTAACAGTTGTAGATAAAATCCTGAGAAAAATTACTTGTTTGAAAAGTTCACTTGAGTGTCGCCTAGTTGGCAGGGAAAGTAGGATAGGGGGATGAAGGAGAATGACATTTATTACTTAGTGTGGTTGACGAGGGTAGAATTAAGATCTATTACTTTCAGTTTTTTGATGGAATATGAACAATCCCTTTCGGAAATGCTGTTCGGGACCGTTCGTAAATGTGAACCCTCTTTTAGTCTACCAACCGACCGCTGCATCATCTACAGTGGGCTGATGGCAGGATTGGGTGCAAGTAATGAGCATGCCGACTCCTGCGGCCGTTATTGATGGCTTTCTTGACAGTAGCCATTAATGTTTTATCAAGTTTCTCTTCAATTGGTATCACGAGGCTGAGTCTATCCCTTTCCAGATCAACCTACCTCTGAAAAGTCCATGGAGGTACCGGAATCGAACTCAGAACTGCGGATCCACATTAGCAACGCTAACCACTAGGCTAGATTACGCAAGGGATCATCAAATATATGCTACTGTTTCTTTTGTCTTTTTTTACACTTTAGGAAAGGGAGATCCTAATAGGACTACATAAATGTATTTAGAAAGTATACTTGCCAAGGAAATTCCAGTGGAGCTGACGACTTTTATGAAGACAGATCAAGACCATTTTCAACTCAAAAACAAGAAGTGAAAGAGCTTTCAGTACAATAAATGAGATCCACACTGAAAACAACAATCGGCTGTTCACGGCAAAATCAAGAGAACTTACAGTATTTTCATAAGTTTAACCCAGTCATATGTGAAGTCATGGATTCGGAAGAGACGTTCAACTGATAAAAAAACTTATCGGAAATATGAGGTCACTGATTTTGTTACCCAGTACAGGACCATTCGTTTAAAACTAATTAGTAGCTAAACAACCAGTGCGGACGTGCCTTGCTGAGCTCCTGCCTTCCTGCCTGTGAATTGAACTTCAATAGATACGCGGTGCATTACTTATGTATTATAAGGCTAATTAAAACAGTGCCGTGTTTAAACATTTTACTATAATTTGTGTTAATGGATTGATGAAATATAATTCTTACTTTCATCTTAAAACTTTAAACAGTGAGACTTGCCGTGTGTAAGATGGCGCCCGGTAAGGAACATGGTCTTGCTAGTGCTCCTGTTAAACCACGTACAAAAGTTGATGATAAGTGTGCCAAATGTAAAAGAACTGTGAGGAATGGAATACTGTGTGAAACATGTGATAAGTGGTGGCACTTTAGTTGTTCTAAAATTAATGAAAATGGCGAATTAAGTGAAAGTGTTCAATGGTGCTGTCCCAAATGCCTTGAAAAAGAAGATGGCGGCGACTTCTCAGACGAGACGGGTGAAAATTGGTTAGCAAGTGCAAAACAAATAATAAACATGTTACAGAGTGACCTAGAAATTTTAAAACAAGAAAATAATCTTCTAAAAGGCAAAATAAACTCTCTTGAAGAAACTTTAACAAACCAGACGTTGGATAATGAAGGAGGTAATCACACTGCCGCGCTTTCCACAAGTACAGAGGTATGGAAACAGATTCCAGTGAAGAAAAATAGATACAAAGGGTCACCAAATAAATTGCATAATTCAACCCAAACTGAATTCAACACCAATTTCCTTAGTAAGAATAAATACGACATCTTGATAATGGATGATGAACTGACCTCAAATAGAACAGAGGAGGGAAACGGGACTAATCGCGATTTAAAATATCAGTCCGCTCCAAGGTCACAAGTTCCAGAACAAAAGGAAACTAGGTTATTTGGAAACGGTTATAAAACAGCGAATATTCATCTCTACTCTGACAGTCAGGGTAGGGGTATCAGATCACTGCTAGAGAATAACAGTTCCTGTAGAATCTCCGCTACTTTGAAACCTGGTGCCAAATTCAAAGACATTGTTCCTCCAGCTGCTAAGACTTTTGGATCGGAAGATTTCGTGGTACTGTTTGGAGGTACCAATGATGTCGCGAAGAATGAAGGTAAAGACCTTCGATCGTCTCTCCGAAAAAAACTGCAGGACTTAAGATTGAACAACATAATAGTCTTCTCGATACCATATCGGCATGACCTGCCGCAATGGTCTTGGGCCAACTATGAAGTGAAAAAAACAAATGAAGATATTAAGAAGACATGTAAATATTTTAAAAACTGTAAATTTGTTGACGTCTCCAAATTAGGTAAAAGATTTTATACTAATAATGGTTTCCACTTGAATGGACTAGGGAAACAATATGCTAGCAACGAAATCTTAAAACATGTGAGTAACTATCTTACTAGTAAAAATAGGTTACAGTCACATACCAGGCCTATCATTCTTAAAGATAAGCCAGACTCTATTTTTTTAGAGAAGTAAATAATGGAGAGAAAACCCCTGATGTCGAAGACGGCAGCAGCATTCAGTATTTAAGAAGTAAACAGAACAAAACAGTAGTATTTACACCTAATACAGAATATTTATACATAATGCACCTCAATATACAATCCATAAGAACATCTTGTAATGAACTAGAAAACTTTTTAACTGATTTTCCTGCACAAATAATTTCCATCAATGAACACTGGCTGACACCATCGGAAATAAATCTCTATACACCCCCAGGATATAAATTAGGAGCTTCATACTGTAGGAAGGATTCACAAACATTAGGATATGGCGGATCATTACTGTTTTTAAAAGATGATATCCTTTGTGAAGAATTTGATGTAAGCAATTTTGGCATGGACTCAGACTTTGAAATAAGTGCAGTTAAAATATTACATCAGAAATTGTTGATAATATCAGTTTATAACTCCAAGTCTAATAATGTTAACTTTGTAAATATTTTAGAAAATTTTTTAGACCTAGTGGTAAAAAACAATTATATGTTTTTCATTTTATCTGATATGAACATAGATATTAGGGATGATAAACCGATAGTGCGTACTCTCATTCATATGCTAAAATCCTATAATGCATATTGTCTTTTCTCTCAGAATACTAGAAATGACTCATGCCTAGACAATGTCATCACTAATCATGATACATGTGTAGTCGAAACAGGTATAATTAAAACAGCTGCTATGTCTGATCATGATGTATTATGGTTGAAAGTATACAGTAACTTAGGTTTAGCTCAAAATAGGCATATAATAAACATGAATGGTAACTCTAAATATAAAGTTAGGTTAGTTAATTCTAAAAACATTGAACACCTAAGATCAAGGCTTTCCACTGAAAACTGGGATGAAATAATCTATGGGAATAATTTTGATGTAGAAAATATATGCAAGAACTTCGTAAGCAAGCTACTTTTGTGTTATAATGAAACATGTCCAATAAAACTGAAGTTAAATCATGCTAAAAGAAATATTGGAAAGTGGTTTACACCAGAACTCTCCAAACTGAGGGATAAGGTAATAATTCTTAGAAACATGGCGCCACTAAATATAGAAAATAAATTACTATTTCAAAAGACTAGAACTCTTTATAAGAAAGAAATAAATATGGCAAAAATTAGGTATAATGAAAATTATATTCTGAACTCCAATAATAGGTGCAAGGCGGCATGGTCTGTGATTAAAAACGAAACGGGTTTACAATCTAAGAAAAAAGAGCACCCACAAATATCACCAGATATTTTTAATGAATATTTTCTAAACTGTTCTCAACTAAATAAACTCGATAACTCTCGTAATGTCCAGATGAACGCCCTGGAACTTATGAAAACTGTTTATCAAAATAAAAGTAGAATAAAATTCAAAATTTCTTACATTTTTCCTCATGAATTAATAAAAATTGTACAACAGTTCAACAACTCCAAAAGTGAAGATTACATGGGACTCTCAAACTATGTCTTAAAAATGATTATTGATTTAATAGCTTTACCTTTGTGCTCTTTAATTAACCGTTTGTTAAGCGTTGGAATTTTCCCTAAAAACTTTAAAATATCTAAAACAGTACCACTTTACAAAAAAAACGATAGAAATGACCCATCAAATTATAGACCGATATCCCTTATTCCAATTTTGGGCAAGATAACCGAAGCAGTTATAAAAAATCAGTTACAAGTATACTTTATTACAAATAATCTGCTTAGTTCTTCTCAATATGGTTTTACACCAGGCAGAGCCACTGTGGATGCAGTCGAGCAGCTTGTGAACGAAATATTACATGCTTATGACATGAAGGAAAATCTATGTGCCTCCTTAGTGGACCTAAGTAAGGCTTTTGATAGCATTTCACATACAATTTTGATAGATAAGCTTAAAATATATGGAATAACTGGTTTAGAATTGAGTCTAATTAAATCGTACTTAGAAGACAGACAGCAAATGGTAGTTATAGGAGATAAAAGATCAACCCTAAAACAAATAAAAGTCGGTGTTCCGCAAGGCTCGATACTGGGTCCCCTTCTGTTTTTGATTTTCATTAATGATTTACCACTTTTTATTCCAAATAGTACAATCTTATATGCAGATGACACTACTGTCTTTAATAGGGATCCTGATTTAAATGAAGCGCTATCAAAAGTAAATCATTTACTGCAAAGAGCGAACATTTGGTTTCAAGCGAATAAGCTAAAAGTGAATGATGAAAAAACCGAAAATATTACATTTAGTATAAAATTACCAACGTTAGAGAATAAGCATGTAAAACTTTTAGGAATTTTTCTTGATGAGAAACTCACATGGGACACCCAAGTAACTAATGTCACTGCTAGAGTATCTAGAGTTTTATATTTACTGAGAAAGTTAAGGTCATGTGTTAATCAAGAAATGCTTCTATTAGCCTATTATGGCTTCTTCCATCCGCATCTTACATATGGAATTAAATTATGGGGTAACAGTGCTGGAGCCAACAAGGTTTTTATATGTCAGAAGAAGGCTATAAGAATTATAATAGGGGCCAAGAATAGAGACAGCTGTGTAGATTTTTTTAAACAGTTAAAAATAATGACCCTAACTAGCCTTTATATATACTCTAACTTAATCTCAATCAAAGAAAATATACACAAATACTCACTAAGATCAGATATACATAGCTATAATACTAGAACTCATAACAAAATAGAATTGCCAACTTTTAGACTGCGCAAATGTACTGATAGTCATATATACATGCAAATTAAATTTTTTAATAAGTTACCTAATTCTGCTACACAAACGTCTCTCACTAAATTTAAAAACGTTCTTAAAACTTGGCTTATTAAAATGGCATTTTATAATGTAGAAGCCTTTTTTGCATCAGATACTTCTGAAATAAATTTTAACTAGGTAGTTTAGATTGTAACAAGCTATAAAGTAAAATTTGCATATGTAATATATTTTTTGAACTATTTATAGGATTGTTTCTGTGTATATTGTTTGCATCAATGTCACTAGAATGACCTACTTTTTATATATTTATATATTTTTATGTTTATAATTTTAAAATAAGTAATTGTTTAATTTTAATATATTGACGAAGTCTATTGTAATCAGTGTATTACTAAATGACAAATAAAAATCTTGAATCTTGAATCTTGAATCTAATGTTACTTCAAAAGAGAATAATAAAAATCCGTTAAAAAACAATGGACTATTTACAAAATTGTTACACTCTGAAAACCAAACAACTTTGTAAGATTGCATTTCATCTTATTATCATATAGGCTTATCCTATCAAAGTTTATTTCCTTCAAAACATTGTCAAAATACAAGAGGAAACACAGGTTCCGTCTTGCAGAACCAAAACGCAGGACTACTATTGGGCATTACAACGTTTAAATTATCGTTTGAAACTCTGTAAAACTCTTATTTCTGAGAATTCTGATTTTATAAAATATAGTGACAACTAATTTAAGTTAAAAATTAAAAAAAACTGTTTATATCAGTAATTAATTAGTTTTTTAAATTTTAACTTTCATTCGTTTCATTTTAACTTTTTTCACCTACTTAAATTTCTAAATGGCTAAAAAAAAATATAAAGAAATTGGGAAATTGGAGTTCCTTTTGTTGGAATTTTGAACTCCTTTTTTTAAATATCTTTTGTAAAAATTGTTTAACAACTTTTAGTTTATATATTAATTATTGTATATACGAGTATTTATAAATTTATAAATATTTATAAATAATATTACTATTTATTTTTATGTAATGTCTGATAAGTTAATTAAAAGAAAATGACAACTGAGGAATTAATGAAGTGAGTTCCTGTAAATATTCTGTCCTAGATAAATCACTGAATAGGCTAATAATGAAGAACACAATTTATTGTAATAGTGATTTAGAATACTTTTTTTGAATAATGATTTGCCCTATGCACTCCACACGCAACATGCCGTAATTTTGCCGGCCATGTCTCTCAGCATTTCGTTGCCATAGCGACCCGATGTGCCCATTCCCATCGCCATGGAAACGAGGAGGTTTTGGGTGGAAGCTACAAGAGTCTGGCATACTCCCATTTAAAACAGTCCAGTAATCTCCTTCAGATCACAGTAAAATATTTACAGTATTTCTAAAGCAGGTCTCTCCGGTAAATACGAAGCCCGCGTATGAAAGAAGCACTGTAATAAGGACTAGAAATAAAATTTAAGGAAAAGTATGCATTATGGTTACTGCAGTTTTCACTTAATCAAAGCATTTTCCGTCGAAGTTTGTACAAAACTTAATTCTAGTTTGATTTTTATGGAGTCTCATTTTTCTTCTAGTCGTAGATCTGTTCACAGGGTTCATTCTGGACCACATAGGTCTATGGACCATCTAAACATAGAATCCTCTATGAGACTAATTTTAGATTGTGTGAATTAAAACCATGGAATTGGTCTGCGAAAAGGATAGGATTAAGATATAATTAAAATTGGCATCATTATCTCCGTCTTCACCTAAATATAATTTTATTTCATATTTAGTCCAACTCTCGGTGGAAGGATTGACTGGATTGGATGGAACAAGCGTGGGACAATCCGATTGCTTTCCCTTACTTCTATCGCCTCAGCGGTGGTTTTCTCTTGCCTGTTATGCCAATCGTGAAGCATAATGTTTCCCAGAAATGTTCAATAGGATTGAGATCTGGGGATTTCTGCAGTAACACTGATATCACGGTCAGTAGCGCTAACATGTGCACATGGGGCTCAAGCCCAAGCAATAACAATTTTTCATGTATTATCATGATTATTTATTGTAATTATTAGAAATCCTGTTTCGATGCTGAATAGCTGTAAAGCGAAAGTAAGGCTATTGTAGACACACACAGTAGGCCTACTATCTCCTCTTGTTCCGGTTCAGTCACGATAATTTCAAATCGTTCCAAATTCATTAAATTTTCTGTCAACGCAGTTTTCACAGCCACAACCGAAAGACCTTTTTACACTTTCAAAAGATTAAAGAAATTTCTGCGTTCGGAAGAAACTTTTAATCTCATCGCTCTTCTGAATATACATCACGAGAGTGCGGAAAATTTTATTTAGGATTTCAATAATGCTAGTGAATAAGAAAAATTCACAGTATGGCCATTAATGGACTTGTAACTTAAAATTACAAGAATGTGGAGCAGAAAACATTGGTAACTGGTTTTAAAAAAATCAGAATGAAATGAACATGTAGAAAAAATGAAATAAGGTAACTTAGTTAAATCAGCAAAAGTAACCGAAGGGAAGGAGTTCAGGCAACGCCACCTAGGAACAAGGCCGTAACACGGAACGAGTGACGCCCAGGGTGTCCGACTAACTTCGCGATATCCACAGAGATCCTACGAAAATTTTTGTCACTATTGAAAAAAAGCCTTTTTCGCGACTAGAACCGTAACTCTCTGAATCTCTGTTGGGAAAATCTAACACGTGAGCTATTAAGCTATCACGGTCACTTATCATTACATTTCTCCGTCTGAATGCAGAATACTGTACGTCACTCCTGTCTCAACTAAATTTTAATGATATGAATACAGAATATTTTATGAGTTAATAAAAAATGAACTTTTATATCCGCAAAGAAAGTCCTGTTTCATTTATGATAACCTAATTCAAGCTAGGGTGTGCTATGCGTATCCGTACTTTTATATTTATTTGTCATTATTCAATGTTGTGAGGAATTCGAAAACTTTCACTATCTTTTTAAAAGTCGCGCTGGTCAATACCGTTGTAAATATTATCATCTGATCTGATAGTCCTATTTGTTTACAATGCCATACTGTCATTAAGAAGACATCGCCTCTAGTTGTCCATTATAATATATCACTTGTGCAGAACTCACTCTCAAACAAATCAGTGGCGGCTCGTGGCCGGAAAATTAGGTGAAGAGAAATAAATGCCACATGCTTATCTTAATAACTGAATTCTTGTATACGAAAATAATCCTTCGGTAACCCTTAAGGCTGCAAACTTGTCGGTGATATCATCATAGAATGGCTGCTTTTCTTCTAGCTGCAGTAGAGGTTCTTTCTGAATTGAAATATTCGCTAAACAGGATACTTGTCTGGCAACATTTTGATCCTTCATTTAGTAGGCCTATGTCGTGATCTGACAGCTGGCACAATGATGATTTGATTTTAAACAATGTGGGTAAGAATGTAATTATTATTTATAAAACCTGATACATTTTATTCATGGAATACTCTTAATAAATCCCACTCGGGATTATGAGTTTCATGAGATAAATTCGATCCTGCTTCTACGCCGCGAATCTATCGATGTTTATCATAATTATTATTCTCCTAATCAGATTATTCAGAATATTCCATTCATGCGATGCGGACTTGATATTGACTAATAATCTTTACCAATCGACCAATGACTGTTTATCTTATAAGTTAATATGCTTACGAGGGTCGGAAAGATGCAATTTTATCTAATAAACTTTAGCTCGTTACTGGGTACTTCAAGGCATTAATATGCAGTGATTAATATGTCCCATGTCGTATGATTACCTTTGAAAAAATATGCATTACAGGAATAAAACGTCATGATCCACGTTCTCTTCGGAGTATAAATTGGCAAATGGATTGGGATTAGAAGAACAATTAGGCAATTACAGTGTAATTATATTTGTAGTGTTCAACGCATTAACATCAAGGCTGTGATGGATAATATATGTTCATTATGAACCCTGTATTCAAGTGCAAACGTGCCCACCTCTTTCTCCGAGCTGACAGTGTGAGGTGCTGGCGCGGCGAAGAATATGCCTGAACAAGGGGAACTGCTTCGTGGGTAGTCTGTTCTCGTCACCTAGCGGACGTGGGATAAGCGAGAAAACTGCTGCTTGCCATCCTAATATTTTAGTGGAACAGACTACCCATGCAACGGAGGGAATAGTATCCAGTTCACCTTCAGACGGCCGACTTGAAGCGAGCGCAGCGCTTGCAGGATCTCAGTGTCTCCTAGCTTTGACACCAGGTGGTGGTGGGGCGGGCAATTCAAAATTACAGAAATAAATTATAACTTAAAAACCAACATTCGTGACATGGAAAATAAACTTTAAAAATACGTATTATACAGGAAAAATACTGGTGAAGTGCTACTTCACCTACTTCCCCTACTTCCCCTGAATAGCCGCCACTGAAACAAATTAAATACTTCCAGTGAACACGTAATTATATTTATCAGATATACCAAACGTCATATGTAATTTCTACATTCAATCCTTGAGACTTAAAACGCTTTTGAGATTTTCATTAATTTAGTCATGTGTTGTTAACACATAGTTCGAGTTTTATCTCCATACCACTACATCTTCGAACGGAGATGGTCTATAGTCGTTCAAACATTATACAACTCCTTATCATGGCACAGTCACAATAATTTATAATTAGTAGTAATATATCAAGATGAAGATGAAAGAGAAGATGCCAATAGTAAAAACGGAATTTAGGTAGGCCTAAGTTACATTTTACAGTTTCATAACAAATATGATTAAATACCAACTTTCAAGGAAATTATCGTTAAGTTTAAAATGTAAATGACGTCATAATGTTTCAACTTAAATATATATAATACAGTTTTCATACTTCGCGCTCAGAACGACCACATAAAGCGCAAACTTATAATTTCACACTTACCACCAAGATGGCATCTCACCAATTTTAATTGAATTTCACAAAAGCGCTAACTTTGAATTGTAACACAGTTTATTACGTCACAACAGCGCAAAATACAAATTTCCAATATCCCGGGCGGATAACGTCTGTCGGTGCAAGCATCTGTTCAGTGAGTTTAGTATAGTCAAATAGCCGCCAAGCCATTTCCCGCGCTGAATCAGCGTTTCGATATGTTATGTGGACATATTTTGACATCACTCCAATTCGCGCGGTTTTCGTCATTGTTCTAATGCTCGAAATACTCCGAATTGCTGCAAAACTATAACTTTCAAGTTTTTTGTATTATCTGCAATTAATTCTACAATTTCAGAAGTATTATATTCGTCACAGCTAACATCAGTGTTACGCTGTATTAAGATAATGATCATTGTGAAATACCTGTTTTCAAGTGCACCATTCTTAAAGTGATATTTACATGTAACATTCATAAGTATGTTATTTAACACAAATCAACAAACTACAGTGATTATTAAAAGTCTTTTAATATATATTATATATAAATTATATATTTTAATTAGATATATTTCTAGACACGTGCAGTCAGTTTCCCGCCAATATTACATCATACATAATTCCAGTTTAAGAAGCATATATTTAATTTATTTCAATTATATTATTCAATATGTTATTAGTTCACGTGTGATTAAAGTGCATTGTTTTATAACATGTTTTGATTGTAATTTTACTTAGATTCGTGGATCCTTGGCTCAGTGACCTCGATAAGTCCATTGTTCTACCAACTCCTACCAATCAATTATTTTACGGTCCTCCAACTACCAGAGTGTTTTATTCCTTTTATTCCTAAGGTAATCCTACCCCGAACAATGCTCCTCTCAGTCCGGATATATGCCGTTTTTGCCCAAACAACATCATAATTTTAACTTGTAGGGAGGACATACGTCATAAGGCGCTAAAGTAAAATTCAAATTTCGTTTTCCCGCTTAAATTTGGCGAAAATTAAAGATTTTTGCAAGATTTTGTTACAGCAATAGAAGAAATTAAAGCAGATTTTGGGAAGATTTCAATAAGTGATAAAGAAAGTGAGATAACATTTGAAAATTTCAGTAAAGAATACAAGATCAATTTGTAATGTAAACGAAAAATGTGAAAGAACAATAACTTAAAATTCATTTCATACAATATTCTAATCCACCAATTTGTATCGTACCAATTACGGTTTAAATTTAAGTGCACATGCAATATTAAGAGAGAACAGCTGAGTAGTAGCGAGGAGTAGCAAAGTCATAACATAATTAATTATTACAACAGCGTTACATTACAGAGCTAATAAACATATCTAACCACTAAGCTTGCAATAAAATGTAGAATATTTGTCTAGAGTACCTAAAGTAGTAATACTCAAGATATAATCCAAAATGGCCGCCAACCGACGCCGCCCCCCGACGCCACGTCACGTGTAAGACAACGTGACGCTATTATAGTCGATTCGAAAAAGCAAGACGAGCCCGATCGTCCTGTGCTAGTGCCAACCCGCCCCCACGCCCCGTTAAAGAGCTAGGCCAAAAAACAAAACCGACGCCGCCCCCCCGAACCCACCCCCCAACCCCGTACTATGGTCCTATATGACATGATGGTACTCGATTCGAACAAAGCAGACGTGGGCAGTAAGCCTGTGTTAGCCCCACCCCAATCAGACCCACTTCGAAAACCGACGCCTCCCCCCCAGAGGGCTGGTTACAACCCCCCACCAGATACGAGGCTTGGGCAGAGGATATAATGCAAATGCCCACTAGGAACACGTTCCTATATTATCCAGATCCTTTAGTTACAACGTAATGATAACATATGTATTGTTTTCACATAGCTGTCTAGAAACCTGTCCTTCGTTTATACCCCTAGGCCCTATGGCTAGATAGTGTTTGACATACGTACAATATTGCGCAAGGGCACATGAATGCCCTTACTTAGTTATGAAAAGATAAAATAGGTTTATACTTACATAACCAATTTCTTCTTCCTTTCAGCATCCTTTCTTCTTCTTCCTATGAACACCGATACTATTACTATCAACTATTGAGAATGATTATGAAAGGAATAGGAAATGGATAAGGGTATAGTTTCATTTCAGAACGTCACAACCTTATTCTCTATCATAGGCTGTCACGCTCATATGAAATAATGTGTATAAACAAATGGTTTCATAATAATAGAGCTGGATGGTTTATTTCAAAAGTATACATATCGAATAAAGACAGGTTATCCTACCAACTTGTTTGTTGTTTATATAATTAAACACTTCGGTATGCATGAGATCATAGGGTCTTCCTCTGCTTTTCTCTGACGAAGACATCCCCTATGGATCAAGGATGATGAGAACCTCTCGTTCAAGACACTGCAGCTAAACTGAGCTAGACCAATGAAATCGATCTGCTTTCATTCTAAAAACAATAAGTACAGGTTTTAAACATGTGTGTAAACTACTTTCTAATCCGAAAATAAATCCCTGTTCTTGTTAAATACTTACATTGCATATTTCGGGGAAAACATCTCTGCCCTTCTCAATTCCTAGTTCCACACAGAGATCCAATGATATTGTGAAAGATGTGAATGACCTCTATGTCCTATAATGTAGTAAACATGTTTACAAACTCTTCCAGCATCAAACCTTTATTCATGAAGTATCTGAACAAGTAGACATAATGTCCACATACAGCCGTTGTCAGTCCTTAAAGTCTTTCAGTGTTGTATAGCCATTGAATAGAGTTCTGATTTATAAATCTAGATATCCCAGGAATGATGGGTGGTAAACCAAAGGAATCAAAGTAGTAGTCAAATGTTGAAAAAACACGCCAACCCAAGGGGGAACTAGGCGACGAATGAGGATCAAAGTTAATTATATAAATCTTAGGTGTATGCGTTACAACATGAGGTAACATATCGCAAGAGTAAACCCCCATCGATTGTTTGTACATGACGTAATGCATGATTTACTTGATTACTGTTCATTATTAAAAAAAATCCGTAATCAATTTTCTATCCTTAGTGATTTCTATACATTTACCGCATTCAGAGTAGAGGATACAAGTGATGGCATGATCTAACAATAGTATCGTGTTATTCAAATACCTAGTGTAATAATCATGTTAATAAGGGTAGTGTATCATTTAAAGATCCAATGCATGTAACGTACGAATGAAAAGATATGTAATGTTTACACGTAGTTATAGTCTTATAATAATAATAAGGTATTGTATCGTTGCGTAATCTGTTAACAAATGACTCGCACAAACACAAATACATGGTAAGGATTATATTGTCACCGGGAAGAAAGAAAGAACCACGTCTCGTTATATAAGTACAAAGTAATGGTAAAACAAATGACGACTGTATTATTCAAAAAGTCTGAAGGATATATGCACATACAGTCAAAGAAACACGTACCTTTGTTACCTGTTTGTGCACCTACATCGTAATGATATAACATAGGCCTAATGTATCCATATGGGTTGTGTATCATTTAAGAACGCAATGCATGTATCAAGGAATGTGGAGTAGAACCATTCATCTCTGTCGCATGTATCCTAATACCGAAAACAAGTATTCTATTTAAATAAAAACATGTCGTTTTGGTGGACGCATGCCAAACAAATAGTTTAAACTCAAACTCTCTCCCCCCTTAGGCGATGTATGTTTTTACATTGAATACCATTCATCAGATTGCTATGTTGTTGTTTAAAGAAGTTTATGGCTGAATGTTAGTGTAATAAACATATTACGTAAACTTGTTTAGCAAGAGTAAATACTTCGTTCATTTACTCTATAAAGTACGTGGATTTGTCTTATGACACGAGATAAACAACTTAGGTGCATATAAATGGTGCAGGAATAAAGAAAACATTAAATACTGCACGCATGCATAGGTCTATAAGGCATCCGATCGATTCATATCAGATATGTAAATAAAACGTTAGCATTTAGTCAGTATTAGGATTACAGTAGACTGCAATAACTTGACAATGAAATGTAGTAACCTTCATGCCAAGGTCAATTGTATTTAAATAAAGAAACAGATTTAAAACTAATGAATTTATATCTATCGTAATTTCAATTCCTAACAATAATCTGAAATCAGAATTAGAACTATTGAAATTGTAACAAGATTAGCAAATGAATGGTTATAACTCAAATACGCGGCAAAACAAAAGTACTCAGATACGTTGTAAATGATTTTCATATTCAAGGGGAGAAAACCTAACTATAATATAACATCTATCAAGACGATGTGTAGTTGTGTAATATGGGAATACAAGAACAGTGAATTCAATAACAAAGGGCTGTTGAAAACATAGCAATCTGAAATACTAACTATATAGACGTAAGGAAAGGTTTTTGTAATACAACAGGATTATATTACGAATCTAGACATACCCAAGTAATAAGGCAATACTATTACGTTTATATAATATAATATGTATACCATAGGTTTAAATGAAACATATTTACATTTTTAGGCATGAGCCAAAAGTCTTTTTTGTAATACATTCAGGCATTCGACACTCACTACCTTGACCACAATTCTGGTCATGAAAAAAGGCAGCCCTCGTCTGAAAGAAACAATAAACATCACATAAGTAACACACAATATGATACTTGAATTAAATGTTAAGGTAGGTGATAAAATACTTACAGCCCCTTTCAAGGTGAGGAATACTTTACACTTTCTCGTGCACTTCGTACTCCAATGCCTATATTTGCCCTCTCGAGGAGACAGGCACCTATGGAAATGCCTTGAACCATAGCACACCTGGTCGTGTCCTGCGTCCGTGTGGGTAATAACGTCTCCAGCCATATCGTGAAGAGTGTTACCACACTGTAGAATTTCGGAGAGTTCGACATGTTCCTGATTATGGCCCCATACCTCTGTGCTTCGGATGGGGAACTCCTCACTCCCCACCTCATGTCCCCAACCGTTATGTATCCTAATTGTGTAGGATCCCATAGGCTCCGGCGACGAGGAGGTAGGAGGCTCCATGTCAGGGATAATATATTCCTCGGCCTGAGGAACAACCTCTTCGGGGATATCCCTGCACATCTCCTGAATTAGATCCTGCGATGGAGTTAGTGTAGACATGGATAAGTTTTTAATGTTGAAAATTAATAGTTCCTTATATATATATACGAGAGTTCGCATGCAGGGTCCTCCTACCACACATTTCAAGGTGGGGGGCTGTGTTTTGATAACAATGTCCAACAGGAATTTGTTGTTTTAAGAAACTGATGTCTGAATGTTTGAGCAATAAACATATTGCATAAATATGCTTTCCCTCCTTACAGTATGATCTACATTGAGTAAACAGTTGTCATGAAGGTAATCCACTTCATATGTAATTAATAGGGTGATGGAATAAGGAATACTCCCCCAATCAAATAAATAATGTGCCGAATGTCAGAATCACGGAGCCTCAACCTCCTAGAACCCTCAACGCCTTCATCGCATGTAATAAGGAACACATTTTAATAGGTCTATATAATATGCATACCACATGCATGAATATAGATTTAAGGTGACATTAAGTCAAAAATAGTATGAAAGAGGAAGGGATTGAATATAGATTTTAGGTGACATTAAGTCTATGTTATAATAATTAAATCCTGAGGAACAGGATTCTGTATGAAAGAGGAATGGAATACAATAAATACGATACAAAGTGAATCTGATTATTAATATTAACATTATTACACTTTGTTTTAGATATCAGACACTTAACATTAATCTATGTACCTCAACTGTTCCTAAAATACATCTATAACAGGTAACTAGGCATCCTAACATTCCAGTCTTCTTTCGCTTCTACACTTCATTTCCTAGAGGGAGAAGCAGTGATCTAACCATTAATCAAACATAGGTTAAACGCCTGGGAATTCGGATATTTTCCTTTATAAATTAGAAAAACATTACTTTCTCCTCTGTTTATAGCGGCGATCTCACTATCGTCAAACACCTCTGTATATTTTCTCGGTAAAAATACCGATAACAGCTCTACACTATCCTTCATACGAATATGATGCAGTACATATCGGGTTTCATTTATAGATGCATATAAAATAGCGTAACTGCTGTTCTGCTCGAGGTCTGATATACTAACACAACGTGGTTGTGATGAGGTTGAATTGAACTTCTCTACTAATGATGTCATCTGT
The DNA here is from genome assembly GCA_964059195.1 of Ectobius pallidus. Lineage (NCBI taxonomy): Eukaryota > Metazoa > Arthropoda > Insecta > Blattodea > Ectobiidae > Ectobius > Ectobius pallidus. Next base: position 45,048,524 of record CAXKWD010000008.1, read on the forward strand.
AAACATGAACGAAGTCTAATTAATTAACTTAATAACAACAATAATATAGCTACCGCACAAAGTTTTTATTGATTATGTCATAAAATACGGTAGATGTAGTGTTACCTTGTTAGTTTAAAATCAGAAGATGATGATGATGACTGTAGAGCTGTTTACACAATTATCAAGACCTCCTACATACATGTCTTTTATACAAAACTAACCAAGCAGCAATATGACGTAGTTTTGGTATATGGGGTTTTTCCCATTTACGATGTTGTAACAAAGACTGGAGATATCGTTAAGGCTGTTATCACATAACTATGTAAAACATATTTGAATGCCATTGTATTATTGTCGAGATGGAAATAGGTAATAAACATCTAACCTGGAATTTTTTATTTATTGTTTTCAACATGCCTTTGAATTTACCTTTAATTTACTGTTTGCGTATAACATTCCTCTCTGTTTATTGCGCCTATCATACGGTCTGAGAAATAGATTCATATGTTACTATTCCTCAGATTCCCTAGTTCATATCCCTTTACTAATTAAGCCATATGGTTACAGTTACTGTAATAAAGACCAAAGTACAACATGGCTGTAATGCTATGAATACCTTATTATTTTACCATTATTCCTACCCTTGCCTATTAATAAATGAAAAGTCTAAACACAGATACGTTTTAAATGAATTTAATATAAAGGGAAGAAATCCTATACCTCCATAGGCATGTATACCTTTGTACCGTCCGAAGAAAATATGTTTCCAATGTTACCCTGCTCCTGTAGTTACAGCGAAATGTGAAATCGTAGGCCTATTGTATTAATCAGGTTCATATGCCATGTGTATCCTTCAATCATGCATTAGTGTCAATGAGGACAGGATGACCGCTCTTGCGCAAACTGTATAAAACACAACTGTCTTCCTTGTACACTTCAGTTACTATGAAATCTCACGAATATTAAATTATTATACAATTCAGGGTTAAACACTGGAACGAATTTAGGTTGTGTTTGAACAACATAATAATAATAACAATAGTTGTATGACATATGGTTAAAATTGGCAAGGTGTTTGCCATTGTCCCTAGTCACGTTACAACGAAATGAGAAATCGTAGGCCTATTGTATTAATCAGATTCATATGCGATGTGTATCCTTCAAAGATGGAATAGTGTCAAATGAGGTCACGTTAATTGAACGGCACTAGTATTTCAAGTTCACACAGACTGTGAATACCCTAGGAGGGATATTTTAAAATCGTTACGGTGCCAATGCGCATGTTGAGGTGTAGGTTTTCGAAATGTAAAGGCAATAGGTTAGGAAAGGTTAGGTTATGTTATGTTAGGTTAGGTTATGTGCCGTAAGTTGCGCGTTCGGATCGTTCTGGGATCCGAAGAGGTTGTTCCTCAGGCCGAGGAATATATTATCCCTGACATGGAGCCTCCTACCTCCTCGTCGCCGGGGCCTACGGGATCCTACACAATTAGGATACATAACGGTTGGGGACATGAGGTGGGGAGTGAGGAGTTCCCCATCCGAAGCACAGAGGTATGGGGCCATAATCAGGAACATGTCGAACTCTCCGAAATTCTACCGTGTGGTAACACTCTTCACGATATGGCTGGAGACGTTATTACCCACACGGACGCAGGACACGACCAGGTGTGCTATGGTTCAAGGCATTTCCATAGGTGCCTGTCTCCTCGAGAGGGCAAATATAGGCATTGGAGTACGAAGTGCACGAGAAAGTGTAAAGTATTCCTCACCTTGAAAGGGGCTGTAAGTATTTTATCACCTACCTTAACATTTAATTCAAGTATCATATTGTGTGTTACTTATGTGATGTTTATTGTTTCTTTCAGACGAGGGCTGCCTTTTTTCATGACCAGAATTGTGGTCAAGGTAGTGAGTGTCGAATGCCTGAATGTATTACAAAAAAGACTTTTGGCTCATGCCTAAAAATGTAAATATGTTTCATTTAAACCTATGGTATACATATTATATTATATAAACGTAATAGTATTGCCTTATTACTTGGGTATGTCTAGATTCGTAATATAATCCTGTTGTATTACAAAAACCTTTCCTTACGTCTATATAGTTAGTATTTCAGATTGCTATGTTTTCAACAGCCCTTTGTTATTGAATTCACTGTTCTTGTATTCCCATATTACACAACTACACATCGTCTTGATAGATGTTATATTATAGTTAGGTTTTCTCCCCTTGAATATGAAAATCATTTACAACGTATCTGAGTACTTTTGTTTTGCCGCGTATTTGAGTTATAACCATTCATTTGCTAATCTTGTTACAATTTCAATAGTTCTAATTCTGATTTCAGATTATTGTTAGGAATTGAAATTACGATAGATATAAATTCATTAGTTTTAAATCTGTTTCTTTATTTAAATACAATTGACCTTGGCATGAAGGTTACTACATTTCATTGTCAAGTTATTGCAGTCTACTGTAATCCTAATACTGACTAAATGCTAACGTTTTATTTACATATCTGATATGAATCGATCGGATGCCTTATAGACCTATGCATGCGTGCAGTATTTAATGTTTTCTTTATTCCTGCACCATTTATATGCACCTAAGTTGTTTATCTCGTGTCATAAGACAAATCCACGTACTTTATAGAGTAAATGAACGAAGTATTTACTCTTGCTAAACAAGTTTACGTAATATGTTTATTACACTAACATTCAGCCATAAACTTCTTTAAACAACAACATAGCAATCTGATGAATGGTATTCAATGTAAAAACATACATCGCCTAAGGGGGGAGAGAGTTTGAGTTTAAACTATTTGTTTGGCATGCGTCCACCAAAACGACATGTTTTTATTTAAATAGAATACTTGTTTTCGGTATTAGGATACATGCGACAGAGATGAATGGTTCTACTCCACATTCCTTGATACATGCATTGCGTTCTTAAATGATACACAACCCATATGGATACATTAGGCCTATGTTATATCATTACGATGTAGGTGCACAAACAGGTAACAAAGGTACGTGTTTCTTTGACTGTATGTGCATATATCCTTCAGACTTTTTGAATAATACAGTCGTCATTTGTTTTACCATTACTTTGTACTTATATAACGAGACGTGGTTCTTTCTTTCTTCCCGGTGACAATATAATCCTTACCATGTATTTGTGTTTGTGCGAGTCATTTGTTAACAGATTACGCAACGATACAATACCTTATTATTATTATAAGACTATAACTACGTGTAAACATTACATATCTTTTCATTCGTACGTTACATGCATTGGATCTTTAAATGATACACTACCCTTATTAACATGATTATTACACTAGGTATTTGAATAACACGATACTATTGTTAGATCATGCCATCACTTGTATCCTCTACTCTGAATGCGGTAAATGTATAGAAATCACTAAGGATAGAAAATTGATTACGGATTTTTTTTAATAATGAACAGTAATCAAGTAAATCATGCATTACGTCATGTACAAACAATCGATGGGGGTTTACTCTTGCGATATGTTACCTCATGTTGTAACGCATACACCTAAGATTTATATAATTAACTTTGATCCTCATTCGTCGCCTAGTTCCCCCTTGGGTTGGCGTGTTTTTTCAACATTTGACTACTACTTTGATTCCTTTGGTTTACCACCCATCATTCCTGGGATATCTAGATTTATAAATCAGAACTCTATTCAATGGCTATACAACACTGAAAGACTTTAAGGACTGACAACGGCTGTATGTGGACATTATGTCTACTTGTTCAGATACTTCATGAATAAAGGTTTGATGCTGGAAGAGTTTGTAAACATGTTTACTACATTATAGGACATAGAGGTCATTCACATCTTTCACAATATCATTGGATCTCTGTGTGGAACTAGGAATTGAGAAGGGCAGAGATGTTTTCCCCGAAATATGCAATGTAAGTATTTAACAAGAACAGGGATTTATTTTCGGATTAGAAAGTAGTTTACACACATGTTTAAAACCTGTACTTATTGTTTTTAGAATGAAAGCAGATCGATTTCATTGGTCTAGCTCAGTTTAGCTGCAGTGTCTTGAACGAGAGGTTCTCATCATCCTTGATCCATAGGGGATGTCTTCGTCAGAGAAAAGCAGAGGAAGACCCTATGATCTCATGCATACCGAAGTGTTTAATTATATAAACAACAAACAAGTTGGTAGGATAACCTGTCTTTATTCGATATGTATACTTTTGAAATAAACCATCCAGCTCTATTATTATGAAACCATTTGTTTATACACATTATTTCATATGAGCGTGACAGCCTATGATAGAGAATAAGGTTGTGACGTTCTGAAATGAAACTATACCCTTATCCATTTCCTATTCCTTTCATAATCATTCTCATTAGTTGATAGTAATAGTATCGGTGTTCATAGGAAGAAGAAGAAAGGATGCTGAAAGGAAGAAGAAATTGGTTATGTAAGTATAAACCTATTTTATCTTTTCATAACTAAGTAAGGGCATTCATGTGCCCTTGCGCAATATTGTACGTATGTCAATATTACACTATCTAGCCATAGGGCCTAGGGGTATAAACGAAGGACAGGTTTCTAGACAGCTATGTGAAAACAATACATATGTTATCATTACGTTGTAACTAATGGATCTGGATAACATAGGAACGTGTTCCTAGTGGGCATTTGCATTATATCCTCTGCCCAAGCCTCGTATCTGGTGGGGGGTTGTAACCAGCCCTCTGGGGGGCAGGCGTCGGTTTTCGAAGTGGGTCTGATTGGGGTGGGGCTAACACAGGCTTACTGCCCACGTCTGCTTTGTTCGAATCGAGTACCATCATGTCATTTAGGACCATAGTACGGGGTTGGGGGGTGGGGTCGGGGGAGCGGCGTCGGTTTTGTTTTTTGGCCTAGCTCTTTAACGGGGCGTGGGGGCATGTTGGCACTAGCACAGGACGATCGGGCTCGTCTTGCTTTTTCGAATAGACTATAATAGCATCACGTTGTCTTACACGTGACGTGGCGTCGGGGGGCGGCGTCGGTTGGCGGCCATTTTGGATTATATCTTGAATATTACTACTTACCTAACTAGGTGATAAACTTCTTGTGACGCCATGTTTCCATTATTTTTAAGGAATTATTTGAAGAAGACTATTATTATATATTTTAATTATTAAAATATATTATAATAACAATAACAAAAAATACATGATTCTCATGTCTTAGTGAGCTCGAAGATGGGTCTGCCTTACAAATCCGGGAAGTTTAATTATTGTTGTGTATGGCTATCGTAGCAGGGGTCTCACCAGCGAGTGCACCTCGTCGGTCCACGATTTATTTTCCTTAATTGAACACCCTTACTTACCTTGCACCCTTCAACCCTTACATTGCCTTGTAGAACAATAGATATGCCCTGATAATGTAATCCTCATGTATACAAACAATTTTTTTAGATAGTTAAGAAAACTTTGGATTCATAGTTCTAGTAAATCACTCCCGACCCTTGTTCAAGCATTGATCTTATTTCTTCGTTTTATCTAATAAGGTATCTCATACAGTCACCCAGTTTCTCAAACTACGAGTATATGGCTGGGTAGCGCTGCGTGAGATTCCTCAATGCAAATAAACCGAACTATCTTGAGGTGATGAGACGAAATCATTATTATCGCGATAGTTCTCTTGTTGACAAGCTCTCCTATCAGTCGTTTCTCCTCTCTTTGCTGATATCCCTCTACTTTAAGCGCGTGCACTGGTGACAGCTGACGCAGGATTCTGACTTCGTAAGTCCCGTGAGATACCTGCATGGAGTCCCGTCCGTTCGGGAATGTGCTGGCTAGTTATTTCTCTGCTTTGGCTACCTGTTTCCTGTTTCGCTGAGCACGTTGCATTCCCAGTTATTAAATTTTGGGAAGTTATGTTTTTAGTGGTCTGCCTTTTTGGGGCAAGCCTTTGACCTTGAGTCTCGCTGTTCAGGACTAAATTTTTCTTGCAGTAATCAGTATCAACTAGGTTCTGATCAATGCGAAGCTTGTCTTTCACTAGAATTGTAAATCTTTCCGCGCCTGCTTCTTGTAAGGAAGTAATTCTTTTGTCTTGGCCCGTATTTCAAGACTTAAATCTTAAGCTATTCTCACCTCTTACCCCTTCAACAACCTCGCCCTATTCATCACTTTATCTTTTGTAATCTCACAGGTATCGGACGATTCTTTCCTTTCCCTAAGCGGTATAGGTTCTCGAGATGACTGTCGGAAAGTTCAACTTGTAGCTCCTTGGCGAAGAGATTCAGCACAAAGTCGCAAATATCCACCCTTCTCGCGTGGTTACTTTCATTCGTCCCGAAGATGATAATGTTTTTCCTCCTTGATTCTTCATTCAGTTTCTGTGTTGCCCATTTCACCTCTTTTAGCGTGGCGACCTCTTTTCTTAATTCGTCTTCGATCATGCTGATATACCAATCCCTTACTGCATCCAACTTGAAGTTTACTTCGTCGAATTTTTTATTTATCTTCTCGTCCAGTTTTGCAAGTAATTCCCCCACCGAGGCAGCACTTTTACTCTCCTTCTCTATTTCCATTTCTCTTGTTACGTCCGGGCCGGGGTTAGCTTTAGTGCCACCAGTTAATAATAGTAATACTATGATTACTCCAAAGAACCAAATGTTAGCCGCGGAACCATTTGCCTGTTCACGCTTGATGGATAATTCCGATTTGAACTTTCCGTGTAGCCCGATTCTCGCGCGCTATTTCATCGTCTCCGTATCACAGCAAACTTCGCTTAAAGCGTCTAACATATACCACCTCTGATTCAAGACTGTAAACTCAAAGAAGAAATTACAGCTCAGTACTGACTGGATGGAATTTGGATAGTGTCATATTGTGAAAACGATTACAATATAGACTTACTAAGTACCTAACGATCATAAGTATGGGTATTACACCTTCCCATATGAACTTCAAAGAATAAAAAAAGTAGTCATTCTAGGATTATCAACTACTGATGTCAGAACTACAGGGTTAGAAGAGGAAATGAAATATCATCATTGCCCGTGGATCAGACAAATGTAAAAATATAATGATCGACTCTGAAACTGAAAAACGGCATCAAGAAACGATTATCTTGTGGTTTGAATCAGTGTATCAAATTCCAAGCACAACATTAGGACAATCTACAAACCCACCACGAAAATAAAACAGCATCTAAACTCCGCCAAGGACAAACAGGAACCCCTGTCAAAAGCGGGTGTGTATAGAATACCTTGTAGCTGTGGCAAAGTCTACATTGGTACAACGAAAAGAAGCATCAATACCAGGCTGAAGGAGCACAACAGACAATGTAGACTAGGCAACACGGAAAATTCGGCAGTAGCTGAGCACGCTTTTCTACCCGGACATGACATAAGCTTCCACAAAACAGAAGTACTTAGTACTACCTCCCAGTGGTTCCCTAGACTTTACCGGGAAGCCATAGAAATACAAAAACATACGGACAATTTCAATCGTAAAGAAGAAATGGCGAGAGTTCACAGCAGTTTGGTCCCAGTGATCGGAAGAACCAAATGTAAACCCAGCGTTTTCAATTGTACCGGAGAGGGGGAGGTAACGATACAACTGAGCGCCGTCCAATCAGCGGCAGGAGTAAAAAGTATAAATATCGGCGGGCGGGGAGACAGCGACCAGTACTCAGCAGACCACCATGCTGAACACAGCTCCGAGGATGCCCGACGCAGATCGAGGAGAAACGTCAGCAACACCGCAAGACGGACCACGACCACGGCCACATAGCCCGGTAAATGCACATCTATTAATTATTTACGTATAAAATATTGTAATACTGGGTTTTCACATAGTTAACAATGAAAATAGGTTAATTAATATTTGCCCTGGTTCTTGAAGGTCAATACAGAAGATTAACAAAAGAGTTCATTGAAGAGATTGACTATTAATTAGATACAAATTACAGTAATAATCATAAACTGTACGAACCCAAACAACTTTTAGGGATTGCCAAATTGCTTTCTTTAAAAATGTGAACTTGAATTCATCTTAGAAGTTGGCCTGATCGCTTCCACTGAAATCCATTAGATTTTCTTCATCATCCTCTTCTTTTTCTTCTTTATCAGAAAGGATGCCAATATCATCACTGTCATCATGGCCTTCATCATCATCATCATCATCATCTAGGTTTTCTTCTTGGTCCTTATCCTCATCTATATCGTCTGGATTACCAGCACTTTGGGTTTGAACTTCAGTAGATTCACTCTTCTTTTTCTTCTTCTGAGGTTGAGCATTCATCAGTTTCCAGTTGTATGAAAGATAAGTGAGTTTAGCTGCTCGCTCAGATGATAAGCGGTTCCTCTTTTTAGATTGTATCCATGAAAACGTACTGAATGTACGTTTTGTGGTGGCAGAAGTGACTGAAGCTCCTGAGATTTTGATGGCCACATCTGCCAAGTCCAAGGTTCCTCTTAGCCCTCATAAATCATGAAAGAACTCAAGTTCCCCCTTAACTACAGTAGGATTAGCCTAGACCGTGGGACTGATTTATGATTAATTATTAGGCTGTAACTAGTTATATTTAAATTTGTGTTTGTGTAATATTGAAGGTGTTGGTTTCTGGCATTTTTTTAAAATACCAATACGATCAATTAACAATTATGTTAAATTACTTATCTTTACTCCTGTTTAAATAAGTGAGGTATCACTTTATAACATATAAGTTTATAAAGAAAACTTAAGAGATTATCACGAATTATTATTTTTTAAAAGAAGATGACTTAGGGTACATTGTTCTGACAATAAGTGAAAAATTATATCATAGGAAAAGGTAATACTTCCCTAGACGGTTCCTTGATAAACATGAACCGTTAATAAGCGGTAAAACATTCAAAACTAACAATTTTTATAAATGCTCACTTATGGGAATATTTCCTGCCCAAGGAGATTTTATAAATTCCCACTGGGAATATTTCCGGCCCACATCACTACTGTCTAGTACAAATGTCTTTTTGTCTCTCTAAACGTTAGTTATATAAAAAAAGTTATATAACCTATTTGTTAAACATATAACTTGTTACATGTAATAAGTTTATTAAACAAGTTACATAGTGTAAACCCAGCTTTAAAAGCATGGATTTGAAAGTTTATCCCAGCTGAATAATTATATTACCATTATTTAGTGATTTCAAATTTGTGTTCTTGGATTACAGCAATTATTTGCCCAGTTACGTATATATATATATATTCTCTTGGTTTTCTTCTGGTACATTCTTGGAATTCCATCCGGTGTTAAATAATTATTTCTGGATTCACCAGTAGTTCTGTGATTTTGGATTTATTCTTTGGGTGAAATCTAAATTAATTTCTTTTCTTCCCGTATCATTTGTATATTCTGTTCAAATTTTAGTTTCTTGTTTGTCTCATTTCGCTTAATAAAAGGGATTGGAAATTGTAATTGCCTGTTACGTCGAGGAATGTCATAGAAATTGCACTCCAATGAATGTACTAACTGTTATTAAAAAACTACATCGTCTATTGCTTAAATTAACGTTAATTGCATTCTATTAATGACAGTTAATTCTCCAATAGTTAAGAAACAGATTTAATATACTGAATATAGCATTGACCTGTTATGATTTCAAGCTGATGGTTAATTTATATATCAGTTAAAATTTATATTTTCTCTTTGTTATCTTTTAATTTGCTGATGCTGATTTTTCTAAACTCATATTAGTTCATTGGGTTTTCTAAACAATTTTCAATTTTCAAGTCAACGAGAGTTAATTCTTTTTGAAATATCAAGATCACTTCCTTTTCAGAAAATATTTTCTGAATTTGATATTCATCAGCATTAAAAATAAATTTACTTACAGTTATTTTTCAAGTGTAGTGTGGCCTATATTAAGGATCATTATATTTTCCAAAATATATTTAAATTGATCTTATCCTTTTCATTCTTTTTCGAATATTAAGATCACTTGCCTTTTTAGAATATTTTCTGAATTTGACAGTCATCAGTATTTAAAAATCAATATACTTACACTTATTGTTCAAGTGTAGTGTATTCTATATCAACCTTTATTATATTTTCTAAAGCATATTTAAATTTTGAACTTATATATTTCATTCTTTTTCAAAAAGAAGAAAACATTTTATTGAATAAAATGAGCTGCTTGCTTCAAGCTAGTTACCATAGACACAGCATACCAATCAATCACTTTTGACAATGGTTCATATAATGGTAAAAAAAATATGGGTAACAGATAAACAATGATTTGAATAAAACATCTAAACAATTTTTACTATATACAGTATTCTTATATATGTGGTGGTGCAATATGCCCACTGAGTCTGCAATGATGTTTTCTGCCATCTGATTTAAGGATGATAAGTCCAGTCCCAGCTTCCTAAGTTCGTCAGCAACCGATCGCACAGTGGTCCAGAATTCAAATCTAGAGGGAAAAAATTACTTCTCGCATATAAGTAACTTTTTTATTTGTTTCATTGTTTTTCTTCTGTAAAGTTGATATATAAATGATATTAAACCATGAAACAAAATTATAATATAAACTGCGAAATTAAAAATATTTTTTTTAAATTTTAAATGCACAAAATAGCAAAGAGTTTTCATTACATTTTACAACAAGAGGTAAATACCTATAAATCTGTATCTTCGTCCTCTACGTCACCTGCATCATCAATTTCTTCTGCGTCTGCTTCATCATTTTATCATCATCACCATTACCGCCTTCTTCTTTTTCTTCATCTACTTTCTGCTGCTTTTCTTCTTGCTGCTCATCTTTCTTCCTACTCGACTTGCTTACTGGTACTTTTGGTTCTTGAAGTAACTCGCATACTTCTTGTGATAAGGGTCCACTATTGTTCTGTCTAAACGAGGAATAATGAGAGATTATGAGATCAGAATGACAAGAAGCAGATTCAAGGTATCTTCCATATTTTCCTTTCATGAAAATTTACTGGGACGTCCTTCGCAAAGTTTTCTTAAGAGCTTATGCCTTGCTTCTTGCGCTTCTTCAGGAAGCATACCAATTGGTAAGATGGTTGATTCAATATCAGTATGTTGTATAAAAAATAAAAATTATTTTAAAAATATAACCCGTGCACCGTGAATTAGGACTTTATGAACACTGCAGGCATATAATACCACGGGTACAGACTCAGCTGGAATTTTGTTGTGTCTGTAGCATATTTATCAAATTTGTCAATACTGACTTGAAAACCACTGTAAATTACACGCAAAATTACTGAGAATCGATGAATTAGTTCTTCCTCGATCCCGGTGAAGGTAGCAGACAATAATTGTGGATTTCTGAAAAAGCTTCGAGCCGCATTTCGATCGCTATCAAACCCATTTTCTTACGGAATTGTTTTACAATTACTTCCTTCCTTTCATTTACTTTTTTCTTCATTTCCTTTAACTTGTCATTTCTTTACATCTAGTCAGTATGAATTGTGAAGCAGACATTCAAAGAATGCTTTTTACTTTTATCCAGCGCTTTTCAAAATTTGACCTAAAAGTAGCCATAGTTGCTCCTAATAATTTATATAAATCGTTGGGATGCTCCTTTAATCCTAACTTATCAAATACATAATTTCACAATGAGTTTGTAGAACCTTTCGTCTGATACGGTTATTCATAAAGTTCCATACGTGTCACCACTGGCTGTACAAACGCGATTTAAAAAAAAACGGATCATTTGCGACAAACTATTCTTTATGTATTTAAACCAAACCCTTTTCTTTACATGTAACATATATTTAATAGTGCCATCTCTAACGTATTTTTTTAAAACCCTTCTACAATACTAGAAAATAAAAAAATTCCCCTACCTAGACACATCCATATAAATATGACATCAGTAATTTCTTATGTAGTATTATTTCAATAAATTTTTTATAAATCGCAAGTGCATACCTTTAGATGTTGATTCCATTTGGCAGAACAACAAAATAACATTTCACAACTCACACAATGACTTCACACTTCTGACGTCGCGCAACTTGTTATAAGACTGATGCCTCTACTCCTTAGCAACCCGCAACTTTCAAGAGCTGCAGTTGCATATCCTTTTACAGCAGAGTTCATAAAGGCTGAGTTTAGTGAAGAGGGGTTGTCTGGGATGAAGATCCAGCAAAAATAAAAAGTTTTACAACAAGTAAGAATTTTTAGTTTTTTCCCTCTAGATTTCAATTCTGGCCCACTGTGGATCGGTATACAGTACTTCTTGCTCCAAATAAAAGTCCAAGGGCAGTAAAATGCCGATCACCAAAACTCTTCCTATATTTCTCTTTAAAGAAAGGAATACGGTCACTGGCTCCTCAGCTTCCCAAGTTGCAACGATCGATTTTTAGGTTAGGTTCTGATTGATTAAATATTTATAAATAATTTTAGCTTTATTTGTTTATGTATAGTTGCTTAATAAAATTTATACTTTGAAAATTATTAACTTAAGCAATAGGTAATAATAAATTCTTTCTATTCACAAGCCCACCATATCTGGTTTGAAAATAAATATCAAATAACTTCAAGAGCGTGAGGACAATACCCTAGTGGCTAAAGATCTTATTTCAAGCAGAGGGAAGAAAAGGAGGGAGCACAAGATCAAGAGTACTAAGCTATAAATAAATATCAAATTTCAAACCATATTGTTTAATGGTTAACTTGAACAATATAACCTTTTAACCATTAAAACACATGAAGCTATTAAGCATAAAAAATAGTATAAATGTTAAACATCCATGACTAGTTAATTCACATAATATACAGTATATATACAGGGTATTCAGTAACGACAACTTTAAATATCTAAAACCTAACTCAATGTGCTGAGAGCATAATGTATATGTATAATACGTATGTATTACTCATCCAAATGTAGAGTAGCTTGATTATAATGCCGAATGCACCTTTTCCACAGGTCAATATTTTGAACCACAGCTCAAAAGCAATAAGAAACTAACAAGTGGCTATAATTCCAAACTGGCAAAATCCTAATCATTGGTTAACTTCGAGTAAGCCCCAAAATTTTATAAATGGGAATAATGTTAGGACAAGGCTAAACTTAAGGGATTTAAATAGCGGCTATAATAATGTGAATGTACAAAATTTCACTTCATAAGGAACAGTCAATCAATTTGACCCAATAAGCTGACCAGAAACTAATTCCCTATAATAATAATAATAAACAATTTCAAAGTCAAAAGGAAAATGGAGAATTTAGAATATACATGGGGCAGATGGAGAATAACGGTTATTACTTGAGTATGAAAATACTTTTAAGAATGGAATATGAAAATAAACTTAGAATCTGAATGAGATTACGAACGAAAGAAAGTACAAAATATGATATGAAAAGGAAACCTAACCAGAATTATATCGACGGGCGAGTAATGAGAAAAATAATTATTAAAATGCAATTAAATAGAGCAAAGCACCAGTCATAACTTAATGTAAGACAGGAATAATCTGCGCCAAAAGATAAGTAACTTACTAAGTTTTTTTTTTAAATAACAATATGAGATAAACGAGGCAGTATTTATTCAAAAGGGGTGCAGGAAAATGAAATAACCCACAGTAGAAATTTAGAAAAGCAAATAACCTTTATAAATAATCGAAAAATATGAAATGCTATAAGAAAAGGGATGCAAAAAAATATTAAACAGCAATTGCGTAAAGCAGACTAATTTTGATTATATAATTACTTAATAGAAAAGCAAGGACTATGAATACTAAATTTGAATAATATATATATGTATATATATATATATATATATATATATATATATATATGCTAAGGGAATGCTTACGTAAGATAACTCGAAGGCTGATATAACCAGGAAGCAGAATGACAAATATCCCAAACAAAGTTTTTATAATATATATATCAACATTAGCAATTTATGTATAAACACTAGAATTAATATTTTCCAAAGGGCAAGGGACTAAGTAAATATCACTCTGTACATTGCGTGGAATAGGAGAATTCACAAGATACGCAGTAATAACATCCAAATCCCCATGAATAGAAATGATAGATAGATATGACCATAAGTACTATCGAATTTAAACTGGAAAAATCACTTGGACATGAAGGATGGGACCAAATTGGCCAGGATTAACCCAGTTGAGAGAAATGATCATCAAGAAAAAAGTCGAATAATTTCAATGCAACGTACTACCTTCTATAATTCACGAACGTAGAATTCCTACAATTTCATATATAATTTCTGAAATAGAAGAATAACTCAATGTAATGTATTGAAAGAATCTGGGAAAAGAAATACGTCACACGGAAAATACCCAGGATGCAACAGACTAGTATAATGGCGTCGATAAACCCACCAAATAATTTGGAAATTAGAATATCTATCAAAATATAACTGCATAACTTATACTGAGCAGATTTAATAAGTTTCCACTAGGTGCTATATAACATACATTACTTACGTAAATTTCTATAAGCATTATGCATCATAACGAAACTGGGACGTTAAATATGCCACTGGTACATTGACACGGAACAAGAAGAATTCCAGCATGAGATTGACAATAAATTTACGCATGTAAACAAACTTGGTTATATATATAACTTGGTGTTCTTTATCCAGCAATTCTATCCTTACGAGCATAGTCCTTATACATAAGGACAATTTATTTAAACTAGCTCTCATTGTATAAGTTTACCAATACTACATTGTCCATTTCTTGCCTAAAATCTTTACTCCACCTTGATATAAACTTTAACATGGTGTGCAGAAGGCACTTATAATAGACATTACAGTAAATAGTGACGATATCGCAACTCACACTATAGAAGAAGGAACCACTCCATCCCGCTGCTCCACACTTAACCAGGCAAGTGCCTCAGACAGTATGAAGAAGCATAGCCAGAACGGTAGTACCTCAACTCAGTGAAGAGGGCAACACGTGCACTACTTACGTAAGCAAGAGCAGACGGAGGGGATGGAATCGCGGTTGTTTAAACCAGCGTTACAAAGTCATAGTTACTTGAGGCCGCGCTGATCGGTTCACTCCGTCCAGGTCCTCAGCTCCTCAAGTCACATTTACTTCAGGTCGCGCTGATCAGTCCTCTCCGTCCAGTTCACACTCCGACGCTGATTCTCTCTCGCCGTTACTCACTGTTACTGACTGACTGTTCCCTCATTAACTGGCTCTCTGTCTACATTGGCTGGCTCATCACTCCTCGTGGGCTGACTCCCTCTGACTGACCGTTGCTACTCACGGACTGCCTCTCACTGGCTGACTGTCCTTTCCTTCATTGAATGCCTGTCCTCTCATTCATTGACTGACTCTCTCAACTCTGACTTTCTGACTGACTGTCCGCGTCGCCTTGCTCGCGCCCTTATATAGTCTTGACGAATGTTCTAGAGTCGATGTCTCGAAAGTTCTCCGCCCGCGCATGGTCTAGAATGCCTGCGCGGTGCGCGGTCACAGCCCTTAGCGCGCGGCTCCTCCTCCGGCTCCTCCTCCGGCCCCTCCCACGAGCGCGCACCGTCCACTCACCGCTCCGTGCCTGTAGCAGGCCGCGCCAATCGGCGCGCAGCCCCAATCAGCAATAAGAGGGCCGCCCCTTTCTAGACGTCTCGAATTCTGGCGCTTTCTGGCCGAGTCCTTCTTCTGTCAGTTTCTGGGCGATTCTTTTCTGGGCTTTGTGACAATATCGTGGGAAATTTACTGTAGATGCTATTGATCGAGCAATTAGGTAGATAGAACCTGCAAATGGGAAATATGTTGTAGGAGTTTTCGGAGATATCTCAGGGGCATTTGACAACCTTTGGTGGCCGGCCTGGTTTAGATGCTTGAGGGAACTCGAATGCCCGGCAGTACTATATAATGCCTTCAAGGACTATTGCCAACAAAGATTCGCCATGATTTAGTTCCAGGGTAACAGAAACATGAAAAAATTCAGCAAATGGTGCCCACAAGGGTCTGTTTGTGGCCCTATTTTCTGGGATGTGAGAATGGAATATGTACTCTTATGTTCTGAAGGATCAACTGATCTATTTGTACTGGTAGCTATCGCAGACGACTTACTTGTGGTGTTTGAGGCAGACTCAAGACGAGAATCGGAATGTAGAAGAAATAGGACTCTAGAAATATTAAATATCTGGTGTGCAGAAGCAAAACCAAAACAGACACCAGTAAAGACAACTTATCTTTGGCTGAAAGGGAAGCTTCTATGTAACCCAACGTTCTAGATAAATGAACAATTCATAAGGAGAAGCAGAACGGTGAAATACCTAGGTATTGAATTGGGCGAAAACCTTTCTTTTATGCCCCATATTGAACGAGTACGCGCAAAGGCCAGTAGACTGATGAACATATTTATCAATCTTGGAATGACCAAGTTTCGTCTTGTCCCAAGGGTGATGAAATGTAGCAATAGTATGATATGGTGCAGGTATTTGGGGACAGGGGTTGCTCCGTAATCTTCAGAAGGGAATCCTTCTACGACTAACAGGAGCTTATAAATCAACGGCGACGATGCCTTATCCACAGTCCTTGGGGTCGTATCACTGGATATCCTTATAATGCAAATAAGAGCTACATTCTGGGTATTCCTGCACAAAAAAACAGGTCCCATTTAAAGTAAGTAACGCGTAGAAAAAAAATTCTCAGAATTGTCATCCGAGGTGTCCCAGGGGAATCCAGCTCAGACAAAGTAGCTGAGGTCCTTCAAGCCAATAGCTATGCATTAAAAAAAATTAGAAATATGACGTCGCTTGAAGGACATCCGTATCCTACGTTTGCAATGGACGGGGAGGATACGGAACACTCCCGCACAGCCTTTAATCTCTCATGACTGTGCTGTCATACCGTTAAGGTTGAAAACTGGTATGGTCGTCAAAGCTCTCCCTAATATTTGAACTGTCAAAAGATAAACCATACCAGTGCAGTGCGTCGTGCTCAACTTCGCTGCATACGATGCACAGGGGAACACTCTGAACAGCTGTGAAGGCACCCTGCGAAAGAGCCAAATGTCATGGAAGTCACTGCAGATTCGAAAAGTTGCGAGTATCGCAGCGGTGTGATGGAAGATAAACCAAGAACCTCGAAACACCCCTCACACTCACAACCCACCAGACAACAACAGCCTCCTAAAACAACACAAACCCCAACCACTTCTGCTATACATGCCGATCTGCCCCAAGCACTGGAAAACGTGGAGGTAACAGGTGAAAAACACAGAAACTAGAGCGTGCTATAATCGGGTTGCAGCTAGAACTTCAATTCCAACACCAGTACAAAGACAAACGAAACAGCAGCAGAACTTTCGAGATGTCGAGCAACACCCAATATCTCGTTCGGCTCAGCAGCAGTCACAAACACACACACATGCCACCAACACAGATGCGGTACCTAAAATTGATGAGACCAGTGCTCCAGTGCGTACACTGGAGAATCGAACCAGCCGGCCTGAGACACACTTTCATGAAAGTGAAGTGCAGACAGAACCGAGGAGCAGGTTGTCTAGAGAGTGCGAAACAGACTTAGAAGTTCGCAGAAGGGCCGCACCCATGTAAGTAAGCATACTCAAACCACAACCACACAGGCATACCAGACAGACACTCTCTTACAGCAACATCAGCAGCAGCTGATTATCACTGCCCAACAAAAAAACACTTTTTAAATGTTTCCTACACTTCATGAGTCAATTCTTACTCATTTTGGGTTGAGAAAAACGAATATGACAAAGAATTTTTTTATTAGCTCTAGTTTCTGAGATAAACAATAGGTGAAAGTTTTTAATTTTAAAGGATTAAGAGAAAACGGGAAATTTAACATTTATAAATATTAATTACATAATGTGCTAACAGCATTAAAAGTGTGATCGTTCTATTATTAATGGCAGTTAACATCCTATATTGATTAAAGAAAACTTACCAGGTCGTTGGATCAACAGAGAATCAACTAGTGGCTTCATGAGATAACTGTCTTTTGGCTTTTCTCTTTAAGTGAGTTCTGAAGCATCCCTACACACAAACCAGCAGTAATCCGCAAGCATTTCTTCATTCCAGCGGCCCTGATATCTCTGTTCCATCACAGAAATATCCTGATGGAACCTTTCTCCATGCTCGTCACTGACAGCTCCACAACTAGGTGGGAAAAAATTGAGATGGGATTGGAGAAAATGAATTTTTAGGGACATGTTGCATACGAGTTGATGGTATTTTTGCACAATACTGTCAACAACTGAGTGTAGTTATCATCTCTTTTATTCCCTAAGAATCCATGCGTAACTCCCTTGAGAGCTTCCCAAGCTTCCTTTTCTTCCACTTCCAAAAATAGGTCGAACGCAGGATCCTTTACAATTGACGTATTTGTGGCCCAACAAAGATGCCTTCTTTGACATTTGCATCACTTAGTCCAGAAAATTTCTTAAATACTTAAAAGCCTGGCCTTCTTTGTTCATGCCTTTGACAGAATTCTTCATCAAACCCAGCTTGATATGTAGAGGTGGAAGAAGAACATCTTTTGGATCCACAAGAGGCTCAGCAACGATATTTTTCTCACTAGAGTTAAAATTTCTTGTAGGCCAGGCTTTCATATTTGCATAAGTCTCCTTCATGTGAACTGCATGACCAATAGGAATAGAAGGAAGACGGTTGCCATTGTGAAGCAATACAGCTTTCGAACTAAGCTTGGAGGAGTCTATGAATAGCCTCCATTCAGTGGGATCATGCTTAAAATTCAAAGTTTTCATCAAACCATAAACGTCCCAGCAAAAAACAAGATTGTTTTCTTCTAAAAAAAAAAAGGAAGCAGATTCCATTGACGTCTGTATTTGGAGACTCTGACATCACGTTCAAGAAGAATCCATTGGTGTAACCTGGACCCTAGAAGTTCTGCCTTCTCTTGTGACAAGTCCAGGTCTCGAATGAGATCACTCAACTCCGATTGGCTCAATCTGTGCGGTTGATCATCTTTTACTTCAAAATCAGGGTCATGGGATGTTGAAGGCTTGTTGAGTTCTTCTTCTTCCACACTGCCTTCATTTTCTACTTCCAATTCATAATTTTGGGGTGGAGTAGGAACTGGTAAACTGTTTGAATGTGGAATAGGTCGAATAGCAGATGGAAGATTTGGGTGTTGAACTGTTCCTTCTTTTCTCATTGACAATCCTGCCTTTATAGGCGGAGTTAAGCAAAAATAGCAGTCATCTGTATGGTTTGTAGACTCCTGCCAAACCATAGGCACAGCAAATGTTTTGATAGCTTTTTTATTTTTCAGACATTCTCGTAATAAAACTAAACATTAGTTGCAACATATATGTAGGGCCCATGCCTTATTCTGGTCCCCTACTTTCATACCAAAATAATGTTGGTAAGCAGTCTTCTCAAGAGGCGCCAGTTTGCGCTTCTGTAACGAATTGTTATTTCACCACAAATGTAAAAAAAATTGTTCACTAAATTTACACATTTCCGCGGCATATTGATGTAACAAATTTTGCTCTTTAAAACTCTCCAAAACAAAAATTCTGCACTAATCACAACAGACAATACGAAATTCATCGTCACAACAATAGTGTTTGCGTTTATAATCTACCCACAGCTAGATTACTGTTGTATTTTGACAGTTGACAAGTGTGTCATCATCCAAAAACAAATTTTCCCGAAACTGAAAATGTTGACTATAGAGAATATAATATGTCACTGTATCTCCAAAACAAGAGCTAATCGGTAATTTCTATGGTGATTTTTGAATTCAGCAGGTGGAAATACATAAGAATCAGTTATTTTTGAGCCCGAAACATTTTCATTGTTGGGCAGTGTTATCAGACAGCAGTAGAAGCTGAAAGATCAGCAGCAGCTCAGAAAGCAACTGCGCAATTAACTTGAAGTTTAAGGGCGAGAAGCTTTATACAGACAGCAGCAGCCCGAACAACAAGCGCAGCAGTTCTTACCTAATAACTCAGTAACTCTCACCAAAAACATACTGACGCTTTGGTAAAATTTAACTATGGTGTTTTCACCATGCTTCAAAACTTAATCAAGCCAAAAACCAATCGTGTGTATGCCTGCGTGTTTCGGTATGTGCTTGTGGGGCCGTTTCCTAATGCATAAAGTCAATTATTATAGTATTACACTCCGAACTATTATTTATTGCTCAACCTTATATCTACTTATCAGTGCTCATTTGCCATGATCAAGCATCTCGCTGCAATCGGTTAGGAATAATTCAAAAAGATGCACTTAAATTCCATGCCCATTTCATAGGTTATTCTCATGACTTTAATGTAATGTATTATTAAAATAAGTAGGTATTTAATATTCATGTAAGAGCAAATCTTGTAGACGAAGTAAGACCTCCTACGTCCTAAAATTAATTTAATTGGGATTTCTTTTGTACAAATTGGTATAAATGGACAAATAGAAAACTGATTTGACTAGTAATGGTGTATCAAATTTCTGCACATATTTATATAAATTAGAATTTAACTTATGTAATGCCATCTTGTAGGGTTTGAACATGCAAAATTGTAGCATGCTACATATTCCTTAGATTTATAGAATGGGATTTCTCTTTACTAGTTAGTATTATTTCTCAAAGTATTCTATAATTCTTTGATATAAATTGATAAATTAATAATTGATTTCGTTAATAATGGTGTTTTTCTGCATA
This sequence comes from Ectobius pallidus, assembly GCA_964059195.1. NCBI lineage: Eukaryota > Metazoa > Arthropoda > Insecta > Blattodea > Ectobiidae > Ectobius > Ectobius pallidus. The sequence goes on from CAXKWD010000008.1 coordinate 45,069,172, forward strand.
TTCAGTAAAATTGGATTCAACTTGTGTAGTACCATCTTGTATGGTTTGCACATCTGAAATTGTAGAATATTTCTTTACGCCTAGATCATAGGGATTCTCTGCACTACTCGCTCTTCTAAATGATTATGACTTCTGAATGCATTGTAATGGTAAGGCATTTCATGCTAGTGAGTATTTTGTAACGTTGTATAAAATATACTCATGGAAATTATACGGAAGTGCAGTGAAACTTCGAGAAATGTGGTGATCGCGGTGCAAAAGCCCGGTACCGACTGTCACTTCACGAGGACTGTAGAAGCTAATATGAATACTTGGTGAACTCACTCTCTGAGCTTGAATAAAACTGTTACAGAAACGAGGATACGTCTGCGCATGTGCAGGCAGTTTGAATTTTTCTTTTTCCCGATGTCCGTTAGAATAGAGCGTTAGGGAGTGGGTCGTTAACCACCTAGCGGAAAAGTAGGAGAGGCTCAGTGGAGCCTCAGGCTCCCTGCAAGGGCATGCTCTGGAAGAAAAGGGAGAGTCGTTGACCAGCCAGCGCAGAAGGAGTCGTTGTTGAGTCGTCGTCAAGAAGTCTTACAGCAACCAGCGGCGAAGAAGGAGCAGAGGCTCAGTGGAGCCAGAGGTTCCCCGCAAGGGGCTCGTGGCTCAAAATACCATTTCATACAGCAAACTTAAAATATTTTTAAAAATTATTAGTAGGCCTATCTAAACTGCTCGTCTCTTAATCCATCTCTGGGAACTCTCACACGATTTTCTCTGCCCTAATTATTTTTTTACTAATTTCTCTCGTCTCGTCGAACGTTGTGTGAATTGTTTCACGAGAGAAAATAGCAAGAAATAAAAAAAAAATAATAACAATAATAATGATGATAATAATAATAATAATTAGGGCAGGGAAAATCGCGTGAGAGTTCCCCGAAATGGAATAAGAGACGAGAAAACAGTATTTTTAATGATCGAGTATAGGAAGTCGCTTAGTGTTCCCAGTGTGAGGGAATACTTAATCGGGGTTGTGGAATCCGGGGTTTTCTGAATTTAACGCATTCGAATTTGGCGGTGAAGATGAAAAGCATTGCTTACTCGACTATGATGGTCCCCCACGCTACATCACGTCACTATCCCACTGCACCGTCAGACGGTGGAAGATCTTCTCACATAACTAACAGCGCGTCCGCCGGTGAGACGTGAAGTAATTAGTAAAGCCTCAGAATCTCACTCTGGACCCGCTGCCGCAGCACATTCTGCAGGTTAAAACTCGTATATATACGCCATGCAGTCAAGGTTGAGCATGACGACACAGCCCTACGAAAAATGTGCTGTTCACAGAATCCCATCGAGGTGCCCACTCTTGACTCCCAAGCTATCAGCTAAGAAATTCTCGCGTGGACGCGCCATGTTCAAAATCTATGCAAAAGAAAATATAATATTGCGTTTGAAGATAACATTATACGACGAGCAGAAACCGCCACTGCTGAACCAGTTGCTGACATGAAAAGTAAAGCATCAGAGATAGACTTGTAAGAGAAAGAGAAACAGCAGAATCCAATCGAATCGCTTGAGTCTTGCGATGTTAAGTTGTGAAGAACGTGATGGAACGTCAATGGAAGTATGGGTACAGCTGGGTATATATTCCGGAGAGGAAAAATGGTAAGAGTAGGTTTGCGGCGGTTATATTCTCCGAGAAGGAGAGAAGAGTGAGTAATGCATAGTTACGTAAATGTAGCCCAAGGCTTGGGATTATTGTCTCGTTGTATGAACGACAGAGATGTGACGTATCGATCATGTAATGTGGAAGTGGTTACCGTCAACAATGACTGCCTGTTTGTTGGTTCAAATCTTCAATCATATAATGTGGAAGTGGTTATCTTCAACAGTGACTGCCTGTTTTTTTGTTCTAATCTTCAACGAGAACTGCCTGTTTGTTGGTGCAAATCTTCAACAAAGACTACCTGTTTGTTGGTGCAATGAAGCTTGGTTAAGGCCAAGATACGACTCGTCATGGAGAGGAAGAAGAATTGGGACATCTATCGTTGTAGAATAAAGATGGACAGCCCTGGTACGTGAATAAACAAGAGAACACCTGCTAGAAGAGAAGAGGGCGTGTCAATTGCTAAGCGAAGAAGTCTACATCTTGCTAAGTCTACAAGGGACATTATGTCACGATAAGTACCCACTGTTGAACTTATTAATATATATATATATATTGCTTGTGTATAAATGACACGATCTAAGATTCAGTTTGGGGCGAAATATTAGTAAGAGTACCTTATAATAGAGAAAACTTATTAATCAGTTGTCTAGTTTGGAAAAGATAATGTTTATATAAAGAGTAAATAGAACTCAAAGGAGTTAAGTTATAATCTTGTAACAAGATTTCTTAAGATAGCAAGTGAGTAAAGAAAGATAGAGCAAACTCAGTATGTAATGTTTAGTAATTTGAGAATTGGGAAGTAGGATTACAGTAAAGGCGAATAAGTAACTTATAAAGAGAGATGGATATTTCCTCAGAGATAAAGCTATATATAGCGGTTATAGTCCGTCGCAGTGGGTGAGTCGGTAACGCGCCTGCCTTCCACTCCGGCGACCCGGGTTCGATTCCCGACCGGGTCGGGGATTTTTCAGTAGTGAAAAATCCCTTTCCCGGGTTCAGGATTGGGTGTTTGTCAGTAGGTTAAGTCTTAGGTTAAGGTAATGCACATTGTGCGAGATTCCTTAATTATATAAAGCGGTTAAAGCTATTAAAAAGTCAAGGTTCTATAAAAAAGGAAGTTTTCTATAGAAAGAATAGAAACAGTAAAGCTGATTGAGTTGCTATAATGAAATAATGTACACTGTATTTAAATTTGGGAGCGGAAGGATCTGTATATTTAGAGTTGGAGCGGAAGGCTCTGTGTATAGATTTTGGGCAGTTAGGCCTAGGTGGAGCATTGGACTCTGGATTTTTGTGCGGGTCCAGTGCCTTTATCCATACAAGTTTAGGGGATGATGAGAAAGTGATCATTATTCGTACATGACGATCTGTAATGTAATAGGCATTTCATTGTAACAGTAATGGCAAAAAAAAAGTTAGTAGGAATAATAAAAGGCTCAGCTTAGAAAGGAATCCATTTGTAGGATTGATAAGTTAGTAAGTTTTGTAAAATGAAAGCAGAGGAAATATAATTTTAAAAAGATAAAGGGGAAGATAAAACAGAAAAGAGTTCACAGTTGAAATTGTTGACGGGTTTAAATAAAGTGACTAGAAGGTAAAATTTAACAGATGGTTACATTTGAAGTGGGAAATAGAAGGTTAACCAGGAAGGTTAAAGTTAAAGAGAACAGTTAAAATAAAAAGTAGATAAAGTCTAGCTAAGGTAGGCATCGATAGACTTAGGGTGGCGTGCACCAAACTCATGCCATTTACTCTTTTAGTAAACCTTACTTCTTTAGTTCTAACTACTTTAGTAAGCTACTAATTTAGTAACGTACTCTTTTAGTAAGGGTGGCGTGCACCAACCAGGAGTAAACTAAACTCGGCGGCTTTCAACATAGAGGAATGTACTAAAGAAGTAAAAATTTTATTTACTCCCAGAGTAAATGAACTTACTCCACAAGTGGTGGAGAGCACCAACACGGAGTACGTTACTAATGTAGTAAGTTGTGGAGTAAATAAGGCCAATATTTACTCCTACTCAGGGGGTGGAGTGAAGTTGTGTAGTAAGTGTGTTCTGTGGCATTTGCGAGAGTTATGAGTTACATATCACATTAAATGGATTACATAGTTCAAACTGAGGATAAGTTATTGAGATGAAGAAGGTGGTATACCAAAAATGAGAGTTGTGGCAGGTGATTTAATAAATATTAAGCGAACCATACCTAGTAGGGCATTTAATAACGTAAATAATTAAGCTCATAAAGCCTTACATGAAATTTTGGCGTTTGGAAGAAACGATGTCAGATTCTCACTACATCCATGTGATTTCAGCCAGTCAAATGTGGAAATATCATTGCGGAGAGCGATCCAACTAGGAAGACGTCCACCAAAGGTGAGGGGGAGAGTGAGTGGAAGGGACGTTTGCATTGCACGGTACAAGGAGCGCATGTGCTCTCAAATATCTTCCTAGCCGGATCGGCCTTTAGATGCTGCAGTTCTCCCTAACTTTGGGTTAGAAAACGACGATGTATTTCAAGCTAATCCTATGGATACAGATATCGGCGAGGTATAGCCTCCGTTCTTGGAGCTACCCAGAAAACACTTCCCCCTGCTACTTAACCATAGAGATTACTGAACAATAGGTGATTCTCATTGTTAAACGATTTAATGTAATTATTGTAAATTAATTGTATTAAGTTACATTACACTTCTATAGCTTAACTTAAAGCACAACATTGTGAATGCCAGAATTATAATAATAATTATAAGAGCTAAAAGTTCAATAGTTGCACCCGCAGTGTTAATAAATAATATGTCCTTTTTTCTGACCCAGGTGTAAAAATGTCCAAACAGGCCACATCGGAAGAAAATTTGACTGACTCTGGGATTAGAGTACATTGAGAAGGGGACACATTGTAGAACCATTCCTTAAAGACTCCCCAAGTCTCGAATGGTGGAGTGAGACGAGACTTTCATGTTTGAGAATAAACTATAGCAGATGCTGCAGGTCTATAGTATGCTGCTAACTATTTTAATTAACCCTGTGGACAGGAAAGTGAGAAGCATTATAAACTATATAGGAAAAAAATGCCAACATGAGTGCCAAAAGAAAATTTTAAGGAGGGGCACTGGAGGTTGAAGCTGCACAGGATCTAGAGAAGTAGTCACTGAAATTATTTTTAAACACACAACCATCTAAATAATTATTATTGGAGTTCATAGCTTCCGAAATATTGTACCGCCATTTTTTGTTTAAATATTACATTTCTCAGTTTAATATGATTATTTTTATAAGGTAATATTTTTTAAGTAAATGTTCTGTGCATTTGAAAAAGGACAGAAACATAATGCCCCTTATTAGTTTAGTTTTGTTATCCTATTTATCCACCTCTTTTTTCATGATTTTGTGTAATACTTCTTATTAATATTGTTAAACAGTCAATAAGTATTAATAATTCATTGTAGTGAGATTTATGATAAACAACTGTAGAATAATTGATTTATCGTTTTTGGGGAAGAATATGTAACTTTAGGAAGCATAAATATGTTAATATATTTTAGAAATGTATTATTATTATGAGAGAAATAATTATAATATTGACAGTGAATCAATTATGAAAATCAACTGGAAATTCCAATTGTTTGCATTATAATACAGAAATAGTTTGCACAAAAATTGTAATCACAGTACCCTAACGTAGGCTACTAAACTGAAAATATTCAATTGAAGAAATTAAAATTAGTAATGAATGAAACATTACTATTAGACCTATTTTAAAACATGAAGATTGTCATTGGTAATATTTGGAACAACCCAAATTCATATTCATTGTTTCAGCGAACCTTTCCTTTTCATTATCTGGCACTTGAATAATACCGGCAATTGAAATGCACGTGTTCTGCTGCGCTGCACTAACGTTTCTGCTCTGTTCTGCGCAGAATTCGACTACTTCTTTAGTAAAAATCGTTTACTACTTTAGTTACAACTAAAGAAGTAACTATCAATTGAGCTCTCCAACACCAACTAAAAGAGTAAGTTACTAAAAGAGAAGCACTAAAGTAGTAAATCTAAGACGGGAACATGACGCAACAAAAACCGGTTTGTCTGTCTCACTCTAGCACATTACTCCTATGACTTAAAGAGTGAGACAGATGTACTGGTTCTTGTATACTTCAGGTCTCCGTCTTAAATTTACTACTTTAGTTTGGTTTACTCCTGGATGGTGCACGCCACCCTTAGCGTAGTATAACTGGACTTTATTAAAACAAAATACATGGTTAACAAAGATTTAAAAATGCGTAGGATGGGCCAACAGAAATGTAAGATTGTAGAAGAAAGGAGGAAGAAATATTTAAATGTGTAGGAGAGGCCTACAGATATGTTAGATTGTTAAAGTATTATGAGTAGCCAAGTAGGTGTTTGGAACCGAAGCAAGGGGAAACTTATTAACAGAGTAGACTAAAGTCACTCGGTGGATAGGGCTACCAACCATCCCACAATCGCGTTAAGCAGCGAGGGTCCCTAACGAAATAAGATTTCTAAAATATATTTATTTTTGCGGCCCATTCATGTTTTTCCGGTTCTAAGGAATGGTATGGGAAGGCCAAGTGGATACTCTACATTTTCTTAGGTTGTTGGTTCACCGCCTCGGTTTAAGTCCAGGTCGTGAACCTAAAATTCATTTTCTATCTTCCAGTAATCTATCCTGAAGCTGTAATTATTCCACCCCTTTCATTTTTTAGAGAAGAATGGTTAATTAATATTTATTCAAAGTATTTATGTTATTATTATTATTTTCCGTAACAAAATTCCAGTACAAATTATTATTATGATTATGTAAGCCTAAATTCAAAAGATTAACTGTAAAAGATACGAATATATTCAAAGTATAACGTACTTAAGTCGTATACTGAAGCGCGAATTACTTAGACCAATAGAAAGGTAATACGTAAGGAAACCATAAGCCAATAAGAGTACAGTAAGGCAATAGCGCGAAGAAAAGCTGTTGAGGAGTTTCATTCAATTACGATTCGCCTCCCGGTACACACCGTCGTGGGAGTGCTAAGTAATAGTTCGCGGTAAAATACCTCAGCTATTGCGTATTCCACATATCACACATATGTATAACAGACAAGTAATAGCAAGTCGTGTGAGTTTACTTTATAATTGTTATTAAAAAGGAAATGATATCACGTAAGTACCAAAAGTAAAACTGAATAAAAGTGGTGACCGACATTAGTAAGATACAGAGACACAATCTCACACCAAGTCGCCAGTTTATAATAAATATCGTTACTAAAGTGATTATAGTGTTGTCATTTATAGTGTTGTCATTTATAGTGTTGTCATTTATAGAATCGTAATTAGCTATAATCAAAACCCTGAGATGATTCGTGCACCTACCCTGAGTGAAAGCAGCCAAGGCATTGAGGTGGATTATTCAGCATGGACTCCGACGGGGATTTGAAGTAGGTACTTCCACCGAAGAAATCTTGACATAATATAAGTCCCCCCAACCCATGTGCATCTCAATATTTGGCGCTCCAACCTGGTGCTATAAGAACAGTAAACTGTGCGGCGATATTCTGCGAGTGAAAACAAATAGAGACATTGGGAAGCAGAACTTTTTTGTGTGATATATAGTTAACGTTGTAGAATCGCAAAGTTATAATAGCGAGGTACCGCGTGCGCGCTGCAATCATCATCACATCAGCAGGAAGCCAGATGATCAACGTTGAGCGGCAGAAGCTAACAAACGGCAACAATGGACATGCAACTAGGACGTGATTGTCGAAGCCTACAAAACAAGTAAGGTGTTATATTTTAAAATTCCGATGAAACTTAGGAACCGTGAAGTCAAGATGTCACAAGAAGAAAGCCTAGCCATGCAGGAAAATGGACAAGATTTGTTAAGTAATACCGAAATGGAGTGTATTATAAATGATGTTAGTGTAGGAAATAGTTCTCAACTAGCAGATTTAACAGAAACCGATATGGAAGTACAGGTAGAATCAGATGCTACTATTGTACATGACAATGCAAAAAGGCGCGAAAGTAGCGAATCTTCAGACGAGTTGTTGGAAAATTACATAAAATCTTTCGTGCAGCAAATGTTTAATAAATTAAGTAGTAAAATTGAAGATGTGGAGAATGATGTTAAGAGTGATGTTAATGATGTTAAAACTGATGTCAATAGTGTCAAAACAGATGTTAATTCACAGATCGCAGAAAGCAATGAAAATATTAGTTCGAAGTTGATGAAAGTGGACGAGAATCTAGCAAAACTTAGGGATGACTTGAAGTTAGAAGTAGTCAATGAAATTCAAGAGAGGTTAGGTGATTTCAAAACCCAGATAAATAATGATGTCACAGTAGCATTAGAAAATATTCAGACAACTGTAAATAATGAAGTAACGGAGGTTAAGGAAGTAATTGCTAATGTAAGCACAAACCTTCAGTCTATGCAAAATAACATTTCAACTGTGAATGACGAAATGAAAGCTGTAGTATCTAACGTCACAGAACTAGAGAATAATGTTTCATTAATGAATATGAAAATTAGTACTTTTGATGAGACATTTGATGAGGCTTTGCTAAGATTAATGATATTGTCAGGAATGATCTTGAAAATAAGAATCAGTTGCTTAAAGTGAAACAGAAGGACATAGAGATTCAGATTAGAGAAGCAGTATTAACTATAAAAGTTCATAAAGACGAGGAAATATTGTCGAACAGGATTTGATTGTTAGAAAGTAGAATGAATGTACCTATTGATTTACATGTAAATAATGATGTAAGTGTTCCGCAACTGGGAAGCAATATGAACAGAAATATTATGGAAGAAAATTGTTCACAAGGTCCATGTAGATCTCCTAGATGTAAGGAAAGAATTAACAGCCATAATGGTTCCCAGCTGCAAGATATTAATATACCTTTGTCGATAGTCACTCAAGTACAAATTTTCCCAGTTACTTGATGAACGAAATCAAACTGCCAGTGTTTGACGAAAATTTGAATACTAACCCGCAGAACTTCCTCACAGAACTTCATGATTATTTCAGGCTTAGATCTATTCTCCCAAATATGTATATGATTATTGTAAGAAAAGCATTGCAGGGTAGAGCATTAAATTGGTTCAACTTGACAACGAACGAAACTACAACGTTTGATGAATTCAAGCGTAACTTTATAAGTAGATATTGGAGCTTAACTAACAGGAATAACATTAGGATGCAGTTAGCTAATTGTGTCTATGAACCAGAGTCAGGGCAGGCTATGATAGATTATTTTTTAGAAATGGCAGAATTGGGAAGGCAGGTAGATCCTCCCTTAAATGAATTCGAGTTGCTAGAAACTGTAACGAATCATTTCCAAGAGAATGTGAGGATAAATTTAATCGTAGCCAAACCAAGAACTTTCGCAGAAATGCTGGAGTTACTTGCAGCATTTGAGCAACGTAACACATACAGAAATAGACATAGTTATGGAGATTCAAATAGTAGGACGTACCAGTCTACAAATAGATTTGTAAATTCTGGGGTAGGGGCAGAAGCCAATAAAAACAATTGTGATAGAAGCTATGAAACCAGAAATACATACAGAGGTACCATGCCCAAGGAGAATAGGAATAATGGAGGATATTTTCAAAATAGGCAATTTAACAGAAATAATGATGGTAGAAATCAAGTAAACCATGTAACATTCAATAGATAAAATGGTAGTAACGGAAACAATCCGAATTCATGGAAAAGGTGCCATGGATGAAAAACCAAGGTTACAGAAGGAAATATCAGAACCGTACTTACAATAGGAGAGTTGACAATGATAATCGGGTTAGGCCAGGTCAGGCCAGGTCACGGCAAATGGCGTGTAAAGAGTGTAGAAACTCAACAAAATACATTGAATCCTAGAGCCAGAGCTTTTAACAATACAAGAAATGAAAATGAATCTGATGACATTACTGTAGAAGTTCATGAACAAGAAAATTCAAGTAGTACACAACCGTTAAACTAAAAAGTCAATATCTCGAGGGTTCGGATGGTGTTGGCACAACTTCAGTAATTTCAGACAAAAAGTAGAACCCATATATAGTATTCAGGCACGAGGAGATTTTTCAAATAGCAAAATGAATAGAGAGAGGAGTAATGAAAGTAGAAATGATGTCATTATGGATCCACCAAGAATAAAGATAAAAATAGGAAATTATGAAATAACTGCACTAGTAGACACAGGATGTTCAAATAGCGTAATTAGCGTAATTTGGTACCTATTTGTGGATTAGCTTGTACCGTAGCGATAAAGAGAGCTAAACAGTCAGTGAAATTTCAGTGTATGTTAAATGTCAATATTGGAAACTTAAATTTCGAAATACTTTTATTAGTAGTCCCAAAATTAGTAACAGACGTAATTATCGGAGTTGATGTCTTCACGGAGTACAACAGCGTGATCAGTTTTGAAGAAAACAATTTAGTACTGAACTTGCCAGAACATAAGATGAGTAGACCATTTGATAATGATCCGAGTAGGAGAGATGCGTCTAGTGAGTTAGGGGAAAATGACATACCGTATGAAACATTTATTGTAGAAAATGTTCAAGTTAATGACATGATGATTCAAAAGATAGGCCCTTGGGACGAAGAAATAAGTGATAGTGATGAATTATCAAATGTATGATATTAAGTTGTGAAGACTGCGCGGATAGATATGAAAATGAAAATAAAGTTGACGAAGTTGTCAATGTAGGGCGAGTAGAAATAGGTTATGTCTCGGTGAGTGGATTATGAGAAGACGACCCTAGCGCGAATTCGACGATTATTTTAAAAGAAAAGGTAAAAATGGCTCATAATTTAAATGATGACCAACGAGGGAAATTGTTTTCAGTACTGATGAAGTATCAAGAAATATTTTCAGAAAACGTAGGACTCTGTGATATTTACGAACACCAATTTGACATCAATCCAGTAGATGAATTTACCTACAAAAGCAGACCTATTCCAATAGCGTTGAAAAAGGAAGCGGACATGACTATTCAGAAAATGTTAAATTCTGGAGTGATCGAAATTTCAACTTCGAAGTATATTAACCCACTGTGTTGGACGTTTAAGGCCCAGTTGCATAAAAGCTCCAGATATCTTCTAGACAGGTAATGGTTCTATACATTTATAGACTCGATAAACACCTTCCCATTTCCGAAAGCGGATTTGCTCAGTAAATAGCTAATGCCAGATAAATGAGTTGAGCACTTTGTCAATAGAAGGAGACACGGTGCTTACTGTAACATCATATTGGCCGTGATTGAGTAGCAACCAATCAGAGCGCTTCTTGCTATTCTATTCAAAATGGCTGAATTTTCTTTCTGCTTTTTTTTCTTGTCTGCTGTTTCTCTGCTAAAATGAATGTAAAACGTGAGAGAAACTACGGTAATTTCGACTTCGAGACTTGTGCATTAGAGAAAATGTCACCCATCACAATCTGACAACATAATGCGTAAAACGTAACACATTAATTAAGTTATAGCTGATTTACCACAGAAAGGAAAGCTTTGATGGTTGTTACCAATTCTAATGATGGGCTATTTAACGCTGAAAACGGCATGCTTGCAGTTGTTCCTTATTTAATATGATGGCCTATTTATCCATAGATCATTGCTTTGACAGCCTGATTCTTTCCGAAAATCAATATCGTCAAAGATCTAATTCTTTCAGGGAATACTTTTGCTTTATACATCTCTAGGCCTAATTAATACCTCAGGATGAAGATGACGAGAAAGATGATGATTATGTATTAATATTCGTGCTGTAAAAAGGCAATATTTTCTTCATAAAGTGTTGCATCAAAAAATAAAATTAATATACTTAAGCTACATTTTTTCCTAATCTGAATATCATCGTAGGCTACTTCTTGAAAGGATTGCTGTATTTCTTTAAGGGAATATTTACTTCTGTATAGACCTAGGCCTTATACGATCTGGCATTGAAGATGAGCAGCAAGAAAATATGATGTGAATTAATATTCGCGATGTTTTCCTAAAAGTATTAACTTACAACAGAAAATGAAATTAATACAAATAAACGATGGATACATTAATAGCCTAGGCTATAGCAAAGTTCATCGATAATATACAATTTTTCTAGTACAGTATTATGAATTATTTCACACACTAATTAATAACCAATGCCAACTTCATTACTACTTTTCAGTTTAATACCATAACAAGCTAGTAACATAATGTAAGATAAAATGCTAACGTAATAACGAAGCATACATCAACATAAATGTTTCGCATTTCCGCCATGTTGCGTGTTTATCTACCGTTTCGCCAGATATCTAGCGATTTGTGGTGCGATAGTTTGTCGGGCGTTTTATCGAACGATTAGCAGCCATCGAACGTTTCAGAAACGCTTACGGATTGAATAATGCCATCTAGTAGATATCTTACGTTTCGGAAACCCGGCCTAAGAAGGATAAATAGCTTTGCTAAGAGTAATAAATAGTTGTTTCTATAACATATATAATTCAAGAAATGTACTGCAGAGTTATTGTGCCTAGAAAAGATAAGATATTGTTAAGTTAAAATGAATAGAAAAGATTGTGGATTATAAATAATACTTGATTAATAAATATTATATATATATATATATATATATAGCTAAATATTTATGTACAACATCTCGTTATTCTCAGGGTTCGGTCTCGGATAATATTCGCACACTTCAGCAATTCCATTTGTTTAATTCAACTTCCGCTTATTTCTCTTTTTCTTGTTAATTCTTCAGCTAGAACCACTAATATATATATATATATATATATATATATATTAAACAAATGGAATTGCTGAAGTGTGCGAATATTATCCGAGACCGAACCCTGAGAATAACGAGATGTTGTACATAAATATTTAGCTATAGATGATTTGGATGTAGAAAGTTTGAGATGATGTACATAATAGATGATGGATTGAAGAACATTAATGTTGATGAATGTACATATTATTGTTGTTTAAAGGGTAATATTTTCTATGTATTATTTGTTGTTTAAAGGGTAATGTTTAAAGGGTAATGTTGTAAAACAACGTATTGTAAAACTGTATATTTATTTGATTCTTATGTGATTTATTATGTTCGTATGTTGTATAAAAACAGAAATAGTCAGTGGTCAAAGAAACAGAATATATGCAAAAATAAATAAGTGATATAACACGGACGATGAGGTTCTCGACGTAAATAAGTGATATAACACGGACGATGAGTTTCTCAACGTAAATAAGTGATATAATACGGACGATGAGTTTCTCGACGTGAATAAATGATAAAACATGGACGATGAGTGCAATCTCAACGTATATATTTTCAAAAATAACTGAATTCTCTATCACTGACAAAAAGAGTTAAAACATAAAATGTGTTTTTTTTTCAGGAAATTACTTCATATTTAAAAATGTTTAATGTTATATTTAATTGATTGTCCAAATTTTGTTAATATTATGTTTAAGAAATTCAAGGTAACCAACCAGATTTAAATTGTTTGTATTCAAATATTTTTATAAGTGTGAGATTTATTTGATTTAAAGTTGTAATGTTTAACACATACACTTATGTTACACTAATAAATGTCGTCATCCACTACTTCACGTATTCACTTTGCGTTTTGACTAATTCGGGTATGATTTAAAATTGATAAGCATAAATATTCTGGTTTATGATATGTTAATTTAATTATTTACCTATTCGGACATAATTAAATTAACACAGGGGCAAATTGAAGCTGTAATTATTCCACCCTTTCATTTTTTAGAGAAGAATGGTTAATTAATAGTTATTCCAAATATTTAAATTCTTTTCCGTAACAAAATTCCAGTACAAATTATTATTATGATTATGTAAGCCTAAATTCAAAAGATTAACTGTAAAAGAAACGAATATATTCAAAGTATAACGTACTTAATTCGTATACTGAAGCGCGAATTACTTAGACCAATAGAATGGTAATACGTAAGGAAACCAAAAGCCAATAAGAGTACAGTAAGGCAATAGCGCGAAGAAAAGCTGTTGAGGAGTTTCATTCCATTACGATTCCCCTCCCGGTACACACCGTCGTGGGAGTGCTAAGTAATAGTTCGCGGTAAAATACCTCAGCTATTGCGTATTCCACATATCACACATATGTATAACAGACAGGTAATAGCAAGTCGTGTGAGTTTACTTTATAATTGTGATTAAAAAGGAAATAATATCACGTAAGTACCAAAAGTGAAACTGAATAAAAGTGGTGACCGACATTAGTAAGATACAGAGACACAATCTCACACCAAGTCGCCAGTTTATAATAAATATCGTTACTAAAGTGATTATAGTGTTGTCATTTATAGAATCGTAATTAGCTATAATCAAAACCCTGAGACGATTCGTGCACCTACCCTGAGTGAAAGCAGCCAAGGCATTGAGGTGCGTTATTCACATGGACTCCGACGGGGATTTGGAGTAAGTACTTCCACCGAAGAAATCCTTTCACAATATAAGCACAGTATAAGTATTAATACAGTAAGGAAACTGTGTGTTATAAGTCCTATGACAACTTGTTAGCTGGGCGACACTAGCGCTCCATGCGGCGGTTGAGTAAAACTGCATTCTCACCATATAAAATAACTTGGGAAAATGCATAAACACATAACAAAATATGTTATAATAAGAGAAAAAAATCTTCTTTCAAAACTGAATTTTAAATTTAAGAAACAATGAAGCATGTATTATATTTTAGTTAAGATCAGGCACAATTTTTAAATGCCACTTACCTGTGACGGATAGTTAACTTGCACTGCAGTTCCTAGGGCTATTCTTATTACAAGTTTTAATAACTTCAAGATGATTCTTGGAAAACCAATTATAACTCATTTTTATTTTTAAAAGTAGCCTAATATTACATTAGAATAGAAATGTCATCATTTTACAAAAATAATACAATATTACATAAAATACAATACAAAATTCAAATAAAAATATAGGTTTCTATCAATATTTCTCAATTTCTAATACTCCAAAACTGCTTTTAGTATACAGTCGGTATAGCAGTTTTAATTAAAGAGTTCTTATTGGAATTCATAAACTGGCTGTTTTCGAAGTGTTCCAAACATAGGCGGCAATTTACATTTAAATATTTTACAGTTTTTGTTAGTAGGTCTTCTCGCCGACTATTGATGACCCATTTTTTACACCTGAAATCATTACAACAATTGAAGGTAGATCGAAGCCGTAAACAAAATACAATCTCAAGAATGAAGTTGAGGACGAGCAGTGTGACAAACCTATATTCAAAGGTCACTCTTTAATATAATTTATAACTTAAACGTTGATTTTAAATGTGGGAAAAACCTTGGACTAGATACGCTTCTTAACAGTAGCCTATTTTAGGTAAGCCTATTGCTTGCCTAGGTTTGGATAATGATGTCATGTTAGTTTACTGTCGCAAACACCTTAATGGCACATGTATCCGAGAATTTATGATGTAAGATTATGTTTTCGTCATCTTTACGCCTACATCGTGTTCTAGAAAATAAATATCGTACCGCCTGTAAAATCGGCTATGTGCACTTTTTTACGAAATTGAGTTATGTGCACTGATATTCCTTAGCATTGATCCTTACAACCGGGCATGTGGATCTTTGATTGTCAGGTTTGTGCAAGCAAAGAAAAAAAATCGGCTACATGCTGCAAAATGGCCATGTGCATTAGAGCTCACATAGCCATTCTTGACTGCCAACACGGCACACATGTTTGTATACATAACCGGCCCTGACATATACATTACAATGCACATAGGAAATAAGCTGCACCGCAGCAAATATTGTGTTATCTTAAGCGATCACAATACGACATCCTAAATATTGTTATCTTTAACCGTGATATAGACTGCTGACATTTTCATTTCATTAGTATCTATTGTTAGAAATTACAACATAATTAAAGATAAAAATATTACATTAAAGTAAATGTAAACATAACCACACCAGAACATGTGTCAAGAGTAAGCCAGCAGGCATACAATAAATATTACGTATTTTTCTTCTTACCTTTCTGGATCTTTTGGGAAAGTGAAGAAATGCAATTCAGGATTTCTTCCTTTATTGTTACTGCAATTTATAGCAGAACAATAACATCCTTTCGAAACACGCATTGCTATAAAAATTCAAGACTCCTATTTATTTCCATTCTTCCCGCAGTAGTGATTGTAGTATTACTCAATGGCCGGTAGGATCGCTAGGTAATCTGCGCGCGCATGTCCGTCTGGCAGAAAAACGGGCTGAGTTTCTTTACTGTATTAATACGTATACTGTGATATAAGTCCCCCAACCCATGTGCATCTCAATCCTATCGTTCTGAATAACATTTCTTCTGTAGGAAGAAAGGAGAATTAGTTAATTGGAACATAACCTTCGGAGATAAAGGAAAGAAAACTAAAAAGAAAGGAAAATTCCCATAAAAACCTGATGAACTAATCGGTTGAGGTTAAGTTGAACCTAGAACGGACATACGAACCTTATGAGCTAAATAATAATTGCATATATTAATGAAATATTCACTAACCTGTTTAATACCCACTTATATGCACGTTAATAAATAAAACAATTAAAATTATAATAATAAAAATTTCCCGAACGGCCCTGAAATATATTTCATCTTCCATGCATATGTTTTACTTTCAAGGCCGCAAAACCACGCTAATATACAAAAATCCGCTCTCTACTTATGAACTAAATCAAGGATGCCATATGGGTCGTAGCTGGCCGGTCCTCTAGAGAAAAGAAAAACAATCCCATTATTATGGACATGCTTTAACTACTACTGAACCTGATGCTACGGTATTAGGAAGTAAAGTTTAATGTGGAATCTGAAACAAGATAGAGTTCATTTACCAGTCAGAGGTGAAGGAGGCTTTTGGTGGACTGGAAAATTCGCGTTTAAATTGGGTGGAATTTTAGGCCCGGAACCTAGGACGGGCATATGAACCTTATATAATTTTGTAAGACAGACTTAAATACGTTTATGATTATATGTAGGCCTATGCGGTTTGTCACTTTTCGAAAACTACAAACTAATGAGAAGGTACTGTATAATCTACTTGTTGCGTGTAAGTATAGTAGCCACGGTTAAATTCCACAAAGTGGCTAGTCACCACCTGTTCGTCGCGAGGGGAAGCAGCCCCGGCACGATGTTGCAGTTGCAACATATTTCGCAAGAGGATATTTCGGGTGAAGAGTTCGAAGCTTTAGTATGTCTTCACAGTGCATATTCGGTTTTTGATCGTTCATCTTACTAATAGCCTCCTACACCCTACGCTTTCTTCGTACGTTCTTTCTTCTCAAATAGCATGTACTAGAAAGGAACCCCTGCCAAATCCCTGTCTGCATTGTTCCTGTAGATTAACAACACCAAATAGCTTGACAGTGTAGTTGATCTCACCTGGAGTTTCCTGTACCGGACTAGCTCGCGGTCTGGTGATCACCCTAAACAAGTTTCTTGCGCGTCCTCCTGTTTTTGTCACAGGAAACACTCCAGCTAAAGATATGCTTCCGTTCCAGCCACACGCACAGCCTACTTAGGCTATACAACATGCCATAATAACTACAGGCCGGATTTTAATGCAATCACATTTTCCTATTGGAATGTACAAGTAAATTATTAAAGTGTTCTCTATACAGGCCGTGAAGGTCCTTGGGGTTCCAAGAAGTTGAGGCTCCGAGATGAGATAATCGGCATACGGAGGTGGTATCGTCCTTACTCCTTGGCTTCCTTTACCTCCAAGGATTGCTCCTGGTACTCATTTCTGTTGGAGGATGAGTCGACCCCAGGCCCAAGGTGCCACCAGATGAACTAATTAGATCGAATGAATAATCCTAATGATTTCATGGGGATCGAACTTCCTTCCGGTGCTACAACCAACTACGCCACGGTGTACCCCTTCCATTAGAATGTAGGTGTTTGAAAATTCTAAATGTTTAAGAACTAGGCTACCACGATAATCGTATTTAATTTTAATACTAGATATTTTTACACGTTTCGCACAGAATATTACATGTTTTTAAGATAATTTAAGGGAAAATTGGGTGAAGACAAACCATTACGGGATTTTTTAAATTACATTAGTCCAATGGACTATGATTGGCAAAAGGTAACATATAAAAGTGATAAGAAGGTACAAAATAACAACCTGAGAATCGAATCTGAATCCAGAACCTTTACTAAAGAAAAAAGGCACCGTACTTTGGTTATAGGAAATCGCTCAGAAAGTGAATGTGAATCAATTAACATTAAGGGTGTAGAAAAATCAGTGTTTCTACATGTCTATCGTATTGATCCTAATACTACTGTGGATGATTTAAAAAAGGTGAAAATTTCTCAAAACAATTTTGATAGGGCTATGAATCCTGCAATGTGGCCGAAGAATGCTTGTGTGAAATATTTTTTACATCTCAAACCGAAAACAGCTCAGCAAGGATAATATATGAACCTGACATACTATTATTGAATATACAAAGTATAAATAATGAAAAAATTAATGATTTGGCTATTGACATTTCAAAATTGGATAAATTACGATTTATCTGCCTTACCGAAACGTGGTTCAACGATAATAGTGCTTTGAATTACATCATTCCGGGATTTTACCTTAGTACCTTTTACAAGCGAACTGTTTGTAAAGGCGGTGGTGTTGCTATATGGGTAAAGGATGGAACTATTGTGCTTCCATTGGACACTCAGAAATTTGGCTGTGACAAGCACTTTGAAATCTGTGGCATACAGTATGAGAACATTTTTAAAGAGAAACTAAATATCTTAACCATCTATCGATCTCCATCTGCAGACTTACAAACATTTTATGATAAATTATATGAAATCTTGGATTCTTTATTTCATCCTAATGTGAAGATTCTTGTTTGTGGTGATTTTAATATTGACGCGTACTCTGATAATCCAGACTATAATATTTTAACAAACATATTATCTGAGTATAACTTATGCAATAAGGTTCATTGGCCGACTAGAGTTACGAAATCCACCGTAACCACATTAGATCATGTTTACACAAATTTTAACTCTGGTATTTCCTGTGCTGTTGATAATATCGTATCCGACCATCGGACTGTTTTGTTTGATTCAACTCTTATTGACCCTAAAGTGATCAACGGTGTATCATCTTTTTCTAGGAGCTTCAATGAACAATCAATTCAACAGTTTGGTAATGATATATTCTTGGAAAACTGGAGTGAATTATACTCTATAACTGATATCGATAATGCTTTTAAATATTTTCATGAAGTAATTATGTATTATTACAATAAGCACTTTCCTCTTCGGAAACATTCAAAGAATATAAATTGCAAAAGCTGGGTCAACGATTCTATAAGAAGCTCAAGTAGGCAACTAAAAGACCTTTATATTTTATTTAAGAATCTTCCTGAATATAAAGAGGTGTATTTGAAAGCCAAGAAACAACATAGGATATTAGTTGATACCACTAAGAAACTATTTTATCAAAATAAAATATTAAATTCAGGTAATTCCACTAAATCTCTCTGGAAGGTAGTTTCCGGACTAACCAAGGATAAAGGTAAAATGTCTAACTTATCTATTAATGTTGATGGCTGTGTTACGTCAAATCCTTATATCATTGCTAATTCTTTTAATACGTTTTTTAAATCAGTACCAGAACAAATTGTTAGTCAATTATCCTCGCATGATGAATCTGTAGTTAATATTGATGCCAATATTAACCCAAACGACTTTTTCCTCTATCCATTCACAGAAGAGGAATTTTATGAATTAATGAAATTGAAACTGAAAAATAAGTATTCTTCGGGACCCGATGAGATACAGTGTTTTTTGTTGAGACGAATTTTAAATGTTATTGTGAAACCTGTCACATATTTAATTAATCTTTCCTTTTGCTCTGGAAAGTTTCCACAGATTCTGAAGTTAGGAAAGGTTGTTCCAATTTATAAGAAGGGAAGTCCTCTTGAGAAAACAAATTATCGGCCTGTAACTGTACCTTATTGCTTTTCCATTATGTTTGAATACTGTTTTCTTAACAGACTGGTTAGTTACCTTAATTCCAAAGGTATTTTATCTGACTATCAACATGGTTTTCGTACTAATAGATCTACATTATCTGCAATAAATTATTTTTATGACAAATTGATATCTTATATTGAGAATGGTGAATGCCCAATTGGTATATTCTGCGATCTTAGTAGAGCTTTTGATTGTGTAAAACATAATTTATTGTTGTCTAAATTGTCAGAATATAATATAAATGGTGTCCCACTTAAATGGATTCAATCCTACCTTTCTAATAGAAGTCAATATGTAAAACTGTTTCATTACAAGAATGGTTTGATGTCGTCTGTAATATCAAAAACTGTGAATGTTGACCTTGGAGTTCCTCAAGGCTCCGTTTTGGGCCCTTTATTATTTATTTTATACGTAAATGATATTTTTAAAGCTATTCCTCAACATATTTCATGTACTATGTATGCTGACGACTTTTCTTTAATTCTGTCACACAAATGTCAAAATTCTCTAACTGATATATGCAATAACTTATTAAATGATGTTTACAAGTGGTTTTGTACAAACTCACTGCATTTGAATCCAAGTAAGACGTTATTTATGCATTTTCATAATTCACAAAAAAAGTTATAAGACATCAATTTATATTTAAACGGTAACTCCCTTCCAAACTCGAAGTCTGTTACATTTTTAGGGCTGATTATAGATGAAAATTTGAATTTTAAAAATCATTGTAAGTCAATAATATCGAAACTCCATTCTATAGTGTATATTTTCAGAAATGTGAGAAATGTACTAAATCAAATACAGCTTCTATCATTATATTATGCTCATGTTGAGAGTCGTATGAGGTATGGCATTGGTTTTTGGGGCTGGTCCACTTTAGCTCCTAATGTTTTTCAGGCACAAAAAAGAATCGTTAGATGTATGGCTCGTTTACACCCTACACAATCATGTAAAGAGTATTTTAAAATTCTTAATATAATGACCATGCCTAGTCTGTTCATATATGAATTGTGTATGTATACATTTCATAAACGAAATGAATTTACATTGAATATGAGTTTACATAATTTTAATACAAGACACTGCAATGATTTTCATGTACCTTTTAGAAGGCTTAAATCAGGCTGTAAATCTCCGAATGTACTTGGTCCTAAACTATTTAACAACCTTCCAGTGGTTATTAGGAATGCAAATAATGTTTCAGTCTTTAAGAGGAATCTAAAAGAATTTCTGATTGAAAAATGTTTCTATTGTGTTGATGATTACTTAAACCTCCATTAATTAATTATAGACTAGGCTTATTGACTATTCCTATGCAATGTATATTGTCTATTGGAAAATAAACTGATTGATTGATTGATTTGTCGTTCCCTTATTCATTAGGCTTACGTATTGCTAGAGATTTACAGTACCTCGCAGCTCAGTTTGTGGAATTCATTGCAAAAAATATCTACAGATATTAATGAATATCCACCATTACCCCGCGATATAGGGTTAGTGATGAATACGGCAGTGGCGGTTTCTCCTATGTGCTGCAGCACACAGCTTGTTTTCTGCTCGTCGTATAACGTTATTTTCAAATGCAATATTATACTTTATTTTGCGTAGATTTTGAACTTGGCGCGTCCACGCGAGAATTTCTTAGCTGGTAGCTTGGGAGTCAAGAGTCGGTAATGTGAATACTACCTTTCCGGCACCATGATGCTATTCTGTGAACAGCACATCTTTCGTAGGGCTGTGACGCCATGCTCAACCTTGACTGCATGGCGTGTATGGGAGTTTAAACCTGCAGAATGTGCTTCGGCAGCGGGCAGCCCAGAGTGAGATTCTGAGGGAGGTTCACGTCTCACCGGCGGGCGCGCTGTTAGTTATGTGAGAAGATCTTCCACCATCTGACGGTAGGGGGCCGTGATGTAGCGAGTAAGCAATGCTTTTCATCTTCACCGCCAAATTCGAATGTGTTAAATTCAGAAATACCCGGATTCTACAACCCCGATTAAGTATTCTGTCGCACTGCGAACACTAAGCGACTTCCTCTACCTCAATCACTAAAAATACTATTTTCTCCTCTCTTATTCCATTTCGAGGAACTCTCACGCGATTTTCCCTGCCCTAATTATTATTATTATTATTATTTATTAATATTATTATTATAGTTATTGTTGTCATTATTATCATTATTATTGTTGTTGTTATTATTATTAATTTTTATTTTTATTTTTGCTATTCTCTCTCGTCACACAACTCACACAATGTTCGACGAGACGAGAGAAATTAGCAAAAAAATAATTAGGGCAGAGAAAATCGCGTGAGAGTTCCCAGAGATGGATTAAGAGACGAGCAGTTTAGATAGGCCTACTAATAATTTTTTTTAAATATTTTAGATATGCTGTATGAAATAGTATTTGCAGCACACTTTCGTTTTGAGCCAAGAGCCGCAACTGGAATACGGTAACCGCTAGTATTAAGTGAAAATAATTTAATATAGGCCTATTCAATTTTGCCAGATGGATTGAAACTTTAGATAAGTATTACATATTACTTCAAAGTAATAACGAATCTTATAAGAATTGAAATAACAAAAATAAACCACCACTACACAGTTGAGTTTCCAGATGAAGATTCGCAGGTGATCGCTATCAGAACTCCTCTTCTTCCCACTAAGTGGTTTGTTTACATTTAATAATTAGTTGTTACTCTGGTACGGGTCGACCGATTTGGTCCAAAATGAATAGCCTTCTTGCAATGGACATTATAAATGCGTATACCAAGTTTGATGAAAATCAGATAAACCGTATTTGAGTTATCGCGCCTTTTGTTATATATTACCATAAACAGGCACTAAATTTTATTGGGCATCATTCCGGTACCGCCCAACCAATTTGGTCCAGTATCAATAGACGTCTTCTGATGAAAATTATAAATGCATAAACCGAGTTTCATAAAAATCCGATAAAGCGTATCGCGCCTTTAAAATAGACATTAAATTGGGTTTTACTTCAGTACTGGTCAACCGATTTGGTCCAATATCAATAGGCTTCTTCCCATGGACATTATAAACGCGTACCAAATTTCATTAAAATCCGATAAAGCGTATTTGAGTTATCGCGCGTACAGACACAAGGACGGACGGACAGACGGACATACATTTTTCCCGTCCCCCACACAATCTCATAAAGTATCATACTGGCACTTAATAATGAATCACAAATCCAAATCTTAAAGAAAGCTAATTTTGTTTTTAAACTTGCTGACTTCAGGTGGTTCGCAGTTGGTTCATTCCTTTCCCAAGGATCGCTGGAGGTTGAGAGAGTTAATGGCAGTGGACTTTAGGGAATCACATATTATAATAAGTAATTAGATTAAGTACCGTAGGTAAATGTGTTGAAATTAACTATATTTTGTTTCGTATCCAACTGAGGAGTAAAAGAGTCCTGGTGTATTTATATTAACTCTCAAGTGGAACCACTTAAGGAAGCTATGGAAGTTCACCACTTAAAAGGCTAGCCCATCGAATTAAGAAAATTAAACTATATGAATACAATCTTTGAAATCATAGCTACTCTAGAGTAAAGAATAATATATACAAAACATATTAATTGCTAAGTACTATACCATAAAATAGAAACCTTTTAATTGAGTATTCCTTTAGCATAAGATTACAGAATAATTAAAGCAACCAATCAGAATCCTGATATAATAGAATATTATTCCTATTAGTGGGGTGAACAAGCTGAAAAACATTTCACATCCGGCAACCAATGCGCCACTTTGGATTCAGATAGTACATGAGTAGACGAGTCTAAAAAGCCCGGGACACAAATTTTCCTGGCCCTCTAGCGGTTTTGATGACGTAATCAATATGGCCGCCTAAGTTGTATGACACGCTTCTACATTTCCCTATATATGTTGGGTTTGTGTTTTGATATTAACCTATATTATTAGTGATTATTAATCAGGAGGAAACGTGCTTTCCAGCGGTATATCTGACATTATTGTTTGCGTTCATAATACCAGAAATATTTGAACCTGAATTTAAATTTTTGTTTTTGATTTTGATTTTTTCGAAACATTTTGTTAAATAACTTTGAATCCGTTACATGTAGATGAAAATGTGTTCTATACTTTATTGTTCGTCAGACAATTTCCTTTCGAACGGTATATATGACTTATATTTTATCACAAACAGTTCCTGAAAATTAGCCAAAACAATGTAGAGTTGCACTGTGAGTCGTTATGGCAACAATTTAAGTTATATGGGTTCCGAAAACTAATAGAGGGGCTTTATCACTGACACTGCCTTCTAAATCTTACAAGCCATGCTGCTTGAAATCTGGCAACACAGGAGGTAGTCCTATCTGTGGTGGTCTGTGGGAAGCATTTGAATACGTTTTTATTGCAGATAATTTTCTTCGTCACAAATACTGACTTTATTTAGGCCTAATCAGTAGGCCTATATTACATAGCCTATACTTGTGATGTGCATAATAACGTAACGTGCGGTGACTCCACATATCTGAAGGAATTCGTAGTTTTCAGTGTCTCCTCATTATACGTTATGATGTCGCGTTTTTTCTTATTTTATTGGTAATAACCTCACTTATCCTGTTAGGCCTACGAGCTCTGTTATTTGACCCACAACAGAGTCATATTTTATTAAGCTACTACACTTCTCTGGGTCATTTTGTACCACCACTGAACTAGTTGTCTCAGGTATAATATAACCTAGAACACTGATATCTATCTTCTTGTCACATGCACTTTGTGGAAGACTATGCCCATGACTGTCACTGAAAAGAATAACTTTGCCTGATTCCTTGGAAGCACTCGGCTTTCCGTTATTTGCTGTCTAAAAATCATCCATTCGTTCATCCTTGGCTCCAGTGGTGAACTGTGTTGATTCGCCAGGTTAAGGTTTGAATCCCGTTCATTGGCTTCACCAAACTGTAGGAAAACGCTGAATCGATTTTCTAGTAGTAATATTGGGAGAATAGGAGATTGCATATACTACGATTTGGCGTCTACCAGATTGAGATGAATTAGGCCTACTGTGAGCAGCTTGATATTTTGATGAAAGTTCATACCAGTAAAAGTGTCTATATTTCTCTTCAATTCTTCTTTAATACCAGCCAATTATTCCTGAAGGACACTAATATCCTACCGTACCTCTCTCTTGTATTCGTTTGTAGATGGTAATAGCTGATGAACATGAAAATATTCTATGAAAAACTATTCTCTGGTGTACTCAATTCGAGGTGACGGTGTATATAAATATCTCATTTTGTACACGGTTTTTACCTTCTCTATGCTCTCCAGTTGCTCTTCAGGTGTGTCTAGATGTTCTCTAAACCATAGGCGATGATGACTGGGATTACTTTAAGCTGAAATATGCTTAATTTGCGATGATTCGGATGGAGTTCATTGCTTTATTTACGGCATGTTGATAGCCGATAGGACTACCGATGCGATGTTTCCAGATTTAACAACATGGCTTGTAAGATATAGAAGGCAGTGTCACTGATTAAGTAGCAGATGTAATTGTTGTAATTTTTTATGTATAGGTAAGTAAATTCTAGATTTTTTGGGGGTACTTTTTAAAATCGTAGCCCCTTCAAAATTTAAATTTTTTGGGGGGAACTTCAAAAATGTAATAATAAATAAAATAGATTAAATTAATAAGATTCCATTCAGTAATACTAAATGTGTTGTGTGAGGAACTTCACCGTGTTAAGAAGATATTGCTTTCGTCTACCTCATAGGAAGACAGAAATTGCCCAATCATGTCAATGAAGAGGAAGCATGAATTGGTTGATGCTACGACTGACCCAGTGGTTGCTCCGTTTGTATGGGAACTGTGTTTGTTATGCCAGAAGCAATCAAAAGAGCGCTTGATCATTCCGAAGTATGAAGGTTACTTAACAATGGCAAAGAATCTTGCATTTTTGCTGAACATGGTGGGCTTCCAAGTGGTATAAGTAATTTGGATTAGTTGGACGATGGAAGTTGTCTTTCACATGCTGCCCATGCAGCGAAATATCAAAATTCCTGCAAGAATAAATATGACAGATAGATTATCTGGTGAAAAGAAACAAAGAAGTCCCCATTGCTCAGACCAAACTCCATCTACATCAAAATTAACAAGATCATCATAATTTTGTTCAGATGTGGAAAAGGTGTGCCTGTTTTGTGATGAAGGAGAAGGTAGAGACAAACTTGTGACTGTATCCACGCTGAGAATTGGGCCTACAATTCATACTCTTGCTCTACAATTGCAGGATGAAAAACTGTTGAAGAAGTTATCGTCAACAGATATGAATGCCATACTCGCTTTCTAACATGTGCGAAAGCTGCTGAACGTTCTGGAAGAGAAGATTACCATAATCCTGAAGAAGTTGTTTATGGTATAGTTCTAACGGAATTGGTTCAATACATGCAGGATTCGTACTCATCGAGCAGTACTTCTCCAGTGTTCAAACTTTCTCATCTTATAATATTAGTGTCTCAGCGCATGATGGAAATGGGAATACAAACTCACAAAAAGAATACCAATAGAACACGTCTTAAGGAACAACTATTATCATTTATACCTGGTCTGAAAGCAGATAAGTCGGGATGTGAAATTATTTTCACTTTCGAAGGGGATGTTGGCGATGCCATTCGCGACGCCTGGGCATTTAATGACGAAGACAGTTCTAAGAACCTTCTCTCAAATGCATAAGTTATCTTCGTGATGCTTTGTGCCGACGTTTTTTTTATCATCTTTTATATTTGATTTCTCTTCAAATCCCTCAACTAAAGAACTGATCCTAGGGGCTGCTACCATCCACTTAAGCAGAGCATTTTTACTATCAAGGATGCCAAAGCTCAATCTTCACCCTTTATAACTTTGTTATTGTTTTCATAAGCTGGTTGTCAGATGTTGCAGAAAACGTTGTAGCAGTTTTTCTGCTCGTAAAGTTGCCATGAAGAAATTCAGCATGTATGTCTGGATGTTTTTTTGAAAGGACCTGTAGAGAACATACGAATGCTGGCAACCGATTAGAATATTGGACTGCGTCCACCGCAAATGTCCTCAGACATAACTGAGCCAAAGTATCGACGTACATTGTAAAGTTAAATGTAGGAATACTCAATGCAAGTTGCACTAGAAGGGATTCCAGTTTGATAACTGTGTTCCAAGATTGGAACAGAGGACAATCAGATGTGTTCGACAAAATCCACAGTTCAATGCATTCGCCACTGATTCTTTCACAGAATGCTTCGTTGAATGCTTTTACCTGTAGACAAGGCAAGGCAGTTAAGTAACTTCATGTGCATACCGAGATCTTTTTACATGCGACGATGTAAGGCAGGATTTTGCAACACCAGAACTTGCAATACCAGTGGTTGTTACTAATTCAGTCCATCCACTGCCAGTTAATCACTTGCCAAGTAAGTTAATGACCATCATTTCTATATGAGTATTATGCGATCCTCGCCATATTTTTCAGGAAATTTCTATTGCAGTTGCTTCCCAATAGCATATACTGGTTGGTCACATGTAATCACGGGTGTTTGATTTCCATTTAATTTTGCTGTAGCCATTAGTATGATATCCATCATATGAAGTACCATTGCTGGAGTCGCAATTTCGTCATTTAGAAGTGGAAGCAATAACGCATTGCACCTTATTTTTCTAACATCAGGTTCATTTTGGGCATGAAAAGCCGAAAACGATACTCTAGGCACATGCTCTATTCCTTGTATGTCTTCATTATGCATTCTCTCTAGGACAGAGTTAAGCCAAGGATTTAAAACTTTCCTAGGGGTGAAGGCAGGATCATGGTCAGTGTATTGTAGATTAACAGTTGGGAAAGGTGGGTCACTTGTAACTTGACCAGTGGCAGGTAGAGTAGTGTAATATTCAGGGAGGCCATTGACAGTTTGTTTGTTCCACTGCTGGAAACGAACGCTGTCATCGTCAATCTCCATATTGCTTCACTGTGAGGATGCTGAATAATCGTAACACTTGAACCATGGAAAGAAGTAATGATAGTAGAAGAAGATTGATTGTGCCCGTCCCAGACACATACCATCACTAAAGTCATTAAATGCCCAGGCATCGCGAATGGCATCACCAACATCCCCTTCGAAAGTGAAAATAATTTCACATCCCGACTTATCTGCTCTCAGACCAAGTATAAATGATAATAATTGTTCCTTAAGACGTGTTCTATTGATATTCTTTTTGTGAGTTTGTATTCCCATTTCCATCATGCGCTGAGACACTAATTTTGTAAGATGAGAAAGTTTAAACACTGGAGAAATACTGCTAGATGAGTACGAACCCTGCATGTATTGAACCAATTCCGTTAGAACTGTACCATAAACAACTTCTTCAGGACTATGGTAATCTTCTCTTCGAGAACGTTCAGCAGCTTTCGCACATGTTAAAAAGCGAGTATGGTATCTAAATCACGATGATCTTGTTTGATGTAGGCTAGATGGAGTTTTGTCTGAGCAATGGAGACGTCCTTTCTGTTTCTTTTCACCAGATAATCTATCTGTCATATTTGTTCTTGCAGGATTTGTGATATTTCCCTGCATGGGCAGCATGTGAAAGACAACTTCCATCGTCCAACTAATCCAAATTACTTATACCACTTGGAAGCTCACCATGTTCAGCAAAAATGCAAGATTATATGCCATTGTTAAGTAACCTTCATACTTCGGAATGATCAAGCGCTCTTTTGATTGCTTCTGGCATAACAAACACAGTACCCATACAAACGGAGCAACCACTGGGTCAGTCGCAGCATCAACCAATTCATGCTTCCTCTTCATTTACATGATTGGGTAATTTCTGTCTTCCTATGAGGTAGACGAAAGCAATATCTTCTTAACACGGTGAAGTTCCTCACACAACACATTTAGTATTACTGAATGGAATCTTATTAATTTAATCTATTTTATTTATTATTACATTTTTGAAGTTCCCCCCAAAATATAAATTTTGAAGGGGCTACGATTTTAAAAAGTACCCCTAAAAATCTAGAATTTTCTTACCTATACATAAAAAATTACAACAATTACATCTGCTACTTAATCAGTGATAAAGCCCCTCTATTAGTTTTCGGAACCCATATAAATTAAATTGTTGCCATAACGACTCGCAGCGCAACTCTACATTGTTTTGGCAAATTTTCAGGAACTGTTTGTGATAAAATATAAGTTATATATACCGTTCGAAAGGAAATTGTCTGACGAACAATAAAATATAGAACACATTTTCATCTACATGTAACGGATTCAAAGTTATTTAGCAAAATGTTTCGAAAAAATAAAAATAAAAAACAAAAATTTTAATTCAGGTACAAATATTTCTGGTATTATGAACGTAAATAATAATGTCAGATATACCGCTGGAAAGCAAGTTTTCTCCTAATTAATAATCGCTAATAATATAGGTTAATATCAAAATACAAACCCAAGATATATAGGGAAATGTAGAAGCGTGCCACAAAACTTTGGCGGCCATATTATTACGTCATCAAAACCGCTAGAGGGCCAGGAAAATTTGTGTCCTGGGCTTTTTAGACTCGTCTACCCATGTACTATCTGAATCCAAAGTGGCGCATTGGTTGCCGGATGTGAAATGTTTTGGTATAATTTTCAGCTAACTCACCCCACTATATTGGATATTGTGCCGTGTAGAGGAGGCTTATGTACTTTTCAGGATTTATCCTTAATTTGATTTTTGTAGAGAGTTCTGACACAGCACTCGATATTATCAGAAGTTGGTGCTCAGTGCTCGATGTGTAGATCTTACATTAATATCAGAAACTAACACAAATACAATGGTGAAAGTGTATCATAGACTTATATTTTTTATAATAGCGTGTGTAACAAATCAAGTTATTCATTCTTAACAATAAAACTCCATTATCTCTGATCAGTGAAAATCATTAATCATATTAGAACAGTTCATCCCTCTGATTCCCGAGTCTCTGCAATACCGACTAGAGAAGCCTGGAGCAGCACCCACAAGAAAACATCAAGAAGTCACAGGTATGTAAATACCAAAAATAAAGTGAAATAAGAAACGGTTTCAAGGTTCGCTATGAAAATGATTTCAACGAACGGTTCATGAGCGGTTTGCATAATATGTATATGCGGTTTTATACAATTCACAACGAACTGAATGAGCACGCAGCCGGAAAACCCTAACGCAAATGCAATACAATTAATGAATAATTGTTATTATTGACGTTGAACCGACAGATTGTTGTGACGCCTCCCGCTTTTTATTGATTTAAGTAGCACGAAGAAATTAATAAAAAAAAATAATAAATTGGTTGTCACTTTTTACAAATCATCGATAATCCGAACTCGTTTCTCAATTTTATTTTTGTCAAATGCTATGGAATCTTTTAAAATATTCTTCGATAGGCGGCGTAAAAGTCTTTAAGTTTGAAACTCAGTTTTTTAAAGACATGTTTCAGTTATGCATTTTATACCATACATAAATAATATAATTTGATGTAACTCTATTAAAATAAAGTTGAATATATTCATCCATACAGAAGAAGACTTACGGTTATTCAGTCAGGTATTCAATCTTACCTCATTGAAGAGGTATGAATTAAACTTTTCAGAGGAAAATTTGTCCTGAGAGGGAATGGAACCAGATTTTTCAGCTTTGTGTGCCTCCCCAGGATCGTGCCCAATGCCATGCCGGATAATCCTCTAGATAGAACCATATCAACTTCGCCATATACGGTACATACATAATAAAATCAGGTAAACTGATGTAACAAAGTGCCAGTATGTTTTTGTTTAATCAGTTATGATTGCAGTTATGATATGCAGAACACACGACAAAAAGTCAAATTGGCCGGTTTCGGGATTTGAACCATGGAACTCAAGAATGTGAGGACAAAACGTTACCATCTCGGTAACTGGGTCAGTTTAACGGTCTAATTGGATAAGCGCATGTAAAGCAATAGTGTTATTTGTCATAGCTAACTGTATTTTAATTGCAAAAGTTTTGTAAGATCACAGTAAAACAATATAGGCTATGTTGTCATGATAACTGATTTGCATATCATAAATTCTTTCGAATACGTATATTACCATAAAATAGGCACTAAATTGAGCATTACTCCGAAACATGGTAACCGATTTTATCCAATATCAATAGACGTCTTCCCATGGACATTATAAATGTGTATTCCAAGTTTCATAAAAATCCGGTAAAGCGTATTTCAGTTACCGCGTCTTTAAAATAGACACTAAATTGGGTTTTATTCCGGTACCGGTCTACCGATTTGCTCCAATATCAGCAGACGTCTTCCCATGTACATTATAAATGGGTATACAAAGTGTCAGGAAAATCCAATAAGCATATCTGAGTTATCGCGACTTCTTATATATTAACATAAAAGGCACTAAATTGGGCATTATTCCGGTACTGGCAAACCGATCTGATCGAATATCAATAGACTTCTTCCCATGGACATTATAAATGCGTATACGAAGTTTCATAAATATCCGAGAAAGCGTATTTGAGTTATCACGCCTTGAAAAGATACACTAAATTGGGTTTTACTCCGGTACCGGTCAACAGATTAGGTTCAGATTCAATAAGGTACTTTTCATGGGCGTCATAAATGCGTATACCTAGTTTCATGGAAATCCGATTTGAGCTATGGCGCCTTTCTAATATAATCTATTAAAATAGGCATTAAATTGGGCATTACTCCGGTACCGGTGAACCGATTTGGTTCCATATCAATAGGGTTCTTCCCATGGACATTATAAATGTGTTTTCCAAGTTTAATGAAAAACCGAAAAGTGTATTTGAGTTATGGTGCGTACAGACACACGGACAGACGGACAGCCATTTTTTCGTCCCCACACAATCTCATAAAGTACCATACTGGCACTTAATAAAATCAGGTAAACTGATGTATCAAAGTGCCAGAATGCTTTTCTTTAATCAGGACTTACGGAAGGATAAAGGTCTAGTTTGATAAACATATGTGAAGGAGTATGTGGATAGTATTATTGTTCATAGCTAACTGTATTGCAACTCCCAAAGCCGTATATGAACATTGTAAAACAATATGTTGTCATGAGAACAGACTTGCATTTGATAGATTCTTTCTAATATATTACCA
The DNA here is from genome assembly GCA_964059195.1 of Ectobius pallidus. Classification (NCBI taxonomy): domain Eukaryota; kingdom Metazoa; phylum Arthropoda; class Insecta; order Blattodea; family Ectobiidae; genus Ectobius; species Ectobius pallidus. The sequence goes on from CAXKWD010000008.1 coordinate 45,101,035, forward strand.
CAAAACAGGCACTAAATTGGGCATTACTGCAGTAGGCTACCGGTCAACCGATTTGGTCAAAAATCAAAAGGCTTCTTCCCATGACGTTATAAATCCGTATACCAAGTTTCATGAAAATCCTATAAAGTGTGTTTGAGTTATCTCGCATACAGGCACACGGACAGACAGGCAGACGGACATTTTCCCGTCCACCACAGAATCTCAGAATGTACTATTCTGGCACTTAATAACGCAAGGAGGATGCATCTAACTCCGATACTTATTTGTACGGGGAGTAAGTTACAGGTAATCAAGACTTTTAAGGTTTTCAGTCTTACCCCACTGAAGAGATTTCTATTAAATTCTTGAGAGGAAAATAATCGGAATAGAGGGTGTGATCTTAGAGAGGCAGGTGGTCTCGCTGTCAGCATAAGAAACTGAAAACCCGGGTTCTTTTCTCGCTCAGGACAGATCTTATTCTACAGAATTTGTTACAAATATCTCTCAACAGTATTAATCAGTATTAGTCAGTATAACTTTCTATTTAATAAATTGTAATTGTACTTTAGTAATAGATTCTTTACTAACATTGATTTTGTATGATTTTTCTCTAATTGCTATTCCTGATTGTATTTATAATACATTCCCGGAATTCTCAGCAATGAGATAAGACTGAAAACCTGTTTATTAAAATAATACCTTCAAAAGTGTAAGCTAACTTAAATCCCCTTATATATAAGCATCGGTGTTAGATGCATCCTCATATTGTATGTATATGGCGAGGTCGATGGGGGCATGGCATAACATTGGGCATGTCATGGAATGGCTTCAGTACACAGCTGTATCATTGCTCCCAGGACAAAGTTTTCTCTAAAGAATTTAATGTAAACAATATATTTTATTTGGTGTATAGAAATAAATTTTCATATTTTTGTCAGTTCCATAACAAGCGAGAAATCCGTTTACTGAAATAATAAAGAATAATTCAGGTCGGAGAAGGTAATGAAAAACGAAACCAGAGATTTAATTTCAATCTATTATAATGAATTCGTTTGCAAACCAATCCAAGGATTGAAGACTAAAGAAGAAGATAATGAACTCATTAATTCTAAAGCTATGGCAAAAAATTGCACATGCAACATACCATGACGTAGGATAAATGCGGATACACTAATGTAAGGTTGGAGTCATTCTTTATTAAATGGTGACCAGCAAATTCCGAACAATCCGGAGTATTCCATGCAGTAAGCTACAACTTCTATATTGATCACTATCATTACAAATGGGAAGTAGTGCAGTACACATGCCCTTGCGGCGCCGTAGGATGTGTCACCGGTAACCCCAAGACTTTCCATCTATTATTCTATTAGAACCTAGAAACCAGTATCATGTCTCATTGGTCATTAGCAGAACAACCCACACTGTGTTTCATTAAGTACCAGAATGGTAATTTATGAGATTGTGTGGGGGGGACGGGAAAATGTCTGTCTGTGTGTCTGTACGCGCGATAACTCTAATACGCTTTATTGGATTTTCGTGAAACTTGGTACACGCTTTTATAGCGTCCGTGGAAAGGAGCATGTTGATATTGGACCAAATCGGTTGACTGGTACCAGAGTAATGCACAATTTAGTGCCTATTTTATCGTAATATATTAGAAAGACTTTATCAAATGCAAATCAGTTCTCATGACAACATATTGTTTTACACTGTTCATATACGGCTTTGGAAGTTGCTATGACTAATGAAACTACCAAAATATTCCTTCACATATGCTTATAAAACTAGACTTTTGTTCTTCCATAAGAACCCTGCTTAATGAATCGACCTGTTTCATAGAACTTGCTAATAATATTAAAACTTATAAAATTATTCATTAGTTATCAAAGTCTTGTTTCATAGAGATATTAAGTACCAGAACACTACTCATAGAATCTCTTCACTAATATTATTAGTTCATTAGTCAGCTGATTGATTTGGAGGTTATGTCTGGATTATTGTTTGTGATTTTCTAGGGATGGGTCGATACCAGATTTTCTTGACACTCGACACTCGATACCGATACATGATTTTTTTCCCTCGATACTTCGATACTCGATACCGTCAACATTTCCTGTTTCAATAAATAGGTAGGCCTACATTAAAAATTAAAAGTTGAGAGAACTGTGTAATACCAACTAAATTAATATTTAATGAGACAAAATTTAATATTATCAGTAGCCTATAATTATTTTTAAACTCTACATTAAAACTAAAATTAGTTTTTGAAACAGTTCACTTACAAGTTTTTATTCAAAAATTACAATGGGGTTTGAACAGTCAGCTTGCTTGTTGGTTGTTACTGAAACGTTTGACAGGAAACGAAACAATTAAAAATCTCTTCTGTTTGGATTTTAAAAGTCGGAAAGTCTTTATTTATGACTAGACAAAAGTCACAGAGTGGTTTTCTCCATTTCAAGGAGAAATAGAAGTATTTACTATACTTAGTAGACTGCTAAAAACAGAAAGAGATGTCGCATTTCCTTAAATTGCAGAATTACCAAAGTATCGAAAAAATACCGAGCAAGTTTTCTGAAGTATCGCTCGATGCTGATACCATGCAAGTATCGAGAGCATCGAGGTATCGAAAGTATCGAGGACCCATCCCTAGTTTTTTCCCTTCTTAGCCTTCTTTTCAATGCTATTTCAAAGCAGCATGACCTAACGAGGCTATATCTTCATAATTGTAACAAATAATAACTAGTGCTAAAAAATTAATAAATCTACCAAGCAATTATTCAAGGTAACAGTAGGCTTTTTGTTTTATTCTTCATAAATCTCATGCTCCATTACAAAGTAATACCACATTATATATTTTCTTTTACAATTTCGTCACAGTTTTGTGAATTTGGGCAATAATTTGTGACAATACCAAGTTAATTTTGATATAACTAATATAGATATATACAATCATCCAGGTCTCTGAAATATCTACTGAAGTTTGTTGAAATCAATAATTTTAATGAATTTCACGAATGCTTTTACGTATTTCTCTATGAGGTCACTATTATTCGTAGGCCATGATCCTCCTCCTGTTGTTACTTGGTGCTTCAGGATATTTCTTTGGCTAGATAACAATCGGCACTCATAGATTAAATGTTCCGATGATTGCTCACCTGAGTTGCAGGGACACATTGGATCGCCTATTAGCCGTAGGCTTATGTACTAAAATCTAACCTCACATCCCAGAAAGGTTGTTATGACAAAAAATCCTTTGATAGCGTGTGTAAGTTTTTTCTAAATTCATAATTTAATCAGAATGATTCATTTTCCAAAATTTTAAGATCACGAAATTTGAATTACATGGGTTTGAGAATAATTTATTAGCCCAAATACACTTATAGGAAAAACCTAATAATATCAGTAAATTTTATTAGTTGTGCAGTATATGAAACAGTTTACTAATAATTAATATTAGCAATATTTATTAATAATTTAGAGCCATGAACTCATACTAATATTATTAGAAAATATTCTTCTTATGAAACAGAAGATTATTAATAATAACTGTTCATATTATGTATTTGCTAATATGCGAGTGTAAAAGTTCTATGAAACGGGGCCCTGGAGAAATCGACTACAAAAATAACTTATTTTCTGCATATCATAACTGCAATAATATTATCACTGATTAATAGGTCCCGGGTTTTTAGGTTTTTATAAACTAACTGAGATACAAGGACCAGCGTTACTCAATTAAAGTTTATTAAATTCGCTAGAACTTTCCTGCTTTTGACTTTTCTGTACGACGGTGTCATTTTGCCGGTATCCAACTCGAAACCTGAAGAAAACTTAAACTTTTCACTTTTTGGAAAAAAAAGATCACTTTTTGAAAAACAGTATCTTGTATATAACTTACAAAAATGGTTTTGATCTCGTTTTTAGCAAATTTTAGTTACTTTTAAAATGCTATCAAAATTTTTTTCAACAAACTCATACTTTAAGAGACATTGTTAAAAAAACAAAAAACAAAAACAAAAAAACAAAAACCAAAAAAAAAATCGCTGTTTTTCGACCGCCATTCAGCGAGCACAGGATTCTGAGTGTTGTTAATTTGGATTTCTAGTCTCTGTAATGGTCTGAAATACCTCTCCAATAGTATATTGCGATACAAGTGCCGTTTGCGATGCATACGGATCGAGGAAATAATTTGAAAAGCCGAGGCGCTCGCACCGAGTTTTTTCAATTTTCAGAGATCCGTTATGCGCTTACGGCACGAGTGTTGCATGCTATTTTTTTCAGGATGATTATTTATATCAATTTAATTATATAAATTGTGATATTACCCGAAAATATTATGTACATACATTCTTGAAGATAGATGTTTATTTCAGAAAGTGATTCGCATGTGTTTGTTTTTAGGCGAATCGAATATTTGTCCTGGGGGGGCCTTGTCCAAAAAGGCTTGTATTATGATGTGCCATAAGTAAATTCTTACCGCACGGAAACTCTTACCGCATATAGCAACAAGATTGCGTGTGGGAATGTCAACTTACGATCCACGGCAACAACATTCGTAAGTACCACTAATTAGTTAAGTCGTGCAAAAAAATGATTAGCCTAATACTCCATTTAATGTAAGTTCACGCATTTTTTATGTAACATTTGACTGGGCTATTATGAAACTGGCGAAGAAACTGTAAGATAAGGGGAAAATATACTTACTTACTCAATGGCAATAGATAATTCCTCAGCAAACTGAAGGAATAATTATTATCTATTTTACGGAACCCGAAGGTACATTGCCGCGCTTACCTGAGCCCGCCATTCAATCCTATTCTGTGTTGACTCTATCCAATTACCCCTCGCTAATCCTACTTCCCTTAAATCTATCCTAATATTGTCCTCCCACCTACGTCTAGGTCTTCCATGTGGTCTTTTCCCTTCGGGTCTTCCAGTCATTGAGTTATGTTTTCCCTCCCCCATGCGCGCAGCATGTCCAGGATGATGAAATCATCCGTGATTTAATTGCCCTTAACTTACTATGTCTGGTGAAGAGTACAGGTCATGAAGCTCGTGGTTATGCAATTTTCTCCAGTCCCCATTTTCATCTCTCTTGGGCCCAAATATTTTTCTAAGCACCCTGTTTTCGAACACTCTCATGGCCGGTTCCACCGACAATCTTTAAATATACCCAACCGAAGACTTTAGTAACGCGCTATTACTGTATAACGTCTGCGTTAAGTGGACACTGTTCCACCAACACTCTTGTCGTTAAAATAAACACCCGTTTCCAAACGCGCGTTAAAGCGCAATTCCACTGAAGCAACACTGAACGACATGTGGCATGCTACTTGTATCCTAGTGTTGCCTGATTGTAGGCGTGCGACAATGTGCCACAAAAATTCCATATGCCGCATGCGGCATTTGTCTCCCCATGTCGAATGCGCTTTGTCGCCTATGCGTGTAGCATGGGACTAAAACGATTCAACTGAAGCAACTTCAGTCTGGTGCAACATGTCTTTAATAATACCATATACAATACCCATATTTATATACAACACCATGGGCTATTAAAATGTCTGAATAGCTGTCAAATTATTGGCAGACACTATTTAATACATTACCAATAATTTATCAAAATTTACCTGTAAAGTTCTTTAAGATAAGAGCACATGACTGGTTGGCCAGGAATCCATCAAGAGGGACTTTTGGTATAATTGATTTTAGTTACTCCACTCTTGAGAATCGTATCAGAGAATTGCCATGTTCAAACCCCATTTTGTAACATAGATGAATTTTTTAATAGTAATATAACGTAACAATGTAATCCTAATATTGTCTTATTTCTATTTAACATCAATCAGACTGGACTATAATCCTTATATTTTTATTTTTTTAAATTATTTTTTTATTTTCTATATTATTGTGTCTTGAGAATGCGCTAACTTGGTCTATTGACAGGTTATGTAATAATTGTAAAAATGTAAGATTCTTATGGCGTAATACTTAGCTTGCTGTCACTTTGCATAGTTTACTTTACCTGACTTTGTCTATCGGGGGGGGGGGGCTCCTGTTTCCCCTGCAATACATCATTCTACCAGTGCTCATTCATCATGATATAACCATTGGTTGCAATAAAGGAATTATTATTTTTCAAGCCTAATTTCGAATGTATATATGTAACAACTACTTTCATTGCTGCTTCCCATTTCAATTGAACTACTGTATTGGCAATTATTGGGATTTGAAGGAAAAAAAATATTAAGTTTTAAAACTTCAAGGAGACCCGATATACAGTACTACTAGTAGTTATTTTCTTTCTCCTCCTTTATGCTGACGTGGCTGTGATTTAAATGCTCTGCTCTATGAAGACCCTTGTTTGTTTGTCTTCATAGCTTGTTTATGCAGGTGCAAGCAGCCCATGTCGCATGCTACAAGTCGCCCCGATCCGCTGGCTGTTGGATAGCGACGACACTGTTCGACACGAGGAATTTTGTCGAAGGGCGACAAAGGCGTCCTGGCGACAACAGTCAACTTGTAGCATGCGGCAAGGAGACTTGTCGTTTGTCGCTTCGTGTTGCTGCAATTAAATTGCTGTGTGTAGCATGCGGCATTGACGCATGCTACATGTTGCCCAAATGTTGCCTCAGTGGAATTGCAGCTTTAGAAGGCAGGCAATCTTGGTACACAAGCTTCTCATACATTCACTGTCGCTATAGACCATGGGCTACCAATATGAAACCCTCCCCCCCCGTGGGAATCCGACACATATATTTTTTTGTTGGTATTGTCATCTAGTTTAAGATTTTAGTTGTTTGCCCCTTATCAATTACAGCATTTGGCCGGAAACCCCGGAAAACCCCGGAAATCCGCAGAAAATGAATTTGTTTTAATTTTTCATTGTTCTTTGCTCCTAATATTCCCAGCGAATTTCTGACTCACACTTTTTTGTTGGTATTGGCATCTAGTTTAATATTTCAGTTGTTTGCCCCTTACAAATTACAACATATCCCCGGAAAACCCGGAAAACCACGTATATACGGAGAAAATTACTATGTTTTATTTTTTAAGTCTTTGTTCTTTGCACCTAATATTCAAAGGGAATTTCTGACTTACATGTTTTTTGTTGGCATTACCATCTAGATTAAGGTTTCAGTTATTTGCCTCTTATCAATTACAGTATATCCCCGGAAAACACAGAAAACCACGGAAATCCGGAGAAAGGGACATCATTTTATTTTTTTTAATATTTGTTCTTTGCTCAAAGGGAATTTGTGAATCATATGTTTTTGTGTTCGTATTCCCATATAGATTAAGGTTCCAGTTGTTTGCCCCTTACCAATTACAGCATATCCCCGGAAACCCCGTGTAACCGTACTTTGTACTCAGCTCAGACGACAATCTCATATATAGCCCCTGTACGACTGACAATACGCACCCTACCGTTTAGACTTCCACACATAACACCTAACTTCAAACATTAATTACTCCATAAAGGAAATAGTGACAATGAAACCAATTACACCAATCAATAGCCAACAACATCCCATACATTTTCATATATTACACATAACTTTTTATTAACCCTTTCCATCATTTTAATATAAAAACATTAATAACTCTTTTCATTTTTATCACACCCACTACAAATTAATACCGTTAGGAGCACAATAAAATAGCCCATCAGGATTAAATAACCAGAACTATGATAACTTTCAGTTATCAGAGTTATTGATAAAAACATAAACCCAGCACCGCCTACTTCCGCTAAAGCAGACTCCCTGGAGCCGAGAAGATTTTGACACTTCGAGTAATTAATGACCCACGCAAATTGCCTGTTCTAACGAAGAAAAACGGAATATATTTTAAATTGGATAGCAGAACAAACTGTTTTACACCAATCAGAGAAAACTCAAACATTGACACAACCAATTGGAACTACTTACCCCCACTACCCCCTTCAAAGATATTAGCACAAGGCACGCACATCTCGTCATCTTTTTTTGATCATACGACAGCACAGACTAAAGACCTTCAAGACCCACTTCAGACAAACGACTACGTTAAATATTATTAGACTAAAGTACCTTCGCAATATATTGATATTTGAACATTATTATCCGCGCGATATAAATAGAATTTCTTAGCAGCGTCGAAGCGCGTAATTTATATAATTTGATAGAGACATTGATTTTATTATTACGAAACATTAATTGTGAACGTAAGATTGAACATTATTATCCCCGCGATATAAATAGAAACAACGAGAGATTATATGTGAAAGTAAATAGAAGTTTTCAACAGCGCGTACAAGTGAAGTAATTATTATTACATTTTAGCAAGTTACAAAGTGTTACTTACGAACTACAACGACGTACTAAATACTCATAAATATCAGAACTTACATCATCTAATAGAACTAAATCGATTAATTCAGCATTTCAGAAAAGACTAAACTTTGGAAAATATATATCAATTTGAAAAGAGCACATCAACTTTTAGTTACCACAATTCCTGACACCGCCCCTTGACTGTTTATCTTGATCTTCTCTAGCCACTTCCCTGGATAAGAGTTCTCAAGCTTACAACTACCCCTGAGTACTACGCCCGGCACCCCTTATTTTAATCCGAACTAAAGCACTAATCATCAAAACCCCAACAGTTATAAATAACGCCCAATCATAAGGATCTAAACGACGAACGGTTATAAATAGCTACCCCACCTACGGTTATAAATAGCTACCCAACTTAGTGGCAAACATTAAGGAGAACGACGAACGGTTATAAATAGCTACCCAACGTCAGGAACGGTTATAAATGGCGTCCAATCTTGTGGCCTAATTGAAGTTCGGTTATAAATGGCGACCATCGTGATTGCTTGAATTTGAAGATCGAGGGACCAGTCAATAAAATTTAATTTTTCAACAATAAAATTCAGGAACACTACACTAAATCACACACCACCAAGTTTTAAATTCTGTGAGAAATTTTACTAGAGTCAGCACAACATTGGATTATTCATCATTTCATCAAAACCCCCCCACTGGATCTTCATCTACAACATTTTCCCTCAGCACCTGGATACCTGGACATCATCTTCGGCCTCCCGCTGGACATCAGGACTACAAAAGGGTATCGTTAATCCAACTTAAGTGTTGAAAACTGAATTTTGCTCCTATTTTTATTTAAATTCCAAGTAAATTTTTTTTTCAATTTAAATTTCAAATTTTTTTTTTTTTGCATTTTAATTAATTTTTTTTAGTAAATTCAATTGTATTTTATTAGTTTATGAAATTACGGAATAATAAAGAATTCCAAGTCATGGAGCCAAATTCTGATACTCAGATATTTTGTTCAGAACAAAATCCTACTTCTGAAAATAATGAAAGTGCCTCTGTTCCGATTTCTGAAAACCTAAATATTGCTCAGAATGAAACAGGAAGTGACCTTGCTAACTTGCCTGTTACACAACCCCCAGTTAGTATCCCAGCTGTGAGTGTACCCACCCCATCGACCTCTACTCACAATACAATGAACCTGGACCCTAACATTCCTTCTTTCAGTTTAGATTTTTTGTCACAAATACAGACAATGATGGTAGGAATTTCTACACAAGTGAACGAACTTGCCACACAAAACACCACTCTTAAGAATGAGTTAAATTCAACACTTGAAAGTCAAAATCAACAAATGACAACAATGAACTCCACACTTGAAAATCAAATTGCTAACATGAATACAACAATGAACTCCACACTAGAGACACAAAGCCAACAATTGAGAAACGAACTTGCCACACAAAATACTACTCTTAAAAATGACCTAAATTCGGCACTTGCTACTCAAAATCAGCACATAACAACCATGAACTCTACACTAACTACATTAATCACAGAACACCGCACTCAGGTTACGTCTGAATTACAGAATTTAGACACTAGAGTAACCGCTCAAATTGCTACCTCAGAACAAGTGTTGACAAATCATATTTCCTCTGTAGAAAGGGTAACTGCTAGCAATTCTACTAAATTGGTATCCCTTCAATCAGAATTAGACCGACTTAGGCAAAGGGTTAGAGACCAGGAAAACCTAATCGAACAAACCAGGGAAAATGCATTGATCCCTCATGTTTGTAATACCCCATCAACCTCTGCCTCTACTTCTTCCAACCCCCCTGATCCAGTACCTCAAGCCCCTGAAATACCGGAACCACCTGCACCATTACCCAGAACCAATAATGGATTGGATCAACGAGCTGCCAGCACTAGTCAAACACCCCAAAATGTTGCAAATAGTAATTTTTCATTGCACAATTCGGACTTTCCATTACCGTATTTCGAAGATACATTGAAAACAAACCCTGTCAGATATTTAAAGGACTTAAAAACTTATTTTGCTTTACGAGGAGTCCCAGAGCAATTGAAAATAATCTTTGTAAATCAATCCTTGAAATCTAACACAGCTCGGTGGTTACAAGTCATCGATCCCAACAACCTCCTGTCCATAGGTCAGTTTGAGGAAATGTTTTTGTCTGAGTTCTGGAGTGACAGTGAGCAATCCCGTCTTCGGTCGAAAATATTTCAAGGCAAGTATGACCGTAGCCACGGCCAAAGCTACTTGGAATATTTCATATCCTTGTGTGAAAGCCGCCAATTGCTTAAACCGGAAATTTTGGAATCAGATTTTTTAAAGGCACTCCCTTCTCACTTTCCGCCAGTTATAAGAAATTGCCTTGTTGTTGCGTCTCCCCAATCCACCACTGAGATGTTAAAGTTACTAAAATCAATGCAGGACCTAACCTACACTTCCACCAAACCATCGCACCCTATTGTGTCCGCTAACCAGACTCACCGGAAAAACATTAATCTGGTACAAACCTCTGATAGTCAGGAAAATTTCCAGATTGGGTTGCGGACAGGGGATTCAAATGATGACCAGCAAAATAATGATTCTAGTAGCAACAGACCTTATTGGCCCCAGACAGAGTACGTACGAAACGCACGCAATAATTGGCAAACCCGTGGTTTCCGTCACAGGCCGTACGGAAATTATAATAACAGACAAGGAAATAGTTACCGTGGTCAGAACAGATATAGATATAACAACTACAGACCTAACTGGTTCTATCGAAACCAATATAACCAAGGATTCTTTCGACCTTATTACAGAAACAGAAACAATTTCAGGCACCCTAACCAAAACAACAGTTATCAAAACAGACACCAAAATAACAATCACCATAGTTATGTGAGAAACAATTCCCCGAGTAACATGGACGACAGACAAGAAAATAATGACACATCTCAAAATGAAATAAGGACACCTAACCCCCACGACCAGATCGAAAGATCATAACTTTTTTTATTTTTCCTTTGCCATATAACATCCAATCAAACAAAATGAAATTTCCCAAGACAGCATAGAATGTTAAAATTATTCCCGGAAATGTAAATATTAAAATGAACCAGCATCATCTCATTATAAATAAATTTAAATGTTTGAAATTTGATAAACAACAATAATTAAAAGAGAATAACAATGCCAGTGCCAGCAATGAGGATGGCCACCCCATTGTTGACAACAATCCAATTGTTAGTCAGGTTATTTCTCCCTTTTGGATAATAAAGAAATGGAAATTATTTTTGTTCAAAATATTAATGAGACATTTAACAATAATAGTAATATTTATAACAATTAAAATTCCCATGGACATTTGTATAATAAGGAACACTAGTAAACAAAATTTTTAATAGCGTCGACATAACCACAACCTTGTAAATAGTATGTATATATGTGTATGATGTCAACCCCATTAAGCAGACAGATATTTCAGAAAATACAATTTTTCCCAGCTAATTTTCATTTTAACTAACATGCTTCCGGGAACCCAGTACAACGTGACAGATATTTTAAGGATCTAGAAAGTTCATTCAGAGAGAACAAAACACCACGCAACCTAAGACTCCCCCAACAAGTTGAAACTCATTGAAGGACAGACTATTGTCCGGAAACACCCCTGCTGTGCTACAAACTGGTAGGAGAAATGAACTTGACATGTAGGATACCAGGCAACGACCCCAATACAAACTGTTGAGAAGAAATTCTTGTAACCTACAACAATCACCTGTTAGAACTGTATTATGTCATGACCCCCAAACAGAAAGGCCTAGGAAAGTTTGAAGTGAAAAGGAAAAGTAAAAGGATTATCGACTTGGACTCGGAAAAACGTTTTATCAGACTGACATTGTAAAATAATTAGAGTGATTCATACTTCTCAAATTAATGTTTTACCTGACGTTATATAACGAATGTGATATTTAAAAGGTAGAGTATAATAAGCCTCCCCGTGGTTGTTGAAAAGACTATTATGAGATGATTCTTACTCTATAAAATAGGGTGGGACATCACAACAACCATTCCACTAGAGAAATAAGTGCAACAAATAAGTTTATTGCCATTTTTAGTGAACCTCTGTATATATGTAATTTTAAGATAGGCCACTCCCTTTATTTATTCAACTGAAGAGTTAAAACATTCATTTGACAAAGGTAATCACACTATTATTTGAAGTAATAAATAAGTAAATATTGAAATTTCGACATATTTGAATTTTATTGGAGTAGTACACAGAGTAAGAATAACTAAATTTTGTTAATTTTTCAAAAAGAAAAATTATTTTACATAAAGAATATGGACAGGAAATAACCCTATCCCTACACTAATTAAGTAGAATTGTATAGCAAAAGTGAATTGAAAGAATGATCAGAATTAAATAAGAATTTGAAAGTGAAATGATTATTGAGAAACATGTGTGTCAATAAATAAGAATCTTGAAGGTAAAACACTGAGGAATATAATAAAAGGTAAGAAATAAATGTATGATAAACAAAATAAGTGAATAATTAAGATGGTACAATATATGTCTACGAGGAAAATATGAAGTAATGATAGTTATGAAATGAGAAATATGAGAATAAGTGAGGAAATATGATAACGAGTATTAAAAGTAATATGAAAGAAAATAATGATAATGAGTATTGAGAGTAATAAGAATATTGAAGGTAAGACATAAAAGATGATTTAAGAGGTTAGAATAATGAAAACAAGGTAAAAGAATATTGAAAGAATGAAAAAGGAACATCTAAAATGATTATTTATGAGGTAAATAAATAAAAAGAGTAGGAAGAAAACATGTGTAATCTGAATATAATATCAGTGTATTAAGTAGACCAATGAGGAAGATTAGCGTACTCCAACGTTTTACATCAACAACATATGGATTAGCATAAAAAATCAGCGTTATGCAAGAAGCTATTGAAATTAATATTAATATCAAGAAATTCGAGTGTATTTTATAATTTTATTTGTGTATAAGGTATAATTATGATTTTGTTTTACTAGTTAATCAAATGGACTATGAACTCAGCAAAATGTGTACTACGACAAACAAGAAAAGTGACCAATTCAAGGTAAAATAATGTTAAAAGTGTATTGTATTGATTATGAATTTATTTGTGTATGTATAATTACGGCAGAATTAATCAAAAGTATAGATGATGTAAGGATCTAAATTTTTCAAGAACAGACATTGAAAACAAAGACAATTGATCGAAAAACTAATATCAAAGTAAAACACAATAGAGAAAATCCACGAAATGATTCGACGTGACGACGGAGAATTATTTTAGTGAATCGAAAAATTAAATTTCCAGATTTTATTCAAAACAAAACGCCGCCACTCTTCAAATTTCAGATTGGGTATTATAATGATTATAAAATCCCGCTCTTATTGATGCTGCAGCTCAATTCCTCGCGTGAGTTTTTTAATCATTATGCGGACATCTTGTAACCGTACTTTGTACTCAGCTCAGACGACAATCTCATATATAGCCCCTGTACGAGTGACAATACGCACCCTACCGTTTAGACTTCCACACATAACACCTAACTTCAAACATTAATTACTCCATAAAGGAAATAGTGACAATGAAACCAATTACACCAATCAATAGCCAACAACATCCCATACATTTTCATATATTACACATAACTTTTTATTAACCCTTTCCATCATTTTAATATAAAAACATTAATAACTCTTTTCATTTTTATCACACCCACTACAAATTAATACCGTTAGGAGCACAATAAAATAGCCCATCAGGATTAAATAACCAGAACTATGATAACTTTCGTTTTCAGAGTTATTGATAAAAACATAAACCCAGCACCGCCTACTTCCGCTAAAGCAGACTCCCTGGAGCCGAGAAGATTTTGACACTTCGAGTAATTAATGACCCACGCAACTTGCCTGTTCTAACGAAGAAAAACGGAATATATTTTAAATTGGATAGCAGAACAAACTGTTTTACACCAATCAGAGAAAACTCAAACATTGACACAACCAATTGGAACTACTTACCCCCACTACCCCCTTCAAAGATAATAGCACAAGGCACGCACATCTCGTCATCTTTTTTTGATCATACGACAGCACAGACTAAAGACCTTCAAGACCCACTTCAGACAAACGACTACGTTAAATATTATTAGACTAAAGTAACTTCGCAATATATTGATATTTGAACATTATTATCCGCGCGATATAAATAGAATTTCTTAGCAGCGTCGAAGCGCGTAATTTATATAATTTGATAGAGACATTGATTTTATTATTACGAAACATTAATTGTGAACGTAAGATTGAACATTATTATCCGCGCGATATAAATAGAAACAACGAGAGATTATATGTGAAAGTAAATAGAAGTTTTCAACAGCGCGTACAAGTGAAGTAATTATTATTATTATATTTTAGCAAGTTACAAAGTGTTACTTACGAACTACAACGACGTACTAAATACTCATAAATATCAGAACTTACATCATCTAATAGAACTAAATCGATTAATTCAGCATTTCAGAAAAGACTAAACTTTGGAAAATATATATCAATTTGGAAAGAGCACATCAACGTTTAGTTACCACAATTCCTGACACCGCCCCTTGACTGTTTATCTTGATCTTCTCTAGCCACTTCCCTGGATAAGAGTTCTCAAGCTTACAACTACCCCTGAGTACTACGCCCGGCACCCCTTATTTTAATCCGAACTAAAGCACTAATCATCAAAACCCCAACAGTTATAAATAACGCCCAATCATAAGGATCTAAACGACGAACGGTTATAAATAGCTACCCCACCTACGGTTATAAATAGCTACCCAACTTAGTGGCAAACATTAAGGAGAACGACGAACGGTTATAAATAGCTACCCAACGTCAGGAACGGTTATACCCGGAAAACCACGTATATACTGAGAAAATTACTATGTATTATTTTTTAAATCTTTGTTCTTTGCTCCTAATATTCAAAGGGAATTTCTTATTCGTATGTTTTTTTGTTGGTATTGCCATCTAGATTAAGGTTTCAGTTGTTTGCCCCTTATGAATTATAGCATATCTTCAGAAAACTCCGAAAACCACGGAAATCCGGAGGAATTGACTTTTTAAAAATTTCTATAAAATCTTTGTTCTTTGCTCCTAATATTCCCAGGGAATATGACTCATATGTTTTTTTGTTGGTATTGCCATCTAGTTTAAGGTTTAAGTTGTTTTCCCCTTATCAATTACAGCATATCCACGTAAACCCTGAAAACCACGAAAATCCGCAGAAAATGAGATTGTTTTAATTTTTTTTAAATCATTGCTCTTTGATACTAATATTCCCAGGGAATTTTTGAATCACATAATTTCTGTTGCTATTGCCATATAGTTTAAGGTTTCAGTTGTTTTCCCCTTACCAATTACAGCATGACAAAGAATACTGGAAAAAATCCGGATGCTGAAGGGATGAAAGCGATTGAAAACCTGGCAGAACACACTTCATATTCTAATTTGACATCTGTGAATGATAATTTATCTTACCAAACCTTCCACAGTCACTACCAAACTTTCTTGACTGAAGTTAGAGAAGGGACATTCGGTAAAACAGCACAATTTTGGAATGGTAATATGGACAAAGTGTCATTGATTTTGAGATTTCAGCGAGTAACTAAAGAAAACAACTTTGACTTACACTTGGCATGTTTAGAAGATATGATTCCCCTTTTCTTTGCATGTGACCATCACAATTATGGCAGATATCTCGTAGTCCATATATTCACCCTTTTGAACCTGGAAGGGACACACTTGAAGCAGGAGAATTACTTCGCAATAACGGTTTCAATGACCGTAGATCACAAGTTCCGAGTTCTAGAAATTCTGTGGATTTCCTTGGTTTTCCGGGTTTTACGGGGATATGCTGTAATTGATAATGGGCAAACAGCTGAAACCTTAATCTAGATTACAATTCCAACAAAAAAAATATGTAAGTCAGAAGTTCCCTGGGAATATTGGGATCAAAGAACAAAGGTTTTTAAAAAATTAAAACGAACTCATTTTCTTCGGATTTTTTAGGTTTCCGGAGTTTTCCGGGGATATGTTGTAATTGATAAGGGGCAAACAACTGAAAACTTAATCTACATAGCAATACCAACACAAAACCATATGAGTCACCAATTCCCTTTGAATACTAGGAGCAAAGAACTAAGATTTAAAAAATTAAAACAAAGTAATTTTCTCCGGGCTTTCGTGGTTTTCGGAGTTTTCTGGGGATTTGCTGTAATAGATAAGAGGCAAACAACTGAAATTTTAATCTACATGGCAATACCAACACAAAACCATATTAGTCACTAATTCCCTTTGAATACTAGGAGCAAAGAACTAAGATTTAAAAAATTAAAACAAAGTCATTTTATCCGGGCTTCCGTGGTTTTCGGAGTTTTCTGGGGATTTGCTGTAATTGATAAGGGGCAAACAACTGAAACCTTAATCTACATGGCAATACGAACACAAAACCCTATGAGTCACTAATTCCCTTTGAATACTAGAAGTAAAGAACTAATATTTTAAAAAAATAAAACAAAGTAATTTTCTCCGGGTTTCCGTGGGTTTCGGAGTTTTATGGGGATTTGCTGTAATTGATAAGGGGCAAACAACTGAAACCTTAATCTGGATGGCAATACCAACAAAAGAACATATGATTCAGAAATTCCCTTGAATATTAGAAGCAAAGAACAAAGATTTAAAAAATAAAACATTGTCATTTTCTCCGTATAAAAGTGATTTTTCGGGTTTTCCGGGGATATATTGTAATTTGTAAGGGCAAACAACTGAAAACTTAAATTAGATGACAATACCAACAAAAAATATGTGAGTCAGAAATTCCCTGGGCATATTAGGAGCAAAGAACAAAGAAAAATTAAATCAAACTCATTTTCTCCAGATTTCCGTAGTTTTCCGGGGTTTCCGGGTAAATGCTGTAATTGATAACGGGCAAACAACTAAAGACTTAAACTAGAACGTAATACCAACAAAAAATATGTGAGCCAGAAATTCCCTGGGCATATTAGGAGCAAAGAACAAAGAAATATTAAAACAAACTAATTTTCTCCGGATTTCCGAGGTTTCCGGGTAAATGCTGTAATTGATAAGGGGCAAACAACTGAAAACTGAAACTAGATGGCAATACCAACAAAAAAAATATATGTGTCGGAAATTCACACGGGGGGGATGGGGGTATACAGTAGTCTACGCTCTACTAGTGCCAACATACAATGTTAAACCTGAGAACACACGACTAGTAATTTTCATATTACATCATTCAAAATTATAAACATGTTGAGTGAGTATTGTTTTTTCTATATATCGTGATGCAAAAATTTAATGTTATATTGTTTTTATGCCCGATTCCTTCGCCATTCAAAGTCATTTTTCCATTGGCAACGTTGGCTACTATGTTTCACTGTAGCCAGCAGAAAATAAGCATTAGTAGTAGAACGCAATTATTAATGTTATTTATTTTATTAATGCAGTATATTATACAATTTATGAAGTTGCACTCGCACTATTAACTTATCATAACTTTATCATTTTTTTAAGCTAACCTGTAATCCTTTTGATGCTATTGGTATCAAAAATGTATCAAACATAAAATGTGAATTTGGCCTAGGCTATGCGCGTACTGCTGGTGTAATATTATTACAATTTATTATACCATATCATAAAATTATTGCAAACTATTACAATGTGATAAGTGCACAGCTTACCTTTTACCTTAATTTTGTACTCGTAGGAGATAGAAAATGGCATTTCCCTGGATAAACACGGGAATAACAAACACATATCACAGTCAAAAAACGATTTGACTTACCTGGTAGGCTTAATTTTTCTTCAATAACAATAAACACCGTGCACTCCTAATTTATTGAGAAGTAATCCAATAGAGATATATTAATCAATTTCACATCGTAAACCTACTATTAATAATACAAGCTAGAAAATGACAAACACAGTACACACAGCGGCATTTTCGATGGCATGTAGGCGTAACTATAAGCGAAATACTTCAGAATACTATTGTATGTCGTGCAACTGCGAAAAACATTTCATTTTGTAACCACTCGCCTGCTTCAATGTTACAGTGTTAACTGATCCTCTCTTCTGAGTGACTAGTTTGTCTTGTGGAATTTGAGAAAACCCCAGATCCTGCTTTTGTGTTCATGCTGAGACTATTCTTCCCGATCAGTAAGCAGCCATGTATCACATCCATATAATACAATCTTTATTTTTAGATTTTTGGACAGAAGACGAGAAGATAAGAGTTTCTGAACTGCATAGAAACAAGCATTTCCTGATTTTACCCGAAACTTAACTTCTGAAAAATATAGCAGTTTAAAATTCGCCTCAAAGGTTATGAAGGGGGAATGTCCATTCGTCACAGGAAATGAAGGTGGTAAGTCAGTAACAACAATGACATTCACTGTGCACGTGACAGCTTGGCGCATTAATTTCTTCCAGATTCAATAATTATTAATGCCTGTTGTATGAATTTTACGATACAAAAAATAAAGAATTTCTGAATTTTTAAGGAGGAATCTTTTCTACTGCTTTAATTTTCATAGAAGTAATCATTACCGTCATTACGTTTATTTTGTTTTAGACTTTATCCCACTTTGAAAGGAGAAGTAGCCTACGCAGATGTAAACAATTTGAAGAAATTTGTCCCAGGAAAGCTCAGATGTACTTTCAGTCTCTTCCGCATAAAGAATAATAACAATAAATATACTTTTCACCTACTACCTCAAAATATTTGTGCATTTAATTGTATTTTACGATTTTTTTTACATGTCTTAGATAATTTCAGAAGTTTATATTCACGCCGCGTGTATAAAACACATTATTGTTAGACCTACTATAGAATGAAAATGTATTCATAACTGAATTGATACATCTGAGTTTTGAGTTCTCAAACTTTAAAAATCTTTCCCCTACGTATCGTGCATTTTATTGCATTTGACGTTTTTTTACATGTTTGAGATGGCGTCTGAACTTTATATTCATACCATAGGGCAAGGCATTTAATGATCATAAAATATTGAAATGCAGAATAGAAAATGCATTTATGCCCTAAATATAGTAAAAAAAATTCCCCAAGTTTCAAAATAGACCAATAAATTATCCATAATTACTTATAATTACTTTTTTAAGAAGTAACGAGTTGATTTTAGAGAGCAATTTAATGACAGACAACATGTTACATTTAAATTTATAATATAAGACACTCTTATTTTGTTACTAACGAGGTAAGTAAATTAATAAGTTACTACTGGGACACCCTTTGCGAAACAAAAATTACTTCTGAACCGGCATGCCCATCAAATTGCCATTATCAAATTCCTCACTCAACTTTTATACACATCTTACTAACACATTTACTGACACAGTAAAAATCCTGATATACCAGTTATACTGAAAGTCTGCTTTGTTTCCTGCGGTCGTTACTTGCATATATACCCATGATAGACAAGCATTAAAAACATAAATAATAATGAAAAATTCAAAATATAATGTGATGTAACGTTTTATTTGAAAAAAACTGTTAAAAATCCTGAAATTACCTAAAAATATCCCAAAATGACATAACTCTTGAAAATTACGAAAAATGCAACAACAAAAATGCAAAAACAAATTGACCTTCTATCAATTAATTCATGATACATATTTGTATACATTCGAGCTATCTTTCAACCCCCATATAAGAAAGAAGCAATACCACTAAATGCGTTGCCATAATTATTACTATAGAATGAAAATGTATACATAATTGATTTCATACATCTGAGTTTTGAGTACTCAAACTTTAAAAATCGTTACCTTTGATTTTTTGACATTCCTTCTTCTTCCTCTGTGCCTTTCTTTGATAGATTTTAAACATGTAGTTATCCCTCCAAGAATTATGCTTCATATTACATATTGTGCTTTTATGCTTTATTTTTTAAAATTAGGCTTTATTGTGCTTTTAAAACTGATTTTATTCAGGCCCTTAGAACACGTGTCTTAAGCACTGTTATTTTTTAAAGTTATTATGCTTTTGGGTTGCTTTGGTCGTTAGCCTAACAAGGTTTTATAGGTACACACATAATTATCGACTTAAATTTTTAAAAATATGAACTAAACAGACTCAAAACTGCGCAAGAAAGACTTCTTCATAATGATCTCCTGATTTGTATTTGAATTCTAATAAAATAAGCAATTTACTATTTGAATGTTGATTAAAAAGGAAATTGACATAATCAGACACCTTGTGATAATGAGTTGAGCTCATAATAATATTATTACAATCCTTAGTTCCATAACAGTAACAGAGGCCAGATAAAAACACAAATGCGATTTAACGTTCAACAAGAGTTTTGTAACTTTAAGAAATAAAACAACTTTCATTGTATTAAGCAGCAAACATAAAATCCGGATTCAAAGTAGACTCATTTCATTATACAGGGAGTGTCTGCTCAACATTATAGATTTTGCTGAAGAAATATATGTTAGAGGATGGTATCATCCAGCTGTATAAGTTCGGTTCTCAGGGTTTGTTAGTTGCCCGTTGTCGTTGGCTTATTCAATATTTGCATACCAATAAGAATCCTGTGGTTTAATGTTTATTAGTAAATTTATTTCTTTGTTTCAATAATGATTATTGGAAGATTTATAATGCAATGTGTTTATGTGACAAATTATCTACCTCTTTGAACTCATGGGGTGATTATGATAACCTACCAATATTTTAAAATTTGGAGTCACATTTTGGAAGCATTTTGAAATAGTTCTAAGTTCTAAGTTTACACTATAGTACCACAAATATGTTACTTCCTTATATGACTTGGATTTAAGGGAAGTAGGGTTTGCGAGGGAAGATTGGAGTTGGCACAGAATAGGGTTGAATGACGGGCTCAGGTAAGCGCGGCAATGAACCTTCGGGTTTCATAAAATATATAATATTCCTTTAGCTTGTTGAGGAATTGTCTATTGCCACTGAGTTAAGAAGTAAAATATGAACGAAATTAATTGCCTCGAAGCTTAGTGAATGTTAAATCTATATAAACCATTGCCTTTGAATTCTCTTTTAACTTAGCAAATTATAATATGAATAGAGGTTGACAATAACATTGGTATAGTCTTATTTTTAGAATGCAGAATGTATAATACTGTATTCCTGTATACGACTTTATATATAGTAGGATTTACTCGATCCTTTTTTCGTTGTTCCTCATGCTGACCTCTGTCAGTCTCCCTTTGTTCTTTCAGAAGCAGGTGTGAAGGTGAAAACAATTCCTGCATCAATACGTACGGGCCTTCATCTAACAGTACAGCAGAGTACACTGGACGTCATGGCAATCTCCTCAGAAGAAGTGTGCAATCATATTATCACCCAATCATGCGATATTATTAGTATAGATGAGTACACTATATGGCAGTCATAGGCGCCAACTTTGGGAGGGCAAGTTCATCTATTCATATTAATCGGTGATGATAGGCTTTGCAACCATTAAGAGTACGGTGCTTCAGAATAGAGCAATCTGAATTTTACTAGGTGCACATTATTTGACACCAACTCACATTCTTTATGAACAATCGAAAATCTTGCCATTTGACACCTTAGTTAAAGTAAGTACCATTAGGCTACATATATGCACAGAGTAGTAGCCTATATGGTAACATCCACAGCAATTTTCCAAAAGAATATAACAAAAACATTCATAACTATGAAACAAAACAAAAACTGAACATATACCTCACACATTCTTCAACTTTAACATATGGGACAAAGGGATTAAAATATTATTTAATCAAAACATATAATGAATTACCACAAGAACAAAAGAATATCTTAAATTATAACAAATTTAAGTCACAAATAAAACTGTTTTTAAATTCTAAGATTAATTAAGTTTTTTGATATAGTAATAAATAGATATATTGATCACTATTAGACTATGTAACTATGTTTCCCTTCATCATCTATCATTTCACTTCACTCTTAAAATCAAGTCATTTTGTTTTATGTTCCTATATTATGTACCTCTTGTGCCTCTTGTAACTTATATACTGTACCTCTTGTATATTTATAAGTTATTTGTAATTGGAAATTTATGTACCACAATGCATGTCATGTTGTATATAGCCCCTTAAGGTGAGCATAGCTCGTTGGGGTTTTCTTACCATCAATAAATAAATAAATAATAAAACCAGGTAAGCTGATGTAACAAAGTGCCAGTATGCTTTTTTTAATCAGTGATAAACGCAATTATGATAGGCCCACGCAGAAAAGTTATTTTTGTAATAGATCTCCGAGTTAAACTCCAAAAACAAAAAGCGCTGGCAATAATAATAATGATGCAATAGGCCTACGATTCGCTGGTATCTCTGTTTCAAGTATAAAGCAGCCTTAAAGGTTATGAATGAATGAAAAGTCAATATGAAATCTGTCAGGAATTACATTAGGTATATAGCTGCACAGGAACGAATAAGAAAAATACTCACATTAAAATATAGCCTAATGTAAATCTGTAGTCTGTGGCCTAATCTGTAGTCTACATTTCCAAAGAATGCACAATATAATATCAATTTTCAACGGCTAGTTGTTTTAAATCTTTTATTTACATTATTATTAGCCTACACTGACATCGTTATGAAGAAACGAATTAATCAAAGGTGCTATCAATATCAATACCTTTGGTCTAAAATTTGATACTTAACCTTAATTCACACTCGTATACACTGATATAAGACATTCTTAAAATATGTCAACATTTCACAAAATACACTGGCGAAGAACTCCACTTAATGAATGTAGGCCTAATTATTTCAGAGTAATATATCGTCTGTATATAACAGTATTGAACTTTATGAACGAAGTAAACACCTGACTAGTTGGATAATCAATGTGTTATGGTCACAGCCGTCTCGAGAATTACATTGCCTAATTTTGCGTACGCGGCGAAATTAGAGATTGCAGCACCTACCGCACCTTGCTTGCAATAGCCTATACATTACCGTACATAGCTTCTATTCTCTGTGATGCCCTCTGAAGTATAAACTTGGAAACTGAAATATAGGCCTACAGGAATTTCATGCTATCTGAGTGTGAACTGTGTCGCCTCTAGGCCTACTGGAGAAATTAGGCAATTTAACAATACTCTGAACTCCATGTTAAAACTAAGCATAGAACAGGCAGTGTAATTCTCGAGACGGTGGTGGTCATGGCTAACTATTGCAAATTCCAAAGCCGCAAAACGATATGTTGTCAGGATAACAGATTTGCATTTGTTAAATTCTTTATAATATATTACCATAAAATAGGCACTAAATTGGGCATTACTCCGATTCCGATCAACCGATTTTATCCAATATCAATAGACGTCTTCCCATGGACATTATAAATGCGTAGGGGAGCCCGGGTCTAGTTGGCACAAATTTTAAACTTTTATTTTTATGAGCTATAATATAGTTAACATTATTATGTAAATTTATCTATTGAATAGTTTCATTATTCAGGTAGGTTTATAAAATAAAATATAACAATATTTCAAAAGGGCAACTAAGAAATTGCAATTTATTTGAACCTCGACACGTGTGTCAACTTACCCCATCGTCGGGGTATGTTGGCACAAGTTAAACAATAAATTGTTGTAACAAAAATAACACAAAATCTAAACTCAATGAAGCAATAACTCAAACATATAAAAAAGGTAATATCATTTGCATTCAATCTACACAGCCTAAAGTAACAGGTATCACAAACATCACTTAAATAAATTAATCTGACATGTCAGAATTGCAATTCAGACAAATAAAGTTCTATTTGACACCACGTATGTAATTGGCATATTTATAGCTTCTAAAATACGGATAAACAATTAAATAAACCTCTTGTTGGAAAATGTTAGACATTTTAATGGCAAGGCTAGTTGGCTCAATGAATCAACTTACCCCGTAATGATTGTGCCAACTTACCCCAACGTATGCCGTTGAAAATATGGTTCGGTTTTGTGCCAGAAAAAACACCAATATAAACTTTAAACCGCTCAGACATGTAGTTACTATAGTCTTCGTCAGATATGACGTTTAAGAGACCTTACCCTAGGCCGGGTTTCTGAAACGTTAGATATATACTAGATTGTATTAATTCATCGATAAGTGTTTCTGAAACGTCAGATAACGGTTATCCATTAATTGAAACACTCGATAAATTATCGGTAGACAGATCACTAGATATCTCACGAAACTCCAGATAAACATTCAATATGGCGGACGTGAGTTACATTTATGTTGATGTATGTTTCGTTATTATGTTTTTGCACGACGTAACTAATTAGTGGTACTTACGAATATTGTTGCCGTGGATCGTAACTTGAAATTCCCGCACGCAATCTGGTTGCTATGAAAACAAAAGAAATCTCCGTGCGGTAAGAATTACAAAAGGCACAAGTGCCGTAAGTAAAATCATCATAATACAAGCCTCTATGGAAGACCGGAACCAAGGCCTCCTAGTTTGTGGCTACTTTAATAGGACAAATATTCAGTTCCCACAACAACCAACACATGCGAATCACTTTCTGAAATATAACAACTATCTTCAATAATGTATATACATAATACTTTCAGATAATGTCTCAATTAATATAATTAAATTGATATAAATAATCTTCATGCAAAAAATAGCATGCAATACTCGTGACGTAAGCGCATAACGGATCTCGGAAATTGAAAAAACTCGGCGCAAGCGCCTCGTTTTTTCAAACTCTTTCTTCGATCCGTATGCACCGCGTACGGCATTTGTATCGCAATATAGGCTTCTATTTTGCACGATGTAACTAATTAGTGGTACTTACGAATATTGCTGCTGTATATCGTAATTTGACATTCCCACACGCAATCTGGTTGCTATGAAAACAAAAGAAATCTCAATGCTGTAAAAATTACAAAAAGCACACGTGCCGTAAGTAAAACGATCACAATACAAGCCTTTATCGAGGACCTGAACCAAGTTTGTATCGACTTTAACAGGACAAATATTCAGTCCCCATAACAACCAACACATGCGAATCACTTTCTGAAAAAAAATCTATCTTCAATAATGTAACATAATATTTTCAGCTAATATCTCAATTAATATAATTAAATTGATATAAATAATCATCGTGCAAAAAATAGCAAACAATACTCGTTCCGTAAGCGCCTCGTTTTTTCAAACTCTTTCCTTGATCCGTAAGCGAACTAGTATCGCAATATACAAGGTGACACAAAAAAACGGGAACTTTTTAACATCCAATAATAAAACCAAGAGTGATAGAAGAAAACATTTTATTCATAGTATTTGAAACCTTGAAATTTGCCATTTAAGAAACATTAATGTAATTTATCATTTTTTTTTTTTTAAATTACGTCCTTTAAATGGCGTCCTCCTGTACGAATGCATTCTTGAAACCTGCTGTTGTAATTCCTCATTGACCGCTGCAACATTGCAGCTGGGATACTGTGAATTTCATCAAGAATTCTCTGTTTTAACTCATCCAGAGTTCTTGGCCGAGTCGTGAACAGGGGGTCACAGTAACTGTCAATGCGGATCGTTACGTGGAGATGTTACAATCTTTCGTTACACCAGAATTGAACAATTTTCCACACATTCAAGAACCGTGGTTTCAACAGGATGGAGCGACATCACACACTGCACGACAATCAATGGAAGCTGTGCGAGAATTGTTCGGTAACCGTGTGATCTCAAGATTCGGTAACGTTCCCTGGCCCCCTAGATCGCCAGATTTGTATGTTTGTGATTTTTTCTTGTGGTTCTATCTCAAGAGTAAAGTGTGCACGACTCGACCAAGAACTCTGGATGAGTTAAAACAGAGGATTCGTGATGAAATTCATAGTGTCCCAGCTGCAATGTTGCAGCGGTCAATGAGGAAATTCAACAGCAGGTTTCAAGAATGCATTCGTACAGGAGGACGCCATCTATCGGACGTAATTTTGTAAAAATGATAAATTCCATTAATGTTTCTTAAATTACAAGTTTTAAGGTTTCAATTACTATGAATAAAATGTTTTGTTCCATCACTCTTGGTTGTATTATTGGATGTTAAAAAGTTCCCGTTTTTGTGTCACCTTGTACTATAACATTTTATCCTACATGATGTTACTAGCGTAACATGAAATGGAATGTAGTAATGAAGCTGGCATTGGTTATTATTTTGTGTGTGAAATAATTCATAATACCAGAAAAATTGTATATTATCGGTTACATGAACTTTGTTATGGCCTAGGCTATTAATGTATCCATCGTTTACTTGTATTAATTCCATTTGTTATAACGATTTTATGAACACATCAGGAATATTAATTCGCATCATATTTCCTTGCCGGTCATCTTCATTGTCAGATCGTATAAGGCCTAGCTCTATATAGAAGCAAATATTCCCTGAAAGAAATACTGCTATCCTTTCGAGAAGTACGATGATATTCAGTTTCGGAAAAAATGTACATTTTATGAAATTGATTCTCATTGGTGGAAAGTGGTTAATGTGAAGAACCCATCTAAAGGAAAACATCTAAGAGATTGTAATTGTGATCCTACTCTTGGAGGATCCAAAAATAAGTTTTTTTGCAGTAGTTTTCATTATTTTTGAAGGTCTGGCAATCTGCTGAAGTAAATGGAAAGCTATCCAAAGATTCTCACACTGCACTCATGCATAGTATTTACAGTATGGGTAAGATGTGCAGTTACATATTCAATGAATTGAAATGGAAATTCATGTTGCTGGGGAAATTTCAGGCAGATAAGCTGGAAGGCAGATTCGGACAATATCGACAGATGAGTGACAGTGGAATGCCTAATTACCATGTTTCGGCAAGGGCAAGTTTTAAAATCTGAGAGGAAACTGAAACTTTCTAGTGTTCTCAGGATGCAATCTGCTTCTTTAGGTGAACTATCTACCTTTAGGTGAACTATCTATCACTTCGGAAAGGTCAAGTAAGAATGAAAAATTCAATGCCATACCTGGGATTTGAACTAGGATCTTCGGCTCTCCGTGCCAATGCTCTAACCAACTGAGCTACCATGGCAACGTGCAGGTACAACATTAAATTCTCCAACTGACTCACATAACTCAGTATACCACCAGGCCTTCTCAATACTGCATGAGGTACAACCCAGTGGCGACTTACAACCTGTAAGTACTTTAAGACCCGGGCTTCATGGTAAACCACTATTTCTAATAGGTCCACATTCCACATATCTATCACTTCATTTGTATCATCAAGTTCAGACATGACTGACAGTGCCTTTCAGAATGTAGGCCTAATGGAAAGTGTCTTAGATAAGTCTGATGGTGTTTTAGAACTTATACATACAATTGAAGTTGATAAAAGTGCACAGGATGTGATGATTTGTATCGGTGGATATGTTACACATAGTGTGATCAACTCACTGGGATTCAACACAGAAAAGTGTGAGTTGTGTGTGTCCACACTATCTACTGACAGATACTTCGTAATTGAAAATACTACATCATTCTCCTATTTTGATGTCCTAAACCTTGAGGGTCTGAATTGCCCATCTGAATGTGTGATTAATTTATGTACAGTTGTTTATAGGATATTTAATATTTTAATAAGTGAAATGTTTGAAAGTGACTTTTACAGTTGAACTACCTGAGAAGCTTAGTAATCAATCTAGCGTTGGCTTATTTTGAATTATGTATCACAGACATTGATGTTTTGTGTAAATGTGGAACGACATTGAGGCAGCTAACAGTGAAGTGCAGCAAGGTGTTGGCCAACATTTTTATAGTTAAGGTAAGATTTCTTAAGGCGGCCATTCACTATCGCTCTAAACGTCCAAATGGAGTGATGTCAGTCCAAAATCTCATAATGAATGGGAAGGCTGTCGTCCATTTGGCGTGGAGCGATGGACCGGTTGGATATCCAGTCGAGCAAAAATCCATCCGTTCACTCCATCCGTCCATCAAGCCATCGTACAATGAATGCGGAAAACGACGTGGAGTGACTCCAAGCCATCCCGCAAATCTGTTAGTCAGTGGCCAAACCCACATCCAAATAGCCTCATTCTGTCTTCAGGTGTCCTCCAGTGCAGACGTGTTTTCTAATTTCAGCGCCATGTCGGGGCGAGACACTCTACTCGAAGTAATCGAATCCTATAAACAGTTTCCGTGCCTATGGCAAGTTACTAACTGCGATTATCACAACAAAATTAATAAACGGTGCAAAATATGTTGCACAAACTTTCTCGTATATACGTGTTAAAAGGCTAGCACAGAAGAAAGTAAGTTATAGAGACAATTAAATTTTATTTATTTCAATTTCATAAAACTAACAAGTACAGTATCTAGAAAAGAAAGCATCAGGGACGATCCTTATGTTCAATCCTTTTACTGTGAATAATAACAATAATAATAATAATATCAGGTAAACTGATGTAACAAAGTCCCAGTATGCTTTTGTTTAATCAGTTATATTTGCAATTATGATATGCAGAAAATAAGTTTTTTTTGCTGATTTCCGAGGTAAGCTCCAGATTCAATCACTCATTAAGTAGAGCTTCAGGGAGAACAAAGGTCTAGTTTTTTTAATCAGCTAGAATCGTCCAGCATCAGCAGAACTATACAGATTTGTGATATCTTGACAATCGCATACTCACATAAAAATACGGAAAAGATATGTCAAATTGGCCGGCTACGGGAATTGAACCAGGAACAATCAAAATGTGAGTCCAAGACGTTACCATCTCAATTACCTCGCCCAATTTAACGATCTACTTTCATAACCGTATGTGAAGGAATAATGTTATTTGTCAAAGCTAACTGTATTCCAACTTCCAAAGCCGTATTATATGAATACTGTAAAACAATATGTTGTCATGATAACTAATTTGCATTTGATAAATGCTTTCTAATATATTACCATAAAATAGGCACTAAGTTGGGCTTTACTCCGGTACCGGTCAACCGAATTTGTCCAATATCAATAGGGTTCTTGCCATGGACGTTATAGATGCGTATACCAAGTTTCATGAAAATCCAATAAAGCGTATTTGAGTTATCGCGCGTAAAGACACACGGACAGACATTTCCCCTTCCCCACACAATCTCATAAAGTACCATACTGGCACTTAATAACTTGCGGTTTGCATGCTTTCCTCAATCTCGAAGGCAAAAATGCAGGATGCGTTGAGATGTAGCCGAACAATAGAAGCAAAATGTTTCATGAATGCGTTTTTACAAGAGCCTACGGTAAATTTGGGTGGCCACGAAATTTGATTTGAACCCAGGACCTCTTCCCTATTAGCCTATACTTCGTCGCTGTAATTGGTTTTGGTATGTTCATTACGACTGAGCTAAACTGACTGCATTTACAGCAATAAGTAGATTATAGTTTTTATGTTACTATGGACAACAAAATGTCGTTAATATTTTAATTGATATGTATGTTCTGAAATTCTCGTTTAAGCTGTATATATTTCGTGTTTACGGACGTAAGGACAAATCTTTAATTTTGAGTTTTTAACATTTATGCCTTCTCCTCATATCTAATAAATACTCAATGAACTATTTGTACTTGTGCCTTAAACCTCTGCTCAGTTATAAGAAAAGACATGTGAAACTGCACATTCATTCTACTTTATGACAGTTCCATAAAGGCGTAAGGCACACTTCCTATCTGTTATTGAGGTGTGTTTATCAATTATTTTTATTTTCTGCAGTGCTACCATCCAAGCAAATGTTTATAAAAAATGAACTTGCATTTCTGAAGTATAACTTCATTCAAAATCAGTGGCGTAATTACAGGGTGGCAAGGAGTGGCAGTTGCCACCCCATAATTTCCAAACCTCTCTTTTTGCCACCTCAAAAATCGGCAGTAAAAATATCAGTTACTAGCATGTGCCCGCGGCTTCGCCCGCGATAATTATTTCAAAAATTAAAAATTAAGAGCATAATAGTTAAATCATTATATTTATTAACATCTAAATCACGTGGACTACATATCACGATTAGATAGCGTCACCTGGTAAAAGCGACCTCAGATTCGAGTTCCTTGGCTCAGAAAACCCCTGTATAGTGAGTTTCGTCCAAATCGAACAACGTTTGACCATATTTAGGCTAATATTGATTATCCCTATAATAATAATAATAATAATAATAATAATAATAATAATAATAATAATAATAATAATAATAATAATAATCCTCTTCGGTGTAGGATGAAAATTTCATATTATGTTTGCGTGCCTTGACATTAAAAACAAATGAATCGACCAGCGTGAGCTACAACATTCAAGAGATCGCGATGCTTTTATGTCGAAGGTATGACAAAAATAGCCAAAGCCTAGTGTAATTGATTTGCATTACTGAAAACTCATGCTTCGAAAACGCAATAAATACACGTTTTCTGCCCGTTTTTCACTCATAACTCACGAACGAAAGCGAAAATTAAAATTCCGGCTTCGAGGTGCACATTCCGACCCTTTAGTCCGCCTATGTATAAAATTTCAGATCTCTGCGTTGAGTAGATTTCGCTGGGCATCGCGGACAGACGGAGGACATACAGACAGACAGACGGAGGACAGACACTTCCTTTTATTAATATAGATTTGCAAACAAGTGAAAAATTACAGTTTATAAACGTGACACAATCTTGATTCTATATTAAACTTAACATTTATGCTGGTATGATATGTAAAAAAGCTTTTAAAATGCTTAAACTACATCATTTTAATGCCAAATTTTAAAAAATTTCCATACCCCCCAGACCCCCAGGCAGACCTTGCCACCCCAGTTAAAAAACTGAAATTACGCACATGTTCAAAATATATTGTTTTGCTTATCATCTGTTGTATTAATGAGGATACTGGTATTCATTGGCAAACATGCAATTTTGACTGTATAACATAGGCCTACTAGTATTCATTGGCAAACGTGCAATTGTCACTGTATAATACAGGTTTTTACTAAAATAAAATAAAAACAAATAATATGATACAAAGTAAAAAGATTTTGCTGCTGTAAAAGTATTTCAGTTTCTGTTTAACATGTTTAGGTGCCTCTAGTAAGTTGTAAAAGATCCCAATACTCTCTACTTTGTAAATTTGCAGAACACTAATTTAGCCTGTCCTTCAAAAATATCTATATTAATAAAAGGAAGTGTCTGTCTGTCTGTCTGTCTGTCTGTCCGCGATGCCCAGCGAAATCTACTGAACGCAGAGATCTGAAATTTTATACATAGGCGGACTAAAGGGTCGGAATGTGCACATCGAAGCCGGAATTTTAATTTTCGCTTTAGTTCGTGAGTTATGAGTGAAAAACGGGCAGAAAACGTGTATTTATTCCGTTTTCGAAGCATGAGTTTTCAGTAATACAAATCAATTACACTAGGCTTTGGCTATTTTTGTCAAACCTTCGACATAAAAGCATCGCGATCTCTTGAATGTTGTAGCTCACGCTGGTCGATTCATTTGTTTTTAATGTCAAGGCACGCAAACATAATGTGAAATTTTCAACCTACACCGAAGAGGAGTATTATTATTATTATTATTATTATTATTATTATTATTATTATTATTATTATTATTATTATAGGGATAATCAATATTAGCCTAAATATGGTCAAACGTTGTTCGATTTGGACGAAACTCACTATACAGGGGTTTTCCGGGCCAAGGAACTCGAATCTGAGGTCGCTTTTACCAGGTGACGCTATCTAATCGTGATATGTAGTCCACATGATTTAGGTGTTAATATAATGATTTAACTATTATGCTCTTAATTTTTAATTTTTGAAATAATTATCGCGGGGGAAGCCGCGGGCACATGCGGGCACATGCTGTTTGTCTGTCTGTCCACGATGCCCATCGAAATCTACTGAACGCAGAGATCTGAAATTTTAAAGATAGATGGACTGAAAGGTGGGCGAATGCACCTCGAAGCCGAATTTTTAATTTTAGCTTTCGTTCGCGAGTTATGAGTGAAAAACTGGCAGAAAACGTGATTCGCGCTGTCGAAGCATCAGATTTCAGTAATACATTTCAATGTCAAATCAATTGCAGTTGTCTTTGGCTATTTTTGTCATACCGTGGAAATAAAAGCATCGCGATCGCTTGAATGTTGTAAGCCCACGCTGGTCGATTCATTTGTTTAGAATGTTAAGGCCCGTAGACATATTAAATTTTCAACCAACACGGAAGAGGGATATTCAATATAGGCCTAAATACTGTATGGTGAAACATTGCTTGATTTGAACGAAACTATACAAGGGTTTTCTGGGCCAAGCAACTCGAATCTGAGGTCGCTTTTACCAGGCGACGCTATCTAATCGTGGTATGTAGTCCACGTGATTTAGGTGTTAATAATTATAATGATTTAACTATTATGCTCTTAATTTTTAATTTTTGAAATAATTATCGCGGGCGAAGCCGCGGGCACATGCTAGTATGTTATAAAATTTGACTTTAAACCACCTATTTGTGAGTGGTAACACTGTTTAAAAACATCAATATTTCTCGAAACTATGTCCTTGTGCCTTACGCCCTTATGGAACTAGGCCCTTCATATGTATGTTATGAAATTTGCGTTTAAGCTGTATTTATTATTTAAGCTGTTTATCTCAATATCTATTAGATGTATAAAATTGTTTTAAACAAAAAAGGTTCATTTTAATTTTTTCTACAACTTTACTGTGGAAGGTTTTTATGTGTCGCATTCTGTAGGCCTAATGGAGATAATCTAGAAAAATTGAAAATGGAAATGAGTAAAGTAGCCCCTAAGTAATTTTTGCGGTAAAACGGATATAGTCATTTTATTAGCCATAGACAAGAGTTTCAAATTTTAAATTTTTATTTAAATCGTTGGCGCCAATTTTTCAAAAGTCAAGGTTCAACCTTACTGTTCCACGAAGCAACTGGCGCGGGTCTGTTCCACGAAGCAACTGGCGCGGGTGGAGTGAGAGTGAATGACCACCTAGTTTTGGATGTCGTCCTGTGGACAACATCCAAGTGGATGACGATCATTTGGAGCGATAGTGAATGGCCGCCTTAAAATCCTACTTGTAGTGCTCAGTATTACAGTTTCCTTGTTTTTAAATATGTTGTCTCTCATAAATATTACGTGTTTACGTGTATAGCTAACAATATGCAATAACACATGGCAGTAGCCTAATCCATAGTATGTTAGTTTTAACCATTGTCTTTCGTTACCAGCGTAGGCCTACTCCTGTCTTTCCTATATTCCCTACTAAATAGCCAAGGTACTATTTGTTTACTATGTAGGATTTAAAAAAAACGCAAAATACTTGCATTTAGGTTCTGTTTACATCATACAAGCCAACCCCTCAAGTGGCGGCTATCTTGGATGCTAGTAGAAGGTCCGGTAATATAGAACCCTAGTAGCACACTTCGTTGGCCCAATGGAGAAATTTGGTTGGCATGGTAGGGATATGTTGGGAAAAGGTTAGTTGTAATTTCCTCCTTTGGGCCCATTCATTTTTTGGTTGGCGTTACCTACCGCCCTACCGTTGGGCTTATGATTGTGGGCCAACATTGGAGTATGATCGCATTTACCTTCTCACCAGTCTTCGGCAATTTCCGGGCGTGTTCGTAGGTCTCGGCACAGGCCGTACGTAACGGTCAACGGTCATTCCTCATTCGCCATCTTGATATGTAAAGAAGTTAACTCTTTTGATTCTCATTCATATTTCATACATAATATTAGGTAAGCCCTTTGATTGTTCTCTGAATATATAACGTTATCATTTTTACACAATACTGTATTATGAGTGTTGCATGAAATACAGCCTCTAAAAATAAATAGGCCTATCATTTATAGGCTATTCGAAATTTACATTATAATTGAATTGTAATAATTATAATTGTATTTGTTTCAGATGATTTACTGAAATCAAGGCAGAAGGAAATCAAAGCAGAGAAGGAGCATAAGCAACTAAATTGGAACAGTTCGAAAGATCAATTGGGATTTTCAAGATTTCAAACCTGCATATATATGGAGCATGCAGTTATGTGTCAGAATCAAGTATTTCGATTTATTATACCGTGCATGTTACCGTAGGCCTTAGTATTTCATGTAAACGCATGTTATATAAATTTATGTAAGTCTTTCCACGTTATGCCCTCATTATATAGTCTAAGAAATCCAGGGAATGTTGCCAGTAAGTTGAGCCAACATTGAGGTTAGGGAAACATTTTACAGTACAAATAATGGGAAGGAAGGATAAACTTTGGAATATGTCCCTCGAAAATTTTCTAAGTCCGAAAGTTCACGTTGATATGCTATGAACTGCGAAGATTCCCGAAGTTTTTTGATTAGCTTAACTTGATTGCTAGAATCCTTTTCCATCAAATTGTTTCATCTATCCCTAATGGCCTATATGTGCACTTAAATAATTAGGTAATTTAAAACATTTTTACCAAATCATGTAAAATCTCTTCAGATTTCTTCTATCTGTTCTATTCTTAATTTAGGCCTACATTCAGTCACAATTTTGGTTATAACCCCAATAGGCTACAGTTTGTAGAATCAAATTTAAAATTAAGTCTAAAATGTTGTGTGTAGGCCTAATCAATTTCGCTAATGATCCTAACATCAGTCTTTGTAAAAGTAAAATATTACTAGATTATGGAATAAAATGGGAATAATGGAACTTTGCGCCCCACGAGTTCCCCTTTCCACTCGCCTGGCTGCTTCCCGCTTGCCGCATGCCCTGCTTCCCCGCAGGTCATGCCATCATGCCTGTAGCCACTGCTCAATGCCGGTAATGCGTAATTGCGATTAGCATGTCACCTAATATTTCACAATAAAAATAAAATACCCTTGCACCTGGCATTCAACCCAATTCTGTACTAATTCCATCCTACTATCCCCCACAAATCCTATTTCCCTTAAATCTACATCCTAATATTTTCTTTCCACCTACGTCTAAGTCTTCCAAGTGGGTCTCCCACTCAGCATTTTTTAGATGTCTTTCCCCCCCATACGCACAACATGTTTAGCCCATTTCATTCCCTGTGATTTAATTTCCCTTACTATATCTGGTGGCGAGTACAGATTATGAAGCTCGTCGTTATGCAGTTTCCTCCAGTCCCCATTTTCATCTCTCCCATAGGCCCAAATATTTTCCTAAGCAGCCTGTTTTCGAACACACTCAGATTATGTTACAAACTGCATCTTACAATCAAAATTGTAATTGAATGTAAATTAAGAATATAATAAATAGAATTATTATGAATTTTTAAGAGATTTTACACAAATTTTTAAAGCTTTTTTAAGCCTATATTGAAGTCTTTTAAATATTATTTGATAATGAATAAGCTAATCTAAGTGCATAGGAATAGATGGAACAGCATTTTAGAAATAAAGCTCTTACAGGTTAAGCTAATCAGATTAGACTGTTTTTCAAACATAATGTAAATACGCCTTTTAACCCTGTTATGAACTATGTTTTTAAATTATACAAGCAAATAGAATGGAAGTTACTTGATAGAGTTGATTATATTTCTAACGTATAGGCCTAATAATGGTGATGCTATAACTGGTCACTAATGCCCACTCGGGCGAACCTTTTAACTATTATTATAACTGGTCACAAGACAGCTGTATAACAAATTAACTAATCACAGTAGGCTAAAAGATTGCACATTGTTACTTATATGAGAATATAAAGATTAACACCATATAATATTGTAAACGTTAATGGTAACATTCTTGGATTTCCTAGACTATATTGAGGGCATAAGGTGGAAAGATCAACTTACATAAATCAACTATTCTCACATTACATAAAAATGAAGTTTATTAATATATGTTATGTAGTTCATAATATATATATCTGACTTATCCATAACTTGTAAAGCAGCAATAACAATAAACTATTCATTATTCATTTCTCTGAATTTTATTTAGCCTATAGCCAAGATTCTTTCCTTATGTTATACCATGTATCACCATTTTTCTGAGATATAGAATTCTGGACCAGGGTGCACATAGCCTCATGAAGACGAGGAGCCACTTGATAAAGAAATAGCGGCTTCAGTCATGAAGACCACCATCTGCCAATGTAGAAGAATGGAGGAAGAAGATGCAACATGGGTAGTAGGCCTTGTCCCCTCATGGGATGAAGTTCTCGACCATTAGTATTACAGTGCTTTCACTGTACGACTTGGCCGGCAATCGCACGGGCCGACTATCCGTGACTCATGCATCAAGCGCCCAAGTGATGCCTCGTTGTCTCACCGCTGAAGTCTAGCATGTGATCTGATTGCGTTCACACGTGAATAATTATTACAGCAGTGTTTGTGTTTTTTTATGGTTAAAGTAGTTTTTAGTTTTGCTTGAAGTGTTTTAAAAATGCCACGACATAATTATACATTAGAACTACTGCGTGTGAATAGCAATTTCCTCAAAAGGTGCCGTAGATGTAATGATGCAGAAGGACGGCATTTCCAACATCTCCTGTGATAAGGTAAGTTTGTATTTTTATTTTATATTTTCATATTTTATTGTGATTACAATTACAGAAATATATACGATTCGCCGGGAGTACCGTGATATGTCATGCGCCTGGCCCCGCATGCGGTTTATCTGTGACGGTGGAGCGGCCCTTGCGATTGCCGGCCAAGTCGTACAGTGAAAGCACTGTATAACCATCAATAAGCCATCCAAATCCAATGATTTCCCTATATTCCTCCATTAGGTTCTGCTTTTTGTCTTGGTTTCATGTTTATTTTATCATAATTAGGTAGTTGATAAAATATTTTCCTCAGCAACTGCAATTTAAGAATGATTAGCAAGTCCATGCAAATCTTTCGCACTTCGCCCCTTTTGATAGGTGCCCAGGAAAACTAGGCATTTAGCTAACTAATAAATTCATTCTTATACATTCACAAAATACAGTATACGGTTGAATTAAGAGCAACATATGAACTGTATACTGTGTTTTGTGAATCTGTATGAGTGAATTTATTAGTTAGCTAAATACTTGGTTTTCTTGGACTATTATCAAAAGGGGTGAAGTGCGAAAGATTTGCATGGATTTATAAGTCATTCTTAAATTGCAGTTGCTGGGGTAAATATTTTATCAACTACCTAATTTTGACAAAATAAACATGAAACCAAGGCAAAAAGCAGAACCCAATGGAGGAATGTAGGGAAATCGTTGGATTTTGGTTGGCTTATGGATGGAATTATGTTGGAATTCGGATGGCAACAGTTGGCATTCTGTTGGCATTACAATGATGGCCCAACAGATCGCCAACGAACATTCCCAACTGTTGGGATTTTGTTGGATATTGGTTGGCTACAGTTGGCAATTGGTTGGGTAAAATGCACTTTGCCAACGGAACCCCGACGGACATTCCTAACCGTTAGCCAACGAAACATGGCGATCATTTCCCAACATTGGCCCAACGATCTGTGCTACTAGGGAAGTTCCTGTTATTACAGTATGCATCGTGTCTCTATCTATTGACAAAGTGCTCAACTCATTTATCGGACATAATAACGAGCTTATTCCCTTTCGGAAACGGAAGTGGGATTATCGAGCAGATGAGATGTATAGAACAAATAGCTGGGCACGGGAGTCGAAGACCCGATTTTTATTTACAAACAGAATTAAGTTATAACTATCAACATAACTTGCGTTGTATACTTTTATTTCAGCCCCGGATTAAAGCGATTTATTGTATATTTCATGTATTAAAAATATTAATATAACGGATTATTTTTATCTGCGCATTCATCCGACAGTCATGGCGATTGAATGTTACCTCTCGATAATCGATTCTCATGTATCGTGCGACTGGTCTGTACAGTAAAGGCGGGCATATTGAACGTTCAAAATTACGAGCAAATTGTGACGTTCTTTTCGGCAAAAGAAATAGAGATTATTATTCAATTGAAAATTCTGGTTTATTGAAAAATGACATGACTTGCGTTCTATACTCTTTTTTTAGGTATGGTTTAGACAGATTTCGTTAATTAAAAATATAAATATATCGGATTATTTTTCTGCTCATTCATACCAGAAGTCATGACGATTGAATTAGGTTAGGTTTGTCAGGTTAGGTTAGGTTTGTTAGGTTGAGTTAGGTGTGTTATGTTAGGTTGGGTTAGGTTTGTTATGTTAGGTTGGGTTAGGTTTGTTATGTTAGGTTGGGTTAGGTTTGTTATGTTAGGTTGGGTTAGGTTTGTTATGTTAGGTTGGGTTAGGTTTGTTATGTTAGGTTGGGTTAGGTTTGTTAGGATGAGTTAGGTGTGTTATATTAGGTTGGGTTAGGTTTGTTATGTTAGGTTGGGTTAGGTTTGTTATGTTAGGTTGGGTTAGGTTTGTTATGTTAGGTTGGGTTAGGTTTGTTATGTTAGGTTGGGTTAGGTTTGTTATGTTAAGTTAGGTTTGGTTAGGTTAGGTTAAGTTAGGTTTGGTTAGGTTAGGTTAGGTTAGGTTAGGTTAGGTTTGTTACATTAGATTTGTTAGATTAGGTTTCGTTAGGTTAGGTTTGTTTGCCCGTTTCATCCTAGTGGTACTATTTTTGCTAGTCATGACTGTAGGTTAAAGACAATTAGGTTAGTGGTGGCAGCCATGGACAACAAAGGGAGTCATTATATGCATTATTTCGTGTTTCCCTAGAGTCCAATCCGCTGTTGTCATTGTATCTGTGCTATATAATTCCATCCAGATGTCCCTCTTTTTTGCGTATAACACTTGCATGAGACTTTAATATACGATGGTAGATGGTAGGTACAGTTATAGTTGTAAGACTCTAATATAAAAGGTTTCTGTTACCATATAAGTTAGAGACAAAAGAGTGAACTTTTGGTGCTATGTACATTGTGCGCATTCGCGGTATCATTTGCACGTGTATTGCTTCTCTCCGGCCTCTTAACCTCGTCTTTTAATGTTCATCCGCGCTATATAGTTCGGCAATCGTTTTAATGTAAATTCACAATTATTGCTTCTAAAAAGCTAATCCGGGGATTAAATTATTCAAGAAAACATTTGCTATTTTCCTATATAGTGATTTACTTAATTTTCTTTCTCAATAAAAATCGGGTCTTGTTCAACGGACCCAATAGCTGACTATAGTAATATATATCTGGAGCTTTATGCAACCGGGCCTAGATGTAGAATAGTATACCTAACACAAGGTCTACAGACCTTGCCCCAACCACAGCCCCTACCACGCGGAGCTAAACTAGTTGGTTGCTATGACAACCGTGTCGTCACCCGCTTCAGTTGTCTGTAGAGGGGGTTTGCAATGGGAACCTTTTGCGAGCAGTTAAAAATTTGTCCACCAGAGCGCAGCAGGGTCTGAGGAGGTCCTGCCATCTCGTTCTGCCATTATACTTATGCGTATCAATAGATGTGAATAATGTTGACTTTCCTATAAAAACTGGCGATTAATAACGTTTAAGTTATATTCCAGAAATCAGATACCTATATTCTGCCTAGGAGAGTGTGAGATCGCCAGAAAAAGTATTGATTTGTTAAAAGAATTAAATAATTAATGTCTGTCTGAAGTAATAATTGGTTGTAATTATTAAGTCGAAAAGAACCCGTGGGGTGTGTCAGCAAAAACAGGAACAATATTTATTTTGCAGTGGCAGAGACATGTGTAGCTTAGTGACAAATAATTCAAAATATTAAAATTATTCCTGTATATCGCGATGACATTTGTATTCGTTAAATGGTGAAGAAATATTTCAAATTTTATGAAACATTTAAAACTTGTTGTACAGTACTTCACAAAGAAAACATCCCATCTTCTTTAGATTTATAACCATAGTCGTAAATATGTTAAAAACATTCTTTATACTGTAAGTCATTTT
This sequence comes from Ectobius pallidus, assembly GCA_964059195.1. Taxonomy (NCBI): domain Eukaryota; kingdom Metazoa; phylum Arthropoda; class Insecta; order Blattodea; family Ectobiidae; genus Ectobius; species Ectobius pallidus. The sequence continues at coordinate 45,141,277 of CAXKWD010000008.1, forward strand.
TAAAAAGTTATTTAGGTTCATGGTTGTTTGCTTTCACAATATTCTGTATATATTTCAGCTTCCGGTTATGGATTTACTGTGTGGTAAACAGATGCTAATATTTGATTAATATAACCCAGTAGTTATAGAAAGTAAAGAACTTGGATACAAATGTGTAAATATTTTGTTCCTATTATCATTAATATTTTATAAATAAATTTAGGTTACGTTTGCTTATTGTAAATAATATCCTTTAAAGGCTTACGAATAAGACATGCTCCAGAATTATAGCTGTCATTAAGTTTTTGTGTGGAAAACAAATAAAAATAAAAGTATTTGAATAGAGTATCATATTAGTAATAGAATGTTCTTTTCATGAAGTCAACGTAATTTGAAAGAAGCTGGAATGTCAAAATAAGGTAATAAGGAAATTATTTTCTTGTGATTATTACTATAGGCCTAAATGCGTAATATTTTTAACGTCAACGCCCATCCATAATATAGGTTCATACTTTTTGTTTTAGAATTATATTGCATAAGTTTCAGAACTATGGCTCGCAGGGAATTGTTATTCATTGTACTGGGATCTCATATGCTAATAATTCAAAATACTATGTTCTCTTCGATTCGAGTTAAATTATCTACGTGCATCGGTAATTCCAGTTCTAATATAGTGTTTTAATATCATTAATGTGCATTATAAAAGTGAGTTGTATATAATAACAGTGTAGTTGATTTATTTATCTTTTTATTTTTTATTTTTTGTATTTAGAGGGAAAAAATAGCCAGTGCCAATTGCCAGTATAGAAAGGAAAAATATGCTTTGACGTCTTCTTTAAAATATATATATTTTAATCTTCGATTTACAAGAACAACCAATGTCTGTAAGAATAATTCAGTTTTGAAATTGTTTCAATTTTACGATTTGTTTTATTGTTTGCAATGAAAAAACTTACGAATTTAAACAAAATATTAATAATTTTATTATACAAATTATAAAAAATGTGAAACAGAAATATGTGAATTTTTGTTATGAAGTTGATAAATTAAGTAAGTTGTATTTATCAAATACTGTCCATAGAAGTAATTTTGTATCATAGTTTGAAAGAGAATAAATGGTTGAGTTTCCTGCTGGGCGAACTTTCTGTTTAAAGCAACAGAACATAAGTGAATCTTGTCCATTTGATGAAGATATTTGAAACATGGCCTTCTGTTGTAGATAATGAGAATACTACTTCTTGTTAAGTTTTATTCTTTGTAAAAATAATTAAGATAGTGAGTCAAATCTGAGGATTTGAAAGTGTTGAGCGAGGAGATTTGAAGGAAATCATAGACTATTAACTATTAGCATCCGTTTAATCTTCTATTTTATAACCATATATTTCGTAAAGCATATGTGTACACCTCTGTTTTACACAGAGGATCGCCACAACATGTTTTCTGGCATTCTGATTGATGTTTAAATAGTCTGTTCCATTATGTTCAATGGACAGCAGACGACATGCTTGGACCTCTTTTGACCCTGCTGCCACCTATCGGGAGTCGCTGACAGAAAGGTTCCCATGAGGTAGAGAGCCTCTTTAGCATGTTTTGCTACTTCCAGCGTAATGTTACAGCTCGTGTTTTGAACGAACGAGTACACAGTACACGACTCATGACTCCCGCAGCGGAGGCGTATTGTCTCCACCGTAAGCTCTTGGGCAGGAATTTAAAGTAATTGAGGGAAAATGGTTGTATTGCGTTTGTTCTACCATTATGCAATGTTTTTAACAAATATAACACTGACCGAATATGCATGTAAATAGTCATACATACATTTTATGTATCGATATTTCCGTAAATTATCGTGACTCATTTGCATTCGGGCATAACAGCACAAAAATTAAATATATGTAGCTTAATCTTAATTTTAACATGCAGCGATAAACTTAAAAAATTGGTGAAGATATCTTTTGGGCCATTTTTTATTCTTTAATGACCATTGGAATGAATAATTAATATTATACATAATATTTTATATAACATATATTAATGCTCTCAAGTTTTACGTCTTTCCGCAAATTGTATGAAAATTTTAAATAATCAATACCTTACTTATGAATCCTGATTAGGATGTAGTACGTATTTATAAATTGTATTGGCATGTGTAGTTATTTTTTTCTTTCCTTCTACTTCCTCACCTAGTTCCCAGCCACGAGACGCCATTGCTTTCAAATATTTGATCCGTACGATAAACATATTCAGAGAATCGGCAACAATGTAGTAATAAATTCGGACGGTGGAAATTTCACGAATATGAATGTAAATTTTCGAGTTCACACGAAAAGGGACTACCTTTACCTTCATCAATAACTGGGAGCAAGGTTTATATGAACCACAAAAATATAATGCTATTCAATTTTATAAGAACTTTTATGTAGTTTAATTTTGTGCATTAACTGTTTTTTGCTAGAACCCATAGTTTTTTTTTGTATTTAGGGAAAACTGAAAGAAATTACATTTAAAAGTGCCCCCAACCCCCACTCCGCTCATCCCCTATCCGTGGGGACTTTTACTATGTTGTTTAGGACACTTCTCCCCACATCTCTGCCAAATTTCAAAACTACATGATTTATTTTTGTCCCTGTTTTTATTTTCTTGCCTGGAACATAATGTATTTTTCATTACATGTACTGTGCTTGTACCGTGATCGGATTTTCTTATAAATTCAACTTTAAAGGTTGTGTGATATTTCTCCAATTGCTTCATTATGTAAATACACAATATACAGCTTATACACAAAGAAATAACCCCTAAATATAGAGAAAGTGCGATGTACGATTTTCTTTCGAAACCTCGAAATTTGACCAAAAATTTAAATTGTTATAACTTTTGAACATTTGAAGACAAAATTACAAATGACAACTCATTTTAAAGTGAATTTATTTCCCTACAACTTTTTTTATGAGAACATTGCTAAATACTTAAGGGCTGAAGCGCTAGAGGGCAAAGTGTGTCGAAAAGCGTGAGGCGAAAGAGCTTTTTTCGAAAAATCTGTTATTTTCGCTGGCGGATATCTCGAAAACTATTGCAAATAGAAAGAAATGTGTAGGATCAATCTCGTAGGAAAGTTTATCAGCTTGAATTTTGTATGCAGCAATTTTTCCTCTACGATGCACCATTGTTTAGATATAAGCGAAAAACCTGCGGGCCTCCCTGCCCCCGCTCACCCTCCACCTTCGGGGACTTTTAGTATGTTGTTCAATTCTCAAGACACTCCCTCCGAGAACTCTGCAAAATTTTAAAACAACACGATTTTTTCCTATTTGGTGTTTTTCGACCTTTATTGACTGGACTATTAACGTTTTAATTGTTTATGCGTGATATGCGTGTAATGGACTGAAGGTAAGGTTAATGAATCTGTGGTTCGTTTTAATCGTTTCATTTCTAATCTGTATGTCCATACGACAGTACGAGATTCGTTTTTGTCGTTTTAATTATTTATTTACTGCGTCTAACAGTATAATTAAATAAAATTATGTAATTAATGCAATTTATGAAAAGGCGATGTCAATGTTGTTAAATGTAATGTTCTAAAATGCTTTTTCTGTTAAAGAAATTGTTTAAATAGAACATCTACAGTGGTTAAATTAATAAACGCTCGAAGCTGCGGACTGCTGCTAGTTCCAATTGAAAAGTCTGATATGAAATTCACATAACTTCCTCTGCCCAAATAAAAGTTAGCCTCTCAGTATAATAATTTAAGTATTTCGTATGATATTCTCTTCTTGTAAATTGGTTGCAATGAAGATAATGTGGGTTACCCCATCACATCACATCCCCGAAAGGTACAAAAACAAAATAAAATGTGATTAATTTACTCTCGTAACTTTACTTTAAGCATGCCCAATACATTTTCCTCGCTTAAAATTCTGATATAGAACAAGAAGCCATATTGCAAAGAGCCCGTATTCAGAATGGGTGACTTAATTCAGATAATTGTTTTTCGAACAAATGTTTCAAATACAAGTTTAAGTACCCATGTGTAAAATTTTAACAAAATCACAAGAGCTGTTTTCGAGAAAAAAACGCGACAAACTAAATGTTTTAATTTAGCGTCCCCTTATAAATAAAAGAAAGTCGTCACCAGTCTTCATGCCACATCCCCAGAAGGTAACTAACCCAAATACAAAATTTCTTTTTCAAACGATTTTCGGTTCTGGAGCGAGGCTGTTCACAGGCACACATCCACACAGACACATAGCCTAGACATGTTTCCGAAAATAGTATTTTTGGATTCAAGGGACCTCAAAACGTGTAGGCCTATTCATTTTAAAAGCTCCATTTCGAATTTGGTACCCATGGTACGGGCAGAGGAAGTAAAGGCTGCTTTTAAATGATAACTTACATGCACAACTCATAGATAAATTATTACATATGGAATATATTCTAAGACAAATTGAACTTTTTAACAGTTAAGCATTAAGAAATATAAGTAAACAACAATGCTGGTGATACAACGACGCGATGGGCCGAAAATTGCTGAGCTCACACTCGCACATACAACTCGATTTCGTTGGTGCGGCACTTGGTTACAAGCAAATGCGTTTCGCTAACGAAGGCGCCCATATGATATTTTCTATGGGGGCATATTTTCTTTAATTAATTAATTTTTTTCGCTTTAACTTCTTGGGCGACTTTGTAATAGTATATTACTGTTATAATAAGTGAAAAAATGACGTAGCCTGAAAATGATTTAGGGGAGGGTCGAAAGTGACTGGGGGTTTGGGGGTATGGAATACCCCCCCCCCAAAAAGAAGGGGTCGGGGGCCACCCCCGGAAAATTGTTAAATATTGAACTAATGAAAATCACATTTTATTCTATTTTAGCATTGAAAACTAGTTAACAAATTTGTTTACCACATTCTCAAGACATGCCAACGTAAACAAGAAATCGTTACCTAAGTTATACTACTTATTACTATTTATAAGAAAAGTTAAATAACACATGGAACAATGGCAATAATAGCCTACTCATTATGTTATGAAAACAAAATAATTGCTATATCATATTTGACCACCAACAAAACTTGTTTAATTTAATATCTTTTAAAACACAAAAATAGAATTTTTATTTTTATTTTTAGGGGTCCGGACCCCCTGGACCCCCGTTTCCTAATCCACTGTGAATTATGCTTCCATGTTATCGATTTGGTAAAACCTCTGCAAACGTTTATGTCTCTACTGACTTCTAATAATTATTGTTCTAAAAGAAAAACACCCGACCATAATTATTAATATACATTTTTCCTTTCCCTGAGAGCTAGGGGGGCCGCCGCCCCTTGCCCCCGTGTATGGGCGCCCATGTCACTAACTTTTGGCCTACTAGTTGAACAGTATTTGAAATAATTAGACGAGGTTTTTATTACCTTTTGAAGTTATAAAAAATGACCGTTTTTATTTTTGACACATAAAATGCTAATTGTGCAATTATTCTCAACCCTCCCAGAAATTTAAATGACGCACGCTGCGTCTTAACCCCCTTGTGGGCGCCTGCCCTGTTTTATTGTTTCATTCTACTTTATAACGAGAATCTAAAATTCAATCTAAAATTTGTTTCATTGTTCAAGTTTAATTCTTTGAAATTAAATTGGCTATATCAAGTTTCTTTACCAAAAATTTCCCCTAAAAAATTTGCCTCCCTGGGAAAATTACATCTGCCCATTTATAAATCAGTGCCTGGGAAAATTATAGTCTATGGTAAAAAGTAATATGAGATAATAAATAATTAAAGTTTAATGAATTTCCTAAACGTTTCAGGGCCGCCACATGGGGGGAACTGCCGGACCCAAGGGACCCGGGCCCAGACCCCAAAGGGGCCCGGCTCGGTTCCGGTGGTGTGATAAAATTTTATGGAAATTTCAAGTTGAAAACTGAAAAAAGTTATTTTGTATTATGTTTGTAACCTCTTTTAGCAAATAGGCCACCTTTCATTTTCATTTTCATTTTCGTATAGGTATTGATATAATATAATACTGCTGTAGTGTTCTAGTTTTTTTCTTTTTTTTCTTTCTTTTTTTTCATTTTGGATATTTACAGGTCTTATTTACTTTATTCTGGACTAGTAGACTAGTTCTTGAAATTTTTTTGATACACTCATTTTAAAGCAGTGCCATGTTTTGTATTTAGACGTTTCTACACAAAGATTTATTGTAATCAGGATAAACATAATTTAGAAAAATAATTAATACAATTAAATGGCCTAGTATTTAAAAAATGTTGGAAATATGGTTTCCTGTATCATTTGATAACTAACGATCAACTTAACATAATACAATTAATATGCCCAGAGCAAAATATCCTTTTCTTATTACTTAAATCAGAAAGCTGAATGAGAATGGTCGGCGGTCAGTGAGGGGCCCGCGACCAGTACGAAATAGTCCTGGGCCCGACCCCGAGATGTGGCGGCCCTGAAACGTTTAGTGAAGACCTACATGTTGCAAATCCGACTTCTCACATAAGGGAGGAATTAATAAAATAAGAGTTTTGTCTATTTATACGGTAATACAAGTTAGGGCTGGCAGAGAAGGGAATTTCCTATGACGAGCAGGAGAAATTATTAACCCAGCTAAAAATATTTGGAAGGCACAAGTAGATGGATTGAACTGCACTAGTAAGTTCACAGGAAGCATCATGACCTAACATGCTCAGTGTTTGAATTTGAACTAGGCCTAAATAATTTATTGAAGATACAGACAACCCAACCTGTCGAGTGGTTTATTTGACTGCTCACCTTCCAGAACATGGAATACAATCTAATTCAAACCATATGAATACAATAAGACAAAGTGGGATCGGTATTGGTTTTCTCGGAGTAATCCTGTTTTCCCTGCCATGACACAACCCACAGACTTGCTATTGCATTGGTCCTGCTGATAAAAAAGTATATAGGTCTAACTAGGGTTACCAGATGGTTATGGATGGAAAGGGCATATAAGCCTAAAAAGACAGAGCAAAAGCAGGACACATTGAAATTACTCTACGGGTCTGTTTTGGAGGCCTACATTTATCCGGCAGTCTAAATTTGTATCCATCTGAGCCTGTATGAACATTATCATCCATACCGCTAGCTTGAGGTACGCATTTATATGATGAGACTGCATGGTTAGCAACAAGGTTTTTGCAAATAAACAATCGGATTCCTCATAAGAACGGCCCTTTTTTATGCATTTGTATCCCACCTCCAACTCAGCAGTAAGCTTGCGTTTTCTTTTAGCCAATTTTTTGAACTGAACGCATAAAATAAAACTCGCAGCATAATATGGTAGTCTGCTTAATATTCCGTAACATTCTGGTCATTACTACCAAGAGCAGGATCTAAATTATAAATTTCCTACAAAGAGATTATAACATAGGGAATAATAACAGTAATAAAAAGTGAAATGTTCACAAGTGTGCAAAAGGATTACGATTTCAGTCGAAATTAGATTGTGATACGATGCTCAGATACATCATTTGGTAAAATATGGAAATAAAATGACCCTTTTCCAGTTGTTAAGATAATTGCTTATGCAAAAAAGAGGACATATGCCTACTGCAGGTTTTGAAAGATAAATAAGGACGCCAGGGAATCCTTAAAATAGCCTATAAGGACATATTCTGGTAAATAAGGACATCTGGTAACCCTAGGCCTAACAAGTAGCTGTTCACTTCTATTATAGTCAGTATACAGTACACATGCGCAAATATTCATGCACAGACATACAGACGCGTGTTCATCATCGTATCGTAAACACACGGCTTCATTGCCGGCATGGTGCACAAGCTGAATTAGTTATTTCATTCTGCAAACGTGTATAGGTCTACGTATATTGAAATAGGCTTACCTTGGTCCAATGCTGTTTGTATTTTGGCACAAATTTATTCACTGCTTATCTAAATAACCTTCATAAATATGGTCACTGCAAACAGCACTATTACCGGTACGCCACGAGTTATATGAAAATATGAAACTTGAATGGTACTTCGGAATATAATGTTTATTAATCCCTTCAGGCACTTTTTAATCCAATCATGGTATAAGAAATCCCTCGCTACACATCTGTCGCGGAGCCGGCAACACGAACGTAACGGTAATGACTACTACCAGCTTCTGCCTTCTGCTGGGGGAAGTTTTTTGAATTTGCTATGGGGGCTTTGTTACTGCCTAGCTTCCCCTCCACTGTTCTCTCGCTCGCAACCAGAGCAGCGGAGCAGCAGGCTAGTTCTCCCCTTCCATTGCGCAGACTCTGAAAACTATTTCCCTGGCTCGAATTTCCATCTAAATCTCCATAGGCTTACACTCACCGCTGGACCATTTCCTGTTCCTTGTACAGTTTTATTATTTCTGCATAAGTAGACTACGGAAAAACTACAAATGAGCAATAATTCAGAAGTAAAATGTCCACGAAATGTCAATATCATGCAGCTGCTTCAAATCCGAAATGATGGCTTGAGAAGTGATTTATATGTGGCAGAAGGCAAATTAGAAGAAAGATAGTTCCAATAATTACATAAATTCCATGGAATCATGTAGCTATGAAGAAGGTAGAACCATAAATTGAATCTGCAATTGTGAAGGGGGCTTCAATATATTCCAATGCTTGTAATATGGTGAAATAAAATTCCAAGATTACTATGAAAAATAGTCCTTACAGAGATTATTTATAATTATTTTCTAATACACCGTGGTGGTGAACTCATGTTGCTGTTACTCCAGAGGCTGTTTTGCATATGGCAAGCAAATTGTGCTTCTACCGCTTGGGCGCTTGGATACACAGCCCAATCAAAGTTGTGCAATGTTGCCAGACTGTATCCCGCTGTCAGGCTGCACTCCGCGCACGGAGAATTCAGACTTCGAAATAAACTTACGCTACGCGGAAATATTGTAATTTCACTTCCGGGACTCAGTTAGGGTGAAAGAGGGCATACTTCTGCACACTTACGTGCAAAAATAATATTTTTAGCTTGACTAGTTCCTAACCTACTATCAAATGAATGTTTGCATGCATTAGGATTACATCAAGAGCTGGGTATATAAATATATCCTGTATATTCTTACAAAGCTCTTATTGTAGCCCGTTTGAAGACTTGAGTCTTTCAGTGGTGAACAAACAACAATAAACACATGCATATTTTCTTTCTATCGGTGTCATGCTCTGACAAAAGGAAAACACTGGCACGGCTTAAAGCTGTGGTTCTCTAGGAGTGCACTAAGAGAGGAGAGGCTCTCCAAGACTGTGTTATTTCAGTTTTCAATCAGCAAACGTAGGACAAGTTCTAGTGACTATTTCAATAGGCATATATTATGTCGTTAAGTAAACCAACTGCAAATCACGGCAATAAAACAAGTGTATCGAAGCCAGGCCAGACATTACTTTTAGTGTGTATATATTTTAAAAGTGTTCCATAGAGGAGGAGGAGGAGGAGGAAGAAGAAGAAGAAGAAGAAGAAGAAGAGAAAGACTTTATTTTTAAAAATCTCAATATCCCACTCCCATAGCGTGTGGCGTAAAGAGGGCTACTGTTTCACACAATTGCTGACTGCAGTTTTCTTGTCACAAAAGCCAGAACACTGGACGCCCGAAGTAACAGGTATCTATCGTTTCATTTTAGGCATCTCAACAGGATATAAAACTGTTAAACTATGGCCCGTCCCAACCTTAAAAAACAGCATTGGTCTAAAGCCGCGTTTACACTATGTAACTTGTTTAATAAACTTGTTACATGTAACAAGTTATATGTAACTTGTAACAAATTATACGTAACATGTAACAAGTTACATGTTTAAAAATTAGGTTGTATAACTTTTTTATATAACTAAAGTTTAGAGAGACAAAGAGACATTTGTACTGCACAGTAATATTCCCAGTGGGAAGGAATTTATAAAATTTCCTTGGGCAGGAAATATTCCCAAAAGTGAGCATTTATAAAAATCGTTAGTTTTGAATGTTTTACTGCTTATTAACGGTCCAGGTACCTTAAAATGAAACTATTTCAGTAAAATTCCACATGTTTATCAAGGAACCGTCTAGGGAAGTATTACCTTTTCCTATGATATAATTTTTCACTTATTGTCAGAACAATGTACCCTAAGTCATCTTCTTTTAAAAAATTATAATTATTCGTGATAATCTCTTAGGTTTTATTTATAAACTTATATGTTATAAAGTGATACCTCACTTTATAAAGTGATAAATATTAAAGATAAGTAATTTAACATAATTGTTAATAGATTGTGTTGGTATTTAAAATAAAATGCCAGAAACAAACACCTTCAATACTACACAAACACAAATTTTAACATAAATAGTTTAGAGCCTAATAATTAATCATACATCAGTCCCACGGTCTAGGCTAATCCTACTGTAGTTTAGGGGAAAATTTAGTTCTTTCATGATTTATGAGGGCTAAGAGGAACCTGCGACTAGGCAGATGTGGCCAGCCAAATCTTAGGAGCTGCAGTCACTTCTGCTGCAACAAAACGTACATTCAGTAAGTTTTCATGGATGCAATCTATCATCTGAGCGAGCAGCTAAACTCACTTATCTTTCATACAACGGGAAACTGATGAATGCTCAACCTCAGAAGAAGAAAAAGAAGAGTGAATCCACTGAAGTTCAAACCCAAAGTGCTGGTAATCCAGACGATCCAGATGAAGGGAAAAACCAAGAAGAAAACCTAGATTATGATGATGAAGGCCATGATGACAGTGATGATATTGGCATCCTTTCTGATCAAGAAGAAAAAGAAGAGGATGATGAAGAAAATCTAATGGATTTCAATGGATGTGATTAGGGCCAACTTCTAAGATGAAGTCAAGGTCACACATTTAAAGAAAGCAAGTAGGCCTATTCCTAAAAGTTGTTTGGGTTCGTACAGTTTATGATTATTACTGTAATTTTTGTCTAATTAATAATCTATCTCTTCAATGAACTCTTTTGTTAATCTTCTGCATTGACCTTCAAGATCCAGGGCAAATTTTAATTAACCTATTTTCATTGTTAACTATGTGAAAACCCAGCATTACAATATTTTATACGTAAATAATTAATGTTTTTTGTGTTCTTTCATTAATTATATATTAATCTTTGAAATTATGACAGTTTTTAGTTTTATTTAACCTAATCATGATTAAATTTAAGTAACAAATAGAAATCTGAGTTACCTTACTCGTAAATCATAAATTCCGGGAACATTCCCTGGAAATTTTTTCTCGAGATTAGGTTCCCGCCAGATGGCGCTGTGAATTGAACTCTGGCGTAGCTCAGTTGGTAAGAGCATTGTCAAGGATAGCCAAAGGTCCTGGGTTCAAGTCCCAGTGTCAGAGGAATTTTTCTCCTATAATATTATCATTTAATGTCCAACAGAGACAAGAATCTGTGGTACATGAATGGACATGCATAGCCTATATCTATCTTGAATGGTTACTGTACAATAACAGTGGAAGCCCGGTAACAAAATCACTAATTAGTGTGCCTCACATTACTGCATATGACATAACTTGTCTGTCAGTTTGTTTGTGTAAAGTAACTGTCCACCTAACCACAAATAATTAGATTTATCCAAAAGTTCAATCTATGCAACCTTTACTATGCTTTTCAGATGTACAATAGTATAATAATAATATATCCTAATCTCACATATATTCCCCTCTACAAAACTCTCATATGTAATATTAACAATTTTCATAAATGTTCCATATCTTGATGGCGCTGATTCTCTTCCTTTATCTTAGTTTTACCTCTCCCTTTTAGGATTTAAGCGACCCAAGCCGCCCGGGCCTTACAGGGCCGCAACCTGTCGGGGGAGGGATTATCTTTGGAACACACACATACATACATACTTTTTTGACCAGACAAGGGCATGAAGGGCCACCTCGGATGAGTGATCAGCCCAATGCCGGGGCCACCTCCGAGACAACACGAGCACATAGGACGAGACACACCATTCACACACACACACTCACTCCGAACAAGGCGAAAATGGGATGAAGATGATAATTACGGCCAGATGATATCTGGGGACCATAAGGGTCTAAAATTACCCGAAATTTGTCTCAAAGGTGAGGAAAACCCCAGAAAAAACCCACCTAGGTAACTTGTCCGGACCAGGAATTTTTTTTTTTTTAACCCGGGCCCGCTGCGTGAGAGGAGCGAACGCATCCCCTTTGCTACAGCGGTGGACAATGGCGCTGATATACCGTATAAATGTATATGTCCAAATATTATCACAAAATAGGCTATATAGTAGTAAAAGCTATTGTCGATCAAACTGTACTCAATTTCACACTAAAACTAGCAAATGTTGACTTAACCACTTAGAAATTGTTAAAATAATTAAAATTGTATTAAATTTATATATCATGTATAACAAAAGTTTTTGGTTAGGTTAAAAGCTGTGCACTATCATTCCATTGTCTGTTGCATCTGTTTGTTGTTACTACAGTATATATACGCAGCAAAATGCACATGTAGCAGGTTACATGTAACAAGTTACACATTTCCCATCCCCTGCGGGAAAGGTATAACTTGTTATATAACACAAAAATCAGTTATGTAACACAATGTTGTCTGTAACAAGTTACATGTATTTGTAACAATTTTGTAAAACATGTTATATAACCCAAGTTTTATAAACAAGTTACATAGTGTAACGCAGCTAACGGGGTGTAAACGCAGAAAACTGGTTATATAACACAAAAATCAGTTATATAACACAGTGTTATATGTAATAATTTGCATGTATTTCTAACAATTTTGGAAAACATGTTATATAACTCAAGTTATATTAAACAAGTTACATAGTGTAAACGCATCTTTATGCAGCGCACTGATGCCAGATCTACTCACATTACAAGACCCGGCACAAGATGTGAAAAAGCTCTTAAACCTCGTGAAAACCTCGAAATTTGTTTCTTGTACATAATAATTAATGTAAATCATGCCCTGCAGATAGAACGACGGCACACCCTCCTTCCCTTATTTTCAACCCCCATGAGTAATATTTTCTCTATAGGCCCACAAATCTACATTTTCTGACCAATGTCTACAAAATGTTCCACATGTTCCCTGTGGAATCAAGTAAAAATTCTACGAGACAATCATTCTCGAAAAAAACACCCCTTGCGAAATTTTAAATCCCTACTTTGTGATCATTTTACTAGTCTGCATTCTTTGAACGATTTTTATCAAACTTTACACACAGACCCTACAAAAGCAAGAGAAAAATTAGGCGAAGCTAATTTTGGAAGAAGCCACCCCTTAAATGTTTATACCCCTATTACACCACCAAAATTTAGATCTACATTCTTGACGTGTTTTTAACAGACTTTGTACACAGAACGTATAGAATCAGGAGAAAATGGTAGGAAAACTAATTTTGGAACAAACCACATTTTAGATCTTTCACCCCTATTTTGTGATATCTATTTATCTACATCCTTTGACCAATTTTATCAGACTTTATACCAAGAACCTATTGAATCAAGAGAAATTTTTAGCCAAAGTTTATTTGGATGAAACCACTCCTTAAATGTTGCAACCCCTATTATATAAATGTTATTTCTCTGATCAATTTTTACCAGACTTTACACAGAGCTAACAGAACCAGGAGAAAAACTTAGGTAAAACTAAATTTGGGGAAAAAAAGTCCCTTAAATGTTTTAATCCCTATTAAATGACGTTTAAATCTACATTCTTTTGGCTCATTTTACGTCTTGACACACAGAAAAGAAAGACTAATAGGAATTTCTGTCTCTTCTTACCTCAACCCCACCATCCATGGTCTTTAGAAGTAATAGGGTCCTTGAGTGTGACAAGTTGTGCTTTCTCTAGGGCCTAAATTTTGAAAATTAAAAGGGCTTCCTCCAAAATTGACTTCGAAGTACAAGTAAAATACAAAACCAGGTGACGCCGGGTTCTTTAAGCTAATAATTTATAAATGTTAAATTTAATATTAAATTTCATTTCGATAATATTATTTTTCATTTATTATCATTATTATTATTGCTATTATTATTACTATTATTGTGTTATAATTTTCAAGAATATAATTATAAAGGGAAGTAATAGTTAAAATACATTACATACCTTTAGGCCTGTTCACTATCCTCAGAGAGTGGTATTATTCCTTATCAGAGGGCCTTTCGTTTTTTCTTTTCTTATTCTATACAGTAAACTTTCTGAACACCCGGTAGCTTCTGCTGTCTCTTTAATTGCCTGGGTAACGTTCATTTTCTTCAAGAAATAATTAAGTATATTTAATACTATAATTCGCTCTTTACTGCGCAATTTGTCAACACTAAGATTTCTAGTTCCTCTATTCATAATTAATATAAAATATTAATAAATATAAAATTTAATTTAAAAAACACAAGAACCACTTCACAACAAAGTTAAACTTCACTACACAGCTACTGTGAGCTCTGAAGAAGACAAGATAGTCTTAGAAACATCTGAGTACACAAAATCTCAAAACAACCAAGTCATGAGCGCGAGAATGCTGAGCTCGGGAAAACTGTGATAATTTATTAATGCTACATGATAGAGAGCTCTGGTTTGTTTTAGAAACTTTTTCAGACATCTATAAACATTTCTTCTTGCTTAGTCACCAACGTAAAGTCAATACCAAAGTATGTTACTCACTACCTAACTTTTCTGTGTTGCCGTCCGAGAATTTTCAGGTAGCACTTAATAAAAAAATATATAGCTTTCTTCTTATGTAAAATTTATTGCCGACGGAAAGGGAGTACTTTCTTTCACCATCAGGCAGTCCAAGAAAAAAATCTTTACTTGTTTTGATTATTAGTTTTCTGTCTATCGCGTGATAAGTTATTAATGTGCAAAAATATTGACTTCCGCCAAAATAACGTAATTATGAAAAATAGGCCTCATATTAATTATTTATGGCTTTACAATTGACATCATTAGAAAGGGCGGAAAATTCCCTATAAGACCTCGCAATCACATTATTACATTCATCACTTTGGAAAATGGCAACATTGTCGGGATAGAAAAGGACGAAGCTAATTGCAGAACGTACGAGTGCAAGTGAGATGGAAATACTACATTTAACTCAATACTGTCTTTTAAGGCTGGGACGATCTATAGGTACTGTACTCAATATATTAAAGTGACGTGTTTATACTTGTTAAGCTATAATCGTACTTATTAATACCTTATTTCTAAGGAACAGGAGCGGTTAGATGTCATGCATTCATGGCAGAGGCAGAGCAACTGAGGGAGACGGAAGTGTATATGGGAGAGAAGGGCAAGGCAGAGGGGGAAACTCGCACATAGGCTACTGGCAACGCTTATCGAGTCTGCGCACATCATTCGTTGCCAGGCAAATTGCTTGCCATTTGAAAACCACTTGTAGAAGGTGGTTGTATTGGTAATTCTGTGAATCATAAAACTTGACCTAATACCACAAACCTCCCGGAAACATAAACTTATTTTATAAGTTAATCTAATTTGTTACAATTTGTTATATCTATAATTCACTTGAGGACCAATTAATTATTAATGTCGTTAATTTTCTCCCGGCTTAACAAGGTAATATTTTGAAAATGGGACGACGAATTACTTAAATATCCCTAAACTTCCACACTTCTTGCATTGATCAGTCATTTCAGGAAAGTTTTAGGGTTTAGGTAACTATTTTCCTGTATTGGTTTAGAAAAGTCTACTGATACCTCGGGTCTGCAAATGGGAAGGCATTAGCTTACGAGACAGTTAGCCCAGTCAAATTAGATAAAAAAGTTGGTTTTGCTGCATTAAATCATGTACAGTAGTTCCAAATGTTTCAGGAATGTGTAGTGGGAGGACCCGGGACGGATTTATTTTTGAGGCCCCCCAACACTGCTATTTTTCACTTTTTTCTGTGACTAGTTTTCTTTTTAGGTAGATTTCGAAGAAAATCTACCTATTGCAATGGATACCACTTTATGATTTTCGAAAAATTCTTTCATATCTTTACGTTTCATGCTCCCCTAAGTACGAAACCACCGCCCGTTCAAAAAAAAATTTTGTGATATTTATATATATATTTATATATATATATATATATATATATATTTATATATATCTTTACACGATAGCGGCCGTAATTTTGAAGATATTTGAACCAAATTTTAATATGTTATTTCTAGGCCCAATAGTTCGGACAAGTTCGTTAATGAGCAAAATTGGCCCAAGGGGGTGGTCGGGGGAGGGGGTTGAAATTTTAAAAATGTATATCTCGGCCCCTATGAAGTATAGAGGGAAACTTTGTTTGAATAAATTAGAGTACTCCCAATGGAGTTCACAGTGACACCAACGATTCGGGGGTTCGAGTGAGGGTGGGGGTGGGGGTGGGGGATGAAAATTCGAAACTTTTGAAACCACGTCTTGTGGGGTATCGTTGAAAAGCTCTTGATGAGTACTCTACAAATCAATAAATAGTTTCTTGATAGCTCTCATATGACGCGAGATTTTAATGTTTGAAAATAATAACACTTGAAAGAATTATTATAATATCATAATTTTGTCTTGTTTAGCGGCTTTGCTAATTTTATTCATTGCTGATCTTGCGCACGGCCTCCCAGAATATTATATCCTATTATTGTTGTCAAAACAATTGATTGTAGGCTCTTCCTCTTTACTGCAGGTTTGCCATGCCAAGGCTAAAGAAGAAGAGTGCTATGCAGCGACAATAAATTAAACCAAAAGCACTTCGAAATCTACCTCCGCCTGTAGGCCTGCCTAAAGGGATTTTTTGTATTTCTGATCGTCTCCATGGGCTAATCTGTACGAAAAATAATAGATGAAGGGAGCGAACTCATGCAGTATTTATTGTATTTATTTATTAAATACAAACAGAAATTAGTCCAATAATGTTAAGCTATCTGATAACAAAATACAAATGTGTACATAATTAAAAAGTAAAGAAATGAAAAAAAATATTATGTATAAATGTGATAAAACAAGAAAGTTATGGTAACAAACAACAGTGTCAGATAATAAATTTGCAAAATCTGGAAAATATTAATTCAGTCACGTTTGAAATTGTCTTTTTATAGCTTTTACCTCTCGCGGCCGACTCATGAACCTAAGACCAAAAGATTGGTAACTAGTGTCAATTTTTTTATTGGTAACACGTCAAATATGCTATTTTTTTATATAAAACAAAAATTCCGATGAGTAAAAAAGCTGTGGGACATTAGTTTTTATATTAGGGTGTGACATCAATGGGGGCCCCATAGTAAGTGGGGCCCGGGGCGGACCGCCCCCACCGCCCCACCCTACGAACGCTACTGGTGGGAGGTCCCCTGAACAACGCCTAATATTTTCCCGCCGATTTCAGGTGCTGAGGCGGGTGGGGAAGGCTCAAAGGTCCCTTTTTTCAGTTTTTGGCGCAAATCTCGATAACAGTGCATCGTACAGAATATTTTATAGTTTCCAAAATTAAAGCTTATTAAATTCCCTACAAAAGGGTATATTCATATTTATCTCTATGTGTTACCGACTCCGAGAACGAGCCGGTGAATGTGGAAAATTTGCAGAAAAATTTGTGGCACCTCATGTTTTTAGTCAAACTTGCCCTTCCAATTCTTTTGTTTTCCATTTTACAGGAAACTTGTGAGGAAAGAAGTTGTATAGATTTAAATTTCCTTCAAGATTATATAAGCTGTACATTTTCTAATTAATCTTCACGTAGTCAAAAGTTACATCGTTTTTAAATTTCCGGATCAATTTTGAGATTCCGCTAGTAAACTGCTCATCATTTTATTTCCGATTTCTAGGGCTTTAATTATCCGTATCACGTTATTTATTATTTATGTAAACATAATGATATTTAATACCCATATTACTAATAATATATAGGCCATATATTAAATAGCTTATAATACAAAAGTAAAAAAGAGACTTACACAACCAAATTTTCACTCACCCTTCCGTCCTATCACACATTTAAAGTTGTTCATAGTCATACTCCTCACCGTACAACTCTTCCAACTCCTCTTGAACGGGAGCACTGAACCGTGTCCACATCTCATACCACAACCTGTGGCACAACGACAAAATATGGAGTTGGGCACGCTGTCAGGTGCAATAGGGGCCTTGATCTTAATAGGAGACAGATATCCCCATCTTCTCTTGTCTAACCCCAACATTCAGGTTCGAGAGATTCATTTCCAAACCACTGTTGGACCCGTAGATACACTCTGCACGAGTGATGTAGAGCAGCATCTTTTGTAGGTGGCAATGAAGACAAGTTTGCTTTCATCTTGGCTGACGATTTAAGGAAGCACATGTACCTGTGAATAAAATAGAATAGAATGAAATATTTATTTATCAAACAGCATGCTTCAACGAAGTTAGTACATGCAATACAAAATAAAATTTACCTGTGATGATTGAAGTCATGCTCGTGGGGTGGGGCCTGATACATCAGTAGGAACATTTGTTCCCCTGCTTCAGCAATGTCTACTGGCGTGGATGTGGAGTCATAAATCATTTCAGCTATGTTTTTGTTTTCGTTAAAAACCCGCTGGAAACATTTAACTATGGCTGCTTTACTTTTCCCATAAATCGCAGAAGTGGTATCGCATCCAGTGAAGCAATGAATAAAGAGAATGTACTGGCTGAATGGCAAGGCCTGAAGTTGCTGGGAGGAGTACTACCTGTCTTCTGTGTTGCCTCACTTTCATGTCTTGAGGTGTGAGTGCCACGAGCATGACGAGCAGGTCTATGTCTTCGCCAACTATGACCATAGTTGAATGAGAGGTATTTTCTAATCCACAACTCACAATGCTGCAGTCAGCGTCTCCTTTGGATATGGTGAAACGTATACCTTTTGCACCCAAGGCCCGCGCTAACATACTGATCAGTTGCGTTTTGTTCCTTTCATTGGAAAGGAAGTTTCCCTGGTGAAAAGTAGCCACCATGTTCTCATCAAAGTCTATATCCACTGATGTTTCACTTGATGCCCTCCAATGTTGTTCGGCTCTTTTCGTGGAAATCGTGTCTTCATAACCCTCAAAAATCACAGCAGAGTTGTAACCGTAATAGTTGATGATGTAAGACACATATTGATTGCCGATGGAGGCGTACTTGGTGTTGTTGTTCCACTTTACTCTTTGAAGGTGGAAGCCGCCATCAATTACCGTGAAACTATTCTTCAGGTTGACCATTTTATTGCACGAAGGAAAGACATCGTAGAGATCTGACTTTTTCGTTTTCCTCATGATCCCTTCGTCGAAAAGAATAATGGGGTATGGAGCTAACTCACAGTTCAACAGCTCCTCTACATCCCTTTAGATTTCTTGGTAATTATGCTCCTCTGGAAAATCATTAATGGCTCGACCACCACCACTTCTTTGTCCAGTTTGACAGTGTTGCTCATAGCAGCCAATGGGATTACTGCGTTCTCCTCACACTGCTTCATTTCTGCAAGGTTCATTCCAACAATGTTTCCATTGTACAGGTTCCGATTTCCACTGCTTGATAACAGTTGATGTTGTTGGTTCCTATTACTCCGGTTGAAAGGGAGTCAAAGAATCGCGTACAGCAAAAGGCGGGTAATCAGCCAAGCACTGAGCAAGCTTAGTTAAAACCGTCGTACACTAACTACGTATACTATGTCGATTAGTTAAACAATAAATAACGTAAGTTCACATTTCATACATATACAGGGTCCGCCAGAAAAATGTATACACTCTTTAAGGAACGAAACTATTTATTAGGTATTTTTTTTAAATTTAAATACTAATCAAACATGTACCGGTAGTACTTTCTTAGTTCAGTGGTTACAGTAGATGTTCAAAATGTTGGCCGTTGGCGGCCAGACACATTACTGAACGATGAGCGGTCGCCGCAGCTACGTCGGTCAATGTTTCAATGGAGATCGCAGCACATGCCGAAGTTCCTCCAACGTGAGTAGTATAGGAGCCTTTATACAGCGGTTTGAGGGGAAATGGGGTGGGGTAATGACGTCATCAGTGGTGGGGGGTAATGACGTCATCACTTCCCCTCCAAGATGGAGCCAATGGAAGAGTGTGTTAAGTCGAAAATGTATATTTAATGCAAGAGCGATCTAAGTCGAAATTTTATTTTAAAAATAGCATGATATTTGAAAATATAAAAATAGTGGAAGTTTGAAAATGGCTGGGGTAGGGCGGAATATATGAATTTTGTATTTTTTTCAAACTTGGTGGAAATTCTAGAAAGACACACTATGATGGTATGGCTACAAGATGCCTGATTGGGAGGGCTATATGAAATATGTATTTTTAAAGTGAGGAAGGAAGATGGCGACAAAAACAGGGAACAGGACTAAATGGAAGGTAAGGATACTACTACTACTACTACTGTATTATTATATAGTTATTTTCTTTCTTGCCTTTCTTTCTTTCTAGTAAAATGAAATTTTGTAAGGATCTATGAGGAAGGGTTTAGGCTTATTGAAAAACGGCACATTATTATTATTATATTAATATTAATGTCTCGTTTTTGTAAATAATTACAAACGTATTACATTAAGAATAGATCATGGATATTTATTTACATATATGTACATCAAAAAACATATTAATATTAACACTGAAAAAAAAGTGTTCATGTTTGTCCTCTCTATTTTTATCTAAATGAGCACTGTAATGTTCTACAACATGACCAGACCTTGATTGTTTATCTCGTCTGTTACACAGTCATATAAACCTAAATTTTCCCAAGATGAGGGAACAGATTGCTTGTTTACAAGTTTCGATATGTCGTTCTGCATTATAGAGTACTTTGACATAATGTTTGTGATGATGTTAGTGTGTATAGAGAGAAAATTAATTTCGTTGCACTTTAAAACAATACATGTCTTCTCGTACTGAATATAGCACTGTTTAAAATTCTTAGCCAGTCTTAGTTTAAACTTTTCTTCAATAAACTGGTATGGTTTACCGTTACACATATGTTCAATTAGTTTTGGTAAGTGTAATAGGAATGAACTCAATAGGTAGGGTGAAAACACAACACACGCTCCGAATGAGTTTCCTATTTCCGCACAAGCACTGTAGTTCAACGATGTGTAGAAGCCGAAACTTAGATATCTGTCCTTGTTTCGGTTGAGGAAATAAATCCTACGAGCCAGTATAGAAGGAACCACTCCTGCTTGCTCTACAAACGTGTCGCCGGTTGTGTTTAGAGCTTCCTCTAGAAGTTTCTCCAAGTCTATCACATCCTCCGTAGATGGGATGGATTTCTGGTACCTCTTTGTACGAGGGTCTTGCCTGGAAGTTTTATTCTGAAATCATACAAAAAACACAAACACATTAGAAAATCTATTCGCGATACATGTATACATGTTATGACAACTTGTTTTTATCAATCAATTCTATACTTACTTTTCTTGCAAGAGTTTTGCTCCCTTCTCCATTAGCTGTAGACATCATGATTCCAGGAGCTTGCTCTACAAAAGTGTCGATGGAGGTGTTTTGCGCTTCCTCTAGAAGTTTCTCCAAGTCTATCACCTCCTCTGTAGACGGGATGTTTTCCCGATACCTCTTTGTACGAGGCTCGCTCCTCGAAGGTTTATTCTGAAATCATACAAAATCATCATCACATTAGAAAATCTATTCACGATACGTGTTTACATGTTATGACAGCTTGTTTTTATCAATCTGTTCTATACTTACTTTTCTTGCAAGAGTTTTGCTCCCTTCTCCATTAGCTGTAGACATCATGATTCCGGTACAGTACGTTCTATACTGACGTTACCCCCTCGTCTCGTCTCGTGTTATTCTGAAAATAGACAAAAGTAACTGTATTACTATCACGTGATCTAAAGGTAATAGAATTAGTATCAAAACAAGATACCGTTAGCAATAATGACTCACGATGTGAATGTCCGGGAAGACATCTCTGACCTACTTTCGTTCCACACAAAGTTCCCCAGGATTTACAGAAGAGTTGTACAGCTTCTCTGTCAGGAGTTGTTGCTGTGTTGAAGAGATTCACAAACTCTTGCATGTTATAACCTCTATCCATGTAGTAGATGAACAGGCAACTATACTGTCCGCAGACAGACGTTGTCAGCCCTTGCAATCTTTGAGTGTTGTATGACCAGTTTATTGAATTTTGACAAATAAATTTTGTTATCCTCGGAATGAGAGGTGGTAGTCCAAATGAATCAAAGTAATAAGCAAAATTTTGATTTTTAAAATACACGGCAACCCAATGTGAACCAGGTGAACAATGAGGGTCTAGATTAATGATGTACGATTTAGGTTTCTTTGTTACTCTATGGGGTAGTAAATCGCTAGGATAAACTCCATCAAAAGTCTGAACATTACGAAGTGCATGGTTTATTTGAATGGTGTTCACCTTGTTTAATAATCTGTCATTACTTTTCTATCTTTAGTAATTTCAATACTGTTATCGTATTCCGAATAGAGAATACAGGTAACGGCTTGTTTTAATTCCGTGTCAAATTTTGCTTCTATTCTAATGTTACCGTTATTCGGTAAACTTCTATGACCATGCGAAGCAGAGGCGTCAGGAGTTAGATCATACATTAACATGAAGAACCCATTTATATACATGTAGAATGATATACATAAAGAATGATATCAGTAGAAGACAACGACGGTACAGTGGCGTAATCCCGCCACATATCATCCCAGTAACGCATATTCACCCCCATATATGGTGTCAGTTACATTTTTTCCATCACACATGGTGGCAGAAGTTTTGGGGGCAATAAGCAAACGTGCTGTTGGGCTAGGGTGCCATCGTTTCGTAAAGAGGGGTAACATCCGTGTCGGGCGCCGTTGCGCAGCAGCTTAGAAGACAGAAGAATGGAGTGCAGTGAAACTATTACGACCAATTACTTCGGAATGGTCGTTCGCGAGATAACAAGTGTGTGTGGGCAATATTAATTTTTTATTTGTAATTTGTGCGATAATTCAGCAAAATCATCCACCAGCTTAGCATGACCGAGGTAACTGTGCAAGAGGCAATGGACGCCTTGGTGCGTCGTGTGGCACAGTTGGAGGCGCGAGAAATCATTGTGGAGCAAGAAAATGTGCAGCCTATTCAGAGAGCTAACAGTAGTAAATTCGATTTTAATCTGTTGTCCGCTGCACCATCTTATGAAGGTGATAGTAAAGAAAACATTCGTACTTCTTCTCAACAATGGAAGGGGTGGCAGTAATTCCGAATTACTCATTTCCTTGTACACAATAATGATTTAGCTTACTTACAAGAATATCATGTCTGACACAGTCAAAAGCTTTGCTTAGATCACATAAGGTGATATCCGCTGTACAGTTATCTTCTAAAGCTGCAAGCAGGTTGTCCAACTGGACTATCTACAAGATTTGTTGTTGAACGTCCAGTTTGATACCCATATTGACTATCGTTGTAAAGTTTATACTTATCAAAATAATTATAAATTTGCTTTTTGATAATTTTTTCAAAATTTTTCGCTATTATTGGCATGCAAGGGATTGGTCGATAACTCCCTGGTATTTTAGGATCTCCTTCTTATACACCGGTACTACTCGAAAGAATTTTAAGGGTTGAGGAAAAACTCCCTGCGCTATGCATTGGTTTATGCAGAAAGTCAATTGTTTAAGAATCATATATATATATATATTTTTCTTTCTTTAATTACCCCACTAGTTAGGCCATAGACATCTCTAGAATTTGAATTTTTCAAAGAACTTACTACCTTACAGACTTCTTAGTTACAAAAGTGAATTAGTATTTTCAAACGACACGCTTACCTTAGTGCTTATTTCCTGTACTGTGGATATAAAATAATTATTGTATACATCAGGTAATATCTCATTTGTGTGTATTGGCTTAGTTTTTCCAGCTGCTTCGTTAATCATGGACCATGACTTTTACATTTGTTTGCTGATTTTTCAGTATGTTCTTCATTACTTTTTTCTTTGTATCTTGTTTAGATATTCTATATGCACACCTCTTTTCCTTTAATACATTCAACACTACATCATTCTTAGCTGATTTGTGAATATCATTGTATATTAAAATATCTTGCTGTAGCGTAATTTCCAGTGATCGAAGTCCGCGATTGTTCAGCCCGCGTGCAAGGCAGTGAGTGCTGATTGTGACATTCCTTACACATCCGGGAATTGTCTCTTGCGCGTGGCGGACACACAGTCTCAGTTAGATTATCATATATTATGGACGTGTTTGGTTAATATTCGGTAACTTACCCCCGGAGGGATGTCTAGGGGGTGGACGAGGCATAAGGAGCGAATATGTAGAGCTAGGGGATTATTGGAGTGTAGGAACTGTATATAGGTAACCTTGTAAATAAACGGGCAACAACTGGGGAAACTACGTATTATTTCTAGTGTTGAGGACTTCCCTGCACCTTCCCTTAAGTCATAGGAGGGGTGCGGACGGCATCATGGACAGCGGTAGCCCGATGAAATGGACGTGGGCATAAGAGTAACGGACACGCTAAACCCTTACAAATTGTATCAGAAGATTAGGGAACCGGTGCACACATGCCAAGCAGCCAGGGAGCTACCTTTTGGTTCCGAGGGGGGATAGGATCCGTGTCTGACGTGGTCGCGCAGCAGCCATGAAGAGAGAAGATGGTGGTGTAAAATATATATACGACCACGGACTTCGTATTGGTCGTTCGTGAATACTTAAGTGTGTAGCCGAAGAAATAAAATTGTCTCCAGTTTTCATGTTAAGTGTATTCGAAATCAGCATTCAGCATGACAGAAGTAACGGTACAGGAAGCGGTACGCTTTGGTACGTCGGGTGTCGCAAACGAAGGCGAGAGAAATTTTTATGGAACGTGAAAGTATGCAAACAGCTCCAAGAATTGATAATGCAAGTTCAATGCTAATCTGCTATCTGTGGTGTCAGTGTATAGTGGAGATAGTAGAGAAAATATTCGAACTTTTTTCTCTCAGTTGGAGGAAGTGGAGACAATATCACAATGGTCAAAGGAGGATAAGTTAAGGATTATTCGTCTCAAACTCGTAGACCGGGCGTTGGAATTTGCAACTACCAGTGAAATATACAGTGCGGCAACATCGTACGAAGAATTAAAGGCAGGCCTCATCGATCGGTATCGAAGTAAGACGACGGCAAGGTTGCATAGAGAAATGTTATCAAATATCCATATACAGGAAAATGAAGAAATCGAAGTGTTCGCTGATAGAATTACAAGAATAAATCCATGTACTTATGAACTTACAGCGGATCAAACGGTAAATAAAGTGTTAAGAAAAGAGGCAGATATGAGAGCCCTGGACGCTTTCTTAAACGGTCTAAAGGGAGAAATTGGACGTTTAACCAGATTGCAATTTCCTACTACGTTTCAGGAAGCCGTACGTAAGGCAGTGAGTATCCAAGAAGCGGATAGGAGGTTTTCACGGGTGGTGGAATCACAAAAGATCTTCCCAGGGCGACATGGGAGTGAAAATGATAGTGGTGTGAAGAAGCCCGATACGCATCAGAGATCTGTATGGCATGGAACGGGACAGTGGCAACCTATTCAGAGGGTGAAGCTAGAACCGAGGCAGAGTGGACCGAGTCAACGGGAGAGTTTCCGGTGTCATAAAAAGGGGCACATTGCCAGAAACTGTAGGGTTAGATTAGCCCACCCAAATGGAATAGGGGTGGCGAGGACCACGGATCGTGCACCCTATTAGAGAACGTGAATTGGGTCACAATGCTGCCGGGGACGGCGTGTTATTGTTGCCTGTGACATACCAGGGCAAATAGTTTCACTTTATGGTAGATACGGGAGCCCAATCCACGATTACGTGGAATCCTACTTAAAAAAATGTAAATTGGAAAATCTGACAGTTAGTTTCATGGGTCTTATGAAACAAACATTGAGAAGTAGGGGAGCGGCTCAGATTACGGTGCAAATAGCTGTAAAGGACTACGACTTGTATCTGCATATTACTACGCCAGTTATGACGGGATTTAGGCATGGACTTTTTGAGCAAGCACTCTGCAGTAATCTCGCTAAAGCCAAACCAGTTAGGATTGAAGAAGTATGAGAGTGATCAACCGGAAGAGAAGGAAGAAGTGGAAGTTAAAGAGGGAACTTTGAAATTGAAACAGGAAGTACATATTCCTCATAATTCCGAAATTCGGTTTTGTATACCAATACCAGGGGTGAGTAAGTTGACCTCTGAAGAAATTTCGTCTCGTTTATGTCTGGTAGAGCCGATCGTGGACGCTGAATTGGAGACTAAGAGAATATATGCTGCTAGAAGCATTAATAAATGTGAAGGGAGTCTTATTAATCCAAGTGAAGTGGAAGTTAGCTTACCTAAAGGCACTCGAGTGGCAGATTACCAGCTGCTGGATGATCAAGGGGGTGAGAGTCAACGCGTTGAGGAGAAAGATCGTGGGTTGTATCGTGTGGAAGTGCGAGAAACACCTATTGATTTTGGCCCAGCGTTGCAACATCTAACTGAACGAGGTAGGCAGAAAATCCAGCCTGTTTTGGAAAAATATGTGGGGTTGTTCGAAAAGGGGACTACCAGCTACAGATATTTTGCAACATGTAGTGGATACGGGGAACGCTAAGCCCATTTATCGTAGTTAGCGACTCTTCAGACCTAGCCCTAGGGATGGTGCTGTCGCAGAAAGTGGATGGAAGGGATCACCCCACTGCTTATGCTAGCAGAAAATTATCACCTGCAGAAAAACGCTATAGTGTGACACACAAAGAGTTACTCGCAGCGGTGTGGGGGATTAAGCACTTAAGACCCTATTTAATAGGCGGGCCTAAATTAACTCTCATTACTGATCATATGGTTTTGAAAAGCTTAATAACCAATACCACGGTGATTGCCCAATTGGCAAGCTGGGCTTTGCAACTATCAGTGTATGACTTTGAGGTGGTGCACCGGCCTGGCACGATCCATAATAACGTAGATGCGTTATCACGTCAGTTGTGCCCTTTAGGACCGGCCACGAAAGAAAGGATTCGTGAAGAACAAGAGAAGGATGAATACTGATGGAGATGGAAGACTACGAGAGGATTTAGGATGCAGAATGACGTATTGTGTAAAACCACCAAATGGGGATTGAGAATAGTGGTGCCTAAAGCCAGTCGTAGCGAAGTTTTGTTTGAATGCCATGACCACATGTTAACGGGTCATGGGGGCGAAACTAACCAATAAGCGTGTGGCAGTGAAATATTGATGGCCCGGTAGGAGGAGAAATGTCAACAGATGGGTAAAAAACTGTATAGTTTGCGGAAAGCATACCGACAGCAATAAGAAGAGGGCAGAACTACAACAGTTGCCTGAAGTTATGCAGCCTGGTGAACGCGTGGCTTTGGACATTTGTGGGCCTTTCCCTAAGACTGGTGAAAGCGGGTGTAAATATGTGCTTACCATTATCGACCACTTCAGTCGTTATTTGGTTATGGTACCATTACAAGATCAAAGAGCGGAGATCATCGCCAAAGCCTTTGTGATGGAATGGGTGCTGAAGTTTGGGGCACCCCTAAGCATTCTCAGTGATCAGGGTGCAAACTTTATGTCGGACCTGATGGAACAGGTGTGTCTTCTGTTGAAGATAACTAAATTAAGAACCACCCCGTTCCGTCCGCACGCCAACGGAAGATGCGAGAGAGTTCACCGTACCATATTTGGATATTGAGAAAGTACGTGAGTGCAAAACAGGACGACTGGGATAAATTTTACCCTATGATGTGGCTGCTTACAAGTTTAGAATTCATGAATCCACCGGGATGAGTCCCCATGAAATCCTGTATGGCAGGAAAATGCGTTTGCCATTCGATACAGAAGAGGTTATACCAGAAGTCAATCATCCTGATGTTAAGAATTTAGCCGCACGTCTGCAAGACACGTGGAATCTGGTGAGATGCAAGAATCGTCATGCGTCAGAAAGACAAGCGGCACAGTACAACAAAAAGGCAGAAACGGTGCAATATTATCCAGGGGACTGGGTGCTATTGGATAGCCCTGAGTTGTAGCCAGGCCATTCTAGAAAATTAGGGGTAAAATTTAAAGGACCCTCGAGGAGGTGGAGGTGTTACCAACAGTGAACTTAAGGATAAATTGGCCACACAGATCTATAGTGGTACATAACAACAGAGTGAAGACAATACGAGCCAAGGGAAATTCAGGATGAAGGCAGAGCGCGCCAGGAAGTAGAGAGACCTCGTGGTAGACCAAGAAGAGCTATATGGCCCACCACCACCCACGGAGATACCTCGACCATAGGCCATACTCCGCTCCCAACAACTGTTCGGCGTATATGTTCTATTGCTCATTTTGTTCTGAATTTTGCCTATCACTGGGGAAATTGTGTTTGAGCTGGCTGTTTGATTCAGCACTATAGAACATTGTTTCTTTGTCTGTGTTGTCCTATGCTGTCTACGCGGGGGGTGCTGTCCGATCTGGCATTCACCTTACAAGTGAGGGAATCCTCGCAAAACCTCACTCAGATCGGTTGCTGTAAGGTATCTTACAGCGTCTCGGGAGTCTGAGCTACTCTCGAGCTTCGTCTCATAATTGGAGTGTCTCAAAATCGAGTTGTCTAGACATCGTCTGCGTCTTCTAACTTTTTAATTCCTATTACCTGTCTCGCGAATTCACTAAAGACTTCATGACCCCTTTTGGTCGTCCAAAACTGAAGGTCTGGCAGCCAACGTTCACCCTCTTGGATGGTTACGTTTCTAAGGTCTCGTCTTATTTCCATATCTCGGGCACGTGTATAGAGCGTGGTACATTGTAACGAGTTCGCTGTTTTCACAATAACAGAGGTAGTCCTCTGCTAGCTTGAATGTATATAGGTTCGCAGTGAAGTATCCATGACCTGTGTAAAATTGTGCCGTTGCGTAATCTATACGTATGTGTTTTTCTTTCAATCTAGTTTTAACACTGGGGAAGTAGTCTTTGGTGATTCGACCCTTTACTGACCTACTCCACCTTGCTTCCCATTGGGTTATCGTGTGTTCTCTGAGCTGGGAGCTAAGCTCCTGCTTGTTCAGTGTGTTGTATGTTTCTGGTGTTATATCTGTTTCTCCTATTCTAGTGGGTATTTGTTTTCTAATTTTGTATGTTATTACTTTTTCCTCCAGCACTAAATCCATAGAGATTTCTCCTGCTATGACCTGTAGTGCCTCATATAAGGTTGTGGAGTACGATCGAGTTACTCTAAGTAGGGCTTTTCTTTGGGCTGAGATTAATTTATTTTTATGCCTTACAAGTAAGTGTGGTGCCCACCCATGCGCCGTGTATAGTCGTTTGTAATTTGTATACTTGTAGCCCCATGTTTGGCCAGAGAGTGCTCCTAGTGCGTGGAATAGGTGTACTGCTGAGTTACATACCTTATTCACTTGGTTCTCTATTCTATTTCCGGTTTGGAGTTCTACCTCTAAATATCTGAGTCCTCGTACGTTTCATAAGTTTGTCCCTAACAGTCTGATTGTCGGAGGCCTTCTTGGATGATAGGAGCGTTCGAGTCTTCTCTTTTGAAACCGTTAGCTTTGCCATTTCGCAGCAATTGGTGAATGTTAGCATGGTAGCTGTTCCTTTTCTTTCTAATCGGGGTCGGCTATCTGCTTCTATCAAAAAGACTATGTCGTCTGCAAACACTACTGGTGTCGCTTGATGAGTTTGTGCGATCTCTCCAATGATTTGCGGAAACACTAGGTTCCAAATTTTTTGTATCAGTACCGAACCCTGCGGGCAGCCTTTTGTAACTCGTTTCGCTGATCATTTCGCATTTGTACATCTCTGTCTTGGAAATAATTCTTTATTAGTTCGTATATGTCGTGCGGACAGTTTATTTCTCTAAGTCGCTTTAAGGGGCTACCAAACGTTGTCAAAGGCTCCCTCTATATCCACGAATATACCTAGTACGTACTTTGCGTTCGAATTTCTGACGATGTCTTGTAGCTTAGAGATCGCATCTTCCGTGGACTGTTCCGGTCGGAACTCATATTAGGCATCGGAGCACGATTCTTCTAGTAGTCTATCCAGTTTAGAGAGGATTAGTCTCTCAAATATCTTTCCTAAGACGGGGAACAAGGAAATCGGTCTGTATTACTTGGGCAAGTTAGGGTCTGTGTCTTTAGATTTCAGTAATGGGAAGAGAAGAGTATAGTTTTTTTCCATGCCTTCGGGAACATGCGTTGGCGAAGGCAGACATTATAGATTTCCAGTAGGCGAGCATGAAGTACTCCACCTACGTTAACTATTAGTTCTGGGTTTATGTCGTCTATACCTGGGGTCGTTTTCTGTTTTGTCTGGCTGAGTGCTACTTGGATATCTACGGCGTCAAATTATTCGGTTATTTCGGCGTTTAGGTAGTCTTGCTCTATGTCTGCTCGTATTTGTCTTTGTTCTTGTGTTTCGTGGTCCCTGTCGTCATCTGGGACTAGTGTCTCCAGCATTGTGTTGGCTATAGCGTCCCATGTCTGGGCATGACTTCCGTCCTGCTTTTTAAGGCTACTTATTATCGTCTTTCTCTTTAGTTTTCTGCTTGTATACGATACGATGACTTCCGTCCTGCTTTTTAAGGCTACTTATTATCGTCGTTCTCTTTAGTTTTCTGCTTGTATACGATATGCAAGTCCCCAGTTGTTTATCATGCTTTGTTCTGATACAAAGTCATGCCAGCTTTCCCTTTTTACGGATCGTACAGTCTGTGTGTAAAGTCTTCTGTATTGTCGGTATCTTTCGTATAGTCTTGGGGAAGTCCTACGACAGACGTAGTAAGAAGAAACGTGCAACCGGAGCAGATTTATTGGGATTCGGAGGATGATTTACCCCTTATCGCAGTGAGAAGTCGGCCCAGGCAGACTAAGGAGATTGCGATAAGGAACGACTAGCAAGGAGTGAATTCATCTGTTGAGTTACAAGACGGACTGGAAACGATATCCACCCCTATATGCACGGTCGGGGAGGAAATAGAGGAAGCATCCAACTCTGAAAAATTACCTGAGGGAGTAAGTGCGTCAGAAGGGGTAAGTAGCGGGCTGGATGGGGAAGCCATGTCGACACAGATCGTCGAAGAAACTGCGCCACCGACACTAGACATCGACGACATACTACAGTCAGTGGAATCGCAAAGCCCTATCAGGAGTCTGTCTTCAAGTGAAGAATCCATCCCGAGAATTCCCTACAATCTTCGATCTAGAAGTCAATCTGTCAGAGAGGAACAGACTGACGATCAATTTGGTGGCATATGAAATCGGTACAATTTATGATCGCGTTGTGACAGCCAGTAAAGTTTCAAGAAAGTGAAAGCAGAAAAGTTTACTTGATTAAAAGTGCATAATTTTTCTCATATTTCCTGTCAAGTGGTGAAAGTGATTTTTTCTCATTTGTATTGTGTTACTGTGTAATTGTTCACCTTAAAAGTGAGATAAGGTAAGTGTGTTCAATGCATTGAAGTGATAGAACTGATTTATTCTTTGATGTCATTCAATTAGTTGATGTGACGAGAGAGATCATGTTTCGTCGTAATTTTGAGTTTTTTCCTTGTGCAACGCTATAGTTTATATATATTGAGTGGTTGCTTCAATTTATATTTTATGAAAGATAATAGCTGTTAAAAAACAAGAGTCCAAATCTTTATTTTATAATCAATTACCAACATATTATTTTCTATATTAAATTTGAATAAGTTATAATACATTTTATATTGCTATTAATATTTAGAATTCTTAATATTATTTAGTGATACTTATTTCTTTTCAGGCATGCATGCGGACATGCCCAAAAGAGGGAGATCAAATTTTCTAAGAGCAGGGCAAAAAGGACCCCGGAAAACAAATGCATAGACAGACCATTCAAAAATTCAGAACATTTTGTAACAGACGTTTAATGAGAAATATAGAACTAAGTTTAATAATATAATTAGTAACATAATTATTTGATATACTCAAGAGTTTTAATATGAATCACTAAATTTGTATTAAAAAAGATGAGAACAATTGATTAAGAAATTGACTAACAGGAAGTGCTCAAGTTCCTAAATATTGTCATTAAATGTAAGTGCTCAAAGCACAGAATACCTACATAAATTATTATTTACAAGATGTATAATAAATATTAATAAATAGAAGTTCCTTCATCCTAAGTATTCCTAATAACAATGAATCCTTAACCTTATTCCCAAAATGTACTTAAGTAGAATTAGTAATTTGCAGAGTAATAACCTAACAGTCACATAATAGCTATGAAAATGGAGAATACTAATTTTGTAAAGTATAAATACTGAGACATGTACCGGGATTTAATTTACCCATGATAACCCAGAGGAATAATTAGCATCCAAACAAGAAAATTCAAATAACATTACAAATCTTTTATTACTGTATGCAGGTTTACAGGAAAATGAATATTACGAATAAAATAGTGAACTTGTACCTGATTAATGTTTGCTAAATCATATTAACTGTTGCTGAAAAAGGGGCGTTGTCGGGTCGTTCCATCTCTAAAATTATATATGTAACTCAAAACGAACAAAACGATAGCATATACGAAACGAAAGAAAATGAATCCTGGCGAGCGAGAATAAACAAACTAAAATTAGAAAAACAGATTTAAAATGCACTAAACTACACGCCAGGAAAAGAATGGTGAAGCCAAAAACTAAAGAAGAAACATACCTGAACTTAGAGGCACACGGATCCTGGACAGAGGAAAGGCCTCAGGATAAAAGAACCGATGTTACTCGGAATGATCCCAGCTGCAGACTGAAGGTCCGAGCTCAGAGCACACAAGTAGGTAGAGAAACCGCAAAACAAAACATTAGAACGCGCCCCGAAACACGTACACTTGTAAGATAAGCAAAGATAGAAGAAAACAAAAGAGCAGAGATGGAATGATACGAACGTAAACAAAAGCGTAAGTACCTGAAAACCAAATGAATTAAAATAAAAAAAAACATATGTGCATAACAATACGGTACATAATCTCCCCGCCGACCAACAAAAAAAATCTTGAAGAGATTTTTTGAAAAGCACTGCATAAATATATAGTACATAAAGGGCTTGCTATTACTCATGGTCCATCACAAAACAGTAGTTGTCCAAAACTGAATAATTATAGTCACTGGCTAAACACAATGTCCAATATCGTGTAGTATGATAATTTGTAGTATAAACTGGTTATAAAATTTGAATAATTGGAGCGTGACAAACATGCATAAAACAGTAGCTGTATAGTTCTGGAGATGTTGAAGCACGGTGAGTACCGCATGACAGGTGCATGCATTCCATAGTTGTTTTGACAACAGCAGAACTGGGTCATGTTGTGATAGTTGCTTTATCTTGCACAGGAGACCTTGACAGCGGCGCCCGGGCGTCCCCGGACACAGGAGCCAGGAAGCCAGTAGAACCCAGTAGAAGCCTGTCGGAGAGGATGGCCAAAACAGAGTAGCAAGCAAGAAGCCACATAGTCAGTGCAAATACATATTCTGAAGAATGGCCATGGGGGAGCAAAGCACCACAGCACAACATACTGAAATTACAAAAAGAATATTAATATTCAGGTACTCACAACATAACATTTCAAAAACTGCTTTAAGAGCTTTTAATATTCAATTTTGTTTTGCCCCCTTACTTAACAAAGACGGTCCAGAAGGGACCTTATTTTGATTTATAAACTCAACGGAGTTTGAAATTTTTTTTGCAAAAATATACAGTATTTATTATACTGATACCCTGAAGAGAGGTGATCTTGTGGACAGGGCTCATTTCGTTATTTCTGGCAAAAATCTTTCCGTCCCGACACCCCACGAACTGGTATTCTTTCAACTTAGCTGCATCTCTTGCTTTCTTCAGCAGATCATGCGTAAACATAATTCATTGTTCGCCCTTTGTATTTCTTCCATTTCTCAGTTTGTCATCATATCTTCGTACGGAAATCCCAGGACCAGTGGCATCACTTCTAGCTTCAAACCTGAAACACTGCAGCCATTCATCCTGACTTCTTCTTTTGTAGAATCGGATGCCAATAGTCGACATTTTCCAGGAGTATTCGGTAGGCGATGTGCAACACTGATTTCATTAAGGGCCGATTGTATAAACAGTTTGATCTTGGATCAGAGACTAAATTGATCTCAGTTCACGCTGAACTCGGAAATTTTTGTTGTATAAACGCTAATCTGAGATCAATTAGCACTGAACTAGGATCAATTTTGACTGGAGAAATTTCTCCGATCAAACTAGCTGATCTCAGTTCAAGGGGCTGTTTTCGTATTTGAGACATAAGATTAGTTCATTATAAACATAATATTAGGCCTACCTGTGTGGTTACGATAAATATAAAGAAAATACACAATAGACAACTTCATACATTTCTAGTTATATGCAGTTGTGCGTACATTTCTAGCTATAAACTAGTTGTGCGTATATAGGCTATATTTTAGGCCCCTTATAATGTAGTGTATCATAACTCTACAGCATAACCTGCACGTTATTATTATTATGTTGCACTAATTACTATAATACGAAAATAACCCTTGCACCACAATTGCAACTAATACGAAAGGTAGGGTAAAGGAGAAAAGAGATTGAATTGTAGAAAGGGGAAAAAATAAAAATTTTCAACTCTGCTAACCGAGAGACATAGGAGACTATGGTGGAACTACTAGGAAATCTCGAGTGGGAGGATCCTGTTTTTGGATTTTCCCCAAATGCTTTCTTCGTTATCTTTCTTTATGTGACCTATTAACTCTTTCAGAACTGATATTTTACATTGTAACAAGGCAGTCATGAGGTAAAAACTTCAGTGGGC
The DNA here is from genome assembly GCA_964059195.1 of Ectobius pallidus. Taxonomy (NCBI): domain Eukaryota; kingdom Metazoa; phylum Arthropoda; class Insecta; order Blattodea; family Ectobiidae; genus Ectobius; species Ectobius pallidus. The sequence continues at coordinate 45,176,041 of CAXKWD010000008.1, forward strand.
TATTAAGTTTAAGCTCTATCCACAATGCGCAGTCTGCAGTTGTTAGTCGGTAGACGGTAGGTTGTAGTCGAAGTATAACGTGTGGTGATCAATGGACGCCATTCACAATGTGCAGTTGCAGACGACAGCTGACAATCGTCAGTTGGTAGACAGTAGTCGGCAGATGAGAAATTCATCTCTGACTACGAACTGAACGTCTGCAAGTAACATATTACGCGAATGAAAATTATTTACTAGTGCGAATACACAGATTAGCATACTACGAGAAAGCAAGATGTGTTTATAACATATATTATCCAAGTATAAAGAGATTCCTCCACCTTTTTTATTCTGTAAAATGTTTCCCTAACCTCAATGTCGACAGCATATTGTAGACGACTCGAGTGCTGCTCCCAAGCGGCCGATTGCAAAAGCAAACTTCCGACTACTGACTAACAACTGACGACTGCGCATTGTGGATAGAGCTTTAGTCGAAGATGAATTTCTCGACTGCTGACAGCAACTGTATTTTGTGAATGGCGTACATTACTCACCACTCGTTTTACTTTGACTACCGACTACAGACTGCCACCTGCACATTGTGGATAGAGCTTTAAAATCGATAGAGAAAAGTTCAGTGGAATAGGCTACCTGGTTTCCATGAATGACAATCATAACAGATGAACAAAAATTCCTTAAGTTTTACATCTCCGCTCTTAGCCTATACAATTTATGAGACGAAGCATTTATATGTCCTTAGCCGTGAAAATGTTAAGCCGATTTATAACCTCAGGAATGAAATTACAAGAACATTTTTCATCGCATTTTCCTCTTGCACGGATATTATCGCATCCGTCTTTTTGGATTCTATAATATCTTTATATTTTACCAAGACAATTTCAATTAGGAACGATCCTTTTTCTGCTAAATTTCGATCATATTTCCCCTTCCTTTCGCATAACACAGTCTGAATACGGAGAAAAACATAATAACAATGCTCTCGCCTCGCGATACTCATCTGTTTTTGCGATGTTGCCAAGTGCTCATGTATGAATTAGGATCAAAATTGAACTTCAATTTGTTGATCTTAGATCAGTGTTATACAATACGACTCGAGCCTGAACTCAGATCATTTTCTGAACTTAGATCATAATTGATCTCCAGTCAGTGATGTTTATACAATCGGCCCTAAGTAATTCAGTATCTCCAATGAGTAATAATAATAATAAATTAGCCTAGACAACCCAAAGGGCAATGGTCTCCTTTGGATCGCAGGGCGACCTCATATACTTCTCGTTAGGTGAGTTAATCCTAGCGAGTGTTAATTCTAGCGATAGTTCTTGGACATGGTTGGATTGCTGCTGTATTTCCACTAGGCACTTGAGGTGGAGGTTTCTCCCATTTTCTTCCACTCTTTTTCTATTCCTCGCTACTCGAGACCATAGTCTTCCTGATGTTTTTATGAAGTCATCATAACATCTGGTTTTTTGCCTCCCCACACTTCTCCAGCCTGTTCTGGGGTCTCATGTTGTACCTTTTTGTGCCCATTTTCGTTGATTCATTCACATCACATGGCCTACCCACCTCCATTTCAACTGTTCCGCTGTATTTGCCAAATCCCTCAAACCTGTTCTTATCCTGATTTCCCTGTTGTGGATTTTGTCCTTTAATGAGATGTGGAGGATAAATCGCTCCATTTTGCGCTGGCATACCTGCAATGCTTGCCGTTGTTTTGCAGTAAGCGCGCATATTTGGCCCCCTTAGAGCAGTACTGGAACCACACATTTCTCTAGGACCGCAGACTACGTTGCTGTCTTCAGTCTCTTGTCAGCCAGTGTGAACTTCAATTACAAATATTTCTTCCATTCCAAGCCGATCCGTTTTTTGATTTCTTTTTCCATGCAGTTACGAAACGAGATCATTTGTCCTATGTATATGTACTCTTGAGTGTACTGCTGCAATCTTATTTATATCCTCGCAGGTGGATTGTCCATCAGTTTCAGGAAAACCATGACCTGAACGCATCTACATTACCAGCTGATGCTCCGCTTTCTTCCTTCGATTCATCTGTCTTCTTTTTTCCAATGTCAACAGAACCTTGCAGGATGACCAAGTTTTCCACAGACTGTTCAATTTTTCTTTGCTTTTCCTTTGACCTTAGTAGTAATAGGGACGGCATACCAGGTCGAACCTGGCGTCGCGATGCCTCAACTTCATCTTAAACTAGTTGCAGTTAGGCCATCCTGACCATCTGGGCTTTCATATGAAACCATCCCCACCCCTCTATCAACCCGTATCCAAAGTTATGCCTAAAATAAGATTTTGTCGATAAACAGGGACCAGCAATACTAATCTAGAATTTTTTTTTAAATTTAGGTCTTCTTGAAACAACCCCCAACCCTCTATCATCCCTTATACAAAGTTATGCCCAAAATAAGTTACGGTTGTTAGAACAGAGACATGCAATACACAAAATATTAAAAAGCATTTAGATCTTCTTGAAAGAACCCCAACCCTCTATCCAAAGTTGTGAATAAAATAAGAATAGGCCGGTAAAACAGAGACCTGCAATGCCAATCATAAAACAACCGGAGGTGTGTTAGGTGACGAAATCAGGACGGTCAGCCATCAAAAGAGAAATGAGCATCATAAAAATTAATTATTATAATGTTTTGAGATGTGATATGGACATTTATCATTAAAATAGATTATAACCCACATAAGATTATCGATATTAGGCGGGGCCTATCCCTAGTTTTGCCTACGTCATAATAATAAGTAAATAAACTCAATCCCAAAAGTAAATTATTATAATGTTTTGAGATATGATATGGACATTAATCTAAAAAAATAAAGTGTAGGCCTATATATTAAGGAGGAGGCTCAATCCGAGAGCTGCCCGGGCCAATCACAATGAAATAAAATCAATCCCAAAAATAAATTACTACTATTTATTATTAAAAATAAAGTGTATGCCTATCTATTAGGGGGAGTCCCATCCCCAGATCCGCCGAGGCCCCAGCTATATCAATTCCGAATATGAAAATTAAGCTGTGATGTGAACACGTAATCATTAAATATATGTTGTAATCCTTTGAGGCCTATCAATATTAATTTTGAATCTGAAATGAAATTATTTTATGAGCTGTGATATGATTTGTGCATCCGTGAATGCTTGACGTCAAAGCTCTTTGCTTGATAAACATTTCATAATGAGCAAAACTAATTTATTACAGGAAAATCTTATTTGCTAACATATAGTCCCCTGTCAAATGTACATCCGTGTGCTCCTTGATGATGCAAGTGTGGGAGTAGTCTCAATCTCTTCGTTTGACCTTGGAGAAACATAATTTCGATGGTGCCACTCTTGAAAATGGTGCGTTTGAATGGTGGGGGCAAAAAACAAAATGGCCGCCATCGCAAACACGTTTTCCTATTTATATCAGTAATCGTTGGGATTACAAAAAAACGTTTGAAACACACAATGTAGCTACATAGATTCTGCACAGAAAAGATTATTACAACTTTTATGTAGGATCAACCGTTTTCTCTTAAAAAGTACTTTTATATTTTTCAAAATTAAAAATGATTATGTCTCAGTATGAGGGTTTTGCAAGCGCATATTTACATGCCTGACATTATTTACACGGCCACTGGATACTTCTAACAATAATTAATATGTTAAACACTAATAAATTAAAAAATAACCCCTTTCCCTTATGTTGTGCCATAGGAAACTGAAAGATAAAAAGTGCCACTGTAGTTTTAACCTTTAACGAAAATACTTTGGAAGAAATACATTGCTTGCAGATTTATAGGCCTATAGACAGAGTGGATACACTCCTATAATTACATTTTTAATTATAATCATCGTCACTTTCAATACAAATCTCACTTAGACCTAAATCTTCATCATCGTCCAGCTCGCACTCTCCCATGTTGTCACAACGGTTGGGATTACCTTCTCAAGTGCACATTTCAGTACACCGGAGTCCATTTGACTGACATGTAGCCTACATGGAGGAGAGCAACGCCTTTTGGAGCCTGAGCAGCGACAAAGTTCCAAGATAAGCTTTGGTGCACAAGGGTTGGTACAAGCAACAGACTCGTATGCACTCCCTACTTTTTTCCATCCAAAATTTGAGGGCGGTGGGTTATTGGGATGCTTATTTAGGTCCTGATTCCATTCAAAACATGCCTTATCCAGTGCAGATCTTGTTGGAGGAACATCTTGGCATTTTTTTCTGTGTAAACAACAACCATCGCACAGGACCTAATATGTCGGTCAGTGTAGTTTTGAGGATATAAAGCTGCAAATGAACGCTTCCAGGATAGTCCTGACATCTTCAGTGCTTGAAAGTGTAGTCCTCAATTTAGCCAAGGCTTCTAGCAGCGTATCACTTGCGGAATTAAAAGCTTTCCACAACTTTATTTTCCCTCTGCCAGCAAATGATCCTGTTACATCAGCTCCTGAAAGTGCGTGTAATCCAGGGAGTGCAGAGGCTTTCAGAGGTTCAAGTGCTCTGTAAATTGAACCAGCTGAACAAACCTTAGACGAGGAAAAATGCAAAATTTTTCGAAAGCTGATTAGATCATTTCAGTGCTAAAATCAGGACATCCATATCAGGGGAGAACACATGAGTAGTTTTAATTCCTTTCTGTGCTAAATAAGCTGCATGTAATATGATCTTTGTGTCGGCCTCCTCCTGCGTACTTGCAAGACTGGATATATCATCACCATGTGATGAAGCTGCTTTGTCCCTCCAACAGAGTACAAACCTTTTGTTTTTGGTCACGCTAAATAGCAGAATCTCATCGGAAAGGAACTCTGTTAGCTAATTTGTGCATTGGTATACTTCCAATTTTCGTTTCTGGTCCGATTTTGCACTGCATTGGATCTGAGCCCTTTTGCCGAATCTCTCACGTCGCTTTCTTCAATGAGTTTTCTTTGTAAGAGTAAAAAACTACATTAACCTCACTGTAATTGCTGAATTCAGTAATTACAGTGAGGTTCATGTAGTTTTTGTACTCAGTTTTTACTCAGTTGGAGGGACAAAGCAGCTTCATCACATGGCGATGATATATCCAGTCTTGGAAGTACGCAGGAGGAGGCCAACACAAAGTTCATATTAGATGCATCTCATTTAGCACAGAAAGGAATTAAAACTACTCATGTGTTCTCCCCCGATATGGATGTCCTGATGTTAGCACTAAGATGATATCCTCAGCTTTCGAAAGATTTTGCATTTTTCCTCGGCTAAGGTTCATTTAGCTAGGTTCAATTTACAGAGCAGTTGGACCTCTGAAAGCCTCTGCACTCCCTGGATTACACGCAATTTTAGGAACTGATGTAACAGGATCATTTGCTGGCAAAGGCAAATTAAAGTGGAGGAAAGCTTTTAATCCCGCAAGTGATACGCCTCTAGAAGCCTTGGTTAAATTGGGGACTACACTTTCACTCACTGAAGATGTCAGGACTATCTTGGAAGCGTTCATTTGCAGCTTTATATCCTCAAAACTACACTGACCGACATACAGATGTTTGACTGTTTACACAGAAAAAATGCCAAGATGTTCCTCCAACAAGATCTGCACTGGATCAGGCATGGCTAACGGCTCACCTTCAACGTTTTGAATGGAATCAAGACCTAAATAAGCATCCCAATAACCCACCGCCCTCAAATTTTGGATGGAAAAAAGTAGGGAGTGCATACGAGTCTGTTGCTTGTACCAACCCTTGTGCACCAGAGCTTATCTTGGAACTTTGTCGCTGCTCATGCTCCAAAAGGCGTTGCTCTCCTCCATGTTGGCTACATGTCAGTCAAATGGACTCCGGTGTACTGAAATGTGCACTTGAGAAGGTAATCCCTACCGTTGTGACAATATGGGGTAGTGCGAGCTGGATGATGATGAAGATATAGGTCTAAGTGTGATTTGTATTGAAAGTGACGATGATTATAATTAAAAATGTAATTGTAGGAGTGTATCCACTCTGTCTATAGGCCTATAAATCTGCAAACATTGTATTTCTTCCACAGTATTTTCGTTAAAGTTTAAAACTATAGTAGTACTTTTTATCTTTCAGTTTCCTACGGCACAACATAAGGGAAAGGGGTTATTTTTTAATTTATTAGTGTTTAACATATTAATTATTGTTAGAAGTATCCAGTGGCCGTGTAAATAATGTCAGGCATGTAAATATGCGCTTGCAAAACCCTCATACTGAGACATAACCATTTTTAATTTTGAAAAATATAAAAGTACTTTTTATGAGAAAGCGCTTGATCCTACATAAAAGTTGTAATAATCTTTTCTGTGCAGAATCTATGTAGCTACATTTCATGTTTCAAACGTTTTTTTGTAATCCCAACGGTTACTGATATAAATAGGAAAACGTTTTTGCGATGGCGGCCATTTTGTTTTTTGCCCCCACCATTCAAACGCACCATTTTCAAGAGTGGCACCATCGAAATTATGTTTCTCCAAGGTCAAACGAAGAGATTGAGACTACTCCCACACTTGCATCATCAAGGAGCACACGGGAGCCTTTTTTTTTTGTACATTTGACAGGGGACTAATATGCAAGTCATCATTTCAGAAGAAAACCTTGACGTTATGCAATATGCACGTGTGTTACCATCTTTAAATACGAAGCAGAATTACTTAGCAGTTTTCAATCTTGTTTAGAACTGTGTGTGATAATCATCGTTCAACATCATTGACAAAATGTAAGTATTAGTGTTTTTATTACTTAATTTGAGTGTTTTATTATTAACCTAATGGCCTACTGAAGAACAATTTCCTAGGAGATGTCTAAAAAAATGTAACACTCTTTCTCTTTTAAAAAAAGTTTAATTTTTCAACTAGTTGTATATTATTACGGCAACCACAAAGGAGCACCGGGGGTTTGCAATTATATGATTTAGATATTTTAAATTATCTTCCCGAATGAAGTCCATCCGCTTTCTTTCACGTTAGTAATTTCAGAATTCTGTTATGGAAAGATTTGACTTAACCCACAAAACTAAAAAGCTAACAAAGATAGAATTTTACATACCCTAAAATCTAGTCACAAATAAAAGTACTCCCAATTACGGTAGTGTGCATTCAGTAGGACAAGGGAAGACCTCCATCCTTCCGTCAAAAATTTGATTAAAAATTCAATTTTCTTTTACCATTCTGTTTAAGCCTTTATAATCACTCACCTCTCATACCGTAATTCGAGGGTAAATTTAACGTACCCCATCCACCCCTAAGGCCAAGTATAGCAAAATAAGAGACCTACATGACCAATTACACTAGTCTACAGTGATTTTGCTACTGAAACAAAACAAGTGAACCAACCCTAATTTGAATGTGCTGGTTACAGATCTGAAGTCATTTTTGCTCTACCACGTCACAATTTTTAAATAATTACGATTTACAGTTTTACTCTTAAGTAAATTGTGATAATGTCATTGCATATTCAAATTAATATAATTGTCTTGACCTCCTTGATTTCATTGGTCAGTTGTTTTAACATTTCAGCTGTTTCTCACCAGGTGTATTCATTTTCCTGCCAAAACTTGCTGATTTCCATTAAAGTGGCTTTATTTGTGAAGGAATACAGAAAGCTGAAGTAAAATAAAATATAGTTGATTTAAGTTCATGTAATATTGTTATGTAAGTAAATACATAAGTAAATAAATTGTATGGCTTTTCTATGCACTTAAATACCAAGATTCAATATATATTTACATTTGCTTCACATAACCTATATGAGCTTAACCCATGCACGTTAATGTTTACTTTTATTGACGATAGTGTCCATTTCATTTCAGAAGTTCAGAAATTAATATGATGAATAGAATAAGCTGTGTTAACCATCCCACAGACTAGGTTTCTAGGAAATTATCAAGCTGATAATTATGCTGAGCTAGTACATAAAATGCTTAGAGCTTATCAAAATCTAGGTTGCCGTATGTCATTAAAGTTACATTTCCTGCATTCTCACCTAGACTTTTCCCCACCAAATCTCGGGGCTGTAAGTGATGAACATGGTGAGAGGTTCCACCAAGAAATATCAACCATCGAATCCAGGTACCAGGGTCAATATGGACGGAGCTTATTGGGTGATTACTGCTGGTTCCTACAGCGATCATCCACAAGCCAATATAAAAGGAAAAGTCAAGGTCTCAAGCCCATTTAAATGGGGTTTTTGGTGCTCACTTCACGTTGTATGTCTGCATTTACGTATTAAAGTATTTAAAATAACTTAACTTAATAAATATAAATTTATTTCACTTGCTTAATGGGACAGGATATTTATATGAAATGTCATATTAGACTTAATAGTTACATTATCATAACTCAAAAACCTGACGTGCTAGGAGAAATCTGACTTCAGATCTGGAATCAGTACATCAATTACTATATAAAGCTCATAAAGTTTCCTCAGTAGCAGACAAAAAATATTTTTTTGTAGACTAGTGATTATTAATAAAAAATTCGAAAATATTACGCAAAGAGTTAGGCCCTTCTGAAGTAATATTCACCCCCTAGAGGGGTAGTTAGTATTCCACCCCATTTAAAAATTATGTTCAAGATTTAAAAAGTCATATGATGTTATAAAAAATGTAGGACATATTCTAAAACCTATTTTTACCCCAAAGGGGATAATTTTATGAAGGGGTAGTTTTTCATGGTCAACCAATTTTTTGCAGATATGGACAGTTTAAGCCATTCTAAATCTTCTAGAGAGTAGTTTTCACCCTCATATGGAAAACTTGATTAACTGTAAATCGTTTAGAGGGTAGATTTTACCCCCACTTTCTCGACATATATACATCGTAGGGAGTAATATCAACTATTTGACATGATATACACCCCCAAATGAATTATTTTTACATAGGGGTAGTTTTTCAAGGAAACATAGGATTTTGCAGATATGGACAACTTGAACCACTGTAAATCGTTTAGAAGGTAGTTTCCACCCCCACTTCCAGTTTAACTCTTTAAAATTTTTTCAACATATATACACTGTAGGGAGTGATATAATCTATTTGACATGATTTCCACCCCAAATGAATTATTTTTACATAGGGGTGGTTTTTCAAGGTCATCCAGGTTTTTGCTGATATGGGCAGTTTAAGTCATTATAAATCTTTCGGAGAGTAGTTTTTCACCTCCACTTGCAATCTAAGGCATTACATTTTTTTCGACATATTTACATCGTACTGAATGGTATCAGCTATCTGACATGATTTACACCCCAAATAATTTAATTTTATGAAGGGGTCGTCTTTAAGCTCTCACAGGTTTTTGCAGAAATAGACAGATTAAACCATTATAAATTGTCTGGAAGATTTCAACCCTTAGTATCATTTCTTGACAAAGGATTCCTTACAATTAAGGTATTTGAACAAAACCAACACTCGAAATGGATTACTTTCAACTCTAAACTAGTTTTAATGAAACTGAAAAATTGAAAAATAAGATTGAAAAAATCGTGATTTCCGCGAGGTCTTCCCTCACCCTATAAATGGCGTGTTGCCCTGAACGTCTATCAGTCTAGCTTGTACTCTTAACCAACTGAACCTACAGTTTAGCTGACGCTGTGTTCCAGACTTGCTGCTGCTGTGCTTCTGTCCAAGTAAGTGTGCAATGTCGATATATCCTCTTTCAAAATTTTAAGTAGTGTATCGAGGGAATATAGACTTTTAACGGATCGGGGCTTCACCTCGTTGTGAAGTTAGGCAAGGAACCGGAAGAGAGCTCTTTCCTTCAACATTTTCAAAATTATTTAACTGAAATCATTAATCAATCGTTGAGGGAGGCTAGCGACTCTGATAAGATTGGTGTAACGATCTTTAACGAGATAAACTCATTAGACAAACCGATTGGCATAAGTTTCAGACGGAAGGACCAACTCACTTCTGAAGTGATTGGTACTGCCCTAGAGCAAGTATGCCAATCAAACGCAAATTTTAAAGCCACAGACACGCTAAGGATAAAAATTGATTGGGTTAAATTACCAGATGGTCACGGCAGGACCAAATGCACTTAAAACGATGGGTAGAGATCTAGACGTGTTATCTCATTCGAAGAGATGCATCGTCGAAATCAAATCCGCAATAAATTGTTTTGCGTTTGACTTACCTGTTGCAATCGCAAAGGTTACAGGTGACCCCGATTTTAAAAGTTATAGAGATTTTTATAAAATTAAAACAAAAGTCGACAAATTGTTGGAAGAAACAAAAATAGACCTGTGAAGAGGCGGTGGCTTGCCAGAATTGGAAGCTTTTCAAAATTATTATTACGACAAATACAGAATTGTAGTTTATTCGGGCCTAAATTCGGAAAACGTCATCTATGACGGAAACAATGGCGAAAAACCCCGCTTAAACTTGCTGAACGATGCAGACAATAAACACTACAATAACATAGTTTCTTTAACCAGAGCAATGGCTAAAAAAATTATCTGCCCCGGCTGTAGAAAAGGATTTAAACGTGGTGCATTGCACAGCTGCTAAATAGTCTGTTTTTATTGTCGAGGCATTCCTCTTTGTTTGGCAAACGTAAATAGAGTTTATTGCGAAATTTGCAATAGAAATTTCCACCCACAGAAATGTGAACAAGACACATGGTAAATCTGTTTGTGATGCGTTGAAACACTATAACGTGTGTAACCAGATAATCATGCAGAAACACGAATGTTTCAAATGTTTTGTGCCAATTGCAAGGAGAATGAGGAGCCGGGACACTTTTGTTATATGCCCCACTTAAAGGACAGAATCCCTTCTAGCGAAAAAATTCTCTATGTGTTTTATGACCTTGAAAGCACACGGGATACTGAAATCGCAGAGGCCACCTATCTACACGTACCAAATTTACTAAGTGTGGAGCAGTAGTGTTCCGTTTGCAAAACGTCCAACTAGGGAGCATCACTGCTCAAAATGTGGTCCTCGTAAGCATTCGTTTTGGAACGACACCATACATAGTTTTATGGAATACCTTAGACAGGATAGGTCTCAGTTGAGAAAATCGTGGCCATCGCACACAATGCCAGATCCTACAACCAACAGTTTAATCTAGACTATGCCGTCCAGAGAAACAGGTCGCCGGATCTGATATTGCACGGATTCAAGATCCTGTCCCTAAAATTCAAACATTTAGATTTTTGAACAGTTTGAACTTTATTGCCTTTCCTTTACGTCTTTTGTCCAAGACTTTTGGCATCACCAACGTCTCCAAGGGATTTTGTCCCCATTTCTTTAACACGCTGGACAAATTGGACTACGCAGGTCCCTACCCTGACGAATCGTATTGTGGAGCAGATACAATGTCCGAGGGTGGTAGGAAGGTCTTTAAGGAATGGTACGACTCTTTCAAGCACGATACGTTTAAAACAAGAAAGAGTTCGAAAAGTTTGCCAAGCGGACGTTTCCGTCCTCCGCGGGGCATGCGTTTTGTTTAAAAATTTATTTAGGGATATTGCCAGCATAGAAATTTTCCTGGAATCCATCACGATCGCTTTGGCTTGTAACAAAGTGTACAGAAAGAAATTTCTAGAGCCAAACACAATAGGACTTATTCCCAAGGGTGGCTAGAGGATGGCCGACAATTGCTCGAAAAAAGCTCCCATGTGGCTTATTTACGAGAAAATGAAGATGTTTCCATCCAACATGCTGGTAACGGTAGAGAGGTTCGACCCCGAACTACTTAAGTACAAAGTGGAAGGCTATTGTAGCGAGACGCAAGAAGTTTTCTAATTTCTCGGCTGCTACTATCACGGCTGTATCCCCATACCCAACAGAGACGTTTCCATATACGGAATCAAGGAAGGGCTAGCCGAGAGGTACGAGGCTACGTTGGCTAGGATCGAGACCATCGTCTCTCACGGCTACACCGTCTACGTCATGTGGGAATGCGATTTCGATGACATTTAAAAAACATTCACAGCCCTGCAAAACGATCCCATAGTACGCAACGCTCTCCTGGTCCTTAGGGACTGCCTCTACGGGGGTCTTACGGAGGCAATGAGGCTGTTCCACAAGGGACAGGAGGGACAAGAGATCCGCAATGTGGTCGTCATGAGTCTATACCCGTGGGTCTGCAAGTACTATAAATTTCCAATCGGCCATCCAACTATTCATGTAGGAGAGGACTGTTCATATACCGAGGAGATGTTGCAAAGGAGGGAGTGATCAAGTGTACGATGCTTCCACCTCAAAATCTGTACCATCCGGTGCTTCCGTATCGTTGCAATCAAAAGTTAATGTTTTGTCTGTGCCGCACCTGTGCCGAGTCGGAGGAACAGGAAAGCTGCGGCCACACGGAGGAAACCGACAGGGTCCTCACCGGCACATGGGCTGTCGATTGTGGTGGCCCAAAAAACTGTGGCTACAAAGTCGAGATTCCGAGCACAAATACGACGAAAACTGTCTGTAAAGTGCGCGGAATCACTATAAATTACTCCTCATCGAAATTGGTTAATCTAGATACCATCAAACATATGGTGCTTGATAGACAGTCAGAACCCTTTAATATGAGGACGGAGTAGATTAAGAGAAAGGCCGGGCCCAGCATAGTGTCGGAGCCGGAGTAGAAAATGTACAGAATTTTTTTCGGTAAGCGACGTAGGTTAGAAGATAACGATTTCTTCCCTTTCGGGTATAAAGAGAGGGGGAGGGAAGCGACACCCCATTAGTGATGGACCAACCGGTGTGGAGGTCGGATATAAAATTATTTTGTAAAGGCATCTGATGAAACATACCGACGATGAACTAGCATTGCTTAGCCCCGAGTTTCTAGCAGAACGTGCGGCTGAAAGTATTTACGGGGTCTACGACAGGCTTCCCGAACATGTCAAAAAGCTAGAGAGTGCTTAAGGTGCGAGGAACATTACGTCAACTGCTGTTTTGACGGATCGGTTCCCATGAGATTGAACTGTTATGCTTGTAAAATTTGAAAATCATTTCACCTTAATTTTATCTAGACCGTCTTCTTGTGGCAAGACGACTTCTTGCAAAAAGTTGATTAATCACTTGAAAGAACTATGTTCTGTGGAAAATTTTAATCAAGTGTTGTGGTGTTATTCAGAGATAAATTCTGTGCCCGGCTAAGATAAATTTAACAGAGTGTCACGTTGCACGAAAGTTTTCCTGTATTTGACGAGGATAAACTATCACCGGTGCCATCGCTAATTATACTAGTTGACCTTCTAGACAAAGCTTAAACAAAACACGTTATCTCGCTCTTTACACGTGGATCGCATCTCAGGAACGTAAGCATTATATTAAGAACTCAAATCCTGTTTCACCTATCTGCTCATAGCAGAGATATTTCCATAAACGCAAAATATTTGGTTATTTTTAAAAATCTGAGGGATAAAAATCAAGTTGCATATCTGGCGAGACAAGTCTATCCCGAAGACTAGAAAGCGTTTTACGAGGCCTACAGGGATGCTACACGGGAGCCTTATTTGCTCGTAGACTTTTGTCAAAACACAAACGATCTGCTTAGATTTAGAACCAAGATATTTCCTAACGATCTCGCTCAAGTGTACACGCCTGTGCAGCATGAAAGGGATCAAATCAAACTTTCATATATTACACGTACTGAGAAAAGCAGGCCCGAGGCTTAGGAAAGTCATATTGCAATCTTCAGACAAACAACTCGTATTAGCTATTATAGGGTGTGCTTTGAATGTTTTGAAAGGACGCTGTAATGTAACAGACTGTTCTAAACGTAAATTGAAAAAGCATAAGAAGTTGTTAAGGAAGTTTATGGATAAAAAGGTTTCGCTGTCTGCGAAAGGAAAACTGGTGGTTCAGAAAGGAGGATTCCTATTGCCTCTCCTATCTGCTGTGTTGAGAGGATCGACTAGTTTAATTTGGTCGTAATGTTACTAAAATGCTATTGGTGTCTTCCGAGTACTTGGAAGGCTTGACACGATGTAAAAGAAAGTGTGTTATAAAGAGGAAAACGGAAGATCCCTACAAAGAGTGGGTTAAAATACGAGAAAAGCAGGATCCTATTCTTAAAAGGGCCGAACTTGCGAGAGAGGACCGTTCGAGACCAGTTGAATCTAAGCATCACAATCATCGTCACATACATCGTAAAAAGAAAAAGAAATATGTTCGCAAGACCTTGATCTTTCCACCAGATTATTCAACACGGAGGCATCGAGCACCGCCCTTCCTCTCAGGTCCCGAAGAAGTGTAAAAAAAGAGAGATGTAGCTCACCAGAGAGGACCCCACGTCCCGATACTAAAAACGATAGCAGTAGTAGTAGCAGCGAGGAAGAAGAAGTACAATTACGTACTCCTAGGGAAGAAATCGAACATATAGAGACACGTTCGAATAGCGTTTTGGGAGATGTAGCAGGAAGGTATCTAGCCAACTATTTACACTCTCCTTGTGCTACAGATACTATTTTTGGTATCTACAAGGATAGAAAGACCAACTCTTTTAAGATTGGTAATTCGAAAATCGATAACGATAAGCTCTATTTGCACGATAGGTGGTATAAACCTATCGTCGGTCTATACTAATTTTTAACTAGAAAAAACGTGGATAAAAATCTAGTGAAGAAAAAAGATTTAGAGACGTACAAGGAAATCCTAAAACTCACCAGCGGACGTTTTCAAAATAACGAGTCTGTAAGCTCGTAGAGCTTAGAGCCCATTTATTATACTTTTATAGCAAATACTAGTAATAAAGTATTAATACAAGTCACTAGATGGCACTGATGCCAGTTACTAGCAAACAGAATTCTTGGCACACTTGTATCTCTTTATTTACATTTAGATAAAGAAAATATCTATTATGAGCTATAATGATATTAGCTAAGGAATAGTTTGCACATTTATTCCAGTTATTATTAACTGTTATCATTGAATTCAGTAATTAATGTTAACTAGCAACAGAATGCTGTTTTACCGGCATCGATCTAATATCGATTGCCAGCCTGATAATCGATAATACTCTTACTTGTCCCTATGGACAGAACGGCGTAGAGCACTTCAAGCGGACTATCGATTTCTATACTTGCGCCTACAAACAGTATACTAAAAAGTTAGATTAATTCTCATGAGAAATTCATTTATTTCTCTACAAGGGCATATTGTTTAATAAAATAAATACTCTCATATATCTTTTTGTGTGTTACAGAAAGAGTACTGCATGTTACTTTGTTTAATAAAAGCCTGCTTTAAGATGGAAGCGTCTAGAAAGCTCGAGATCAGCCATCCATCGAATTTATGAATGACTCTTTTGTAAGATTATTATGTGAACGCATTTCGTAGCCGTTAGACTTTATTCACTCTCTCACCGATCGTCGCTTCGTAAGGGCACAGCCCACAATTTAGCAACAGACCACAAGTCTGAATATATCATTGTACAGTTTCTACATGGAACCAGCATCAGCAGCCACTACTTAATCTACCAGGAGGTGGATTAGAGAACATCTCTAGAACTTCGTGGAGCGTAGCTCGTAGCCATGGAAGGACTCGCTACTGGCCACCGTTCAGGATGATCTACAGCACCATAGGTCTTCAGCATCGATAACTGTACATCCTCCCTTTTGCTACAGTCCGGATAAATGCAGTCACATTCTCATCAGATGTAGTCGCAATACAAGTTAAGTAAAATAAAGCAAATTTCATTAATACACAAAGCCAAGTAAGGCTTAGCATCTTTATGTCACTAAAGTAAATACTGCTTATATAATTGTAGGGAGTTTTGGCATCCTTGCAGCTCCTCTTTTCCTCTACGTGCAAGCTAAATATGCTGCCGTCGTAGTTTTGAATAAATTATAGCAATCTCACAAAGACCAAGGAATGGTCTAGCAAATTAGTATTTTTCATATAGTAATTCAGCATTTATCAAGATAAGAAGTTTTGGCAAGCAATTGCTGTTTCACTTTTCCTACTTGCAGATAGAGTATACTGCAGTAGAATTTTGAGCCAATACAGCTCAATTATTCCAGAAGTTTGTAATTTTGAGATTAAAATAAAGAACTTATATTATTGTTGTAGATCACAAACATGTTGTATTCTCATAGCAAATGAACTTTAAGTCATTCCTGAAGTATACCTAGTGAAAATAGCAAGCACTATTCAATATTGGTATATACCAAATACTACTCCAAGAAAGAAGAGAAGCAGTAGTCTTCAAGAAAAGAAGAATAAAGTAACAATTCTCTCTCCATTATTCCTGCTTCCTTCAATATTCCTACACTTCTAAACTTATATATTTTCTGGGTTCTCCCAGTGGTCCTCCGAAAATCCTATTGCAAATTCTGTTAGGCACACTAGCCTATAGAGTCGTTTGATAAAATTAAGTCTAGCAAGGGTAAAAAGTATAAAGAGATCATAGCTCCTTTTTTTCCCTCTAAAGCTAACGAAGAACCTGCCGGTTGGATGACTTACAGTCAAAAAAGATAGAAAAAATGAAGAAATTATTTTACGATTCAGGAAAACTTACGGCTTTTTCAACTCTGCCCAAATTGAAACAAGCATCCACCAAATCTTCTAAAAGCATCAAAAATTGGCTTTTGCAACAAGATGCCTACACTTTGCATAAACCTGTACGAAAAGTTTTGTTAGGAATCCCTACACGGTGAACAACATTTTCGACTTGTTTTTTAAATAGATTTGGTCGATGTGCAGAATCTAGCCAAGCATAACGATGGGATAAAGTCTCTGTTGGTCGTCATAGATGTTTTCTCAAAATTCACATGGGTGGTCCCTATGAAGTCAAAGAGCGGTACGGATGTGACGTCAGCTTTCAAATCCGTCCTGAAAAGAATTCGACTGGTTGTGCGATCGGATAGGGGAAAAGAATTACTAAACAAGTCCTTTCAAAATCTGCTAAAAAAGAACGGCATAGAGTTTCAAGTGTGTCGAAATTCCGACGTCTAGTGTTCCGTTGTGGAAAGGTTTAACCGTACCCTGAAAACTAAAATGTACAAGTATTTTACCTACAAAAACACTCATAGGTACATTGATGTCTTGCATCTGTTTGTTTCAACTTATAACAACACCGTTCATTCTAGTACGGGTATTGCTCCTAGCAAAATCACCGATCGTGACGTTTTGAAAATATGGAAGAGAATGAAGTAGAAACATAGTCGTGTAAGGCCACGCCACGTTAAATTCAAAGCGAGCCAGACTCTAAGAATAGGAAAAGAGAAAATGAAGTTTGCCGAGGGATCGAACAAAATTATTCCACCGAAGTGTTTAAAATCGATAAAGTCATAAAACGTGCTCCACAACCCGTCTACGAGTTGGTGGACATGAAAAACACTCCTATCGTGAGTCAGTTTTACAGTTACGAAATAACTGCTGTCAAAATTACCAAAATAGATAAAATCCTCAAAACTCGCGTGGTGAGAGGCATTAAGCGACATCTCGTCGGGTGGATTGGTTACTCTTCGGATTTCGATTCCTGGACAAAAAGGACAAAAAAAAACAATGAGCGACGAATTTTACATAACGCTGTTCAGCGATTCCTCCTCCGATATTTTCACATCAAACAGGCTTTCTAGCTTTCAGGTGCAGCTACCACAAAATATCTGTCTGGAGAGGGGAATGGTTATGTGGGCTGTGTGAATTGTCTTTTCCTAAATGTCATGAAAACGTAACGCTTAATGACGATGACGTCACTGCGGTTCAGGATCTTGTAGCACAAAGCATTTTATTCACTAGATTTGGTAGAATAGTGTTCCCTAAACGAAATTATAGAACGTTTCAAGAACTCTACGTAGACATCGGGGATAGGATAAAAGACGATTCCCTTAAAGAGTTTGGTGTGCGAAATTCATGAAAATCTAATTAGTCATCAGTCGGAAATTGCCAGGATTAAAAAACTGGGGAGGGAACATGCCTGGAGAGCTGTAGCAAACGGAGCATCCGAGGATTCAAACATCATACAAATGTCTTTAAGACTCCGCGACGAGAGTGGTGCAATAACTAAGAATTACGTCGTATATTTTCCCGTCAGAACTTATTACGGTATAGGGGATCTCCTCGATACCATTAAAAATTCCCTTCCCACTTTTGAAGCTTATTCCTTAGTCAATAAAACAATGATAAAAATGATTACAACCGATATGAACACGCTTTTCTTGCGTATATATAAAACGGTTTGTTCCCGCGGAAATGAAGACGGATCACATCTTTGTATATTGTAGCCTCATAGAACCGCAATTGATTGGCGATTCTTATGTAAGATGTCTGAAGGTTATACATTTCCCTAAAATCAACGGACATTATGTTTTTGACAAAGTTTATTACGTTCCCGTAGAGAAAACAAGTTATCAGACGATAGGTATTGAATTGACGGACAAACACGGTGAACTAGCGCGTATTAGCAGTTCCGTAAAACCCACCATGGTCCTCTTACATTTTGAAAAGAGACTTTCCACCTTCTGACGTTTTAGTCGAGATGGATCCACTAATTTCGTACTATGTCAATCAGACGGGAGGACGATTGGATTTTACAATTCCCTAAAATCAACGGACATCATGTTTTTGGGAAAGTTTATTACGTTCCCGTAGAGAAAAAAAGTTTTCAGACGATAGGTATTGAATTGACGAACAAGTACGGTGAACTAGAACGTATGAGCAGTTCCGTAAAACCCACCATGCTCGTCTTACATTTTAAAAGGAGACGTTCCACCTTCTGACGTTTTAGTCGAGATGGATCCACTAACTTCGTACTATGTCAATCAGACGGGAGGACGATTGGGCAATCTCGTCGGACCCTTGTACATGGGATCCCCTTTCATTCAACTCGGACAGGGGATAGGAAGTTTTCTCGGTGGTCTGTTTAGAATTACCAAACCGGTCCTGGTGTCGGGTGCCAAAGCCGTGGGACGCGAAACTCTTTCAACAGGGGCAAATATCCTTTCTGACATTGCAAGTAAGAAAAGTGATGAAAAAGTACGGAATATCGTTGCAAACAGGATGACAGAGTTAACTCATCGTCTTGTCAACAAAATGTAGGGAAAGGGAAGAAAAAAGATAAAATCTAGGATAGAACAGGTGGTGGCCAGGGATATATTTAGCGAGAACAAACGACGAAAGCGCTCATAAGGTTCAGGATGTTCGGCTATGCCAAGTCAGAGTTCGACATCTTTGCCAGGAAACCTCTCCAGTCTTCGGTGTTGGGCAGCGTCACTACGATATGCAAACCCATCGCTCCCGGCGATCAGTCCGTTTTAGAGTTTGTCATTTCCGCGGATAACGAACACTATACAGACTTGAATATTTTGTTAATGGTAAATGGGAAATTTGTAAAAGGGGATGGTTCTAGTTTAGGAGCCGACGACAGGGTTACCGGTATAAACAATACATTGCATTCACTGTTTAGTCAATTGAGCGTATGTTTGAACGGTACTTCTGTAATGCCTTCCGAGGACTTGTACAATGATGGGGCTTATTTTGAAACACTTTTAGCTTACGGACAGGATGCGGCAAAAAGTCACTTTACGACGGCTTCCTGGTATTTGGATAATGCTTTATCCGGTCTTACGGGGGACGATGAGAAAAAGAATGGTACTTTGGGACCAGGAGACTCTATCAAGGGATGCCTCGAGACATTCGAAAAGGGAAAAGCCTCCAAGGATATGATTATGATTGGTAAACTATACGGGGATTTGTTTAATGTTTCGCAACTCATGTTGCCAGGGGTGAAAATCGCCTTCAAATTAACCAAATCTAAGAGGGAATTCTATATGATTGGTGAAAAGGACGATACCAAGGCTTACTTTAAATTCCAAGATGCGGCTTTGTATGTGAAAAAAGTTAGAGCTTCCCCTAATATTTTAACGGCCCACACTAAAGCGTTGGCCCTCGGACATAATTCTCGTTACGATATCTCAAGGGTGGATGTGAAAACTTTTACTTTTAGTCAGGGGAGTCAAGCAGTGTCTTTGGATAATGCCATATTGGGCACCATTCCTAAACGTATTCTCTTTGCCATTGTCACGTAGTGAAATTCGTGTAGTATAAAAAGCGGTACGGACCACGAAAGAACCACTCATAAACGAGAAAAACAAAGGAAACTGTTGATACTGAGTGACCTTTGTTTGAATTGCAGGAAGAAGGAAGTGCGCATGCGCGCGCGGAAAAGTTGAAAGAAGTGACGGTTGTCATTTTTCAAGAGAAGAGAGACAGACTGCGGAAGTTGAACAAGAAGGTTGTGAGGAGAGGAAGTCTTGAGTCAGCGGAGGATGGAGGAGCGGCAGTTGTGGCGATGGAGTTGCCTGACGTTCTGTGTCAGAACGTATGGAAATATGGACAACTACACAGGAAAGCAACGATCGATGGCTGGGTGGATACAGCTATGGGTCTGGGACGAGCCAGAGCATGGGTTGGCTTACGTCGTAGCCGCTTGCAGCGAACATCAGCTGGAGTAGAGGAATATGGGCGAGTCTAAGTGGAGCTTAGATTCGAATGGAATCCAGGAAAAGAAGTTGGACACCGGCAGAAGAAGCGTTGTACATGAAGGGAGAAGAATAGCGCTGGTCTACTGTTGATGAGTATAAGAAAACTGATATTTTAAGACATTTTGGAACGAGAGATTTTAAACTATATAATTCAAGAGTGCCTAGTCTAAATTTATGGCTGACGAACAGATTATTTTACGAGAATGTAAATAGTAATTATATGAAGAAGAAAGAATAGAAAGAAGTAGGGAGTTAGATTAGTAACAGTTTTTACAGTAGTCACATGTTATCACTTTTTGCCGTGGAGTTAGAAAAGAAGTTTGGTTTAGGAAGAGTTAAAGACAGAATTTGTAAGTTGGTTGAGAATAAGTAATTCACTTTGAAAAGAGAATAGAATTGTAGAGGATAGTAATTCAAGTTCAAGAAATAAAAGAGTAATGTAACAAGAGTTAGGTTAGTAGTGAAGTTTGAATAGGAAAGAAGTTTTAATAGAAAAGTTAAAGTAAGAAAAGTTACTTGAGGGTGAATAATAGTTTCGTAATAGGGATTCATTTTGGAATTCACGAACATAAATGTGCACCAAGTTAAAGTCAAGTAACAGGTAAGTATAATGTTAAATGAAGAAGAAGTTGAAAGAAATTAAGTTTTGGCGAGCTTTGGCGCCTTATCGTAAGCAAAGGATTGGGAGATCGAATAAGTGTAATACTCCCTAATTTATTGTAAGAACTAAAATTGTAATAATGGAAGTAGGTGTAATGGAAAGAAATGTTAGGGTAGCATAAATTAAGATAGTCGGCGAGCTTAGGTGCCGTATCGTAAGCAAAGAACTGGGAGATAGAATAAGTGTCATACTTCCAAATTTATTGTAATATCCAATGTAAAGTTGAAGAGGGCTATCAATTAATTTATGTGCGCGATGTTTTGCGCCTTATCAAAGCGTTTGAATAAGGGAGACTGAGAAAGTGTTGTACTCCTATTGTTATAGATCATATAGAACCATTGCATCTAAAAATAGAAGTTGAATAGTAAATTGATTGGGGTTAAGATTGTAACCTAACAGAGTCAAAGTAGTTGAAGAAAATTTGGGTAGAGTAGTGAACTTGAAAAAGAGTAAAAGAAAGTCTAGAAACCTAGGGCTTAAGAAAATACAATTCTAAAGTGAAGTTAGATTGAGTTAAAAGTGAATTTTCGTAAAGTGAATAATGGTTAA
The DNA here is from genome assembly GCA_964059195.1 of Ectobius pallidus. NCBI lineage: Eukaryota > Metazoa > Arthropoda > Insecta > Blattodea > Ectobiidae > Ectobius > Ectobius pallidus. The sequence continues at coordinate 45,197,664 of CAXKWD010000008.1, forward strand.
AAAGGGAATAGTGGATAAAAGTTAGAAGAAGTTTAGAAGCATTAAACTTGAAATTTTGCTACAAAGAAAAGGTTAGGAGAAGAAAAAGAAAGAAAGAAAAGAAGCTAATAATTCTTATAAAAGTTGTTATGAATAAATAGACTAAGTAAGAAGGATTGTTAGTAGAGGGATTCTTGCGTGATAGGAACTCCTGAGATTTCAAATAAAGTAAAATAAAAAGTGAAGTCTAGTAGTAGGCCTAGTCCGAACCTAGCGAAATAAAGTAACTATTAAAAAGGTATCAGACGTTATCGATGTCTGAGGCGTTCATCAGCCCCAAGAGCAGTTAGAAAACTTGTCAGGGACCTTGGGCATCGATCTATCAAAATTAAGTTTTTTTATTGGCCTTTAATATTTCACCGGTTGCAGGGGAGAGGTCAAGTTGACTGTATCTCAGAACCTAGACACCGCCACTGTATCGGAGGTCTATCGCCATAGTTCAATCTGTGGATATAGATCTAAATTTCCATTTCATTCTTCTATGTTATCTTTACTATTTTTCTGTAAAAAAAACTTATTTTTCTTCGACGGGACAAATAGGAATAGACTAATTAAGGGTACTAACCTTAGTGAGAACAAGTAATTGAGTATTGTTCTTCATATAATGAATGTTGATTTTTGAGGATAGTAATATAAGGTGTAGTTTTAATGACTTTGATAATTATGAGAATACGGAATGAAGAACTAAGAACTTGTTGCAACTGAAAGTAAAAATTGTAAAGCAAACAGAGAATACAATTGAATCTTGTTGAATAAAAACATTGGTAATTGTTGAAAAAAATAGTTAAAGTGGCCTTATTATTTAGTTAATGGTATAAGAATGTTACCCCCTTAAAATAATAAGAACCCCTCCCTATCTCCACTGTTTAAAAGCTAAGCTGGGAGGCATATATATAAAACCTTGTATATGTATAAAATATATTGTGAAAATTTTGATTCAGAAGTTGCAAGCCCCTCCCTGCACTTCTGAAGAAGAAATAATAAAGATAGCTGATTGGTGGATGTGTAAGATGGTATCTGTAGATGGCGCCCTTATCAAATAGAAATATTTCCACAAATACAAAAGAAGCTGGTCAATAGTAAATATAGTGAAGAAGTTTCAGAAAACTCTGTATGGTGATGTTGTGCTAAATAGTGTTGATATGATAAAGTACACTTGCCGTAGGTTGTAATTCCAAGACAGGTGTAGTTATGTAAACCTTTAACTGGGTCACTGTCACGATAGTTCATCGGTCTTCAGAGCTAGGTTACGTAAAGATACATTATTGAGAAAAGATTTATAAAATGAACTTTAATTAAAATACAGTCAGATAAGTGCCCACGCACCATGGTCCAAAACAGCGCATTCACGGGGACGGTAACGTCTATCCCTATGATTTACGACATTTCAATCTAAATTCCTTTGTCATGTTTGTGAACGGACAACAGATCCCATCGGAGGGCCTCTCAATTTCCACAGATCAAGAAACATTTTCGACTTTGGATTATCATACTCTATTTAGCGGTTCCGGGATACATCATTCCAACAGCGGAATGCATATCACTCACGATATGAATATAACAGGTTTTTTCATGATGGTCTTTGATCTTACCCCTGATAGTGCCGCCTCGAAAGGCCACAAAAGTCTAGCCAATAACAGCTAAATCGAGGCAATCACCTGTATCCTTTACTCGGGATACAAAAACTGTGTAGAAATCAATAATAACCAGAGACATATCATTACAGATTTTTAATGAATTCCTTTCAAATTGAACACGCTTTGCGACATGTTGATGGATTTGCAGGAGTTTATCCTAGCGACTGTTTGCCCAAATTTATTCACAATAATCAAAATTTCTTTGTTATCAATTTCGATCCTAGCTCTCTTCCGGGCTCTCACTGGGTTGCTATATGTTTAAAAAATGTGTTGTATTTCGATTCATACGGCCTTCCGCCACTCTTCCCTCAATAAAACAGTTTATTAGTAGAAATTTTACTATCTGGACATTTAATAATACACAGCTAGAAGACGAGTACTCATCAGTCTGCGGACAGTATGTCTGCATGTTTGTACACTGTATGAACAAAGGACTGGACTTGAAGGAGTTTGTGGACATCTTTGGGACAAAACCAGACCTCCAGGTCGTTTCCATTTTTCGGGCAGTCTTTGGACCCTTGTGTGGAAAAAGACGAGGTGGCCAAGGATGACTTTCACCCCTATAAAAAGGTGAGTACAATTCTGTTTTACCATTAGTCTTTGTCAAGATGGTTCGAGCTTTGGTGGTCAATTTTGAGTACCTCTCAGGAACAAAGAGGGAACCTATCGTTAAAGAAATTGCTCTTTGCAGCAGCGATAATGTTATTCAGACCTACCATTTCACCAGTCCTTACGCTGGAAATCCTAATATTTTCGAATAAAACAACGACAATAAGAACGGAATAAATTTCTCAGACGGGTTCATACGCTACGCTGCTATGAATACTATTTTGAACGACGTAGTGGCACGTTATAATGCTCTGTACGCATTTGGTCAAGAAAAATGCGTATTTCTGGAAAATATCTGCAACAGAACATTTATTAATCTGGAAGAGCTGTCTTGTCCTCCTCCAGGCAATTTGCTCCATAAATTCAACTGTAGACTACCTTGCCACAAATTCCCTGCCGTTCCTTGTGCCTTGAAATATGCCCTCGCCATGCTGCAATGGATCTATTTTAACAATCTTGTAAAACGCAATAAACGCTGTCCTACAGACAACTCCCTAAGACACGATGCATCCTTTGTTTCAGCATAAAACAGGCTGTTTTCTACACCGTCAGAGCAGATTACGCCTTGACCATGGGGAGAAATGATATGAGGAAGATCGCTAATTCGAGGTGCAAGAAGAGGGTTACGCCGACACCTGTGCCTCATCGACATGTTTGCTACGACGAACATATTTTTTTAAACCTAAAAGGACCTTGTACCTCAATTTTGGGTATTACCCATCTGTGAACTATTCTGCGGCTGCTGAAATTGGAAAAGGTGGTGGAAAAAGTATAATACTGATTCCATACTATTTTAGCTCTATCTTTATGCATCTCCCAAAATTTTGCGAGCATCTGTGCTCCAAGCTACCCTACAAATATGATGAAGAGAATGTGCAACTAAAGACTAGAAAAATCTAAAAGGTTGTTTGATTCATTGTGAGGGTAATTTTATTATTTTATCTGTTGATGAAATAAACTTTCTCACGCTCAACAGTACTTCTCTGCTGAATATTATATCGAAATATTCCATGATTCAGCAGGAAGTGAAATCTATTGCGGACAATGATGAACCCCTAGAAAGTACGTACAATTTGACAATGTACGAACTGTTGAAGGACGATCTTTAAATAATTTTTTTTTATTAAAAAAAAGTTTCCTTTGTTCCTATTTCAAAACAGAAACTAGGCATATTAAAGAAATGCGTCTTTTCTTTTAAACCACGAATTCCTATCCTTATATCCTACACGCCATTGTCATATATTAATTTAAGCAAATGGATGCTACATCATCGTGGTTATGGTTAGTATGACATTTCCTTATTATTAATTCACAAACCTGTCTTTTCCTAAAAAGTGTATAATTTATGGTAACCTTGGCATTTATAATTGTTGCATAATATTGAGTAATGTTAGCAAACAGCTTTGAACAGGGATGCACAAAGCATATCACAGCTTAATTTTCATATTAGGAATTGATATAGCCGGGGCCTCGGCAGATCTAGGGATGGGACTACCCCTAATAGATAGGCCTACACTTTATTTTTAATATTAAATTATAATGATTTATTTTTGGGATTGATTTTATTGAATTATGATGGGCCTTGGCGGATTTCGGAATGAGCATCCTCCTTAATATATAGGCCTACACTTTATTTGTTTTTAGATTAATGTCCATATCATATCTCAAAACATTATAATAATTTATTTTTGGGATTGAGTTTATTTACTTATTATTATGACGTAGGCGTAACTAGGGATAGGCCCTAGCCTAATATAGATAGGCCTATATGGGTTATAATTTAGTTTTAATGATAAATGTCCATATCACATCTCAAAACATTATAATAATTTATTTTTTATAATGCTTATTTCTCTTTTGATGGCTGACCGGCCTGATTACGTCACCTAACAAACCTCGGGGCCAACGAGAAATACAGGCCATGGCGCAGGAGTGTGATGTAAGCGATATAGATCCATGCCCGTAACTAGTGGAAGATTGTTATGCTAGAAGACGCTCGGCCAAAGAGAAGTGTTAATAAATGTTTGTTTTTCAAAAGCCCTTTTAGGATAACAACAACCGTGTTTATTATGCATAACTGTATTTATTTCCTATGTCGACTATTAGAATTAAATACATAACTCCTGCTTATACTTTACAAAATGCTTTCTCTCTCTGTGCATCATAGCATGGCATAAAATTCCCCATAGCCTACTTGTTCAATTATTAACTTACATAATTTCTGTTGCCATTTATCTATTGGAACTGAAGGAATAAATTGAATATTTACAGAAATTAGAGCAGAACCTATAAAGATTTGCAACTATAAAAATAATTTTTTGCCCTGCTTAGTTATGAATTTAATTAGTTACTACTACTATCTACAAATATAAATGAAATTTCAGTTCGTGTATAGTGCAGTAAGGTATAAATTAGTTTCAATACAATACCTAGAACCAAGTAAATAAAATCAACATAGGCCTAGAAGTTAGATCAACCCAACCACATGGTCCATCAAACAAGCAGGCGGTGCCACACAGAGAAAAATAATAGTAGGCCTATCCCCATATTATATTCAGAAATACAGGATTTAGGTTTGCAGATATAATTTTACTGAATTAAACAATAAAAAATGCTTGCATGTTCTAACAAAAGAAATGAAATTCTCTACCGATGATAAGCTGCAAAACGGTTTTGTGCTCGAACAGTGAAAATTCAAGAGAGCGACATACACTATTGAACATTACATGCACTGACACTGAAATCTACCTGCAGCTGTAATGCTTACAATAATGCCAATATTTCAATCTGTAGCTGATCCTGAGTTGTTAAAAAAAAGTCTTCATAGTGGCACACAAGATGCTAATAAAAGTTTCAAGAAATTGGTATAGAAGCAGGGCCCTAAAACCAGTTTCATTTCCAGAACTTTTGTAGAGATTGCCACACATGATGCCGTAGTTGTATCCAATGACAGCAACATAGCCTAGATAGAAGAAGGATCCTTCAAGAGCTTGGTCTACAAGCTGGTTGGTGTCATTACAAGTAATATTTTGAAAGCTATCGAGAAGCTGCCCATAAAAAAGCAGAGTATGCAATGGAAAAACCGCACCAGAATGCCAGAAAGGAGGCTGAAGACTAGGAGGAGGCTGATGTTTATGGATATGGACAATTTTAAATCATTAAGTTGAGTGTAGGCCTACTGAAAACAAATGTTAAACTTTGAACACTTTTCCTCATAAGTTACAATTTCAATTCATATGTAGGCCTACCTTTATCTCAGAAAGTATTCACGATAAATGCATGAAATTGTGCACATTAATAGAAAACAGATAGATGAACATTTCCTTTGAACAGAATGTGATGAAGCCTTTTTTTCATGAGTAAGAGAGGAATTTTTACCCAAATTTTCGTATCGAAACTTAAATTAATAAAAAAAGAAAATGAAATGGATTTTTAAAACATGCCTCCATGGAAAGTTTCATATTTACCATTTAAAACCTTTAAAAGTAAGCAGGTCAAGTTTCATATTGACCATTAAGTAGTTTACATAGAAAAGGTAGGCTTTCCTTAGTGTAGCAATGAAATTTAAAACAATCAAAAATTAAATTTCTAATAGCACAAACATATTTTTAAAAATTGTCTAGGCCTATTATTTCTATTGCATAGCCTACATACAGCCTACATACAGCTTGATTTAAACAACCTGCGACTTGTGGCATTTTCTGGAGGGGGTATGTTTCCATGGTAATGCTGAAGCTATGCGAGAGGTTTGCAATTTGGAGCAAGCTGACAGAAACTCTAATAACACAATGTAATTTTATGCAGCTCTCCCACTTCTCTGCTTCGAGTGAACTGTCACAAGTCGCAGATTGTTTAAATCAGACTGTAAGCTTAGTATGAGTAAAAAATGTCATAATTCTAGCTGAAACACTTTAGGAGAAATGAGCAATTTTCTAAAACTTTGCATTCCGACCCATGTCTCCCAAATTAATAAGCACTTCATTTCAAACTGAAAGCATTAAAAATGGTATTAGAAGAAGGATATTTAAGCTAAAGATAAAACAAATTCATTTAATGAATAATCAAAATCAATTTTTTTAGTTTGGCAATTCTAATGGATGAGGTTAGGTTACAAGAAATAAATAAATAAATAAATTTATTTATTTATTTGAAACCCATTAAACATTTACATGTGTTAGGCTTAGTAAGATTACATAAATATTAAGTCCAATTAGTGGTGAGGTGTTCTCTTACAGTGTAGAAGTTGTTTCTTAACAGCAGCGATTTTACTTTCTTCTTGAACAGTTGTAAGGAGTTTAGCGACTTTGAGCTTTCAGGTAGTTTGTTGTAGAGTTTAGTACCAGTGACAATGTGACTGTCAAGTGTCTTTTGAAGTCTGTATCTATTGGGTACTAGATTATTACTCCCACGAGTGTTGTGATTGTGAACATCATGTTGTACAGTTGCTGCAGGAAGATTCATATGCATAAAGACAAGGTTAAAGTATACAAATAAGGAGGATAAAGTCAAAATTTGATATTCAGCAAAGAGTGGTACACAGCTATCAAAGGGACCACAGCCTTTTATAGCGCGCAATGCCTTTTTTTGCAGCGTGAACACATCACTGGCAGCAGGGCTGTTGCCCCAGAGCATAATGCCGTAGGACAAGTGCGTATTGAAGAAACAGTGGTAAGCCATAAGTACAGCATGAGGGGGCAGAGCATTTTTTAAATTCCTCAGCAGGAAGATAGCACTAGACACTTTTTTACATAGCTCTTGAGTATGTGCTTTCCAGTTGAGTTTGCTGTCCAAAAAGATACCCAACACTTTGACAGAGTCAATGTCCTCAGACATATGATCAAATGTAAGAGACTGTTGAAGCAAACATGCTCATGTTAATATTAACAAAGAAGCCTACACAGTCCTTAGTTTCTTGAGCTGTCTATTATATATCCTCTGGCTAATTTATTGTCATTGTACTCCTTTGTAAGATTGTTTAATGCAATTTTACATGATCTTAATATTATGTTGTGTAACACATCTCTCAATGTTCTTCTACAGATGCACTCATCATCCAAACTGATGGATTCTAGTCACAGTCCTCTAACTTTAGATAGCACATTTGAAATAAGATTGAAAGCAGGAACACCAAGGAACATATCACAATAGAGGTCTAGAATTTTTTTCAGCATAAACCAAGCTAAAGCTGTTGCTTTAAGAGCATTTTCTTTGGTCACATTCTAGAATGAAGCCCTTCGGCAGGGATATTTCTAACTTACTTCTTTGTTAGTTTTTAACCATGATGTACAAACATCACAGTTCTTTAAAAACAGTACTTTCTTTACTGCATAACCACATATATACATCAATACAGGCAAAACACAATCAGAAATGGCTGATACTTCAAAATCATGTAGCAAAATCTCACTATACTTCTCAATATTTACAGATTTCTCAAAGCCATCAGAGCAAGGAAGCAAGGTTCTCAATGGGACATCACGATTCTGAAAATTCAGTAATATCGTATCCTTAAATCTCAGTTTTCTTTCACTTTCAAGTAACTGCATTTAACTAATGTAATAATTTGCTCCACTAAGCTGTTGTTACATACTGAACCTTCCTTCCATGCTATCGCTTTGAAATTTACTCGGCAGTAAGTAATCGGTTTTGTAATTTTCAAATACATATGGAATTAACATTAAAAATGCATCCAACATGTTGATCATTGATTGGAAAGTTTGAGGACTTAACGCTTGAGAGCTAGGTACAGTTTGCCTCCAAACCTTTAACCAGAGGGACAATTGTTTCGAAAATTCTGGTTGTACTGAACTGTTTGTTCTAATAGGTTCTCTGTATGTATTGTTAAATCGTTTTCCTTCAAAAGCACATTTTAACGTTGACAATGTTCCACCAATTACAAATAGTGTGAATGAATGATGCTGTATGCTCAAAGCCAGAAAACACTGTGTCCATAGCAGACCAACATTTAGGAGCAGCAATATTTCTCTCATCAAATACCCGAAGGGCAAGATTCACATTCTGTTTCTGAATGTTAGATGTGTACAAGACTTTATGAGATAGTAAATGTCCATATTTAACTAATGAGTTATTTTCCTTTTTATATATTAACTCTAGGTACTTGAAATCTGCAGTAACCAGGAGATCAAAATTACTGAAATCACGATACTTTAAAATCCTTTCCGGTTTAGTAACCCAGTTATTATGAATACATTTCAATATATGGACAGTATAAAAAAAAAAGAAATAGCTTTCTGTCTTGGTTTGCTTGATGTTCAATACATGGCTACAAAATACCAGTAGGTGCTAGCAATTCATAAGCTTTCTTTTTATAGCATTAATGTCTGCTATTAACGATAACACAAAAAATCCTACTTTCTCTACTTCCTTAATTACGTGCAACAACATAGCCTTTATCGGTTCAGACGTTAATCCCTGAACTGGTATAATGCACACCACATCTATGTATTTTGAAAACACACTTGTAAACATAAATACTTGTGCAGTTTTTGCTACATTTGAAGCATGATTTTTGCTAGCACCATAAATAGTACCTCCTTTGAATGTGAGTCGAGGCTCAATTTAAATCTCATCGAGAACTACATTTACTAGCACTTCATGGTCTTTCAAAAAGTTTTTTCTTAACTTTAAAATAACCTATGCTATCGTCTATGTTTAAAGCATTCAAGTCAAACTTACCAATAAGCTTTTGTAGATTACATGGATGTGACATGTATAAATATCCAGTTTTATGCAGAGCAATATATGCAGATGATGAATGGACATACACACAAGCTGCCAATAGCAAAGTGTTAATGTCACACCTGCAAGCATTAGCTTTTACATTGTGCCGTCTATATTTTGGCACTTGTTTTCTTATTTCACAGACTATTTATATATAGGCTATGTATATATTGATGTTTATTTACTCACGTAATTATGTGGGTTTTGTTGTCATGCACATTCACAGTTCTTTTCGGCAGCCATCCTTCTTTTGTTTTGGGTTCGCTCAACTATTAGTTCATTAGTCTATTGGTAGTCAGCGCCTCCTATTTGGGTTTTGAGTTCGCGAGTTTGTTTTTTTGCTCAGCACCTCTATCGGCCGCCCTGGTACCATACTAAGAGGGCGTTTTTTCCGTAACGAGTTCAAGTTTGACAACGACCGAGAGCGGACGTTCTTCGCTATCCATCCTCAAGAAGGACCTTCTTCTAACTGGCATGCCGTAAGTTATCTTTGCTATACCAGCAATTTCATTATGTTTGTTTGCTAAACTCTGTTCCTATTTGCTGGTGGGTTTTTGGTTTTTCATAGTTTATTTCGGTTTGCCCACCAGCTTATGTTTTCGCTTTTGTTCGTTTTGCAGTTTATATCATTTCATGTTAGGTTATTTTTATTGTTTCTTTTGCGTTTTCTTTATTCTCGAGAAGGATGGGTCAATCTGTTTGTACTGTTATTAATACTAGGCCTTATATGGGTCGCCCCGTTTCTGCTATGATTATTACTAGGCCTTATGCCGTATTGCTATTTAGGCCCTCAGCCTATCCATGTGCCTTGCAACTTTTATATTGTACCATTATGAATTCTAATGTATGTATGCATCTTAGCTGTTGTTATTGAGAACACTTTAAAGCGTAATAAATTTTTGGAACTGTTCTTCAGGATTCTGTTTTCTAATTACTTTGTATTCCTTGCTTATCCTCCAAATTGTTATAAATATTTTGCGGCTCTGGAAATAGCACTGTAGCACGCGTCACAAGTGGTAGCAGAGCTTGTTGATCTCTGATTTTTAGTTATTTTGGCCGTTTTTCTGTATGCTTTTTCAAAATTTTCTTATATTTGAATTTTTATAACACAGTTTTCGGCTTAGGTTAGTCTTCGTTTCTCTGTCAGGTTAGTTTTCATTATTCATATATATATATATATATATATATATATATATTTTATTCTATTTCTGTTCTCTGCGCTCTAGAGGTATTTTCTCAGATCGTTATGACTTTCTGTCCTTGCAGTCTCCAGAGTAAGCCTCCGTGAGTTTCGCTGTCAGGATTAGTGGGTTTGAGGCAGTGTAGAAAGTTTTGAGACGTTTCCGTGTCGCCTGTCGTGATGTTTTAGTGCCCGTAAGACTTGTTGCATCAGCAAAGTCTGGTGTTTTTTGGACAGTCTTTTCGAGGCTATTTTTCCGCGGGTGGTTTCGGATGTTTGGTCTCTGTTTTTCATTCTTTTTCAGTATAGTCAGTTTTGAGACGTTTCCGTGCCTCCTTTCGTGATGTTTTTGTGCCCGTTAGACTGTGCTCATCAGCGAAGTTCTGGTGGCCAGTCTTTTCGAGGCTATATTTTTCCGGGTGTGGTGCGTGATGTTTTGTCTCTGTTCTCATATCTTTTTCATTCTCTTGCTGCCTGTTTTCTTTGGGGATATATTTTTTTCTAGCCCGTTTTCCTGTTCTTTTTCGATATTTTTCTAGTATTTTGCCATAAGCACCATTTATCCGCCGTCTTGCAGATTTCTGTGTTAGGTTAGTAGGCTACTTGGATAGTGAATTACCCGGTTCCTGTTCCACTAGGTCTTTTTTTTCTATTTGTTCCGTTTTCAGGGTTTTTTTATTTTGTTGGTCTAAAAGTTTTGATAGTATTGTATACCCAAAAGTTTCTGTTTCGCGTATTCATGTTTATTGAAGTTTTGTTGGCATTTTCCATTAATTTTTGTATTTCTTAAAAAAAAAATACTATAGTAGGGGATCAGGAGTATTATTTAGGGTTTTTCTCGTTTTGGACATGTTATTCGGCTATCTATCGCTTTATTCTCCTTTATTTCTTACTTTTCTCAGTTCTATATACATCGTCATTTTTTTTTTACATTTATGTATATATATATCTACTTCTACTGTTTATCGTTCTGCGCCGCTATGTTCTCCAGTTTTCTGTTCTTCCGTCTTTGCTTTGGCTGCCATCATTTCTTTTGGTTCTGTTTCGTTTATTTTCTTCTGTTTGTTTAGTGTTGCCTTGCTGGTGTTTTCTTTTCTGTAAACAAAAGAATATAAATTCAATGTAAGATGCTGTTTTGATTTTGCATTCATGGTATGTCTAATTTTTCGTTACCGCTAAATAGGAAGTTTTGTTTACCGCATGCCGGTTGGTAAGAATAAATGGGTGTGTAAAAAAGGAAAAAGGAATATATAAATATAAGAATGAAAGTAAATAAATAAAGAGCAGCCAGATAAAGATATACGATGAAATAAAATTCTACCTTGTTATTAAGGCATACAACTAATTTGATTTGTCGAAAACCTTTTTGGGGGTGGAAATCATTGTCCAAGCTTATTAGGCTTTTAACAAATATAAAAAAAATGAACGAAACTTAAAATTAACAAATATATAGATACCTGTTCTATGCAAATTATAATTCAATATGGGGACAATGCTTTCCGTTTCCGGGGTATTTCCCCGAGGTTTTCTCTGTTTTATTTTTTCAGACCCCGTACGGGCGTTCACGTGTATAAACTTGTGTATTAGACTTCTGCGAGACCTAGCTTAAGTGGCGGTCTTCTGCTCCGTCCGGGTCACCACGACGTGGAAGATATATAGAAGAATCCTGGTTTCCTTTCTACTTAAACATTTTTCTATCTCGAGTTCCGATCTACTAACCATTTCATCATCACCTATTCCTACATTTCCATCTTCATCTTGGTGTGTCCTTCCAGGCCTGGAACTTTCATTTTCTTCATCATTCTGTCAAAGCAGCCTGCAAATTTCATTCCTTTTTTTTATCTCTCTGTGAAAGCAAGCTTGCATCTTCAATTTCATCGTCACTATCATTTTTCTCTTTTTTATTATCTCTTTTCTTCTCTTATGGTTAAAGTCAAATGAGCGTATCTTAAATTAAAAGTTCAATACTGCCCTAGAAAAAAACTCAAAAAGAAAACAAAAAACAAATTTTAAATAAATTAATAAGTTATTCACTGGTTGCCTTCATTTTAAGAAGGTTTTCTTAAATTGCTTTAATAATTGTGCTAAATTTTCTGTGTAAATAAAATTGGTAGTCTTATTGTTCGTACGGAAATTTATTTATTATCTAATTTATTGTAATCAGTCATTTATTTATTGTCTAATTTATTGTGATTGTTTACATCATCTAATAACAAAATCTAATCTTATGGCCTTTACTGATTTCATTGGGTCATTGTTCGTATGCTTTATTCATGTAAAAAGAAAATTTTTATCTAAAAGTTCCATTGTAAAAAAAAAAACACAACAAAATGTTGTCCCTTCAGGGCTTTGGTATTATCTCCTCTTTGGAGATTTATTTCTTTTGTGACTGTTCTGAGTGTGTGTACCTGTTCTTATATTGGTCTATTTTCCAGATTAGGTTGTGCCGCCGTGTGCTGCCCTCCTCTGCGGCCCACTTTATTCTTGTCGGACGAGCGTATTTCTTCCACCTATGTTTTGGCCACCTTTCTTCTCTGCTGCTGTTTTGGTACGCGGGGGACGCCTTTCTGTGTCAGTCTGCAACAGAGCATGCCTCTGTTATTTACAATCCAGCTCAAGTTCTTCACATTATCAACAATACTACTAAGTCTACTCACCGGCTTCTACGAATCCTACAACTACTACAGTTACCAACACCAATGGACTTGGTTAATTATCACTTTCTACAGAAGTCAACCTACTATGTACAAGGACGTATGGTCCTCCGTGATGGTGGTGTGGTGTCTACATGGATATGGACTCCGTGTACATATTACTATGTTAATTGCAGGAGCATTTCTATACACTACACTGTGTTATTCAAATTTATTAATATTCAGGTGGACCGTTAAAACATGCTTATGAGGTGATGACATTATTTTGCTCGTCTCGACTAAATTTCTATTATCTTTCTCGAATGGACTTAATTTAAAAAAAATTGCTTCTCAATTTTTTTTGTCGTGGGTTGTGGAGGATGTGCCGTCTATAATTTGGCACTTGTTTTCTTATTTTACAGACTATTTATATATATGTATATATTGGTGTTTATTTACTCACTTAATTATGTCGCTTTTGTTGTCACGCACATTCACAGTTCTTTTCGGCAGCCATCCTTCTTTTCTTTTGGGTTCGCTCAACTATTAGTTCATTAGTCTATTGGTAGTCAGCGCCTCCTATTTGGGTATTGGGTTCGCGAGTTTTTTTTTTTTTTGCTCAGCGCCTCTATCGGCCGCCCCGGTACCATACTAAGGGGGCGTTTTTTCTGTAACGAGTTCAAGTTTGACAACGACCGAGAGCGGACATTCTTCGCTATCCATCCTCAAGATGGACCTTCTTCTAACCGGCATGCCGTAAGTTATCTTTGTTATACCAGCAATTTCATTATGTTTGTTTGCTAAACTCTGTTCCTTTTTGCTGGTGGGTTTTTGGTTTTTCATAGTTTATTTCGGTTTGCCCACCAGCTTATGTTTTCGCTTTTGTTCGTTTTGCAGTTTATACCATTTCATGTTAGGTTATTTTTACTGTTTCTTTTGCGTTTTCTTTATTTTCGAGAAGGATGGCTCGCTCTGTTTGTACTGTTATTAATACTAGGCCTTATACGGGTCACCCCGTTTCTGCTATGATTATTACTAGGCCTTATGCCGTATTGCTATTTAGGCCCTCAGCCTATCCATGTGTCTTGCAACTTCTATATTGTACCATTATGAATTCTAATGTATGTATGCATCTTACGCTGTTGTTATTGAGAACACTTTACAGCGTAATACGTTTTTGGAACTGTTCTTCAGGATTCTGTTTTCTAATTACTTCGTATTCCTTGCTTATCCTCCAAATTGTTATTAATATTGTGCGGCTCTGGAAATAGCCCTGTAGCACACGTCACAACATTTAGCAATTTTGTTTGCTCCATTACAAACTGTAACTGAAATGATACACCAGAAAAGGTATTCGATAACATTGATAATGCATTATGCACCACTAGTTTCTTATTCACATCCTCATCACACACATTTGACTCTAGATAACTAAAATTGTCATCGAGAACACTTTTGTACTTACTATCTTGCAGTTTTTTTTTTTTACTTCTTGCTGAGGTATTTTGCAATTATTTATAGTAAGCAAAACAATGAGATCGCTTATAACACACACTGAACCGAGAATCTTCGGAACATCATCATTAACATCCATTAAGCACAGCACTAGCCTTTCTACTGCCATTATGCTAATCCACTACCCCTTAAGTCCTTCTTTTACACTTAGGATGTACTGCATCACTTCTTCCAAACAATGCAGAGCTTGTCGTTCAGCATAACTTTTAAGTTCTTTTAATCTTTCTGCAACTGCTTGGTTTAAATTTTCTTCTTCTGCATCAATTAATCTTATGCATGATGGACCTGGTCTTGACAAGAACTCAGGCAGATTAGGAAATATTGAGGGTACTGCACCAAGTTTCAGTTTAGGGTAAGTTCTAGGAAATGTTTTCATTTCACCGTTAACTACAAATGTCTCTGTTCTTATGCCTGCTTAACATAAGGGCCGAAATCAGTTAAGCAGGCATGTCAGATGAGCAGAATAAATAACTACATTGTGATAATTTAATATGCAAGAAAATAATAGAAAATAAAGAGATTACTGCAACCAAGTATAATATAATATAAAGAAACTTATTCTGCTCACCTGTACAACGCGAATTCCATTTGGACAATCCCAAACACTCGACACATGTACACAAGAAGAGATTCATTCATCAACTCCGAACATGACAGAGAGACAAAGGCCGCGTAGCTGCCCGAGCGTGACGTAATCAACCAGGCAAATGCAATAGCAAGATAGAATCGAGCAAAAAGGTGGCAGCACCAGACAGCGCGAAGAAGTTAATTTAAATTAAGGCAGCATAGAATACTATTAGCAAAGCGTATACAAAATAATTTCAATATATGGCAAATACATATGCTTATTCAATTTCAAATAAAGAATTAGATATAAATAATTTCAGTTGCTCTATATATCTTTAACATAGAAAGAAAATGTGTACTCCATGCAAGAATATTTATGTTTGGTAATGTGTGGTAATGTTCGTTTTGGATAATTTCGTGTAGCAGCGCTACATATGCCGTCCCTATTACTACTATCCTTCTTTTCTAAATCTTCTTTGTTGTCGGTTGCCTTCACATTTTGTCCTTTCTTCTTCCAGGGTTGATTTCTAATCACTTGTAATTTCTTCCAGCTCTTGTAACCTTTGTTCCTCAGCTATGAGCCTTTGTTGTTGAAGCTCAAGTGTCCGATCCTTGGCAGAAACGTTGTGCAACACGGTTGCAAACGAGTGAAATTTTGTCGACAGGCTACCCAGAATTTTTGCTATGATAGCGAGATTGGATATTTTCTCTCCCGCATCCTTCAATTGGTTGGCCATGTCTAATATTCTGGACATGTGATGAACAATGTATTTGAAAATGAAGATAATGATACTTGAAATAGGTTACCATACACCAAAAGAATGATAAATATAGAATCACAGTGTGTATAGTCAACTCATATAATAGATTTAATTTATTGATCTTAAATTATGAAAAAAGTTACAAATGAGTACTTAACAACTCTTATATCAATATAAATATATCAGTAGCTGTTGTTTCATTCTCTTAGGCTGTTCCGATATAAACAGGATCTCCAATTTTCACAATACCACCTACATGAAGACCCAGATATTGTCCCATTACAGGAGCGTCACCTTCCAGAACTTTCGCTTTAGGATCTTTTACTTGACGATATCTGAAACAACATATAACATCTGATAACAAAGAATGCCAACAATAATATCCTAACAGTCTTACTAATAATTCAGTTGTAACATTTGTACCAGGAGGAGAAAAATGTACTAATAATCCTTGCATAAGGCTGAATGTGTGCAACGCTTTACACAGCCTGGCGCCCTTGTATAAGCTTCACATAAATAATCAAGATGGCCGATATCTATAACAGCCGGTCGTTTCGTAGATGTCTGAGATTGAATTTTGAGGCTATGCATATTCTGAGCTGCTTTTTGCGGAATTATAAACATTGTTCCTTGTTTGCGGGACATGTTTCCATACTTGTACCCAAGATTATAGCTTTTTGAAAACAACATAATGAAATACTGAAACTAGATTTTATGTCGCAGACGACGTGTTGCTGTTTGTTCACGGCTCCAACAGATGGCGTTCAGCAGTCCTTCATAGCCAGAGGCTAGTAACATCATGACAAGCGTGACGTGTTTGATGACGTTGCACGTAAATACCCGGTGTAAACCTTGGCAGTTATACTGCGTTTATTGGTAATACGGCTTATGTAGAACTTGCGTGGAGAACAACCAAACAACCGTTCAACGCAGATATAAGCAGCTCTTATTGGTAAGGCTGTAAGATAATAGACGATGCCCAGATTCACCCCCTCATTTTATTGAAAAGTACACCCCCAACTTTGTATCACTCCAACCTCACAAAAAGTAACCCCTCCTTACAAATAGTGGAGTAACAGTAGGCCTATTCTAAAATTTATTCCAAAAGGAAAGATATTTAATAAGAAGTTGTGTTTGTCTGTCTATATGTGATGCCCAGTTAAATCTAGGGGAAGAAAATAACTGATAAGTTTAACATAGTGTTGCGTCGTGTGGGTGTGAGCATCTCCTGGGTCGGTGTCCTTCCGGCTGGTGCTAGTGTTGCTGGTGACTCATAGAAGCGAACTCGTCTTTGACTTGATCGCTCGGTGACTGGAGATGGATCCTTGCGGATTGGTTCCAGCTCATTGTCGGAGTTGGTTGCATCTTTGGCGATGCTGGAGAATGCCCTGATTTGATCGATGTGGCGCTTGAGCACTCTTCCTTTGTAGTTGATCTCGTAGTGGAGATCTCCGATGCGTGCTGCTACTGTTCCGGGAAGCCATTTGTTTAGCTTGATATTACCAGATAGAAAGTAAACCTTTTGTCCGGTCTCCAGGGTACGAAACGTTGAGCTCATTTGTGCTCTTTGTTTTTCCATGACCTTCGTGTAAATGTGGTCAGGTCTCGTCAAGTTGATCTTTGTTCGAAGATCTCGCCCCAAGAACAGTTGAGCTGGAGACTGGCTGGTGCACAGTGGTCCAAAACGCGAATCTAGCGGGACAAAACTCATTTTGGTCACCCTTGTAAAATTAAGCAACAACAGTCTGATAATACTGAAAACATATCCCTTCATCAGGAATGAACCTTTAAATAAGGGTACTATGATTTATGACAGCATGACACATCCCCAAAGTTGAATGAAGGTTTGCCGATTTAGCGTCAGGCATCAGACGGTTTATTTCTCAGTAAGGTTTGTTAGTGGCTGAAAGCAAGTGTGAACTAGTGGAGGAATTTATTAATGCAGGAGTTCGGTCTTTGTTTTCACTAAAGAATATAAATGATGCTATAAAAATTCAAGACATAGGCTCCTCCATGGTGCATTATATCCCATAGAGAGAGACAGGCCTTCCACCCAACCTTTCGAAACCTACCTCAGTCTTTTTATTTCATGGATAGATGGCAGGATTGGGGTTGGATGTATATGGTCACTATGCAGACTCTCGAGGTTGTTAATGGGGGTCTTCTAATGCTACTACTCTTTTAAGCCGCTCCTCTGTTGTCACGAGGCTGAGTGCACCCCGTTTTTGACACCTATACTTTAGAAAATTCCAGGAATTACCTGGTATAGAGGCGTTCATTTATATACACATACTCATGTGTAGACCTAAGACAAAAATAGCATTTTCTATAGCCTACATTTACTTTAAAATCAGTCTTCTCCGACTGAAATATGTCTTGAAATTTTTCAGGTTTAATACTGGATAATTTAATCCAAGGTATGTGGAACTTTTTGGTATAACAAGTATACATATAAACATATTTTTATGTCCGTCATATTAGTTTGCATTCTTTAAAGATAAAAAAGTTAATTTATTTTTTCCAAAAACTTCAAATTGACTTATAAAAAATATATATCTGAATAGCACCTTGAAAATTCACCAGACCATAGTTAAATTCATGGGCTATAAGTTGCTTTGAACCGCAAAGTGCGCAAGTTGCGCCTTTTTCTGAAAAATATTTTTCTTTCCAAGAATCCAAGAAATAAAATTGCTTCTTGCAGAATATGTTTATTAGTAAAATATGGAATTTCGAACGGTAGGCTGCACTGAATCACTAGAACCAGCAATAAATAATACCTAAAGGTGAATAAGATATTTATTTGAGTAATTTTAAATAAATAAAAGTATTCAAATATTTTTAACAAATTAAAAATATTCCAAAAATATGTAATTAGTTAATTTTCATAAAACTTATGAAAATATTCTACAGTCTTTTTAGATATACTTTATTTTTATATTTTAGGGAAAACAAGGGATCCAAAAAGTATTATGTCACACAATAGAAGTAAATTACGGGTTATGACCCGCATGGAATTATTCAAATTATTCAGGAAGAACAAATTAATTATGCAAGTTTTGTGTAATTACGTGAAAGAAAATGTTGAATTGCGGGACTGCAATACTGTTGCCTTAAATGAAATTTAAAAAGAGCTATTACTGTTTAAATCTGATTTCCAGAAACGCTGGAAACAATGTGGTAGAAAGCATGATAGATTTGTGGTTAAATATACAACATGCTTAAATTATGAACTAATATTCCCGAAAAGTGTTATGAAATTTCATTCACCGAATGCTTCATCTTCATCAAATGTTGGAAGACAGAGAAATTATTATCTGAAGGTAGTGTTCTTAATCTACTGCTCATCACTTCAGATCCATACGCCTCTTGCCCCAGAAGAAGAAATATAGTCTACCCTTGGAAGTTCGACAGCTCTTAGATTCTTAAAAGAACCATATCTAATCAAAAGCCACAGAAATGATGAACAGAAGAAAATTTCGTCACCTCTAGAAGAAGTTGATGATGGTGATGATGATGAAGAAGAAGAAGATGAAGGTGGTGATGAAGATTATGAAGAAAATGGCGAAGAAATTGATGATGATGATGATGATGATGATGATTACGATTAAAATTTCGAAAACAGAAGTGTAATTGCAACGCTGAATTATTTTAAGTATAACTACTAAGTTATGTTTTATGATTGAACTAATTATGATTATGTTTTATATTTAGTTAAGTCTCAAAATCCTAAGTCACTATCAGAAAATTTCAATCAAAGATCAAGGTAACACCTTATAAAGGATGCATGAGGAAAAATGTCCTTGAGGAGTATATCTAACAATTCCAGTGCACACCAGTATAAGGGAGCAAAATAGTAAATGAAGATAAACCCTACAGCAAGAAATTTCTTTTAAACAATAGAATTTAATCAAATAACAATTGAACAAAAAAATTCTCAACAATGCAACATTTCATAACTTGGTTAAATACCAAACTGTAATTATAGAGAAAGAGTCATCTAACTTGACCCAGAATCAAGTGCATATATGTTAAATATATTTAACATATATGCAATATTATTAAATAGAACTATATTTATGTACATATAATCTTTAATAAAATTGATCCAAAGTCCACTGGATTATTTATTAGAAATTCCGATAATCAATCCTATCCTACCATGAATCCAATAAGTCAGCATCAAACTAAAACACTATACGCTGACCAGGAAGAAAATTTCATTATTAGTAGAGTGAACACACTTCCCTATCAAGAATTAAATTAAACCAAGTGAATAGTTATATGCTACTAAACAGCCTATCAGGAACCTGATAAATAATTTCCAAACTTGAAAAATACTAAAGCACCAGATTACCAAAATTTTATTTAATCAAAACATACTCATGTAGGATGAAAAATTAGTAGCAAATACTTAGTATGAATAATTTCCAAAATTAGAAAAACCCCAAAAAGGGAATGATCAGTTATTGTAATAAATGTGCAATATATTTATATTCAGTCAAAATATCTATCTGAACTTCACTAATTAAACAGCAAAATTTGGAATTATCAAAAACCGAATTACCAAAGGCTATATTCAATTTAGAAAATACTTATTACAAAAAACTGAATTATGAATTAATATATTGAATGTACAGAATGCTTGCAAGGAATGAAAAAGGTCTATTAGAGACCAGGGAATATATTTCAAAATTTGAATTTGAAAAATATCCAACTAAAATACAGCAAATAAATTACAAAATTTGAAAATTACAAAATCTAAGTTACTACTGGCTATATTGAATTTGATCAAAGCTTATATACAATAATAAAAAGGACTATCAGAAATTCAAGTCATTTCAAAATTTGAATTTGAGAAATATCTATCTGGGATTCAGTAAGTCAATTACAAAATTTGAAAATGACAAAATTTGCTATATTCAATTTGCTCAAGGGTTATGTACAATAATAAAAGTTCTATCAGAAATTCAAGTGATTTCAAAATTTGAATTTGAAAAATATCTATCTGGGATAGATTTACAATTTTGAGGTTATGAAGTTTAAATCATAATTTTTCATCACCCGAGCTAACCATGCTTATATCTGTCTCTTTTATTATTGTAGCTTACTTCATGATTCATATATATCATGTTTCTGTTTGGTTTGAAGCATTTATACGAATATTATTTCCCATGCATCATTAAACCACGAGGCTTGCAGCATTCCCAAACTGTCTTATATTTCTCATTGCGCTCCTTGCAGGAGGTTGACTGGCTACAGTTTACTAAACTGGCTGTCTTCTCTGTTAAGTTCTTTGCATGACAAATGACTACACAAAACAGTGTACCAACCTCTCTCAAATATCACTGCCCCAGTCACGTGTTTATAATTAATTCAGTTAAGCTACTATGCTTAATTATTCTACATTTTGATTATGCCATTATACAGGTCCCTACTGTAAATCTCTCAGTAAATAAATGCAAACATTTCCATTCACACATTCATTAATTATATCAAAACGCGCGTTTAAGCAAGCCAACAAATTAACTTTCAAATATTCTGTCAACTTCCTTTTAGAAGTTAGAAATTTATATCTCAAATTAACCTACGCAGCAAAACCATTCATTTCCATGGTATGTTCAGATCACAAATGCTATTATTTGAACAATAGGAGCCATTTCCTTTGTCGCCTTCAGGGAATGTTTTATTCACATTGCCTATGGCAATCCTTGATGTGACGTCATAACTAAGTAATTCTGATTGGCCAGGAGGCGTGGTCACCCACCAATCAGAAGTTAAAGCCATGCCCACTTATCGATTACTATATAAGCTAAGTCCCGCCTCCAATGTCCCCAGTCGGCTAAGATTCATCAAGTCAAGCGGTCAAGTCACGCGAGCTCTGGCTGGCGGGCCACCGGGCCGCCATCTTGTGTCATAACCACGTGGTCATCATCAGGAGTGCGCACAATGTACTCATCATTGCGGCCCGCTACGTTTGTCGACATTCAAGCATCATCATTGCAACTCACGCGGCCCAGTAGTCAAGTCACCATTGCGGCCCGCTACGTTTGTCGACATTCAAGCATCATCATTGCAACCTCACGCGGCCCAGTAGTCAAGTCACCATTGCGGCCCGCTACGCTCTTTCTACATTCAAGCATCGTCATTGCAACTCACGCGGCCCAGTAGTCAAGTCACCATTGCGGCCCGCTACGCTCTTTCTACACTCAAGCATCGCCATTGCAACTCATGCGGCCCAGTAGTCAAGTCACCATTGCGGCCCGCTACGCTCTTTCTACACTCAAGCATCGTCATTGCAATTCACGTGGCCCAGTAGTCAAGGCACCATTGCGGCCCGCTACGTTTGTCGACATTCAAGCATCATCATTGCAACTCACGCGGCCCAGTAGTCAAGTCACCATTGCGGCCCGCTACGTTTGTCGACACTCAAGCATCATCATTGCAACCCACGCGGCCTAGTAGTCAAAGCACCAATGCGGCCCGCTACAATTATGTATATTCAAACAACATTAACATCACTGCCAACATAAACAGCAACCACTTGTCAACGTCAACTTATGTAACTTCATCATTGACAGCACTGCACAATATTCACTGCAACCATCGTCAAGAAACTAAATTCTTAAGAGAACAGTGCATCAAGATTTAACGTTTTCAAATCAACCTTTGAATTACCTTTTTTTGTGTAACAGTGTTTTCATAATTTTTTACAGTGCTCAGTGTTGATTTCTATAGTGTTTTTTGTTCTTTTCTAAATATATTTTATTATACAGGCTACGAGCTATGCTATGTTTTATTCATTTGTTCCCTTATCAATCCAGGCATTGTTTGTGTTTTTTCAATTTTTTATGCATTTTATTTTTTCTCTCGAATGGGATCGCAGCACCCCTAATCCTATGGTGTTCAATTACAGTCCCGTACCACTGCGATCTTATTCAACAGAAATGAACAATACATTAGTATAGAAAATTTTAAATTTGAAAAAGTGTACAGTTTTGTGTACCTAGGCTCCCAGGTTAACAAATCAAATGACATCAAAAAAGAGATAAATAGGAGAATTAAAAATGCCAATAAATGCTACTATGGTATGGTGAAACACTTCAAATCTAAACTCCTCACACATGCAACAAAAGTTAGGTTGTACAAAACATTGATAAAGCCAGTGTTGACCTATGGAAGTGAAACCTGGGTCCTAACAGAAGATACTGCCAACCAACTTGGCATTTTTGAAAGAAAGATCCTCAGGAAGATATATGGACCCATCCAAGGATGCAGGAGAATGGCGGGTACGGTACAACAGAAACTGTATAATCTTTACGGGACACCGGATGTCATTACTGACATCAAAGTGGCTAGACTGAGATGGGCAGGACATGTTCAAAGAATGAACAACAATGAAATGGCTAAGAGAGTAATGGAAAATAAGCCAAAAGGAAGAAGGGAAGTTGGAAGACCTAAACCCAGGTGGATGGACGGTGTGCTGGAAGATATAAAAAGACTAAAAGCTAAAAATTGGTGGATGGTCGCCAGGAACAGAGAAGCCTGGAAGAAAATTTTAAGGGAGGCCTTGACCCGATCTGGGTTATTAAGCCAGACATGGTGATGAGTATAGTCGAACAAAAAAAATCTATACAATCAGATTATTGTTATTATTATTATTATTATTATTATACTAATTATGAATGCTATACTTACGCCTTTAGAGTACGAAGAGGTTCCATATGAGGTTCTCTAATACCTGTGTCTGGATCCATAGTGGTCATTGTGCACCTAGAAATAAAAAGTTATATTTCACATAGGCAAGTGAATGATGGCAAATCAAGAGCTCCAGAACATTTGAATACTACTACTATTACTACTATACTTCACATATGCTAATTGTTGAATCTATTAGGTCTGATAGTCAAAGTCTATAACGATCTTCTTATTTTTTAACTTTGTATGTTTTCTCTATGAGAGTATATAAACTTTACAGAAACATATTGGTACAGATTAGAGAAAGCTAACTTCAGAAGCTAATGAAAATGTGATACGATATCAAGCTTCACTACTTTTTTGTTGTCATTGTACTTTTGTATCTATCTCTTATGGGTAGGATAGGAATATGATAATAATTCAATTCTGTTTAATAGTTCAAGAAGTAGACTTGCAAATCCTAGAGTGTTATTTTTGTACCGATCAGTATGTATGAATTTTCAGGTCCTACAAATGAAATGATTTTCTTACATTCTTCTGAAATTGCTACATTGATTTTTTGGAATATCACATTTACATATTATAAATAGTTTTCACTTGCATGGAATATTACGGTCAATTGAAATTAATAAAACACTGTAAGGTTAACATCTGTTAAGTGGTGGGTATGGCATCCATGGTAGTTAACCTTGATGCCCAGGTCCTCTGTTCCAAGTTGCAGTTGCTTCTGATGGTGTATGTAATCCCCCCTTTACTTGTCTACGGGAACATGCAGGAAATATGTCATACTGGGAATGATACTTGTGGTTCCAGTTGAATCCCTATTGATTTATTTACACTTTAAATATACTTCCTAGTTACTACAACCCTCTATTATCTATATAACTCCATGGCTACTTAATGGTTCATCCCCTAAAACCCCCTGGGGGTAATTACAAATATATTAACCACGAGCATCCATATTATTCCATATTCTAGCCAAGACTGAATACCAGCCACGCGTGTACGGCAGTTACCAGATATTCTAAAGAATTTCACTATCAGCACACGGGCTGGACTCTGATCTCATGAAATGACCTTACACATCACCCCTCCCACAGGGAAAATTAATATTCGACCCCGAATATGTTAAATGATAACTCAAACAACCAATAAGAATAAAAATAACCAGAAATTCCCTCAGGGCATCGGAGGATGAACTAAGACATACCCACAAGTATAAAACACACTTAAGAAAGATAAACTAAAAGAAAAATATCACAGATCCATCAAAATGTTCTCACCCTGTATCCATATTATCTTATTCCACTAGAACATTCACATGAATAGAAATAAGGAATGATGCACAAACAAAAACAAAAAGGAATTGACTGCATAACTGTATACATCTTATTAGAAATGTCTAAGTTTGACCCCAATAATATTTTCAGATTGTAGACATAACAGGATTCTGATCTACCCATATAGACAGTGACATTGATCATCTCATTAGCCTAGTGATGTGGGCCGGAAATATTCCCAGTGGGAAGGAACTTATAAAATGGGAATATTTCCCTGGCCAGGAAATATTCCCAAAAAGTGGGAATTTATAAAGAATCCTTAATTTTGAAGGTTTTAATGCTTATTAACGGTTCAAGTACCTTGAAATTAAACTATTTCTCATAGGGAAGTTTTCCTATGATATAATTTTTCACTTATTTTCAAAAGCATCTTCTTTTCAAAAATAATAATATTTTATAATCTCTTCTAAAAGGTTTTCTTTATATACTTGCATTTCATAAAGTGATACCTCACTCACATTTAATAGTCAAACAGGATTAAAGATAAGTAATTTAATATATTTGTAAATAGATTGTGTTGGTATTTAAAACAAAATGCCAAAAACCAACACCTTCAATATTATCATTGTTTAATATTACATAAACTTAAATTTAAATAAAAGTTTACGGTATAGTATTTAATCACAAATCAGTCCCATGGTCTAGGCCTAGGCTAATCCTACTGTAGTATGAGGGGAAATTTAGTTCTTTCATGTCTTACAAGGGGAGAATTTTTTCCCTCTGCTCCAGAAATTCATACACCAGCTAGGGTTGCCACCTTTCGGTAAAAGTAAAGTGTTCCCTATTACAGGCCATGGAGGCCCAGAGGGTTCCAGGAGGTTGAGGCTCCCAGATTTTTAGACATTCGGCACATGAAGGTGGTAAGGTTGTCAGCCTTACGCACCGGCCGCCTTTACCCCCCGGATTGCTCCTGGTACTCATTTCTGTTAGAGGCTGAGTCGACCCCAGGGCCATAGTGCCACCAGAAGGATTAGGCCAATTGAAAAACTCCAACGACCTCATCGGGAATCGAACCCGCGACCTTCCGGTTTGTAGCGCAGCGACTTAACCACTACGCTACGGCGTACCCCCACCTTTCGGTAAGACTAAGGAAATACACTTATCAAATAGATACAGATCGCAGGTCTTCATATCAAAATTTATACATGGAACAATTTATTAATAATATTAATATTGATATATTCTATATTAAGATTTAGTCCCCTGTCAAATGTACAAAAAAAGGCTCCCGTGTGCTCCTTGATGATGCAAGTGTGGGAGTGGTCTCAATCTCTTCGTTTGACCTTGGAGAAACATAATTTCGATGGTGCCACTCTTGAAAATGGTGCGTTTGAATGGTGGGGGCAAAAAACAAAATGGCTGCCATCGCAAACACGTTTTCCTATTTATATCAGTAACCGTTGGGATTACAAAAAAAGGTTTGAAACAAGAAATGTAGCTACATAGATTCTGCACAGAAAAGATTATTACGACTTTTTTGTAGGATCAACCGTTTTCTCATAAAAAGTACTTTTATATTTTTCAAAATTAAAAATGATTATGTCTCTGTATGAGGGTTTTGCAAGCGCATATTTACATGCCTGACATTATTTACACGGCCACCGGATACTTCTAACAATAATTAATATGTTAAACACTAATAAATTAAAAAATAATCCCTTTCCCTTATGTTGTGCCGTAGGAAACCGAAAAATAAAAAGTACTACTATAGTTTTAAACTTTAACGAAAATACTGTGGAAGAAATACAATGTTTGCAGATTTATAGGCCTATAGACAGAGTGGATACACTCCTACAATTACATTTTTAATTATAATCATCGTCACTTTCAATACAAATCTCACTTAGACCTAAATCTTCATCATCTTCCAGCTCGCACTCTCCCATATTGTCACAACGGTTGGGATTACCTTCGCAAGTGCACATTTCAGTACACCGGAGTCCATTTGACTGACATGTAGCCTACATGGAGGAGAGCAACGCCTTTTGGAGCATGAGCAGCGACAAAGTTCCAAGATAAGCTCTGGTGCACAAGGGTTGGTACAAGCAACAGACTGGTATGCACTCCCTACTTTTTTCCATCCAAAATCTGAGGGCGGTGGGTTATTGGGATGCTTATTTAGGTCCTGATTCCATTCAAAACATTGAAGGTGAGCCCTTAGCCATGCCAGATCCAGTGCAGATCTTGTTGGAGGAACATCTTGGCATTTTTCTGTGTAAACAACAACCATCGCACAGGACCTAATATGTCGGTCAGTGTAGTTTTGGGGATATAAAGCTGCAAATGAACGCTTCCAAGATAGTCCTGACATCTTCAGTGAGTGAAAGTAGTGTCCCCAATTTAGCCCAGGCTTCTAGCGGCGTATCACTTGCGGAATTAAAAGCTTTCCACCACTTTATGTTACCTTTGCCAGCAAATGATCCTGTTACATCAGCTCCTAAAATTGCGTGTAATCCAGGGAGTGCAGAGGCTTTCAGAGGTCCAAGTGCTCTGTAAATTGAACCTAGTTGAATGAACCTTAGCCGAGGAAAAATGCAAAATCTTTCGAAAGCTGAGGATATCATCTTAGTGCTAAAATCAGGACATCAGTATCGGGGGAGAACACATAGCTAATTTGTGCATTGGTATACTTCCAATTTTCGTTTCTGGTCCGATTTTGCACTGCATTGGATCTGAGCCCTTTTGCCGAATCTCTCACGTCGCTTTCTTCAATGAGTTTTCTTTGTAAGAGTAAAAAACTACAATAACCTCACTGTAATTGCTGAATTCAGTAATTACAGTGAGGTCCATGTAGTTTTTGTAACCAGTTTTTACTCAGTTGGAGGGACAAAGCAGCTTCATCACATGGCGATGATATATCCAGTCTTGCAAGTACGCAGGAGGAGGCCAACACAAAGATCATATTACATGCATCTTATTTAGCACAGAAAGTAATTAAAACTACTCATGTGTTCTACCCCGATACTGATGTCCTGATTTTAGCACTAAGATGATATCCTCAGCTTTCGAAAGATTTTGCATTTTTCCTTGGCTAAGGTTCATTCAACTAGGTTCAATTTACAGAGCACTTGAACCTCTGAAAGCCTCTGCACTCCCTGGATTACACGCAATTTTAGGAGCTGATGTAACAGGATCATTTGCTGGCAAAGGTAAAATAAAGTGGTGGAAAGCTTTTAATTCCGCAAGTGATACGCCGCTAGAAGCCTGGGCTAAATTGGGGACTACACTTTCACTCACTGAAGATGTCAGAACTATCTTGGAAGCGTTCATTTACAGCTTTATATCCCCAAAACTACACTGACCGACATATTAGGTCCTGTGCGATGGTTATTGTTTACACAGAAAAATGCCAAGATGTTCCTCCAACAAGATCTGCACTGGATCTGGCATGGCTAAGGGCTCACCTTCAATGTTTTGAATGGAATCAGGACCTAAATAAGCATCCCAATAACCCACCGCCCTCAGATTTTGGATGTAAAAAAGTAGGGAGTGCATACCAGTCTGTTGCTTGTACCAACCCTTGTGCACCAGAGCTTATCTTGGAACTTTTTCGCTGCTCATGCTCCAAAAGGCGTTGCTCTCCTCCATGTAGGCTACATGTCAGTCAAATGGACTCCGGTGTACTGAAATGTGCACTTGCGAAGGTAATCCCAACTGTTGTGACAATATGGGAGAGTGTGAGCTGGACGATGATGAAGATTTAGGTCTAAGTGAGATTTGTATTGAAAGTGACGATGATTATAATTAAAAATGTAATTATAGGAGTGTATCCACTCTGTCTATAGGCCTATAAATCTGCAAACATTGTATTTCTTCCAAAGTATTTTCGTTAAAGGTTAAAACTATAGTGGTACTTTTTATCTTTCAGTTTTCTACGGCACAACATAAGGGAAAGGGGTTATTTTTTAATTTATTAGTGTTTAAAATATTAATTATTGTTAGAAGTATCCAGTGGCCGTGAAAATAATGTCAGGCATGTAAATATGCGCTTGC
The DNA here is from genome assembly GCA_964059195.1 of Ectobius pallidus. Taxonomy (NCBI): domain Eukaryota; kingdom Metazoa; phylum Arthropoda; class Insecta; order Blattodea; family Ectobiidae; genus Ectobius; species Ectobius pallidus. Next base: position 45,226,374 of record CAXKWD010000008.1, read on the forward strand.
AAAACCCTCATACTGAGACATAATCATTTTTAATTTTGAAAAATATAAAAGTACTTTTTATGAGAAAACGGTTGATCTTACATAAAAGTTGTAATAAACTTTTCTGTGCAGAATCTACGTAGCTACATTTCTTGTTTCAAACCTTTTTTTGTAATCCCAACGGTTACTGATATAAATAGGAAAACGTGTTTGCGATGGCGGCCATTTTGTTTTTTGCCCCCACCATTCAAACGCACCATTTTCAAGAGTGGCACCATCGAAATTATGTTTCTCCAAGGTCAAACGAAGAGATTGAGACCACTCCCACACTTGCATCATCAAGGAGCACACGGATGTACATTTGACAGGGGACTAATTCAAGTTCTTCAGTGTGCCATAAAGATTGTTTTCTGTGAAGTAAAAAACTTTCCCTAAGTAAGTCAAAGCTTTCTCATAGAATTTCTCATGGACATGTTTTGAAAAAATTATAGCGAAGCGATAATTTATGCCGCGCACAGGTCCCCCTTCCACTGAATAATAAAAGACCCTTGCACCAAACATAATATGTTGGAACTATAAACAACAAAATAATATTTCATAATAAAAAAAAAAGACCTATGTACCAAAAATCATATTTCACAATTATAGCAGTGGGAGTGGGGGTCTTGTGCACGGCATAAAATACCTTTTTCCCCAAATTATGAACATTTGCAATCCAGACTCTCACTATGTAATGGGTTACCACTAAATTTATGAATAACGGGAGGCACCCTTACCCTAGGGCACGTATATAATGCATGGTACATTGTGTCGGGTTCGCTATCTTCACAACAATAGAGGTAATCATCGGCTAGCTTGAATCTGTATAAATTCGCAGTGAAGTATCCGTGTCCTGTGTAAAATTGTGCTGTCGCATAATCTATGTGTATGTGTTTCTGTTTCAATCTGTTTTTGACACTGGGGAAGTAATCTTTGGTGATACGACCCTTTACTGATCTACTCCACCTTGTTTCCCATTGGGTTAGCGTGTGTTCTCTTAGCTGGGAGTTAAGCTCCTTCTTGTTCTGAGTGTTATATGTTTCCAGTGTTATGTCTGTTTCTCTAATTCTGGTTGGAATATTTTTTCTAATTTGGTATGATGTGACTTTTTCCTCCATTACTAGGTCCGTAGGGATTTCTCCTGCAATGACCTGTAGTGCCTCATTTGAGGTTGTGGAGTAAGCTTGAGTTACTCTAAGTAGGGCTTTTCTTTGGGCAGAGATTAGCTTGTGTTTATGTCTGACGAGTAGGTATGGTGCCCACCCGTGTGCCGCGTATGACTTAATAATTATAAAAAATGACCTAAAAGCTGATATTTTATTTATAAAAAAATTAATATTGTACACACAAAGTTATAGACTAGTTTGTACATAATTGTAAGAACTGTAAATAACTGTAATGTTGTGAATGTTCTTTCCTCACGGAAATTTATACTGGCACCGGGGCACTGGTAAGTCAAAATTCGGCACATCCTTTTGTGGTCTGCCGGATTATATTGTTTATTGAGGGTAAACAGTAGATTGCACTCTCAAATCCAAGAGGTGGCAGACACTGGAGACAAGACAATCTAATAACAATAGTAATCAGGCATGTCAGAGTTAAATTTTGAAAAAAGCTGAACTTGCGCGTGGCGAAATTTCGCACACGACACTGAACCTTGGCGCGCGGCAAAATTTTGTACCCTGAACCTTGGCACGCAGTGAAATTTTGCACACTGAACCTTACAGATACAAAAAGCCTAAATATATACATATATGGATCTTTTTTCATACACTATTTAAACAAATCAAGTAGCTTTATATTTTGAAAATAAAATAGCATACCAGTTAGTTACCGTATATACCCGAATACTATCCGCCCCCGAAAATTTTTCAAAAAGAAGTTTGAAAAAAAAAGATCTACAGGCCCATATATAAAGTTATTTTGCCAGTTTAATTCTTAATTAAACAGTTATAATTAACGTTTCATATCATAAAATAATTAAATATGGTAGGCTAAAAGGCACTTATAAAAATAACGTGCATGGTAACAGCCCGCCGAAATCTCGCCGTATTATACGCGCAGCGTAATACCTCAACAACAACAACACTCATCATTCTGCGGGAATCACCCGCGATGACGTGCATCCGACTCGCTCCGACCCCGAACTCTACCGAACTTTTCCCGAATTATTGTACTGCACGTGCGCCGTGACTGCACTGTTTGTTTGGCGTCTGTATGCGGACCATGTGCATAAGAAAGCATCTTCTTTGTTTCATTTTCCTTTCATTACAGCTTCGTTACTGTTATACTACAGTGAGTCACAGCCAGATTGCATCCGTTTGCCGCGCGCCGTGCTTCTCTTGTGATGACTCAACACTACCCGCGTCGCGGCCAGCTTTGTCCCCGCAGATAAGTCAACAGCCGGCAGTTGAGCATTGTTCTCGTGTTGTACAGACGTGAAAGTGTTATTCTGTAGTTGTCACAACTAAAAGAAAACAATAGGATAGAGATAAACTCAATAATAACAGAAGAACAATTAATGCGTATTAATAGGAATTTTCTATCACGATGCGAAAAATGTGTGGATGTAGGAGGAGGACACTTCCCGCATATTTGCCTATTTTCGTTATTTTCAAACTTATTTCATTCATTTTCATTGTCACGCACGGACAAGTCAGCCAACTGCCGGGCAGTTCCTTTGCCGCATACCGGGGATATGAGCGTCATCTGTCTGAGACTCACTGTATATGCCTACTGTGATGCTACTAAAAATCATCGTGCTATAATGAGCCGATATGGTACCCCCCCTAAAAATTTTATTGCAGTTTTGGAATAATATCGGTAACTCCAAAATCGGACCTCAAAAAAGCGGATTTCCGCTTTTTCGCGGAACTCTGACATGCCTGAGTAATATAATACAAAGCTTTGGCGTTTCTTTGATTCTCATTTCCGACTGCGTCATGTCAACACTTTAACGCCAAATTTTTCCTCATTGCATTAAACAAACAACACTTCAAAGACAGCACCGCTAGTGACGAAAAAAAGTTAATACACACAATGTAAATACATAGAAATTACTAAATCAGGAAGCAAATGACACGAAAATGACAAAATAATGGCCTAAAATTGAAATAAATGCCCTAAAAATATAAAATTACGAAAAATGACAAAAAAATACCTAATAAAAATGCATTTCTATAATCTAGAGGCCATGATAAGGATTTATCCACAAGTTGGCAATGTCTATGCAGCATCAATAAAAACATGAAATGTCATTAGGATCCGGGCCCTGGTTATTACCGATTCAAATACTGCCTGATATAGGCGTTTGTAATTTGTTCACTTTTATCCCCATGTTTGGTCAGAGAGTGCTCCTAGTGCGTGGAATAGGTGTACTGCTGAGTTGTATACCTTATTTACCTGATTTTCTATTCTATTTCCGGCCTGGAGTTATACTCCTAAATATCTGAGTCCTCGTACATTTCGTAAGCTTGTCCCTAAAAGTCTAATCATCGGAGGCCTTCTTGCATGAAGTTTTCCCTTTAGTAGGAGAGATCTTGTTTTCTCCTTTGAAATCTTTACCTAGGCCATTTCGCACCAATTGGTGAATGTTAACATGGTTGCTGTTAATTTTCTTTCTAGTGGGGGTCGGCTATCGGCCTCTATTGGGAAGACTATGTCATCCGCGAACACTACTGGTGTTGCTTGAAGAGCCTGTGCGATTTCTCTAATGATTTTCGCAAATACTAGGTTCCAAATTTTTTGTCCCAATACCGATCCCTGTGGGCAGCCTTTTGTAACTCGTTTTGATTTTATTTCCTGGTTATTTCTCATTATTATTTCTCTATCCTGGAAAAAATTCTTTATTACTTCGTAGAAATCATGTGGACAATTTATTTCCCTCAGTCGCTTTAGGATGAGGGGCCACCAAAAGTTGTCGAAGGCTCCCTCTATGTCCACAAATATACCTAGTACGTATTTTGGGTTCAAATTTCTGATGATGTCTTGTAAGTTAGAGATCGCGTCATCTGTTCACCGTTCCGGTTGGAACCCGTATTGGGCGTCGGAGCACGATTATTCTAATAGTTGATCCAGTTTTGAGAGGATTAGTCACTCGAATATCTTTCCTAGGACAGGGAGCAAGCAAATCGGTTTGTATGATTTCGGTAGGTTGGGGTCTCTGTCTTTGGATTTCAGTAATGGGAAGAGTATCGCTTTTTTTGCATGCGTTCGGGAACATGTGTTGACAAAGGCAGGCGTTATAGATTTCTAAAAGGCGAGCATGATGTGCTGCACCTCCGTTGGCTATTAGTTCTGGATTTATATCATATATACCCGGCGTCGTTTTCTGTTTTGTCTAAGTGCTACTTGGATATCTAGGGCTTCAAACTGTTCAGTTATTTCTGCCTTTGGGTAGTCTTGCTCTATTTTTACTCATATTTGTCTCTGTTCGTCTGTTTCTTGGTCCCTATTGTCATCTGGGACTAGCCTCTCTAGCATTGTGTCTGCTATGGCATCCCATGTCTGGGCTTGGCTCTCGTCCTGCTTTTTTAGGCTTCTTATTATCGTCTTTGTCTTTAGTTTGTCTGCTTGTATACGATATGCAAGTCCCCAGTTGTTTATCATCCTTTGCAAGCTGGCAACAGGGTCTGCAAGCTCTACGGGAGGGTCTTTCCTTTCAGAAAATAGATTTGAAGTCCTCCGAAATGATCAGCATAGGCCTAATGCACAATCGCATTGGCCCGCACATAACCCCAAAAACATCACTCAAGGCTCTCCGATCGCAACCCAAGATTCCACACCTTCGAGGAAACCCAAGAAGAGCAAGGTTCACCTCTTCACTGACAGTCACGGACGTGGCTTAGCGTATAGACTTGAATTGAAGGATTACCAGAAGACAGGAATGGTGAAACCAAATGCCCCATCAACGGAAGTGCTTAAAAACATAACACAGTGCTGCAAGTCATTTGACCATAAAGACTGTATAGTACTGATGTGTGGAACCAATGACATTATCAGAAACGAAAGCAACAAACTAACCACTAACATGGAACATACCTTAATGGGACTAACTCACACCAATGTAGTACTAATCAATGTCCCAACTAGATATGACCTCCCACCCTACTCCTGGGTGAACGCTGAGGTTAAAGCTGTCAATAGTAAACTCTCCAGCATGAGTAAAAGATTCAAAAATGTGAAACTACTAGATGTAACATTGTTCGAGAGAGCTCTTCATACTAGACATGGTCTACACCTGAATGGTGGAGGTAAGGCTTTGCTAGCCAAGGAAATTGATAAATATATTAAACATATAGCCTTAAACTTACCTATCAATACTCCTCAGGGAAACTGACCAGTACCAGTAAAGGTTGTAGCAAATTAAGGCACGATCTGTTAAGAGTAGGCCTAGGCCGAATGAATAAGAACAACTACAATGATAGGAAACCTGATTCCCCAAACGTAAGCAATTACCCATGTTATAACCAGATACCCTGCTTCTCAAGTAACATTACTAAACCACACATCCTACCACAGGCCCATGATCTACTGATCTATCATATCAATACACAATGCATAAGGAATAAATTGGGGGAACTTGAAATTTTGCTAGACAATGAAAACTGTGATGTACTATGTGTGAATGAGCACTGGCTCAATTATGAGGAAAGAAATCTATATATCCCAAATGGTTTTAAACTAGGTAGCATATTTTGTAGACAAAAGCCTAAATCAAGGGGTGGCTCTGCCATATTTATTAGGAACTTGATAGATTTTGAGGTGCTTGACCTAACCTCATTTGCCTTAACTGAAATTTTGGAAGCAGTAGCAATTAGAATCATTAAACTAAACTTGATAATAATATCAATTTATCGCACACCTGATTCTTGTCATACTTCATTTACTGAATCCCTTGATAGAATGCTACTCTTTCTACATGTGAAAAATCGAACTAAAGTCATTATATGTGCAGACTTTAATATAGATATTCTTAAGTCAACGGCCGATTCCACAAACTTTCTTAATACTCTTAGATCATATAATTTCTTTTGCCTAAATAATCAGGCTACTAGAGGAAATGCATGCCTGGACAACTGTGCTACAAACATAACTCGAACTCAAATTGAATGCTCGGTATTCAACCCCAATTTATCTGATCACCTAGGGCTGCAAATTAATTTGAAATGCACCACTAATGATCAACAAATAACTCCAGATGAGCCTGTAACTACACGAACAATTAGACTTGTCTCAGATAAAAGAATAGACCAACTCAGGGAAAAGCAATTAGAAATTAACTGGAACAACATACTACATATGTCTGATCCAGAAGAAGCCACTTCATACTTTATCAATACACTAAGGTCACTTATTAATGAGTACTGTACGATAGTGTATAAGAAGACTAAAGGTCATCACAACAAACGAAGGCCTAAACAAAGAATTATTAAATGGTTTACTCCTCAACTCAAAACTATGAGAACAAATCTCCAAATCTTGTTTGATAAATATAAACAGACCGGTACTCTAGAAGACAAAGAAAGCTATAATAAATATAAGTACCTCTATAAATCAACCATAAAAAAGGCGAAAATAGATGGTAATGACAGGTTCATTAATCTATCCAGTAATAAGTGCAAGGCGGCTAAGGAAGGTGGTTTAGGAATTAAATTTATTATATGGTTTATAATTAATTTATTTGAAGAAGTAATGGATTTTGGAACTGTCATTAAAAATGAGACTAAAATTCACAATGTTAAGAACATAATACCAATCTCAGCTGATAACATGAATAATTTTTCCGTTGAAGTTCCTTACAATATACATAAGGGCATTCGCAATGAAGCTCCATCCCTTAAAAACACGAACTGTGCCAGAACTTTCTTAGAAAAGGTAACTCTCCCCCCCAGAATATCACAATCCTCTTTTAAATGGAAAGAAATAGACACTAATACAGTAATGAAAATAATTATAAAACTCTCACCATCACTCACTGAGGATATATATGGCCTATCAAATACCATAATCAAGAAAATTGCTGACTTGATACTCCTACCACTAACATACTTAATAAACTTAATCCTGAAACAAGGGACTTTCCCTAATATTTTGAAAATAACTAAAATTACTCCAGTTTTCAAAAATGGTAACAAAAGTGACCCTTCTAACTACAGGCCCATTGCGCTAGTTCCTGTTATAGGAAAGATATTTGAAACAAGTCTAATGCATCAATTAAACAACTATTTAACCCAGAATAATTTACTCTACAAAGAGCAATATGGCTTTAGACCGGGACACTCCACGACTATGGCAGTCGAATCCCTAGTTAATAAAATACTTGATAGCTTTGAAAAAGGTAGGGGTTCTGGGTGTTACCCTTCTTGATCTTACAAAAGCCTTCGACTGTGTATCACATGAAATTCTTTGTGCAAAATTAGAATACTATGGAATTGGCGGTATTGAACTAAAGCTAATCAGATCATACCTACTCGAAAGAAAACAAACTGTATATGTAAATAATATCTTTTCAAAATTCAAAGAGGTGACTGATGGAGTACCCCAGGGCTCAGTACTGGGCCCTTTTCTTTTTTTAATAGCAATAAATGACTTACCTGTAAATGTCCCTGGTATTAGCATACTATATGCTGATGATACTACTCTCTTATCAACGGACAAAGATCCTCTATCAGTTAAGTCACAATTAAAGGAAATGATAACTAAAGCCAAAAGGTGGTTTATGGTGAATATGCTTAAGAATAATGATGCCAAAATGGAACAACTCCTGTTTAGTTTAAACAATGGCTTCACAGAACTTGAAGAAAACAAAAATATCAAACTATTAGGGTTACATTTAGATAATAAATTAAACTGGAATGTGCACATAGATAATCTCTGCAAAAAGCTGTCTCGAGTGACTTTTCTGTTAAGGAAACTAAAAACGTGCACTAGCCAAACACTACTAATAAATGCCTACTATGCTTTCTTTCATAGTCTCATAGCCTATGGGGTAATGCTTTGGGGCAACAGTCCAAATTCAATTCAAGCTTTTATATGGCAAAAGAAAACCATTCGAATAATCAAAGGAGTTCCTCAACAACAATCATGTAGACAAATTTTTCCACAACTTAACATTATGACACTACCATCATTGTATATATACACGAATCTTATTTTTGTTAAACAGAACATTGTTAAATTCAATGACAGATCTCTCATACACAGCCATAACACAAGAAGTAAACTAGACCTGGACACACCTCAGATTATATTAAGTAAAACTGCCAATAGTTATAAGTATATTCAATTAAAATTATACAATAAATTACCGCTACATGTAAGAGCCTTAGACTATATTAGGTTCAAGTTTATAATTAAGAAATGGTTGAGATTGAATGCTTTTTATACAGTAGAAGAGTTCATTAACTCTGAAATAGACAACATTTTGTGACCAATATATTATATGTATGTGTGCATGTAAACATGTGATCTTATGTAATAACAACTGTCTGATATCATTGTACTATGATTCTATAGACAATAAACATTATTATTATTATTATTATTATTATTTGCTCTGATACAAAGTCATGCCACGTTTCCCTTTTTACGGATCGTATGGTTTGTGTGTCGGTAAATTTTGTATAGTCGCGATTTGTTTTATTCGTCGGCCCGTTGAAAAACTCTTCTCCGGGCATATGTTTCCCTTTTTAGTTCCATTAGCTGGGGGGTCTCAACAGCCTACATAAACCCGACATCATTAATGAGAAGAGAATAGATAGGAATACACTTTACGAACTATATGCGAACTAAAATACACGTAAAAAGACATAGCAGGAACCAGTAACCACAGCGAGTGGAATTACTCAACAGAGGACCACATTTCAAAACGTAGGTACAATGGATATATGTAAGTATTCATGAACCACAGATTATTGTCTCTGTTGGTCATTACATGAGAATATTATAGGAGAAAACTTCCTCCAACACTGAGACTTGAACCCAGGATCTTTGGCTATTCGCGCCAATGCTCTACCAACTGATCTAAGCCGGTGTTCAATTCACAGCGCCAGAAGGAACCTTCCTCCTATGACTGAATGCCCTTAATGGTCTACCCCACTGACAGACAAGTTATGTCATATGCTGTAATGTGAGGTGCACTAACTAGTGATTTTTGTGACCGGGCTCCCACTGTTATTGTAAAGTTAACATTCAAGATGGATATAAGTATTCATGAACCTCAGATTATTGTCTTTGTTGGACATTACATGAGAATATTATAGGAGAAAAATTCCTCCGACACTGGGACTTGAACCCAGGACCTTTGGCCAATCGCGCCAATGCTCTACCAACTGAGCTAAGGCGGAGTTCAATTCACAGCACCAGATGGAACCTTCCTCCTATGACTGAATGCTCTTAATGGTCTACCTCACTAACAGACAAGTTATGGCATATGCAGTCGGAGGAATTTTTTTTCAATAATATTGTCATGTAGGTACAATATTCAGTTTCAAACAAATTTTAAAGTGAATATCACAAATTATTAATCATCTTATTCAATGTTCTCAGGACGACTGATGATGATACATAAAATATTTCGAAATGCATCCTTTATTGTGAATTGACTTGAGCGACGTTGACAAGCAGGATGCGAAGATGACAAGTAAATTAAGGCATAACAAATGTTAAAATTTACAAATGGTAATACAACATTGCAGTTAGACATCTTTCTCAGATTAAGAAATCAGAAACATTAACAATAATCATGTAAGTTTAATTATTTGAATATCAATAAGGAAAGAACTTTAACGATGTTAATCAGTGGTGGAAGAGTGACAGTTATACTACCATTAGAACCTTGTATTAACGTTAGAAATTTTTAACCTATCAATATAAAAATAATTTTCATCTGTATTATAAATTTATTGCTTTGAATAAAATATACACATATATTTTTAAATCTTGATTTTTAACAAATGTACTTCAGAATAAAAGCTACATAGTAAGCAATTTCAACATAGATGTAATAAGCATCAATTGTAGAAATATCTAATGTACGCATGACAACTCGTCAATACAATTTTACATTTTAAAATAAAATCAGGTAACTTTTCAGAACTTATAGATTGAACATATCACACGAAGATTATTACACAATCACTTGGAAAATCAATACCAGAAACTGTATTCTATTATATGTATGTAAGAATGAATCATGCCTTATATGTTATTAATGAAAACTCATAATTAATATTATTACCTTAATTTTTCGTATTCAGCAATACAGCATCTTCACCAGTCATCCAAAAAGTTACTAGTACAGTGTCGGAAAACACAAAATATACATTCTTAATAAATACTTTGCGGTGGGTCGGTTTAAAATGGGTGGGCGCCAGATATAGATATTCTATATCAAAATGATGATGACTCTCCGGTAGCATCAAGTCGGTTGCGAGCAGGTTTTGTCTCTTCTCAGGGCGGGAATGGTAGGCTTGCAGATCGATGACACTTCTCTTTTATAAATGATAATGAATTTTAAAGTTGAACATCAAGCTTTTATTCGTAATACTAAATCAGATTCCAGATGGCAGAAATACAACTTGTACAATAATTAATACAATGCTCGTTAATTATTACTGGTGAGTATTTTAATAGCAAACTGATGTAGTGAATAATTTTTAAAGTCCAATTAAATATTCACTCGCACGTTGCTGAGTATAAAAAATCCCGAAGGTTGAAAAATTTTCTAAGTGGAATAAATTATATCCCTCAAATGTTTAAGTATGAGAAATTAATGTCCAAAAATATTCTAAGTTAGATGTATTTTCCTCCGCGAACGATCGCGGTGCTGGGGACCAACTGTCCCAAAAGACTTGTGATCGTAGAATGATCGCTCCTACTCTAGCATAAATTTTAACAACTGAAAAATCCATATAAGGACCGCCCTTCATCCCCATACTCTTAACCCCACGTGACACTTATGCTACATATAATTGGAAGCTAACAATTTTACTATCAGCCAATAGTATGAGATTGACTTTCTAAACTGGCATTGGATTTTCCCTTTTCTTTCTACAAGAAATCCATTAAGGGTTTAATTGTTCTCACCTCCGAGAAGGCCTATGCGATAATCATCAGTTTGCCATTGTGCTAGTGAATATGGATATACACACTTAGTTTCATACAAAAGACTATTATCTTAACATAAATCTTAAAATTACCAATCCTTTAGAAATATCAATGACTTTTCTGTCTTACCGCTAGGCCATTGTTTAAGGGTTGATACCTGGCTGGTTTTGCGGTCGCAATGGCATACACTCATGTTACGGGAAATTCAATAATCAATAATCAATAATCTTTTTATTGTCGTCCAACAATATATACATTGTATTGACAAAGTCCATTTATTACATAGGTATAAAAGATCTTAGTTGCTAATTCAAACTTCATTTTCATAAAACGAAGTAAAAACCAAGATAAATACATTTAGTAAAATAAATTTAGTCAAACCATAAGACAAAATAAAATCAAAATGAATAGAGTCAGTAAAATCACAGTAGGCTTATCTACCATATTTAACATGTTTAAAATTCTAAGTCATTTATATTAAGCACTAACATTTCTTCAGTTGAATAAAAGCATTTCTTTTTTAGCCATTTAATCAAAACATTCTTAAATTGTTTTAACGGTATGTATCGAGCTCTGATAGGGAGTTTGTTAAACAATTTGACTCCAATGTATACATAACTTTGCTGTGTTTTCCTCAATCTAGTGAAATTTACATCAATTAAATTTTGGTATCTAGTATTATATGAGTGTTGTGTGCTTCTTAAATTATATGTATTTAAATTTTCCTTGATAAAAATTAAGTTCTGTAGAATGAAGATGCATAGAAGTGTGAGTATACCAAATTCAGTGAAATAGGGTCTACAAGATTCTCTATTACTGATACCTAGCATACTACGTATAGCTTTTTTCTGACATCGGAAAATTGCTTTTGCTCCAGTAGAGTTTCCCCATAGTAGTGTCCCATAGCACAGGTGGGTATGAAAAAGAGCAAAATATGCAGTTATCATTAAGTTGAAGCTAACACTTAATTTTAACCTTTTCAGCAAAAAGATTATTCTTGACAAGCGACTACATAAGGCATCAGTATGAGCAATCCAATTAAGTTTTGAGTCAAGATTTATGCCTAATAACTTAGCAGAGCTATTTTCAACCTTTGAATCTAAACTGAAGTAAATTTCTTCAGTTTTATTGGAGTTAACAATCAATTTATTCGCTGTAAACCAAAGGAAGGATCTTTCTACCATATAGTTCATTATAACTGAATTTATCTCAGAGTTTTGATTAGAGGATAACAAGGTTGTGTCATCTGCATAAAGAACACTTTTGTATGGCACAAAATGTGAAAAGTCGTTAATAAAGATGTTAAACAAGAAAGGGCCAAGGACAGATCCCTGGGGCACCCCACTTGTTACCTTCTTAAGATCTGATCTTTCCTCTTTTATTTTAACAAATTGAAGTCTATTGGACAAATAGGAAATCATTAAAGAGAGTTCCTTATCATCTAGGCCATAATAATGTAATTTTTCAATGAGCTCTTTATGAGGAACAATATCGAAAGCTTTGCTTAGATCTAATAATACTGCCCTTGTCTCCTCCTTATTCTCAAATCCATCTAGCACAAAAGAAACTATAATTTCAATTGCCTTGATGGTGGATAAATTGCTTCTAAAGCCATATTGAGCAGTTGTTAACATGTGATTATTTTCAAAAAATTGTTCAAGTTGGTTTTTCATAATACATTCAACAATTTTGGAAATTACAGGTATCAGTGCTATAGGTCGGTAATTATTTACATCCGATTTCTCACCCTTTTTATAACATGGTACTATAGTGCTTACTTTTAAACATTGTGGGTAAATACCCTCCCGCAGAACCCTGTTAATAAGAAAAGTTAAAGGGCATATAATAGTTTCAGCTATCATTTTAAGAACATAATTAGATAAACCATAAACATCTTCAGATTTTGAGTTGCTCAATTTGGCTAGAGTTCTATTCACTTCGCTGGCACTTGCCTCATACCATCTGAAAGAATATAAGTCTGGAGGTTTAATACCAGAAGTTTTTAAAATGTCTAAGGGGTTAGCTACGTTCCTATTAGCCAAATCTTTATTTATAGTATTACTGATATTAATAAAGAACTCGTTAAAAGCATTTGGTGAAATAGGTATATCACCTTTCAAATCTATATTTATAGGTACTCTACCAGTTTCACTATTAATTATCTTCCATGCAGCTTTACACATGTTATTAGCGCTTCTGATATAATTATCATTCGCATTTTTCTTTGCTAGATTAATCTGTTCTCTATAAAATTTCTTAAGCCTGCTGTGAGTTTTCAAAAACTTAGCATCAGTCTTACATTTCTCATAACTAAGATCTAACAATAACCTAATTTTATGTACGAAAGATGTATACCATTTTCTATTTGTTACCTGTTTCTTACCAAGCATATTATTTATCTTGTTTCTTATTGGACAACATTCATTAAAATTAATAGATAAAATTTGTAAAAATACGCTAAAAGCATCATCAACATTTGTGTTGAATAGGAATACATCATTCCAGTTAATATTCCTTAACCTGTTTTTAAAATGTTCTAGACCTGAATCATTTAATATCCTATAGGTTTGCATATTTGTCCCGGATTTTATAGATTTATTTAAATTATCTTTCGTTAGACAAGAATGTTTAATTTTTAACATTAAAACACAGTGATCAGAGATATGAGGCTGCATGACATCACAAGTAAACATAGATGGTTGCAGATTAGAAATAAAATTATCAATACAAGAAGAGTGACGGGTAGGGCGATTATTTAGACAGAAGCAGTCATACGAACGTAAAATATTCAGAAAAATTCTTGTCTTTAAGTCATTACATCTAGTGTCTAGATTTATATCACCAGCAATAACAACCTTAAATTTGCTATACTTCTTTTTGTTACAAATGACATCCAGTAGTTCAGACATTTTATCTATAAAAATATCTACAGAGGAGTCAGGTGTGCGATAGACTGATACCACCAACAAATTAATTGAGGGAAAAACCACTACACACGCCTCAAATTGCTTGACTTCACACAGACTTTCAATATTAACAGTTTTAAATATAGGTTGAAAGGAAGACTTAACCAATATCACAGCTCCACCATAGGGAGTAGTCCTACAAAACTTATTAGCTACATTATATCCTTTAGGACAGTAGCCGTCCAGTTCACTGTGGATACACCAGTGTTCATTAATACACAGCGCCGTTCCCTCATATCTGTGGCTTATTCAGAAAAGTGTAATCATTTATGAATTCTGTTTGTTCATTATTATCAACATTAGGTAAATTATAAACAATTGCAATGAAATTTTATCGTAATTCCGCTTATTTTGATACCAAACATGACTATTGGAAATTTGATATTATTTTAATGAATAATAATTATCCTTAATTTAATCACCTACTGTTTTAATATGAGTATATTTTAATTAATAGCCTATTATTTAGTCTTGGTGGGCTATTCAACACTGTATTAACTTGTTCGAACTTTGCTCCAACAAAGCCAATTCTAAAATTCTCCTAGTGCAGTACATCACAACAATTTAACTTTACAATTTCCACAACCACTTCCATTGATGGTGCAGCACTGAATGAAACATTTTACAAATGCTCACGTGATTAGTAAAATACTAATTGGTGTCTCGGTCAACAAAAGGCCCTCTGTACTAAAGTCAGAGATTGTTTGAAATAATCATTTTAACAGGTAGGAACAGATACTTAAAAAGTCAGTACAGATGGCTGTACTCAGAACACCTTTCGCTATTTCAAATACACTGTTATTAAGTGCCAGTATGATACTTTAAGAGATTGTGTGTGGGGACGAAAAATGTCTGTCCGTGTGTCTGTACGAACCATAACTTAAATACGCTTTTTCAGATTTTCATGAAACTTAGGAAAACGCATTTATAATGTCCATGGGAAGAACCCTATTGATATTGAACCAAATCGGTTCACCGGTACTGGAATAATGCCCAATTTAGTGCCTATTGTAATAGATTATGGCATCTTTCTAACAGAAAATCGCCATAACTCAAATACGCTGTATCGGATTTCCATTAAACTTGGTATACGCATTTATGACGTCCATCAAAAGTACCCTATTGAATTTGAACCTAATCTATTGACCGGTGCCGGTGTAAAATCCAATTTAGTGTCTGTCTTAAAGGCGCAATAACTCAAATACGCTTTATCGGATTTTTATGAAACTTCGTATACGCATTTATAATGTCCACGGAAAGGAGTCTGTTGATATTCGGCTAAATCGGTTGGCCAGTACAGGAATAATGCCCAATTTAGTGCCTTTTATGTTAATATATAAGATGTCCGGATAACTCAAATATGCTTTATTGGATTTTCCTGAAACTTTGTATACCCATTTATAATGTACATGGGAAGACGTCTACTGATATTGGACCAATGCGGTAGAGCGGTACCGGAATAAAACCCAATTTAGTGTCTACTTTAAAGACGCGGTAACTCAAATACACTTTACCGGATTTTCATGAAACTTGGTATACACATTGTACGGTTGAGGATCTGAAAGTTTGAACTGTATAAGGGAAGGTAGAACACTAAATTTTCCCCCTACATTGGAAAACCAAAAATAGAAATTTCAATAAAATTTTGAGGTTAGTTTTATTTATTAACTTAAGCACTGGAGCTGATTATTTGTTAGTAGCATAGGCCTATATGCACTATTGAATTATTAGTTAAACTCTTTGAATTATATATAAGCTTATGAAAAAGGAAAAGGAAAATCACTGTGACTTGTTGAGAATTATATAGATATATGAAGCACAGTCACTTGAACACCGTTCATACAATATCTTGAATTTTAATTCTTGTATCTTGAATTCTTGAGTTACAGTTGCCAAAATCTTAAAATAATTAAAAAATCAGATATGCAGTGAATAATTATTGCACCACATTTAAATACGTGGAATGTTAGGTTAAGTGCATGAGGTTATGTTTGCACATAGTTGTTTACACTTGTTGAGTGGCACTGAGTTGATGCACTTGGGAACTCCACTGAAGAAGTGTGATTAAACTTCGCACTGAATGCACTTGTTGAATTTGAATGTTGAAGATTGTTGTGTCAGTGTAGCGCATGTGGGCGATGTAATGAGACGAACTTATAACTCGCAATCGCATGGCTGTATTGTGATGAACAAAGAGATATGTGAGATCATGATGATCTCCCTTTGTTACTTTGTCGCAAAAGCGACAAGAAATTACATCCGGTTCTTAAGATGAATTACTGGCGACTGGCAGGCGCGAATTGCCCAAGCGACTTTTATACGCGTTGATTGCCAAATTGATATAACATAAACAAATCATGTCATCTTAATTCTGATTCGATGAGATTTTCCGCGCTAAATTAGGATTCGCCAATAAGATTATTTCATTACGTCATGGTCAGCTTTACCATGAAATTAATTAATTGAAGTTAGTAATGGAGAACAAAGGATTTTCCTTTAATTGTCTGGTCAAATAGTCGATGTATTGAAATTACATATGAACAAGTGAGGTTATGGACAGGTGTTGTCATAACATACGAGTCGCAGTTTTCCGATCAGAAGTTATAGTAATATCTGGGAATGTTTAGGATGTTTCACGTTGAGACGTCATTATGGAAAACTTGTAAACTACCGCACGAAAAGTTTTGCATTTATTTACTGCACGATTTTTCACCGTCTACTTTATAAATTCGTAGGAATTTTCTAAATTCCAAGCACACGAATGGCGAAATTTATAATTCCTTAGATGGTTACATGCTGAGCTGGTTTCAGTGTAATTTGTAACAATTTTCTAACACTGAATGGATTACAGCACCTCCAAGCGATAATTTGACGAATGACGATGGTAAACAATATGGAAGTGCTCGCAAATACTTGAACATATTAAATTACACGAAATAATTCGTCATAAAATGCTCACTAAGGCAAACAAAATTACATGAACATTTATTAATTATAGTAGCACAGGTAATGACAAAATGTGAAACAGAAATTATATCTAGTAGAAAATATCTGCATTACCCTAAAACATTAACTTTAAATTCTTAGGCTATATATTTCAACACACATTTATAATGCCCATGGGAAGACGTCTATTGATATTGGATAAAATCGGTTGACCTGTTTCGGAGTAATGCTCAATTTAGTGCCAATTTTATGGTAATATACGTATTCGAAAGAATTTATGAAATGCAAATCAGTTATCATGACAACATAGTCAATTGTTTTACTGTGATCTTATAAGGCTTCGGCAATTAAAATACAATTAGCTATGACAAATAACACTATTGCTTTACATGCGCTTATCCAACTAGACCATTAAACTGAACCAGGTGGCTGAGATGGTAACGTCTTGGCCTCACATTCTGGAGTTCCATGCTTCAAACCCCAAAACCGGCCAATTTGACTTCTTTTTGTATTCTGCATATCATAATTGCAATCATAACTGATTAAACAAAAACATACTGGCACTTTGTTACATAAGTTAACTGATTTTATTAAAACATTCATAGTGTGACCTCTGCGGGTTAATCATTTTTTATCTAACTCCAAATAGTTCTCCTATATAAGAATCTGTACTAATTCATACTGTGGTGATCTTATACAGCCCAGCATAGGAGGTCAATTTCTAAAGAAGCAAGGCGGTTTTTGACACAAGATTGACTTTTGGTGTTGATTCGAACACCTATTGTTGCAGGTAATTAATTTATGTAAGAATATCATTATTGCAGTGCAGGTAGCGTTCACTGTTTGGTTAAATAATTTTACAGCAGAAAATTAGTTTTGCTATGGCTGTAGCTTATTAGAAAGAAAATTTTGCAAAAAATGGTAAGGAGATTTCAACTACTAATGACAATCGAATTAACAGATTTCAAAAAGATTTACTGCATAGAATGAAAGAGGGCTTCTTCGATAATAACTCATCAAAATTTAAGAAAAGTGAGTTTTAAATGAACTGTACTCAATTAGGAAAGTAAACCTCATTCTTATAGATGCCAAAATAAATCCGGCCTTTGGACCACCAGGTGGCCATCGCTTTATTAGTGTAACATCCAGTTCCTATGAGGGAAAGGATTATATAACCTTCACTTTACTTACCGTGTGCAAGGTTTAAAACTTCGCATTATGACATTTTCACCAATTTTCACCCAGTCCCACGTATCTTCTGTATATGGCTGGCAACCTTGTACTACAAAGTTGGGTCGGAACTGTTTTGCTGGCATTTTCTGCAGATGAGGAGGTAGTTTAGATTTCAGATCATTCACTGATGACTGATTGATAAGCATGAAGCTTGCAAGATCTGAGTAAGCACCCTATAAAAAAGCAAAAAAAATTTTATTTAGGTTTACGTCTGCAATAAGATAATATTCCAAATATTATAATCAATAGTAGTGTGCTGCCCATGGAAGTAGAAGAAGCATTGCTTCCTCCAGCTCATAAAACCAAAAACAGAAAAAGAAAAAGAAATTTTAAATATTTTAATCATTTTATGCTGTTAAAAGTTTCATTCTTGAGAACAAAATTTTCTCATTAATAATGCTCGATGAAGTGCAATGTGGAATAAGGCCAGCTCATTGGCAGCTAGGGCACAGGAGACAAGGTGAATTTTTAATTTCTTTTTTGGCCCTTCACCACCATGCACACACATAAACGCACACATTTACACTTGTTCCTAATCTACATTAATGACCTCCCAATGCACATTCCCTATGCTCAACCAGTTATTTTTGCTGATGTCACAAATTTTATCTTTAGTACTACTGATCCCTTATCCAACCAGACACAAATAATATAGCAAGTAAAAGCCTACATAGCTGGTTAACAGAAAACAAACTCCAGCTAATCTTGATAAAACTGTTTATTTATATTTTTTACACCATCAAGCATAAAACAATGATCTAAAATTATACTTCAAGAAGACTGCTCTTACAAAAAAAAAAAAAAAATATATATATATATATTCTTGGTCTTTGGTTGGACTCTTAAATATCATGGGAAACTCATATTTCTGATCTTAGTGGAAGACTCAATAAACTCTGTTTTCCAATCCATGTACTGAGTAATGTATGCTCCTTACAGACACTTAGATTACCGTGATTTACATCAGTTGTATAGAGTCCTTAATCTGCTATGGAATCCCCTTCCAGGAATCTTCTTCAAAAGCATCTAAGATTTTTAAAATTCAAAAATGAATATTAAAAATAATATTGCTTGTATCAATAAGAACACCTAGCAAAATAATTTTTGAGGAAATTCATGTAGGCCTACTATCTGTCCCCTCCATTTATATTCTAGAGACATTAAATTTCATACATAGAAACAAAATTTTTTTCAAAAAATTGAGAACTTCATTTTTATCATACAAGAACATTAAATGACCTCCATACAAATTGTCATAGAATCACCAAAACTTACTCAGCATCTCTCACACGGACATCTGTATGTGTAATAAATTACCACAATCTCTACTAAATTTAAATACCAATATTTTCAAGAAGAAATTAAAATAAATGCTCTTAAAACGTATGTTTCTTGATACAAATGACTTTATGACCTCCTGTCTCTCTCTCCACAGAAACAGCTGATATATGTACATAATTCTTTTAACTCTTTATATTCTTCTTGTTGAATATATTTATAGATATATATGAAAATGAAAAATCACTGTGTGAAATGTTGAAACTTATATAGAAAAATATATGAAGCACAGTCACTTAAACACAGTTCATACAATATGCTGAATCATGATTCTTGTATCTTGAATTCTTGAATTGATGTACTTCTTCTGAGGTTAGAAGTTGAAGTTGAATGGGTTGCAATTAGTACAAACACTTCAAGTAAATAGTCTTTACATTGCAGTGAATGATTATTTCAACATTTAAAATGCTTAAAATATTAGCTTATATTTGCAGTGAATATTAGTTGTTACATTACAGTTGCAAACAGTCCAAATCTTTAAATAATTAACAATCAGATTTCAAGTATATAATTATTTCACCACGTTTAGAATACGTCGAATGTTAGGTTATGTGCATGAGGTCAGTTCTAAGCAAGCAGTGGTAACGTGCAGACATGAGGAAGAGGTGCGGAGTGGGTTTAAGAAAAAACGACACAAGGGACATGGCCAACGAAATCGAAGTAAACAGAATGAGAATAGGCGTGTTTGGGTCAAAAAGGAGAGCAGGGACCAAAGGAACAGTAAGAGAAGATCAATCTGTCATGGCGAACTGGGCCCTAGTGATTATAGTGCTGCAGATAATTGGAGGGGTTGAAATGAACCCAGGGCCAGGAGTTTCTGAAGAGGTCATCAAAAGCCTTGAAAGAATGGAAGAAACCATAGTTAATAAAATAAATGGCGCAACAAAAGAAGTTAAACAAAAAATTAGAGAGGAAATAGCAAGAATGAAGACAGAAGTGGAACAACTGAAGTAAAAAGATCGAGAAGATAGAAAATGCAGATCTACAGCTAAATTTAATTTTCCACGGGATAGAAGATAGAAAAGGAGTTAGTGCCTTGCAAGAAGTCCACGAGCTTTTAGAAAGCAAATTGGAAGTGCAGATCCAGGGATGGGAGTTCCTTATGGCCCTCAGAGTCGGAAAAACTACAGGAAACAGAGTAATTATAGAGAAATGTGTGTCCACGCAAGTGGTTTTTGCTACACTGAAGAGAACTAACAAATTGAAAGGGACGGCAATATACATCAACAGAGATCTATCTCCGACGGAGAGAATTACAAGGAGGCAATTAGTAGAAAATATGAAGTTTGAAAGGAATAAGGGAAAGAAGGCGACCATTCGAAATTTATAGCTGTATATGGATGGGAGGAAGGTAGATATAAGGAACAGCACGGGTGCTATGAGCTCGACAGCTGAATCTGCGGAATTAGAGACTGGGGGAACATGTGCAGATGCTCAGGTTAACGAACATCGAAGTCAGAAGGAACGTGCGCCGATGTAGCTTGCCAAACTTCTCCGACAGATAGCGTGGGTGTACTAGCCGGTATGCGCTAGCCGTCCGTCACTTGTTTTTCCAGTTGATGTCTGCTGGCACCATGCTTTTAAATGGCATTCCATCTTCCCAGTCCGAAATATATGTCCATAATTTTATATTTTTATAGAGAACACGAGGCTATTATCCATTGGGCCCTTCTATAATGTTTAAGTGTGAAAAAGACGAAAGAAAAATCACAGCGAGTAGGCTCTAAATAACACAAAAAATATTGTGAGATATTTCCGATATAGACGATATTATTTTGTACTCCACTTGCAGTAATATATTATCAATGTATGAATATTGATATGCACTGTGGCGAATGGATATTCTTTCATTTTTAAATTAATATTAAATTTGCCGTGAGAATCGAGAAGATGTTATGGGCCATTTAACAATAGAGTAAATTACAATTACAAATAAATTAAAATTACGTAATAACGCAATGATAATTACAGTACATTGTGTTAGTTTTATACCTTTGGTAAACTGTATCTTTATTGCACCTTTATAATTAAAGATCACTTCCCTGTTTAATTTATTCAGTTATTTTAGGCCTATTTATTTTACTTTGCTCTATAAATATGTGTATATTACTGTACCCTTCTATTGCATCTGAGATCAAAATACAAATTCTGTGATTTCTAAATAGCCAAGTTAGATTGACGGCCTTGAATAAAAATTGTGACAATAGTGTTGCCAATTTAATAGGCTACATAACTTAACGTATGATAATTATTAAATTCTGCCTTTATATTCTACTATGTCATGCAATGAAATATTCTTAACAATATTCTGTCTCATAGCTAGAAATGAAAATCATGTAACGATGGTCTACCATACCGATAATAAAAGGAATAAGGATAAATTAGGAATGAGAAGAAAAAAGAAATAAAAGCCTAATCGATTCTCAAATTCCCATCTTTTTTAACTATTATGGACAGGAAAAGGTAACTTTCGTGCTGTAAACATATTTTAATATTTTGATTTTGAATACGTTTTCAATATGACGGTATATGCTAAATATGAATTTGATATGGAAAATAAATAATATTAAAAATGTCTGCAAATACACACCACATATATCAGTGTTTATCACGTATACCAATTAGTATTTTACTGTCTGAACCCTAGAGGTATATTCTTTTAGTTACTTTGAATCATACCCAATCGCCAAATTAGCTGCACTGTATATGAATATTCATATCTACATAACATTTTGTACGTCGGGAACATAGTAATGTAGTTAATAGCGGCATTTCTCACAGTATTTGTCAGCTTATTCTTCCTTCTTTTCGACTTATATAGCGTCTATCTTTTGCAATTTTTCTTTAAGCTTTTTCACGTAAATATATTCTGGAAGTGTCCAGTATACAAAGAAATGCGCCTAGGAGTGCTTTAACCGCTACAAAAATAGAAAAGTTTGAACCTATTTTTCAGTCTGCTAAGATGAAACTCCATTTAAAAGCATGGTACCAGCAGACGACAACTGGAAAAACAAGTGACGAACGGCTAGCGCATACTGGCTAGAGCAGTGGAGACATCTGCTGGTTGTAGTTCGCTACATCCCTATAGGTGACAGTAGACAATCAACAACTCAGGCGAGCGAGAAACCTAGCATGTCATCTGTGACGCAATGATTCCAGATTCCTTGGGGGCCTTGGAGTAAGAACGCACCAAGTGACATTAATAGTGGAAGCAGTGAGGAGGAAACAACAATAATTACTAGAAGCCGTAAAAAATTAGAAAAGTTTTCAAACAGTAAAACGTAGCCAGGGAGGCCACAGTTAGTGAATGAAATCAGTGTGTCAGTAGAAGTTAAAAATAGAAAAGTGAAGTTACCGGTAATAGTGATAAAGAAGAGAGTTTATTAACCAAGAGCATGTTCCTAATATTTAGTAAAGCATAAAGTAGTTAAAGGGGGGTTGTGACTTAATATTATCAAATGTTTAAATGACTTCTAATCACACGTCTCCATAGTACAGGGTAGCGAGTGCCCCGTAGATTATTTTCTCTAGGCAGTCCACAAAGAGTGGAGTAGGCTTGAACTAACAGGAGACCCACTTGTGTATGTAAACAAACATTAACTGTTGTGTGATATATTTTAGTTATGTAATGTGCTGCAAAGGATCCGTCAGAAACCGTAAGGTAAATACTGATCCTTCACTAGAGTGGAAATTTGGGCCAGTGTAAAGTTGATGTTTAGAAAAAATAAATTCATATTCATATGTGCATGAGGTTATGTTTGCACATGGTTGTTCACATTGTTTCAATATGTTGAGTGACACTGAGCTATGCACTTAGTAAGTTGCACTGTAGAAAATATAATCAAACTCATCACTGAATGTACTAGGTGAAGTTTGAATGTTTGATGATTGCTGTGTGTATGTAATACATGAATGTACCGCGTGGGTTATGTGATGAAACAAAGAACTTACAGCTTGCAGTTGCGTGGCTGTATTGTGATGTAGTGTGATGAACAAAAACCTACATTATTTGAAGTTACTATGTAGTATTGTAGATTATGTAGGTTGCTAAATGCGAAGAACAATGTTTCACCCACTAAATAGAAGAAATGTAAGTGAGATCTTCATGATCCCCCTGTTCTTTGTTCTGGTCGCGAGCAGCAACACAAACTCACGTGCAGTTCTTGAGATGAATTAATGGCAACTGGCCAGAGAAAAATGGCGGGCCGCCAGTCTGCTGAACCAGCTGTTCAACCGACTGGGGAAACGATGTGGTTAGAATCACTAAATGAAGGCGACTGGCTGGCCCCAGGGCAGAGCCCTAAGGGTATTTAAAGAGGTCACCTAAGCAATAAGCTAAATTGTATTTAAAGAGGTGAACTACGCAATAAGCTAAATTGCACAAAATATAAATACATTACCCCATGTGAACTGTCATTTGAGATGATTTTCGTGATAACATCCTAGTTGACCGATGAATGAATTCAATTACATGATAATAGGTTTGCCATACAATTTTTTATTAGAAATTCCCTGAATAACAAACAAATATTTTGATGTAATTATATGACCTAACGGTCAATGTATTAAAATAACATGAAAATAAATGATGCTAATGATACACGTTATTTTGGCTCATAAACCATTGATTTCAGAATATGGGTTTTAGTGATATTTGGGAAAGTTTAGAATGGTTCACTTAAGACGTAACTATGGAAAACTCGCAAACTAATGTATAAAAGTTTCTGAATTCATTTGTTGAACAGTATTTCATCATCTGCTTCATAAATTCATGCCGAGTTTTAGAATAGCGAGTGCATAAAATGGCAAAATTGATAATTTACTAGAAATTCTGAATTTTTGTATAGTTTGTACATAGTTGGCAACACTAATCTAATCTGGTCGATAAGATATATTGAATGCAATGTTCCGAGTTTAAGTGAACAAGTGACTCTCGATAATAACATGAATCCAACAACAAATAAGCATTAGGCTACATGTATTGATGGAAATAAATCTTTAAACCTTGATTAAAAAAAAAAAAAAAAATACAGGGACATTATTAATTATAGTGACAAATAATGGCAAAAATGAGAAACACATAGGCTATAAATTATATCTAGCAGAAAATGTCTGCCTTAACCCAACATAACCTAGCTCTTGCTATGGGCTGCATGTTTCAACGTGTTATTATGACAAAGCCATGGATCATGTATCCCTACGGTGAATAAATAATTGAATTGAATTGAATATACAATTGTTGGAAATAGACCTAAATTATGATTATAAGTTCGTTATTTAACTCCAAAACTTTATTGACCTAAAAACAATTGAAAAGCACACATTGATTGGCCAACCTAGGACACAAATCTCACAGAATTATATGCATACTATTCCAGTTAACACAATCCTGATGAGTTAACTTAACACCTTTTCCATTGATCAACTGCATCTTAATAATTACATTCAACAGTTAACAAATGAACATAACCGATCCCTAAATCAAAATAGTGTGATTATAGCCTATATTTTACAAATTTAGTCTTTCTGGAATCTTTATTTTCCAACCTCTAGCTGTTAACTTCGAAAGTCTAAGGTCTTGTTCCTGTTCTTCCACTCTTTCAGTCTTCACTTGAACATTTTTCAACAACTGTTCACATGCATCACTGTATTCTCCTATCACTCCTTCCAGAGGATAGAGTCGCTGAACTGGTTGAAGAAGCATTCCGGTCAGTACTACTCAAACTTCACTATCTTGTCGAGGTATCAATTCCTCCATTTTAGCTAAAGATCACTCTAGTCGTTTCATGTTGTCGCTTCCAACAAGTACAATTTCTCCCACCTTTTCCTTTCTAGTATCCTTGAGATGCAATTGTCCCAAATATTCTCACCAAAATCTTTCCCTAACAGACCCTCGGAGGTTTTGCCTGTAAGAGATTCTAGCATTAATGTGAGTAGAATCTATTTTATCAATATCAGGTAGGCCTACTCCCACTTATTTTATTTCTTGCAGAAACATGGAAGGTGTCAATGCCACCAGATCTTCGGAACCATTAGACAGATAAATCAAAGAGTGAGAAATCATCAAAGCTTCGCAATCACAGAGGATAATGGTCATTTCTTCATAGTCTAATTTTGCTCTTCCAAGAATTTTTCTAAGAGTTTCTTTCAAGATTCTTATCAACCTCTCCCATCGTGCAGCACTAGGTGGATTAAATTTCCATTGAATTCTCTGTCCTACACAGAAGCACTTGATCTTGTTAAAATCAAACCTTTTAAATGTATGATCAGTTCCTACGAAGTTAGTACCATTGTCACTAAAAATTGAGCCCAAATGCACTGCATGATAGACAGCACGTGTGTACAAACATATCCATACCGTGTCCTTGTTTTTTAAGTAAAGTAGTCCGGCAAAGACCTACCACTTCAAATGGAGCAACATCTCTAACTCAATGAGTAGGTGGTGATGCAGGCATTGTATCTACTTTATGAGCTGAGTATCTTTGACAAACAATGCATTTTGAAATTGCTGCCTTTATGAGCTTTCATCATCCAAGTATTCAATAAGGCTCTCGCAATAATAACAGTCCTTGTACACCAACATGACTGTATCTGTTGTGTGCTGATCTTGATTCAAGTTTAACAGAAATATCTTCTTGGTTCAAGGCAAACAAACTTTTGATAAATGCAGAAAAAACAGTAGCTATGAGCTTTCATTCAACCCAAAATCAACATGTTATGAAGCCACTAGTAAATTTAGATGGTAAAACTATTACATATAAAAGTGACACAAAATTTCTAGGCATACACATAAGTGAAGAATTAAAGTGGAAAACACATATTGAGGCATTAACCAATAAACTTAGCACAGGTTGCTATATGCTAAGAACTTTAAAACCTGTTACAAGTGCACACATACTTAGAAGCTCATACTTTGCCTATTTTCACAGTCATATTAGATATGGAGTCATCTTTTGGGGTGCTTCATCAGAAGCTGAAAAGGTTTTTAAGGTCCAGAAGAGAGCAGTTAGAATAATGTGTGGAGTTAATCAACAAATTTCCTGTAGAAATCTGTTCAAAAAACTAGGGATTCTACCATTATCTTGTGTATATATACTTGAAGTAATTAACCACATTAAACAAAATGGTCAAAATCTGTTAGTTAACAAAAGTTTCCATAACTATCAAACAAGACAAAAGAATGACTTGCATGTCCAGTACAGTAGAACAAACATTATGAAGTCTAATGTGTACAACTCCGGTATAAAACTATTTAATAAATTACCTACAACCATAAAGGCTATAGAAAACATACAATTGTTTAAAAAGAGACTAAGGTCCTTCCTACAGACACATTCCTTTTATTCTGTGGAGGAATTCCTTTCTTTGTAAAAAATTAATAAATTAATTAAAAAAAAAAAAAAAAAAAAATGTAAGAAAATAATGAAATTTCAAAATTTGAACAAAAGAATCATCATTTCCCCTTGAAGATACTGCCCTCGCTTCTTCTTGTTTCAGGTATCCTGGAGAATGAAGGAAAAGGCCACAACTGGAATCGAGACTTCGGCTACTACAGCCTGGACAGACATCTGGCAATTCAGCTAGGAAAGTTTAATGTATTGACAAGCGGATCAAATTAATTCATATTTTGTACTTTGTATCTTGATTCTGTTTCGAAGGTCATTTATTATTGTAAACGTATATTACACTAAAAACTCATTTGTAATTGTTCTGACTCATTTGTAATTTTTTGTAATATGTAATTTTGTAATTGTTTTGACTCAGTCGTAATTGTTTTGATTCATTTGTAATTTTGATTAATTTGTAATTGTTTTGACTCATTTGTAATTGTTTGACTCATTTGTTATTGCTTTGACTAATTTGAATTTGTATTGTCTCATTTGTAATTGTTTTGATTAATTTGTAATTGTTTTGATTAATTTGTAATTGTTTTTACTCATTTGTAATTGCTTTGACTCATTTGTAACTGTATTGACTCATTTGTAATTGTTTTGACTCATATGTAATTGTTTTGACGTGTCCCATAACATGTACATGTTGATATGGACAAAATAAAATCTATCTGTCTATCTATCTAATGAGTAGTGCTAGAACAGGATGTTTAGCTGGTAAAATCATAGGATATCTAAAATCTCTCACATCTTCTTGTTCAGTTACCTTGATTCTAATTCTCAGAATTCCATCTTCTTTCTCAAGTGGACATAATGATGATAACTTTTCATCCTTAATGCCATTAAATGATTCCTGTTGTACAGTTTTGATGACATAAGTTTCTGCACATTTCAATTCCTCAAGTTTGAGTTCAACAGATTTCCGAGTATTTGGATGATGACAGTTATAAGCAAATTGGCACATCCTTCCTACCAAGCGAAGAATCTTGGGGAAACTGGAGAAGCATTGGTACAACCAATCTTCAATAGGCTTTCCCATAGTTAGCAATGGCGATTTTACACATTTCTTATTTTTTCTTCACAATTTCTATTTCATCAGCTTCATCTAAAGCTTCTGGCCACGATACTGTTGGTCCTTTCTACCAATGGGATTCCCAAAACTGTTTTGCTACACATTCTTGAGATGTAAGTCCGCTGGATTAATTTCACCAGGAACATGTCTCCACTGATCGACTAAAGTTAGTTTTTAATCTCTGTCACCCATTTTCCAACGAATGACAATCATTGTTCCTCTCGACTAATCCAAGAAAGTACTGTGGATGAGTCACTCCAAAGAAATGCTTCAATATGTTTCATTCCAAGATTTCCACCACCGAGTTATGCAACCATGCTCCTAAAGGAACTGCTAATAACTCTAGAGAGGGAATTGTCATCTTCCTTGTAGGAGATATCCTCATCTTAGCCTGAATTAGCTGCACAGATACCCTGTTAACTGTGACACATCTCATATAGACTACAGCAGCACCGCAGAATGTGTGTAAACTCAACTTTGTACCTTTGCTTACAGCTATCCACCTGGGAACTTTAATCTTTGCTAAAAATAAAAGCTCACTGATCTATTTAAGAAACACTTTCTTGATTTCCCCACTAAGTTCAGTGTCCCAGCCTTCCTTCTTCTTCCAGGTTGACCGTAGTAAAAACTTAGGACATAAAGATACAGGGCAAGTAAATCCTATGGGATCATACACTCTGTTTAACATTGAAAGCATTGTCCTCTTTGTAACAGGTTTAGATGAGTAAAACTGTAGGCCCTCCTAAGATATCTCTAGAAAGTCCTCTTCTATATTCCAAGATAATTCTAAAACATTAGTTGTGTGGGTCCCTTCAGAACCTGTGTTGTACAATGTAGCCTATGATCCCATCCCCTTAAATCAAATTTCCTTTCTTTCATTATAGTCCTGGACCTGACTGCAGTCCTGTAGGGAAATTTGCGTAGGGAGACTTTTTTTCCAGGAATGTTCAGTAGGTGTCCTAGAAAGTATTTTGAGCTCGGATGGACATCCACCATCTGGTACATTTTCTAGCTCTGACGTCATTAAAGATGGCGACCTCTCGATCACAGAACTGCTCATATCTGTGTTAATACTTGATTGATTTGCATGAAAATTGAGCAAGTATGTTGTAATTACTATTTTTAAGGTAAATATCAATGTGTTTTAACTGTCACTACAAATAAATAAACAACAAATTAAAAAATATGTGTATATATAAAAATAAGACATTTGAATTTTGTAAATTTTTCATTATTTTCTATTACTATATTAATACATAAACCATTATTACAAACAGTTACTATATTGAAACATGTTCATATTATCCGAATAGGATTATTACAGGTTGAGTCTAACCCCTTACTACCACACCTGCAGAAAGAGCAACAGGCTACTTCATTTTCCCTACAAATGCAGGAGGATTTGGCACATTTTAAACAATTACTAAACTAAACTAAACTCCATGGCGCTACATCACTGAAGGGACTTGGCCTACCACCCGACCGCTGCGTCATCTCCCGTAGGCAGATGGCAGGATTGGGGGGCATGTGGTCAGCATGCCGACACCCACGGCCGTTAATGGTGGTGTTCTTGACCGGAGCCGCTACTTTTCTATCAAGTAGCTCCTCAATTTGGAATCACGAGGCTGAGTGCACCCCTACCAGACCTCCCTACCTCAGAAAAATCCGAGGAGGTACCGGGAATCGAACCCGGGCAGACGGATCTGTAGTCAGCGACGCTAACCACAAGACCACGCCGGCAGACTTTAAACAATTACATGCCCCAATAAAATCAGTGGGATATTTCTGTAAGTTTTTTTCTGGCATTAAATCATCATCTATCACTGAAAAACCAAATTCACATGGATCTAAGCCAACAAGTACATCATCAATACAGTGTCGCTGAAGGTATGTGTAGAAATATGATCTCAACAAATGGCCCTTAGCACTTCTGCTTGTAGGCGGCAAATCTTCAATGTCTATATTGTTTGCATGATGATAGAGCCACAATCTAAGTTCATCTAAAGATTTACAAGATGACCCTTTTCGTAATAACAGCACTAAGTATTCTTCTGCAGATTTAAGGCTTTGTGCTACGTCATCCCAGTCAGATGATATGCCAAAGTGTTCCAAATATGTCTTAGATGCACTATGAAGAGCTGCCTTTTTGGTGCCAAATTTACTCGTTTAATCTGATCCAGATAGTGCGTGGATCTCAGGCTTTTTAGGTGATAGTGTGTGATAACTGTCAAAAACATAATCGACTCTGCCACAGTTCTTTGTGATACCCCCAATGTATGACGAAAAAGCAGAAACTACACCGCCAAAGGTTTTCTTTTCATTTGTCATAACTTTTCGTATGGAATTCATTATATCCACTACATAGCAAGTCCTGTCATCAGAGTTGAACAATTTGTAGTTGCTGGTACTGCCATAAGATGTTTCAAGCTCTTTTAACAATGCACTTTTTTGTGGTCTAGCCATTAAACCATGTTCATTAAACAGTGAGAAGTTAACAGATAGATCATACCAAAAGAGCTCTTGCATGTCATATGCACGAGCTTAAGCTATTTGTATCATGTGATGAGATGAACTGGACTTCTTTTTGGTAACTTTCACTGTAGCCTCTGCACTTGGTGTTTTAGTGCCATGAAATGCTAGTAACATGACTTTGTGGATGGTACTTGAGAATCTTATTGTTTTATCTTCGTACCGTGTTTTGCGCAGGGTAGAATACAAATCGTCACCAGTCTTAAATACGTTTACTATCTTTTCCTTGGCATCTTGTGAAATCAGTGCTTTTGTCACTAGATTGTGTAATGGATTAGGAAGCATATCAAATGGGTTACCTTTTTCTAGAATATATTTAAACATTGAGGTCACCTTTGCGTCTAAGTTCTGGATTTGCTTCTTAGAAAACTCATGGTGGATGTTCAAACCGTTGACAAAAGCAATGGAGTCTGTTATTTCTCAAAATATATTGGATATCATCAGACGCTCATGATGTGTAACCTCCCATTCTGCTACAAACTGTTTTTGTTTAGTACGCCCTATGATGCCAGATGAGCTCTTTTGGGATCTATTAATGGTCTGTTCCAATGCTATATCCGCAGCAACAGCTGAAAATTTATGGTCAAACCGCTTAACAACATGCTTTCCCTTCATGAACATTTCATGCACCTCCGGGGCTGTCTTGGGTAGTCTTCTCATGTCTTCCAGATATGTCTTCAGAACGTACTTGACCTAAATACAAAATTTTGTTTTCATACGATTTTCCGTTTTGGAGCTAGGCTGTTCACAGACATCCACGCAGACACACACACACACAGACACACAGACGCATAGATGCACAGACGCATAGACATGTTTCCGAAAATAGTATTTTTGGATTCAGGGGACCTCCAAACGTGTATTTATGTTAGAAACTCAACTTCTAATTTGGGGGTCGAAAACCATACTTCCTCTACCTAATTACACACTTTGAGCATTTACATCAATTATTTGGACCAAATACCCCTTCCATTAGGTTTATAAAGGACAAAATAGCACAAAAAGTGCAAGTTTCATGCAAATCGATCAAGTATTAACAAAGATATGGGCAGTTCTGTGATCGAGCGGCCGCCATACTTGATGACGTCATAGCTGGAAAATGTACCAGGTGGTGGATGTCCACCCGAGCCCAAAATACTTACTAGGGTACCTACCTAAACATTCCTGAAAAGAAACTCTCCCTACGCAAATTTTCCCACAGGACTGCAGCCAGGTCCTGGACTATTATATCTGATGCTTCTTTCATAAATTTACCAAGCTCAGCAATGTTGTCAACACTGGTTACACAATTATGTACATAAAAACCACTCATAATTTTCAATATAGTAGAGCTTGAAGCAGAGGCAACATCAAGGACTCGAAAGACCTTAAATGTGATTCTAATTTGTCATATAAAGATGGAAGTAAACATGAAGACCCCATCCATGTAGGCCTATTCTGCAACACTAGTGACAGAAGTTCACGAATGTATAGCCTACTTTTATCAACATATAATCTTTCCCAAATTGTGATTTTAAGGCTTCTATGGCTTTCAGATAATTTTCTGTGCTTGGAAGGTAACTTTCTACTATTTCTCTAGCACGAGAGTTTGGTACAGTTGATTGAATTAAATATTGGAACTTATCACTCAAGTCAATGCTTCCATCTTGATCAATCTTTGAAAACCAGTCCTTAACCTCACCACTAAATATCTTAAGCTCAATCTGCGGTAGTTTAAATTTTCTTTTTGTAAGGTTATTTTCAGTCTGTCTGCTTGTAGGCTAACACTGATGTTGTCACAATCCTCTTTTCTAGCATAAACTTAACCTTAAAATACTTGCTGGTGAAATTTTATTTTGACTTATTTTCTGCATCCAGCAACCGAAGGCATATCATGGGGTATTTACATTTAACAGTGTGCTTTTACAGTACAGTTAGAGATATTCTTGAAGTGTGGAGAGAATGTGATTGATGAAGACTGTGACGTCCTTAGTATGAATGTGATATTGCAGAATCTTGGGTGGTGGTGCTGATATTAAAACACTGAACATGTGGATCTTTTCAGGGCAGTTGCAGTAGGGTGAAGGTAGCCTACTTTGTTCATCTTGTGCAGATTCTATGTAAGTGTATTGTTATGTAGTAGGCCTATGTAACCATACTACATTCAATTCTAAGCTTGACAATTGTAAATTTTATTTTTATTTAATTTTACTTTAATTTAATTTATTTTTTATTTTATTTTTTAGTCATGCATGTGGCTACTTCAGAACAACTTGATAAATCTAGTAAATTTTTGTAAATATTAGTCATTTTTTGTAAATACTAGTCATTTTGTAAATTCAAGTTTGTCCTTCTGTAAATTCTACCTTAAAACTTTTCTAGAAGGCCTAATTAAAAAAAAAAAAAATACCGGTTATAATGTATAATGTATAATGTATATAATGTATAATGTATTTTGTATCTTATAATCTATTTTCTTTCATTGAATTAATGTATGTATTGTCTAACATGTTATGTATGTATTAATGTATGTTAATGCTTAACAATATCCCATAGCATGTATTTGCTCAGAGGATTAAACAATAAACAATAAACAAAATTTGTTAGGACTTGCTTAAGTTTGAAGTATGGCCATAGGAAAAGGGAGAGCCTATGGAAGATGGTTGGTATGAAAGGTTTCATGTTTGTTGCAATGCTGTAATTTGTGCAGGTTGCGTTCCAGATCTTGATGTAATAGTCTTCCAATTTTTGTATAGCTCTAGCTCTGGGTATGTTACTGTATACTGTCTTGTGTTTGTGGCTGGCGACAATTTTGGCTATGTAGTCTGCACGTTCATTGCCTCTGTTGCCTGAATGTCCTCTGACCCAATGGAGAGAGATATGTACAGATTTTTTTAGCTCACTCAAGGTTTTTCTGATGATGGCTGCTATCGGTTGGGTGGTGGTTTTGTTGGAAATTGAAAAGAGTGCTGCTTTGGAGTCTACATGGATGGCATAGGATTTGTACTCCTTTCCTCACTGCTTATTCTAGTCTACTACAGTGCTAATTGCCAGGAGTTTGGCTTGGAACACCGATCATTCTTTGCCTAGTTGGAGTGCTTCTATATAGATTTCATTGTCTTCCTTTAAAGCCACAACCCTGGTTCCGACATGGTTATCAGTTTTTCAGCCATCGGTGTATATTGAATTTCTGCCTGGTTAATTGTAAATGCATTATCTATTGTTATGTGGTTTTCTTTTGGATGTATGTCAAGACATCTGGTATGGTTTTCTGCGCTTTTGAGTTCAGGAATGATTGTGTTTGTTGGTAGCCCTCTAGTAATGACTTTTATAACATTACTAATGAGGATTGCTAGATTTATTGGCATTACTCCTGCAATAGCTTGTAGAGCTTCGTTAGAAACGCTTTTGTATGCTTTAATAGTCATTATGAGAAGAGATCTTTGAATCCTCTGTATTTTGAGTCTAGATCTTTTGGAAACTAAGTTGTACCAGGTCTCTGCTGCATACACATCAACCGGGAAGATAGCATAGTTATAAATTGTCAAGAGATTATGATAGGAGAGTCTCCATGTTGTTTTCGAGCTAAGGATTATGTTGTTGTGAATGCTTAGTATTTTATTCTCCAGGAATTGTGCATGTGGGTAATAGTCCATTTTGCTGTCCAGCATAACTCCTAGATATTTTATTTTAGATACCATTTTTATTCCCCTTGTAGTGATCATGTGAAGACGTGAATATTCACCTTTCTTATGTATGTAGGCTACATGGGCATAAGTGCAGATTTTTCTGCTGCAATTACTAATTTATGTGCATTACACCAGTTCTCCGTGATTACTAGAGCATTTCGGAGACTTTTGAGGACATATGAATGAGATTGGCCTTTAAATATAGCCTAAACATTATGTTGTCTGCGTATACTATGACCTTCATATCTGGTAAAATGGAGAGCTGTTCAATTAGGCCGCCAATAATCATCATCATCATTAGCATTACAGCCCTTTTAGTTTGGCCTTAGCTTCCTTCAAAATGGATGCCCACTCTTGTCGATCCACAGCCTTCTTCCTCCATCTTTTCACTTCCATTTCTCTCAGATCAGCTTCCACATCATCCAGCCATCATAGTCTCGGTCTACCTATCCTCCTTCTCCCTTCTGGTTTTCCCTCCAAGATCTTCTAAGTAGTTCTTTGATTTTGCATTCTCATTACATGGCCCAGCCATTCCAATCTACGCACTTTAATAATAGCAACAATGTATGGTGACTTAAATTTATCATACAATTCATGGTTCATTTTCATTCGCCAATGAGCATTTTCACATGTTGGACCATAAATTTTCCTTAGTATTTTCCTTTCCCAGATCCTGAGAAATTCCTCAAATTTTTTGGTCAGTGTCCAGGATTCAGCTCCATAGATTGCAATGGGTCTAATAACTATCTTATAGATCTGTACTTTAAGGGATCGCGATATGTATCTTTTCTTGAACAAAGTTTGGAAGGCATAGTAAGCCTTATTTCCTGTACTTAATCTTGCTTTTATTTCTGTCTCTATGTCATTTACTGATGTAATTTCGGTGCCTAGATACTTAAAGGAATTCACCCTTTCATAATTTTGATCGTTTATTTTAATTTTGATTTCATCAAAGTTTTTTGTACTTTCTTCTTTATTTCTCATATAATTTGTTTTCATGCGGTCCTGGTCCTGGTCATGGACATAATAGGTCAGGTAACACATCTCCTTAAACAATTTTCGAGCACTCTATCTAGAACACCTATGTTTTGCTGATGTAGCAATCTTATCGCAGTACACTGTACTCTTCAAATGTCAATATAAATAAAAATATAAAGGATTCAGTTGTGGGGATCTTGCTTGCCAATTTACTGGACCAAATTGATCTATCCACCGTTCATGACACTTGTGGGCCAAGTGTGTACACACAGCTCAACTTATGAGAGAAGGAGCTCTATCATTTATGAACCACATGATTCCTCTTGGTTCAAGTCTTACCTTTCTCAAAGAACCCAGATCGTTGAAATAGCTAAAATCAAATCCACTAGTAGGGTATTATCACAAGGGGTACCACAGGGCTCAATTTTGGGACCGCTTCTATTTTTACTATATGTGAATGATCTCCCATTGAATATTGAAGAAGCGGAAGTTGTACTATTTGCAGACGACACTAATCTTCTAATAAAAGCAACAAATGAGATAGATCTTACACAAAAGATTGATTCAAGTTTAACAGAAATATCTTCTTGGTTCAAGGCAAACAAACTTTTGATAAATGCATAAAAAACAGTAGCTATGAGCTTTCATTCAACCCAAAATCAACATGTTATGAAGCCACTAGTAAATTTAGATGGTAAAACTATTACATATAAAAGTGACACAAAATTTCTAGGCATACACATAAGTGAAGAATTAAAGTGGAAAACACATATTGAGGCATTAACCAATAAACTTAGCACAGGTTGCTATATGCTAAGAACTTTAAAACCTGTTACAAGTGCACACATACTTAGAAGCTCATACTTTGCCTATTTTCACAGTCATATTAGATATGGAGTCATCTTTTGGGGTGCTTCATCAGAAGCTGAAAAGGTTTTTAAGGTCCAGAAGAGAGCAGTTAGAATAATGTGTGGAGTTAATCAACAAATTTCCTGTAGAAATCTGTTCAAAAAACTAGGGATTCTACCATTATCTTGTGTATATATACTTGAAGTAATTAACCACATTAAACAAAATGGTCAAAATCTGTTAGTTAACAAAAGTTTCCATAACTATCAACCAAGACAAAAGAATGACTTGCATGTCCAGTACAGTAGAACAAACATTATGAAGTCTAATGTATACAACTCCGGTATAAAACTATTTAATAAATTACCTACAACCATAAAGGCTATAGAAAACATACAATTGTTTAAAAAGAGACTAAGGTCCTTCCTACAGACACATTCCTTTTATTCTGTGGAGGAATTCCTTTCTTTGTAAAAAAATTAATAAATTAATTTAAAAAAAAAAAGTAAGAAAATAATGAAATTTCAAAATTTGAACAAAAGAATCATCATTTCCCCTTGAAGATACTGCCCTCGCTTCTTCTTGTTTCAGGTAACCTGGAGAATGAAGGAAAAGGCCACAACTGGAATCGAGACTTCGGCTACTACAGCCTGGACAGACATCTGGCAATCCAGCTAGGAAAGTTTAATGTATTGACAAGCGGATCAAATTAATTCATATTTTGTACTTTGTATCTTGATTCTGTTTCGAAGGTAATTTATTATTGTAAATGTATATTACACTAAAAACTCATTTGTAATTGTTCTGACTCATTTGTAATTTTTTGTAATATGTAATTTTGTAATTGTTTTGACTCAGTCGTAATTGTTTTGATTCATTTGTAATTTTGATTAATTTGTAATTGTTTTGACTCATTTGTAATTGTTTGACTCATTTGTTATTGCTTTGACTAATTTGAATTTGTATTGACTCATTTGTAATTGTTTTGATTAATTTGTAATTGTTTTTACTCATTTGTAATTGCTTTGACTCATTTGTAACTGTATTGACTCATTTGTAATTGTTTTGACTCATATGTAATTGTTTTGACGTGTCCCATAACATGTACATGTTGATATGGACAAAATAAAATCTATCTATCTATCTATCTATCTTGTCTGAAGAGTCACATAATAGGCAAACTGTGTCTTAGAAAATGCCTATATCATTGAGGATGATATGAATGGACCTATCAATTTGTTTCCAGTGATCCCAACCCAGACTTAAGTGAGAACTACTGCTGAAAGTGATCTTGTCACACTTTGTTTGGATTTTTGAAAGCCCATGTATGATTACAAAGTATAAGAGTTGTTAAGATAATTATATCCCTTTACATGTGAAACATGCCTCATCAGTCACTAGTATTTGCAATGAAAACTCCGGATCACAGTGACACCAACTTTTTGAAAAATTGAGTGGGCTCAGGGGCATTAAAAATTTCACACTGAAATGACTACAAATAAAATATAGAATGTTATTAGAAATGATTTCGGTATTTCTAATAAAAATCATTTACACATACCCTACATCATGAAAGTTTTGTATTATA
Source organism: Ectobius pallidus (assembly GCA_964059195.1). Lineage (NCBI taxonomy): Eukaryota > Metazoa > Arthropoda > Insecta > Blattodea > Ectobiidae > Ectobius > Ectobius pallidus. The sequence continues at coordinate 45,264,059 of CAXKWD010000008.1, forward strand.
CTGATGGTACTGGAAGTGAGTGTCTTACCCCAAGGCAGGATCAGATTCACATGATGATGACCACGATTCATCCAAGGCTCTTTTAGGCGAGGGTAGTACCATCGATATTTTTCATTACCGTTCGCAGGATCAGGAAGAAGAGACAATACAACACCAGCTACTCAAACATCCCCAACATGGCCGGGATTATTCTATCTGGGCTACTAGAGTGAAAGGCACTCGTGCCACAAACTACCCCACTCCCCCACCATAATTTAAATAAAATTATTTAAAGTTTATAATCATATGATTTTTTTTATCTTGGGGAACTAAAGGTACTAAAATTCACCTGTGGAAACTGGCATTCACAGAGTGAATTTCACGTGTAACTTCAGGAACTCAAAACAATTTTGGATGGTTGCTAATGTGAGTTAATTGAAACAAAGGGAGATCGTGTTATGTATGAGGGTGAGTCGATAAATAAGTAGCAAATGCCAGAATACTATATACCATTTTAAATCTAATGCTCTAGTCTTTTGAGAAGGTGGCAGCACATGTCAGCTGGAATATTGCCAAAAAGAGCATTCCACTGTGAACGGTTAGTGAACTGCAGACAGCACAAGATGGCAGGTGTGCTACGGGAGTGTGCCCAACTAGAAATGTGTGCACTTGTGCATTTTTGGGGGCCAAGGTTTCATTGGGATTACAGCCCCGACATAGCTCAGTGGGTTTCATCAGTTTGGGCCCCTTAAAATCATCTGCGCAGGCAGCACTTTGAAGACAATGGTCCTGTATCCTGAGAGGTCACTCATGGGATTCGATGGCAGCCCCAAGAATATTTTTGTTGCATGCTATCAGTGGGATAAGTGTTTAAGTGTACAGGGCATGTATGGTAGATGTTCCAAGCATTCCTCATGAAATCTTGACCCACAAAAAATGCATAACTGTGCACGTTTCTAGTCGGTACACTCCTGTAGCACCCCTGTCATCTTGCACAGACAGCAGTTCACTAACTGTTCACTGAGGAATACTTTTTTTTTTGCAATATTTCATCCAACATGTGATGTCACCTTCTAGAAAAACATGGGCACAAAATTTAAAATGGTATGCTGTAATCTGGCATTTGTGACCCTCGTAAGTTAGTGATAGTCTGATTTTCAAAGAATAACATGACTTTTAATAATAATAAATATTTACGATAATACACAGCAAACTGTTAAGATAAGATAAGATATTTATTCACCAGTGGTATTGTAAAATACATGGCTTCGTCAATTGTGGATATATAATAATGAGAGAAATGCGCACATTTGTGCATATGTAATTACATAGAACTTATACCTAATTGCAGAGCTTGTTGGGTGAGCTTGTGCCCAATGGGCCCATATAAGATGTCATCACTCAGATCATGTATGCATTGTTCTCTTAAACTCTTGAAAACCCCTAATGTTGGTGGATAATAATCATTTAATCCATGACACTGAACATGTTGAAAGTGGTATGGATGAAATAACATTTCTCGCAAAATGCTATGATCTGACCAAAGTGACATTCCAACAGCCCGTGCCATACCCTGTGTGCTTGCACTTGGGTCTTCTTCCACTGTCTGTAAAATGGCTTCCTCTGCCTCCGTTTGATTTGAACATTGAGGTCTTTTGTTGTCTAGGCATATAATTATCCTCCCTATGTCTCATATTCACTGAGCTACCGCAACAAAAGATCTTGGGTTTGGAGCTCATCTGTCCAGAAACTTATTTCTGTATAGTTGCTAAACTTTCTGCAAATTGAGGAGCGGTTTTTTTCAAAAGCCGATATCTACATGGATATCTCAGTGCAAGAGGTGACTAAGTGCCATCAAGAAAAGTGCTAATATTTGTGTGTATTGACCAGCTAAGATCGTATTTTATCTACGCAAACATGACTAGCAGCCATTCTGTAACTGATACAGCAAGGCTGTTTGTCATGTTTGGCTTAGATAGAATACAATCTTTGCTGGTCAATACACACAAATATTAACACTTTTCTTGATGGCACTTAGTCACCTCTTGCACTGAGATATCTAAAGGGAAACGATGGGTTACCGCCAATGACTGTCTTTTATTTAACCTCTAGTTACACAAGCATAAACATAGATGGCACTACTAGTTTTGATACACAAATGAATAACACCCCCACTTATCAAAATAAACATGTAACTAAACTCAAGATAACACTAAATAGGTACAACTCCCAACAAGTTCATAAACTTATAATGTTTCGCTGACAACAAACCCTTTGTCAATAAGTCAGCAGGCATCTCTTGAGTAGAGACATACTTAACTTGTACAAACTTATTAATAATAGCATCTCTAACATAATGAAACCTAACATCTATATGCTTTGTCCTGTTATGTGATTGCTGGCTTGAGGCCAATTTTAAGGCACTCTGATTATCACAATGTAACACTATTCTACATAGCTTTCCAGTTATTTCATACATCAAGTATCTCAAATAAATTGCTTCCCTGGATGCCTCTGACAGCGCTACATATTCAGCTTCAGTACTGCTTAAGGCAACTGTTCTCTGTTTTCTGCTCTGCCATGAGATTACAGAACCTGCCATAGTAAAGCAATACCCAGTATAAGACTTTCTGTCAAGACTGTCGCTTGCCCAGTCAGCATCAACAAAACCTTCTAGTTCTACATTACCTTTACAAAATTTTAAGCAATAGCTTTTGGTCTTTTGCAAGTACTTTAGAACTCTTTTTGCATACATAAAATGATTCTCATTATAACAGCTATTGAACTGGCTTAAATAGCTAACAGCATAAGCTATATCAGGCCTTGTCAACACTGCAAGATACGTTAAACTTCCTATCAATCTTTGGTAAGGAATATGAGTTGCACAGGTTTCAGACCTTACAATATTGAGCTTACATTCTACAGGTGTATCAACAGATCTACAATCAGCCATGTTGAATCTATACAAAAGTTGATTGATGTACGACTCTTGATCAACAGAAATTGTGTTATTATCTCTATCCACATTAATTCTCATGCCTAAATATCTCCTCACTGGACCTAGATCTTTAAGTTTAAACTGAGAACTTAACATATCTTTCAGTTTTTGAGTTTCATCAGCATTATTCGAGAAAATCAAAAAATCGTCAACATATAACGTTATTGCAATTCTACAATCTGCATCATTTTTGGTAAACAAGCAAGGTTCATATTTGCTATTTTTATAACCCATGTCACATAGCAAATTTGTCACTCTTTCGTACCACATCAAAGAAGATTGTTTCAGACCATAAATAGCTCTCTTAAGTTTTAAAACTTTACCATCACTATTATTTACAAAGCCTTCAGGAATTGCCATGTAAATGTCCTCTTTCAAATGTCCATTTAAGAAAGCAGTTGTAACATCTAAGTGAGTAATGTCCATACCAATCTGTGCACTTATTGCAAACAGCATCCTCAGTGTGGAATGCCTGACTACAGGGGAAAAAGTATCCTCATAGTCTATGCCACGTTTTTGGGAAAAACCTTTTGCCACTAACCTAGCACGGTATCTCACTTTGTCATTGATGTCTAGCTTCTTATTAAACACCCATTTACAGTTCACTATTGACACATCACTGGGTACATTAACAAGTTCCCATGCGTCATTGTCCTCGAACGACTGCAGTTCTTCCTTCATAGCTTGCTTCCACTGCTTGGCTTCAGGACCTTGCAATGCATCTGAGAAAACAATTTCCTCCACATCTTGAGCTGAACTGGAAACACAAATGTTTGAATATCCAAATCGCTGAGGAGAATATCCATATCGCTGGGGAGGCCTTCTTGTCCTAGGGCCTTCTACCACCACAGTGTTGTCAGTGTTTTCAATCACTTCACTGTATGAAATTTCAGTATCTATGGGGTCATTGCCATCTTCATTCTCAGAATTAGTACACGCTGATAAGCTTTGACTTGGACTGTTCAGAGATTCATCAGAACATTCCCCCACTGAATCTCTGCATTCTTCATTGCAGTTCAAGGGTTCTGAGAAGTTTTCTGAATTTTCCACCACTGCAACTCTATTCATTTCATCAGCTTCTGGTACCTCTTTATTCACAGGGCAATTCATAGAGTTTTCTACAACAGTATTCTCTATACCTGTCCTATCTTCCATCACAATCACATCTCTGCTGATTGTGACTGTATTCTTTCTTGGATCATATACTCGATAGCCTTTCACATTTTCAGAAAATCCAACTAGAATGTGTAGGTTTGCCTTTTTGTCCCATTTGAGCCTTCTTTCCTTGGGAACATGGACCATTACAGGGCTTCCAAATAAGCGAATGTGACTTAAGTCAGGTTTCTTGCCAAACCACGCTTCATATGGCGTTTTGTCATTAACTCCAGTAGTCACAGACCTGTTCTTCAGATACACAGCTGTGCTCGCTGCTTCTGCCCAGAATTTCTTCTCTAGCTTGGCATCGAACAATATGCATCTCGCTTTTTCAACTACAGTCCTGTTAGCACGTTCACTGACTCCATTCTGTTGTGGGGTGTATGCATTTGATTTTTGATGTATCACTCCTTCATTTTTCAGGTATATTTCAAAATCACCACTGCAAAACTCACCTCCATTGTCTGTTCGGAGAACCTTTATCTTTCTATTCTGCTGGTTTTCAACTATCTTTTTAAATTCCTTGAACTTCTGGAACACCTCACTCTTGTGTTTCAGGAAGTAAATGAAAGTCATGCGACTATAATCATCAATGAACAATAAGAAATACTGAGCTCCTCCAATGGATTTTGTTTCCATTGCACCACATACATCTGCATGTATTATTTGCAATACTTCTGTACTCCGCTCACCAACATGGGTAAATGGTAATCTCATCTGCTTGCCTTCACAGCAGGTCACACATGTCTCCTTTGTTGTGTCTGAGCTTACAGGAAACGACACTCCCTCCACTAGGCCATTTCTCATTCTATTCAAATCTGAACTGTTTATATGTGCTAGACGTCTGTGCCACATCTCTCCACTTACTGTTGCTGAAGCTGCTAACAAATATCCACCTTTGGTTTGAATATCCAGTTTGTAAACACCGTCTTTCAAGTCTGCTGTTGCCACCAAAACCTTCTTGTTGCGAATATAGCAGTGATTTGCTTCGAACACAACATCATTTCCATTTTTTATCAGTTCACTCACAGATAACAAATTGGTCGTCAAACTTGGCACATATAAAACATTTTTGATTGTGATATCATAGTCACTATTTGTGGTTATGTCTACATCTCCCGAGCACATTACTGGCACTTTCGAGTTGTTAGCCACTATTATTTCTGGTAATGCCGGCGAACAATCGACATTCTTCAACCAATCCTTATTCACTGTCATGTGAGCACTCGCACCTGAATCAATGTACCACTCGTTTTTGCTGTATTTTCCATTCAAGAAAACCACATTGAAAGCTTTTGATTTCTTGTCATTCTTCTCCAACAATGGGCATTTGTTTCGATAATGTCCCGGTTGTTTACACTTGTAGCAGATTATGATTTTTTCTTTCATCTGTGAAATCTCGTTCTTGCCTCCATGTTTTTTCCTGAAACTTTTCGCGGCAAATGCAGCGCCACTGGAATCCGTGTCTAAATTCGAAACTTCCATGTCTAGCAATTTCGATTTGATCACATCTGTGGTAATCTGAATTCCTGAATGTTCAATTGCCATTATCATTGGTGAAAATCTTTCTGGCAAACCTGCTAATAACAATGATCCCACCCATTCATCATTAATGGTGAATCCTGTGCCATTTAGTCTCTGTGCGGTGTCAACCAGTTGCGTAACATACGTGGTCATTGTGTCACAGTTTTCTAGTCTAATTGAAATCAAGTTTCGAAGTAGCGTTATTTTTCTTGCATACCCCGAATCATCAAACATAGACTTCAACTTGTCCCACAACTCTTGAGACGTAACCGTATTCTTAATGTGCACATATAATCCGGAATCTATAGTCAGTATTAACTTTGCCTTGGTTTTTGCATCATCACTTGGCTTTGTTTCTGCACCAGACACGGGCTTGATGTATTGAACCATGCCTTCCAGCACCAACAAGTTTTCTGCCGCAAAACTCCATTCTTCGTAATTTTCTCGGCCTTTTAACTTTGGCACACTCGAGATGTAGTTCCCAGCCATCTTCCACAGTAACACCCACAATATTTTCAACTGTAATTCCTCTGAATTAACGAAAATAACGTACCTGGGCCCATAACCTAAAGGGAAACGATGGGTTACCGCCAATGACTGTCTTTTATTTAACCTCTAGTTACACAAGCATAAACATAGATGGCACTACTAGTTTTGATACACAAATGAATAACAATATCCATGTAGATATCGGCTTTTGAAAAAACGCTCTTCAATTGGAGTCAGCTTTTACATACATGAGTATCACATCAAGATATTCTGCTTTTGGAAACAATGAGATAATTCTTAAAGCCCTGTATCTTGTAACAGCACTTTACTCATTCATGAGTCTTGAAATAATTAGTAATGACAAAGATTATGAGAGTTGACAGATTGGTGCGTAATAGTGGGTTGATGTAATACCTATCTACCATGGCGAAGGGTTGCTCCAACATACTGACTGCTACATTGTCAGACCTAACCCTTGAGTAATAGTCTATTGGGAAGAGTAACTAAGTTTTTCAATTAAATTTATGTCTAAATGGTTCAGTTAGGGAAACGGTAAAGAACAAATTTGTTTCAGTTTGGAATATCTTTCCAACCATAGCCATTGTTGCATTATGCTATAATTTGCAGACTCAAACCTCTTATACTTTTTACATGTAACTCTCTATCAATCAGCATTTTCTGAAAACAGTAGGTATACTTGATCACAATCTTAAAACTGTTCATAATATGGAACAAAATACATAAAACTTACGGTGTAATGGTTCCTCATTTTCCTATAATACTTCTTAAACTTGTCCCAGGGTGGAATGTCTGTATTCCTTCTTTCTGAAGCATCTGCAGGTAGGTAGAACCCTATTCGGAGGGATTTATTTTCATTTTTCAGATATCTAGATATCCACTCAGCAGCTTTGTCACCACAATCCACTGACTGAACTTGTTCTCCAAACCACATTCTAGGGAACAACAAGATAATAAATGGTGTTATAGGTAGTCTGTAAGAATAGTAGAATTTATGCTGAATATACAAAGAATAAATTCTTGATTCTTAAAAATAAATGATGCCACAGCCACTTGCTAGAATATGCTGTAATGTGCGCCTGGCTTAGGCGTACCGGTACTATGCATTTTTTAAAAGACTTTATACATGAATAATTTCAAGAATTGCCTTCAAAGCTATACCAGTAGGCCTATTAGTTTCTGATGAAGAATATAGGGGAATTATAAGGATGTCAGAAATAAGTCTTCACCAAGGAGTTACACGAATTTCCAAGGCATATTTACTGTGCAGATAGAATTACGAGAAAAAAATGATTATAGAAATAGAAGTGGAAGTATGAACTTTTGGGCTAAAGTACCGGTAACTTATATTATCCTTTATTTCCTGTATGGAATGGAAATGAAATAATCCTTCAGATTTTCTAAACCCGTTGATCATGTAATTTATAACAAAAAAAAGTCTGACATCATTTCCATGGGAATTTTATATTTTTCTCAAAAAATTATTATGTCCAAGAAGTGTAACATCTTGCAAATATAATTACTGAAAACATGATCTCGATGTCTAATTATGCCTGTATCTAAATTGTGGTAATTCCACCTTGTCATTATAAAACTTTTAAAATAATAGAATTCAAATGTATTTCAACCCACTTGTGGTCATTCTCAGTTAATATTTTTAAAGTTAAAATCATGGCCACATCAAACCAGCATGTTGTGCTGTATGTGACGGTGTTGGCTAGCTCTGAACTGAAGCTTGACTAGATGAGCATAGACTACAAACAAAATCTTTTTTCACTGAGGAGATGACCACAAGTGGGTCAAAATATAATTGAATATTATTGTTTTAAAACTTTTATATTGACAAGGAGGAGATACCGTATTTTATATTCAGACAAGGCTTTCAACAACATTGTAATTATGCCTATAGAAAATCTTTTCTCTGAATTAGATGGACATGAGGAAACATTTTTAATTATTGTTCTTACAGACAGCAGTGAATTGTCATGTCATTGGGCTTTTGTTATGCTCATTCTGTGCAACAAAATTCAAGCAATGTTGCTCCTGTCACTGATAACTAAAAGTTCAACTGAAACTTTGGCCTCTCTGTGAATAAATTAACATTCACCCCAAACCCCAAAACAGCTAATGCCATGTAGACAGCTGTATTATTATGGAGAAATCAAATTTTGGTCTAACCAAAACCATCAGTGGGCACTAATTTGATGATTTCTATTAATCATAATTACATCTCTGCAATAATGAAATGTTTATAATGATAAATATATTTACATCATGTGCTGTGAGGAATACTCATTGTATAAGTTAATTGCAATTAGTATTCCTCAGCACAAATTTTATCTTCACAATATTCAGAATAAGTAAATTACTCGTATAATGACACAGAAATTACCTCTATATTATTTGTAAACATTTTAAGTCATTTAGAAATTTGAGGGGAATGTTGAACACTGAATTATCTGTTTTCACTTTTAATTCTAATATTTTAAACTTTACTATACAACAAGTATCTTACAGTCAATATAAAATTAATAACTGAATATACATAAAATGCATATACTTTAAACATGATGGAAGGTCTCAGTCCACTGACTGTCCTTACTAAACTAGAGTCTAATCGTCAAGTATGTCATTTATGAGAATAATATAGGAGAAAAATTCCTCCCACACTGGGACTTGAACCCAGGACCTTTGGCTATTCACGCCAATGCTCTACCAACTGAGCTAAGCCGGAGTTCAATTCACAGCGCCAGAAGGAACCTCTCTCCTATGACTGATTGCCCTAATGGTCTACCTCACAGACAGACAAGTTATGTCATATGCAGTACTGTGAGGCACACTAATTAGTGATTTTTGTGACCGTCACCTGAGAGTCTGAAACTGAATCCCAGATAGCGCATCCATACATCCACATAGGTTTTATAATGGAGGAGTAGATCAATCTCTTGATGTGTAATGGTAATGTACATTTAAGTAAATGATTTAGCTGGTAGATTCTACTTCTAAGTTGTTTTATGAGATCATTAACGTGATGTTTCCAGGTTAATTTGTTGTCTAAGATGAGTCCTACATACATTACTGTTCCTGCAGGGAACTTGTTCTCTTGAAGAATAATGGCATAGTCTGTATTTTTTGTATGTAAATTTTATGATCTTCGATCTTGTAGGGTTCATTATTATTTTCCATTTCATGCACTAACTGTCGACATTCTGGGTAAATGTCTGTAGTTTCATTGAAGCTTCTTGGCATGAGCCTGTACTTAATATGGTGACATCATCAGCAAACTGGGCTATTTTAACTGAATCACTTTTTGGGAAGTCTGAGACGTACATAAGGTAAAGAAACAGCTCTATGACACTGCCTTGTGGTACTCGAGCATTTATGGATCTAGACCAGTTGTGCACAACCTGCGGCCCCCGTGCCGCATGTGGCCCACCGGAATATATATTGTGGCCTGTTAAAGTTATATGTCTCTTCTTCTTCTTTTCGTTTAGGCTAACAGCCTGTTTCACCAGAAAAAGAATTCTTCCATCTCATTTTTGGTCTTCCTGGGCTGCGTCTTCCTTCTGGTATTCCATCTCTGGCCTTGCGTACCAATCTATCAGGCCCAATTCTGTCCACGTGGTCATTCCATTCTTTCCTTCTCCTGTCTACCCACTCTGTTACAGGTTGCAATTTGCAAGCTTCCCTTATTGCAACATTAGGTACTCTATCCCATCTAGTTTTCCCCTGTATTTTTCTTAATATATTCATAAGAAATATATATGAGAATTTGTTTTGTTTTTGTGGTTTCAGATCTGGTTTCAGCAGCATAAGTCATTATTGGTCTTACAACTGTTTTATAGATCCTTGTTTTTGTGTCTCTTCTCAAATATTTATTCTTCCAAATGTAACTATTAAGAAATCCTGAGACTGCAGCAGCCTTATTAGCTTGCTCCCTAACCTCCTCTTTCAAAAATCCATCACTACTTATTTTTACACCTAAATAGTTAAAAGCCATAACCTATTGTATTATATGTTCTTTTAATTGTAATTTACATCTCAATGGCCATTTATTTATTGTTAAAACCTTTGTTTTTAATGGATTAATACTCATTCCATACTTTTCACAACTCAAAGAAAAATTATGTAACAGTCTTTGTAAATTGTCCTCTGTGTCACTTATTAAGACGACATCATCTGCATAAGCTACAAGATTTATTTCTCCTGTATTCCTCTCACCTCCTTAATTATACTTTCCATTAAAATATTAAAAAGCAAGGGACTAAGAGAATCCCCTTGTCAAATTCCTTTATTTATTGGAATTTCCTTTGTAAGTGAGCCTTCTATTTTAAGTCTTTATTTATTTCCATTATATATGTCTTCTATCAATAAAATTATCCCATTAGGCACATTATGTTTGTCCAATATATCTAAAATTAGTTTCAACTGTATATTATCGAAGGCTTTATTCAAATCTATAAAACAATAAAACACCGGCCTATTGTATTCTAGAGCTTTTTCTGTTATTTGTCGGTCAATAAATATAGCATCAATACATGAACGACTTCTGCGAAATCCCTGTTGCTCTTCACTTAACCTGACAATTTCGGATACTTTCTGAGTTATTAATCTTATTGTTAACTTAAGGAATGTATTCAGTAGACTTATTCCACGGTAGTTTTCAGGTTTCTGTTTTTCCCCTTTCTTGAAAATAGGTATAATAATACCTGATTTCCACTCTTCTGGTACATGAGCCTCATGAAAAATTTCCTTTATCAAGAGGGTAATTTCAGAATATAATTTCTTACCACCATATTTAATCATTTCATTAACTATCTCATCAGGACCAGGCGATTTACTGTTTTTTAGTTGTTTTATATTTTGTTCCACTTCTTCTTGATTTGTGTCTATTAGGCCTACTATTCTGATAATCTCGTTTCTTGGTTTGTAAGTGCTATTACTTTGGCTGTACAATTCGGTGAAGTATTCTATCCATTCTTCTTTGTCTATTTTAGTAGTAGTGACATATTATGACACCAGAGCATAGGTGATCCCTCAGCCAGCGCTACTTCAGCAGACCAAAAAACCTCAGAAGTCGTCATAGTCAACCAGGTCCCTAGGTCGACTAGTTGCCAGAGCATAGGTGATCCCTCAGCCAGCACTACTTCAGCAGCCCTAGTAACCTCAGAAGAAGTCCTAACAAACCGAGTCCCTAGGTCATCTAGTCGCCAGAGGAGATTGCCAGCGGGCTCAGCAATGATTTTTTAGTTTAAAGGATAAATCTGGCTGCCCTGTAAACTTTAAAATAGTTTATACAAATATACAGGGTTTAAACAATAAAATTGAAGATTTAGAGGTGATTGTGAGTGAAAGTGATTATAAAGTGGTTTGTTTAAGTGAACACTGGTGTAAGGAGGAAGAAATTGATTATGCCATACTAAATGGGTATGAAATAGGAAATAGTTACTGTAGGAAAACTCATATCAGGGGGGGTGTTTCTATTCTAGTAGCTAAGAACATCAGCTTTAAACAGATAGATCTAAGCAAATTTTGTGATGAATGTCACTTTGACGTTACAGCGATACAATTGTGCATGGAAAATATCATTATAATAACAATTTACAGATCTCCCAAAGGCAAAGTAGATATATTTCTACAATCTTTAGAGGCAGTTTTGAAAACCCTAATTAACGCTAAGTGCAAATTAGTGATATGTGGAGATTTAAACGCAGAATTTGATGTAACGAAAAACAAGTCCAGTGTAACAGACTTGCTAAACCTACTGCGTCAATATAATATGTATTGTGCAAATAATACACCAACTAGAGGTAATGCCTGCTTAGATAATATCATGACAAACTACATGCCACAGGATTACAAAATAGCAGTAGTTAACCTAGGTTTGGCTGATCACGATGCAATCCAATTTGAAATAATAAATAATGACCAATTGCATAAATCAATTAACAAGCAACCTGTAGAAAAAAACACTAATAAGAAAAATAACACCCTGGAAAAAAGAACATTTTAAACATAGGTTACAAGAAACAAACTGGAATTTATGTATGGTGAATCAGCTATCTGCAGAGCTAAATTTTATAAATTTTTTTGAAACATTTTTGAAGATATTTAATACAATTTTTACACTTGAATACAAAAGAAGTAATATCTGTACTAGTAAAACTAAGTCTAAATACAAAAAGTGGTATACTCCTTAACTGCATAATATGAAACAAGATATTTTAACATACAATGATATTCACAAAGCAACTAAGAATGATGTAGTGTTGAATGCATTAAAGGAAAAAAGGCGTGCATATAGAATAGCTATACAAGATGCAAAGAAAAAAAGTAATGAAGAACATATTGAAAAATCAGCAAACAAATGTAAAACAGCATGGTCCTTGATTAACGAAGCAGCTGGAAAAACTAAGCCAATACACACAAATGAGATATTACCTGAAATATACAATAATTATTTTATAGCGACGGTAGAGGAAATAAGCACTAAGGTAAATGTGTCGCTTGAAATTACTAATAGTTATCTGCAGAAAACTATCAAACCGCCAGATGTATATTGTGAGTTCACTTTTGTAACTAAGGAAGAAGTCTGTAAGGTAGTAAATTCTCTGAAAAATTCAAATTCTAGAGATGTCTATGGCCTAACTAGCGGGGTAATTAAAGAAATTATATATATGATTCTTGAACCATTGATTTTCTGCATAAACCAATGCATAGCACAGGGAGTTTTTCCTCAACCCTTAAAATTCTCTCGAGTAGTACCGGTGTATAAGAAAGGAGATCCTAAAATACCAGGGAGTTATCGACCAATCCCTTGCATACCAATAATAGCTAAAATTTTTGAAAAAATGATCAAAAAGCAAATTTATAATTATTTTGAAAAGTATAAACTTTTCAATGATAGTCAATATGGGTATTGAACTGGACGCTCAACGACAAATCTTGTAGATAGTCTAGTTACACAACTGCTTGTAGCCTTAGAAGATAACTGTTCAGCGGAGATCACCTTATGTGATCTAAGCAAAGCTTTTGACTGTGTCAGACATGATATTCTTCTAAGTAAGCTAAATCATTATGGTGTACAAGGAAATGAGTTATTAATGATAAAATCTTATCTTGAAAACAGAAAACAATTGGTAGATATAAATGGTAAACATTCTGAAATATTGAATATTAGATATGGTGTCCCGCAAGGTTCAGTGTTGGGGCCAATTTTATTCTTAATGATAATTAACGATATCAGCATAAACCTATCTACATTTTCATTAATATATGCGGATGACACAACTTTACTAAGTACCCTTAAAGATCTTAACCTATTAAAAAATTTAGCAAAAAATTCGTTGGAAGAAGCAGCAGCCTGGTTCAAAAATAATGGCCTATATTTGAATGAGAAAAAAACTAAATCATTACTTGTCACACTAACTCCAGACAATGATCATGAAATTGAAAAAAATGCAACATTATTAGGAATAACCATTGACAGAAATCTGTCATGAAAAGAACACACAGAAGTGGTTTGTAAAAGGCTCTCACGAGTAATATATTTAATAAGTAGATTAAAGAAATGTGTATCTTTAAATTATGTAAAGACTGCCTATTATGCATTTTTTCAGAGCATAATAAGGTATGGTCTAGTAGTATGGGGTAGGAATTAATCAAGTATTAGTTATCCAGAAAAAGGCAATTAGAATAATAACTAATGCTAAAAAATTAGAGCACTGCAAGCCTCTATTTATAGAGACTGGTATACTAACAATAATAAATTTATACATTTTTGATGTCTTGTCATTAGTAAAAAAAAAACATAGAAAACTATTAAACACGAAGTCAAGTACATACATATCAGACTAGAAATCACAATAAACTTGATCTAATTAGGTGTAGGCTAAACAAAACAAAAGGATACCATAACAAGATTGGGATAACATTATATAACAAATTACCAGATAAACTTCAAGAAATGTCCCCAAATTTATTTACAGAAAAACTATATTCCTTGCTTCAAAAAAATCCTTTTTATAATATTCAAGAATAACTAGAATCAGACATGCAAATAGAATAGAACAACTTAGTGCAAATAATTACATGATGTAAAAAGGTAAGAAATTAGTGTAAACTATAAGTATACTTTGTTCATTTAGTGTCACTTAGGTTATAGTATTAGTATAACAATTGACTCGTATAATTATATGTTCATAAGATTGTAAATAATTATATATTGAATTAGCATAGCTTAGGTTGTTGTTGATAAGTATTAATGTAAGTATTAATGTTGTTGATAAGTATTAATGTAAATAGCTTATATGACCGATTGCAGTCTGTACTGCCTAAAGGTCTAACAAATAAATATGAAAAATATGAAAATATTCTTGAATTTCATTTCTTTGACACCGAATTGTTTTCCGTACCTGTTTCTGAGCTCCATAGAAGTCATGTTGTAGGTTACTTGTATATGATTCCCAGTAATTCTCTTTGATTTTTCTGATTTCAACGTTTACTTTATTCCTAGTTTCTTTATATTCTTCATAGTCTTGCTGATTTCTGGACCTTTTATACTTCATAAAGGATCGTTTCTTTTCCTTGGCCAATTGTTTAACCTCTTCATTAAACCATGGAGATTTATTTTTAATTTTACTCATTATATTAACACATCTTGTTCCAACAGCCTCTTTAGCCGCTTCTATAAAATTTTCTTTTAATAATATCCAATTCTCATTTAATGAATTTCCAGTCTTTAACGGTTTTTTTATTATTTTTTCTTTCAATCGTTGCTCATAGAGGCTTCTAATACTTTCATACAAGTTATATGTAAGAATAATTAATATTGAATATGATTTCGTTTCATAATATCCAATAACGGACTAGTTCTTTAACACACTAAATGCGTCACTATCAGTGCCGTGTTGATCTGAATTCAGCACAGTTTTGAATCAAGCCAGCCGCCGTGCCATGGTCACAGTATTCATGGCCTATTAGATCTGCAATGTGATTTAACGAAGGAACTGGAACGATTCAACGAGTTGATCGTTTGTTCTTCCAGCTTGTAGTGTTGTTAGCTTCAGTTGTCTGGAATTTCAATGTTGTTTGTTGTAATTTCGATGTTGTTTATTGTAATTTCGATGTAGTTTATTGTAATAAGTATTTGAAGTGAAAGAGGTAATATAGTAGATATGGCACCAAATCAAAAGTGGAAGATTATGGACAAACATCGGTGCTTTCAGGAGAGGTGGACAGACTTGTATTTTTCTTGTGAATATGGAGGCAAAGCAATATGTTTAATTTGTAAGGAAAGTATTAATGTTCTGAAAGCGTACAACATTAAAAGACATCATGATACAAAACATGGAAACAAATATGATCAATACTATCAAAAATCTTCTTGTTCTCGTGGAATATTAATACAACAAATTGCAGAAACTCTTTACTCAATTTACTTATAATACATTTATCCTCTCACAAGAAATCACGCTGAACATATTGAGAACAAGATAACATATTCACGGCAATATATCTGCTGCATCACCATTTCGTGCTCTTTCTATTGACTTCCAGAGATAAATCAAAACAAATGAAACAAAAGAACTATCTGGAAATTACTTGGTAATAAAAAGAGGGAAATACAAAATCAAGAAATGCCTATTACATAAACAGTATTTCAACACTCCCCCTCATTTCTAGATTTTTCTTCTCTCCTTTCTTCTTCTTCTTCTTCTTCTTCTTCTCTCCTTTCTTCTTCTTCTTCTTCTTCTTCTTCTTCTTCTTTTTCTTTTTTTTCATTTAATCATGATAGTCCTAACATATCACAAAACTTTTGAGTGCTATCAGCTGACAAAGACTTGGTTAATAAATTTGCCACATTATCATTTTCATTTGTGGATACATACTTAAACTACACAAATTTATTTCTTACTGATTCCTGCAAAACATATGATTCTACAGCACAATGTCTTGTCCTATCTGATATGCTTTCTCCCTTTGAGATATCTATAGCACCTTGATTATCAGCAAATATTATGCAAGGCTTTGAAAGATAATTGCTTTGACCAATATCTGAGAAAAATATATCTAGCCACTTAATCTCACTTAACCCATCTACCATGGCTAAGACCTCAGATTCATTATTATGAAGAGAGAGTCTCTTTTGAGTAACACTTTTCCAGATAACAGCAGCTCCTGCCATAATAATTACATATCCAGTAATGGATTTTCCATCACTCTTATTCTTTGCCTAACTAGCATCTACATACACTTTAACAGGTGACTTTTCACTGTTTGAATAGCACAAAGACAAGTCTTTGGTTTGTTTTAAGTATCTTAAGAGGTGTTTTACCTCCTCCAGTCACATAGGTCAGGTTTCTCATTTTTCTGGCTAAGCTTGCATACAGAAAACATGATATCAGGGCGACTAATATTAGCAATATAGCGTAAACTACCTACAGCACTTCTATAACAGGTAACATCATAAGGTTGAACATCACAAATTTTTGGGTTACTTGAGTCTTTCATTGGTACTGGTAAAGGAGTTCTCAATCCCTTACAATCTAGCATACCATATAATGACAACACAGATTAAATATAATTT
This sequence comes from Ectobius pallidus, assembly GCA_964059195.1. Lineage (NCBI taxonomy): Eukaryota > Metazoa > Arthropoda > Insecta > Blattodea > Ectobiidae > Ectobius > Ectobius pallidus. The sequence goes on from CAXKWD010000008.1 coordinate 45,280,810, forward strand.
GTTTGGTTCATCTTTACATTTCCCTCACAATCTTCAAGAAATTTGATAGACAAGAAATTAGTTTGAAAACCTAAATCTCTTATTTCTAATTTCATTGACAACTTCTTAATAAATGAATTAATTCGCTCCTGTTGCCCCCAAATTCCCAGGTCGTCCACATAAACAGTCACAAACAATGTATTGTTTGGATGAACATAGAGGCACAGATCACTAATAGATTTAAATAATTTCAAATCAGTTAATATTTTATGCAAACGATCATTCCAATCCCTCCCAGCTTGCTTAAGTCCGTACATACTTTTGTTAAGTTTACACACATGTTTGGGATACTTCTCACTAACGAAACCTTCAGGTTGTTTAATATAAAGATCCTCCTTGATTTCACTGTTAAGATAGGCTGTCTTAACATCTACATGATGGCACCCCCAATCATTAATTACAGCTTGAGAGGTCATCAGACGGATTACTTTCCGTTTCACAACTTGTTCCATTCTCCAAGCTCGCTTTTCCATTGCAAAATTCCATCTTTTGTAGCCCTAACGTGATTATTTAATTACAAAATTATTTTGTAAGATTTCGACTCACGAACATTACCACAGGGGAAATGTCTTGCGTAGATTATGTTTTTATTCTTATTTATTGCATATTTAGCCTAAGAGCCTGGTTTGAGCCTCTTTTATACACGAAAGCGTGTGAAATTTAAGCCACGCCCACTTTAGTTATTTCTCTTAAACACAACATATTACTTAACCTTTGAAGTATATATTATTATATTTATGTTTTTAGGCATTAATGCTTCGATTTAAGTCGTGAATGGAATAATATTATAGTATTAATTTAATTATTCAGAGATATTATTATACAAGTATTCTTCCCATTCTCTTGAAACATCCAAAATTTCTTTCTCTTTGCGAGATATCTCGATCGTTGTCTACACGCTTCGCAAGCATACCACTGTGTAGCAAGAAATTATTATATTTCGCTCTACCAAACATTCTTTAAAATACTAATTTTTATAATCTACTACCTTAATTATAGTTGCTTTATGTTTTAGATCTATCCTTTAATTATTCATTATGCTTTGGTATAGCACATGAATCCTAACTAATTTAAATTTATAAGATTTCAAACATGGGACTTTATTGGTCGTTGTGTTGTCAGCACAACTGCTCTTGGCGGTCTCATATCTAACCGACATAACACTTAGCAAGCGTCGTTTTCTACGGTCGGACGTGGTTGTCCACCGCGCTTAAAATTTCTGGTGAAACAGCCAGAAATACAACTCACGACTTCAGGAGAAATTCTCCAAACCTCACGACCATGGGAGAAGTTCCCAACCATCGACGTGTTGCATTATTCAGAGGAATTATTGTGCACAGTCAAGGCGCTGCCTCATCATATCAACTCACAACTATCATACGAAGCCTACATCTCCGAAAAGCCAATTTGTACTAGCGAGGTGCTTCAGTCCACACTACAGCTAAGTAGTATACTTGTTTGTTAAACTGTGCAGTAAATTGCTGATTGCGATTTACTATACGTATATCTTATTTGAATCACATCAGGTATTGAAACAAACGCCTATGCATCTGCATGTGATTCCAGTGAAATAAACTCACAAAACCTTCAGCTTCAAACGTCATATACATTCCAAACACTTACTTCAAATTATGTTACAACAACTATCATTCCAGTATCATAATTATTCTTACTTCATGAACATCATTGTATAATTAAATAATTAACTTTAAGACATTATCTTCAAGAACATTATCATATAATTAAATCTAACCTCAAGACAACATGAAGAATCTCAAGACCGCAAGATGATTATTCAACTTATATAACACTGTGTATTTTATCATCAATTTTAGCCTTCAGCTAACTAGTGTTTTGACTCTTAGTAAAAATAAATTTTAGCATCTTCACAAGCAGATTTCTTGTCAATTTCAATGTAAGAGGGAAGGGTAGGTTCCGATTAATACAGTTCACTCTCCTAACATCCTATAATCCCTCCTCTTACATTTTGGTCCTCGCGGGCCTTGGATTGTCCCACATTTGGTTCCTCCCCCCTGGATCCTTCCAGTGAGCAATTTTCAAACAAATTTTTACAATTTTTTCCCGGAACCTGAGACAAGAAATCTGCCTTAAGGTAAGTCAACAATCTCCTGGCAAGACCAGTTTCAGCACACACCAACACAGTGAGAAGGGTTGACAACTCACAACTCATTTCTATGTTGCATGCACACAAACAAGCAGCACAGTGATTATTGTCTCCAACACCTAACACGTTTATACTGTGTATACGACCTTTGAAGCCTTAAAATTGCCCATGCGGGCAACCTAAAGCTTAAATTCTCCCCTATTGCGGGCAAAAAGCTCAAATTTAATAAATCTATCTTAAACTTTCATTATGGCCACGTAGGAGCAAACTCTTGCAGCCTGCAGGGCTAAACGCACGCCCATCAGAGCGCAAATAACTCGCCAGTGTAATTTAATTCCTAAGCTTCTCGTCAATGACGAAGCCACTTATAACGACCTCTTAGATAGGAAGACTAAATTGCAACAATTAATCTCCAAATTTGAGGAAGTTCAATCGACCATAGAGGAATTAGAATATTCCGACTCAGAACAAACCTACAGGGAAGAGGTAGAAGACGCTATCTTCCAAACCACGACTCACATTAATAAGGTATAAGCTACCTATCGCAAAACTAAAGCTGAGGCGGAAGCTGAAATTAAATCAACCGAACAAAGGCGCGAGGCAGAGGCCAAAGAAAGACTAGCTCGCATCGAAGCTGAGGCTGCAGAAGCAGCAGCTATCCGTGAAGCACAGGCTGCAGAAGCAGCAGCTATCCGTGAAGCACAGGCTGCAGAAGCAGCAGCTATCCGTGAAACACAGACTGCGGAAGCTGCTGCCCAAAAAGTAATCCAACAAAAAATTACTAACATTAATAGACTTCACTGTCAATTCATGTCCTATGCGCAATCCATTCATGAATTTGAGATTGAAACGGAAGCTCACTTTCATGAAGCTATTAGCATGAGAACAATGTTTCTCCATTTGTTTGAGGCGTATCAAGATTCTGCCTTACAAGTAAATCCTGATGACTTCCAAGACATTGATTCTCAGAGACGCGAGGTGGAAATAGCCTACCACCAAGCTCTAGGTTTCTTTGATGCTCTAATTTCTCAAAACAAATCTAAATATGAGCCAGAAGGGTCACTTAGATCTAGACGATCCTCTGGTGGATGTTCTCATCACCCAGCATCTCAAACGGTTCTGCCAAAACTACCTGAGATCAAATTGCCACAATTTAGTGGTGACCCCACCATGTGGATTGAATTTAGAGACACTTTTGCTTCTCTAATCCTAAGCAACAATCACATAACCAATATTGGCAAGTTTCAGTACTTGAAATCATGTCTTAGCCCAGAGACTTTGCGTATAATACAAAATATACCAGTTTCTGAAGCCACCTTCGACATTGCTTGGAAAACACTAACAGAAAGATTCGACAATGATCGTTTGATCATGAACACTCACTTAGAGTAACTTTTCACACCTCCCACCATAGAAAGGGATTCAGCAAACTCACTCCAACAATTCCTAGATCACTTTGTAAGCACTATGCATGCGCTTCAATCCTTAAAGTCTGACGTTGATTTGACTGTCTTAATTGTTTCCAAAATCATTCTAGACAAGGTACCTCCTTCACTCGTTAAGGAATGGGAAAGCTCTATAAAACCAAACCAACTTCCCACCTTAAAGGAACTCTTTGGATTCTTGGAAGCAAAGGTAAGAGTCCTTCAAATGACAAGCTTAGCGATAGGCTCCCAAGCCAATTCTAACCCAACTTCAAATCGTACCAATCAAAAACCCACTATCAACGATAACAATGTTAGTTCAAATAACACTAACAACCAACATAATAACTCCAAGACATTTACTTCACGTGTCTATTGTATTTGCTGCAAGCAAAATATTGCTCATGAATTGTTTCGATGTGACAGTTTCAAAGTCATGTCGTATGAGCAACGAATGCAATTAATAAATAGTCACAAGGCATGCAGAGTATGTCTACGAGTCAAACAGCATCACAATTCATGTGGTGTCACAAGGTGTCACTAGTGTGGTGAAAAACACAGCACTATGTTACACAACCCCAATTGGCGATCAAACTCACAAGCAGATAATGTTGTACGTATGCTACAACCTGCATTAACCCCCCCCCAAATGTCTACATCCTACTGCTGTAGTCATTGTTGAGGACATACACGGTCAGCCTATAGAAGCGACCGCTTTACTAGACACCGGATCTAGTTGCAATCTCATAACTGATCGTTTGTTCAACAAACTAAAACTGAAAGCTTTACCTCAAAGGGTACCGCTTCAAGGCATTCTAGAAACGCAATCTCACATGCACAAGGCTGAATTAATTAATGTTAAATCTAGAAACACGTCGTGGAGTTGCAATACACATGCTATTGTAATTTCAGAAATTTCTGCCAGTCAGATGCCCCAAAGTTACATCGATGTTAGGAATTGGCATATTCCAGCCAATCTCCCATTAGCCAACCCACATTTCAACACACCCCAATGTGTCGATCTTCTCCTAGGAGTTGAAGTCTTTTCGCAAACACTCCAAGATGGTAGAATTACTTCTCCTCAGTACCCAACTATTCAAAACTCTCAGTTAGGATGGGGTTTCGTTGGAAAAATATCATCACCTAACGCTCCTATGCAAATGCAAACAACCCCAAGGCATGAAGGTGAATGTTTCTCTCAGACTAGAAACTCCACTGCCACACAAGTTTCTAACCTTTCTTCTTCGAAGCGATTCAAGGGAAGTCGCAGACTTCAGAATGTCAATGCTGCGGCAAATATTGAAGTTCATTATTCTGCTTTCTTGAATTCTGACCAAACAATCAATGATCAATTATCTAGGTTTTGGGAATTTGAAAGTGTTGCCAACAGTGCACCCTTTCCCCAAGACGCTCATTGTGAACAGCATTTCACAGAAACCACAACTAGAGATCTTGACGGAAGATATGTCGTCAAGCTTCCCTTTAATGCTCCCCCAGAGTCACTAGGAAGCACTAAACATCAAGCACACCAAATATTTCATTCTCTTGAAAAACGTCTAGCAAACAATGCAGACTTACGTCAACAATACAATGACTTTATGACTGAATATCAGACCTTAGGCCACATGAAACCTGCGGACTCTGATCAGACTGAAACATTTGATTATATCATCCCTCATCACCCGGTGATGAAACCTTCTAGCACAACTACCAAGTTACGTTTAGTATTTGACGCTTCTGCCAAATCTACCAACGGAAGGTCACTAAATGACATACTTCATGTAGGTCCTACGATCTAACCTAACTTGTTTTCTATACTACTGCGATTCAGGCTAAATCCCATAGCTTTCACAGCTGACATTGCCAAAATGTATAGACAAGTTCTAATACAGCCTGACCAACAACACTTCCAACAAATACTTTGGAGGGAACAGGCCTCAGAGCCTATTAAGATATTTAATCTTAAGACTGTGACGTATGGTACAGCTCCAGCTGCATCTTATCAACTAGAGCCCTAAAACAACTCACGATCGATGATGGTGACAAATTCCCATTAGCGTCACGCATCATAAACAATTCTATGTATGTCGACGACATTGTCGCAACGGCTTCTAATATGCAAGAAGCGCAACAAATGATCTCTGAGCTTAACGCTTTACTTCCCTTAGGTGGATTTCTGCCTAGAAAGTGGAGTTCAAACCTACCACAACTTCTAGAAGACGTACCAGTTGAGTTAAGAGAAACACTTGACAATCGTACGTTTGGTGACTAGGATGCCAGTTCTATCAAAGCGCTAGGTCTAATATGGTAGCCATCTAATGATCTATTAAGGATAGAAACGTCCATAGATTTCTCCAAACCCTTTCTGAAATGCACAAGAAGGACATTGCTTTCCTGCATCGCCTCGATATTTGACCCATTAGGCCTCATATCTCCTATCGTTGCACATTGCAAGATTATATTTCAATCCTTATGGTAGGAAACGACTTCCTGGGATGAAATCATACCTGAATCAGTCGCCAAAAAATGGCTGACTGTTCACAACCAACTTCATTCCATATCTCAGATTGCCATTCCTCGGTTTGCATTGATTTTAAACGCCACCTCCATTGACATACACGGATTTTGTGATGCAAGTGAACAAGCCTATGGCGCTAGTGTCTACTTACGCTCTACCAACCAAGAGGGCGAAACTCAAATCTCACTACTTTGTGCTAAGTCCAAAATTGCCCCTATCAAGGCTAGAGTTGTTAGCCGCACACTTACTCGCCAAACTAATAAACAATGTCTTTCCTACACTGCAGCTCGACATCAGTTCAGTTTACTTATGGAGTGACTCCAATATAGTACTGTGTTGGTTGAGTCGTTCTCCAACCACACTCAGAACGTTTGTCGCAAATAGAGTCGCAGATATACAGGAATATACTGCAGACTTTACTTGGCGACACGTCTCGTCGAATGACAATCCTGCAGACCTAATATCTCGAGGTTCAACACCCGAGGACTTGATCCACAACAATTTGTGGTGGAATGGTCCATCAAGGTTGTCTGAGGACATATCATGCTGGCCAGTAAACAACGCAAAAAACACTCCTGAATCATTGCCAGAAGTTAAACTGGTAGCCCACATAACCACTTGCAATCTCACTTTCCAAGCTTGGTTTTCCAAGTTTTCTTTTCTAAGATCTATTCGTATCATGGGTTATGTCCTAAGATTCATACATAACGCAAAACCTGCTAACCAACGTTTCAGTGGATCTTTATCTCCTGATGAGATATCAAACTCGATTCACTGTTGTGTAAAGAATGTCCAGTGTCAAGCATACGCTGTAGAAATAAAGTTACTATTAGCTGGAAAAGAGATTCCAAGCGCTAGTAAGATTCATAATCTTTGTCCATTATTGGATTCGAACGATATCCTACGCGTAGGCGGACGGTTGGAAAGGTCCGAGCTCCCGTTCGACTCTAAACACCAAATGCTACTTCCATGTAACCATGCCTTCACAAAGCATTTGATACGCCATATGCATTTTCAATTGCATCACGCAGGACCACAGCTTATCATCGCTCATCTCTGAGAATGACTCTGGGTTCCCTCAATTAGAAAGGTGATAAGATCTGTCATAAGGAGATGCAACACATGCTTTCGCTTTAAGGCACAGCCCTTTCAGCAAAGGATGGCTGATTTGCCTGCTGCTAGAATCATTCCAGTATCTCCCTTTACTAATGTCAGTTTGGATTATGCTGGCCCCTATTCAATTAAATATGGTGGTCCACGCTCTAAGGTTACTATCAAAGCATACATTGCCCTCTTTGTGTGCATGTCCACCAAGGCGGTGCACTTGGAATTAGTGACTACTCTTACGTCCAAGGCATTTTTAGCTGCGTTGACCAGATTCTCAGGCCGTAGAGGCATACCTCGTTCAATTACCTCGGACAACGGAACTACCTTCATTGGAGCATGTAACGATTTGAAACAGTTGACTGACTTACTCTCCTCCACTGAATTCCAAGCGACTATCAAAGACGCTACCTCACACCTAAGCCTTAACTGGCACTTCCTACCTCCTCACTCCCCTCACATGGGCGGACTACACGAAGCTGCAGTGCGCTCAGTCAAGCATCATTTGAAGCGAATGTCTTCAACATTGATTCCCACTTATGAAGAGCTATCGACTTTGTTGATTCAGATCGAGGCCATTCTCAATTCACGACCATTGCTCTCCCTCCATGAGGAGGCAGAAGATTTTCAATACCTGTCCCCAGGACATTTTCTTGTTGGAAAACCCCTTGTATCGCTACCTTCTCCAGACCTATCAGGAGGTTATGCTTTACGTTCTCAATGGAAAACTCTTCACAAATTCAATGCTGATTTGTGGAAAAAATGGTCTTCAGACTACCTCCATTCTCTTCAAAGGCGATCGAAGTGGATTTCCAAAGCCCCCAATGTTTCTATTGGTACTCCAGTGCTTCTGGTTGAAGACAATGTGCCACCTCTCAAATGGATTTTAGGCATTGTCGACCAAGTCCATCCTGGATTAGATGGTTTAGTGAGAGTCGCTACCGTCTAATCCGCGACAGGTCACTATAAAAGACCAATTGTCAAACTCGCTCCTCTTCCAGTAAATGAAGAAGATTAATTTAGTCATTCATATTTAATCACATGTATATGTATTCATCATTATCTTAATATTTTTTAGTTTTAGATTTTCGCAAAAACTAATTAGCTTGCTCATTCCACATAATCTATTTTTTATGAATGATATAAATATCATTCAGCGGGCAATTTATGTTCCATTCTCCAAGCTCGCTTTTCCATTGCAAAATTCCATTTTTTGTAGGCCTAACGTGATTATTTAATTACAACATTATTTTGTAAGATTTCGACTCACGAACATTACCACAGGGGTAATGTCTTGCGTAGATTATGTTTTCATTCTTATTTATTGCATATTTAGCCTAAGAGCCTGGTTTGAGTCCCTTTTATACACGAAAGCGTGTGAAATTTAAGCCACGCCCACTTTAGTTATTTCTCTTAAACACAACATATTACTTAACCTTTGAAGTATATATTATTATATTTATGTTTTTAGGCATTAATGCTTCGATGTAAGTCATGAATGGAATAATATTATAGTATTAATTTAATTATTCAGAGATATTATATAAGTATTCTTCCCATTCTCTTGAAACATCCAAAATTTCTTTCTCTTTGCGAGATATCTCGATAGTTGTCTACACGCTTCGCAAGCATACCACTGTGTAGCAAGAAATTATTATATTTCGCTCTACCAAACATTCTTTAAAATACTAATTTTTATAATCTACTACCTTAATTATAGTTGCTTTATGTTTTAGATCTATCCTATAATTATTCATTATGCTTTGGTATAGCACATGAATCCTAACTAATTTAAATTTATAAGATTTCAAACATGGGACTTCATTGGCCGTTGTGTTGTCAGCACAACTGCTCTTGGCGGTCTCATATCTAACCGACATAACACTTAGCAAGCGTCGTTTTCTACGGTCGGACGTGGTTGTCCACCGCGCTTAAAATTTCTGGTGAAACAGCCAGAAATACAACTCACGACTTCAGGAGAAATTCTCCAAACCTCACGACTTTGGGAGAAGTTCCCAACCATCGACGTGTTGCATTATTCAGAGGAATTATTGTGCACAGTCAAGGCGCTTCCTCATCATATCAACTCACAACTATCCTACGAAGCCTACATCTCCGAAAAGCCAATTTGTACTAGCGAGGTGCTTCAGTCCACACTACAGCTAAGTAGTATACTTGTTTGTTAAACTGTGCAGTAAATTGCTGACTGCGATTTACTATACGTATATCTTATTTGAATCACATCAGGTATTGAAACAAACGCCTATGCATCTGCATGTGATTCCAGTGAAATAAACTCACAAAACCTTCAGCTTTAAACGTCATATACATTTCAAACACTTACTTCAAATTATGTTACAACAACTATCATTTCAGTATCATAATTATTCTTACTTCATGAACATCATTGTATAATTAAATAATTAACTTCAAGACATTATCTTCAAGAACATTATCATATAATTAAATCTAACCTCAAGACCAACTTGAAGAATCTCAAGACCGCAAGATTATTATTCAACTTATATAAAACTGTGTATTTTATTATCAATTTTAGCCTTCAGCTAACTAGTGTTTTGTCTCTTAGTAAAAATAAATTTTAGCATCTTCACCAGCAGATTTCTTGTCAATTTCAATGTAAGAGGGAAGGGCAGGTTCCGATTAATACAGTCCACTCTCCTAACATCCTATAACCCCTCCTCTTACACAACTGGACTAAAAGATTCCCAGTATTCTATTCCTTGAATCTGATTAAAACCCTGTGCTACAAGGCAGGCCTTAAATTGTTTAACATTTCCATCTTGATCCCTTTTAACTTTAAAAACCCATTTGGTACCAATTAATTTACAATTTATGGGCTTCTTAACTAGATCCCAAGTTTTGTTTCCTGTTAACATAGACATTTCCTCTTCCATGGCTTTAACCCACTCATTTCTGTGTGTACTACTTATCGCCTCCTCTACAGTTTTAGGTTCACATAATTCACAACTACTATTGAAAACAGCTGACTGCCAACAATTACACACTTCTTTGTGTTTTCTAACCCTCTCTGATCTGCACAGTATAGGTGGTTCAATTAGGCTACCGGGACATCAAGAACATCAGGTAATTCGCCTACTCCTCTTAGATTCTGAACATCAGATATAAGAGGTTCGATTACCTCATTAGGAATATCAAGTAATTCACCTAGGCCTACTCCCCCTAGACTCTGAACAACAGATAAATTCTCATCTAAAGATATTTCCCCAGTAGGCCTATCAGCATCATCAGACTCTTCGTTTGTTATTTCTATATCAGAATTATCACCATTCTCAGTAAAATTTATTATAACAGGTGTTTCTACTGAATTGACATATGAATTGCCTTTAACTTTGTCTTTCATTGGGAAAATGCTCTCTACAAATCGGACATCTCTGGATTGTATTACATAGTTACCAGTTACACTCCATAAACGATAGCCTCTTTTGTCTTTAGGATAACCAAGCATAATACATCTTTCTGCCCTAGACTCCATTTTACTACCTTTTGCAGTGTTCTTATATACCCATGCTTCACAACCAAACACTTTCATTCTTTGAAGCTCCTCTACATTAAATTGCATTTTGAACCACAACTCGTAAGGTGTCTTACCATTTAAAGCTGATGATACACACCTATTCTTTATAAAACAGGCAGTGTCTATGGCTTCCCCCCCAGAAAGTAGCTGTCATGCCAGCTTGAATAAGCATAGCCTACATCTAGCAAAAGTTAATCATGTTGATTTAACCTCTCAGCTACTCCCATCTGTTGATGAGCACTTGCCATAGAAAATCTATGAAAAATACCTTCAGTCTTACACAAGGATTTAAATTTTTCATTACTATACTCCTTCCCATTATCTGTCTGAAAATACTTGATTTTGTACCCAACAAGTTCTCAGCTCTATTTTTGTACTCTAAAAAACTGTCAAACATCATTTTTCCCTTATAAGATACTAACTTCACTTTATCTTGAAAAATCATTAGTGAATGTACAAAAATAATTACCACCCCCTTTACTTTCAGGCTTCATGTAATACACATCTGAATAGACTAACTCAAGCAATTTGGATGATTTTTCCTTTCTTTCTTTTCGCTTTACACTGATGACACACACTACAGTCTATAGTATTTTCTTTCGGGATTACTTCACAGTCAGGAATGTTGTTCGCATCCCCAAAACACTTATGCCATATGTCCCATTTTACTGCTTTCAGCACCGTCACTCCCTCGATGCATGGTTTGGTCTCTGTTGAAAACACAGATGAACTGCTCTGTCCAATACAATCAACTTTGTCCATCTCATACCAATCATGCCTACATATCGTCCTCCACAACTTGGGCAGAGAACACTTCTTGGTCATCATTCAGTTTATCATAACCACAAAATAACCCATTGTCAATGTTGAAACAAAAACCTGATTTTTCAAGTTGACGCACTGACAAGAGATTATCGCTCACTTCAGGTACCCATAAAACACGTTACAGTCCAAGAGTCCATCCACCGCATTTATCAGAAACTTTCATTGTAACAGTTCCATAACCCTTAACTGCACATGGTTCCTCTTTCTCGGCCACCTTCACACCCCCTACTGTGTCAGCACAACATTTTTTTAATAAATCACGATGAGGGGTTATATGAGCATTGCACCCACTATCCAAAAACCAACGGTTAGGGTCACTACACTCATATTTATCGTTGCAGTTCAGAGGTAAATATTTGGATTTCCCTATACAGGCTCTATATTTAACTCTCACCATTCCGCAACCAAGGTTTTTCACTGAATCGGTTTCCTCATTTTGCTCAGTATCTTCACTCTCCATTTTTGCTTCCTTACTTTTGAAATTTTTCAGCACTTGTCCTCCAGGTTTAAATCCATTTTGTCCCCTTTGAAATCCTGTCTTCCTTCCCTTTCGACAGTTGGTACTGGTGTGACCTTCCTCTCCACACGAATAACAGATTACTGTTCCTCTCGATCTTGCTTCCATATTCTTAGGGCAATCCCGGGCTTTATGACCAGTTTGATTACACAAAAAACAGGATACACTTGCTTGATCTCCAACTCTCTTTACAGTATTCCTAGATAACAGTCCCTTTAATTCTTCTTCACGTTTTGTTCTCTGCTCAAACTCCCTCTGGTTTCTCTGTTCTTCAATCAGCAATTTATTCTTGACATTTTCTGTAGTCATATTCTCTTGATTCAATTCCATGATGTGAATGATGGACTTGTAGTATTCCTCCTTTAGGCCTCTCAACATAAAACCAGCATCAAAGTTGTCATCCAATTTTGTTCCCTGTTGACTCAGAAGATCACACAGGTTCTCCACTTTCGAAACATAATCCATCATTGACTCAGTCGATGATTTAGAAAGAGTACACAGTTGCTCCAATGAATTAACAAACTGCACAGGACTCCTCTTGCAGTGAATATTATTTAGTTTCTCCCAAGCAGTCTTTGCTCTTGTGCATTTACCCACATCATTTAAGTAGCAATTACTCACATACTGAACTAAGTAAGATAGAACATCATCATTTCTATTTTTTTGTTTTTCGGTGAGTTCGTTCCAATCGAGATCGTCATAACCAGGTATGCGGTATGCGGCATTGATCTGGGCGCTTACCTGGGCTCTGCTCTGGGCCTCATAACCTATCAAAAAGCTTCTTGTTCTCGTGGAATATTAATACAACAAATTGCAGAAACTCTTTACTCAATTTATTTATAATACTCCATATCTTACAATGAACTTAGTACATTTATCCTCTCACAAGAAATCACGCTAAACATATTGAGAACAAGATAACATATTCACTGCAATATGTCTGCTGCGTGACTAATCTCGCCATTTCACGCTCTTTCTATTGACTTCCAAAGAGAAACGAAAACAAATGAAACAAAAGAACTATCTGGAAATTACTTGGTAATAAAAAGAGGAAAATACAAAATCAAGAAATGCCTATTACGTAAACAGTATTTCAACAAATACAGTGGACAAATGAGAAAAGACAAAGTGTGTGATTTAAAAAGAGCCCTAACCTCTCAACAAATTCTTTTTAAGATAGTTAATGATGATTCAGAACTAGCTGTGAAGGCAAGTTATGTTGTTTCCGAAATATTGACAAAAAGAATGAAGCCATTCAAAGATGGCGAATTGGTGAAAGAATGCTTGGACAGGGTTGCGGACATATTATATTGGTTGCTAAAGCAGGTCTCAATCGTATGACAATAAGCAGAAGAGTAGAAGACATGGCAGCTGATATTGAGGAAAATATAAAGAAGAGATGTTCTGAATTTAAGTGGTTTTCACTAGCTATTGACGAGAGCACGGATGTTTCTGACACAGCACAGCTCTGCGTATTTATTCGTGGCATTGACAGCAGTTTTAATGTAACAGAAGAAATCTTTGCTCTTATCCCAATGAAGGACACAACTAAAGGGATCGATATTTATCGAAAGGTCATGGAGGCATTGAGTAAATTTGAACTCAGGTTAGATGAGTTGATTGGCATTTCAACAGATGGAGCTCCATATATGATTGGGAAAAGCAACGGATTTTTGTCCTTTGTGAAAAAAGACTGTCCTGATTTTGATCACGAGATTATTGCATGTCACTGCTTATTACATCAGGAACATCTTTGTGCAAAATCAATTCAAATGGAACATGTAATGAAGCCAGTGATCAAGTTGTAAACTACGTTCGGTCAAGGGGACTGAATCATCGTAAATTCAAAGAATTTTTAGCTGATTCAGAAGAAGATTATGACGATGTCTTATATTTTATACAAGTTCGATGGCTAAGTGCAGGTAACATGTTGAAACGAGTGTATGAACTTCGGGAAAAAATTCGTTTGTTTTTGACAAATCAAAACTTTAATGTGGACGATCTGGACAACAGTGATTGGATTTCTGATTTGGCATTTCTGGTTGATATGGTTCAGCACCTTAATGAACTGAATGCCTAAAAGCAAGGCAAAAACCACATGATCCATCATCTGTTTAATTTAATCAAATCTTTTGAAAGAAAACTTGAAGTTTGGCAGACACAATTAAGAAGTGGAGTATTTGTCAATTTTCCGACAATGAGAAAAATGATGGAATCTACAAACAGATCTAATTTTGGAAAATACGTTGAACTCTTGAAAAATCTCACAGAAGAGTTCAACACCCGTTTTCACGATGTTCGGAAGTTTGAAAAATCATTTGAATTATTTTCACTACCCTTTCATGTTGATATTGAGACAGTGCCTGAAATTTTTCAGATGGAATTAATTGATATCCAGAGTAACACAGAATTGAAAGCAAAATTTGATGATATATCACTCCTTGATATCTACAAGCTGTAGGCCTACTTACCTAAAGAAATGCACAATCTGTATGGCCATGCATTGAAAATAGCAAATTTATTTGGTAGCATGTACATCAGTGAACAGTCATTTTCGGTTATGAAACAATTGAAACCCCAAACACGATCCAGACTTACAGATTAACATTTGGAAATATCAATAATATTTGCAATATCAAACATTGGACGTAATATTGAAAAGTTGACTAAACTGAAGCAGTGTCAAGTTTCTCATTAAAAGGTGAATAAAATTTGTGTTATGACTAGTAATTAATTAGTAGGCATTAAAGTAAAAGGCATGTTATTACTATTGTTGTTTTATTAAATATTATACTATTACATTAAATAATGATAAGTCCTCATTCAGAAGTAAGGTATAATCAGGCCTACAATGGAGGATTGGATGATGGTACACTGTGGCCCTCTGTGAATTTTCTATAATAGAATGGCCCTTGGTCTAGTTAAGGTTGTGCACCCCTGATCTAGATGATTATTGTGAGTTCTCATATTTTACTAAGAATGTTCTTTTGCTGAGGTAGGACAATATTATTCTGTATATGATATCTGACAAAACAGGTTTAATTTTGTGTAATAATCATTCATGCCAGACTTTGTTGAACACTTTTCTAGTATCAATGAGTAAACCAAGGCAAACGGATTTATTTTCATAGGTATTTAAAATGGAATCTACTACTCTGTGAAGTTGTTGAAGACAAGAATGACCAGGCCGGAATCCAAACTGCGTGGGTAGTAGTTTAGGTTAGCAATGTTACCCTGGTTTCAAGCGAGCAGGCATTTGAGGGATGAGACTATGACCCCAATAAAACTTTCTAGCCTCTAGAGTGGTACCATATGTCACTCTTGCACAAGGAATTAGCCTGTCTTCTCTCAACGAGTAGGTTAATATTCAATGGGAACAGTCATGTAACTCGCACGTGAATAAGACTACAACCTGGCTGTGGCTGACCATGAACCAGTCTCAATTCGCTTCCACTGCTGCATCATGAGATTTCGAGGCTGCCTAAGCATGTGGCAACACAAGTTCATGCATAATAACAGTAGGAAGTGGGATATATGCCGGTGAAAAATATCTTAATGATAGTACTAATGGGTTTATAATGCTTAATGACTTGGTTGATGATGCTTTTATGTATTTCTTTGTGATTCCACTTTCCTTAGCACTTTATTTAGGTAGACTCAGTCTCACGCTATGCCACTGGTAAATTATGTATTGAATGAGCTGGAATGAATTCAGTAATTAATTTTATATACATATATTGAACGAGAATTTGACATTCTTCACAAATGATAAATATTTGCACTAAGTGTAGGGATCCAGGCCCGTTGAGGATCAGAAATGTAGGCCGGTGTCCCTAACAGAATTTGCTATATAATTTTCGGAGGACCACTGGGAAAACCCAGAAAATATATGTGCTTAGTAGTGTAGGAATATTGAAGGAAGCAAGAATAATGGAGAGAGAGTATTGCTTTATTCTTCTTTTCTTGTAGATTACTGCTTCTCTTCTTACTCTTAGTTGTGATTGGCATTAACCAAAGTTTAATTATAATCTGCTATCATTGCTAAGTAGATTTCAGGAGTGATACAAGGTTCATTTATTATTATAATATAATATGGTTTGTTTTCTACAACCACAATCCAAGTTTCTTTATTTTTTGTTCCAATAGTTACAATTCTTTAGAATGATCGAGCTGTATTGGCTCAAAATACTACTGCAGTATACTCTGTCTGTCAGTAGGAAAAGAGAAGCTGCAATTATTTTCCAAAACTTCTTAACTTTATGAAAGCTGAATTACTTTTGTAAAAAACACTAGTTAGCTAGACCAATCCTTGGTCTTTAAGAAATATTATAGTTTATTCAAACTACTACGGCAGCATGTTTGGCTTGCACGTAGAGGAAAAGAGGAGCTGCAAGGATGCCAAAACTCCCTACAATTATACAAGCAGAAATTACTTTAGTTGCAAAAACTTGTTAAGCCTTATTTGGCTTTTAGGGTTAATACATGGTTTAATTTGATTTACTTAACTTGTGTTTCGACTACATCTGATGAGAATGTGACTGCATTTAGCCGGACTGTAGTTAAGGGATGTACAGTTATTGAAGCTGAAGTTCTATGTTGCTGTAGATCATCCTGAACGGTGGCCAGTAGCGAGTCCTTCCATGGCTACAAGCTACGCTCCACGAAGTTCCAGGGCTGCTGCAATTCCAGTCTCCAAACTGGCTATGCGTTGAATATCTGCGTTGTTTCCATGCTGTAGTCTCGTAGGTGCTATAGTGTAACTGTACTACTAATATGCAGACTTGTGGTCTGTTGCTAAATTGGGGCTGTGCCCTTACGAAGCGACGATCGGTGAGGGAATGAGAAAAGTCTAACGGCCAAAATGCGTTCACATAATCATCTTACAAAGAGTCAGGTTCTAGAATCTCATGGAAGGCTCTTCTTGAAGTTTCGAGTAGCTTCCATCCAGAATAAGAGTATTCTTAAAGCTAATAACATGCTGTAATTATTCTGTAACATAAAGAATCTGCATGTGAACATTTACATTCTAATTGTAATGTATAATTACACAGAAATTTGATAATTTTAATGCGGTAAATAATCGATCTGTTCATAAAGCTGCTCCTACAACCAAGTACAATGATCGATAGGACGCTTCTAAGTGAGCTAATGTATTCTGTCTGTAGTGCCAAGTAAATGTTAATGAGCTGTTACTCGACTTATCGATATTAGTTCGATGTCGGCAATGCAGCTTTCTATTGCTAATTAACATTAATTACTGTATTTACTGCTAATAGCCAATAATAACTGGAATAAATATGTAGAATTATTCCTCAGATAATAATATTATGGCCCATAATAGATATTTGTTTTATCTGAATGTAGATAAATGAATATAAGTGTGCTAAGAATTCTGTTTGCTAGTAACTGGCATCAGTGCCATCTAGTGACTTGTGTTAATACTTCATTACTAATATTTGCTATAAAAGTATAGTAAATAGGTTCTAAGCTCTACGAGCTTACACTAAGCATTATAATTTTTCACTCAAACAAGCCGATGCATCCACCCTGAGAAGAAGAAGATGGTATGTACATAAAATGTTAGTTTCACCATGTAAAACAAATCGACACAAAATTGATGTCATAGGCACTCTACAAGATTTTGTGGCAAAAGTACATGAATGATACATTATAATAATAAATATTCATGCCTAAAATAAATATTGTTGAAGAAACTCTGGAATTTAAAACTTTATGATGTGAAAACCGTGTGAAAGTAAATATTGCTAAAATACATATGTTGTATATGATCACACACAGCCTCATGAAAAATAAGTGTAACTAATAGCTTATTTTAAATTCTATGAAATTATGCATTACCAATATTGAAATATAAACAAACAATATTTGTTTTCCAAGTATCAAACCATCATTCACATTTAAATTGCCCTGCAAATATCAACACAGTGTTCATATTTAAATAAACCATGTGAAACACACCTGACTCACCCCCACTCTCTCACTAGAAATCCAGTTGGCAGATAGTGTGTTTTTGTGTGTCCGTCAATATCTGCTGTATACTGGAAACTTGTTTACGGTACATACTTCACAACTATGGAATGTTATACTGTTGTTCTTTAAGGATTGCGTGAGCATAACCAAATGCCAACAGCGCCTGGGGGAATCGGTTATGAGCTGGGTTAGATTTGAAATGTAATAATATTGCCAGTATTTTATTGGGGTTAGTGCCGGGAACCAATCTTTTAATCTGCTGTGTTATCCAAGCCAGAGCTGATCTCACTTTCATACATGATGATAGTCTATGGTGTTGTGTATCAATGTTGCCACAAGGTGAACATAGAGAAGAACCTGTCATTCCATGTGTAAACATTTTCGCTTCTGTTGGTATTGCTTCGTTAACAAAGACATAGGCCGTTGATTTCCAGGCTGTAGGAATATTTGGGCTCCCGAAGACCCACCAAATGACTTTCTGTTTGAAAACTGGGTATTTTATCCAAATGTGAGGAATAAAATGATCTTCTTATACTTGTTGATACAGTGTCTTTATTGTCCATGCAGATACATTGTTTTTCAGATCTTCTGGCAGATATCTCATTACTAGGGGGTGGATTTCTATAACATGTCATATTTTTCCCCTTTACATTATTTCAGGTTTCCGACTAATTTGAACCCAATTCCAAGCATCCTGGTAAAAATTGAATGACTTTTATTCTGCATATAACTGCATATTTAGGAAATTTTCAACTATTGTAGCATATTTAGTATGAATATGCATGTTTAGGTCATATTCTTGGCATATTTGTGTGCATATTAAAGAAAATTTGAAGTTTCATATCATATTTTGTAAATTTTGCATTATAATGATACTTTTTGAGAATTTACAGACATTTAAAAAATTAACACTATATTTTAATAAAATGTATTGTAATGAAACTTAAAAAAAATATACACAATGTGTAAGTGGTAAAATCATATTTTAAAATTTTATTGGTAATATTTTAATGTTTTTTAGGTCATAAATGCATGCATATATCCTATTTTTTAGGTCACAGAAATTCGCCCCCTACTCATTACATTAATAGTAGGTTCAAAATTTGAAAACTTAGTATCCACCCTTCATTTGGAGATATCGAGCAGCTCTCGTAATAGCGGGGGTTTCTGTTGATCATCTTGAGCCCCATACCAATTTGCCATCACATTTTAAAGTAGTAAGGCATTACATTTCCATGCTACATCTATGAATCCTAGGGCACCAGTGCGAGTTCTCATGTGCCGTTGCTGTCGGGGGATGCAATATAGATGTCTGTGCTATAAATAAAAACCAATATACTTTTCAAAACGTTGGGCATCTTTTGTCGAGATCGGAATTAACTTACCTGGGCAGCATGCCACATTTTAGTAAGGGCAAACTGATTAATATGCCAAACCTTTCGAAGTAAGTTTAGGAGTCTGCAGATCTGTCATGACAATGTAAAATGGATGTTATTGACAACAGTGATGAAGATGATTAGCAAGGATTATCATAAAGATTTTATGATCACAATTGAGCAGAGGAGATAGGGCATAATGTAATAACTATCGAGGAATTTCTCTCTTATCAACATCATACAAAATTCTATCTAACATACTGCTGTCAAGATTAACCCCCTATGTGGACGAAATCATTGGAGAGTTGTTGCAAATTAATTCTTTCACTTTACGGTATATAACTATTCCCAATATTTTCATCTTGCACACTATTGGTATATTGACAAGAGTAACATCGTGTGGCCAGGTTGCTAATGGTGGCAGTAGAGCGCTCTTGTGGAAATTTACTATTGCTCCAGTAGACTGACCATACAGTGTAAGCACATGTGATAGCATATTTGTTTTCGTGTCTGCAGTAAAATTGAGACATCATCTGCTTAAGCTTTAACAGTCAAAATAGATGTGTTTTGTGACCCATTGTCCCATATAAAATTGTGCGTCATTTGCAGTAATGGTTCAATACATAATGTAAACAGTACCGGTACCCTGTCATACGGACTGGAGTATATGAATAGATTTGGTAAACCATCCTGAAACTGTACTTAAGAAAATGCATTAACATATAATGCCTTTATCACTGAGGTAATTAAGTTATGTCTGGAAAATTAAATTTGCATAACACTGCCCATAAATACTCGAGGTTAATCCTATAAAATGCTTTTTGAAAGTCTATACTCCATAAGGCCGCTTAAGAATTCTTGTGTGTTTCATATTACATAACCATGTCCGGTAGCGCACTGAGAATGTTTGCAATGTTTGTTCTACTCCCACTAACTTCTCCATTACTGGCCGAAGATGATTAGCAAGGATTACCATAAAGATTTTATGATCACAATTGAGCAGAGGAGATAGGGCATAATGTAATAACTATCGAGGAATTTCTCTCTTATCAACATCATACAAAATTCTATCTAACATACTGCTGTCAAGATTAACCCCCTATGTGGACGAAATCATTGGAGATCACCAATGTGAATTTAGGTGAAATAGATCAGCCATTGATCATATATTTTGTATTTGCCAAATCATGGAGAGAAAGTGGGAATATAATATATAATACAGCTATATATAGATTCCCTCGGGGAGCCTGTAACCCCTAGAGGGCGCGTCCCCAGGTGGCGGATAGGGGAAAGCCTCCCAGATATGGGTGGTAGGAGGGAAATCAAATACCTCCCGCGAACCTACAGGCACAGCAGCGTTTGATCCAAAGTGGGCGGCTGCTAACAGCGTCTGTCTCCATGTTAGGAGCAGCTGATTTTTGGGGGAAGGCAACGGAAAACCACCCCGACAGAATTCCTAGAGAACCACATGCATGGATGGACACATTCAATTCTAAATTCATTTCCGGAGTAAGTTCCCCAATCAGATCTCCGGGCGGACAGTTTTGAATGGAACAATAGTAAAGATGAATACAAGGAAGAAAATCAATGTTGGAACATGGTATGTTCGAAGTATATATGAATCAGGAAAACTAGCAAATGTAATTCAAGAAATGACGCGTCTCAATATTGATATACTAGGTTTAGCAGAAACATGGTGCCCTGATAACGGAGTGTGTTCTACTACTGGAGGTACACTCTTCTATTCTGGGAATCAAGACCGAAATCATAGAAGAGGAGTGGGAGTTATAGTCACAGAGCGCATATCCAATTGTGTTACAGATTTTGTCCCATATTCCGATAGAGTTGTCTTGTTAAAGCTCATTGCCAAACCAGTGAATCTCAACATCATTCAAGTGTATGCTCCAACTGCCGATGCAGATGAGCAAGAAGTAGACTCTTTCTACAACCAAATTAAGGAAACACTCACTCTCACAAAACATCATGAAATGAACATAATAATGGGAGACTTCAACGCCAAATTGGGAAATGGTAGAGTTGAAGATCTGATAGGCCCCTTTGGTCTGGGAACACGAAACGAGAGAGGTGATCGCCTATTGCAATTCTGCCAAGAAGAAAACATGAAAGTTACTAATACTTGGTTCAAATTACCACCCCGACGACTGTATACATGGAAATCCCCAGCAGACAACCAAGAAAATATAGTTCGTAATCAAATTGATTATGTTTTAATCAATAAACGTTTCGGAACTTCTGTTACAAAAGCATCAACTTATCCTGGAGCGGATGTACCATCTGACCATATATTACTTGTAGCATCCATAAAAACAAAACTTGTAAAACACAAAAAACCAATCCAACAAAAGAAGATAGATTATGAAAAACTCAAGCAGCCTGAATTAAGAAATGAAGTGGGCATGGTTATCAAGAATAAAATATTGACAACAGTGACTCCTTTGATTGATCAAGAGAACAGTACTAAAGTATGGGAAGAGATGAAAGACATCATAATAACCACTGCTCAAGATAAATTAGGATATAAAACAAGGGATCGAAAAAAGAAATGGATGACTGATGAAATTCTTACATTGATGAGTGAACGCCGAAAGCATAGAGCACAAACAGACTTAACTAATTACAATAATATTCAAAAACTTATAAGGTCAAAGATTAGAGCAGCAAAAAATAAATGGTTACGACGTGAATGTGAAGAGATAGAAAGCTTGCAAGCTTTACATGATGATTTTAACTTACATAAAAAGTTAAAAGAGACCGCTGGGAAATACAGAAGAAAAAACATCTGCTTAACAGTCAACAAAGATAATAAAATAGTTATTGATGCCGCAGAAAAGAAAGATATATGGGAAGATTATATTAGAAGCCTCTTCTCAGATGAAAGACCAACTGTTGACTTTTCTAGGAATGATAATCTAACAGGACCTCCAATTATGAAAGATGAAATCGAGAAAGCCATACGAAATTCCAAAACCAATAAGGCAACAGGACCTGATGAAATTCCAGTGGAACTCATTAAACTCTTTGATGAAGAAGGCATTAGAATCTTACACAAACTTTTTAACAAAATTTATGATACAGGTCATTATCCTGCCCAGTGGCTATCCTCAACATTTTATGATTGTCACACGTCAGCCCGACTCCTTTCTAAATGCAGAGCTCCGGTTCAATGAGTCTTTAATACAAAGAGTGGACAAGTTTAAGTACCTTGGAACATGGTTATGTGAAGATTGGAGATCAGACATGGAGATAAAATGTCGCATAGAGAATGCCCGTAATGCTTTCATGAAATTCAAGAAAGTTCTCACAAGCACAGATCTAAATTTAAACATCAGAGTTCGATTTGTAAGATGTTACATCTGGTCTATACTTCTGTATGGTTCTGAAGGATGGACACTGAATACAACAACAGCAAAAAAGATCGAGGCCTTTGAAATGTGGATCTACCGTAGAATGCTTAAAATTCCATGGACAGCAAGAATAACTAATACCGAAATATTGCAACGGCTACACAAACAAAGAGAAATACTAAGAATTTTTAAAAGAAGAAAAACTGCATACTTAGGACATCTATTACGGAATACTAAATATATGCTTCTACAGTTGATAATTGAAGGGAAAATAGAAGGTAAAAGAAGAAGAGGGCGAAAAAGAATATCTTGGCTGGATAACATTAAGCAGTGGACAGGATTACCACGGGTAGATCAACTATTACATACTGTGGTTCATAGAATGAAGATGCATCATGTGGTCGCCAACATCCATTAATGGATAGGCAGAAGAAGAAGAAGATATATAGATTAAAAAATAAAAATAAAAATGATTCAGTTAGGTGTGACAAATAGTATAATATCCTGATTGAGTTTGGGATACCAAAGAAGTTAGTTAGGCTGATCAAAATGTGTCTAAATGAAACCTATAGCAGAGTCAGGATAGGGAAATTTATATCAGATAGGTTTGCCATTAGAAGCGGCTTGAAGCAAGGAGATGCACTATCACCTTTACTTTTTAATTTTGCTTTGGGATATGCCATTAGGAATGCTTAGGAAAACAAGGTAGGCCTAGAATTAAAGGCAGTGACCCGATTTTAGCTTACGCAGATGATGTTTGCTTGTTGGGCGATGACATAAACACAATCGAGAGAAATACAGACAGTCTTTTCGATGCCTGCAGGAATGTTGGATTGGTAATTAATACAGAAAAACCAATTGCATGATTATGGAATGTCAAAGTAATGCTCTACAAAATATTAGAACAGCCGGTAAATCGTTCAAACAAGTGGAAAAATTCAAATATCTGGAAGCAGTAATTACAGACACAAATAATATTAAGGCAGAAGTTAAGTGTAGACTCAAGTCAGGAAATGCTTGTTTTTATGCGGTTCAGAAACTCTAAAAATAAATAAATAAAAATAAAGATTTATAAGACTATTTCCTGCTGGTTGTATTATATGGATGTGAGACATGGCCCCTTACTGGTCAGGAAGAACATAATCTGAGAGTGTTCGAAAACAGGGTGCTTAGGAAAATATTTGGGCCTAAGAGAGATGAAAATGGGGACTGGAGAAAACTGCATAATGACGAGCTTCATGATCTGTATTCTTCACCAGATATAGTAAGGGTAATTAAATCACGGAGGATGAAATGGGCTGGACATGTTGCGCACATGGGGGAGGAAAGACATATCTCAAAAGTACTGACTGGGAGACCCGAAGGGAAAAGTCCACCTGGAAGACCTAGATGTAGGTGGGAGGACAATATTAGGATATATTTAAGGGAAGTAGGATTTGCGAGGGATGGTTGGATGGAGTTCCCTCCCTGGGAGTTGCAAGACCTTGTAGTTAATGGGAGAGCTTCCGTGGTCCGCCGATCCTATGGGCTATGTTGGCAGTAGTGTAGCTACTGGTAGGGCCTCCCAGGCTGTAGGGGAGGATCAAGACTAAGAAGCAACTCAAAATTAGGGGCAGACTGGACTCCATAGATGTGGTGAAAGCAGCCAGTCTAGGGGACGGAAACCTCGAAAACAAAAAACCTGGTCCTCCAGGTTGGGGGTTGGGCGTGAGGCTAACAACCTCACATATTAAAAAACTATATTGTTTACGAGCCTTGGAATACGGACAGATCACCCTATGATGCAACTGGCAAGCGTTTATGGACTGGAACATTGACTTTTGCTACATTGAATGTAAGAACTATGCTTCAGACAGGGAAAATGGTAGAAGTTGCTGAGGAAGTCCTTAAGTATAGGATAGATATAGTAGTGCTGCAAGAAGTGAGATGGTGTGGAAATGGAAGAGTGGATAAGAAGAATTACTCTGATTTACAGTGGTCCTGAGACAAGAACTGGGCAAAATGGAACAGGATTTATTATTAGTTCAAAGATGAAATGAAGCTATCTTGGATTTGAGCCTCTAGGAGATCGAATATGTAAGTTAAGGCTCAAAGGACGGTTTAGAAACATATACTTTATATCAGCATATGCTCCTACAGAGGATGCATGTGAAGAGAAGACGAATATTTTCTATGGTAAACTACACAGAGAATGCAACAAAGTGCCTAAATATGATGTACTGGTCCTACTAGGAGACTTTAGTGCAAAAATAGGTAAAGAGGATTTCTTGCAACATGTAGCCGGTAAACATTTCTTACATTCAGAAACAAGTGAGAATGGCAAGATGTTAAGTCAGTTAGCAGAATGTAATGGTTTGATTATTAAAAGTACCTCATTTGAACATAAGGACATACATATTGTGGGCAGTATTGATTGATTGTACCGATTATTTTCACAATAACTGTGCGAAATCAACTGTTAATATAAAGTTGTTGGATGAAAATAACGTAAAGTGTTGTGAACGAAAGATGGCGGCCGGTAGTAACAACAGTGTAAAAGCCGCTCACAGTGAAAAACGTTTTAAAATAGATGATAAATGCCGGAAGTGTAAGAGAACTGTGAAAAATGGAATTTTGTGTGATTCGTGTGATTGTTGGTGGCATTTTAAATGCGCCAGGCTTCCTAATTTTGAAGATATAGACGAAAGTGTAGAATGGAGCTGTACGACTTGCATCCAAAAGGGCCCGACTTCAATGGATGACAGTGAGTACATTAATAGCACAGCATCGACAGACGAAATTATCAAGTTACTGGTAAAGGATATTGAAGAGTTTAAAATTGAAAACAATGAACTAAAAGAGAGAGTTAGGTTTTATGAAGAGATCACTAAGTCTAACCATAATTGCAAATCGTATCAAACAAATGAACCTAACCTAAAATTGCCTCACTTGGAGCCCAGACCAAAAGACAAATGGCATCAAGTACCTATGAAGAACAAAAGGACTGCCATGGATTCCTTGGTCGAATTTCCACCTTTGTCAAACAAATATGAGGCTTTGTCTGACTTAAGCACAAATGAGGAAATCTCACCGGAGGACAATAGATCTGTGTCAACCAACAACAAATGCCGACCTAGGCACAAGTTAGTTAAAGTTAAACTGTACGCAGATAGCCAAGGTAGGAATGTCTATAAATATTTCAATGATGACTTCCATAAGTTCACTAGTGTGATTAAACCCGGTGCTAAGTTCAAGGATGTTGTTGCAGAGACTAGTGATGTGGCATATAATGACGTAACGGTTTTCTTAGCCGGAACAAATGACATTGCTTGCAACGAACGGAAAGAACTTCTCTCTTCACTAAGAAGAAAATTGCAAAGTATGCAAAGCCATAGAGCTGGGGAGGTATTGATATTCTCAGTACCACACAGACATGATCTTCCAACTTGGTCAGCCATCAATAAAGAAGTGCAGGAGACTAACAAAGACATTTTTAATGTGTGTAAGCATTTTAGTAACTGTACTTACATAGACATAATTAGTATTGAAGGTAGATTCCATACGTCTCATGGTTTACACTTAAATCATATAGGGAAAAAATATGTCTGTAGCAAGATTTTAGAATTTGTTCATAAGCTAGCCAGTAAGCAGGAAATTGTACCGGAACCGATCTCTCTAATGTTAAACTCTAACTCTTTTTTAGAATATGGCCTAACAGGATAAACTTACCTCACACAGATAGGAGGCCAAAGGTCGATAGGTCTAAAAGTGGTAGGAATTTTGCAGGCCTACAAAACAGGGATGGTAAAGACAGGCCTAATGAGTGTATCAACACTTTACCAAATATGACAACTAAGATAGGATATATTAATATTCAAGGCATGAGTGATAAACATGTAATTTTAAATGATTTTGCAAATGAGAATATGTTTGATTTTTTATGTACGAGTGAGCATTGGTGTAGGGAAGATGAAATTTTATATCATGTATTAGATGATTTCCAATTAGCTAATAATTTTAGTAGAACACAGCACATTCATGGGGGGGTGTCAATTTATATTAAAAAAACAATAGTGAACAACAGTAACAAGTTAGACCTTAATTTCGTATGTAGTGAAATGCACTTTGAAGTTACTGGGGTTTCTATCGAAAACATACAGATGGTTATTGTATCTCTTTATAGATCACCTAACGGTGATCCATCTATATTTTTAGAGAAACTGGAGGAAATGCTAAACTTCTTTCTTAGGCCTCAGTGGAAAAAATACAATATTGTCATTGGAGGAGACATAAACGCTACATTTGATGTTAATAAAGATACTCATATTATAAATGATTTTAAAAATCTTTTAAGACAATTTAATTTTAGTTATACAAACTGCAAACCAACAAGAGAATCAGCATGTCTTGATAATATATTCACAAATATAAGTAGGGATGAAATATGCTCGGGCATAGCTGTGGTTGATTTTTCGGATCATGACTCAGTGTGGGTTGAAATATTTAAGCCTATTATTAAGTTAAGACAAAAACAGAGGGAACCTAAAACGGTTATTACAAGACCAATGACTCAAGAAAAAATTGCCAATTTTAAGACCTCTCTAGATAATTATGATTGGAATAATTTGCTTGTTAATATAGATCAGGATAAAGCTAATATTGCTTTTGATAAGTTTTTTCATGTGTTGTTAAACATTTTTGATACAAACATCCCTCAGAGTAAATGTAAAATAAACCATAAAATCTATAGGACTAACAAAAATAAGAATTGGTGTAAGAATTCGTGGTATACTTCTCAACTAGCTGATATGAAGAATAAGTTGTTATTGTACTTGGGACTATATAAGTTATACAAGACAGACGGGACCAAATTTAGTTATTTAACAGCCAGAAGGGAGTATAAACTTGCGGTAAATGAGGCCAAGAAACAATTTAACTCCTTTAGTATACAGACATCCAAAAATAAATGTAAGAAAGCTTGGAAAATAATCAACTCAGTTGCTGAAAGTAAACAAAAAGAGGCCATTTCAATAACACCCAATGATTATAATAATTATTGTATACAATCTGTTAATGAAATTTGTGAAAGCATTGTAAGACCTAATGAAACTGTACATGACCTAATGGAACACCACAAAGTTAATAATCCACAGGTAAATAGGAATAAATTTACTTTCGTAATGGTAACCATGGATGAAGTTTACGATATTGTCAAAAAATTAAAGCCTTCTGATAGCGTAGATATATACGACTTCTCTAGTAATATGTTAAAAAAGATAATTGAATGTATTGTATTCCCTCTTACACATTGTATAAATAAATGTCTAAGGGAAGGTATATTTCCAGATGTACTAAAATTGTCCAGAGTTGTGCCTATTTATAAAAAAGGAGAGAGAGATTGCCCCTCTAGCTATCGTCCAGTGTCAATGACTCCGGTTTTATCTAAGGTCTTAGAATCGGTTATTTATAAACAGGTTTGTAATTATCTGGAACACTAAAATATACTGTCTCCCACACAATTCGGTTTTAGAAAGGGAAAATCCACCGTTCATGCTATTGACTCGTTGATTAAAAAAGTACTTGACGCGTATGAAGGAAAACAGTTTGCTATGGCTACATTTTGCGACCTTAGTAAAGCTTTTGACTGCGTAGATAACGAATCACTTACAAAAAAATTAGTTTATTATGGAATTATCAATGATAAATCTGATAATATTTTTGAGTCATTTCTAACAAAGCGTAGACAAATAGTATGTATTGGTAAGGAAAGATCACAAATAGCTCAGATTACACATGGCGTACCTCAGGGATCAGTTTTGGGACCATTATTGTTCATAATAATGATCAACGACTTATCATCTTATATAAATAGTCATTCTATTCTTTATGCGGATGACACTACATTTTTAAATGTCAGTAAAGAGTTTGTAACCCTTCAAAACATGACAAAAGAAACTATATCACAGGTATCGATATGGTTCAGAGCAAATGGGTTTTTACTAAATGAGAATAAAACACAACAAATAATATTTAGTCTTAGAGATTTGCCAGTAGAAGAAGGTCAAAGTAGTGTTAAGTTTTTAGGTGTTGTCATGGACAGAAAATTATCTTGGGATCCTCACGTTAAATATGTCAGTACTAAGTTGTCTCAGGTAGTTTACCTATTAAGAAGCTTAAAACATCATGTACCTCAAAATTATGTAAGATCGGCATATTTTGCTTTTTTTCAAAGCGTTATGAGCTACGGACTTTTACTCTGGGGTAATAGTGCCCATGTGCAGGACATTTTGGTTCTCCAGAAGAAGGCTATCAGGGTTATCACAGATGCTAAAAAGATGGATCATTGTAAACCTCTGTTCATTAAACTTAAAGTGCTGACTGTGATTAACTTATACATTTACACAGTCCTCCTCCATATTAAAAATAACTTATCAGATTATCTACTCAGACAAGACATACACTCATATGGTACCAGATATAATACGAAAATTAATACACCTTTTTGTAGATTATCCAAGTCACTAAATAGTTATGAGGTAATTGGTGTAAAAGTGTTCAATAAACTTCCCCTGGAATGGATGGAGGTCCCACTCAATGTATTTAAGACAAGGATATACAACTGGCTAGTCGTTAACCCATTTTATTCTATTGACGAATTCTTTGAATTTTTTGAATGTGCAAACATTACTTGGTAGTAATTAATGAACATCTTTTTTTTTTTTTCCTTTATCTATTTTTATATATTTCTAATGTAATATAGTGTATATATATGTTTTGTACAATTTGTAAGGTGACGTTGTCTATTGCTGCAAGGTTGAATGACAATAAAATCTCATAAGAGAACTTGGGAAATGAAGGTTATTGATGTGAGATCTGCAAGAGGCCCTAATTGTGATACAGATCACTATTTGGTAAAAGTTCTGTTTAGGGAGAAACTTGCATATGTTGGATGTGTTAAAGGAGTTAAGAGAGTACGATTGGATGTGGAAAAATTACAACAACCAGAATTTATCTATCAATATCAAGGAATGTTGGCTAAGAAGTTGGAAAAATGGTCAGGGAAATTGACCAAAGATGTCTCAGTAAGTGAAAAATGGATTGAAATAAAAGAAGCTATTGAGGAAGCTGCAGGAGAAACTATAGGAGAAAAAGAGAAAGTGAGAAATGAAGAATGGTTTGATAACGATTGTAGAAAGGTAATAGAACAGAAGAATGGAGATAGATTAATTATGATCCAGAGAGAGACAAGACAAAACTGTGAGAGATACAAAGAAAGTAGAAGGCAAGCAATAGAATATTGAAAAAGAAGAAAAAAGCATATTTAAAGGGACGTATGGAAAAAAATTGAAGAACTGAGCAAACAGAGTGAAAGCAAAAAGTTATTTCAGGCAATTAAATGGATAACAAAGGAATACCAACCAAGGATGGCCTCATGTAAAGATAAGAATGGGAAGGTGATTGGATAGAGAAGGAAGTCTTACAAGGAACCCTTCACTACCCTCATATTGAAACATGCCTCAATATTTTTACTGGGTCATCTAGATGATGTAAGAAGTCCACGCTCCAAAAATTAGCTGCTGGTTTCAACTGCAAGTAGGCCCTACCCTAAAATGCTTTGCAAATATCTTGGGACATATAGGGAATATAACATGGTAATCTAGAGATGGGACTGGACAACCCTGACTGGCGGGAGTATTACGTCATCCATTCATTTTGAGAATGGAAGTCCATGTAAACATTGCACTGGTATCATTCCGCCCTTATCTGTATTTGATTCATCAACTGTTAGCCTACGTCAATCCTTCCCGCAGGCAACGAAATATTTCTAGTAGGCCATGTTTCCTTCCATAATAAATATCCACGAGGGCTACTTTCAGCTGTCATATTCGTTAAAAACAAAGAGATGTTTATTTGCTTATTTTGTTGTTCAAGCTGAAATTGAGTGCTAAATGAATAATGGTATGTACAGAATATTACTGTGAAATAATTAGGCCTACGTACATTAAGCGGAGTTCTCTGGCAGTGGTGTAATTCTCAAATCAGAAACATATCGGAACAAGCCTTCGAACTTTCACCTAATTATTCACAACAATGCCTTTTGCAAACTGAAGGATTATATTACGAATGCCACATTTTGCAATATGCTGAAACATTTGTAATAAGTTAATATTGTTATCTTAAAAATTTTCGTCACATATTATTAGTTTTTAATTATATAAAAATCAAATGTAGTACTGCACTATATTGTCTTGAAGCATGATGTGTGCTGCGGTTCAAATCACATGCATTTGTTTACATGGGCTTGGATTCGCAAATGAAAGGATCAAGCTTTTAACCTAGCTTCTGTTGTCTGTCTAGTTGCAATCAAATATAAAAATAATAATAATAATAATAATAATAATAATAATAATAATAATAATAATAATAATATAATTTTATTGTCATTGAACTTTTTCAGTAATAGACAACGTCAAAATACCATTCTAAACTTAGATGTAGGCCTACTATAATACTGTGATACTGATACTGATACTGATATCAGTAATACTGATAATAAATGTGGACAGTGCTCCGGTGTAGCAAAACCTAACTTGAGTCCGTGCTTGAGTAATGCAGATATTAATAGTAATGTATTGTCACGCGAGACTGAGGTAACATGTAAACTGATTGAACAGTTAGAAAACAGAGTGAAAGACCAAGAACTTATCATAGATCTTCTGAGGGATAAATATGAACAAAGCAAACCAAAACAATACAACATCTCAACGGTTCCTGGTGACATAACCTGTACGAATACCACACGGAAACAAGGGAACATAGAAAGTGTAGGCCTACAACGGTCTAGTGGATTTCTGGACAGCCATGAAGTTAATTCTGAAAAGCAGACTCTCCAAGTAAATGAAACTGTTTTTCCCACAGATGTGATTGACAGTGTAGGCCAAACTGTGAATGGAAGTGTAGGCCTGCAGAATTGGGTCACTGTTGTGAAAAGGAAGAAAAACATTTCTAATAAAGTGAAATTATTCGGTGCCTGTAAGCATGATGACCTAAAGGTTGTCAGCAGAAAGAAAGCTATCTTTGTTAGTAGAATTGCTCCTGAAGTAACAACAGATCAGTTAAAAAATTACCTAGCACAAAGGAATTTTAACATTAAGGCTACGAAATTAAAAACCGAATATGACACGTATGCCTCATTTCATATCGAAGTTGATGATAGAGAATTTGAAAGTCTCTTCAAGGAAGAGAATTGGCCTGATGGTTGTGTGCTCTCTGAATTTCATGGAAGATTGAGGATTGATCAGGTTTTTAATGAGGAAGAAGCAACTGACTCGACAGACTCTGGTTGACTCGTAGGCAAGAAAGAAGAATCGGTGACCGAATCTGATCTGACAAGGAACCTTTCACTACCCTCATATCGAAACATGCCTCAATATTTTTACTGGGTCATCTAGATGCTGTAAGAAGTCCACGCTCCAAAAATTAGCTGCTGGTTTCAACTGCAAGTACCTTAAAATGCTTTGCAAATATCTTGGTGAAGATAGGGAATATAACATGGTAATCTAGAGACGGGACTGGACAACCCTGACTGGCGAGAGTGAGTCCTTGAGACCTGTGAATCCCCTCTGCCCACGCACGCACGTGACGCTAATTCCTTCCTGCTATTTACAGGGTACAGTACAGTCCGTTGTCCAAAAATATTCTTTGTAAATTCTTTTTGAAGTTCTGTTTCTTTCACTGTTCGTTATGTGTTACACTCGAGTATGTTAAACAAATTTTAAAAAGTCCAGGAAAGAGTTGCTGCAGCCACAAAAGTTTCTAATACCCCTGTTTATCGAATTTTACGTGACAGGAAAACACAAGAAGAGGAAGGAAGGTCGTTCGGGACACCTGGGGAAAAACAATGTTCCAAAAAGTATAACAGACATTGATGACTTCGACAAATGAGTAATTCGTCGCACCATATACAATTTCTATAGAGATGAAAAGGCTGCACCAACAATAAGGAGACTGATGACGAAACTACGAAATACGATTGAGTTTGAAGGCAGTTCCTCAAACCTTCGGACATTAATAAAATATATGATCTAATCCTAGCGAATAAGCCAGCACACAAAACCTATGTAATTGACCAAATATTGGTAGAAAATAACCACTCGGTTTTAAGGCTTCCACCCTACCACCCGACTTGAACCCCATTGAGTCAATTTGGGGAGATGTTAAACAACTAGGAGGTGCCCATGGCTTCGCCCATGATAATTCATTTGAAAATTAAAAATTAAGAGTCTAATCATTATTAAAGCATTGTATTTATTAACACTTGCACGCGAATCATTCGTAAACTAAGCCATTAATAATATTAATGAAACAGCTAAAATTCCGGCTTCAGAGTACATTCTACGATTAGAAAGCGCCCCCTGGGAAAACTATATCAGAATCGATTATGCAGTTCCAAAGGAACCTGTGGACACATAATACGTATTGTTTCTCAACTGCTTATTGACATGAATATGATGTGAATTTTATTTTATCAATTCAGTGTAATTTTCAGAAATTATATAATGGGTCGTATGAATAAAGATGAGAAATTACTTTTTACTCCGAGTAAAGAGAAAATTCTCTCATCCGTATCATTAAAATTGACTCATCTTAAGAGCAATTTCTCTGGCTAAGAGAATTTGATCAACAACATTCAGCGTTGCGCAATTTGCTCACTTTGGTATCATTAAAAATTACTTTTTACTCACAGGTTGGAGAAATTGCTCACAAATGTTGGAGTAACCTCAATATGTGACTTCAAATAAACTGAGCAACACTAGTTTACTGCAATGGCAACGTATTTGATAGTTTAGATGTAAAAAAACTTGCAGAAACTCATCGGTGATTGATTATAAATAGGGTTCCGATGTTTATGACAAAAAAAATGGAAAATATGACTGCAAATATGACCTTAAAAGTGACTAAATATGACCCAAAAATCCTAAATATGACCTCATAAAGGAACATATTTTCTAAAAATAAATGTTCCACATTTAAATGTTTAATGACACTAAATTATTATATCACATTAATTCAATCAGATAATCACTTTTTAACAATTTTACAGGTGATTTACAGTTTTGCTTGTAAAAACTTCTAATCTGTTAGTGTTTCTAGATGCCACTGCAAATGTGAACTGTTAATATTTTAAAAATATGTATATTAGAAGTTTTTAACTACAAGGAGGAAGAGGTATTTGTTCTATTACATGTTGTTGTCCCTTCACATTTCAGTTACAGTAAAACCAAAATATTTGATTCTTTTTTGTAAAAAAAAATAAG
Source organism: Ectobius pallidus (assembly GCA_964059195.1). Taxonomy (NCBI): domain Eukaryota; kingdom Metazoa; phylum Arthropoda; class Insecta; order Blattodea; family Ectobiidae; genus Ectobius; species Ectobius pallidus. The sequence goes on from CAXKWD010000008.1 coordinate 45,314,947, forward strand.
TCGACAATTGAGTGCGCATACTGCATAACTGTGCTCTTCTACCGCGTTTATAACTGCAATATGACGTTAAATTACAAATATGACCAAGACCATGAAAATGACAAAAATATGACACTACATGCAAAATGAAAATGGTCCTATTAGGATAACAAATGTGCAATTCATGTTTAATTTGTGTTTGCGGCGAGAATGGAGGTCAGAATAAAAATATGACAGTTCATAAACATCCGAACCCTAATTATAAATGTCTACGCACATTTTGGAAAGAAAATGTCAGATGGCTACAACAAAACTTTCTGGGTCTGGAAATTAGTGAAATAAGAGAGGAAGAAACGATGTGAATTTTCTTACAATGCATAGACGATCCAGTAATTCTGACTGTAGTAGTAGAAGATGTCTGTGTGAATCAAAGTGCAGTACTTCTGATAATTTATTGTGTTATTGATGCAATAATAAGAAAAGCACATAATTTCCAAAAAATCTCCATTAATCTGAATCTGCAAAAGCTGAATAGCAGCAAAGATATAGACTACTTTTCCTGCTGCAATAGGATCTATTTATTGTACTCATGTAGCTATCCATATAGAAGCCTAGCATTCATGCAGACGACTTTTTTTTCCCCTCCACCGCCCCCGGAGCCTCGACCATAGGCCATACTCCGGTCCCAACAACTTTTCGGCGCTTGTGTTCTATTGCTCTACTTTTCGCTCTTGTGTACTTCAAGCTTGTGGGACCTAGGTATTTTAACCGAAAAGTGGTGGCCAGTAATGTACAACCTATTTGTAATTCTAAAGAACTATTCACTAGTATTGACACTACTTGGCCAGGTTCAGTACATGATTTGCGCATTTGGAAAATTCTGATGTGTATAAATTAACGATGAAAATCGAACAAATGCATATTTTCTGGGCGGTGCAATACCTTTTCAGCTCATGCATGGACGTCCGCAGAAATTTTGTCAAGGGGGCGAATTATTATTATTATTATTAGTATTATTATTATTAGTATTATTATTATTAATATCCACATCATCATCATCATCATCATCATCATCCACATCCTTGATTTAATGTAGTTGGCCCATGAGTATGGATACACAGTAAAAATTTAATATATTATCTACCCCTTACAATTTCACAGATTGACCTACTATTCACATAAAATGGGTCAGACTACATCCATTGCTTTACCTTCATTGCAATAAATTGCTTGACAGGAAATGATTTCAAGTTTAGTGGGATTAATTATTCCTAAATGTTCATATCAATTTCCTGATTCATATCTGAGAAGTCAGCTGTTACCACTCGTTTTTCTTGATTTTGTCCAAACAACTCATATTATAGTATGTGGAAACCTAAGCCTCACTTCATATTAGTTGTAATAGTTATAATAATTTAGTTTACAGATTTATGTATAAATAAAATTTCCAGAGGGGGCTGCGGCCCCACCCATTACGCACGGCCATGGGCTCATGGTATTCGCCGAAATAGTATTTCCCCACAAGATAAATTTTATAATAAGTGTACAGACTAAGTAATGCAAGTTTAACAACTGAAAAGAGTTTTAAGCAAGTCAAACAATTTCCTATTTTTCAAAGCAAAAGAAGAATAACAATAGCAAAAGTTCCATCAGTTATGATATGCAGTTTTTGTTCTCCATCTAAATTTAGGTGGGGTGGACTTCTCCAGTAGGCCTACAACTTGATGATCTTTAAAAATTATTTAATATTATATAGAAAAACAAGATTGTAAAATGCATTTAAAAATGCGTTATAACTTAAATGCTGGTATTTAGACAACCTTGAATTAATCAGAAATAGTAATAGTTACTTTTCCTGAAGGGCAGGGATGTGTTTGAAAACGTATGACCTAGCATAACACATTTATTTTGTGCAAGAGATGTGTGTTGATGAATGAAGAGCTCCTTTGTTTGTTTATATTAGTCATGTTTAGCTGTGAAAAGAACTGGTGGTGAGGGGAGGTAATTACTCCCATTGAGGAGTAATTAGTCAGCCGTCACAGGCAACTTTTAATGATACCAAATGGAGAAATTGCTCTTAGGATGAGTAAATTCCTTTTTACTCAAAAGAGATTTCTCTGGAGAAATTGCTCAATTTTATTCATACCACCCAATGTTTCAAGGGAAGGAATGGTTTGTTTGGATTATTATTATCAGCGATATTTCAAGAGTTAAACCAACAATATTGGTGCCCCCGGCTTCGCCCGCCATTATTCATTGACTCCAGGATTTTTAAGAAATTTACACTGGTAGATTATTAAAAATGTTTGTGGTTCAGAGCTATGAAAATTGCAAGTAAAAATAAAATTAGAATATTTGTTCATTGTGTTCATTTCACTTAGGCCTTATATAATAAAGAAACGGTTTTCCTTCCTAATTTTGTAGTCGTCATGAAAGTTTACACTGTGAGAGACAAACATCGCCGAGTATACCCGATGTCTCACGAAGCGGGCGAGCGAGCAAGCACGCTATTTAGGGCCGTTGAATTGTATAAGAGTAGATGGGTTACAAGCAGGAATACAACATTTAAAACAAATGACGTAGAAGCATTGTGTATGCAAAGATTTCAAGAACTCGGCCAAGCAGAATGGGAAAATGTATGTAGGTGCGTTGAAGAAATTGAACAGGAATAATGAGAGAAAGACTGCATCGTGGAGGAAAGAATTGAAAGGATTATAATAGAAGACAATGGTATGGAAAACAGTGATGATGATGATGATGATGATGATCATGAATATGCGGAATATCAGGTTGAACCAACGGAAGACGATGTCATGTCTGGTGTTGAAGAAATTGAAGAAGATTAGATGTAAGCAATACCGTACTTATTTAGTTATTTCAATTAAAATTATGTGTTATATTATAGTGACTGTACCACTTCCTCGTGCTCGTAAACATTTAGATAGCTGACAGCTCTGTACCTAAACAAACATCGCCATCGCTTATCGGTGACTGAATTATTTGCTGTGCATGGTGCCGCATGAACTTGTGTTTTGATCACTGCATCAACAATAGTCACTTCTGTTTTGTTTTCGACCCGGCTAGACAATAACAGGGACGGTCGATCGTCTCCGTGCATCCGGAACTTCGAACTGCAGGTAAGGGTTGTCCAACTTCTCCCACTTCACTGCTTCGACCCGACATTTCCCAGGTTCGATTTAGGGTACTTGCAGTTGAAACCAGCAGCTAATTTTTGGAGCGTGGACTTCTTACAGCATCTAGATTACCCAGTAAAAATATTGAGGCATGTTTCGATATGAGGGTAGTGAAAGGTTCCTTGTGAGTTTATTACACATAAAATATACAGTGCCTTAGAAACAAGGTTAATGAATTGGAAGTTTTTCTTGATGACCATGACTTTGATGTTCTATCAGTCTGTGAACATTGGTTAGGTGACAGTGAAGTTCATCTATATAATGTTAATAGTTATACCATTGCTAGTAGTTTTTGTAGGAAAGTAAATGCTCATGGCGGTGTGATGTTATTTATTAGAGACAACCATGACTGGCATGCCCTAGAATGGATTAATGACTTCTAGATTGAATTGCATGCTGAATTTGCTGGAATCAAAATTCCCAAACTTAATTTGGTGATCATCTCAGCATATAGATCCCCGAATGGTGACGTGTACACTTTCATTGAGAAACTAGAGAAAATAATGAATGCCTTGATTAAATCAACCAAGCTTAAACTAGTCATTAGTGCCGATCTTAATCTAGATGTTAACCACTCGAGCAGGCCTGTGCTTTTCTTACTTAATACTTTGCGTCAATATGGAGTCTACAGTATTAATACTTTACCAACTAGAAATAACTCCTGTCTGGACAATATTTTAACTAATTGTAATTCCTGGCAGTTCAGCTATGGAGTTGTAGATCCAATGCTCTCTGATCATAGTGCCCTATGGTTTAAATTATCTTGTAATTTGGTTCCAACAATCTGCACTGGAATTAGCAACACGTCTGCTCAGCACTTCATTAACCTCAAGTATATAAGTGTTCTTATTAGTGAATTGAAACATGTAGATTGGTTCTCACTTTTATCTTCATCTAGTGGTTTGGAAAATTTCTGTTCATTATTTGAATTGTTAATTTCTTTGTTCGAACGATGCTGTTGCTTCTATGCAGTGATAAGAAAGCATAGAAAAAACTTATCCAAGCCTTGGTTTACTGAGGACCTTAAAATCTTGAGGGATAGGTTGATCTTGTTATACAATTTAAAACAAGCTGTTGGCTCTGATGATAATGTGTTGGAATTTAAAAAGTGTAAAATGGAATATAGGAAGAAATTGAAAATAGCCAAAATATCATACAATGATCATTTGATATTTGATTCTGAAAACAAGTGTAAAACAGCTTGGAGTATTATTAACAAGGAGGCTGGTAAAACAAAACACAAACAATCTTGTAACAGCCTGTCTGCTGAAGTATTTAATAATTACTTTATTGATTCAGTGAGCCAAATCCAGTGCAACATTCATAAGGCTGTAGATCCAAAGGATTTTTTAATTGACCCTAAAAAAGATACAGTATTCAACTGGAAGTATGTTACCCAAGATGATGTATATGAGGCTGTAATGGGTCTTTCTAACTCGAAGAGTCAAGACATATATGGTTTCTCTAATTTTCTCATGAAGCAAATAATTCCTGTAATATTATATCCGTTGACGCTTGTTATAAATCAGTGTCTTCAGCAGGGTGCATTCCCTTCCTGCCTTAAATACTCTAAAGAGATTCCTGTCTTCAAGAAAGGTGCTAAAAATCAAGCTACTAATTATAGACCTATTGAGTATGTCCAAGAAACCACCTACTTGGGGCAGATTTTCTCATTCCAGAATAACTCAGACAAAGAAATAGCACGTCGCATCACAGCAGCATGGGAAAAATTCTGGTCCCTTAAATTCATCCTCCTAGATCATTCATACAAGGTTCACCTAAAGGCCGAAGTCATGAACATGTGCATACTCCCGGTTTTAATATATGGAGCACAAACATGGAGCTTAACGAAGAAGCACAGACAAGCCATAGAAATCTGTCAGAGGAAAATGGAGAGAAAAATTTTAGGGATCACACTCAAAGATAGGATACCCAATCAAGAAATACGCAGGAGGACAGGTATGAGGGACGCAGCAACCACAGCAAGCCGCCTAAAATGGAGATGGGCAGGGCACACCATGTGACTACAACCCACCAGATGGACATACAGAATAACTTCATGGGACCCCAGGACAGGTCAAAGGCACATAGGAAGACAGAAAACACGCTGGTCAGACGACATCAGGCACACCTTTGGTAACCGATGGACGACGCAAGCCAAGGACCGTCAATCCTGGAGACACCTTATAAAACTCAACTCGGACACTATCAAAGACTGATCTCTCCCGGACTAGCTACCCGGGTCTGCAAGAACCCAGCTACCTTTCATAGAAAGAGGCCCTTGCCCGATAGGGATGTTACGGGCTAATACTAATACTAATACTAATCCTTGGTACCAATAATATCTAAGATATTTGAATCAATCATGTTAAAGCAATTAGAATTCTACTTTGAAAGCAATGGTTATTTCTACAAAAGTCAGTATGGTTTTCGCAGTGATAAGTCTACAACTTTAGCAGTTGAAGAAATTGTAAGATTCATCCTGGAGTCCTTTGAACAGAAAAGTAAAGTGTCAATGCATCTATGTGATCTCACCAAAACATTTGATTGCCTCCCTCATGATATTATCTGTATGAAACTGGAACACTATGGTGTCGCTGGGCCTGAGTTAGCCATCATTGAATCCTATCTAAGTGATAGATTTCAGGTAGTGTTTACCAATAATGAACAATCGTCTTTTAAGAGAATTTCAACTGGAGTGCCCCAGAGCTCTATTCTTGGACCTTTCTTGTTTATTGTAGCTGTTAATGACTTATATCTTTCAATACCTGCACGTTTGGTTATGTATGCTGATGACACTACTGTATTGAACTCATTCAATGATGTCTGTGATACTGATGTTACTCTAGATTTGCTAAATGATTGGTTTCTACTCATGGACTTTGTATGAATCCTGGTAAAACTCAGTCGATTATCCTTAATCACATGACCAATGAAGACATTGATGGCGAGTTCCACCGACCTTCGTTACGGCTAAAACGCGTCGTTTTCTCCTGCTTGTACCATGTTTAGGTTCCACCGAGCCTGATTAGTCCATCACGCCCGTTAATACTTGCGTTAACTTAAAGACAGAAATTCCTTGCGTTAAATCTCGCGTTTGCTTGGAAACAAGATGGCCGAATGTGGTTGCATGCTACAATATGCAATATTATCCACATTAAACAATAAACCCAGTACATTAATGCATTAATTATAGTTTCTGAAGAATAACATGAATACAAGGGAGTGATTCATTAATTTTCTTTGCTAGGGTAGAGCAGTCAGGTAGCCTAGCAGAATGTGACCCTCAGCATGAACACAAAAGCAGGATCTGGGGTTTTCTCACATTCCACAAGACAAACTAGTCACTCAGACGAGAGGATCAGTTTATACTGTAACATTGAAGCAGGCGAGTGGTTACAAAATAAAATGTTTTTCGCAGTTGCACGACATACAACAGTATTCCGAAGTATTTCGCTCATAGTTACGCCTAGGCTACACGCCATCGAAAGTGCCGCTGTGTATTTGTCATTTTCTAGCTTGTATTATTACTAGTAGGTTTACGAAATGTGAAATTGATTAATATATCTCTATTGGATTACTTCTCAATAAATTAAGAGTGCACGGTGTTTATTGTTATTGAAGAAAAATTAGGCCTAAGTCAAATCGTTTTTTGTGTGTGTTATTCCCGTGTTTATCCAGGAAAATGCCATTTTCTATCTCCTATGACTACAAAATTAAGGTAAGAGCTAAGCTGTGCACTTATCACATTGTAATAGTTTGCAATAATTTTATGATATGGTATAATAAATTGTAATAATATTACACCAGCAGTAGGCGTATAGCCTAGGCCCAATTCACATTTTATGTTTGATACATTTTTGATACCAATAGCATCGAAAGAATTACAGGTTAGCTTAAAAAATTATGATAAAGTTATGATAGGTTAATAGTGCGAGTGCAACATCATAAATTGTATAATATACTGCATTAATAAAATAAATAACATTAATAATTGCGTTCTACTACTAATGTTTATTTTCTGCTGTATTGTGAACCATAGCAGCCAACGTTGCCAATGGAAAAATGACTTTGAATGGCGAAGGAATCGGGCATGGAAACAATATAACATTCAATTTTTGCATCTCGATATATAAAAAAAACAATACTCACTCAACATATTTATAATTTTGAATGATGTAATATGAAAATTACTAGTCGTGTGTTCTCAGGTTTAACATTGTATGTTGGCAGTAGCGACAGTGAATGTATGAGAAGCTTGTGTACCAAGATTGCCTGCCTTCTAACGCGCGTTTGGAAACGGGAGTTTATTTTAACGACAAAAGTGTTGGTGGAACAGTGTCCACTTAACGCAGACGTTATACAGTAATAGCGCGTTACTAAAGTCTTCGTTTGGGTATATTTAAAGATTGTCGGTGGAACCGGCCATGAATCTGTCAAAGTACTTGGTTTCCATTTGGATAGTAAACTTAATTGGAGAGTTCACACTCAAGAGCTTTGTAAAAGGTTATCCAGAGTCATCTTCTTGTTAAGGAAACTTAAAAATGTACTACCTCCTCATGCTCTAATTTGTGCCTATCATTGTTTTTTCAATGTGCATTTGACCTATGGTGTGATGCTCTGGGGTAACAGTCCTGGTGCTAAGGATGTTTTCTTGTTACAAAAAAAGGCAATGCGCATAATTAAAGGCTGTGGACCTTTCCAATCTTGTAGTCCGTTGTTTGCTGAATTTCATATTTTAACTTTATCATCACTTATGTATATTTCAACTTGGTTTATATCTATGAGAATTTATCTGCTAATATCCAACAACATGATGTTCATAACTATAACACACGAGGTAGTCATAACCTAGTGGTACCTAGATGTCGACTCCAAATGACGCTTGATAGTCATGTTGCTGTTGGTATAAAACTATACAACAAGTTGCCAGAAAGTGTGAAATTACTAAATAATGTAAATATCTTTAAGAAGAAAATTAAATTTGTATTGCTAAAGAACAACTATTATACTGTTAAGGAACATCTTGCTCTTAATTGGACTTAACTCTTTATGTTGGACGAAGCCTGATGCATGTAAGTGTTTAATGGCCAATAAATATTATTATTATTATTATTATTATTATTATTATTATATACAAGATTCATTACATATACATACTCTACATACATACATACATACATACATACATAATCTAAGGTCAGTTATTCTAAAAATACATATTAAAATACAGTAAGTTCAGTTTTGAAAAATTTTTCGACAGAGTAAAAGCGATTGTTAACAAGTAATTTATATAATCTAGCTTTAAAAATATTTACAGGGGATTCTTTTAAATTCATACTTAGCTTATTATACATCTTGAAACCGAGAATTGAATAAGAGTTTTGTGACTTTGATAATCTTTGATATGGCACATCTATACTCGCCCTATTTCTGGTATTGTAGTTGTGTACGTCACCTCTCAATACTACTTCTGAAACATTGTTTCTATCATATAATAACACATTGTAAATATATAAATTTACCACTGTTAGACACTGCAATTTAATGAATAATGGTTTGCAATGGGCTAATCTGTCTGATTCAGTTATTATTCTAATAATCTTTTTCTGCAAGAGTAAAATTTCTTGTACATTACAGCTATTTCCCCACAACAGAATTCCATAAGATATAATACTCTGGAAAAATTCAAAATATACTGATCTTACATAATTAGTTGGAACATGATTTTTTAGGTTTCTAATTAAACAAATAACTCTAGATAGTCTTGCTGTTAGATTTTTGATGTGCGGATCCCAAGTCAATTTATTATCGATAATGATACCTAAGCATTTTGAATGAATGAATGAATGAATGAATTTAGCCTCTATGTCCCATGAAGGGCTAGGGCCTCCTACAAGAGGGGAAGCTCGGGTAGGTAAAGTCCGCGTGGTGAGCTATTTCACACGAACGGTGCTTTGTACAGTCACTTTGCAGTTCTTAAAGTTTGTTCCTTTAGTTTGGTATAAGGTTGTTCACTTGCTGCCGCCACTCTTTTCTGTTGCGAGCGATGGTCGACCAGTTCACACCCAGTTTTTGTTGGAAGGTGTCTGCCCACCTTCTCCTCGGCCTGCCAGGTGTTCTCATGCCTATGTAAGGGTCCCACATAGTGATTTCTTGCGCCCATCTGCCTTGCTGCTGTCTTGCTATGTGACCTCCCCACTTCCACTTTGTCCTGAGGGCTTGTTGTGCGATGCTCTTTGAAGCTGTGATTTTCTGCAATGCTTTGTTGGAGACTCTGTCTTTCAGTGTGATGCCAATTATCTTTCTCTCCATTTTTCGTTCGCATGTTTCGATGCTTGTTTTTTGTCGCTCTCTGAGGGCCCAGGTTTGGCAGCCATATGTTAGAACTGGGAAGATGCAAGAGTTGAGGACCTCTAGTCTGAGCTTCCGGCTTATGGAGTTGTTGAGTAGGATGTATTTCAATGACCAGAAGGCTTTCCAGGATTGTGTTATCCTCCTATGTATTTCTTTCTCCGTTCCTTGATTGAGTGAGACAGTTTGCCCTAGGTAGATGTACTCGTCCACACTTTCTATCTCTGTACCTTGGACTGTGATGGGTAAGCATTTTACCGTTTCCAATTCTTGATGGTTAGATATTTCTTAAACTAAAAAAAAGTTTCTGGGTTTTACTTTCATTCAATAAGAAGCCATTAGCTCTAAACCACAAAGAGGCTTGAGAGAGTGTATTTTCGGTTAGGGTTTTAAGTGCATTCAGATCAAGGTTTTCATTTAGAAAAGTGGTATCATCAGCATACAGAATTGTATGGGATTTTACAAATGATGGTAGGTCACTGATCATCAGCAAAAATAATAAAGGACCCAGCACCGACCCCTGTGGAACACCAAACCTAATATTAGTCAAGTTTGATCTCTCACTGCTAATGCACACTACTTGTTGGCTGTTTTCAAGGAAAGATTTTAACATATTTATGCTGCCATTACCAAAACCACAATACCTGAGTTTATTTAGCAGAGTATCATGTTCCACACATAGAAATTCTGAATGATAAAAACACTTTATTCTCCACTTACATTACTTTTAATAGCACAGGACTAGTTTCAAGAGCCTTTATTCGCTCCCATCATCGGCTGGTGGTCGATTGTTATTCTGGTTGCCATGTTGGTTTGTATATATGCATTGTTCTGTGCTGCCCTCTCGTTTCGTTTTTGTAAGTCGCACTACGTCGTCTATAGGTGGGATTTTAAAGTTCATAACCTTGTCTTCTTTCTTAGTGATCAATATTTTCTCCCATACGTTCAGTTCGGATGGTTTCTTAACGTGTTTTAATAGTTTGATCTCCTTTTTAACACTGTGATTTTTTGTCCAGCAATGGTATGCAACTGCTGATCTTTCGGTCTGCATTAGTTTTATGTTTCTTAAGTGTTCCTTCATTCTTATTTCCAAACTCCTCCTGGTTTGTCCAATGTAGATCTGAAAACAATCTGCGCATTCTATTTGGTAGATACCTGATAGTTTGGTTTTTGGTGTACTATTCTTCAGTGGGTGGTTGAGCAAGTTCCTAATGGTATAATTATTCTTTGGTGCCAATTTTATATTGTGGTTTTTTAAAGTATTTTTTTTTAGTGTTTTGTGTTTTTTTTAGTGTTTTTTGTGTTTTTTTAGTGTTTTTAAGTTGTTTTAAAGTGTTTTTTTTTAAATGATAAAGTGTTTTTATCATTCAGAATTTCTATCAGTATACTCCACTATTTATATAACTTCTTTTAATTGGTGTTTTATGTTCCACACAGTCGAAAGCTCTGCTCAGGTCACAAAAAGTAACCTACTCATAGCCCCCTGCCTCAAACACTTGTAAAACAAACTTGACAAGCGAGTCCATAGCATCAGTAGTCGATTTACCTTTCCTCAGCGATAAAATTCTGTCTACAGACAAATGTGAAAACATGTTCAGAAAAATGTGATAACGACACGATTATTTGCTGTGCATGGTGCAGAATGAACTTGTGCTTTAATCACTGCATCAACACCAGTCACTTCTGTTTTGTATTCGACCGTCAATCGTCTCCGCGCATCCGGAACTTGGAAATGCAGATAAGGGTTGTCCAACTTCTCCCATTGCACTGCTTCAACCCGACATTTTCCAGGTTTGATTTAGGGCACTTCCAGTTGAAACCAGCAGCTAATTTTTGGAGCGTGGACTTCTTACAGCATCTAGATGACCCAGTAAAAATATTGAGGCATGTTTCGATATGAGGGTAGTGAAAAGGGTTCCTTGTTAGACAGGTGGGCAGAGTAATTTACAGAATTGCTAAATGTGAAAGAAGGATCTCATGAAAATGAAATAAAAGTGTATACGGATGTTGACCCAGAAGTGCCTAAGCCATCTCTTACAGAAGTAGAAGAGGTGTGTTCCGTGCATAGCTTTCTAGGCCATTTGGAACTTTATAGTTTATTATATGCACTCCACTTCACACACACAAACTATTAATGATCCAGTATATAGTATTTGCTCTCTTATAAAAAATTATTCTATTTATATGAAATTATGTCATGTAGTGTTTTCGTAGATAGTAATTCTATTGTTTCAAAGTTATTTTGCTTAAATATGCTATTCACTGGTATGTGATTTGTTTACTCTCTCCGTAAGTTCAAGTCTTGTTCTATATGCTATTCTGTCTGTAAGTCCTAGTCCAGTAGGGGCACTGAATAGTTACGGTATGTGCATGTCCTCCCCTCTCTCGCGGCTTAACAGCTTTATCTTATGGGGATGGACTAACCGCCCGAGTCTGTTCTCCATCTGTCTTCTGCTGATCACCTTCTCAGTCAGATTGTTTGGGACTTCAGTGTGAATTCTTTCGTCTGGGATATCTTTGTGATGGCTTGAAATACAGGTGAGCGGGATATACATTCTAATGTAGTATAATTTTCAGATTAGTTCTTTCATTTTTATTATTTTGTTGGTTATTGTTCTGAAATATTAAAATGTAAATTCTCTCCCGCTCGCCTGGCTTTCTTGCCAGTTCATTTCTTTTGGCCATCTTTATAAATTTTTGTATTGCGAAGATATCTGTATGATTGAAGCGTTTGCATGGCGAGTGTATGAGTCCGACTTCTTTCTCTACTTCTTCCTTTCTTCTTTCTTCTTGCCCTTCAGGCTTTCTCGTCTAGACGTTAAAATAAAGTTCTCTCAAATTTAAGATTTAAATCTCATTAATATTACTGGCAGACATTTTTCATTACCAGGTTACTACAACAGATAAATGCTTCACTATGTTATTTTCTTGTAATTCTCTTGCAGTATTAAAACCAATATAACTATAATTATATATTATTATATACTGTTCTAGATACATTTTTTGCTGTAACTTTCATTATTAAATAATTACAAAGCCTCTCATTATTCACTGATTTAATTGGTCGTCTGCTTTTTTGGCTACATTAATAATTGTTAGTACATTATAAATAAATATGTGGATAAGAAATTTTCATCTTTTCTTGAATGGGCTAATCCAGTCACTTCCACTCCTTATTGAATGCATCTACTAGTCCCCTATCTAAATGCCTTGTATCCCATATTATACATTCGAACTACTACCAGAAGTCTTCGAGTGGGATACGGCGGGGCAGTACTGCAGCAGTGGTAGCAGTTGCTCCATGTGATCTCATATTGGACCCAGCCACCCGGTGCCATACTGACTACTCCATTCTTCTGTGGATCCATCTGCCTGGACATTTTTTGGTAGCCAAATCTGATCCAGCATTTGGCCTGTGAATCCTTTTTTTTTGAACAAATTTACCAACATATTTTTCCATTCCATCTTTTTTCTTTGAGTGCTTTGTATGACTGTTTATTCGCAACTTGCTTCGGCACGTTGTACTTTTTGGGGAATAGGTCTTTATCTGCTTTTGCTAATATTCTTTACCTTTGCTTTTCATGTAACCATGGCTCGAGAGAAAATTTCTTTTGATCTCTTGTGCAAGGAAGAGCTGCAGTATGAATCCACTATACGTCGTGTTCAAGGAGTCCAGTCCATGGGAGTTGAGGCACTCTTAACTGCCATTCGGGATGCTGTTCATGCTGAAACAGCCACCACCACTTATTCCATACCGGAAGCTGATTATGAGCTTCTGTATCATCAGCTGCATTCGGTTCTCACTCAACTGGACGAAGCAATAATTGAACTGCAGGATGACTTCTCAATTAAAAGGTACAAGAGAATTTATTATCGTCTCCTCCATTTTCTTAATAAAACCACAGATTATTTAAATCTAGAGAAAGATTCTTCTAAAATTGCTGCTTATAAACAACTACTTGCCCTATTTAATAAAAGTAAATCTAAGATTTTGGAGATAAAAGGTCTTAATTCAAATACCCTAGATATGCGTATGGAGGAAGAACCGATTTCGCATGTTTCTCACTCAGCGATTCAACCTGGTAATTTTGTGCCTGTTGTTTCAAATCTTATTACACCGGACTATTCGCCTTCTGTGAATCAGTCTGGCTTATCTTTGCCTAATGTGTCAACTGTTGTGCAACCTACTATTAATTCTACGAGTGCACACCAGTCAAGTGTTTTGAATCATAATGTGGTTAGTGTTGGTATGATTGTCGTATCTCAACGTATTTGTTTTGTTTTATGTTTCGTGCCAACTGGCGCTTCACGCCATCTTGTAGTTCATTGTTTTTCTGAGTTTAGTAATGGCATAGTAATGGCTGTGGTCACATCTTCATGAGTTGCTGTGAATGTGAATCTGTAACTTATATGATTATTTCAAAAAATTACTTGGTGTTTTGGAGCAGAAATTTTTCTATAGAACTCAACGTCCCAATGAGGGTTTTGCTGAATTTTCCCAGGATATTAGACTTTATGCCAGTTTGTTGAGGTTGACTTATCCAGAAAGTTATATTGTGAGAACGATAGGTTTGAGTTCTACACATGTTGAGATTCGTTCCCTTTTTCTTAGTATAACACCCCTACTACATTTCTACATTTGGAACAAATTATTTCCAGTCTCAATGAGATGAATTTAGCTTGTCTTGAGCCAGCTCCTACTCCAATTAATTTACCTACTTTACCACCCCCTCTTCATGTACAGCCTGTTCGTCGCACCACGCAGTTTAGCTATTGTGGCAAAGTGGGCCATCTTGTATAATTTTGTTATTCTAGACAGCGTAATAATTCTCGCTCTCAATCTGTTCAGAATTTTTCTACCGATCCTGTGATTAGACGGAGGCCTTCTTGTAATTATTGTCATAAACTGGGACATATTGAAAGCCATTGTTTTCAGAAAGCTCGTGTTCAATCTACTTCCCATAGGCCTATTCATGATAATTTATGACTAGAGTCGCTTCACGTCCCTCGTTCTCCGATTATGTGTGCTACTGCTACGGCTTCACTTCCATATATTCCTTTGGTATTACATAACCAGCATGTATCTGCTTTATTAGATTCTGGCAGTAGTTTTTCATTAATTAGTGCTAAATTATTTTTGAAACTAAATCTCACTTTAACTTCGTGTCAGCTTTCTATTTCTTCTGCTAGTAACGATCCGCTTCAAGTTCTGGGACGTGCTAAAATGACAATTCGCATTCTAGATTTTTCCTGGTATTTTGAATGCTTGGTTGTTAAAAAACTTGTCATACCTGTTATTTTGGGTGTTGACTTCTTATCCAAATCTGGTATGATGCTCGATTTACAGAATTCTTGCGCATTGTTCAAATTTTCTCCCAACTCTAAATTTTCATTTGTCTCTAAGCAAATTTTTGTTCCTGGGTATAGGCCTATTGAACCTATGTCTGCTAAAGTTCATAATCTTCAAGATTTTCTGGTTGAGGAAGATCAGGAACAGTCCTCTGCGACCTTAGATCTGTCTCACATTACTATTGACCAACGTCATGCTTTATGTGAGTTTTTGATCAGTTTCCTGAAGTTTTAACTGACAAATTGGGATTGACTAATGTTTTGTCATACCGTATTGAACTGAAAGATCATTCTCCAGTTAAACTCCCACTGTATCGTCTTTCTCACCCTCGTATGGCCATTCTACGCAAACATATTGACTCTATGCTTGAGCAGGGAATTATTCGTCACTCCACCTCCACTTATTCTAGCCCTATTTTTCTTGTCCCTAAGGGCTCTGATGATTTTAGGCCTGTGGTTGAATATCAGGTGCTGAATAGCAAGCTTCTTGTTGAATCAGTACCATTACCCGATATTCATTCCTGTTTTCATTGGTTTGCGAAGGCAAAGTTTTTCACCACTTTTGATCTGAACAGTGCCAACCATCAGATCCCCCTCTCTGAGGATTCTTGCCAGTACACTGCTATCTCGACCGACTGGAATTTATTCGAGTACACTTGAATTCCATTCGGGATTGCCATAGGTGCTCAGGTGTTAACTCGATTGCTCGATACTGTTTTTTCTGACATAAAGTTTCACTATGTTTTCAATTTTTTGGACGAATTGGTCATCTATTCAAATACCTTCGAAGAACACGTCATGCATATCCAGGAAGTGTTAACTAGTTTGAGACTTGCTGGCCTGACTGTCAAGCCTTCGAAGATGCGAGTCGCCACCTCTCAATTGAAATTTCTTGGGCATATCTTGACTCCAAATGGTCTTCGTATTGATCCCGAGCGAACTAAGTCGATCAGAGATTTTCCACCTCCCAAAGATGTAAAAGGGATCGCCAGGTTTATGAGGATGATAATTTTTTTTGGTAAATTCGTTCCTAAGTTGGCGGAGGTTGCTTTTCCTCTCAACAAACTCCGTAGGAAAGATGAACCTTTTGTTTGGGGCTCTGAGCAGCAGTCGGCTTTTGAGCATCTCAAAGTCGCAATTTCCAATCCACCTGCTTTAGCTGTGGCGGACTTCACTCACCCCTTCGTTTTGCAAACTGATGCTTGTGGCTCTGCGGTTGCTGCTGTTCTTCTTCAAGAGTCTGATGCGGGCAGAAAGCCTATTGCTTATGCGTCCCGCACCTTGAGCAAACAGGAAAGTAAATATTCCATCTATGAGCTTGAGGAGCTTGCTGTCCTCTTTGGAATTGAAAAGTTTTGCATGTATTTAGAGCATGTGCCTTTTCAACTAGAGACGGATAATCAGGCACTTTCCTGGGTTCTTGCTCGGCCGAGGAAATCTGGTCGTTTGGCTCGTTGGGCTCTTCGCGTTTCTGCTTTTTCTTTTACTGTTACTCATATTCGCAGTTCTCAGAATATTGTTGCTGACACATTATCTAGGATGTATGATGGTTATTCTGATGTTCAGGAAAATTCTCCTCCAGATGTTCACCCTCCTATTTTGACAGCCATTCTATCTGATTTGCCATGTGCTCATGAAGGTTTGTTGTCTGCACAGGACCGAGATCCTAATATTGTTGCACTCAAGCAACGGATCGAGTCTCGTGAAGCAATTTACCCTTATGTGCTCCAATAATAAATGTGCAGGTAACACTAAACAGGACATTTCTATTGATCCTAATATGTTTAATAACTACTTTATAGAAGCCCCGGGAGATGTTGTTAATAACATACACGGAACAAATGTTGGTGTGGAAGAATTATTGGATAATAATCCAAAAGTAAATTCTTATTTCAAATGGCAACCAATAACTTATTCAGAAGTATATAAAGTGGTCCAAAAAATGAAAAGATCTCATAGCTTTGATTACTATGGCCTGTCTAATTCCTTCTTGAAATATATCATAGTTAGCATTCTTGAACTGATTACATATTGTATAAATATATGTATGCAATTAGGAATCTTTCCGGACAGTCTAAAAATTTCTAAAATTACTCCTATCTACAAAAAATGTAGTAAAGAATTACCAGGCAATTATCGTCCAATTTCAGTCATACAGTATTCAGTAAAATATTTGAAACACTTATCAAAGACCAACTAATGAGTTATTTTGAAGATAACAACCTGTTCTCAGAATCACAATATGGTTTCCGTTCACATCACTCTACCACCGGTGCAGTGTGTGATCTTGTAAAATATGTACTAAATGCATTTGAAAATAAAGAACATACAAATGTAGTCCTATGTGGCCTGAGTAAAGCATTTGACACAGTAAGCCATAACAATTTAGTAAGAAAACTGTGTCATTATGGAATAAAAGATAATGAAATAGTTATTCTAAAATCTTACTTGACTGGTCGCAAACAGGTAGTTCAGGTTAGAAACAACATTTCTGATATTAAAGTGGTAAAATTCGGAGTTCCTCAAGGTTCCGTTCTGGAACCAATATTATTTATAATATACATAAATGATCTTCCTTGTAACTTAACATGCAAATCAATAGTCTATGCAGATGATACCTGTTTGTTGAACAATAATAGTTCTATGATTGAGCTTGAAAATCTAACAGATTCCTTTATTCATCAATCCAAAGAATGGTCTGCAAACAACTTATTTCTAAATTCAGATAAAACACAAACAATTGCATTCAGTCTAAATAAATGTATTGCTAGCCCTAACAGTGTAAAACTCTTAGGTATAAATCTGGACAGTACTCTATCTTGGGAAAATCATACTGCTAATCTCATCAAACGACTCAGTAGAGTAATTTTCTTACTGAATAACTTGAAATTTATGTTACCGGTTCAGTACGTACGAATGTCATACCTTTCCTACTTTCATAGTATAATAAATTATGGGATCATATTATGGGGAAACAGTAATCAAATTGACCAAATTCTAAAACTCCAAAAGAGAGTTGTAAGAGTTATATCTAATGCCGACATATATGCACCATGTAAAAAATTATTTAAACAGTTAAAGATCATGACAGTTGTTCACCTCTACATTTTTGAACTACTCATACATGTAAAAAGTAATCACAATAGGGTAATATCAAGATCGAATATACATTCTCATAAGACTCGTCACGCACACCTAATAGATCTTCCTCAACATAGATTAAGTAAGAAAGCAGCAAATTTTGAATATGTAGGCATCAAACTGTTCAATGCCTTACCAGAAAATACCATCAACTTACCTTCTAAATGTTTTAAACATAGACTAAAGAACTGGCTTACATCTAATCCAATGTATAAAATTGAAGAAATTTTAAATATTAACCTATAATCAATTTAAAATGGTCTTAAATGCTTGGAGAGGACAAAATAAGTTAATTATAATAATGTAAATTACTTGAATGTACACTGAATGTTTTATAATTGAAGTGTTATCTACATTGTATCTATTTGATTTATGTGCAACCTATATTGTTAGATCTGTTCCTGTGTACTATTTGTATCCTATATGTATTGTATATACTGTCACATATTTTGTACATACCAAGTCCCATATCATTTTAATGATCACGTGGACGTAAAATAAATAAATAAAAATAAATAAAAATAAGATGCTTTGTTTTCAAACTAGGCGTGCTACTTCTCCTAAAATTGTACTGCCTAACAGTCTGATTGATGTTGTATTCCAGTATTTTCATTGTTCCCCTGTTGGTACCCATCTTGGCATAGGCCTACATAAAACTATTTCCAAGATTAGAGAAAGGTTTGTTTGGTTGGGCATGTTTGCTGATATTAAAGCTAGAATTCGTGCCTGTAAAGTGTGTGCTCTCAGCAAACCTGCTCAAACTAGGTTATGGGGGCAACTTTCTTCAAACATAGCTTCAAGGCCTATGGAAAAAGTCTTTGTTGATTATGTGGGTAAACTTCCACGTTCTTCTTCTGGTTATACATAGATTACTGGTGCTGATAGATGCTTTTTCCAAGTTTGTTTGGTTACGTGCTGTAAAAGAGGCTACATCTAAAATGACCATAGCTGTCCTACGTTTCATTTTTGGCTCCTTTGCTTATCCTAAAATTGTGGTATCGGACAATGCTACCCAATTTACTTCCCATAGCTTCAAGAATTTTTGTTTGGATTCTGGCATTCAACATATCACTACTGTCCCATATTACCCAAATGCCGATCAATCAGAAAGAGTAAACAGAAATCTTAAATCTGCTTTCATTGCCTTTCATTCTTCAAGCCATACCCAATGAGATACTCAACTGGATTGGCTGCAACTTGCCTTTAATTTGTCACGTCACTCTGCTCATGGTTTTGTTCCATTCAAATTGCTTTTTGGTTATTCTCCTAACTGTCCGTTATCTAATTTGTGGTCATTGAACGGATTGCTCCTGATAATTATCTCGTCTCTGACATCAAGGATCGCTGGCGGAGAGCCAGGAATAATCTGTTCAACACTCATCTCAGAGACAAGAAGAGATATGACCGCACTCATCGTCCTCCAAAGTTTGCCTGTGGTCATCAAGTTTTCCTCTTGAACCATCCCAAGAGCAGTGCTATTAACAAATATTCGGCTAAGCTCTGTAACCGGTATTCTGGTCCATTCCTTATTACCAAACAGTTTTCTCCTGTTTCCTATTTATTATCCGACCTTGATGATCATTCTGTTACCCACAGAGCCCATGCTTCCCAATTAAAACTGTTTCATTGTTTGCCAGAGTAAGTAAGAGTGATAATTGCTTTTCTCTTAACAAAAATTTTGCTATGAATAAAATTTTCAATCTATGCATGAGCACATAGAATTCACAAAAGGAACCAAAATAATTAACAAACTTTTTTTATACATATAGCATACCAGCAAAACAAAACTAAGGTTAATTTAGAATTATTTATCTAGAAATACAGTATAGTGCTTTATTAGCAAAAAATCGTTAGCACTATGTAAAAAAAGGTTATTTGTAAAAAAAAGGGCTTTATTAAATAAAAAGTATTTAATCAATATGTACATTTTGAGAGTTATTATCTAGATATACAGTATCTATATACAAAATGAAAATATGTTATAAACTATTTTTAGGGTACCCTAAACTCAAAATGTACGCTGAATTCAAAATGTTCCCTTAATTGAAAAAGGGACTAGTAACAAAATCTATTTTGATCTAAAATTTTCTTGGACTAAAATATGCATTTGAATTAAAATACACCATTGAAGGGGATATATATATTTGAATGATATAAAAGAATTAATTCCTCGAAATTATTGGACATTTCTTCATAAAGGAGGACTTTTCATAAACTTTAAGTGTGTGTGAGTGTGTGTACTTAATTGGAGCTGCATACTGCTAGAATCTTTGCACTTTCAGTACCCCTCACCGTGGGATTCTATGAAGAACAGCCTGTTGGAAGATTCTACTGATCGCTCCAACCTAGTAGTGGGATGGTGCACTCCCATGTGTTTCGACCATGATGGTCCGGCATGCGTCTGGTGTTGTATCAGTCTACAGTACAGCATACATCTATCTCAACAACCAAATATCCAAATGTTCAAGAATTGGATTCTCCATGGCTGCATTGGACTGAAAATTGTCAGTGAGTGATTCCCGGGATTGGACACTGGGTTTCCTGTCGTTCAGCTGCAGCCGAGTATGGTCTATATTAATTGTTGTAGCTAAGGCTACGCTCTATACTACACTTTCCATCCATGTACTGTTTACACACTTCAACAATTGTGATTCACACCTGTGCTTCTGTAACAGTGACTGTTCATATTCGACTCTCAGCGGGGACATTTCTTTAAAGGGGTGAGGCTGTTCCGTGCATACCTTTCTAGGCCATTTGGAACTTTATAGTTATTGTATGCACTCCACTTCACACACATGAACTATTAATGATACAGGATATAGTATTTGCTTGCTTATAAAAAGTTATTCTATTTGTATCAAATTATGTCATATAGTGTTCTCTTAGATAGTAATTCTATTGTTTCGTAGTATTCTACTTAAATATGCTATGCGCTGGTATGCGCAAGTCCAAACAAGCTTATAGAATAGAACAGAATAGAATAGAATAGATTTTATTGTCATTAAGCTTTGTAGCAATAGACAACGTCAGGTTACACATATAGGCCTATACAAAGTATACAAAAGTATGCTTATCTGGATGAAATTGCACTGGTAACAAGGAATCTGAATTCTCTCAAGGAAATGGTTATGACATTAAAAGAGAAAAGCCAAGTTATGGGGCTAAAAATCAATGAAAGAAAACCCAAATATATGAAAATGCCAGCATCAAAATGTAGAAGACAAACCCAAAATATAACCCTGGGACAGTATAATTTTTAAGATGTGGAAAGTTTCAGTTATCTTTGGTGCTGAATTAAATTGTGAAAACTCTGTGACATTGGAGATAAAGAAGATAATAATGGCTGGAAACAGAGCTTATTTTACTAATGTCAAACTTTTGAAATCAACCCTCTTATCCAGGCAGTTGAAAGTAAATCTATATAAGACTCTCATTGGACCAGTTGTGACTTATGGATCAGAGACAACAGCAGATGAGAATGCTTTACGTATTTTTGATCAAAAAGTCTTAAGAAGAATTTATGGCCCTGTGAGAGAGCAAGGATGGAGAATAAGAACAAATGGGGAAATAGAAAGGATTCTCAACTGTGAAGACATAGTGAGATTTGTGAAGTCCCGTCGTTTGGCTTGGCTAGGACATGTAGAACGGATGGAGTGGGAAAGAACACCAAAGAAGTTGTTACATGGAAACATGGAGGGAAAGAGGTGACGTGGAAGACCAAGGAAGAGATGGATACAGGACCTAGAGGAGGACTTGAGGATTATGCCGGCGGGAAGATGGTGGGAAAAGGTTCAGAATAGAGAAAGATGGAGGCAAGTCATGAGGGAGGCCAAAGCCCATCCAGGGATGTAGCGCCAAGGAAGTACTTAAGTAAGGTTGGATGGAGTTAGCACAGAAGAGGGTTGAATGGCGGGCTCAGGTAAGCGTGGCAATGAACCTTCAGTTTCCGTAAAATAGATAATATTCCTTGAGCTTGCTAAGGAATTGTCTATTGCCATTGAGTAAGTTGTGAGGGACTTTACTTCACAAAATCTTTATTTAAATTATTGTATTCAAAATCTTCAGATTTTTAACCTTTTCTTTATGTAACACGTGTGTATTTTACGATCACCCTATGTGGCAATGACCCAGTTCAGTGATGACGTACCGGTAAACAGCACCTGTCTTCTCCACTCTAAGCGACGCAGGATATCACAGGTGCAGTTAGACATTCCAACACCAAACAGGGTGTTCCCAAAATTCTTCACCATAAGTAACTACTGTTAATTCAACAGATTTCTTTTCTATTGTGGAATATTTATTTGTCAAATGGGCGCCATCCACAATTATATCATTGTCCATCCACTGATTGATTATTATCATTAATTACTTATTATTATTTTCTTTTTCTTAATTACAACTAAAGTCCATTCACATAATATGTGCCTATCGGCCAGCTTTTAACAGTCGAGAATGAAGGAGGTTCTAGTATTTTGATTGGGGTATAATATACATAATATGAAGAGAATAATAACTATGTGTTTCCAACGCAATGAACAATATCTTTATTATAACTAAAAAATCAGTATTTTTGTTGCTTTACAGGTTCCACTTTTGTTTACAATATCATTTTATTTCTCCAGTAACAACCTTTAACCTGATAGAATCATTAAATATGTATGACATATTTTTAACACGAAAATCAACATTTAATATATGAAAAACAACTGAAATTTCCCTTTTTATATCAGTTGTGTATTCTACTATTTAGAAGCTTATTTAAATCTAGTTTTATTTTCTACTATACTTTCTTTTGGTCTCCAATCAATACAATGAAATAATTTATTACTTTAGCTAATACAGATGGACACACAGAAGAGACTAACAATTACTAGTCATCTCACCACCTCACAGCTAAGGCGTCGCAAACGCTCACAAGAATCAGCATTTCCTCTTATCTCAAACCTAACCTCTATATGGATACAGCACCCTATTCACTCAATTAAACAGGCCCACTGCCTCATTTAACCACAGGCTCACTGCCCCAAAAATGTTTATATTTCATCATAATCACCTAACCATAACTCTTACAGTTCACTCATTGATAAACTACAACACAACAGTGGTCCAGAAAACTATGTGACACAACAATATAAATGTCCTTCTAATAAAGGTTTATTTCCAATTATAATGTATTCTATTTCATTTTCCTATCCCTTTCTTTCTTTTTTTTTTCCTTTTTACTTTCCTAACTTTTTCTTCCCTAAAGCAAAATTACACTTTTATTGCTTTCAATTCACTTTTAACCTCTGTTTGCTTTAAGCGAATCTACTTTTTAACTCAACCACATCTTGATTTTTTAAATTCACTTTGAATTGTATTTTCTTAAGCCACTATGCTTTTAAACTTTATTTTACTTTATTCAAGTTCACTTCTGACAATTTTTTATATTTTAACTAATTGATATCTTTTCCAATCTTTCTTCCAAATTTTCTTTTCCTTCAATTCTTTACTGTTACTTAATTTTGGCTTCGTGAAAATTTATGTTTCTGAATTCCAATATGAATCCCATTAGGAAACTATTCTTCTCCCTCAAGCAACTTTTATTTTGTTTTAAGTTACCGGTACTCTCTCTTTTTTCTTTCTATTTAAAGTCTTTTCTCTATCCTAACTTCTCGTTAAGCAAATCCTTCCATCCTTTGAACTTGAATTACGGTAACCTACAATTCTATCTCCCTTTCAAAGTGAGTTGCAACCAAAAAAGAGATTTTCCTTTCCTTACACATACTATTCTTTACCACAATTTTCCTTACTCTTTCCAAAATCCTGTTCTCATAATTCAATCACTATGCAAATAAAGTAACTAAAAGTTAAAGGCTAGCATGCCATCTAGACATACAAGACATCCATCTTTTACCTTAAATAAACCCAAGTGGGAGAGGCCCAAATAAGGATTACCTTTATGCCCCTTATAATTGGAGGGCTCAGAATACAAATAGACCAAGTCCACTTTTTGTCATTTTTTAGTTAGCAACGGTATAACATGCACCAGCTACGTAAAATTTCAGTGTAATAATGAACCAAGTCCTAGTTCTGATAATATCCGCTAGGAAGCAGCAAGTTCTGTTGCTTAGTGAGTTATTGTTATTTTCTTTCAGAATACTACTGAACCAAGTCCAGGTGATCTTTGTTCACTGTTTACAGTTCTGTGTTGATGTGCTTTAAACCCTTTATTTAGAGCTTTTGGCAGTTTATTACGCAGAACAAGCGCATGCAGAACTGAAAAAAGATGCCGCGGAAGCCTCGCAGGATAAATATGTTTGCACATTTGATCTTCAAAAGCCATTGCCTTTCCCCAATCTCACAACTTCAATAGCCTACTATAAGAGAAATCTTTATGTCTACAACTTTGGTATTCATTGTTTTAATAACAACACTGCCTATATGCACATCTGGGATGAGACTACTGGTGGAAGGGGTTCTGAAGATCTAGTTTCATGGCTTAGGAAACATTTGTATGAACATGCCAGGACATTCAAACACGTTGTTCTGTTTTCTGACTCATGCACTGGGCAAAACAGGAATATAAAAACTAGCCTTACAGTCATTTCATAAATACGGGTGGGACATTCTGACAAATTATAGAAGCTATTTTTGTTTATTACATATCATAAATAATAAACTAGAATTGGTTCTTCACATTCTGTAAAATGTACAATGCCTTCTCCTTCACACTACATGCAAAGCATTATTTAAAATTTATTCTGAATATTTTAAATTTGTTTTTCAAAATCTGTTACGGGTGGGACATAATTTGGACACTGATTTTAATGATGCAAAACAAAAGCTCATTTTCTATTCTGCTATTACTGTTAGAGTCTTAATGTTGTTATTAATGAAGGTATGAGGGATTAAATACAAATTATAAACTCCAAGTAAGAATCAGCTTGAAAAATTTTATGTCATAACCGGGATTTGAACACGGATCTTCGGCTTAACGCGCCGATGCTCTACCATTGAGCTACCATGACAACATGCCACTCTGACATCAAATTCCTCAACTGATTCAGAAGACAAGGCAAACCACGGGAGGTTTCTCTCCGTCGAGAACACACATCCAAATGGCGTCCTACCCTTGTAGGTACTTTGAAGCCTAGTTATTATTTATATACTATATTAATTAAGTGGAAGGAAAGGAAATAGACATTAAATCCATGTCTGGGATATTAATACAAGTAAGAATCAGCTTGAAAATTTTTATGTCAAAGTAAGAGTAAGTAAGTATCAGCTTGAAAAATTTTATGTCAAAAAATTTTTCAAGCTGATTCTTACTTGTATTAATATCCCAGACATGGATTTAATGTCTATTTCCTTTCCTTCCACTTAATTAATAGTATATAAATAATAACTAGGCTTCAAAGTACCTACAAGGGTAGGACGCCATTTGGATGTGTGTTCTCGACGGAGAGAAACCTCCCGTGGTTTGCCTTGTCTTCTGAATCAGTTGAGGAATTTGATGTCAGAGTGGCATGTTGTCATGGTAGCTCAATGGTAGAGCATCGGCGCGTTAAGCCGAAGATCCGTGTTCAAATCCCGGTTATGACATAAAATTTTTCAAGCTGATTCTTACTTGTATTAATATCCCAGACATGGATTTAATGTCTATTTCCTTTCCTTCCACATAAGTAATAGTATATAAATAATAACTAGGCTTCAAAGTACCTACAAGGGTAGGACGCCATTTGGATGTGTGTTCTCGACGGAGAGAAACCTCCCGTGGTTTGCCTTGTCTTCTGAATCAGTTGAGGAATTTGATGTCAGACTGGCATGTTGTCATGGTAGCTCAATGGTAGAGCATCGGCGCGTTAAGCCGAAGATCAGTGTTCAAATCCCGGTTATGACATAAAATTTTTCAAGCTGATTCTTACTTGTATTAATATCCCAGACATGGATTTAATGTCTATTTCCTTTCCTTCCACTTAATTAATAGTATATAAATAATAACTAGGCTTCAAAGTACCTACAAGGGTAGGACGCCATTTGGATGTGTGTTCTCGACGGAGAGAAACCTCCCGTGGTTTGCCTTGTCTTCTGAATCAGTTGAGGAATTTGATGTCAGACTGGCATGTTGTCATGGTAGCTCAATGGTAGAGCATCGGCGCGTTAAGCCGAAGATCCGTGTTCAAATCCCGGTTATGACATAGAATTTTTCAAGCTGATTCTTACTTGTATTAATATCCCAGACATGGATTTAATGTCTATTTCCTTTCCTTCCACTTAATTAAATTATAAACTGTTTCCAGGTTGTCAAAACATTGATTTAACTCATTAATAATAATTTAACAAAACTATCACGGTTACAGGGTGGGACATTACAGGTGGGACAAAAATTCCCTTGTTTGTTATTTTACATAGTAATTAACCACACATATTTTTTGAAGTTAATCTTATACCAAATTGTACCATAAGATGTATATTTTCTCAAATGAAAATGGACATAGCTGATTACTCTTGACTACTTGGTATTAAAGAGTGTTAAAATCAGTGCTTTTTTGTGACGGTACGCAACGGTACGCAGTACCGGCACCTTTTAAAAAAATAAAATTTGGATATTACTCAAAATATTTCTATCACAATTCCCATAAAGTTATGTTTTATTTAAAATCTAGTTTGTTTGCTGGTTTTGTTAGATTTCTACATACATAATAGCCTACATACGAGCACATGATAGTTTCTGTTAATTGCCGTGGCTACTAGACTGCAAGAGGGTTGGGGTGGGTTTTTCCAGGCCTCAGCAAACTGCTTCTGTTGTCAAGGCCATTCTAACGGTATAAGAATTGCACCAAGTGCAGTTAATGCTAACGTCGTAACAAACAAGTAGTAAGTAGCTAACCAACATAGTTAATCAGGGATTAGTGCGTGTTTAAATTTAACTGCATTCGTTGCTTACATATAATTTTGTTTGTGTTGCACAGGCAAGTGAATTCATAAATGTTTAGTACGGTTGTAGGAACAAGGGGTGCACGTGATGGACGTGAAACGAGTAAAATAATTAATTATTTTGTTCCGGTGCGTAATAAAATAAAGCATGTCGATGGTTTTGAAGTATCTCATAAACCTTCCAACAGTGAATAAACTGAATCTGAAGAGTACCGGTAATTTTACTGCAATTCAAGGGAGAAACATTTCTGGCCATGATAGGCCCGATTCTTGGACATTAACTCAGAAAAATGTCTTCTGGGAGAAGTGTGGGAGCTCCCGTGAAATTCAGTTTAAAAGTTTCTATGAGTACCGCCACCTTTTTAGTTAGAAAAAAAAGCACTGGTTAAAATCATGCTAAAAATGGCAAAAAAAAGTACTCAATGCAATAAATAAGTAAATCAACAGATTTTACACATGAAACCACTTCAGATACACCTAAGTCCTTAAAATTCAGAGAATTTGAGGTTTTAAACTTATTTTTGACCACCCAATTGCAATAATTTTATAACTTCTCTCTTTGAGGGAAAAATTCCATTATTTTATGAAATGGCTGCTTACTCTACTGAAACTTGTTGAAGACCCTCTATTGGATGTGGAAACAATTGATATGAAATTTATGATACCAGGCCACTCATTCCTTCCCAACGATACTGATTTTGGTATAATAGAGAGAGCAAGCAAGAACATGGGACCATCAATGTGCCTGATGACTGGTACAACATCATTAAAACTGCAAAAGTGAAAAAGCCTCAGTTTGTAGTTGTAAAAATACGAGAAGAGTTTTTGAGCACAAAACCCCTCGAAGATTCAATCACAAACAGGGAAAAAGGACACTGAAGGTAGGAAAATCAATTGACTTAAGATACGGTGGTTGAGGTTTGAAAAAGGAGCACCCTTTCAAATAAAAATAAATGAATCTTTCAGTGAAATTTCGGGGTTCCGAACCTCGGACATCTCGAAAAAGACCAGTAAATGTAGGCCAGGAAGACCCGTGGAAGTGCAAACCTTGTTGACTGTACAGCAGGGTCAGCTTTACCCAACCAGAAGACAAATGACTTTCAAAAAAATGAGGACATGTTGTCCCTACTTCCTTACATACCTCCCTATTTATCATGGATACTTCAGAAACCTTCCAGGGAATCAGACAACTCGTCAAACCCAGGACGACAAAGCAACTGAAGGAAATGACACCGATGATGAGTTTTTTTATGTCAATTAACATTTCCTTTCAACTAAGAAGTGATATTTTCTTTTAATATTTCTAATTTGATCTCTAAGCAGATGTAAAAATAAAGTGTATTAACAACACTTGGAGTTGGTTCATTATCTTCCTTAAATTCTTCATATACATTTGAACCAAGTCCACTATTTTGGATTTGTTGGGGTTATAACATGACATTTGGCCAATAAAACCTATGTAAATGTCTAAGTTACTCCTTGAACTTCTTAAATTGAATATATACTTTTAAAAAATGTTAACAGGTAATTTTGTTATGAAGTTTTAACTTTAAACTTCTGTAGCTCAAAAGTAGCTAAAGTGGAATTGGTTCACTTCTATTCTGAACCCTACAATTTCCTCCTTACTCCCCTCGCAACCTGTCTGAAAACGCAAAAGTATTCATAGGCTTCTCCGCCTAAGATCCGCGTCATATTCGAATGAGACTTAACAACCCATGAACACCCAAAGTAGGCCTATATAGAGATTACATAACAATTCTTTCTTTGTTCTCTCCTGAACCTAATTTCTTTCCTAACCTTCCTGACAGAAAGTGAAAGCATAGGACTACTGTAAAACTGTTGGTAACCTGACTTGCTGTTTCTTTTTATTTTGACTTTCTTTATCCATTGAACATAGGCCTACTCATATCTTACAAGATAATCTGTTCCTCAGTCATAACTTAGAATACCCAAAACTGAAATTAATAGTTCAAAATTTTCCGTTTAAAAAATGTCTTAATATAACAATTTTTGGATACTCAACAAACAGTAGACCAGCGCGGTTCTTCACCATTCGTATTCAGTCCTTCTTCTGTCAGTGTCTATCTCCTAATGGATCCCATTCGAATCCAAGCACCACTTAGACTCAACCATATTCTTCTCTTCAAGCTGATGTTCGCTACAGGTGGCCACGACGTAAGCCAACCAATGCTCTGGCTTGTCCCAGTCCAATAGCTATATCTCCACAGCCATCGGTCATTGTTTTCTCGTTCAGATGTCCATCTTTTCTTACCTTCTGATACAGAACGTCAGACAACTCCGTTTCCACAACTACCGCTTACTCCATCACTCGTCGACCCAAGAATTTCTTCTCCTCACAACCTTCCTGCTCAACTCTCCAAAGCCGTCTCTTCTCTCGCTGCTATACATTATAAACTCATGTACTTGTCCACTTTTAAACTGTTCAAATCCATTTTCAGTAGTACAACTCTTCAACTGTTACAACTCTACAACACATTTTCTTCACTGTTCAACTTCTCGAACTACTCCTCGTTCGACAGTTCAAATTTTCAATTGTTCCTTCCTCAACACTATTCTTTTTACAAATTATCATTATTTTTCAACGGTTCACTTCTTCAGAATTTTATCTCGATACTGTATGCACTTTTTTTTTAAGTATTCACTTTCTGAATTACATATAGGAGTCCTAGTTAGTTTTCGATCAACTGACCCTTTTAACTTTGTCTTGTTATTTCGTACCACCAACCTGAACTATCGTTGCAACATGTACCGCAGATGCCAGCTACAGCACGGGTGGAGCTCCACACCAAGTGGTGACTACCTCCTTTCTTCCTTGTGGCCTCTTGCTCGTTTCGTTACTAACTGACTCTCAATCCTGAATCCTACTGACTTCTGACTCCTACTCTCACACTCCTCCTCGGCAACCTTCAACCGTCTCTCTTTTCAAATTTTTAACCGTCGCACATGTGCACTTGTTTCTTTTCTGTGCACTAGAATGGCGCATAGATTGTTCAAGTTCAACTATTTCGTGTTTATAACTGGTCAGGATTTTGCAACGTGATAAAGTAAGTTAGTAAGTTAGCCCCTTTGAAGTTCTCAATGCTTATTTTAGAGTCTTCATTTAGGATTCTGATTATTTGTTATGTTAATTATTGCCTATCTTTCTGATTTTTGTTGTCAATAATTTTGCGGCAGATGTCAATGTATTACATTCCATCTGCATTCACCCCTGAAAAAATTAATTAACCAATATTTCCTTAACTAAGAAATTATTTAGGCATATCTTTGCTGCTGGATGATATTAAAGAAACCTGCTACTGAATTTGAGTATTTATATACTAGCTTGGCACGCATTAATTCTTTATGGTATTACATTTAAAATTATTGTGATTAATTCAAATATTATTTAGGCCTACCTTTGCTGTTAGCTAATACTAAATAACCATGCTACTGATTTTGAATATTTATATACTAGATTGACCTGCATTAATTCTTCATGATAATATATTTAAAATTATTGTGATTAATTGAGAAATTATTTAGCCCTGTCTTTGCTGTTGGGTGACATTAAATAACTCAGCTCG
This sequence comes from Ectobius pallidus, assembly GCA_964059195.1. Classification (NCBI taxonomy): domain Eukaryota; kingdom Metazoa; phylum Arthropoda; class Insecta; order Blattodea; family Ectobiidae; genus Ectobius; species Ectobius pallidus. The sequence goes on from CAXKWD010000008.1 coordinate 45,345,467, forward strand.
TCATCTACTAATGAAGTCAAAAGATTGAATTAAATGAGGTAGAGAATAGATGGTAGGTCCTTCCCCTCCATCGGATACAGTGGCACGCAGTAGAGTTTAGTTATATTTTGAAAAATTTATCAGAACTTTTCAGTAACCGGTACTCAGAATTGATTATGAAGAATTAGTTTATTTCTACATTGTGATAACATATTTTTAGCACTTAAGTTTATTTTGATTATGTTTATAGAAGTACAACCTAGTCTTTCTACTTTGTTAATCTGTACTTTCTAGCTTTCTATCCCTATGGCAATCCCCCCAACACCTTGGGTGAGATGGCCAACGATGCCATTTTTAAAATGTTGGAATATCCTACCCTAATTTTGTTCCCCCATAAAACATTATGTCATGTGATTGTGTACATCCAAGGACCTAATTGAACTTTTTGCACACAAATTATCTTGAAAATCATTGAAGTTACATAGCATTTAAAAAAGCAAGGCCATCTCACCCAGATATACCCTAATGAGTTGGGAACCGCTGCTCTAGGCCCTTATCAATCTCATTGCATACCTATATATCACCGAACAAACAGTCATGCAACTCTGAAATGACCAGCTCCAACAGGGATTTAAGTTATCCTAGGGAATAAATTGACCCAGTACTCACCAGTATGCAGTACCAGAACTTTCCTATATTTCCATTCTGGGTACCGGAACATTTTAATTTAGAAAGGCTGTACCTGTACTCACCAGAAACCTTGTGTTCCTTGGCCTCTAATTGTTTATGCTGAGTAATATTTGATATGATGAAACATATTTTCACCTTTCACTATCCTGTACGCTTACCCTCCAATTCTAAATAATGTACCCAAGACCATGATAGCAGCCCTGACAAGATGGGGGCTGCGATTTTTTCCCTGATTTTTCACGTAAAGATATTCTGTATACAAACAAAAGCGCCTAGTAGCACCTTACCTGCCACAAAAATACAAAAGTTTGAACACAATTTTCAGTCTTGGATGACAAAACACCGTTTAAAAGAATGTTAGGAGCACACGATAACTGGAAAGGAAGTGACGAAACACTATGCATACTGGCTAGAGCAGTGGAGACATCGGTTGGTTCTAGTTCGCTATATCCTTATTGGAGACATCTCCATGGACTGACATCACACTGGACTTTATGTCTGATTAAGTCTGATCATAATATTACAAAATATTTATAACGTCAGTAGTATGGTTTTGTTCATGACGTCACTGGTGGGTTCCTGGTGGGTTAACTGACCACTGTCCACTACCACTGACCACTGTCCACTCGGAGGAGCGGAGGACCAGCTGACCACTGACCACTGACCGATGACCACTGACCACTGACTACTGACCACTGACCGCTGCCCTTTGGCCACCTGGGTGCTTGCATCCTTAATGATCATAGCTCTTTTGTCCATCTGGGTGCAAGCGACCTTTGCGCTACCTGTGTAGAACAACGGCCTAAGTGTTTAACTCGTTATTGGTAATATTGGTAATTATTTGTGATACTGGTAATTATTTGTAGGCTTGCGCCCTTATTGATCATAGCTCTTTTGTCCATCTGGGTGCAAGCTCCCTTTGCGCAACCTGTCTAGAACAACGGCCTAAGTGTTCGGCTCGTTATTGGTAATATTGGGAGTATTGGTAATTATTTGTGAGTTTGTAATATTTGCGTGTCTCGCTGTCTTAGCATGGTTCAAGATGTTGTCTGGCAGAGGCGCGTACGAGAATAACTCAGCTTACCGCGCGTGAGGTCTTGCATGCACGTGCACGTTGTACTCTAGCGTGTGTCAATGTTGCCGCACATGTCAAATTATTTGTGATATAATATTATCGCGAGCTTGCGTCTTAGCTAGAGTCCAGATGTTGTCTGGCAGCCACGCGTCTCACCTTTGTATACGAAAATAACACAGCTTACCGCAGCATGTGATCCCGCCGTACCTATGCGTGGTGACCGTTATAAGCGTGGTCGCTGTTCCCTAGCGTGAGCCGATATAAATACATAACCCGCAGACGATTTGAATCATTCTGCCGTTAGAAGCCAGCATGGAAGCTACTACTTCATTTTTCAAGTGCTCCGAGTGCGATGCCAAATATAGGCGCAAAATCCATCTGAACCGGCATATTAACCAACATCATGTTAAATCGGAGTTTAAGTGCGACACCTGCGGAGCATTATTCACGCGCAGAGATATATTAACAAGGCATATCAGTGAAAAACATTCCGGCGTGACCTTTACTTGCGACATCTGCTTTGTCACCTTTAAAGCATCGCGAGTTCTAAGCGAACACCGGGAGAAATTTCATCACCCAGCTACGAGGGACGCCGCCAGACGCGAGGGAGTGTACCACCAGGCAGCTCACCTCTATTTCCCCGCTGTAGCCGGGACTTCAGGAATCGGAGCAGAGACCTCAAGGATTCCTGCGCGCGTTGATGGAGCCCGATTAGAGGTACGTTTTAATTTCATTATCACATATATCATATTTTTATTATTATTATTTTTTTATTTTATTTTTTATTTATTTATTATTATTATTATTATTATTTGTTTTTCAAAATGTAAAATATATATGCCTATGGTGTTGTAACATACGTTCTCATTTTATATTTATAGATCGGAGCGGGGAATGGCACATCCACATTGAACGCCTCCAGGCATGAAGGTCAACAGGGACCTGCTGAAGTCGGGGCCTCATCGGGGATCGAAGCCGGTACCTCCAGGATTCCTGGTGGACAGCCTGCCCGATTAGAGGTATGTTTAATACATTGCTCGTTTTTAAAAGCATTTATGTCATTACACATTTCATCGTAAACGTGTGTAACACATGTTCTTATTTTATTTTTATAGGTCGGAGCGGGGAATGGCAACGCGAGACATGATGCAGGCAGCGAGTCTTCACAACATCAAAGTGAGTTTTTCATGCTCGAGTCTGCTTTCAAGTCTCGAATAGCCACTTACGCCGTAACAGATATTCCCTCAGGCGACATGGAAACGATTCTTGCATCATACGATCAAAAAATTGTACACCTCCTAACTTCGGCTTTGTTAAAATTTACCTCCATAAAATTTAATCTTTTTGTAGAGTCAGATTTTGAAAATTTAGATGGTCAGTCGGCATTGTATAATTTTAAAACAAGGAATCAAATTTTGTACAGAACATCTAACATTCATGAAGCCGTATCCAACCACATCGCGAAATTGTTAAAGGAGCAAGAGGAGCATAGGACGCGTGGCTCTGGATGGTGTTACAAAAAATTGTTTAAAATTGAAGTGCGCATCAATGAACATGTCCCATTTGCGGGGCGTGGTCATATGATTCTGCCTGTAGAATTCCGTCACCTACACTCCCACATCAACATTCAGAACGATGATGATTTTTGTTTTAAATATTGTGTTTTGTCTAAATTTATAGATTCGGGCAAGGATTTGTGGACAAGTTACCTGAACAAACCCGAATTGGGTGAGAAGTACGATTGGAGCTGTGTAAAATTCCCCGTTTCATTACACGATATCGAAAAGTTTTCTAAAAGGAATAATATTTCTATTAATGTTTTTGGCCTAGAGGAAAAACGTGATGGGAAGAATATTTCGCACTACGTGTTTCCTATCAAAATTGTGGAAAATCAACTCACGGACCATAGAGACCTTTTGTATGTTTGCAATGAGCAAAATTCTCATTATATAGTAATTTCCGATTTCGACGCTTTCATAAGACCTTTTGTCACAGCTAACCATCTTCAAGTCAGAGTGTGCAAACGATGTTTTACGCACTTCCAGTCGTACGAAGGTGAGTCTGCAGATGAGAGATTGGCTAAAAATCTAGTGCAGTGCAATTCTTTCATTCCTGTCAGATGCGAGATTCCAAAGAACCCCGAAGTTTGCTTTAATAAGCACGAATATTCGCAGAAGATTAGGTTTGTTATCTATGCGGATTTCGAATGCCTATTGGAGCCGATTTCGGGGTGCTTAAACGAACCCGCAAAATCTTGGTCCACACCTTATCAGAAGCATACTCCGTTTAGTTTTTCTTATTTTATCAAAGATGCGGAGGGTACGTTTTCACAGTTACGGTTGTTTAGAGGGAAAGACAGCAGCGGGGAGTTTATGCGATCGCTTGTAGCCGATGTAAAAGTCATCGATCGAGTGTTACATAGCATAAACAAACCTATGATCCCTCTAACGCCGGATGAAAACAAACTGTATATGAACAGCACCATCTGCCATATTTGTAAGCATGGTAATTTCACCGAAGTGAACTTTAAAGTCAGGGACCACTGTCATGTCAGCGGGCGATTCAGAGGGGCCGCTCACAGGAATTGTAATCTAAATTACAGAAATCAGACATTCGTCCCTGTCGTGTTGCATAACCTCTCCAATTACGATGCTCATTTCATTGTAAAAGAACTTGGTTTTGATGAAAATAGGATCAATGTCATTTTCAATACTCAGGAGAAGTATGTATCGTTTTCTAAATTTATTCCCTCCTCGTATTTGAAGCGGGGAGGTATGGAACTTAGATTTATCGACTCTTTCCGATTCATGGCCAGTAGCTTGGAGAAGCTAGCGGACAATCTACCCAAGCAGAAATTTATAGAAACCAGAAATTCGTTTGGTGACAAAACCGATTTGGTATGTCGAAAGGGGGTCTTCCCCTACGACTATGTGTCGTCCTACGAAGTTCTTGATGAGACAAAATTACCGCCTAAAGAGGCGTTTTACAACAAACTCAGCAATGCGGGTGTCTCAGATCGAGACTACTCTCACGCTGTTAATGTCTGGAATTCGTTTTCGGTCAAGTCTTTAGGGGAATATTCAGACTTATATTTGAAATCTGATGTCTTGATCTTAACAGACGTTTGTGAGAATTTTAGGCAAATGTGCCATGATACGTATGGGTTAGATTGTCTCTACTATTCTACTGCTCCTGGATTCGCTTTTGCATCCATGTTAAAGTTCACAGAGGTAAAATTACAGCTATTGACCGATATGGATATGATTCAATTGTTTGAACGCGGGATAAGAGGTGGAATTTGTCAGTGTGTAACGAGACACGCTGTGGCAAATATCCCTTGTTCCGCCGACTACGATGCCTCAAAGTCGAGCTCTCACCTTTACTACGTCGACGCCAATAACCTTTATGGTTACGCCATGTCTCAAGCGTTGCCTACTGGTAATTTTCGTTGGCTCGAGAAAGATGAGATAGCGTCCTTTAACGTCATGTCCATACCGAACAATTCTAAATTGGAATATGTCCTTGAGGTAGACATTGAGTATCCAGATCACCTCCACGACGCTCATACTGATCTACCCTTTTGTGCAGAAATGAAGTGTCCTCCGGGTAGTAAAAACAAAAAGCTTTTGACAACTCTTGAACCTAAACAAAATTATGTCATTCACTATTCTGTGCTTATACAAGCATTACAACACGGACTGAGGTTATCCAAGATCCATAGAATTATTGAATTTCAACAAAGCTGCTGGTTGAAACCCTATATTGACTTTAATACGGCCAAGCGTAGGGCTGCAGCCAACAACTTTGAAAAATACTTTTTTAAACTGATGAATAACGCAGTTTTTGGCAAGACAATGGAAAATGTGCGGAAAAGGATGAACTTTAGGCTTGTTTCAGATCAAAATTTAATGAGAAAGCTGGTGGCTAAGTCGAACTTTTTAGATAGAACCATATTCAGCTAGAATTTGGTCGGTGTCCATCTTGCTAAAACTAGCTTGGTGTTTGACAAAGCAATCTATGTCGGTATGTCTATATTAGAATTATCCAAAGTCAGAATGTATGACTTTCACTATGATACCATGAAACATTTTTACAAAGACTGTTTGAAATTATGTTACATGGACACTGATAGTTTCGTCTATAAGATCGAAACGGATGACCTCTTCCGTGACATGACGCATTTCCGAGATGAGCTGGATACTAGCGTCTACCCGCCAGATCATCCCTTGTATTCCCCCAAAACAAGGCGGTGGTCGGTAAATTCAAGGTGCTGGTCATACTATAAGTGAATTTGTAGGCCTGCGAGCAAAGATGTACGCTATAAAATTTAATCATATGACCATAAAGAAATTGAAAGGCATTAGGAAAAATGTTATTGACAAAGATGTCAACTTTGAAGATTATGTTGGCTGTCTTCAGAGCGGACAATCAACATTCTCGGTAAATAGATCCATCAGATCGTTTAAACATAACGTGTTTTCGATTGCTATGAACAAAGTCACTTTATCTAGCAACGATGACAAGCGTCACATTTTACCCAACGGCGTAGATACTCTTGCTCACGGGCATTACAAAATCAGGGATGCTGATGTTGATGAGGGACCCCCAGCTAAAAGATGTAAAGTGTAAAAATGTATATAGTGTCAGAGTCTTGTATTATGTTATGTTTATGTAAATAAAAATGTATTATGCTATATCTCCTGATTATTATGCTTTGTGTCTTGTGTATGTAAATAAAAATGTATTATGCTATGTATCCTGTGTATTATGCTTTGTGTCTTGTGTATGTAGTGTATAATGCTATGTGTCATGTGTATGTAAATGAAATTGAATTATGCTGTGTGTTGTGAGGGCTTTGTCAAAGGCAAAGGAAATGGAAATAAAAACATATGACTATACTTGAGTCTTTAATGAAGTAAAAAAATACAAGTGTTCCTTCCTCATCCTGTATCACGCATCTGCAATGTTATGTTTATGAATCCATGAATGCTTGGACGCAGGAAAACCCATCCATTTCACCAAAATCATATCTCCTTTACGACGTAACACCTTTTCAATTAAATAAGTGTCCGGAAACTTTGTTTTCTGGAGTTCTACAGCATAAAAAGCACCTTCTATGTTGCTGCCTTCCAAATCCTGTAGCAGATAAGTAGGTAGAGATGTGGCTTGGATTCCATGCACCTTGAAAATCTCCGTAGTCCACGATGGTAAGTATCCTTTTTTAAACATTTTCCTATGTTTTGAAACTCTTACAAAGTCGCCTTTAGCAAACTTTGGCTTCATATATGGCTCCTTGTACCGATACACAGTTTTCAGCAGGCTATCGTCCTTGACTTGGTTAGGCTTCATCTTAATGGTGGTGTGAAACCTATTGTTGTATTTCCTAATGAGTTCTTGCAGCATGTCGAACCACTTATAACTCCCCCTGGCAGAAAATTCATGGTACATGGTTGTTTTAAGAGTTCTTATGAAACGTTCAGCAATGCAAGCCTTAACGTTGGAGTATGTAGAATAATGGTTGATGCCGTATTTCAGCATTAAGGCTTTAAAATTAGCGTTATAATACTCCTTCCCCATGTCGGTCTGAAGGTTTTTTGGTGGTGTTTTAACAGATTGAAGTATATCATTCATGGCTGCGGTAACAGTTTTTCCAGTTTTGTTCTTCAAAGCCCTTGCGTACGCAAACTTGGAATACGCATTTATACAGACTAAAATGTACTTAAAGCCTCTATTTTCCTTATGATACGGGATCATTTCAATCAGATCGCTCTGCCACAAGTCATTTAGACCTTTCATTGTGACGTGACGCCTTGGATAATTTATTCGAGCAGGTTTATGAAGCTCGTAAGCGATTTCGCGTTTGCTCATTGTATAACACCACTTTCTCTTAACTCTGTTATAATCTGCAATATTTCGTTGTTATGCGAGTGATTCCCAGCCTCAGATGATGCTACCAACAAACGCAGTCTATGAACCAGTTCATTCGGGTCGTCCCAGTATTTATAGTCTATTTTGCGATTCGTATGCAAGTCCTTCCACAGGCCTTTTCCCCTGTCTGGTTTTTTAGTCTTGAGATCACCGTCTACCTCGACCTCCTCATCCTCAGGAAATAACCGCCTAACGACGTTTTTAAATTTCTGGCTGTTTGAGACTCGTATCTCTTCGTTATCATCATATCCGATTTTATGAGCGCTAGACCTCTCCAATATTTCCTTATACGTCTCCAAGTCGTTATCGCTGTACAACTTAGGGTCGGGTATGCTTTTGGTAAGCAACTCCATTAATCCGCGGCGGGAATGGTATTTCTTATTGCCGACATATATGGTATCGTTTCTTATCGACAGAAGGAGTGCCCCGATCGAGAAAGTTTGTCTGTCTGGATGCCATTTTATACCGTATATGGTGTCCACGTTTCTAGGCCTCAATTGAACTAGTTTCTGAATATAACCCCCAGACACACGACCATATACGCTTTCCCACATAGACTGGTAGTGTTTTACAGGGGTCTGCTCCATATAGGGTTCAGGCTCGTATTCCTTTTCATCTTGCTTTGATTTGTCTTTACTCAGAGTGACGAGCTGTTCCAAAGGTTGCGTTATAGGTTGTACAATGTCTGAAAACTCATGTTTCGACTGAAGATCGGCTTTTCTTAATGATAAATATTTTGTTCGTATAGAATTGGTATGTTTTTCAATTTCCTCCTTAATTCTCCTCTGGTCATCACTCATTGACGGATTCATTTCGAGTGTTGTCTATTTTTGTGATTTCACTCGTTTTATAGGCGTATTCGATCGTAATGGGGACCTCACGCGAGAAAGTGCCCGTCTTAAACAATGACACATCGCCTCTCGAGACATGGATATGTTGATTAATGTCAACAGCTGTTCCATTTAACGTTGTACTCAGATCGTCTGAATCGTCCATGTCAACAACCGTGATTCTTCCATCATAAATTAATTTTAGACGAGTGCCACTGTAGAGTTGAAAAAAACTGGATTGCCACATGTTCTGCATAGCCCCAGCTGTTCTTTGCATGAGGTATTTTAAAGCAGTAACATCGTCTCTGAGCTGCGACTGATGTTGGATGAGCAGGTTTATCATATCTTTAAAATTATTCAGCACTTGGGCCGTGGTTTTAAACAATTCAAAGTTTCTAGAATCAATATTACCATCACTTTTGTGAAAATCTTTCTGCGCCAGAACCTTGTCCACGTACTCCTTCGTCGCGGCATTGTGGTTCTCTGTGGGATGGCCAACGTAGCGTATTCGTTTACCTTTGACCGAGTAATTGCCTACTGCGTCTCGAGGCAGTGCTATTTTATCGATGTATCGCGCAATTAACGGCGATCCAAATCTGTCAACGCCCATAGCCCCTCTGCATGCGCGTATGAGTCCTCTATCATCCATTGTGAGTATCCACTATACTTTGCACGTCTTTATATAACAACGTACTCGTCCATTCCCCTCCGATACCTCCCTCGGTCTACAGAGTCCTCTTTGCAGATCGTTAGGAATCCATACTTTTCCAAAGACCAACATTCGCGACACATTTGCAGGAATTTATCGAACGTCATGTCGGCATTTACGTAGTCGTCGTAAAGATGCCTTAGATTTAACGCGTCCTGCTTAAATACAATCAACAAGTTACAATTGTCTCTTATCAGATGCTTAGGTATCCTCGCATACGACTGGGCTAGATAAAACATGTCTAGCGAGTTATGTCTTCCCATGCTAAAATAATTCCTTATGGGGCTTTGAGGTTCAGTCATAATGTCATCGAATATCACCACAGAATTTTCTCGTACTTGGTGAGGCTCTGGCATACCGTCCCCACAGTTATCAAACTTGTAATAACCGATTTCTGGAAATCTGGCTAAAATTTCTTCAAGCGTTTTATATTTAGGCTGAAACAGCGATCTTGAAAAAATGTAGACATTTGAAAACTTTACGCCGTTGGGGTGTAGAAGAATATTTATTAACACGTTTGTTTTTCCCGAGTTGCTAGGTCCGCAGATAATACATCGTATGCTGTCGGGTAGTAAAATGCTATGTTTGCGTTCATGGATTAAAAGCCGTCTGCTCTATGGGACGAACCTCTAAGGATACGTTTTGCTTCTCAAACTTCATGGTGTGAATAACAGGGCAAAGTGTAATAGCAACCGCTTTTATACCTATAAAAGGCAAGCCCGTGCAGACGTTGAGGTCAGTATGGCTCCGCGAATAGAACGAGGTAAACGTCGCCGTGAAGAAGGAGTGATCAATACGCTCATTAATAAACTGCCTGTGGAACTGCACATACCAAAGTACAGATTTTGTGGACCGGGCACCAAACTAGAGAAACGATTAAAAAGAGGCGATACAGGAATCAATCTTTGGACGAAGCTTGTAAGTTACACGATATAAGCTACGCACAGAGCTCGGATATAAACGATCGACATAAGGCAGACTTGAAATTGGCACAACAGGCCTCTAACCGTGTTAAGGCTTCCGACGCAAGCCTCGGGGAGCGTGCAGCAGCTTACGCCGTTTCAAAAATTATGAAGGGGAAGGTTAAAATGGGAGCTGGACTGGATAAAATTCAGAAATTGAAGGCTGCATACAGAAAAGTGGTGGCAAAGGAGAAAAGCAAGAAAAAGAAGAGAGTTTTGAAGTCGCCTAAAAAAATTGGTGGCATATTGCCGATATTACCCATTTTGGCTGGATTGTCTGCGCTCGGGGCTTTAGGTGGGGCAGGAGCACAGATTGATAAAGCTGTTAATTCAGGAAAAAACGACAAGAAGCAGCTTGGAGAACACGTACGGCATAACCGCATGCTGGAAAGCATTGCCTTGGGAAAGAAGGAGGGGATCGACGAGCTCATACGTCAGCACAGAGATGGCAAGAGACTATTTTTAAAACCTTATCCATCTGGCAGAGGAATCCGTCTTAAAAAAAAGCCCTAACTAACTACGACTTGGAGCGATATGCGAAAAAGCTATGTATTCCACATTTCAGAGGAGTGTGCATGGGAAACGAGCTACCTACCAAGACTCATAAACAGGAACGAATCATTGTCAATCTCGATGATGCCTCAGGGCCTGGGACGCATTGGGTAGCGTTGAAAAAGTGTGGTAGCCGTTCATTTTATTTCGACAGCTATGGAGACTTGCCTCCTCCTGCAGAAATTGTAAATTATACTGGCCCGCATTCTAAACTATATTACAACTTTACACGTTATCAAAAATACAACACCGAGATTTGCGGTCACCTCTGTCTAGCATTTTTACTATAAAAGCCTTCACCTCCGACATACAAGTGTTAAAACGATGCGCACGTTCACTCTAAGCGGATCCACGTCCGAACTAACCCACACGTATTATCCCCTTATCGAGCTGGAAGATGGGGCAGACTACGAGATTGCGATGCTGAGACTCGACGCTTACAACTCTATTCCAAACGTTACAGAGAGTAACAATTCGTTGGTGGTTACCTCAGGCAATCATAAACACACCATCACCATCCCTAAAGGGACGTACGAGGTTAGCGATATTTCAGAAAATGTGGCGCTCATGATAAAAAAATTAACAAATTCCACTCTTGATCCTGATGCGGTTTTTAGAGTCAGTGTGAACCCCAATACTCTGCTCACAACAATATATTGCTCTCTCAACGTTTCTTTTAATGTCCCAAACTCCGTGGGCCCTTTACTCGGATTTGCAACAACGGATGAAATACCGAAAATGAAAGCTGTCGTTTCCGCAAAGCAGCCAGACATAAATAACATCAATACTATAAGACTTCAATGCAACATCGCGTCGGGATCATTCTTAAACGGACGTCCGACACACACCATATACGAATTTTTTCCTACTGTGCCGCCAGGATATAAAATCTCCGAGGCGCCTGCAAACCTGATATTTCTACCGTTAATCAACATACAAAAAATAACGGACATTACCATATCTCTCGTGGATCAGGACGGTAGACTTATCGATTTTAGAGGAGAGCGAGTGTCTGTGAGACTAGCCATTAGGAAGAATGGGGCTTAACTTTAATAAATCATCACCAGCCGAACCAGCATATAAGACGGTGCGTCGTGCTCGGCCCGGTAATCATCAGCGTACCGTCGGCAAGTTAACATCTGCTAACAAGAAGTATCTGGAATCTCTAGGCTTTTTAGTACTACAACATGTACGTTCTAAGCGTAAGGGATAAGGCACTATTTGAAGACGCCATAGAAAATTCACAGTATCATGGATTCAAACCTTACAACCTCTCTGCGAAAGCGATGAAATACGAATTCCCATTCAAGCCGAAAACTTGTATGCATAACTCAGTCAGAGTTTCGTTTCGATAAGTGGTACTGTGACAACCGACAAAGATGCCGAGTACACTGGGAAAGTTGTAAATAATGGCTTTATGCATTTATTCGATGAAATAAAACTCAATATTCATGGAGTAACTGTGGATCGTACTAGAAATCCTGGTATTACGAGCTTGTTGAAAGGTATCTGCTCCTATACGAGATTAGATTGCGATAGACAGGAGAACTCAGGATGGGTACACCCCAGTATTGAGAGCGTTGGAGAAATTGTAAAAGCTGGAAAGTTCAATGTTTGCATACCGCTGAACCATTTTCTCGGTGTGGCGGAAGATTTTAAGAAAATTCTGTTAAACTGCAAACTCGAACTCGTCATGATGAGAGATAAAAACACTATACATGTCACCATGGGAGCCGTTAGTAAAATTAAACTCACAGATATAGAATGGTTTGTTCCTATGCTTAAAGTATCAGACATTGAACGCTTGAAACTGTTAAACACGTTGGAAAGCGATCGATCCCTGCCCACATATTTCAGAAGCTGGCAGTTGTACGAACATCCGTCTTTACCACAAGCAACCAACGTTTCATGGAATGTGACAACTTCTCCTCAGCTGCAAAAGCCTAGAATGGTTATCGTGGCATTTCAGACTGATAGAAGCAAAGCCGAAGCAAACGGTTCAAGATTTGATTTAGGTGATGTACAGGACGTATCCGTATATTTGAATGATAAAAAGTATCCCTACCATTCTTTCCGTGTAGACAGCACCAATGGTGCGTATGGATTACTGTATGAGATGTATGCCAGATTTCAAGATTCTTACTATGAGCGTTCCCCATCACCACGGCTTAAAAGGAGCGATTTTATAAAACATGCACCATTCTTTGTGGTGGACTGCACCAAGCAGAACGAGGATCTGAAGTCTGGAGCCTGCACTACGAGAGTTGAAATTTCTGCTACAAACAACATCCCAGCAAACACAAAGGCCTACTGTTTAATCTTGCACGATCGCTGCGTAGAGTATACTGCTCTGACCAACATCATCACCAATGTTGTGTGAGAAATTCACCATATTGAATGTCCAGGGCTATCAGTCAACTTGCAATGAATTCGTGGCTAAAGAGGTGGCTGTATTATCGCATGATGGCAGAATGGGACATTTCGTGCTGCGACCGCCTAAAGACGTATACCCAGATGTAAAATGTCAGTGGTTTGTGGAATCGTGTTTGCATGGGATACCATGGCAGAGTGGATACTTACCTTACGACGAGTTGAAACCTGTTCTTGATAGTGTATTACAGTGAAAAGACAGCCTTTATTCTAAGGGACTAGAAAAGGCGAGATTTTTTTAAAAACTACTGCAGAGGTCTGTTATAAACATGGAAGATCTTGGTGTACCGAAGCTGGGCAAATTAAGAGACTGTGAAACAAAATGTCTTTTTCATAATGACTCTAATATGAACTGTGCCCTACACAATGTAATGGTGCTTAGACTCTGGATGCAAGCACGGTATAATTTTAAAGAGTTTTGTAATCATGAGTTGGAATAAATTCATTCATAAAATTGTCTGTTTGTTATTTACACATTCCTTCCAAAGGCGAACGGCTTCCTGTAAAAAATAGATAGAACATGCTTGTGGTCTATGACATGTGTTAGAATTATGGGAGTAAGGGTTTTGGTTAAGGTTATGACCCGAACTTTTTCATTCATAAAATGGAAGAGCTCGGTTTGAAATGATTTTTACACAAGTTTTCCTTTATATCACACATTTATTCTATATAATTACAAATTTAAGCAATTTACGAAGTTTTTCTTCGTTGTGTGGTCTGGGAGGTTGCATCCATCGCCCTGGTTGCAGTGTAAATCGTGGAAAAATGCTGCCTTAGTCTGAAACACATAAAAACAAAACATTATAAGCACAGTGTTACGAAATTATAATTCAATGGGTAGGGGTGGTGATAATAATACTTACAGCTTGCTGCAGCTTCTCGAAAAGGTGGCACTCCGGCTTACACTTGATGCTCCACATTGAGTAGTGTCCCTCCTCGGGCCTCCTGCACCGGAGGAAATGGTTGACACCATCGCAGACTTGTTTATGGAAGATGTTGTCGTGGTAGCATAAGTCCCCAGCAATATTTTGAAGCGTGTTGCCGCAGGGTAGGATCGGTGACGAGTCAACATGTTCTTGGTTGTACCCATATATGTCGGTACATCGGATGGGAAACTCCACCTTCCTCACGTCGTGCCCATAGGAATTGTATATTGTCAGTTCTACTGACTCTGATGGCGGCTCTTCTACCGCAGGTTCCATGTCTAGGATATCTGCAAACGATGAGTCCGGGATCTCCTCCCACAGTTGACGTACTAGTTCTTGAGAAGACATACTGATGATGAGCTTCGCATGTATCATGCTTTATATATGATTTGAAGAGACCACACGCTTGGCTCGTGCCATATACACTTTCACATTGCATTGGTCCAGCTGTTACATATGCCTCCCACGTACACTATCACGTTGCATTGGTCCATCTGTTACACATCACCATGTCTATGTAGTCAATTCATACACTTCACACTGAGACAAATCCGAAAACGTAATAGTGGTAACCACGTGAATTCGGCTCCCTAGCATAGTACATTAATGAAAGTTTCTCCTCGTTAATCTGTTGAAGCTGATCTTCACTCAACTTCCCAAACCTTCGTGGTAGGAAAACGCTGCACCCAATCTTTAAATCTATGACGACTCTTCTCCCACGCCTTGTATGCACGGAACGAGCTTCCTTTATCGGATACACAAGTCCAATTTGCAGCTCGCTCAACGAATTGTTCCATCTCACTTCTGGGATGTATACAGTTCTATATCGCTTAAGAGTAGATAATATAGACGGCTCTGTTGGCTCGGGTGATGGCGACTCTTCTACCGCAGGTTCCATGTCTGGGATATCTGCAAACGATGAGTCAGGGATCTCCTCCCACAGTTGACGTACTAGTTCTTGAGAAGACATACTGTTGTTGAGCTTCGCATGTATCATGCCTTATATATGATTTGAAGAGACCACACGCGTGGCTCGTGCCACATACACTTTAACATTGCATTGGTCCAGCTGTTACACTATGATCCATATACCTCCCACGTACACTTGCACATTGCATTGGTCCATCTGTCACACATCACCATGTCTATGTAGTCAATTCACACAAATTTCACATTATGGTAATAGTAGCCGCCTGGGTTAATTTCTCTGCCGTAATATACGATAGAGAGGTGCACTTCGTTCAGCTGCTGTATTTGGTCTTCTGTAAGTTTACCAAATCTAGTTGGCAAGAATACTGAGCAGCCGTTAAGAAGGTACAAAACAACGCGGCGCCCGTACTTGGTATAGGTGGACCGTGCCTGCTTTATATGGTACGGTGTCCCGATTTCCAACTCTTGTAGCATTTTCGTGTCCGACATATTAATATCCATATTTGAATATCTCTCCAGCGTTGCTACTATTGGGATCTTGGTCTTATCCATCGGAGTTTGGTCTGTAGCCTGGTTAGGAGTTTGTCCTGCAGCCTGGTTCGGAGATTGACCCGCAGCCTGGTTCGGTATCTCGGTCACCTGCATGGAGTTTATCGCTCCTGTAGGGCAGCATCCAGTTCAACTGCTGGCTTTGGCGTCTGCTTACGTGGGCGCTTCGTAGTTGTTGACATCATCCTGGCTAGCTGTACACTGAGGACGAAACGTTCGTCTCGCAGCTATTAAAGCCCTCCGCTAACCAATCCCAGAAAGTCTTATTTCCACCAATCAAATTTCGTCTTATTTTAACCAATCACATGCGCAATAAACAGTAAATACTATTGCAATAAAAACAACGCCAAGTTTTTATTATTTCGCCTTTGTTCGCCGTGACCACACACGTCTTCAACGAGGTCACCATGACCGCACACGTCTTCACCAGTTCCGCATACATCCGATCCCTCGCCACCTTTATTTAAAAATGCACAATTGGGGGACCATCTTTTATGTTTATTTGCTGGAACGTCCGTTTTTTCCCATTTTCCTATTTGCGTATGACAGTATGCGCACTCTGCTATATCGCTGTAACCAGTGTAATAAAATCCGGTTTCAACCATTTTATGAACATCGATAAACGATAGTGGCCATCTTGCGAATGATTTTTTGCGATCGTCTTCTCGCAACATGTTATACATTCTATATGGCCTCTTCATAACGGACGATGACCTCTCCACCGACGTCGGCTAGCCTATGACGTAAAAAAGCGATAGCGTGGGTTTATATCGGTCTTGAACATGTGACGACTTGTCGGCGTGCGTGCAAGACCCCACGCGCGGTGAGCTGAGTTATTCTCGTACGCGCGGCTGCCAGACAACATCTGGAACCATGCTAAGACAGCGAGACACGCAAATATTACAAACTCACAAATAATTACCAATACTCCCAATATTACCAATAACGAGCCGAACACTTAGGCCGTTGTTCTACACAGGTTGCGCAAAGGGAGCTTGCACCCAGATGGACAAAAGAGCTATGATCAATAAGGGCGCAAGCCCACAAATAATTACCAATATCACAAATAATTACCAATATTACCAATAACGAGTTAAACACTTAGGCCGTTGTTCTACACAGGTAGCGCAAAGGTCGCTTGCACCCAGATGGACAAAAGAGCTATGATCATTAAGGATGCAAGCACCCAGGTGGCCAAAGGGCAGCGGTCAGTGGTCAGTAGTCAGTGGTCAGTGGTCAGTGGTCATCGGTCAGTGGTCA
Organism: Ectobius pallidus; assembly: GCA_964059195.1. Classification (NCBI taxonomy): domain Eukaryota; kingdom Metazoa; phylum Arthropoda; class Insecta; order Blattodea; family Ectobiidae; genus Ectobius; species Ectobius pallidus. The sequence goes on from CAXKWD010000008.1 coordinate 45,362,287, forward strand.
GTGGTCAGCTGGTCCTCCGCTCCTCCGAGTGGACAGTGGTCAGTGGTAGTGGACAGTGGTCAGTTAACCCACCAGTAACCCACCAGTGACGTCATGAACAAAACCATACTACTAACGTCTAATTTCTACAGGCAAAGAAAGGGAATTTTTTCTGTTCCTGGATCTACTAATGGTTTCGTCGCCACCACCGTAACTACTCTGCTCTGACATATTTTCCTCATTCTCTTTCTCTGGTTAAACCAGAGTAACCTTGCATTTTTACATTAACAAGAATTTTGACAATTAAAGGCCTTCATTACGTGGCCTGAGGCCGGGGTAAAGAGAAAGAAATTTACAACTTTTTGGAAACAGATAAATAAAATATGTACTTACGGGAAATCAGATTCTCAATAGAGATTTATGTGAATATAATCAATTTAGGTAAATATTTTTTATTTCTGTATTCCTATATTGAAATTCTGTGTGCTGTTTATTTAAAATATCAAAGTAACAGCAGAATGTATCCATAACAACTCAAAAGAAGAAAAAAGGGGGAAAATGCTAAAGTAAGCAAAGGGCTTCTATAGGATATTTTCCCGGGCTACTAACCAGGTAGCGAATTGGATTAATTCCGACGTTTCAAAGCTGATCTGAGGCTCCATTGTCAAGGAGAATGAAAATTGAGAAAATGGGGTTTATTTATATAAGGCTGCTGTAACTGGGGACATCCAGATTGGAGAAAAGATTTATTGGGGACAAACCAATCAGGAAACAGATGGGAGCAGGGAGAACAGGAGTTAAAATGAGAAGTAGAAATGGTACAAATTAGGGCCAACGGTTATTAGGTAGTGACTATAAATTATTATTATATAGGTGGTGGTTGGAAAATGAGAAAAATTGGAAATAATTGGAAAAATGGGAAAACGGTCCAAATTTATTTATTTATTTCTTATTTTATTTAATAATGCAATTACAGCTGAGTAAAATGATTAATATGTATGTCTGTTCTGCTTATCATAGCATCGACAATTACCCTTGGAAAATATTAAAAAATTAGCTCTATTAAAAGAGTAATACACGAGAATCTAAAAATAGAATACTATGCACCTACTAGTAAGCTCACGTTCAACCACACGAAAAAACTAGAAAATGTTAATAAGAGAAGGCCATAATATAAAGAGATCGGCCAATAACAAATTATAAGAAAAAATTAACTATCTGCAAGAATTTCTAGACAGTCTGACATCACCATTTTAGCATGTTCGTCTACAACTTACAAGACAAGCACTCATGTGTACATTTTCATCGATTATAACAAAGCAATAGATAACTCATTAAAACCCCTCTGTCTGATGGATACAAGGGTACATTACCTAATATAATTCTTCAAATAAGACTCACATAATAATCACACACCACCCGCAATTTGACGAGAAGTTTCCCAGGCCAACCTCAGCACTTGACTTCCACACAGTCACTCACAGCCCACAGGAGACCGGCCAAGGCAAGCAACATGCGAACAGCCCTGTATGCAGACACGAGGAAATTTCTAGAGTTGGATTAAAAGACAAATGAAATCGTAAGATGGGAAATTGTGAAGTCTGATGTCACAACATCTTTTCCTAGAACTGCTGCTTACACTATTTTACCCACTTCCCTTAGATATGTCAATTGGCCTAATCCTTCTGATGGCACTTTGGCCCTGGGGTCGACTCAACCTGTAACAGAAATGAGTACCAGGAGCATTCATTGGGGTAAAGGCGGCTGGTGCATATAGTCCATGTGCCAGACCCATCAGCCGTTATAATTTGGGGGGGGACTGAATGAAATTTATACCACACGTTCCTGGGGTCATGTGGAGCAAAAAAATCTGGGAGCGCATCATGAGGAGGTAGCTTTCAAAATGGCAGACGACTGTGAATCTTTAAATTCAAATATCTCGGGACTTGGTTCATCAATCTTGAATTTTGTTTTTTCAAAATGTAGGTTATTCTTCTGGCTACATTTTTGTTTTTACATGTTTATGGCCAGAAAACGAGTTTTTATTGGTCAAAACTCTAGAAATAAAAAAATAGGTTTTTTGACATTTACCGTTTGGTATATCAAAAAAGTGTTTGAAATAAAAGTTCTAAAGACACTTCTCACCTTTAAAACGTAAAAATAAAATCGAAGATCAGATCAATAGAATCCGAGATATCCAGATTCAAAGCAGGCAGAGTGTGGTTGAGCATGTTGACTGAGCACTCGTGCAGCCTAGCGAGAGGCGAGACTTGGTGCAAAATCATGCACTTTTTTTATTTTCAGCCTCAGTAATTGATTTATTACTAGATAAATTTACAGTACCTACTAATGTGCATTATTTTAATATTAAACACTTACTCATAAATACAGTTAACAATTATATCATTTATCTGGGAAATGGACATCAATAATTACCAACTCATATAATATACTGTGACGGCTTTTATCTTCGGTTTTTAAGATGAAATCGTTAAAGGAACTTAAAATAGGAGAAATATTTAAAAAATGAAATAAGTAATACAATTTAGGTATGTATCAGAGACCTTTAACAATACTTTCAGAAATGAAATAAGCAACTAAGAAATAAAAATGCATTATACAATATTATTAACAATGATGAATTAAGTCTTGTTCACTAGAATCACAGAAATCAGTTATTATAATTATTGCTCTCGTCCTCAACTTCCGTTGCTTCGGTAAACCCCTTGCACCCACAGCTCTCTATGATTCAGGTTTGAGTTGCTAAGAACGAGTAACTTTCTGGTGCACAGTTGCTCTTGCAGTGGCACCGGAAAAAGGAAAGTATGCATGCCGCTAGTGGCAGACCTTCTATCCACTTGACTGATAAGTTACCTGATGTGTCCTTTTCTTACCAATGAGCAAAAGGATCCAGAATTAGTGGCTTGGTTTCCAGGCTTCTGATCAAAATTCCAGCCTGGCACGATTATTGTGTTGTCTCAAGGTGTCTTTACAAAGAGAAATTTGGAAGCTCTCAATCTGGCCCTCTGAACATCTGGTAGCACAGCTCATAAACAGATTTCACCTTGTAATTGGGGGCATATGACTGAAGACGAATTCTTCTTTGGTGTCATCAACATCATTATACATCAAACATTCTCTGCCTAACTTGCTGAACGCTTCAATAAATCTTTGTTCCTTTTTGCACAAAACCTTAAATCCTTTAACTATTCCCTGGTCAGCTAAAGCACTGATTGTGTCGCAGCCAGACCTGAATTAATACCCAATAAGAGCTGTAAAAAGCTGTTTGCCTAAGGCAGATACTATCTGGGAAACTTGCATATCACTGAATAACAGTGCCCAATGCATAAACCTTCACTTTGACCATTGAAATAAGTCGTGGCTATGATTAACCGAAATACGTACCTGATAACATGTGTCCAGGCTGGTGATAACTTGTACACGTCTACAATTGAGTATAAAATGGCATTCAAGTACCACACAGAAACAGACAATTAAACAAATTCATAACCTACAGTTAACAAAATCAAAGTAGAATAATACAATAACAGCAAAAGAAAGTGTGAAAGAATGAATATCAAACAGAATTGTGAGCATAACGCTTGGATACGTACGTCATCTTCTTCCTCTCATTTTGAGATGGAGATTGAGGGGTGAACAATTTCAACAGTGGCATTCCTGGTGCTTCAAAAATAATTGCTCCATCCTCAGCAGAAGTTGTTCTGACCAAAAGGAGAGACGGATATTTTCGACAAGTTGTGAAAGTGCTGCTGGCTCCATCATATATTAAAAAAAATCTGCAATAAAGTACAGCATTTAGTTTCGGTACAAACATTCTTTCAAATATGAAACTTTGGATATCTTACATCACACAATGCATTTTACTCATTCTTTCTACACAATGCAGATTGCCTTGGAGAATACATGAGCAGTATACAATTATAGAAAAATTACATGAACACAGTTATTCATTAAAGTTTTCTAACCAATTAATAATAACAAGAAAGTTAAAACAATCGAGTAAAACATTCAAATTTAAGAGAGGAAACCTTTCCAGCCTAAGTTGTGTCATTGCGTAGGTGGTTTCTCAATATTTGGATGGATCCCCTAAGTTATAATAACGCCACTTCAATATAAAGATCTTTTGTCAATGACCATTAAACCCATGACTTCAACATTTTTCAAACATTATTTGTTCTTGAAATTCTCAATAGTTGATTCATATATCTTTCTTTCCTCATTATCAACTGCTGCAGATTGATCTTCTTCAGTCTCAAAGCGGACTGTAGGGTCTATTATAAAACCAGATAATCAGTTTTTGTCTACTGCAATAATGTCTACTCTTTGTGTTCCTCCATCCATGGCAATACATTCAACCTCCTTGTAAATGTCATAATTCTACAGCTTCAAGGCAGCTGCTATCTTGCTCCTTATTTTGTGATGGCTAGTGTTTATAGAAGCTCTCCATGTTCACAAAAGCCTAGAACATGTGCCAACGTTTCGATCTCACTGCAGTGCCTGGAGTGGTTGAGCAACATTTGCTGGCAGCTTAATAGTATATCACCACTCGCAACTAATTAGCCCGTTTTGACTTTCTAACCATTTGTTGGCTGCAAGGTAGTCTTCCTATTAAAATCACTCCTTTGCCATGTGTATGAAATAAGAACCATTTTTAAATTCTTAAAAATCCTTCTTAGATCAGCAGCTTTTTTGTAGTTAAGGCTTCCAATTCTGGTGTACTCCAAGTTGATTGATTCACTGTATCAGTTCGGCCTTTAGGTCTTTAGTTATGTTAATATATTCATTCTTGGATTTCTCTATAATTTAACAACAGCTGAACTGTTGTATAATTTTTTCCCATTCAGTTTTGAAAACACCCAAACCTTTAACTCTTCGGATCTTGTGTATGAAATGGTAGTTGCAAAATCTCCTTAACTGTACTCTTAAGAATTTTTTCTGGAGTTTTGACAATTTTTTGTGGAGTTTCAATTTATTCATATTCTGGAATCAATACACTAGAGTTGGTAAGTTAAACTGATTAATAACAGAAGAGGAATTCCTGAGAGTAGTAGTTCTATTCCTAATTGGTGAGGTAATTGGTGAGGTAAATGGACCAATGTCTTTTGAATATTGTCAAACGCTTTGCAGATGTCCAAGAATATTCCAGACTTACTTACTCTTAACTGTACAGAGAATATTATAGTTTTCTTTTAGTTCATGAGTTAAATCTGTCAGAAAATGTGATGCCCAGGTATTGAATGCTCACTGTTTTATCTATGGATTGTGTTTGTTGAAACATAAACCCATAGCAAGAATAGGTTAAGGCAAACATTTCCTGCTAGGTATAGCTTACATGTGTCTCCTAATTGTGTAACTGTTTGTCACTAATAAACGTTCATGTAATTTTGTTTGCCTTAGTGAATATATAAGGAATTCTTTTGTGCATGCTGCTAAGAGCGTTGCCATGTTTGTTTTCCACCATCATTCGTCAAATTCTCACCAGGAGGCGCTGTTATCCATTCAAATTGTGTTATCAAATTGCTACAAATTACACTGAAACCAGCTCAGGATGTAAACATCTAATGAATTACAAATTTCACTACTTCATGCACTTTCTATAATAAATTTCTATACGAATTTCTAAAGTAGAGGGTAAAATATCGTTCAGAAAACGTTAGTTTACGAGTTTTCCGTAATGACGTCTTAACGTAAGGCATGTTAAACATTCGTGGATATCACTATAACTGCTGATAGAAAATCAGCGACAAATATGTTACAATGATACATACACTTAACCCCAATCATTCATATACCATTGCAATACATCGACTATTTGACCAGACAATTAAGGGAAATCCCTTTGTTCTTAGTTAGTAACTTTAATTAATTAATTTCATGGTAAACCTACCATGACGTAATGAATTAATCTCATTGGCCCAACATAAGTTCAGGCGGAAAATCTTATCGAATCAGAATTAAGATGACATGATTTGTTTATGTTATATCAATTTATAAATCAACGCGTATAAAAATTACCGGGGGCAATTCGCGGCTGACAGTCGTCAGTAATTCATCTCAAGAACTGCACGCAAGTTTGTCGCTGATTTTCGGCCAAACAAAGAAATCTTGTGTGTCAGTTAGTTTCTAGCATTCATAGTGGGTGCAACAACAACAGTCGCCATGAACCGTCAATAGCCCCACGTGGGCTGTGTCGCCACTCACGACGTCGAACGTGATGTCATGGACCTTCTATTTAGTTTCTGATAATACAGCCCATACACTACGCCTCGCTTACATATATTACTGCTACAATGTAGTGCATTATACTACGCCTAGCCTACATAGAATTTGTCATTACGTAGTGCATCACTCATAACCTCTACAACGCAGCTAAGTGCTTCACAACACAACACTGTACAACATGTAACAAATTCATCATTCTGCTTGGCAAGGTTGTGTACAGCACTGTAATTTTATTTCACCAAACACGGTGTTGGGAATCATTGTTCACTGCACATGCCGACGCTATTAACATCAAGATTTTGTCACAGTGATTCACGCCATCACATCAAACTCAAGAGAACAACGTCTCCAGAAGTTTTATAATATTTATCACTCGATCAACCCAAGACTGTGGTTCAAAGCGGTGTTAACAAATTTCTTTAATTTTATTTTTATTTTTTGTATGTGTGATCAGTAAATTCCTACATCTTTTATCAGTGATCAGTGTTTTCGCGCTCATTTCATTAAAAAGTAGCAACCTCCAGCATTTAATCAATAAATTACTAACCCCAAGATTGTGAACATTTTTTTTACTGTTTACGATGTAGGTTCCAAATTCATTTTTTTATTATTTTCCCCTTTCCTTTGCATACAGTCCGTTATCCAGAGGCCTAACCCCTACATTGTTTGGTTCCTCCGAGCCTTGGATTCTTCTAGTGCATTGTTTGGTCCTCCAGCTGCAAGTGTTCTCAGTGCAGTACTTAATTAAGCATGGAGTTTGCTAGTTTGTTAAGTTCATCTGTATCCATTCTAAATAAGTGCAGTGCAGTGTATAATTTTATAACTTGCACTTTTTAAAGTATCTAATTCTATTTTACTCCTAGTATATTGCTTATCCAGTTTGAGTTAAGGTAAGCAGTGATTTCCTTGCATGCGCATGCCCAGTGACTTGCATGCAAAGTGTTAGTTTTTAAGGTTAGGTTGTGCGTTAACACCTAATACAATACTCAACAAAAGTTACACTGACACTTGCAACATTAAGCTCAAGTAATTTTCTAGCCTTCAATACATTATCATTACTCATTCCTTCATAGCTACAAAGTGCTAGGCAACAATCATTTTCACATCACCCAGTGAAATCATTTGCCAGGCGCCAGTAATAAGGGATGCAGGCGAGCAGGATTTTTAAGTTATATTGGCTCATATTGTGTGTTCATTTCAAAATGGCGACTGTAGAGTCAAACAGCAATACTTTGAAGTGGAAGCGTGCTCCACTAAAAGCGCAAATTACTCGCCAAGTGAATCACATCTCAGGCTATGTGATCACTAACGAAGCACCTTTTCAAGAGCTTCTCTCTCGAAAGGAAAAACTACAAGAAACACACAAGAGGTTTGAGGAAATCCAAACTAAAATAACTCAATTAGATTTCTCAGATGCCGAACTGGAATAAGCAGATCCGGTAGAAGATGCGGTTCTTTAAGCTGTCTAATATGCCGAGGGTCTAATTAAGGCTCATGAAGACAGTTTACCCCAAGCTGTAGCCCATGAGGAAGCGCAAATTAATCTTGCCAAACTTAACCGTGTCAAATCTCAATTGGACGAGTACATTCAAACCATATATGAATTTGTCATCCAAGATTAGCTTTCCTATCAAGAATGTTTCAAAATATATTTGAGGAATACAAGATTCTGCGATACCAATTTTAAGAGATTGAAGGGTATCAGGATGTTGAACTAAATAGTCGTAAAACTGTGGCCTATCTGAATTCTCTAATTACTAAACACAAAGAGATCTATCAACCCGAGCAATCCTCTAGTATTAAACGTTGGTCATTAGATTCTCCACCATCAACGTTACCAAAACTGCAGGAGATCGGACTCCCACGATCTTCAGACGATCGAATTTCGTGACACTTTTACCTCTCTAATTCTTAATAATCAGCACATTTCCGAAGTTTCATGGATAAGTTTCAGTATCTGAAATCTTGTTTAACGCCGGAGGTTATGTCAGTCATAAGAAACATCCCAGTATCATCAGCTACTTTTTGACATAGCATGGCGTGCGTTGTTTGAAAGGTTCGACAATGATCGTCTTATCGCGAACACACATCTGGAACATTTGTTCGCGCCTCCACATCTTGAAAGGAATACTGCAGAGTCTCTGCAGCGATATCTATACCACTTCCTTAGTACTGTGCATGTGTTGCAGTCACTCAACACGGATGTTAGCTTGACAGTCTTAGTTATCTCTAAAATTATTCTTGATAAGCTTCAACCTAACATCATTAAATTTTGGGAATCTCCTGTCAAACAGGACAGATTACCCTCTCTAAAGGACCTTTCCAATGTAGCCACCTTTCCGAATGAATCATTCTGCATATACAACATTTCGTAGAAACCACTACACGGGATTGTGACGGTAGATACATCGTCAAACTGCCGTTCATTACTGAACCAGAAACTCTTGGTAGCACTAAATTACAAGTTCATAAGAGACTTAGAAAGGCGTATAGCTGGCAATCAATCTCTCTCTACAGAATATGTCAATTTCATGGTGGAGTAAGAACGCCTAGACCACATGGAGCCAGCGGACCCTAACATTTACTCTTCTTCCGACTACTTTACTCCACATCATCCTGTCTTGAAACCCTCAAGCACTACCACGAAACTTCGCTTGGTGTTTGACGCTTCAGCCAAGTCATCAAACGGCAAATCTCTTAATGACATGCTTGCCGTAAGTCCTACGGTTCATCCCGACTTGTTCTCTATCTTGTTACGTTTCCGCCTTAACCCCATTGCATTTACAGCGGACATCGCTAATATGTATCGTCAGGTTATGATACATTCTGAGCATCAGCAATTCCAGCAAATCTTGTGGAGAAGCTCGCCTACTGACCCAATCAAAATTTTTAACCTAAAAACTATCACGTACTGTACTGCTTCTGCTTCTTTCTTAGCCACAAGAGCTCTAAAGCAACTCACCATTCATGAGGGAACGCATTTTCCATTAGCTTCCTTTCTTATCAACAATGCGACCTATGTTGACGACATAGTAGCTTCAGCCCCTACTGTGTCTCATTCATGGGCGGTGATATCACAACTAAATACTTTGCTCCCACTAGGTGGCTTTGAACCTAGAAAATGGAATTCCAACATTCCAGAACTTCTGGAAGACATTCCCCTTGAATTGCAAGAAGCTCAAGACTTTTGTACATTTGGTGATTTTGATGCCACTTCTATTAAGGCGTTAGGTCTCATTTGGTAGCCTTCTAGTGACTTACTTAGAATCGAAACTTCCATTAACACTTCTAAACCATTCGTCACTTGCTATAGAAGAACATTATTGTCTTGTATTGCTTTCATTTTTGACCATCTGGGTTTAATTTCTCCAATTGTTGCTTGTTGTAAGATCATTTTCCAGTCCTTATGGAAAGAAATATCATGTTATGAACCAATTCCTGAACCAGTAGCCAAGAAATGGCTGAAGATTCATGGACAACTCAGTTTAATTACTCAAATTACCATTCCGCGACTAGCATTGTCACAAAACTCCGATTCCATTCAACTGCATGGGTTTTGCGACTCGAGCGAGGTAGCTTATGGAGGCTGTCTTTACTTACGCTTCATTGACCAACACGGCTTTGTAAAAATCTCACTACTTTGTGCCAAATCAAGAATAGCGCCCATTAAAGCCATTAACATACCGAGGTTAGAACTCTTAGCGGCACATCTGCTAGCTAACCTAATACACATAGTCCGTCCCACTCTACAATTGCATATTACATATGTGTAATTAAGGAGCGATTCTAATGAAGTATTGGGATGGTTACTTCGCTCAGCCATCACAATCAAAACCTTCGTAACCAACAGAGTTTCAGATATTCAAGAATACATTGAAAATCACACTTGGCGTCATGTCGCATCCAGAGATAACGCTGCAGATCTGGTTTCTCGAGGTGCTATTCCTCAGGATCTAGTACAGAACCAACAATGGTGGTCAGGTCCCCCTTGGCTATCGCAAGAAATTTCTCAATGGCCAGGTAACACTCCACTGATCGTGCCCGATTCTTTACCTGAAACCAAGGTTGTAGCTCACATTCAATCCAAGACTTACATTCTATGAATCGCTATCCAAGTTCTCATATCTAATGACTCTTCGCATCATGGCCTATGTTCTCAGATTTCTAAATAATTGTAGGAAGCCTCAAAATAAGTTGAAGGGTCCCTTAACAGCTGATGAAATCTCACTCTCCCTCCAGTATTGTGTTAAGGGTGTACAACAACAAGCATTTTCAGAGGTTCAAATACTCACCTCTGAAAATGATATTTGAAAATCTAGTAAATTTCAGTCTCTCCATTCCTAGATCAATATGGCATCCTGCGTGTTGGCAGAAGTCTTGAAAACGGTCTGAATTGCCATTATTGCTAAACGTTAAATCATACTACCCTGCAATCATTCCTTTACCAAACATCATATTCGTCACACCCATTTTCAAATGTGTAATGCCGGCCGTCAGCTGATTATTGCCCACTTAAGAGAGAGATTCTGGGTGCCTTCCTTCAGAAAAGTAATACGCTCTTTATTGAGGCAGTGCAATACTTGCTTTCGTTTCAAGCCTTAACCCTTCTAACAGAAAATGGCCATCTTCCTTCAGCGAGAGTCACACCCCGTTCACAAATGTTAGTATTGATTATGCAGGTCCATACTCAATTAAGTATGGCGGTCCCCGTTCTAAGATTACCATTAAATCATATATTGCTATCTTTGTCTGTATGTCAACTAAAGCAGTACATTTAGAACTAGTAACTACTCTTACATCTCGTGCTTTCTTAGCCGCATTGTTTCGTTTGAAAGGTCGTCGAGGCGTTCCAAGTTCTATCACGTCGGACAATGGTACTAACTTTATGGGCGCCCAAGGTGACTTACAACAACTGACCGAACTGCTTTCCTCCCATGAACACCAAACTTCGGTTCAAGATGCCACTGTTCACTTGAACATCACTTGGCACTTGATCCCAACCAACGCTCCTCATATGGGCGGTCTTCAGGAAGCTGCTGTTCGATATACTAAGTACCATTTGAAAAGAATGTCCACTACCTTCACCTTTACCTATGAAGAAATTTCCACATTGCTAATTCAGATAGAAGCCATTCTGTATTCTTGTCCACTCATTTCACATCACGAAGACATTGAGGACTTTCACTACCTTTCTCCAGGGCATTTTCTCATCGGTAAACCCCATGTCTCACTGCCTACGCTTGATTTAACCGGCGGTTACTCTCTACGTTCTCGCTGGGACACACTTCACCAGTTTGTAGTTAATCTTTGGAAAAGTTGGTCAACTGATTATCTTTGTACCTTGCAGAAACGTTCGAAATGGACGAAAGCTTTACCAAACGTCAAAATTGGATACCCAGTTTTGTTGATTGAAGATAACATTCCTCAATTGGGGATTTTGGGCATTATTGATCAGATTCACCCAGGCCTAGATGGTTTGGTGCGAGTCATAACAGTTCGGACTCCCACTGGTCTGTACAAACGCCCCATTGTCAAACTAGCCCATTGAAGAAGAATAAACTGATTCAAGTTACAGTTACCTAGTCACTAACTTACAATTAATTCATACATTCAACAGTTTCTATACAATGCTTCATTCCCCCACATTATGGGTGATTCCGGAGCCCAAGGGATATGAGTCCCTCGGTGGTTGTTGTGACCTTTCGCTCTTGATTGACAAGATTTTTTGAAGACCATTCAGAGGAGCGTCCAAATTTGATCTAAATCCGTTTTCGGCCAAACCTTTGTGAAACTTCATCACCCCTTTCTTTATAATCAACTGAACTTGGCAGGCAATCCCTCAGATTTCCCTAACCTTATCACGACGCCACGAGCGTAATTGAACGTGTCCCCCAGGGCAGTAAACCTGTTGGTGTCTTTGGTTTAGTCACTCGTGCATACATTGGTATGTTCACCAGTGTCTATTTTCTACTACTATCTTCCATTTTCTTTATTTCTCATGTTTCCACGTGATGTTAAATGAATTGAACGCACAGGCGTTTCAATTCAGCAGGAGAGTATGTTGAAACATGAGCCCATAGCAAGATTAGGCTAAGGCAAACATTTCCTGCAAGGTATAACATACATGTGTCTCCTATTTGTGTAACTGTTTATCACTAATAAATGTTCATGCAATTTTGTTTGCCTTAGAGAGTATATGAGGAATTATTTCGTGCATGCTGCTAAGAGCACTGCCATGTTTATTTACCACCATCATTCGTCAAATTATCACCAGATCGCGCTGTAATCCATTTAGTGTTAGAAATTGCTACAAATTACACTGTAACCAGCTCAGCACGTAAACGTTTGATGAATTAAAAAATTTCACTATTTCGTGCACTTTCTATTCTAAATTTCTCTACGAATTTATAAAGTAGACGGTAAAATATCGTTCACCAAATGAATGCAAAACTTTTCATACGTTAGTTTGAAACAGAATTTTGTTGTATTTGCTCTGAATAGCACTTGCAATAGCATGGATTGCTTTAGTTAATTCTATAATAATGAATATAATTATTTCAATATAGACAATGACTTGAATCTGTAAGTTCAACTTATACTTGAAATACTTGAATCTAGGTGAAACTTGAAAAACTAGTTCTACAACTTGAAATAGCAATGAGTGACAATCAATATTAATAACTGTGAGACAATTCATTATTAATTTACGTATATAGAGGGCGTTGTAGATCTCTTTTGTACTCTCCCTTGCTTTGTTCATCTGCGCATGCTCGGTGCGTCTTGCTTGGTCTTGTGCTTGGTAGCCGGCAGGTCGCCTGTCAGAACCCGTGTCGTGTTGGTCTGTGCTGGTAGTGTGGAGTGCTGCATTCCTTGCTCCCCGGATCTTCTCTGAGGTATGTGCTTCGAGAATGTGAGTGTAATTATATGGAAATGTACCTTCACTACTTATTCATGTATTCGGAATCTCTATTGTTCTAGAGAGTTGTCATTTTTCATTATGTCATGCGTACATGTAGCAATGAGAGTCACAAACCAAGTAGGCCAAACAACAGGAAAAAATTCAAAACATGTTTAAGGCCTATTCACTGTTAAGATTCCTTTTGGGAAAATTAAGGGACACCTGTAAAGGTATTTGTGGATGCAAATTCGTACACTCAACTAACATTGTAGGAATTCGAGCCGGCCATCTTGTTTATAGGTCGACTCAAGGTTAGGAAGCTGATAATGATTAATTGTGTAGGGAAAATATTTCCCCCCTTATGGCCGTAACCACAAGTATTCTTAGGCATTCACTCATTTCTATGATAAAGATTTTGCTAGTAATGATGTATTTTGGTAAGCCAAATTAAAAGAAGAATTAATATTGCAGCCATTTGGGTTCGAGAGTTGCGTTATTTCTTGAACCTGTGACGTAGTCTTACTTGGATTCTACTAATTTCCTTAATATAAAATTCTTTGTTGGCCATCACAAGGTTATTTGCATTTTGAGAGTTAAATTTTAATGCTAGCCAAGTGTAAAGGTCATTCGTATGGCTGCAGTTGAGTTTGCTCCTATAAGGAAAGTAAGATTTATTCTGAAATTAAGCAGGCTTCTTATTGTATCTGTACAAAGATATTTGCATTTTGGAAGTTATATTTGGCCTATTCAGTGCAAGGTTCACTTATATAGTTTTCGTACACCAATGTTTTCTAATGCTGTATAGAATTATTGCCATCCCTTTATGAAGTAAAGTTTCAGTTATACTAAATTGTCTTAGTTATAGTTCTGAATAGAACGCTGTTGAGTAACATAACCTTTTACAAATTAATGTAAAATTCTTTGTTGGCCATAAACTTGCTAATGCAGTATAGAATTATTGCCATCCCTTTATGAAGTAAAGTTTCAGTTATACTGAATTTTCTTAATTTTAGTTCTGAATAGAACGCTGTTGAGTAACATAACCTTTTACAAATTAATGTAAAATTCTTGGTTGGCTATGAAGCTTACTAATGTTGTACAGAATTGTTGCCATCCCTTTATGAAGTAAAGTTTCAGTTATACTGAATTTTCTTAATTATAGTTCTGAATAGAACGCTGTTGAGTAACATAACCTTTTACAAATGAACGTAAAATTCTTGGTTGGCTATGAAGCTTGCTAATGTTTTACAGAATTATTGCCATCCCTTTATGAAGTAAAGTTTCAGTTATACTGAATTTTCTTAATTATAGTTCTGAATAGAACGCTGTTGAGTAACATAACCTTTTACAAATTAATGTAAAATTCTTTGTTGGCCATAAACCTTGCTAATGCAGTATAGAATTATTGCCATTCCTTTATGAAGTAAAGTTTCAGTTATACTGAATTTTCTTAATTATAGTTCTGAATAGAACGCTGTTGAGTAACATAACCTTTTACAAATTAAAGTAAAATTCTTTGTGGCCATAACCTTGCTAATGCAGTATAGAATTATTGCCATCCCTTTATGAAGTAAAGTTTCAGTTATACTGAATTTTCTTAATTATAGTTCTGAATAGAACGCTGTTGAGTAACATAACCTTTTACAAATTAATGTAAAATTCCTTGTTGGCCATAAATCTTCCTAATGCAGTATAGAATTATTGTCATCCCTTTATGAAGTAAAGTTTCAGTTATACTGAATTTTCTTAATTATAGTTCTGAATAGAACGCTGTTGAGTAACATAACCTTTTACAAATCAATGTAAAATTCTTGGTTGGCTATGAAGCTTGCTAATGTTGTACAGAATTATTGCCATCCCTTTATGAAGTAAAGTTTCAGTTATACTGAATTTTCTTAATTATAGTTCTGAATAGAACGCTGTTGAGTAACATAACCTTAACAAATTAACGTAACAAATAACAAATTAACGTAAAATTCTTGGTTGCTATGAAGCTTGCTAATGTTGTACAGAATTATTGCCATCCCTTTATGAAGTAAAGTTTCAGTTATACTGAATTTTCTTAATTATAGTTCTGAATAGAACGCTGTAGAGTAACATAACCTTTTACCAATTAATGTAAAATTCTTTGTTGGCCATAAACCTTGCTAATGCAGTATAGAATTATTGCCATCCCTTTATGAAGTAAAGTTTCAGTTATACTGAATTTTCTTAATTATAGTTCTGAATAGAACGCTGTTGAGTAACATAACCTTTTACAAATTAATGTAAAATTCTTGGTTGACTATGAAGCTAACTAATGTTGTACAGAATTATTGCCATCCCTTTATGAAGTAAAGTTTCAGTTATACTGAATTTTCTTAATTATAGTTCTGAATAGAACGCTGTTGAGTAACATAACCTTTTACAAATTAGTGTAAAATTCTTTGTTGGCCATAAACCTTGCTAATGCAGTCTAGAATTATTGCCATCCCTTTATGAAGTAAAGTTTCAGTTATACTGAATTTTCTTAATTATAGTTCTGAATAGAACGCTGTTGAGTAACATAACCTTTTACAAATTAATGTAAAATTCTTTGTTGGCCATAAACCTTGCTAATGCAGTATAGAATTATTGCCATTCCTTTATGAAGTAAAGTTTCAGTTATACTGAATTTTCTTAATTATAGTTCTGAATAGAACGCTGTTGAGTAACATAACCTTTTACAAATTAATGTAAAATTCTTTGTTGGCCATAAATCTTCCTAATGCAGTATAGAATTATTGTCATCCCTTTATGAAGTAAAGTTTCAGTTATACTGAATTTTCTTAATTATAGTTCTGAATAGAACGCTGTTGAGTAACATAACCTTTTACAAATTAATGTAAAATTCTTTGTTGGCCATAACCTTGCTAATGCAGTATAGAATTATTGCCATCCCTTTATGAAGTAAAGTTTCAGTTATACTGAATTTTCTTAATTATAGTTCTGAATAGAACGCTGTTGAGTAACATAACCTTTTACAAATTAATGTAAAATTCTTTGTTGGCCATAAATCTTCCTAATGCAGTATAGAATTATTGTCATCCCTTTATGAAGTAAAGTTTAAGTTATACTGAATTTTCTTAATTATAGTTCTGAATAGAACGCTGTTGAGTAACATAACCTTAACAAATTAACGTAACAAATAACAAATTAACGTAAAATTCTTGGTTGCTATGAAGCTTGCTAATGTTGTACAGAATTATTGCCATCCCTTTATGAAGTAAAGTTTCAGTTATACTGAATTTTCTTAATTATAGTTCTGAATAGAATGCTGTTGAGTAACATAACCTTTTACTAATTAATGTAAAATTCTTTGTTGGCCATAAACCTTGCTAATGCAGTATAGGATTATTGCCATCCCTTTATGAAGTAAAGTTTCAGTTATACTGAATTTTCTTAATTTAATTCTGAATAGAACGCTGTTGAGTAACATAACCTTTTACAAATTAATGTAAAATTCTTGGTTGGCTATGAAGCTTGCTAATGTTGTACAGAATTATTGCTATCCCTTTATGAAGTAAAGTTTCAGTTATACTGAATTTTCTTAATTATAGTTCTGAATAGAACGCTGTTGAGTAACATAACCTTTTACAAATTAATGTAAAATTCTTTGTTGGCCATAAATCATCCTAATGCAGTATAGAATTATTGTCATCCCTTTATGAAGTAAAGTTTCAGTTATACTGAATTTTCTTAATTATAGTTCTGAATAGAACGCTGTTGAGTAACATAACCTTTTACAAATTAATGTAAAATTCTTTGTTGGCCATAACCTTGCTAATGCAGTAGGGCCTATAGAATTATTGCCATCCCTTTATGAAGTAAAGTTTCAGTTATACTGAATTTTCTTAATTATAGTTCTGAATAGAACGCTGTTGAGTAACATAACCTTTTACAAATTAATGTAAAATTCTTTGTTGGCCATAAATCTTCCTAATGCAGTATAGAATTATTGTCATCCCTTTATGAAGTAAAGTTTCAGTTATACTGAATTTTCTTAATTATAGTTCTGAATAGAACGCTGTTGAGTAACATAACCTTAACAAATTAACGTAACAAATAACAAATTAACGTAAAATTCTTGGTTGCTATGAAGCTTGCTAATGTTGTACAGAATTATTGCCATCCCTTTATGAAGTAAAGTTTCAGTTATACTGAATTTTCTTAATTATAGTTCTGAATAGAATGCTGTTGAGTAACATAACCTTTTACTAATTAATGTAAAATTCTTTGTTGGCCATAAACCTTGCTAATGCAGTATAGGATTATTGCCATCCCTTTATGAAGTAAAGTTTCAGTTATACTGAATTTTCTTAATTTAATTCTGAATAGAACGCTGTTGAGTAACATAACCTTTTACAAAATAATGTAAAATTCTTGGTTGGCTATGAAGCTTGCTAATGTTGTACAGAATTATTGCTATCCCTTTATGAAGTAAAGTTTCAGTTATACTGAATTTTCTTAATTATAGTTCTGAATAGAACGCTGTTGAGTAACATAACCTTTTACAAATCAATGTAAAATTCTTGGTTGGCTATGAAGCTTGCTAATGTTGTACAGAATTATTGTCATCCCGTTATGGAGTAAAGTTTCAGTTATACTGAATTTTCTTAATTATAATTCTGAATAGAATGCTGTTGAGTAACATAACCTTTTACAAATTAATGTAAAATTCTTTGTTGGCCATAAACCTTGCTAATGCAGTGTAGAATTATTGCCATCCCTTTATGAAGTAAAATTCTAATTATACTGAATTTTTTTAATTATAGTTCTGAATGGAGCACTTTTGAGTAGCATAACCTCTTACAAATTAATGTAAAATTCTTGTTCGGCATAAAGCTTGCTACCGTGCTGTAAATTACTGATTTCCCTTTTTCGAAATTGTTTTCTAGTGAGGTAAAGTTTTGAATTACATTTAACCTAGGATATTGTTTGAGCGTCCATACCTTCAGGCATAAAAGTAAACTTGTATGACTTAAATATTTTCTTATTTATTATATAAGTTTGTGAATTGTTTGATTAGCTTTCACCACATAGATTATTCTTGTTTATTCTGCATAACCTGTATGGTTGGGTAGTTCATCTCTTGGAGATAAAATTTAGTCCTCTTGCTGTTTTTATGGTGACTTATTCAAACGATACCAGTAAATTCTTTCTTGTATAATACAGTTATGTTCCCTTTCAAACATTTTGCCTATGTGGCAGGTAACGCTAACTGAGTGCAGGTTGTGTTATATACTTTAGCAAGGCTTATATTACGTTCTGGTTCAATAGTAAAATTTCTTCCCCTCAATCAGTTATCTATTAGGTGTTTGCTTATATTCATGTTTCTAGCTGGACCCTGAAATTCATAGATTGTGGGTTACTCATTCCCCCGATTTTTGAAGATTGTGTTTATTCTATTTCTCCGGTTCTTATATTATAAGACAGTTACAGTGTGTGTTTGTAAGGATATATTTGGGTATTTGCCACATCTGTGTGCTGAATCAGTTGTCCATTTTTACATTTCAAACTATTAAAGACGTTAGCCATTGAACTGTGATATTTGCTAGGTTGTGACTTCTCTATATATATATATAGGCATATTGTCTAGTTCTACTCATAGATCATATAAAGTCTAATATTTTATATCTCTTGTATTTCAAATTGGAGTTCTATAAAGTTCTCAATCCTATATAGTGTTTTCCTTGTGTTCAAGACCTTATTTCTAACTACCCTATAATTACTTACTGTTAGAAAAAGGTTTCAACCCCTTCTCAGTGGTAGCCATTGCTTCTCGATCTATTACTCTGGTGCTTGTTTCTTTTCATCCCTGGTGGGAGGGTTGACGTATCTTATACGTCTTCCTATTATTCGCTGTCTTACCATTATACAGTGCTTATCTTGTAGTTTCTTGTCATTCTTTTACACATTTCTGGTCGAAATGGTCTTTCACTAAGTTGCCTCGGGGCTTCTTATTGTTTTCTATTAGAATTTTGAATCTGCTTTTAATTATTATTATGGTTACGCCGTTTTCTGGAACCTTTGTAACCTTCTAGCTCCAAAATTTGGCTAGTCATTTGCTGAGAAGAGCCCATGTAACTCAGCTAAAGCCCTTCTCTAATGTAGAAAATTAAATTCAAATGTATTATGTATAAGTAATTTGAGTTAATTCATATTAATACTTGTGGTTATTAGTGAATTGTATATGGATTATGTGTTGTGAGTTGGTGTATCTTGTAAGCACCTTTATTTATTATGTGTTCTCATGGCTTGGTATTAATTAGGCTATTTTACTAAATAAGTTATTATGATATTGATGGTGATTCCAATACACATGAATGTATTAATTGTAGTGATGCTAAGTTCTCACTTCTCGTTGCATGCCTCGGAGATAGATTACGGTGGGGTGGGGTGTGTTGTGTCCTGCACTTGTTGTTGGTCTAGGCCACACAAAAAAAAGCATTTGGGTTCTATTTCAAGTTTGACAATATGTTCTGAAATATCTATAAGATATAAGTTATTTGGGCTGTGTCCCATTAAGACACTATATTAACCAATAAGAAGAAGTCACAGTCGACTACTTCCTGAAGAATAAGACATTATATTAATCAATAAGATGTAGTCACAATCGACAACTCCCTGATGTATAAAACATTATATTAACCAAAAAGAAGAAGTCATAGAGGACAACTTCCTGAAAATATCTCATAGTATACACCATTATGTCTGAAGTCGACTTCACAACTTCCTATTATGGGAATTTAGGACAAGAGCTCTGTCCTAATTCCTGCTTTTGACTTGTATTCTGCTGCCTAAGCGCACTTATGGACGTGATGCCTTGAGCCCTGTGGATTTCTACATCATCTGTTGCTGTGATAGCATGTGCCATGGATGCCTTGCTTGCTGTTCCTGTGCTCCTGGTTGTGGTGTGAGGATCCGCACGTCATTTCCTGTTGGTCTGGCTCATGGGGACTGCAGCCCCAACTTGTTTTGTCACCTGAATAGGTGGCCGGAGCCACTCCTTGTAGCAGTTCTTCGTCTTCTGTGAGCAGATATCCAGTGACATCTGATATTGTTATTATTCAAGATGCGTGTGTTGGTGGTGAGAGTATTTTTCGACCATGTGTTATTGGCCGAATGTGGTAAGACCCCTTAAGACCATGTGTACTCTCACCCATATCCATTTCTGTGACTCTTGTGCGTCCTTCCCATGTTAAGCAAATCTTTGAAGAAGGTGATATTTAAAATTGACATGGGTAACAAAGCATGGTATCTTATAACCTACCATGTACATATTACCTGCGTGTCGTCGGAGTTTCAGAAGACAAAATTGAACTTATTTCATAGACATTTTTGAAATTATTCAAGATTATATAATTAATTATTACATTTACCTTATGACTGTTCAAAAGTCTAACAATTATGTTAGTAAACTTAAATGTATAGTGCTGGTACTCAAAGTTGAACTTTATGTCATAAATATTCTGGAACTTATTGAAGATCTGTTTAAAGGTTATCGAATCTATCTTACGACATGGGTACTAGCTATCTCCTGATTATTAAACTAATTGTGGACCCTTGAAATTTTTCTCATCTTCAAGATTTCAGGACTTAATCTATAAGCATTGAGTGATCTAATGTGTTATATAATGGTTGTGTTGTATTTTTAGGGTTGTACCTGTGTATGTTCTAGACTATATGTTTTTTTTGCAAATTTTGTGTTTGTGATTCTCATACAACTTGTGCGATTTTTAGTTTTCCCCCTTTTCACTTTCTTTTTTCGCAAGGGGGAGACTGAGACAGTTCATTATTAATTTACATATATAGAGGGCGTTGTAGTTCTCTTTTGCACTCTCCCTTGCTTTGTTCTTCTGCACATGCTCGGTGCGTCTTAGTAAGAGAGGAAAATACCTTCTCAAAGTGGATTTAAGGTTAATTTCCTTCCTATGAGTAACAAGTAGAAAATCCACATCAGAAACAAAATTACCTTAAGTATCGAGAAGCTTTGAGTTAAGGTAAAATTTCTTCTTTATATAGGCTGAAAACTACCTTTTATGAGAATTTAGTTAACATTGTAATGTAAATTGAATTTAGAATTTTTAAACTTGAAAGCAATAAATGTGCTATTTTTTTTATTGGATGTTGGCAACTTATAATTTTGCAAGATCGGATGGATGCAATCAGTGATATTATCTTCGTTGGTCAAATGTAATTTTAACCCTTTAAGCCGGACATTTAAATGCCGCAGAGCCGCCTCAGGAATTACCCTCCGCCGATATTTAAATGCTACGCCCCCCTATAACACAAATTTTGCCTTGTAACTTGTAACTTGTAACTTAGTGCTGATAAGTATTATAAATTTTCAATTGTGTGAACTGGCATGGAAGCAGGTATCAATATAAAATCCTTCGTCGCAGTCAGGACAGCAATATGCATCCAACCTTCTTTCATTCTCGAAGGTTTTTTGTGTTTCTCTTTTCTGTGGGTGGTATTTTGTCTGGAAAATGTCTCTCTCTGACTAGTTTGGGTAAGATATATTGCAGGCTGTCCTTGAATGAGTGTGTTTATGGCTCTCCAGTATATATATTGAAAAGAAAATCAATTAGTAGGAGTTTGAGCAAATGGTTTCCCAAGAATTTCTTCTGTATTGCTAGATGTTTAAAACCCTCTTATTTAAGCTAATGTAACAAAAAATACTTCCGCTCGTGGAGTGTGGTCTACATTCATCTTTGTGGAAACAGTTCAAAATTCTGTCAATGGATGACACATATATATCTGAGTTAATACACTGGCATGCTTAAAGCCTTCGTCAAACTGGTCCACAGAAAGTAAACATGCGCTTCGTTCTTAGTGAATCAAATCAGCTCTAAGGGTTAATTTAAAATATTTTAAAACTATTTGTTGTTGTGAAATGAACTTAAGTAAGACTAATATCAAGCTAGTTGACTTCATTTGAAATAAGATAAATAATGTAAAATGGCTGATGAAAAAGGAAGAATGTGTAGTGCAAGATCTTAAAAAATTATGTCCATGTTAATGGAAGGATTAGAAACTAACTGTGAAACAGATTTGTTGGATATAGCACAACCTGTTAATGGACAAGATGACAACATTGCAGGGATGATATACACTGAGCTAAGACCAGTTAAGTTGCCGCAGCCAGGAAGTACCTCTGCGGCTAACTGCTTTGATGTTCTACGAATTATTTCAACTGTCTTAAGACGATAAATTTGACAATGTCACCTATAAGATCGTAGCCTCAACATTAGGGGAAACAACTCCACCATCGTCAGCAGCAATTGAATCTGAAATCCAGTTTACAAAACTAGGGCATCCTAGGAAACGACGTAAATTTGACATATCACTCGGAGAACGATATTGATTACATTAATTAAGGTAAAACTATCCTACTTTGAGTGAAAGAAAACGTAATAAAAACTAGTTTCCTACAAAAATTGTTACACATATAATCCGAATAGGAAGGAATTATGCCTTAAGTACATCGACTTAAGGCAATTTTGCTTCCGTTTGGCAACTTAAGGTATTTTTCCTTCAAATGAAGTAAGCAAATGGTAAGGAAATATGCCTTAACTCCGCATATTTCCATAACTATAACCCTTTTGAATGTTTTAAGGCTCTCATATAAATTTTACACTTGATCTTAACTCATTTATCATATTAGAATTTATAAACCACACTTTAAAAGTTGTGGCCTAGGTCAAAATGCAAAAAGGCGATTTACTCAAAACTGTGACAGATGGAGTTAAGGTTTTCTGGCGTAGCAGGGCAGTATGGATGCCTTGTGGGCGAGGGTAGGGCAACTGGAACGACGGAGAGACGCATTGAAAGAGGAAAATGCTCGTCTAAGTCAGCTTGTTAACAGCCCGGAGTATGACTTTGATATAATAAATAGCATACCTAGCTATGGAGGAGGCCCCCAAGAGAATATTCGTAATTTTTTTTTTTGCAAAGGTTGAAGAGGCAGCTTGTATTTCGAACTGGACGGGAGAAGAAAAAATGAGAATAGTTAAGTTGAAATTAATCGATCAAGCATGGGGTTTTTTAATGACAGATGAAACATGTGTGGAGGCAGGCAATTATGAGGATTTAAAGGCCGGATTGCTAGAAAGATATAGGAATAAGACTACCACTAGACGCAACAGGGAATTATTATCGACACTAAGAATGTACCAGGGAGAGAGCATAGAGGGGTTCGCGGACAGAATAAGCAAAATAAACACTGGAACATATGAGTTAACCGACAACGCAGGAATCAATAGGATATTGAAACAGGAAGCGGATATGCGGGCTTTAGATACATTTCTGGGTGGGTTGAGAGGAGAAGTGGGCCGTATGACCCAACTCCAATTCCCAGAATCTTTTCAGGAAGCGATACGTAAGGCAATCGCAATCCAAGAGGCTGATAGATATACACCCCGAAATGCGGGTACTCAGAGAATTTTTGCGGGCAATGAGAATAAAACCCAGCATTATAAGGCGGATAACACGCGGAATTGCGCACCCCGTGGAAATTATCAGGACGAGTTCAAACACAATAGAGGCAGCTGTCAGAATAAATTCCAGTATACCAATGGAGGGAACCAGGAAAATTTTAAATATGACAGAGGAAGATATCGAAGAAATTTTCGATGTGATAACGGGAAACGTTATAGGAATTTCCAGCGTAGTGAGAGCGCACTCCGAAATTCGAAAGGAACGAGCGTAAACCAAAAATTCAGTTCACCTCGAGGCCATTACGTAACATGTTATAGATGCCAAGGATTGGGGCATAGAACCAAGAAATGTAAGGGGAGAAGGACTCACCCTACTGCTGCCATGGGAGGCGAAGGACACGAGGCGCCTACCCCAGTATTGCGAAGAGAAAACTGAACTACATTAGCGCCCGGGGATAACTTACTATTAGTACCCATAAAATATAGAAATCGGGAAATGTTATTTATGGTCGATACCGGAGCGCAGTCCACAATATCGTGGCATGAAGATCTACAATCGTGTAAATTGGGAAATCAAAGGGTGAATTTTGTAGGGTTGACCAGCCAGGCCTTGAAGAGTAAAGGTGCCGTCACTATTAAGGCGAAGATAGGATACTATGAATATGACCAAAAGGTACACGTCACAGACCCTGTCACAGACCAATTCGATGGAATTTTGGGAATGGATTTTCTCAGTAAATATTCGGCAGTAATTGGGCTAAGACCGAATAAACTGGGACTGAAAACCGTAGAATTAGAAAATTTCCCGGAAGTTAAAATTGAAAGTGAGAAAGGATTTCTCAGACTAGATAGAGAAATTACAATACCACCCCATTCAGGAAAGTTTGTAAAATTTCCACCTAGGAGGCGATCTGTCTATAGAACCCACGGGGAATAATTATGCTTAATAGAACCAGTAGAAGATACGGAATTGGATTTAAAAAGAATATACATTTCCAGGAGTGTGAACCGAGGACCTGAAGCTGTGCTTAATTTGGTTAATTCCAGTAACGGTGAGGTGACATTAATTAAAGGGACTAAATTGGCAACTTATGAATTATGTGACGCAGCCGAGGTGGATTTAAGAGAAACAGAGCAAGATCAGTTAAGGGTGTATTATGGCAAGGGCGTAGATTTCAATGATTCACTAAACCACCTATCTGAAAGGGATAAAAGGATTATCCAACCAGTGTTAGAAGAGTATGTAGGGCTCTTTAGAAATCGCAACTTGCCCGCCACAGAATTACTCCAACACCGCATTGATACAGGAAATGCTAAGCCAGTGTACCATAGACCTTATAGGGTGCCTCACCATTTGAAACTCGTGGTACAGGAGTTCATTGAGCACCAGCTGCAAGACGGGATTATACAGCCGAGCGAATCAGCTTGGGCGGCACCGGTAGTTATTGTGAGCAAAAAATCACCGGATGGCACCCCTAAATATCGCTTTACTTGCGATTTTCGTTCATTGAATAAATTGACGACGCCAGACGTATACCCACTCCCGGATGTAAAGGAATGTATTGATAATTTGGGACAGTGCAAAATTTTTTCAAGTTTAGATATGACATCTAGTTTTCATCAAATTTTAGTGGATCCCCAGGACAGGCACAAAGTTGCTTTCAATGTGCCACAAGGGCATTTCGAGTATGTACGATTACAAATGGGCCTAAGGAACGCCAGCTCATGTTTGCAAAGGTTAATGGACTTAGTTCTGAAAGGGTTAACCCCCCATCAATGCCTGGTCTTCATTGATGACATTTTGATTATGTCAAAAAGCATGGAGGAACACGCTGTACATCTGAGAAATGTTCTTGAAAGGCTGCGAAAGGCTAATTTGTCTTTATCGTATGAGAAATGTAAATTCGCAAGAAGCGAGTTATTGTACCTTGGCCATGTGATATCGGCGGACGGTGTGCGTGCTGACCCAGCACTTGTGAGTGCGGTAAAGGACTTTCCTACTCCTAGGAATGTTAAGGGCATACAGAGTTTTTTAGGGTTGACCAAATTTTATCGTAGATATATAAAGGACTTCGCCACTATCGCACATCCGTTAACTGAACTATTGAAAAAAGGAGTGCCCTTTAATTGGGGCCAGCAAGAACAACAAGCCATGGACCGTCTAAAGGAGGCGTTGGTATCTGACCCAGTGTTAACTTACCCTAATTTTTCTCAGTCCTTTGTGCTCGCCACGGACGCAAGTAATAAGGCCCTTGGGGCAGGACTATCACAAATTAGAGAAGGGCGTGAACACCCTATAGCCTATGCCAGTAGAAAGTTGACATCTGCGGAAGCAAAATATGGCGTCTCACAGCGTGAATTATTGGCAGTCGTGTGGACCGTGAAGTATTTTCGCCCCTATTTAATAGGAGGACCGAAATTTACCCTGATAACCGACCATTCAGCCTTAAAGCCCACGCAGCACGATATGTATAATATACGTATATTTTAGAGCTACATATATATCTTACGTTTGGTCAAAGTCAAAACGTAAATTATACGTATATTTTATGTCCAATATATACATGTATAAAAACTGTTGTAATTTAATCCTGCGTTATATTCATAATATATCAAAATTAAAGTTACTGTTACATAAGTAGGATTAAATATAAAACAAAATAGATTTGATTGTTCATTTGTAACATCAAAATTACGTACCAACTATACGTAAATTTTACGTCTAGAATTGGACATTGTAAACACCGGTTTATTTTGTTTTACTCTAGTAAATCGATTTGGTTAAATTAAGGTAACGCAATAAAATTTACTCACGCTAATCAGAAATTAATTTAAAAAATGGTTCAAAATGATTACATCCGTACATTCAGTAGGACTATTTTTATGCCTGGCGGCCATCTTGTATGTGACGTCAGCAATGTAGATCTGCTGATTCAAGGTTGTATCTGTTGGCTGTTGGTGGTTGTGTATAAGTTTCTCTTTTATAGTGTTTTATTAACAAGAAATTGTGTGTGGAGAGAATTTCACTGTTCTGTTGCAACTACTCCCTATGTATATAACATAGAAACGAAGAATAAATGTACATGTGTGTATTTAAAGCTGACGAAATATTATGCAACGTGTAGTGATCTGTAGGGTAATACCCTAGAATACATTTCCTAATTTAGGCCTACCTGAATGTTTGTGAAGACCTGGTCCTTCATGTAGAAGATTAAATGAGGCAGAAGAAAAACATCTATACAGAAAACAGTACTGGTAAGTCCCTGTGCAAGATTTGTTTCACATACATAAATTGGCCTATCATAACCTCAACGACTTGCAAACTGATTTATAATACAGATGCTGTGGTAATTAGCTCTGATCATAATAATTTACGATAACGCTGCTAAAGTATTTCTCAATTGTTTCAGGAATTCAAAATGCCTAGGTGCTGTAGTGTTGCTGGCTGTAAAAGTAACTACAAGTCACAACATGAAAGTGTTAGTATATTTTCTTTACCAAAAGACGAAGAACTTAAGAAGACATGGCATAGAAAGATTCCTACAGACTTTACAGGGGTAAGCAAGCCTGTTATTTGTGTGAAGCATTTTCCTGAAGAGAGTGTGATAAGAACAGAGACATTTGTAGTTAACGGTGAAATAAAAACATTTCCTAGAACTTGCCCTAAACTGAAACTTGGTGCAGTACCATCAATATTTCCTAATCTGCATGAGTACTTGTCACATGCAGAAGATTAATTTATGCAGAAGAAGAAAATTTAAATCAAGCAGTTGCAGAAAGCTTAAAAGAACTTAAAAGTTATGCTGAATGACAAGCTCTGCATTGTTTGGAAGATGTGATGCAGTACTTCCTAAGTGTAACAGAAGGACTTAAAGGGCAGTGGATTAGCATAATGGCAGTAGAAAGGCTAGTGCTGTGCTTAATGGATGTTAATTATGATGTTCCGAAGATTCTTGGTTCAGTGTGTGTTATGAGCGATCTCAGTGTTTTGCTTACAATAAATAATTGCAAAATACCTCAGCAAGAAGTCCCAAAAAACTGCAAGATAGTAAGCACAAAAAGTGTTCTTGATGACATTTTTAGTTTTGATATCTCATGTATTGATAGTATATGTAAAATGTATGTGAGCAGTGTACATTTATGAACCAAAGGCCCTATATAGGCTACATGAATTATATATAAAATATACGTTTGATAGATCATCTTGACATATTTTTTACGTATAGATATTGTACATCAATAGTATGTATGCGATTGTACGTATAATTGATATATATTAAATGTCTGTATTGACATGAATAGACGTACGATATACATAAAAAAGTGGGACATTTGAGCGTATATTATACGTAGATTTTATTTAACCAATATGTGTGATATACATTACCTAGATCTAGGGATAACGCAATTTTTACATATATTTTACGTATATGTGCTGAGTGGGAGGGTATTCTAACTAAAACTAGTGAGAACGCACAGCTAGCAAGATGGGCATTAAAACTTTCAGAATATGATTTTGAGATCGTGCATCGACCTGGAAAGGCACACGGAAATTCAGATGGACTATCCAGGAGGTTATGCCCTTTGGGACTGTTCCTGCAAGATGCTATTCGAGAGGAACAGGCGAAGGATGAAATGTGCCAACAGTGGAAGCAACAGAAGGAATTCTCTATGAGAAATGGATTGCTTTGTAGAAGGGCCAAGGATGGATTTCGACTGGTAAGTACCAAAGCCGTGTAGAAAGGATGTACTGTTGGAGTGTCACGATCATATTTTAGCGGGCCACGGTGGAAAGAAAGTAACTAATAGGCGGGTAGCCACGAGGTATTGGTGGCCCGGGAGAAAAAGAGAAACTAACGACTGGGTGAAAAAATGCATTGTGTGCAACAAACACTCCGAAGGGAAGAGACGCAGGGCGCAATTACAAGAACTGCCCGAAGTAAGGCGGCCGGGCGAAAGAGTCGCGGTCGACATATGTGGTCCTTTCCCGACGTCGCAGCAGACTGGCAACAAATATGTTTTGACCATAATTGATCACTTCAGTCGATACTTAGTATTGGTACCCCTCGAGGATCAGAGGGCGGAGACAATCGCAAGGGCTTTTGTGTTCGAATGGGTGTTTAAATTCGGCGCCCCAGATTATCTACTCAGTGATCAGGGCGCAAACTTTATGTCTGAATTAATGGACCAAATATGTAAACTATTACGCATAACCAAGTTGAGGACCACTCCCTTCCACCCCCAAGCGAACGGGAGGTGTGAAAGAGTACATCGTACGATTTTTAACATTTTGAGAAAATATGTTAACCAGGAACAAACTAATTGGGACTTTTTGCTACCATATGTGGTAACTGTGTATAATAACAGGACCCATGAGGCAATGGGGATGAGCCCCCATGAAATTGTCTTCGGATATCCTATGAGACTGCTAAGTAATGTGACGGAAACAGATCAGCATATTTCGCACCCAGAAGTTAAAAGTCTAGCAGAAAGATTGCAGCGGATGTGGAAATTGGTGAAAACGAGAAATCGCCGCGCATTCCAGAAACAAGCTAAGCACTACAATAAGACGACGAAGCCAGTGAGATTTGAGATAGGGGATTGGGTGTTATTAAGTGATCCGCAACTAAAGCCTGGGCAAGTGAGGAAATTGAAGGCCAAATACCGAGGTCCATATCAAATAACGAAAGTAGTTTCGCCTGTGAATCTTGAATTGAAGCTGCCATTCAGAAATGTTATTGTTCACGTAAACCGCGTGAAGAAATACGAGCAGCGGGAGGACTGCAATCCGGAGGAAACCTATCAAGAAGCCGACAGCCCGAGGGGAAGACCCCGAAAACCGGTGGTGAGAGACCGGAGGACGAGTGGCAGGACTCACCCTGTACAGGAAGTGCCCCTGGATACGTCAATTTGGGAGCCAGAAGATGATCTGCCGCTTAGTACTTGGAGGAATCGACCAACGTTGACTTCGGTTGAGGGTTTGGAGAGTGGAGTACGTGAGGATGTACCAGAACCACCCACCGAGGCAGAGAACGGGCGGTCGCCAGTCAGAGAAGCGCGCAGTCCATTGGAAAGGGGGACACCACGGGACCTAAGGCCGGTATTCCACTATCCAAGTTATTTGATCAAATCGTCTAGAAAAAAGAAAATGGCCGCCCGTTGCTTCAAGGAAACCGTATTGGACGAGCATTTGAAGACTTTCTGCATGTCGTTACATTGGATCAAAGATTTCCCGGCATTCATAGCATAGGGGTCCAAAATGGCGGCTAAACATCGACTGTTTTGAGAAATAAACGGCACCAAAATAGTTTGATACCACATTTTCTTCAAGTAGTCCTATATAAATGATTATTCAGTATTTAATCCACATTTCAAAAATTATGTACCGGTACTACATGCTATAGTAGTAATATAGGAATATATTTTAAGGAGTCTTCCAAGCTAACCTAATCTCGTCTCACATAACCAATGTAAACAATGATCCAGCCTGATTTTGTCATTTAGATACTTCTCAAATGCTACAAAAACATTTATAAACTAATAAATTTATGCCGTTATTTATACTGTTTTACGATTCACCATCGAAAATCATTCCTTCTGTATATAGCCTGCATTTTTTACTTAGTCTTGAGCAGACCCAATGTATGTCCGCATTATAAATCACAAACATTCCAACAGTACTTTCATGGCAGAGCATATTTTATACTATTTAAGCCACATTTCGAAAGCGACATACCAGAAGATGTAAATATTGGCATTGCAAGCGAACCTAAACTCGTGGCATCGTTAACATAACCTTCAATTTAAAGAAAGTAACGATTCGGCCTGACTTCCTTGTCATTTAGATATTTCTGCAATTATGCTACAAAAAATTTATATAAAACTAATAAACTAATGCCATTATAAAGAATTTTTTAATAATTTAATTTTCGAAATTCAAGCTTTCCCTATACAGAGAAAACTGGTTTGGTCAAAGCTATTGGATGTAGTGTACTAGCGCATCTTTGATTCAAATATCGCCTGACAAGTTCTTCGTGAAGTTCTTGTCCAATGAATTGGATAGTGGAATACCGCCCTAAGGGAGTTTGAGGGCAAGGATCCAAGGCCAGCGACTCCAGAGGCAGCCGTGGTACCCAGGTATGACCTAAGACCCAGGGCGCAGACAGTGAGAGAAGAAAATTCCATCCCGGTGGTGAGTGAGGCCGCTACGTCCAGGTATGATCTGAGACCCAGGAGGGCGAGTCAATAAAACATTTCTTTTCTGTTGTAATTCATAATTTTGTGTGTGAACATTCTTTTTTTTTTATTTGCAAGAAGACATTTGTTTTTTTTACATAGGCCTACGTTGTGCAAAAGAAACTTAAAAGGGATGCAATAGTGCAGAAGATAGACTAAATTCTAGAAGAATATTGCAAATCTATCAAGTGTTTTTTTATATGTATTTTATTATAAGCAGGTAAGTTCAGTAAGGGGTTGCTTGCTGATTGATCTCTTGTTTTGTGATGACGATGATAATGAAACATAGATTGGTAATTGGTAATATATGTGGAAATGCTAGGAAGAGGAGGCAATCTCGGTAATGATGTTCTATTCATTAACTAAAATTTAGTGTATAAATTGATCAGAGATTTATAATGATATTTGTTAGAAATTTGAGGTTTGGATGTCAAGTTCACATTCTGCCGAATAGTGTGGGGTATTTGATTTTTTCACGCCACTGAACGGTCAAATAGAGTCGCGAATCTATTCGATCTGTTACTATGGCCGTAAATCAAAAAGCCCATAATTTTTCGCAGTGACCTCTGCTCTCCGAATATAATTGTAAGTTTATGCGGCATTATCTGAATGGAACAGTCATTAGTCGTTAGCAGATGAGAAGCCTCCACATTGTTTATAATAGGAGAAAAATAGATTTTAATTTCTGTGGGAAGATTCTTGTGAGGCAATAGAATTGATAATTACAGTAAGAGCAAGTGATGCTTGCATTAAGGAGAATGAATATTTTCAATTGCATATCATTGAATCAAGCCTCCTGTGTGTTGAGAGAGTAGCTTAATCAGCATGGATTCTGAAGGAGCTGAATAATATGATAAGCCCTGGTACTAATGAAAGAGATGAAGTGCAGAGTCCAGATGTACTGGTTAATGGTTCATAGATGCAAGCGGTGACGTCACCAAGTAAACGTAGTATTAAAGGTACCATATGTGAAGGAGATCTCCAGAGTTATATTTCTTAATGTGTATCTTAGTTTTTTCTTGTTGTTGTTGATTATGCACATGTGTTGCAATGAGGTAGATGACATTGCTCTGTTATCGGTTAGGTACGGTATCATGTATTTTGCTGACTGAAGACTCATGTTATCTCTGCGATGTAGCCTTGCTGTGTGTGTCCCATATGAGAAGCTTGTATTCGTATTGAAGATTATGTAGTGTGTGTAACAGTTGTCAAGGTAATTGTTGGCAAACTATTTAATGCTCTACTAATTGGGTAGGAAAGTTGAGTAATATTCTTAATCCGTCATGCATTTTTTCTGTACAGAGTTTTTTGTGTTTTATAGATATGATTTTTTTTCCTTTATTTTGGGTTATTGTTATGTACTGTTTGAGCCATGATAGTCTTATTTTGGATTTTTATTTTACAATTTTTTATTTATTTAGATTTTGTTCCAAATGCGAGGTCGCATTTTCTCCAAGGGGGAGATATTTGTAAGGCTCTAGTTGGCAGCCCTTGATCCAAGGTTCACTTGAAGTCTGCTGTACTTCCTGTAAGCCAGGAATAATGCTGAATCAGACTCCACGGATGTGGAGAATAGTGAGAATGATGTTAGAATGTAAGCGGGTGTTGAAAAGGTAGCCGGCGCAAGGAGCGCAGGGAATTGCAACCATGTAGTCAGGATCTGTGTATTTTCCAAGTTGTGTATATATTGTTATAGCAGGAAATAGTGAATAAACGGGTGTAGAATAGAAAGAGCGATGTATTTATTTATATGGTTTTAGCACCCTAATAGTCATGGGGGTGTTAGGAGATCACATCAGGGGGGAAACACAGGATGCATCGTGAGGACGACGCACAGCAGGGTGGAACATCACGACGTCATGCGAGCGGAGGCTGAGGGAAACCCAACGCGCCGTAGATTAACCCAGGAGTGCTGGAGGGCACGCTACAAAATAAGGATAAATTCATCAATTTGCTATTCCTCATATTCCTTGTATGCTTTACACTGTTTGTGTCCAATCTTTCAATCTACAGATATACCCTAAATGCTCTTGTATGGGACACCAGTATGGCAAGAAAGTATCTGGAAGCACAAAAACATTGCTAAATACAAACGAATACAGAGACTCATGAACATCAAGATCTCCAAAGCCTACAGAACTATCTCATATGAGGCCTCGTGTGTAATAGCTGGTCTTACACCAATAGATATAATAATACAGGAGAAAATGGAAATCTACAAGACAATAATTAATGAGGGCGAAACACACTTACAAATTGAGACTCCCCCAGACCTAAAAACTTGGAACCACCCAGCGGAAAGAGTAAGTATTAAAGAGGCGGAAGAAAACATAGACTATCCGATAGAAATATATACGGATGGAAGCAAAATTGATGGGAAAGTAGGTGCGGCAGCGGTCTTCTTTCAAAATGGAAATGTACTTCACTAACTGAAATACAAACTACAAAATCATTGCTCAAATAACCAAGCTGAACAAATAGCCTTTCTGCAAGCTCTACACACACTTCACGAAAATCCAGAAAATAGAATTACTGAAAGGAAAGGAATAGTATACACTGATAGCAAAATAACCATAGACCTCTTGAGAAACAGCCAACGCCGAAATGTAATAATTGATGACATTAAACAAAAACATAAACAGCTTGAAGAAGAAAGATGGACAATTCACTTTAACTGGGTGCAGGCTCACACTGGAACTTATGGAAATGAGGTGGCAGACAGACTCGCTAAGGAAGCAGCAAAACAGGACGATCTACCTATTATATACAAGAAAATACCGAGAACGGAAATAGAACGAAATATAAAATTAAAGAGCATAGAAAAGTGGCAAATACAATGGGACCAGACAACAAAAGGAACAGAAACCAAGCAGTTCTTCCCAATCATCAAAGACAGATTGAAAACAGTCCTCAGGCCCACACCAAACTTCACTGCAATGGTATCCGGACACGGCAAAACAAGATCATATCTCCACCGCTTCAAGATTGTGAACTCCCCAATGTGCCCCTGCAATAGCGGAAACCAAACAGTAGATCACATCCTTTATGAGTGTCCAATGGTATCGGATGAAAGAAATAAACTTGTGAACAGTGTTCTAAAACGGGAAAACTGGCCAGTGTCGAAAAACAGTTTGATAAAGAACCATAGAAACTCTTTCCTTTTATTTGTAAATTCAATAGACTTTGAGAAACTGAATGGTTGAAAGCGATAGGATATGTTAGTATAGGCTGACTAATAACGAAGCTAGTGTTAATGGACAGTATGGTGTATATTAATACCCAAAATAGGCCTAGGAGAATAGGTTAAGGACAATAGACTAAGGAAAATAGGCTAAGAGCAATAGGCTAAGGAAACAGGAAACAGGCTAAAATACCAATGTATAGTATATAAGTAATAGGATCCAATGCAAAGTTTATAGGCATGTAGTGCTACCATTGTGTAACGGAGCATGCTGTTGATGAATAATAATAAAATTTAAAAAAAATACCCTAGACTATACCTGTTCACTACACATTTACAAAAGATGGAAAATGGTTAATGTTTCTGTCATTATTGCATTCTGCAATTTTAATATTTGCAATTAGTGCCAAGATGCTTTTCTCTTGTCACCAGTCCGTAGTGTACCAGGCAGGTCCCAGGACGGTAACCTCTGTAGGCATTGCCACAGGGAGTTCCAAACCCTTGCTCATGTTCTAGGTGTCTGTCCACATGGAGAACTACTACGCAACTCGCGTCATCACACAATTAGATCATTAATTGCTAAAGCCTTAAGGGAAAAGGGTTTCTCTGTTTTTGAAGAAGTGCATGGTCTTTCCAATGAGGGTAGTATTCGTAGTGTTCACGCAAGCTAAGGGTTTTTTCCAGCATATTTTTTATGTGCAGTGAATAGTTTTAATTCAAATCATCCGCTAGGTTCTTGCGCCAAGTATTAAGTTGAGTAGGCGTAGATTACATCATATCCTGAGCGCGAGTTCTTGGTGTCGGGTATTCCCCCTATTAGGGCGCCTTGAAGAGCGTCAGGAAGCCTCATCAGTATTAAGCCTGCAGTTACACGATCAAGTCACGGTCTGACACTGCTCTGGTTCTCTAGTAACAAAGGCCTCTTCGCGCCCTTTGTATTTTCGCTAGAAATCATTGGAATAAAACTTCCTTATAAGTTTTATTAATTTCAAGTAAATTACTTATACAGAATTTACTTATTCTCCGTATTAAAAGTTCATTAGATTCACTTATTAGTTCAACGTAATTACATAGCGTGTGACGTCATCACTCACCAAGAAGCTATAACACGTGAGCAATCAAGTGCTAATAACTTAAAATACATTCATTCTACAGTAAATTTTATTACCTTTAATTTGAGATATAATTCATTGGTGAAATACAAAATTTACTAAATTACTTCTAGTGGTGCAACCTTGTTCGCGCCAATTTCCAATTCATTGTTTCTACGTGTTTCGTGAGTTATTATTCAGTGTTCATATATTGTTTCTTCAAGTGTTTACAAGTATTAATAAAATGCAAAGTTTCATTATATTCCAGATTGTTAAACCAAATATGATTACTGTGATCTCTGTACCCAGTGTCCTCGTGATATAGTCCACTCTTACTCTATATTGGTCCTCCGCTACTTAGAGAGTTTTCCCATGTATTGCACATACATTGTTTCACTCCATCCCGAACTTTTGTTCCTCTAAACCTAACCCTACATTTTATCCTTGGACCGGACATTTTACGTCCAAACCTAACATTGTCCTCACGGTCCTGATATCAAACATTTGCTCCTCACGGACCGGATTATTTCCGTCCAGTCCCCAACATTGGTCCTTAACGGGCAGGATCATATTGGTACAATCATATTCAAACATACTTGTATTCGCAAACACCGTTTCTCGAGTTCGTCTCATTCATCTGTGCTTCCGCGTCGGTCAGTTCGTGAGTTCCAGCAACCCTGAACTTCGCATCAAGGACAGCATCAAGCAGCAGTGATACAACTCATCGTGGGATTCCGGTCACCAGCGAACATCAAGAAAGCAGTGAACAGCTGACTCACATATTATCGTGCAGCAGTGGTAGAATTCAACTGTCAATTGCAAGTAATTTCCACATTTCACACACAACATGGAAGGTGATTTACGAGCCTTAATTAGACGTAGAGGCGTTATTAAGCGAGAGCTTACTTTTCTACAAAAGTCGTGTGAAACTGCAAATCAAGACACCGATGTGTTCTTATTAAAAGTTAAATTTGACAAGATAAATGAAGTATGGGACAAATTTGATATTGTTCAAACACAAATAGAATCACTTGTGGAAGCAGAAGAAGATTTGGATGAACATGCAGAACACAAGGAAGTTATGATGAATGGTTACTTCGAGTTAAAAGCTAAACTCAGTGCAATCCTATGTCATCACGAGCAGCAAGTGCATAGTGCAGACTCTGTGAACAGTCAACGATCCAATCACAGTGTTAATTCTCAGCACACATGTCAATCTTCTACTTCACAGTGCAACAATAGGAATATACAACTTCCAAGAATTCAAATTCCAGTATTCAGTGGAGATGTAACAAATTTCAAGCATTATCATGACACTTTCAGTAGCTTAGTGGTAAACAATGAATCGTTGGATTCCATCCAGAAATATCATTATTTGCTGAGTTCTCTGAAGGGGCAGGCTCACGCTCTTGTTCAGAATCTTCCAGTCACGAATGAGAATTTTACTATAGCATGGGACTTGGTGTGCTCTAGATATGATAATACTCGAGTTATTGCCACAGCTCACATCAAAAATCTACTTTCATTACCAATAATGAAAGATGAAAATGTTACAGAATTGCGAAACTTATTAAATCAGTTTCAAAGCAATCTTAACGCCATCGAAGCTCTCAATATTGAAATCCCATTACACGAAGTCATGTTTATTCAATTAATATTGGATCATCTTGGTGAGACGACACGTAAAGAATGGGAAAGTAAAATTGACTCACAAAGGTTCACATCGCTTCAAGAGTTGATGAACTTCCTAGAAGCCAAGGCTCATTCGTTAGAAGTGCTATCCAATTCTAACAATGTGCCAAGCCCATCCAAAGAAAGGAGTGAAAGACATACACAAAAGAAATCTGTAAAAACGACTCGTCAATCTTATGTTGCCATCAAAGGTGATACATGTCCTTGTTGCAAGGAAAGTCACAAGTTATATAAGTGCGACAAGTTTTCACAGTTGAGTGTAGATCAACGTTGGGATTTTGTGAAAAGCAAAGGTTTATGTGCAAACTGTTTCGCCAACAATCACAAAAGAGACCACTGCAAACTCAAGACCTTCTGTAATTGTGGGATGGCTTCACACAGCAAATTATTACATAACACACGTGACAAGAAAAAGACCTCTCACCAGTCAAGCACTGGGGAAGGCACTGACAATTTGCCTGCCAGTTATTGTTCTATAAAGGAAAAATCCAACCAAAAGGAAATTTTGTTAGCAACTGCAGCAGTGCATCTTGAAGATAGGCAAGGAAATCTAGTGTTGTGCAGAGCGTTATTAGACTCAGGGAGCCAACTGAACTTTATAACTGAAGATTTAGCCAAGAAGTTGCAGCTGTCAACAACAAATGTCGATACTCACATAAGAGGCATAAATGGCACCTCTTCTTGCAGTCACAGTGTTAAGGTTAATCTGCGATCCAGAATCCAGAATTTCCAGGCTGAAATGAACTGTCTAGTAATCCCTCACATTGCAAACAAACTTCCTTCAGTCCGTATTGATCCCACAAAATTCAATATTCCTAGTGAAATTACATTAGCGGATCCTAAATTCTATATCCCTGGTGATGTCCAGCTCCTCATTGGTGCTAGCCTGTTTTACCAACTATTCACTAATGAAAGAATAGTTATTCCTAATAACCCTATTCTTAGTAACACGGAACTAGGTTGGATAATCAGTGGATCTGTTCCCAAAAACTCAGTCAAGTCTAAGAAAGTCACATTTGCGCAACACAATTTATTTGTGACTGTTGACAATGTTGACACGCAGTTGAGACGTTTCTGGGAACTAGAAGATTTTCCTAAACCAGTGTTTACTAAAGAAGAAAGAGAGTGTGAAGAGCATTTCATACAAAACACTATTCGTTCAGATGACGGTGCTTTTGTAGTGAAATTACCCAAGAATCGATCTCAGGACTCCTTGGGCGAATCCAGACAACAAGCTGTGAAACGCTTAGAACATCTGGAAAGAAAATTTCAAACTAATTCTGTCTTGCAGGAAGATTACAAAAAATTCATGCAAGAATATGAAGAATTGGGACACATGAAGAAGGTTTCACTTCCACGGCCAGGTGAAAAATGCTTCTATTTACCACATCATGCAGTAATCAAGCCCTCGTCTACTACAACCAAGACTAGAGTTGTGTTTGACGCTTCTGCAAAAACATCTTCAGGCAAGTCCCTAAATGACATTCTGAAATTGGGGCCTACAGTACAAGATGATTTATCATCAATTATAACTCGTTTTCGAACCTATAAATATGCATTCTCAGCTGACATTTCTAAAATGTACCGACGCATAAAAATGCACGAAAACGATCAGAATCTTCAAAGGATTGTGTGGCGTTCTAATGCAAGTGAGCCCATACAAGACTATGCATTAACTACCGTGACTTATGGTACTAAATCAGCTTCATTTTTAGCCATAAGATCCCTGCATCAGCTGTCGATAGAAGAAGAAGCTAAATACCCTCTTGCTTCCCAAGCTGTTAGAAATTCCTTCTATGTGGACGACTGCCTGACAGGACATGATAATCTTCAAGAAGCGCTACGCCTTCAAGAAGAATTAATCCTCATGCTTGACAGTGGCGGATTTCCATTGCGTAAATGGTGCTCCAATCATGAAGCTTTGTTGGAATCTGTTCCGTCATCTTATCGAGAGACCCAATTGCCTCTGTCTCTTGATAACAGTGAAAATGCACATGCCCTTGGTTTACTATGGCATCCTGCAACTGATAATTTCCAGATTCAATCCCATCCTTCTCTCCAAACTCATACTCGAGTTAAACTTACCAAGCGTACTATCCTATCAGTCATATCCTCCATTTTTGATCCTTTAGGCCTTGTCAGTCCTATTGTTATCAATGCCAAAATCTTCATGCAATCATTATGGATTGAAAAGCTTGGTTGGGACGAGGAGGTACCTTCACACATAGCAGAGAAATGGATTGAGATCTGCGACATTTTAGGTACAATACACACGATGCGTATTCCACGATTTGTTCTCACACATGGTACCCTTCAAGATATACAGATCCATGGCTTCTGTGACTCTTCAGAAAAGGCCTATGGTGCATGCATATATCTCCGTTCGGTGAACAGTGAAGGTGAAGTTACAATTAACTTGCTATGTTCCAAATCTAAGGTTGCCCCTCTTAAAAGGCAAACCATTCCACGTCTTGAACTTTGTGGAGCATTGTTGTTATCTAAACTGTACAACAAGGTGTTGAATGACCTTAACATTCAAACATCACAAAATTATCTATGGTCAGACTCAGTTATTGTTCTGTCGTGGATAAAATCAGATTCACGAAAGTGGAAAACATTTGTGTCCAACCGTGTGTCACAAATACAAGAACTTTCTGAAACAGCAGCCTGGCGACATGTTTCTACAGAAAACAACCCAGCTGATCTCGTTTCAAGAGGTGTATCTTCTGAACAAGTGTCTGATATTGATTTGTGGTGGCACGGTCCTAATTGGCTGGCTCAGAACACAACATCATGGCCTGAACAACCAAAACAATTAACCGTTCAGGAGTCTTCCGAACAACTGGTTACTATCTGTATGGCGGCTACGACAGCAGAAGATAGTTTTCTCACAAGATTTTCTGATCTTAGGCGCCTGCAGAGAGTTACTTGTTATATGTATAGATTTATTTCTGCCTGCCGTCATGAAAACAAATATCATGGACCTCTCGCAGCAGAAGAATTGCAAAATGCTTTACAAGTTTGTGTTAAAATTGCTCAGAAAGAAGCTTTCTCTCAAGAGCTAAAAGATCTTAGCAATAGCAAGCAAACTTCAGTGAAAAGCTCTATCCATGCATTAGTTCCATTCCTAGATCAGAACAACATTATAAGAGTCAGTGGACGGTTGGATAAATCAGATCTTACACATGATGCAAGACATCAGGTTATATTGCCATCTAGACATCACTTAACAGTTCTGATTGTAGAATATGAGCCTCGCAAGCTATTACATGCTTCGCATCAGCTGCTTATAGCTTCATTACGACAAGCCTACTGGATACCTAGTATTCGAAGAGTAGTGAAATCTATTTTGCATAGATGTCTCACCTGCTTCAAATTAAAAGCAGAAAATGCTCAGCAGTTAATGGGAAATCTTCCTAGCTATAGAATAACTCCTGCTAGACCTTTTCTCCGCACAGCAGTCCATTATGCGGGACCCTTCAACATAAGATATGGGTCTCCACGCAGTAAAACTACTGTAAAAGCTTACATCGCTATTTTTGTTTGCTTGGTAACAAAGGCCATACACATTGAATTAGTTTCTGATCTAACATCAGATGCCTTCATAGCAGCCTTAAGAAGATTTACAGCACGTCGGGGTCTCTGTAAAGAAATCTTCAGTGACAATGGCACTAACTTTGTTGGAGCAAACAACAAGTTAAGGGAGCTCAGATTGCTATTGCAGTCTAGAGACTTTCAAACTACAATTCAAAATTTCACTGCAAACCACGATTATAGCTGGTCGTTCATTCCTCCAAATTCTCCCCATTTCGGTGGTTTACATGAAGCAGCAGTGAAATCTATGAAGTTTCATCTCAGGAGAGTTATGGGAGCTCAAATTCTCACATATGAACAGCTTTCTACGCTTCTATCTCAAATCGAAGCGTGCTTGAATTCTAGACCACTTGTTCGTCTAAATGATGATCCAGCTGATTTGTCATAAATTTCTCCTGGTCACTTCTTAATTGGAGAACCTCTCACTTCTCTACCTTCACATCCTATTACTGAAGATAAGAGGTACCTAGAAAAATGGCAGCTGTTACAAAATCATTTGCAACACATATGGAAACGCTGGTCATCCGAATATCTTCACTCATTACAACAGAGGCAGAAATGGACCTGTTCCAGTGACAACATTCAAGTTGGTACTGTCGTCATCTTGAAGGAAGACAACATTCCTCCTCTTCAATGGAAGTTAGGCGTGATCACCGCTACTCATCCGGGAGAAGACGGCTTAGTTCGAGTGATTACTGTGCGCACTTCCAGTGGTGAATATAAGCGGCCCATAGTCAAGGTGTGTCCTCTACCCCAAGACGAGTAGCATATGGCACTTTCTATGATCTTATATTCAAGATTCTCCACTTGAAGTCCATTTCTCATCTATCTTTGTGCCAAATCGTACTCTTGCGAGATGTGTTACATGTATTTTTCTTTCT
Source organism: Ectobius pallidus (assembly GCA_964059195.1). NCBI lineage: Eukaryota > Metazoa > Arthropoda > Insecta > Blattodea > Ectobiidae > Ectobius > Ectobius pallidus. The sequence goes on from CAXKWD010000008.1 coordinate 45,403,542, forward strand.
ATCAATCTTGCTATTTGAAAGATCTCTCTCTGTCTTTCAGTTCAAGAGTGTCGTGTGCTTCAATGTAAATAGTGAAATCAGTGCTTTCTATTCAATATCATATTCTTGCAGTATATGTAAGAAGTAATTTTCCCACACATATCACATGTATACATCCAATTAGAATCAGTGATGATTTGTGCATATATAAGTGTCTTTCCATTATAGCTTGCATTCCTGTTATGTTTTTTATTGACGTAATACGTCAAAAGCGCGGAGTATGTTCACGCAAGCTAAGGGTTTTTTCCAGCATATTTTTTATGTGCAGTGAATAGTTTTAATTCAAATCATCCGCTAGGTTCTTGCGCCAAGTATTAAGTTGAGTAGGCGTAGATTACATCATATCCTGAGCGCGAGTTCTTGGTGTCGGGTATTCCCCCTATTAGGGCGCCTTGAAGAGCGTCAGGAAGCCTCATCAGTATTAAGCCTGCAGTTACACGATCAAGTCACGGTCTGACACTGCTCTGGTTCTCTAGTAACAAAGGCCTCTTCGCGCCCTTTGTATTTTCGCTAGAAATCATTGGAATAAAACTTCCTTATAAGTTTTATTAATTTCAAGTAAATTACTTATACAGAATTTACTTATTCTCCGTATTACAAGTTCATTAGATTCACTTATTAGTTCAACGTAATTACATAGCGTGTGACGTCATCACTCACCAAGAAGCTATAACACGTGAGCAATCAAGTGCTAATAACTTAAAATACATTCATTCTACAGTAAATTTTATTACCTTTAATTTGAGATATAATTCATTGGTGAAATACAAAATTTACTAAATTACTTCTAGTGGTGCAACCTTGTTCGCGCCAATTTCCAATTCATTGTTTCTACGTGTTTCGTGAGTTATTATTCAGTGTTCATATATTGTTTCTTCAAGTGTTTACAAGTATTAATAAAATGCAAAGTTTCATTATATTCCAGATTGTTAAACCAAATATGATTACTGTGATCTCTGTACCCAGTGTCCTCGTGATATAGTCCACTCTTACTCTATATTGGTCCTCCGCTACTTAGAGAGTTTTCCCATGTATTGCACATTCATTGTTTCACTCCATCCCGAACTTTTGTTCCTCTAAACCTAACCCTACATTTTATCCTTGGACCGGACATTTTACGTCCAAACCTAACATTGTCCTCACGGTCCTGATATCAAACATTTGCTCCTCACGGACCGGATTATTTCCGTCCAGTCCCCAACACGTAGGGTGCATATTGTAGCCTTCAATCCTCAGTCATCTGAAGGGCACATAATCGATCCAACCGTAAGATTTGAGTCCCATGAGGATCAGCCGGAGGAGGTAAATGAGGAGAAGAGACGAATCTATGAACCCAACATTAAGTATTACAAGGATAAATACCATCTAACATCCATAACAGTGACAGGATTAATGATTGGAGCACGTGGTACCATCTCCAAAAAGTTCGGCCTGCACAAAGCCATCCTTGTAGAAATATCATTGGTGGCATTGAAAGGGTCTATTGCCATATTTCGAAATCATACCTGTGGACCATGACTTCCAATTTTAAGTTGATATCTATATCCTAATTGTTATAGCTTCAATATTGATTTAATATGTTTTCTTTTACTGTGTACATAGCCTATATATTTGTTGTTGGTACTCTTTGTCAATGGCAACCTGCAGGTGTTGAAGGAAGAAAAATAAAATAAATACAAGAGGATTTGCACTGCTCGAGCTATTGCTTGTGTCATAAACATATATGAAAGAGTTTCACTGTTCTCAAAGTGTTTGCATGGTTGCCCAAGAATTCCCAGCTATACCTCACATCTGCTCTTTCTTGGCAACAGCTGTCTGGACATAAACTTTACATGAAGATATGTGTCTTGAAAGTAATTATTGATCATATCCAGGGGTGCCCACCCTCCACCCACACTTCACTACTCACCCCCAACCTAATTGGCCCATATGATATTTTCTAGGGGGCAATTTTTTTAATTTATTTATTTTTTGTTGCTTTAACTTCTTGGGCCACTTTGTAACACTATATTAATAATATAATAAATGCAACAATGACGTAGCCAGAAAATAATTGCGGGGAGGGTCAAAAGTGCCAGGGGGTTTGGGGGTATGGAATATCCCCCAAAAAAGAGGGTCGGGGGTCCATCCATAGAAAATATTTTAATATTGAACTAATGAAAATCACATTTTACGCTATTTTAGCACTCAAAAACTAGTTAGGAAATTTGTTTCGTGTTAACCACACTGAAGAAAGACATGCCAATTTAAACAAGAAATTGTTACCTAAGTCGGTGTCCACTACTGGAAAATTTTTAAATATTGAACTACTGAAAATCACATTTTATGCTATTTTAGCACTGAAAAACCAAATAGTAAATTTTTACTATGCTCTAAGATATGGCAACTTAAACAAGAAATTGTTACCTAAGTTATAATAATTATTACTATTTATAAGAAAAGTTCAATAACACATGGAACAGTGGACATAATAGGCCTACTCATTATGTTATGAAAACAAAATAACTGCTATACCATATTTGACACACCAACAAATCTTGTTTAATTAAATAAATATGTTTTTAAAAATACAAATATAGAATTTTAGGTTTTGACTTTTGGGGGTCCAAAACCCTGTACCCCCTTTCCTAATCCACTGTGGATTCTGCTTCCATGTTGTCGATTTGGTAAAACTTCTGCAAATTTTTATGTCTCAACTGACTTTCAAATAATTGTCATAAAAGAAAAACACCTGACTATAATTATTAATATAATTTTTTTCCTTTCCCTGAGAGGTGGGGGGCCTCACCTCCTGCCCCCCGGGTATGGGCGCCCATGGCTGTTGAAATTCTTCATCTTTATCTTGAAGATTCTGCTTGGGATTTACATCAATATAACGGTTCCATTTATCTTCGCCGCTACTTTTACTTTCAGTAATATTGTATTATGTATTATGTTTCAGTTTATACGGATGTTTCTTTCTGCAGTAATCTTGCCATGGGGGCTGTGACGAGCCAACAATGGTTCGGTTCGCAGTTGCCGCTATCGGCACAGAGTGATCGATTTTGTTGGCACGGCAGTTGTTTACAAGCAAATGCGTTTCGATAATTTATTGACTATTCACTTCTAAAGAACTAGAAGGGACCTTTTGAAGTTATAAAACTTGACCGTTTTTATTTTTAACATATAAAACACTAATTTTGCAATTTTAAACTCCCCTTCCCCCCCAGACAATTTATAAAATGCTAATATTTTGCACCCCCCCCCCCAGAAATTTCAATGACGCAGTCTGTGTCTTAACCCCCCCCCCTCAGGGCACCCCTGAGTAAATTTATTTATATTTTTGATTAGATCTGGTTTTACCGCACATGTCACAGGATACTCTGAAATTATCATGATTTATCTTTTTCTGACATTTCAGACTTTGATAGAACTTGAAAGTTTTGTCACATGGATTGCAGCCGTATTCATTCATCGTTACTACATTTTATTATAATTATTTATTATTATCAAACACTATCATTACAACCCTGCAATGGAATATACACCAGACACCATTTACATTTATAGTTTATTGCTCCTACACTTCCAATAAAATAACAAAATCCTATCTAATAAACTAACTTGCACAATTTTTTTACAACTCTATATCTGAACTAGGCACTATTTATTTTTATATTCTAATAAAAGTTCGATAGCCAGTCTAATCTAATATATAAAGTCGAATGTGTGTTTGTGGGTATGTATGTATGTATGTTTCTTATACAAATCTACATTTCTTGACCAATTTGCACGAAATTTTGCACACATACCCAGTTAAGCCCGGGAAGTAACGCGGTCAACATTTAAATTCAAACAAACGACTCCTTCCCTTGAAAATTATATAATTTCTGAGAATATTATACTGAAAAAAAAATGAAATGCTGTTCAGTTCACATGACAACATTGTATTGTTTACTGTGATCACATAGGGCTTTGTAAACTATATAATATTGGACTTTAACGAATTATGATTCCATCGATGTAATATATTGGCGAAAATAATTACTGAAAAATGAAATCCATGAAAATAAAGCACAGTGTGATGCAGTCACATAACTTTCTCTACTCTCGATATAAATATTTTCTCACTTCACATTTTGATGTAGAGGTCGTATTGCAGGGACGACTTAAGTGTGTGAGTATGCTATATCAGAAGTAGGTAAATAATCCTTTCCGCTGATATGTTACCCATAGCTGTAGGCTTTGTATTAGTTGAGAATTAGGGATGTTTATGATAGGCCCTAAGCATGGGATGGAACATTTTGAGTCCTATGCTCGCAGTATATTATGCCCCGGGTTTTAGGGGAGGAAAGTATGAAAGTGATACTGCATTTATCTTTTATTTCAGCCCCGAAACGGTTGTATGGTAACAAGAGAATGAAAATAAAATTTTCCGTCAAGTCAATACAATCTTAAGTACCGGTAATTTATGTTTATTCTTATTTCAACCCCTCACAGGCATGATGTGTAGAAGCAACAGAATGCAGCATTCGACATCCTCTATGAGCCATAGTAAGCTATATCTAGCGTTTTCTGATGGAATAGTTTTGAGTGTGATAAATCTTTTTCTTCATTTCAAGTTTTACAAACATATTATATAAGGACCTAGAGTTTCAAAATCGAAAATCCTCCATAACTTTCTCTACCCTGGACAACAGCTTGAAGTGTGTGCCAATGAGTATGGTATAAAGAAGTCTGTAAAAAATCCTAAGCATGTAAAAGAAGACGAAATAGGATAGAACATTTTCAGTCCTATGCCCTTAGTATATTATGTCCCAGGTTTTGGGGGAGGAAAGTATGAAAGTGATATTGAATTTCTTTCCTGTTTCAGCCCCGAAATTGCTGTATGGTAACATGAGAGTGAGAAATAAAATTTTCTGTCAAGACAATACAATCTTATGTAACCGGAATTTCTGTTACTTCTTATTTAAATCCCTCCCAGGTAGAAGCAAAGCTATATCTAGTGTTTTCTGGTTTGAGTGTGATAAGTCCTTTTCTTCTTTTCAAGTTCTATTTACATATTATAAATCGAAAGTCCTTCATAAGTTAATTTCAAATTACAAAATACTAAGCCCGGGCGATGCTGGGCCTTCTCAGCTAGTAAATAATAAAACTTAAATTTTAACGATAGCCTACACACAAAAAATAACTTTCATGGACTTGCAAGCCAGACCTGAATATTCCCGCCCATGAAGGGATGACACCCTGTCAGCTTTCCCCTGTTAATGATGAACATTGTCGAATACCTCTGACGGCTCTTGAAAATTGCACACATTTTGTGCTCCCGAGACGGAAGTTGTTCTGATTGTCAGGACAATGGGGCGGGTACTTTTTAATCCTGTGCAGCAACAGTTCCATACTATTTGCGCAGGCACACCTCATGTTTGGCTCATAGGACCACCATCCACTGTTTAGTCATTTTTTTTTATTCAGAACATGCTCCATTACAATCATAATATGTAATTCTACATGTAGCCTACTAATATTTTATACAATCTTCTTATACATAAATTAAAAACAACATTTCAATGTTCATATCTTGCCATTATTGATATTATGCTTTCAATTTGTTGAAATTGATTTTATTCTTGAATACATGGAATTAACTCCAGATTTAAGTATATGGTTTCAAAGATTTTGTCTCCTGGCTTTTAACATTTTGCAAACCCATAGTATGTGGTCAGCTGTTTGAATATCTTTACAGATACATGTTGGATCTTCTTTAATTTTGAATCTCTGTAGGTAGGCTCCAAAATCCTCGTGTCCTGTGATGATTGCTGGTATATTGTAATTCAGGAACAGTTTTGTGTCTAGTCTTCGTTTTACAGTTTGGAAAAAGATTTTGTTATATTATCATTTGTAGTTTTTTCCCATTATATCTCCCACAACTTAATGCTGTCTTCTCATAAGTCCCTTTTAACTGCACTTGTAGGTATATGGTCATACGCTAGTTCATAGTCACTGCTGGATGCTGCTTCTTTTGCTCAATGATATGCAAGCTCGTTCCCCTATATTCCTACATGAACCCATATGAAGTGAACTATCCAGTTTTGATGTTGCGAACTGCACAGCATCTCGTGAATCCTGTGTATTAGTTTGTTGTGTTTGAAGTTGTTTCTCAGAAGATCCTCGGTAATATTGCTATCTATATGTATAACTACTTTTTTGTCTTTTGGATTTATGTTGTCTATTTCCTTTATTTTTTCCAGTGATTTCATACTTCCAACTGTTCAGCTTGATTATACGAACATTTACTCTATAATCTGAACCTGACTTGTTGGACTGGGTTGTTATCCATGAAGAATGTTGCTCCTCGCCTACCGTTATTTCACTTTTACTGCCATCTGTGTAAACAAAGATTTTGTATTCCTTGTCTCCATTCTTTTCGTGCACTGTTATAGTGTTTGCCGGGTGAGGCCATTCTCTGTAATAATCCAGTGTTTAATATTTCTCCATTGTAATCTGCTCTTCTGTTTGTAACATTCTGAAATTTTGCGATTTCAACCAGTTCGATATATATTGGTATAATTGCTGTGACCACATTTAAAGCTGCGTCTCCATTGATATACATTTAACACCAACATGTTGCAGTTAACATATGTTAAATGTTTATCATCAACTTGTTGATGTATACACATTGAGCTGGAACAGAACTGTCTCCACTACAATATTATAGGTTAACGTGTGTTGACGTGGTTACGGACAGAAATAAATAACATTCAAAAAGAAAATGTGTCTTCTGGAGAAGGCAGCCAACATTACAAAATGACAGTAGTTTTATATACTCGTTATTATCTCCTTGTTAACTGTCTATGACTTTCTTAAACACTTATTTTGTACAGATGTCTTGATCTTTTCAAAATAACTATCATATTTTTCAACAATGGTGTATGCATAAAAATAATTTTAAAAGTAGATGCAATACTATTGAGAACACTGATATACGGTACCAAAACTCACATAATACAAAATGGATGCCGGGAATATCGGGAATATTGAGGAAGCTGTCGACTGCTTTTTGTTCACCCGGAAATTCCCGAACCAAAGCCGATTAAGCTGGCGATCGCTTTTCGTTTCCCAGAAATTCCCAAAACAAAGCCGATATTGACCGAATAGTCAATTGACTTGTCATGTTGTCCATTTTCTCCGGGAAAGAAATTAACATCTGAAAATTTTAAGTGCAACACGCTGGGTTTGCATGTCAAGTCAATTGGAACGTGAAATTGCAATATACATGTCAATATCATCTTGTTAATATTGGCATGTTGGTGTTAAATGTATATCAATGGAGACGCAGCTTAATGCTTCATGGAAGGTAGTTCTCTATGCCTTTATTATTTTGTACCCTTCTTAAACCTATTACTTGAGGTTAACCTAATAGTAAACCTATTACTATTACTTAACATTACTTTGCATCTTGAGGGCATTTATCAATACTGCAACCACATAAGAGAGGAGGTGTTTAGTCACTTTTCATTCATGGCAGAGGAGAGGAGCAAGTGAGGGAGACAGAACTATGTGTCAAAGAGAAAAGCAAGGCAGAAGTGGGAACACACATACTGGCAATGTTAATCGAGCCCATGCGCATCATTCATTGTCAGGCAAATCGCTTACCATTTGAAAAATGCATGCATTTGGCTTACCCGTCCAGCTTCAGCTAAATAAACTTCTATGATACACGTCCATGAAATGTTTCATACATACCTATCTCGAAGATTCTGAAGTTCTGCTGGAGATGAAGGCGTTGTTTTTAGTCCCAGTTCCGTGCACTCTGCTTCTATTAATTCCACACCTCGACCTGACTTCAGGGGATATAAGAACAATTCACTCAGCTCTCCTACTTCCTGCCATTTAGAAGGAATCTTATTGGAGTACGAACTCCTCTGATGTATCAGTACATAGACTCCACCGACCACAATTGCTGCACCTCCAAAGAATAAGGTATTTCTAGACAGATTCATTTCCTGAGAAGAAAAATATGAACATAAGCATGGCCGTCCGGAAGGGGGGGCAGGGTAGGGCCGTTGCCCCCCTCTGGAAATTTTCTTTACACATAAATCAATAAACAAAGCAAATATAAGCAAGTAATATGAAGTAAGCCTTAAGTTTCCACATACTATAGTTGGAATTGTTTGAAAAAAAACTAATTGTAACAGCTGAGTACCCTAGATACGAGTATGTAGGAATAATTACTTTCACTAAACTTGAATTTTTTTCCAGGCAAACATTTTAGTGTAATGAAAGTATCACATTTTATATGAATAGTACCTGTGAAATTGTAAGGTATATGGGTCATTCTTCAAATACGGAAAAATTTGGATTGTGTAAAATCCAAATTTTTTACTTTGTTTTTAAAATCTCAAAAAAATACTAAAATACTTCAGGGGCTACTTGATTATAATAAGACACCAGCAGAGCTTAAATGTTTATATTTTTATTTATTTTTATTTTTTTATTTATTTTTATTTTTTTATTTATTTCTTTAAAGCCATGTGAATGACATCCGTGTACATGTGGATGGCAGAAGGCCACATTAATGACTAACTTTGGCAACAATATGCTTTTCTTTATGTGGTTTCATATTTTTCTCAGTGTCCTTCAGTTGATTTTGCACCAAATTTGCAAATTTGTGTGCATACTCCAGAATTAATGTAATTATAACTAGACTGTGTTTTTATGGGTTTTTTTTGGGGGGGGGGGAATCAAGCAGAAATTCATTTAATCAGTTTTAAGATTTTAAGTACAGGTCACAGACATCGCAAACACAATAGTACCCTACATTTATCATCTACATGACTTGAGAGTCATCCACGTACCCCTTCATGAGGCATGTGGATGACGCAAAAATCAGGCATGTGGATGACAAAAATGGAGTTTTAGTAGTCTCAGCAAGCCATTTCTAAACCTTTGTAGGCTCAACTTCAGTCAGGTACTTTGAATTGGAAGGTTTATCATAGTGCATAATCAAAATTAATTAATATTCACTTTCTGCCTACATTCTAGAAGTCATGTTAATGACAGGGAATAAAAACGCTTTCCTTGAAAATGATGCAAAGTCCTTTGTTAATCCCAAACTATTTGTAAGCAATCAAAATTCAACCTTACAATTCAACCACAAGTTGCCTGTTGGCTTTCTAACACTGTTGCCAGATATACAAATTTCTCATTTCTGCAGAAAAAATCATATTCTTTTCAGCCATGTGGATGACCAAAAACCCTTGGGACATTCTTTTTGTTCATTAGGTGGGGTGACAATTTTAGTCCAGTTTATTTTTTAGGGGTTAATATTCTTCACACATTCATACTCATTGGCAGGAAAAAAGTTGAAAAGGAAATAACATTTTGTTTTGTGGGTAAATGCATTGGGATATCCAAAACTGGGATATGGGACAGGGCATGTGGATGACATTTAATTGAATTAAATTCAGTTTTATAATATCAGAATTTAAAGTTAGTTACATTTCATACTGATAGTTGTGGTATGGAAGTAGCATAAAAAAACTTCTATTCAAGTTTTTTTTTTTAATAGTTGAATTTGAAGGGAAATATCACTCCGGAACACAAATTTTCCCATATTTGAAGAATCACCCATATACAGGTAATCCAGGATGTGGATGATGACGATGATAATGATAGTGACTATGATCAGAATAATAATAATAATAATAATAATAATAATAATAATAATAGTGGTTGTAATAGTAGCCTAGTCATTGGCCCCCCCTTGACAAAATTTCTGCGGACGCCCATGAACATAAGTATTAACTTCTATTATCTTAACCCTTCATTTGGTGCAATATTTATGTTACTCAGTCAGGAACAATGTATTTGAGAGAAATGATATACATAAATGACTCTCTTACTGAAATTACTATTAACTCTTAATATTTTAGACATTATTTCGTATTTTTAAAAGTTTATAATTAAACTCAATGGTAACACCATCTAACTAAATATCTCTTTCCTTTTTTCCTATTTGTTCTGATTAGCTCTTGAACGTTTCACAACTTCCGCTACCTCCAGTTGCATTCTCGATGTACTAAAATAATCATCTGTTAATTTCACCAAACACATTTTAATTCCCTAAATAATTGTTCATAATAACGTAAATATATTATGATTTTAATGCAATGCAATAATAACACAACATGGAGACTGAATTGGGTAACAATTAATTATACGTCATACTGATTATCAAATGAGCCATTTTCCTCTGTCAATAGAATATTAAAGATTGAATATTTTTACATTGAAAGACTTGTTGTAAGCATAAAGAACAGTCTTAACAGAACATGCTTCACTATTTTATTTTGTATAATGTAAGGCAGGTGAATCAGCTACATCGGCTCACTATCTGTATATAAGTCAAAGTGTAGGAATCCCTGAACGATAAATTGGGCAGAATATACATGCAAATGTAGATAGATAATAAATAATGGTCAGAAAAATATGTAATTCTTGTATAACTTCAGGAATCAAAGAAGTAAGCACAGGATACAGAATGGTCAAGAAAATGGAAGTTGTGCAAGCCTACCACATGTGGTAGAAGAACCAGACTTGAGAAGGACGGCGGAATATGGAAATAATGCTAATCAGATAACCCAATAAAATAAGGACATAAAAGAACAGTTGTAACATCGAAATGTATATTTTAGAAAAAAAATAATGTAAATATAATTTCTCCAAATATCATAACAGCAATACAATACCCAATAAATTATTCTTCCTAAAAATCCTAAATACTTCTATGCATTACCCTTAATAATTACGTTAATAGGTTTGATCATATTATTTAGTTTCCATGAGAGACACAAAATAACGAAGAGATCCTTGGTATGTTATGACTAGGTTAAGTCACTGAGAAATTATTAAGACGGAGAATAGCAGCTGACTAAATCCAAGAAACCAACTAATATCTTATGTAAGATAAGTAAGGTAAATTACACTAGAGAAAATTTAATTTAACACAGAAAAAAGGCTTGAGAGACTGAATAACTATTCTTCTCTAATTCCATTCAAACAAGAAAAGCAATTACATTTAAATTCTGAATTAAAATAAAAGTTAAGTTAATCTCTAAGAAATTCGACAACTGATATGAATGCTATGAACCCTGTCATTAAGGACTCAGTGGTGCATAAACGTCAGTAACCATGAAGAGTGTTGAAATAGGAAATACTAAATAATGTATATTATCTTATATCAAATTTGGCTCAGAACAAATCAAAGCTATGCCACCATAAACTAAGCTTTAACTACAGTTGGTGAAGCTTTATATATTTACAATAGGAAGTAGTAATAATTTCTAACAAGAATCTTAATTGGTTGAAAAGAAATATCAGGCAACAACACCATGGACGAAGTTTAACTAAAGTCGGTGAAGCCTAATATTAACAATGAATACTGACAATTTTCCAATAGATTTTATGAATTGGGAGACTTGTAACTGCACCATATAAAACCATGAGCAGATTCTCCTATTTACCCAAAAATGATGAAATAACAGAAAACAGTTGAATCGTCCAGAGCTAAAAGGGGTTTTGTCAAAAAATGCTATTTTTTTTATTGTCTTGTACTGTTTTTTAAACTGAGTTACATCAAAAAGCGGAAGAAAGAATTTTGTCAGACCACTCTTTGTGCTAGAAGTTGGAAGTCATATCAGCGCATAAGGAGGAAGATAGCGTTTTGTCACTGATAACATACCTTTTAGCGCTACATGTGGCAGACCTGACTTGCATTATTGTCTCATGCTTGCAACTTCGCGCGCTTTATAACATCAATGACAGTGCTTGTTCTGTAAGTGTAAAAGGTTGGTGTTGTTTATATTTTGTGACAAATTTTGTGAGATATGTCTCCAAAAAGGAAGCGAAATGAAACACTTCATAAAAGATTAAAAACGCTGTTGCCGAAGGTCTGGAATGTGCAAATCATGGGGAACGACATATTAGTGAAAAGGAAGTAGGAGATGATTGCAGGTTATTGTTGAAACATGAGCCCATAGCAAGATTTAGGTTATGGCAAACATTTCCTGCTAGGTATAACTTACATGTGTCTCTTGTTTGTGTAACTGTTTGTCACTATAATTAATAAATGTTCATGTAATGTTGTTAGGCGAAAGACAAATATAAGGTGCAATTTAAGCTCTGCCCACTTGATATTCACATTTTGTTTCTAGTGAAGCATGGTGAAAAACTATCCTTGTATATTGTCGCCGACACTCCCGACTGTACCAAATATTAAAAATGCGAGTGTGCCCCTTGTTCCAAATATTAAAACTGCGAGAATGCCCCTTGTACCTAATATTAAAAATTCAAGAGTGCCCCTTGTACCGAATATTAAAAATGCGAGAGTAAGTGCCTTGTACCTACAGGTTTGCCTTGTACCCAATGGTTTGTCAGCCTGTTTATCAACGAAGAATTCGCTAGATCGTGGTATAAAGAAAGTGCTTCACTGGGGGTGGGTTAGGGTGGGATATATCTCATGCGACGATGCACCTTATGTTTGGTTTTCCCTTTTGTTTGCCTTAGTGAGCATATAAGGAAATATTTAGTGTAATTTTGATATTTTCATGCAGGTGTATACTGCTGAGAGCGCCATATGTGTTTTCCATAATCAATTGTCTTTCATTTGTCAAATTAACACTTGGTGGTGCTGCGATTCATTCAGTGTTACCATACTACTACAAATTACACTAAAACCTGCCCATCGCGCAAACATTAGTGAACTATAAATTTCGTCATTTTATGTGCTTTGGATTCAGAAATTCTATATGAATTCATAAAGCCAACGGTGAAATACCATTCAGTAAATGAATACAGAAACTTTTCTACATTCGTTCATGAGTTTTCTGTAATTACATCTTAACGTAAAGCACTCTAAACATTCCCAAATGTCCCTAAAATTGCTGATAAAAAATCAGCGACAACATGTTATAACAACACGTGTGCTTAACCTCACTTGTTCACATGTCATTCCAATACATCGACTGTTTGGCCAGACAATTAAGGGAAATCCTTTGTTGGTTTGTTAGTAACTTTAATTAATGAATCTCATGGTAAACCTACCATGACGTAATGAATTAATCATATTGGCCCAACATAATTTTAGGCGGAAAATCTCATCGAATCAGAATTAAGATGACATAATTTGTTTATGTTATATCTTTGCGCAATTAACGCGTATAAAAATCGCCTGGGGCGATTCGCGCTTGCCAGTTGCCATTAATTCGTGTTAAGGATTGCACGCAAGTTTGTGTCGCTGCTCTGAGGCCAAACAAAGAAATCATAGGTGAAAGTTAGTTTCTAGTATTCTTTGTGGGTGGAACAACAAGGACAGTCGCCATGAGCTGTCAATAACAGCACGTGGGCTGTATCGCTACTCACGACATGGAACAAAGAAGTCATGGACCTTCTACTTAGTTTCTGATAATATAGTCCATATTCTGCGCTTCGCCTACATATATTACTGCTACAATATAGTGCATTATACTACGCTTCACCTACATACAATACTGTCATAACGTAGTATATCGCTCATAACCTCTACAACGCAGCTAAGTGCTTCACAACACAACACTGCACAACATGTAACAATTTCATCGTTCTCCTTGGCGAGGTTGTGTACAACACTGTAAATTTATTTCACCAAAACATGGTGATGGGAATCATTGATCACTGCACATGCCGATGATATTAACATCAAGATTTTGTCACAGTCAATCACGCCATCACATCAACCTCAAGAGAACAATATCTCCAGAAGATTTATAATAAGTCATCACTTGTTCAACCCAAGACTGTGCTTCAAACCAGTGTTCACAAAGTTCTTGTAATCAGTGTGTGTAATCAGTGAATGTGTTCAAATTGCTACATCTTTCATTAGTGATCAGTGTTTTTGCCGCTCACTTCATTAACAGTTAGCAAGCTCCAGTATTTAATCAATAAATTACTAATACCAAAATAGATATATAAGCTAATACCAAGTTTGTGAAGTTTTATTTTTTTGTTTATGATGTAGGGTCCAAATTAATTTTTATCCTTTTCCCCTTTCCTTCGTATACAGTCCGTTATCCAGAGGCATAATCCCTCTACAGTTATTAACTAACAGATATAGCATTCTAGTTTTATATATAGTCATTTTTATTTGGTATTACGTAATTTGTGCTATTCTCATTATGTTAATAGGCGTGGGTACTACTGAATGGGAGTACTGATTTTCGTATTTTAATTTGTAGGTGTAAGAAGAAATGTTTTGAGGGTGTAATGAAGATGAAAGAAACATTGTCCTAACGAAGTTTCTTGTTCTACCAAATAAAAACGCACAAGATATTCATTTATGTGGTTTCAAAGAAGCAGTTCCTGTAAAACAGCACAGGTTCAGGAAATCAGAGAGAGGAACGAACACAGCATCAAGTTTTAATTACTTCATAATGTGCGAATCTCAAAAGAAGACCCTCTTGCTGCCGCACGTCGATCAGATCGACGTTGCTTGCCCGACGTTTAAATGCCAAGTTCAAACTTGGCAGTAGGGGTGAAAAATGCCGGACTTCTACGCCTTGAAATACTAGCTTTTAGAAAATAAATAATTAAAAATGTAATTTTAAAGCTAGAATTATAGTCTAAAAAGTTGATTTTACCAGATTAATTTCTCATCAATAATACATTAAGAAAAATAATTTTCCGATAGTGAATCAATATCTAGCACATATTTAATTACAGCAACAAAGAATAATAATTTTTTCGTCATAATTGGAGATCAAATATAAGACATTTCTATCGGAATGATAAGAACGGCAGTTTAGCACTATAACAATACATTCAATTACAAATAAAATAAGTATAAACATTCCTTTAAAACTATATTATGTTGTATAAAAATATGCAAAATGTAACTCACCAGTATCCATTATTGGAGTGTGATTTGCATCAAAAATCAATACCACTTTAGTTATGATCATGGTTTTGCCGCACAAGTTTTACCACTGCACCGTGGATCATCTAACTCTCATTTGCATATGTACACAAAATATTAATGATAATTGATCGTGTCTGCTCATCAGATAATTAAAAATAAAATACTATTTAACGCAAAAAATTGAAGTTAAACACTTCAAGTCACGGTACACTGCATTTATTACAAAAACTGAAATAAATTATGATGATATTATTTAGTTATGAATTATTAGTCTTGTTTTACTTAGGGCACTTATGTAAATTAGTGCATTTAGGATTATTCCCTTCTCACATTTTACGCGCACTGTACGCGAGATGCCTCATCACTGTCACTGTCCCTTTGATTATTTGCATCGACATCACACTCGTCATAATGTCCTAAACTTAGTCATCTCTCCCCATCACAAAGACATCCCGGAATCAACTTGAAAGTTTACTTTTACATAGGAAAATCTTAACTGAAGTGGATAAGCAATGCATTGAGACCAGGTCAAACAAAATTGGTGAGAGTTGTAAATACCGTCCTTCAAATAACAAAAGAACCCTCTGAATGTCCTTGAAACATACTGTCAGAAAGAAGAAGGTTTCCTCTTTTCAGTGGCATAACGCGCATCCCTATAAGGTGTTTCAAAAATATGTTTACAATCTCAGAAACACAGTGTCGATGAGATCGTCGCTGGCACACTTCACACTGAACAGGGCTGTCGACTGTATCGTCGCGCGGCATTATACGAGTAGGAATTGTTTAAAGGGCTCGGCACCAAGAGGGTTAACAGTTAGCAAGCTCCAGTATTTAATCAATAAATTACTAATACCAAAATAGATATATAAGCTAATACCAAGTTTGTGAAGTTTTATTTTTTTGTTTATGATGTAGGGTCCAAATTCATTTTTATCCTTTTCCCCTTTCCTTCGTATACAGTCCGTTATCCAGAGGCATAATCCCTCTACAGTTATTAACTAACAGATATAGCATTCTAGTTTTATATATAGTCATTTTTATTTGGTATTACGTAATTTGTGCTATTCTCATTATGTTAATAGGCGTGGGTACTACTGAATGGGAGTACTGATTTTCGTATTTTAATTTGTAGGTGTAAGAAGAAATGTTTTGAGTGTGTAATGAAGATGAAAGAAACATTGTCCTAACGAAGTTTCTTGTTCTACCAAATAAAAACGCACAAGATATTCATTTATGTGGTTTCAAAGAAGCAGTTCCTGTAAAACAGCACAGGTTCAGGAAATCAGAGAGAGGAACGAACACAGCATCAAGTTTTAATTACTTCATAATGTGCGAATCTCAAAAGAAGAGTGTTTGTCTGAAAGCCCTTTTAGCATGCATGCCGTTGGTAAGAAGAGAGTGTACAATACCCTATAAGTCGCACCCTAGTTCAGGGAGAAATGCCCTATAATAGACGTGGTATGACTCCTCCTGTGAATAAAGTTTCTGATGTAATTCAGAATCTATAGACAATCATATTAAGTCGTTCCCTCTTAAGTCATCTCATTATGCTGGCAAAGAAGTATATTATTTAGATGCCTGCCTTACTGTAAAATCGATGTATGATCTCTGCAGTACCAAGTATCTTGATTCTACAGTAAAATATGATTATTACAGGGAATATTTCCATCAAAATTACAGCTATAGATTTGGAAGGCCACAGATTGACACTTGTTCATTGTGTGAAGAACTAAATGCCAAACTGAAAAGCCCCCACAAGAATGAAAATGCACAACGTGTAGCAAAAGCTGAATTGGAGGTACATTTACGCAGAAGTAGATAATTCTATAAGTCCCTAAATGACCACAGTGCGGATAGTCAAAGTGAAGCTATAGGGACCATAGCATTTGATTTTATGAAAAATCTCCCACTCCCGAACATTCCAGTGCAAGAGACATTTTACCTATGTCAGCTGTGGGTAAATGTTTTCAACGTGCATGATCTACGAAGTGGGAAGTCTGTAGTGTAGGCTACTTATATCATGAAGGACATGGCAAAAAGGGTGCTATTGATTGTGAGGGACTTTTCTATTTAATCTATGTGACCACCAGATATACTACCTAAATTCAAAATCTTCAACATTTTCAATTTAAACTATGTGACGAAGTCTTCAATACTTTTCCATGTACGAATATAATATGTACTGTATAAGTTACTGGGTTTCTGTCTATACTTATCCACTGCAATCTGTGGCAATGACCTTAGTTCATTGAACTATGTGAGCAGCCAGTTAAACTAAGCCAACTGAAGAATGTAAACATACACTTAGAAACATTACAGAGTGTTTCCAAATTTCTTCACCATCAATAACTCTCGTCGATACATTCAGTTTTTCTTCTCTATTGTGGAATATTTGTAGTTCTGAGCGCCATTCACAATCACTTCTAATTATACTATTATTTCACCAATCAATTATTTTATTTCTGGGCCACAAGTTTAAATCCTTCAATACAATTTAATCCTCAACTAGCTTTTATACAGTGGAGAAAGTGGCAGGTTCTATAATGTCTATAACCTCAAATGTGCCAAATAACAATGTAATAGAAAGAGAACAGTTTTCAACACAATGAACAGAATTTTTAATATAAATCAATAGGAAATTCAACAATGGTTACAAACAATTTTTTATTTATTTCAACTTTACTTATTAACTGTATTAAACTTTACCAGGCAACAATTAATACTATATACATACGGTATGCTTCTTTTTTAACCAACAGTAATAAATTATATAATTAAAAATAGATGTATATTAATCTATTATATCCATAAATACGAAACACGAGCTTTGCTCATCTAGGGGCATACCTTTCATTTTAAACGCTAAAATAGAAATAGTATTTTCGGTTGGTATTTGTTTTTGCTTGTACTAAATGTGAAATAATGTATATAATGTAATGTAATACAGTAATGCATGTAACAATAAACTTCAAAGGAAAGAAAAATATGTATATGGTATATATATATCATTTCACAACTATATGTAGCGTCTCTTTTTATAAATATCCACTACTAAATAACTACATCTGGACCTATCATCAGCCTTAGCATCATCTTATTTCTTCAATTAATTCTTTCCTCATTACAAGTGTGCTATACACACTAACCATTTTTATTCTTCCTGAATAATACAATTATCATTTTTAACTTCCTGAAAATACGCACATTCCCGTCCATAACTCCATTTCTTAAATTATTTTTAACTTTATGGTCCAATTAGAACTCGCTACACTTCTTTATGCTTTCTAGGCCTGTCACGTTGTGAAAAAAAAAGAAAAACTGGTGACACGTATGAATAAGAAGGGACCACAAAGGAACCATTCATAAACGAGAAAAAAATAAAAGAGAGAGAACTATCGATACTGTGTGAGTTTTGTTTGAATTATAGGAAGTGCGCATGCGCGAGAAGAAAAGTTTGAGGAGGCGACGGTTGGTCGCGAAAGTAGAGAAGAGAGACAGACCAATCCCCCTTGCATGAAGGCAGTGGAGAGGAGTTGGCAGCCTGTTTCATACAAGTCTGCATGATGATGATTTTGTTAGTTATGCTGCTAAATTTATTGACTTGTCTTGGCCATTGTTTTCTCTCACATGATGGCATGCTGTGAATTTACATCGGATGGATTTTTAAGTAAAGAATAGTTTAGTAAAGAACTAACTCAGGGACTAAAGGTTAATAAATCTTGTCAGATTCGCTGTTCAAGTTTTCTAGAAGTCTCTCCTAGCAGTAGTAAACAGAGTTGGTAAAGTACAGTGATAGTTTTACTTTTTGAAGTTTTGTCGCTAGTCTGTATTTGATCCACTAAGTAGTTAAGTTACTGATTTGCTACAGCTCTCGAAATAAATGTAATTTGTATGTATTGACATTGTTCTTGTAACTATGTTGCAGCCACCCTGACGTCATAGGTGCCACATGTAAGCCTTTTTGAAAATATGAAACTAAATTGGGTATAAAATTTAACAGAGCTTGTAAAAGAAGGATATTTTGTGAAATTATTTAAAGTCTTTCTGCCATGAGTAAATTTAGTGATCAAATAATATGTAAACAAATAATTTATGGGTAAAGTAATACATTAACAGTAAATGAGGGAAAAACTTGATTTTTAACTTTAAATTCATACTGGAAATTTATATTTTAACTTTAATAACTTGTGTTTGTTGGTAAAAGTTTATAATTTTGAAAGAGTGTAATGATGTATGACCCTATGGGGGACTTAATTGTTTGTAAATTTTTCTGCCGCTAGATTTTGAAATGTTTCAGAGTAAACTTCTGGACTTCTGGTGAAGATGGAAATGCGCATGCTATTAAATGACTCTGCTCTGATACGGAAATACTTAACCTCTGGCTGTCGGCTGTGCTGTTGGGTCTGATGGAGGTTTCACACGTGAAGTGGATCCTCGTTTACAGATTTCTGACCACAACATGAGTCGCTGCAGATTGGTATTGTGGGGACGGTCGCTGGTGAAAGTGAGTGTGCAACCAAAGTGATAAGAGGAACCAGACGAGAGCCTTATCAACAGGTATCACACCGCCCATTATTATAGTGACCCTCCTCTCCTCTTCTAGAATTTGTAACGCCGCAGTTAATTTCCAGTCTCCTGGTCAGAGACAGTTGATTGGCTAGTCTTAGATTTTGGGCAAATGGTCTAAGCCTAGTGTTCCCTGCCTGCCTAGTTGAAGCAGTTATTCACTGTAAGGTGAAGCAAGATGTGAAAGAAGAAAAATTTTTATGTCAGAGCAAAACTGTCTTCGATTTTGGGTGCATGCAACATTCCATTTTCACCATCTCCGTCCATTTTGGTGATTTATATTATTGATTTTTTTTTTTTGATCCAGCAGTATTAATATGTAATTCAGGATAGGTAATTGAGGTTAGGTTAAGATGTGATTAAGGGTTTTTTATTTTTCTTCCCTCATTTAGTGTAACTGTAACTTCAAATTTAATACCCCTGATATGTGAAGCCGGCTCAATTAATTTATTTATGTTTAAACTCACTAGATGGCGCAAGCTGCTCCAATGTGTTCGCTTTCGCGGGCATAGGTCCGCTGGCCTCTCCCTCCTTTCATACGGCAAGCCTCCTCGCGAGTATTTAGGCATCATAGCGTCAGTTCTGGGCATGGCTTTCTTCTGTACAGACCTGTTTCGGTAGCTTCGTTTGGATTGTCTTTTATAATGTAATTTCTTTGGTTTTAGTGCTTCGTTTTGTTGGGATAATGTAGCCCAAAAGTCATCTTCAGGTTTGCAACAGGTTCTTAGTTTCTTTTCTAGTCTTTTATAGTTGAAATTGCGTAATTGTAGAATTTCCCTCCCCTTCTTTTCCTGTGCTTCTTAACGGTAATCAGTTTGTTTATTTTTGGCATTGCTTTTTAGTATATCCTTCGTAGAAAGCATGTAGTCTGTCTTCTTTGGCTTGTTAAGTAGTATTTAAAGGCTTTTCTGTTTATTTGAGCTCCCGATGGTTTATTTGTAATTGCGTAGTTGGTCCGCGTCATCGCGGCATGTAATGGCGTCTCTTTCTTTCTCTTCTCCCCTGTCCCTGCTTGCAAACCTGATGTTTCCGCGTGCTGGTAAGTCATTTTAAATTCGTGTTCCTTAATTATTTTTGGTCTGTGTTTTTGTTTATTTAGTTTTGTGCCATGCCCGCTCTCCTGTGGTTCGGGATTTTAAAGGCATCCCGACTGCAGTATTTTCCCGCCTTTTGCTAAATTTCTTCCCCTTTGAAAGTTTTGTTTCGTAGGCCTACGTGTAATTCATTTCTTCGGATAGTTTCGGTTATTTCTTGTTTGTAATATTAAAGTCAGCTTCTTGTGTATTGTAAAGATTGTGTGTAAGCATTTTTATATTGTAAATTCCTCCCCCCCTTTTTGGTTTACCAATAGCAAGATGTCTCCCTATTTTTCTTACTAAACATGAGTGTTGAAGACGATTATTGTAATTCGACGTCTATATATATATATATTAGATGTATTTCCTTTTCAGGTCTATTTTGTTCAATTATATTTTGTACCGTTTTGTAACAATTTTGCCCTAAATTATATTTCTGTTAATGTGTTTTGAACCTGGAACTTTTACATTCTGTTTTGTGCCCCCTCCGGGATGTCCTACTATACCTATGGGTGGGCCCGTTTTCAGGGAATAGGCTAACTTCCCTGGGGTTGGTTTCCCAAGCTTCCTTCCACACTTTTCATCCCTTAGGGCGGGGTTACAATTGTTAATGCAGAGCGCGGTTATCGTCCACATTTTCCTTTTGTCTATTAAATTAATTAATATTTCAGTTTGTAAAGGTTCTTGGTTCAATCTACTGATAGCCTAGGCCTAATTTTTGTACTAATTAAAGATTGTATTTCAGGCACTAGAAGTATTTAAACACTGTTTATTTCAGGCTAATAATTTAATCATTTTTTCCAGCATTCATTTTAATTTGTATGGTGTTTATAAAAAAGAGAAACTATGTACTGAAAGAAATTTTATGAATTGGGTATAACTGGTTGTTACTGTGATTTCATGTGTGGACCGGGTGTGCTGGTTGGGGTCCTGATTGCAAGCTATTCTGACACCTGTGTTGTGATGTTTAGAGCGGTGATACTTTGGCCTTTTGTTACATCAGCTGATAGTGGGTGACTCATAAAAGAAGTTCTTTGAATTGTTGTAAATGCTTCAGTGGATCAACTCTGGCTTGGTGAGTTTTCTCCATCTTATTTATTTTGCTAACCGTGACTAGTTTAAACAGATGATAGTGAAAAAGCTCGTAGAAGTGAGGTTAGTAATAACCAAGAAGTTACCAGTGTTTAAAATTCCCGATTTTGACCTTTAACAAAAGATGTGTTTGTGCAGGTGTGAAAGTTAGTAGGTTCAGGATCATGGAGTAGTGACTATTTGGTGGGAGTTTTGACCTGGCCGTTTAAAGCTGAGAGCTTCATGGACTCTCCAGGTACCAGGAGGGGACATGTTGTTTGTTGCTGGTGGGTCAAGGCTTCTGCTGGTTGTCTAGAAGCTGTGCTGTGTTTATTGTATATAGTTGTATATAGTAGCCTATAGTAGTGAGGTTAGGATGTAAATTTTTGTACAGTAGGTAGGTTAGTTGTGAGATTTATGTGACTGAATAAATGTGTAGGTTAGATAGTAATTTGAAGGCCTAGACCTTGTAATTGTTGAATTTTAACTTCAAGAATAGTGTCAATTAATAATCTGCTGTTCGCCTGTGAAGCCTAGTTGTTCGGCCGCTGCTGGGTTTTTCACACTCGATTGGTCAGATTAGTTTACTGTCCCGATAGTGTCAAAATAAATAATGAAATAGATGCAGTAAGTCCTGAATTTATGAATTGTAATGGAATTTGAGTGCAGCGTCGTGTATTTAGGCTCAGTAATTGTTTGTCATTGTTGTCTCTATGATAGAATTGTGTTTTCTTTTCTTGGTGGGGTTTTCAGTCCCGTTAGCCTGGGGAAAAGGTGAGGAGCTCAGCGGGGTATGCTGTTGCTGGCCTCTGCAAAGTACTGGCTAAGTGTGGCGTTTGCTGGTGCATCCAAGTTGGATGTACTATGGGTAGGTGTAGCCAAAGGGAAGGGTTCATTTCTTTTCAGTGAGAGCGACTTGAGCAGCTTGTACTTTAGCCTCCAGATACTGCGTTCCAGTGTGTTTGTGAATTGAGGTTATATTGATAGGGGCAATCAGGAGTATATGTGATGGGCCAATAGCATTGGATGGGTCTTTAAGGAAAAGTACAATGCATTTTATTAATTGTGAGGTAGTAATTCAGGCATGTTTAAGTTTTATGAATCTTGTCAGATTTTCTGTTCAAGTTTCTAGCTAGCTCACCTAGCAGTAGTATTCAGAATTCATACAGTAAAGAATAAGTCCAGCAATTTGTTGTAGCTCGTCAGTTTTTGATCCACTGAACTGCTTGGGGTAGTAGATTTGGGCCAACTGGGTAAACCTTTGTAATTTATGTCTTTTGATGTTTAATTTTATATCTGTTTTGCAGCCACCTTGAAGTCTGTGGTCCCACATGAAATCATTTCTAATTTTGGTGTAAGATAATGAAAATTTTTTTTTAACTTCAATGAAGATAAATGTAGTAAGAGTTTGTCTGGGACTTTAAAACTTGAGTTATTAATTTCTACATAACTAAAATTAGTATAAAACTAAACGTAATTTTGTAATTAATACTATGTCAAAAACTTTTGTCTTTTTCAGTTTTATAGATTGAGGGAAGACCTTTAATTTAATTTCTACTTTAAGTAAACATTTAGTACTGCAGAAAGTTAAAGTTAAATTTCAATTTTAAGGTAACTGTCCTTGTAATATGCTCTATTTTTGAACCTGTAACTGTGTATGACCCTACGGGGGACCTTCCTGTTTGAATATTTTTTTCTGCCGCTTGATATTGGAATGTTTCAGTGTAAACTCCTGTTCTTCTGGTCGAAATGGTGATGCACATGCTACTCTCAATGTCTCGGCTCTGAAATGGAGATGGGGACTTACTCACAAACAACTATAAGTCACACACCATCAAGAAATGGGTTACCCAAATAACTACCTCCTGTGCTGGTTGAGCTGACGCAGTCTTTCAGCTGAAAAATATCATCATTAAGATCCTCGTCTGCAATGTCAGCCAACAGTCAAATTTCACCATGAGTCGCTGCAGACTGGTTTAGTGAGGATGGTCACCAGTGAATGTGAGTGTGCAACCAATATGGTAGGCGGGACCGGACGCGATGCCTACCAAATCAAGGTATGACACCGCCTATTATTACTGTGACCCTCCCCTCCTCTTCTAAGTAATTGTGACTACGCAGTCAATATTCAGTCTCCTGGCTAGAGACAGTAAGTTGGCTGGTTTTGGATTTTAAGGGATTAGTCCAATCCCAGCATTGCCCTGCCTGTCCAGTTGTAGCTGGTATTAGCTGTCATGTGAAACAAGTAATGGAGAAGTGTCAAGAAATATTTCAGAGCATCTAATTGAACAATGTCTTCGATTTCTGAACTCGTGTGCATTGTGCTATCCCATTTTCTTTCCAGACTGTTCTTTTATTTGTAATCTGCATTAATTTTTTTTTATTTCACCAGGATCAATGTGTATTTTGGTTAAAGTCTCTTCTTCCCTCATTCTATTTAAGTGTTTCTTCAAATTTAAAACCCTTAGTTTTTAGTTTAGGGGGTGGTGATTGTACCATTATTTTGATTTGTATTTATTTTTCGCGCGTAATGGTACATGTTTTTAAGTTTGGTCGCTGGATGGCGCGACCTTCTCTTTTGTATATGCTTTCGCGGGCGTAGGTCCGCTGGCCTCTCCCCTCATCCTTTGGTACAGCCTCTTAGCGAGTGTTTGTCTTTTCTGGCTTCAGTTATGGGCATGGTTTATTTCGGCATTGACGTGTTTTCGTAGTTGCATTTCGTTAGTTTGTTTATAAGTAATTTCTTCGGTATTTGTGCTTTCGTTCGTGGGATAATGTAGTCCCAGTGTATCCTTCAGGTTTGCAACAGGTTTTTAGTTTAACTTTCTTGTGTTTTAACTTAGTAATTATGTAACGGTAGAATTCCCTCCCCCTCTTTCTGCGCTTGGTAGCTGGTAGTTTCTCTGATTGATTTGGTAGTGTATTTTTGGTAGAATCTTCGTAGAAACCATGTGTTCTGTCTCCTTTTGCTTGGGTAGTAATATTTAAAGGGTTTTCTGTTTATTTGAGTTGCTGGGGGGGTTTCTTAGTAATAGCCTAAGTAGTCGGCGTCATCAAGCTATAATGATGGCGTCTGTTTCTTTCCCTTCTCCCCGTGCCTGCTTGCAAACCTGATGTGTCGCGGTCTGGTAAGTCATTTTTAAATTCGTGTTTCTTCAATTATTTTGTTTATTTAGTTTTGTGCCATGCCCGTTTCTCCTGTGCATCGGGATTTTAAAAGGCATCCCGATGGCAGTAATGTTTCCCGCCTTTTACTAAATTTTGCCCCTTGTTAAAGATTGTTTGTAGGCCTACATTATATTTTCCCCGGTTTGTTTCGATTCTGGCCTTTATGAAATAAAGCCATCGTCCCTTGTGTCATTTTACTGAGTAAACCCCTCCCTTGTTCTATTGTAAAGTCCCCTTCTTCCGAGTGTTGGTAATAGTGAAATTGATTATTATGTTTGGTTACTTTTTCATTTTGTAATTTCGATGTTTTCAGTATAATTACATTACAGTAAATTCCAATTTGTCAGTTTGAATGTCTCAAGTAATGATGAAAACACTCTATCAAATTATTTGCCCAAAGAGTGAATGTAAACAGTGCTGTAAATTACGATTGTTTTTCTATTTCAGGCTATACTAATTTTGTAATTTCCTTTGTCTTGTAAACATCTGGTTCCAAATTATATATTATCTGTTATTGTTTTTGAATCAGGAACTTTTACATTCTGTTTTGTGCCCCCTCCGGGATGTCCTACTATACCTATGGGTGGGCCCGTTTTCAGGGAATAGGCTAACTTCCCTGGGGTTGGTTTCCCAAGCTTCCTTCCACACATTTCATCCCTTAGGGCGGGGTTACAGTGAGCAGCCAGTTAAACTAAGCCAACTGAAGAATGTAAACATACACTTAGAAACATTACAGAGTGTTTCCAAATTTCTTCACCATCAATAACTCTCGTCGATACATTCAGTTTTTCTTCTCTATTGTGGAATATTTGTAGTTCTGAGCGCCATTCACAATCACTTCTAATTATACTATTATTTCACCAATCAATTATTTTATTTCTGGGCCACAAGTTTAAATCCTTCAATACAATTTAATCCTCAACTAGCTTTTATACAGTGGAGAAAGTGGCAGGTTCTATAATGTCTATAACCTCAAATGTGCCAAATAACAATGTAATAGAAAGAGAACAGTTTTCAACACAATGAACAGAATTTTTAATATAAATCAATAGGAAATTCAACAATGGTTACAAACAATTTTTTATTTATTTCAACTTTACTTATTAACTGTATTAAACTTTACCAGGCAACAATTAATACTATATACATACGGTATGCTTCTTTTTTAACCAACAGTAATAAATTATATAATTAAAAATAGATGTATATTAATCTATTATATCCATAAATACGAAACACGAGCTTTGCTCATCTAGGGGCATACCTTTCATTTTAAACGCTAAAATAGAAATAGTATTTTCGGTTGGTATTTGTTTTTGCTTGTACTAAATGTGAAATAATGTATATAATGTAATGTAATACAGTAATGCATGTAACAATAAACTTCAAAGGAAAGAAAAATATGTATATGGTATATATATATCATTTCACAACTATATGTAGCGTCTCTTTTTATAAATATCCACTACTAAATAACTACATCTGGACCTATCATCAGCCTTAGCATCATCTTATTTCTTCAATTAATTCTTTCCTCATTACAAGTGTGCTATACACACTAACCATTTTTATTCTTCCTGAATAATACAATTATCATTTTTAACTTCCTGAAAATACGCACATTCCCGTCCATAACTCCATTTCTTAAATTATTTTTAACTTTATGGTCCAATTAGAACTCGCTACACTTCTTTATGCTTTCTAGGCCTGTCACGTTGTGAAAAAAAAAGAAAAACTGGTGACACGTATGAATAAGAAGGGACCACAAAGGAACCATTCATAAACGAGAAAAAAATAAAAGAGAGAGAACTATCGATACTGTGTGAGTTTTGTTTGAATTATAGGAAGTGCGCATGCGCGAGAAGAAAAGTTTGAGGAGGCGACGGTTGGTCGCGAAAGTAGAGAAGAGAGACAGACTTGGGACGTTGAACAAGAAGGTTGTGGAGAGAAGGAAAGTTGGACCGACGAGTGTATGGAGTGAGCGGCAGTTGTGGCTACGGAGTTGCCTAACGTTCTATTGGAGAATGTAAGCCGAGAAGAACATCTAAACAAGAAAGCAACGATCAATGGTTATGTGGATATAGCCGTTGGATTGGAACGAGCCAGAACGTGGGTTGGCTTATGTTGTGGCCGCTGTAGGGAACACCAGCAAGAAGGGAAGAGTATGGTTGGACTCAAACAAGATCCATTTGGAGATGGACACCGACAAGAAGAAGGACTGACTGCTAATGGTGCTGAACAACGTGGAATTACTGTTGGATGAGTATCGGACAAACTGTTATACTAAGACTGTAGCATTGAGAAACTTTCATAACTAAATGTTAAGTATTGAGCTTTCAAAGTTATGGCTGGTTAACAGATTACCATATCATATAGGAATAATTTTAATAAGGAAATAGAAGTAGAATAAAGATAAAAGAAAAAGCAGTAATAGTAGTGCAGTAGTCCTATGTTTTTCATTCTTGGTCGGAAGGTTAGGAAAGAAGTAAAAGTTGGAAGCAACAAAGGGACAGATGGTATGAAATCTCTATATCTTGGGTGTTCATGGGTTGTTAAGTCACGACCGAATACGAAGCTGATTTTAACTGGAGAAGCCTATGAATACTTTTGCATTTTCAGACAGGTCGCGAGGAGAGTAAGGAAGAAATTATAAGGGGCATAACAGTAATCCTTATTTGGGCTCCTCCCACTTGGGTTCCGTTAAGGTGACAGATGGGTATCTTCTATGTCTAGATGGCATGCTGGCCTTTAATATTTAGTTACTTTATATTTAATAGAGATTTAAGTACGAGATCAGGATTTGGAAAGGGATGAAGTTGGGAAAAAATTAGTGTGTGTGTAAAGGAAAAAGGAAATCTGGTTAAT
Organism: Ectobius pallidus; assembly: GCA_964059195.1. Taxonomy (NCBI): domain Eukaryota; kingdom Metazoa; phylum Arthropoda; class Insecta; order Blattodea; family Ectobiidae; genus Ectobius; species Ectobius pallidus. Next base: position 45,431,259 of record CAXKWD010000008.1, read on the forward strand.
TATTATTCACTTAGGAATGGAAATAAAGATTATCGGTTGTGTAGTCCTAGTTCACAGTTAGGTTAAAAGAGAAGAGAGAAAAAAAAGAAGTGAGAGAGTGAGAAAATAGAAGTTACTTAGGTGGTGTTAATTAGTTTCGTATTGGAATTCAAAGGGAATTCAGAAACATAAATGGGCACAGATTTAAATTAAGTAACGAGAAGACATATTCAATTGGAAATTATTTATGGTCCTATTCTTTCCACTATGATTTTATTAAAAAATAATATAATACAAACAATAATACTTATTTACAATAGTGGATAAAACAATCCCCTCCAACACACAACATTTCAACCTGCCCTCCAGGCCTTTCTCAAGTGTACTGAATTGAAAAAATCATAAACAAACTGCCGTAACTATGTAGCACCTTTTTTGTTTTAGTAACAAAAAACAAAAAAGGTGCTACATAGTTACGGCAGTTTGTTTATGATTTTTTCAATTCAGTACACTTGAGAAAGGCCTGGAGGGCAGGTTGAAACGTTGTGTGTTGGAGGAGAAGACATAATTGTATGTAAAGAGAATTTTTGTGAGTTTGTACTTAGAAGGAACTTGAATAAGCTACGATGAATAATAAAGTACATTGGGTTAAGATAATTATAGTTCAAGTGAATTTAGGAACCTGAAGACGGTTAAGTAATATTATAGAACCATGGGAAGTGAGTGTAGATTTCAAAAGTTAATTTGAAACGGATAAAAGAGTAACTTTGTTTAGAAGGAAAAGAAAAGAATAGGGAAAGGAAAGCGAAAGCGAAAGAAGAAGAAAAAAAGGGGAACTAACAGTTCATATGTAAGCTATTGAGGAATCTAAAGATTTCAAGGGAATTAAATGAAGTAAAGAAATCTAGAAGTAGGCCTAAGGAGGACCGAAACTAGTAAGATAAAATAATTATTGAAAAGAGAAACTAGAAGCTATCGATGTTCGAGGCGTTCATCAGCCCCAAGAGCAGGTAAACTTGTCAGGAACCTTGTTCATCGATGTGTCAAAATTTGATTTTTTTTAAGCCTTTCATATTTCACCGGTTGCAGGGGAGATGTCAGGTTGGCAGTAACTCAGAACCTAGACATAGCTCGCTGTATCGGAGGTCTTTTGCCATAGTTCAAGTCTTGGGACTAGACCTGAATTTCACTTTCTTTCTTGCATATTGTCTTTACTGTTTTTCTTTAAAGAAACCACTTATTCTTCTTAGACTGGACAGATAGGAATGGACTAATACAGGATTATATCATAACTGACTGTTATGAAGGGTAAATAAAGTTTTAGAGGTTATACTTGAAAATGAAAATTTATTAAAGGAAATTTACATTGTAGAGTCCTACAGAGTTATATTTTCTTGTAAGTTCATTCTTGATGCTTGAATTCTTTTTAATAAAATAAATATTTGGTTGTAGAATTCCAGAATCCATCTGAAAAATAAAATTAGGAATTATATTCATTTCTTGAAATTCAGTGTAACGAGATAACTGAACATTAAGAAGAAACTATTTGAGAGCACTAACCTTATTAAGAGCCGTTAATGGAATATTGTTCTTCATATAATAAATGTTCATTTTTTATGATAATGATATCGTACATGTTTATTTGAAAATAAAAGTTGTAACGTAACAGAAGGAAAACTGGATATTGTTGAATAAAACAAAATAAATAAAATATTGTTAATGATTTGAAAGGAAATTTAAATTGGTGTCATTATCTATGTTGTAATATAAAAAGGATATTTCACGTAAAAATCAGAACCTATCCCCATCTCCACTGTTTAAAATCTAAGCTGAGAGGCATATTTACATATATATATAAATTACATTGTGACTGGACTTTAGATAGAAGTTAGTATAGGGAAAAGAAAAAGGAGGAATATGTGTATAGGTTGAAGAAGAAATAATAAAGGTAATTAATTAATGAGTGTATAGATGGTATGTGTGGATGGCGCCCTTATCAAATAGAAATATTTCCACAAATACAAGAGAAGTTAGTTAATAGTAAATATAGGGAAGAAGTTTCAGAACACCCTGTATGGTTATGATGTGCTGGATAGTGTTGATATGATAAAGTACGCTTGCCGTAACTTGTGATAACAAGACAGGTGTACTTACGAAGTTGCTTAACTGGGTCAGTGTTACGACTGTAGTTTGGAATACAGACTTTTGTTACGTAAAGACATATAATTGAGAAAAGACAATATAAAATGAACTTTATGGAATTAAAGTAAGAAAGTCCGTCACATATATATATATATATATATATATATATATATATATATATATATATATATATCTTAACTCACAACAGATTTTATTGTAACCAAAAATTTCAGTCATCTAAATTCAACTTTTATCTTCTCAAAGCAAACACACTTTTAATCTAACCATTTACTGATTTAAATTCACTTTGGACAAATCCCCACTTAAAGTTTCGTTCAATCTACTTTCTTATTCTTTTTCTTCTTTTTAACTCAATTTTTCCACAATATTTTCTCATTAACTCTTTTGATTTAGTGAAAGTTTACGTTTTAAAATCCCTCTGTGAATTTCATTTTGAAACTACTTCCCACATAAATAACTTCTCACTACTACACATCTTTCTCTTTTTTTCCAAAACTCCTAATTTACGGAAAACTCGTGTCTCTAAATTATTTTATGAATTTCACTTTGAAACTACTTCCCACATAAATCAACATTTGTGACTATGACTTTTTTTCTATTCAAATTTCTCTTTCTAACCTGACTTCTTCTATTGAGTTAACTTTTTCTCTCTTTTGAACTTGAACTATACCCTTAGCAACCAGGGAAGGCGGTTGAGGCCAGGTAGATTCCTTCACCCACAGGCACCCTCACATTTACAAGGGCAGGAGATTTAGGACCAACCGTAATTTCCTCCCCGTGAGTCACCTAGTCTACTTCAATCAATCAATCTTAGATTTTTTTAATATGACATTTTATCTTAAAATGTTTGTTATATATCAATTCTACACATAATTACAAGATAAATGACACCAAACAATGTATAATTTACTTTAATAGGAACATAGGACTTGAAAGCAGTTTTCTCGTAACTTTTATTTATGTATTTGTTATAGATGTTCCTGTTAAAGTAAATTATACATTGTTTGGTGTCATTTTTCTTGTAATTATGTGTAGAATTGATATATAACAAACATTTTAAGATAAAATGACATATTAAAAAAATCCAAGATTGATTGATTGAAGTAGACTAGGTGACTCACGGGGAGGAAATTACGGTTGGTCCTAAATCTCCTGCCCTTGTAAATGTGAGGGTGCCTGTGGGTGAAGGAATCTACCTGGCCTCAACCGCCTTCCCTGGTTGCTAAGGGTATATGACAATTCCAAAATTATGTTCCTATTCTCAAAGTGAAGATAAGTCAAGCATAATTTTTCCTATTACAACATACTACTCCACAATACGGATTTTTTACTCTTTCCATTTCCTAACTTTATCTCTATATAAATAATTACAACTGAAAATTTAGAGGCCAGCATGCCATCTCAAAGCATCAGATATCTACTCGTTACCTCCTAAAAAAAACCATGTGGGAGAGGTCCAAATAAGGATTACATTTACGCCCCTAATAATTTATTTCTTATTCCCCTCGTGATCTGTCTTAAAAAGCAAAAGTGTCTCATAGGCTTCTCCAGCCAAGAACAGCTATGTATTCATTCGTGCCTTAACTACCTACATAGCCTACACCCAAGTCAACAGAGATCACAAAGCAATTTTTTTTCATTAACCCTGTTTCTTTCACAATCCTCTCGACAGAAAGCTGAACTTTGGACTACCATTAATTACCTCTTGTAATCATTCAATTTACATTTCCTTTTTTGATTTTTAATTATCTTTTAGTTATACATCTATAGGCCTACTTTAAGATATTCTCTGGTATATCAACAATAACTTAGAAATCTGTTCAAAATGTATTACATTTGTAGTTAAAGTTCAAAGTTATTAAATTTAAGATGCATAGTACTCAACAGACAGCAGTCTAGCGATGGTTTCACCATTTTTGTTCAGTCCTTCTTCTGTCATTGTCTGTCTTCTATTTGGATCTTATTTCGAATCTAAGTAATAATTAGATTCAACCATTTCCATCTTTCCATGTGTTCATCGCTTGCAGGCTGCTCCGACGTAAGTCAACCAACGCTCTCGGTCAACCAGCCCAATAGCTATGCATCCACAGCCATCGGTCGTTGTTTTCCTGGTTCAGATATCCATCTTTCCTACATCCCATTAAAGAATGTCCGGCCACTCTGTTGTTTCAGTTATTACTTACTTCATCTGTCGACCCAAGTCTCCTCTCTCCTCTTGTTTAACTTCTCAAATCCATCTCTCTTCTAACTATCGGTTCTCACCCACTGCTATACTCTACAAACTCTCGTACTTTTCAACTGTTCAACTCTTCAACTTTTTAACTATTGGTGCAATATGCACCAGCCCTGACGGGCTGTGCCCACCCTGCGTGGCGACCACCCTCTAACCCTGCTTCTCTGCAACTCACAACTCCCTCTCTCAACGGTTTCTTATTTCAAACTTGTAACCGTCGCGTACTTGCTTCTTCCTGTAATTTGTATAGCGGGTCCGCGTGTTATGATTGTTGTTGTTGGGTGCCTTGTATAGACATAAAGTCTATACTAAATTTATATCACGTCAATTCCCTCCACCTGCAATCAGTCGATCAATGAGCACTAACCTCTATCCTGAGGGCAAGAGTAGAAATAATGTTTGCAGAAATCAGAGTTAATAACAGTTTATTTCCAATAAATTTCATGGAAATATGAGCACACATAGGATTATGTTACAGACTCTTGTACAAAAAGTTCTTTATATCAATTAATATAATAGATAGATTTGTCCTTGATATTATAATGGCTTGCTTAGTGAAAATAAAGTCCAATAAATTATTCCGATGAATAATTTCTAAGTGCTGAAATAATTTTGTTGTAAAATCTGTACCTCAGAGCCAAAGGAACGTAACTCCAAATTTCATATTTTTTTGTTTTTTCATATTCGTTACTAACTTCTTTACCCCTTTAGAACCAATCAATATTAAATCCATAATTTCATTAGAAACCAAGATATTGAGAGCCAAATAGTAGTAACTCCATTCCCTTTATTGTTCATAATTTTGTTTTTCGCTCCTGCTGTAAAATTTAGTTTTTGGCAGTTACGCTCGTTTGGCTCTGAGGTACAGAAATGTTAAAGTCCAATAAATTATTCCAATGAATAATTTCTAAGTGTACCATCAACATATTTCTAAGTGCAGAATGTTAAAGTCCAATAAATTATCTTGGTGAATATTTCTAAGTGCTGAAATTATTTCGTTGTAAAACGTTAAAGTCCAATAAATTATTTGGATGGATTACTTTCATGAAAATGTTAGAGTCCAATTAATTAATTCAGAGAGTACGACTTCTCGGCACCACACCGACGAACATAATATAACCTCTTGGCTCCTCGCCGAAGAACAGATTACTACTTCACGGCTCCTCGCCGCAGAACAGATTGATTATCATCTCCTTCGATAAATTATTAGAGACTGAAATCCTCGCCTACTCGGCTCCGCCTACATTTAATATTATTGCTGATTCCTAGTCACCTGGCATTTTAACTAACACTTATTGGCGATCTCTTTGACCAATAGAGAATTAACTTAATATCCTCAAAAACCCCTACATTCACTTAGTGACTACTTAGGACTCCTTTATATTCAATTTCCCAGAATTAATCAATACAGTATTTTTCGCTCGCCATTATAATATCAGAGCACTTAGAGACTCTGCCTTATAAACAAAAGACATCACTCCAGAAATAGACCAGTATACCAGTAGCCTACTATATAGAAAGATTTCTGTAACAAAAGGTAGGGACTTCCTGTGCAATATTCCAGTCCAAGCAGTAGCGATTCTTATCTAGCAAGGGGTATTTTCATGGCATTCCTGCACGCCTCTGAGCTACTAGCTCCTGTTATTACTTGCAATTTTAAAATAAAATTCCATGACTACTTAATATTGATTTACTTAATTAAATGAATATTAATAATGATTAGGTCATTATAAGCTGGTTCTTCTGATACCTAACACCACATATGTAGAATGACAACTGTTATTAGTAATATAAAGTGTTTCCTATACAGGCCATTGTGGCCCAGAGGTTAAGGCTCCCAGATTGTAGATATTCGGCACTTGAAGATGGTAAGTTTGTCATCCTTATGTACTGGCCGCCTTACCCCCAGGATTGCTCCTGGTACTCATTTCTGTTGGAGGCTGAGTCGACCCCAGGGCCATAGTGCCACCAGAAGGATTAGGCCAATTGAAAATTTCCAACGACCTCATAAGGGATCGAATAGTAATATAAAAGTTATATAAAATTATGATATTAAACTACATTAATTATGTTTATTATTTAATCACTAGGATGCTTGAACTGCTATATTTGAAAGGCACTTACAATATCCAAGTTAAAATATCTCTGTTTATAAGTGGTTCTTCTGAAGTCACGATTTTTGCAACGCGACATGATGTTTGTTCCTTCCCGTACCACTATGTGCAGCACTACATCCCACAGAATGTCAAGGATCTGAACTTTTTTTCTGATGGCTGTCCTGGACAGAAGAAAAACCACACAGTGGTTAAGTTCTGCTTAGCATTAACAACTACAGGAAGGTTCCACACTTTAGTACACCGATTTCCTGAACACGGACACTTTTTTCTGCCTTGTGACAGGAATTTCGGCATTTATAAGATAAAAATTAACTAGATTGACAGAGTGATGCTCAGAGAGTATGTAGAGCTTATTGCTAATGGTAAAAAGCTTGTTGAAGTTCATGTCGTAAAACAAGATGATATTTTGAATTTTGATGATTGGTGGCCAAAATTCTTATTAAAAAAAAAAAAAAACAACAACAACAACAACAACCAATAATTCAGTTGAAAGTTCGCAGCTTCCTTCAAAGAGTTCATATATGTGTCCGTGGGAAAGGATATAAATGCCAGCAAAATTTTTGGTTGTTTCTTCATGGAAATTGGTGTATTTGCCATTGTCAACAACCCAGTAAAGATTCTAAAATTTGTTCATTAGATGGTACCTAATCAATGCTTTTTATATCCTTTACTGGGTTGTTAACAATGGCACATACACCAATTACCACGAAAAAACAAACAATAAATTTTTTTGGCACTTATATCGTTTCCCACGGACACTCCTCTTTATTTCAGTGACAGGCCGGGGTAGTTCAAACTGGTTTCCTCATTAATTCTTCACACATTAAATCTTGGAAAGCCTCAGTTGACACTTCTTTGCACTGCGAGGGAAAAGTTCCTATCAATGCTAAAAAGATGAATGATATTCAAAAGTTAGTGAAATATGTAGAACCTGATGCTCTGTGTTTTTATGATGAAATTTTGAAATGGCCTACTCATGATACTGTTATGGACAGCAATGGGCAGTGAATGTAACATATTTTATTTAATTTTCTTTTCAATTTGTCTCACTACGCTGTTCTTTATTCATTGCTTACTCATGTAAAAGTAGTATTACTGTTTTTCTGTGTATGTTTATTAAATACCACGCCTAATAAATGATTTATAACCAAGTTAGGGGGAAAAAGGGGTTTTGTCAATTTTATAAAATATTAATTTATTAATAACTAATTAAGTTTAAATATTTTTCAATCATATAATATATAGTATCTGTCAGTATTCTATGGAAAGTAATGTGCACAACATTCTTATTAAATTTATAATGTTTTTTTTTCTTTCTCCGGAAAAGTTGTAAAAACTGACAAAACCCCTTTTAGCTCTGGATGATTCAATTGTTGGGCTGGCATTACTAAATATTTATTCATTAAAATAAAATAAATGTATTCAATTCACTAGTGGTAGGAAAAGCACTAGCCTTCCAACATGAAATATGACATTCAACACATACACAAATTTACCTCTTCATCAATGACTTCAATAAATCTGTAGTATAGAATTGCAGTATAGATTTCTGGAATCACTATTTATAATTATAATTGTCCGCAGAATCACGTATGCAAGAATGTAAGTGGAGCAACAAGTGTTTTTAATGTTTGACTAATTTTAATTTTAATTGAACATGCTCTACTGTGTAAAAGACTTCATACTGATTTATATACGTATGTAAGAATTTTACTAGAATGGACACCAAAAACAGAGAGCGCAATAAGTAAGTTACACAAAGGGGGACAAGATGATAGCTTATGATAATAGCTACTGAACTAGGTCACATACAAACACAGCAGCCTACATGCACTGATGAAATACCATCTGAACCATAACACGGGTGGTATAGAATTCATTAATAATAAAATGTAACAAAGTGCCAGATTGCTTTTGGTGAATCAATTATGATTGCAATTACGATATGCAGAAAATATTGTTTTTAATTAGATTAAAATCGCCCAGCATCAACAAAACTACAGATTTGTGATATCTTGACAATCGCACACTCACATACAAATAAAAATTAAATTAAATTAGAAAATCAATGTCAAATTGGCCAGCTCTGGGATTTAAACCAGGTACCTCTAGAATACGAGTCCAAGACATCACCATTTCGGCAATCTCGCTCGATTTATCGGTCTAGTTTGATAACCATACGTGAAGGAATAGTGTTATTTGTCAAAGATAACTGTAGCCTATTGCAACCTGAAATTCTTAAAATATGTCAACATTTCACAAAATTCAGTGGCAAAGAACTCAGCTAATTATTTCACAGTAATATACTGTAACAAGGGCTCGTCGGGGTTCGAAATCAGAACACCGAGTTTCTAATTGAAGGATGGAGGATTCTTTATTTCCTATCACACAATGGTCAATACAGTAATTAAACTCCTGAATGTTCTCCAAATCACTCTTCTGTCCGGTGCTCACTACCACGACACAGCACTGTCCCAGTCCAATCCAGATCACCTCACCAGCTCTTCAGCTCACCAGCTCTTCCGTTCACTAGTTCCTCCGTTCACCCTTCTCTCCGGTCACTAGTTCCCCGTTGACTAGGTCTTCCGCTCGCGGGTCCCTCCGTTGACTAGTCCCTTCGGTCACTGGCTCCTCAGCTTCCCAAGTCCTCAGCTGCGCTGATCGGTTCACTCCGTCCAGGTCCTCAGCTCCTCAAGTCACCCTTACTTGAGGTCGCGCTGATCAGTGCTCTTCGTCCAGTTCACACTCCGACGCTGACTCTCTCCCGCTGTTACTGACTGCTACGGACTGACTGTTCTCCCATTGGCTGGCTCATCACTCCTCGCGGACTGACTCCCTCTGACTGGCCGTTGCTACTCACGGACTGTCTCTCCTGCTCTCTGCTAAGAACTGACTCTCTCTACTCTGATTCGCTGACTGACTGTCGCTGTTACTCTCATTCGTTGACTGTCTCTCTGCTACTCACGAACTCTCTCTCTCCTCGGATTTACTGACTGACTGTCTCAGCTCGCTCACGGCCCTTATATAGGCCCGACGAATATTCCAGAGCCGATGCCTCGAAAGTTCCACCCGCGTGGAATCTTGAATGCTCGCTGCGCCACGCGAGCTCCTCCCTGCAGGCCTTCCCCCACGAAGCGTAGCCCAATCGCTGACGTTGTCACGCACACTAGCGCTCGTCTGCCACCCTTCCACTAGGGGAGCGCGATCTTTCAAGACTCCGTCGTTCTGGTTCTTTCTGGGCGACTCCATCTTCTGGCAGTTTCTAGGCGAGTCTTTTCTGGGCTTTGTGACATTGCCCCCTCCTTAAGGGCCTTCGTCCCGAAGTGCCCCATGATATGCCGCCAGACGGTCCAGGTGAACTACCAGCATCTTCACTCTTGGCTGTCGCTGGATGCGGTAGAGTTCTGGCCACTTGGTGAACTACTCCATGGCCAACAACAGGTACCGATTTCCATCATCAGTAATGGAGCATGGGCCTGACACTTTGTATTGCCTCATGGCCCCACGGCTGCGAGTTCTAGGCCCTCTGCTGGCATCGCCGGTGTCGCATTGATGACGCCACCTCTCGACGTCACTGCATTGGTAAAACCAGTAGAACCTTCTCCGCAGTTTGTCGAGGATCCGGTTCATTCCCAAGCGGTCACCTGTCGCTCCTGCGTGGAGTTCCTCCAGGACCTCCTTGACTCCGGCTCTCGGAAGGACTAGGTGCTCCGCAGTCGCCTTCCCATCCGCAGACTCCCAGCTTCCTTTCAGGACCCCGTCCCTGACCACTAGGGCATCCTGCTGGTTCCCATAGCCTTCGGAGATGGCGCTGCGACTGCCTACCTCCTCCCATGTCGGTCCTGTGCCTGACATGACGTCCCGCGGTGTCTTTCCCCCGTCCGCGTCGTCACGCGGCGTCTCTCCTACGTCCACGTCGTCCCGCGGTGTCTGTCCCTCGTCCACGTCGTCCCGCGGTGTCTCTTCTACGTCCACGTCGTCCCGCTGTTGTTCATTCAGGGCGTGATCTTCCCCTTCGGTAGCTGGTGGTACGGTGATGGCCATGTCCTCTTCCGGCTCTTCCTTATCTTCCACCTTGGCCTCTCTCTCTGGTTCGTTCCCCACGGTCACCAGTTTGCCGTCTAGTTCATTTGATTTTTCCTTGGCCGGTTTCAGTTCCTGCTCGAGTTCCTCCTTAGGGCTTAAGTGCAGGTTCTTCAGTTCATTTCTCATTTCTCTCGTTTCGGTGTAATACTGGTCCATTTTTTCGTTCAGTTGGTCGTATCGCTGCCTTAACTCGGTGTTCTGCTGGTCCATTTTCTCGTTCAGTTGCTGAAATAACGATTTTAACAGGTCCTCCATTTTGCGTCCCTTCAATTTTATCCCACTTCTGACACCAGTATAACAAGGGCTCGTCGGGATTCGAAATCAGAACACCGAGTTTCTAATTGAAGGATGGAGGATTCTTTATTTCCTATCACACAATGGTTAATACAGTCAGAAAACTCCTGAATGTTCTCCAAATCACTCTTCTGTCCGGTGCTCACTGCCACGTCACAGCACTGTCCCAGTCCAATCCAGATCAGCTCACCAGCTCTTCAGCTCACCAGCTCTTCCGTTCACCCTTCTCTCCGGTTACTAGTTCCCCGTTGACTAGGTCTTCCGCCCGCGGGTCCGTCCGTTGACTAGTCCCTCCGGTCACTGGCTCCTCAGCTTCCCAAGTCCTCAGCTGCGCTGATCGGTTCACTCCGTCCAGGTCCTCAGCTCCTCAAGTCACCCTTACTTGAGGTCGCGCTGATCAGTGCTCTCCGTCCAGTTCACACTCCGACGCTGACTCTCTCCCGCTGTTACTGACTGCTACGGACTGACTGTTCTCCCATTGGCTGGCTCATCACTCCTCGCGGACTGACTCCCTCTGACTGGCCGTTGCTACTCACGGACTGTCTCTCCTGCTCTCTGCTAAGAACTGACTCTCTCTACTCTGATTCGCTGACTGACTGTCGCTGTTACTCTCATTCGTTGACTGTCTCTCTGCTACTCACGAACTCTCTCTCCTCGGATTTACTGACTGACTGTCTCAGCTCGCTCACGGCCCTTATATAGGCCCGACGAATATTCCAGAGCCGATGCCTCGAAAGTTCCGCCCGCGTGGAATCTTGAATGCTCGCTGCGCCACGCGGGCACACCCCTTAGTGCGAGCTCCTCCCTACAGGCCTTCCCCCACGAAGCGTAGCCCAATCGCTGCCGTTGTCACGCCCACTAGCGCTCGTCTGCCGCCCTTCCACTAGGGGAGCGCGATCTTTCTAGACTCAGTCGTTCTGGTTCTTTCTGGGTGACTCCTTCTTCTGGCAGTTTCTAGGCGAGTCTTTTCTGGGCATTGTGACAATACCTTCCGTACATAACAGTATTCATGTAGTACTCAATTTCAACTTGATCAACGATATAAACAAACATTTTTGCAGTCAAAGCCCTCAATGATTAGAAATGGGGCATTGTAGTATAGACATGGTTTTTTTAGAAAAAAAAGTGACTTTTAATTAGTTGTTACTCTGTTACCGGTGAATCAATTTGGTCTAAAATGAACAGGCTTCTTACCATGGATGTTATAAATATGTATACCACGTTTCATGAAAATTCATTAAAGCGTATTTGAGTTATTGCGCCTTTTGTTATATATTACCATAATATGGCACTAAATTGGGCGTTATTCCGGTATCGGCCAACCGATTTGGTCCAACATCAATAGACGTCTTCCCATGGACATTATAAATGTATATACTGAGTTTCATGAAAATCCATTAAAGCATATTTGAGTTATTGCACCTTTAAGATCGTCACTAAATTGGGTTTTATTCTAGTACTGGTCAACTGATTTGGTCCAATGTTAATAGGCTTCCTTCCATGGACATAGTAAACGCGTAAACCAAGTTTCATTAAAATCCGATAAAGCGTATTTGAGTTATCGCACGTATAGACACACGGATGGACAGACATTTTCCCGTCCCCCACACAATCTCATATAGTACCATACTGGCACTTAATAACTGCACTAGAAAAGGCCAGTAGGCTATCAAGACAAATTATAAGTAGAGGAATCTGCAAATCTGTCACTCAAAATTTACCATTAAATATCAATATTAATGGTGCCAAAAGGATAAGATAAATAGGACGGTCAAGTACTACAGCAAGCAAGCACGGGAGATATATGAATTGAAAAGCCAAGAAGAAAAATTAATAATATATAACAGATGTGGTAAGATTAAAAAACTATAATAAGTAGGCTTAAATGATTGTTACATAAACCAGAAAAACGAAAACTATTAAATCAGAACAGACAATGCAAATGAGCATAAACAGAATACAAAGTTAAATACAAGCTTTAATGAAATTTAATCTACAGAATGTCTACTGTAAGAAAGCTACAATGCTAAGACAGTGTGGTCTAGGCCTACTACGGAATAAAGAACTGAATCTACTTTTTAAAACTGAGTATTTTGACTAAATCATGTAGAATATAAAGATCATTTTGAAATTTATTAAAGGGGTACTGAACGAAATTTTTTACTTTATCTTGAAATAAAATATGATTCTCGCTAAGTGCAGAGTCGAAAACCATTTCAATTTTATGTTCGCTCATTCTCATTCTGTGAACAATTTAAATTATAGTGTTGCAAGGCTGTGATGTCACACGGCTAACACGCCGCACCGTCAGCAGTTTTAGTTTGCCTTGCTCTGGTATTGTGTGAAAGGTGCCGGTCTTGTATTGATGCCTGCGTGCAGTGCTTATGGTTGTTCAAATAATTATGGTGTCCATAGTAATGTCGGTTACTATGCATTCCTTGATAAAAACAAGAACAGACGTTTGTACAACAAATGGGTTTCTTGTATGAAGAGTAAAAATATTGTTACAACAAAAATATCTAGAGTATGTGGAAAGCATTTTAATGAAGATGATTTTTAATGAATCGGATATTTTAAAAATCAGAATATTCAAGGATGAAAAATTCAGGTGCCCCAGACTAAAAGACAAAGTGGTACCTCCAACGTTTTTAACAGGAAGTAAAGAAATTCCTTCTCCCAAGAAAAGGAAGGATAATTACTTTAAAAAGAGGGAAGTGTAGGAATTAATTGATAATTCAATAACTGGTTCTAAACAAGAAAGAGAAACTACACAAGTTTATGAATGTATGCATGTAGAATTGAAGACTGATGCAGAAATACAGTGTGTGATAGGCACAGAAATTTATAGAGATGCAAGTTCTGTCTATAGGCCTATGAACTACATTGATGAACATAACACCTCGGTTGAAAAGGATAAAGATTATGTGCCCGATTATGTACCCGATGAAATCGCTAGTGAAGGAGAAGAAGATGGCATAGAAAATATCAACTTGTCGGAAAAATATTCTTTTGTATTTTTCTGTGTAAGTGCCCTTCTTACACTGTTCAGTATGTGCCATACATGTGGCACTCCAGTTAATGAACGTAAAGTTGAAACGAGAGGAGTAATGTTACGAATAAAAACTCATTGTGTGAATGGGCATACATACGAGTGGTCTTCTGGAAGGATAGGTGGAAGTTTAAAAAGTAATGTGTTCATAGCCTCAGGAATGTATCTATGCGGATTAACATTTCATTATGTATCAGCTTTCTGAAATTCTATTAAGCTATTATTATTTTCGAAATCATACTTCTATAGGCTTGTAAATAAATTTGTATTTCCTTCCGTACACAAAACGTGGTTAAAAGAAAAAGAAGCTGACTATATAGATGCTATGAGTGATTTAAATTTCTCTGCCAAGCATGTGATGTATTACATTGTGAATTTAGCAACGAATAAATTACTAGATTTTGTAATTGTACAAAGAGGAACTGTAGGTGGTGACTCTGAAAGAGCTGCTTGTGAAAAAATAATAAGCACAATTAATGAGAAACTCCCTATCAAATTGTTCCTAATGGTCAGACACACAGGGATTACAGCTTTAATGAAAAACAAATTTTCACACATAGACCATGAATTTGATGTTTGGCACCTTCCTAAATCTCTAATGAAGAAGATTAACAATTTTCCGAAATCCTCCGTCATTCATGAATGGAAACAATCAATTTATAATCATTTATGGTGGACATCATCTACGTGTGAGAATGACAGTATATTGCTATTTAGCAGAAATTTACCTCAATTCTCAATCACATTGTTAAAATTCATAGTTGGGAAGGTAATTAGAAATACCATTCATGTGCCCACTTTGTGCTGGTAAAATTAAAAATCCTAAATGGCTCAGTAAGGATTCAAAAGACTACCATGACCTATATAACATCATTATGAATACTAGATTTTAAAATTATATTATGCATCTCAATCTTTTTTGTCACACAGGAAGCCTTGAATCCTATCATAGTGAACATCTTAAATATGTACCAAAAAGAACCCACTTTTCATTTGAAGGCATGTATTTACGGTCAATAATGATAGCAGTTCTTGACCACAACTTCCATCAAGGAAAAAGAGTCGTGGGCGGTTCAGTGTAATTTTCTAAATCCTGTGGAGATTGGGTTTATAAGAGAAAGTACTACAAGAAAACATTTGAGTGGAGGCAAAATCTTGTAAAGAAAACTGTCAATGATGTTAATGAGCACAGATCTCTAACAATGGATACTCAACAATAAAGAGTGCAACAATAAAACTAATATTATGTTGTGTTGGGGCTGTTCCGTGTGTAATGTTCCCTGTCCGACCCGAGCTAGCCAGGTGACGTCACGAGCACTGCTATAGAGCGCTACAACTCGGAAACGGTAAGTTGGATCGAGTTTTTATTTTCACCATTGTAATACACAATCAGAGCTCTTACTCATTTGTAAATTAAATATATATGTAATCTTTTAGTTCAGTTCCCCTTTAAGGGAAGGATTAGTGCATAGCATACACAGGAATTAACTCTGCAACCACGTTCTGAGAATGAAGAATGTATGTTTCATGTACTGCTAAAGTAGCACAATCTATTCATAACGTAACTGATTATTAAATCACCCAGGAGCTCTGTCATGGAAAGTGACAAAATGGGTCTACTTAAAATTCATTATATATTATCAGTGCACTACATACTCTGTTGTTGAAAGGAGCATCTACAGTGAAACAAATGAAAAATTCAAGCAATCATTAAAAGTGAAGGTAGTGAACTGATTAACTGAAAATCACATGAAATTGATAGTGACAGTGAACCTGAGAGTTTGACACTAGTAAACTTTAAGCATAATAACTTTCAGCATATTAATGGAATGAAATGAAATGATTAGCCTAAAATGTCCCGTTAAGGGCAATAGCCTCCTCAATGAGGGTAAGCTGGAATACACCTACACGTGGTAAGCATTTCCACTTGAGGGATATTTGTGCTCTTGGGCTTTTATTCAATTCCTAGTCTTTGTCCACTTACACAAGTATGAGTCATTGTGCACTTCAATGTAAGTTATGTCATTACACTTGTTGCAGTCCTATTCACTTGTCTTCGTAAGTCTTCAGTCACATACACACTGGTTTCAGTCACTGTTCACTTGTCTTCCTAAGACTTTTCAGTCATTCGTATTTCTTGCTCTGCTTGACCACTGTCTTCCTACGAGTTCCTTGAAGAGATCAGCCCATCTCTGTCTTGGTCTTCCACGGGATCATTTTACAATATGAGGGTCCCACATTGTGGCCTTGTATGTCCATCTGTCGTCTTTGAGTCTTGCGACATGGCCTCCCCATTTCTATTTGGTGTTGGTGGCTTGCAGTGCTGGGTCGGTAACTGCTGACATCTTCTGTAGTGTTTTGTTTGTAACAAAATCTTGTTTCCCTCAAGATATGCCTAGGATTTTTCTCACCATATTTCTTTTGCACACTTGGAGACTGTTGAGAAGTTTAGAAGTGAGAACCCACGTCTGACACCCATACAACAATACCGGAGTTACACAGGATTCTAGCGTTTCAGATCTGAGTTTTCTGCTGAGAGTTTTC
This sequence comes from Ectobius pallidus, assembly GCA_964059195.1. NCBI lineage: Eukaryota > Metazoa > Arthropoda > Insecta > Blattodea > Ectobiidae > Ectobius > Ectobius pallidus. Next base: position 45,447,724 of record CAXKWD010000008.1, read on the forward strand.
TCCAGGAGGATGAACTTGAGAGACCAAAAAGCCTTCCAAGCGAGAGAAGTCCTTCTTTTTATTTCTTTGTCAGTCTTCTGGGGAAATGATACTATTTGTCCTAAGTACACATATTCAGATTCGTATTGCAGTACTGTGCCACCTACAGCTATAGGTGTCGCCGGCCCGTTTGACATTACCTGTGTTTTGGTCTTGTTCATCCGGAGGCCTGCTAATCTGCTGGAGTTACATAGATCTTGAAGCATTGTCTGTAATTCACTGGGTGATTTGGCGAACAGTACCATGTCTTCAGCAAACCTTAGATTACTTAGCCTGCTGCTGTTTATACTTATCCCACAGTCCTGGTTCTAGTGTAGATTGCGGAATGTGTTTTCTAGTACGCTTGTAAATAATTTAGGAGATATTGGGACTCCCTGATGTACCCCTCTATGGAGCGGGAATGTTTCACCTTCGATTTCTGTTTTCACCTTGACTCAGCTCAGTTTATTTAAACGGAATGAATGAATAGAAAATTCTAGATCTTAAACTTAGGCAATGATGTGATTTTAACTTCAAATTCTGATTACTCATAGAGGCATATGAAACTCTTAATTAATCAAATATCCATGTTGTTTTACACTCACCCGATTTCCTGAGGTGAAGCACTTGTAGACATACTATACTCAAAAACTACATCACGACTCGGTATGCACACAATCACTGACTGCGGTGCTGAAGACAAAAAGGAAGCTCGCTCAACCAGCATGCCGTGCAAGCGTAGAAGGTAACGGAAATAAATGGAAATATCCAGAATCTACATAAGCAGATGACGGGGGTGTACACAGCAGGTGTTACACAGGTAAGGCATTTAAAAGTGGAAAAGGTCTATATACTTGGGTACCTTAAGTAAGAAAATGACATCCCAAATGCTCCATCTTGAAGAAAGCAACACATCTAGATTTTCAGTTTGAATGAAGTCTAAAGCCGATGTCCCACGATCCAATTTTTGGTCCAAATGTCTGCAAACCGTCAGATTGGATCGTGTGACATGGCCGACTGTCATTGCACACAATTTCATCCTATATTTTTCATACAATTATTTTGCATGCAACGGAATAGAAACGTTTCTATTTTTCCATCCAAAAGTATGAAATCAACCAATGAGCGTCATTCTATCCCCGCGTGACGTGCATGACGTAGAAACATGGCTTCTTCCTCTGTACAGCTGATTCTCTCCGTTGCCAGCGCTCGCTCGGCCAGCGAACATAACCAAAAAGATAAAATATTATAACATTAAAGTCAAGAAGATTAACGGATGCTAAGACTTTGAATTTAACAATATTAACAACAATTATTATTACAACCGGCATAAAAGCTGAGGTGCTCTGGAAATTATGATAAAAATTCCGTAAAAAATGTTACTTGTGTCAAGACCATCTACATAGATGGTCGTGCGTACATATCGACCGCCATGTCGATTGTAGTAGACATCGATTTTCGTTTCGGGAGAACAGCTGGCGCTGGATATTGGACCAATACGCACTCTCGTGTGCACAGTCAGAAATAATTGTATAGAAATTCTACTTGATACAAAATTTTCAACCAACAAATTGGATCGTGGGACATCGGCTTAAGGATACCATAATCACTTAATGCTACTCTGGGGGTTGCGTCTGAGTCATGTGATGATATAAAAATGTTGTATGTCATTAACATGTTTCGTTTCACAGAAATGACCATAGAGTAAAAACTATTTGCTATAGAAACTTGCAAAAAACGGTTTTGTAATCATATTAAACTGGTCTACATTATTTCTTCTAACAGGTATGGAGTTAAAATAGTTTATGCTACCAAAGAATTACACTTTTTTGTTGGAAAATTGGGAACATGATCCTGTAGTATGTGTTTGCATGAAATTTCAATGGAAGATGATGTCGTACCTTAAAGTACATCCAAACAAAGTGTTTGAATAACTTAATAATAATTCTTTCCCGTTTACTAGAAGTTTCAAATGTCAATGGTTTCAATTTTCTGGTATCTTTTTTAAAACAAACAGCAATATCCAAGTTTCAAAATGTAATATATTTTTAGAGCAAAAGATACAACAATGTTAGGCCTATGATTTAAATTTTGACATTTGACATTACTTTGGCATTCCACCTTGCTTTAAATTGAATAACTATCATATCAAATTGAATACTATCAATTCAATTGTGATTACACACATGAAACAGATAAAATACAAATAAACTGGTAACACTTAGCCTATTCCAGACTGCTTGTAGTGTATTTTTCAGTGGCGGCTCGTGGCCGAAAATTAGGTGAAGAGAAAAAAATGCCACATGCTTATGTTAAAAACTGAACTCACCTATGTCTTGTATACCAAATCAATCCTTCGGTCCTTCAAGGCTGCAAACTTGTCAGTGATGACTGCTTTTCTTCTAGCTGCAGTAGAAGTTCTTTTTGAATTGAAATATTTGCTAAACAAGAAAGCCTGTCTTCTGAAATTGTATTCCTGAGGTAAGTTTTTACACGTTTCAGGCACGAAAAGCTTCTTTCCACAGATGCTGTAGTAGAAGAGATGGACATAATAAGGGAGAATAATTTGTAAGTGATTTATGTATAGCGTAGAGCTTTATCACTGGTACTCACTACTAAATTGCGGTATTTTGTTACCTGTTGGAGCGCTTTCAACCGCATGGAGCGGCCATCTTCAGCAACTGACTTCCGTGGTGGTGTTGTTGTTGTTGGGAAGACATTTCTGGATAACTGTATCGTACAGCGCATGCGATTTGAATTGTAACTGTTCGTTTAGGATGTTGGTGTTGTCTTGTGTGGTGTGTCTGTATATTTCATATTGTTCGAGTGTGTTGAGTGTGTGACCTTTGTGGTTAATGTGTAGGATTTCCATGTCTGTATTGATGTCTGCGTATTCGTGTCCTGTGGTTATTATATGGTTTGCATAGGCAGAGTCTGTGTTTTGTTTGAGAGCTCGTATGTGTTCTGTGTATCGTGTTTTGAAACTTCGGCCTGTTTGTCCTATGTAGAATTTTGGGCAGTCATTGGATTTTAGTTTGTAGACTCCTGGGTTGTTGTATTTGTTTGTGTGTTGTTTGTTGTCTGTGGGTTGTATTTTGTTGATTGTTTTGTTCTTTGTTCTGAATGCTATTTTCTATCCTTGTTTTCTGAATTGTTGGGCGATTTTCTGTGTATGTGTGTTGAAGTATGTGAGTGTGATGTATTTGTCTTTTTTCTTTTCTGTGTTTTGGTCATTTTTCTTCGTTCTGATTTTGTGTAGTAGGTTGTCAATGACTGTGTGGTTGTAGCCATTGGTAATGGCTAAGTGTTTTATGGTGTTAAGTTCTTCTTTGTGGTCTTCAGCGGATAGTGGTGTGTTTTCAAGTCTGTGGAGCATGGATCGGAATGCAGCATGTTTGTGTTGTGTTGGGTGGTTGGAGCTGTTGTGTATCAGTGTGTCTGTCATTGTGGGTTTTCTGTATATTTTGAATTTATGTTTCTGTGTGCTGTCTTTTGTGATAGTGAAATCTAGGAAATTGAGGGTTTTGTTTATTTCAAATTCTGCTGTGTATTGTATGTTTTTGTGGATTTTATTGATGTGGTGTAGTAGTTGTGTGCATTGTCTGGTGTTGCCTCTGTATAGTACGATGATATCATCTACGTATCTGTGCCAGTAGATTATTTTGTGTGTGTGTTTGTTGTTGTGGAGGATTTTGTTGTGTTCTATGTGTTGGAGAAATATCTCTGCTAGTATGCTGGATATGGGGGAGCCCATGGGAAGGCCATCTGGTTGAGTGTAGTGTTTGTTCTCGAAGGTGAAGTATGGCCGCTCCATGCGGTTGAAAGCGCTCCAACAGGTAACAAAATACCGCAATTTAGTAGTGAGTACCAGTGATAAAGCTCTACGCTATACATAAATCATTAAGATTATCGCTACAGAATGGACAAAACTCAAGAATTTGTAAGTGTCCGTAAAAATTTCCTTATCCTGATTAAGCATTTCTAACATCTTTCCGGCGGAAATATTTCTGTACTTCTCATCGGCATACAAAATAGAGAGTTAGTTTTTTAAGCGATGTAAGTTAGGAAACACAGGTCCAAAGAAATCTTGCAAGTTTTCAAGGACACTAGATGGAAAATATTTGTGGTACTTTTCAAATTGTGTGGTATCAGCAAGGCAAACAAATTGAATTTTTTCACAGTCGCGAAATCTCTCATCCATTTCCATCAAAATGTTATCAAAAATTTCGTAATACAATACTCGAAACATCTGAACACATTCATCCTGAGAACGGGAACTGTAGCCTACTCTTGTGTTAGGCGCAGATCCGTCATTTTGCTGGCCTTTTCAAAGAGAATTGAAAAATACAGTTCGTTCCTCTTGCTTCTTAGCATATCACAAGTAGTCCTTATTTTTGATATGCAGTAGTGAACATCTAATGACTTCTTCTGCAAAACATTGAACAATATATCTGTCAAAGAAAATATGTCATGAAACACTACTGCCAGAAATGTGAAGTCAAAATTATCCATGTCGTAAAGAAAACCTCTAGCAAGTCGAGAGGAAGTATCATCAGACTTTTCACAGGAATTTACGCCTATGGCTTCGAAAATTTCTTTCAACTTTTCCCAGTCATCCACAATCACACGCAATACTTTCGAGTTGGAGCTCCAGCGAACAGATGTTACAGTTGGAATGCGCGGTCCCAATGCAGAAGTAATTGCGTAGGTTCTCTTTGCCGAGTGGTGGAAAAAAGCAGGAATTCCAGTAATAGAAGAAAAAAATATGCGACACTTTCGTATATTTTTGCAACTCTGCTGTAAGACTAGATTTAGGCGGTGTGCCAAACAGTGAAGAAATACTGCAAAAGGAGCTTTCTCCTTAACTCTTTTCTGAAGTCCATTTAAATGGCCAGACATCACACTTGCACCATCATAACACTGCCCTATTAATTTTTGTTCATAGCCAAATGGTCTCAAGATGTTGTCCAATAAACCAAACAAAGATTCGGATGTTCTATCGGCACTTACATCATAGAAACCTAAGAAACGCTCCCCTATGGCACCTTCATCATTAACTAATCTCACTATTACAGAACACTGAGACACCTGTGTAATATCTGTCGTGTCATCCACCTGGACAGAAAAAAAAACAGCAGTTTCCAATTCAGTTTTTACAAAGTCATTGATGTAGTCTGAAATGCACTCAATTAGTTCATTCTGAATGGTTTTTGATTCGCCACTGAATACACTTTTTATCTTGGAATACTGGTTCTGTATTTCTACAGGACTCCTTGATACCAGCACCTTCAACATTTCTTTAAAATTCCCACGATTTATTGAGTCTATTGTTTCATCGTGACCGCGAAATGCTAATTCTTGCTTACTTAAAAAGAGTACTGTATCAATCACTAACTTTAGAAAAAGTCTGTTTAGACGCACGTTTTCATTGTACTGCGCCATGTACAATCTGGCAGTTTTCTGTAGGGCTTCTGAAATTGTATTTAGATTTTTTTCTAAAGTTTTCAAATCTACCTGACACTTGATGTGCTCTGCCGAATCTGAGTGTTTACGTAACTATCGTGTCATATTCAATAAGCCAGCATATCCTTCTCTATTCCAAACGTTGCTTTTATTGCTAAGAAGCAAGCATGGCCAACAAAACAATTTCTGCAGAGCTGGAGAAGAGCACAACCATGGAAATTCTTTAAACCACGATGATTTGAAAGTAATATTGTAGCATTTACCTATATTTTTCACTTCTTTTGTACCACGTAACCCTAGAATTTCGGTGGGACGTCCACATCTTAAAAGTGCCTTTTTGTCAGGTTCCTTAAATCGACAAAATGGCGTCTCCAACAACACGCACACGATATCATATTGAGGATTCATGACAAAAACAGTTGTTCTTCAAAGCCACGGTGTGAGATACTGCCAACGACAATGCCTGTACACGTGCAGCCTCTGAAAATATCACGTGACTTCTTTACAGAGAAGTCTGGTGGAGACTGAGAGAACTGTTGGACACCTTCACGGGTAGTCTGATCCCCTCAGCAAGAAGACAGTGGGATAAGCGAGAAAACGGCTGGTTTCCATGAGCCCACACCCCCATTTTTAGTGGAACAGACTACTCATGCATCTGGGAAGGTTCAGCTTCAATGCTAGGAGGACTTGAGAGCTCACTGCCTCCTAGCGTTGACACCAGTCGTGGCGGGATATTGAAAATTGTAGAAATACATTATAGTAAAAACGAACATTCGTGATATGGAAAATAAACTTTAAAAATACGTATTGTAAAGGAAAAATACTGGTGAAGTGCTACTTCACCTACTTCCCCTGAATAGCCGCCACTGGTATTTTTGTTTCTTGTGATTTTCTTAATAAATTTCAATTTCCACAAATCTTTAAGGTGTAGCATTTCCTTGAGTTTCACAGAGAAACAAACAAGAGAGTGCATTGCAGTACTCAACAGAATAATTTTAATACTGCTCATTACACATATTAGAAAAGGGGTTCATCCTCGTCATAGTTACTATCATCATCATCATCACCATCATCATCTTCAACCTCCGTCTCTTCATAATTGCCCGAAATGTTTTCATACTTCTCTGGATTGGCTTCACATGCACACAATTCAGAACAGGGCACTTTTCTTGAGAAATATTTGCAGCTATTACATTTTGACTTAAGACATTCAAATTTGATTAGTTCTAGCACGTCAAAAGGAGCAGATGGTTTGGTGCACATGATTGGGACCCTTCGATTATTCTCTTCAGTCCAACCAAAATCTGCTGGTGACGACAAATTCGGATATGGTTGATTGCATCTATGCCACTCCATTGCTAGCAGATATGCCCTAAGTATAGCTGGTTCGAGTGATGTTTGTATGAGAGGAAATGACTCAGTCCCAGAGCGCTTCTGGGTAAAAAGCCACCACATTAGTTCACCAACTTCCTTTATGTTCGTTTTGGGAACATACACTTGACATATGAACCTTCCAACAGCTGTTGGCGTTTCTTTGCTCACAGTTTCCATCTTTTCCAGATTTGCCAAACGAGTGAGAACAACATCCTCAGCAGCTAAAATGGCTGACACATCAACACTAGTAAAACTACGTTCCAGAAGGTTATTTTCCCTTTTCAAGAGAAGGAACCAGTAATATCTGATAATGCATGGAAGCCTAGAAGTGAGTCGGAACACAGTCGGCCAAGTTCCTCATAAATTGATGACAAAAGAACATGGCCAGTTACGACACATGTGTATTTTTCTTTTGATAGCATTGAATATTTACTTAAAGTCAAAATAAAGACATATAGACCCATTTCATCTCAGATCATACAGGGGGTGTCACATCAACATCATGGATTTTGCTGAAAAAAATATATGTTAAAGGACCACATGACCTATCTTCAGAAATGAAATATTTTCCTTCTCACTTGATTTGTAACAATGTTACAGGCACACAAAGAATTGGGATATTGGTAAAAAGTTGTACGCAAGGAAAATATTGCAATTTTCAAAGCGCTATAAATCAGAAACCAAAGATTATGGAGACTTGAGGTTTTTTTATTTGAAAGCCTGTTCATAGTAGTTTCAAATCATGATATAGGAAGACATTTTTGAAATTCTCTTTAACCCTAAAATTCAACATGAAAATACAAAAAATTGAATTTTTTTCCAAAGTTCATGTATTTTTTTGAAAATGTTAACAGTCGTAAGTCATGACTTTTATTGGGATAATATGGTATGGAAACTGGACTAATTATTAGCAATAAAATTTCTGCCCAAGCTTCTCACATTAAGTAGATAAATCTTTGTAAAAAGTGAGAAAACACTTTTTTGACTGTTCTTTAGAAATGATTTTCTCCAAAACACCCATCTCAAAAGTTTTGAAAATTACACAAAATATTCTTTGATGTTTGTTCTTATAGGTGGTACAATCACATTGGGGGATATTTGTGTGGAAAACCTGAGAGAATTTTTTCAAAACTACTCTACCTGTTCCATAATGTTGGCCATTTAGTATATAATGTATTACATTGACAACACTGTTTTGCCAAATGTTTTCAATGTACACAGTTCTATTAAATGAAATTGTATTGAAAGATCACACCATAGATGGTTGAGTCCATTTCCGGAGTGACGTCACTTGAATAACATAAACATGCATTGAGGAAATGTTCATCGTAATCTTGATGTTTATGAAGCTAATTGAATACACATGTAAATGTATTGGAACTGTATACAATCGGAGGACCAGCTATAATTGTAGCTAAAAGATGTAGCTTATTGACATTGTTACTTCTCACTAGCTAGAATATTTGCGTATTAATGTTCGTAGAAATGATAAAATTCGAATGTTTACAGTATCTGAAGCTCAGAATGAGGATTTGCATTGAATTAAGTGATTGACACACTTGCGAATTGATAAATGTCTACATTTATTATCAAAGCCTTGGTCGAAATATGCTGTTAAACTTACCTTCGGTATGTGATTCACGAAATTACTCACAAAATGAAGGATTTTCCCCTTGATTACTTTGAATGTCCTGAGGATTGATGAAGATTTATTATCTTCGTAAAGAAGTCCTTGAGGTCCTTAATATTGTGTTACATGCAATCTTCATGGTCGTTGAATTACTGAATCCATGATAAAAATGAAGAAAAAGGCCTTTCGCCCGAAATTAGCAATATCTTGAAATGCTAGAAACCTTTAATAAGTTGAAAAAGAACTCCTTGCTCTTGGAAAAGGTGAATGGAACGTGGATGACGCTATCCTTTTTGAAGAAGTGTGATTAAAAAAAACAGAAGGTTGAAATAATTAGATATTCGCCAACCCAAAAAATAGCTTGATCAAAATATATTGAATTAATTAATCTATTCATGAAAAAACACTACACTAAATATAATAATCTCACGATAAATAAAAATAAACAAAGAAATGTTTTAATAGGAAAGTATTTAGAAATAAATTTCCCATGTGCTTCTCAAGCTGAATCATTCTTTTCCACATGGACAGTCAGCCCAGCTTCATAAGTTTAATGCGGAACATATGAAGATGACAGAAGAACTCTTCTCAGCAATGTGATGTTACAAGTGAAAAATATAGGCCTAATGTTATTTCAGTATTTGTATATGTTAACATATATATTTTACCTTATGTAGTTTTGTCTAAATCTAGTGATTAATATTAATAATTAATTGAAACTCATGAACTCTCACAAAGAACCAGCAATACCCTTTGCTGAATTTGGACTCAAAAACCTCTCTAGTGGTAAGATTTCCAATCCCGAAATGGACTCAACCATCTATGATGTGATCTTTCAATACAATTTCATTTAATAGAACTGTGTACATTGAAAACATTTGGCAAAACAGTGTTGTCAATGTAATACATTATATACGGTACTAAATGTCCAACATTATGGAACAGGTAGAGTAGTTTTGAAAAAATTCTCTCAGGTTTTCCACACAAATATCCCCCAATGTGATTGTACCACCTATAAGAACAAACATCAAAGAATATTTTGTGTAATTTTCAAAACTTTTGAGATGGGTGTTTTGGAGAAAATCATTTCTAAAGAACAGTCAAAAAAGTGTTTTCTCACTTTTTACAAAGATTTATCTACTTAATGTGAGAAGCTAGGGCAGAAATTTTATTGCTAATAATTAGTCCAGTTTCCATACCATATTATCCCAATAAAAGTCATGACTTACGACTGTTAACATTTTCAAAAAAATACATGAACTTTGGAAAAAAATTCAATTTTTTGTATTTTCATGTTGAATTTTAGAGTTAAAGAGAATTTCAAAAATGTCTTCCTATATCATGATTTGAAACTACTATGAACAGGCTTTCAAATAAAAAAAACCTCAAGTCTCCATAATCTTTGGTTTCTGATTTATAGCGCTTTGAAAATTGCAATATTTTCCTTGCGTACAACTTTTTACCAAAAATCCCAATTCTTTGTGTGCCTGTAACATTGTTACAAATCAAGTGAGAAGGAAAATATTTCATTTCTGAAGATAGGTCATGTGGTCCTTTAACATATATTATTTTAAGCCGATTTTGAAATCCAAAGGTGACACATTTGGTACTAAGCTGTATGATTTGAGATGAAATTGGTCTATATATGTATGTATTGATAACAGGCTATCAAATATACCAATAAATAGTCATAAAATTGATTTATTCTTCCATAATTAATTTGAAAGGGATTGCATCGCAAATTTAATACAGTCCACTTAATATTCTTGCTGTTAATATTCTTAACAGCAAACCTCAGTATTAACCAGAGGATATGACCCTTTTCATTGGTCGTTCTGGGTCGCGATAATACTAGCGTTAAATATTCAATTCTTCCTGGCCTGGAATTAGGCCTACTTTTAGTGGTTAATCCGGGCCGTCATATTTCTAGTGAAGTGAAAGTGTTAATTTAATTTTTCCTGGACTGGAATTACCAGTTTGTTAGTTTGTCTTAGCTTTCCTTCATGTGACACACGTTGTAGTCTAAGCTAAAACTACATAAAGTGTTTTAACAAGTGATTTTTATATTCCTGGCATTCAGTGATCCATCCAGTTTGAGTTTATCAAGTATTTATTTGATAAATTGACCCTCAATGTGTATTTTTCTCTGTGTCTTACACGTTTGAGGATAAGTGTGTGTATAACCTCTGAAAATACCAACACAAACACAGAATCACACACATTGACAGTAATGAAAATACAATTTCAACTACTTTCCTCTAGCCCTTGTTCCGTGCATAGCTTTCTACGCCATTTGGAAGTTTATAGTTATTGTATGCACTTCACTTCACGCACACAAACTGTTAATGATACAGGATATAGTATTTCTTCTCTTGTAAAAAGTTATTCTATTTGTATCACATTATGTCATATAGTATCCTACTTAAATATGCTAGGCGCTGGTATGCGATTTGTTTATTCTCTCCGTAGGTTCAAGTCTAGTTATATATGCTATTCTGTCTGTAACGCTTAGTCTAGTAGGGGCGCTGAGTAGAAGCGTTAGGCGCATCTCGGCTCTGCCTCATGGGAACGGACTAGCCGCCCGCTCTGTTCTCTATCTGTCTTCCGCTGTTATCTTCTGAGTTGGATTGCTTGTGGACTTCTGTGTGAAATATTGTTCGTCTGGGATCTCTTCGGGATGACTTGAAATACAGGTGAGCCAGGCATACATTCTAATGTAGTGTATTTTTCAGATTAGTTTCTTTCTTTTTTATTATTTTGTTGATCATTGTTTGATATACTAAAATGTAAATTCTCCCCTCGCTCGCCTGGCTTTCTCGCCAGATCATTTCTTTCGGCCATCTTTCAAAATTATAGTATCCCAAAGATGTCTGTATGACTGAATCGTATGCTTGATGTGTGTGTGAGTCCAACTCCCTTCCTTTCTTCCTTTCTTCTTCTTCTTTCTGCCCTTCAGGCATTTTCTTTTACATGCAAAGGTAAATTTCTTTTTGATTTACATTAAAGATCTAGATCTTATATAAATTTAGAGGCAGACATTTTTGTACTACCAGGCTAATATAACCGAGAAATATCAAGATGGTTACTTATGCATTCTTATTTATGTAATTCTGTTGAAGCATTTAAACCAAAATAACTATAACTATAAATTATTATAGGTTGTACCATACACATTTCTTTGGAGTTACTCTCATTATTACATTTATATAAAGCACCTCATAATCTAATATATATATTCAGTAAATTCATGGTCTGTCTGTTTTGCTAGATTATTTTGTTATTATATTATAAATAAATATGTTAAATTGAAATTTATAATCTTTTCTATTTTATGGGCTAAATAATTATCCAGCCACTTCCATTCCTTATTGAATGCTCTTTGCCAATCCCCTATCCATATGCACTGGTTTCCCATATTCTATAATGGAACTGTACATCAGAAGACTTCAAGTGGGGAAATTCCCCAGTTATCTACAGTGCGGGGAGCAATCTGCAGCAGTGGTAGCAGCGCTCCGTGTTATCTGACTTTGGACACAGCCGCCCGGTCCTATACTGACTACTCCATTCTTCTGTGGATCCATCTGCCTGGACATTTTTTGGATGTTGTGGACCAGTCTGTCTTCGCCTGGTAGCCAACTCCGATCCAGTATTTGGCCTGTGTATCCTTGCATAAGGAAAAAATGGCCTATTTTGGAATAATCTATCCACATTTAGTATATGGGATCAAACTATGGGGTGCATGCAGCTATATCTACATGAAAAGGATATTGATACTACAGAAAAAATGTCTACGATTAATGTACAGACTAAATGTAAGGACATCATGTAGAGAAGTGTTTATTAGAGAAAATATTTTGACTGTTTTCGCACTGTATATATACAAACTAATACTATTAGTTAGAAGTAAACCAGAACTCTCTGTCACCAATAATCAATTGCATTCCTATGAAACAAGGACAAATCGAAACTTACATAGAATAAACTTTAATACTAGTGCCGCTGAAAAAGATCCATATTCAAAGGGTGCAATATTTTACAATAAACGGCCAAACCATATAAAAGAATTGACAGGAATGAGATTCAAAAAGCAACTGCAGATACACCTTTGTAATTTAGCACTGTACAGAGTAGAAGAATTTTAGATTTTAACCTTATAATTGCAAATAGGTAGATAATCCTACATTGCCATAAGCCTTAGAATTACATTGTTTTTTGTATTAATTTATTAATGATAAAATGCAAATTTTAGTATATATATCCAATAGTTTGTATGTATGTATCTTTGTATATGTGTAGGCCTATACGACATTATCTGATAGTCTAGAAAATTAATTATATCTTAGCCTATAGTTTGTGTATGGCCTCAGTTTCTGAAATGTATCTCTTAACATTAGAGGATATAATGTAGATATTTAAATGTGTATAACTGTATTTCTGTGTATCTTTGACAATGTCCGAAAGACTTAATGAGTCTCTTTGGATGGCAAACAAATAAATATTATATTAAAAAAATATTAAACCATATTCTTCCATTCCATATTTTTTTCTTTGCGTGCTTTGTATGACTGTTTATTCACAATGTGCTTCGGCACATTGTGCTTTGTGGGGAGGAGGTCTTTATCTGCTTTTGTTAATATTCTTTACCTTTGCTTTTCATGTAACCATGGCTCGAGAGAAAATTTCTTTCGATCTCTTGCGAAAGGAAGAGCTGCAATATGACACCACTATATGTCGTGTTCAAGGAGTCCAGTCCATGGGAGTTGAGGCACTCTTAACTCCCATTTGGAATGCTGTTCAGGCTGAAACAGCTACCGCCACTTATTCCATACCGGAAGCGGATTATGAGCTTCTGTATCATCAGCTGCATTCTGCTCTCACTCAACTGGACGAAGCTATTATCGAACTGCAGGACGACTTCTCAAATAAAAGGTAAAAGAGAATTTATCGTCTCCTCCATTTTCTGAATGAAACCAATGATTATATAAATTTGGAAGCTGGTTTTACTAAAGTTGCTGCTTATAAACAACTTCTTGACTTATTTAATAAAAGTAAATTCAAGATTTTGCAGATTAAAACTCTCAATTCTAATATCATGGATATGCGTATGGAGGAGGAACCTATTTCGGATGTATCACCCTCAGTGATTCAATCCGGTATTCCATTGCCTATTATTTCAAATATTATTACATCGGACTATTTGCCTTCTGTGAATCTGTCTGGCTTATCTTTGCCTAATGTATCCACTGTTGTGCAACCTATTATTAATTCTACGAGTGCACACCAGTCTAGTGAATTGAATCATGATGTTGCTAGGCCTATTTCTAATTCTGTTCAGTGTGTCAGTACTAGTGGGCAGTCTTCTATTTTTTCAAAGCTACCGCATCCAGTTGCGATGTTACTTAATGATAATCCCCAATTTTCTATTGTCACTCCAGATAAAATTTTGGAATTTTTAAAATTTCTGTTCTATTTGTCACAGCATGGTAGGGCATTATTGATGTCGGATGCTCAGTTATTGCAGATTATTTTTCCCTATGTAAGTGGTCAGCTTACTCAACATATTTTGAAAGCTATTAATGAAGATATTACTATTGAACAATTTCATACTTTGCTTTTGAATGATTGTGTTCCTCGGCGCTTACTTGGTGTTTTCGAACAGAAATTTTTCTATAGAACTCAACGTCCCAATGAGGGTTTTGCTGAAGTTTCCCAGGATATTACATATTATCATGAACAATACACAGTTTTACCACTTTTCTCTATTAGGTGAATCTTGCAGAGGTACCATCATAGTACCTTATGTTATTGTACTGCTCTTGTACAAATAATTTATTTATTTTGTCAAAAATTCTTTTGATAGTTGATTGCATGAGATTATAATGAGAGTTGTTCAAGTTAGCAACGAAACACTAGTAGTGTTTATAAATTAATTTATATTAAAAATATAAGATCATTCAGTTGGAATGAAACTCATTCAGACTTTATGCCAGTTTGTTGAGGTTGACTTATCCAGAAAGTTATATTGTGAGAACGATAGGTTTGAGTTCTAGACATGTTGAGATTCGTTCCCTTTTTCTTAGTATAACACCACCCACTACATTTCTACATTTGGAACAAATTATTTCTAGTCTGAATGAGATGAATTTAGCTTGTCTGGAGCCAGCTCCTACTCCAATGAATTTACCTACTTTACCACCCCCTCTTCATGTACAGCATGTTCGTCGCACCACGCAATGTAGCTATTGTGGCAAATTGGGCCATCTTGTCCAATTTTGTTCTTCTAGACAGCGTAATAATTCTCGCTCTCACCCAGTTCAGAAATTTTCTACCGATTCTGTCATTAGACAGAGGCCTTCTTGTAATTATTGTCATAAACTGGGACATATTGAAAGCCATTATTTTCAGAAAGCTCGTGCTCAATCTACTTCCCGTAGGCCTATTTCTAGTAACCAATCTAGTTGAGTATCCTCTAATTTGTCGTGTCATTCTAACCAATTTGGTTTCAACTTGCATTTAATTTGTCACGTCACTCTGCTCATGGTTTTGTTGCATTCAAATTGCTTTTTGGCTATTCTCCTAACTGTCCGTTATCTAATTTGTGGTCATTGGACGAATTGCTACCTGATAATTCTGATGTCTCTGATATTAAGGATCGCTGGCGAAGAGCCAGAAATAATCTGTTCAACACTCATCTCAGAGACAAGAAGAGGTATGACCACACTCATCGTCCTCCAAAGTTTGTCTGTGGTCAACAAGTTTTCCTATTAAACCATCCCAAGAGCAGTGCCATTAACAAACATTCTGCTAAGCTCTGTAACCGATATTCTGGTCCGTTCCTCATTACCAAACAGTTTTCTCCTGTTTCCTATTTGCTATCCGACCTTGATGACCCTTCTGTGACCCACAGAGCTCATGCTTCCCAATTGAAACTATTTCATTCCTTGCCAGAGGAGTAAGTATGATAATTGCTTTCTCTTAACAAATAATTTGCTATGAATAAAATTTTCAATCTATGCATGAGCACATAGAATTCACAAAAGGAATCAAAATATTAACACTTTATATATATAGCATACCAGTGAAACAAAATTAAGCTTAAATGAGAATTATTTATCTAGAAAGATAGTGCTGTATTTAAAAAAAAAAAATGTTTGTTAGCACTATGTAAAAAAAAAGCTTTATTGTAAAACAAAAAATTGTAATTTAATCAATATGTATATTTTTGAGACTTATTAAGTAGATGCATCTATACAGAAAATGAAAATATGTTATAAAATATTTTTAGGGATCCCTATACTCAAAATATACGCTTAATTCAAAATATTCTCTTAACTGGAAAAGGGACTATTAACAAAATATATTTTTTTGAACTAAAAATGTTCTTGGATTAAAATATGCATTTCAATTAAAATACACCCTTGAAGGGAAATATATATTTGAATGATGTAAAAGAATTTATCCTCGAAATTATTGGACATTTTTTCATGAAGGAGGATTTTTCTTAAAACGTTAAGTGTGTGTGTGTGTGTACTTCATTGGAGCTGCGTACTGCTAGATTATTTGCACTTTCAGTACCCCTCACCGTGGGATTCTATGAAGACCAGCCTGTTGGAAGATTCTACTGAGCGCTCCAACCTTGCAGTGGGAGATGCGCACTCCCATGATCTCTTTGACCAGAATATGGTCCGGCATGCGTCTGGTGTCGCATCAGTCTACAGTACAGCATACACCTATCTCAACTATCAAATATCCAAGATTTCAAGAATTGGATTCTCCGTGGCTGCATTGGACTGAAAATTGTCAGTGAGTGATTCCCGGGATTGGACACAGGGTTTCCTGCCGTTCAGCTGCAGCCAAGTATGGTCTATATTAATTGTTGTAGGTATGGCTACGCTCTATACTAGGCTACACTTTCCATTCATGTACTGTTTACTACATTTACACTCCAACATTTATGATTCACACTTTGCTTCTGTAACAGTGACTGTTCATATTCAACTCTCGGCGGGGACATTTTTTAAAGGGGTGAGGCTGTTCCGTGCATAGCTTTCTACACCATTTGGAACTTTATAGTTATTGTATGCACTTCACTTCACGCACACGAACTGTTAATGATACAGGATACAGTATTTGTTCTCTTGTAAAAAGTTATTCTATTTGTATCACATTATGTCATATAGTATCCTACTTAAAAATGCTAGGCGTTGTATGCGATTTGTTTATTCTCTCCGTAAGTTCAAGTCTTTTTATATACGCTATTCTGTCTGTAACGCTTAGTCTAGTAGGGGCGCTGAGTAGTTGCGTTATGAGCATGACCTCCCCTCTTTGCGGCATCTCGGCTCTGCCTCATGGGGACGGACTAGCCGCCCGCTCTGTTCTCTATCTGTCTTCCGCTGTTATCTTCTGAGTTGGATTGCTTGTGGACTTCTGTGTGAAATATTGTTCGTCTGGGATCTCTTCGGGATGACTTGAAATACAGGTGAGCCAGGCATACATTCTAATGTAGTGTATTTTTCAGATTAGTTTCTTTCTTTTTTATTATTTTGTTGATCATTGTTTGATATACTAAAATGTAAATTCTCCCCTCGCTCGCCTGGCTTTCTCGCCAGATCATTTCTTTCGGCCATCTTTCAAAATTATAGTATCCCGAAGATGTCTGTATGACTGAATCGTATGCTTGATGTGTGTGTGAGTCCATCTCTTTTCCTTTCTTCCTTTCTTCCTTTCTTCTTCTTCTTTCTGCCCTTCAGGCATTTTCTTTTATATGCAAAGGTAAATCTTTTTGATTTACATTAAAGATCTAGATCTTATATAAATTTAGAGGCAGACATTTTTGTACTACCCGGTTAATATAACCGAGAAATATCAAGATGGTTACTTATGCATTCTTATTTATGTAGTTCTGTTGAAGCATTTAAACCAAAATAACTATAACTATAAATTATTATAGGTTGTACCATACACATTTTTTTGGAGTTACTCTCATTATTACATTTATATAAAGCACCTCATAATATAATATATATATTCAGTAAATTCATGGTCTGTCTGTTTTGCTAGATTATTTTGTTATTATATTATAAATAAATATGTTAAATTGAAATTTGTAATCTTTTCTATTTTATGGGCTAAATAATTATCCAGCCACTTCCATTCCTTATTGAATGCTCTTTGCCAATCCCCTATCCATATGCACTGGTTTCCCATATTCTATAATGGAACTGTACATCAGAAGACTTCAAGTGGGGAAATTCCCCAGTTATCTACAGTGCGGGGAGCAATCTGCAGCACCCTCCATGTAGGCAATTTGAAAAATCACTGTAATTTAATTAAATTCCAAATGCGGGCATTTCGAGTCATTTCAAGTCGCATTTGTCTAGTAGATAAATCATTGTATTCAAAATTATGAATACAGATCAAGACATAACTGCTCTTAAATTGAAGCATACTCCCATCCATACCCAAATAACCCGCCAATATAATACGATAGCAAAATGCGTTATCACTGATGATCCATTCCACCAGGATCTTCTTTTGCCTAAATATAGATTTGAAAAGACTTACAATACATTTGAGAGCTTTCAATCCCAGGCAGAGCACTTCCGATGCTGATTAACTTATGGCGAAGAAGTAGAAAATAATTTTTTCAAAGCTCTTTTCCATGTTAAAGAGTTAGCGGAAGCCTGTAATGAAGGTCTTCTTATGGCTGCAGCTCTCAAACAAAGGGAAGCTAAGCTTGCCAATCTCAACTGTTTAAAGTCTCTGTTAGTTAAATATACTTCAACGATTTATGAATTTGTTATCGAGCTCCCTTTTCACGAGCGTGTTCTTCGCACCGAATTTGAGAAACTTGGTGATAGGTACGAGGCTGAATACTCAAAATGCCAGGATGCTGAAGTGCCTTAAGTTGTTACTCAGCAAAATATTGAAACAGAATGTCTGTGGGAGTACACAGGAAAAATATGTTAAAATTATGAAAGCGATCTAGCCCCTGGAACTAGACTTGCACGACCAGTTACTATTTGTAACAAATAAGAGCAGAGGAACAAAAGTGGGATACAGGGATCTTATATGAAAAACAATTTATAGCATGTCCTAAAACTATGCAAACTTGAATCACACACGTGCAATGCAAAATAGAAAGAATTAAAGTAGAAATGATAAGTGAATATATTGAATAAAACTGAAATACCCAATATACAGAATTGGCGGGAAATTAAATAACACGTGGTTGTAAATGTATGTAATTTACATCATATGCTTAATAATACATTGAAGCACTCGTAATAATTGATATTGTATGTTGATTGATGAGAATTGCTTGTAATATAAGTATTAGGCGTAATTTGAACTAGAATAGGTTGCTGCACTGTGAACCAATGATTACACAAGAGAACACGAGCCTAGTCAGCATAACACAGATGTGTGTTAGCACATGAATGAAACTCTGTAGCAAATGGTAGCAAGCAAAATGTTAGTGTACAGAACAAAACTTAATAATTGTAGTTTTATAACAAATTCGGGGTTTAAGAGCACTGTTACTTTGTGTTGCACAATGACTATTAACCCGCGAAATGGATAGAGCGCTCACAAGCGTCGGAATAATGTGGAGGCTGACGAATGACTGAAGAATGAGGTGACTCTTTGCACACGGCATGGACGATAGCTTGCACCTGCCGTCGCTTGCATAAGATGACGAAATCAATTAAAATTGTTTTTCAGTAGCAGGAAGACTTAAGCGGGCATTTGAATAGAATGAACCACTATACATGTCGCATGCACTAACATACCAAGCTTTATTAAAATAAACAAAGTACAAGTTTATTCCTTAGTAATATGTATTGTCCTCGACAACACACCATCTCACTAGGAAGTTGGTCGGGTGAAATGATTACACGGTTTTTTAGAATTAACATAGTTCCGTAGTTTATTTGAGACGCACACTTACAGAAAGCAAGGCAGTCCGCCATCATGGAATAAACTCTCTATCTTTCTCGTTGGCGGGAGCGAGCTCGCTCCTTATTGGTGGAGCCACGGCCTCCTTTATTCATAACGCCCACTCAGCGCCACACAGAACATTAATGGAAATATACCATATAATTTACATACATATATAACACCTCCCTACCAAAATTGGAACAATTTGACAAATCATACAACACTTATAGTCTATTTGTTGTAACTTGGCACAGTTCAGAAAATTGAGACAGAAGATGTTCGGCAGAAGTCAGTTATTGAACAGAAAGAGATAGAAACATACTATTGTGGAAGGTTACTCATTCCACGAATTTGTAGCTATGACGAGAGTGGCATGAGAGGAATACTATCAGTGTAGCTGCTAGAAGCAGTGGTGGACTGTGTGTCCATATTGGTTACTTTCATAAGACTTAACAAAACACCATTTACAGTAACAAGCCACCGTGTCTGCTTTTCTAAACGACAATATGACTACTTATACACATCTGGCAATTACTTAAACCTCAAATATCTGGTTTTCGCCCATTTTTACTATACAACCCTACTCCACCCTCAGCTCAGTGGGATAGTGGAGTGAGTAACTTTTGGCTACCTGCTGAATAGTAGCAGGGTAGTTTTTATGACCACTGTGCCAAGATAACCCACACAGACTTTATCGAAAATTATAATAATGAAATATTAATACCATTAGGTAAAAAGGTATTACAAATCAAGCCTCTCAACTTGCTTCCGAAATCTGTGTGAGTGTCTGATAACCATAGACGAAGGATCCTTACTTACAGAATCAGGTGGTGGTTGCAAACTGCATGGATTTATGTCAGAGGTTCTACTTTCAGAATGGAGAGGTGTTCAAGGTTAGTTTACATAAGCAGAAGGGCTACTAACTGATTGAACCGCAGCCTGACTCAGAGGGATTACTGGTTCAATTACTAGCCAATCCCTTGACTCACTTCGACAGTTAACATCTAATTCTCCCTTATCCCTTACTTCACTCATGTCAGTGGCAATTATTTGGTCTATATGCCTTTTCCACACTACACCAAGATTTACTCTTACTAGGTACATCACCTTACAAATCTGTTTTATCACAACACCTTCAATCCACTTATTCCTTGAACGATAATCTTTTACTAAAACTGGTGGATTTACATACAAATATCTAGTTTGATTACCATTAAAGTAGGATTTGTGTTTCTCTTGTTTCTGTGAAACACTGTTACACAGATTAGGTCTCAACAGATCAAATCTGGTTCTTAGATTTCTGCCAAACATTAATTTAGCAGGTGTTTCATTAGTGGTTGAATGTACAGAGTTACGGTAGTCAAACAGAATTCTACTCAGAGCTAGTGATACATTCACTCCCCTTCTGAATACATTTCGTAACTTGTACTTAACTTACTTAACTGAATTCTCCGCCTGACCATTTGATTGTGGATGATATGGTGCAGATGACTTGTGGTCTACTCCATTGTTCCTTAGAAACTCTTGAAACTCAGCCGAATTAAATGGCGGTCCATTATCACTGACTACTGAAAGTGATAAGCCAAATCGTGCAAATAATGATCTTAGATTGTCAATTGCCAGATGGGCTGCTGTTTAGGCTGTTTCAAAAACCCCAAGCCACTTAGGATGAGCATCAATCACTATTACATACATTCTTCCTTGGAATGGACCAAGATAATCTAAGTGAAGGCGCTCCCATGGTTTACTGGGATACTGCCACACATGTAACTCTGCTTTAGGTGGGCTTGGTCGTTCCAAAAGACAAGAAGAACAATTATTTGCAATACGTTCAATGTCTAAATCAATACCAGGCCAATAAATATTGTTACGAGCAACACTTTTCATTTTAACTATGCCCAAGTGAGAATTGTGCAGTTCTTTTAACAGAAATGCCTGAAGAGACTTAGGTATTACCACACGATATCCCCACATAAGTACACCCATTTCACAGTTAGCTCGTTCCGTCTTTGATAGAATCCTTGGAGTTTCCTACCTTCCCCTGACAGGTAATTGGGTCACCCATGCATAACAAAATTGTACACCTTTTTCAGTAGTTGGTCCTTCTGTGTTTCTATTTTTACCAGTTCATAGTCAATAGCAGCCGAACTTTCTTTAACACAATTCAAATATGTTCCTAACCAGGCTAATTCATCACTTGTTACATTCTCATGTTTTACTTCTAATAAAGGTAGGAGTGACAGTGCGTCGCACAATTTTCCTCAGACTTAACATATTGAATGTCAAAAGTGTAAACTGTTAAAAACAAGGCATAGCGTTGCAGTCTACCGGCTGAGAACATTGGAATACTGGATAGATAATACTGGAACACTGGAATAGATATCAAAAAATATTTAGTAAGGGTTTGCGATCACATTTGAGAACAAAATGTCTACCATACAAGTACTGATGGTATTTTTTACACCCAAAACATCTGCAGTTGCCTCTTTATCTTTTTGTGAATAGTGGCGTTCAGCTGGAGAAAGTGTACGAGAACTATACGACACAGGACGTTCAATGCCTTCCGAATTTTTATTTACACTCAATACACTGCCCAGCCCTGTTGAGCTTGCATCCACCGTTAATACAGCTGGTGCCTTTGGATCATAATGAGCCACTACTGGTGCTGTTGTGAGTAATTCTTTAACCGTATCATCAAAAACAAAAGGAACATCTTTCCTGAATGTCATTCATCTGAGGAAGACCAGGCGGCTTTGGTCGAAACGTAGTGAGATTTTATAATGCAGGTTATCCACTGTAAGTAAGCTTTTTCGTCTATGTTTTATATAATAGTGTAACAGTGGAAAATAAGGACTCAATAAATTTATTACATCTTTATCTAGAATGAATCCAAGAATCTCCAATTGTTTTGAAAAAGTCACACTTTTCCTTCTTACATCTTTATCTAGAATGAATCCAAGAATCTCCAATTGTTTTGAAAAAAGTCACACTTTTCCTTCTTAACGGCAAATCCCCTTGAAGAAAGGCGCTTACAAACTTCTCTCAGTCTTTGAATATGAGTTTCATTGTCAGGTGCAGAAATCAAAATATCATCTTAATCGATACGACTCCTGGTAAGCCTTGTAAGGTTTGGTCAATTATTTTCTGAAAAATACTAGGACCTGTATTTACCGATAAGGTAATCTTTGTAAGCAAACAACCCCTTATGAGTAGATATGGTAGAGTTTCTGTGATTCCAGATCTAACTTAAGTTGTATATAAGCTTGACTCAAATCTATCTTGCTAAATCTTTTACCTTTTGTAACTCAGTGAAATACTCAATTCTTGGTAATGGGTAATGTTCCATTTCAAGATCCCTTTTCAAACCTCTGTTTTCCACATATACGAACAGAACCACGTTTTTCAAAACAGCCATGATAGGAGTTCATGTTCGCTACTATTTACTGGAGAGAACTAAGCGTTGAAGCTCTTCTTCTACCTCGGCCTTCAAGGTGAATGGTAACGGCCTTGGTTTACAATATTTAGGTATGGAATTTTCTTTTAGTTTGAGTTTAACTGACTCACCCTTGTACAATTCAAGGAAATCTTGAATTAGTTTGTTTAAATTTGTTTCAATAAAAGTGTTATCCCCTTCCATAATTGACTAAGTAGTAAAGTGGAAGTAAATGATTTATTTTTCCTGGCAGAGTTAAGGCCATAAGGCCTTCTCTTCCACTCAACAAGGTTAAAATATATTGTAAGGGGCAAGTGATAGTAGGAAACTGGTAAAGTGGACTGTATTTGGTTGGAACCTGCTTGCACCTCTTACACTGAAATTAGACAAGAAATCTGCTGGCGATGAAATACTGAGATTTATTTATAATGCACTAAGAAACAAACACTAACTAGCTGAAGGCTAAATTAATAATAAAGAAATACACAGTTTGTATATTAAGTTGAAATCTTGAAGTCTTGATGTAATCTTGCAGTTAATTTACTTAATAATGTTCTTGAAGATAATGAAGTAATAGTAGTTGTATAATAATTCCAACAGGAGTAGTAGTCTTTATATAATGATTTAACTTAAATGTTTGAAGAAACTGAGTTACGATTTTCAAGCTAGATGTTGAAGTTATGGGTTTACTTCACTATAGAGTCTTGCACTACCACACTCAGATGCATAAAGTGTTCATTGACTATCTGATGTGATCCAATAATAAGACTTTATAATGAGTTATAAATTCAGCAATTTTGCTGCACGGCGATTCTAATATACAGTACTTAGTTGAAGTATGTAGATTGAAGCACAGCACCCTCGCTATGCACAAAGCAATTCTTCAGAATGTGGCCTTCGTTATGAAATACCTTGGAAGATAGTTGTAACCTTCAGATATTTCTCCCGAAAGTTGAGAATGGTGAATTTAGATATTTCTCCAGCAAGCTGTAAGTCGGTTGTGAATTTCTGGATACTTCTCCAGCAAGTTGTAAGTCGTGAGTTCGGAGAATTTCTTCCAAAGATTGTGAGTTGTAAGTTTCTAGAGATTTCCCTAGTAATTTGGAGAGCTATGGACGAACGCGTCCAGCCACAAGCGGCGACTATTGCAGAAGTGTTGAATGGTTAGTCTAAGGCCGCCAAAGAACAAGTTATGCTCACAACATAACTGCCCTAATAATACCATGTTTGAAATTTCATAAATTTAAATTAATTAGACTTGATATACTAAACTAAAGCTTAATGAATGATTATAGAACAAATCTGAAGCACAAATCAACTGTAATTAAGGTAGTAGATTATAAGAATTAGTATTACAATAAATATTTAGTAGTGTGACATATAATAATTTTTTGCTATACAGTGGCATTCTTGGAGAGCGTATCGATAAGTATGGAGAGGTCTCGCAAAGAAGATAAAATCTTGTATGTTTAAAGAGAACGCAAAGAAAACTTACACACTATCATGTCTGAATAATTAAATTAATATTACAATATTATTCAATTTATAAGTCAAATTAAAGCATTAGCGCTTAAAAACATAAATATGTTAATATATACTTGAAAGGTTAAATAATAAACTGTATTTAAGAGAAATAAGTGAAAGTGGCGTTGCCTAAATTTCACTCGCCATCACGTATAAAAGGGCTTAAAACAGGCTTTTAGGCTATATATGCTTTGAAATAAGAATGAAAACATATTCTACGCATAACATTACACCTGTGGTAATGTTTGTGAGTAGAAATCTTACGAAATAATGTTGTAATTCAATAATGGCATTAGGCCTACTCAAGATGAAATATTTTGCAATAGAACTGCGAGCTTGGGAAATGGAACATAAATTGCCCGCTGAATGATATTTATATCATTCATAAAATAGATTATGTGAAATGAGCAAGCTAATTAGTAATTGCAAAAAATCTAAAACTAGGAAATATTAAGTTAACAATGAATACATATATATGTGAATAAATATAGATAACTAAATTAATCTTTTCCATTTACTGGAAGAGGAGTGAGCTTGACAATTGGTCTTTTGTAATGACCTGTTGCGGTTCAGACGGTAGCGACTCTCACTAAACCATATGATCCAGGATGGACTTGGTCGACAATGCCCAAAATCCATTTGATTTGGTACATATAAATGATGGTTGAGTTGTGACTATGTAAACTGCACATCCATAGCCTTTTTCCGAAGCATCGCAAAAAATATGTGGTTGAGGAGTTTCCACCTTTGTATTCCCGCATAACTTGCGTGGAATCCTAATCTTTTCTAAATCCTTTAAGGAAATTTTGAGACTGAGCCATTGCTGCTTGAAGTTATCAGGCACTTCTTCCTCCCAGTCTATCTTCAAGAGCCAAAGTTTTTGCATCATGATTTTGGCTACCATGATGACAGCTGAGATATAAATTCAGAGGGTCAAAGACTCTGGCTATCTCCGAAAGCATATTCCTCTTTGTGAATATCTCGCAATGATTTAATTTCACCTTATAGGTGAATGTATAAGTTGAAGGCTTCCAGTACAAGGCTAAAGTTTTAATTAAACTCTGCTCCTTAAATATGTTTAGTGGAGTCAAAGCAAGAGTTGATGCTGATTTTGATTCTAGAAATTCCTTAGAATTCGAACACCAATCCTTTAATGGAAATCCTCCATCCTTAAATAAGGAATGTAATTGTGATGTGATACACTTGGCCATCTCTATCT
Organism: Ectobius pallidus; assembly: GCA_964059195.1. NCBI lineage: Eukaryota > Metazoa > Arthropoda > Insecta > Blattodea > Ectobiidae > Ectobius > Ectobius pallidus. Next base: position 45,473,323 of record CAXKWD010000008.1, read on the forward strand.
CCTCGAATGAATTCAAGTAATCGTCTACATAGAAGCAATTCTTCAGTGTATTAGATACTTGTGGGTCATATTTACCTCCACCCTTTTCTGCTACCTCATGCAGAGTTCGGATAGCCAGTTGGCTTGAAGGTTTAAGACCATATGTGACTGTACTAAGTTTAAATGAACGCAAGGGTTCTGTAGGAGAAACTCTCCATAGTATTCGTTGCATGTTTGTTTGTCGAGGCGAAACAAGTATTTGTGTATACATTTTTTCTATATCTGCTACTACAGCCACTTGATGCTATCTAAAGTGAGTGACTGATGCCACTAAATCTATCTTAGCAGGTGGTCCCCGCAGTAGAATGTCGTTCAAACAATTTTCATTAATATCTGGAGCTGATCCGTTAAAGACAACCTTTATTTTGTCATTATTTTGGTTGTTTTTCCAGACAGGATGGTGACTCAAATAAACCACTGTTTCTGAAGTTTCAACTTCTTCTGAGCTAACTACTGACATGTGATTCATAGCTTCATAGTCTTCCATAAATTCGCAATATTGTTGCTTAACCTTAACCTCTCGTTTTCAATACCAAAAAAATTGTATAGCTATATTTATAGTTTTCTCAAGTTTGGGTGCATTTTTTATAAAAGGCATTTCAACTACGAATCTTCCTTCCAGATTCCTAGTAGTGGTTAATTTATAATGTTCTTCGCAAAGAATTTCTGGGGCAATTCTGCCTATGTTAACATATGGAGCTCCAATATGGGTGGACGCACTACGTAAACAGAAAAACTTAAATAAACTGAAAAGAGTGCAGAGAATTATAAATGTCACCATAGCGAAGGCCTATAAAACACTACCATATGAAGCATCTTGCATCATAGCTGGCGTCAAACCAATAGCTATCAGCATTCTCGAAACAGTTCAGATATAAAGAGCAACACACAGTTTCACCGATGACCCAATAGATATCGAAGCTCTTCTGAGTAAGGAGGAGTGGCCACACCCTGCGGAAAGAATCAATGTGGACGAGGTTGTAGAATCAAATAATTACAAAATAGAAGTGTTTACTGATGATAGTAAGCTCCAGGGGCTGGTAGGGGCTGCTGCGGTATTCTTATATAACGGACAAATTCTGCACACTTTGAAAGCCAAACTGTCCAACCACTGCTCAAACAATCAAGCCGAACAGATCGGAATTCTTAAAGCCCTAGAAGCCATACCATCCATCGAACAGATCAGCACAGCAGAAGGACTAGTTGCAGTATACACGGATAGTCAAATTACTCTGGATTTACTTAAAAACAACTTTAAGCAGTGTTACATAATATCACAAATAAGAGAAAAAATATGAAAACTCCGGGAACAAAAGTGGACGGTACACTTCGGCTGGATAAAAGCCCATGTTGGAAATAATGGCAATGAAATGGCGGATAGATTGGCGAAGGATGCTGCGACAGGAACCAGTGGAACCATTGTTTATACAGAAAACCCAAATCGTCAGTTATTACCCAGATCAAAGAAGAAGGAAATACAAAATGGCAGACTGAATGGAACAGCACAACTAAAGGAGCCACCTGTAAGGAGTTCTTCCCATCTGTTAGAGAGAGAGCAAAACTTAAATTTGACATATCATCAGAGCTTTCTGCAATAGTTACTGGACATGGGAAAAACAAATCACACCTCTAGCGCATTGAAATCGCCAATGATTCGATCTGTCCCTGTCGGAAAGCAACACAGACGGTGGATCATCTATTGTACGACTGTGAAATGCAGCAAGAAGCAAGAAAAAAATTGAAAGAAGAAATACTCGAAGCTGGAGGAACATGGCCAGTGCAAAAGAAAGATTTTATAAAAAAAATACTTAAGACACTTCAAGAAATACATAAGATCAATAGTATACGATAAGGTTTAAAGAAAGGACAAGTGAACAGTTTCACTAGAACATTAAGAAATTAAGAAATTATGGGTTATGTAAGACCTAATGCAAAGCTTGCAGATGCTACAATAAGCATCCAGAACGGCAGTGAACTTACAGTTAAGCCAACCGATAGGCCAATTAGTGTAATCATGGCCGGGGCAAATGATGTGTACTGAAATGAAGCAGACAACGTAGTGAATGGACTTCAACATTTACTTGAGAGTGAAATCTTAAAGCATTCAAATGTAATAGCAGTGAGCATCCTTACAGGTATGACTTAAGTTATACTACCCGTGTAAAAAATGAGATCAGGAAAACAAATAAGAAAATTAAGTTGTTGTGTTCAAGCTATCCACACACATCATTAATTGACATTGGGAATCTTAAACGAGAGTTACATACAAATCATGGCCTACATTTAAATAAGAAGGGAAATAAATTTGTAGCAAACTTAATAGCAGAACGAGTAAAGATAATTATTGATAAACTTTCAAATCGTATCGTACTAACCCAAACTGGACTTGCTAAAATAAGAAGGGATGATGAAGCAACCATTGCCGACAGAAGACCAGCAAGTGGGGAAATTATGAACACTAATCATGAAGCAGCAGTAGGCCTAAACAACAAGGATGAAGCGACCAGAACATCAAATTGAACTAGAAGACCAGTAAAGAGAATATACGAGGACGAGCTATGAGATACACAAATAAAGGTATATAGACCCACTGCAGGGAGGGCCCCAAATGATACCGGTAATAGCTTGACGGTTCTCCACTCAAATATTCAGTCCCTAAGCAACAAAACAACAGAATTAGAAGTACTTCTACACACTGATTTAAAACATGTTAATATTATTTGCCTTTCAGAACACTGGTTAAATGCTCAAAACATAAAACAGGTAACATTAAATGGCTTTAAATTAACATCTGCTTACTGTAGGGAAAATCATGGTCATGGAGGAACTAGCATTCTCATTAAAGAAATCATAGAAACAAACGAAAAAATGTGACTACAGTACTTAAACAGTGAAACAAATTTTTAGCTCTCCTTAACAGATGTAATTTTACACAAAACAGCAATAGCATGTATTTATAGGTCTCCAGATAGTGAGTTCAAAATCTTTCTTAATAATCTAGATCTCTTAATTAAAAAACGAACCTCTAAATAAAAGAATATTATCCTTAGTGGAGACTGGAATATAAATTTTTTGAAAAGCAGTAACAAGTTAACGGAACTACAGAACATACTTTGAATTTATAACCTACAAATCACGGTAGAAAATGCTATAAGGCTCACAGGACATTCAAAATCACTTCCTGATGTAATAGTAACAAACATTGAATACTTGTATCCATAATTGATTTAGGATTTTCAGATCATGAAGCCTAGAAATTGAACTTAACATATTTCGCAGTCCCAAAACATAGGCCTATAAAAACAACAAAAAGATGCTATAATAATTTCAACTTAGACGAATTTAAATACTTACTATGCAATGAGACCTGGGGTGAAATATACACCGAAGAAGGAATAAATTCAAAATTTGATACTTTTCTTAATACGTTTCTGTAGTGTATTTAGTTGAATGCCTGTGTGGTACGACTGTGCGTGTTAATTATGTAATATGGCAACATTGAATAAAGCCGGCTGTCGGTTGTTTTCCATTGACCAATGACAGCCTACCTTCCCTCCCGGGATAGCACGCTCCTAAAGAGAGTCTGCCATGGAACCTGAAGTTGGGAACATCTACCCTTGACTACCTATAACACCGACGGCCTAGTTACTTATTTATTGTGAGTATCTATTCAACACTTACCAGACTAAATATATAGAACCACGTTAAGGTAGAAACACTGCATTTCGGCGACGAAGCGATAAAAACGGGACTGCATTGTGGCAGTACTAAAATTGGAATCCACAACGTGAGTTGGCTGCAATCAGCGGAAGGGCTATCGCGTGAGGCCTTTATAGTGAAATAAGTGGTAGCGGTATAGAAAGGTGTACCAGCAAGCAGCAGTGACTTTATGGTGTTTAGGAATGTTCCTTCAGGTTCAACGTATCGTGCAGAAAGGTGTACGGACAATTTGTATGTCAGAATTGACGCCGACTCCATTATTCTTGGACAGGCTGTGGCGGGAAAATAATTCCAAAATGGCGGGTCTCATTGGTTCAATGAATGCATTTGACGCAGCAGAGGAATGTTGGTCATCGTACATTGAAAGGTTAGAAATATTCATCGACGCTAATGACATTAAATCTGAAAAAAGGTGTCTACATTGTTAACAGTGATGGGTCTTAAAACTTACAATTTAGTTAAGAACTTGTGTGCTCTTTCCAAACAGACGGAAAAAACTTTTGAGGAAATTGTCACCTTGGTGGAAAGGCATCTTAGCCCAAAACCTTCATCTATAACGGAACGCTATAAATTTAGTTTGAGAAACCAGCGAGAACATGAAACAATTGCAGAGTACGTCGTACAGTTAAAGCAACTTTCCATGTTTTATGACTTTAAAAGTAATCTGGCTGAGTATTTTCGGGATAGACTAGTGAGTGGAATACGGAGTGATGCAATCAAGAAAAGATTACTTGGTGAAACAGACTTGACATTTGAGAAGGCAGTGACCATCGCAACAAATATGGAGATGGCGGATAGAGAAGCGGTTAAGTTTACAGCTGGTATACCAGCAGCATGGGAAAATTCACAAGTGGGTCAACTCCACTGCAGCACAGGACGGAAGAGTTCAGCAGCAGAGCGTCATAGCGCTAGTAGAAGTGGAACTTCAAGCAGGTCTACGCTGCAGCGTCACCAGCGATCGTTCGACTATAAGAGGGAGGAGAGAGTTACTAGTGAAGTGAAGTGTTATTTTTGTGGCAAGCATGGCAATAAGGCAAATCAGTGCAATTTTCGTGCATATAAATGCAATAAGTGTTGGTAAAACGGGCCATTTGGCGCAGGTTCGTCACAGTAGGGATAAGTCAACTTCCAAGCAGAAGAAGCATTTTAATAGTAAGCAAAATTACGTAGATGTAGGTCGATCACTGAGCAGTGATGGATTTATAAGCAGTGGTATTAAGGCTAGTAATGAATGTAGAGCTAACCTTGTTTCTAATGATGAAAATGAGGGAATTTATGACCTAACCAACCTTTTCGCTTTAAATGAAGTTGAGGAGCCTAGAATGGAAAATGAGAGAGCTATGCCTATTACACTAGAATTGCAAATAGAAAACAAGTTAATGGATTTTGAGGTAGACAGTGGTGCATGTGTATCGGCGATTAATGAACAATGCTATAGGGATAACTTCAGTTCTCTAAAGTTACAACATACAAAATTGGTGTTAAGTTCTTACACTAATCAACCGATAAAGCCATTGGGCAAAATGTGTGTAAATGTTAAGTATGGGGGTAAAAGTAAGCAGTTAACCCTGTATGTAATTGCTAGGGGAGCAAACCCACTCATGGGTAGAGATTGGATCAGAGATTTAGGAGTTGTGAAACAAAATTGGTCAACCCAGTGAGGTTAGAGAGGTAAGTCCTAACTATAATCGAAACCAATAATTTTTGTAACATAATGGACATTGAATCCGAAGTTATAAATGATCTATACCTAAACTTTCCAGATGTGTTTACAGACAAGCTAGGTTGCTACGAGGGTGAACCAGCTAGGTTAGAATTGAAAGAAAATGTAGTACCCAGGTTTCTTAAGCCTAGACCGATTCCTTTCGCCTTAAAAGATACAGTGGAGGCCTAGTTCGATCGCTTAGTGAAAAAAGGTATTCTATCACCTATAGCTAATAGTGAATGGGGAAGTCCAATGGTCCTAGTAATTAAAAAAATCCGGAGAGTTGAGGCTGTGTGCGGATTTTCGTGCGTCTTCACTGAATGATGCTTTAATTGTGAATATACATCCAATACCCCGCATTGAGGATCTTTTCAACACTCTACAAAAGGGTGAAACCATTTCAAAAATTGATCTCTCAGGCATATCAGCAAGTATGTTTAGATGAACAATCTAAAAAGTATTGTACGATTATTACTACGAAAGGGCTATTCATGTAGAATCGTGTCCCTTATGGCGTTGCATCAGCGCCTGGCATTTTTCAGAAAATAATAGAATCAATCCTTGTTGGTATACCCGGGGTGGTTAATTTTGTAGACGATATACTAATCACCGGGGAAAACACTATGTACACAAACAAAGGTTGTATGAAGTCTACAGAAAGTTGAGTGAAAGTGGTCTGACAGTGACTAAAAAGAAATGTGAGTTCCTTCAACAATCGATAGAGTACTTAGGTTATGTAGTAAGTAAAGAAGGCCTAAGTAAGTCTCAATCTAAAGTAAGTGCTATTGTACATGCACCTACTCCAACAAATGTTGAAAGCTTTACTGGGCATGATAAATTACTATGGCAAATGTGTACAACATTTGTCACCCATTGCAGCGCCTTTATATAAATTGTTGAGGAAAGATTGTGTTTTTGAGAGGTCCCTTGCTTGTAAGGAAGCATTTCAGCTAATTAAGAGTAAATTGGTCTCAGCACCAATCTTAGCACACTACGACCCTAATTTACCTGTAAGTTTAGCAACAGATAGTTCTAACTATGGGTTAGGTTGTGTGTTAAGCCAAATTCAGAAAGATGGTTCAGTGAAACCATTTGTTATGCTTCACGGACTTTATCCAAAGCTGAAATGGGCTATAGTGTCATAGATAAGGAGGCATTAGGTATAGTGTACGGAGTCAGGAAATTCAATCAATATTTCCATGGCAGGAAATTCAATCAATATTTATATGGCAGGAAATTCACTTTAATCACGGATCATAAACCCTTGTTATCAATTTTTGGACCTAAGAAGGGAATGCCTGCTTATGCGGCAAGTCGACTTCAACGCTATGCACTATTTTTAACCAACTATGATTTTGACATTAAATATGTTAAGTCTCAGGACAATGCAAACGCCGATTGTTTATCTAGATTGCCCTTAAACATAAAATACCTTCTGGGGGAATCAGAAGATATCAATTATGTCGGAACGTATTTGCAGTATATTCAAGAGAATGCCATGCCTGTAGATTTTAACAATGTAAGAGAGGAAACTAAGATGGATAGTTTACGTAAGAGAGTGTATAATTTTGTATTGTATGGTTGGTCAAACAACAGAACAGTTGTCGATAACGACTTAAAACCTTATTTTCAGCGACAAAGTGAACTAGCTATTGAAAATGGTATTCTTGTTTCGAAGACGAACCATACATACTAAGTGATTTTATACGAGCAGGCCACACCGTAGGAAATCTCGGTATAACTCCCACTCCAATGTAACGTATTTAAAGAGTGGCGTAATAAGAGCGACGCGCATGCGTTTTACACAAATGCTCTTTCTACTATCAACAAAGGAAGATCGTTCATCCTAAATAAGCTGAGCAACATAAAATATACCACTTACGTCATCATATTTGAAACATTCACAAATACTGTATAATCAAGTAGCAACTCTAAACAATCCATTGTGATTACTATATATAGTTCGTGGCGTATTTTGAGTGTTGGGATCATAATAATTAAGTTCATTTCAAAATCCCAACAGACTCGCCCCCTCAAACGAGCGGGCAGGATGTAAATAGAACGTGTGAGTCCACTATAGGCTATTGACTTATCCATGAAAATGAAGTGAGTCTATTACTTCAAGTTTCACCATGTTGAATATTGGTGGAATTTAGATGAAGCAAATCACTACAATGCTGCACAGCGAGTCCATTCACTTCTAGCAGCACCACGGATGAAGTTCAGAAGAAACCAGCATGTACATGTCGGACTATATTATAGTCAAGAAGAAGTAGGGCGTGCACAATCCCAGACAAGACAGCAGAAATTTCTTGATAACTTCAGTTAGGTTGCTCAATAATCATCCAATATCTATCTTCAATGCTAACATCCATAGTTGTCTGAAACAGTACGGAGTCCAAAGACGTACATAATTACACCTGAAGGGCGCTACTTGAATTACAAAATATTATAAAGCTTGAAGAGCTGTAATATGCAATTTATTTTACAATAGTTGGTTATTAATTTTCTAGTTACATTGAGCATAGCACACACATTCTACTCACTCTCAATCATACATGACTATGGAATCTGTAATTTTATATAAACTTTAATTTAAATAAGTGAAAAATTTAGTAGGCTTATTTGTAACTTCAAAATAATAAATACCAAATTGCAACTTTCATTCATTATTGTTTCATTATAATCAGTATAATAACATGATTTTTGTTGTTTACGTACTGTAGAAAAACCTAGAAAAATGAATTTTAAATTGTCAGGAAAAGGTCATAAATATTACTGAAAAATCACAGGGAGCGCGAGAAACAGATGGCCAAATCCAACTAAACATATAGTAATTCAAAATTATAATTTACCCAAGATACTCAAAACGAGAAAAAATGTTTTCAAACGTAGACTTCCATAAGCCAGAAAACAACTCCCATAATAATAAATATACAAAATACATCCAAATTTAAAGAAGAATGTTCCCAACCGTAGGCCTCACAGACCAGGAACAACTCCCGTAGTACATTACAATTTCCCAATATAATATCACGAAGCAATACGGATGCACCAAAATATCCCAGAATATCCAAAATAACTGTCACTGCAACAGAGGATAACCTCAATAATAGCTGCATAGAGACATAAAAAAACTATATGCCAAAAATTCCATCAAAAGCTGCATAACAATGAACCATAACTACAAGAATGACATTGCGACCAATGAATACTAATAGATGACATCATATAGGCTACTCCAACAATGAAATATATCAGAATAAAGGGCTATAGTACAATATGATGGTATAACTGTCGCCCGCTCGGTATAGTGCAGTTACTCATTGGATGGCCAGTCGGCTTCAAAGGTTTCGGTGTTTCTTTATGTTAATTGATCTGACTAAATCAGTCTTGGGCTTCCGCTATCCAAAACTAAAGCAACGTTGCAATATTCTCTCATTGTTATCACTGACCTCAGTTCTTCCTTCGCTTTATTACTGTAACTTGATCTTGCAACAACGCATTCACTCCACGCGGAGTAGACGAGTAGCTGTCAAAATCGCCACAGGACATTCTTAGATTTTGATTGGCTGGGGTAACCAGCTGATTGGTGCGGTAAAACAAAGAACATGGGTTGAGCTGTCGGCAAACTTTTCCTCCTAACGAAAGGAAGCCCCCTGGGTATGCAATGAGTAACTGGACTATACACGTACCTACGGCCTGGACGACGTATATATGAACAATAGGGATGTAGCGAACTAGAACCAACAGATGTCTCCACTGCTCTAGCCGGTATGCGCTAGCCGTTCGTCACTTGTTTTTCGAGTTGTTGTCTGCTGGTTCCATGGTTTTAAATGGCGTTTCTTCTTAGCAGACTGAAAAATACGTTCGAACTTTTCTTTTTTTGTAGCGGGTAAAACGCTACTAGGCGCATTTCTTTGTATACTGGACACTTCCAGAATACATTTACGTGAAAAAACTTAAAGAAAAATTGCAAAAGATAGACGCTATATAAGTCGAAAAGAAATAAGAATAAGCTGACAAATACTGTGAGAAATGCCCGCTATTAACCTACATTACTATGCTCCCGACGTACAAAATGTTATACAGATATGAATATTTATATACAGTACTGCTAATTTGGCGATTGGGTATGATTCAAAGTAACTAAAAGAATATACCTCTAGGGTTCAGACAGTAAAATACTAATTGATATACGTGATAAACACTGATTTATGTGGTGTGTATTCGCAGACATTTTTTATATTATTTATTTTCTATATCAAAAGCATATTTAGCCTATACCGTCATATTAAAAACGTATTCAAAATCAAAATATTAAAATATGTTTACATCACGAAAACTTACCTTTCCTGTCCCTCGTAGTTAAAAAAGATGGGAACTTGGGAATCGATTAAGGCCTTTTTTTCTTCTTCTCATTCCTCATTCTTTCTTATTCCTTTTATTATCGGTAAGTAATGCTAGACCATCGTAACATGATTTTCATTTCTAGTTATGAAACAGAATATTGTTAAGAATATTTCATTGCATGACATAGCAGATTATAAAGGCAGAATTTAATAATTACACTGAAAAACAAAAAAATAGAATCGGAGGATATCTTGGTATCTAACACTTGACAATTGAAACGTGCTGATTCAGAATATGCAAACCATTTGTCTCTATCACCCATGGTTTTTTTAATATACATCTTCAACTATTTATATATCATTAGAACACTTACTGATACAGAGAGTACTAATGAACATGGCGTTAGCTAAGAAAATTGTGCGATTGGGTCACAGGACACATATTCTGTACATAAATATGTAGTTAAAGGCATAATACACAAATAAAATCCAAGCAAATTGCTATATTTTCTTAATCTAAGCTGTGTTTGGTTTGAATTTCTTGACTGCAGACTTGCGTTTGTGATTAGCATTTGGCATGTCACGCTGAAGCGTCCAGCAGTAGTTAGCCAACATTGCTGCACTCCATCAACCCTGATACCGTGACTCCATCACCGAGATGTCCTGATGAAAACGTTCACCATGTTCGTCACTGACTGAACCTAGGTTCTCAGGGAAAAAGTCAAAATGTGAATCTAGGGGCATGTTGCAGCCCAGCTGTTTATATGCACTAATGCACTTCTTCACAACATTCACATAGTCACCAGATTTACAATTTTCAAGGAAATTGGCCACGACTGATTTGAATGCTACCCATGCATGTCTTTCAGTACCATTCAGTAAATCTTGGAAGTGGCCGTCAGCAAATATCTTCCTTATTTGTGGACCTATGAACACACCTTCTTTCATTTTGCATAACTCAACTCCGGAAACTTGTTGCACAAGTACCGAAAAGCATCTGAATCATTGTCTAGTGCCTTCACGAAATTCTTCATGAGCCCCAGCTTGATGTGAAGCGGTGGCAACGGTACACGAAGGGCATTTTTATTTCCTGGCTGTATTCTGTCTCTGATCGGTCAACTTTTCTTTATGTAGTGGCGTTTTCTATCTCTGCTATCCCATTCGCAGATAAAACAGCAGTACTTGGTGTATCCCGTCTGCATTCCCATGAGAATAGTGATAACTTTTAAATCACCACAGATACACCATTTATACTCGTGATAGCCTATTTTTTTCAAGAAGTAGCGACATGGATTCCCGATATCGAAAATATTTCGATATATTACATTAAGTATGACTGGTTTCACAAATGACACAACAATATAGGCCTATGACGTTTCATGAAAAATTACTAAAAACTACATAGAGAATTTGATGACCGGTGTTAAATGAAAATTAATTTTTTTCGATATCTTCAAAACCTGACGCGATAGAGCGAAACGGTTTCCAGAACTGAAATCAGCATAAAAAAATGCATTAGAAAAGGTATACAGCATGTCAGATATCTACAGTTTGTTTTATCAGTGTCATCATACGTTAAGCTAATTGCAGACACGGAGCGCTGCTACCATGATAAGTCTTTCTCTCCCTTGATATATAATTATTATATTGAAAGTAAACAAGAATAAATAAATTACTTATAAATTCCAAGCTACCATGTTAAACTTTACGGAGCTCTATATTTATAATTGGCGATAATAATTTCTTACTCATAAATTCCAAGAAAAATAATTTATAAAATTTGAACCCTTATAATAACTCCATTTCTGTAATAAACTTCAAATTAACTAATCATCTTATTCAGTTAAGAGAGAGAACAGACTCACAAAAAATAGGCATATTAATAGGACTATTTAGCCCATGCCGGGAATGTGCTGACTTATAGGCCTAAAGGTCCGATAAATGTTCCGAAATAAGGTTTCAATATATTTTCATTCATTCATGTATATTCACATAATAAGTTTGTAGAATTTACACACAGAAAAATATAGCTGTTGATTTAATAATATATAGTTTCCAATATATAGATATATAGTTGCAATGGAAATTTCAAAGTAAGTTACGTAGTTACTTCAGATTAGAAAAATGTCTCAATTTTATGATTCCAAAATTTACTCTTAACGCTTGGGACGGTTCAATCTAATAAATGACTTTAATACGAAATATTCAGCTTTAAATTATCAATAGATAATAAGATCGGCTTATTAAAAAAGACGATTTCTTTTACATTATTTTCGTTAGTGCTAAAAGGCCAAACTTTGTCTACAGCCGTCCCAAAATATACTCATACAATCATTCACACACACACATGCATACATCCCAGGATATCTTACGAAAGATCTTCGAGCAAGGGAAGACGTCATGAGAAAAATTACACACTAAAAAAACTAATGAAGTTACAATATCTTTAACCAATTAAATTCTACAAAATACTAATACAATTGAATACGAAATATTACGCAAATGGCTGAATATAAATTAAACGAAAAAACAGACTAACTTTAGAACTTTATTCAAGATTTAATATTGTAAGTTTCCTTATTGGGAATTTTTCCGTTATTAATAGTTTATGAAACTAAATGTCTGAAATAAATTCTATAAATAAATAAAATGTCGTCAGTTGTCAATGAAATATCAAAGGTGGGGACTGAAGATAAACTATGATAAGACAGAATATTTGACGAATGATCTAGATGAGCTATACATTGATGGGAGACGGATTAAAAAAGTGCAAAATTTTCGATACCTGGGTTCAATTCTGGAAATAGAGGGGACATCAAATATGGATATTAATCAAAAGATTACTAGTGGAAAGAAAATAATAGGAATGTTAAATTAAATTTTATGGAGTAGAAATATAATCAATAGTACAAAAACGAAAATATTCAAAACCATACTACAGAGTATAGTCTTCTACGGAGCAGAAACATGGACATTAAATAAAAAACAGGTTAACAGATTGAACGCACTGGAAATGGACTTCTGGAGACGGTCTGCCAGGATATCTAGGAAAGATAGGATTAGGAATACGGAAATACGACGTATTATGGAAGTAGAAGAAGAGAGTGCAGTCACAATTGAAAGGAAACGACTTCGATGGTATGGACATGTACGTAGAATGGGAGAAGAAAGAATACCTAGAATCGTACAGGAATGGGAAAGTAAGAGAAGAAGAGGAAGAGGACGACCTGCTACTACCTGGATACAGAATGTACACATGTCAATGGAAAGATTTGGTTTAGTGGAGGAAGATGTACAAGACAGGGATAAGTGGCGAAATGTAGTGAGCAGTGTAGAGTTCTGAATGGTGGTATCATATTTTGTGTGTCAGGATGAGTTATGTGATAGTGCTTGACTGTTGTATATGTTTGGTTGGAGACGAACCTCTGTTTTGAGGAAATTTCTCATTTAATAAATAAATAAATAAATTCTCTTGGAAAATATTTCCATTCTAAATTTAATATTGTCAGTTTCCTTATTGGGAATTTTTCCATTATTGATAGTTTATAAAACTAAATGTCTGTAATATATTCTTTTTGAAAATATTATTATTCAGAATTTATCATTGCGAGTCTCCTTATTGGGAATTTTTCTGCTATTAATAATTTGTAAAACTAAATTTCTGAATTACATTCTTCTTGAAAATATTATTATTCAGAATTTAACATTGCGAGTCTTCTTATTGGGAATTTTTCTGCTATTAATAGTTTGTAAAACTAAATTTCTGAATAACATTCTTTTTGAAAATATTATTATTCAGAATTTAATATTGCAAGTCTATTTATGGGATATTTCTCCGTCATTACCTGTTTGTAAAATTAAATTTTGTAATAACTCCTCTTGAAATTAATATCATTATTCAAAGTTTAACATTGGAAGTTATTCATTGCTTATTTACCCATTACTAAATATTAGGTAAATTTCTATTTTCTGAAATAACTTTTGTCTGCATATTTTTTTATTGTTTAAATTTCTTGCTAGCTTTTGTCATTTGGGCATTGTTGCCAATTTCCTGAATTATCTTTTCATAACTTCTCCAATTGAAATAATTATTATTATTATTATCAAAGTTTTTTGGATTAAAAGGTTTTTTATTTTTCTTGTATCTAAAATCTCTCTGCTATCAAATTAAATTTATATTCTCTCAGCAGTGTTACAGCAGTTAACCACTCCCCGTATAGGATTATTTGCTTGTATTCTGATCCAATATTTTTTTTTATATACAAGCTGCCTCCCTTATGAATCATCCTTATGCGTTGGTAGTTATTATACTTCTTGACCTTAATATTTTATTAATTCCCTGCTTTGCATATTATTGAACTTTTGGTTAGCAACTTGACAGCCCAAATTCCATATTGTATATTGGATGCCCTATTATTGAGTGGCAAAGTAGATTTCCCTCGTTTATGTTGCTTAACTTAAACTGCTTCTCCCTATCTCAGTGAAACGCGTTAGCTTGAGGTATATGTGTATGGGGATTATAAACTCTATAGAATTTTCTTGAGCTTTAGCTATCAGTACTGTTACTCTCTGGCAAATGATTCCCTTGCTTGCTTAGTTGTATTTATATCTTATATGAATTGTGTGCTTGCATAGTGACTGAGGCTGCTATTACTCATTCAAGTTTTTTAATAACACTATCTGATTAAATTCATACAGTTCTTAGGAGAAGTGTACAATAAGGGTACTATTGTAAGGTTTCTATATACTAAGATTTTATATATGTATTTCTGCTTCGCTCTACTGAGACTAACCTTACAGGATAGTTATGTATACTGTTCGTTAACAGTCAGTTAACATCAGTGTTATTTTAGGATAGGGTATTATATTTATATTGAAACATAAATATTTAATTCTAAATTAATATTTATTATATACAATCATTGTTCTGTTGACTTTTCAAGAATATAACTTGTTAACACTGTTCATTGCGTTAATCTCTCAATCTTGTGTCTCCTGGCGTTTTCTCATTGCTGTCCACCGTCCACATAGAAATTGTTTCGTTCCACTACCTCTGGCTAGGTCCAGTATTAGTCCTCGCTTCCTGAATTTTCCCTCATCAGTATTCCCTTGTAGCACCGACTCAGAGTGTACTTCTGTGAACAGTATACATTATTCTAACCTAACCCAGTCATACAGAAGCCAATTCCGGTGCAGATGGTAGCACGTATCCCTTTTCCTTCTGTGTGGTCGGTGGAGGGATGCGCCATCTAGTCGCATCAGTCATTCAGTATAATTGCTAGGCCGTGGTAATTATTTTCTTGGTAAAATTCAGTTTTGCTTTCTTCTTTTGGCTAGTCAGTATGGGTTACAATAATCTCTCCTTTGATCTTTTGCGTAAAGACGAACTGGTATGTGAAATCCGTGCCAGAGGTGTGTCGGTCATGGAGGATTTGGACGTTCCTACCTTGCTTTCTTTGCTTAAAGATATTGCCTCTATTGAACCTAGTTATGCGCGGCCCTTGTCTGCTCAGGAGTTAGTGACTGAAATGTCGTCCCTTAAACAAAAGATTTCTGAATTGATTAACGTAGGTAGTGACCTATTCTTGGACCCTGAAGCTTCTGCCAAACAAGAAAGACGGTTACGCCAAAGGTTGTGGCACGTGCAGAACCGCCTTTCTGGACTCTTGGAGATGCCAAATTCACTGGAGCATGTTTCGGTGTTGGAGGATCTCCAACAGAGGGTTCTTGGCTTATTGTCGGTCTCAGAAACTGAGGTTGCTGAACTTATAGACACCACTCCTGTCTCCTCGCCTACGCATATTCTGGATCAGCCTAATCCTCCGGTAAATGCGATTCCGAATCTTAATTCACATTCTGTTTGCTTGTCTTCTCCGGTTCCTCGGATGCCGCAGCCAGTTGTCCCTTTAGCCTTGGATTCAGCCTTCGTTCCACTCAGAATACCACACCAGCTACAAAGGATTATTGATAGGCAATCCATGTTTGTAGTTACCCAAGTACCTGATGTTTTGGACATCTTAAGATTCATGATAAATCTCCTTCAGCAAGCAAAATGTTTTCGAATTAAGGATGAGGTAGTGCTCCAATTATTTCTGGGGGTAGTTTCTGGTAGGATTCTTGATATTCTGGCACGTGTTATTAGTCTGGGCCAAACGTTAACTGACTTTCATGCCCAAGTTCAGTCAGAGTTCATTCCGTCTCGATTGAAACATGATCTATTGGTACAAATCTATTTTCGTCCGCAATGGGCGGGAGAACCCCTTTCGGAGTTCATTTCTGATATTCGTTTGCATGCTGAGGTTTTCCTACTTTCTGACACCGAGGCCCAAATTGTTCAAGTAGTCATTTCGGGTTTGCACCCGGAGATGAGGTCTCGCCTTACTTTTGCTCGCAAACCATGTACCTTTGACCAGTTATCTAAACTTGTCGGTCAAGTGGCCGAAGTTTAGTGTTCTGACTCGCGCAGGCAGATATCTAGTTCTGGTAGCCAGCGTTTTGGACCCTGTAATAATAATTATTTTCGGGACAGTTCTCGTCCTAACTCTGCTAGCATGCGGGTTGACTCTTGCTATGGTAGACCTCTGCCTGCTCAGAGCCATGTTGTTAGGCAACCTGTACCGTCTTCATCCATGCGAGGTTATGGTCGTCCTAATAGGGCGTTTGGGGAGAATATACCTGCTCCGTGTTCTAATCCTAGACCTTTGTTACATGAAGATTCTGGTCATCCAGTTGAGCGTAGGTCATCCCCTCGTGCGGACCCTCGATCTTGCTTTGCATGCCACGAAGTGGGACACTTAATTAGAAATTGCCCTTCTCGCCCTTCTCCTAGGACGAGTCAGCAGCGGAATTCCTCCTTGGTTCCTCGGGGAACTGTGGGTAGTTCTAGCCATTCTTGACTAGACGTCCCCCTTCCCATTAGTTTGCTGAGAAAATCTTGCAGGGAGAGGGATTCTATGTTATTTTCTAGTATGGGTTGCAGAGCTAGGAGATCCACATTTCTTCCCATGTTGGACGTTTTGCTTAACAAAATGCCTTTCGCCGCACTTACTGATTCTGGGGCTGTTCCCTCATGTATTGATCTAGACACCTTACAAGCTATGGGAATTTCAAAAAAGGATATTTCTCCATACAAGTGCCCTATTGTATCGGCGGATGGTTCTTCCTTGCAGATGTTGGGAGTGATTACTCTTACCTTGAAAATGCATAAGTTTTCTTGGAAAATTTCATTTATGGTGCTTTCGTCCCTTATTTGTCCTGTCATATTGGGGGTCGATTTTGCTAGGTTTGCTGGCCTTATTCTTGACTTACAACTGGGATTTTGTATTTCCGGTTTGCTCCCGATCATAAGATTAGAATTTGTTTCCCCAGGGGTAATTGGGATGGTAAGGTAGCCAACTCTTTGTAATGGTCTCCCTCTTCACCCTTACAAGAGAAACCTGTTATTGATTTGGACCATTTGCCTGGCGATCAGAGAGAACAGATTGAGAGCTTGATTAATGAATACCCGCAAGTCTTAACTGATCGTTTAGGTGAGACGACAATTATTGAATACGAGATCCAACTTAAAGATCACACACCAGTACGTTTTCCTCCGTATCGCATGTCTCCTCCCAAATTGAAAGTTATGCGTCAGAAAATCAATGAGATGCTTGAGGAAGGCATAATCCGACCTTCAGTTTCCACTTACTCTAGTCCGATTTTCCTTGTACCTAAAGGTACGGACGACTTTTGCCCTGTCATTGGTTACCGAGTATTGAACAAACGCATTCATATTGAAGCCATGCCACTTCCTGACATTCATTCTGCCGCCCATTGGTTTGCTGGAGCTGGTGTTTTTTCTTCATTAGATCTTAATAGCGCCTACTACCAGATTCCTTTAAAGGAGTCCTCTCGTCCAGTCACTGCCTTTTTCACTGACTGGAATCATTTCGAGTTTTGCCACTTACCCTTCGGGTTAGCTACTGGCGCCCAGGTCCTTACTCGTCTCCTTGACAAGATCTTTTCTGACATCAAATTTGACTATGTGTATCATTATCTTGATGGTGACGTAGTCTATAGTAAGGAATTTGATTCCCATTTCCAGCACCTCCGGGAAGTCTTCAGACGGTTGAGGGAAGCCGTCCAAAGGTCAGTTTGCCAGACAGCAGTTGTCATTCATCGGACATATCATCTCTCCTCAAGGCGTTTCCATAGATCCGTAACGCACGGTAGCCATTCGGAATTTTCCGAGGCCTACCAATGTCAAGGCGGTCGCGCGCTTCGTCGGTATGCTGAATTTTTTCTCTAAATTCATTCCCAACTTTTCTTCCAGAGCAGCCCCTCTTAATCGTCTGCGAGGAAAAGGTGTCCCTTTTTCCTGGTCCGATCTCCAGCAGAAAGACTTCGATGATCTGAAGTTGGAACCCTCCCATTCTGGCTATGGCCGATTTTTCTAAGCCGTTTATAGTCCAGACGGCCGCTTCTTCATTAGCGTTGGGGGCTGTTTTGTTGCAGGAGTTCCCTGAGGGACGTAAGCCCATTGCTTACGCATCCAGGTCCCTTTCTAATCAAGGTCAAGCATTATCTGTCTACGAGATGGAGGCTCTTGCCGTGTTGTTTGCCTTAGAGAAATTTAAGATGTACGTGGAGCACGTGAACTTTACGCTCGAATGTGATAACCAGGCCTTGTCGTGGTGTTTATGATCTCCTCGTAAAACTGGTAGATTGGCACGCTAGGCCGTGCGCTTATTCGCATTCAAGTTTTCTTGTGTGCAAATTAAGAGTTCGGAGAACGTCTTGGCGGATTCTCTTTCCCGCATGTTTGAAGGCTATCCGAGTAACCAGGATGAGGTTGTTGATTCTGTCCATGCGCTCTCTTCTTCTCTCTTGCATGTCATTGCCCCTTTAACTACTAATATTCCTTTAGCTTTCTCTGATATCTATAAATACCAAGTCTTGGACCCTGTTCTTGGGCCTATTATTTCCAAACTGAAGGATGGTGAGTCGGTGAGTGATTACCGCCTATCAGGTGATGTCCTTCAAATTCTGTTGGGTAAGCGACGTCGCCCGAGTATTGTTTTGCCTGCTATCCTTCAGGATATGGTTTTCAGATATTTCCATGAGTCGACTGTGGGTGGCCATCTGGGTATCAGTAAAACTCTTGGGAAGATTAAAGTTTGCTTTTGGTGGGAAGGAATGTTCCAGGATATTCCTCGTCGTTTGAAGGCCTGCCATCTTTGTGCCATGTCCAAGCCGGCCCTGAATACTCGTATTGGTGAATTAGTTTCTTCGGTCACTCAAAGGCCTTTTGAAAGATTCTTTATTGACTTTTTGGGCAAGCTGCCTAGATCGACTAATGGCAACTCCTTCATTCTCGTGGTTGTAGACGCCTTTTATAAGTTTACCTGGCTTTTCCCTCTTAGGGATTCTCGTACTGAGAAAGTTACTAAGGCTCTTTCATCCATATTTCAGGTTTTTGGCGTCTGTCAGTCTCTGGTGTCTGATAATGCTCCTCAGTTTGTCTCAAAAGTCTTTAAGAATTTCTGTTTTCGTCTTGGGATCAAACACATTACTACTACCCCCTACTATCCAAATCCCTCCCACGTTGAGAGAGTCATGCGTAACTTAAAAAATGCTCTAATTGCCTACCATCATGATGATCATACTCGCTGGGATAGAGATTTGCAATGGTTGCAATTCGCCTTTAATATGGCTAGACACGAGAGCCATGGACACACTCCCTTCTCTCTTCTAATCACCTTCCTACCCAACAATCCGTTGAGTAATCTTTGGAAGATCTCTGATTTGTTGCCGGATTCTTCTTCTCCGGAGCAAATAACCCAAGTCTGGAAATCTGCTGCCCGTAATTTGCGGTTGGCGCATCGTCGCAAAGCCTTACGTTATAATAAAGGGAGGAGACCATGTGTTTTTAAGATAGGTGACTGGGATGTGTAAAAATTATCCCATCAGCAAAGCGGGTGAGCAGTTCACCAAGAAACTGGCCCCTCGCTTTGTTGGTCTCTATGAAATTATCAGGGTGTTGTATAATGGATTAACCCTTCTATTGCAGCATCGTGAGGACCAATCTATCCGGCGGTGCCATGCGTCACAGATGAAGATGTTTAATCCTTCCATTTCAGGTCCTGAAGCTGACGAATTCGTTGGAGATTAAATTGCTCTCATGGAGTTATTTCTTGATTTTGAGTGTTTTCTATGTATTTCTTTAAGTGTCTTCGATGGGGTACGCATCATGTGTGAGTTGCCACCATTAAGTAATTTTTAATATGATGAAGTTAATGTGGCTATGTTAGCCGTGCTTTCTTGTTTGAACCATGACTTCTTCTTACATTTCCCCGGCGTGCGAATTTTTGCTCCCTTCTGGAGTTTCTTTCGTGTATTTGCCATGTCTAAATATGTTTTCTGCACTCAACAACTCCTCTATGGATCTGCCCATATTTATTTAATAGATATTTAAAGTTAATCTTGTAACTATTTTAATACAATAAAAGGAGATAAAGTTAAAAGACTAAATCCTTAAAGTAAAATTATATAACCTTATGTAAACAAAAAAAGAGAGACAAAAAAGGGGTCCCTTCTTAAAATAAAAGTGAAATTATGGTTATAGATACCATGTAATGAAGTCTTGTTTGAGACATCTGATATTCCTCTCAGGAAAGATTTAAACTAAGGATATATTTAGTATATACCTGAAAAAAAAATATATATAAAATCTACGTTATAACACAAGTGTTTTTTGTAGTGTATTTATTACACACATTTTGAACTTATGTCAAAATTGGGACTAAGAATTCTACAAAAAATTAATTCAAGGTTTAACTGCAAAAAAAGAAGAATAAGAAGTAACAAGAGATATAGATATTCTCTCATGTCAACTTAACTATTTGGACAAGAATTTCCAGTCGTGGCAAATCTAAAATAAAGTATCAAGTGTCTATAAAAACAAAAGAAAAAAAGGACTTTCTCTCTATGAAAACATTTTGGGAAGTGCAACTCACTCTGCGTTCCCCTCCCCTGTTATGAATCAAGATACTGTGCGCTGTGGATTCTGTTACAGTGTGTTTGTTGGAGTGTGGAGCCTACTTTCTTCCGTTCAGGCATGAACCATGGTATACCTGTTTGGGTGGTGTTGAGACCATCACCGAGAAGTCCTCTCGGACTTGATTTTTGCCATTATGTGTGGCCGGGTGGCTCTCACTTCTCTTCGTGCCCGCTCATCTTGTGGCTGCTCCGCCTTCCTCTACGTTCTGTCATCGCTTCGCTGGAGATTAAGACAAGATATCTCTGGTGTTGGCTAGGGATAAAGCAAGACATCTCTAACGCCTTTTGAGATAAACAAGACTTCTCTCGTATTGTGGTGAAGATATCTTATAGACATCTCCAGCATCGTCCTTCTAATCTTTTTTCACCTTGCGCCAGTATTTAATTAATGTTGGATATTACTCACCTGTGTATTTAGGTGAAGATGTTATTCGCCGATATTGCTTATGCAATGTAATATAAAAGAAATATTTGAACTATAACAAAAAATTTGCTTAAATCTTTGGACTTGCCCAAGCAGGCATATATTTGATCAAAGTTACTTTAAACCTTGGACTTCGCCAAAAGACCTATTTTCTGAACTTTGAAAAATGCACTTGTACTCTGAATTTGCCCAAACAACAATTAATCATGCTGCGACTTAATGTTTGATTTGTACTTTGGACACATGACTGGTTTTCATGCAGTCTCTGTGGGTATTGTTGCATACCTTGGTGTAAGTAGTTATCTACTCTTTAAAAAAAACATTTCATGCTAACAAGTAACTATGAACATTTTCTAATTCATATTATGAAGTTTTTTCCAGAGGTATTTTGTTCATATATTGAATGTCTCATTTTAAAAGTTTTTGGCATATTTCAACCATGATGTATGCTAGTGTTGTCTCCATTTAGCCATGCATATTAATTAATTTTGCAGATCCATATTTTATTCTATATGTGTAATGTGTGTATGTAAATTATGAGCGAACTTAGCAGTGTATTATCATGCTCATTTAACAGCCTAATGTACTTGATCTCTAATTTTGAGCATGCTCTTAAACTTTAAATATCTTAAATCTAAATCAGTGTTGTTGTTTAAAAAGACATTTAAGTACAAAGTGCCATTATCTTGGACTTGTAAAATATATTAAGGTGTTTTGACTAATCAGATGGAGTGTCTTTCGGGCAGAAGTTGGAGGATTTGTAATCTTGTGGGTTTCATTAAATTATTATTTTGCATTTTTCTGTAACTTCTACTAGTTTAAAGATTCCGGGTACTTCCCTATCTTATGCAGTTTAATATTCAGATGTTTTCTTTTGCTGACCTCTCCTGTCAGAGTTCTGTATTTTCCCGTTTGGCGGCGCTGCGAGCGCTTGCTAGGCTTCCTCGCAGCTGGAGAGCAATGAGGTCTAGCAGTTGTTGGGTGCAGCCATTCTGTGATGTAGTAACCTTGGGAAGCGAATATTCGACGTGCAGCATCGTCGGGGATTTTCTATGTAAGTGGAACTCATGGTTCATTATAATACTAAAATCAATCCTTAAGATTTAACTCTTTACAAATCTATGCCTTATTCTTTCAGAATGTTATATTCTAGTCATGGTTGTGGCGTAGACCATATTGCTTTTGTAAGTGCTTTTTCTGGCATAGTTTATCGGGCCGGAACCCTTTCTTAGGGAGCCCATTCACTCCATCTAAGACACTTAAGTTATTGAAGTATATGCTTGCTTTTGCGTATTAAATAGTCGGATTAGGATCCTACTGAAGTTACCATAGTAATGCATCAGTATGCAGAAGGATATAAGCAGTTTCAGTTAATGGTTGTCTGTCATTATGCAAAGCCATTTACAGTTATGTATGATGTTTGAAGTTATTGATTTAAGCGAGATTCTTGGTAATGCAGTATTTTCCCCTAGTTAGATGTCCGGTAAATTGGACAAGGTTATATTACAGTGCGTGTTTCAATGTTAGTGAAGCTTAACATTCTTCACTTGTTATATTATCGTAATGTGTCGTGATGCTATTTTTGGGGGCAAGGTCACTTGCTTTGAGGTCATGAACTCTCTCACGCTAGTTCTACGCACGGATTTTACGCAGGCCTTTCGTGCTTATAGTTAACTGTACTAGTAATATTCCCTCGATTTATTTCTGGGAGTCCTGTGTTATGGGGATTTATAACCTTATAGATTTTGATGGCATATTTAAACCTTGGTCAGTGGAATAAAGCTATAGATTTAATATTGCTAGTTTCTTTCTGGGTTCTTGCCCGTTACCAGTAATATTCTCTCTCTAAAATTCTGAAATAAATTCTCTTGGAAAATATTATTATTCAAGATTTAATATTGTAAGTTTCCTTATTGGGAATTTTTCCGTTATTAATAGTTTATGAAACTAAATGTCTGAAAATATTTCCATTCTAAATTTAATATTGTAAGTTTCCTTATTGGGAATTTTTCCATTATTAATAGTTTATAAAACTAAATGTCTGTAATATATTCTTTTTGAAAATATTATTATTCAGAATTTAACATTGCGAATCTTCTTATTGGGAATTTTTCTGCTATTAATAATTTGTAAAACTAAATTTCTGAATTACATTCTTTTTGGAAATATTATTATTCAGAATTTAACATTGCGAATTGGGAATTTTTCTGCTATTAATAGTTTGTAAAACTAAATTTCTGAATTACATTCTTTTTGAAAATATTATTATTCAGAATTTAATATTGCGAGTCTCTTTATGGGATATTTCTCCGTCATTACCTGTTTGTAAAATTAAATTTTGTAATAACTCCTCTTGAAATTATTATCATTATTCAAAGTTTAACATTGCAAGTTTTTCATTGCTTATTTACCCATTACTAAATATTAGGTAAATTTCTATTTTCTGAAATAACTTCTGTCTGCATATTTTTTTATTGTTTAAATTTCTTGCTAGCTTTTGTCTTTTGTGCATTGTTGCCAGTTTCCTGAATTATCTTTTCATAACTTCTCCAATTGAAATAATTATTATTATTATCAAAGTTTTTTGGATTAGAAGGTTTTTTATTTTTCTTGTATCTAAAATCTCTCTGCTATCAAATTAAATTTATATTCTCTCAGCAGTGTTAAAGCAATTAACCACTCCCCGTATAGCATTATTTGCTTGTATTCTGATTCAATAATTTTTTTTATATACAAGCTGCCTCCCTTATGAATCATCCTTATGCGTTGGTAGTTATTATACTTCTTGGCCTTAATATTTTATTAATTCCCTGCTTTGCATATTATTGAACTTTTGGTTAGCAACTTGACAGCCCAAATTCCATATTGTATATTGGATGCCCTATTATTGAGTGGCAATGTAGATTTCCCTCGTTTATGTTGCTTAACTTAAACTGCTTCTCCCTATCTCAGTGAAACGCGTTAGCTTGAGGTATATGTGTATGGGGATTATAAACTCTATAGAATTTTCTTGAGCTTTAGCTATCAGTACTGTTACTCTCTGGCAAATGATTCCCTTGCTTGCTTAGTTGTATTTATATCTTATATGAATTGTGTGCTTGCATAGTGACTGAGGCTGCTATTACTCATTCAAGTTTTTTAATAACACTATCTGATTAAATTCATACAGTTCTTAGGAGAAGTGTACAATAAGGGTACTATTGTAAGGTTTCTATATACTAAGATTTTATATATGTATTTCTGCTTCGCTCTACTGAGACTAACCTTACAGGATAGTTATGTATACTGTTCGTTAACAGTCAGTTAACATCAGTGTTATTTTAGGATAGGGTATTATATTTATATTGAAACATAAATATTTAATTCTAAATTAATATTTATTATATACAATCATTGTTCTGTTGACTTTTCAAGAATATAACTTGTTAACACTGTTCATTGCGTTAATCTCTCAATCTTGTGTCTCCTGGCGTTTTCTCATTGCTGTCCACCGTCCACATAGAAATTGTTTCGTTCCACTACCTCTGGCTAGGTCCAGTATTAGTCCTCGCATCCTGAATTTTCCATCATCAGTATTCCCTTGTAGCACCGACTTAGAGTGTACTTCTGTGAACAGTATACATTATTCTAACCTAACCCAGTCATACAGAAGCCAATTCCGGTGCAGAATAGTATTCAGTACTACTAAGAAATCTGCAAAATCATCTGCGTACAACCATACAGTATTATGCTCTATAGTTTCTATATTAGTAATTGTAGAAAGGTTGGTGGAAATACGTTTTTTTCCTCTGCTCAGTGAAAATAACAAGACTGCATAGTAATGTCTGCCGTCATTGTTATAAACAAAAAATATAATAAAAAAGGACTTAGTAGAGTAAAGAATACAAGGATAAGTATGCACTTCACTTTCTATCCATTGATAATTTTAATGACCATGTTGTATAACCCTTGACCTAAAACATAAAAGCTAACTCCTGAGAAATCAACCCTTTGTCAACATAAAGATCTCTGGGGCCAGTCGCGTACTTCAGATACATAGATATCAAGGGCCCATCATCAATGCGTTTGCGAATGTTGAAACCTTTGTCATTGATTTAACCAGATATGTACTGCGATTTTAACGAATGTGGTACATACACCGTATCACCTTTCTTCAAGTGCTGCGTCGGTTCTGCCAAACTCCCGAATGTGGCACATACGTGATTATGGCCTAACAAATAAAACAGAACTTGCACTTTCATGGAAATGGAACTAGCTATCACTCGCCAAGGAAAGAAGAGACAACATTCGCGGTTCTTGCAGAATAAAGATAAAAATGCCAGTAGATGCCAGTGATGCACTTAACTCAGAACCTCAATTTTTGCACATACGTGGTTATGGCAGATAGGTGACGATATGATATTCAATTCCGATCAGAACATGTACAGACTTTTCTCGTTGCATGTCTGAATCCCTTCCGGTGATATGATTTTTTGCTGACTTGTAACAAAAAATTTGAAACTGCTCTTATGAAAATAAAATATACAATTTCTCACATTTAAATGCTGAATATTGAAATATGACCCGTACATGATCTTGTGTTATATGATTTATTAATATACAAGAACAATCAGTATCGGATGCTACCTGATTTTTAATAATATTTCATGATATAGCATTGAACATAAAATCGGTCAGGGTTGAATCAGTGGTTTATTAAGTGCCAGTATGGTACTTGATGAGATTGTGTGGGGGACGAAAAAATGTCTGTCCGTCTGTCTGTCTGTCCGTCCGTCTGTCCGTGCGTCTGTACGCACCATAACTCAAGTACGCTTTTTCGGATTTTCATGAAACTTGGTATAAACATTCATAATGTCGATGGGAAGAACCCTATTGATATTGAACCAAATCGGTTCACCGGTACCGGAGTAATGCCCAATTTAGTGCCTATTTTAATAGATTATGGCGCCTTTCTCATAGAAAGGCGCCATCACTCAGATACGCTGTAACGGATTTTCATGAAACTTGGTATACCCATTTATGACGGCCATGAAAAGTGCCC
The DNA here is from genome assembly GCA_964059195.1 of Ectobius pallidus. NCBI lineage: Eukaryota > Metazoa > Arthropoda > Insecta > Blattodea > Ectobiidae > Ectobius > Ectobius pallidus. The sequence continues at coordinate 45,499,641 of CAXKWD010000008.1, forward strand.
TATTGAATTTGAACCTAATCTGTTGACCGATACCGGAGTAAAACCCAATTTAGTGTATATTTTAAAGACGCGGTAACTCAAATACGCTTTACCGGATTTTTATGAAACTTGGTATACGCATTTACAATGTCCATGGGAAGACATCTATTCATAATGGATAAAATCGGTTGATCTGTTTCGGAGTAATGCTCAATTTAGTGCCTATTTTATGGCAATATACGTATTCGAAAGAATTTATTAAAAAAATGAAAATCAGTTATCTTGACAACATAGCCTATTGTTTTACTGTGATCTTATAAGGCCTTGGATATTAAATACAGGTAGCTATGACAAAAAACACTATTGTTTTACATGCGCTTATCCAACTAGACCGTTAAAATGACCCAGGTGCCGAGATGGTAGACCTTTCTTCTTCCGTAAGCCCTGCTTAATGAATAAATCTGGAGCTTAACTTGGAAATCAATTAAAAAAAAACATATTCTGCATATCATAATTGCAGTCATAACTGATTAAACAAAAACATACTGGCACTTTTTTACATCAGTTTACCTGATATTATTAAGTGCCAGTATGGTACTTTATGAGATTGTGTGGGGGACGGAAAAATGTCTGTCCGTCTGTCTGTCTGACTGTCTATCTGTCCGTGTGTCTCTACGCGCCATAACTCAAATACACTTTATCGGATTTTCATGAAACTTGCTGTACGCATTTATAACGTTCATAGCAAGAACCCTGTATATATTGAACTACCGGTACCAGAGTAATGAACAATTTAGTGCCTATTTTAATAGCTTATATTAGAAAGGTGCCTTAACCCAAATATGCTATATCGGATTTTCATGAAACTTGGTATACGCATTTATGACGTCCGTGAGATGTAACCTATTGAATTTGGACCTCATAAGTTGACCGATACTGGAGTAAAACCCAATTTAGTGTCTATTTTAAAGGCACAATAACTCAGATACGCTTTATCGGATTTTTATGAAACTTGGTATACGCATTTATAATGTCCACGGAAATACGTCTATTGATATTGGACCAAATCGGCTTGCCAGTACCGGAATAATGCCCAATTTAGTGCCTTTTATGGTAATATATCAGAAAGTCGCGATAACTTAAATATGCTTTATCGGATTTTCATGAAACTTTGTATGCCAATTTATAATGTACATGAAAAGACGTCTATTGATACTGGATCAAATCGGTTGACCGGTACCGGAGTGAAACCCAATTTAGTGTCTATCTTAAAGACGCGGTAACTCAAATACGCTTTATCGCATTTTCTTGAAACTTTATATACGCATTTATAATGTCCATGGGAAGACGTCTATTGATACTGGATAAAATTGGTTGACCCGTATCGGTGTAATGCCCAATTTAGTGCCTATTTTATGGTGATATATTATTAAGAATTTAACAAATGCAACTCTGTTATCCTGACAACATGTCGATTTACATACTTCACACAAGGCTTTGGAATAGTTAACCATGACATATTCCTTCGCATTTAAGCTGAGATGTACGGTGATAATAACGAAGTAAATTGGAAGATTTACTTATCAAACTATTCAGTGTTTATTTCGTTCATCAAGTTGAACACTGTTATATACAGAATATATAAACTCTGAAATAATTAGGCCTACATACATTAAGTGGAGTTCTTCGCCAGTGTATTTTGTGAAATGTTCACATAATTATTTTAAGAATATCTTACATTGGTGTATACTAGTTTGAATTAAGGTTAAGTATAAAACTTTAGACCTTTGTTCTTCCGTAAGTCCTGAAGCGTTTTTAAAAGTAAACAGAGCATTTGTTGGCTTCTTTATGAATTTCTCGTGAGCCGATGTTCTTTTGTTAGCGCATGCGCGTAGGGTTGTGGCTTTTGTTTGCTGAGCGGTACCCCTGCTTGGCGAGCTCAGTGTGTCATGCCGCTTGCCTTCAGAATGTAGTAAAAAGGTTGTCCTATCAGCGCAGATTTTCTCCGTATGGTTGGTGATTGAGAAATATGAATTTTCTTGATAAAGATTCTTAAGCCCCGTCTGGGCATAAGTGCCTTCAGCACCGAGTGGGCCATATTAGACAGTAATTACCAGAATTAGAGATGATTGTTCGTTGTATTTGTGAGAGTCCACCCATTCAGATTGTCACAGAAAGTTAATCAAATATTACCGAATATTTCGGAAGTATATTGTATTTAAGAAGAAAGCCTTACAGAATATGGTGTGCCTACTTATAACAGTTATTCGCGTAGGTTTTCCCTATTAGCGTGGATATGTTAAATCTAGTATTCCAGTTTGGGTGCGTGCCAAGGTCTGTGATCACGCGATGTATCTAGGTCAATGTTCCATATTTCTGGATTGCTGTTATTATGTTATTTATTGCGTCCTGTCATTTATTCAGTATCGCGATGTTAAGTGAGTCCATATTATTCATTGACATTCAAATTTCTGTTTGCATTATATGCCATCATTTCTTTGTTCCGATGCAGTTATATTTCTAGTTGAAGATGTGGGATAGAAATAATGCCGGTTATTTATGCTCTTTTTCTTAATGATACAGTTTTCTGGGGATAAATTCTGTGGTGTTTGAAACTCAAATTTATTACAGTTTTCTGAATATAAGTTCTTTAAGGTTTAAAAATCACATTTATGGTATTTTTGCGGCCCTGTTAATGTTGTTCGTTAAATATGTGGACGAGTTATTTACTTTGCATTCTTAATTGCTGTACTGCTGTGCTATTTATAATCTGTTTGCCATCTGCTGAGTACAGTATTCTAATGCGTGCTTATGATCGTTTCGCCATTTGATATTTTCGGCTTTCTCCTTAAGAGATCATTTGGGGTATATTGTTCATATTACATAAAATATTTCTAAATTTTATTCTAGTCATTATTCCAATTCCTTGGGGGAAATTTATTACTAGTTTTCCTCTGCATTTTGCGGTAGTTATACATGGGAATTTTTTCTTATTATTGTAGTTCTGCATTTCATTTTCTATTCACATTATTGTTTAGTAGGTTGGGTATTTAGGCTGTATCCTGTGTTAGGTTCAGTCCGCTAGCTAATTCTGATTCATGTCTATCTTGACTACCTTATTTGCCTTTGCCAGATTTAGACACTATTATATATAAACTTGGTTAGGTGCTGTCGGCATAGGAATTATTAATCGCAGTACCAAAATTATTAATATTCTTAAAACAATTAATTGTCTTGGAGGACATTATCTTTAATTAAATTATTAATTATAACTAAATTATATAGAGATTTGTATTTACATTTTACATACATACTTTGGTGAAAATATATAATTGTTACCCTTATTACAATTGTGCCTAGATCATTTCTTATTTTGCTATCCTACCTCACCTTGCATTGTTGGTTCGATCTACTCCTCCGAGTCCAAACCAGTATTGTTCGCTTCCAGAGTTTTTATAGGTAGCAGATTTGAAATATAATATAATTGATCAGATTTTTAGTAAGATCTTTGCTGTTTATAATTATTTAATATTATTTTCTTGTGCACTGAATTTTATGGTATTTATTTTTAGAGTATTTCTCCCCGTTGTTTATGAAAGAATTTAAAGAATTAATTAATGACTATTATAACTCTCTTATATAACCTAACAACCATACAGTAGTAAAGTAAGCAGTGCAGTCCTGCTTAATGAATTGATTTGCAGCTTAACTCGGAAATCGATAACAAAAATAACTTATTATCTGCAATTCATAATTCCAATTAACTTTTTACTGATTAGAGGAGAACATACTGGAACTTTGTTACATCAGTTAACCTGATTTTATTATATATGATAATAGGAGCATGCAATGTGTTTCAATACATATAGAGTAAACAAGAGGTATATTGAATGCGTATTTAATGTTAAAAAGTCTCAATGAATGAAGATGTAACACGCGAGGAATTGATAACAGTACTACTGCATACTATGAGTATGTCAACAGAAATCTTATCCACCAAGGTTAGCTTAACTCAGCAGAAATCTGTACTGCCTTGGTTTAAAACTCACATATAAAATACAATATCGGCTTTTCAAAACCTGTACGCAAATCCATTAATAACGTATAACATATTATTATGAAGTATAGTCCATGAAAATCTGTAGGGAATGAGGTGAAGATTATCATCCTTACGCATCGGCCACCTTTCCCCCAGGATTCTGTTAGAGGCTGAGTCGATCCCAGGACCATAAAAAACGCTGTCTTAGGCAAATTAACATCTTATGCTCAAAATCGAAATTTAAATTGTATGATGAAATATAATTTTAAGTCGTTCACTACAATAATAATTATAAAAATGCTTGTAGACATAAAAATATTGCTATCGTTGCATCTTATAGAATTAGCGTCCTAGTTCGTTTAACACATGTGAAGAAAGAAGTAATATGAGATACACTTCCGGTCGCGTCTGTGAGGCTTTCATGCATAGACGGCATGAAGGTTAACCAAAGCTGAAATATATTCTTTGAAATCCGCCATATTGAATCATGACATAGGCCGTGACGTCATAAAACCATTCCACCTTCCCCTCCAGTGCCTCTCGATGACGTAAGCAGTCCTCCCGATGACGTAAGCATTCCACCTTCCCCTCTCAGTCCACCATTGAGGTAGGTCGTAAGCCACTCCACCTTCCCCTCCAGCGCCTCCCAATGATGTCACACAGACGTGCGCAATGTCGCCATCTTAAATTTTCATATTTCCCCTTTCACAAATATATATTTTATATCGTGCGCATTCAGCCATCTTGAATTTTCAAATCCCCACCTTCTACCAATACCCAATTTTAAATTGGTTTTAATTTTGGTTTTGTAATATACAATTTTGAAATTTCCCCGAAATCTACCAATATCCAATTTTAAATTGACACCATTTTATATTTCTAATGTTGAATCGCGCGCTTGGGCCGTCATTTGCAATAGGAACCGAAAGCAGCGCAATTTTGAATCACGTGATATCATAGCCACGCCCACGCAGGTCGTGACGTAATACCTGCGACTCTCTTCCCTCCAGTGCCTCCCAACCCACCTTCCCCCTCTCCTCTGTGACGTCATAGCCGCGCCTCCCTCCCCTCCATCGCCTCCAATGTCGTAATTTATAAAACCACACTACTTTCAAGGGAAGTGCTATTTTTTCCTGCTATCAATGTCCACATGTACGTTATTACGTTATATTGCTCACCTATCTTTTCTATATCAATTTGATCCTCCTCTACTATGAGGCTGCAGAGGCCGATTAATATTTAAAAATTAACTGAATCCAGTTTCATTCCATGCCCACGGAGAAGGCATGACCAACAGTATAGTTTTTTAACGTATTGGATCCCATATAACTGCTTTTGCTGGTTCTACTTAAAGTTTTGAAAATGAGTTTGTTTCCCTTGGCTGGTTCAGAATTTAATTTTTTTAAATTAATGTCTAAAACTAGCTGAAGTCTGCCTGGAAACAATATATATATCTAATCATCTTCCCTCCAATGACTAAACGGAGTTTGTATTAAAGTGCTGACGGGGTCGTTTAACGGATTCATTTTTACATTACACCTTAACACACACTAACACACTCACACACTTAAATTGAAAAGCAGCGTATTAAAATAATTGAAACACACAGTAATAGAAAATGGAATAACTTGTATTAAATATACATTAAGAACAATCACAACTGGTAAATAAGCCCCTGGCACAAAACGCGACACAACACAGACTGATATTGCTGTGGGCCGGAGGGAAATGCATTTTCCTCTGAATAGCATCACAGTAAAATAGGTGTGTTCAAAATATAAATTTTACCTCCATTTACTTCGATGGTACAGTACTATTAAAATTACTAGCAGGATTGTCAATTAAGAATCCGCAAAGATATAGCCAAAAGAAAGATAAACCAAGGAAATATAATGCTTCCTGGTCATACTGTATTTAATAAAATAGAATCAGGGCTATATTTATTTTATTTTGTAGGAAGACTTCAGAATTTAGGAAATGTCTTTTAGACGGTCCCAGCCGGACAGACGAGTAGTCATAAATCGGCTTAGGTCAGTAGGTATAAGAAGCAAGCAAGAAGAACGACCAAAAATTCTCTTCATCAAGTATCATGATATCGGCGAGAAGGTAGACTGCCGGTAAAAATTTTCAACCCGTGGCCATAGTAACCGCTGTGAACAAACAACAACAAGAAAAGCTGGAAAGTTTGTTCTTCTGCCATTCAATAGGTGTTATGGGGTCGCCATTCTGGTGAACGTTGTGAAACTGCGACACGCCGTCTTCGCTTCTTCTATGGCGCGAACATTCAAATAATATAGGCTATTACTGAATTTATTGTATGAAAACTATAGGGAAAATAATGTGACAATAATACTATTAAATATAATTATCATAAAAATATAAATGATTATAAATGAAATTCGAACCAAATAAGTCGCAAATGATAGGTAAATTTGTTCTTCACTATCTTCCCCTGAATAACCGCTACTGGTACACTCCAGGTCCTGTTGGTTCTCACAGTTCAACAGCGTCTCCATAAATAACGATGCGTTATCCGCCCCAAAGAATCTTGATCCACCCCCGTTATCTGCGACAGGACGAAGAGTAGACAGTTGCCAACCCACTCCCTCGGACCATAGAAGTCATCCCTGTCTAGTTCAACTGAATTCAAGGTATATTATTGTTTAAAATGATATTGCATTATATTATTACAATAGACATACAACAGCGTAAAAGTCGCCACATTGATTTTCTAATGCCATGTAAAGAGGAATCTCGTTTGAACAATATAACCTCTGCTCTTTGATAACATACCAGTATCTGCGTTATCAGTTGACCTTGTCATAATACCTAGCGAACCCAAGTGATTGTGCAGAACATAAGTGCTATGTGCTAATTAAGTAGTATGTGTGGAATAATATTTATTTAATGTCGGGTAAATATCTCTCCCCCACTCAAAAAATACGGTATATGCATACGCTGAGAAAGTTGGTGGAAGTAGACATGAGTGTAGACAGAGAAAGACAGAGAGAGAAAGAGTTGTTTGCATGATAAAACTTTAAGATAAGAAATTAGGCACAAATAATTATAATATTGATAGTAATTAATAATAAATCTGATATGAAATTTTGAAACCTACCATAAGCCATTGTCCCAGCTACATGAAAGAATAATAAACAAATATCTTAGTAAAAAACAATAAAGCAAAAACAATACCCAATGCATCTTCTTTATAAAGAATGTAATGCATTTAATAAAAACAATTATATTAATATTCTTTATTAATATACTGCTATTAAAATCATAATAAACTTAAGACAGATGATTACGATTGTACAAAACAATGTTATGCAATTTCAGTTCCACTCACAGAGCCGAAATATTTTACTGAAGCAGGTCCGAGGCATAGAACAAACTACGGTCGAAGATTATAATATAATAATTCTTTCGTACATACCCTCTAAAGCGGCTGCTTCGCGGCCTAGGAAACAAAAGTTTCCGTGGTAACCTCTAGTGGACGTATTTTCAGGTATGGCACCTAGATGTCTCCGCAGTGTCTTCCAATGTGAGTTCAATTTTACATCTTAAGGGTTTTTTGTTCATTGTGTACTTAGAAATCTTGAATAAATCCGATAATAACAAACTTATTATTTTACACTACTAAGGGTGGGCGCGAACATGAGAAGTTTGTATTACTACGCTTAGTCCCCGAGACCAAGAATACTAGTTCATAGAAATGAGTTCAGATCTTGTAACGACTGCTTCTTTTTAATAAGGCATATTAAGTTTTATTTCGAAAAATATGAGAAAAGTGACGTGTAATTTTAATTGAAGTAAATATATTTAGTTTAATTAATCAACATTATTATCATAACTATTTTTTTTAAGGAAAAGAAACAATCCACAGCCATCAAAGTTTATAAACATACGCTTCTGATACAAGCGCCATTATCTTTGCTTTCTTTACGCAGAATCATTTAAAATGAGTGAAAAACTTAGCTCATTGTAAAATTCTAGAACTTTTCCCCAAAACTATTGTATGCACCACGTACGCAAAAACTTTAGCGGGCTCATAATTTATTTCTAGATTCTACTACTAGTCTTGCTTTACGTGCTTGTTACAGACATAGCTATTATAAAAGAATATCTTCATTTAATATTATTGAACACAATCAAATTTTAAAAAAAGTAGCACATAAATTTGTTTCGAAGACAGAAATGTAGCTTAGTAGTTCTCACACGCTCAATTTTATGTGAAGAAATTTTAATTTCTCTATAGATCCAGACTTTTGTAACTAGTTAAATTTTAGTTTCGTCTTAACGATTTTTTGTTTATCGCATTTTAATTTCTACACTTAAGATATCTGAACACTTGTATGTGTCCATGTGTATATAATTATGAATTATTAATAACCTATATATGGATTTTAAAAAATCCTCTAAATTACCTGCCGAGTTCAGGCATTTTACTTTATCAAGAGTGAAATTGTATGAATACTATACGGCACAAAATAAATAAATAAATAAATAAAATACAAGCGAGGTCATTATTGTACAGCATTACCTCTACAGCTTGCAAGCCAGAACTTGTAGGCTATAAGCCTACCCCATCCATAAACCAGATTTGATATCCTAATGCACTAACAAATTTATTTGTTCTGTAAGTACAGGAAGGGTTATAAGACTACCCAACACTTACCCTTCTACTGCAATATCTTGGAATCTAAATCTGACTGATTTATGCTATCACTATCTACTGTGCAGAGTGCTTCGTAACAGCGTGGGCTTCGCTATCGCGCAAATAACTCTTTTGAACTAAACTTTGTTTACACTTCACACCTCAATGTGCCTCATCATCATTCATTATTTGTGTACACTCCTCCTTGGCTTCATGTCCACTATCGTATCCGATAAAAGGAATTTCAATGGGAAATGTGTCTATTGAATGTTTAGCGGCTCAGCCCTTAGTTTGATGGCAATGTCTTCAAAATAGAAGTCTTAGACGTAGAGTATTGAATGTCCTTTAAAATGAGTTATTATTTGCTCTTTTCCTTCAAAAGATCCAAAGTTCTAGCAATTTTACATTTTTAAATTTAAAATTTTTTGGCAAATTTTGAGATTCCGAAATATGTTGCACTTTCTCTTAAATCATGGGTTACTTATTTGTATATAAGATATACTAGCTTAAAGGACCTGGTCTTGCCCAGGTTTTGTATCTTGATTTTACTTCGAAGTAAACTTATGGAGGACATTTAATTTTCAAAATCAAGGTCCATAGAGTTCGATAAGAGGAAGAACGATTTATCACAATCAGATTATCGATAATTATCATTGTAATTTTTCAAATATCATTTATCACAATAAATGCAAAAATTATCAATTTCTATCGCGCATAGACAATTATCATTTTTCATTAATTTCTTCTACAGTATTGGTTGAAATAAGAACAAACAGAAGTTCTCGAACGTAACATTTTACTGTCTTGACGGGATATTTTATTTCCGACTCTCGTGCCCCCATATAACCCATAAAAACGTATAACGAAAGTACTTATTGAGCGTCCAGATTTAGTTAACTGCCGCTCAAAGTACTTAAGAACAATAGCTTAATATAGGCTAACTGTTGTGGAAGTTCCTTCTATTTATCCCGACCGAAAATTATACAAAACCAGAGCTTCCATTCTAGTTTGTATAATTGCAGCGCGTAACCAGATGTCAGATTGATACTGTCAAACACTGAGAAGAATGCAAGCTAGAAAAATGCAGCGAGCTTCCCATTTTTCTACCTGGAAGCGGGTTTGTCCTAATCTTACGCTTTTTCAGTCGCTGAGCGGGCGTTCCAGTTCCGAGTCATCAGATTCCTCCCCTTCACTGGCGCTATCGTTACTGGACTCTTTTGCTCCTACCGACATGATGACATCTATTACGTCGTCCACCAATCCATCCTTTTCCCAGAATTCCTCTTCCAGTTCTTAAAATGTCTTGTGTAGCCCTCCCAATGGCCTGGTTAAGCAGACTTAATAGCATTTTCTGTCACTTGGTGCAATCTTGTTAGGGACAAGTCACCTACGTTATGCTCCCTAATATAGAGTTTTATTTTTGCCCACGCTAGTTCAATGGAGGCAAACGCAAAACAATGGAGCAATGCATTTTAATAAGTCTGTCGACGTGAAACACCTTTTCTGTTGGTTTGAAGCGCTGAATCAAATGAAACAGCTGAAACCTCTTTATTCCTGCAGAAAATGGATTGCTGTTATTCTCCAGCCACTTCATCATTGCTTGTTTCACAGCATACTTAGTTGGGGCTTTATTTTCTTGTACAATGTGATGGGAAGCATTGACAAGAATTATGACAGTGCATAGGTAAAAAGTTTCTCCACCATCCATTTCTCGAAGTTCTCAGTAAACATTTGGTAATCCCCAGTGGACAGCCTTGTTCTAAATAAGAAGGACTCTCCAGGGATTAAACCATCTTTACTGCCTGCATTTAAGAGGATCAGACAATTGGACGAGCTGGTATTGGTTGTTATACCATAAACATATTCGCTTTGCCAGCACTAGCAGAATACCAGGTTGTTATCCACCCAGGACTCGTCAATATAAATAATGTCTCTGCCTTCGCCTCTATATTTCTTTATTGTTCTTAAGTACTTTGTGCGGCAGTTAACTATATCTGGACGCTCAATAAGTACTTTCCGTTTAGAACCACACATTTTATATTTGAAGTTCATGTCTTGCAGCAGTTTCTTTAGTGTTTCTATTTCCCATGGAATATATATTTATTGCATACTAGCACTAAGAGACTGTCGAGACTACCTTCTGATTTCTACCGAAATCCTGAATCGCTTTCTTGTTAAAATCATCGCAGGTAAATGTATGTTCTTCAGCTCTATTTCCATGGAGTCCTGAGAGGATTTTCAACCACCTTGAACCCCTTCTTTCCTTATTTTCGAGACATTGCGTACTGATATCTCACAATAATTTGCAACACGTAAACTAGTTTTTGTTATTCATTGTTTCAGTTGCCCTGAATTCGCTTCTTCATCTCACTCCTTTATTACATTCCTTATTATCTCCCTTGCTTCACTGTGTATAGTTCGTCCTTCTTTCAGAACTGCAGTCATAGCTTCAATATTATTTATAGCAATATAACGATAAACAATATAGCTTAAATACTATTTATATCATTATAACCAAGACAATCACAGCGCGCCAGAACAAACTCAAACTCAACACGTGCCGTTCTAGACTGTTGTTATATCAGCGGGGGAGTCCACTCAACACCACCCTTCCTCCTCACCTCACATTTGCATTCTTCTCATCTACTAATAGTACTGCTCCAAAGACAGATGTGGGTTTAATCACCAAAGAGCCGTGGTAGATATTACTATGATTTTATATGGGGAAAATCACGGCTTTAAATAGCTGTTTTCGAAACTCTTGTGGCTAATACAAAGCTGTGTGACGTGTAAAAACATTCTGTGAAAGTACCTGAACGACATGGGCAAATTTTAAGAAGAATTAAAAAGTTGGTTCAGATTTTATTCGTTTACACACGTAAAGTGCGCTTTTACCTTATACCTGGCTGAGGCTTTCAAATCCCGAGACCGGCCAAACCGATTGTGGTTTTTCGTGATTTTCCACAGTCAATGAAGTAGTGGGGTTTTGTCAGTGACGTCACAGGCGGAGCAGGGCGGACAACTAGGACGTCATCCAAGATGGCGGCACTTCTGGTTCCGGTTCAAGATGACGGCACTTCCGGTTCCGGTAGCCCGACACTACCCGTTCCGGAAAAAAGATGGCAGCACTTCCTGTTCCGGAAACAAGATGGAGGCACTTCCTGTTCCTATTTTAAATGGAGGTAATACAAAATGGCATCTGGCGGGTGATTTTAAAATTATATATTATTTCGAATTAGTGCGTAATTGATTTTTAAAATGGCGTAAATTTCAAATGGCGTCTGGCGCGGGATTTCAAATTGTATAATGTATAGTTTAAATTCTTATCATAGTTGTCAGAAAAACAAAATGGCTTCCGGCGCAATATTTAAAAATTTGTTTATTATGAATTGGTGCGTAAAATTAAAAGACTTCTGGCGGGAGATGGGTGCTCCCTCCATCCCACCCCTGACGTCACGGACAATAGCCAGTAGAACAAAAACCTAACTGTTTTAATTTTTGAATTTGACTTTTGATTTTATTTCGCATTTTGTGCGAGACCGAACCACCTACATCTTTTCAATTTTTTATTTCTATTTCGGATTTTATTTAGCATTTGTGCAACACTACCATTATTAAAATTCTGTTTTGTAATTTATATCACATATCGACTTTTTTATATTTACGAGAGATCGATGCCATGCGTTACCCCTGCGATGAATAAAGTTATCGATTGATTGTTATTTAATCCCCCTTCCAGATTGGCCGATTGGTGGAAGGCACCAGATTAATGGTTTTGTCCCCCAAGGGGTCGTAGGTTAGAATCCTACATCTGGCATACATTTTAAAATGTATTATTTTCAACGGCGTCCTCTCACCGCATGCTCAAAGTCAACCTTGCACCTTCAGACACGCGTAAGAAAATCACAGCCGAGACAGGATTCGGGATTATATTATGCTAGAAGACATAATTTAATCAGTTTTTCTAAAAAATATCAAATAATTTCATGTTTATTGCTGAGATCTTATTATTTTCTCTATTTTCTTGAGAAAATCGCACGTTTTGTGGCGTGTGGCAAGATGGGTTTCGTATATAACCAGAATTTCTATTAGTACGAGATGATTTCTTGTTACGAGCAATGGAGAATACATCATCATCGAATTCGTAAGCATACATCACAGTGTACGATGTATACGTTTGTAAAGTTTGTAGGAAATATTATCCTATAACATATATCACCGCATGTGGTAATAATCAACTACATGAGGAGCTCGTAGAGCTCTTCCCGTGCGGAAGGGCTTTAGTGCAGTTCTTGGGAGATTCGCGGCTCTACGTCCAACACCACCTGGAAACGTGCGATGGGAAGGAGCGTATACGGTGTGCCAGGACCCAGCGTTCACAACCACCATAGAGTGGGGAGAAAACGCACTTATGAGTGTAGTGTCTTCATCAGTCAATGCAAAAAGTTATGTACATATTTTTAGTGTATTATCAGACTTCTACTAGGGTTAAATAGTAGGTGATTTACAAAATATACATAGTGTTTTTTTCGAATCGATTACATATATGAAATGAGTTCAGTAACAATCCCCAATTATTTCACTTTTCAGAGTTTTATTTTACTAGGTTTAAATAGTCGGTGAACTGTAAAATTTATATATGTTTTTTTTTCGAATTCATTTTTTCATTTTTGTCACGTTCCTCAATCAGAGTTTAAACATCCTCCCAGTTATTCCACTGAGAGTTTATATGTTTTTTCCCTACGTTTCAGATGGTTGATGACATGATCCGTGCATCTCGCATAAAGGTGTGGGGTCGAGACGTCGAGATACCGTCGCAAGAATTCTTTAATGAGTTTTGAAAAGTGATGTACAAATTTAAATAAAGAACTATTGTAAAGAAATGATTAACGTTATTCCTACAACTATATTTTTTCAACTTTTATTGCTTGAGAAAGTTCAGTTTTAACATTTAAAAATGTTCTGCATTCCTCTCCTAGTGTCATGCACAGGATTGATTTAATAAGTTGAATATTTATTTCTTATTTAAAAAATATCGATTTACCTTGATAGGATTATGACCATGGGGATGACAAATACACCATGATTATAATCAGAAACAATATAAAATCACATAATAAGAGTAAAACAACAAAATATTATTAATGAATCACAAGGAATAAATAACAAGCAGTTGATAGGTACCAATTAATAAATAAATAATATTTCAAATAATATTCCATTATATTTAATAGAATATTGCAATATGTTTGAGAACTTGTAAAACTTAAGATTTGCAACTAGAGTACTCAGACGGAATTCGCTGAAACTCGACAATATAAGTATTACTTTAACATTCATTCGCTATTGGGGGCTGGAGACAGGCTTTGTTCAAAACTGTACAGCTATTGAAGTAAACACTTGAAGAATAGAGAGTTTAGCGAGTGAAAAGGGAGCTCCGAGTAAACTACTGGGGAAATAAGAGTTGAATAGGCAGTTCTAAGAAGCCGCTGCCAATGATAGGAAACGTGTAAACTGGGAAATAAAACTCAGCACGTGAACTAGCTTCCCGACGCTAAAATGAAGGAACCAATAAGAAGATGTTTCTTATTGAAAAAGATACGAAAACACTGTAACCTGAGTTGTAATTTGTGCATGAAAAAGTGGGTATAGAAGGAATACGGAACGAACGCTTATGCGTGGTAATCACTTGGACTTCATCTGCTGTAGCTTTCGCACGAGCTGTGCGAGCGCTACTACTTCTTGGCCTCATAAGCAATAGAAGTACTTGGTATTTATTTAATTGATACCATAGTGATCGGGAAGGATCCCGTTCACTATATAAAACAGTATTAATTATAATTAAACTCAGTGTACTACAGGTTTGCGGTAGAACTGATTTATAGTTACTACCAAAATTAGAATCAGTGTGCAAGTAAGTACTTTGGTCTACGAGAACATTAAGATTACTATCTACGGTAATAATTACCACGTCAGAGATACGTAATATCAGCAAGATTAGTAAACGCACTAGCTTTCGTTCTATTATCCCGACCGTCAGATTGCATCACCCACAAGTTCAATTTGAGACATTTTGTTGGAGTAGAATTAACAAGTAAAATAAACTTACTCATACCAGTTTTAAAATACTGCTATTATTATAAACTAATCATAAGAGCACCCAGAACCACCCCACATTCCCGAGATAAAGAAGAGATCCCTCAGTGTATACGACTGAAACTACCGAGGCCGGCTCAGAAGAATAGTGTATTTACTGTAAGTACCATATAAAAACATTAAGCTGCAATTAGAAGGAGCGGAGCCGTAACAACCTCATCATAAAATTTAATATTTATCACGACACAAAATTTAATATGTATTAAAAAAAATATTGATCTTTTTAAAAATCCTGAATGTATATAAGCTGCATATGAAAAAAAATTGTGCATAGAATATTAGCAACTGCTTACATAATTGTTGGAATACTTAAGATCAATAAGGAAATAGCCTATCGACATTATGATGCTCTTAAGTTAGAGGAACGAGATAAAATTTCAGCACACAAGTTAGGGTAGGAAGTAGCCGCATGCTGAGTTTATAACTGTACGTGTTTTAAGTGTAATTACAATTTCATTTACTCAAGTATCATTTCAATTAGCATTGCACATCTTCCATAAAACCCCTATCATAAACTGCTAACTGTATGGGCTGTGATCAAGAGGACCATGCCTGTAAAATATGAAAATTAATTTTAAAAGTATATTAATCTAGAGAGCAATATTAGTTCTGGGCTTAGTGATCTGATGTAAAAAATATTAACATAGTAAAGTATTAGCTAATTCTACTGAAGAAGCCAAACTTGCTAATTCTGTACAAATTAAATAATAATAATAATGATAATGATGACAATAATAATAATTAAAGTGAGCTGAAGTCATAGACTTTGCACTGCCGTCTATGATTTATTTTCTTGGCCTAGAATTTAAACGAATAGCGTGGTCAATTATTAATTCAGAAATGAGACATCTGTTGCTGTAAGGAAAATAAAAATAAATCTGAATGATTCCTAAATATATTTAAACCTGAAGTTTGTATAATAATTTTTTAACATTACGCGCCTTAAAAACATCGTCAATATTGGTTTACCGGTAACGTTTAACACATATTTTGTGCAGCACATTTAAGTATTGCGCCGGAAGCCATTTTGTTCTTCTGGCTACTATAATAAGAATTTAAACTATACATTATACAATTTAAAATCCCGCGCCAGACGATATTTGAAATTACCGCCATTTTAAACATCAATTACGCACTAATTCAAAATAATATACAATTTTAAAATCTCCCCCCTGAACCGAGTTTTCACAACATAACTAATATATCAGAAACTACGGTTCGTGTGGGATGTGAAATGTGACATTCGGACTTTGTAATCTCCCGCCATCTGTTAGCGATGCACGGAACGAGTGATTTACGCTAAAGACAGTGAACTGTGTTTGAATAGTCTCAATAGTATCTAGTGGCCATGTGCTGGAACAGTGAACTGTGTCGGGACTGCATACAGATGGCGCGTGCGTGATCTTCCTCGAGTGTATTTTCTCTCTCTCTCTCTCTCTCTCTCTCTCTCTCTCTCTCTCTCTCTGTCTTTCATAGCTGTCTCGTCTATTACCGGATTGCTTCGCTCATCTCGCTCGCTCGTTGGTCTGCCTCGCAGTAATATGAATAATACTTCACAAGTTTTTGAGAGTGGCTTTGTTAATTTTAGTAATCTTCAATATCCCCTGGCTTCTACTCTAGAAACGTTACACAAGTTTTCAGACGATTCACTGGATAACGTTATTAAGTTTCTGGAACTTTTTTGTGAACTGAAAAGTCAAGTCAAAGTGTTTCATTCCAATGAAAATAACTTATTAGCATATATCACTTCTTAACTTTCTGGTTCCCTTAACGACTTGGCATTAGAACTAGTGAATTTCGGAGCTGGCATTGATGAATTCCACTGTAAAATTTTAAACATGTACGTGCCGATTAGAGCTAGAGCGTATCTTGTAAATAAGTTAGATATGTAAGCTTTCATGAACCACAGATTATTGTCTCTGTTGGACATTACATGAGAATATTATAGGAGAAAAATTCCTCCGACACTGGGACTTGAACCCAGGACCTTTGGCTGTTCGCGCCAATGCTCTACCAACTGAGCTAAGCCGGAGTTCAATTCACAACGCCAGATGGAACTTCTCTCCTATGACTAATTGCCCTAATGGTCTACCTCACAGACAGACAAGTTATGTCATATGCAGTACTGTGAGGCACACTAATTAGTGATTTTTGTGACCAGGCTCCCACTGTTATTGTACAGTTAACATACAAGATAGATATGTAAGCTTTCATGAACCACAGATTATTGAAAGCTTACATATCTATCTTGTATGTTAACTGTACAATAACAGTGGGAGCCCGGTCACAAAAATCACTAATTAGTGTGCCTCACAGTACTGCATATGACATAACTTGTCTGTCTGTGAGGTAGACCATTAGGGCAATTAGTCATAGGAGAGAAGTTCCATCTGGCGTTGTGAATTGAACTCCGGCTTAGCTCAGTTGGTAGAGCATTGGCGCGAACAGCCAAAGGTCCTGGGTTCAAGTCCCAGTGTCGGAGGAATTTTTCTCCTATAATATTCTCTTGTAAATAAGTACTTTTATAGAAGACAGAATTACGGCGAATCATTCTCTAAGTATATGAAGTCAAATAGGACGTTTGCAAATGTTTTCCGAATGGAATTATCGAAAGTGAGTAATTCAATGTATACTAGAACGGATGGCACTTGAGACCAGAAGTCAGGTAGCTTTCGACGCTAGGCCTATGACTTTCATGCAGTTCGAAAGGCTCTGTGCTCATATAAATGCCATTAACTATTCTGATTCACTTTTAGTGAATGAAAATGAGACATGAGTTGTACATTTCGATTGGTCACGAGGCTCAGGGAGTAATAGAGGTTATGTTAGTGTTCGAAGTGACTCTAGGCCGTCGTGTTACAATTGTGGACAGCCTGGTCACTTTAAAAGAAATTGCAGAGTAAGCAACTCTAGAACTATTGAACTCGATGGAGCGCAGAGAGGCTCTAGTAGAGGTAGAGGTAAAATGCAGTATCGTTCTGCTGATTGAGGATCGGCCCACCTTAGACGTCGGGATGGTTCTGTTCTTGTAGGTGGTGTTGCCGAGTCAGTTGAGAATGACAAAAGGCCTGGACAAGTAAGTTTGGTGGGGAAGACTGACGTTACTGACAATATTGACTTGGGTGAACACGCTGGAGACATGGCCCTCATCAGTCGCGCAATCCCGACAGAACCTGTGAGTAAGACAGACGTAACGGACAAAGGAGTAAAGCCATACAGGACATTTCCCACCCTTATTTTTGTTAACAGACTTTTCCGGGGGGAGGCCACATACAACGACAGCTTCTACAGAATTTAAACAGCAAGTAAAGAAATTAACAGGTCCGGACCTCAAGAAAGAAAACCTAACCTAAATAAGAGCAAAATAACCTACAACAAAAGAAGCATAACCTAAAGAGAAAAGACATAACATCGAACAAGAGAAACCTAACCTAGAACAAAAGAAACTTAATGTTGACATGAGTGGTAGAAATCGTAGATTAAAGCGAAAGAGGCGTAGGAGAAATGTGAAAAGAGAAAATCATTTCCCGCCACAAAATGTAAAGGGAGTAATAGATTCCAAGTTGCCTATGGTTTTAATTGAAGCACACATTATCAGCCCTGCTGGACAGTGAAGCAGCGGTGAATTTGATTTCAAGTGATGCATACCGGAGCATGTGTTAACTAGACAAACACACTCCAAAGATAATAGAGAGTGAAGCGAAATACAAATCGGCTGGTGGTCATCATCTAAAAACGGTTGGGAACGTAAACTTAAAAATCCAAGTAGGAAACTTTACCTGGTCTTTGCCTTTCGTTGTTACGGATCAATTAGTGATGCCTATGATACTAGGATCTCCCTTTATGACCAACACTTGTTTATTTTTTTATTTTTGTTCAAAACAAATCCATTTTATATTTGCTGAGAATGTTAAAATTGATTTATTTTCTGGCCCTTGTTTTTTCAACCCTAGTAAAGTTAATGATTTTCTAGAACCTGTTCATTTGAACTTCGTATCCCAGAATCCAGATTATTGTATCAATGCTATAGACATTATTTATCGCATTTGGCTAATCATGATAGAATCCAGGTAAATTCTCTTCTTGATCAATTCCCCCATGTTATAACCAAAGAGTTAGGTCTGACTAATATATTAGAATATGATAATGAGCTGATTGATACTTATCCGGTACGCAGACCCCTTACAGATTAAGTCCCTCGAAAATGGCAATATTCGAAAGAACATATTTAAGAGATGATTGATTCTGGAGTCTTACGGACTTCAAAATCAAACTACTCCAATCCCATCTTTTTGGTCTCTAAATCTGAGGGTCTGTTACTGCCAGTGATTGATTATCGTCATCTCACTGAGAAAATCAAAATTAATTCTGTTCCTATTCCAGACAAAAATTCATCTTTCATTTTTTCCATGGTGCCAAAATTTTCTCTTTTCATGATTTAAATCAGGCAATTTATCAAATTCCTTTTTCTGAGCAGTCTAAGAGATATACAGCATTCGCGTCTCCTTAGAATTTTCATGAATTTAATTCAGTCCCCTTCGGTTTGGCGAAAGGAGCCCAAGTCTTCTCACGCCTCTTAGATCATATTATTTTTCCAATGTAAAGTCCAAGTTTGTCTTCCACTACCTTGATCATTTAGTTGTCTATTCAGACTCATTTCAGGAACAATTAGAACACCTCAGAGAAGTGCTTTCACGCCTCAGAAGCGCGAAGCTCACAGTCAGCCCGGAAAAGATTAATATAGCCGCTCGGAGACTATCCTTTCTGGGTCACTTGGCCTCGGCCGATGGCGTTTCTATCGACCCAGAGAGAACTCAAGCCATTCGAAATTTCCCCCCTAAGGATGCCAAGGGTGTGGCAAGGTTTCTTGGGATGGTAAATTTCTTCAGGAAATTTATCCCCAACATGGAACAGATTTCAGCTCCCCTTAATGATCTAAGGAAAAAGAATGTAAAATTTGTTGGACCCCTGTGCACCAAGAAGCTTTTCTAAATTTAAAATCTTTAATCATTAATCCCCCTTTTTTAGCTATGCCAGATTTCAGTAAGAAGTTCCTTATTCAAACCGATGCTTCGCCTGTAGCGGTAGCAGCCGTTCTCCTGCAAGAATTCGAGGAGGGTCGAAGGCCGATTGCTTACGCTTCTGGTACTTCGACTTCTCTTGAGCGCGTGTACTCCATGTACGAACTGGAGGCTCTTGGTGTGTTGTTTGCAGTCGAGAAATTCCGTGGAACATGTTAAATTCGAGCTGGAAACTGTAGGGGTGCGGTGGCGGGCTACTTTTAGTTGGTTTGTATATTTATCTATTAGTAATTAATGTGAAAACTAGTTATTTTAATTAAATAGAACACCACACCCTCGCTACCTAGGCAATAACCCATACCATGAAAACGTGCTATTTACAGGGCAAATGAGGTCCGGGAATAATGATTAATCAAGTAATTAATATTGGTAACATCTGTACTTATATTTTTTCAAAACCAGGTTGATACAATTACAGCATTTTCAATCTTTTGGTAATTTACTTTGATTTTTAACACATTAAAAAGATTCCTTCAGATAAAACTATGTACAAATGGGACGGATGAAATTATAAAAACATTTTCTTCTATTTTACAGGCCGGTGAATAATTATTACAATTAAAATGAAATTTAAACAAAGTCTTTCTGGCCATTCAATGTTTTCCGTCCCTAAAATTTTATTACACACACACACACAATTTAACCTAACAGACACAATCCCAACAAAACGGACTGTCAAACCTTAAGCTGGGTCCTAGACAAGCCTAGAACTACTGGGAGGATAGCTAGGTGGGCTGTTCGGTTCTCAGCATTTAAGTTCAAAACGCGACATATAAGAGGGACTGAAAATGTTATAGCGGTCTGTTTAACCCGTATGTTCAGCCCTGATCAGATTGTTGGTGCTGATGTTCAAAGTTTGGACTACCCTGTAGAATTATCTGGCATCGTAGGGAACATTATGGAAGATTTCCCGTTAGCTTTTAAGTCCTTACAAGATCACAAGTTGAGCGTCGAGATGTTAGCTCCTCTCATTCTTCGTGTACAATATGGTGAAAACGTCCCTATGTATGTTTTCATGAATAACCTCTTGTACAGTGCTCCTTCTCATAGATCCCCATATCGAATAGTATCACCTGCTGCACTCACCGATATGTTGTTTAAATATTTTCACGAGTTGGCTGTAGGAGGGCATCTGGGTTTCGAGAAAACTTAGACCAAATTAAATAAATCTTCACTTGGGAGGATATGGACGAAGCTATAATAACTAACGTTAAGGCTTGCCAGAAGTGCGCCTGTTCAAAACCGGCTCGCTGCACTAAGTTAGAATATTTAACTTCTGAAGTACCCAGCGCTCCAATCGATAAGCTTCATACAGATTATGTCGGTAAGCTGCCTAGATCTTGAGCAGGAAATTCATATATTCTAATTGCGGTGGACTCTTTTACAAACTTTGTCTGGCTGTTCCCCGTCAGGAAAGCCACCACCTAAATTAATATTGAATGCTTAAAGAAAATCTTTGCAGTAGTATGTTTTCCTCGTGCAATAGCATTAAAGAACGCCTCATACTTCGTGTCGAGAGCGTTCAAGCATTTTTGTTTTCACCTAGGAGTACGGCATATCAAGACCTCCCCGTTTTATCCGAAACCCAATCACAGTGAACGATTTAACAGGAACTTAAGGGCAGCGCTAAAGCGTAACACTCAGGTGATCTTACGTCGTGGGATGCTGATATATACTGGATTCAGTTTGCCTTCAATTCAGCCCGGCATGGAGCTCACAAAGAGACTCCGTTAAAACTTATGTTCGCTTTCAGACCAAATAATCCCCTTTCGATTCTGTGGTCCATAAATGATCTGCTGCCGGAAGCTATGGATGCTGCCAAAGTACAAGATATATTTCGGATAATCTCCGCAAACTTGAGATTGGCACATGAAAGAACAGGTAGGCGTTACAATGCAGATCGGAGACCGGTACATTTTAAGGTAGGCGACGAGGTGTTTATAATGAACTTTCCCAAGAGCAATGCTGCGGAAAGATTCTCTGCGAAACTCGCTGAGAAATATCAGGGCCCCTATCTCCTCGAGAAGTTCTTAACTCCAGTCAGTATCCAAGTATGAGAAATTGGAACTGATAAGACCATTAAAGCACATGTTTCAAAAGATAAAAAGCCCTAACTTTTAAAGTTCATAGTGTCCAGTTGTCTTTCATATTGATGGGTAGTATCCATAGTGTAGAGAAGATGTTTTGAGAGTTTATATTTCCTCCCTTTAATTCCATTTTACACACTCAGAATGAGTCATAAGTGACTGCCCCGGTTTACCTAAAAATAATTGTCAAGGACGCAGGATTCCCTGATTGTTTCCCTGGCTGAGGGAATGTTAGGACTGGTTGGATACTAATAATCATAATAATTTTTTATGAAGAAAATTAATAAGATGTTATAAATACAAGCGTTGAGATAATAAATGTTGACTTTATAAAGTGTTAAAATTAAAATTAGATATTTAATATAGTGTATGGAAGTTTTTTTAATGAACTGATATGAAATGTAAAACTGAAATATGAATGGAGTAGGTTTGATTTCAAAATATTATAGTTTGCAGTATGTGAATAAAATGATTAAATATTTTTATGTAACATTACATGACAAGAAGAGGTTACTACCAATCACACTGAATCTAAAAGAAGAGGATCCGAGAGAGACACTTGTATAGAGGAAAATTTTCTGCCGCTGTTTACTCATGTTTCAGATGTGTTTATGGCTGTTTTGATGACCTCTGACCTGTGGACGGGAGTAGACCTTGCAAAGCTGATGCCAGCAGGCTATTACTCAAATAGAGCCAAGCTGTATCTTGCTCAGCTGATTCCTGTGTAGCAGCTGACTTGCTGAATCCTGGTTGAAAGCTGTAAGCTGGAGCCGAGCAATGCCATGCTCAGCTGATGACTGCCTATATCTTCACAGATGATTTTTATCTGGGTACTGCTCTGCAGGTGTCACCCAATGACCTCCATCTCAGCTGATGTCCTGGAAACTTGTGTCCTTCTACCTGGAACCTGGCCATTTCCATTACATGACGTCATCTATGATCTTCTTATGACGTCTCATCCTTCTCAGCTGGCACGAACAGTGTATGGTGGTGTTTAGTAAAGCATATTCTGGACAATAACATTACAAACAAGATCATCATTTACACACCAGTTAATTACAAAGCCAATTCAACTCACTTCAAAGTAAAAGTTAGTAAATTCTGTGCTGTGCTCCCGTTTCCACATGAACTCACTTCTATTGGTCACGTCTGCGAAACTTATTCTGTGCTATTGAAATAAGGCTCATGACCCATATTTCAATTACTGGTCGGGGAGTGTGAAACTAGTTTTCACAACAGAACTAATATATCAGAAACTAAGGTTCGTGTGGGATGTGAAATGTGTGGTGTGCACCCGTTTCCACATGAACTCACTTCTCTTGTCACGTCTGCGAAACTTATTCTGTGCTATTGAAATAAGGCTCATGACCCATATATCAATTACTGGTCGGGTAGTGTGAACCGAGTTTTCACAACAGAACTAATATATCAGAAACTGAGGTTCGTGTGGGATGTGAAATGTGACATTCGGACTCTGTATTCTTCCGCCATTTGTTAGCGAAGCACGGAACGAATGAAGTACGCTAAACACAGTGAACTGTGTTTGAGTAGTCTCACGCTATCTAGTGGCCATGCGCTGGAACAGTGAACTGTTTCGGGACTGCATACAGATGGCGCGTGCGTGATCTTCCTCGAGTGTATTTTCTCTCTCTCTCTCTCTCTCTCTCTCTCTCTCTCTCTCTCTCTCTCTCTGTGTGTCTTTCATAGCCGTCTCGTCTATTACCGGATTGCTTCGCTCATCTCGGCGCAGCTCCGAAGGATTACGTGACTGTCTCGCTATAATGGCGACGAGTGAAGTTTGCGTAGTAACAAGCTGTTCGGAACTCTTCATATACAAGTAATAACGACTGTGTGATTGGAGTGGACATCTAGTACATAACACGAACTCATATTGGGTCGGCTCCTTTGTCGTTGTCATGGGTGATGTATCAAGGAAAAGGATCGGTTCATCAGTGTCATGTGATTGATTCTCTTGGACGCTGTCCATAGCGTCGGGAAGCCATCTCTGTTCTGATGGTCACGATGGCGTGCTTACGAATTCCTTTGGGGCGTTGCTTCAAAAACAGGTAGGTATGGTAAAACTTTGTTTTTTCATCTGAAACACAGGTAAGCGTGCTCCTCTTGATATTTAGCATAAATAAGTCCTTTGTGTGATTTAAGTGAAAAGTATCTGTCCCTTGTATTTAATATTCAATTCTAAGTAATCGGTCATGAGTTTATATAACTTTACTGTCGCTTTACCAGTATTTCAGAAAGTTGTTATTTCCTAATTTGCCTCATAAGAAAATCTGCAATGTCATGCGCGGGAATATACCAGCCCTTTTTTTCAATTCATGCATGGGAATTGAAAATTTTATTTCTTTGTTCTAGTCTTTCATTTAACTTGCTATATTCGTATGCCATCCAGTGTGAGAGTGTAGTGAGTAATAGAATGTGTAAAGGGTACCCTCAACATGTTATTTGTGAGTTTAGGTTTTTTTGTAACAATAGGATATAATTGGTGCATAGGATATAATAATTTCACAGTAGATCAGTAAACGATAAGTTAAAAATAACATGAGAGACTTTACCTTCATCTTTTGGTTTTAATAAATAGTTTTAATTTAGATTCTTCCACTCTTTGCTTACTATTTGAAGCATGCAGTTTCATTCCATTATGGATCTCCATGCTTCTGATTGACCGAACCTCCCAGTGGGCTGTCCCAAGTAATCCTCTGGGGTGGGATCATTAGCTTAAGTACGCTTAGGGAGGGTGTTCCGGTGCGTTTCCTGCTGGCTGCATTTGGAGGGAGGAAGAGAATCATCGCAGCTAGTCTTTTGTTCTCCCACAGAGTCTGAGGGAGTCTTCCAGCTTCGAACTTGGTCTGTATTTATTCTTTGCTACCATTTGTAATTACGGGTAAGTAAGTTATTGTGCTCGGGGGGTTGGTCACGCCAGACGCCATCTTGAATTTTTTCTATTTCAAATAACTATTAGTATAAACGATTATACATTTCATCTATGATTAATACTAAAACACAGTATTTATGATATTTCATACACATTCAGTCATTCTATACATTGATTCTGAAATTACAATAAATTGAATACCTATACAGCAGGTTCCAGATGCAAAGTATTTAGATTTAATGATACATGAACATTTAAACTGGGATATGAATATTTTAAGCCTTTGTAGTAAAATTGCGACGAAAATAATTGGAGTTTAACGACGATGGGAGAGATATTATCACATTGTAGTATGATCTCTTTTTATTCCCTTTTTCATTCTTACATATTGTATATGTACGTTCAAAATAAATATTTGCATGAGATAAAAATTCTTCAAAATAAGGCTGCAAGAAATATTTCAAGCTCTCATTATTTAACACCAGTCAAAGTATTATATGAACAATCAGAAATTCTTTCATTAGAATGCGGCGGAAAAATGGAAAATGAATGATGCAGAGCCGATGATTGGTTGTGAGCTGTAGGTAATCGTTGTGGCAGAATTATTTTACCCAGTTATGTAAATCAGTACTTTACATCAGCTGCTCCAGTCTGGAAGATGGCAGGGCGACAGAGTAATCCTTTACTCAAATGTATTTGATCCTCCTACCCAGGCTATCAATCGGTGCAAGCAGTCGATCTCTTCCTCGTGTCGATGATGAGAATATTTTCAGTGTCGCTATTTTCTACTAAATCAAAGTCCGTGGGTCTGGTTGAAATTAGTGGATTTATTTATTTTAAATATTGTAATATGTGAAATATGATTTCTCGCTTACACAGTTCTGAAGTACCATGACAATCCAGGGGTAGTAATCCTTGTGCTAAAAACTTCGAATTTTCATGTGTGTGACCTGTTGCAAATCTTTACACTGCGCAAGTGATTGTGCTCCTACCTTACAACTTCCTCAGTTGTCCCTAAATGGTAGTTTTCTTACCATTATGCTACTGTACATTTTACTTGTGGTAGGTTTGTACTTTATTCTAACTTATCCACATATATCTTAAAATCACCCGTATGGTAATCTACGCTATATCTTCATTTAATGTAACCTCTCGCTCCAGAGGTTGGAAAAACAGTGAATTCTTACATTTCCAAAATACACTGGGTAGTATATTCTGGAAAGTTAGTTACCGGTTCCTTTTTTTATTTTCTTAATCACAAAGACTGGTCACATGCCATCTGTTACATTTTAGTGGTTAAGCCTAATGACCATCTCAGCTAATAATAAAATACATATTTTATATTTATATGCTAGATATGTTTCCCAGGGATTTCTCCCACTTCTTACACGTGACTGTGCATCCAACCTACCCATTAGTTTGAACTACCAGCGATTCCGTCACTCCTTCTCCAAGAGAATTACGTGAGAAATCATCTAAAACCGTGCCTACGCATGTAATATAAACTAATTTCGTTTTGCTATTTCGATAAAGTGAACAGATTTAAATTAATTGCTATATAATGCATTCACTACTAAGTATAATAAGTATTGCAATTATTAGTTGAATTAATTTCCCTTTTTAGTTAATTTGCATACCTATCAAATTTCATTTAAAGAATTAATCATAAAGTATAGTGCTACAAGCCGGTGGCTGATGCTGTTGCGCGTGAGACTGGCATTCTAGCGGTCCTGAGTCCAAATCTCGAGGCCGGCAAGTGTGTAATTCGTGGTGTTCGAAGCCGTGCCTTGGGAGTTTTTTCTCGGGGTTCTTATGTTTCCCCATTTTCATTCCACCAACACTCTCCACTTCATCTCACTTTTCCCCCTTTTCATCCTCATCCCGTTTCCACTTCTGATATCGGGTCTGCTTCGGCAGTCAGCGCCCTTTTGGTGCCTCTCCCGTTCTCCCTGCTGCTTGTGGTCAAGAGGTTGTTGGTGGTATGTTCTTGCGGATTTGTCGGAGCTCCGGTTAGAAGGACCAAAGGGGGTAGCGCACACGTGGCACGTAATAAGACTCGTTGGATGTATGGTAGCTGTGTAAGGGCCTGCTGGGGATCTTCCGGGGCTGCCTGTGGGCACGCAATTCATCCCATCTCGGAGGCTTTGTGGCTTCGGTGCTTAGGGATCGCTCCCAACCCGCCTCCCGCCTTAGTTCCAAATAGTGCTGCAATCATTATATATAAAGTAGTAAACAGACACGTTCATAATAACATTGGTTACGTTTTCTTGAAGATGTGCATTCTTATAGCACGAGGAAGAAATCAATTATTTTCGTCACACATTCTCATTTGGTTACTTATGGACTAAGGGGATTGAAAAATTATCTTGCAAATCTTTTTAATGAAATTCCATAGGATATAAGATTTGTATATATATATATATATATATATATATATATATATATATATATATAAAATTTCTATTAAATGATCAAGTGAACAATATTTCTATTATAATTACTTTATTTGTGTAAACTATTGTAACAATTTTATTATAATAACATTGAAGCATGTCATCCTTTGCAATACTGTCCCTTAATATGAGCAATTGGCTCACAGGGAAATAAATAAAAAAAATAAAAAAACGCTGTATAGATTACAGCTCGTAGTTCCGATTTATGGAGAATAACGGTCGTTCTTGTTTCTCAATGAATTCTGCAGTCATATTGTCTTTCGCTCGTTACGGAAGAACTTCATGTTTTTCTTGTTACTTAACCAAAGGCAGGTCTCGCAAATTCGCCCTATTTCCATGTCCCTGTATGAGTAGTTGATGGGCCTTCACTAGTTACATCTTGTGTAAACTAGATCTGTGTGTATTCACAACAACTGACAGATACAATGTTTGTTTCTATGGAAAGAACTGAATAAAAGAGAGGACTAATCCGTATAAACTGTAAATGCGTGATCGTTATCGCAGGTAATATAACGGATTTTATCGATAATTTAAAGAGAAACAAAGTTGAATCCGGACCTCGAGTTTTACATGCATGCAATGAATAATTAAAACAACAAAAATTAATAAAACACCTTGCTATCAGTAACATGGTAGGCGTGATAACCGATAGCAAGACAATCGATTTATCGCGATGGCGGCGCTATGTGCCGTTAGGCCAATTACCAACACTTTTTATATTATTTTTATATTGTGCTGGTATTGTAACCCAAAAAGAAATTAATTTATCCAGAGGACACTATTAATACAAGTATATTGAAAAACCAGAATCATTTGCTATGATTTTTATTAAATCTCAGAAAATATGACACGTTGAGTTTGAGTTAGGTTAAAACCTCTGTAACTGGCTGAAATATGTGCATACTGAAAGAAGGGGGTTTTGGGTCGTTCCATCTCAAAAAATATATTTGAACCAAACGAAAAAACTAAACGATAGATTGATAGCAAACTGAACAAAAGCTGGTGGGCGTCAACCATAAAGAAAACAAGATAATAACACAGAATTAAATAAATCAAAAGATGTCTCATTCGAATAATGTGCAGAAGGCACTAACTTAAATAAAAAAAAGACATACCTGTATAAAAGAAAAGACGAAGGAATAGCAAACTAGAGAGAGACGTTGACGGTAGTAATCCCAGATGCGGACTGGCTCACCGGAGCAGAGGAACTCGCTGACGTCGCGAAATACAAAGTTAAGCGTTCGAACGCGCCCTCAGCGAACCCCTACGCATGAATGCAACGAGAATAGAAAGATAAACAAAAGACGAACGAAACGCGACCAAACCAAAACAAAACAAGATGGGGTATCGTAACAACAGCACAATATTAAACTCCTTGGTGTCTCTAATATTATCCAGTGATATTAATTCTGTATTTATGATTATACTAGAATTCTAATGCTTCACCAAACATATAATCGTCTTTATCTGCAAACCTAGTTTTGCTCATATACAGCTTATTACTCAATTGCTGCGTTCAATGATTGTTGCTTTTATCGCAGAAGATACAGATAAGAAAATGTTTCAGTGTTCACTCCTTATGCAATTAGTGGACGTAGATACGAATAAACCCTTTACCGATTTCTTAAAGTGACCAGAATAAAATTGTGTGGGTGGACGGAAAATGTCTGTCCGTCTGTCTGTGTACCTTTACGTGCGATAACCCAAATACGCTTTATCGGATTTCCATGAAACTTGGTATAAACACTTTTAACATCCATGGGACGAAGCCTGTTGATTTTGTACCAAATCGGTTGATTGATACCGGAATACAGCCCAATTTATTTTTTGGTAATATATTGGACAGAATTTATCAAATGCAAATCAGTCCTCATCGCAACATATTGTTTTACAATGTTAATATAGACATTGGAAGTTGCAATACACTTAGCTTTGACAAATAACACCACCCACATATTCCTTCACATATGCTTAGTAAACTTTAGACCTTTGTTCTTCCGTAAGCCCTCATTTACGATTCGATAACTTATTTTCTGCACATCATAATTGCAATTATCACTCATTAAACAAAACTATTCTGGCACTTACTTACATCAGTTACTTGATTTTATTATTATACAAGATCAAAAACGCTTCACGACACATATGAATACGGGATGAGGATGAAAATGGGGAAAAGTGAGATGAAGTGGAGAGTGTTGGTGAAATGAAAATGGGGAAACGGGAGAACCCCGAGAAAAACCTCCCAATGCACTGCTTCGTCCACCACGAATGACACACCCGCCGGCCCCGAGATTTGAACTCAGGACCGCTAAACATGCCCGGCTCACGCGCTACAGCATGAGCCACCGGCTTGTAGCACTATACTTTAAGACTAATTCTTGAAATGGAATTTGATAGGAATGCAAATTAACTAAAAAAGGAAATTAATTCAACTAATAATCGCAATACTTATTATACTTAGTAATGAATGCATTATACAGCAATTAATTTAAATCTGTTGACTTTAAGGAAATAGGGAAACGAAATAAGTTTATATTACATGCGTAGGCATCGGTTTTAGATGATTTGTCACGCAATCCTCTTGGAGAAGGAGTGACGGAATCGCTGGTAGTTCCAACTAATGGAAAGATAGGATTATTATGTCAGTTTCAATAGCGGGCCAGTTTCGGCTTTGAAAGAATCGGGAAAAGGGAGAGAGAGGGGGGTGAGTTAGCTGAAAATTGTACCAAAACATTTCACATCCAGCAACCAATGCGCCACTTTGGATTCAGATAGTACATGGGTAGACGAGTCTAAAAAGCCCGGGACACAAATTTTCCTGGCCCTCTAGCGGTTTTGATGACGTAATCAATATGGCCGCCAAAGTTTTGTGGCACGCTTCTACATTTCCCTATATAACTTTGATTTGTATTTCGATATTAACCTATATTATTAGTGATTATTAATCAGGAGAAAACGTGCTTTCCAACTGTATATCCGACATTATTGTTTAGGTTCATAATACCAGAAATATTTGTACCTGAATTAATATTTCTGTTTTTGATTTTTTCGAAACATTTTGCTAAATAACTTGGAATTCGTTACATGTAGATGAATATGTGTTGTATACTTTATTGTTCGTCAGACAATTTCCTTTCGAACGGTATATATTACTTATATTTTATCAAAAACAGTCCCTGAAAATTTGCCAAAACAATGTAGAGTTGCGCTGCGAGTCGTTATGGCAACAATTTAATTTATATGGGTTCCGAAAGGTAATAGAGGGGCTTTATAACTGATTAAGTAGCAGATGTAATTGTTGTAATTTTTTATGTATAGGTAAGTAGATTCTAGATTTTTAGGGGGGACTTTTTAAAATCGTAGCCCCCTCAAAATTTAAATTTTGGGGGAACTTAAAATGTAACAATAAATAAAATTCATTAAATTAATAAGATTTCATTCAGTAATACTAAATGTGTTGTGTGAGGAACTTCACCATGTAAAGAAGGTATTGCTTTCGTCTACCTCATAGGAAGACAGAAATTACCCAATCATGTCAATGAAGAGGAATCATGAATTGGTTGATGCTACGACTGACCCAGTGGTTGCTCCGTTTGTATGGGAACTGTGTTTGTTATGCCAGAAGCAATCAAAAGAGCGCTTGATCATTCCGAAGTATGAAGGTTACTTAACAATGGCGAAGAATCTTGTACTTTTGCTGAACATGGTGAGCTTCCAAATGGTATAAGTAATTTGGATCAGTTGGAATATGGAAGTTGGCTTTCACATGCTGCCCATGCAGCGAAATATCACAAATCCTGCAAGAACAAATATGACAGTCTAAAGGCAGATAGATTATCTGGTGAAAAGAAACAGAAAGGACATCCCCATTGCTCAGACCAAACTCCATCTACATGAAAATTAACAAGTTCATCATGATTTTGTGAAAAAGGTGTGCCTGTTTTGTGATGAAGGAGAAGGTAGAGACAAACTTGTGACTGTATCCACGCTGGGAATTGGGCCTACAATTCATACTCTTGCTCTACAATTGCATGATGAAAAACTTTTGAAGATGTTATCGCCAACAGATTTGGTAGCATTAGAAGCCAAATATCACAAACTATACCATACTCGCTTTCTATCATGTGCGAAAGCTGCTAAACGTTCTCGAAGAGAAGATTACCATAATGGTGAAGAAGTTGTTTTTGGTACAGTTCTAACGGAATTGGTTCAATATATGGAGGATTCGTACTCATCTAGCAGTACTTCTCCAGTGTTTAAACTTTCTCATCTTACAAAATTAGTGTCTCGGCACATGATGGTAATGGGAATACAAACTCACCAAAAGAATATCAATAGAACACGTCTTAAGTATCAACTATTATCATGTATACCTGGTCTGAGAGCAGATAAGTCGGGATGTGAAATTATTTTCACTTTCGAAGGGGATGTTGGTGATGCCATTCGCGATGCCTGGGCATTTAATGACTTTATTGGTGGTATGTGTCTGGGACGGGCACAATCAATCTTCTTCTACTGTCGTTACTTCTTTCCAAGATCGTCCATGTTTATAACAGGTCTCTGCAACAGTTTTTCAAAAAACCGAACCTTTTCCAGTCCTCTACAATGAAGAACATCCACTGGTTTTAAAACACTTTCAAGAACAGGCTCCAAGTCGTCGTAGGGTAAGTATCCACTCTGCCACGGAATTCCATGGATGTTGGATTCGATGTACCTCGGCGACTTTGTATCTGGGTAAATGTTTTTAGGTGGTCAGAGAACAAAATGTGCAATTCTGTCATCCACCGAAGACACTGCAACCTCTTTAGCTATAAATTGTTTGCACCTTGACTGATATCCCTGACAGTCGATTATAATCATGTTGTCACACGACATTGGTAACGATGTTGGTTAAAGCAGTATACTCTACACTTCGACCATGTAGAATTAAGCAATAAGCCTTTGTGTTTGCTGGTATATTGTTTGCTGCAGAAATTTCAATTCTGGTGGTACAAGCCCCCGATTTCAGATCTTCATTCTGCTTGGTGCAATCAATGACAAAGACTAGTGTATGCGCGATAAAATCGCTTCTTTTAAGGAGAGGATTGGATGGTTTTTGATAGTACGACTCTTGAAATCTAGCATACATTTCATAAACGATTGCATACGATCCATTTGTAGTGTCTACCACGAAAGAGTGATAGGGGTACTTTCTATCGTTCAAGTATATAGATACGTTCTGGATATCACATAAATAAAAGCTTTGAACAGTCGGCTTCCTTTTTATTCCTAGCAGTTTGAAATCCTATGATAACCATCCTAGGTTTCTGCAACTGAGGAGATGTCGTAACGATCCATGAAATGTCGGTTGCTTGAGGTAATGGTGGATGTTCATACAATTGCCAGCTTCTGAAATCTATTGTCAGCGAACGATCAGATCCCAACATATTCAGTAGTTTTATTCTTTCAACATCGGAGACCTTAATAATAGGTACCATCCACTCGATATCCGTGATGGTAATTTTACTAACTTCTCCTTTGGTGACATTGATCGTGTTTTTCGATCTCATGAGAACAAGTTCCATCTTACAATTGACGAATATTTTATCATAATCTTCAGCGATCCCAAGGATGTGGCTTAGAGGAATGCATACATTAAACTTTTTGTTTTTATTATAGTCTCCACATCATCATCGGAGGGGTGAATCCACCCAGTGTTTTCCAATCTTTCACTATCCAGAACGGTGTATGAACAAATTGCTTTCAATAAGCTCGTAATTCCAGGATTTCTGCTACGATCAACTGTTTCTCCATGAAGATTTAATTTTATTTCGTCGAATAGATACAGGAAACCATTATTTACCACCTTTCCCTTATATTCAGCATCCTTATCGTCGGTTATATTTCCAGAAACCATAACAAAACTCCTGCTTACTAATGCATACGAGTTTTCAGCCTGAATAGGAATCCGTATTTCATTGTTTTTCACCAAGAGCCGAGTTGTTATACGGTTTAAAACCATGATATTGAACATTTTCTATGGCATCTTCAAATATAGCCTTGGAGTGTACAGCGAGGATATCCATATTAGCACACTTTGTATCCTAGAGACTTGAGATACTTCTTATTCACACGTGTTACCTTCACGACGTTACGACTTGAAGTGTGACTTCTTTCACATTGCATAGGTTTATAAACCTTTTTAATCTTAACGGTGTCAAGACGTAGAGTACTTATTTTTTTAGATTGCTTCGTGGTGGGCACGTATTTGTTGAAATTAAGACCCATATTTCCTAATTGCAATTCTCACAGATACACGCTCTCCTCTAAAGTCGATAAGACGTCCTTTCTGGCCCACAAGAGAGACTATAATGTCAGATATTTTTGTATGTTGATTAAAGGTAAGAAAATCAAATATGATGGAACTTCGGTGATCTTGTATCCAGGAGGCACCGTGGGGAAAAATTCATGAATGGTATGAGTCGACTGCCCTTTCAGAAATGAACCGCTTGCGAGATTACACTCTACTCTTATAACGTTAACATCGTTTATGTCTGGAGGTCTCTTGGAAACGGCAGTGGTCCTTTTAGGAAATCTATCGGTCTTTTCAAATCCCAGTAAATTAGCCACAGAGTTTGGAACGTCGAAAGAAACTTCGAGGAAAGAGTAGATTGTTATTAGCAACGTGTTGGTGTTGGCAATAACTCTAAATATTTCACTAAGGTCTCTAGTAGAATTTGTCATAGCTTTTATTTCGTACGCTATATAATCAGAAATATCTTCAATCTCGTACGTTCCAGTTGGAATGGTGATGACATGTTCCTTGCCTCCTTCATCGAACACTATCAACGAATTGTTGTTTTCAGACACATTAGGTATCGAATTGTATGCTTCAAACCGCAGCAAAGCAATCTCGTAGTCTGCTCCATCTTCCAGCTCAATAGGTGGATGAAACGTGTTGGAGATTTCGGACGTGGATCCGCTTAGTGTGAACGTAAAAGTCATTTTAACACATAAATGTTAGAGCTGTTGGTTTTTATAGTAAAAATGCTAGACACAAGTGTCCACAAATCAAAGTGTTGCATTTCTGATAACGTGTAACGTTGTAATGTAGTTTCGTATGCGGTCCAACGTAATTTACTATTTCCATAGGAGGTGGCAAGTCTCCGTAGCTGTTGAAAGAGAAAGCATTCTTGTTACACTTTTTTAAAGCTACCCAATGCGTGCCAGAACCTTTGGCATCATCTAGGTTTATAATGATTCGCTCCTGCTTATATGGCTTGGATGGTAAGTCGTTTCTCATGTACACGCCTCTATAATGTGGAATATCTAGTTTTTTAGCGTATTGTTCCAAGTCGTAGTCCTTTACCGGTCGCATAAGGTTTTAGATACAATCCTTTTCCATGCATCACGATACCAGATCTTTTTTCCCTAAGGCTATGCTCTCCATCATATGGCTATGACGAATGTTTTCTCGCAACTGTTTCTTGTTCGACTCGTATTTCAATCTGTTAATATTCCACCTAAAAATTTACAGACCGACATGGGAAAGGAATATTATAACGTTAATTTTAAAGCGTTAATGAAACAATACGACATCAGTCATTATTCTACATACTCTAATATTAAGGCATGCATTGCTGAACGCTTCATCAGAACTTTGAAAACTAACATGTATCAAGAATTTTCTTCAAGAGGGAGTTACAAATGGGTGGACATGTTGCAAGAACTCATTAGACATTACAACGATAGGTATCACTCTACCATTAAAATGAAACCTAACCAAGTAAAGGATGATAGTCTACTTAAAACAGTGTATCGCAACAAGGAATGCTGTACGAAACCAAAGTTTGCTACAGGTGACTATGTAAGAGTTTCAAAATATAGGAAATTATTTAATAAAGGATACTTACCGTCGTGGACTACGGAGATTTTCAAGATACAGAAGATCCAATCGACATTTCCTCCCACATATTTGCGTCAGCATTTGGAGGGTAGCAGCATTGAAGGTGCTTTTTATGCCGAAGAACTCCAGAAAACTAAGTTTCCAGACTGCTATTTAATTGAAAAAGTGTTAAAGAACAAAGGACAGGAGGTGTTTGTAAAGTGGTTAGGATTCCCAAGCTTAAAAATTCATGGGTTAATATTAAGGATATTGTATCTGATTAGGGAAAATAAAAGATAGATTCATTTTTATAACTCTTCTTTTATTTATATCCTCCATGAACCCAAAGTTATCATACTTTACTGTCTTACACAACATCATATATACATTTTATTCTTTCACACCTTTTCTTCAACATCATAAATCATATAAAATTACAAATATTGTTTAACATACACCATATACACAAATATACATTTTTTACACAAACCATACACATAAATATACATTTTTTACACACAAATATACATTTCTTACAGTTTACATTTCTTAGTAGGAGGTTCCTCATCACACTCCTCCATGATTTTGTAGTGTCTGTGACCGATAGTGTCTATACCGTTAGGTAAAATGTACCTTTTGTCATCGTTACCGCTCTAGGTGAGTTTATTCATACTGATGGAGTACACATCATGTTTGTATGATCTAATCGGCCTGTTGATGGAAAAAGTCGAATGACCCACCTCGAGACAGTTGACGTAATCTTCATATTTTACATCTTTCTCAATAACATTCTTCTTAATACCTTTCAATTTCTTTATTGTTTTGTTATTAAACTTTATAGCGTACATTTTCGCTCTCAGACCTACAAAACCGTTAATACAATGACCAGCACCTTCATCTTTAAACTTTCCAACCACTCCTTTGTTTTGGGAGGAATACAAAACATGATTAGAAGGGTAGACACTGGTATCCAGCTCATCTCTAATATTCAACAAATCACGGAAGAGATTATCGGAATCAATTTTGTAAATTAGACTATCTGTATCCATATAACACAATTTCAAACCTTCTTTATACAATTTTTTCATCGTGTCATAATGAAAGTCGTACATTCTAGTTTTAGATATATCTAAAATAGACATGCCGACGTACATAGCTTTGTCAAACACCAAGCTAGTTTTAGCAAGGTAGACTCCCACCAAGTTCTCATTATAAATTGTCCTATCCAAAAAGTTAGGTTTAGCTACCAGCTTCCACATTAAGTTTTCATCTGAAACAAGCCTAAATTTCATTATTTTCCTTACATTCTCCATAGTTTTGCCGAAAACTGAATTGACCATCAACTTGAAGAAATCTTTTTCAAATTCATTACTGGCAGCTTTTCGCTTGGTGGCAACAAAATCAATGTAAGGCTTCATCCAATTGTACTGTTCAAAGCTAATGACTCTATGGATTTTCGATAATCTCAATCCGTGTTGCACGGCTTGCATAAGTATCGTGTGATGAACGACATATTTTTCTTTTGAATCCAAAGTTGTTAATAATTTTTTGTTTTTACTAACTGGAGGAATTTACATCTCCGCACAGAACGGTAGATCAGAATGTGATTCGTGTAGATGTTCTGGATATTCAATGTCTACTTCTAATATGTAGCCGGTGTTGGAATTGACCTTTATTTACATGATATCAAAAGACTCGATTTCATCTTTGTCGAGCCAGCGAAACTCACCTGATGGCAATACCTGAGACATCGCATACCCATAAAGATTATTAGCATCAACATAATAGAGGTACGATTTTTTTGCAGACTCGTCAAATTCATGACACATTTCATTGTTTGCTGTAACGTCTCTGGTGATGCATTGACAAATCCCACCTCTTATCCCTCGTTCAATCATTTGTATCATATCCACATCGGTGAGTAAGGGTAATTTAACTTTTGTGAACTTCAACATGGCTGAATATGCGAAGCCTCGGACAGTGGAATAGTACAAACAATCACTTCCGTACGTATCAAAACACATCTGTCTAAAGTTTTCAAAGACATCTGTTAGAATCAAAACATCAGATTTCAAATATAGGTCCGAATATTCGCCCAAAGAGCTCAATGAAAATGAATTCCACACATTGGTGGCATGAAGGTAGTCTTCATCTGAGATATGATTGTTGTTAAGCTTATTATAAAATGCTTCTGTAGGCGGCAGATTTTTCTCATTTAGAACTTCGTGTGATGATACATAGTCGTAGGGGAACACTCCCTTTCGACAGACCAAGTCGGCCTGTTCACCAAACGAATTTCTTGTTTCAACAAAATTATCCTTAGGTAGACTGTTTGCCAACTTTTCCAGGCTGCTTGCCATGAATCGAAACGAATCTACAAATCTCAACTCCATACCTCCCCTCTTCAAATAGGGGAGGGAATAAATTTTGAAAATGTGACATACTTTTCTTGAGTATTACAAATAACATTGATTCGGTTTTCATCGAATCCTAGTTCCTTCACAATAAAATGTGTATCATAGTAAGATAGGTTATGTAGAACCACTGGTACAAATTTTTTATTTCTGTAATTTAGACTACAATTCCTATGAGCGGCCCCTCTGAAACGACCGCTAACATCGCAATGGTCCCTAACTTTGAAGTTCACATCGGTGAAGTTACCCTGCTTACAAATGTGACAAATGATGCTGTTCATGTACTCTTTGTTTTCCTCGCTGGTTAGAGGGATCATAGGTTTGTTTACGCTTTTTAAAACTCGATCGATGACTTTGACATCATCAACAAGCGAGCGCATAAACTCCCCGCTGCAATCTTTCCCTCTAAACAGCCGTAACTGGGAAAACGTACCCTCTGCATCTTTAATGAAGTAGCAAAAACTGTACGGAGTGTGTTTCTTGTAAGGCGTAATCCAGCTTTTCTGCGGATCTCCCGAACATCCTGAAATCGGCTTCAATAGGCATTCAAAATCAGCATAAATTACAAATCTATTCTTTTGCGAAAATTCGTGCTTATTGAAGCAAACTTCAGGGTTCTTTGGAATTTCGCATCTAACGGGTGTGAAAGAATTACACAACACCAGATGGTTATCCAATCTCTCATCCGCAGACTTGTCAGCGTACGCTTGGAAATGTGAAAAACACCGTTTGCAAACTCTGACTTGACGATGGAAAGATGTTACAAATTGTCTTACAAAAGCATCAAAATCTGAAATGACTATGTAATGAGAATTTTGTTCGTTACACACATACAAAAGATCTCTGTGATCATCTAGCTCATTCTCTACAATTTTTATAGGAAACACGAAATGAGAAATATTTTTCCCATCCCGTTTTTCCTCTAGGCCGAAAACATTGATAGAGATATTGTTTAATTTGGAAAACTTTTCAATATCGTGAAGTGAAACGGGAAATTTCACACAGTTCCAGTTGTACTTATTACCCAATTCGGGTCTTTCAAGGTAGCTGGCCCAAAATTCCTTACCAGAATCTATAAATTTAGATAAAATACAATATTTAAAACAAAATTCATCTTCGTTATTAATATTGATGAGAGAATGTAGGTGGCGGAATTTTTCAGGCAGAACCATATGCCCACGCCCTATAAATGGTACATGTTCATTGATTCGTACCTCAACTTTGTGTAGTTTTTTATAAAACCACCCAGAGCCCCGCATGATACATTCCTCAAGTTCCTTCTTCAATTTAGCAATGTGGTTAACCACTATTTCACTAATGTTTGATGTTCTGTGCAGAATTTCATTTTTAGTTTTGAAGTTATACAATGATGCCTGACCATCTAAATTTTCAAAGTTACACTCAACGAATATATTAAATTTTATTGATGTAAATTTTGTCAGTGACTCTGAAAGGAGGTTCTCGATTTTGTCCTGATACGACAATAGGATAGAATCCATATCGCCGGCAGGAAAATCTAATGCGGCATAAGTAGCGACTCTTGACTTGAATGCAGATTGTAGCATGATAAACTCACTTGTTTCTGCAGATGTTGAGGCGGTTCCTAATGATCCAGAGCCGCGAGCCATCCCACCTTGATTCTGTAATATCGAAAAACATCGACATTAGCAATCGAGACTTTTGTAAGCGGATGGAATAATAGAATACTAAGATGTTTCACTGTACATACCTGTGGAATATCACGCGTATGCATGATGACACTAGGTCTCGACTGGTGGATGGACTCTGTATTCTGTAACCAAGGAAAAATAAAATATTAAGACTTATGAGAAAAATACCTTTTATGTCTTGTTTTTAACCATTCTGTACCAATATAAAAAATAATATTGAGTTTTATGTTTTGTACTGTGATAAAAGAAATAAGTTGGATGTCTTGCACAATAATAATAATAATAATAATAATAATAATAATAGTATCATTACATACCTGCAAATGTAAACCTGAAGGTCCAGGTTGGTACAGCGCCACACTTGGATTTATGGTAGACGACATAGGTCGCAACTGATTGATGGACTCTGTGTTCTGTAACAAAGGAAAAATAAAAAATTAAGATTTATGAGAAAATATTAAGTTTGATGTCTTGTTTTTAACCATTCTGTATCAATATAAAAAATAATATTGAGTTTTATGTCTTGTACTGTGATAAAAGAAATAAGTTGCATGTCTTGCACAATAATAATAATAATAATAATTTCATTACATACCTGCAAATGTAAACCTGATGGTCCAGGTTGGTACAGCGCCACACTTGGATTTATGGTAGACGACATAGGTCGCAACTGATTGATGGACTCTGTGTTCTGTAACAAAGGAAAAATAAAATATTAAGATTTATGAGAAAAATACCTTTTATGTCTTGTTTTTAAGCATTCTGTACCAATATAAAAAATAATATTGAGTTTTATGTCTTGTACTGTGATAAAAGAAATAAGTTGGATGTCTTACACAATAATAATAATATCATTACATACCTGCAAATGTAAACCTGAAGGTCCAGGTTGGTACAGCGCCACACTTGGATTTATGGTAGACGACATAGGTCGCAACTGGTTGATGGACTCTGTGTTTGTAACAAAGGGAAAAAAAATATTAAGATTTATGAGAAAAAATTAAGTTTGATGTCTTGTTTTTAACCATTCTGTACCAATATAAAATATAATATTGAGTTTTATGTCTTGTACTGTGATAAAAGAAATAAGTTGGATGTCTTGCACAATAATGATAATAATAACAATATTACTTCATACCTGTGAATGTAAACCTGAAGGTCCAGGTTGGTACAGCGCCACACTTGGATTTATGGTAGACGACATAGGTCTCGACTGGTGGTTAGCTTCCGTGTTCTGTAACAAAGGAAAAATAAAATATTAAGATTTATAAGAAAAAATAAAGTTTAATGTCTTGTTTTTAACAATTCTATACCAATTTAAAAATAATAATTTGTTTTATTTCAATGTACTATGAGAGAGAAATAAGTTTAATGTTTTGTTTTTAACCGTTCTATACCAATATAAAAAACAGATTGAGTTTTATTTCAATGTACTATGAGAAAAAAATTAAGTTTGATGTCTTGCACAATAATAATAATATCATCACATACCTGTGGTTGTATACCGGAAAGCATGGCCTCCTCTCCCAGCATCGATGGACGGGATGTTCCTGCTCCTACGTCCCTGCTATGTGCTGGCAGATGGAAGCGCCCGGTGTTGGAGTAGATACCGATATGCCTGGGCTCCACCTTCCTTGATGGGTAGTGGACGGTCTGCATATGAATAGCTAAATATCTCTCCGTCTTGATTGTGCCGTTGCATATTTTACACACGACGTTGTTAGCGGTTGTTGAATGATTATTAAGGATATGCCTTAACAAGTTGTCCCTACGTATAAATATCACACTGCAGGTTTCGCATTTGTACTCAGATATTTTATGTTGCGTGTTGATGTGCCTGTTCAAATTTTGTTTAAGCCTAAATTTGGCATCACACTCGGAGCACTGAACAAAGTTTACGCTTTCCATTTTTCTGAAGAGATCCGTAGTCGGCGACGGTTGAATAAGAAGTCACCATAATGTATGACGTCATTGGATTATATAGTGACGCTATGAAATAGCCTCGCGACGGTAGGAATAAAATCATCCAATGAGAAATAATGATGACGTAATGAATTGTAGCCTCACAACGGGGAAATATACGGTAAAGTATAAATCAGCAGTAATTAGATATTTCACTTTTCCTCAAAGCATGAAGCCTGTGAAAATGTATGATCATAATTCTTCACAATAAATTGCTGACGTATGAATATTATATCCTCTGAACGGGAAAAATATTCATTTCCGTTGACATCAGCAGATATCCGATATTTAATTCTGATCAGCGCTTTTCTGAAAGCGTGTCTTACGGACAATGGTATAAGATACGGAAATAAAATATTCATTTTCCTGCAACAAATGCTGACCAATGTGTTATGTTATACTCTATATGAAAATACATTCATAATAATATAAGGTTCCTTCAGAGATGAACTAATGTTTTAATATATAATACACAAGACATATGTTTAGGATTTAATATTTAAAGGGACGAGCATAACTGCTGTTTAAAGAGACTGTTTTAACATGTGAGTTAGCGATAACAACTACGTACGCACACATGCAGGTCAAATTTTGATTATGTCAGCATCTTGTTGTACCACGAGACAGTTCCATATGTATAATTCATGTTATAACGCAATATTAACTTTTAATATATCGCAACAGAATAACATTGATTAATAATTTAATCACATAAGACATAATAATCATGATGAGTAATTAGAGGGAATGGGAGTGTGATGATATAATATAACGATTTTAGATTTAAGTCTCACTTAATGGAGATGTTACACTTGAGCGCGACTGTTATCTAGCGTCAGCTGTATAGTAATGCAAGGTGAGATGACTTCCGCTAACTAAGCAATTCTCTCACGTGCAATGAAACAAAGTTAGTTCTATGTTTTAATCACTCTACGATATTATAATACGGTATCGGCTTTATAAAAACCTGTAATTATTAACATAATATTATTCCCTCATTATACCGAGGGTTTGAAGCTCATTCGATACTCATTCAAATTTTACGACTTAATATTATACACTGACCAGCAATAGCGAGGCTGAGTAGACCTCAGGGCTAGGATTATCATCTTATGACAAAATTGTATGATGAAATATAGTTTTAAGACGATAGCTACCGTATTTATAAAAATACTTGAAGGTTTGAAATAACGCTTCTCTATACAATTCTGATCGCGTCTGATAATAATAATGATAAATTAGGAGGCCCAGATTGTCGGCACGGTTGTCAGCCTTAGGCACCGACCACATTTACTCCAGGCTGAATCAACCTCAGTGTTATTTTTTAGGGAAATATACATCTTACGGAAAACTTGTATGGAGGAATATAATTATAAATCACTCCACTGTTGAGATAGGTCATAGCAATCCTCCCAATCCTCTGATGACGTAAGCGATGCCGCCATTTTGAATTATGACGTAGTCATTCCACCTACCCCTCTCATTCTACTGTTGAGATAGGTCATAGCAATCCTCCCAATCCTCTGATGACGTAAGCGATGCCGGCATTTTGAATTATGACGTAGTCATTCCACCTTCCCCTCTCATTCCACTGTTGAGATAGGTCATAGCAATCCTCCCAATCCTCTGATGACGTAAGCGATGCCGCCATTTTGAATTATGACGTAGTCATTCCACCTTCCCCTCTCATTCCACTGTTGAGATAGGTCATAGCAATCCTCCCAATCCTCTGATGACGTAAGCATTGTCGCCATCTTGAATTATGACGTAGTCATTCCACTTGCCATCTACCAATATAAAAACTTTAAATTTCTCACCTTACGCCATTTGCAATTGTAATATCCAATTTCCACCTTTTGCAATTTTCAAATCACCCGCCATCTACCAAAATACAATTTTCAAATTTCCCACCTTACGCCATTTGCAATTGTAATATCCAATTTCCACCTTTTGCAATTTTCAAATCACCCGCCATCTACAAAATACAATTTTTAAATTTCCCACCTTACGCCATTTGAAATAGGAACCGGA
Organism: Ectobius pallidus; assembly: GCA_964059195.1. Taxonomy (NCBI): domain Eukaryota; kingdom Metazoa; phylum Arthropoda; class Insecta; order Blattodea; family Ectobiidae; genus Ectobius; species Ectobius pallidus. The sequence continues at coordinate 45,542,927 of CAXKWD010000008.1, forward strand.
AACATAGCCATTTTCATATATACCGCTATTATGAATTTCCAAATTTTGAATTTCGCGCTTGGTCCGCCATTTGCAATAGGAACCGGAACCGACACCATTTTGAATCACGTGATCATGACAAAGGTCATGACGTCACCAATCCTCCCTCCCCTCCGTAACGTAAGTAGTGACGTAATACGCCACGCCCACAATCCTCCCTCCCCTCCGTGACGTAAGTAGAGACGTAATAAGCCACGCCCACTTGTGACGCCATCAATCCTCCCTCCCCTCTAATCCTCCTCTGACGTCATGTATAAAACCCTACTACTTTTTCCCTACTGAAACTATTAATTAAAGTGAAGTCTTCTAATATCTTGTAACTAAGTTCTTCCGTTTTGCACCAATGCTCATCTAAACAAAGAACGTTCAATATCATTTGCAAATTCATTGGTAATTAAAGTTTTTTCTCCAATGCCTTGAATATTGAGATAGCCTATTCTAAACTCAGCTTTTGAAAGTTCTCTAGATTCATAACTTATTTTATTGGTTGATTTACATTGTGTAAAGTGTCATGTTGCTCCAAGTTAATATTAAATTCTTTTAGTTATTAATATTATTTTTTTAAAACGTAATCTCATGCATCGTAAATGAATTCTAAATGTTGAAAAAGAAGTAACTGTCCATGTTATGAACTTAACAGCAACAGACCACATGTCGTCTGCTGGACTTATCGCGCATGCGTGGACGCTTGTCTTTTCCTGTATGTATCCACAAGTTTGGACTCCATGCTTTTGTACATTTATTCTTTGACTTTTCAATATTTGTTATCTAATATATCAAATCGAAAGTGTGTATGTATGTATGTATGTATGTATGTATGTATGTATGTATGTTTGTTCCTTATACAAATCTACATTTCTTCACCAATTTACACGAAATTTTGCATATATACCCTGTTAAGCCCGGGAAGTAACGCTGTCAACATTCAAATTCAAACAAAATACTCCTTCCCTTGAAAATTATATAATTTCTGAGAATATTATACTGAAAAAAATGAAATGCTTTTCAGTTCACATGACAACAGTGTATTGTTTACTCTGATTACATAGGGCTTTGTCAACTATATAATGCTGGACTTTAACGAATTATGATTCCATCGACGTATACATTGGCGAAAATAATTACTGAAAAATGAAATCCACGAAAATAAAGCACAGTGTGATGCAGTCACATAACTTTCTCTACCCTCGACATAAGAAATATTTTCTCACTTCACATTTTGATGTAGAATAAGAGGTCGTATTGCAGGGAAAACTTAAGCGTGTGAGTATGCTGCTACCCGCGCGCGATTTCTTGAGCGCTCGGCTCCCTAGTCCTCAATCGGTAGGTTTCGTTCAACTTCGTAGGTAGAGCTGACAACATTGAAACACGAAGTACGCTATACACCCTGACATCTAGTGGCTTCAATACTAAGCTTTCATTCTGTCTCAGGATTCTTATTTATTTAGTTATTGACATTATCTTTTCTGACGCTTGGAGTTATGGGGAAAAATACAATTTTTCGAATTGCTTATTTTACAAACACGTCATTGTACATCCAACACTTTCCTCACCTCTTTAAGAATTCCGTATGTGCTAATTTCTGACACTCCCGTGAACTCTGATGTCAATTTCATGGACTGAAAGTTGAGCGAACTTTTCACAAAACGTATTAAATACGTTAAAATTAGGCCTATAGTTTTCTCCACTTTTAGATGCCTTACCTCTCTTATGTTTTACAACACGAAATAGTGAAGCATGTTCTGCTAAGACTCTTCTTTATGCTTAAAACTAGTCATCCAGTGTAAAAATATTGAGCCTATTTATATAACATTCTCTTCCCGGAGGAAAATTATTTATTTGATAACTAAAGCCTTGTGACGTGTTATTAATTGTTAGGCAATACCGTCACCACGTTATATTATTGAACTGCATTAAAATCGTTGTCTATTAAATGTCACTACATAAAATAGCGAGGATGATTCATCGGAAATAATTATCCAATTCGGCATCCACACTTACGCTGTTGACGTGCGCTTACCATACGCGCGATTCTGCTGAAATGTGATTTCTTTGGTTGACAATACTGCAGAAAGACTGGCGGACTAGCTATGTTTTGTTCCCCCCAACCCTCACTTCCCCGTAAATCCAGCGCCCAAGATATGGCGCGCGGGTAGTATATCAGAAGTCTGTAAATAATACTTTCCGCTGATACGTTATCCATAGCTGTAGGCTTTGTATTAGTTGAGAAATAGGGATGTTTATCATACGCCCTAAGCAGGGGATGGAACATTTTGAGTCCTATGCTCGCAGTATATTATATCCCGGGTTTTAGGGGAGGAAAGTATGAAAGTGATACTGCATTTCTCTTTTATTTCAGCCCCGAAACGGTTGTATGGTAACATGAGAATGAGAAATAAAATTTTCCGTCAAGTCAATACAATCTTATGTAATTTATGTTTCTTCTTATTTCAACCCCTCCCAGGCATGATGTGTAGAAGCAACGGAATGCAGCATTCGACATCCTCTATGAGCCATAAAAAGCTATATCTAGCGTTTTCTGATGGAATAGTTTGAGTATGATAAATATTTTTCTTCATTTCAAGTTGTACATACATATTATATAAGGACCTAGAGTTTCAAAATCGAAAATCCTCCATAAGTTAATTTCAAATTAAAAAATAAAAAGCCCGGGCGACGCCGGGCCTTTTCAGCTAGAATTATATACTTTCTTGGCTTCACTGATGGCTTGTCTGTAGTCAAGTTTAGCTCTAGAATATATCCCGATACGAGGTTGCCAATTGCTTAGTTAGTTGGTGGAAGTGAGCAACCGTATGTTCTTGTGCAAACTGTGCGATAGATCAAAGAACAAGAAAGTTGAAATAAAAATGAAAGATCGTAATACTTCAGGTCTGACGAAGCATCTGCTAATGGTACATAAACTCTTCCCACGAGTACAAGATAATCATCCACCGTCAGACATTGTGAAACATGGTAATTCTATATGAAAAAAAAGTGTGCGTGGAACGCAGTTTCTTTAATGTATTTTAATTTTTTTTTTAATTTTGGTATTTTCGATTTTTTAATTTTTAATTTCTTTATTTTCACACTTTGGATTTTCAATTTTGCGTTTTTTTATTTTTTCAATTTTGTATTCTTTTTATTTTGGATTTTTTATTTTTAAATTTTTTAATTTTTGGATATTTGGAGTTTTAATTTTGGATTTATTATTTTTCTAAATTTTGGATTTTGGACTTTTTAATTTTAGATCTTTGATTTTTTAATTTTGCAATTTTGGATTTTTTTAAAATTTGTATCTTAATTATTTTATTGTTTGTTTTTTTAAGCGCGGTAATGAACTTCCGGGTTCCATAAAATAGATAATATACCTTCAGATTGCTTAGGAATTGTCTATTGCAATTGAGCAAGTAAGTATTATTATTATTATTATTATTATTATTATTGTTATTATTATTATTATTACTATTATTAATTTTATTACTACTACTACTACTACTACTACTACTACTACTAGGCCTACTACTATTCCCATTTTTTAGGTCCTCGTACTGGGTTTGAAAAATTTCCTTTGATTACTCCTAATCATTGAGTTAATTGTTTTCTGTACAGTCCGCTCCGAAACATGCTAGTAATTTCGTGACGGTTTTCAGTGTGACATTCATTTCGTGACGGTTTTAGTGTGACACTTATTTCGTAACGGTTTTAGAGAGACACAAATTCCCGATTTACTCCCACCGCCGCTAAAGAAGTTTTACTTCAAAAATGTTTAGCACTACGAACAAGTTAGTTTCAAGAGTTTATAGTTTTAACACTCGTATATCCATCAAACTAGTTCCGACTAGAAAAAGTCAGTCCAGTCTAGTTCCGACTAGAAAAAAGTCAGTCCAGACTATTTCCGACTGGATAAAAGCCAGTCCAGACTAGTTCCGACTAGAAAAAAGCCAGTACAGACTAGATCCGACTAGAAAAAGTCATTCTAACTAGTTTGGACTGCCTTTTTTTCTACTCGTAACTAGTTTGGACTGCCATTTTTCTAGTCAGAAATAGTCTGTACTGCTTTTTTCTAGTCGGAACTAGTCTGGGCTGGCTTTTTTTCTAGTCGGAAATAGTCTGTACTGCTTTTTTCTAGTCGGAACTATTCTGGGCTAGCTTTTTTTCCAGTCGGAAATATTCTGGACTGACTTTTTTTCTAGTCGGAACTAGTCTGGGCTGACTTTTTGTAGTCGGAACTAGTTTGATGTATAAACTTAGAGTGTTAAAAACTATAAACTCTTGAAACTAAGCTGTTCGTAGTGCCAGGCCCGACGAGAGGGAGGGGCAGACAGGGCTACAGCCCCGGGGCCCGGGCCCCAAAGGGGGCCCGGCAGAGCAGGTTTTATTTTTTTAATTTCTAAATTTGCTCTAAAATAAAATTGGTTATGTGTCAATAAACAGCTTAAGTTATGTTTTGTGTTTATTTTATCTGCATTGTCCTGTCGTATAACGGTGACACGGTATTAATCAGTTAATCTGAAATGGTTTATTCTTGAAGAAAATTTTCTGTTTTTGAAAAGTAGAAGCAGAAATCCTTTTGGACTCAACAGTAGGTCTCACCAACCTTCGGCATTTAAACTCATAATTTTCAAAAATTAAACTGGTACCGGTACATACAGATAAAATTGTTCCTAAATAGAATATTTTAATGTATTTTTCCGTTTCGTGCCCGGCATCAGTTAATCGATTTGGTCCAAAATCAATAGGCTTATAAATGGTATACCAAGTTTCATGAAAATCCCATAAAACGTATTTGAATTATCGCGCTTACAGAAACACGGACAGACAGACAGTCAGACAGTCCTGTCTACCAGACAATCTCATAAAGTACCGGTACCATTCTGGCACTTAATAATTATGTAATATCATTACATAATCCTTTTGTTGCATACATTATAAAGGGGGAGTTGGGTAGTGAATTTAATATTTGACGGGGGCCCGGGAAAATTTTTCCCTGGGGGCCTTGCTTTCTTTCCACGGCCCTGCTTAGTGCTCAATATTTCTTCATATGGAATTACCATGTTTCACAATGTCTGACGATGGATGATTATCTTGTACTCGTGGGAAGAGTTTATACCATTAGCAGATGCTTCTTCAGACCTGAAGCATTACGATCTTTCATTTTTATTTCAATTTTCTTGTTCTTTGATCTATGGCACATTTTGGACAGACCATACTGTAGCTCACATCCATCAACTAACTGAGCAATTAGCAATCTTGTATCAATATATAAACTATCTGTATTAATAATTTGTGGTATACAGTGGAGCATTTTAAATATAAATTTAAGTATTCGACATGTAATTCATCAAACATAAAGCTGTATGTTTTATAGATAACATTACCCAGAGATCGGATGTTAAGCGAAACAATCTATATTTTAAGTCTTACAGTAGGTCTACTGTATCTTTATTTATTTAACTGACCATCTTCTTCACCCAGAGACTCCCAAATTGAAAAATAATACCTTTCTTTCTTAGTTATATTTCTTTGTATTTTAATTATATATAGTTTAAATCAATCTCTTTCCCAACAGTTGTAGGTACATTTACGCGGTCCACGCCTGACCGCGATCCGTCGGGAGAAGTATCTATGGATCACACACATTCTTTTTTGACCAGACAAGGACATGGAGGGCCTCCCCCGAAGGTGATCACCCCAATGCCGGGGTCACCTTCGAGATAAAAGGAACACATAGGACGGAACACGCCACTCTCCACACACTCTCATACCGAGCACGTTTACAAATAAATACACGTACTCCCATTACAGACTGCTAAACTGAATTCCTTGGCGCTACTAGGTCTACTATGCGACTGCGCAGGACAGGGGACATGTGGTTAGATACCGACTCCCAGGCTGTTATTGATGGCTAGGGCAAGACATTTTATGATTTTGAATCGTTTTCATATGATGGATAAGAGATAGCTCATATATATATATGCCCTTATTTCATAAATTATGTATATATATATAATTTATGAAAATATTATATATACATATATATAGGCCTATATAGATCTATATATATATATATATATATATATATATATAGATGTGTACTTTAGTCAGTAGGATAGTTATAAAATATTTTTTGAAAAGTCGTACAAAAAAATGCATATTAAAAGACTGATTAGTTTATTTCAAGTTTTTTGTGGTTATGTAGTATGTTTGTCACTATTGAATTTGTTATAGCCTTAAGATAATTGTAGTATGTATTATAATTTTTTCCTATGAACCATGGTATGTATGTCACCCCTCGCATTAGCTTTGCTCTTTGGGGTTGTATATGACATATACAACATATATTATATATTACATTGTAATATGTATGCAAAAAAATTAGTTTCCCTATTTCACTGGAATGAATAATTCATTAAAAATAATTGCTAAATAATGCATTCATTACTAAGTATAATACGTATTGCGATTATTAGTTGAATTAGTTTCCCTTCTAGTTAATTTGCATAGCTATCAAATTCCATTTCAGGAATTAGTCATAATGTATAGTGCTGCAATCTTTATATATAAAGTAGTAAACAGTCATGTTCATAATAACATTGTGTACTTTTTCTTGAAGATGTGCATTCTTATAGCACGAGAAACAAATCAATTATTTTCGTCACACATTCTCAATTGGTTACTTATGGACTAAGGAGATTGAAAAATTATCTTGCAAATGAAATTCCACAGGATATAAGATCTGTAAAAAATTTAAATAATTTTTAAAAAGTAGGAGATTTTTCTATTAAGTGAACAATATTTCTATTATAATTACTGAATTTGTGTAAACTATTGTAACAATTTTATTATAATTATATTGAAATATGTCATCCTTTCTAATATTGTCCCTTAATGTGAGCAATTGGCTCAATGGGACCGTTTGTTAAATAAACAAAAGAAACATTTAAAAAAACGCTGTATACATTACAGCACGTAGTTCCGATTTATGGAAATAACGGTCGTTCTTGTTTCTCAATTAATTCTGCAATCATATGGTCTGTCGCCCGTTACGGAGGAACTTCATGTTTTTCTTGTTAGTTAATCAAAGGCAGATCTCGCAAATTCGCCCTATTTTCATTTCCATGTCCTCGTATGAATAGTTGATGGGCCGTCACTATTTACATCTTGTGTGAATTAGATGTGTGTATTCAAAACAGCTGGCAGATACCATGTTTTTTTTCTATGGAAAAAACTAAATAAAAGACAAAAATAATCCGTATAAACTGTAACTGCGTGAATATTATCTCAGGTTATATAACGAGAGAACCGGATTTTATCGATAATTTAACGAGCACCAAAGTTGAATCCGGTCCTCGAGTTTTACTGTGACTATTTACCAAATACTTTAATTCAGCATGCAATGAATAATTAAAAAAAAAAAAGAATAAAACACTTGGCTATCAGTATCACAGTAGTCGTGATAACCGATAGTGAGACAATCGATATATCGCAATGGCGGCGCTATGTGCCGTTAGGCCAATTACCAACACTTTATATATTATTTTTATATTAAACTCCCTGGTGTTAATTTTAATTTGTGTGCATTCTTTTGCACTGATCAGCATTCAAAATCGGACAATTTTTTCACGAACACAGTTAAAATTAATTACCATGAAAAGTGATTTATACCAAATTATATTTAGTACTTTTCCCTCGATGGACAGTCTTGAAGATTAAGTCTTTTAGAAAATAATATTTTGTAAAAAAATACCAATTCTTTATTAAACCAATGTTGCGTAATTATCTATGTTACGAACGATATGTATGATTCGACATAAAAAATAATTATCATGCCATGTGTCAACTCCCTACATCTTTTGACTTCATTCGTAGATAGATTATTATTCCTATTCATAGTTATTGTGACTGGAAGCAGTACCATACGGTGGGGATCACACCTGGCCCTTCTAGAACACGCTAGTGATGACAAAACAAATGGAACACATTTAAACAAGACGAAGATGAACATGCGTATAGGTACGTGACCATCAGGACCCTATGCCTCCTCCTATGATAATATAAACATGCAAACAGTGAAGAGGAATATTTAAAATAGCTGTGAAGTAAATTTCGAACCAGCAGTGTTACATAACCCCGAATTCACTTGAAGGTTCTTTCTAATAGGTAGGCCTAAGTGTGTACGATGTTAAATTACAGCATACATTATTATTAGGTCGCAGAAATTATCCACAACTTTAATACTAACGCGGAGAAAGAGGAAAAGCATTCACGTGTGGTATGTGTAAGAAATCATTCACCGGAAGCATTACTTTCCTTTTCATTTTTCATTACGCTCGTATGAGTGTCAAAGCATCCCCCTCTAGTGGGTGTTAATTTCCAAATAATTTTCCACATAAGAAGGTAAATGATACAATAATAATATGATGAAAACTACGAGTATGTGCACGAAAAAACAAATATACTCATACTTTAGAAAACTCGTTTTAATGTCCTGCTTGTGACGACGAGAATCCTACAGCAAACATGACATGTACCAGTAAGTTTGAACTAAATTCAACACCACGGTAAAGATCTCAGATTTATTTGGAGAGTTGGTAATGTTCGAATCAGAAAGCATCACAGAAAGCGTCATGGCTGACAAAAACTTTTTCCGGCCAAAATCTTCCTACGAAGCATATATAAGTCCATATGACGGAGTCAAAAAGTTTTGCAGAAGTCTCGGAATGATTTGAGTGAGTATTCAGACGAATCGAAAAGTTGGTTCGGCTTTTATTCGTTTATACACGTAAAGTGCATTTATACCGCTATATTATGTAGGCTATCTTTCATTTGGTGAGAACGGGAAAAGAGGGGATAAACTTACTACCCCGTGGCTGCGCAAGATGTGTTGCCTATACATAACAGCCAAAGCGCACAATATTCGTGCTTCGAATAGTCAGTTTTTTATATTATTTTATCTTCATTTTTCACCATTATTAAGGAAGTATATAAGTAGCATTAAACGATAATGTATATTATCACTGTTTTGTAGAGACAATATACATAATATTTTCAATACACTCATTTTAGAAATGTCTAGTGCTTTTGGGACGAAGAAATCACTTTTCACACTCCTCATATTTCTTCACATTCATAATCATCGCCTCCTTCCAGTGACATGGTAGTGAAGATCTTCATTACTACAATGCAAGGATAAGGGCATGCAAATATATAATTAAAAGGATAGTGCAGTAAAATTGAGCTAACATTAAGGAGTTTACATTATACAGTATGGGAATGGATATATCTACACATGGAACAGAGAAGAGAGTGAAGTCGTCACAGAAGAGTTTAAATTATTTCAAGAAAAACATAGTTAGGAAACTGATAGGAAGGCGTCTAGCATGAAAAGCTATGTATTTAAAGCAGATGTTAGACGTTACATTGCCACCTCCTAGACGATGTCATTATCTCTACACTAATAGATTTACAGATGTGATACAAAGATAAACGTTATAACTATACGTGCATTATGAACTACCGATCTCTTTTGCTGGAATGTTGCTACAGCTGTAGCAGGGTCATCAACACGACTACTTTACTATTATTTGCTATGCTGCCGGAACATTCAAGGTTGTCTGATAACATTTCTACTGATAATTAGTTTTACTACGCATTTCATTACCTCGTTTATTTTTCATAAATAGATATTGTATTTTATCGAGGGTTAAAAGAAATTTCAAGAACTGAAGCGATCACATTATTAATTTCCTAGACGGTAGCCGTGCTATAAAAAGATTACTCGTATAAATATAATAATAAAGGTAATTCGGGGTTTCTACTGGTATTTATTTGGTGGAATCTTAACCAGTGGCCACAGTTGGAATAGCAGGGGGAAAAGGAGCACCCATAATCCTGTTCTGTCCACAAATTCCGTATGAATCGAGCAATCGACAAAGATTAGGACGTAGCTTTTTATGAAACCTATGCTTTTTACTTATTTAATTTATTATTATGATTACCCTTAACCTTAGTCTTAGTATTAGTCATAAGTCTCTTATTCACTAATTTGCTACTTATGTAAACCTACATTGTATATATTTTCTGAAACCTGGTTGAGTGGAAGAGAAGGCCTTATGGCCTTAACTCTGCCAGGCAAAATAAATCATTTACTACTACTACTACTAGCAGTGGAAGCCGAGCAATTTAACCATTCGACTGTGGGGATACTTTGTTTATAAGAATGCAAATTGATTTTTACTGCTAGAATCTCCCACTTCCCTGGTTGAAGAAATGAACATAAAGAAAAACTGAAAAATCGACCTTAACGAAAAACATATAGGTAGGCCTAACAATTGTGATAAATAACACATGAGCATAACTTGAAACAATGCCTGCTGCGATTTCTACCGTACTTCTCTCATGATTATCCCCATTCCCCCCAATGCTCTTTCATAATAGCCTAGTCTCTGTACATTTACAGCGAACGATATCATTGTCAATTTAATGCTAACTTCATGCTATGCAATGGGAAAAGGCATTTTTGTTGCTTTTTCTATACTCCAAAATAATTTTCATAGTAACCGTGTTCTGAGTGATATGGTTTTACTTCTGTTTCATTTTCTCTCGATTATGATAGTTCTTCTATACCTATACTCCTATAGAAAGTTTGTAGGTAGTGTAGAACTCTATGGCACAGCGTTGTCCTTGTGGGAAGAGCGATTTGGATGATTCTGTCGCTGGCATCTTTTTGTGAAGGATGTCACTTTTGGTTTCATGCCTGCTGTGTGTTACTAACACTTTAGGAAATAGAAAGATTTGGATCCAGCAATGACCCATGGTTCTGTAATACCTGCACCCAGTTTGGATCAATTCAAGCCAATATTAATGATACTAATGATACTGAAAATGCACATAAGGGGTATAAAGGTAATCGTGGTTTGAATATACATATTAGGAGGCGTCATGCTGGAAATGAACTTAATGCCACACAGACAGCATAAACAGATAACCTTGTATCTTTAGGGACCCGTTTGTTGACCTACAAGAATACTACCCGTACTGTAAAAGTTTGCCAAAGGGAATAAGAGCAACTGCTGCATACGAACTTGCAAATACAATTGATATATTTGTTGAAAAGAATGATGTTCAATCTTGGGAAAGGATACTTTCCTTTGCATATGCTGCTTTCCGAATTCCTGAAAGGTCAAACAAGTCTCTTGCAACTTTGATGAAGAAAAATATTAATAATCTACGAGTCTATGTGGCTCCTATTAAGTCCAAAGTTCAGACATCACTTTCTAGAAAAGTTGAGACGAAGGTTTCAAAAGACGATATCAGAGGAGCCGTAAGAATACTTTCTTTACAGGACACCCTTGCTGCAGAAGATTCTGCCACGCTTGAAAAATTACGGGAGAAACATCCTGGCCCATCCCGACCATTAACTTTTCCTGAATTACTTGATTTGAACATTCACAGTTTTGCTGTCAATGAGAAAAACGTTGAAGAAGCCATTTTATCCTTCCCGTAGGGTTCAGCTGGAGGAATTGATGGCATCCGACCAGGGCCAGGGACAAATTTTCCCGGGCCCCCGTCAAATATTAAATTCACTACCCAACTCGCCCTTTATAATGTATCGAACAAAAAGATTACGTAAGAATATTACATAATTATTAAGTGCGAGAATGGTACCGGTACTTTATGAGATTGTCTGGTAGACAGGAATGTCAGACTGTCTGTCCGTGTGTCTGTAAGCGCGATAACTCAAATACGCTTTATCGGATTTTCATAAAACTTGGTATACCATTTATAACGCCCATGGGACGAAGCCTATTGATATTGGACCAAATCGGTTAACTGATGCCGGGCACGAAATGGAAAAATACATTAAAATGCCATAATTTGGAACAGTTTTATCTGTATGTACCAGTTTAATCTTTTGAAAATTCTGATTTTAAGTGCCGAACGTAGTGAGGCCTGATGTTGAGTCCAAAAGGATTTCTGATTCTACTTTTCAAAAATAGCAATGTTTCTTCAAGAATAATCCGTTTCAGATTAACTGCTAAATTCCATGTCACCGTTATACGACAGGACACTGCAAATTAAATAGACTCATAAAATATATATTAAGCTGTTTATTGACTTATAACCCATTTTATTTTAGAGTAATTTGCATTTATATTAAACATAACTTAAGCTGTTTATTGACTTATAACCAATTTTATTTTAGAGTAAATTTAGAAAGTAAAAATAAAATCTGGTCGGCCGGGCCCCCTTTTGAGGCACGGGCCCCGGGGCTATAGCCCCGTCTGCCCCTCCCTCTCGTCGGGCCTGCATCCGACCACAGTATTTTAAAGACTTCATCGCTAAGTCAAATGGAAATGCCGGACGACAACTTTTAGCTCCCTAACAAAATTATGCTTTTGGGTAGAGTCTGCACTGACATCTTCAAGGTGTTATATGGAGCTACACTCTGCGCTTTGTCAAAGAAAGATGGTGGTATAAGACCTATTGCAATTGGTTCCACATACAGAAGACTGGCAGCAAAGCTGGCATGCAACTCAGTTCGCGAATATATAGGACTCTACCTTCGCCCAAAGCAGCTTGGAATCCTCACAAACGGTGGGTGTGAAGCAGCAGTACATGCAACTCGGACATACATAAAACAAAAACACAAAGCAGATTGTGTACTTTTGAATAGATTTCAAAAACGCCTTTAAGACGGTAGAGCGAGATAGGGTGCTGTTGGCTGTAAAAGAGAAGACACCAACTCTTTACAGCTTTCTTTGGAAAAATTATTCATCTCCTACTCTATTGTTTTTTGGTAAGGATACAATCCTATCTCAAGTTGGAGCCCAGCAGGGTGAACCATGTGGACCACTTCTGTTCAGCACTACTATCCAACCAATCACTGAACAATTAAAATCAGAATTGAATGTCTGGTTCCTTGATGATGGCACTTTGGTTGGTCCACCTGATGTTCTACTAAATGATTTTCATTATATTATAGAAGAATTTCATCAGCTAGGTTTACAGATCAACCCATCCAAATGCAAATTGTACTTTCTTTCCGAAGTCTGACTCAGTTATCAAAGAGTTTGAGATTCTCTCTCCTGGAATTAAAAATGTGGATGATCTTTAATTACTTGGGGTTCCTCTTGTTTCTGATGCTATGGAGAGACAATTCCAGAACAGGCATGAAGAACTTAGCCTTCTGCTTGATAGAACTATGGAACTAAACTATCATGTTGCTTAATACTTAGTGAAACATTGCTCTGCAATACCCAAGTTAACATACTTTCTCAGAACGGCTCCTTGCTGAAAGTATAGCGACATAATTGCCAGGATAGCAGACATAAAGTTGGCACTTGAAAACATCATGAACTGCCAATTAAGTGATCAACAGTGGACCATTACATCTCTACCCGTACGTTTTGGGTGACTTGGAATCCGAAAAGTGGAGGATATTGCTCTGCTTGCTTTTTTAAGTTCAATGGTTTCAGCGACAAATCTCGTCAATTTGATGTTATCCCTTACTTCAGACGAAATCTCTGTCCCTGATTATACTGAAGCATTGGAAGAATGGAGCAGGCATGGACGTGACATTCCAATAAACAAGTGTTCCCAACAAAATTGGGATGAGGCCAATATTCAAATCATTCGGCACAATTTGACCCTTAGTTGTCCTAAGCAAAAGGCGAGGCTCATAGCTGCCATGGAACAAGAATCAAATGGTTGGCTCACAGTACTCCCTTCAAAAAACCTTGGTAAACTACTGGAGAAAAATACCTTTAGGATTTCACTTGCACTCTGTTTAGGGTGTAATATACATTCCCCTCACACCTGTGTGTGTGGCGAAAAAGTTCATGAGAACGCGAATCGTGGTTTGAGCAGTGACTTCACGAGTGGCAAACAACAAATCCACAATATATAGGAATCTAATAGAACAGAACTACAAATTTGTTCCTTTTGCAGTCGAAACATTAGGTCCTTGGTGCACTGAAGCTGTCAATTTTATAGATTCCTTAGGAAACCTCCTACAGACAGTGACAGGAGAAAAAAGGTCGAAGTTGTTCCTAAAACAATCGCTAAGTCTTGCAATTCAACGTGGAAATGCGGCCTCTGTCATGGGGACATTCTTACCTTCTTCCACTATAGAATAATTTTTTTACATTTTATAGTTTATTGTGTTCATCTACTTCCTTGTTCTGGTGTTTTGTATGCGATACATCTTAATTAAATCATTTTTCAGTAAAAAAAACTGTGAAATATTAAAACAATAAAATCTGAGGGTAGGTAAGTATGGATGAGACAACATAAATCAAGCTTTCTAATACGTTCAGTATAGGCTTCTCATGGCGAATGGATGAATAAGTGCGATTTTTCTCATAGCGAAAAGATCGACACACAAAACCACCATGCGGGAACCGCGCACAGGAATACAGTATTAATAGTAGTATTAGTAGTAGAAGTAGTAGTAGCAGAGAGGTGGGAAGAGTTCGTTGTCCACCTCGTTTATTTTAGCATTAGCTTCAACCAGCTTCTTTTGAGATCCAATTAAATTTTGGTTCAGACTTTTAACTTTCTCTCTAAATTCCCTATTTTCTTTTTCTACTCTTCTATCAGATCACGGGAAGAACTATTTTTGGGTTTAATGGAATATTCAATTACTGTTAAAGAGGAAGTGACTGTTGGAGCGACAGGAATTTTATGATAAGGAGACCTATGATATTTTTGTTGGGAACTTTCTTTTAAGTTTCTATGACGATAAATTTGAAGTGAGAGTAGGAAAAATATGAGGCGCAGCATCTGCTGTTAAACACTATTTTATCCTGGGAAATTCGACATTCTTCCCTCTAATAATGAACTTGTCTGCTCTCTTTATGAAATGATCAGAAGAATTTAAATCACAGACATTCATGATCGTGCACTGAATTTCCTAATTTCTGAGGGCTTACTAAAGACCATTTATCAAACGCTTCTTTAATTTTTGGAGGCGTAAAGAAGTGTCTTGCCTCATTGCTTTTGTCCTAGCCGGACTTAAAACCTGGCACAAAACAATTTAGCATTTTATTTTCATTGCCACACTATCGAACGATACTACACTAGTGTCCAAAAATAAAGCAACAAACCGAAATTTCATCTTTGGTGGTTTATTTTGCCACAAAACAGTAAAAAAAGTGATAGTAAGTGTAAACAATATGAGGAGTAAAGAAAGTAAACCATTGCAAAGTTTGTGCATACCAGTAAAAACAAAACGTCTTTTTTTTGCACACGTAATGACTTTCACACACATCCAGAAATACGCCTTAATGTGCTCAGTATAGGGTATGACCACCTCTGGCAGCAATACAGGCCTCACAACGGCGTGGCATACTGTGAATAATGTCATCAATCTTATTTTCAGGCAATAACGCCCATTCTTCCTGCAAAGCTGCTCGCAAGGCCTGAAGAGCTGTTGGTGGATGCTCAGGTGAAGTAAGTCGTCTCCCTAGTGCATCCCAGACATACTCTATAGGATTCAAATCGGGAGAGCGAGCAGGCCAATCCATTCTTGCAATATCTTCAGTTTCCAGGAAAATATCCACCACCTGTGCTCTATGAGGACGAGCATTATCAGCCATCAGTACGAAGTTTGGGCCCACATCACCTTGAAACAGCCGCAAATGAGGTGCCAAGATCTCGTCACGATACCTGACAGCAGTTAAACCTTGACGATTTATCCGTACAACTGCATGAAGAGGTGTTCGGGTAGTCAACAGAATTCCTGCCCACGCCATTATTGATCCACCTCCTTATAGGTCTTTTTCCACAATGTTTGCATCCCGAAATCGTGTTCCTGGTTCTCTCCAAATGCGAATCCGTCAAGAATCATTTTCAAGTCATAATCTGGACTCATCTGTAAAGAGAACATTGGCCCACTGTTCGACCGTCCAGTTCGCATGTTGATGACTCCACTCTAGACGTACTCTCCTGTGAATTTGCGTTAGGGGTACACATACAGCAGGTCTCCGACAATAAAGGCCTCTCTGCCGAAGCCTTCTGTACACTGTTTGCCTCGATATAACTATTCCAGTGGATGCTGTGAGGTCAGATGCCAGTTGTCGTGTAGTACTACGGCGGTACCGCCGTGCCCTTACAGCCAAATAACGGTCCTCTCTTTCTGATGTCACTCTTGGTCGTCCTAGCCTCGTCTTCGGGATACATTGTCGGACTCAACAAACTGTTGTCACATCCCAGAAATAACAGAACGATTCACATTAAGCCATCTGGCCACATCAGCTTGAGACTGTCCTTCTTCCATTCTTCCTATGGCCCTCCACCGAAGAGAATCTTCTAGGCGTCTTCTCTATGCCATCCTGTACCTGCAGTAAATGTTTACACAGCAAACATTGATATTGGACTAAGCAACAAACACTATGCTGCAGTTCCCCTTCTGATAGGTGCACTTCCCTTTTGATTGGACGCTGACGTCATCGTTTGCATGTTTGTAAGAAGACAGGAATACCATCTTTATTTCAGAACACGACTGTACGGACGTAGCTTTTCATTTTGTATGAATATCTCGTATAGTAGACACAGGAAGGAGAAATATCAGTTTGTTGCTTTAATTTTGGACACTAGTACATAAGATCACACTGAATACAGATTAAACTTAGTGCGACAAGCTCCAGAATACTCTTCTAATCGTCTGTGAGCGATCGCCACGCCACAGTTACCAATACTTCCCGCAGGATCACGGGTCTCCTATACCGATACATTGGAAGAGAGCAAAGAATCACTTGATGTGGGCTTGTGTTGACGAAACGAAGAAATCACTTGGCACTTTTCACCAAAAATCTTTCTTTGCATTCACATTATAGCATCCTTCCAGTGACATGATAGTGAAGTATACTTGAATGGTTTTATTATTACACAATTTAGAAAATTTACATGTAGACATAATATTGGACATAAATGTGAAGGATTTACAGTATAAAATACCCACTTCATTAAGTTAAATGCAACTAAAATAATTATAGGAAATGTTGGAATCCACATAAATATGTACAGAGTGGACCAAAAGTCGCGATCGGATATTTTGTATGTTAGTTTACGCAATAATAAAATGCCACAATTGACGTAAAAACGTTATTTATTGAAGTAGGAAGTATTAGGGATGGAAATATGGTAAAATAAAGTTCCCTGGGCCTGTCAGCGTCATTGTTAAACGTCCCAAGTTTCGGTGTGCACCATCGTTTTCCGCGCACAGTTGAATGCGCCGCCATGTCCTTCTGCTTGCCCGCCTCAGCATTTCGGGAGTTATCGTTCTGAAGATACGGATGATCTCTCTCTTCACTTTTTCTTGAGAACTGCATTTCTGCCAATCGCTTCCTTGTTGATTTCATCGGTGAACGCTCGAAGAATTCACTCAGACGATTACTGACATCATCGCCGCAATATTTTTTAGGTTTTCCGCTGCGTTTTGCATCCAATACAGAGCCTGTTGAGAAAGTCTTCTTTTCCAGTTTTCGCAGTTTGGCTTCGGTGGGAGCTGCTTTATTGAAACGAAGAAAGAAGTTATCTCTGATTTCTTCGTACGTTTCGCCAGTTTGTTCTTTTTCATGAACCCACACAATAACAATGAGACGTTCCTCAATCGTATATTTGTTTTTATCCGCCACTGCTTACAACAAAAACATAACACAGCGTTTCACATCGACAACAATCGCCTAATAAACCCGCGCGCAAGAAAAATCTGGCTTGTCACTAAAACATAATAATGGCTTTGCTCTATCGGAAAATCAACAAACTAATGCTACAAAAAGTACATGAAGGAGGTAAATATTCCTCTCAGCGTAGGAATAATTTTTAATTAGTTTTCGGTCTCGGAAAATGAGTTATTTCAATATAAACATTATCCGATCGCGACTTTTGGTCCACTCTGTATGTATTCTAACTCGTAAAATCAAAAGAGCGGATCTTGAATAAGTGGCTATAATATAGCCAATGAAAACGTGAAAACAACATTTTACTATTTTGTAGTGATATACTCACTCAATTTACAAAAGAAAAGTATAGAATAGGAACTTATAATCTAGGAAATAATCCTAAGTAGAACAAGATTGCGAATGCCAGTCAGGAAGTGCACAATGGGCAATCAGTTATTCTGTGCACAAGTCAATTAGAGGATTATCTAGTGGGCTTTGAAAAACAGTGAAGCTGAACTATTGAAGCTCTTCATTATATTACTTAATTTTCATCACTACGAGTTTAGTAGTGTTGTTAAGTGTTCATATAGTTTTGTTTTATTCAATTACATAGTGACACTAGTGTTATACGAGAGTTTATAATTATAGTTCACTGATATAATAAATTTTCACATTGCCTGCATAACCTCATCATGGATGAGAAACAAGATGACAACAATCGCCAAAAAAGAAGAAGATCGGAAACTGAAAATAACAGTAAGTCTTCATTTATTTCTCCAAATCCTTTCGAGCCATTATCAAACTTATCAAATGGTGATGGTAATACAGAAGCTATGGATCAAAACAATAGTTCTTCGCAGAAACCTACAAAACCACCTCCTATTTATGTAAATAATGTATCAAACATAAATGCAGTTCTTCACGATTTGAGAGCAGAAAACGTAAGCCTTTTCAAACACATTACACTTGATAATCAGAGAGTAAAATTTTCATTCGAAACTCCTGATGATTACAGAACTGCCATAAAGTATTTCGAGACTCATAAAGCAGAGTTTCATACGTACCAAATGAAGAAAGATCGCAGTTTTCGCGTAGTAATTAGAGGTCTGCATCCTTCATGTGATATAAACGCAGTTATGAATGAGTTGAGCTCACTGGGATTTGAACCTGCACAAATGGTCCCAGTGCATCATCCTGTTACAAAAATGGCTTTACCGTTATTTTTTCTAGACCTTAAACCAAATGTAAATAATGAAAAAATTTACGAATTAAACAGACTGTACTACGCTGTGATAAAAGTAGAGCCCCCAAAACCTAAAAGGCATATTGTTCAATGCATAAATTGCCAAGAATATGGTCATAGCAAGAACTATTGCCATAAAAGAGCCAGA
This sequence comes from Ectobius pallidus, assembly GCA_964059195.1. Lineage (NCBI taxonomy): Eukaryota > Metazoa > Arthropoda > Insecta > Blattodea > Ectobiidae > Ectobius > Ectobius pallidus. The sequence goes on from CAXKWD010000008.1 coordinate 45,562,023, forward strand.
TGTGTCAAATGTGATGGGAATCATTCTACTTCAAAGTGTACTAAACCTCATGATGCTCCACCAGTGTGTGTGAATTGTAAAGGTCAACACACCGCAAGTTATAGAGGCTGTCCTGAACATCTAAAGCTTCAAAAAGTATCAAATCCTACTTCACAAACAAAGAAATTCCAAGCTAACGAAACAAGAACAAATTCTTCTCAAATGGGAATCAATTTGACCAACCAGAATTTTCCATCCCTGCCGACCCCTCAAGTTCCACAAGACTCTTCTCATCAAAACACCTATGCCAAAGCCGCTTCTCCTGAACCAAATGTAAACCAGCTGGATCGTATTCTAACAAAGCTGGACTCACTCCTAGAGCTTCTACATCCACTTATTAATACACTATCTCAAATTATTCCTGTCCTTTTAAAACATAATGGCTAGAGGCCCTAATAGAGCAATACGCATCTGCACTTGGAACTGTCAAGGCATTAATAATAAGTATCATGAATTATTGTATTTCCTTGAAACTTATAATATTGACATATTGTTAGCTACAGAAACCAAATTGGCACCGCGTTTGCATTATCGCATAACAGGATATTATATGTACAGAGCTGATCATCCAAGTCAAGAAAGGAAAGGGGGTTCTGCTGTTTTTATAAAAACGTCACTAGTACATTATGAACTTCCACCCATAATTGAAGAAGAATATCAAATATCACGCATACAAATAGAGTTCAATAACAAGAAATTACAAATTGCATCATTTTATTCAGCTCCGGCCAACAAACTAAATCCATCGGATTTCTGGGCTGTTTTCCACGAATTGAAGTCTTATTATCTACTCGGCGGAGATTTTAATAGCAAACATCCTCGTTGGGGATCGAATCTAGTCAACCCTCGAGGAAGAATACTACATAATGTATCGTATCAACTGAGTCTAGAGCATATGTTTCCTGTGGAATCGACACATTATCCAGGAGATGGCAGTACACCAGATGTATTAGATTTCTTCATTGGTAAAAACGTTGCGCAGCACTGCACAAATCCTGAAGTACTACATGAATTAAGCTCAGATCATTACCCTGTACTTATTATACTCAATGGCGCTGCTGAGAACTATATTTCTTCTCCTGGTTTAATTAAGCACCCTTTTAACTGGACGTTGTACACTTCTACATTACAATCTCTGACCGATTTACACATACCTTTAAAGTCACCTCATGATATAGATGTTGCAGTTGCTACTATTACCAGAAATATCCAGCATTCTGCTAATCTAGCAAGTAGCTCTACTGGAAATTACACTCAGAGATTTACCAATGGTAATTTTCCTCATCATATTCAACAACTTCATGAGATTAAAAAGAAGTGTAGAAAACTATGGGAACAAACTAAATACCCTCAACACAAGATTTCTTATAACAGAGCAACGAAAGAACTAAAAGATGCATTAAAACTTGAACGAACAATTGCTCTTGAAGATCAACTAAAGACTCTTAATGCACAGGATGGATCTTTATGGAAGACAACAAAGAAAATATTAAAATACAGAGAAAAAATACCGCCTTTAAAAACCGGCACTAAGTGGTCCTCGACTCCAGAAGAGAAAGTGAAACTGTTTTCTGAACAATTGTACAATCAGTTTCAACCGAACGATATTGCTGATGCCGAATTCACTAGAAACGTAGAAGAATCAATTTCACAGCCTCTCCAACTATCCCCGTACAATAAATTCTTTACACCTGCTCAAGTACGGAATGTCATAAATAGATCACCTAAGAATAAAGCTCCTGGCCAAGATTTGATTGTTCAGCCACTACTGGAAGCTCTCCCTCGAAAAGCACTAGTATTTATAACACAAATATACAACGCTATTCTTCGTTTAACTTATTTCCCTTCTAAATGGAAGCACGCTATTATAACTATGATCCCGAAACCACAGAAAATCAAAAGTGATCCAAAAAGTTATCGTCCTATAAGTCTTTTACCACTCTTCTCCAAAATTTTTGAACGTTTACTCTTATCACAATTACTGGAAGAATTAAAACACGTTCTACCTACTACACAGTTTGGTTTCAGAACACAGCATTCATGTCCACAGCAGCTCCACCGCATTGTGGATGCTATATTGGACACTTACGAGGAAAAATCAGTTTGTCTAGGATTATTTCTGGATACTGAAAAGGCTTTCGACAAAATATGGCATGATGGTCTTCTTTTCAAAATTAAGCCTCACCTAAATGATACTCTCTATAGAATCATTAAATCATATCTTTGTAAAAGAACATTTTCTGTAAAATATGAATCAGCTCAATCAAAAGCATTAACAATTCGATCTGGAGTACCTCAAGGCAGCATACTTGGACCTCTACTTTATATCACGTACACTGCAGACTTTCCAGTTTCTGACAAACTCATAATCGCACACTTTGCAGACGACATTGCAATACTGAGTAAAGGTGTCGCTGAAATAGCTGTACAGAATCTTCAAGAATTTTGTGACGAAATAGACTTGTGGTGCAAACACTGGAGAGTTGTGATGAACCCAAAAAAATCAAACGTCGTGAAATTCACATACAAGTATGATGTACTACAACAACCAATCATACTTCAAGGCGAACAGGTTCTTGAGTCTAAGTCAGTCAGATATCTTGGCCTTATTCTCGATCAACGTCTGACGTGGAAAGACCATTTTTCCTACTTAATTAAGAAAATTCGCCATCGTCTCAATGAGTTGAAACACATCATATCTTCTAAATCCTCACTTTCCCTTCAATACAAGAAATTAATATATACATCTCTCATCAGGCCTATCTGGATGTACAGTTGTCCAATTTGGGGTTCAGCATCATCTTCACAAATACAAAGAATTCAGACTATTCAAAACAGGTGTCTTCGATTAATAACTAATGCTCCATGGTATGTCAGAAACTCAACCATTCACTCTGATCTAAACATTCCAGATGTAACAACAGTACTCAGCAAAGCTTACGTAAGACTAGCCAGGTCATTCAACAACCACATCAATCCACTGATCCAGGACATTCCCAGAAACTATCCACCAGACCCACAACTTAGAAGACTAAAGAGGAAAAGACATTCTGACCTTAGATTATGAGCATCAATGTTAACTAAATCTATAACATACAACCGGGACTGGCGCTGGGCAGAACCCCGGAAACAAGTGTCAAGTTATTTATTTCTACTGTAATTAGCAAAACTGTAATGTATTTTATACAATAAAGTTACCAAATATTAAAAAAAAAAAAAAGTCAATTAGATAATCTATTTTTGTGAACATTTTATTTTAACAAATGGTGTTCAAATTGTTAACCACCACACTCAATGCAAGCAAACATTATCCCAGAAAACTCTGACACACTCTACCATAAAACATGTATCTCATGAACCTAATCTGCGTCGTCACTCATCAGTTGCTGCAAGTATCCTGACAAGAAGTTGCTTGAGTGTGACCCAACAAAACTGTTTGTTCATTATATAGTTCCTGACATTCCCAAGCTTGCACTGACTTAGGATTATTTCCTATTTCTTATACTTAAATTGTTGTATTTCGACTCCTATACAAGTAGGTGATCATAATATTTTAAGCTGAATACGAGATATCCCAAGACATCGGTTTAACGTACGCCATAAATATATTATATACTGATAAATTATAGAATTTGTTAAGTGCCAGAATGGTACTTTACAAGGTTGTGTGGGGGATGGGAAAATATCAGTCCGTCCGCCCATCCGCGATAACTCAAATGTGCTGTATCGGATTTTCATTAAATTTGGTGTACCCATTTATAACGTCCATGGAAAAAAGCCTATTGATATTGGACCCAATCGGTCGACCGGTACCGGAGTAAAGCCCAATTTTGTGACTATTTTATGGTAATACAATTAGAAAGAATTTACAGATGCAAATCAGTTTTCATGACAATATATTGTTTTAGAGTGTACATATAAGGCTTTGGAAGTTGCAATACATTTAGCTTTTTTTTTAAATAACAATATTCCTTCACATATGCTTATCAAACTAAACCCTTAAACTGAGTGGATGGCCGAGGTCTTGGATTCGCATTCTGGAGGTCCCTGGTTCAAATCACGTAGCCGGTCAATTTGACATTTTTTTAAAATTTTTATGTGGGTGTGTGACTGTCAAGATATCAAAATTCTATATACGAGGGTGTATCAATAAATAGACGGACTAATTTTTTAATTAACACATAATGGCTTTATTTCATTCAAATTTACTTACAAGCTTTCGAAGTAATCTCCGTCTGATGAAATACAACTATTCCAACGATTTACAATTTGTTTGAAACACTCACTGAACCCCTTTTCTTGACAGTCTGTTCAATATACCCATGGTAACGTTGTTGAACTCCTTATCACTTTGAAAATGATGACCAGGTAGCTCCTTTTTCACTTTAGGGAAGAGGTGAAAATAGCAAGATGTGAGATCCGGAGAATACAGTGAATGAGGCATGATCTCAATGCCCAATTCTTCGAAGACATCTTGAGTTGCACGCGCTCGATGAGCCGGCGCATTGTCTTGGTGCAAGATCTATCCTTTCCTGGCAAGATCTGGTTCCTAAAGACAAATTCATTATATCTGCAACCTTCGCAATTGTTATGCGATGATCTTCTTCCACAATTGCGTCATTTGTGTTGATGTTAACTTCCGTTTGTGCTGTTACGAGTCTTCAAGGGATCGCAGAGAATCTTGAAGGTCTTCGTAACCCTCTTTGAAACGTTTGTGTTCTGCCTAAAGCATTGTCTTTATATGCTTGCTGCACCATTTCTAAGGTTTCTGTAGGAGTTTTGTCTAGAAGAACACAAAACTTTATCGGTGCGCAACTTCAGTTCCATGTTGGGTACAGTAAACACCACCTGCGATATCCGGGTCTAACTCCGAAGTGAATCGTTCTACATGATTGGGATTCACAGCCCTTCTAGAAGAAGGTTTCACCTTTCCGTGACTAGCAGCCATTGGGCTCCAGGGCGGTTTATTTAAATATAATTAAATCAGTCCGATTATTTATTGATACACCCTCGTAGTTCTGCCGATGCTGGACGATTTTAAATTTTAATCTGATTTTTTTTAAGCACTGCTTATTGAATCAATCTGGAACTTAACTCGGAAATCGATAAAAAAATACCACTTAATTTTCTGCATATCATAATTGCAATTATAACTGATTAATCAAAAGCATTCTGGCACATTCTTACATAAGTTTACCTGATTTTATTATTATTGTTAGCATTATTAGTAACTAAGAACTAATGCATTTTAGAACATAAGCTTACTGTATAAACCATACTAATTAATAAACATTAAAATCTTACATGAGTGACATGATAACTTACACAGTATTTCTGCCTCTCCTGATCCATCACCCATGAAGTCGAGGACTAATATTTTTTACACCGAAACGAATAAAACCTGAAACAAGTCGATATGATAATTACTTGAGAAGTTATAAGGGTTTTTATTACTTGCAATTTATTGCAAGAAATTTCATTGTAAAGATAAAACGTGAGTCAGTACTCGACATTACATATTTTATTTAAATTATTCCAATATATTATATATACATGATATTATAAAAATAGTAGATCTAAAGTTAGTTTTGTAATTAACCAGCGAGTGGTTGCCTTATGAGCATTATTCTGATAGTTACTTTTGTGGAAGGGATGGGCCTACTCCTCTGTCCACCTGACTTCTGAAATGCCTTCTTTCGTCACTATAAATATCCATATTCACTATTTGCATTTCACTGTGTGTACACTATATACTATGTTGTGAGAATTTCTCTCATCACTCGACCTACTTTTCTTACGATGTTTCGAGCGAAAAAATCGTGAAAGTGCACTTCTGAACCAAAATTCAGGCAAGTTTCACATTTAAAAATCCCTTTAGGCAGGCCTACAGGCTGATATAGATTTCGAAGTGCTTTTGGTTTAATTCATTGTCGTTGCGCAGCACTCTTCTTCTTTAGCATTGGCATGACAAACCCGCAATAATAACTGCCAAAAAGAGGAAAGAGCACTTTTCATACACTAAATTTTCGCCTTATATGACAGCTATCGAGAAATTAGTTATTGATGTGTAGAGTACTCATCAAGAGCTTTTCAACGGTAGGCCTACTCCACATGACGTGGTTTCAACAATTTCGAATTTCCATCCCCCACCTCCACTTGTACCCCCAAGACCACATTCTTGGTGTCACTGTGAACTCCATAGGGAGTACTCTAATTTATTCAAACAAAGTTCCCCTCTATACTTCATAGGGCCGAGATATAAATTTCTCAAAATTTCAACCCCTTCCCCCGACACCTCCTTGGGCCAATTTTGCTCATTACCGAACTCGTCCAAAATATTGGGCCTAGAAATAACATAATAAAATTTGGTTCAAATATCTTCAAAATTAGGGCCGCTAGCGTGTAAAGATATATATATTTGTCAAGAAGAATCTAGACAGTTTTACTGATATAGAAATGCATAATATTATAATATAAGACACAGGGGAGATTTAACTTTACCAAAGTGTACTTTAAATAGCTTTTAAACACTTGTTTTTATGATGGAATTAATTTATTCGACAAACTGTCTTTTAGCGTCCGTTGTTTACCCATAAATACTTTTAAAAATTATGTAGCCTATATGCATGGCTGATAAGGAGACCATTTTACTCTGTACACGAATTCCTTACTGCTGACTTTTTCTTATAAGAACTGTTAATACGTATATTGACGAAGCCTCACCTGTATGGATACTGGCTAATAAACATTATTATTATTATTATTATTATTATTATTATTATATACAAAAAATGAACGGTTGGTGGTTTCGTACTTAGGGAGGCATGAAACCTTAAAGATATGAAAGAAATTTTCGAAAGTAATGACATGGTACCGATCCCAAAAGGTAGGTTTTCTCCTAAAATTATCACTTGTTAATTCAGATCAGATCTACACCTTTTCAACCTCAATTTCGGAAAAAGTAATTTCAATTTTGGAAAAAGTCATTTCAATTTCGGAAAAAGGAATTTCAATTTCGGAAAAAGCAATTTCAATTTCGGAAAAAACGAGAGCTATTTTTTAAACCTCCGATGGGGCATAAAATGAAAACCACAGTGAAAATCAAAACTGTTTTATTTGGAACATTTAGGTACACCTTCTAGCTACTTCTCTACCTTGTCGCGCTTAGATTGAGACATTTGTCGAAGCGTGGTGCAACTTTCAAGTACCCTCTTCATAAAAGCTTGCCGCCAGCGTATTGAGAAGGGTCTGCACGATATTTTGAAGTGTTTTGAAATTCTTCGTTGGTGTGGAAGTCAGATCTTGGGTTTGTGCGGGAAATTTGTGTGCATCCATTGTTTGGATTGTTCTTTTGATTCTGGATTGTGGTAACGAATCCACATTTCATCCCCAGTCACGATGGATTTCAAAAACTCGTTCCCGTGCCGAGTGGCTTTCATCTTTTTCGGCAGCTGAAGAAAGATCTGAGAGGACAGAGCTTCCACACCAACTTAAAGTAAAGTGTTCCAAATTACATGCGATGATGGCCCAGAGGGTCCCAGGAGGTTGAGGCTCCCAGATTTTAGACATTCGGCACATGAAGGTGGTAAGGTTGTCAGCCTTACGCACCGGCCGCCTTTACCCCCAGGATTGCTCCTGGTACTCATTTCTGTTTGAGGCTGAGAGGCCCAGGGCCATAGTGCCACCAGAAAGATTAGGCCAATTAAAAAACTCCAACGGCCTCATCGGGAATCGAACCCGCGACCTTCCGGTTTGTAGCCCAGCGCCTCAACTACTACGCTACGGCGTACTCTTTTGGACGGTGTAGCCATGGGATCGCCACTTTCACCTGCAATAGCCAACCTATACATGGAACATTTCGAGAAGTTGGCGCTCGAAACTGCACCGCTGAAGCCATCCTGTTTTTACAGATACGTGGACGACACCTTTGTCATTTGTCCTCATGGCCCGGATAAACTGCAGGATTTTCTAACCCATCTCAACAGTATCGATCAGAACATCAGCTTCACTATGGAGATCAAGGGGAAAGACCAATGGAAAACTGGGCCACCGTGTTTACAGAAAACCGAAACACACCGACCTTTACCTAAACGCGGGCAGCCATCACCATCCGGCACAAAGAAGTGGGGTTCTTCACACCCTCTTCAAGAGAGCCGTCTCTATCTCTGATAGTGAGAGTCTACCTGAGGAACTCGAACATCTGAGGAAGACTTTTTTACAAAATGGCTACCATGAAGCAGAGATCCGCCAGGCCCTTAAAAGGGCCGTTCGCCAGGAAAATAAGACTACCCAAGTTTCTGAGGACACCGCAGGAGTAGCGGTACTAACATACTTCGGGAACTTGTCCCAGAGGCTGGCAAGAATACTGGGAAAAAGGCAGATAAAGGCGGTTTTCAAACCGCCAGTCAAAATAAGGAATATGCTGCGCTCTGTGAAAGACGACCTGGGCCTCAGGACCCCGGGCGTATATCAAATTCCATGCAAATGCGGCAGGGTGTATATCGGCCAGACATCCAGAACCATACAGCAACGCTGCGACGAACATGCCCGACATCTAAGACTGTTCTACCCGGAGAAATCAGCGATAGCAGAGCATGCTATAAACTCAGGCCCAGGACACCAAATCCAGTTCGCAAACACCACCATCTTGGCCAAAACATCAGGCTACTGGGAACGACTGATTAGAGAAGCAATAGAAATTAAATTTCAACCAGACAACATGAATAGGGACGTGGGCATTAACATCAGCCCGATTTGGGAGAATTGTCTCCAAACTGTTAAGCACAGAAGAGAGCGGACCAATGGGAAGACGCAGAGCCGTGCTGACACCTGATTGGTCGGTACGGTCCAAGTAGCTTTAAATATATATACGACCCCAGGACGACCACTCGGCAGACTAGTAGACACTTGAGATATCAGCAGCAGGCAGCAGAGCAGAGAGCATCTGAGCTTACGGGACTACTGTTCTCTTCAGTTGGCGGAGAGGGAAGCCTCTACTACCGACTACTATTGGTTCAGCGCAGCCCGCCTGAACTAAGAGTTCTTCTTAGAACTCAACGTCTGCCCTTATCAGGGCTTTCTGAAAGAGCTTTACCGTATCTCCTTGGCCCTCCTTACCTAACCTTCTGTCGTAGCAGTTCTTTTCAGAACTCTACGAACGGCCCTTTTCAGGGCGCATACAAAAGAGCTTGCTTGTTGTAACCTTCCTTGCCCTACCCACCATTTTTTTCTTTTCTTTAGGTCGTCGCAGCTACCTGTGGCCCGGCATGGCCGATCCACCGGACCCCCTGGCGTTCTTCACGGAGAATTTCTCGCGAATTTCGCCGTCTGTGCGAGAACTGCTGACGAGTGAGATGAAGCATCTCTTCCAGGAGCAGCAGAGATTGAAGAAGAGGACTCCTGCTACGAAGAAGCCCGCTAAGGCAACTGCCAAAGCGGCATCAAGGCCGAGCGAACGACCCACTGGCATTGTGCCAGCTGGGCAGCAACCTGGCTCGTCCAGGGTAGTTGCGAAGGCCACAGCCAAACGCAAGGCCACTGAGTTAGGTTCGCCTAACTCTGCTGGTTCAATGGAACCAGCCACCCGGCGCCCGGCTTTTGGGCCACTGTCCATAACCGGGAATGCGTCCCTGACTGTGGCTGAAAACAGCGCTCAAGTTCTAGAGGTCTCCGTGACCTCTCCCTCCGTGGGCGAACAATCCACCTCGTGTGGAAGCCAACTGGGTCCTACCCAGGAAAGAGCACCGTATGCCGCGGTCTTGCAAGCCCGGCATACAGCTCCTAACCAGGCATGTGGGCCGAACACTGCTCAAGCCAAGACCTCTGGTTCTTTACCAGATGCCGCAGAGTCGATGGACTCTGCACTAGGGCGCTCGCGCAGCGAGTCCGGCGGTCCATTAGGCACGCCTCTTGGCACCACACCCCACGCCCAAGCGGATGTTGCTGCCATTCCCGCAGGGAAGCTCCGCAACAAAGTCCCTGTGTATGTCACTGGTGAGACAAACACTCGCAATTTTTTGAGATGGTTGCGAGAAAAGACTGGTGGTAACGGCACGGCGGCTATGCGGGGCGATGCTCTTATGCTAGTTCCGGATACTGCCGACTGTTTCCGAGCCACCATCTCTGCTCTCCGCGCCATCGAACCGGAGAAGGGAGTCAGGTTTCATACCTACTCCCTGCCGGAGGAGCGGTCTGTGAGACTGCTTCTGAAAAACCTAGGGCGTCGCATGCCAACAGAGGATGTTCGGGAGGAACTCATTGCACTTGGAGTTCCCGTACTCTCTGTAATGCAACTTCGGTCGCAGTGGCGCGACCCCGATCCCCAAAAGGATAGGCCCTTAACGCCACACTTTATTGTGACAGTGTCGCGTGGACCCTCGGTAGCAAAGGTGAGAGCCTTAACCACATTGTGTGGTCTCCACATAACAGTGGAAGCTTACCACGCTCCGAGCGGCCCTCTACAATGCCGCAACTGCCAACACTTTGGTCACACAAAGCGTAATTGTGGTTACACTCCAAGGTGTGTCGCTTGTGGCGGAGACCACCCCTCAGGGGGTTGTAGTACGCCCAAGGAGGCCCTGAGGTGCTGTAACTGCAACTCCTCTCACACTGCCAACTATAAGGGTTGCAGTAAGTGGAAGGAAGTTAAAGGGGCAGCGGCGAAGCGCACTAAGGCGGGGCCCAGAGCTTCTGGGAACTCACGCACCACTTCTGCTGTTCCAAAAGGCATTGCACCCAGTCTCTCCTCTGAGCAGGAGAAGCTTGGCCCAGGTTGGAGCCATGTCACCGAGCGGGGGCGTATTGTCCAGGTCCAGCAACCCACACCACCACCCCAAACCTCTAGCGACTCAGGTGCATCGCAGATGCCACCTGTTAGCAATCCAACTGTTCTGGAACCCGCACCTACCACTCCAGACAGCTATATCGAGAAGTTGAGTCAACTTATCGACGACCTTCCTATGGAAGCTAGTTTTGAGGTGACAAAGTGTCTACTTAAACAAGCTCCATCCCTTCCCACTGGGGATGCCCGTCCCAAGGCAGTCCTCAAAGTTATCGCCCTTTTCCTAGCTGGATATGGCAGTACAAACTAATGCAAGGAGCGCACGGCCCTTCTTGAGGCACGCTTACTGGAACGCCGATGGAGTTCACAGCAAGAAGGCGGAACTGGAGATATTCCTCAGTCATCATGGCATCGATATATGCCTCCTGAACGAGACTCACCTTCGGGAGGGCTTGCGATTTCGACTAGCAAATTACGTTTGCTATAGAAATGACAGACTCACTCAGGGGGGTGGCACAGCGATCCTTGTCCGAAAGGGCATTGATCATTGCACCGTGCCGGTCTCGGGTCTGCAGCAACTGGAAGCCACTGCCATTCACGTTGTGATTGCAGGTAGGCCTATCAAACTCGTGGCTGTCTATTTATCTCCAACCCGGAACATGATAGATGCAGATCTGACCGAGTGTCTTGGGGGCGGACTACCTGTGATTTTAGCAGGTGATCTCAACGCCAAGCACACGTATTGGAACTCAAGGACTAACAATGCCAGGGGCTTGCAACTGGCAGAGTATGTAACTGGGACTTCCTGTATCGTCCATGGACCGGATGAACCTACAACCGATCCTTACTGTACCACACACTCTCCCGATGTACTTGACATAGTGGTTGTCAAGGACCTCACACTACCAGTGAGTCTGACTGTGTGCCCAGCTCTCAGCTCAGATCACCTGCCCGTCCTTGTCGACCTCCAAGGTCGAACATCCTTCGCAACCCTTCCAGACAGGCCAGACGTTAGACGAGTAGATTGGACTAGCTTCCAGAACCACTTGCAATGCAGACTCCCGGGGAATCCCGTGGTAAACTCCGAGGAGGATATTGATGCTAGGATTGAGGATTTGTCCAAAGCGATTACGGAAGCTCTGGAGGCATCAGCACCAAAGAGTCGACCGAAAACCTGTTTACGACCATCAATACCGCCGGCAATTCTCTCTGATATTCAGAAGGAAAACCGGCTGAGAAGGGAGTGGCAGGCAACTAGGGACACCGCTATCAAGGCCCAAGTTAATAGGCTCCAGCGGTCTATTAGCTATGAGCTGAAGAAGTGGAAGAACGGCGTTTGGTCTGAGACGCTCTCATCCTTAAACGTAGAGGATCAGTCCCTTTGGAAGGTTACAAAGAGGATGATGCGGATCTCTGATCCCACACCCCCCTTACGAGTGCCAGGAGGACTCGCTCTATCAGATTCTGAGATAGCTGAGGTCCTGGCCAACAATCTTGAATCTCAATTTACGCCGGTTGACGATCCTTCGGATCCTGCCGTGATTGAGCTGGTTGAAAGGGAACTGACTTCGTTTGAGTTTGCTCCTTCAAGTCAACCCGAATTAACTACTCCATCAGAGGTCGTCAAGGCTATAAAAGAGCTCAAGCTTGGTAAGGCTCCGGGCCCTAGCGGTATTCCCAATAGGGCCTTGAGGAACCTCCCAAAACGGGGAATCACCTACGTCACCAAGATTTTTAATTCGGTCCTTAAGAGGCAATATTTCCGACCTGCATGGAAACATGCCAGGATTGTCTCTATCCGGAAACCCGGAAAGGATCCGACACTTCCATCGTCTTATAGACCCATAAGTCTTCTTGATTCGGTGGGGAAGCTCTTCGAGAAAATTCTGCTAAGCAGAATCCTAAGGCACGTCAACAGGCACAGCGCTATTCGTGATGAGCAGTTTGGGTTCAGACCCAAACATAGCATGACTCAGCAGATAGCCCGCCTGGTTGAGAGAGTCAAGAGGAACTTTGACGAAAAGCGACTAACCGGCGCGGTATTCCTTGATGTGGCCAAGGCCTTTGACACAGTTTGGGTCAAAGGTCTCCTTTACAAACTCCTTCTCCTCAATTTCCCTTATTACCTGGTGAAAGTTATCACCTCCTACCTTACCAATAGGACGTTCGTAGCGTCCTTCCAGTCAGCCACATCTTCTTGTCGTTTCATGCGAGCTGGAGTTGCTCAGGGGGACTGGTCTCCCCTGTCCTCTTTAGCCTGTATGTGAATGACATGCCCACACCACACCGCCACGTCGACTTGGCGCTTTATGCCGACGACACTGCGCTTTTGGCAACGTCGAAACGGCCTGCACTAATCGTCAAGTATCTCGAGACATATCTCAAAGAGCTAGAGTTCTGGCTGACAAAGTGGCGAATTTCCATCAACGTCACTAAGAGCGCAGCTTTGCTCTTCATTGGAAGACAAAGAACGGCGCCGCCTAGGCCTGTAGAATTTTTCGGAGAGTCATTCGAATGGGTCGAAACAGCCAGATATTTGGGGGTAACCCTGGACAAAAGGCTGACCTGGAAACCCCATGTTACCCAGGTTAGACGAACAGCCATGCAACGGCTTGGAATTTTATCCCCTCTGCTTAACGGCAGAGGAGGACTTTTACCTGCGAATGGAGCGCTGCTTTATAAGCAACTCATCCGACCTCTGCTAGACTATGCCAGTCCAGCTTGGAGGGCCGCAGCACGCACGCATGTCGCAAGACTACAAGCCGTGCAGTCGAAATGTCTTCGCCTCGCTACGGGCGCACCTTGGTACGTCAGTAACAGGCAGATCCATGAAGACCTAAAGGTTCCACTACTTGCCACACACATCAGAAGCCTTGCACAGAGGTTCGACTCCAAGCTTCAAGATGCTGAGAACCCTTTAGTACGGCAACTTGGAAAGCGACTGCGCTTCCCAGGGGACGATTAAAGTCGTCAGAATTTTTGAGGCCTTCAGCCTAACAATACCCTTTCCCAATACGTATAAGCCTTCAGCTGACACGTATCCCAACTGGTTGGTTCATCCCCTACCAGGCATTACAGAATGGAGGACCATGACCAAATCCCCTTTGCTAGTTCCGACCAGGGTTTTCCGTGGTTTTCCCTGGTTGTAAGGTGAATACCGGAACTTAAACAAAAAAGGGTCACGGCCCGAACCCCTAAGTCATTGCAGTTGCCCTGCATAGGTTCAAGTCCTATGCAAAACACCGTTAGCGTAAGCAAATTTAAGTTATAGGATAGGAACCCGTTTTCATATCCAGCAATGCATTACGTATGCAGGTATGGAATCGGAGTCGAGATCATCGCATTGCGGGCTTCGCCCGCAATGCTCTGATCTCAGTTAGAATATTTGGTCTGGACCACTCGGCACTTCAACGCCTTTGAAGATGGAGGCAGCGTTGGCCTCCGAAACGTCGGGTTTAATTGACGCAACCACCTGGCTGACTGCCCGAGAAAACTTCACTCAACTATTTTATCTGTTGTTGTCACCTATCTGCCAGAAACACGAATGTGCATTTTACTTAGTTTTGTTGAAAATGAATTGAAACTTTAGAGCTTAAGTAAAATTACATAATTAAAAAATAAGTGAATATTTGTACTGGAATATGTCACACCGGCAGTTACTAAAGTATGTATACCATAATGTTTATTTTAATGTGATTATAATCGTCTCCATGGCTTCATTTTGTCACATTTGTGCTTTTGGCATAAAAGCTACTTGAAAAAATGCATTCTTATTCACACAATAGCGACCGACTGCTGTTGTGGGCTGGTCAATTCTGTAGATCGGACATTCACCCTCGCGTAGTATACCTGTCCTCTAAATATGCCACCCTCCTGCTCTATTTAAATGATCGTAAATTTTTCGAAATAAAGAAATTAAATGCTTAAAAAACAAATAGTACAGTGTACTAAACAGATCTGCTAATAATTCTTCAAAACATGGCACCACTCAAAACATTCTTCGTTATGTTCGTTATGCCACAGTGCAAAATAAGCATTTGTGTCGAATTTCCCTCATCTCGTCCATGATTAACTCGGCAAGAATTTGAAGAATAATTTATTTTTCTATCTGTCACTGTTTTGTGAAAGCCTTATTTTTTGGTATCCTCTAATAGATACCCTGCTGGTTTTTTTTGTGAGCTTTCTTCTAGTGGCTACTACACAGCTTTCCCCTTTTCTATCCATAACTCATTACTCGTCTCATTACCAAATCTAAAACTGCATTCGAAATTACGCCCAATACACTATCTTCAATGCAGTATATTGACAACTACCAATCCACACCTAACCTAAAATTAGGTTAGCTTTCAGCGAACAGTGTCATTTGTAATACGGTTACAGTTACATAATACACACTACTGGTGACTGAAGATAAATGTGCTATCCATCAATATCATGGTATAAACAGTAATTTCAAGATCACTACATTTTTACAACTAATCAACAGAAAGAATATCAATTTCATGGACCATAGCAGCAAGCAGAAGATTGTAATTGAAGAACCCATCAAGAGCTGTTTATATTTCTGTTCTTGTTTGTGATTCAGTCTTTTTTAGTGTATTCAAAGTGTTTGTTTTTCGTAAATATACTATTTATCAGGCTACAAGCCAGGTGAATCATTATTCTTACAACCGGAAGGTGAAGTTGAGGTAAAGAATATAATAAACACATTAAAGAATAAGGCATCGACTGGAGTAGATGAAATAACAATCTCAGTAGTGAATGAAGGTATTAATTACATATCTCCTATCAGAGTGGGATATTCCCATAAAAATTCAAAACAGCTAAAGTAAATGTGATAAATATAATAATAGTTTAAGTTTCAGCCTTAAGCACTAGTATATAATAAGAAACCTAACACGATACTGGAGCTGAAGATGTAGAAAGTATATAGATTTATATTTTACTGTTATTAATTTGTTTCATAACTGTTTTTGATATACATTATAGTCATAAGGATAAAATTGCATTATATCATTGCATATAAAGCTTAGTAGCTTATTTATAGCTAATTTTTGTTATGCAATATAGTCGTAAAAACAAGTTACATTTACAAAAATACATTACATTAATAATGAATAATATTGTGATACAAGTCTATTGTATTGATATAATATATGAACTTAATTATATCAATATGTCAAATAATAAATTTAATATTAAAATATTATACAATTAGTCACACTTAATTAGTCAAGTAATAAAATTTTATATTGAAATCTCACACAATTAGTCTCACTTAATTACAGTCAAGTAATACAAATTTTTATTAAAATCTTACACAATTAGTCACACTTAATTACAGTCTCATCAAAATATGAGTACAGTAAAATACTTAGTTTTCAAATAACTTATCTTTAAAAATTGTGATATATTACCTCAGAAAGGATAATATTTATTGGAGAATAGTATTTTTACTGTTTTTTGTTTATTCTTATACTTTCATATTTCATTGCTTAGTTTAATAAATTATAGTGATGGATTCGTTAGCAATTCTAATAAATGGATGAACTATAAGGTTGTGATAGAGTTGTTTTTGTAATATCACTACTTCACAATTGAAGATGATTCCATATTCCGTATATTTTTTAATTTTAGATAGTCCAAATATCTTTATATTGATAAGTAGTAGGTGTAAATTAATACAAGTTTATGTTGTCTTGAATTGTTGTATTTGTATCTAGTTTTATCTTCGTTCTCAGGTCAATATAATGTGTTGGTTCTTTTAAAAATCCAAAATCTTGAAATGCATTTCGGCATCAGTTATGCCATCATCAGTCGTAATATCCAACACTAAAATTAAAAAGATTATTAACAAGTTTAGAAAAGTAGATCACATGTAGCCTATGCCTTATTAGATGGAATAATAAAAATGTAGTTATTAAAATATTCTGTGTAGTATTAAATAATGCAGAGTTGATGTTATTGCTGTAATTATTGATATCTAGAATTTAATTAGTGATTTTCTATTCTTAACTGTTTTGAAATTTTACTTACGTTATTGTGGAACTGTTGAGATGTGCTCTATGAGTAAGCAGTTTAGCTACTAGTGAGAGTATTAGAGTGTGTGGGTGAAGTCATACGTAGGCATGTTTCAAAAAGTTCATTTTGGTTAACTATGTTTTCGTTAATCAGGTTATGTTTATGTTTAAAAATTTCATACATTTCTAGCGTGTTTAGTTTATGGCTTTTGTTCTGTAGATGTAGTATTTCTAGGGACGAATTTATTGTACTAAGGGAATGGTTGTTTGAAATTAAATGTTTAGCATAGGTGGATTTTTCTCTATTAATTTGAAATCGCTTACGTGTTCTGCAAATCTTTTCTTGAATGTTCGACCTGTTTGTCCGATATACACTAAGTTGCAATCAGGACATTTCAGTTTATAAACACCACATTGTTCAAAGGGATTATTATTATTATTAAGTTTATTTTGTAGTAATCTTTGGGTATTTTTATTGGCTCTGAAACTAATTTGTATGTTATCAGATTTTAATGGTTTTATTATTTTGTGTATTTTCTGGTCTGTGTAATTGAAAGTGATATATTTTTTAGAGTTAGCTTCCTGTTGTGTGTCTGATTCTAAACGTGAACTGGGTTTTTATTTTTTAGGATTTGTTTCTTATTCTTATTTAAAATATTGAATACAGTGGATTTTTTGCTATTGCTATTTTTGCTATTTGTATTATGGTTTGTTGTTCTTTATTAGAATCTTTTTTATTCATGGGAATATTCAGTAATCTATGAATTTGATTTCTTATAGCAGCTAATTTTTATTGTAAGGGTGGTTAGATTTGTTATTAATAATATTGTCTGTAAATGTTGGTTTTCTATAGATACTGAAATTTAGACATTTGTTCGTGAATTTTATGCTAATATCAATATAGTGTAATTCTTTATTCTTGGCTGTTTCAAGGGTGAAATGCAAGTTACTATGCATGTTATTAAATTGTTGTAGAATTTGATTAACGTTTTGAGTTTTGCAACATAAAACAGATCATCTACAAATCTTCCATAGAAAGTTACGTTATTTTGGACTATTTTGTGTATGAGTGTTTCTTCAATTTCTTGTAAAAAGGTTTCGGATAAAATACTGGATAGGGGAGATTCCATAGCTAGTCCATCTGGTTGTTCATATAGTTTGCCATTAAATTCGAAATAATTTTGATTCAAAATTGTATTAAGGAAATTTGTTAATTGATCTGCATACTGTGTGCTATCTCCGTTATTAACTAAACGTTTGTGTATAATTTTGAGTGTTTCTTGGATAGGTAAATTTGTATATAGATTTTTGATGTCTAAAGATATAATTGTTTCATCGTTAATAATTTTTATGTTTTTTATTTTATTTACTTGGTCAATTGAATTCTTTAGTGTGTAGGTATTTTTTAGTTCTAATTTGTGTTGTAATAGTTTTGCTAGTTTCTTGGAAACTTTATACGAAGGAGCATTTATGAAGTTAACTATTGGTCTAATTGGTTCACCTTCTTTATGTAATTTAATTTGGGCTTTTAGGTTAGGTGGTTTTGGATGCATGGTTAAGCAAGATTAACGTTCATTGTCATTGAGAATGACATCATTTGTTTTGATGGCTTTTATAATTTGATTGTAATATTTTTCAGTGGGATCTTTATTAATTTCGTTTATGTTATTTTCATTGAAGAATTTTAAGGTTTTTGTTATGTAATCGTCTTTATTTATAAGTATGATGGAGTTTCCTTTGTCAGCTTTTGTGTTAATTATATTATTTTGTTTCATTTTTTCAGTCAGGTTGGTGATTGTTTTTAACTCTTTGTTTTTATTGTTATGGTATCTATAGTTGTGTAAGCTTTTTTTAAATTATCAGCTATTTGACTTCTTAGGTTATCTTGTTGTGATAAGTCATATTTAGCTAATGCTGTTTCTGTATCTATTGTGATAGATTTTATTTTTTCGTTGGTATGTGGAGTCAAGTTGTGTTTGTAACCTAACTCTAATATTGTATTTTCTTCTGGAGTTAGGTTCAGTGATGACAAATTGACGACTCTCGGAAAGAATTTTGTATTATGGTTATGGTGTAGTGTACTTCGGTTATGGAATTTGGCTTTGTTGTAATTCTGTTTGGTTAATAGTTTTTCAATTTTCTTGTTTAAGGTGGCGTATTTCTAGTCTGATTCTGTTTTTAGTTTCATTTGTATTTCGTTATTAATCGTTGGCCATTCATTTCTAAAGAGGTGAGCAGCTTCTAGATGTAGTTTGTATAGTTGTTCATTAATGAAGTTCTTTTTTACATATAATAGTTTTATTTCTCTATTAAGCCAAGTTCTTTGTGCTGATGTAACAGATTCTATAGCACTACATGTCTTGGTATTAGTTTTTATATTTATGTAATTAGGAACTAAATTTTTTCCTTACATGTTTAGTTGAAGTATATATTAGCAATGGTTTTGTGTAATTTTCTACTAGTGTTGGTATATCTATTAAGAATTTTGGCCTGGCTGGCCCATTGAGTATTAATGAGTTTCATTTCCTCTAGTGCTAATAAATGTGATAAATATAATAATAGTTTAAGTTTCAGCCTTAAGCACTAGTATATAATAAGAAACCTAACACGATACTGGAGCTGAAGACGTAGAAAGTATATAGATTTATATTTTATTGTTATTTATTGTTTCATAACTGTTTTTTATATACATTATAGTCATAAGGATAAAATTGCATTATATCATTGCATATAAAGCTTAGTAGCTTATTTATAGCTAATTTTTGTTATGCAATATAGTCGTAAAAACAAGTTACATTTACATTAATACATTACATTAATAATGAATAATATTGTTATACAAGTCTATTGTATTGATATAATATATGAACATAATTATATCAATATGTCAAATAATAAATTTAATATTAAAATCTTATACAATTAGTCACACTTAATTACTGTCAAGTAAAAAAATTTTATATTAAAATCTCACACAATTAGTCACACTTAATTACAGTCAAGTTATAAATTTTTTTATTAAAATCTTACACAATTAGTCACACTTAATTACTGTCTCATCAAAATATGAGTACCGTAAATACTTAGTTTTCAAATAGCTTATCTTTAAAAATTGTGATATATTACCTCAGAAAGGTTAATATTTATTGGTGAATAGTATATTTAATGTTTTTTATTTATTCTTATACTTTCATATTTCATTGCTTAGTTTAATTATAGTGATGGATTCGTTAGCAGTTCTATTAAATGGATGACCTATAAGGTTGTGATAGAGTTGTTTTTGTAATATCACTACTTCAGAATTGAAGATGATTCCATATTCGGTATATTTTTTAATTTTAGATAGTCCAAATATCTTTATATTGATAAGTAGTAGGTGTAAATTAATACAAGTTTATGTTGTCTTGAATTGTTGTATTTGTATCTAGTTTTATCTTCGTTCTCAGCTCAATATAATGTGTTGGTACTTTTAAAAACCCAAAATCTTGAAATGCATTTCGGCATCAGTTATGCCATCATCAGTCGTAATATCCAACACTAAAATTTAAAAAGTTTATTAACAAGTTTCGAAAAGTAGATTACATGTATGCCTTATTAGATGGAATAATAAAAATGTAGTTATTAAAATATTCTGTGTAGTGTTAAATAATGCAGAGATGATGTTATTGCTGTAATTATTGATATCTAGAATTTAATTAGTGATTTTCTATTCTTAACTGTTTTGAAATTTTACTTACGTTATTGTGGAACTGTTGAGATGTGCTCTATGAGTAAGCAGTTTAACTACTAGTGAGAGTATTAGAGTGTGTGGGTGAAGTCATACATAGGCATGTTTCTAAAGTTTCATTTGGTTAACTATGTTTTCGTTAATCAGTTTATGTTTATGTTTAAAAATTTCATACATTTCTAGCGTGTTTAGTTTATGGCTTTTGTTCTGTAGATGTAGTATTTCTAGGGACGAATTTATTGTACTAATGAAATGGTTGTTTGAAATTAAATGTTTAGCATAGGTGGATTTTTCTCTATTAAATTTGAAATCGCTTATGTGTTCTGGAAATCTTTTCTTGAATGTTCGACCTGTTTGTCTGATATACACTAAGTTGCAATCAGGACATTTCAGTTTATAAACACCACATTGTTCAAAGGTATAATTATTATTATTATTATTAAGTTTATTTCGTAGTAATCTTTGGGTATTTTTATTGGCTCTGAAACTTATTTGTATGTTATCGGATTTTAATGGTTTTATTATTTTGTGTATTTTCTGGTCTGTGTAATTGAAAGCGATATATTTTTTAGAGTTAGCTTCCTGTTGTGTGTCTGGTTATAAACGTGAAACTGGGTTTTTATTTCTTAGGATTTGTTTCTTATTCTTATTTAAAATATTGAATACAGTGGATTTTTTGTAACCATTTCTAATTGCTATTTGTATTATGGTTTGTAGTTCCTTATTACAATATATTATAATATATTCATGGGAATATTCAGTAATCTATGAATTAGATTTCTTATAGCAGCTAATTTTTTATTGTAAGGGTGGTTAGATTTGTTGTTAATAATATTGTCTGTAAATGTTGGTTTTCTATAGATACAGAAATTTCGACAATTGTTCGTGAATTTTATGCTAATATCAAGATAGTGTAATTCTTTATTCTTGGCTGTTTCAAGGGTGAAATGCAGGTTACTATGCATGTTATTAAATTGTTGTAGAATCTGATTAACGTTTTGAGTTTTGCAACATAAAACAGATCATCTACAAATCTTCCATAGAAAGTTATGTTATTTTGGATTATTTTATGAATGAGTGTTTCTTCAATTTCTTGTAAAAAGGTTTCGGATAAAATACTGGATAGGGGAGATCCCATAGCTAGTCCATCTGGTTGTTCATATAGTTTGCCATTAAATTCGAAATAATTTTGATTCAAAATTGTATTAAGGAAATTTCTTAATTGATCTGCATACTGTATGCTATCTCCGTTATTAACTAAACCTTTGTGTATAATTTTGAGTGTTTCTTGGATAGGTACATTTGTATATACATTTTTGATGTCTAAAGATATAATTGTTTCATCGTTATTAATTTTTTTTTTTTATTAATACTCAATGGTCCAGCCAGGCCAAAATTCTTAATAGATATACCAACACTAGTAGAAAATTACACAAAACCATTGCTAATATATACTTCAACTAAACATGTAAGGAAAAAAATTTAGTTCCTAATTACATCAATATATAAACTAATACCAAGACATGTAGTGCTATAGAATTTGTTACAACAGCACAAAGAACTTGGCTTAATAGAGAAATAAAACTATTATATGTAAAAAAGAACTTCATTAATGAACAACTATACACACTACATCTAGAAGCTGCTCACCTCTTTTGAAATGAATGGCCAACGATTAATAACGAAACACAAATGAAACTAAAAACAGAATCAGACAAGAAATACACCACCTTAAACAAGAAAATTGAAAAACTATTAACCAAACAGAATTACAACAAAGCCAAATTCCATACCCGAAGTACACTACACCATAACCATAATACAAAATTCTTTCCGAGAGTCGTCAATTTGTCATCACTGAACCTAACTCCAGAAGAAAATACAATATTAGTGTTAGGTTACAAACATAACTTGACTCCACATACCAACGAAAAAATAAAATCTATCACAATAGATACAGAAACAGCATTAGCTAAATATGACTTATCACAACAAGATAACCCAAGAAGTCAAATAGCTGATAATTTTTTAAAAACTTACACAACTATAGATACCCATAACAATAAAAACAAAGAGTTAAAAACAATCACCAACCTGAATAAAAAAATGAAACAAAATAATATAATTAACACAAAAGCTGACAAAGGAAACTCCATCATACTTATAAATAAAGACGATTACATAACATAAACCTTAAAATTATTCAATGAAAATAACATAAACGAAATTAATAAAGATCCCACTGGAAAATATTACAATCAAATTAAAAAAGCCATCAAAACAAATGATCTCATTCTCAATGACAATGAACGTAAATCTTGCTTAACCATGCATCCAAAACCACCTAACCTAAAAGCCCAAATTAAATTACATAAAGAAGGTGAACCAATTAGACCAATAGTTAACTACATAAATGCTCCATCGTTGACACAAACATCTG
The DNA here is from genome assembly GCA_964059195.1 of Ectobius pallidus. NCBI lineage: Eukaryota > Metazoa > Arthropoda > Insecta > Blattodea > Ectobiidae > Ectobius > Ectobius pallidus. The sequence goes on from CAXKWD010000008.1 coordinate 45,585,029, forward strand.
CGATGAATTTCATGAAGTTGAGATTTACACAGACGGTTCAAAAATCATTAAAGAAAATAGTGAAAATCAGGTAGGATGTGCCTTTGTGGTTTTTCGCAATGATGTCGAAATTCATTATCAAATGTTCAGATTATCATCGGAATGCTCTATAGTGCAGGCTGAATTACTGGCCATTAAAGAAGCAATGGCTTGGATAACGACTAACACCTTGAACAGTGGCATCATCCACAGTGACTCACAGACAGCCCTTAAATCTATCAATAATAAATTTAATTTAAACCCTATAGCGGAAACAATCAGAACAAATCTTCGAATATATCAAAAACATATTTGTCTGACCTGGGTTAAAGGACACAGTGGACAATATGGTAATGAAAGAGCTGACGAATTAGCCAAAAGTGCTGCTGCCTCTGATCTAGATTTCAACTACAGTCTGTGTCCTCTCTCATATGTTAAAAAGCGTATTAAAGAACATATTCTTGTTAAATGGAACAATAACTGGCTCAGTACCACAAAAGGATTAGTCACTAGGGAGACGTTCTTTCCGACGGTTGAAGCTCGTCTGAGATGTGTTGTTAAACCAGACTTTATAGTGACCCAATTTCTTTCTGGACATGGTAACTTTGGCTCCTACTTTGAAAGATTCAAAGTGATAAGGGAAAGTGGATACCTATGCAAATGTGGTGAACAACAAACTGTGGATCACCTTTTATTTCATTGCCCAGTATTTGAAAGAGAAAGATATATTTTAATAGGACACTTAGACTATTGTAAACTTACTTACACCAAACCATTATTTCATATTTTGTTAAAAAAATGCTGTTCTAGACAATTTTACTATTTTCTTTCTCATGTACACAATCAATTATAGGTTAAAGGCATTATGTGATCAATGATACACAGGCTTTGCTAGTATAGAGCAGATGGTATATCTTAGGTTAAATGACATGGATAATTAAGAAAACACTGTAATTTTGTAACAACTATAACCCTAATATACCTACGGGTCAAATAGGGTTTCGTTAAATTGTATATTCAATAAATAAATAAATGCTCCATCGTATAAAGTTTCCAAGAAACTAGCAAAACTATTACAACACAAATTAGAACTAAAAAATACCTACACACTAAAGAATTCAATTGAGCTAGTAAATAAAATAAAAAACATTAAAATTAATAATGATGAAACAATTATATCTTTAGACATCAAAAATCTATATACAAATTTACCTATCCAAGAAACACTCAAAATTATACACAAACGTTTAGTTAATAACGGAGATAGCACACAGTATGCAGATCAATTAACAAATTTCCTTAATACAATTTTGAATCAAAATTATTTCGAATTTAATGGCAAACTATATGATCAACCAGATGGACTAGCTATGGGATCTCCCCTATCCAGTATTTTATCCGAAACCTTTTTACAAGAAATTGAAGAATCACTCATACATAAAATAATCCAAAATAACGTAACTTTCTATGGAAGATTTGTAGATGATCTGATTTTATGTTGCAAAACTCAAAACGTTAATCAAATTCTACAACAATTTAATAACATGCACAATAACCTTCATTTCACCCTTGAAACAGCCAAGAATAAAGAATTACACTATCTTGATATTAGCATAAAATTCACGAACAAATTTCTAAATTTCAGTATCTATAGAAAACCAACATTTACAGACAATATTATTAACAACAAATCTAACCACCCTTACAATAAAAAATTAGCTGCTATAAGAAATCTAATTCATAGATTACTGAATATTCCCATGAATAAAAAAGATTATAATAAAGAACTATAAAAATAAATAAATAAATAAGCCTGTCACAATCCCTTATAGGGCAAGGGCCTCCTACCATGGTAGGGCTGGCTCTGTTTTACTCTCCCAAGGTGAGCTATTTCCTTGGAGAGTTGAGTTTTTGCCTCCTGGTGGGTTAAGACCTATATATTAACAACACTTTCCTAGGACACTCTTTTCCTAATGAATTAAATGCTCTATTCACTTTTTCTGTGACCTATCCTGAACATCTCGTTTCTGCCTCCTCCCTGAACTCTTCTTCCTTTCCTAGATCACTGTTTTCCTAATTATTTAAATGTTTTATCACTTGTTTCCAGTACACTCTTTCTTTGGCCTGTCTTGTCCATCTCATTCCTAACTCCTCCCTGAATTCGTCCTCCCATCTGCGTCGAGGTCTGCCTCTGCTTCTTTTACCCTTCCTCTGGTCCCAAACAGTTGTTGCATACGCCCATCTTACTTGATTCATTCTGATGACGTGACCTCCCCAATTCCATTTGGTTTTTCTTACAACAATCGCTACGTTTTCCAGTTCACTTCTTTTTCTTAACTCCTCATTTCTTATCCTGTCCCTTAGATTTATTCCCAACAGTTTTCTTTCCATCTTTCTCTGACAAATCTCTATCATGTTAACTTGTTCCTTTCTTAATGCCCATGTCTGGCAGCCATATAGTAGGACTGGTATGACGCACATTTTTAGCACTTCCAATCTCTTCTTGATATTTATGTGCCAGTCTAGGAGGATGAACTTTAAGCTGCAGAACTTTCCCCACGCGAGCCTAATTCTCCTGTTGATTTCTGCATTTCCGTTATTTGACATGTTGATTGATTGACCCAGGTAAGTATATTCTGTACAATACTCTATTGCCTTTCCTTCTACAAATACCGGTATTTCTGTATGGTTTGTCATTATTTTAGTTTTTGAAGGATACATTTCTAGCCCTACTTTCTTGCTTCCTTTGTTTAGATCTGTTATCATCTTCTGCAGTTCCCTTTGAGACTTTGCGAATAATGCAATATCGTCCGCAAACCTAAGATTAGTAAGTTTTCTCCCATTTATGTCTATGCCTTATCCTTTCCTGTTCCATCCTGTATATCTGAATATCTCTTCCAAGACGTTTGTAAACAACTTTGGTGAAATTGGGTGTCCCTGCTTCACCCCTCGTTTTATCTCAAATGATTCTCCTTCTATTTCCGTTGTTACAACAAACTAAAGAACTACAAACCATAATACAAATAGCAATTAGTAATGGTTACAAAAAATCCACTGTATTCAATAATTTAAATAAGAATATGAAACAAATCCTAAGAAATAAAAAACCAGTTTCACGTTTAGAACCAGACACACAACAGGAAGCTAACTCTAAAAAATATATCACTTTCAATTACACAGACCAGAAAATACACAAAATAAATAAACCATTAAAATCCGATAACATACAAATTAGTTTCAGAGCCAATAAAAATACCCAAAGATTACTACGAAATAAACTTAATAATAATAATGATCCCTTTGAACAATGTAGTGTTTATAAACTGAAATGTCCTGATTGCAACTTAGTGTATATCGGACAAACAGGTCGAACATTGAAGAAAAGATTTGCAGAACACGTAAGCGATTTCAAATTTAATAGAGAAAAATCCGCCTATGCTAAACATTTAATTTCAAACAACCATTCCCTTAGTGCAATAAATTAGTCCCTAGAAATACTACATCTACAGAACAAAAGCCATAAACTAAACAAGCTAGAAATGTATGATATTTTTAAACATAAACATAACCTGATTAACGAAAACATAGTTAACCAAAATGAACTTTTGGAAACATGCCTACGTATGACTTCACCCACACACTCTAATACTCTCACTAGTAGCTAATCTGCTTACTCATAGAGCACATCTCAACAGTTCCACAATAACGTAAGTATAATTTCAAAACAGTTAAGAATAGAAAATCACTAATTAAATTCTAGATATCAATAATTACAGCAATAACATCAACTCTGCATTATTTAACACTACGCAGAATATTTTAATAACTACATTTATATTATTCCATCTAATAAGGCATACATGTGATCTACTTTTCTAAACTTGTTAGTAAACTTTTTAAATTTTAGTGTTGGATATTACGACTGATGATGGCATAACTGATGCCGAAATGCATTTCAAGATTTTGGATTTTTAAAAGAACCAACACATTATATTGACCTGAGAACGAAGATAAAACTAGATACAAATACAACAATTCAAGACAACATAAACTTGTATTAATTTACACCTACTACTTATCAATATAAAGATATTTGAATATCTAAACTTAAAAAATATACGGAATATGGAATCATCTTCAAATGTAAAGTAGTGATATTACAAAAACAACTCTATCACAACCTTATAGTTCATCCATTTAATAGAATTGCTAATGAATCCATCACTATAATTAAACTAAGCAATGAAATATGAAAGTTTAAGAATAAACAAAAGACAGTAAAAATACTATTCTCCAATAAATATTAACCTTTCTAAGGTAATATATCACAATTTTTAAAGATAATTTATTTGAAAACTAAGTATTTTACTGTACTCATATTTTGATGAGACTGTAATTAAGTGTGACTAGTTGTGTAAGATTTTAATAAAATTTTTTATTACTTGACTGTAATTAAGTGTGACTAATTGTGTGAGATTTTAATATAAAATTTTATTACTTGACTGTAATTAAGTGTGACTAATTGTATAAGATTGTAATATTAAATTTATTACTTGACATATTGATATAATTATGTTCATATATTATATCAATACAATAGACTTGTATAACAATATTATTCATTATTATTGTAATGTATTAATGTAAATGTAACTTGTTTTTACGACTATATTGCATAACAAAAATTAGCTATAAATAAGCTACTAAGCTTTATATGTAATGATATAATGCAATTTTATCCTTATGACTATAATGTATATCAAAAACAGTTATGAAACAATAAATAACAGTAAAATATAAATCTATATACTTTCTACGTCTTCAGCTCCAGTATCGTGTTAGGTTTCTTATTATATACTAGTGCTTAAGGCTGAAACTTAAACTACCGGTATTATTATATTTATCACATTTATTAGCACTAGAGGAAATGAAATTCATTAATTGCTTAAGTAAAACCATTGTATAAAAGAGGGGATTAAAAGAACATACAAAATTATAGACAAAGATCCATACCTTCAGTGTTTTCAAAAATTCTGGAGAAACTTATGTATAGTAGAGTCATTACGTTCTTGGATAAAAATGGGATTTTCACAAATAAACAACATGGTTTCAGAATGAATAGGTCCACAGAATCGGCAATTCAATCTCTATTACATACTGTACAAAATTCACTAGAAAAAAAGGAGAGTAAAGTTGGGTTATTGCTTGATCTAACTAAAGCATATGACGTTATAAATCATGATATCCTGTTAAAAAAATTATACACTAATGGTATTAGAACTCATGGTTCAAATCTTACCTTCCCAAAAAACTCGAATCGTTGAGATAAAAAATATAGACAAAAGTAATCTAATCCTTGAAAGAAGTAAATCCAGCAGTAGAGTATTAACACAAGGGGTACCACAGGGGTCAATTTTGGGTCAGCTTCTACTTCTGCTGTAAATAAATGATATCCCCTTGAGTATTCAAGAAGCAGAAGTTGTACTGTTAGCTGATGATACAAATCTTCTTATAAAAGAAACAAAAACTAGATTCCAATTTTACAAAAATATTTTCTTGGTTTGAAGCAATTAATCTTTTGATGAATGCAGAAAAGACAGTAGCCATGAGCTTTCATACTACCCAAAATCAACATGTCATGAAGCCTCAAGTAAAATTATATAATAAAATAATTCCATACAAAAATGACACAACATTTCTAGGCATACATATAAGTGAAGAGCTAAAGTGGAAGACACATATTGAGGCATTAACCAATAAACTGAGTACAGGCTGCTATATATTAAAAACTTTAAAACATATCACAAGTGCACACATACTTAGAAGCTCATACTTTGCTTATTTCCATAGTCATATGTCGTACGGAGTCATTATCTGGGGTTCTTCTCCAGAAGCCGAAAAACCTTTAAAATCCAAAAAAGAGCAGTGAGGATAATTTGTGGAGTAAATCAGCAGACATCCAGTAGAGATTTCTTCAAAACATTAGGAATTCTAGCCTTAGCGTGTATATAGAGTATATACTAGAAGTAATTTTCTGAAAAAATCTGTTAACGAACAATAACAACCATAACTATCAAACAAGACAACAGAATGATGTGCATGTCCAATAAATAGATCAAATATTTCAAAGTCAAATTTTTACAATTCTGGTGTAAAGTTATTTAATAAACTACCTACAACTATCAACTCGATCGAAAACAGTAAAATATTTAAAGACAGGTTAAGGTTCTTCCTGCAGGCACATTGCTTTTACTCAGTGTGTGAATTTCTTTCTTCAATGAATAATTACCTACAGAGTAAATTAAAAAAGAATAGTTTAAATAATGGTAAACTTGTTCGAAAAAAATCTGAATTTTTAAAAATCCATTTCCGTGTAGATACTGCCCCCTTTTCTTTATGTTTCAGGTAACTCACAACTGGTTCTCGAGATGTTGACGTGTACTGCCAAGTTTGACAGGATGGTTCAATAGTACCAACGAAAAAACCCATAGTTAATAAGGCGTGGTCATAATTCAATTAAATTGTATATAACTCATCATTAATATTAGCTTTGTATCTTTATCTTGTATTGAATGTGTAAATGTGTAAATATGTATTATATGTAATGGATTGTAAATATTAAGACGCGTCATGCACATGTATAGAAGGACTAAATAAATTCTAATTCTAATTCTAATATATAGTGTTTAAATTTATTGATTCTTCCTGCCAACATACCGTGAAAGGGTTTGCAACAATTTAATTTGGTTTAAGTCTGCTTAATACCATGGGTGCATACCTTTTAAAAAATCTTAAAGTTACTGGTCTGTCAGGTCATAGTATTTGTTTTTGAAATTAATATATTATGTTTCATTTAAAAAACTAAACTATTTGTATCTAGTAGGGTATGCAGAATGTAACACAAAGTGTATGTTCTATTCTCGAGCTTATTCTTAGATTCTTATAAAACTTTTACAGTTGATTTTTTTTGGGAATACGGAGAGGATGGTTGGGACATACCTGAAAAATGTGACTGTTCCAGTCAAAATAGGACGTATGGTCACCCTATATATATATATATATATATATATATATAAGATCGCAGTTAAGGAGAGGACTGTAATGATTACCATAGGGAAGGGCTGCGATCCCATTCGAAAAGAAATAAGAAAAAATTAAATAAAATAAATGGAATATTACGGAAACAAATGCACAAATAATAAACCATAGCTCGTTGCTTGTTTAGGAAATTTATTGTAAAAATTAAGTGAACTGAATTAAAAATACCACTAATTGCACTGAAGTAAAGGCGCTGTAAATGACGCTTCATACTGTAAAAAACACTTATGTAAAAAATATATATAGAGAACATTGGAAACACAGTTGCTTAATTGTAAAAATGAAAAAGAATGTTGTGAAGACAAATCAATACAAAGAAAATAACACAAAGAAAATGGATATTTGAAATATGAGCACTGTTCACATTTCTATTCTTCTGTTGACGTTTCTATTCTTGGCTTAATGGAGGTGGTGTTCGCAGCGAATGTTGTTGAATAAAAGTGCTGAAAAAGGTCACCATGTGGAATGTAGTTATGTATACCAACAATGATGATGCCAGCAATGATGATGACAATGTGGTATGTGTTCGTCTTCCTGATGATTATGTGGAATGTGTTCGTCCGGTTGACAATAATGTAGAATGTTTATGTCCTACTGACGATCAAGGTAAAATGTGTTTTTACTTCTGACAATAATGCAAAATGTGGTCGTCCTGATGACGATTAATGTAGAATATGTGTTCGTACTTCTGACGATAATGTAGAATCCGGTCGTGCTGTTGACGATTAATGTAGAATGTGTTCATACTTCTGACAGTAATATAGAATGCAGTCGTCCTATTCACGACTACTGTAGAATGTGTTCGTACTGCTGACGATAATGTAGTAGTAAGGTCGTACTGATGACAATAATATAGAATGTGTACGTACTGCTGACGATAATGTAGTAATATGGTCGTACTGCTGACAATAATGTAGAATGTGGTTGTCCTGTTGACAATTAATGCAAAATGAAAGTATAATTTGAGTTTGGCGGTCGATGGTTGTTGAGTTGATTGTAGACACTGCGCAGTATGGTAAAGAACCACGTGGTGATAGAACAAAGGAAGACAGCCCCACCAGCCAGAACTGTTGGCTAGCGGGGCCCGACCGCTTGAATTGATGGTCTGAAGAAGACTTACGCTCTAGGAGGCGGGACTTAGCTGAAAAGTGGGCATGTTCTAAAACTCTAATTGGTCAATGAAAAGGCTTACTGGCCAATCGGGGCCAGTTATGAGGACATGGCAGAATAGCCAAATATAATATGAGTGAAACATCCCCTGAGGGCAACAAAGGAATAGTTTCCATTGTTCAAATAAGACACTTCGTGATTTGAACACGACATGGGAATGAAGGGATTTGCTGCATACATACTATACATTTCTAGTATTGATAAATTTAATTATAATAATATACATTTCTAACTTCTAAGGGGAAGTTCACAGAATATTTTAGAGTTCTATTGCTTGGCTAACATAAGACGTATTTATAAAACACTAATAAACGCATGAACAGAAATTTCTACATTCATGCATTCAAGTATTTGCAGTATGCAGCTATCTGTTCCTACACTCATAATGTAGAATAAATAAGTGAAAGTAGCGTAAATTAATGATTTATGAATATGTGACTGCGGTTGGCAGTTCTAGTGAGATTTAAGAAAGGTTGGCAGCAATGTAGTCGCAGTGCCCCCAAGTGTTGATCTGCGTAACTACAAATGCAACATCGCTGATTTAGCGAATGTAAGTAAAGAGAATATTACCATGCATAGTCCTTAAATCTCATTAAAATACATATAAATAGACAAAATGCGATAAACTAGAAGCAGATAGGAATATAGAAAAATATCTCAAAGTGTTTTAAAGTGTAATTTAATATAATATAGTTATTTGACCACATGTTGTTGCGGTTATGAGGATAGGTGTATTTAATATGATTTGCGGCCAGGTGTTTTCATGAGGCCCAAGTTTACGCGTGACGAAACAATATAAGCTCTTTAAGTTTGTGCACTGCATTTAAAACCCCTTTCTACATAATATGCAGAGCATTAATGTCATACTTTGCTCTTTGCACGGTCGGCCAACAGCAAAAAATCAATATTTGTCCAGTGGACTCAGTGTGGCCATCTGCATATTTAAGTAACTGTATTATATGCTTTGAAGTAAATTTCTATTGATAAGTGATAAAGATGGTAGAAGCTGAATGTGAAAATTAGTTAGTGTGACATAAAGTTTAGCATCCTGTATTTTCTTAAGAAAGTGAGAATATTTAATTATATATAAGTTTATCTAAAACAAAATTATTTTTAAGGATTATTCTACCATTTAGGGTATTGCGTACCATGTATTTTACTGTTCCTGGGATTGTCAGCATGAGTGTCCTTCTCAATGTTGTATTACAGATTCAATATCGCTATTAATAAACTTGAAATTTGGCGTTATAATAGTAAATTATTGTTGAATATCGAGAAAACATCCATTATAAATTTTAGTTCCATAAATACAGTAAACATACCATTAACAGCTTACTGTAGGCCCTAGTTAAAATTGTGGAAACAACTAAATTTCTTAGAATTACAATAGACTCAAATTTAAATTGGAATGAACATGTAAACAATCTGTTGCAAAAACTAGCTAAATTGTCATTTGCATTTCGTTGTTAAAATAATATTATAACTACATCTGCATTAAGAACTATTTACTTTGATTATGTTGAGTCTATTCTAAGTTATGGGATTCAGTTTTGGGGAGCCTCTTGTTTAGTAAACAAGATATTTAAAAGTAAGAAAAGAAATTAATAAGAATTATGCTTAAAGTTCCCAATGGCATTTCAAGCAAACCTTTGTTTGATAAACTTAACATACTACCAGTTCCAAGTCTGTACATCCTGGAAACTACTTGTTTTTTCATAAAAATATACAAGAATTTACAAGGAACTCAGAATACCACACATATGAAACCAAATCATCTAATCCTATACATATATAAACCTTAAAAGTGTAATACATCAAGGTGTAATATTATATAATAAATACAGCAAAGACATTTCTCAGCTAAAGTAGGCTACAATAGATTTAGAAAGGAAGTGTCCAAAAACTTAATGGAACACAAACTCTATTCTATAGCTGACCCATGTGTACCTAATATTGTTGCAATAAGTCGTACTTATATCCAAGTCAAACTTTAATCTCGTCTTAAGTTGAGTTTCTGACACAAACAAATCGGACTTATGAAGTATTTACTTTATAAAGTCAGACTTGACAAAGTCGAGCTTATTGCTATTCATAGTCACTAAAGTGTGATTTATTTGTCGAAATAAATTGTACTTTATCATGTCAAGGGACTACTTATTTCAGTTTAAACCAGAACCATGGACAGTTTTTTTGATGATCTGGGCGAGGTGTTGGAAGAAAATAGCGTTATTTGAGAAACATGATGAATCCATTTAAATTCTACAGTGACAATGAATTTAAAAATAGATTTCGTTTCAAGAAGACACCATTTTGGAAATATCAATTGCCTATCTTTCATTAGCATTTCTTTCTGCTGGCATTTCATATCGTCCCAAAGCTTCATAAGCTGAATTGAATCTCTCTAAAACAATAAATGATATCGAAATAAATACATAGGCCTAAGCGTACCGGTATTAATTCTGAACAATATCCAAACTAATATACACTGAAAATATTCCCAAGAATCTATGGATCAGTTTACTTACACGCTGCATAATATGACTGGATGAATTGAATTCTTTGTTTACAATGAACATCGCCATCTTTATTTGTATAACAAGAGAGCAAAATACATACCCAGATGGCTTTGCATTACACGAAAACTGAAAAAAAAAAATAGCTGATTCAGTTGGTTTGGCAGTGAACGTGCGATTTTTCATATTATTGAGTTCGGCTTTAATATGTAGAATAAGTAGAGCTTTATAAAGTCAGACTTAATAAAGTACGACTTTAAAGAAGACTATGAATATGAAAAAATTATAAGTCGACTTGTCAAATAAGTTCAGCTTCATAAAGTCGGCGACTATGAATACCGGCCTAAGTATGTCAAAATTCCAAAGAGATGTGTAAATTATATAAATTAAGGAATCGCGGACAATGTGCATTATCTTAACCTACTTATAACACCCAGTCCTGAACCCGGGAAAGGGATTTTTCACTACTGAAAAATCCCCAACCCGGCCGGGAATCGAACCCGGGCCGCCGGAGTGGAAGGCAGGTGTGCTACAGACTCACCCACGGCGACGGACTTGTGTAAATTATATACTTCTTTAATCAGGGTAGATCTGGATCTGTCTCCTTACCTTTATATTATGTAAATATGTTCCTTATATAGGCCCTATATGCCGTATTTCACCGTATAATCGTCGCATTTTTAAGGCCATTTTCTCCCGTGTGAAAGCACAGTGCGACCATTGCGCGAGGAAAGGCTGGAACTAACATGTATAGGCCTACAGTATATATACCTTACAACGAAAGAAAAAAGTATTATTAAACTACTAGAGCACTTTACTATTTACAGTTGCAGAATTATTAAACTGCATGTGCAATGAAATTACGCCAATCATATCAATTCGCGGAAAGACGATCAATCCGAAATAAAGTTACGTTGCATCAGAACCCCGCCATCCGCACCTCGTGCCGTCTGCTGGAAATCCCCGTCTTCTTGACGCTCTTTACAATGATTTTTTCACGGGAGATGTGATTGCAACTTTAAATGACACATGAATTAATGAGTCCTAATGATGTGCGCTGCTGATTGCTATTTTATTTTGTGCCAATCTCGTTCAAGTTTTTTGTTCACTGAAAACTCCCTGGTTTCCATTTTCTTCCGCGAATGCTATTACTTTCAAATGAAAACTCGCAGTATAATTCCTATTTCTTCCCTTTTTCTACAAGTGTAGTGTACTGAAACTTACCCAAATGGTGTTACAGCAATTTCTCGTGGATTGCCACCCCTACCCCTTGCTATTGTGTCAAGCTAGCGGTCACCGGTCAGCACATTCCTTAACCTTGAATACATCGGGTGGAGGATAACGGTGCTCTAGATTGCAGTGGCGGCGTGTCATTAATAAATTTCTGAATCATCGTGAAAGAGAGAATAATGTCAAAATATCCGTGCGACGATTATGCGATGAAATTTTTATACACCAATTTTGGACTGAAAAATCAAGGTGCGACGATTAAGCGGTGGCGACGATTACGCGATGAAATACGGCTGTTTATTGATGAAGCCAAAAATTTGTAAAATTTTTATGGTGAATAAATAAATACAAATACAAATTATTTATATTATCAGTACTAGAAGAGGCTGCAGTAGGCCTACATTAAAATGAATTTGTGAATATGTAGGCCTAATTATTAATTAATGATCTATTACACTTCTGAGAAATGAATCATCCTTTGGGAAATATTATCATGAATTTATTATATTGAATTTCCTCCAGTCGTTCTGTTTCTTTCCATTCTATAAGTTCTTGGAAACAAAGCACAGATGATAACAAATCACTTTTTAGGTTATTAATGGGCATGATAGCTTAACAGAGGTCATTAGTCACTATCAAAAATCTATGTATAAATACATAAATAGGCCTATCTATTGTTTTTGAGGCAAAATGAAGTGCTTTCTTTGGGAAATACTTATAGTTTCCTTTGCTTTTATTCCAACTAATAATGGAGGGTTTTTCAGAAACAAAACAGTGAACTTGCATCAACCAATTGTTTTGGTTAGAGATCCCCAGTCAATTATATGGAACTCAGTCAAAGCAACAGGTATATGGAATGCTATACGTGATTCTACAGACATCAATAATAATTTTCAGAATGCACTGAGTCAACAAAATATATCAATAGAGGAAGTGAAACCATCGTTTGTAATTAAACCTAGCAGCCCTTCTTCAATTAGGAAGTATGAAATATTACCAGTGAACTTAAATGGATATATTCAAGAACCGAATGTGGATGAGAATATTCATTCACCTATTGATTTAATAGTAAAAGTTGATATAGTTAACGAACAACAGCCATATATATCTAATACTGAAACACAGGAAAATACATCAAATTTTAACCATGAACCATGCACTATTTACATTGATCTTCATCCACCACTGTCGAATGTGCGTACTCCTATGCAACCAAAGAATTGTAAGCCAGTTCATGGACATTCTAATGTGTTTTATAATCCTTCACCTCCGCAGCACGTTAGTGGAACCTCTTGGCCAGTCAAGGACCAAGGATATATAGTTTTTACTGGCAATACTTCAACACAAGTGAAAGAGAAAGGTCCTTTTTTGTGGAATAGATTTGGTTGTTACAGTGGTTACTGCTGGAAAAGAACGTCTATCAAGAAGTGGTGTTTTCTTAGAGATCAGTTAGCTGGAAATAGTACTCGAGCCAAGTGTAGTCAGCATTATCAGTGTGAGAGTGATAAGTTAGTGTGCAATTCAGAAACAGAATTAGAAGAACCCACTAAGGCAACATATCATCGAAGAGGATGCTACAACGAGCGATGTTACAGAGATTGTCCTCTGGGAATGGGGTTTGGTTGGTGCTATTTAAGAGACAAAGACTCAAGCAATCCAAGTGACAGAGCATTCTGTTCCTTTGATTATCAGTGTATAAGTGATAATCTTGTGTGCACTAGTGGTATGTGTACATAGACATATGAGGAAATATTTTGAATTGTTTTAATTTAGTGATTCAGTCCTTTTAATTTTGAAGCACGTAATTCTATTGTTTACTGAACTGATTTCTGTTATATGCAACTTCTACCTGAAAATTTGTTTATAAAGTAAAAGGCCAAACAAAATATTTATATCCTGTCTCATATTATTTACTCCGAGGCCAACAACACAGAAACAGGAGGAGGGTAACCAAAGGAACCAGTCTTACCTCCCTCCTGGCAGCCTTTGTATGATGCCCAGTAGGTGAAGATTTCATTCTGACCTTGAGGGCTGGATTTGGAAGAGATACTGGTTATCAGTCTCTAATCACTAGTCTGTGCACCAGATATACCAGGGTTCAATCCCAAACCTCTCCTCACTGTATATGACATAGAAGCATATGGCACTATTGATAATGACTCTCCTTCGAAAGGGTACGTTAAGCCTTGGAGGCCCCTCTTGGTCAAGGCTAGTATATTCAAGGTTGTCTCGTTCGACGCGCATGCGTATTGAGCATGAGGGATGTGACGTGGCCCCTCCCCTGCAGGAGGATTTAAACAGCTATGTATAATGGCAATGATGGGAATAAAACTTATTTTTAACTACATTAATACATGTATCTGTAAAGATAGACTACATATGATCCTACAGGGGGTATGGCTTAATAGAGAGACCACTTCTGAGTGCTCAGGCCTCAAATGAATAGGCTGTAATAAAATATGTGACGTTTGAAACAAATTAAAATATTTAAGCTGCTGGTTTCTGTAAAACATACTGTGGATGACAAAATAAAGAAAACACACAAACTCCCTACATTTCTCTTTAAATTTATTGGGATACTTTTACAACTCTGTTTTGTTATGAAGTAGCCTATACGAGGCAAGTTTACCCTTCTGTAAATAATTCTTTATTCATACACATTTCCAGTAGAAACTTAAAGGTCCTGTCCAATTTGTTGACTACCATGGACATTGAACATTTTATTTATGGACTCCCCTAATAAAACATCTTTCAGAAACTGAATAACTACAAGTACTCATAAACCTGACTGGGGTGGGGGTTGAGAATATTCAACAATGGATCTGTTGTTAACTGCAAAAGAATGGAATACTAGAAGCCAACTTCCTACTGAAGGTGAGTTCATGACTTTTTCTCATTATTTTATTATATGTGCATCTTAAAATCCATTTTTACATGAAAATAATACTAAATTACTCAGTATTGAATCTTGAACTCTTTGACCATTTAAATGCTGTCGGTCGGTATACATTTAAAGATATAGGGTAAACCATACAGTTATTGGCCGCCTCAGATAGTTACTGGCCATATGTCTTACAGTTATTGGCCACTAGTAAGTTACATCCTTACGTTCATTTTTAAAACTGTTATCTATGTGTAATCATTTAACAAATAAATTATACTTTATAATCAGTTACAAAATTACACAGCATGCTCTCAAAAATCATTCTTTTGCGACTCTAAATAATAGTTATATAATTCATCTACTTTATCTTGATCAACTTCTGTATTCTCAAAATCATCATTACTGTTTTCAGAGTGCACTTGAAAGCATACATGACATAGAAAATCATCACTATCTTCTGAATTTGGCATATGTACTCTGTGACCTTTTGGCACACAAGATTCATGACAGACTTTCTTACATTCATCGCACCGAAGCCCAGCATCAATTTTAACATTTCTGAGGCAAATATGGCAACTAAGATCAGACTTGTTCACCTCTTGGAATAGTATCCTCTTTGCTGTGGCATTGGGTAACTCATTTTTTGTTGCCTTTCTTCCTTTCGCTTTCTGTTTCTTTCTTCTTTCTCATTTCCTCGGCTTTCTTAGCCAGGCGCTTCTTTTCAAACATCTCTTGATATTTTTTTTTATGTGACTGCATATGGTTGTCTTTCTACTTGCCGTTTTCCTTTTCGTTTTGGAGTTTCAGGCCACATAAAAAAATTGCTCATATGTTAGGTGCGCACAACCTTCACAACACTATTAGAATTAGTGACACCGCTATTAGGCCTACTTCCAGATGGTTCATCACAGACATTAATGTCACAGTTTTGGTCAGTTACAGTTTCTGCACACACTTGCTCATTTTGTGTGCTATTTAAAATGCTTCTTTGTGGAGTCTGGCAATTGTTTTCATGCTAGATTAGGTCTACTCCTTGGGAAGAAACTGAATCCTCACTATGATCTCTTTCTTTCTGAAAATTTTCCCAATTACGAAACAAAGTGAAGAAGTCTTCACTTTCCCTAGTCAAATGGTCTTTGATATTTTTAAATTTATCTACCTTCTCTTTTCCCACTATATTAACAAACGTGGGAAGGCTAATTGATGAATACTTTTCATTCTCTACTTCTGTTATCTCATTGCCATTTGCATTTTGGTTTCCTAGGCATTTGCTGTAATCCACAGCATCTGTGTTCAAAGGATAAAGACCACATGCTTTAAATTCACTTACAAGGGTCTCTGGCTTAGCACTGCAGTCAATTACTTGTTTGAGCAATGGTCCAAAGGAAATCTTGTTCAGTACCTCACCAGGGTGCTGAGAATACCATTCCCATACAGCTTTCCGCCAGAATACTTTTACTGGTCGAAAAACTGCAACATCAGCAGGCTGTAGGATGCGTGTAGCATTTGGGTATAAGGCAGTAACTTCGATCTGCAGTTCACTGCAGAGCACACTTAATTGGTAAGTAAGATGTGACTTATGTCCATCGACAAACAGCACTACGGGAAATTTTACACCTTTTTCCTGAAGGAATGGATGGAAAACGTTTGCAATATATTCAAAAGAAACTTCTACTGTCATCCATCCATTGTCACTCCGAGCTATTTCCCATTCTGATGGAACTGATTCAAATATTTTCTCAGGGATTCTTTTGTATGGATATACTACCATTGGGCAGCAGGATGTGCCATCTGCTGAAAATGTAAACATCACTGTAATGTTTTCCTTTGATGACCCTTTATCTATGGAGTAGACATTCTTCGATCCTCTTAACGCCAAAACTTTTCCGGTAGATGGACATATGTGAAACCCAGTTTCATCCCCATTGAAAATTCTGGAAGGGTAATTAAAAACTTCCTCCAATTTTTTTTGTCGAACGTATTCCTTTACCTCATCAAAACACTTTCTAATATCAGCCTCTGATACACAAGAACTGGCTGCAGTAACAGCCTCGCTGGTCTGTTCCACAACAGCCCTAAGTGATGATCCATCTTTTTGAGCTTCTTTTACGGCTGTTTCCATGACATCAGAATTATAAATAGCTCTTTTAGGCATCTTTAGGACAGACTAGCCTACCTACAATTTCATTTTAAAGAAAGTTGCAGATAACAGTTATGGGCCATGCAGCTATGCAGTTATTGGCCACCCTTCCAATAACTGTGTAGAATTGGAATAATTGCACAATACAAAAATATTATGTTCAGATAATATTAATAAACAGTTTGAGTAAAAAATTTAGTTAATTTAATTATTCTTAAAAAAGACAGTTATTGGCAGCCCCGGCCAATAACTAAAATTTAATCTTTTTTTATTACAGTTAATGGCCACCTTTGTTGTGAAGACGACAATGCACAAAATCACGTGAATCCTTGTTAATGTCGTAATTAGTGCTCTTAACTTACCAGTGAGATGTTGTTTTGGCTTATATATACAAGCAATTATGAATAATCAACAGTGAAAGCAGAGAAAACCCTTAAGAAATTAGCAGTGAACACTGCAAAAAAACACACTTCCACATTTTAGCAGCTATCACAGGTTTTATTGTCATCTGGTGAGATCTAATTGGAACTAAATATAAACCTGACAAGTAAAAGCTTCCACCTAACATAAAAAATTCCAGATATAAGCTGTGTAAATCTTACTGCAATAGAAAAATGCTGAAGTGGCCATTCACTGTATAGTGGCCAATGACTGTATGGTTTACCCTACCTATTAACATTTATGACGTGATCACTTTGAACCATTTGTAAATGTTAATATTAAAATGTTCTACAAACAGAACATATACTGGTTTGTAATATAATAATTGGTATTCCGTGCGCACATTTATAATATAATAATATACATTTTCCAATTTATAATATAAAAATATTTATTCCATGCGCACATTTTATTTGGCTACATCTTCCAGTTTTTTGCCTCTGGAAAGCATTATTCCAAGTTGTTAACTTTTAAACTTCTATTCTCCTGTGGTTTTAATAATTGCTTAGTATCTATGATTACACGCTCTGTAATTAAATTGTGACAAATACATTAATCTAGTTCCTTATATTATTTTCCAGATGAAGGTTCTGGATTCTACAACTAATTTCTCTCCACGAAAATTCTTTTCACTACAATTGATTTATTACAATAAATGGAATTTATGTCAAATAAATAGTTATTACTAAATTTTAAGGGAATATGGTACTTTACGACACACCCGAGTCCCCCAAACCTACACTCAATCCCTCCCCTAGGGGCGGCATTTGAACTACTAGCAGAGACAATAGCCCCATCTCTTACGCAACTGATGAAACAAAAAAAACTATTTATTCCTCTCACCTCCTCTTTACCCCACCTACCCATTCGAGACCTATTCCTACTAGTAAATTTTGGATCGACCGGGATTTTAACTCGTGACCCCTAGCATTATAGCTAAGAGTCTTAACCAATATGCCACGAGTGACTGTTGAGGAATGAAGGAAGCTTTCGTATATTTGAGATATGATAGGGAGGATTTCATGAGTCTTAACGCGAGAATCGGTTTTTATAATTTTGAGATATTTTGTTAGTTATGAAAAGTGTAGTGTTGGTGCAAGGGATTTTCTTGCATCAATTAAGCCATATTTTATGTAATAATACGGCGATTTTTATAATTGTGAAATATTATGTATGGTGCAAGGGTATTTTTGTAATGTGAAATAGACTATTTTGTTGCAAGGGTCTTTTTATAATTTTGAAATATTATGTGGAGGTACAAGGGTCTTTTTTTATTGTGAAATATTAGGTGACATGTCAGTTGCAATTATGCATTAAAGGGCGTTGAGGCTGAGCAGCGGCTACAGGCATGATGGCTTGTGCTGTGGGAAAGTGGGGCAGGCGGGAATCGGCCAGGCGGGGAAGCGGCCAGGTGAGTGGCATGTGGAAAAGTGACCAGCTTGTGTTGCAAAGTACCGCCTTGCCAATTTTAACTAGTTCTTTTTTTCTTTATTATTATATTCCTTTACCATTTAATCCTATCGTAGTCTTTCCACGTCAGTCCAATCAGAAGAAGAATGATTTTTTGAGTAAGATAAAAAAGATAATGTAGAAGAAAGAAATTAAATTTAGGCCTATGTCCGGGAATGTAAATACGGCGATAGACCTCCGACACCGAGTTATGTCTAAGTCCTCATTTACAGACAACTTGACAATTCCCCTGTAATCGATCACACAAGAAAGGCCTAAAGAAATATGAATATTTTGACAATTCGTAGGGCAAGGTCCCTGACAAGTATAATACTGTTCTTGGGGCAGATCGTCAAATTGATCCCCCTAAACTTTAGTAATTCTCTTCAACAACTACACAATTAATGTAGTTTCAGTCGTTCCTACACCTACTCCTTTATTTTTCTGGAACTACTGGTTTTTCACATAACCCATGTACCCATATACTAACAATTCTTTTATACAGTTTTGTTAATAACAATCATTATATTTCTACCCTTTTTTCTACTTCTTAATTTTTCTTTTCCTAAAGCAAATATGCTTTTAAGTTTTATTATACACTTGTTTAAATTCACTATTATCTTTATTTTTAGGATTTATTATACCGGTACATTATTATGCTTTTAAGTTTTATTATAACTTAGACTTGTTTAAATTCACTTTTATCTTTATTTTCTTAAATCTAATTGGTTTTTGGAATTATTATATATTATTCAGATTCACTTTTATTAGATCCCCACTTTAATTTAGTTTGATCTGTTTTTCAAAAATTTCATTCAGTAAATTCTTTTTCTTCTCTTTAACTCAATTTACTCATCCAGTTTAGTGAAAATTTACGTTTCTAAATTCCTCTATGAATTTCATTTTGAAACTACTTTTCACCCAATCAACTTTTCTCACTAACAAATCTTCTACTTTTATTTTTCTTCTACTCAAATTTTTCTCTCTATCCTAACTTCTTGTTAAGTTAACTCTTCTACATTCTGAACTTGAATTAAATAATCTACAATTCCTTCCTATTTCCAAAGTGAATTTAAATCCAATGTATTATGTCTCTCATCCCACATACTACTCTGTACTACAGATTTTTACTCTTTCCAAATCCTACACTCGTAACTTGATCTTTATATGAATTACAACTGAAAATTTAGAGGCCAGCATGCCATCTCGACATATAAGATATTGACCTGTTTACCTAAAAAAAACCTAAGTGGGAGGGGCCCAAATAAGGATTAGTTTTATGCCCCTAGTAATTTCTCCCTTATTCCCCTCACGACCTGTCTTAAAAAGCAAATGAGTTTCATAGGCTTCCCCAGATAAGAACTGCGACAAATTCGTCTGTGTCTGAACAACCCATGAACACCCAAGTAAACAGACATCATGAAGCAAATTCTTTCCTTTTTCTTTCATTGACCCTATTTCTTTCACAACACTCTCTACAGAAAGCTGAACTTTGAAGTTCCCTTGATTACTGCTTGCAATTATTGACTTTCAGTTCTTTTTTTTTTATATCTCTAACTGTCTCTTAATTATACATCTATACCTCAAGATATTCTGTCAAATCCGTAGTCACTTAGAAATCTGTTCAAAATATATTAAAATTATGGTTAAAGTTCAAAGTTATTAGATTCAAGGTGTGTAGTACTCAACAGACAGTAGTCCAGCGATGTTTCCACCATTTTGTTCAGTCCTTCTTCCATTTGGGTCTGATTTTGAATATACCGGTATGTAACAATTAGATCCAACTATGTTCTTCTTCCCAAGCAGATGTTCACTTGCAGGTGGCTCCGATGTAATTCAACCAATGCTCTCATTCGACCAGCTCAACAGCTATGTATCCACATCCATCGGTTGTTGCTTTCCTGGTTCAGATATCCATGAGAATATTATAGGAGAAAAATTCCTTCGACACTGGGACTTGAACCCAGGACCTTTTGCTATTCGTGCCAATGCTCTACCAACTGAGCTAAGCCGGAGTTCAATTCACAGCGCCAGATAGAACCTTCCTCCTATGACTATCATTGAATTGAACTCCGGCTTAGCTCAGTTGGTAGAGCATTGGCACAAATAGCCAATGGACCTGGGTTCAAGTCCCAGTGTCAGAGGAATTTTTCTCCTATAATATTCTCATGTAATGTCCAACAGAGACAATAATCATTGGTTCATGAAAGCTTATATATCTACCTACTGTACAATATCTACTGTACAATAACAGTGAAAGCCCAGTCACAAAAATCACGAATTAGTGTGCCTCACAGTACTGCATATGACATAACTCGTCTGTCTGTGAGGTAGACCAATAGGGCAATCAGTTATAGGAAGAAGGTTAAATCTGGCACTGTGAATTTAACTCCGCCTTAGCTCAGTTGGTAGATCATTGGCATGAATAGTCAAAGGTCCTGGGTTCAAGTCCCAGTGTCGGAGGAATTTTTCTCCTATAATATTCTCATGTAATGTCCAACAGAGACAATAATCTGTGGTTCATGAAAGCTTATATATCTATCAGATATCCATCTTTCCTATTTTCCATTATAGAACATCAAGCAACTCTGTCGTCTCAGCTTCCGCTCACTTCTTCATCACCGGTCGACCCAGGTCTTCTTTCTCCTCCCAACCTTCCTGTTCAACTTCTCAAAGCCATCTCCCCTTTAGCTATCAGTTCTCACTCACTACTATACTTTACAAACTCTCATACTTTTCATATTTCCAAACTGTTCACTGACAACTGATTGTAACTGACTATTTACTGTTCGACTGTTCACTTTTTCAACTGTTCATTTGTTCTCACTCACTGCTATACTTTTAGTATTACAAATTCTCGTACTTTTCAAATTTTCAAACTGTTCACTTGCTTGACTAACTGATTGTAAGCGACTATTTACTGTTCAACTGCTCACCTTTTAAACTTTTCTGACTTTCGGTGCAATATGCACCAGCCCTGATGGGCTGTGCCCACTCTGAGTGGCGACCACCTACTAACTCTCGTTCTCATCGACTGTTCACTCTTCTTTCTCTTCTCCGGTGATTAATTCTAAACTGTTTGGGTGCATTGGGCACCCGTCCTTATGGGCTATACGTGCCCTTCTCGGCGACCACTATCCAACTCTCCTCTCACAACTCCTTCTCTGCAACTTTCAACCATCTCTTTTATCAAACTTGTAACTGTCACGCTTGCGCACTTGCTTCTTCCTGTAATTTGAAAGGCGTATACAGAGTCCAAGTTCAAATATCTTTGTTTATAAATGGCTCTCCTGATGTCACGATTTTTGCAACGTGACATGATGGCTTCATAAGTATTGAAGATGGTGTAGGGTGATATGATTTTGTGCTTGTGAAATTTGCCACAAAAAATTGTAGGATATTTTGTTGGTCAAGTTGAAGAGAAAATTGAAAGTGACGAGTTTAAGGTGAATTCTTAGCGCTGTTGTGCCTTTGACAAGAATAAATTTATATTTCCAGAGAACAAGGACTCAAGTTTTGTAAATACTGAGGACACTTCTGCAAAACTACCATAACCTATCTTGGAAGGAGGAACTGAACGAGCCTTGGGAGCAATAATATTATCAATCAACTTCAAAAATTTTAACATTGGCTAGCCTTCGGCCTATGATATAGCAGGGTTAAATGGATGTGTGCCTACAGTCTAGGCATATCAAATGTTTATTTTATTTTGAAAACAGTATTATCCGTGTTTGTGATTACATTTGTTCCAATTTTTTCTTTAAATATTAGTTTTTGCCTATTACGCCATTTCTTTAGTTATTATACAATATGATAGGCCTACTTTTTGTGTTTAGCACAATCATTAAATTAATTGCACAATCATTATAATTTAGGACCATTTTTTCAAAAGCCGATAACTGCAGGTTTTGATGAAATTGAGATATATATTGTTTCATATAGTTTACATAGCTGCCTTTCCAATGGTTATACTGGTTCTTTCATATTCCGACATCTGTTCCACTCAGAAATGGTTGAAAATTGGTAGTTTTGCAAAATCCGATATCTACGGTTAAGGTGTTCTAGCAAAATCCGATATCTGTGGGGAATAAAGGATAGCCAATTTTTTCATGTGGAAACACTGACCATTGGATTAATCACTGGTATCTGGTCATAGTTACATGATAATAATTTTATTTTCTTGTCATTAAACCATTTAGGTAATAGACAAAGTCAGGAGCCCCTTGATCAGGTATTTGGGAGATTAGATTAGAAGGATTAGAGGTTTAAAGATGACATTATTTGTCCTCAACTGCGACACAATGAAGAAACATACAAAGGTACAAAGCTTAATCAAGACTGGAAAATACGGGATTTTAAGAAGGCTTCAAATCCAGCATTGAGATCCCAATTGTCATTTCAGATTTTGGCTGCAACACTATTCTTGCGCTACAAGAGAAATGTTAAAGGGGAAAGTAAAAAAGTGCTTCTTTCGACTACAAATTTTGGAACAGACATTGAATATGAAGTGCCAAAAAAAGGCGTTAAAGACTTAAATGTGTTTGCAGAAAAATAATGAATTTCCCAAAGTAAACCATGTGTCGGAAAAAACGGGATGTTGAAAAACTAATGCAGTACTTTTCAGTCTCTGATGATGCTAAAGCATTTTATGCAGATGTGGTGGCTGTAGCAAATAAATGAATGGAACTCTTTTAGTAGGCGCATCCATAAAGTAAGTTTCCCTGTGGCTGTTTACAGAAACAAAACACATTTTCGTGGACATGTATATTCCAACGGGTACAAGATGTGTTCAGGTGTTTTTCAACATATTCGCCACCGGAATTGAAACATTTGTCATACTGTGGAACCAACTTTTGATATCTGAGTCATACAAGTCTGCCCCCAGGGATTTTAACCACTGTGTGACAAACACTTCCTCCTCTCAGTCTTTCCCTGTGAGCCGTGAATCCGGCTCAAGTGTATATATAAAGCGCCCCTATTGTTTTTCTGAAACATCAATAGTTTTAATGGTAATAATTTTTATGTGTCCGAGTTTACCTTTGGTTACCTTTGGTAATTTCTGAACGTGGTACGCGGAGCAAGACCCTGGAGAGCGGATGTTAGTTAAGTGAGTTAGGAGTTGACTCGGCCAGCGTGAACATGTATTTGAAGGAATTGTGACTTTGGTGGGCGTTTCCCAGCAGTACTACGATGGATCGTGTCTGCTGTTTGGTAAGATTGTTCTTTATTCTGTGTTAATATAATTATAAATTATTTTGGCATCAGACATCTCACCTGTTTGGAAGTTTTAAATTACCGTAAAGTATATAGTTTGTCTAAAATTCATATAGCATTGTTTAGTTAACCTCACAATATTCAAAGTTTTCACAAAATCCAATATCTGCATAGGACAATATACTGTATCTGCAGATTTAACATTTAATTGTATATTACTAAAGAGATTTTTTTTTTTTTGCATTTGTTACAAGTGTTATATATGTGGGCACATTTTCATGCTATTACAAAATGTACCGGTATATGTCACTCCACAAAGTAATGACAATAATCCAAGTATATGCTTCCATGGAGAATAATACAGAGGAAGAAAGCGACAGCTTTTATAACGTACTAGACAACACAATAAACAACCACAAATCTGACAGATTAGTTATTAGGGGGGATCTAAACAGCAAGGTCGGGCATAAGGAATCAGAGGAGGAGACATCCATGGGACCACATGGCTATGGATGCAGAAATGTAAGAGGAGAAAAACTGATTCAATTCGCCCAGGGACATAGAATGAAAATAGCAAACACCTTCTTTAAGAAAAGCCAGGATAATAGGTGAACATGGACAACGTTAAAAAGTGAAATAGATTTTATCCTGGTGGATCACATGGAAGGAATAGTGGACGTAAAGTAATAAACAGCTTATAGTTCGACACTGATCATAGGATGATATGACTAAAGATAAACTTCCAGAAGAAAAGACGCCACTTCATCAAACAAAGAGGGGCCATTCCAGTGCTACTAGACAAGGAAAGAAACAAATCAGAACTAATTAAGCACACCAAAATCTCGAACGCAAACCACAGGAGGATGACATACAAGGCCTATATAATTACACAGTTTCGAACATCAACTAAGCAGTCAAACAAGCTCAAGAAACAAGACCACAGGGAAACAAAAGAAGCAAGCTGAGATTGTCAACAATTAACATGATAGAATGAGGGAACAACTGAAGGTGGCTAAAGTTACAAACCCACATCTAAAGAGAGATTACAAGGAACTAAATAGAGACACAAAAAGGGAAATACAGAGGGACTTATGGAATTATAACTACCAATGAATCAAAGAGTTAATGGACAACTCAAAATCGATAAAGAAAATAAAAAAGGACCAGTAAAGGCACACACTGGATGTTCTGGTGTCAAGGATGGGGCCACAAACTGACCTCAAGAGAGGAGATCTCAAAGGAAGCCTCTAAAGGAAGCCAATTATATTCCAGTATGGCACATAGGCCTAATCCCCTACCCATCATGACCAAACTCTAAGAACCCACAGAGGACATCCCCAGCATCCTCCCAAGTGAAGTGCGAGCAGCTTTACAAGGCCAAAAAAAGGACAAATGCCAAGGTGATGATAATATATATATAATGAGTAGGGCCTACCTCAGCATGGGAGAGGAGGAACTGACCCCAGTAATTACAGAAGTATTTAACAAGATCATTGCAGAGGAGGAAATACCTGAAGATTGGGGAAAGAGTGTGATTATAGGCTACTGTTACATAAGAAGGGCACCAGGGACAACATAAACAACTACCGTCCAATTAGCTTGTCCTCAAACCTTTACAAATTATTTATGAAGGTAATCAGCAAAAGGATATAGAAAATGCTCAACAATAACCAACCAGTAGAGCAAGCTGGATTCAGAGCCAGTTATAGCACCATCAACCACCTCCAAACTATATGTCAAATAACAGAAAAGATACAGGAATACCGTCAACAAATCTACATTGCCTTCATTGATTACAACAAATCTTTCGATTCCATGGGACATGAAAGTGTGCTACAGGCCTTAAAACAACAAGATATCCACAGAAAATACATAAGACTATTAGGTAAAATTTACCAAAACAGCTCAGCAAAAATAAGAACACAAAGAGATGGAGAATAGTTTCAATTCAAAAGAGGAGTGAAACAAGGTGACCCTCTATCTCCAAAACTGTTTACGAGCGTGCTGGAACATCAATTTAGGAAAATGAACTGGAGTCACAAGCAGGAAATATAAATAGACAGACAGAAATTGACACATCTCAGGTATGCTGATGACTTAACTTTGATAGCAAGATCAGCAAATAGGCTAATGGAAATGATCAGTGAGCTAGATAAACTAAGCAATGAAGTAGGCCTCACAATAAACCCTACCAAAACAAAGACAATGACAAATGGAACACAAGTCCCAATCCGAATCCATCAAACACCACTAGAGTATGTGCAGCAATATGTAGGCCTATATCTAGGACAAAGTATCTCCCTAAACTGAGAGCACGATAAAACACAGAATAGGACTGGAATGGAACAAATTCTGGTTGCTCAAGTTCCTACTCACAGACAAGGGACAGAAAATCAGCACCAAAACAGAAATCCTGGACAAATGTGTGATGCCAACACTACTTTATGGCTGCCAAACATGGACATGACAGAAAAACTGAAAAAAACGGCTACAAGTATGCCAACGGAGAATGGAGCGTAAGATCCTTAATGTTTCACTAAGAGACGAAATCAGAAATGAAGAACTAAGAAAATTACAAGCATGCAGGACATAGTAGAAAGGGCTGAAAGACTAAAATGGAAATGGGGAGGGAATGTAGCTCGCATGGATCACCACAAATGGACACACTGCACTACAATGTGGGACCCGAGAGAAGGATGTAGGAACGTGGGATGCCAAAGAACCAGATGTGCAGACTACTTCAGAACCAAAGCAGGAAGTCAATGGTCAAGAGTGGCAAGAGACAGAGCAGCATGGAGACTACTGGAGCCAAGCACCAAAAAGGGTGAGTAGTCAAAGATAGCGAGTGTAGTTTGTGAATAGTGAAACGCAGAAGGAAAAATAAAAAAACATGGAGTGTGAGAAAGGATGTGACATCAGCAACAAGACAAAGGCACGTCCCTGTATAAACAGGAGATCTTTGCCCTTACGGGATGTCTATAGGCTATATTTATTATATGCTAAGAATTATAATTTTCTTGGCTCTGATTCTAGAATTACACCACAACATTCAAAATCTTTATCTTTAAGCTATGGTTTGTCTATGGCGTTCATTGCCAGCAATCACCGCCGGTGGTCATTGCTGCCTGTTGCTCTCCATGTAAACCAATGCACCCAGTTTGTCTACGACGATGAACGCCGAGTTGCTTCTGAGGCAAATTCAGGGCGATGAACGCCGCAGATTATCATGCATATAGTAGGTCAAGAAAAGCAGAAGACAGCCATTTTGCACAAAGTACTGTCATTTTTCCCAAGTTTCAGATGAAATGTTATAGATTTCATGTCTAAACACATTGCACTGTATGACATGAGCTTGAAGGACCATAAAGATAGCTACACAAATGAAAATGTGTGGCAAATGGTAGATAAATTGTTAGAAAACACTGTTATCTGTAATTACAATTTATGTAACAAACAGTAAAATTACGAGTTCATTTATTAGTAAAAAGATTTTCGATATATTATTACCGGTTTTATTATTTTATTATTCATTGAACCATTTAACATTTAGTTCACCAAAAGTGACTTTCTTTTGTTCCTGTCAGTGTTTTATCTTGAGTGAGTATAATACTATAGGCTATGTTGAGGTTATGAAAGCTAACAAATTTCCAAATTCCATATCCCCTACCACACTGAGCAGTTTGACATGGCCAACTATTACTGTGGATAGCAACAGTATCATGGATGATGATCGCCCATAAAGAAAACACCCCTAAGACGATGATCGCTGACCCAGGCAGTGATCACTGGTGGTGATCGCTGGCGATGAACGCTGTAGACAAACCATAGCTTTACAAACAGTTGCAAGATTTAAACTATTCAATTTTATATTTTTTCTGACTAAAACATACCCATCTCCGTTCTGATATTGTTGTCGGCAGTAGAAAGACCCTAATGTATCATTACATAGATGAGGAAAATTTTCTTTTGAATCGATATGATGCTCTGCTAAGCAAATGAAGTTGATTGACTGGTGAATTTCTCTTTCAGTTTCTTGAATGATGATAAGAAGTTCATCTGGTTTATTGTTTAAGCTTCTAATGTTTTGATGGTAGCCTACCGGTTTATATTTAGATATTTAGGTGGGAAGTTTGGAGATAGGATATGGCTATGTTTTATTTCAGTTTCTCCTTGTTGCTCATAAGTTGTTATAGTTGGTGCTCCTGATTTGTTCACTGGACATAAAGAATCTTTCAGATGAGATGGTGGCCTGCTTATTCGAGAAGTTCCACTGCTGACTGGATCAATGGTTACCTTTTCTTGAGCTGAATTTTGAGAAATTGACTACTTTTGTTGTTTTGAGATAGGCCTTACACACGAATCATTATTAGGTATTGTTGGTTTAATTTTGCAGATTTCTCTATTTTGTCGTTGGTCAGTTTTGTTTCCCAGGTTTTTTTTTTTTTTTTCAATGATGTCAGTGAATGTATCCTTCCCATAAGCATTGAAGGAAACATGTCTAATGTCTAGTTCTACGGAACAAGTAAGGTATATCCAGACTCAGATAATAATGAATACAAAGACCCTTTAACAAATACCCACCCCTGGACATATTTTAGTTATTTCCACAGACAAAACTGAAGTCGTTGGTTGGAGCCAGCCGGCTTAGTAGGCTAACCCATTCTCGCACCACCCACATGGCAGTCCAAACACAATGACAGCCTAATCTGCTCATCATGGACTAATATAGACTGTAGCACGTGACCTTGACACACAGCATAAATTACCGTTCGCCCAATTTGGTACTCATAAATCATAATGAACTGAAATAGGGTTAAACATTTTCATTGAATTGACTTCATGCCTTCATAGTGATCGACAAAAACTTGATTCTTAATCATTCATCAACAGCTAGGCTATATCGTAATTTTGTGTTTCCACCACTGCATTCGTTTTTTATTCATAACTCCAGTGTTAACAAGTCCTATGTTTTGCATTTTTCAAATGTTAGAAGTCAGTGGTGGCCATGGCCTGGGAGATTTTATGCTGTAACAGGAAAAATTGAATTCATAGAGCAAAAATATCCTAATAAAAGTGGCTTGTCTATATTCCCTCTATACACATGTAAAATATTTCAGTGTTATTCATTAACACTTTATAATACAATTAACATAGAACCCAATGAAAATATATTAAGTGACATTATTACTGGAGACATTTCAAAGAATAGTCATGTTTCTTATTGCAAACTGAACTTGAAATTTGCAAACAAATGTTGCTTGTCCACTGTCAAAAATTTCCATTTGCACATGCACATATTATCGCAGTTGGTGATATTTTCCTATCGTAAGTCCTCTGGTTGTCATGTTACCCATTGTTTGACACAACAAATATTGAATCTGTGGAAACTGTTGAAAAGAATAATTTGTAATGCATAAATGCTACAATATACTGAATTTGCCCGAATATAAGACACTCCTGAATGAACTGAACCTGCTTTTTTTTAAAACTATAGAAAAGAAAAAAGAAATTACCTCAGTGAACAGTGAAATAGTAAAATAAAACATTAGTCTTACATGGAATGGGCCTGAAATCAATTATATTATCAAATGAAACTCCAGTTCCTTTCAAACAACATTACTAATTATTGATATAATTGATTGGTGGTTACGACTGCCAGAAAACAAAATGGGTATGGTTAATGTGGTTATCAATGCTTGGAACCAGGCTATGTTGTGCACATTTTTACCATTATTGCTTAAAAGCACTCAGATGCGATTTCAAGTTGCAGCCACTCTTAATCTAGAGGAAAAAGTGTGCATTATATTCGGGCATACGTATGTAAATATCTAGTAGAATAAGTTCATTAATTCTAAAAGAATGGAAAAGGAGATAGGGCTTACAAGAGATAAGCAGCCATATGATATATTTTCCTGTAGGTTGCAGCTAACTCAGTCTAGGCATGGACAAGAGTCACAGATAATATTGTCATGCATTTTCTTTCAAGGGTAAAGCATCCCAGAATTTCATTCTCGTTTCATGCAGATTTGTTTTCACACTCAGCTTAACAGGTTTGATTCCATACACAGGAGCTTTGATGTTACTGTGTCCAATCTGCAAATAAGACATATTACTCTTGCTCAGTGGCTTCCATGCTTGGCTGAGTTTACTACCTGGCCATGAAGGATTTCTGCAACAAAACATAAATTATCACTAAAACAACAGTATTGAATTTTTAGTAATCTATAGCAGTGAAGAATTTAGGCATGTCTCAAGGGAAGGGAGCCATGGCGTAACCCTGCGATGTGGGAGTGTTGGGCAAGGTTGTAAGGGGGAAAAAATAAATATTAAAAAAGTTTGGAACTTTCAGTGAACATGCTGGAATGTATGAACTATCAGCAAACTGAATAGGCTACTGAAAATATTGTTTTGAAATATAACATGAGCCTGTTGTTTTTCACCACCAAATGCATATGGTGAAATTGTTATGACGAAATGTCTTTATTTATTTGTATATTGTGATACTTTTATGTATTAACTGTATAATTGAAGACATAATATTTCATACAGAAACAATATGTTTTAATATTCATATTTAATCACATGTTTTATGTTGACTCTACACATTGATACAACTTACTGAAATGCCTCCATAACATAATAATAATAATATAGACATTTGCATACCTTTCGTAAGTTGGCACTCAGCGCTAACAGCACACACACACACGGGAAGGTTTGACAGGGTGATGTCGTCGTCATAGCCTCTTCAATCTTCTTTCAGGCCCAAAGGCCCGAGTGGCATGGCCACAGACAGGGCTGCTGCCTGACTCTCCTTGTACATATTTTGAGTCCTACGTATACCCAGATAATGCTTACATTGCACTCTGTGAAAGTAGGCTGTACTCAATTGTTGTTTGATAGTTATGGCAATCAAAGTTGCTCAACAGATTTGCAATCTGTAGCTTCTCCAACATCCTTCCCTTCTTCATGGAGAAGTGAACCCTTTCACTTTTAGGTACCTTGATTCATGTTGGTCCATGTTGTTCCATGTTTTACGATGATAAGTTTTGTCGAGAGATCAGCTGTGGACTACTGTCAGCATTCTCTGCGGTGATATTAGAGTGAGGAGGTTATTGTTTTGCAGAATTGATTTTTCAGCATAATACGAGTCTTCTTGGATACAAAGGAATGTGTGTGCTGCTTACATCAGTAAATTATAATTTCTCAACATAAACATAATAACTCTTTTCTGTTTAAAATATACGCACATAATCCACAAGAAAATAAAATATTGAAATATTTGGCTTTTCATTTCAGTAAACTCTTTTTTCTTAATAAGTTAAGTTGTTTTTAAGTGCATATTAGCCTATTAACAATACGAATAATTTTTCTGACATTTAAAACATAAGACATAATATCTATAACAGCAATCAGGTAAAATTGTTTCAATGAACTGTCACTTAGTATAACAGTTCTTATAAATATAATCAGTTTACTGTATTATTTAAACATAATTTTTTCTATGAGAAAATTGAATGAATGCAATATTGTGTCAGTATTCATTCACAAAATAGTGACACACAGTTAACAGAAAAAATGTACACCAATAAAAATTATATACGAGAACAGAAAATTATTATAGAACTTGAAATACATTGTTGTCTCAATATAACAAAATTAAACATTAAATGTTCTTTATAATACATAGTTTGTGTATAAATAACTTTTTTTAAATAATAACTCTGTTTTTCAACAAAATTCGAAATATTAAAAAATTCTGTTCTATAACAATTTTGAGTTTTTCTTTCCACTTCTACTGAAATGTTAAAAATTAAGAAGTGCACGTACTAATCTCCATACAATGAGTAAAATTGATATTTGTTGTTCAATAGACATTGAAAACCTTTAAATACATAGTAACATTTCTTATACATATGAAATTACATTGATACTTCTTAAATTTAACTTGTTATAAATGTACAATCTTTAAGTGGGAAGGGTGGGTATAATGATATTGAGGGATGGTTAACTTTTTTTTTTCTTCGGGGCCCCTTTTTTACCATTATAATTGTTTATGTAGGCCTACATTACCCTTTTTTTCTATTTGTTTTGCATGCATTCTTTAATGTAGGCCTATTATTTAAGGGTACATATATTTTTCTTCTTGAGCTGCTTCTGTGAAATCATTGCGAAAAAGAAACGTAATTATATGATTTAAATGATTTATACAGATTTTTTTTTTCACCTGAAACAGAGAAAATTATATTATTATAACATTCCTTCATATGTAAGGAGTATAATAAATTACGCTTATGTCTTTAAAGATAAAGGATTCATTTAAATATTCAAAGTACTATGACTTTTATATAAAATTGTATGTCTTTCACTTATTATAGCTTTCACACTTACTGTGTGTGTGTTTTTTTGGGGGGGCGGGGAGTACATACAAAGTTAACATTGATGATTGCCATATTATAGAAAATAACATTCCTCTATTACATAAAAATATATATTGAACTGGTAGAAATTGCAATCAAAATCATGACACAGCTCTGGTATACTTAAGTAATATGGTGTCAGCGAATTCTTTGTCAGCTGATTGTAGTAGACATTGACACATATATGATTTCAACATCTGGCTTAACTGCTTGCTTTCTTGAAGGCAAGATTATTATGAAAAATGCACTATTATTTACATAATATAGAGTATTGAAATAACCGTGAATTAAATGTTCTTACATTTGTTCTTAAACAAAATTGTTCATATTTAAATTTAAATTTGCTACATGGCATAATATACATATTTAAACTTTTAAAAATAACTTATACTTATTGCTAATTGTTTGAACACTTGGCATACTAATAGTTCTTATATTATTAATTTTTTTTACAATAGGACTTACTTTTAATAGTTTATTATAATTTTTATTTTCACCACATTTGCTAGAAAATTTTGCTTTCACACGAGCTTATTTACCTCATTGAATAAATTTTTTATTTTGTTGTTGTTGTCATTCATCAAGTCAATTGAATGTCAAGTGTTGATTTAAATTGTCACTTTAATCTGTGTTACAGTTACGTAAATTATTTCATACTTTTCTAAGTATTTTATCAGTTTAAGATACTTATATGTACAAAATAATTGAGATGTCCCTGATTTTTTTTGTTGCTCCTGGAATTCATGCGTTTTATGAAAATGAAAAAATTATATTATGATTGCATTATATTGGTAGATTGTGAGGCTATTCCATTATATAACATTTTATTTAATACTTTTGACCTAACATAATTATCATACACACTTACAATGCATTTTTTCTTATTTATAAGCTATACTTTTACCTACTTTATTCAACGTTGGATTTCTCTGTCCCGTTTATTTATTCATTTCAGCATTGGGTTACTCTATCCCATTTATTTATTTCGGCGTTGGGCTTCCTCTGTCCCATTTATTTATTTCGGCGTTGGGCTTCTTTGTCCCATTTATTTATTTCAGCGTTAGGCTTCTTTGTCCCATTTATTTATTTCGGCGTAGGGCCTCTATGTCCCTTTTATTTATTTCGGCGTAGGGCCTCTCTGTCCCTTTTATTTATTTTGGCATAGAGCCTCTCTGTCCCTTTTCTTGTAAGTGTATTTTACTCGCTAATTATAATATTCATAGGTCCCTGTGACTCATTTTTCACAAGTTGTATTATTATTAATGTACATATAGAAATATGCCCCAACAAATCTTTTAATATACTTAGCTACCACTCTCTTGTTGAACGCATTTATCAATTTATTATTGATTCACATATCCAAACAATTTATAAATGTATTTAATTTACCAATATAATAATTAATTCAATGACAAAATAATAACACTGTAATAAGACGAATAATACTAATAAAAGACAACATTCATTTCTTTAAATACTTCATAATAAAACAGGGCCCTTGATAAAAGAAGAGTAGACATAACGCCATGTATCCCAATGGACATTTGGGAAAAGCACTTCTCAGACCTTTTCCAGAAAAAAGCTCCTCTAGAAAGGAGTAGAGGCATCCCTCCTCCACGGGTAACACATACAGTATCAGCCGACGAAGTACAATACACAGTCGAGAAGAGCAAGTCTCGCAAAGCAGCGGGACCTGACCATATAACCAGCAAACTGATGAAAGTGTCCCTCCCATTCACTTTAAATATATGGCCGGCTCTGTACAACAAGTGCATAGAATTGAAAGCAATCCCCGACATATGGAGACACTCAATCATCAAGGTACGGTAATTCACAAAGGAAAAGGACCTCATGACAACCCTGACGCATATAGAGGAATTGCGCTAGAATGCGCCGCCTTTAAAATACTGAGCAATACTATTCTAAAGAAAATCCACGACAGACTGATGACAATAATGCCCAATGAACACTACGGGTTTTTTCCCGGGTAGATCAACGACACAGGCAGTGGATAACATCCTCCAATATATACATTTCGCTTTGAGCAAGGACAAGGGACACGCATACGCTCCCTTCATAGACTATAAACAGGCCTTTGATGGGGTGAATAGGAATATCCTTCTTCAGAAACTACAGTCTGTGTTGGGAGAAGGAGACGACATCATCATGCTAATTGAAAATATCCTTCAAGTGAACACTATAATAATCAGTGACGGCCTTACAGAGTCGAAGCACATTAAACAGACCAATGGAGTCTTACAAGGAGACCCGTTAAGACCATTGATTTTTAATGTACTCACACATGACGTCATACAGGCAGTAGGATCTGAGGAAGTCACAATGCTACTTTATGCTGATGACATGATAATCCTGACTGAGACAAGAGAGGTATTACAGGAAGCAATTAACAAATTACAAGTGTGGTCCCAAGAAAATGATCTAGTCATTAACAGGAACAAAACGAAGGTTATGAAATTTAGGAAAGGAGGAAATCTGGCACGGTCTGACAAATTTACTTGCGCCGGTCAAGAAATTGAGATCGTTAAATCCTTCAAATATCTGGGAGTAACCCTCTAGACAACAGGACGTACATTTACAAAACACGTGGAAGACAAGACAATAGCAGCGATGAAAGCAACATATGAAATCTCGAAACTCAGAAAACTTTCGGTGAAAATGGCCATTAATCTCTTCTTCCTGAAAATAGCACCAATCGCCTCCTATGCCATACGCTCTATTTGGACACATCTAACATACACTAACTTAAAGAAACTGGATAGGATAAAAGGTGCATACCTAAGAAGAATGCTATGTGTCTCAAAGTACTCAAAATCAGAATAGTATATGCCCTGGCAAACACGAACAGCTTTATAGAAGATCTCATCTCATTGCACGAGCTCGAAAATACCCCAGCATGTGTTCGATTCCTAGAAGAGAGGAACCAGAAGGCAAGGGATATAGACCGAGATTTCTACCGCACCCCGGCCATGATGGACGAGCAATGGAAACAACCCAATTCGACCTGCGACATCTGTACACCAGAGTAGCCGCCCAGGGTTTCCACCATCGTATATGTAACCAAGTGGGATGCCATGACATCACCAACAGGTGCCAGTGCACGCTCTGCGGTCTACCGTGTAGTACTTTCCATATCATAGACTGTAAGAGAAGAACAATGCCTCTATCGCATTATGCAAATGACTAGCTCTGTACCATTTTTGTACACAGTGTGTTTAATAAATCCTTATATAATAAAATTTAAGTACTTCTTTCCCGTCTTATAAATATAAAATAAAATCATTCCCTGTCCATGACGTTTTCAAATATTTATTTTGACAAACAGGTGATATTCTTAAAAGGAACTTCACTTGGAAGACAATGATCTGATAATGCTTACATTGCACTTTGTGAAAGTAGGCTGTACTCAATTGTTGTTTGATAGTTATGGCAACCAAAGTTGCTCAACAGATTTGCAATCTGTAGCTTCTCCAACATATAGTTTACTGGTACATTCAAGAACGAATTGGTTTATTTTCCCATTTGTTTTTCTTAATACATTATTTATTGTGGCAGACGCAATGTCACATCTAGTCTAGTATGGTGGTAGAAGTGAACATAGTGTTTAATTCCTGTTTCATGTTGCTTACAATGTTACAGTAATAATAGCCAACTTCCAGCAATTCAATTAAAATTAATATTAAATAAAACGTATTTACCTAGCTCCATGTCACAAGCACGATTAAGTGGATTCAGAATTACAAGTATCAAGTGTGAAAAAACACAATGAATTGACATGAGGGAATCAGTGAAAACATTACAGCAAGTTATAGCCTACTTTGCTACTTCCAGTGAACCTTAAAGATTCTACGAGATTGTAAATGTTAGTGTGCCTGTGCCAGATTTGGAGGTAAACAGTAGCAACTACAAAATAATACTAAATTATTTCATGATACTCTAGACTACTGCTACTACCATTACTATGAATACTACTGCTACATATAATAATACATGTTAGACAACAACAGCACAACATAGTCCAAACAAATTAGCAGTTTGATTACCTAGATTATGAGTTCAATGCACATTCAAGTGAATTACATTAATAGCACTGATTAAGTAGTTACAAGTTTTCGACAAATACTAAATTGGGTTTAGGGTAAGATTTAAAAAATTTTCTATTTTATACATTGGATTAGATGTAAGCCAGTTTTTAATTTGTATCTAAAACATTTGAAAGGTAAGTTAACGGTATTTTCAGGCAAGGCGTTAAACAGTTTGATGCCCACATATTCAAAATTGGCAGCTGTTTTACTTAATCTGTGTAAGGGTGTAAGGGGCAAGTGATAATAGGAAGCTGGCAAAGTGGACTGTATTTGGTTGGAAGCTGCCTTGCACCTCAAACACTGAAATTAGGCAAGAAATCTGCTGGCGATGAAATACTGAGATTTATTTATAATGCACTAAGAAACAAACACTAACTAGCTGAAGGCTAAATTAATAATAAAGAAATACACAGTTTGTATATTAAGTTGAAATCTAGAAGTCTTGATGTAATCTTACAGTTAATTTACTTAATAATGTTCTTGAAGATATGAGTAAAAGTAGTTATATAATAATGTTCAACAGGAGTAGTAGTCTTTATATAATGATTTAACTTACATGTTTGAAGAAACTGAGTTACGATTTTGAAGCTAGATATTGAAGTTATGAGTTTACTTCACTATAGAGTCTTGCAATATCACACTCAGATGCGTAAAGTGTTTTTCACTATCTGATGTGATCCAATAATAAGACTATATAATGTTATAAAATTCAGCAATTTTGCTGCACGGCGATTCTAATATACAGTACTTAGCTGAAGTATGTAGAATGAAGCACAGCACCCTCACTATGCACAAAGCAAGTCTTTAGAATGTAGTCTTCGTTATGAAATACCTTGGAAGATAGTTGTAACCTTCAGAGATTTCTCCCGAAAGTTGAGAATGGTGAATTTAGATATTTCTGCAGCAAGCTGTAAGTTGGTTGTGAATTTCTGGATGCTTCTCCAGCAAGTTTTAAGTCAGTTGCGAATTTCTGGAAACTTCTCCAGCAAGTTGTAAGTCGGTTGTACGGAGAATTTCTCCCGAAGATTATGAGTTGTATATTTCTAGGAATTTCCCTAGAAATTTGGAGAGCTATGGACAAACGCGTCCAGCCACAAGCAGCGACTATTGCAGAAGTGTTGAACGGTTAGTTTAAGGCCGCCAACGAACAGTTATGCTGACAACATAACGGCCCATGAAATCCCATGTTTGAAATTTCATAAAGTTAAATTAGTTAAGCTTGATATGCTATACTAAAGCATAATAAATTATTACAAGATAGATCTAAAGCATAAATCAACTACAATTAAGGGAGTAAGTTATAAAGAATTAGCATTTGAATAAATATTTAGTAAAGTGAAATATAATAATTTCTTTCTATACATTGGCATTCTTGGAGAGCATATCGATAAATATCGAGATATCTCGCAAAGAAGAAGAAATCATGGATGTCCAAGGAGAACGCAAATAAGACTTGCATAATAACATGTCTGAATAATTAAATTAATATTATAATATTATTCAATTAATGACTTAAATTAAAGCATTAGCGCCTAAAAACATAAGTATAATAATATACTTGAAAAGTTAAATAATATGTTGTATTTAAGTGAAATAAGTGAAAGTGGGCGTGGCGTAAATTTCACACGCCTTCGCGTATAAAAAAGGGCTTATAACAGGCTTTTAGGCTATATATGCGATGAAATAAGAATGAAAACATAATCTACGCATAACATTACACCTGTGGCAATGTTTGTGAGTAGAAATCTTATGAAATAAAGTTGCAATTCAATAATAACATTAGGCCTACTGAAGATGAAATATTTTGCAATAGAACTGCGAGCTTGGGAAATGGAACATAAATTGCCCGCTGAATTATATTTATATCATTCATAAAATAGATTATGTCGAATGAGCAAGCTAGTTAGTAATTGCAAAAATCAAAAACTAAGAAATATTAAGTTAATAATGAATACATATATGTGATTAAATATGATAACTAAATTAATCTTCCCCATTTACTGGAAGAGCAGCGAGCTAGACAATTGGACATTTGTAATGACCTGTTGGGGTTCTGACGGTAGCGACTCTCACTAAACCATCTGATCCAAAATGGACTTGGTCGACAATGCCCAAAATCCATTTGTGAGGTGGCACATTGTCTTCAACCAGAAGCACTGGAGTACCAACAGAAACATTGGGGGCTTTGGAACTCCACTTCGATCGCCTTTGAAGAGAATGGAGGTAGTCTGAAGACCATTTTTCCACAAATCAGCAGTGAAGTTATGAAGAGTTTTCCATTGAGAACGTAGAGTATAACTTCCTGATAAGTGTGGAGAAGGTAGCGATATGAGAGGTTTTCCAACAAGAAAGTGTCCTGGGGATAGGTATTGAAAATTTTCTGCCTCCTCATGGAGGGAGAGTAATGGTCGTGAATTGAGAATGTCCTCGATCTGAATCAGCAGAGTCGATATCTCTTCATAAGTGGGAATCAAAATTGAAGACATTCGCTTCAAATGATGCTTGACTGAGCGTACTGCAGCGTCGTGCAGTCCACCCAAGTGAGGGGAATGAGGAGGTAGGAAGTGCCAGTTAAGGCCTAGGTGTGAGGTAGCGTCTTTGATAGTCGCTTGGAATTCAGTGGAGGATAGTAGGTCAGTCAACTGTTTCAAGTCGTTACATGCTCCAATGAAGGTAGTTCCGTTGTCAGAAGTAATTGACCGAGGTATGCCTCTACGGCCTGAGAATCTTGACAATACATCTAAAAATGCCTTGGACGTAAGAGTAGTCACTAATTCTAAATGCACCGCCTTGGTGGACATGCACACGAAGAGGGCAATGTATGCTTTGATAGTAACTTTAGAGCGTGGACCACTATATTTAATTGAATAGGGGCCAGCGTAATCCAAGCTGACATTAGTAAAGGGAGATACTGGAATGATTCTAGCAGCAGGCAAATCGGCCATCCTTTGCTGAAAGGGCTGTGCCTTAAAGCGAAAGCAAGTGTTGCATCTCCTTATAACAGATCTTATCACCTTTCTAATTGAGGGAACCCAGAATCTTTCGCTGAGATGAGCGATGATAAGCTTTGGTCCTGCGTGATGTAATTGAAAATGCGTATGGCGTATCAAGTGCTTTGTGAAAGCATGATTACATGGAAGCAGCATTTGGTGTTTAGAGTCGAACGGAAGCTTGGATCTTTCCAGCCGTCCGCCTACACGTAGGATATTGTTTGAATCCAAGAATGGACAAAGATTATGAATCTTACTAGCGCTTGGAATCTCTTTTCCAGCTGATAGTAACCTTATTTCTTCTGCGTATGCTTGACACTGGACATTCCTTACACAACAGTGAATCGAATTTGATATCTCATCAGGAGATAAAGCTCCACTGAAACGTTGGCTAGCAGGTTTTGAGTTGTGTATGAATCTTAGGACATAACCCATGATATGAAGAGATCTTAGATAAGAAAACTTGGAAAACCAAGCTTGGAAAGTGAAATTGCAAGTGGCTATGTGGGCTACCAGTTTAATTTCTGGCAACAATTCGGGAGCGTTTTTTGTGTTGTTAGTTGGCCAGCATGATATGTCCTCAGACAACCATGATGGACCATTCCACCACAAATTATTGTGGATCAAGTCCTCGGGTGTTGAACCACGAGATATTACGCCTGCAGGATTGTCATTTGACGAGACGTGTCGCCAAGTAAATTCTGCAGTATATTCCTGTATATCTGCGACCCTGTTTGCGACAAAAGTTTTGAGTGTGGATGGAGATCGAATCAACCAACTCAGCACTATATTAGAGTCACTCCATAAGTAAACTGAACTGATGTCAAGCTGCAGTGTAGGCAAGACATTATTTATTATTTTGGCGAGTAAGTGTGCGGGTAACAACTCTAGTTATGGAATTTTGACAGCATTGATGGGGGCAATTTTGGACTTAGCACAAAGTAGTGAGACTTGAGATTCGCCCTCTTGGTTGGTAGAGCGTAAGTAGATGCAAGCGCCATAGGCTTGTTCACTCGCGTCACAAAATCCATGTATGTCAATGGAAGTGGCATTTGGTATCAATGCAAACCGGGGAATGGCAATCTGAGATATGGAATGAAGTTGGTTATGAACTATCAGCCATTTTTTAGCGACTGATTCAGGTATGATTTCATCCCAGGAAGTCGTTTCCTTCCATAAAGACTGAAATTTAATCTTGCAATGTGCAACGATAGGTGATATGAGGCCTAATGGGTAAAATATCGAGGCAATGCAAGAAAGCAATGTTCTTCTTGTACATTTCAGAAAGGGTTTGGAAAAATATATAGACGTTTCTATCCTTAATAGATCATTCGATGGCTCCAATATTAGACCTAGCGCTTTGATAGAACTGGCATCCGAGTCACCAAACGTACGGTTGTCAAGTGTTTCTCTTAACTCAACTGGTATGTCTTCTAGAAGTTGTGGTGGGTTTGAACTCCACTTTCTAGGCTGAAATCCACCTAAGGGAAGTAAAGCGTTGAGCTCAGAGATCATTTGTTGCGCTTCTTGCATATTAGAAGCTGTTGCGATAATTTCGTCGACATACATAGAATTGTTTATGATGTGTGAAGCTAATGGGAATTTGTCAACATCATCGATCGTGAGTTGTTTTAGGGCTCTAGTTGATAAGAATGCAGCCGGAGGTGTACCATAAGTCACAGTCTTAAGATTAAAGATCTTAATAGGCTCTGAGGGCTGTTCCCTCCAAAGTATATGTGGGAAGTGTTGTTGGTCAGGATGTATTAGAACTTGTCTATACATTTTGGCAATGTCAGCTGTGAAAGCTATGGGATTTAGCCTGAATCGCAATAGTATGGAAAACAAGTTAGGTTGGATCGTAGGACTTACATGAAGTATGTCATTTAGTGACTTTCCATTGGTAGATTTGGCTGAAGCGTAAAATACTACACGTAACTTGGTGGTTGTGCTAGATAGTTTCATCACAGGGTGATGAGGGATGATATAATCAAATGTTTCAGCTTGATCAGAGTCCGCAGGTTTCATATGGCCTAAGGTCTGATATTCAGTCATAAAGTCATTGTATTGTTGACGTAAGTCTGCATTGTTTGCTAGACGTTTTTGAAGAGAATGAAATCTTTGGTGGGCTTGATGCTTAGTGATGCCTAGTGATTCTGGAGGAGCATTAAAGGGAAGCTTGACAACATATCTTCCGTCAAGATCTCTAGTTGTGGTTTCTGTGAAATGCTGTTCACAATGAGTGTCTAGGGGGAAAGGTGCACTGTTAGCACTTTCAAATTCCCCAAAA
Organism: Ectobius pallidus; assembly: GCA_964059195.1. NCBI lineage: Eukaryota > Metazoa > Arthropoda > Insecta > Blattodea > Ectobiidae > Ectobius > Ectobius pallidus. The sequence goes on from CAXKWD010000008.1 coordinate 45,626,986, forward strand.
CTAGATAATTGTTCATTTTTTGTTTGGTCAGTATTCAGGAAAGCAGAATGAGCTTCATTATTCGCAGCAGCATTGACATTCTGAAGTTTGCGATTTCCCTTGAATCGCTTCGGAGAAGAAAGGTTGGTAACTTGTGTGACAGTGGAGTTTCTAGTCTGAGAGAAACATTCATCTTGGTGCCTTGGGGCTGATTGCATTTCCATAGGAGCGTTAGGTGATGATATTCATCCAGTGAAAAACCATCCTAACTGAGAGTTTTGAATAGTTGGGTACTGAGGAGAAGTAATTCTACCATCTTGGAGTATTTGTGAAAAGACTTCAACTCCTAGGAGAAGATCGACATATTGGGGTGTGTTGAAATGTGGGTTGGCTAATGGGAGATTGGCTGGAATATGCCAATTTCTTACATCAATGTAGCTTTGGGGCATCTGACTCGCAGACATTTCTGAAATTACAATAGCATGTGTATTGGAACTCCATGATGTGGTCCTAGATTTGATATTAATCAATGCAGCCTTGTGCATATGAGATTGAGTTTCTAGAATGCCTTGAAGCGGTACCCTTTCATTTGTTGAACAAACGATCAGTTATGAGATTGCAACTAGATCCGGTGTCTAGTAAAGCTGTCGCTTCTATAGGCTGACCGTGTATGTCCTCAACAATGACTAAAGCAGTAGGATGTAGACATTTGGGGGGTGATGCTGCAGGTTGCAGCATACGTACAACATTATCTGCTTGAGAGTTTGATCGCAGATTGGGGTTGTGTAACAAAGTGCTGTGTTTGTCACCACACTTGTGACACCTTGTAACACCACATGAACTGTGATGCTGTTTGACTCGTAGACATACATTGCATGCCTTGTGAGTATTTATGAATTGCATTAGTTGCTCATAAGCAGGGCTAGGATTTATATGTACTAAAAAAATGTCAAAATATGTACATATATATGTACTTAAAAATGTCAAAATATGTACATATATATGTACTAAAAATGTCAAAATGCATACACATATATGCAAATATATTTTGTAAAATATGGACATCAAAGCAAATTTAACCTCTAGACACTACATTTTGTTACTTATAGAACGTATACAAATGCATTACAAATACTGGATTCATAAATTAAATTATTCTTTTTTTTCAGATCACTTACTTTATTTGTATTCATTCATTGATTACTTCTGCTATCATAACAGTATGCCACAAAATGTTGTTTTAAATTTTTAAAAGTGATTTGTATTGGCTGAAGCTTCGTTCTACTGCAGATGAAGTGATTGGCGCGTGTTTAAAATTCACTGATTCTAGTTTTACATTTGACGAGCTACTTAAGATTGCACAGATTTTACAAATTTCTTCAAAGCCTGGATTTCTTGAAAACACATTGTCCACTTTACATTTGATAAGATCGGCTAAATGTCCACGTATACATTTTAGTTCATGAATCATGTTTTTCACAATGCCAATATTTCCAGATGTCAGATTATTATTTTGTAGTTTCTGAATTATTTTTGTTATATTACAAAAATTTGATTCAATGTAACACAAATCATTTTTCACACATTCATTTCTCTACATAACTGTAAACTTATCCTGTGCTGCCATATTTTCTGTCACTGAAAACGACAATTTTATAGAGTTTTACTCTTAAGAATGAAATATGTACGAATATTGCATTAAAATCACTAAATATGGACAAATATTTATTTTACATATAAATATGTACTAATGTCAGATATATGGAAAAATATGTAAAATAAATTTGTTTAATTTGAATAGAGGACAACATAATAGATAGAGATAAGTGAAAAAAATGTATCTATATGTGAAATTAAGAAATATGTAATTACATATAAATCCTAGCCCTGCTCATAAGACATCACTTTAAAACTGTCACATCGAAATAATTCATGAGCAACATTTTGTTTGCAGCAAATGCATTATACACGTGAAGTAAATGTCCTGGAGCTATTATGTTGGTGTTAGTGTAGTTTGAACTAACATTGTTATTGTTGAGAGTGGGTTTTTGATTGGCGCGATTTGAAGTTGGGTTGGAATTGGCTTGGGAGCTTATCGCTAAGCTTGTCATCTGAAGGACTCTTAACTTTGCTTCCAAGAAGCCAAAGAGTTCCTTTAAGGTGGGAAGTTGGTTTGGCTTTATAGAGCTTTCCCATTCCTTAACGACTGAAGGAGGTACTTTGTCTAGAATGATTTTGGAGACAATTAAGTCAGTCATATTAACGTCAGACTTTAAGGATTGAAGCGCATGTATAGTGCTTATAAAGTGATGTAGGAATTGTTGGAGTGAGTTAGCTGAATCCCTTTCTATGGTGGGAGGCGTGAAAAGACATTCTAAGTTAAAGTTCAAGATCAAACGATCATTGTTGAATCTTTCTATAAGTGTTTTCCAAGCAACATCGAAGGTGGCTTCAGAAAGTGGTATATTTTGTATTATACGCAAAGTCTCTGGGCTAAGACATGACTTCAAGTACTGAAACTTGTCAATGTTAGTGATGTGATTGTTGCTCAAAATGAGAGAAGCAAATGTGTCCCTAAATTCAATCCACATGGTGGGGTCACCACTAAATTGTGGCAATTTAATCTCAGGTAATTTTGGCAAAACCGTTTGAGATACTGGGTGATGAGAACATCCATCAGACGATCGTCTAGAGCTAAGTGCCCTTTCTGGCTCATATTTAGATTTGTTTTGAGAAATTAGGGCATCAAAGAAACCTAGAGCTTGGTGGTAGGCTATTTCTACCTCGCGTCTTTGAGAATCAATTTCTTGGAAATCAGCAAGAAATCTTCATACGACTCAAACAAATTGAGAAGCATTGTTCTCATACTAATAGCCTCATGAAAATGAGCCTCTGTTTCAATTTCAAATTCATGAATGGATTGCGCATAGGACATGAATTGACGATGAAGTCTATTAATATTGTTGATTTTTTGTTGGATTGCCTTTTGGGCAGCAGCTTCCGCAGCCAGTGCTTCGCGGATAGCTGCTGCTTCAGCAGCCTCAGCTTCGATGCGAGCTAGTCTTTCTTTGGCCTCTGCCTCGCGCCTTTGTTCGGTTGATTTAATTTCAGCTTCCGCATCAGCTTTAGTTTTGAGATAGGTAGCTTCTAGCTTATTAATGTGAGTAGTGGCTTGGAAAAGAGTGTCTTCCACCTCTTCCCTATTGGTTTGTTCTAACTCTGAATAGTCTAATTCCTCTATGGTGGACTGAACTTCTTCAAATTTAGAAGTTAGTTGTTGCAGTTTAGCCTTTCGATCTAAAAGATCGTTATAAGGTGCCTCATCATTAACAAGAAGTTTAAGGATTAGATTGCACTGGCGAGTTATTTGAGCCTGATGGGCGTACGTTTAGCCCTGAAGGCTGCAAGAGTTTGCTCCTGAGTTGTTATAATGAAGGTGTTTAACATAAAATATAAAAAATTTGCACTTTGCCCGCAATAGGGGAGAATTTAACTTTAAGTTGCACACATGGGGAATTTAAAAGCTTCAAAGAACGTAGACACAGTATAAATGTGTTAAGTGTTGGATACAATAATCACTGTGCTGTTTGTTTATGTGCATGCAACATAGAAATATGTTGCGTGTTGTCACCCTTTATCACTATGTTGGTGTATTGCTCAAACTGGCCTTGGCAGGAGATTATTGACCTACCTTAAGGCAGATGTCTTGTCTCAGGTTCCAGGAAAAAATTGGAAAGATTTTGTTTAGAGATTAGTTCACTGAAAGGATCCGAGGTCTGGAGGAATCAAATGTGGAACGATCCTAGGCCCGCGAGGACCAAAATGTAAGGGGAAAGTGATAATAGGAAGCTGGTAAAGTGGACTGTAATTAGTTGGAACCTGCCTTGCACCTCTTACACTGAAATTAGACAAGAAATCTGCTGGCGATGAAATACTGAACTTTATTTATAATGCACTAAGAAACAAACACTAACTAGCTGAAGGCTAAATTAACAATAAAGAAATACACAGTTTGTATATTAAGTTGAAATCTTGAAGTCTTGATGTAATCTTGCAGTTAATTTACTTCATAATGTTCTTGAAGATAATGAAGTAATAGTAGTTATAATAATAATAATGTTCTTGAAGATAATGAAGTAGTAGTAGTTATATAATAATGTTCAACAGGAGTAGTAGTCTTTATACATTGATTTAACTTAAATGTTTGAAGAAACTGAGTTACGATTTTGAAGCTAGATATTGAAGTTATGAGTTTACTTCACTATAGAGTCTTGCAATATCACACTCAGATGCATAAGGTGTTTTTGACTATCTGATGTGATCCAATAATAAGACTTTATAATGTTATAAAATTCAGCAATTTTGCTGCACGGCGATTCTAATATACAGTACTTAGCTGAAGTATGTAGAATGAAGCACAGCAACCTCGCTATGCACAAAACAAGTCTTTAGAATGTGGCCTTCGTTATGAAATACCTTGGAAGATAGTTGTAACCTTAGAGATTTCTCCCGAAAGTTGAGAATGGTGAATTTAGATATTTCTCCAGCAAGCTGTAAGTTGGTTGTGAATTTCTGGATGCTTCTCCAGCAAGTTGTAAGTCGGTTGTGAATTTCTGGAAACTTCTCCAGCAAGTTGTAAGTCGGTTGTACGGAGAATTTCTCCCGAAGATTGTGAGTTGTATATTTCTAGGAATTTCCCTAGAAATTTAGAGAGCTATGGACAAACGCGTCCAGCCACAAGCAGCGACTATTGCAGAAGTGTTGAACGGTTAGTTTAAGGCCGCCAACGAACAGTTATGCTGACATCATACCGGCCCATACAATCCCATGTTTGAAATTTCATAAAGTTAAATTAGTTAAGCTTGATATGCTATACTAAAGCATAATAAATTATCATAAGATAGATATAAAGCATAAATCAACTACAATTAAGGGCGTAAGTTATAAAGAATTAGCATTTGAATAAATATTTAGTAAAGTGAAATATAATAATTTCTTTCTATACAGTGGCATTCTTGGAGAGCATATCGATAAATATCGAGATACCTCGCAAAGAAGAAGAAATCTTCTGTCCAAGGAGAACGCAAATAAGACTTGCATAATAACATGTCTGAATAATTAAATTAATACTATAATATTATTCAATTTATGACTTAAATTAAAGCATTAGCGCCTAAAAACATAAATATTATTGTAGCGACTTTAAGATAACTGAGTGTTATAATATTAAGAGTGAGAAGCAGTCAAAGTAGACAGGTGTCAATATATTCAGAAAACTCAGTAAGGAAATTTAAAGTGAAGTAAGGTACTAGGTAAGTTTCTAGAATAATTAAATATATAATTAAATATAAGGTGCACTAGTCGCTACCAGGGGGGAGAAATAACTCTGAAAACAACCACTGAAGAATAATGTTATTTTAGGAAGCACCGGGATAAATTCCTAGGCCCTATCCAGAAGTAGTAAGATCGAACTGAGTTCTGCATGGACGGTGGAGACTATGTGATAAAACGCCAGGACAAGAGAAACAGAAGTAAATTTCATAAACAATGCAACAATGAATGTATTTTTAAATAGAAATATAAAGTGCAATAAATAGTGATTTCAAATATGCTTTTCTCAAATTACTCTTTCAAATTGAACAACTCCTGTATGCACCTGAATACCCTAACAATAGTATAGACTTTAGATTAGAACATTCTTATGTGAGAACATTTACAGTTACTGTTCTCGAATGCAATATTAAGAAGCACAACAAATAATTTCATACACTAAAACTAACAAGACCTATAATACTCATAAACAATTATTATGCTCACACTTTATCTTGAGCCGAAAAAAGGCGGGGTGAGGGGAGCTGATATTGCATGCAGGATAAAAGACTGACTATTGCAGAAGGCGGTGAGTTGAAATTGACGTCATTTCTGAAGGGTTGCCAACTACTAGAAAATTAACGTATGTAGTTTTATGCTTCTGCACAATGGAACTCATTGTAATTCGTAGCAATTTCTACTCTCGCTCCAAACTAAAGAGTTTTTATTGATGCAGATATTACAGTATATTCTATCGCTGGAGAAAGGAATTAAGTAATACATTTCTTTATACAATCTTCCTCCCAGTCTTCTGAATATAGAAAATCTGTTTGAAAGTCGTAGCATTGTACATGTAAGCATATTTGAATACGCATTTTCACATGCCTCAATGAATAAATATAACTAAATATCTTTCACGAGAGTTTATAGGTAATTAATACAACTTTCTAGCAAAATAATCAAGACTGACTTGTTCTATTCTCCGACAGATTCAACTTAAAACACATTAAATGGCTTTTCCTTCCAATTTATTTATTTTGTTTATTGTTTATTCGCTGATGTCAGACACTTCTTGGTTTAAAGAATCTTGATTTTTAACTGCGTTGTCACTTATATCGACAATTTCCACAACACCTTTATTCTAATGTCCCGGGATTTAGTTATGTAATTTGCAGAATAATATGTCGTAAACAAATACAAAAATAGACGGTAGTTGAAAAATGCCGCTACGGGACATTTTTTGGTTATGGCAACACTGGGAACGGGCCGCGATATTCATTTTTTTGAGCGAGGCCTTCTTGATATGAACTGATTTTAGCATTATGGAGTGTTTAGCTCAAGATAAAGTGTGAGCATAATATTACAATACAAGCCTTCCTTGAATTTGGAAATCGAGGGACTGGTTTTCACACTAACACAACGGAAGAACTACCTCCTTTTTTTATAGGCAATAATCCAGATTGTCAAAAATTGTAAATATGGTAATCGACTGACCTATCGATGCGAAAGCATAATTCAGAAACCCCTAGGTTATGATTAATAACCCAGAATAGGAAATCTCCTTTGATACACCACAAATCTATAGAGAACGCAGAATCTAAATTTGAAAAGAGTTCAATACTCGTTTTTAAATGGAAAAATAGAAATAATGTAGAAATAATAACATTTCAATAAGCAAAGAGAAGTATGAAATGGAGTATGCCTACAACTCCAGCAATACAACCCTTTAGAATAATAATTACTGTTAGCTTGGTTTGATACCAGCGAAATTTCAAATATGCAAAGTAAGGATGAAGGAAGGCCTGCAACTTCAGCAATACAATTTTATAGAATAATAAGTTATGTTAGCTTGGTTTGATACCAGCCCAAAATTCAAATATGCAAAGTAAGAATGAAGTGAAATAGGCCTGCAACTTCAGTAATACAATGTTATAGAATAATGATTTATTACTGTTAGCTTGATTTAATACCAGCCAAAATTCAAATATGCAAAATAAGAATGAAATGAAATAGGCCTGCAACTTCAATAATACAATCTTATAGAATAATAATTACTGTTAGCTTGGTTTGATACCAGCCAAAATTCAAATATGCAAAGTAAGTATGAAGTGGAATAGGCCTGCAACTTCAGTAATACAGTTTTATAGAATAATAAGTTATGTTAGCCTGGTTTGATACCAGCCCAAAATTCAGATATACAAAGTAAGTACGAAGTGAAATAGGCCTGCAACTTCAGTAATACAATTTTATAGAATAATGATTACTGTTAGCTTGGTTTGATACCAGCCAAAGTTCAAATATGCAAAGTAAGAATGAAGAGAAATAGGCCTGCAACTTCAGCAATACAATTTTATAGAATAATAAGTTATGTTAGCTTGGTTAGATACCAGCCAAAATTCAAATATGCAAAGTAAGGTATGACATGGTCTAGGCCTACAAACTTCAGTAATACAATCTTTTAGAAAAATAACTAATTACTGTTAGCTTCGTTTGATATAAGGCAAAATTGCAACATGCAAGGTAATGTATGAAATCCTATAATTATCTTACTGAGGGAACAGGATCTACAAATAATACCAACATGAGTTTAGCATAAAGATAAACGTGAAAATAAAGGGATTACATAAGCAACCACAATTCAGTGGAAAATATAGATCAATGACCACAAAACATACAATCAACGCACCACCTTTAACATTACGCAAGTTCATACTCGCCGTGATTAGATTGCTTAAGCTGCATGTTATACGCAAGAATGACAATTCATTCAAGGACCAAAAAAATATCATAACCTTGCATCAAAATATTTCAAACACACTAAGTTAATAACAACCTTCATATGAATAGAATGATAGTTGACAAAGCTACACTTTGATGTCTTGTGACGAGGTTAAAGTTAAGGGAATCATACGGGAACCCGCCCGATAACAATTCTAGGTTTTCCGTGATTTCATTAGTAAGCGATTTCATCTGTAAAATGGCCTCCGCTATAAGCATGACTAGAATCCGACATTATGGCTGACAGAAAATAGAAAAATGCGAAGGGATTTACTACTCAAGAATGACTCTAATATGTGAACATAACCATGACTTTTTGTATTTCACTTACTTCGGTACATCCTGGTGAACGGAGAAGCAGACCCTTAATCCCAGAACATACATTATATAAAGCTGCACTCAACAACGACTAACTTAGCTAGTTCGCCACAACCTACCAGGAAACCTCTGAGACGCCGCAAGCGCCACTGAAAGGGAAAATTTCAAACCCTAAAGCAATACGTCACGGAAAACAACTGAATCCAATATTGTACTAGAATTAGGGCGAGATCGGAAATTTTAAATCAACAAAGGGGAGCACAAAAAATATTTACAATTTAAAGAATGTCAACAAGATTACATAATAATATATACTTGAAAAGTTAAATAATATGTTGTATTTAAGAGAAATAAGTGAAAGTGGGCGTGGCCAATTTCACTCGCCTTCGCGTTTATAAAAGGGCTTAAAACAGGCTTTTAGGATATATATGCGATGAAATAAGAATGAAAACATAATCTACGCATAACATTACACCTGTGGTAATGTTTGTGAGTAGAAATCTTACGAAATAACGTTGCAATTCAATAATAACATTAGGCCTACTGAAGATGAAATATTTTGCAATAGAACTGCGAGCTTGGGAATGGAACAAAGGGATATCTATTTGATGTGTATTACGAGTCATATGAGAATGTATATTAGATCTAGATATTTTTACTAATAAAATATTAACATAAATACTAGTAATAAAGATAACAATAAATATGGGAAATTTTTTTCTTGCCTTCGAGGTCCTGTTATAATGGTGAAGTAATATCATTTCTTCACTTGATATTTATAACAACTACCATCAATACACTAGAATGGAATTTCACCTAACACCCCAGATTTATGAAAATAAAAGAATTTCACTCATATATTAATCTTCCTAATCCCCTCCATGACGCTCTGAAATACATTTTGAAAGTTTTGTTATTATGAAAATTTGGAACAGAAATTTCCAAATTCTCCTCTCCATGGCACGACATCCCCGAAGGAACAAGGCCTACCACCCGACCGCTGAGTCATCTACCTATAGGCAGATGGGGGCATGTGGTCAGCTTGCCGATACCCACGGCCGTTAATGGTGGTTTCCACGACCGGAGTCGCTACTTATCTATCAAGTAGCTCCTCAATTTGAATTACGAGGCTGAGTGCATCCCTACCAGACCTCCCTACCTCAGAAAAATCTGAAGAGGTACCGGGGATCGAACCCGGGCCGACGGATCTGAAGTCAGCTGTCCAAATTCCAAATTCCATGTACGAATATGGGAACCTATATATAAAATGAACCAACAAAGATAAATATAGTCACAGATAACGTTAGCATAAGAAATCTTAGTTAAATCTGGGGGATCATTGACAGTTGGCCTTGCTTATTGTAGCAACAGCTAGTTCTGAATAGAGGAGAAAATATTTCAATAATTTCATATTTTATCGTGTTTATTATTTGTGTTTCGTGTTAAATTGTGCAAAAGTTGTTCCTGTGATAGTGCGACTGTTATCTTTAAATAATAAACAGTGTAAGTGCTAAAAGCGTTAACTAATATGACGGACCCGTATGTGGGCATACAAAACAATGGTGAATCTGATATCTCAACATCAATAAAAGAGAGACCTTCAAATGAAAAATTGTCAAATACACAGTTTGTATTCATGAACAAAACTAATATTAGAACATACAGTAATCTAAAGGACTGGAACAGCAAAACTGTAAGTGGCTTATCAGCTATTAATAGTAAGTCAAATAACACTTTAATGCAGTCTGTTCCAAGAAACGATAAAGAAGCAAGGATTTCAAATCCTGACCCCTTAAAGCAACAAGATTTGTCACTGGAAATGTCCTGTGATATTGAAACTAACCCTGAATGGCAACTTGTACGCTGTAAGAAGCGTAAATTAAGTGAAAAGGAAATTAGGCTCACACCAACTATTACTGCACCAGTGAATGTGTATAATCAGTTCGATACACTTACGAACGTAAATGACAATTCAACTCCTACAGAGTCTTCCTCGGCATCAGTGCCACTGAAACCTCCTCCTATTTTTATCCCAGATGTCGTAATAGTGCCAGAACTATTAAGTTGCATTAAGCAACAAGTTCCTGAATCAGATTTCTCATACAAAATGTACAAAGATGAAGTTAAATTATTACCAAACTCTATAGAAGCTTATAGGTGATTAATCAAATTACTCAATGACAAAAAAGCTATGTATCACACATACCAAATAAAACAAGAACGAGCTTTTAGGGTTGTCCTTCACAATATGCACCATTCTGTAGATGTACCATCCATTATTTCAGAATTACAGGAACAAGGACATAGGGTTCGCAATATTTACAATATTCGACACAGAGTTTCCAAGGAGCCATTGCCTCTATTTTATGTTGACCTTGAACCCCAGGCTAATAATAAAGATATCTATAAAATTGACTCTTTGATGCATGCAAAAATTACATTTGAAGCACCTTATAAAAAGAAGGACTTAGTCCAGTGTATGCGATGCCAGATGTATGGGCACATAAGAAAGTACTGCAAGAGATCTCCTATATGTGTCAAGTGTGGAGATTACCATCTATCTGAAACATGTCGGAAGGACCGTTCTACTCCTGCAACATGTGCTCTTTGTTCGGGAAGTCACCCAGCCAATTTCAAAGGATGCGCAATTTATCGGGATATTATAAGTAGGAGATATCCGACTACCTCGAGACCAGTAACTTCACCTTCGTCCAGTCAACCAAAGCCAAATGCTGCAGATTTTCCGCCTTTGCATTCTTCCTCACATCCTCCGTTTTCTTCCTCCTATAATTATGCCCAAGCAGTCAAACACGATGAAATTGTTATCGCAACCATTATTCAACAATCATTCCTCAAATTTGAAAATCTACTCAAACAGCAAGCTGAACAAATAGGATCACTACTTAACCTACTCTCTGTCATTGTGTCCAAAATCAAATAATTATGGCTTGCATATGTAACATAGCTCTCTGGAATGCAAATGGTCTACTTCAACATCGACAAGAAGTAATATTGTTCCTACATGTTAACAGCATAGACGTAATGTTAATTTCGGAATCACACTTTACTGATAAAAGCTACTTAAATATACCAGGTTATACTGTTTATAATACGCAGCATCCTGATGGAACTGCCCATGATGGAACAGCAGTCATTGTCCGTAATAAAATTAAACATCATTGCCTACCTGATTATAAGACAGAGCATATACAAGCTACATCTATTATGTTAACAGAAGCATGGGGTCAATTAGCACTTACGGCTGTTTATTGCCCACCTAAACATAAGATAACACAGCAAGATTTTTCTACATTTATTAAATCTATTGGAATGAGATTTATAGTGGGTGGAGACTATAACGCAAAACATCAAAATTGGGGTTCTCGTCTTACTACAACAAGAGGTTCAGAACTTTTTAAAACTTTGTCAGAACTTAATATTCGAATAATGTCTACTGGAGAACCAACTTATTGCCCCACTGATATAAATAAAATTCCAGATCTCTTGGATTTTTTTCTAATCAAAGGATTGCCATTAGAAAAAATGGAAATAAAAAGTAATTATGATTTCAACTCAGATCATTCTCCTGTATTAATGACTCTGGCCTCTTCTGTTATTGAATATTGTCCACCTCCAAAGCTATATAATAATTTCACTGACTGGAAATATTTTAAAGACAGAGTACAAGAAAAATTATCACCGCATATGCCTCTTCAAAATAGCACAGAAATCGACGAAGCCATTGAACATCTAACAACTACTATACAGCAAGCTGCCAGGGATTCGACACCTCCTACTAGTAAGAAACAACAAAATAAATATCCACTTAACATCATGGAAAAAATTGAAGAAAGAAGAAGGTTACGACGTATATGGCAATGCTCAAGACAACCCGAGGATAGATGTGCATTTAACAGAGCTTCCCGGCAATTGAAAAGTCAATTACAGTCTTACCGAAATGAATCCCAATACTTCCAATCATTAAGCCCGTATGTGGAATCAAACTATTCACTTTGGAAAGCAACAAGAAGACTGCAGCGACCAAAATCTTACATCCCACTCATCAAGAACAGTGACAACACCTGGGCTCGCAGTGGGAAGGAAAAAGCAGAACGGTTTGCAGAACATCTAGCAACGGTTTTCGAACCTTCTACTCAAAAGAGCTCTTCTGAGGACGACATTATTAAGTATTTGTCTGCTCCACTTCAATTATCACCCCCCATTAAACCTTTCTCTTCAAGTGAAGTTAAAAGGACAATAAAGAATCATGTTAATCCTGCAAAAAGTCCAGGTTACGACCTAATTACTGGTAGAATCCTACAAGAATTACCAAAGAAAGGATATGCATTTATTACATCAATTTTTAATGCTATTCTCCGATGTAGCCATTTTCCAAATCAATGGAAGATAGCACAGATAATTTGTATTCTTAAACCTGGTAAACCACCCACTGAAGCAGCATCCTATCGTCCGATTAGTCTCTTGCCTGTACTCTCCAAAGTGTTTGAAAAATTGCTCCTGCAACGACTAGAACCATTGCTCGCTGAAATAATTCCTGACTTTCAATTTGGTTTCCGAGAATGTCATTCTACTGTTGAACAAACCCATCGCATTGTTAACATTGTACAACAGGATTTTGAATCACGTCGTTACTGCACTGCAGCTTTCCTGGATATTCAACACGCATTTGATAAAGTCTGTCATATGGGCCTTCTGTACAAAATAAAACTGAAACTTCCTCATCCTTATTATCTGCTGCTTACATCATACTTAAGTGATCGACATTTTCAAGTTAAAGTTAAAGACGAACTCTCCATATTCCATCCCATAAAGTCAGGTGTCCCACAGGGTAGTGTTTTGGGACCAGTTCTGTATCTTCTTTATACACATGATCTACCAACAACAGAAAATACCATAACTGCAACATTTGCAGATGATACTGCTATTCTTGCTTCAAACGAAAATCCTACTTTAGCCTCAGGATACTTACAGAATCACTTAGATTTATTACAACGCTGGCTAAATCAATGGCTCATTCAGGTAAATAGTTCAAAATCTCGGCATATCACTTTTTCTTTACGCCGAGAAAAATGCCCAAGAATACAAATAAATAACGAAGAAATTCCAGTTGTAGAGCATGTAAAATACCTTGGTTTTCATTTAGATGTACATCTAACCTGGAGACATCACATTATTACGAAAAGCAAAGAAGCCAAACTAAAGTTTCAACAATTGTACTGGTTATTACATAAGCAATCTCAGCTATCCCTGTATAATAAAGTTATACTTTACAAGACCATAATAAGGCCAGTATGGATATATGGACTTCAGCTTTGGGGCACTGCCAGCAATTCCAATATTGACATCTTAAGAAGATTTGAATCCAAATCTCTTCGCCGACTTGCTAACGCACCGTGGTATGTTTTCAATGCTACATTACACCACGACCTGGACATCCCTACTATTAAAGAAGAAATCACCTTGTACAGTATTCGATACCAGCAACACCTAAACAATCATCCCAATTCCCTAGCCATCAATCTATTGGACAATAGTTCCTCAATCAACCGTTTACATAGATAAAAGATTTTAGACTTGGCATTCCGATTCAGTGACTTACCTTAAAGAGTTGTTATTCAATGACTTACCTTAAAGAGTTGTATTTTACAGCTCTCATATCATGACTGTGACATTTATACCATTTACTGAATGTTCATATTTGGACAGATTGTAAATCTGCAGAATAAATTTAAAAAAAAAAATAAAAAATCTGGGGACCAATGTTACCTATTATATGGGGTTACTTTGACACATCTCTTTTCTCTTATATAAGCACAGTAAAATTGATGTGGGTAAATGTAGTACCACACAGGAGAATATTGACTACAAATTATTACAAAATCAGCCTGAAACAATAAATAGTTTATTTGGAGACAAATTTGTAAACCTATATAAAGTTTTTCTTGCAAATTCTTGTTTATAAATGGTCTGAGGACTACAATGTCTGAAATGGTATAGAACATGATACTGAAAATTCTGAAAAATAGAATAAACAGAAGAAAATACAAATCTGTTACCAGTATTTTCAGTTGACACCTTGAACATTAAAGATACCTCTTAATTTGGCCCAGGCCACCAAAGCACCTATGAGCATAGAGAAATGCTATTTTTTCTAATATAATTTAGAGTCAAGAGATTTCACACTAATCAGATTTTGTATATGTAAATCTTGTACTTTTCATTTTCAATAATATACTTACAAGATTTCTTGAATCACTTTTCTACTTTATCCGAGTACTACTAGCATAATAAAATTTAAATATCCTCACAATGATACAGAAAATAATTTTAGATTACAAACAAACAGTGGATATCTAGAAGAAAGCAAAAGTCACTTATTTCTGGGGATATATCTAGACATTCAGTTATCATGGAAAACACATGTGGAATATGCAGTGCTTTTTTTGTGAATGTACGCAATGGTATGCAGTACTGGCACCTTCTTTAAAAATAAAATTTGGATATTAGTCAGAATATTTCTGTCACAATTCCCATAAAATTATGTTTTATTTAAAATCAAGTTTGTTTGTTGGTTTTGTCAGATTTCTACATACATAATAGCCTACATATGAGCACATGATAGTTTCTGTTAATTGCCGTGGCTACTGGACTGCAAGAACGTTGGGGGTGGGTTTTTCCAGGCCTCAGCAAATGCTCCTGTGGTCAAGGCCATTCTAATGGTATAAGAATTGCACCAAGTGCAGTTAATGCTAACGTAGTAACAAACAAGTAGTAAGTAGCTAACCACCATAGTTAATCAGGGGTTAGTGTATGTTTAAATTTAACTGCATTTGTTGCTTAGGCTACATATAATTTGAAAAGAAAACCCATGGTTTTTGTTGCACATGCAAGTGAATTCATAATTGTTTAGTGCGGTTGTAGGAACAAGGGGTGCACGTGGTTCACAAGTAGAGAAGTGAAATGAGTAAAATAATCAATTATTTTGTACCGGTGCATAATAAAAGAAAGCATGACAATGTTTTTGAAGTATCTCATAAACTTGCCAAGAGTGAATAAACTGAATCTGAAGAGTACGTCGGGAGTACCGGTAATTTTACTGCAATTCAAGGGAGAAACATTTCTGGCCATGATAGGCCCAATTCTTGGACATTAACTCAGAAAAATGTCTTCTGGGAGAAGTGTGGGAGCTCCCATGAAATTCAGTTAAAAAGTTTCTATGAGTACCGCCACCTTTTTAGTTAGAAAAATAAGCACTGGAAATATGTATGTAAAAGAATATTAGTATGGGTTTATACCAGACAAAGTGCTTAGCTACAGTGTTAGAAGAAAAAATAAGTTACTAAAAATGGCCTATTTTGGAATAACTTAATTTATCCACACTTAATATATGGGATTGAACTATGCTACACCTACATGAAAAGAGTAGGCCTGCTAACTCTTCAGAAAAGATGTACGTGTATAATGTAGGCCTACAGAATAAATGAAAGAACATCATGTAGAGAAACATTTATTCAGGAAAGTATTTTAACTGTACTTGCACTGTAAAAATATAAATTAGTTATGTTAGTAAGAAGCAGACCTGAACTATCTCAAACAAATGCTCAATTGCATCCTTATGAAACAAGAGCAAATCTAAACCTGCATAGAATAAATTTTAACACTAGAGCGGCTGAGAAAGATCCCTATTTGAAAGGAGTAATATTTTACAATAAACTACCAAATCATATGAATAACATGAAATAAAAGGAAAGAAATTAAAAAGCCACCTCAAGAAATACCTCTGTAATCCAGCTCTGTACAGAATAGAAGAAAATTTGTTCTTAACCATAATAATCAAATTAGTTAAAATATTGAGCATTGTATATATCTGGTGTGTATGTAACCTTTCAGTTATTAATGTTACTTAACTTTATCAGACCTGTATATGTATCATGTGAACAATGTGTTCCTGCACCCAAGGTAGCTCGCAGGCGAATAGGGAACGACGGGAAAGCCTTTCCGGGTTGAAGGATGTAGGCATAATGCTAATCTGGTTCAATAAATCTTTATTGAGCCCCTTGATAAGAGAACTTGTGAGCATAAATTGACATAGAATAAACAGAATAGACCCTTTGACACAAGATAGAATCTTCTGAGATCTTGCTTAATACGGCGTACTTCCTCTTCCGTGCAGTGCCAGGGAAAATGCTGAGGTACTGAGGGATCAAGGGGAGGTGAATTAGCACGACCCTTCTTGAGTGGTAAGGCGTTCTTGCCTTACGTAGACTGGCGTAGACACGGAGGACCAGAGCAATTGTTTAAAGTCGGGCTTGCTCGAACGACTGAGTGATTGAGTCAGTTTAATGATTAGACTTGTATGGGTTGCGACTTCACCACAACGGCATTACACTTTAGCAATTATTTTAAAGTCGCCCTTGCTGAACGACTGAGAATGATTTCACCTGTGACGTGAAATGAATATGCACTTACAGGAATTATTTTAGGACGGGCATGCTGCAACGACCGAGTGATTGATAGACGAATTTTGATAAGTCGCTTCGTCACTGTGACAATTTAATTTTAACAATTATTTGCGGTAATTAATTCAGTTGAACAGATTAAGTCACCACTATGTGATGGCTGACAATACTTACAGTAAATCCTGATTACTGATAAGATGCACAACACAATTCAAGTCCATTCGGCTTGAACGGGAAGTGAAAAAACTGGGTTTCACACGCCTTCTGCGTAAATCACAAAATAAAGTACCAACTTAAACGAAGAAATGAATTGCTTGTACTTTGCAATACAACTAGGGCCGGGAACCCTTTAATTCCTGACACGAGAGATAAAAAAAAATGGATTTAGTATCTTGAAACTGATCCTACCGGCAATGGTGGCTTGCTTCAATAAGAGAAAAAGAAGATTTAAGAACAAAGAAGATGACAAACGTCATGACATGTGACTAAAAGCGAGCACCTCATTGATCTAGAGTACGCGCCTCAAAACATAAAATAGAACAATCTTGGTAAATAAACCAAATAAGTTTTCTTATATATACAGTGAAAACTGTTGAAAACGGAACCTGAATATGGCGGAATCCTATTCATTTCGGAAAAAAATATCGGTCCCGGCGAAAATCATATGCATATGCATGTTATTTTTCCTGAATAAATCGGAAACTGTGCAACGTGGAAACGGACAGGATCCGCCACTGATCAAATCGGAATTTTCTTTCTGAAACATTCCGAGAATTTAAGCCATAGTGGCAAACCTTTTCTTTAAATCTCTCTGCCAAGGGAGCGGGTTGTATGTTAATGAGTCTTACCTTATTGTAAAAGGAGAATCCCGTTTCTGTCCCAAACCGATGCCTGCAGGATACATAACGGTACCTGCGATGAGAGGACAAGGGCTTTGTGTTCACATTCTTTTATTCTTACGGTCTTCTGAAAATAAACCTCACACACACTTTGTTCTGTTAGCAGGTGCCAGTACTTTTAGTCGTTCATTTACAGCTCTGCAGTGAACTTAAACGATGTCTCGTAAAAATGTAGGGCTAACATTAGGTGACAAAATGAAAGTGATTGAAATGCATGAGAAAGAGAAGAGAAGTGTTCGTGAAATTATGTTTAAATTTAAGTGCGGAAAAACTCAAATCTATGACACATTGAAAAACAAAGAACGTATCAAAGGTGAGTGGATTGAAGGCAATAATCCTGAAATGAAAAGGAAACAGAAGACTACAGGCTATGAAGAAATTAACGAATTGTTATGGGAGTGGTTTACTCACGCTCGATCCAAGAATATGCCAATTTCTGGACCAATTCTGCAGAGCCAAGCTCTTGAACTTGCAAAGAAGTTAAATAAGCCCGAATTCAAAGCTTCTAATGGATGGCTAGAAAGCTTCAGAAAGAGACATAAAATCGTGTGGAATCAGGTGTGTGGAGAAGCGAGTGACGTTAACACTATGGTTGTTTCTGAATGGCAAGAGAAGCTTAAAACGTTACTGGAGGGGTATGACGTAAATGACATTTTCAATGGAGACGAGACTGGATTATTCTTTAGGGCACTTCCCACGAAATCCCTCTGTTTACGCGGAGAAAAATGTATAGGCGGCAAGATGTCCAAAGAAAGGTTAACTGTTTTTCTTTGTGCAAATATGGCGGGAAGACTTGAAAAACCGCTAGTGATAGGCAAAGCAGCCAAACCTCGCTGCTTTAAACACTTGGACATTAACAAGCTGCCTGTTGTTTGGAGAGCAAACAGAAGAGCCTGGATGACAGCGGCATTGATGGAGGAATGGCTCAACAGTTTCAATGCCAGAATGAAGAAAGAAAATCGACATGTTCTGCTTTTCCTCGACAACGCTACCTGTCACCCGCATATCAAGTTGTCCAACGTGTTTCTGGCTTGGTTTCCTCCCAACACCACAAGCGTCACCCAGCCCATGGATCAAGGTGTGATATACACCCTGAAAAGCCACTACAGAAGATTAGTGCTTCAGGCAATAGTCGCCAAGATGGAAGATGCGCGCAGCGCTAGTGATTTCGCGAAATCAATTTCTGTACTGGATGCAGTAAACTGGATTCACATGGCAGCGCAGAAGATAAAAGAAGAGACGGTAATTAAATGCTTCAAAAGGGCATATTTTCTTCCCTACTCTGAGGATGCAGTAAACATCGATGAAGCAGAAGATAATGTGCACTTCATAGAAACCTTATGTACGGCAGGACAGTTTGACATTGATGCCAGTACATATGTGAAAATTACAACGAAGTTTCTACATATGAAACAAATGATTCTGCGGTAGAAATAATTGAGAGGAGGGTTAATCAATCAGCTGCTAATGATGATGATGATGATGATGATGATGAAAATGACGAAGAAGAAAATGATGAAGCTGATGAAACGCCAACTGTCAAGAGCTTTTCTGACGCTCTCAACAGTGTTAAGGGGCTGCAGATTTTTGCTGCGAATAAAAACCTGAGCGAACTGCATGAACATTTATGCAAAGTAAAAGAATGTTTGGAGACATGCGCTATTCAGCGAAACACCAAGCAGGTAAAATTGACTGATCTGTGGAACTTGAACAAAACCAACAACTAAATGTAAAAATGTGCTTTGTGACCTGCAGTACTCTAGTGACGTGATACAAACAGTAATTATTTTATTTTATTCTACTTCAGTAAGAAATACGTCATAATGTGTGTAAATTTTTAATTTATTGTTCTTAAATTCAGTTTATGTTTGTAAAAACAGCAGTGATCTAACAGAGACACCAAAGGATTACATTACAGAGCCTTAATTTGACCTAAGTACTGTAGGCCTACTGCATGAAAAAAATGTTTTAAATACTGTATATTGTTTTGTAAATACAGTACAATATTATTGTGGTTCTTTTTGACACTTAATTACAGTAGGCCTAGAACTTAATGTACTGTAATTCGTTGCAATCTTAAACGCGATACCCACAGTGCAATAAGAGCATGAGTTATTTACAATGCTGTGTTTAATATGTATTGCATCCTGAGTAACATTTTATCATTTTGTCTTCATAAGACGGAAACATGTCCAAATCGGAAAAAATGTTTGGAACGTTAGATGTCCGTCTTGAGCAGTTTTCACTGTATATATAATCAGTGAATGTGTCTTCAGTTTTTCTACGTCTTTCATTAGTGTGCAGTGTTTTCGTCTTTCATTTCACTAACAAGTAGCATTTAAATCAATAAATTTCTAACCCCAAAATCTTGAAAGTTTAATTTTTCGTGTATGGATGTAGGGCCCAAATTCATTTTATGGCCCTTTCCCCTTTTTCTTCATATAGGCCTACAGTCCATTACCAGAACCCTAAACCTACAGCATTCATATTCAGACAAGTAAAATTAGTTATAGAACTTCAGATTCACTAAAAATTTTGAAGGAACATAAATTTTTAACAAGAAAGACTTAAAATTGATTTTGAAAAAAAAAATTGCCCAAAAAAGTAAATATAATTGCGTATTTTTTTGTTTTTACAACTTACAATCAACCTTTTTTTCTACTCAATGTATTCTGTACACTCTATGCTTTTATCACATAGGTAGATACCCATGTAAAACCACATCTTTGTCAACATATACCTATAAGTAACAAGCAAATATCAAAATACTTATTTATTGTTCACCTAAACGAACATTTGAAAATATATTTGTAGACTGCTTATTTGATTGTTCCAAAAAATTAAAATATGTTTTACAACAACAATGGTAGTACATTTTGTAAGCACTAAAATATATATGTAAAGATATGGCAAGACGTGCAGCAGTGAAAGAAGCTGCAGCAGCTTGGCGGGCAGCTCTAGTAGCAGTTCGTAAGTTCCTGGTTTTCTCTGCAGATGTGGAGGACCTGAGAGGATGGATGGCAGATAAACGGAAGACTGGAGTGACGACCCTTATAGAGATATCACTAATTAGAAAATATAAAAAATTTCCTTCAGCGCTTGTGTTTCAGGAAACGTCCCCAAAATGCTAGCAGCAGTTCCTTTTTTAATCACAAGGCAGATCTACTGTAGTAGGAAATCCATAGACCGTGAATCTCCAGTCAGGGCCCTCAACATGTCTTCCTATTTCTGACACCAGGATCTTTGCATCTGCACACCAAGGTCCCATTGTCTCCACAGCAAACACAGTGAAGTTGTAATTGCTAACCAGATCTATATTTATTCAGCTTTGTACAGATTGCTGAAGCTATGGCTGAGTCTGCTAGTTTACATGTATTCGGAAAATGAGATGGTGCGAAAGTGTCAACACAAGTGACATCCCATAATAACGATTTTTTTTAGACCATAGTATGAGAGTTAGGCCAACAGGTCTTTTTCCATCACTGCGGCTTATACCCATAGGTTCTAGGACTGAGGGAAAGCCTGCAGATACAAGCGCTCTTTTGATATCATCGTTAATTGCATGGTGTCTTGAAAGTCTGCCACTGTTCTTAACCCAGATAGCGCAGAATTATTTTTAACACGTTTTCTTTTCTTAAATTGCATAAAACAGTTCACTTTAATTAAAGAATCATATAATAATGAGATTTATTGTTGTAACTTACATAGTTCCTGAAATAATGCCTGTGCTTCCAGAAGGACGTCAGTCTAATGCACATTGAAATTAACCAAGAACTGAAAATAATGAAATACTTTTCTTCAAGTAGGCCTACTGTATTGTCAGTTATTCACTCTGCTTTGTGTGATAAGCAACAAAACATGCTACATGAAGTGACACAACACATTTCATGCACTGAGTTGTAGCTTTCTTGTGACATTGTCAGCAATGGAGCTGTTTTTTCTTTCCTGTAATACTGTCTGGTGGTAGGTCGGCAACATAATGCTCCAACTTGTCGAAACGAGAATCGGCCTTTGATGAACCCGATGGCCGTCCTCGTGAAGAAACCATTCTTCTGTTCGACTCCAAAATAGCAGTGACTATTCTTCGGCGAAAGGATAGATGGTCTAATTTACCGCCATCTTGCCGGTAAAGTTGCCATGCATTTTGCTCCGCAACATCGATGCAATGCGCAACGATAGGGAAATACCATTTCTTGCCTCTGATTGATACACGCTACAAAAAAATGTTTTGGTCAGCTCTTGTCAATGCCTCCCATGTGTGTGTTATAGTTGTGGATGACTTGTGGTTGATCGACACTAATTCGCTTTTTTTGCTTCTGCGAATAGCGAGATACCTGACGAGTTGGTAAAACTCTATCAAAGTTAGTAGCCACATTTACCACACTATTATCATTCCATCTAGTGACTAGGACATTGCTTGTGTCATCAGACCTGAAGTCATATGTACCGCGTGGTGTTTTCTTCATGTCGTCACTATTGGCCATATCGCACTCTTTCCCAATTCTATTGGCTCTTATGGTTCCAGTGGCTTCAATTCCTCTCTCATGAAGATCTCTAAGTAGAGGTATTGACGTAAAGAAATTGTCAAAATACACTCTATAGGGCAATTGTTCCAGCTTGTCAATGTAACTCCTCACAACAGCATATCCAAGTCCTTTTTCGGCGTATTTCTGAGGTAATGTACCAGCTCCTTGATATGGCTCGAACCAGCTTAGGTACCCAAAACTAGATCCACCACACCAGAACTTAAAGCCATACCTAATTGACTTTCCATGGATGAATTGTTTTGCACCATGTTTACCAAAGTAAGGTACCATGCTCTCATCTACGGAGTGGTTTTGAATATGTGGGCTGTACTCTACACATTTTTCATTTATTTGATCGATTAGTGGCCGTACTTTAGCAAATCGATCACCTAAAGGTAGTTCATCATTGTTACAAACATGTAGGTTCCACATTATAAATCGGAATCGATCCCTTGCCATAGCTTCGGAAATCAATATGTTATGTGCATCTGGTGATTTTTCCCAATACATAACCACTCAATAATAATATGGCTATGAAACACTTCATCTCTTCTTTAGAACAGTCTCCAAGCCTATTTCTCTTTGCGGCGTACTGATTTGTATATGTCACCATCAAATGTACCATGTCATCATCGAAAAATAACTCAAAGAATTCTAGTGGGCTTCTTTCTTTACTTTTAACTGTGTACAATATTGGCCAATTTGACGATGGAATGGGAAGTTGTTGTTTTTTCCAATTAGACATTTGTTTGTAGTGTTGAAACCGACTTCAGTTTCTTTTTTTCCTGTGTGGAGGGTTGAATGGTTCTAGGGGTTGTAGAAGATGAGGGTAGTAGTAGTAGTAGTAGTAAATGATTTATTTTGCCTGGCAGAGTTAAGGCCATAAGGCCTTCTCTTCCACTCAACCAGGTTTCAGAAAATATATACAATGCAGGTTTACATAAATAGCAAATTAGTGAATAAGAGACTTATGACTAATACTAAGACTAAGGTTAAGGCTAATCAAAATAATAAATTAAATAAGTAAAAAGCATAAGTTTCATAAAAAGCATAGGTAGTGTGATGGAGGGATTCGAACACATAGATGTTGAAACCAAAGCTGTTGTCAGTGAATGTGAAGTTGCAGGTAAATTTAAACAAGTAGCGACAAGTGCAATTAGTTGACTAGCTGGGACATTTTCAATCCATGGGGCTTCCTCGTCGCCAGAATCTTCATCAGTTATATCATCTGTGCAATTGGTAGGGGGTAGTACAGCTACATGTAAACCAGTTTCAGATATATCATTTTCTTCGGCATTTTCTAGCATATCCATATCCATGAGTTGATTTAGAGTTAGTGGCCACCTAGAAAAAATATATTCGGTATTATCATTATTATTTCTATCATACTTATCAATATTTCTTAGTTCCTAAATATATTGTAGGGCCGCTTATAAAGGATATGACAGTTAGTTTGACACAAAGAAAGATATATTCATGTCATCTTCACATTAATATTTACTTACGGATATTTTTTTACAATAATGAAACACCAGGTTTTATTCTTCAAAAGAATTTCACAAACAAATTTTTAGGGTCACATTACGCTGACATCCTTCTGGAAGGAAGGTTTACAAAAGTGGACTGTGGAGCCTACAATATTGTTCGAAATGTTTGTTTGGTGATTCATTATGGTAAAAGATATATTTGAGGCAATAAATTAATAACAATTTGCAACAAAAGAATAAGAAGAAACATAGAATACATACCCATCTATCCGCAGGTCTTCAATATATTCCATTTCGTTAGAAACGCAACTTCACAGCTGAATATCACCACTATCCTCTCAACAATGAAGACTGAAATAACATAAATATTGAAGCGTGTAGCTTCTTGTTACGAAATGTGACGCTACACTCGGGCGAGTAATTAAAGAACCTTCGAAAAATAAACATAATACCAACTGCTGTTCACATCCTTCTGGAAGGACGTCAGCGCTATCTGGGTTAAAAACAACTTAAGTCATTATGTCCAGAGGCATCAACAAATGTTCCACATTGACATTTGTGTGGGAAACAGATCTTAGTTCCCAACCTTAAAGCAACAGCTATTTTAAACGACATGTTGTCAAGTTATGTTCCAATATTGGAAGATGGAATTGCCTGAAGCCACGACCCTGATTCTTTCTCTCGATATTGCAAGATATCGAGCTTGCTCTGCATCCAAAACAGAAGATCTCGGAAGACTCATAGGTATTCGAGCTGAGAATGAAATCTCAGGATTTCTGTAGGCCTATGTCAGGATTAGATGATCATTTGTAATGCTGGACCACTTAACCAGAGCATCAGCCATATGAGAAATATCAATTTCATCACCGCTTAAAAGACAATAAAATTATTAGGATAACATAATGTACAATTATTGCTATTTTTGGAGTCGGTGTCAGTGAAGGAAATACGATATTATAGCAATACCTAATTAAACCTATATAAAAAAGAACTTTAATGCCATAATATTCTTTGACAATATCTAACGACATTAATACAACAACATAGCATTACCTAAGTTAACCAATTTATAAAGGAACACGACAACTACCTACGATACCTAATTAAACCTGTTTACAAATGGACTTTAATACCACAATATTCTGTGACATTAACTAGCAAGCTTGATACGAAAATGTAGCTAATAATGAACAAAAGGTATTACCATAAGAAAGACAATGTAGCTCAATGAATATAGATAAATCGATGGTCCGAGTAATTTGTTTTGCTTCATTCTCTTCACTGACGCCAGCGTTCGGCTCGCTCACACAACTATTCTCCTCCCACCTCAACGTTCATGCACTCCGCCGTCGGCGTGTGTATACTTTTATTATTATGATTATAGTAATTCATCCCATGTTTAAGTATTTTCACTTTAAGTTCAAAGGAGATGTAAATAAACTCTAAGGTACCACTCTGCCAAGCATGTGACAGTACCACGTGGAGATTTACCCGCCACGGAAAGAAACGGAATGAGGATTTGGTATATTTCAGTGTTCTCAATAGTACTTTTAAATTATTTTTTATGATGTGTACAATTGTTGAAAAATGTAATAGTTATTTTGAAAAGATCAATACATCTGTACAAAATTAGGCTTAATACACAGTTAACAAGAAGATAATAACGAGTGTAAAAAATTACTCATATTTTGCAGTGTTGGCAGCCCTCTTCAGAGGCGTTTTCTATTTGAATGTTGTTCACTATTCATTAATTTCTGTTTGTAACCACCCTATCTCTATCAAAACTGTAGGTTACATGTTTACTTTTGATGAAATTTTTGCCTTGTTGAAGCATACGACTTTCTTGTCCTCATGTACGTATTATATAGCCAATGTAAAGAAATAAATGAATGCACAATCAGCAGGTGCTGAAGAAGTAAAGCGTAATGTATCTAATTGTAGCAGGCCTATTCCTGTCATAGTAGGTGGATCGTCTCATTTTTAGGGGGAATCTAAATCGAAGAAATAAACAACTTTTATGTGTACCACAAGATAAGAATAATATTTTAGTTAAGCCAAAAACTAGAATTAATACCTCATTTACATTAATATATGAAAATATAAGGGGACTTGAAAATAAAATTGAAGAATTCAATTTAGCAATTCAGGATACAATTAATTCTAATCTACAGGAAATTCAAGTTATTTGTTTGACAGAACACCACTGTGCAGAAAAAGAGCTGGAGCAATTAAAAATTGATAATTTTTCTTTATGTTCAAATTCTTGTAGATGTTCCAAAAAATGTGGAGGTGTGAGTATTTTTATCAAAAGAAACTTAGATTTTAGTGATATAGACACCAGTTCAATAATAATAATAATAATAATAATAATAATAATTTTATTTTCTTGTCATTAAACCATTTAGGTAATAGACAAAGTCAGGAGTACAAAGATTACATACATAAATTACAACACAAATTATATACATAATTCACAACCAATTTTACAATATAAGTGAAATTACTACATTAAGTTTCTTGTACATTTACTAACTATTACAAACTATAAATTCTTAAAGTCATATTCAGAATATTCATTAACAGTACAAAATGGGTTGTCAACAAGAAATTTTTAAAGAATAACTTATATTTACATAAATTAAATAAATAAATAAGAATTTTATTGTTGTTAAACCCCTTCATTACTAGACAAAGTCAGGACCACAATCTAGACTTAACTCACTATGTACATCAATATAAGTATTAGAAGAAGGTTAAAGAGACAACTACACTAATAAATGAAAAAGAAAACACAAATCACAAAAGATTCACCTATCACCCATGGGCAAACAACAGATTTCAGAAGATTTTCAACAATGTAAACATCAAATTGACACCACAGAATAAATTCAGTTTGAAAAATCTTATAAAAACCAACCAGAAAGATAAGGTCCCTCATTACAAAAAAGCTGGAATTTACAAAATTAATTGCAAAGATTGTGGAAAATTTTATGTTGGCCAAACAAAAAGGAATTTAGACACAAGGAGAAAAGAACATTTTAGGAACATTATGAATAAACAAATTAAAAAATCCGCTTTGGCAATACATTTCTGTGGAAGTAGGCCATGAAATTGAAAATAAAATTGAACTATTAAAACAAGTTGAAAACCCAATAGATCTTATGGTTTGAAACAATATTCATTAAAAAGAACCGAGAAAATCTCTTAAACTTTGACACTTCTGTTGGCATACAAGGAATCTTGATCGACAAGTTCATTCATCCGCCGCCAGAGAGCCAGTCGGAATCAGCTGATGATGGCGGGAAGACCCGTTGAAATGATCATCCTGGGTAAATATACCTTTTTAGTGAAGTTTAGTGTGTATATTTCCGATCTCAATCTTGCTACAGACATTTTACATATGTACATTTTAAAACCTGTATTCATAGTACCATTAAACTATATTACACTCAAAAAATTCAGACACAGAGTAGAAAGGGTTGTTAACCAGGTAGGTATACACCTTGCATTTGAATAGATTTATAGGCAATTCAGCAAGCTGTGAAGGTAGTTTATTAAACATTCTTTGACCTAACATTTCATAACTATTTGATGACTTATGTAATCTATGAAATGGTATATTTATTATGGTATTTATTATGGTATATTCCTTCTGCAAGGAACAGGATTCCGAATGTTGCTCAGCAAGAGTGGAAACTGACAATGACACGTTTGTAATAATAACAATCTACAGAGCACCATCAGGTAATTACAACTACGAGTATTTTGTCAATCAGAAAAGGTTCTTAATTCATTATATTATAGTAATAGTGTAAATATGATACCGTGTGGCGATTTTAATGTAGACATGTCAACTGATAGTGAAAATAAGGCAAGACTTCTGTCCTTAGTACATATTTCACGTAGTGAACTTCCCAACTAGAATTCAAAACAACTCTCAAAGAACAATAGATAATATACGGTATTCTTAAATAAAGAAAAAACTTAAAGTTTGAAGTAATCCCAATAATAAATGGGTTATCAGACCATGATGCTCAGATGGTAATGTTAAACAATACTGAAGCATATCCAACTAGCAAACATACCCGTAGTAATATTATCAGAGTAATAAATGATGTTTCGATTTTAAGTTTCAAACAAGATCTTGCAAATGAAAATTGGAAAACTATATTCACCTATAACACCATTGATAGTAAATTAAATTAAATTCTTAATATTGTGTTGCGACACTTTGAGGCCAACTTCCTAGAAAAGACAACTGCTAAAATACCTAATTTAAGGAATTATTAATGGCTAACCCGTGGTTAGCTAAAAAAAGAGAGCTCTATTTACAATATAGTACCGTACCAGTAACAATCAAACTCAGAAAGTGTATTATTAAAGGTATTGCAATGTGCTTAAAAAGGTTATTAAAGAAGCAAAGAGCAGGTATTTTTCACAAATAATTAATAATTCAAACAACAAAATTAAGACTATATGAAATATAATACAAAATGAAACAGGGAAAGCAAAGGAAAAAAGTGATTGTACGTCAATAATATACAAAAATAAGAAACTAGACAATCTATCAGATGCATTTTAAAATGCAGGCACAAGTGAGATCTTGAAGAATTGTAATGATGTCAAGACAAGTTACAGACCAATGAAATAGCGTACTATAACTATACCGTAGGGCCTATTTTGATTTTCAAGTTGTATTGTTAGTACTGGTATTGAAGCAGTACCAGTAGCCTATAACGTATGGAATAAAATAATTTAAATAAACTAACTTACCCATATGTTGCAAAATTGGTCCATAAAGTTACCATTAGCTCTATTACATCTTTGTCAGGATGACCAGGAGGCCAGACATTAAATACTGGCATAGGTATCAAATATATAAGATCGTCCATGTGAACCACACCTACAAGATAAATAAATGTTGTATGTTATAGTATATTGCAATACTAGTTCCATAAGCGGTGCATACGGATCGAGGAAAGAGTTTTTTCAATTTCTGAGATCCGTTATGCGCTTACGAATCGAGTAGTGCATGCTATTTTTTGCACAATGATGATTTATATCAATTTAATTGTATTAATTGAGATATTAGCTGAAAATATTATGTATATGCATTACTGAAGATAGATGTTATAGATAGATGTTATAGATAGATGTTATAGATAGATAGATATTTTAGAAAGTGATTCGCATGTGTTAGTTGTTATGGGGATGGAATATTTGTCCTGTTAAAGTGGCCACAAACTGGGAGGCCTGGGTTCCGGCCTTCGATAAAGGATTGTATTGTGATGGTTTCACTTACAGCACTAGTGCTTTTTGTAATTTTGATATAGGTGATGGGTTTGGGAGCTGGATTCGTTGTGGAAATGTACTTACTTCGATTCTCTGTTGGGCTCCTTCAGTTCTGCACCTATATATCTTCCACGGCTTTTGTAGCTCAGGGTGTCACACGAATCATCTGAGGGATTGGTTTATAGCTAGTTATGTCTTTATAAATGATAACTGCACTATAAACGTTTTATATCGGAATTTATTCAAATTAACTGTGTTCTGCGTAGCTGTTTGTGTAAATTCACCACTTCAATTGCATTTGTCATGTACTTACGTGAATTTCTCTATCTTCTTATTTCACACTATGTAAAGAAAACTCACACGCTATCTTTATAATGTACAGTCGTGTTTAATAAGTGGCTTTAGTGAGAATCGCTATTAGGCTAGGTTATATTCCCGCGACTTTCCACAAGAGCAACGTACGCAGGTCTGCTCTCCTCGGCGAATATGGTGGAAGTGAGCTCTTGACCACGCTATGTTCGCGGCTAATGGATGCTTCTATCTCATTGGCTATACTTTTCATTACGTAAAACAGTTCTATTGGTTACAATAATTCGCGGGCCAAAACTATGAATTTAGTACGTTGTATTTTCAAAATATACGTTTCTTTTACAGTTAAGATTTCAAATTTGGAATTAAGAAATAATAATAATAATCTAAACAAGAATTTTGATACCGAAATAATAATAATAATAATAATTTGTATGATTTGAATAAATATGAATTAACTATTGTTTATAATAAATCAAAAGGGGTGGAATAATTACAGCTTCAAAATGCCCCTGTGTTAATTTAATTATGTCCGAAAAGGTAAATAATTAAATTAACACATCATACCCCAGAATATTTATTCTTATCAAATTTAAATTAAGCTTGGATTAGTAAAAATTCAAAATTAATCATTGAAATGGTGAATGATGATAAATGTTAGTGTAACATAAGTGTATGTGTTAAACATTACAACTTGAATTAAATGAATCTCACCAAAATTATTTGGATATACACAAATCAAATCAAATCAGGTTTGTATTACCCTGACATTCCTTTAACACAATATTTTTAAAAAAAATGACAAACATTTGAACAATAAATGAAAAATACTATCTAAACATTTTTTAACTCTGAAAATTATTTCTTGAAAAACAAACATGTCTAGTATATGACATCACTTCTTGTTAGTTATATATATCGAGAATTCTTAAACATTTTTGAAAATATATATATATGTCGAGAATGTCTCATCGTCCATATTTGAAAATTTATTTACATCGAGGCACTCATCGTCTGTAAAATATCACTATCTTATTCCTTTGCATGAATTCTCTTTCCTTGAATCACTGTCATAATATGTGTGCATACATCATACAAATACAACTCACTTTTGACAAACAAATAAATATATACAGTATCACACTATGTTGCATTACATCACAACATTACCCTTGAATAGTAAACAATTTATATACAAACATAACCCTCTTAAATAATAAACATTTTATATACATCAACATTAATGCTCAATCCATCAGACTTGGTGTTCTTCATAATATGGTTTCAGTAAAGATTTGTGATAACGTCCTATTATTTTGCTATTTAGAGTACTTAGCTCATATGTATGGTTACTGAAATTCTTAGTAATTACGAATGGTCCTCTATAAACCATATTCATACGTCTATACCTTCTATGGAGTGCACTGGATAAACTCTTATTTCTCAACAATACTTTTGTGCCTACTTCTGGATTACATTTTGCTTTATACCTCTTTACTTTTGCCTTTCTCTTTTCTGCCCTACTCCTTATTCTATCCAGAGCTCTCTTACATAATTCCTCATTTGACATCTTCTTGCCCTTATAGAATTTAGCTTGGGGAAGATTCGCGATAACTGGGTCTGCATCTTTACCTGTCATTAAAGTATATGGAGAAGCTAATGTAGTCGCGTTTACGGAATGGTTGATTACTCTTTCTATTACATTACACTGGCTAACCCAATTTGTGTGTGATTTATGACACAATATCCTCAAATATAAAGTAATATCTCTCATGATTCTTTCTGCGAAATTTGCTTGGGGAAAGTAACTTGAACTATGGAAAATTTTGATGTTCTTTGCTCTTAGCGAATTTTGAAAATGACTACTAGTGAATGATGTGGCATTGTCACAAAGTACGGCTTCGATATCTCCAAATTTCGGGATATAGTCATTAATAATTTTGCTCACACATGCTTTAGAAGTTGCTCGTCGCACTGGATAAATTTTTACAAACTTGGTAAAACAATCATACATTACGAAGATATATCTACAACCGAATCTGCCTTGAGGTAATTCACCATGGAAATCTAATGCTACTAAACTATTTTTAGTCTCTCTAATGATATTCTTTGGTTCTGTGTCATATTTTACGTTCAACGGTTTAGCTGCTTGGCAAGTGGTACAAACTTTAAGAATTTGCCTGATTTTCCTCGCCATATGCTTGAAATAGAAATCTTTACTCAAATTAATCAATACTTTTTCTGATCCTGAATGACATAACGCTTGGTGGTAACATTTAATTAAATCCTGTTCTAGACATCTTGGAACATAGATTTTCCACTTTAACTCATCTGAACCACATAACTTATATAAAACTCCATCAAACAATCCTACAGTATTACCTGGTTTGAAACTACAATCTTGTATTTCTCCTACACTACTATTTACATTATCTATACTACTGTTATCAGCATCCATATTAGTACCATCTATGTCTGATGAATTGATCACTAATTGATTTTCTGATGACGCATCAGTCTCAGAAAGTTCTTGGATAGTTTTAGCACAAGTTAGCAATTCAGCAATTTTCTCATCTTCAGATTGCAATTTCTTTATGTCTTTGAACCCTTTTATTAATCCTTTGGATCCTACACATGGCAAAGTTAAAATACACACTTCTTGTTTCGGTGAAGCAATAGTATCTGGGATGTTTGAATGCTGGTCTAAACGGCTTAACAGGTCTGCAAATATATTATCTCTTCCGGGAATGTGCTTAATTACGATGTCGTATGACATGATTTCATGTATATATCTTGAAATCTTAGAATTTGTTAATCTACATTTTTGCATGAAAGCTAGGGAAATGTGATCAGTATATACTGTAACTTGCTTATTGAATACATAATGTCTAAATTTTGTCAGTGCATAGTATATGGCACTTACTTCTAATTCTGAAATGCAAGCTCTTTGTTCGGTACTACTTAAACTTCTCGAAGCTGTAGCTATTACATGGGTTTCACCGGATTCATCAATCTGACTAAGAATACAACCTATAGCTTTACATGAAGAGTCTGTGTGAATTATGTACGGCCTATCATCGTTTGGTCTCTCTAACAAGATAGCTTTTGAAAACAACTCTTTAACTTTATTAAAAGCACGATCATGTTCGTCTGTCCATTTCCAACGAATTCCCTTTTTTAACAGTTCTCTAAGGGGTGCTACTTCCTTAGCGTAGTTAATTAGAAATCTACTTTGGAACTGCCATATGCCTAAAAGACGACGTAACTGCTTAACAGTGCGTGGTACTGGAATGTTTTGAATTGAAGCAATACGGTTTGGATTAGGTTTGATACCTTCGGAAGTTACTACATAACCTACAAATTCTACTTCTTTCTGAAAGAAACATGTTTTAGACGGTTTGACTGTCATGCCATGTTCACGAAATTTTGTCAAAACATAGTCAATATTTGCTAAATGGGTTTCAAAATCATCGTTGCTAAGAAGAAAATCATCTAAATAGGATATGATTCCTTTTGTTTCGGTTTCTGGAAAAATCACACTAAGTGCTCGTAGTAAGGCACTTCCACTTGTCTTGTAACCAAATGGGCATCTAGTAAATTCGTACGTACGTCCATTATGATTGAAAGCTGTATACTTCCTATCCTCTTTACGTAGTGAAATTTGCCAAAACGAATGAGTCAAATCTATGCTCGAAAAACATTTTCCCTTTTCTAATCTACTGAGCAATTGTTCAATACTTTCCGGACGGTAGTTATCTGTAGCGATATAATTGTTCATATGCCTCGCATCAACGGTAAGGCGAAGAGATTTATCCTTTTTGAACGTCCAACACAAAGGGTTGATGTATTTTGAGGTCGAAATTTCGATTACTCCTGAGTCTAACATCTTCTGAATGGTCATATCAGCTTCCTTCTTCAATGCAATCGGAATTGGCCTACTCTTATAAGTGAATTCATCAACTGGTTCAATGTCAAATTTATGTTCGTAGATGTTACAGAGTCCCACGTTTTCGGAAAATACTTCTTTATTCTTTATTAATATCGATAACAACCTATCACGTTGATCTTCATTTAAGTTGTGAGCCATATCAACTTTCTCCTTCAAAATATTCATTGTCTTAGAGTTCACGCTAGGGTCGGCTTCTTTTATATTCCTCGCACAGACATAACCTATCTCTACTTGCCCTATGTTGACATCTCCATCAACACTATTTTCATACCTATCAGCGCAGTCATCGCAATTCAATGTCATACATCTATATACTTCTACCTCATTATTTATATCATCGAAGCAAGGGCCTACTTTATGAATCATCATATCATTTATCTGAATATTTTCTACAATAAACGTCTCATACGGGATATCGTTGTCACCTAACTCACTAGACGCATCTCTTCTACTCAGCTCATTGTCGAAGGGAATGCTCATCTTGTTTCCTTGTAAATTTAATATTAAGTTGTTATCCTCAAAACTTATGATACTGTTGTATTCCGTAAAAACATCAACTCCAATAATAATATCTGTAACTAATTTTGGGACTACTAAAAAAAATATTTCAAATTTTGAATCACCAATTTTGACATCCAACATGCATTGAAATTTTACTGACTGTTTTGCTCTTTTGATCGCTACTGTGCAAGATAATCCGCAAATTGGAATAGAAATTAACTTAACTTTGTTTTGGATAAGCTTATTATATAAGGACTCGCTTATTACACTATTTGAACAACCTGTATCTATTAATGCAGTCGTCTCATAATTTCCTATCACTACTTTTATTCTAGGAGGATCCATAATAACCTCACTTCTACTTGCATTATTCTTTTCTTCACTAGGCTTATTATCTGAAAAGCTTCTTTGTGTCTGAATGCTATTTATGGGTTCTATACGTTTGCCTGAATTGACTAAACTTGCGCCAACACCATCCGAACCCTCGAGATATTGGCTTGTTAGTTTAACTGTTGTACATTACCATTATCTTCCTGCTCATGGATTTCTACAACGTCATCAGGTACCTCTTCACTACGTGTATTACTGTTGAATGGTCTGGCTCTAGGATTAAGCGTGTTTTGCTGAGTCTCAACACCTTTGACTCGCCATTTACCATTATTAATTACTTGTCCTGGTCTAACTTGACTATCGTTACTATTGTTATTACCTCTATTATTATAAGTACGGTTCTGGTACCTCCTACGATAGCCTTGATTCCTCATCCATGGCATTTTTCTCCAGGAGTTTGGATGATTACCATTTCCAACATTTTGTCTATTGAAAGTGACATGGTTTACCTGGTTTCTTCCATTATTATTTCTGTTATATGGCCTATTCTCTGATCTATTCTGGAAATACCTAGGATTATTCCTATTTTGATTAGGCATAGGGCCTCTGTAGGTATTCCTAGCATCATAACTTTTGTCACAATTATTTGCATTGCCTTCTGCCCCTACCCCAGAATTTGTAAACCTGTTAGTGGGAGGGTACATTCTATCATTTGAATTCATGTAGTTCTGCCTACTTCTGAAAATATTCCTTTGCTCAAAAGCAGCAAGCAATTCTAACATATCAGAGAAAGTTTTGGGTTTTGCTACTATCAGATTTAGTCTCACATTCTCTGGGAAGTGATTTACAACAGTCTCCAGTAACTCAAATTCATTTAGTGGAGGATCTACTTGTCGTCCTAATTCGGCCATTTCCAAAAAATAGTCAATCATCGTCTGACCTGACTCTGGCTCATACACACCATTAGCTAACTGCATCCTTATATTGTTTCTCTTAGATAGACTCCAATATCTACTGATAAAATTTCTTTTGAATTCTTCAAATGTCGTAGTCTCATTTGTAGTCAAATTGAACCAATTCAAAGATCTACCTTGCAATGCCTTTCTTACTATGATCATGTACATGTTAGGCGGAATGGCTCTCAACCTAAAATAATCGTGAAGTTCAGTTAAGAAATTTTGTGGATTGGTATTGTTATTTTCGTCGAACACAGGTAACTTAATTTCGTTCATCAGGTAGCTAGGAAAATTTGTGCCTAACTGACTAACTCCTGTGGACAAAGGTACATTGATATCCTGCACCTGGGAACCATTATGACTATTGACTCTTTCCTGACATCTAGGAGATCTACATGGTAACTGTGAGTAAGTTTCTTCAACAACATTCCTACTCATATTGTTTCCCAGTTGAGGTATATTCACATCATTAATTACAGGTGAAGTTACAGGAACATTTAATCTGTTTTCTAATACACAAATTCTACTTGTCAGTAACTCTTCATCTTTATGAACTCTCCTACTCAACACTGTCAACTCTTCTTGTGCTTCTACAATCTGTATTTCAATGTCTTTCTGTTTTACTTTTAACAGCTGATTCTTCTTCTCTAAGTCATTTCTAGCCTCATCATTTATCTTAGCAAAACCTAACAATGTTTCATCGAAAGCATTCATCTGCATTTTCATAAGTGATACACTACTATCTAGTTCTGATACATTAGCTACAATAACTTTCATTTCCTCACTAGTATTAGAAACATCTGTTTGCATTGTTTGCAAGTTAGTGCTAACATTTGAAATAACCTCTTTGACTTCAGCTATATCATTATTGACAATGGTTTGAATATTCTCTAGAGCAACGGTGACGTCATTATTAACCTGCTCTTTGAAATCACCTAATCTTTCCTGTATCTCGTTTACAACTTCTTGTTTTAGATCATCTTTCAATTTTGTCAAGTTTTCATCCATTTGTGCTAACTTCAAACTAATATTTTCATTTTGTGAATTTACATCTGATTTTACATTGTTTACATCAGTACTAACTTTGCTAACGTCACCTTTTACATCATTGATGTCAGTCTTAACATCGTTAATATCTGTCTTAACATCCTCAATTTTACTACTAAGCTTGTTGAACATTTGCTGCATAAAACTTTTAATTGAGTTCTCTAACTGGTCATCTGAAGATTCACTGTCTTCGCGCCTAGTCACGTTTACATTTGAAACGGAAACATCTGTTTCGACCTGAACTTCCATATCAGTTACAATCTCATCTACTAACTGTAAACTACTATCAGCACTTATGTTGTCTACAATACCCTCCATCTCAGTACTAGTTAACAAGTCCTGTCCATTTTCTGACACATCTGAACTTTCCTTCTGTGCCGACATTATTTCGCGGCCTCTGAGTTTCATTTATAATCATAAAAATAACACCTTACTTTATTTGTAGGCTTCGCAGGCTTCACAGGCTTCTTACAATTACTTTCATTCTGGAAGCTGATTGTTGTCGGTTGATGTTGGATGGTCACAGCTGCTGCCTACTGCATGAAGTCGAACACCTGGGCTGGCCTCATGATGGGGTGATGGCGATTGTTGCGCGCGTAACCGTACCTAGCTCACGATTCTCACTTAATTCTGTGTATCACAATCTGCTTGCTAATGTCCCAATTAGAATATTTGTTCGCAGAGTCTTTTCACAGTTCAATAGTTCCTCTAAAGCCACACGTTGGTGCACCAAATTGATATTAGTGCCGGGATTGGGAGCTGGATTCGTTGTGGAAATGTACTTACTTCGATTCTCTGTTGGGCTCCTTCAGTTCTGCACCTATATATCTTCCACGGCTTTTGTAGCTCAGGGTGTCACACGAATCATCTGAGGGATTGGTTTATAGCTAGTTATGTCTTTATAAATGATAACTGCACTATAAACGTTTTATATCGGAATTTATTCAAATTAACTGTGTTCTGCGTAGCTGTTTGTGTAAATTCACCACTTCAATTGCATTTGTCATGTACTTACGTGAATTTCTCTATCTTCTTATTTCACACTATGTAAAGAAAACTCACACGCTATCTTTATAATGTACAGTCGTGTTTAATAAGTGGCTTTAGTGAGAATCGCTATTAGGCTAGGTTATATTCCCGCGACTTTCCACAAGAGCAACGTACGCAGGTCTGCTCTCCTCGGCGAATATGGTGGAAGTGAGCTCTTGACCACGCTATGTTCGCGGCTAATGGATGCTTCTATCTCATTGGCTATACTTTTCATTACGTAAAACAGTTCTATTGGTTACAATAATTCGCGGGCCAAAACTATGAATTTAGTACGTTGTATTTTCAAAATATACGTTTCTTTTACAGTTAAGATTTCAAATTTGGAATTAAGAAATAATAATAATAATCTAAACAAGAATTTTGATACCGAAATAATAATAATAATAACTTGTATGATTTGAATAAATATGAATTAACTATTGTTAATAATAAATCAAAAGGGGTGGAATAATTACAGCTTCAATTTTTTCAGCATTGAGATTTCTTTTGTTTTCATAGCAATCAGATTGCATGTGGAAAAGTCAAGTTACGATCCATGGCAACAATATTCGTAAGGACCATTAATTAGTTACATTGTGCAAAAAATTAGGTAAAGGATTTTTAATTATCATAGGCAATGTTATCTCAAAATTATGAGTAGGCCTAAGTCTACCAATAAATATACAAACATTGCAGTTGGAAGGGCGTTTATTTAGGGAATTTCAAAAGCACTACCTTATAGTAGATACTATAGACTGTTAATTCGTAAATAGAGTGGATGTAGTGGTTTATCAAATTTTGTTTTGTATCTGAAGAGTCCATGGAAACAACATGCTTAGTAACTTTTTAAGTTTCTGGTTTTTGTTGCCATCTGTTAGTTCTTGGGATGACTGCCTTTCTAGTGTAAAAGACTGGGAAACAACGTGCTGAGTCACTAGATACAGAAGAAAAAAACAAAACAGAATATGGTAGGGTAGGCCTGTAGTTAAAATGTGGTTATTCAATTTGAATGTGGAGAAAAAATGTGATAAGTTTCATATTATTGATAATGTGGCTACTTTGCTGATGTGGCTTTCCCTCCATTTTCATTCAAGAGACCAGTTTTATGTATTTTTTATGTTTCAATATTTTTATTCCTCTAAAATATTTATTAAATACCGGTACTATATAAATATACAATTATTTGTGAAGCATCCTGTATTTGTAGCATAGGGCCTACTGATAATGAAATGATACCACCAAACACCAAGAAAGGAAAAAAGTTATGGTCAAATGAGTGCAAATGGTCAAACTAAGACTACAGAGCCATGAGACAGGAGGTGCAGAAGAGTTACTTGGTGAAAACCAAAGAAAGGAAATTATTAACCTATTAAGTGTCACGATCCCCAATTGGGGATTGAGTCTTTAGTGTTTAGCAGTTGGTTGTAAATGATGAAATATGTTCAACAATGGACATAAATCTGCATTCATTATAATTCATTTCAGTGTACAGGAAACAAATACCTCACATATTCTTTCCAGTTTAAATGCTATGCAGAAATAAATTGAGAATTTGAGGTAAAGCTCTATCCACAATGTGCAGTCGGCAGTTGGTAGATGGTAGTTGGTAGTCGGTAGTTGAAGTATAACATGTGGTGAGTAATGGACACTTTCACAAGTGTGCAGTTGCAGTCGGCAGCTGGTGGTCAGTAGTCGGGAGTCGGGAAATTAATCTTCGACTATCGACTGCACGACTGCAAGTAACATTTTACAAAATTGGAAATGATTTACTAGTGCAAATAAAAGGGTTAGCTTACTATGAGAATGCAAGATGTGTTTATTACATGTATTATGCATTATAAAGTGATTCCTTCACATTTTTTGTACTGTAAAATGTTTCCCTAACCTTAATGTAAACTGCATATTGTGGGCAGATCGAGTGCTGCTCCGAAGCAGATGACTGCAATTGCCAATTTTTATTTTTTATTTTTTGGGGGAAGGTATGGTATTTTCCCCTTTTACCAAAATAGCATATTTTAGAGTGAAATATTTAGTTGAATAAAAACACTTTCTTCAACGCACTTTATTTACCTTAGTAAACTTCTGGACGGCCGTTTCGCAGGTGGTGTTCCTGCATCATCAGCAGAGTGTCAACTGAGGTCTCTGGAGCAGGTGTTTGTGAGGGTGTCTGTTATGGTGGGGGTGTAGTGGAGGTGGGGGTAGGTGATGGGGGTTTGGTTTGACTGCCTGTGTGTATTAATGTGTCAAATAGCGTGTGTGATCTGAAATTGAGTTGGTTATTTAAAACTGATGTTGGGTGTGATTTTGTGTGTTTGTAGATTTCGAATTGTTCCAATGTATTTAATTTCTTGCTTTTGTGTGTGAAGTGTAGTATTTCCATGTCTGTGTTTATGTTTTCGTAATTGTGGTCTGTTGTGATGATGTAGGCCTACTCTGCAAAATTTGATTTGTTTTGTGCTTGGTGGATAGCTTTGATGTGTTCTTTGTATCTGGTTCGAAATGATCTGCCTGTTTGGCCTATGTAGAAACTGGGACAGTCTTGGCATTTGAGTTTGTATATACCAGTTGAATTAAATTTGTCTGTGTGTGTGTGTTTGTTTGTGAGGTGTTTTTTCAGGGTGTTGTTTGTTCTGTATGCAATTTTGTATTTCAGTTTTTAAAATGAGGTAGCGACTTTGTACATTTTATTGTTTTGGTACGTCAGTGTGATGAATTTATCTTTTTGTGTTTGTTGGGGGTTTTGTGTGTGTCTTTTTCGTTCTGCTTTTTTGACCATTGAATTTATCATTTCGGGATTGTATCCATTTTGTTGCGCTAGATATTTGATTGTGTTCAGTTCTTGGTAGTAGTCCGTTTTTTCCATTGGTACACTTATTAGTTGGTTGATCATGGAGTGGAAAGCTGCATGTTTGTGTTGTATAGGGTGGTTTGATGTGTTGTGTATGAGAATTGTTGTGGTTATGGGTTTTCTGTATATTTTGAATTTGTGTTTGTTGTCTTTTTTTGCTACTGTGAGATCAAGGAAATTTATGGAATTGTTTTTTTCTGTTTCCAATGTGAAATTTAGATTTGGGTGTAAGTTGTTGATGTATGGGTGTAGTTGTTCAGCTTGTCGGGTGTTTCCATTGTACAAGAATATGATATCATCTGCATATCTGTACCAGTAGATTATTTTGTTGGTGTATTTATTCTTATCGTTAGTATCTGTGTTTGTTCCAACAAAATAATCTACTGCAGATGATATCATATTCTTGTACAATGGAAACACCCGACAAGCTGAACAACTACACCAATACATCAAAAACTTACACCCAAATCTAAATTTCACATTGGAAACAGAAAAAAACAATTCCATAAATTTCCTTGATCTCACAGTAGCAAAAAAAGACAACAAACACAAATTCAAAATATACAGAAAACCCACAACCACAACAACTCTCATACACAACACATCAAACCACCCTATACAACACAAACATGCAGCTTTCCACTTTATGATCCTCCGACTAATAAGTGTACCAATGGAAAAAACGGACTACTACCAAGAACTGAACACAATCAAATATCTAGCGTAACAAAATGGATACAATCCCGAAATGATAAATTCAATGGTCAAAAAAGCAGAACGAAAAAGACACACACAAAACCCCCAACAAACACAAAAAGATAAATTCATCACACTGACGTACCAAAACAATAAAATGTACAAAGTCGCTACCTCATTTTAAAAACTGAAATACAAAATTGCATACAGAACAAACAACACCCTGAAAAAACACCTCACAAACAAACACACACACACAGACAAATTTAATTCAACTGGTATATACAAACTCAAATGCCAAGACTGTCCCAGTTTCTACATAGGCCAAACAGGCAGATCATTTCGAACCAGATACAAAGAACACATCAAAGCTATCCACCAAGCACAAAACAAATCAAATTTTGCAGAGTAGGCCTACATCATCACAACAGACCACAATTACGAAAACATAAACACAGACATGGAAATACTACACTTCACACACAAAAGCAAGAAATTAAATACATTGGAACAATTCGAAATCTACAAACACACAAAATCACACCCAACATCAGTTTTAAATAACCAACTCAATTTCAGATCACACACGCTATTTGACACATTAATACACACAGGCAGTCAAACCAAACCCCCATCACCTACCCCCACCTCCACTACACCCCCACCATAACAGACACCCTCACAAACACCTGCTCCAGAGACCTCAGTTGACACTCTGCTGATGATGCAGGAACACCACCTGCAAAACGGCCGTCCAGAAGTTTACTAAGGTAAATAAAGTGCGTTGAAGAAAGTGTTTTTATTCAACTATTTGTTACACAGCGCTAAAGTCGGACACAAGAATGAATGTAATATTTAGATTATTCAGAGCTCAATGTTCATTATGTACTCTGAATTATAATATGAGAAAATATTTTACATATTCATTATATGATTTATGAACTATAGGACAGAATGATCCAAATAATTTCTATGTAGTACTGCCTTGATGTAATTAGTAGGAAGTTCAAAATCTGTGTTTTAACTAAGTATCTTTTTAAGTTTTGATGTGAAATAATAATTTTTGGTGTCAATATATTGCAAACCCTGGCAGCTCGTAGCTAAAATTAGTGGGGGTGCTGCTCCAGAAAAGTTTTAGCCTTTGTTTTAAAATTGTGTAAAAGGAAATATATATATAAAGAAAATTTATTCAGAAATTTGATAAAACCCTAAAAGAACAAAATCAAAACTTTTACTTACTTTAATATAAACTGTTACAGTTCAAGTTTGATCTATTTGTTTAAAAATGAAATCCATTCTTCTTGTTTTAATTTCATAATTGTTTTAATTTTCTTCTTGGTCTGCCATGGTTAAAGTTGTTGGGATAAAAATAGTATTAGGTCATGCACTCGGCTCTTCCCACCAACTCTCCAATGGGACCAACCTGGAAAGGAAGGGTTTAGGGTGGGGAGTAATTTAAAACGGAAGCAACTAGATGGCTCTCTATTCAAACTACTACCAACACCATCTATCATGGGAAAAGTGAAACTGGGAAAAAGCAAGCGAGGAGCAGCAGAGGAAGCAAGTGGGCAGAGTTTGGCTGGTGCAGGAACTAACTCTATATTTTTCCAAGTTTTCTGTTTAATAAAAGAACCATAAAAATCAATCAAATAGAATAGCTGGAAACAAGATAATCTAATTCTTCACTTTATAACATTCAAGAATATGGTAAATCGGTTTTAAGCACAACACACTTACTTACTTGCTTACTCAATGGCAATAGACCAATCCTCAGCAAGCTAAAGGAATTGTACCAGATAGTTACCCTATAATTATTTTCTACAACTTTCCCAGTTCTTTAGAATGGAAAAGTACAGGAGAAAGTAAAATTTATGCCAAAGCTTACAAAACACAATAAGTTTAACAATTTAACAGGAGTTTTCCTTTTTCATTACTCAGAACAACAATAAATTGAGAAATCACAAGAACACGAAAGCAGCTATTAAATTTCTTAAAATGACATATGTAAACATATATGAAGGGGGCCAAAGGGGTAGTATGTGGCCTCAAGGGTACACTGATTGTTGACATCAGTGTATCATTTAAGATCTAAAAGCTCAAGTAATGTATGCACGTCCTCGTCGTGACCCCCAGATAACGC
Source organism: Ectobius pallidus (assembly GCA_964059195.1). Classification (NCBI taxonomy): domain Eukaryota; kingdom Metazoa; phylum Arthropoda; class Insecta; order Blattodea; family Ectobiidae; genus Ectobius; species Ectobius pallidus. The sequence continues at coordinate 45,669,860 of CAXKWD010000008.1, forward strand.
AAAGCATGCAGGGACGAGAAGCGAGTTCCCGACACTATAATTGGGACTCGTCAACTAGGGGAGAAAACCCCAACAGAAAATCATCGTCTTTCCAGGATCGCTGGATGGTTGGGTGTAGGGCTGGGTACTTTACCTTGTAAAAAGAAAACTGGCTAAGAAACCCATAGACTCAGAAGCCGGACGGATCAATTGGTGGCGACCTAGCAAGGAAAAGGTACACGATTTGCGGATTGTGACTTGGAATATTCTAACTCTATATACACCTGGCACAGTTAAATTGCTAATGGAACAACTGACACAATACAGCGATTCAAGAAATAAGATGGGTTGGAGAAGGAGTTATTGAAAATAAGGAAGGCACCTCATTCTACAGCTGCAGCAAAAATAAACATCAATTTGGTACGGGATTCATTGTAAATAAAAAACTTAAACACCTAATTATGGATTTTAAAGCGGTTGATAAAAGGATCTGCACCCTAAGAATATGAGGAAAATTCTTTAATCTTAGCCTAATCAATGCCCCGCACCAACAGAGGAGAAGCCCGAAAACGAAAAAGAAAGCTTCTATCACCAGCTTGAGAAAGTCTATGATTCATGTCCAAGACATGTTATTAAAATTGCATTAGGAGATCTGAATGCACAAGTAGGTAAGGAAAGTATTTATCAACCTACAATAGGGAAACATAGCTTACATGATAGTAGCAACAATAATGGATGCAGACTAATAATTATGCAGCATCTAAGGGAATGGTTATTGGGACCACACTGTTTGACCATAAGAACATACATAAAGGGACATGGAAACAACCTGATGGAATTAGAATTAACCAGACTGACCATATCCTGATAGAAAAAAGACATGAATGTAGCCTTATGGATGATAGATCCTACAGAGGGGTTAACATGGACTCGGATCATTTTATGGTAATGTCTAAAATCAGACAGAGAATATCTAAATATAAGGCATGTAAAATCCACCAGGATAAGGACAAGGAAATTAAAAAAATTAAATATTAATGAACTACAATCTGATAAGATCAAATCTCAATACCACAAAACAATAGAGGAGGAATTACGAGTTAAAAAAGCAGAAAGAACAGATAACACAACAATAAATGAACAATGGAATAAAATTAAAACAGTAATTATTAAATCAGCCAAAAGTGTGTTAAGCGCAGGTAATAATGCACTAGAGGGAAGAGAACTACTGGTTCGATAAGGAATGCGAACTAGCAACCCAAGAAAAGAATAATGCATATCAAAGAATGCTGCAAATAGGATGCACAAGGAAGACTAAAGAGGAATACCGAATTAAAAGAAGAGAAGAGAAAAGAAGGGAACGGAAGTGAAGGGAAGGGAAGGTAAGAAAAGGGAAGAAAAGGGAAGAAAAGGGAAGATAAGGGAAGAAAAGGGAAGAAAAGGGAAGAAAAGGGAAGATAAGGGAAGAAAAGGGAAGAAAAGGGATGAAAAGGGGAAAAAAGGGAAGGGAAGAGAAGAGAAGAGAAGAGAAGAGAAGAGAAGAGAAGAGAGGAGAGGAGAGGAGAGGGGAGGGGAGGGGAGGGGAGGGGAGGGGAGGGGAGGGGAGAGGAGAAAAGAGGCGAGGCGAGACGAGACGAGACGAGAAGAGAAGAGAAGAGAAGAGAAGAGAAGAGAAGAGAAGAGAAGAGAAGAGAAGAGAAGAGAAGAGAAGAGAAGAGAAGAGAAGAGAAGAGAAGAGAAGAGAAGAGAAGAGGAGAGAAGAGAAGAGAAGAGAAGAGAAGAGAAGAGAAGAGAAGAGAAGAGAAGAGAAGAGAAGAGAAGAGAAGAGAAGAGAAGAGAAGAGAAGAGAAGAGAAGAGAAGAGAAGAGAAGAGGAGAGGAGAGGAGAGGAGAGGAGAGGAGAGGAGAGGAGAGGAGAGGAGAGGAGAGGAGAGGAGAGGAGAGGAGAGGAGAGGAGAGGAGAGGAGAGGAGAGGAGAGGAGAGGAGAGGAGAGGAGAGGAGAGGAGAGGAGAGGAGAGGAGAGGAGAGGAGAGGAGAGGAGAGGAGAGGAGAGGAGAGGAGAGGAGAGGAGAGGAGAGGAGAGGAGAGGAGGGGAATATATGCACTTCGCACAGAAAATAAATTATCAAGTCCGGAATCGCACACACGCTGCCCAATGCCTAGGAGCGAAAGGGAGCGAGCTCACTAGACAGCTGTATGCTACTGCATCTCAGACAATACTGACTCGGCTTCCCCCCAATATAATTTACACCAACATAACACTAGGAATAATTACCTCATAGTGACACAAAGTACAAGGTTAACTAAAACAAAGAAGTGGTGCAGTAATTTGGGTATTAAGTTGTTCAATAGTTTACCCAAAACTGCACATTCAGTTAAATTAAACAGGTTTAGGACTGTTCTGAGAGACTGGCTTGCGAAAAATCCATTTTATTCTATTAGTGAGTTTTTTGAAGTTAATATTGATGTTGTTTTCTATACACTATACTGGTATTCGACTTAATTCTGTTGTCCATTTTCATTCTTTCTCTTAATTTATGTATGTTGATAGCCACATTTTGAAGTGGTTCAAAAACTTAACAAAATCAAACGCGCGCCACACACAGCCAGGAAGTGACGTATAACGCGGGAAGGCATGACAGCACGCACAATCACCACAGAGGCAAATTTGAAACTTATAACTTACAGACCCTTGAGCTAACATACTCCCGCCTAAAATCGAAAGATTTTACATAACACTTTACTGACTGGGCAAGGGACACACTTTTACAATAGGCCGCTTGCATTCGCCGCTGGACGTAGGCACTGTCACAACGCGCACTAGACCGTCGTCACCAGGATGTACTAATGAGATGATTCCCAGCTTCCACTGGAGCGGGGGAGAATTATCTTCATTCAAGAGGACGAGAGTACCAATTTGAATATTCTCGCTGGACGCAGACCACTTCTGCCTCTGCTGCAGGGAATGTAAGTAGTCAGCTGACCAACGCTGCCATATATGATGCATGTAGGTTTGCAGCTGGTGCCATTTAGCAACAGGAGAGACATTCTGTGCCTTAGGAGAGGATGGGAGGGCTGTGAGTTTTTCCCCGATGATAAAGTGTCCAGGAGATAGATAGGATGAGTCGCTAGGATCATCACTTAGGCGTAAGAGAGGTCGAGAGTTTAGACAGGCCTCAATCTGGGTGAGAACTGTAGACAGCTGCTCATAGGTAAGCACTTGGCTACCCATCACTCTTCGTAAATGAAACTTCATTGACTTGACAGCCGCCTCGTGGAGGCCTCCAAAATGAGGTGAGCTGGGAGGGATAAAGTGCCATGTGAATTCATTAGATGATGCATAGTCTTGGAGGACTTGCTGATGGGCGCTGGACTGAAGCAAGAGACGCAGCTCGCGCAGCTTGTTGTTAGCACCAACAAAGTTCGTCCCATTATCGCTGAACATTTCCTTGCAAAGTCCTCTACGAGATGTGAATCTGCGCCGGGCGGCGATGAAGGCATCAGAAGTAAGGTCGGAAACCAGCTCGATGTGAACTGCTTTCGTAGCCTGCTTTGACCTGCGTTTGCTGCGGGGGGACCCGTATCTTATGAAGAACGGTCCGACGTAATCAACCGCAGAACGTAGAAATGTTCTAGCAGGGGTCACTCTGTAGCTAGGTAGGCTGCCCATCATTGGCCTTCAACTTAAAACAAGTTAGGCATCTGTGTAGCGTAGACTTAACAATTCTACGTACACTGGGAATCCAATATCGTTCTCGCAGAGAAGATATGAGCAGCTGGTGAGATACATGAAGCAGTCGCAGATGCTCGTATTCAATCATCAACTAAGTGAGGTGGTGACCTGGAGGGAGGATAAGCTGATGTCGTGCATCATGTGGTAACTCAGCTTTCTCCAAACGTCCACCCATCCGGAGTAGGCCATCCTTGTTCACAAAAGGCACCAAGGAATGGAGAGAACTCTTGGAGCTCACTTGCACCTTGCTCTGAAGATCGGCCAGTTCTTGAGAGTAGGCTGCTTGCTGAGCTATTCTTATACAAAGCAACAAAGCTTGTTGTACTTCCTCAGCTGTGAGTGGGCCGTGACGTTTAGCTTGGCATCTACAGCTGTTTATGAAGCGTAGCATATACGAAGTCACTCTCTGTAAACGTGTCAGCTTGGAAAAACGTAGCATAAAGTCTTCCACAGCATGTGTAACTAGGCAGACTGTGGCATGCTGTTCACCCATGTCCTGCAGCTCAAGTTGCTGAGGCTGCTTAGGCCATGATTCAATAGGCCGTGAAATCTAGACGGGCCCATTCCACCATAAATAAATGTCTGAGATCTGCTCTGTCACCACACCTCTCGAAATCAGGTCAGCGGGGTTGTGTTGGGTGGCCACATGCCGCCAAGCTGCCGTCTCTGACATCTCCTGGATTTGAGACACGCGATTAGACACAAACGTTTTCCACTTATGGGGATTAGACCTGATCCATGAGAGCACAATCATGGAATCGGACCACAAATAATTTTGTGATGTAGGCAACTTAGAGTCAGTGGTTACTTTATGATACAGCTTCGCAAGTAACAAGGCGCCACACAACTCGAGTCGTGGTATTGTTTGCTTCTTCAATGGGGAGACCTTGGACATGGAGCAAAGTAGTTTCGTTGTAACCCGACCACTGCTCTCAGTAGACCGTACATACACACAGGCACCATAGGCTTTCTCCGAGGCATCACAGAATCCATGTACCTGTGTGTCGGTAACCGCAGCTGCTGCTAAAACATGGCGTGGGATGCGAACATTATGAATTGTTGAAAGAATGTCACAGATGTCCCTCCACTTATCCCTTAGGTGATATGGCAACTCCTCATCCCAACTAAGCTTAGCGAGCCACAGAGATTGCAAGAACATCTTGGCATGGATTACAATAGGACTTATGAGGCCTAAAGGATCAAAGATAGAGGAAGTAACGGCAAGGATATTTCTCTTGGTAAACTTGTAAGCATGAGGTTCTTGGAGAGAGGAATGTGATTGTATCTGTAGCAGATCAGTACTTGGGTGCCACAGAAGTCCAAGCGCATGAGCATTTTCACTGTTGTCGAGGGACAAAGGAAATTGAGTTTCTCTGTGCTCCACAGGCACCGCTCCCAAGATGGCCTAGTTGTTTGAACACCATTTGCGTAGTAGAAATCCTCCACTGTTTAACAAGAGTATGAGTTCACTTTGCAGTCGTAGAGCTTCCTGCAGATCATCATGACCCGACAGGCTATCGTCCACATAGAAGGAGGCTCGCACTGCGTCTGCAGCACGTTGATATTTAGACTTCTTCCCGAGCGAGCTGATTCAAAGACCGTATGGCTAAGAAAGAGGCTGACTTAGTGCCATAGGTCACGGTGGTCAAAGCATAATCTTGTAGTGGTTCACTTTTATCTGGACGCCATACAATACGTTGGAGATTCTGGTCTTCCGGATGCATTTGGACCCTTCTATACATTTTAGATATATCGGCTGAAAATGCATAGCGGTATGTTCTGAAGCGAAGAATAATTGACCACAAATCATCTTGAATCGTAGGACCACATTCTAAGATGTCATACAAAGAGCTTCCCGTGTCCGTCTTGGCAGAGGCATCAAAAACCACTCGTGTACGAGTCGTAGATGAAGAGGGTTTTATTACTGCGTGATGAGGCATATAATAACATACTTCATTATCTTGAGGAGGTGGAACTCTTTTCATGAGACCCATCTGCTCGTACTCTACAAGAAACTTGGTATAGTCTTCTTTTAGAGCAGGGTCGTTCTGAAGCTTTCGCTCCAGGTAACTAAAGCGCTTAACTGTTTGTTGTCTGGACTCACCCAATGACTTTTTATCGTGTTTCTTTTGGCAGACGTACCGTAAAACTACCATCGTCATTGCGAGTGGTATTCGCTGCGTAATGCTGTTCGCACCATTTCTCTTCCTGTGTTAACATGTGTTGTGGAAAGTCTTCGAGGTCCCAAAACCGCCGCAGCTGCGTGTCCACATTGCCCGTATAGATGAAGAAGTTGTGCTGGGAATCCGCATCCAGATTGCCTTTAACAGAGGATTTAGGAATAGTTCCAGACAATATCCATCCTAATTCTGTACTAATCAGTGTAGGAAACCCAGGATTGGTCAAAATCTTCCCAGGGAATAGCTCCAAGAATATTGCTCCTCCAAAAAGCAAGTCAATTTCAGAAGGGATATTAAATCTAGGATCGGCTAATGGAATGTTCGAGGGGATGCTCCATGAGGTTGGGTCAATTCGGACGGCAGGTAGCCTCCCTGTTATGCGAGGAAGGATTAGGCAATCTAGATTCATCCGATAGTTGTAAATCATGGATCTCATATTAATGATAACACTATGACTGGCATTCGATGAGGTACCATTTATACATTTGACAGGCGTATCAGCTGTCAACGTGGTTAGTTGCAGACGCCTCGCTAGATCCGCTGACACGAAACTGCCCTGACTTGCAGAGTCTAGAAGAGCCTTACACTGGATATAATTACCATGCTTGTCTTGCACTTGGACCATCGCAGTCGCAAGTAAGACGTGGAGCACTGGCTTTATTTTCACTGAGCAATAACTCGCAGGCGCATCAGCCCTGTTGTTATGCACTGTATCACTACCTTCACTGGAGTGAGAAACCGTTCTCATGTGACCATTGCTGTGCAACATCTTGCTATGCACTTTACCAAGGTTGCAAAATGGAAGACACGTTGCACTGATTCACTCGATGTGTATTAGAAAAGCAGTTGAAACACAAATTCTTGCTTTTCACAACCTTCCATCGCTGTTCAACACTCAGTTGACGGCCAGGTTATGGCCGCTTTGACACTGAGGGCATAACTGCTCAGTTGTCGACCCATATGACTGACGACTGTCACTATGCTGACTTCTAGACTCATGACGTTCACTTCTAGGTTTTTTATGGGCTGGACCTGCTGCAGGAATGATTCGACAGCACCTCTAGAGAATGAGACTTCGCTTGTAGAAACAACACAAGCGCACTTAACGAAGAAAAGGTTTGAGAATCGATTCTGGATTCCCATTCACGTTGCACGCTGTCTGGCAGGTGCTCCAATAACAATTGCTTTAGAATGACTTCATGAAGTGTCACGTCTAATTCTAACGTTTCAATAGTACGCAAGTTGTTTTGGAATTGATTTAATAAGCTTCGCAAGTCTGCAACCGTCTCTTGCCGCGCTAAATGTGGGGACAGAAGATGCTTAATGTGGACTATAGAAATCAATGTTTTGTTGTTGTATCTTGCACACAGTACATCGCAGGCAACTTGGAAGTTATCACTTGTCACTGGTAAGTTTTGCACTAACGTATGAGCTTGCCCTTTTAAGGAAGCAATGAGATAGTGAAACTTTTGAATGGGCGATAAACCGCTATTGCTTACAACCAGACATGAAAATGTATCATGAAAATGCTTGAATTTGGATACGTCCCCTTCAAACAATGGGAGTTGAATCGTAGGTAATTTTATCACATTGCTCATCTGCGAAGCACTGGAGTTCACTGTTTGTCTTGTGCCACTGTTGTTTGAATTGACACTAACTGAGGTAGGCCGCGAGCATGCATTAACTCACCTAACCTTGCCTTTAGATCAATATATAGCCTTGATACCTCGTTTTCATATTGTATGTGAATGTCAAGTTCTGTATCAGCTTCCACCAAAGATTCTATATGCGTTTGCACAGCTTCAAACTTGTCAATCTCGTCCAATAACTTGTCATAATGTGCTTTGATCACAAATGCACTAACATCTTCAGATATATCGTTGAGAAAGTTCTGTTCAGTGTAAACTTTCTTTTGATGATACCACGACGCTTGACCAAAGACTCCTGCTCCATGTTGAGACGAAACAGCTATCTTCTATGTTGACAGAGGAAAGTGATTAGGCAGCTCACTGTAGACTGGGGTGGCTGTCCTCTCCTTGGAGGCGGCGACCATGGACACGCGCGCAGAAGAACGCCGAGCTGTCGCGGACCACGTGCAGGCTGGCTGAAAGTCGGACCCGCAGAGCCGAACGCGACACGACGACCCGAGAGAAAACGAAGAAACACGCAAGTCCACGTGTTACACAATATTCAACTTTCAGAAAGCTGTTGCAAAATAAAAATCCTGCCACGGAGGATCCAAAATGTAGGATAACTAGTAGGATTTGGAGGACCAGGCTTGCTATAAACCAACTTAAATTAACAAGGAGAACTTGGACTGTAGGACGCTGTAATCAGGGATTTAGACTTTGATTTTTTGCAACACAATATATTCAGGAAACCTGAACTCTGAGTAATTGACACTACAGAAACACTTAACAGAGGATGATTATAAATGCAATCGGACACCGTTACTGATGCCAGGAGCATACACCCGCCAAGATAGTGAATGACGTGGTAACGTGTCCCAGTAAAGAGAAGTGCAAACAACAATATCAAAATGTTCGTCGTGATTCACTGAAACAGGTTATATAGCTTCTTAATGCGCTAGCACTGAAATGCACTGACTTTCTTTGTTAAGAGTACACGCGGTGGTTAGGCCATTAACACAATGGGAACATATGCACTTCGCACAGAAAATACATTTTCAAGCCCGGAATCGCACACACACTGCCCAATGCCTAGGAGCGAAAGGGTGTGGATAGAAGTTGAGTAATAAGCCTACAAGCTGGACGCTGTCTCGCACAAGGGAGCGAGCGCACCACACAGCTATATGCTACTGCATCTCAGACAATACTGACTCAGCTTGGGGGGCCGAACACGCGCCACACACCGCCAAGAAGTGACTATTAACGCTGGATGGCATGACAGCACGCACAATCACCACAGAGGAAAATTTGAAACTTATAACTTACATACCCTTGAGCCTACAATATGGACCAATCTGTGATGAAGGATTATCAGGTATAACTTAGAATTATATCAACTTTATAAATCCCCTGATGTGGTCACATCAATGAAAGTATTAATGTTACGCTGGCTGGGACATGTTCAAAGAATGAGTGTATATGAAATACCAAAGAGGATTATGGAAAGTAAATTTGAGGGCAAAAGGAATGTAGGGCAACCAAGATTATGATGGATGGATGGAGTTATAGAAGACCTGAAGAAGTTGAATGTTAAGGGATGGTGGAATGTCGCCAAAAATAAAGATTCCTGGAGGAAGATTCTAAGGGAAGCCGAGGCTCAAAGTGGGCTGTGGAGCTATTGATGATGATGATGACACATATATGAAATACAATCATATTCCTTAAAAGCCACTTTAAATATTAGGCCACACAAATATACGTAAAAAGCTTATCGGACTTATAGTTTTAAGATCATACTATATCAAAGTATTCCTGCATATACAGATGGAGGCGGAAATATAAATAGTTAGGCTGCGAGAGCACTAAACGCATGAATACAAAGGTCATGCTATTCTATATGTGTTCTTTGCATTGTGGTCACTTTCACTTCAGATAACAGGAAAAAAAGCAAACAAAACAGTGATAATTAGTTAACCAAGCATAAAGTAATAAGACAAATTGAAGGCAATCCGAAAATTATATAGACTAAAAGAACATTCAAATTAAATGCTAATGCTTAAGGCTTACTATATCAGAACACAAGTAGTCATTTGAAATCATCAAACAACCTGACTGCTTTGTTACAAAGACAAAGAAATCATTCCAAAATTAATGTCAATCCTTAAGGCTTACAATATCAATTCATAATTTCTCCGTTTAGATCATATCTGAAAAATGGACAAGGGGCTAGAGAAGAAGTTCCGATGCAATCCTTCACTACAAAACTGTATAACATTTTGCTGAGCACCACTCGAAGCAGAAGCGACGAGACTCGATTAGATGTTCACCAACACGTCACCAGCAGCAATCTGCCACTGACTGAAGCTAGCCTAGTGCAACAGGGAGTAAGCTAACTTAAGGGAACAGCAACATATGCATAAAAATGCATACAGAAAGAATTCAAAGCGGAAATATAACAAAATAAAGAAATTCCATATGTAATAATAAATAAACAAGCAATAACTAATAATGATAAATAATTAAGCAAGTGGTTAATTACAAATAAAATTAGTAATAGTAAAATTAACGAAGTAATAGTGAAATAGAAGAAAAAAAATAACCCGGAAATGTAATTTAAAGCAGAATATACCAAAATCAACATATATAAGAAGTAAATATTTAATTAACTAATTAATTAAGGAATGAGCCCATTATCAATGGCTCAGAATATTATCTATTTTATAGATTTATCTACAAGGTTCATTGCCGCGCTCACCTCGGCCCACTATTCAACAATATTCTGTGCTAACTCCATCTAATCATCCCTCACAAATCCTATTTCCCTTAAATCTATCCTAATATTGTCCTCCCACCTACGTCTAGGTCTAGCAGGTTGTCTTTTTCCTTTGGGTCTCCCAGTCAATACTTTTTAGATATCTTTCCTCCCCCATTAATGCAACATGTCCAATCCATTTCATTCTTCGAGATTTAATTGCCCTTACTATATCCGGAGAAGCGTACAGGTCTTGAAGCTCTTCGTTATGCAATTTTCTTCAGTCCCCATTTTCATCCCTCTTGGGCCCAAATATTTTTCTGAGCACCCTGTTTTCGAACACTCTCAGACTATGTTCTTCCCGATCAGTAAGTGGCCATGTCTCACATCCATATAATACAACCGGCACTATAATAGTCTTATAAATCTTTATTTTTAAATTATTGGACAGAAGACGAGAAGATAAGAGTTTCTGAACTGCATAAAAACAAGCATTTCCTGATTTTAGTTGAGACTTAACTTTTGCCTTAATATTATATGTGTCTGTAATTATTGTTCCCAGATATTTGAATTTTTCCAGTTGTTCGAATGATTTACCAGCTATTCTAATATTTTGTAGAGCATTACTTTGACATTCCATGACCATATACTTAGTTTTACTGTATTAATTTACGATCCCACATTTCTGCAGGCATGAAAAGACTTTCTGCATTTCTCTCGAATGTGTTTACGTCATCTCCTAACTAGCAAACATCATCTGCATAAGCTAAAATTGGGTGACTGCCATTTAATTCTACATCTACCTTGTTTTTCAGAACTTTCCTAATGGCATATTCCAAAAGCGAAATCATCTTCTTCTTTTTCTTCCCCTTATGCCTCACGGCGTCGGGTCTGCCTCGATCCATTTCCTCCATTCTCCTCTGTCCCTCGCCATTCTTCTCAATTCTCCCATTTCTTTCTCCCTTCTTCTTGCCATCCCCGCGATATTGTCTAGATATGTCATTCTGGGCCTTCCTCTTCCTCTTCTTCCCTCCTTTCTTGCTTCCATCACCTGTTTTGGCTTTCTCTCCTCTCCCATTCTTCATTTCCTGGATTACGTCCTACTCATTTCAATTCAAAGTTTTAATTTTCCAAGTTCCTAATCTCAATTCCTTATTCTTGCACTGTCTTCTCCAATGAGTCCACCCTGGTCCGAGGCAGTGTGTATTTCTTTGAATCGTTCTGAAGACCCAGTGTGAGGGATTAGTACAACGACTGGGTGGTTTTCTGCAGGGGTTTGCTCCCTTAGCTTTTGAAGGTCCACCTTCTCTGCAAGGTAGCTGTTCCTCTCAAAATACCCCTTCGGAGGCGGGGTGCCACTTCGCCTTCCTCGCCGTTCTGATTGATCCAATTCCCGCTGAGTCCGCAGTTGTGGTCTTCGCCTTTGGTCCGCCCCGGGTATTTTATTTCCCCGCCACGGGTATTTTATTTCCCCGGTACCCACCATATCTGGTGAGCATTCCCCTATCCGCCACCTGGGGAGGTGCCTGATGGGAGCGGCAACTCCATACGGGCCAAAAGCGAAATTAAAAATTAAAAGTGATAGTGAATAGGCCTACTACAAAGAATATTGCACGCTGTTGAAAAAAGTAATATATGAGGCAAAAAACAAACTAATATTGCCTATATAAAAATTCTGATAATAAAGGGAAGGCTATTTGGGACGTAGTTATGAAGGAAACTGGTAGATGCAAATCTAATTTCCAAAATGATATTTTATTAAAATTTGACAGTAGTAACTTCACAAGTACACAAAAGGTTGTAGAAATCTTCAATACACATTTTACAAGAGAACAAACACCATTAAATTTAAGTACGTCTCCAACCCAAAGTATAATTAGTCCTTCACCAATAGTAAACAGTACAATGTACCTCAGACCAGCCAGTAAACAGGAAATTTCTAAAATAATTTTGAATTTCAAAAACACTAAGTCATATGGCTATGATGGTATTCCTGTCTTTCTTGTTAAACACTGCTTGGATTACATAGTAGAACCCTTAACAAATTTAGCAAATGCCTCTATGTTGTCAGGAGTTTTCCCTGAAAATTTCAAGAATGCGAGAATCCACCCAATTTACAAGAAAGAAGATCTGCATGATGTAGACAATTACAGACCTGTCACGTTGCAAAATTGTGACCAGTTATAAACACGAAATAGTAGAACTTGGACAATCTATGTGCCATTCGATTATGCAAAAATAAACTAGTGTGCATGTGCGATGGTTAAAAATTTGAAAGGAGAGACGGTTGAAGGTTGCCGAGCAGGTGTGTGTCAGTAGGAGTTGGACGGAGAAGTCAGTAGGATTGAGGATTGAGAGTCAGTTAGTTAAGCGAGCAACAGGCCACAAAGAAGAAAGGAGGTGGTCGCCGCTCGGCACAGGGCTTTGCCCGTGCTGGAGCTGGAATGTACGGTACGTATGGCGATGATAGTTCAGGTTGGTGATAAGAAATAACAAGACAGAATGAAAAAAAGAGTTCATCGAAAAGTAAATAGGACTTATATACGTAATTCAGGAAGTAAATAGTTGAAAAGCGCACACAGTATCGATATTCAATTTTGAAGAAGTGAACCGTTGAAACGTCAATTTGTAAAAAGAATAGTGTTGAGAAAGTAACAGTTGAAAAATTGAACTGTCGGACGAGGAGTAGTTCGAAAAGTTATCTACTGAAGAAAATGTGTTGTAGAGCTATAACAGTTGAAGACTTGTACTTGTTGAAAATGGATTCGAACAGTTTAAAAGTGGACGAGTACATGAGTTTAAAACATGCAGCAGCGAGAGAGAGAGAGAGAGACGGCTTTGGAGAGTGGAACATGAAGGTTGTGTAGTCTTGAGTCGACGAGTGATGGAGTAAGCAGCAATTGTGGCGACGGAGTTGTCTGATGTTTTGTAGCAGAACATCTGGCGACGGGGTTGTCTGATGTTCTGTAGCAGAACGTAAAGAAAAGATGGACATCTGAACGAGAAAACAACGACCGATGGCTGTGGAGATATAGCTATTGGACTGGGATGAGCCAGAGCGTTGGTTGGCTTACGTTGTGGCCGCCTGTAGCAAACATCAGCTAGAAGAGAAGAATATGGTCTAGTCTATGTGGTGCTTAGATTCGAATGGGATCCATTAGGAGATGGACACCGACAGAAGAAGGACTGAAGGCGAATGGTGAAGAACACGCTAGTCTACTGTTTGTTGAGTATCCAAAAATTTGTTATATTAAGACATTTTTTAAACGGAAAATTTTTGAACTATAAATTTCAGCTCTGAGTAGGGCTTGGATTTTTTCAAAATGCATATGCGCATATGCAAATGCATATTTCGATAGTTATTGGCATTATTGCATATTCTAAACACAGTAGCATAATTCTGCATATACTGTTGAAATTTAGTTGGACGTCCCTTCCAAGTTTCTATTTGCAACTTTCTGAGTTACGGCATTTTAGTTTTACCGCTATAAATATCTAGAAATGTCTGGTGGTATTGGGATTTACAAATGGAAACAGGGTATGTTTGCCAGATGAATGTTTGGAACGTTAGGCACCATTGTATAAATACTGCCCAATCACTTCAGTTGATGTAGAAAGATCATTCTCGGCGTATAAACTCATTTTGACTTACAATAGGCATAGTTTGTCTCCAGAAAACATTGAAAGACTACTAGTTGCCTATTATGATACTACTTTCGGCAAATGAATTATGTAAGTAGGAGAATAAATAAAATTACACGTTTTATAAATGCAAATTAATATTTTTTCATATTCTCCATATTTTTTGCGCATAATTGCATGCATATTTGAATGATAATTAACTATTTGGTAGGGAATAAAATGTTAGCAATATATTTATGTGGAAATATAATTGCACAATTAATTTTTTTTACAGAAACTAAGGCTATTTTTGGTGTATGTTTTCCACTTTTAGGTGCGTATTTTCCATTTTTACTGCATAAATGCATGCATATTTTCAAGCTTTTTAGTGCATATGAATCCGAGGCCTAGTTATGACTGAGGAACCGATTATCTTGTAAGATAATTATGAGTATGTTTAATAGATAAAGAAAGTCAATATAGAAAGTAACAGCAAGTCAGGTTACCAATAGTTTTACAGTAGTCCTATGCTTTCACTATCTGTCGGGAAGGTTAGGAAAGAAATTAGGTTCAGGAGAGAACAAAGGAAGAATTGTTATGAGATTGAATTATGAGAGTAATATTTTGGAAAGAGTTAAGAGAATAATTTAATAAAAGTCAGAGTTAGTTTGATTAATGATAGTAAGTGTAGTGAAAGAAAAATAAGTAAATTCACTTTGAGGGTGAGATAGAATTGCAGTTTACAGTATTTCCAGTTCAAGAGATAGAAGAGTTAGCTTAACAAGAAGTCAGATTAGAAAGGAAGCTTTAAATAGAAACAAAAATAAGAAAAGTTGCTTGAAGGTGAAGAAGAGTTTTGTAACGGAATTTATATGGGAATTCAGAAACATAAATTTTTACAAAACCAAAAGGAGGAAAAAGAGTGAAATGTTAAATGAAATGAAGTAAGATAGTCGGCAAGCTTAGGTGCCCTATCGTAAGCAAAGGACTGGAAGATCAAATATTAGTGATATAGTTTAATCTTGTGTAATATATTAACACCTATGGCGTTACAGAGATTTTTCCCCATAGGATGTACCTCCTACCATTACACACTAGTATTAACATAAAAGCCTTGAATACCTATAAATTATGGTATTCCTGTATTTGCCTTACTTGTGAACAAAGCAAAAAAGGAATTAATACACTTGCTCACTTAATTCTAGGATTCGTTTTTCCCATTTTAATTTAACAATGTATAAAAAGTTCCCCATTTCCTTCAAAGTTTTCATATTCTTTGTAGTTGTTAATTTCTTATATGCTATTTCTACGTTAATTCCTAGGAATTTTCTATCCAAAATGATTTGTCTGATCGTTTCAGTTTCTGGACATTTTAAAATTATGTGCTCAGCGTCTACTCTATTTAGACATAAAGAACATCGTCCTTTCTCAAAATTCCTTCTTATGCCCTTAAGTTTCCATACCACAACCCGCCACCATGCTAAACCCATTCTTTGTTTCTTGGAGCAATCTGAGACGTACTTTTCCAATCCCCACATTTCTTTCATTTTAATATAGAACACAAGGGATCTTTTTTACCTCAATATAGCTACATGGTATTGTCTCTGAATATCGTTGCATCTTCTACTAACGATTTTTGTGAGCGTTATTATGTTTTTCTCAGGGTTCAGAACTGAGTTCCAAATCCATTTTAGTCCTATCTCATCCAATAGTCTCGTAATATCGTGAACTCTGCTCCTATTATCATTGTCCAATAGGAGAGATTGAAAACATATTTTAGCTACATCATCGTTGTCTTTCTCATATATGTATCTAAAGAACTTTAAGATCTTACCTAAGACTGTACCCATGCTGCTGTTATAACCTAGTTCATATCTCGCCGCCTCATTTGAAGTGAATCTGGGGATGCCCAGTACCTGCTTGCAAAACCTGGCCCTTACCATGTCTAAATATTTCCAGGATTGCCTCCCCCCCCCCAAACCTCAATTCCATAGAGAACTTTGGACTCTACTAAGGCTTTGAATATCCTATTTAGCATTTTAACTCTTAAGTCAGGTATTACCGGTATGTTTAAGCAATTATTTATTGCACCCAAGGCAACTTTGCCACAATTCCATGCTGCTTTTGTCTGTGAATCCCACGTTCCTTTATTGTTGAGGGTTAACCCCAGATATTTAGTAATATTCACAAAATTAATTACTTTGTCATCTAACCTCCATATTTCCTTTTTGCTGAGCTTATTTCCGTTCTTACAAACAAGAATATTAGTTTTAAGAATATTAATTTTTAAATTCCATGCTCTACAAAACTTGCTGACTGAGTCAATACTTTTCTGCAGTCCTATCGGGGCGATTGCTGTAAGTGCCAGGTCATCAGCAAACATTAGGCCCGGGATTTGTGTGTTCATAATAGCTAGTTGGTATTGGTTAGCTAACATAACTTCATCAAAGATATCGTTAATAAATATGCTAAATAAATGTGGGCTGAGGTTACAACCTTGCCTTACTCCAATCTCTTGTTTGATCATTCTAGTGATACCACCATTTAAATCAGTTCTTATACAAAATTCTATGTTGTCGTATATCGCTGTTATATTATTTGTAAATTGATTACTTAGCCCTATTTTTCTCAACTTATACCATAATTGGTTCCTATTCACTGAGTCGAAAGCTTTCTCCAGATCAATAAAGCACCAATAAATTTTTCCTCTTTTTCTGCTCAAGTATTTGTCTATCACTGTGTTCAAAATGAAAATATTATCTGTTGTGCGCTTACCCCTTCTGAACCCTCCTTGCCATGCTGAAAATAGATTGTATACTTCTAACCAGCCTGTTAACCTGTACGCTAGGATTCCTGTGTAGACTTTAGATAAAGCCGTTAATAAACGAATACCCCTGAAGTTGTTTGGATTTTTTATATCACCCTTATTTTTATATATAGGCACAACTATAGCATTTTTCCAAATCTCCGGAATTTCATTGGTTAATTTAATCTTATTAAATAATCCAGTTATGATCTCCAGCCATTTCTGATTCTCGCACAACTTCTTCCACAACTGTACCTGAATTCCGTCCAACCCGGGAGCTTTATTCCGGAATTTTTTAATTGCCATGATAATTTCATCTTTAGAGATCATGTTATCTAGCCCATCTATGTAATTCATGCAGGGAAATACATCGATTGTAAGGTAGTTACTAGAATATCTTTGTTTGAATAGTTCGTGAAAATGCATGACCCACGTCCCTTCATCAGGCCCTAAATTACTGTTAGTATTTTGTTTTAACCTTTTCAGGTATTTCCAAATTTCAGTAGTGTTGTTGTTCTCTAACCAATAGTTTATTCTCATACTGTCCATGTTATAAAACTTTTCGTTCTTGTCTGCTAGTAGTTTCTCATATTGGTTTTTTATGCTGATAAAATTATTCCTTACAGAATTATCATTGTCCCCTTCACTTACATTTCTGCACTTTTTGTAGGCCCTTCTTAATTGTGATCTCGTGTGAATGCATTCCATATCAAACCATGAATTATTACGAATGGGGTGTGTATATTTTCTTACTCTCCTTTCCCCAGCTCTTTCAACCACTCTGTGGAGTAATTGTAAGGCCCTATTAATATTGCCTCCATTAATGAAAAAATTAATCCCTAATTCTAGCAACACTGCACATTGGTCGTTCATCATATTGTAAAAATTTTCACTACGCTCTTTGGTCCAAAAATATGTTGTCCTCGTGAATCCTAATCTATTTTCACTGGCGGACTTGTAAGAGGGCCGAGGATGGTTACTGTTAATGGTTATATCAATCTCTGTCGATAAAAGCATATGGGGACTGTGAGCTACTTCCGAAATATCAAATCTTGATATAAACTCACCTAAGTCATGAGATACTAACATATAGTCTACAATGCTAGCTCCCTGTTCATTAATAAAAGTAAAATTGCCTTCTGGCTCATCTCCGTAGCAGCCATTGAGTATTTCCAACCCGTTGTGACCACAGAAGTCAAGTAATTTGAGGCCTTCAGCATTGGTCACTGGATCTCGACTGTTTCTGGACGGCAAATCGCGGTTTATGCCGCTATTGATATAATCATTACAAGCTTTCATATTAAATGAGCGTACATCCCTCTTTCCAATCCTACTGTTGAAATCCCCCGCAAAAATTACGTCATTTACTCTGTATTTAGACCTAATGTCATCTATTTCCTCCCCAAGTGTTCATAGAAGCTACAGTTAAAGTACTGAGATCCCTTGGGGTGGTGGTAAGTTACCCCTATTGCTAATAATATCTCTTTATTATTATTCTTTAGACCTATCCATAGACTATCTTCGTTCTTGCTATCTATTTGCACTATACTTTCCCTTAGTTCGCTGCTTATAATAAATAAAAGGCCTCCGGGCCATCTTCCTAGCATATTTATTTTTACCTTATTTCTAGCAATAGAGTCATAGCCCCTAATATTGATTACCTCATCATTTTTAAGTCACGTCTCAGCTAAGGCGAGAATCTCACAGTTCCTTAAAATAGTTTGAATTTCCCCATATTTAATACTACTCCAAATTCCTTCAGTGTTAAGAAAACCTATCCTCAGACCCTTTACAAAGTCGTTACCCTAGCTTTGCGTTTTGTCAGATGGGGTTACCCAATTTCGAAGACTGTAATGTTGATTTACACTTTTTCTTTTGTCTCTGCGTAGTTGAGATCCTGTCGCACAATCTGCACTCTTGCTGGCTTGTTTATCCGCGTCAGCGTTTTTCTCCGCGGTGACTAGCGCTTTTTTAACTGCTAGGCTGCTGATGTAGCGTGTTGTTGCCGGTGACTTTACTCCTGGCACACGTCGAATCCGATCCTGTCTCTGACTGGGAACTTTCCTGCTGACTCATCTCCGCAACCTCCGCTATTTCTTATTTCCTGTGTATTTACTGTATCCAAAGTTTGTGGATTATTTTTTAATTTTTTTTTACAAAATTCCAAATCAAAGAGCCGTTGTTCAATACGCAACTTGACTCCAACTAACGCTGCAAACTTCCCCTCGTTCCTAGCCTGTCTCAAAAACGGTAATAGCTCTCTTCTTGTTAATCTCTCCTGATAGCTGATAGCTCCAGTCTTATTCTAGATCCAGATAACATTCGGGATCTACTCATCACTCTGTCTTTGGTTATTGCACTTGCGAATTTCACTAAGGCGGTTTCTACCCTTTCCGAGGCGGTAAATGTTCTCGATATGAAACTCGGAGAGGTTCAAGTGCAATTTCGCATCTAGTAACTCCAACACACGGCCACACGTGTCCAATCTTCTTTCGTAGTTGAATTCTTCCATTCCAAATATAATGACGTTCCTCATTCTAGAGTCCTTTTCTAACTTCTGGGTTGTCCACTTGGTTTCCTTAATCGAGTCGACTTCCTTTTTTAAATCTGTATATGCATTGTTTAAGTTGTTGTACCACCCCCGTAAGTTTTCCAACTTGCTGTTTACTTCGTCCAGTTTTTTTATTTATTTTTTCGTCTATGTTCGTTATCATATCCGCGATTTGTGTTAAGATTGTCACTTCCCGCACTGCTGTCACTTTTATTCCCGGAAGCTGGTGGTGGTCCTGGATTAGATTCGACACCGCCAATAACCAGCAATACTGCCACAATTACACCCAAGAACCATAAATTGTTCGTTGACGAGCTGTAGAATTGTTCATTACTTTTATTTCTTCTTGCCTTCATTTTCCCGTACAATCCTATTCGCGCAATCCTATGTTGCCAGGTCAATGCCCATTGCTCCCAGTTACTGCTATCTCCGCAGAAAAAGTCTTCCCTCTACAATGTCTGACACAAGACTGGGAGATCAAATAAGTGTCATACTCCCAAAAATATTGTAAGAACTAAACTTTATAGATGGAAGTAGGTGTAATGAAAAGAGATGTGTTAGTGAGTAGCATAAATTAAGATAGTCGGCTACCTTAGGTGCCCTATCGTAAGCAAAGGCCTGGGAGATCAGGTAAGTTTCATACTCTCAAAAATGATATATCCAAATGTTTACTTAGAGATGGCTATGTGCGCGATGCTTTGCGTCTTCTCAAAGCAAAAAGAATAAGGGAGACTGAGGAAGTGATGTACTCCTATTGTTATAAATCAGATAAAAAGATTACACCTAAAAATAGTAAGTTGAATAGTAAGGTGATTGTGGTTATTATTTTAACCAAAAAGAGAAAAGAATTAAAGTTAGTTAAATAAATTTTGGAAGAGAAATGAACTTCAATAAAGTACTGTAAAGTCTAAAAGTATATTGGCTTAAGAAAGTTAAAGATAAAAGTTGAGTTAAAAATAATTTTTGGAAAGTAAAGTTCGAATGTAGAATTATTTTTTTTTAGGCTTTTTCTTGTGTCACCGGTTGCAGGGAAGATGTCTGGTTGACTGTAACTCAGAACCCAGTCATAACTCTCTGTATCAGAGGTCTATTGCCAAGGTTCAATTCCTGGACATAGGCCTAAATTTCATTTTCTTTCTTCTACATTGTCTTTACTATTTATCTTTGAAAAATCATGCTTCTTGGACTGGACAGACAGGGACAGAATACTACAGTATTATACAGTACCTGACTGTCGAGGAAAATAAAATAGAATACACTGCAATTGGAAATAAATATTTATTAGAAGGAAAGGAACATTGTTGTTAGTTACAATTTATATTGTTGTTTTCCACAATAGTTTTTTTTTTTAGTGAACAGTAAAGTTCAGAATAATAGAGAGGATAATTAATATAGAGAGTAAAATTCAGTTGTTTTTCATATATTAAATGTTGATTTTTGGTGATAAAAATCTATCATACACATGTAATGATTCTATTGGGCTGTAGGTAGTTACTGGAGAGTGGAACCTGTAAAAATAAGAAAAAGATTGATTTTGAGTTATAATAAAAGTATTGTTAATTGTGTTGGAAACACGAAGTTATTATTCTCTTCATGTTATGAGTGTTATGACCGAATCAAAATATTAGAACCCCCTCCATGCTCGACTGTTAAAAGCTAACCGATAGGCATGTTCCTTAAATAGCAATAAATGTTTGTTATGAAAAAAGTGATTAAATGTGACTACTTTGTTAAGTCATATTTTTGCATATTTTGCCATTTTTGTTTGATACAGCATATTTTAATAATTTAATGGTCATATTGGTCATATTTTCACTTTTTCAGGAAGTAAAGAACTTTTCTCATAGAGTTTCTTTCTTCCATATTTATTTGAGGTGTTAAATTTCTCAGAATTACATAAAGCATTTTTTTTCCTAAAGCGTGTCGACCGGACTGCAGGTGATAGTGTTATTGAATCTTGTTGAAGTCGAAGTGTGTAGGAGAGTTCAGGTAAAATGCCTAAAGTGAAGGAAAGTGTTCAAGTTAAATTAACACAGTACGTGTCTCAATATGGTGAGAAAGTGTTTTGGATTGATGGAAAAATACTGTATTGTAAACTGTGCGACTTAAGAGTAACTGCAGATAAATTTTTTAATGTCCAGCAGCATGTGGCAACAGCAAATCACAAACGTGGTATACAATAAATTGAAGATGTAAAAACACAACAGCAAATGCTTCTAGGGGAGTCCCACCAATCTTATTCACCATTCAGGTTCAGTTGAAGTTGGAAGAAGTTTTTCCGAGTACAAGGCTTTATTTTCTGACAATAGGAATTTTTTTTAAATTTAATTTCCACAAGGTATCCATTGCATATTGGAACACTGGGTTCATGAATGAAGAAAGAAGCGTAATAACATCAAATTTTCTTTCTGTAGCTTGTTTCTTATGTGTCCATTTTATTCTTAAATAAATTATTGTCAGCTGATCTACTTGTTTAATTTTTAATTGAAATTATTACTTATTTTAGTAATTACTGTAATATTTTTTGGTCATATTTGTTTTTTATGAAGCATATTTCAGTAATTTTTAGGTCATAAGTGCATATTTTATTTTGCATATTTTGAAGGTTTTTAGGTCATAAAAATCCTAGCCCTAGTTATAAGCCTTTGTTTCTGCTTCTTTGCACATTGTGCGCAGTTCTTTATTAATAATGGTTTTGCGGGCTGTAACCAACGAGCTAGAATAGAGATTATAGAGTGGCTGTTGCGCCGCCATATTTGAAGCAAATTGAATGTGCATCCGCCATGTTCTCAGCTGCCGGGCTGTCACATTAAAGTATTGTTGTATACTAGAACCTGGGACTATACATACTGTGTACTGAAAAATCACCACTGTATACTTCAATATATTAATCACATCACATATTATGTCAAATTAGCAATTAAATTTTCTTTAGGAATAATACGTAAAATAATATTAATCATGTTGGCTCGAAATCCTAGGCGTAAGAGTTGAGAAAACCCATTGGTAGGCTATTGTACTAGAGAAACACAGTGAATTAAAAAAAAAAAAACTTCAGAAACTTCAGTCCAGAAAATAATGTAGTAATTCAATAGGCCTACTCAGAATAATTTACAATATAGTAGACGCCATATTAAGCCTAGCGGAAATTGCTAAATTTAAGTGTACCATTCACACTCAGACCAAACCAGTCTTCAAAGAACTGAATATTTTATCACTCGGTGGTGCAGAAGAATAAATAAAAATAAAAATAGGCCTATGTTTGTTGACAAGATACAAAAAAGAAGTGTGCGTGGAACGCCACGCGACAAAAGTGAAAATTTTTGATTTTTTCACTTTTGGATATTTGATTTTTTCAATTTTGGATTGCTGGACTTTTTTTACTTTTGGATTTTTTATTTTTTTATTTTGGAATTGTGGATTTTTTAATTTTGGATTTTTTAAATTTTAGATCTTTAAATTTTTAATATTTTAATTTTTGGATTTTTAATTTTTTTAATTTTGGATTTTTGGATTTTTAAATTTTGGATCTTTAAATTTTTTAATTTTGGAATTCTGGTTTTGTAATTTTTGGTTTTTTAATTTTTGAATCTTTTAATTTTTTATTTTTGGGATTTTTTAAATTTGGATTTTCGATTTATTAATTTTAAATTTTTAGATTTTTAAATTTTGGATATTTTAATTTTGAATTTTTTGATTTTTTAAAATTTTGGATAATCCTAATCATTGAGTTGATTGTTTTCTGTGCAGTCCGTTCCGTCACACCTCACTAATTTCGTGACGATTTTGAGCGTAACACTAATTTCGTGACGATTTTGAGCGTCACACAAGCTCTCTCGATCTACCCCTACCGCGGCTAAAGAAAGTTCTCTTCAAAAATTTTTAATTTTACACACTCTTAAAATATTTAAACAGTGACGAGGATTCTTGGCGGTAACATTTATATCTGTACAATCTTATAGATGCCTAGAAATTATTTCAAACTTACTGTCCTTTGAACAATATTAATTTTGTAAACATCTGCCTCAGTTGCTTTCCTCTTTCCTGCTCAGACCTGTTCCTGCAGAAGTCATGTAATCTACAGGTGAAAAACTGTTTAAAAATTAGTTTAAGAAGTGAGGCATAATGAGATTCATCATCTGGTTCCGAAGCGGTAAACAAGCAGGCATACTTTTTATCAAAAGTATCCACACAAATGCAATCAAAATACATATAAAGATAGCAGACGATACGAGTAACAGGTAGGAGAAAACATGGCGGCTATGTTTCACGAAGGCACCACCCAGAGCGCTGTAAAGGACACAACAGCCACTCTATAATCTCTAATTTTTGTATCAAGTGTTGGTAATCATAATGGCTACAAATCCAGCAAAAAATCGAAAAGTGATTTCCATCGCAGAAAAAATGGACATCCTTGCTAACGAGTACGTTTGAGGCTACGTTACCGAGCGGTCGCAATTTCTCTCCGGTCTGTGAAGTTCGTTGCGTAGTACCCGGCGTGTTTTGTGATTTAGGCTGTGCTATTGTGCTTTTTGTTTTTAGAAACTGTAAGTACTCTATATTTATATTTTATCGACAGTGCTTAAAGGACATTTTTCCCCCCCGGGAGGGGTGGATTAGCATAAAATGGCGGACTTATCAAGAGAACAACTGGAAAACCAACTTGAACTTTCTTTACTGTCCAATGGATCGGTACCTGCTGTCGACACGTCTGAGAACATGGAAGTAGTTATTCCGAATTTGGCGGAAACTCCTAACCTTCAGTTGGAAACAGAAACTGCCACTCAGAACATTCAATCTCGCACACAGGAACCATATAAATATCAACATACTGACTCCGGGCCCTATTTTGTCTCCATTAAACAAGAAAATCAGAATCTAGGGAGAATGCATCCCATGAAGGTCGGGAAGTGGTTATTCCAAGCTAATTATGAGGTGTTATATATCAACAAGGTTAATAATAGTCAGATCGATGTACATTTTACAACCTTTCAGGCAGCTAATGCCTTTCTGAACTCAGATTTTAATACCTTACATAACACTAAGTCTTTTATACCTGCCTATAATTTGTTCACATCTGGTATAATCAAAGGAGTTGACACCAGTATTACTGCCGAGGAAATTCGTCGTGATACGTATGTCCCAGAGGGTTACAAAATACACAATGTATACCGCTTCAACAGGAGAATAAGTGATGACAAAGGGAAGGTTACATATGTCCCCACACAAACTGTCAAGCTGACTTTTCGTAGTCAGGCTCTTCCTAGAGTGATAGTGTTATACCATCAGCAATGCAAAGTGGATCCATACAAAGAGCGTATAGTCATCTGCCAAAAATGTGGTAGGTTAAATCAACGAGAAAAATATTGTAGAGGGGCTAAAAAGTGTATGATCTGCTCCCAAGATCATGATACTTCTACCTGCAAGACTACTACTCCAAGTTGTATTAACTGTAAAGCATCCCACAAAACCACAGACACTCTTCAATGCCCTGCATACAAATTGGAACAGCAAATTGCTGACAGATTGCAGACATTACCGGTATCTCGGTATGAAGCCAAGCAAATTGTGGTAGGCCGTACATCTTATGCCCAGGTGGCACAAAAATTCACCGTAGGGCATTTCAAGTCTCCAACCACTTTTCCTTCACTGGAAGCCAGTAGTATATTTCACGCTCCTTCCTCAGCAGTACAGGGGCAGAGCCACCCGGCTGGTCCCTCTATCAGAGTGCCACAGATGCAGTCTCCTAAACGCAAGGGTCAGGAGATGACTAAGGACATTTATGTCCAACACAAAAAACTACTCATACATCCCAATGGGAGACTTGTCACTCCACCATCTTCCATTGATGCCAAGACGGAAGCCTCTCAGAACACGGAAGTCCCTCTCACCAAGGATGCTCCGAGACCTCCTCCCCTTCAGAGGATCCCACTGCCCAATCGGCAGCCACACATACGACAACAGCCCACGCCAAAGTTTGCACTTTTGACGACCATCAATAAAATTCTAAGTGAGGTGCCCGAGGTGTATCGAGGGGACCTAGAAATTCTAAAACTTCAAATCAAAGATGTCCTTCGCTAACTGCCCCTTTTCCGCAGATACTGGATACAAGAGAACACAAACCACTCAAATTCAATATCCTATAGCTAGTTTACCTGAGACAGTATGACTGCTCAGAAGCACCTGCACATTCTATATTGGAATGCGCGCAGCATCACCAATAAGAAGTATGAACTTTTACAGTTACTTAGAATAACAGTATATCATATCCTGATTATCACTGAAACTCACCTGGATGTAGACAAACATTTCTCCTTGCCAGGCTACAAACAGATTAGGCAGGATAGGAACAAGGACGGAGGTGGAGTGGCTGTTTTTATTCACCATCAGTGTAAAATTATGCAATATGAGGCCAGTGTTAAACATTTTCCGCATATGGAGGTGATTCATGTCTTGTTTCTTGACATCTCTTTGTACGCCATCTACAACTCTGAACATGCCTCAATTTCTACCGCGCAATGGGAAACTATTCTACCAGAGATCCCGGGTTATCATACCTTGGTCTGTGGGGACTTCAATATACCCAATGTTCACCGAGCTACACAATGGCAAGACATCAGACACCCACTAATTACCCTTTGCAAATCCCACCATTGGCATATTCTTAATGCCCACATCCCGACTAGGTTGGGGTACATCAATCAAAGTAATACCACTCCAGACCTCATCATTGTGTCCCAGTCTCTGCTCAATGTTATCCGGCTGTACAGACTGAATGATACCTGTAATAGTGATCACTTCCCCATACATCTCCAACTCTCCACCACTCGATCAATATGGGAATCACTGTATGTCACCCGTAGAACAGGTAAACTGAACCCAGTCAAGCTTACAGACTATTTGGAGAACACCATAGCTCAGCCAGACAATCTACATCCTTCATACCCTCAACTAGAAGATTGGCTGCAATCATATCTGAATACCCATCATCCTCATTCTATAGTCCCTAAGCTCAACCCCACGCACCCCCTTGGTGGGACAAAGAGTGTGCTCAAGCCATTACAAACAGAAGACGAGCTTTGGCTATATATCGACAGGCATCCACTCCATACAATTTCGAGCAGTACAAAAAACTGGAGGCGTATACCAAACGACTCTTGAATAAAAAGAAACGTTTGGGTTGGAGGAAATACTGTACGGATATTTCACAATCCACATCACCTTCCCAAATGTGGCATCAAATAGCTTGGTTTACCAACAAGACAAAAACTCGAAATTTGACTCCTATGACAGGAAATTTGGACCTACAGTTATCGTTCCTCAACATGGTTGCACCTCCATCAGTGAAAGAATCTCCGGTACAATTTCCAGATCTACAGAGGGACCGAGATCACTCTCTGTTACAAGATGTAGAACCGGAAGAAATTGTCCACACATGGAATTCCAAAACCCGTCCTTCTAGTCCTGGACCTGACGACATCACCTATACACTACTCAAAGCCACTCCTTCCTCTTTCCATTCTGTTTTAGCACAGGTTTTCACTCAGATCCTCCTTTCTGGCGCCATACCGTCTTCGTGGAATTGGACATATGTCATTCCGATCCAAAAGCCAGGAACATCTGGGCAGGTGGCCACAGATTACAGACCTATCACTCTACTCTCGACTCTGAGAAAGACTTTTGAGAAGATCATCACAGACAGACTCGCCTTCTACTTGGAAAGGAACTCCCTATGGCCGAGG
Organism: Ectobius pallidus; assembly: GCA_964059195.1. NCBI lineage: Eukaryota > Metazoa > Arthropoda > Insecta > Blattodea > Ectobiidae > Ectobius > Ectobius pallidus. The sequence goes on from CAXKWD010000008.1 coordinate 45,696,852, forward strand.
ACTCAGTATGGTTTTCGAAAAAACTACAATTCTGAATACAATATCTATCTCCTCACTACGGACGTTCACCTGGCTTTGAGTCAAAACCGTGCGATGGCAGCGTTATTTCTGGATGCAACACACGCCTATGATTCAGTCAACATCAACATCCTCATGAACCGTCTTGCTACGTATCAACTGCCAGCGTCACTGTTACAGACCATCTACCATCTTATTCATTCACGACAAATATCTCTTTCTCCAACCTTTAATAACCCAGAATCTCGAATTACTACTCAAGGCCTTCCCCAAGGCTCTTCCTTGAGCCCTCTCCTTTACACATTATACATTCAAGATATCCTGTCCTCTTTCCAAACACCCCTCCGAATCATCCAATATGCGGACGATATCTGCTTATACCAACCTTTGTCACATCCCAGAAATAATTCAGATCTGGAAGACTTTCAACGAGCCAGTAATCACTGCATCGGGATTCTCCAGGATCTAGGCATTCACATTAACCCCAGGAAAACACGATTCTTGATTTTTCAGTCTGGGACTCCTAGAACCTTCCAATCTATCCGGCTGGACATAGGCACATTACAAGCAGAACGTGAGGTATGCTTCTTGGGGTGCCTCCTGGATTTTCATCTTTCCTTCACTCGTCACTTCCAGGCAAAGTTGGACACCTGCTTTAAGATTATAAGACTATTCAAAGCCCTCGCAGGCAAGTATTGGGGAGCAGACCCATTGCGCCTGTACCAACTCATCCATCCGCTGATACTTTCACGGATTGAATACGCCTCGCTTGCTTTTACGAGAATCACCAAGAAGGCCATGCAAAAATACAAATCGCTCGTCTACCAGATATTCAAGATCATTTTTCGGATAAATGGCAACCCAGCTCAGATTTCTTTACAAGAAGAGCTCCCATTTTTTGATTTCAACTACCGTCGCCAGCAAAAAGCTCTCACATTCCTGGCTAAAATGTTCTCAGCTACCAATAACAGATTACTGCCGAAACTTAAACGCCTTCAGGAATTACAAGCTTCATCTAGAGCCATCACCCAGCCTACTCTACCAAATCTGGCATCGTATGCAGAACATTTTCAGCACTACCCACAACTCTACAAAACACCAGTCCAGCCTATGTACCTCACGGATCGCAAATTGACACCCTCCAATCTCCATATAGACCTCACCACCTTTAGCAAAATGGATCTACACCCGGCAGACAGCTGGAAAGAATATGTGAGGCTTCAACAGACAGATACACCACCAGTATTATACTTTACAGACGGATCCAAAACGGATGAACATGTTGGCGCTGCCTACTATAACTGGACAGAACAGTACGGGAGAAACTGGAAACTTTATCCACAAATGTCTATTTATTCCGCTGAGAATATTGCATTGTATACTGCTCTTAAGGACGCCAACCGGCACAATTACAGCCATATATACATTTTTTCGGACAGTCACTCCACCCTCCAGGCTCAATTAAAATTTTACACTACCATCCATACAGTCTATGAAATCTTTATTAAATCTTTAATACATTCCATGATCGCAACAGGTGTTCATATTTCCCTGGTGTGGATTCCAGCACATGCTGGTATACCTGGAAATGAAGTGGTCGATGATCTTGCCAAACTAGCGCGTCATAAAAACACCATTGACGAAAACTTTCTCACACCTCCTAAGGATATTGCCCACCATATTGCTCAACGCCTTCAGATAGACGAGAAGGAACAGCTACATTCACGTATGTCGGAAGAGGCCAAACAAAAATCCACCATCAATTTTCTGCGAAGATCCAGACAGACTCCGAGACGATCTGTGATGATTTATTATCGCTTACACTTTCGAACTGCCCAAGTACCGGCATATCTTCACAAGATTGACCGCAACATCACACCTTTCTGTGAATGTGGAGAACACGGCACCATAGATCATATGTTCTTTGGCTGCACATGGAAAACTCGAGAGATTACCACCCTACTCCAATCTATCTACCAACACCATCCGGCGGGCCCTCTACGCATGCAGAATTTACTTCTCACCAAAATAATTCCAGTGAATAAAGCTCTCTTTCGGTACATAACCAAAACGAGAATGAAAATATAGCACAGCCTTTTACTACCCCACCGCATATTACATTACGCACCCGGACTTGCTACCTATTGGTAGCCCTGACAACAGACAAATATCGACGCAGTAGCTGACTCGGGAAGCAGAGCGGCAGTAGCGTCGCAAAATAACGACGAGAAGAAGAAGAAGAAGAATCCTTGCTAAAGTCGATGCCCACATGGGCACACGTGTTGATCTAGCGGCGCGTATGAATTTACCAGTGTCAACATTGAATACAATAGTAAAAAATCGCTGTGACATTGAAAAGTGTTTTGCAAGTTGTGGAACATTCTCAAAGCAGAGAAAATCTTTAAAATCAACACTGCTTGAGGAGCTAGAAAATACACTCTCCATGTGGTTCAAGCAAGCTAGAACAGCAAATGCGGCCATCGATGGAACCCACCTAAAGGAAAAAGCTTTGCACATCGCTACCAGACTTGGGATAGACAATTTCGGCTCAACTTTTGAATAGGTCCCTTCAAAAAAAGTTTCCTTCTCCTGCGTTTTTCTTGTATTTCAGAATTTTTAAGGCCCACGCGCCATTAACCTTTTGTTCTGTATTTTTTTTAATTACACAAACGTTTATATCATTTATTTATATAAACAGATTAATTGCACATTCGACGAATTCTTTACTTACCAGGCACGCGCCATTTTGGATTGGAGACGTCATGTACTGCTGCCAACATTGCTGGAATTGTGTACCCTAGGTCATGCTGCCAATTTCCAACTTGAAGACACTGACTCTAATGAGCAATTTCGTAACGCTACAAGTTACGCTACGGGTGAATCTGCAGCTAGCACTTTCAATTAAATTAAATGTACCGAAATGTTTGTTTGTTTGATCTATTTGTGATGGAAATGAATGTATGCAATTCTTAAATTAGTAGGCCTACAATACCTCAAACACTAGTAAAATATTTACAATAATAATAATATTAATAATAACAATAATAATAATAATAATAATAATAACAATAATTTATTTACAAGTAAAGGCGCTAAACCTACTTAACTTTAAACTCTAGTCTACAGGATAAACAGTCCTGATATCTCCTATCATTTCTTGAAATGGATCTGCTAGTCGGTGCTTATAGTCCAAACGCCACAAGTATTCTACCAAATGGGTATCTACCTGTTTGCGTCTGATACCGCCCCTGGCTAGGCGTGCACGGAGATATCGCCAACGTGACTCGATATTGTTCGTATGAACACCAGTCACCGGATTTACGAAATGCTGGCTATGGTTTACAGTTAGATGGGCTGTGAACCCTCCACCCAGTAAGCCATTGTATCCTCTCCAACAATCAGTATGGATTGTAGAAGCGAGATCCACATGCTGCGCAATTAAGGCAAACAGAGTGGAAGCATCTCTATTGTTGTTGGGGCACAGTGTCATGCGTACCTCCTCAGTATTCACGTCGATCATCCCAAGGATCCAGTTCCCTTCGACAATGCGACTGCGATGGAATTTTCTTCTACTGATCTTGCATTCGTCGATCAGAACGATTTGTCTGGCACTGCCAATTCTCCCCCTATTTGCATATTTTGTATCCATCGAAATCATGCAAACTTCTCTACAGTAGCTGCACCAGTCAGCTATTGTAGAAGAACTGACCTCACTATTTCGCAGATCTCTATGAGAACTTTGAATGACAGTAAAGTCATAGGAGAGAGCATGAGCAAAACAGTACGTTATGATCAGTACTTGGGCAGGTAAGATTTTAGCACCTTCAAACCATGTCCCTTTTGCTATGGACTGTGAAAACTGTCCATGTCCTTTCCTGCAGGAGAAAATCTGATATTTCTTCCCCTGTTTTGTTACAGGATGAAGGGGGCAAAGCAGACCGTACATAACATATTTGTTTCTAATAACCCTTTATCATACAAAAATTCCATGCATTCATCTTCATTGAAAACGAATTCAAGATCGTGGAAACTTATCATCTCTAATTTATTCGCCATGACAGTGCTAGCGTTAGCATTCAACCACAACATACACTTACCAATTCCTTCAGCAAAGTTGCAGAGACAAAATTGGAAATTCATTTTCAGGTCAAAACCCAGCATTCTATAAACAGTGGTTTTCCGAAACATATGTTTCACATTTTGGGACTTGAACCCATCTGCAGAACACGTGTCCAGGGTTTTGATGCATATATTGGCAGCAGTGACTTCAGATGTTACCTCCATTCCTAGTCTCGGCACTTTGGGAATCTTCGCAGTTCATAGCATATCAACGTGAACTTTCGGACTTAGAAAATTTTCGAGGGACCTAAACCAAAGTTTATCCGACAATTTCAAAGCGTCGAATGGCTGGATCAACAAATTCAAGAAACGCCACGCTCCCGAAACTGTTGAAGAGTGGAAGGACAACCTTCAAAATTTGGTAGAAGGTTATGATCTCAAAAACATTTACAATGCAGATGAAACTGGCCTCTTTTTCAATCTTCTTCCAAACAAAACCTTGGCATACAAAGGTGAGGCATGTCATGGAGGCACAAAATCCAAGCACCGAGTGACTGTGTTGCTTGCTTGCAATGCAGATGGCTCTGAAAAATTACCTCCACTTGGTATAGGCAAGTATAACAAGCCACGGTGCTTTAAGGGAGTGAAAACACTGCCAACAAAATACAAAGCTAACAAACTCTTCGGTGACTACAGGATTATTTGAAGACTATGTTCTCCAGCTTGATCGACAAATGAGTGCTAAAAACAGAAAAATAATTATGTTTGTTGACAAGTGTGCTGCACACCCAAAAAATACTGCACTGAAAAACAACAAGGTGGTATTTTTCCCTCCAAACTGTACCAGCCAGCTACAGCCTTTAGATCTGGGTGTAATTCAAGCTTTTAAGTGCTACTACAGGCGACAGGTGATAAGAAAGGCTGTTGCATTGATAGATGCAAGACAAGGGCCCAGAGGAAGACTTTCAGGGGGCATCACATGCCTTCTCAATCGAAAATTCTCACCGTTCAAGATTTCTCATACCACAGATAAACATAGCACACAAACACAAGCATAGGAATACTTCTGTGCGCATATTTCCAACCTGCTATGAGCTCCAGGGATATAATAGAAGAAATAGCCATTGCCCTAGGAAAGACAACTTCCAATGACACGGTCATCCTAGCAGGGGATTTGAACTGCCGAACGGACAATATATCGATCAAGACAACCCAAGTACTGGAATACCTAGAGGAGGAGGGACTCACCATAGTCAACAATCCTCATATGATAACATATATATGCTCGAATGGATCTAGTGCAATAGACCTAGTGTTTACTAATAGAACGCACATCACAGCGATTTGCCAAAACACAGTTGGAGAAACACTCAGGAAACACCTGCCTGTAGAAACCTTCTTCAATCAAGACAAAACCGACATTCAAAACAGCAAACCGCTCAAAGGGTTTCTAGAAGGATAAAGAAGGAAATGATACAACAAAAGGATATCAGTGCCACACTAGAGCTAATCTCAGCTGGGGATGTGAATGGAGCAGCAGCAACACTAGAAAAGTTCATCACCCAAGCAGCACCACTCAAAGATAGGAGAAAAAGGTAAGGAATGGTTTAACGAAAAGTGCTATCTAGGTCGTAGAGAAGCCCTTAACGCCCTACACCTCGTACGAAGAAGTAAGTGAAAAAGCAGTCTCCATAACTATCATCTTTTAAGATGCCAATACAAGGCCCTTGTGAAGGAAACAAAGGATATCTTCCAACTAGAAATGGAAAGGAAATTTATAGAGGAGGCTGAGGACCATCCCTACAAGCCTCTGAACCCGAGACAGCCAAAGTACCCGAGAAACATTCCAATAAAGACCTGAGAAGAACATCTTACGAAAGTTCTGCAAGAGAAAGAAACACGACCTATATGTCAGTATACCAATGACTCAGACATAACAGAAGAAATAGAACTGATCACAGAGAGAGAAGTGACATCGGCCATCAAAGCCTCCAAAAACAATAAAGCGTGCGGACCAGACCTTATCTATAATGAACATCTCAAAGACACAACTGAAGATCTGGGGAAATGTATTGTCGCACTGTTCAATGAATGCCTGAGGAAGGGGATCATTCCAGAAAGATGGAACACCTCAACAGTGAAAATGCTATATAAAGGTAAATAATAATAATAATAATAATAATAATAATAATAATAATAATAATAATAATAATAATAATAAGGTTTTATTTTGCCTGGCAGAGTTAAGGCCATAGGGCCTTATCTTCCACTCAACCAGGATAAATACAAAATACATTAAAGTAATACCTACAAAAAACAAATACACTAGATACCATATATAATAGTAACGAAATGCTAGCAATAGAATATTAAAATATAAGAAAAAAATGAGTCCAATAATGAAAAGAGAAAACAAAGTGAATTAAGAATTACATATACTCGTAATTGGGTGTGTGTATATAATCCTAATACAAAAGTATAATATACACTAAAACTGGAACCTAAAACTAAGAAATTAACAAATTTAGGCAATATAGGCTAAGTGATATAAAATATTGTACAATATGAATTAACCTAGGTTGTGTAACGAAGATACCTCAGTAACTTAGACTTAAAAATCTGTAGACTCCGATTACCCCTGATGTCCGGCAGAAGGGAGTTCCAGGTGCGGGTCATGGCTATAGTGAATGAGGCAGAGTATAGAGATGTCTGATGGCGTGGAATTGACAGTAGGCTGTTATTCAGAGATCGCGTGTCGCGGTTATGTTGGGAAGACAACAGTGAGAAACGGGAGACTAAATAATTAGGTGCAGATTTATTAAGTATTTGATAGAGAAGAGTTAGGGAGTGTAGTTGGCGTCTGTCCTTTAGTCGAAGCCAGGATAATTGCTCAAAATAACCTGAGACATGATCATATCGACGTATGTTGAATATATGACGGACACAATAATTCTGAACACGTTGTAGCTTACAGGATAATTCAACACTTAGGTCGGTGAACAAGACATCACAATAGTCGAAGTGTGGCATCAATAGTGACTGTACTAACGTCTGTTTTAGTTTAGTTGGTAGGAAATTTTTTAGTCTATTTAGCGCATGCATAATAGAAAATACTTTTTTACATATACGTTTAATTTGTGTATTCCAGGTCATGTCAGAGTCAAAGTACACCCCAAGATTTTTTACTGTTTTACTGTAAGGAATAATCACGTTGTTCAAGGTCACAGGCAAACGTTCGGTGTGGTTAATATAAGATAGTAATCTGTTTTTTCCAATCAGAATGGCTTGTGTCTTGTCTGGGTTCAAATTTAGTCCAAATTTTGCTGACCAGTTACTGATCGAGATTAAGTCGTCATTGAACTTCGCAAGAGAGTCATTGATTATATCAGGCCGAAAATGTAAATATATTTGAAGGTCGTCTGCATACAGATGATGTCGGCAATGTTTTAGTACTGTAGAAATGTCATTTATATAGATTACAAAAAGCAAGGGACTTAATACAGAGCCCTGTGGTACACCTGACCTCACGAGATGCCACGAAGAAGATAGATTGTTGTGAGAAACACATTGTTGGCGTCCTGAGAGGTATGATTGTACCCACGTGACTACTGCATTGGATAAGTGTAGTGACCTCAGTTTAGCAATTAACAGGTCTGCGTTAACGGTGTCAAACTCCTCCGTGGCGCTACATCCCCGGAAGGACTTGGCCTACCACCCGACCGCTGCATCATCTCCCGTAGGCAGATGGCAGGATTGGGGGGCATGTGGTCAGCATGCCGACACCCACGGCCGTTAATGGTGGTTTTCTGGACCGGAGCCGCTACTTCTCTATCAAGTAGCTCCTCAGTTTGGAATCACGAGGCTGAGTGCACCCCTACCAGACCTCCCAACCTCAGAAAAATCCGAGGAGGTACCGGGAATCGAACCCGGGCCGACGGATCTGTAGTCAGCAACGCTAACCACAAGACCACGCCGGCGGACTTAACGGTGTCAAAGGCTCGCGAAAAATCAAGTAGGGTTAGAGCAGTCACTTCGCGTCGGTCCATGGCCTCACGAATATCTTCACTGACCTTGAGAAGTGCAGTGGAGGTACTGTGATTTGATCTGAAACCAGATTGTAATGGGTCAAGTAGATTATAAGTGTTTAGATACTCAGTCAGCTGCTTCTGGACGATGCGTTCGAAGGTTTTCGATAAAGTCGGAAGTATACTGATAGGTCTATAGTGCTTGGGGGTGTTTGGAAGATTTACTTTAGGAAGAGGTCGGATGAGAGCAGTTTTCCATTGTTGCGGGAAGGTGGATGTGATGAGAGAGGCGTTGTAAATATGGGTTAAGGTAGGAAGAATAACATCGATTATTTTGTTTAGCATTAATATATTAATGCCATCCGTGCCTTCTGCTTTCGATTTATTTTGGGAGAGTGCCTTTTTTACTTGGAGAAAAAGAATCTTTCATGGTGTGGAGGAAGGGGTATGGTTGACAGATAATTAATAGTATTTTCTTTGGTGAGGTCGTCTAGGGTATTGGTTGGTACGGTAGTGAAGTATTCGTTCAAATCATTGAGAGGGATGTTGACAGCATGGGCTTGATTTTTTTGTTTTCCTAAACCCATTGCTTTTAAGTTACTCCATAAGTCGCGTGTAGTCATAGTGGGGTCAATCAGTCTATGGCAGTGCTGGATCTTGGCGTTTCGTATCATTTGCGTAGTTTGGTTTCTTAACTGTTTATAGTTTGTCCAATTTTCGTCGGTTTTACTGCGCCGGAAAGTACGGTATGCCGCATCACGGTGAGCCATGTGTTCTCGTATGGTCGTAGATATCCAAGGGGCAGAAGGTCGTGTAATTTGTCTAGTCTTTAGTGGTGCATGTCTGTCATATAACTGGAGTATCATATCATTAAATGCTTTTAACTTTTCGTTAACAGAACGTAAATGCCAAATTGTGTGCCAAGGCTGTTGTTTAGCGTCTTCAGTCAGTTGGTTGTCGTTTTTTTTTTTTTAAGTCTCTATATGATATTAATTTAGATGGGCGTTCAGGGCATTGAAGTGAATATTCCATGTAAATGAGGTCATGGGCTGAGATACCAGGAACCGGCAACTGACCATGTCTTAATACTCTTTGTGGTTGATTAGTCACGATTAAATCCAGTAAGGTCTCAGAAGTGTTAGTATGATGAGTCGGTAGAAGAGGTAAGATAGTCATGTTGCAAGACTGAAACGTATTGATTAGTTGAGTGGTAAGCGTCGAATTTGTGTTAAGGAGATTGATGTTGAGATCACCCATAAGGACAACGTGTTCATAGTTCGGAATTAAATTAATTAGGGCATCTTCTAGATTGGAAAGCTGACCACTTTTAGGGGGCCTGTAAATTACGCAGATTAGACATTTTTGCGCGCTGGCAAGGATTTCAACAAACATTAATTCTGGGGATGCTGAATACTCGGAGGGGGAGGCATGCACAACTTTTGGGTGAAGGTCGTTTCGTATGTAGGCAGCGACCCCTCCTCCACGCTTACCCGTCCTGTCATTGCGGAAAAGTGAAAAAACCATTTAGCTCAACAAGTGAGGAAGGAAGGGAGGATTGGAGCCAGGATTCAGATAGCAGTAAACAGTGAAGATCGAGACCGGAAACAATAGAAGAGAATTCTTGGAAATGGGAAAGTATGCTTTGAGAGTTGACGTGAATAATTTTGAGAGTAGTAGGATTAGGGGTGAAGGAGAGTTTTAACAGATCTGAAGTGGAGGGGGACTGTGGAGTGGGCTGGCCGCTGTTTTCACCAATGAAGTCTGTACTGACATAAAGAACTTGAGGGTAGATGGAGAACGGGTTTTTGTTAGAGCTATTATCAGGGATAGGTGGAGAAACATTCCTTGGACTTAGTGGGTCAATGTTACCAACCGAATTTTAACAGATAGAAAGAAAAAAAAGAAACTAAGTTACCTTAAAGTGTAATATTATGAACGTGGGCTAAAATGCAATAGTAAACTAAATAAATCCGAAGAGAATTAACTAAATTATAGTGCGTTTAGAGCTTAAAAATATTATTTCTGATGATACGGATTACTAATAATTCTACGGATTACTAATGATTCTACAGTTAGTCTAAATACTACTCTAATATTAGGATTCAAAGTCAGTATATAATTTTAAGAGTATATAAAATTTAAGGGATTAGAAAGAAATCAAACAGAGCTAGACCTTGTGTCATGGGTTCCCGACTTCTACACTATATTAAGGTCACTACTGCGTGTCACTCGTCGCTTGGTACCTTGGAGGTTCACGATTATCACACCATCCTGAGTCCAAGGAGACAGCAGTGACCCAAATTCTTATAGAGGCATCGCATTGGAATGAACACTGTTAAAGTTATTAACAAAATTGTTATGCGAGCGACTGACAAAAGCAGTCAAGGCACGTATACCAGAAGAACAGTTCGGTTTCAGAAAACGCAATTCCACAATCCAGGCCATACAGTGCCTATTAAAGGACATAGAGGAAGCACTGTCGATCCCACGAGGCAAGTTACACGCAGTCTTCCTAGATTATTCAAAAGCCTTCGACTCTGTCAATAGGCAATCCTAACCTAACCAATCACGAAGATATTCAGACAGCTTTCAACAAGGTGGCAGTTTGGGCGGAAAGGAACGAACTACGGCTGAACGAGACAAAAACAGTATCAATGACATTCAGGAAAGGCGGAAAAGGGACACCCATAAACTACAGGGACAGGCCGCTCACGCTGGTGACACATTTCAAGTATCTAGGTTTGACTCTTCAGACACCTGGAAACGTTTTTACAATACACATCCAAGATAAAGTGAACGCGGCGACAAGAGCGATGAGTGACATAAAACACCTACAAAGACTATCACTTTCGACTGCTATGAGACTATTTAAGATAAAAATTGCCCCGATAGTTACATATGGTTTGGAATTAATGTGGCCACTACTGATGCGTAAGCAATTGATGGAAATAGAAGCTGTCAAAGCCACATTTTTTAAACGAGTGCTATGCCTGTCAAAGTTTACTCCTTCGCGGCTTGTGTATTTGCTGACAAGAGAGCTTCCTTGGATGGAAGAGTTAAGGTTGGAGCTACTTCTGCCGTCAACACCCAGCTTTGTGGCGCTGGTAGAGACGATGAGACTAAAGAGATCTGAAGTCTGGGAAGAGTTCTTCACAACTGACGCAATGCTCACCAGAGACTGGATGAAAAGCTCATATGACCTGAGGAACATAAAGACAAGATTTTCAGTGCATGGGTTCCATTACAGGGTGTGGAAGAACAAGAACTCCCACCAGCCAGAACCCGGATGTGAATGCTCGTTGTGCGGCATACGATGTGATAGGTATCATGTAATGTGGTGCGTACAGAGAAAGCAATCTCTGACCCAGTTCTGCAGTGACAAAAACGAATAACATTTATTTAAACTGTGCACATTGTGCGCATTTCCTCATATTATTATTAATAGATGGGAGACTGCTGCAAGATGCGACAAAGATGAAGCTGAGCATCCTGTCTGCAATGCACTATATTGCAGAGGCCTGAAGAAATGTAACTCCTACAACCATCCAGAACTGCTTCCAGAAATGTGGGTTTGCTGTTGAAGATGGCTGCAGTGAGGATCCCTTCACACTTAGTGTTCAGGAGAAGCAGGGATGGGAATCCATTCACCCTGGAGTAGAATTTCAAGAATATGCTGCTTGCGACGACAGTGTGAATGTTTGTGAAGTAGATCGAAAAAAATGTAAAATCGAGGTTTCACTGTATTCGCTGATGACACCAACATAGTGTTTCAAAGTAACAATCATATTAATCTACAGAGTACTGTCAATGAAAAAAAACGTGAAATTACAGTCTTGGTTAATGCAAAATAAACTCTTGCTAAATACTACAGGCGTGTACATGCTCAATGCTCAAATACCGTGTACATGCTCTTCAGGTCGCACAATACTGTTAATAATTTAAAAATCGTCATAAATGGGGAAAAACTTGAAGGAGTTAAAAGCACAAAGTTCCTAGGAGTCTGGATTGATGCAAATCTGTCCTGGAATACTCATATTGAAAAATTATCGCAAAAAATTGGTCATATTTGATATGCCTTTAGGGTCCTCAGTAAAATAACATCATTAAATATATTAAGGACTGTGCACTTTGGTTATGTTTATTCACAGTTGAGTTATGCCATTCCATTCTGGGGGTCTTCTTAAATAATAGTCATGTTATTTAAAATGCAAAAGAAATTTGTTAGAATAATGACTAGGTTCTGCCGAGCACTCCTAGCAAAGGACTTTTCAGAGAGCTTAACATTCTACCCGTTCCTTGTGTATATATATTAAAACTTCTAAAGCTTGTTCATCAAAACAAAACTCAATTCAGAATAAATTCGGAAATTCATGAACACAATACCAGGCAAGCAGAGCTTTTTCATATCAACTCTCATAGTTCTACCAAAAGCCTAAATAGCATACAGCACAGAGGCCTTCACATATACAACCACTTGCCAATACATCTGAAAATGTTAAGCCCTTCTATGTTTAACACGGGGGTTTTTAACTCTGCAATGGTAATCTCATAATGATATAGGCTAAAGTAAGTCCTGACCAGTCTAAAGGTCAAATACTTCCTCAATTGTATGTATATATTTTAATTGTAAAATTTATTATTTCATGTCTGAAATCTAAATTGTACAATACTGTGATTTACACATAATATTGTTATAAATAAATATTCTACTAAGATTAAGACTTAGTAATAAGAAAATGATGAAGCCATGTATTCTTGTAATACTTTCGGTGAATACAAAATTTCAATTTCAATTTCTCCTTGCATCAATCCGCTTCCAATGGCAAACCTATCTGATATAAATTTCCCTACCCTGACTCTTCTATAGTTTTCATTTAGATACATTTTGATCAATTTAACTAACTTCTTCAGTATCCCAAACTCAATAAGGATATTGTTGAGTTTGTCTCACCTAACTGAATCATATGTTTTTTTTAAATCTATAAATAGCCAATAGATAGATTTGGTGAATACAAAATATTTGATCAGTGGTTGATCTGTTTCGCCTAAATCCACATTGGTGATCTCCAATGATTTTGTCCACATAATGGGGTTAACCTTGACAGCAGTATATTAGATTGAATTTTGTATGATGTTGATAATAGAGAAATTCCTCGATAGTTATTAAATTCGGCCCTATCTCCCTTCTTATGGATAGGTATAATAATAGATTCTTTCCAATTCTTTGGCAGTTCTTCCTTCCTCCAAATCTTAAGAATGAGTTTATGGATCTCTGCGTTGAATCTATCCCCACCTGCCTTGATTAATTCTGCTGGAATTTGGTCAACGCCTAGACATTTGTTAGTTTTTAGTTGACTTATAGCTGTTTCTACTTCTGTTAGAGTTGATTCAGCAGCCATTGGCTCTGCTCTCAATATTTCTCTATCTACACTTTGGATACCTCCATGTACATTTATTAATTGATTAAAGAAATTTTTCCACCGATTTAGAATATTATTCGGAGCCACGAGGTTAGTACCGTCATTGTCCTTAAATATGTTTATTATAGGTTGAAAATCTTTCTTGAACTTGTTTATTCCCTTGTAGATATTCCTAGCATTTTTGTCTTTACTGTTTTCCTCTAATTCATTTACTTTGTCCTTGAGATAGTTTCTTTTCTTTGTTCTAATGGCTGTAGAGGTTTCTCGTTAAGCATTTTTGAGATTTTCAACAGTAGTGTCACTCAAAAAATTCTGCAACCACTGTAGTTTTGCTTGCTTTCTTGCATTTCCTAATTTCATGCACTTATCATCGAAACATGGTTTATTTGTATTCAGTTCAAGCAGACCTAATTTTTCTTTTGAAGTAACTTTAATATTGTCTTTAATACATTCTCAGGTTTTATTGATATTCATATCATCCCTAGTTTCTTGTTCTGCAGTGTTTTCTAGAACTGCACGTCTATTTGAAATCTCGACTTGGTAAGCATTTCTATTTTGGTCTTCACTTAGCTTTTTCAGACTGAATCTCTCTACATTGCAATTTTGCCTTTGTTTAATGAAAGTTACTCTCGAACTGCCCCAACTACCAGATAGTGAACCAAATCACAGTCATCACCCTTAAAATTTTGAACGTCAATTATACTAGACTGCCTCCTTGGATCTATTAGCACATGATTGATTTGATTATGAGTCTTTCCATCGGGCGAGGTCCATATGTATTAATGAATATCACGATGTGGGAATTTTGTACTTTTGTTACGTCACGCGAGCAAATGGGCTTTTACTAATAAATCATAAGGCCTAAATCATACCTCTATTGTTTCATAAACACGTGGTTCTTCAACACACTGTGCAGTGTCTACTCAACTACCTTTGACCGCCAAACTCAAAGTATTCTCACATTTCACATTGTTCGTCAGCAGTACGACCACCTTACCACATTTATGTCAGGAAGACGAACACATTTCACATTATCGTCAGGAAGACGAACACATTCTTCAGTATTGTGAGCAGTACGACCACATCACCAAATTTTCGTCAGGAAGACGAACACACTACACATTTTCGTCGGGAAGACGAACACATTTTACATTATCGTCAGGAAGACGAACACATTTCACGTATCGTCGAGAAGGTGATGCCACATTGTCATCATCATTGCTAGTACACACAACTACATACAACATGGTGACTTTTCATCACGTTCATTCTTCAACAACATTCGCTGCGAACACCACCTCCATTAAACCAAAGAATAAACGTCAACAGAAGAATACAAGTGCCAACAGTGCTTATGTTTCAAATAGCCATTTTATTTGTGTTATCTTCTTTTTATTAATTTATTTACACAACAGTGTTTCTCATTTTACAACTCAGCAACTGTGTTTCCGATTATTTTATAAACATACAACTCTAATCAGTGTCAGTATTTACAATATCGAGCGAAATTTCCAGTGTCTTCAGTGCAATTAGTGGTGTTTTAATTCAGTCATTCAAGGTTTTCTAAATATAATTTTTTATACAGGCTACGAGCTATGCTGCGTTATTATTTATTCAGTGTCCCCTCATGTTCCAGGCATTTTATTTTACTTCAATCATTTTTTCTTAACTTCTCTTTCGAATGGGGTCGCAGCCCGTTTCTTATGGCATCAATACAGTCCCCTCTTATTGCGATCCTATTCATTGTTCCTCCGAGCCGGATTTATCAGCATGTCAGCACATATTATCAGCATATTATCAGCACAGTCAATTTTTCATTTTTGGCCGTCGAGACTGGTCCTCCTTTCTACAAGTGTTCTAGTTCATAGTGCCATAATTATTAATGCAGTGTTCACTTAAATATTTCTAGCCTGGAAGTATAGCTCGTTAGCCTGTAAGTGCTTCGCAGTGAATAAGTGTCAGCAGTGATATTTATTTTATTTTGTGCTACTTAACTCCTGGCAGTCACTTAGCCAGTTTGAGTGTTTTGGTGATCTTTGTTAGGTTAAGATTGCCTAAAATCTTTGTCACCAACACATTTACACACAAGTTACACTAATACTGGTGACATCAAACTTTAGCAGCCTTTCTTACTCCCGCATGCGGGCAAAATAACACAACACTTTATTATTTTTCTCTCATAATTTGCTAGACTCCAGTCTACTTTATTCGAAAGGCATGCAACTCAATACATTATTGTTCTCTCATTATTCAGTTCCCAAACGCTGGGCAACTTGACACATTATTATTACTCTCACATTATTCAGTTCCCAAATGCTGGGCAACTTTACACATTATTATTCTCAAATGAATTATACCTTTGTAGTCCCAAACGGTGGGCAAACATTATCATCATCATCATCATCAGCTTTCAAGGTTTAAGCCTCAAAAGGCTTGTTCCGGTCTCATGATTGAAAAGTCTGTTGTGTCCATCTATTCTTCAGTCTGCCTTTATTTCTCTTCCCCCTAGGTTTATAATTTAATAGTAATTTTGGAATGCGATGGTCTTCCATTCTTTCCACACGTTCTTTCCATTTGGCCCTGTATTGGTGAATCCGCTCAGTTAAATTGAAAATGTCAAGCTCATTTCTAATGTCTTCATTTCTTTTCCTGTCTAACATTGTATAGCCCGCTATATTCCTTAAAAATTTCATTTCCGCGGCCTCTATTTTTCTTTCGTCATGTTTTCGTAGTGTCCAACATTCCGAGCCATATATCAACATGGGTACTGCCATTACTCTATAGAATTTTAATTTTGTTTCTTTTCTAGTGGTTTTTAGATTTATTTTTATCGTTCCACATATATAGTTAAATCTATTAATTTTTTTTGTTATATCTTCATTTGTGATATATGAAATATTGCAACCTAAGTAGTTAAAGTTATTGACTTGTTCTATTACCTTGTCATCTATGATGATTTTTGCTCTGATTGTCTGAGATCCTCGAAATGCTAAATTTTTTTTTTATTAGTAGAGATATTGAGTGCATATTCTTTACTAAAATGGGCTAATTGATGTATGGCTTTTGCAAATTATCTTCTGAGCCACAGATTAGAACTTGGTCATCGGCGAATAAAATTGTGTCTAAAAACGTTCTGTTGATTTTAAAATGTGTATCTAAATTTATCTGCCATTTTATTATAACTTCGTCAATATATCATTGATGAACTTCATTTTTCAACTAGTGCTAAAATAGTAATATTGTAGGTTAAATTTTTTTTTTTTTTTTTTTTTTCCACCTTATGCACTAGTATATCTCAGATATTGATTTGAATGAGTGATGACAGGAATCTATAGTTAGTATCTGTAGTTTAATTATACAAGTATTTGCAAGTATCTTGTGTAGCAATAATTTACAATAGTCCTATTATGGTAAGCTAAAATGATACACAATTATTAAAATTACAAGTAAACTATAAAATCACAATTAGTTGTATGTACAAATTTTTTAAAATTAGAAGACACGTCAACTTAAAATAGTATATACAGATTCTTATCTTCTATCATTAAAATATTATACATAAAAATGTAAGTCACAGTAAAAGTTAAAATAACATTCTGCTATTTAGCATTGATGTTTTGAAGTGGAGCTGTGTGTCGTCGTTAGGCTATATATGGAGCCGTGGAGTTGTGAAGTTGCTTTATATGGATTCCTATGTCACCATGCATCTGAACAATATCTGGGAATTAAGTCAATGGATATGCATTTCAATGCAGGCTTTGCATCATCTTCAGTCCAAATTTCACACACTAGAAAATGAAAGTTGAAGAATGTAGTATAAATATTTATAAAGCAGAGTTAATTATAGTTTCGTTAAAGGGGGTGTTTATTTAGTTAATTATAAATTGTCAGAGTTTTACTTACAGTTTTTTATGAACTTGTGGATGTTGTGTTCGTTGCATGAGTAGGCTCACTACTAACTTGATTAGTATATCGTGTATCTGTAGTTAATTCGAGGTATGTTTCGAAAAGTTGATTGTAGTCAATAGTGTTTTCATTAACTGTATGTTGTTTATGTCTGTATATTTCAAGTTGTTCAAGGGTGTTTAATTTTAAACTTTTTTTGTGTCTACGTAAGATTTCCATGGTATTTTCAATTGTATTGAATGTGTGTGTATTATTAATAAGATGTTTTGCGAATGCTGATTTATTTCGGTTATACTTAAAATCACTAATGTGTTCAGAAAATCTTTGTTTAAAAGTCCTTCCTGTTTGGCCTACATATATAGCGTCACATTCTGAGCATTTCAATTTGTATACTCCACATTGTTCATATTGATTTTTTATTTTGTTTGTTGTGTTATGTAAAAAAGATTTGATATTGTTATTGGTTCTAAAAGCAATTTGAATTTTTTCAGATTTTAGGGGTTTAATGATTTTATGTATTTTTGGGTCTGTATAGGTAAATGTAATATACTTTTTATTTTTATTGTTATTATTATCATTAGTGGGAGTTAGCCTAGAGATGATGTTTTTATTTTTATGTAATTGTTTCTTTTTATTGTTAAGTAATTTATATATAAGCGATTTTTTGTAGCCTTTGTTAACTGTGATTTGGATTATAGTTTGTAATTCTTTATTGTAGTCTTTTTTATTCATTGGTATTTGTACTAGTCTATGGATCATATTTCTAAAGGTTGCAAGTTTTTGAGAATGGGGGTGATTAGAAGAATTGTTGATTATATTATCTGAAAAAGTGTGCTTTCTGTAGATGCTAAAATTTAGTTTTTTGTTATTGAATTTGATATTTAGGTCTAGAAAATGGATTGTTCTATTGTTAGCTTCTTCTAATGTGAAAGTTAGGTTTTTATGTAACGAGTTAAAATGTTTCAGGATATCTAGCGTATTTTTAGAATCGCATATTAAAAGTAAGTCATCAACATATCTTCCGTAGAATTTAATTTTGTATTTTGACATGATATTGTGTATTAGGTTTTCTTCAATGTTCTGTAAAAATGTTTCAGAGAGAATACTTGATAAGGGAGAGCCCATAGCTAGGCCTTCTTTTTGGAGATATATTTTCCCATTGAATTCAAAATAATTTTGATTTAGTATAATATTGAGTATATTGGTTATTTGTTCAGCATAGAGGTGGCTATCTCCATTTTTAATCAAACGTTGATTAATGATATTTACAGTTTCTTGTAATGGGATATTTGTATATAGATTTTTTATATCTAGTGATATGATGGTTTCATTTTTATTAATTTGAAAATCTTTTATTTTGTTGGCTAGTTCAGTTGAGTTTTTTAATGTGAATTGATTTTTTAAATCTAGTCTCTGTTGTAATATCTTAGCTATTGTTTTTGAGATTCTGTATGAAGGAGCATTTATAAAATTTACAATTGGTCTGATAGGTTCACCTGTCTTGTGTAATTTAATTTGGCTTTTTAAGTTAGGAGGTTTTGGGCTTATGTTTACGTTAGATTTCTTATCATTATTATTGAATATTAAGTCACTTGTTTTTACTAATTTCCTTATTTGGTTTTGAAATTTATCTGTTGGATCTTTATTTATTTCAATTATATTGTTTTCATTGAAGAAATTTATTGTTTTTTGTATGTAATCATCTTTGTTCAGGAGAACTATAGAGTTTCCCTTGTCGGCTTTTGTATTTATAATGTTATTTTCTTTAAGTTTATGGTTTAACTTTCTTATCAAAATTGTTTCTTTTTTTTCCTTTTTTTCCTTCTTTAGTTGTATTTGTATTGAGATGAGTAAGGTAAGTTTTTTCTAGATTATTGGCTATTTGTTTTCGTATATTGTTTTGTTCAGTGATGTCAAGTTTTGAGATAGCTGTCTCAGCGTCAATGACAATTGACTTAATTTTCTCATTATAATTTGGTGTTAAATTATGTTTGTATCCCATTTCCAATATTTTATTTTCATCAGGTGTTAGTTTTAAGGAGGAAAGATTAATTAGCCTAGGACTAAATTTCATAGTAGATTTAGGGTGTACATTTTTAGGATCTTGCGAAGAAGATTTATTGATATTTACTGATTTTAGTTTTTCAATTTTCTTGTTTAAGGTGATGTATTTTTTGTTTATTTCATTTTTTAGTTTGTGTTGTATATCACTGTATAAAGTAGGCCATTCATCTTTAAAGAGTGAGGATGCTTCTAAGTGGGCCCGATAGAGTTGTTCATTAATACAATTTTTCTTAGTGTAAAGAAATTTGATTTCTTTATTTAACCATGTTTTTTGAGCTAATCTTATTGTTTGTCTAACATTAGAAGTTTTTGTGTTTGATTTTATATTTATGTAGTTGGGTGTTAGGTTATTTTCTCTGCATGTTTTGTTAAAGTAAATATTAGCATTTGCTTTATATAATTTTCTACTAAGATTGGTAAATCTATTCAATATTTTGGCTTGGTTAGCCCATAGATCATTGATGAACTTCATTTTTCAACTAGTGCTAAAATAGTAATATTGTAGGTTAAATTTTTTTTTTTTTTTTCCACCTTATGCACTAGTATATCTCAGATATTGATTTGAATGAGTGATGACAGGAATCTATAGTTAGTATCTGTAGTTTAATTATACAAGTATTTGCAAGTATCTTGTGTAGTAATAATTTACAATAGTCCTATTATGGTAAGCTAAAATGATACACAATTATTAAAATTACAAGTAAACTATAAAATCACAATTAGTTGTATGTACAAATTTTTTAACTCCACGGCTCCATATATAGCCTAACGACGACACACAGCTCCACTTCAAAACACCAATGCTAAATAGCAGAATGTTATTTTAACTTTTACTGTGACTTACATTTTTATGTATAATATTTTAATGATAGAAGATAAGAATCTGTATATACTATTTTAAGTTGACGTGTCTTCTAATTTTAAAAAATTTGTACATACAACTAATTGTGATTTTATAGTTTACTTGTAATTTTAATAATTGTGTATCATTTTAGCTTACCATAATAGGACTATTGTAAATTATTGCTACACAAGATACTTGCAAATACTTGTATAATTAAACTACAGATACTAACTATAGATTCCTGTCATCACTCATTCAAATCAATATCTGAGATATACTAGTGCATAAGGTGGAAAAAAAAAAAAAAAAAAAAATTTAACCTACAATATTACTTCGTCAATATATATATATATATATATATATATATATATTAAAAAGCAGCGGAGACAGAGGGCATCCTTGTCTGGCTCCTTTGTCGATTGTTGCTGTTATTCCATTATTCTTCATTGCAGTTTCTACCATTATTTTATTATCTGAATACAGGCTTCTTATTATTGTTATTAAGTGTTCTGGTATGCCTTTTAGTTTCATTGTATGCCATAACTTATTTCGATTTACCTTATCAAAGGCCTTTTCATAGTCTATGAAAGCCATGTATGTTGGTATATTGAACTCTCTATGTTTTTCTATTATTTGGTTGATACTAAATATACAGTCTGTACAAGCCCTACCTTTTCGAAATCCATTTTGATTTTCTAAAATTATATTCTCCATTATTATCTGCAGCCGGTTCTTTATTATTGATGCATATAGTTTATAGCAGGCATTTAGAATACTTATTCCTCTATAATTTTGACATTTATTCCTCTCGCCTTTTTTGAAAATGGGGTATATTTTTGCTATCTTCCATCCCTCAGGTATGTAACCAAACTTCCAGCATATGTTGAATAAATCAAGTAATCGATGTTTTATAGAATCTGATGCATATTTTATCAATTTATTGTTTATTTTGTCTGATCCAGCAGACGTTTTGTTTTTACTGTTGTCTAGTGCATTTTGTAGCTCTTCGTACGATATTGGATCGACAAACTCATCTGGCTGCATTAAATTAATTTCTTCTTCATCCGATTTTTCTGTCCATAAATCTTGAAAGTATTGTGTCCATTTTTCATTTGATATAGGATTAATATTTAAATTGTCTCGCTCTTGTTTGTTTAGATGCTTTAAGATTTTATATGCTTTGTCTTGATTACCATGAACATCATGTTCGATATCACTAATATATTTATCCCATGCCCTTCTTTTAACTTTCCGGACTTCTCGCCGAACAATTGCACATTTTTGTTTGTAGTCTAGTAAGGTGCTTTCTGTCTGCTTATTCAAATATTTCATATATGCATCTTTCTTTTCTTTGATTATTCTTGCTAAATCCTCGTTCCAAATTGTCAGGCCTCTTTTTTTATATATTTTTTGTCTTCTGTTTCCCAATGTTTCTGTTTCTGTTGCTGCTGCAGGCAGCAAACATTATCAATCTCACATAATCAATGCACGCGAGCAATACGGGCAACTTGATGCACATCTTTCATTACACGTGATTTATGCCTTATGCAGGTAACGCGCACAACTTGACACATCATTGTCAATCTCACATTACTCAAATAATATTTCAAAAACTGGGCAGCATGAAAATTTGTTTGTCCACACATTATATTGCATTCAAAATGGCGATCCAACAATCATTATTCTCCACATGTAAACAATTATATGACCTCACATGTGAACACACACACATGTGACTGCTCACACCACAACATTTTTCTCCACATGTAAACAATTACATGACCTCACATGTGAACACACACACACACACATGTGACTGCTCACAGCACTACATCATTCTCCACATGTAAACAATTACATGACCCCACATGTGAACAAACACACATGTGAATGCTCACAGCACTACATCATTCTACACATGTAAACAACTACATGATCCCCACATGTGAACGCCCACATTGAACTTTCACACTACATTATTTTTAAATGTGAACGCACACACATAATTTTTGCATACAAACACCAATACTGGTTTCTACCACAAAGTTAATTCAATTCGCCACACAATACAATAGATGTGACGGAATGCAAACTGCTGTTCATTCCATTCAATCCCATGCGATTGGCTACGGTCTTACTTAGGACCTAGCTGCATCTCTGTGGAGTTGACACTAGCTTCACTAGCTTCACATGCTCCTAAATTCTCATGACGCCATACGAGTGCAAACTAGAAAGCAACTCACGGTATTCACTGCCAATGACGAGTTGGTCAGGATTCTACCGTTCACTCAATGCAATCCCATGCGATTGGCTACCGTCACTCAGGCGGACTAGCTGCGTCTTCGTGGAGTTAACACTTAGCTTCACATGCACCGAAATTTTCATTTTGTTAGAAACCACCGACGTTATTATTCAATTCAACTCAGACGCCATCCGAATGGAGGCTAGAAGTTCACTCACAGTGTTCAATGACAGCGATAAGTTGTTCAGGCTTCTGCGGGCCATCTCGATGCAATCCAAGCGATTGGCATCCGTCTCACTCGAGACTGGCTGCGTCATTATTTGTTTTAAAGGTGTTCATAGCATTTCATTGACGCTATTATCCAATTCAACTCAGACGCCATCCGAATGGAGGCTAGAAGTTCACTCACAGTGTTCACTGACAGCGACGAGTTGTTCAGGCTTCTGCCGGCCATCTCGATGCAATCCAAGCGATTGGTATCCGTCTCACTTGAGACTGTCTGCGTCATTATTTGTTTTAAAGGTGTTCATAGCATTTCATCGTCGTTATTATTCAATTCAACCCAGACGCCATCCGAATGGAGGCTAGAAGTTCACTCACAGTGTTCACTGACAGTGACGAGTTGTTCAGGCTTCTGCTGGCCATCTCGATGCAATCCAAGCGATTGGCATCCATCTCACTCGAGACTGGCTGCGTCATTATTTGTTTTTTAAGGTGTTCATAGCATTTCCAAGTGTGCCTGATCTTATAAGAAGACTTCATCGCATAGCACTGACACACGCTCACCACATAACCTCCAAACAGGCTATGTATACATTCTACACTTCAACATTATACAATAACATAACCTACAAATGCGTTATGTATTAACATGCATCACCGTCACTTTATTGAAGTTGAGAAATGTTATTCCTTTGTTTATCAAAACTAGTAGTGCCATCTATGTTTATGCTTGTGTAACTAGAGGTTAAATAAAAGACAGTCATTGGCGGTAACCCATCGTTTCCCTTTAGGTTATGGGCCCAGGTACGTTATTTTCGTTAATTCAGAGGAATTACAGTTGAAAATATTGTGGGTGTTACTGTGGAAGATGGCTGGGAACTACATCTCGAGTGTGCCAAAGTTAAAAGGCCGAGAAAATTACGAAGAATGGAGTTTTGCGGCAGAAAACTTGTTGGTGCTTGAAGGCATGGTTCAATACATCAAGCCCGTGTCTGGTGCAGAAACAAAGCCAAGTGATGATGCAAAAACCAAGGCAAAGTTAATACTGACTATAGATTCCGGATTATATGTGCACATTAAGAATACGGTTACGTCTCAAGAGTTGTGGGACAAGTTGAAGTCTATGTTTGATGATTCGGGGTATGCAAGAAAAATAACGCTACTTCGAAACTTGATTTCAATTAGACTAGAAAACTGTGACACAATGACCACGTATGTTACGCAACTGGTTGACACCGCACAGAGACTAAATGGCACAGGATTCACCATTAATGATGAATGGGTGGGATCATTGTTATTAGCAGGTTTGCCAGAAAGATTTTCACCAATGATAATGGCAATTGAACATTCAGGAATTCAGATTACCACAGATGTGATCAAATCGAAATTGCTAGACATGGAAGTTTCGAATTTAGACACGGATTCCAGTGGCGCTGCATTTGCTGCGAAAAGTTTCAGAAAAAAACATGGAGGCAAGAACGAGATTTCACAGATGAAAGAAAAAATCATAATCTGCTACAAGTGTAAACAACCGGGACATTATCGAAACAAATGCCCATTGTTGGAGAAGAATGACAAGAAATCAAAAGCTTTCAATGTGGTTTTCTTGAATGGAAAATACAGCAAAAACGAGTGGTACATTGATTCAGGTGCTAGTGCTCACATGACAGTGAATAAGGATTGGTTGAAGAATGTCGATTATTCGCCGGCATTACCAGAAATAATAGTGGCTAACAACTTGAAAGTGCCAGTAATGTGCTCGGGAGATGTAGACATAACCACAAATAGTGACTATGATATCACAATCAAAAATGTTTTATATGTGCCAAGTTTGACGACCAATTTGTTATCTGTGAGTGAACTGATAAAAAATGGAAATGATGTTGTGTTTGAAGCAAATCACTGCTATATTCGCAACAAGAAGGTTTTGGTGGCAACAGCAGACTTGAAAGACGGTGTTTACAAACTGGATATTCAAACCAAAGGTGGATATTTGTTAGCAGCTTCAGCAACAGTAAGTGGAGAGATGTGGCACAGACGTCTAGCACATATAAACAGTTCAGATTTGAATAGAATGAGAAATGGCCTAGTGGAGGGAGTGTCGTTTCCTGTAAGCTCAGACACAACAAAGGAGACATGTGTGACCTGCTGTGAAGGCAAGCAGATGAGATTACCATTTACCCATGTTGGTGAGCGGAGTACAGAAGTATTGCAAATAATACATGCAGATGTATGTGGTGCAATGGAAACAAAATCCATTGGAGGAGCTCAGTATTTCTTATTGTTCATTGATGATTATAGTCGCATGACTTTCATTTACTTCCTGAAACACAAGAGTGAGGTGTTCCAGAAGTTCAAGGAATTTAAAAAGATAGTTGAAAACCAGCAGAATAGAAAGATAAAGGTTCTCCGAACAGACAATGGAGGTGAGTTTTGCAGTGGTGATTTTGAAATATACCTGAAAAATGAAGGAGTGATACATCAAAAATCAAATGCATACACCCCACAACAGAATGGAGTCAGTGAACGTGCTAACAGGACTGTAGTTGAAAAAGCGAGATGCATATTGTTCGATGCCAAGATAGAGAAGAAATTCTGGGCAGAAGCAGCGAGCACAGCTGTGTATCTGAAGAACAGGTCTGTGACTACTGGAGTTAATGACAAAACGCCATATGAAGCGTGGTTTGGCAAGAAACCTGACTTAAGTCACATTCGCTTATTTGGAAGCCCTGTAATGGTCCATGTTCCCAAGGAAAGAAGGCTCAAATGGGACAAAAAGGCAAACCTACACATTCTAGTTGGATTTTCTGAAAATGTGAAAGGCTATCGAGTATATGATCCAAGAAAGAATACAGTCACAATCAGCAGAGATGTGATTGTGATGGAAGATAGGACAGGTATAGAGAATACTGTTGTAGAAAACTCTATGAATTGCCCTGTGAATAAAGAGGTACCAGAAGCTGATGAAATGAATAGAGTTGCAGTGGTGGAAAATTCAGAAAACTTCTCAGAACCCTTGAACTGCAATGAAGAATGCAGAGATTCAGTGGGGGAATGTTCTGATGAATCTCTGAACAGTCCAAGTCAAAGCTTATCAGCGTGTACTAATTCTGAGAATGAAGATGGCAATGACCCCATAGATACTGAAATTTCATACAGTGAAGTGATTGAAAACACTGACAACACTGTGGTGGTAGAAGGCCCTAGGACAAGAAGGCCTCCCCAGCGATATGGATATTCTCCTCAGCGATTTGGATATTCAAACATTTGTGTTTCCAGTTCAGCTCAAGATGTGGAGGAAATTGTTTTCTCAGATGCATTGCAAGGTCCTGAAGCCAAGCAGTGGAAGCAAGCTATGAAGGAAGAACTGCAGTCGTTCGAGGACAATGACGCATGGGAACTTGTTAATGTACCCAGTGATGTGTCAATAGTGAACTGTAAATGGGTGTTTAAAAAGAAGCTAGACATCAATGACAAAGTGAGATACCGTGCTAGGTTAGTGGCAAAAGGTTTTTCCCAAAAACGTGGCATAGACTATGAGGATACTTTTTCCCCTGTAGTCAGGCATTCCACACTGAGGATGCTGTTTGCAATAAGTGCACAGATTGGTATGGACATTACTCACTTAGATGTTACAACTGCTTTCTTAAATGGACATTTGAAAGAGGACATTTACATGGCAATTCCTGAAGGCTTTGTAAATAATAGTGATGGTAAAGTTTTAAAACTTAAGAGAGCTATTTATGGTCTGAAACAATCTTCTTTGATGTGGTACGAAAGAGTGACAAATTTGCTATGTGACATGGGTTATAAAAATAGCAAATATGAACCTTGCTTGTTTACCAAAAATGATGCAGATTGTAGAATTGCAATAACGTTATATGTTGACGAATTTTTTATTTTCTCGAATAATGCTGATGAAACTCAAAAACTGAAAGATATGTTAAGTTCTCAGTTTAAACTTAAAGATCTAGGTCCAGTGAGGAGATATTTAGGCATGAGAATTAATGTGGATAGAGATAATAACACAATTTCTGTTGATCAAGAGTCGTACATCAATCAACTTTTGTATAGATTCAACATGGCTGATTGTAGATCTGTTGATACACCTGTAGAATGTAAGCTCAATATTGAAAGGTCTGAAACCTGTGCAACTGATATTCCTTACCAAAGATTGATAGGAAGTTTAATGTATCTTGCAGTGTTGACAAGGCCTGATATAGCTTATGCTGTTAGCTATTTAAGCCAGTTCAATAGCTGTTATAATGAGAATCATTTTATGTATGCAAAAAGAGTTCTAAAGTACTTGCAAAAGACCAAAAGCTATTGCTTAAAATTTTGTAAAGGTAATGTAGAACTAGAAGGTTTTGTTGATGCCGACTGGGCAAGCGACAGTCTTGACAGAAAGTCTTATACTGGGTATTGCTTTACTATGGCAGGTTCTGTAATCTCATGGCAGAGCAGAAAACAGAGAACAGTTGCCTTAAGCAGTACTGAAGCTGAATATGTAGCGCTGTCAGAGGCATCCAGGGAAGCAATTTATTTGAGATACTTGATGTATGAAATAACTGGAAAGCTATGTAGAATAGTGTTACATTGTGATAATCAGAGTGCCTTAAAATTGGCCTCAAGCCAGCAATCACATAACAGGACAAAGCATATAGATGTTAGGTTTCATTATGTTAGAGATGCTATTATTAATAAGTTTGTACAAGTTAAGTATGTCTCTACTCAAGAGATGCCTGCTGACTTATTGACAAAGGGTTTGTTGTCAGCGAAACATTATAAGTTTATGAACTTGTTGGGAGTTGTACCTATTTAGTGTTATCTTGAGTTTAGTTACATGTTTATTTTGATAAGTGGGGGTGTTATTCCTTTGTTTATCAAAACTAGTAGTGCCATCTATGTTTATGCTTGTGTAACTAGAGGTTAAATAAAAGACAGTCATTGGCGGTAACCCATCGTTTCCCTTTAAGAAATAACTTCAGTCATTATTGCAGATCGCCATTACACTCGACAACACACACTTTTCAATAACTGCTTCACAGTGCAGTGCATTACATTTAATATTTTCTACACATCAGCATTAACACTCCAAAAGAAATGGAGAGTAGTTCCCACATCGTCTATGCAGGGAAAATTTATATCCCTCAACTTCTGGTCATACTCTACTCACATTTATGGTAGTATGTTTCCAAGAAGTCGCTCAACAAGCTAACCTTAGCATATGGGGTTAATCTTGACAGCAGTATATTAGACAGAATTTTGTATGATGTTTACAAGAGAGAAATTTCTTGATAGTTATTACATTTGGCCCTATCTCCCTTTTTATGGATCGGTGTAATGATAGATTTTTCCATTCTTTTGGCAATTCCTCCCTTCTCCAAATCTTAAGAATGAGTTTGTGGATCTCTGAGTTTAATCTATCCTCACCTTCCTTAATTAATTCTGCTGGAATGTGGTCAAAGCCTGGAGATTTATGTATTTGTAGTTTACCTATAGTTGTTTCTATTTCTGTTAGAGTTGGTTCAGAAACCAATGGCTCTGCTGTGAATATTTCACTTTTTACACTTTGGACATCTCCATGTACATTGAATAATTGATTAAAGAAATTTTTCCACCTATTTAAAATATTGTTTGAAGCTGCGAGTATAGTGCCATCTTTAGCAAATATTAATTTGTGATACCCAGCAAAAACTACTTCACACTGAGATCTGAAATGTTCAACAAAGTTGGACTGAAGGGTGGCCGAATGCACCTCAAAGACAGATTTTTAATTTTCACTTTCATTCGCGAGTTATGAGCGAAAAACTTTCAGAAAATGTGAATTTGTTGTGCTATTGAAACATCAGTTTTCAGTAATACATTTCAATTGTAAAATCAATTGCAGGTGGCTTTGCCATTTTTTGTCATAACTTTGAATTAAAATCATCGCAATTTTTGTTGTTGTATTGCATGGAATTATCGATCACTTCCATTCTGTGAGTTCACTCTGGTTGATTCATTTGTTTATAATGTCAAGGCATGCAGACATCTTAAATGTTCAGTAAAGATGGGAGAGGGATAATGAATGTATGCCTAAATGGTCAAACATTGATCGATTTGGACAGAACTCACTATGCAGGGGTTTTCTGGGCCAGGGAACTCAAATCTGATGGGCTTTACCAATTGAAGCTTTCTAATCATGGAATGGATGTAATAGCTGGAATTTTAACTGTTTTGTTATAATTAATAATTGTTTAGTTTATGAATGATTTGTATATAAGTGTTAACAAATATAATTTAGTTATTATGTTACTCTTAATTTTTAATCATCTAATTAATTATTGTGGGCGAAACCATGGACACCTGCTAGTCATAATAATAAGAGGAAGTATTTGTCTGTCTGTGTTTTGTCTGTGTGCGATGCCCAGCCAAATCTATGCCTTGCAGAGATTTGAAATTTTAACATAGATGGAGTATGCACCTCTGAACTGGATTTCCTATTTTTCCTTTCGTTTATGAGTTATGAGTGAAAACTGGCAGAAAACATGTATTTTTTGCGCTATTGAAGCATCAGTTTTCGCTGTTGCATTTCAACTCTCAAAACTATTCCACGTAGCTTTCCTCAGATATAAAAGCATCACAATTTTTTCAATATATCACAAGAAATTTTTAATTGCTTCGATTTTGTAAGCCTACCCTGGTTAATTCATTTGTTTATAATGTCAAGGCATGCAGTCATCTGAAATTTTCAACATAGACAATGAATGTAGGCCTAAATGGACATACATTGATGGACTTGAATGGAACTCACTATACAGGGGTTTTCTGGGTCAGAGAACTCGAATCTGAAGTCTTTTCCCAGGTTGTGCTTTCTAATTGTGGAATGCACTCCTAAGCCAGATTTTTAACTGTTTCATTACAATTTATTAATCAGTTAGATTATGAATGATTCAACATGTAAGTTAATAATAACTATAATGTTTTAATTATTTTGCTCTTAAATTTTAATTGTTTGATCAATTATTGCAGCAAAGCCATAAACACCTGCTAATTGACTATAAATACTAATATCTGAATAAGAAACTGAAGAAGAAACACATGGAAATCAAAATATTTGGTGTACTCCATATGTTGATCTAATACAGGAATCTCTGTTCAATGGAAAAGTATAGGACTACAAAACTTACCGATGTTTTTATATTTGCTTCCTATTTCTGCCACATCAACAAACGAATATAATCCCCTGTATGCAAAGTTGTAACGAAATACTGGGGTGTGGCCAGCTTGGGAATGCAAGACAGAAGCTTTGTGGACTGCATGGACAACATATCTGTCAGTATATAGCTGAAACATTCAGTACAATTTAATATCTATCATAGTTTACAACTAACATAAATCATGCTAAAACCCACTCTCGATTTCATGCACATTTTACAGGTCTTGCAAAAGTGGTGTTAACACACCAGTAGCCAGTTTGAAATGCAGGATCATTAAATCAGAGCGACTTGAGCAGTTTCTGGTAACTTACTTAGGCTTTCCACACCTGTGGCTGGTTTTGTAACAATTACAGTAAATTACCAGTCTATTATGGCCAGTGATTACCACAGTATTTAATAAGGTCTGTTTCATAAAACTAAGAAAGTAGTCAAAAGCTTAGTACTGTAACCTGTCTTTACTGCTGTAATTTAACACAGTATAAAGTTAGGGACATGCAAAATTCGCAATTGCAATAACGCGATTTTATTCGCGAATTTTAACATTTTCCAATTAAAAACGTGAATCTTAGAGTTTTCCTTAAAATACGCCAAATTTAAGGTTTTAAAAATTAAAACCACGATTTTTACATTTTGACGCATTCCTGAGTATACAGTCAACTCCCGATTACCCGTGGGTGGCTTAGCCATGCGCGAAAATTTGAATTTCCCGCACTTAATTTTGAATTTCCCGCACTTTTATTTTGTCAGATTTTTATTTCCCGCTCTTAATTTCGTCATAAGCACCAAAAGGCTACAAAGTGCGGGAAATTCGAAATTAAGTGAAGGAAATTCAAAATCTTGCACCCGATTTATTCTAATATTTGAATTATGTGTTTTTCAAGTATTGGGTGCATGTCAAGGTCCCGATTAACACTGACAATCGAGAGTTCATTATGGTTTTAAATTATCCTTCTACAACAATGTTCTGACTGACAGGAGAAAATACTTGAAAAAGAATTTGGCTACAATGGTTATTTTTCATTTAAAAGTTAAATAACCTAAGGTATCAAATACTCACTCCAGTGTTTGATTTCTAGAAATCATAACCCTGCAGTGCTCGTGTGGTGTGTGACAGACACCAGACCAGATTCATTTCACCATATTATCTAGAATACCTATGAGGCCATTGTGCTGACCTGCCATCTACCTTTCGGTCATCTACTCTTAAATAACATATCCAAGCGGCAACCCTCCAGTTTTCGCCTAGCTACGGTGGAGTGAAGTTATTGTTGCAAAAATGTGGATGGCGTCTGTGAGACGCCGTGCGAGCTTTAGGCTACTGTTACAAGGTAAGTTACCAGTTAAAAACAAATTTCTTGCAGAAACTAGTGATCATAATCCTACAATACCAATCTTTTCTGATGGAAATTATTTATCTTTAGGCTTGGCAATGAGTGGAAAGGAGAAGAAATATCATAATCTTTCTGATCCAAATGATTGGAAGATAGTGCAAAGTTGCTAGAAGAAGAAGATGATGATGTTGAACTTCATTGCGATAGTGATCATGTAGAAGTGAGTCTACGGACACCGAACAAGAAGCAGATGATGATAAAGAGTATAGTGAATGTGATAAATAATTCGTAGGGTGGGACAAAGTTAAGAAGAGATAGTAGTAAAAGTTGTTAGACCTACACAGTCTTAGGACAATAATATTTTTAAATTATTTAAAAATGGTTATGGTTACATGCCTAACAACATTGTTTTATTGTTAATTAATTAAAGCCATAATGTTCTAATATTGATTTATGTCTAATATGATTATAGGCCAGTCAGTAGAGAATCGATACAGGGGTGTATGTTGCAAAAGGTGGGGTAGAAGATTTTATTTTTTTAACTTGTATATATGGATACAAAGATGTAAAAAAACAAAAATGCTAACATGGGCGACCTCGGGAAAACTTTTGGCGGCAAAATAACCTCGAAATTTTAGGACTATTTTTGGTTTTATGCCTATAACTCCTAAACGGTGCATCCTACCAAAAACGTTATGATATAACTAATTAAAGAGCATTAAATTCTGCGTTGAAGGGGTACCATAACGTAATAATTTGGTCAGGTAGTGTGGTCAAAAGCCACGGTCAAAAAACGACGATTTTTTCCAACTTTGTCAAAAACTGAGATATAGTTCTATATGTTAGTCTGCAGCTTGGAAATGAGTACTCTGAGAGAAAAACTCGTGCCATAAAAGTTATAGAGAATCAAATTCTGCATCCACTGAGTACCAAAATTGTCAGTTTCGGTGAAATACACCTCTCGAAATTGGCGACCTCGAGAAAACTTTTGGCGGCAAAAAAACCTCGAAATTTTAGGACTATTTTTGGTTTTACGCCTATAACTCCTAAACGGTGCATCCTACCGAAAAAATTATTATTTAACTAATTAAAGAACATTAAATTCTGCGTCGAAGGTGTACCATAACCAAATAATTTGGTCAGGTAGTATGGTCAAAACCACGGTCAAAGAACGACGATTTTGTCCAACTTTGCCAAAAACTGAGATATAGTACTATATATGAGTCTGCAGCTTGGAAATGAGTACTCTGAGAGAAAAACTCATGAAGTAAAAGTTGTTGAGCATCAAATTCTGCGTCCACGGAGTATCAAAATTTTCAGTTTCGGTGAATTACACCTCTCGAAATTGGCGATCTCCCGGTGTATGGTAATTCGCATAAGAATCCCATGAAGGTACCTGTGAGTTGCAACTCTAGTCAACCAAACCGAAAGTATCTTTCTATCACAATTCTTAATATTAATACTAGTAATAATAATAATATTATTATTTAACAATAATTTAAGTATAATTATATTTAGTGTATGTCTAGTGTATAGTGTCT
Organism: Ectobius pallidus; assembly: GCA_964059195.1. Lineage (NCBI taxonomy): Eukaryota > Metazoa > Arthropoda > Insecta > Blattodea > Ectobiidae > Ectobius > Ectobius pallidus. Next base: position 45,729,726 of record CAXKWD010000008.1, read on the forward strand.
ACGCAGCATTCACCCCACTTCCCTCCAATGCTGCACAGGAGTGACACTATTTCGCAGTAGTGGATGGAGGCTATCTGCTTCATAAAGTTGTTTGGCCACCCAACGCCTCCTTCGACACCATCGCCAAGAGTTAATCTTCTTTTTTTAAAAATACACTATGGTTCACGAAAGTTGCCATTGTGTTCGACAGGTAGGCCTAACCTGGTCAGAGTGGCACCAAAAGATCTGAGTAATTGCGGCAGATGAAGATTCGCTATTCCCCCGAAGTAATCTTTGATGTAAATACAATTAACCAAGTCGCTCAGGAAAAGTTTTTGGTCAATGAGTTTAATAAAAGTCTTCTCATTGAAGTCCTGAAAAGTCACTTCGAAGATTGTGACATTAAAGTCAATCAGGCCCATGCTGACTTGCTCATTTCCAAGGCCAAGGAGCATGAAAATGTCCCATTAATTGAAAAGGACATAGACCTTCTTGTGCTTATGATAGGGCTTGGCCAGCCATGCATCAACTTGGTCTTTCTGAAGCTGCTGATGTGCAATATTTGAGAACATCTTTCAAATTAGACCAATCCATATCCAGCCACATCTTTTCATCCATGCGTTTAGTAGATGTGATACGACATTTGCTATTTTTGGTAGAGAGAAAATGAATCTGAGCAGCATGGTCACCTTTTCGAAAGAACTTCAGGACATCTCCTGATGCTTCGTCGACCCATTCACCAGCCATGATTAGATTGATGAGGCTGGTGATCTCTACACCGGAGATCCCACCAAAGTAGCTCTGGATGAACTGCACCAATCCACGTTCACACGAGCAGTGGCCAAGGGAAAAGTGGACCTCGCAAGACTACCACCTGATTATGATGCTGCACGCCACCATTCATATCGGTGTTTCCATCAAATACAGACATGATTGGATAAAACAAGAAACTTTGAAGAAAGAGGATGGGTGCGTAGTAATGCGGGTCTAGTGCTACTAAAAACCAACAGATACGTGACTCCCTTGTCTCTACTCAAGACAGTGTCATGCCCTTCCAAGATAGCGTGTAGTAGAGCCTGCTCTTGCCGTAAGGCTGGTCTGAAGTGCTCTTCCATATGCAAGCACTACTGTGTTCAATAATGCGAGAACACTTTATCCACATGTAGTTGATGATGATGACGACAAAGATCACTTCAACCAGCTATTGGAGCCCGAGGAACAAGAGGAGGATGATGAGAGCTTCCTACCACTTCCACAGATGCTAATAGAGGAACTGGGCTCCTTGGTTTATTTTAATTATACACATTTATAAACATATATTTATTGACTAATGGTTTTTCAGGTACTTAGAATGGCTTTATTTGGTGACAGGTTTCGGGCTTAGCCATGCTATCCTTGATCGGGCTTATTAACATATCATTTCTATTATTAATAGTTTTTTAATAGATTTACATCATGGTAAATTAATAAAATAAAATTCTTATGTGTTTTTAAATTACATTCATGTTTTTTTATTTACTCATGTGTTTTCATATTTGTTTTCTCCTTATTCACATTTTAAAATGATTATTTGATGGTACTAAAGCAAGAATAACTCTGTAGGATTTACACCCGTACTATTGAAGCGTTCTAACTCATAGGTACCTTCATATGCCAATTGCCGGACACCGGGAGATTGCCAATTTCGAGAGGTGTACTTGACTGAAACTAAAAATGTTGGTACTCAGTAGATGCAGAATTTGATGCTCTACAACTTTTATTTCGTGGGTTTTTCTCTCAGAGTACTCATTTCCAAGCTGCAGACTCATATATAGTATCATATCTCAGTTTTTTACAAAGTTGGAAAAAATCGTCATTCTTTGACCGTGGTTTTCGACCATACTACTTGACCAAATTATTACGTTGTGGTATTCATTCGACGCAGAATTTAATGCTCTTTAATTAATTATATGGTAACTTTTTCGGTGGGGTGCACCGGTTAGGTGTTAGAGGCAAAAAACAAAAAAAAGTAAAAAAATTTCGAGGTTTTTTTACCGCCAAACGCCCGTGTTAGCATTTTTGTTTTTTTACATGCTTGTATCCATATATAAAAGTTAAAAAAATAAAAGCTTCTACCCCACCTTTTGCATCATACAATACCTCTTCTGACTGGCCTATTAGTTAAATGCTCATTTTCAATGAATTGACTTAATACACATATTTTTAACGAAGCAATGTATGCAAAACATGTCCAATAATATTAAATAAGCCATGACAACCCTCAATAAACAAAATGAACACTCAAAACAACATCAAACTATAGAAACAATGTAAAACATGAACAGTGACTCTCAGACGCTGTGTGAGCTTCTATGTCCTAAAATAGTGCATGAGCACTGCAGGGTTAACTCAACAATTAGTAAAATTACATTAAAATTAACAGCACTTTTGGTAAAAAATAACACCACTTTTGACGAAATAATAAAGACACCTTTTGTATGTCTCTAAGTATAACTCATTTTCTCATTTCTCTAATTAAGTGGGTCAAATATTTTATGTGGTATAAATAGGAAATCTGTGCAAGTTAAAAGAATACTAAATGATGTTTTCAAGTTCAATACTTCCTGTTCAATAGAGGAGGTCAAGAATTTACAGACCAAGGTCAGAATTTGGTGATGGAGCACATGAATACAATGAATGGTTCCTAGTAACTTTTCAACAGTTTCAAAATGTACTGATAATTATTGACTCATTCTTACTTAAAGAAACTAAAAGGAATCATTGGTCGGACTGGAGCATTTTTTTCCCAATGCATTATCTGGTACAAAAATATTATCAACATTGCTATTTATTAAACTATTAGAATGGTAAAAATCTCACATTCTTGGTGATAAACCATTATTACTCAAGGGGTGAGCACAGTGCTCACTTTGATGTTTAGATCACAGGAAGCAGTAAAATAAATCGCTGATGCATGGGCAAAGAAAGTCAAGTTCACTGAACTAAAAAATTAAGATATGTCCACAGAGTTGTAGACACAAATGTTCTCTATTAAAAGCTCAGCAGTTATGGACGTGTGCCCCATGGGTTTATTCATCTCTAAATTGATGTTGGGCAGGTAAAGTGTGTTAAGTCACTCTAATGGGAATTAATCCTCTTTACACGGAGTTCGAGAAGATTCTAGATTCTAGTTTTAATGTCAATAAGGAAAGCCCTAATCTCAATTAACGATTTTCTTTGACCTGCAGCAGTGCTGACCAACTGCGGTAGCAAGCAGTCCTTTGGCCTTCTATAGAAAACAACTTTGGATTTACAATCTAATGGTCCAGGATTGTGATAAGGGTTCTGTTTTATGTGGAATGAGGCAATGACATCTAAAGGAGTGAACAAGGTAGCTTTCTGCCTCTACAAGTGTCTGGTAAATCTCAATCCACATGTGAAACATGTAACAATGTGCTCAGATACTGTGGACAACAAATACCCTTGTTGTTGCTATATGTATGATGGTCGACATGTCAATGTAATCAGCTAGAAATTTTTGGTCAAGACCATACACGTATGGAATGTGATGTCTCACCATGAAGAAGAAATAGGATACTGTACACCCATTCACTGCTCTCATGACTGGGCTGAGTGTGGTAAGAAGAAACCACTCTTGGTTTCAAAAATGGAAACTGAAGACATTTTGTAATTCTCAACTCTGTCTAAATCGCAGATGAGGAAGGTTGATAAAGCAGGAGAGAAAGTCAGGCAAACAGCAGGACACTCTATTTCAAAATGTCACTTCATAAGAATTTTGTTTCCAGCTGTCTTCAAAAGACAGAAAGAGAATATAGCAAGTTCAAACCACCTAGTAATACTCTAGTCCCAGTCCACAGGAGACTAAATATTCTGGTCCCAATCCTGATTCAAAGGAGAAGAGAAAAGATCTCCTTAAAGTTCTATTAAGTTCTATTAAGGTTAATCGACACTCACTACCCGCATATTTATTTTTGAATAAGTAATGAACGGTAATACATAGCAATTTTTACCATTTACTCAAACACTTAATTGCAGAGTTCTTCAAATTTATCAGTAAGCTTACTGATAAAAATAAATCTGAACTTAATTCTCTTTGCCCATGTACCCGTAAAATGTTAACAGTGATTGTTCCAAAAGAAAGAATGCACAAGAACTTGGGATAGCTACTGGGAAGTGCAGGTGGCAAGAAGATAATTGTTTTTTTTCTCCCTCTCTCTATAACACCCCAACATCACGAAGTGACTGAAATACTTTAAAAATTTTGTATGAGTAGGCCTACCATAAATAATATTTCTGTCATTATTCCTCTAGGCCTGCTACTATTATAAAGAATTGGTGACTCACCCTGATCATGCTGGCTGACATTTTAAAATTCCTTATGTTTTGTTTAGTAATTCACTGTTTTAGATACAGAGAGTCACATATACAGTGAAATCTCCGTACAACGATTACCGATATAACGATAATACTCTTTATAACTGTTGTTATGCTAAATATTAAACACAGTGGAAGAATTGATATAAATGGCAGCTTCATTTATAATAGCATTCCAAACTACTAACTCACCAACAAGGACTGGTGGTGGCAGCACCATACATACATAGTTACAGAATAAACACAATATAAACAATATTAGATGTTCATTTGTTGGTTTACGTAACTCAAGCATGGATACCAACACCTCTCCTCGGAAATCAACAAATTCAATAAATCACAAATGACACTACAATATTTCCAAACTTTGGCTTCTTCACTAAAATCCAAGTCTGGTTCCTTTCATGGTTCTTCATCTCCAACTCCATTGCTTTCAACCAGGTGTCTCTATCCTCTCTACACATGATCTCTTCTGGGGTCCTGGGTGGCTCCAAAACATCAATTACACCATCCCTTACCTTGCAGCAATAATTGCAACACGACAGATTGCACATCCTTCTAGGTTGCTTCAAGCGTTTTGAACTCCTAAGTCCCTCCTCTGAAGTGGCATCATTGTAGGGCACTTCTCTCATAGAACCAGAGTCCTGCCCCTCACCTGTGTCACCGGGGTCTAGCACCTCTCCTGTGGCACCAGAGTCCAGCTTCTCTCCTGTGGGACCGGGGTCCAGCACCTCTCCTGTGGCACCGAGCTCCAGCTTCTCTTCTGTGGGACCGGGATCCAGCACCTCTCCTGTGGCACCGAGCTCTAGCTCCTCTCCTGTGGCACCGGGGTCCAGCACCTCTCCTGTGGCACCGAGCTCCAGCTCCTCTCCTGTGGCACCGGGGTCCAGCACCTCTCCTGTAGGGAACTGGATTATATCCACTAGAGTTGGCTTCTCATCCTCCAGGCGGTAGCCTTTTATCCCAAGCAAAACTTCATTTCTCTCTTTATATTTCTTGAATTCTTGTAGGGCATCACTTTTCTTCGCTATAGCTGACGTTGTGAGGGCTTCAACTCTTCCCATAGTTTGCAGGTTAGGGTGGCCTAGTCTCTTATGCCACGTCATCTGAGAAACTCTTGCAGCTTTTCTCATGTTAACGTTCTTTAGATATTCCTCATTTAACTCTTTTATTGATACATCTCCAACAGTAGTGACAAAATATAACCTTCCAATTCGATGTGCTTGAAAGATTAATTTTTCTCCCTTTAATAACTTATTCAAACCATTCTTCGATCTGAACTCAAGACCTTTCTCCTCTATCTGACTTTGAGAAATAAAATTATCATGCAATTCAGGCACATAGAGCACATCCTGAAGCTCTACATTCTTTCCTCCACATTCATCTGACATAGGAATTACAACAGATCCCAAGCCACTTATTTTCAGCGATCTCCCATCACAGACTTCAACAGTACCTGAGCATTCTCTAAAATTCTTGAAAATATCTCTTCTATTTGTCATGTGGTCAGAAGCACCACCATCTAATATCCATACATCGTGTTTGCATTGAGAATACTTCTTCGCATGCAACACCACATGCTCCCTTGTAGTAACTGAAGCAGAAGCTTTCTTGGGTTCACTACTCCCTTTTTCCTTCTCTTCTAGTTCCTGAGTCTTGGGGCAATTTTTCGCAATGTGTCCTTCACCACCACATGCATAGCAAAAGTATCTCCCTTTGTACTGCTTCCGTTGAGATATACTGTTATTCTGATTGGTAGAATTCCTTCCATCGGTATACTTTTTACCTTTAGTGCTCGGCGGTTTCCAAGTTGTCTTTAATGCTTGATGTGATGATAGGCTTTGTTTTCTCATTTCTTCCTCTTGTTCCAGTAACACTTGCTTTATGTAGGACATGTCCATCTTATCCGGCTGAGTCACCAAAGTCTTCACTGTTATTTAATATTCTGGGGGAAGGCCAGACAAACACAAATGAGCCAACTGTTTATCAGATATCTCCAAATCATTCTTCCTCATTCATATTCATCATTGTATTGCTATACTCTTGAATGGTCATATCACCCTTTACCATGGTCGCCAATTCTCGTAACTTCACCATAGCATCATACTGAGTGTTCTGGTGGCAAATAGTTTCGAGTTTGGTCCATGCTTCACTCGCCTTGTTGAAATCAACTATGTCGTTAATGAAATCATCACTAACTGATCTCATAATAAGAGATAGCGCCATGAGGTTTGCTTTCTCGCGCCGACGGGTTTCTGCTTGATTTAGATGAGCTCCATCAACGTCGTTATAACCCGTGATTGCTTCCCAACACTCTTTAATCAACATTTCAGATTTCACGCGCGCCATCCACGCCACATAGTTATTTCTTGTTAGCTTTGGAATATAGAAGGTTTTCTCTTCCATCTCCGCCATTTTGACCGTTGCAAAATTCGTCGCTGCACTGTTACACAATATGGTAGTTTACTAGATTCTCCACACTTTCCACTATATTGTAATACGTCTCCTCAATTCACTCGAACACTGCGCACCTGGGCCCATAACCTGTTGTTATGCTAAATATTAAACACAGTGGAAGAATTGATATAAATGGCAGCTTCATTTATAATAGCATTCCAAACTACTAACTCACCAACAAGGACTGGTGGTGGCAGCACCATACATACATAGTTACAGAATAAACACAATATAAACAATATTAGATGTTCATTTGTTGGTTTACGTAACTCAAGCATGGATACCAACAATAACGTTAAAATATTTTGGTCCCGGCATTCTTTCCATTAAAATAATGTAAAATTCCCCTCGGTTTTACAATACTCTTAATAACGATAAACCTCTCCATTACGATTACATTTAGAATCCCCGTAAAATACATTTTCCTCGGTACTACGATAAAATAGATCGTGAAAGGGCAAATTTTGAACTCCCCGCCTCGTTTAAAGGGTGGACTCGCCTTCCTTGACCTTGATCGCGCATCCCCCTCCCTCACGTGGACAATGGAGTAAGCCAGTCGCCTGGTCCCCAGTCAGTGCCTGCAGTGCACGGCAAGTTTGTTTGGTGGTGTCCGGGTATTGTTGTGCTTCTCTTCAGCATGGCTTCTCGCAAGCAAACTAGTCTTCAGCAGAAATTAGCTGTAATTAAAGACATTGACGCAGGCATGAAACAAACTGCAGCAGCGAAAAAGTACGGGCTTTCGCAGTCTACGGTGGCGACTTTCTTAAAGAAAAGGAAGGAGATTGAGGAAACTCTCAATTCAAATGCCGTGGATCCTACTAGAAAAGAAATGAAAACGGCAACATTTACTGACGTGGATGCTGCAACCTTGAAATGGTTCAATGAAAAAAGGGCTTTAAACATTCCAATAAACGGACCATTGATTTGTAGTCAAGCTAAGAAGTTTGCTACCATGCTTGGTGTGGAGGACTTCAAGGCTAGCAATGGGTGGCTTGTCCGCTTTAGAGACCGCCATGGCATAACTTTTAAGTTAATTCAAGGGGAAGAGAAATCTGCACCAACAAATGATGCAAATGTCTGGCGCAGTAATGAAATGAAAAAGATCACGGAGAAATATTCACCAGAAGATATCTACAATGCTGACGAGACTGGGATGTTTTATCAGCTTCTTCCTGAAAAGACATTGTCATTTAAAGGAGAGAAGTGTAGCGGAGGGAAAAAATCGAAACAGCGCGTAACTGCCCTCCTCTGTGTAAACATGACAGGAACACACAAGCTTCGGCCTTTGGTTATAGGGAAAAGTATCAACCCTAGATGCTTCAAAAATGTTAAAAGTTTACCAGGTATGATTTTTTTTTTAATTTTTCGAAAACTGGCAACGATGTCAACATTCTGAATCTGTAATACAGTAGGCCTACAGTAATTGCTTAAGCCTTATTATGTATTTTTCTTCTGTTTTAGTTGACTACAATGCAAATAGGAAGGCTTGGATGACGGGGACCTTGTTTGCACAAAAAACTAAAACTAGATGCGGACATGAAACAGAAGAAAAGGAACATAGCACTCCTTGTAGATAACTGCGCTGCTCATAAACAACTGCCAGTTCTGCAAAATGTAGAGGTGTTCTTCTTCCCTGCAAACTGCACCTCTATTCTGCAACCATTAGATATGGGACTAATAAAGTGCCTGAAAGGGTATTACAGGACCAACCTAGTGGAGAGGATACTAAACAACTTGGAAAGGAATCTGGCAAAACCGCACTGCATTGACATCAAACAGGCATGTGATATGATTGCTGCTAGCTGGCAACGTGTGAAACCAGAGGCTGTGAGAAACTGTTGGAGGAAAGCTGGATTTTCTAGTGCAGACGATGAAAATGATTCGAACAATTCTGATGTTGAAGATGGAATTGAAATGCTGGCTACTGCTGTCACGAAGTATGGTGAACTGTGTGGTCAAAATGTTCCACCTGCTGTAGAATACGTGGCAGTAGATGATGAGGTGTTGGTTTTTCCGGAGCTAACGGAAGAAAATATCGTCGAAGAAATACAAAACAAGCAGGCGGAAGATGAAGAAGGGGAAGAAGAGGAGGTAGAACAATGTGTGCATCCACCAACATTAACCGCACTCGAAGCCGTTGCCTCTTGGGAGGCTCTGCAGAATTTTCTGTCGAGTGTTCCATCGGTGCCAGAGTGTCACTTAGTGAACCTTGAAGCAATAAGGGCATTGTGTGTATCCGTGTCCACAAAAAAATCGAAACAGACTGTCATTTCTGACTTTTTCAAACAGGGACAAAAATGACAAGTCATCCTGCTCATGGTCCTGTGAAATAATGCAATAGTGTATAGTTTACTCATAGTGTAACACACCTGCAGTAATTTAAGGGTGGAGTGAATACAGTATAGTATAGCAGTTCTTGTGTTAAAATTCATTTCCCTAAATACTTAAAGAATTTCAGTTATTGAAGTTGTTTCCTATATACTACCAAAATTTGAACTTTTTTTTAATTCTCGATATAACAATATCTCTCTCTACAACAATATTTTTTTCTGGTCCCTGCGAAATCGTTGTATCAAGATTTCACTGTATAATCATAAGATTTCATTGTTAGCTGCCTACTTAAAAAGCTGCAAGTCAGTAGGCCATTGAATGTTAACCAATTCAGACAAGAGATTGCAGCAGAGGGAGGTGTTCATCCAATCAATTTCCATTCTGGCATTGGCAGGCAGTGTGATGGCAAAATGAGGGTTGCCATCAATCAATACCAGAGCAGCACAGCATAATAGGAGGGTTAGACAATGGAGAGTCAATGAAAATGTGCAGAACCGGAAGTCTAAAGGTTGCCAGAGAAACGTCAGTAAGCCAGGTGTTGAAACATAAGCATATAGCCTAAGAATTTAAGGTTAAGGTTTCAAGGTAATGCAGATATTTTCTACTCAATATAATTCACATTTGCCATTACCTGTGCTAACGTAATTAATAAATTTTCATGTAATTTTGTTTGCCTTAGTGAGTATAAGGAATTATTTCGTGTAATATTGAATACTTTCATGCTTAAGAGAGCGGCCATATTTGTTTATAAACATCGTTCATCAAATGCTCACTAGAGGCGCTGTGATCGATTCAGCATCACAAACATAACACAAATTAAGCTGAAACTAGCTCAGCGCTTGAAATCTAGCGAATTATGAATTTCGATACATTGTGTGATCAGAATTTAGAAACTTCTTACGGATTCATAAATAAGGTGATCAAAGGTCATGCAGTAAATGAATGCAACATTTTCCATACGTTAAATCAATAGTTTTCCGGAATGACGTTTCAGCATGAAGCTTGTCAAATATTTCTAAATTCACTCGTTGGAAAGCAGAAATATGGATCTTATTACAACACCTGTCCTTAACCTCAATTATTCATACATCATTTCAGTACATAGACTGTTTGACCAAACAATTAAAGGAAAAGTCTTTGTCTTTAATTAGGGACTTCAATTAATGAATTTTATGGTAATTCTGATAATGACGTAATGAATTAACCTTATTGGTGAAACCTAACTTAGAGCGGCAAATCTCGTCGAATCAGAATTAATATGACATAATTTGTTTATGTTATACCAATTGCGCAATCAATGCGTATAAAAATCGCTCGGGGCGATTCACGCCCGCCTTTTCGCCAGTAATCTTCTGAAGAACTGCACGCAAGTTTGTCGCTGATTTTTCGACCAAACAAAGACATGGTTACCAGCTAGTCCCAGCTGCCATGCATCGTCAATGTGGCGGCGTCGCCACCTACAACATGAACCTTAGTTTCTATTAATACAATTCATATACTACGCTTCGCCTATATATATATTATTACTGCTATAATGTAGTGTGTTCTACTACGCTTCGCCTTCATATAACACAATAATGTAGTGCATCGCTCATAACCTCCAAGTGCTTCACAACACAACACTATGTAGTATGTCGCTCATAACCTCCAAGTGCTTCACAACACAACACTATGTAGTACGTCGCTCATAACCTCCAAGTGCATCACAATACAACACTGTACAACATGTAACTATTTCATTATTCTCCTTGGCAAGGTTGTACAACACTGGAAATTTATCTCACCAAATCTTGGTGATGGAAACCATTATTCATTGCACATGCCAACGTGACTAACATCAAGATTGTGTCACTGTCATCACATCAACCTCAAGTCAACTTCAAGAGAACAATACCCAAGAAGATCTAAATCCATCAATCATTCGAGTCAAGACCGTGTTTCAAACTATTAAATTTCTTCAATTTTACTTGTTTTTAATTTTATATTATGTAATCAGTGATTTTTAACAGTGATCAGTGCTTTCTCCGCTCACTTCACTAACAAATAGCAACCTCCAGTATTTAACTTAATAAATAAATTACTAACTCCAAGTCTTGTGAACTTCTTATTTTTTTTTGGTTTTCGATGTAGGGTCCAAATTCATTTTTTTTTATCCTTTTCCCCCTTCCTTCTCATACGGTCCATCTTACTAGAGGCCTTAAACCCTACATGTTGGTCCTCCGGCCCTTGGATCTTTCCAGTGCATTGTTTGATCCTTCAGCCGCACGTGTTCTCAGTGCAGCATTTAAATAAATCTGGAGCTTGCTAGTTTGTTAAGTTCACCTGTTCTTTTCTTCTAAATGAGTGCAGTGCAGTGAATAATTCTATAGGCCTAACGTGCATTTTTAAAGTGTTCAATTCAATTTATTCCTGGCATATTGCTTAGCCAGTTTGAGTTAAGGTAAGCAGTGGCATGCGCATGCCCAGTGAGTTGCATGCAAAGTGTTAGTTTTTAAGGTTAGGTTGTGCAGCCAATGCCTAACACAATACTCAAACACAAGTTACACTGACACTTTCAACATTACTCTCAAGTAATACATTATCATTACTCATGCCTTTATAGCGACAAAGTGCTAGGCAACTCAATACATAATCATTTTCACATCACGTAGTGAAATCTTTGCTAGGCCCCAGTAAGCCAAGACGCAGGCGAGCGGGTTTTTAACTCATAGATATTTGCTCTCATTGTATTCATTTCAAAATGGCGACTGTAGAGTCAAACATTAATGCTTTGAAGTCGAAGCGTGCTCCACTAAAGGCTCAAATTACTCGCCAAGTGAATCACATCTCAGGCTATGTGATCACTAACGAAGCGTCCTTTCAAGAGCTTCTCTCTCGAAAGGAAAAACTACAAGAAACACATAAGAGGTTTGAGGAAATACAAACTCAAATCACTCAATTAGATTTCTCAGATGCCGAACTGGAATACGCAGATTCGGTAGAAGATGCAGTTCTTAAAGCTGTCTCATATGCCAAGGGCCTAATCAAGGCTCATGAAGACAGCTTACTCCAAGCCGCTGCCCATGAGGAAGCACAAATCAATCTTGCTAAACTTAACCGTGTCAAGTCTCAATTGGACGAGTACATTCAAACCATATATGAATTTGTCATCCAAGACGAGCTTTCCTATCAAGAATGTCTTATCCTTCGCGGTGAGTTTCAAAATATATTTGATGAATATAAGATTCTGCGATCCCAATTTCAAGAGATTGAAGAGTATCAGGGTGTTGAAGTAAACAGTCGTAAGGCTCTGGCTTATCTCAATTCTCTAGTTACTAAACACAAGGAGATCTATCAACCTGAGCATTCCTCTAGTAGTCAACGTTGGTCGTTAGATACTCCACCATCAACGTTACCAAAACTGCCAGAGATTAGACTTCCACGTTTCTCAGGCGATCCAGCAGCTTGGATCGAATTTCGTGACACCTTTACCTCTCTAATTCTTAATAATCAGCATATTTCAGAAATGGACAAGTTTCAGTATCTGAAATCTTGCCTAACGGCTGAGGTTATGTCAGTCATAAGAAACATCCCAGTTTCATCAGCTACTTTCGACATTGCATGGCGTACGTTGTCTGAAAGGTTCGACAATGATCGTCTTATCCCGAACACACACCTGGAACATTTGTTCGCGCCCCCACCTCTTGAAAGGAATAATGCAGAATCCCTGCAGCGATATCTAGACCACTTCGTTAGTACTGTGCATGCGTTACAGTCACTCAACACGGATGTTAGCTTAACAGACTTAATTATCTCTAAAATGGTTCTTGATAAGCTTCAACCTTACATCATTAAAGATTGGGAATCTTCCGTCAAACAGGACAGATTACCCTCTCTTCAGGATCTTTTCAACTTTCTTGAAACCAAGGTGCGGGTTCTCCAAATGACTGATTCAGCCATAAAGTCACAATCAAATAATAATTCTCAGAATAATGTGAAGATTACTCCTACTGCCCCCCCAAATAACACTAGGAATAAATCCAATGATCATTCTCGTTGCATTTGTTGCAAGAAGCTCGTAGTACATAACTTGGCCTATTGTGACGCTTTCAAAACAATGGATCTCAGGCAACGAGACCAATTTGTTCAATCCCACAAGATATGTATCGTTTGCCTTTGGGCAAAGGGTCATGCTCTTTATTGCAACACTTACAAATGCAAAACCTGTTCCCTAAGGCATAGCACTCTTCTTCACGATCCAAATGCCCAACCGGCTAATACTGCTGGTGTTGTAGCTTCTCGTACATCACAGCAGAGCTGTTTATTGCCCACAGCTACAATTCTCATTAACGATTCCAATGGTTATCCAGTCGAAGCAACGGCGTTGCTCGATACTGGTTCCACTTGTAACTTAATTAGCAGTCGATTGTCTAATCGTCTTCATCTGCCACCCTATTCTCAGCGTACTACACTCACGGGAATAATCTCATCCCAAGTGAGTACTCATATAGTGGTACCGATTTCAATCCATTCCAATGCGACTTCTTGGTGTTATGATGCAGATGCCATCGTCGTACCAGAAATCATTACCACAAAACTACCTAGTAAACCAATTGATACTCGCACATGGGACGTTCCACCCAATCTTACCCTCGCCGACCCACATTTCCACACTCCCAAATATGTTGATCTCTTACTTGGAGTGGAAATCTGTTCCCAAATTGTCTGTCCAGGGCAAATTACTGCCCCGCAGCTACCTGTCATGCAAAATTCTTACTTAGGTTGGTATGTTTCTGGAAAATTGCCTCCAGCTGATCCTAGGGAACAAACTCGATCTTCAAGACGATTCCATTCAGGTCGTAAGTCATCGACCACTCCCAACAACATTCCTTCCACGCATGTGACTTCGTCACATTACTCTGCTTTCCTAACTTCGGACCAGGCTGTTAGCGATCAGTTAACTAAGTTCTGGGAGTTAGAAAAAATTTCCAATGAAGCCCCCTTTCCCAATGAAACATTCTGCGAACAACATTTCGTAGAAAACACTACAAGGGATTCTGAGGGTAGATACATTGTTAAACTGCCGTTCATTGCTGAACCAGAAACTCTTGGTAGTACTAAACTACAAGCTAATAAGAGACTCTTATCCTTAGAAAGGCGTCTAGCTGGCAATCAATCTCTCTCTACTGAATATGTTAATTTCATGGCGGAGTACAAACACCTAAACCACATGGAGCCAGCGGACCCTACTATTCACTCTTCTTTCGACTACTTTATTCCACATCATCCATTCTTGAAACCTTCAAGCACTACCACGAAACTTCGCGTGGTGTTTGACGCTTCAGCGAAGTCGTCAAACGGCAAATCCCTTAATGACATACTTGCTGTAGGTCCTACAGTTCAACCCGACTTGTTCTCTATCTTGTTGCGTTTCCGCCTAAACCCCATTGCATTTACGGCGGACATCGCTAAAATGTATCGTCAAGTTATGATACATTCTGACCATCAGCCATTCCAGCAAATCTTGTGGAGAAGCTTGCCTACTGACCCAATCAAAGTTTTTAACCTGAAAACTGTCACGTACGGTACTGCTTCTGTTTATCCATTCCCAGACCAAGATGGCATTCTAGGTGAACGCCTTGAACGGTCTGAACTGCCATTTGATCCTGGCGGATACTCTTTATGTCCTCACTGGAACACGCAACAACACTTTGTACCATTATTGATCAGATTCACCCAGGTCCAGATGGCTTGGTGCGAGTCGTAACAGTTCGGACTCCCACCGGTCTGTACAAACGCCCCATTGTCAAACTAGCTCCATTGCCTATTGAAGACGAATAAACTCATTCAAGCTTCAGTATCGATGTACTTACAATTTTCAATCACTAACTTTCAATTAATTCATACATTCAACAGTTTTATACATTGCTTCATTCCCATATATTATGGGTGATTTCTGGAGCCCCAGGGTTGCGATTCCAGCATCTCTTCGGCAGTTGTTTTGACCTCTCGCTCTTTACTGACAAAGTTTATTGAATACTTAATCAAAGGAGCGTCTACATTTGATCTAAATCCGTTCTCGGACGAACCTTTGTGAAAATTTATCACCCCTTTCATTATAATCGACGGAACTTGGCAGGCAACCCCTCAGGTTGACCTGACCTTATCGCGACGCCACGAGCGTTATTGAACATGTCCCCCAGGGCACTGAGCCTGTTGGTGTCTTGGTTTAAGTCACTCGTGCATACTCGGTATGTTCACCAGTGTCTATTTCTACTACTATTTTCCATTTTTCATTATTTCTCATATTGTCATGTGCATTAAATGGATTGAACGCACCGCGTTTCAATCCAGCAGGCGAGTATGTTGAAACATAAGCATATAGCCTAAGAATTTAAGGTTAAGGTTTCAAGGTAATGCAGATATTTTCTACTCAATATAATTCACATTTGCCATTACCTGTGCTAACGTAATTAATAAATTTTCATGTAATTTTGTTTGCCTTAGTGAGTATAAGGAATTATTTCGTGTAATATTGAATACTTTCATGCTTAAGAGAGCGGCCATATTTGTTTATAAACATCGTTCATCAAATGCTCACTAGAGGCGCTGTGATCGATTCAGCATCACAAACATAACACAAATTAAGCTGAAACTAGCTCAGCGCTTGAAATCTAGCGAATTATGAATTTCGATACATTGTGTGATCAGAATTTAGAAACTTCTTACGGATTCATAAATAAGGTGATCAAAGGTCATGCAGTAAATGAATGCAACATTTTCCATACGTTAAATCAATAGTTTTCCGGAATGACGTTTCAGCATGAAGCTTGTCAAATATTTCTAAATTCACTCGTTGGAAAGCAGAAATATGGATCTTATTACAACACCTGTCCTTAACCTCAATTATTCATACATCATTTCAGTACATAGACTGTTTGACCAAACAATTAAAGGAAAAGTCTTTGTCTTTAATTAGGGACTTCAATTAATGAATTTTATGGTAATTCTGATAATGACGTAATGAATTAACCTTATTGGTGAAACCTAACTTAGAGCGGCAAATCTCGTCGAATCAGAATTAATATGACATAATTTGTTTATGTTATACCAATTGCGCAATCAATGCGTATAAAAATCGCTCGGGGCGATTCACGCCCGCCTTTTCGCCAGTAATCTTCTGAAGAACTGCACGCAAGTTTGTCGCTGATTCTTCGACCAAACAAAGACATGGTTACCAGCTAGTCTCAGCTGCTATGCATCGTCAATGTGGCGGCGTCGCCACCTACAACATGAACCTTAGTTTCTATTAATACAATTCATATACTACGCTTCGCCTATATATATATTATTACTGCTATAATGTAGTGTGTTCTACTACGCTTCGCCTTCATACAACACAATAATGTAGTGCATCGCTCATAACCTCCAAGTGCTTCACAACACAACACTATGTAGTACGTCGCTCATAACCTCCAAGTGCTTCACAACACAACACTATGTAGTACGTCGCTCATAACCTCCAAGTGCATCACAATACAACACTGTACAACATGTAACTATTTCATTATTCTCCTTGGCAAGGTTGTACAACACTGGAAATTTATCTCACCAAATCTTGGTGATGGAAACCATTATTCATTGCACATGCCAACGTGACTAACATCAAGATTGTGTCACTGTCATCACATCAACCTCAAGTCAACTTCAAGAGAACAATACCCAAGAAGATCTAAATCCATCAATCATTCGAGTCAAGACCGTGTTTCAAACTATTAAATTTCTTCAATTTTACTTGTTTTTAATTTTATATTATGTAATCAGTGATTTTTAACAGTGATCAGTGCTTTCTCCGCTCACTTCACTAACAAATAGCAACCTCCAGTATTTAACTTAATAAATAAATTACTAACTCCAAGTCTTGTGAACTTCTTATTTTTTTTGGTTTTCGATGTAGGGTCCAAATTCATTTTTTTTTATCCTTTTCCCCCTTCCTTCTCATACGGTCCATCTTACTAGAGGCCTTAAACCCTACACAGGAATTACAGAGCGAGTTTGTGCAGTGCTACAACAGAGTCCCAGCTGCCCAGGACAGCATCATGCACAAACTAAGAATATTTCTCACAGATCATTAGGAAGAATGTTAAAAGATTTATAGTTATACCCATGTAAGATACAGGTGGCTCAGGAGTTGAGGGACATCAATAAGGTAAATAGGTGCAATTTTTGCATCAATATTCCGAATCAATTCTATATCCATGTCAGACGAAGCCAACTTTTATCTAAGCTGATTCATAAACAAACAGGAAAATTTGTGCCATTCTATGAAAACTGTTGAAGCCTCCAGAAATGTATAGATGCAAATAGAGGGCATTAATGAGACTTTATTTTCAAAAAGTGACAGTGTATATTATGTACTGTTCATATCTGCGTAAGTATACTCTTTCATCTCATGAAAAAATAAAATGGATTAACCAATAATATATAAATTGGGAAGGTTGAACAGCTGCAGAGATATATTTAGGAATGAAAAACTTCTAACAGTAATGTCTTTATATGTGTTTAGGGTAATTTTACTTATAAAATAAAAAACAGTATTAAACATTGCCATAAATGAAATTCACCAGTATGAAACATGATCAAAAATAAATTTATACACAAAAAGTTACAGTACAAAAACAGCAAACAATTCTATAATAAATTGGGGTACAATTCTATAATAAATTACCAAAAACCATAGAACAGTGCACTGGGGAAAAATCTACTCAAAAATTAAAAAGCTACCTATATGAAAAAGCACATTATAGGATAGTAAAGTGAAGTAAAGTGTTCCCTATTACAGGCCATGGAGGCCCAGAGGGTTCCAGGACGCTGAGGCTCTAAGATTTTTAGACATTCGGCACAAGAATGTGGTAAGGTTGTCAGCCTTATGCACCGGCCGCCTTTACCCCCAGGATTGCTCCTGGTACTCATTTCTGTTAGAGGCTGAGTCGACCCCAGGGCCATAGTGCCACCAGAAGGATTAGGCCAATTGAAGAGCGTTTTTTCAAAATCCGATATCTACATAAAGTATAGTTTTGAGATATTCAATTTTTTTTGTGTACACTTGAAACTGTTACGAATTTTTATCTGAGATTTTGTTATAAGAATCTACATGCTAACACCCTTATTATACCAATACCTTCATTTAGAGAAAAATAATGTAGCATTGTTTATTTCAGCTCAAAATATTCAAAGTTTTCACAAAATCCGATATCTCCACAGGACAGTATACTGTATCTGCAGATTTAACGTTTAATTGTATATTACTAAAGAGCATTTTTTGCATTTGTTACAAGTGTTATATATCTGGGCATATTTTCAGGCAATTACAAAATGTTTTTGTCACTCCACATAGATGTGCAGCCCTTATTCTGTCGATTTTCTTAAGTAGTACAAACATTATTCGTTTATAAATATTAACACTCAATGTGAATACACATCACAGAGCAACGAGACTACTTCAAAACAGAAATACTATTGAATAGAAACATTTAAGAAACTCAGTGGTCACCTAAAAAAATGCATTGATACCTAAAAACAAGTGATTGTTGATGAAAGACCCAAAATAAATCTGAATATTGATTTCAAAACAGTTATAAATCTATTGTTACGAGGGGAAATCCATTAAGTAAGTTTCCCTGGGGCCATTTACAGAAACAAAACAAAGTTTCAAGGAAATATTTATTGCAACAGATACAGGAAGTGTTCAGCTATTTTTCAACATATGCGCCACCGAAATTGAAATTGCATACCTTGGGACCAACTTTTGAATACCTGTGTCGTAGAAGTTTGCCGTCTGTGACTGGAACCACTGAGTGACAACCACCTTCGCCTCTCTGTCAACCTTTTTCCCAATCGAACTTCTGCAGGATACTTGTTGGGAGGTGTTTAAACATCCACCCTACAGCTCGGGCCCCACTCTTAGTGATTTCCATCTTTTCCTACACCTTAAGAAATGATAGGGAAAGACTGAGAGGAGGAAATGTTTGTCACACAGTGGTTAAAATCCCTGGGGGCAGACTTGTACTACTCAGATATCAAAAGTTGTTTCCACAGTATGACAAATGTTTTAATTCCGGTGGCGAATATGTTGAAAAACAGCTGAACACTTCCTGTACCTGTTCGAATATACATGTCCACGAAAATGTGTTTTGTTTCTGTAAACAGCCCCAGGGAAACTTACTTTATGGATGCGCCTCGTACATAGCCTACCAAAAGAGTTCCATTCATTTATTTGTTGCAGCCATCACATCAGAATAAAATGCTTTTGCATCATGAGGGACGGAAAAGTACTGCATTAGTGTTTCAACATCCCGTTTTTCCGACACATGGTTTATTTTGGGAAATTCATTTTTTCCACGAACACTTATAAGTCTTTAACATCTTTTTTTTAGCACTTCATAATATTCAATGTCTGATCCAAAATAAGTAGATCGAAAGAAGCACTTTTTTACTTTCCCCTTTAACATTTCTCTTGTAGCGCAAGAATAGTGTTACTGCCGAAATCTGAAATGACAATTGGGATCTCAATGCCAGACTTGAAGCCTTCTTAAAATCCCGTATTTTCCAGTCTTGACCAAGCATTTGTATCTTTATATGTTTCTTCATTATGTCGCAGTTGAGGACAGATAATGCCATCTTTAATCCTCTAATCCTTCTCTAATCTTGCAAATACCTGGTCAGGTGGCATGTAACTATGACCAGGTACCAACGATTAATGCAATGGTTAGTGTTTCCACATGAAAAAATGCCTATCTTTTATTCGCCGCAGATATCGGATTTTGCTAGAACACCTTATCTGTAGATATCGGATTTTGCAAAAACTACCGTTTTTCTACCAATTCTGAGTGGAACAGATGTCGGAATATGAAAGAACCAGTATAACCATTGGAAAGGCAGCCCTTACGAAAATGAACATATCCTAAAACCCTCCGCTCCAACAATGTTAAAAAAGCCACTCCTACTATATGAAACAATATATATCTCAATTTCGTCATAACCTGCAGTTATCGGCTTTTGAAAAAACGCTTCTCAATTGAGAAACTCCAACAACCTCATCGGGAATCTGTGACGGACTTTCTTACTTTATTTCCAGGTGTCTACTAGAACGTCTCGTATTATCCTTCTAATTTACTACTAACTTGTGTAGTCATTTACATTTGCAACTTCAGGATATTTCAATATATATATTATACTTTCTTCCGAATAAATAAAGGTTTTCAATTCATAATCCAGTCCTTAACTCTACATATTACACTCAATAATCCCACCTATGTCTCCTATACTAGTCTACTAGTCATCTTAGTCCATGAAGAATTGTACTTAAAGATAGATAGGAAAGACAGTCTCATGAAGAAAGAAATGGAAATTTAGGCCTATACCCACAGAGTGACTGTGACGATAGACCACCGATACAGGGGCGGCGTCTAGATCTTTAGTTACAAACAATCTGACTCCTCTCCTGCAACCGGGAAAATATTAATGGGCCGCAAACAAAAATACAATTTTGAACAATCGATGTCAGAGGTCCCTGACACTCTCTCCTAGAGGCACGTGGGGCCGTTGTTCGCCTCCAACACCGATGACTTTCACAATTCTCATAAATCTCTTTAGATTCCACTAGTATAGGCTTCGCCTACTACTAGATTTATATTTATTTTATTTGGGACACTTCCGGCGTTCCCTCACCTCACCCTTCCTTTTTTTTCTCCTGGGGTAATCTCTAGTACCTGCTAATGACCTACTTGTCATCAACTCACTACACAAAATTACCAATTCTCCTCTTTCTAATCTAACCAGTTATTGTTGATTATCTTTTAACTCCTCTCTCTTTGAGCAGTTTATACCATTGTTCTAATTTTACCTATTTCCTGTTACTCTGGTTTCCATACTTTTCAGGTTACTATTCTACTCCCTGGGCACCCAATTTCCTTGTTTCTAAATTCCCTAGAATTCTAACTGAAACTAACTCACGCCCCAGATCAGTAACTCTCTCTTTATAACCCTTGAGTAACTCCTACTTCTATCCTAACATGTAAGTTTTCCAATGGTATGCGCCTAATCTACTACTACTCATAGGCCTTCTTCTGCCTCTCACTGTTCACTTTCTTATTTCCCTTTACCATGATCCATACGGTTCCCACTCTTCGATAAATCTCTTAAAGAAAACAACTCAATCATTACGGGCCAGCATGAAATCTACTCATAGATAATCATCTGTCACCCAACAAAAACCAAGAGGGAGAGGCCCTCGCAAGAAATACTAAGTAAGCCCCTATTACCCTTCTTTCTTACTCCCCTCGCGTCCTGTCTTATAAAAAAACAAGGTTTGTATGAGCATCACCAACTGCCTCGAGCTATGTATTCATTCGTGAGACAATCACCCATAGAAACCCAAGTATAGAGATTTATCTTTACTATCCCACGGTCACTCTCTTTACTGCTCTTTTTATATTTAGCTTAGACCAGAAATAGAAACGGGTTGGATTACTGTATTTTATTGCCTCACCCTAGATTTATCACACCTCTATTTTTCTAACCCTACTCTTAATCCTTCATTTACGGCGTCTAGTCGCCACACATTTCTTAGAAACAATGCCTCAAAATTTTCCCATTTCCCAAAAACAAAAGAAAATGTTTATGTGATACTCAACGGGTTATGACCATCTTATCCTCTGATCGCGTACTGTTTCCATCTACTTCCTGATGTCCACATCTTCCCTTAGTCCAGACTGAGCAGTCGTGACCCACTCTTCTCTCCACAGCTGGTGTTCGCTGAAGCGGTCTCTCGTACCGGCGGACGTGATGTACTTTCCCAGCTAACGACTATCTCCATATAGTCATATCAGTGAAATTCCCATTCAGAATTTCCTTAGATAAAAGTCTGACACACCATCATGCCAGGACGCCTCTACCGCTGTCACACATCCCAGTCTCGTCTTCTCCCTTCTGCCTTTTCAACTTCTCTCTCTCGTAGTCAGGCACGTACTCTGTAACCGTCTTTCAGGTTCAACTCCTCTCTCGTCGATTCCCCGTCGACTCATGCGCACCTCTCCTTTTTCTGTAATTCAAATAAATTCAGGGCAGTATCGATAATCATGAAAATGTTCAATATCGATTAGTTGCGGTCCCCCAACCCTTCCTTTGTTTAGGAATGGTTTCCTATCGTTGATTATGCACGTCGCTATTTGCGTCGTGACAAATCGAACCTGCGACCTTCCTGTTTGTAGCGCAGTGCCTCAACCACATTATAGGATAGATGAACTCTAAATTAGGTATAAGTTTACGATAAATACGAGGGGCGTTTCATATTGATTTACACTTTGGAAGTCGGCGAAATGATGTCTGTGCAGAAGTGAGAATACAGTGGATGTGGCAGCACCGGAAACCCCCATCTTAGTCATGCTGTTAATGTTAGTCCCTGGTTCCAGCCAGTCAATATGGATGAATCCGTTCTTGTTCCAAAAGATTGTGGCCTTTCGTTTGCCTGCTGGGGTAGTTATACAGAACTTCTTCGGTGGGGAGCTGCCTTTGTGCTTCCACTGCATTGACTGAGCTTTGGTTCTGATTACCACCTATTCAGGGCTATGAAAAAACCTCTGTGCAGACATCATTTTGTCAACTTCCATGAATTGTCCTGAGGTGGGTGCAACAGACTCTAAAAAAGTGGTTCTAGGAGGGCCTAGAGAACTTCCCCTTCGGTGGCGCAAGTGTGTAGGCCTACAGCTTAATGGAGACTATGTTGAGAAAGTGGATATATCTGCTGAGGCATAGAGATTCTTAGTGAATGTAAAGAAAATAAAGTGTAAATCAATATGGAATGCCCCTCATAGTTCTATGATACCTGTTAAAAATTAATCTTTTATTCTAGTTAATTAATCTCTTATTCTAGTTAGTTAATCTTTTATTCTAGTAGTCTGTAATTAGATATAAGTGTTGATATGTTCAAAATCAATACATAATTGATACTCTGGATGAAATAAAATTATTATTATTATTCTGCAAATTTGTTGTACCCTGTAGACAAATAGATGGCATCTTGTCCACTCCATGCATAGAGTATAAGGACCTCTGAGTGGAAGTTTTGTTACCAAACAATAATGTACTTGCAATTTTTTTTTTCCTGTGGAAGACAGTAGGTTGTAAGCCCCTCGCCTTGACAACCAGCTGGAGGAAACTAAGGTATTACTTTGACATGAAAGGGCCAGAGAATTTGGTTCAGAAATTCTAATTTAGGTTTGGATTACTTTAACATGATTTATAGTCATGTTTTATGACTTATAGTCATGATTTATGAGACATTGTTCTCAGGACATTTACTTTCTGAAAAATCCATTGATTTTGGCTGTGTTGGACCCATGACTGTGTTGACTTCAGATCCAGAGACGTGGATGATATTGATATTAGCAATACTCAATGTTATTTATTTATTTCAGCTGTGTTTATAATCCTTTAGCTTTGAGGCTATATCAGAAGTTTGAAATCTGTGTCTATACAGTACAGTAGGCCATGGAACTATTGCTTGTCAATTATTGAATAGGATAGCAGTTAGGAGGGGACTGTAATGGACACCATAGGATTAGGGGTGCTGCGATCCCATTCGAAAGAAAAGAGAAAAAATGAAAAAAATGAAGTGAATAAAATAAAATGCCTGGAACATGAGGAGACACTGAATAAATAATAACGCAGCATAGCTCGTAGCCTGTTTAGAAATTTTATATATTTAGAAAATAAAAACACTTTAGAAATTTAAAAAAAACACTGAACACTATAAAAGAACATATAAAAAAAATAATAAAAGAAAAAAGGAAAACTGACATCACTGAGGTAAAACACTGTTGTAAAGAAAAATTAATTAATTAAATCATCACTGTTTGAAACATGTGAACTCTTGAAAATCTTGAGGCACTGTTCTCTTGCGTGTTTGTTTTGACGTTGTTACAGTGAATGTTGTGCAGTGATATATATATATATAAAATATGAACGGTTGCTGTTGTTAAATGAGGTTGGTGGGCTGCGATGATGTGGATCGCCGGGTGGCGATTGTAATGTTGTAGAATAACAAGTAGATTGCCAACTGCTCTTCAAGATGACAAGAATATGGATTGCCAACTGCTCTTGAAGTTGACAAGAATATGGATTGCCTACTGTTCTTCAAGTTCACAAGAATGGAGAATTGTTGTATAATAACAAATGGCTGCCATGATGAAAATATTTATAAGAAACTGTGCACAGATAATGATGATGACCACGTGGTTAACGAGGTGGTTAGAGTCACTGCTTGAAGCCAACTGAGATACGACTGTGCCGCAATGATGGTTGAGTTGAAGACACTGTGCGCACTACTGATGAATACGTGGTTTGAAAACAATATGGCGGCGTGCGCAGTACTGAAGAACCACGTGGTTAGAGAGAAGATGGCTGCCCGCCAGTCGGCGTGGCGAGCTTGCCGACTGGCGCAGCGATGTGCTTACTTTCACTGGAGGTAGGCGACTGAGAATGACTGGAGGCGGGACTTAGCTTATATAGCGATCGATAAGTGGGCATGGTTTAAAATTGTGATTGGTTAGTGACCAGGCCTTCTGGCCAATCATAGTTAGTTATGACGTCACGACAGCTTGTGCATAACAAAGATGAATTGAATAGCCCTAAAACGAGACAATGAAATTGTTCTCTTGGAACAGTCAAATGCTTGGAGATTTGGGATTCCACGGAGTTGCATTAGGCCAATTACGTAGATCATTTTGAGATATAAATTTCTAACTTCTATGCAGAAGTTGACAGAATATTTGAGAGTTCCATTGTTTGACCCGTGCAAGACGCATTTACGAAATACTATTGAACGCATGAATTAAAATTTATCCCTTCATGTACTGAAGGGTTTATGATAGGGACCTATCTAATGATATATTCAAAATGTAAAATAATTAAGCGGAAGTCGCTTAAATGAATTAATTATAAACACGTGTCTGCGGGTTGCAGATTCAGTGATATTTAAGAGAGGTTGGTACACTGCTTGACTAGTCAAAGAACGCACGCAGAAAAATAGCTGCTTTGGCAAATGTATCAAGTCAATCTCCATGCCAAAGAAATTAAAGGTAAAGATGGCTGCTCTGGCATATTGATATATGTGAAATAATATTCTTAAAAAATGCTTCTAACAAAACAAAAATATGATATAAATGAATCAGGAAGTATTGTCCTTGTATTTCAAGAGCAAATACAAGCATAGAAACTCAAGTGGTTAAAAGGTATAGGTTAAACTTCATAACCTCACTTTGTAGATGCCACGCCTACCATTCGCGTACCATTGAGACATCAATTTGATTAATAAAGAAATGTGGAGTCACGCGTAAATGTAAAAAATTACAAAAACATGGAAGATAATGTTAGAAGTAGACACCAGTGTACATACCAGTTGTATGCACGGGTGACTAAACCCAAGACACTAAAATCTCAGTGCCCTGGGGGACATGTTCAATAACACTCTTGGCGTTGTGAAATGTCAGGTCTATCTGATGGATTGCCTTGACAAAATACCGTCGAAAATATAAGTGGGTGAGAATTTTTAAAAAGGTTCGGCCGAAAACGGATTCAGGTCAAATTTAGACGTCCTGTGATGGAGTATTGAAGTGAACTCTGTCAAGCAGGACGCTCGTCACATTAACGCTGAGAAATGCTGGGATCGCACTCCTGAATGCTCCAAAAAATCACCCGAAACAGGGAAGTTGTGAGAGTTAGTCGAAGACTTACGACCTTAATGAAATTGCTTTGGAGTTGAAGTTTGGTTGCTGTGATTAGCTTGAGACAACTTCTGGGAAGCATACCATCAGTGCGTCTTGTATGCCCGTAAGTTGAAGGGGTTTGCTAAGGTTAGCTCGTTGAGCAGACTTCTTGGAAACATACTACCATAAATGTGAGTTGAGTATGACCAGAAGTTGAGGGATATTAATTTTCCCTGCATAGACGATGTGGGAACTCTCCATTTCCTTTGGATGATGAATGTTGATGTGTGTAAATGTTGAATGTGATAAAAACTGCATTGTGAAACAGTCATTGAAAGGTGTGTGTCTTGTTGAGTGTAATGCACTGCACTGAGAAGCAGTTATGAAGAGTGTGTGTTGTTGAGTGTAATGTACTGTACTGTGAAGCAGTTATGAAGAGTGTGTGTTGTTGAGTGTAATGGCGATCTGCAATAATGACTGAAGTTATCTATTGACTTCAATAAAGTGACGACGATGCATGTTAATACATAACGCATTTGTAGGTTATGTTATTGTATAATGTTGAAGTGTAGAATGAATACATAGCCTGTTTGGAGGTTATGTGGTGAGCGTGTGTCAGTGCTATGCAATGAAGTCGTCTTATAAGCTATGGCACACTAAAAAATGTTAAGAACACCTTAAAAAACAAATAATGACGCAGCCAGTCTCGTGTGAGACGGATGCCAATCGCTTGGATTGCATCTAGATGGCCGGCAGAAGCCTGAAAACTCGTCGCTGTCAGTGATCACTGTGAGTGAACTTCTAGCCTCCATTCGGATGGCGTCGTGAATTGAATTGAATAATAACGTCGATGAATGCTATGAACACCTTTAAAACAAATAATGACGCAGCCAGTCTCAAGTGAGACGGATGCCAATCGCTTGGATTGCATCTAGATGGCCGGTAGAAGCCTGTGAACTTCTAGCCTCCATTCGGATGGCGTCGTTGAACTGAATAATAACGTCGATGAATGGTTTCTAACAAAATGAAAATTTCGGAGCGCGTGAAGCTAAGTGTTAACTCCACGATGACGCAGCTAGTCCGCTCTGAGTGAGACGGTAGCCAATCGCTTGGATTGCATTGAGTGAACGGCAGAATCCTGACCAACTCGTCGCTGTCAGTGAACCCCGTAAGTTAGCTTTCTAGTTTACACTCGTATGGCGTCATGAGAATTTAGGAGTATGTAAAGCTAATTTTAACTCCACAGAGATGCAGATGGTCCTAAGTAAGACCGTAGCCAATCGCATGGGATTGAATGGAATGAACAGCAGAAGTTTGCATTCCATCGCGTCTCATTGAATTGTGTGCCGAATTGAATTAATTGTGTGGTAGAAACCAGTATTGGTGTTCGTATGCAAAAAAAATGTGTGTGTGTTCACATTTAAAAATAATGTAGTGTGAAAGTTCACATGTGGAGGTCATGTAGTTGTTTACATGTGGAGAATAATGTAGTGCTGTGAGCATTCACATGTGTGTGTGTTCACATGTGAGGTGATGTAATTGTTTACATGTGGAGAATAATGTAGTGCTGTGAGCATTCACATGTGTGTGTATTCACATGTGAGGTCATGTAATTGTTTACATGTAGAGAATAATGTGGTGACAATATAATAATTGTTAATTGGTAACAATGATTGTTGGATCGCCATTTTGAATGCAATATAATGTGTGGACAAACAAATTTTCATGCTGCCCAGTGTTTGACATATTATTTGAGTAATGTGAGATTAACAATGATGTGTCAAGTTGTGTGTGTTACCTGCATAAGGCATAATTCGCGTGTAGTGAATTATAATGTATCAAGTTGCCCGCATTGCTCGCGTGCATTGATTATGTCAGATTGATAATGTTTGCCCAGCGTTTGGGACTACAAAGGTATAATTCATTTGAGAATAATGATAATGTGTAAAGTTGCCCAGCTTTTGGGAACTGGATAATGAGAGAGTAATAATGTATCAAGTTGCATGCCTTTCGAATAAAGTAGACTGGAGTCTAGCAAATTATTTCACTCGTCTTGAAATTATGTGAGAAAATAATGTGTTGTGTTATTTTGCCCGCAGTAAGAACGGCTGCTGAGGTGTGATTTCACAAGTATTTGTGTAAGTTGTGTGTTGTGTGTTGGTGACAAAGTTTAGGCAACAATTTATTTCACCAACAAACTCAAACTGGCTAAGTGACTGCCAGACGTTAAGAAGCACAAAATAAAAATAAAATCACTGCTGCCACTTATTCACTGCGAAGCACTTACAGGCTAACGAGCTATACTTCCAGGCTGGAAAATATTTAAGTGAACACTGCACTAATAATTAAGGCACTATGCACTAGAACACTTGTAAGACGGAGGACCAGGCTCTGTAGGCCTAAGTGAAAAATTAACTGTGCTGATAAAATGCTGATAATCATGCTGACTTGCTGATAAATCCGGCCCGGAAGACCAATGAATAGGATCGCCTTAGGAGGGGACTGTAATGGACACCATAGGATTAGGGGTGCTGCGATTCCATTCGAAAGAAAATGAAAAAAATGAAAAAAATGAAGTGAATAAAATATAATGCCTGGATCATGAGGAGACACTGAATAAATAATAACGCAGCATAGCTCATAGCCTGTTTAGAAATTATATATATTTAGAAAATAAAAACACTTTAGAAATTAAAAAAAAAAACACTGAACACTATAAAAGAACATATAAAAAAAATAATAAAAGAAAAAAGGAAAACTGACATCACTGAGGTAAAACACTGTTGTAAAGAAAAATTAATTAATTAAATCATCACTGTTTGATATATGTGAACTCTTGAAAATCTTGAGGCACTGTTCTCTTGCGTGTTTGTTTTGACGTTGTTACAGTGAATGTTGTGCAGTGATATATATATATAAAATATGAACGGTTGCTGTTGTTAAATGAGGTTGGTGGGCTGCGATGATGTGGATCGCCGGGTGGCGATTGTAATGTTGTAGAATAACAAGTAGATTGCCAACTGCTCTTCAAGATGACAAGAATATGGATTGCCAACTGCTCTTCAAGTTGACAAGAATATGCATTGCCAACTGCTCTTCAAGTTGACAAGAATGGAGAATTGTTGTATAATAACAAATGGCTGCCATGATGAAAATATATATAAAACACTGTGCACTGATTATGATGATGACCACGTGTTAACGAGGTGGTTAGAGTCACTGCTTGAAGCCAACTGAGATACGACTGTGCCGCAATGATGGTTGAGTTGAAGACACTGTGCGCACTAATGATGAATACGTGGTTTGGAAACAATATGGCGGCGTGTGCAGTACTGAAGAACCACGTGGTTAGAGAGAAGATGGCTGCCCGCCAGTCGGCGTGGCGAGCTTGCCGACTGGCGCAGCGATGTGCTTACTTTCACTGGAGGTAGGCGACTGAGAATGACTGGAGGCGGGACTTAGCTTATATAGCGATCGATAAGTGGGCATGGTTTAAAATTGTGATTGGTTAGTGACCAGGCCTTCTGGCCAATCATAGTTAGTTATGACGTCACGACAGCTTGTGCATAACAAAGATGAATTGAATAACCCTAAAACGAGACAATGAAATTGTTCTCTTGGAACAGTCAAATGCTTGGAGATTTGGGATTCCACGGAGTTGCATTAGGCCAATTACGTAGATCATTTTGAGATATAAATTTCTAACTTCTATGCAGAAGTTGACAGAATATTTGAGAGTTCCATTGTTTGACCCGTGCAAGACGCATTTACGAAATACTATTGAACGCATGAATTAAAATTTATCCCTTCATGTACTGAAGGGTTTATGATAGGGACCTATCTAATGATATATTCAAAATGTAAAATAATTAAGCGGAAGTCGCTTAAATGAATTAATTATAAACACGTGTCTGCGGGTTGCAGATTCAGTGATATTTAAGAGAGGTTGGTACACTGCTTGACTAGTCAAAGAACGCACGCAGAAAAATAGCTGCTTTGGCAAATGTACCAAGTCAATCTCCATGCCAAAGAAATTAAAGGTAAAGATGGCTGCTCTGGCATATTGATATATGTGAAATAATATTCTTAAAAAATGCTTCAAACAAAACAAAAATATGATATAAATGAATCAAAAAGTATTGTCCTTGTATTTCAAGAGCATATACAAGCATAGAAACTCAAGTGGTTAAAAGGTATAGGTTGAACTTCATAACCTCACTTTGTAGATGCCACGCCTACCATTCGCGTAATTAATGAGAGATATGATTTAGGCCTTGTGATTTATTAAAATGCCCTTTCTGCTCGCGGGACGTAACAATTATTTCTATTGTCGGTGTTTTTAATGGAGTAAATTTTGACTGATATTAATTTAAATGGATATGATACAAGATAAAATGGCGAAGATGATTCATGGTATGTAAATGTCCAATTCGGCATTTGCCTTTACGACTGGGGAAACCTTGAAAAAACCCATGTCAAATTGGCCGGCCACGGGATTTGATCCTGGGACCTCCCGTATGCGAGTTCAAGATGTTACTATCTTGTAGTGATGCTTCTGTCTGGCTTGGAATGGTGCATGCTGTGACATCATGCATTGTACCTCAAGTGACTTCCATCTTCTTGCCTTGAGTGTGACTTGGCTCTCTGTCTAAAATGGCATTGTGTCCCAGCTACACGTTGTATGAGTTGGCTACCCAACCTATGGCCGAAACTCAAGTCTTGTTCAGTTTTGTGTTGTTAGAACAGCTTTAAAATTTTAAGTGCTGTGACATGAAGTGGCAGAAATGTTGGTGACCTCCAGGCTAGTGTTTGGTGGTAGGAATGATTAATTAAAACTTTGGCTTGTAATACGCTTGTCCTGCCATTGCAGTGGATTCACCCTGTAACATAACTTCACTTTGAAAATAGCTTTCTGCTGTATCCTTTACTAATTAGTCTAGTGTTTAGAATTATTTGCTTTAGGTAATATTTTGGTGCTTGTATTTAACGTAATGTAATTGCTTTTCTTCCTTTCCCGCCATTTTCCTATGCTTAGCATCTGCTGTAGATGCTAGCCCTAGCTTCATAGTTTAGTTTGTCTACCAAACATCTCTGCCCTTCTTTCTTTTCATTAGCAATTTTATTTCTCTTGATTTTCTTATTCATAATTTAATTGAAGCTTCACTTAATTGTATTGTAATTTCCTCACACACGTTCTTTCCCGCCATTCGGAGATCTACATCTTGGACCGTTGGAGGCAGTCCAAGTGCAGTATTTGATTATACCTTGCCTCCATTTTAATTGTATCCTTTCCTTTTCAGTCACTATAAAAAATTGTCTTTCTTTTCAGCATGTAAATTTAATATTACAATATTTGTCCTTTGCCCTTCAGGCGAACATTTTAGAGTGTGTAATCTTTTTATTTTAATTAAACTTTTGTACATAAATTGTATGATTTATCCAACAAAACTAATTAATTAACAAGGAGAAAGTGTTGAAGTTAGCAATACTCATTGTGTTATATAAAGTAGTCATCAAGCATCTAGGAACAACTTTACTCAATTAATTTGCAGGAAGTATAGGTGTAAGTTGCTGAGTAAACAGTCAATGCGTGAAGCTAAGGAATGCACCAACAAGTGGAGGTCGTTGCAGCATGCATAAATTAGTGGCCGAAATGAAAAGTTTGAGGTTGTTTTCAGTAATTTCTATATATTAACAGCCTAGCTAATAAAAGCTGCTTATATCTGCATTGAACGTGGTTGTTCTCCACACAATTTCTACATAAGCCATGGTGTAACTGCTGAGGTTTACACCGGGTTTGTACGTGCAATGTCATCAAACACGTCACTGTAGTCGTAACGTTACTAGCCCCTGGCTATGAAGAGACTGCTGAATGCCATCTGCTGGAGCAGCGGGCAAACAACAATGCATCGTCTGCCAACAGTAATTCTAGTTTCAGTATTTCATTATATTGTTTTCAGAAAGCTGTAATCATGGGTATAAGTATGGAAATATGTCCCGCAAACAAGGAACAATGTTTATAATTCCGCAAAAGCAGCTCAGAATATGCATAGCCTTAAAATTCAATCTCAGACATCACAAAACGACCGGCTGTTACTGATATCGGCCATCTTGATTATTTACGTCAA
Source organism: Ectobius pallidus (assembly GCA_964059195.1). Lineage (NCBI taxonomy): Eukaryota > Metazoa > Arthropoda > Insecta > Blattodea > Ectobiidae > Ectobius > Ectobius pallidus. Next base: position 45,761,740 of record CAXKWD010000008.1, read on the forward strand.
GTTTATACAAGGGGGTCAGGCTGTGTAAAACGTTGCACACATTCAGCCTTATGCAAGGATTGTTAGTACACTTTTTCTCCTCAGCTGTGTATATTCCTGGTATAAATGGTACAACTGGATTATTAGTAAGACTGTTAATAGTTAGTTCATGCTTTATATTAATCTGTGTATTAGTTCAGTGTCATTAAAATAAAGGCATCGAAACCAAAGGAAGACTTTTAATGCCAAGAAATAAACACAACAGATGATACCTCTGCAACATTTTTTCTGATATAAAACTGTTTTTGTAAATATTAATATTATAAATATTTTTTCTAACACATTGGTAATTTTATTGTTACAAAGCAGAAAATTCTTACCTTTGATAACTCCTCTGGCTTTACAGTGTCATTTTCATGAAAATAAAATTCTTTAATTCTATGCCAAGTGTCAGCAATGATAGTGTCATTCATACTGAGGCTCAAGAAGAATTCCTCTGGTCCTTGTGAATTCAGATTATCAGTGAATTTCTTAAATTCCTTTTGGTTTGTTATTTTTCCTGTAAATTGAGTAGTATCATATTATGATTCTTCATTCTTTGTTTTTTATAGTAACAATAGGAGCAAAATGAGTAGGCTTGGCTTATATAAGAATATAGTAAATTTCTATGTTTTGAGATCCCCTCATTAACACTACTAACAAGGTGATTTAAATGCCATTACTCTCTGCCAGCAGGCTTTTAAGTGTTTACAGCGTGAATTGTATATTTGATTAAAAATTATATATCTAAGTCATCTTTAGTCATTTTACTGAAATTTTGAAAAATAATAGAATATTTAACAATACAGTCGAGTCCCATAAACTCGGCACTCGATAACCCGGCAGTTCGGATTACTCAGCAACCTTGACAAGAGTATCAAATAATTTTTTGGCATCTATTTTGATAAAATTTATTAAGCGATATAAATTTTGCTTTATAGAAGAGCAACTTACTTATATCCGTATTTACATGTTTTATAATTGCTTTAATGGTGATTATTATATTTGGGGGTAATAATCATATCTTTAATTTTTGCCATAATATTTATGATTTTAAGACCTTATTCCCAATAACTCGGTATTTCAGAAACTTGGCCCCCTTTCAGTCCATACCGAGTTTGTGGCCTCTACTGTAATTATAAAATCCTATCAAATGGAAGAAGATAAATGACCTCATTCTTGACCCCACTGTTTATAGTGAAATACAGAGTCTGAATCTGTAAATAAAGAAAAGAAAGTTATCTACACCCCTGCAATTTTCACATCATTGAGAGTTATAACTGGCAAAATCATGCTTGTGAAGAGAAGGGCCTTCTCTTTGGAGGTCGAGAGACATCATTTCATTACACCAAGACAAGTCTTGAAAATTTGAACATTCCTGTATCTGATATTCGTAAATATGTCTTAGTGTTCTAAAAAACTCTTAAAATTGATTGTTTATTCTCAAGGATATATGTCTAGCTGGTTACAAGGATCCAGAATACGTAATTATGTGTCACCACATAATATATTGGCACTATGTTTATGTACTATATTCTATGTTTATATGTCTTTATGTCTTAGTACTTACAGGTTTGTCTTCTTCTCTCGGCAATAGTTCCTCTAATAGTAGTTCAATACTATAGTATAGCATTTCTTGTTCACATATGTTCATTACTCCTTACTTTAATCTCGCACTCAAACCTTCTCTTATTTCTATTTTCGGGCGTGTTCATTTTCCGCTTTGTTTTGTTTTCGTTACCACTCTTGAGCGGTTGCTATGGGCGGCGGAGTCATGTGGAGTCATGCAAACAGTAAACATCTCTTGTAGTGCTGCGCGAGTTTATCTCCGCTACGCAACATTTGCAGGTATGAATGTTTCTTTGTTTTCATTTATACTTACCTTCTTTATTGCTTTCTGGTGGGCACTTTGGTTTTATTACATTCAGTATTAATATTTCTATTTTTGCTTTAGTTTATATTATTAATCTTGCCCCCAAGTTACTTATTATTTATTCAGTTTTCATTATCTATCATTTAGTTCATGTTTATTTTCCGATTATGTTTGCCAAGAGGAGACATCATTTCACCTGCAAAAATGTTAGGGCTTTTCTGTAAAACTTATACAAGTGTATTTTAGTCCAAGCACCATTATTTTCAGAACTTTTCTTACTAAATTATTAATAATGGAACTTATATAAATTTTATAATGTTAAATATTCACAGTTGCCAGTTAATTGCTTTCAATATTTTATTTGTACTTTTGCCAAGTGCTTAATATTTCAGACTAGAATCTTCTGGGCTAACTACTCATGGGCATAGTGCTGCCAGAAAAAGTGGTAGGAGGCACATTCAGTCTCAATTTTGGTAACTTTTGCTTTGATTTATTTCTTGCCTTGCCAGTAAATTCAAATTTTGTCAATTTATAGGTTTTCAATTATGAGAGTTGCTATAACATACTGATCTTTGCCAGAAACATTAACCTTCCGATTTCACACTTTCGGGCTAGGTTTTTGCTTTTTTCTTTTTAAAATTGAAGACATTGTAATTTATACTGATGCTTTAAGGGGAGATTGCCAGCACATTTCATAAAAAATGTGAATTTTCTGTTTATTGTATATTTTCATTGAATTAAGTATAATTTACATGTTACATTGTCGTTTTGTACCATAATGGCCGTTTGAAACGTTTTTCACGGACATATGCTTTCATATTTACCGACTGAAATATGCAGAAAATTGTTATTTTACACAAAAACCAATGATTTTCCAAATATATATCCATAAAAATTAGATATTTCTTCTTTTGCATATCTCTCGCTTATACTGTGCGCAGCAGTGAACTAACTATATAATACAGTTCGGAGAGAACTTTTATCAACCTTAGCATTGTTGTCTTCCTGGCCAGATGACGCAATGTTCCCGGAGTATCCGGGGTTCGAGAGGCTCTGGATGCCTGTGGAATTGAGGTGGGAGGGCCCAGGTAAAACAAACGGTGGTTGGCACGCCTGGAAGATGACGGGGCATGAAGGAGCCTCTCGAATAATAAGGTATTTTGCTCTTTTCTATACTGAAAAAAAAAACGTATCCATTGAATTTTAGCATAAAATTTTAGCCAAAAAATTGAGAAAAGACTACAGAGGTAAGCGTCTTGAATACAAGCCACTTACATGACAAGGAAGGCTCACTGAGAAAGAGCTGCAATTGTACTACAGTAGTGAAAAGTTTCTTTTTTGACATGATTTCTTTTAATTGGCATTTTCTCCAATTAACATTTTTTCTCATAAATGCCCCATTTTCTCAGGAACTATAATTGATAGAACGCTGATATTTTTTACACATGTTAACAACAACCGAGCATTGAAACGGAACCACAATAAGTGATATTTGCTTTAACAGTTTGTCGAGAAAAAAATATTTTTCTTAAAAAATAACAAAAATAATCAGCCTTACACAATAACAATAATATTTTTTTAAATAACTTGCATAGCTTCATGAATGTGGTCCAATTGGCTTAGAAACGTAGGATCTATATGCTGTAAAAATTTCATAATGAAATGTTCAGTAGTTCTTTAGATAATGGGTCATTAAATAAGGAAATTTAACATTGGCGGAATAGGGCAGTCTATCTCCCCTTAAGGTAGAATAACCTGGAATTTCAAGGCACCCGGCAAACTAATGACTATCACAAACTAAGTACCATCACAAGGAATTTTCTTGCCAATTAATGAGAATGCCAGCTGAAAATAATCAAGTAGTTTTGAATCAGGATGTTTCTTTTTCCAATATTGGATTTAAAACCTTGGAATTACAAAATCCGATTGAGCAGTTGGTAAATAAATTTCAGATTTTTTAAGTAAATGATGCAGAACAGAACAAGTATAATTTACATGTTACATTGTCGTTTTGTACCATAATGGCCGTTTGAAACGTTTTTCACGGACATATGCTTTCATATTTACCGACTGAAATATGCAGAAAATTGTTATTTTACACAAAAACCAATGATTTTCCAAATATATATCCATAAAAATTAGATATTTCTTCTTTTGCATATCTCTCGCTTATACTGTGCGCAGCAGTGAACTAACTATATAATACAGTTCGGAGAGAACTTTTATCAACCTTAGCATTGTTGTCTTCCTGGCCAGATGACGCAATGTTCCCGGGGTTCGAGAGGCTCTGGATTCCTGTGGAATTGAGGTGGGAGGGCCCAGGTAAAACAAACGGTGGTTGGCACGCCTGGAAGATGACGGGGCATGAAGGAGCCTCTCGAATAATAAGGTATTTTGCTCTTTTCTATACTGAAAAAAAACGTATCCATTGAATTTTAGCATAAAATTTTAGCCAAAAAATTGAGAAAAGACTACAGAGGTAAGCGTCTTGAATACAAGCCACTTACATGACAAGGAAGGCTCACTGAGAAAGAGCTGCAATTGTACTACAGTAGTGAAAAGTTTCTTTTTTGACATGATTTCTTTTAATTGGCATTTTCTCCAATTAACATTTTTTCTCATAAATGCCCCATTTTCTCAGGAACTATAATTGATAGAACGCTGATATTTTTTACACATGTTAACAACAACCGAGCATTGAAACGGAACCACAATAAGTGATATTTGCTTTAACAGTTTGTCGAGAAAAAAATATTTTTCTTAAAAAATAACAAAAATAATCAGCCTTACACAATAACAATAATATTTTTTTAAATAACTTGCATAGCTTCATGAATGTGGTCCAATTGGCTTAGAAACGTAGGATCTATATGCTGTAAAAATTTCATAATGAAATGTTCAGTAGTTCTTTAGATAATGGGTCATTAAATAAGGAAATTTAACATTGGCGGAATAGGGCAGTCTATCTCCCCTTAAGGTAGAATAACCTGGAATTTCAAGGCACCCGGCAAACTAATGACTATCACAAACTAAGTACCATCACAAGGAATTTTCTTGCCAATTAATGAGAATGCCAGCTGAAAATAATCAAGTAGTTTTGAATCAGGATGTTTCTTTTTCCAATATTGGATTTAAAACCTTGGAATTACAAAATCCGATTGAGCAGTTGGTAAATAAATTTCAGATTTTTTAAGTAAATGATGCAGAACAAGCTTTTCAATTTTTGCAACAGTTAATTATTTTCAGAAACAAGTCTCCTCCTTTCAACTGCCTAATGTACAGGTTTTGCAAATTATGCTTTTGTATACCTACTATAGGGCAACTGCTCGATTTGATTACAAAAGCCTTACTACTAAAGCAGATATAAAACAATTTCAGCAGTCAGTCATTAAATTTTTTATCCCGATATAATTTTGCATCAACTTACTGGTAAATATTATTATCATAACCAGCGCTCTGAGGAGAGCGATTTTGCAGAGGATATAAAGGTTGTAGCTAGTGCTCCATTGTTGCCATTTTCCAAAAAGGATTTGGTTGCTATGGTTGGAGTGGGCGCTCGGTGGCCTGAAGTTCGCAGATTGTTTCTAAGCTCGTCTCCTCCTGTCTCTTGGGAACAATTAAAAGAAATTGCATTTAAACTCAATAACGTGGCAGCTTTGCAACTTATTTATTTCCCCTGTGCAGGCTTACATACTAGAGAAATAGTTGACCAAGGCAAGCTAGGACTAACCTGGTAACACAAGGGGGTAGGTCAGTCTTGTTTTGTGATGTGTGTAATTGCCCTGGGCATACTCGCAAGAGATGTTGGAGTAGATCAGGTACCAGAGTAGGAATGCTGCATCCACTTCTACTACACACAATAGTAATATGCAGAGATGACTACAGAGGAAAAGCCTCGCTCGGGCAGCAACTTGAAATTTTCCATTGTTGCTAAAGTGTCGAGTAATGTACCTCTAGTCACCATAAGTTTAAACATGTCTGATAGCCAAGCTTTAGTGGATTCTGGTAATACCTATTCCAAAGGAATGACGCTGCGTCCCTACACGAGGGCACTAAAACTATGCACCTGTCTTATGACTTGCAGGAAAAAAGGCACTGAGAATTTATCACTCTGCCACATCCTGCTGACTCAGGGTGCAAACTGAAATAGCGGAACGTTTAAATAGAATGACTAACTAGACATGAATAAAAATGCTAGCAAAACATGTAGCTTGCGTGAACATACTCCGCGGCGTTGAAGTATTACATTAACAAAAAAAATAACTGGAGTGCAAGCTACAATGACTAAATACACTCTTATTAATAACACTGAAAAGCACTGAATCTACACTACTAGACTGGCAACACACGTAATGCTGTGAAGGTCTATGCGAGTGTGATGACTGGACTCCAAGAAGGTGCTGGTCATATCCATGAGTGAAGCAGCTTCGACTCGTATGAAACAGCTGGAGCAGTAACAACATGTAGTGAAGACAATCAAACTGCTTGTTGAAAACCCAATTTGTAGAGATGATAAGCTGTAGAAGCTTATTAGAGAAATGCATGATGATTTCTGAATATTAATCAGGGCACAGCTGATGAAATTTTGTTAATCTAACTTGATCCTGATGGAGAAAGATCATTTACACACAATTGAATGTAAATTGTACGATGTATAGCCTTTGCTGGTTCCTTTTCTCACACATTGCAATGTAATGTAATGTATTTAATGTGGTAGCTGAATTTCATATGATGATTCGATAAAATGACCTTTCTCTTGCTAGTCACTTGTGTAGACACTAAATACATGTGATGTATGTAAAAAGCTTTCACTTGTGCGGAAGACACACACTAATGGGCGTTGTTTCCAGAGATTATAGCTCTGTAGAATGGATCTACTTTAAGGTTTGATTCTACAATAGCATTTGTATTAAACCTTTCTTGATTGTTGGAAGAGTCACTGCGATGAGTTGTATCTCCATGTCCGTTCCTCTTCTTGCAGGAAACGTAGTTGTTGCGAAATGAATTACAAACTGCTTTAGGTTTGTTTCTCTCTAAGCGTTGGCTCTCCTAGTGAAGAGATGCCTTGCTTGAGTTGCTGCGAACTCTAACTGGTTTAGAGTTGCTGTAGTGTGAAGTATTCTGTTTACTTCGACTGACATCAAAGCATGTGAATGCGTAGGATGTAGAATGCATTGCTTATGTGAGAAGTGTAATAACTTACTGTGTGTTGAGTTACACTTGCAATAAGAAGGTAGTAAACACTGTTGCACTTTATGTTCAGACGAGAAGCAATTAAAGCATAATTGGTTGGAACGTACAAAGCTCTAACGCTGTTGTACTGTGATTTTGCGAAATTTGCTGCATTTGTGTAAAGCGTGCCTTTGTTTATACTGTGCACAGACTTGCCGTTGTGAAGATTTACTCGTAATCACAAAAGAATGCATTTGTGGCTCTTCATCTGACGTTGAAAGAGGATTTTCTTCGAGAGAAACCGTATTCATGTCATTATGTAAGAGTTGACTATGTACTGAATTGCCGCAATTACAAAATGATTCTAAGTTGCACTGGTGTACTTGATGATACGAGGAGAAGCAGTTTACCCACAGGTGCTGAGACTTGACTAAATTCCATCGTTCGTTGACTGGAAGATGTCGGAATTCATCACAATGGTACAGCTTGTGATTCTCTTGACAATGTGGACAAGAATAGCTGTTTGTAGATGCGTACGACTGTCGCGCTTCATGGACAGTGTGTTGATGTGATCGCAGTTCAACCTTCATTGTAGGTGATGGGCTGGACATGTTGCGAGAAGTCGCTAGAATCTCCAAAGAATGTGCTTTAGATTCTAGGAAGGTTATGAGTTCTTGTAGAGAAGTAAAATGCTGTGAGCTGATTTAACTTTCAAACTCTTGGCACGTGCTGTCTGTAACATTATTTAACAGAAGCTGCGTTAGGAGAACTTCATGTAGTGGAATTTTTAAAGATAGAGCTTCTACTGCGTTTACGTTGCTCTGAAATTTGTTCAGAAGGTTTCTCAGTTCTGTTACACTGTCTGCTTTCTTGTTGGTAATGATAACAGTTGTTGAACGTGTGCTGTAGCTATCAATCTGGTATTGTTAGAGTGATCACAATTTAATTTCCATGCCACAGAGAAATTGTCACTGGTAACAGGTAAGTTTTGAATTAGATCGTGCGGTTGTCCCTTAAGCGACGCTAGAAGATATTGGTACTTTTGAATTGGTTCTGGCAATTCATTGTTTACCACAAGACTGGAAAACGTATCGTGGAAATGTTTGAAGTTTGTTTCATCTCCAGAAAATGAGGGCAATTCTATAGTCGGTAAAGACATGACTTTGCTATGTACATTGCAAGAATGTGAGGTGTGATGTGATCTTTCACTGTTGTGTTGTGATTGTTCACTGTGATGAGAGCCTAAACTGTGCACTGGATGCTCGTGTAAAAACAGAAGACCACTTAACTTTGCTTTAAGCACTTCGTAATTGTTTCTCACTTCTTCGTCATATTGCATATGCAATTCTATTTCCTCTTCAGCTTCGATGAGAGCTTCTATTTGAATCTGTATAGCTTTGAACTCATCCCAAAGTTCAATGAGGGTCTCGTATTTTACCTTTAGTTGAAACACATCAACTTCTTCTGGAATGTTGTCACAGTACGTTTGAATGTAACTGAACTTTCGTTTGATAAAATCTCGTTTCTTAGTAAGCGATTTCATCTCTTGTTCCATGCTGGATGTAGAAAGAAATACTTATAGATGTTAAATGTTGTGATTCTTTGCTGCTGAAGAATCTTGCTGTTGTTGTTCTGTCTTCGCTGTTGAAGAATTTTACTGAGCTGAAACTACTGCTAGTCACCGCCTGCTGGATGATAGCTTGAAGCACTGCACCCTGCAGTTTTGGTAAACTTGTAGGCCGGAGCCCTGTAGTTGCTTGAAGTGTCTGGTCATTGCTACTAGATGACAACCTGGACCATGAATTCAGGGTAGCTGGAATTCTTTTGCTGTCCGACGCTGTTGCTGTATGATCTACTGGGCAGACCCGTGAAAATGATCAGATTCTTAAATCCGTCAAGGACATAAAGCGAGACCGCGAAGCGCAAACCGTACACGTGTGAGATTATGTAAGATTGTCCAAATTACATCCGATGCCCGGAGTCGACCAAAAATGTAAGGGAACGGCATATAACCGGAACGATAGGAGCAAAATGTAAGGGATCCTCAGGTCGGAACGAGAGGAACAAATGATAACTAGAATCTCTGGTAGTGGAGGTCCAGCCTGTTAAGATACAGGCACTCTGGGAGAGCAAGAAGGACTTATAACGCAGGTCATTAGGAACAGAGGTCCACGGGGTAAAACCTTAAACATGTAATTAACGATGCCAATTTATTCACACGTGAAGGAATAATAGAACTGAATGAAGCACTGCAATATTACTTCGCCGTGAACACTGTTGCACAACGCACCGTAATATTAATAACTAGCTAAGGCGACTGATCAACCTAGCTGTGAAAACTGTAATTATTCGGAAATAATTAAGTAACCACGACAAAACTTGTAACTTGAAGCTTTGTGTATTAATTCGCGATTTAAGAGAAAAAGCCACTGCGGCTATTGTCTAGGAAAGTCGCGAAACTGGAGAAGCGATTCACACAACTGGTTCATGCGAATGCTGGAATCTGACTAACTAGGAATGACGCCGCGTCCCTACACGAGGGCACTAAAACTATGCACCTGTCGTATGACTTGCAGGAAAAAAGGCGCTGAGAATGTATCACTCCTCCACATCCTGCTGACTCAGGGCGCAAACTGATATAGCGGAACTTTTAAACAGAAAGACTAACTAGACATGAATAAAAATGCTAGCAAAACATGTATCTTGCGCGAACAGTCTCCAATCCTCCCACTCTTCCTGCAGTCCAGGCTAGGGGTATTGGGTTAGTTGTATTTGCGTGAGCATTTTTCTGACTTCCATTTAGAATTTGAATGATTTATTTTGCAATTTCCTGCTTTCCTTGTTTGTTCAGATGAAGACCACGCCTGGTGTAAGACTTTCTGTCCAGTTTCTCTGTATTTATTAGTTGAACATGGTTGAAGCTATTGCAGATCTTTTCCAATCTTCTGTTGCAAGAATCTACACTGAAATTTACCCTGGAATTTTCTGGTAGGTCGTACCTTGTGGGCACATTCACTATTATTACATTTGTCTGTTGTAATTTGATCATTTTACTGTGTAGGTTCGACACGACCTTGTTTTCTTCCCCCATCCCTACACTGTTTGAACCTGCCATCAATACTACATAGTCTTTCTTAGTGAAATTTTTGCATTCTTCTTCACATTTGAAAGTGACTTCTTCAATCCCTGCTCCAGGTTTCACCATGCCACTTACTCTGATGTCTTTTTGCGTAGGTTAGGTTCATGCTGATTCCTCGTCCTTGACTGTCTGCATAGATACCAGTATGTATTCTGTTCCTAGTCAGTTTAGTTAGATTTTTGCGGAGTTTTCGCGCTTTGAAAGAACCAGAACTTCACTGTTGTCTTGAAGTACTGAGAATCTGTTGCTGCTTTCGTAGTTTGGTTGATTTAGCCTATGGGCAGGAGCGCATGTCCTCCACCATGTTGCGAACTGTGGGGCCTGTTGCCAGTTGTCCTGTTGACCTTTTAGGAGTTTGTTTTCCTTTTTTAACTGCTCGTTTTCACATTCTATTTCTTTCAATTCTTTGCTGAGCATTTTTATTATATTATAATATAATAACCAAAGATGTACTGATTTTCCTGTACAATACATTTTTATATTTAAATTTGTTAATACAATTAACCCTAAAGGAAGAATTGATTGCTTGATTATTTCTTAAATAGACCTTAGGCACTAGTGTAAACAGTATGTTTTCTGGTGATGACCATAGGCCTAAATTAAATATCGCCTACTTAGTTGTGTCTGTTCTAGCTTGAAATGATAATAAAATTTGAAGGTAAAATTATAAGACATATCGTGGTAGCAACTTTAATTAAGCTTATATAGAATTCAGATATATCATTCATCCTATGCTATATGCTATCATAGAACGAAGTTGTATTTGTTGCTACCATAGCTAGAGAAACATAACATGGTATTAGATAGTAACCGCTGCAGTAGCATGGTAGCAGACACATAAGATCTAATATATCGTAGTATCTCAGTTTGTGTATTCAATGGGACTATAAACATGTTTCTGTTTACTTCTCTTCTCTCTTTCTTTACCCATTGGAGATTATGGGATTTACTTCCGGGATTTACTACCCATGGGATTTACTTCCGGTTCCGGTTCCGCACAACTTCTTCGTTAACTGCGGTCCAGTTTTGAACCCATAAAAAACGGGATAGTAGTGATATTGCAGGCTGTAAGCATTGTAAGTTTGAACATTAAAACACCAGCAGTGAATTCAATAATTCAGAATTATGTATGAAACTAGGCTTTCACGGCCGGCGAAAACTAGATGTCTATTTACCGGGCTATGTGGCCTTGGTCGTGTTCCGTCTCGCAGTGTTGCTGACGTTTCGCCTCGATCTGCGTCGGGCATCCTCAGAGCTGTGTTCAGCATGGTGGTCTGCTGAGTACTGGTCGCTGTCCAGACCAGACCAAATAAGCTAACTGAGATCAGAGCATTGCGGGCTTCACTCCGATTCCATACCTGCATACGAAATGCATTGCTGGAAATGAAAACGGGTTCCTATCCTATAACTTAAATTTGCTTACGCTAACGGTGTTTCGCATAGGACTTGAACCTATGCAGGGCAACTGCAATGAATTAGGGGTTCGGGCCGTGGCCCTTTTTTGTTTAAGTTCCGGTATTCACCTTACAACCAGGGAAAACCACGGAAAACCCTGGTCGGAACTAGCAAAGGGGATTTGGTCATGGTCCTCCATTCTGTAACCTGGTAGGGGTTGAACCAACCAGTTGGGACACGTGTGAGCTGAAGGCTTATACGTATTGGGAAAGGGTATTGTTAGGCTGAAGGCCTCAAAAATTTTGACGACTTTAATCGTCCCCTGGGAAGCGCAGTCGCTTTCCAAGTTGCCGTACTAAAGGGTTCTCAGCATCTTGAAGCTTGGAGTCGAAACTCTGTCCAAGGCTTCTGATGTGTGTGGCAAGTAGTGGAACCTTTAGGTCTTCATGGATCTGCCTGTTACTGACGTACCAAGGTGCGCCCGTAGCAAGGCGAAGACATTTCGACTGCACGGCTTGTAGTCTTGCGACATGCGTGCGTGCTGCGGCCCTCCAAGCTGGACTGGCATAGTCGAGCAGAGGTCGGATGAGTTGCTTATAGAGCAGCGCTCCATTCGCAGGTAAAAGTCCTCCTCTGCCGTTAAGCAGAGGGGATAAGATTCCAAGCCGTTGCATGGCTGTTCGTCTAACCTGGGTAACGTGGGGTTTCCAGGTCAGCCTTTTGTCCAGGGTTACCCACAAATATCTAGCTGTTTCGACCCATTCGATTGGCTCTCCGAAAAATTCTACAGGCCTAGGCGGCGCCGTTCTTTGTCTTCCAGTGAAGAGTAAAGCTGCGCTCTTAGTGACGTTGATGGAAATTCGCCACTTTGTCAGTCAGAACTCTAGCTCTTTGAGATATGTCTCGAGATACTTGACGATACTGGTCGCTGTCTCCCTGCCCGCCGATATTTATACTTTTTCCTCCTGCCGCTGATTGGACGGCGCTCAGTTGTATCCTTATCTCCCCCTCTCCGGTACAATTGAAAACACTGGATTTACATTTGGTTCTTGCGATCACTGGGGCCCAACTCCTGTGAACTCTCGTCATTTCTTCTTTACGATTGAAATTGTCTGTATGTTTCTGTATTTCTATGGCTTCCCGGTAAAGTCTAGGGAACCACTGGGAGGTAGTGCTAAGTACTTCTGTTTTGTGGAAGCTTATGTCATGTCCGGGTAGAAAAGCGTGCTCAGCTACTGCCGAATTTTCCGTGTTGCCTAGTGTACATTGTCTGTTGTGCTCCTTCAGCCTGGTATTAATGCTTCTTTTCGTTGTACCAATGTAGACTTTGCCACAGCTACACGGTATTCTATATACACCCGCTTTTGAAAGGGGTTCCTGTTTGTCCTTGGCCGAGTTTAGATGCTGTTTTAATTTCGTGGTGGGTTTGTAGATTTTTCTAATGTTGTGCTTGTCCAGAATTTTCCCAATGCGATCCGTGACCGTACATAGGCCCTATATACGGAGGAAATGCCTTTGCTCTTGGTGGTGTCTTTGCCATGCGGTTCTTTTCCGGGCCAATCGGTTTGGACGCCCTCGTTATTTCTTATGAACTGTAACCATTAGCTTGGAAAGCAATGACGAGAGTTCACAGCAGTTGGGCCCCAGTGATCGCAAGAACCAAATGTAAATCCAGTGTTTTCAATTGTACCGGAGAGGGGGAGGTAAGGATACATCTGAGCGCCGCCCAATCAGCGGCAGGAGGAAAAAGTATAAATATCGGCGGGCAGGGAGACAGCGACCAGTACTCAGCAGACCACCATGCTGAACACAGCTCTGAGGATGCCCGACGCAGATCGAGGCGAAACGTCAGCAACACCGCAAGACGGAACACGACCACGGCCACATAGCCCGGTAAATGGACATCTAGTTTTCGCCGGCCGTGAAAGCCTAGTTTCATACATTAGACGCCTCTACGGGGAGGAAATTTCTCATGACATTAAATTACTGGAGAAACTCCGAAAGAAGAGATTTATACTCCTTTCCTCTGGGACCTTCCTCCGTAGATGCCCTGATACAAACACAACTCCGAATTTTATACGGGTAAAAAGGAATTTCCACTCGGCCAAGGCACATCGAGTCTACAACAGTACGGAGAAGTCCCTACTGCGAGAAAGAATACATACCAACCTGAGGGAACTCGCTACGACGGAATCTGTCCTCAGACGGCTACACATTAGAGTGAGTAACACTTTATCTTATAGTGATTGGACAAAAATTGACAATTTAACATACCAGTCTGCGCTCTCAACCTACTACGCCACTACGGACAGTCAAAAGCGAAAATTCAATAGACTCCAGGGAAAGCAGCCATCCCACAAGTTAGACAGCAACCGAACGGTTGTAAATCTTAGTGAACATGTTTTGTCTTCCGACGAGACCGCGCTGCTGCAAAAAGGAGGAAATTTTGCGGTCACACCGGTAGTAGTACCAGTCGAAGACATCATTGCCAATGTAGAAGCCTCGATCCGCAATCTACCAATATTTGATTTGATTTGATTTTGATTTTGTTTTTGAACCACATCAAAATGTGGTTATCAACATACATAAATAAGAGTGAGAATGAAAATGGATAACAGAATTATGTCAAAATAGCAGTATAGTGTATAAATTTAGAAAACAACATCAATATTAACTTCAAAAAACTCACTAATAGAATAAAATGGATTATTTGCAAGCCAGTCTCTCAGAACAGTCCTAAACCTGTTTAATTTAACTGAATGTGCAGTTTTGGGTAAACTATTAAACAACTTAATACCCAAATTATTGCACCACTTCTTTGTTTTAGTTAATCTTGAACTTTGTGTCACTATGAGGTAATTATTCCTAGTGTTATGATGGTGTAAATTATATTGAAAATTTTGTTCATGGAGATTAGACTTAATATTTATCAAACAGTTGAAGATATATTGATTGATTACAGTGAGAATTTTAGAGTTTTGAAACAATGGACGACAATGAGCATCAAACGATGCACCAGAGATTATTCTCAAAGCCTTTTTTTGTAGTAATAATACTTTATAGATATCTGCACCACTACCCCAGATATGGAGGCCATATGAAAGTATACTGTGAAAAAAAGCATAATAGGACATCTTTAGATGGTGCTTAGATACATTATTTTTTAGATGGCTCAGTAGGAAAATTACCCGAGAAAGTCTTTTACAAACATAAGAAATATGATCAGACCAATTAAGTTTTCAATCCAATACAATACCCAAAAGTTTAACATCAGAAGCAAATTCATTATGTAATTGTTTAAGAGAAAAAAGAATGCGTTGAGTTTTATCATTATTAAGTTTGAACCCATTAACCTCAAACCATTTAGTAGCTGTTTTTAATGATAATTCCATTGAGATATTGACATCATTCAAAGAAGAGCCACTGGTTAATAAAGAGGTGTCATCAGCATATAAGACAGAGTCACAATTTAGGTTAAATGGCAAATCATTAATCATTATTAAGAACAGGAGAGGACCCAAAATGGATCCTCAAGAGGCCGAGGAAATTCGGATGGAAACCGCCCGTGTTCTGCTAAAAGCAAAGGCCCCAAAACCAAACCTCACCAGTGAAGAAAGGAGAGCTATTCAGTCCCTCAACAATGACAAGTCCATCATCATACTGGACGCAGACAAAGGTAATGCCACAGTGGTACTATCGTCGGTGGACTACAAAATGAAAATCTCGGAACTACTATCAGATAAACACACTTACAAAGAAATACCAAAGGACCCGACAGGGGCGATACTACGGAAAACCAACCACCTGATAAAAAAACTCTTCACTGGCCCGAGACATTCAAAAAACTATACAAAAAAGTGAAGCAACTGCACCACGTCTGTATGGGTTACCAAAAGTCCACAAGAAAGAAGTACCGTTGCGCCCGACTGTGAGTGCCATAGGCTCGCCGTCGTATCTGTTATCCAGACATTTGTCAACAATGTTATCTCCACACATAGGTTAGACGGATACTCACATCAAGGACTCCGCACACTTCATAGAAAAACTGGAGAAAGTGTCGCTCACACCGGAAGATTGTCTGGTAAGCTTTGATGTAGTTTCATTATTCACAAAAGTACCAATCGAAGAGGCCCTGTTACACATTGGGGATGTGTTCCCGCAGGACATAACTGCCTTGTTCGGCCATTGCCTCACGACCAGCTATTTTAAGTGGGATGGACGTTACTATGAACAAACTGACGGGGTTGCGATGGGGAGTCCCCTGAGCCCGACCATTGCCAACTTCTTTATGGAGAAATTCGAAGCTGTAGCCTTGGAGACAACGCCGTTAAAACCTAAAGTATGGTGAAGATATGTCGACGACACGTTCGTCATTTGGCCCCACGGGGACGAAAAACTCAACCAGTTCCGACAGCACCTAAATGGAATCAATGGTAACATTCAATTCACAATCGAAAAAGAGCTAAACAACAAACTCGCCTTCCTAGATGTGTTGTAATCAGAGACCAGAAACTGAGATTGTTGCATACTGTTTGCATACTGTATACAGAAAGCCGACCCATACTGATAGATACCTACACAAAGAGTCCAACCACAACCCACGCCAAAAATCCGGAATAATTAAGACACTATCACTAAGAGCACGGAAGATCTGCAATCCCCACCTACTAGGAGAGGAGCTGGACCACCTTCACATTGCCTTCCGAGGTAATGGTTACAGTTCAAAAGAAATAACGAGGGCGTCCAAACCGATTGGCCCGGAAAAGGGCCGCATGGCAAAAACACCACCAAGAGCAAAGGCCTTTCTTCCGTATATAGGGCCTACGTACGGTCACGGATCGCATTGGGAAAATTCTGGACAAGCACAACATTAGAACAATCTACAAACCCACCACGAAAATAAAACAGCATCTAAACTCCGCCAAGGACAAACAGGAACTCCTGTCAAAAGCGGGTGTAAATAGAATACCGTGTAGCTGTGGCAAAGTCTACATTGGTACAACGAAAAGAAGCATTAATACCAGGCTGAAGGAGCACAACAGACAATGTACACTAGGCAACACGGAAAATTCGGCAGTAGCTGAGCACGCTTTTCTACCCGGACATGACATAAGCTTCCACAAAACAGAAGTACTTAGCACTACCTCCCAGTGGTTCCCTAGACTTTACCGGGAAGTCATAGAAATACAGAAACATACAGACAATTTCAATCGTAAAGAAGAAATGACGAGAGTTCACAGCAGTTGGGCCCCAGCGATCGCAAGAACCAAATGTAAATCCAGTGTTTTCAATTGTACCAGAGAGGGGGAGGTAAGGATAAAACTGAGCGCCGTCCAATCTGTGGCAGGAGGAAAAAGTATAAATATCAGCGGGCAGGGAGACAGCGACCAGTACTCAGCAAGAAAAATCTGAAATCTTACAAGAAAAAGGTAGTAATAATGGCTGATAGCCACGGAAGGGGTTTATCTGAAAGACTAACATGTGACCTAGGAAACCAATATGAAGTCATTGGGTATGTGAAACCAGGTGGTACGATATGCCAGGTGCTGGAAAATAGCAACAGCATCAGTAATGAGCTTGGCGAAGAGGACCATTTAATCATCATAGGAGGATCTAATGATGCTTGTCACAGTCTATATGATGTTATACATATTTCAAATCTCATGTCAGATAAATTAGCCGCATTCAAGACTAATAATGTAACCTTAGTGGACCTACCCCACAGATATGACTTACTGAATGACTCACCGGTAAATGTGAGAATCATTGAGATCAACTCATCTGTTCAGGAAATTAGAAAGTTTCGCCCATCATTAGCTTTAATTCAAATGTCAAACTTTGAGAGAAGATTGCATACACGTCATGGCCAACACCTGAATAATGCAGGCAAAAATTCAATCTCTGGTTCATTGAGTGAATCAATCCAAGGACGGAGCAAGAAAGGGACACAGCAGCTGTTTCGGTCAACGCCTAAGTCAGCGATCACAAGGGAAATTGTCTTAAAGGTCAGCAATAATCTCTCTCCCTCATCATTGCCTTTAAGCATTGGAGAGGTAATGCCAGGGGCGGTAAATGGACTTTCTTCCAAGCTATCACTGGGCCATCCTCATAATCATGCAGCTGAGCCCACCTCGACTGAGGAAGACCCGGAGTCATTGACTGAGCTTTCCTCTGAGCAACCTCTATGTTCTGCTGAGGAATCCACTCCAGATTCTTCAACTGTGAACTTTTCAACAGCTAATGTGGAATTTTCTCCTGAACAACCTCTATGGTCTGTTGATGAATCCACTACAGACTCTTCAACTGTAAACGTTTCAACCCCTATCATGGAAAATTCTTCTGTCAATTCAATGGAAACATTCTCTATCGCCAATAATGAACCTGATTTAGTATCTAATGAGGAACCCACTCCAATCACTTCAAATGAACACACGACTGGATACTTAGAGGGTTCTCAACCAGCAAGCAGAAAATCATCCAGAATGGGGAAGCAACCTGCTAAACTCGAAAATTTTTTATGCTCAAGGGCTTAAATGGAACTAAAGAATTTTCTGTGTTGTTGCAAAACATTCAATGTTTGAGAAACAAGTTATTTGAGTTAGAAATTCTTTTGTCACATGATCTCTCACAAGTAAGCATAATCTGCCTGACAGAGCACTGGTTAGTAGAAAATGAAACAGTTTACTTAACACTTCCTTCTTTTAGTATAGCAAATATTTACTATCGCAAAATTCATAAAAATGGTGGAACTGCAATTCTAGTGAGAAATTCAATAGTTTTTGAAAACCCAGTAAATACAACCCATCTCAATGATGAACTAAACTTTGAACATTCGGTTACACAAGTAAGCTTAAATAATACCAAATTCTTAATAGTGTGTCTGTACAGATCTCTCAAAGGATCTCTTCCAATCTTTCTTGACAAAATAGAATCCTTATTCTCAGTGCTACATAAGCTCAATTTACCCATTATAAGCTGTGGCGATTTCAACTTAAATTTCCAATTAAAAACTCCTTATGTTGTGGACTTATGTAATCTATTTCTAACTTATAATTTACACCCTGTCATAAATACCGCCACTAGAATAACATCTACTTCTCATACTTGTTTAGATCAGTCCTTTATTAACCCAAATAATTTTAATTTCAGTACCCTCAATTTGAATTCTGGAATCTCTGATCACAACTCGTTACTACTAAATTTACATTTACATTCTCCACATCCCATTCTTGAATCTGTATGTTTAAAACGTAGCTACTCTAAAGAAAATATTAACTTCTTCAATTTCCTGCTAGGTAAAGAGGATTGGGAGGATATTTCTAGGGAAACAGACACCAATCTTATTACAGAAAATTTCATTGATACAATCATTCACTACCTTGATGTAGCTATACCCAAAAAAGGGGTAACCAGCTGTAATAACAACGCTTACAGTCCGGACAATAGTTGGATTAGTAAAGGGATTTGTAAGTCCTGTAAAAAAAACGGATTATGCATCACTATTATAAGACTACAAACGACATTCACTTTAAAGAATATTACAACACTTACTGCAAAA
Organism: Ectobius pallidus; assembly: GCA_964059195.1. Classification (NCBI taxonomy): domain Eukaryota; kingdom Metazoa; phylum Arthropoda; class Insecta; order Blattodea; family Ectobiidae; genus Ectobius; species Ectobius pallidus. The sequence goes on from CAXKWD010000008.1 coordinate 45,780,895, forward strand.
TCTTGAAAAAAGTTATCTTCCAAGCCAAAACATGCATAATGCAAATGTTATTATCCAATCGGAAAATATTAACAAAGCTCTTTGGCAAACAGTAAAGAGAGAAACTGGAGTTCATAAAAACAGGAAGGAACCACTCAAAATATTACACAATAATAATGAAATCAATAATAGCCTACAAATAGCAAATTTATTCAATTCATACTTCTCAGAAGTAACTAAAAAATTAATAAAAAATGCTAATAATTACCCTCTATCTTTTCCTGAATCACTACTAAACTCTAAATCAATATTCATAAAGCCAGTCACTGAAAATGAAGTATCATGTTTAATAAAAGATTTAAAAAATAAATTCTCTTATGGTTTTGATGAAATTCCTTCAACTGTCCTAAAATATTGTTCAAAAAATTTAATTAAACCTATTACTATATTATGTAATTCATCACTTTCCTCGGGTTGCTTCCCTGAGATTTTCAAACAAGCAATAGTCAAACCCTTATTCAAAAAAGGAGAAAGAAATAATATTGAAAATTACAGACCAATTTCTCTCTTATCTGTTTTTTCAAAAGTTTTAGAGAAGTCAATGTAGAACAGGATAGTACCCTTCCTTGAAAAATGTGATATTTTCTCTGCCTCACAGTTTGGTTTTAGGAAAGGTTTGTCAATCAATGGAACCTTATATTCTTTCTTAACAGATATCTTATCGGTTAAAGATCAAAAGTCTAATGTAATTGGACTTTTTCTTGACCTTCGGAAAGCCTTCGACACAGTCGATCATAAAATTTTGTTACATAAATTAGATAAATGCGGAATTAGAGGGCATGCTAATAAATGGTTTGCCTCTTATTTGACCAACAGAAAACAGGTAGTCAAAATAAATTCCTCCTATTCAAACGAGGTTACATTAGAACACGGTGTCCCTCAAGGTTCAATTCTCGGACCCCTTCTTTTCCTAATCTTCATTAATGATTTACCTGTCTCTCTATCACCTTTTAAAACAATTCTCTATGCAGATGACACCAACGTAATTTTCATAAACAACATATAATGCAACTAAAAGCTGAAATAAGCAAAACAAATCAAAATCTATTTAATTGGCTTAACCATAGTAAACTGTTTCTAAATTCGGACAAAACCTTTTTTATCAACTTCAACAGTCATACAGACAATGATAATTCTCTTGAAGTAAGCATTAGAAACTCAAAGATATCCGAAATCGACAAAATTAAATTTCTAGGTATCTATATGAATAAAAATCTCTCATGGGATGATCATATCTCTCATTTAAAAGGGAAACTTATCTTCTTTGTGTTATGCCTTTCGTATTTTAAGCAACATCTAAAATATAGGAATACTTAAAACATATTATTTCGGTTGTATTCAATTGGTACTAAACTATGGTATAATTTTTTGGGGTAACTCTCCAAAAATGATCGAGGTTTTTAGAATTCCAAAAAACATTTTAAAAATCATGGTTAATGTTCCCACTAGAACCAGCAGTAAACCAATTTTTAAAAAGCTTAATATAATGCCTTTACCATGTTTATATATTTTGGAGACTGTTCATTTCATTCATTGTAATCAACAACTTTTCAAATATAACCATGATCTTCATAAGTACAACACAAGAATCTCTAATGATCTACATCTCAATAACCATAGAACCACTAAATTCCTAAAAAGCATTGCACATCAAGGCATTAAACTGTATAACAAATTGCCCAACTCATTCAAAAAGTTAGATCCTAAGAAATTTAAACGCAAAGTAAGCTCCCTATTAAGGATTTCTCATTCTATAATGTAAACGAATTTTTTCAGTCCTCCTTTAAAGATTTATAATTGGATTAATTTCTCCTCCGTTACAGGATATCACTCCTTCTCTCTCTCTACTCCAATTTCTCTTGTTAGTCTCTATGTATGCCTTGTGATTGTGATGCATAGTCCTAAACTGCCATGTGACTATTCAATCTCATTTCAACCTCAATTACCTTGTTTCTCGCATATTTCTTTTATTTAGTGTATGTGCAGAAAATCTCCTAGGCTAGCTTAATTTTAGTTTCTTTTCACAGCTGCAACATATATAATTAATTTATATTTTGTCCTGTAGTATTTTCTGCTCTGTATTATAACTAGGTTTACACTTAATCATAGGAAATGATGACGAAACCATGTATTTTTTTAAATACCAACGGTGATTAAATTTATTGTTATTATTATTATTATTATGTGGTCTTCATGGTCTTCAGCAATTCCATTTCTGTTCTATTTGTTTGGTTCCATTTACAGTTAGCTTCTACATTTCACTGTACTTAATTATTCAATTTTCTTCACTGGTAGTTGTGTATTTGCGTCCTTCAGTTACATTTTTGCAACAAAAATGGCTTTTTCTACTGTTTCTCTTTATCTGTCTTCTGGCTTTTTTCCCCGCTGTAATTAATTTTCTTGCAGCTTGATTTTGCTTAGTACGTAGTTCTGTGTTTTCTTGCCCTTTCTGCTATTGTGCCTTCTTTCATAGGAGGCATTTGGGGGAAGTTTTGGGCTTTTGTAGGCCTATTTAATATAGTTATTGCCAGATTTCATAGTTTGTATTCTATTTTCATGTTTCATCATCTGGCGAGCGAGTTGGTGGTTTTTTAATTCAGTGAGTTGCAGCTGTTCTTTATGAAGTTATGCTATGAATTGTAAACTCTTCAGTTGCATGAGCAGATTGCGACCATTCTGGTTTTCTGTGTTATCTTCCTTTTGGCATTTGATAAGTTTTTCTATATTTATTCAGAATTCGTAATATTTTTTTAATACCATTTGAAGTTTCTGTCTTTTTAAAGAATTTTGGATTCTTGTTGATCCGATGTAGTGGGGGGTGTGGCATTGTCTTGCTGAAGTTTGAGCATGTGATGGGCTATTTGTCCTATTTTTGTCATGACGTTCCACTGCTGTGTTGATGTGTTACACTTCTGCTGTATTTTATTAGCATTTCTTCCTATCAGTTCAGTATTATTATAGAGTTTCTTATACTTTCAACATACTTATAATTAGCTTTTATTCCATTTCCAATATATTTATAAATTTTGCAATAAATTTTTTCTTTTCTTTTCTTAATGTGTTGTGATTGGGATCCAACGCTGTCTGGCTGGCTATTGGACTGGTGATAAGCCTTGTGCTCTAGACATCTTGTTTCATTTTTCAGCCTTGTGTCATATTCTGATTGCAATACGTGTTTACAATTTGCTGGTATATACGGCGTTCAGGCCGTAGGTACTGTACTTGTGTACAGAGCTGGAGATGTTATACCATCTTATTGTGCTATAGTGGTTCATTATTGCATTACTTCATTCTGTCTTCTTTCAGTATTCATCCCTTGGTCGCGAATGTTATGATTCAACACTGGTGATTTCTGTTTCATTCAGCTCTGCTAGTGGATTATTTGGCAGGTAGGCTAGTTCTTGTGTGTCCTAGCAGCTTAATGGAGGTGATCCTCTGTTGCATGACATTTTTGCATCTAAGTGAGGACCCGTTATGGTAATGTTGTATAGGAGTTGTTCCTGGCCTGGGATAGGCCTATTTTGGGAACATTCTTCCCTGATTTTGTGGTAATTTTGAGGTAATTGTTATTATGGGAGTTGTTTCTGACTTGTGTGTGTGTGGGAGCCTATTATGGAAATGTTCTTCCTGCTTTGTGTAATATGGGGTCAGTGAAATTTTGATATTTAACTAGCCTATATGCATAGGTAATGGTTTCGCCATTTGTTTATTACACTCACTGTGATTTCTGCTGATTATACTCAGTAGGCATAAATACTTTAAAATTCATTTTTCAGTCATTTTCAAAATTGGTGATACCTTTGGCAATATATTGAAATAATCATGAATAAAATTATTATTTCTCTACAGTATAAGACATTGTACTTTGACTTCTAACAAATATGTTACTGGTACTTCAGTTAAAATGCTATTAAGTTTTCATTCGTATTAATTTAAAAGAATACGTACACATTATATATTGGCCCGTTTCATTTTGAAATATTATTGTTTGAGAGTATGATATAAAAACGTTTTGGTGTGTGAAGTATGATTAATGTAAAAGACAAATTAGCAGACAAATTAGCACCCTGGAGTGCATGTACGTATTTGCCTGGGATGCAAACTCTTCTGGTTCTGTTTGAGTTTCAGACAATTTGGCTAATGGGAGGCCTATTGGAAATGGGCTCTGTGGTGATTATTTGAGCCACCTGGCCATGAGGATACAATAAGTAGCCTACTTCCTGTCTCGTATGGGATAGTGCACCTCCCGCTCCAATGTTGACTACCTGTGTAGTCCAACTTGTGCCAGCTTGTAACTTCTCATCAATATAATTATCTGCGCCTCTGTATGCATAGTGACAGGATTCACTATGACCTGTTGACTGGATCTTCGGTCATGTATGGACTCATTATTAAGACCAGCACACATGGAATTTGTGTATTTTAACAGTTGTAAACAAATGGATAATTGATGAACTCTTCAAAATAGTCTTCATAAGTACCCAAGACTTTGAGGAGAGGAGGCTATAGTGAATATTAAAATGAACTTAGTTAAAACAATCAATACAAAGCAATGAAACCTGTGTAAAGATTGGAATGTTTTCAATATGGTGATATCTCGAGGTATGCTACTAGTTAGTTGTGACGTCAGCCATGTAATGTATTCATTTATAGAAAGCTTCTAGTACCTTTGCAAGTTATGTAATTATTCAGGATGAACATGGAATTTTCTCTAGAGTGGCGCTTGTGTACTGTGCATGCCTAGTCCTAGATGGTTGTGGCCATTGGCCAAGATGAGCAGTTGCTAGTGAGAGTGTTTTTGGTCTCGCTGCTGTGAGCATGTGAACTGTGGAGTAGTTTTCGTCTTAGAGTTTGTAGTTCTGAAATTGTGTCAGCGGTTCTTCTTGGTTGTAAGTGCAGGTAAGATTTAAATATTTTCGGACCCTGGTGCAGTTCTTCAGGCAGGTATGTGCATGATTTTATTGTATGTATTATGGCTGAGTGCTACACCGGCTTTGAATATATTTAAGATCTTGCCCCGCTTCAGTCAGGAAGAATTAGGCCTGTAAAGCTGTAACTTTGTGGCATTCTGGTTTACTACATATTTGTTAATGAGGTATTTCTTTCATGATTTTTAAATATTCTTCTGTAGATTGTTCTTGTTATTTTTTCTACGCCTTCAATATGAATAATGTTCCACAGTAGGGACCCTGTGATGTATGTATGGGTCATGAATGTCATCAATCTGATATCGCTCAATAATGAATTTCAGACTTCTGCACGAATAAAATCAAAATATAAGAATTTTGTATTAATAGAATATTGAAGCAATTAATGTTTCATAGAATCAGTATATGTAAAGAAATCTATTACACAAAATAAACATTAATTGTATTCAGTTGCTCATTTGGTCAGGTAAATTTATTAATGGTTCCTTCAGTTAAGGGAAATATATTTAAACTAAATTGACTCAATGAAGGTTAAGTTCAATAGAAGGAAATTAAATAATATTCTTTGATAGTGTATCTGTAAGATGGCGCCGAATGAACTAAACGGTGTGAATAGAGGTCCAGGATTTCGCCACTGTTTCGATATTCAGAACAGAAATTTTTTTAGATCTTGTGAATCACTAATTTTCACATTAAACAAGAAAACCGAAGAGTTAAACACTGCGTGGGAAATAATCCGAATTCTCCAAGATGAACGCCTCAGTAACAGCGCCGAACAGGGATGCCACCAACGGTACTCCATGGATTAGAACAAGCGATCTCAGGCGTAAGGGTAAGCCTGCCTCTCAAGCGATCCCTCAAATTGAGGTTAAGAACAGATTCCTTCCTCTGTTAAATGAGAGTGGTAAGGAAGAAACAAACATCCACCCAATTAGAATCAGGCCTACTACAGCTCTGACAAAAACAAAAGTACTTGTAGTCGGCGACAGTCACGCCAGAAAGGGTGCCGCAGAATTGAAGTCAAGGTTACGTGAGGCAGATGTATGTGGCCTGGTATTTCCTGGCGCCCCTCTGGAAGCCATTACTCAGGCAGACAGTAGTGAACTGTCTAAAACGTCAAAAAATGATGCAGTGATCATGTGGGGTGGCACAAACAACATAACTGCAAACACTTGTGACATAGGCCTAAACAGTGTAAAGACTTTCGTAAAAAGAAACAGGCATACCAACATCGTAGTAATGACTGCCCCTGAAAGGCATGACTTAGGTACCAAATCTCGAACAAGACTAGAGGTAAACAATTTCAACAGGAAATTGGAAAAAATTGTGAAGCCATTTGACCATGTGGAAGTACTTGATGTGGACCTCAACAGATCATGCTTCACTAACCATGGGCTACACCTCAATAACAAAGGGAAGGAAGCCATAGCAACACCAATTAGCGAAAAAATTAAGGATCTAGTTGGCCTTAACAAGAATGTAAATTTAAAGGAGAAGGAAACCCCCATAATGCTATACTGGAAGGAAGACTACAGTGAACCCAAAGTCAACAACGAGCCTACAGTCAACAGTGAATCTAATGCTGATTGTGATTCTAACCTAAATGTTGGGAATGTGGAGGCTTCACCAATAGATGGTTCATCAGCCAGCATTACTTCAGTAGCTCTAGAAACCACAGAAGAAGACAACATCAACTGGGTCCCTAGACACCAGAGCATAGGTGATCCCTCAGCCAGCGCTACTTCAGCAGACCAAAAAACCTCAGAAGAAGTCATAGTCGGGTTTAGTTTCCCACTCTACTGGATTTCGGCACGCGATGTTCGGCGTTGGTATGCGGTCTCTGGCTTGCAGACCAACACTCCCATTGGCTCCCAACGACCTTGCATGTCATTGGTCTGTTCCATACGGTCCTGCAACCTCTACATAAAGCTAAATAATGCAAAACACTAACCACATTAGTTAAGTGCGCGAGCGGAGGCGGCAGCCGAAGCGAAGCGCCCTTGCGTTTTAGAATAATGTACGATACACTGTTTGTCGGTTTCGAAAATGTGGCATATTATATCTTACAGAGGGTTGTGTGACCATTATCACGTTGGCAGCTGATTCCAGCACCACGTGACCCATCGGCTTCTTCCCAGCATGCACCTGCGCTGTTTCTAGCAGCTGATTCTGTATTATTGTGATTCCATTCTGAGCGCCATTTTAGGTTAGTTTTTTGTGAACTTCTTACCGATTTTACCCATATTTAAAATATTCTTAGAAACAAAATGTGCCCTTATATGGATTCTAAAACTTCTGGAGAATAATATTACATGAAATTTTGCCGTTTTACGTGAGTAAAAAACAAAATTAACGAATCCAGTAGAATGGGAAACTAACCCCTCATAGTCAACCAGGTCCCTAGGTCGACTAGTTGCCAGAGCATAGGTGATCCCTCAGCCAGCACTACTTCAGCAGCTGTAGTAACCTCAGAAGAAGTCCTAACGAACCGAGTGCCTAGGTTATCTAGTCGCCAGAGGAGATTGCCAGCGGGTCTCAGCAATGATTTTTTAGTTTAAAGGATAAATCTGGCCGCCCTGTAAACTTTAAAATAGTCTATACAAATATACAGGGTTTAAACAATAAAATTGAAGATTTAGAGGTGATTGTGAGTGAAAGTGATTACAAAGTGGTTTGTTTAAGTGAACACTGGTGTAAGGAGGAAGAAATTGATTATGCCATACTAAATGGGTATGAAATAGGAAATAGTTACTGTAGGAAAACTCATATCAGGGGGGGTGTTTCTATTCTAGTAGCTAAGAACATCAGCTTTAAACAGATAGATCTAAGCAAATTTTGTGATGAATGTCACTTTGAAGTTACAGCGATACAATTGTGCATGGAAAATATTATTATAATAACAATTTACAGATCTCCCAAAGGCAAAGTAGATATATTTCAACAATCTTTAGAGGCAGTCTTGAAAACCCTAATTAACGCTAAGTGCAAATTAGTGATATGTGGAGATTTAAACGCAGAATTTGATGTAATGAAAAACAAGTCCAGTGTAACAGACTTGCTAAACCTATTGCGTCAATATAATATATATTGTGCAAATAATACACCAACTAGAGGTAATGCCTGCTTAGATAATATCATGACAAACTACATGCCACAGGATTACAAAATAGCAGTAGTTAACCTAGGTTTGGCTGATCACGATGCAATCCAATTTGAAATAATAAATAATGACCAATTGCATAAATCAATTAACCCTGCAGTGCTTGCGTGGCGTCTGATAGACGCCAGACCAGATTTATTTCACCATATCTAGAATACCTGTGAGGCCATTGTGCTGACCTGCCATCTACCTTTCGGTCAACTACTCTTAAATAACATATCCAACCGGCAACCCTCTAGTTTACACCTATCAATGGTGGAGTGAAGTTATTGTTGCGAAAATGTGAATGGCGTCTGTGAGACGCTGCGCGAGCTTTACTGTTAGAAGGTAAGTTACTGGTTTAAAACAAATTTCTTGCAGAAACTAGTGATCATAAACCTACAATACCAATCTTTTCTGATGGAAATTATTTATCTTTAGGCTTGGCAATGAGTGGAAAGGAAAAGAAATATCGTAATCTTTCTGATCCAAATGATTGGAAGATAGTGCAAAGTTGCTAGAAGAAGAAGATGATTATGTTGAACTTGATTGCGATAGTGATCCTAAAGAAGACATTGCGGAGTCTAGAAGTGAGTTTACGGACATGAACAAGAAGCAGATGATGATAATGATTATAGTGAATGTGTTAGGCCTAAATATTTCGTAGGCCGGGACAAAGTTTCTAAATGGAATAAGAAGAGATCAGTAACTAGTAGTAAAAGTTGTTATACCTACACAGTCTTAGGACAATAATATTTGAAAATTATTTAGAAATGGTTACATGCCTAACAACATTGTTTTATTGTTAATTAATTAAAATCATAATGTGCTAATAGTGAATTGTGTCCAATATGATTAGTTAAATGCTCATTTTCAGTAAATTGACTTAATACACATATTTTTAACTAAGCAATGTATGCAAAACATGTTCAATAATATTAAATAAACTATGACAACCCTCAATAAACAAAATGAACACTCAAAACAACATAAAACAATAAAAACAATGTAAAAAATGAACGCCATCTCTCAGACGCCGCGCAAGCTTCTACATCATAAAACAGCGCGCGAGCACTGCAGGGTTAACAAGCAACCTGTAGAAAAAACACTAATAAGAAAAATAACACCCTGGAAAATAGAACATTTTAAACATAGGTTAGAAGAAACAAACTGGAATTTATGTATGGTGAATCAGCTATCTGCAGAGCTAAATTTTATAAATTTTTTTGAAACATTTTTGAAGATATTTAATACAATTTTTACACTTGAATACAAAAGAAGTAATATCTGTAATCTGTACTAGTAAAACTAAGTCTAAATACAAAAAGTGGTATACTCCTGAACTGCATAATATGAAACAAGATATTTTAACATACAATGATATTCACAAAGCAACTAAGAATGATGTAGTGTTGAATGCATTAAAGGAAAAGAGGCGTGCATATAGAATAGCTATACAAGATGCAAAGAAAAAAATTAATGAAGAACGTATTGAAAAATCAGCAAACAAATGTAAAACAGCATGGTCCTTGATTAACGAAGCAGCTGGAAAAACTAAGCCAATACACACAAATGAGATATTACCTGATGTATACAATAATTATTTTATATCGACGGTAGAGGAAATAAGCACTAAGGTAAACGTGTCGCTTGAAAATACTAATAGTTATCTGCAGAAAACTATCAAACCGCCAGATGTATATTGTGAGTTCACTTTTGTAACTAAGGAAGAAGTCTGAAAGGTAGTAAATTCTCTGAAAAATTCAAATTCTAGAGATGTCTATGGCCTAACTAGCGGGGTAATTAAAGAAATTATATATATATGATTCTTGAACCATTGACTTTCTGCATAAACCAATGCATAGCACAGGGAGTTTTTCCTCAACCCTTAAAATTCTCTCGAGTAGTACCGGTGTATAAGAAATAAATAAATAAAATAAGCCTATCGTGTCCCATGTAGGGCAAAGGCCTCCTAAGAAGGGTTTAGCTCCTCTTATCTAGCACGGCGAGCTACTCCGCGCTAGTGAAGTTGTTCGTGATTTTGAGCGTCATGTACACTTGAACTTTAACACTTGGTCTTGAGCACTTAGTCTTGCATATTGTTCAGGGTTTTTCCCAGTTCTTTCCACTCGTTTCTTCTTTTGGCTACCCTGGTCCATTGTTGGCCCACTTTATCCTTGAAAAGTTCCTCCCATCTCCTTTTTGGTCTTCCGCGCAGCCTTCTTCCTTGTCTGGGGTCCCATATGGTACTCCTGTATGTCCATCAATCGTCCACCAACCTTGAAACATGGCCACCCCATCTCCATTTAGTTCTTTCTGCTAGGTGAGCGATATCTGTCGTTTTTGCTGACTGGATTAGTGTAGTAATGGGGATTCTGTCCCTCAATGTGATGCCTAGGACTTTTCTTAACATTTTCCTCTGGCATACCTGTAGTAATTTTTTCTGTGTCGATGTCAGCACCCATGTTTGACAGCCATAGAGTATCACCGGGTAGGTGCAGGATTGTAGAGCTTCTATTCTTAGTGTCCTGCTGAGTTTTTTATCCATAAGCACAAATTTGAGGGACCAGAACGCTCTCCATGCCTGTGTGATTCGTCTGTGTACTTCCCTGTCCATGCCGTTATCAAAGGATATTATTTGGCCTAGGTATATGTATTCATTTACATATGGTATTTGCGTTCCCTCGATTGTGATCGGAGTTTGGGGGCCATTAGTCATCACTTTGGTTTTAGTCATGTTCATGGAGAGGCCCACTGATTTACTTCTTACGTTTAGTTCCTGAAGCATTGATTGCAATTCTTTTGGTGATTTCCCAAATATAACTACATCGTCTGCGAATCGCAGGTTAGTCAGTCTTTTTCCGTCTAGGTTTATACCATACCTCGCGTTCCATCTGATATTTCTGAAAACATCCTCTAAGACACTTGTAAAAATCTTGGGGGATATTGGGTCCCCTTGTCTTACTCCCTTTTCTACAATCACGTTCAATATTACCACCTTATTCCCTCAAAAAAATCAAACTTAGGATTGCTTGAGAATAATAATAAGATATTTCAGTAATTAATCTATTTTATTAATTGTGCATCTGTATATGACCATATAAAAAGCCAAGTCAATAAGTTATAAAAATGATGTTTAAAATTATATAGCTGTTTATATTAAAAAATCAAATTCACCAAAGTGATATGTATAAATGTAGTAAATTAAAACGTTGCCTTGTCAATATTATTCTAAAATAGATCTAGGCCTATTATAGTACACAAAATTAAAAACCATTAGGTTATATACACCAGTATTAACATAAAAAACTTCACCAAATGATATATAAAATATGGTATGTTAAAACTTGGTTTGTCAATAATATTCTAAACTATTTTGAAAAGTAAAATCTATTGAGTTACATATAAATTAAAAAATGTTGTCCTGAAAACATATACACTGAATACTGTGAAGTATGTTATCTATTCACAGTTTGATTCACTTCATATGTAAAATATGTACTTAGGTATGATGAATACTAATTATATATTTCAGGTGAGTCAGTTCACTATTAATTGTAACTAAAGTACGATTACTGGAAAAAACACTGTAGCTGGAGTTCGGTATTCTTGACTGAAGTTATACAGCTGAAATATCTTATTGTTCTCTTGAATCTTTGTCGTTTTTCTTTAATGGAAGATGCATTTCGGCCCAAGATGAGCCATCTTCAGTTCCTAAATGAATGAGTGGAATATTAACACTGAGGAAATTATGAGAAAACTAAAAATTTATGTGATTAAATACGTATAAATGTTACTAACCTTGAAGCATTCACTAACCCGACCAGCTGCTGAAAATCAACATACTGAGTGACTAAACTCGCGAGCATATGAATTTATTGCTATTGGGTGCGTTCTTTCTTTTCTAGTTTAAACGTTTGTCCTTCCTCTTCTGTCTTCACTTTAGCCATACTTTGATTGTATATATTGTATAAGATCTGTATATATTTTGCTTCTATCCCCTGTGAGTAAAGTGCTTTGAGTATGCTAATGTGTTCTACGGAGTCAAAGGCTTTGCTATAGTCCACAAATCCAAGGTATACTGTCATGTTGAATTCATTGTATTTCTCAACTATTTGGGTTATCGTCTGTATGTGGTCCGCCGTGCTGTATTTATTGCGGAAACCTGCCTGTTCGGATGGCTGATTTTCGTCTAGGATTCTTGTTAGCCTCTTCGTCAGAATTTTGGTGAAAAGCTTGTAGATATTAGACATCAGGCTTATGGGTCGGTAATTATTTATGTCATCTTTCGTACCTTTCTTATGTAATAGTATGATTGTGTTGGTTTTCCATTGTTCTGGTATCTCTTCCGTTTCTAGTATTTTGTTGAAGACTGTGGATATTAATGGGATCAGTTGGTTTGCTCCTATTTTAATTAGTTCGTTTTGTATCCCGTCTTCGCCCGGCGATTTGCCGTTCTTCAGTTCATTGATTGCAGTTCTGATCTCACTGTGTAATATTTTGGGGATGAAGGTATCGTTATAGTGTTTCGTTATATGATTGTATCTTAGGTCTTTTGTGGATTTGTCTATGGAGCTCTCGTAGAGTGATCTATAAAAGTCTGTGGCTGCGTTGATTATCTCTCGTCTTGTGGTTAAGTTGTGGCCCGCCTGGTCCTTGGTGCTTAGTATCCACTGTTTTCCCTTCTGCAGATTTCTCCTTGCTTTCCTGACTGATCTTGTCTCCTCTAATGTTTGTCTAGTTAGTTCTGAGCGATATAGTCTTACATTTTTTCTAATTTCTCTCTTTACTTCTTTATCTAGTTCTGCATATTCCTGTTTGGTGGCTTCAGATTTGTCTCTGTTTGGTTGTAGTCTTGCTCTGAGTTCAATTAGTTGTAGGGTGTTTTGAGATAGTTTCGTTTTGTGCGACCTTGGTTCTGTTTGCCTTTCGGAGGTCGTGCTTGCCTCCTTCAGTGTTTGCTCTAATATGTTATATTGTTCCTGTGTGTTTTTGTCTGGTCCTAGGTTCATCTGAGATATTTTATCTTGTAATGCTTTGTGTATTTCCTCCCTGTCTAAGAGGTTCGCTCTCAATCTTTGTGAGTTTTTGCTTTTCCTCTGTCTTTTTTTCAGTCTTATTGTTGCTCTTACTAGTTTGTGGTCTGTACTGAATTTTATGCGTTGGCTTATTTGGATATCTCTTACTTCCTGAATTTTATTGGTAATCACAAAGTCAATTTCGTTTTTTGTATAGCCATCCGGTGAACGCCATGTCCATTTCATGTGTGGGGGTTTTCTAAAGAAGCTATTGGCCACTTTTAGTTCGTGTTCCTGTGTGAAATGGACCAATCTTTCGCCTCTTTTGTTCCTTTGTCCATATCCGTGAGGGCCTACTGTTTTCTCTTCATAGATTCTCTTTCCTATTTTGCTGTTAAAATCGCCTATAATTATGGTTCTTGATGCTCTGTGCATTTCTAGAGTGTTTTCTAGGGCAGTGTAGAATTCCTCGCACTCTTCTTCACTGCTGTTCCCTGTTGGGGCATATACTTGAATTATTGTATAAGAAAGGAGATCCTAAAATACCAGGGAGTTATCGACCAATCTCTTGCATACCAATAATAGCAAAAATTTTTGAAAAAATTATCAAAAAGCAATTTATAATTATTTTGAAAAGTATAAACTTTTCAATGATAGTCAATATGGGTATCGGACTGGATGCTCAACGACAAGTCTTGTAGATAGTCTAGTTACACAACTGCTTGTAGCCTTAGAAGATAACTGTTCAGCAGAGATCACCTTATGTGATCTAAGCAAAGCTTTTGACTGTGTCAGACATGATATTCTTCTAAGTAAGCTAAATCATTATGGTGTACAAGGAAATGAGTTATTAATGATAAAATCTTATCTTGAAAACAGAAAGCAATTGGTAGATATAAATGGTAAACATTCTGAAATATTGAATATTAGATATGGTGTACCGCAAGGTTCAGTGTTGGGGCCAATTTTATTCTTAATAATGATTAACGATATCAGCATAAACCTATCTACATTTTCATTAATATATGCGGATGACACAACATTACTAAGTACCCATAAAGATCTTAACCTATTAAAAAATTTAGCAAAAAATTCGTTGGAAGAAGCAGCAGCCTGGTTAAAAAATAATGGCCTATATTTGAATGAGGAAAAAACTAAATCATTACTTGTCACACTAACTCCAGAAAATGATCATGAAATTGAAAAAATGCAACATTATTAGGAATAACCATTGACAGAAATCTGTCATGGAAAGAACACACAGAAGTGGTTTGTAAAAGGCTCTCACGTGTAATATATTTAATAAGTAGATTAAAGAAATGTGTATCTTTAAATTATGTAAAGACTGCCTATTATGCATTTTTTCAGAGCATAATAAGGTATGGTCTAGTAGTATGGGGTAATGGGGTAGGAATTAATCAAGTATTAGTTATCCAGAAAAAGGCAATTAGAATAATAACTAATGCTAAAAAATTAGAGCACTGCAAGCCTCTATTTATAGAGACTGGTATACTAACAATAATAAATTTATACATTTTTGATGTCTTGTCATTAGTAAAAAAAAACATAGAAAACTATCAAACACGAAGTCAAGTACATACATATCAGACTAGAAATCACAATAAACTTGATCTAATTAGGTGTAGGCTAAACAAAACAAAAGGATACCATAACAATATTGGGATAACATTATATAACAAATTACCAGATAAACTTCAAGAAATGTCCCCAAATTTATTAACAGAAAAACTATATTCCTGGCTACAAAAAAATCCTTTTTATAATATTCAAGAATACCTAGAATCAGACATGCAAATAGAATAGAACAACTTAGTGCAAATAATTACATGATGTAAAAGGGTAAGAAATTAGTGTAAACTATAAGTATACTTTGTTCATTTAGTGTCACTTAGGTTATAGTATTAGTATAACAATTGACTCGTATAATTATATGTTTAAGATTGTAAATAATTATATATTGAATTAGCATAGCTTAGGTTGTTGTTGATAAGTATTAATGTAAGTATTAATGTTGTTGATAAGTATTAATGTAAATAGCTTATATGACCGATTGCAGTCTGTACTGCCTAAAGGTTAACAAATAAATATGAAGTATGAAATATCAGCAAAGTTACTATAATAATATAGAAATTCGAATTAATTCGGAAGTTATAGTAAAGCAGAATAATGTGTGAAACAATTGTCAGTCCTAATTATGAATATTTCAAATTGTGTAATTTAATATGTAACCAAACTATTTGAGATAATAGTATTTTCTAAATAGTACATTTTCAGGCAATGGTCATAGGCCTAAATTAAGTATCGTCTAATTAGTTGTGTCTTTTGTAGCTTGAAATGATAATAAAGTTTGAAGGTAAAATTATAAGAAATATCATGGTAGCAACTTTAATTATGGAATTCAGATATAACATTCATCCATATTGACTCCATAGACAGCAGTCATATTTGTTGCTCCCATAGCTATAGAGATGTAACATGTGTTAATAATTTTCAGCGTCATGTGCATTGCTGTAACCATTAAGTTGCTTTTGAAGGATAAAAATTTTTATAACCGCTAGTAGAGATCCTTCTTGGCTTCTACTCTCGGTAGGTCCATTTGTTTTACAGCCGGATCGTCTCTTCTTCCTGGAGGAAAAAGTTGTAGAGTGGCAACCATGAGTCTAAAGTCCAACAGCCATCTGCCTGGCATCTGTTGGAACAAAAGTTCTGAATATATAAATATATACAGGATGTTAATGAATAACACCGAAATATTTTACCTGTGTATAGAGGGGACATAGACAAGCAACTTTTATCAGGACATTTTTGCTCTATGACGTAAAATGTGTATGCTACAGGGCATTAAAGTCCTTAAAATTTGGTGCTCATAACTCAATAATTGAGCAAAATAGGGTTAAAATTTTCATTAAATTGACTTCATGCCTTCTTAGCGATCGATAAAAACCTGATTCTTAACAATTCATCAACAGCTATACCATAATTTAGAATTTTCATAATCTGCAAAATTTACTGATTGATCACATGATTGCCCGCCACT
Organism: Ectobius pallidus; assembly: GCA_964059195.1. NCBI lineage: Eukaryota > Metazoa > Arthropoda > Insecta > Blattodea > Ectobiidae > Ectobius > Ectobius pallidus. Next base: position 45,797,077 of record CAXKWD010000008.1, read on the forward strand.
GCATTATTTTTTTATTCCTAATTCCAAACCTAACAAAAATGCTTTGTTTGTCTTTTTTTCCCTCAGAGTTGTAAGATATCGATCGTCATTTTTTACAATTTTCCCGACCACTACACAATATTCACTGTTCCTTTGTTTCCCATCATTTCAAGTATTAGAAGACAGTGGCGTGCATATCCTTGGGATATTTTATGTTATAACAGGAAGAATTGAATCCATAGAGCAAAAATCTCCTAATAAAAGTTGCTTGTCTATGTCCCCTCTATACACAGGTAAAATATTTCGGTGTTATTCATTAACACCCTGTATAAACTCGTTGCTGATACACGTTGAGAGAAGGTATTGAATTGTTCCGATTGTCTTCATGAGCTGCATGCAGCCTGCAGGCTACCAGTTGAAAACCTCTAGTCTAGATGGTATCATTAGCCACATCCATCCTGATCTCAGACAATATAGTGAAGCAGTATGCAGTTTGTGACTCTGGAATTTGAGTCATTATTTTAATACAATATATCAGGTTACTTACTCGCTCCGAAAAATGCCCCATCATCAGATGTGCTTCCTATCAACCATGGAACTTTGTAGAAGTTACCAGTCTTCACGAGTTCTATTGGTGAAGCAGTTAGAAATGGTTCAGGGTTGGATGGGCTTTGTGTTTCTATTACAGGTTGCCATAATGGAATCTGTAAGAAAAGAAAATACAAACTAAAAGTTTTAAGGAGGAATGTTATACAATGGAGTCCCAATGGTAAAAAATGATTGGGATCAGACACATTTTGGATTGACGAATTTCTCGGATTTAAGCGATAATAATGTGTGATTACATAAATATGTATTATTACATGTGATTATACAGTTTATTTTTAAAATTCTGGATAAACATATCCAAATATTGGGATGAAGTGAGTGATATGAGAGCTTATCTTTGATTTTTTTTTGTAATTTTCAGAAATGTAGATTATACTATATAGTACCACTATGGTTTCATTATACCCCTACATCTTTCACTTTACTTTCGGTTTCGGATTAAGTGGACTTCCGAATTTCCGAAGTTCAGATTATAGGGACTACACTATATTTTCATTAAAAATAAAAAAATTACTTCTTAAAAAATTCTAGTATTTTAATACCGTTATTATATAACCAAAAATGTATTATCTCCATCATATAATTTTCAATTCCATTTCAAGAGTTGCTAAATCTTAGTTCTCAATTTTGTTTAAATTTTGTCAGCCTTCAATTCCATTTCAAGAGTTGCTAAATCTTAGTTCTCAATTTTGTTTAAATTTTGTCAGCCTTACAGTCCAAAGGGTGAGATCTGTATCACTCAATGTGACATTACAATCTGAGGTTACGTTATTCATGCCATTAATTTGTTTTATTATCACGTATCTTTGATTACCTGTTTAAAGCATCTTTCGTGCTTACCTAATTCATGTTAATTCAATTATGTTAAAATGTTCAATGTATATAAGTCATGTTGCATCATGCAGACATTGCGCGATTCATTTGTAGCTCTGGTGTTTAGTTTAACTTCTCTGCTCGATAGTCAAGGAGCGCTTTGTACAGACATTGTATTATATCTCTGCCGGTCTGTCACGTGACTATTTCCTCGTAGGAGAAGAGATTCTACTGGCGTACACAAAAACATTTCTTAAATTTACAACGGGCAGCAGAAATGAACAGATTTGAGCTTAGACAAGCAATGACTAGAAAGGGAACTGGATGTTTTTTGTATTGGAATACACGGACTACCTGCTTCCGCACAAGCACTTGTAACAAAATTCCAACGGTCGGCGAGAGGCACAGATATAAAACGACAGCTGTACCCAACCTTTCAGGATTTACCTAAAAATCACTAAATGTAACTAATTTTCAATAAATTGTTACTTATAATATTTTTGTGATATGTCATTGAAATTTGAGTATTACTTTCGATACTTGACACTCGTTACTTCAATATATGGTAGGAACGATTTCCGTTAATTCAAATATCTGTAAATCATAAGTACTTTGTGCGTGGCTCAGATTTAGGTTCTCAAATGTTTCTTATATTTATCAACGAAATGTTACTACTTATAGTTTATGTTACTATATCAGGTTAGGCCTACCGTATATTTTATAATTTAAGCTTGTCAAGTGCTTTAGTTAAACTATAAAATAATTATTTTGTCTTCTCACATTAATATTTAAGTGTATCAAAGATTGCCAGTTTAAATTGATAATACATTGATTTCGCATTGTTATTGATTTCGTCATTGAAAGTTTTCAACCAATGACATTTTCAGGAGACGGTAATTAATTATGACGCCATTCTATTCCATTTATGTGATTACAGGTTCTGCATGGGGCCAGAAGCCCTGTTTATCTAGACGCGATAACACCTATCCGCAGTGCTCCACAGTATAAGTCCAGAGGTCATGTAAATTCATTTGCAACGACATCTATCCGTGGTGCTCCACACTGTATCTTCAAAAGCAATGTTAATTTAGATGGAACATCATTTCAATCGGCGTTCTTGGGTCACAGTGCAATTACAAACAATTTCTTCGCTCGCTAATCATTGTGGGTTCGTGAACAGCTGAAATTCGTGTGACCCTGAGGTGTAAATCTTGTCAGATAGTTGATAACACTCAATAAGATTTTTAAATGTAGAAAAATAAATTTTTAATGGTCAGATTGGTTGTGGGTATAAAACCACCCTCATGGAATGATTTATAAGTGGTCCTAAAGTTTTCATTGTATCATTTATCCAACATATTTCGTTATATTAAAAACTGTTTTTATTTTTCCTTATATACTACCCCTCTAGTGGGTTTGAAAATTATTTCATTAGGGCCTAACTCTTTTGTATAACATTTTCTTATCTTTGATTATGTTATTTAGGTTATTTGGTTATGTAGATCTCATTTTTGCTTACCTAACATTTATTTAAGCCAGGGGTACGTTAGATTTACCTTCTTGTTGGGATTGTTCATAATGTCATAATCTTGTCACCAATCGATTATAATACTTGATTAAAAAAATTATATTTGTTTCATTTCTTAAAACTACCCCTCTATTGGGGTTGAAAATTATTTCTTTTGTATAACTTTTCTTATTTTTGATGTTAATATTTAAGTTATTTGGTCATGTATATCTTTTTTTTCTTTCTTACCTAATTTTGTTCAGTTATGTTGACACCTTGAGCTTGATAGAGCTATCATAGTCATGGCTCTCTTTAAAAATCATTATAATATTAATTTTGTCTTGTTTGCGGCTTTGCTAATGTTTTGTTCATTGCTAATTTTGCGCACAGCCTCCTAGAAACTATATCCTTTCTTGTTGTCAAAACAATTGATTGTAGGTTCTTCCTCTTTACCGAATTCAGTTCAACATTTATTTTGAATTAAAATTCTTTATTATATTAATTAAATATTAATTATGAATATATTTTTATTTATCCTCTCATCATATGACTGTCAGATTGCTTCTTAATCTATGTCTTTTCTTTTAAGAATACCATTGCTTAATCGTTCGTAATTTCTTCACCAATGGGAGTGTTTTTTTAATCATTGTTGAATAGCGCTTTATTAAAAAATTCATTCCCTATACTTCGCCATTTTTCTATCCTTTTATAGAATCGTCGTCCCGTTTGGACGCAGCCCAGTTGTTATGTCATGTAATACCTTTTCTCTTGCTTGCCTTGAATTTAGTTCAGATGGCTTTGATTTTTCATTTGTCATTTATAAGCTTACAGTTCAATCCATTCAATGTATGTCTTGACAATTGTTATTTTTAATCTCAACTCCAAAATGATTTATTTATCTTTTAAATAACTACTAATTTATCAATTCTGTTTTATTTTATTTATTATATATTTAGTATAGTGTGTTTTAATGTATTGATTAATTAATCTAATCTTTAAGTCAAGCTATTATCATTGGGTTAGCGATTTTTTATTGTTTCAACCTTCAGTTGTCTCTATTTTTATTCTATTCACTACTTCTTCTTCAAAAAATGGACAACGATTTGGTTGCTCCATTCTCATTCTCAAGGGCAATGTGCTCTATTCTACAAATCGTTTAGCACATCATACAGTGTTAAATTCGGGCGAAAAGCCTTTTCAACTTCATTTTGTGTTGGATTAAGAGATCCAATTATCTTACATCGTATTCAACATAATTTTCATCACAAGGATTCATCTACAACGTCGCTAAAAGTACTTCGTTCTATCTCTGGACATTGTACCATCAAAAGGAGATATCAATCATTCAATTTCTGTGAGTAATATAATTCACAAACCAAGGTTCCTTTTTTCCAAGGACTACGATTAGTCTTTTAATTCGATGAGATTATTAGTCATAAATGGATTTTATGCAACTGTGAATTGAAAAATAAATACAGACATATATACTTGGAAAATAAACTGTTAATAGCTTATCTGTACAATCTTGCTTTGAGCTAGTGCTATGAATAGCTTTAAATTCAGCATTCAATACAACCTTTCAGCTTTTGAAATAACAATCTCTACAAGCTATATTTTATTACGTCATCAAATGGTCCTCCGAATAATACAGTCTACCAGTGCATCTATATGTGTACCTGGATACAACTAGAACTGCAGGATTCAAGAAGTGCATTTAATTCCAAACCTCAAGCTTATGTTAATCAAGCAACGTCATCGCCCAAGTGTGCATAATTCTTGTATGTCAATTTACCCATTTGAAGATTGGAAATGCAATCCAATTCTTCTCCTCATATCTCTACCCCCCCGCATGTTATCGCCGGGAATCAAACCCACTAATAATTTTCAATACGGTCCACCATTAGAGGAAGGGTCGCCTGGCGGTAACACCAGTATTGGGTTTAATCATCTTAAAGAACCTTATTTTTCATTTCCATGAACTTAGGATTCTTTCGTCGTCATTTGTGTAGCAAAAAAGCAATTATCAGCGTTCGTTCAGCTGACTATTTTAATGTTGCTATCAAGCATTTTTTCAAGGCAAGATTATTTTGGCTCGACGTCAGGATTGAACTGTTGTGATATTTATTTACACAAAGGAATCTTTAATACCAAAAGTGAGTGTTTAAATCTTACGTAGTGAATTAAGATAACTTATATACAGCTTGTAACATTCAATCTCAAACTTTATTCTCGTAAGTTTAAGCTGTATCATCTTACCATGCAATTAGACTCAATGACATAATTAATTGTTTGATAATGTGTAAATGAAGATCGCAGAGAATAATTATGGAGAAGATTAAAGCATCATGGACTTGCTGTATGTTTATTCAATCATTCATGTTTTTTTATTGATATTTATTGTCAAGTGGTCCTCTGGAATTATTATTAATAAATATACTTCTAAACAATCTCGTCTACGTTTTTGGGGGAAATATATCATCACTCGATCTACAACTCAACTGCACAACTTAGAAGACGTCAAGACATCATCTATCGAGCGATTGTGGTCCTCAAGAATTTATAGTGTCAGTGAAATGCAGTAGGCCTACCTATGGATCATTATTATTGCAATATAATCTCTCGTTCTCTCCAAACGGATAAGGATGTGCGTTTGTTTGTTTTAACTACATTTAACATTGTTACAGTTTTGCCGTTGGTATATTCTCGACACATTATTCTGTAAATTAAGAATGCAGGAGCAGAAAAATGTGAAAACTATTGCACAATAAGTCTCACAACACATGCTTCAAAACTACTAACTAGAATCATTTACAGGCGAATAGAGAGAAAATTGGAGGAAATCCTTGATGAAGACCAGTTTGGGATCAGGAAAGCCAAGGGTACAAGAAAGGCAATTATATCACTGCAACTTATTGTGGAAGGAAGAATGACGGAAAGCAAACACACTTACATGGCTTTTGTTGACTTGGAAAAAGCCTTTGACAATGTGAATAAAGATAAAATGTTTACAATTTTGAGAAAGACTGGTCTTAATATAACAACCTATATAAGAATCAGATAGCTGTAATAAAGGTGGAAGGTGAAGAAAGGATTGCAAGAATTAAGAAAGGAGTGAGACAGGGATGTAGTCTGTCTCCCCTCCTGTTTAATTTATATGGTGAGGAAGCACTGAAGGAATTAAAGGAAATGTTTGAATCAGGAATAAAAATTCAAGGAGAAAAAGTAAAACTGCTGAGATTTGCTGATGGTATTGTTCTGCTAACTGAAGATGAGGAGGACCTGAGTGAATTATTGAATGGTATGAAGGCACTGCTAGAAAATAATTTTGGATTGAAAATTAATAAAAACAGAACAAAAGTGATGAGATGCAGCAAGAATGCCACAAGCAACATGATGAACATTAAACTCAGAAATGACAAAATACAGTTTACAGGAGGCGAATGAATTCTGTTACTTGGGGAGCAAAATTATTAAAGATGGATGAAGCAAAGAAGATGTGAAAAGCATGATATTACAAACAAAAAGATCTTTCTTTAACAAGAAAGATCTATTGGTGTCAAATATTGACCTAAAAATCAGAAAAAAGTTTCTAAAGTTATATGTTTGGAGCATAGCACTCTATGGCAGTGAGACGTGGACTATAGGAAAAAGTGAAAGGAATAAAATAGAAGCTTTTGAGATGTGGTGCTATAGATGAATGTTGAAAATCCGGTGGACTGACAGAATATCTAATGAAGAGGTCTTAGAAAGAATAGAGGAGCAAAGAAGTCTATGGATGACACTCATTAGAAGAAGGGCCAGACTAGTGAGAAATATTATGAGGCATCCATTCTTGGTCAATAGAGGGGAAAAGTTGTAAGGGAAGACAACGATTAGAATATGCAAAACAGATTATAGACAATTTTGGTTGTAAAAAATATGTAGGGGAAACTCAGGAGGTTTGACCCACTTTCACATTAAACATTTTTCTCCTCTTTCCTTTTCATTCCAAGCAATTTATTTTGGCATGTGTGTACATGTGCCATCCACTTGTGTGTAAATAAAAAATACTTACCTGATTCCTACTAGTAGAATCTATGATGCATTGAACTATATGAAATATACAGAAATGGGTCAAACCTCCCGATGTGTGGGTGGTTTGACCCATGGTACGGGAGGTTTGGCCCACTGTATAATAACTACAGGAAAAAATAATAATGGTTCAGAAAAAGTCATTGATGAGTACAGTTTATTAATACTAATTACAATTCTGGTAATTAACCAATAAAATACTGAGAAGAAAACATAAAGGTGCATTCTGACCAGTGACGTTAAGAGCATTACAATTTTTTCTCCTAACGCACATTGAATTTTGAAAAATCATAGACAAATTTGAGTCTTGACGTCAACCTTTCAGTCTCAGCACATTCTACTGGCTTCGGTAGTTTAATCATGTCACATACTGCATCAGACACATCCTCAGGGTCAGAGAAGACGAATTCGGAGCCTTCCTTTAGTCTTCTGAGAAATTTAACTTTATATTCAAAATCATTGTATTTTTTCATGATTTTACACACATAATAATAAATAACCTTCTTTGTTGCCAATTTCACAAGTGCATAGTCATTAACACTATAAGTATGCTTTTCTATACTGTCTGTAACACATTCCAAGGCATCTTCTGTTTCAGATGATGATGAACTAGTGACGTCCTCATTTTCTTCGCTACTATTTGAAAATTCTAGACATTTGTTCATGTTTTTGGCAGCAGGAATGTTTCTTTTCATTTTCTTTTTCATCCTCATAGCATGTTCTGCTTCAATAGATGCCTTCACAGGAGTATAAGTTAAAATTCGGGACTTTCCTGGCCTCCGTCCACCATTCCCTTTTTTTGGACCAGCTTTAGGGAAGGGTCTGATCTCTTCTGGAGTCACAGACACTGTTGCAGAAATTCCCCAGAAGGTTCTGCTGTTAATGCAGATGCAGGCACCGAATATCCCTCAGAAGTTTCTCCTGTCGAAGCAGATGCAAACATTAAAACGTAAAATAAATCTTACATCTGGTCTGCTAGCATTTTAATTCTTCCAATTCTTTTGGTTTCCAGGAAAGTGGCATCTAGAAAAAGGAATCATTAAGTTATTATTGTTATGTTTATGTAAAATTTCATCTTAACTTGATTAAAAATAACATAAAGTTATGGATATGTAGTGGGTCAAACCACCTTCAACTTAGTGGGTCAAACCTCCTTACCCTGCATCATTACATTATACTAAGAAAATACTGCTTAAGGTTATATTAAAACAATTTTTTGTTACTACAGAATTTTAAAGTCACCTTTACTTAATGTTATGCAAAGTAAACATTTCATAATATTGTGAATCTGTCTTACCTTTATCTTTGCAGAGAAAACCAGAAATGCACAATTTTTTTGCTCCAAACATTAAAATCCTCCTCACACTCTTTGAATGGCTCCATGCACTATTCTAAAAGGCTGATCATGATGCCAATGTAGTTCACTAATCTGACACCATGTGGCAACACATACCAATGTATACAATTTTTTTTAGCAAGGGTGGGTCAAACCTCCACTATGGTCAAACCTCCTGAGTTTCCCCTAAACATGAAGAGACTGGCTCCAGATAGGAAGAACTGGAGAATTGCATCAAACCAGTTGTAAAACTGATGATGAAAGAAGGAAAGAAGAGCCTGCTTGAAAAATAAAATCTTGTTTTAGCATTTGGATCATAAATAACTATTTTGTTTTTAAATATTTGTTTTAATATGTAGCATCTGTAATTCATATTTTTTTATAAACATAATTAATATAATTTAGCATATGATTTATAATTACCAAATAACCTATTTTAATATTTTTGAAGAATTTCAAGGATTGACTATATTACAATCTGCAATATTTTCAGAGGTTTTAGACAATTGTTTTGTAAATGAAACTGTAATAGCAATCATGCATTTTTCTCCAAAACATTAATTTTATTTATTTAATGTTGAGAAGCCTAGCTAGTGATTGGTTTACTTGCAATAATAAAATGCTATCTGGAGACTATTGGTTGATACTTCGGTAAAACTCAAACAGTAACTTCGGGATGGGGGAAAAGTAAAAAATAGAGCCGGGGCGATTATACAACGCTTTGCCCGTGATGCAAAGTATGTTAAATCAGGACCTGCCCTTATAGACTTTACAAAAAATATAAGGCAGGTATTTTTAAAAATTAAATAGACACCGTATTGAAGTCTTAAAAATATAATGAACACAGAAAAAAAAGTTACTGCAGCTAGGTTCAAACCTACAACCTTCCATACCACAATCAAGCATCTTAACCATTCAGCTACTTACATATAGTAATAGTAACAAACATAGAATATAACGATCCTGCTGAAGTAATAAATTTGGGGTTTTCAGATCATGAAGCACAACTATTAAACTTACTAACACATTTCACAGTGACAAAACAAAGACCTAGAAAAACAACAGTACGATCCTATAATAATATCAATATAGAAAAATTTGAGTTTTTACTAGGCAAAGAGACCTGGGGTGACATATACATGGGAGAAGGGGTAAATTCAAAATTTGATACTTTTCTGCATATATTTCTGCATAATTTTAATTTAGCATTTCCCCTTAAAGTGGTACAGATAGGTCGAATGAATAGTATCAACACTAGAAACACTTGGGTAACTAAAGGGATTCAGGTTTCCTCAAATAAAGTAAGGCTCCTAAATAGTATTAAAAAGGGGGCGAATATCAGACGAATTAAACCATTACATAAAAAACTACATAAGAATTTATAAGAAAGTTATTAGGCAGGCAAAGAAAATGGACAATAATAAACACATCTCACAGTCATTAAATAAGATCAAGGCAACGTGGCAGGTAATTAAAAAGGAGACAGGTAAAACAAAGTACAGCAACCAGCAGATTGAAATAATACAGAGTAGTAATAGAGTCTCAGACCCACTTCAGGTTTCCGAATTATTTAATACACATTTTACAGAAATAGCAAGTATACTTATACATTCACAGTATGGTCCAACAACTAGACAAAACAGCTATAATCAAAAAATCAATATCTGCAATGAATCACTATTCATACACCCAGTAAGTGAAGATGAGTTAATGAAGATAATAAACACACTAAAGAATAAGGTATCCAGCAGGGGTAGATGATGTACCAAACTTTGTAATGAAAGAGTGTATAAATCTCATAACAGCACCCTTAACACACATTTTCAATATCTCATTTCAATGTGGTCTCTTTGTAGTCATCAGTTTTACAACTGGGGTTTGATGCAATTCTCCAGTTCTTCCTATCTTGAGCCAGTCTCTTCATGTCTACATATTTTTTACATCCAAAATCGCCAATAATCTGTTTTGCATATTCTAATCGTGGTCTTCCCTTACAATTTTTCCCCTCTATTGTTCCTTCTAATATAGTGTTGACCAAGCCTGGATGCCTCATAATGTGCCCCACTAGTCTGGCCCTTCTTCTAATGAGTGTCGTCCATAGACTTCTTTGCTCCTCTATTCTTTCTAAGACCTCTTCGTTAGATATTCTGTCAGTCCACCTGATTTTCAACATTCGTCTATAGCACCACATTTCGAAAGCTTCTATTTTATGCCTTTCACTTTTTCCTAAAGTTCACGTCTCACTGCCATAGAGTGCTATGCTCCAAACATATAACTTTAGAATTTTTTTTCTGACTTTTAGGTCAATATTTGACACCAATAGACTTTTCTTGTTAAAGAAAGCCCTTTTTGCTTGTAATATCCTGCTTTTCACATCATCTTTGATTCGTCCATCTTTAGTAATTTTGCTCCCCAAGTAGCAGAATTCATTCAACTCCTGTATTTTGTCATTTCTGAGTTTAATGTTCTTCATATTGCTTATGGCATTCTTGCTGCATCTCATCACTTTTGTTTTGTTTTTATTAATTTTCAGTCCAAAATTATTTTTTAACAGTCCATTCATACCATTCAATAATTCACTTAGGTCTTCCTCATCTTCAGTTAGCAGAACAATATCATCAGCAAATCTCAGCATTTTTACTTTTTCTCCATGAATTTTTATTCCTGATTCAAACATTTCCTTTAATTCCTTCAGTGCTTCCTCAACATATAAATTAAACAGAAGGGGAGACAGACTACATCCCTGTCTCACTCCTTTCTTAATTCTTGCAACCCTTTCTTCACCTTCCACCTTTATTACAGCTATCTGAATCTGATATAGGTTGTGAATGACTCTTCTATCCTTATATTTAAGACCTGTCTTTCTCATAATTGTAAACATCTTATTCCAATTCACATTGTCAAAGGCTTTTTCCAAGTCAACAAAAGCCATGTAAGTGTCTTTGCTTTTCTTCATTCTTCCTTCCACAATAAGTCGCAGTGATATAATTGCCTCTCTTGTACCCTTGGCTTTCCTGAACCCAAACTGGTCTTCCTCAAGGATTTCCTCCACTTTTTTCTCTATTCTCCTGTAAATGATTCTAGTTAGTAGTTTTGAAGCATGTGTTGTGAGACTTATTGTACGATAGTTTTCGCATTTTTCTGTTCCTGCTTTCTTGGGAATTGTGAAAATGATACTCTTCTGGAAGTCCTGAGGCATCTCGCCTTTATCATATATCTTGGAAATAATTCTGAACAAGCTTTCAGTTCCTGTTTGCCCTAAAGATTGAAGCAGTTCTGATGGAATTTTGTCTATTCCCATTGCCTTGTTCGAGTTTAAGTCTTTTAAAGCTCTATCAAATTCTGATCTTAATATTGGGTCACCTTTATCATCATCTTCCACATCTTTTTCTTCTTCCAGAGCGGTGTCCTTTAGGTCCTCTCCTCTGTATAAACCTTCTATATATTCTTGCCATCGGTCAGCTCTTTCTTCTTTTGTTAAAATGAGTTCCCCTGTCGTGTTTCTGAGGTTCTTGCACTTCTTTCGCATTTCTCCAAAATTTTGCCGTATTTTTCTGTATGCTACATCAATATTGCCTGAGATCATTTTTTCTTCTACTTCCTCACATCTCTTTTGCAGCCAATTTTCTTTTTCCTTCTTGCATTTCCTATTTATTTCATTTCTTAGTTGTTTGTATTTTCGTATTCCTTCCTCTGTGCTATCATTTTTAAACTTCCTTCTTTCATCCATTAGATTGAGAATATCTTCTGTCATCCATGGTTTTCTTCCAATTGTTTTCATCACACCCAGTGTTTCTTCTGCAGCGTTAATTATTTCATTTTTTAAAACTGTCCATTCATCTTCTGCTGAGTCTCCTTCTGTGTTTGTTTTTAATTTGTTTTCAATAATATCTTCAAATTTTAATTTTACATCCTCCTCTTTCAGTTTATCTATCTTCCATCTTTCAATAACTTTGTTTTTCTTAAGATTCTTCAGCTTCATCCTACAGTTCAGCATTACCAAATTGTGGTCTGAGTCAATATCCTTGTGGTCTTACCAATATCAATGTGGTATATTTCCAGAAAAACTTAAAACAGCAAAAGTAAAACCATTACACAAAAAAGGGGATAAAACTGACATACAAAACTATAGACCAATATCCATACCGTCAGGGTTTTAAAAAATCCTACAAAGACTTATGTATAATAGAGTCATAAAATTCTTAGACAAAAATAGAATCCTCACAGATACACAACATGGTTTCAGAAATCATAGGTCCACTGAATCAGCAATTCAAGCTCTATTACAGAATGTTCAAAAATCACTAGAGAATAACGAGAGTAAAATAGGATTTTTTCTGGACCTAACTAAAGCCTATGATGTTATAAATCATGATATCCTACTAAGAAAATTATACACATATGGCATTATGGGTATCGCTAACTCATGGTTCAAATCTTACCTTTCTCAAAGAACCCAGATCATTGAAATTGCTAAAATCAAATCTACTAGTAGGGTATTATCGCAAGGGGCACCACAGGGCTCAATTTTGGGGCTGCTTCTATTTTTACTATATGAGAATGATCTCCCATGGAATATTGAAGAAGCGGAAGTTGTACTATTTGCAGATGACACTAATCTTCTAATAAAAGCAACAAATGAGATAGATCTTACACAAAAGATCGATTCAAGTTTAACAAAAATAGTTTCTTGGTTCAAGGCAAACAAACTTTTGATAAATGCAGAAAAAACAGTAGCGATGAGCTTTCATGCAACCCAAAATCAACATGTTACGAAGAACTAAAGTGGAAAACACATATTGAGGCATTAACCAATAAACTTAGCACAGGTTGCTATATGCTAAGAACTTTAAAACCTACAAGTGCACACATACTTAGAAGCTCATACTTTGCCTATTTTCACAATCATATTAGATATGGAGTCATCTTCTGGGGTGCTTCATCAGAAGCTGAAAAGGTTTTTAAAGTCCAGAAGAGAGCAGTTAATGTGTGGAGTTAATCAACAAATTTCCTGTAGAAATCTGTTCAAAAAACTAGGGATACTATCATTATCTTGTGTATATATACTTGAAGTAATTAACCACATTAAACAAATTGGTCAAAATCTGTTAGTTAATAAAAGCTTCCATAACTATCAAACAAGACAAAAGAATGACTTGCATGTCCAGTACAGCAGAACAAACATTTTGAAATCTAATGTGTACAACTCCGGTATAAAACTATTTAATAAATTACCTACAACCATAAAGGCTATAGAAAACATACAATTATTTAAAAAGAGACTAAGGTCCTTCCTACAGACACATTCCTTTTATTCTTTGTAAAATCTCTTCATCTAGGAAAGTTTAATGTAGTGACAAGTGGATCAAATTGGTCTAAAGTGTGAAATTATCCTACTATTACTTGTATAAATTTATTAATTCATATTTGTACTTTGTATCTTGATTCTGTTTTGAAGTTCATTTATTATTGTATACGCATATTACACTAAAAACTCATTTGTAATTGTTCTGACTCATTTGTACTTGACTCATTCGTAATTGTTTTGATTCATTTGTAATTGTTTTATTAACTTGTAATTATTTTGACTCATTTTACTTGTTTTGATTCATTTGTAATTGTTTTGACTCATTTGTAATCATTTGACTCATTTGTATTTGCTTTGACTAATTTGAAATTGTATTGACTCATTTGTAATTTGTTTTTGATTAATTTGTAATTATTTTTGAGTAATTTGTAATTGTTTTGATTAAAATGTAATTGTTTTGACTCATTTGTAACTGTATTTACTCAATTGTGATTGTTTGACTCATGTTAATTGTATTGATTAATTTGTAATTGTTTGACGTGTCCCATAACATGAATATGTTGATATGGACAAAATAAAATACTAATACTAATACTAATACTAATACATAAGTAGGCCCTAGTGTAGTTTTGATGATGACGTCAGAGGCGGATTGCGGATTGTGCGGATTGATGACGTCACAAGTGGGAGTGGCTTATGACGTCAAAGCTTACGTTACGGAGGGGAAGGTGGGCGTGGCTTATGACGTCACTACTTACGTCACAAGTGGGCGTGGCTATGACGTCATCTTTGTCATGGTCACGTGATTCAAAATGGCGTCGTTTCCCGTTCCTATTGCAAATGGTGGACCAAGCGCGAAATTCAAAATTTGGAAATTCATAATAGCGGTATATTTGAAAATGGCTAGGTTTCCGGTTCCTATTTCAAATGGCGGAAAGAGGGAAATTTAAAAATTGTATTTTGGTAGATGGCGGGTGATTTGAAAATTGCAAATAGTGGAAATTGGATACTATAATTGCAAATGGCGGAATGTGGGAAATTTTAAATTTGTATATTGGTAGATGGCAGGTGGAATGACTACGTCATAATTCAAAATGGCGGCATTGCTTACATTACAAGTGGATTGCTATGACCTATCTCAACAGTGGAGTGGGAGGAGTGGTTTATAACATCATGGCTTACGTCACAAGTGGATTGAGCGGATTAGATCACGTGACAGGTGGAATGACTACGTCATAATTCAAAATGGCGGCATTGCTTACGTCACAAGTGGATTGCTATGACCTATCTCAACAGTGGAATGGGAGGAGTGGTTTATGACATCATGGCTTACGTCACAAGTGGATTGAGCGGATTAGATCATGTGACAGGTGGAATGACTACGTCATAATTCAAAATGGCGGCATTGCTTACGTCACAAGTGGATTGCTATGACCTATCTCAACAGTGGAGTGGTTTATGACGTCATGAGTCTATATGGAAGATTTCAACTTTATGTCCAGCAAATGAACATAAAAGATGGGCCCCCTTCTGCAGGTTTATAAGTAAAACTAAAGGTGAGGTCCTCATCGACATGGGACGAGATGTTTGTGGCACAGGTGAAATGATGCATGTTCCTGACGAGCATGATTGTGTACAGCAAGAGTGAGGGGAAGGTGGATAATATATAATACCTTAGTTGCGTGTATGCATAGTTTAGTGATCGTCAAACCTCCGAGATGTCAACATCGAAGCGTGGTCGTAAAAGTGCACCTAAATCTACTACACTGCTGCTGCCGCTATAATGGATATTACAACGCAGGACTTGTGGAATACGCTGCAGTCCTCCACCATACAAACATCACAAGCGGAGTTGCCAAATACACAGTTTCAATCGGAGGAAAACAAGAATAAGAAGGCGCCTATAGTATCCACTCTAGAACGTTTTTCAACTGTGTACGTCCCCGATGTGAATTGTACCAAACCGTTGAGCGAGCTGCAAATTGGACTTGTGTATCCGGTAAAGGAAGATCGTTCCGTGTATACAAGGTATGGAAGGAGAATCGTTATAGACTTAATGATTGGATGCAGCGTTTTTCTACCACCAAGGTTCGAGAAGTTGAGTGAAGATCAGCTTCAACGGATGAACGAGGAGAAACTTCCATTGGTGTACTACGGTAAGGAGCCGAAGTCAGCTGGTTACTACTACCACGTTCTCAACTTTGTGTAATATGGAATGGATGTTTCATGTTGAACAGTGGGAAACGTCTTGAGATTTTAGACTCAGTGTGAAGTGTGTGTAACAGACAAAAAGTGACTATACAACACGACAACCGGCACCCTACGTCCATAGACTTCTCTAGAATGGTATGTGTTACTAACATGAACCATTTCCCATTCTTATCCATCGTAAGCTAAATTCTTATGTGTTTTTTATTTTTCTGTGTTTCAGAAGTTGGAGACTCTCAAGATCATGAGTGATATTCATTTTAGAAATAGGAGACTTTCAAGTGAAATTCAACTTGTAAATATTCAATAAAACCAAAGTGATAAAAATGTATTCTTTTGTAAGTTATTTCATAACTGGATTTTCTAAAAAATGATTTACGTTTGACAAAGTCCAGTTTTCCCTAACCTCTCCTATTCCTAATTCCGAGGATGAGGGGGCTGTGAAATAAAAAATACATCTCAGGTTTTTTAGAATTTTATTCACTTTATTACAATCTTACTGGGATTTCATCCACAGCGTAAGCACAATAACATTTCGCAATGCACATTTCATATTAGGTTCATTATGAAAAATACATTTGGTTTCACAGTCTCGTAATTTGTCAAGCTTTGGAACACCAAGATCGTCCATGTTTATAACAGGTCTCTGCAACAGTTTTTCAAAAACCGAACCTTTCCCAGTCCTTTACAATGAAGAACATCCACTGGTTTTAAAACACTTTCAAGAACAGGCTTCAAGTCGTCGTAGGGTAAGTATCCATTCTGCCACGGAATTCCATGGATGTTGGATTCGATGTAGCCTACCGCTGCTACTTTGTATCTGGCTAAATGTTTTTAGTTGGTCGGAGAACAAAATGTGCAATTCTGTCATCCACCGAAGACACTGCAACCTCTAAACTAAACTAAACTCCGTGGCGCTACATCCCTGGAGGGACTTGGCCTACCACCCGACCGCTGCGTCATCTCCCGTAGGCAGATGGCAGGATTGGGGGGCATGTGGTCAGCATGCCGACACCCACGGCCGTTAATGGTGGTTTTCTTGACCGGAGCCGCTACTTCCCTATCAAGTAGCTCCTCAATTTGAATCACGAGGCTGAGTGCACCCCTACCACACCTCCCTACCTCAGAAAAATCCGAGGAGGTACCGGGAATCGAACCCGGGCCGACGGATCTGTAGTCAGCGACGCAAACCACAAGACCACGCCGGCGGACCACTGCAACCTCTTTAGCTATAAATTGTTTGCACCTTGACTGATATCCATGACAGTCGATTATAATCATGTTGTCACACGACATTGGTAACGATGTTGGTTAAAGCAGTATACTCTACACTTCGATCGTGTAGAATTAGGCAATAAGCCTTTGTGTTTGCTGGTATATTGTTTGCTGCAGAAATTTCAATTCTGGTGGTACAAGCCCCCGATTTCAGATCTTCGTTCTGCTTGGTGCAGTCAACGACAAAGACTGGTGTGAGCGTGATAAAATCGCTTCTTTCAAGGAGAGGATTGGATGGTTTTTGATAGTACGACTCTTGAAATCTAGCATACATTTCATAAAGGATTCCATACGAACCATTTGTAGTGTCTACCACGAAAGAGTGATAGGGGTACTTTCTATCGTTCAAGTATACGGATACGTTCTGGATATCTCATAAATCAAACTTTGAGCAGTCGGCTTCCTTTTATTCCTAGCAGTTTGAAATCCAATGATAACCATCCTAGGTTTCTGCAACTGAGGAGATGTCGTAACGTTCCATGAAATGTTGGTTGATTGAGGTAATGATGGAGGTTCATACAATTGCCAGCTTCTGAAATCTATTGTCAGCGAACGATCAGATCCCAACATATTCAGTAGTTTTAATTTTTCAACATCTGAGACCTTAATGATAGGCACCATCCACTCGATATCCGTGATGATAATTTTACTAACTTCTCGTTTGGTGACATTGATCGTGTTTTTCGATCTCATGAGAACAAGTTCCATCTTACAATTGACGAATATTGTCTGCATTTGTATGAGTGTGTACTGTCTGTATAGGTATGTTTTGTTTAATATTTTTTTTAGTTCTTAAGTATGACGAAGCCTTTGGATTCTTGTGATCCCTAATGGTGAATAAATATTATTATTATTATTATTATTATTATTATTATTATTTTATCATAATCTTCAGCGATTCCAAGGATGTGGCTTAGAGGAATGCATACATTAAACGTTTTGCTTTTTATTATAGTTTCCACATCATCATCGGGGGGGTGAATCCACACAGCTTTTTCCAATCTTTCACTATCCAGGACGGTGTAAGAACAAATTGCTTTCAATAAGCTTGTAATTCCGGGATTTCTGCTACGCTCAACTGTTTCTCCATGAAGATTTAATTTTATTTCGTCGAATAGATACAGGAAACCATTATTTACCACCTTTCCCTTATATTCAGCATCCTTATCGTCGGTTATATTTCCAAAAACGAAAATAAAACTCCTGCTTACTAATGCATACGAGTTTTCAGCCTGAATAGGAATCCGTATTTCATCGATTTCACCAAGAGCCGAGTTGTTATTCGGTTTAAAACCATGATATTGAAAATTTTCTATGGCATCTTCAAATATAGCCTTGGAGTGCACAGCGAGGATATCCATATTAGCACACTTTGTATCCTAGAGACTTGAGATACTTCTTATTCGCACGTGTTACATTCGCGACGTTACGACTTGAAGTGTGACCTCTTTCATATTGCATAGGTTTATAAACCTTTTTAATCTTAACGGTGTCAAGACGAAGAGTACTTATTTTTTTAGATTGCTTCGTGGTGGGCACGTATTTGTTGAAATTAAGACCCATTTTTCCTAATTGCAATTCTCACAGATACACGCTCTCCTCTAAAGTCGATAAGACGTCCTTTCTGGTCCACAAGAGAGACTGTAATGTCAGATATTTTTTGTATGTTGATTAAAGGTAAGAAAATCAAATATAATGGAACTTCGGTGATATTGTATCCAGGAGGCACCGTGGGGAAAAATTCATGAATGGTATGAGTCGACTGCCCATTCAGAAATAAACCGCTTGCGAGATTACACTCTACTCTTATAACGTTAACACCGTTTATGACTGGAGGTCTCTTGGAAACGGCAGCGGTCCTTTTAGGAATTCTATCGGTCTTTTCAAATCCCAGTAAATTAGCTACAAGGTTTGGAACGTCGAAAGAAACTTCGAGGAAAGAGTAGATTGTTGTTAGCAACGTGTTGGTGTTGGCAATAACTCTAAATATTTCACTAAGGTCTCTAGTAGAATTTGTCATAGCTTTTATTTCGTACGCTATATAATCAGAAATATCTTCAATCTCGTACGTTCCAGTTGGAATGGTGATGACATGTTCCTTGCCTCCTTCATCGAACACTATCAACGAATTGTTGTTTTCAGACACATTAGGTATCGAATTGTATGCTTCAAACCGTAGCAATGCAATCTCGTAGTCTGCTCCAACTTCCAGCTCAATAGGAGGATGAAACGTGTTGGAGATTTCGGACGTGGATCCGCTTAGTGTGAACGTAAAAGTCATTTTAACACATAAATGTTAGAGCTGGTGGTTTTTATAGTAAAAATGCTACACACAAGTGTCCACAAATCAAAGTGTTGTATTTCTGATAACGTGTAACGTTGTAAAGTAGTTTTGTATGCGGTCCTACGAATTTACTATTTCCATAGGAGGTGGCAAGTCTCCGTAGCTGTCGAAATAGAAAGCATTCTTGTTACACTATTTTAAAGCTACCCAATGCGTACCAGGGCCTTTGGCATCATCGAGGTTTATAATGATTCACTCCTGCTTATATGGCTTGGATGGTAAGTCGTTTCTCATGTACACGCCTCTAAAATGTGGAATATCTAGTTTTTTAGCGTATCGTTCCAAGTCGTAGTTAGTTAGGGCTTTTTTTAAAACGAAGTCCTTTACCGGTAGCATAAGGTTTTAGATACAATCCTTTTCCATGCAGCACGATACCAGATCCTCTTTTCCCTAAGGCTATGCTCTCCATCATATGGTTATGACGAATGTTTTCTCGCAACTGTTTCTTGTTGGACTTTGCAGAACTTACAGCTTTAGCGATCTGTGCTCTTGCACCACCGAGAACCCCAAGTGCAGATAAACCTGCAAATATAGGTAGCAAAGGTAGTATACCAGCAATTTTCTTCGGCGATTTCATCACTCTCTTCTTTTTCTTGTTCTTCTTATTCGACAGTAACTTTCTATATGCCGCTATTAGTTTTTTAATTGTATCCATTCCAGCACCCATTTTCGCTTTTCCTTTCATAATTTTAGAAACGGTGTAAGCTGCAACATGTTCCCCAAGACTCGCGTCGGCAGCCTTGACACGATTGGAGGCTTGTTGTGCCAATTTCAAGTCTGCTTTATGTCGATCGCTTATATCTGAGGTCTGTGCGAAACTTATATCGTGCTCCTTACATGCATCGTCTAGAGGATTGATACCCGTATCACCTCTTTGCAGTCGTTTTTCCAATTTAGTTCCAGGTCCACAAAAGCGATACCCAGGTATGTGTAATTCCACAGGCAATTTATCAATCAAAGTGTTTATTAATTTACTTCCACAAGCGCTGTGTCGACGTCTGCTTCGTTCTACTCGCAGAGCCATACTGATTACTATATCCTCATGTTATAACTTTTTATATAAATGCATTTGCATCATTGTAAAAATCTCATTTACGGTCATGAAGGTTGAGAAGCAAAACGTGTCTATGGAGATCCTCCCAATGGATAGCTTATGTCGAGAAGAAGACGAATGCAAGCACAGCGTACTATTTCCCAGCAGCACTAGGTGTATTATTTGTGGGCCTAGTAATTCCGGAAAGACCAACGTGCTTATAAATATTCTTCTCCATCCTAACCTAATAAAGTTTTCAAATATGTACATATTTTCGAGATCTCTGTTTCCACCAAAGTACAAAATGCTTGAAGAAATTTTAGCAAACGTTCCAGAAATTGGTTACTTCAAGTTTTAAAGCAGCGACCAAACCATGCCTGAGCCGACAGAAGTCAAAGAGAATTCAGTGGTGATTTTCGACGAAGTGATGTGCGATCCGCAAGGACCTATTAGAAATTACTTTAGCATGGGACGACATAAATCTTTAGATATGTTTTATCTTGCACAATCGTATGCGAGAATACCTAAACATCTGATAAGAGACAACTGTAACTTGGTGATCGTATTTAACCAGGACGCGTTACATTTAAGACATAAATACAACGACTAAGTAAATGCAGACATGACGTTCGATAAATTTCAACAGTTATGTCGTGAATGTTGGTCATCTCAAAAGTATGGATTCTTAACAATTTGTAAAGAAAACGATCGTGAACATGGAAGATACAGACGTGGCATAGATGAATATATTGTTATGTAAAGCCTAAATATGCATCAGTCGAAATGAATCCTTCGTTGATCAAGGAGCAGATACGAGTGAAACAAGACATTGCCAAACATGTTAAATCTATGCGGAATAAATATTTAGCGCTAAAAAAAGTCCAATTTTCAGACCAAACAAGAAATTGGTGAGACTATAAACCCGATAACGAAACCCTTGGAAGAGCTCGTGAACATCGGTAAACATGAATCTGAAGAGTCGGAGATGGAATACGAATCGCTTCAGTCCTCTAAACAATCTCCTCACAAACATTATAAATCTATGCTGCAAAGTGTTTACGGTCCAGTGATTACACCTTACATTCAAAAACTCATATCGCATAAGCCGAGAAATATCGATCCAATCTATGGATTGAGAATGGACACTGACAGATAATTATTCTACATTGGATCAACCCCCATAACCATTAGAAACGATCGCCTCGTTATCGGCAAGAAGACGCCCTGGGTTATATGAATTGCTTACGAAAAATATTCATGACAAAAAATTGTACAACGATCGTGATTTAGATGTGTATAAGGAGATTTTGAAAAAAAACTAGCGCGCACAAAGTAAATTATGACGAAAGCGAAAACATTCGTAGAATCAATACCCACAAATATCTACACGTCATCAAGAAATTATTTTCTGATGAAGAATCATCCGACGAGGGATCACCACATCGTGTATTAGGTAACGGTATGGTGAAAGAAGTACATCCAAATCGTAAAATTGAATATAAATATTGGGACGATCCGAATGAGCTCATTCATCGACTTAGGCTTCTCGTGTCCTCGTCTGCAGCAGGGAATAATTCTCATCACAACGAGATACAAGAAATCATATCTGAATTGAGGGAGAGAAAAATCATAGAATGAAAAAGCGGGAAATCGCGTACGAACTTCATGCACCAGCTAGAATAAATTATCAAAGAAGACATGTTAAAATGAAAGGTCTAAACGATTTGTGGCAAAGCGACTTGATTGAAATGATTCCATATCATAGAGAGAACAGAGGTTTCAAGTATATTTTGGTCTGCATAAACGCATATTCCAAGTTTGCTTATGCGAGACCGTTGAAAAGTAAAAGCGGCAAAGATGTTACCGCGGCCATGCAAGATATACTTCAATCTGTTAATATTCCACCCAAAAATTTACAGACCGACATGGGAAAGGAATATTATAACACTAATTTTAAAGCGTTCATGAAACAATATGGTATCAATCATTATTCTACATACTCTAATATTAAGGCATGTATTGCTGAACGCTTCATCAGAACTTTGAAAACTATCATGTATCGAGAATTTTCTGCAAGAGGGAGTTACAAATGGTTGGACATGTTGCAAGAACTCATTAGACATTACAACGATAGGTATCACTCTACCATTAAAATGAAACCTAACCAAGTCAAGGACTACTTAAAACAGTGTATCGCTACAAGGAATGCTATACGAAACCAAAGTTTGCTACAGGTGACTACGTAAGAGTTTCAAAACATAGGAACTTATTTAATAAAGGATACTTACCGTCATGGACTACGGAGATTTTCAAGATACAGAAGATCCAATCGACATTTCCTCCCACATATTTGCTTCAGGATTTAGAGGGTAGCAGCATTGAAGGTGCTTTTTATGCCGAAGAACTCCAGAAAACTAAGTTTCCAGACTGTTATTTAATTGAGAAAGTGTTAAAGAACAAAGGACAGAAGGTGTTTGTAAAGTGGTTAGCATTCCCAAGCTCAAAAAATTCATGGGTTAATATTAAGGATATTGTATCTGATTAGGGAAAATAAAAGATAGATTCATTTTTAAAACTTTTCTTTTATTTATATCCTGCATGAACCCAAAGTAATCATACTTTACTGTCTTACACAACATCATATATACATTTTATTCTTTCACACCCTGTTCTTCAACATCATAAATCATATAAAATTACAAATATTGTTTAACATACACCATATACACAAATATACATTTTTTACACAAACCATACACATAAATATACATTTTCTACACAAACCATACACATAAATATACATTTTTTTACAATTTACATTTCTTAGTAGGAGGTTCATCGTCACACTCCTCCTCCCTGATTTTGTAGTGTCCGTCAGCGAGAGTGTCCACACAATTTTCCATAACATGACGCTTATCGTCGTTGCCAGATAAAGTTAATTTATTCATAGAAATCGAAAATACATTATGTTTATATGATCTGATGGATCTGTTTAACGAGAATGTTGACTGTCCGCTCTATAGACAACCAACATAATCTTCAAAGTTGACATCTTTGTCAATGACGTTTTTCTTAACGCCTTTCAATTTTTTGATTACCATATCATTAAATTTTGTGGCGTACATTTTCGCTCGCAGACCTAAGAACGCCTTTATGGAGTGACCAGCCCCTTCATCCTTGAATTTCCCAACCACCGCATGGTTTTCGTTTGAATACAAGGGATGATCAGGTGGGTTGACGCTAGTATCCAGCTCATCTCGGAAATGCATCATTTCACGGAAGAGGTCATCCGTTTCAATTCTATAGACAAAACTATCAGTGTCCATGTAGCACAATTTCATGCCTTCTTTATAAAAATTTTCATCGTGTAATAATGGAACTCAAACATCCTAGTTTTAGAAATTTCCAAAATCGACATGCCAACATAGATGGCCTAATCAAACACTAAGCTAGTTTTTGCAAGATGGACACGAACCAAGTTTTCACTATAGATTGTCCTATCCATAAAGTAACTTTTGGCTACCAGCTTTCGAATTTTTTTTTCACTTGATACAAGCCTAAAATTTATGCGTTTCCTCACATTTACCATAGTCTTACCAAAAACAGCGTTATTCATTAATTTAAAAAAGTCTTTCTCGAAGTTGTTGGCTGCAGCCCTACGCTTGGCGGTGTTATAGTCAATGTAGGGTTTCAACCAGCAGCTTTGTTGAAATTCTATAACTCTATGGATATTGCATAACCTCAATCCGTGTTGCACGGCTTGCGTAAGTACCGTGTGATGAACAACGTATTGTTCTGTTGAATCTAAAGTGGTCAATAATTTTTTGTTTTTACCACCTGGAGGAATTTTCATCTCAGCACAGAACGGTAGATCAGAATGAGCATCGTGAAGATGGTCTGTATACTCAATGTCAACCTCAAGTACATATCCTAATTTAGAATTGACCGGTATGGACATGATATCAAACGAGTCGATTTCATCTTTGTCGAGCGAACGAAACTCACCTGTTGGCAATGCCTGTGACATTGCATACCCATAAAGATTATTGGCATCGACGTAATAGAGAAAAGATTTTTTTGCAGACTCATCAAATTCATCACACAATTCGTTGTTTGCTACAGCGTGCCTTGTGACACACTGACAAATTCCTCCTCGTATCCCTCGTTCAAACATCTGAATCATATCCATATCGGTCAAAAGCGGTAATTTTACCATTGTGAACTTCAGCATCGCAGAATTTGCGAAGCCTGGAACAGTGGAATAGTACAAACAATCCATTCCATACGTTTAAAAACACATCTGTCTAAAGTTTTCAAAGACATCTGTTAAAATCAAAACATCGGATTTCAAATACAAGTCTGAATATTCACCTAATGAGGTGATCGAAAAAGAATTCCAGACGTTCCTCGCGTCAGAGTAGTCTTGGTCAGAGACGTTCTCATTCGCGAGTCTGCTATAAAATGCAACTTTCGGAGGTAATTTCTTCTCCTTCAAAATTTCAACAGAGGTGACGTGGTCGTAGGGGAACACACCCTTTCGACACACCAAGTCGGCGTTTTCACCAAATACTTTTACTGTTTCCATAAATTTATCCTTGGGCAGATTGTTTGCCAACTTTTCCAGGCTGCTTGCCATGAACCGAAACGAATCTACAAACCTCAACTCCATACCTCCCCTTTCAAATAGGAGGGAATAAATTTGGAAAATGTCACATACTTTTCTTGTGTATTGCATATGACGTTGATTCTATTCTCATCGAATCCAAGTTCTGTCACAATAAAATGAGCGTCATAGTTAGCTAGGTTAGGCAATACTACAGGGACAAATGCCTGGTTTCTATAGTTTAGATTACAATTTCTGTGGGCGGCTCCTCTGAACCAACCACTAACATGGCAATGGTCCCTTACTTTATAGTTCACATCGGTAAAGTTACCCTCGCCACAAATATGGCAAATAGTAGCACTATTGTATGTCCTAATTTCATCTTCTGTCAGAGGGGTCATGGGCTTATTTACACTATTTAAGATCTTATCAATTTCTTTAACATCAGCGACGAGCGAGCGCATAAACTCACCGCTGGCATCCTCCCCTCTAAAAAGTCTCAATTGAGAATATGCGCCCTCAGCATCTTTAGTAAAATAGCAAAAACTAAAAGGTTTATGCTTCTGATAAGGTGTAGACCAGCTCTTCTGCGGATCTCCCAAACATCCTGATATCGGTTCCAGCAAACACTCGAAATCCGCATAGATGACAAATCTAATCTTTTTGAGAATATTCGGGCTTGTTCAATACGACTTCAGGATTTTTAGGAATTTCACATATGACTGGGCTGAACGAGTTGCATAACGCCAAATGCTCTTTCAACCTTACGTCACCAGACTTACCAGCGTACGCATGGAAATGTGTAAAACACCGTTTGCAAACTCTGACTTGACGTTTATCGGATGATATGAATGGCTTTACAAAAGCGTTAAAATCTGAAATGACTATATAGTGGGAATTTTCCTCATTACACACATACAAAAGATATCTATGATCATCTAGTTCCTTTTCAACAATTTTGATAGGAAACACGAAATGAGAAATGTGATTCCCATTCCCGTGTTTCCTCTAGAACGAAAACATTGATCGAAATATTGTTTACTTTAGAAAACTTTTCAATATCATGAAACGAAACGAGGAATTTCACACAGTTCCAATTGTACTTGTTATCCAACTCTGGTCTGGTAAGATAACTGGCCCACATTTCCTTATCAGACTCAATCAATTTTGATAAGACACAATACTTGAAACAAAATGCATCATCATTACGAATATTAATTAATGAATTAAGATGCTGGAATTTATCAGGGAGGATCATATGCCACGCCCTGCAAATGGCATGTACTCATTGATACGAATTTCAATTTTGTGGATTTTATTGTAAAACCACCCAGACCCTCGTAATTAACTGTCCTGCATCTCAGACTGAATTTTGTAAATGTGACTTGATACTACTTCATGAATATTAGATGTTCTTAGCAACGATTCATGTTTTGTCTTAAAATTCCTCAAACATGAATTTAACTGTAAATGGTGAAATTCACACTCTACAAAAAGATTGAATTTAATTGCTGTAAATTTTGACAGTGACTCTGACAGAATATTTTCAATTTTATACTGGCACGACGATAGGATAGATTCCATACCGCCGGCTTGGAAATTTTTTGCTGCGTATGTTGCCAGTCGTGACCTAAATGCTGTTTCAACAGGTAAAAACTCACATGATTCCGCCGATCCATTCCACTTTGATTCTGTAATAATGAAAAAACATCGACATTAGCAATCGAAACATGTAAGCGAATGGAGTAATAAAAGGCTAAGACATTTCACTGTACATACCTGTGGAATATCACGCGTATGCATGATGACACTAGGTCTCGACTGGCGGTTGGACTCTGTATTCTGTAACAAAGGAAAAATAAAATATAAAGTTTTATGTCTTGTACT
The DNA here is from genome assembly GCA_964059195.1 of Ectobius pallidus. Classification (NCBI taxonomy): domain Eukaryota; kingdom Metazoa; phylum Arthropoda; class Insecta; order Blattodea; family Ectobiidae; genus Ectobius; species Ectobius pallidus. The sequence continues at coordinate 45,824,050 of CAXKWD010000008.1, forward strand.
ATGATAAAAGAAATAAAGTTGGATGTCTTGTTTTTAACCGATCTGTTCCAATATAAAAAGCAGATTGAGTTTTATTCAATGTACTATGAGAGAGAAATAAGTTGGATGTCTTGCACAATAATAATAATAATAATAATAATAATATCATTACATAACTGTAAATGTAAACCTGAAGGCCCAGGTTGGTATAGGTCATCATTTGGACGGGCGGAAGTCTGTTGCATGGTGCCTACAATCACTGGTCTTGCATTCTGTAAGAACGGAAAAATTATATTAAGTTTTATGATAAAAGAAATAAAGTTTAATGTCTTGTTTTTATCCGTTCTGTACCAATATAAAAAGCATATTGAGTTTTATTCAATGTACTATGAGAGAGAAATAAGTTGGATGTCTTGCACAATAATAATAATAATAATAATAATAATAATATCATTACATAACTGTAAATGTAAACCTGAAGGCCCAGGTTGGTATAGGTCATCATTTGGACGGGCGGAAGTCTGTTGCATGGTGCCTATACTCACTGGTCTTGCATTCTGTAACAATGGAAAATAATATTGAGTTTTATGACAAAACAATAAAAAATTATGATTTATGTCTTGTACAATAATAATACCGCCGCATACCTGTGGTTGTATACCGGAAAGCATGGCCTCCTCTCCCAGCATCGTTGGACGGGGTGCGCCTGCTCCTCCGTCCCCGCTATGCGATGGTAGATGGAAGCGCCCGGTATTGGAGTAGATACCGATATGCCTGGGTTCCACCTTCCTCGATGGGTGGTGGACGTTCTGTATATGAATAATAGCTAAATATCTCTCCGTCTTGAATGTGCCGTTGCATATTTTACACACGACGTTGTTAGCGGTTGTTGAATGATTATTAAGGATATGCCTTAACGAGTTGTCCCTGCGTGTAAATATCACACTGCAGGTTTCACATTTGTACTCAGATTTTTTATGTCGTGTTTTGATATATCTATTCAGATTATAATTGTACCTAAATTTGGCATCACATTCGGAGCACTGAACAAAGTTGACGCTTTCCATTTTTCAGAAGAGATCTGTAGTCGTCAGCGGTTGAATAAGAAGTGAGCCTAATGCATGACGTCATTGGTTTAAATAGTGTCGCTATGAAATAGCCTCGCGTGGGTAGGAATACAATCCTCATAGGAGAAATAATGATGACGTAATAAATTGTAGCCTCACAACGGAAGATTGTTTATTTTCCACCAATTAAATGACGAAAGTTTAAAAATGGTAATGACGTAATGAATTGTAGCCTCGCAACAGGACAAATATATTTCCCACCAATGAAATAATGAAAGTTTAAAATGTATAAATCTGCAGTAATTAGATATTTCACTTTCCTCAAAGCGTGAAGCCTACATGCCTGTGAAAATGCATGATCGTGATTTCCCACAATAAATTGTTGGCGTATGTAAATTATATCCTCGCAACGGAAACTTGATGAATAAGCAGATATCCGATATTTAATTCTGAAAACGTGTCTTTTGGATATTATATACTTGTGAAAATGTATGATCATAATTTCACACAATAAATTGCTGGCGTATGTAAATTATATCCTCGCAAAGGAAACTAAATACATTATTATAATATAAGGTTCCTTCAGAGATGAAACATTGGTTTAATATGTAATACACAAGACATATGTCGAGGATTCTTCATTACTGAAAAGCCCTCTACCCGGCCAGGAATCGAACTCAGACCCATTCTGTGATGAAATATTAGAATATCAGCTTTTAATATATCGCAACAGAATAACGTTGATTATCAAATTAGTCATACAATACATAATGAATGCAGCATTTTAAAAATTAAAGGTACTGAACTATGGTGTTATAATATCATGATAGAGATTTAAAAGGAAAGAATTTCATTGAATGGAGATGTTACACGAGCGTTGAAGGCTACTACAACATCATAAAACCGCCGTACGGTAAGAGATAGCAAGCTGAAATCTTATACGTCAAGGCTAGCTTACCTCATCAAAATCTCAGTGCATTGAAACAAAGTTGGTACAGTTCTGCGCTGAGAAAACATTTGTATATAAAACGTAATACTGACTTTACAAAAGTCTATGAATAACATAATATTATTCCCTCATTATACCGAGGGTTTGAAGCTCATTCGATACGTAAGATCATGCACCGGTCACGTTAGCAAAATTTACGACTTAATATTATACACTGACGAGGCTAAGTAGACCTCAGGGCTAGGATTATCATCTTATGACAAAATTGTATGATGAAATATAGTTTTAAGACGTTAGCTACCATATTCATAAAAGTTAACGAAGGATTAAAATATCTCTATCTCTACACTTTCGATGGCGTCTGATAATAATAATAATAAATAAGGAGGCCCAGATTTTTAACATTCGGCACGGATGACAGCCTTAGGCACCGACCACATTTACTACGAGCTGAATCAACCTCAGGGTTAGGATTTAGGGAAATAGACATCTTACGGAAAACTTGTATGGAGGAATATAATTATAAAATAATGGTGACGTTGCATTTACGCGTTGTGAGAAACCGTAGTGTAATACGATATATATACTTCCTGCTGCTTCTGTAATTCTTCCATGCATTAAAAAACAACAAAAAGTTGAAATCTGACATATTTACTCATAACGTCATAAACCACTCCTCCCACTTCACTGTTGAGATAGGTCATAGCAATCCTTCCATTCCTCTGATGACGTATGCAATGGCGCCATTTTGAATTATGACGTCATAAACCACTCCTCCCACTCCACTGTTGAGATAGGTCATAGCAATCCCTCCATTCCTCTGATGACGTACGCAATGTCGCCATTTTGAATTATGAATGTCATCATTCCTCCCTCCCCTCTTATTCCTCCGATGAGGATGGTCATAGCATTCCTCTGATGATGTAAGCATTGTAGCCATTTTGAATTATGACGTAAAACATTCCACCTGCCATCTACCAATATATAAACTTTAAGTTTCCCACATTCCGCCATTTGTAATTGTAATATCCAATTTCCACCATTCACAATTTTCAAATCACCCGCCATCTACAAAATACAAATTTCAAATTTCCCACATTCCGCCATTTGCAATTGTAATATCGAATTTCCACTATTTGCAATTTTCAAATCACCCGCCATGTACCAAAATACAATTTTCAAATTTCCCACCTTACGCCATTTGAAATAGGAACCGGATACGTAGCCATTTTCAAATTTACCGCAATTATGAATTTCCAAATTTTGAATTTCGCGCTTGGTCCGCCATTTGCAATAGGAACCGGAACCGACGCCATTTTGAATCACGTGATCATGACAATGGTCATGACGTCATAGCCACGCCCACTAGTGACGTCATAATTTCTCCCTCCCCTCCAGCGCCTCCTGTCACGTGATCTGTGACGCAAGCATTCCCCTCCACTCTCATTCCTCCCTCCCCTCTTATTCCTCACATTCCTCCTCTGACGTCAGACAGTCAACTCCCGATTATCCGGGTGCGGATCAACCAGTTTGCGGATTAACCGTTGAGCTATTCCTTGAAAAAATATTTAAAAAAATATTCAATTTGTCTTACTTAGACTTCTGTATGTAAGGGAAATGCGGTCAAAAAACGGAAAGTGATAACAGACTATTTCAGCAAAATGTAAAAATTCCTTGAAAGTACCAAAACCAAACTGTTAATACAGTAGTCTTAGTGTTTTATTGTTGTGACCTCTGATGGTGAATAAATCTAGCACTGGAAGACGTTTGCACATAGGCCTAAGTAAGTTTTAAATAATTTTTCAACTATAGTATGGTTAGGTATAATTTTATTTTAACAGTGTTTTCGTTTATCCGTGAGGTGGCTACCATCCATTATCCCGAATAATCTGGAATTGACTGTACTTACATATATCTCAAACAAACAAGAATATTATGGATGTGAACCATTATGCTTCCTCTTGCATCCCCATAATCCTTTGTATATGAACCATACTGTTTTTGTTTAATAGCATTTGTATGAATATTATTAATATCGAGGCCTAATACATGAAAGAACAGAAAAATGAGAGAGACGCAACTATAGAAGCATGCAATGTTTGAAACCGAATACAGCCGACTGACTTCTCCTTGACAGTCACTAGAAGCACAGTGAAGCCAACGTAATTAGGCAGATAGGTGAGATTGGCAAGTGCATTGTTTTAGTGGCGCTGGTATATATTAATAGACTATATTGTGTTTTGCTTCATGAGAATGATATTTACAGATGTATCATCATCAGGATCTAAAGGCAATGCCTTGTTGTAGTAGCCATGTCTTCCTCTTCATCGCTGTTCTCTTTAGATTTTCGTATGACAGCACGTCCATATCCTTTATCATGTTTTTAATAAATGAATTTCTTGGACGTCCTCTTGATTTCTTTTCTAGTATTTTCCCTTCAAAAATGTTAATGAGTAGATCATTGTGCCGAAATGTATGACCCATTAAGTTTGCTCTTCTACTCTTAATTGAATTCAGAAGGGATCTCTCTTCCATCACTTCATTAAGCAATTCTTCATTTGTTTTCCTATCCACCCAACTCGTCTTTGTTAGCCTTCTCCATATCCACATTTCTGCTGCTTCTAGTTTCTTGGCTTCTGCTTTTCCTATTGTCCATGTTTCGCATCCATAAGTTAATACACAACTTACAAATGTTTTGGCAATTTTTTTCCTTACTTCCATGCTTAAATGGTTATTTGTGAGAAGATTCCTTTTGTTCTGAAATGCTTGTTTAGCCAGGTTTATTCTTCTCTTAATTTCTGTATCACACTTGTTAAACTTATTGATAATGCTACCCAAGTAACAAAAACTTTCGACCTGGTCTAGGGCTGTACCGTCAAGCTGTATGTTGATTTTAAAATTTTCATTTGTTCTTCCGATCACCATGGTTTTTGTTTTCTTTTTTATTGATCTTCATTTTAAAATTTTTCAATGCATCTGATAGAACTTTAAGCATTTTATTCATTTCCTTTTCTGAATCAGCCAAAATAACTATGTCATCTGCAAATCGAATGCTATGAATACTGACTCCATTTATTTTAATACCCTTTGTTTTTCTTTTCATTTCTCTGATTACTTCCTCAATGAACATATTAATCAGATGTGGCGATAATGGGCAGCCTTGTCTCACTCCTCTTCTTATTCTGGCTTCTTGTCTGCTCCCATTAATATTTATTTCAGTTGTTTGTGTTTTGTATAAGTTTAGAATAAGTCTTCTATCCCTCCAGTCTACTCCAAATTTTTTCAATGTTTGGAATAGTAATTCCCAGTCTACGTTATCAAAAGCTTTTTCGAGGTCTATGAAGTTTACAGATGCAAGGGTGATATATACATAGGGGGACGGGGGGTGGTATCGGACACCTTAGGTTTTTACGATGGAACTCTTTTTTGAAACTGGAAACAAATGTTTAATCTACTTTACAGATATATTTATTCTTATAACTAAATGTTTATATGAATATATTTAATTAAAACTAAAATATGTAATTAGCACAAGAAAATTTAAAAAAGTATTTACATTTTTGTAGCACCAAATAGGGCGAGTAGTCAAAGACAGCGAGTGTGTGACATCAGCAGCGGGACAAAAGCTCCCAAGGATTTGCTCACCTTGGGAACCAAATTATGAGCAGTCCCTGTGTAAACAGGAGGCCTTTGCCCTTATGGGATGTCTATAGGCTATATTTAACTTTTGAAAAATGGAGGGTGGTATTGGACAGTCACTGTTTTCCACAAGAGACTTATTTCTATGTTCAAAATATAAAGCTTCACTGCTTTACTTTTTTATACAAATGTCACATTTACAAAATAAAGAGTTCCCCTCCAAATTTGCACATTTTTCGTGTGCCCAGCCATTGCAAACACTGCACTGAATCCAATCTTCACTAAACGTTTCCCTACAAATGATGCATTCAGTCTCTCCCTCTTCTGTATTGTTCTCAGTGAATTTAAGTTTCTTCTGTGCAGTTTTCACCGATTTACATGCGACGATGTTCGGGTTTTTCTTGTTTTTCTCTTCACAGAAGCAAATTTGCTTTCCCTCCAGTCAATGTTTGAATGGGGTGGAAGTTAATATTTCACTTTCTTCTCGACATCTTTTTCTTATGTCCAGTTTTTCTTTAGCCCTGCTGGGAAGGGTTGAGATTTTCTTTAGTAGTACCAGGAATGTAGAAGGACTGCTGCTTATCTCGAGTGGAGATGATGATTGTGCTGCTGATGATGAAGCCTGCTTAGAAGTTGATGGAAAGTCTAGATCTATGGACACAGGTGAAGTCTGAGACACTGGTGAAGGCATAGGATCTTGACAAGAAGCTTCTGGATTTGATGGACAATGTGCGGATTTGAAGAAGGATAATTGAAAATCCAGATCAGTGAAGATGTTAGGATTCAAGGGGTAGATTCCTGTACAGGCAAATGCTAATTGAGCAAGCTCCATTCGGCACACCTTGCTAAATGCAGAGTTTGCAAGCCCAGCAACATCCCTCAGACCTATTTTCATTTTCGGATACTTTCTCATCCATAATGAGTATGCCTCATTATAAGCATTTTTGAAGGGCTTCATCACCACTCTGTCAAGCAGTTATAATTTATGTGTGGTGTGTGGTGGAAAGCTGAGCATGTGAACATGATGCCTCTTCACATATAAAATCACGTCCAAGTCCTTATGGCCAGCATGCCCATCTACTATCAGTAGAACCAGGTTTTCTTCTATCGGATTCAATCTCTCGACCAATGACTCCATCCATTTCAGGAAGCCTTCCTTTGTAATCCAGGCACTTGGTTGTCCATAAAAAAAACTTCCTACTGGTGCATCCTTTTTCTGATCATTGTCCAACTCTACCTGGAGGAAAACAAACAGTGGAGGAATGAACTGGTCCCCAGAAGCATTGATTGCAAATAAAACAGTTACGTTCTTTCCTCAATCTCCAGATGTAAGTTTCCCTACCTGTTTTTTCCCTGACTGACAAAACATTTTGATGGTTTGTGTGAACACAAGACACTCCGGTCTCATCAGCGTTAAATATTCTTGAAGGAGAAAATTAATATTTCAACATCAGATTATTTAGTTTGTCAAAAATTTGTCCACTTGACCCTTATTAAAACCTGCTGCTCACTGCAAACTGGTTGATTCAGCTGTCCTCAAACTCAGATCCTGGTGTCTCTTTATAAAATCATAAAAAAAATATTTCCCTGCCATCATACTAGTCTTACTGAATCTGTGTTCAATTCCTAATTCCTCAGCAAATTCATAAACTAGTTTTAAAAACTTTGTTCTAGTAAGAGGCATAAGCTGTCGGTCTAACATCTTTATATAATCACACAGATCATTCTCTTGCTCGTCTGTGAATGTTCTTTGGTAAGTCCCTCTGTTGGCTGTGCATACTTTCAGAGGAACTTCTTTGCCATCTCTAAGAGTTTTTAACCTATCAGCTAATGTGCTTTTTGGTACTGAAAAATGATCACTTGCCTCTCCATTGGACATTTTTTTGTCCCTGACATTGTTCACAGCAAATAAAATGTTGCCTTCTTCCCACTTTCCTCTTATCATCTCTATATTTACCTAAACCAAAGAACCATCAGTAACAACGTTGGATGAGTAGCTATATTGTCCGATACCACCTGCTAGTTTCCAGTCCGATACCACCTGATTCACGGCCCTAAAAAAAAGTGTGCGTGGAACGCCACGCGACAGAAGTGAAACTTGTTTTAATTTTAATTTTTTCAATTTTTGATTATTGGATTTTTCAATTTTGCATTATTGGACTTTTTAATAATGGATTTTCAGACTTTATAATTTTTAATTTTGGATTTTTTAATTTTAGATCCTTGAATTTTTAATTTTGGATTTTTTAAATTTTAGATCTTTGAATTTTTACATTTTTTAAATTTTGGATTTTTGTATTTTGGAATTTTGGATTTGTAATTTATTAAATTTACGGATTTTTGGATTTTTTATTTTTTATTTTCTTTTTTAAATTATTTTATTTGGATTTTTTAATTTTATATTTTTTATATTTTGGATTTTTGGATATTTTAAATTTTGGATCTTTGAATTTTTTTATTTTGGAATATTTATTCTTTTATTTTGGATTTTTTAAATTTTGGATTGTTGAAATTTTTATTTTTTGGTTTTTTTTAATTTTAGCTGATTGATTTTTTAAAGTTTTGATTTTTAGATTTTTAAATTTAGATTTTTTATTTTTTTTATTTTATCAATTTTGGATTTTTGGAATTTTAAATTTTGAATCTTTTAATTTTTGATTTTTTAAATTTTAATTCTTTGAATTTTTATTTTTTGTTTTCTTTAATTTTGTATTTTTAGATTTTTCAATTTTGGATTTTTTAATTTTTAACATTTTTATTTTTAAATTTTGGATTTTGAATTTTTTATTTTTTAAATGTTGTAAGTTATATTGGATTTTTAATTTTTGAAATTTTGGATTTTTGGACTTTTTAATTTTGGATCTTTGATTTTTTTAATTTTGGAATTTTGGATTTTTTATTTTTGGACCTTTGATTTTTTTTATTGTTTGGATTTTTTAAGCTCCGTAATGAACCTTTAGATTGCTTAGGAATTTTCTATCGCCATTGAGCAAGTAAGTATTATTATTATTATTGTTATTATTATTATTATTACTACTACTACTACTACTACTACTACTACTACTACTACTGCTACTACTACTACTACTACTACTACTACTACTACTACTACTACTACTACTACTGCTGCTACTACTACTACTACTACTACTACTACTACTACTACTACTACTACTACTACTACTACTACTACTACTACTACTACTGCTACTACTATTCCCATTTGCAGGTCCTCGTACTAGGTCTGAAAAATTTCCTTTGATTACTCCTAATCATTCAGTTGATTGTTTTCTGTGAAGTCCGCTCCGAAACATATTACTAATTTTGTGACAGTTTTCAGCGTTACATTAATTTCGTGACGATTTTTGAGCATTACACAAGTTCCTGATTTACCCCTACCGCCGCTATAGAAGTTTCACTTCAAAAATCTGAACCAAGATCCTTTGAAGAGAATTGAATTCTAAACCTACAGCTTACAGCTTAAGTGCAGTGCTTCTGTTAGTGATGTTAGAATGTGAAACAACTCACCCTCCTGTTACTGCTTTGTGAAGTTATCTTCATGCAAGCCGATTCACACAGAAAAGAACAAAAAACACTACCAGTCACACATGAAACTAGCTCTCAACTGAATAAGATGTTCACCCTCTTCAAACATTTTGCCATAGTTGTCAATCACAAAACCGGTGCTCCATGCACCTGCTAGCAAGTAATATTGGGCTTGTCCAATACCAGACGCTGTTCGATACCAATCCCCGCTCCCCAAATCTGCCCAGCAGATACAGAAATCTTTTGAGCTATTCAGCCCCACTGCATACCAGCATTGTTCAATGGAGAACCGAAGGCAACCTGTTGATATAATGATCATAAGAATGCAATGCTCACCAATTCGTTATCGTTTACTTTATGAGAATTTTTGGATGGGGTCACAAATAGACTCATTGACCTTAATTTTGTTTAATATTGGCGTTCTCGAGGCATCTGCTAGTTGTTATTTTTTTTAAAGTAATTTTAACCTTTCCCTCATACTACTGGAAATATATATGCCAGTTATGAACCAAGTGATGTATTATTGCCAGAGATTGGTAATGAAATACTCGTATTTAATGTAAATTTGAAATTTTCACACACCTTCCAAACTAACGCTTGGACCTGTCAGGATAGTGGATATAAGGCTACTGGAAGCCAAGATCACTCTCATTGTTTGGTAAATTTTATTTACTACAACACCTTCACGTTGGAAGACAGAAAGCATCGAAATGTCTGGGAACTTCACAAAATGTGAGCAACAAAACAGTAACACTTCAGATAAGTTAATAAATGCATTTTAAGCAACAATATTGGGAATACTGTTTATTAAATAAATATATTAGTCAATATTATTGCCACAGTAGAGTAGCATAAAGTGAATGCAGAGCTGACTGTGAGGAAATCCTGATAAGTTGTGCTCGCTGAAAGGTAGGACCAACAATATCATAATCCAGTGCATTACAGCTGAAATGAATTTGTCATACCTCATTCCGGACTAAATCCCGTGGCTCAATACTTCGAAGGCAATTGACAAGAGATGCAGAATCACTCCTAAAACAACTCAGGACTTGAGCTTGCTGCTTTGCTTTTGCTAAGGGTTCTGCAGGTGGAAGAGCCCAGGGCATGAACACAGATCCACTTTGGCTGATGGCACCATGAAATAAACCTACAATCATATCAGAAAATCATTATTAGATCCACAAGCATTCAGATCATTGTTTCTGACACTATAAAATAAATTACAAGATGTGTGTGAATTCCACACCTGTGCAACATATTAATGATTGTAAACTATCTTAAGAGTTTCCTTACAGTTTCACCTGGGAAATGTTAGCAAATATTATTTTTCTCCCTAAACCTCTCAAAACCCTGAATGTCCTATTTTCATGTAATTTACTGGTAGGACATATTCATAATACTAATACTTGAAATCTAATATATGGAAATTTATTTATAATAATTAAGGAATCGCGCACAATGTGCATTATCTTAACCTACTGACAAACACCCAGTCCTGAACCCGGGGAGGGGATCTTTCACTATTGAAAAATCCCCGACCCGGCCGGGAATCGAACCCAGGCCGCTGGAGTGGAAGGCAGGCGTGCTACCGACTCACCCACAGCAGCGGAAATTTATTTATAATATTCTATTACTTGAAAAACTGTCTCCTGTCAAACTATCAAATTTGATATTACCCACAGTCCAAGACATGCTACTGAACCATATTCTTCAATGTGAATCGTTTTCTTAGGGGGTTCGAACTAAACTTACAAGGGGACTCAACCTTTCTCCGTTATGTTATTGTATAATGCTACTATAGACAGAGAATAGGTATCATTTCCTGTATCATTTCTTGTACAATACTAGTGAATCACTGCCTTAAAATAGAGGCGAGACCATTTTCAAGGATGAGGTGGAAGGAGGCGATCTTCTCTTAAGGTGGGTTCAGGTAGGCTTACCATATGTCCTCATTTGCCCTGGACTGTTACACAACTTTACGTTGTGTCGGGGGGTCCGGGGGCAAATTAAAAGATCTAAGATTGTCCTCAATTTTTCTAAAAGTATTACGCAAAAAATATCAGTTTTTCCATTTATATGTGTCACACACAATGTGCATGCAAACTTTCTTCATTGTGCACATTTCTGTAATTATTATGACGTCAATGTAGAGTATTATTTTTTCCCCAAATTTACCGATTTTAAATTTATAACAGACATGCTGTGACATAGCGCTCACAGTCATGTTGGTTATTTTCTTGCCCGTTACCCACCAGTTAGCATTCAGTAGGTCACGGATCATGTTCTTGGTTTTCTATTTTGAAATCTTTGTGGTTAAATAAGAGCTGAAATTCCGAAAAGAAAGTGCACATTTAACATTGGGTTAAGGGAAGAATTTCCATTCTTGCTACTTGTAAGTGGATCTGACAGAGTGAGATGCCTTAAGTGCCGAGGGGAGTTTACAGTGGACCATAAAGGTCGTGGGAATATTGAAGAACATATCAATTCAAAGAAACATAAAACAGCAGAGGAAAATGTTAAGAAATCTAAGCCTGTGGATTTATTTTTTAAACAAAGTGAATTGAAAAATGAAGAGGAAGATTGCATTGCTAAGGAATTAACCTTTGGGTACCACACAGCTGTGTTTCAATTTTAGTTTTAAATCTACTGACTGTACTTCACAATTGATCAGTAAATTCTATGACCCTAAGTTTTCTTCTAGTAGAACAAAATCTGAATCTCTAATTCGGAATGTAGTTAGTCCTTTTATTTGTGAATTAACAAATAAAGATGTCTCCGAAGCCCAATTTCTGACTGTTTCTATGGACTGTTCTAATTGGAATGAGCTGAAACTAGTTCCAGTAATTATTAGGTACTTCAGACCAGAAAGTGGAGTGCACTTGAAGTTAATTGAGTTTGGTGAAGTCACTGGTGAGACTTCAGAACTGCTTAGCAGTTACCTTCTAGAAGTTCTTAGAAGAAATAATCTGATGCAGAAAGTAATTTGTTATTGTGCTGACAACAAAAATTCAAATTTTGGTGGTGTCCATAGAAGAAGTAAAAACAATGTATATACAATAGTGCAGTCAGAACTTGGTAGAGAACTTGATGGAGTTGGCTGTGGAGCTCATATTGTGAATAACTGCCTACAAATATCTTCAGATAAACTGCCAATTGATTTTGAGGTTATCTTAGTGAAACTGTTTAAATATGTAAAAAATATACACTGTAAGAGTGACGCAATTGAAAGAATTTTGTAAATTCACAGCTACAGAGCATAAAAAAGTACTTTCTCACAGTAAGACAAGATTACTGAGTATGCAGCCAGCATTGGAAAGAGTGTTGGACATTTATGATGGGCTTAAGTCTTACTTTTTGTCGCAGGAACAGTGCCCTACCGTTCTGAAACACTTTTTGGAAGATGCCACTGCTCCAGCATATATGTGGTTCCTATATGCAACATGTAAGCTATTTCATCTCACAGTTTTGAAAATAGAAGGAATCAATATCAGTGCAACTGAGGTGGTTCATCAATTGATCCAGCTGAAAGACCAACTAAATGAAAGGAAAGCACAAAGCTATATCCCAGCAGAAGCTAAAGCAGTAATGAATGATCATGTTGTCCAGAGTGAGCTTGATGAAACCAAATTTCAGAATGATATTTTATCATTCTACAGTACCAGCATTTCCTACTGTGAACTTTGGTTGGAAAAATCTTTTGCAGGCTACATCCAGTTCAAATGGATTACCCTGGTAAATGATAAATTGTTTCGGTCAGAAGTTGAAAGTGCAGCAAATTATACAAATTCAAGAGTACACACCAATTATCAAATTGACATAGACCTGCTGTTTGATGAAGTGACTGTAGTCAACAACATTCTGAATACAAAAACTGAAAAAATCGCCGAATCGAAAACGCTTCACTTATCCCAAAAGTGGATGAGATTATTCAGCTATCTAAAAGCTAGTGATATGAGCACACCAAATCTTCTTAAGATTGTTGAGTACATTTGTGTTTGCCTGGTACATCAGCAAGTGTAGAAAGGGTGTTTTCACTGATGAAGAACTGCTGGAGCGCAGATAGAAGAAGAATGTATCACAAACTGTGAAGTCCCTTCTTACAGTTAAATTTAACTGTGAACACAGTTGTAGTGAATTTTATGAGCTGGTGAAAAAGAACAACAAAATCATAAGGAAAGCTGCCTCTCATTCAGCGAGAGGATAGAACCTGAAGCCAGACCATCTTGCAAGTAGTATCTTTTCTTAAGGTTTGCCTACATCTTCCACCAAACTTAAGTGTCCTCAATTTTCATTTTTAAAATATGGTAACCCTAGTTCATATGGTAACTCTATATAAAAACCTGAGGCTCTCCTGTTACTTACTTTACCTTTACTAGTTGAAGAAAACATGTGGAAATGAACAGATTTGCTTCCAGCACTCTGTCCCATTAATGTTATTCTGCCTGGGTCACCTCCAAATTCAACTATATTATTCCTGATCCATCGTAAGGCTGCCACCTGGTCCTTCATTCCATAATTACCTGGTGCTTCACTATCCCCAGTACTCAAGAACCCTGAAAGTATACAGGTATCATTTCAGATCCTTGAAATTCTTATAATGTTTCATTGTGGCTAGTAGGAAGGGACTTAATTCACTGGTTACTCCAAAGATCTCTTAGAAATGGTTAAAATAGAAATGAACATGGGATGAAGAATTTATATCAATATTACAGTGGCAGCTCATGACCAAATATTCAGGGTAAGCAAATTTTAGAGCACAAAACAACACATAAGCAAATTCACTTTATTATAATATAGGACCCTCATGCTAAAATTATTGCTGTCGTGGGGGAACAAGGCAGTAACGCCATCTCTTACTGAAGCCCACAGCTACTGCTCCATGCTGTCCTCTGTAATGCAAATGAAATGAATACTGCGGTACCTATCAACCGATATTTTAACATTATATTACAAAACAGGTATATTATAAGCATCAAAATTGACAACAATATGACATTTCTAGTTAATTATAAACATTTTACTAATATTTAGCTGTTGCAGTAAAGAATGCGAACCATTATACGATTGTATTACAAAGGGGGTAGAGAGTGTGTATGTGAGTGAGAGAGGGAGGGAGGGAGGGAGGGAGGGAGAGAGAGAGAGAGAGAGAGTGGGGTGGAAATAGAGGGAGGGAGAGAGAAATTGAAGCGTTATCAAACATTATAAAAGAAATTATTTATGTTTGATTAGTTTTATGGTTATTTAACAATGGGTTAAGACCTCTATCATCACCAATGTGGCACAATTTTGTCCCATAGGAATTCTTGTACATACCTGTAAATCTGCAGACATGAGCCTGTCATGTTTATGCACACATAAATGCCATTGACCTGGACTTGGATCAAACTCGTGGTCTTGGGCACAGAAAGTCAGCATTATTCCATCTGCGCCACCCACATCGACATTATTAATAAGGTAATTTCATACGTTTACATGATATGAAAATTAAGTCAGGTGGAGATGCACTAATGAGATGAAAATGACTTCTAATAGATTTTGCCACTAAGGGTCATGTTTAAATTGGAAGCAATAATGGTTCGGCTACTGACAATGATCGTTAATATTTTTATAAATTATGCATTGTATTAGATTGTATTATTCTGTATAATTCAATAGTTTATAATACAAGGCAGAGAAATCTAAAAAGTATTTAAATCATCTGTTTTAAATTATAATAGGTTGTCAAGTAATATGAAAGCAAAAGAAAAGGTATTTTACCAGGGATCAAACTCGGGACCCTCTCACACATAGCCCACTTAGCTACTGAGTATCAGGACAGTTATCTTTAAATATTGTGGTAGTGTTTAAATTTAAATGCTTTGGTATGAGTTAATGCATCACCATCTCTATGCTCTCTTCTCCTTCCCATTCGGATGAAAACAGCGAAATCGACGTAGTTTGCAAGTTGGCTACTTGGCACCGATTTCATAGTAAAGTCAAATCTATTCTCATAAGAACATAGATAAACTTAGCCAGGTATAAATAAGTGAAACTGATATTCCAACTGCAGTCAGCAATTTGAAAAAACAGTCCCTAATTTTAAAAGAATTTTCTTAACTTTAAAAATACAGAAATATGAAACTATTTTTAAAGAATACAATTTCTAAGGCAATTAAACTCATAGGAAATATGTTTTTTGGGGTTCGGCATTCAAATAATTTGTTTTTTCATGAAGTTCTCTAGTGAACAGAGGAATTACACACTGGCAAATAATGCCATTTATCAAGTAAACCTGGCCGTACACTGTGCAATTGAAATTTGGTGACTCTTATAAAACAGGCATCATATAGCCAAGCTTTGGGAGATTTGAACTATTTGGTATAAACGGGTGTGCTTCAGGATGATATTTCATGCTGCAGTTATCATTCCTCCTATAAATTAAATCCATCAATACTGAGGAACATTTCAGCTTTAACTTCTGAATAACAAAGGCACCAAAATTTTTTTCAGCATTACTTTTCATACCCTATAGCCACAAACATAAGATAAGCAGGCTATTATAATATTATGGGATATCCAAAAGCAGAAAGACTATGAATAACACATTTAGTGTCTTAATTTGAAAAATTGAAATAATATCTTTAATTTACCAGTAAATTCTTTCTATTAATCTTTTGGGATAACTCAGGATATGGTTCCTGAATAATGAGGATCCTGAATTTTCAGAAAATTGGCAAACAATGAGAAAGGTTCCAGGCTTATGCACAGTCTGCTTTTACCACCAGGAATGAACTCCATGAGAACAGTGCAACCAAAAGAACTAGGCCAGTCGAAAATCCAAATGTTCTTAATGAGGATCGGATCAGAGACCCAGCTTGAAACACACTACTTCAACTGCACCAAGGTCTGGTTTAATGTGCTGGCACTTTAATATAATTAAACTGATCAGTAAATTAAGAAATAACTGAAATTTAAAAAAGAATAATGAAAACTGTTAAAATAATTTCAGTTTTTACCTCAATGAAGATATTTGCATTCTAATGGAAATTTTGTCCTGAAAATGAATCGAACCTGGGGTTTCAGCCTACTACACTAATGGCAATTCTCCAAGAATCCACCCAATCGCATTCCAAATATTCCCCTACAGACCTAGACATGGGACCTATACTTTTTCAGAACTGCGTACACAGTAAATCATATTGTAATATTAAATTAACAATCATGTGTGAAAGCATCGAATACAGAAAGGTTTCTAATAATTGAAAATTAGTAACAGAAACCTTTATTCTAGAGGTCTTGAACGTTTTTAACCATTTTCTTTTTGGCAAAAGATAAGTGGGCCGCTATGATTTATTGATTATTAATTACATGATACTTACATAACACGAATATATCACTTATACAGTGAGTCCATTTTATGAGGAAACCTCATATCACTGCCGCATTGCCATATAGGTGCATACCGCTCATAATTCTATAGGAACTTTATGTGAAGTTTTTGATGACAGGATAATTAGCACAGGTTTATGGCCCCCTAGATCAGCTGACCTAACTTACTGTGATTATTATCTTTGGGGATACCTAAAGGAAAAAGTTTACTGAAATAATCATCATACCTTAGAAGAATTTAAGGCCAAAATAACACGTGCAGTGTAGTGTATTACTGAAGCAAATAATTTGTTTAAACGATGTGAGGCATGTTTTACTGCTGACGGGGGTCATTTTCAACAGGATCTTAAATAAATGGTGAGTAATAAGCCTGTACATTTAGGCCTATTTTGATAATAAATTGGTTGAGTTATTGATTTACCGGTAGTAACGGAACACGGTCCCTGCCGGTGCAAGCACAACAGCGGGGAAAGTGTGAGCAGGGGCAATGCTGTTAAAAAGTTTCAGCATAAAATGTGTGCTGTATCCATATCAACCTCCATTTATAAAATTAAGTACAGTACAATCTGGATTCCGCACGCAAAGAAAGTTTGAATTGGTACACTTGCGTTAATCTATTTTCGAACACCCTGTCCCAGCGGTTGGTATGGCTTATGTGATGTAACCGTTTCCTCCCCCTGAGCTGGTTGCTTGAGCAAGTAGGCAGGTTATTGCGAGCTGTTGTCTTTAGGCAGTCGTCTTTCAGTCTGAATGGTGTTTGGCTGAATACATATTGGACGGAGGAGTCTAGGTGTATAGTATACTTCTGTATCCTAGGTGAGTACTTGAATTTTGCTTCTTAGTAATTGTAAATTAATTCCATTTTGCTATGATACTACGCATTGAGGCGTAACTTTCTTTTCAAGTACTCACCTAGTTGTTTTAAATAAATATATTTTTGGCATTCTTTCACCATGTAAGTTCAAAATTCATATATTATACCTAGGCTTCTCTGGCCCATGGTGTGTTTCTGTGAGTGAATGCGACGTATGTTTGAATTTTAGACTGCCACGTAGTAATAATAAAATTTACTGAACTGCTGACCAACAAACTTGTTAATTACTATACGTAATATATAATAGCCTTACAAATGCTCAGATATGTAAAGTATATATTCAATACTAACTTCAGATAATTGAGCAGTATCGTATTTGTAATAATAAAATACGTAATATTTATGGTCAGTAGGCCTACTATGAATTCATGTTCCGAAGTCAGGAAAATTATACCAGATCCCTCATATGACGATAGAAGCATAAGCCATAGTAATTGCTGCGACAGTGTAATGATTGTAAATGCACCATATTGAGCCTTTCTTCCAATACGTAACTTATTCATTATTAGAAGTTTGCTAACTTCAGTACGTAATACTTAACCTTTGAGCTGGCATTTCTGGCTAACAAACAGATCTTATATTTGTATATGTTTTAAGTTCTTGTTGTGAGATAATATGTATTTCTTATTCATGATGTTGTTCAATAAAATTGTTTTTAGAATTTACTTCTACATAATTATACACGCTCTGGTCTCCTGTCTCCTAGAAGATACTTTGGCATATGTCGAAGGACAGAGCTAGAGCAAATGGCCTCCCTGTATTATAATATTTTTAGGGTTTTTTTGTCACTGTTTGTCACTACAATATCAAATTTGGCATTCTAGTTAAAATTAGTATTTGTTTGCAGGACGTCAAAAATTATGTCATGGGCAGTGGGTTGAAGACCACTGCTGTAAACCTTTGTCGTTTCTGCTATATGTAAGTCCTATTTACATGGCACATGGCTTCAATACTTGAGTGATTTATTGACAATAATAGTAGCATTTTAGGAAACAAAAATACTGAAACAGAAATTAAAGGTACTGGTTCATACTCCCACACTGAATAAATCTGAACTGAAAGCATATTCTATAATAATAATAATAACAATAATAATAACAATAACAATAATAATAATATATTTATTCCGTGGACAATTTTACAATTGTGTTGGAAAAGTCAGGTGACTTTACAGTCGTATGTTCCAAAGAGTCTGCAGATATTCCTCTATACTATAAAAACAATGTTGCAATAAAAATCTCTTTATAGTTCTTCTGAATTTGACTTCCTCCATCTTTTGCACCTCATCGGGTAAGTGATTAAACAATTTAATTGCAGTATATTTACATCCCACTTGTGACCTACTATTGGAGCAAAAGTAGGGTTTCAACTTGTGACTATATCTAGTTTCATAATTATGGGTGTCTCTATTTGTTAAAAAGAGATTACTGTTACCTTTAGTATAAATAAGACACTGATAAATATATATATATATACATATCAAGGGCAGGATCACCATTTTAATAAAAAAGGGTTTGCAGTGGGTGTGAGGAGCTACCCAAATCATGACGCGCACAGCCCTCTTCTGAAGCACAAACACTGCATTAGCATTCGCACAGTTAGCCCATAGTTGGGTCCCATATAGTAAGTGATGTGAACGTAAAACTTCAAGCGACACCATCTTCTTAAGTCTTCTTATCATAAAGACGCCTTGTGCAATTTTAGGTGTAACACGATCAATGTGCGAGTTCCATTTCAAATTATCTTGTATCCACATACCTAAAAATTTTACGGATGGTTTTACCCTTTCTGTATTGGCATAGGTAATATCTACATCCTGAGTTTTATCTAAATTTAGTGCTTGCTTCTTGGCTTTACACCAATCACTTAGGACATCCACTTTTTCACCAATTAACAGTATGCTATTTAACCCACTAGTTTTGAAGTTCATACAGATGTCATCAGCATACATATAGCAAGAAACTCCATCTCCGCTAACATTCTTGGGAAGATCATTCACATACATGATAAAAAGTAGAGGCCCCAGAATAGACCCTTGTGGGACCCCAAATTGAGTTAATCTGAAGCAGATAGACTGCCGTTATAATATACTGCTTGAGATCTATTCGATGAGTATGATTTTAAGAGTTTGACAACACCCTCGCTGAAGCCTAACTGCAAAAAAACTTTGCAATGGCTTTCCATTTCATCCAGAGTATCTTGAATTTACAGCATCAATGGTTGATCTATTTTTACGAAAACCATACTTCTCACTTGCTAGTAGACCCTTTTCTTCAAGATATGTACTAATCTGATCCGCTAGTAATCTTTCAATTATTTTAGATAACAAGGGCACCAGAGCTATAGGCCTATAGTTGTCAGGATTGGACTTTTCCCCTTTTTTTGTAAATCGGGATCATTTTCGACACTTTTAACCTATCCGGAAATATACTTCCCCAAATAGTAATAGGCCTACTCCATACACTTATTTTTCATAAGCTTTAAATCATCTGTATACCACTTACTATTTACCTTATTAGCATTCCTTATTGTAGCCAAAGGAAAGCATGAGTTCACATATGTCAACAGTATGTTGACAAAAAATATAAACTTTAAGTTAATATCTTGTATGATATAAATCTCTAGCAGGGGAAATTTTCCTTACCATCTACATGCTGGCTTACATGGGATCTCACTTTAATGGGAAGGTGAATACATCATACAAGATAGCAATGGTTAATGAGACTTTTAAAAAATATTTATTATACCATTCAGTTCGGAATAACAGTATCTTTCCTTAAATACCCTCATTAAAAAAAAAACACATTCCGAATCCACATATATTTGACCTATGATTTCATTCTAAGCTGGAAGATATCTGGCTGGTATGGGTAGACCCGTTAGCAGCTCTGGTGTAGCGTTCCTCCACTGAAAGCATGAGTATCCAGTACAGTGATACCTCGAGATACGAGTTTAATTCGTTCCGTAACTTTGCACGTATCTCAGAGCAATTTTCCCCATTGAAATTAATTGAAATGCCATTAATCCTTTCCAGCCCCAAAAATGGTACCCCCAATTGTTTTTGTTACATGTTTTTGAATAAGAAAAATGTATTTATAAATGGCAAATATTGTATAAAAACATAATAAAAGAGAATGTAAAGAAGAAAAAACTGGTTTTATAAAGTGCACATACATATTTGTTACACTTTCTTCGGACCCATGGTTATAAAAAGAAATGTGATAAAGTATGTAAATGCACAAAAAGCGCAAAGCCCTAGAAAAACTTAGCAAAGATGCTTCGACAGCGAGGTAAACAAGCACACTGGGGGAATACGTGGGATAATGCGCGAGATGCACGAGGCGCAGGTGCAGTAAACTGGTGGGCCGTGTGCAGTGTCGCAGCTGGCCATTCCTCATATCTCAAATATCGCTCGTATTTCAAAACAAAACTTTGCTCGCTCAACAGCTTGTATCTCAAATAACTCGTATGTTAGGGCACTCGTATCTCGAGGTACCACTGTATTATATTTGAGTGTATCTGACATAATTCAATATCTGTTCTCTGGTTGCAAACATTATGAAATCATAAAAATCTGTCTTGAATGATATTGAAACCCTTCTATATATTTCACAACAAAAAATAATTGGGATAGGATTCTTATGTTATATCCATCTATCATCACTTTAGATATAACTTTTTTCTGTTGTCTCTTCAATACACAATCGATTCTACCATTTTCAATGGTTTTGAACAACTCTGTGATGTTCTCCCAAACTATTCCTAGTGATTAAGATCACTGTTGTAACCAGACGCAAGCTGGTTCATGGATATTTCACTTTCTTGTTCAAGGTGTTGTAATTAAATGATTATTGCATGTTTTGTACACTTGCTTATATGATTTATTAAGAACATAACATATTACACTTATATACTTTGGATAGAAGAGGACGACTGCTTCCTTCCCATACACTTTTCTATTGTAAAACCCCTATATAAGAAAGGTGACAAATCCAGTGTATCCAACTACTGTCCTATCTCCCTATTAACAGTTTTTTCCAAGATATTTGAAAAAGCTATGTATAACAGAGTTCTTCACCATCTAAATTTAAATAACATACTAATAAATGAACAATTTGGTTTCAGAAAAGGTTACTCAATCAATGATGCTACATTTAAACTGACAAATGATATTCTGAACTTTCTTAACAAAAAATATGTCACTAGTGGTATATTCTGTGATCTAGCTAAAGCTTTCGATTCAGTAAACCATGTAATACTACTATCAAAATTGAAATTCTACGGCATAAATAATTCATCAGCAGATTGGTTCAAATCCTACCTGGTTAATAGGAAACAAAGGGTTGATATTAGTAATATGTTTCAAATGGTAGCTACCTCTAAATGGGGAATTATCAAACATGGAGTGGCACAAGGTTCTATTCTAGGTCCATTTCTCTTTTTAATTTACATAAATGACATTGTACTAAATTTAAACAATATGTGTAAACTCGTTCTGTTTGTGGACGATACAAGTATACTAATAGCAAGCCACTCAGTACAACACTTGGATATCCTAACAAATGAAGTATTTGAAAAAATGAACAGATGGTTTTTAGCCAATAAACTAACTCTGAATTTTGGTAAAACATTCTTACTAAACTTCACAGCAAGCAGACAATCAACACACCACTTACAAATTGGATACAACAATAATTATATTAATGAGATAAATTGCACTAAATTCCTGGGCTTGCATATAGACAATACCCTAAGTTGGAAGCATCATATAGAACACATGATACCTAAACTAAGCTCAGCTTGCTTGGCAATGAATGAATGAATGAATGAATGAATGAATGAATGAATGAATGAATGAATGAATAAGCCTTATTTGTCCCATGAAGGGCTATGGCCTCCTAATTAGGGTTAGCTCGATTAGGTATCACATATGGAGGGCTAGTCCATATGATCTTCAACATTCTAAGGTTGACTTGAAGTCTGACTTGTGATTGTCTTTTCCACAACACTGATTTTGCACAACTGTTTTTATAGCACTGTCTTGTCATTTTCCTTTAGTTTTGCTCTCCACTTGGTTCTGTCCTTTGCCATTGTGGACCAGTGTACGCCTGCTTCCGCCTTGAAGTCATCTGCCCACCTGGTACCTGGTCTTCCACGGTGTCTCTTGCCATTACGGGGGTCCCACGTTGTTGAAATGTGTGCCCACCTGTTGTTGTTGAGTCGTTCCACATGTCCTCCCCATTTCCATTTTAGAAGCATGGCTTTTTGTGAGATGTCCTTAGATTTTGTCATTTCTTTTAGTCGTACATTTGAAATTCTCTCCCTCCAGGTTTTCCCTAGAATTTTCCTCTCCATTCTTCTTTGGCAGCTTTGAATCCGTTTTCTCTGTCCTTCCGTCAGGTTCCATGTTTGGCATCCATATAACATTGCTGGGTAGATGCTTGTTTCCAGTGCTTCCAGCCTTAGTCTTCTGTTGAGAGTTCTGTCTAGAAGGATGAATTTTAGTGCCCAGAAGGCTTTCCATTCTATGGCCATCCTTCTCCTAATCTCTTTCTCCATATTCTGCTGGAAACAGACAAGTTGGCCCAGATATACGTACTCTGATACATATTCAAGTTCTGTCGTATTTACCTTGATTGGGGTTGTCTGTCTGTTGGTCATTACTTTGGTTTTTGTCATATTCATTTCTAACCCTGCCTGGATGCTGGTATTATTCAGTTCTTGTATCATTTCCTGTAAGTGTTGAGCATTTGTTGCAAACAGGACCACATCATCTGCAAATCTGAGATTTGTGATTTTGTACCCATTCATATTAATTCCATAACTTTTCCTCCACTTTGTTTTCCGGTAAATACTCTCAAGAAGACTGGTGAACAGTTTTGGGGATATGGGGTCGCCTTGTCTAACTCCTCGCCCTAGCTTGAAAGGTTGTCCAACTCTTTCTGTTGCTACCTTAGCCTGTGATTTTCTGTATAGTTGGGATAGTAGCCTGATGTATTTATTCTCCACTCCTTGTTCAGACAGTGCTTGGAAGACACTAGTGTGCTCCACAGAGTCGAATGCCTTGGTATAGTCGATGAAGGCTATGAACAGTGGGAGGTTAAATTCCTCTGACTTTTCCATCACCTGTTTAGTGGTCTGTAGGTGGTCCATGGTACTGTAACCCGAACGGAAGCCTGCTTGATCCTGTGTTTGATTTCCATCCAGTTGTTTTGTAATTCTTCTGTCTCCTTGTTGTGTCAGGTCCTTCCAGTTTACCCACTGGTCATTGATCGAGATCTTTTGATATCCGACTTTGACGTTGTTACCTTTGCTCCTTTCTTCTTTAGCTCTCTTTCTCAGGGCACTTTGGATTTCCCTTTCTTGCTTGGTCATATCATCATCTATGTATAGGTCCTGACCTTGCAGTTTGTTTTTGTTCTGCATGATCACTATCTTGTCCTCTAGGTGCTTGAACTCCATTTTTACTAGGCCTTTGTCCGTCGTGTCTCTTCCTATAAACAGTGGTCTGGTGTACATTCCTTTGTTCCCTAGCTGTTGCAGGGTCCTCTCTACTTTGTTTTCTATTTCTATCTGTTTGTCCTTCTCGAAATCTTTGCTTTTCATTATGATGTTATTCTTCTTTTCTTTCCGTTGTCTGCGTTCTTCTGTGCCTAGTAAATATTTTAGTTGCTCCTCCACCTTATTTGTCCGTTCATGCTTGGCAATAAGAACTTTAAAATGTCTTAAAAGAATTAACATTTTGAAAACTGTATACTTTGCATATTTCCACTCAATTATGACTTATGGTTTAATATTCTGGGGCAATTCCTGTGAAAGCAAAAATATATTCTTACTGCAAAAAAGAGCTCTTAGAATAATAGCAAATGTTAAAAAAACAGTCATGCAAAGAGCTATTCAAAACTCATAACATACTTCCATTAGCTTGTGCTTATTTAACTTACAAATTTACAATAGCCTAGGCTTGTAGCTATCTGCCATATTGTTAGGAAATCAGCTCCGAGAATGTTTATAGTTTTTCAATATTAATTAGCTAGTATCTGAGTTATAACTTTTAAATATAATTGCAGTTAATATACTTTTGTTCCTCAAACATAAATTTTGAAAGTTAATCAAATTAAAGCCTTTATTATTTAACTTACAAATTGCAATAGCCTAGGCTACAAGCTGTCTGCCATTTTGTTAGGAAATCAGCTGTTCACAGACACGCCTATTATCGTCACTTTTATATTATAATTATTATTATTATTATTATTGCTTTGTCTTGTTATCGTTGTTTCTGATTTTACTAACTTTTTGTTCTTTCTCTGTTGCAGAAATGACTTCCAGCGGATTATGTGGAAATTGTACTGACCACGTAGATGAGGGTATACAGTGTGACTCATGTGATGTGTGGTTTCATTTTAAATGTGTTAGGTTATGTTTGGATGATGTTCACGATGGAGATTGGCTGTGTAGACCTTGCATCAAGGACAGGGAGATTAATGACCTAAAATGTGCTAGGCCTATTGATTTGTTACAGGACGACGTGAAGACTGAAGGGCAGAAATGATGTATCAGTAAATTGTAACTTGCAGATTGACCTCAAGGAAGGAACTTGTGATGATGTAAATTTTAATTCCAGTTTCGTTTCCTTTGCAGATATTCTGAGAAGGCCTAATCACAGAAGGAGATCATCCAGAATGAATGAGATAGCAGTGCAGAACCCTCAGCCTACTAACAATAGATTCTCTGTTCTAGATACTGATGATGATGCTGTAGACAAAGAAGCAGCCCAGCCACCCAGACCAGCTACTACTTGTAGGCCCACTAATAAGAGAAAGATTTTAGTTTTAGGTAGCAATCACGCCAGACACATGGGATCTGCTCTTCAAGATGCTGTAGGAGACGATTTTCAAGTGCAATGTTTATGTAAACCTAATGCTGGACTTAGTGATGTTGTTTCAGGTACCGGTATCAAGGGACTGACCAAAGGATTCACCAAGGAGGACCGGGTGGTGATTATTGGAGGAGCCGGGAACAGCTTAGACAGAGATCCGAGCTATTCAGTTGCAGCAGATCTTGATAGTATTTCTGAAGGTAGCATGCATAGGCTACTAATATAGATTTTGTTGAATTATTCCACAGGTATGACAAGCCCTCGCTTCGATCAAAGGTAAAAGCTGTAAATGATTAGTTGTGGAAATTCTCTAGTGATCATATTAACTTCAATGTTGTTTCTGTTAGCAGCTTAAGAAGGGAAGAGTATACCAGGCATGGACAACATCTCAACCTTCGAGGAAAGAAGACACTGGCAGAACTGGTTGCAGAGGAGTTGAAGTGTAATGTATTAGATTGTAACAGGCCTATTCCTGTCCTAGATGGTGGCTCGACTCGTTTTTTAGGGGGAATCTAAGTGAAAGAATCCAACAGCTTAGGCCTATATGCATATCTCAAGTCAATAATAGTAATACACTTAGGCCTATAGCTAGAACTAATAAATCATTTGCATTATTTCATCAAAACATAAGGGGGCTTGAAAATAAAATTGAAGAATTTAACTTAGCCATTCAGGATACAATTAATTCTAATAAACAGGAAATTCAAGTTATTTGTCTAACGGAACACCACTGTGCAGAAACAGATCTGGAACAATTAAAAATTGATAACTTTTCATTATGTTCAAAATTTTGTAGACATTCCATAAAATGTGGAGGTGTGAGTATATTTATCAAAAGAAACTTACATTTCAGTGATATAGACACAAGTTCCTTCTGTAAAGAACAGGATTTTGAATGTTGTTCAGCCAGATTGGATTTTGACAATGATACATTTGTAATACTAACCATTTACAGGGCACCATCGGGTAATTTCAAATATTTTGTAAATCAGGTAGAAAGGGTTCTTAATTCACTGTATAGTACTAACGTAAATATTATACTGTGTGGGGACTTTAATGTAGATTTCTCAATTGATAGTGAGAAGAAGATCAGACTGATATCTTTATTGTGTTGCTATAATCTAGATTTCATAGTAAACTTTCCAACGAGAATTAAGAACAACTCCCAAACAACAATAGATAATATATTCATAGATATAGAAAAACATTTTAATTTTAAAGTACTTCCAATATTAAATGGATTATCAGATCATGATGCACAAATGTTAGTGCTGAACAATATTAATGTAAATCCAAACAGTAAACATGCTCATAGTAATATGACTAGAGTAATGAATGACGATTCAATTTTAAATTTCAAACAAGATCTTGTGAATGAAAACTGGGAATCTATGTTATCCTATGACAAAGTAGATAGTAAATTAAGTGAATTCCTAAACATAGTGTCACGACATTTTGAGGCAAATTTTCCAAAAAAGAAAACTGCTAATTTAGGCCTAATTCAAGGAATAACACATGGTTAACTGCTGGTATTAAAATATCATGTGCAAACAAAAGAGAGCTCTACCTAAAATATAGAACCAGTAACAACCAAACTCATAAGGAATATTATAATAAGTATTGCAACATACTGAAGAAAGTAATCAAAGAAGCAAAAAGTAGGCATTTTTCACAAGTAATTAATAAATCAAATAATAAAGTTAAGACTGTATGGAATATAATAAAAAACGAAACGGGGAGAACAAAGGGAAACAATGATAGTACATCATTAATATACCAAGACATAAAACTAGATAATTTGTCAGACATTACAAATGCTTTTAATAGTCACTTTATAAATATTGCAGAGAAATGTATTCCTATAAATAATATTAGCATTAAGGCAGTAGACCTACTAACAAAATCTACAGTTTGGAACCATAGATTTCAATTGAACCTGACTTCCCACATAGAAATTGAAAATATAATCAAGTCTCTCAAAAGTAAAAGCTCGTCTGGATGGGATGAGATAAGTAATAAGTTATTAAAAAGCTGCTCATCAGAACTCAGTAAACCTCTTAGTCACATATGCAATTGTTCGTTAGAAAATGGAATATTTCCAGAAAGACTGAAGCATGCTTTTGTTAAGCCCCTCTTTAAAAAAGGTGACAAAAATCTACCATCAAATTACAGACCTATATCGCTCTTAACCTCATTTTCAAAAGTTTTTGAAAAAGTCATGTACAACCGCATAATACACTATCTTAATTTGAATGACATTCTTACTTCATCTCAGTTTGGATTTAGAAGTGGCAGGTCCACTGAGAATGCTACATTTCAACTTACTACAGAAATACTGGAAGCGTTAGATAAAAAGAAATATGCTCTGGGAATTTTCTGCAATTTAGCTAAAGCGTTTGACTGTATAAATCATGAAATATTACTTCAAAAATTGGATCATTATGGGTTCGATAATTTAACACTTAAGTGGTTCAAATCATATCTTTCTGATAGAACTCAAAAGGTAATAATAAATGGAAATGAATCTAACTTAGGAGTTGTTAAGAATGGGGTACCTCAGGGATACTAGGACCTTTGCTCTTTTTAATTTTCATTAATGACTTGCCCTATAACTTAAGTGACGAATCAAAGGTATAGCTCTTCGCAGATGATACTAGTGTACTTGTAACAGGAACGTCGCAAGAACATTTATCAAGAATAGCTACAAAGGCTTTTCACGAGTTAAACACATGGTTTCTAGCTAATAAAATGACACTTAATATTGATAAGACCCATTTTATACAAATTAGGACAAAAATCAGATGTATCTCAAATCTTGAAATTAATTATGGACCACAAATCATACAAGAAATTAGCAATGTAAAATTTTTAGGACTGCAAATTGACCAAAATCTTGATTGGAAGACACACATAGAAATGATAAGTCCAAAACTGAGTTCAGCATGCTTTGCTTTAAGAATTTTGAATAATATATTAAAACAGGATGCATTACTTATGGTATATTTTGCATATTTTCACTCGGTAATGAGGTACGGGATCATATTCTGGGGCAACTCTTCCCATAGGGAGAAAATATTTAGATTACAAAAGCGGGCAATAAGAATAATATGTGGAAAGAAAAAAAGGGAATCTTGTAAACCGCTATTTGAAAAATTAAAAGTCCTCACTCTTACAGGGGAGTATATATAGTCTGTTATGTGTTATGTAGTGAATAATATTGATAAATTTCAAACTAATTTTAGTGTACATGGACGTACTACCAGAAACATGAATGATCTACACAGACCAAATAACTCGTTAAAACTCTTTCAGAAGGGTGCTTATTATTCTGCAGTACAGATATATAACAAGCTTCCAAACAACATTAAATTATTATGTATTCAAAGAAAGAGCAAACCTTTCAAAACAGCTGCCAAGGAATTTTTAATAACTCACACCTTCTACAATTAGGAGGAATATTTCCAGCTTGGATAAATTTGGCAGCTTGCAGCTTCTGTAGGCCTATGTTATTGTTATAACATGCATGTATTTTTTGATCTGACATGTTCTATATCCTTGAGCCCCGCTCAACACAGGATCTACAGGACGAGATATCTACATCTACATCTACATCGAATACATCCTAGCACTGATTACTTACACAGTGGATAATTTTGAGCACTTCGTAACAAACTCCAATATACATGGCATCAACACAAGGAATAAACTCAATCTTCACAAGCCAACAACTCATCTTACTCTCTACCAGAAAGGAGTTTTCTATTCGGCAATTCAACTCTTTAATCATTGTCCACACGGCATAAAAATGAGCATTAATATAATAAGCATCAATTGAAAAAGAAACTGAAAAATTTTTTACAGTCACACACCTTCTATACTGTGGAGGAATTCATCAATTTTAATAAATCTGCAGCAAGGCCACAATAAATTGTAATACCTTAACTTGTTTTGAATTGGCCTTTGTAAGTAAACTATATTTTATGTTTTGTAAATAGGTATGTATGGGTATGTGTGTGAATGTGTGTGTCCTGACTTGTTCCACATCCAAATTTCTTGGATCCATGGAATGCAATGTTATTAGAATTAGAATTTGCAAAAAGACACTGAGTCACCTGTCTTTGCTGTGCAGCCAACCGTCATATTAACAGTGTTTTGCAGATGACAAGCGGTTTGTTCTTCTCCTCCTTAGATACGCGGTCCAATCAGAGACGGCGAGACGGAAGGAAGACCCTTCCTGCTAGCGGTACTTCGTGAGCTCGTACACGTGATTGGCGGTGAAGGAAAACGTTTCTCATTTGAAAAAAAATAAAATTGAATATAGCATAGAGAATGCACAGAATAAGACACTTTTGCTTGGACAACATTCAACAATCAAATGCACAAATAATAGAGCAGCATAGCTCGTTGCCTGTTTAGAAAATTTATTGTAAACATTAAATGAAGTGAATTAAAAACACCACTAGTTGCACTGAAGTAAAGGCACTGGAAATTTCGCTTGATACTGTAAATGCTCACACTGATGTGAATTATATGTATATAAGAAAATTGAAACAACAGTTGCTGAATTGTAAAATTGAAAACACACTGTTGTGAAAATCAATTAATAAAAAGAAAATAACACAAAGAAAATGGTTATTTGAAAAATTAGCACTGTTCACAATTCTATTCTTCTGTTGATGCTTCTATTCTTGGCTTAATGGAGGTGGTGTTCACAGCGAATGTTGTTGAAGAATAAACGTGATGAAAAGGTCACCATGTGGAATGTAGTTATGTGTACTAGCAATGATGATGACAATGTGGTATATACCTTGTTAAAACTTTCCGGGCTCTGTAGCCGTGGTCTGTCGGATGACTTTCCGGACGTTGCCCCCACAACTGCGGCAGGCATCTTCATCAGTGAGTTCTGCGTCCAAGTTTCCTCGGCGAGGTCTTGTTGTCGACTGATACAGCAGCTGGATTTCAGCGCGTATTTATAGGCTGTTGGCTGCACATACTCACACCGTTGCTTGCAGCTGATTGGTCGGTCGTTGTATCAGCCGTTTCTGGTTGGCTCCCTCTTTCTATTGCACCAGGATCTTCTGATTGGCTGCTATACTGTTGAATGCCATTGATACTGTTTTGTAGTGCCGGATACCATATCTTGTTTAGTTTTAAGCCCTCTTCCTTTCTATTGAAGTTGTTTTTATGTTTATAGATTTCTATTGCCTCACGTTGTAATCTTGCATGATAGGTTTCGTAGTTGCCAATATTTTAGTTTGGTTGAAGCAGATGTCGTGCTCGTTACCAGAATGTGCATGCTCCGCTACTGCAGATTTCTCGACCTGTCCCAGGCGGCAATATCTCTCGTGTTCTTTCAATCTTATATCTATGCCACGGTTTGACGTACCTACGTTTACAGCTCCACAAGAACAAGGTATCCTGTACACACCGGCAGAAGACAGAGGTTTTCTGATGTCTTTGGCAGAACGTAGTGCATCTCTGAGTAGTAAAGTGGGCTTGAAAACAGTCTTTACTCCATCTCGCGCCAATAGCCGACCAAT
The DNA here is from genome assembly GCA_964059195.1 of Ectobius pallidus. Classification (NCBI taxonomy): domain Eukaryota; kingdom Metazoa; phylum Arthropoda; class Insecta; order Blattodea; family Ectobiidae; genus Ectobius; species Ectobius pallidus. The sequence continues at coordinate 45,854,891 of CAXKWD010000008.1, forward strand.
GCGATCTGTTTCATTCTCAACATAAGGCAAGACTGCAACGCCCCTCTCTGTCCCACGCTGACTGGAAGCGGAAGGTCTTCCAATTCTTGGCCGTGCAGCACTTTTAATTTCCTGCGCTGTGTATCCATTAGCCTGAAGTGCGAGGTTTAAATGTTGCATTTCTTGAGGGAGACAATGCGGTTCACAAATCCGGTTGGCTCTGGTTATAAGAGTTTTCAATACTGCACGTTTTTGGGCCGGGTGATGATGTGACCTTTTTTGTAAATGACGATCAGTATGTGTAGGTTTTCGGTATACTGTATGGCCTATAGTTCCGTCATTATTCCTATTAACCAAAACATCCAGGAATGGAAGTAGTCCATTGGTCTCTTTTTCCATAGTGAATTGGATTCTGGGGTGTATACCATTTAGATGGTGCAAAAAATCCGTTAGAGCTTCCTCTACATGACCCCAGACGACAAATGTGTCATCAACAAATCTGTACCAGTTGCGAGGTTTTTGATGATAGCTGTTCAATGCTTTGGTTTCAAAGAATTCCATGTAGAAATTTGCAACAACAGGGCTCAGTGGGCTCCCCATAGCAACACCATTCTTTTGTTCACAGAACCTCTGATCCCATTGAAAGTACGTCGTAGTTAATACATGTTGAAATAAATTACATATGTCTTCCGAAAATATCTGTCGTATCTGCTGAATGACATCCTCCACCGGAATCATGGTGAAGAGAGAAACGACATCGAAGCTTATAAGCAGGTCGTCTGGTTTAAGATGAATGTTTTTTAGCTTTTCAATAAAATGAGACGAGTCCTTGATGTACGAGTCAGTATGTCCAATGTGGGGTTGTAGAAGTCCCGAGAGGTATTTCGCCACTGCGTAAGTTGGTGAGCCCATGCTACTGACATTTGGCCGAAGAGGAACACCCTGCTTATGTATCTTGGGCAATCCCTAAGGTCGAGGAGGCAGAGCCATAGAAGTTCTGATTCGTTGCTGGTCTTCCTTGGGGATTGTGGACTTCACCAGCAGTTGATCGGTCCTTTTCAGGACAACACTTATGGGATCCCGAGTAAAAACTGTTTTCAAGCCCACTTTACAACTCAGAGATGCACTACGTTCTGCCAAAGACATCAGAAAACCTGTCTTCTGCCGGTGTGTACAGGATACCTTGTTCTTGTGGAGCTGTATACGTAGGTACGTCAAAAGTGGCATAGATATAAGATTGAAAGAACACGAGAGATATTGCCGCCTGGGACAAGATGCTGAGATCCCTTTAGAAAGGCAACTTGGAAAGCGCTTGCGCTTCCCAAGGGACGAGTAAAATCGTCAAAATTTTTGAGGCCTTCAGCCTAACAAATGCCCCTTCCAAATACGTAGAAGCCTTCAGCCGAAACGTATCCCAACTGGTTGGTTCAACCCCAACCAGGCATTGCAGAATGGAGGACCATGACCAAATCCCCTTTGCTAGTTCCGACCAGGGTTTTCCGTGGTTTTCCCTGGTCGTAAGGTGAATACCGGAACTTTAAGTTAAAAAAGGGACACGGCCCGAACCCCAAAATAAAATACAGTTGCCCTGCATAGGTTCAAGTCCTATGCGAACACAGTTAGCGTAAGCAAATATAAGTTACAGGATAGGAACCCGTTTTCATTTCCAGCAATGCATTTCGTATGCAGGTATGGACTCGGAGTCGAGATCATCGCATTGCGGGCTTCGCCCGCAATGCTCTGATCTCAGTTAGCTTATTTGGTCGTTGGCTGCTGTATCAGTCGACAGCAAGACAGGAACTATTGGTTTACCACATTTTAATATTTTATTTTATTTAAATGATTTAAAATATGCAGGTTATCGCATGGATGAATTAACCATGCTTATGAAAGGAGAACAAGATAAATTAAGAAAAAAAATGATAGAATTTATTTTGATTTTATATGATTGTAATTTTATTGTAACAGGTATTATAATTTTACTGTGTTGTTGTAGTAACAAATGCAGAACATGCAACACTTTTTCATGCAATGCAACTTAATTTATGTATGAATGATTTTGAAAAAAAAGAAGTGATCAGAAGTCAAATTAATAAAAATGAGTAAGAATTGTCATTACATGTAAAGAGGATGATGAAATAGAATGTCAACTATTTCACCTTCTTCTAAAATAAAAACAAACGTAAATGTAGAAAATATTTCTGTAAAGAGAGAGGGAGAAGGAAACACTTCCAGTGATACAGTTTTGATTACCAAATGACAACTTCATTTGTCAGAAGTAAAGATTTAAAAAGATTCGAGGTAAGATAACCTCAAACTTTTTTTTAAGGGGGAAAGTGTCATGTAACAGTGTCATATAAAAGTATAATATAGAGACACTTTTGTAATACATTTATTTTAGGAAATTTCAAGTAATATTTTGTGACGATTGAATGTTAAAGTTAATGTAAGAGTGCCAGTTTTTCACGCATTGATAAGTATGCGAGTAGCTTCCTAGTGTCTCATATGACCAGGAAAGCGGATGCAATACCATGCACAATATCACATTACAGCAGACCCGATTCATCAATTCTTTTATTAATGTCATTTTTAAGACAATAATACTAATTATACAAGCAGTTTTATTGCTGATATGAAGGTTAATCTTCTCCCATTTCTCTAACAAAGTAGGAAATACTATGTCATCAATGAGGTATTATTTTGTATAAAAACTCTGGATTTTTGTTATTCAGGGGGCACAATGTAACTAGAACGTCGACAGTTGACTACTGTCAAATCTTCATTACTGTATACTTTGATTGGAATAAACTATAGAACTACTGTTATTCATCACGTCAATACTTCGTATTTATTTTAGTAATTAATTATTCTCCTCATCTAGACTTCAGTGCTTCAAATAAACAACAAGACTACATCTACAAGAAAAGCTGATATTCAAGAGCTTAGCTTTTCTCAAGGGGAAAGCCGAATTCACAGAAGAAATAAATATTTGACGTAGAAGAAATTAATATTAGCGGTATCATACTATCGCTACCAGTACGATTACACGTCACCCTTAGGGGGTCTATAGTTCCCAATTAATACATGTTTGGTTGGATTTAAGTCTACTGAGAGGGCTGCCAGTTCAACATGCTCCTCAACTATATATTCAGTGACATCAAATAGTGGTACAAGATTGTGCTAGTTTCTGATTTATAAGTATGGCTAACCCACCCCATTTTTTATTTGCTCGACTATAGATTGCACTAACTGTCATACCTGTAATGAGGTTGCACTGTAGCCTAATTCTGATTGAGTGATGCCATGCTCAGTAACGATTAGTAGGCCTATGTCTGGTCTTTCTTCCGTTACAAATATATTGACCCATTCAACCTTATTCCATAATGTCTGTACATTTTGATGTATAATGTTTAAACTGTTTGTATTTTTACTTACACTTTTACTTGTGGTAGGCCTAGCCCTCAACGTATTGAGTTTTTTGCCCAGTGTTCAATAACTTGGTTTATGTTCGATGTTGGCTTCAGAATCTGAAATTGCTGTACATGTGTCATTTCCTCCATCCTGTGTTTGTAGGTTATCTGGCTGTCTCTTTCTCAGTCTGTTTACAATGTGTGAGGTGTTTAAGGTCATGAAGTCTGAGACGTCCTAGATATAGTTTCACACAGTACCCTTTTCCCTTTTTTGTTTAAGTGAAGGCCGTGTTTAGTGTGCAGGCTCCAGTCGACGTTGAAGGTGTTTATTAATTTTACATTTTCATATTTACTGCACATTGAGGTTATGTGTGCATTCACTAAGGGTTCAGCTGACTGGTATCTCATCTATAAATATTTTTCAAAGTGCCATACATGTCCTTGGCTGAGGTACACATAAGAATATGATTCTTCAACATATTATCAATGGTTTTTATTATGTACTATTGAGCTTATGCTTCTTTAGTTTTCCACTCTTTCATTTTGTTTTCATCTCTTCCTTGTTCTTCTAAAAGATTTTCACCACTCACATTGTCCCACAACTGCTTGGCTTTAAACAAAATCTGGATTTCAAAGTCCCATAATTGGAAAGTATCCGAATTTCACAAGATAGCGAAGGAGTTCACTTCACTTTCTTCTAAAGCCGCCATGTTTTTCCTTTGTCTTGTAAGAAGAACTTCTTATACACCAAAAATACTTTTCACTCGAACAGATAGACCAGAGCATATGGCGCATTCTTGACCCATAACCTGTTGTAGATTAGATTAGGTTAGATTAGATTCTTTATTCATCCTTAGGCACCTCCCCAGGGGACATCGCCTTATCGAAGCACTGTCCGTGCAGGCGGGGAGGTTTGCGTGCTTCAATGAGGCAGAGAGCTATACCGACGGTAGCTAGCTACCAGAAGGGTCACCCATGTCGGGAAGGTCTCACGCGGAGAAGCCTGACGAAGGCGTCCTGCAACGGCCTATCTTCCATATCCTGTCCTGTTTCCTTCCCTTTTCCCTACCCAAGCTAAGGTGGGAGGCATCGTGCTGAGGGCTAAATGGCACCAGGGTTAGATGGTGTTGCGAACGATCCCCTTGGGGAACCAGGTCGAACCCCATGGTATTCAGACCTTCTACTTCTGTGGGGGCTCCAGGAGTAGTGACAGATATTTCCCCCAGCTCGTGGGACCATTATTGAGTCTAGCAAGCTATATCATCCAGAGTGCTCCTTAGCAGGGGACTCAGATAGCATAAACCTTGATAGAACCCTGGCAATGGAACCCGGGGGACTAGAGCGCTCCACGGGGGACTCAGTTCCCATGGGGAAAATTTCCAGGGAACTTATAAAATCGGAAGGCTCCTTAAAGGGGGACTCCAATGACAATCTAGAGTTCTCCTTAATTGGGGACTCGGAATGGGTAAAGTTTGAGAGAAATCTGGCTGTGGAACCCAGGGAACTAGAGCGCTCCTCTATAGGGGACTCTGTTTCTATGGGTTACTGCGCCGGGGAACTCAAGAGATCAGAGAGCTCCTTAACAGGGGACTCCAAAGATAAAGGGATCGGACATAGCCGACATAGCCGACATAGCCTCAGGGACCTCACAACAGCAGGAACCTGAAGCTAGAAAGAAGCTCTATTTTTAAGGCATATGGTGAGTACCATTAGGGTTATTTACTGTCTGCAGGCTAACCTTCAACACAGTTTTGTGGCCTCTAGGGTTCTTACCCGACGGCTACAGACTGGAGGGATACATATCGCCCTGATACAGGAACCATGGATTCGTGAGGGCCGTATCATGGGGTTGACTGCAGCAGGCTTCTCTACTTTTAGTGCTCGCACTACAGATAGGCCTAGAGTATGCATCCTAATTAAAGGTATGAATGCATGGGCACTACCACAGTTCTGTTCTCAGGACGTAGCTGTAGCTGTAGCTGTTCTTGTGAGCTATAAGGAGGGAAGTGCAGAGCGGCAATTAGTTGTCTGCTCTGCATATTTCCCTTATGATTCTGAGGATCCTCCTCCCTCAAGGGAGTTTGAGGACCTTGTTACTTATTGTGGACGGGAGGGACTTGACCTGGTGGTTGGCTGCGACTCTAATTCCCATCATGGGATTTGGGGTAGCACCAACGTTAACGCCAGGGGCGAGGCTCTTGCGAACTACATAAGTACAACGGATTTGGAAATCTTGAATAACGGCGAACCTACATACTGTAATAACAGAAGGGAGGAAGCTATAGACATAACACTAGGATCCATAGGAATCCTGGACAAGGTTAGTGGTTGGAGGGTCAGTAGTGAACCGTCCCTTTCCGACCACAGACACATAGAATTTCGGTTGGCAGGCTCCCTTGATCCAAGGACCTTCAGGGACCCCAAGAGGACCAATTGGGACTCTTATAGGGAGGACCTGAGGGGCAGGATCGCTGGGGGAATGCCTAGAAATTCTTATAACAAGGAAAACTTGGGGGACTGCATTGATTGGATCAGTACGGCCCTCAGATCTTCCTTTGAGGATAACTGTCCACCTAGAGCAGTTAGGACAGTAAATGGGAGGTTCCGCTGGAACTCAAGTTTGAGCAACCTTCGGAACTCCACGAGACGGCTTTTTAACAGAGCTAAAGGTAATCAAAATACTGAGAGCTGGAATCTGCATAGGGATTCACAGCGCAAGTATAAGCAAGAACTGAAGAAGTCCTCCAGGGAAGCCTGGAGAGACTTCTGTCAGAGTATCAACAATCTACCAAGTACGGCTAGATTGTATAAAATCCTAATGCGAGACTCTAGAGCCAAATTGGGCTCATTAAGGACCCCCTCTGGGACATATACTGGCTCGGAGGAGGATACTTTACGACTCTTGCTTGGGACGCACTTCCCTGAATCACAGGTAGTTAATGAGGAGGCTGTATCTAGTCAGGCTTGCCGGCCTGCTATGCAGGACTGGCGGACTGCCAAAGATATTGTCACCTATAAGCGAATAAAGTGGGCAATTCAATCATTTGCCCCTTTTAGAAGCCCAGGGATGGATGGGATTTTCCCGGCCCTGCTTCAGCAGGGACACGATTTACTCATTCCAAACCTGGTAAGAATTTTCAGATCTTGCCTGGCGATGGGTTATGTACACTCGTCGTGGAGGCAGGCAAGACTAGTTTTTATTCCTAAGCCCGGTAGGAGCTCTTACCTTGGGCCTAAGGATTTTAGACCTATTAGTCTGACTTCCTTTCTTTTAAAGACTTTGGAAAGGCTAATAGATAGATATATCAGAGGACCTATCGTAATTGAAATGCCTCTAAGTGCTGAACAACATGCCTATCAGGATGGCAAATCCGTGGAGACGGCGCTTCATCAGCTGATTTCAAGGGCTGAAGAAGTGCTTGACCAGGGAGAGCTAGCCATGGCAGTGTTTTTGGACATATTTTACTTCATATGGCTCTATCTATAGAGGGTTGATTAGACATGGAGTTAACTTGTGTGTAACTCAATGGATTATGGCATCCCTGGAGGGCCGCCGGGCAATAGTGTCTCTTAATCAGTGCGAGCTGATGTTCACTATGCCCAGAGGCTGCCCCCAGGGAGGGGTTCTATCCCCACTTATTTGGGGCCTGGTGGTAGATGAATTACTTGTCAGGCTCAATGAAAGTGGAGTATATGCCCAAGGCTATGAAGATGATATCTGCATTGTGGTCAGGGGCAAATTCGCTGATACAGTTTCGGGCCTTATACAAGGTGCCCTTGAAACTGTTGAAAGATGGTGTCGTGAGGTAGAATTGTCAGCTAACCCTGATAAAACTAACCTCATTGTGTTCACGAGGAAGCGACGGCTTGATGGTCTACATGAACCTACCTTCTTCGGGAAGAAGCTGATTCGATCTACGTCGGTCAAGTATCTGGGAGTCATTCTGGATTCTAGGCTGACTTGGAAAGAGCACATTGAAAACAAGGTGACTAAGGCCTGCAATACTTTGTGGGCCTGTCGGAGGGCCTTTGGTGTGAGGTGGGGACTTAAACCACGTGTGGTTTATTGGCTCTATGTCTCCATCATTAGGCCTTCCATCACCTATGCTTCGGTTGTGTGGTGGCCATGTGTTAAGACACAGGCCACCAAGAACAAATTAAATTAAATCCAACGCTTAGCGTGTTTGGGGATTACTGGAGCCTTGCGCACCACTCCGCTCAGTGCCCTGGAGGCGCTGCTTGGCTTACCTCCTTTGGATCTAGTTATTCAGGGAGAGGCCGGAGTGACTGCTCATCGTCTCTGGAGTTTGGGCTGTAGGTCATTTAAAAATCCAGTTAAAGGACACAGAGAAATACTTAGCAGACTTCAGAAGTCGCAGCCTATCCTTGCGATGGGCTGTGACAATATGAAGCCAAGTTATAACTTTGACTCTATATATAGGGTCAGTATTCCGCCCAGAGAGGAATGGACTCGTGGCCCACGGGCTCCGGAGTCTGTCAAGGGGCTTGTCTGGTATACGGATGGCTCCAAGACGGACGAGGGGACCGGGGCTGGCATCTATGGGCCTAAGACGAGGCTGTCGTACTCTTTGGGAGGTTATACTACAGTATTCCAGGCTGAAATATTTGCTATTTTGGCCTGTGCTTATCATATTTTAGGGATGCCTTGGCTGCAAGGTCGGATTAGTATCTGTTCTGACAGCCAGGCTGCCCTGAAGGCACTATGTGCCAGTACAAAAAGGTCTAGGTTGGTACGAGAGTGCCAAAAACCTTGGATATTCTCTGCTCCCGCCGACCAGTACAGCTTTGCTGGGTTCCTGGGCATGCTGGAATCAGAGGAAATGAACTAGCGGATAAGCTAGCAAGGGAGGGCTCGGCCAATGTCTTTATTGGACCGGAACCTGTCCTTGGTATTACTCCAAGAAGGGCCAGACGTGAGGTCTTAGACTGGATGTCTCATCAGCATGGCACTTTCTGGAGTAATCTCACTACTGCTAGGCAGGCTCGAGCTATGATCGAGGGACCTAGCAAGAAGAACAGCAAGATTCTGTTAACCCTTAACCGGGTACAACTTAGAGGTGTAGTTGGCCTGTTAACAGGACACAACACCCTAAAGAGACACCTACATGTGATGAAGCTTAGTGCGGATCCCACATGTAGGAAGTGTGGTAGAGAAGATGAGTCCTCTCTACACATATTGTGCGAGTGAGAAGCACTTGCTACAATCAGACACTTTCTCCTGGGCTCGGATAAACTGAGACCAGATGACATAAGGAGAACTAACCCAAGATCTATCCTGTCCTTCATGAAGGCAACAGGACTTGAATGAATTCTCCAGTAAGAGGGGCACAATGGGCCCAATTATGTGGCCTACGTGCACGGGACCGAAAGGGCCCAACCCATTCATTTTCATTCATTTCATCCTTAGGCATAGAGATGCAATGGATTTTGTCAGGGTTACATATATAGACTTAAATGCTAGAGACCTTAAAACTAAGTGTTAGAGGCATAAAGACTTAAAATACTAGAAGCTTATTCTAAAATCAGAATTCATACACACGTCCATGGTATAAAAAGGGTTATTTACAAAGTACTCATGAAGTTTATGTTTGTAGGCCTAGGTAATGTCTTTGTTTGGGAGTTTGTTAAACAACCTGATGCCCATGTTAACATGGTGAGACTGGCTTTTTGCTAATCTATTTTGCTCTTATTTTGAGTGTGATAAGTGTGAACATTTTCTCTGTGAATGAAAGAACTCAAGTTTTTCTTAACATAAACTAGCACATCCAACACATAGAGATTAACAACTGTAAGAATACCTCGTATTTACAAAGAGCGATTTGCAGTAGGCAAGATATGGAGATCCTGTTGTAATTCGGATTGCTTTCTTTTGGGTCAGTAATATTTTGTCTATCTTTGAGCTCTGGCCATATAATAATAATCCGTACTGAACTAGAAAATGGTAATAGAAAAAAAAATGGCGCCCAGAGTAGAACCAGACAATGTAGTCAGGCAAGTAAATACGGTTATAAGCGATTATAATGCAAAAAGTGCAAAAAAAATGTACGAAATGGGGTTCTGTGTTCAGCGTGTGACAGATATCTGCATTTTAGATGCAGAAAAATAGATCCCGTTGTTAGAGAAGCTGACATGTGTGAATGGACATGCGATATTTGCCGCCAAAATGGAAAAGCCGTTGTATTCGTGGATGACAAGCCCTCAGCTAATAATTCCTTACAAACAAGTGAAACAAGTGACATTATCAATGAAAACAAAAATCTAAAGTTAATCATTGAACTTCTCAAAAACGATCTTCGAGGCCTGGAAGAAAAAGTGAAACAGCTGGAAGCCGGTGACAAACACGCGGTAAATAGAACTGCGCAAAGCCAAGACACAGAAAACTGGTCGAGAGTTGTAAGGAAAGGCAGACCTACTAGAAAAGAGCACACAGAAAGTGAACCAAAGCGACCAGAATTTCAAGGGGCAAACAGGTTTGATGCTTTATCGACGGTACCTGAAGAAGATGGGGTAATCTTCAACATTGGCAAAACTCCTAACCTAAACAGCAACGAAGAACAAGAAAGGAAAAGTACAGTATTGCTGTACGGTGATTCCATGATAAAGAATATAGTGCTAAATAGAACTGATGTGAATGTGAAGGTGCTGCGAGGCATAAAGGCTGAATATTTACCAAACGTGTTGCAAAGGGAAAATAAGAAACATTCCATAAAAGCTGTTGTAATGCATGTAGGTACAAATGACATAAACAAATGGAAGGGACCAGATGATGTCATGGGAGAGGTGTATGAAGCAATTAGATGTGCAAAAAAGTGTTTCCCAAAGCAAACATAGCAGTAAATAGCATAGTAAGAAGGAGAGATATAGAACACAGGTTCTTACAAGAAATAAATGAGGGAATTAGGTGGGCATGTGTTGCGCTGCATGCGGTATATATAGATGTAAATAAATACCTTGATGACACCTGTCTGGGTAAAGATGGACTCCATCTGAACAGAAAAGGTTCGTTTCTGCTAGGTAGGATTATTGAAAATGTGGTAAATATTTGCATGAATCCGGAAAACTAAAAAAAGATCCTGGGGATGTAGACCATAAAAAGGGATGTAAATCCAACAAAGCAAATGGAAATGAAAATAATAGCAAAACAGGCGAAGAAATAGGGAAAGCGCTAACAAATTTAAGTGGAATAAAAAACAAAACAAATAAGGGAAGAAAAATTGACACTTGTAGGGATAGGGGAACTGAAAAAAAAATCTTCTATCAAAACGTTCAGTAAGCCTATATTGCAAACAAAAAAACAGCTATAGACTTAATTAATCATTGTATGAAAGTTTACACAGTGAAGCTATATTATAATTTAATAATATTGAGTTGGGTTTAGCACTATGCTTCACTTATTTTATAAATACATACATAAAAATACATAAAAAAACATGCGTAGATTTTTCCAGCAACATAGATGAATATGTGTCGGACATTGAAGTAGCGATTTATGATATGGATGACAATGACAAGGCAGTAATTAGGAATACTTGCAGTAAGATTTTAGATGGTATGGAACCCAAAAAACTCAACAGAAACCCATTCAAGCACACACTAAAAACCCTGAATGAAAAAGATATTGTGTTCACTAAAGCAGATAAAGGAAACAAAATAGTAATATTAGATAGGACAGACTACGTGAACAGGATGGAAAAGCTTTTAGAGAATGATGAATTCATTGTAGTACAAACTGATCCCCTGAAGAAATGTATATCAACTGTAGAGAAGGCTGTTAAAAATAGTAAGATAATACCAGAAACTGATAAACGTAGAATAATACCCTCAAATCCGGTGCTGCCGAAAATCCATGGACTACCGAAGATACACAAAGACGGGGAGAAAATGAGACCGATAATCAATAATATAAATGCACCATCATACTATCTAGCCAAATGGCTCAATACAAGATTCCAGAATTTTCCTAAATTCCAGAACAGGAGTATCAAAAATACTTTCGAATTGATAGACAGGATAACAGACTTGAAAATCTCCAAAGATGATCACTTGGTGTCGTTTGACGTTGTCGGACTATTCCCTAGCATCCAAAAAGACAGATTAATAGAATACCTGAGTAAGTGGTTGAAATCTAATGGGTTCAATCAGAATACAATAGAAGAATACTGCAACCTAACCTCCATATGCATAGATCAAACCTATTTTTCATTTAATGGTATATTTCATCAACAAAGATCAGGCCTAGCCATGGGTAACCCATTGTCTCCATTCCTAGCAGATCTTTACATGGGTCAGTTAGAAACACATATTACTACCGCCTTCCCTGTAATGTTCAAAACTTGGCACAGGTACGTGGACGATGTGTTCGCCGTAACCAACAAGAAATTAGTTCAAGATGCATTGAGACTGTTAAATTTGCAAGATAGTTCACTACAGTTCACATTAGAAGAGGAAAGAGATCATTGTTTACCGTTTTTAGACCTGAAGATAATAAAACAAGATAATAAATTAGAATTTGGAATTTACAGAAAACCCACACACACAGATTGCTACATCAAGGCCAACAGCATAAGTCCACTCACACACAAACATGCAGTGATAAATTCACTAGCACACAGGATAGTGAATGTTCCACTCAATAAATCAGAGTATGATCTGGAGTATAAAACCATTGTATCCACAGTCGAAAACAATGGTTTCAATAAAGAATTGGTGGACAAGAAAATAAAAAATTGCCAAAAGAAAAAGCTGACTACAGATATAACCACCCTAGAACCAATAGAAGTAAATAAGAAATACAGAAAGATAACTTTTCACCCTTGGGCAGACAGGAAATTCAAAAAAGTGTTCAGCAAATATGGTATAACCACAGCCCCAGTAAATAGATTTGCTATAAAAAACTTACTAAATTCTACCAATTTAGAACATAGCCATCGGAACCAAAAATCAGGAATATATAAAATTAATTGTGCAAACTGTGAGAAAGTATATTTATTTATTTATTTATTTATTTTATTCTGCCAACTACAGGAATAAATCCCAATTACAGTTGGCGTAGTTTCGCCAATACATGTTTTACACTATAAAAAAAATACAATACAATAAATGAACGAATGTGCGAGGATAAAGAAAAAAAATACATAAATGATTTACAATAACTACAATTAATTTAACAAGACAATCTAAAAATTAAGCCAAATCATATGGAACATACAACAGTTTACGCTATACATAAATCATTATGAAGAAGTCCTATGTACTGATTCACTGACAAGTCAAAATCCAGAAGAGCATTTTGAAGTGATAGAGAATTATATCGTTTACACATTTGGATGAAAGATGAACATTCTAATATTTTTGATTTAATGACAGGAATATATAACAATTCCCTATTCCTTAAATTTAATTGCACTACATTAAATTTAATACGTTTTAAAAGTTCATTACTATCAATTTTACCATTGATAATTTTATATAAGAATAACTGTTGCGCTACCAACCTTCTACCAATTAAAGTAACAAATTTAAATTCATTTAATAAAGTATTATAAGAAATTCTATCAATTAAAGCAGATCTATCATATTTTTTAAAATACATATATCGAAGAAAACTCTTCTGAATTTTTTCTATGTCATTAATATGAGTTTTATACAATGGTGACCATATAACTGATGCATATTCTAACTTACTGCGTACAAAACTATTATAAAGTACCGCAATTGTAAGACACGTTCGTCTTTAATATTTTTGGAATTACGAAAAATAAATCCTAACTGTCCATAAGCTTCGTCTATTATTTTATCAATATGCTTTCTAAAATTTAAATTATGCGTAATAATTAATCCTAAATCTTTAATGGTAAATATTCTTGTTAACGTTTCCGAATTCATACTGTATTGAATAATCGGGTGAAGTGAAAATCTGTGAAAACTCATGAAATAGCATTTTCTAACATTAAACGCCAAATTGTTTTGGAAACTCCATTCAAAAAGCTTGTCTATTGTTATTTGTAATTCCAATTCATCTGATAATAAACGTATCTCTTTATATATTTTTAAGACATCTGCAAACAATAAGCATTTAGAATTTTTAACAATATCTGGTAAATCATTTATAAAGATTAGGAAAAGAAGTGGCCCTAAATTAGAGCCCTGTGGTACACCAGAATTTACATCATAAACAAAGGAAGGACAATGATTAAAAACAACATATTGTTTACGGTCTTTTAAGTAAGAAGCTATCAGCTTCAAAAACATCGTATTAATACCTAACATAGACATTTTAGCCAACAGAATATCATGATCTAACTTATCAAATGCCTTTGCAAAATCAGTGTAGATAACATCAACCCTACACTTCTTATCTAGAGATTCTGATATGTCTTGAATAAAGTTCATTAAGTTTGTCAAAGTCGACCTTTGAGGAAAAAAACCATGTTGAAAAACAGATATATATTGTTTGACATGATAAAATATTCTATCATACAGAATCCGTTCTAAAATTTTTGCTGGCGCACTTATTAGAGCAATAGGTCTGTAATTCGTTACTTTTATTTTCTCACCACTTTTGAATACAGGAGTTATTTGAGTGATTTTCCATACATCTGGAAATATTTGAGAACTAAGTATTCGGTTAAAGATTAATAGAAAAGGGGATTCTAATATCGTTGCGCAACCTTTTAATACGTAAGGAGGAATTCCATCATAACCTGCTGATTTCTTTGGCTTAAGCTTGTTAATAGCATTCCGATATTCCACACTGTCTACTGGGTATAGAGATAAGGAATGTGATGTGCGCATATTAACCGTATCTACTATTTTATAAGATGACTGCGTTTGAAGATATACACTTTGAAAATAAGTAGCAAACTCATCAGATATGGACTTTGAATTATTCATTATTGCACCATCTGAAGACAGAAAGATGCTAGAACTATTATTTTCAGTTCTTTTATTTTTCACAAAATTCCAAAAATATTTCGGATTAAGTTTAATATTTTGTTCACAAGTAAACATGTATTCATTGTACGTCTTTTTTACAAGCGTTTTAGCTAGTTTCCGAAGTTCTTTAAATTTCTCCATATAATATGAGGAATAGTTTTTTCTTTTCCTAAAATATTCCTTTTGTTTCAGAGTTCGAATTATCTCCTTGGTAAACCAAATAGGATATTTTGAATTGTTATTTATAACTTTTTGAGGCACCGACGCTTCAATAATAGTGTTTAATCGATCATAAAAACTAGAGAGCATTACATTCGGATTATGAAAGAATCAAGATAACTCCAATCTACTTCCCGAAGTAATGAATAAAACTTATCAAAATTTGCATGTTGGAAGTTGTATAATGTAATATGAGATCCACTACAATATTTCTGTTTAAGTCCTCGAATTTCTATATTGAGTGCAGGATGGTATCGATCTTCAGTAAGAATAGGATCAACGTCCTTAAAGACTTCAACGTAAAGAATATTTGTTAAAATTAGGTCAAGAGTGCAATTATTACAATTCAAAATGTTATTTTCAGATTTCATATTATACAGAGAAAGGAAATTAGATAATGCCCTTAAGCACGGCCTTCCATGAAGAAAATCATAATCGTTACCAGTGACAACAGAAAAATTGAAATCTCCAACAATGAGCAATTGACTATAATGAATATCTGGAATGTCATGTACTGAAGAAAAAAATCTCAAGTATGAATCCAATGAGCTATTTGGTGGAAAATACACAGAGATAATATAATATACACTATCTGGGAATTTACATTTAACACATACGCTTTCAAAAGTATCATTAGGAAACTCTATTATAACAGATGGAATTGAATTATGCATAGCAATTAATACTCCTCCCCCTCTTTTCAGTATCCTATCTTTCCTAAAAACGTTAAAATCATTAGGAAATAATTCACTGTTCTTAACACTACATGTTAACCATGTCTCAGTCAACAGGATGACATCATAATTTACTAATAGCATACTAGTGTAAAAGTCATGAGTTTTAGTATTTAGACCTCGAACATTTTGATAGTAAATTGAAATTTTGTCATGAAAACAAGACATCAAAATTCGAATGAGAAACTTCCTATAAATATGTATCAGAATTAAATCAAACTTTCCAGATCAGTAATTGATCGGATATGATATGTAAATTTATCATCTGCCTTCTTTTTTCATTTAATTTCTCCTGTGGGATCTACCCATACAAAAGCAAAATCTTTTTCTCTCTTTAGTTTTCTAGCTTGAGATAGAAGACCTCACCTGTACGGAGTGAGACTGTGATTAATAAATATAGGCTCGCTAGAACTGAAACCAATGCTACTGGAGCATAGCTGATGCACAATTTTCCTTTTTCGCATCAAGTTATCCTTCACAACCCGGCGAACAAATTTCACCACAATTGGAGCACTTGGTTGATGAGGATGCCGCTTAAGTCGATGACAAGTTTCAATATCAGTCAGTGTGATTTCAGTACCCAGAGCTTCTCCTACCTTCATGACCAGATGCGATACATCTTCTAGAGGCGATTCAGGAATACCTACAATGTCTATCATGTTCCTCCTTGTATATTGCTGTAACTCTTCTAATTGTTGCTTTGTTTCACCTAGTTCCTTCCGAAGAGCACTGTTTTCAGATTGGAGACTTTCCATCTTCAAAATACATTGCGAAACCTTGTCAGATTGATCAGAAATCAATTTCTTATTTTCAGCAAGCAGCTGATGAACATTATCGAAGGATTTATTCAACTCAGTTTCTAACTCACAATTCATCTGATGTATTTGCTTTTCCAGATCAACTTTGATAGTTTGCATCAGGTTATATAGATCATTTATGGTTATGTTGTCGCCATCATGGTCACCTTTACCTGGATTCATAGCAGCATCATTATTCCTCTTCTTTGATGGCATTATAATAAATTTTGAAGATAACACATCAAATAGATTACTGAATAAGAAAGACAGAAAATGTTTTATACTACATAAACTAAAATATCAGCCTTTATCCTCACAAAATAGAACAAATATTGGAGCACTAATTTCGTTGCTTCCAAGCACAACACGGCCCCCTATATGTGGGTAAGACTGAGAGAAAGTTGGAGATTAGGGCAAAGGAACACATGAGGCATTTAAAATACGCAAATACGGATAAATCTGCAGTAGCGGCCCATTTTTGGAATGAGGGGCATGACATCGATCGGGATCCAAAACTGATAAAATGTGTCCAAGGTCACAAGGAACTCTCAGTGTGGGAAAGGATATTCATCCACAAACATAAAGGACACCTTATGAACTTCGACATCCCATCAGACGAAGATCTCATCGCCGAATGCCACATACTTCCACCAGAGCGCAACAAAAACGGCCAGTCGGCAGTTGGTGTTAACCTGATGATTATGAATGACGAGGGTCTTCGAAACTAGTACAGGTATTTATAAAACAAGTGAAGCATAGTGCTAAACCCAACTCAATATTATTAAATTAAGCTATAGACTTATTTATAAATGACACAAAGCCAAATATTATGATATTCATAGCACATGGCCTGAAAGCAGAAGAATTAACTGTAAATCATTATCAAGGTTTTAGACTTGGGACATATTTCTGTAGACAGGATCATAAGAGCGGTGGGGTTGCCATTTATGTAGATGACAATATGAAATTAAAAAAAAATAAACTGCAAACCTTTTTCAAATGAAATGACATGTGAATTTGCCGCAATAGAGATAGAGGAAAAAGAAAAAAATGTTATTTTAATTGGAGTTTATAGACCACCAGGAGGAAACAAAAATATATTTTTTTTAAATATAGAAAGCTTACTGAACTCAATATAGGAAAACAAAGTAAAAATTTTAATTAAGTGGAGGGAAAGGAAATAGACATTAAATCCATGTCTGGGATATTAATACAAGTAAGAATCAGCTTGAAAAAAGTTATGTCATAACCGGGATTTGAACACGGATCTTCAGCTTAACGTGCTGATGCTCTACCATTGAGCTACCATGACAACATGCCAGTACAACATCAAATTCCTCAACTGATTCAGAATACAAGGCAACCCACGGGAGGTTTCTCCGTTGAGAACACACATCCAATGGTGTCCTACATTTGTAGGTACTTTGAAGCCAAGTTATTATTTATATACTATTAATTAAGTGGAGGGAAAGGAAATAGACATTAAATCCATGTCTGGGATATTAATACAAGTAAGAATCAGCTTGAAAAATGTTATGTCATAACCGGGATTGGAACACGGATCTTCAGCTTAACGCGCTGATGCTCTACCATTGAGCTACCATGACAACATGCCAGTACAACATCAAATTCCTCAACTGATTCAGAATACAAGGCAACCCACGGGAGGTTTCTCCGTTGAGAACACACATCCAATGGTGTCCTACATTTGTAGGTACTTTAAAGCCAAGTTATTATTTATATACTATTAATTAAGTGGAGGGAAAGGAAATAGACATTAAATCCATGTCTGGGATATTAATACAAGTAAGAATCAGCTTGAAAAATTTTATGTCATAACCGGGATTTGAACACGGATCTTCAGCTTAACGCGCTGATGCTCTACCATTGAGCTACCATGACAACATGCCAGTACAACATCAAATTCCTCAACTGATTCAGAATACAAGGCAACCCACGGGAGGTTTCTCCGTTGAGAACACACATCCAATGGTGTCCTACATTTTGTCAAGCTGATTCTTACTTGTAAAAATTTTAGTTGGAGATTTCAACATAGACATACTGAAAAATAGTGAGTTAAAGTTATCATTTATAGAAATTCTGGATAGACAAAATATGTTGATAACTATAAAAGAACCCAGTAGAGTCACAAAGCAATCCAAAACTTGTATAGATAATATTTGCACAGACATATCAGAAACATTATATTCAACATCAATCGTTAAAACAGGAATAGGGGATCATTATGGTCAAATTATGAAAATTATCAGTCCTTCTGCAGACAAGGGAAAGCAAAATTTGAGAATTATTGAATATAGAAGGCAAACAAATGAGGAAGGTTTAAGTAAACTGAAAGAGTTTTTAAAACAAGTGGATTGGGAAATAATATATGAAACATGTGATTTAAATGAAAAATATGACAAATTTAATAAAATAATGAAACTTGGACTAGAAACCACTATGCCAATAAAAAAGTTGTAATAAATAAGGGTAAATCTAAAAAGGTGCAGGAAAAATGGCTCACAAAAGGGATAAAAACATCTTGTGAAACAATGAGGTTCTTGAACTCTATAAAGAACCCTAATATGAGCGAAAGGTTACTTGAATATATAAATAATTATAGCATAATATTAAATTGTGTGATAGAGACAGCGAAAAAGAATTTTAACAAAGAATTATTATTAAACGCTGAAAACAAAATAAAAGTAGTATGGACTATTGTAAATAAAATAAAAAATGAAAGTAAAAATAATGTAACCCACAACTTAAAAATCAAAAGAAATGGTAAGGAAGTAAGTTTTCCAAACGAAATATGCAATGTATTTAATAACTATTATGTAAATATAGAAAATTTGACAACATCAAAACAAAATAATATCACTATAAGTCAAGATACAAACTTAATTTCACAACAAAAACAACTAAACTCTATGGCGATTCTTGAAGTATCACAACAACATATTATTAAGAGCATAAACAGGTTAAAACTTAAAAAGTCCAGTGGTTTAGATGAGATATCAAATGAAATGGCTAAGTATATAAAATATGAAATAAGTGAAGTGCTAACAGACATTACAAATACGTCACTGATGCAAGGAATATTTCCAGATATATTAAAGAAAGTAATCACCATTCCCTTATATAAACAAAAGGGTAGTAAGCTTGAAGTTGAAAATTACAGACCAATTACTTTATGTTCTACATTCTTAAAAATAATTGAAGATGTGTTCCTGGAGCAACTGCAAAATTTCTGTACAAAGTTCAGCATTATTTCAAAATGGCAATATGGTTTCCAAAGCAAAAAATCAACAATAGATGCAATAGAAAATGTAAACAATATAATAATAAATGCCATAAATAATCATGAAGTGATAATCGGGATCTTCCTGGATCTTTCAAAGGCTTTTGATCGCGTAAGCATAAATACACTATAGATATATAAGCTTTCATGAAC
Organism: Ectobius pallidus; assembly: GCA_964059195.1. Taxonomy (NCBI): domain Eukaryota; kingdom Metazoa; phylum Arthropoda; class Insecta; order Blattodea; family Ectobiidae; genus Ectobius; species Ectobius pallidus. Next base: position 45,874,440 of record CAXKWD010000008.1, read on the forward strand.
CACAGATTATTGTCTCTGTTAGACATTACATGAGAATGTTTTAGGAGAAAAATTCCTCCGACACTGGGACTTGAACCCAGGACGTGTGGTAGACCATTAGGGCATTCAGTCATGGGAGAGAGGTTCCATCCGGCGCTGTGAATTGATCTCCGGCTTAGCTCAGTTGGTGGAGCATTGGCGCGAATAGCCAAAGGTCCTGGGTTCAAGTCCCAGTGTCCGAGGAATTTTACTCCTATAACATTCTCATAAATACACTATTACAAAAACTGGAAAATTATGGACTATCCCAAAATTGGATAAAATCTTATTTAGAAACAGACTGCAATGTATAGGACAAAAACACACAAATACAAAAGGAAAAATAGAAAATATAAAATCTGAATTTAAGCAAATAAAACAAGGAGTGCCGCAAGGCTCAAAATTAGGTCCTTTCCTGTTCCTAGTATATATAAATGACCTTTTTGAAGTAATACAAAGATATGGTGACATTGCGATTGGTTATGCAGATGAAACAACAATAATAATTAAAGATCAAACAATCAGAGGATTTGAGGATAAAGCAAATAATATCTTGAAAATGGTAAAAAAATACCTTCAAAATTTAGGAATGGAACTGAATATTAAAAAAAATCTTGGATCAATTTTCAACTAAAAAAATGCAAACTAAATAGAATTAAAATTAAGATAGATGAAGAAGAAATCTCTGAAACCCAAAGCTCAAACTTTCTAGGAGTAATAATCGATAAACACATGAACTGGCAACCCCAAGTAGCACATATAACAAAAAAACTAAATAAAGGTATCTATATATTGAAACAAGTAAGAAAAACAATGGACAATGAAACCTTAAAACAATTATATTATGCTTTCATATATAGTTACATTCTGTATGGAATAACACTTTGGGGAAATAGTACATCAAGGGAAGTATTAAAGGTTCTCAAACTACAAAAAAAAAAGTATTAGAATAATTGCACAAATAGACAGGAAAAAATCATGTAAACCCATCTTTAAGAAACTAAAAATACTAACAGTTCCATGTATTTATATATATGAAAGTATCAAACACATTCTAAAAAAAAAGGTGAACATCTAACGAAAAATTTTAATATACACCAGCACAACCTAAGAAATAAAGAAGACTTCTTCAGAACCTCACTCAGAGTAACATTAAATAACGGTTCAGTTGAAAATATTGGCAAAGAACTATATAACAAATTACCGGAGGCCATTAAAAAAAAGAATACTACAACTAAAAAGCTAAAAAGTACAAAATCTTACCTAGCGGAAAAGGCTTTTTATAATCTTGCAGAATTCAAAAATAATTCAAAGGTATCTGTTTAATAAAAAATATATCTAGTATTGCATTTACTTGCACAATTCTATGTTTTGTAAATCTCATTTTTGTACTACTGTTAAAAAAATTATTTTAGAGTACATGTTTTGTTGTATTGAACTGAACTGCCTCCGAGGATAAGCTTTGCTCATCTGAGTGGCGTTCAAAACCATTACTTATATTGTAATTTTGTAACATCTGTAAAAATGTTGCAAATAAACAAACAAACAAACAAACTACACTTGGGAAGTAGGCAAAGTATGAGTTCCGCAGATATTCATAAGGTACAATCCCTACTAGTCGATGAAGTAGGTAAAGAACTCTACTTAGTCGGGAACAGACAAGTTTAACATGGTTATTCCATGTTGGATTAGTGTCAATTTCTATTCCTAGTAGCTTCAGGGATTGACTGTCAGTACCTTTAAGATTGAAGTCAATAAACTGTGTTTTTGATTCATTCAGGCAAAAACCATTGGTTTTAAACCAAATTTTGGCTTCTTCTAGATCAGTGTTTTTCAACCTGTGAGTCGCGACCCCCGGGGGGTCGCGGAGCCTCTGTAGGGGGGTCGAGAGAGGTCGAGAAAACTTCAGTTTTTTTTATACAACATATAATTTTTGAGACTTAAATAAAAAGTCGATAAGAGTTAAAATTATTATATTTAACAAAATTTCCATATAATCAATCATACAAGTCAGAAAAATGCTAGTTTAAAACATGTTATTACAAAAAAATATATATATATTAAAAATGTGTTTAAATAGAAAATGATTACATCTGTGCTTGATTATCTTAAATAGCAGTATGTATTGTTAACGCAAAATGATACTCTTTATGTTATTTACACAAACTCATTAACAAGAAATAAAACCTTCGAGTAATCGTTCATTTTAATGTGAAGGTTGCGCTTGAGTTTGTTCAATTAATTTCTCCCATCGTGGATCCGTTTTTGCCACATTAAGTATTAAATCGTTTTCCAAATTTAAGCGATTTCTTAGTTTACATTTTATTCGTGCCATTGAGGAAAATGCCAACTCGCACAAGTACGAGGTAGAAAATGGAATCAAACACTTCAAAGCCTCGGTTGTTAATTCCGGGTATTCTGTTCTTCTTTTTAACCAAAACGTATCCAAATTTTCAGACTTGAATTCCAAGTGTAACATCCCATCGGCAGATAGTTCCAGCAGATTCTCTTTGAGCTTAGTTGCTAAATTTGCCTCGTTTATAGCTGCATTTAAAAACGGATTTAAGATCCATCTTTGCCCAGTGTTATCTGATATCTCTTGCAGTGAGAAGTAATGACACAATTCTTTCTTCAAATTATGTAACACCATTTTCACACCAGATATACATGAGTTGATGTTGATCTTGCTTCCGACTTCTTCAATGAAAGACTGTGTGGACGAAAATGAATCAAAGTTGTTTTGATTTATAGATGATGACCACAATTCAATTTTTTTCATAAAGCCATGGAGTTTGTCTTTTGCTGTAATGACATTTTCATCACGCCCTTGAAGACTTTTATTCAAGTTATTTAAATGTTCAAATAAGTCAGAAAGAAAAGCCAATTTTAAAAGGAATTCCGGGTCAGAAATGAATTCAGAGTAATGTGACTTGGCTTGCTGTAAATATACCAATAGTTCAGCGCGAAGTTCCATAACTCTGGTCAGTACTTTGCCTTTTGATAACCACCTAACCTCTGTATGGTAAAGCAAATTGCGGTGTAGTGTCCCCATATCTTCACAAATGATTCGAAACAATCGAGTCTGCAACGCTTTTCCTTTAATAGAATTTACAATGTTAATAATAATATTAAGAACTTGACTGTATTCTTGCGGTAAGGATTTGGCTGCAAGAGCTTGGCGATGGAGAAAGCAATGCATCCAACAAGCGTTTGGCATCTGTTCTTTCAGTCTAGCAATAAATCCACTCTTCGCACCAATCATGGCTTTTGCTCCGTCACTACAAATAGCAATGCATTTTTGTGCCCAATCGATATTCATATCTTGCGTAGCTTCAAGGAACATGTCATGCAAGCATTGACTTGTAGTATTTTTGGGAAGTGCCTTGCAAAATAGTATTTCTTCCATTATTATTTCATTGGATTCAAAACGCACAAAAGCTACAAATTGCGCACAACCCGCAATATCCGTTGATTCATCAAATTGCAAGGATACAAAAGAACTTTTCTTAATTTTTTCTATGACTTGATCATGAACATCAGACGCCATATTGCTTATCCTGCGTTGAATGGTATTGTCAGAGAGAGGTATACTTTTGAGCTTTTCGACCTCTTGCTTGCCAAACATAATCTCTGCTATATCTAAAGCCGCTGGTAAAATCAAATTTTCGGCAATACTGTGAGATTTCCCTGCTTTAGCCACACGAAAAGCTACTCGATAACTAGCGAGCAACGCTTTCTCATTTAGGTTGGACATTTGTCCTATAGCAGTTTTTTGATGTTCAAGAGCTTTTAATTTTCACTCAAAAAATTCCACGGGTTAATTTTTTTCATTAGGATGTTTTGTGTTTAGGTGGCGTACCAACTTCGATGGCATCATGCTTTCTCTTGACAAAATTTCAAAGCAAATTACGCACTGCGGTTTACTGTCAATCACAGTAAACCCAAATTTTAAATAATTGTCGTCATAAAGACGTTTTTTCTTTATTCCACTACTCCCGCTAGACGTTGATGGTTCTGATGATCTTTTCAGGAATTTATCCATTTTCAATTATAACAACTCAAATAAATACGTACTGTAAAACAAGTTGTTCGCGCTCTTCAAACAACTAAACAGCAGACATGACCACGCGTGACTTACGCTCACAAATCAGTCTATAATTACTCCAACTCCAAGGCACCTTACAGTCCACATAACACCGAATTTACACTTCTGAATCGTTTTCACTTATCGGGATTGCTTCTGATTCGACTTCCTTCGCTGTCTTGCATCAAACTGCCATGGCCGCGGTTGACCGCCGTATTTATGGGCCAGCGCATTCTAGCGAGAATTATCTCGAAGCGTAAAGAAACATCTCGAAACTTGTGGATCTTTCGTGGACTACCAGCGCCATCTGTTGCTAACATCCGGAACCTGCACTAGTTCCTAGTGTTACCAACAGATGGCGCAAATAACGCAAACGCCTAAAATTGTTGTAAGTATTACATATTTTTAACATACATGGAAAAAAAGGTTGGGGGGTCGCGAAATATTTTTTGATACTAGGGGGGGTCGTGTCATGAAAAAGGTTGAAAAACACTGTTCTAGATTATTTGTACACACCAGGTTTAATTCTTCAAGTTCACCATGAGTTGTTACCAATGTAGTATCGTCTGCATATATTAAAGACCTGCATGATACATTCACACTAAGATCATTCATCATAATCAAGAACAGTATAGTGCCGAGCACAGAACCTTGGGGTACACCTACACTAACCCCACTCATTGCTGATTTAGTACCACCAACATCAACTATATATCCACAACCTGACAGATATAAGATGAAGAGATCCAACTGTATATCCCACACTCCATAATGCTCCAATTTATGTAGTAGAAGTTTGTGTGAAACACAGTCAAAGGCCTTACTTAGGTCACACAAGGCTGCTCTGGCCAGACTGCCTGATTCGAAAGTGTCGGTTACACAAGTTGTAAGTTCACTTACATCATCAATTGTACCCCTCCTCGATAGATACCCAAACTGAGATGCATTTATAACATGATTGCTATTCAGAAAATTGCAAAGTTGAAACATTATTATCATTTCAAAGATTTTTGAAAGAATAGGTAGCCTACTACTGAGATGGGTCTATAGCGTCCTGGATTTCCTCTGTCACATTTCTTGAACAAAGAAACTAACTTTGAGATTTTTAGTTCCTAGGGAAAAACTCCAATCATTAAACAAATATTAATGCACATAGTGAGGGGGATAACAATAAGATCGATAATAGCTTTAATTATGTTATTAGTCAATCCATAAATATCTTTGCTCTCAGAATTCTTAATCTTCCTGACCACTGCTATAACATTCAAGGGGTCACTTCTCTCCAGTTGCAGCATGTCTGAATGCTTTGGAGATTATGCAGGTATCCAGTTGCAGCAGTAGGATCTCTAACAACTTTTGCACATGCCTCTTTTACTGACTTCTTGAAGAATTCTCTGTATTCTGAGGGTAAGATTTCATTGTGGACTGGACCAGATTTTTGTATACAACTTTTTATTAAGCTCCAAGCAGCTTTTCACGAGAGAAATTGTTGGAAGTAGCAACTTTGTAAAATAGAATATGTTTTGATTGTGTAGTACTTCCATCTACTTCCCGCATCTTCACAGTGTGCTAGATGAAAATGGTGTAGTAAGAGTCTCTCGATGGCGTCTGTAAGTGTGTGGTGATGGAGCTGTTAAATAAATTATATTAAACATTCCAGGTCTATACAAACCAGTCTACCTCACAAATCCCAACATGTTATGGGCTCCAGATCAGTACCAGAAGTTAAACAAAACTTAAGGTAAGACTGGAAAAGAAAGTGAGAACATATTCACAAATTGCAAGATGGAGAATGTGAGTATAGTGCATTGGTGTCAGGACACGGGTAAGGACGCGGTCGCGGAAGCGTACGTGTTCATGCTTTAAAAGAAAGAAGTTGCTCATAAAGAAAAGAAATAAATCAAAGAAGAAAAGCTGAAAGAGGAGATTGATCAGAAAAAGACAAAATGGAAGAAGAAAAGTATAGAATACCTTTGTTAGATGGGAGCAATTACGATGATTGGAAATACCGGATGGAAATATATCTTGACGAAAAGGAAGTTTTAAAAATTGTTCAGAAAGACGTGAGAGAGCTGATAGAGGAATTACCAAAACAAGAAGGAGATATACCTGGACAGAAAAAGTCAAAGGCTGAAAGGAAGAAATAATTAGAGAAAGAAGACAAAAAATGCAAAAGCTACATAGCACAAAGAATTCAAGATGGACAGTTATAGATACTGAAAGGAAAAGGAACGGCATATGAGATGTGGAAAGCACTGAGAGAAAGATTTGAAAAATCAACAGCAGCAAGCATAATTAATTTGACGAAGAAGTTACAACAGATGGTGTACAAACCAACACAAGAATCATTCAGTGAATATTGCTTGAAATATGACAGACTTATTAGAAGTTTAAGGCAAGCTGGTGATGGCATAGATAGTGAAGGGGCAGTAATTAAGTTTTTGTTATTAATGCCACAGGATTATGAAAATGTTGTAACAGCACTACGTACATTAGCTACTAAAGAGTTAACAATGGAATTTGTAAGACAGCATATTGAAGATTATGAAATGGAAAGAACAAAGAAGACTACAAGAAGCCAGAATCAAACAAGTACAGTGTTTACAAGCTATCAGAAGAGAGAACAAGATGTCAGTAGGACAAGCAAAGACAGAAATAGTTTAGGCCTACATGTAAAACCGAAAGGAGGATGTTTTAATTGTGAAAAAAACAAATCACAAAATAAGAGAATGTTTTAAACCAGGAGGAGGAGCATATAATCAAGGCAGAAGTGGTAGCAGAGAAAATCAGGAGAGTGAATGTAAAGGAAGCACTGGAAACAGACAGCTGACTGGATACAAAGATGGACATCAACAGCCTACGTGGAGGAATAATGCTCAACATATAAATGTGAATCAGTGTGTTAATGAAAGTGAAAGACAAAGACAAGATGACAATACAAGTGAAAAAGATGTGTTTAATTATCAGACAAGTGTAGAGTCAAACATAAGAGAAGAAAACATGTGGTTACTAGATAGTGGTGCTTCAGATCATTTAATAATAATAATAATAATAATAATAATAATAATAATAGTTTATTCATCCATTGATCAAAATACATTGATATAGGACACGTCTTTACAAATACAGAACTTACAAAATTTTCCTCACGCACACATGCACACTCATACAAAATTTTTGATTATGATAGAAATTTTAAAATTGTTCTATTAGTTATAATGTTTTTACAATAATGAAGTTGTACAGTAATAAAAATGTTATAGCATTTTAATGACTACTTGTTATTAAACATATACACAAAGTACATACACATATTAAACATATGCACAAATATATACACATAAACAAAAAACAATTCTAGGGCAACGTCTTTGACTTAACATATTATGAGTTAATTAGTTATTTTATATAGAAAAAAGCAATGACTCAGTCAGATATTTTAACATGGAAAATTATCAGTCACAAAATAATAGGAAATTTAAAGGTTGACGTCACTCAAGTGAGTTTTTTTGTTCCTCCATAAAAATTTCTACACTATAAAAACAGTATTTTAACAAGAATTTTTTTAAGGTTTTGTTAAATTGAGTAGTGGGTAGGTTCTTTATATAAGCTGGTAGAGAATTATACATAGACAGACCAGTATTCATAAAGCTTTTATTATACAGTTTGGTATTGTGGGGTATGGCGTGCAAATTATTTTTTGTTCTTGTACTGTGGGAGTGAAATTCTGAATTTGTTTTATAGTCCTTTATACTAATCTTGACAGATGTTAATGTTTCAAAAATATAGACACATGGAACCAGTAGAATCTGTAATGATTTTAAAAAATCTCTACAACTAGTACGCATGCTCACCTGCATCATTGCTCGAATAGCTCTTTTTTGTAAATTAAACACTAAGGGAGTGTGTGATGAATTTCCCCAAAAGATGATACCATAAGTCAGTATAGAATGGAATTGGGTAAAATATAAAATTCTGGTAGATTCTAACCCTAGTGATTTCCTAATAGGAAATCCTAATAGGAAATCACTAGGGTTAGAATCTAGGAAATCCTAATAGGAAATCACTAGGGTTAGAATCTACCAGAATTTTATATTTTACCCAATTCCATTCTATACTGACTTATGGTATCATCTTTTGGGGAAATTCATCACACACTCCCTTAGTGTTTAATTTACAAAAAAGAGCTATTCGAGCAATGATGCAGGTGAGCATGCGTACTAGTTGTAGAGATTTTTTAAAATCATTACAGATTCTACTGGTTCCATGTGTTTATATTTTTGAAACATTAACATCTGTCAAGATTAGTATAAAGGACTATAAAACAAATTCAGAATTTCACTCCCACAGTACAAGAACAAAAAATAATTTGCACGCCATACCCCACAATACCAAACTGTATAATAAAAGCTTTATGAATACTGGTCTGTCTATGTATAATTCTCTACCAGCTTATATAAAGAACCTACCCACTACTCAATTTAACAAAACCTTAAAAAAATTCTTGTTAAAATACTGTTTTTATAGTGTAGAAATTTTTATGGAGGAACAAAAAAACTCACTTGAGTGACGTCAACCTTTAAATTTCCTATTATTTTGTGACTGATAATTTTCCATGTTAAAATATCTGACTGAGTCATTGCTTTTTTCTATATAAAATAACTAATTAACTCATAATATGTTAAGTCAAAGACGTTGCCCTAGAATTGTTTTTTGTTTATGTGTATATATTTGTGCATATGTTTAATATGTGTATGTACTTTGTGTATATGTTTAATAACAAGTAGTCATTAAAATGGTATAACATTTTTATTACTGTACAACTTCATTATTGTAAAAACATTATAACTAATAGAACAATTTTAAAATTTCTATCATAATCAAAAATTTTGTATGAGTGTGCATGTGTGCGTGAGGAAAATTTTGTAAGTTCTGTATTTGTAAAGACGTGTCCTATATCAATGTATTTTGATCAATGGATGAATAAACTATTATTATTATTATTATTATTATTATTATTAAATGATCTGAAGCACCACTATCTAGTAACCACATGTTTTCTTCTCTTATGTTTGACTCTACACTTGTCTGATAATTAAACACATCTTTTTCACTTGTATTGTCATCTTGTCTTTGTCTTTCACTTTCATTAACACACTGATTCACATTTATATGTTGAGCATTATTCCTCCACGTAGGCTGTTGATGTCCATCTTTGTATCCAGTCAGCTGTCTGTTTCCAGTGCTTCCTTTACATTCACTCTCCTGATTTTCTCTGCTACCACTTCTGCCTTGATTATATGCTCCTCCTCCTGGTTTAAAACATTCTCTTATTTTGTGATTTGTTTTTTTCACAATTAAAACATCCTCCTTTCGGTTTTACATGTAGGCCTAAACTATTTCTGTCTTTGCTTGTCCTACTGACATCTTGTTCTCTCTTCTGATAGCTTGTAAACACTGTACTTGTTTGATTCTGGCTTCTTGTAGTCTTCTTTGTTCTTTCCATTTCATAATCTTCAATATGCTGTCTTACAAATTCCATTGTTAACTCTTTAGTAGCTAATGTACGTAGTGCTGTTACAACATTTTCATAATCCTGTGGCATTAATAACAAAAACTTAATTACTGCCCCTTCACTATCTATGCCATCACCAGCTTGCCTTAAACTTCTAATAAGTCTGTCATATTTCAAGCAATATTCACTGAATGATTCTTGTGTTGGTTTGTACACCATCTGTTGTAACTTCTTCGTCAAATTAATTATGCTTGCTGCTGTTGATTTTTCAAATCTTTCTCTCAGTGCTTTCCACATCTCATATGCCGTTCCTTTTCCTTTCAGTATCTATAACTGTCCATCTTGAATTCTTTGTGCTATGTAGCTTTTGCATTTTTTGTCTTCTTTCTCTAATTATTTCTTCCTTTCAGCCTTTGACTTTTTCTGTCCAGGTATATCTCCTTCTTGTTTTGGTAATTCCTCTATCAGCTCTCTCACGTCTTTCTGAACAATTTTTAAAACTTCCTTTTCGTCAAGATATATTTCCATCCGGTATTTCCAATCATCGTAATTGCTCCCATCTAACAAAGGTATTCTATACTTTTCTTCTTCCATTTTGTCTTTTTCTGATCAATCTCCTCTTTCAGCTTTTCTTCTTTGATTTATTTCTTTTCTTTATGAGCAACTTCTTTCTTTTAAAGCATGAACACGTACGCTTCCGCGACCGCGTCCTTACCCGTGTCCTGACACCAATGCACTATACTCACATTCTCCATCTTGCAATTTGTGAATATGTTCTCACTTTCTTTTCCAGTCTTACCTTAAGTTTTGTTTAACTTCTGGTACTGATCTGGAGCCCATAACATGTTGGGATTTGTGAGGTAGACTGGTTTGTATAGACCTGGAATGTTTAATATAATTTATTTAACAGCTCCATCACCACACACTTACAGACGCCATCGAGAGACTCTTACTACACCATTTTCATCTAGCACACTGTGAAGATGCGGGAAGTAGATGGAAGTACTACACAATCAAAACATATTCTATTTTACAAAGTTGCTACTTCCAACAATTTCTCTCGTGAAAAGCTGCTTGGAGCTTAATAAAAAGTTGTATACAAAAATCTGGTCCAGTCCACAATGAAATCTTACCCTCAGAATACAGAGAATTCTTCAAGAAGTCAGTAAAAGAGGCATGTGCAAAAGTTGTTAGAGATCCTACTGCTGCAACTGGATACCTGCATAATCTCCAAAGCATTCAGACATGCTGCAACTGGAGAGAAGTGACCCCTTGAATGTTATAGCAGTGGTCAGGAAGATTAAGAATTCTGAGAGCAAAGATATTTATGGATTGACTAATAACATAATTAAAGCTATTATCGATCTTATTGTTATCCCCCTCACTATGTGCATTAATATTTGTTTAATGATTGGAGTTTTTCCCTAGGAACTAAAAATCTCAAAGTTAGTTTCTTTGTTCAAGAAATGTGACAGAGGAAATCCAGGACGCTATAGACCCATCTCAGTAGTAGGCTACCTATTCTTTCAAAAATCTTTGAAATGATAATAATGTTTCAACTTTGCAATTTTCTGAATAGCAATCATGTTATAAATGCATCTCAGTTTGGGTATCTATCGAGGAGGGGTACAATTGATGATGTAAGTGAACTTACAACTTGTGTAACCGACACTTTCGAATCAGGCAGTCTGGCCAGAGCAGCCTTGTGTGACCTAAGTAAGGCCTTTGACTGTGTTTCACACAAACTTCTACTACATAAATTGGAGCATTATGGAGTGTGGGATATACAGTTGGATCTCTTCATCTTATATCTGTCAGGTTGTGGATATATAGTTGATGTTGGTGGTACTAAATCAGCAATGAGTGGGGTTAGTGTAGGTGTACCCCAAGGTTCTGTGCTCGGCACTATACTGTTCTTGATTATGATGAATGATCTTAGTGTGAATGTATCATGCAGGTCTTTAATATATGCAGACGATACTACATTGGTAACAACTCATGGTGAACTTGAAGAATTAAACCTGGTGTGTACAAATAATCTAGAACAGTGTTTTTCAACCTTTTTCATGACACGACCCCCCCTAGTATCAAAAAATATTTCGCGACCCCCCAACCTTTTTTTCCATGTATGTTAAAAATATGTAATACTTACAACAATTTTAGGCGTTTGCGTTATTTGCGCCATCTGTTGGTAACACTAGGAACTAGTGCAGGTTCCGGATGTTAGCAACAGATGGCGCTGGTAGTCCACGAAAGATCCACAAGTTTCGAGATGTTTCTTTACGCTTCGAGATAATTCTCGCTAGAATGCGCTGGCCCATAAATACGGCGGTCAACCGCGGCCATGGCAGTTTGATGCAAGACAGCGAAGGAAGTCGAATCAGAAGCAATCCCGATAAGTGAAAACGATTCAGAAGTGTAAATTCGGTGTTATGTGGACTGTAAGGTGCCTTGGAGTTGGAGTAATTATAGACTGATTTGTGAGCGTAAGTCACGCGTGGTCATGTCTGCTGTTTAGTTGTTTGAAGAGCGCGAACAACTTGTTTTCCAGTACGTATTTATTTGAGTTGTTATAATTGAAAATGGATAAATTCCTGAAAAGATCATCAGAACCATCAACGTCTAGCGGGAGTAGTGGAATAAAGAAAAAACGTCTTTATGACGACAATTATTTAAAATTTGGGTTTACTGTGATTGACAGTAAACCGCAGTGCGTAATTTGCTTTGAAATTTTGTCAAGAGAAAGCATGATGCCATCGAAGTTGGTACGCCACCTAAACACAAAACACCCTAATGAAAAAAATTAACCCGTGGAATTTTTTGAGTGAAAATTAAAAGCTCTTGAACATCAAAAAACTGCTATAGGACAAATGTCCAACCTAAATGAGAAAGCGTTGCTCGCTAGTTATCGAGTAGCTTTTCGTGTGGCTAAAGCAGGGAAATCTCACAGTATTGCCGAAAATTTGATTTTACCAGCGGCTTTAGATATAGCAGAGATTATGTTTGGCAAGCAAGAGGTCGAAAAGCTCAAAAGTATACCTCTCTCTGACAATACCATTCAACGCAGGATAAGCAATATGGCGTCTGATGTTCGTGATCAAGTCATAGAAAAAATTAAGAAAAGTTCTTTTGTATCCTTGCAATTTGATGAATCAACGGATATTGCGGGTTGTGCGCAATTTGTAGCTTTTGTGCGTTTTGAATCCAATGAAATAATAATGGAAGAAATACTATTTTGCAAGGCACTTCCCAAAAATACTACAAGTCAATGCTTGCATGACATGTTCCTTGAAGCTACGCAAGATATGAATATCGATTGGGCACAAAAATGCATTGCTATTTGTAGTGACGGAGCAAAAGCCATGATTGGTGCGAAGAGTGGATTTATTGCTAGACTGAAAGAACAGATGCCAAACGCTTGTTGGATGCATTGCTTTCTCCATCGCCAAGCTCTTGCAGCCAAATCCTTACCGCAAGAATACAGTCAAGTTCTTAATATTATTATTAACATTGTAAATTCTATTAAAGGAAAAGCGTTGCAGACTCGATTGTTTCGAATCATTTGTGAAGATATGGGGACACTACACCGCAATTTGCTTTACCATACAGAGGTTAGGTGGTTATCAAAAGGCAAAGTACTGACCAGAGTTATGGAACTTCGCGCTGAACTATTGGTATATTTACAGCAAGCCAAGTCACATTACTCTGAATTCATTTCTGACCCGGAATTCCTTTTAAAATTGGCTTTTCTTTCTGACTTATTTGAACATTTAAATAACTTGAATAAAAGTCTTCAAGGGCGTGATGAAAATGTCATTACAGCAAAAGACAAACTCCATGGCTTTATGAAAAAAATTGAATTGTGGTCATCATCTATAAATCAAAACAACTTTGATTCATTTTCGTCCACACAGTCTTTCATTGAAGAAGTCGGAAGCAAGATCAACATCAACTCATGTATATCTGGTGTGAAAATGGTGTTACATAATTTGAAGAAAGAATTGTGTCATTACTTCTCACTGCAAGAGATATCAGATAACACTGGGCAAAGATGGATCTTAAATCCGTTTTTAAATGCAGCTATAAACGAGGCAAATTTAGCAACTAAGCTCAAAGAGAATCTGCTGGAACTATCTGCCGATGGGATGTTACACTTGGAATTCAAGTCTGAAAATTTGGATACGTTTTGGTTAAAAAGAAGAACAGAATACCCGGAATTAACAACCGAGGCTTTGAAGTGTTTGATTCCATTTTCTACCTCGTACTTGTGCGAGTTGGCATTTTCCTCAATGGCACGAATAAAATGTAAACTAAGAAATCGCTTAAATTTGGAAAACGATTTAATTAAACACATTACACATTAATTAAACACAAACACATTAAATAAGATGGGGCTCACCGGGTCACCATGCTGGACTCCATTGGTTTGAACAATCTTATCTGATATTGTTGTTCCATCATCTATTTCAACTTCATTAAATTTTAGTATATTTCCGATTAGTCTAAATGCATATGTATGTGAATCTCAAATGATACATTTAAGTTTCCGGATTAAAATCTCTCTATCTGTTAGATCGAAAGCTTTCTTATAATCAATCAATATTGCATAATATTTTCCATTTGGCTTGTCTAATGCATATTCTATTTTATCCATTAAATGTTTGATAGCCTGCAGTGTATTCCTTCCTCTTCTGAAACCATACTGACAATCTGGAATAATATTTTCTAAATATTCTTCGAGTTTGTTTGCCAGTATTCTTGGAAATATTTTTTAAATACTATTTTGTAATGCAATTCCTCTATAAGAATGTGGATTGTCCATGTCACCTTTTCCCTTACATAAAATTTTTATCTTTGCATTTCTTCAGCTGCTTGGTATTGACCCTATTTGTAGCCATTTTTCAAAAAGCTCTGTCCAGAAGTCAATTATGTGATCTTGAGATGCCTTTTTGTGTTCTATACAGATATTATATGGGCTTTTTATTCTTTGCCTTTTTCATAGTTTCTTTAATGTCCTGTTTTGTGATTTCCATTTCTATCTTTTCGCTGCATTTATTTGAATTCTTTATATCGTACGCTATTCGCTTGTTTCCGTTATTTAAGGTTTCTCTGAAGTGATTTTCCCAAGTTTTTATAGGCAATTCTCCTACTTCAGCAGCCTTTTGCCTTTTTCTCAGAGCCACAAACGGATCCAATCTTGCTTCTTCTGCTATTCTCTTAGCTTCCTCCTCTAAGTGTCCTGCTTTCCTCTTCACTAGTAATGACTCATAAGCTTTCGTTTTATTTGCATATGTCTTGAAATCTTCCTCTCTTCCTTTAACTCTGGCATTATTAAGAGATTGTAATGTGTCCTTTCTCATCTGATCGCACTCCCTGTTAAACCACGGTTGAGATCTTCTCTTCCTGGATGGCTGGATGGCTGTAGTGATTTTCTTGCTAGTTACCTCCACTGCTTCATCTATTTTATTGTTTGGTAGTAACCTTCTTGCCTTATTTATTTCTTCTTCATATTGCTCTGATTGGGCCATGTATAGTTTCCTTGTTGGTTTACTTCGTTCTTCTTGTTTTTATGTTTTTATATCTTCCCTCGTACTAATGAAGGTTTCTATTGGTACATGCTTCCTTATAGGTGTTGCAGTTGATGTCCATAGGCCTCTCTGTCCTTTTGACCTTATTTTCATTCCCCTGAGAAAGGCCAAGTCTATTGCACTTGTTCCACTATATGAAAAATACGTTTTCATATCTTCTTTATTGATTAGTTTGAATCCTTCTTCCTTGAGAGTGTCTAACACTAGAATCGATTTAGTGTTATAGGCCTACTTGTCAATTCTACAATTGAGGTCTCCTGTTAGAATTACTTCTTTGTCCTGTGTTAGTCTTGAGTTTGCTGTCATTAATGATTCAATAACATCTTCTGCTGACCAATGAGGGGCACAGTATATTCCAACTACACTAATTTTATCTGTTTTTATTGTTAACAAATCTTTTTCCTTATATATACATTTAATATTTCCTATGCTGGGTTTGAAGAAGCATGAAACACTTCCTTGAGGTCATTCCTCCATCGACGTTGCAAGTGAATGAGCACTATAAAAACCTTTAATTTCTATTGGTTCCAATAAGAATGTTTCTGTTGCTACGATAATGTCATATTGTAATAAAGTTTCATGAGACACATAACTGACAGTGTTTCTTGCTCCTTCTGTGTTCCAGGTTAGTAGGGTTATGTCTCTATTCGAGGGAGGCTCCCTCATTGTAGTGTTGCCTGCGAAAGAAGCGGAAGCATATCACAAGAACTCCTGCAGACCCGAAATTAAGGTTCATCATATCATTAAGAGCTGCAAATGGGATACCCACTTTGAATGCATTTTCACTGCCTCTTCCTTGTAACTCTTCACATTCAGTCTCTCCTTCTATTCCTTTTCTGTTTATGTATCTCTTTAGATTTTCAATATTGGTTGTATCCTTTAGTCGTCCCACGTATAACCATGCTCTCTTTTCCGCTGCTTGCAGTTCAGTTGTGATGCCATTATTTGTGCCCATCACAATGGTTGCATCTCTTGTACCTGTTGTTCTCTTCTCGCTACGTCTGAGTACAGTGTTGCATTCTCTTCATTGACTCTTATTTCCATTTCTTGACTTCTTACATCTTCATCTGTAATGTTCGTAGTCGAATCATTGTTCTTTATTACTGAATCTGTTTGTCCATGAGTGTTTGATTTTTTTCATATATTTCATATATCTTGTCTTCAATTAAGTTTCCTAATTG
The DNA here is from genome assembly GCA_964059195.1 of Ectobius pallidus. Taxonomy (NCBI): domain Eukaryota; kingdom Metazoa; phylum Arthropoda; class Insecta; order Blattodea; family Ectobiidae; genus Ectobius; species Ectobius pallidus. Next base: position 45,890,826 of record CAXKWD010000008.1, read on the forward strand.
ATCTTTGAAGAAGGCAGTGATGGAATCCACCTTGGCAGTAAGATTTTCTATCAGAGAGAACTCAGTTTTGTCCTTTTGTAGTAGACTTCATTTGCACTGGTCACACATCCACAAACGTTTACAGTTCCTCCTTCTGAGGATATCAAATTCCCCTGCGGTCATACCAGTGCACTCTTTGTGATGCCATTGGCCACATACTCCGTCTGCTTTATGAATTCATACAGAATTTTAGAATCGCGAGTGCACAAAATGGCAAAATTGGTAATTTACTAGGTATTATGACTTCTAGTATAGTTTGTAGCAATATGGTAGCACTGTATGAATCACAGCGCCGCCAAGTGTTAATTTGACAAATGAAGACAATGAAAATGGCGGAAAACAAATATGGCGCTCTCAACAGAATATAATTGTATCAGTGTGTCAAAATTACACGAAATATTCCTTATATGCTCATTAAGTGTTGGTACTCATGCTTGAGTTGCTTAAACCAACAAATGAACATCTGACATTGGTTGGTTATGTTTTTCATTCTGTATCTGTGTATGTATGGTGCTCCCACTATTAGTCCTTGTTGTGTAGTTAGTTGTTGATGAGTGCAAATATAAATGAAGCAGCCATTGCCTGCAATTCTTCTCTGGTATATTATATTTATCATAACAACATTAAGACACAAAAATACATGAACATTTATTAATTATAGTGACAAATAGTGACATGAATAGGAAACCTATGTGAGTTATACCCAGCAGGAAATGTCTGACCTAACCTAAAATAACTTAACCTAACCTAACTCTTGCTATGGGCTGCATATTTCAAAATACTCGTCCACTGTATTGAATGCCTATTCATTTCGTGTCACATGGAAATATGATAAATAATGAAAAATGGAAGGTAGCGGTAGAAATAGACACGGGTGAACATACCAATGTATGCACGAGTGACTAAACCAAGGACACCAACAGGCTTAGTGCCCTGGGGGGAAAGTTCAATAATCCTCGTGGCATAGTAACACTGTCAGGCCAATCTGAAGGTTAAACATAGTTTAATTATAGTAAAATAAATGAAAAACACATAAGAGATATAAACTTAGCTCAGAGCAAGTATATGGTCTGACCTAACCTATAGTTCGCCAATGTTGCATGTTTCAACAACTTGCAGGACTAATCATGAGGAAGAACTGGAATGAGCAACTGTAAGTTGAGGACCAGTATTGTAAAGATAAAGAGCCAAGAATCAAGTGTTTCATAGAAAATTGATAAAAGGAAGTTATGTGGTAATTGATCAGATATTTTATTCCTTCTGAATTTCTAAGATATGCCTCTTGTTGGAGAGTTCACTCAGGAAAATTGGAGAAAATCATGCTATCAAGAATATGATGTAACTTAACCACTTACCCATAACACCAAGACGATAATTAATGGTAACAAGAATGACATCCTTGTTCATCAGGTAGGTTGGACCAGATATGAAGCTAACACCTGACCCAAGAGTGAATTTTCCTCCATGGATGTACATAATCACTGGATAGAGCTTCTCACGATTTTCAGGCATCTGAAAGATTACATGTACAAGTGAAGAGTAAGAACTAAACATCATGGTGTAATACCCCATGCAGTTTAGTCCACACCATCCAGCTGATGCAATATGATCTCAGTCTTTTGATTTCATTGAGAGATGGTAAGATTAGGAGCATACTTACTCCAGTGGCCATTAAAATGACATTCTTTAACAGAATCACCACTTCTTTATTCAAATAGCTCCTGAGTTACCCTAACGAGAATCTGATGGCCAGGTTCGTGGAGAGAAAGCAAGGATCCGAGGGACAAATTTTCCGGGACCCCAGTCAAATATTAAATTCACCACTGAAACCCAACAACGTCCTTTATAATGTATGCAACAAAAAGCTTATGTAAAGATATTACTTACTTACTCAATGACAATAGACAATTCCTTAGCAAGCTAAAAGGATATTATCTACTTTATGGAACCCCAAGGTTTATTGCCGCGCTTACCTGAGCCCGCCATTCAACCTATTCTGTGCTATCTCCATCCAATCATCCCTCGCAAATCCTACTTCCCTTAAATCTATTCTAATATTGTCCTCCCACCTACGTCTGGGTCTTCCAGGTGGTCTTTTCCCATCGGGTCTCCCAGTCAATACAGTTGAGATATGTTTTTCCTCCCCATACATGCAACATGTCCCGCCCATTTCATCCTCCGTGATTTAATTACCCTTACTATATCCGGTGACTAGTACAGGTTATGAAGATAGTCGTTATGTAGTTTTCTCCAGTAACCATTTTCATCTCTCTTAGGCCCAAATATTTTCTTAAGCACCCTGTTTTCGAACACTCTTAGATTATGTTCCATAAGTTAATTATTATTGTATGGTGGACGTGAAAATGTCTCTCTGTCTGTGTGTCTGTAAACGCGATAACTCAAATACGCATATCGGATATTCATTGAAGTAGGTATAGGCATTTATAACATCCATGGGATGAAGGCTGTTGATTTTGAACCAAACTGATTGACCAGTATTGGAGTAATGCCCAATAATTTAGTGCCTATTTTATGGTAATATATTAGAAAGAATTTATCATATGCTAATAAGTTCTTATGACAACATATTGTTTTACAGTGTTGACATACGGCTTTGGAAGTTGCAATACAGTTAGCTATTACATATCCATTCATTCCGGAAATGCAAGTTCAGGTAAACAAATGCACGTGATTTGAACCACAAGCACACACATGCTACACGACAATATAGTCATACGAGAACAATTTTTGTAATAGTGAAAGCTCATAATATTGACAAATACACTAACACAAATAGTTTTACTTCACTGCATTAAAAAAGTAAAGAGATATATGTAAGGGGCAAGTGATAATAGGAAGCTGGCAAAGTAGACTGTATTTGGTTGGAACCTGCCTTGCACCTCTTACACTGAAATTAGACAAGAAATCTACTGGCGATGAAATACTGAGATTTATTTATAATGCATTTAGAAACAAACACTAACTAGCTGAAGGCTAAATTAATAATAAAAAGTACACAGTTTGTATATTAAGTTGAAATCTTGAAGTCTTGATGTAATCTTGCAGTTAATTTACTTAATAATGTTCTTGAAGATAGTGAAGTAATAAATAAATAAAATAAATAAATAAAATAAACCTATCGTGTCCCATGTAGGGCAAAGGCCTCCTAAGAAGGGTTTATCTCCTCTTATCTAGCACGGCGAGCTACTCCGCGCTAGTGAAGTTGTTTGTGATTTTGAGCGTCATGTACACTTGAACTTTAACACTTGGTCTTCAGCACTTAGTCTTGCGTATTGTTCAGGGTTTTCCCCAGTTCTTTCCACTCGTTTCTTCTTTTGGCTACCCTGGTCCATTGTTGGCCCACTTTATCATTGAAAAGGTCCTCCCATTTCCTGTTTGGTCTTCCGCGCAGCCTTCTTCCTTGTCTGGGGTCCCATATGGTACTCCTGTATGTCCATCTATCGTCCACCAACCTTGAAACATGGTCACCCCATCTCCATTTAGTGCTTTCTGCTAGGTGAGCGATATCTGTCGTTTTTGCTGACTGGATTAGTGTAGTATTGGGGATTCTGTCCCTCAATGTTATGCCTAGGACTTTTCTTAACTTCTTTTCCTCTGGCATACCTGTAGTAACTTTTTCTGTGTCGATGTCAGCGCCCATGTTTGACAGCCATAGAGTATCACCGGGTAGATGCAGGATTGTAGAGCTTCTATTCTTAGTGTCCTGCTGAGTTTTTTATCCATAAGCACTAATTTGAGGGACCAGAACGCTCTCCATGCCTGTGTGATTCGTCTGTGTACTTCCCTGTCCATGCCGTTATCAAAGGATATTATTTGGCCTAGGTATATGTATTCATTTACATATGGTATTTGCGTTCCCTCGATTGTGATCGGAGTTTGGGAGCCATTAGTCATCACTTTGGTTTTAGTCATGTTCATGGAGAGGCCCTCTGATACTTCTTACTTTTAGTTCCTGAAGCATTGATTGCAATTCTTTTGGTGATTTCCCGAATATAACTACATCGTCTGCGAATCGCAGGGTAGTCAGTCTTTTTCCGTCCAGGTTTATACCATACCTCGCGTTCCATCTGGTATTTCTGAAAACATTCTCTAAGACACTTGTAAAAATCTTGGGGGATATTGGGCCCCCTTGTCTTACTCCCTTTTCTAGTTTAAACGTTTGTTCTTCCTCTTCTGTCTTCACTTTAGCCATACTTTGATTGTATATATTGTATAAGATCCGTATATATTTTGCTTCTATCCCCTGTGAGTAAAGTGCTTTGAGTATGCTAATATGTTCTACGGAGTCAAAGGCTTCGCTATAGTCCACAAATCCAAGGTATACTGTCATGTTGAATTCATTGTATTTCTCAACTATTTGGGTTATCGTCTGTATGTGGTCCGCCGTGCTGTATTTATTGCGGAAACCTGCCTGTTCGGGTGGCTGATTCTCGTCTAGGATTCTTGTTAGCCTCTTCGTCAGAATATTGGTGAAAAGCTTGTAGATATTAGACATCAGGCTTATGGGTCGGTAATTATTTATGTCATCTTTCGTACCTTTCTTATGTAATAGTATGATAGTGTTGGTTTTCCATTGTTCTGGTATCTCTTCCGTTTCTAGTATTTTGTTGAAGACTGTGGATATTAATGGGATCAGTTGGTTTCCTCCTATTTTAATTAGTTCGTTTTGTATCCCCTCTTCGCCCGGCGATTTGCCGTTCTTCAGTTCATTGATTGCAGTTCTGATCTCACTGTGTAATATTTTGGGGATGATGGTATCGTTGTAGTGTTTCGTTATATGATTGTATCTTAGGTCTTTTGTGGATTTGTCTATGGAGCTCTCGTAGAGTGATCTATAAAAGTCTGTGGCTGAATTGATTATCTCTCGTCTTCTGGTTAAATTGTGGCCCGCCTGGTCTTTGGTGCTTAGTATCCACTGTTTTCCCTTCTGCAGATTTCTCCTTCCTTTCCTGACTGATCTTGTCTCCTCTAATGTTTGTCTAGTTAGTTCTGAGCGATATAGTCTTACTTCTTTTCTAATTTCTCTCTCTACTTCTTTATCTAGGTCTGCATATTCCTGTTTGGTGAATAATTTCAACAGGAGTAATAGTCTTTATATAATGATTTAACTTAAATGTTTGAAGACACTGAACTACGATTTTGCAGCTAGATATTGAAGTTATGAGTTTACCTCTCTATAGAGTCTTGCGATATCACACTCAGATGCATAAAGTGACTATCTGATGTGATCCAATAATAAGACTTTATAATGTTATAAAATTCAGCAATTTTGCTGCACGGCGATTCTAATATACAGTACTAAGCTGAAGTATGTAGAATGAAGCACAGCACCCTCGCTATGCACAAAGCAATTCTTCAGAATGTGGCCTTCGTTATGAAATACCTTGGAAGATAGAGATTTCTCCCGAAAGTTGAGAATGGTGAATTTAGACATTTCTCCAGCAAGCTGTAAGTCGTTTGTGAATTTCTGGAAACTTCTCCAGCAAGTTGTAAGTCGGTTGTGAGCCCGGAGAATTTCTCCCAAAGTTGTGAGTTCTATATTTCTAGGGATTTCCCTAGAAATTTGGAGAGCTATGGACAAACGCGTCCAGCCACAAGCAGCGACTATTGCAGAAGTGTATAACGGTTAGTTTAAGGCCGCCAACGAACAGTTATGCTGACAACATAACGGCCCATAAAATCCCATGTTTGAAATTTCATAAATTTAAATTAATTAAACTTGATATACTACACTAAAGCTTAATGAATGATTATAAGATAAATCTAAAGCATAAATCAACTATAATTAAGGGAGTAAGTTATAAAGAATTAGTATTACAATGAATATTTAGTAAAGTGAAATATAATAATTTCTTTCTATACAGTGGTATTCTTGGAGAGCATATCGATAAATATCGAGATATCTCGCAAAGAAGAAGAAATCTTGGATGTCCAAGGAGAACGCAAATAAGACTTGCATAATAACATATCTGAATAATTAAATTGATATTATAATATTATTCAACTTATGGCTCAAATTAAAGCATTAGCACCTAAAAACATAAATATAACAATATATACTTGAAGAGTTATATAATATGTTGTATTTAAGATCAATAAGTGAAAGTGGGCGTGGCCTAAATTTCACACGCCTTCGCGTATAAAAAGGGCTTAAAACAGGCTTTTAGGCTATATGTGCAATGAAATAAGGATGAAAACATAATCTATGCATAACATTACACCTGTGGTAATGTTTGTGAGTAGAAATCTTACGAAATAACGTTGCAATTCAATAATAACATTAGGCCTACTGAAGATGAAATATTTTACATTAGAACTGCGTGCTTGGGAAATGGAACAATATAAGATAAAGAAAGACTTTTAATTACAGCAGTCCTCGATTGAGATCCAATTAAGTGCTACACTGCAAAATCCTACAGGTATGAAATAGCCAGATCAACGGCGGTCCTATTTACCCCACTCCAGTGATTTGCTTACTTTAGTTACAGTGATAGACCCACCTTTATTTTGTTTAATTGTTGAACGTTAAATTGGATTGAACTTGTATATTTGTGTTATACTGTTTTAGTTTATTACTTCCTCTGCTCGTACCATAGGTACTATAGGTAGAGTAAGTATTGTTTTCGACCCCCAAATTCAAAGTTGTTTTTGACAAAAATACACGTTTTGAGGCACCCAAGAATATTATTTTTGGAAACATGTCTGTGTGTCAGTGGGTGTGTCTGTATGTCTGTCTGTGTGTGTGGAAGTCTGTTAACAGGCTAGCTCTAAAACGGAAAATCGTATGAAAACAAAATTTCGTATTTGGATCAGGTACTTTCTGAAGATGTGAGCCGAAGATTGGCTACAAGTTTCTCTTATTTTTGTTTTCTAAAAAACGGCTCTAACAATCTTCTTTAAAATTTGCACATGTGTTCCTTATGCTGAGAGCTAAAATTTTTATTTGAAACTTTTTTCGAAAAATTATCTGAAGGGTAGATATAAGCCACCCACTGTGAATACGCGCTCTTTGCAATACGGCCTCTTGTAACGGAAAATCATACGAAAACAACATTTTGTATTTGTGTCAGGTACCCTCTGCGGCTGTGACACGAAGACTGGCGATAACCTTCCCTTATATTTAAGGGGACTTTATATGAAGGAATTTTTTTTGCGATTTTCTCAAAAACGGCTAAACGACTTCCTTTATATTTTGTACATGGAGTGCTTATACTTTTTTCGAAAAATTTCTCTGAAGCATAGTTACAAGCCACCCACTGTTGATCCAATGATTATGGAAAGTTTGTCGAGTGGTGAATCCTGTAATATGCGCTCTTTCACGGCCTCTTATTCTATAAAAGAATGTGAAGTCAGAAAGTTGTATGGTTGGCCATGCATAGAGTAAATATGTGTATGAGGGAAATATTCGGTAAATTTTGAAAATTATTCTTAACACCGGAAAGTTCAATAAACGTCTGCAGTCACTTGTTTTTGTTTAGTTTGTTATGTAGTCTGCGTTTTTATTAGTGGCATGTTTTTGAAAGAAGAGGTTATCAGGCATTTATAGCATAATTAGCGTAAAGTTGTGTCTTGTGTTTCTGTAGAAGGGTAGTATGTGAATACTGGCAACTTTATCGTTAAACTATTTTTTTAAATTACAGGCTGGAACTCGATAAGAGTATTTTTGACAATGGTTGTGCGGAGGAGTGTGAGCAGGATAAACTTTAATTTTAATATAAATAAGAATTCATCCGAGAAACCAAATAGAATCGTTTTGGGATCAGTTAGTCAAAACAATGTTGCATTTGGTGTGCTTCAGAATACACAATGCACTAGCATTTCCATAATGGCATTGTGTTTCTCCTCAGTAGTGAATATTCAGGAGTGGAACTGTGAAATAATAGATAGCATTTTATACTTTGGAAACGATTTGCATAAAAAATCGATTGAACATTACACAGGCATTTTACCTGATCCACCTTATTTCAGTGCTGATGAAGTTTGGTTACAAGATATCTTCGTTCAGAATACAAAAATAGCTTCCAAACCAATCACTGCTGATTTTCATTTAGAAGGCCTTTTAGAAAATGATTTGGAAATTGTACTAGACAAGTTTTTTTAATTATATGAACATATGTTTTTACTGCTCAATTCAAGACCATTGCTCTTGTGAAGAACGATTTGGAGTACTGGGTATTTGATCCTCATAGTTGTAACAGTGAAGGTGTATACGACGATGGGGGAGTCGCAGTGTTGTGTGAGTTCCATTCTTTAAGCAATCTAGTAACATTAATTAAAAAGAATTTCTTTGTAAGTAGTTCAGATGAACCTTTTTTTATAGTGCTGTTGTTATATAGATAGGTAGCTTTTATTGACCTTTAGGCAATTTTGAGTTGCAATCGGTCTTGTCAGTTTGTTGTACAATACAATACAAAACAATACAATACAATGCAATTACAATATAATACAATGCAATTTAGTGATACAATAATACAATAATAATACAAGTGCAATAATAATAATAATAATAAAAGTAATGATAATAATACAATAATAATAATGCAATAGTAATATAATAATGATACAATAATACAATAAACAGTTCAATGGGCATGTGTCAGTGTTGTGTAATCGCAGTCAATGAATTCTTGTACTGAGTAAAATACTTTATTTTTCAGCCAGTTATCGAGAGTCGCCTTCAATTTATTTATAGGGAGTGCCTTTATGGAATTTGGTAATCTATTAAACAGGGATGGCCCGAGATATTTATAACTATTTTGAATTTTGGATAGCCTTGAGTACGGTATGTCTAATGTTTGATTGTTTCGTGTGTCATGTTCATGAAATGCTTGTCTAGGAAGGTGTTTGTGTTGGTTTTCTTTAACAAATGCTATAGAGTTGTATATAAATAATCCTGATACTGTCATGATGTTTAATCTTTTGAAATGTTCCCGACACGATTCTTGAGGTGCGAGTCCAGAAATGCACCTGACTGCTTTTTTCTGCCATTTGAAAACATTTATTGATCCTGGTGAATTTCCCCATAGAAGAATTTCATATACTAAACAGGAGTGGAAAAAAGCAAAATACGAGTATCTAAGTAATTCATCACTTATGTTACCCCTAAGTTTATACAGTAGATGAATAACCCGGGAGAGTTTAGTGCAGATGTAGTTTGTGTGGTGTTCCCAGCTTAGTTTCATCAGTTTTTGCGTTGTTTACTTGTAACATATTCAATTTAAACCATTTGGTAGCCAGTTCTACCATTTGTTTATTCAAGTTATGAGTTTATAAATACAATCCACCTTGCATCAATTAGGGTAAAATATTTTTCTTTCTTATATTGTTTGGTATTGTAAGAGTAGTGTAAATCTACGTTTTCGACCTCAAAAGCCCTAGGGACAACTTTCTGTGAGCAAAAAACCTTGAAATTTTCGCACTTTTTTCAGTTTATCGGAAAAATCTCCTAGATATCTACTCCTCGCAAACATTTGTCTATCACCATTCGAAAGAGCATAAAATTTCCTTCAAAATGGATTGGTTAAACTTTAATTTACATGTAGTATTACAGGTACTATAGTACTTGGAATTTTTTTAAAACATATTAAAATGATTTATGTATAGCGTAGAGCTTTATCACTGGTACTCACTACTAAATTGAGGTATTTTGTTACCTGTTGGAGCGCTTTCAACCGCATGGAGCGGCCATCTTCAGCAACTGACTTCCATGGTGTTGTTGTTGTTGTTGTTGTTGGGAAGACATTTCTGGATAACTGTATCGTACAGCGCGTGCGATTTGAATTGTAACTGTTCGTTTAGGATGTTGGTGTTGTCTTGTGTGGTGTGTCTGTATATTTCATATTGTTCGAGTGTGTTGAGTGTGTGACCTTTGTGGTTAATGTGTAGGATTTCCATGTCTGTATTGATGTCTGCGTATTCGTGTCCTGTGGTTATTATATGGTTTGCATAGGCAGAGTCTGTGTTTTGTTTGAGAGCTCGTATGTGTTCTGTGTATCGTGTTTTGAAACTTCGGCCTGTTTGTCCTATGTAGAATTTTGGGCAGTCGTTGCATTTTAGTTTGTAGACTCCTGGGTTGTTGTATTTGTTTGTGTGTTGTTTGTTGTCTGTGGGTTGTATTTTGTTGATTGTTTTGTTCTTTGTTCTGAATGCTATTTTGTATCCTTGTTTTCTGAATTGTTGGGCGATTTTCTGTGTATGTGTGTTGAAGTATGTGAGTGTGATGTATTTGTCTTTTTTCTTTTCTGTGTTTTGGTCATTTTTCTTCGTTCTGATTTTGTGTAGTAGGTTGTCAATGACTGTGTGGTTGTAGCCATTGGTAATGGCTAAGTGTTTTATGGTGTTAAGTTCTTCTTTGTGGTCTTCAGCGGATAGTGGTGTGTTTTCAAGTCTGTGGAGCATGGATCGGAATGCAGCATGTTTGTGTTGTGTTGGGTGGTTGGAGCTGTTGAGTATCAGTGTGTCTGTCATTGTGGGTTTTCTGTATATTTTGAATTTATGTTTCTGTGTGCTGTCTTTTGTGATAGTGAAATCTAGGAAATTAAGGGTTTTGTTTATTTCAAATTCTGCTGTGTATTGTATGTTTTTGTGGATTTTATTGATGTGGTGTAGTAGTTGTGTGCATTGTCTGGTGTTGCCTCTGTATAGTACGATGATATCATCTACGTATCTGTGCCAGTAGATTATTTTGTGTGCGTGTTTGTTGTTGTGGAGGATTTTGTTGTGTTCTATGTGTTGGAGAAATATCTCTGCTAGTATGCTGGATATGGGGGAGCCCATGGGAAGGCCATCTGGTTGAATGTAGTGTTTGTTCTCGAAGGTGAAGTAGTTCTATTTGTGATGGCATATTAAAAGGCGTGTTTTGGCCCATTTTATCCATTTATGGCGGTTTATGTAGTCCATTATGCGTTTTAGTTATGAATGACCATTCATTATGTATATGTAAGTTACATGTATTACAAGGTTACCTTTGGGGGTGTCAAATTCGATGAACATAAATTTACGACCAGGTAACATAGAAAGTTTAAAATCCGTTTAACATTACGTAACTTAGGTGTAAAAGAAATTATTTTTTAATTCCTTTTTTTAAGCAAGGTCTACTATTCACAGTAGCATACTGCTTGTGTAAGGTAAATAAATCACAGAATTGCTTAATTACAATGCCACTTTGTTATTTTATTAGTATTTTGGTTGAAAGGTGGGAGAAACGTTGTGATGATAGGAAGGGTTCTGTTGGTCTGTTGGTCTTAAATAGGCAGGCGGACAGTGGACACAAGGGAAGGTCTATCTGGAATATATTGTGATACCATGGAAACTTACTGCAGTGATTACAGTGTCATCTGAGCAGTATATAGACGCAAGGCCCTCTCGAGTGGATCGAGACAAGGATGATACATTGAAACTGAAGCTATGGTTTGTTCAGCACAATCCGTTTCCCATAACAGACTCTATAATGTTAATAAACAGTGGAGTAGTAGGTGAAAAGCAGGGTAATTGTCAATGATCCCAAGAAGTAGGCAAGACCTGTATGGCAAAAATGATTGGTAAAACTTCAAAAGCCTACACTTGAAACGAAATGATAAAGTAATTACACTTGCTCATGTCACGAACACCTTGAAGATTGGTTTCGAACAGGTGACCACTGTTGATGCAGTGATATTGTTTCAGAGAACCTGCATAGCAAAGACTTGAAAAGGTACTTCACCTACGAACTAGCTCCTTCTTTGTTCAGCAAAGAAGGAGCAAGTTCGTAGCAAAGAAGGATTATGAAAGGGTACCAAATCATTACAAAGTTTTCAAGCCTCTAGATATCCAAATATCGTTTCTGAAATGTACGTTGGTTATTGTCATTCATAAAGTACTCTGGCAAAGCAATGAATCATTTGGTTTTATCTGCAAGAGGTACGTCGGCTATGTTAAGAAGCAATATGAGTCAGAATTAATTATCGTGTTTGATGAATACCAAAATGATGTGAATCAACGAGGTACTAAAAGTTCAGAAAGGGTTTGCCGTTCCAAGATAGAGTTCAGCTGATATACATTTTTATGAGTAAACATTCCCTGCTGTTTCCCAATAGGGAATGACAGTAATAAGAGTCATCTCTTACAAAAAAAAACATTTCGAAATAGTTGCAAGTATTAAAGGCAGTAGAAGACGCAGATGTGCTTATAGTTACTACAGCTATGTCAAAAGTAGCCACTTAGGATAGCATCGTTGTAAGTGAGGATATTGACATGCTTGTACTCCTGTCCGGGATACACAATTCAAGCCAAAACATACACCTTCTCAAATCAGGAAGGAGTGGCAAACATGACGCTCACTTCAAAACCTCATTTACTGCAACCAAGGAAGAAATCAGCCATGCAGGACCCCTCCTCTCATCACAACGTTTGCTGACTCATTTCTCCCACCTTTCAACCAAAATACTAATAAAATCACAAAGAGGCATTATAATTAAGCAATTCTGTGATTTACGAGTATTTACCTTACACGGGCAGTATGCTACTGTGAACAGTAGACCTCGCATAGAAAAAGGAATTCAAAAATAATTCTTTTACACGTCTAAGTTACGTAATTTTAAACGGATTTTGAACTTTCTATATCGTCTGGTCGTAAATTTATGTTCATCAAATTTGATCCCCCAAAGGTAACCTTGTAATACATGTACATGGGACACATGGGACACATGGCTCCAGAAATTTAGGTCAGAATCGAAAAAATACCCTGAGGGCCCAGGAATTCCACTACAGAAAATGAACCCTCTTCTTCCGGCGGGAAGGATGACTGCTAGCAACCACTTAACAATAGCTACTCGTGACCTTCTCAACAAAACAAGGGAAGCGGCAACACAAAAAGGATACCGTTATGTGTGGACTAGAGACTGCAAGATATTTGTGCGCAAAGATGACAACTACCCTGCCTACAAGATAACCTGTTTCACGGACATAGTATCATTATAAAGTGATTTCTTTTGAGTATCGTAATGCTAATGTCTCGTAACAATGGCTGATGTAATAAATGAATTGGATGTCTATGCTAATAATAACAATCCTGTAACTGTAGTTTTAGAAGATTCTGAATGTCTCAACAATTTCGTTAATAATACAGCACACAACTTTAAAATATTTCATATAAATATTCGCAGCTTAAACAAACATTTCTTGGAATTATGTGCTATTTTGCAATCTTTTGTTCTACCTTTCGATTTCATTATACTGACAGAAGCCTGGCTGACAAATGAAATAGGATACGATATAACAGGGTATAAAAAACATGTGAAAACAAATAGATATAGTAAATGTGATGGATTAGTAGTCTACTGGAGAGTTAATCTTGATATTGAAATAGTTAATGTTGATATCCCTCAGTGTAATTCGATACATCTAAATTTCGTATATAACAATTATCCCTACTCAATTACGGCAATATACAGATCACCAAACAGTTGTAAAAACGGATTTTTAGATAATTTCGAGGTATTTTTATCTAATTCAAAAGAAATCAGTAACCAAATCATTGTTGGAGACATAAACATCCAGATCCTGGAAAATCATTTAGACATTTTTGGCAATAGATATATGAATATCATGCACGAATATGGATTTGAAAAATTTCTAAATTCCATTACAAGACCTGATTCAAAAACTTGTCTTGATCACATATTTTATAAAACAAAAAACAACTGGAATTTTGCTCCAGCAGTACTCAATAGAGCTATTACTGATCATTATGCAGTTATATCATTATTCCAAATTGGCATAATAGTCCAGTCACCAGGTACTTTTGCCTGGAAAAAGGTCCGAAGTTAATGATTTTTTAGTATGTTGTATATGGGTATTCTGAGGTGTAGAATCCAAGTTTTCCAATTCAAGAACCTTGTGCTAACTTCAGGGCAGCCGAGAAACCCCGAAATTTTTGGTCTTTTTTCAATGTTTTCCTTATAACTAATAAACAACGCGTTTTATCTGAAAATACTCTATTATAAAAATTAAAGGGCAATAAATTTTCTACAATTTTCACTGTTTAAACGTTTTTTAAGTCGAATACGTACCGAGAGATGGAGCTTCGAAGTTTCGAGTTATTTTTCAAAATATTGAAAAACTGCAAAAAATGCAGGATTTTCCCTAGTAACTTTCATCTTTTAATATTGCTATATGAATAACGTTCAATAACCTACACAATAGAAACCCCACCCTTAATGAGATGTTCTTTTCAGAATAAAGAACACAATTCTCGATGTATAAAAATGTATAATACATGTAATGACATGTGGATATATTAAGTGCAAAATATGTAAATTATTACAAATTAGTTATTCATATTAATTCATAAAAGCCTTGATCTCTTTGGTCCCAAGGGCAAGTCGGCATCATCTCTCAGTGATTCCTCTTCCTCCTGAGCAATGATCTCATCGATGACGTCATCCTCCTCGTCTCACTCAATGTCTGTGTCTTCCTCGCTGATGTCGGTTTCAGGCGAAGTCTCGCAAGCATTTCCTGCACAATTCTTGCAGATGGTTGAGCATCGGAGTCCTGCTTTTTTGCAGCTGCAAGCCCCGGTGCAACACCCTTGTCATGCTCTTGCATTGTATCATGTGCAGCAACTTTTCTGGAGCTGCATCCATGGTCGTTGTTATAGGGATCAGCCCTCGTTTCGTTAATGTTCAGCCCCAAACTGACGTTAACTTTTTGTAGCCCAGCCACGTCTGCACTTGCAGATAGGTACGAAAAGAATGGTACCGGGCAGCGTCTCGTGTAGGGGGCAAACTGGCAAGGTTGAATTTGGATTTTGACACGGAGTTGGAAAATATTCGGTACCGAAGATCATCCAGAGTATCTGTGTCCATGTTAACACCGTACAGTATCACAAGAAACGTTTCCCCTGCTTCCGAAATTTGGCATGGTGCTGCTTCGTTATCTTTGAAAACACTAACGATGTCAGACAGAGTGAAAAATTTCTTCTTTCCTTGTCCAAATGGGTTTGATGTAGTGTCACACCCGCTTGCTGCATGAAGGAAAAGAATATCCTGAGTATTGTATTTGCACGAAGCTGGCGAATACAAAACACTGGGGTATTACCTCTCCCACTCTTTTGGAAATAAACGTTCTTTTGAGAAGAGCCTAATGCAGTCAGCAATACTAAGAGATCGATGTCTTCACCTGTGATAGTAACACTATCGAAGTCAGAAGCCTTAGATATTGCAGTTTTCACTATCATGAAATCAGCATCTTCTATTGCCTGCTTAACTTCGATGCCCTTTGCTGCCATTTCAGTCATCAGCATTGAAATAAAGTTTCTCTTGTTCGTGTCATTGGACAAAAATTTTTCTTGCGACAATGTAACTGCCGTTGTTAACGAAAATAGAAATTTTCTGGACGATTGCAGCAAAGCCCGGCAATATCATTCAGCTGCTTTGGTGGTCTGATAAGCGATGTCACTAAGATATCCATCGAATACTACTATGGCATTATACCCAAAGTGTTTCTGTACCTAGTCCACGTAGGTCTTGCACACTGACTCGAACGTGCGTGATGTAGTCTTACCCCATACAACCTTATGCAGTCACTTACTACACATTTTCTGCCGCCAAGGTCTTCATCCTGTAAGGAGTGAATGCTGAAATGGCAGCAAAGGAGGACATCATCGATAAGATCATTGATCAGGAGGAATTACTGAGAGATGATGCCGATTTGCCAATCGGGAGCAAAGAGACCAATGCTTTTATCAATCAATATTAATGGAAATTTGTAATAATTTACATATTTTCTACTTAGTTAATATATCCACATATCATATGTAGTACTAATTTTTATAAAATACATTTTTATGTATCGATTATTGTGTACTTTATTCTTAAATGAACATCTCATTAAGAACGGGGTTTCTATTGTGTAGGTTATTGAACGTTATTCATACAGAAATGTTTAAAGATGAATGTTACTAGGAAAAATGCTCCATTTTCGCAGTTTTTCGATATTTTGAGAATTTTTCAAAACTTTGAAGCGCCGTATATCGGTACATATTTGATTTTATAAAACATGTAAACAGTTCAATTAATAGGAAATTTCATGCCCTTTAACTTTTGTAATGGAGTGTTTTATGCTAATATGCATTGTTTAGGAGTTATAAGGAAAACACTGAAAAAAGCCCCAAAATTTCGGGGTTTTTCGGCTGCCCTGAAGTTCACACAGGGTTCTCGAATTGGAAAACTTGGATTCTACACGACAGAGTATCCACATACAACATATTAAAAAATATTTAACTTCGGACCGTTTTCTAAGCAAAAGTACCTGGTGACTGGACTATAAACCGTTCCACGGACTTCAAGGAAATCGCCCAACAGAACGTCCTGACGGGGGGGGGGGGAGGGGGATGATGATGTTAAATTTATTAATTTAGATTCACCTACCATTTCTACTATTATTATCCATATAGAAATGCTGGAAGATGAAATTTACTAGGGAAAATCCTGCATTTTTTGCAGTTTTTCAATATTTTGTAAAATAACTCGAAACTTCGAAACTCCATATCTCGGTACGTGTTTGACTTAAAAAACGTTTAAACAGTGCAAATTGTAGAAAATTTATTGCCCTTTAATTTTTATAATGGAGTATTTTCAGATAAAGTGCGTTGTTTAGGAGTTATAAGGAAAACATTGAAAAAAAGCCCAAAAATTTCGGGGTTTTTCGGCTGCCCTGAAGTTAGCACAAGGTTATCGAATTGGAAAACTTGGATTATACACCCCAGAATACCCATATACAACATACTAAAAAATCATTAACTTCGGACCTTTTTCCAGGCAAACCCAATTTTCAGTACCTGGTGACTGGACTATAAATAATGTTAATGGTTCTGTAAATACCCTAAGAACTTTTAAATCCATTAATTTTCCCAAATTATTTTCTCTACTGGAAAAAGAAACCTGGAATGCAGTTTTAGCTTGTAATAATGCCGATTCATCCTTTGTAAAATTACACACTGTTCTATCAGATCACTTACATGAATGCTCTGACACTACAGTACATAAATATTCTTGTAAACTACGCAAAATAAAACCCTGGATTACAATGGGTATCATCAAATCTATCAGGATAAGAGATAAATTAGCCAAAAATATTAAAAGAGAACCCAATAACGAAAATTTAAAAATTTATTACAAAAAATACAGAAATACCCTAACTGAAATTATAAGAAGAATGAAAGCTCAATACTATAAATATAAGTTCCAACAGTGTAGAAATAACCCCCGAAAATTCTGGAAAACAATAATTGAAGCTACGGACGCAAATGTAAACAATTCCCATGCCATTACAGAGATTTCAAACGAAGAGGGAATAACACTTGAAAATAAAAAAGAAATAGCAAATGAATTCAATAAATACTTCACGAATATAGGACTAAATATTACAACAAAGATTACTAAAACAACATTTAACAACAATAATTTGTATAAAGATAATAACCAACAAATAGCCAGCTCTATGTTTTTATCACCGATCTCCGAAGATGAAATTAGTAGTATAATTAAATCACTAAAAAATAATGTTTCTCCTGGTGGTGATAAAATAACAAATAATACAGTAAAAAAGATTTACAAGTATATATTGAAACCTACTGTACATGTCTTTAATTTATGTCTAACACAAGGAGTTTTTCCGGATATCTTAAAGAATTCGATAGTTGTGCCTTTACATAAATCTGGTGAACGGAGGAATTTAAATAACTATAGACCGATCTCTCTGCTCTCAAGTTTCTCAAAGTTATTAGAAAAATGTATAAAAAACAGACTCGTTTCTTTTCTGGATAAAAATGAAATACTAAGTCAACAACAGTATGGTTTCAGAAATAATTTGTCAACAGATAATGCAATCTTTGAAGTTACTAGTAGGATCATACACGAATTAGATGCAGGACATAAGTGTTTAGGAATATTTTTAGACTTAAGAAAAGCTTTCAACACGGTTAACCATGAATTACTTTTGGATAAACTACATGCAATAGGAGTAAGAGGGATTGCTCATAACTTACTCCAGTCATACTTAAATTCAAGAAACCAAGTTACCAAAATTGATGATGAAATTAGTGAAAACAGAGAAATTCAAATAGGTGTTCCTCAAGGAACAATATTAGGCCCAATTCTATTTTTTATATTCATAAATGATTTGTTAAAAATTGATTTGCAAGCATACAATGGAACTTCCTATTCTTATGCAGATGATACAGTGGTGATCTTTAGTGGCTTAACCTGGGAGGAAGTTTATAAGCATGCAAATGCAGGCATGAATATGATAAAAAACTGGCTAGATGCTAATTTGTTATCGCTAAATGTAAATAAAACAACTTCAGTACCTTTTTCTTTAACAGCCTCTGATCATATTACAAAAACGTATAATTAAAATATGCCTTAATAAACGAATTGATTATCCCACTAACCGGATATATAACGAATTTAAAGTATTAAATATTGAGCAAATATATAAACACACGATGTTGAATTTCTACCATAAAAATCGAAAAAAATATCAAAAGCATCCTCATGATTACACTACAAGACGCAATCAAATACCTACTCTAATTGAACCTAAATGTTTCACATCAGCAGGGCTATTACACAGCTCGAACTCTGGTCCACGTCTATACAACTCAATAATGAAACTACACCCTGAATTAGCCATGTACAAGGATTTCATTTTCAAATCCAGAATTAAAAAATTAATATAAGACACATTAATATTAACCACATTTCACACTTTTCCCTTTTGTTATATGCTCTTCCTTCCTTTTTCTGAATGGTACTAGTATCACTATATTTTATTGTATTTTTAGTTTAAATTGATTGTATTGTACCTGTATTCATTACATGTTATTTGTATTTTGTATTTGTATTTTTATTTTGTATTTGTAACTGATGTAATTTAAAAGGAACTGACCCCAAACACGAGCTTTGCTCCTTTGGGGTAACTTATGTAACTCTTTCTGTAATAATTTAATTTAAAAGAGTAAATAAATAAAATAAATAAATAAATAAATATACATAATAATGAATGGTCATTCATAACTAAAATGCATAATGGACTATATAAACCGCCATAAATGGATACAATGGGTCAATACACACCTTTTAATATATTTTTTTAAAATTCCAAGTACTATAGTAGGCCTACCTGTAATACTACATGTAAATTAAAGTTTGACCAATGCATTTTTCAGGAAATTTTACGCTCTTTCGAATGGTGATAGAAAATGTTTGCGAGGAGTTGATATCTAGGAGATTTTTCTGATAAACTGAAAAAAGTGCAAAAATTGTGAGGTTTTTTGCCCACAGAAAGTTGTCCCTAGGGCTTTCGAGGTCGAAAATTTAGATTTACACTACTCTTACTATACCAAATAATATAAGAAAGAAAAATCTTTTACCCTAATTAATGCAAGGTGGACCCTTTTTTCACTAGGCCTACCTATATACTAGACTAATAGTACTGAATCTAATTCCTGCAGTAATCCAGAATATACGTCAATTAATATTGATGAGGGCCTAAAAGAAACAAAATCGAGTACAAAAGAAAAGTACATGTTATAGTGAGCGATTGACAAAAAGAAAATTGCTCATGAAGAAAATACATGAGACTTGTGAATACAAAGATAAAGAACTTGAAAGAGAAATAAATAGACAGCATAAGCAAAAATGTAGAAAAGATCATTACAAGACACCAGAAATGAAAAATAACAATGGGCCTAAGGATAAAGAAGTAGCCTAATCAGAAAATTTCGTAGTTCCAGGAGTTTGGAAAGATAAAAAAATAAGGAACATATTATGCAAGAGGTAAGAAAAGATGAAGGATTTAGGAGTTTAGAAAGAGAAAAAAATAAGAATCACAAACAAGAGGTAAAACAAGATGTTTAAAGATGAACTTAGCACAAAAACCAAAGAGATCCTAAACAAAATTGACCAAAATATAAAGCTTGAAGGAGTAGGCCTAGTATATGTGGGTCATGACAAGAATCAAAGAAAAGTTGTAAGAGTAATCTGCAAGAACTTTGAGAATAAGATGAAAATGTTAACAAACAAATCCAAACTAAAAGGGCAGGATACCTACATTGACAGCAACCTGACTAGAGGAGAAAGAGAAATACAGGCTGAGCTACGCAAAAGAGCAAGAACTGAAAGAGAAAACGGAAATGCCGAAGTAAGGGTCGGGTACCAGAAAATCTGACTGGACGGAAAGTGGACCACATGGGAAGAGATAAAACTAAACACCAGCCCTCGAAATGTGACCAATGATACAGTCCCACCCAAGAATAACCAAACAGAACTAATAGCAGCAACATTAAACGTGAGATCACTAAGTTCAGAAGAAAGAAAACTAGAACTGCAAAATGCACTAAAAACAATAATGTTTGACATACTGGGGCTCTGTGAGACCCGTATCTATGGTGAAGCCATAATAGAACAGCCAAACGGGGACATCTTCAGCTATATAGGAGAGTGCAAAGGACAGAGAGGCATGAGTTTTTTTAACCAAAAAGCATCAGAAACAAAATATAACAGAAATAAAGGGAATATCAGACAGAATAGCAGTACTAACCATGAACATCGATGGCAGGACATTAACTATAATACAAGTATATACCCCCACAAGGGAGAGATCAGATGAAGAAAATGAACACTTCTATGATCTCCTAGAAGAGACAGTAGCCAAATACCAAGCAGAAAGGGTAATAGTGATAAGAGATTTCAACAGTAAAGTGGGGCATAGAGAATTCAATGAAGAGGAGCCAATGGGTCATTATGGATTCGGCAGTCGAAATGAAAGGGGAGAGAAACTGATTCAGTTCTCACAGAGAAATAGGTTAAAAATCACCAACACATTCTTCAGGAAAAACCCATCAAGCAAGTGGACATGGATAACTCCCAATGGCATCACAAAGAATGAAACTGACTTCATTCTCACCAACCAACTGAAAGAGGTGAAAGACACCCAAGTATTCAATGGAATAAAATTTGACACAGACCATAGAATGGTACGCATAAGAATAACTATCCAGAGGAATAAGCAACCATTCATCAAGACAAAGAGACCAAAACCAGAAACAATCAAAGCAACAAAATTCAGCCATGAGCTGAAAACTAGAATAGGAATGATCGAGAAAGAAAAGACACAAACAACACAAAGACAATATGACGATTTAGTAAAATGCATTAGGAATACACACGCAGTGGAGAACTCCAAAATCTCAAACAAAAAGGAACAAAAGCTGAACTAGCTTAAGAAAGAGACCCAGGAAATAATAGCAAGGAGGGAACAGTTATAAACGAGTATGAAGGACAACCCACAGAAAAAGCAAGAATATGCAACAATAAACAAGAACACAAAAAAGGAGATAAGAAAGGACCTGAGAGATTACAAGTTAAAGATACCGGTAATCCAAAACATCATAGATTCCGCCAAAGTAACATCGATAAAGAAGATAAGAAAACAGATGTCAGAAGGCAAGTGCTGGATGCTGGGGGTGAAGGATTCAGAAGGAGGAAGCCAGACAACCAGAGGAGATATATCAACTCAAGCCACCAAATTCTACAGAAAACTATATACTAGCATTCTGAAAGACAGCACACCAGACCAATACTCTGCAACCACAACCTCAGAAATTGAAGAAATCCCACCAATCATACCCAGTGAAATCAGATCAATAATCAAGGAATTAAAAAATGAAAAATTCCCAGGTGACGACGAAATCTATAACGAATACATAAAAATGGGAGGAGAAATCCTAATACCAACCATCACAGAATTGTTTAATGCAATAATCCAAACCGAAGAAATCCCCAAGGAATGGCTAAAAAGCACCATCATTCTGTTACACAAAAAAGACAAGAAAAATGACATAAACAATTATAGGCCGATCAGCCTCATGCCAATCATATACAAAATGTTTATGAAAGTTCTTACCAACAGATTGGATGAATGCCAACCAGTGGAACAGGCAGGCTTCAGAACAGGCTATAGCACAGCAGACCATCTACAGACACTCAATCAAATAGGCCTAATCGAAAAAGTAAAGGAATTTAATCTAGGAATCTATATCGCCATTGTTGACTTCCATAAAGTCTTTGATTCAGTGGAGCACAAATGCGTACTTCAAGCGCTGATGAACCAGTGAGTTCCAACCACGTACATCAACATCCTAGCCCAAATGTACAGAACAAGCCAAGTGAGAGTGAGGACAGAAAGAGATGGGTAGTGGTTACGACTAGCAAGAGGAGTCAAACAAGGCGACCCTCTATCCCCAAAACTTTTCACCAGCCTATTAGAGAACCAATTTTCAAAGCTCAACTGGGACGACAAGTACGGTATCAACATCAATGGTGTCAAACCTCAAGTTTGCAGATGATATTATCCTAATAGCAGAATCAGCAAAAGATCTAGAAGAAATGCTAAAAGACCTGGATTCTACCAGCAAAGAGGCAGGATTGCACATGAACCCCACAAAAACTCAAGTGATGACTAACAAAGAAGAAACCCCCATCCACATCGGCACTACACACCTAAAGTACACTCAAGAGTACATATACCTAGGACAAATGATCTCGTTTGGTAACTGCATGGAAAAAGAAATCAGAAGAGAAAGAAATTTTGGTCATTGAAGTTCATACTGGTTGACAAAAGACTGAAGACAGCAACAAAGTCTGTGGTCCTAGAGAAATGTGTGGTTCCAGTACTCCTCTATGGGTGCCAAACATGGGCGCTTACTGCAAAACAATAGCAAGCATTAAGGTTAACGCTCACTTGTCCAAGCAGACCGAGCAGAGGGACACAGAAAATAATAGTTTGCATGTTTCTTGATGGCTGAACGCTTACTTACCGGGCGAGAAGCACCGTCATTCCGCGGAAGATGGAATCAGCTATTTGCATGCTAGCAACCTTGTCAGTGACCCTCAGTAGTAGGGGCTTCCTTGCTCTAACATGTATTTGTGTGGTTCCTGCTTCAGAAATTGGTTATTTCTACTAAAAACCTGACTCTCACAGTACTTCTTTTACCCTTCGGATTAGAACATAAAGTAAACGGTTTTATTGCAGTACTGCACTTTCAGTTGTCTCAGCCTCATTAAAAGTTGTATTATTTGCGAGGCAAAACTTAAAACTTGAGTTTGAGTATGTGATGAATGGCATATAATTGCACTTCAGACAATTTAATTTTAAAAATGTTCGAAATAAAGTTTTAGCTCCAAGTATAAGAAGTATCTCGTGTTCATAACTTGAAATGTTAGGCCCATTTCGAGAACAGAAATAATTTTTTTCAGTCATGTAAAGTGGTAGTAAAAGTAAGTAAAAGTCATTGTCGATCTTCATATCACATCCCCAGAAGATAAAACTCAAAAATAGAATTTTGTTTTTATATGAGTTTTCATTATCCAGCTTCAGAGTTCACAGACCCACAAAGGCATATTTCTGAAAATTGTATTTTTGAATTGAGGGGAACTACAAATGTGTATTAATGTTGCAAACTGAACATTCATTTTCATGGTCGAGCACAATACATTCTCTATCTACAGTATTTATGGTGTGGAAGTAAATGGATGAAAGAGGTCAATTTAATATACAAAGAGCTATATGACAAGTCGTACAACAAAAAATTTAAAAATCCAATTACGGCTAGAGATGTGTTAACGAATCGGAAGTAAGATCAGTGGCGACTCCTGGTTTTTTAATTGTGTAGGATGGTGTGGAGAACGCGAATTAACCTATTCACTGCTATTGACGCACATATGCGTCGCCGTAAGAAATGCATAAAGGCTGGGATATAAATTTAATATAGTAAAATATGAAAATATTTAACCACGTATGAAAACTGATTTACGGAAATCAGCTATTCAGCTATAATTTTCGTAGTTGATATCAATCTTATAATTCACTAGTAAAACCTGTATTGCTCCAGAAATACTTATATTGAAATATAAACAGCACTGTAAAGATTAATAGTAGCTAGGCCAATAATATATATCAAGAAATGAAGTAAATAAATATTAATAAAAATATGACCACTCCCTCCTAAGAAAACAAGCTATCAAATGAGAGGAACACATAACACATGTGAGGAAGGAACGTAAGACGTCCTCAACTTCCTCTGTATGAAACTGTCTTCTCACCAGTTTTTCTCTTCCCTGCCTCCCCCTTCACATCCCCAAGAGCTTTAACAACAGCATGGAGTTCGTAACATCAACACTGAGGACATCCTCTCAAATACAGAACTGCTAACTTCCTTCCCGAGTGCTCTACAATAACGCTGTTTTGTCGTTTTACTGTTTTAAGTTTGACAATGAATGCTAGTAACATTTATGTAGATCAATTATGAAGTGTAGGATGATCCTCACATCCTATATGGAATAATCGCCACTGAGTAAGATATTTCAACACTTAATGCTAAACGTAAATATTTATTTGTAACAGTATGCCTACTAAGAATAATCGTGGTTACTTTCTCATGTGTTTAAATAGGAGAATTAAAGTAATGCACGTGCAAAGCAAATGAATAATAACACTCAATATTACCTTATTATTTATTTACTTACTTATTTACTGAATACCCTTTCCATCATACTTCATCACCTTTACTCCATACAGAGTTTAGTTTCACTGTTGATGTTGGTATAAAATAAAGCTAAATTTTCCGCTATCATTGTCGTTTATCATTTATTAGATTTAATAATTTTAATGCTACGACATGCTATATCAGTATTATATACAGAGGCCTACAATGTTCATAATAATAATATTAATAATCAATTTTTCACTAATGTGAAATAGCATAGATAAATGCTTGAAAACATTAGTCCATAAGAAAATATTATATATAATTACTTTAATGATAGGAACAAAATCATATGAGAGGTTGTATTAAAACATTTAAAGATGTATTATCAGTATTATATGTATGGTTCAGTATTATATAATTTGGAAAATTAATTGGAATATTGAAGAAACTGCACTATTGCTGCTACCCCACTCAACGACTGACTGACTGATGACGGGCCAGACAATTCCGCATAGTGAGCGTTAGAACTGCCGTGGAAGACGGACGGCTGCTGATTTCTGGTCGGTCTGCTCGGGCAAGTGAGCGTGAACCTTTACAGGTATGCCAGCACAAAATGGAGCGATTTATCCTCCACATCTCATTAAAGGACAAAATCTGCAACACAGAAATCAGGAAAAGAACAGGTATGAAGGATGTGGCAAATACAGCGGAACAGTTGAAATGGATATGGGGAAGCCATGTGATGCGAATGAACCAATGAAAATGGGCACCGAAAGCTACAACATGGGACCCCAGAACAGGCTGGAGAAGTGTGGGGAGGCAAAAGACCAGATGGGAGGACGACTTCATCAAAACATCAGGAAGACTATGGTCTCGAGTAGCGAGGAATAGAAAAGAATGGAAGAAAATGGGAGAAACCTCCACCCCAAGTGCCTAGTGGAAATTCAGCAGTAATCCAACCATGCACAAGAACTCTCGCTAGAATTAACTCTCGCTAGGATTAGCTCACCTAACTAGAAGTATATGAGCTTGCCCTGCGATCCGCAGGAGGCCATTACCCTTTGGGATGTCTAGGCTAATTTTATTTATTTTTTATTTTATACGAAAAGAGGAAGGATTTAGGAGATTAGAAAGAGAAAAAAATAGGAATCATAAACAAGAGGTAAGAAAAAATAAACAGAAAGAGAAAGAAATAAGAATCATAAACAAGGGTAAGAAAAGGGAAGGATTCAGGAAATTAGAAAGAGAAAGAAATAAGAAAACTATGGAAGAGGTAAGAAAAGATGAAGGTTTCAGGAAATTAGAAAGAGAAAGAAATAAGAAAAATATGGAAGAGGTAAGAAAAGATGAAGGATTCAGAAAATTAGAAAGAAAATTACAGAGGATAAGCTTTAAATCTTCATTAAAATATATAAATAAATACGTAATGCCATAAACATGAACAGGTGAGACAAATATAATATTAATTCTAAGTAAAACGTGATATACATATTTATATGATAGCGTGATGAAACAAAAGGTACGGTATAGTTTAAACCTCATAACCTCACAATTGTAATTGTCATGATCACCATTAGCATGATTAATTAGAGGTATGATTTAGGCCTTTTAATTTATTAAAAGCAGATGCCCTTTCTGCTCGCATGACATAACAAAGAGTTTGATGATTTTGAGAAGAGAATTTACAATTATCCTTCTCAATACGTGTGCAACACTTGTAAATAACACATATACAAGCTGAAGGTACCGAAAGTAGCTACAAGTAATGGCATGAAATTTGTTACTGTACCAAAATGCCTTGAAAATTATCACCTTTGGAAGAACGGCTATGCAGCCCTTACATCCCATTTATGCAATTAAGGCCACTGAAAGTATTTGCCATTAATCCACAATTAGGAATGAAAGGTTCTATTGTAAATATCCCAATGGACTTAAACGAGTGCTTGCAGGTGTTACCAAGGTCTTTCAGTCGTATGGCATTGATACAGTTGCAATTAAAACGACATATTTTACATAAAAGCTATTACATGTATGAATCTATTAGACCCGTGGTCATTTGTGATGCTTTGAAATATCTGATAGACACTCCTCTGTATAATATTTAATATTTCATATTTATTTAATCCATTTTGACCACAGTTATGCGGTATAGGATACAATATAACTTAAACTATTATAGTACAAGAGTACAAGAATAATATTTGAAATACATACAACACAAACAATACAAAGAAATTCAGGATCAAAAACATTACAACACTACAAAAACAATAAATAAATAAAAAGTGCAATGTGTCAAGTAGGCCAAATAGTAGGTTCTGAAAGATTATTTAATAAATATGAAATAGTGATAGATTCAGAATACTTCGATAGATATCAAAGACGATATACAGAAAATATGGAATTTGGTATCGATAGTAGAGATAAAGCTGAATCATCTGAAGAAGAAGTAATTGGAGAATATGATAATAGTGATGAGGATGAAGAAGAAGTTCTTTTACTCAATCGAGATAAATTATTACAAGCAGACAAAATTGAGATTTTTGCACTAGGGCAAAACAAGAAACCAGTAGCCAGGCATTTAATAGAACATTTTCATGAACTTTGCTTTCCTAAAATATTTGTAGGCCACAGTTTCAATGCACAAAAAGATATAACATACAGAGATAGAGCCAAATCAGAATGCAGGTGGGTTGATTGGAGATCTTGTGTCCCAAGTAGAAACAAGAGATAGAAAAACAGTGTATAGCAAACATTAATGAATGTCTAAGAAAAACTAAAAAGTCTTCTCTAAAAATGACTGCTGCCAATCTCCTCGATAAACATTTTGTTAATAATCTGATTAAAATTCATAGTGGTTATCACTTCATGAAGGAAATTTGTTCAAGTCCAGCTTTCTGGGAGAAGAAGAAAAAGGATTTAATAGCAATGATTAGACAGCTAGGAAAGCCGAGTTTGTTTGTAACTCTATCTTCAGCAGAAACAATGTGGCCAGAATTGATTGCCACACTCCATTACTTGAAATATGCCTGCAAGAAGCTCTAGAAATGAACAACAATCAGAAGACATTGCTCCTGTAACATGTGCTCAATATTTTGATTACAAGGTATCTGCATTCATGAAACTTCTATGTGAAGAATACAGCATATTTGATGAACATGTGATTGAAGATTCATACCAGAGAGTAGAATTCCAATTAAGAGGCTCACCACATGAGCATATGTTTCTGTGGTTAAGGATGCTCCAAAGTATGATCCACAAGAACCTGAATCAATATATGATGTCATCAGGTTCATAGACAAATATATATCATGCGAGTATAGACAAGATGATCCATATATAGCTGTCCAGAAGCACAAACATACACATACCTGCTACAGGGTAAGGAAGAATACAAAAAATTGTAGATTTCACTTCCCTTTGCCTGTGATGCCTAGGACTACAATTTTGACTCCACTTTCTTACAACGAGAAGACTGTAGAAATAAAAGATACAATGAAGAAGAAAAACAACTCATACATTACTTTTACAAAAAACAGGAATTAATCACCTTCAGCAATGTTTTGGAGAGACTAAATATTACTGAGAGTGAATATATGAGAGCAATAAGGTCGTCTTTGCATCAAACACGGGTTTTCTTGAAGAGATCCACTTTCGAAGTCGGAATTAATTGCTATAACAGAGAAATTTTACATCTATTTGAGGCTAATATGGACATACAATTTGTTTAGAAGAATATGGCCTTCCCTCTTATATAATTAACTACATAAGCAAGGTAGTGTCAGGATTATCAAAACTACTGAGAAATGCAGCCCAAGAAGTAGAGTCTGGAAACCAAGGCTTAAGAGACAAATTACGTAACATATAAAATGTAATTCTTAACTCTAACATAATGTCAGCTCAGGAAGCGGCATACTGCACATTATCTCTGCCATTATCAAAGAGCAGCAGGAAGATGTATTCATTAACACTAGCCCGATACAGCAGAGAGTAGTAATGCTTAAACATAAGACTGAATTGGAACAACTACTCGCAGATTCAGAAGAAATCTATATGGAAGATGTTATACATAAATATTGCAAACGTCCGAAAAGCGTAGAGAATATTTGTTTGGCAGAATTCGTAGCTGTTTATCATAAACCTTACAGAAAGTCAAATTGTGAGATGAACGTTGATGAACATGGTGAAATGATAACACAAGGACAGAAACCTGCTGTTATTAGATACAGGTCTTACAAACAAGTGCAAGATCCTGAAATTTACTACCGAGAGCAAGTCCTTTTGTTACGTGCATTTAGAGATGAAAGTAATGATATAGAAAGTAAAAACTGCTACGAATTGTATATGGACAATCTAGAAGAAATTAAAACAAATGGAAATAAGTTTTCCATAAATACTGACCAATCACTGGAAGAAGCTCTAGAATTAATGCAGAGTAATTATTATAATGAAATTGAGATTGAAGTCGATTCAGAAGATCACGATGAAGAAATTATAGAGAAGGTTGATACTTTAGAGCAAGGAGGCTTAGGTGATCCTACTAAACCACAGGCTAACAGATTTTCGGTTCCAACTAGAGTAACAAGAGAAAATATGTTAAAATTAATAGATTGCTTAAATGAAAAAAAAAAAATTGTAATGCATATACGGAACAGTTTTAAAACTAACCAAGTGACAATGAAAATATTTTTGAGGGGATCAGCTGGAGTTGGAAAGAGTACAGTGATACATGCTTTGTATCAAGTCGTAACACATTATTTTGATAACTTACACAGAAGTAATAAGGATAAAATAGTGGTGCTGTTATGTGCTCCATCACGTAAAACAGCATTTCTGATTAATGGGGTGACACTACACACTGCCTTTGTGTTACCTGAAACACAGTTTCCAGGTATAATGCCCGTGCTGTCAAGTGATTTGGCAAACACTATAAGGGAGAAGCTTTTTAATTTGAAACTATTGAATATCGGTGAGATATCCATGGTAGGATGTGGATTACTAAGCAGAGCTGATACAAGACTGCGACAGATAATGGGTACAGATGCTTCTTTTGGGGGTGTCTCTGTTATAACTGTGGGCGATCTGCATCAGCTTCCACCTGTAATGGATTCACCCATTTATAAATTTGTGAATATCAAATTTGCAGCATTAATAGACAGGAATCCTTTGTGGGATGAATTTCAATTTTTTGAGCTGACTGCAGTAATGAGACAAAAAAATGAATTTTACTTTATACACGCTCTGAATAACATAGCTGTTGGACAATCAACTGGAGATGACATCAAATTAATAAATTCTCAAGTAGTAGAACCAAGTGTAGTGCCTCAGTCAGCAATAAGATCATTTACTAGGAATGCAGATGTTGAGGAATATAATGAACTCAGAGTAAAAGAACATAATACAGAGGAATTCATAGCAACAGCCTAAGATTCTTTTAGAGGAAACGTAACAGAGAGGACTAGATCCAGAATTTTGAATTCACTGAAAACCAAAAGGGTAACGGAACTTAATGGGTTGCCTCATGTAATTAAATTAAAAACTGGGCTCAAATATATGATTACAAGCAGTGATGGGAAGTAATTGAGTAAAAGTAATCGGATTACTGTAACGATTCCTTTTTTGGTCCCATTTACTTGTAATTGTTACTTTTTTAAAAAATGTAATTTTTACTCGTAATTTACTTCTGAAAATAAAATTGTAATCGTTACATTTTAGTAATCGAAAAGTATCAAATTGAGAATTTGGCAATGTTGCTTCTACTCGCTGGCAGTCGCTGCAGCGGCGGTGAACTTTGCATTCATTTTAAAGCGAATGTAAAGTGCTTTACAGCTGTTGCAGCATCGCTGTATGGTCGCGGCAGTGGTAGTGAAGCAAAGTCAGATCTGGCTTTACGGGTTTTTCTGCATGAACTATCAGCCTTCCTTTTTACACTTTAGTTTGCTGCAGCAAAACTGTAGCGATTTACGCAGTGACGCGACATTCTACATGGTAAGTCAGAATTTCTGCAGAAAAACGTGGCAACGTGACATCAGCTGAGATGAGCAGAAGTCGAATGTAGTTTGTGTGGGTGTGTTTTTTTTTTCTTTTTCAATGGCCACCACAGACAGAGCAATTTACGGGGAGCAATACTACATTTAATTAGATTCCTGTATGGTTTCCATATTTCAAGACGTGTTCAAGAAATTAAAATCGCTGTCTATAAAATTTATTTATATCCCTTTCTTTCAAAAGAAGGTCATGTGTTCCACAGTATAAAACTAAGCTCAAACTAACCTCAACTTCAAAGTTAATTACCGAGCATTAGAGGCTCTGCCGAAAATATTGCTTCTGGCATTGAAAATTCCGGGGTGCGCGGGCAAAGAGAGTTAAGTCCACTATCCTAAAAAATTGAGATATGTCCATAGAGGTATAGATAAAAATGTTCTCTACATTTGTGTTAAGTCTAGTAAGTCATATTCAAAATTGTACGGTAGTTATGAATGTGTTCCTCATGGGTTTATCCATCTCTAAAGCTATTTTGGGCTGGTATAGTGTGTTAAGTCACTCTAATTCTCAGTAACAAGAAAGTGGACTTAACTCTCTTTGCCCGCGCACCTCTGAATTCATGTATGCTGTATGAGGACCAGTGATTTACAACAAAGGTGACATTCACATATAATTCTGATAGTAGGATTCTGGATCCCGGTATTCGTCTTTTTCAAATTTTAATCAAATATAATCTATTACGATACTGCAATTATGCCGCTTGTTGGGGGGTTTTCACTATTGTAAATGTCACTTTATGGGTTTTGCTGCATGAACTGTCATGGCCTTCTTTTTAACCCCAGTGAAGCTGAAGCGATTTACAGATTCGGTTTAAAAAAGAACAGAAAGCATCATGCACAGACAGAACGGGGTTTGGTATGCAATAACATCACACATTTTTAAAATGACATTGGAATAACTATGTAGGCTATATCTTCATTATTTGATGTTTAAAGATTATGCCTAATATTGTAAGTCATGGGAAAATAAATAAATATCTACTTCTTCCCCTTTAAAACTTTTTCAGTTAAATGTTTTCAGTAGGAACATTTCTTAATTAAGTATATTTTGAAACTTGATTCTCATTCGCAATTGATATAGGCTAACGTCATAATTACTGTTCTGACAACTAATATCCAGGTTAGAAGTAATATTAAAAGTTACTCAATGTGTATGGAAATATTGGTATTAATGTGTTTTGTTTGTTCGTTTGTTCATGAATAATTTTAAACTTTGTAATGTACGAAGCAGCTTTATTAGCTGAATGACCCAATAATTTCTGCCCTTGTGCACCCGAAAAAATAAAAGAATTAGGTCCTGCCATTTTGTAAAGTAATTGTAATTGTAATTTTACTGATTACTTTTTTGTGCCCCCCCAAAAAAGAAGAAATTATTAGGTACTGCCATTTTGTAAAGTAATTGTAATTGTAATTTTACTGATTACTTTTTCAAAAAGTAATTTGTAATTGTAATTAAGTAAAATGTTTCTCAAGTAATTGTAATTCAGCCCAATTACTATTTTTTTGTAATTTTCCCATCACTGATTACAAGTAATGTAGATGTTGAAGATGGATTGGTGAATGGAGTTTGCGGTGCGTTAAAGAACATTATATTGAAACCAAACAGCCGTGATCCGTATAAAATATTAATTGATTTTGGTAATGAAAACGTTGGTCAAAAAGCCTAGAAGTATTAAACGTTTTATAAGGAAAATAAAAATATTGACTCAATATTCACTCCAATAGAGTTAAAAAGGCAAATATTGAACATATCTAATAAACTGGAACAGCAAATAATAAGAGTTCAGTTTCCGATTGTGTGTGCTGAAGCATTAACAGTCCATAAGAGCCAAAAAATTATATGAAGGGTGGTTGTAAACTACCCACTGTTTGTAGATACTTTGTGTTGCCTGGTGAACAACTCAATACGCGGACATACACGGCCTCTTATTCTATATAAGCATGTGGAGTGAGAGAGACATATTGATGGCCATGCTTACAGTAAAGAAATATCTGAGGGGAATATTCGATAGATTTCAGAAATTATTCTAAATGGCAGAAAGTTCAATAAACGATGCAGTCACTTGTTTTTTATTCTTTTTTTGTTTGTCCATAGCCTGCATTTTTAGCACAACCGTCTCAAGAATTACACTGCCTGTCCTATGCTTTATTTTAACATGGAGTTCAGTGTATTGCTCAATTGCCTAATTTCTCCAGTAGAGGCGACACAGTCTGCACCCAAATTGCATGAAATTCCAGCATACTTCAGTTTCCGAGTTTATACTTCAGAGGGTGGCTTTTAGTCACCACATTCAAGAAGGGGCTGTATGGCTTTTATAGCATATTTAAGATATAAGCTCCGCCCTTTTGATATTCACATTTGCAAGGACTGTGTGATGTATTTTGTTTCTGAGCAAAGCAGGGTGACCAACTTTCCTTGTATATTGTCGCAAGTGCCTTATACCCACGATCCTTGCATATTGTCGCAAGCGACTTGTACCCACTGTCCTTGTATATTGTCACAAATGCCTTGTACCCACCTCTGCATATAGTCTAAATAATGCATTACACTATCTACATAGTTAAGTGCGTGCAGCGGAGGCGGTAGCCGTAGAAAAGCGCCCTTGTATTTTTTAATAATGCACTATACACTGTTTGTAGGTTTTTAAAATGTACCATATTATATCTCCCGCGAGGTTTGTAAGCCTGTCACCATTTGTCTAGCGGTATGACGTCACACCTCCAACGTCCAATCACGAGTTTCTTCGTAATACAAGGACAGAAGAATTTGCTAGATCGTGGTATAAAAGAAACTGCATCAGTGAGGGTGTGGTGGGCGGGACCGATTCATCCCAAGGTGCGACATATATTTGAATTTTCCTAATTAGTGTAAAATTGTGTCTTGCGATTCTGTAGAAGGATATGTGAATACTGCTAACTTTTATTTTGGCAGATTTTTTCTAATAGTTATAGTCTATTCAATGTATTATATTAACCGTGTTGGCTTCTTTAAATTTAAATTAATTTTTGTAATAACGATTAAAGTTAACAAACATTAGCTTATTGTTCAGCCTTTGGTTACTCACATAGCAAAACGAAAAGAATCCCGGTGATAACTTTTCACAGGTATGTACTAATTTAATCTTTTGAAAATGCTGAACGTCAGTGAGATCTACACTTGAGTCCAGAAGGATTTCTTCTTTTATTTTTAAAAAATAGCAATTTTTCTTCAAGAATAATCCATTTAAGATTAACTGATTAGTTCCATGTCACCATTATAAGACAGTACAAAGGAGATAAAAATAAACACATAAAATATAACGAGTTATTTATTGACTTATAATGCATTTTATTTTAGAGTAAATTTAGAAGGTAAAAAATAAAACCTAGAAGTAGCCCCCCCTCTTCGGGCCTGCTGATGGCATCCAGTTTTAGATTTCTCCAACTTGGAAATATTTGAGGACATACTTGGATTGAATTGAATCCTCCAGTCCCTAATAGCAACAGTTGTTAAATTGACCAGTCCTATTGTCTCTATTGCCTCTTAGAGTATTTTTTTATATCTGTGTTTGTGAATGAGTTTTGTATAGTTAATAGTTCCCAAGATTGTGTTGTGTAAACATTATTTTAATTGAATGTTGGGAAGTTTCTGAGCTAGAGTACCTACATTGGTCGGTGCTGCTTGACATTTCGCACCCCTGGTGGAAGACTGCCATAAGTAAAAAAAATTGAATTTTTAGATAACTAGTACTTATAAGTGCTTGTCATCATGTCCATGTCCTGGAAAAGTGCCACAACCCAAATCGTAACGATAAGGATTCTACAGCATATAATTCAGTATTCTTCTCACTAGCATCTGATATCTCAAATAGCAGAAAACTGCCACATCTCAGTATTTTATCATACGCAAGCCCATAAGACCGATATTATGGCAGTGTTCTTGTCCGGAAGTGGCAGCAATTTTGTGTTAAAGTAATATTTACTATTTTTCATATTGAATCAAAACCTTTAAATGCTCCTCCTGAAAAAATGTTATTTTTGACTTGTGGCAGTCTTCCACCAGGGGTGCGATTTCATCTACAACTGCGGCAGACATCTTCAGGAGCTGGAATGTGTATGCACCACTGCACTGGTTCGATGTAGTATGGAGTCCAGTCAATGCATCTTCACTTCTTTAGTCTGGGCACACCTGCACATGAAAATGTGCTGCAAAACTGTCATCTGATTAGCTATTCATCTTGTTTCCAGCATAGTGCTAGTAACTGGAGCTTTTAATATGGATATCTAATGTGTGAATTTCCTATTTTAAGATTTCTTCTTTTTATCCCAGTTGGGATTTTTACACCTTAACCCTCTTGGTGCCGAGCCCTTTAAACAGGTCCTACTCGTGAGTGCCACGCGTCGATACAGTCGACTGTGCTATACAGAGCGAAAAGTGCCAGCGTCGATCCCATCGACACAGTTTTTGTGAGACTGTGAACCTATTTTTGAAACACCTTATAGGGGCGCGCGTTTCGCCACTGAAATGAGGAAACCTTCTTCTCTCTAACTGTATGTTTCAAGGATGTTCGGAGGGTTCTTTTATTATTTGAAGGACGGAATTTACAGCTCCCACCAATTTTGTTTAACCTTACCTCAATGCATTGCTTTTCCAGTTCAGTTCAGTTTTGACTGTATATACGTGAATATGGCAAGCTGTTCCGGGGATTTTTTTTTGTAATAAAAGTAGTGTAGTGTTTTTTTCCGCGGGTTGGTGTTTAACTGTAAAAATATTTATACTTGTTAAATAGTGCTTTATTCTTAATATTCTGTTGGCCAGACGCGATTATTCAGTATTTTATGTTTACGCAATAATGTATATTCAGAGTAGGAAGTTCTACGGTGTGGTGTTAAAACTAGTGCCGAAAAGCTACGACCATAACTGAAGAGTTTATATTTTTGATGCAAAACACACTCCAGTCAGCAATATTGGTGAGTTATATTTTTAATATTTTTATATAACTTAACATATTTTAAAGGTATGTTTATACTTATTTTAATTGCAATGGAATATATTTTTATGTAGCAAAACTGTCATTCCTGTTAGTTCGATAGAAATGTGTGACATTTGATCCCAAACTACAATAGGAAAATTACTATTCTTTGTTGTTATAATTAAATATACGCTAGATGTCAGTTCACTATCTGACAATTCCTCTACTTAATATAATATTGAACAGAAATTAATCGAGTAAAATCCATTCTTTAGATCATCATTCTAACATTGATATTAAATTTTTAATTAATTTTTCCCTGAATGCTAGTATTTTACGGAAGAGAAGTCTGGCATTTTTCATCCCTGCTACTGTATTTGAACTTGGCATTTAAACGCCGGGAAGCGCTGTCGATCTGATCGACGCGCGGCAGCAAGAGGGTTAAGTTACTACATCAAGCCAGTGGAGAATATACACCTGAAGACATTTCATATTCGTAATACGATATAAATGGCAGTGATAAATGGGAACACTTTGAACTGGGGAAAATCCGTTCTGTTTTCCGAAAATAATTGTTGATAGGTGATGAAGGAATAACTGGACAAGAGCAGTACAGTAGTTAATGAGAGTGAATTTGGAAGTTGGTAATACCTCACCTGCTCAGGACAGTAGACATTCAAATATAGGCAATCTTCATGACCCACAGCTATGCCAAGAATGTTCTGAATGCACAAAGGACCACTGTGCCTTGCATTAAGGATTCCTTTCCATGGCTTGCGGTCTTGAGGTGCCTGTGAAAGACATAATTTAATAAACGATTGCTTTCACATGTTCACAATGTTAGGCTATGCCCTGTGAACTTTGTAATTTATGTTTTAAGCATAGAAACCCACATGTTTTTGGATTTTCTCTAGAGGAAAGCTAATAACAGACACAAGATAAGTAGTACTGTGCAGGATTAACTTTGTCATAGCCCTGTGACTCCCTGCTGTCATTTATATGTATGACATGGCTGATGAGTAGAGGGTGGATTTTTGCATATAAGCATGTTTTATTCCCTATGGAGTAAATGTATGCAAGTAACAGAAATATGCATTTTTTGCAATGATTAAAAATAAATGTTTATGATTTAGTTAACTTTTTATTGCAACATCAAAAAATTTAAAATTTGCTACCCTGTAACATTTATTTACAGGAATCAGAGCAGTCAAGTCTTATGGAAAGAAGTGCAAATATAATGGGGTAGGGTTGTTAAGGCATATCTCCTGCGTAAATTATTGTCCACAGAACATTCAGAAAAACAGAAGACGGAAGTTAATTTCCATTTTATTGCCATGTTGCTCTGGATGATCCATGATCAAGTGTCATAAATTGTAAATGCCGAATAAGATGGACAGCTGGTGGTATGTGAAAATAAAGATTGCGAATTTCTGTTCAAAATGTTTAAAACTGGAATCTGTTCTTGTTTATTGCCATTTGTAAATTCTGAGGTTGTGAGCAGAGTGTACCTTATAATACTGAAAGACGCTGTGCACTATTCAAACAGAAAGAGGTCACACCAAGAACTCGTTAGAAACTGCTGAGGTTCTAGCAGCTAAGTTTTTTCCACCTGATATTACTGATAATGGATGTCAGAATACCATTAAACAAAGTACTATAGATCCCCCAGATACCCCAAGTGATGTTAATTTTCATGCTATGGAAGTGGAACGTTTGATTATGTCTCTTAATGATAAGAAGGCTCCAGGTTTGGATGCTATATCTGCGAATATTGTTAAACATATTCACTGCATCAATCTTACCCTTTTTGTAAATATGTATAATAAATGTCTACAATTGGGAATCTTCCCTGATGAATGGAAAATTGCAGCTGTTAAAATCATACCCAAACCAAAAGGTGATAAACTCAGTGCTAATGCCTTTAGGCCTATTAGCCTATTGCCTGTTTTGGGCAAAGTGTTAGAAAAACTGATGATTGACAGGATAATGTTTCATCTTTATGATAATAAGTGTCTCAGTGATGGGCAATATGGTTTTACCCCTCAGAAGTCTGCTGAAGATGCTGTTCTATACGTAGTTAAATGGATGAATATTGTTTTTGAACAAAATATGTTGGGGCTACTGGTTTCATTGGATGTGTCTGGAGCATTTAATGATGCCTGGTGGGCAAAAATATTGCATCAACTCAATAGATATCTTTGTCCAAAAAATCTGTATTTACTTGTACAGAGCTACTTCAAAAACCGACAAGCACAGTTAGCAATTGCTGATGCAACTATTACTACATCTGTCTCAACGGGATGCCCTCAGGGTTCAGCCTGCAGCCCAGGGTTATGGGTGATTCTCTATGATGACCTGCTCCAGACTCTACTCCCTGAGAGTAGTGAATTGATTGCCTTCGCTGATGATGCTTTACTTCTGGTCAAATCAAAATGTGCAACAGCGGTGCTTGATAGGATAGCTGGTTGGGGGGTAGAAAACAAGTTACATTTCAATCCAACGAAAAGTAAAGCTATGTTGGTCACTAGAAGAAGAAAAATTGATCCTTTACCATCTCTATGTATGCAGGGGTTAAACATTCCTTTAGCAGAGACACTGAATTATCTAGGAATCGTTTTAGATAAAAAGCTTACGTACAGATCTCATCTTGATTACTTATCAACTAAATCAAGTAAACTGCTCAGAGGACTGTCAATGGCTGCTAGACCTACATGGGGTCTTAATTCAGATGTTCAAAGAATAATATATCGTGGAGCTGTGGAGCCAATGCTTCTATATTGTGCTTCAGCTTTTCAAGACGTTTTAAACAAAAAGTATGTCCAACATAAATTGATTAAAATCCAGAGAGGGTATGTTCTGCAAATATGTAAAGCTTATCGCACAATATCTACAGATGCGGCTCTGGTTATTGCTGGTATTGAACCATTATATCTGACTGCACTGTATGTAGCTGGTGTGAGTGACATTAAATTTTTAATTAAACAGAAATGCGCACAAATTGTGCAAGTTTTTAAGAGTTATAACATCTTACATCTTACAAAACTCCACTAGGTTCGTATGCCTTTGTTTGCACGTGACGACGTGATATCTCTCACAAAGTTGATCGCACAGTTCGCATACACAGTTGCTGTCAGGGTCGTGATAACTCTTAGTTTTACATACTTTATGGTGGTAACCATGCACTGCTAACGAGTTTACCAGGCGTCGGAGTTCTTGGTTGGTTCCTGTCCATTTTCTGCTCGTCATGGCCTCCGTCGTGTAGAAGCTGGGCCAGATCTCTTCTCTCTTATTTTGTCTTTCTTGCATCAACCTCTTCCAGCTGTCCGTGGATGGTAGGGCTAACTTCATTCGTAGGTCTTCCATGAAGAAAGGCTCTTTGGCAAGTTCATAAACTAGTCTGGACCTTGTATGCTTTGATACTCCTAAGGCAGCTTTCAGGAAGCGTGATTTGACAGCTTCCAATGTTCTTAGGTCTCTAACGCTTAGTTTTTCCCAAACTATGTCTATTGCATATGTGGCGATGGGGACTATTTTTGCGTCGAATAACTCCATGGCAGTTTCTAGTGAGATTCTGGATAGTGCTTTGATGTCAAACATGGCTTTCGTGACAGCTGTTGCTCTAGACTTTATATGCGTTCTGAATGACCTGCCTGTGGTTTGTAGTGTCAGACCCAAGTATTTGAAGGCGTTTACGCTCTTGAGGGGTTCTGGTCCTAGGTAGATTTTGTCCTTCGCTGATTCTCGGCCTCCATTGCGGAAAGTCATCTTTACAGTTTTGTCTGTGTTGATTTCTAGTTTGTTTTCTTTTGCCCACTTGTCCAGTTGATTGGTTGCCTTCTGAAGTTCTTCTATGGAGTGAGACCCGATAACCATATCGTCAGCATAAATGTATATTTTCACATTCTCTGCCTCTTGTCTGATCGTACATACAACGTCGTGCTTGGCCACGTTGAATAGCAAGGGACTTAGGGGATCTCCCTGAAGTACGCCATTGGTTTGTGTTATTTTCTTGGAGGTGGTGACGCCGTCTGCGATCTGAATGTAGTTGGCTGTCAGCATGTTGTGAATGAGCGTTGTGAATTTGTTTCTTTCTCCCGTTACGGATTTTAACTTTGAGAGGAGTATGGTTCTGTCGAGTGTATCGAAAGCCTTCGTAAAATCTATGAAGACTACGTGGAATTTTCCTAGGGGGACTCTTAGCGTGTTCTCTATATCATCGACTAGGTTTCTGATGGCCTGTATAGTGTTCCTTCCTTTTCGGAACCCAAATTGCTCTTCCGGGATCTTGTCTTCAACTTCCTCAGATATTCGCGTTGTGATTAATCTTGTGAGTATTTTCAATATGCCCCTTTCCAGAGCTATCCCTCTGTAGGAGTTGGGGTCCGATTGGCTTCCCTTCCCCTTGGGTAGCATCTTGATTGTTGATATTCTCCAACTTTCTGGTATGTTGCCCTCCCGCACACATAGGTTCAAAAGTTCGGTGACTGCCTGGAGTAGGAGACCGACGGAACCTTTAAAGTGTTCGTTACAGATACCGTCCGGTCCTGGTGCCTTTCTGCTTTTCAGTGCTAGAATTGCATCATGCACTTCTTCCTCCGTGAAGAGATTGTCGTCTCCCTGACCAGCTTCCATATAGATAGGTTCGTAGGCGGCACTGGTTTTGCTTTTGTTAAGAATGTTGCTGAAGTGTTCCTCCCACACTGCTATATCTATTTTCCCGCTGTTCTGGACTCTCCTCTGGTTTAGTGCGACGTATGGGTTACTTTTGGACTCCTCCACCATTCTGGCTGCTTCCAGTTCTATGTACTCATTTCGTTTCTTTCTTAGCAGGTTTTTGTATTCTTTCCTGATTTCGCTGTAAACTCTCGTATCTTCTGGGTTCTTGTTGGACTTTGCCTTGTGCAGGGACTGAAGAGCAGTCTTTCTTTTTGCGTAGCATTCTCTATCGAACCATTGCTTCGCGCTTCTTTTGGGTTTGTATTCTAGCGCAGACTTCATTATTCTTTCCAGTATTGTGGCAGCAGATTCTATGTCGTTCTCCTTTATTCGTATCTCGAATTCATGCCATTCCTCTGTCTTCTGGCTTAGTATGTTGTCGTTTAGCTGCCGTGCGGCTTTGACATCTCCAGGTTTTCCTCTCCCCTTCATGTGTGGAATATGAAAGCCGGCCACGACCGGGCAGTGTTTCTTTATAGGTGTTTCATCCGCCGAGTAGCATACTTTGTGGTTCATTAGTGTAATCGTGGGCCCTTTGTAGAATAGCAGGTCAATGGTGCTGCTTCCTGAATGTGCGAAGTATGTTTGTTCGTGTGCTCTGTTGACGAGGGTGAAGCCTTCTTCTGTCATCATGTCCAGCAGCTCGTTTGTTCTGTGGCTAGCGATGTCTAACCTGCAGTTGAGGTCTCCAGCTAAGACGATGTTGCGTCCTGCTGGTACGTATCTCAGGGCGGACATTGTGGTTGCTATTAGCTCTTCTACTGGCGTTAGTGGTTCTACATATAAAGCTACGACGGAGAGCTTCTCGAAGTTCATAACTAGTAAGTCCTGGTCTTGGTGTGTACTCAATACTTTCCCTACTTTTGGTTTGAAGAAGCAGGAGATGCCGCGCTTGGGCCTTCCTCTTGGGCCTTGTGTTGCTGGGATATGCTGTGAGTAAAAACCGCTTATTTCTAAGGGCTTAGTTGTTAAGGTTTCTAGAAGGATCAATACATCGTGCTCCTGCAGGAGGCTGTTGTCTGTTAGGTCTATGGCGCTCTTTAGGCCTTCTACGTTCCATAAGAGGAGTCTACACTGTGAGTCTGGCTCCTGTCCCTTGGGGGCGAAAAAGCCGGTAGCGTCTGACAATGACCCCCTCCGGCCAGGCTTCTGGTTCGTTGATTTTTGTTAGTTCCTGTAGCGGGACAACTATTTTAAAGGCCTTGAGTGAGCCTTTCTTCTGAATTTCTTCACATTCTATTATGTCTGTCACATCTATGTTGTTCAGGTGTTTTTTCACCATCTCTTCTGTTGTGGTGTGGTGAAGTTTTCCAATATAGACCCATGCTCTACGATCTGCGGCTTTCAGTTCGTCTGTTGGTATTTCACCGACATTTCCCCTAATAGTTTTCCGCGTGCCTACAATTCCGGTGGATTTCGGCTGCGTTTCGTTGGCTCCGGGTTGCGATGTTGAGGTTTCGGCCACCACAGTGGACCAAAGTCTGTCCTCGTTTGAGCGGTCTTGGCGCGATGGCTTGTCTGGTTTCTGTGCGGTTTCCTGTTCTGCCCTCTGGGCTGTTGTGGTTTTAAATTCTTCTTTTACCATAGCTTTAATACTGTTAGAGAGGTTTTCTATCATAGTTTGCAGTTTTTGAGTTACTGTTGTAGTGATCTTTTCTTCCAGTTCTGTTTCTGTGCATACATTGTGTGTATGTTCGGTAGTTGTCGTCTGGTGTAGGCTCTCTGTAACTTCACGATGGGTGTCGTGTTTCTTCTGCTGGTCGGTAGGTGTCGGTAGCGGCTGGTAGCCGCTCGTAGCTTCTTGTGCAGGAACTTCAGATGGTGCCACCTGTCCCGTAGGATGGTTGTCTTCCCCCTCCGTGTCGGTTGCTTTGTTCATTCCAACCTCGCTTTGCAGCTCCTTTTCCCTCTTTTTACTACTTTCCAGTGCAATTTTAATTTCCATGAAACAATTTCTAATGACACTTACTGCTTTGCGCATGTCCTCCTTTGTTTCTTTCTTCAAATATCCGCTTGCTTCTGCGGCATTCTCCAAGCTTTGTAGAGCGCTTTCGAGATGCTTTTCAGTATCGTCCGCCATACTTACTATGGATGACATTATGAGTGACATTAAAAGAAACCGCAAAAGCAATTTCCAACACATGTCTTTTGATCCTCAACTTCCGATGCATTTTCTTGCAGCTGGGCACCCAGGAGTGTACTCTGGTTATTCTTGGACACAGTTCTGTTCGGTCAAACATAAATATGACATTTATACTGATGGTTCCAAAATTAACAGCGAAGTAGGGTGTGCATTTGTTGTGTACTACGAGGGTCTGGAGGTATATTCACAACTTTTCCACTTAGCTCCCAGTTGTACAGTTTTTCAGGCTGAACTTTATGCAATTAGGGAAGCTCTAAAGTGGAGTTTGGAACACACAGGAAGTGTTTGTGTATTAAGTGACTCACAGGCTGGAATACATTCCATATATAATAAATACATTCTTGATCCTCTATCTGTAGAAATTTGTAACATCATCCTGAAGGCAACCCACATATGTATAGTATGGACTCGTGGACATAGTGGAACGGAAGGAAATGAACGTGCTGACAAGTTGGCAAAATCGGCAGCTTCCATGGACTCGAGCTATGTGTATGCTAAGTGTCCAATATCATTTGTCAAAAATCAAATAAAGAAATATATTACATCTTGTTGGAATTTTGAATGGGAACACTCGGATAAAGGAGCTGTTACAAGAGAACTTTATTTTCCAACAATATATCATAGACTACAGTCAAAATTTTTTGTACCAAATTTTATATTAACTCAGTTTATATCAGGACATGGTAAATTTGGTAGCTATTTCCGAAGATTTAAAATAAAAATAGAATGTGACTATACTTGCCCATGTGGAGAAATTGAACAAACAGTGAAACATCTTTTACTGGAATGTCCCAGATTTGAAAGACAACGTTTTCAATTAAGGTGTAAACTAAACTATTGTGACACTACACTTTCAGCACCACTGACAGTTTTTAGAAAAGAGTGTTGCAAACAAGATTTTGTACGTTTCGTAAATTATGTTCATTCCCGTTTTTAATTATTACTTGTAAGATAGTTTGTAAATATTAATTTTGTTAATTTGTTATATTTAAAACCCTAACATACCTTCAAGGTAAAATAGGGTCACATGTATTGGAGTATCAAAAGAAAAATAATAAAATAAATAAAATTAAAAAAAAAATACTGAAAGAAATACCAAGAAAATATTTTTTTCTTAAACAATGGATCAGTGGAAATCCTACTTAACCCCAGATGGGAAAATAGTTATCTGTTAAGTGTGAGAAAACATTTAAGTTTATTGTTATAGTTGAGAATAAAACTTATTTATTAAATACAAACTCAGAATGAATACATCAAGTCCCACACAATTCACATCCTTACAGAACCAAAGCA
Source organism: Ectobius pallidus (assembly GCA_964059195.1). Taxonomy (NCBI): domain Eukaryota; kingdom Metazoa; phylum Arthropoda; class Insecta; order Blattodea; family Ectobiidae; genus Ectobius; species Ectobius pallidus. The sequence goes on from CAXKWD010000008.1 coordinate 45,934,563, forward strand.
ATGACCCATCTTTCTCGTGCTTACACATGCAAGCTAAGAACTGCCATCTGGACCTTGAAGACTCTTTAGCATCCTCCATACTCATTTCTCCTTGATACTTGAACATTCTCGATACTCGATCACTCTCGATACTCAACACTTACGATATAAATATACCATAATCCAACACCTCCTTACATTTATATAACAATAAAATTACAACATTGAAGCTTAATTGATTACATCTAACATTTCTTGAAATTTTACAAATTTCTCCTAACCTAAAGATTTGGTAAAAATGCCAGATACATTGTTTTCTGAATCTACTTTACAAATGTCTATAATTCCATTCATATAGCATTCATTCACAAAACGATTGTGTGTTTCAATATACTTTGAATTCTTAGTAAAGTTACCATACTTAGCAAATATTAACTGCCCCTCAGTTGTCCTCATATACTTTAACAGGCTCTTCAAGCTTTACATAAAAATATTCACAATATCTAGAACTAATTTAATCTCAGTGACACCTTCTAGGTGTCACATACTCTGCAAACGTAGACGATTTTGTAAACCTTCCTTGTTTCTTACATTTCCAACATATTGCATTTCCAAATAATCTAATTACATATCCTGATGTTGACTTATGGTCTATACAATCGCCTGCCAAGTCTGCATCTACAAAGCAATCAAAGATATCCATTTTTTCAGTCCTTATGCACATTAACTCCAATCCTTTTGTTAGACACAAATATTTCCGTAGCAAGACATACTTGAAGCGAGTATCATTGCAACAATTTTGAAACCTACTCAAATAATTTACACTGTAACTTATATCTGGCTTCGTGCCTGCGCTAATGTATAAGAGAGCACCTATCAAATTTCTGTACCTTATACCATGACTTACATTTTGTGCTGGTTCCAATCAGATAGACCTCCATCGGTGTTGTTTGCAACTTTGAATGTTCAATTTTATATTTCTTAGCTAGGGAATCATATATCCTTCCTGACTAAGGGTCATTACATTCTCTGCATAATTATAATCAATATTTATTCCAAGGTAATTTTCTACTTCACCTAAACCTTTCATCTGAAATCGTTTGGATAATAGAGATTTGACTTCTTGAATTCTTTGTTTACTTTTACAACAGACAAACAATTCATCAACAAATACAATTATATAAACCACGTAGCTTCCATTCATCAATACATATAAGGATTAGTCATACTTACTTTTCCTAAAACCCAAACTTCTTAAAAATTCATTTAAACACTCATACCACACTCATAGACTTTTTCTCAGACCATATAGGCCTAATGCTTTAAATAACTTACACACTCTACCTGTTCCATCCTCGTATCCAGGAGGTTGCTTCACATAAATTTATGAGAAATGCAGTTTGGACATCCATTTGTTCTACAATTAAACCCATTTGACAACAATATGACAACTAAAGTATCAATGTTTGCATCATCGCGACTGGTGATTAAATATCATCCTCAATTTCTTTTTGTTGAAAGCCTCTCACAACTAATCTTGCCTTAAAATTACTACCTGATTTTCTTGTATAAACCCATTTTGCATCAATAGCAATAACATTTTCTGGTTTAGTTACTAGTTTCCATATTTTGTTTTCATTTAAGCATTCAATTTCTTTATCCATTGCTTGTTTCCAATATCTTGACTCATCATTATTGATTGCCTCTTGAAAATTTTCTGGACTATCAGCACTGCAGAAGTTTGAACATAATCTTTCTCTAGTTGACTTTCTCAACTCAATTACTTGATCATGTTTATGGTTGTTTGAACACCCTTCAATATAATATTTTCTTCCTTACACTCAATATCAGATTCATTTTCAATATATTCATACTCAGAATCACTAGTATGTTCATTCTCTAAATCAGATTCTTTTAAACCAATACACCTTACATCATCTTCTACAGTATCAACATGCTGGCAACTACAATTTTATTTTTAATCAATACTCTGTATCCAACTTCACTGTAGCCAAGTAAAATTCCTTCTGTATCCAACTTCACTGTAGCCAAGTAAAATTCCTAAGTCTGCTTTTCAATCCCACTTTGACTTTCTCAATTGTTCTGGCACATGAATAAAAACCCTGCTTCCATACAGTCATAAATTAAAAATGATTCCTTTCTGTTTTATAAAGTAATACATGTGTGAATTTAGATATTCTTTTACATTTGATTTGAAAACTTCCGGGCTGTTAGGCCGTGGTCCAAGGTTGCTGGGACTTAATGTTTCGCCCACTACTATGACAGGCATCCTCAGAGGCTACTCAAGCATTGACTGGAGCGATTTCTTCTTATGACTCGTGCTGCAGACTGCGTTCTGATGCTGTTGGGCACCGGTATTTATACCCTGGTTCTGGGATCCTAAAAGTGGTAGACTAACTTCTTGCGGAATATTCAAACTGCAGCAGAGTTAGATAATTTAACAGATAAAGATAAAGTTCGATTAGTATTGATAAATTTCATTTTTTTTCCGTTTGTGGTAATGTTTGTTATTATAAAAAGAATCGTCCACCAAACCACAAACCAAACTGGACCAAAAATTCAATGAATGCAACGTCCACTAAGCCCTCCTTTTGTCTACAATATTGTAATATTAATTGAATTCACACACATATAGCACTCCTGTATAATGCCCTCAAACATGCAGTTATACATTCTTCAAAAAGTGTTCCACATCATGATGGGGCTGATGTTTAACTATTGTCCTAAAATATATATGGAAATAAAATTATGCAGTCACATAATACAGATTTATACTTTAAATAGTAATATGCTGTTTGTATCCAAATTAAAAACATAGACCATTAAAATTATATTATCTTATATTTTGCGTAAAATATTAAAATTTAAAACTTTATGTTTTCAAACCATTGTATCCTAATGATTAAGTATAGGCGAATTTGCCGAATATATATCTCAGCGTATAGTCAATGTTATTGTTGGGTCCCGGGAAATGAGGCTTTAAGAAATAGAATATATATTAATATTTAATTTAGCATTGTATTTATTTAAGCCATGAACGACTTGGAATTTTACACATAATAACAGTCAGGATGAGAGAAACTTTATCTCGTGGAAATTGCAAGCTAGCAGTATGTGCTATTCAGTGCAATTCACTTCAGTGCATGTGGGAAACGCAATTCTGCATTTTCTTAGCCCCTGTAGGCTAGCAACCCGTATGTCACCAGCAGACGAAGGTAAAATTTAATTCGCGTGTTTTTAATTTAGCTGTGATGTTTGATTGGAGAAATTTATAATTAGCGCTTAGAATTATATTCACGATCAGAGATTTTACGACTTGCGAAGAGCAAGAATGAAGAGTCAGAAGGAAGGACAGGAGAGTGTGGGACGACTTGGTCTTTTCTTTGTTGTTTTTGTGTGATTCTTCCAATACAAGATGGAATCAGACGTGGATATTTGGTTTAAGGCAAATTCTTTTACAACGAACATAAAAATCTGTAAGTACTGAACTTAGTATTTTTACTTAAAAGTTTTCCGCAAAAATTCTCATGACTTTTCCGATGGTTAGATAAATTTGCTAAGAGATAGCGAAAGTTAGAAACGGTTCCCTTATTTCCTACGTAATCCGCATAGTCCGCATGTGTTGTAGATTATGCGACGGATAGATAAACTCGCTAATAGATAGCGAATGCAAAAGACAAATGACTATGTGACATCATTTTCAGCCTCCAAAAATATAGTTCAGTACTATATTTACGTTAATTAAAGATTAACAGCTCATAGGAAGTATGGACTTTGTGCTCATATTTCTTATAACATTTAAATAGTCAGATACATATTTTATATTTAAGTATGACTTATTTGAAGAATTTTTATTTCAAGAAGAAAATCATTTATTACAAACATAAATGAAGCTGCTTGCCTCTACGCAAGTTGCCATTAAGACTCAGCTTAACAATTCCATCTGACAAGACAATTATTAAGTACATGACGTACATAAATATATTCAGTTTTACATTATTCTTCTAAGCAGAAGCTCGCTTTTACTTTTGGGAGTAAATATGGTGATTCAAGATTGATATTGAATCAACAATTATGCTTTCAGTAAGGGGTTTTGTTTCTTCTTTGGTTATCCCTAGTTTTTGCAGTTGTTGTGCAACAGAGCGATAGATCGTACCTCTGGAACCAAACAAAAGACCATGTACTGAAAAATGACAGCCACCAAATCTTGCCTGATATTTTTCTTTAAGAAATGGAATGCAGCTCTCATAGATGCTCTTTTTCTCCATGTCAACATTTTCGGCTTGATCATCGTCGTTAGATTCATAACGAATAGTTGGATCTAGGATATAAGCTGTTTTAGCCCCTTTTTTGAATGCTATAATATCTATGAAGCGATGAAGTTACTGTTGTTACTTATTAAGTTAAAACCAAGATAAAGTTTATTAGTAATTAAAATGTATATTTATACAAAATATCATGTAATTAAGAAATATTGGTTTCTTAAGCATTTTGTTTTAAGACTAGAAACAAAGTTACTTATTTTAACGAAATAATTAACATTTGTAATTTTGCTTATTAATAAACCACAAATAATTAACATTATTATTTTATTATTTAAATAGCATGTTGCTAATCATTATTTCTTACAGCTATGACAAGGTAAGTGGAAGTGCGTCGAGAAAACCCACAGCGCGAGTGAAGTCAAATATTAGTTAGACTTTTCAGGAAGGCTTTATTTTCTCACACCTAATAAATACGCATTGCTATAAAAATTAGTTAGCCATCTTTAAATAACCACCAATCTATAACGATCCATAACCGCTCGGGGTCCCAACATTGGTTGTCAGAAGTGGGATCGAAGCAAATATATATTAGGAAGAGAAGGGAAACAGTAATAATTTAATTTTAAACAAAATTTTCCTTGTTAAAATGAAGATTAAATGAAAGTAGAATTTAGAAATATTTCAACATGCCATGATCAGAACAATTACGTGCTCAGATAGCAGAACCTGCGCTCAGAATGAACAATTAAAGAAGCAGTTAGAAGCTGTAAAATTATTTAAACTTAAAGATTTATCAGAGGCCAGTAGTTTAATGGAATTGTCAGGTACAGTAGGCCCAAGAGTTTACCAGTGAAAGAATTTTTCATCAACACAGACGCATTAGTAGCGATTGGAAATTTAGATGGATGTAATAAGAAGCATATATTGAAATTAAAATTAATTGGTCCGGCAGCTGATTTTTTTAGTAAGCCAGTTTTTATTGAAGATACGACTACATAGGATGTAGTTAGGGCAGCTTTCGAGGAAAGATTGACAGAAAAGCTTTCAGATAAATATTATTAAGCACAATTACAGGTAGCATTTCAGAAAGTAAATGGATCTCCTGAAGTTTTTGCTGACCGTATGAAAGTTTGTTTTGAAAATTTTAAAACATAGTGACAATGCAGACGAGAAAAGTATTATAACTGAAGAAAGCGAACGTAAACTTCTCGCAGCCTAGAGTTCAAGGGGTGAAGTAGGGAAACAAGTTCGTTTACGTATACCAAACTATGTAGGAAGCAGTGACTACAGGTACCTTAGAACAGAAATCCCATCAGGATAGGGCAGTTTTGCTGTTAGCAGACCAGACAAGTCATGTTATTCATTGAGCGAAAAGGGCCATATGTCCAGCGAGAGCAGACGAACACTGAAGAACTGTAGCATTTTCAACTCAGTTAAGTAAAATAAGAAATTCAGTATTTCTTTGCAAACCAGTGATTTTGAATAATGTGTTCATTTAAAACACTGAAGAACTGTAAGTATTCTCAACTTAGTAAAGTAAAACAAGAAATTCAATATTTTTTTTTGCAAACTATACAGATGAAAATAGGAAACAAAAGCAATGGGACGGGGAGAAATGACACCATCACTTGCTATTGCCGAAAGAAGGGACATATTGCTAGGCACTGTAGGAAGAAGCAAGGAGAGTTAGGGGAGGCAGAGGAAAGCGCTCCAATTTCGAGACAAGACTAGATCCTTACAGTTGCGAAACCATGGTCTTGGTAAACGTTAAATGGTTAACATAAATGGTAAACATAAAATGGTGGACATAGCACAGTTAACAAAGTTCAGTTGGAAGTAAATAAAAATTCTACTATAGTCTAAATAAATCAGGTGACCCATTTCATCTCAGATCATACAGGGGGTGTCACATCAACATCATGGATTTTACTGAAAAAAATATATGTTAAAGGACCACATGACCTATGTTCAGAAATGAAATATTTTCCTTCTCACTTGATTTGTAACAATGTTACAGGCACACAAAGAATTGGGATTTTTGGTAAAAAGTTGTACGCAAGGAAAATATTGCAATTTTCAAAGCGCTATAAATCATAAACCAAATATTATAGAGACTTGAGGTTTTTTATTTGAAAGCCTGTTCATAGTAATTTCAAATCATGATATAGGAAGACATTTTTGAAATTCTCTTTAACACTAAAATTCAACACCAAAATACAAAAAATTGATTTTTTCCCAACGTTCATGTATTAAAATGTGAACAGTCGTAAGTCATTACTTTTATTGGGATAATATGGTATGGAAACTGGACTAATTATTAGCAATAACATTTCTGCCCTAGCTTCTCACATTAAGTAGATAAATCATTGTAAAATGTGAAAAAACACATTTTTGACTGTTTTTTAGAAATTATTTTCTCCAAAACACCCATCTCAAAAGTTTTGAAAATCACACAAAATATTCTTTGATGGTTGTTCTTATAGGTGGTATAATCACATTGGGGGATATTGGTGTGGCAAACCTGAGAGAATTTTTTCAAAACTACTCTACCTGTTCCATAATGTTGGACATTTAGTATATAATGTATTACATTGACAACACTGTTTTTGTCAAATGTTTTCAATTTGATCGTTTTTTAAGAGAATGGAGGTAGTCTGAAGACCTTTTTCTCCTCAAATCAGCAGTGAAGTTGTGAAGAGTTTTCCATTGACAACGTAAAGTATAACTTCCTGATAAGTCTAGAGAAAGTAGCGATATGAGAGGTTTTCCAACAAGAAAGTGTCCTGGGGACAGGTATTGAAAATCTTCTGCCTCCTCATGGAGGGAGAGTAATGGTCGTGAGTTGAGAATGGCCTAGACTTGAATCAACACAGTCGATAACTCTTCATAAGTGGGAGTCAAAATTGAAGACATTCGCTTCAAAAGATGCTTGACTGAGCGTACTGCAGCTTCGTGCAGACCTCCCATGTGGGTGGAGTGAGGAGGTAGGAAGTGCCAATTAAGGCTTAGGTGTGAGGTAGCGTCTTTGATAGTCGCTTGAAATTCAGTGGAGGAGGGTAGGTCAGTAAACTGTTTCTAGTCGTTACATGCTCCAATGAAAGTAGTCCCATTGTCAGAGGTAATAGACTGAGGTATGCCTCTACGGCCTGAGAATCTTGATAATGTAGCTAAAAATTCTTTAGATGTAAGAGTAGTCACTAACTCTAAGTGCACCGCCTTAGTGGACATGCACTCGAAGAGGGCAATATATGCTTTGATAGTAACTTTAGAGCGTGGACTATCATATCTAATTGAATAGGGGCCAGCGTAATCCAAGCTGACATTGTTAAAGGGAGATATTGGAGTGATTCTAGCAGCAGGCAAATCGGCCATCCTTTGTTGAAAGGGCTGTGCCTTAAATAAAAAACAAGAGTTGCATCTCCTTATGACAGACCTTATCACCTTTCTATTTGAGGGAACACAGAATCTTTCTCTGAGATGAGCAATGATAAGCTGTGGCCCTGCGTGATTGTAATTGAAAATGCGTATAGCGTATCAAGTGCTTTGTGAAAGCATGATTACATGGAAGTAGCATTTGGTGTTTAGAGTCGAACGGAAGCTGGCATCTTTCCAGCCGTCCGCCTACGCGTAAGATATGGTTTGAATCTAAGAATGGACAAAGATTATGAATCTTACTAGAGCTTGGCATCTCCTTTCCAGCTGATAGTAACCTCATTTCTTCAGCGTATGCCTGACGCTGGACATTCTTTACACAACAGTGAATCGAGTTTGATATCTCATCAGGAGATAAAGCTCCACTGAAACGTTGGTTAGCAGGTTTTGAGTTGTGTGTGAATCTTAGGACATAAGCCATGATACGAAGAGATCTTAGATAAGAAAACTTGGAAAACCAAGCTTGGAAAGTGAGATTACAGGTGGCTATGTGGGCTACCAGTTTAACTTCTGGCAATAATTCGGGAGTGTTTTTTGTGTTGTTTGTTGGCCAGCATGATATGTCCGCAAGTCCTCGGGTGTTGAACGTCGAGATATTAGGTCTGCAGGATTGTCATTCGACGAGTAGTGTCGCCAAGTAAAGTCTGCAGTATATTCCTGTATATATGCGACTCTGTTTGCGACAAAGGTTTTGAGTGTGGTCGGAGAACGACTCAACCAACTCAGCACTATATTAGAGTCACTCCATAAGTAAACTGAACTGATGTCAAGCTGCAGTGTAGGCAAGACATTGTTTATAAGTTTGGTGAGTAAGTGGGCGGCTAACAACTCTAGCCTAGAAATTGTGACAGCTTTGATAGGGGCAATTTTGGACTTAGCACAAAGTAGTTAGATTTGAGATTCACCCTCTTGGTTGGTGGAGCACAAGTAGACCAAGCGCCATAGGCTTGTTCACCCGCGTCACAAAATCCATGTATGTAAATGGAAGTTGCATTGAATGAACTTGGTTATGAACTGTCAGCCATTTTTAGAGACTGATTCAGGTATGATTTCATCCCAGGAAGTCGTTTCCTTCCATAAGGACTGAAATATAATCTTGCAATGAGCAACGATAGGAGATATGAGGCCTAATGGGTCAAATGTCGAGGCAATGCAAGAAAGCAATGTCGTAGTCATTGTATTGTTGCCGTAAGTCTGCATTGTTTGCTAGACGTTTTTCAAGAGAATGAAATCTTTGGTGGGCTTGATGCTTAGTGCTGCCTAGTGATTCTGGAGGAGTATTAAAGGGAAGCTTGACAATATATCTTCCGTCAAGATCTCTAGTTGTGGTTTCTGTGAAATGCTGTTCACAATGAGTGTCTTGGGGGAAAGGTGCACTGTTGGCAACACTTTCAAATTACAAAAACCTAGACAATTGTTCATTAATTGCCTGGTCAGTAATCAGGAAAGCAGAATAATGAGTATTATTCGCAGCAAAATTGACATTCTGAAGTTTGCGATTTCCCTTGAACCGCTTCGGAGAAGAAAAGTTGATAATTTGTATGATAGTGGAGTTTCTAGACTGGTGCCTTGGGGCTGATTGCATTTGTATAGGAGCGTTAGGTGATGGTATCCTTCCAGAGAAAAACCATCCTAACTGGGAGTTTTGAATAGCTGGGTACTGAGGAGAAGTAATTCTATCATCTTGGAGTATTGTGAAAATACTCTCAGGAGAAGATCGACACATTGGGGTGTGTTAAAATGTTGGTTGCTAATGGGAGATTGGCTGGAATATGCCAATTTCTAACGTCAATGTAGCATTGGGGCATCTGACTGGCAGAAATTTCTGGAATTACAATAGCGTGTGTATTGTAACTCCATGATGTTGTTCTATATTTGACATTAATCAATGCAGCCTTGTGCATATGGGATTGAGTTTCTAGAATACCTTGGAGTGGTACCCTTTGAGGTAGAGCTTTCAGTTTCAGTTTGTTGAACAAACGATGAGTTATGAGATTGTCTAGTAAAGCTGTCGCTTCTATAGGCTGACCGTGTATGTCCTCAACAATGACTAAAGCAGTAGGATGTAGACATTTGTGGGGTGATGCTGCAGGTTGCAGCATACGTACAACATTATCTGCTTGTGAGTTGATCGCAGATTGGGGTTGTGTAACATAGTGCTGTGTTGGTCACCACACTTGTGCAACCTTGTAACACCACATGAACTGTGATGCTGTTTGACTCGTAGACGTACTTTGCATGCCTTGTGAGTATTTATGAATTGCATTCGTCACATCGAAATAATTCATGAGCATATTTTGCTTGCGGCAAATACAATAAACACGTGATGTAAATGTACTGGAATTATTATGTTGGTTCTTAATGTTATTTGAACTAACATTGTTATCGTTGAGAGTAGGTTTTTGATTAGCACCATTGTAAGTTGGGTTGGAATTGGCTTGGGAGCTTATCGTCAAGTTTGTCATCTGAATGACTCTTACCTTGCTTATAAGAAGCCAAAGAGTTCCTTTAAGAAGGGAAGTTGGTTTGGCTATATAGAGCTTTCCCATTCCTTAACGAGTGATGGAGGTACCTTGTCTAGAATTATTTTGGAGACAATTAAGTCAGTCAAATTAGCATCAGTCCTTAGGGATTGAATCGCATGCATAGTGCTTACAAAGCGAACTAGGAATTGTTGGAGTGTGTTAGCTGAATCCCTTGCTATGGTGGGAGGCGTGAAAAGATGTTCTAAGTGAGTGTTCATGATCAAACGATCATTGTCGAATCATTCTGTAAGTGTTTTCCAAGCAACGTCGAAGGTGGTTTCAGAAACTGGTAAATTATGTATTATACGTAAGGTCTCTGGGGTACGACATGATTTCAAGTACTGAAACTTGTCAATGTTAGTGTTGTGATTGTTTCTCAAAATGAGAGAAGAAAAGGTGTCCCTAAATTCATTCCATATGGTGGGGTCACCACTAAACTGTGGCAGTTTAATCGCAGGTAATTTTGGCAGAACCGTTTGAGATACTGGGTGTTGAGAACATCCATCAGAGGATCGTCTAGAGGTAAGTGCCCTTTCTGGCTCATATTTAGATTTGTTTCGAGAAATTAGGGCATCAAAGAAACCTAAAGCGTGGTAGGCTATTTCTACCTCGCGTCTTTGAGAATCAATTTCTTGGAAATAATCAGGACTTATTTGTAAAGCAGAATCTTCATACAACTCAAACAAATGGAGAAACATTATTCCCATACTAATGGCCCCATGAAAATGAGCCTTTGCTTCAATTTCAAATTCATGAATGGATTGTGCACAGGACATGAATTGACGGTGACGTCTATTAATGTTAGTGATTTTTTGTTGGATTGCCTTTTGGGCAGCAGCTCCCGCCGCTTTTAGCTTTGATACGAGCTTGTCTTTCTTTGGCCTCTGCATCCGCATCAGCTTTAGTTTTGAGATAGGTAGCTTCTAGCTTATTAATGTGAGTAGTGGTTTGGAAGAGAGAGTCCTCCACCTCTTCCCTACAGGTCTTTTCCAACTCTGAATAACCTAGTTCCTCTATGGTGGACTGAACTTCTTCAAATTTAGAGATTAGTTGTTGAAGTTTAGCCTTTCGATCTAAAAGGTCGTAATGAGTTGCTTCATCGTTGACAAGAAGCTTGGGGATTAGATTGAATGGCGAGTTATTTGAGCTCTGGTGGGCGTACGTTTAGCCCTGAAGGATGCAAGAGTTTGCTCCTGAGTGACCATAATAAAGGTTGTTTAGAATAAAACTTAATAAAATTGTGCACTTTGCCCGCAATAGGGGAGAATTTAACTTTAAGTTGCGCGCGTGGGGGGAAGTTAAAAGCTTCAAAGAACGTAGACACAGTATAAATGTGTTTAGTGTTGGATGCAATAATCACTGTGCTGTTTGTTTGTGTGCATGCAACATAGAAATGAGTTGTGTGTTGTCAGTCCTTATCACTGTGTTTGTGTATATTACTCAAACTGGCCTTGCCAGGTGTTTATGGACTTACCTTGAGGCAGATTTCTTGTCTCAGGTTCCAGGAAAAAAGTTGGAAAGATTTCTTTTTATCTGACTAGTTCACAGAAAGGATTAGAGCCAGGAAGGACCAACATGCGGAACAATTCCGGTTCGGAGTACCAAAATGTAAGGGGCAAGAGTGAGTAGGTAGTAGTAGTAGCAGTAGTAGTAGTGGTAGTAGTAGTAGTAGTAGTAGTAGTAGTAGTAGTAGTAGTAGTAGTAGTAGTAGTAGTAGTAGTAGTAGTCCTTCGAGTCTGGATTTAGACTACTGGTGATCCTTATTTGGATTTACTAGGCATTATCTTTAATACAGGAGTGGTTTCCCATTGTCTTCTCCCGTGCTTAGTGGACGTTTCTGCGTTCCCTGTTCATGGTTCTCACTTATGCCAATTTCCGCCATTCTTTCCTGTCCTTTACAATGTGGGTAATGGCTTCCCAACTTAAATTGACGATTTTCTTCACATCATTTATCCAGCGTGTTCGAGGTTTTCCTTGTTTCCTAGATCCTTCGACCAGTCCAATCATGATATCGTGTTCCAATGATCCTTGATTTCTCATGACATGCCCAAAGTACTGATGCTTCCTTCTAACTAAAATGGCTTCCAGCGACCTTGTGGGTTTTATGTCCTCCAGGACCAACTTGTTCGTCCTTTTCTCTGTCCAAGAAATTCTCAAGAGTTTGCGCCACGTCCAGAGTTCGAATGCATCAATTTTTTTCCGGTCTCGTCCCAAAACAGTCCAACTCTCCGAACCATATGTAACGGTGGGGAACACCAACATTTCAATTAGTTTGACTTTCAATGGCACACTAATAACCTTGTCTTTTATGATTTTTTCCAATTTAGTCACTGCTGTTCTTCCTATTGATATTCTTCTATTAATCTCTTTCCGACTGTAACCATCTTTTGTCATCAAGGATCCCAGAAAATTGTATTAGTTTTTTACTTCTATTTCAGTCATATTAATTTGAAATTTTCTTATCATTCCTGTGGTCATTATTTTGGTCTTGTTAAAATTGAGAATGAGTCCTGCTTTTTCGCTTTCTTCTTTCAATTTCCTCAGCAGTTCTTTCATTTCATCTTTATCCTCTGTGAGTATGGTCGTATCATCCGCGTATCTCAATTTTTTTATCATCCTTTCACCTATTCTGACTCCTTGACATTCTTCAAATATGGCTCTTCTTATGATTAGCTCACTATACATATTGAAAACGCATGGGGATAGTATACAACCTTGTCTTAAACCTTTGGAAATTCCAAACCATTGTGTATCTCCGTGTGATGTTCGTACTATTGCTTCTTGAAAGTTATATAAGCTCTTCAGCAGTGTGATTAAATGTTCTGGCACTCCCATGTTTCTCAAGTTGTCCAACATTCTACTATGCTCAATGCAGTCGGACGCTTTGCTATAATCAATAAAGCATAAAAATATTGTTTTCCCATATTCTGCTGCCCTCTCTAAGATCCATTTTCCTTTTGCAATCTGATCTCTTGTTCCCTTGCCCCTTTTGAAGCCAGTTTGCTCTTCTGCTACTTATCTTTCTATGTATATCGCCAGTCTATTTTGTATTATCCTCAGCAATGCCTTGCTAGCATGCGGAATCAAAGCAATTGTTCTGTAGTTAGAGCATAAACTGAGATCCCCTTTCTTCGGGAGTGGTAGAATATAATCTTTTCTCTCCTGAGGCCATTCACAACTATTCCAAATCTGATTACAGAGAGCTGTCAACATTTTGATTCCTACTTCTCCTCCTTCTTTGAGCAGTTCTATGGGTAACTCGTCTACCCCAGTTGTTTATTTACCGCTATGTGCTTCAAAGCTTCTTTAACCTCAGATTCCATCACCATTGGTTCCAGTGAGTAAAGCAGGTCATTAAAATCCACTGCTTTTATGGGATCTGTCTTGTACAATTCTTTAGTATATTCTTCCCATCTTTTTATTATGTGAGTAGGTAGGAAACTGGTAAAAGTGGACTGTATTTTGATTGGAACCTGCTTGGGCCTCTTACACTGAAATTAGACAAGAAATTTGGAAACAACGAGGAAAAACTCAACTTTATTAATAATACACAGGCTTTAAATACACTAAGAAAATAATGGATTATGGGAACAGCAAATTTTAGCTGCACGGCGATTATAATATATGCAGTACTTAGCTGAGAATATGTTGATCAGAGCATAGCACCCTCGATATGCACAAGAACGGCTCTTCTGAGTTGTGGGCCCTCCGCTTATGAAGTACGCTGGAGGATAGTTGTGAGTTGTGATTTCCAGAGATTTTTCCAGAAAGTTGTGAGTTATGGACGAAACATGTCCAACCAAATAGCGACTTTGAAGAAGTAGTTGTGAGTTAGTTGTGAGTTAATGCGAACTGGACAAAGGCGTCCAGACGCGACGACGACCACTGCAGAGTAACGGAATAGTCGAAGACCGCTAACAAAAATTTATGCTGACAACATAACGGCCCTAAAATCCCATGTTTGAAATTACATAAAACTAAATCAGTTAAACGTGATATGTTATACTAAAGCATAATTATGATTATAAGATAAATCTGAAGCACAAATCAACTAAAATTAAGGTGGTAGATTATAAAGAATTAGCGTTACAATAGATATTTAGTAATGTGAAATATAACAATTTCTTGCTGTACAATGGCATCCCTGGAAAGTGTATCGATAAGTATCAAGAGGTCTCGTAAAGAAGATATAATCCTGGATGATCCAAAGGGAAAACAAAGAAGACTTGCATAATATTACACAATGAAATGTCTGAAACAACTAAATTAATATTACAATATTATTCAATTTATAACTCAGCTTAAAGCATTATCGCCTAAAAACACAAACATGATACTTCAAAAATTAAATAATAAGCTGTATTTAAGAGAAATAACTGAAATTAGGCGTGGCCTAAATTTCACACGCCCTCGTGTAAAAAGGCTTAAAAGAGGCTTTTAGGCTATATATGTAATGAAATAAGAATGAAAACATAAACTGCACATAACATTACACCTGTGGTAATGTTTGTGAGTCGAAATCTTACGAAATAACGTTGCAATCCAATAATAACATATAGACCTACTGAACATGAAATATTTTGCAATAAACTGCAAGCTTGCGAAAATGGAAAGAATTGCGAAATTAAAGTGTTTCATTTTTTTGTACATTTACACGCTTTGGTGATTCTGCGACAGTTAAATGATTTATTGAGAGTTATTTTATACAGAAAATTATTAAGAATATTTAATATCTTTTTTGGAAACTTTTAATATTAATTGACTTAAACAGTTTACAATGAAGGATTTTTGTTTGAAGATTATTCAGTTTTAAATAATTTTAATTAGTTAAAATATATAAACAGGATTACAAATTACAGTGTATTAAGTAAAGATTACAATCGATAGAAGAAATACATAACCAACAATAATTTTTTTTAGGTTATTGCGAAATCAAGTGATTTTTGTAAACCACTTATGTGACGGTATATCGATGTCAATGTTTATATTTTGAGATTTTAAATTGAAGTAATTAATATTACGATTATTATGAATAAATATTTGATTATTGCTAGGACATTCAGTTAATGTTAAGAGATGAATATTGTTTGCGATTATTAATATTTTATAAAATAAATTGGAAATTTATTGTAAACTTAATAGAAGACACTTACGAACTATTCAGAATCAGAGTTTCAGAGCAGACAATTTGTTTACATAATAGGAGTTAATCAGTTTTTTTATTAGAGTGCCATTCTGTAATTATAAAGGTGATGTGTTGCCATGGTGTGAACGTAAACAAATTAATGGGAGTTTAATTTGAAGGCTATAAAAAATTAAAAAGGATAATAAATTGTGAAGCTTTGTGCAATTAGAATAGGTGGCTATGTGCCTTAACACGACACAGCACGAGAGGTGTCACTTAAGTAAATCTTAAGAAATAGTAGAGAAATCTTTGTCAGACGATGGTGCAATACAACGATAATTTGATGAAGTTAACCTGTAGCTAGAGATATCCAGCAAGAGAATTTCCGGATAAATAAGTCGCTAGAAGGACATGAAACAAGTGAGGCTGATGGCGAGTTCCACCGACGTTCGTTACGGCTAAAACGCGTCGTTTTCTCCTTCTTGTGTCATGTTTACGTTCCACCGATCCCGGTTACTCTATCACGCCCGTTAATAATAGCGTTTGCTTGAAAACAAGATGGCCGAATATGGTTGCATGCTACAATATGCAGTATTATCCACATTAAACAATAAACCCAGTATATTAATGCATTAATTATAGTTTCTGAAGAATAACATGAATACAAGAGAGTGATTCATTTATTTCCTTTGCTAGGGTAGAGCAGTCAGGTAGCCTAGCAGAATGTGACCCTCAGCATGAACACAAAAGCAGGATCTGGGTTTTCTCAAATTCCACAAGACAAACTAGTCAATTCCAAAGAGAGGATCAGTTGACACTGTAACATTGAAGCAGGCGAGTGGTTAAAAAATAAATGTTTTTCGCAGTTCCACGACATACAATAGTATTCTGAAGTATTTCGCTCATAGTTACGCCTACATGCCATCGAAAATGCCGCTGTGTATTTGTCATTTTCTAGCTTGTTTTGTTACTAGTAGGCACGGGGGTGAAAGTAACATCGAAAGAATAGCAACAGCTCATTAGTTCACTGCCCTACCGGTTGGTGCACTGTGATCGCTGTTGCCATGGCGGCAGGTTTGTTTCGAAACATATGACAGCAATATATGAAAAGGCGTAATATCTGGGTTTTTTCTGCAACGATCTGTATGCATTAGTGTTTGGAAAAGGAGATATAATTAACATATTATAAAGATGTAAGGTAGCGAAGGTAAGTTAAAATACATTAACTACTTAAAACAATCCTGAATTAATATTTATTCCATGTTCTACGAATTATTAAGATTCATGATTCGTATTCTTTGTTTCAGAAACGAGTGAAATATTCCTGTAAGTTCCCTGGCTGCGGAAGTAAATACTTCAGTATGAAATCCAACGTGAACTGCAAAAACAAACATTTCTACAGGTTTCCAAAAAAAATCAAACGTGAACCAACTGAAACAGCGGAAACGTCAGTGCAATCTAGATGATAATGTGAATTGTGCTAATTATTTATTTCCACTTCCCGGAAAAAAATTTCGTTAACCATACAAGACATAGGTTAAATTACAAAGTTATCCCAAAGCAGCTGGGACTCGTGATTTACAGAGACCCAATCCCTGTGAGCTCCCAATCTAATGTGGGAAGTGATCTGAAGCCTCGCCTTGTTTTTGTGAAATTAGAATGTAGGTTCATACCGCTGTGTATGATTGAGGAAGTGACAGGAAGGTACTAATATTTACGGTAATTTAATATTTTTAAAATCAGTTATTATAAATATAATTCAATAATCAAGGATGTTTGTTTTTATTTATAAAGTAATCTAAAGTAATACATATTTCAGCAGTCACCGAGACATGTATGTAGCAGAAATTCTAGAAGGTATTCTACACTACGGTTTGTATAAGATCTGACGCATATTGTTTGCAAGTTATTATTTTTTCTTATTTAAGGTGTTCATCATTTAGTGCATTCTGTGTCAATGGTTTTAAAAGATAATTGTTTGTATCACCATAGCTTGTTAGTACTAGTGGACTATGGTCATTCCCGTAGCCCGCTAATGCTAGTAGTGGACTATGGTTTTACAGAATTTGGAATGCATTTTCATACATGTGTTCTGGCACGTAAATTATTCATTTTTACAGCTTAACTGCCCGACCCCTTCGAGCGCTGTAATAGCTTTTTGTTTCCGAGTTTTGACATGCGCTGTTCACTTCTAATAATAATATTGGTGTTCTGTGCTAGTAGGTTTACGATGGGTGAAATTGATTATTATATCTCTATTGGATTACTTCTCGATAAATTAAGAGTGTGTTTGTTATTCCCAATTTTATCCAGGAAAATGCCATTTTCTATCTCCTATGACTACAAAATTAAGGATAGAACTACGCTGTGCATTTTAGACTTCCGATAGTTTGACTAATCATTTAGTGTTACTTTATTTAATAGTTTGAATAGAAAAATCATAGTAAGCCCATCATAAACTATTGTATCTACGAAATTCATATTGTTTAGGCCTAAGTGGTTGTGTCTTTACCTGTATTATTAGTATCAAAACTACGGTAATGTAGGCCTATTGCTTTAGATTTCCAATATTTATATTAGTTGTCATTTATTGCGTTTAATAGAGTCAATGACCCCATGGTGTAGCTATATAACTGTCCAGAATATTTTTCTCATTCTGGATTATCATGGTCGCACGGTCACTTGTTTATTTTCTGACTCGGTATTTATACTCACACATGCAAAGTTGCTCATTTGAAAGTAATATTGTTGGCTCTTCTGAAATAGGTTAATGCTTACTACGAGGATTATTATGATGTCAGAGTGTGTGGTTAATATATGAAATTGGAATATTACATATTTTCCCTACCGTTACGTTGTTATAACCCGTGAAACTTGGAAGTATTTGTGTGTTATCGTATCCCTCCCTTTTGGTCCGAGTTCGGGGCGTGGTCATTGGCTTCATCTGTTTCCCATACAACACCGCAAGCACGGCGTCTCCGTGTTCCTCCGTGCAGTGAATGTATGAGAAGCTTGTGTACCAAGATTGCCTGCCTTCTAACGCGCGTTTGGAAACGGGTATTTATTTTAACGACAAGAGCGTTGATGGAACAGTGTCCACTTAACGCAGACGTTATACAGTAATAACGCGTTACTAAAATCTTCGTTTGGGTATATTTAAAGTTTGTCGGTGGAACCGGCCATGAGACTACCCGTACCCTTGCGATGACTCCGATGATAGTAGACCTTCGGACCTTAAGACCCTTCGAGATCCCCTCAGGTTAGTCAAGAGGGATGGCGTAAAGTGGACTTAGCTCCTTCGAATAAGAAATAAATAAAACTGAAATGTTACCATAGACCATGAGGTTAATGAGAAATGAGACCATGAAGTTAATGCGAAATGAGACCATGATACTAGAGTTATCACAGACAATAAGACTAATGATTATTGAGATTAGTTGTGCAAGGTTGACAATTGAATTCGAACACGGGACAGACGATAAAACGCAAAGACGGAGGTACGAAAGAAAATAATGGACGGTTATATGTTGCAGGGCAAATACTGACAGCAGACATAGGCCTACTGCTTGCTGAGTTTTATTTTAGAATGATTTTAAGTTAAATAATTGGTTGGAAATTTTTAAAAGAGAAAGACTTTTTTTAAGCGACAAGTGTACGGTAGTTATTTTAGCATAAGGATGTGAGAGGATGTTTAGAAAGTGTTTTAAAAGTATTGATAAATTTCAAAAATTAATCAATAAACTTAATTACCTTTTCCCAAAACTATTTCCTCGCATCATCACGAAGCCTAAAAATTTTCAGTAAGCGTGCTGAAAATGAAGTAAATAGAATACGAGAAAAGACAAATGAAGTAAATAGAATACGACAAAAGAAAATGAAGTAAATAGAATATGAGAAAAAGACAAATGAAATAAATAACGAATTATTTATATTGAGTTAAACTAAAAAAAAAAAAAAAAAAAAAAAAAAAAATTTAACATGGTTTTGTTTTGATTCGATGAATTCAAGCGAAATGGAGCTTGTTGATTAATAAATAAGACCAATAAATAAAGTTTAGAATTAATTAATTAATGTGTTAGAGTTTTAACATTTTTTTTACGAATGGAGGACAGAGTTAACCGAACTCATAAAGATTTACAAGAATTAGTTTTTTGTAAATAGAACTTTAGAAAATTTACACAAAAGAGTAGTTTAATATAAATGGCGAAATTTTTGAACGCTACAACCATATTAAGTGACGTAGTAAATGACTTATTATTCGAAACTAATAACAGGTGTTTTGAAAGAATTTAAATATCCAATGATACAGTATTGAATTGTTGACATTACAGTCGTGGATAAGTTAAGTACTTATCTGGTACCTTCACATTTGTTAATTTAAATACTAACTCAGATTGTTTTGCTATTGCCAGAATTTTTTTTAACGTTGTGATTTTGTACTATTTTATCGCGTAGTACAAGCCTTAGCAAAAGAAAATAAGGCTTGCTTATTCATTGAATTACCATTAAAATCTTAGGATTGATATTTTAAACTTTATTAAGTAAAACCTTTGCCATAACGTGACTCGTTCACAAGAGGATCAATTGTCATAAAGTCAGAATACATACACCTTGGCGTAATTACTAATAAGTTGTACTATGCGTTATTATTATTATTATTATTATTATTTTTTTTTTTTTGTAAGAAGGTGTAGGAGTCATTGGGTCACGACGTGCACTGGAGTGGTGTAGACCACCACAAGGAAAATTCATGAGTATAAAATCGAGTACACAATACAGGCTTGTTAGTAGCCAATCTTAACCGTCATTAAATTTAACATGAATTTTACATTGCATTTTACATTTAGAGAAGGCTATAATTTTTTTCAGAAAGATAGTAGATTTGTTTGTTTACACTGAAAACAAATTAAGTAAATGCAAGTTGTCCAGAGAACAAGTAAAGTTCTCTGTGGAGACGACTTTAGACAAAGAGATATTTAAAATAGGATTAATTTATCATCTTTTGTGTAACATTGGTCATTATTTGTGTTGAATAGGTTGTCCATAAGAGTTGGGCGTGTTTAATCAAGAGAATAATTCCGTTCGCAAGAAGAATACCGAGAGCAAGCAGAACTCAAACCTTACAAGAGGAACCGATGCTGATCTTCCCCTACAATAGAAATAGCAAGACACTTAGACACAAGATAACAAGAAAATGTTTAAATAAAAAGTAGACTGTACGGAAATAAGGGAACATGCTAACAAAATAGGTTTATATGAATATACAATTTTTTTGGACTGTCATACACCACTCTGCTCATCTTTTAAAGTGTTGATTTATTACGTTGCTCATTTTAAAGTACTGATTTATCAGTAAGAGTAAATTTTAAATAGTTTTTGTTTCGTATTAAAATACATTTTATAGATTGTTGCCGGTCATGAAAACCACCATTAACGGCCGTGGGTGTCGGCATGCTGACCACATGCCCCAGTCCTGCTGTCTGCCTGTGGTAGATGATGCACGGTCGGGTGGTAGGCCAAGCCCCTCAAGGGATGTAGAGCCACGGAGGTTTTAGTTTATAGGTTGTTGAGTTTGATAAATAAGATATTATATTTTATTGAAACTTATCTGGGTTCAACACTAATCCACCACCTTTAGTAGAAACATTTGCTTATTCCTGAGAGAGAAGTCATTAAAACACAAGGATGGACCCTTGGCACGGGAAAATGCGCAGCTACCCTGACATGGAGTGAAGTCCATGTTAGGCAGCCGTACGCAGAGCACCCTGGTATACCCAACAATCTAAGAAAGGAGAATGCGCAGCTACCCTGACATGGAGAAGTCCGTGGTAGGCAGCTGTACGCAGAGCTCCTGACCGACGAAGCACAGGGATAAATCCCACAATGTAATAAAATGAAAATTTACGGCTACCCTGGCATGGAGTTAAGTCTGTGGTAGGCAGCCATAGATAGTGCCCCTGGAATATTGCCAGAACTAAAAGCATGTACTAAAATGAAATTAGTATCATCTTTTAAACGGAGAAGGGACTGGTGTTGGGTCCCGGGAAATAAGGCTTTAGGAAATTAAAATATATAACAATATTTAATTTAGCATTGTATTTTTTTAAGCCATGAACGACTTGGAATTTTACACATAATAACAGTCAGGATGAGAGAAACTTTGTATCGTGGAAATTGCAAGCTAGCAGTATGAGCTAGTCAGTGCAATTCACTTCAGTGCGTGTGGGAAACGCAATTCTGCATTTTCTTAGCCCCTGTAGGCTAGCAACCCGTATGTCAACCTGACGAAGGTAAAATTTAATTCGCGTGTTTTTGATTTAGCTGTGATGTTTGATTGGAGAAATTTATAATTAGTGCTTAGAATTACATTCGCGATCGGAGATTTTACGACTTGCGAAGAGCAAGATTGGGGAGATCAACTACTGACAATCTATTTATTTTAAGACAAGCAATCGAGAAATGTAATGAATTTGGGATTGAATTGCACTTGTTGTTTATAGATTATAGACAAGCATATGATTCTGTAAATAGAGACTACCTTTTAGAAATTTTAAAAGAATTTGGAATCCCAAGCAAATTGATTAATCTGGTTAACATGACACTCAGTAACTCCAACTGTAAAGTGAAAATACAAGGAAGTTTGTCTGATAGTTTTATGGTTAATACAGGTCTTAGACAGGGTGATGCTTTGTCGACAATTCTTTTTAATTGTGTTTTGGAAAAAGCAATAAGAAATATTGAGATAAATCAAAATGGAACCATTTTTAATAGGTCATTGCAGTATCTGGCATATGCAGATGATTTTGTTATATTAGCACGATCGACGAGAGTGCTGGAAGAAGCATTCATACAATTGAAGCAGGGATCAAGGAAAACAGGATTAATTATAAATGAGGCAAAAACAAAATATATGAAGATGTCAAGAACAACAGTAAACCCAACATCGGCAATATTTTTGGATGGTCAAAAATTTGAGAAGGTTGAGAATTTTAAGTATCTAGGCGCTCTAATTACTTCTAAAAATGACCTGAGTGAGGAGGTTCGAGGGAGGATTACAGCAGGAAATAGATGCTTTTATTCATTAAAACAAGTGTTTAACTCCAGGACAATGAGCAGAGTGGCCAAAATCAAAACATATAAAACAATACTGAAACCAATAGTGATGTTTGGAAGCGAAACATGGACGTTGTCAGAAAAGGATAAATTCATATTGAATGCATGGGAGAGGAAAATATTAAGGAGGATATATGGGCCAGTGCAGGAGCAGAATACATGGAGAATTAGAACAAACCAGGAATTGAAAGAATTATATAAGGACCCAGACCTGGTGGGAGATATAAGAAGAAAGAGATTGGAATGGGTTGGACATGTGTGGCGGATGGAGCAAAGCAGAGTAGCAAAAAAGATTTTGGAAGGGAAACCAGAAGGACGGAGGAAAGTTGGCAGACAGAAGTTAAGATGGTTGGACAGAATCGAACACGATTTGAGAGAGATGAAGATTAAGAGATGGAGACAGAAGGCTAAGAATAGAGAGGAATGGGCAGTTATTATGAAGGAGGCCAAGGTTCTTAGAGGACCGTAGTGTCGACGGAAGAAGAAGAAGAAGAAGAGCAAGATTGAAGAGTCTGAAGGAAGGACAGGAGAGTGTGGGACGACTTTGTCTTTTCTTCGTTGTTGTTTTTTTGTGATTCTTCCAATTCAAGATGGAATCAGACGTGGATATTTGGTTTAAGGCAAATTCTTTTACAACGAACATAAAAATCTGTAAGTACTGAACTTAGTATTTTTACTTAAAGGTTTTCCGCAAAAATCCTCATGTGTTGTAGATTTTTGCAATGGTTAGATAAATTTGCTAAGAGATAGCGGAAGTTAGAAAAGGTTCCCTTAATTCCTACGTAATCCGCATAGTCCGCATGTATGTAGACTATGCGATGGATAAATAAACTCGCTAAGAGATAGCGAATGCAAAAGTCAAATTACTATGTAATGTCATTTTCAGCCTCCAAAAATATAGTTCAGTACTATATTTACGTTAATTAAAGATTAACAGCTCATAGGAAGTATGGACTTTGTGCTCATATTTCTTATAACATTTAAATAGTAAGATACATATTTTATATTTAAGTATGACTTATTTGATGAATTTTTATTTCAAATTCAAGTTAGAGATTTCTTAGAAAATGAAATCCTCAAGTGATGTTCATATTTTCCTACATGATTTTAAATTGACATATGAAAATATTATCATCACGAGGGTAGGCTTTACCCTCCAAGTGAAGATATTTCTGTAATAAAACGGGTTAAGTAATCCATGTTTTCATGTAAAGAGGATTTACATTCAAGTTTAGCCTTTTTGTAAAGCATGTCAATGCTAGTTTTTCCTCGTTAGTATAACGAAGATAATTCAAGTATTATGAAGTTAATTTTAGGTACACTGGAGCTACGTACTGTAGATTAATTATAAAACAGTCTGTTGTCCATCTGTTGATCATAAGTAAAATTTGCCGATGACTTCTCAGCAAATAGTCATTAAGATAAAATTATGCTTGAGAAAACTGAAGTTTAGTAATTAAATATTAATTGTAGAAGTAAAAATAGCTGGATTGGTGAGGGCTTGTGGTTGTATTCTGTTTTATCAATTGAACTTGTGGCATCTATTTCATTCGGATATTCGCATTTCGATCTGCTTGATCATCCTCAGTCCTATTAATGATTTCCGAGATATGGAATGCCTGAGTACAGATATCATACTGAGTATGATATCATACTGAGTATGATATCATACCAAATTGAGGAAGCAATGGAGAGTAACAAATTTTCTTCAGGACTATTTATTGACTTAAAGAAGGCATTTGATACTGTAGATCATTAATTACTTTTGCAAAAACTAGAATGTTTTGGAATAAGAGGTATAGTGTTAGACTGGTTCAAAAGTTACCTAAAAGAACGAACACAATATAATTTACTTCAGTAAATGGATTGGACAGCAATGCTCAAGTAGTAATTTTCGGGGTCCCACAGGGCTCAATATTAGGACCCATCCTTTTCCTAATATATGTAAATGATATTCAGACCTTACCTTTGCATGGCATACCTTCACTTTTTGCTGATGATACTAGTATTTTTTATGTTAGTGATACAGTTGATGGATTATTATCATACATGCATGAAGATCTTAAAATCCTAACTAAATGGTTAGATCCATACCCAAAAGACAGCATGCATGGACTTCCATAAGCCAAACACACACTTTAGTACCGGTATCTCTAAACAGTTAGTAAATGACAATAAGCACATAAAGCGAGCAACAGATACTAAATTTTTAGGCCTAACTACAGACCAACATTTAACTTGGAAAGGACACATCAACAATAGCCTATATGTAGCAAAATTTCTCCAGTTATAGGGATATTTAGGCGAATAACGGGAATATTGTCAACTTCTGGCTTGAGATGCTTATATTACTCACTAATACAGTCTCACATAACTTACCGGTACATGTTATTTATCTGGGGTCGTTTTCATAAAATGGATCTGCAACCATTAAGAGTTCTTCAGAATAGAGCAATCAGAATTTTATTAGGTGCACATTATTTGACACCAACTCACATTCTTTATGAACAATAAAAAATCTTGCCGTTTGACACCTTAGTTAAAGTTAAAGCCATTACATATATATAGAGTAGTACATGGTTACATCCAGAGCAATTTTCCAATACAATATAACAAAGACATCCATAACTATAAATCAAGGCTAAAACAGAACATATACCTCACACATTCTTCAACTATAACATATGGGACAAAGGGATTAAAATATTATTTGATCAAAACATATAATGAATTACCACAAGAACAAACGAATATCTCAAATTATAACAAATTTAAATCAAAAATAAAACTGTTTTTAAATTCTAAGATTAGTTAAGTTCTTTGATATAGTAATAAATAGATATATTGAACACTATTACACTATGTAACTATGTTTCCCTTCATCATCTATCATTACACTTCACTCTTAAAATCAAGTCATTTTGTTTTATGTTCCTATATTATGTACCTCTTGTACCTCTTGTATTTTTATAAGTTATTTGTAATTGGAAATTTTTGTAGACCACAATGCATGTCATATTTTATACAGCCCTTAAGGTGTGCTTTGCTCTTTGGGTTTTTCTTACAATCAATAAATTAAAAAATTAAACATCCTAAGACAGAGGTTCTATATGGCACTGTGAATTGAACTCTTGCGTAGCTCAGTTGGTTAGTCAAAGGTCCTGGGTTCAAGTTCTAGTGTCAGAGGAATTTTTCTCTTATAATATTACTAATATATATAGGCCTATATATATGTAATATGTATTAATAACATTATAGGTAGAAGAGTAAGGAGTGAGAAGAGAGCAGTCAGTATGGTACACACTACACCCAGCCATAGATAGGTAATCAGTGCAGAAGAAAGACGAGATTCAGTCGAGAGGGCTGGTGCATACTGCATTTATACAAAATTAAAACTAATAAGCGGTAAAAAAAAAGGCAGTCTAAACTGGAATATAAAGAAGGTAAAGGAGATTGTTACATTTAAAGTTGCAGCCAAAAGTGAGTGGATGAGAAGACAAGCCAAAGCTGATGTTCAAGTAAAAAAGACAGTCTACCAAGGGAAGTCTAAATGCGAGCCTATGAAGCAGAAGTTTTTGCCATATACGGACCGAAGAATGGGTTGCTGTATGGTATGACAGTTGGAAGACGGAGTCTATGTGAAGGAGGTAGGAGTTCAAGGAGAAGTGGCCGCCAGTAGATGTGGAACTTTTCAAGCAGAAGACAACGGGAAGAGGAACATTGGTTAGACAAACCTGAGGATGGAGTCAATAGGTCTCCTCTATCTTCAGAGAAGGACATTGTTTGATAAGTACTATGATTTCATGTTTTGAAGGTTGTTAAAAGTCACAAAGATAGTGATTAACAACAGATGTGCCATAATAGGATATGAATGTGTTAAGTAAATTGAAAGAAAGGTTGGTTATAAAGTAATTTGGAATATTTGTATTAAGTCAAGTAATGTGAAGATTAGGTTGGTAGTAAACCTGAATTAATTTGAAGGAATGATAAATTTTGAAGCAATGGGCTCTGGGAAACAAGAGGAAGTGTAATGAAAAGAGAGGATAGTAGTTAGCATATATTACAAGTAGTCGGCTGAACTGCGCTCCATATTGTATGCACAGGACTGAGAGATAGATGAAGTGTCATGCTCTCAAAAGTATAAAATACAAAGTTTGAAAGTAGAGAAGGCTTTTGAAGGCACACCGAAGATTTACTTATCAGTAACTCATATCAGTAAACTAACCTTAAAACGAAGATCTCCAATTGGTGGTTGTGCATATGGAATTCCCCTGAAGGAACAGAACTGATTACCATTGCGTGATTTCTCTTTTGAGCCTTTCACTGGCCCAAGATCAGTGACAGTAAAACAGTCCCTTCGACCTTCAGATGTTCCAAATATTGATGCAGTTAAGTACATAATTATCCACATCAGTTCTGTCATCTAGATATAAACAAATAATATACTGTAATTAATTACACTATTGCTGTTTAAATAAATGGATCTGTTTAACAAAATCAGTTATTGAAACATTATAATATTTTCTTAGGCTGCCTGCATGGCTGAGTTGTTAAACTGATGGCCTTCCACCACAAGGGCTTGGGATCAAATCTCAGTGGATCCATGTGGAATTTATGGTGGACAAAATTTGGTTGGCAGGTTTTCTCGGAGTTCTTCTGTTTCCCCTGCCATATATAATTCCACGGTTGCTTCGTTCATCAAAATATGTGACTATTTTGTTGAAATAAAGTAATTATCATAGCGTCTTCTTAAATCTTGGGAGATTACTTTCTTAAACTTAATAATTGCAAGGGAGGTGGAAACAAATGTTTGACTCTAGTCTCATTTTTCAAAAACTAAATAAAACATCACAGTTGTTCGAAGTACCAATACCAGTATGTTAGAAAAAGCCCACATTTATCAGATACTTTCATAAATATTCCTTCTACTTTTCAGTATTTTCCTGGTGTCACATATACCCATTACTTATAATAATACAGTAATAATAATAATAATAAAATTTTATTCAGTCATGTGACAGTTTACATAACTCCATGACATCGTCAGGAAAGGGATAAGTTACATAGTGAAATTATGAGAAAATACCTATAGCTAAAAAATGGAAGAGAATACTGTACGGTACATGAAATGTTGAAGTGAAAGAGAGATCACAAACTGTAATGAGCTTACAGGATATAATATTGAGTTGGGTCTAGCATGTATACTTCAGTTTTTGTATAAATACCTGAACTAGTTTCAAAGACCATCGTCATTCATAATCATCAGAGTAACACCATCTGCCGGCTCTTGGCTTTAAACGAGAATGTGCTGCAAATACCATTCCACACAGCCAACTTAAAATACTTCACCCTCCGGCAGGCGCTCTGTTGTAAAAAGTACAACAGCAGCAGTTATTGTGCATTATCAATGCCTTAACCCATAATTTATTCCATTGTTGGTGCTTACTCAACAGTGATACTATGGCTCCGGTTTCCTTGTTTAGCTTTCTCAGTTGATTTTTTGAACTTTAAGTGACAAGGTGTTGATGTTGTAAAAAATACAACATGCGCCTGCTCTTGTGAAAGATACATGTTTAGTTCAAGCAGCCAATATGTAAAAAAAATACATCTTCATGAAGTTCCCACTGACTTTGTGAAGGAAACTAATATTTGTGAAATATTCCAGCAATGTTCAAGAATGTGAAAAATATAGCCAATGGCCATTATCTTGTAATCCTTGAAATGGAATAAGAGGCACACATTTTATATGCAACATCAACTCCAGCTTTTGTCATTTTGTAGTCAATGTAGTCACAAGAAGTTAGATGGTCAACTCAAATCACTGCTCCCAGCTGATCTCACAGTATTTATTATGCAGTTCTGAGCTGAATCATCTACTTCTGAAGATCAGATGCTAAAACCTGTGGCAAAAGAAGCGCAGGACCTGTATCTCCATGGACATCAAAAAAAATTCATCCACTTAAATTAAACGTGATAGATGCCAAACTGCTTGGGAAAAGCACATTACAATACAAAATTTGTAAATGCTGTTATGAAAGTGCACATTTCAAAATACCTGGACAAAATGATATCATGAACAACTAAAAGAGCTGAAATTTTTGTTATAAAGTCTGATAACAGTGGACATGTACTATTTTCTTCAATAAATTAAGCAATTTGTATAGCACAGGCTTTTTATTAAATTAAAATGTCGATGTTGTAAACTTTACAATGTGCACCTGCTCATGTGACAAAATTTAGGCACGCCTGCCAGAAGGTTAAAAAAAGATTAGTAGGCCTACTTACATAATTACTGCCTTACAGTGAAATCTATGCGACCTTCCTTCTAACTGCAGAAGTTATCAATGACTTTTATGTTGAATGCATGCATGTTTGCAACCATTTCTTTCTCTATGGAAAGCATTTCAAGAGATGTAAGACATTCTTGTGACATGGTATTCCTTAAGAATGTCTTTATCCTCTTCGGGGTAGAAAAGTATCTTTCTGGTTCTCCTGTGGTCATAGGAGTGGTGACTATAATTGTATAAGCTTTGTTATTTTGGAGATTGTACCTACCTAATTGTTCTTAATCATAAGCTCGAGTAGCGGAACAGCTCCATCAGTTTTCCTGTAATCATTTCTTTTATACAAGACACTCAGTTCTGTTTTCAATCTACTCTTCTCCAGCATATTGTAAGATTCTACAGCAGAGTCAAGTACTTTTTCTGGGAAGAGTTTCGAAAATTCTGGAAAATATAAATAATTTATTGGTTTTGCTGCTTCTAGATGATCCAAAGATTGAAAGCGATGAAGAGCTTCTTGAAGGATTTGATCATACATTTCCTTGACACTGGCATTTCTATGTGACTGCCCCCTTTGTTTATTTCCAGATAGAACTTCACTGTCATCATTGTCTGTGGATTCCCTTATCCCACTAATTGTCGGGATAAAATGTGTAACAGATTTTGTTGTTTTGATGGCATCAGTCAGCTTTGCTTGCAACATATTATATAATATATCTACTATATTTAATGCATGTCACTGTATACCCTACCCCATAATGAATAGAATGAGAAAGAGTGATGACTCGGCCGCTAATAAATGGTGGGTATAGGGAGAGCGGCGGTCCACCAAAACACTGGCAGCACCTTCGTTTGCGTTTCAACTTCTCAATGCTGCATCATGAGAGTTTGGCATCTTATGATTAAACTCGCAATCTTTAATTAACCCTTGGTCCTATTTCTCTGAAATTTGTGCAGAAATAACCTGCACAACACAGTCCTTCTGATGGTTAAAACAGAGACTTAAAAAATGCAGACATAAATGTTTTTATTTCATTATATAAACATCACGAATTACACAAAATTCATGGAGGGTGAACGGAATTTGACTATGCGACAATTTTTTTCATTTTTGTGTCCCGTAAAAACTTTAAGCGAGAAAGTTTTAGTGAAATATTTCAACTTTATTTTAAATTCAGTACCACCTTTATATCTTGAATGGTTTACGAGTAATTGAGTGGTAATTATTCCGGGAGCTACAGCTGTCTGAATGACGTGGGACGATCGTGAAATGTTGAGGGTGAAGCAAATTTGACTATGCAACATTTATTATTTATTTTTGTGTCCAGAAAGAGATCAAGCTTGTAAGGTTTAGTGAAATATTTGGATCTTATTATAAATTGAGTACTACCTATATATCTATAATGGTTAACGAGTAATAGTAATTACTATAAAGCTAAAGCTATCAGAATGGTATTGAGGTATTAGCAGGCATCTTTTCCATAAAATACCAGCAATAACGTAAAAATTTGTACATAATTTATTCATGGACTAAATAATAATACTATATTAACTGACTACTTGTACCCATACAGCAAGATTGACACGCTGGGGAAAAGGAGTGAATGAAGCTTTTTCTAACTTCGTAAATCTGCACTACTTTTATTTATGCATTTATTGGATTATTTATCATATTTTCTGTTCACTTATGTTAGTAATTTTTATGTATATTTTTCATAGCAAATGTCTTATTAGTTTAATATCTTATTCCTTTTTTTAATAATATAATTTAACAACATAAGACGTAGGCCTACATCAGTTACAGCGAACGGCGAATGGTCGAGGGTTTGAGCAAATAGCGGGCTGTAGTTAAGGCAAGAGGATTTAATTTTTTTACGATAAAACCGTATTATTATATATTTTTTTTTTAAACAATGACAGCATCATGCTGTCTTGTTTTGGTTTTGACTGAGCAGAGGAAAAAAACGTACTTGTCACCAGCTCTTTTGCAATGAAGAAATTATTAATATAAAAATTATAGTAGGCCTACATAATACTGCATGGATACATATCATTTTGCAGATTTTCTTTGTACACTGATATAATAAATGTGTGAAGACTACCTACAAAGCAAACCACTAAAAAAAGGTCGATTAAATGCATAAAAAACTGTGGTTATACTCTTATGCTAAATAGTGCCCTATTCAATGTATTTAGGGCCTGTAAATTTCACAACCTGTCATTATACTGTCTTACAAAAATTCCTGACAAAAGAAAATCCCAGAAATGGAAAAGGGTCTGTAAAGTAGCCCCTTCAAGAGCAGCACACAAAACCCCAGCAGGGTAGCTATTAGAGGATACCAAGAAATATACGATGCAAACAACAGTGACAGATGGAAAAATAAATTATTCTTCAAATCCTTGCCAAGTTAATAATGCATGAGAGGAGGGAAATTCGATACATAGGCCCTTTTTGCACCGTGACATATCACAACGAGAATCTTTTGAGTGGTGTCGTAGTTTGAAGAATTATTAGCAGATCGGTTTAGTGTATTATAAAATTTGAATTTCAGCGTTTAATTTTCTTTATTTTGAAAAATTAAAGACCAATTAAATAGAACAGGAAGTTGGCATATTTAGAGGACATGTATACTACGCGAGGCTGAATGTCTGATCTACAGAAATGACCAGCCCACAACAGCAGTCGGTCGTGATTGTATGAATAAAAATGCATTTGTTCCACTTGCTGTTATGCCAAAAGTAAGATTGTGACAAATTCAAGCCATGTATTTTCACATTTAAATGAAAATTATGGTATCCACACTATTCTAACTGCTGATATGGGTTATTCCACGCCAAATCATCCAACAGTGGTTGCATGACCATTTTAGAAAAAAATCATTTTTTGTATATGAGTTCATACACGTTTCAAGATATCAAAACAAGTTTTTAAAAAAATATTGTGTTCTTGGCTTCCCAGGGGTGTCCATTTTTCAATCCTGGTGTAACACATTTTTTGCGAATATAGCTGATTACAAACATTTTCATAACTCAACAACCATAAGAGTTAGAAATTTGAATTATGAACCATTTTGTAACTATTGAAGCGTACTTTCAGAAATACTTTATTGTTTTCTTCAACACAAAATTTTTCATATGAAAATATGAGTTTGAAATACGGGTAAAGTTTTCCCAAAAAATCACTTTTTAGACCAAATTTTATATGAGAAGGAAATTATTGTAAACATTCAATTTTTTTTATGTTCAAACCTGCATGTGATTTGTCTGTGAGGAAAAAATCAGGGTATAAAAATACATCCCTTATTTCTAAACTGGCCTCAAATATTAGCGTTTTTCAGATTTTGACTATTTTTGGGCTTAAATATCTCTGATGGGTATCCTTCAAAAAATCTGAAAAATTGCATGAAAGAAGACTTTCATGTGCCTAACTCATAATCCAAATTTCTATTTCTTGACTCAACTGCTTCTATTAATTTGATAGAACTGAAATATCACACTTTTTAGGGTAGCGTATTAGGGAGTAACTATATATAACTCAACAACTATAAGAGTTAGAAATTTTAATTATGAATAATTTTATAACTATTGAAGTTTGCTTTCAGAAATATTTTATTGTTTTCTTCAACACAAATGTTTCATATGAAAATATGAGTTTGAAATTCGGGTAAATTTTTAAAAAAAGAATCACTTTTTGGGCCAAAATTTATATGAGAAGGAAGTGATTGTAAACATTCAAAACAATTTTATGTTCAAACGTGCATGTGATTTGACTGTGAGGAAAAAATCAGGGTCTAAAAATACATCCCTTATTTCTAAACTGGCTTCAAATATTTGCGTTTTTCAGATTTCGACTATTTTTGGGCTTAAATATCTCTGATGGGCACCCTTCAAAATTCTGAAAAGTTGCATAAAAGAAGCCATTCGTGTGCCTAACTCACAGTTAAAATTTCTATTTCTAGAAACAAATCCTTCTATTAATTTGATAGGACTGAAATATCACACTATCACATAATTTATGTAGTTTCCCCCAAATACACTACCCTAAAAAGTGTGATATTTCAGTTCTATCAAATTAATAGAAGGAGTTGTTTCTAGAAATAGAAATTTTAACTGTCAGTTAGGCATACGAAAGGCTTCTTTTATGTAACTTTTCAGATTTTTTGAAGTGTACCCATCAGAGGTATTTAAACCCAAAAATAGTCGAAATCTGAAAAACGCTAATATTTGAAGCCAGTTTAGAAATAAGGGATGTATTTTTAGACCCTGATTTTTTCCTCACAGTCAAATCACATGCAGGTTTGAACATAAATTTTTTTTGAACGTTTACAATCACTTCCTTCTCATATAAATATTGGCCCAAAAAGTGATTCCTTTTTGAAAAATTTACCCGAATATCAAACTCATATTTTCATATGAAACATTTGTGTTGAAGAAAACAATAAAATATTTCTGAAAGCAAGCTTCAATAGTTATAAAATTATTCATAATTAAAATTTCTAACTCTTATAGTTGTTGAGTTATATGTAGTTACTCCCAAATACGCTACCCTAAAAAGTGTGATATTTCAGTTCTATCAAATTAATAGAAGCAGTTGAGTCAAGAAATAGAAATTTGGATTATGAGTTAGGCACATGAAAGTCTTCTTTCATGCAATTTTTCAGATTTTTTGAAGGATACCCATCAGAGATATTTAAGCCCAAAAATAGTCAAAATCTGAAAAACGCTAATATTTGAGGCCAGTTTAGAAATAAGGGATGTATTTTTATACCCTGATTTTTTCCTCACAGACAAATGACATGCAGGTTTGAACATAAAAATTTTTTTTATGTTTACAATAATTTCCTTCTCATATAAAATTTGGTCCAAAAAGTGATTTTTTGGGAAAAATTTACCGGCATTTCAAACTCATATTTTCATATGAAAAATTTTGTGTTGAAGAAAACAATAAAGTATTTCTGAAAGTACGCTTCAATAGTTACAAAATGGTTCATAATTCAAATTTCTAACTCTTATGGTTGTTGAGTTATGAAAATGTTTGTAATCAGCTACATTCGCAAAAAATTTGTTACACCAGGATTGAAAAATGGACACCCCTGGGAAACCAAGAACACAAGATTTTTTTGAAAACTTGTTTTGATATCTTGAAACATGTATGAACTCATATACAAAAAATGAATTTTTTCTAAAATGGTCATGCAACCATTTTTAAAAAAAATTGGATGAATTCATATGGAATGACCCCTATGGCAAATTCCAGTACAAATATTCACTTAATTTTTAATTATGTACTTTTACTTAACCTCTAAAGTCGGTCGCGAATGTGTGAATAGAAATGTATTTGTTCAATCTGATGTTCTGCCAAAACCACGATTGTTACAAAATCAAGCCATGGAAAGGATTGTAATTGCCTTTAAATGAACACTATGGTGTACATACTATTCTAACTGTCGGTATGACATATTCCAGTACAAATATTCACTCATTTTTTAATTATGTAATTTTACTTAAGCTATAAAGTTTCAATTGCGTTTTCTCAAAACCAGGAAAATGCACATTCGTGGTTATGGCAGATAGGTGATGTAGTATTAATGTTATCTACATCAGATTTTAAATTATATTGGTGTAAATTAGAATGAATATGAAGTAAAGTATAAAATATGAAAAGGTTATAAACTGTAAGTATTTTTAGTTGAATAAACAAAGGTGGTTTACAATGTACATCAGACTTTTTGCGCATAATTATTCTAATTATTCTCTCTTGACAAAGCAATATCTCCTTGACATGTGAACTGCTTCCCCAAAATGTACACCATACACAATATGACTCTGAGCAAGTGAATAATAAATATTTCTAAGACCATCAAGCGGAATAAAACATTTGAGTTTTCTGAGAAGGTAAGTGGTTTGAGACAGCTTCTTGCAAATTTTATCTATATGATACTTCCATGTAAGTTTTGAATCAAGTTCAAAGCCCAAAAAGTTAACACTATCAAGATCATTTGTTACATCATTAAGTCCAAAATACATGACCTGTGTTTTACTCTCGTTCAAAAGAAATCCATTTACCATAAACCAGTGTTTAGCCACATTAAAATTAATATCAATGTCATTATTTAATTCATCCAAGTTTTTGTTTTTTCCCCTTATAGTGGTGTCGTCTGAATACAAGACAGGGGCCTTGGGTAGATTATAACTAAGATCATTAATCATAACAATAAACAGGAGAGGGCCCAATATTGATCCTTGAGGTACGCCATAGTTAATATCCACAAGTTGCGAATTAGTATTATTTATAGATAAATACAGCTTTCTTCCAGTCAAATAAGATTGTAAAATTCTTAAACTATTTTCACTCAAACCATATTGAATCAACTTACAGATAAGTAATTCAGGTACCACACAGTCAAATGCTTTAGTGAGATCATAAAGTATCAGTGACACAAGGCATCTATCCTCAAAGGCATCTAAAATATAGTTTACTATATCTTCTAGTGCTAAAGACGTTGAATTATTTTTTCTAAAGCCATACTGTGTAGATGTTAACATATAATTAACTTCCAGATGTGAAATAAGTTGTCTATACATAATATACTCAAAAAGCTTTGACATAATAGGAACCAGTGACACTGGGCAATAATTTTTCAAGTTTGAGGCATCACCTTTCTTGTGTATTGGGCTAACCTTTACTATTTTCAACACAGCAGGAAAAATTCCTTGTAATAAACACCTGTTGAACAAAACCATCAGTGGTAAGGCAATAAATGGTATGATCATTTTGATAAAGCGATTAGATAGACCATAAACATCGCAGCTACCGGACTGGGTTAAACTATTTTCTGCTACGATTACATCATCAACAGAGACAGTACTCCAGTAAAACTCTGTACTGTATTTTGGTTTTGACTTCGTACAATAGGTCATGGCCACGTCTAAATTATGTTGGACGGATGTTACAATATCCTTCACTGACTGTACACAATACTTATTAAATTCATCAGGTATTATCTCAACTTTACTTCTATTACTGACATTACACTTCTTATCTATTAGCTGCCAAGTGGCTTTACATTTGTTATTGGCTTTATAAATAAAATCATAGTAAGCATCACTTTTGGTTGCCTTCAGTTTGTTTTTGTATTCTTTGTTCAACATCATATATCTATGTTTAATTACGTCCTCTCTGGAAATCCTATATAGACCATATAGGCGTTTAACCTGATTTTTTAGTGTCTTAAGTTCATCAGAGTGCCGTTTGACTTTCCGTTTATCCACCTTATTCATAAATCTAACAGGAAACGCTGCATTAAAACATTTAAATAAAAGATCAATAAATGTATTAAAGCAGTGTCAATATCATTATAAAAATCATACACAAAGTACCATTTGTTTGCAATCATACTAAAAAATATTTCATAATTAAGAACCCGGTAATGTCTCGATGGAATTTTACAATCTTTTGTACACTCAATATTACATTTTAAAACAAGTAAAAGAGCTAAATGATGTGCAATACATGGATTTTACACATCCACCAGGTATAAAGATTCGTGGTAATCAGTAAAAAAAATAATCCAAACATGATAAAAGCCTATTTGGTTTTAAACTGGTACATTGAATATTATATGATGTAATAAAATTATGAAATCTGATTTCATTGCAGGATAATTTATTGAAATCAAGATTTAAATCAGTAGCAATTATTATATTTGACTTATATTTACCTAGTAAGTAATTTACTAATTCTTCAAAAACCATAAAAAATGTGTCAATGTTACCAATAGGCAGTGCTTTTTTTGTGACGGTACGCAACGGTACGCAGTACCAGCCTTTTTTTTTAAATAAAATTTGGATATCACTCCAAATATTTCTATCACAATTTCCATAAAATTATGTTTTATTTAAAATCAAGCTTGTTTGTTGGTTTTGTTAGATTTCTGCATACATAATAGCCTACATACGAGCACATGATAGTTTCTGTAAATTGCCGTGGCTACTGAACTGCAAGAGGGTTGGGGTGGGTTTTCCAGGTCTCAGCAAACTGCTCCTGTGGTCAAGGCTATTCTCAGTTCTAAACAAGCAGTGGTAACGTACAGACGTGTGGAAGAGGTGCGGAGTGAATTTAGGAAAAAACGACATGGCCATCGAAATCGAAATATACAGAATGAGGATAGGCTCATTTGGTCAAAAAGGAGAGCAGGGACCAAAGGAACAATTAGAGAAGATCAATCTGTCATGGCGACCTGGGCCTAGTGATTATAGTGCTGCTGATAATTGGAGGGGTTGAAATGAATCCAGGGCCAGGAGTTTCTGAAGAGGTCATCAAAAGCCTTGAAAGAATGGAAGAAAGAATAGTTAATAAAATAAATGGGGCAACAAAAGAGGTTAAACAAGAAATTAGAGAGGAAATAGCAAGAATGAAGACAGAAGTGGAACAACTGAATCAAGAATCGAGAAGATAGAAAATGTAGATCAAGAGCTAAATTTAATTTTCCACGGGGTTAAAGAGAGAAAAGGAATTAGTGCCTTGCAAGAAGTCCACGAGCTATTAGAAAGCAAATTGGAAGTGCAGATCCAGGGATGGGAGTTCCTTACGGCCCACAGAATCGGGAAAACTACAGGAAACAGAGTCATTATAGCGAAATGTGCATCCACTCAAGTGGTTTTTGCCACACTGAAGAGATCTTACAAATTGAAAGGAACGGCAATATATGTCAACAGAGATCTATCTCCGACGGAGAGAATTTAGGAAATTAATAGAAATTTAGTATTAGAAATTAGTAGTAAAGGAGGAAATTAGTAGAACAAATGAAGCTTGAAAGGAATAAGGGAAAGAAGGTGACCATTCGAAATTTACAGCTGTATGTGGATGGGAGGAAGATAGACATAAGGAACAGCGCAGAAACGAACAACACGGGTGCTATGACCTCAACAGCTGAATCTGCGAAATTAGAGACTGAGGGAACGCGTGCAGACGCTCAGGTTAACAAACATCGAAACCAGAAGGAACGTGCACCGACGTCACCAATAGGTGACAGCAGACAATCAACAACTCAGCCGATCGAGAAACCAAACACATCATCTGTGACGCAACGAGTCCAGATTTCTCGGGGGCCTTGGAGTAAGAACGCACCAAGTGACATCAATAGTGGAAGCAGTGAGGAGGAAACACCAATTATTACTAGAAGCCGTAAAAAATTAAATATGTTTCAAACGGGAAAACGTAGCTAGGGAGGCCACAGTTAAATTAGTGTGTCAGTAGAAGTTAAAAATAGGAAAGTGAAGTTAATAGTGTGAAAGAAGATAGTTTAATAACCAAGAGCAGATATGAGCTTAATAACATTTAATAAAACAGAACGTAGTTAAAGGGGGGTTATGACTTAATATTATCCAATGTTTAAATGACATGTGATCACACGTCTCCATCGTACAGGGAAGCGATGCCCCGTAGAATATTTTTCTCTAGGCAGTTCACAAAGAGTGGAGTAGGCTTGGACTAACAGCAGTGGGAATAGTGTGCAGACCCAGTTGTGTACGTAAACAAACGTTAACGTTTAAATTGAGACACGTTGAATTGCTGAATTGAATTTTAGTAATGTAATGTGCTGAAATGGATCCGTCAGAAACCGTAAGGTAGGTACGGATCCATCTCTAAAGTGGAAATTTGGGCTAATGTAAAGTTGTTGTTCAGAACAAACAAATTCATATTCATTATATTCATTCAAGGCTATTCTGAAGAATTATTAGCAGATCTGCTAAGTATTGCACCAAGTGCAGTTAATGCTAACGTAGTAACAAACAAGTACAGTAGTAAGTAGCTAAGTATCATAGTTAATCATGGGTTAGTGCACGTTTAAATTTAACTGCATTCGTTGCTTATATATAATTTGAAAAGAAACCCCTTGGTTTGTGTTGCACAGACAAGTGAATTCATAATTGTTTAGTACGGTTGTAGGAACAAGAGGTGCATATGGTTCACAAGTAGAGAAGTGAATCGAGTAAAATAATAATCATTTTGTACCGGTGCGTATTAAAAGAAAGCATGACGATGTTTTTGAAGTATCTCATGAACCTGCCAACTGTGAATAAACTGAATCTGAATAGTACATCACAAGTACCGGTAATTTTACTGCAATTCAAGGGAGAAACATTTCTGGCCATGATAGGCCTGATTGTTGGACATTAACACAGAAAAATTACGTCTGGGAGAAGTGTGGGAGCTCCCGCGAGATTCAGTTTAAAAGTTTCTGAGAGTACCGCCACCTTTTTAGTTAGAAAAAAAGCACTGCCAATAGGTGATCTGTATAAAGTTAAAACTATTGTCTTGATATTACTTAAATATATTGCGCTAACCTCACAGCATTTTTCAATACAAAAGCAATTTATATCTACTGACTCAAATTCAATTTCTTTCTTCAGAAATATGCATGTTCCACCATTCTTATATATTTTACTACAATAACTATCGCCTAGTATATAGTTATAAGGAGATTAAGAACTAGAAATATAACCAGAGATAACCGGCTGAAAGAACAGAATAGTTATTAAAGCAAGAACGGCGAGGATGAAAAACATATACGAAAGTACCGCTCACTTGCAGCGCCCAGCGCCCACATTGTCTGCAGAACCCTCCAATCATTTTGCAGGATAATGCTCGGGCGTACACGGCACACCCTGTAGCTGATCTGTACCATCGCTGGGGGTGGGAAGTGCTTTTCCATCCACCACATTCACCGGACTTAAGCCCATGTGATTATGATTTAATCCCTAAGCTGAAGGAACCACTTCGAGATATTCGATTCCAGACTATTCCCGAGATTCTGCAGGCAGTAGGGCGGTCCGTCAGAAACATCAACAGAACAAGGGCTATTACAGGGATACTACAACTTCCAGATCGCTGCCAATGAGTTGTAGACAATGCTGGGTACTACATTGAAGGACTGTAGAAGTTTCGTAGGTCTGTCTCTTATATACTAGTAATAAATAAATAGTTGCCACAATTAAAGTTACAACCTAAGTATTTTACGTCCACTTTCTGCTTCTGACCAGCCTTGACTAAATTTCTTTGTACTTTCAATTGCATTTCCTGTTAACTGTTCTACTCTTGTTCCCCACTGCGTTACTCCTTCATTTGGTCTTTGCTTAACCCTACACAACTGATTACAAAAATAGTTAAATGTGTTTTGTACTGAGTTGTGAGTTTCTAAGTTTTACTGCATCCCAAGACAAACATACTTGATCTCGAATGCTTGGGGTTCCTTTTGCTTCTCCTGTAATTTTATCTAAAGTAAAACGAAGTAGTATAGAATCATGAACAGGGTCTACTAAAGTATAAGCAGATTCTATGTTGTCAAATAAAATATTGTAATTCTTTAGCATCCCCTGTGAATCGATGTTTGAAAAGTTTAGCTGCGGCTGTTATAGTTAAAGATTAATTATGCATATTTGCTCTTAACAAAGTTTGAATTTATTCTTCTAGTATTTCTATTCTAGCTTGGGCATCATTATTTCCTGCTGGTTATTCTTATATACATATATACTTTACATAAATTATTTATTCCCTTACTTACTTAATTAATTAATTAATTAATTAATTAATAATAATATTCTGTTCCATTTCGAAAGCTTGCAGAATATTCCAAATATTTCATGTTCAGTAGGCCTACATGTTATTATTGAAGTGCAACGTCATTTCGTAAGATTTCGACTCACGAACATTACCACAGATGTAATGTTATGTGCAGTTTATGTTTTAATTCTTATTTCATTGCATATATAGCCTAAAAGCCTGTTTTAAGCCCTTTTATACGCGAAGGCGTGTGAAATTTAGGCCACGCCCACTTTTAGTTATTTCTTTTAAATACAACATATTATTTAACCTTTCAAGAATATATTATTATATTTATGTTTTTAAGCGCTAATGCTTTAATTTAAGTCACAAATTGAATAATATTGTAATATTAATTTAATTATTCAGACATGTTATTGTGCAAGTCTTATTTATTTTCTCCTTTGACATCCAAGATATCTTCTTGTTTGCTAGACCTCTCGATACTTATCGATACACTCTCCAACTAAAAAATTATTATGTCACACTACTAAATATTTATTGTAATACTAATTCTTATAATTTACTACCTTAGACATGGCACAAATAGAAACGGTGAAAGCTCGCTTCATGAAGAGAGTGATGGGAGACGGAAAAACGGCACCATCGAGAATGAAGTACGTCCTAATGAAAGATACCTTCTTCATTGAAGATATTAGACAGCAGCTACTCCTACCGAATACCAGTGCATACGAGGCAACGCTCAAAGGGCTACAGGAGAAGAGAAACGACATCTGCAGCGAGTTCTACACAACAGAGGCCATGTGTACGAGAGAGTGGACACAACCCAATTACGACATGAGACACATCCTAACGCGACATGCAATCCATGGATTCCACCACAAGGTTTGCTGCACGAATAGCTTCGATGAACCGAACCCGGAATGCGTGTGT
The DNA here is from genome assembly GCA_964059195.1 of Ectobius pallidus. NCBI lineage: Eukaryota > Metazoa > Arthropoda > Insecta > Blattodea > Ectobiidae > Ectobius > Ectobius pallidus. The sequence continues at coordinate 45,975,803 of CAXKWD010000008.1, forward strand.
GAATTGTGCAACAAACCATGTGGTCGGTACCATGTTGAAAAGTGTATAGAAAGACATTTATCACTTCATAAGTTTTGTTCAAAATAACTCACCTTATGCACAATTGTGCGCATTTAATCTCATTCACAATCTACTACCTTAATTATAGTTGATTTGTGCTTCAGATTTATCTTATAACACTGGACAACAAAACTGACCTTCAAAAAAACAATTTACACAAAACATATCAATTCTTATGTATTTTGATGTGCTGAGTTCAAATATGGCCTTTGTTTTTGTCTAGCACCCTCAGTTTGTTAGTAAATCGTATACTTACACTTCTAGTCGTTTATAAATAAATCGTAAAGTCACCGTAATATCAAAGACTAACTGGTAATATATTTTTTACACAAAACATATCATTTCTTATGTATTTTAATGTGCTGAGTTCAAATATGGCCTTAGTTTTTGCCTAGCACCCTCAGTTGTTTAGTAAATCGTATACTTACACTTCTAGTCGTTTATAAATAAAACGTAAAGTCGCCGTAATATCAAAGACTAACTGGTAATATTTTTTTGCACAAAACATATCATTTCTTATGCATTTTGATGTGCTGAGTTCAAATATGGCCTTTGTTTTTGTCTAGCACCCTCAGTTGTTTAGTAAATCGTGTACTTACACGTCTAGTCGTTTATAAATAAAACGTAAAGTTACCGTAATATCAAAGACTAGCTGGTAATATTCGTATGTAGAAGAATCCTTCATAATAAAATTATATTTAATTTTGTAAAAGTAACCAATTAACATACCTGAAAATATTGCCAGCTCGTTTTCAAGTCCATCCTCTACTGCTGTCAGTTGAATTTCTGCCGTTTGCTGCTTCTTCTGTACTTTCCTGTGGTTTCTCTTTTGAGGCTCCAGCAGTAATCTGCAAGCATATTGGGTTTCCATCTTCCTTGATACCTTTTCTCCATTTCGGAAATATCTTGGTGGAATCTTTCTCCATGTTCATCACTAACTTGTCCTAGATTTGCAGGGAAAAAGTCCAAATGGGAATGCAGGAAGTGAATTTTGAGAGACATGTTGCAACCTAGATTTCTATAGGCTCCTAGTAATTTCTCAATTAATTGTTCATAATTTTGTGCTCTAGTATTACCTAAGAACTGTTCGGAAATGGTCTTGAATGATATCCATGCTTCAAGTTCCACATGATTCATTATACTTTCAAACAGCTGATCTTTCATTAGTTCTCGAATCTGAGGCCCAACAAAAATGCCTTCCTTCAACTTAGAAGCACTGATTCTTGGAAATTTTTCTTCTAGGTATTTGAAACCTGCTCCAGATTTGTCTAATGCCGTGACAAAATTCTTCATTAGGCCTAATTTTATATGAAGTGGAGGCAATAAAGTTTTTGATCTATCAACCAATGGTTCAGCTGAGATATTCTTTTCTCCAGGGACTAAATTCTTCCGGGGAGGCCATATTTTAGTGTCGTAATGTTTTGATTTATCACGGCTATCCCATTCGCACAAAAAGCAGCAATATTTCGTGTATCCGCTTTGCAATCCTAACAGTATTCCAATCTTTTTGACATCGCCACAGATGAACCAGTTGTACTTGCCATACTGCACTTTCTGTAATATTAACTGCATATTTTTGTAACTTTCTTTCATTTGAACTGCATGACAAATTATCATAACACCACGGTCCTTACTAACTACAGCAGTAAAATAATAATAAATAAATGTTATAATCGCTATTAGGTTCTTGTTTACTATGTCAATCACTTTAACAGAAATTTAAGCATTTACAGCCAGTGCAAATTCAGAAAACAGGCTTTCTTTTTGAAACTGAGGGTGCCAGAGAAAAACTGTTTGCATAATTGAATTCAGCACTAAACTCCACATAATAAACGCCCAATTTCATGCAAAAAAAATGTTGGCTGTTGTCCAGTTTAATCGTTTATCATGCTTTAGTATAGCATACCAAGCTTAATTAATTTTATTGTATGAAATTTCAAACATGGGATTTTATGGGTCGTTATGTTGTCAGCATAACTGTTCTTTGGCGGTCTTAAACTAACCGTTATTCACTCTGCAATAGTCGCTGTTCATAGTTGGACGTGTTCGTTCATAGTTCTCCAAATTTCTGGGGAAATCTGTAGAAACTTACAACTCACAACCCCTGGGAGAAATTCTCACGACTCGTAACCAACTTATAATTTCTGAAATCAACTCATAACTTCCTGGAAATTATCTGGAACTCACAACTATCTTACGACGTGCTGCATTATCGGAGCCCAAATTCAGAAAAGCTAACTTGTGTATAGCGAAGGTGCTGTGCCTCAATCAAACTCACAACTATCTTACGACGGGCTGCATAAGCGAAGCCTACATCTCAGAAAATCTAATTTGTGTTTAGCGAGGGTGCTGTGCTCCAATCAACCACACTACAGCTAAGTACTGTATTTGTTAAATCGCTGTGCAGTAAATTGCTGACTTTACAATTCATTATAAGGTCTTATATTGGAACCACATCAGATAGTTAATAGACACTTATGCATCTGAACGTGGTATTGCAAGACTTTGTAGTGAAGTAAATTCCAAACATCAATCTCAAGCTTCAAAATTCGTATAACACATATTCATTCAACTTCAATTTGAACTATCACATAACAATTATTACTTGTGTTTAAATTATTATATAAGTTCTACTATTTCATCGTATTCAAGAACATTATTACATAACTAACAAGACTAACTTCAAGAATCTATCAAGACTTCAACATCTCAAGATTTTAAACTTACTCTTCAAGAACTACATAATTTCTTTATCATTAGCCTTAGCGATTCAGTGTTATTTCTTAGTGAATTATTAATAAATCTAAATGTTCCATAACCTATGCAGATTTCTTATCTAATTTCAGTGTAAGCGGTGCAAGCAGGTTCCAACCATACAGTCCACTTCCCCGGCCTCCCACTACCACTCTTGCCCCTTACATGTTGGTCCTCGCGGGCCTAGGATTGTTCCACATTTGATTCTCCCAGACCTCGGACCCTTTCAGTGAACTAATCTCTAAACGAAATTTCGCCCATTTAGGATCAGACAGACGTAATTACAAAAACAGTGTTTTGAGATAAATCGATTTAAAGGTTTGTGCCTAAAAACTGGGTACTTTCTAATATTTTTTCGCGATTATTTTTGCTGTAAATAAGAAGTATATTTAATGTATTGTTGTTTTCTATTAGAGGTTACATATTTTAATCACTTAAGATATGATTATAACATATTTAATGAAATGATGTACGTAGTTACGTCGTCTGATCCTTAACTTATTGGCTACTGCTATGAAACGTATGACTGTCTTGCAGTCTTATACAACAATGGATATTACAGCAGCTGTGTTTATAATGTTTCATCAACACATTTTACTGGTAAATAAAAATGGGAATATTTATCAGCAATATCCAGTAAGGAAAATAAGCAAGATAACAGCTGATTTTCATTCTGTTTAATGCCACTCTTTGAATGAGTACTCGTCATCATTAAGATGCATACTAAAATTTCACTACTCTTTTCTAATCTACTGTAACATGAACTTGAAAAAATAAAGTGTTCAGACACAACAAACAAATAATAAGAACTCAGTTCAACAAAACACAGGCTTCCTGCAGTCTGATTATTATTTGTGTACTACACTATTTCAAGATAAAGACAAAACAATAAAGAAAACCAAAAAGAGAAAAGTCATCTATTCCTGACAATCTTCCGCGGCGATTTCCTGATTTTCCACCTCGTTAATGGTATTAAGTCCTTGATAAAATGAGTGATACCTAGGAGGTATAATACCCTTACTACATAATCTAGGTCCTTTTTCTTCTCTTTGCTTACGCCAAGAGGACCATCATAAGCTGGGCTCAGAATATTGTCTTCAGGAACAGAGTGAGATGAATTTCGTAGTCCAGCTCTTTTCTTGGTTGGCAGAACCTGAAATTCACGATCATCATAAGAATATTTGAAAAATATCATGTCAGGTTGAGCTTTCCGGTATTGCATCCAAACAATCTTAAGCCATTTTACAGTTTCTCCATTTTCAGCAGTCTTCTTGTTCCTAATCAGTTTCTGCTGAAGCTGGTTGAAATATAAAATTTTGGTTCTATTTATTTCTGTCACCCTATACTTGTCAGACGCCATTCTTACAATAGTATACCAGCCTGTGGTATCAAAAACATCCACATGTTTGCTTTTTCTTTCGATGTTGGCATGCACTGAATCCACCTCCATTTGTGAATGTCCAGGTTCAAAAAAACACTGGTTGATGATAGGAATATCCAGTACATTCACTGCATGCAAACACATTGTGTTCATGTTGACATTTCTATTCTGGCCCCCACATGTATCGGAAAACAAGATTACTGGTTTTCCTAGTGCATGATTTTCTAAAAAATTCCACACACATGAAGCTACTTCTATGGAACCCCTTTTTGCTAGTGTTTCATCCCACATGTAACAATCTGTTTTGTTTTCTCCTACATTAAGTACAGTGAGATTATAAACAGAAAACTTTCTTTTATAGAATACTGACTTTGCATTCACTTTAGGGCAGTAGAGCACAGCTTGTAAGTCAAATTCAGCCAGCACAGATTCGCCTATTCGTGCACTTTCCTTCTCCAAGTTCTTAAAATCCCTTGCCATATCTTTCCTTTTAATATGCTCTTCCTGTTCCCTTTTAAAATCTTCGACTTCCTTATCTTCTGAAGTATGTGAAAATTTTAAACACTTATCACACATATCCTTTCGTGGCCTATGGAATTTGAGATTAAATTCTGTTGTAAATATCTGGTGATATAACCAAAATTTCTGTGCTGGCTTTCCTTCAGCATGACATTGTTCCTGATATAACTCGTACATTAACTTAATACTCATATTGGCAGGTAGATAATCAGCGGTACACTCATTCCTCTTGTAATGAGAAGGAAGGACAGGAAAACTCTTGATGTGGTTCCTTATAGTATCCTTACTCTCTTCTGGTCTTTTTGTACAAGGCTCATGGCATCCTCTTCTCTCTTTCTGAATCACATGGTGTTCATCTCTATTCTTAATAGTATTTCTTACAAAGGTTTCTGAAATGTCAAATGTCTTGAGAAAAAATTCCATACATACTTGAATATTAGCATCTCCCTTTATCAAATGGTATTTCTTTGTCTTCTTCCTTCGTGACGTGTCAGATTTTGTTCTCACACTTTGTTTTTCTTCTTCTTCTACTAGCTTACTAAGGTACTCCCTTTGCAGTTCAACTGATCCAAGGTCCCAATAGGCTCTATGGATATTTTGTCTATCTTCCTCAGTAAACTTACTGCTGCACTGTCGGGGGCATTTAGACCAATCTTTCTGCTTCACACTTCTTGCAGGAACTTTAGAATTATTAGTTGAAATATATGCCCTACCATGCTGCCGGTTTATTCTCCTTTTATTTCTTTTCCATTCCTCTTTAACTGCTAGCTTTTTGCGTTTTCTTGCTTTATTGCCTTCTTGAAAGTTAACATTATCATCTACAATTTCTCTATCCTGATTCTGAATATTTACATCCTTATGGGTTACATCTTTGACAAGACCAGATCCATTTTCATCACTGGTCTCTGTAAGCATAAAAAAACAAATATTCAGAGGAAGGGAAAAGATAATGTATTTTAACTGGACTGGAAGAGTATTTGATAGTCTACTCACCAGAATCAGTAGACTCGTCCGGTTGATATGAAGGATCATCATCTGAATCTGAACCAACGAACTGCCTGAGCGTCTCTTCATCCTTTTGACGTTGTAATTCTTCTTCAGCTATAGAAATAAATAAATAAATAAATAATAATATAACAAAAATAATAATTATTACACCTATAATAATCACAAACACACAATAGTAACCAAGTTCTAATACTTACACAATTCCTCTAAATTCCATTCCTTCTGACACATTTTCACCATCCTCATTCCTCTGGACTCCATTGCGATCCTGTCTACTTGTAAACTCATTCAAGACAGACAAATGTTTAAATTTGTTGACAGGAAGTTCTTTTTCATTGTTGTCACAGAGTGACGGCGGCATTACGTTTACAACACACGGCGGGAAAAGCAAAAGTTATCTTAGGATCAGAGAAACGTAACAGCGGTTCCGTTTCAGAAATTAACACTACATGCTGCAGTCTCAAAACAGAACAGCTTTTCCGTCTGTTTGATTCTTGTTATTTTCATAAAAATGTAGATTCGCTAGCAGCTAAAAAGGAAACCAGTTCAGACAGAGTTACGATTCTTTGTCCCAAGATAGATCTCAATTCCGTGTTTCTGATGGTAGTATCAACGCAAAAACGGCAAAAATGTAGTTACGTCTCTCTGATCCTAAATGGGCTATTTTTACATTTTTTTCCTGGAACCTGAGACAAGAAATCTGCCTTATGTTGAGTCCATAAACTCCTGGCAAGGCCAGTTTGAGCAAATACACCAACACAGTGATAAGGGTTGACAACACGCAACTCAATTCTATGTTGCATGTGCACGAAAAAACAGCACAGTGATTATTGTATCCAACACTTAACACAATTATACTGTGTCTACGTTATTTGAAGCTTTTAAATTCCCCCCACGCGGGCAACTCAAAGTAAAATTCTCCCCTATTGCGGGCAAAGTGCACATTTGTTAAATCTTATGTTAAACAACTTCCATCATGGCCACTCAGGAGCAAACTCTTGCAGCCTTCAGGGCTAAAAGTACGCACATCATAGCTCAAATAACTCGCCATTGGAATCTAATCCCCAAACTTCTTGTTAATGATGAAGCAACTTATAACGACCTTTTAGATCGAAAGGCTAAACTGCAACAACAAACTTCTAAATTTGAAGAAGTTCGGTCCACCATAGGGGAACTAGGCTATTCAGAGTTAGAACAAGCCTATAGGGAAGAGGTGCAAGACACACTTTTCCAAGCCACTACTCAGATTAATAAGCAAGAAGCTACCTATCTCAAAACTAAAGCTGATGCGGATGCAGAGGCCAAAGAAAGACAAGCTCGTATCGAAGCTCAGGCTGCGGTAGCAGCAGCTATCCGTGAAGCACAAGCTGCAGAAACTGCTGCCCAAAAGGAAATCCAACAAAAAAATCACTAATATTAATAGACTTCACCGTCAATTCATGTCCTATGCGCAATCCATTCATGAATTTGAATTTGGAACAGAGGCTCATTTTCATGAGGCAATTAGTATGAGAACAATGTTTCTCCATTTGTTTGAGTCGTATGAAGATTCTGCCTTACAAATAAATCCTGATGATTTCCAAGAAATTGATTCTCAAAGACGCGAGGTAGAAATAGTCTACCACCAAGCTTTAGGTTCCTTTAATGCCCTAATTTCTCAAAACAAACCTAAATATGACCCAGAAAGTGCACTTACCTCTAGACGATCCTCTGATGGATGTTCTCATCACCCAGTATCTCAAACGGTCCTGCCAAAATTACCTGAGATCAAATTGCCACAGTTTAGTGGTGACCCCACCATGTGGATTGAATTTAGGGACACATTTGCTTCTCTCATTTTGAGCACCAATCACATTACTAATATTGACAAGTTTCAGTACTTGAAATCATGTCTTAGCCCAGAGACTTTGCGTATAATACTAAATATACCAGTTTCAGAAGCCACCTTCGACGTTGCTCGGAAAACACTTACAGAACGATTCGACAATGATCGTTTGATCATGAACACTCACGTAGAATATCTTTTCACGCCTCCCACCATAGAAAGGGATTCAGCTAACTCACTCCAACAATTCCTAGATCTCTTTGTAAGCACTATGCATGCGCTTCAATCCTTAAAGTCTGATGTTAATGTGACTGACTTAATTGTCTCCAAAATCATTCTAGACAAAGTACCTCCATCACTCGTTAAGGAATGGGAAAGCTCTATAAAGTCAAACCAACTTACCACCTTAAAGGGTCTCTTTGGCTTGTTGGAAGTAAGGGTAAAAGTCCTTCAGATGACAAACTTGGCGATAAGCTCCCAAGCCAATTCCAACCCAACTTCCAATCGTGCCAATCAAAAAACCACTCTCAACAATAACAATGTTAGTTCAAACAACACTAACAACCAACATAAAAGCCCCAGGACATTTACATCACGTGTTTATTGTATTTGCTGCAAGCAATATGTTGCTCATGAATTATTTCGATGTGACAGTTTTAAAGTAATGTCTTATGAGCAACGAATGCAATTCATAAATACTCACAAGGCATGCAAAGTATGTCTACGAGTCAAACAGCATCACAGTTCATGTGGTGTTACAAGGTGTCTCAAATGTAGTGAAAAACACAGCACTATGTTACACAACCCCAATCTACGATCAAACTCACAAGCAGATAATGTTGTACGTATGCTGCAACCTGCAGCATCACCCCCCCCAAATGTCTACATCCTACTGCTTTAGTCATTGTTGAGGACATACACGGTCAACCTATAGAAGCGACAGCTTTACTAGACACCAGATCTAGTTGCAATCTCATAACTGATTGTTTGTTCAACAAACTGAAACTGAAAGCTCTACCTCAAAGAATACCGCTTCAAGGCATTCTAGAAATTCAATCTCATATCCACAAGGCTGCATTGATTAATGTCAAATCTAGAACCATATCATGGAGTTGCAATACACACGCTATTGTAGTTTCAGAAATTTCTGCCAGTCAGATGCCCCAAAGTTACATTGATGTTAGAAATTGGCATATTCCAGCCAATCTCCCATTCGCCAACCCGCATTTCAACACACCCCAATGTGTCTATCTGCTCCTATGAGTTGAAGTCTTTTCACAAATACTCCAAGATGGTAGAATTAGTTCTCCTCAGTATCCAACTATTCAAAACTCTCAGTTAGGATGGGTTTTCGCTGTAAGAATACCATCACCTAACGCACCTATGCAAATGCAATCAGCCCCAAGGCACCAAGGTGAATGTTTCTCTCAGACTAGAAACTCCACTGTCACACAAGTACTAACCTTTCTTCTCTGAAGCGATTCAAGGGAAATCGCAAACTTAAGAACGTCAATGCTGCTGCGAATAATAAAGCTCATTATTCTGCTTTCCTGGATACTGACCAAACAATAAATGAAAAATTATCTAGGTTTTGGGAATTTGAAAGTGTTGCCAACAGTGCACCTTTTCCCCAAGACACTCATTGTGAACAGCATTTCACAGAAACCATTACTAGAGATCTTGACGGAAGATATGTTGTCAAGCTTCCCTTTAATGCTCCTCCAGAATCACTAGGCAGCACTAAGCATCAAGCCTACCAAAGATTTCATTCTCTCGAAAAACTTCTAGCAAACAATGCAGACTTACGTCAACAATACAATTACTTTTTGACTGAATATCAGGCCTTAGGCCATATGAAACCTGCGGACTCTGATCAAACTGGAACATTTGATTATATCATCCCTCATCACCCTGTAATGATACCATCTAGCACAACCACCAAGTTACGTGTAGTATTTGACGCTTCTGCCAAATCTACCAACGGAAGGTCTCTAAATGATATACTTCATGTAGGTCCTACGATCCAACCTAACTTGTTTTCTATACTACTGCGATTCAGGCTAAATCCCATAGCTTTCACAGCTGACATTGCCAAAATGTATAGACAAGTTCTAGTACATCCTGATCAATAACGCTTCCAACAAATACTTTGGAGGGAACAGCCCTCAGAGCCCATTAAGATCTTTAATCTTAAGACTGTGACTTATGGTACAGCTCCAGCTGCATTCTTATCAACTAGAGCCCTAAAACAACTCACGATCGATGATGGTGACAAATTCCCATTAGCTTCACGAATCATAAACAATTCTATGTATGTCGACGAAATTGTCGCCACAGCTTCTAATATGCAAGAAGCCCAACAAATGATCACTGAGCTTAACGCTTTACTTACCTTAGGTGGATTTCAGCCTAGAAAGTGGAGTTCAAACCCATCACAATTTCTAGAAGACATACCAGTTGAGTTAAGAGAAACACTTGACAACCGTACGTTTGGTGACTCGGATGCCAGTTCTATCAAAGCGCTAGGTATAATATGGCAGCCATCTAATGATCTATTAAGGATAGAAACGTCCATTGATTTTTCTAAACCCTTTCTGAAATGATCAAGAAGGAGATTGCTTTCTTGCATTGCCTCGATATTTTACACATTAGGCCTCATAAATCCCATCGTTGCACATTGCAAGATTATATTTCAGTCCTCATGGAAGGAAACGACTTCCTGGGATGAAATCATACCTGAATCAGTCGCTAAAAATGACTGACAGTTCATAACCAACTTCATTCCATATCTCAGATTGCCATTCCCCGGTTTGCATTATAACAAATGCCACTTCCATTGACATACATGGATTTTGTGACGCGAGTGAACAAGCCTATGGCGATTGAGTCTACTTACACTCTCCAACCAAGAGGGCGAAACTCAAATCTCACTACTTTGTGCTAAGTCCAAAATTGCCCCTATCAAAGCAGTCACAATTCCAAGGCTAGAGTTGTTAGCCGCCCACTTACTCGCCAAACTAATAAATAACGTATTACCTACACTGCACCTTGACATCACTTCAGTTTACTTATGGAGTGAATCTAATATAGTGCTGAGTTGATTGAGTCGTTCTCCAACCACAGTCAAAACTTTTGTAGCAAACAGAGTCGCAGATATACAGGAATATACTGCAGACTTTACTTGGCGACACGTCTCGTCGAATGACAATCCTGCAGACCTAATATCTCGAGGTTCAACACCCAAGGACTTGATCCACAATAATTTGTGGTGGAATGGTCCATCATGGTTGTCTGAGGACATAATCATGCTGGCCAACTAACATCACAAAAACACTCCCGAATTATTGCCAGAAGTTAAACTGGTAGCCCACATAGCCACTTGCAATTTCACTTTCCAAGCTTGGTTTTCCAAGTTTTCTTATCTAAGATCTCTTCGTATCATGGGTTATGTCCTAAGTTTCATACATAACTCAAAACCTGCTAGCCAACGTTTCAGCGGAGCTTTATCTCCTGATGAGATATCAAACTCGATTCACTGTTGTGTAAAGAATGTCCAGCGTCAAGCATACGCTGAAGAAATAAGGTTACTATCAGCTGGAAAAGAGATTCCAAGCGCTAGTAAGATACCTAGTCTTTGTCCATTCCTGGATTCAAACAATATCCTACGCGTAGGCGGACGGCTGGAAAGATCGAAACTTCCGTTCGACTCTAAACACCAGATGCTACTTCCATGTAATCATGCTTTCACAAAGCACTTGATACGCTATACGCATTTTCAATTACAATCACGCAGGGCCACAGCTTATCATTGCTCATCTCAGAGAAAGATTCTGTGTTCCCTCAAATAGAAAGGTGATAAGGTCTGTCATAAGGAGATGCAACTCTTGTTTTTTATTTAAGGCACAGCCCTTTCAGCAAAGGATGGCCGATTTGCCTGCTGCTAAAATCATTCCAGTATCTCCCTTTACTAACGTCAGCTTGGATTACGCTGGCCCCTATTCAATTAGATAAGGTGGTCCACGCTCTAAAGTTACTATGAAAGCATACATTGCCGTTTTCGTGTGCATGTCCTCCAAGGCGGTGCATTTAGAATTAGTGACTACTCTTACGTCCAAGGCATTTTTAGCTGCATTATCAAGATTCTCAGGCCGTAGAGGCATACCTCAGTCTATTACCTCGGACATTGGAACTACTATTTTAATTGGAGCATGTAACGACTTGAAACATTTGACTGACCTACTCTCATCTACTAAATTCCAAGCGACTATTAAAGACGCTACCTCACACCTAAGCTTTAATTGGCACTTCCTACCTCCTCACTCCCCTCACATGAGCGGACTGCACGAAGCCGCAGTACGCTCAGTCGAGTATCATTTGAAGTGAATGTCTTCAATTTTCATTCCCACTTATGAAGAGCTATCGACTCTTTTGATTCAGATCGAGGACATTCTCAATTCACGACCATTACTCTCCCTCCATGAGGAGGCAGAAGATTTTCAATACCTGTCCCCAGGACACTATCTTGTTGGAAAACCTCTCATATCGCTACCATCTCCAGAATTATCAGGAAGTTATACTTTACGTTGTCAATGGAAAACTCTTCACAACTTCACCGCTGATTTGTGGAGAAAATGGTCTTCAGACTACCTCCATACTCTTCAAAGACGATCGAAGTGGAGTTCCAAGGCTCCCAGTGTTTCTGTTGGTACTCCAGTGCTTCTGGTTGAAGACAATGTGCCACCTCTCAAATGGATTTTGGGCATAGTCGACCAAGTCCATCCTGGATCAAATTGTTTAGTACGAGTCGCTACCATCAGAACCTTAACAGGTCATTACAAAAGAACAATTGTCAAGCTCGCTCCTCTTCCAGTAAATGGGGAAGATTAATTTAGTTATCTATATTTAATCACATATATATGTATTCATTTTTAACTTAATGTTTCCTAGTTTTAGATTCTTTGCAATTGCTAATTAGCTTGCTCATTCCACATAATCTATTTTAAGAATGATATAAATATCATTCAGCCGGCAATTTATGTTCCATTTCGTAAGCTTACAGTCTATTGAAAATATTTCATGTTCAACAGGCCTACATGTTATTATTGAATTGCGACGTTATTTCGTAATATTTCGACTCACAAACATTACCACAGATGTAATGTTATGTCCAGTTTATGTTTTCATTCTTATTTCATTGCATATATAGCCTAAAGGCCTGTTTAAGCTCTTTTATACGCCAAGTTGTGTGAAATTTAGGCCACGCCCACTTTTAGTTATTTCTTTTAAATACATCATATTATTTAACCTTTCAAGTATATATTATAATATTTACGTTTTTAAGCGCTAATGCTTTAATTTAAGTCATAAATTGAATAATATTGTAATTATTTATTATTAAATGAGATATTTCCTCAAAACAGAGGTTTGTCTCCAACCAAACAAATACTGTAATATTCTAATATTGTAATATTAATTTAATTATTCAGACATGTTATTGTGAAAGTTTTATTTGTTTCCTCCTTGGACATCCAATATTTCTTCTGGTTTGCGAGACCTTTCGATACTTATCGATACACTCTCCAAGATTGCCACTGTATAGCAAAAAATTATTATATGTCACACTACTAAATATTTATTGTTACTAATTCTTATAATATACTACCTTAATTATAGTTGATTTGTGCATCAGATTTATCTTATAATCGTTTATCATGCTTTAATATAGCACACCAAGCTTAATTAATTTAATTTTATGACATTTCAAACATGGGATTTTATGGGCCGTTACGTTGTCAGCATAACTGGTCTTTGGCGGTCTTAAACTAACCGTTATTCACTCTGCAATAGTCGCTGTTCATAGTTGGACGTGTTCGTTCATAGTTCTCCAAATTTCTAGGGAAATCTCTAGAAACTTACAACTCACAACCTCTGGGAGAAATTCTCACGACTCATAACCAACTTATAATTTCTGAAATCAACTCATAACTTCCTGGAAATTCTCTGGAACTCACAACTATCTTACGACGTGCTGCATTAGCGGAGCACAAATTCAGAAAAGCTAATTTGTGTATAGCGAAGGTGCTGTGCCTCAATCAAACTCACAACTATCTTATGACGTGCTGCATAAGCGAAACCTACATCTCAGAAAAGCTAATTTGTGTTTAGCGAGGGTGCTGTGCTCCAATCAACCACACTACAGCTAAGTACTGTATTTGTTAAATCGCTGTGCAGTAAATTGCTGACTTTACAATTCATTATAAGGTCTTATATTGGAACCACATCAGATAGATAATAGACACTTATGCATCTGAACGTGGTATTGCAAGACTTTGTAGTGAAGTAAATTCCAAACATCAATCTCAAGCTTCAAAATTCGTATAGCACATATTCATTCAACTTCAATTTGAACTATCACATAACAATTATTACTTGTGTTTAAATTATTATATAAGTTCTACTATTTCATCGTATTCAAGAACATTATTATATATCTAACAAGACCAACTTCAAGATTCTATCAAGACTTCAACATCTCAGGATTTTCATCTTACTCTTCAAGAACTATATAATTTCTTTATCATTAGCCTTGAGCTATTCAGTGTTATTTCTTAGTGAATTATTAATAAATCTAAATGTTCCATCATCTCTGCAGATTTCTTGTCTAATTTCAGTGTAAGCGGTGCAAGCACGTTCCAACCATACAGTCCACTTTCCCAGCCTCCCACTACCACTCTTGCCCCTTACATATTCCTTATTAATATTGATTATCTGGCAGCAACTGAGGATGTGCAAATTTCTAATGGCGATTTTCTTAAGACTTTACAACACCTGTACTTACGAATTTTGAAGATATCACAAGGGAAGACAATGTTCCTCGGAACCATCAGAGTTGCTCCTCCTGAACTTACGGTGGAAGGTTGGTTGGCGAAATATCCTAGGACCTCAGAAGAGGCACTGCAGTGAATGTCTTCGAAGGGAAGCTCCGGGGTTACGTGTACCCCTTAGTTGAATGAAGACATGATGCCAGATCCCTCTGGAAGCGCCGTCAATAGCAGAAGAAGACGAAGAAGAAGCTTCAGTTATCTCTCGTCCAAAGAGGTCCCTCGTTGGAATAATTTTTGTTCAAACTTAACTTTGAATTTTATTTTCTGTTTTCAAAACTGCCTCTTGTTCTTCAGAGGCTTGCAGAGAAGAATTGTAGATAAATACGTATTTCACGGATCCACCATGTCGTATAGCAGTAGTAATTATTTTTTTTCGGATAGCCTGTTCTTACTTTTACATGTCAATGTGTGAGAACTTCTCTAATTAGATTTTAGTAGAAGTAGATGATTGTCCAGATGTGATGACGAGCTCTTGAAGATGTAGAGTAGTTGCTCAAACAGTTTAAATTAAGTGGTTGTTTTAATTGGAAATAACGGAAATACGTAGGATGAAAATATAGACACAGATTTTGTTCCTAATGACACAAGTACTCGTTGTTTCAGACGTTGACCAACAGAAAATCCAAAGATTACGAATTATGCACTGTTTTTATCATAGTAGATTGGAGGAGTTAAACAAATTTACAGTATCATGGGATACTTGACTAATTATTTTCACTAGGTCAATTCTACACCATCCTTGAGTAAAAGTGATTACAATTAAGTCTTCAACATTTATAATAATGCTACTATCAGCAAACTGATTCAGCAATTCTTCTATTAACTAACACGCTGCTTGACCCGAATGTGAAAGTAATTATTTCATATCTTGCTTCATAGTCTAGACCAGGGGTGCTCAAACGGTCGATCGCGATCGACAAGTCGATCGCGAGTGCTTTTTGAGTAGATCTCGAGAAGAAAAAAAATTTTAATAAGTAGGTAGGTAACTAATAAAATAACACTGCTTGCGGCAAAAGGTGGCTTTATCAAAGGAACGCGCGGCACTTGTCAAAGAAAAGCCGCGTTGTTTCTAGACTAGACAGTGGAGTCTAGTCTAGAAACAACGAGAGACAGTACAGTCTAGTTTCGGGCGGCGCGTTTGACGGGAACATTCGAGACTTTCGTTCACGCCGATATAAATGTTGCGCCTGCAGGAATTGGAGTCATTCTGAATTGTAACTTGATGGCGATACTACGTCGATAAGTACAAAGTTTATTATTAAATAGTGGAAAATGAGTGCAGTGAAGAAATCTAAAACGTATCATTTTAATAAGGATTGGGAGGAAGAATTTTTCTTTTGTATGGTGAAGGATAAGTGCATTTGTGTTATTTGTCGTGCGTCAGTTGCAATACCTAAGCGTGGTAACTTAGAGAGGCATCATAAAACGGTTCATAAAAACTATGAAAAGGATTTTCCGCCACAGAGTGAATTAAGAAAACTAAAGGTACGTGATTTGATATCTTGTTTGAAAAAAGAACAATCCATGTTCACAAGACCAGTCAAACAATCAAAAGCTGCTACGATCGCGTCATTTAAAATATCTCATATATTGGCGAAACACAAGAAACCATTCGAAGATGGATCGGTGGTGAAGGAAGCATTTATTGAAGCGGGTGAGACTTTATTTGGAGATTTTAAAAATAAAACAGAAATCATGTCTGCTATTAGAGAACTTCAGTTATCTCGTCCGACTGTCACAAGGCGTATTGAAGTCATGAGCCAGGACATCGCAGATAAACTAAAACATGATATCATGGAATGTACATACTTTTCTTTACAGTTCGACGAATCCACCGATATGACAGACACTGCCCAGCTGTGTATTTTTATTCGGATGGTATTCAATGACATGTTGGCTAAGGAAGAATTTTTGACAATCATACCTCTGAAGGGGAAGACCCGTGGCGAAGATATATTTGACGTTTTCTTCAATTTTGTAAAAAACTACGAGCTACCAATATATAAATTAGTGTGCATTACAACCGATGGAGCACCAGCAATGACTGGAAACAAAAACGGTTTTGTGGCATTGTGTCGAGCTAATGAAGAATTCCCTTCATTTTTTTCATTCCATTGCATTATACATCAACAAGTTTTGTGTTCAAAAGTTTTAAACACGGAGGAAATTATGGGCATTGCGACAAAAATTGTGAATTCCATCCGTGCACGTAGCTTGCAACGGCGGCTCTTTCAGTTGCAGTTGGAAGATAGGGAGTCAGCTGAACACACTGATTTAGTTCTTCACACGGACGTCAGGTGGTTGAGTCGCGGAAAATTCCTAGAAAGGTTTCAAGAATTATTGCCCGAAATAACAGCTTTTCTAGACGAAAGAGGTGATGACACTCAGATTTTGAAAAACGAAAAATGGCTAAATGATTTGGCATTTTTGACTGACATCACAATGCACTTAAACACCGTTAACTTGGAGCTTCAAGGTAAAGGAAAAACTATTATTGAGATGATTAGCGCAGTAAACGCATTCAAAAGTAAATTGCAACTTATGATAGATCAACTGAAAAGAAAGGATCTGAAACATTTTCCGTCTTTGAAAGCAAGGATTCCTCAGTTGAATTATGATACGTATGAGGCTGAATTATCAAATATTTTGGGACAATTCGAAATGCGTTTTCATGATTGCAGTAAATTGGAAAATATAGCATCATTTATGAGTTATCCTTTTTCATGTAAAAACATTGAGGAATTAGCTACTGAAATAGCCAGTCAGTTTAATATGAACTCATGTTCTGTTGAAAATGAGTTGGTGCAGATTATATCAGATATACATCTCAAAGCTACAGCATCTGATACAAATTTCTGGTGTTTTATATCTGAAGATAAATATCCGAATGTAAGGCAAATCGCCCTTCAACTGACGGCATTTTTTGGGTCAACTTACTTGTGCGAGTCTGCATTTTCTGAAATGAAGATAATTAAGTCAAAATATCGCAATCGACTAACTGACGATCATATGTCATCATGCTTGCGATTAGCACTCAGTGGTTACGTACCATCTTATGAAAAGTATGCTGAGGACATGCAGTGCCACGCTTCAACATCCAAAGCCACTCCTTAGTTAAGTTTAACACCATATGTAACTCTTTTGTTTTGTAACAACCAATAAACTCGCAATTTTGAATAACTATGAGTTTTTTCATTGATATTGTAGAGAAGAACCTAACTAAACCTAACCCAAACCTTGACTAAAATAATGTACCTATACTGCGCAGAAAGCTAATATCTATATATGCTACGGTACGCCCTACCTAGGTAGGTAGGGTGTATCGTGTATGTACGACAACCCTGCATCACACACACTTGCAGTCTCTCAGAGTCGATCGTAAGTAGTCTAAAAATATTGAGGTAGATCGCCAGCAGTTCAAGTTTGAGCACCCCTGGTCTAGACTGACTGTATGAAATAACGGATTCCAATTTATTTTTAATTTCATATTCATTCCCTTAAATTTATTATTCGATACTCTGGACCTCCAAAACCCTAGGCCACTGGGTTGTTAAAAGTTGACTCGACTGCAATAGGTTAATATTGAACATACCTAAAACAAACTGTGTCATTCTCTTTAACAACTGCTGGTATTCCACAATTAATTACGGATCAAACTTATGCTTAAGAATAAATGATACAAATTGTTCTGAATCTGACTCATGTACCTGCCAAGCTGTGAAGGAAACAAATCAGGTGAAACATCTTGGTATTATTATAGATCGTCATCTGAAATTTGACAAACACATAACATATTTACGTACCAGACGAAAAAGGTTGTACAAATTTGTCAGCCTAAGACATTATTTACCGACGTATAGTCCTCTTATCTCTAATACAACGGGTGGAGTGAATAAAAATTGAGTACTACTAGTAATCAGTACTACTAGTAGTAATTACTTTCAGTAGTTACTAACAAGTACCAGCATTTACTTAATTTTGAGTAAATAACCTTGTACTAGTACTTATAAGTAAATACTGGATGAACTTTCGTAGTTACTACCTGCTTAGCTATGCAAACTACTCGTACATGTAGTGGACCATGATTACTTAGAGTAGGCCATGATATCTACATATTGTACACAAAATTGAAGATAGTCCTTTTTTCCATTGTATGCTAAGATAAAACTGCAAAACACAACACTGTTTAAAAATCCACAGTGGATGTCAACCGTGTTGTGTTTTGAAGATATCTACATAATAAGAGGAAGTGTTTGTCTTTCTGTCTATCTGCTTGTCTGAGTGCGATACCCACCTAAATCTAGGGCATGCAGCGATCATAAATTGTTAACATAGATGGACTAAAGGATGTCTGAATTCACCTTAAAGCCGGATTTTCATTTTTTTGCTTTTTTTCGTGAATTATGAGCATCCCCCAAAAATAAAGAAAAACTGTCAGAAAACATAATTTTCCCACTATTGCAGCATCAGATTTTAGTAATAGGCTACTTTTCAATTGTAAAATTAATAATAATTCTTCCTCTTTTGCCATAGCTTCTGGGGAGAAGAGCATTGCGGAAATAATTTTTTTCAACATAACGCATGGAGATGTCGATTGCTTTGATTTTGTTAGCCTACTCTACTTGATTTATTTGTTTATAACATTACAGAACGAAGAGATTTGAAATTTTTAACATAGGTGGATGGAAGAGAGATCATGAATGTAGGTCTGGATGGGAAACAATGCTCGATTTGGACGAAACTCACTATGCAGGGGACGGGGTTGAGCCTGGAACTCGAATCTGAGATCATTCTTTTCCTACGGTGCACTCTAATCATAGAATGGACCCCAAAGCTGGATGTTTTTAAAATTATTAATCTTTTAATTGTTTATGAATGATTTGCATTTAAGCGGCTCCAGGTTCATAATTCTATGGTTCGTTTTAATCATTTCACTTTCAATCTTTACGCCCACATGGCAGCACATGATTCATTTAGTAGTTTTAATTATTTATTTACTACATCTGACAATACAATTACAATAAAATTAGATAATTAATGAAATTTATTTATGTAAGATTTAATAAATAACTTTCTAATTTTTTCCCTATTAAGTGTAGGCCTATTATTAAAAAATCTAGCAATTATATTAATAAATATGGGCAAAGTCACAGACACCTGATAGTTTAAAATAAAACAAAATAAAATATATGCGCTAACCTCAATACTACATACCTTCAATGCTACATAAGAGTGGCCATGCTGCTTAAATAAAAACAAAAGAAACTTGTGAAATTGCTTAGGTAATAATAAACAATAATACATTTTTAATCATATAATGAATTCTGACTATCATAGCCTGGATCACTTAAAAATGAAACATTTATAACTTCTGCCTGTTTCATCCACGAAATGTGAAGTATGCCACTTCATATTTTCCTTTCTGAATCTAAATAAATTGTGATAATCATCTTCTTGAGCCTCCATTTGCTCTCTGTACACTTTTTACTTCATAATTCTTGTAAAAACAAGCATTTCAGATAAGGCATTGCCATCTTAAGCAAGGTCTGTACCACACTTGAAAATTTCTCAGTATTTACTGGTATTGATAAGTAAATACTTGTTATTATTCACATATTTTGCAGTAGGTACTACTTCATCCAGTATGTACTGATTACTAATAAGCAACAGTATTTACTGCAAAATTTTATTCACTAAAATGATAGTATTTACTTAAAATTTTGGAGTAAAAGCATTTACTTACTTTTATTCACTCCACCCATTATGCCATTCAATATGGTATCATTGGCTGGAGAGGAAGAGGCACTTCTATATTGACTCCTCTGAATCTCTATTGTGAAGGATAGAAGCTACTGGATATAGGGGGTACTGACTTGCCCTACACTGACATTGCTCACCAATATCAACATCGTCCAAAGTGATTTAATTGCAATAAATAATTACTACAGCTGAATTCTTCTAACATTATTTCAATTAGCAAATAATATAATTGATCTTCACTCTCTGCCCTGAGGATAGAGCGACCTATTGACATAGTTGGAGGAATCGCTGTGACTATAAAGATACAAATTTAGTATAAACCAAGTGGTTTATACAAGGCGCCCAACATGAGATACGCGACCCGCAACAAGTCTTATGGCGAGAGATTTTAAATTATATATTGTATAGTTCAAATTGTTATTATAGATCTCAGAAAAACGTAATGAGTTCCGGCGCGGGACTTAGAATTTGTTTATTATGAATTAGTGTGTAAGAACAAAAGATTTCTGGATGGGGATTTCTAATTGTATAGTGTATACTTCAAATTCGTATTACAGCTGTTAGAAAACAAATTGCTTCTAGCGCGAGATTTAAAATTGGTTTATTATGAATTGGTGTGTAAGAACAAAAGACTTCTGGCGGGGATGGGTGCTCCCTCCATTCCAACCAAACAACTTCTGCAATTACGCCTTATGGACAACCAGCGCCATGAAAATATGATTCCATCATTTAGGTCCTTTTGTTACCCAGCCAAATGATATGACGTCACACAACCCCAAAAGGAATTGACTAAGGATTTGGCAGATAGACCACAATCCTACCGTCGAAACTTGATGAAAATTAAATTCCCTGATAATCTTTTTAAACCCTTATTATTCACTTCGGATAAACCACTACCATTGCGGGAATGTGTATTCAGTAAGATAAGGGAAGACCTCCATCCTTCCATCGAAACTTTATAGAATTAAAATTAACTGTTACCATGCTGTTTAAACCCTTATAAATAACCATCAATCATCCCGTAAAAAGAGGGCGAATGTCACGCACCTCCAGGCACTCCTAAAGTCAAAATAAGTGTTAGGTAAGCAAATCTGAAATCTGCATGATCAAATAACCTAAATATTACTAATATGAAATACGAGAATGCTATACAAAGGGTTAGGCTCTTCTGAATTAATATTCACCCCTACTAAAGGGTAGTGTTTTAATATTTAAGGAAAAATGCAAATAGTTTTAATATCATTTGATATACTAGATAAATGATACAATTAAGACTTTAGGACCACTTTCCATTCCTCCCATCCCAAGAGAGTTGTTTTCATCCTCACAACCGTTCTAAGGCATTTAAATTTATTTTTCGACATTTTAAAATCCTACTCAGTGATATCAACTATTTGACATGGATTTCACCCCAAAAGGTGCCAATTTTATGAATGGGTGGTTTTTCAAGGTCAACCCAGTTTTTCCACAAATGGACAAATTAAACCATAATAAACAATCTAGAGGGTAGTTTTCACCCCCACAACCAATCTAACCTATTAAAATTTATTTTTCGACATTTAAAAATCCTATAGAGTGATATCAACTATTTGATATGATTTTCACCCCAAAAGGAGTTAATTTTATGAAGAGGTGGTTTTTCAAGGTCAACCAAGTTTTCCACAAATGGGAAATTAAACCATTATAAATCGTCTAGAGGGTAGTTTTCACTCCCACAACCAATCTAACCCATTAAAATTGTTATCTGACCATCCTAGAAACCCACAGAATTTGATGGGAAATTCTTGAGTTCTGATCATCACTATCTAATCCCATTGTTATTGCCACTCCCTGGATTGGTAAATACAATATTGGATTCGATTTTCTCTTACTTTTAATGCTGGTTTACATTAAGACAGTTTAGTTTATCGCGATTTTCTCGAAAAATTGCGCTCACGATTTTGTTTCAATTTTCTACATAAAGAACTAAAACTTATTTCATACCTATTTTCAAACGTAAACGGAATTGCTTGACATAAAGTAATGTCTTAAGAATCCCCAGAAGTATGCCAAAATAGCCCCAAATTACGGGACTGCATTGGTCGACTTGTGGAAGTAAAGTAAAATGTTCTCGATGTGGATTGAGGCTCCCAGATTTTAGACATTCGGTATGAATGTGGTAAGGTTTCCTACCGGCCACATTTAAACCCACGGTTGTTCCTGATACTCATTTCTGTTAGAGACTGAGTCAACCGCAGAGCTTTAATGTCATAAAAAGGATTAAGCCAAATGAAGAATCTCAACGGCCTCGTCAGGCCTTCAATCCGCGACCTTCCGATTTATTGGGTACCTCGCTGTGGTCTCGTATAGTCTTATAGTAATCTCATAGTATTCTCGTAGTAGTCTCGCTGTAGTCTCGCATAGTCTCGTAGTTATCTCGTAGTAGTTTCGTAGAGCCTCGAAGTAATCTCGTAGTAGTCTCGTGGAATCTCCAAGTAATCTCATAGTAATCTCGATGTAGTCTCGTAGTAGTCTCGCTGTAATCTTGTAGTAGTCTCGATGTGGTCTAGTATAGTCTCGTAGTAATCTCGTAGTAGTCTCGTAGAGTCTCGTAGTAATCTCGTAGTAGTCTCGATGAATTCTCGTATAGTCTCGTAGTAATCTCGTAGTAGTCTCGTAGTAGTCTCGCTGTAGTCTCATAGTAGACGTGTTAGAGATTAGGTCGTAGTGGCAGTCGTATCAGCAGCAACACCCGAAGTAGTAGTAGTAGTAGTAGTAGTAGTAGTAGTAGTAGTAGTAGTAGTAGTAGTAGTAGCAGTGAAAAATAACACTTGTAGCATAGCAGCTATGCACGAAAATAATTTATTAAACATTTCATTATTATTGTATCTACAAATTTTTATGAACCCTATTTTGCCAGAAAATGTATTTTAGGGTTATAGCTTACACAGCAATATATATTAAAATATAGAATATTAATTACATATGGTTGTGAATATTTGTTAGATACTGCATAAAATGATTATAATAACACTGCTTCGTGAAAAATTTTTGACACATGGAAATTTCGTCACAATCTTCAAAAAGCAAATTTAGCTGCAGTCTTTTTGTTTCGAACATAGGACAGTCAAACAAAACATGTTATACAGTTACTATGGATTTCTGACACAATTATAATATGAAATCGAAAAAAAACTCTCTAGTTTTCCATGGCCTGTCATAAATTGTGTTAAAATAAAATTTGGTGTAAATATTTTAACATTTAGCCGAAAGTGCACTGTAGGAAGAAAAGTTCTTTAGTCAAGGCACCATTTGTACTTTTTATCCAAATATGATTCCAACAATTAAATTAAAGATGTAATGTAATATTTTGTTTTTAACGTAAGATATGGAGCTCTCTGAATATGAATAACGTAGACTGGAAGATGCTGCTGATTTAGCTAATGATTCCGCAGGTTCGTTACCAACACTTCCCTGGTGTCCTATTATCCAACACAAACACAGATATTTTGTGTAGTTTACAATATTGTTTCTAATTTGAATGGAGCTAAAATTCAAATTAAATTTATCAGAGTTATATTGAAGAGCAGCTTGAGAGTCACTGAATATTTGCGCAAAACATTTATGTTCAGTACACCACTACACTGCTTCTTTTATAGCAAATAATTCAGCTTGGAACACAGAACAGGCGGGAGATAGTTTAAATAGTTTAAAGAAAGCTTCACTGTCTTCACAATATAGGCTACAACATAAGCACATCCAGCTTGTACTTCATTTTCTTTGGTAAATCGTGATCCATCGGTAGAAATACTATAAGTATGCACTTTTCCACAGTCTTGGTTGTAAATACTGTCATATTGTACGGCAGGATGACCAGCAGCCAAAAACGTCACAATATGTTCATAATCAAAATTGAAGTTCAGAAAATTACTTGTATCATTCTTTTTATTTTTATTTATACCAGCTGAATAAAGGCCGCATAAATGCAGGGGAGGAATACCTGCGATGACAAGTGCTGCATCAGTGGAAATAATACGATATGCCTTGCATACGTAATGCAAACCAACGTTGAATTTGGTATAATGTCTTCTGAACAAACTTTTTGCTTAAAACATCTTGATAAGATGCAGAACAATACAATATGAGTGGTTTGACCTTGCCGTTATAAATAATTTTCAGTATCTCTGAATTTAAACCCCAAGTTGGTCTGCTTACAATACAATTGATATTAATGTAAGGAATTTACTAATTTTAGATGCAAGGTGTTCAAAATGAGGTTTAGATGCAAGATGTTGAAAGTGAGGTTTAAATATAAGTTTTTTTTTATCGAGAATTACACCAAGATAGTTGAGACTGTTAAAAAAAATAATAATAATATGTCTTGACCATTTATTTGAAAGCTTTGATCGATCTCAATAATTATTCTTCTATCAGTGATCATAGCCTGAGACTTTGCGGGATTGAAATGTAATTTATTCTCTAAGCCCCAGCAGAATACGATATTCAGAGCCACGTTGCCAATTTCAACAATTTCCAGCACTTGAAAGCACGAATAAGCAAAAGAGCATCATCTGCATAAGCAATCCAATCAAAATCATTTGGTAATTCAAAAGATTTAAAATTTTAAGTAAAGTTTGCAAAGTGGGGCCTTTATGTAGTGGTATTGAGATGAATTAAACGCAGTACAAACACTGACAGGATATTTAGAGCCACCTGCCTTCATTGTTCCTATTGATCAATCCGTCACTTCACAGAAAACCAGTATTTATCTTGAATACCACTGTATCAGAATGTGCTACCCTTATCCCTTTTACCACCAACATATTATAGTAACATAAATATTATTTTGCTAAATGCTGAAAAAAATACTTTATCTGCCAGCTGCTATAAAATATTTCTAGCCAAATGGCCGGTATTTCACCGGTCAGGACGGTTATTAACGTCTTTCGCGTCGGCAAGCCGGTATCCGGTTGTTAAGCATAAAATCCGTGAAAATTCCGTTGTTTTATGGCTCAGAGAATTATTGTTATGAAAAAGGGAAATTTCGCAAACGGACCCCTCTCTCTGTGAAATTAGAAATCCTTTGTGCTAGTAAAAAAAAACCAACAAGAGACGGTTCGAACCGCTCAAAACGTCGTCCCAATCTGATTAACAAATGGTTCGTCTTAATATAACAGCTTAATATAATCTCGCATCCTGTCTCGGCTGTAATATGAAACACGTGTTTCGAAACGCAAGGTTGACCTTGAACGCATCCGGTCTCGGCTGTGATAAGAGACTTCTAGCTGAGGTGAGAAAATATTAAATTCTAAAAAAATATGCCAGATGTAAGATTCGAACCTCAAGAAAAACTGGATATGAACTTTCTCGTAAGAATCAAATAATTAATATTGATAATAACATATTGATTATTGACTATTAACTATACTGTACAATTTCGAATCCTCCGCCAGAAGTACTTTGATCATTCGCATCAATTCATAATAAATAAGTTTAAATCTCGCGCCAGACGCCATTTTGTTTTCCGAGATCTATAATAAGAATTTTAACTATACAATATAACATTTCAAATCTCTCTCCATAAGTATTTTGTTCTTTCGCATCAATTCATAATAAACAAATTTTTAAATCTCGCGCCGGACGCCATTTTGTTTTTCTGACAGCTGTAATACGAATTTCAAGTCCCCGCCAGAAGTCTTTTTTTCTTAAGAACCAATTCATAAAAATGAAAGAAAGAGAGGGGGAGTGAAAAGGACGATACTCTCCATAATCATGTGATCATAGAATGCAATGATGCGTTAGAAAATTTATATTAATAACTGGTGACAATGCGTAATATAATTTAGCATCCGGTCTCGGATGTAATATGCTTACGCGTGACCTTGAACACATCCTCTCAGGGTTGTGCTATGCTTACAGGGAAAAGACAAACATTTCACTGACAAGAGACGTCAAGTCTTGTACAAATGTTACATAAAATCTAAAATCGAAATGTGAAATATAAAACCAAATTTAATAATGGGGTCTTGCATAAATATCATAATCGAATAGTAAATGTGTAATAGGATTAAATAAATGTGAAATTGGAAATATACAATTTAAAATCTCGCGTCTTCCACCATCTTGAATTTCCTCCACAATTTTCGAGCACCTGCCTTCCTTCATCTTGATTTCTATAGTTTTATAATGTACCATTTTCAAACTACCCGCTTTCCACCATTTTGAAATTTTGCCACAATTTTCAAACCTCCCGCCTTCTGCTATTTGCAAATAGGAAGTGTCGCCATTTTTAACCGGAACGGGAAGTGCCGCCATCTTGGAAATAAACAAGAAGTATGGGAATTTTGAACCGGAAGTGCCGTCATCTTGAACTGGAATCGTATGTGCCGCCATCTTGGATGACGTCAGCGCGCGTCCTGGCGCCTCCGTTGACGTCTCCGTTAAAACCATACTACTTGTGTTACTCCAGGATTTAAAAACTGGACACCCTTGGGGAACCAAGAACACAAAATTTTTTAACTTGTTTTGGTATCTTGAAAGATGTATGAACTCGTATACCAAAAATTATATTTTTCTAAAATGTCATGCAACCACCTTTAGATGATTAGGCATGGAATAACCCTGTATCGATTAGTTATTCCGATGAGGTGCAAACACTGCTCACTGGCCAACTCTTCGTTTGTGACCACCGGTCCCCACTGCTAAAGCCATTCTATGGTCAAAATTTAACTTTGTCTGCCGGCTTCCCCGACGTTTGCACAGCTTATATTTTATTTATCACACTGCCGTGACGAGTGTCACAACTGAGAGATTATGCTATAATTTTAAAATAATAAAAAGTTGACTTAAAAGTACAATGTCACAGAAGCAACTCAATGGACTTTCTATTTAGCATTTAAACGCCACAAATCGGTGAACAGATTTCAGTCTGATTATTACCAATTCATTTGTAACATCAAAGTCTCGAATAAAGAAGCTTTAGAGTATTTTGTGAAAACTGTACACTTTTAAAGGATCTTCTTGACTGCTGTAAAAAGTTACTGTTTACAGATTATGAATTTAATATTTTACAGTAATACAATACTTATGTTTAAAATAGAAATCTGGTATGAAACGAATGATTTCCTATGCCCAAACAAAATTTTTGTCTCTTATTATAATATAGTTATTATGATGTATGACATTCTCTTCATGTAAATTGGTTGCGACAGTTACGAAAACATCATTACCACATTGCATAATATCTTCGAAGGCTACAGAACCCAAATAATAGCTATTTATGCATCAAGTACGCAAAATAACGCCTTAGCGGTGAAAGTATACTGGATGAGTCCGATAAAGTTTTGCGTACGTGGTGCATACAATATTTTTTTTAGTAAAAGCTCTCTAAATTATGTGAAATGGAACAAAAATTAATTATAATGGAAGATAGTCAGTCATTTATTAAAGTCATATTCTCAAGGCCAACTGAATCGCGAAACAACAATGAACCGTATGTACCAATACGAAAATATAGATGCATAACGTATGAGTCGCTTTTTGTAAACAGTAATGCATATGAAGTACTATTTATGAAAAGCTTGTATAAATATGAATGATAATCACGAGAAAATTTCAATCCAAGCCAGAAACATTGAATTGGAGTTGGTGCCAGCAACATCACGGCAGCAATGGACTATGAGAAGGAATATTTTGTAAGCAATCCATGTTAAGCAATGATTCTCTTGTGAACGAAGATGTGAAAACTTGCTGGCGTATATTTGTTGTTATATGATGAAGTAGACTACCGTGTTTTGTGAGAACCCCTGATTAAGTTTCTGTTTATCATAAAGAAACATGTTGGCTTAAATTTGTTGTTCTAAGATCAATTATGTGCTTAAATTCATTTAAAGTTGGTGTGGACTGGTCAATGCCATCTGGATTTTGTGTATAGATTGCCATGACGACTTCAAAGTACTAGGCAGATAAAATTGCTTAATGAATGCAGTTTGAATGCAGTTTTATGCAATTTTAGTGGCCTTGGTTGCTAAAATGCAATTTTTCGGCGTGTTACCAGTCCGACAAGCAGCTGTTTTAGAGAGTGAGTACTAAAAAGTATTATTAATACACTCGTGCAACTTTATTTACCCTAAGCATGGACAGTACATTTTTCTCACTTCAAATTCTGATGTATAACAAGTGCAAACGGTAAACTCCGGCACATTCATATAAACACAGCATTCAGATAACGTGAACTCCAGCCCTAGCAATGTCTCAACTCCCGCACCATAACATTTTCCTTGCCACTTTACCAGACTGAGGACTGGCTATGTGAAATGTGGTTAAAAAGGTTTGGTCACTCTTGCTCGTTCCTAATAAAAAAAATGTAATGACATTTAAGAAAAATGCAAACTTTGTAATTTTGTTTAATTAAACTGCTCTTTTAACGAAATCAAAGCTAGATATTTTCTTTAGAAAGTATCGTTGTCACAAAGTATGAAATAACTGTTTTTTCAAGGCCTATCTTTTTAAGGCCCTATCGGTCGCAAAATGAAAACCAAAGTGAAAATCAAAACTGTTTTGTTTAGAACATTTAGATCAGTTGTGCACAACACGGAATATACATTGTGGCCCGTTAAAGTTAAATGTAAGATTACTTAATATTTAATATGATTTGGTTTCAAAATATCCATTAACGGACTAGTTCTTTAAAATACAAAACACGTCAATATCAGTGCCGTGTTGATCTGAAGTCAGCACAGTTTTGAATCAAGCCAGCCGCCGCGCCGTGGTCACAGTATTCACGGCCTATTAGATCTGCATGTGATTAAACGAATGAACTGGCGCGATTCAACGAGTCGATCGTTCGTTCTTCAAGCTTGTAGTGTTGTTAGCTTCAGTTGTCTGGAATTTCGATGTAGTTTATTGTAATTTCAATGTAGTTTATTGTAACAAGCATCAAATCAAAAGCAGCAAGATTATGGGCGAACATCCGTGCTTTGAGGAGAGTTCGACAGACTTGTATTTTTCTTGTGAATATGGAGGCAAAGCAATATGTTTAATTTGTAGGGAAAGTGTTAATGTTCTGAAAGAGTACAACATTAAAAGACATGATACAATACATGGCAACAAATATGATCAATACAGTGGACAAATGAGAAAAGAAAAAGTGCGTGATTTAAAAAGAGCCCTAACCTCTCAACAAATTCTTTTTAAGAAAGAACTAGCTGTGAATGCAAGTTATCTTGTTTCCAAAATATTGACAAAAAGAATGAAGCCATTCAAAGATGGCGAATTGGTAAAAGAATGTTTGGACAGGGTTGCGGACATATTTCCCGATAAAAAATCCTTGGTTGCTAAAGTAAGTCTCAATCGTATGATAGTAAGCAGAAGAGCTGAAGACAAAGCAGCTGATATTGAGAAAAATCTAAAGAAGAGATGTTCTGAATTTAAGTGGTTTTCACTAGATATTGACGAGAGCACTGAAGTTTCCGACACAGCCCAGCTCTGCATATTTATTTGTGGCATTGACAGAAGTTTTAATGTAAAAGAAGAAATCTTGGTCCGTATCCCAATGAAGGACACAACTAAAGGGATCGATATTTATCGTAAGGTCATGGAGGCATTGAGTAAATTTGAACTGCGGTTAGATACGTTGATTGACATTTCAACAGATGGAGCTCCATCTATCATTGGAAAAAGCAACGGATTTTTGTCCTTTGTTAAAAAGGACCGTGCTGATTTTGGTCACGAGATTATTGCAAGTCACTGCATATTACATCAGGAACATCTTTGTGCAAAATCAATTCAAATGGGACATGTAATGAAGCCAGTGATCAAGTTGGTGAACTACATTCGGTCAAGGGGACTGAATCATCGTAAATTCAAAGAATTTTTAGCTGATTCGGAAGCAGATTATGACGATGTCTTATATTTCACAGACGTTCGATGGCTAAGTGCAGGTAACATGTTGAAACGAGTGTATGAACTTCGGGAAGAAATTCGTTTGTTTTTGACAAATCAAAACTTTAAGGTGGACGAACTGGACATCAGTGATTGGATTTCTGATTTGGCATTTCTGGTTGATATGGTTCAGCACCTTAATGAACTGAATACCAAAATACAAGGCAAAAACCACATGACCCATCATCTGTTTAATTTAATGAAATCTTTTGAAAGAAAACTTGATGTTTGGGAGACGCAAATAAGAAGTGGAGTATTTGTCAATTTTCCGACAATGAGAAAAATGATGAAATCTACGAACAGATCTAATTTTTGGAAATTCGTTGACCACTTGATAAATCTCACAGAAGAGTTCAACACCCGTTTTCGGGATGTTCGGAAGTTTGAAAAATCATTTGAATTATTTTCACTACCCTTTCATGTTGATATTGAGACAGTGCCTGAAATTTTTCAGATGGAATTAATTGACACCTAGAGTAACACAGAATTAAAAGCAAAATTTGATGATGTATCACTCCTTGATTTCAACAAGCTATACTTACCTAAAGAAATACACAATCTGTATGGCCATGCATTGAAAATTGCCACTTTATTTAGTAGCACGTACGTCTGTGAACAGTCATTTTCGGTTATGAAACAATTGATATCCAAAACACGATCTAGACTTACAGATGAGCATCTGGAAGCGAGTATGCGTATTGCAATATCAAACACTGGACCTAATATTGAAAAGTTGACAAAACTGAAGCAGTGTCAAGTTTCTCATTAAAAAGTGAATAACATTTGTGTTATGACTAGTAATTAATTAGTAGGCATGCCAGTAAAAGGCATGTTATTGCTATTGTTGTTTTATTGAATATTATACCATTACATTAAATAATGATGAGTCCTCATTCAGAAGTAAGGTATAATCAGGCCTACAATGGAGGATTGGATGATGGTACTTTGCGGCCCTCTGTGAACCTTTTGTAATAGAATGGCCCTTCGTCCAATTAAAGTTGTGCACCCCTGATTTAGATACACCTTCCAGTACTTCTCTACATAGTCGACGCTCCGACTGAGACATTTTCGTAGTGTGGTACCAACGTAAACATTCCTCGAACAACAAGTTCCCGCCAAGTGTGAAGTGCGTGCTGTCATTCGATTTCTGCATGATGAAGGATACACATGAAGGTTGCATGAGCAAGGGATCATCGGCAAATGAACGTCTGCAAGTCCTGCTTCAAAGTGCCTGCACCACTGCAACACTTTTCTGTCACTCATGAAAATTTGACCGTAAACATTATGATGCATCCTAACGACGGATAACGTGCTGATCAAAGGACTGAAGATGACAGACTAACCGTCGAAATGCATTTCCACGAGAGAAAATATCTATAACTCCAGGGCTTACAGAATAGCATAGGATCTTGTCTACTGCATCTACAAGAACATTTATCAGTTTCCTCAACAGTGTACTAAAAAACTCTACTCTCAAATATCTATTGTAAGTACGCGAGAAATAAATGACAAAGAAATTATACTACATGAACAAGAGTACATTACCCACAAAGTTGACTATATTGACTACTAGGTTAAAGAACCTGGAATTTTAAATTTTTAATAATGATCGTGCATATACACCAACAGAGTACAATCTAGGACCGAGCTCTCATTCCGATATTTTAAGATTTTATCCCAAACTTTAGAATTATTTATTAATTACTAATTGTTTTTCCAAGGGTGTATAAAATGCATGTGAAGTGTTTTAGTAGAGTAAGTTCAAAAGTCACAGGCCTACTTTAAGACTGTATCATATTCATTACTTCATATTGTAATAAAATTACTGTAAGCTATTATGAAAAACACCTGGTTTTATTTAATTTATTATTTGAGGGTATAAAGTGGAATGTAAAAATTTTCCCTCAAAGGACATTATGAAACTCATTAACAAAATATGTATTTCAGTTCTTATGACAACAATATTGTTTGCACTGTTCACATAGTTCTTTGGCAGTTGTACTTTACTGTTCTTTAACAAATAATATTTTAATTTTGAGAGGCTATGGATATAATGCATTTTCATAAATCAATACTGGATTAAATAAATATTGGGTTTCTATCCTTCTCTACCCAGCTTTCTCTACCCTGGATATCACATTTTGATTGAGAAGAAAAGGGAATTGTGGGAAGAGCGTTTTCAGTTGTCTAAGCCTGAGTTTATGTCAACCATGGTTAGCGAATATGCTGTATCAGAAATCCAGAAAGCGATTTATGTCCATTGATACGTTATTCATCGCTGTAGGCTTTGTATTAGTTGAGAATAGGGATGCTTATTGGAGGCATTTACAAAGAGACAAAAAATGATGGAACATTTTGAGTCGTATGTGCACAGTAAGTTATTGTGTCCCAGATTTTGGGCAAGAATGTATGAAAGTGATATTGATTTTTTTAGCCCCGAAATGGTTGTATGACAGCATGAAAGGGGTAATTACAACATCCCGCAAAGACAGTAAAATGTTGTGTTACCGGAATTTCTGTTTTTTTTTTTCTTTTTCAACCCTTGGGCCTACCAGGCATATGTGCAGAAGCAATGCGTTGCAAAATTTTAAGTCTTGTATGAGCAACATAAAGCTACCGGTATATCTAGCATTGTATGACGGAATAGGCCTATTTTGAGAGTGATAGGTCGTTCATCTTCACTTAAATTTTGAAAACCGAAATTCTTCCGTAAGTTAATTTCGTATCACAAATTACAAAACCCGGGTGACGCCGGGCCTTTTTAGCTAGTAATTAATAAATAATGCAATTTTTGTCAAAGATCGCACTGAGAATAACATCCTTCACTAGCGTTCGTGATTTCAGTGGGAGCTGATCCGGGTTAAGATATTGATGTGGACCTTCCAATCTCATGACGAAACTAGTCCTTTGTGGCTTGTGACTGCAAACCAACTATTGCTCATGTCTATAATAGGTAGTGGTTCGAGATGACATGCTAATTATTTCCGCAAGAGCGGCATAATGCACTACAAGAGAGACTTGAATGGTTTATCTGGGGCAGCCGGTGTTAATGTGCTACTGTAATATAGCACACTGTTCATTTTGTTGAAATAAATATTGTTGATTGAGCCTACGTAACAA
This sequence comes from Ectobius pallidus, assembly GCA_964059195.1. Classification (NCBI taxonomy): domain Eukaryota; kingdom Metazoa; phylum Arthropoda; class Insecta; order Blattodea; family Ectobiidae; genus Ectobius; species Ectobius pallidus. The sequence continues at coordinate 46,009,035 of CAXKWD010000008.1, forward strand.
AATTACCAATATCCCACTAAAAACACTTTTAAAAAATTCTGATCATCTCAGGTTTCCAACCGCTATGCAATATGTGGTAGACCCCCGGCGTGGTCTTGTGGTTAGCGTCGCTGATTACAGATCCGTCGGCCCGGGTTCGATCCGGGTAGGGAGGTCTGGTTGGGGTGCACTCAGCCTCGTGATTCATATTGGGGAGATATTTGATAGAGAAGTAGCGGTTCCGGTCATGAAAACCAGCATTAACGGCCGTGGGTGTCGGCATGCTGACCACATGCCCGACCCGCAGCGGTCGGGTGGTAGGCCACGGAGTTTAAATTAGTTCAGTTTAGTTATACAATATGCTATATCCTTCACAGCGAGGAGCGGTCAGCTTGCGTTGCTAAGGATTACATAAGCAGAGTGCTCAGTCTTTCAATAGCCCTGCTCGGCTTCATGTTGAGGCATGGTAAATGCCCTAAGGAGGAGGATATTCTTCCCGCTGAAATCGGCCACGTTGGTGCTATCCATGGAATAGAACCTCGCCCTCTGTAGGTAGGCTGCATGCCTCACAAAAAACTGACAGTTTTTCATGTAAGCGTTTGGAGGTGGAGGGTAAACGATCTCTAGTTTAGCGTTGGTTGGGGTGGACATTTTCAAGGTTGTTTTGCAAGTCTGAAGGAACAGACCTTGGTAACACATCTTATTGATGGCGGCTATTCTTGACGTGCAGTTTTAATAGAGTTCAAGTCGGTGTAAGCCATGTTGGTTTCTATCTATAACTTAATTGAAGGGCCTAGTTCCATAAGGGATACCACTCACAAGCACAGGTATTTTCTTATATCTGAGAAGAGGTTTAAGGCACAAGTATAAATTCTTCACTGAGTATTTAAGAGATTGGAGGAGAAGGCATAAATGTTAAAAACTCAAAATGAAAGATGTGCCTTACGCCCTTATGGAACTAGGCCCTTCAATTGATTATTTTAGTATGAAATTAGGAGTAATTCAGAATACCATGCCTTGACATTGAATTTTATGAAAATTTGAGACAGCTTACTTTAAGAGCTAAATTTATACGTAATATTAGCCTCATAGAATTGCTTTCTTAATTCAATGTGTACATATAAATACATAATAATAAAATTAATAAATGCGTACAAAGCTAAAATGCATGTTCCATTCCCGTCCAGGATAAATTTTCCTGTATAGATTTCACAGTAGAGTTCAATTCCTAGAACTCTAAGAATTACGTGAGGAAATAAGAAAATGAATACTGAAAAACTGTTTATAAATATTGTAATGGATTATTTTCTGGTGCCGAGGGAAGTGAATTTAATGTGTTCGCCAACTCAGCGTCAGACGAACGGTAAGTTAGTACCAGTAATATCTTATGTTTGGGGGACGGGGATAAATGACCAGAAACCCTCCCAATTCTCAAACTGCATTCTATCATAGTTTCTGACATTCTGTGCGAAGTACGATAGAATTGAATAATGGAAGATGTATTAGGTATTTCGTGGTGCGCGTCTGTTCATGTTCAGTGTTATTGCTGTGAATGTGAAGAATGAATTCAGTAGATAGTTTAATAAATTATCCATTCTCAAAGGAATATGGAAGAAAAAATCTAGATAAAATAATTAGGGAGGCCCGCGCCCAATTTAATTACGAACCATCTGCTATACTGTAAATAAGTTAGTATGGAAATTAAGAAAACTGTAAATAGATGTAAATTGCATTAATTCTACTGTAACCAAAATCCTATCGTGCCGAAAGATGAAATAGGATTATCATATTTGGAGGTTCAACAACAACAAAAACGTGTTTACAACAGAAGTAGTGTGGTTTTAAGGATGACGTCACAGGAGGAATACAGGAGGAATGCTTACGTCATCGGAGTGAAGGGGGAATGATTACGTCATCAGAGGGGAGGGAGGAATGGCTTAGCTTATGACATCACGACCTACGTCATTGGTGGGCGTGGCTATGACACCATGTGATTCAAAATGACTTCGCTTCCTGTTCCTATTTCAAATGGCGCCCATGCGCAAAATTCAAATTTGGAAATTCATAATGGCGGTAAATTTGAAAATTTTATATTACAAAATCAAAATGGTTACTTTCAGGTTCCTATTTTAAATGGCGGAAGGAGGGAAATTTGAAAATTATATATTGGTAGAAGGCGGGTCATTTAAAAATTTAAAATGTTGGGATATTTAGAAATTGTGTATTGGTACAAGGCGAGAGATTTAAAAATTCAAGATGGTACATTGCATATTATATGAAATTGGATATTACAATTACAAATGGCGGAAGGAAGGAAATTTAAAATTGTATATTGGTGGATGGCGGAAAATTTTAAAATTGCAAATGGTAGAAGGCGAAAGATTTCATAAATTTTAAGATGCCGACGTTGCTTACGTCTTGAGAGGAATGGGAGGATTGCTATGACCTACCTCAAAGGATGAATGAGAGGCGAACGGGAGGAATGAAAGGGGAGGGAGGAATGAAAGGGGAGGGAGGAATGAAAGGGGATGGAGGAATGAAAGGGGATGGAGGAATGAAAGGGGAGGGAGGAATGAAAGGGGAGGGAGGAATGAAAGGGGAGGGAGGAATGAAAGGGGAGGAAGGCGCGGTTATGACATCACGGAGGGCAAGATGGATTGCTGACGTTATGATTCAATATGGCGGATTTCAAAAAATATACTTCAACTTTATGCCATTTTTGCACGAAAGCATTGCAGAAGCAGAAGGAAGTGTATATATCGAATTATTTATTTGTTCACACAACGAATTTGGTCACCAATTCTATAAGATGCAACGTTAGCGATATTTTAAGACATCGCACATTTTTTATAATTGTGAAAGCGTTTGATTTTTAACGTGTGGAATTATACAAGAGTTTTCTGACGATATAAGGTAGCATATAAATCTATTTCCCCAAAACATAGTTTTTTAATCCTGGGATCAACTCAGCCTAGGCTAGGTTACTATAATTTTACTATAAATCTTTAAAGGTGACTGGTGCGTAAGGATGATAATCTGACGTTTCGAATGAGCCTCAACCGTCTGTCTATAGAGGGAATTATTTTCATAAATCACAACATTAATCAGCAGGTTATAGGCTCACGTTGAGTGTACTGACCAATGCGCTATCGTACGTGCATAGTACAGAGTCCCAAACGTTTCATCAGCAGAATTCGATCGCCGCACCGGTGAAATTCATCGGCTATATGTATGTATATTACAGAATTGTACATTTCCTTCTTACATAATTTGTGTTTAATCCTCAGTCAATATGATGCCTGTCAGTTTGTCTTGCAGTGATGTTCATTGTTCTTCATTACCTGCTATTCTGTCGCGATATATTTACGAATATTAAAAGCCGATATTTTGTTATATTCAAGTATTATATCATCGCAGAATGATTTGAACATATGCTAGCGTACCGAGAATTCTGATGACACACGTAGAAGTTACATCTCGCAAAACTAGACAAGTTTTCCTCATGTGGTAATAGAATGTAGTAGTATTTCTTATCAATCGCTTTCGTGTTACATGTGCATTCAGTCTCTTAAAAACTCCAGTCGTTATGTACTATGTTATAACAGGTGTTGAGACTTTTTCCCTAATTTGGCTACCCTGCGTGGTAGTGTCTTTAGTGTTGCATGTTGGTGCACTGAACTCATGAGAAGGAAGAAGGAGACTTTCCAATATGGCGTGCAGCTAGCTACAAGGACAGAATAGTGTTCTTGCATGTATTGTATTTGTACTGACTTTACAGCAATTCACAATCGTTTATATGTGTTAACTAATGTTACAAGTATAGTATTCACGGTTTGTATAGTAAATGTTACCAAGGGAATTGTTTGTTTGACTGTATTGTGTTGTGTTTAACTTGTGTAACAAAGCCAACTCCTCGCATCCTTGGGCCGATGTTACAAGCCATTACACATACAGTCCACTAAAATTAAAACTTGTTTTCGAACACAACATAATATTTGGTCCTACGGGCCGGATGGAAATTCGTGCAAATTTGGATCTCCAGCCGTGATTGGAAATTTGTGCAACTTGGACCATTGATTGTGGTTGTGAACATTTGCATATTACGACATTGTGTTGCAATCTGTGAAGCTTTGCCGCCATAAGCTAGCGTCTATCTTTGTAACGCGGGAAATATTTACAAGCAGTTATTGTAATTGAACATTGACATTACTTGTGTGATTGAACATTGATATTACTTGTGGGTAACATAAATAACATAAGAAGATATTGCACTTGAAAATTCTTGTATTATTTGTGCATAAAATAGACAATTACGAACAATTTACTAATACATGGAACTATAACATGGTGAAGTGTTGCATCATCCTTGCATTGTTAAAACGTGTCGCAGGACAGAAGGGTTAGCAAACTGTGGAAGTGTACCCGTTGAATAATAACTTCAAACTTTGTGAGCTGTAACATCAGTGATTGTAATTCAATTATTGGTACTTTGAAGACTAATCTGAAAACACATTCAGCAACATTACATCGCAGATGACGTCACGCTGGGAATCTTGCCAGATATCTTGGACAAAGTCTACGACTTCATGGAGCTGTCTGATGTTACCATTAGTGATACAATAGTTCAGCCAACTGTAAGTTTGTTCCATTTTTGTCTCATTTGTCCTAACTTGACTAAGGTAGACATCCTGTCTAAAATCCTAAAACCTACTTCTAACACTGAAACAAATAAGTACTGACTTGCTTGTTAATCTTGTTTGACGAACTTGAATTCATTAAATATTCAATTGTTCGCTATTGCGCTGTTGTACATTTCATAGAAATTTGTTTTTCATTAATAATAACACAAGTCAACAGCCAAAATGTATTCGAGATAAAATTAACCATACATTACTAAATTGGGGTCGCTGAACACGAAAATGACATCCATTTTTGTCTGTTAGTTCTTATTTCTACAATACACAGGTCAGGTTGTTTTACTAAAACAGGATTTTAGCCGAGTAACTTTGTTTGAAACAGACTGTACCGGAAATTTAAGGGTGAATTTATGGCTCTAGCATATAAGTCAAACCCTCAAACTGATATTCCTTTATAAATTCAGTTCAGTTCTTGCTTTGTGAGTGAGAAAACTGTTTATCAGTTCGCTTTGAAATAGTTAAAATAGGGAGTGATTTAATTGTTATTGTGAGTGATTATAATTATAATTATAAAATAACATATATGCGTATATATTATCCTTTCTGTAATAGAATTGGCATGAAAGGCACAGAATGCCGCGTAAGTGTGTTAACAATTCAAATAACTTTTGTTTTATCTGTGGAGAATTGACTTTAAAATCGCAAAAGGTACGGTTAACTCCTATTGTTAAAAAGGCCTATCATCTATATTTTGGTTGCAAGGTTGGTGATCAGGACAAATCGCTTGCACCCCATATTTGTTGTCGTACTTGTTCCACAAATATACGCGAGTGGCTAAATGGAAACGGGCGATTTATGAATTTTGCTATAGGCCTACCAATGGAAACTTGGTTATACGAAATATTGTTGCTTTTTATGTGAATGGGATAGTCGTGCAAAGGACAGACACTATGCAACAAAGCAAGGACCAGGTATTAAAAACATTGTTTACAGACCACTGGTTGACAAGACTGAAATAATACACCTGCATTGCACATTAAGTTGGGACTGATGAAAAACTTTGTAAATGGTATGACTCAAAATGGAGAAGCATTTTAGTATCTCTTTCATAAATTTCCTCGATTAAGTGAATCTAAAATCGGAGAGGGAATATTCATAGGTCCCCAAATAAGAAGACTAATGGCTGATGAACATTTTCATGGAATTTAACAGGGAAGGAGAAAACTGCATGGGTAGCGTTCACTAGAGTTATACTTAATTTCCTTGGCAACAAAAGGGCGTCTAATTACAGAACATTAGTGGACAATATGTTGATGGCTTATGATAGAATGGGGTACAACATGTCTCTCAAGATGCATTTCCTTCACTCTCACCTGGTCTTCTTCTGTGACAATCTTGGAGCAGTAAGCGACAAGCATGGTGAACATTTCCACCAAGACATCGCTACTCTAGAACGATGTTATCAGGGTATATGGAACACGTCTATGATTGCTGTCTGTAGTAAGAGATGGTCCTAAGATAAAGTACACTAGAGAAGGCAAAAGACCACGTTTATGAGATATGTGATTAAAAACTACGTATATTTTCTTGCACGAAAACAATGAAGGTTATATAGCCGATATCTTCTAAACGAGAACTAATAAAAAAAATTACTGCCATTTTCGAATTTAGGAGGCCAAATTACATAAGATATGGTGTATTTTATTTCGGATACAAAAAACTTGTTAAATTTTGTTGACTTGTGTAATCAACTGTCATAGTATTCATCATGTCGTTTGAATCGGAAGCAAAGGCTATTCAAAAACGTGGCTTACTAAAAAAGATCACTAACTCATCTTGAAATGTTCTTGAACCGTGAGGATATCTCTAGCTATGAATTGATACCCAGGCAAGATGCATTGTCAGAAACTTGGAAAGAGTTCAATGATGTTAGGGAATATTTAGAATTTCAGATAGACTCAAAGGATAGTGAAGCTCGTTTTGAAGAGCACGAGGAATTTGAAAATAGATATTATGCAATATTCGGTAAAATTCAAGAACTGATTGATGCTAGGGATAGACCCATAAGTCCTAGTAATGCATCTGTCATTTCGAATAACTCCACTCGAAGCAGTAGTAATTTGAAACTTCCACCCATAGAATTACCTCATTTTAAGGGAGATTTGACAAAGTACTTGACATTTAAAAACACGTTTGAAAGCTTAGTTATCAACTATACTTGCATCGATAATGTGCAAAGGTTGCATTATTTGCTGTCTTCACTTCAAGGTGAACCCAAAGATTTATTAAGTAACTTAGCCATTTGTGATAGTAACTTTTCGGTTGCTTGGAATTTGATTGATGAAAGATACAACAATAAACGGTTGATTGTTTCGCAGCATGTGAAACAGTTGCTCAATCTTCATAGTGGTAGTAGTGGTACTTCGAGTGACTACCGCAAATTGATAAATGATGTAAAATGTAATCTTAGTGCCATTGAGAATTTGGAAGCGGAGATTCCACTTCATGAAATCATGTTGCAGGAATTGATTCTGAATAAAGTCAAAGTTAATCATAGAAGTGAATGGGAAAATAAATTTGCCTCCTCTGAAATTCCGACATTAGACAATTTAATTGATTTCTTGGAAAGGAAATGTTAGACATTGGAACTAACAGAATCTAGCAAAACTGTTGTTGAGCACAAACGTGAGTTCAAACCTAAACTAAATGCACTTCACATTGCTAAAATAGTACCTCCTTGAATTGTAAGTTTTTGCAAACTTGACAATCATAATTTTCTTGATTGTAGGAAGTTTAAACAAGCAAATATTGATCATGGTCGTGAATTTGTCAAAGAAAATAAACTTTGTTACTTGTGCTTCTCAACTTCTCATATTTCCAAACAATGTAAGCAACCCAGGTGCACGAAATGTAATGGAAATCACAACTTGTTGGTTCATAAAGAACAAATAACCTCTAATAATAATTCAAATGTTGATCGTTCTGCAATCATTTCGCCTGCAGCAATGAAAGTTATTTCAGGATTAGGCTCAAATGTTTTGCTGAGTACGGTTTGTGTTGGAGTGAAAACTAGGACTGGAGAAGTTTAAGTGGTTAAAGCCTTGTTGGACTCAGCGAGTCAATTAGTCAAATGTCTTGGTATTGGTACAAAGTCTTGTCGGTTACCAATTGTTGGTATAAGCAATTCAAACGTTTCTCCTGTAAGCTCCACTTGCAATCTTGTTTTATGCTCGCAGATATCAGACTATACTCTGAATTTGAATTGTGCAGTAGTAGACACCATCACAAGTCCGCTACCTGCTCAGAAAATTGATTGTTCGACTTGGAACATTCCCACTGATATTGTTCTAAGTGATTGTACTTTCAATCGACCTTCACCTATAGACATTTTGTTGGGAGCTTATGTTTATTATGAAATTGTCTCTGGTAATACCTTGCGAAGGGAAAATTATCCTACATTGCTAAACACTAGATTTCGTTGGGTACTGGCTGGTACTTTTCCTGAATCATGCGTTAAACCTAATGTCAAGGCTCGTTGTACTAACTTTGTGAAACTTGACCCTCTTGACACAAGATTGCAAAAGTTCTGGGAACATGAAGAACTGCAGCAGCCAGTTCTTACTCCTGAAGAAAGAGCTTGCGAAGAACATTTTGCAAATAATGTACAAAGAGATGAACTTGGAAGATTTGTTGTCAAACTTCGAATTCGTTCAGAAGTATCTCTTGTGGCTGAGTCTAAATGTAATGCCATTAAAAGATTTAAGCAAATTGAAAGAAGATTCTTGAAATCGCCAGAGTTAAAAGAGAAGTATGTTGATTTTATGCATGAATACATTGACTTAGGTCATATGGAAAGTGCACCCACTGAAAGTTCTGATTCGTTGAATTTTTACTTGCCCCATCATTGTGTATTGAAGGATTCTAGTACTACAACGAAACTGAGAGTTGTATTTGATGGAAGTTGTGAATCTTCAAACGGAATATCTTTGAATTCCATGTTAAAGGTTGGACCTACCGTCCAGCCTGATTTGTTGTCCATTATCCTCAAATTCAGAACTTAGATTGTTGCCCTATCAGCTGACATTGCAAAAATGTATCGATGTGTATTGGTCCATCCTGAACATAGAAATCTTCAGAAAATTGTTTGGCGTTAATCTGCTGATGAGGAAATTAAGAAATATCGTCTGACTACTGTTACATACGGTACCAGTTCTCCTCCTTTTCTTGCTACAAGGTGCTTAGTTCAACTTGCTGATGAGTGCAAAGACTCTCATCCCATTGCTTCAGAAAATATTCGATCTTGCTTCTATGTTGACGATCTATTTACTGGTGCAGATTTAGTTGAAGAAGCTAAACAACTTCAATGTGATATCACTTCTATATTGGAAAGTGCTCAGTTTCATCTTAGAAAATGGACGTCAAATTGTCCAGATGTCTTGCTAATGTACCCTTGGAAGACAGAGAACTCTCGTCGCCTTGTAATCTTACCAATGATGAAGCTGTTAAGACTTTAGGTATTGTTTGGCACCCTAAGTCTGATGAATTTGAGTTTCAAATAAATTTGAAGCTAATTTGTCACTAAGAGAAGCATTCTTGCCATCATCGCATCCATATTTGATCCTCTTGGATTGTTAGGTTGTGCAGTAGTCAAATGCATCTTATTCTACAGGTGCTATGGCTTTTGAAAATGGATTGGGATGAACCGTTAGACTCACATACTAACATTCTTGAAACTTGGAATGCTATCTACAGTGAACTTCCACTTCTTAATAAACTTCGAGTTCAAAGAAAGGTAATGCCTTTTGTTAAGAACAAGGTTATTGTAATCCATGGCTTCTCAGATGCTTCAGAAGTCGCATATGGTGCTTGTGTATATGTCATAACAGTGTCTGACAGTGATGAAGTTTCAGTGGTCTTGTTGACTTCCAAGTCAAGAGTTGCTCCGTTGAAACAACAGTCTATTGCACGACTAGAGTTGTGTGCTGCTCTCTTGTTGTCTCGTCTTATGGCTAAAGTCATAAAATAGTTAAACTTGTCTGTTCCATTCTCCACATATTGTTGGACGGACAGCACTAGAGTTCTGTGTTGGTTACAGAAACCTCCTAATTGTTGGAAAACTTTTGTGGGTAATCGAGTGTCGGAAATTCAATCTCTCACTTCAGTCTCAGAGAGGAGACGTGTATCAATTCATAGTAATCCAGCTGACTACTTGTCCCGAGGAATTGTACCTTCACAAATGTTTTCACTTGATGTTTGGTGGCATGGACCTACTTGGTTGCGAGAATTGTCTCCAACATATGAAACCTTTGTTGCTACTAACATACCATCATCAATTGAGGCAGAAACTAAAACTTCTTTGAATGTGCTATTAGTTAATGTGCATTCGCCTGACTTGGAACGTTTCTCATCCTATTGTAAACGGAAACGAGTCTACAGTTATGTTATGCGATTCATTACTAATGTTCGCTCTGCAAAGGACTCTCGTCATATTGGCCCACTCACTCCTGAAGAGTTGAAAGGTGCTGAATTGAAAATACTAGGCTTGATGCAAGCTAGTGAATACGTGAAGGAAATTCATGACTTGAAGACTAACAATGTAGTTGCTTCGACAAGCAAACTAAGGTCTTTAAACCCCTTCCTTGATGATAACAGTTTATTGAGAGTTGATGGTAGACTTGGGAATTTACAGTTGGAATACAACAACAAACATCCTATTATCATTCCACCAAAGCATTGTGTTACTAAGCTGATTATCAAGCATGAACATGAAAGGCTGTTGCATTCTGGCCCTCAAGCTGTGTTGTTTTCCTTGCGGAATAAGGTTTGGATTCCACGCGGAATGCGCAGTGTGATTCATTCATGTTACAATTGCTTTCGTAACAAACCTCCGGTTACTACTCACATAATGGGTGAACTACCCTCATATAAAGTTCAAACTTCATTACCTTTTGTTAAGGTTGGTGTTGATTATGATGGTCCAATCATCATAAAGGGTGACAACCCCAGGAGTAAAGTAAAATTAAAATCATATATTGCTCTCTTTGATTGTCTCACTGTGAAGGCAATACATCTTGAATTAGTAAAGAGTCTAACGACTCAAGATTTTCTTGCTGCATTCAGAAGATTTGCTGCACGTAGAGGTTTTCCTAATCTAATTCTGAGCGACCATGGCACAAATTTTGTTGGAGCCAACAATGAGTTGTTGAGATTTTTTAGGGATAACAGTTCTGAAATAGAAGAACATACAGCTAATGAGAATGTAAAATGGAAATTTATTCCACCCTCTAGTCCTCATTTCGGTGGGCTCTGGGAGGCTGGAATAAAGTCAACTAAATCATTATTGAAGCGAACAATTGGAAATTCCATTCTTAACTTTGAGGAATTATTCACGCTTTTGTATCAGATTGAGTCTGTGTTAAACTCGAGACCTCTTTGTCCCATGAGTGATGATCCAGATGACCAGTGTTATTTGACTCCTGGACATTTCTTAGTAGGAAGACAATTGACAGGTGTTCCTTGACCTGACATATCCAACAGTCACTTGTCCTGTCTGACAAAGTGGAATCCAGTTCAAGAATTGTATCAGGACTTCTGGCAGAAGTGGTCAAAAGACTACATGCAATCGCTCCAACAGCGACGCAAATGGTCGTCTACTGGACCTTGGAAGCCTGCAGTAGGAGATCTAGTCCTCCTACGAGAAGACAACCTGCCTCCACTTGTTTGGATGACTGGAGTTGTGAAAGAACTGCATCCCGGTGGTGATAATGTCACACGTGTGGTTACGGTGAAAACAAAAACTGATTTGTTCCGTCGTGCCATAGTGAAACTTTTCCATTGCCTAAAGATGTTGACTAATTATTTGTAAATTTACTCTTTAATAATCTAAGTTCATTTTATTTGTTTTGTATTTGTTGAGTGTTGAACCACTCAAGGGGGGAATATGTTGAGACTTTTTCCCTAATTTGGCTACCCTACGCGGTAGTGTCTTTAGTGTTGCATGTTGGTATACTGAACTCATGAGAAGGAAGGAGACTTTCCAATATGGAGTGCAGCTAGCTACAAGGACAGAATAGTGTTCTTGCTTGTATTGTATTTGTACTGACTTCACAGCAATTCACAATCGTTTATTTGTGTTAACTAATGTTACAAGTATAGTATTCACGGTTTGTATAATAAATGTTACCAAGGGACTTGTTTGTTTGACTGTATTGTGTTGTGTTTAACTTGTGTAACAAAGCCAACTCCTCGCATCCTTGGGCCGATGTTACAAGCCATTATACCTACAGTCCACTAAAATTAAAACTTGTTTTCGAACACAACAACAGGGATAATTTATGTAATTCCTGTCCTTTTAAAATTTAAATCCTCTCCTCATTCAATACGCCTGTGTATTTAATTTATTAATCTTTCTGTATTATCTACAGCGATTCCTATGTATAATATAATAAAACACTGTTTCATCTCCAATCGAACGTATGCCCCATACGTGTCCACGAAATATTATTAAAAAATCAGATAGCATCCGTTCTTATATATTAAAAAAAGCGTACATGTCACAGTATGTCAGCATTTTTTGTGAGAAATTGTGAACATAAATTTTCTACAAGTATGCAATTTTGTAGCTTTATCCGGAATATATTTAGATACGCCTCGAGTACATGTGCTGTTGGGAATTGAATATAAAATTACTGCCGCTATCAGCGAAATGTTACTGAATGATCAAGATTAAGATTCGTTTCTTCTTATTAGAGGAATAATTTTTTTCCCTTTGTGAGGCTAGAATTCATTACATGATCATCATTTTTTAAACTTCCCTTCTTTTCATTGGCAGAATATTTTTCCCATAGCAAGTCTAGAATTCATTGCATCATAAATGTCGACCGCTGGCACAATTATAAAAAATGTGGGATGGTTTAAAATATCGCTAACGTTGCATCTATTAGAATTGTGAGCCGTAGTATGTACGGTCATATCAAATTTGCCTATGTTTCACTCTTACCTCAATTTTTCTCGTATTAAAACTGCAGTTAAATGTAATATTTTTACGGGTGAAGCTTGTGATTTCCTGTTCTGTAGCGCTTCTCTTCCGATACTGATATTAATTCGCCCGAATCCCTGTATGTGGCGTTGTGTTCTCTTACGTAAAGAGGTCTTATGCTAATGAGTGGGAGGGGGAAGCCGGTTTGTGCGCTACGCGTGTACTATCTGTTTGTAATTAACTGATGCTCACCTGTGAATTTTCGGCCATCAAAATTTGTTAGTTTCAGTTCGTAATTTCGGGGTTTTATATAAGGGGAATTTTGTATTGCGTTTTTCTAGTTTTTTGGCTTTGGAAATTTGCCTCCCATAAGTTTCTAAATTAAATTCATGGGGTGGTAGTTTTGTTCTATGGTTCAGCGGGGAAAATAAAAATGAACTTTACAAAATTAAACGGATTTCTCTCATTACATTGCCATATGCTGTGTAGGCTTTCCCCAACTAGATAATGACCGGCAGGCTCCGTGGATTATCATTGGCACTGTTAAACTAAAACACGCAAGGTGGCACGAATTCAGTTCTGAATTTAAAATAAAACTAGCGTAACCGAGTTTAGACAATTTCGAGTTTATCCCTGTAGTAATGGTTATAACTAGATGAATAAACTATGGTCAGACCCTGTGGAGTACTTGCAAGTACATGTAAATCAATTTTTAGTCTGTAAATAAATACTTGTTGAAATCTGTGAATTTTCTGAACAGGAATTTCGGGCCTGTCGTGTTAAGATGTGTAAATAATTTGTACATATGTGAATGTTTGGAGTTATTGTATATTAAATCAAAAGCCCAAGGGTCATTTTGAGTGTGGCTAAAAACCACCGAATAAGTATGATGTTCTAGATGCTATTTCTTCAGAATGTTTTAAATTTTGCTTGAAATAATTGTTACCTGATTTAGAATAAATTGTATCTACAAAATTGAATTTATCTTGAATTATTATTAATTTGAAATAATAATAATTTGAATTTGATTAGGATCTGGGCCCAGTTACCAGTGAAGTATTTTCAGAGTCGGCTCACTATTTACTTAAGTACCTCTCTGACCTGCGTCCACATTCCTTAATTGTCCTTGGTTTATAGGAAGTTAAAATAATCTGTGCTTCGGCACAATTGGTGATCTAGTTCGTTGTGTGAACAAAGAAGTAATTCGATACATACACTTCCTTCTGCTTCTGTAATGCTTTCATGCAAAAATGGCACAAAGTTGAAGTATATTTTTTGAAATCTGAGATGTTGAATCATGACGTCTGCAATTCATCTTGCACTCCGTGATGTCATAACCGCGCCTCCCTCCCCTCTCATTCCTCCGATGATGTAATCATTCCTCCCCTCTCATTCCTCCCGTTTCCCCTCTCATTTCTCCGTTGAGGTAGGTTATAGCAATCCTCCCATTCCTCTAATGACGTAAGCAATGTCGGCATCTTAAAATTTATCAAATCTTTCGCCTTCTACCATTTGCAATTATAAAATTTTCCGCCATCCACCAATATACAATTTTTACAAAATTACCCTCCTTCCGCCATTTGTAATTGTAATATCCAATTTCATATAATATGCATTCAATCATCTTGAATTTTTAATTCTCGCCTTCTCCGATATACAATTTCCAAATTTTCCACCATTTGCAATTTTCAAATCACCCGCCTTCTGGCAATATACAATTTTCAAATTTCCCTCCTTCCGCCATTTGAAATAGGAACCGGAATCGTAACCATATTGATTTTGTAATATACAATTTTCAAATTAACCGTCATTATGAATTTCCAAATTTTAATTTCGCGCGTGGGCCGCCATTTGAAATAGGATCAGGAATCGACGCTATTTTGAATCACGTGGTGTCATAGCCACGCTCACCAATGATGTAGGTCTTGACGTCATAAGCCACGCCTTTCCTCCCTCCCTTCCGATTACGTAAGCAATCCCCTCCACTCCGATGACGTAAGCATTCCTCCCTCCCCTCTCATTCTTCCTGTATTCCTCCTGTGACGTCATCCCTTAAACCACACTACTAACAGAAAATTTCACAGGACATTGTACGAAAACAGTTGGATATGTGGTTGTGAAATTAGGAATACTATCTTCTGTTCTCCTTGCCTTCTATTTGGTGATTCCAATTCATGGAGTAGATCGGAATTACGGAAGTAACGGACTTAGGACACCTTAGCAAGATAACAAAACCGCATAAAGATAACATTAAGCACATTCATAATGTATTAAATCACAGTTCTCTCGGCTGTGTAATTTTGGAGTACAGCTACGCTAGGCATATCACGACGAAAAATTTAAACATAACCAGCAAGTGAAAAAAGACAGGTGGGCCTATGTACTTTAAAAATTATGATTGTAGACTATTAAGCTCTGCTTTGCTTTGCGAGGTCACGACGAAACCGAACAGTCTGAAAATCCTGGTATCTTCTTAGGACATAAAGATTTCGTTTCTAATTTGAATACTGCTGCGCGGGAACACATGGAATTGCATGGACTTCATTTTTCGACGCAGGTGAAGGGCATGTTACGTTTTATTTTTTTGCATTTTCATTCTGGAGCACACACAATGTTTTCGACACCGGCAGACATGCCATTAGATGTAATCCCGTTCTACTCCGTGAATTGGAATCACCAAATAAAAGGCAAGGAAAACGGAAGATAGCATTCTTTATTTCACAACCACATATCCAACTGTATCATACAATGGCCTGTAAAATTTTCTCTTGTAAACGGAGTTTTTCCCGCCTTTTGTTTTTTGTTATTGTTGAATCACACCATTCGGCACGCTAGGGTTTTAGATACAGTAAAATTAATGCAATTTACATCCATTTACAGTGTTCTTAGTTTCTACACTAACTTATTAACAATACAGCAGATGGTTCATAATTAAATTGGGCGTAGGCCTCCCTAATTATTTTATCTCGATTTTTCTTCCATATTCCTTCTAGAGAATGGATAAGTGATTAAAATATCTACTGAATTAATTCTTCACAGTCACAGCAATAAAACAGAACATGAACAGACGCGCACCATGAAATACCTAATGCTTCTTCCACTGTTCGGTTCTGTCCTGTTTATAGTTCGCACTTCGCACAGAAAATCAGAAACTATGATAGAATCCAGTTTGAGATTTAAGAAACAGGGATGGGGCAAGAAGTAATATAATTATAAACTTTACATTGTCATTGCTGACCTAGCACTGTGCAGTGCTTTGAACTGTGTGATTGATTATGTTTCAGTGTGATTGTTTTAATCGTTGTAGAAGTATGGACAATTTCAACGATATAGTTGATGATTACCTATTAAAAACTCCTTTCTATGTTCTTTCGTATGAAAAAATGGTGTGAACGTAAGGCAAATGACTCCTAAGGTTGACATTGCCTTGCAAGAAATTAACCAAAAACGGAAATTTCAGACATCTTGGTACAGAAAATTTAATTGGTTTTATTGATAGTTACAATCATAACAAATATTATTTCTTCATATGTTTGCTATTTAGTGGGGAAAATGATGGAACGTTGAAGGAACATAAAATGTAAATAATAAAACTAAACTGCGTGGCTGTGCATCCCTCGAGGGACTGGACCTACCATCTGAACGCTGTGTCACCTACCATAGGCAGATGGCAGGATAGGGGCATGTGCTCAGCATGCCAACACCCATGACTGTTAATAATGGTTTCCATCTAGCTCTATCTACTTAACATTATAGTTTTAATTCTCACTAAACGTCACAACGTTCAAAATGTGCCCCTAGGTGCAGGGGTTATAATTAGGTGCGGAATGAGACGTATATAAGAATACATCCTGCAATTCTCATACCTTAAAACACGTAATTCATGATCATAACATATAACTGACGGCCATCTTATATGGTTAAACAGGTTTATCAACACTACAAACCTCGCAGGAGATAATACAATATGGCATATTTTTGAAACTCGTGAATTCGATATGTCCTACTGAACGACATAACCTAACCTAACCTGCCTAACCTAACTGCCACTAAAATAGAATCTACCTGCCACTACTTACCTTAATGGAAGAAGGACAGTTGGTATTATGCTTTGCAGTTGGTATCCTGCTTCGCTCAGAACCATAATATGGCTGGCGTGTTTTATGCGTAATAAAAATAAACTGATTGAAATGGGTAATAATACGAGATTAAGTTCTAAAATCCCCCTTGGGGACTGCCAACTTAACGTGGTGAGGGGTTTGCGAGTTCTGCTACGACCCTGAGAGCTATGCTGGCAGGAGCATGTGTTCCCGATAGGGCCACCCAAGCCAGAGAGATCAAAGGGCAGGGACCAGACGAAGCAGCAGTCCAAAGGAGGGTAGATTGTGCTCCCTGAGCTGTAGAGAAAGCATGCCATCTAGAGGAGTAAACCTTGACGAAAAATCTCGGTCCTCCTGGTAGGGTGTTTTGCTATTGGCCGGTATCCCATATATAGAAAAATTACATTACTCGAAAACTCCAAACTAAAATTTACAGGACAGATACTACGGAAAATCGACTTGGACTACGTAAAAGGAAAATAGATTTTCGAACAGTAAAAACATTAAGAATTGGTGCATGGAATGTGAGAGGGCTTTGCCACAAGGAGGAAGAACTATAAAAGGAATTAAAGGAAATGAATATATATGCTGCAGTGATTTCTGAGACAAAGGAAAAGGGAAAAGGCACTATGGATTTAAGTGATTACAATATGATATATAGCAGAGTAAACAGAGAGGAAAGAGCCTCAGCAGGCGTTGCTTTGTATGTAAGAAGGAAATGGAAAAATAGAATTCATAGCTATACATGGGTTAATGAAAGTATAATAAGTGTAAGGTTAAATATTGCAAGAGGATATTTAACACTTATAGGCATATACTCGCCAGAAGAAGGCAAAACAGAGCTAACTGATGAGCTTGATGAATGTCTGCAACAACATCTAGACAAGGTAAATAAGACAGACTACATTGTGATAGCAGGCGATTACAATGCCAGAGTTGGCAATAACCCAGTTAATGGTGTAGTAGGTACTTTCGGAGAAAGTCTAATAAATAGAAATGGCAGACCATTAATAGATTTCTGTTCATAAAATGAATTGCGGTTGACCAATATGTTCTTTAGACACCGTGACATACATAAATTTACATGGGCAACATGAGGGTCCAGATCAATAATGGATCATGTTGCAGTAAACAAAAGGATGATATCAGTTGTGCATGACACCAGAGTATACAGAGGAAAAGATATATCTTCAGACCATTATTTAGTAATTTGTACATTACGACTGCCAAATAAATTTGTTAAATTCAAGTCACAAAATCATTTTCCAGCTGAAGAAGTCTTCAAAGTGCATTTACTGAAAGAAGAAAGCATAAAACACTTGTTTCAGACAAGATTAACTATATATATTGAAAAAGTTAGCTTAACTAATGATGTTGAAATAGTTTGAGATAACCTCAAACGTGTCTTGCTTAAAACAGCAAACGAAGTATTAGGTAAAAGAAAGAAAAGATAATCGAAACGAGGATTATAAATTTGGAATGAAGAAATAGAGGCTCTTATCAAAGATGAGAAGAAGGATAATCTAAAATGTTTAAATACGAAGGAAATAAGATATAAAATTGAATACAAACGAATAGCTGCCGTAACTAAAAAGGAAGTAAAAAAGTTGAAACGACAACCTTGGGATACTTATGTGGCTAATTTGGAACAAGATGTAAATGGCCAACAAAGAATGGCATATAAAGCATTAAAAGAATTAAATAAATTTTCAAGAGATAAAGCAATATCAAATCCTATAGCTCAGAAAACATGGGAACAGTATTATAAAAGTCTTTGGTTCAATGGCTCGGATGATGTTTTCCAGTTAGCTGCAAATGATGAAAATGTCGACTCTCTTGATTTAAAAGAGCTATTAGAAGCAATTAGTAGTCTAAAATGTCGGAAAGCACCAGGTGTAGACGACATAAATACAGAACTTTTGAAATCCCCATCAACGCCATTTCTTCTCAAGTTACTGTCTTTGTTTAATACATGTTGGAAGTCTGGAGTGGTACCAGAAGAATGGAACATAGTAAAAGTTATATCCATTTATAAAAAAGGAGACCGTAACAAATGTGAGAATTACACAGGAATAAGTCTCTTAACTACGGTATACAAATTATATGCCAAAATATTAACCCATCGTTACATTTTAGTGGCACAGCACGGATTCCGTAAAAGACGCTCCTGCATTGATTGTGTATTCTCTTTACAACAGCTAATAGAAAAGACGAAAGAGTCAAATCTCCCGATGTATATCTGTTTTGTTAATTACGTCAAAGCATTTGGCATGGTTAAAAGATCCTTTTTATGGCAGATTTTACATACTAGAGGATTGCCACAACATCTAATAAGAGCCAACCAGAGTTTATATAAAGAAACAAAAATATTTGATACAATTGAAGGAAATAAAAATGAGAATAAAATTACTGTGAATCAGGGGGTAACGCAAGACTGCCAATTGTCTCCCGTTTTATTCATTTTATACTTGGATCATGCTATTAGAGAATGACAGGAAAGTTTACATCTTGACTTGGAGAGACGTGTAATAAATTTACTATTTGCTGACGACCAGGCTATTATAGCCTACAAAGAAGACGATCTTCAGATAGCTATAGACAGTCTTGCTAAAACAATGAACAAATACAATCTCCAGATCTCAGAGAAGAAAACAAAAGTGATGGCATTTTATGGCAAGGAGCCAATAAGAACGAAAATAATACTGAATGGCTCTTCCTTGGAACAAGTATTAAATTTTAAATACTTAGGTTTTAATTTGAGCATTCACAAAAATAGAAACTTAGATGATAAAGTAGCGCTATTTCAAGGGATATGTGGCACTATAAGGCGTACCCTCTTACATAGAACAAATCCAGAAACTATGATTAAGTTTTACAAGGTAATGGCGGTTCCGATGTTGCTCTATGGATCTGAATGTTGGGTTTTAACAAAGCAACAGCAGAAAAGAATTCAATCGCCAGAAATGAAATTCCTACGTGCAGTAGCAGGAAAAAAGCTAGATAAAAGGCTAGATAAGATCCCAAATGAAGTAATTAGATCTGAACTTAATGCTTTTAATTTAAATGAAAAAATCAAAACAAAACAGGAAGACTATTTTAATCATGTTTTAAGAATGGATGAAAATCGCACTCCACGAATCCTGTTACGGTGTAGACCAAGAGGTGGACGCCGCAAAAGGGGACGCTCAGTAAAACGCTGGAGATACAAATTTAAGTAATAACATAAAGGAGGAAAATAGGTATATATGTAGTTTGGAGTCGGAACGGGCCGTTTGGCCCAAACCTTGTAGTTAATGATGATGAAGTTCTAAAAACTACTAATTACACCCCTTAATCAATTCCTTTAACAAAAGTAAGTACATTTAATCAAGTGTTAGTTCCAGAAAGTAAAATTACAACGTTAAGGAGATAGTGCTCTTCCATTGACCGTCTCCGGAGCCGCCATTTCTCAATCAAGTATTTCCTCAATTTGTATCACGAGGTTGGATACACCCATAG
Organism: Ectobius pallidus; assembly: GCA_964059195.1. NCBI lineage: Eukaryota > Metazoa > Arthropoda > Insecta > Blattodea > Ectobiidae > Ectobius > Ectobius pallidus. Next base: position 46,029,227 of record CAXKWD010000008.1, read on the forward strand.
TAATACTTTATATAGTATATATTTACATAGTTATACTTTATATACCCAGAACACAATGTCAAGCTCCGCCAATGGAATTCACGTAACTTTCTCTGCCCTAAGATTCTTTAGCTTCACATTAACACATAGCGTTGCGCGTATCTGCACTCAGTCGACTAACCTTACGCAACCTCGTATTGTTCGCGAGGCAGGATTTTGTAGCCCCGTTTTAGAAATGTTGACTAGCTTATATCTATTTTTAGAGAAATTAAAATAACATATGTTTCAGAAAATAGTTTTAAGTATTAGTATATACAAATAATAAACCAAACATAATGTAAACAAAATCACTGCAACCGTATTCTATAAAATCACGAAGAACAAAATTTTCTTGATGTAAACTAACAGTAAGGGTATTCCGTTTTCATATGATTTTTCGTTTTCAAGGAATTTCGTTAAGGGAGCAATCACTGTACATAAATAATTTAGAGTGATGTATACAATCAATGTAAACGACCGTCTCCAGTGTTTACATGGAAGTACGTCAATATAGTCAATTTGAGCTCAAAGTTGGACGCCTTGGATTATTTTGTGGTGTAGGCCACGGTTTAAATCATACGCCATTAAACAAATTAAATGTTTACGAATCAATCTGAGTGTACTTCCAAAGTCCCCATGAAAGAAAGAAACGTATAAGGTACAATAAATTAAATAGTTTACTCAAAATGTGTAGGCTTATTAAAATACAACAGTGTGCAAATAAATCAAACTGGAGTAAAAAAAAAATCGATTGATACCTCATTCGTGGGTATTGACAATGGGCTTGTTTAGAAAAAAATACTGGCAATACTGACAGTATAAATATTATAAGTTATAATATTCTTACCTTGAGTACATACAACATGACAGTCAAACGGAACACACTGGAGTACAGTGTGCTGCTCTCTTGGTTATCTTCCAAGTTAAAGGTGTGGTAATTACGTGACGGTATTGCTGAATACAGCGGTCCATGACAATTGCCTGTTGTCAGAAATAAGTATAAGGTGTCGTTACTTGATAAAATCGTGAAATATTGGAATTAATTTGGAATTGATTTATTTCACCTGGTGGAATTAAGGCCATTATGCCTTCTCTTCCATTCAACCAGAATAATTATTACAATTAATTATTACAATATTGCAAGTCAATACAGATACAATATAATTACAAATAAGTAAAACACAATGCTTTATAGTGTAAGGCTTATAATTAAGAATTAGTAAAATAGCGTGTAGCAATTCAAGGTACGCAAACAATATTAGGCCTATACCTAATATACAAACTCAGTTTATACTTAAGATTTACATACTTTTACTAAGAAGGTAAATAAAAGAGAATTGAAATCGAAATGCGGAAAGCAAGTAACTTATAAATCATTGGAAACTGGAGATATTTATTTACAAGTGTGATAGGCTATATTATGAGTAGAGATAGCAAAATGATTTGGATTGGATATTGTTCATATTAATTTGTAACCAAGTCCCTTGCTATGATATCATTGGTCAGCATTCGTACGAATTGTGTTTGCATTTGACAGTTCCTGCAGTTTGTAGGTAAAGCACGAGACTTGGAAACGACAAACGAGCGAAAACAATAATACCATACCCAAGAGAAAATGAACAGACGCCGTTGAATTGTCGTAATGCTATTAGAAAAGAAACCTTGCGTTTATTCAAAACCTGATGATAAATAAGGGCCACAACTGATGGGCTTATTTCCAAACTACTTTTTCAAAATGTTACGAAAAAATTATTTAGAGTATTTCGTTATTTTAAGCGTAAATAAATTCAGAACTTTGGGTTTATTAGAACCGGGATCACATAAGTAAAATTGATTAAGATTTACTACAATTTAAACCTGTGATGGCCACACGGTTGGGTGACCAAAAATTTGAGAGAGTTGTGAGTACTTAAAGAGTGGCGAATGTGGAAAAGGATTCGATGTAGGGAAATACTTATTTCAGTTCTTGACGGGTTCACTTATTTTTGGCGCGTAATTTCCCTCTCGTCCGACTGCTTCACATGAATTATCTCAAGGGTCGTGTTCCCTAATTTATGGACTTAATATTTAGCAATAACGACACAAGAATTTATACATGACAAAACTTCCAAATTTATTTATTTCATTGTACTTCTTGTGGAGATCAGTCATATTGTCACTTCCACTGGTCTTGTGAAACTTTGTATGCACATACATACTTTTCATGTTTATCAGAAACTCTTTATTCAATGATAAAGAGTTAAGTATAAACAATATCATAGTATATTGTGCCTTTCTGTTAAAAAATGCAATAATAAATTTAATATAATTGGTATATATAATCCTAAATCCAGCAATACATTTGAATTTCTACTAAACTTTGAAGCAGTTTTACTGCAAAAATCAAAATGTTATACTTACGTATTTGGAGATTTTAATAATATCTCACTTGATACTGATAACAATATTGTGAAATCTTATCTGGAACTTTGTAAAAGCTTCAACCTATATCTCCTAAACCAGGGGAAGACAGAAGCTTGCTCTGTGACGTCACTGCTTTCTGCTCTCACTGCTCGCGTTATATCTCTGCGAGGAGCATGTGAAATGTAGGCATCAGTGAACAGGGGGGAAGAGAGGGGCATTAGTATTGCGGGCAGCGGGAATTTAGGGGGGTTAGAACTTACGTAATACGTGTTTCCGAGTTAATGAAACATCAATCGATTTTTTTATAGTTTATCGGTTAATTACAGCGCAGCAGTTTAACATATTAAAAATAATTCTATTTTTCTATTCTGTGAGAACAATTCCCTTTCCACAAAATCTATGTTCTTTGACAAAAATAGACAATAGGCTACTATCATTTGAATTAACATAATTCACTACAGTAAAAATGAACTGAATTAATTACCATACAAGCTCGTCTGCACCTTAGATGATACAAGATTACAGTAACAATTTTCTGACTTTCCTGTCTCTTTTTCTTTAACAAGTTTATTAATGTTGGGACGTAATGTTTGAGCAATATTTAATCGAAGACTACATTTAGGTTGTGATTTAACAATGTACTTCTTGATTTGAGCTTTGCACGTTTCATTAGTGAAAAAAATTGTTCGGCCACATATGTCGATCCAAAATTACATAATATTCGTGCGGCAAGTCTCGGGAATCTGGTTTCAGAGAAATTTCTGTAAAAGTTACCCAAGACCACATTACGTTCGTAGGCCTATTTGTCCTTTAACAGATCGTCGCATTGTAAGTTTAGCAGTTCCAACTGATACCGGCAAGGAACGTCTTTGACATTAACTGAATATGGGGTAGCAAAAAGTTTAAACATTGGAGAAAGGTTTTCCACATCCTGAAACCTCGATTCGAACTGAAGAAGAATGTTTTGCAGAACTAACACATGTTCTGCAGAGAGAACACTATCAGGATCGCGTACTTGCAATAACTTTGAAAAATGCTCCGTATTTCCAACCAGAAGTTGTTCTACCCACAGAGCTAAAGTGAATAGGTCCTCTAGTACCTAGCTCTAGCGTACTCTAAACACCCCTACTACCGTGCGCTCTTGCTGACGTCACACACAAGGGATCCGCATGCTCTTGCTCCACAAACGTCATCACAAGACGTAGTTGACTTCCCCTGTCCTAAACAAATCATCTACTAGAATTACTTCTACAACAGCTTCACTTCTAGACCATTTGCTGTCTAAGCCCTCCGATGAAAAATTAACTTTGGAAAATAAAGATACTGATATAAGTGATCATAATATACAGAGTGCTTCAGAAAAATGCATACACACTTGGAACTGTCAAAAAAAAATATTTCCCGTTCTACAAGGTTAAGTTTCTGGGAGAAAGTAATGTTATACTTTTTCAACAGATGGCAGCAGAATAGATTCAACATTCGTCCAACAAACGTGCCATAATCATCCAACAATGAACAGTACCAAACAATGCTTGCTCAATCCATATTCCTTGTCATTCATGCATTATACAGTTTTATTACCTACAAGATGGTGCCCCGCCCCACTATCAAAGGGACGTACGAGCATACCTGAACCGAAATTTGCTAAGGCAGTGGATAGAACGCAGGGGCCAATGGAGTTTCCTGTACGCTCTCCAGACCGTACACAGCTGGATTTCTTCTTATGGGGACAGTAAAAGATGTGTGCAAAAGATGTGTACGTAACCTAGACAGACACACTTTGGAATGAGATTCAAGCGGTGTGTGCAGAAATATCTTTGGACACTTTGGTACGATGTACGGAATCAGTGGTGACTCGTACTCAGAAACGTATTGATGGCTGAAGGCCACCGTTTTGAACATCTGAACATTTGAACATTAATCACACTTTCATCAGAAAGTCATTTACTTTTCAAATTGGACTTTAAGCTTTCCATTTCCAGAAATTTAACCTTGTAGAACAGAAAATAGATTTTCTGCGACACTTCAAAGTGTGTATACATTTTTCTGAAACACTCTGTATTTATTCTTCATATAAATCCAAATAATGATTCTCCATTAGTATCTACTGACAATAGTACGTATAATACTAGTGTTGATTATAATAAGTTAAATACTTATTTTGCTACTACATCTTTCAATAATTGTGCAAAAAATTTAAATATATTAGCTGAAAATATGGATATCTATGTGAAAACAGCAGAAATCACTTACCTTATTGAAAAACAAAAAAAAAAAAAGTAACGCAGCAACTTTGCAAACACTGGGTACTTGAAGAGCTGCTAGTCTTAATAATAAAAAGAAGGGATACTCATTATGTCAAAAAATGAATGCATCAATCAACATTTTCATTGACTACAAAAATCTTTCTAAATAAGTCTCAAAAAAGAAAAAAAAACAGTTGAAAAAACAATATTAAACTAGATTGACTAATGACACCAATAACCAAAGAAAAATGTGCACCATTGCAAATAGCTTATTAAAAAAAGCAAAACTGTTAATACTCAAAATATTAAGATAAAAATTGACAGCAAGGTATATACTGACAATCTTGTAATCTGTGATATTCTAACCAACTCCGGGGTGCGCGGGTAAAGAGAGTTAAGTCCACTATTCTCAAAAATTGAGATATGTCCACAGGGTTCTAGATAAAAATGTTCTCTACATTTGTGTTAAGTCCACAAAGTCATATTAAAAAAAACACGGCAGTTATGGACGTGTGCCTCATGGGTTTATTCGTCTGAAAAGAGATGTTGTGCGGGTCAAGTGTGTTAAGTCACTCTGATGGAACTTAACACTCTTTACACGGAAGGGGGGTCGCAAAGGATTGTAGTTTTTATTACGAGATAAGGCCTGTAGAAATGACTTAACCCTCTTTGCCCGACCGTATATTTTCCTAAAGGTAAATTTTATTTTGACGTATCTCTTTTGTTATTGTGTTATATTTTCATAATATTAGCGATACTGCTTGCTAATAACCCGCGTTTTATTCTCGTGGCATTAGTTGATTGTTGTGGTAAGAGAAGTGAGTGATACTGAAGGGAAGTCAGTGAAATTGAAGCGAAAATGGCACCAAGAGGGAAAAAAATGCTTGAAATCCTACAAAGACAATGTGATGTTTCATCCAAATACAACAGGAATGAAGATTCAGGTAATACAGTGATCCTTATGTCTTCCTAAACAATAAGTTTTCACCGATTTGCAGTGCATCTGTTTCTGTGTTATTAATCTGGCACAAGTCAGTGAGCGATTTATGATGGCAGCTTCCTTTAATGTGCCTTGTCAGCAAAAATCGTCCACATGTTACGTGACTTGTTATTTTTATTCGAGTTTGTTGTTATTAAAAATAACAGCAGGAATAAATGCGCATGTGAACATTAATTCAACCTACACTGCCAACATTAACAAGAAACAAAATTGTAATGTACATTTATTGCGCTGGGGTATGCCGTAGCGTAGTGGTTGAGGCGCTGCGCTACAAATCGGAAGGTCGCGGGTTCGATTCCCGATGAGGTCATTGAGATTTTTCAATTGGCCTAATCCTTCTGGTGGCATTATGGCCCTGGGGTCGACTCAGCCTCTAACAGAAATGAGTACCAGGAGCAATCCTGGGGGTAATGGCGGCAGGTGCGTAAGGTGCGTAAGGTTGACAATCTTACCACCTTCATGTGCCGAATGTCCAAAATCTGGGAGCCTCAACCTTCTGAAACCCTCTGGGCCTCCATGGCCTGTATAGGGATCACTTTACCTTTTTACATTTATTGCGTATTATCGGTACCTACTTCTTAACAGTGGTACAAAATAATTTATTATTAAATTCTTAGCATAAGGCTGTCATGTTCATCAACAACTTTTCCACCAGACATTTAATAAACAGAACATCTGTAGTATGGTCCTGTGACAATAAATACGTAAATGTGTATTGTTCAAACCACTTACAATATAATAATTATTTTAAAACAGTCCCATTAAATAACATTCAACTAAGAGGTAAGTCCAAAACACAGTCGTGCATACTGAGATAAGTCCACATATCTCACAATTTTTTTGTTTAAATTGTAGTTCTGTTAAGTCCTAATAAGGTTAACCAAAACTCAATACCCACATATTCTCCATAAATAGTCAGTGAAAAATAATTCATGAAAACTTTAAACGTTTTGTCAAACACTTAATTACAGAGACCTTCTGAAACTTTAAATTCAATTTTCTCAATAACAGGAAATGTGGACTTAACTCTCTTTGCCCGCGCACCCCGGAACTTTCATGTTAATATTCCGATAACATTACGACATAATCTAACTGTTGCGTCTGCTGAGTAAAACACTATTAACTTTAATGATACTTCTTGTTTCTTATTGCCTACTGATATAGATAAAGTTAGCAACATAACTCACACTGTTAAGAAGAAATGCAATTTGTCGGATAATAATATTCATATTCTTACCTTTAAGAGATGTGCACATTATTTACTACCACACCTAGTTAAACTAATGAGGGCATAATACCTGACATTTGTAAAATTGCAAGAATTGTACCTATTTTCAAGAGTGGTGATAAGATGGTTGTAAATAACTATCGACCTATTAGTATTCTACCTACATCATCAAAAATAATATAAAAAATAACGATAAAATTCTATTATCATATATGAATGATCCAAACCACAGAATTTTCAATTCAGCTCTATATGGTTTCCTACAAAAATATAGCACAGTAAATGCTGTTGTTGATGCAATAGTGCCAGTTCAAAAAGCAATAGATATAACCTGATTGCCACTGGTCTGTTGTTTGATTTGAAAAATACTTTTGACGTGGTTGACCATGATCTGCTTCTTTCCAAAATGAAGGATAGATTGGGAATCAGAGGTATTCAGAGGTATTCAGAGGTTTTAAGTTACTTGAAAATCGTTACCAGTATGTATATATTAATGGAATTAATTCTCATGTGCTTTAATTACAATCTGGTGTTCCACAAGGATCAGTCCTAAGTCCTATCCTCTTCCTTCTGTTTATTAATGGCATTACAAACCTTAAATTGAAAGGTAAAATTACTTTATTTGCTGATGACATGTCAATTTTTTTTATATTGGAAAAACTGAACTATCCATTATTGTAAGATTTGAGATTTTCCTGGCGAAGAGTATGAATACATTTTTGCCGGGTAGACAGCCAGGTTTGAAGATCAAGTGTCTCCGACGTTTCAGAGGCCCAGGACAACTTGGGATCCGGGCACAGGATTGATTTCGCAAACACTACAATCCTTGCGAAGACTTCAAGGTTCTGGGACAGATTAATCAAAGGAAGCGATTGAAATTAAGCTTAAGGCTAACAATTTCAATAGAGACGGAGGCCTCAGCATCAACCCTGCCTGGAATCACTGTCTCAAACAACTAAAAGACAGTAGAAGCCGATTGGCCGAAAAAAAGACGATAGAAAAATGAATTGGCGCCTGATTGGTCGACTCCTCGCAACTCGCGATCTGTATATATACCACCTCGGCATGACTAGCAAGAACTGATCACAGCAAATTACGCTGTGCAAACTGCTCAAAAACAGGCCACACAGCCAGTTCTAAACAATGTGAAAATTACTTGAAAGAGATACAAAAGATCAAGCCTTTAGAAGAGCAAGCACAGTCAGCACAAAACAGGCTCTACAGCTCCAGACAAATATCATCTTCACTAAGTTTTGCTGAAGCTGTACAACCACCAAAAACAACCACTCCTGTTTCCACTGGAACTACATCTCCCACGCTAAATCCGCCCAACCCAATTACTCCTCACCACACCGAGGCATCTCTCCACATACCACTGATTGACATGATTTTAAATGCCCTAAAACCTCTCATCCAAACTATGATTACACAATTTTTACAACAAAAGCAACCAAATAGCCAGATATAAAAAAAATTCAACAACAGCAACAACTAAGTCATGGGATCCCGTAAGGGTAACTCCCTCACACGGTCGCAAATACTGATTTACTAATCCACAAACAGAAGAGCCAAGGCGCAAACTTTCGCGCCAATTGCTCATACATCAGGTGTTTTCACCATAAAAGATCAGTGCAGTGCAGTGCAGTGCAGACTCGACACTTCAGTATCCCTGAGGATGGAGGCAGCGTAGGCCTCTGAAACGTCGGAGACACTTGATCTTCACACCTGGCTGTCTACCCGGGAAAAATTTATTCATATCCATTATTGATAACAAACAGACTGATCTAAACCTACTGAACCAATGGATACAATCAAATAAACTACAGAAGAATCCCGCTATTCCGAACTAACAAACACTGTTCGGTTTAGCGGGAATTCGGAATGGACGGATTTCATGAATAATATCAACGTATTGACTTCTTAAGGCATAACTGAACTCATATAGCACACAGACAGGGCAAGTGCTCTTGACCTCGCCTTACGCTACGTCGAACTAGCTCCATCACCATCAAACGATGTTATGTTCATACGGCGATGGCGGAACATTGCATCCTCAAGACGATTCAGTGCTCTTCGTCAGAAAAAATCACTGACTTAAGTGTGTGCGGATTTTCGGAATAGCGGGACTCTACTGTAGTATTAAATACATAAAAAACTAAATATATTTTCTTTAAGAAACCAAACTATATTAGTAATCAACATCAACAGATAATGGTAGACAATGGAATAATACAAGAGGTTCAGTGCATCACTTTTCTTGGTCTTATTTTAGATTCAAATCTTAGTTGGAAAAATCATTTTGAAAAATTAGAAGTAAGATAATATAAGTCATAGGTGTTATTGCTACATTGAGAAATAATGAGTTACCTAGATCTCTACTAAAATGTTTATTATGCTCTTATACATTCTCAATTTAAGTATATGGATATAGTTTGGCAAGCCTGTAATAAGAGTCAATTACACCTGCTTGAATTATTACAAAACAGGACTATAAAGATAATTCATAACTTAGATTATAACACTCCTACCAAGCAGGTATATTAATATTCAGAAATTGTCCCATTGGTTGTGCCTCTAAAAATATCAATGTTCATATTTGCATTCCAAGCTTTAAAAAATTTTATTCTATAATTATATTAACATACTCTAGTTCAGTAATATATATAATTATAATACAAGAGGACATAACGATTTTGTGTCAAATGTTTTAACTTCAAGATATGGCTTGAAAAGTATACTTAATATGACGACTAAATATTATAATAAACTCCCTACTATATTAAGAATATTTACTAGACTAACAACGTTTAGTCGGCCGCGCTGGTCTAGAGGTAGCGTGTCCGCCTCTAGATCCGAAGGTCGTGGGATCAATCCAGGTCGATGGGGTTTTCAGGACGTACAAATCCTGGGTAGGAGTCCTCCGGGAGAGACTTCAAGCTAGGGGGGCCCGTGTCGTAGATTTACGGCACGTAAAAGAACTCCAGGCCTAAATTAGAGCCTCTGGACAACATTTCTCGGCTCTTTCACGTCCGTACTACTTAGTGTCCGGAGGGGGGTTGAGAGGCGATGGGAGTCACCTGTCCCTCTGCCTTCTCTCGTAAAATAAGCGTAACAAAAAATTCACATAGGTAACTGAAACCTCCATTTGCAGACCCTTCGCCCCAACATAGGAGATATAGGATAACAGATACAGAACAACGTTTAAGAATCAGGTTAAAGCATACCTGCTAAGTGAGTATTTCAATGAATCTATTTATTCTTATTTTGTTTAACAAGTAGATTTAATTTTAGATTTGTTTTATTAGTTGTTTTTGACAGGTAACTTGTTTGTATGTATATGTAGGCTATTATAACTCTCACATTGATGTATACTACAGTGAGTCCTATTGACGTGGATTTCTCCGTCGCGGAGGGCATAACTCCCACTCCCGAGCGATCTGGTGAAATATCTACGCAAATAAAACCGCGATCGGTGTAATGATTCAGGTTCTTACATTTATAGTTAAAAATATAATGAAAATAACCACGTACCTCATCACAAGAGATGTTGGAAATGTTCTTCTCTTGCATCCACACAATACTGGCACCTTTTTAGGAAATTTTCTTTCACGCGCATAAGTACAGCTTCCGAGATAGAGTTAATTTATCTTGTGATATTGTCTTTAAGTTCTTCTAATGTACGGGAAATTGACCTAAACACTTTATTTTTCAAGTTTCTTTATAAATAATATTTGTATTTGTATTTATTTTCTTACACTGCAAATGGGTCAACAACCCGGTGGCAGTGGTGCAATAAATACCAGCCATACATATATACAAAAATGACACTACACATTAAATATCACATTAAATACATATACATTACACATTAAATAAATACCAGCCATGCATATATACAAAAATGACATACTCTACACACACTTACACATTAAGTATAGCAACAGCTATCCACATACCTCATAATTTAAAAAAAAAATATATATATACATCTTTTTTTATTTAAAACTATAACATAAAAAGAATTGCATACTGAGAATATTTAAAAAAAAAATATATACATTATCATATACCTTATTCAATATATTTTTCAAAATGTTGGCGTTAGCAGGAAACGTTTCGAAGATTTCTGCAGGTAAATCATTCCAATCCTGAATCCCTCTATTTAAAAAAGGAAATTTGGCAATATTTGTTCTCTGAGATCTACCCCTTATTTTGTATTTGTGATCCTTCCTACTTTTGTAATCTGGTTCTTTAATTTTGCTATGAAGCTCTTCCCATGCCGGTTGTTTCGTGTATACACAATACATACATTTTAATATATTTATTTTCCTTCTGGATTCTAAAGATTTCCACCCTAGTGTTTTTAACATAGCCGTAACGCTGTCAGTTTGTTGGTGCTTATTCATAACAAATCTTGCTGCTTTTCTCTGCACCATTTCTAACTGTGTTATTAGACCTGCCTGATACGGATCCCATACACTTACAGCATATTCCAAATTTGGTCTCACTAATGATTTATAAGCTAACTCTTTGGTTTTTAAGTTGCTTCCCCTTAATGCTCTAAATACGAAGTGCAATGTTTTATATGCCTTGCTAATTGAATTTCTTATATGTATATTCCAGTTCAATTCCTTATTAAGAGTTATTCCTAAATAACTGCACGATTCTACTCTCGTTATAATTTCATTTTCCATTTCATAGTTATAGCAAAATTTTACCCTTTTGTTGGTGAAAGATATTGCTTTACTTTTGCTTGCGTTTATTGTCATCCTATTTTCAGAAAACCATTTTTCTGTGCGAACTAAGTCTTCTTGCAGTAACTTCGCATCTAATTCATTACACATACTGTTAGAAGAACTTAAAGACAGTATCACATAGGCCTATCACAAGAGAAATTAACTCTGTCTCGGAAGCTGAACTTATGAGCGTGAAAGAACATTTCCTAAAAAGATGCCAGTATTGTGTGGATGCAAGAGGAGAACATTTCCAACATCTCTCGTGATGAGGTACGTGGTTATTTTCATTGTAATTTTAACTGTAAATGTAAGAACCTGAATCATTACACCGATCGCGGTTTTATTTGCGTAGATATTTCACACGATCGCTCGGGAGTTGGAGTTGTGCCCAGAAACCCGCGTCATTGGCCAACTCTTGCGTGGGATTCACTGTCATTATATGTCGTGCAGTCTCTATTCTATTGTATTACCAATACATATGTAAGTAACTGCCAATTATGTATTTTTAACTGTCCGTTTAAACGAGCCATTTGGCTCATTGAGACCTTCCAGAAATTAAAAATAAATTCAAAAAACTATCACCATTCAAAATATACTTCACACGGCGTGCTATTCATTACTATGCCATATTTTCTGAGCACCGGACTTACATGCTGCCCGTGCCGTGGCTAGATCAGAGTATCGCGTTCTTACTGGAAACGGTTATTTCAATTCGTATTCTCCTCTTGTCCCGCGTGACGTGACCAAATCTGATTTGATAGTTGTAATTAGTGCCTTACTTTATATCATAGTTTCCGTTTATAATATTAATTCTCTCTTTTGAGTTTATGTTTATGTATGATTCCTGATTATTTGAAATAACAAATAATAATAACAATAATAATAATAATAATAATAATTATTATTATTATTATTATTATTGTTATTATTTCCTCTTTTACACAGAATTGCGCTAAATGAATTATAACAATAATGTAAATTAATATCGTAGCTTACCTAATTATATTCTAATGTCTTTTATTAAGTGCCAGTATGGTATTTTATGAGATTGTGTGGGGGACGAAAAAATGTGTGTCCTTCTGTCTGTCCGTGTGCCTGTGCGCGCCGTAACTCAAATACGCTTTTTCGGCTTTCCATGAAACTTCGAAAACACATTTATAATGTCCATGCGAAGAATCCTGTTGACATTGAACCAAATCGGTTCACCGGTACCGGAGTAATGCCCAATTTAGTGCCTATTTTAATAGATTATATTAGAAAGGCGCCATAACTCAAATACGCTGTATCAGACTTCCATGAAACTTGTTATACGCATTTATGACGTCCATGAGAAGTACCCTATTGAATTTGAACCTAATCTGTTGACCGGTACCGGAGTAAAACCCAATTTAGTGTGAATTTTAAAGGCGCAATAACACAAATACGCTTTATCGGATTTTAATGAAACTTCGTATGCTCATTTATAATGTCCATGGAAAGATGTCTATTGATTTTCGACTAAATTGGTTCGCCAGTACCGGAATAATGCCCAATTTAGTGCCTTTTATGTTAATATATAAGAAGACGCGATAACTCAAATATGCTTATTATATTTTCCTGAAGCTTCGTATACCCATTTATAATGTACATGGGAAAACGTCTACTGATATTGGACCAAATCGGTAGACCGGTCCCGGAGTAAAATCCAATTTAGTGTCTATTTTAAAGACGCGGTAACTCAAATACGCTTTACCTGATTTTTATGAAACTTGGTATACACATTTATAATGTCCATGGGAAGACGTATATTGACATTGGATGAAATCTGTTGACCTGTTTCGGAGTAATGCACAATTTAGTGCCTATTTTATGGTAATATACGTATCCGAAAGAATATATGAAATGCAAATCAGTAATCATGACAACATAGCCTATTATTTTACTGTGATTTTACAAGGCTTTGGAAATTAAAATACAGTTAGCTATGTCAAATAACACTATTACTTTTATTCTGCATATCATAATTGCAATCATAACTGATTAAACAAAAACATACTGACACTTTGTTACATCAGTTTGCCTGATTTTTTATTATGTATTTATTCGGAACGCGTAGGTAACTCCATTCTCAAAGCTTTAAGGTAATCTACATCTCAACAGATGCTGTGACTATTGGGCTATGCATTTGAGTAGACAGACTCAGAAGACGAGGAAGCTCCGTCGGAAATCAACATTGGTGGCCGAGTTAAAAAGCTAAGGTAAGGTTTCAACTCTTTCATTGGGTCGTATGAATAAAGATGAGAAATTACATTTTACTCCAAGTTTTGAGAAAATTCTCACATCCGTATCATTAAAATTTACTCATCTTAAGAGCAATTTCTCCGGCTAAGAGAATTTGCTGAACGACATTCAGCGTTGCGCAATTTGCTCACTTTGGTATCATTAAAAATTACTTTTTACTCACAGGTTGGAGAAATTGCTCACAAATTTTGGAGTGATGTTCTAGTCAGACATAATGTTTTCCTTTTTAGAATGTTGTAACGTAGACCTTTAGAGAAATCCTTGACGTATAACCGATTAAGGAGGAAAAAACAGATCTCAACAAACTCTTCAGAACATACCATATTTTCTCTAGTCCTTTCGCCATGCAGTAGTGTAAATAGATGTGACCTCCCGCTTTTTCTTCATAGTATTGCATAGAGTCATCTGCAGACAAGGTAAGTGTTTGTGTCTTTTAACGCATACATTCAAGTGATGTTTATACCACTATATTCATGTATATTTTCTACGTGTTACAGATTCAGTCTTTTGTATTGTTGCAGAGTGTTGAAAATACCCAATATTAATAATAATGTCTCCCCCAATTTACACATTACCATCGGAATCTGAAAACGAGATGGATACTGTTACGTTAGAGGATTCCAAACCAGTTTCTGGTTCGAAACCTTTTAACGCAATAGAAACTGTGACGTTATCAGATTCTGACGTAGATGAATCTGAAGAAGAACTATTTTCAAACGAGGAGGAATTGGATATGATGTCTGGAAACGAGGGGGAGGCTAGATCTTCAATTACGGAGAACCGACCCTCCACAGTGTTTACAGTTATCGAGAGTACTCGTAAAGAGTATAAAAAGTTCAACTCTGCCGGTTTCCAACTAGTGGTCCGACTTAATGAACCAGGTGAAAATGTAGGAGATAAACATTTCGAGACGTGCCTCAAGGCCGTAATAGATCATGCACTGGCCGATACGAGAGATCATGATATGGTAGGAATCTCTATTTTCAATGAGGAAAATGAGGGAGATAAACCGATTGGTCTCTTCTTCAGGCGAAAAGATCAGATTAGTGTAGATGTGATAGGTAGTGTCGTTCACAAAGTGTGCCAGTCGAACGCTCGCTTTAATGCCACCGATCGTTTGCGTCTGGTCGTGGACATTGTTCATATGCCAAACGGAAACGGCCGAGCTACGGGTGTACCCACGAAGGGGCGTACGATTGGTGTACTTGTGCATTTAAAGAAAAGTGTAGTTGAGGTTCTTGCAGTCGTGAACTGTTTAGCATTTGCAATAGTAATCGCTATTGCTAGAGTTAGTGATCGTAAAACTTATAAATCATATATTGCCTAAAACATTAAAATAAAAAAAACTCAAAGCAGCTGTAGACGAGTTATTAAGAAACTCAGGTGTCGATCTCTCGCAAGGGGGAGGTATCCCTGAGCTGGATAGGATTCAGACCTATTTAAAGGATTCCTATAGGCTAATCGTGTATAGCGGTTTTAATCTAGACTCTGTGATGTACGATGGCGGTAACATAGGGAAAGATAAACTTTATTTACCGTACGATCCTGACACCATGCACTACCATAACACATTAAACCTAACGGGTGCAATGGCTAAACATTTCATTTGTCCAGGTTGCCATAAAGGGTTCGGTATGGGAGCGCAACATTCCTTCCATTACATCTGCTTTTGCTGTAGGACTACACCTCCTTGCGACCCTAGCAAGGACTTCGTGATTTGCAATGTTTGCCTGAGATATTTTCGCGGACAGTCATGTTTCGATAATCATTAGCGTACCAAGATTCAAGGGCGCACTGTATGCATGACTCTGCAAAGATGTCAAAGTTTAAAACATTTCAGCAGAAACATGAATGTTTCAAAAATGTTTGTAATACATGTACTAGATTTCAAGCAGAGACAGGACATGATTGTTACATGGCACCGTTTAAAGAGACTAAGAGTTCTAAGAAGGTGCTCTATATTTACTTTGACGTAGAAACTTCGCAAGACACCCGTATACAAAACAATAATTTTCTACACGTACCCAATCTGATTTGTGCAAACAATCTTGTTCTCTTTGCGAGACGTCCAAGGACGAAGAGTGTGCACGATGCGGACAACGCTGTCATTCCTTCTGGGAAGATCCCGTCCGTGGTTTAATGGACTATCTGAGAATAGATAGAGCGTACGATAAGATTGTTGTTATTGCTCACAATGCTAGAGCGTTCGACCTCCATTTCATTCTCGACTGCGCTATTTGGCAAAAGTGGACTCCCGACTTGGTTATGTCTGGGTACAAAATACTTTGCATGAAGATAGAGCATCTAATTTTTTTAGATAGTCTAAACTTCATTCCGCTTCCTCTGCGTAGTTTCCCTAGGACCTTTGCTCTTAAAAACTCTGTTAAGTGGTATTTTCCTCATTTTCACAATACGGCTAAAAACCTAAACAAAGTAGATCCGCATCATCCAGACCAAGCGCTTTACGGGCCCGACACCATGTCTGTCAAAGATAGAGAAGCTTTTATGACGTGGTACGAGACCGTTAAAGATCTTACTTTCAATACACGTGTAGAGCTCCTAAGGTATTGCCAGGCCGATGTTACGGTGTTGAGAGAAGCCTGCACTCTCTTTAAAAATCCTTTTAGACTGATTGCCAATATAGAGATCTTCCTTGAGGCTATTACTATTGCATCGCTCTGTAATAGGATCTTTAGATTAATGTTTCTTGAACCTCAGACCATTGGTATCGCTCACTCCTGTGGCTATAGAAAAGCAGACAGGCATTCTAAAAAAACATTGATGTGGCTTATCCACGAAGCCCGGGAGAGGAATGTATTTATATGTCATGCTGGTAACGGACGTGAGGTACGGCTTCCCGAACTTCCCGAGTGGAAGGTGGACGGTTTCAGTAAAGAAACAGGAGAGGTTTTCAAATTTCTCGGATGTTATTATCATGGGTGTCTCTGTCAGCCAAACAGGGATGTACCTATGATGGATTCTTCAGAATCCCTTGCCGAGAGATATGAAAACACCATTGAGTGACTGAACATGATCCGATCAAAGCGTTACGTCATCATTGTGATGTGGGAATGTAAGTTTGACATTATACTCGAATGGTTCCCCACACTGAGAGACGATCTTCTGGACGTAGATGTCCCGTTGGTCCTTAGGGACTCTGTCTATGGAGGACGTACCGAAGCCATGCGTCTTTACCATAAGGTGGATGAGAAGAACGAAGAGAAAATCCTGTACAGCAATATAATGTCATTATATCCATCCATCTGCAAATATCACAAGTTTCCAGTAGGTCACCCTACTGTTCACGTAAGCGACCAGTGTTCTGATATTGATATGATGTTAAAGAAAGAAGGCGTCATTAAATGTACTGTCCTAACACCGCAAGGGCTCTATCATCCCGTTTTACCTTTCCCCTTTGGCGCACCTGTGTTAAAACTATGGAACAGGCTAGCTGAAAACATGCGAAAGAGGAAGAGAGAGTGCTCATTGGTACTTGGGTAGTAGATGAAGTGAGACTAGCAGTAGAAAAGAGCTTTAGGGTGATGAAAATTCACGAATTTCTCGAGTGCAAAGTTACAAAGTACTCGCGTGAAACCCATGAGGATGGGTTATTCGTGGACTATATCAGCCTGTTCCTTAAAATTAAAACAGAATCCAGGAGATACCCTGCATGGGTGAAAACAGAAGCCCAGAAACAGGAATATATCGATTTGTTTTACAAACACGAAGGTATTAAGATAGATCCCGAACAAATTGTGAAAAACGCTGGAAAAAGGACCATTAGCAAGCTTTGTTTGAATTCTTTTTGGGGTAAACTTGTTGAGAACGGGGATAGAAGTAAAACAAACCTTGCTAATGCACCCAAAGAGCTGTACAGGTTCTCACGACACCGGGTATAGAAGTTAAAAGTCTGATTTTTGCCAATTACGAAGTCGTGTGGAATAATTGGATCCCCGTAGACGAGGAACAGGTCTCTCTTCCTCATACTAGTGTCGTTCACGGTGCATATGTAACTACGGGTGGTAGAATGGCACTCTATAGCTACCTGGACAAACTGCAACGTAGAGCCTTATACTGCGACACAGACAGCGTTATTTACACGCAGACACCTAAAGACGCCGGAGACTACACTGTTCCCTTAGGCGATTATTTAGGTAATATGACTAGTGAACTGACAGACTATGGGGAGAACGCTTACATTTCTGAATTTGCTACGAGGGACCCTAAAAACTATGGTTTTACGGTTACTGTTCCTAGTAAAAACACCACAACCTCTATATGTAAAGTCAGAGGTATCACTCTTAATTACAAAACGCTGAAGATTGTCAATTTCGATATCATTAAGAACATGGTTTTATATGGTGATCCTACAGCGACTATTTCTGTGAGAACGGAGAAGAAAATTAAGAGACGAGCAGGGCCACATATCATCTCTGAACCCGAAGTAAAGATATACCGACTCTGTTTTCGAAAAAGACGAAGAGTCAGCGGAGGGTTTGATTCGATTTCCTTCGGGTATAAATAGGGACGAGACGAGAGCACCACGTCAGTATGAACTCGTCATCGTCTTTGGAGTGTTTGTCGATTAGAAAATTATTGGATTTTAGAACGCTTATTCATCACACAGTTAAAGAGTTGTCGATATTATCCCCTGAACTTTTAGTGTATCATAAACTACCTGAAAGTGTGAAACGATGCAATATTGTAAAAAAGTGTCATAGATGTTTCAAACATTACCCTGATTCATATCACGGCTGCTGGGATGGGCCCTTTCCTATGATTAAACATTGTTATGGTTGTAATAAAATTTGACCACACTTTTTCTATGATATTTCTGGACCGTCGTTCTCGGGGAAAACCACTTTCTGTGTAAGACTTATTAATAATTTAAAACATTTATGTAACGTGAGTATGAAAGTATTCTGTGGTGTTTTAGTGAACGTAACGCTGTCCCTCCTCAAACCAAATTCAATACTCGCGTGACATACCACGAAGGTCTTCCTGACTTTAAACACGAACATTGTACTAAACCTAGACTCATAATTTTATATGATTTACTACACAAAGCTTATTCGACAGAGGTGAGTTCTATATTTACAAAAGGGAGACATCATAGAAACATTTCAGTTATTCTCATAACACAAAACCTGTTCCATAAATCTTCTCACAGCAGAGACATCTCTTTGAACACAAAGTATATGGTTTTGTTTAGAAACCTGAGAGATAAAAATCAAATTACCTTTCTAGCTAGACAGGTGTATTCCGAAGATTGGATATCATTTTACAGAACATTCCTAGACGCAACAAAGAAACCTCACGGGTACTTACTAATAGACTTTTGTCAACGAACCAACGATTTACTTAGATTTAGAACTAACATATTTCCCTCTGAAGTTACAAAGGTTTACGTGCCTGTAAAGGATGAAAAGATAAAATCCAATTACCATATCTTACAAGTTCTTAAAAAGGCAACTCCAAAGTTAAGAAACCTTATTCTAAAGAGTGCAAACAAAGAATTGATACTTGCTATTATCGAGTGTGCTCTTAATGTATTGAACGGTCAGTGTAAAATACCTTCGTGTTCTAAGCGTAAGCTGTTTAAGCATAAAAATTCCTTACGACATCTTGTAGACAGGAACGTATCATTGTCTAAGATAAAGAATACTTTAGTACAGAAAGGAGGTTTTTAATTCCTCTCTTGTCATCTGTGTTATCTGTCTTGGGATCTTTAACATAATGTTACAGAAAATGTTTCTGGTTAGTGCTAAAGAGTACAAGCGTTTGAAGCGTTGTGCTGAGGGTTCAAACTCATCAGTCGTTGCTACATATAAATACATAGAGTGGGTTAAAATACGTGAGAGTCAGGATCCTATATTCAAGAGAAAACAGAAAAGAATACTTGAAGAAGTAGAATCTAAGAAAAGAGTTAAAGATTTTTCACCTGAGAATACTAGCTCTGTCGAAGAAAGTAATGTTGTAGGAGATTTAGCAGGTAAATATTTAGCGGCTCATGTAACATCGCCCAAGATTATAGATACACAGCTTGGAATCTATAAAAATAAAGAAACGGGAGAATATATGATAGGTAACTCTAATATACAGTTGGTAAACAATAGTTTGAAAATTAATAATGAAAAGTATGAAACGAGTGTATATTTATGGGAGCTGCTTACCAGGAAATATGTAGATACGAAACATGTTACACAGGAAGACCTAGACACGTACAAAGACATTTTAACTAAGACTGAAGGACATTTACACTTCAAAGATCAGATCAGTTAAATATAAACAAGTCATTTCAAAATTGTTTCCCTCGAGAGATCTTAAGTGGAGTTCCTATAAACAAAGAAGAAGATGAAGGAAACATTACTCATGTTGTATTACGATCCTGAAACACCTACGAGTTCTTCTACTGTAGATAAACTTTCACAAGCATGTACCATTACATATAAAAAATCGAGCAGTGGTTAATTGATCAGGACGTTTACTCCTTACACAAGCCCATCAGGAGAAAGTTTCCTAGGAATCCGTATTCTGTAAATAATCTTTATGACGTGTTTGAACTCGATCTAGCTGACGTACAAAACATTGCTAAACATAATAACAACACGACATATTTACTAGTTGCTATCGATTTGTTTTCCAAATACGCCTGGGTTGTGCCTTTAAAATCTAAAAAAGGTAATGATGTGACAAAAGGTTTCAAGTCGGTGTTGGAGAAATCTATTAGGAATCCTGTCGTTGTACGTACCGATAGAGGTAAAGGATTTCTAAACAAATCATTTCAAGATTTGTTAAAAAAGATAATATTGAGTTTCAAGTGTGTAGGACCCACATGTTAAATGCTCTGTAGTGGAAAGATTTAACAGGACTTTAAAAAATTAAAATGTACAAATATTTTACTTTCATGAACAACTACAAGTATTTTGATGTATTGGATAAGTTCGTGAAAGGGTTTAACGATAGTGTACACAATACAACAGGGATGGCCCCTAGTAAGGTTACAGACAGAGACGTTTTGAAAATATGGCGCCTTATGACAAAAAAACCGACTCGTGTGAAAACGAGACCTGTAAAGTTTTCAGAAGGGCAGACGGTAAAAATAGGTAAAGGGAAAAGGAAATTCGCTAACGGTTTTGAACAAAACTATTCTACCGAAGTATTCAGAATCGTTAAGGTAATTAAAAATTCTCCTCAACCTGTATACGAATTCGAGGATCTCCAGAACAGTCCTATTTTCGGTCCGTTTTACAGTTACGAGCTAACACCAATAACTATAAATAAAGACACTGTTTTCAAAATATATACAATTCTAAGCACTCGTAGTGTGAAGGGTAGTACAGAACATTTGGTCCGCTGGCGAGGTTACGGTCTAGAGTTTGATTCTTGGGTTAAAGCTAAGGATTTAGTGTAATAGAGGAGGAATTTTCCGTTACTCTACTCAGCGATGCATCATACAAATCATATCCAAGTAACACTCTTGCTAGTTTTCAAGTGAAGTTGGCACAGAGCATAAAGCTGGAGAGAAATCAATGGGATGTAGGCTTTTGTGAAATTAGTTACTCTCAGGGGAATGTATCGGAAACGGTATCTACGAAAGCCAAGCTAACAACAACAACAAATAGGAAAGAACTTGTTTTTATATACTGCAATATAGTAAAATCACAACATGATGGAGATGCGTACGTGAAATGTCATAGAATTATTCAGTTCCTTTTATTTAATACAGCTATTCATGTCTTTCCTACAGTGTATTATGTTCCTGTCGAATCATCCGAATTTCAGGTGATAAGTATAGAACTGACAACAAAGCTGGGAGGACTGGCTAACATAACGGCTAGCACGAAATCTACAGTGCTTGTTTTACATTTTAAAAAGAGAAGGCATGTGGTTTTATGAATTAGTTTCCGATGGATCACCTTACAGAATACTACGTGAATCAATCGGGTGGGCGTCTAGGCAACCTAGGTCCATTCTACACCGGTAGCCCTTATGTTCAACAAGGTGGTGGAATAGGTAGTTTCTTGGGCGGTTTATTTAGAATGATAATACTAATTCTCTTTTCGGGTGCTAAAGCAATAGGCCGTGAAACTCTTTCAGCCGGAGCACATATTTTAACGGATATAGCAAGTGGAAAGGAGGGCGAAAAGGTAAAAGATACTATTGCTAATAGAGTAAACGAATCAACTCAAAAACTAGTGAATAAAATGAAAGGTAGAGATAGAAAGAGTAAAAGATCTTCTCCTAATTTGAGGGATATATTTAGCGAAGTAAAGAGGAGAAAGTAGTCAGTCGTGTAAAGATGTTTGCCATGACAAAGTCAGAGTTTGACGTTTTCGAAAAAAGCCCTATTCAGCCATCTGTGGTAGGAAATGTTACAACATTATGTAAAGCTATTACTCCTATGGAACAAAGCGTTCTCGAACTCTTAGTTGCTGCGGACAGCGAACACTATACAGATTTAAATGTACAAGTCATGGTGCAAGGAAAATTCGTCAAAGGCGACGGGACAGATCTAGCTGAAGGCGATAAGGTTACAGGAGTAAACAACTTGCTTCATTCACTTTTCAGTCATCTCAGCGTTTCCTTGAACGGGACATCAATCACCCCTTCGGAGGACTTGTACAATTACAGGTCTTAATTTGAAACATTGTTTGCGTACGGACAGGATGCATCTAAAACTCATCTGACAAACGTATTTTGGTATACCGATAAAGCTATCGAAGGTTTGACAGAACCTAAAGAATTGGCGGAATTAAACGGAGCGTTAGGACCTAACGTTAAGAATGACGGTTGGCTCGAAAGATACAACAAGTCAAAGAATTCTAAAGTATTAGTTATGATAGGTATAGGCCAGTCAGTAGAGGTATTGTACGATGCAAAAGGTGGGGTAGAAGATTTTAACTTTTACATATGGATACAAACATGTAAAAAAACAAAAATGCTAACACGGGCGACCTCGGGAAAACTTTTGGCAGCAAAAAAACCTCGAAATTTTAGGACATTTTTGGGGTTTTCGCCTATAACTCCTAAACGGTGCATGCTATGGAAACTATTACTGTATAATTAATTAAAGATAATTAAATTCTGCGTCACATGAGTACCATTCGGTAATAATTCGGTCAGGTGGTATGGTCGTAAACCACGGTCAAAGAACGACGATTTTTTACAACTTTGTAAAAAACTGAGATGTAGTACTATATATCACTCTGCAGTTTGGAAATGAGTACTCTAAGAGAAAAACTCATAGAATAAAAGTTGTAGAGCATCAAATTCTGCGTTCACTGAGTACAAAATTTTTTAAATCGGTCAAGTACACCTTTCGAAATTGACAATCTCCCGATGTCCGGCAATTGGCATAAGGAACCCATGAAGGAACCTATAAGTTGCAGCTCTATCCAGCCAAACCAAAAGTATCTTCCTATCGCATTATTTAATATAATAATAATAGTAATAACAATAATAACAACAATAATAACAATAATAATAAATAAAAGAATTGAATTTCATTGTTGCCGTCTCCCACCTTTCCTTCCAATCACCGTTACAACCGTCACGTTCTAAACTGAAAATAAATGTGATTTTCATTCCGAGGTACTTAGCTCGTAAAAATGAGTGCCTCCGACCCAGGAGTATGTTTCATTTGTAACAACAGTTTTAGTGAGGCTGAAACCACGGTTGTGAGAGAGAAAGATTTGAAAAAAATTCAAGATGCGAGTGTAAGACGCATGAATGAAGATCATCAGCAGTTTTTGAAGGGCCGGAAGCAAGTGAGAATACATTATACCTGCCGCAAAAGATACACCAATGAGCAAATGATTGCAGCTTCGCTACGCCGTCGTACAAGTGGTGGAGATGGAGCTAGTGGCAGTCAAAGGAGTCAACTTCTTCGATCTATAGCTGAAGATTTGAACTTCAGAGACAAGTGTCTTTTCTGTGGAGAAGGGCGAAGTGAAGGTTTAAAAAAAACAGGAACGACTTCCTAAGCATGAAAGGAATTCAACCCATCAAGTCACGACACTAGAGTTTAAACAAACTATCTTGACTGCAGCCCAAAAACGCAATGATGAGTGGGGACAAAAGGTTCTACATCGGATCAGAGAAGTTGAAGACTTAGTAGCAATAGATGCGTGGTATCACAGGTTTTGCTAAAGAAAACTGTATAATCGCGTGAAAGGGGACCATACACGAGGGTACCATCCTTGCAGAAATGTTGATGAGGCAATGGAATCAATTTACTCCTACCTCGAAAACAACTCGGACGAATGCCAGTTTTCCATGGACGAGTTGATTGAAAAAGTAGATGGCGACTTTCGACTTGATGTCAGAACAGTTAAATCACGCCTCTACCAGAAATATGGCCAGGATGTCTTCATAGTCGACGTATCCACGAAGAAAACTGTTGTTTCCTTCCGAAATATCGGCCACAAAATTCTCAGTGGTACAGCGAGCAGGAAAGTGATCCTCAAAAGGAAAGGCTACGTGTGGTCAAAGCTGCGGCTGAAATAATTTTGTCAGACATAAGGTCGCAAGTGTGTGATGTTGGAAGGTATCCGCCATCAGATAACTTTTTGGGTGAAGCTGAATCGGCTATTCCGGAATCTCTGAAACTACTGATGGAAACCATTATACTCAAAGACAAAAAAGGTTCGTTTGAAAAGTGGAAAAAAAAACGTGTGCAGCTTTATCACACGCTGTAATCAAGGCAGCCAGACCACGATCTTTTATGTCGTCAATTCTCACAGGGATCGGCGGGTATCTCTACAGAAAGTTTGGTTCCAAACATCTCATCAAAATCCTATCCTACCTTGGCTTTTCAATTTCCTGCGGTGAAGCTTCCCTCTTGGAAACCTCTGCTGTCCTTCAGCCTCAAATAACGCAAATAAAAGATGAAGCATTTTGCCAATTTCTTTTTGATAATGCGGATTTTAATATCAAGACACTTGACGGCAATGGAACCATCCATACCATGGGAGGTATGATGGCTGTTACTCTTCACGATGCAATCATGCCTGACGAAGGCATGATACATCTCACAGAACAATCCTCAGCTGAAACAGTAAGAAAGGCGGGCCTTGTTCCACTGGACACGTTTGAAAAAATCGGTAGTTTAGGGGATGTGATGGTAGAGGATTTGCAAAACCTAAATCCCATTTCAAATGACATTTCTCCGCTAAATACTGACGTAGTTTGGCTTTATAGTAAGTGGAAACAAGAGCCAAGTGTTCCCGGATGGAATGGTTTTATGGAACAACTGACAGCCAAAAAGAAATATGAGCGTTCACGGTTCTTCTGCCTTCCATTCATCAACAATCCTCCATCTCACCTTGACACAGTGTACACAACACTGTTGGTGGCATCAGAAAAATGCAAAGAACATGGTGGAAAGGCATGTTTTGTGACATTCGATCAGCCATTGTATTTCAAAGCCAGGGATATTATTGCAAATGGGCATCCAGAAATGGCTAATGTAATCGTGAGACTGGGAGGTCTCCACCTTGTAATGCCATACAAGGGGGCCATTGGAGCAATAATGGCTGGCAGAGGTCTACAGCAACTGTTATCTACCATCTACGCTGAGAATAGCGTGGAGAAAATTATGACGGGGCACACATACTCTCGGGTGTGCGTGCACATTTGTTAATGCATTCTACTTTGGGCTCTCTAATGTGGGAAACGATTGAGCTTACTAATGATGAACTTAACACTTTCGCTAATGTTATTAACGATGAAGATCGACCTGCGATAATCACAGTCTGTGCCGATAATGACTGTCTGAAAGGTATTGCTGAAAAATTCAGACAAGCCTTGTGCGCGCTCGAAACTAAGGGGCCCACTGCAAAGTTATGGGTGCAGTATTTTCGCATGATAACGCTTCTAAAACAGTTCATGGAAGCAGAGCGTTCTGGCAACTGGAAGCTCCATCTTGACTCCGTACAAAAGATACTACCGTTCTTCTACGCATAGGGCCACTTCTTGTACCCTATGCCGAAAGCGCGCACCTTTAACTGCAAGACATGTTGAAACTGGAACAAGTGATGGATCCAATTGAATTTAACAGGTTTATTGTGGAAGGGAAATTCACCATAAGACACTCCATGAAGTTTTGGTCTGGAATCTGGACAGACCAATCCATAGAGCAAGTAGTAATGAAAGTCCAAGGAGGCCTCACACATGGGAGAGGGTTTTCAGAGACTGTTTTGGCGAAATGGCCATTGGCAATGGTATTCATGCAAAATGTTTGTGAAGCTGTTGAAGATTACTGCAACATCTCTTTCGAAACATCAGAGCAACATGTGGATGCTAGAAATTCTCGTGTGGACAGAGACGCAAGAGACTCAATCAAACTGAAGGAGTGGCTCACACAGCACCCCCATTTCCAGAGTCAGATGCCATACTTTTTTTAAGCAGTGGTGTCGTTGGAGGAGTCAATGTAAACTGCCACTTGGCTCAGGAAATCGGCCTCGAAGGAGTGGCCAAGATGATTGATCATGGCAACTTCAAGAATGTCACCCTCAAAAGGAGAGGCAAGGTTAGTACCTCAGCATCTGCTGTGAACTGTCTTAAGTCGGGAAACCTCGAAGTACCTACTATTGATCCTCTTACACTTTTCCAAAGACTGTGCCTTACAAAACAGTAAGAAGAAGACTTAAAAAACTTTTTTACTTACGAACTCGCGCCCTACCCGATGTCGCTCTTTGCAGAAGGAGCCATGCGGAAAGGAAGAAAGTCGTCTATGTATGCAGCATTCACCCCACTTCCCTCCAATGCTACAGAAGTGCGACAGTATTTCGCTACCTGCTTCGCAATGCCTCCTTCTCAACCATCGCCAATAGTTACTCCTCCTATTTAAAAAGACACTATGGGTCCACAAATGTTGCCGTTGTGTTCGACGGATACCCTGCTCAGAGTGGCACTAAAAGATCCGAGCGATTGCGGCGGATGAAGATTCATCATTCCCCCGAAGTGATCTTGCAGTAAATACAGTTAACCAAGTCGCTCAGGAAAAGTTTTTGGCTAATGAAAAAAATAAAAGTCGCCTCATTGAAGTCCTGAAAAGTCACTTCGAGGATTGTGACATTGAAGTCTATCAGGCCCGAGAAGATGCTGATTTGCTAATTGTTAACACCGCCATTTCCAAGGTCAAGGAGCACGAATATGTCACAATAATTGGAGAGGACATAGACCTCCTTGTGCTTATGATAGGGCTTGGACAGCCATGCACGAACTTGGTCTTTTTGAAACCTGGAAGAGGGGGTGTTGCTGACGTTCAATATTGGACAACATCTTTTAAATTCGACCAATCCATATCCAGCCAAATCCTTTTCTTCCACGCATTTAGTGGTTGTGATACGACATCTGCTATTTTTGGCCAAGGAAAGATGAAAATGAGCAGCATGGTCGCCTGTTCGAAAGAACTTAAGGACATCTCTCGGCGCTATCTCAATCCACTCACCAGCCCTGATGAGATTGCTGAGGCTGGTGCGCGTGTTTTAGCAGCCCTTTACACCGGCAACTCCACCAACGTAGCCCTGGACGAACTACGCCACTCCACGTTCACACGAGCAGTCACGAAGGGAAAAGTGGACCTTGCAAGACTGCCACCTACTTATGATGCTGCACGCCACCACTCATACCGGTGTTTCCATCAAATACAGACTTGTTTGAGAAACACAATGAACCCGGAAGAGTGGGGATGGGTGTGTAGTGATGCGGGTTTAGTGCCACTAAAAACCACCAGAGACGTGGCTCCATTGTCTCTACTCAAGACAGTGTCATGCGCTTGCAAGATAGCGTGTAGTAGAACCAGCTCTTGCCGTAAGACTGGTCTGAAGTGTTCGTCCATATGCAAGTACTACTGTGGTCAACAATGTGACAATACTTTACCTCCGGTAGTTGACGATGATGATGACGACGAAGATTACTTCAACCAGCTATTGGAACCCGAGGAACAACAAGGGGAGGATGACGAGAGCATCCTACCACCTCTACAGCTGCCAGTAGAGGAGCCGGGGCCATCCAAACGGCTCAGGAAAAGATGAAGAATACTTGCACCATATGATGAAGCAATAAGAAACAATGAAACAAAGCTATAAAAAAGTAATATCTTGGTTTATTTACTTTATATTGACAATGATTATTCAGGTACTTAGGATGGCTTTATTTTGCCAACTGTTTCGGGCTTAGCAACGCTTACCCTTCATCAGGCCTATTAACACACCTTTATATTATTAATAGCTTTTATAGATTTATATTATGTATATTAATACAATATGGTAAATAATTGCAATGTATTTTTAAATGAAACTCATGTGTTTTCTTATTTACTCATATGTTTTCGTATTAATTGTTTTCTTCTAACTGATTCACATTTTAAAATGATTATAATCATATTTGAAATAATTATTTGATGATACTAAAGAATAACTCTGTAGGATATACACCCGTACAGTTGAAGCTTTGTAACTCATAGGTACCTTCATATCCCAATTGCTGGACATCGTGAGATTGCAAAATTCGAGAAATGTACTTGACCGAATTTCAGAATTTTGATACTCAGTGAATGCAGAATTTGATGCTCTACAACTTTCATTCTGTCAGTTTTCCTCTTAGAGTGATCATTTCCAAGCTGCAGACTCATATATAGTACTATATGTCAATTTTTTACAAAGTTGTAGAAAATCGTAGTTCTTTGACCGTAATTTTCGACCATACCACCCGACCGAATTATTACAATATGATACTCATTCGACGCAGAATTCAATGATCTTTAATTAATTAGACCGTAATTTTTTTCCTAGGATGCCCGTTTAGGAGTTATAGGCGAAAACCTCAAAAAAGTCCTAACATTTCGAGGTTTTTTGCTGCCAAAAGTTTTTCCGAGGTCGCCCGTGTTAGCATTTTTGTTTTTTACATGTTTGTATCCATATATACAAGATAAAAAAGAAAATTTTCTACCCCACCTTTTGCAACGTACACCCCTGTTTCGATTCTCTACTGACTGGCCTAGTAAGCTACACGGTGATATTGTTAACCTGTCTAAACTTTTACTGCCAGGAGTAAACATGCATATAAGACTTACGAAAGCAAAGAGAGAGTTTTATCTCTTGGGTGTAAAGGACGATTCAAAAGTCTTCTTTAAATTTCTCGATGCAGGTCTGTACGTAAGGAAAAATAAAGCTTCGCCTAGCATTCTGTTAGCACACATTAAAACTCTAGAGAAAGGTCATAATGCTCACTACCCTATCACAAGAGTGGATTTGAAAACATTTACGTTTAGTTCAGGAGCTAGTTCTATTTCTATAGATAACGCATACATTGGTACTCGACCTAAAAGACTTCTCTTCTCGATGGTAAAAAATTCATCTTTCTCCGGTTCAGTGAAGTCCAATCCCCACGAGTTTCAACATTTTGCTTTGAATTCTTTTGCTTTATATGTCAATGGTCAACAGGTTCCGTCAGAGGAATTACAAATTTCCACAGATCACGAAAAGACTACTACACTATCTTACGATACACTTTTTAAAGGTTCGGGGATCCATCATAGCAATAGCGGGATGCTAATCACTCACGATATGTACATAAATGGGTATTTTACACTGATGTATGATCTCACACCTGATGTTTCGGCTTCGCATGGTCATAGAACTTTGCCTTGTAACGGGAACATTAGAATAGAAGCAAAGTTCGATAAGGCTTTAGAACGAGCCATCACATGTATCCTCTACTCTGAATATGATAAATGTATTCAAATTACTAAAGCTAGAAGAGTGATTACATTTTTTTAGAATATTGAATAGTAATCAAATAAATCATGCATTACGTCATGTAGAAGCATTCGAAGGGGTTTACCCTAGCGACATGTTACCTCATGTCGTAACGCATAAACCTATGATTTATATAATTAACTTTGATCCTCATTCTTCACATGGTTCTCATTGGGTTGCCGTGTTTTTTAAAAATCAAAATTTTGCCTACTACTTTGATTCTTTCGGCCTACCTCCCATCATTCCTGGGATAACAAAATTTATCAGTCAAAACTCTATACAATGGTTATACAACACTCAAAGACACCAAGGACTGACAACGGCTGTATGCGGGAAATATGTCTGCTTATTCACTTACTTCATGAATAAAGGTTGGAACATGCAAGAGTTTGTAAACCTGTTTAAGGCATCTCCAGATAGAGAGGTTGTACACATCTTCCACAAAGTCCTAGGATCGCTGTGTGGAACGAGGAAAGGAGGCCAGAGATGTTTTCCAGAACATGTGCATTGTAAGTATTTAGTGACAGGATTTATTTTTAGATTAGAAAGTAGGCTACACGAATGTTAAAACCTTTACTTTATGTTTTGAGAACGAAAAAATGCAGATCGTTTTCAATGAACTAGCTCAGTTTCGCTGCAGTGTCTGGAACGAGAGGTCCTCCTAGATCATTCGTGATGTCATCAGAGACGACGAGCAAGAGCAAATGTAAAAAGGTATGTATTGATAATTGTATATTCAATAACTTGTAGAAATAATATTAGTTTCTTACGAGTATTTTATTTTTTGTTGTCAGATTTCGTCATCAGGCGCTGTAAGGAAACAGAAAAGGATCAGTTCTACGACAGACGGCAAAATGGTGAAGGAAGCTGTGACAACGAGGGTTGCTCCTGCAGTATTAGCACGCAGAACCTATTTTCTCAACAGCAGAAAGGACAGATACATCAGTTTTGGATTCTACTCCATACCTTCTGTCATCGTTTTTGTTACATCTACCTAAAATGTGTGAAAATATGTGTTATTCTAAACCTTATCTGTTTAAAGAAGACTCTTTCAAATTAGAGACATGTAAAGACTTGAAAGAATGTGTGATACAGTACGATAGTGCTCGCATTGTTTTACGTAATGATGACATTACTTATCTTGTGACAAATTCTACTATCATAAATGATATTATGACTAAGTTTGTGCTCATGCAGAGTGAAGTGTCTAATTATATAAACAAACAAATTGTTCCTGCTAGTTGGGAAAATCTGTCTTTATTTGACATGATTACCGATTAAATAAACAATCTAGCTCTACTGCTGTGAAAACCGTTGTTCATACATGTTATTTCATACGAGCGTGACAACCTTATAAACAAATAAAGGAAATAACGTTGTGACGTTCTGTAAAACAAAATAACCTTATCCGTTTCCTAAATCTTTACACAGTCATTTTCAATTAGATGATAGTAATACTAACACTGCTCATCAAAACGAAGAAAAGGCTGCCGTATAGGAGAAGCAGAAAAAAGTTTATGTAAGTATAAACCTATTTATCTTTTAGTAACTATGCATTGGGGAAATATAATCAGCTTTCGCAAATGGCATACGTAATTCTGTAACTATTTCTGAATTTATTATAAGTTCATGTTGTAGTAACTAAAATTTCAATTCCCGAGCCCCTCCAATTAAATATGGCTACCTGTTAAAACAGATGTTAATTATACATGCGCACAGCTACTATATTGTAGGTAACATAGGTACTTATTGCAGTAACTATAATAAAACCATTTTCAAACGATGTCATCATACGTCATAGGAATTAAAAGGCGTAACTATATAGGGGGATCTGCCAAAAGACGTAATTACCAATAGGGAATTTGTAGAAAATAAAGATCTAGTAATAAATGGTCTAGTGTAGTTAGCCTATCGAGACATTATTTATTAGAAGTATTTCAGATAACAGATGAGCTAAATATTATAACACAGCTAATGTACTAGTGTTTGACTTTAAAATATTATTATTCTCTGTTGAATCTGTGATCACTTCACTTTCACTCTTGTATATATATAGGTATATATATATATATATATATATATATATATATATATATATATATATATATATATATATATATATATATATATATTGCTTATATATATATACCTTGCTTCAGGGCATGACACTCTTTCACGATTTTGCTAACATTTCTCGCGTCTTATAAACCTAGGGAAATAATATTATCTACAAACCTCCAGTCCGTATTGATATGACGTCACTGGTTTTCAAGGCGTAATTAGAAGGCGATGTGCCAAAAGGCGTATTTACCATTAAGGAATACCCAGAGTCCTGGTCCTTAGGGCGTCTCTGCAGGAAACACAGGAAGCGTGTACATTAGGTCATATTTGCATATATCGACTCTATGACGTATCAGGAAATCCCGATCCAGGGGGCCCTGAATACTAAAATGCGTCTGATTGAGTTCGGAATAACATAGGGTTACTATACATATCCGAATTATTAAAATCGACTCCCAAGACGTCCCGGACCATACGACTTAACTCAGCGTCTGGATGTGGCGTCTGGATGAGGCGTCGGTTGGCCACCATATGTATTCATATCTCCATTATTAATACTTTCAATAATTACGAACCATGCATCCCATATATCTGTATTTCAAGAGCTCATCTCCGCCACGCCCGCTTTGAATCTGGATATATCGAGTTCTATTAATCCGATCTTCGATTTAATTTTTGCATTTTAAAGGTGAGACTTTTCTGTACAACGTTTGTTTCAGGCAATTTTTCGATATACCCAACCGTTAGACTAATAAACAGGATAATGTAAATTTCAAAACCCAATTTTCCGATTTTTAGAGTTTTGACCAATAAATACTGTTTTTTTTTTGGCTATGCACACATGGAAGAAAACTGTAGCCCGAAAAACCTACATTATGAAAGGATTAAATTCAAGATTGATTCACCAGTCCCGAGGTAATTGAATTAAAAGATTCACAACCGTCCGCCATTTTGAATGGCCGCCTTATTTGAAAGCTACCTCTACATGATGGCCCCCCGGACGTTTTTGCTCCACATGACCCTAGGAGCACGTGGTATAAGTTTCATTCAGTCCCCCTAAATTATAATGACTGATGGGTTTAGTACATGGACTACATTAAGAATTAGTATCCCCTAGACGTTAAAGTCCGTTACAGAATTAGTCTTTCTTCCTCTGATAGAATGTGTTTGGAAAGGTTGACCACAGTGTTTTGTTGGTGTGCTGCTGAAGAAGGAGGGAGAGGGCACTTAATCAGGGACGGCCTGCCCTTATGTGCTCATGTGCTACAGCACGTCTAAGTAGTGGTATATACGGCATAGCCGATCGACGTCTAGCGCCGCGACGCCCCAACTCCATCTTAAACTAATTTCAGTTACTCCATCTGGACCATCTTGGCTATCATATGACACCACCCCCACCCCTCCATCATCCCCCTAAACAAAGTTATAGCAAATATAAGATTTGGTCGGTAAAGCAGAGACCTGCAATACCAACCTTGAAACAATCAAACTAAAAACAATAAATAAAATTCACAGAAATAAATAAATGTTATACAAATGAGTTAGGCCTTTATGAATTAATTTTCAATCCCCTAAAGGGGTATTTTTTAAGAAATAAAAATAAAAATAATAATTTTTAGAATATATTATTAATTTGTATATCTGACAGAGTAGTAACAAAATTAAATAAATAAATGTTACACAAAAAAAAGAGTTAGGCCCTTATGAATTAATTTTCAACCCCACTAGAGGGGCAGTTTTAAGAAATAAAAATAAACATAATTTTTAAAATCTAGTAGTAAAATGTTTAGGTGATAGTATGAAGACCATATGATCACCCGTAACTAGAGGGTAGTTTTCACCCCCACAACCGTTCTAACCTATTTAAAATTGTTTTTTTCCACATATGAACATCTTACAGATTGATAATAACTATGTGACATGATTTACACCCCCAAATGATTTAATTTTACATAGGGGTGGTTTTTCAAGGTCACCCATGTTTTTGCAGATATGAACAACTTGAGCCACTGTAAATCGTCTGGAGGGTAGTTTTCACCCCCACTTGCAGTCTAACCCATTTAAAATTATTTTTTCGACATATAAACAACTTACAGAGTTATATTGACTATCTGACATGATTTACACCCCAAAAAGGGTTAATTTTATGAAGGGGTGGTTTTTCAAGGTCACCCATGTTTTTGCGGATTTGAACAACTTGAGCCACTGTAAATCGTCTAAAGGGTAGTTTGCACCCCCCACGACCAATCTAAGCCATTAAAAATTCATTTTTCGACATATAAACGTCTTACAGAGTAATATTAACTATCTGAAATGATTTACACCCCCAAAGGGGTTAATTTTATGAAGGGGTGTTTTCTCAAGGTCAACCAAGTTTTTCAACTACTGGACAAATTAAGCCCCTACTTCCAATCTAACCCATTAAAAATTTATTTTTCAACAATAAAAAATCATACTGAGTGATATCAACCATCTGACATGATTTAAACTCCCAAAAAGGATTGATTTTATATAAGGGGTCAAACAACTTTTTACACAAATGGACAAATTCAGCCATTATAAATCGTCTAGTGGGTGTTTTTTCATCCCCACAACCAATGTAACCTACAAAAAAAATTATTTTCGATATTGATGCTACATCAATTGTCTAAGAACAATATAAAACCCAGGGTCACAAAAGATTTTGCAAAAATGGACAGTTTAAGTCATTATAAATGTTTTTCACCCCTAACGAACTTAAAATTTATTGCTTTCTTACATGAAATGTATGACATGATTGAATAGTACCACTGTAGTCAAAGTGAAACCCGAGAAAATCCTAAAAATAAATTAATTAATGACAACGAAGTACTAGTCACAGCCTCAAAGATAAACTCTGATTGGTTGAACTTTTCGTAGTACCCCATACCATTGGAGAGTTATATTTTATTTTTGAATATCTATTCCCTCATTATAGGATAGGATGAGAAGACACAATATGTCTGCAAACAAAAAAAAAACATATGTAAGAAAGAGTATGTTGGAACCATTAGGACAAACACAACTCTAAAAGCCTTATCAATACAAAGAAACTGCTTGTAAAATAACAAAGATGCGGGAAAACACAACTGAAAACCAAGTAGGAGATGAAAATTTTGTCAACTGTGTATTAAAATAAAATAAAAATAATAAATACATAAATTATGATTGAACATGTACATCGACAGAGGATATTAAGCCATTTATACTATAAAATTACGAAACGAACACGTATCACTAATCAATATGACAAAGGCAATTACAAAATCCTTATCAATTCAAACAAACTGTTTTCAACTATCAAAGAAACGGGAGAAAACGTCTACAAAGAAAGGGTATGTTGGAACATTAGAGCCTCATAATAGGTTTTATCAATAAATCTTGATTGAACATATTATGTAAATAGGGGAAAAGAAATCATTTAAAAATAAAAAAACATGAAACACTAGATCTATTGCTAAACAATATTACAAAGACAACCTAAACACTTCATATGAACATATTGAACATATCCAGTAGCCAGAGGAAATTAAATAATTATTTAATTAAAAATCTGAAATGTATACCTTCAATATGATACTGACAACTCTAGAAACTTTAAAAATTCAAACAAACTGTTTATCAGCTATCAAATAAATAGGAGAAAAGTCTACAAAAATGTACAAACAAATGACAAGTACATCTTAACAAGACATACAAAATGTACAAATTGATAGAATATTTGATTTAATACAAGTATTGTGGAATGTGAGAGCCTCAGAATAGCTTTTATCAATAAAACATGATTGAACATATCCTGTTAACAGAGGAAAATAAATCATTTATACATTAAAATATGAAACACTATATCTATTGCTAAACTCTATTCCAAAGGCAACCTAAACATATACAGTACAGAGAGGAAATTAAGTAATTAATTATTCTGAAAATCTGAAATGTAGCTATAAGATGGATAGGTAGATGATGAAAAGGAATGGAAATTTGAGCTATTAGTTTGCCAAGGGTTCGTCTTTTAAGCCTTGTAGATACGTATCACCCACAAAATATGATTCAACACGAACATTCATATGACAAGTACACCTTAACAAGAAACACAAATTGCCAAAATTGGTAAAAAACGACGATTTAATTAAGTATTGTGGAACTTGAGAGCCTCAGAATAAGTTATATCAATAAATCATTATTGAACATATCCTATTAACATAGGAAAATTTAATTTATACATTAAAATGTTAAACATTATATCTATTGCTAAACAATATTAGAAAGGCACCCTAAACACTTAAAAAAAATTGATTATAAATAGTCAAAGAAATTGCAAAAATTATGATTGAACATATCCAGTCGCGAGAGGAAATGAAATCATTAATACACTCATTTAAATTCTGAAATCTCTAACATAGGTAAATATTAGGACAAACGCAACTCTAAAAGATTTGTCAGTTTCAACAATATGGTTGTAAACTAACAAAGAAATAAGAAGTATAGAATATATCTAGATGGAGAGGAAAATAAAGACATTTGCTCATAAAAATTACGGGACAATCTTACAAAGTCCTCTTCAAGACTTGTAGAAAAGTTCAGGATAGTTGAAATCCACAAAACTTGATTCAGCACGTACACCCACATTACAAGGACAACGTAACAAGTCATACAAGCTGTCAAAATTGATAAAATCGGTGATCTAATATAAGTATTGTAGAACATAATCCAATCGACAGAGAAAACAAAATCATTAATTCATTTTAAATACGAATTATTTACCTATTACTAAACAATATGACAGTTGCAACTGTAGAAACCTTAACAACTCAAACAAACGATTGTAAACTATTATAGAAATTCGAAAATTCATCTTTGAACAAAAGGAATGTATAA
Source organism: Ectobius pallidus (assembly GCA_964059195.1). Lineage (NCBI taxonomy): Eukaryota > Metazoa > Arthropoda > Insecta > Blattodea > Ectobiidae > Ectobius > Ectobius pallidus. The sequence goes on from CAXKWD010000008.1 coordinate 46,065,862, forward strand.
AACATGTCTAGCTATGGAGGAAACTAAAGTCATTTATGCATTAAGAATACAAAGATTATGACAAGTACATCTTAACAAGACATGTAAACTATCAAAATAGGTAAAATAGGTGATCTAATACAAATATTTTGGATCGCGAGAGCCTCAGAAAAGGTTTTTATTAACACATCATGATTTAACATATCCTGTTACCAGAGGAAATGAAATCATTAATTCATTTTAAAAGTAAAATGTTTATCTATTACTAAAGAATATGACAGTGGCAACTCTAAAAAAAAAACCTTAACAAACCAAACAAACTGGTTGTAAACTATTAAAAAATTACGAAAATTCATATTTAAACTAAGGGAATGTATAAAGCTTGTGTAGCTATGTAGGGCAATAAAGTCATTTACGCATGAAACAAATTTGAAAAGTGTTCACATATGAAAAAGACATCTCTACAAAGGCTTGTAGACAGGTTCAGAATAGATTACGTCAGCAAAAACATGATTTAACAAGTACAGCCGACAGAGAAAACGTAAGCATTTATGCATTTAAAGGTACATTTATATGTTAATGGCACCTTAAAGACATACAAATTGGCTGTAAACTAACAAAGAAATGTGACAAATCATCTTTAAACAAAAGTATGTATAAAGTATGTCTAGCTGTCGAAGAAAATTAAGTAATTTTTTGTATTAAACAATATGAACAGCGTACACATGTGACAAATGCATCCATACAAAGCAATGATTTAGTTTAGAGATAGTAATCTAATACAGGCATATTGATACATGAGAGGCTCAGGATAGATGACTGCAAAACAAGTCCGGTCGATAAAGATAAGAAATCGTTTATAGGCTATATTAAAAATGTGACAAATGTTTACCTAATACAAAACAATAGTACAAAGACCACTCTAAAAACATAAGGATGTAAAAGAAATTGACTGTAAACTATCTAATAAATAGGAAAAATCAACTGTAAACAAAGATAATATATAGAAAATGTTTAACACGAGAGGAAAATAATGTTAATTGTGCATAAAAATGAAAATTACCTTAAAAATCCACAAATCATGATTGAACATATCCAATTGACAGAGGAAATGAAGTCATTTATACATTTAAAATGGGATATGTTTACCTAATTCTAAACAACAGTACAAAGGCTACTCCGATAGTCTTAACAATTCAAACAATGTTGATGTAAATTAAAAAAAAGAAATAGAAAAAGCATATTAAACAAAGATAATATTTAGAACATGTCTAGATGGAGAGGAAAATAATGTCAATTTTACATAAAAATTTAAAAATTATTAAATAAATTCACAAATCATGATTGAACATATCCAATTGACAGAGGAAATGAAGTCATTTATACATTTAAAATGTTTAATGTTTACCTAATTCTAAACAATAGTACAAAGGCTACTCCAATAGTCTTAACAATTCAAACAATGTGGATGTAAATTACAAAGAAGTAGGAAAAAAAGCATATTAAAGAAAGATAAAATTTAGAACATGTCTAGCTAGAGAAGAAAATAAGGTCAAGTTATGCATAAAAATTGGAAAAAAATATGAAATAAATCCCCAACTTATGATTGAACATAACGTCAGCAAAATAATATGACAATGCCCACCTCAAAAAGACACAAGTTGATTGTAAAATATCAAACAGACAAATAAAAATGGTAATGTATATTTGCTATATTAGGCGTTTGATATAAACTGGAACATGATTAGTTGGTAGCCAAGGATGGTGTAAGGTTACAAGAATGTAATCGTAAACATGAATATGAACGTAAACGTGAATGTGAACGTAAACGTTAACGTGATCGTCAACGTCAACGTAAACGTAATCGTAAACGTAAACGTGAATGTGAACGTAAATGCAAACATGAACGTGAACGGATACCTTTAAATTGTGAAATATTTACCTATTACTAAACAATACAACAGAGGCAACTCTAATAGTCTTAAGAATTCAAACAATGTGGATGCAAATTAACAAAGAAATAGGGAAAATCATCTGTAAACAAAGGATGTAAATAGAATATGTCTAACTAGAGAGGCAAATAATATCAGTTGTGCACAAAAAATAAAAATTACGTAAAAATCCACAATTCGTGATAGAACAAACCCAATTGACAGAGGAAAAGAAGTCATTTATGCATTAAAAAATGTGAAATGAATACCTATTACTAAAGAATAGGACTAACGCAACCCTAAAAGTTTTATCAATTTAAATGTGACCGCTAGTTAACAAAAGAAATAGAAAAACACAACTAAAAATAAACGGAATATATAGAACCTGTCTAGCAGGAGATGCAAATATTATCAATTGTGCATTGAAATGATGAAAAATTACTAAATTAATCCACAAATCCTTATTGAACATGTCCATCGACAGAGGAATTGAAGCCATACATGATTATGAAAAGTACACCTTTCACTAAACAAAATGACATAGGCTATTCCAAAAGACTTATCAATTCAAACAATCTTGTTGTCAACTATAAAGAAATAGGGAAAACATATTAAACAAAGAGATCATTTAGAACATGTCTAGGTATAGAGAAAAATAATGTCAATTGTGCATAAAAATTGAAAAAAAAGCGAAATAAATCTATAACTTATGATTGAACTTCAACGCCTGCCAGGAAATAAAGAATTTGATACATTTAATTTGTGAAATTTTTACTTATTACTAAACAATACAACAGGGGCGACTATAATAGTCTGAACAATTCAAACAATGTGGATATAAATTAGCAAAGAAATAGGGAAAATCATCTGTAAACAAAGGAAGTATATAGAATAAGTTTAGTCAGAGAGGAAAATAATGTCAGTTGTGCATAAAAAATGATAATTACGTAAAAAAATGCACAAATCATGACTGAACACGTCCAATTGACAGAGGAAATGATGTAATTTATACAATTAAAATGTGAAATGTTTGCGTATTACTAAACATTGCTAGTGTGTAGCGCCATATGACATTACCACCTTCTCTCTCTCTCCTAAAATATAGCGCTACACACTAGCAATGAACTATGGCAAACCTTTTGAGGATGAGGATTAATGGAGAGATCTTTGTTATCAATATTCCGTTTATTTATTTCAATTCATGTTAATGCAGGTCTCTGTTTTACCTATCTAAATCTTATTTTGACAGTTGACAAGATTGTTGGCATTGATAAGGCTTTTGGAATGGCCTATATCATTTTGTTTTAGTGAGAGGTGTACTATTTGTAATTTTAAATGTATAAATCACCTCATTTCCTCTGCCGAAGGACATATTCAATCATGATTTGTGGATTAATTTAGTATTTTTTCTACATTTTTTTAGCTCAACTGATAATATTTTCATCTCCTGCTAGACACGTTCTATATATTCCCTTTGTTTGCAGCCTGACTGTTTGAATTTTTAAGGCTTCTAGAGTTGCGTGTGTCCTATTGTTTAGTAATACGCAAACATTTCACATTTTAATTGTATAAATTACATAATTTCCTCTGTCAATTGGACGTGTTCAGTCATGATTTGTGCATTTTTTTACGTGATTATCATTTTTTATGCACAACTGACATTATTTTCCTCTCTGACTAAACTTATTCTATATACTTCCTTTGTTTACAGATGATTTTCCCTATTTCTTTGCTAATTTATATCCACATTGTTTGAATTGTTCAGACTATTATAGTCGCCCCTGTTGTATTGTTTAGTAATAAGTAAAAATTTCACAAATTAAATGTATCAAATTCTTTATTTCCTGGCAGGCGTTGAAGTTCAATCATATGTTATAGATTTATTTCGCTTTTTTTTTTTCAATTTTTATGCACAATTGACATTATTTTTCTCTATACCTAGACATGTTCTAAATGATCTCTTTGTTTAATATGTTTTCCCTATTTCTTTATAGTTGACAACAAGATTGTTTGAATTGATAAGTCTTTTGGAATAGCCTATGTCATTTTGTTTAGTGAAAGGTGTACTTTTCATAATCATGTATGGCTTCAATTCCTCTGTCGATGGACATGTTCAATAAGGATTTGTGGATTAATTTAGTAATTTTTCATCATTTCAATGCACAATTGATAATATTTGCATCTCCTGCTAGACAGGTTCTATATATTCCGTTTATTTTTAGTTGTGTTTTTCTATTTCTTTTGTTAACTAGCGGTCACATTTAAATTGATAAAACTTTTAGGGTTGCGTTAGTCCTATTCTTTAGTAATAGGTATTCATTTCACATTTTTTAATGCATAAATGACTTCTTTTCCTCTGTCAATTGGGTTTGTTCTATCACGAATTGTGGATTTTTACGTAATTTTTATTTTTTGTGCACAACTGATATTATTTGCCTCTCTAGTTAGACATATTCTATTTACATCCTTTGTTTACAGATGATTTTCCCTATTTCTTTGTTAATTTGCATCCACATTGTTTGAATTCTTAAGACTATTAGAGTTGCCTCTGTTGTATTGTTTAGTAATAGGTAAATATTTCACAATTTAAAGGTATCCGTTCACGTTCATGTTTGCATTTACGTTCACATTCACGTTTACGTTTACGATTACGTTTACGTTGACGTTGACGATCACGTTAACGTTTACGTTCACATTCACGTTTACGTTCATATTCATGTTTACGTTTACATTCTTGTAACCTTACACCATCCTTGGCTACCAACTAATCATGTTCCAGTATATATCAAACGCCTAATATAGCAAATATACATTACCATTTTTATTTGTCTGTTTGATATTTTACAATCAACTTGTGTCTTTTTGAGGTGGGCATTGTCATATTATTTTGCTGACGTTATGTTCAATCATAAGTTGGGGATTTATTTCATATTTTTTTCCAATTTTTATGCATAACTTGACCTTATTTTCTTCTCTAGCTAGACATGTTCTAAATTTTATCTTTCTTTAATATGCTTTTTTTCCTACTTCTTTGTAATTTACATCCACATTGTTTGAATTGTTAAGACTATTGGAGTAGCCTTTGTACTATTGTTTAGAATTAGGTAAACATTAAACATTTTAAATGTATAAATGACTTCATTTCCTCTGTCAATTGGATATGTTCAATCATGATTTGTGAATTTATTTAATAATTTTTAAATTTTCATGTAAAATTGACATTATTTTCCTCTCCATCTAGACATGTTCTAAATATTATCTTTGTTTAATATGCTTTTTCCCATTTCTTTTTTTTAATTTACATCAACATTGTTTGAATTGTTAAGACTATCGGAGTAGCCTTTGTACTGTTGTTTAGAATTAGGTAAACATATCACATTTTAAATGTATAAATGACTTCATTTCCTCTGTCAATTGGATATGTTCAATCATGATTTGTGGATTTTTAAGGTAATTTTCATTTTTATGCACAATTAACATTATTTTCCTCTCCTGTTAAACATTTTCTATATATTATCTTTGTTTACAGTTGATTTTTCCTATTTATTAGATAGTTTACAGTCAATTTCTTTTACATCCTTATGTTTTTAGAGTGGTCTTTGTACTATTGTTTTGTATTAGGTAAACATTTGTCACATTTTTAATATAGCCTATAAACGATTTCATATCTTTATCGACCGGACTTGTTTTGCAGTCATCTATCCTGAGCCTCTCATGTATCAATATGCCTGTATTAGATTACTATCTCTAAACTAAATCATTGCTTTGTATGGATGCATTTGTCACATGTGTACGCTGTTCATATTGTTTAATACAAAAAATTACTTAATTTTCTTCGACAGCTAGACATACTTTATACATACTTTTGTTTAAAGATGATTTGTCACATTTCTTTGTTAGTTTACAGCCAATTTGTATGTCTTTAAGGTGCCATTAACATATAAATGTACCTTTAAATGCATAAATGCTTACGTTTTCTCTGTCGGCTGTACTTGTTAAATCATGTTTTTGCTGACGTAATCTATTCTGAACCTGTCTACAAGCCTTTGTAGAGATGTCTTTTTCATATGTGAACACTTTTCAAATTTGTTTCATGCGTAAATGACTTTATTGCCCTACATAGCTACACAAGCTTTATACATTCCCTTAGTTTAAATATGAATTTTCGTAATTTTTTAATAGTTTACAACCAGTTTGTTTGGTTTGTTAAGGTTTTTTTTTAGAGTTGCCACTGTCATATTCCTTAGTAATAGATAAACATTTTACTTTTAAAATGAATTAATGATTTCATTTCCTCTGGTAACAGGATATGTTAAATCATGATGTGTTAATAAAAACCTTTTCTGAGGCTCTCGCGTTCCAAAATATTTGTATTAGATCACCTATTTTACCTATTTTGATAGTTTACATGTCTTGTTAAGATGTACTTGTCATAATCTTTGTATTCTTAATGCATAAATGACTTTAGTTTCCTCCATAGCTAGACATGTTTTATACATTCCTTTTGTTCAAAGATGAATTTTCGAATTTCTATAATAGTTTACAATCGTTTGTTTGAGTTGTTAAGGTTTCTACAGTTGCAACTGTCATATTGTTTAGTAATAGGTAAATAATTCGTATTTAAAATGAATTAATGATTTTGTTTTCTCTGTCGATTGGATTATGTTCTACAATACTTATATTAGATCACCGATTTTATCAATTTTGACAGCTTGTATGACTTGTTACGTTGTCCTTGTAATGTGGGTGTACGTGCTGAATCAAGTTTTGTGGATTTCAACTATCCTGAACTTTTCTACAAGTCTTGAAGAGGACTTTGTAAGATTGTCCCGTAATTTTTATGAGCAAATGTCTTTATTTTCCTCTCCATCTAGATATATTCTATACTTCTTATTTCTTTGTTAGTTTACAACCATATTGTTGAAACTGACAAATCTTTTAGAGTTGCGTTTGTCCTAATATTTACCTATGTTAGAGATTTCAGAATTTAAATGAGTGTATTAATGATTTCATTTCCTCTCGCGACTGGATATGTTCAATCATAATTTTTGCAATTTCTTTGACTATTTATAATCAATTTTTTTTAAGTGTTTAGGGTGCCTTTCTAATATTGTTTAGCAATAGATATAATGTTTAACATTTTAATGTATAAATTAAATTTTCCTATGTTAATAGGATATGTTCAATAATGATTTATTGATATAACTTATTCTGAGGCTCTCAAGTTCCACAATACTTAATTAAATCGTCGTTTTTTACCAATTTTGGCAATTTGTGTTTCTTGTTAAGGTGTACTTGTCATATGAATGTTCGTGTTGAATCATATTTTGTGGGTGATACGTATCTACAAGGCTTAAAAGACGAACCCTTGGCAAACTAATAGCTCAAATTTCCATTCCTTTTCATCATCTACCTATCCATCTTATAGCTACATTTCAGATTTTCAGAATAATTAATTACTTCATTTCCTCTCTGTACTGTATATGTTTAGGTTGCCTTTGGAATAGAGTTTAGCAATAGATATAGTGTTTCATATTTTAATGTATAAATGATTTATTTTCCTCTGTTAACAGGATATGTTCAATCATGTTTTATTGATAAAAGCTATTCTGAGGCTCTCACATTCCACAATACTTGTATTAAATCAAATATTCTATCAATTTGTACATTTTGTATGTCTTGTTAAGATGTACTTGTCATTTGTTTGTACATTTTTGTAGACTTTTCTCCTATTTATTTGATAGCTGATAAACAGTTTGTTTGAATTTTTAAAGTTTCTAGAGTTGTCAGTATCATATTGAAGGTATACATTTCAGATTTTTAATTAAATAATTATTTAATTTCCTCTGGCTACTGGATATGTTCAATATGTTCATATGAAGTGTTTAGGTTGTCTTTGTAATATTGTTTAGCAATAGATCTAGTGTTTCATGTTTTTTTATTTTTAAATTATTTCTTTTCCCCTATTTACATAATATGTTCAATCAAGTTTTATTGATAAAACCTATTATGAGGCTCTAATGTTCCAACATACCCTTTCTTTGTAGACGTTTTCTCCGGTTTCTTTGATAGTTGAAAACAGTTTGTTTGAATTGATAAGGATTTTGTAATTGCCTTTGGCATATTGATTAGTGATACGTGTTCGTTTCGTAATTTTATTGTACAAATGGCTTAATTTCCTCTGTCGATGTACATGTTCAATCATAATTTATGTATTTATTATTTTTATTTTATTTTAATAAACAGTTGACAATATTTTCATCTCCTACTATACATGTTCTTGTTTTCAGTTGTGTTTTCCCACATCTTTCTTATTTTACAAGCAGTTTCTTTGTATTGATAAGGCTTTTAGAGTTGTGTTTGTCCTAATGGTTCCAACATACTCTTTCTTACAGATGTTTTTTTTTGTTTGTTTGCAGACATTTTGTGTCCTCTCATCCTATCCTATAATGAGGGAATAGATATTCAAAAATAAAATATAACTCTCCAATGGTATGGGGTACTACGAAAAGTTCAACCAATCAGAGTTCATTTTTGGGGCTGTGACTAGTACTTCGTTGTCATAAATTAATTTATTTTTAGGATTTTCTCGGGTTTAACTTCGACTAAAGTGGTACTTATTCAGTCATGTCATACATTTGATGTAACAAAGCAAGTTCGTTAGGGGAGAAAACCATTTATAATGGCTTAAACTGTCCATTTTTGCAAACTACCCAGGGGTGTAGACTCTTGATATAGCATACTACGTTTTTTAATATCGTAAATAAATTTTTTGTAGGTTAGATTGGTTGTGGGGGTGAAAAAACACCCACTAGACGATTTATAATGGGTGAATTTGCCCATTTGTGTAAAAAAGTTGTTTGACCCCTTATATAAAATCAATCCTTTTTGGGAGTTTAAATCATGTCAGATGGTTGATATCACTCAGTATGATTTTTTATTGTTGAAAAATAAATTTTTAATGGGTTAGATTGGAAGTAGGGGCGAAAACTATCCTCTACACGATTTATAATGGCTTAATTTGTCCAGTCGTGGAAAAACTTTGTTGACCTTGAAAAAACACCCCTTCATAAAATTAACCCCTTTGGGGGTGTAAATCATTTCAAATAGTTAATATTACTCTGTAAGATGTTTATATGTCGAAAAAACCATTTTTAATGGCTTAGATTGCAAGTGGGGGTGAATACTGCCCTTTAGACGATTTACAGTGGCTCAAGTTGTTCAAATCCGCAAAAACATGGGTGACCTTGAAAAACCACCCCTTCATAAAATTAACCATTTTTGGGGTGTAAAACATGTCAGATAGTCAATATAACTCTGTAAGTTGTTTATATGTCGAAAAAATAATTTTAAATGGGTTTGACTTCAAGTGGGGGTGAAAACTACCCTCCAGACGATTTACAGTGGCTCAAGTTGTTCATATCTGCAAAAACATGGGTGACCTTGAAAAACCACCCCTATGTAAAATTAAATCATTTGGGGGTGTAAATCATGTCACATAGTTATTATCAATCTGTAAGATGTTCATATGTGGAAAAAAACAATTTTAAATAGGTTAGAACGGTTGTGGGGGTGAAAACTACCCTCTACTTACGGGTGATCATATGGTCTTCATACTATCACCTAAACATTTTACTACTAGATTTTAAAAATTATGTTTATTTTTATTTCTTAAAACTGCCCCTCTAGTGGGGTTGAAAATTAATTCATAAGGGCCTAACTCTTTTTTTGTGTAACATTTCTTTATTTAATTTTGTTACTACCCTGTCAGTTATACAAATTAATAATAGATTCTAAAAAAATATATATTTTGTATTTCTTAAAATACCCCTTTAGGGGGTTGAAAATTAATTCATAAGGGCCTAACTCTCTTGTATAACATTTATTTATTTTTGTTAATTTTATTTATTGTTTTTAGATTGATTGTTTTAAGGTTGGTATTGCAGGTCTCTGCTTTACCGACCTAATCTTATTTTTGGGCTTAACTATTGTTTGGGGTTTGATAGAGGGGTGGGGGTGGTGTCATATGATAGCCAAGATGGTCCAGAGGGCCTAACTGAAATTAGTTTAAGATGGAGTTGGGGCGTCGCGGCGCTAGACGTCGATCGGCTATGCCGTATATACCACTACTCATCTATATTAATAAAAGGAAGTGTCTGTCTTCCTTCTGTCTATCTGTCTGTCTGTCCGCGATGCCCAGCGAAATCTACTCAACGCAGAGGTCTGAAATTTTAAACAAAGGTGGACTGAAGGGTCGGAAAATGCACCTCGAAGCGGGAATTTTAATTTTCGCTTTCGTTCGTGAGTTATGAGTGAAAAACGGGCCAAAAACGTGCATTTTTGGCGTTTTCGAAGCATCAGTTTTCAGTTATACATTTCAATGTCAAATGAATTACAGTTGGTTTTGGCTATTTTTGACATACCTTGCAAATAAAACTCGCGATCGCTTGAATTTGTAGCTCATGCTGGTCGATTCATTTGTTTATAATGTCAAGGCACGCAGACATATTAAATTTTCAACGTACACCGAAGAGCATTATTATTATTATTATTATTATTATTATTATTATTATTATTATAAGAGGGATAATCAATATAGGCCTAAATATAGTCAAACGTTGTTCGATTTGGACGAAACTCACTATACATGGGTTTTCTGGGCCAAGGACCTCGACTGAGGTCGCTTTTACCAGGCGACGCTATCTAATCGTGGTATGTAATTCACGTGATTTAGGTGTTAATAAACAGTGGCGGACGCAGGGGGGGGATAGGGGGGTTACATCCCCCCCCGAAATTTTAAAAAAGTACTCTAAATGGCCAGTTTTATAAACTTATTGTATATGTAAGTTGGTTAATTTTTTTTTAGCCTATTCTTTCTACCTATTCAAATCCCCCCCCGAAAAAAATTTCTGCGTCCGCCACTGTTAATAAATATAATGATTTAACTATTATGCTCTTAATTTTTAATTTTTGAAATAATTATCGCGTGCGATCGCTTGATTTTGTAAGTCCATCCTGGACGATTCATTTGTTTGGAATATGAAGGCCCGCAGACGTATGAAATTGTCAACCTACACGGATGAGGGATATTCAATATAGGCCTAAATAAGGTCAAACATTGTTCGACTTGGACGAAAGTCACTATGCAGGGGTTTTCTGGACCAGGGAACTCGAATCTGAGGTCGCTTTTATCAGGCGACGCTATCTAATCGTGGTGTGTAGACCACGTGATTTAGATGTTAATAAATATAATGATTTAACTATTATGCTCTTAATTTTTAATTTTTCAAAGAATTATCGCGGGCGAAGCCGCGGGAAAATGCTAGTAAAAAATAAGAAGAAAAGGTGTAAATAAAAAACACAAAAACATGCTTTAATGTAATAGTTACGGTATAATTCCGTTCTGTATTTTTAAAACGTTCAAATCTTCCGCCTCGTCATACGTCATCATTCACCCATTAATGAAATGCAAGTTGTGCTGAGCATAAGATTGCTTTGAAAAGGAGGGAACTGCGCGTGCGTTAACCACCTTCCCGCTTCCCCACATACATCAAAAATCTCTCCAAACTGCTCCCGTCTGTGCTTTCCACTAGATGAGCCCAGACCAGAATAGCCAACTTGTGTATTTGGTACCTAAACCTTATAAATTAAATTAAATAAAATACATATTTAATTACAAAACATTTTTTTCTGTATTACAAAATTGGTATATAATAGTTACTTTCAATTTTTCTAGTTATTAAAATTAGGCATGAATGCTAACTTTGAGGGTTATGAAATTAAGCTCCATTCCATTGCAGATTGCTACCGGTACTGAAGTCAATGAGTGAATTGGCGACACTAGTCAGGCCATACGCGGGCTCGAGGAACGGCTAATCTTTAAATTCTTATGATTTCAGTGGTTTCTAATTGTTGTGGTTTATATTCGTGTGTTGTGTTAAATTTTCCCTTCTCCAAGATCAGTGGCAATGTTAGTGCTGAAAACATGAGTTCTTTAGACAATTTGTTAGAAACTTCTGGTATAACGTTTGAAGATAAATGACAAATTAAGCGGTTAGGTTGACCAGTCCCTGATTTAAAGCTAACACAAAAAGCGAAAGGAGGTGGCAGTCGGCAATACATAAAGCAGTGCAGTAGAAAAGTGTATGATACATATAACTGGATTTGTGGTTGTAATGTTAGAAATGTCCTCTTCTGTTTCCCTTGTCTTCTTTTCGGAAACAGCGATGCATTTAGCAAGTCAGAGGTTAAAGATCTTGGCCATCTCAATCAATTAATTAAAGTCCACAGTGAAAATAAGAAACACATTAACAATGTGTTAGATCTCAACTTACTTGGCACAGTTAATATTGCCACAAAATTAAGCAGAGCCTACCAAGATAGCATTATAAAACACAACGAACAGGTAGAGAAAAATAGGCACATTCTTTCAAGAATAATTGATTGTATTAAGTTCTGCGGTGCCTTTGAGTTCACCCTTAGGGGCCACGACGAATCAAGCGAGTCGGAAAATCCTGGTGTTTTTTTTTTAGGACTCGTAGACCTTATTGGCAGTATTGAGGGCAGGGAAAAATCAAATGGAGTCAAACAGTATTTTCAAGGAAACTTCAAAAACAATTCGAAACGAGTTGTTAGACTGTATGCTCGAAGTATGCCGTGAAGCAATTGTAAGTGAAATTAGGAATGCAGATTTTGTTATCAGTTATGTCAGGTGAGGCAACAGACGTTTCGGGACATACTCAACTGGTTTTAGTATTTAGATACGAAACTGATGGAGGTCCACAGGAACGATTCTGGGGATTTTTAACCCCGGGGGAAGAAATGCCGAAGTCATTGCCGAATGTATTATGGAGGAGGTTGGTCGTGTTCTAAAGAATGACAAAAGTAAATTGATTGCACTGACGTACGACGGAGATGCTGTTATGAGCGGAGGGGCCGGAGGTGTAGAAGCTAAAATAAAGCAACACTATCCTAATGCTCATTGCATCCATTGTTACGCGCACCAATTAAATTTAGTAATGGAACATACAGCGTCACAAAATCGAGCTGATAAGATATTTTTCAGTACCATTTCGGGATTTCCAGCCTATTACAGATATCTACAACGAATTGCTGCTCTAGAAGCAATTGTTTGTAAGAGGATTCCCAGTGGCTCCACCAACCAGGTAACATTTTAAATCTAGAACAGTGAACGTGATATGAACACAGAAATGCACTTGTTGAATGCTTCTCGGAATTAGAGCAAACTCTTTCCTCAAAATCAGCATTCAAGGAGCTCGGGGGCTTAGGCTTAATTTAGAAGATCCTCAATTCCTATACATGCTCTCATTTTTCATAAAATGATCCCGCACGTGGACATTCTCTACAGTCAATTAGAAGCCAGAAATATTGACGTGGTTAAAGTGAAAAGCAATGTGGCTACCTTTATTCATGCAATAAATAATATCAGGGACTCTCTAGTTCATACCTGAGCAACTGAGGAGAAACGTTTTAGTACCCCACCCATGCTGTGACGTATGAAACCTGCTCTTCATGTTCAGTGTCACGTCGAAACTGCTTTATTCTGACGTCAAGGTCGATTGTAGTGGGAGACATTACCCCACCCCACAGTGGCACAATGTGAACCAGTTGCGTACCCGTGCTCTAGATGGTACTGACAATGAGAAGGAACTGCAAATACCTGCCAAATGCCGACGAAATTCTTGCATGGCCACTGATGCAAAAGAAATATGCGATCGAGTCATAAAAGAAGGTCGCACTCGTTTCCAGGCTTTGGATCACTTAAACTGCTAAAAACTTCTGCTTTGTGAAAAATTTTCCGAATTCTCAAATAAATTTCCAGACAATCACCCTGATGAAGTGTTGCAAACTTATCCCTTATTTCACAAGAAACGTCTTATAAATGAGCTAAGTATTTTATATTCCCGACCGGACTTTAGAAATATAGCAGGCGCTGTTCCCCTGTTGCAACTTATTAAGAAACTAAATTTACCACAGGAGGCATTCCGTGAGTTGGCCAAGCTTTTGAAAGTCTAGTGACGATACCTATGACAACTTTTGAGCCAGAGCGATACTTTTCAACCCTCAAAAGAATTAAGACATTTTTGAGGAATTCCATGAGCCAAGACCGCTTGATAGCTCTTACAATGCTGTCTATAAAGAAACATCTACTACTACAGATGGAAGGGTTCAATACAAAGGTGATTGAGAAATTCGATAGCAGGAAGGAAAGGAGGAAGGACCTCAATTTTCGTTAGGGTGAGTGCTGTTATTATTATTTATTGCTAAATTAATTATGTTATTATTATATTTATTATTAATAATATTGATGCCCCTACTGTTATTGTAGCACATAAGCTTCAAATATCACGAGCCGCCACTGATGTTGATATGTTGCAGTTGTCCATACTTTTGTTTCTGTCTTCTGGTGGCTGTATCATATTCAGCATCCATCCCTTGTGCCGTAAGTTGATCCACCTTATCCCTGGTTTCAGCATCTACTTCTTTTTTTACCCATAAAAGGAAAGATAGTAGTTGACAATCTATTTTGGCCAGATCCTATCCTCTGCAGTGTAAGGAAACGGAGATGTGGAGAAAAAATTTCAGTGATAACAAGTTATTATAAATTAATAAAAGTGTGGCATGTAAGAAGCTGGACATAACCAAAAATACCGATTTATTAAAAAGAATGGGAACATTTCTATTTATAGTAAAAAAGAAACGGCTAGCCAAAGTTGAAGTAAATAAAGAATAGTTAATAATATATAAATATGTATGTTTGTTTTGTTCAAGTAATATTGTAGGACTGTCTGTAGTGCATATATTTTGGTAACTCAAGAGACTGAATGGTGAAGCAAAAACGTAGCCTTAAGTCCCTGATTGTAATGATGATGATATAAACTTACTTTCTGCCGCAACTCTTTATCGTAAAAACGTCATTAATACCCGCATGAAAATATACTTTTCGTAGAGACTATAAATTGCATGAGAGATTTTACTATTTAGGGGCTTGCTGTGCATTTGTTTTTTCAAGAGAAATTCTGCATGATAGAGTTATCAAACTCGCAATAATCTAGTAATTTGTTAGGCTAGGCTATATAATGTGTGCTATGTTAGAGTATGCATTTTATCCGCATATTTCACACCACGAACGTGAGCGGAGCATGTTGAAAGATAAACGGAGTCGTTGGCCACCAGAGGGCATGATAGGGGGCGCATTATCAGTGAAGTAGTAGTATACGGAATGACGATGCAGAAACTAATTAGATCATTAATGAAGACATGGGTCGCGTAGTTGAAATCCTGCTGTACTTCTGCAGAGATAAACAAACACGACATTCATCTATATGTGCCATCTTTTATACCGATAACCTTCGAATACGCCTTCAGTGGATACGGAACACTCATGGAAAATAAACATTGCATCACGATATAGTGGCCAATGTACTGTATTTAATTCCAATAATTAATCCATTTGAATTTCCATTTAGCAGAAAGTGACAGCTTCATTGGATATTTAATTTCGTTACAATTATTAAGAGCCAGTATGGTACTTTCTAAGATTACTTGGTGGACGGGGAAAATGTCTACCCGTCTGCTGTTCGTCCGTCCGTGTACCTCTACGCACGATAACTCGAATACGTGTTATCAGATTATCATGTAACTTAGTATACACACTATTATAACGTACATAGGACGAACGCTATTGATTTTGGACCAAATCGATTGAATGGAACCGGAGCCAAGACCAATTAATGGTCAAATGATTTTTAAATAGCAAATCATCCTTTCAATGTGAAGCCGCATAACTCATTCACTGACAATTGTTTTCCCACTTCCAGATGAGCCAGAAACTAGAAATGTGGTATAATTATACCTTATAGTCTGTAACCGACGGAAATATTTCATAAAGTTCCGATTTTTAATTTATTTTTCCCCGAGAAACATTCAAAATGACCAACGAAACATAAAGGGTGTGCAGACCTTCTTTGGAGGCTTATAATTATATAAATAGTAAGTCGTATCAAAAGCCGGTTGCACAAGCAGTAACGGATTTTGAGAGATCTACATGTTTGGTCCTGTAAAGTTTTGTCTATCTACATCGGACTGCAAGGTCATAATGTCAAACGCAAAATGTCCGAGCAGAAAATGTTCAAAACCCAAAATGTCCGAAGAGGAAAATGTCCAAATATAATATATCTTCAGCATAAAATCTCCAAAGCCAAAATGTCCGTCGTGTAAAATTTCCAAGGCATAAAATGTGCGAAGTTTAAAATATCCGAAACAAACATGTCGGAAGCGTTAAAATGTCCAAAACAGAAGATATCCGTTATTTAAAATGACTAATAAAATAACCCGGCAGGACGTTAATTAAACCTTGGTATTTTATGACACTGGAGTGGAGTAAATAAATACATAAAATATATCAATATCATGCAAGAAAATTATTTTCAATGGAATAGTGATTGAAATAAAAGTTTATAGGCCTACTACCAAAGTACTGACTTACTTACTCCATGGCAATAGACAATTCCTAAGCAAGTTAAATGAATATTATCTGTTTTATGGAACCTGGAAGTTCATTGCAATCTTAACTGAGCCCGCCATTCAACCCTATTCTGTGCTCCATTCACCCATCACTCGCAAATCCTACTTCCCTTAAACCTTTTCTATTGTTGTCCTCCCACTTATGTCTAGGTCTTCCAAATGGCCTCTTCAATTTGGATCTCCCTGTCAATATTTTTGAGATATCCTTTCCTCCACCATGCGTGTAATATGTCCAGCCCATTTCACCCTCCTTGATTTACTTGGCCCTGTTATATTCGGTAAGTCTTCAGGTTGACGCTCGACATTATGGAGTTTTCTCCAGTCCCCATTTTCATCTCTCTTAGGTCCAAATATTTTCCTAAGCACCCTATTTTCGAATACTCTCAGATTATGTTCTTCTCGAAGAGGAAGCGATCAGGTTTCACATCCTTATAATGCAGCCGGCAAGATAATTGTTTTATAAACTTTTATTTTTAGATTTCTGGGCATAAGATGAGAAGATAAGAGTATCCGAACTGCATAAAAACAAGCATTTCATGATTTCTGTCGACACTTTACTTCTACCTTAATATTATTTGTTTCTGCATCTATTGCTCCCAGTTATTTGAATTTCTCAATTTCTTCGAATGCTTTACCGGCTATTCTAATATTTTGTAGCGCATTATTTTGACGTTTCATGACCATATAATTATGTACTTAGTTTTTTCTCTATAAATTTATAATCCGACATTTCTGCAGGCATCAAAAGACTTTCTGCATTTCTCTCGATTGTGTTTAAGTACTCATCGCCCAACAGACAAACAACCATTTTAACGGCAATCATTTCTGATATAAGTTTCCCTACCTAGGGAACCTACTTTGCTGTAGGTTTCATTTGGGCACATTCTGATCAGCCTAACTAACTTATTTGGTGTACCAAACTAAATGAAGATATTGTACAATTTCTCATGCCTAACTGAATCACATGCTTTTTGTAAATCTGTATAATTGGTGAACAGACTTATTACGAGGGAGAGTCCGAAAATAAGTTTCCCCTCTATTTTTCCCAAGGGAATCGAACAGCAATAGGGGAAACAAGGCAACGGTAGAAGGCGAAATACATCCATACACCATTGGGTATCGATCGACCGCGATCCAGCCTCTCTGCAGTCTGGTCCCGATAGCTATGGAGAGAAGGTACGTTTTGACGTCATGGATAAAGTGAGAGCAGTTGTCCACTATGAATGGGCACGGGGAGTATCGGGAGCTGAAATCCATAACCCCCTCGTGGAAGTCTATGGGCTAGAAGTGATGTCGAAACAAATGGTCCGGAGATGGTGCAGCCAATTCAGTGAGGGACGTCAGCAAGTGCTGGACACACCGAGACCTAGACGGACGTGCACGGACACTACATATGAAAATGTCAGGATGGTGGATGACATGATTAAAGTGAACCGGTGTATCACTATCGATGAAGTAGCAGAAAAACTTGGAATCGGACGCTTCTTCCGTATGCAGAGCCCTGATTTATTTTCCTTGAGGGCTATTTGAAGCTTCTAAAGCGGTATGACAAATCTATCATTGTACGTGGTAATTATGTGGAAAAATAAAGGTACGTCTTATCTTTAATGTCTCATATTTTTTGTCTTTCATCCACGCCTCTGTACACAGTCGCCAGGGGAAGATTATTTTCGGACTCACCCTCGTATATTTTTCTCCACGATTTGGCGAATACAAAATATTTGATGAATGGTTGATCTATTTTGCCTAGATAGTTCTAAAAGATTCAAAAGTAACGTATGTAAAAATGACTTTCTACAAGATTTTGAACAATTTTTAACAAATAGAGCAAGAATTGTTTGGGATATTAATATTCAAGTTCTGGAAAATTAGCTTGACATTTCTGACAATAGGTACATGGTTTTGTAAATTTTCTGAATTATGTTACTCGGCCTCATTCCAAAGCATGTTTTGTTCATATATCTGTTTAAAAAATTAGTAACTATACATTTATACATGAGGTTTTTTGTTGTGCTACTACCGACCACTAAGCTGTTCTGGCACTGTTTCAATTTAAAGGCAACAATATAAAGTCTTCTGCTTTCACTTATAACATTTATACAAATTATAATTACTTAAATCTTTTTTTGAAAGATGATCCTGGATTTCAGTTTTTAAATGTGAAAATGCTGAATCAGGCCGTCAAGAATTTTACAGTTTGTTCTTAAAATATTTGAATCATAGCACGGTTAAAATGTACAATAAACTTCCTAAATGAAGGAAAATAAAGCCCTGGATCACCACCGGCATAATTAAATCAACCCGTGTTAGGGATAAACATGCTAAAAGGATCAAAATCGAATCCGAGAACACAGACTTATTTAATTATTACAAAAAATACAGAAACACTTTAACTCTCATCATAAGGAATGTAAAAATATAATATTATCAATATAAATTTTAGGAATATAAAAATAATCCTAGGAAATTTTGGCAAATTATTAATCAAGCTACAGACACTATCACGAACAAAACTCAAAGCATAAGCAAAATAACAAATGAAAATGGTGTTCATTTAAAAATAAGAAAGACATAGCAAATGAGTTTAACAATTACTTTGCTAATTTAGGACATAATGCCTTAAGCATCAGGGAACCTACGTCTGGCACATGTAAGTATGGTATTGACAAGAATTTACAGCAATCTTCCTCCAAGTTTCTTCTTCCGATAAGAGAAGAAGAAATTATTAACACTGTTAGATCACTAAAACGAAATGTAGCTCCGGGTATTAACAAAATTACAAATAACATGATATTTATTTTAATTTCTTTCTGTCATTACAGATTGCAAACACAAAGAATACCATTCAATTAAACAAACAGGGAAAAACAAACCACAGTAGAAAGATATGTAGTACAACAAACTCAACGAACTGAAACAAAATAAAACAGTATGCAAACTATGAAACATGAAAACATTAATCCTAGAAACACACTCTATTAGAAAATGAAATAAAGTACTTGTATGTAGTTTCAGTATAACCTACATTATGTACGAGAGTGACCATATAAATGGTTAGGCATGATCTGTACAGAGTCCCTCAATACGAGCAGACTTATTTCAGAATACAGATGTTTGTGCAGGCAGAACGATCTGCAGAAGTCCATGAACATCTTGGTGATTGTTCCACGACTACCAATCATCAGTCCAATTACAGATATTTCTTGTATATGTAAATCAATGTCTGCTTAAACCCCTCGTTTATACTTTCAATTTATGCATTACGCAAGAAATATTTCCAGATGGTCTTTAAAAGTCTGTAGGCCTAATTGTACCGATTTATGAGGTAAGTGACAGAAAATGTCTAATAACTACAGACCTATATATACCCTTGCTCACCAGTCTTATGAAATCATTAGAAAAATGCATAAAAATATATTAGTGAATATCCGGGGAAAAAGGAATCTGCTATGCAAAAATCAATACGGTTTAACGAATAACTTGTCTACGGACGACTCAGTATTTGATGTCACTGGCAAAATCATTCACGACTACATCTCGGTTACAAATCTTGAGGTATATTTTTTAGATCTCAGGAAAGCTTTTGATACTGTCAATCCCTCATTACTTCTGCATAAGTTAGAAGCTGTGGGTGTTAGAGGTACTACTTTAAACTTATTTCGTTCATATCTAAGCTTCTGATTTTAGATAGCTTGAATAGATGAAAGTTTCAGTAAGTCCAAAAAAAAAAAAAAAAAAAAAAAAAAAACAGGTGTCCCTCAAGGAACAATTCTGGGACCAATTTTGCTTTTAATATATATAAATTATTTATTAAAAATAAAGCTGAAGAAGTATAATAATTCTTCATATTCTTATGCTGATGATACGGTGGTGATCTTCAGTGGATTAACGTGGAGGACGCCTACAGGAATGCTAATGCGGTTATAAGTCTGATAAAAAAGTGGTTGGATTTTAATTTACTTTCTCTTAATGTAACAAAATAATTTAACGCCTTTCTCCTTAACAGCTTCTGGGTTAGAACAAAGTCACTTGAACATTTAAAATGAAAAATTCATAAATCGGTTTACGGAGAGCTTCCGGTTGGAAAATATCCTTCTCTTAAAGAGTCTGCAGAAGTGAAATATTTTAGGTCTGTTATTGATCAGCATTTGAAATGAGAAAAATATATAACTTACCTGTAATAAAATTCGAAAACAATATATAGTGCTAAATTTGTAAATCTCCATAACTATATGGCCATTAAGAGTAGTCTATTTAGCCCTAGTCGAATCCATTATTCAGTATGGTATTATTAAATGGGGAAGCATTTATAAAACTATTGTAACGTGCCTCTGCGGCCTTAGTACCCAGGGCCCTAACTATATACGAAAAGACAAAACTAACAATTATGCATAAGAAAGGAGAAACGGGTATTACAACAATTATAAAAATAGAATTCCAAATATGCCTGTTTATTATAAATTCAGAGTAGAATAAGTAGCCATAGCTTGACTTCACAGACAATAACCTTACACGAACTATTAGAAAATGCACCTTGAGAAGCAGGTAAACATAAAAGCAAGGTATACAGTAGCATAAAGCGTAAAGTTTGAAAGAGCTGAAGGCTCAGAACAAGACGTAAATGTTCGGCAAGCATCCCTCCGTGAAATTTAAACATAACGAATGAAATAAGGAAAATCTGAATGAACCAAACATGCTGGTGGGTAAAACTAAACAACACCTAAATGAATTAAACTGATAACCCACCAACGACATGAAAAACTAACGAAACATACCTGCTAAAACTTCAGTAAAGTTGAATAAAATTACATGGTGAAATTTACATACTGTACTGAAGATCTAGCCCTAATGCTCCACGGTGGACAGGAGCACACCTTGCAGGCCGAGAGTCGGAGCTGAAGTTCTACACTCGCCGATCGTAAACCACCAACTCATCCCCGCGATCGGGAAAGAAAAACATCTTGCCTGGAAACGCCCCCTAAAGATAATACAAAGTAATCCGTAAAGAGGGCGTTCGCGGGCAAGGAAAAATCTATAGTAGAAAAAGCCTGAAGGGCGAAAATACTGAACACACAGTAAACAAAGGAAAGGATGCTTGCGCGAACAAAACAAAACGAATGTGTATGTAAACACAAGATAAGAATAAGATCAAGTATACACTAAACAGGTAAGCAAAAATATTAAGAAAAAACAACAAGTAAATAAAGAAGTTAAATAGATACGTAAATTACTAAGGTGCCGGAAATAAGCGGCACACTATAAACGGATATGACAGTACTGGTTTCATGTTTCACACTCAATACACCACAGCACAGCACACAAAGTCCCCTGTAATCAACATGCTGCCAACGATGCTGAATACCACCCGCATCACCATTTTTCTCCCTATTTCTTGCATATGGAGTCAAAGTTACATGAAGTCAAGTCAGGAGAATGTGGTGGGTGCTCCAATTCTTTCCATCCCCAACGTTGCAGTAGCCGCCTGACGCCTGGCACACTCTGTTTTGTGTGATCTTGCGTGGTCGCGGAGAACGATTGCACAGTCCATCAGATCAGGATTTTTTCTTCCTAACGTCACATCAGACCTGCCTCAGAAGGAACCCCCTGTAGTACTCTGTTGTACTCTGTAGAAGTCACTGATCGGCGATATGGAACGAAGGTGATTTGGCATGTCGCCACTCTGCAAACTGACGTTTGAGTTGCGGTTTACATGCTCTGGCGTAAAATTCATCGATCGCAATTATTCGTAAAATGAAGTGGACTCTTTCCTATTGTCATCATGTTAGGTGGTAGGACCATGCTGTACATCGCATCCGCCTTTCAATCTCCGTCAGTCCATGTGGTATCCACTTCTTCGTGATTTCTCACAGGCGCAGAGCTTTCCGAAAAATCCTATGGATGGTACGTATCTCGATGCCACTTGTGTTCTATAACTCCAGTAGCGCCAATCATCTGGCGTCCTTCGGCAGATGCACTCGTCACATCGGTCCGCATGTTGCTTATTACTGGTTGCTACACGTCCATACTGAAATTCTCCTACCCACATCGTGACTGGTCTGATATGGCAGGGATTATTCCCAACAGCTTCCACCAATTTCTTGTGTCATTCTCTGGCAGTCCTCCCACGGAGAGTGGCTATTTTGATGAAAGAGATTCTCAACACGGGTTACATCTAACTAGCTCGGCGATCGCCGAACAACTAATTTCACATTGCTCTCTGTGCTCGTACAGGCAATCCCAGCACCATTTGACATTGTCAACACACACTAGGACTAACTCTCTTTCCCGCGATACACACCCTTTTCTGCTCCGATCAAGAAAAAATAGTACCCATAACTTATATTCAAATTCTCGTATATAAGCACATACTCACTCCCACATGTTTGTATTGGATGGTTTTAATAACTTTAATACGTTTAATTGATTTACGGGCTACACATTTTTAGCACATACACAAATATGTTATATACATAGATATTTAAAAGGGAAGTTTCATTCTGATCTAGACTTTTTTCAATGCCTCAACTGTGATATAGTGATATGAAAACTTAATACAACAAAGATCTAGATTAAATTAAAACTATTTTTCTATAAGGAATAATATTTATTGAGCTATCAGAAGCTAAGAAGGCCTATGTCATATGAAAATAGGACACAATTCTTTTGATTAAATTTTAAATCTTATTTAGAGCCCTGTTTGATGCAATAGGTTCAGCTCTGCTCCAGGGTATCCAACGTCTTTTCTTAGGAGGGCCAATATATGGTGTGTGTTGAGTACGTCAAGGGCCGCACATTTTATAATGCAGTAAAATTATTGTTAAAATTTAAAATTATTATTTATTAAAATGCAGTACACATTGACGAAAGCACTTTTTTGGATGCAGTAACATTATTCTTCATTAAAATAACTCAGTATACAGTAATGAGAACACTCTGGACACTCTTGTGAAATAGCAAGTTCAGGAAAGTCAATTTCCAAAGATGTTGATATTTTAACGTCTTGAAGATAGAGATCGGTAAGTCTGTTTCTGTGTGAAGATTTAACTGCCTTCATAAAAGAAAATGTAGATTCACACAAGTACGTGCTTCCAAATATGGAAGCAATTCATCTACTAAACGCAGGTACAAGTCATGACATGTTGCCCGTCTCTTCTCTACTGTAAAGAAAGGGATCACTTTGCATATCACATAGCTCCAATAAGAAATTGTCTTTCTCCCCTGATATGTCACACTGCAACAGATTTTTAAAAAGCTTTAGCTGTGGCCACATATCCTTGAATTCAGTAAATCGCTCATTTAATTGAATATAGAAGCATCAGATATCCGCGGCCCTGGACTATCCACAATATAAAACTATAAATAAAACTAAAACACATAAAATGAGGTCGAGGTCCGCACGCGGCCCACAGGCCGCCTCTTGTCATCCCTGCTCTACTCCATTGCCAATTAATCATGGTGTTCCATAGGGCTGAATCCTAGGACCAATATTATTTCTTTTGTATATTAATGATCTACCAAATAATTTATTATTCGAGAGAGAAAATTCACAAGGGATTTGCTAGGGAAACCCTGAGGATTCAGCGTACCAATTAATCTAGACGACAATGTATCTAATATTTTTTTTCAGTAGAAGAAGAAAACAAAATGTTTAATTTCAAACATTGTTTACTTGACATTGTACAGATGCTTAAGTACAATATGCAGGGAATTTTTCAAAATATCCAAGAACATATCTTGTAGAAGTGCAATAGGCAGTTTGAGTCGTTTGAAGATGTTCAGTGTGAAGGTGGTAACACTAAAGCTGCGTCTCCATTGATATACATTTAACATCAACATGTCAATATTAACAAGTTGATATTGTCATGTATATTGCAATTTCGCGTTCCAATTGACTTGACATGCAAACCCAGCGTGTTGCACTTAACATTTTCAGATGTTAATTTGTTTACCGGAGAAAATGGAGAATAATTCAAGTCAATTGACTAGGCAGTCAATATCGGCTTTGTTTCGGGAATTTCCGGGAAACGAAAAGCGATCGCCAGCTTAATCGGCTTTGGTTCGGGAACTTTCGGGTAAACAAAAAGCAGTCGACACCTTCCTCAATATTCCCGGCATCCATTTTGTATTATGTGAGTATTTCGTATATCAGTGTTCCTAATAGTATTGCATTTACTTTTAAAGTTATGTGATAGTTATTTTGAAAAGATCAAGACATCTGTGCAAAATTAGTATTTAAGAAAGTCATAGACAGTTAACAAGAAGATAATAACGAGTATATAAAACTACTCTCATTTTGTAATGTTGGCTGCCCTCTTCAGAGTCGTTTTCTTTTTGAATGTTATTCATTTCTGTTCGTAACCGCGCCGTAACCTATAACATTGCAGTGGAGACAGTTGTTAATTGGCAAACAACTTGACTTGTATAATGTATACATCAACAAGTTGATGATAAACATTTAACAATTATGTTAACTGCAACATGTTGCTGTTAAATGTATATCAATGGAGACGCAGCTTAACGCGTGCATCAAATAACAAACCTAGGCTTCCCAGTTTTAACGTTATATATGTGATCCAAGTCAGTGAAACATGATTCATAATGCCTCTTCTTTTCGGCATCAACATCAGAAGCCTGTTTGCTGTCATGCTCAAATTTAATAGTTGGATACTAAACAATGCCCTTGTTGTATTTCCTATAAATCATAATATTGTCGGCACGTTTAATGGAACCATCAGGTGACAAACAAGTTAATTCTTCGTACACGTCAAACTTGTTCTTTTGTCTAATAGTCAGCGATCTCTTCTTGAGACTGTGGTGCCGATTATTTCTTAAAAGCTCCCCTTTACGGCAAAAACCAAGCACATGCGGAAGGGTTTCAATCTCGTTGCATTCGCGACAACGGGTATCTTAAAGTGGTATCTTAAAGGGACACTTCTTACTGCTACGACGTTGCAGTTCATCTTTATAGCTTTGGACCACTGCGATGATGACAGTCCTGAATTTGTGGAGATCCAACTATTTGATTTATCCAATCTGAGAAGAGAGACACACCTCTGCCAAGATGGGGTAGGCATTTCCATGCTTCAAATTCCTGGTCACGCAGTTTCTTTTTAGTTTTTAACATTAGGCTCCTCATATACGTATGAGGGGAGTCCGAAAATAAGCTTCCCCTCTATTTTTCCTCAGGAAATCGAACAGCAATGGTGGAAACAAGATATCGGTTGAACGCACCCAGTGACTTCCATGTGTTTCCGGCTTTGAAGCGAGAAGAATCTCGACGGAAGGCGCTTTGGGAGCACTGCTGGTGTCACAAAAGCCGTTCTATGCTTCTTCCTTAAAATGCAGAGCCCTGATTTCTTCCTGGGGAGCTTTTTGAAGCCTTTGAAGTGGTATGACAAATGTTTCAATGTACGTGGTAATTATGTGGAAAAATAAAGGTACGTCTTATCTTTAATGTTTCTTTTTTTCTCTCTTTCATCCACACCTCTGTATACAGTCGCCAGGGGAAACTTATTATCGGATTCACCCTCGTGCATATGTGCAAAGCTGCGCATTAAAGGGTATTTGCTCACGAACACATAAAAACCACAGGACACGAATACGCAGACATCAATACAGACATGGAAATCCTACACATTAACCACAAAGGTCACACACTCAACACACTCGAACAATATGAAATATACAGACACACCACACAAGACAACACCAACATACTAAACGAACAGTTACAATTCAAATCGCACGCGCTGTACGATACAGTTATCCAGAAATGTCTTCCCAAAAACAACAACAACACCACGGAAGTCAGTTGCTGAAGATGGCCGCTCCATGCGGTTGAAAGCGCTCCAACAGGTAAAAATACCGCAATTTAGTAGTGAGTACCAGTGATAAAGCTCTACGCTATACATAAATCATTAAGATTATCGCTACAGAATGGACAAAACTCAAGAATTTAACACGGTCCGGCCAACCTACGTCCATGACTACCGGAACATATCTTTGAAGGTTAGGAAGACAACGAAACACATAGCTTTCAACAAAACATGCCTACACGAACACCTCACACCAAAATACGCCAAGATCAACATAAAAAGTAACTCCGTTGCAGCACAAAAAACTCTAACGAAAACCAGAACACTTTACATACAAGAAAACATAAAACAGCTATACAAGAAAAAAGACGAACTGAACACCCAACTTTTACACACGCACATCAAAATCGCCACAACATATGGCCATAAATACGTCGAGGAATTACGACGTCACACAAACACCTGGATGTACAACAAAATTAAGAAAATAGAGATAACTAACTCAAAAAAGTTAAACTCGCTCAGAACAGCACAAACAAAGCAGAGAACACACATCCCCACCACACACAACTTCCACCCAAGAACAGTAAACCTTACGAATGTCACATTCACAGACAATGAAACAAAACTACTTGAGAAAGGACTAAAACACAACTTACAATACAAAGAAAACTCCACGAATCTAAGGAAAATGATAATCGACACAGAAACAGGAGTACAACAAACCAACACAATAGAGCAAAACAAACTCCGATATGAACTCAGTAAAACCGTCACACAAGTCTCAAACAACTATCCACATCACAACAAAAACAACAAGCACAACGAACTCTACACAGCAAAACAAATACAACACAAAGCAGAAGAACATAACCTCACTTTTGCAAAAGCAGACAAAGGTAACACAACAGTCATCATACACACAGAAGATCTAACTAATAAAGTACATGATTACATAACAAAAAACATCACAGAAATGAAATCAGACCCCACAGAGGCATACCACAACACCATAAAACAGGTTATAAACAGGTCAAAACACATAATCCCCGAAAACAGAAAACGATATCTAAAACAAATTAAACCTTCAGCACCAACATTAAATGCCCTGCCAAAAGTACACAAACAAGACATGCCAATACGACCAATCGTCAACTAAACCCAAGCCCCTGCATACAAACTAGCCAAATACATGGACAATATAATCAGACAGAACATAGAACTGAACACACAAACACAACTAAAGAACAGCAATGATCTAGTACAGAAAATCAAAAACATTGAAATCCCACACAACTCAACTCTAGCATCCTTCGACATCACCAATCTATACACAAACATACCAATCACAGAAACATTGAACATCCTAAAGACCACACTACAGGAAAACAACACACCGGAACAACACATAACAGAAATCATAAACATCCTAGAAACCATCACAAAACAGAACTACTTCACCTTCGAAAACAAACACTACACTCAACCAGATGGCCTTCCCATGGGCTCCCTTATATCCAGCATACTAGCAGAGATATTTCTCCAACACATAGAACACAACAAAATCCTCCACAACAACCAACACGCACACAAAATAATCTACTGGCACAGATACGTAGATGATATCGTCGTACTATACAGAGGCAACACCAGACAATGCACACAACTACTACACCACATCAATAAAATCAACAAAATCATACAATACACAGCAGAATTTAAAAATAAACAAAACCCTCAATTTCCTAGATTTCACTATCACAAAAGACAGCACACAGAAACATAAATTCAAAATATACAGAAAACCCACAATGACAGACACACTGATACACAACAGCTCCAATCACCCAACACAACACAAACATGCTGCATTCCGATCCATGCTCCACAGACTTGAAAACACACCACTATCCGCTGAAGACCACAAAGAAGAACTTAACACCATAAAACACCAATGGCTACAACCACACAGTCATTCACAACCTACTACACAAAATCAGAACGAAGAAAAATGACCAAAACACAGAAAAGAAAAAAGACAAATACATCACACTCACATACTTCAACACACATACACAGAAAATCCCCCAACAATTCAGAAAACAAGGATACAAAATAGCATTCAGAACAAAGAACAAAACAATCAACAAAATACAACCCACAGACAACAAACAACACACAAACAAATACAATAACCCAGGAGTCTACAAACTAAAATGCAACGACTGCCCAAAATTCTACATAGGACAAACAGGCCGAAGTTTCAAAACACGATACACAGAACACATACGAGCTCTCAAACAAAACACAGACTCCGCCTATGCAAACCATATAATAACCACAGGACACGAATACGCAGACATCAATACAGACATGGAAATCCTACACATTAACCACAAAGGTCACACACTCAACACACTCGAACAATATGAAATATACAGACACACCACACAAGACAACACCAACATCCTAAACGAACAGTTACAATTCAAATCGCACGCGCTGTACGATACAGTTATCCAGAAATGTCTTCCCAACAACAACAACAACAACAACAACACCACGGAAGTCAGTTGCTGAAGATGGCCGCTCCATGCGGTTGAAAGCGCTCCAACAGGTAAAAATACCGCAATTTAGTAGAGAGTACCAGTGATAAAGCTCTACGCTATACATAAATCACATAAATTGTTTCAAAAGGAACTCCGAATATCACTAATATGTCACTTGGTCATCACATCAAATACGGGCCTGCAAGGATCTTGTACTAAAATAATTTAGGAGTAAGTTAAAAAAAAAATATTTAATGACACACATGCCACTTGGTGCAAATGAATTTCTCATGTTAAACTTTATGAACAGCTGATGGTTTATTGTATGAATTTGTATCTCTTGTTTTGATACGTTTAATTTGCATCTGCTGATAAGTCATTTATACTAATATGTTTCACTAATGTTTCATTTGAGCCAGTATGTTTTATTTGTTTACAGTGTATTTCATTTGTATAAATCAAATTGTAAAATTAGATTGGAAACTCACTCAATCGATGTATATTTTTGTGTACTTGAATAACATAAAAATATCAGAAACATTTGAAATGCATGAACCACTTTTTCAGGATAGCTCCTAGAACCATACCGTAATTTACTCCCAACGTACAGCTTCTTTTCCTCTAAAACCATTGCTTGGAGCTTGCACCAATCCATAGTTTTCTTTCTGTATAGGAATAAGTGAAGAAGTAAAAATTATTTTTTAAAAAGCGGAGTTGTCCGATTATTCATTTGCATTAATTGAGACCCGGATTTGAGGGTTATACATCGATTGAGTAGGTTTTAAAGTCGACTGTACGGTATTATATCGCAACCAGCTTCAGTTCCGGAGTTTAATCTGAGAGCTATAACACTGACCTAATCGAGTTCGCGGTACGCACAGGAGAGTCAAAGCAACAAAACAATATGTTCCTACTTGCCTAACATATCGCAGCATAAAATCAGTGTCAAAATGTTTGTGATATTCAGCTATGTTATAATCCAGAGTATCTTCTTATTTATTATAATTCTTTGCTTTTGTAAGGTAGTTTTAAATAGAGAATTGTTTTCTTATTGTTAATTATTACCTAAGGGCAGCCAAATTTACATTGGTTCTGATATTGACTGTATGATCCACCTTCTTTCGCGCCGCGGTATTCACACTTATAGTCCTATAGCAAATACTAGTGATACCAGCAGAACTGTCATTTAAAATCTGGTCATATTGTAGGGTCTACTTGCTTGCCTCGCCGGGAATATAACAAGTCAGCATTCGGAATTAAGATTGGAACGAACTCCAAATAAAGAGATACGTTGATAGAACAGGACCGACATAAGCAATTTTATGAAATCGGCTTGCCACTGAAGACTAGAGAGTGCATTTACAAATGACCCAGTGGATATTCAACGGAATGATTAAAGAGGGCGACATGCTTTTTTAAAATTATGTCTTATAAAACATAATCACCCAGAAAATCCCTTCAGTACGCTGGACTGACCACTCACCTTCTGCTGGGGCTACAAATTACTGCGAATTGTTACATGCGATATGTGAAATTCAGAGTCCCAATACATAATTAAACCTATGATTTCATTGAGAAATGAAATAGGCTAAATTCAAGCCGAAGCAAATTAAAGAAGGTTACCGAGTGGATATTATTAATAAATAATTAAATCTTACTGAAGAAAAGTTATAGTAACTTATAAAAATCATTAAATAAATTTGTTTGAAGAATTTCTCCGAACATTTAGTACGTTTAGTTGCAGGATTCAGATCGATCTGCGTCGTGGAAATTATCAACGTGAACACGAATTTTTAACCAATAGGCCTTCACTTAACCCACTTGAATTAATTTTAACAGCAGCGACAAATGAATTTCATTACGAGTTGTTTTATAAAAAAAATCAGAGCAAATTACCTGCATTTCACACTCTTGCTCCAATACCGTTATCTAAATTACGTTGATATTCTGTTCAGTTGGTTGGGGGAAGTTGGGAGGGCAACGAACGCTGTTGATATTTGTGGTAAGCATTGTTTATCATAGGTAATCCCACGAGAGTTGACGAGTTTATCGATAGATTCGCGACTGCGCAGCAGGAGCGAATTTATCTGATGCAACTCGTCAACTCGAGTTGGATTTATTAAGACTATTCAATGAATAAAACTCCACCAGATTATACAAATAATAATAACTTTCGTGCTTTGTTCTACAAAACTAACAGCTGCGAGATCACGGCATACTATGAATCAACCGTCCACGAATCGATTCGAGCTGTTTTGGTGTAATCAGTGCTACCACCAGAGCATATAAGACATAGTTAACTTCATTCAATTAAGCTAAAAGCAGAACAGAATAAACGCACACGAACTGACTTGCACAGAATCGAAATTGTGTTCTTAATCAATGTACATTTATATTATTTCAATTTCCAAACAAATTATGTTGTATGAAATAATCTGTTTTCGTGCCGCTTAGTGGCACCATCTGACTATTAACCACTGCACACTGATACTTGTGTCTCCAGTAACGACCAGACCATTTTACCCGATAAAATTCCATCCTCGCGATTCCTAC
Source organism: Ectobius pallidus (assembly GCA_964059195.1). Classification (NCBI taxonomy): domain Eukaryota; kingdom Metazoa; phylum Arthropoda; class Insecta; order Blattodea; family Ectobiidae; genus Ectobius; species Ectobius pallidus. The sequence goes on from CAXKWD010000008.1 coordinate 46,097,236, forward strand.
AAGAATATTGTAAGATAAACGGCCGTGATTGGTCTATATCCGAGGAATTGCTAAACGTTATTGGTCAATATCAAACACGCGGCGTATGAGTTGAATAGTCAATATAATTTTTTTAATCTTCCTGCCTATAGAATTTAATGGATAAGGAGGCGGGAGCGTGAAAAGACGATAGGCTGCTGACAGGGTCAAGAGTCAAGACACTTGCCATGAATACGTTTCACCTAATCTCCTAACATCTGTCTGTCAGAAAACCACAGTTACATTAAAGATAGAAGCATCTACGGTTAGTTACCGCCAGTCGATTGTATTCCGGCAAGATGGATATAGATGGCAGTTCTGGTTGAAGTAATAACAGTAGCAAATCGTTTTTAAAACCTATCGAGTAAAATTTAGAGGACTTTATGTTGTCCTTATAAGATTTCAGATTAGTTTTATATTAAACTCATTCACAATGTTGCCAACTACCTAAACGGTTTGCAGTGACATAATATATTATTCTGTGAAGATAGAAGAGTTAAAGATACGTATTTTAAACTGACAATCGTGATAAATTCGACAGGATTTTGGAAAAGATGCCGAGAAGAACTTTCTTCAAATGAGACAAGTGACAATACAATTCCAGCAAAAAAAAAAAAAATAATAATAAAAAAATTGTTCGATCGTTGGGAATATTAAAAGTTCGCAGTACTTGACACAACAGTAGAAATGTAAACCAACCAAACATTTCTCTGAATTCAACAGATTGGAATTTCAGTTATTCAATATTCTAATTTATTTGCAAATTACTATATTTTTTTTTCCAAGAAGTGCATTGCAGTCACAAGTAAAAACTATATAAGTGTTCCTTATGATAATTAAACTAGTTAAAACAAAATTTATACATGGGATTTTTAAAAAATGCTATCATTTTATAAGCTTTACAAACATTTAATTTGTTCAGATATAATTGCAGGTTTTGCTTTACTTGAAGTTTCTATTATTTTAATATTTTTTTAAGTTTGGCAGTGTTTTCGTCGAAAGAAGTTTTACAGCAATGAAAGGAGTATAAACTGATTTAGAAGCAAACCATCAGATGAGATAACTGTTAGATTGACATTCATTCCAATAGAGAACATGAAATATTAGAGGAAAAGTGCAAAACTTTACAACAGATCGATAGACATTTGTTCACCAAAAAGGGTAAAGAGCGTTCTTATAAGCCATAGGAACCGGAAATTAGGTTGGGCTTCTAAAATATGCATAATTCTATTCAGTTTTCCATCAATTATGAACTTTTGACTTCTGTACAATTCCATAGCCAACGTACTGTTTTTCTTAACTACATTTTGCATCATTTTTAACCAGCTCTATAACGATATAGTTCATTATGAGAACCCTGTTTCATGCACGTTATTGTAAACGATGAGTGGCTAATACTTTAAGAAGTGCCATGCTCCGCCACTGGGTAAGAAATACCGACAAATATTGCCCATAGACTCTCCTTAAGGCTTGAGATTTTAGGAGGATCTAATGACGAATAAGAAGGACGTTATTCCTTCTGATGTGAACATAGTTCTTTATTTCGTGATATGTGAAGTGTACATCATAAAGCATCTACAGTTTTCTCTATATTCTGATAATTTCTATAAACGGAGGAAAACTACTTATTTTACGTGTACATACAAGATGGGGATAGAATGACATTGCAGAATCGCAGTCGATGGCAAATGACCTCTTTAACTGAGAGGATGGTGATGGAGCAGAAACTTTTCATCTTTAGGACATGCCGCTAAGGCATAGCACGTGGGAAATTTCACGCCTTATCGAGTATCAAAGTTCACAGCAATCTAAACCACACGCTGTAGAGAAAAGTGTGATTCTTCAATTGGCATTTTGAAAGTTTCCGTATTTCCAGAAATAGATGGGATTGAGGTTTCTTTTAATGTGTTAAAAGGCATCCTACATACTTCATAATTTATGAGAACTACGTCATACAATTTTAACGACAGTAGAAAACACGAGTTCAGCCCACTGTTACCCGTAATAGACGAGAGGAGAACAAGTTCGGCAATTTTGTTTTATAAAATTACTATATCTGTTATGAAATGGATGATTATGCAGCATTTTTCTCTGCTGTCTTTCAATATTAATTTTCTTTTATCTATTCTGTCTCCAGAAATAAGAAAGCAGAAAGAAAAAATCTGGCTCGTGTTGTTCGGCAAAACATAATGAGATCCTTTTACGTTCTGCTTTGAAAACAGATTAATGGCCGGTTTCTATAAACTCGCGAATTACCTATGGGTAAATTATCCAATGGACAGAATTTACACAAAAATAACACCACACCAACACAAATAATTTAAAGATAGCAATCACATACACTTGTGGCGAGTTTCTAGATAAATGTCCTCTGGGTAAATATGAAAATGACAGAAAACATGTTCCTACAAACTCGGGCTAGATCTTCCCAAGGATAAATCTTCGGGTTAATTTATCCTTTCATGGATGGCTGGATAAAATTTAACCTTTCATAGGATCGATAGTAATATTTAAACAATGAGAATCAAAGCCTTCTGAATTAAATTAACTGTACAACTCCAAGGCCTTGCTCATTATATCATTGTGGGTTAAATGGAACTAATTTGTCCATGGATAATTTACCCATAGGTAATTCACTAGTTTGCAGAAACCGGGCATGAAAGAGGCAAATTCACGATCAAACTCTGCAACAACTTGTGATTACAGGACACTCCCTCTTGAGGTAACTTATTATTAAGATCGGTTTACTTGGAGTTAGACTCGCGCACCAAGGTTTGGTACTATTTACCATACTTGGATTAGCGCAGATAAGAAAACTCCAATAGCAACACATAACAGCTCTGCTTTTATTTTGTTGTATAGAATCCCAAAAACCTAATGTTATTGTTGAAAAACGCTTAAACACAAACTGTTGCCTATGGTCAGCATGTTGTTGAAGATTTCGGTGGATATCGAAACGATTTGGTTTTATTGAGTAGTAGCCTACCTTGGAGTACGTGATCGATTATGAGTTCAGTCGGCTTGAATGGAGTGGAGTAGCAGTAGTAGTAAAATATTGAACTATCTCTTCCAAAATTTGTGGATTCAATTCCTGCACAGTTCGATGACATTTATGTCTCCATAAATGTGAATTATAGGAATGTAAAAGCAACTCCTGCACACCGGCGGTAGTTGCAGGCTTCGTAACTCAACTTCATGTTCCCATATCAAGTCGACTCCTGCAATTAATAGTGTCAATCCAGACCAGAACCAGGAAACCACTCGGAGCATCCTGAAACTGTGATAAGAAAAAGTATCGTTAGGAAGTTCGAAAATTCGACTAGGCGAAGATGCACATGGTTTGAGATTGGGAAGCAGGGAATGGGGAGAGGATTTACATAAAGGTAACCATGAATAATCAAGGATTTTATCAAAACATATTATTCTTTGGCGCTGTAATGATGCCGCCCAACCACCCGTAGAGTAAAGACAGCATAATGCTAACTCAACCAATAGCAATAGAATTCATGCAACAACTAATATATACGTGTGTCAGAGTCAGTCATTTTACTATCTTACTGGCATTAATCGTAGATGACTTACAACATTTTCATAACGGACACAATGGAAATGGCATGACGTAAGTAATGAAGTAAGCCTTGAAGAAGAGGAAGTGTGGATATGAACTTCTTCCCGGTAGTCACCTCAATTGCCAAGGAAAAAAATTTGTTAGGTAGACTAGCTGCTGGAATCGAGTCTAGTATTTCCAGGACCCTATTTTATAAAAGTAGAAATTATAAAATGGACAGATGATAGTTAAAGATTTCACAGACCTGTAATGCAACATATTCCTATTTCATAGAACATTCTACCTTACAGAAAGACATTTGGAATGATGAACAGTCATAAGGTCTTAACACTTTGCCAAGTTTCCGTTTCGTAAAATTTTACAATTAACATGCAAAAAATATATGAAAGAAATAATTGAAAACTAATTCACACCCAGTCCTGAACCAGGAAGGAAATTTTCCACCGCTGATAAATCCTCAACCCGACCGGGAATCCAAGCCGGATCGCCAGGGTGGAATGAAAAAAAAAGTGTCTTACTATTATAAGAACACAATCATTTCATCTGAAAAGAGGGCCGTAGTTTTGAAGTTATCTATGTGTCCATTCGAAGGCTGTGCTTCGAGATCCTTTTGCCTCCCATGCCAATAAATGCTTTTCCCCGCTCACTTGGAAGGCCTGTTAGTCATCCATTCTAATCTGGCCGTAGGGTCCAGGATTAACACCTTTCCTTCTTTTCTCTTTTACAATAATTGCTAAATCCGAAAAAAAACTTAACTAGTTACTACCTATTAGATTTATTTATAAGATTATGCTGGACACAGAAGAATAAAGCAGCAGTGATTAAAGACGTGAAATTGCAAGAATTTTTCAACCAGAGAATTTATCTCTCTCTCTCTCTGTCTCTCTCTCTCTCTCTCTCTCTCTCTCTCTCTCTCTCATTACCTTAGTTTTTTACCTCTCCCTTTTAGGATTTAAGCGACCCAAGCCGCCCGGGAGACCTGACGGGAGAGGGATTATCTTTGGATCACATACATACTTTTTTGACCAAACAAGGGCACGGAAGGCCTCCCCAGATGAGTGATCAGCCCAATGCTGGGGCCACCTCCGAGACAACACGAACACGACGAGACACACCATTCACACACACACAAACTCACTCCAAACAAGGCGAGGATGAGATGAAGATGATAATGACGGCCAGATGATATCCGGGGACCATAAGGGCCTAAAGTTACCCGACATTTGTCTCACAGGTGAGGAAAATCTTATAATGTCAATCCTTAAAATCCCCTACGAAATTAGTGTAGCGAGTTTCATTAACTTTCATAAGAGCGTTTCAACGACCATTATAGACATGTTGCTTAGGACTGTTCATGTTCGAGCATTCTTAAACGTTTTCATTTTTTTAAAATACTTTGTTATTAATAAAACACACTACTTTATCTCGGTGACCATTCAGCTTTAGTTGTTTTGAGTCTTTTGTGACAGATGACAGGCGACAAAAGCATGAAGTGAGCAGGGCTTCGCTGGACATTTTAACCTCAAAGCAACGCATATTAAAATACACGAAATGAACTCTATTTATAATAATATTAAAATTAACATGAAGAAATTGATTTTATATTAAATACGGTTAATTTTCTGCTTTCAAGACTTGAAGACTGTTCCGCGTAGTTACCAATCCACTAGCAATTCGTGCTAGCTAAAGTTTAGCTAGACTCATGTAAAATTATATTTATAGAATTATATTTATAGTAGCTATTATTATAATATTATTATGTATATATACTTTTTTTACTTATAAAAAAACTTACGGTGTACTTCCAACTTTCAAACTCTAGGCCCTTAAATAGTCTTCCTTTTTTCGCTCTTTCTATTCTTCAGTGGCAATTCTATAATAATTCTTGAAAAAGGAGAAGCTTCGTGAACAGCGATAAAGGGAAAGGAACCCGAAGGCTATGTGCGCAAAATGTCATCAAGATCGGATTAAAACTGTAAAACTCGTATTAAGCAGACAGGCTGGCAAACAATTTCTGTATGAACATATACAGATGTATTTTTACCTCAAGGATATTATAAATTAAATAGATTCCATTCACAAAATAATAACCAGTGTAATTCGCAATGAAATCAAGCTCGAAATAAAAAAAATAAACAGACAACTTTTCAGACAAACATTTCCCTTTATACGTAGGCTTACAGATATACATACATTTTTACCTTAATGAATATGAATTTCGGTGATAAGAATTGCCTTTTTTTTAAATTTCAGCTTTGTTTCTACTTCTTTTAGCTTCGAGGCTATATCAGGAGTTCGGGATCTGTGTCTGTCTTGGAACTATTGCTTGTCATTTGTTTCTATTATGGGTGTATTTAATAGAGTGAATTTCAACTGATATTAATTTAAATGATATGATACAAGATGAAATGGTGAGGATGATTCATGGTATGTAAATATCCAATTCGGAATTTGCCTTTACGACTGGGAAAACCATGAAAAAACCCATGTCAAATTGGCCGGCCACGGGACTTTAACCTGGGACCTCTCGAATCCGAGTCCAAGACGTTACTATCTCGGCCACCTTGCTCGGTGCGCCAATTTTACTTACACGTAAGCAACGAATCAAAACATTTCTTCTCTAGCAATGAAGTCTGTTTATGCACCGTCATTTGTTACGCATAGCAACTGCAAACAGTACATTGCCTACCAGATATTAAACTATTTCTTTTTGTGCTCTATGTGATTTAATTGAAGGCGTTTCCACTTTCGTTCACGACACTGTATTGAATTTCTGGTCACAGCACTAACACATGTGATAAGAAGTGAACAGGATATGCATATTTGAGTTAAATAAAGGTTTCATTTTCCAGGTAAAATTTATGTTTCACTACAACCATTCCTGAAACCAATTGGGACCGAACACCGCTCGGTTTAGCGGGAATTCGGAATAGGCGGATTTCATTAATAATATCAACGTATTGACTTGTTAATGCGTAAATTACGTGCGGGGAATTGTATAAATTGAGCCGACATGTGCTGTAAGTAACCGGCTTTCATTCCAATTTGGTTTCATGCGTTTTCATCAAGCTTAGGCTCTATGCATGTCTCTATTTAACTTCTTTATATAACAATAAATGTACGTTCTTTCACGAACGTCTTTTTAGTTAAAAAGTCGGTATTTTTTCCGAACTCTGCTCGGAATAGCGGGGTTCGGATTAGTGGGACTTTACTGTATATATATGTGTGTGTGGCTTATATATATACACACACAACGGATATGCCAACTTGGAAATCGATAGTAGGGAAAGCAACAACAGTACTTTATTGAATTCCAGTACTTACACTGTTACGTCACATGCAAGTTCCGTATTACAGTACGGTCGAAGAAAAAAGTACATTTGGAATTAACAAAATTTCCGTGGAGAAGAGGAGTGTGGACCGTCCTAGAACCCGGTGGTCAACTTTAATGGTCGAAACAGCGGGAAAGCAGTGGACAAGAATCGCCAGAGACAGGAGAAGGTGGAAACAGTTAGGGTCGTATTCAAGAACGCGACTTTGGAAGACGACTTCCTAAAGTAGACTTTCAAAGCAAAGTTCAACTTTGGTTAAAGTCGAATTCATAGACGTTAGTTGCGAGACTTTGACCGTGACTTTGGAAAGTCGAGATTTGACGATGTTGTTGTAACGTTGGCAATCGTATCCACTGCCTTTTAAATGAATTATGTGTACAAACTGTTGAAATTGCTGTACGTCTAGGAGGCGGTGGGCAAATCTCGAACAAAATAACATCGATGTGCGCATTACACTCAGCCATTTTGCAAAAGCGTAATTGTATTGTGATGACCACAGATATAGAGGAATAGATCGGCAGCGTAAGGGGAGAGACTGAAGCCAACGCGTTCGCTGCGTCGCCATATTGCGATCACCAACAATCTGACGAAAGGAAGGTATAGCGGGCGCGGGAATCAAACAAGAAACGTTTTTTTAAAGCAGTTTAAATTGGAATAACACAATCCAGTAAATAAATTAACTAATACAGTTTAATGTCATTCGGCCATTACAGCAGTAGACGTCACATTTATGTACTAACTTATCAGAAAATCAGGTAAACTGTTATAACAAAAGTGCCAAAGTGCATGTAGTACCTGGTCTTAAGTCTATACCTATGTATACAGAAGATGCTTCTATAGGATTAATGTTAATGTTGTTAATGTTAATGTTAATTTTATTTTACTATTGCTATTAATGAGTGCTTGAAAATGGAATGATTTCTTTTACTATTTTTTGCAGTGAAACTTCTTTAGTCGCGGTGGGAGTAAAGTTGCCTTACGGACAAAATCGTCACGAAATTAGTGGGTCTGTGACGGAACAGACTGCACAGAAAACAATCAACTCAATGATTAGGCTTATCCAAAATTTAGAAAATCCAAAAATAAAAAATAAAAAATCCAAAATTTAAAAAACCAAAATTAAAAATCGAAAATTCAAATATTCAAAAAAATAAAAAATCCAAAAAAATAAAAAATTCAAAAAAATAAAAAATTTAAAGATCCAAAATTTAAAAAATCCAAAATTAAAAAAATCAAAGATTTAAAATTTAAAAATCCAACTACAAAATTTAAAAATAAAAAAAATCAGAATTTAAAAATCCAAAATTTAAAAATCCAAAAATTTAAAATTAAAAAATCGAAAATCCAAAATTTAAAGAATAAAAAATCCAAAATTAAAATATCCAAAAAATAAAAAAGTTAAAAAAATTTAAAAATTTAAATATCCAAAAAATAAAAAAGATAAAAAAAATTTAAAATAAAAGAATTCAAATTAAAAAAATTTAAAATAAAAGAATTCAAATTAAAAAAATTAAAAGATAAAAAATTTCACAATTCGAAAAATCTAAAATTAAAAAAGTCCAAAAACCCAATATTAATTAAGTCCAACAATCCAAAATTTAAAGAGTCAAAAAGCCCAATATTCAAAAGGCCAATAATCCAAAATTAAAAAAATGCAATAATCCAAAATTGAATATATCCAAAAATTAAAACTAGTTTCACTTCTGTCGCGTGGCGTTCCACGCACACTTTTTTATTTATTATAATTATATGTTAACCTCAAATTCAAGGAATTCTCTGATTGAACATGTTCTTTGCAAAAACCAGTTTTTATTTTTATTTTTGAATTGTCAGCTATTTAATGCTTTTATTTCGTTTGAAATTTTATTGTATGTTTTTATGCCTATGTATTGTGGTGTATGCTCTAGGTGGGTTAATCTATGGGAACAGAATTTTAATAACTCTGTTTCTGGTGTTGTATTCGTGAGTATGTTGGGTGTTGTATTGGTCAAAATTAATGTGTACATGAGTTTGAAGCTCTAGTAAATATATTGAAGGAAATGTTAATATTTGTACATTTCTAAAGAGTGGCCTTCATGATTCCCTGTAGGATGAATGGGTCATAATTCCCCCCCCCCATTCGCCTCAGTTTCCTCAGACAATTATTCCGTAAACCAGTATTGTTTGAAAATAGCTGTAATAGACCCAGTTTAAGCAATAATAATTTGGCAAATTTATAAGTGAATGTTAATTTGACCTCCAATATAGTGGTATAGTATGTATTTCAAATTACAGGGATTCCCAAACAACACTGTGGTTCACCATTTCACTATAAATTCGGGATTATGTAGGAAGAAAAACAATTTTCCGTAATGAATACGTGGTACTTAAGCGTGCACGTTGGTGATACCAATATGGCGTCGGCACTGCTTCCCTTGCCCCTCTTCGCCCCTGACTCGGCTTCACTGCTACCTGCAGTTAAGGATACGACGCTGCCGATCTATTCCTCTATATCTGTGGTGATGACGATAACAACAATAATAAGAATTCTTTATTAGCTGTCAGGATACAATGTCCATTATCTTCTTAATTCTTTAAGCATATTTTTGGTTCTTACAATACAAATAGCGACTGAATAATTAAAATACACATTTATAAATTTCTTAAAATGAAGTATTAATATGTTCATTGTCAGTATTTTGTAAGAATGTCATGTAGGGTTCTGATTAAATTTCCACAGAGTTAAGGAATTCTTGTACATCGTAAAATAAATAATATTTTAGAAGTAGAGTTTTAACTTGTTTTTTAAAATGTTGAATCTTTGGCATTTTAAGATTGTTAAGTAGTTTATCATACATAATAAAACCTATATGAGAAATTATGTTCAAGCTCCTGGTAGTTCTATGACAATATAAATGAATATTGTTAGCTGTTCTTGTCTGGTAGTGATGTATTTGTGAATTCTTCATGAATAGGTTCCTAATTTTGTGTATAAATGTCACAGTTTCTAATATATAGAGGGATGGTAGGGGCAAGATTTTTAATGTTTCGTATATCGGTTTACTTGGTGTCCTGAATGGTAATTGGAGCATAACTTTTAGTAGACCTATTCTTTTTTGCAGTTTGAATATTTGCTTAGCTTTTGTTGAATGTCCCCCAAAAGAAATGCTTAACTTAATACTGAATGGACACAGCTGAAATATGTCTTTAATAGCCTACATCTATTGTTGATACCTGAGTATATGAATAGCATAACAAAACTGGCTAAGTTTGTTACTTAAATTTGCTATATTTGGTTCCCATGTAAGATCCTGGTCAATCCATAGCCCAAGAAATGTTGTAGTATTTATTTGGCCCAGTGTTGTGTTATTAAGTCTAACTTGCAGGTTGCCAATAAGATTTTGTGAATGAAAGAGCATAGGCCTATGTATTGTCTTATCGGTATTTAGAAAGGGTTTTTTCTCTTTCAGCCAAAGTTCTAGGCTACTATTTGTTTCATTTACCTTTTGCTGAAGTGAATGGAGATCGCTGTCACAAAACTGGAGTTTCAGTTCTCTTGTCATGAAATATTGTGAATCATTCTGAATCATGAAAGTCTCGAAGATGCCACCAATGACTGACTGTGAACAGTGATCGAAGTGGCTCCATCCGGCATTGAGATTCAAGGTGCACAGAGGATTGAGCAGGTGGGCCTGTTTTCTTAAAAGAATAGGCCTACTGTCCAGAAGCAACGTGAGTGGCTTCACAGTATTTAGAAGAGAGGAAACAAATTGAAATAGAGCAATAACAAGAAATACACGATCTCACTTTGCAGAACATGAAGGAATTGCACCAGAAAGCAATGAGAGATAGATTTCCTTTGCCTGTAGTTTTCAATTTTATTTCAATGTCCATACACATTACATACCATACATACATAAAATCAAAATATTATATACAGCTTTTCAATTCTGGAATATGCCACCCTGTATGCTTCCTCTGCAGGTGTTGTGGGGTTGAGGAGGGGTGTCTTCAAGAATGACCTACAAGCATAAGCCACTGTCACCAACAAGGATTCCTCGTACTAGGCCCCTTTCAAATCTCATGCAGTTGCTACTGTTGTTGAAGATTCTGTTATCATGGGTGGAACCAGGCCATCCAGTAACGAAATCAATAAACTTCCTCTCGTGGTTGACGACAGCCTACAACAAAATACAATTAACATGAGCATGATAGGCTATATGATTTGGGTAATACAAATCAAAGAAAAAAGATTTAAAGCATCGTGTTCCACAATTACTCTTCTTACTTTATATCAATGATCTCCCAATAAATACCAGATATTATTCTGTTTGCAGTTGACACAAATGTTTTAGTTTCAGGAGAAACAGAAAAATAATCCTACAAAGAAGTAATAGGCCTATGTTGTTAAATGACTTGTACACTGGTATTGCATTTTTCATCAAAGTGCAGAATTCCTTGACCAACTCAGGCAGGCAGCACCGATAGGGATAAATACAATGTCCTCACTATTACAAATTTAATTACATGCAGATTGAACTCAGCGATGGTCGAATAGACTACAGATTATAAATGATAGGCTGATGTGTTATTTTATATGGGATAATATGATAGTACATAAATAATGATGAATATCATCTTGTTCATAGGAGTTACTGACACTTTTAACTTGTAGGCCTATGCTAGGTTAAGGAAATATAGTGTACCGTAAGCTAGTGTGTGGGTGTTTTCCTGAATGTGTGAGAATAAGTGAAAATATAGGTAATTAAGATCTTGTGTCCAAATAACTTGTACACTGTACAGTGAAAATATTGGCTGAATTGCACCAAAACAGCTCTTTCCAGAGCCAACATAATATTTCACAATGATAAAAAATTAGTACACGAAAGCGGCTATTTCTCATGTGTTAAAGCTCTCTAAACTTAAACAGATGAATTTTCCCTTCACCGCTCAGCAATTGCTCATAGTGAAGTGGTTAAGGCTGCTGGTCAAGGTTTCGTATACCAGTCGATGTGAAATTTACGGTTAGGAATATGTCCCACATATGGCAGGTAGGGCAAGGAGAAGGTCAGAGGAAGCGAGGGAAAGGAAGAGAATAAAGGAAAGATAAATTGTTTAATTTTTCCCAGTTCCCCATTTGCATAACAGATGGCGTAGCTAGTAGTTAAAATGGTGAGACATTTAGATGGTGACATTGGAACCCTAAACCCCAGTTTCCCCTTTGGCACAATAGATGGCATAGCTACCCTGGCGGTCCCCATTAGAGTTGGTGGGAGGAGCCTAGTGCACAACCTAAAATTGTTTTTCACAGAAATTATTTGGCTACTCACTTGACAATTTAGACTGAAGATACTTTTCCGTTTACGGAATACTTCAGCATGTTCACCATCAGGATTCATTACAGGAACATCGATGGCTTCCACAACCCCAGGAAACCTGGACCTTTCATACACATGCTGGCTGACACTCAGCTTGATCCGGGAACTTGACAAATTGTGGCCTTTTCCCAGCAATTAATTCAGATATCTTTCTTATAATCCTGCTCACAGTTGGCTGGCTTACTCCACGCAAGTCTGAAAATTACCTGTAAAATATGTAAGGAAAACAATAACTATTGGGTACATTTATATCATAACCTTAAATGTATGCAAGACCATATAACATAACCTCTATAAAATGAAATACACTATAATATAAATCTGGCCTTTTATCCTTACCTGTAGCATAATATCGTAACGATATTAGTAGTAGATACCGGCGGAACTGGTAATTATTTGACTAAAATTATTCAGTCCATCTTCAAACATGGTTACGAGGATATCCAACACCGTCTGCTTATCAAAACTAGGCTATATCTAGCTTTAAATTCGCTATCCAAATTCAATAGGGTTTTGCGCATCTCTAATAATACGCCGAGAAACAGGTGCAGCGTCGATAATTTCCTGGATGCCGCCAATATTCTCAGCAAATTCAACAACTTCCAAAATATCAGCCATATTTAATTATGTGAATACGCCAAAGTCAAAGTCTAAAGTCGCGATTGACGGTGACTTCGAAGTAAAGTCACAATCGAAGTTTACTTTCGTCAAAGTCTCGACTGTGAATACGAAAATGGCGACTTTGTTCTTTGTAAAGTCGACTTTCATCCAAAGTCTTGTTTATGAATACCAGCCTTAGGAAAGACAATAACAAATAAAATACAAACTGTAATACATAAGGATGTTCAAAACGGTGTACTACTTTCCGTTATATTAGTGTAGAGTCACTGTCTACTGTTCAGGTTATAATGTGTTTTGAGGAGTCTACAATGAGTGCTTTTGGATACTTTTGTTGATAGTCACTATTTACTATTCAAGTTGTAATATGTTTTTGTTAGTCTCCAATGATGGAAATATGAAATTAGTAGGAAAATATTAACTCGTTAGACCTAGTTAACGCTCCGAGCAATCCCTACTATTGGCAAGAGGCCTTTGCCCTTATGGGATTAATGAGAATTATTTATTATTATTTATTATTATAGAATATTTCGGGGACAAATCATATTTCCTTTCTTTCTTTATCTTAGTTTTACATCTCCCTTTTAGGATTTAAGCGACCCAAGCCGCCCAAGCCGTACAGGGCAGCGACCTATCGGGAGAGGGATTATCTTTGGATCACATACATACTTTTTTGACCAAACAAGGACATGGATGGCCTCCCCAGATGAGTGATCAGCCCAATGCCGGGGCCAAATCCGAGACAACACGAACACGACGAGACACACCATTCACACACACACACACTCACTCCAAACAAGGCGAGGATGGGATAAAGATGATAATGACGGCCAGATGATATCTGAGGACCACAAGGGTCTAAAGTTACTCGGCATTTGTCTCACAGGTAAGGAAAAACCCCATAAAAAACGCACTTAGGTAACTTGTCCCGACCAGGATTCGAACCCTGGCCCCTGCGTGAGAGGAGCGAACGCATCCCCTACCCAACCAGTCAAAGCTCTGAAATGTTTCGATAGAATGTAAGCACTACATACTCCCTCTTCAACTATCTAAATTCACTTCAATATCAGGTAGATATCGCACTTATGAACACTGGTGTGTGAATCTGTAGCCTAAGTTGCATATTTAGATGTGGAGATAGTAGAGTAGTTATTGACGTCGTATATCTCGGTTTTTTTTGCACATGGGACTGGGCGTAATGACGTCACAAGATGGCTGCACTTCCGGTTCCGGAACAAGATTGCGGCACTTCCTGTTCCGGAACAAGATGGCGGCACTTCCTGTTCCGGAACAAGATGGTGGTACTTCCTGTTCCGGAACAAGATGGCGGTACGTCCTGTTCCGGAACAAGATGGCGGTGCTTCCACTTCAGGAACAAGATGGTGACTAGCGCGAAATTCAAAATTCAAAAGTGCAAGAGTGTGCTAAGTCGAAATTGTATATTTAATGCAAAAGTGAGCTAAGTCGAAATTTTATTTTTAAATTGGTGGGATATTTGAAAATTCAAAATTGCTACCAAGATGGCGGCTAGCGCCAAATTCAACATTCAAAAATGCAAGAGTGGGTTAAGTCGAAATTTTAAATGCAAACGTGAGCTAAGTCGAAATTTTATTTTTAGAAATGGCGGGATGTTTGAAAAATTCAAAATGGGGATAATATTTAAGTATTTACGCCCTTATACACTATGCTATTCCCAATTCATTCTGACGCATAGTTAGGCCGTTTGATCCGACCTAGTTAGGCCCTTTGATCCGGAACGTCATGGGAATCGTTTCGAATAATGTAATTACGCCCTTATACACTATGCTATTCCCGATTCATCCCGAATCCTGTTATTAGGCCCTTTGGAACAAGGAGACGTCATGGACGTCATGGTAGTCGTTTCGAACAATGTAGTTACGCCTTTTCGCACTATGTTATCCATATTCATCCCGAAACCTGTTATTAGGCCCTTTGGACCAAGGACACGTCATGGTAGTCGATTCGAACAATTGAGTTACGCCATTTCGCACTATGTTATCCCCGATTCATCCCGACACCTGTTATTAGGCCCTTTGGACCAAGGAGACGTTATGGACGTTATGATAGTCGTTTCGAACAATGTAGTTACGCCTTTTCGCACTAAGTTATCCATATTCAACCCAAAGGCTGTAATTAGGCCATTTGGACCAAGGAGACGTTTCGGACGTCATGGTAGTCGTTTAGAACAAAACAGTTACTCCCATTCACACTATGCTATTCGCGATTCATCCCGACGCCTTTTATTAGGCCCTATGGACCAAGGGGATGTTTGTGAAGACATGGGAATCGTTTCAAACAAAGAAGTTACACCTCTTTGGCCTATGCTATTCCCTGATTCATTTACACAGACGCCATTTACCATTTAGGCCCCTTTGGTACGTAAATAACACGTTTTCCTAGTATACTTACGTCTTTAGATACTGTAACAGGGACCTATACTACCACCACCATCACCATCACACTACCGTCACCAACACCATCATTTTGAAATACTACTACTACTACTGCTGCTACTACTACTACTAATACCACAACCACCACCATCACCACCACCAGCCGTACTAGCACTACTACTAATACTACTCTGTCAATAATTAGTAGTAGTATACATTTAACGTAGACATTGTTCACACAAAGAAGTTTGAAATCGGAATGAGTTCATGCAATTTTACAACCAGTATTTATATGGTGCTAGGTTTATGACACTAGATCGTGACCTAATTTAAAAGGCGTCATATTTATGGCCATTCTATAACAGAAGACTTCCGGTAACAGTACTTTGTTTAGTAATAAGAAGAAAATAGAATATCAAACAATCGATAAGACAGTTCCCGTATGAAATGACGTGTTGTTATGGAATCATAGCTAAATGAAGACAACTGATAATAAATCTTGCTACAAGATCCGGAAATAATTACATATATAACGGTTATGCAATCGTGATTACAGAGTTCCGTATAACTGTTACGCATGTATTTCAAGAAACCTTTACCTTTAGAGATGATGTGTTAAAGTATGACTAACAAAGTTCCGTTACAATAGTTAATTCTGACTTGTAGATAGAAAAAAGTTATGTTTTTCTTGTACTTCAAATGAGTTTCTGATATAACCCTACATAGTTATGCATTAACAACTAGACCTTTGTACCAGTTTGGATCTTAATCCTGAAGGTACGGAGTTGATAGAGAAATTCTCATTTCTGAACAGTATTTTATAATTCTGTCGAAACCTATTGATATTTATGTATATATATACGAGGCGTGTTTTTTAAGTAAGTACCGTTTTGGAATTAAAAAAGACGTTAAAAGATATCGCAATAATTTTATTTTTATGGTTACCTACATCTCTTGTCTACGCACTGACGCCATTACAGTCTGATTCTTCATTGTATACGTTGTTTACTGAGTGTTTAAGATGCCTCCGACAATTGTGAGTCCCGCCGATTGTGAAGTACGGGCTGTTATACGATTTCTTAGTGCTAAAGGCGTAAAACCGATCGATATTCATCGTGAGATCTGTGAAGTTTACGGACAAAACATTATGAGTGATGGAATGGTAAGGAAATGGGTGAGAGCATTTAAAGATGGCCGCACAAATGTGCATGATGAAGAACGGAGTGGGCGTCCTTCGGTCTTTAATGAAGATTTGGTGCAGAAAGTGGAAGAAAAGGTGAGAGAAAACAGACGCTTTACAATTTCATCAATGTGCGACTGGTTTCCTCAATATTCTCGTAGTGTTTTGTATCGCATTGTGACCGAGAACTTGAATTACCGGAAATTGTCAGGCGGCAGAATTTTATGAGGAGGGTATTCAAAAACTGGTGCCACGTTATGACAAGTGCCTAAATATTCACGGAAATTATGTAGAAAAGAAGATTAAGGTACAGGCTTTCATGTAAAAATAAAATTATTGCGATATCTTTGCACGTCTTTTTTTAATTCCAAAACGGTACTTACTTAAAAAACACGCCTCGTATATTGATGGGGATTGGACGGAATTAATCCGGTCATAGGAGCAATGTGTTAGGTTTCAGGCTCGAGGGGAACCAAACCTTGGGTACAATGTGTCCAGTTGTGATAGGAGCACAAGGATGGATAGGAATAATAGAATAATCTAGTAGCTAGGAGGACCAGCCTGTTTAATGGTACAGACAACCAGGGTAGAGCGAGTGGAACTTATAGATCTAAGGTGCTGGTGTCAGGGATCTCTGGATGTAATCTTGGAGCGAAACCTTTATCATGTAATATACTATGAAACATTTATTCTCAACACAAATAGGTAATAAACACTTGTAAAACGAATAATAAAACTTAAATAACAAAATGGAGTGAATATAAGATAGTTGCACTTGCACTGAACAACGGAATGTGCGTTGGCGGGAACTTTCATACACGTGGCGAGAATTTCTCTCTAATTGTGCCAGCTATGTAACTTATATCTCAATTTGCTCGTAATGATCACTAAATTGCTCTGAATATGCTTTCATACGGAAAGATTGAATATTATGAACTTTATAGACGAGCTATTGCGAACGCTTGGTTGCGCAACGTTGCCGCACTGATACACGAACTTTTAGACTGATCTAAGAAGCCGATAACACTGAATCTACTGTAACTAGTGTAGATTAATTACTATCACGCGATAATACTTATAAATGGAAGTATTATGTCTTTATTCGATACTTAATAGAAAACCTCTGTTCTATTGTATGAAATTGGCGGTAATTCTGGACTGCGCTCCAGCACGTCTATCACGAGTGGAGGCTCGACGCTAACTAACTCTTGGCAGGACGCTATGATGTCACGCTGATGCTAAGGCTGCACCTGCCTCTGCAACGGGGATTCACAGAAAAGGCTTACTTACACTAATATCAATGCGCTGCGAGAGGGAAAAATGCACTGAGCGGAACATTTGAATATGCACTGTTACTAGACATGTAAAATAATGCTAGTAGAACCCTTAGCTTTCTCCAACATAGACTCCCCCCGTTAAAATATTAATTTTAAGAAAAATAACTAAGGAGAAAGCGATAATAAAAACTTACATATACACAAAACCATCACTGATTCTAATTGGATGTATACATGTGATATGTGTTGAAAATATGCCTTCTTACACATATTGCAAGAATAGGATATTGAATAGAAAAGCACTAATTTGAATATTTACATTGAAGCACTGACTCTACACTAATTAGACTAGCAACACACGCAAGGTTGTGAAGGTCTAGTTGACTACTGGCTGGAATCCAAACTGTTGTTGTAGCATCCATAAGTGAAGACTTCGACTTGTGCTCAACAGCTGATTCAGGAACTTGTAGTGTAGATCAGGTGGCTTGTTGAAACACAATCTGTAGAAACTTGTTGAAGAAATGCTTGATGATTTCTTTATATCATTCAGGGCACAGCTGATGATCTTATATTACTAACATGGTATCTTGCCATAATGTAGAAAGACCATTGGATAAACATTAAGTAAGATTTTAACACAAACAGTGCTGAAAAGTTGCTTTCTTACATATCTCACAGTGTAACGGTTTGGCTACATGTAGATTTCTTGCTAACATGGTAGCTCTAAACTGGACATATGCAGATGATGCAAGTAAATAGCTTTTCACTATTTGGAAGATGAGATACACTGCTTTGTATTGTTTCCAGATGAGAACAAACACTGCGGAGTGTTGTTTCGCTCTGAATACAGACACTGAGTGTTGTTTTTCGATGAATGCAGACACTGCGGAGTGTTGTTTCGCTCTGAAGACAGACACTGAGTGTTGCTTTGAAACTGCAAAGCTCGGTAAAAAGGATCTGATTTACCTCTTGTATTTACACTATAACTTGTTTTAAATCTCCCTTGACTGCTGAAAGATTTATTGTGAATAGATGGGTGCAAATGTTCGTTCCTGGTTTTGAAGGAAGCGAAGCTATTGCGAACTGGTTTGACCGCTGCACTGGGTCGGTTTGTCTCGAAGCGTTTGCTCTGCATGTGATGAGAGGCCTTGCTTGAATTGTTTTGAATTCTAGCTTGGTTAGAATTGCTCTGTAGTGAAGTGCTCTGTTGACTTCGACTGATGTTAAAACATGTAAGGGCGTATGCTGTTGATTTTTCTTGCTTAGCTGTGAAATGCAGTAACTTGCTATGTGTTAAGCTACATTTACAATAGGCAGGCAATTCACAATCTTGTACCTTGTGTTGTGTGGAAAAGCAATTGAAGCACAATTGGTTTGATCGTGCACACTTCCATCTCTGTTGTACAGTGAAATTGCGAAATTTCTTGCACTTGTGTAACGAGTGGTTTCGTTTACACAGAGAACAAGTTTGCTGATGTTTAGGTTTGCTCGTGACAAAGAAAGAATGCATTTCTGTTTCTTCGTCTGTCGTTAAGTTTTCATCATCTTGAAGCGAAACCGTATTCATGTCGCGATGCAGAAGTTGACTGTGGACTGATTGTTGACAACCACAGAAAGATTCTAAATTGCACTGTTGTACCGTATGATTCGTTGAGAAACAATTGACACACAGGTGCTGTGACTTGACGAAATTCCATCGCTCAGTGACTGGAATTTGCCGGAATTCATTGCAATGATATAGCTTGTGATTGCGTTGACAATAGGCACACGATAATCTGCTTGTACCTTCGTACGACTGTCGCTGTTCTCGGACAGTGTATTTTGGAGATCGCAGCTCAACCTTTCTTGCAGGTGATGGGCTGGACACGTTGTTGGAATTGGATAACACTTCTAATGAATGAGCCTTGGCTTCTAGGAAGTTCATCAACTCTTGAAGTGATGTGAACTTTTTTGAGTCAATTTTACTTTCCCATTCTTTACGTGTAGTCTCACCAAGATGATCCAATATTAATTGAATAAACATGACTTCGTGTAATGGGATTTCAAGATTGAGGGCTTCGATGGCGTTAAGATTGCTTTGAAACTGATTTAGTAAGTTTCGCAAGTCTGTAACATTTTCATCTTTCATCGTTGGCAATGAAAGTAGATTTTTGATATGAGCTGTGGCAATAACTCTAGTATTATCATATCTTGCACACAATAAATTCCATGCTATTGGAAAATTCTCATTCGTGACTGGAAGATTCTGAAGGAGCGCGTGGGCTTGTCCCTTAACAGAACTCAGCAAATAATGGTATTTCTGGATGTTATCCAAGGAATCATTGTTCACCACTAAACTACTGAAAGTGTCGTGATAGTGTTTAAAGTTAGTCACATCCCCACTGAATACAGGAATTTGAATTCTTGGTAATTGTATATTTCTATTGTTGCATTGTGAATTAGAAGACTGACATGTGTGATGAGAGTTACCACTGTGATTAGATCGTTGGCTGTGATGAGATCCTACACTGCACACTGGATGTTCGTGTAGAAACAGAAGACCACTTAACTTTGCTTTAAGCACCTCGTAATTGTTTCTCACTTCTTCGTCATATTGCATATGCAGTTCTATTTCTTCTTCAGCTTCAATGAGAGCTTCTATCTGAATTTGTATGGACTTGTATTCCTCCCAAATTTCAATAAGGCTGTCAAATTTTACTTTTAGTTGAAATACATCCACTTCTTCAGGAATATTGTTACAGAATTTCTGAATAAATGTGAATTTTCTTTTAAGAAAACCCCTTTTTTTCGTTAAGTCTCTCAGTTCACTTTCCATGATGAGATGAGAAATTGAAGTTTAAATATGAAATGTTACCACCACTGCACGATGATACATGTATTAACTGTTCACTGCTTTCTTGAAGTTCGCTAGTGACCGGAATCCCACGATGAGTCGAATCACTGCTGCTATGATGCTGTCTTCGATGCGAAGTTCAGGGTTGCTGGAACTCACGAACTGACCGACGCGGAAGCACAGATGAATGAGACGAACTCGAGAAACGGTATTTGCGAATACAAGTATGCAATAAATATGATTGTACCAATATGATCCGGCCCGGAGGACCAAAATGATGGGGATTGGACGGAATTAATCCGGTCATAGGAGCAATGTGTTAGGTTTCAGGCTCGAGGGGAACCAAACCTTGGGTACAATGTGTCCAGTTGTGATAGGAGCACAAGGATGGATAGGAATAATAGAATAATCTAGTAGCTAGGAGGACCAGCCTGTTTAATGGTACAGACAACCAGGGTAGAGCGAGTGGAACTTATAGATCTAAGGTGCTGGTGTCAGGGATCTCTGGATGTAATCTTGGAGCGAAACCTTTATCATGTAATATACTATGAAACATTTATTCTCAACACAAATAGGTAATAAACACTTGTAAAACGAATAATAAAACTTAAATAACAAAATGGAGTGAATATAAGATAGTTGCACTTGCACTGAACAACGGAATGTGCGTTGGCGGGAACTTTCATACACGTGGCGAGAATTTCTCTCTAATTGTGCCAGCTATGTAACTTATATCTCAATTTGCTCGTAATGATCACTAAATTGCTCTGAATATGCTTTCATACGGAAAGATTGAATATTATGAACTTTATAGACGAGCTATTGCGAACGCTTGGTTGCGCAACGTTGCCGCACTGATACACGAACTTTTAGACTGATCTAAGAAGCCGATAACACTGAATCTACTGTAACTAGTGTAGATTAATTACTATCACGCGATAATACTTATAAATGGAAGTATTATGTCTTTATTCGATACTTAATAGAAAACCTCTGTTCTATTGTATGAAATTGGCGGTAATTCTGGACTGCGCTCCAGCACGTCTATCACGAGTGGAGGCTCGACGCTAACTAACTCTTGGCAGGACGCTATGATGTCACGCTGATGCTAAGGCTGCACCTGCCTCTGCAACGGGGATTCACAGAAAAGGCTTACTTACACTAATATCAATGCGCTGCGAGAGGGAAAAATGCACTGAGCGGAACATTTGAATATGCACTGTTACTAGACATGTAAAATAATGCTAGTAGAACCCTTAGCTTTCTCCAACATATATATATAGACAGTTAGTTGATTTTTTCCCAAAAGTTTTTACATCGATAGTTGACAATTTAGGCTATGTACTAGTTTTCACCATTTATGCTTTACGTACAGACCTGATAAAAAGAAAATCATTCGAGACGATTTGATACAGAATTACATTGTAAACAGTATTTTATTGTTAGATGAGTAGGCAGTGTACACAATTTATGTAGAGAGTTACACGTCAACAGTTTTATTTTACTTAACATATAAATATTACCCACACACACACAACCCTTAAGAGCAAATCTTTTGCATTTGTTTTTTCGAACACTCTTAGATTAAGAACTAAGAAGTTTTATCGTCGGTGTTGTGCCTGAAGGTGTCTTCTAAGCTGGAATATGTACAAAATATACATATAAACAGAATGTATTTAGGATACTCGAATGCTTTATCACTACTTTTTTATACTGCAGAAAAAAAGTTTGATAATGTGAAGACTTTTGAAAGTTGAAAAAACAAAGCGTTTAAGATTGTTCGAAAAGCAATACATGAAAATCGATCGGACATGAAATTTTTCTAATATCCTAGTGATGATCACGAACTTCAGAATATGTTTAACTATGATTCAACACTATCGTAAAAATATTTTATATGAAAACAATTTTTTTTCATACTAATACAAGTACAGAACTCGTCAGATTCTAGTTTTAAATAACATATGAGATGTTAACTATGTGTTATGTCACGAGACATCAGAACTAAATCTGCCTTACGCTCGGGTTCAAACCTAAAATTAGAGTGAAAGTGTGCGATACACAGTACTGATAATACATAAAGGTTGTTTTATTTTCACAGTGTTGTTTAAACATAATATTTAAGATTTTTATATAACATTTCGAATATGCAATGGAATTTTAACTGTGCAATTATTTTCGTCTCTCATTTTTGGTTTAAAGATCTACATGAAAGACTGTTTGAAAATTTATAACTCGATCAAATAAAGGATTCATAAATAACTTGAGTTTTTTTATTACTGTTTAGAAGGCTATATATCTAATTAAATGCTTATTTCCAGATAGAAAAGGAGACTTTGTATAAGACCGAGAGTTTGTTGAGCATAAAGGGACACGTGCTAGTCTGCTACACTGGAATAACTTTTGTTTCTTCTCAGCATTGAATTGATGATAACAAGTTGTTCACAAAAATAATATCTTTAAAACTGATGCTCTCGTGGTAAAAAAAGTTAGCATAGGGAATACTATTTAAAACAGTCTACATCTGATTCGTTTATATTTCAGATAGAACAGGTGATACGTCTAAACAGAGAAGCTGTTACAAGACATGTAACAACTTACAGTTACAATCGTTGTTTCATTTCTACTCTGAGCTTAAGGTAAGAAATGTTTACCAAGTATTATCTTTAAATGTTGATAAACTAATGTATTGTAGTGTAATATAATGTTGGGTATAAGTTATGAAGGTAGTTTGTTAAATAAAGTTTTTTAAACCTGACGACATCTTATGAAAACCCCACCGGTTGTTATAAGAATACATTTGTTTGACACTCACGCGTTAGCAGCAAACAAAACAATGATAAAGTCTGGAATGTTTTCACCTGTTTATATACTGGTCACCATTACTCATTGACCTCAATTAAAATCTAATGTCCTGTATCAATTCGTCAGAGTCATTCACCTTATACCGTTAAAGGGTGTTCGGAATTAACTTCTCTCCATGAGTCAAAGACATGATTCGATACGGCTACCACAGACATCGGGATTGATATCAAGAAGGTCGTACATCTTTTTTCCGTTACTCGATACCTGGAATGAAGTCTAGACATGATTCAGCAGGTCTCTTACGGAGAGAGAGAGGATTTGTATTTAATTATGTGTGAAAGACATGTTATAGCTAACATGCAGATAAACAGGCTATTTGTACAATAATAATAGTAGTTTCAATTTCATCTATTGCATATAACAGCATTAATTTCTTATACACAAAGCATATAATATTCAGTAATCTTTACACATGTCGCCGAATCTCGATATATTTAAGGTAATAACTAGGCAGAGGATTTTTATGTGATATAACTTTCAGAAATATGTACATCGTTTGTAAATAAAAGTGTATTGTAGCAACATTTTATTTCTTTGCTAGAAAATATAAGTTTACGGATTGTTAAATTACTGTATTAATCATAATCAGCTCACTTCACCCCCTAAGTATTGAAAGACAGTTTTCCCTTGCAATTAACCTTATAAATTTTCGTTGGAAGACAACTTTGCCGAATTTACAGATGTCCTGTATGAACAGTCTTGTCTAAAATGTACTTTTATATTGAGAAAAAAGTCCTCTTTGCAATAATACGTATTAAAACAGAGGTTGTTCTTGGAATAATATTCTCAACGATTCTATAATAATTTTTGCTTCGAATTTCTTTTCCTGCAGAAGATGTCCCTTTTTTCTCTGCTACTAAATTTACATTATAATTTATTCCTTCATGAAATTTTCGCAACTATGTAACGATAACTTGAAATGAACTTAACAAAATCTACATTATAATTTTTTACCATATTGAAAGTTGACTTGCAGTTTGTTTCGTGTACTATTAACATCAAGACGTTTTCAGTCCCTAGCTTAAATGAATGTTCTGATTTTCAGTTTTAAAATGATCACGTACCTTTCATCTACTACTAAATTTACATTCTATTTTATTCCGCCATGAAAGTTAATTTCCATTTACAGTTGTATGTAAAGACAAAAATGTTATAACGTGTGTTTGAACAAAAGAAAATTCTGTTAAACACCTGCATCCTTGCGAATATTTTCTGGAAAACGTCGCACTGCTTGTTTGAAAACAGTTGCAGGAGAAGAGAAAAAAGTTATAACGTGTCTTTGAAAAAATAAAATTCCGGTAAAAACTGCATTCATGGAAATAATTTTTTGGTAGTGTCTTTCTGTTCTTTTAAGTTAAAGACAAAGTTGTGGAAACAGTTGTATGTACAGACAAATGTTATAATATGTGTTTGAACAAAAGAAAATTATGTTAAACACCTGCATCCATACGAATATTTTCTGAAAACGAACGTTGCACTACTTGTATGAAAACAGTTACAGGAGAAGAAAAAAAAAGTTATAATGAGTCTTTGAACAAAATAAAATTCTTCTAACACTTACATTCATGGATATAATGTTTGGATAGTGTCTTTCTGTTCTTTAAAGTTAAACACAAAGTTGTGGAAACAGTTGTATGCAAAAAAATGGTGTAATTAATTTTTGGATAGTGTCTTTCTGTTCTTTTAAGTTAAAGACAAAGTTGTGGAAACAGTTGTATGCAGAGACAAATATGTTATAATCTATGTTTGAGCAAAAGAACATTCTGCTAAACACATGTATCCTTTTCTGAAAAACGCCGCACTGTTTGTTTTAAATCAGTTGCAGGAGAAGAGAGAAAAAGTTATAATGTGTGTCTGAAGAAAATAAAATTCTGGTAAACACCTACATCCAGGAAAATAATTTTTGGATAGTGTCATTCTGTTCTTTTAAGTTTTGTGAATACTTTTTATTTAAATAATATTCTGTCAGTTTTCAACCATGACTTGTATAAATAATTTAGTTTTCATAGCGACTGAAGTGTAGAAAGAAGACATTTTCAAAATAATGAGTTTCAAGTTACTAATATTTTCTACATTTAAATAATATTATACAGTTTTTTTAATCACAAGTTGTGTAAAATAGTTTAGTTTTCATATTAGCATGAGTGTAGAAATAGTAAGTTTCTTGTTTTCGTATTAGCGTGAGCGCAGAAGTAGTAAGTTTCTTCTAATTAACAACAAGTTAGACATTTTTGTGAATACTTTTTTGATTTAAATAATATTCTGTCAGTTCTTCAACCATGACTTGTATAAATAATTTAGCTTTCATAGCGACTGAAGTGTAGAAAGAAGACATTTTTAAAATAATTAGGTTCAAGTTAGTAATATGTACTATATTTAAATAATATTATATAGCCTTTAATCACAAGTTGTGTAAAATAATTTTGTTTTCGTATTAGCGTGAGTGCAGAAGTAGTAAGTTTTTCTTCTAATTAACAAGTTAGACATTTTGGTGAATACTTTTTTGATTTAAATTATATTCTGTCAGTTCTTCAACCATGATTTGTATAAATAATTTAGTTTTCATAGCGACTGAGGTGAAGAAAGGAGACATTTTCAAAATAATTAGGTTCAAGTTACTAATATTTTCTTCATTTAAATAAAATCTGCACTTTTATTCACAAGTTGTGTAAAATAATTTCGTTTTTGTATTAACATGAGTGAAAAAGTAGTAAGTTTTTCTTCTAATTAACTACATTCTTGTAAACATATTTTTCATTTAAATAACATTTTCTCAGTTTTCAACCATGACTTATATAAATAATTTAGTTTTCATATCGACTGAAATGTATAAAGAAGACATTTTCAAGATAATTAGGTTCAAGTTAGTAATATGTACTATATTTGAATAATATTATGTAGTCTTTAATTACAAGTTGTGTAAAATAATTTTATTTTCGTATTAGCGTGAGTGCAGAAGTAGTAAGTTTCTTCTAATTAACAACTAGTTAGAAATTTTTGTGAATACTTTTTGATTTAAATAATATTCTGTCAGTTCTTCAACCATGATTTGTATAAATAATTTAGATTTCATAGCGAGTGAAGTGTACAAAGAAGATATTTTCAAATTAATTAGGTACAAGTTAGTAATATTTCTACATTTAAATAATATTATACACAAGTTGTGTAAAATAATTTAGTTTTCGTAATAGCGTGTGTGCAGAGGTAGTTAGTTTCTTTTTCATAGCGACTGAAGTGTTCAAATAAGACATTTTCAAAATTAATCAGGAACGAGATAGTAATATTTCTACATTTAAATAATATTCTACAGTTTTTAATCACAAGTTGTGTAAAATAATTTAGTTTTTCTTCAAGGGTAGAACCTATGTATCAAACATGCTTACACAAACAAGTATATGCTATCTTTTAAAACATTACAGTTTTGTACAGTATGTTTGCACAAGCATGTACCTTCAAAGACTCATAGTGACCTGCTTCTGACGTTTCAAAACAAATAATGATGTTAGGACTCACGGTGTACACGTCAGGGAAGACATCTCTGGCATCCTTTCCTTCAGCATTTTTGTTTCGGATGATATGTAGAGCTTCTCTGTCTAGAAATGTCTTAAAGAGTTTTCACAAAATTCGTAGGTGTTCCATCAGCAAATTCTTTATTTAGGACATCACAGGATATTGCATCACTACAGACTTGTTCGAAATTATTTCATGCTCATACATGTACAGGGTAGGTTTAAACGTGTTTCAGTGTCATACAGTATAAGAAATTATAATCATAACTTTTTTAACCATACGTGAGCGAGAAAACATACTGTGTAGGCTGGTTCTATATTTTATGCGACATAACGGGACGACACTTGAATTGTCTAAACATTCTGTTCGACGTAAAACTTTTAAAGAAGGTCCCTTACAGTTTAAGGACTGTGCCGATTATTCAGCACATATGCTTTTCTAATTAACTATTTTATCCTTTCAGGTACTTACACTTTGTTTACTTTCGTATCCTTCCATCTCTTGTTTGTTTTCGCGTTTTGCTGTTCTTTTGTTTTTTTGCTATCTTTGCTTATATTGCAAGAGTACGGGTTTTCGGGGCGCGTTCTAATGTTTTCTTTTGTCGCTTCACGACCTACTCCCGTGCGCTGGGGCTGCCAGGTCAGTCTGCAGATAGGAGCCTTACAGTTAACATCTTCTATTCTATTACGCTCACCGAACTTATGTCCAGGTTCCGTCCGTACTTCCATTCAGGTATGTTTTTGCTTTAGTTTCTGCCTTAAGCATTGTTTTTCCTGGCGAGTGATTTATTTTTAAATTAAATTCAAGTTTTCTATTTAAGTTATATTTCTTACTCGCCAGGATGTTTTTCTTTATTTTGTATCCATGCTATAGTTTAGTTCGTTTTCGTTATCAGTTAATTTACAGATGGAACGATCCGGCCACGCCCCCTTTTATAATAAATGATGTATTCTAACCAGACCAATCAAACTTTTCAATTCATGGTTTTTCAAATAGATTTTCATCAGCTGTAATTTATGATTATAAATAAATTGTTGGAACTGTTATTTCGTAATTTCTTGCTTAAGTAATGTTCTCCCTCCTGGGTTATTAATGGGTAAATCAAACCTCGGCACAGGACTTAGACAAAATGAGCGAAGATGGATTCTACTATACTGGATACTTGGATGTAGCCGAGTGTGTGTGTGTGTAGTGTCATACCCACATAGGACAATGAGAAGAAAACGGACGATCCAGCAAACGAGCATAAAAGATGGGACCCCTACTGCAAGTTTATAAATAAAACTAAAGGTGAGGTATGGTCCTGATAGACCTGGGGCTGGGATGTTTGTGATACAGGTGAAATTTCGCATTGTATTTGTGTTCCTGATGAACATATAGTTGTGAAACTATCATGATGGAATACATTAGAATGTAAATTTAGTAGCAGAGAAAAGTTATGTGATCATTTTAAAACTGAAAATCAGGACATTCATTTAAGCTAAGGACTGAAAACGTCTTGATGTTACCAGGACACGAAACAAACTGCAAGTCAACTTTCAATCTGGTAAAAAATTATAATGTAGATTTTGTTAAGTTTATTTCAAGTTATCGTTACATAGTTTGCGAAAATTTCATGACGGAATAAATTAGAATGTCAATTTAGTAGCAGAGAAAAGATATGTGATCATTTTAAAAACTGAAATCAGAACATTGATTTAAGCTAGGGACTGAAAACGTCTGGTGTTAACAGTACACGAAACAAACTGCAAGTCAACTTTCAATATGGTAAAAAAAAATTATAATGTAGATTTTGTTATGTTCATTTCAATTTATCGTAACATAATTGCGAAAATTTCATGAAGGAATTAATTAGAATGTAAATTTAGTAGCAGAGAAAAGTTACGTGATCATTTTAAAACTGAAAATCAGAACATTCATTTAAGCTAGGGACTGAAAACGTCTTGATGTTACCAGGACACGAAACAAACTGCAAGTCAACTTTCAATCTGGTAAAAAATTATAATGTAGATTTTGTTAAGTTCATTTCAAGTTATCGTTACATAGTTTGCGAAAATTTCATGACGGAATAAATTAGAATGTCAATTTAGTAGCAGAGAAAAGTTATGTGATCATTTTAAAAACTGAAATCAGAACATCCATTTAAGCTAGGGACTGAAAACGTCTGGTGTTAACAGTACACGAAACAAACTGCAAGTCAACTTTCAATATGGTAAAAAAAAATTATAATGTAGATTTTGTTATGTTCATTTCAATTTATCGTAACATAATTGCGAAAATTTCATGAAGGAATTAATTAGAATGTAAATTTAGTAG
The DNA here is from genome assembly GCA_964059195.1 of Ectobius pallidus. Lineage (NCBI taxonomy): Eukaryota > Metazoa > Arthropoda > Insecta > Blattodea > Ectobiidae > Ectobius > Ectobius pallidus. The sequence continues at coordinate 46,126,524 of CAXKWD010000008.1, forward strand.
CAGAGAAAAGTTACGTGATAATTTTAAAACTGAAAATCAGAACATTCATTTAAGCTAGGGACTGAAAACGTCTTGATGTTAACAGTACACGAAACAAACTGCAAGTCAACTTTCAATATGGTAAAAATTATAATGTAGATTTTGTTAAGTTCATTTCAAGTTATCGTTACATAGTTGCGAAAATTTCATGAAGGAATAAATTAGAATGTAAATTTAGTAGCAGAGAAAAGTTATGTGATCATTTTAAAACTGAAATCAGAACATTCGTTTAAGCTTGGGACTGAAAACGTCTTGGTGTTAACAGTACACGAAAAAAACTGCAAGTCAACTTTCAATATGGTAAAAAATTATAATGTAGATTTTGTTAAGTTCATTTCAAGTTATCGTTACATAGTTGCGAAAATTTCATGGAGGAATAAATTAGAATGTAAATTTAGTAGCAGAGAAAAAAGGGACATCTTCTGCGGGAAAAGAAAATCGAAGCAAAAATTATTATAGAATCATTAAGAATATTATTCCAAGAACAACCTCTGTTTAAATACGTATTATTGCAAAGAGGACTTTTTTCTCAATATAAAAGTACATTTTAGACAAGACTGTACATACAGGACATCTGTAAATTCTGCAAAGTTGTCTTCCAACGAAAACTTATAAGGTTAATTGCAAGGGACAACTGTCTTTCAATACTTAGGGGGTGAAGTGAGCTGATTATGATTAATACAGTAATTTAACAATCCGTAAACTTATATTTTCTAGCAAAGAAATAAAATTTTGCTACAATACACTTTTATTTACAAACGATGTACATATTTCTGAAAGTTATATCACATAAAAATCCTCTGCCTAGTTATTACCTTAAATATATCGAGATTCGGCGACATGTGTAAAGATTACTGAATATTATATGCTTTGTGTATAAGAAATTAATGCTGTTATATGCAATAGGTGAAATTGAAACTACTATTATTATTGTACAAATAGCCTGTTTATCTGCATGTTAGCTATATCATGTCTTTCACACATAATTAAATACAAATCCTCTCTCTCTCCGTAAGAGACCTGCTAAATCATGTCTAGACTTCATTCCAGGTATCGAGTAACGGAAAAAAAATGTACGACCTTCTTGATATCAATCCCGATGTCTGTGGTAGACGTATCGAAACATGTCTATGACTCATGGAGAGAAGTTAATTCCGAACACCCTTTAACGGTAAAAGGTGAATGACTCAGACAAATTGATACAGAACATTAGATTTTAATTGAGGTCAATGAGTAATGGTGACCAGTATATAAACAGGTGAAAACATTCCTAACTTTATCATTGTTTTGTTTACTGCTAACGTGTGAGTGTGAAACAAATGTAATCTTATAACAACCGGTGGGGTTTTCATAAGATGTCGTCAGGTTTAAGGAACTTTATTTAACAAACTACCTTCATAACTTATACCCTACATTATATTACACTACAATACATTAGTTTATCAACATTTAAAGATAATACTTGGTAAACATTTCTTACCTTCAGCTCAGAGTAGAAATGAAACAACGATTGTAACTGTAAGTTGATACATGTCTTGTAACAGCTTCTCTGTTTAGACGTATCACCTGTTCTATCTGAAATATAAACGAATCAGATGTAGACTGTTTTAAATAATATTCCCTATGCTAACTTTTTCACCACGACAGCATCAGCATTAAAGATATTATTTTTGTGAACAACTTGTTATCATCAATGCAATGCTCAGAAGAAACAAAAGTTATTCCAGTGTAGTAGACTAGCACGTGTCCCTTTATGCTCAACAAACTCTCGGTCTTATACAAAGTCTCCTTTTCTATCTGGAAATAAACATTTAATTAGATATATTGCCTTCTAAACAGTAATAAAAAAACTCAAGTTATTTGTGAATCCTTTATTTGATCGAGTTATAAATTTTCAAACAGTATTTCATGTAGATCTTTAAACCAAAAATGAGAGACGAAAATAATTGCACAGTTAAAATTCCATTGCATATTAGAAATGTTATTTAAAAATCTTTAAAAATTATGTTCAAACAACACTGTGAAAATTAAACAACCTTTATGTATTATCAGCACTATGTATCGCACACTTTCACTCTAATTTTAGCTTTGAACCCCAGCGTAAGACAGATTTAGTTCTGATGTCTCGTGACATAACACATAGTTAACATCTCATATGTTATTTAAAACTAGAATCTGACGAGTTCTGTACTTGTATTAGTATGAAAAAAAATTGTTTTCATATAAAATATTTTTACGATAGTGTTGAATCATAGTTAAACATATTCTGAAGTTCGTGATCATCACTAGGATATTAGAAAAATATCATATCCGATTGATTTTCATGTATTGCTTTTCAAACAATCTTAAACACTTTCTTTTTTCAACTTTCAAAAGTCTTCACATTATCAAACTTTTTTCTGCAGTATAACAAAGTAGTGATAAAGCATTCGAGATTCCTAAATACATTCTGTTTATATGTATATTTTGTACATATTCCAGCTTAGAAGACACCTTCAGGGACAACACCGACGATGAAACTTCTTAGAACATAATCTAAGAGTGTTCGAAAAAACAAATGCAAAAGATTTGCTCTTAAGGGTTGTGTGTGTGTGTGTGGGTAATATTTATATGTTAAGTAAAATAAAACTGTTGACGTGTAACTCTCTACATAAATTGTGTACACTGCCTACTCATCTAACAATAAAATACTGTTTACAATGTAATTCTGTATCAAATCGTCTCGAATGATTTTCTTTTTATCAGGTCTGTACGTAAAGCATAAATGGTGAAAACTAGTACATAGCCTAAATTGTCAACTATCGATGTAAAAACTTTTGGGAAAAAAAATCAACTAACTGTCTATATATATATATACATAAATATCAATAGGTTTCGACAGAATTATAAAATACTGTTCAGAAATGAGAATTTCTCTATCAACTCCGTACCTTCAAGATTAAGATCCAAACTGGTACAAAGGTCTAGTTGTTAATGCATAACTATGTAGGGTTATATCAGAAACTCATTTGAAGTACAAGAAAATCATAACTTTTTTCTATCTACAAGTCAGAATTAACTATTGTAACGGAACTTTGTTAGTCATACTTTAACACATCATTTCTAAAGGTAAAGGTTTCTTGAAATACATGCGTAACAGTTATAAGAAACTCTGTAATCACGATTGCATAACCGTTATATATGTAATTATTTCCGGATCTTGTAGCAAGATTTATTATCAGTTGTCTTCATTTAGCTATGATTCCATAACAACACGTCATTTCATACGGGAACTGTCTTATCGATTGTTTGATATTCTATTTTCTTCTTATTACTAAACAAAGTACAGTTACCAGAAGTCTTCTGTTATAGAATGGCCATAAATATGACGCCTTTTAAATTAGGTCACGATCTAGTGTCATAAACCTAGCACCATATAAATACTGGTTGTAAAATTGCATGAACTCATTCTGATTTCAAACTTCTTTGTGTGAACAATGTCTACGTTAAATGTATACTACTACTAATTATTGACAGAGTAGTATTAGTAGTAGTGCTAGTACGGCTGGTGGTGGTGATGGTGGTGGTTGTGGTATTAGTAGTAGTAGTAGCAGTAGTAGTAGTAGAAGTATTTCAAAATGATGGTGTTGGTGACGGTAGTGTGATGGTGATGGTGGTGGTAGTATAGGTCCCTGTTACAGTATCTAAAGACGTAAGTATACTAGGAAAACGTGTTATTTACGTACCAAAGGGGCCTAAATGGTAAATGGCGTCTGTGTAAATGAATCAGGGAATAGCATAGTCCAAAGAGGTGTAACTTCTTTGTTTGAAACGATTCCCATGTCTTCACAAACATCCCCTTGGTCCATAGGGCCTAATAAAAGGCGTCGGGATGAATCGCGAATAGCATAGTGTGAATGGGCGTAACTGTTTTGTTCTAAACGACTACCATGACGTCCGAAACGTCTCCTTGGTCCAAAGGGCCTAATTACAGCCTTTGGGTTGAATATGGATAACTTAGTGCGAAAAGGCGTAACTACATTGTTCGAAACGACTATCATAACGTCCATAACGTCTCCTTGGTCCAAAGAGCCTAATAACAGGTGTCGGGATGAATCGGGGATAACATAGTGCGAAATGGCGTAACTCAATTGTTCGAATCGACTACCATGACGTCTCCTTGGTCCAAAGGGCCTAATAACAGGTTTCGGGATGAATATGGATAACATAGTGCGAAAAGGCGTAACTACATTGTTCGAAATGACTACCATGACGTCCATGACGTCTCCTTGTTCCAAAGGGCCTAATAACAGGTGTCGGGATGAATCGGGAATAGCATAGTGTGTAAGGGCGTAATTACATTATTCGAAACGATTCCCATGACGTTCCGGATCAAAGGGCCTAACTAGGTCGGATCAAACATCCTAACTATGCGTCAGAATGAATTGGGAATAGCATAGTGTATAAGGGCGTAAATACTTAAATATTATCCCCATTTTGAATTTTTCAAACATCCCGCCATTTTTTAAAATAAAATTTCGACTTAGCTCACGTTTGCATTTAAAATTTCGACTTAACCCACTTTTGCATTTTTGAATTTTGAATTTGGCGCTAGCCGCCATCTTGGGCAATTTTGAATTTTCAATTATCCCACCAATTTAAAAATAAAATTTCGACTTAGCTCTCTTTTGCATTAAATATATAATTTCGACTTAGCACAGTCTTGCACTTTTGAATTTTGAATTTCGCGCTAGTCGCCATCTTGTTCAGGAACTGGAAGTGCCGCCATCTTGTTCCGGAACAGGACGTACCGCCATCTTGTTCCGGAACAGGAAGTACCGCCATCTTGTTCCGGAACAGGAAGTGCCGCCATCTTGTTCCGGAACAGGAAGTGCCGCCATCTTGTGACGTCACTACGCCCAGTCCCATGTGCAAAAAAACCGAGATATACGACGTCAATAACTACTTAGTAGGCTATTCTCACAATTATTATTAATCGTAATGATCCAGTTTATCTCTATGGCTTGATTGCTATTTTATAAATTCAGACAACTAAACTTATAAACCACGGTTATATTGATAATACATCCACTGATAGTGATAACATACTGCGCAAATGTGTGCAAAGGGAACCGGGAACGTTCATCTCTTTAGATAAGTTGGAACTCTCCCAATGCCCTCAACTCTTTCTTTATCTCCATGCCTCCAAACCAATGAGAAAGTACCATAACATTGTTTATTAATTTTGTTAACCGAATTCAATAAAATAAAATCTAATATGATATTATCTGTTATCTGATAAAGCATACATTGCTATTTTCTGTTTTCACATTCCAGATAGAGTAAAGGGGTGCATCGTGGGATATGCGCGTTAAGTGGTTGCACCCTCGCACAAAATCCGTATTGTTCATGACTTAGGACTTGAAGCCAGAGTGTGTAGGAGAGGTGCCGATTTGAATCCCCAGAATGTAGCCTATTTGACCGAAATTTATAATTTCATTAAGATACAGGTTTTCGTTTTCGAGCTACGCTGGTACACACACAACCGAGGTGGAAGATCAACAGACATAACTTAATTATAGAGTTGTTTCCGAAACTATTAGTCTTTATTTTAACTTTAGGAGACCCAAAACTTGCATAAAGGCTTAAATTTGACCTCGAATTTCAGGATCGAACGTTATACTTTCTCTATTTACAGTAGACTACCTAGGTACTGGTAGACAAAGTGCAGAAGAAGGGGTCTATCAGCATAATTATTTGTACGTACAGTCAGAAAATAATCATGTAGTTGGTTACCCATTATCCATACGGGTTAACCGAGGAACACCAGGAAGAAGTGACTGAACTAATTTTCTGTATTGTGTATTCGTAGAACAGTGTGTAACAACACAATCTAAAGGATGGACTTGCACACAATATTTACAGTTTTGTTTTCTCTAGAGTTCGGGAGAAACTTTCATAAAACAAAAGAGCTAGGCAAAATAAATGTATAGAGAGATTCAACCTTGAAAAGTTAGATGAAGACCAACTTACCAAGACGAAATAGGTTTGCAGTTCTAGAAAACATTGCAGAACCAGAAGCTGGGGATGATATGAAATAAATAAAATGTGGGAAAGCATTAAAGACAATATTGAAGTATCCGCAAAAGAAAAAATTAGGTACGCTTAAACTGAAACCAAATAAAATCAGGTAAACTGATATAACATATAGACCATGGGCTACCAATATGAAACCCTCCCCCCCCCGTGGGAATTTCCGACACATATATTTTTTTGTTGGTATTGTCATCTAGTTTAAGATTTTAGTTGTTTGCCTCTTATCAATTACAGCATTTAGCCGGAAACCCCGGAAAACCCGGAAATTCGCAGAAAATGAATTTGTTTTAATTTTTCATTGTTCTTTGCTCCTAATATTCCCAGGGAATTTCTGACTCACACATTTTTGTTGGTATTGGCATCTAGTTTAATGTTCCAGTTGTTTGCCCCTTACAAATTACAACATATCCCCGGAAAACCCGGAAAACCACGCATATACGGAGAAAATGACTAAGTTTTATTGTTTAAATCTTTGTTCTTTGCACCTAATATTCAAAGGGAATTTCTGACTTACATGTTTTTTTGTTGGCATTACCATCTAGATTAAGGTTTCAGTTGTTTGCCCCTTATCAATTACAGTATATCCCCGGAAAACACCGAAAACCACGGAAATCCGGAGAAAGGGACTTCGTTTTATTTTTTAAAAATCTTAGTTCTTTGCTCCTAGTATTCAAAGGGAATTGGTGAACCATATGTTTTTGTGTTGGTATTCCCATATAGATTAAGGTTCCAGTTGTTTGCTCCTTACCAATTACAGCATATCCCCGGAAACCCCGGAAAACCACGTATATACGGAGAAAATTACTATGTATTATTTTTTAAATCTTTGTTCTTTGCTGCTAATATTCAAAGGGAATTTCTGATTCGTATGTTTTTTTGTTGGTATTGCCATCTAGATTAAGGTTTCAGTTGTTTGCCCCTTATGAATTATAGCATATTTCCAGAAAACTCCAAAAACCACGGAAATCCGGAGGAATTAACTTTTTAAAAATTTCTTTAAAATCTTTGTTCTTTGCTCCTAATATTCCCAGGGAATTTCTGACTCATATGTTTTTTTGTTGGAAATGCCAAGTTTAAGGTTTAAGTTGTTTTCCCCTTATCAATTACAGCATATCCACGTAAACCCTGAAAACACGAAAATCCGCAGAAAATGAGATTGTTTTAATTTTTAAAAAATATTTGCTCTTTGATACTAATATTCCCAGGGAATTTCTGAATCACATAATTTTTGTTGCTATTGCCATATACTTTACGGTTTCAGTTGTTTCCCCTTACCAATTACAGCATGACAAAGAATACTGGAACAAATCCTGATGCCGAAGGAATGAAGGCGATTGGAAACCTGACAGAACACACTTCATATTCTAATTTGACATCTGTGAATGATAATTAATTTAACTTACCAAACCTTCCACAGTCACTACCAAACTTTCTTGACTGAAGTTAGAGAAGAGACATTCGGTAAAACAGCACAATGTGGAATGGTAATATGGACAAAGTGTCATTGATTTTGAGATTTCAGCGAGCAACTAAAGAAAACAATTTTGACTTACACTTGGCATGTTTAGAAGATATGATTCCCCTTTTCTTTGCATGTGACCATCACAATTATGGCAGAAATCTCGTAGTCCATATACTCACCCTTTTGAACCTGCAAGGGACACACTTGAAGCAGAAGAATTACTTCGCAATAACGGTTTCAGTGACCGTAGATCAAAGGTTCCGAGTTCTAGAAATTCTGTGGATTTCCGTGGGTTTCCGGGTTTTACGGGGATATGTTGTAATTGATAATGGGCAAACAGCTGAAACCTTAATCTAGATTACAATGCCAACAAAAAAATAAATATATGTAAGTCAGAAGTTCCCTGGGAATATTAGGATCAAAGAACAAAGGTTTTTACCAAATTAAAACGAACTCATTTTCTTCGGATTTTTTAGGTTTCCGGAGTTTTCCGGGGATATGCTGTAACTGATAAGGGGAAAACAACTGAAACCTTAATCTACATGGCAATACCAACACAAAACCATATGAGTCACCAATTCCCTTTGAATACTAGGAGCTAAGAACTAAGATTTAAAAAATTAAAACAAAGTCATTTTCTCCGGGCTTCCGTGGTTTTCGGAGTTTTCTGGGGATTTGCTGCAATTGATAAGGGGCAAACAACTGAAACCTTATTCTACATGGCAATACCAACACAAAACCATATGAGTCACCAATTCCCTTTGAATACTAGGAGCAAAGAACTAAGATTTAAAAAATTAAAACTAAGTCATTTTCTCCGAGCTTCCGTGGTTTTCGGAGTTTTCGGGGATTTGCTGTAATTGATAAGGGGCAAAAAACTGAAACCTTAATCTACATGGCAATACCAACACAAAACCATATTAGTCACTAATTCCCTTTGAATACTAGAAGAAAAAACTAAGATTAAAAAAATTAAAACAAAGTCATTTTCTCCGGGTTTCCGTGGTTTTCGGAGTTTTCTGGGGATTTGCTGTAATTGATAAGGGGCAAAGAACTGAAACCTTAATCTGGATGGCAATACCAATAAAAGAACATATGATTCAGAAATTCCCTTTGAATATTAGAAGCAAAGAACAAAGATTTAAAAAATAAAACATTGTCGTTTTCTCCGTATAAAAGTGGTTTTTCGGGTTTTCCGGGGATATGTTGTAATTTGTAAGGGGCAAACAACTGGAACATTATACTAGATGCCAATACCAACAAAAATGTGTGCGTCAGAAATTCCCTGGGCATATTAGGTGCAAAGAACAAAAAAAAATTAAATCAAACTCATTTTCTCCAGATTTCCGTAGTTTTCCGGGGTTTCCGGGTAAATGCTGTAATTGATAAGGGGCAAACAACTTAAGACTTAAACTAGATGGTAATACCAACAAAAAATATGTGAGCCAGAAATTCCCTGGGCATATTAGGAGCAAAGAACGAAGAAAAATTAAAACAAACTCATTTTCTCCGGATTTCCGGGGTTTCCGGGTAAATGCTGTAATTGATAAGGGGCAAACAACTGAAAACTGAAACTAGATGGGAATACCAACAAAAAAATATATGTGTCGGAAATTCCCACGGGGGGGGGATGGGGGGTATACAGTAGCCTTCGCTCTAATAGTGCCAGATGGAGTTGACATTTTCTCTGTTAATTGCAGATATCCATTTAAGCCGTCTGGTGTCATTTTTGGGTAATTTAAACACTTGAACGATAGCATTATTAGGCTTATTGTTATAGTACTGTCAGGAACACAACACTTATTAGGCCTTTTCTATTTTCTGTATAAAAAGACCATTTTCATACTCAAATAGTTAATATAGCTTTGCTTATTCTTAAACTTAATTCACACTCATATACACTGATATAATAAATTCTTAAAATATGTCAACACTTCACAAAAAATAAACTGGCAATAATATTAATGTTATAAGTATAGGACTACGATTCGCTGACATGTTTGTTTCAGACTTAAAGTAGCCATGTACGTTATGAATTAATTAAATTCAATCTGAAATCAATCTTTCAGGAATTACATTAGGTATATTCCTTCCACAGGAGCGTTTGAACTACAAAACTGAAAAATACATTAGAATATAATGTAGATATCGGTAGCCGTACATTTCGATAGAATGCATAGTATTATATCAACAGCAGTTGCGTTTAATTATTCAAGGCTAGATATTTTTTACAGCTTTTATATATATAGTATTTACACTGACATCGTTATAGAGCAATGAATTAATCAAGGCTGCCTAACAATATCAATAAGCGATTGACAATTTGATGCAGGTAAGTTATGTTTAGGATATTGTGGGCCATGTAATATTATTGTAGCATGTTATACCTATTGTAAAATTAATATTGTGTTTGTATGCTGTCAAATAGACTAAATAATAAGGTTTCTGTAAAGTACCGGCTTCATACAACTCCTGAAAATTAAAGCATGCTCTTTAAAGAAATTTCGCCTATTATTTCTACTGACAGAAACTGATACATCTGAACTTGTCCTATTCACCTTAGTTTCGGATACTAGTGCTTGTGGGAGCTCGGCCGCTGATTGACTGTCCGCAAGCCAATCGTAATGATTCGGGACATCAGAAAACGCAGCTTATATTATAATGGATGTGATATTTAATTAGTCATTATTCCGGTACTGGTCAACCGATTTGGTCCAAAATCAATAGGCTTCTTCCCATGGACGTTTTAAATGCGTATATCAGTTTCATTAAAATCCAATAAAGCGTATTTGAGTTATCACACGTACAGCACATGGACAGACACACAGAGAGACGGACAGACATTTTTCCGTCCACCACACAATCTCAGAAAGTGTCATTCTGGTACTTAATAAACCGTGGTTCGATTATGAATGCAGAAAAATGGTAAGTGCGAATAAGGAGGAAAAAATCCAAATGAAACCACTATCGAAAATCCCAACAATGATAAACGAGAAACCTCTACAACCATTAGAGCAAAGAAAAGAAATTATCCCAAAAACAAAGTAAATGAATGAAAGGAAAATAGTAAAGTGTAAAAGGTTACGTACCTGGTTACATTTTTAAGTCCATCTTTCTATTTTTTCTGGCACCATTTGTAATTGTGTGGTGTTGGGTACGGCCGTTTATATCTCACCAATGATTCCATTTGTAAAAGGTGTGGGAGTGTGGGAGTGTAGGCTACCACACCTTTACGTCTCACGACACTACTGCATAGTACGCACCTTATTACGAGCAGTGGCGGCTCGTGGCCGGAAAATTAGGTGAAGAGGGAAAAAAATGCCACATGCTTACGTTAATAACCGAACTCACCTATGTCTTGTATAGCAAATCAATCCTTCGATAGTCCTTTATGGCTGCAAATTTGTGGGTGATATCATCATAGGACGGCTGCATTTCTTCTAGCTGCAGTAAAGGTTCTTTCTGAATTGAAATATTCGCTAAACAAGATACTTGTCTGGCAACATTTTTGATCCTTCATTTAGTAGGTCTACGTCGTGATCTGACAGATGGCACAATGATGATTTGATTTTAAACAATGCGGGTAAGAATATAGTTATTATTTATAAAATCTGATATATTTTATTCATGGAATACTCTTAATAAATCCCAATCGGGATTATGAGTTTCATTAGATAAATTCGATCCTGCTTTTCCGCCGCGAATCTATTGATGTTTATCGTAATTATTATTCTCCTAATCAGATTACTCAGAATATTCCATTCATGCGATGCGGACTTGAAATTGACTAATAATCTTTAGCAATGCCTCGGATATCGACCAATGACTGTTGTTTATCTTATAAGTTAATATGCTTGCAAGGGTAGGAAAGATGCAATTTTATCTGATAAACTTCAGCTCGTTACTGGATACTTCAAGGCATTAATATGCAGTGATTAATATGTCACATGTCGTATGATTGCCTATGAAAAAATATGCATTGTAGGAATGAAACGTCGTGATTCAACGTTGTCGTCCTATGGCGTCCTATCAGTGACGATCTCCGAAGATGGTTCAGTGTTGTGACACGTGACAGTGGGCTTTCATCACAGTACACAGTAGTCTTGGTATATGGTGACACACATTAAATAAATTAACTTCTAGTCTCATCCCTATGCCTCACTTTTGTGCTATAGAATCGAACGCCTATGATTTTTTTTCCGTTAATGATATTTAATTTTATGAGAAAGAATCCAAGCTCCTCTACCGTTCATACTTCAATGAAGTATATGGTTGTTTATAAACACCTTTTAAATAATTAATTGAAAATTGTTAAAAATAAAACTTCTAGCTCTTTGGCGTCTATGCAAATCGTGTGGAAAATTTAAACAAAATTGTTAGTTTTTTTTATAAAATCGTGAAGAATGAAAGTCTGTTCTAGCCTCGCCCAAAGATGTAAGACTTAAAAGCCTGAGTTTGTACAAACGATAGCTGGCTTATAACTACCCTTCAAAGTATAAGGATACCGTATAAAAGTAAGAAAAAGTCGTCAATCTCCCCAGAAGATATCTAATCCAAATACCTTTTATTTATACACGATGTTTAGTTCTCAAGCCACATAGACACGTTCCTGAAAATATTATAGGACAGAGAAGAATTCAAAACAGGTATTTATGTTAAAAACATTGATTTCGAACATTTATTACCTTTGGTACGGGTAGAGGAAGTGAAATTGGTGCTTTGCTATTAATGGAGCTGTTAGCAGAAGAGGAGTAGGTATGAAACCCGCCACACACTGTCATTGTAGCAGCATTGCTGTGGTAACCGCGCGGCGCGCGCATCATGAAGCCGAAGGATGATACCTTCGTGGGTAGTCTGATCCCTTCAGCATGGACGTGGGATAAGCGAGAAAAATGCTGCTTGTAGCATCAGCCAGCATCATTTTTAGTGGACCTGACTACCCATGGAACAGGGGAAGTGAATCAAGGCTGCTTCGTGCTTCTTTGCAAGACTCGAGAGCTCTCTGGCGCCTCCTCCTCATCACTCGTGGCGGGCAATACAAAATTACATAAATGCATTTATAGTAAAAACCAACATTCGTGATATGGGAAATAAACTTTAAAAATACGTATTGTAAAGGAAAAATACTTCACCTGAATAGCCGCCACTGATTACGAGTACGTCGTAATCCACGCCGGCAGCAACGTCATCTTCTGCGGTATTTGCTTTGGTGCTGGTGGCTGGGGATTCTTGTCTCCAGGACGGGTCGCTACACCAATCGCCTCATGGGTTTGGAGAGTAGTGGATCACAAGGCGTGAAACAGGGGTTGCACGCTATTACTATTACAAAATAATATTGATCCTACCTCCCTATAATATACTTTCTTCATATCCTACGCGCCCTAACTGAAGCCATGCATGTAGCTTCTGAGATTTCTTGCTACTTACTTCTACAACTGCATGTGCTCCACTCGCCCACGTCGGGCGAAAAAACTGCCGAGTCGCAGTTTTCACAACTGCACAGGAAATATGCTCGACTTTATACTCATGGGTACACAATCATTTCAAAGACCCCCTTCTGTAAGAATATGACCGCCCTCGATATTTACATGTGAAAAGACAAAGAGTCTGCGGGGAGCGTGAAGAGAGTTAAAGAAATATCACAATATAATTGACATGGAAAATGAAAGTACAAAGTACATTCGTCCCTTCAATAATATTTTACATACTCTTAAATATTGTAAAATAAAAAATTAAGACAAAGAAACCAAATTACACACACATATATGTCACTGGCGCAACTCCTTATTCCGGCGACTGGTGGTGTAAATACTCAAATTTCTCGAAACCCTAAAAACCTTTAAACTAGCTTCCATTCTGTGTTGGGATTGCAAGACACTGCTGTCGAGTTCAATGACACCTAAACAAATGTCGCATGGAAGCAAAAAAACTTGTCTGATGATTATAATAATGGTTAGCTAAACGTCAGCTTTTATAAGAATTCTAGTCGTTAATTATCTCATATAGGTTTCATCTCAGTGGCACGAAAGTCTTCCTCACAGATAGTAGTGATAACTACAAACTTCTGTACAACTGAGAATAGCCATACATTTTATAAAAGCTTTGTCTTCATCTGTCAAGTATTATGGGTTAACTTTAATGACGTCTAATGTCATTATCCATATCAACATGGACTTCACTCTCTGTCATAATATTGGTCTGCTTGAAGGTATCTCAAGTGCAATGTTTATCAACTGGTACTGACACGTCCTGGTACTCTACTCTGAACACTGCTAGATAATTCTTTACTCCACACAAGTATAATAAATATATTTTATCCCTCTGCTAAATTTAATTAAAATTACACGCAACATTTTTTTTCGGGAACTATCAATACTTTTACACATCCTCAGTCTTGTGTCAGATATTGCAGAGGAAAGACTTTTGTGCGAAAAAGCAGTAACTGGAAGCTATGGACAATGTTCTCGCAATGTATCGTGCGCGAATAGATTATACGAAAAAATGGAGACAGGAATAAATAATATTAACGAACAGATACACAGCGCGTCCATTAATAATCTATGGTTCTATGAGTAATTGTGGCAGTAATACCGTAATCGGCGGTGTTGAAGCTATCCCGGGACCCACTTCCGGGAATAAAAGTGGTAAAGGTGAGGGAAATGCTGACCCACTAATGAAGCTGGATGAAAAATTAATTAAAAACCCGAAGTAGTAAACAGCAAGCTGGACGGTGTACGTGGGTGGCGTAACAATTTAAGCAAAAATACGCAGGTCTAAAAAAACAGAATTGACTCGATGAATAATCCAACTGGTCAATTCAGAGATTAAAGAAGGAATCTAGAATGAGCAATATCATATTTGGAATGGAATAATTTATGTAGGAAAGAAGAATAGAAACGTGTGACTGTGCTGAAGTTACTGGTTTCGGAATTACACTTGAACCTTTCCGAGTTGCATATCGAGAATGTCTACCGCCTGGGGGAAAGTAGGAATCGCCCCATTCTAGTGAAATTTGTAAGTACAATAACCAAAGGAAGAGTGATGAGTAGGTCCCTTATGTTATCTGTAAGTAGAATAAGACTGGAATAGGATTATAGTTATCAGGAGAGAGAGCAGCAAGAGGAGATCTATTACCGTTTTTGAGACAGGCAAGAAAAGAAGGGAAGTTTGCAGTGCTAATGAGAGAAATAATGTGTTTTGAACAAAGGCTATTTTACTTGAAATTTTTAGAAACGACATTGAAGTGAACAGCAGAACTCAGTCACAAGTGACAACAAACAGCAATAGGTTACAGTAAGCTCAAATCCACAAACATTAGACACAGATAAAGCAGTTAATATTATTATATGGGAACTAAGAAATATTGACCAAAAGGTGATGAGTCGGCATGTCAGATACCAGAAGTGGGGAGGAGTGTCGCGTGTCAGGAAGCAGATGACAGAACCGACTGAAAATAGTGTGCAAAATCAGTGACCTAGCACTTCAGCTGTGGACGAAGGTTCATTTACCACATTTACATAAGTGTGTGGAGAAAATACTCGTGTGGATGAACACGCCAGCACGAGTGAGGAAGGCGAAACAAGGTCATCGCCCAACGGAAGCTCGTTACAATCGAGCCGAGATGGGAACAGAAGTGCAAATCAACATTACAGTCTTAGAAATAGGGTAACCTTACCTGACAAAATCCACAGGACAGCAAACAAGCGCGTGCAGGAGAAGGAGGGGGATGAAATCTTGCGAGTGACGCCGTTTCCTCATCACAGTTGAGAACCGGGAATGACAATGCAAATTCAAGGGGGGCGAGAAAAATTACTAAATGAAAGTGGATTCCACATACCTACCGGACCATGGTTAAAACAAACGAATGAAGAACAATAAAGAATTGCAGAGGGAGGCAACACAAGTGATACATGAGGAATTGAATTACTAAGCAGAAAGCATGACAATATTTTATCTCTACATAAAGATGAGTAGTAACTTTACTCTACATTCCAAGGAAAACATTATGAGAAAACTATATTGCAGTTCAGATACCTCGGTAAAAGAAATAAATAAGATAACCAAATTAAATATAATAAATGACAGATTAATTGCTCAAATCCATTCAAAATAAAATCATAAAATCTCATAGCCCGTGTTTGGTTTTAAAATGACCGTGAAAAGACGGAACATTCATTATAAATATTATTAACTAGAAATAAGGCAAAGGGAAAAAGTTTAACAATATCATTTTAAATGTTTATTAAAATGAGATTGCAACGGTGAGAAATGAATAGACAAGGAAGTCAGGAATTTCCCTTAGCGTACCTAACGGGTGCGGGATAAGGCAATGCAGGTAGCCAGGTACGCTGCGACTGCAACTTCCCAGATCGGAACAGAAGGGTATTGATACACTTCGTTATTTTAAGAAGTCGGCTATTATGTTCAGGTCGAAACTTCTGATTTGACTGGTGATACACACGCTAGCCGGGTTTCCCACTTAAACCTTCTTAGAAATCCGAGATGCTAAGATGTGGGTTTTGATAATAAGGGAAATCCAGTTGATTTCCGTGGGCGGTTAAAATATTATTATTGGTCGGGAGAATCGCCAATAAGAATAGATCTATAGTACCACGTGCCGGGATTCACGAATGATAATTAAGAAGAGTGGTGGTAAAAGTTTGTCCAAGAGAGCTTTCCTTAGGCCTACCGTGGCGGTGTAAACTCACTCTACTTCGAGGCCCTGTGCCGATAGCAGTCAACTCTACTCATCTCTGTGGCCCCGTGCCCACAGTAATTAAATTCACTTCTACTCCGTGGCATTGTGTCCACTGGAATATATCACAGTATTAATTGGACTTATAAAATTTTCGCTGGGGAATTAATCGACTTAGAAGAATTTTTACTTTCAATCACGAGTAGCTAAAATTGTATACGGCAGCGATTGTATCATCAGCAACGATCTACCGGGAACCTTTTAACAATATTAATTGTTCTGTAACAAATCTTGTAATTATTGTTAACGACAGTGCTTGTATTTTCAACGTACTAAATAAACTGCAAATTCCTTCAGTGTTCAAAGAAACTGCTTTATTATTCAAGTAATAATATTAAGGTGTTCTTCGCTTCCTACTCTGAAGCTAGAGGGAAGTGTTCGACGATCGACTGACTGCCGGAGGCGGGTTCAACAAAAAGAGACAGAAATATTCAGTATATGCACTATACTGTGGCGCCCAGATAAATCACCAGGTAACCATCCACCGACACAGAACCACCGTAACTATAGTGCTGAAATGTGGTGTTTTAGAAGTTCAGATTGGCTATATTGTTAATCTCATAATGGGCAGTGAATTATAACTGAAAAAAAGGGTATGGGAAATAATATGGTGTTGATAGGATATATTTCATCAGTGCAGCTTCTTTAGTTAGTGATGGTCATAGAAACGCAGTTTTGTTTATGACAATGGTGCCATAAATATGAAAGGTATAATCTTAAGATTTCAAGTGCTTTATGTTAATAAGTTTGTAATGGTAGGAGGCAAACTAAATGGTGAAAACTTTTGGAACACCAAGGGTGTAACATTGTATTGTACTGCATGTTATCCAATTAATCATTTTACATAATTTCCTGGATGAGAACAGGAATAAGAGTGACTTACGCCAAAAATTTACGTAACGGAATCAACTTAAACAGATTAACTAGGTTTTTCTTTTTTATAGCCCAAAACAACAGTAAAAGGAGAATTCACATGACCAGAAAAGTATCCATTGAAATTTAAATAACATTTACAGATATACGTAATACAAACATATTCATTTAATAAATGCTTTAAGTATTTAGCCACAATGATATTTATACTGTACGTCTTTGCATTGCGGTCACTTAAGATAATAACGAACGCAAATAACGAAAAGAATTAACAAATGACAAAGAAAGCAGCAACGCAACATAACATGAAACCAAAGAAATAAGCAAAAGTCTAAACAGAAAATAAAACAGCCCTAATCAGCCAACTGGAGAACAATCAGGAGTTATCAGTTTGTGTGTTGAGTATTGCTATACAAAATAAAGGAACCTTCCTTCTTCATTCAGAAGATTCGAGCCCCTATACACTATATTAAAAAGAAATCATTATGCAAAGACAAAGAAAGCATTCAAAATGAATGCCGATGCTTAAGGCTTATAATATTAAAAGCATAATTCCACCTTTCAGAAAAATGGCCCGAGAGGACAGTTCCAAAGCAATCTTGCACTACATAACTGTAGAACTTTTACTGAGCACCACTCGAAGCAAGAACGATGAGACAAGACCCGCTTAGATGTTCACCAAGACGCCGCCAGCAGCAATGAGCTGGTAACTTATATAAGAAATAAATATTAAATAAATTAATGAATTAAGAAATGAGCTTATTATGAATATTATTTGCTGGCAATCAAAGTAACTTCTCGTTACTGCCATGGAGACTTCGTGATGCCTACAAGACAAAATGTTCAAAAAAGTATAATCATGCATCGCACAGTTCTACATTTTTATCAAATTTACCTAGCATACTAAAAAAATTAATTAAGCACACCAAAAATTAAGTAACATTAAAATCATACACAAACACATGCATAACACATGCATAACTTATGGCTAAAACATACAAAAAATTGCACATAAACCGAACAAATTCCTTCATAATAGAAAATACTTGTAAAAAATTTAACCTTTCTTGTTCTGGAATCATTTTCTATTTTGTTCTTTCAATGCCCTTCTTTATAACATTCTTGTGAACAGAAAAAAATGTCAAACTCACCCCAATCCCATTAGTAGTATTTTCGCTCAGTACTTTCATCTTCTGCCAACCTATTTTATCAAGTTTCGTAGGGTGCTGAATTAATGTTAAGGAATGTTGGAGTGAAGAGATCTAGGTTACGTTAAGAGTACCAGGTATAAGAAGTGTCACTAACTTGTTGATGGTCAGATATATTTGTTAAAGGGGTCATGAATGAAAGAAAACAAATCTGAATCACTACTAGGCAGTAGGTCACTGAACTGCAAACAAAATCACATCAGCGCACTTACAACAATATAAACACTGATTAAGGAGCATAAAAGAATTCCTTCAAAAAGTGACATTTTACAAAATTAACTTTTATCACGAATTCTTTTGGGCATTATGATAGGATCATAACCATGGCAATAGTAAATATACCATGATTATGATATATGACCAGATAAAAAATTAATAAATACAATAAACAATACAAGTCTGATATCAAAAATAACATAAATAATAAGAGAATGATATAAGGATTCATGGGGGAAAATAATAAAGAATATAAATGATTAATAAACAATTCATAAGCATTTTATAGCAAAATATAGTAAAAGTTAATATTATATGGGAGATGAAATAGAACTTAGTACTTGTAACAAATAGAGCTTCTCAGACGGAATTCACGGAACTCCTCAATGCTATTCCGGCTGTATCATTCATTCACAGCGTTAGCAATCTACCAACATACTGCGGCCTGACCAGATGGCTGGCAAGAGACCATCCAAGCTGCGTCTTGTTCACCCTCGTAAGAAGACATGACTTCATTCTTCCTGCTGCCTGTGGCATGCGACCATCCCGGTTCCGTCTTGCGCGTACCCTAACGGTACGAACAAGACGCAGCTTGGTTGATCCCCTTCCTGGTCGCTACGCTGTTGAGCCAGGCGCCGAGCATGAAGTGTGTATGCGCAAGACGCAGCCTGGTCGCTTAACTGGCAGGTCGCATGTTATGGATTAATTTTCTGAATCATCTCCTTTTTTATTTTAATTTCTTTGTTATTATATTCTAATTCATAAGGTTTTGAAGACACAGAAGGCAATGGGAATGAATTTATGAATTTAAACTCATTACAGGAAGCTTCATCAAAATTAGTTACATGTAAAATATGTCACAAGAGTATTTCACTGTTTCACAGAGTTACTAAATTGAATGTGTATTTTATAGTAAATTTAATGCTCTACAGCTTTTCTTTAAAACTTTTCGTTGTAAACCCAATGCTTTAAGTGCTAAGATACAAAGTTTTCCGAAAAAATGGCGTAAAAACTTTCTTTGGCAAAAAACGTAGATTTTTGGCAGGGAATATACATTTTTTAAACGGTTTGAGATGGAGAACCAATGTGTGGATAGAAACATTATTATTATTATTATTATTATTATTATTATTATTATTATTATTATTATGTCCACAGCAACCAATATTATCACTTTTCTCAATGACATACTTAAAGAAAATTGCTCACAATCGCAATCAGACGCCATATTTTTTGACCTGAGCAGAGCATTTGATGTAGTAAATCACGATCTTCTTGTTAAAAAATTGAGTAATTTAGGTCTACATAACAAGTATGTCAATTGGTTTTCAAGTTATTGAAGAAACAGATCTGCTCGAGTTAGAATATCTAACTATTTTTCTGAGCCTTTTTACATACCAGATGGTGTACCCCAGGGGTCAGTGTTGGGTCCCTTCTTGTTCTTAGTTTTTATTAACGACATATCTAATATGCTAACATGTAAGAAAATAGCATACGCAGACGACCTATGTATATGGAATAAAATATCTACGGCTTCGGACTGCAAATTACTGCAAAGGAATATCGATTACATACACCAGTGGTGTAAATCAAATTTAATGATAATTAACACCAGTAAGACCCAGAGCATGATATTTAGTAGAAAAACTAACCAAATAATATACAATTATCGTCTTGGCCAAAACATAATAGCATGTTCAGATAATATAAAATACCTCGGTGTCTATCTAGACTCAAAATTATACTTTCATGTCCATATTGACCATATTTTCACACAGGCCTTAAAAACTCTTGGATTAGTTCGTTTAATTTCTCATAATTTAAAAAGCATAGTCATTAATTACTCTTTACAAATTTTTAATTCGCAGTGGCTTAGAATATTGCAGTGTTGCATGTAACAGCATTACAGTATCTGACAGTAATAAGCTGGAACGAATACAAAGAAAATTTGTCTCCCTTATACGTAGTAAGTTTAACAGAAATCTGGACTACGATGATATACTTAAGTTATTAAATTTGGAAACATTATATAATAGGCGTGTTTCTGCAGATGCTAATTTCATAGCTAAAGTCTTTCGTGGCGAAATACATGGCAAATCAATTTTAGATAGCATAGGGCTATCTGTACCCCTTACACGAGGAACAAGAAATCGTACAATTTTTGCTGTACAACAACCGTATGCAATTCCTGCCAACAGAATGGCTATTGCTTGCAATGCCTAATTTAAAAATTTTGATATATTCCACAAGCAGTGATTATTATTATTATTATTTTTATTATTAATTGTTATTATTGTTATTATTATTACTATTATTATTGTTATTATTATTATTATATTCACACAAGACTGACAAGGGATCATTAATTGTTTTTGGTAACACAGTCATATGTTGCTAATAAGAAATGGCAAAATCTTATAATTACAAAATATGACCTGCTTTTCTCAAGTACAATGCAATGGAATAACTCTTGAATGTGCTGACTACACAGTGTTCATGCCATTGACATAGCAGACTTATGCAAGCTAACCAGAAATGTTATATGTTTCAACTTAATGACCACACAGTCAATTAGGTTAAAACTGCAGACTCGACAGTCAGATGTTTAATTATGCATTAATATGTAATTCCTGTTGTATATCACTAATAATATCACTATCATTATCATAATCATAAACATCAATTCCTATATGGTAAATCATACATCATTAGAAGCCTACTGTTTAAAATTTGTAAAAATTGTTTGTAGCTTCTTTAAATAAATAATTGAATTGAATTGAATTGAATTATTATTATTATTATTATTATTATTATTATTATTATTATTATTATTAGGGACCGGATTCAAAGGTTTTTACCTATTTTTTTCCTTACTTCCAAAACAAAAAGCGATCATACACTTTTTCGAATCATGTCCATAGGATTCATCCACATTAATTCTGTGGCACCTAAAAATACCTAAATGGGGTAAAAAAACCTAAATGAACCTAAACGGGATATAAAACCTAAAATATCTAATTTAGGCTACATTTTTTGTCTTTTTTGTTTGTCAGTTGAGAAATCGATATTTTGCAGAGAGACAATTTTTGTTGGGTTGAAATTAATACCACCAACGTTTCGTTCAACCCAATGTCGTCTAGGATGACAGTATCAAGACAGGAAGTGTAAGAGTACCGGCGTATTCTTTTAAAAATATTCGTACGAACAACCATTTTTAAGTCATGTGAGGTTGAAAGGACATTTTCTGCCTTCAATGTATTCTAAAAGATAACAGGAAGAATTTCACACTTCAGAATGTTGAAAGATATTTTGTGATATACTGTAACCAGGAAATGTGAGACAATCTTATTTTCACTGCTTCTTTTGATTGTTTATGCTTTCTTTCTTCAATTGTATAATATTGTCCTAAAGCAGGTTTACACAAATTTAAGTAAATTTTGTTAAGTTAACCTTTACAAGTATTATGTATTGAATCCTATGTAGCACATTCAAATTCATTAACCAATTATTCTACCCGAAAACGATATTTTGGAAAAAACCTAAAAAAAACTATTTCACCTAATGGAAATCCTAAAACAGTGTTTTTAAAAACCTAAAAATCCGGTCCCTAATTATTATTATTATTTTCTTGAGTTGGTGTGACCATTGTATTCAGTCTTCAGAGTACAAGAAGACAATAAAACGAACACACTTAACCCCGCAACACGAAAATTAACATAATATACAATTATTAGGTTACTATAAATTATACAAAAAACTTAATATAAACCATACAAGTCAGTGACGGTAGCCATTAATGATCTCTACAATCCCTTCATTGAGTAATAATAATATTTATTTTGGTGGTCTGAGCTGATAATAAAGGATAACTTATAAACAGTCCTTTGTTTGTGGAGCGATTGCAAAATACACAAGTGGAACGCCTGAATCTAGACTGCACGCTAGCGGCCGGTCGCATGAAAAAAGAGGGCTAGCATTCTACCAGCAAACTGCGGCCTGACCAGATGGCTGGCAAGAGACCATCCAAGCTGCGTCTTGTTCACCCTCGTAAGAAGACATGACTTCATTCTTCCTGCTGCCTGCGGCATGCGACCATCCCGGTTCCGTCTTGCGCGTACCCTAAGACTAGAGACACTGCATTGTCAGCGAGCACACTGCTATTCACTCAAAAACGTGAAGAAAAGAACTAATACTCACTGAAAAGAAGGTTCTGAGTAAAAGTATTGGGGAAACATATCTCTATAGGTGTACCGAGAATTCAAATCAATTACTAAGAACCTACATACGCTAAAAATTTACAGAGCGTCATTTCAGAAGCATCAGAAGCTAAAAACTCAATAACCAATCAGTGACCAGCTAGTAACAGAAAATACTCAAATTTGCTGTAACATAAGTTGTAATTTGTTGTATATGAAGTGGGGATATTTAAGAGGAACGATGAGATTGTCGAAGGATCACCATTTTAAAAACGACACTTCTGTACAAGCCGCCAGAGGCTTTGGAGGTAACTACACTTCTGTCTTCGATAACAGAGGAAGTTACAGGACTTCACTCTGTTAATTTATATTGGTGATCGGGGTTTGGTCCCTATCACATACAGTATTATTTTACTAAAGACAGTGAAAGTAATAGGTATATTACGGCAAGGCTGTATTATAGCCATTACCATATTAAATTCAGTGTGCCAAGTAAGTACTGTTGTTCGACGAAATAATTAAATTTGCACTAAAAAGTTATTTAATTAGTATATGTCCATATAGCCTTGAATTCTAAAGATGCCCTCAAGTCCAAAGGGAACTCAAGGTATGTAGAAATTGAGGTAAACAGATGTTTATATTGAAACTCTTTTAGTATGTTATACTGTTTTATTATACATAGTTGTATGGGCATAATCTAAGTGTATTGTTATAATAATATCTGTCTTATTTGTTTGTACTAATTACTGACTATGTTTATGCATGCATGTTCATGTTACAAACAATAAACCAACTTTTTAACTTTTGAATTAAGTGACTAAGTACGACGGTAATTCACATATCAAGAATTACGCACCAGAATAATTATAGAAGTGTATTGCGGCAGATCGTTCTACAGCTTTGACATTCACATAAATATCCCAGACTATTTGATATTCACAGTAACAATAAATTTGCATCAATTACATATAATAAACATTAATCTTACCAGTTGGAAATTAAATCTATTATTCCAGTTAATTATAAGAGCCCACAAATATAAACCCCACATTTCCCGATATAAAATAAGAGATCTTGATGCTACCGATTGGCAGCTGTGGCTGGTTCTGAACTGGTGACTGCAAAGTAAGTAATTTGGGTCTACAAACTTTTATTAGTGAGAGCGAACCGTTTCAGCATCATTCATGCATGTTGACATTGGATGTTAGTGTGTTTCACGTGCGAGTTGGCCAATCATGCGGGTATTATGTATGGGGGTTTGACCTATACACTTTATTTTTCAACTTCCCCCATAAATAATAGTCACATACTGTTAGAAGAACTTAAAGACAATATCACAAGAGAAATTAACTCGGAAGCTGAACTTATGCGCGTGAAAGAGAATTTCCTAAAAAGGTGCCAGTGTTTTGTGGGTGCAGGAGGAGGACATTAGTAGTGCCCTTTCGTCCTATGGTGTTCCGACGCCGCCCCCGACGCCCTACTTGTGCCCTTTTGGCAAAAATACGTCATGGGTGTCATATGAAAGCGTGCGTTGTGCCCTTTCGTCCTAAGGTGTTCGACGCCGCCCCCGACGCCCTAGTTGTGCCCTTTTGGAAAAAATACGTCATGGGTATCATATGAAAGCGCGCGTTGTGCCCTTTCGTCCTATGGTGTTCCGACGCCGCCCCCGACGCCCTAGTTGTGCCCTTTTGGCAAAAATACGTCATGGGTGTCATATGAAAGCGTGCGATGTGCCCTTTCGTCCTATGGTGTTCCGACGCCGCCCCCGACGCCCTAGTTGTGCCCTTTTGGCAAAAAGACGTCATAGGTATCATATGAAAGCGTGCGATGTGCCCTTTCGTCCTATGGTGTTCCGACGCCGCCCCGACGCCCTAGTTGTGCCCTTTTGGCAAAAATACGTCATGGGTGTCATATGAAAGCTTGCGATGTGCCCTTTCGTCCTATGGTGTTCCGACGCCGCCCCCGACGCCCTAGTTGTGCCCTTTTGGCAAAAATACGTCATGGGTGTCATATGAAAGCGTGCGATGTGCCCTTTCGTCCTATGGTGTTCCGACGCCGCCCCCGACGCCGCCCCCGACGCCGCCCCCGACGCCGCCCCCGACGCCGCCCCCGACGCCCTAGTTGTGCCCTTTTGGCAAAAAGACGTCATGGGTGTCATATGATACCTACGGCCGCCCCCACACATACTTAGGTCCTTTGCTCCATGACGTAGGTTATTCTGCAAATACGGTCTAAGAAACACGTTCCTATGTTATCCAGATCATTTAGTTACTACGTAATGATAACATATGTATTGTCCCTCGTTTATTCCCTGTTACCCTTACGCCATATGGCTAGATAGTACAACATGGCGCAAGGACGCATGAATACCATATTATTTCCCACCTCTCCCTAGTTATGAAAAGATAAAATAGGTTTATACTTACATAATCAATTCTTCTTCCTTTCAGCATCCTTTCTTCTTCCAGATGAACACTGTTACTATTACTATCAAATAAGTGAAAATGATTATGTAAGGAATAGGAAATGGTTAAGGTTATAGTTTCATTTCAGAACGTCACAACCTTATTATTATTATTATTATTGTCAATAAGATTGTCACGCTCCTATGAAATAAAGTGTATATATATAAATGGCTTCAGAGTAATAGAGCTGGATGATTTATTTCATCGGTAACCATGTCTAATAAAGACAGAATTTCACAACTTGCAGGAACACTTTGTTTGTTGTTTATATAGTTAAACACTTCGCTTTGCATTAGTAAAAACTTATTCATAATGTCATTTAATATGATAGAATTCAAATACATCGAAACGTAACAACAACAACATTTTATTACATTTGTCCTTTATGTATTTATACAAAAAAGCTACACATGTTGTCATTCATCAGCCATGTTTGTAAAGCTAATACATTCCTATACGAACACATTCCATAGGGGAAACTATGATATTCACAAGTTATGTTAGTTTTAGGAAGACATCTTAAGCTTGGACATTCATAGTTCGTAAGATCCATGATTTGAACATTTTTTGAAACTATAGTTTGTAAAAAACGTCTTTTTTCAATGCCTTTTACAAATACATACACACACAGTTTCCTAAATCATTTTGTATTATACAAGGCAACTGATCGTACTTCTCAACACCAAACTCGTAGTGCAGTCCATGATAAAAATGTTCAAGAAAATGCTTAGTACCTTCGTCCACAATACAGTCTTTTGGTGATTCAAACCAGGACCTTTGGCTATTCGCGCCATTGCTCTACCAACTGAGCTAAGCCGGAGCTCAATTCACAGCGCCAGATGGAACTTCTCTCCTATGACTGATTGCCCTAATGGTCTACCTCACAGACAGACAAGTTATGTCATATGCAGTACTGTGAGGCACACTAAGTAGTGATTTTTGTGGCCGGGCTCCCACTGTTATTGTACAGTTAACATTCAAGACAGATATATAAGCATTCATGAGCCACAGATTATTGTCTCTGTTGGACACTATATGAGAATATTATAGGAGAAAAATTCCTCCGGCACTGGGACTTGAACCCAGGACCTTTGGCTATTCGCGCCAATGCTCTATCGATGAAAATACAACACTGTGATAGGTAGTCACATAACTTTTTTCTACCTTCACTTCACCTTCCGATGTAGAATAAGAGATCGTAATGCAAGGACAGCTTAATTGTGTGAGTATAACCGAGCTAGTCCTATGAAATCGAACTGTTTTGTATTTTATCGTTCTGAAAACAAACATACGTGTAAAACTACTTTCGAATCTAAAAATAATTCCTTGCTTGTTACACACACACACACACACATACACACATGTCCTGGAAAACAACTCTGCCCACCTCCGCCTCCTTTGTCTCAAAAATGTTGTAAGACCTAAAATCTCTACAGGAGTCGAGGATATGAAATGTGTATTTTCTAAATTGACGGAAATTCTGGATCAAGATGATTGTAAACTATTATTTTTTCAAACATTCAAATCACACCATATATGAGAGCTATCGAGAAAACTAGTTAATGATTTGTAGAGTATTGAAAGATTGAAATACAGCAGGATATACCCTTGTAATGAAACCATACTAACAGATCTATAGCTATGTTTTATCATGATTATTGATTAATGATGACGTCTATGAATAAATATAATAATAGAATTCTACATGCGATGAGATAATTGTATCAGAATACATAATAAACACTTATGTAATACACGGAAGCAGTACGAAGTTAGAATAAACACTTAGGATTGTGGTCAGATTGTAGTAGCGAAACAATCAAAGAAAGAAGATGTTTACTATATTGCTTGAGCTCAATATAAATACCCATGTGATGCTGGCGATATTTAAAGCAATCAGTTTGTGTAATCATTGTGGTTAACGACTCAAGGTAAGTAATTATTTAAGGCATGACCTATACCTATTAAATGCGACTTAGATAAATAAATACGATATAAGCATGTTGTGAAATATTACAGAAAGTTGACACCATACATTTAAATAAGAGACTACTATAGTTATCTAAAGACAGATCCATGGTAATATTATAATGAAAATAAAGACATCATAGTGAAGTGTAATCACATAACTTTCTCGAACCTAGACACTGACAATAGTGGCCACCTAGGGTTATAACAACACTGAACTTTAACGAGATATGATTTCATCACTGCAATATTATGGAGCAAATAAATACATCAGAGTGATATGTATGTACATAACGGTAATAAATAATTTAGTTTTCATAGCGAATGAAGTAGAAAGAATACATTTCCAAAATAACTAGGTGCAAGTTAGTAATATTTGCAACATTTAAAACAATAATTTACACTTTCTTTTTTTATACACAAGCCATGCCTTGTAATGTCTTCCTTGTACACTTTAGGAAACTAAATTATTTATACAAGTAATGGATGAAAACTGATACTGTATAAAACACAACTTGTGATTAATGTAGAAATGATTACTAACATGAACCAAATTAATTTGAAAATATCTTACATGTGCACTTCAATCGCTATGAAAACTAATATTTTATACAGGTCAAGCTTGAAAACTGACAAAGCGTGTCTTTTCATACTGTAAAACACAACTTGTGATTGAAAACGTACAATTGTATTCAGATGTTGGAAATAATAATGTTATTACAACCCAACATGTGCCAAATTAATTTGAAAATGTCATACATATGCACTTCACTTGCTATGAAAGCTAAAATAGTTATACAACTCACGGTTGAAAACTTACAACGCATGCCTTCTCATACTGTATAAAACACAACTTGTGATTAAAACCGCTAATAAAACTATAATATTTATACAAGTCTAGTTTGAAAACTGACAAAACATGTCTCTTCATACTGTATAAAACACAACTTGTGATTGAAAACGTACAATAATGTTGGAAATAATAATGTTATTACAACCCAACATGTGCCAAATTAATTTGAAAATGTCATACATATGCACTTCACTTGCTATGAAAGCTAAAATATTTATACAACTCACGGTTGAAAACTTACAACGCATGCCTTCTCATACTGTATAAAACACAACTTGTGATTAAAACCGCTAATAAAACTATAATATTTATACAAGTCTAGTTTGAAAACTGACAAAACATGTCTTTTCATACTGTATAAAACACAACTTGTGATTGAAAACGTACAATTGTATTTCGTTTTGGATGATGTACTCCTCAACGATCTCCTCCTCGCGTCGTTTGTGATCATTAGAACACATCTTTACAATACAGACCAACACCGCTAGATCACTAAGTAATGCCGTTATTGCAAGTCCTGCTTCTTATATTACTAGAGTCTCTGTACTCATTGCTTTTTTTTTGGCTAAGTCCATGGTTTATTCCTGATGTGAAAGTTCTCCATAGACTGTGTGAACTGTAAAATACTAGTGCCGTTCTATTTTACCTGACTAGGGACAATGCCAACCACCTTCTGATCACAAATATAAATGAGAAAGTTTACTGTTGAGTATAAATAGGTAACATCTTTAGTTTTAACTTCATGCAACTATTGTTAATTAATTTGAAAAAAATGTCTACCTTGTACACTTCACCCGCTATGAAACTAACTTATTTATACAAGTCTTGGATGAAAACAAACAAAGCGTACCTTTTCATACTGTATAAAACACAACATGTGATTGAAAATATACAACTTTATTCAGATGTAGAAAATATTAGTGCTTTCACAACACATCTTGTGATTAAAAACTCTATAATATTATTTAAATGTAGAAATTTTTACTAACATGTCTAGCTTGTACACTTCAGTCGTTATGAAACTAACGTATTTATACAAGTCATGGCTGAAAACAGACAAAGCGTACCTTTTCATACTGTATAAAAGACAACTTGTGCTTGAAAAGGTACAACTTTATTCAGATGTAGAAAATATTAGTGCTTTCTCAACACAACGTGTGATTAAAAACTTTACAATATTATTAAATGTACCAAATTAATTTTGAAAATGTCTACCTTGTACACTTCCATCGTTATGAAACTAACTTATTTATACAAGTCATGGATGAAAACCGACAAAGCGTACCTTTTCATACTGTATAAAACACAACTGGTGATTGAAAATGTACAACTTTATTCAGATGTAGAAAATATTAGTGCTTTCACAGCACAACTTGTGATTAAAAAAACTCAAGCGTGTCTTTTCGTAGTGTATAAAACAAAACTTCTGATTGAAAACGTACAATTGTATTCAGATGTCAGAAATAATAATGTTATAACAACACAACATGTCGTAGATTATTATTATTATTAACATGTACCGAATTAATTTGATTCCTGTACACATAAGTCGCTATGAAACTAATTTATTTATACAAGTCACGCATGAAAACGTACACTTGTATTCAAATGTTGGAAATAATAATGTTATAACAACACAACATGTCCCAGATTAATTGAAATTGTCATACATGTACGTTTCACTTGCTATGAAAACTAAAATATTTATACAACTCACGGTTGAAAACTTACAATGCGTGGCTTTTCATCTGTATAAAACATAACTTGCTATTAAAATCGCCATAAAAACTATAATATTTTTCGTAGTGTAATGTATGAAACACAACCTGGTAATGACAACGTACAATTGTATTCAGATGTTGTAAATAATAATGTTATAACAACACAACACAACATGTCCCAGATTAATTGAAATTGTCATACATGTACGTTTCATTTGCTATGAAAACTAAAATATTTATACAACTCACGGTTGAAAACTTACAATGCGTGGCTTTTCATCTGTATAAAACATAACTTGCTATTAAAATCGCCATAAAAACTATAATATTTATACAAGAACTGACAAAGCGTGTCTTTTCATACTGTATAAAACACAACTTGTGATTCAAAACGTACAATTGTATTCAGATGTTGTAAATAATAATGTTATTACAACCCTACATGTATCAAATTACTTTGAAAATGTAATACATGTACACTTCACTTGCTATGAAAACTAAAATATTTAGAATGTGTGCAGAAGTAGTAAGTTTCTCGTTATCGTATTAGCGTGAGTACAGAAGTAGTAAGTTTTTTTCTAATTAACAGAGAACAAGAACATGAACAATAACATGAACATGAACATGAACATGAACATGAGCATGAACAAGGTTAGGAAAAAGTTAGGTTAGTTTAGGTTTCGCCAAACCGATCCCTACGAGACTATTTTACAATCTTACGCAATGGTTTAACCTAACTTATAATTTTTCTTGCACTTACGCGCATATGTTAGTTGGTTCGCATATAGTCTTATGGTTTAAGCTAACTTCTTTAAGTCCCCAGCTCCTCGCTTTCTTGCGAAATGTGTTATGTTAGGATAGGTTATGTGCCGTAAGCTGTGCATACGGATCGAGGAAATTAAAAAATCGATACGGTGCCAGTGCGCATGTTTAGGTGTTGGTTTTAGAAATGTAAAAGCAATACTTGGAAATTAAATCGGTTTTACAAGGTAGGCATCTTTAAATGTTGGACGAAGTTTCAGTTAATATCTCAATTAATATAACTATAGGAAATTTAGTTAGGTTATGTTAGGTTATTGCGAACTGAAATTTTAAAAATCATGTATAGTTAGGTTACGGTATGTTAGGTTAGGTTATCTTGGCTGAGGAAATTAAAAAACTCGTCGCGCGCGACGAGTTTTTTCTTCAATTTCCTCCGAGATAACCTAACCTAACATACCGTAACCTAACTATACATGATTTTTAAAATTTCAGTTCGCAATAACCTAACATAACCTAACTAAATTTCCTATAGTTATATTAATTGAGATATTAACTGAAACTTCGTCCAACATTTAAAGATGCCTACCTTGTAAAACCGATTTAATTTCCAAGTATTGCTTTTACATTTCTAAAACCAACACCTAAACATGCGCACTGGCACCGTATCGATTTTTTAATTTCCTCGATCCGTATGCACAGCTTACGGCACATAACCTATCCTAACATAACACATTTCGCAAGAAAGCGAGGAGCTGGGGACTTAAAGAAGTTAGCTTAAACCATAAGACTATATGCGAACCAACTAACATATGCGCGTAAGTGCAAGAAAAATTATAAGTTGGGTTAAACCATTGCGTAAGATTGTAAAATAGTCTCGTAGGGATCGGTTTGGCGAAACCTAAACTAACCTAACTTTTTCCTAACCTTGTTCATGCTCATGTTCATGTTCATGTTCATGTTCATGTTATTGTTCATGTTCTTGTTCTCTGTTAATTAGAAAAAACTTACTACTTCTGTACTCACGCTAATACGATAACGAGAAACTTACTACTTCTGCACACATTCTAAATATTTTAGTTTTCATAGCAAGTGAAGTGTACATGTATTACATTTTCAAAGTAATTTGATACATGTAGGGTTGTAATAACATTATTATTTACAACATCTGAATACAATTGTACGTTTTGAATCACAAGTTGTGTTTTATACAGTATGAAAAGACACGCTTTGTCAGTTCTTGTATAAATATTATAGTTTTTATGGCGATTTTAATAGCAAGTTATGTTTTATACAGATGAAAAGCCACGCATTGTAAGTTTTCAACCGTGAGTTGTATAAATATTTTAGTTTTCATAGCAAATGAAACGTACATGTATGACAATTTCAATTAATCTGGGACATGTTGTGTTGTGTTGTTATAACATTATTATTTACAACATCTGAATACAATTGTACGTTGTCATTACCAGGTTGTGTTTCATACATTACACTACGAAAAATATTATAGTTTTTATGGCGATTTTAATAGCAAGTTATGTTTTATACAGATGAAAAGCCACGCATTGTAAGTTTTCAACCGTGAGTTGTATAAATATTTTAGTTTTCATAGCAAGTGAAACGTACATGTATGACAATTTCAATTAATCTGGGACATGTTGTGTTGTTATAACATTATTATTTCCAACATTTGAATACAAGTGTACGTTTTCATGCGTGACTTGTATAAATAAATTAGTTTCATAGCGACTTATGTGTACAGGAATCAAATTAATTTGGTACATGTTAATAATAATAATAATCTACGACATGTTGTGTTGTTATAACATTATTATTTCTGACATCTCGATACAATTGTACGTTTTCAATCAGAAGTTTTGTTTTATACACTACGAAAAGACACGCTTGAGTTTTTTTAATCACAAGTTGTGCTGTGAAAGCACTAATATTTTCTACATCTGAATAAAGTTGTACATTTTCAATCACCAGTTGTGTTTTATACAGTATGAAAAGGTACGCTTTGTCGGTTTTCATCCATGACTTGTATAAATAAGTTAGTTTCATAACGATGGAAGTGTACAAGGTAGACATTTTCAAAATTAATTTGGTACATTTAATAATATTGTAAAGTTTTTAATCACACGTTGTGTTGAGAAAGCACTAATATTTTCTACATCTGAATAAAGTTGTACCTTTTCAAGCACAAGTTGTCTTTTATACAGTATGAAAAGGTACCCTTTGTCTGTTTTCAGCCATGAAGTGTATAAATACGTTAGTTTCATAACGACTGAAGTGTACAAGCTAGACATGTTAGTAAAAATTTCTACATTTAAATAATATTATAGAGTTTTTAATCACAAGTTGTGTTGTGAAAGCACTAATATTTTCTACATCTGAATAAAGTTGTATATTTTCAATCACATGTTGTGTTTTATACAGTATGAAAAGGTAAGCTTTGTTTGTTTTCATCCAAGACTTGTATAAATAAGTTAGTTTCATAGCGGGTGAAGTGTACAAGGTAGACATTTTTTCAAATTAATTAACAATAGTTGCATGAAGTTAAAACTAAAGATGTTACCTATTTATACTCAACAGTAAACTTTCTCATTTATATTTGTGATCAGAAGGTGGTTGGCATTGTCCCTAGTCAGGTAAAATAGAACGGCACTAGTATTTTACAGTTCACACAGTCTATGGAGAACTTTCACATCAGGAATAAACCATGGACTTAGACAAAAAAAAAGCAATGAGTACAGAGACTCTACTAATATAAGAAGCAGGACTTGCAATAACGGCATTACTTAGTGATCTAGCGGTGTTGGTCTGTATTGTAAAGATGTGTTCTAAAGATCACAAACGACGCGAGGAGGAGATCGTTGAGGAGTACATCATCCAAAACGAAATACAATTGTACGTTTTCAATCACAAGTTGTGTTTTATACAGTATGAAAAGACATGTTTTGTCAGTTTATTAACTAGACTTGTATAAATATTATAGTTTTATTAGCGGTTTTAATCACAAGTTGTGTTTTATACAGTATGAGAAGGCATGCGTTGTAAGTTTTCAACCGTGAGTTGTATAAATATTTTAGCTTTCATAGCAAGTGAAGTGCATATGTACGACGTTTTCAAATTAATTTGGCACATGTTGGGTTGTAATAACATTATTATTTCCAACATTATTGTACGTTTTCAATCACAAGTTGTGTTTTATACAGTATGAAGAGACATGTTTTGTCAGTTTTCAAACTAGACTTGTATAAATATTATAGTTTTATTAGCGGTTTTAATCACAAGTTGTGTTTTATACAGTATGAGAAGGCATGCGTTGTAAGTTTTCAACCGTGAGTTGTATAACTATTTTAGCTTTCATAGCAAGTGAAGTGCATATGTATGACATTTTCAAATTAATTTGGCACATGTTGGGTTGTAATAACATTATTATTTCCAACATCTGAATACAATTGTACGTTTTCAATCACAAGTTGTGTTTTACAGTATGAAAAGACACGCTTTGTCAGTTTTCAAGCTTGACCTGTATAAAATATTAGTTTTCATAGCGATTGAAGTGCACATGTAAGATATTTTCAAATTAATTTGGTTCATGTTAGTAATCATTTCTACATTAATCACAAGTTGTGTTTTATACAGTATCAGTTTTCATCCATTACTTGTATAAATAATTTAGTTTCCTAAAGTGTACAAGGAAGACATTACAAGGCATGGCTTGTGTATAAAAAAAGAAAGTGTAAATTATTGTTTTAAATGTTGCAAATATTACTAACTTGCACCTAGTTATTTTGGAAATGTATTCTTTCTACTTCATTCGCTATGAAAACTACATTATTTATTACCGTTATGTACATACATATCACTCTGATGTATTTATTTGCACCATAATATTGAAGTGATGAAATCATATCTCGTTAAAGTTCAGTGTTGTCATAACCCTAGGTGGCCACTATTGTCAGTGTCTAGGTTCGAGAAAGTTATGTGATTATACTTCACTATGATGTCTTTATTTTCATTATAATATTACCATGGATCTGTCTTTAGATAACTATAGTAGTCTCTTATTTAAATGTATGGTGTCAACTTTCTGTAATATTTCACAACATGCTTATATCGTATTTATTATTCTAAGTCGCATTTAATAGGTATAGGTCATGCCTTAAATAATTACTTACCTTGAGTCGTTAACCACAATGATTACACAAACTGATTGCTTCAAATATCGCCAGCATCACATGGGTATTTATATTGAGCTCAAGCAATATAGTAAACATCTTCGTTCTTTGATTGTTTCGCTACTACAATCTGACCACATTCCTAAGTGTTTATTCTAACTTCGTACTGCTTCCGTGTATTACATAAGTGTTTATTATGTATTCTGATACAATTATCTCATCGCATGTAGAATTCTATTATTATATTTATTCATAGACGTCATCATTAATCAATAATCAAGATAAAACATAGCTATAGATCTGTTAGTATGGTTTCATTACAAGGGTATATCCTGCTGTATTTCAATCTTTCAATACTCTACAAATCATTAACTAGTTTTCTCGATAGCTCTCATATATGGTGTGATTTGAATGTTTGAAAAAATAATAGTTTACAATCATCTTGATCCAGAATTTCCGTCAATTTAGAAAATACACATTTCATATCCTCGACTCCTGTAGAGATTTTAGGTCTTACAACATTTTTGAGACAAAGGAGGCGGAGGTGGGCAGAGTTGTTTTCCAGGACATGTGTGTATGTGTGTGTGTGTGTGTGTGTGTGTGTAACAAGCAAGGAATTATTTTTAGATTCGAAAGTAGTTTTACACGTATGTTTGTTTTCAGAACGATAAAATACAAAACAGTTCGATTTCATAGGACTAGTTCGGTTATACTCACACAATTAAGCTGTCCTTGCATTACGATCTCTTATTCTACATCGGAAGGTGAAGTGAAGGTAGAAAAAAGTTATGTGACTACCTATCACAGTGTTGTATTTTCATCGATAGAGCATTGGCGCGAATAGCCAAAGGTCCTGGGTTCAAGTCCCAGTGCCGGAGGAATTTTTCTCCTATAATATTCTCATATAGTGTCCAACAGAGACAATAATCTGTGGCTCATGAATGCTTATATATCTGTCTTGAATGTTAACTGTACAATAACAGTGGGAGCCCGGCCACAAAAATCACTACTTAGTGTGCCTCACAGTACTGCATATGACATAACTTGTCTGTCTGTGAGGTAGACCATTAGGGCAATCAGTCATAGGAGAGAAGTTCCATCTGGCGCTGTGAATTGAGCTCCGGCTTAGCTCAGTTGGTAGAGCAATGGCGCGAATAGCCAAAGGTCCTGGTTTGAATCACCAAAAGACTGTATTGTGGACGAAGGTACTAAGCATTTTCTTGAACATTTTTATCATGGACTGCACTACGAGTTTGGTGTTGAGAAGTACGATCAGTTGCCTTGTATAATACAAAATGATTTAGGAAACTGTGTGTGTATGTATTTGTAAAAGGCATTGAAAAAAGACGTTTTTTACAAACTATAGTTTCAAAAAATGTTCAAATCATGGATCTTACGAACTATGAATGTCCAAGCTTAAGATGTCTTCCTAAAACTAACATAACTTGTGAATATCATAGTTTCCCCTATGGAATGTGTTCGTATAGGAATGTATTAGCTTTACAAACATGGCTGATGAATGACAACATGTGTAGCTTTTTTGTATAAATACATAAAGGACAAATGTAATAAAATGTTGTTGTTGTTACGTTTCGATGTATTTGAATTCTATCATATTAAATGACATTATGAATAAGTTTTTACTAATGCAAAGCGAAGTGTTTAACTATATAAACAACAAACAAAGTGTTCCTGCAAGTTGTGAAATTCTGTCTTTATTAGACATGGTTACCGATGAAATAAATCATCCAGCTCTATTACTCTGAAGCCATTTATATATATACACTTTATTTCATAGGAGCGTGACAATCTTATTGACAATAATAATAATAATAATAAGGTTGTGACGTTCTGAAATGAAACTATAACCTTAACCATTTCCTATTCCTTACATAATCATTTTCACTTATTTGATAGTAATAGTAACAGTGTTCATCTGGAAGAAGAAAGGATGCTGAAAGGAAGAAGAATTGATTATGTAAGTATAAACCTATTTTATCTTTTCATAACTAGGGAGAGGTGGGAAATAATATGGTATTCATGCGTCCTTGCGCCATGTTGTACTATCTAGCCATATGGCGTAAGGGTAACAGGGAATAAACGAGGGACAATACATATGTTATCATTACGTAGTAACTAAATGATCTGGATAACATAGGAACGTGTTTCTTAGACCGTATTTGCAGAATAACCTACGTCATGGAGCAAAGGACCTAAGTATGTGTGGGGGCGGCCGTAGGTATCATATGACACCCATGACGTCTTTTTGCCAAAAGGGCACAACTAGGGCGTCGGGGGCGGCGTCGGAACACCATAGGACGAAAGGGCACATCGCACGCTTTCATATGACACCCATGATGTCTTTTTGCCAAAAGGGCACAACTAGGGCGTCGGGGGCGGCGTCGGAACACCATAGGACGAAAGGGCACATCGCACGCTTTCATATGACACCCATGACGTATTTTTGCCAAAAGGGCACAACTAGGGCGTCGGGGCGGCGTCGGAACACCATAGGACGAAAGGGCACATCGCACGCTTTCATATGAGACCCATGACGTCTTTTTGCCAAAAGGGCACAACTAGGGCGTCGGGGGCGGCGTCGGAACACCATAGGACGAAAGGGCACATCGCACGCTTTCATATGACACCCATGACGTATTTTTGCCAAAAGGGCACAACTAGGGCGTCGGGGGCGGCGTCGGAACACCATAGGACGAAAGGGCACAACGCGCGCTTTCATATGATACCCATGACGTATTTTTTCCAAAAGGGCACAACTAGGGCGTCGGGGGGCGGCGTCGAACACCTTAGGACGAAAGGGCACAACGCACGCTTTCATATGACACCCATGACGTATTTTTGCCAAAAGGGCACAAGTAGGGCGTCGGGGGCGGCGTCGGAACACCATAGGACGAAAGGGCACAACGCGCGCTTTCATATGACACCCATGACGTCTTTTTGCCAAAAGGGCACAACTAGGGCGTCGGGGGCGGCGTCGGAACACCATAGGACGAAAGGGCACAACGCAGGCTTTCATATGATACCCATGACGTCATGGCGTCGCGACGCTGGGGGCGGCGTCGGTTGGCGGCCATTTTGCTTTATACGCACACCGTTACTACTATGACGTCTTTTTGCCAAAAGGGCACAACTAGGGCGTCGGGGGCGGCGTCGGAACACCATAGGACGAAAGGGCACAACGCGGGCTTTCATATGATACCCATGACGTCATGGCGTCGCGACGCTGGGGGCGGCGTCGGTTGGCGGCCATTTTGCTTTATACGCACACCGTTACTACTCGCCGCGACGCAGAAAACTGCATGATTGACCAACTCGTACGTGAAACACACGGTACTATCATAATAACAATATTAGAAGACTCTGACTGACTCTTTCCTGTAACCCCTGCGGTGGGGCATAGTGCCTCCAATTGGAGGTTTCAGTACCTAGATTAATTTTGTTGCGCTTATTTTCCGAGAGAGGGCAAAGGGACAGGTGGTAATCCCATTGCCTCACCAACTCTCTCCGCCAGAACTAAGGTATTACGTGGACGTGATAGGGCCGAGGAATGTTGTCCAGAGGCTCTAATTTAAACTTGGAGTTCTTTCACATTCCGTAAATCTACGACACGAGCCCCTAGCTTAAAGTCCTTCCCGGAGGACTCCGTGCCTAGGATTTTTACGTCCTCAAAAATCCATCGACCGCGGCCAGATTTGATCCGCGACCTTCGGAACGCTACCTCTACAACGCCGTGGTCGACATTAGAAGACCCTACTGATTTTAATTAATCAAATCCAGATATCTACAAAGCAAGATGAAGCTGTATAAACACACCAAGGCCTAGGCTTCAGGTAATGAATATTTCTCGGGAGGCCCTGTGTTTCGCCTTGAACGAAGAGGATGAACAAATAAAGATAGCAAGTTGTAATCGTTAAATTATATAATAGGCTACAATTCATTAAGGAATCGCGCACATTGCGCATTATCTAACCTAAAACTTGACCTACTGACAAACACCCAGTTCTGAATCCGGGAAGGGGATTTTTCATTACTGAAAAACCCCTACTCGGCCCTTAATCGAACCCGGACCACCGGGGTGGAAGGTAGGTACGCCACCGATACACCCACAGCAGCATTATACAGTACATTTACGAATATAAACATTGCTTTCGCGTAGTTGCATGGGTCCAACGCTGTGGCGTAGGGGATGCATTCGCTCTCATCCAGCGGGACCGGGTTCGATTCCCGGTCGGGACAAGTTTCCTGGGCGGGGGTCATTCAGGAGTTTCTCCTCACCTGTTGGATGTTTCTTACGAGAAACTTTAGGTCCTTGTGGTCCCTGGATAACAGCTGGACATTATCATCTTCATCCGCGCCTTGTTCGTCATGAGTGTAGGCCTATGCGTGCCTGCTTGACTAGTCCTATGTGTTCGTGTTTTCTTGGAGATGGACCCGGCACTGAGCTGATCACTCATCCGGTCTGGTTAAAAAGTATGTCTCTGATCCATAGGGAATTCCTCCTCCAACAGGGCGTGGTCTTGTAAGGACCGGGCTGCGTGTGTCCCATATATGCCCCTCCAACACGAGGATGGTATAAATGAAAGAATGAAATAAAGATTCTTATAGATTATTATTATTTGGAATGTTTTAATAATTGACTTGCTAAAGATTTAAATTGTAAAATATTTGTATTCATAATTAAATAGTTAAGGGTCAAGTATGTAAGTTGATTACTATATCATTAACGCCACTTGACTGGAAGTTATCTTCAATGCAGTATTTAATCTCAAATAGGCCTACTGTGTGTTTACTTTTCTTACAAATACAGAACAGGCGTCTGAAAATGTTGTAGTCAGCAGATCTCTCAAGTCCTAATAATCGCTTCTTAAAATATAAAGTACAATCAATTTTGTCAGATATTTCCCCTTAAGGGATGACCGAAGTGCTGAGAATGTTTACTAAATTACTTGTCCTAGAAAATTGAAATTTTCACACCTAATTAAAACGTAAACATCAAGTAAAATTTAAAATTTTGTTCTAATATCTGAATTTGTTTTTGAGATATTAATGAATTTAATTGATTTTTTAAATCAAAATTTAAATATATCTTCTCCGACAGATATTAAAATATGAACCTATTTTTTGTGTGAGATTCTTTGATGCTTGTTTTATAAATTTGTTGATGGATTTTTTTTATATTGTGTATTGGCTACTTTTTGTTTTAAAAAATATATTTACCTAGAAAAGTGAAAAATTGCCTCGGGATTATACTTCACATTTTTTAAAATAACTAAGGCCTATACAGAAAATGACTAAAATTTATTGCACATTATGTAAAGTATATTATGAAAAAAAGTCATTGCTGTATCTCTATTTTTGTGGGAGAAGATAGATTTTGAATGTGAGAAAAAACCATGCAAATTGAAGCTAAGAAAACTGCGATTAAAGTTTGCATTCGCTAACAGTTGGAAGTGCATTGGTTTTTTAAAAAGTGTCAGCAATACCTGTTCCATGCGTCCAAACGACATAAAATTTTGCAGACTTTAGGATAGCTATGCTTGATTTTTTTTAACTAGAATCCAAAAATCGCATTTTTTTTATCAAAATGGCTAAATCAACACTTCTGTTATTCCGTAACTACAAATATTTCTCAGCTCATTCATCGTATAAATTTTATAAGGTGACAGAACTTGTGTATTGTGAACTAGTTTGCGAAACAGGCTGTAGAGAAGTGCAATATAAGGCCGAGATTTGATGGCGCGGTCCCAGTAGCGGCGAGTAGAGAAGCAGGGCAGGGGAAAAACCACTCTTGTCATTAGTCATCACCATCTGCCGGTAAGTTCAGCATAAATGTATCATTTCATTATTATTAAATTAGCACGTATCGGAAAAACAGAAAACAATATATTCTAATTAGATTCTGTGAATTATAACAGATGCGTTCAATCTCCTCACGCAGCGGGCCCGGGTTCGATTCCTGGTCGGGATAAGTTACCTAGGTGGGGTTTTTTCTGGGGTTTTTCCTCACCTTTGAGACAAATGTCGGGTAACTTTAGGCCCTTGTGGTCCCCAGATATCATCTGGCCGTCATTATCATCTTCATCCCATCCTCGCCTTGTTTGGAGTGAGTGTGTGTGTGAATGGTGTGTCTCGTCCTATGTGTTCGTGTTGTCTCGGAGGTGGCTCCGGCATTGGGCTGATCACTCATCCGGGGAGGCCCTCCATGTCCTTGTCTGGTCAAAAAAGTATGTATGTGATCCAAAGGTAATCCCTCTCCCGACAGGTCGCGGCCCTGTAAGGCCCGGGCGGCTTGGGTCGCTTAAATCCTAAAAGGGAGAGGTTAAACTACGAGAAAGAAATAAAGAATTATAACAATCTCCAGTTTCTAATTTCGGAACACGCATGACTTCTTCCACTTCGAATTATTTTTTAATATAAATACGAATATGCTGAAACGTTATCTACAAGATTAGTTCTCGTTACCAAAGTATGTAAGATGTATAGGCTGTGAACACCCGTTGCAAACATCTCCATTCCGTAACTGAATTCAGTAGTAAATGGTACGTGTTTATGGATTACTTCGGAGAATACAACTAGAAATGGCGTTGCTAGCTAACGAAATATAAAATGGTATTATTATGTGATTATTGATAAGTTGCACTTTAAGTTTACAGTGCGGTATGTAAATACATTTGAAGGTTTGTATGTCAGGTCCTTAAATTTTGGAAATTTATCTCCATTGTGGGGGGAAACGATTAATATCTGTGGAATAAATTGTAACAGTAGTAGGCCTATTTGTTTGTCTACCAACATAGTAACAACACCGAGATGGCTTAATGAGCATTAGAGAGTCCTGTATTCAGAGCATTTAAAATCCTATGAAGGATTCGCACTAGGCCTATATGCCTAATTAATTTGTTTAACACTAGATGTATGTAAGATTTATAAAGGGCAGCAATATTGAAAAGGGAGAATTTTTTTTTTAAATTTACACATTTAGTACTTTGCTTAGCTTGGTGTATTTCTGATAGTTTTCATTTTTTCTAAATTTACAAACAAACAGCAGTTAGGCCTAAGAGTGAAATAACTTATTTTTTAAATTTGGATAACTAAGGTAACATTTTAAGAATTATTACACTGGCAAGCGGTTACCGCCTACCAGTAGCTGACTACTACCAGTAGCTGACTACTACTACTACCAGTAGTAGTTTACAGGCCTGGGTTCGATCCCGGTACCTTCTCGGATTTTTATGAGATTTTGGAAATACAAGGGATGCACTCTGGAAAGGGATGCACTCAGCCTCGTCTGAGGTGCTGCATGAAATAGAAGTAGCTTCCCGGTCAAGAAAGTAATTTACAAAAAGAGGGATGACGGTAAGGTACATTCCAATTATCAATGTTGATATTTTCGTTCAACAGTGTGTTCAGTGAGTTTTCTCTACATACATGTTTTCCCATTTGTAAGCATTCGCTCATTTCTGGTGTCCTTCATATTTTATTATAGCCTATTACACCGAAAGCCTAGATGATAATAAAATAAGTTGAGCTATTTTATTTTATTTCATAAAAACGATTCTGCATAATTAAATCATTAGCCCCCTATTCAGAATGCATTTCGTGTGTAGTCCATTCATATCATATTGTAACCTACGGATTCGAGACAAAAATGTAATTTCTTTCATCGCTGATCTCGTTTAGGGTGCGAGTATATTTTCAAAGTTCGCGAATAGGCTATGTCTTGTTCAGTAGCAAGAAAAGTTGTCAGGTGCTTTAAAAGGAGTGTTAAGTTATGTGTCGTATTTAAGTCAAAATAAAATCATAAGAATTCGCGTATCTGTTCCTTTACCCTATTTGAAATATATATATATATATATTGATTATCCGTTTCAAATGAAGTTAATCATATCCGTGTTACTTCCAACTGTCTATTTTTCTCTCACGCTGAAACAACTCCATGTGAATTAGCAAGTGTTCGTATTCTGAATTTCTACTCTCCTAGAAAGAGTTGAAATTAATTTCTACAACTTAGATTGTAAAAACACTATTAATCAACATGGAAATCAAAAATCATATATACCTGTATCTTACTTCGTAGTCATTTTTGAAGTAAAACTTCTTTAGCGGCGATAGGGGTAAATCGGGTACTTGTGTCACGCTACAACCGTCACGAAATAAGTGTCACACTCAAAACCGTCACGAAATTACTAGAATGTTTCGGAGCGGACTGCACAGAAAACAATCAACTCAATGATTAGGAGTAATCAAAGGAGATTTTCAGACCTAGTACGAGGACCTGGAAATTGTGGTAGTAGTAGTAGTAATAATAATAATAATAATAATAATAATAATAATAATAATAATAATAATAATAATAATACTTACTTGGTCAATGGCAATAGACAATTCCTAAGCAATCTAAATCTATTTTATGGAAGACGGAGGTTCATTACCGCGCTTAAAAATCCAAACAATAAAAAATCAAAGATCCAAAATTAAAAAATTAAAAAATCAAAGATCCAAAATGTAAAAAATCCAAAATTTCAAAATTAAAAAATCAAAGATCCAAAATTTAAAAAATTCAAAAATTCAAAATTATAAAAAATAAGAAATCCAAAATTAAAAATCCAAATACCCAAAATTTAAAAAATAAAAATCCGAAATTTAAAAAATAAAAAAGGCAAAATTAAAAAATCCAAAATCCAAAAATTTAAAAAGTCCAAAAACCCAATATTAAAAAGTCCAATAATGCAAAATTGAAAAAATGCAATAATCAAAAATTGAAAAATACAAATTAAAACTAGTTTTACTTCTGTCGCGTGGCGTTCCACGCACACTTTTTTATATTAGGTCAAATGCAAGAATATTTGCGATAAGTGTTATTCTTTGGAAAATGTCGATAGCACGAATATTTCACGATATAGTATAGTCCTCTAGGCCAAGGTATTTTGAGCGGTTTATTGATCATTAATAACCTTGATTTTGTGTAATCTTTCGGTTGCTATGAAACTTCTAAGCAGATTTTTTGTAAAAACCTCACAATTCAATTTTTAAGAGGGACACGGGATGTAAAGAGAAAAATCACAAGATCCAAAGAACCGAAATTCTATGTCGAATTTTCAACACAAATATTAATTTTAAGATCCTAAATCCAAAAATCTATTTTCAGAAGCGTGTGTGTGTGATCCTGGTCTATATAGCTCGAGATCGAAAACATATAAAGACAAAATTTCATATTTGGGTGAAATGTCTTCTGGGAATGTGATACGGAGATTTACGACGGCTTCCTCTTACTTTTCATGACATTTAATATATTAAATAAAATCAATTTTTCGCATTCTCTCGAAAACTGCTCTAATGATTTTGTTTAAAATTTGTACACGGGCCGTTTATAAAATTCTGAAGGGTAGTTATAAGCCAGTTTTAGAAACTTAGTCTTGGTGGTAAACAATAAATCTTGCTGAAATAACTGAATACAAACTACCTGCAATAGGCCTAATGTGCTTGTCTTATTCTATGTCGCAATGCGAAGAGAGAATGGTGTATTGCCCATACCTTTGGGGTAAAGAAATATAGTCAATTAGACTATATCAGACTTTGTTTGGAATTTTTATCCTTCGGAATGCGACTCGAAGCCTGGCAACGACTTCCTCTTTATTTTTACAATCGCTTTACGTGACGAAAGTTTTCTTGCAAACTTTTCAATTTTGT
This sequence comes from Ectobius pallidus, assembly GCA_964059195.1. Lineage (NCBI taxonomy): Eukaryota > Metazoa > Arthropoda > Insecta > Blattodea > Ectobiidae > Ectobius > Ectobius pallidus. Next base: position 46,171,009 of record CAXKWD010000008.1, read on the forward strand.
CCAATTTTTTCTACACGAATTGTACTATATGAATAATATAGTACAATATATGGTACAATATATTATATTATATTAATATCTGAAACTTTTATTTCAAAATTTCCCCCAGTAAAATGTCTGAAGGGTCATTAGAAGCTAATCATTTCATACACAAGCTTACCTCGCGAATAATGCGACTTTGAATGGGGCTGAGACAACTGATTGCTCAGTACTTCTTTAGGCATACAGCCGTCTACTTTAGGTTATACTGGAATATATTTGAGCCTAAGGGTAGAGAAAGATTTGCATCAAATTTTGTATCATTGACATTAACTAATTACTGTTTTCGATTAATTATAACATAATATAATTATGCCAGAACCACGAATGTGCAAAGATTGACATTTTGAGTACGTGCATCGCTGGCTTCTATTTAAAATTATCTTTGTTCTGCAAGAACCGCGAATATTGCTTCTTCTTTCCTTGGTGAGTAATAGCTAGTTCCATTTCCATGAAAGTGTAAGTTCTGTTTTATTTGTTATGCCACATCATGAATGTGACATATTCGTGTTTTTGCATTCTGTCCTGTATTTCTATATTATACCTACATCACAAATGTGCCACATTCCCGAATTTAGCAGAACAGGCGCAGCACTCGAAGAAATATGAGTAGGTGTGTATGTACCACATTCGTTAATATAGTACTTCTTATCTAGTTAAATAAATGACAAAACTTTCAACATTCGCGTTTACAATGGCAACGGGCAATGGAGATCTATGTATCTGAAGTACGCGACTGACCATGGAGATTTTTATATTGACACAAGGGGTTGATTTATTATGAATTAGCTTTTATTATTTAGGTCATGGGTTACAAAACACTGTCAGTTATCACTGGATGAAAAGTGTTTATTTGTCCTCCTTAGAATCTTTGCTCTCTTAAAGTAATTTTATTATTATATTTTTTGTTTTCTTAAAACAATGACAGCATTATGCATTCTTGTTTTGGTTTTGATTGAACAGATGGAAAAAAAGGTATTTGTCGCCGGCCCTTGTGCATTGACGAAATTATTAATAGGCCCTATAGGAATTATAATTCAAAATACAGTATAGTTGTATGCAGATCATTTTGCTGATGTTCTTAGTTGTACTTAATATAATAAATAACTTATGTGAAGACTATCTACAAAGCAAACTATTTTTTTTATCTATTAATTGCAGCATAACTGTAGTGCTCCTGATGGTAAATAGTGCCCTATTCAATGCATTTAGGGCCTGTAAATTTCACAACCTGTCATCAAAGTGTCTTACAAGAATTCCTAGATAATGAGTTATGGAAGGCAGTGAAATCCCAAAAGGGAAGGATGGTCCCTAAAGTAGCCACTTCAAGAGCAGCTCACAGAAACCCAGCTGGGTAGCTATTGGAGGATACCAAGAAATGTAGGTTCCAAACAACAGTGACAGAAGGAAAAATAAATTATTATAATAAATCCTTGCCGATTTAATAATGCACAAGAGGAGGTAAATTCGATATATATACATATATATATATATGCTCCTTTTGCACTGTGGAATTTCACAACGGAGAATACTTTTAATGGAACCGTACTTGGAATCATTATTGGCAGATCTGTTTAGTGCACTACAAAATTTGTATTTCAGCGTTTAATTTATTTTGAAAAATGTATTACCATTTAAAAGAGCAGGAGGGTGAATGTCCGATCTACAGAATTGACCTGACCACAACAGCAGTCGGTCGCGATTGTGTAAATAAAAATTAATTTATTAAACTTGATGTTACGCCAAAACCACAAATGTAACAAAATGAAGCCATGGAAAGAGTTTAAATCACATTTAAATTAGCAATATGGTATATATACTACAGTAGCGGCTCGTGGCTCAAAACGAGGGTGTGCTGCAAATACCATTTCATACAGCAAACTTATAATATTTAAAAAAAATATTAGTATTATTATTATTATCTAAACTGCTCGTCTCTTAATCCATCTCTGGGAACTCTCACGCGATTTTCTCTGCCCTAATTATTTTGTTGCTAATTTCTCTCGTCTCGTTGAACGTTGCGTTGTGTGACGAGAGAAAATAGCAAAAAACTAAATAAAAAATAATAACAATAATAATAACATCAATAATAATGATAATAATAATGATGATAATATTAATAATTATAATAATAATAATAATTAGGGCAGGGAAAATCACGCGAGAGTTCCCCGAAATGGAATAAGAGACGAGAAAATAGTATTTTTAATGATCGAGGTAGAGGAAGTCGCTTAGTGTTCCCAGTGCGACAGAATACTTAATCGGGGTTGTGGAATCCGGGTTTTTCTGAATTTAACACATTCGAATTTGGCGGTGAAGATGAAAAGCATTGCTTACTCGACTATGATGGTCCTCCACGCTACATCACGGCCCCCTACCGTCAGACGGTGGAAGATCTTCTCGCATAACTAGCAGCGTGCCCGCCGGTGAGACGTGAAGTAATCAGTAAAGCCTCAGAATCTCACTCTGGGCTGCCCGCTGCCGCAGCACATTCTGCAGGTTAAAACTCCCATATACGCCATGCAGTCAAGGTTGAGCAAGACGTCACAGCCCTGAAAAGTGTGCTGTTCACAGAATCCCATCATGGAGCCGGAAAAGTAGTATTCACATTACCGACTCTTGACTCCCAAGCTACCAGCTAAGAAATTCTAGCGTGGACGCGCCAAGTTCAAAATCTACGCAAAAGAAAATATAATATTGCATTTGAAAATAACATTATACGACGAGCAGAAAACAAGCTGCAGCATTGCAGCACAATAGGAGAAACCGCCACTGATATACTATTCTAATTGCCGATATGACATAATCCAATATAAATATTCACTTAACTTATTTCTTAATTGTGTAAATTTACTTAACTTCTGAAGTTTCAATTGCGTTTTTCTCGAAATTAGTAAAACGAAAATTCGTGGTTCTGGCTTATAGGTGACGATTAATTATAATAAATGAATATTTTTAACGTTAACCATTAATTTAATCGTTCACATAGGCCTACATCGTGAACCTGCACACGAAAAATAATTAAGTTTTGAAGGATGGCAGAAACATGGAATACTGCTTGTTCAGCTACGGCATTCCGATATCTTACTACTTTATTTCTTATTACAAGAGAATAATTACTCAAAAAATAAATAAGTTCTTAGGTATAACAGGTTCCATGCTAACTGCTAGGATGGCGCCATCCGGACATCCTAGGGCCTAGGCTGTTATGACTTCGGTCGCGGAGCCATACTGCCGAAAGATGAAATTATTATTCTTAGATAGATTGTTAATATTATGAGCAAATAAAATACAACATAATTTACAAATTAATTATAAAATCATCCCCTCCCCTTAGACATGCTCCAGCTCGTATTCCAGTAAGTTCTATCAGTTACTACCTGGACTAAAATTAGTCAGTGTTTTTCACATTTTCCTCGTGTTGTGGGATAGGGAACTTATCGTTTCAATTGTCTTTTAACCTTCTTTGGCCATTTTCTTTAATTAAACCAACCTCTACTTAAGGAAACTGTTCCGCTGTATATGACTGTGACAATAACGTACGCCACCCGTACTTCATTCTAACGCTACTTAGGAGGTTGGTGCACTGATTGATGGAAAATTCCTTCAGTTTTTACAGTTATTTATGTTGCCGCAACTAATTTCTCAAAAAATATTGATAATTTAAGAAATATTACATAAGTTGATGGAGAAGATAATAATAATAAATAATGATGTTAATAATATTATAATAAGTTATTTATTTCCCTTCTGTCACATAAGTTATTTATTTCCCTTCTGTTACATGTTTGACAATTAATGGTGATTTCCATACAATCTTATACGAAATATAAATTTAGTTCCCATACCAATTATTGTCCCAATGAAGCCCAGAACAGCATCATATGTCTAATTATAGATATATGCATATGCATTCATGAACCACACATTATTGTCTCTGTTGGACATTACATTATAATATTATAGGAGAAAAATTCCTCTCTCACTGGGATTTTTCTCCTATAATATTATAAGGTAACGTTCAACACAGACAATAATCTGTAGTTCATGAATGCATATGCATATATCTATCTTGAGTGTTACTGCACAATAACAGTGGAAGCCCGGTCACAAAAATCACTAATTAGTGTGCCTCACAGTACTGCATATGACATAAATTGTCTGTCAGTGAGGTAGGGCAATCAGTCATAGGAGAGAAGTTCTATCTCGCGCTGTGAAGTGAACTTTGGCTTAGCGGACTCGGAACTCCTAACCCTGCTTATGAAATAATTTAGATAAGAGAAAGCGAGGTGGCCAAGACGATTAGCGTCTTGGATTCTCATATGAGGGTTCCCGGGTTCATACCCCATGACTGGTCAATTTAACGTAAGCTTTTTCATGGTTTCCCCAGTCGTAAAAGATGCATGGTTGGATATTTACTTGCCATGACTTATCACCGCTATTAATTATCCTATATCATAATCATCAAAATATAATAGGCCCTATCAGTTAAAATTAACACAAACACAACACAGATGCACACGGCCTACTGGCATACCCCAAAGATCCTAACACATTATATGACCTCACAGGTGAAATGTGTATTAAACCTAAAAAAAAAATAATAGGCTTACCGTTAAAAATTGAAACTAGCTCTAAATAACAATTTAAGCTGAACGATAAAATTACAACGTGTTCGCTGTAGAAGCGAAATGAAGCAGAAAATCGAGCACACCAGTCAGCAGTGTTACATTCCATGTGCTCATCATCCAAATGTTTTTTGTCATAATAATAGAGTACACAATCTGACCTTCAAGTTCTTTGACATACTGTTATTAGGTTATTACACATAGGCAAACTGGTTCTTATATGCATGATGCAACGAAGAATCACGATTTCATCTAGACAAGTTCACGTGCGCATACAGTTAGGAGGGACATTGGTTATTTTGCAGGTAGGTTACCCCTTGAGCGGCAATTGTATTTACCCAGTGATTGGAACTTGCATCAACCATAAGAACCTATCACACCTTCTTTGGAATGCCTTTTTGTTTTTAAGACCCCATGAAATATTTGCATTATAACTTTATAGGTCATAACTCTTAGGTCATAACATTTTGACCATTAAGAATTGTCTGACAACGTACCCCTGATAACAATATACTTGTCATGGCATAAAATCCCAATCATAAAAAAATTGGTTTAACTAATGTGAAGATTAGGCGTGCCTTGGATCGGTTTTGCGAGATTTGACTCTATTGAAATACAACGGACTCAATAGCATGTCATATAATTATATACTATTATTGTTGTTCATAATCACTAATGTTGAAAGTGTAGATCCGCACACGTATTGAATGCGTGTTTTGTTGCCTTTAACCTCATTCGTAGTGAATTTATATTATACTTTATTTCAATACAGAAACAGCCGTATTTTGGTGCCCAGTAATCTAGGCCTAGGCTATATCTTCGATGTAACTTCGATACGTAGTTCAAGGCGTGTTTCAGTACAGCCAAGTGTTAACAACAACTAGTAAGAACAATATTATTAAAATTTACAAAATGGAAGTCCTAAAATTTTTTCTATGATGTATTTGTAGAAAATGCAATATTTTGCATCATATGATCCATTTTACGAATCTACTACAAGAAATCATCCACAATATTTGTCAATATGTCAATACAGCCTCCCACAAGACAAGAAATACGACAACAGAAAGGGTAGCCACAGTTTGTGTTAAATTGGGGGTTACTCGAGGGTGAAATGGGATTCAGAATATCATTCCTCTGTACATGCGACCAGCTAATGGTTGTCCTGCTTACCTGTACGTTTCTGAAATAATGGTTACAAAGGGATCCTTTTTACGTGAATAAAATTTAGAAATTTCAGTACAAAAGTTGGGTTAAGTTCGGTGTTATTTCGCATTAATGCTAATCAAACTTATGGATCATATGATGCAAAATATTGCATTTTTCTACAAATACATCATAGAAAGAATTTTAGGACTTCCATTTTGTAAATTGTAATGATATGTTCTTACCAGTTGTTGTTAACACTTGGCTGTACTGAAACACAAGCCTTGAACTACGTATCGAGGTTACATCGAAGATATAGCCTAGCCCTAGATTACTGGGCACCAAAACTCGGCGGTTTCTGTATAACATTGAGCTCAATGTATTGTCAATTAAATTGTATGCAACGATAAATAATAAAAAATCTACAAAGTTGACATTAACACAATAGCTAAAATATTATTTAAAAAATTAAAAACATACATGAAAATTAGATTAGTAGCATATTAAAAATACTTGTCATTTCTTGTAAAATATCAAACATCTCTTTGCGTGTCCGTAATATATGTATTCTTGGATAAAATACACTCTGTTGCTCTCTTCTTAAGTGTTATGCAGCTATTATTACTATGAAAGTAAATTATAGATTGTCTCTGTTATGAAATAAATGTACTCGTAGTTTCGTGGTCCTTCTTCTTAGAATAGAGTTGAAGTTCTAGAATAATGTAATGATATATCTCTCGTAGCTTCAGCTAAACCTTTGTCCGCCAGCGTGGTCTTGTGGTTAGCGTCGCTGAATACAGATCCGTCGGCCCGGGTTCGATTCCCGGTACCTTCTCTGATTTTTCTGAGGTAGGGAGGTCTGGTAGGGGTGCACTCAGCCTCGTGATTCAAATTGAGGAGCTACTTGATAGAGAAGTAGCGGCTCCGGTCAAGAAAACCACCATTAACGACCGTGGGTGTCGGCATGCTGACCACATGCCCCCAATCCTGCCATCTGCCTACGGGAGATGACGCAGCGGTCGGGTGGTAGGCCAAGTCCCTCCAGGGATGTAGCGCCACGGAGTTTAGTTTAGCTACCTGCTTCAGAGATATTTACTGTCGAATATTAAGATTCTCAAAATATTTAATCTTTCTTGTGTATATTCTTAACCCACATAGGGCCGATTGTATAAACAGTTTGATCTTGGATCAGAGACTAAATTGATCTCAGTCGTAGCTTACGCTATAAGAAGGCTTGGAAAAAGACTAATGAAAACAAGGGACAGAAGCACTGGTAAACAGTCAAAGAAACTGACATCTACCGGCGAGATTACGAACTCGATGTGGATAGAAGAACGCGGCTAAGGGTCGTATTCAAGAACGCGACTTTGGAAGACGACTTCCTAAAGTAGACTTTCAAAGCAAAGTTCAACTTTGGTTAAAGTCGAATTCATAGACGTTAGTTGCGAGACTTTGACCGTGACTTTGGAAAGTCGAGAATTGACGATGTTGTTGTAACGTTGGCAATCGTATCTACTGCCTTTTAAATGAATTATGTGTACAAACTGTTGAAATTGCTGTACGTCTAGGAGGCGGTGGGCAAATCTCGAACAAAATAACATCGATGTGCGCATTACACTCAGCCATTTTGCAAAAGCGTAATTGTATTGTGATGATGATAATAACAATAATAATAATTCTTTATTAGCTGTCAGGATACAATGTCCATTATCTTCTTAATTCTTTAAGCATATTTTTGGTTATTACAATACAAATAGCGACTGAATAATTAAAATACACATTTATCAATTTCTTAAAATGCAGTATTAATATGTTCATTGTCAGTATTTTGTAAGAATGCCATGCAGGGTTCTGATTAAATTTCCACAGAGTTAAGGAATTCTTGTACATCGTAAAATAAATAATATTTTAGAAGTAGAGTTTTAACTTGTTTTTTAAAATGTTGAATCTTTGGAATTTTAAGATTGTTAAGTAGTTTATCATACATAATAAAACCTATATGAGAAATTATGTTCAAGCTCCTGGTAGTTCTATGACAATATAAATGAATATTGTTAGCTGTTCTTGTCTGGTAGTGATGTATTTGTGAATTCTTCATGAATAGGTTCCTAATTTTGTGTATAAATGTCACAGTTTCTAATATATAGAGGGATGGTAGGGTCAAGATTTTTAATGTTTCGTATATCGGTTTACTTGGTGTCCTGACTGGTAATTGGAGCATAACTTTTAGTAGACCTATTCTTTTTTGCAGTTTGAATATTTGCTTAGCTTTTGTTGAATGTCCCCCAAAAGAAATGCTTAACTTAATACTGAATGGACACAGCTGAAATATGTCTTTAATAGCCTACATCTATTGTTGATACCTGAGTATATGAATAGCATAACATAACTGGCTAAGTTTGTTACTTAAATTTGCTATATTTGGTTCCCATGTAAGATCCTGGTCAATCCATAGCCCAAGAAATGTTGTAGTATTTATTTGGCCCAGTGTTGTGTTATTAAGTCTAACTTGCAGGTTGCCTATAAGATTTTGTGAATGAAAGAGCATAGGCCTATGTATTGTCTTATCGGTATTTAGAAAGGGTTTTTTCTCTTTCAGCCAAAGTTCTAGGCTACTATTTGTTTCATTTACCTTTTGCTGAAGTGAATGGAGATCGCTGTCACAAAACTGGAGTTTCAGTTCTCTTGTCATGAAATATTGTGAATTATTCTGAATCATGAAAGTCTCGAAGATGCCACCAATGACTGACTGTGAACAGTGATCGAAGTGGCTCCATCCGGCATTGAGATTCAAGGTGCACAGAGGAATGAGCAGGTGGGCCTGTTTTCTTAAAAGAATAGGCCTACTTTCCAGAAGCAACGCGAGTGGCTTCACAGTATTTAGAAGAGAGGAAACAAATTGAAATAGGGCAGCTGAGAGAGCTCCATGAACCAAAACTACAGCTTAAAGGACTTCCATGCTGCAATGATGAAGCAGTAACAAGAAATACACGATCTCACTTTGCAGAACATGAAGGAATTGCACCAGAAAGCAATGAGAGATTGATTTCCTTTGCCTGTAGTTTTCAATTTTATTTCAATGCCCATACACATTACATACCATACATACATAAAATCAAAATATTATATACAGCTTTTCAATTCTGGAATATGCCACCCTGAAACTGCTCTTTTAAGTAGCACTAAAGAGGCTCTGGTGATTGTTTTTTAATTGCACTTTTTAATAGGGCAGTATAACATGCAGCACAACAGTGGACTGCATTACCTATGTTATGCAGGTTGCTAGGGGAAAGATTACAGGTAGGCGGGTGGCTAGATGATTCAGCCATCACCATAGCAATGTGCAGTGGTGAGTGGAAAGAGGGCCAGAGTTCAGCAAGTATTTGAGCATAAGGGTAATACATGTTGCCCACAAGCTCCCCTTCCACTCAATAAAAACAGACCCTTGCACCAAAAATCATATTTCACAATTATAGGAGTTCGCTCATAGTTGGCTGTCGTATTGTGGAATGTTACCTAACACTACTCGAAATATCTTGCAATGAGATTCCTCCTGGCTATTGCACCTAATGACTGAGGTGGTGCATGATACTCATTGCCATTCTAGTAATTTCTATCATCAGGCTCTTCCAAGCGACCACTATCTGCTGCAATATTATCTAGTACAACAGTAGCCACTATATAACAGCAGGAATGTTGATAAACACTGAAATTTCCTTTTCCAGCATCCAAATGTTCTCTCTACTACATTTCTTGCCAAGATATGGGAGGCGTTGTATGCTTCCTCTGCAGGTGTTGTGGGGTTGAGGAGGGGTGTCATCAAGAATGACCTACAAGCATAAGCCACTGTCACCAACAAGGATTCCTCGTACTAGGCCCCTTTCAAATCTCATGCAGTTGTTACTGTTGTTGAAGATTCTGTTATCATGGGTGGAACCAGGCCATCCAGTAACGAAATCAATAAACTTCCTCTCGTGGTTGACGACAGCCTACAACAAAATACAATTAACATGAGCATGATAGGCTATATGATTTGGGTAATACAAATCAAAGAAAAAAGATTTAAAGCATCGTGTTCCACAATTACTCTTCTTACTTTATATCAATGATCTCCCAATAAATACCAGATATTATTCTGTTTGCAGTTGACACAAATGTTTTAGTTTCAGGAGAAACAGAAATATAATCCTACAAAGAAGTAATAGGCCTATGTTGTTAAATGACTTGTACGCTGGTATTGCATTTTTCATCAAAGTGAAGAATTCCTTGACCAACTCAGGCAGGCAGCACCAATAGGGATAAATACAATATCCTCATATTACAAATTTAATTACATGCAGACTGAACTCAGCGATGGTCGAATAGACTACAGATAGATAGGCTGATTTGTTATTTTGTATGGGATAATATGATAGTACCGGTACATAAAGAATGATGAATATCATCTTGTTCATAGGAGTTACTGACACTTTTAACTTGTAGGCCTATGCTAGGTTAAAGCTCTCTAAACTTAAACAGATGAATTTTCCCTTCACCGCTCAGCAATTGCTCATAGTGAAGTGGTTAAGGCTGCTGGTCAAGGTTTCGTATGCCAGTCGATGTGAAATTTACGGTTAGGAATATGTCCCACATAGGCAGGTAGGGCAAGGAGAAGGTCAGAGGAAGCGAGGGAAAGGAAGAGAATAAAGGAAAGATAAATTGTTTAATTTTTCCCAGTTCCCCATTTGCATAACAGATGGCGTAGCTAGTAGTTAAAATGGTGAGACATTTAGAAGGTGACATTGGAACCCTAAACCCCAGTTTCCCCTTTGGCAAATAGATGGCATAGCTACCCTGGCGGTCCCCATTAGAGTTGGTGGGAGGAGCCTAGTACACAACCTAAAATTGTTTTTCACAGAAATTATTTGGCTACTCACTTGACAATTTAGACTGAAGATACTTTTCCGTTTACGGAATACTTCAGCACGTTCACCATCAGGATTCATTACAGGAACATCGATGGCTCCCACAACCCCACGAAACCTGGACCTTTCATACACATGCTGGCTGACACTCAGCTTGATCCGGGAACTTGACAAATTGTGGCCTTTTCCCAGCAATTAATTCAGATATCTTTCTTATAATCCTGCTCACAGTTGGCTGGCTTACTCCACGCAAGTCTGAAAATTACCTGTAAAATATGTAAGGAAAACAATAACTATTGGGTACATTTATATCATAACCTTAAATGTATGCAAGACCATATAACATAACCTCTATAAAATGAAATACACTATAATATAAATCTGGCCTTTTATCCTTACCTGTAGCATAATATCGTAACGATATTAGTAGTAGATACCGGCGGAACTGGTAATTATTCGACTAAAATTATTCAGTCCATCTTCAAACATGGTTACGAGGATATCCAACACCGTCTGCTTATCAAAACTAGGCTATATCTAGCTTTAAATTCGCTATCCAAATTCAATAGGGTTTTGCACATCTCTAATAATACGCCGAGAAACAGGTGCAGCGTCGATAATTTCCTGGATGCCGCCAATATTCTCAGCAAATTCAACAACTTCCAAAATATCAGCCATATTTAATTATGTGAATACGCCAAAGTCTAAAGTCAAAGTCGCGATTGACGGTGACTTCGAAGTAAAGTCACAATCGAAGTTTACTTTCGTCAAAGTCTCGACTGTGAATACGAAAATGGCGACTTTGTTCTTTGTAAAGTCGACTTTCATCCAAAGTCTTGTTTATGAATACCAGCCTAAAATGAAAACACGTCTCATGTCATAATAATTAAGTAATTAAACATTGTTGATTACTTACCAGGTGATACTCGGAGATCTTCATAGTTTCAACACTTTACGGCTTAGTGGCTTTGTTCTTAGATTTCTCACAAAGTCATTGTCATCAGTAACTTTTCTTGCATGATTGTCAAGAATTGGATTTAAAAACTTTGCTATAATAACATCACCAAGTCGATCATTTTCACACGTCTGGCATGAAAATGGTTCAAGGAACTTGGGCACAACAACAGCTTTCAATTTTTTTACTAATTACTACATGCTCACTGCCCACGTACTGTAATGCTCGGAAGGTGAATTTTAGTACATTCCTCAAAAAGAAAACAAGTTTTCTTGACGGATAGCGTAACGCCCCCCGATCTTGAGTCTTGATGAGGCACAATAATGGGCTTTCACTTGTGACCGAAGATATATTTGCCAAGCAAGCAGCACATTCTATGTTTTCCTCAGCTACTCGTACTAAATAACCAGCAATCATTGCTAAGGAGGAGAGTTCCATGTTTACTGGCGTCTCTGTAATTTAGATAAGAAAATGATTAGGTCGGTAAGTATTCTTCCTTTCCCTATATCCCCAAGTCAGGGCCTATCACCCGACCCCTGTGTCATTTACCTCCATCCTTCGAGATCATTGGTAAATGGCAGGATTGGGGGATGTGGTCAGTATGCCGACTTCTACGGTTTTCTTGACCGAAGCCGCTACTTTTGCAACAAGTAGCACCCTATTAAGTTGTCCTCACGAGGCTGGGGCACCCCGTTACAGACTTCCCCACTTCCAGGAAAAAAAATCCTTTGGTGTCCTTGAGAGCATCTGTGCCTCAAATCCCGCAATCAACAACGTTAACCATTGTATTACAAAGGCGGTCAGATTTATAATGCATTCCATATACAATATGTACTTTACATAGTAATGTAAAACGAGGCTTAAAATTGATTTTATATCACGTTACTTACCTTGCAATGGTTCATCCAACAACTGCAAAATGTCCATTGGAAGAAGATCAGAATTGAACTCTCTTAGGTCATTTTCCATAGACACTCTTCTGAAGGAATTCAAAGTTTGAAACACTTGTCGTTCCACATTACGTGTCTGAAGGATTAATCATCCCGGTCTTCAATGTGGTTTCCATTGCGAAGATTGTCGATCTCACATCCATCATGTCATTGAATCCACCCTTCCTTCGCAAATGACTGAAAAGGAGTTCGATGTCGTCGCTAGTCAGATTCCTACTCAAGATGTAGTGGAAACCATTTGACAATAAATATTTTATGCATTTCACTGTTGAATGCGTCGTGAGAGTAAGAGCCTCATATGTCTCCTGGCTAATTTTATTAATATTTTTCTCACACTTCTGAATGTCATTTATGTATGGAATAAAGGTTTCTGTCAACCAGTCAAGTCTTTCGTCGTCTGTTTCGGTGAATATTCGTTTGTCTGTATTTCTGGACGTGTAGGACTGCTTTATATTACAGATGTCATGTATGTCGTGCCATTTTCTTATGTTCTCCATAAATTCAATAGTTTTTTAAGCCCTTCAAGATCAGATACAGTGTCAGGTGCTATAATTGGTAAGGTTTTCAAGGCGGCTGTAACACTTAGAGAAAATAAATATTTTGCTCTCTTAACATTCATTTTCTCCAGGTTTGATGGAAACAGGACTTTCCTAGTTAAGCCCCGAACAGGTTTCACAATATGATCTTTCTGTAGATCATACAACTTTTTTGCATGACTGCTCGAGATTTGCTATTTATCATGCTGAATCAGAAACTGAGATCGAATATTTTTCAGTACATGACTTGAATCAAAACTCAGAAACAACGGCCTAACTGCATCGTTAGGATGGGCAATTTCAGGTGCAATTTTGCCATCGCACAATTCCTTCATCATGTTTACATTAACGGAGCAATTATCTGTCACTATCCTTACTACCTGAAAACCCGTTGCTTCCACTTCAGAAAACACTTTCAGTGTCAAAGTGTGCAATTTGGAACCATTCATCTGACGGGTAAAGTAGAAGGCGACCGGAATCCGGAAAGCGGTTGAGAGACCCCGGAACAAGAAGCAAAGAAGTCGATTAGCTATCTTATCACTTCTCCCCATCTCTTCTAAATCAGCTTCAGAGTACCCCAGAAATTTATCCTTTTTTCGATCATATGACACTTTGGGTTTAATGGCCATTTCATCTATAAAATTAAAGAACCTAATGTTTCCTCCGCACATTTCAGATTTTCAAATTCTTATTGGAGCCGTTGCTTAATGAGTGAAGTTATTCCTGTTTCTCCATTGGAATATCCTATATAATTCTTCAAAGTTTTTGGATGTGGAATTTTGAGACAATTTACAGATCTTATGAATTTGTAGCCCGCTGGCGCCTTTCTGTGCCAAAGTACGCATACTTTTAATGTTGCCTCTCCATACGTAACTCTTTTTCTCCCGTATGCCTCTATTTGTTCTAAGAGAAACAATGCATGTACCTGGCCATTCTCACCATCACTTTTTATTTTAGATATTTTACCATGAAGTGACGATTTCTTTGCTTTATTTTGAGATTTAATAAGAGCCGATATAGTCCTTAATTTCTTTATTGTTTCTCTAAGCCTCTTGTTTGATTTTTTCAGTAGGATCAACTTGCGATTATTTCATTTCCTGGCTGGGAAACAAACTTGAACTGCTTTTTCGTTAGGAGTAGGTTCAATATCCAATGAAGAAATTGTATTCTGGTCCTCGGTATGAATATGTGTAATTTTTTTCTTTTTGGGTGGCAACACATCACACCTCGGAAGAGGTATTTTCCTACGCTAAAGAGTCTTATGCTGCTTATGAGGTGGATAGCTAGGAAATAGCGAAGGCACTTTATTAGGCAGGAGTCTCTATTTAGTAGTACTTATACTGAAGTCAGCCTCTATGAAATGCAAACTACATACTTTAGAAGACTTACTTGGTACCCAGAGAGAACCCAGTTTCTCGCCCTGTCTAGATACAGCCAATCTCCACTTATCTTTCAAGGCGGGGTCTGCTGGAAAATTGTGAAAAGTCACATGTTCCAGTTTCTTCGCAGCATCTGACGTACAATTAAGAACACAACAATGCACCATTTTCTTCACTTGAACTAAATATGTCAATTATTATCAACGTTAGCAATAAAACTCACTACACATTTCCATACTAAATATCGTTAAAAACGCGCGAAGATCAGTCGATAAGCCTGGCATCTGGCGGCGAAACGGTGAACTCAGAGTGGACGGAACACTGCCTTCTAGACTGTATTACTCGTGTATACACTGCCTGTCCTATACGGCTACTTTTGCGTACTCGGCGACATTACAGATGGCAGCACCTTTCACACCCAGCAGCAATACCCTTTACATTACCGTATGCTCTGTGTTGCCCTCTGAAGTATAAACTCGGAAACTGAAATATGCTGGAACTTCATGCTATCTGGGTGTGAACTGTGTCGCCTCTACTGGAGAAATTAGGCAATTGAACAATACTCTGAACTCCATGTTAAAATTAAAGGAAAAGTAAACTAAAAATTCAGTGTCACTTTCTTCGTACGGATTGAAAGAAAATGTTTTTATTAAATGATATTCACTGTTAGAAATGTTTTATACCTTCACATTTAATCACAAAACGAATATGTTTATTGTAACGCGGTGGGCGCGTGACGTCACGCCTGACGAATGCTTGGCTCAGTCTCGCCCGGTGAAAGAGAGTTCACAGTATTCTGTGTACTGTTACAGTTTTTTAGTGAGTATCTGTTCAAACAATGGTTTATTGTTGTGTTGTGGGGTGTACATAGGCCTACTCATCGTCGAAGAGTGATAACACACTTAAAATATCTTTCCATCGATTTCCCAACAGAGATAAGTCACCCGAACGTTATAAACTTATAAGCAATGGCCGATAAAAATAAAAAGAGAAAAATTTGTTCCTAGTAAATACAGTACGGTTTGTTCATAACATTTTGAAGGAAATGATACCGAGCTTTCGGTACAGTTACGAAAACAGTTAACTGGAGAAACCCCGCAATCTGTTTAAAAAAGAAGTGCTGTGCCATCACTTCTTTTGCGTGGGAAATCTGAAACACCGCCAATGAAGAAAAGAAAATCGTCGTACTTGAGGAAGAAGGAAATGAGAGAGTTGTTGCAAGATTCGAACAGTAATCCATCAGTATCCGGGAATGGACAAATCATGAATGTGGAATCTAGTATTTATGACGAAAATTCAGTTTCTAACAGCGTAGGCGCTCAGTGTGAACTAGGAAATGAAACTTATGTCAATGTTTGCTCAGATTCATTGAATGTTTCTTCTAGAAATTGTGATTTAGATAGCTTTTTTTAGCGTTTCTACTACCGCAAAAGATGATTCTGAATCTGAAAGTGACTCTGTTCGTATCTTGAAAAATATTTTGTTTTTGAACTGTATTAGCTCTAAGTAATAACTGATAACGCCTGGCAACTAGTGTATCTATATTTATAATAACGCTATCGAATGAGGCAGGTTGTGTTATACAGTCCACAACCCCCTTCTGTTCACAAATTACTTCAGAGTCCCAACAACACACACTCTCGTGGCCCTTTTTCATATGTAGGCTATACACAGCCCACATTCCGTATTTTCTTTTCTTCCTTGCAATTCTTTCAATAATTCCTTGTTATTTTCTTTTCGTGTGAAATTAATTTGTGAATACCGATATTTGTCCTTATAAGGTAACATTGCAGACATCTCTATCAACAACAAACACAAATGAGACTTTGTGGTGTATTAGAAACACACGCGCGAGCATTACAGTAGCTGTTGTCCTGCCAGCGAGTTAGTCAGGAGTGACGTCACAGGAGCGTTTTACTTCACCCGTACAAGGCGTAATATTGGGCACCTGAAGTTCACGAGATCACCATTCGTTTCGTAATTCAAAGCTCCGTGCGATGAGATTAAAATAAGAAAATGGTATTTTTTTAGTTTACCCTTCCTTTAAGCATAGGACAGGCAGTGTAATTCTCGAGACGGCGGTGGGACGGAATTTATTGCAGATTTACAGCTGTTCTTCCAAGCCTTATATTCATAACGTAAGCTACGTCTCAGTTCACTTTGAACTCGGAAATTTTTGTTGTATAAACGCTAATCTGAGATCAATTCGCACTGAACTAGGATCAATTTTGACTGGAGAAATTTCTCCGATCAAACTAGTTGATCTCGGTTCTAGGGACTGTTTTCCTATTTGAGACATAAGATTAGCTCATTATAAAAAATAAAATTAGGCCTTCCTGTGTGGTTACGATAAATATAAAGAAAATACACAAAAGAAAACTTCATACATTTCTAGCTATAACGTAGTTGTGCGTATATAGGCTATGTTTTAGGCTCCTTATAATGCAGTGTAACACAACTCTACCGCATAACTTGTACGTTATTATTATCTTGCACTAATTACTATAATACGAAAATAACCCTTGCACCACAATTGCAACTAATACGAAATTATCAATCTTCGCCATTTCACGCAGCTCCCTTACCTTAAATACAGGAATTCTCGCTTCTCACCCCAATGTTCACTCGATGGCGTGGTGGTAAAATGACTGGCTATCATGCTAGCGGTCCCGTGTTCGAATCTCCTTAGTTCCAAAATTTGTATTGTAGGAGTAGGTAGGTAGGGTAAAGGAGAAAAGAGATTGAATGGTAGGAAGGGGAAAAAATAAAAAGTTTTTCAAATTTCCAATGCTGCAAACGAGACTAATGGCGACTATGGTGGAACTACTAGGAAATCTGGAGTGGGAGGATCTTAAGGGGCGACCTGTTTTTGGATTTTCCCCAAATGCTTTCTTCGTTATCTTATTTTATGTGACCTATTAACTCTTTCAGAACTGATATTTTACATTGTAATAAGGCAGTCATGAGGTAAAAACTTCAGTGGGCTATTAAGTTTAAAATCGATAGAGAAAAGTTCAGTAGCAGGGGCGTATTCAGAGGGGGCTGAGGGGGCTACAGCCCCCCCCCCCCGAAATGTTAAGTAATGCTAATATGTTACACATATAGCCACTTTAATTACTCATAAAAATAATATGAAACATAATAAAATAAAAGTATTAACATAAAATACTTAAGTCTTGCCCTTTGTTTACTATTATTAATTAATATACTAGCGTATATTCCCTTTTTAAAATTTGTATTCAGAAATCTTAACTCATATTTTCAATTTTTCATGTCATGTTTCCATAAATTTAAGGTCATTTTTCAGGCATTTTTAGATCAACTTCTGAGCCATAGTGATAACAGTGTTAGGCTTATCACAGCCCCTCCCGAAAAGAAATCTTGGATACGCCCCTGTTCAGTAGAATAGGCTACCTGGTTTCCATGAATGACAAACATAACAGATGAACAAAAGATCTTCAAATTTTACTTCTCCGCTTTCATACAATTCATGAGACGAAGCATTTATACGTCCTTAGCCGTGAAAATGTTAAGCCGATTTATAATGCCAGAAATGAAATTACCAGAACATTTTTCATCGCATTTTGCTCTTGCACGGATATTATCACATCCGTCTTTTTGGATTCTACAATATCTTTCTATTTTCCCAAGACAATTTCAATTAGGAACGATCCTTTTCTGCTTAATTTCGATCATATTTCTTCCTCTCGCACAACACACTGTCTAAATGCTAAGGAAAACAGATTAACAATGCTCTCGTCTCGCGATACTCATCTGTTTTTGCGATGTTGCCAAGTGCTCATGTATGAACTAGGATCAAAATTGAACTTCGATTAGTTGATCTTAGATCAGTGTTATACAATACGACTCGAGCCTGAACTAAGATCATTTTCTGAACTTAAGATCACAATTGATCTCCAGTCAGTGATGTTTATACAATCGTACCATAGAGATCTTTCGTTACGGGAAGGTAATACTTTTTTCCAAATGCATGATTTACTTTAGACAAAGAAAAATATTGACTGATATCTATACCCACTCAAAATATCCATCCTCCGCCATTGATTTTTATTATTATTATTGTTGTTATTAAGTGGCAGTATGGTACTTTATGAGATTGTGTGTGGGGACGGGAAAATGTCTGTCCGTCCGTCCGTGTGCCTGTACGCGCGATAACTCAAATACGCTTTATCAGATTTTCATGAAACTTGGTATAGGCATTTATAACGTCCATGGGAAGAAGCCTATTGATATTGGACCTAATCGGTTGACTGGTACCGAAATAACGAGTATATCAATATTAATTTTGTAATGGATATAAAACGCAACAATATTATTTATTGCATGGCCCACAATATAATACGTATTTAACATAATGTAACAAATTGCCAAATCGTCTAGCAGTGCTGTGAATCCCAATCATGCAGAACGATTCACTTAGGAGTGAATACCCCAGGTGGTGTTTACTGTACCCAACATGGAACTGAAATTGCAGCAATGCGCATCAATCAAGTTTTGTGTTCTTCTAGACAAAACTCCTACAGAGACCTTAGAAATTGTGCAGCAAGCATATAAAGACCATGCTTTAGGCAGAACACAAGTCTTTGAGTGCACAAACATTTCAAAGAGGTTTACGAAGACCTTCAAGATTCTCCGTGCCCTGGAAGACTCGTAACAGCAAAAACGGAAGTTAACATCAATACAATTAATGCAATTGTGCAAGAAGATCGTTGCATAACAATTGCAAAGGTTGCAGATATAATGAATTTGTCTTTTGGAACCAGATCTTGCCAGGACAGGATGGATCTTGCACCAAGACAATGTGCCAGCTCATCAAGCGTGTGCAACTCAAGATGTCATCAAAGAATTGGGCATTGAGATCGTGCCTCATTCACTGTATTCTCCAAATCTCGCACCTTGCGATTTTCACCTCTTCCCTAAAGTGAAAAAGGATCTACATGGTCACCATTTTCAAAGTGATAAGGCGTTGAAAAATGTTACCATGGGTATGCTGAACAGACTGTCAGACCCTCAAGATATTGTTTGGTATTAAAATTCTTTTACATGGTAAAATATATATACGAAAAGCAACTTTTCCACACTATTACTCAACGTTAATCAAATTTTGATTTTTTTCACTCCACCCTAATATATATATATATATATATATATAAAATATCAACAACAAAAAAAAGGTGAAGTGTCAAATATAAAAAATTGCAGACCAATATCCATATTATCAGTCTTTTCCAAAATTCTGGAGTAAGTAATGTCTAACAGACTCATCCCTTTTCTTGAAAAACATAAGATACTCACCAACTCTCAATTTGGCTTCCATAAGGGCAGATCTATAAATAATGCCCTATTTTCATTAATAGAGAGTATCCTTCGCGCCAAAGATAACCAAGAACAAATACTAGGACTTTTTGTAGACGTAGTCGACATTAACATATTAGCAAAACTAGAAGTTTATGGAATATGTGGAACTGCTATGAATTGGTTCACCTCCTACCTGTCCAACCGGACTCATTTTGTAGAATTTAATAAGGCTTGCTCTGACCACATAACAGCCACCCACGGCATCCCTCAAGGCTCAATCCTTGGTCCCCTATTATTTTATTATATATTAATGACCTCCTACTCCACCTACCTCAAGTTAACACAATCCTCTCGCAGATGATACCACACTCCTTTTTAAGGATCACAATAATCTATCTCTCCAAAAATCAATCAAAGATACCTCAATCACTTTTCAAAATTGGCTAAATAGTAACAAACTCTTCCTCAATCTAGATAAAACGATTTTTATTAATTTCACTCGAACTACTCAACTAGGTGAAACTTATAAATTCAGAATTGAAAACACTGATATTATGGAATCCAATCAAACAAAAGTTTTGGGCACTTGGATAGACTACACCTTATCATGGGAATCCCATATTTCTTATCTCTATGAGAAACTTTCTCGCACTAGTTATGAAATGAGAGTCCAAGTTAACTACTGCACACCGGAAATTTAAAAAATGGCATACTTTGGCTATGTACAATCTATTTTAACTTATGCAATTCCCTTTTGGGGCATCTCATCTAAATCCATTCATGTGTTCAGACTCCAAAAAGGTATTGTCAGAATTATGAAAAAAGTGCCTCTAAGAACACACACCAAACCTATTTTCAATGAATTTAAAGTTCTCCCATTACCTTGCTTATATATTCTGGAGACAACAGCTTTCATACACGAGAATAAAAACTTATTCCAATTTAATTCCGACTATCACACTCACTTCACCAGAATTGCTAACAACATTCATCTCAACCATTGCAGACTAGCAAAAACTCAAATTAGTATGTCTCAGAAAGGAATCCAACTTTACAATAAGCTCCCCCAAGAAATTAAATCACTAAACTTTGCACAATTTAAGAAAAAAGTCAAGCTCATCCTCTTGGACCATTTATTCTTTTCGGTCGACGAATATTTGAATTCATCCTTACCATAATTTAAAACACTAGTAGATCTGTATACACTGTAGCTAATTTAATAAATGTACATATTCTAGAATAAGGTTGTTTACAAATTATAATGTATGTTTTGCTAATTATTGTATCTAGGTTAAGGCTTAGGTTAAGATCTGACTGACGAAGCCATGTATTCTTGTAATACTTAAGGTGGAAAATAAATTACAATATATATATAACTTTTATTACATGTTAAGTGTTCAGGAACTGCAGTACATTTTGTGTAGGTGTTTATGTTGTTTTTAACAAAAAGAAGACATCTGAAAACGGATAATGATGGCAAAGTGAGGACACCAAGTTTGACAAAAAGTGGTTTACAAGTACATGTAGGAGCAACTCCACAAATTATACAAACTGCCCTCCTTTGTAAAATAAAGATTTTCTTAGAGTATGAATGACATCCCCATAACAAAACACCTTAAGTGGCTATGGATATGAGAATAGTATACCAACAGAAGATAGTTTTGATCTATGCTAGAGCAGAGTAGGCTACTCTTAAAATAAATATACCTTTGCTTATTTCATTAGCAATATGATCAATATGTGATTGCCATCCATTCCAAGATAGGTTGAAGGTAAATGCCCAAAAATTTTTACTCACTTCCTTTTTCAGTATTTTTTGCGATTTAGACTAAACTTCATGTCAATTGTCTTATCATTATTGAGACTTAAATTATTTTTACACCATTCGGTAACATTAAAAGCCAGTTTTTCAAGAATATCATCAGAACTATATTTATTGGGACATGATATATTGAGTGCTAAATTATCAGCAAATAAGTATGACCGAAGACACGGATCCTGTATAATAGCAGGCAGTTCATTAATATATATTATAAAAACCACAGGCCCCAGCAGGGTCGTAGGTAGGCGGTGGCGAGATGTGTCCCTGCCAAGGGTGCAGGTACAAAGAGGGCGCAAAATTAACCATGAAAAATCCCGCCCTTTTTAGATGGTGCAATTTATCAAGCAATAAAAATTCCAGGTTAATGGAAGAAATGTTTCAGATTATTAAAAATTACTGCACATGAACTATCTGTAGTATTGTGCTGATTGTCTACAAACAAAAAACATTCATGCAACGTTCTTTAACTAACACGTTCCTTATTGACAGAGTATGATAACATAAATCATGAACAGTATGGAAAGATATAACAACAATAAAAATTAAAATGTACGTTATTATTGAGATGAAAGTGGTTCAACATTTGAATAAAAATACTTTTACCTATATTAATGTGTCAAACATTTTAGTAGGCCTTAGGCCTATTATGAACTTTACTTTTGATACTAGATTTCAATGATTTAATTATTTTTTTAAGTAGTTCAATCGTCTGAAAATAAACTCCAACACGTAGTTCATTTTCAAATTGAGGTTAAGGTTTTCTTTGATAATAACTTAACTGTTTTTATATTAAAATAATAAACAGTTTTACAGAAATTAAAAAAAAATTGTTCTGTATTGGAGGGTGCAGATTTGTCAAACTCGACAACAGAGTCCTGATACTTAACTAATTTGTATGTATAATTATTGTTATTCAAAAAGATTTATGTCTATCACTTAAGTACGAATGTAATAATTTGATAGTAGAGTTATTAAAACCATAGAGAGCAAGATTTTGCATAAGTAAGTCATGTGATATAGTATCAAAAGCTTTTGTCAAGTCAAAAAATCGGCTAATGACTAGGTCACTCTTTTCAAGGCCTTGTAAACACTTCTTGATAAAATCTAAAACAACCTCAATGCAGTGCCGTATTTAAGCCGTAAACCCACGACGCAACAGTGGTGTCAAAAGCAGGATCGATAAATAGCATTGACTACCAGTGAAGTGAGAGTGCATCATGAACAGGATTCCGACTTCAACACAATCACAGCATGTCAGTGAATCTCGACTCTTCATCATTGCTGACGTAACACAGACGTTACTCGAGCAACTTTCTAGTGTGATCGCCACCGCAATTCGTCAGTCCTCAACAGAATCAGCGTCACTCACTCAGCCCCGTCCACCGCAGTTCACCATGCAGCCATATTGCTCTGCCGATGGAACCACAATTGCTGACTATTTTACGTGATTCACCTGGGCGCTCAACCTGAGTAAAATCCCAGAGGATCAGCATGCACACTACGCGCTTGTCTACATGGGGACTAAACTCAATCATGCCTTGAAGATCCTTGTCAGTCCTGGAGACACGGAATCTCTCTCGTACAGTGAGCTACTGAAGAAATTGACAGCTCATTTCGACGCAGCTCACAACAAGTTCGCAGAAAGCATCAAATTTTGGAGTATTGTGCAGAAACAAGGAGAATCCATTCCCATCTTTACCCTGAGACTGCGCCAAGGAGCAACCTACTGTGAGTACAGAACATTTCTAGATCGAATGCTAATCGAGCAGACGCTCCCAGGCTCGCAATCGAGGGAAATGTGTGATGAAATCATTGCCAAGAAACCCGAGAGGTACACCGCTGCGTACGAAATAGCCTACGCACTCGAAGCCACTCGCAACATCACTGATGAGGTTAAGACCGAAGCTGCCAAACTCGAGTCAACCAATCGGTTAGGCTATGAGAAGCCGCCATCAAGGAAGAGCAAAAATCAACGGCACCCACATAGCAAATCTGCACATCGTCAACAAGAGTCCTCAAACCAATCGAAAGGTCAGCAAGGTAATCACCAGGCTACTTCCAAGGAAAACCAGTCAACATGCGCAGGCTGTGGCAAAGCCCACCCTCGAAGCCAGTGCCGGTTCTGGAACTCGGATTGCCTGAAGTGTAGCAAGAAAGGTCATATCAGCAAGGTTTGTCGGTCCTCAACAAAACGGAGGACAAATCACGTGACTGTAAAAGAGCAACCGGCAGAAGCCATCGATAAAGTGCAGTACCTGAACAATTTTGAGGTTATCGGAGCAGTCTAGTCCCAGTCAAAGCCACTGATTGATGTCAACAGATGGAACCACCGTCAAAATGGAACTCGACACCGGTGCCCCCTGCTCGACTATTAGCAAATCAAAGGTCTCCTTGATCAAACCAGGCTTTATGCTACAGAAAAATGATCGGAACTTCGTCAGTTACACTGGTCATCGCATCAACTACATCGGCAAGACGTCAGTAAATGTAACCATTGGAGCCAGGACCAGGAACCTCAACATTTATGTGATCGACGACGAAGTCGAGGCGCTACTTGGCCGAAAATGGATATCAGAGTTTGTGCAAGAGATCAACTTTGACCACTTCTTTACAAAACCTGAACCGATCCACAAGCTCTCTGCTGAACAGCCTCTTTCCGTTCAACAAAAAAGACAATTGGATGACACCCTCGCTTGCTACCAGGATGTTTTCAGCAACGTCCCTGGAAAGGTTTCAGGCTCGCCAGTGAAGATGCACCTGAAGGCTGGAGCCATGCCAGTCTTCATCCGAGTGCGAGACCTACCAGACGCGTCTCGAGACTCCAAGGCCAATGCCAACGCTGAATATTGCTCTCGAGCGAATCTACCACCTACAATTAACCTCGTACAGAACTTGTTTTCCCCACAGGATGTAGAGACAGAGAGTATTGGCGATTTTTATGTGTTTACACTCCACCAGGGGCCGTATTCTGTAACTCCACCAACGCTCTCAACTACGATTACACCAATGTAACTAGAAAAAGTTATTCTGTAACTATTGGTGTCAAGTATCGATCTTGAAATCACACCAATATATTGCTGGAAATATTGGTGACACACCGACGGCTCCAAACCCCTCGGTGAGCTCAACAACAACTCGAAAGTACCAAAATATCGCAAAATTTGCAGAAATATCGACATATTTGTGATACAATGGCCGCTTATATCCTAATTGGGCGACTTCGTGATGGTGTCAATAGCTATATTTTCGTAATAACAGAGAAGGTACAGTATATATCCATTAATGAATAGATTCTTAGTATTTGTTAATATGTTTTTATCAATATAAAAACTAAATACATAATTTTATTTTGCAACAAGCATGTTTGAGGTTATGTTTGCATAATTGCACATAATATTAATTATTTTACTTTATCTTGTTTCAGATTTGGAATTGTAATCCATGTGATCTGCATTAAAGAGTGGACAACATAATATGCACCAATAATAAGCTTAACGAACACTTATGGGTGTCACCTCTATGTAGGCCTAAATTTTTTAATGTAGTGTAAAATTTTGTTCAGTTCATTCGGAAGAACAGTGCACAAGTAGGTCATTTGCAACTGAGAAAAACATCCCACTCAAACAATGCTTCAAGTAGTGAGATGTTGTTGGCTTTTTGTAATTTTCAGGAAATAATGACGAAGACTGTGCTTATTAGAACAGAGCAAAGTGCCATGAACTCATGATACATATAATAGTTTTTTTTGTACCAAAGTTTACTTTGTAAGTGTGTGTGTACTATATCACTCAGCAAAATATGATGTACATTGTCCTTACTTTTAAATATACTGGTAACCTATATAGCGTTTACTAGTTTATAAAACTTTTCACACTTAGAGAAGCATCTGTTTTTAACTGCACAAAAAATATGCCTCCCTGCCAATGTAGCCTATTGTAATTGAAAATATTATTTAAATCTAGCTACAATATTGGCTGTTACCAATTTTTTGTCTAATTTAAACCATCTATTTTATTCCCTCTAATTCCTTTTATAATAATATGAGCTATATTGTATCTCGTGATTTTCCGTCAAGTGGGTGTGGCTTATACTATGTAAGTTGAAATGCATGTTGAATTTTCAGAGCCATTTTCCCATAACTTGATATTTTCAAAACAAAAGGCACAATATCTCTTAAAGTAATGGTCCAAATTGCATGAAACTTTGCACACCCATAGTTTTTTGTGTGTTCTAGAGGATAAACCTAAATAATCTGATGTATTTGCAACACAAGATTATTTCACTTGTGAACATGATGTGAAAAAATTCGTAATAATTTTATATTGAAATTTTAAAATGCCTGAAAATTGTATCAGGCATACCACAGTATAAATTGATGGTTTATCCTCGAGATTATAGTGTCAGCTGTGAATAAAAAAAAAAAA
This sequence comes from Ectobius pallidus, assembly GCA_964059195.1. NCBI lineage: Eukaryota > Metazoa > Arthropoda > Insecta > Blattodea > Ectobiidae > Ectobius > Ectobius pallidus. The sequence goes on from CAXKWD010000008.1 coordinate 46,197,111, forward strand.
TATTACACCAATCAGATTGACTTTTGCATGAAATCATGTTACTTAGGCTTAATCGCATGCTGAAAAATAAAAATAAAATAATTTTCTAATATCAACCTTCATATTTGTGACACTGTAATAATTTTTGTGCTCATTTCAACCCCCAAATGTATACTTCTAATGTCCAAAATTTCATTTTATTATTGCAAATAGTGTTGAAGATATTGAACAGTTACTGCAATGCCTGCTTGGGCATGGTCTCTTGGTGTATGAGCCCCTTAAGACACTTTTTCAGTGATATTATGGTGTTATTTAAATTAATATATAATTATGAACAACTATGAGGCCAATTGTAATGTTTCACAGTACTGTGTAAATTAAATACTAATGAATTCATTTTAAGTTAACCTAAAACGCAATTAATTTATTTCAAGGGTTTTATAAATGTCATAAAAGCAGTAGGCAAGATAAGATACTCTTATTTGCTTAAACTTTACTATTTGCTTTATCTATATATAAAAATAATTTTATAATTGGCTTGTGTTCTATAAATTAAGTAAAAACTCCTACTGAATATTTTTTTTACTTTCTCTGCCTGTACCATAGGTAATACAGATAAAGGAAGTATTGTTTTCGACCCCAACTTTGAAGTTGAGTTTTTAGCCCAAATACACATTTTGAGGTATTCTGAATCACCAAATACTATTTTCGGAAACATGTCTGTGTGGAAGTGTGTCAACAGCCTAGCTCCAGAATGGAAAATCGTAAGAATTTTTTTTTTGTATTTGGGTTGGGTACCTTCTGAAGATGTGACACAAGGATTGGCGACAAGTTTCTCTTATTTTTAAAGGGACTTTACATGAAAAAATGTTCGTTTCTCGCGATTTTATCGATTTGTTTAAATTTTGCACATGGGTTGCTTATAAGTTACATGGACTTAAAACTTTATTTGAAACTTTTTTCGAAGAAATTCTCTTTAGGGTAGTTATAAGCCACCCAACCTGAATACGTGCTAAAAGTTTTATTTGAAATATTTTTTCGAAGAAAATCTCTAAAGTGTAGTCTTTATCAGAATGTGAAGTGAGAAAAATGTATTGTGCATGCTTAAAGTAAAGAAAGTTATGAGAGTACAATAAATATATTTTATTTGGGTTGTGTATCCTTCGGGGATGTGATGTGTTAAGGACATTCTCTTTATTTATACAACCAATTTACATTACAAGAATGTCATACACAATAATTATATTATACTGAGAGATTAACTTTTATTTGAACAGAGATTGGAAAGTTCATTCCTTTCACTGAGTATGAATCCAGCAACATTTTGTTAAAATGAGTATTGTGAAAAGGGCTACATCTTACTTTCTGTTAATCGTTAAAATGAATACTTTCACACAAACAAGGTGAGTTGCAATGGAAATATATAACTACTTCGAGATTGCATATTTTTTTATAATCATAATTTAAATCAGACATTGGCAAACTATTGCGGAATTTGCTAATTGGATTCCCCGAGATACCCTCCTTATTATATATATGACAGTAAACATTACTAAAAACCATTGGCATTTTGCGAATTTCTCCTATTATTATAAATCCGCCTTTTCCCCCTATAAGCGTCTTGCAACATGACAGTACGTGTAATATAAACGCCCACTTTCAAAATATATACATGAAATTAAACTCCCGCCCAGTTTGGAAATTATGAAATCACATTCCCGCACTCCATCAGCCAATGATATTCATTGCAGTTTGTTAAGACAGATTTCTCATAGCTACTTTCATTGCCAACATTCACGAAAATTCACAAAGTTATTGGTGGGCCTCAACAACGGTTCTCCAGATACCAACAGGGAGTTACAGAATCGCTCACGCTCTGGCCGTTGGTATCTTGCTGTCGGTTGTTGAGCTCTCAACAACACCAATGCGTTGGTGACGAAAGTTACAGAATACCGCCCCAGGTGTAACAGTTACCAGTCAGAGTTGAAGATATTGCACGCGAGACCAGGAAGGATGCCCATCTTGGCAAGATAGTCAAAATAATTGATGTATTGTATGTGGATTATTATATAATATTATTTATTATTTTGTTGGGGCGATGGAAAGATAAGATTAACTTTTTTTATTGGTGTATATTGATTTATAGGTTGTTGGAATTTACTTTGCTTTAAATGATTTAATTTATTTTGTTGAATGGGAAATTATTATATTAAATTCTTGGCCGCCATAATTACAAGGCACCTGAAGCGAAGTACACGCTCGATGCCAACTGCCTGATGCTCGAACATCGAGTGGTTATCCCACCTTCACTACGTGACGCCATCCTCAACGACCTGCACGCAGCTCACCTGGGGATAGTGAAGATGAAAGGCATAGCACGTTCCTTTGTGTTTTGGCCTGGCATCGACACAGATATCGAGGCACTCGTCAAATCTTGTACCGAGTGTGCAACTCATGCGCACTCACCACCCAAGTTCCGCGATCACCACTGGAAGTACCCGAAAGCATCATGGGAATGGATCCATATCGACAATGTGGGCCCAGTGGCTGGCACCATGTTGTTGATTGTATTTGACGCCTACAGTAAGTGGCTCGAGGTGAAACCAACAACCTCATCAACATCAGCTGCAACAGTTGCCATCATGGATGGCCTGTTCACAGACTACGGTGTGCCAATTACTGTCGTCTCGGACAACGGCCGACAATTCATTTAAGATAAATTCAAGACTTTTTTAAAGCTAGTGGTGTGAAATAGCACAAGCTGTCTGCGCCGTACCACCCTTCAACCAATGGCCAATCTAAACACTATGTGCAAACAGTCAAAGATGCCCTTCTATGCGATGAAGTTAACCAAGGGAACTCTTCACGCAAACTTGAACGAGTTTCTTCGACAATGTCACAAGGCTCCACACTCCACCACTGGCCAGTCTCCAGCTCAACTGTTCTTGGGGGCGAGATATTTGAACAAAGATCAACTTGACCAGACGTGATGACACTCACACGAGGGTCATGGAAAAACGAGCACAAATGAGCTCAACATTTTGTACCCAGGAGACCGGACAAAAGGTTTACTTTCTATCTGGCACTATCAAGCTAAACAAATGGCTTCCCAGAACAGTAGCAGCACGCATCGGAGATCTCCACTACGAGATCAACTAGTCCCTACTCGAACATTTATGTAAATTAGGAATAGCAGTGTCCCCAGGACCGATCCTTGAGGCACTCCTGAAATTACTGTCTCAAATTGAGATTGAAAAGTTTTGGTACAGTTCCCTATTTTTTCCAGTATGTTTCACAACCCTGTTTCCTGTTTAATAAGAATGATTTTAAAATGTCATATATTTTACCCCTGAATCCATACATCTCTAATTTCTCTAACAGCAGTTCATGACATACTGTGTCAAATGCTTTGCTTAGATCTAAAAATATACCAGCTGTTTTATTGCCAATGCCAAAATAAATTTCTATGAAACTAATAAGTGCCTCTGCAGAATTCGAAACTAGGCTATAGCAAACATTTCAAACCGGTGCGAACCGGTACGAACCGGCTGAATATCACCACTGGATGAACTACTTTTGAATGAACTGAGCGGGAACTGTGGTGGAATCAGCACACCATATCATGCAGTTCCAATATATAACTCGTTTGCATAAAATAGTTGACTCATGACCATCTTGCAATGAACAATTCAATTATTGTACAGTATGACATATAGGTAAAAGCAAATGGTACTAACTGTGCTGTAGAAGGTATTCGTACTTGGGAATTTTAAAATTCAAATTTTTCAATCAGCATATACTCAACCATGACAGTTCATATAGCAAAACCTTGATGCACTCATAAAGCGAGATTTGAGATCGCTGGACTGCCTGTGAAGTGGATGTAAAGCAAAGCTGCAGTGAAAAGTAAAAAAGAATGATTTGATGCAGCAATGGTAAAGCACTTTAGCAACCCTTTAAAAAAGAATGCACTGATCAGTGTATTTTTATTCACGCACTTTGAATGCATTTTAAAGCCTGTCTTTAAATCCATAGACTTTGTGTTTGCTTTTTTTGCTTAATTTTATAGTAAATTAGTTTTTTAAATTAACTACCATAGTTTAAAACACGTGTGTTCACAAGAAAACATCATATGCTATTATGAGAGTAATATTTGAAACCATTCAACCAAAAAAGAAAGCAAATCTTCACTGCTAAAGAAAAAGGCAGTAACTACATGAACTTGGACACTGATAAAATTTGTATCAAAGATTTATCAATTTCTCTTTACTTTTTACCTTGACATTGAAATTTACACATTAGCTATAAAACAACCACGAACATTTAAATCTGACATCAAAAACTATTTTTTCTTTAATTATCGAATTATGACAAATAAGTCACTGCCTTTTTACAAAGTGTATGTGGATTTCAGCTTTGATTCCAAAAGCAGTAAGTGAAAGTTACTGCCTTTTCTTACATTGTAACCAGTATTTGACTGCTTTCTGTCATAGTAGATGTCGAAAAAATTACAAAGGTAGTAACTGATTTTTCCTTGTTTTGAACAATAAATAACATTGAGTTTACAACTTCCGGGCTGTGTGGCCGTGGTCTATGAGTGTCTAGTGCTAGACACTAGACACTCATAGACCACGGCCACACAGCCCGGAAGTTGTAAACTCAGTATACGCCGGCCGTGAAAGCTTAAGCACATACAATAAATAACATTAATGCTTTTTAAGGTTGTAATGTATTATGATGCTGAATATTAAAACGATTCCAATTATACAAAAATCTCCATAGTTTTAATTTTACGGTTACTGCCTTCTTCCTTAGCATGGCAGTAGTCTGCCTCATGTCTAATGATTTCTGCAGAGATTAAAACTTTCAGAAAGGGTTACCATCCTCAAAACATTCTTGTAATAAGTTTTCCTGAAAAAATCGGTGTTCTTAGCAATGACTGGACTCGTGAATAATGTGTTAAGTGGTGAGTACACTAACCACTTGATCACTTAGGAATGCATTACTTTTATTAATTTTACTAACTTTAGTTTTCTCATGAGTGATAGGCTATATGCTGGTATTCAATGTGGAAGTTATATTTGCTGTTAAGTTCTTTTCATCTCCATCTTCTTCAAATCACGCTTCAAACGAATGGTTTGGATTAACAACTAAAGCTTGTTTTGCCTGGTGATTTTGTCTGTTAAATGTCTCTTTATTTACTGTACTTGTTGTATTAATACATAGTGTAAATATTTAGGTGATCAAAATAATAGCCCCAGTTACTAGTTATTTGCTTCGGTCTTTAAGAATCTTACGTTATCTTATCTCACAACTACACCTTGAATGATACTGATATGCACATGTGCTGATTACCATGTTTTAAAGTGTGATGCTGAAACTTCATCACATTTTCTTTAGTATTTAGTGTTAATGAGCTACTAAATTCATTAAGAAATTTGAATAGCTATTCTGGACTACCTCCGTAGTCCAATGGTTGTCATTGCTGACTACATAGATTCATAGATCCTACATAGACATTTGTGTCCAATTCCCAACATCTTGGGTTTTTCTTGGGTTGGGATGTTTAGAAAGGGGTACTTCAGCCTCATCAGAACATCTAAGAAGATACTTCAGTGGTCTTCAACCCGTGGTTCACAAACAAATACAAATTTTAACTACAATATCAATATTGATAATTTAGTGACAAAGAAACAGTGTCAGGTCTCACAATAAATTCAAGAATGTTACAGTGCTTTGTATTATTCATTAACATTCTTTGACCGGCGGGGAAAACCACATAAGTCAAAATAGACAAGTTTTCAGGAGAAGCATTTTTTTAATTTTCTCCAATTAAATTATGATACATAAAGGAAACAAGTATTATTTTATCATCCACAATCATCATTATTTTGCAAGATGTATTAATTTTATACAAAACTATACTACAGTACAAAATACTGGACTTACGTTATTTTGCACATATACCGGTACCTCTCGTGACTTATGTTTTTTTTACACTGTGCTTATAATGCAATATCCACTTACTATTAAGGTTCATTGTCCTCATAAATCACTGTTTACACACTTCTTTACCACAAATTAGTCTTCACTGTAGTCATGCAAATCTGGATCAGTATCACTGACATGGCTGTGTGTAGACAGATCCAAATAAAACTGGTGAAATAATGGGGGTATTAGTAAAAGTAGAGATAGTAAGTCTTTCTTTTTTTCTGAACTTATGGGTACCAACTTTTCAGTGATGGGTTTCAGTGAGTACTCCTTGTTTTCCGATCCACATCTCTTTATATCCAAAATATGGAATGAGCCATTTTCTTTCAGAGTCGTCTTGAATTTTATCTCTCCAAACGATGATGAATAACGCAGCCATTTAACATCATGCCACTTGAAAACGTTGCCATCTTCATCCATTTTCTTCTGAATGAATGGACCCTTCAGTAATGCAGAAAAATCTAAGAAGTGCTCTTGTTCCATTTCCAATACTGCAAATCGACTGCTGCTAGATCTTACTAACTGGTACCAGTCATGAGGGATGTAGACTTGTATGTTAGTTTTCTTCTTCTTCTTTTCAATCACTGCATGATCACAGTCGACCTCCATGTGGCTATGTCCAGGAACCATAAATTTATGGTCTATAATCTCAATATTGGGCAGCTTTTGTAGTGCAAGTGAGAACATTGCCGCAACATGGGAGTTTTTGTTTTGTCCTCCGCATGTATCTGAATAAAATATGACATGGTTAATATGTGGTGGCAAAGAATGCAAATGTCTGTATAGACAAGATGCTATTTGGTTAGCTCCTCGACCACTAATGGCCTCATGCCACATGTAACAGTTTGCCTCACCTGTAGCGTTGTCGTGGACAGTCAGGTTGAACGTCCAAAGTTGACGCTTATAGAAAACCACAGATGAACTAAGTGCAGGAGTGGGAAGGCATTGCTGTAAGTCAAATGAAAAACATTTCATATTAGTCTTTTCTTTGGCCAGTTCCTTATCCTTTCTTTTTTTCTTCATATGCTGTCTGCTGCTCTATATGATGAAGATCTCTTTCTGCAACAGCTTTCTCTTTTTCTTCTGGTGTACTTGCTACGCCAATGATCATTTTGAACTTGTCACAGGTATGACAAGTATCAACATGTGGCTTTTTAAATTTCAATTTCATTTTATGAAATTATTTTGAGTAGAGTTTCATGCAGACAGGATTATCTGTCGACTCTTTATAAAGATTATACATTTTCTCCAAGGTTAGATCACTTGGCAAGTACAAATTGTCATTTCTTTGTCTGGTGTAATGACTCTCATAGCTGGGAAATGACTTTATGTGATTTATCACTTCTTCCCGTTGTGATTCTGTCCATTTATTGCTTGGATCATTCTTACCACGCACATCGCTTAGTGTAATACCGCTGTTCGATGCTCTTTTCTTTAATCCTATAGTTTTTATAAAATTATCACTTTCATCAAGGGTTTTCAGGAAGCAACCTCTACATACTGGCACAGTTTTTCCATCCACATCTAAGGAATATTTATATGTCACCATCCTATATTTCTGCTTGTCAGGAGAATTGGTCCTCATTCTGGTAGTCGCTTTATCCTCTATAGAAATACGAGCGGCCACAAAGGCAGCTCTTCTATCTTGCTTTTGTATGGGTTTATCCCACAGGAGAAATTAAATTAAAAAAGAAGGCAGATGATAAATTTACATATCGTATCCGATCAATTACTGATCTGGAAAGTTTGATTTAATTCTGATACATATTTATGTTTAAGAAGTTTCTCATTCAAATTTCGATGTCTTGTTTTCATGACAAAATTTCAATTTACTATCAAAATGTTCGAGGTCTAAATACTAAAACTCATGACTTTTACACCAGTATGCTATTAGTAAATTATGATGTCATTCTGTTGACTGAGACATGGTTAACACGGAGTGTTAAGAACAGTTAATTATTTCCTAATGATTTTAACGTTTTTAGGAAAGATAGGATACTGAAAAGAGGGGGAGGAGTATTAATTGCTATGCATAATTCAATTCCAGCTGTTATAATAGAGTTTCCTAATGATACTTTTGAAAGCGTATGTGTTAAATGTAAATTCCCAGATAGTGTATATTATATTATCTCTGTGTATTTTCCACCAAATAGCTCATTGGATTCATACTTGAGATTTTTTCTTTAGTACATGACATTCCAGATATTCATTATAGTCAATTGCTCATTGTTGGAGACTTCAATTTTTCTGTTGTCACTGGTAAAGATTATGATTTTCTTCATGGAGGGCCGTGCTTAAGAGCATTATCTAATTTCCTTTCTCTGTATAGTATGAAATCTGAAAATAACATTTTGAATTGTAATAATTGCACTCTTGACCTAATTTTAACAAATATGCTTTACGTTGAAGTCTTTAAGGATAACATAAAAGTGATGAACACTTGATAAAAACACTAATGTGTTCAATGTTAGATTACGCGAACACGAAAGAGATGTAAGAATCAAGAAGTGCAATACTGGTTTGAGCCAGCATATGGTTGGGGAAGGTCACAGCATAGGTCACTTCGAAATTTTAAAAATCGAAGCTGACAAGATCCGCAGAAAAATTTGCGAAGCTTCCCACATCGCGGAGAGTGGAGAAATCTGTCTCAATAACTATGAGGGGGATTTGGGGGAGCCATGGCTAAGCATTATTAAGAATTTGCGAAGTAAAAGACCCTTACCTAAATTTCCCTGTATTTCCCCAAGATGTGAAAATGACTTTAACATTCCCAACGCGTGGATACAGGAACACTACAGAAGCAACAGATACAGAGAACGTGAACTTGAGGACAATACAAGCAACGACGAACAACAACAACAACAACAACAGTTGAACAACACGACCGTTTGTGAAAGAAGTGATCCATATAATCAGTCTGACTGAGGAAGGCCTGGAGGGCAGGCTGAAACGTCTTGTGTTTTTATTGTTTTTAACCGATCTTTTAACCACTATCATAACTAAGTGTTTTTATCAAGTGTTCATCACTTTTATGTTATTGTGATTTTAGTGGAGAGTAGGACCACGCATTTTATCTTTTACTATCTTTAAGGATGTTGATCCTATTCTTACTGAAGATCGATACCATCCTGCACTCAATATAAAAATTCGAGGACTTAAACAGAAATATCGTAGTGGATCTCATATTACATTATACAACTTCCCACATGCAAATTTTGATAAGTTTTATTCATTACTTCGGGAAGTAGATTGGAGTTATCTTGATTCTTTTAATAATCCGAATATAATGCTCTCTAGTTTTTATGATCGATTAAACACTATTATTGAAGCATCGGTGCCTCAAAAAGTTACAAATAACAATTCAAAATATCCTATTTGGTTTACCAAGGAGATAATTCGAACTCTGAAACAAAAGGAACATTTTAGGAAAAGAAAAAACTATTCCTCATATTATATGGAGAAATTTAAAGAACTTCGGAAACTAGCTAAAACGCTTGTAAAAAAAAGTATAATGAATACATGTTTACTTGTGAACAAAATATTAAACTTAATCCGAAATATTTTTGGAATTTTGTGAAAAATAAAAGAACTGAAAATAATAGTTCTAGCATCTTTCTGTCTTCAGATGGTGCAATAATGAATAATTCAAAGTCCATATCTGATGAGTTTGCTACTTATTTTCGAAGTGTATATCTTCAAACGCAGGCATCTGATAAAATACTAGATACGGTTAATATGCGCACATCACATTCCTTATCTCTATACCCAGTAGACAGTGTGGAGTATCGGAATGCTATTAACAAGCTTAAGCCAAAGAAATCAGCAGGTTATGATGGAATTCCTCCTTACGTATTAAAAGGTTGCGCAATGATATTAGAATCCCCTTTTCTATTAATCTTTAACTGAATACTTAGTTCTCAAATATTTCCAGACGTATGGAAAATCACTCAAATAACTCCTGTATTCAAAAGTGGTGAGAAAATTCAAGGAACGAATTACAGACCTATTGCTCTAATAAGTGCGCCAGCAAAAATTTTAGAACGGATTCTGTATGATAGAATATTTTATCATGTCAAACAATATATATCTGTTCTTCAACATAGTTTTTTTCCTCAAAGGTCGACTTTGACAAACTTAATGAACTTTATTCAAGATATATCAGAATCTCTAGATAAGAAGTATAGGGTTGATGTTGTCTACACTGATTTTGCAAAGGCATTTGATAAGTTAGATCATGATATTCTGTTGGCTAAAATGTCTATGTTGGGTATTAATTCGATGTTTTTGAAGCTGATTGCGTCTTACTTAAAAGACCGTAAACAATATGTTGTTTTTAATCATTGTCCTTCCTTTGTTTATGATGTAAATTCGGGTGTACCACAGGGCTCTAATTTAGGGCCACTTCTTTTCCTTATCTTTATAAATGATTTACCAGATATTGTTAAAAATTCTAAATGCTTATTGTTTGCAGATGACTTAAAAATATATAAAGAGATACGTTTATTATCAGATGAATTGGAATTACAATTAACAATAGACAAGCTTTTTGAATGGAGTATCCAAAACAATTTGGCGTTTAATGTTAGAAAATGCTATTTCATGAGTTTTCACAGATTTTCACTTCACCCGATTATTCAATACAGTATGAATTCGGAAACGTTAACAAGAATATTTACCATTAAAGATTTAGGATTAATTATTACGTATAATTTAAATTTTCGAAAGCATATTGACAAAATAATAGATGAAGCTTATGGACAGTTAGGATTTATTTTTCGTAATTCCAAAAATATTAAAGACGAACGTGTCTTACAATTACTTTATAATAGTTTTGTACGCAGTAAGTTAGAATATGCATCAGTTATATGGTCACCATTGTATAAAACTCATATTAATGACATAGAAAAAATTCAGAAGAGGTTTCTTCGATATATGTATTTTAAAAAATATGATAGATCTGCTTTAGTTGATAGAATTTCTTATAATACTTTATTAAATGAATTTAAATTTGTTACTTTAATTGGTAGAAGGTTGGTAGTGCAACAGTTATTCTTATATAAAATTATCAATGGTAAAATTGATAGTAATGAACTTTTAAAACGTATTAAATTTAATGTAGTGCAATTAAATTTAAGGAATAGGGAATTGTTATATATTCCTGTCATTAGGTCAAAAATATTAGAATGTTCATCTTTCATTCAAATGTGTAAACGATATAATTCTCTATCACTTCAAAATGCTCTTCTGGATTTTGACTTGTCATTGAATCAGTATATAGGACTTCTTCATAAACTGTTATATGTTCCATATCATTTGACTTAATTTTTAGATTGTCTTGTTAAATTAACTGTAGTTATTGTAAATCATTTATGTATTTTTTTTCTCTTCTTTATCCTCACACATTCGTTCATTTATTGTATTGAATTTTTATACTGTACAACATGTATTGGCGAAACTACGCCAACTGTAATTGGGATTTATTCCTGTAGTTGGCAGAATAAAATTAATAAATAACTCCCAAGTTGCCGAGTTGCCGAGTCTTCAAATATGGAACGTCTTTTATCTTCCGTAAGTCTTTCACTGCATTTTGCTCTACAAAGTGGAAGTTTTTTCATTGACCTTCGTGGTATTGCTTTTCCCTTTTGTGTTACATAGCTCAGTCCAAGATTTCTACTTTCATTCCTATGGTAATTAAATACAGCTACAGCTAAATACAGCTAAAACTGGTAAGCAGGTTGGGAAAATTCACTTAAGTTGACATAAGTGTTTTCTCCTTTCTAGTGATTTTCCAGCTATTTTTTTTGGGTGATTTTTCACATGTCATGTTTATAACTTTGAAGTTAGATGTGACTTATGTGCTTATACCGGAACACTCTAAGCAGTGTCCAGAATAATATGATACAAAAATCGAAAAATAGCCATTTTTGACTTATGTGGTTTTCCCCGCCGGTTACAGCAATGCAAAGTAGAAGACAAAATAATTATGAAACACACATGCATAATTTTAAGTAATCCCTACAGATATTGTAATGTAATTGATATATTTCATGTTATGTATGCATCATGTTATTAATAATTACAATCAGTGCTTTTTTTCTAACAAAAAAGGTGGCGGTACTCACCGAAACTTTAACTGAATCACAACAGGAGCTCTCACACTTCTCCCAGAAGTCATTTTTCTGAGTTAATGTCGAATAGTCGGGCCTAACATGGCCAGAAATGTTTCTCCCCTGAATTGCAGTAAAATTACCGGTACTTGCGACGTTCTCTAAATATTAATTTTATTCACTGTTCGCAGGTTTATGAGATACTTCAAAAACATCGTCATGCACTCTTTTATTGAGCATCGGTTCAAAATAATTACATATTTTGCTCATTTCACTTCTCTACTTGTGAACCACGTGCAAACCTTGATCCTACAATTGTACTAAACAACTGTGAATTCACTTGCCTCTGCATCACAAATGAAGGGGTTTCTTTTCAAATTATATGTAAGCAACCTATGCAGTTAAATTTAAACACGCTCTAACCCCTGATTAACTATGGTGGTTAGCTATTTATTACTTGTTTGTTACTACATTAGCATTAACTGCACTTGGTGCAATACTTGTACTGTTAGAATGGCCTTGGCCACAGGATCAGTTTGCCGAGGGCTGGAAAAACCAACCCCACTCTCTTGCAGTCCAGTAGCCACGACAATTTACAGAAACTATAATGTGCTTGTACCTAGGCTATTATGTATGTACAAATATAACAAAACAAGCTTGATTTTAAGTAATAGGCCATAATTTTATAGGAATTTGTGAAAGGAATATTCCGGGCAATATCCAATTTTTTTAAGGAAAAAAAGGTGCCGGTACTGCGTACCGTTGCGTACCGTCACAAAAAAGCACTGATTACAATCAATAGATCAATGTGGCCTGATAGTCTTTCACCAAAAAGAAAATGGCCCTTTAGTTAGAAAAGGCCACTGAGCTTCTTGATAAAGAAATATCAACTTCTGTCAAGAAAACCTATAAATCATGCTGTAAGAAGCAGCATACTTACAGCATAACCTAAATCCTATCATATATCATTGAAATACAAAGTCAGAAGTAGATGTAGCAGCCATCAGATGGTAAGCTCTAACCCTCCATGGAAAAACAAAGAATAGTGGCAAAAAAAGTGCCCTTAACTTCAATAAAAGAAGCCTCATGCTGTAGCACGTGAGCCTGGCATGCTATTGGTCCTGAGTTAAAATCTCTGGGCCGGCGGGTGTGCCATTCGTGATGGACGAAGCCGTGACTTGGGGGTTTTCTCGGGGTTCTCCCGTTTCCCCCTCTCATTTCACCAACACTCTCCACTTCATCTCACATTTCCCCCTTTTCATCATCATCATCCCGTTTCCACTTCCGGTATCGGGCCTGCTTTGGCAGTCAGCGCCCTTTGGGGGCCTCTCCCGTTCTCCCCGCTGCTTGTGGTCAAGAGGTTGTTGATGGTGTGTGTCGCGGACCTGTCGGGGCTACGGTTGGAGGGACCGAAAGGGGTGGCGCACACGTGGCATGGTAATAAGGCTTGTTTGATGTAGGGGAGCTCCGTGGGGGCCTGCGGGAGGATCTGCGGTCCCGGGCGGCCTGTGGGCATGCAACTCATTCCATCCCGGAGGTAGGTACCAAAAGCCTGCGGCTTCGGTGCTTAGGGGTCGTTCCCACTCCGCCTCCCGCCTTAAGGGCGCCTATTCAATTCAATTCAATTCAATAAAACAAAACTTCAAAGGGTGAAGAAATGCATATATTCATCATCCTTGACCAATATGTAGGGACATGCAAAACGTATGTTTATTATTTGGTCAAAGCGGTGTTATTTTTTCCCAAAAGGGGTGTTGTTTTTTTCCCAAAAGTGGTGTTGTTTTTCCCTAAAAGTAGTTATTTTTCTCAAACATAGTGTTATTTTTCCCATAAAATGGTGTTATTTTTAATGCAATGTTACTAATTGCTGAGTTAAAGAATGATTTCGAAGACAAGCGACTTATTTACCTATTTTAGCATATATTCTTATTAATATATAGATACACATAAATACAAAGAAGTCAATTAACCATACAGCACTTTAATGTTTACCAATATCAACACATGATTATATCAGTCATATACACAATATAATACATAAAAAAATAAAAACAGTACAAACCTGGTCACAATATCAATACACTAGACTACATGCATAAAAATCAAAAGTAAAATGCTGGAAATCAAGCACTCAAGCAAGTATTTATAATACCTTAGGTTATTTAACTTTCCAATGAAAAATAAACATTGCAGCCAAATTTCTTTCTTTTTTAAGTATGTTCTATCTCTGTTCTAGGAGGGTTATTTAAAACTACTGTGAACTGCCGATTATCAGTGTTAATTGAGACCATGACATGCATGAAAAATTTGAAAAAAGGGACAATCCAAATGTTGGAATTAACTGGGTGAGAGATTTTGAATTTCCCGCAATTTGTCGCCATATTAGGCATATGACGAAATTAAGTGCGTGGAAGGAGAAATCTGACGAAATAAAGCGCGGGAGTTTCGAAAGAAAGTGCGGGAGATTTGAAATGAAGTCAAGGAAATTTGAAATAAAGTGCGGGAAACTCGAAACAAGTGCGCTGAAATTCAAATTTTCGCTTATGGATAGGACATCCACGGATAATCGTGAATTGACTGTATACTTAGGAACGCATCAAAATGTAAAAATCGCTGGTTTAATTTTAAAAAACATAAAAATTCGCGTTTTTCATGGAAAAACGTTAAAATTTGCGTGTTTAAAGGAATACCGTTAAAACTCGCAAATAAAACCGCGTTATGGCAATTGAAAATTATGCATGTCTTTAACAATGTGTCATCGGAGAGCAGTCTATAGACTCCATCAGAACTGTTGCGTCGTGTGTTTGGCGATAAATAACAATCCACTGATTGGATTAAAGTACTGTTTATTTAAATCACTTTAACAATACATTAGCAGTGTGAGAACTTTGACTACTGACTGGATGATTGGTTGGCTGACTAGAACTGAAACTGACTAGCGATTACTCGAACTCGAACTGACGATTACTACTACTGCGACTCGTAGTGACGAGTGATGACTGGTATTGACACACACTCTACTGGCGTTGTTTCTGGTGAGCGCGGTTTATATAGTCTCCATGCGAGATGTTCTGGACGAAGTCTCGCGAAGCGAAGGCGCTGGAGGTCCGCGGGTGCTTCCAGAACTGCGAGGAATGTGCAGCTTCTAGCAAAATCTCGTTGCTCAGATCCGATACACAACATTTCCTCCCTCTTTAAAATGGATGGCTTGGGTGAATTTAACTTGGAGAGTACCTTTGGGGCGGTCGATGTCGACGGGTACATCTTCGCGGGATGTGGGGCGTCTGAGGAGTATGTGGTCTTCCATTTTGAGGTTCAGGCATCGCTGGTTCTTTAGCTGGTGCTGGCGCTGTTGTAAGCATATCCTGGGTCGGTTTTCTCCCCGCTGGTGCTTGTGTTTCTGGTGACTCATAGAAGCGAACTCGTCTTTGATTTGATCGCTCGATGACTGGAGATGGATCCTTGCTGATTGGTTCCAGCTCATTGTAGAAGTTGGTTGCATCTTTGGCGGTGCTGGAGAACGCCCTGATTTGATCGATGTGGCGCTTGAGCACTCTTCCTTGGTAGTTGATCTCGTAGTGGAGAAATCCGATGCGTGCTGCTACTGTTCCGGGAAGCCATTTGTTTAGCATGGTATTGCCAGATAGAAAGTAAACCTTTTGTCCGGTCTCCAGGGTACGAAACGTTGAGCTCATTTGTGCTCGTTGTTTTTCCATGACCTCCGTGTGAATGTCATCACGTATGGTCAAGTTTATCTTTGTTCGAAGATCTCGCCCGAAGAACAGTTGAGCTGCAGACTACTCGGTGGTGGAGTGTGGAGCCTTCCGATAATGTCGAAGAAACTCGTTCAAGTTTGCGTAAAGAGTTCCCTTGGTCTTCATCGCATAGAGGGCATCTTTGACCGTTTGCACATAGCATTCAGCTTGGCCATTGGTTGAAGGGTGGTATGGCGCAGACAGCTTGTGGTACTTCACACCACTAGCTTTAAAAAAGTCTTGAATTCATCCGCAAAGAATTGTCGGCCGTTGTCCGAGACGACAGTAATAAGCGTACCGTAGGCCGTGAACAGGTCTTCCATGATGGTAACTGTTGCAGCTGCTGTTGATGAGGTTGTTGGTTTAACCTCAAGCCACTTAGTGTAGGCGTCAACTACAATCAACAACATGGTGTCAGCCACTGGGCCCGCGTAGTCGATATGGATCCGTTCCCATGGTGCTTTCGGGTACTTCCAGTGGTGATCGCGGAACTTGGGTGGTGCGTGCACATGAGTTGCACACTCGGTACAAGATTTTACGAGTGCATCGATATCTTCGTCGATGCCAGGCCAAAACACAAAGGAACGTGCTATGCCTTTCATCTTCACTATACCCAGGTCAGCTGCGTGAAGTCGTTGAGGATGGCGTCTCGCAGTGAAGGTTGGATAACCACTAGATGTTCATACATCAGGCAGTTGGCGGCGAGCGTGTACTTCGCTTCGGGTGCCTTGTAATTATGGCGGCCAAGATCTTGTACAGTTTTCAGGATTTTGACTATCTTGCCAAGATGGGCATCCTTCCTGGTCTCGCGTGCAATATCTTCAACTCTGACTGTTAAAAGTTGCACCTGGTGAAGTGCAACAAATCAAAATCGTCAAAACTCTCTGTCTCTTTCTTCTGTGGGGTGGAGTGTAAACAAATCAAAATCGTCAAAACTCCCTGTCTCTTCCTTCTGTGGGGAAATGAGTTCTGTACGAAGTTAATTGTAGATGGTGGATTCGCTCGAGAGCAATAGTCAGCGTTGACATTGGCCTTGGAGTCACGAAGCGCTTCTGGTACGTCTCGCACTCGGGTGATGACAGGCGTGGCTGCAGCCTTCAGGTGCATCTTCTCATGCGGACCTGAAACCATGCCTGGGACGTTGCTGAAAACATCCTGGTAGGGAGCGAGGGTGTCATCCAATTGTCTTTTTTGTTGAACGGAAAGAGGCTGTTCAGCAGAGAGCTTGTGGATCGGGTCAGGTTTTGCAAAGAGGTGGTCAAAGTTGATCTCTTGCACAAACTCTGATATCCATTTTCGGCCAAGTAGCGCCTCGACTTCGTCGTCGATCACATAAATGTTGAGGTTCCTGGTCCTGGCTCCAATGGTTACATTTACTGACGTCTTGCCGATGCATTTGATGCGATGACCACAGTAACTGACGAAGTTCTGATCACTTTTCTGTAGCATAAAGCCTGGTTTGACCAAGGAGACCTTTGATATGCTAATAGTCGACAGGGGACACCGGTGTCGAGTTCCATTTTGACGTTGGTTCCCTCTATGCTGACATCAATCAGTGGCTTTGACTGAGACTGGAGTGCTCCGATAACCTCAAAATTTTTCAGGTACTTCACTTTGTCGATGTCCTCTGCCGGTTCCTCTTTTACGGTCACGTGATTTGTCCTTCGTTTTGTTGTGGACCGGCAAACCTCCCTGATGTGACCCTTCTTGCCACACTTGAGGAAATCCGAGTTCCGGAACCGGCACTGGTTGCGAGGATGGGCTTCGCCGCAGCCTGCGCATGTTGTCTGTTTTTCCTTGGAAGAGGCCTGGTGATTTCCTTGCTGACCCTTCGATTGATTTGAAGACTCTTGTTGCGGATTTGCTACGTGGGTGCCGTTAATTGTTGCCTTTCCGTGATGGCGGCTTCTCAATGCCTAACCGATTGGTTGACGCGATTTTGGCAGATGCAGTCTTAACCTCGTCAGCTATGTTGTGAGTGACTTCGAGTGCGTAGGCTATTTCGTACGCAGCGGTGAAGCTCTCGGGTTTCTTGGCAATGATTTCATCACACATTTATCTTGATTGCAAGCCTGCGAGCATCTGCTCGATTAGCATTCGATCTAGAAATGTTCCGTACTCACAGTAGGTTGCTCCTTGGCGCAGTCTCAAGTTGAAGCTGGCAATGGATTCTTCTGGTTTCTGCACAATACTTCGAATTTTGATGCTTTCTGCGAACTTGTTGCGAGCTGCGTCGAAATGAACTGTCAATTTCTTCTGTAGCTCGCTGTACGAGAGAGATTCCGGGTCTTCAGGACTCACAAGGATCTTCAAGGCATCATTGAGTCTTGTCCCCATATAGACGCATATTGTGCATGCTGATCCTCATGGATTTTACTCAGGTTGAGGTCCCAGGTGAATCGCGTAAAATTGTGGTTCCATCGGCTGAGCAATACGACTGCATGGTGAACTGCGGTGGACGGAGCTGTGAGTGACGCTGATTCTGTTGAGGACTGGCGAAGTGCGGCGGCGATCATACTAGCAAGTTCCTCGAGTAACGTCGGTGTTACGTCAGACATGATCATGAAGAGTCGAGAACCGATTCACTGACACGCTTAGCGATGAACTCGGTTCGGTGCTTGTGGTTGCGTTGAAGTCTGAATCCAGTTCGTGATGCACTCTCGCTTCACTGGTAATCGATGTTATTTATCGATCCCAGTAGTTGATGTTATTTATCGATCTCAGTAGTCGCTGTTATTTATCGATCCCATTTCTGACACCACTGTTGCGTCGTGGGTTTGCGATAAATAACAATGCACTGATCTGATTAAAGTACTGTTTATTTATAGCACTTTAACAATACATTAGCAGTGTGAGAACTTTGACTACTGACTGGATGATTGGTTGGCTGACTAGAACTGAAACTGACTAGCGATTACTCGAACTCGAACTGACGATTACTACTACTATGACTCGTAGTGACAACTGATGACTTGTACTGTCGTTGTTGCTGGTGAGCGCGGTTTATATAGTCTCCATGCGGGATGTTCTGGAACTCGAAGTCTCGCGAAGCAAAGCCGCTGGAAGTCAGCGGGTGCTTCCAGAACTGTGAGGAATGTGCAGCTTCTAGCAAAATCTCGTTTCTCATATCCAATACACAACAAGAACAAAAAAAGTAAGGAAACAAGATCTGCGGGGGCGTACAACATTATTTATTAAAATGATAGATCAAATATGTTGTATATGCAATAAGAGGGGCATTACTAAAAAATCTGTACATAAGTTTGCTCCTCTACAAGACTAACATTAATAGATGTGCTGAAATTATCAATAACATTCCTCGAGGTTGACTATTTAGTTGCCAAAGAAGAAAGTACTACTCGAAGTGCAAAACACAGTGAGGGAAGTGAGGCTATGTGGGCTGTTATGGAATACCACCACTGGTTTCGAAGCTCCAATGGCATACCAGTACTGGTTACATTAGTAAAATAGCATAACTTATCGCCACTGAAAACCAGTGGATTTAAAAAGAAATATGTTAACTTTCCTTTATGATAAAAAGTAGATCCTATTATTATGCGATTCAGTTGTAATATTTAGGGCAAGCCATTTGATGATTTTGAATCTTTTTTATATGAAGGTTGAAGATAACTCGAATATAATATAAATGTGTATCATGAAATAATTGATTAAATAAGGGAATTTGTTTATGCATCAGATTAAACTTTACTTTGCATTTTCAAGAGATTGGTCATTTTTTGGCAATTTTTAGGTCATTTTCCGCAAGTTTAAAACAAGTTTCAATGGAGGTAAAGAGGAGCTTCTCCATGTACAATTCGTTACTTTCAGACAACAGACAATTTTTTTATTTGAGAATCTCTGCCAAGTGTTTACAGTTTATTTTAATTCAGGTTTATTGTAAACACCATAGCAGTTGTCTTGTAGCAATAAAGATTCTTTCTTTCTTTTTAAATAGTATACATTTTGAAGAAACTGTTCTCGGGTTTCCAGTCGGGTAGTTATAGAAGTACATTCTGAGCTTTCGGCGACTGTCTGCGTCGTCATCTTCGGAGAAGTGAGATCCAGACCAGACCGGACCAAATAAGCTAACTGAGATCAGAGCATTGTGGGCGAAGCCCGCAATGCGATGATCTCTACTCCGATTCCATACCTGCATACGAAATGCATTGCTGGAAGTGAAAACGAGTTCCTATCCTATAACTTAAATTTGCTTACGCTAACGGTGTTTCGCATAGGACTTGACCAATGCAGGGCAACTGCAATGAATTTAGGGGTTCGGGCCTTGTCCCTTTTTTGTTTAAGTTCCGGTTTTCACCTTACAACCAGGGAAAACCACGTTAAACCCTGGTCGGAACTAGCAAAGGGGATTTGGTCATGGTCCTCCATTCTGTAATGCCTGGTAGGGGTTGAACCAACCAGTTGGGATACGTGTCAGCTGAAGGCTTATACGTATTGAGAAAGGGTATTGTTAGGCTGAAGGCATCAAAAATTCTGACGACTTTAATCGTCCCCTGGGAAGCGCAGGCGCTTTCCAAGTTGCCGTACAAAAGGATTCTCAGCATCTTGAAACTTGGAGTCGAAACTATGTGCAAGGTTTCTGATGGGTGTGGCAAGTAGTGGAACCTTTAGGTCTTCATGGATCTGCCTGTTGCTGACGTACCAAGGTGCGCCCGTAGCGAGGCGAAGACTTTTCGACTGCACGGCTTGTAGTGTTGCGACATGCGTGCGTGCTGCGACCCTCCAAGCTGGACTGGCATAGTCGAGCTGAGGTAGGATGAGTTGCTTATAGAGCAGCGCTCCATTCGCAGGTAAAAGTCCTCCTCTGCCGTTAAGCAGAGGGGATAAAATTCCAAGCCGTTGCATGGCTATTCGTCTAACCTGGGTAACGTGGGGTTTCCAGGTCAGTCTTTTGTCCAGGGTTACCCCCAAATATCATGCTGTTTCGACCCATTCGATTGGCTCTCCGAAAAATTCTACAGGCCTAGGCGGCGCAGTTCTTTGTCTTCCAGTGAAGAGCAAAGCTGCGCTCTTAGTGACGTTGATGGAAATTCGCCACTTTGTCAGCCAGAACTCTAGCTCTTTGAGTTATGTCTCGAGATACTTGACGATTAGTGCAGGCCGTTTCGACATTGCCAAAAGCGCAGTGTCGTCGGCATAAAGCGCCAAGTCGACGTGGCGGTGTGGTGTGGATATGTCATTCACACTAAAGACGACAGGGGAGACCAGTCCCCGCTGGGCAACTCCAGCTCGCATGAAACGACGTGAAGATGTGGCTGACTGGAAGGACGCTACGAACGTCCTATTGGTAAGGTAGAAGGTGATAACTTTCACCAGGTAATAAGGCAAGTTAAGGAGAAGGAGTTTGTATAGGAGACCTTTGACCCAAACTGTGTCAAAGGCCTAGGCCACATCAAGGAATACCGCGCCGGTTAGTCGCTTTTCGTCAAAGTTCCTCTTGACTCTCTCAACCAGGCGGGCTATCTGCTGAGTCGTGCTACGTTTGGATCTGAACCCAAACTGCTTATCACGAATAGAGCTGTGCCTGTTGACGTGCCTTAGGATTCTGCTTAGCAGAATCTTCTCGAAGAGTTTCCCCACCGAATCAAGAAGACTTATGGGTCTATAAGATGATGGAAGTGTCGGATCCTTTCCGGGTTTCCGGATAGAGACAATCCTGGCATGTTTCCATGCAGGTGGGAAATATTGCCTCTTAAGGACCGAGTTAAAAATTTGTGTGACGTAGGTGATTCCCCGTTTTGGTAGGTTTCTCAGGGCCCTATTGGGAATACTGCTATGACCCGGAGCCTTACAAAGCTTGAGCTCTTTTATAGCCTTGACGACCTCTGATGGAGTAGTTAATTCGGGTTGACTTGAAGGAGCAAACTCAAACGAAGTCTGTTCCCTTTCAACCAGCTCAATCACGGCAGGATCCGAAGGATCGTCAACCGGCGTAAATTGAGATTCAAGATTGTTGGCCAGGGCCTCAGCTTTCTCAGAATCTGATAGAGCGAGTCCTCCTGGCACTCGAAAGGGGGGGCGTGGGATCAGAGATCCGGATCATCCTCTTTGTAACCTTCCAAAGGGACTGATCCTCTACGTTTAAGGACGAGACCGTCTCAGCCCAAACGCCGTTCTTCCACTTCTTCAGCTCATAGCTAATAGACCGCTGGAGCCTATTAACTTGGGCCTTGATAGCGGTGTTCCTAGTTGCCTGCCACTCCCTTCTCAGCCGGTTTTTCTTCTGAATATCAGAAAGAATTGCCGGCGGTATTGAAGGTCGTAAACAGGTTTTCGGTCGACTCTTTGGTGCTGATGTCACCAGAGCTTCCGTAATCGCTTTGGACAAATCCTCAATCCTAGCATCAATATCCTCCTCAGAGTTTACCACGGGATTCCCCGGGAGTGGAAGTGGTTCTGGAAGCTAGTCCAATCTATTCGTCTAACGTCTGGCCTGTCTGGAAGGGTTGCGAAGGATGTTCGACCTTGGAGGTCGACAAGGACGGGCAGGTGGTCTGAGCTGAGGGCTGGGCACACAGTCAGACTCACTGGTAGTGTGAGGTCCTTGACAACCACTATGTCAAGTACATCGGGAGTGTGTGGTACAGTAAGGATCGGTTGTAGGTTCATCCGGTCCATAGACGATACAGGAAGTCCCAGTTACATACTCTGCCAGTTGCAAGCCCCTGGCATTGTTAGTCCTTGAGTTCCAATCCGTGTGCTTGGCGTTGAGATCACCTGCTAAAATCACAGGTAGTCCGCCCCCAAGACACTCGGTCAGATCTGCATCTATCATGTTCCGGGTTGGAGATAAATAGACAGCCACGAGTTTGATAGGCCTTCCTGCAATCACAGCGTGAATAGCAGTGGCTTCCATTTGCTGCAGACCCGAGACCGGCACGGTGCAATGATCAATGGCCTTTCACACAAGGATCGCTGTGCAACTCAATGAGTGAGTCTGTCATTTCTATAGCAAACGTAATTTGCTAGTCGAAATCGCAAGCCCTCCCGAAGTTGAGTCTCGTTCAGGAGGCATATATCATTGCCATGATGACTGACCAGACCAGACCAAATAAGCTAACTGAGATCAGAGCATTGCGGGCGAAGCCGGCAATGCTATGATCTCGACTCCGATTCCATACCTGCATACGAAATGCATTGCTGGAAATGAAAACGGATTCCTAACCTAACTTAAATTTGCTTACGCTAACGGTGTTTCGCATAGGACTTGAACCTATGCAGGGCAACTGCAATGAATTTAGGGGTTCGGGCCGTGGCCCTTTTTTGTTTAAGTTCCGGTATTCACCTTACAACCAGGGAAAACCACGGAAAACCCTGGTCGGAACTAGCAAAGGGGATTTGGTCATGGTCCTCCATTCTGTAATGCCTGGTAGGGGTTGAACCAACTATGTGGGATACGTGTCGGCTGAAGGCTTATACGTAATGGGAAAGGGTAGTAAGGCTGAAGGCCTCAAAAATTCTGACGACTTTAATCGTCCCCTGGGAAGCGCAGGCGCTTTCCAAGTTGCCGTACTAAAGGGTTCTCAGTATCTTGAAGCTTGGAGTCGAAACTCTGTGCAACCCTTCTGATGTGTGTGGCAAGTAGTGGAACCTTTAGGTCTTCATGGATCTGCCTGTTACTGACGTACCAAGGTGCGCCCGTAGCGAGGCGAAGACATTTCGACTGCACGACTTGTAGTCTTGCGACATGCGTGCGTGCTGCGGCCCTCCAAGCTGGACTGGCATAGTCGAGCAGAGGTCGGATGAGTTGCTTATAGAGCATCGCTCCATTCGCAGGTAAAAGTCCTCCTCTGCCGTTAAGCAGAGGGGATAAAATTCCAAGCCGTTGCACGAATGTCCTGTTGGTAAGGTAGGAGGTGATAACTTTCACCAGGTAATAAGGGAAGTTGAGGAGAAGGAGTTTGTATAGGAGACCTTTGACCCAAACTGTGTCAAAGGCCTAGGCCACATCAAGGAATACCGCGCCGGTTAGTCGCTTTTCGTCAAAGTTCCTCTTGACTCTCTCCACCAGGCGGGCTATCTGCTGAGTCGTGCTATGTTTGGGTCTGAACCCAAACCGCTCATCACGAATAGCGCTGTGCCTGTTGACGTGCCTTAGGAATCTGCTTAGCAGAATTTTCTCGAAGAGCTTCCCCACCGAATCAAGAAGACTTATGGGTCTATAAGACGATGGAAGTGTCGGATCCTTTCCGGGTTTCCGGATAGAGACAATCCTGGCATGTTTCCATGCAGGTGGGAAATATTGCCTCTTAAGGACCGAATTAAAAATTTTAGTGACATAGGTGATGCCCCGTTTTGGGAGGTTTCTCAGGGCCCTATTGGGAATACCGCTAGGACCCGGAGCCTTACCAAGCTTGAGCTCTTTTATAGCCTTGACGACCTCTGATGGAGTAGTTAATTCGGGTTGACTTGAAGGAGCAAACTCAAACGAAGTCAGTTCCCTTTCAACCAGCTCAATCTCGGCAGGATCCGAAGGATCGTCAACCGGCGTAAATTGAGATACAATATTGTTGGCCAGGGTCTCAGCTTTCTCAGAATCTGATAGAGCGAGTCCTCCTGTCACTCGTAAGGGGGGTGTGGGATCAGAGATCCGGATCATCCTCTTTGTAACCTTCCAAAGGGACTGATCCTCTACGTTTAAGGATGAGATCGTCTCAGACCAAACGCCGTTCTTCCACTTCTTCAGCTCATAGCTAATAGACCGCTGGAGCCTATTAACTTGGGCCTTGATAGCGGTGTCCCTAGTTGCCTGCCACTCCCTTCTCAGCCGGTTTTTCTTCTGAATATCAGAGAGAATTGCCGGCGGTATTGAAGGTCGTAAACAGGTTTTCGGTCGACTCTTTGGTGCTGATGCCTCCAGAGCTTCCGTAATCGCTTTGGACAAATCCTCAATCCTAGCATCAATATCCTCCTCGGAGTTTACCACGGGATTCCCCGGGAGTCTGCATTGCAAGTGGTTCTGGAAGCTAGTCCAATCTACTCGTCTAACGTCTGGCCTGTCTGGAAGGGTTGCGAAGGATGTTCGACCTTGGAGGTCAACAAGGATGGGCAGGTGGTCTGAGCTGATGGCTGGGCACACAGTCAGACTCACTGGTAGTGTGAGGTCCTTGACAGCCACTATGTCAAGTACATCGGGAGAGTGTGTGGTACAGTAAGGATCGGTTGTAGGTTCATCCGATCCATGGACGATACAGGAAGTCCCAGTTACATACTCTGCCAGTTGCAAGCCCCTGGCATTGTTAGTCCTTGAGTTCCAATCCGTGTGCTTGGCGTTGAGATCACCTGCTAAAATCACAGGTAGTCCGCCCCCAAGACACCCGGTCAGATCTCCATCTATCATGTTCCGGGTTGGAGATAAATAGACAGCCACGAGTTTGATAGGCCTACCTGCAATCACAACGTGAATAGCAGTGGCTTCCAGTTGCTGAAAACCCGAGACCGGCACGGTGCAATGATCAATGCCCTTTCGGACAAGGATCGCTGTGCCACCCCCCTGAGTGAGTCTGTCATTTCTATAGCAAACGTAATTTGCTAGTCGAAATCGCAAGCCCTCCCGAAGGTGAGTCTCGTTCAGGAGGCATATATCAATGCCATGATGACTGAGGAATATCTCCAGTTCCGCCTTCTTGCTGTGAACTCCATCGGCCTTCCAGTAAGCGAGTCTCAAGAAGGGCCGTGTGCTCCTTGCATTAGTTTGTACTGCCATATCCAGCTAGGAAAAGGGCGATAACTTTTAGGAATGCCTTGGGACGGGCATCCCCAGTGGGAAGGGATGGAGCTCGTTTAAGTAGACACTTTGTCACCTCAAAACTAGCTTCCATAGGAAGGTCGTCGATAAGTTGACTCAACTTCTCGATATAGCTGTCTGGAGTGAAAGGTGCGGGTTCCAGAACAGTTGGATTGCTAACAGGTGGCATCTGTGATGCACCTGAGTCGCTAGAGGTTTGGGGTGGTGGTGTGGGTTGCTGGACATGGACAATACGCCCCCGCTCGGTGACATGGCTCCAACCTGGGCCAAGCTTCTCGTGCTCAGAGGAGAGACTGGGTGCAATGCCTTTTGGCACAGCAGAAGTGGTGCGTGAGTTCCCAGAAGCTCTGGGCCCCGCCTTAGTGCGCTTTGCCGCTGCCCCTTTAACTTTCTTCCACTTACTGCAACCCTTATAGTTGGCAGTGTGAGAGGAGTTGCAGTTACAGCACCTCAGGGCCTCCTTGGGCGTACTACAACCCCCTGAGGGGTGGTTTCCGCCACAAGCGACACATCTTGGAGTGTAACCACAATTACGCTTTGTGTGACCAAAGCGTTGGCAGTTGCGGCATTGTAGAGGGCCGCTCGGAGCGTGGTAAGCTTCCACTGTTATGTGGAGACCACACAATGTGGTTAAGGCTCTCACCTTTGCTACCGAGGGTTCACGCGACACTGTCACAATAAAGTGTGGCGTTAAGGGCCTATCCTTTTGGGGATCGGGGTCGCGCCGCTGCGACCGAAGTTGCAGTACAGAGAGCACGGGAACTCCAAGTGCAATGAGTTCCTCGCGAACATCCTCTGTTGGCATGCGACGCCCTAGGTTTTTCAGAAGCAGTCTCACAGACCGCTCCTCCGGCAGGGAGTAGGTATGAAACCTGACTCCCTTCTCCGGTTCGATGGCGCGGAGAGCAGAGATGGTGGCTCGGAAACAGTCGGCAGTATCCGGAACTAGCATAAGAGCATCGCCCCGCATAGCCGCCGTGCCGTTACCACCAGTCTTTTCTCGCAACCATCTCAAAAAATTGCGAGTGTTTGTCACATCAGTGACATACACGGGGACTTTGTTGCGGAGCTTCCCTGCGGGAATGGCAGCAACATCCGCTTGGGCGTGGGGTGTGGTGCCAAGAGGCGTGCCTAATGGACCGCCGGACTCGCTGCGCGAGCGCTCTAGTGCAGAGTCCATCGACTCTGCGGCATCTGGTAAAGAACCAGAGGCCTTGGCTTGAGCGGCGTTAGGCCCACATGCCTGGTTAGGAGCTGTATGCCGGGCTTGCAAGACCGCGGCATACGGTGCTCTTTCCTGGGTAGGACCCAGTTGGCTTCCACACGAGGTGGATTGTTCGCACACGGAGGGAGAGGTCACGGAAACCTCTAGACCTTGAGCGCTGTTTTCAGCCACAGTCAGGGACGCATTCCCGGTTATGGATAGTGGCCCAATAGCCGGGCGCCGGGTGGCTGGTTCCATTGAACCAGCAGAGTTAGGCGAACCTAACTCAGTGGCCTTGCGTTTGGCTGTGGCCTTCGCAACTACCCTGGACGAGCCAGGTTGCTGCCCAGCTGGCACAATGCCAGTGGGTCGTTCGCTCGGCCTTGATGCCGCTTTGGCGGTTGCCTTAGCGGGCTTCTTCGTAGCAGGAGTCCTCTTCTTCAATCTCTGCTGCTCCTGGAAGAGATGCCTCATCTTACTCGTCAGCAGTTCTCGCACAGACGGCGAAATTCGCGAGAAATTCTCCGTGAAGAACGCCAGGGGGTCCGGTGGATCGGCCATGCCGGGCCACAGGTAGCTGCGACGACCTAAAGAAAAGAAAAAATGGTGGGTTGGGCAAGGAAGGTAACAACAAGCAAGCTCTTTTGTATGCGCCCTGAAAAGGGCCGTTCATAGAGTTCTGAAAAGAACTGCTACGACAGAAGGTTAGGTAAAGAGGGCCAAGGAGATAGGTAAAGCTCTTTAAGAAAGCCCTGATAAGGGCAGACGTTGAGTTCTAAGAAGAACTCTTAGTTCAGGCGGGCTGCGCTGAAACAATAGTAGTCGGTAGTAGAGGCTTCCCTCTCCGCCAACTGAAAAGATCAGTAGTCCCGTAAGCTCAGATGCTCTCTGCTCTGCTGCCTGCTGCTGAGTCCACTGTCATCAAGTCATCATCCTCTGGGTCTCTGTTCCTGTTCCTGCCATGATGACTGACCAAGACCAGACCAAATAAGCTAACTGAGATCAGAGCATTGCGGGCGAAGCCTGCAATGCGATGATCTCGGCTCCGATTCCATACCTGCATACGAAATGCATTGCTGGAAATGAAAACGGGTTCCTATCCTATAACTTAAATTTGCTTACGCTAACGGTGTTTTGCATAGGACTTGAACCTATGCAGGGCAACTGCAATGACTTAGGGGTTCGGGCCGTGGCCCTTTTTTGTTTAAGTTCCGGTATTCACCTTACAACCAGGGAAAACCACGGAAAACCCTGGTCGGAACTAGCAAAGGGGATTTGGTCATGGTCCTCCATTCTGTAATGCCTGGTAGGGGTTGAACCAACCAGTTGGGATACGTGTCAGCTGAAGGCTTATACGTATTGGGAAAGGGTATTGTTAGGCTGAAGGCCTCAAAAATTCTGACGACTTTAATCGTCCCCTGGGAAGCGCAGTCGCTTTCCAAGTTGCCGTACTAAAGGGTTCTCAGCATCTTGAAGCTTGGAGTCGAAACTCTGTGCAAGGCTTCTTATGTGTGTGGCAAGTAGTGGAACCTTTAGGTCTTCATGGATCTGCCTGTTACTGACGTACCAAGGTGCGCCCGTAGCGAGGCGAAGACATTTCGACTGCACGGCTTGTAGTCTTGCGACATGCGTGCGTGCTGCGGCCCTCCAAGCTGGACTGGCATAGTCTAGCAGAGGTCGGATGAGTTGCTTATAGAGCAGCGCTCCATTCGCAGGTAAAAGTCCTCCTCTGCCGTTAAGCAGAGGGGATAAAATTCCAAGCCGTTGCATGGCTGTTCGTCTAACCTGGGTAACGTGGGGTTTCCAGGTCAGCCTTTTGTCCAGGGTTACCCCCAAATATCTGGCTGTTTCGACCCATTCGATTGGCTCTCCGAAAAATTCTACAGGCCTAGGCGGCGCCGTTCTTTGTCTTCCAATGAAGAGCAAAGCTGCGCTCTTAGTGACGTTGATGGAAATTCGCCACTTTGTCAGCCAGAACTCTAGCTCTTTGAGATATGTCTCGAGATACTTGACGATTAGTGCAGGCCGTTTCGACGTTGCCAAAAGCGCAGTGTCGTCGGCATAAAGCGCCAAGTCGACGTGGCGGTGTGGTGTGGGCATGTCATTCACATACAGGCTAAAGAGGACAGGGGAGACCAGTCCCCCCTGAGCAACTCCAGCTCGCATGAAACGACGAGAAGATGTGGCTGACTGGAAGGACGCTACGAACGTCCTATTGGTAAGGTAGGAGGTGATAACTTTCACCAGGTAATAAGGGAAGTTGAGGAGAAGGAGTTTGTAAAGGAGACCTTTGACCCAAACTGTGTCAAAGGCCTTTGCCACATCAAGGAATACCGCGCCGGTTAGTCGCTTTTCGTCAAAGTTCCTCTTGACTCTCTCAACCAGGCGGGCTATCTGCTGAGTCGTGCTATGTTTGGGTCTGAACCCAAACTGGCCATGATGACTGAAGTTAGGTGTTGTATATATACTATTTACCCATGGTAGGACTAGTCAGATGCAGTCGTGGATCCTGATTGGCCGGTGGAAGTAAACGATCTCTCCCTCCATGATTGGAGCAGAGAAATCGCAGGTTGCCAGGAAGCGGCCAATTGGAACCCTCCGTCTCTATTGATGTTATTGGGGTTCAGTCTGATGTGAAAGGCTTCTTTGATGAGACGGTCCCATAAGCCCGTGGTAGAAGCCAGTACCGCTGTGTGTAGGTAGTCCATCTCATGGCCCATGTCGAGACAATGTTCGGCGATGGCGGACTTTTCAGGTTGCCCCAAACGGCAGTGGTGGAAATGTGGCGTCCTGTTTGACCAATATAAATCTTGCCACAACTACAAGAAATTCCATAAACCCTGGGTCTCTGTAATCCAAGTTCATCTACCGGGTTTTGGTAGGAGGTAGGTGTATCGTCTTGATCCCGTGGCGGCCGAGCAGTCGAGAGATCTTACCGGAGAGAGGGCCAGTGTACGGGATGAATGCCCGCTTAACATTCTCGTCTCTATTCCTTGGTGCTGAAGAAACGGTCCTTTTAAGGGCTCGGGTTATATTGAAGTCTGAGTAGCCGTTAGCATTGAAGGTACGTCGGAGATGATGAAGTTCTCCATTAAGGCTAGCTGCATCGGAGATGGCTCTGGCTCGGTGCACTAGGGTGTTGAGGACAGCCTGTTTCTGTGCTGGATGATGAAAACTGAGAAAACTCAGATACAAGTCGGTGTGCATAGGTTTCCTATAAATGCCATTCCCCATCGGCACGTCGATAAATGAGTATGTCTAAGAAAGGCAGGCGGCCATCTTTTTTCAAATCCATAGTAAACTTCATGTTATTGTGGATCCCATTGAGATGGTCAAGGAACTCTTGCAGAGCCTCTCTACCATGGGGCCAGATCAAGAATGTTTCGTCTACATATCTGGCAAAGATAGTAGGCTTCAGACGAGCGGTCTCTAAGGCACGGTGTTCAAAATGTTCCATATAGAGGTCTGCTATGGCAGGTGACAGAAGTGACCCCATAGCCACACCATCAGTCTGTTGGTAGTACTTCCCTCCATACACGAAGTAGGAAGATGTGAGGACATGCTTGAAGAGGTTCACATTTCCTGCATCAAAAAAAAGGGGAAGAGGAGTTCAAGAGTGTCCCCCAGGGGAACTCTAGTGAATAACGATACCACGTCGAAGCTGACCATGAGGTCTTGGTCACGGACTCGGAGGCTGTCTAGTGTGCGAACAAATTCCATGGAGTTCTTGACATGATGTTCACAGTTCCCCACTAACGGAGATAGAAGTCTGGTAAGATATTTAGCTAGGTCATAAGTAGGTGAGCCAATAGTACTCACTATCGGCCGCAGCGGAGTGTCTGGTTTATGCACTTTAGGGAGACCGCAGAGCCTAGGAGCCGTGGATGATCTAGGTGTCAGGCTCTTCTTCACATCATCCGGTAGCCTCACCGATTTAATCATTGACGTAGTTGACTTTTCAATCTTCAATGTTGGGTCACGTGCTAAAATTTTGTAGGCTGGGTCATTGAGAAGAGCCTGGATTTTCATGTCGTAATCCGATGATTTGAGAACGACGGTGGTATTCCCCTTGTCGGCTGGTAGAACAACTATATCTGTGTCCTCGCGTAATGCACGTAGAGCTGTGCGCTCTGCTCGGGATATGTTGCTCTTGAAGGGGACGGTCCTTTTCAGGGCCAGGCAAATTTCATGTCGGATTTCCTCAGCTACATTGGATGGAAGGTCATGGATAGCTTGTTCCACACCACTGATGATGTTCATAATGGGAATGGCTCTAGGGGTAGGCGAGAATTTAAGCCCTTTATACAGGACAGACTGTGCTGCTGAGTCCAGGTATTTGCCGCTGAGATTGACAAAGTTTTAGTATACATTTTGTAGGGGCAATTTGATGGGCATGCCAGTTCAAAACGAATTTATTTTTTGCATGTAGGCCTACTTACTTATTTAGTAACAAAATAAGAGTGTTTTATATTGTAAATTCATATATAATGAAATGTCATCCATTAAATTACTTTTAGCAATTCATTACTTAAAAAACCAATTATAGCGTAAGTAATAATGGTAAATTTATTGGTCTTTTTTTACTTTGTGTAATTTTTCACAATTTTTAGGTCATAAGTGCATTTTTATTTTGCATTTTGTCACTATTTTATGCTGAGTCTCTCTCCAATCAAGTTATCATAAAGTATTATTATTATTTATCACATCATTTGTTGAATATTAGATGCCCGAATGACAAGATTTGTGATAATTCTTAATAATATTATCCTATACACATAAAAGGCCTATTAAAATAAACTTCAGTGGAAGACAACAAAGAGACATCTAGGTACCATAGTTGGAACCATTTGAAAGAAGATGTTACCATGGCAACTTTAGTGGCCTAGGCTGATAAAATTACTTTAGAGGCCTAGGCCGATACAGTACTAGCCTACTTTACAACATGCTAACAGTCCAGCAAGCAGCTGTTTTATGCCCGGTTTCTACAAACTAGTGAATTACCTATGGGTAAATTATCCATGGACAAATTAGTTCCATTTAACCTACAATGATATAATGAGGAAGGCCTTGGAGTTGTACAGTTAATTTAATTCAGAAGGCTTTGATTCTCATTGTTTAAATATTACTATTGATCCTATGAAAGGTTAAATTTTATCCAACCATCAATGAAAGGATAAATTAACCCGACGATTTACCCTTGGAAAGATCTTAGCCTGAGTTTGTAGGCACATTTTTTCTGTCATTTTCATATTTACCCAGAGGATATTTATCTAGAAACTCGCCACAAGTGTATGTGATTGCTATCTTTAAATTATTTGTGTTTGTGTGGTGTTATTTTTGTGTAAATTCTGTCCATTGGATAATTTACCCACAGGTAATTCGCGAGTTTATAGAAACCGGCCATTAGAGAGCAATAATAATATTATTTAGCAACTTCTATTCAATATAATGAATTACTGGTATTCTTGTTTGTTACAGGTACAATGTCTCTTTCTGAGCCTGTTATTGTTGCTACTCCACCAAATGCCACTGTTGTCATTGGAACAGCTGCTTTGTTGATAACAATTGTTGCAGCTTGGTGGCATCAGAGGATATTTGGAAGAAACAAAATTCCTACAAAATGGCGCAGAGTTGGAGAAGTGAGGGAGATGACCATTTATCCACTAAAGTCTGGTAGAGGTGTATGCCTCAAGCAAGCAGCTTGTACTAATCTAGGACTACAATCAATAGGAGAAGACATTGTACAATTACTAGACAGGTATATTATTTCTATCATCATCATCATTGTCATCATTATTGTCATTGTTGTCATCATTGTCAACATCAACATCATCATCATCGTTGTTGTTGTCGTCAACGTCATCATCGTCATCATCATCATCATCATTGTTCCTATTATCAACAATAAATTCTACTTCCAGTTTAGCCTTATAATGTAGTCACATATATCAAACCAAACACAGTAGGTATATTGGAAGTCAGAGATCTTTTTCTGAATCACATAATAACTGAAGAGAAAAAGCTGCATGCAGTACTTAACCTGAGGTACAAAATGGATTTTAAAATTGCACAATAGGAACTTTTTTAGGATAAGGTTTATAAACAAAATATTATTAAGCAACTTAAAAGCCTTCCAGGAATTGCTTATATGTTTCTTAGGATTGCAACCTGAGAAGTCTTGATATAAAATAATATTTTTGTTCGACCATAGGCCTATTATAAACATTTATTACATGTGACATAACTGTATCATAGTGTGATTCATTTTGATACTCTCTATCATTTCGAAACTGGTGTGGTATCAATTATTATTGAACTTGGAAGAATTTTGAGACCTAGAGGATAGCAACTGAAATCTGCATATTAAATAGCCTGTATTTAAAATAAAGCCAATTCTTTTCACGTTAATTTTAATATCATTCTAAAATGAATTCTTTTTGTGCTGTAAATTTCCATTAGTTTGAAGAAAATAGCAAAAGTAAACTTTGATTGGACTGACAACGTAAGCTGCCATCTCTTGTAGAAGACATGAATTACGTGAACCAGCTGGTGCGAACGTCAGCACGCTGAAGCATGGCTGGTTCATTTGCGTAAGTCTAAAATCTCAAAATTTAAACATTTAGACCAATTATGGTTCAACAAAAACAGTCGTATGCTAGTTGCCTATAGTGATAATTAAGATACTCGTATGAAAATTATGAAATGAGTGTTGCTCATTTCATATGCATACTCATGTCTTAATAAATGACATTACAGGCTTGTTGCATATTGTACTATTCATGAATCTATGTTGTAGATTTACTATCACATAAACTGTAATATAATAAGTAGGGCCCGGATTTGTATGTAAAAAAATGTCTTTTTTCCTGATGAGTACATTCCTAAAACAAAGTTTAGTATCCAAAACGAGGTCCGACAAATGCAAATTCCAAATTTTATTTCACATAAAAACACATATTTTACAAAAAAAAGTTATGTAAATAAATATTTTCGATATTTTCTTCGTAAATACATATTTTAGTACTTTTCTGGAATTTTTATGTAATTTTTTTTCCTGATGCTCATATCAAGGTCTGACAACAGCAAATTTTATTTTACATAAAAACACATGTTTTACAAAAAAGTTATGTGAATAAATATTTTCGATATATTCTCCATAAATAAATATTTTAGTGCTTTACTTCATTCGCTTTTAACATTTTACAACAAAAATTTGTATCTTGAAAAAATTCAAAACAAATGCTTGACTTGGAATGAGGTGAGAGTGATTCATTTGCACTTGCTTATCGGGGAAGAACAGAACTCAATCTCAACATTGCGTAATTCAGTTAAAGAAATACAACATGTTGAAAGGCAACTTAACACTACCTCAGATTCGAAAATAGAAGTTCTAAGAACAAAATTTAAAGGTACAAAGACACAAACAACACAAAGACAATACGACGATTTAGTAGAATGCATTACACACCCAGTGGAGAACTCCAAAATCTCAAACAAAAAGGAACAAAAACTGAAGAAGCTTAAGAAAGAGACCCAGGAAATGATAGCAAGGAGGGAACTGTTGCGGATAATAGCGGAATAGCCTAGAAATACGCCATATGTATACTATGAATGATAGAACGCACATGTATGCTTGAATAATTATATTTATTAATACGCCCTGTGAAAGTTGTAAATTTGAATCAAAAATAAATAACTGATATAAATAATCGTTCTTGCAGTCAACTTGACTTGCAGTATATAGTATATAGTTTATACAACACTTCTTGCAAATAACACTTGCATAGATAATGTCATAATACACATAAATGTCGTGTAGTTCACAAATAACTTTCACTTCTTTCTTCATACAAAATGTCACGTACAACATTAAGGTTCTTGCTGCTTGCTGGCTGGTTATGTCCTTCACTTACAACTTTCAATAACATTACTAACTTGCAGACTTACTAGGCACATCTGCCTCTTACAACTTTCAATTACTGCACTTACTGAAGGTCCATACACAACTTCTTCTTGTTCCATACTTGACTGCCTGTTCCATACTAGCTTGCCTTCTCGTCACGTACACCATCACTTCTGTCTGCTTGAACACAAGTTGCCAACATGACAACTCAATACTTCCCAATGCACTTCCAATGTTGCCAACTATGACTTACAATATGAGTTGTAAACATGATTAACCACAACACTCCTCCTTAATCATTTTACATCGAAGATTTTCAAAGTTTTTCTTGCACAAAGGTTTTGTCAGAATGTCTGCAATTTGGAAACTGCTTTCAATATGTTCAAGAGTAACTGTACTGCCTATATGCTGTTGAATATATTTTCTTGAAATTTCAATATGTTTCTTGCCTTTGTTTGTTTTTCCTTCATGAGAATTTCGAAGCATGTGGATTGCTGACATGTTGTCAACAAACAAAGTGATCGGTTGATCAAATTTTAGAATACCAAGTTCGAGTGCTAATCGCTTGATCCAACATACATCATCGATTACTGACACTGCGGCACGATATTCAGCTTCGGCAGTAGACGTAGCTACCACTTTCTGCTTGTGGGAATACCATATTAAGGGTCCCCCTCTCATGACTAGTACACCACTCGTAGACTGTCCTGTGTCTATATCTCCTCCATAATCCGAGTCTGTGTAGGCTACAAGTGTTGTATCGCCATCAAAGTAGATTCCATATTCAATCGTTCCTTGCAGGTACTGGTAAACTCGTTTTACCATCTTCCAGTGAATCATCATTGGCTTCGTGCAGTAGCGACTCAAGTAGTTTACAGCAAAACTAATATCTGGTCTGGTAATCGTTGCAAGGTATAGTAGACTTCCAATGCCTTCACGATAAGGGATGCTATCTGATACAGGTTTGTCATTCACGTAGCATTCCTTCTTCGTTATCATTCCAGGTTCAATCGGTGTTGATACTGGGTTGCATTTTTCAAGATTCATCTTCTTGATTATCTTCTTTGTGTACCGGGGTTGGCTCACAAAAATTCCTCCTGGTTCAATCTTCAGTTCCATGCCAAGGTACGATATTTCTTTCTGAACTGTCTTACTGAAAGTGATTTCAAATTCCTGATTGATCTTGTTCAAAATTTTGTAGATCTCTCTTTCATCTTTGCCTGCGATTAATCCATCATCTACAAATAGTGACAATAGAATATTCTTTTCTTTGTTGTAGTAGATACAAGGGTCGTCATCTGTACTTATCAGTCCTATGCTTTCAAGATATTTTGATATTCTTTCATTCCACTTCTTCAGAGCTTGTTTGAGTCCATAAATACTTTTCTGTAGTTTGCATACTTTACTAGATCCGTCATTGAATCCTTCTGGTTGAAGCATTTAAATTTCCTCTTCCAGATGTCCATATGGAAAAGCTGCTTTGACATCGAATGGTACTAACTTCAACTTCTCAGATGCTGCATGACTTAAAATTAGTCTTATTGATGCATGATGAGCTGCAGGGCTGAATGTATCTGTGTAGTCAATTCCTTCCTTTTGTTCAAATCCTCTAGCTACTAATCTGGCTTTGAGTTTTCCATTCGCTTTTTCTCAAAGTATCCACTTGCATGACAACGGTTTTACTCCTTCTGGACAGTTGACTAGCTTCCAGGTTTTCATTTTCATCAATGAGCTATACTCTTCCTGCATTGCACTTCTCCAGTTTTCATTTTTCAGTGCTTCCGTAGTAGATATATCTTGAACTTCTCCAATTATGGCATTAGTAGTACTATTTTCTCCTTCAGAATAGTCCATGACGTAATCATCGAATCTGGCAGGTTGTTTCAATTTTCTGCGATCTCGCAGACTTCCTCTTTCTTCTATCACTGGTTCTGTTCTCTGTCTTTCTTCTGCTTCTTGGTTATCAGGTGAATTCTTGCTGATTTCTGTACTTTGACTTTCTCTTTCTTTTTCTTTGTATTCATTGAAGATCACATTATCTGAGCTGATAACTTCTTGTGTGCTTGGTATGTACACTCTGTAGCATGGTGAGTTTATGTCATATCCTACAAAAATTCCTTTCTGAGATTTTCGGTCCATTTTCCTTCTCTTGTGACTTGGAATTAATACAAAACATTCACATCCAAATGCTCGTAATTTATTTATATCGATTTTGCGTCCAAACCACAGTTCTGCAGGGGTCTTTCCTTCAACTGTGCTTGTTCCAGTCTGGTTTATGGTAAATACTGCATAATTTGCTGCTTCTGCCCAAAATCTTTTATCTAGATTGTTCGCATGTACTGCTGAGCGAGCTGCTTCAACAATAGTCCGCATCTCTCTCTCGATTCTTCCATTCTGCTCTGGTGAGTAACTATTAGAGAATGTGTGTAGAACTCCTAGTGCTTCAAGTAATTCATTTGTTTTGAGATTCTTTATTTCCTTTCCATTATCAGACCTAAGAGTTTTTATCTTCTTTCCCAGTTGATTTTCTACCAACTTTATATAGCTTTCTAATTTCTTTGGTGCTTCATCCTTATTTTTCATTAAGTAGATTGTTCGGAAATGAGAAAAGTCATCTTTGAATAATAGAAAATACTTTGCTCCTCCTAACGATGGTACTTCCATTTCCCACATATCCACGTGCACCAAGTCCAGTGGTTGTGTAGCTTTCTTTGGGTTTGTTGGATGAGAAATCCTATGTTGCTTTCCATATACACATTCTTCACATATAACTCCATTCCAGTCATCTATGTACTTAATTCCTTGCTTATTCAGAATGTCTCTCACATATTTGATATTTTGGTGTGCAAGTCTCTCATGCCATGTCCTGATGGATGTAACTAAACAATTTTCTTCTTTTTCTCTCCTCAACATCATTTTGTAGAGATTTCCTTCACGTTTTGCCACTGCGACGATTTGTTTACCATCTGAAGTGCTAAATTTGGATATTTCACTGTCTGCACTTTGCAAATAGCCTTTATCTAGCATTTTTCCTACTGAAAAAAGGTTGAAATTCAGATCTGGTACATATAAAACGTCTTTTAGTTCAATTGGATACCATTTTTCACCATCAAATGCTTCCAGTTCCACATTTCCAACTGCAATACCATCTAGTTTGGATGAGTCTCCTATTACAATTGAGATGGGTTCTTCCAACTCGGTGAGATGAGTGAACCACTCTCTATTTGGAGTCATGTGCTGACTGACTCCATAATCTTGATACCATATTTCCATCATTTCTTCCTTGTGTTGCTCGTCCAGGTCTGCTGTGTTAAGTGCGATGGTTATAAATCCTCGACGTTCTCGTCGTTCATCTTGGCTTGCACTTTCTCTTTCGCTCTTTTCATTTCGGAATATACACTCCTTTGCGTAGTGTCCTTTCTTTCCACATTTGTTGCAGGGGTAAGTCTTCTTGCAATATGCTATGTATTTATCACATGGTTTGCCTCTGCATTCTCTGAGAATATGTCCTTTCTTTCCACACTTGTAACAGATCACTGATTGTTTATCTTGCTTGCTTTGTGATGACTGTCCTTGCTTTCGAGAATGTCTTACTATGAGAGAATTTTGTATGTCCTCTTGACCTTGGATTGCTTCCTTGAGTCTCTCGTCTTCGAGTCTTAATCTTCCAATCATGTTTTCCACTGTCTTATCAGAACCAGTTACATTGTCCCAAGATGTTCTGAAGTGTGCTAGTTTTGTCGGCAATATGCTTAATATTCTGGTCATGATCCAGCTTTCTTGCATGGGGTCATCATTTCTAGATAATTCTTCACTTATCATCACAATTTCCATACAGTTCTCTGCTGCTGATTTATTTTCATCATAGACAAAGGTGAAAAATTTTCTACGTAATACTTCTAAATTTACTTCAGTCTTTGTTCCATACAAAGTAACTAATTTATCTAACATTGCTTTTGATGTTTGACAATTAGCAATTTTTCTTGCAATAGAGCTAGACACTTTAATCCTATCATTGACTGAGCTTCAATGTCTTTTTGTAACCACTCTTTAACTTCTGCATCAGTGCGGGCACCTGAAGGCTTGGTTAGATCACCTGTTGCGACATCATATAAATCCTTTGTTCTGAGTGCTAAATTTAACTTGAAACGCCATGACACATAATTTACTACTCCATGTGAGTCCTCACTTAACATTTCCAGATGAGATTTAACTGTATCCATGGTTGACAATTTCTTTTCTTACTTTACAATTCACAAATATGACATTGCACAAGATTAACTTCGTGTTTGCTGCTTTTCTTGTGGAAATGATGTGCTACGATCCTAGTAGCCGTGACTGCTCGAGGTCGTTTGTAAGTCAGATTATAACAGTTTTTCACTTTAACTTTAACTTGCTTTTCACACTTTCTTTCTTCAATATTCAATTTTGCAGCAGTCCTGTTCATGTAGGCCGGGGCCGTTCTATTCACAAAAACTGGGGCCGTTTTGTTCACGAAACTGGGCGTTGTCTGTTCACATACACTGGGCGTGTCCTGGGCATTGTCTTTTCACATACACTGGGCGTTTCCTGGGCATTTACTGGGCCCATAACCTGTTGCGGATAATAGCGGAATAGCCTAGAAATACGCCATATGTATACTATGAATGATAGAACACACATGTATGCTTGAATAATTATATTTATTAATACGCCCTGTGAAACTTGTAAATTTGAATCAAAAATAAATAACTGATATAAATAATCGTTCTTGCAGTCAACTTGACTTGCAGTATATAGTATATAGTTTATACAACTCTTCTTGCAAATAACACTTGCATAGATAATGTCATAATTAGAGACAGGCACAATATGAAGAAAATTTTGCCAAAATATGAAATTTATTTATGCTAAATATGAAATTATGAAGAAAAAAATTAAAAATATTATGAAATGCAATAAATCACCAATTTTATGATCTGAATATTTGTTATTTGATTTAAGACAACACACAAAGGAATATCTACCATATTCACAATGAGAGGGCAAAATAAAAACACTAGTTAACTGGTAATTAATACGTTAAATATTCAGAATATTCTATTCACCTACATTTTTCATATCACATCAACTAATAGCCTATATTACAATAAGATAAAAGCAGTTTTTCAATGTTTTCTGGCAAAAAGTGCATCTTCTGTCGGTAAGAAACGTCAGAACTGTGTGTGTGTCTTTTTAATTTTCATTTTTTTATGTATTATGCTATTTGTGTGTTGTTTCAGCTGAAACTTTGTGTTTGCAGATACCAGTATTAAAAAATAAATTAATAACAAAATTATTATGTAATTCAGTCACCCATTTGTTCAGAATAAAGATAACGGCGAAAGCCAAATATTAAGTGCACTTTAAGCTCCGCCCACTCGATCACTCAATATTCACATTTTGTTTCTCAGGGAAGCAGGTGACAAACTATCCTTGTATATTTTCGCCGACACTCCCGACAGTACCAAATATTAAAAATGCGAGAGTGCCCCTTGTAACAAAATATTAAAACTGCTACCGAATATTAAAAATTCTAGAGCACCCCTTGTACCAAATATTAAAAATTCTAGAGCGCCCCTTGTACCAAATATTAAATGCGAGAATATGTGCCTTGTACTCAACGGTTTGTCAGCCTATTCATCCTCGAAGAATTCGCTAGATCATGGCATAAAATGAATTGCTTCACTGGGGGAGGACTGGCCGGGATATGTCTCATGCGAAGATGCATCTTATATTTGTTCTTTCCCAAGATATCAAATGTAGCGTAAACATAATTTGAATGTTAGTACAAATTTGTCTAGATAATATTACACAGGTAATAAAAAGGACTATATTCCATACTTAACACTTTTGTTACAAAATGTGCACATAACAATCGTTCCATGTGTTTTAAAACAGTTTAACTCTGTCACCAATTGCACATTCCAGATTTAGGCACACGATCCAAATCACCACGAATAGCAAACAACACATAAATGAATATTCCCTCCTCCCTGCTAGTGAGCTGGTTCCTCTAACTGTAAACATTCCCTACCCCCGCCCTTGCTGTCGAGTTATCTTTTGGAATGCAAGGAATGTGACTACTTCTAAACAATACGTAGAAATCCTATCCCGTTCATAGTGGAAGTAGGCTATTATTAGAGTGGAATTGTGTTGGGTACCTCTTAACACTTAGAAAGTGTTGCCAAATTTCTTAGCTTTCTGGAGTTTGCCGTATAGGGATTTGAGATGCGATTCCCGGAAAACTTTTCAAAACATTTCAATAATGTGGAAAACTCGATTTATTTGTCATAGAAGTATTAACGAAGGAAAAATTTGCAAATCATACAAAATATGAAGCTTTATGAAGATTTTCACGAAATATGAAGATTTTACCAAAATATTATGAAATATGAACTTTTTTCTTGCTTGCATTGCCATCTAAACTTCGTGATTCGTAAAGATCCGAGTTTTCAGAGCGCTAGTAGCCATATTTTAGAATATGAAATTTCATATTTTGCCTGTCTCTAGTCATAATACACATAAATGTCGTGTAGTTCACAAATAACTTTCACTTCTTTCTTCATACAAAATGTCACGTACAACATTAAGGTTCTTGCTGCTTGCTGGCTGGTTATGTCCTTCACTTACAACTTTCAATAACATTACTAACTTGCAGACTTACTAGGCACATCTGCCTCTTACAACTTTCAATTACTGCACTTACTGAAGGTCCATACACAACTTCTTCTTGTTCCATACTTGACTGCCTGTTCCATACTAGCTTGCCTTCTCGTCACGTACACCATCACTTCTGTCTGCTTGAACACAAGTTGCCAACATGACAACTCAATACTTCCCAATGCACTTCCAATGTTGCCAACTATGACTTACAATATGAGTTGTAAACATGATTAACCACAACAGGAACAGTTAAAAACAAGTATGAAGGACAACCCACAGAAAAAACAAGAATATGCAACAATAAACAAAAACACTAAAAAGGAGATAAGAAAGGACCTGAGAGATTACAAGTTAAAGATAATACAGAATATCATAGATTCCTCCAAAGTAACCTCGATAAAGAAGATAAGAAAGCAGATGTCAGAAGGCAAGCACTGGATGCTGGGGGTGAAGAATTCAGAAGGAAGAAGCCAGACAACTAGAGGAGACATATCAGCTCAAGCCACCAAATTCTACAGAAAACTATATACTAGCACTCTGAAAGACAGCACACCAGACCAATACTCTGCAACCGCAACCTCAGAAATTGAAGAAATCCCACCAATCATACCCAGTGAAATCAGATCGATAATCAAGGAATTAAAACATGAAAAATGCCCAGGTGACGACAAAATCTATAACGAATACATCAAAATGGGAGGAGAAACCTTAATACCAACCATCACAGAATTTTTTAATGGAATAATCCAAACCGAAGAAATCCCCAAGGAATGGCTAAAAAGCACCATCATTCTGTTACACAAAAAAGGCAAGAAAGATGACATAAATAATTATAGGCCAATCAGCCTCATGCCAATCATACACAAAATGTTTATGAAAGTTCTCACAAAAAGAATGACCAACAGATTGGATGAATGCCAACCAGTGGAACAGGCAGGCTTCAGAACAGACTATAGCACAGCAGACCATCTTTAGACACTCAACCAAATAATCGAAAAAGTATAGGAATTTAATCTAGGAATCTGTATCGCCTTTGTTGACTTTCATAAAGCCTTTGATTCAGTGGAGCAAAAATGCGTACTTCGAGCGCTGATGAACCAGGGAGTTCCAACCACTTACATCAACATCCTAGCCCAAATGTACAGAACAAGCCAAGCGAGAGTGAGGACAGAAAGAGATGGGGAGTGGTTCCGACTAGCAAGAGGAGTCAAACAAGGCGACCCTCTATCCCCAAAACTTTTCACCATCCTATTAGAGAACCAATTTGCAAAGCTCAACTGGGACGACAAGTACGGTATCAACATCAATGGTGTCAGGTTGACAAACCTCAGGTTCGCAGATGATATCCGGGGTGCGCGGGCAAAGAGAGTTAAGTCCACTTTCTTGTTACTGAGAATTAGAGTGACTTAACACACTATACCAGCCCAACATAGCTTTAGAGGTGGATAATCCCATGAGGCACACATCCATAATTACCGTACAATTTTGATTATGACTTACTGAACTTAACGCAAATGTAGAGAACATATTTATCTATAACCCTATGGACATATCTCAATTTTTTAGGATGGTGGACTTAACTCTCTTTGCCTGCGCACCCCGGATATTATCCTGCTAGCAGAATCAGCAAAAGATTTGGAGAAGAAATGCTAAAAGACCTGGAGGCTACCAGCAAAGAGGCAGGATTGCACATGAACCCCACAAAAACTCAAGTGATGACCAACAAAGAAGAAACCCCCATCCACATCGGCACTACACATCTAAAGTACACTCAAGAGTACATATATCTAGGACAAATGATCTCGTTTGGTAACTGCATGGAAAAAGAAATCAAAAGACGGATCGGCTTGGCGTGGAAGAAATTTTGGTCATTGAAGTTCTTAGTGGCTGACAAAAGACTGAAGACAGCAACGAAGTCTGCGGTCATAGAGAAATGTGTGTTTCCAGTACTGCTCTATGGGTGCCAAACATGGGCGCTTACTGCAAAACAACGGCAAGCATTACAGGTATGCCAGCGCAAAATGGAGCGATTTATCCTCCACATCTCATTAAAGGACAAAATCCGCAACACAGAAATCAGGAAAAGAACAGATATGAAGGATGTGGCCAATACAGTGGAACAGTTGAAATGGAGGTGGGGAGGCCATGTGATGCGAATGAACCAACGAAAATGGGCACAAAAAGCTACAATTTGGGACCCCAGAACAGGCTGGAGATGTGTGGGGAGGCAAAAGACCAGATGGTAGGACGACTTCATCAAAACATCAGGAAGACTATGGTCTCGAGTAGCAAGGAATAGAAAAGAGTGGAAGAAAATGGGAGAAACCTCCACCCCAAGTGATTAGTGGAAATACAGAAGCAATCCAACCATGCACAAGAACTCTCACTAGAATTAACTCTCGCTAGGATTAGCTCACCTAACAAGAAGTATATGAGCTTGCCCTGCAATCCGCAGGAGGCCATTGCCCTTTGAGATGTCTAGGCTAATTTTATTTATTTATTTATGAGAAAAATGGTGGCTACCAAATCCTCTGCAAAGTCGCTCAAGTTTTGGAAGGCCAAAACATAAGTGAACTTGATCGTGTGTCTGTTAGTGATATACCCCTCTTCAAATATGCAAGGTTAACATCGTGTGATGTAGAACGTTCCTTTTCTCACTATAAGGCATTATTCTCGGATAATAGGCAAGGATTTGTGATCCATAATCTGGAGATGACATTCGTTGAGCACTGCAAATCCAGTCAGCATTTTACATCTGATGTTTAGCTGCAATTGGTGAGTTTCAATATAATTTGTTCTAGTAAGTTACGAACATTCTGGTGTTTTTGTTTCTTTTTCAGAAAAATATTTTTTTTTTTTTAGTTTTAGCACATATTTTAAAAATTTTAGTGCATATTTTTAACATTTTAGCACATAAAAAATAAATATTTTTAAGTTTTTAGCACATAAAAATCCGGGCCCTATTAATAAGTAATTCAACTTCATTATATAGGCTGTCACGTTGCAAAATCGTGACCAGTTATAAACATGAAATAGTTGAACTTTGGACAACCTATGTGCCGTTCGAGTGTGCAAAAAGAAACAAGTGCACATGTGCGATGGTTAAAAATTTGAAAGGAGAGACGGTTGAAAGTTGCCGAGCAGGAGTGTGTCAGTTGGATTCAGAAGTCAGTTGGACTCAGAGGTAGTAGGATTCAGGACTCAGAGTCAGTTAGTAACGAAGTGAGCAACAGGCCACAAGGAAGAAAAGAGGTGGTCGCCACTCAGCGCGGGGCTTTGCCCGTGCTAGAGCCGGCATGTACGGTATAGGAAGACGAGATTTGCCCGTGCGAACCGGTAGGTTGGTGCTATGCATTAATAAGACAGAATAGTACAAGGGACAGTTGATCGAATAGTAACTAGCATTCCTATATGTAA
The DNA here is from genome assembly GCA_964059195.1 of Ectobius pallidus. NCBI lineage: Eukaryota > Metazoa > Arthropoda > Insecta > Blattodea > Ectobiidae > Ectobius > Ectobius pallidus. The sequence goes on from CAXKWD010000008.1 coordinate 46,241,917, forward strand.
TTCAGAAATTGAATAGTTGAAAATTGCACGCAGTATCGATAGTCAATTTTGAAGAAGTGAACCGTTGAACAATAACGCTAATTTGAAAAAAAGAATAGTTTTGAGGAAGGAACAGTTGAAAAAGTGAACTGTCGAACAAGTAGTAGTTCGAAAAGTTAAACAGTGAAGAAAATGTGTTGTAGAGTTATTACAGTTGAAGAGTTGTACTAGTTGAAAATGGATTTGAACAGTTTAAAATGGACAAGTACGTGAATTTGTAATGTGCAGAAGTGACAGAGAGATGGCTTTGGAGAGTGGAACAGGAAGGTTCTGAGGAGAAGAAAGTCTTGGGTCGACAAGTGATGGAGTAAGCGGCAGTTGTGGCGATGGAGTTGTCTGACGTTCTGTATCAGAACGTAAGAAAAGATGGACATCTGAACGAGAAAACAACGACCGATGGCTGTGGAGATATAGCTATTGGACTGGGACGAGCCAGAGCGTTGGTTGGCTTACGTCGTGGCCACATCAGCGAACATCAGCTTGAAGAGAAGAATATGGTCAAGTCTAAGTGGTGCTTTGATTCGAATGGGATCCATTAGGAGATGGACACCGACAGAAAAAGGACTGACTACGAATGGTGAAGAACAACGCTGGTCTACTGTTTGTTGAGTATAAAAAAAAAAATTTATATTAAGACATTTTTGAAACGGAAAATTTTGAACTATAAATTTCAGTTCTGAGTATTCTAAGTTATGACTGAGGAACAGATTATCTTATAAGATGTGAGTATGTTCAATGGATAAAGAAAGTCAAAATTGGAAGAAACAAGTTAGGTTATCAATAGTTTTACAGTAGTCCTATGCTTTCACATCTGTGGTAATCTGAATTCTGGAATGTTTTAAACAGATTAAGTTATGTTTTTTGTGTTTATCTTATCTGCATTGTCATCTCATAGAACGGTGACATGGAATGAATCATTTAATTTGAAACGGATTATTCTTGAAGAAAAATTGCAATTTTTTAAAAGTAGAAGCAGAAATCCTTTTGGACTCAACATTAGGCCTCATTAATGTTCGACATTTAAAATCATAATTGTCATAAGATTAAACTGGTACATACAGATAAAACTGTTCCTAATTAGAACATTTTAATGTATTTTTCCGTTTTGTGCCCAGCATCACTTAACCGATTTGGTCAAAAATCAATAGGCTTCATCCCATGGGCGTTATAAATGGCATACCAAGTTTTATGAAAATTGATAAAGTGTATTTGAGTTATCATGCTTACAGACACGTGGACAGACAGACAGTCAGACTGACAGATATTTTCCTGTCTACCAGACAATCTCATAAGTACCGGTACAATTCTGGCACTTACTAATTATGTAATATCATTACATAATCTTTTTGTTGCATACATTATAAAGGTCAAGTTGGGTAGTGAATTTAATATTTGATGGGGGCCTGGGAAAATTTATTTCCATGACCCTGATCTTGGGTAGTAATGGTTACTGTTTAAATCGGTTCAAGAAAAACTATTCTTATTTTACATCTCTCACCATAACTCATTAAGTAAACATTAACTATAAATCAGTGGCATTTTCTACAATGAGTTTATGAACTTCCTGGTACACCAGAACCCCATATAATCAGGGAACATTTCTTGCCCCCTCATTATAGCTAGGTCCCAGTATAGCTTACTGAAAGCTCATAATAAATCATTAATGGGTAGCAGGAAGGGGAGCACATTTCACCCTAAACAACTCTACATAATATAAATGCAATTAAAAATGGTGTATACTGAGTGGCGTGGGGTGGGTATGGACTCACATTTCGGAGGCCCCAGGTTCAAATCCCATGGCCAGTCAATTTGACATTGCTTTTTCATGGTTTCCCAATTGCAAAGTCAAATGTTAAATAGAATATTTACATACCATCACTCATCCTTGCTATTTCATCCTGTACCATATTCATTGAAATTAATATCAGTGGAAATTTGCTGATGCCATAAAATACACCAAAAAGTAGAAAATAGTTGAGGATCGATAGTTGCATAGCCTACTGGCCTACACAGAACCTGAACTCCTGATATGGTCTTGATGCTCAAAGAAGTATAAATTAAGCTGAATTGTAAAAAAAATGACTCACCTGTTTTTCTTCTTTATTCCTTTAGATCATACAATCATATACACTATTGCATCACTACATCTTGATAGAACTAAAAAAGTTGATTAGTGTACTTTGATTCGTTAAAACAGTTCATTTTTTTCTTTTTAGCCTATTTATAGGCCTACTGGCAAGATGGAAAAGGAACAGTAGAAGGACCTTATTTGAATCAGGTTGTTTTTCCTTCTATGAGACATGAGATAAACTAAATTTTGATTCACCATTCTTAACATGATCAGTAGAGACGAGACTTTCATGCAAATGCATGTTTTTATGAGAATTTAAAACAGAGCTCAAACTGAGTACTTACCCATGTCATTACTTTCTGGTTCCAAATATGCATACTTCTTCCGTGCATGTTTGCATGTTTTGACTTTTTTGGAGGAAAAAACATTCATAAAGCATATTTAGGGTATTTTTTGGCTAAACCATGCATGAATACATGTTTTAATGGGTTTTCAAGAAAGTGACATTGTGGCAAAGTTTCCCTATCTTCGATTTTTACTACCCATTTATACACAGTCGTTTGTGAAGTGGTGCGAAGATGTGCAAAAAGGAGGAAGGAATTTGACCTTACCTTTGTCCACCCTAAGCTATATGTTTGCATGTTTTGACTTTTTGGAGGAAAAAACATTCATAAAGCATAATTAGGGTATTTTTTGGCTAAACCATGCATGAATGCATGTTTTAATGGGATTTCAAGAAAGTGACATTGTGGCAAAGTTTCCCTATCTTCGATTTTTACTACCCATTTATATACAGTCGTTTGTGAAGTGGTGCAAAGATGTGCAAAAAGGAGGAAGGAATTTGACCTTACCTTTGTCCACCCTCAGCTATTTCCGGCCCGCATTTGGGGTGCATTGTACTTTGTCAGAGCTCAGGAAACCTGCAGTGTCTTATAGTGTGTGCAGTGTGTGGTTGTCTGTTCTGTGATTTTACTATGCCTCCAATCAAATGTTCAAAAAGCGAACTCCTTGCACAGTGGATTTAATTCTAAAGTAAATACTTTTTCGTTTTAGGTAGTAAACAGTTTCTCAGCAGATGGTGCAGTATGTATCAGAGATGCACAAGCAGCATTTGAATGCAAAAATGTGTGGCAGGATTTAGTTTACATTAAAACAAACTTCTGCAAACTACCTGCTACTATAACTAAATTAGAAGCCTCATCTCAGCCACTGACAGACTTAATAACACTTACTGAAGAATTCTGTAGATCCTCAGTTATGCTCATGGGAAAGTGGTTGAAGCAGCAAAGAATAAATTGGACAGGGTCATAAATGCGAACCTGGACTTCGGATTCCTTTGATCAGTAAAGAAGGTGAAAACGTGGATGAAGAATTTTGCCTCACACTTTCACAAATGTGTTCACTGAAGTTTGCGCCAATAAAATCATGTGATGTAGAAAGATCATTCTCTGCCTACAAAAACATATTGACTGACAAGTGCAGGAACCTTACAGAAAGCAATTTAGAAATGCTGTTGGTTGTCAACTGTGCCAAAAAAGTGAAGTAAAGTAAGGAAATTGGGCCATAAATGTTAGTGCATATTTTAGTGTATTTCTCCCTTCATAGTGCATGATTCATGGTTTGATAATGCATGAATATTTTGCAATTTTATAGTGCATGAAAGTTATCAAAAATCTTCCTGTTCTCGTGGAATAATTAATAACACAAACTGCAGAAACTCTTTACTCATCACATTTATTGACACTCCACATCTTACCATGAACTCATACACCGTTCTTCACAATACATCACTCCAACATATTGAGAACAAGATGACTGCTTGCCTCACTACATCCCGCCATTACGCGGTCTTTTAACAACTTCCAAAGAGAAACAAAAAACAAATGAAACAAAAGAACTACGTGGAAACTACTTAGCAATAAAAAAAGGAAATACAAAAATCCAGAAATGCCTACTATACAAACAGTATTTCAACACTCCCCCTAGTTTCTAGATTTTTCTTATCTCCCATTTTTTTTTTTCATTTGATCATGATCGTCCTAACATATCACAGAACTTTTGAGTGCTATCAGCTGACAAACACTTGGTTAATAAATCTGCCACATTATCATTTGTGGATACATACTTAAATTCAACAAATTTATTTCTTACTGATTCCTGCAAAACATATGATTCTACAGCACAATGTCTGGTCCTATCTGATATGCTTTCTCCCTTTGAGATATCTATAGCACCTTGATTATCAGCAAATATTACACAAGGCTTCGAAAGATAATTGCTTTGACCAATATCTGAGAAAAAAAATATCTAGCCCATTAATCTCACTTAACACATATACCATGGCTAAGACCTCAGATTCATTATTATGAAGAGAGAGTCTCTTTTGAGTAACGCTTTTCCAGATAACGGCAGCTCCTGCCATAATAATCACATATCCAGTAATGGATTTTCCATCACTCTTATTCTTTGCCCAACTAGCATCTACATACTCTTTAACAGGTGACTTTTCACTGTTTGAATAGCACAAAGACAAGTCTTTGGTTTGTTTTAAGTATCTTAAGAGATGTTTTACCTCCTTCCAGTCACATAGGTCAGGTTTCTCATTTTTCTGGCTAAGCTTGCATACAGAAAACATGATATCAGGGCGACTAATATTAGCAATATAGCGTAAACTACCTACAGCACTTCTATAACAGGTAACATCATAAGGTTGAACATCACTAATTTTTGGCTTACTTGAGTCTCTCATTGGTACTGGTAAAGGAGTTCTTAATCCCTTACACTCTAGCATACCATATTCTGACAACACAGATTCAATATAATTTGTTTGGTTCATCTTTACATTTTCCTCACAATCTTTAAGAAATTTGACAGACAAGAAATTAGTTGGAAAACCTAAATCTCTTATTTCTAATTTCATTGACAACTTCTTAATAAATGAGTTAATTTGCTCCTGTTGCCCCCAAATTCCAAGATCGTCCACATAATGTCTTGTTTGGATGAACATAGAGGCACTGATTTAAATAATCTCAAATCAGTTAATATTTTATGCAAATGGTCATTCCAATCCCTCCCAGCTTGCTTAAGTCCGTACATACTTTTGTTAAGTTCACACACATGTTTGGGATAACAAAACCTTCAGGTTGTTTAATATAAAGATCCTCCTTGATTTCACTGTTAAGATAGGCTGACTTGACATCTACACGATGGCACCCCCAATCATTAATTACAGCTTGAGCAGTCATCGGACAGATTATTTTCCGTTTCACAACTGGACTAAAAGATTCCCAGTAATCTATTCCTTGAATCTGATTAAAACCCTGTGCTACAAGGCGAGCCTTAAATTGTGTAACATTTCCATCTTGATCCCTTTTAACTTTAAAAACCCATTTGGTACCAATTAATTTACAATTGATGGGCTTCTTAACTAGATCCCAAGTTTTGTTTCCCATTAACATAGGCATTTCCTCTTCCTTGGCTTTAAACCATTCATTTCTGTGTGTACTACTTAACGCCTCCTCTACAGTTTTAGGTTCACATAATTCACAACTACTATTGAAAACAGCTGACTGACAACAATTACACACTTCTTTGTGTTTTCTAACCCTCTCAGATCTGTGCAGTATAGGTGATTCAATTACATCAAGAACATCAGGTAATTCGCCTACTCCTCTTAGATTATGAACATCAGATATAAGAGGTTCGATTACCTCATTAGGAATATCAAGTAATTCACCTAGGCCTACTCCCCCTAGACTCTGAACATCAGATAAATTCTCACTTAATGATATTTCCCCAGTATCATCATCATCAGACTCTTCGTTTGTTATTTCTATATCAGAATTATCACCATTCTCAGTAACATTTATTACAACAGGTGTTTCTACTGAATTGACATATGAATTGCCTTTAACTTTGTCTTTCATTGGGAAAATGCTCTCTTCAAATCTGACATCTCTGGATTGTATTACATAGTTACCAGTTACACTCCATAAACGATAGCCTCTTTTGTCTTTAGGATAACCAAGCATAATATATCTTTCTGCCCTAGACTCCATTTTACTACCTTTTGCAGTGTTCTTAAATACCCAAGCTTCACAACCAAACACTTTCATTCTTTGAAGCTCCTCTATATTCAATTGCATTTTGAACCACAACTCGTAAGGTGTTTTACCATTTAAGGCTGATGATACACACCTATTCTTTATAAAACAGGCTGTGTCTATAGCTTCCCCCCAGAAAGTAGCTGTCATGCCAGCTTGAATAAGCATACAGCTAGCAAGAGTTAATAATTCTTGATTTAACCTCTCAGCTACTCCCATCTGTTGATGAGCGCCTGCCATAGAAAATCTATGAAAAATACCTTCATTCTTACACAAGGATTTAAATTTTTCATTATTATACTCCTTTCCATTATCAGTCTGAAAATACTTGATTTTTGTACCCAACAAGTTCTCAGCTCTATTTTTGTACTCTAAAAACTGTCAAACACATCATTTTTCCCTTTTAAGACACTAACTTCACTTTATCTTGAGAAATCATCAGTGAATGTGCAAAAATAATTACCTCCCACTTTACTTTCAGGCTTCATGTAACACACATCTGAATAGACTAACTAATTCGGATGATTTTTCCTTTCTTTCTGGATATGGGAGTCTTTTCGCTTTACCCTGATGACACACACTACAGTCTATGGTATTTTCTTTCGGGATTACTTCACAGTCAGGAATGTTGTTCGCATGACCAAAACGCTTATGCCATATGTCTCGTGTTACTGCTTTCAGCACCGTCACTCCCTCGATGCATGGTTTGGTCTCTGTTGAAAGCACAGATGAACTGCTCTGTCCAATACAATCAACTTTGTCCATCTCGTACCAATCACAGTCAATGGCGTACATATCGTCCTCCACAACTCGGTCAGAGAACACTTCTTGGTCACCATTCAGTTTATCATAACCACAAAATAACCCATTGTCAATGTTGAAACAAAAACCTGATTTTTCAAGTTGACATACTGACAAGAGATTATTGCTCACTTCAGGTACCCATAAAACACGCTGCAGTCCAAGTGTCCATCCACCGCATTTATCAGAAACTTTCATTGTAACAGTTCCATAACCCTTAACTGCACATGGTTCCTCTTTCTTGGCCACCTTCACACTGCATACTGTGTCAGCACAAAAATTGTTTAATAAATCACGATGAGGGGTCATGTGAGCATTGCACCCACTATCCAAAAACCAACGGTTAGGGTCACTACACTCATTTTTATCATTGCAGTTCAGAGGTAAATATTAGGATTTCCCTACACAGGCTCTATATTTAACTCTCACCATTCCGCAACCAAGGTTTTTCACTGAATCAGTTACCTTATTTTGCTCAGTATCTTCACTCCATTTTTGCTTCCTTACTTTCGAAATTTTTCAGCACTTGTCCTCCAGGTTTAAATCCATTTTGTCCCCTTTGAAATCCCGTCTTCCTTCCCTTTCGACAGTTGGTACTGGTGTGACCTTCCTCTCCACACGAATAGCAGATTACTGTTCCTCTCGATCTTGCTTCCACATTCTTAGGGCAATCCCAGGCTTTGTGACCAGTTTGATTACACAAAAAACAGGATACACTTGCTTGATCTCCAACTCTCTTTACAGTATTCCTAGATAACAGTCCCTTTAATTCTTCTTCACGTTTTGTTCTCTGCTCAAACTCCCTCTGGTTTCTCTGTTCTTCAATCAGCAATTTATTCTTGACATTTTCTGTAGTCATATTCTCTTGATTCAATTCCATGATGTGAATGATGAACTTGTAGCGTTCCTCCTTTAGGCCTCTCAGCATAAAACCAGCAACAAAGTTGTCATCCAATTTTGTTCCCTGTTGACTCAAAATATCACACAGGTTCTCCACTTTCGAAACATAATCCATCATTGACTCAGTCGATGATTTAGACAGAGTACACAGTTGCTCCAATGAATTAACAAACTGCACAGGACTCCTCTTGCAGTGAATATTCTTTAGTCTCTCCCAAGCAGTGCATTTACCCACATCATTTAGGTAGCAATCACTCACATACTGAACTAAGTAAGATAGAACATCATCATTTCTATTTTTCTGTTTTTCGGTGAGTTCGTCCCATTCGAGATTTTCATAACCAGGTTCGATGCTTTCCCATAATCTCCTTTTCGTCAGAAACGCCATCATTCGGGTGCTCCATTGTACCCAATTTCTTGTATTCAATCTCTCAATGCCCTCCGACGACATGGTATTTCACACAATAATTCACAAGAAATGCTCACTCGTTACACAATCTGTTTATGCTCTCGTATTCTCGGCGTCGTTTGGCGCTGACTGGACTATGCTTTGCTCTGGGCCCATAACCTATCAAAAATCTTCCTGTTCTCGTGGAATAATTAATAACACAAACTGCAGAAACTCTTTACTCATCACATTTATTGACACTCCACATCTTACAATGAACTCATACACCGTTCTTCACAATACATCACTCCAACATATTGAGAACAAGATGACTGCTTGCCTCACTACATCCCGCCATTACACGGTCTTTTAACAACTTCCAAAGAGAAACGAAAAACAAATGAAACAAAAGAACTACGTGGAAACTACTTAGCAATAAAAAAAGGAAATACAAAAATCCAGAAACGCCTACTATACAAACAGTATTTCAACAAAAGTCTCGTCTCTAATGATCAGTTATTTTTAGTTTGTCAGTAACAGAAAAGCCTTTTATTTTTTGCAACATGACAAAATCAAAAAACAACCTCTCCATTCTGTTTGTTCACTTGTACACTTATGGTCAGTAGATCAAACAAAGCTAGGGTGAAATTATTATCATTGTTGTGAATTCTCAGGAATCCAGTCATAAAAGTTATCCCTCATTATTTTTTGCACTTACAGACAAGGAAACCGTGTACATTAGTTATTCATACTACAGTTCATGAAAGAGACTTTATTAATATTTACATTTCCACAATTTTTTTTTTTCAGGGGAAATGATTTTGCATTGCAATCTGCAATAAATTTGCAATAAATCAAGCAGTGTTAATTAAAGCTTTAATTGCATTTCCAATTCAATTACTAAATACAGTGAAATTTCAATCTAATTTCATTGTTGAATACATACTGGCACAAGACACTATAACACATTATTACACAGTTTGTGTTGTAACTTCAGTGTTGCATAATGACACGGGACCCAACAAAACACACATTTTTATCCATTGTTAAATTGCATCATTACTAAACCCTACAAACTCAAGTGTTTTAATGTGTCGTTTCAGGACATTTTTAGTTTTTAGCTCTGAAGATAATAAATACATGACAGCAGCAAGATTTCCAAAAATGGTTCTTATTACCATCACACCAGAGAGCAATGGATATGTTACATTCAATGCACCAGATATGCCACCTCTCAGCTACAAGATACCTGATGGCACTCAAGAAGATCTAACCACATCTACGTGCATGTAAGTCAAACCCAACATAAAAATTAATTATTTTGGTAGTCAGAATCAATAAAACAAATGGTCCCACCCCATGTTTATAAGATACCGTACATAAATAGATACATACATAAGGTGGGGATTTGACTTGCTTCTTGTAAAAATGTGGAACTTACAATTCTTTCCAAATACTGATTAAATATCTCAGACTAAAGTTTAATTGCTCCGATTAAATGTACCACTTGTACCAATTGGTGCTCATATAACATACCGGTAAGATATTGAATGGTAAATGATACAAGTTCAAGCTACCATCAAACGGCAGAATATTTAATTAGTATTTAATTACCACCTTATCAACTGCTTAACTTTATCTCCTCAGACTTGTACCTCTGTTGCTGTATATAGTCATAGGTTCCACCTTTTCTTCAAGCTCCTTCATTATTCTGACTGAAAATGATCAGTCAGAGTCAAACAACTACTGGTATGCGAAATTCCTCATCCATCAATGTTCTTGACTGAGAAAAACTTCTGCATATGGCCTCTGTTGTTGCCTGCGAGAAAAGTGGTATCTCTACCCTCCTTCTTTTATTATTGACTGAAGTCATGAAACAGCAATTTGTAAAATGCTGGGTTCAGTTAGTCTCAATTGTTTTCTTTTTCAGGTTGAGAATTTTGTAAGATATTATCTTCTAAGTTCTTTTACGAAATATACTTTCTTCTATCTGTGAATTAGAAAAAAGCTTTTGTGATAATTAAAGATAACCCTCTTAAAAAAAAATTTGTGAATATTTTGTTGTACTACATAGGCCTATGGTTAATGAGGTGCTTACACTTGGGCACAAGGGGTTTTTAATTTCTGTGTTGATACTACTACTTACTAGACTAAACTTCATGGCGCTGCATCTTTGAATGGATTAGGCCTACCATCTTTACCATAGATAGATGGCAGGGTTAGGGGCATAGTAATGAGAATAGCATATTTCGCTTATGTTCAATCAGTTCTGTCCTATGCAATACCTTTCTGGGGTTCCACTTCAAAAATCAATTACATATATAAATTACAAAAGAAAATAGTCAAATTAACTTAAAAAGTCCCCCTACGTACACCCAGCAAAGATGTATTCAAAGATCTGCAAATACTGCCAGTCTCATGTTTGTACAGTCGGTCAAATAAAAAACGTCGGGCGGTATTTGATTAAGTATCACGAACGAGCATATGCGCATGTACAGGAAGACTTAAGGTTAGGTTCACACCTGCCTCTTGTCTCTCCATGTATTTTCTTGATTATTTAGTCAGTTTTGTTCCAAAACGAACATGTATAGAAGGCTGTGGCTATATGTCTCACATCCGCCATATTCTTGGTTGCAAATTCTTGTAATATTAATAATTAATAAATTCGCAAGGAATATGATTATTCAAGGAGCATTTTTTAAATATTTTATTTTATAATACCGGTACTTGTAGTGCAAAATCAATAACTTACGTTCAACTTCTGCCACCAATCTAGCATCGAAATAAGCGGCCGGCCAGATTCACGATTCCTATGAAACTTCCGGTCGCATTATAGTGAAGTACCCACCGCTTTAAGAAATATGGAACCTTCTCGCTGCTTCAGAGGCCGAAAAATGCAGGTCAATTACAGCCCTAACTACACTTTCTCTCAAGCCAGCATTTGTATGTGGTGCGATGACAAAGCAAAATGAATTATGACAATACATTAAGCTGAATATCATGTATTGCGCTTTCCGCGTTTTTCATTTTTCCCTCATTGTTCATTTTTTCCCTCCTGTCGCATGGCCTCATATGTTCCGAAAATGACCTGTATTTTATGTTTTTTAACTTGTGAACTAATGCGTTAAAACTTTAATTTCAACTGCATACGAGTCCCGACGTTTTTTATTTGACCGACTGTACATCTTAGAAACAGTTATCTTTGTTCATGATCATAAAGACTTATTTAAAAGGAACTCTGAATATCACTCTCATGATACTAGATCTTCGCATCATATACACCTCAGCACGCATATAATTACAAATAGCTTGAAAAGTATTTCCCACAAGGGTATTATTTTATACAATAAACTTCCGGGTAATGTAAAAGAATCAACAGGAAAAACCTTTAAGAATAATGTTAAAAATATTTTGATGAAATATATGCCTCTTAGCGCAGATGAGTTTCTAGGTCTAAATTTCACTGAGAGTTGATATGTTATTAATTTTCTATGAATTTGTGTATTGTTTATTAATTTGTGTATTGTTTATTAATTTGTGTATTCATTAATTTGTGTATTGTTCATTAATTTGTGTATTGTTTATTAATTTGTGTATTTGTGTATTTTAGCATCTAAACTTGACTCAGCCAATGTATTCTATGTATTACTTAAGGTGTCGAATAAATATTATTATTATTATTATGTTCAGCATGCTGACGGTTAACCTTTTCACTGCTAACATATTATTCACCATGCAAACTGGTGCTGCTGAATTAATTTGTAAATTACTTTTGTAACCATAAGTGGACAAACAATTGCAAATAAATTGTCAGTTTCCTCTGAAACAAAAGCACAGCACGTATTTCTTGAAGTTCAGAGTGGTTTATGTAACCTTGGGGTAGCTGCATGTTGTCACAACATAGCTAATTTAACATATTTTTCCATGGGTTACATCACCGAAATATTTAGTTACAGATCGCAGCAAAGGACAGGGAACAGGGTGTCAGAAAGTAAACAACAAATAACACTATACACTCACATTCTTGGAATCTCTTTCACTGAAAATATCTTTCATCTATTAGCATGCAAAATGGTGCATCGTATATATCTGTGTGGTTTCAATGCAGATCTGTAACCACTGGCCAAGAGACCATGCAGGTGGTTTACTACTGCATACTACTAAGCATTAAATAGCTACCTTAAGGCTAGTTTACACGATGACACTAGGTTTTGTTACCACTTTCTTGAAAGTGATTTTGTGAAACTAATTACTCGAGTTTAAGTTCCCGGGAATTTTACATCACTGTGTAGGCTACATTTCATCAGTTAGCATGAAAAATGTATAATTTCCTCAAAGCTTTGAAGAGTGTTGAAATTTCGGTACATAGTTTGCAATTTTTGACCAACTTCGATGCACTATAACTCTGGAACCAGTTGAGTCTCAGTCACCAAATTTTTAAAACATCTTTATACGATAAAGAGGTGTTATCTGTATAAATTTCATAATTTTTCACTCAGGCCCTTTTGAGAAATTCTACTTCAAATATTGTCCTACAGTAAATCTATACAAGAAACAAAATAAAGGTCAGTCTTTCTTGCTTTTATAATTTTGCGGCACTAAATCTCCCGTTTTAAGTTAATTTTCAATTTGTAGTTGTGAATCTTTTCTTTACTTTACTCACTACTTAGGTAATATTATGTTAGAACAAAATCTAGAGCATTTCATTCTGCTAATTTTTGTTTTTATTTTGTCTTGTTATCTATATAATTAACAGAGTTACATACATTTGTGCAAAACATGTTTTTGATAGAAATACGGTTACAAAACCCACCAAAAAATAAGTATGAGCCTAAAAATGTTTTACCATAGTTTTGAAATAACAGGGAAATAACTGGTAAAAAAAATTTGGAAAATAAAAAATGTCGAGCAACTTGGCCTGGTTAATTTTCTAATGAAATGACCCTAATCCAAATACGAGATATGATAAATTTTCCTTACTGTGTTGGCTTGGCAAAACCTCTTTGTTTTCATTCTGTCAATCATTGGATCATGTCTCAGCGTGCAGTGGTTATGTTCATATTTCATGCTTTTCATTTCTGTTTTAAAGCAGTTTGAGTTCTGTGTTGTCAGTGATGTCTATATCCAAGAAAAGGCTGTGTAATGAAGACTAATTAAGTATGTCTTCATGATATTAGATAACAATGGGACTCCATTACCACAGTGTGTTTATGTGTCGTTCGGTTCTCAGTGATAACGCTGGAATGGCATTTGACTGCAAACCCTGTAGCACTGAAAGACAAGCCCAAGTAATATTTTGTTGCAAAACTTCATTTGTTTAAACGTAGGAAACTTGATTCTTTAGGTGTTTTCCACCAAGAAACTACAAAAGTTGTGGAAGTTTCATACAAACTGATCCTTCTTATAGCGAAAGACAAGAAAGCTCACACAATTGGTGAAACACTTGTGAAACCGTGCATGTTAAGAACTGCTAAAATTGTGCTAGGTGATGAGAGCTGACAAAAGTTATCAAAGATCTCGTTTTATGATAATACAGTGAAGCATCGGATTGATGACCTTGCCAATAACATAAAGATGCAAATTATTGATAAAGAAAAAGCTTCACCCTTTTTTCAATTTAGTATGACGAGACAAGTGATTTGGTCCAGTGTTGTCAATTAACTAGCAGGTGGCAGGTGGCCAACGATAATTAATTGAAAAATTAAAAATCAAGAGTTTAATAATTATTAAAGCATTATATTTATTAACAATTGCACGCGAATCATTCATAAACTAAACCATTAATAACACTGCCCAACAATGAAAATGTTTCGGGCTCCAAAATAGCTGATTCTTATGTATTTCCACCTGCTAAATTAAAAAATCACCATAGAAATTGCCAATTAGCTCTTGATTTGGAGATACAGTGACATTTTATATTCTCTATATAGTCAACATTTTCAGTTTTGGGAAAATTTGTTTTTGGATGTTGGCACACATGTCAACTGTAAAAATACAACAGTAATCTAGCTGTGGGTAGATTATAAACATAAACACTATTGTTGTGACAGTGGAATTTCGTATTATCTATTGTAATTAGTGCAGAATTTATGTTTTGGAGGGTTTTAAAGAGCAAAATTTGTTACATCAACATGCCACGGAAATGTGTAAATTTAGTGAACAATTTTTGTTACATTTGTGGTGAAATAACATTTTCATCACAGAAACGCAAACTGACGCCTCTTGTGAAGACTGCCTACCAACATTGTTTTGGTATGAAGGTAGGGGACGAGTCGCTGCCTACAGATCCGTCGGCCCGGGTTCGATTCCCGGTACCTCCTCGGAGTTTTCTGAGGTAGGGAGGTCTGGTAGGGGTGCACTCAGCCTCGTGATTCAAAATTGAGGAGCTACTTGATAGAGAAGTAGCGGCTCCGGTCAAGAAAACCACCATTAACGGCCGTGGGTGTCGGCATACTGACCACATGCCCCCCACTCCTGCCATCTACCTACGGGAGATGACGCAGCGGTCGGGTGGTAGGCCAAGTCCCTCCAGGGATGTAGTGCCACGGAGTTTAGTTTTAGGTAGGGGACGAGGATAAGGCAGTGGCGGTTATTCAGGGGAAGTAGGAGAAGTGCTACTTCACTTATGCATGCGCTCTTCATACGGTGCAATGCAATGCAATGGTAGGCTTCCATTCCAGGCAATCTACCCTTACCGGGGTCAGGCGTCTTCCTAGTTAGGCCGCTCTCTAGCTCTTCACCTAACTTCCCAGCCACGAGCCGCGCCTGGGATAAGGCATGGGCCCCACATATATGTTGCAACTCATGTTCAGTTTTATTATGAGTGGCTAAAAAATAAAAAACGATGAATGCCTTTTGCTGTGCCTATGGTTTGGTGGGAGCCTACAAACCATACAGATGACTGCTATTTTTGCTTGACTCCGCCTATAAAGGCAGGATTGTCAATGAAAAAAAGCAACAGTTCAATACCAGAATCTTCCATCTGCTATTCGACCTATTCCACATTTAGACAGTTTACCAGTTCCTACTCCACCCCAAAATTTTATGAAGTAGAAAATGAAGGCAGTGTGGAAGAAGATGAACTCAACAAGCCTTCAACATCCCATGACCCTGATTTTGAAGTAAAAGATGATCAACCGCACAGATTGAGCCAATCGGAGTTGAGTGATCTCATTCGAGACCTTGACTTGTCACAGGAGAAGGTAGAACTTCTAGGGTCAAGGTTACAGCAATGGAATCTTCTTCAATGTAATGTCAGGGTCTCCAAATATAGACAACGTCAACGGAATCTGCTTCCTTTTTTTGAGAAGAAAAACAATCTTGTTTTTTGCTGTGACGTTAATGGTTTGATGAAAAGTTTGAATTTGAAGCATGATCCCACTGAATGGAGGCTATTCATAGACTCCTCCAAGCTTAGTTTGAAAGCTGTATTGCTTCACAATGGCAACCGTCTTCCTTCTATTCCTGTTGGTCATGTAGTTCACATGTAGAAGACTTATGCAAACATGAAAGCCCAACTCGACTCAAATATGCTGAACATAAGTGGAAAATCTGTGGCGATCTAAAAGTTATTGCTGTACTCCTAGGAATGCAATTAGGGTAGACTAAATACTGTTGCTTTTTATATATGTGGGGCAGTAGGGATAGGAAATTGCATTATATTCAAGCAGATTGGCCGGCAGTGAGAAAAATGTTGTTGCTGAGCCACTTGTGGATCCAAAAGATGTTCTTCTTCCACCTCTACACATCAAGCTGGGTTTGATGAAGAATTTTGTCATAGGCATGAACCAAAAAGGCCAGGCTTTTAAATATTTGAGAGAGAAATTTTCTGGACTAAGTGATGCAAAAGTCAAGGAAGGCATCTTTGTTGGGCCACAAATACGTCAACTTGTAAAGGATCCTGCGTTCGACCTACTTTTGGAAGGGGAAGAAAAAGAAGCTTGGGAAGCTCTCAAGGGAGTTATGCATGGATTTCTAGGAAGTAAAAGAGATAGTAACTACACTCAGTTGTTGACAGTACTTCTACAAAAATACCATCAACTCGGATGCAACATGTCATTTTCTCCACTCCCATCTCAATTTTTTCCCCACCTAGTTGTGGAGCTATCAGTGATGAGCATGGAGAAAGGTTCCATCAGGATATTTCTGTGATGGAACGGAGATAACAGGGCTGCTGGAATGAAGCAATGCTTGCGGATTACTACTGGTTTGTGTGTAGTGATGCTCCAGAACTCACTTTACAAGAGAAAAGTCAAAAGACAGCGATCTCATGAAGCCACCAATTGATTCTCTGTAGATTCAACGACCTAGTAGGTTTTCTTTAATCAATTTAGGTTGTTAACTGTCATTAATAAAAGAACGATCACACTGTTAATGTTGTTAGCATAATATGTAATTAATATTTGTAAATGTTAAATTTACCGTTTTCTCTTAATCCATTAAAATTAAAAACATTCACCTATTGTTTATCTCAGAAACTAGAGCTAATAAAAAAAATTCTTTGTCATATTCGTTTTTCTCAACCCAAAATGTGAAGTGAAGGAAACATTTTAAAAATATTTTTTTGTTGGGCAGTGTAATTACTGAAACAGGTAAAATTCCGGCTTTAGAGTACATTCCACAATTAAAAAGCGCTGCCTGGGAAAACGATCTCATTGTCAGATTCGATTATGCAGTTCCAAAGCTAACTGTGAACCACTGCCTTATAGACTGTATTACTCGTGTGTAATTCTCGAGATGGCGGTGGATAATACGTATGGTTTCTCAACTGTTTGTTGACAGATGAATATGATGTGAATTTTATTTAATAAATTCAGTGTAATTTTCAGAAATTATACAATTTTTCAAGGGAAGAATTGGTATGTTTGGATTTTTATTGTCCACGATACTTCCAGGCTTAAACTATCAATATATTATAACTGTTGCTCGCGGCTTTGCCCACCATTATTAATTGACTCCAGGATTTTTAAGAAATTTACACATAGGCCTATGTTTGTGGTTCAGAGCTATGAAAATTGTAAGTAAAAATAAAGTTAGAATATTTGTTCATTGTGTTCATTTCACTTAGGCCTTATATAATAAAGAAACGATTTTCCTAATTTTGTACTCTTCGTGAAAGTTTAGACTGGGAGAGATGAACATCGCCGAGTATGCCCGATGTCTCACGAAGTGAGGGAGGGAGTGAGCATGCTATTTAGGGCCGTTGAATTGTATAAGAATAGATAATTTATTGTTGTTTTGTGGACAGTGGTTGGTTACAAGAAGAAATGCTTTTTCAAAAGCTTTGAAGACAACTTCAAAAGTTTCAGACATCACGTGTGGGATTTGTGAGTTTTTCAAAGAAAATGGACTTTCTTGGGAAAGAGTTGTAGGAATATGTACTGATGGAGCACCAGTTATACTGTGTTCTCGTTCAGGATTCCCCAAGTTGGTAAAAGAAAGAAAGGAGAAAAAAAAACCTGCTGTGATAGGAACTCACTGTTTTAATCATAGACAAGCTTAGGCAGCTAAGACTTTACCAGATAAGCTGAACAATTCTTTGAAAGTGGCAATTGAAAAGGTTTCCACCCTCTGGAAGTAGTGGAACTGGGTCCAATTAAATAATGCAAAACCTTTCAAGTTTATAAATAAAGAAAATAATAAATAAATCAAATTTAACACTATTTATTTCTTCTTCTTTCTTGAAACCTGTTTAAATGAACAAAATATATGAAAAAGACTTAAAATTACACACTTAAGAAATAATAAAAATATGATACAAATATTGGATGAATGATTTGCACTGCACTAATAGGCCTATTTCTTCTTCTTATAGAACTGTTGAGGCGTTTCTGGATGTAACTTAGCTTATAGTAATTCTTGCAGTAAGTGTTTGTAGTAATTGTTTGGTAAATAGGATGATACATACTCAAGTACTTTTAATTAAAGGTCACCAATTGTGAATGCTGTGGATGTATAAAGTGTCCCTGTATTGAAATAATGACACTGTGTGGAACGAATAACCCACTTTGAGGTTATGTGATGTGAAAGATTGATAGGCTTGAATCACTTGCCATACGTGACTGTGTAAGTTGAGAATTGAAGGTTAAGTAATAGGTCTATAATATTGTCACTCGGCAAGAATCAATCGTTGTGATTCACTTCACAAATAACTTCACACTATGCTGAGGTCACATATTGTAGGATTGCGTTTGGCAATGAAGAAATTGTTTGTAGTTGTTGAGACCAACAGACTGTAAGTTAATTGGAATGGTGTTGTGACTAAATTGACATGACTTCCCACACTACACGGCAAAGCACCACAGATTTGTTGATTCAAAATTTACAGGGCTTCTGACTTTACACTGTGAAGCACCACAGGGCAGTGGTTGGCTTGCTTCTGCTACTAGTGTAGTAGGCCTAGTTGCTAGCTCAGTTAGTTGAATTTGAATTCTGCTTTTGAATTTGACTTTGATTCTTCAATATTTCTTTTCGTTAATGTAACTTTCAGACTTTCATTCATTACTTGAATGCAGCAAGCTACCACGACCTTATAGGTGACATAATTCGCTGCCCTGGTTCAATACATCAAGACATCTTAAATTTTACTGTTCTGAGAAAAGAGCATTTATATATTTAGTTTATATGCTGTAATTTGGGGAATTTCTTAAGGGAAGTGAATTTTGGATATAATTTATGTCTCAGACAATTGTCTTGTGCTGGGTTACTATACTTAGTGCACTCATTTTTTTGAGATGTCCTAATATTGCATCAGATATTTGAGATAAAAGTTACTGTTGTCTTGATATTCCTTATGATCTGGAATAAGAAACTGGCAAGTATTTTAAATGAAAAGGCTCTTAACTTGTTTGAAAAACACTTCTTAATTTAAAACAAATTTTCATAATCACACATTGACGAAACAATGTCTATATAAATCTAATTAATATTGATGATGATGATGACGATGATGATGATAATGATGATGATGGTGATAAGCAATAACATACAAGATGCCAGAAACGTGGTTCATTAATAATTAATTGAAATACATACTTGTTTAGTTTATGTGATAAGAGTTGGAAACCACAGGTTAATTCTAAAATAATCGTGTTGTATAAACTATGAACTGTTGAAAATTAAATAAAAAAGTGTTCCTATAGCCTAGTTTTGTTGTTCAAAGCCAAGGAAATTGTAATTAAAAATAAAAATAAAACAGGGGGACCCAATTAACTATGAACCGGCTGCGCTGTGTTTTTCCCATTTCCCATTTTACATTGCTGTCTGCGGCTATCATAGAGTGGTGCTATGCAACCATACAACAATTTCCTTAACTACAAAGACATTATTTTTGTAAGTGCCACTGGAGCACCTTTACCGGCTGACGCCTTGCTTCCAAGCTGCCGGACCATGTGTTCTCAACACATTGCAAAAATAATCTCTCTGTATGTGTAAAGGCTTTACTTACCAACGTTTTAAAAGGATAGGTGTCTTTCACAACAGGCAGGCATTTTGTATGACTCTGTGCAAAGAGCTCCTAAATTATTGAAGTCAAAACCATACAAAATAACTGTGGCGCATGCTCTTCATCCAGGTGATCCTGTATGTGGGCGCACATTTTGTGAGTGAAGTATCAATGATGTATACAAGGGCAAACTAGACCCATATTTAATATTTTTCTCGGATGAGGCCTGGTTCCACATTTGTATACAGAATAATCATTATTTGAGCTCTGACAAACCTAATGGTTTGTTCATGAAGTATCCCTCCATGATGAAAAAATTGGGGAGAACTAATTATTTTTTATATTTTGTACGAGGCAACAGGTGACCCCGAATACGTGAATACTATTTTACCACATTTTTTTTAAATTAACAGACAGGGAGCCTGCCTTTGCCTTTTCTCAATAAGACTCTATCACAGCCCACACAGCCAATATTTCGATGAAATCAATTGAAAGTGTGTTGGAGGACAGAATTATTAGTAGAGATTTGTAGCCACCTTGGTCCCCCTACCTAACCCCTTGTGACTTTTATCTCTGAGGCAAATTAAAACAAGGTATAAAGACAAACCCAAACACCACGGAAGAATTAAAACAAAGCATCTGCCAAAAAATTGACAGCATTTCTCAATGTGAACTACAGCGAGTGATGGATGGTTTCTTAAAGAGATGCCAAAAATGTATGGACTATGAGGGTGATCAGTTTCAGCACCTCCTTTCATAACGTTGATAAATAAAGCCTTTAACACATTTAAGGAAATTGTTGTATGGTTGCATCAGAACTGCTCTATGATAGTCGCAGACAGCAATGCATGCCACCATCGCTAACCAGGAAAACACCATACAGCCAGTTCATGGTTCATTGGGTCTCCGTGGATCTGTTTCAATGTGTTTATTGCATTTATTAAAGCAAAACCTTAAAAATTTGTCTGGAAATGGTAAAAGCTAAGATAAAACTAATTTAATAAATTTTAAAAACTAATACAGGGTTTACAAAAACCTTAAAATCCGAGCCCTAGTAATAACAAACCTCAGTTTAAGCATAGGCCTAATATGGAAACAAAGAAAACAGTACTTCATTATAGTGTCCAAGAGTAGGATTTCTTTATCATGTCTTGGTGTAGCACCCTTGTTGATATGCTTCTCTTTCCAGTTCAATACAAGGACAACATAAAATGTCCCTGTATATAACTTAAACCTCACTGGATATGCTTTAGAGTAATACTAGGACATATTTCTCAGAGAGTGAACAAATTGAAATTCAAGATAGCTGAGTATTGACTTAGAAAGAGCAAGATTTACACTATATGTCCATGTAGATATCTCAAAATTGCATTTTTTAAGATGTTCTAGTATTGAACTAGGGCAGCGCTATATAGGCGAGTTGCCATCATCATGGAAGGTGCTAATTTGCATAAGGCCACACAAAGGAGAACAAAATCACTTCTGATTTTTACCTTATTTTCAAAATCTAAATAAATAGCCTATGTTACAGTTTGTATATAGTATAGGCCTTGATATTTCTGAATTTTTCTTTCATACTTCCTTAAAATCCGATAGAAAACTTGGCAGACTACCTATACCAAAATGTAATGTACCTCTAAGCAGATTTTATTCTCATCACATCATTATAAGCAAGTTCAATTAGCCATTCAAAACAAATTACATACTTTAAATCAGGCTATCAAAGGTGGCCACTTAATACACTTAAAAGCAGCTTCTAAAATTCAAAACACTACTCACGCTATATTTACTTTCTGCATTCATACTGTATTCACATTAACGCAAACACGATAAACGTAACATTCACATGCCCAGGCCTAGTACACAAAAATAATCGCAATCTGAAGATAATGACATACTACAAAAAATTTACCAAAACCAATTATAAAAACTGGAAACTAAATAACCAGAACTATGAAATCATTTTAGTACTTTACATGGTGAAATATGAGAAGAGAAAAACCAAAAAACCTATACTTCTACAGTAAGGTAATGCTTAAACATAATACCGCCCAAGTACAGTTTCAGGACACACAGAAACAAATACATGCCTGCATCTGCCCATCCACAATACCCAGGCCAAGTAATAATATCTAAGCCTTTCCTGAACTGTAGAACCAAACAGAAGAAACATGAAAAATCTATGGTATCTCGCCTTCATGGTCGACTACTCTTGTGTACTCCAATGCATACATGCATCCACATGTACAGATCTTAGCCAAGTGGTTTGTTCACCATGCAGACTCCAAGCTATGGCCGTAATAAAATGCAAAATTCTACATCCTCTATGAGCAATAAAAACTATACCAAGCGTTTTCTGAGTGAATAGTTTGAGTGTGATAAGTTGTTCTTCTTCATTTCAAATTCTACATACATATTGACCTAGAGTTTGAAAATCGAAAGTCCTTCATAAGTTATTTCTGAATGTCACAATACAAAACACGAGCGATGCCGGGCCTTATATAGAAATATAGAAATATGTATTACTGGTGATGCTTGGAGATTATTCTAGATGCCACGAGTTAATTAAATCATAACTAGTAAAGTGTGACGTCACTACTGTAGTGAAACCCTATTCATGGAAATCTCATTGATATCCTATACCTGGCACTGAAAATAACCTAGTAGCGATTGCTTGTTCACTTGTTCACTATAGATGATAGGTGCTGTCTCATTTAGATGAACATGGCTTCTGACCATGACCAGCAGACCGTACGTTTAAATCGACATGGCTTGTGAAGTTACACTTCGGATCACTGCGGACAGCGAGTTGTCAGATGGTTTCTAGTGATGATAGGGGTTCCTAAAGGTATATAACTAATTTAATTACTCAGTGAATGAATTACGTCATCTAAAAATGCTATTGGTTGGAAACTTTCGATGATGAAATCAATCACCAATAAGGACTAGTTGTAATATCAAGACGGGGTAGCCATATTTTACACAATTAAATATCACTTTGAACAGCCAAATGAATTATTTTATAATTTAACTACAGCACTTGATAAGGTTTAAATACTGCAATATACGATAGGCCTAATTTGATATAGCATGGTGACATATAAATTACAAAATTTTATTGAGAACTGTACAAAACATTTGGAAATTTTCATTACTAAGCAAATACGAAGCACATTTAAATTGCTAATAGTAGAGTTAATGAAAATTGTTCCCAACATTTATTGAGCTAATTATTTTTGTCAAGTTTTTAAACTCATAATCAAATTTTAATAAAATATCGGGAAATATTGTGTAATAAAACATTTAAAATGTAGTGATGTTAGTGATATTTTAGCGGAATTCTGAAAAGTTGGCAACAAAGCGCTTGTGGCAACTCGAGGAGAAAAGTTAGACTAATAATAAGTGAATCGCAAAAGTCACCATGTTGGCTACAACACATTCAGCTAATGCAGTAAATGCAACACCCACTAACAACAACTGACTATCGATATTATGCAACATGACATAGGCCTAATATTAAACACTTCAATATAAATTTTTAAATTAAATATGACGAATATATTTATACATGAAAAATACTTATTCAACATTAATAAAAAAAATTTAGATAGATAATATAAGGAAAACACATGCGAGAATAATATAAATTAAACGTTTGAATAACATAACCTCACATTCTAACTTCAATTCAGTGGGACAGAACAGCAATACAAATCGTTAATTCTGTGAAGGCTACCGTCTGTGGCGTGGGGCTGTCCCAATTTACTAATTTAAAACCCAGAGAAGGAAACTGATCCACAGAGCAAAAGAACAAAACGGATTTTCAGAATTATAACAAGAGTATAACAATAGTTTACTCAATAACCAGAGAATACAATAGGTCCAAACAAATGCAATCAAATATGACAAACTGGAACGTATATGTATATAAGTAACAAACAGACAAGAATGGTTATCAAAGATAGCTGATGGCCAAGATTAATTGAATACGAAAATACGGTCGGCTTTCCATCACATAAGGTCATAAAGAGTACGTAGCTGTAGGCCTAATATATTAGAAGGTAATAATGAAATAAGCAGAGAACTGGTGGGCAGAAAAAATATAAAACAAAGAAATACTACTGAAAAAAGATAAACTACACAAACTAAAAACCCCACCAGCAAAGAAAACGAAAATGTCAAGATAATGGAGCCATACCTGATATTAAGTTAACGCCGACAATAGGGCCACCACTGGATGGCAACAAAGCAGAAAATGTTCATGGCTCAGAATGACGGTACTACCACTTGAAGAGAAGAAACATGGTCTGGTTCCCGGCGCTTACTCTGAAGGAGAAGTAGCTTGGTTGTCCTCACAGTTTGATCTAAATGTAGGCATGTTGCTTCAGCGCCCGCACTGCGCGTTCTAGTCCGTGGAACTTAACATCAACACTAGGTAAACAAAGCAGAGGGCGCAAATAGACAAACGGAAAAAGAAAAATCCAGAAAGGGCGAGATTACAAAACCAGAATAAACAAAACAAAAAAAACAAAATGCACCTCTGAACAAAACATATTGATGGAAAGCCGAGATCATGTGAGTACCTGATTAATAAATTATTAATAAAATGTTTAATTTACCTGAATAATTAATTATTTAAAAAGTCTAATTTATGGAATAGGGTGCCGAGAATATACTAACGGCACACGTCTTAAATACAAGGCTTTTCCAAGGTCTTTGCGCTGATCTCAGAGCCGAACATATCACTAATAATTCCATACGGAAGTTTGTTGTCTCGAAAGGTACGTAATATGTTAGGTTGGCTGTATGAGCTAAAGTCAGAAGTAGAAATGTTTCTATTGAGCCATAATAAAAATGACCTGTATAATGCTTTCACCAGTGTAAACCATATATTGTCAATGGTTTACCTTTCAGACTTTTTTTGAAGCATTGAACAATCTCAATATGAAGCTGTTAGGGCAAAGCTCCAACATTATGTCATGAAAGCATTTTTGGAAAAGATACAGCTGTGGAATATGCCAGGAACTTTTCATCTTTTATTCATTTTAATGAACTACTTCACGACAAGGGCATTAACCAGCATGAGCTGAGCAGCCAAATTAGTTTTTATTTGGACTCTCTTGTAGAAGAATTCACGCATTATTTTCCTTACATTTCTTCGGATGAGTGGACTTTGAAATTGACAAAAAATCCCTTCAATGTTAAAGTTGATTCAGTGGAAGAATCTTTGCAGGAAGAGGCTATTGAACTGAAGTGTGACACAATAGCCAAGGAAGAATTTTAAACTATGAATCTCGATAATTTTTGGGTAAGTTATCTTCACATTTACCCAAAAATAGCCTTGAAAGCATTACGTATTATTGCACTGTTTTGTTCCACATATCTTTGTAAATCTGGGTTTTCAACTCTAACATTTATAGCAATAAAGCAGGACAGTCGACTTGAAGTGGAAAGTGATCTGCATTGTGTTCTGTCAAACATAAAACCTAATATCTCAGAGCTGGTGAAAGCAAAACAGTGCCAATCATCTCACTAATATTCAGTTTTAATTCTACTTTAGACATTTGTGTTTCTTCATTTAACTTCTTTTTATTACCTCAACTGAGACTTAAATAAAATTCATAATTAGATATGCATTTTCGTAAGTGTTTTATATATGTGTGTGTGTGTGTGTGTGACAGCAAAAGCAACACAGGATAAATAAAACTAATAAAAGAGTTGAGTGATATAAATTTTATTTTTAAAAGTAATATAGAGATCTTTTAAAGTACAAAAGTATTGACAATCACGTTTTTAGGTCTCCTTCCTCCCCTCACTATCAAAGGAAGCGTGGGGTTTTCATGATATTCAAAGGGAAGCGTCACCTGAAAAATGTTGGGAACCACTGTGTTATAAGCTAAAAGCTATAAGTGTGCCAAATTTCAAGTTTCTAGCTCATCTGGGAGTGGGCAAATATTAATGTCAGTGAGTCAGTCAATCAATTAGCCATTTGGTTTTATATTATAGGCATAACCATAAACATTTTCTTCACAGAGTATGGTGGAGTGAAGAAGTTCGTACTATTGACTGTGGAGAAGAAGCAGCTGCCTGGTTTTCAAAATATATTTTTGGAAAAGAAATAGGCGCACGACTTGGTTTCTATTTGCAAGAGAACCCAATCTTCAGGCGCGATATATCTAAAGTAAAGCTCAATGCATTTCAACAACATTACAAAAAGCTCCGAGACCATGATGTGGTAAGTTCCTATTTGGTTAGAAATTCATGGGAATCATTTTATTCTAAATAAATTGCAAATATATAGTAATCAACTTAAATATATTTTCTGTTTAAATTGTTTCATTATATACGGTACTGACAAAGAGTTCTCAGTTAATGTCATCTTCAATTTCAGGGTGCATATACATATTTGACAGGCTTTATGCTTTTAAGTGACTCATCCATTAATGATCTAAGGAAAAAACTTCCAAAACATCTTCAAGATCTGAGCCATAGGAGATTTAGAGGAAACTTCATTGTAAAGGACACCTTTCCATATGAAGAGGACACATGGGATTGGGTCAGAATTGGTGACGAAGCTGTATTCAGAACTGTCAAACCCTGTACAAGGTTCGTATTTCAAAAAATTAATTTCTTCCCTAAACTTCATGCAACATTGATTAAAAACAATTTCAACAAATTTCTTGGAGTATGGATTGACTAATTACTTTCATGGGAATCATACATCTTACAATTGAGTAACTAGATTATAGCCCAGTCTTTAGGTAGTTTGTTGAAACAAATTTTGGAGGAGTTCTGATTTATGGCTCCTTTATGTTTCTTGGGGGTGCTTATTAGGAATCTGAGTTTTGCCAATAAACCAGCACAAAATTGTCTGAAAGTTAGTCATTACAACTTGTTTCACCATGCTTACCGTATTTGTGCAACTGCTGATTAGATTTATGAAGTTTGACAAATGTTTTAGTTATAGCCAAAAACCATGAAAACTTTATTTCCCTGGGTATTTGCTTATAATTAACTCAAGAACTATCAACTTTGGGTAGAACAAAACTATAAAATAATTTGCACAAATGCCCTAAAACTTTGGCCTACATCTTTAACATTTTTTTCGACATGCAATTGCTAGTTCAAGTTTGACGAATGTTTGTCTTACCTACTGTCCAGTCGTTAGGTAGTTTGTTGAAAACAAATTTTGAGGTAGTTGTGATTTGTTTTCCTTTGTGTTTCTTGGAGGTGCTGTTAACGAATCTAAGGTGTGCCAACAAATTTTTTTGTGGAATTTTAGTTTTTGTTGAGACTTTTTCCCAATTTTGGCTACCCTGCACGGTAGTGTCTTTCGTGTTGCATGTTGGTACACTGAACTCATGAGCAAGAAGGACAGAGCTTTCCAATATGGCGTGCAGCTAGCTACAAGGACAGAATAGTGTTCTTGCTTGTATTGTATTTGTACTGACTTTACAGCAATTCACAATCTTTTATTTGTGTTAACCAATATTACAAGTATCGTATTCACGGTTTGTATAATAAATGTTACCAAGGGACTTGTTTGTTTGACTGTATTGTGTTGTGTTTAACTTGTGTAACAAAGCCAACTCCTCGAATCCTTGGGCCGATATTACAAGCCATTATACATACAGTCCACTAAAATTAAAACTTGTTTTCGAACGCAACATAATATTTGGTCCTCCGGGCCGGATGGGAATTCGTGCAAATTGGGATCTCCAGCCGTGATTGGAAATTTGTGTAACTTGGAACATTGATTGTGGTTGTGAACATTTGCATATTACGACATTGTGTTGCAATCTGTGAAGCGTTGCCGCCATAAGCTAGCGTCTATCCTTGTTTGAAACGCGGGAAATATCTACAAGCAGTTATTGTAATTGAACATTGACATCACTTGTGTGATTGAACATTGATATTGCTTGTGTGTAATATAAATACCAAGAAGATATTGCACTTGAAAATTCTTGTATTATTTGTGCATAAAATAGACAATTACGAACAGTATTACTAATACATGGAACTATAACATGGTGAAGTGTTGCATTATCCTTGCATTGTTAAAACGTGTCGCAGCACAGAAGGGTTAGCAAACTGTGGAACTGTATCCGTTGAAGAATAATTTCAAACTTTGTGAGCTGTAACATCAGTGATTGTAGTTGAATTATTATTGGTACTTTGAAGACTAATCTGAAAACACATTCAGCAACATTACATCGCAGATGACGTCACGCTGGGAATCTTGCCAGACATCTTGGACAAAGTCTACGACTTCATGGAGCTGTCTGATGTTACCATTAGTGATACAATAATTCAACAAACTGTAAGTTTGTTCTATTTTTGTCTCATTTGTCCTAACTTGACTAGGGTAGACATCCTGTCTAAAATCCTAAAACCTACTTCTAACACTGAAACAAATAAGTACTGACTTGCTTGTTAATCTTGTTTGACGGACTTGAATTCATTAAATATTCAATTGTTCGCTATTGCGCTGTTGTACATTTCATAGAAACTTGTTTTTTTCATTATTAATAATCAATTGTCATAGTATTTATCATGTCGTTTGAATCGGAAGCAAAGGCTATTCAAAAACGTGGCTTACTAAAAAGATCACTAACTCATCTTGAAAAGTTCTTGAACCGTGAGGATATCTCTAGCTATGAATTGATACCCAGGCAAAATGCATTGTCAGAAATTTGGAAAGAGTTCAATGATGTTAGGGAATATTTAGAATGTCAGATAGACTCAAAGGATAGTGAAGCTCATTTTGAAGAGCACGAGGAATTTGAAACAGATATTATGCAATATTCGGTAGGATTCAAGAACTGATTGATGCTAGGGAAAGACCCATAAGTCCTAGTAATGCATCTGTCATTTCGAATAACTCCACTCGAAGCAGTAGTAATTTGAAACTTCCACCCATAGAATTGCTTAATTTTAAGGGAGATTTGACAAAGTACTTGACATATAAAAACACATTTGAAAGCTTAGTTATCAACAATACTTGCATCGATAATGTGCAAAGGTTGCATTATTTGCTGTTTTCACTTCAAGGTGAACCCAAAGATTTATTAAGTAACTTAGCCATTTGTGATAGTAACTTTTCGGTTGCTTGGAATTTGATTGATGAAAGATACAACAATAAACGTTTGATTGTTTCGCAGCATGTGAAACAGTTGCTCAATCTTCATAGTTGTAGTAGTGGTACTTCGAGTGACTACCGCAAATTGATAAATGATGTAAAATCCAATCTTAGTGCCATTGAGAATTTGGAAGCGGAGATTCCACTTCATGAAATCTTGTTGCAGGAATTGATTCTGAATAAAGTCAAAGTTAATCATAGAAGTGAATGGGAAAATAAATTTGCCTCCTCTGATATTCCGACATTAGACAATTTAATTGATTTCTTGGAAAGGAAATGTCAGACATTGGAATTAACAGAATCTAACAAAACTGTTGTTGAGCACAAACGTGAGTTCAAACCTAAACTAAAGGCACTTCACATTGCTAACAATAGTACCTCCTTGAATTGTAAGTTTTGTAAACTTGACAATCATAATATTCTTGATTGTAGGAAGTTTAAACAAGCAAATATTGATCATCGTCGTGAATTTGTCAAAGAAAATAAACTTTGTTACTTGTGCTTCTCAACTTCTCATATTTCCAAACAATGTAAACAACCCAGGTGCACGAAATGTAATGGAAATCACAACTTGTTGGTTCATAAAGAACAAATAACTCCTAATAATAATTCAAATGTTGATCATTCTGCAATCATTTCGCCTGCAGCAATGAAAGTGATTTCAGGATTAGGCTCAAATGTTTTGCTGAGTACGGTTTGTGTTGGAGTGAAAACTAGGACTGGAGAAGTTTTAGTGGTTAAAGCCTTGTTGGACTCAGCGAGTCAATTATCGTTTGTAACCTCCAATCTTGTCAAATGTATGGTATTGGTACAAAGTCTTGTCGGTTACCAATTGTTGGTATAAGCAATTCAAACGTTTCTCCTGTAAGCTCCACTTGCAATCTTGTTTTATGCTCGCAGATATCAGACTATACTCTGAATTTGAATTGTGCAGCAGTAGACACCATCACAAGTCCGCTACCTGCTCAGAAAATTGATTGTTCGACTTGGAACATTCCCACTGATATTGTTCTAAGTGATTCTACTTTCAATCGACCTTCATCTATAGACATTTTGTTGGGAGCTGATGTTTATTATGAAATTGTGTCTGGTAATACCTTGCGAAGGGAAAATTATCCTACATTGCTAAACACTAGATTTGGTTGGGTACTGGCTGGTACTTTCCTGAATCATGCGTTAAACCTAATGTTAAGGCTCGTTGTACTAACTTTGTGAAATTTGACCCTCTTGACACAAAGTTGCAAAAGTTCTGGGAACTTGAAGAACTGCAGCAGCCAGTTCTTACTCCTAAAGAAAGAGCTTGCGAAGAACATTTTGCAAATAATGTTCAAAGAGATGAACTTGGAAGATTTGTTGTCAAACTTCCAATTCGTTCAGAAGTATCTCCTGTGGCTGAGTCTAAATGTAATGCCATTAAAAGACTTAAGCAAATTGAAAGAAGATTCTTGAAATCGCCAGAGTTAAAAGAGAAGTATGTTGATTTTATGCATGAATACATTGACTTAGGTCATATGGAAAGTGCACCCACTGAAAGTTCTGATTCGTTGAATTTTTACTTCCCCCATCATTGTGTATTGGAGGATTCTAGTACTACAACGAAACTGAGAGTTGTATTTGATGGAAGTTGTGAATCTTCAAACGGAATATCTTTGAATTCCATGTTAATGGTCGGACCTACCGTCCAGCCTGATTTGTTGTCCATTATCCTAAATTTCAGAACTTACATTGTTGCCCTATCAGCTGACATTGCAAAAATGTATCTATGTGTATTGGTCCATCCTGAACATCGAAATCTTCAGAAAATTGTTTGGCATGAATCTGCTGATGAGGAAATTAAGGATTATCGTTTAACTACTGTTACATACGGTACCAGTTCTGCTCCTTTTCTTGCTACAAGGTGCTTAGTTCAACTTGCTGATGAGTGCAAAGACTCTCACCCCATTGCTTCAGAAACTATTCGATCTTGCTTCTATGTTGACGATCTATTGACTGGTGCAGATTTAGTTGAAGAAGCTAAACAACTTCAATGTGATATCACTTCTATATTGGACAGTGCTCAGTTTCGTCTTAGAAAATGGACGTCAAATTGTCCAGATGCTCTTGCTAATGTACCCTTGGAAGACGGAGAACTCTCGTCGCCTTGTAATCTTACCAATGATGAAGCTGTTAAGACTTTAGGTATTGTTTGGCACCCTAAGTCTGATGAATTTCAGTTTCAAATAAATTTGAAGGAAGCTCCTAATCTTGTCACTAAGAGAAGCATTCTTGCCATCATCGCATCCATATTTGATCCTCTTGGATTGTTAGGTTGTGCAGTAGTCAAATGCAAACTTATTCTACAGGTTCTATGGCAATTGAAAATCGATTTGGATGAACCATTAGACTCACATACTAACATTCTTGAAACTTGGAATGCTATCTACAGTGAACTTCCACTTCTTAATAAACTTCGAGTTCAAAGAAAGGTAATGCCTTTTGTTAAGAACAAGGTTATTGAAATCCATGGCTTCTCAGATGCTTCAGAAGTCGCATATGGTGCTTGTGTATATGTCATAACAGTGTCTGACAGTGATGCAGTTTCAGTGGTCTTGTTGACTTCCAAGTCAAGAGTTGCTCCGTTGAAACAACAGTCTATTGCACGACTAGAGTTGTGTGCTGCTCTCTTGTTGTCTCGTGTTATGGCTAAAGTCATAAAATCGTTAAACTTGTCTGTTCCATTCTCCACATATTGTTGGACGGACAGCACTATAGTCCTGTGTTGGTTACAGAAACCTCCTAATTGTTGGAAAACTTTTGTGGGTAATCGAGTGTCGGAAATTCAATCTCTTACTTCAGTCTCAGAGTGGAGACATGTATCTACCCATAGCAATCCAGCTGACTACTTGTCCCGAGGAATTGTACCTTCACAAATGTTTTCGCTTGATGTTTGGTGGCATGGACCTACTTGGTTGCGAGAATTGTCTCAACATAAGAAACCTTTGTTGCTACTAACATACCATCATCAGTTGAGGCAGAAACTAAAACGTCTTTGAATGTGCTATTAGTTAATGTGCATTCGCCTGACTTGGAACGTTTCTCATCCTATTGTAAACTGAAACGAGTCTACAGTTATGTTATGAATTTCATTACTAATGCTCGCTCTGCAAAGGACTCTCGTCATATTGGCCCACTCACTCCTGAAGAGTTGCAAGGCGCTGAATTGAAAATACTAGGCTTGATGCAAGCTAGTGAATACATGAAAGAAATTCATGACTTGAAAACTAACAATGTAGTTGCATCGACAAGCAAACTAAGGTCTTTAAACCCCTTCCTTGATGATAACAGTTTATTGGGAGTTGCTGGTAGACTTGGGAATTCACAGTTGGAATACAACAACAAACATCCTATTATCATTCCACCAAAGCATTGTGTTACTAAGCTGATTATCAAACATGAACATGAAAGGCTGTTGCATTCTGGCCCTCAAGCTGTGTTGTTTTCCTTGCGGAATAAGGTTTGGATTCCACGCGGAAAAACAATTGTGCGCAGTGTGATTCATTCATGTTACAATATCTTTCGTAACAAACCTCCGGTTACTACTCATATAATGGGTGAATTACCCTCATATAGAGTTCAAACTTCATTACCTTTTGTTAAGGTTGGTGTTGATCACGGGGGTAAAAGTAACATTGAAAGAATAGCAACAGCTCATTAGTTCACTGCCCGACCGGTTTGGTGCACTGTGATCGCTGTTGCCATGGCGGCAGGTTTGTTTCGAAACATATGACAGCAATATACGAAAAGGCGTAATATCTGGTTTTTTTCTGCAACGATCTGTATGCATTAGTGTTTGGAAAAGGAGGAGATATAATTAACATATTATAAAGATGTCAAGTAGCGAAGGTAAGTTAAAATACATTAACTAATTAAAACAATCCTGAATTAATATTTATTCCATGTTCTACGAATTATTAAGATTAATGTTTCGTATTCTTTGTTTCAGAAACGAGTGAAATATTCCTGTAAGTTCCCTGGCTGCGGAAGTAAATACTTCAGTATGAAATCCAACGTGAACTACAAAAACAAACATTTCATCAGGTTTCCGAAAAAAATCAAACGTGAACCAACTGAAACATCAGTGCAATTTAGATGATAATGTGAATTGTGCTAATTATTTCATGTGTGAAGACCACTTCCTGGAGAAAGATTTCGTTAACCATAATAGACAAGTTATCCCAAAGCAGCTTGCGACTCGTGATTTACAGAGACCCAATCCCTGTGAATTCCCAATCAAATGTGGGAAGTGATCTCAAGCCTCGCCTAGTTTTTGTGAAAATAGAAAGTAAATTCATACTTCTGTGTATGACTGAGGTAAAAGAAATTCAAGTGACAGGAAGCTACTAATATTTATGGTAATGTAATATTTTTAAAATCAGTTTTTATAAATATAATTCATTAATCAAGGGTGTTTGTTTTTTATTTATAAAGTCATCTAAAGTAATACATATTTCAGCAATCACCGAGACATGTATATTGTGAGTAGCAGAAATTCTAGAAGGTATTCTACACTACGGTTTTTATAAGATCTGACACATATTGTTTGCAAATTATTATTTTTTCTTATTTAAGGTGTTCATCATTTAGTGCATTTTGTGTTCAATGCTTTTAAAAGATAATTGTTTGTATCACTATAGCCTGATGGTATTAGTGGGCTATGGCCATTACCGTAGCCCGCTAATACTAGTGGGCTATGGTTTTACAGAATTTGGAATGCATTTTCATACATGTGTTCTGGCACGCAAATTTTTCATTCTTACAGCTTAACTGCCCGACCCGTTGGAGCGTTGTAATCGCTTTTTGTTTCCGAGTTTTGACATGCGCTGTTCACTTCTAATAATAATATTGGTGTTCTGTGGTGTTGATTATGGTAGTCCAATCATCATAAAGGGTGACAATCCCAGAAGTAAAGTAAAATTAAAATCATATATTGCTCTCTTTGTTTGTCTCACTGTGAAGGCAATACATCTTGAATTGGTAAAGAGTCTAACGACTCACGATTTTCTTGCTGCATTCAGAAGATTTGCTGCACGTAGAGGTTTTCCTAATCTAACTCTGAGCGACAATAGCACAAATTTTGTTGGAGCCAACAATGAGTTGTTGAGATTTTTAGGGACAATAATTCTGAAATAGAAGAATGTACAGCTAATGAGAATGTAAAATGGAAATTTATTCCACACTCTAGTCCTCATTTCGGTGGGCTCTGGGAGGCTGGAATAAAGTCAACTAAATCATTGTTGAAGCGAACAATTGGAAATTCCATTCTTATCTTTGAGGAATTATCCACGCTTTTGTATCAGACTGAGTCTGTGTTAAACTCGAGACCTCTTTGTCCCATGAGTGATGATCCAGATGACCAGTGTTATTTGACTCCTGGACATTTCTTAGTAGGAAGACAATTGACTGGTGTTCCTTCACCTGACATATCCAACAGTCCCTTGTCCTGTCTGACAAAGTGGAATCTAGTTCAAAAATTGTATCAGGACTTCTGGCAGAAGTGGTCAAAAGACTACATGCAATCGCTCCAACAGCGACGCAAATAGTCGTCTACTGGATCTTGGAAGCCAGCAGTAGGATATCTAGTCCTCCTACGAGAAGACAACCTGCCTCCACTTGTTTGGAAGACTGGAGTTGAGAAAGAACTGCATCCCGGTGGTGATAATGTCACACGTGTGGTTACGGTGAAAACAAAAACTGGTTTGTTCCGTCGTGCCATAGTGAAACTTTGCTTATTGCCTAAAGATGTTGACTAATTATTTGTAAATTTACTCTTTAATAATCTAAGTTCATTTTATTTGTTTTAATCATTTGTTTCGTATCTGTTGAGTGTTGAACCCCTCAAGGGGGGGAATATGTTGAGACTTTTTCCCTAATTTGGCTACCCTGCGCAGTAGTGTCTTTCGTGTTGCATGTTGGTACAATGAACTCATGAGCAAGAAGGACAGAGCTTTCCAATATGGCGTGCAGCTAGCTAAAAGGACAGAATAGTGTCCTTGCTTATATTGTATTTGTACTGACTTCACAGCAATTCACATTCTTTTATTTGTGTTAACCAATATTACAAGTATCGTATTCACGGTTTGTATAATAAATATTACCAAGGGACTTGTTTGTTTGACTGTATTGTGTTGTGTTTAACTTGTGTAACAAAGCCAACTCCTCGCATCCTTGGGCCGATGTTACAAGCCATTATACATACAGTCCACTAAAATTAAAACTTGTTTTCGCACACAACAGTTTTAGTCAAAAAAATAAGCAAGTTTTCACCATGGTTTTTGCTTATAACTCAAGAAATATCAACATTGGGTAGATCTGGCACAAAATTTCCTAAAAGTTAGGTCCTTGCAACTTCTTTGCTGTACATATTGTTTAGGCGCAATTGCTAATTATATTTGATAAATATTTAGTTATAGACAAAAACATGAAAATATTTGTTTTCCTGGCGTTTTACTTATAACTCCAGAACTATTGACTTCAGGGAGAACAGAACTATATATTAAATAATTGCTACAAATTGCTTTAAAACTTTGGTCCTTACAACTTTTTTGCAATGCATACCGTTTAGGTGCAATTGCTAGTTTCGGTGTTCATTAATGAATTTCATTCCTCTGGTGCTGATAAGTTCTCTCTCTCTGTAGTCATCAGTTTTACAACTGGTTTGATGCAATTCTCCAGTTCTTCCTATCTTGAGCCAGTCTCTTCATGTCTACATATTTTTTACATCCAAAATCGCCAATAATCTGTTTTGCATATTCTAATCGTGGTCTTCCCTTACAATTTTTCCCCTCTATTGTTCCTTCTAATATAATGTAGACCAAGCCTGGATGCCTCATAATGTGCCCCACTAGTCTGGCCCTTCTTCTAATGAGTGTCGTCCATAGACTTCTTTGCTCCTCTATTCTTTCTAAGACCTCTTCGTTAGATATTCTGTCAGTCCACCTGATTTTCAACATTCGTCTATAGCACCACATTTCAAAAGATTCTATTTTATGCCTTTCACTTTTTCCTAAAGTCCACGTCTCACTGCCATAGAGTGCTATGCTCCAAACATATAACTTTAGAAATTTTTTTCTGACTTTTAGGTCAATATTTGACACCAATAGACTTTTCTTGTTAAAGAAAGCCCTTTTTGCGTGTAATATCCTGCTTTTCACATCATCTTTGCTTCGTCCATCTTTAGTAATTTTGCTCCCCAAGTAGCAGAATTCATTCACCTCCTGTATTTTGTCATTTCCGAGTTTAATGTTCTTCATGTTGCTTATGGCATTCTTGCTGCATCTCATCACTTTTGTTTTGTTTTTATTAATTTTCAGTCCAAAATTATTTTCTAACAGTCCATTCATACCATTCAATAATTCACTTAGGTCTTCCTCATCTTCAGTTAGCAGAACAATATCATCAGCAAATCTCAGCATTTTTACTTTTTCTCCATGAATTTTTATTCCTGATTCAAACATTTCCTTTAATTCCTTCAGTGCTTCCTCAACATATAAATTAAACAGAAGGGGAGACAGACTACATCCCTGTCTCACTCCTTTCTTAATTCTTGCAACCTTTTCTTCACTTTCCACCTTTATTACAGCTGTCTGATTCTGATATAGGTTGTGAATGACTCTTCTATCCTTATATTTAAGACCTGTCTTTCTCATAATTGTAAACATCTTATTCCAAGTCACATTGTCAAAGGCTTTTCCAAGTCAACAAAAGCCATGTAAGTGTCTTTGCTTTTCTTCATTCTTCCTTCCACAATAAGTCGCAGTGATATAATTGCCTCTCTTGTACCCTTGGCTTTCCTGAACCCAAACTGGTCTTCCTCAAGGATTTCCTCCACTTTTTTCTCTATTCTCCTGTAAATGATTCTAGTTAGTAGTTTTGAAGCATGTGTTGTGAGACTTATTGTACGATAGTTTTCGCATTTTTCTGCTCCTGCTTTCTTGGGAATTGTGAAAATGATACTCTTCTGGAAGTCCTGAGGCATCTCGCCTTTATCATATATCTTGGAAATAATTCTGAACAAGCTTTCAGTTCCTGTTTGCCCTAAAGATTGAAGCGGTTCTGATGGAATTTTGTCTATTCCCATTGCCTTGTTCGAGTTTAAGTCTTTTAAAGCTCTATCAAATTCTGATCTTAATATTGGGTCACCTTTATCATCATCTTCCACATCTTTTTTTTCTTCCAGAGCGGTGTCCTTTAGGTCCTCTCCTCTGTATAAACCTTCTATATATTCTTGCCATCGGTCAGCTCTTTCTTCTTTTGTTAAAATGAGTTCCCCTGTCGTGTTTCTGAGGTTCTTGCACTTCTTTCTCATTTCTCCAAAATTTTGCCGTATTTTTCTGTATGCTACATCAATATTGCCTGAGATCATTATTTCTTCTACTTCCTCACATCTCTGTTGCAGCCAATTTTCTTTTTCCTTCTTGCATTTCCTATTTATTTCATTTCTTAGTTGTTTGTATTTTCGTATTCGTATCATTTTTAAACTTCCTTCTTTCATCCATTAAATTGAGAATATCTTCTGTCATCCATGGTTTTCTTCCAATTGTTTTCATCACACCCAGTGTTTCGTCTGCAGCGTTAATTATTTCATTTTTTAAAACTGTCCATTCATCTTCTGCTGAGTCTCCTTCTGTGTTTGTTTTTAATTTGTTTTCAATAATATCTTCAAATTTTAATTTTACATCCTCTTCTTTCAGTTTATCTATCTTCTATCTTTCAATAACTTTGTTTTTCTTAAGATTCTTCAGCTTCATCCTACAGTTCAGCATTACCAAAT
Organism: Ectobius pallidus; assembly: GCA_964059195.1. Taxonomy (NCBI): domain Eukaryota; kingdom Metazoa; phylum Arthropoda; class Insecta; order Blattodea; family Ectobiidae; genus Ectobius; species Ectobius pallidus. The sequence continues at coordinate 46,279,610 of CAXKWD010000008.1, forward strand.
TGTGGTCTGAGTCAATATCCGCACCTGGATATGATTTGCAATCTAAAATCTGATTGCGGAATCTTTTTTTGGTTATTATAAAATCTATTTGATATCTTCCAGTATCTCCTGGTTTAACCAATGTATATTTTCTTCTTTTATGATTTTCAAACAGTGTGTTGGCTATAATGAGGTTATTTCTCTCACAGAATTCGATTAATCTAGTCCCTCTATCATTTCTTTCACCAAGTTCATATGCACCTACTATATTTCCTTCTTTTCTTTCCCCTACTATGGCATTCCAGTCACCCATAATTATAAGGTTGTCATCTCCTTTTGTGAATTTAATTAGTTCTTGTATTTCTTCATATATTTCTTCAACATCTTCTTCATCTGCTTGGGAAGTTGGCATATATACTTGTACAATTGTGGTTGGAACTGACTTTGTATCTACATTAATTAAGATTATCCTGTCACTGTGCTGTACATAGTAGTTTATTCTGTTTCCTATCTTTTTATTCATTACAATCCCCACTCCTGTTATTCCATTTACTGATGCTGAATTGACGACTCTATAGTTTCCTGACCAAAAATCTTGTTCTTCTTTCCATTTGACTTCACTTATTCCAACTACGTCTAATTTCAATCTGTCCATTTCTCTCTTTAAATTTTCTAATTTTCCAGCTTTATTCAAACTTCTGACATTCCAAGTTCCAACTCGTAAAATCTGATTTTTATGTTTAACCTTATTATTAATATTTATATTATTTACAGTTCCATTAACCTTCTTCTGTGTAGCCCCTCCCCGGAGATCTGAACGGGGGGCTATTTTATCTCCGGAATATTTTACCCAGGAGAAGGCCATCATTTCAATATCATATCAAACTGAATAATTGCATATCCTCAGGATACCTATAGGGTCTTTAATGCAGTGGTTTCCCGTTGCCTTCTGCATCCTATGCCATTGACCAGTGTTGGTTCTTCCGCCTTTAGGAGTAATTTCTTACCCCATGGGCAAGAGGGTGCCCAAAACCTTTACCCGCTCTTCCGCCCTACTTAGAGGCCGTTGGCACTTGGTAAAGGTAGGTCTCCTTATCCTGGGAGATATTCGGTCCCTGCGTACGTTAGCCATTCTCACGAATGTTGCCCACTCTCTACCACGTGGAAGTGTACATCAGGAATTTCCCTTCATCGAGCATAGGACCTGTTATGGCATTTCCTATGCTCTCCAGCTGATAAGTTATGAAAATATTAAACTTTTTCAGCCTTGAAGCACTAGTAACTTTATTGGATATTGGTTTCTTAGGATGCTGACAGAGAATCTACCATACTTTATCAATTTTACAGTAATCTATTCATTTGTTTATGTAATGACTATTGTACCATTTTAAGTTTCTTATTTTTCTGCATACAACATGATCTTCTTCCTCTTCTGCCTCATGTATTAAAATTCCGGGGTGCACGGGCAAAGAGAGTTAAGTCCACCATCCTAAAAAATTGAGATATGTCCATAGAGTTATAGATAAAAATGTTCTCTACATTTGTGTTAAGTCCAGTAAGTCATATTCAAAATTGTACGGTAGTTATGGATGTGTGCCTCATGGGTTTATCCATCTCTAAAGCTATGTTGGGCTGGTATAGTGTGTTAAGTCACTCTAATTCTCAGTAACAAGAAAGTGGACTAAACTCTCTTTGCCCACGCACCCCGGAATTATTCATTTACCAATTATTCATTAAAATACAATATGTACAATTTTCTTTTTGTCAGAACTTATTTGTTAAAAGTGTTATACACAGTGTGGATCTACCATAGAATGCTTAAAATTCCGTGGACAGCAAGAATAACTAATACCGAAATATTGCAACGGCTACACAAACAAAGAGAAATACTAAGAATTTTTAAAAGAAGAAAAACTGCATACTTAGGACATCTATTACGGAATACTAAATATATGCTTCTATAGTTGATAATAGAAGGGAAAATAGAAGGTAAAAGAAGAAGAGGGCAAAAAAGAATATCTTGGCTGGATAATATTAAGCAGTGGACAGGATTACCAAGGGTAGATCAACTATTACATACTGTGGTTCATAGAATGAAGATGCATCGTGTGGTCGCCAACATCCATTAATGGATAGGCAGAAGAAGAAGAAGAAGAAGTTATACACAGATTTTTGCCCTTACTTTGTATCTCTCGCTTGTGTTTATGTTATCACAAAACAGACAACCGTCATCTGCATATGCTAAAATCAGGTGACTGCCATTTAATTCTATGCCTACCTTGTTTTCCTGAACCTTCCTAATAGCATATTCCAAAGCGAAATTAAAAAGTAAAGGCGATAGTGCATCTCCTTGCTTCAAGTCGCTTCTAATGGCAAACCTATCTAATATAAAGTTCCAGACCCTGACTCTGCTTTAGGTTTCATTTAGACACATTTTGATCAGCCTGAATAACTTCTTACAATCATAGTACCTACATGCATTAATCAATATAGTCACTTCTCGACTGCTTTGAGATTGATAGTCCAATACCTTTTGGAAGATCATCGGTGTCTTTCTTGACATCCAAAGGTAATGAGGCCCCAAGCAAATCATCAGTGAGTACTGGTTCATCACTTTCAGCAACTGGCATCTTCATATCATTGTAGGTGTCTCAACACTGAAGTCATAACATTGAACAAAACATCCGGCCTTCCTACAGCTACAATTTCCCATGAATCCCTTCTTGCACTTGCAGGATATCTTGTGCAGGATAGAATCAGGTGAAGGGGGCTTCAGAGTGGTGACAAGGAGGAGCCCACTCTTTGTTCTTTTCAACCCCAACCTTCAGGTTTCTTTTCATTGCCAAGCCAGGATTGTATCTGATAGTAAGATCTTAGAGAATTTTGGTGAGCAGCTGCTTTGGTTGTAGGAAGTGAGGCCATGTTGCTAGTCTTGTTGAATGAAGATTAGATATACAGCATTTGTAGCAAACATTATTCAGCGATGGTGTATCAGAGGTGGATGTCGAGTTGCCACACAATGTTAAAAGAAAATGGTATCCCACATCCACAACAGCTTCAGGAGTTACATCTAGGTTTTTAAGAAATTAATTTTCTTTGTGGAGACCAGGATTATTTTCGAAAGTCTATATGAACTTCATTTTGCCATTATTAAATAGAGCTGATGTGGTGTCTCATTTGCTCATGGCATGAATGAATATAATATCATCAGCGATTGTTTTTCTGTAGTAGTGTGAGGACAAGATATTGTTTGTTCTGTTCTCTATTTTTGTAGGATTAGAATGCTCTGGTGTGGACTGTATATAAAGGAAAAGAGAAAGGAACAAAATGAATTAGGACCCTACACCCGATAAACCAAAAATTAAAATTTCATGAATTGATTAAAAACTGGAGCTGGTTAGTTGTTAAGCTATGCACTATATTGAAAATACTAGTTAAAGTACTTTTAAAACACTGTTTGCATTATACATAGGTTTAGAAAGAAAAAAAAGAAAAATCATTGTATGAATTGTTGAAATTGATACAAAGAAACAATTTGAAACACAGTCACTATTAAACTCAGTTTGATGTGAAGAAATATGATGAATTTTTAATCTTGCAAGCATGTAGGGTTGTCATTGTTGCACTTCTGTTGAAGGTAAAATTGAATTTGGATGAATTGTAATCAGTCAAAGAACTTCAAGTAGGTAGCAGTTACATCTGCAGTGAATATAATTTAAACCACCATGTTTGGAATGTGTAGATGTCAGATTATGTGCTTTATGTGGTTGCTGTCTGTATGTTAAAAGGTTATGTTTGCATGTGTCTGTTCACATCAACATGGCACCAAGACTGGATGCAGCTTCAACGAGCTCTGTGAACGGACAAACAGTCTGTGATGAAAAGTATGGTGTACCGTAAACTGGGCCAACTTTGGCCCACTTTTTTCAGTTTCTCGAAATTTAAGCCTCTCTTCTCCTGTATTTTTTGTTATAAGAATATCAGTAATATCTGAAATAAGAGTGAGGGTTTTCTGAGTACACTCTGATACACATTGGGTGATTACTATTGTTTCCTATATTTTCTGTGAATATTTTTTAAATGGGCCAATGTTGCCCCATCACGTGACAACTTTAGCCCACTTACAGTTTTTCTTCTTTGAAGACTACATTTTTATCACTGGACCAATGTTGTGCATAAGTGAAAATGTGACCCATTTAACTCACATCTAACAAGTGAAAGTAACACATAAAAAATAGAAAAATAAATTTTATACAACATTTTATTCAAAAAGTGATAACGTTTTATTGAGAAAATAATCTAAAAATAATACTTAGCCTATACTGAAAAATAAAAATTATACTTATTATAATTATTATGTGCTTATTAAAATTCTAGTAACTAGAATCATGAAAAACAGCCCAATAAAAACTAAAAACTTACAAAATTATAAAAAGAAATGAAACTGTTCAGTTTAGCGACAGAATAGTATCCTCTCGTAATTGGTATGAGTTCATCTATTCTTGTATTCGTATCAGCAAAATCATAAGCCAATATGTCCTCTTGCCCTTCTTGTGGCCATCTCCAGAACTTAACCCTGCAGTGCTTGCGCGCTGTTTTAGGACGTAGAAGCTCGCACGGCGTCTGAGAGACGCCGTTCATGTTTTACGTTGTTTCTATTGTTATATGTTGTTTTGAGTGTTCATTTTGTTTAATGAGGGCTGTCATAGTTTATTGAATATTATTGAACATACATTGCTTAAATAAAAACATGTGTATTAAGTAAATTTATTGAAAATGAGCATTGAGCTAATCATATTGTACACAAATCAATATTAGCACATTGTGACATTAATTAATTAACAATAACACAATGTTGTTAGGCATGTAACCATTTTAAAAATATATTATTGTCCTAAGTCTGTGTAGGTATAACAACTTTTACTACTAATTACTGATCTCTTCTTATTCCATTTAGAAACTTTGTCCCGCCCTACGAAATATTTAGGCCTATCACATTCACTATAATCATTATCATCATCTGCTTCTTGTTCAGTGTCTGTAGACTCACTTCTAGACGCCGCAATACCTTCATTCGGATCACTATCGCAATCAAATTCAATATCATCATCTTCTTCTTGTAGCATCTTTGCACTATCTTCCAATCATTTGGATCAGAAAGATTTTGATATTTCTCCTCCTTTCCACTCATTGCCAAGCCTAAAGGTAAATAATTTCCATCAGAAAATATTGGTATTGTAGGTTTATGATCACTAGTTTCTGCAAGAAATTTGTTTTAAACCAGTAACATACCTTGTAACAGTAAAGCTCGCGCGGCGTCTCACAGACGCCATCTACATTTTCCCAACAATAACTTTACTCCACCCTTGCTAGGCGTAAACTGGAGGGTTGCCGCTTGGATATGTTACTTAAGAATAATTGACCGAAAGGTAGATGGCAGGTCAGCACAATCGCCTCATAGGTATTCTAGATATGGCAAAATTAATCTGGTCTGGCGTCTGTGAGACGCCACGCGAGCACTGCAGGGTTAATTGTTTTTCCATACACTTCACTTTAATTTTTTTTTTAATCCCATCTTAAGTGGCAAAACCAACAATTCTGCCTGGATAGAGTCTCCCTCTGTAGTTGATTGCAACATAGCCATTTTCCTTCCATAAATCATCAACTTCATGAGTTGGGCTCTCATGGTCAAAGTCCTCTTTCTCACATTCTGAATCATTGCTTGTAGTGTCATCAACACTGAAATGAGACTCCTCGCCAGAGGTGATGTCATCTATCACTACCGGTATCCTCGGCCTTCCCCTCGATCTCTTCTTATTCGGTTCTGAGACAATCACTGGAGTAGTAATACCAGTATCTAAGTCTGCAGGGCTTATTCCTTTTCCAGACTCAACATTCCAACGCTTTGCTGCTTGCCTCTGTGACAGATGAGCTTCTGTTATGTCTTGCAAACATTTTTGTCACTTATCATCAGAACAGTTTTTTGTATTCCCGACTCCCTAGCTTTCTCTTGCTTCCCTTCTTCTCTTTCCCCATTTCTGTTGTTCTGGAATTTGTTTTGAGAGAAGATCCCTAAAAAAACAAGCACAACACAATTTTGATGAAAAAACTATGGCAACTTTGACCTGGGACAAAGTTGTCCCAAATAACCTCTAAAATGATACATGGTATGAATTAGAATGAATATGAAAAAAATATAGGCCTATTTAAAATCAAGCTTTATTAAAATGCCATGTTTTTTATAAATATATAAAGTAAATAATTTGATGCTAACTGGAATGTTTTGGTTCAAATCCAGGCCCACAGGCTATATAGTTTTCACACAATCTTCCCTCCACAAAACAGCTGATTCTGATTGTGACAGAGCTACCACCATGAAAGGATAGTGAAAAATATTCCTAGTAATCCATATAGATTCTCCAGAAAATAGCAAAGTTATTATGCCACAGTTCATTCTGTCATCTTTTATGTAACCTCTACAAAAAAATTAACTTTTATCCTCTGTGTGGGACAAAGTTGCCCCGAAGGGCTAAAGTTGGCCCAGTTTGAGGTATGTCTTAAAATAGTAAAGAACGGTGTTTTGTGCAGTATTTGTGATAAATATATCTATTTTCACTGTGGCAGTGTGGACGCTAAGTTAGTAAAAAATGAACCATGGTCCTGCCTTTTGTGTACAAACAAATGTAGGAAAAATGGCATGGAAATGCTTTTAGACAAGGATATCAACTACAAAGAAATAAGGAATCGATCATTACTAGGAATTATTCACATAATACAAAGTGATCTTAAAGAACTCAAATCTGAAAACAACAAGTTAAAAGAACGTGTATTGCAACTAGAAACTAAAACTACATGGATGCAAGTGTTCGTTTACAGTGGAACTGTAAAAACAATAAATGTAGTTAAAAGTAACAAAAGCACATAATTACCCGTTGGGAGAGCACGATAAATTAAATTACAATAACGAAGATCCATAGGCATTGTATAGCACTGACACTGTAACTTCTTCAATGTCACAATCACTGATAGATGCTGGCTTGAGGTCTTCTTATGATGAAGTTGTGTTGCAAGCTGAGTGATGATTTATTCCGCTCAAATAACGTATACAAGATTGGTTAAGAATATATTTATTAATGATGTTTCTGGAGTAGGCCTACCACTTGATAATAAACGTCAAGAACAGACATAAATGAATGTATACACATACAGCACGTCTATGTTGCTTTCATAGTGTTCATAATTAGCTTCTGCGTTTTTTATTCACACATTATCATGCAATTAATTGTGTCACTGATTGACACTGTGTAGTCAGATGAATAAAGCTAACGAAAAATACAGTTTGATGAAATTTTATAAGCTGTAGGCCTATATGAATTATTAAGTTTCAAACACTCACTTTGATAGTGAAGATTCCTTTAAGTAGTTAAATATCCCATCAATCCAATCCTGATGTCGAATTATGTAATATCATGCCTTGGAGAAATACTTGGTAGCAGCATTAAGTAAATCAGCTATTCTCAGCTGAATAAAAATGTTGATAATTGCTTCTGTGCAATATAGCCTAGATGATGATGAAAGAATCCTCAATTCGTAGTAACGAAATATAAGGTTCTTTAGATGATTAAAACCAATACTGGCAGTGTCCAGAAGGGACAACAATCCTTTTTGAGGAAAGAATAATGGCGACGTAGAAGGAAATCTTAAGGTTTGAAAAAAAAGCGCTACATAACAATGATAGAAAAGCACTCCCATTGGATGAGAAATTACAAATGATTCAGCAATGATATTCTTAAACAAAGGACATAGATTGTGAAGCATTCTGACAGTCATAATGAGAGAATAAATAAAATATATATAGTTATTGTTTAATTAAAATAATAAAAAAAATTAATTGAAAATAAACGTTAAATTGAATTCAGTAAAGAGGAAGAACTTATGATCAATTGTTTTGACAATAAGAAAGATATAATTTCTAGGTGGCCATGTGCAAATTAGCAATTAATAAAAATATTAGCAAAGCCGCTAAAAAACAAGATTAATATTATAATGATTCTTAAAGAGAGCCATGACTATGATAACTCAATCAAACTTCAAGGTATCAAACATAACTGAACAGCACGTGATGGGGAAACATAACTCAGGCCCCAATACAGCAAACTATTCAAACTATTCAAGGAAATACCTCATCAATACAAAACACAGATTCTCTATTCTAAGCTGTGAAGATGATGACCTACCCATTTCAAAATCGCAAGTACTGGGTCAAAGTCAAAGAATGCAGATCATCAGGCCTAGGCCTAAGACCAAGATAGCTGTTACTGGTGTTACCGATGTAGCTGTATCAATATATTTGGATAGCCATGGCAGAGGAATAGCAGCAGAAATAAAGAATAGCATGAAGAATGCTTCAGTGCAGGGTTTTGTTAAGCTGGGGGCTCCTCTCAGTGTAGTAACTGAAGACATTATCGAAAATGACAAGGCACAGGAACACATTGCCAAAATTTCGGGTTCAAACGATGTAGCTAGTGATAAATGTGTAAACGTTCTCAGAACCCTCAAAAGTAAGCTACCCCAACTAATGAATAAGAATGTGATCGTTGCAATCACACCATACAGGTATGACCTGGAAAGAAACTCGTATGTGAATGCTGAAATTAAAAACTAACATGAAAATAACAAAGATATGCAGGCTTTCCAATTTTGTTGCTTGATAGTAGTAAGCTAGATAGGCATCTATATACTGGACATGGCATGCATTTTAATGCCTCTGGAAAAACCGTCATAAGCGGTAAAATCTGTGATATGATTAACAGTGGTGGATAGTGGGTGTAGGAACAAGGTGTTGCACTATTTTACGGGAATTATAATTTCTTTATTGCAACCAATGGTCATAGTATGATGAATAGAGCCCTATATACTGGACATGGCATGCATTTTAATGCCTCTGGAAAAACCGTCATAAGCAGTAAAATCTGTGATATGATTAACAGTGGTGGATAGTGGGTGTAGGAACAAGGTGTTGCACTATTTTACGGGAATTATAATTTCTTTATTGCAACCAATGGTCATAGTATGATGAATAGAGCCCTGATGGAATGATATGTGGCAGGGGAAACAAAAGTACCCCGAGAAAACCTGCCCAACCCCATTTTGTCCACCACAAATTCCATATGGTTCCACCAAGATTCGACCCCAGGTCCCAGCGGTGGAAGGCGAGCGATCTAACCACTCAATCATGGGGGGGGTGGTTTTACAGGAATTAAATACATAACCTGATAATATATAAATACTAGCTTTGCTCGTTCGGGGATCTACCTCCAAACTCCCAGTGGGGCTCTGCCTCTAAACCCCCGTGTGGTTCTAAGAAAAAGCTTTTTTTTTTAACTGACACTTTATCGAAGATACATTCATTGTATGTAGACTGCTGTAGCCCATAATAACTACTTAGCCATACTAAAGAAAACAAAAAAACTGCGGAATGACTTGAAGATTTTTCTGGGGTAAACATTTAAAATTTAGAACATTCTGGAATTTTCACGTCAGTTACACGCTAAAAGCTATAAGTCTGTCAAATTTCAGATTTCTAGCTCATGTGGAAGTGGGTCAACATTAATGACTGTAAAAATTTTCAAAGTTTCTTTTTGGAGCAAAAAAATAAAATTTTGAACTTTTTGGAATTTTTTGTTGGTTGTAGGCTAAAAGCTGCCAAATTTCAAGTTTCTAGCTCATGGGTAAGTGGGTAAACATTAGGTTGGGTTCGTTCCCCGTTACTTAACCGAATTTTTCTGAAGTAGGGAGGTCTGGAATGGGGTCTACTCAGCCTCCTGATACAAATTGAGGAGATACTTGATTGAGAAGTAGGATGTGGGATAGTAGGCCTAGTCCCTCTAGGGATGTATAGCCAGGGAGCTTAGTTTAGTGTCTAATAGATAGATGAAATTAGCAATATAAGTTTCGCCACAAAGTGACCACATTGGCAATTGGCATCTCTGTGAGAGACTTCATAGCTGATAGCTCGCACTCTTACTTGCTTGCAGACAGCAGCCGACACGACGTGCTCTAGCAGTGAAGACAAGAATCACACCAGCAAACTGAAAGTGACGACCAAAACCTTTAAACCCCGGGAGTATTACCACGCAGTCAAGCATCTCGCACATGCTCTTACCCACAGAATGAGGCAGGAAGTCATCGCTTTTGGAGTGCAATGAGTAACGCGCATTTACATGTTTAAATGATTTAAAATTGTTAATTATCAGGTGTAGCATGTTTTCAGTCAATAAGAACCTATCACAAAGACGATTTCGAAGTAGTTTAATAGTAGGCATGTGCAGTACTATCAAAGACTGGTCGTTGTGCAACACTGCAACTTGATCAGAGGCCGCCACTGTGATTAACAAGCTCAATGCACAATGTAAGTCTCGCAGAAAAATTTCTCTTTCCTATGTTGAACATGATGAACCTGAAACAAGTCTATCTGTACCATTAAACATAAAAAGGACCACTATTCAGGATGCTGAATCCCAGGGTGATATAAAACCAATGGAAGTAAATGGTCAAGATGTCAAGGAAAATATTTTCATTATGCCTTTGGGCTTTGGCGAGGTTATACCAAATGATAATTATGAACTTCCTTCCCGGCAATAACCAGGCCATCCTCTTAATTATATAGCTGAACCTACCTCAGCAGTGATTAATCTTAGGTCTCAGACTGAGTTTTCTGATGAACAACTTCTAGTTTGCTAAATCTGCTTCTGACTCTTCAGCTATGAACGTTCAACCTCTAACATGGATATTTCTTCTGAAAACTCATCGGATGACTTTGATATCTCCAGTAATGATTCAACTGTGAACGCTTCAACATCTTTCTTCTACAACCTCATTGAAAAACTTCGCTATCTCCAATACAGAACACAATTTATTATCTGATGTGGAACTCACTCCAATACCTTTAGTTGAACATACGACTGAACACTTAGATGATCCTCAACCGTCAACCAGAAAATCATCTAGAATGGGGGAAAACACCTGCTAAATTCGATAATTTTTTATGCTCAAGGGTTTAAGTAGTACTAAAACAATTTTTGTAATGTTGCAAAATATTCAATGTCTGAGAAACAAGTTATTTGAGTTAGAAATTCTGTAGTCACATGATCTCACAGGTAAGCATAATCTGCCTAACAGAGCACTGGTTAACTGAAAGTAAATTAGCTCACTTAACTCTTCCTTCTTTTAATATAGCTGTTATCGCCAGGGCACCCGGCCTCTGGAGCAGACCGTAGAATTCAAGGTATATTCCCGGCGATAACAGTATCAAAATGAGGATTGGATAGTTTGAAACACAACTTTATTGTATTTCCAACCAGAAAAAGAATAAACAGTTTATGAACAAATAGAAATTAGAGTCGGAGTGACGTTACTTGAATAACATAACCTGCGCTTGAGGAAATGTTCGTCGTAAATCTTGATGTTTATGAAGCTAATCAAATACACATGTAAATGTATTGGAACTGTACACAATCGGAGGACCAGCTATATTAATCGTAGCAAAAATATGTAGCTTATTGAAGTTGTTACTTCTCACTAGCTAGAATATTTGCATATTAATGTTTCGTACAAATATGATTAACAAGCTCAATGCACAAAATTTGAATGTTTACAGTATATGAAGCTCAGAACGAGGATTTGCAATGAATTGAGTAATTTAGACACTTTACTTGCTAATTGATAAATGTCTACATTTATTATCAATCACAATTACATAAAGTTATCTTTGAGACTGCGAATCTCACGAAGCCAACTAATCCTTGGTCCAAATATGCTGTGAAACGTACCTTTGGTATGTAGTTCACGAAATTACTCACAAAATGAAGGATTTTCACCTTGACTAGTATGAATGTCCTGAGGATTGATGAAGATTTATTATCTTCGTAAAGAAGTCCTTGAGGTCCTTAATATTGCATCACATGCAATCTTCATGGTCGTTGAATTACTGAATCCGTGACAAAAATGAAGAAAAAGGCCTTTCGCCCGAAATTAGCAATATCTTGAAATGCTAGAAACCTTTAATAAGTTGAAAAAGAGCTCCTTGCTCTTGGAAAAGGTGAATGGAACGTGGATGAAGTTATCCATGTTGAAGAAGTGTGTAATTAAAACAACAGAAGGTTGAAATAATTAGAAAATTGCCAACCCAAAAAATAGCTCGATCAAATATGATGAATTAATTAATCAATTCATGAAAAAAGACTATACTAAATATATAATCTCAAGATAAAAATAAAATAAACAAAGAAATGTTTAAATGGGAAATTATTTAGAAATAAATAAAGGCATTTTGGTTTTGAGAATAATGACAATAATTGTCAAGACATACATTAATTAGTAAAACTATGAGGTTTTTAAGTGAAACAAATGAAAATTAAATCAAAACCATCTATAAGCTAAATTTATAACATAGCACAGCAAGCAGGTATAACAAGACGTAACATATTGCCTGCGATTATTTCACTTATGAAATAATCTAAAGTGATGTGGAGTCATGTGATACCTAAAGAGAGTTATGATATGAGAAAAAATAAAATAAGCTAATATAAGAAAAAAAATAAACTTGTAATTAGGAAATGAGTCGAGGGTTGCTAACCAAAAACCAACAACATCAATGAAATGATTGGGCTAGTCATTAGACTCAGAAATAGGAAGAGGAGCCAGTTTAACAAAGGCCCTCTTGAATAAGCCTGTGGCAGTACGCACAGTGACAACACGAATAAGGCCGTCAGTGTCAGGATGAATTTGATGAACAATCCCTAGGGACCACCTCAATGATTAGGACTGGAGTACCCAAAGGAATGTCTGAAAGGACCTTGGTCCACTTAGAGCATCTTTGCAAGGTGTGGAGATGTCAGTTGATCATTTCCTCCATATATTATTGGTAAGTTGTTGGAGAGTGTTACAACGAGAACGTGTGGTGTAACCACCAGACAAGTCAGGGCTTGATAAGGAAATGATGACCTTCCCAATCAGGAAATGACCAGGTGACAGGTAACAAACATTGTTAACGTCCTCATTTAATGGAATGAGTGGACGTGAATTTAAGATAGCTTCCACTTGAATCAGCATAGTAAGCATCTCTTCAAAAGTAAAGTTAAAAGAAGGTAGCATCCTTTTTAAACGAAACTTGACCGATTTAACCGCGGCCTCGTGAAGACCTCCCATGTGTGGAGCATTTGGAGGAAGGAAATGGCAATGTATATTCAAATCAGATGTGGCATCTTGAACCACAAAATGATGCTCAGGAGACTGCAGGTTTATGCAAGAATATGAAGAGTTGGGACACATGAGAAAGGTTTCACCTCCACAGCCAGGTGAAAAGTGTTTCTATTTACCTCATCATGCAGTCATCAAACCATCCTCTTCTACAATCAAAACTAGAGTGGTTTTCGATGCATCTGCAAAATCATCTTCAAGCAAGTCACTTAATGACATTTTTGAAATTAGGTCCTACAGTTCAGGATGACTTGTCTTCAATCATACTTCGGTTCCGAACCTACAAGTATGCTTTTTCAGCTGACATTTCTAAAATGTACATAAGAATGCATGAAGATGACCAGAATCTTCAAAGAATTGTGTGGCGTTCTAATACTAGCGAACCTATACAAGACTACGCATTAACTACTGTGACTTATGGTACTAAATCTGCTTCATTTTTAGCCATATGATCCCTACATCAGCTTTCAATAGAAGAAGAAGCTAACTACCCTCTTGCTGCCCAAGCAGTGCGAACTTCCTTCTATGTAGACGACTGCTTGGCAGGACATGACAATCTTGAAGAAGCTCTACATCTTCAAAGAGAATTAATACTTATGCTTGACAGTGGTGGATTTCCATTACGTAAGTGGTGTTCTAATCATGAAGCTTTATTGGAGTCTGTTCCTTCAACTCATCGAAAAACTCAATTGCCCCTGTCTCTTGATAACAGTGAGAATGCACACGCCCTTGGGTTACTGTGGCGTCCTGCTACTGATAATTTCCAGATACAATCCCATCCTTCTCTCCAGAATCATACACAATGTAAACTGACTAAGCGTACTATCCTATCTGTGATCTCTTACATCTTTGATCCTTTAGGCCTTGTCAGTCCAATTGTAATCAGTGCCAAGATATTCATGCAATCACTGTGGATTGAAATGCTTGGTTGGGACGAAGAAATGCCTTCTCACCTAGCTGAGAGATGGATTGATATCTGTGACATCTTAGGTACTATGCATGCAATGCGTATTCCACGCTATGTGCTTACATCTGGTACACTGCAAGATATTCAAATACATGGTTTCTGTGATTCATCAGAAAAGGCTTATGGTGCATGTATATATCTCCGTTCTGTGAACAGTGAAGGTGAAGTTACAATTCAATTATTGTGCTCCAAGTCTAAGGTTGCCCCTTTAAAAAAGCAAACCATACCACGACTTGAGCTCTGTGGTGCATTGCTGCTATCCAAGCTATACAGCAAAGTATTAAGTGGCCTTAATATCCAGACATCACAAAACTACTTATGGTCTGATTCTGTTATTGTACTGTCTTCGATAAAATCAGACTCATGTAAGTGGAAAACTTTTGTATCCAACCGTGTTTCTCAAATTCAAGAACTTTCTGAAACTGCAGCATGGCGACATGTCTCAACTGAAGACAACCCAGCTGATCTCGTTTCAAGAGATGTGTCCTCGGAACATCTATCTGATATCGATTTGTGGTGGCATGGTCCTAGTTGGCTCTCCCAACCCACAACATCATGGCCTGAACAACCAAAACAATTGAATGTTCAGGATTCTTCTGAGCAACTTGTTTACGTCTGTATGGTGTCCACTACAGAAGAAGATAACTTTATCACAAGGTTTTCTGATCTACGGCGCCTTCAGAGAGTGACTTGTTATATATACAGGTATATATCTGCCTGCCGACATGAAACTAAGTATCATGGACCGCTCGCAGCTGAAGAGCTACATAACGCTTTGCAAACATGTGTTAGAATCGCTCAGAAAGCAGCTTTCGCTCATGAACTGACAGATCTTCACAATGGAAAGCAAACATCTGTTAAAAGTCCAATCCATTCACTGGTTCCATTCTTGGATCAGAATGATATTTTGAGAGTAGGAGGAAGACTGGAGAAAGCAGATCTTACACAAGATGCAAGACATCAGGTTATCTTACCTTCGAAGCATCATCTAACCATTCTGATAGTAGAACATGAACATCGCAAGCTATTACATGCTTCACATCAACTGCTCATAGCTTCTTTAAGACAAGCCTACTGGATACCTTGTATTCGAAGAGTAGTGAAATCTATTTTGCAAAGATGCCTAACCTGCTTTAAGTTAAAAGCATAGTGTTCTCAGCAATTAATGGGCAATCTTCCTAGCTACAGGATAACTCCTGCTATGCCCTTTCTTCGTACAGCAGTGGATTATGCTGGTCCATTCAACATAAAATATGGTGCTCCTCGTAGCAAAACCACTGTTAAAGCCTACATTGCCATTTTTGTATGTTTGGTTACCAAAGATATCCACATCGAACTGGTTTCTGATCTTACATCAGAGGCATTTATAGCCGCCCTATACGTCGAGGACTATGTAAAGAAATCTTCAGTGATAATGGCACTGACTTTGTTGGAGCAAACAACAAGTTAAGAGATTTGCGATTGTTGTTACAGTCAACAGAATTTCAAAATGCAGTTCAAAATTTCACTGCAAATAATGATTACAATTGGCATTTTATTCCTCCTAGCTCACCTCATTTTGGGGGTCTACATGAGGCAGCAGTAAAATCGATGAAATTCCATCTTAGAAGGATGATGGGTGCTCAAGTTCCCACATACGAACAGCTTTGCACTCTACTTACTCAGATTGAAACTTGTCTGAACACTAGACCACTCATTCGTCTTAATGATGATCCAGCTGATTTGTCATATCTTTCTCCTGGTCACTTCTTAATTGGAGAACCTCTCATAGCTTTACCTTCGCATCCTCCTACAGAAGATAAAATATATGTTGAAAAATGGCAGCTTCTACAAGATCACCTGCAGCATCTATGGAAACGCTGGTCATCAGAATATCTTCATTCCTTACAACAAAGGCAGAAATGGTCCTGTTCAAGTGACAACGTTCGAGTTGGCACCGTCGTCATCTTGAGAGAAGACAACATTCCTCCTCTTCAATGGAAGTTAGGTGTTATTACCGCTACTCATCCTGGTGAAGATGGTTTAGTGCGAGTGATATCAGTGCGTACTTCCAATGGTGAATATAAGCGCCCCATAGTAAAGGTGAGTCCTTTGCCCAAAGATGAGTAGCAAATGACATTTATGATGTTCTTATATTCCAAGTTTTCCCAATTAATCCATATCTTAATTGACTCTTGGCTACGCTAAATTGTATTCCTGCATTATGTGCAGTAAGTTCTTTCTTTTCTATTCCTCTTATGGTACTTGTGGAAGATTCTTTTCTTCTTGCAGTTCAAGAGGATGAATCGCTTTGTCGGTGGTGTGGTTACTTATTGTTGACCGTCCTTAGGTCCATTGCTTGAAGTTTCTCCTTTATAATGCTTTCCTTTATGTCTAGGATTTGCATTATTACCATTCTCCAATTACATCCAATGAACTGCACGTCCCTGTTCTAATTAGTGCTGTTTCATTGATGTTATACATGACTTCCCTTACTTGCATTGATCTATCGATTATGACTATTTGCAGAGTAGTCCTCTGCCATTAGATCAATTCTACCCGACTTCCCTTACTTACATTGACCTATCGATTAATGCTATCTGCATATTAATCTTCAGTCATCAGATCTCAATTCCAAGTCACAATGACTACATGGGTTTATTTCTTTGATTTTAAGAATATTACTAGCTTCAGTTATTGTTATACTGAACATTGAAGTCCCATTACTGTTTCCTATTTCTCTGTTCTATGTAACAGTTAAGTTTCAATTATTGTTATACTTGACATTGGATTTCCTTCGCCTACCATTTCCATGATAGTTATGTCAACATACTCCATGTCGGTAGAAAGCAATTATCATGTATCTTTCCATCGTTCCAATTTTCTATAGTATAACAATGTTCCATTCTACACTTCTTATTGATGTTATCCTATTGTTATCCTGACTTTCACGTCATGCTACGTGTGTTGCAAGTGTAAATAGTGTACAATCAGTGTTTCTTTCAGTGTTATATAAATAAGTGTTACCGTTTAGCTTGCACTTTATTTATTTTTTGTTAAAGCTATGCTTCAGCCCGGGGTGTATGTCAGTGAAAGCTAAGTTACATGTTTTTTCCATTATTTCAATTCATGTCTAGTGAATGTTTCTATTCAAATGTTCCGCTTCAACACTCCCGCGTTGAGTCAGCTAAATTTGAGCGCAATATTTCATCATCTTTTCGAGCCGTGTGCAAAAGGAACAGGTGCAGTGTTTAGGACGCGTGGCTTACGGCGTCGCTTCCGTTTTAGTATAATCTCAGTAGCTACATGTGCTCTAGTGCTGTTCTAGTTCCCGCGTTTACAGACAAAGGCAACATAGGCCCTTTATTATAAAACCGAGAAATATCTGTATAAAACTTAAATTACAAGTTTTATTTATTCGCGTAATTATTCTGCAATTTTCAATATCAAGGCTTTCTAGATCAGTCTTTTAAGCTTATAATAGTTTGTGAGCATTGTGAAACTATCATTTTGACAGTGAAGCAACTATTCAGTGCAATTATTATAAAGTTTATTACTTTTAAACTTATTCAAGTAATTCTACTCAGAATTACAATTGTTTACGTATATAATTCATCATTGACATAACTTTATACATATTTATCATAATGTGGTGCAATCTGCTTTCTGCGCCAAATTAGTGCATTGTTCAAGTATAAAGTGTTACATCATTTATTATTCAAGTTTCTTTATTTAATTAATCATTATCTTTCACGTGTGAATAAAAGTGCATTGTTAAATTACATATTATAGATTGTTTTCCAATAATAATTCGTGGATCCCTGTCCCACGACCTGCGTTTTCAGTCCTTCTTGCTCTCATTGAGTGGTCCTCCGAATTACCAGATTTTGCTTAATACATCCTATGTATTTCCTATTGTAACTACATAAACTTGTCCTATGATTTCCCTTCAGGTGTTTCTTGCTACTTTTAATGTCATCATAAAACTCTTTGCATGAAATAGTTGCATAGTTCACTGAAATAAGCAGTTCAGCTCATACCCTCCTAAGGTAGGCAGAAACTTATTTCTCAGTCCACATCAAGTTCATATGTGAAAACACTCTTTCTACAAAAGCATTGGAACTAGGTATGGTACTCCGGGGTTTCTGGGCACAGGGGGTAACTGGGCCAGGGGTTATTCATATCCACATCTGTGGGAATTAGAATGTAATTTGGTTGGGCACCTTCATCTTCTATGTTTCTCTCTAGAACAACAACAACAACTTCATTTTGAACCATTTTGTGATGGTGAGAGGTTCAGTAATTTTCAAGAAGAAATTTTCTCAAACAACATCATGTTTTTGAATGATTAACGGGCTCCCACCATTCCTTGGTAAGTACCTTTTTCTTTTTTTCTAGTTATGCATAAACATAATGAATGATTTTGTCCATAAATAGTGCTCTTTACCACTCCTGGCTTCTTGTTCTTTGTCTGGCAGGACCCAGTTACCCCAAGATTGCCCCAATAATGTAAAACATATACCTGGATGACAAATAAACTACCTTGTAGCCCAATATGTGTTTTGCCCCCTTTGGTATAACCTAGTTAACTTAGGACTTCATGAAGTCTTCATGTGTACTCAAGACCGCTTGTCGAATTGTCGAATTCTTTTTTTTTTTAATATTAACTTAAGTTACCTGTGACCTCACACGACACACTCCCTCAAGTATTTACAGTTTTAAGTTAACCTGATTGTTTTTGTTCTGTTGCAGAATATGGTGCAAAGGAAAAGGAAAAAAAATCGTTAACAACTGTGAAATAATAACTACTGCAAAATACCTTGAAATGAAAGAAAAAGAAAAGAAAGAAAAAGAAAAGAAAGAAAAAGAAAAGAAAGAAAAAGCTTTGATTGTAAAAGAAGGGAAACATAAAAAAAAACCAGGAAAAGGCAAAAGCAAGAAAAGAGAAAAGTTATGAGAAAATAGCAAAGAAAGGAAAAGGAAAATCAAAATTACAAGAAGTTCATTATGACTCTTCTAGTGATGAAAATGACTGTGATGCTTATTCTATCCAAGAAGTGAAGAAGACTACCATGAAAGCTTTTCAGAGTATGAGGATGAAGATAAGATTACACTTGAATCTGATGACTTTTTCATCACTAAAGTTTTTGGCAATACAGAGAATAGTTTCAGATTATACATAGCCAAGGTAGTACAAAAAGAGGATGAAGGTCACATGATTCTTTTTTACAAAAGACATTCTCATACAATGAATTTTAAAGAAACCAATGAAGAATCTTACATTAGAGAGCTTGACATCATACGGAAACTTCTACAACCTGTAACAAGTGCTCTGCTCTATTTAATAATATGATTGCTTTTGCAGCAAACCTGAGTAATCTAATGTATAAAGACTCAAATAATAATTGTTTAAACTCCATTTGTTTTTTTAATGAATGAATTTGTAATTAATTTTCCTTCTTTGTCATTTCATGATAAATGATAGTAATACTTCAAATTTTGTGTAATTTCTTGGTAAGAAACAAGTTTCCTTAAATAAATGTATAAATATATTACATTTTCCTAATACTCTGATGTTTTTCTTTGCCCTTTTTTTCCTACGACCTTACTAGGGTTATGATACAATGGCCAGAATATGTACTTGAATTGATCAATTAATCATACCAATATTTTTTTCTAAATCAATTGAATGTACAACAATAGGTCCACTTACCCCAGAAATTTATTGCAGTGCTCTTATAGAATATAGCCTGGGGTGGTCCAGTTACCCCAAATTCACGGGGCAACTGGGCCCATAGGACAAATGCATTATAAATATAAAAAATATATATATAGGCCTACTATTAAAAAGTTACTTTAAATGGTATGTAATATGTTTGTCTGTTTGTTGCTAAATAATCAAACAATATTTTGCAGTAAAAAATTGCTAATTACTTGTCCTAAATCACTGTTTTATGTAGGTAACTGTAGGCTGTATTGTAAAATCATGGCCCAGTTACCCCTGAGCACCTTATGCTGAAACAAAAACTAACCAAATAAGAATTAAGGAAGCCTTCAGTGAGTTTAGATTTTGCTTGGGGTGAAATCACAGAATATATTTTGAAGGAGAAAGCACCAAAAAATTATCTTTAACTCTACCTTTGAGCTGGTTTACTAGCCCATCCAATATTCCAAACAAATTAATGCCGTTAGTGGAATTATTTTGTAGCTTTCTGCTAGCATCTTCAAAAACTTTACATATATTACTTATAAAGTGAAGGGTGATCTTTACATCACTAAATTCATGGTCTTTAATATCACTTTCATTGTTCTTATTCATTTGCAGAAGTGTACAAATTGCCTTTGGGCAATTACAGCTGAGGAAATCTATATTAATAAAAGGAAGTATTTGTCCTTCTGTCTGTCTGCGATGTCCAGCAAAATCTACTGAACGCAGAGATCTGAAATTTTAAGCATAGGTGGACTGAAGGGTTGGAAAATGCACCTCAAAGTGGGATTTTTAATTTTCGCGAGTTATAAGTGAAAAATGGGCAGAAAACGTGTATTTTTTGCGCCTTTGAATCATCAGTTCTCAGTAATACATTTCAGTTGTAAAATCAATTGGACGTAGCTTTGTCATTTTTGTGCAAATAAAAGCATCGTGATCGCTTAATTTTGTAAAACCACCCTGTTCGATTCATTTGTTTAGAATGTCAAGGCCCGCAGATATCTGAAATTTTCAACCTACACAGAAGAGGGATGATCAATATAGGCCTAAATATGGTCAAGCATTGTACCATTTGGACGAAACTCACTATACAGGGGTTTTCTGGGCCAAGGAACTTGAATCTGAGGTCATTTTTACAAGGCGACACTTTCTAATCGTGGAATGCACTCTAAAGCTGGATTTTTAGCTGTTTCTTTATAATTATTAATCGTTTAGTTTGATTGATTCACATGTAAGTGTTAATGAATATAATGTTTTAATTATGTTGCTCTTAATTTTTAATTTCTGAATAAATTACCACGGGCGAAGCTGCAGGCATCTGCTAGTAAGAAATAATAGCTGGCCAAGAAATAATCAGTGTATCTACTGCTGGACCTAAAGTCAACCATCTTGTTGCTACATGCTTGATAAGTTCTTGCCACTCTAATTCAACAAATGAAAACACTTCTTTCAATTCTTCCCTGTGAACAGCAGAATTAGAAAAATATGAGTATTTCTTTAAGACAACGCTCTCCACATCTACATCTAATAAATCTAGTGCATAACAAAAAGTACTGTTTACAATGTGTGCTGGGCAACCAAACTTTATTGTTTTCATTATTCTTCTTTAATAAAGTAAAAGCAAAATATACATTTGTATTATTTTCTCAAATGCAGAAACTTTTGGAAATGAGAGCTCATGCTTAGCCAATGCTAATTCCATACATCCAGATATAGCTTTTGCAGTTTCATGGGCTTGTTCCATAAAATCTAAAATCTTTACACAGATGCCTTTTTCTAGGGTGAAATATTTTACTCCATGCAAATTGGATTAAACTTTCTCTTTCCTTAATTTGAGGTATCAGTACAAACAGAGAAAAACTTCACTTTGTGCCATTTTGGATGCTTTCTTAGAATCCTCAAACAGGTAGTGGGAAAGTTTGTTTCCACAGTCCACAGCATTATAGGATTGGTTGTGCTTAACACAATGAAAGACTTGGAGCAGCTCTGCCAAAGTGATCTAAAATTAAATAAAGATTATTTTATTTACACAACAACCATTGATTTGTGATATTTTGTGGATTATTTCATGTTAAACAGTTGCAGTTAACTAGCTGAAACAAACATTATAATGCAGCCGTAATAAACATTTGTATTCAGCTTTTCATCTTCACTAATCTTTCTTATGAAAAAACTGCTTACTGATGCTGTAGACAAAGACATATTTTATTATTCTTATGCTCCACCCCTCATACATCCTGAAATACATCGTTGTGACCACTGTGTAAGCTTACTATAGAAAACTCTTTGTTACAATATTTACAACTTGCCTTAAATTGATTTGTGCTTTTCTTCTTGCAACCATTGCTCGAGAAATACACAGAGTATTTTAACCTTTTTATCAGAATCTGCTGTTATCAGATTCAGCACTCATCTTACCGGTCCAAACACAACACTTGCCAATGCCAACTGAAAATGTGATGAATGTAGCATAAGCAATTGAAAGGTGCAGAACCAGAAGTCCTAAGCATTTCCACTCAGTAGCGACCATGGAACAAGCAAGTTTATGCATTCCTCCATGGTGGTGCTACTTTCAAACGTGGATACAGTTGGAGGAAAACTGTAGTTATAAAATACGGTACAATTGATGTCCCGTGAAAGCATGTCATGAAACATGGGACATTTTGCTCAAATAAGGGACTGTCCAGTAAAATCCGGGATGCCTGGCAACCCTGACAGGGTGGCACATTCAACTGTGTACCGGTGTAATAGTGCACATATCTAAACATTACACAGTAAACTTTATCAATGAGCTCATAGGCCCTGTAGCTTTTTCAGCATATTTTCATCCCTTAATATTAGCAAGTTCAATACATTTTTAAGTCACTTGTGTCATTATTTTATTATTTCATAAACTAATATATAAAATACCCAACCTGAACTTTTGGCCAACTCTTTACTTAGAGTTTATTTATGAGGAGTCTGAGAACTCATAATATATTTAACTTTTCTGAATTTTGTGAACAATAATTATCTGAATTTGTTTCATATACAGTGAATGCCGCTTAACGTAATCATGGATAATGTTATCAATCAGGTAATGTTATCACTTTTATCAAGTCCCATACAGATTAATACTGATACAATGCAAAAATGTTGTTTATTGTGATCAAAGATTCGGTTTATGTTATCACATTTTCCTTTTTGCGGCTTTATTTCCAAGTACTGTACATCATTGAAAATTTCGTTTTTAAGGATTTCATTTCTAACTCAATTGTATTCTGTTGTACTGGAGGTAGCATTACTGTTCCCAGCTCACAGGATGACCAGTTCGAGGGGCTGGCATTACCTAACTATTACTTTTAAGCACAGTTAAGCTGCAGCTTTTCATTTATGAAGTCTGACATGCAGTGATGGCTAGTGTAAAATGAAAAGACTTGAACAGACAGGCGTTAGATGTTTTGCTATGCGGTGTTCACCATAGATCAGTATAGACTTTCAAAAACACTTGTAACTCGTAGCTGAGTATGAAGCATTGGTTAATGGACTCTTAAAGGAAGTAAAAACAATTAAAAACTTTGTTACTGGTTGAAAAAATAGTTGCTTGCAGTCTATTACTGTATTATCCTAAGAGTGGTTTAATGATTCACAGTTATGTATTATTTTATCAATAAATATTCTTAATTCTGTTTTGTAGTGTATTATCTTATATAAATAAATAATCTTCACTTAATTCCTTCATCTACTGTTATCAATCGTTTAATATTATCAGATTAGCTGCATCCCGAAGTGATCACAATATTTTTATTAAAAATACAATCATTATTGTATTTCAGATGCACCATTGTAAATGTAGATCCTGAAACAGCTATAAGAGACCCACAATTAGAGCCACTTCGAACACTAAGATCGTAAGTATAAGCACTATGTGAATATTTTGTGTATAGTTTAATTTACAAGCAAGTTAATGGATTGAGAATCTACTACACTTTATCTGGACAACATAACAAGAAAATTAACAAAAAGTAATTTTTTTCTTAGTTCTCAAATCATAAAACATAAAATCTTGCAGGGGTCCCAAAATCCCTTAAACTGCCCCTGGGTCCTCTGTAGTAAAGCTGTGCAATGCTATCCTTTTAACAAGTAAGAGACAATACATAAAAATTCTGCAAGAGCAAAGGATGTACTTATAACACACATTAGATCATAATAATCGCTATTTGGAGTATATTGTTAGTAAAATACTCATAGTGCGACCAATGGCAAATTAACCCATAACCATGGATGTACTGTTAATTTGACAGTAGCAAAAACATAAACTGCTGTTTTTGTTTGAATATCGTCTTCAATTGTTATTTTCACTACCTTCCCTTCTTTAGGTCCTTTATCATCCCATACGTGTCACTTACTCATCTGTGTACAGGAGCCAAGATAGAAAATAGTTTATTTCTGTAGCAGTCAAATTGACCACACATCCATGGTTATGTAAATTTTTTCAGTTAACACAATGTCAACCTAGCAGCTGTTGCAGGCTGCTGACTGGATATTCATGCTGGTATACTGCTCTTTAAACATGCCTCCTCCTGCTCTTTCTAAATGATCATACACGTTTTCAAAATAAACAAAATAATATGTTGAAAAACACCATCTCAAAACCATCCTGCTGGGTTTTTATTTTCCTCTGGAATTGCCTGTTTTCCCCTTCTTTGGAGTTTGCACCCCCCTGCCTAAGGGATATTTGTGTGGAAGTATGCTAAAGTGACCAAACCCAAAGGGAAGCTAACCTATTCCTTGAAAACGGGCCCACCCATAGGTTATGTTGAATCCCAGTAGGAGGACAAAATACAAAGCAAAAGTTCATTGATGCATTCTAACTTACATGAAAACAGTGACATAGCTTGACATTGGGTTCTGGGTAAACTGGATTTTAAAATATGAATTTATACCTGTTCAAATGATACACGAATTCCCCGTGTTTAAAATAATAAAATAATGTTAATATAATACACATGGATTCGATTTCGTATATACCTATATAAGTATATTATTATTACTAATACTACTATTACTACTATTACTAGTTGGCTAGTAGTAGTATTAGTACCACAATCTTTATTAATTATTATCGAATTTTAGTGGATTTGGATTTTAAACTAAACTAAGTTACATAGATTTAAAAAAATAAAGTATAAAATTCAATTTTAGAAAAACGCCTAAGTCAAGCTTAGAAGTTGGTTTTTACCCTTTAGTTCATACGATAGAGTTGAAAACGGTGTTATCCATACCTATTATATTAAAACGTGCTACACGGAAATAATCATAATATTAAGATAAACTAACTCTGCACTCAGTCCAATGACTGAGGAATGTAATGTTTATGTTACCATATCCTTCCCTTTATTCAATCTATTAACCGGCTTCATACTCGAGCGCTCTTCAAGAAAGCAGGTATCTGAAGAGACTACTTATGGCATCATTTCTTTCCTTCTTTCAATATTACTTAACTTTACATAATATTATCTCTACACAGTCAATTATTTAACAAGGTTATAAAGTCATGCGAGAGTTGTCAGGTATGGAATAAGCCGCGAGAAAATAGTAATTTCTATGCTTAACTTAGAGAAAGTTGTGCGAGTGTTCTAAGAGGTGAAATAAGTCGCGAGAAAATTGTAATTTCAGTGCTTAAGTTAGACAAAATTACGTGACTATTCTAATAGCTGAAATAAGTCGTGAGAAAAATAGTTACCGGCACTTTGTTGCTTAAGATACAGATCGTTGTATGAGTTTCCCAAGAGGAAGAATAAGACGAAAGAAAATGACAAATAAATTATTAGGGTAAAGAAGTCATGTGAGATGGAATAAGACATGAGAAAATAGTAATTTCAATGCTTCTGTTAGAGAAAGTGTGTGAGTCTTTAAAGAGCTGGAATAAGACGAGAGAAAATAGAAAAAAATAATTAGCAAAGAGTAAGTCGTGTGAGAGCTCCCTGAGATGGAGCGAGAAAACTGTAATTTTAACGTTTAAGGTAGAGAACATTGTGTTGTGTTTTCTAAGAGCTGGAATCAGACGAGAGAAAATGGTAACAATTTTATTAAGGTAGAGAAAGTCGCGTGATTATTTCAAGAGTGGCAGAACACATGCTGGGGGTTGTGAAATCCGTTTTCGTGAATTTAACATTCAAATTTGGCGGCGTGATGCAGGAGGTGACGTCACAGCTGCGGAAGCAACTCTTCGCCGTTTTCGAAGAGACTAGCGTTCTCAAAATCCTCTTCAGTTTCTTTGGTGGTGACTTTATGCCGCTCTTGCGAAACAAATTGGCCTGTCTTCGCAACGAGTAAGTTAACGTTTAGTGGGAGAAGTCATATAACTCGCACTTGATGAAACTGGACTGGCTTGAAGCATCGCTAGTCTCAGCTCGCTCGTCTTTACTGCCGCATCATGAGATTTTGAGGCTGCCTAAGCACGCGGCACCACAAATTGACGCTTTATGCGTTGTAATTGGGGAATGCAACGGCGAAAAATATTTTGATGACACGGCTAATGAGTTTATAATGATTAATGGCTTGGTTGTTGCTGCCTTTATTTATTTGTTTATGAATCCACTATTTACTCATATTATTTAGGTAGACTCAGTCTCAAAGTCTACCCTTATGCTACGCCACTGCATGAAAATAAATATAATTTAAAAATAAATAAAGGTTGCAGTAAATATTCGAAATTACAAAAATAAGGTTCACCTGAAAGAAAAACATCAATACACAATTAGAAATAATATGTTGCCCTGTAACTATATACCAGTATACAAACACTGTGCTATATTTTTTTTCAGTCTGTTTACAATAAGTAACAAGATATAATTTAATTTAATTTTTGTATACTATTGTATACTATTGTATACTATAATTGATAAGGTAAAATCTTTTAATGATGGTTTTAATGATGATTGACTAGTTTCTTTTTTATGTGGCCAACAATTATGGCATATCTCTCATTATATTAGTGAGAGATTTATAGCATTGTGTCACCTAACAAAAATATATTTACTTACAACTCAGTGAATAATATTTGGCTTTATGTAAATAACTATTTTATTCTTTTACGTAACATTGTAACACAATAGTCTTGTATAGGTCCTGTGTAAAATTGAATATTCATTATACTTTCAAAGCAATCCCAAAATTTTGTGACTTTTTTGAAGGTTATTTTCTCCTATAAGATATCAGGTATAAGGTGGTCAAAATCTTTAGATATCAATTCATGAATACATAACCTCCTTTCCAAAGCTTGAAATTACAATAATTTAATAATAGAATTAGACATTTACTATGTTTTCATGCAGTATTCAGATCAATCTGAATATGCTTACCATATTGAAATTATAAAAAAAATGGGAATTCAGATCGATCTGACTCTCAAAGTCAGACCCCTAAAAAGTAGGATCGTATTGGACTAAGATTGTATGCAAACGCCTTGAAAACGCTACCATGTATTTAGTTCGATCTCAATGTGCTAATCAGACATTTTATTGGTTTTCAATGTCCTTGCGATATTTTCGTGTATGGCGAGAAGGGTTTCGTGGGTCGTGGAATGTGAAGCTAGCTCATTCTATGGATTCTCTTGGAAACATTGTTTTCAACATCATACTGAAAGTTTTGCATGATAACAGGATTGTATTGGAACTCAGATCAATCTGAATTCTGCATGAAAATGTGGTAGGCCTAATTATTACAAACCAAAA
The DNA here is from genome assembly GCA_964059195.1 of Ectobius pallidus. Classification (NCBI taxonomy): domain Eukaryota; kingdom Metazoa; phylum Arthropoda; class Insecta; order Blattodea; family Ectobiidae; genus Ectobius; species Ectobius pallidus. Next base: position 46,307,220 of record CAXKWD010000008.1, read on the forward strand.
CAGGAGGCATATCAACACAATTCAAATTTAAATTAAAATCAATGTTACATTTACATTTAATGTTTACAAACTCAAAACAAGTGATGATAGCTTTTAAATTAAGGACCATATTACTTTATTACACAAAAATACCTACTCTGAGAATGCTGGACAAATAAGAAATTGTTGGCCTACAAAAAATTTCAAAGGGGGACCATTTAGAAAAAGGCAGGAAACATTACTGCCAACTGAGATGCCTTTAAAACCTTAGTCAGGCAGGAGATGGGCATGGCAAAGACAAAAACAAAATAAAAACACAGACAAAAATGATAATTAAAAATGACAACCAAAACCAAAATAAATTAATTTAAATAACAGAACTTACCATGATGCAACCATCAGGTTTGCAAGCTAGGAAGGAGGGGAAGATGGGAATGAAGTAAGCCGCCATTATGGCATGTTCATGCCTACAACATACTCGATCAGAAAAAACCACCCGCAAACTAAAATTAATTAAAAACCCCAGAAAAAAGGAATAGCAAGCAATAGAAGACAGAAACTACAATAACACAAAATCTACTCAAAATGCACTACAATACTTAATACAATGTACTAATGGCTACCAAGTAGAGGGGGGAAGTACTTTGTAATTACATTGTTACTGATCAAATTTAGACAGAGAAACAAAGCAAAACCAATTGCAAACCTGATGTAGAAGTTGTGACTACATTATCACGACAGAGCTAACATGGCGGCTGTGTTTGTTCAATGGAAAGTTACTCTCCAGACTAATAGTGCTTTATAGGGGATAAACTCAATATATCAAGCATTAAAGCGGTGCAGATGTGACAATAGATAGGTAAGCCTGAATTAAACCAAAAAAACTGGACAAAAATCTGGATTAAGGCTTAAAAGTAGTGAAAACTGCGTCAACTAATCTCTCAGACAATGGCGGGAAAACTAGCAGAGCGAGCACAGGGTACCCAAGGAAAAAGTTTGTACATTGACAACTATATGTGTGGAAGATGTGATAAAACAGTAAAGAACGGTATTCTATGTAATATGTGTGATAAATATGTACATTTCAGATGCGCAAAAATTGATCCAATTCTGAAAAACAACTTGAATTTATCGACTGAATGGTCCTGTGAGGCCTGCATGAATTCCACAGACAAACCTAGAGAATTCGAAACCCCACATGCTAAGGACAATTATACAGATGTAACAGAAATGCGAGAGGAAATAAAAACTCTCAACAAAATAATAGAAATGTTAAATGAAGAAGTTATGCGTATGAGAAATGTGGAAAAAACGAGAACCATAAACACTCATCCCAATGAATGGAAGAAGATGAATGAATACAGATCGGGTGGGCATTCAAGCAAACTAAAAGATCTACAGGAATTTCCTCCTCTCCAGATATCTAACCGGTTTTCAGTGCTGGAACAACTGAATATACCTACTGAGACTAATACACCAGGAGCAGGCCAAAGCAGACTAGCCTCTACAGAAAAGGAGAGGCCTACAGTTAGGCCCTACAGAGTACATCGACAGAAGAAAGGAAGAGGAAAAATCCTCATCTTAGCTGACAGTCATGGCTGCGAATTACCGAGGAAAATGAACGAAATCAATGGAACATCAATAACAACTGCAGTAGTTAAACCAGGTGCAGGAATTAAGAATGTTATGCAAAACATTGAGGTTAAGTGCAACAACTTTACTAAACAAGACTGTGTAGTGTTAGTTGGTGGTAGCAATGATATCAGTCAAGGCGACCCAATTGACATTATACCAATCTTGGAAAGCTCTATTAATAAGTTATCACACACAAACGTGGTAGTAGTAAAGTTACCTCAATGCTTCGATAAACACCCAAACTCCTGGGAAAATCAACAAGTAAGAGAGGTAAACTGTAACATTACCAAACTTTGTAAAAACTTTAAGAATGTTAAAATTATAAATACTGAAAGTGCAGATAGATGCATGCATACTCGACATGGTCTGCACTTCAACAGATGGGGAAGAAAAGTACTCAGCAGGGTGATAAGTAAAGCAGTGCAAGACTTAGTAACAGGAAATGCAACAGTTGTAACAGATAGTCAGAAGCTGGCACCAATATCATCGGAACACTGACAAAGTCACCACATTTCGAATATCAAAAGACCCAAGCATGATACACAATACACTTTCAATTTTAGACATAGGCCTACCAAGCTGGATGATACAATGCTAGAATCAAATAACAGCTCGAAGCTTAAGGAAAATGACCTAAAGACAAAAAACCCATTGCTTGAAGTCGAGGAATTAAATTATGATTCTATACATCAATTCAAACAACATTCAGAACAGTTTCAGGACAACATCACAATTCTATGCTTAAATGTTCGAAGTCTACGAAATAAGCTAGAAGAAATTGAAATTTTAGTTTCTGATCTTGATAAATTGGATGTTCTCGTCCTTACTGAGTCATGGCTATCTTGTTCAGAGAGTAAATATTATAATTTAAATAACTTTACAGCATATCATTCTCATAGGCCAACTAAAGTTGGTGGGGGGATAGCAATATTTGTACGTAATAATTGGAAATCAAAATTTGTTAGTACAATTGAAACTGATGATCATAATATATTAGCAATACAAATTAATCAAAACAATGTAAAACTCACCATTGTTGGTACCTACAATGCAAATGTAAACAATACGCCTATTTTTTTACAGTCTTTTGAGAAAATATTATATTCTTTATGTGAGGATGCATTAGTTGTGGTTGGGGATTTCAACATAAATATTCTGGACAACAAAACTCCACATACAAGAGATTATAAATTACTTTATGAGTCCTATGGACTATTATGCTGTAACGTTAAATATCCTACAAGACTTTCAAAAAATTCCAACACACTAATAGATCATTTTCTTGTCAACCAGCATGGTTACAAATACAATGTAAATAATATTAAGTCAGCCATAAGTGATCACAATATCTTAATTCTGAAAATCGAAATTACTTGCAACAAAAACAAGGTCAACAATAATAATCAAAATGCAAATAAAAATAATATCAATAATAATTCAATGGACAGAAATGTAAACAGCCCTATAACAACAATATATTATAATAAACTTAATCAATATTTTACGGATGAATTATTTCTTCCGGAAGGAGACATTGATTTTTGCTATGATAAGTTACTAGATTACATAGAACGAGGAATTAAACAATTTTCAAGAAATTACCATAAAAAGCAAATGCACAAAACAAGATATAAATCTAATGCACCTTGGATTAATGACAATCTGCTTTTATTGATCCAAAGAAGAGATATTTTACTTGCATACAAGAAAAGATTTCCTCAAAACGAATCCATTTTATATGAATTTAATAAATTAAGAAAAACTATTACCACAGAGAAGAGAAATTTAAAAACAAAGTATTATGAAAATATGTTACAATCTGCATCTGGAAATATCTCTTTGTTCTGGAAAAAAATAAAAGGCATTCTAACGAATTCAATAACTAATGGATATATAAACCATGGAAATATAGATAAATTAATGTTAAATGGGATAGAGATAAACAACACTGACATTCCCGAAGAGCTTAATAGTTATTTTGTAAATGTAGGCCCAAAACTTGCGCACGCTTCAGTAATAAAGAATATGGATACTAACCAACAAACTATTGACATAGGTATAAGAAATCCATTGTATTTAACACCTGTCACACCACATGAGGTTGAAAAGCATATTGAAAGTCTAAAAAACAAAAGAAATGCAACAAAGGATGGAATAACAAACAAATTTCTAAAGAAAACAAAAAAATCACTAAAATATGCCATTTCAGAACTCATTAACTATTCCTGAAGGGAGTTGTTCCAAAAAAATGCAAAATCGCCAGGGTTGTTCCCATCTTTAAAGGTGGAGACAGTTCAGATCCAGGAAATTACCGTCCAATCTCAATTTTACCAGCCCTATCAAAAATCTTAGAGAAATGCATGAAGGAAAGATTAAATAATTTTCTAGAAAAGAACAAAATTCTGTATAAAAACCAATATGGGTTTCGGAAAACTTCATCAACCTTATGTGCTGCAGTAGATATAATAGCCCAAATTGAGGATGCAATGGATAGTAACAAATTTTCTTCAGGACTATTTATTGACTTAAAGAAGGCATTTGATACTGTAGATCATGAACTACTTTTGAAAAAACTTGAATGTCTTGGAATAAGAGGAACAGTGTTAGACTGGTTCAAAAGTTACCTAAAAGAACGCACACAATATACTTCAGTAAATGGATTGGACAGCAATTCCCAAATAATAATTTGCGGGGTCCCACAGGGCTCGATATTAGGTCCCATCCTTTTCCTAATATATGTAAATGATATTCAGACCTTACCTTTACATGGCATACCTTCACTTTTTGCTGATGATACTAGTATCTTTTATGTTAGTGATACAGTTGATGGATTATTATCATACATGCATGAAGATCTCAAAATCCTAACAAAATGGTTAGGTCAAAATAAACTATCATTAAACACCCAAAAGACAGTCTTCCATAAGCCAAAAACACACTTAGCCATTTCTAAACAGTTAATAAATGACAATAAGTTCATAAAGCGAGTAACGGTTACTAAATTTTTAGGCCTAACTATAGACCAACATTTGACTTGGAAAGGACACATCAACAATATATGTAACAAAATTTCTCCAGTTATAGGGGCATGTAGGCAAATAAGGGGAATATTGACAACTTCTGGTTTGAGATCCTTATATTACTCACTGATACAGTCTCACATGACTTACATGTTATTTATCTGGGGACGTTTTCATAAAGCTGAACTACAACCATTAAGAGTATTTCAGAATAGAGCAATCAGAGTTTTACTAGGTGCACATTATTTGACACCAACTCACATTAGTTAAAGTAAATGCCATTACATATATGCATAGAGTAGTACATGGTAACATCCACAGTAATTTTCCAATAGAATATAACAAAGACTATGAAACAAGGCACAATCAGAACATATACCTCACACATTCTTCAACTGTAAAATATGGGACAAAAGGATTAAAATATTATTTGATCAAAATGTATGATGAATTACCACAAGAACAAAAGAATATCATAAATTATAACAAATTTAAATTACAAATAAAACTTTCTTTAAATTCAAAGATTAATTAAGTTCTTTGATATAGTAATATAACATAGTAATAAATAGACACTATAGAGTAATATATATAGTAATAAATAGTAAATATATATAGAAATTAATAGTAATAAAGTAAAAAAAATAGTCACTATATATCTATCTTTGTAGGATATTTCCCTTATGTAACTCTTGTATATAATGTACCTCTTGTATTTGCAATTTATGTACAATTGAATGTCATTTTGTATGTATTGAATGTCATTTTGTATGTATTGAATGTCATTTTGTATATTATTGAGTGCCATTTTGTATATAGCCCCTTAAGGTGAGCTTTGCTCGTTGGGGTTCAAGTATTACAATAAATAAAAAAATGTTACTGTGACCAAGGGAAAAAAAATGCACGAAAACACTACAAAACAAAATTTAAAACAAGACCATGATGGAGCTACTGAAAACATGTCTAGACAGAAGGGAAGCCATGCTGCGTCTGAATGCTGGAAAGCCAAGATACTCGCAGTAAGCCTGTCGCACAGAGGAAAGGGAGCAGCAAGCAAAGCTATGCCTAGGCACACTCAACTGAGCAAGGCCGTGCCATTTAGTGACTACTGGAGGAAGCATATGCCATTATACAGATAAAACACACTATTTTCGAAATAATGGCACAACTTCGTTGCCATCCAACAGCTGGGAACTTTTGTAAGACAGTTTGCTATCAGGCTTTTAAATTTATAGACCTTCTAAATTCATTGAATAAGGCACAATTCACCTTCAGAAACAACTATTTTGCCCCATTTATAAGGTTACCCTATTTTTATGAATAAATATTGGGACATATAATGATAGGCTATCATTAGATCTACTGGCTTGACCAAGTGATCGAAACATCTTACAGTGCAAACATCATATAATCTCAGCATTTTATTTAACTGAAGAACTACAAAATCGGAACAGAATTGATATATTTTTAATAAAAAAAAGTGGACATTTTGCTTCCCAAAAAAGGTACATAAAATACGGGGACAGCTGTTTTAAAAAAAGGAGTGTTCAACCAAATCAGAACAAATGGTAACCTTATCCATTAAATTTTTTCTTCTTCTTCTTTTTCTCCTTCTTGCTATATAAAAATAGTAAAAAAGCATACTCAAAGTTGATTAATACAGCAAAAGCAGAACATATTAAGGAGAGTATTAACAAAGCTGAAAATAAAATGAAAGTAACCTGAGACATTATCAATAAAGAAAGAGGCCAATGCATCACCGATAAAACAGAGCCTTTTGGTGGGATAAAAATAAATAACATAGAAGTAACAGATATAAACCAAATTGTAAACATATTTAATAACACATTTATTAGTACAGTAGAACAGTTGATAAATAGGGAGACAAACATCTATGAAAAAGTAGAACAGAGAACACAGATAAGTCAATCACTATACTTACATCCAGTGAATGAGAGAGAATTGAGAAGAGTCATAAATAAATTAAAACCAAAAAAATCATATGGAAAGGATGAATTCTCAAATTATGCCATAAAACAATGCCAAGAAGGTCTCATTACACCATTAATAGACATAATAAACGGCTCCTTTAAAGAGGGGATATTCCCAGAAGCATTAAAGATAGTTAAGGTAATACCTGTCTATAAAAAAGGAGACAAAAAAGACCCTAGTAACTACAGACCAATTTCGCTTATATCAGGTATATAAAAATTATAGAAATAATAGTACAAAGTAGATTAAGTAAGTTCCTAGACAAACATGATGTGTTAATTAAAGAACAACATGGGTTTAGAAAAAACAGCTCAACAGAAACGGCATTAGAAGGGTTTATAGATAATATAACAAAAATATTAGACAAGAAAAAAATTGCAGCAGGCAATTACACATGGACCTTACAAAGGCATTTGACACGGCGCAACATCAGCGGCTGGTAGAGATACTAGGAAAATACGGAATAAGAGGACATGCAGGAAAATGGATACAGAGTTACTTGGTAGGCAGGACACAATATGTGCAAATAAATGATCATAAATCAAATATCAGAATGGTAAAACAAGGTGTACCCCAAGGTTCAGTATTGGGGCCAATACTTTTCAATATATACATCAATAGTATAAAAGAAATTATCACTAACAGCAGAATTTTACTTTATGCAGATGATTCAACTCTGATAATAGAAGAAGACAGCAAAGAAAATCTAGAGATTAAAACATTCATAGAAGTCAACAGAATTTATCAATGGCTACAAAGTAACTCTCTATTCATCAATGCTAATAAAACAATGTGCATGATATTCTCCAATAAACTGATAAATGAACAAATGAACCTAATGATAAATGGTGACAGGATAGAAGAAATTCAAGTAGTAAAATACCTAGGAATAAACATCGATTCAAAATTAAACTGGGGAGAACAAACCAATTCTATATGCAATAAATTAAACTCTGTTATATTTATACTCAAACTAATGTCCAGATATGCTGACACATCATTACTTTTAACAATATATCATAGTGTATTCGAAAGTTACCGTATTTACTCGTCTATAGCACCCCCTCACCTATAATACCCCCCGAATTCTCAATGCCCTTCAGGTTTCTGAGTTCAACTTCCGCCATACGCGTGTATTGTGTTGTTGCCTGCCTGAGAGTTAGTAAGCACGTGAAAACTGAGTTGGAGAGCAAGTTTCGCGGCATCCTTCAAGTTGAGTGTGTTAGAATATGCAGCCATGTATGATATCTTATTGGCGTAAACAGAAAGACAAATTATCAGGAGCAAAAAATGTTGAAATCATTCCGTGGTGTGAAGAAAGGGAGATACGAAATTCAGGCAGTTGCTGCCCAGTTGGATGACAACATTAGGTTTGTTCGCAAAGCAGGCTCTTTCTTTACACGCGTTCGCAAAGCGAGAATCCGTGATTCTGATTTCAATCTTCTGTTCGCAAAGCTCTCACGGACAGTTTCTGTACTATAAGAAAAATTTGCAGGCTCTACCATGAATTGTTATCAGAGACATGCGCAGTAACCTATTTTCATGTGCCTGACTCCTCCCTCCAAATCCTTGCTCCAGATTTATAAGCTAAGGCTACTTATATGTATGAATAATGGAAGATAATTAAAAGTTTCCCAAAATATAGTTCATATTGCCGATGTATATTGCATGTATAATATGTTAAAGGGAAATATATATTTTATTTGCATATCATATCGATTAAACGCAGAAACTATCGATTCCAAATTCTTGTAACCGTTCGCAAAGTGCAAATCACGGGTAAGTTACAGACTGGACATGCGCAGTACAACCAATTCTCAAGCAGTAACGGATTTGCTTTGCGAACAAACCTATTGCAATGCTGAGTTAACCTTGAACACCACGCGGGCACGCGCAGCGTTTAGTCACGTGACCCAGTCAGCTGCGGTAATGCAGGAGGGAGCTATACCAAACTGTTTAAAACTCTAAAGTTAAATTGACGTGATAATTTAACTTTTTGTAAATTAAAAAAAAATGGATTTAAACTATTTTGCGTGTTGATTTAAAGATGCTAAATGTGTCTTTTTCTGTTTTTAAAGCATGACAACCCAACCTATGTCATGTGAAAATTTTCACCTATTATACCCTCCCCTATTTTAGAAGTAGAAAATTGTGAAAAAAATGGGGGTGTTATAGGTGAGTAAATACGGTATATTAGATATGGTATCACTGTTTGGGGTAATTCATCAGAATACAATAATGACAGAATAAGAAAACTACAAAAAAAAGCAATTAGAGTCATAGCACAAATGAAACAAACAGAATCATGCAGGGAACACTTTAGAAAATTAGGTATACTCACATACACATCAATATATATCAACAAGACCATAATGAGTTTAATAAAGAAACAAGGAAATATTGTAACAAATAAAGACATTCATTCACACAACACAAGACAAAAGAATGACTATAGAATAGAAACACATAATCTAAAAAGTTTTGAAAAAAGTCCAAATTATGCAGGAATAAAACTATGGTCCAAGTTGCCTAACTTGCTTAAATTAATACAACAACAGAAATGCTTTAAAAACAAGCTCAAGCGATTCCTATTAGAGAAAGCATACTATACTATAAAAGAATACACTGATGAGTAACATAGTTGAGTAGCATCATTATTTAGCAATAAGACAATCTGTATAGGAATAAGATAAGATAATTTGTGTAGTACTTAAAATAAGTTAGGTAGCCATAAGATAAGTCATATAGCTATAAGATAAAATTTGCAACTTAAATGTTAGTAAACTCAGTAGAATTATTGTAGAATAGACCAGATTTAATTATTGACAAGTCCTATATCATGTAACAATGGAAATTGTAACCAAATGATCAATGGGATGCTAGTAAACTAAACTAAACTAAACTTAAGGAGCATTGTTTCAAATTGTATTATGTCCACCAGTGGACAAAATTGAGTTTGATACATTTTGATATATTTTTAAGAGGTGCTCTTTCATGATGTGAAGTCTGTTTGTTTCAAATCATGTTTCACTGACAGTGTAAATGACTGCAGTAAAACATCTGTTGTATCGAATCATATTCAGTACTATAAATCATATAATGTCTGCAGTGTTTCTGCTTTATGGTGGTTCTATCTACTTAGTATGGTAGGTGTTGAATTGACACTCACTATAATGTGTAACTAGGCCGTCGGTGTATAAGTAGTAAAGGATAGATGTTCACAGCTTCAGGATCCATGGCAGACTCTGTCTGTCAGCGTCCTATGCCGGGAAGGAAGGTAGGCTGTCATTGGTCAATGGGAAACACCTGACAGCCGGCTTTATTCAATGTTGCCATATTACATATTAACATACACAGTCGTACCACACAGGCACTCAACTACATACATTACACTCCTCCCCCCTTAACTTTTTACTATTTCACTAATTTAGTAGTAACTTACTCAAGTAATATTTATAACAAAAAAATGCACAGTAAACATGACAATAGTTACAGATTTAGCCTTTCTATTGGTTTGCGTTCTCTAACTGGGTAACGCCTTTCTGAGTTAACAAGTGTTTGTTTTGTACCGTCCGAGCTTACAACAGGTGCGGTAACGTCACTAGTCGTTACCAAAGATCTACGATTGGTAGAACGGTGTGGAGAGGATACGGAGTGTGGTGTTTCCACAACTGCTGCGTTCCTTCCACATCTCAACCACTGATCGGAAGACGCACTGGGTAACAATAAGTGGTCATGTGGGGTGTCACTACTTACTCTAGGTGCAGGCACCTCTATCTCGCTATTCAAACCTATTATCTGATCAATATGACGTTTCCAAATAACTACATTTTTAAGTTTAACCAGATTTGACACTGCACTTATCATTTTTACAACACCTTCGATCCACTTATTTTTACCTCTATAGTCTCTTACAATGATTGGTTGTCCTTCACACAATACTCTTGTCTTACTTCCACCATAATTAGCAATTTGTTTACCTTGTTTACCATAAACGAAACTTTGCAAATTTGGCCAAAGTAAATCTAATCTTGACCTTAAGGGTCGGTTGAACATCAACTTAGTTGGTGTTTCATTGATAGTGGAGTGTATAGCATTTCTATAAGCCAACAAAAAATTACACAAAGCTAAATTGTCCTCCTTATTCATAATAGCCAATTTGATTCTTTTCTTTACAGTTTTCACAGAATTTTCTGCTAGACCATTACTAGCTGGATGAAAGGGTGGGGTTAGCGTATGCTTAATGCCATTGCCTTTCAGAAACTCTTTGAATTCATGCGATGTAAATGGTGGGCTATTGTCCGAAACTAACTGAGATGGTAGGCCTAAACCAAACCGCGCAAATAACGGCCTTAATTTAGAAATAGTTTGTTTTGCTGATGTCGAGTGTACCTCTTCCACCTCTAACCATTTGCTATGGGCGTCCACTATAATAAGATACAACTTATTATTTATAGGACCTAAAAAATCTACATATAAACGTTCCCACACATTTCTTGGGTACTCCCATACATGCAAATTACACTTAGCTGGATTCTGACGTACTGACAGATAGAGTCTGCTGCCATGGAACCTGAAGCTGCCCTAGTAGCACAGATCGTTGGGCCAATGTTGGGAAATGATCGCCATGTTTCGTTGGTCAACGGTTAGGAATGTCCGTCGGGGTTCCGTTGCCAAGGAGCGTTTTTCCCAACCAATTGCCAACTGTAGCCAACCAATATACAACAAAATCCCAACAGTTGGGAGAGATCTATTAGGTAATGGTGGAACTACTAGCAGCGCAGAGACATCTGGCGGAAATACTAGATGCACAGAAAATTTAATTTTTTATTTTCCCTTTCATCCCTTTTCTCTCTCTTCCTCCTCTTTTCCCTATTACCTCCCTTCTCTCCTTCACCCTACCTACCTATTCCTATCGTATAAAATTCGCACCTATGGGGATTCGATCTTGGGACTGCTAGTGTTATAGTCTATCGATTTAACCACTACGCCATTAGTAATCGTTGCAATAAAAATCGAGAATTCTTCTAGCCTATTTACTACAGAGATGTGTAATACATGATAAATAGTAAGAAGGATATACATCTCGTATTTTGAATATTTGATGTGATTATATGATAACGTTATTTTCAGAGAACAAATAAAGGGCCCAAATATTTATAGAAGTAAAAACACCATTCGGATTCTTCAACATATCAAGATGGCGAATAACCGTTGTATCTTCATCGTCTACGTGATGACCTACGAAGTACGCCGGAAATTGCCGAAAACTGGCAGGAAGAGGTGGAGAAGTAAATTTTTAGCATGTAACGCGCACAAAGAGCTCGAATAATTAATGAATTAACACTGTTTTATTTTATAGGAAATGAAAATTTAACGGTTATAATGTTATTTCAACACTTTTTAATTTTAACATAAATGCGATTATATTCCAACGAAATGTATTGCTGGGCCAACAATCCTGTTGGTTGGTAACGCCAACGGAGGCTTAGCCAACGAAATGTATTGTTGGGGCAACAGCCCTATTGTTTGGAAACGCCAACAGTAGGACAAGCGCGCGAGCCAGCCAAAAAATCCGTTGGCAAAACCGAGGGAATTACAACCAACCTTTTCCCAACATATCCCTTCCATGCCAACCAAATCCCTCCGTTGGGCCAACGAAGTGTGCTACTAGGGTGTGAACATCTATCCTTTACTAGGCCTACTTATACACCGACGGCCTATTATAGTGAGTGTCAATTCAACACCTACCATACTAAGTAGATAGAACTACCATAAAGCAGAAACACTGCATTTTGGCGACGAGGCGGTAAACACGGGACTGCATTGTGGCAGTATTAAAATTGGAATCCACATCGTGAGTTGGCTGCGATCGGCGGAAGGGCTATCGCGTGAGGCCTTGAAAGTGAAAGAAGTGGTAGCTGTACAGAAAGGTGTACCAGCTAGCAGCAGTGACTTTATGGTGTTTAGGAATGTTCCTACAGGTTCAACGTATTGTGCAGTAAGGTGTACGGACAAATTGTATGAATAGACGCCGACTCCATTATTCTTGGACAGGCGGTAGCGGGAAAAATAATTCCAAAATGGTGGTTCTCATTGGTTCGATGAATGCATTTGACTCAGCAGAGGAATGTTGGTCATCGTACATTGAAAGGTTAGAAATATTCATGGACGCTAATGACATTAAATCTGAAAAAAGGTGTCTACATTGTTAACAGTGATGGGTCTCAAAACTTACAATTTAGTTAAGAACTTGTGTGCTCCTTCCAAACCAACGGAAAAAACTTTTGAGGAAATTGTGACCTTGGTGGAAAGGCATCTTAGCCCAAAACCTTCATCTATAACAGAACGTTATAAATTTAGTTTGAGAAACCAGCGAGAACATGAAACAATTGCAGAGTATGTCGTACAGTTAAAGCAACTTTCCATGTTTTGTGACTTTAAAAGTAATCTGGCTGAGTATTTGCGGGATAGACTAGTGAGTGGAATACGGAATGATGCAATCAAGAAAAGATTACTTGGTGAAACGGACTTACGGCGCTCTGCCGAGACCTACGAACACGCCGGAAATTGCCGAAGACTGGTGAGAAGATAAATGCGATCATATTCCAACGTTGGACCAACAATCATAACCCCAACGGTAGGGCGGTAGGCAACGCCAACCAAAAAATGAATTGGCCCAAAGGAGGAAATTACAACGAACCTTTTCCCAACATATCCCTACCATGCCAACCAAATCCCTCCGTTGGGCCAACGAAGTGTGCTACTAGGGACATTAGGGTCCATGTTAAATTTCCATTGCGCCCTATAGATGGGTTTCTAAAAGTGCAGAACTCTTTCCAAACTGAAAATACTATGTTTGTTGTGATCAGAGAATGTAGTACAAGAATGAAACTAATAGATGGCTCAAAATCTAAAAATTTACATTTTACAACCTGACAGCTGTTTTCAATTGTTGCAAGGAAACATGTTTACTGACTTATGGTAGGGTTTCCCTGGTATGGTCACAATACCATCACCTACTATCATCCGAAAATCATTCAAAATCATTCAACAATTGTTAATCAGTCATCCAACAATCATTCATCCATTGTTCAACAATGGTCACATTTATTTCAATTCTTATTTCATAAGTAGTAATATATTATTTTAATATGTCTTATTTTTTGTTTGATACTTTTAAGATATCGTCTGGTGACTAAACCTGGAGCAAAGGATGTTGAAGGTGTGGATCCGATTATGGGTGTCTATTTGGGACTTCATATTCCTGGTGTAGTGAAGGAAGGAGATCCTATATATGTTGGATATGATTAATGAAGAAGTCTTATATTTTAAATTGTAATAATACCCTGCAAGAAGCTAATTACATCTATGTTCTATACCATATGAAACAGTGCATGATAGGGTGTCCATATCATTTTTATGTAAAAGCAGAACGTTTTAAACATTTCTGTGGAAAAACCTGGTATGGTTAAGGAAAAAGGGGCAACAATTTTATCATAGGTAACCCCACGAGAGGTTAGGAGTTTATTCATATCAAATTTATCTGATGAAACTCATAATATCGAGTAGGATTTATTAAGACTACTCAATTAATAAAATATAATGGATTTTGTAAATAATAATCATTTTCTTACTTTGTTGACAACATTCTGTCAGTGTAAGATCTTGGCATACTAAATGAATGAAAATCCGAGTTCCCAAAGCTACCAATAGTGAATATCAAAAGATGTTGAGGTTGTCATAGTTGCTTACATCAAAACGCTATAAAAGCATACAAATTGGCTTGCACTGAATCGAAATTGTTGTTTTAATCAATGGGCATTTATGTAATTTCAATTTCCAAACAAGTTATGTTGTATAAAATAATGTGCTTTCATTCACTGGCAGAATGTGATGTATTAATCACCGTTAAAAACGAGCTAATGTTTTATCAGATAAAATTGCAAGCTTATGTGACTAAAAAGCATATTATAAGATAAACGATCGTTATTAGTTTATATCCGTGGTTCCCAAACTTTTCAGTCTGCGAACCCCTTGGAAAAAATTAAAATCTCGCTGACCCTCTGGGTTTTTAAATAAAAAACTAAATAAATACTTTGATTAAAATGTATTAAATTCAATAGACAAAATAACAATATCAATGGTAATAAACAGAGTTTACTCCTTAATGTGAACAATGAAGCTGCTTTTGATTAATTAGCTCTGCAATGTTAGGTTTAATGTCTGATAATTTCAATATTAAGTCACTTTCAACTTCAAGTTTATTTCTCAACCTTGATTTCAAGTACGTGAGGTGGGAGAATGCTATTTCACATAGTGGGGAACACAGTTAAGCACTTCAAAGCTTTTCTTGAGAGCTTTGGATAGTCAGTCATGACATATAA
Source organism: Ectobius pallidus (assembly GCA_964059195.1). NCBI lineage: Eukaryota > Metazoa > Arthropoda > Insecta > Blattodea > Ectobiidae > Ectobius > Ectobius pallidus. The sequence goes on from CAXKWD010000008.1 coordinate 46,322,233, forward strand.
CCAAAAGTCAGCTAGTTTTAAATGTGAAAACTGTACCTTTAATGACCTGTCAGTTGCAAGCTCTGCCAAAGCTCTCTTCTTGTGGTGTAAGAGAGAGATTGGTAAATAGCTCATCAACAAAGTGGTTCCTTATCCACGTGTCACTTTCATCAGTCACCGGAAAATACTCTCTTAGCTGCAAGTGCAGTTGCTCCAAATGTAACTTTATAAGTTACCATCAATGATTCTCCTTTGGAACATTTTCTCCTGACATCTGGACGAAATATGCCATGGAAGGGAATTGCTCAATGATTTCAGAATCTAATCTTTGAATCCACTGCTAAAGTTTTTTAATCATTCCCTCAATTTTATCTCTAAGGTTGAAAATGGTGATGCTAGATCCTTGCAGGCTTAAATTGAGTGCATTCAGATGGTTGAAGATATCAGCAAGGTAGGATAGCTTTAAAATCCATTTAAAGTCATGGAACCTGTCATTAAGGTCACAGTTACAATCAAACAGAAAGAGCTTGACTTAATCCATGAGTTCAACAAATCTGCTCAATACTCTTCCTTGGGAAAGCCATCTGACTTCACAGTGATGTAACAATTGCTTGTAGCCAATCCCCATTTCTTCACAGATTATACCAAACAACCGAGAATTCAAAGGGCATGATTTAATAAAATTCACAACCCAAACCACCTCATCAAGGCAACTCTTTAATTCTTGTGGCATCTTCTTTGCTGCTAGTGCTTCTCTGTGGATACTGCAATGAACCCACACTACTAATGGTGCTACAGTTTTTATCTTAGTGATGAGTCCACTTTTTCTTCCACACATCGATCTTGCTCCATCGCTGCTAACACCTACTCATTTGTTCCAGTCAGTACCATGTCAACCATGAACTTATTCAGAATCTTCAATAACTCTTCTGACATGGCCACTGCCTTCTTTATTTCTTACAAGCCATGTTGTTACATCTGGAAACATCGCATCGGTAGTCCTATCGGCTATCAACATGCCGTAAATAAAGCAATGAACTCCATCAGAATCATCGCAAATTAAGCATATTTCAGCTTAAAGTAATCCCAGTCATCATCGCCTATGGTTTAGAGAACATCTGGACACACCTGAAGAGCATAGAGAAGGTAAAAACCGTGTACAAAATGAGATAGGCCTATTTATATACACCGTCACCTCTAATTGAGTACACCAGAGAATAGTTTTTCATAGAATATTTTCATGTTCATCAGCTATTACCATCTACAAACGAATACAAGAGAGAGGTACGGTATGATATTAGTGTCCTTCAGGAAGAATTGGCTGGTATTAAAGAAGAATTGAAGAGAAATATAGTCACTTTTACTGGTATGAACTTTTATCAAAATATCAAGCTGCTCACAGTAGGCCTAATTCATCTCAATCTGGTAGACGCCAAATCGTAGTATATGCAATCTCCTATTCTCCCAATATTACTACTAGAAAATCGATTCAGCGTTTTCCTACAGTTTGGTGAAGCCAATGAACGGGATTCAAACCTTAACCTGGCGAATCAACACAGTTCACCACTGGAGCCAAGGATGAACGAATGGATGATTTTTAGACAGCAAATAATGGAAAGCCGAGTGCTTCCAAGGAATCAGGCAAAGTTATTCTTTTCAGTGACAGTCATGGGCATAGTCTTCCATAAAGTGCATGTGACAAGAAGATAGATATCAGTGTTCTAGGTTATATTATACCTGAGACAACTAGTTCAATGGTGGTACAAAATGACCCAGAGAAGTGTAGTAGCTTAATAAAATATGACTCTTTTGTGGGTCAAATAACAGAGCTCGTAGGCCTAACAGGATAAGTGAGGTTATTACCAATAAAATAAGAAAAAACGCGACATCATAACGTATAATGAGGAGACACTGAAAACTACGAATTCCTTCAGATATGTGGAGTCACCGCACGTTACGTTATTATGCACATCACAAGTATAGGCTATGTAATATAGGCCTACTGATTTGGCCTAAATAAAGTCAGTATTTGTGATGAAGAAAATTATCTGCAATAAAAACGTATTCAAATGCTTCCCACAGACCACCACAGATAGGACTACCTCCTGTGTTGCCAGATTTCAAGCAGCATGGCTTGTAAGATTTAGAAGGCAGTGACATGGCACATGATAGTTTTTTTCACAAAAAACAAAATCCTCGTGCAATTTATTTTCATAATCATAATGGATGAAAGCAATTAAATTGTCATTATTCACAATGTTGGTGCTTTCATCTAACTGGATAGCAAAAAATGCACAATTTTTAATTCTGTTTATTAAAGTCTTCCTAACATTTTCTGCCATTTCGTCTATCCTTATTTTTACTGTGTTATTTGATAATGGAACTGAACTCAAAGACTTACTAACTTTCTCACCAAGAACTGCCGTGGTCATTAGTTGAGCAGCAGGTTTGATTAATTCCTTGTCAATAGTATGTGCCTTTTCCTTTTCACCGATGAGTAGACACACCTCATATGAAGCACGAACAGCACTTTCATTATTGCTACCACTCATTGTATACATAGTTTTCTGTTTGTTGCGCAAGACATCAGCTTTTGCTGAAAAGAAGTCTACAGATTTATTAACATAATCTGGGTGTTTTGTCTTTATATGATGAGAAAGTTTTGCTGGTTTCATGATTTCATTGGATAGAACTTGGTAATAATTAACACACTGAGGACACAATACTTCTCCTTTTTGAACAGAAATATAGCCAAGATTAATATATGAATCATAATATTTACGGATTTCTTTTTTGAGAAAATGCTATCTGAACTTATAACATTTTTGGTATCTGAAAAACCTACTTTTGTGACACCATTAGCACTTGTTACATTTCCAGTCTCTGCAGAACCTACATTTGAAATGCCATGACAAGAAAAGTTCTTATTTTCCTCAGAACTCAAGTTTCTGATACAACTCAGACCTGCAGTACTTGGATTCTCTAAAGGACGCTTCACAGAACCAAACTGAAGCCAACGATCCATTTTACTATGCATGCAAAACCCACTGGACTGCGACTGACTGGTCGAGAGTAGCAGCCACAAGGCCATTAAAATGTTACATTGACGCGAAAACACGATTGTGCATTCAACTCCGCACATAGTTGCCAACTTCAACGTGGCTGTCTACCTTTAATGTCTTATAGAAAAATCAAGCTATACTTTGGAGTCAAACCAGATCCATTTAATATTTTATGACTTATCATATACCGGTACATATAAGTACAACATAACCACTATTAAAGCCAAGAATGTTTTAGGTTTTAACATTGATTGACTTATAAAAGATAGGCTATGTAATTTGAGAAAATTACGGGAAATCCTATTTCTTCTTAAATTGCCTGTGGACCCCCTGAAACACCATCATGAACACTTGGGGGTCTGCGGACCTCACTTTGGGAACCACTGGTTTATATCCAAGACATTGCTAAACATTATTGGTCAATATCAAACACACAGTGTAAGAATGGAATAGTCTACAAAATTTATTGTACATTTAAAATTTACCTTTTTCTCACTCACAAAAATTATCTCAAATGACTTTTTCTTCTGAAAATTTTAATATCTAATTTATTTTGCAGAAGTAGTTGCCTCATTCATTTTTATGTATTTTATCAACAAGTGCATTTTCTTTGAAATTTTGTCATAAAAATCAGCACTTGATACCCTGTTACACTATGTTTTGACAATGAGCAAGACCTTCCCTGTTGCAACTTTCATTAATGTAGTGTAAAATTCTTTAGTCAATCGTGAGACATTGAACATCCCCAATAAAACTTTCAGAACAGCAAGATATTTTGACAAAAGCAGGACTGTCCCAGAAAAAGCATGAAAAATGGACACCCTAGTGTCTGATAACCAGAAGCAAAATTAACTTAACACCTAAAACAAAAAGATACCTCTCATATCCATAAGAAAACATCAGAAAGAAAAAGAGAAATAAAATATGTAAAGTATTGTGGTTAAATATAAAAGAAGAACAGAATATGTTCTGTCCTTGTTTGTGTTGAAGATACAGAAACCTGTTATAGTGTTCACACTTTATTTTGAGCTAAACACTCCATAATGCTGAAAACAGTCCATATCAAGAAGGCCTCGCTCGAAAAAATTAAGATTGCGGCCTGTCCCCAGTATGGCCATACCCAAAAAATTCCCATTGTGGAATTCTTGAACTACCGTCTATTTTTTTATTTGCTTACAACGTATTATTCTGAAAACAACAGAATTAAATCCAGGGATTTTAGAAGAAAGGTGTTGTGGAAATGGTCGATATAAGTGAACCCAAAATTAAAAATGACGATTCTTTAAACCATAAAGTGATAGACATCAACGAATAAACAATAAACCAAATAAATGAAATGCAAAGAAAAGCATTTTAATGTCTTTTAAGCTGAATCTGTCGGAGAAAAGAACAAGGCAGTTTTTATTATTTTTCTATAAAGTTGAATTTAATTACCTACAAACTCTCATGAAAGATGTTTAGATATACAGTATTATATTAATTCAGGCATGTGAAAGTGTGTATTCAAGTACATTACAATGCTACAACTTTTAAATAGATTTTCTATATTCTGAAGACTGGGAGAGAGATTGTCTAAAGAAATATATTACTTAATTCATTTCTCCAGCGATATATTCTACTATAGCATCTGTATCAATAAAAAATTTTTAGTTTGCTAGTGAGAGTTGAAATTGTTACAAACTAAAGTTAGTTCCATTGTATACCAGCATAAAACTACACACGTTATATTTTCTAGTAGTTGGCAACTCTTCAGAAATGACGTCAGTTTGAACTCACTGCCTTCTGCAATAGTCAGTCTCTTATATTGCATGCAATATCAGCTCCCCTCACCCCTGCATTTTTTTCAGCTCAAGATAAAGTGTGAGTATTATAATATGACTATAGGTGTCATGAAGAAATCTACAAACTTAATTTTCTTTCAATTCAATAAATAAGCAATAATAGTACAACAATGAACATTATGCTTTGCATTTATGTAACTTAAGAAGTTGAATAGAAAATATTGGTTGATAATATTTCCATTACAGAAAGCTTTTAGGGGTCCAATTTCTAGGCCTTTTAAGAAGTTATACAATAAGAAAACAAAGTGTACAAGTGCATAATGATTCAGTTTTATTATGAACACCTGGTATAATTGCATGTATCATGCAGGGTGTGCTATAATATATATGCATATTATGCTCATGGGCTTACCATATGGAGGGTTCAGGGGGTTGAAACCCCCTCGAAATATCTGCAATATTTTTAACTTGTAAGGAAATAAAAAAAAATATAAAAAAATTTAAAAAAACACTGGGTCGGTTGTTACATATGTTGCAATTTTGTACACATCAGCAGTGGCGGACGCAGGGGGGGATAGGGGGGTTACATCCCCCCCGAAATTTGAAAAAATGTACTCTAAGTGACCAGTTTTATAAACTAATTGTATATGTAAGTTGATTAATTTTTTTTAGTATTCTTTCTACCTATTCAAATCCCCCCTCGAAAAAAATTTCTGCTTCCGCCACTGCACATCAGAGTATATTTTAAGATTTATCATAATTTATTTAACATTCAATTTAAAAACTGCATGGTGTTGGTAGTTCTTCCTGTTAATAACAGTGATGTATTATAATATAATAAATGAATCACTCTTTGGATTCTCTCAGATAATTTGGTGGACTGGTTATCCATGTCATATTATTGGTTGGATATCAGAATTTTGTTAGATTTCAACTTAATTCCTGAAAAATTTGAATATATATAAAAACCTATTCTGAAATGAATTTACGAAATTACTATGTCTGCAATCAGTTTGTCAAAACAGATATACAGAATCCTACACTTGGTACCGGTACTTGTGTAACTTCACAAGAAATCTGGTTGGAACCACTAGTCATGGTTCACGCTTTGGATCTCAATATTACCTGATTTCAATAATTAGCATAAAAGTTTCTGTGGGTTCTAGCCCATTGTGTGTAAAGGAAACATTCTTAAAGTCATTGATTAATTCCATTGATGCCATTGTACTTCCATCAGCTTCTTGTAAAGTCGCTGGTGAAGCATGAGGCTGTTTTTAAACCCACTGCTGTTTGTATCATGAAAGTCATCGATTGCCATCAGACTCATCAATCTTTATGTACAATATCTTTGTAGATGACAGGCATGGAGGAGTAGACTACAAGTGCCACTAGTATAAACATTGAATTCACTAGAATCTAAGAGTATAGAAATCTATTCATTCTGAAAGTTCTCTCTTAAGTGATATAGGGCCTATGTATGTTATGCAGCCCAGGAACCATGGTACAAGATGCTGGGTCACTTTTTTCAGTGAAAAATACTGAATAAAATGAAAATTTCTGTTAGTACAATGTCTGAACTATGTCCTTAGCAAATAAACATTGTACCCAGTGGCATAATTACGGGGTGGCAAGGAGTGGCAGTTGCCACCCCAGAATTCCAAAACCCATCTTTTTGCCACCCAAAAAATCGGCAGTAAAAATATCAGTTATTTGCAAACAAGTGAAAAATTACAGTTTATAAACGTGGCACAATCTTGATTCTTTATTAAACTTAACATTTATGCTGGTATGGTATGTAAAAAAGTTTTTAAAATGCTTAAACTACATCATTTTAACGACGAATTTAAAAAAAATACCATGCCCCCCAGATCCCCCGGCAGACCTTGCCACTCCAGTTAAAAAGCTGAAATTACGCCCATGATTGTACCTGTGAGGTAAAGAGAACCAAGAAAACTTGCTTTAAGCAACAAAATTGAAAACGTACCATTATAATATTTGCAATAAACATTTTGTATAATTAATATAGAATAAATTATTCTAAATATGAAAATCTGTATATAGAGAGTCAGTAACTATGATTACAATAAGAATTTGAAAGAAAGAGGAGCAATAAAATATAAGATTATAATATAATTTATAAAATACTTACATAGTAGGCCTACACTTAGCTGTCACTGGTCACTGCAACTATGACAATTTCATTTAAATTTCTAATAAATAATAAAATCGCTTATTTTTGCTTCTCATATTTTTCACAAATTACTGCTTAATAAGGAACATAGATAATTGCTGAGGGGTAGTTGTTTATTGTCCACAATATTATCAGACGTGTAAATGATATAATCATAATAAATATTAAAATAAAGTATCAAAATAATTACAGATAAACCTGCAATACCTAATAGAGAATTAATTATCAGAATAATAATATAGATTCTTGAATTTTCTACACAAGACACAGAAACTTGCCAAACTCTTCAGAAAACAAGGATACAAAGTAGCATTTAAAACACAGCAGAATACAACACAATACACAGCCAAAAATACAATAAGCCAGGAGTCTACAAACTAACATGTAACGAATGTCCCAAACTTAATTGGATAAACTGGCTGAAATTTCAAAACTCAATACACAGAAAACTTCAGAACTTCCAAACAAAACATAGATTCAGTCTATGCAAACCACCTAATACCATATTGGCCCGAATATAAGACGATGTTTTTTCCCTGAAAATGTACTTTTAAAAACTATCTAAGACTCAACAACTCTCCACTCATGAATGCAGCTGTGCACATGTGCAGCAGCGATGCAGCGGGTATCCCCACGCAAATGACGTGCGTCCAACCCAAGGTCAAAGTCGCACGGAAATTCACCAAACTTTACCAAACTTAATTTTTACCGAATTCGTGCTTCTGCTTGTACTGCACCAGGACCTTCTGGTCCTGACTGCCCTGATATTTGCTTGGCGTATCTATTCTCTCTAGATATTCTCTATGTGTAAAGCTTTGGTTTGACCACCAGTCATGGCAGACCATGTGGAAAAGAAAGCATCTTCATTGTCTCGATGAGTAAATAAAGGCAAGAGAAGAAGTTACAACATGAACTTCAAAATTCTGTTTTATGTGAAGCAAAATGTACTACTAAGCTTTTTTTTTTTTTTTTCGTAACTACCCTTCAAAAATTCAGGGTTGTCTTATATTCGAGGTCATCTTATTTTTGGGCCAATATGGTATCACAGAACACGTAAACTCAGACATCAATATAGACAGGGAAATTCTAAACAGGGTCCACAAGGTCACACCTCAAGACAGTAGAGCAATATGAAAACAAACACACCATACTAACACACCATACATCTTAAATGAACAATTACAGTTCAGAACACATAATTATACTGTATGACAAAATCATACACAAACATCATCCCGACTGCAATATTGGCAACGTGAGGGGCAGTTGCTAAAGATGGCTGCTATATTCAGTAAAAATCACTCCAACAAGGTAGTTCATATTACCATAAATAGCAGTTAATGTCAGAATAAAAGTTTAACCAAGTTAATAGTATAGGAATATCATGTAAAAATTGGAATTACTATTAATAATAATTACAGTAAACATCCACATAATAATAATAATAATAATAATAATAATAATAATAATAATAATAATAATAATAATAATAATAATTACAGTATTCTCATGTTTTAAAGGCATTATTTTTTTAACATCTGAATGTTAGAATTTTTTTTTATATACTAAACTTTGATAACAATTTCCAAAATTTCTTCTTTAAACAATCTTTTGGCTGCTAAAATATCAGCCAATAACAAAGTGATAATTGTGCAGAATTGAATTCCATACTCTATTGATAGGATTAAAGAACATAAAATTGAACTATGCTACAATGTAACATGGTTTCCTGGGTCATCTCACATAATTATGATTTAATGGGACATCATAAAATAATATCAATTTCTACTGTTGATATTATCCATGATTACAATAGAAAGCAATCACAGTGTTATGACTCCCAAAATAAGAATTTAAAACAGTGTTATCTTTTTCATCTGTATCTAATGGTGAATGTACTTACAGGAAACATGTACATGTTCTGTTCATCTGGGGAGCATGTGCATTGTACATTAGCTTTATTATAAAATTTTTTTTAGAAGTGTACATTACAATTGTAGTTTAGGAGAATAAAATATAATACTGGAAAACATTTAAAAAATTCTCCAGTGACAGGTCAAATTGTACAATGCTCCTCACAATCATAGGATAAGTAAATTATTTTATAAATATAGTGATAATAATTGTATTTAAGTGCAGTGCCTGTGGTGAAGTGATTAGGACACTACACTTCTATCCAGGTGAGCTGGGTTCAACTCCCTGCTTGATCTGGTTAGAATTTGTGATGGACAAAGCAGGTGTTTGTAGGCAGGTTTTCCCGGGGTTCTCCCGTTTGCCCTGCCATCATTCCATCAATTCTTCTCCAATTTCATCTAAACTCACATTTCTGTGATAGGGTATAGAAATCATCACAGGACAATGTGTTCTGCTCATAGATTAATTTCTATGGTTTTTAAAGTATGCATGATTAATGAGAGAGAAATTATGAAGTGCATCTATTTGAGAACATTATGGTCATTGTTATAATATTTATAATTCTCTTCTACAACTATTTATATTACAATCTTTTTTAGAAAACAACAATATTCTGTTTTGTTTTTTAATACCTTGCACTCCTTTCCCAAGAGTATTAGCCTTCGTTCAGTATAAACCAGCATCAGTAGAAATTCCTCAGCAGTTAAATTGAAGTTTCACACAAGTCCCGTGTGATTGATATGCTGCTGTTTTGTCTTATACTTTGATCCTTAGCCAGAGAGCGAGTTATTTCTGGGTTGAGTGAAAAGTGTGTTCTTTTCATCTCATATTGTTTTTCTTGAATTTAGTCCTTCTTCCTACTTTATGTTTTTTTTATATTTTGAGATTGGACTCCTCTTCTCAAATGAAGCTGTGAGTTTTCCATCTTTATCTTGATCAATGTAAGTGTAAAGATCCAAGGCAGTTCAAGCAAAACTGGATCAAAGCTGAAAATATAAAATATAAAAAATCTCCAACCATTATTGTTGACTTCACTGTCCATTTAGAACAGCAGTTCCCAACTCTTAGAAGTCTGTGGACCACTCAGCCTGAAATTGAATCGTATACGGACCACTCTCACCCCCACCATAGCCCCTATCAGTTGTAACCCTTCCTCAGCACCTTCCCCATAACCAAATTCAAAGGTGATTAAGTAAAACAGGTTTATAACACATTATTTATTATTATCATTAATTAGTGTACAGTACAACTAACTAAAAATTATTTAATAAATAAAGTTACTTTTTTATAATGTACAGCCACTACGTAATAACGAAGTAATAGCTTATAAAAAGTTTCATTTACAAATTTATGTTGAAACAACAATTTTGTTTGGAAAGGACGTTGAAAACAAATTTACCTCAGTGTTTTTCTCAGTGTGACTTTTGTGCATGAATTTACATGAAAAGCTGAGGAATTCTAGGAGATATGCTCTTGCTTAGAGCTAATCTCAAGTCACTTTGTTTGTCAAGAAAAAAACAAAAATTTTGCTGAAAGTTGGTGAGAATTCATAACCCACATTTAAACATGTTATGAAAATTATTTTGTATCATATTCCAATAGTAATTGAGGAGGTAGGCCTACATATCAAAACATATGAAGCCCACTTTTGTAAATTTTTCAGGAGAGAAGAAAAACTGTTTAAATGTAAAACTAAGGGATGTAAGAACACTTAGTTTTATGCCTTATTTTGAAGGGGATTTAATTAAGTTAGATGATAACAGACTTCACAGGATGATAAAGTATACTCGGAAGGCGGAACTATACAAAATCAAATAAAACTCATTTTCGTCCATGGGTGGACTGAATTTAAAGGATCATACAGTTAGAAGTGAAATACATGAACATTATACTAGAAATAGATACTTAGTAAGTGAAGCAGATGTCAGATTAAGTAAATCTAAACACTGGTGCAAATCTATGTCTGTGACCTTGATTAATAAACTACCATGTGAACAGTGATGGGAAGTAACTGAGTAAAAGTAATCGGATTACAGTAACGATTCCTTTTTTGGTCCCATTTACTTGTAATCGTTACTTTTTTTTTAAAATGTAATTTTTACTGGTAATTTACTTCTGGAAATAAAATTGTAATCGTTACTTTTGAGTAATCGTTACATTTTAGTAATCGAAAAGGATCGAATTGAGAATTTGGCAATGATGCTTTTTTCTACTCGCTGGCAGTCGCTGCAGCGGTGGTGAACTTTGCGTTCTTTTTTAAAGCGAACGTAAAGCGCTTAAAGCTATGGTTTGTCTACGGCGTTCATCGCCAGTGATCACTGCCGGCGGTCATCGCTGCCTGTTGCTCTCCATGTAAATCAATGCACCCGGTTTGTCTACGACGATGAACGCCGGCGGTGATCGCCGGCAGTTGTTTCTGAGGCAAATTCAGGGCGATGAACGCCGCAGATTATCATGCATATAGGCCTAGTAGGTCAAGAAAAGCAGAAGACAGCCATTTTGCACAAAGTACTGTCATTTTTCCCAAGTTGCAGATGAAATGTTATAGATTTCATGTCTAAACACATTGCCCTGTATGACATGAGCTTAAAGGACCATAAAGATAGCTACACAAACGAAAATGTGTGGCAAATGGTAGATAAATTGTTAGAAAACACTGTTATCTGTAATTACAATTTATGTAATATACAGTAAAATTACCAGTTAATTTATTAGTAAAAATATTTCCGATATATCATTACCGGTTTTTATTATTTTATTATTCACTGAACCATTTAACATTTAGTTCACCAAAAGTGAATTTCCTTTGTTCCTGTCAGCGTTTTATCTTGAGTGAGCGTTTATAGGCTATGCTGAGGTTATGAAAGCTAACAAATTTCCAAATTCCATGTCCCCCCACCACACCGAGCTGTTTGACATGGCCAACTATAACTGTGGATAGGAACAGTATCATGGACGATGATCTCCTGTAAAGAAACCACCCCTACAACGATGATTGCTGACCCCGGCAATGAACGCTGTGGACAAACCATAGCTTTAAAGCAGTGACACGACATTCGACATGGCAAGTCAGCATTTCTGCGGAAAAACGTGGCAACGCGACATCAGCTGAGATGAGCGGAAGTCGAAAGTATTTTGTGTGTGAGTGTGTGTTTTTTTTTTTTTTTAATGGCGCCCACAGTCAGAGCAATTTACGGGGAGCGATACTACATTTAATTATATTTCTGTATGGTTTCTAATCATTTCAAGACGGGTTCAAGAAATTAAAATTAATTTTCTCAGCCTATAAAATTTATTTATATCCCTTTCTTTGAAAAGAAGGTCATGTGTTCCACATTATAAAACTAAGCTCAAACTAACCTCAACTTCAAAGTTAATTACCGAGCATTAGAGGCTCTGTTGAAAATAATGCTTCTGGCATTGAAAATTCATTTATGCTGTATGAGGACCAGTGATTTACAACAAGGTGACATTCACATATAATTCTGATAGTAGGATTTTTGATCCCTGTAGGGGTTAAGGCCTCTAGTAAGACGGACCGTATAAGGAGGAAAGGGGAAAAGGATAAAAAATGAATTTGGACCCTACATCGAAAACCAAAAAATAAGAAGAGTTCACAAACCTTGGGGTTAGTAATTTATTTATTAAGTCAAATACTGGAGGTTGCTATTTGTTAGTGAAGTGAGCGGCGAAGGCACTGATCACTGATAAAGATCACTGATTACACATATAGAAATAGAAACAAATAAATTGAAGAAATTTAACACTGTTTGAAACACCGTCTTGAGTTGAATGATTGATAGCCCTAGTAGCACAGATCGTTGGGCCAATGTTGGGAAATGATTGCCATGTTTCGTTGGTCAACGGTTATGAATGTCAGTCGGGGTTCCGTTGCCAAGGAGCGTTTTTTCCAACCAATTGCCAACTGTAGCCAACCAATATACAACAAAATCCCAACAGTTGGGAGACATCTATTAGGTAATGGTGGAACTACAAACAGGGCAGAGACATCTGGCGGAAATACTAGAAGCACAGAAAATTTAATTTTTTATTTTCCCTTTCATCCCTTTTCTCCTCTCTTCCTCCTCTTTTCCCTATTACCTCCCTTCTCTCCTTCACCCAACCTACCTATTCCTATCGTATAAAATTCGCACCTATGGGGATTCGATCTCGAGACCACTAGTGTTATAGTCTATCGATTTAACCACTACGCCATTAGTGATCGTTGCAACAAAAATCGAGAATTCTTCTAGCCTATTTACTACAGAGATGTGTAATACATGATAAATAGTAAGAAGGATATACATCTCGTATTTTGAATATTTGATGTGAATATATGATAACGTTATTTTCAGAGAACAAATAAAGGGCCCTAATATTAATAGAAGTAAAAACACCATTCGGATTCTTCAACATATCAAGATGGCGAATAACCTTAGTATCTTCATCGTCTACGTGATGACCTACGAAGTACGCCGGAAATTGCCGAGGACTGGCAGGAAGAGGTGGAAAAGTAAATTCTTAGCATATAACGCGCACAAAGAGCTCGAATAATTAATGAATTAACACTGTTTTATTTTATAGGAAATGAAAATTTAACGCTTATAATGTTATTTCAAAACTTTTTATTTTTAACATAAATGCGATTATATTTCAACGAAATGTATTGCTGGGCCAACAATCCTGTTGGTTGGTAACGCCAACGGAGGCTTAGCCAACGAAATGTATTGTTGGGGCAACAGCCCTATTGGTTGGAAACGCCAACAGTAGGACAAACGCGCGACACAGCCAAAAAATCCGTTGGCAAAACCGAGGGAATTACAACCAACCTTTTCCCAACATATCCCGTCCATGCCAACCAAATCCCTCCGTTGGACCAACGAAGTGTGCTACTAGGGAGATTTAGATCTTCTTGAGTATTGTTCTCTTGAGGTTGTCTTGAGGTTGATGTGATGACTGCGACACAATCTTGATGTTGGTCACGTTGGCATGCGCAGTGAATAATAATTCCCATCACCAAGATTTGGTGAAATAAATTTCCAGTGTTGTAGAACCTTGCCAAGGAGAATAAAGAAATAGTTACATGTTGTACAGTGTTCTATTGTGAAGCACTTGGAGGTTATGAGCGACGTACTACATAGTGTTGTGTTGTGAAGCACTTGGAGGTTATGAGCGACGTACTACATTGTGTTGTGAAGCACTTGGAGGTTATGAGCGACGTACTACATTCTTACAAATTGTATGAAGGCGAAGCGTAGTATAATACACTACGTTGTAGCAGTAATATATATAGGCGAAGCGTAGTATATGGAATGTCTTAATAGAAACTAATTAGAAGATCCATGTTGTAAGTGGCGACACAGCCACGTGCTGTTATTGACGATTCGTGGCAGCTGAAACTAACTGGTAACCATGATGTCTATGTTTGGCCGAAAAATCGGCGACAAACTTGCGTGCAGTTCTTGAGAAGATTACTGGCGAAAAAGGCGGGCGTGGATTGCCCCGAGCGATTTTTATACGCATTGATTGCGCAATTGGTATAACATAAGGTTTGTTCGCAAAGCAAATCCGTGACCGCTTGAGAATTTGTTGTACTGCGCATGTCCAGTCTGTAACTTACCCGTGATTTGCACTTTGCGAACGGTTACAGGAATTTGGAATCGATAGTTTCTGCGTTTAATCGATATGATATGCAAATAAAATATATATTTCCCTTTGACATGTTATAAATGCAATATACATCGACAATATAATCTATATTAATGAATTTCATTTTCCTCTAGTGCTAATAAATATGATGAATATAATAGTTTATTATAGTTATATAGTTATATAGTTATATAGTTTATTATATTCATCATATTTATTAGCACTAGAGGAAAATGAAATTCATTAATACTCAATGGGCCAGCCAGGCCAAAATTCTTAATAGATATACCAACACTAGTAGAAAATTACACAAAACCATCGCTAATATATACTTCAACAAAACATGTAGGGAAAAAAATTTAGTTCCTAATTACATCAATATAAAAACTAATACCAAGACATGTAGTGCTATAGAATCTGTTACAACAGCACAAAGAACTTGGCTTAATAGAGAAATAAAACTATTATATGTAAAAAAGAACTTCATTAATGAACAACTATACAAACTACATCTAGAAGCTGCTCACCTCTTTAGAAATGAATGGCCAACGATTAATAACGAAATACAAATTAAACTGAAAACAGAATCTGACAAGAAATACGCCACCTTAAACAAGAAAATTGAAAAACTATTAACCAAACAGAATTACAACAAAGCCAAATTCCATAACCGAAGTACACTACACCCTAACCATAATGCAAAATTCTTTCCGAGAGTCGTCAATTTGTCATCACTGAACCTAACTCCAGAAGAAAATACAATATTAGAGTTAGGTTACAAACACAACTTGACTCCACATACCAACGAAAAAATAAAATCTATCACAATAGATACAGAAACAGCATTAGCTAAATATGACTTATCACAACAAGATAACCTAAGAAGTCAAATAGCTGATAATTTAAAAAAAGCTTACACAACTATAGATACCCATAACAATAAAAACAAAGAGTTAAAAACAATCACCAACCTGAATAAAAAAATGAAACAAAATAATATAATTAACACAAAAGCTGACAAAGGAAATTCCATCATACTTATAAATAAAGACGATTACATAACAAAAACCTTAAAGTTCTTCAATGAAAATAACATAAACGAAATTAATAAAGATCCCACTGAAAAATATTACAATCAAATTAAAAAAGCCATCAAAATAAATGATCTCATTCTCAATGACAATGAACGTAAATCTTGCTTAACCATGCATCCAAAACCACCTAACCTAAAAGCCCAAATTAAATTACATAAAGAAGGTGAACCAATTAGACCAATAGTTAACTTCATTAATGCTCCTTCGTATAAAGTTTCCAAGAAACTAGCAAAACTATTACAACACAAATTAGAACTAAAAAATACCTACACACTAAAGAATTCAATTGACCTAGTAAATAAAATAAAAAACATAAAAATTAATAACGATGAAACTATTATATCTTTAGACATCAAAAATCTATATACAAATGTACCTATCCAAGAAACACTCAAAATTATACACAAACGTTTAGTTAATAACGGAGATAGCACACAGTATGCAGATCAATTAACAAATTTCCTTAATACAATTTTGAATCAAAATTATTTCGAATTTAATGGCAAACTATATGAACAACCAGATGGACTAGCTATGGGATCTCCCCTATCCAGTATTTTATCCGAAACCTTTTTACAAGAAATTGAAGAAACACTCATACATAAAATAATCCAAAATAACGTAACTTTCTATGGAAGATTTGTAGATGATCTGATTTTATGTTGCAAAACTCAAAACGTTAATCAAATTCTACAACAATTTAATAACATGCATAGTAACCTGCATTTCACCCTTGAAACAGCCAAGAATAAAGAATTACACTATCTTGATATTAGCATAAAATTCACGAACAAATGTCTAAATTTCAGTATCTATAGAAAACCAACATTCACAGATAATATTATTAACAACAAATCTAACCACCCTTACAATCAAAAATTAGCTGCTATAAGAAATCTAATTCATAGATTACTGAATATTCCCATGAATAAAAAAGATTATAATAAAGAACTACAAACCATAATACAAATAGCAATTAATAATGGTTACAAAAAATCCACTGTATTCAATATTTTAAATAAGAATAAGAAACAAATCCTAAGAAATAAAAACCCAGTATCACGTTTAGAACCAGACACACAACAGGAAGCTAACTCTAAAAAGTATATCACTTTCAATTACACAGACCAGAAAATACACAAAATAATAAAACCATTAAAATCCGATAACATACAAATCAGTTTCAGAGCCAATAAAAATACCCAAAGATTACTACGAAATAAACTTAATAATAATAATAATGATCCCTTTGAACAATGTGGTGTTTATAAACTGAAATGTACTGATTGCAACTTAGTGTATATCGGACAAACAGGTCGAACATTCAAGAAAAGATTTGCAGAACACGTAAGTGATTTCAAATTTAATAGAGAAAAATCCGCCTATGCTAAACATTTAATTTCAAACAACCATTCTCTTAGTACAATAAATTCGTCCCTAGAAATACTACACCTACAGAACAAAAGCCATAAACTAAACACGCTAGAAATGTATGAAATTTTTAAACATAAACATAACCTGATTAACGAAAACATAGTTAACCAAAATGAACTTTTTGAAACATGCCTACGTATGACTTCACCCACACACTCTAATACTCTCACTAGTAGCTAAACTGCTTACTCATAGAGCACACCTCAACAGTTCCACAAAAACGTAAGTAAAATTTCAAAACAGTTAAGAATAGAAAAACACTAATTAAATTCTAGATATCAATAATTACAGCAATAACATCACCTCTGCATTATTTAACACTACACAGAATATTTTAATAACTACATTTTTATTATTCCATCTAATAAGGCATACATGTGATCTACTTTTCTAAACTTGTTAATAAACTTTTTTAATTTTAGTGTTGGATATTACGACTGATGATGGCATAACTGATGCCGAAATGCATTTCAAGATTTTGGATTTTTAAAAGAACCAACACATTATATTGAGCTGAGAACGAAGTTAAAACTAGATACAAATACAACAGTTCAAGACAACTTAAACTTGTATTAATTTACACCTTCTACTTATCAATATAAAGATATTTGGACTATCTAAAATTAAAAATATACTGAATATGTAATCATCCTCAATTGTGAAGTAGTGATATTACAAAAACAACTCTATCACAACCTTATAGTTCATCCATTTAATAGATTTGCTTATGATTCCATCACTAATTAAACTAAGCAATGAAATATGAAAGTAAAAGAATAAACAAAAAACAGTAAAAATCTATTATCCAATAAATATTAACCTTCTGAGGTAATATATCACAATTTTTAAAGATAAGTTATTTGAAAACTAAGTATTTTACTGTACTCATATTTTGATGAGACTGTAATTAAGTGTGGCTTATTGTGTAAGATTTTAATAAAAAATTTTATTACTTGACTGTAATTAAGTGTGACTAATTGTGTGAGATTTTAATATGAAATTTTATTACTTGACTGCAATTAAATGTGACTAATTGTGTAAGATTTTAATATTAAATTTTATTACTTGACAATACAATAGACTTGTATAACAATATTATTTATTATTAATGTAATGTATTAATGTAAATGTAACTTGTTTTTATGACTATATTGCATAACAAAAGTTAGTTATAAATAAGCTACTAAGCTTCATATGCAATGATATAATGTAATTTTATCCTTATGACTATATTGTATATCAAAAACAGTTATGAAACAATAAATAACAGTAAAATATAAATCTATATACTTTCTACGTCTTCAGCTCCAATATCGTGTTAGGTTTCTTATTATATACTAGTGCTTAAGGCTGAAACTTAAACTATTATATTCATCATAAATATAATCTATATTTTGGGAAACTTTTAATTATCTTCCATTATTCATACAATAAGTAGCCTATGTTTATAAATCTGGCGCAATGTTATAGGAGGGAGGAGTCAGGCGCGTGAAAATAGGTTACTGCGCATGTCTGTGATAACAATTCATGCTAGAGCCTGCAAACTTTTCTTATAGTACAGAAACTGTCCGCGAGAGCTTTGCGAACAGAAGATTGAAATCAGAATCACGGATTCTCGCTTTGCGAACGCGTGTGGAGAAAGAGCGCATGCGCGAACGATTTGTTCCTGGTTTCTGACTGCTTTGCGAACAAACCTATTAACAAATTATGTCATATTAATTCTGATTCGATGAGATTTGCCGCCCTGAGTTAGGTTTCGCCAATAAGGTTAATTGATTACGTCATTATCAGAATTACCATTCAATTCATTAATTGAAGTCCCTAATTAAAGACAATGACTTTTCCTTTAATTGTTTAGTCAAACCGTCGATATATTGAAATAACATATGAATAAGTGAGGTTAAGTGCATATATCATTCTAACATATGAGTCGCTGTTTTCCGATTAGTGGTTTTAGAGATATTTAACATGCTTTACGTTGAGACGTCATTACGGAAAACTATTAAGCTAATGTATGGAAAATGTTGCATTCATTTACTGCACGATTTTTCACCGTCTGCTTTATGAATTCGTATGAAGTTTCTAAATTCCAATCACACAATGTGTCAAAATTTATTATTCGCTAGATTTCACGCGCTGAGGTGGGTTTAGCGTAATCTGCGGTAAGTTGGGGATGCTGAATTCGATCACAGCGCCTCTGGTAAGCATTTGACGAACGACGATTGTAAACAATATGGCAGCTCTCTTAAGCATGAAAGTGTTCAAAATTACACGAAATAATTCCTTATACTCACTAAGGCAAACAAAATTACATGAAAATTTACTAATTATGTTAGCACTTGTAATGGCAAATGTAAATTACATCTAGTAGAAAATATCTGCATTACCTTGAAACATTAACCTTAAATTCTTAGGTTATATGCTCATGTTTCAACATACTCGCCTGCTGGATTGAAACGCGGTGCGTTCAATCCATTTAATGCACATCTCAATATGAAAAATAATGAAAATGGAAAATAGTAGTAGAAATAGACACTGGTGAACATACCAAGTATGCACGAGTGACTTAACCCAAGACACCAATAGGCTTAGTGCCTTGGGGAACATGTTCAATAACGCTCGTGGCGTCGTGATAAGGTCAGGTCAACCTGAGGGGTTGCTTGCCAAGTTCCGTCGATTATAATGAAAGGGGTGATAAATTTTCACAATGGTTCGTCCGAGAACGGATTTAGATCAAATTTGGACGCTCCTTTGATTAAGTATTCAATAAACTTTGTCAATAAAGAGCGAGAGGTCAAAACAACTGCCGAGGAGATGCTGGAATCTCAACCCTAGGGCTCCAGAAATCACCCATAATATATGGGAATGAAGCAATGTATAAAACTGTTGAATGTATGCATTAATTGAAGATTGTAAGTACATCGATACTGAAGCTTGAATGAGTTTATTCGTCTTCAATAGGCACTGGAGCTAGTTTGACAATGGGGCGTTTGTACAGACCGGTGTGAGTCCGAACTGTTACGACTCGTACCAAGCCATCTGGACCTGGGTGAATCTGATCAATAATGGTACAAACTGTTGTTGTGTGTTCCAGCGAGAACATAGAGAGTATCCGCCAGGATGTAATGGCAGTTCAGACCGTTCAAGGCGTTCACTTAGAATGCCATCTTGGTCTGGGAATGGATAAACAGAAGCAGTACCGTACGTGACAGTTTTTAGGTTAAAAACATTGATTAGGTCAGTAGGCGAGCTTCTCCACAAGATTTGCTGGAATGGCTGGTGCTCTGAATGTATCATAACCTGACGATACATTTTAGCGATGTCCGCCGTAAATGCAATGGGGTTTAGGCGGAAACGCAACAAGATAGAGAACAAGTCGGGTTGAACCGTAGGACCTACGGCAAGTATGTCATTAAGGGATTTGCCGTTTGACGACTTGGCTGAAGCGTCAAACACCACGCGAAGTTTCGTGGTAGTGCTTGAGGGTTTCAAGGCTGGTTGATGTGGAATAAAGTAGTCGAAAGAAGAGTGAATAGTAGGGTCCGCTGGCTCCATGTGGTCTAGGCGTTCGTACTCCGCCATGAAATTAACATATTCAGTAGAGAGAGATTGATTGCCAGCTAGACGCCTTTCTAAGGATAAGAGTCTCTTATGAGCTTGTAGTTTAGTACTACCAAGAGTTTCTGGTTCAGCAACGAACGGTAGTTTGACTATGTATCTACCGTCAGAATCCCTTGTAGTGTTTTCTACGAAATGTTGTTCGCAGAATGATTCATTGGGAAAGGGGGCTTCATTAGAAATTTTTTTCTAACTCCCAGAACTTAGTTAACTGATCGCTAACAGCCTGGTCCGAAGTTAGAAAAGCAGAGTAATGTGACGAAGTCACACGCGTGGAAGGAACGTTGTTAGGAGTGGTCGATGACTTACGACCTGAGTGGAATCGTCTTGAAGATCGAGGTTGTTTGCTAGGATTAGCTGAAGGCAATTTCCCAGAAACATACCAACCTAAGTGAGAGTTTTGTATGACAGGAAGCTGCGGGGCAGTAATTTGCCCTGGGCAGACGATTTGGGAACAAATTTCCACTCCCAGTAAGAGATCAACATATTTGGGTGTGTGGAAATGTGGGTCGGCGAAAGTAAGATTGGGTGGAATATCCCATGTGCGAGTATCAATTGGTGTACTAGGTAGTTTTGTGGTAATGATTTCTGGTACGACGATGGCATCTGCATCATAACACCAAGAGGTCGCATTGGAATGAATTGAAATTGGTACCACTATATGAGTACTCACTTGGGATGAGATTATTCCAGTGAGTGTAATACGCTGAGAATAGGATGGCAGATGAAGACGATTAGATAATCGACTGCTAATTAAGTTACAAGTGAAACCAGTATCGAGCAACGCCGTTGCTTCGACTGGATAACCATTGGAGTCGTTAATGAGAACTGTAGCTGTGGGCAATAGACAGCTCTGCTGTGATGTACGAGAAGCTACAACACCAGCACTATTAGCCGGTTGGGCATTTGGATCGTGAAGAAGAGTGCTATGCCTTAGGGAACAGGTTTTGCATCTGTAAGTGTTGCAATAAGAAGAATGACCCTTTGGCGAAAGACAAACATTACATATCTTGTGGGATCGAACAAATTGGTCTCGTTGCCTGAGATCCATTGCTCTGAAAGCATCACAATAGAATAGGTTATGCACTATGAGCTTCTTGCAACAAATGCAACGAGAGTGATCATTAGATTTATTCCTAGTGTTATTTGGGGTGGTAGTAGGAGTAATCTTCACATTATTGTGAGAATTATTATTTGATTGTGACTTTATGGCTGAATCAGTCATTTGGAGGACCCGCACCTTGGTTTCGAGAAAGTTGAAGAGATCCTGAAGAGAGGGTAATCTGTCCTGTTTGACAGAAGATTCCCAACCTTTAATGATGTTCGGTTGAAGCTTATCAAGAATAATTTTAGAGATAATTAGGTCTGTCAATCTAACATCCGTGTTGAGTGACTGTAACGCATGCACAGTACTAACGAAGTGGTCTAGATATCGCTGCAGGGATTCTGCATTATTCCTTTCAAGATGTGGGGGCGCGAACAAATGTTCCAGGTGTGTGTTTGCGATAAGACGATCATTGTCAAACCTTTCTGACAACGTACGCCATGCACTGTCAAAAGTAGCTGATGAAACTGAGATGTTTCTTATGACTGACATAACCTCAGCCGTTAGGCAAGATTTCAGGTACTGAAACTTGTCCATTTCTGAAATATGCTGATTATTAAGAATTAGAGAGGTAAAGGTGTCACGAAATTCGATCCAAGCTGCTGGATCGCCTGAAAATCGTGGGAGTCTGATCTCTGGCAGTTTTGGTAACGTTGATGGCGGAGTGTCTAACGACCAACGTTGACTACTAGAGGAATGCTCAGGTTGATAGATCTCCTTGTGTTTAGTAATTAGATAATTGAGATAGGCCAGAGCTTTACGGCAATTTGCTTCGACGTCCTTATACCCTTCAATCTCTTGAAATTGAGAATATTCAACCTCGTATTGTTCAATAAGCTACTCAAATTTGGTGCGAAGAATGACACACTCATGATAAGCGAGTTCATTCTCTATAACAAACTCATAAATGATTTGCCTGTAATCATCTAATTGAGATCTGACACGGTTAAGTTTAGCAAGATTGATTTGCGCTTCCTCATGGGCAGCGGCTTGGAGTAAACTGTCTTCATGAGCCTTAATTAGGCCCTTGGCATATGAGACAGCTTTAAAAACTGCATCTTCTACCGAATCTGCATATTTCAGTTCGGCATCTGAGAAATCTAATTGAGTGATTTGAGTTTGGATTTCCTCAAACCTCTTGTGTGTTTCTTGTAGCCTTTCCTTTCGAGAGAGAAGTTCTTGAAAGGATGCTTCGTTAGTGATCACATAGCCTGAGATGTGATTCACTTAGCGAGTAATTTGAGCCTTTAGTGGAGCGCGCTTAGACCTCAAGGCATTAATGTTTGACTCTACAGTCGCCATTTTGAAATGAATATGAGCAAATATCTATAAGTTAAAAAACCCGCTCGCCTGCGTCTTGGCTTACTGGGGCCTAGCAAAGATTTCACTATGTGATGTGAAAATGATTATGTATTGAGTTGCCTAGCACCTTGTCGCTATGAAGGCATAAGTAATGATAATGTATTACTTGAGCGTAATG
Source organism: Ectobius pallidus (assembly GCA_964059195.1). Lineage (NCBI taxonomy): Eukaryota > Metazoa > Arthropoda > Insecta > Blattodea > Ectobiidae > Ectobius > Ectobius pallidus. The sequence goes on from CAXKWD010000008.1 coordinate 46,345,540, forward strand.
TTGCAAGTGTCAGTGTAACTTGTGTTTGAGTATTGTGTTAGGCATTGGCTGCACAACCTAACCTTAAAAACTAACACTTTGCATGCAACTCACTGGGCATACGCATGCCACTGCTTACCTTAACTCAAAAACTGCACTCATTTAGAAAAAACACAGGTGGACTTAACAAACTAGCAATCTCCAGATTTATTTAAATGCTGCACTGAGAACACGTGCGGCAGAAGGATAAAACAATGCACTGGAAGGATCCAAGGGCCGGAGGACCAACAATGTAGGGGTCAGGCGTCTGGTAAGACGGACCGTATAAGAAGGAAAGGGGAAAAGGATAAAAAATGAATTTGGACCCTACATCGTAAACCAAAAAATAAGAAGTGTTCACATACCTTGGGGTTAGTAATTTATTTATTAAGTCAAATACTGGAGGTTGCTATTTGTTAGTGAAGTGAGCGGCGAAGGCACTGATTACTCATATAGAAATAGAAACAAATAAATTTAAGAAATTTAACACTGTTTGAAACACCGTCTTAAGTTGAACGATTGATAGATTTAGATCTTCTTGAGTATTGTTCTCTTGAGGTTGACTTGAGGTTGATGTGATGACTGCGACACAATCTTGATGTTAGTCACGTTGGCATGAGCAATGAATAATAATTAATAATTAGGAAATCGCACTCAAATGAGCATTTTTATGATAAGAGTTTGATGCTCTGTTGCATACTCCTTGAGCGATCTCTTTCTCCTTGTGCACATTTCAAGATGGTACTTTTCACATCTCTTCCCGCACAGCTCACATACACATTTCTCACATGGACTGTGCCACTTCTTCTCGGTGCATATCTTGTAATGAAATCCGTGCACTGCGTAGCGTGTAAACATATGTCTCATTTAAAAGTTAGCTTTTGTCCAATTTCTGTCTATCATTGCAGTCGTCCCATAAAAGTCTCGGTCTATTTCTTTCCTCTTTTCTCGTCTTCTCCGGAGAGCTTCTTCTGAGTTGTCAGTAGATGGCAGCAAATGTTTCAGTCTCAAATCCTCCAAGTAAAATGTCTCCCTTGCCATCTCATATACCATCCTTGATGGGGTGTACTTGGAGAGCCCTAATGCCTTCTTCAGGTATTTGGCCTTTATACTCTCGATTCTTTCTAACTGGGCAACAGTTAGGTGATTCCATATGATCTGTATTCCATATTCTGCACATGGAGAGACCTTCGCTGCGAATAACTTCATGGCTGTGTCTAATGATATTAGTCTCAAATGCTGGATGTCGTTCATGCTTCTTACTGCTGCCGGTGCTCCGGTGCTTCAGGGTCCGAAAGCTGCACACGTGGCTGCAATTGTACGGCACATGCAGTCTGAGAGGGCTTGCAAAAACAGGGCAGTGCTCCCCTTAAAGAGTAATAAAGATGACTCAAATGAAGAAACTAAAGGAAAATTAAAGAAGTGAATAATAATTCCCATCACCAAGATTTGGCGAAATAAATTTCCAGTGTTGTACAACCTTGCCAAGGAGAATAATGAAATAGTTACATGTTGTACAGTGTTCTATTGTGAAGCACTTGGAGGTTATGAGCGACGTACTACATAGTGTTGTGTTGTGAAGCACTTGGAGGTTATGAGCGACATTCTTACAAATTGTATGAAGGCGAAGCGTAGTATAACACACTACGTTGTAGCAGTAATATATATAGGCGAAGCGTAGTATATGGAATGTCTTAATAGAAACTAATTAGAAGATCCATGTTGTAAGTGGCGACACAGCCACGTGCTGTTATTGACGATTCATGGCAGCTGAAACTAACTGGTAACCATGATGTCTTTGTTTGGCCGAAAAATCGGCGACAAAATTGCGTGCAGTTCTTGAGAATTTTACTGGCGAAAAAGGCGGGCGTGGATTGCCCCGAGCGATTTTTATACGCATTGATTGCGCAATTGGTATAACATAAACAAATTTTGTCATATTAATTCTGATTCGATGAGATTTGCCGCCCTGAGTTAGGTTTCGCCAATAAGGTTAATTGATTACGTCATTATCAGAATTACCATTCAATTCATTAATTGAAGTCCCTAATTAAAGACAATGACTTTTCCTTTAATTGTTTAGTCAAACCGTCGATATATTGAAATAACATATGAATAAGTGAGGTTAAGTGCATATATCATTCTAACATATGAGTCGCTGTTTTCCGATTAGTGGTTTTAGAGATATTTAACATGCTTTACGTTGTGACGTCATTACGGAAAACTATTAAACTAATGTATGGAAAATGCTGTATTCATTTACTGCACGATTTTTCACCGTCTGCTTTATGAATTCGTATGAAGTTTCTAAATTCCAATCACACAATGTGTCGAAATTTATTATTCGCTAGATTTCACGCGCTGAGGTGGTTTTAGCGTAATCTGCGGTAAGTTGGGGATGCTGAATTCGATCACAGCGCCTCTGGTGAGCATTTGACGAACGACGATTGTAAACAATATGGCAGCTCTCTTAAGCATGAAAGTATTCAAAATTACACGAAATAATTCCTTATACTCACTAAGGCAAACAAAATTACATGAAAATTTACTAATTATGTTAGCACTTGTAATGGCAAATGTAAATTACATCTAGTAGAAAATATCTGGACTCAACTTTGGAATATGTCCCTTAAAAAAAAAGTTGCCGTTTCATGCGTATTTTTTGTTGTTCAGAATGTTTAAGGCCCCTACGCGTCATTGACATTTTTTCTGCATTTTTTTTAATTACACAAACATTTATATCATTTATTTATATTAACAGATTAATTGCACATTCGATGGATTCTTTACTTACCAGGCATGCGCCATTTTGGATTGGAGACGTCATGTACTGCTGCCAACATTGCTGGAATTGTCTACCCTATTCCACGCTGCCAATTTCCAACGTGAAGACACTGACTCTCATGCGCAATTTCGTAACGCTACAAGTGACGCTACGGGTGAAGCTGCAGCTAGCACTTCCAATAAATTAAATGTACCGAAATGTGTGTTTGATCTACTTGTGATGGAAATGAATGTATGCAATTCTAAAATTAGTAGGCCTACAATACCTCAAACACTAGTACAATATTTACAATAATAATAATCAGTGCTTTTTTTGTGACGGTACTCAACGGTACGCAGTACCGGCACCTTTTTTAAAAATAAAATTTGGATATTACTCAGAATATTTCTATCACAATTCCCATTAAGTTATGTTTTATTTAAAATGAAGCTTGTTTGTTGGTTTGTTATATGATAGTTTCTGTTAATTGCCGTGGCTACTGGACTGCAAGAGGGTTGGGGGTGGGTTTTTCCATGCCTCAGCAAACTGTTCCTGTGGTCAAGGCCATTCTAACAGTATAAGAATTGCACCAAGTGCAGTTAATGCTAACGTAGTAACAAACAAGTAGTAAGTAGCTAACCACCGTAGTTAATTAGGGGTTAGTGCGTGTTTAAATTTCTGGATTCGTTGCTTACATATAATTTGAAAAGAAAACCCTTGGTTTGTGTTGCACAGGCAAGTGAATTCATAGTTGTTTAGTACGATTATAGGAACAAGGGTTGCACGTGGTTCACAAGTAGAGAAGTGAAATGAGCAAAATATGTAATTATTTTGTACTGGTGCACATTAAAAGAAAGCATGACGATCTTTTTGAAATATCTCATAATCCTGCAAACAGTGAATAAACTAAATCTGAAGAGTACGTCGCAAGTACCGGTAATTTTACTGCAATTCAAGGGAGAAACATTTCTGGCCATGATAGGCCCGATTGTTGGATATTAACCTTGAAAAATGTCTCCTGGGAGAAGTGTGGGAGCTCCCGTGAGATTCAGTTAAAACATTTCTATGAGTACCGCCACCTTTTTGGTTAGAAAAAAAGCACTGATAATAATAATAATAATAATAATAATTTATGTACAAGTAAAGGCGCTAAACCTACTTAACTTTAAACTCTAGTCTACAGGATAAACAGTCCTGATATCTTCTATCATTTCCTGAAACGGATCTGCTAGTCGGTGCTTACAGTCCAGACGCCACAAGTATTCTACCAAATGGGTATCTACCTGTTCGCGTCTGATACCGCCCCTGGATAGGCGTGCTCGGAAAGATCTCCAACGTGACTCGATATTGTTCGTATGAACACCAGTCACCGGATTTACGAAATGCTGGCTATGGTTTACAGTGAGATGGGCTGCGAACCCGCCACCCAGTAAGCCATTGTAGCCTCTCCAACAATCAGTATGGATTGTAGAAGCGAAATCAACATGCTGCGCAATTAAGGCAAACAGAGTGGCAGCATCTCTATTGTTGTTGGGGCACACTACATATGTTTCACATTTTGGGACTTGAACCCATCTGCAGAACTCATGTCTGGGGTTTTGGTGCATATATTGGCAGCAGTGACTTCAGATGTTGCCTCCATTCTTAGTCTCGGCACTTCGGGAAAAAACTTCGGGAATCTTCGCAGTTCATAGCATATCAACGTGAACTTTCGGACTTAGAAAATTTTCGAGGGACATATTCCAAAGTTTATCCAATATCTGCATTACCTTGAAACTTTAACCTTAAATTCTTAGGTTATATGCTCATGTTTCAACAATCCCGGTATTTGTCTTTTTCTAATTTGATCAAATCTAATCTATTGTGATACTGCTATATTACGCCGCGTGTTGCGGGGTTTCACAATATATTGTAAATGTCATTTTATGGGTTTTGCTACATGAACTGTCATGGCCTTCTTTTTAACCCCAGTGAAGCAGAAGCGATTTACAGATTCGGTTTAAAAAAGATCGAAAAATGCACCCTATAAATTTTTTTTCTCAAAAATTTTTCAGTTAAAATGTTTTCAGTAAGGACATTTCTTATTTAAGTATATTTTGAAATTTGCTTCTCATTTTCAATTGCTATAGGCTAACGTCGTCACAACTAATATCCAGGTTGGAGGTAATATTAACAAAACTTACTCATGTGTATGGAAATATTGGTATTGATCTGTTTTGTTTGTTTGGTCATTAATAATTTTAGACTTTGTAACGTCCCAAGCAACTTTATTAGCTGAATGGCCCAATAGTTTCTGTCCTTTTGCCTCCCCAAAAAAGAAAAAAAATTGGGAAAAATATATATTGCGACTCACCCTAGTCCCCCACCACTAGTCTGTTCTCTGTAGAAATCCTTCCCGGGTTTGCAGCCAGGTGAGAACTTTACCATTATCCAATGTTTCTGATGCTGATGCTGCCTCCATCTGCAGGGATCCTGAAGTATCAAGTGTCACATCATGGCGGTATGTATAACATATACCAATCCATATTGGGCAAAGTCTGTAGCCAGCTATTTCAGGCTACTCTCTATTTAAAAATTTGAATTGGTTAGTTCACTAAATCTCCCTTTCCGGTTGAGCGCTACTGTTGCATCAGGTCTGTGCTGTGTGCTGGTTGACTCTGACTGGTTGCTATTACAAAGAGATTGTTAGTAGTGTGAGGATCTGCAGTCTGGGAAAAGTGGCAACGTGAGCTTTGAAAGATTTGTGAGGTTCTGAAGATGTGAAGGCTATTGTATTAATTCTTATCTTAATTTTATTCTCCCATCTTCATTTGGACAATTGAAAGTAGCCTTTCATGGTTTGTTGTTTTTTTCTTTTTTACATAATTTGTGAATACTCCTTTGGTGAGTGTTTTCAAACATTTCCCATTTTCAAACTGATAAAACAGTATTTACAGAATGATAAGGCAACTCAATACAGAATATCATATGCCTAGGAAATGCCTTTTGCATAAAATGAATTGTGCTAAGCACATTGCTGAATCATCCCATTGTAACTTACATTATCGTTACAGAAATAGGTTGCATAAATGTGTTGCCTTAAATCAAGAGTGGCATAAGTGCCAGAATATTATGTTAAACAAACTACATAATATCCTATTGATATAATTTCAAGGCAGCATAAAGTTATTATTTAGTAGTATTTTCTTGCTTACCCCAAGTTCATGGATGTAATAATTCCGTTAATGTTTTCTTAACTAAAATAGAGTCAATCTGCCATTGATATATATACATATATCATTCTATAATAGTATCTGAGTAATAATTTATTTCAACTTAGCCATAATCATACAAAATTATATTTTTCGATATACATTTAAAAACATGACAAGACGTGCAGCAGTGAAAGAAGCTGCAGCAGCTCGGCAGGCAGCTCTAAAAGCAGTTCGTAAGTTCCTGGAGTTCTCTGCAGATGTGAAGGACCTAAGAGGATGACAGATAAACTGAAGACTGGAGTGACGAGCCTTACATAGATCTCACTAATTAGAAAATATAGAATATTTCCTCTAGCGCCTGTGTTTCAGGAAACGTCCCCAAAATGCTAGCAGCGTTTCCTCTTTGAATGGCAAGGCTGATCTTCTGCCGTAGGAAATCTGTAGACCGTGAATCTCCAGTCAGGGCCTCCTGATGTCTTCCTATTTCTGACACCAGGATCTTCGCATCTGTGCACCAAGGTCCCATCGTCTCCACAGCGAACACAGTAAAGTTGTAATTGCTAACCAGATCTTTATATTTATTCAGCTTTGTGCAGATTGCTGAAGCTGTGGCTGAGCCTGCTAGTTTGCATGTGTTCGGCAAATGAGATGGTGCGAAAGTGTCAACACAAGTGACATCCCATAATAACGATTTTCCTTTAGACCATGGTATCAGAGTTAGGCCATCAGGTCTTTTTCCATCACTGCGGCTTATACCCATAGGTTCTAGGACTGAAGGAAAGCCTGCAGATACAAGTACTCTCTTGATAATGTCGTTAATTGCATGGTGTCTTGAAAGTCTGCCACTGTTCTTAAAACAACTTAAGCCATGGTGTCCAGAGGCATCAACAAGTGTTCCACATTGACATTTATGTGGGAAACAGATCTTCGTACCTAACCTTAAAGCAACAGCTATTTTAAACGACATGTTGTCAAGTAATGTTCCAATATTGGAAGATGGAATTGCCTGAAGCCATGATCCTGATTCTTTCTCTCGAATTGCCAGGTATCGAGCACGCTCTGCATCCAAAACTGAAGACCTCAAAAGACTCTCATAGGTATTCGAGGTGAGGATGAAATCCCAGGACTTCTGTATGTCAGGATTAGATGATATGCCATGATCATTTGTAATGCTGGACCACTTAACCAGAGCATTGGTCATATGGGAAATATCGATTTCATCACCGTGATTGGGAAGAATTAACTTAACAAAATCGATAACCCCATAAGCAGAAGCCAGGAAAGCAGGTAAACAAACATCGCTGACGCTACGAATACCAAGTCCTCCGAAAGAAACGGGCAATGAAGCTAAGGTCCAGTTGCTGTCTTCTAGGCGAATGTTTAAAATTGATTCCAAACAGTTCCTCAACAAAGCATCAACTTCTTGAGTGAGAGAAGGAAAAAGCCATAATGGAGTTGAACGAAGACAGTACGTCAATTTAGGAATCGCAAAACAATTCTTTAGCAGAAAGTAAGCAATGTGGGAAGAAAGTGAGCTCAGTCCATCAAATAATCTTTTCATTGTCTCCAGCTTATCTCTAAGATATGGCTCAACGGCCGGAAGAAAAATGGGACAACCAAGAAGTGTTAAGTCGGATTTGGAGACTACCTTTATCCCTGGAGCAATTTTTTCAAAAGCCGTGATAACATCAGGATCTTGCTCAGAGGAAAAATATAGCTCGCATTTATCTGGGTTTATCTCCAAACCGATAGCTTTTCCAGCATCTATAATTGATGTGAAGTCAGATAAGATCACCTCAGGATCCCCTGCCAGAGTGCCGTCATCTAAATAAAAAAGATTTAGAGGGCTACGTAAATTGGAAATAACAGAGTGTAATGTGAGACTAAACATTAGTGGCCCCAAAGGATCTCCCTGTTGCACTCCAGTCTGAGAAGGTATTATTTCAGTGTTGTAAAAGAGGTTAGAAGGGTTCCTATAGGCTTGCCACATGTAGCCATATAAGTTAGGAATCTTGCTCTTAACTATTTCCAGCATGGAGTCTCTTGAAATACAATTGAAGGCATTTTTGAAATCAATTTTCAAAAGGATGTTGCGTGTATTGTCATTTATTTGAAGGTAGGTGCGCACGGTATGAATAATTGCTTCGCATCCTTTTGAGGTACCAAAACCCAGCTGGCGAGGCCTAAGGTAATCACCAATCTCTTCATAACAGGAAAAACAAGCTATCTTTGCTGTAAGACGGCGAAAAGTATTGCCTATGGCGATCGGACGTAATCCACCAGTTTTCTTTCCAAGAGCAATCAAGGAGGCTCCATAAAAATGAGGGCATATTTCATTGTTAACTTTGCCGGCCAGCATGAAATTGACAAGCTTAGTAATTGCAAGCAGGAGGCGTCTGCCGGAATCCCCAGAAGACTTAGAAATAAGATCTTTTAGATGTTGGGGACGAATTCCATCCATGCCCGAGGCAGAGCCATGAGGGAAACTGTTTATGGCACGTGAGACCATTTCATGAGAAACAGTTAAATGATCTTCATCTATGGCAGGAGGTTCAGGAAACAATAATGGACGAGAAGGTGGAGGATGCTTACTTTGCAATTCTTCAAATGAAGCTCTTGTAGCATTGACTACATCCGATTCCGAAGACAGAATCCTAACAGCGCCTCTAACATCACCATCAGAAACTTTTAATTCTGCAAGACGTGATTTAGGTATTTTAGCCTTATGCCTATTGGAAGCAGAAGACAACTTGAAAGCTTGGATATTTTCTTTAATTTTCGAAACTAAAGACTTCTCTTCCTTCTTGACTGCTGACTTAGCTGGTACTCTCAGTGCAATATAGGCATATAACATAAGGTCTTGCCAGTTTTCGGCTTTATTGTCTGAAACACATTTTTCAATTAAATGTGCCAGCTTTTCTGCTGCAAAGCATCTGGCACTTTTCGGAATTCTCCTTAGAATATTGATATTCATTTTGCAATGAGAGAGTTTAGACAGAAAGTCATTTCCGCTAGTCCTATTGGAATGTAGAGGAACATGATCAAATGCTTCATTCGGATGAGCTCTCGCCCAATGTATCCGTAAACCCCTAACTCCTTTATATGTTTTACCATCGTTGTTAGCACAAAGTGGGCATGTAACAGCTTCGTAGATAGAGTCTGAAGAATTTATAGATGGTATATGAACATTAGATTCGCATGAAGGGCAGAGCCAAGGAGTATCGGACTCTCCTTCTTGTAAGACTTGATCATCGCAGAGCCCAACGCAAGAGCTGTGGAACCAGAACTTGCATGCACCACAGAAGATTAGAAGAGTCTGCGATGTATTAGAATCATCACACAAGGGACAATGAACGGAAACACTTTCGTTCATGAGGAACTAAAAAGTATGTGTTTTAGACAAACAGTTATTGTTTTCTGATTTCATCTATGTCAAGACTGTCAAAATCTCAATAGCCTATGTAAATAGATGCTAAAAACTTTTTCCCTTAGTAACCACATCAACAAGCCAATATAATCTGTAGTAAAATGTGAATTTTCTTGCTTCTAAAGAAATGCTACACTTCACAAACATTTCCACAGAAAGTACACATTTAAATGAAAAAAACTGTAATAACCAATCGAAGTTACGCTCACAAGATCACAAACACAATGCAAAAAAAGAAATTCCTCACTGAAGCAGCAACACTCAAATTCCATGGCCATCAAAATTTATCTGTCTGGTTCTCATGGCTGCCCTATATAACTATTAAAATGGAGGCATTCTGTTCATTCTCTGTGATAAGATTTGATACAATTTAAAGTGTAATTCACTAGTAGCAAATTTAGCTTGCCTGAAAATATTTGTGTCTTTGCCAGGATCAGTATTCGACTGAAATGTATAGGTTTTCTGAACTCAGAATATATTTCCAGTATATATACCAAATTTCCTTTCATTCAAGTTGCTGTGAACTAATGATAAAAAAAATTCAGTGTTCTATTGCATTATTAGCATAAGACAAAAGGAAATTGTCATTTACTAATTCAATTTATAATAGTAAAATTATGCTATGTACCTTTAGAATTGTACTTTTGGACTCATGCTATCTTACCTTTATAAATCTCCAAAATTTAAAAATAAAAAATCCGAAATTTAAAAATAAAAATTCCAAAATCCAAAATTAAAAAATTTAAATTAAAAAATCGAAAATACCAAAATTGAAAAAACAAAAATCAAAATTAAAAAAACTAAAATACAAAATTTAAAAATACAAAATTCAAAGAATCAAAATTTAAAAAATCTAAAATTAAAAATTCAAAGATCCAAAATTTAAAAATCTAAAAGTCCAAAATTTAAAAAAATTAAAATATTAAAAAATCGAAAATCCAAAATTGAAAAATCTAAAAATCATAGATTTAAAAATAAAAAATTAAAATATCCAAAATTAAAAAAAAAATCCAAAATTAAAAATTTCAAAGATTCAAAATTTAAAAAATCCAAAAACCAAAGTGAAAAAATTAAAAATCCAAAAATAAAAAATCTAAATTACCAAAAATTTAAATTCAAAAATCCAAAATGTAATAAATAATAAAATCCAAAATTTAAAATTCAAAAAATCCAAAATTTAAAAAATAAAAATTTCAAAGATCGAAAATTAAAAATAACTTATACAAAATTAAAAATTCAAAGATCCAAAATTTAAAAATCCAAAATTTAAAAAAGTTCAATAACCCAATATTAAAAAGTCCAATAATGCAAAATTGAAAAAATCCAATAATCAAAAATTGAAAAAATAAAAATTAAAACAAGTTTTACTTCTGTCGCGTGGCGTTTCACGCACACTTTTTTATCTTCCAAATTTACTCTAAAATAAAATTGGTTAAAAGTGATTAAGCGACTTATTCGGATATTGAAATCGAAATTTAAAGTTCTTTTACTAACATGCATATGAGGTTAAATGAAGTTGACATTTTTCATGAACACATTATTTTTTTAATTATTACCATCTAGTGTTCGTTCATTGAATTACAGACTTTTCATTAAAATACTATAAAAAGAAAGAATAATTGTGCAATTAAAGGGTAAATATCTCAATCGTTTATGCAATTTTTCGAGTGCCGATATAAGGAATAGTTACTTGTTTATTTTCTAAAAAAATCTAGAATAACGGTGTCAAAATAATAACACAATTTTCGGTATTAATATTAGTGTTTTATTAACGGGAGTAAAATCTTTTGTTTCAAACCTAAAACGGGCTATTCAACTAAAATAAAAAGCTAAAATACCTTTTATAAAAGCCTAAAAGTCCGGACCCTATATATTATCATAAAATAAGTACTAAATTGGGCTTTCTCTCTGGCATCAGTCAACCGATTTGATCCAAAATCAGTAGGCTTCGTCCCATGGGAGTTATAAATGTGTATACCAAGTTTCATGAAAATCCGATAAAGCGTGGATTAATCTTGTTTATAAAACGTGGGCGCCTATGCAAATCTTGTTTTAGGTCATCTCTTTATAAAACGCCTCTGTTATGAAATTTCACCTTTATCACAGTGTAATGGAATTTAGCAGACAATAATCTTTAGTCACTTCTGTTCTTATATCTCGTGATTCTTTTTTACCACTCTGAATTTGTCACCCGTACACAGAAGCAGGTTTGTAGCAGAGATGTATCCAAGACATTTTTTTCGGGAGAGGCTATATATGTCTAACACTGTTATCACTAGGGCCCGGAAATGAATGAAAATCATATTTTTAATAATGCAAATTATTACAAGGTGCCAAAGAAATATTAAGAAATTGATGGTGTAATTTTGCATATTTTGTTAGTTTTGCAATGATGCATCATATTTGCTCAATATTAAAATATTTGTGCATATTTAACCAATTTGTGACATTTATAACAGCATATTATGAGAGATGTCAAATATTGTGCATATCTCTGATAATTTTAAAAAAAAAAAGCTATTTGGCTAAGTGAATGTTTTGGAGACCGACTATAAAATTTGTTGATAGTAAATAGACTATATTTTTTTTGTAACCGATTATATGGTCAGCAAGATGAAACAGTTGAACATATATTGTATACATGTTCACGTTATGAACTGGAGAGGATTGAACTTCTTTTGTGTCTGAACAGAATAGACTTAGAGTATGTGAGTCCCATTGGACACGTCCTTGCTGACAAAAACGGACACAAACTTTTTCAATCGTTTGTAAATAGAATATTTTCGAAGCTTTAACTCTCACACTTTTATTCAGTCATTGGGGTATTTACTTGCCTAACTTAATGTATTGCACAGTTAATTTATTTTATCTTGCTTAGTTAAGCTATTTATTCCAACAATATCTTATATATAATTTAAGGTTATGTTTATATAAAAACGAATTCACATAATTAATTTTAACTTAAGACTTACCATATCGTAAGTCATAAGAAACTGTAGGACTATTGTTAGACATTACGCCTGGTAAGAACTGTACAGTATTGTAAATAGTGTATAATAGACATTCAGATTCCAATATCAGGATAACCTATTGTAAGTAACATTTGTGACATCTCCAACCCTAATGTACCTTCGGGTGAAATAGGGTTTTGTGTAATGTGGATATTCAATAAATAAATAAATAAAATATTAAAGCAACATTATATTCATTATTTTTCAATTTACTAAAATTTATTGCAATAACTTAACCTTAATACCTGTGCTGGGTAATACCAAGTTAATGGCAAGGAAAAGTCTATTAAACTGGGTCAAAAGACAGCACATAGACTACTGGAATAATACACAGGAACAAAGACATGGTAAGCAAATGATGCCACAACCATGTCTCAAAAGAAGTACTGCAGTCCTTAATTTAAGCTTAAACAGGCAGCAGATAAGACTCATGGTAGGGTTGATGACAGGCCATGGGAAATTTAAGAAACATCTACATAGAATGGGTCTGATAGAAAACCCAATATGCAGGAAGTGTGGTGCACAAGAAGAAACGGCATCACACCTAATATTCCAATGTGAAGCACTGGAAATAGATAGATACAATCAGTTTGGGAGCACAGATCCAAAAGAGATTGTAACTAGCAACAACCTAGTCACTGGGCTCCTTAAACTTATTAAGGCATAAGGACGGCAATACTAGAAACACAGGAAGAAAACCGCACAATAAACCTTACGTTTCAGTGTGGGCAGGATGGGGAAGGTTCCTCCTGATTATCTTTCCTGTAATATCTAATCTAATCTAATCTAACCTTAATAATTATATAAGAGTTGAATTTTTAAACAAAAACTTCACTTTTCGTATAGTTTACCTGTACTAGTTTCGGCGCCTTCGCAACCATTGTCAACAGTTATATTTCAACTAACATAACTGAAGTATAACTGTTGACAATGGTTGCAAAGGCGCCGAAACTAGTACAGGTAACTTAAACTATACCAAAAGTGAAGTTTTTGTGTAAAAATTCAACCCTCATATAATTATTAGTGTTATGATTGCCACTCTTATTACCTTTTTAGAGCAAAGTATACATTTCAATAAGATTGTTCAGTACTTCCCAGTACGAGGACATAGTTACATGGCTCCAGACAGAATGTTTGGCAGGCTGGAAAAATGTTACCAGAAGAAGGAAAATATTCTGCTACCACAATATGTTAAAGGAACACAGAACAGTGAAAATATTAAATGAAGATTGGCAAGTGAAAGATTTGAAGTCCAGATCTCAAATGGTTCTACGCTTTAAGCTGCCCTTCAAATTAACTAACCAATATACCATATGTTATGAAAAATCTAAGAAGACAGTCACTGTATCGGTAAGCAATACATTCTTCGAGGACAACATAGAAGTAGAAGTGCTCAAGAAGAAACAGTGTACCAGCAGAGTCATGATGGAAGCCCCAATGCTGCAAAAAAATAACATGGTTAGCAAAAAAAAAAAAAAAAAAAAAAAAAAAAAAAGATGTCTCCAAACTACTAAAATATTTTGAAATGCCAGCAGATTCTTAGCAAAGATTTGCCTCCCCCCCAAAAAAGGAGAGAAAGGAAAACAACATTTGTGCTATTTTTTGTTATTAGACCACAGTACAGTACAGTAAAGTACAGTACTGTAAAGTAAAAGTACATGCTAGTTCAGCAATAACATTTTTCTCTCGTACTTAAATACCCTCGACGTTTTCTGAACGATTGAGTTTCATTAAATTTGTAATACAAAAAGGTATTTTTCTTGTAGGCCTACTTTTCTGTTAGTAAAAATGTGCCACAAAAAAATTAACTTCTTGTTTTCCATCAACGAAAACTAGGTGTTCAACATTTGAACCATTTACTTGGTTGCACGCATTGTATCGTTCAATCATTCCCTCACGTACGCATTCAAAAACATCCTCCGTATCTTGAATTACTTGAGCAGCTACGGCTATGCGGGCAACAAGGTCCATTTCATCCTCTACTGGCATGCTGTACACCAGCTCCTTCATACGACCCCAAAAGAAAAAATCGAGGGGATTTAAATCTGGGGATCTTGCTAGCCAGCAAATAGGTCCTAGTCGTCAGGATATACCTGATTTAAAAAGACTTTCGTTTTACGAGTGTAATGAGGTGGAGCTCCGTCTTGTTGCAGCCACATGTTGGATCTTAATTCGAGCGGAACATTTTCGACCAGCTCTGGCAGAACCTTTCTCAAAAAAAAATTCATAGTTCAAACAGTTGGGCAAAATGTAGTCACCCAAAATACCAGCCCATAAATTAACACTAAATTTATCTTGACGACCATGCTCGTATGTTTCATATGGATTAACATCGGACCAATAAATGTTATTTTTTGCATTGAAGATTCCATCCTCATTGGAAAACATTATTATTGAAGAAAAATTGGGCTCCTGTTGATTTTGTTCAAGATACCATTCACAGAATTCTGTTCGAGGCACATAGTCCATTTCATGTAGCTTGTGCAGCTTAGCTTTGCGCTAAGCCTTGAGGCCATTTCGTTCCCATACACACACCATACCAATGACCAAGAAACACCAAATTGGCCTGCAACACGGTGTGTAGGCCTACTTTTTTCGGGGGTGCTGCTGTAGTTGCACCAACAGATTGTCCTCCAGTTGGTTTCTCAAAGCCCGATGAGGCCCAACATTGCCTACATGGCCGTTACCCTGAAAGATTAATAATAAATATCAATAATAAAAATCCACACACAATGTCAATGTGTTAGAATTGAGGGAATAAGTTTAATTGGTCGGGCTTCAAACAATAACCCAGTACCAGAACATGTACTGTACTGTATAATGTTATGGTGACTTTAATACTTAAAAGACCCAAAACTGTTTATGATACAAAATATGCTATTATGTTTTGCAAGTTTTTACTCATTACAATTAAAGATAAATAACAAAACGCAACAGAAGGACTGTAAAACATTATAACTTGTTTGATAACGTATTAAGCTTAATTTCAAAACACATATCTAATGACCAGCTTGAAAATTTCCTGCAACGAAGTGTTTACTTACATGCACAGTTCCTGTTTCTCGAATTTGTTTATTTATTTTTATTTATTTATTTATTTACTTCCACGTGATCGTTAAAATGATATGGGACTTGGTATGTACAAAATATGTGACGGTATATACAATATATATATAGGATACAAATAGTACACGGGAACAGATCTAACAATATAGGTTGCACATAAATCAAATACCGGTAGATACAATGTAGATAACACATCAATTATAAAACATTCAGTGTACATTCAAGTAATTTACATTATTGAAATTAACTTATTATGTCCTCTCCAAGCATTTAAGACCATTTTAAATTGAGTATAGGTTAATATTTAAAAATTCTTCAATTTTGTACATTGGATTAGATGTAAGCCAGTTATTTAGTCTATGTTTAAAACATTTAGAAGGTAAGTTGATGGTATTTTCTGGCAAGGCATTAAACAGTTTGATACCTACATATTCAAAATTTGCTGCTTAATCTATGTTGAGGAAGATCTATTAGATGTGCGTGATGAGTCTTATGACAATGTATATTCGATCTTGATATTACCTTATTGTGATTATTTTTTACATGTATAATGGCCGGTTTCTATAAACTCGCGAATTACCTATGGGTAAATTATCTAATGCACAGAATTTACACAATTTACACAAGAATAACACCACACAAACACAAATAATTTAAAGATAGCAATCACTTACACTTGTGGCGAGTTTCTAGATAAATGTCCTCTAGGTAAATATGAAAATGACAGAAAAAATGTTCCTACAAACTCGGGCTAGATCTGTCCAAGGGTAAATCTTTGGGTTAATTTGTCCTTTCATGGATGGCTGGATAAAATTTAACCTTTCATAGGATCAATAACAATGAGAATCAAAGCCTTCTGAATTAAATTAACTGTACAACTCCAAGGCCTTGCTCATTATACCATTGTAGGTTAAATGGAACTAATTTGTCCATGGGTAATTTACCCATAGGTAATTCACAAGTTTGTAGAAACCGGGCATAAGTAGTTCAAAAATGTAGAGGTTAACAACTGTCATGATCTTTAACTCTTTAAATAATGATTTACATGGTGCATATATGTCGGCATTAGATATAACTCTTACAGCTCTCTTTTGAAGTTTTAGAATTTGGTCAATTTGATTACTGTTTCCCCATAATATGATCCCATAATTTATTATGCTATGAAAGTAGGAAAAGTATGACATTCATACGTACTGAACCGGTAATATAAATGTCAAGTTACTCAGTAAGAAAATGACTCTACTGAGTCGTTTGCTGAGATTAGCAATATGATTTACCCAAGATAGAGTGCTGTCAAGATTTATACCCAAGAGTTTTACACTGTTAGAGCTAGCTATACATTTATTTAGACTGAATGTAATTGTTTGTGTTTTATCTGAATTTAGAAATAAGTTGTTTGCAGAAAACCATTCTTTGGATTGATGAATGAAGGAATCTGTTAGATTTTCAAATTCAATCATAGAGCTATTATTGTTCAACAAACAGGTATCATCTGCATAGACTATTGATTTGCATGTTAAGTTACAAGGAATATCATTTATGTATATGTTGGTCCACATTCGCGAACAACACATGCGAAGGTACAACGTGCTGGGGAAAACATTGTGCGTAAAGACGCCTTGCAGCAAGTGCATTTGAATTAGCAGCACCATAACAGAGATGCATGTCTGCAAGCTTGGCGAATGTAAACCAATTCATTTTGACGTATCGCACTACTTGGTTGAGGAATAACTTTCAAACTTACAGTACTGTACTGTACAGCAGTTCTCACCAAATGACCGATTTTGCCCCAGACTGCCGAGTTCAGACCCAAACTTTCAAAGCGCTTCCAATCACATTTGTAAGACAAAGTGTTCTAGGTAATGTAAACAAACAGTTTGCTGACACGAAGGAAGAAGAAGAAAAACAATTTTTTTTTTGGCACATCTTCATTAACAGATAAGTACACTAAATATGTTGTTCGATGCCAAGCTGGAGAAGAAATTCTGGGCGGAAGCAGTGAGCACAGCTGTGTATCTCAAGAACAGGTCAATGACAACTGCAGTTATTGACAAAATGCCACATGAAGCGTGGTTTGGCAAGAATCATGATTTAAGTCACATTCGCTTATTTGGAAGCCCTGTAATGGTCCATGTTCCCAAGGAAAGAAGGCTCAAGTGGGACAAAAAGGCAATCCTACACATTCTAGTTGGATTTTCTGAAAATGTGAAAGGCTATCGAGTATATGATCCTAGAAAGAATACAGTTACAATCAGCAGAGATGTGATTGTGATGGAAGATAGGACAGCTATTAAAAATCCTGTGTAGAAAACACTATGAATTGGCCTGTGAATGAAGAGGTACCAGAAGCTGATGGAATGAATAGAGTTTCAATGGTGGAAAATTCAGAAAACTTCTCAGAACCCTTGAACTGCAATGAAGAATGCAGAGATTCAGTGGGGGAATGTTCTGATGAATCTCTGAACAGTCCAAGTCAAAGTTTATCAGCGTGTACTAATTCTGAGAATGAAGATGGCAATGACCTTGAGATACTGAAATTTCATACAGTGAAGTGATTGAAAACACTGACAACACAGTGGTGGTAGAAGGCCCTAGGATAAGAAGACCTCCCAGTGATATGGATATTCTCCTCAGCGATTTGGATATTCAAACATTTGTGTTTCCAGTTCAGCTCAAGATGTGGAGGATATTGATTTCTCAGATGCATTGCAAGGTCCTGAAGCCGAGCGGTAAAAGCAAGCTATGAAGGAGAACTGCAGTCATTCGAGGACAATGATGCAATCAATGTACCCAATGATGTGTCGGTAGTGAACTGTAAATGGGTGTTTAATAAGAAGCTAGACATCAATGACAAAGTGAGATACTGTGCTAGGTTAGTGGCAAAAGGATTTTCCCAGAAACGTGGCATAGACTATGAGGAGTTCTCAGTTTAATCTTAAAGATCTAGGTCCCGTGAGGAGATATTTAGGCATGAGAATTAATGTGGCTAGAGATAATAACACAATTTCTGTTGATCAAGAGTCGTATATCAATGAACTTTTGAATAGATTCAATTTGGCTGATTGTATTATTGAATCATAATTTCTTCTACAGTCAAACATTTGATTTTGTACCATGATCAAGAATTATCAAGCAACTATAGTAATTAGGTGTTGTTATTACAATTAACTTACTCTTGAGCTCCCCTTGACCTAGTATTGCCTTCCAAGTTTCGAGTGTTTGGTACTTCCTACAAATAGTCACCTGCTAGGGCCAATTTGAACAGTGGCGACTATTCAGGGGAAGTAGGTGAAGTAGCACTTCACCAGTATTTTTCCTTTACAATACGTATTTTTAAAGTTTATTTTCCATATCACGAATGTTTGTTTTTACTATAATGTATTTCTACAATTTTGAATTTCCCTCTACGACTGGTGTCAATGCTAGGAGGCAGTGAGCTCCCAAGTCCTGCTAGCATTGAAGCTGAACAAGTATTCACCTCCCCAGATGTTTGGGTAGTCTGTTCCACTAAAATTGGCTAAGGATCCACTAAGGATGGCAAGCAGCAGTTTCTCGCTTATCCCACGTCCCCATACCGACGAGAACAGACTACCCACGAAGCTGTCCCTCTTGTTCAAGCATTTCCTTCGCCAGTACCTCACAGTCTCACACTGTCAGCTCGGAGAAACAGGTGGGCACGTTTGCACTTGAATACAGGGTTCATAAAGCACATATATTATCCATCACAGCCTTGCTGTTAATACGTTGAACACTACAAATATAATTACACTGTAATTGTTCTTCTAATCCAAATCCATTGTCCAGTTTATACTCCGAAGAGAACGTGAATCATGACGTTTCATTCCTACAATGCATATTTTTCATAGGTAATCATACGACATGGAACATATTAATCACTGTACGTTAATGCCTTGAAGTATCCAGTAACAAGCTGAAGTTTATCAGGTAAAATTACATCTTTCCGACCCTCGCAAGCATATTAACTTATAAGATAAACAACAGTCATTGGTCGATTGCTAAAGATTATTAGTCAATACCAAGTCCCCATCGCATGAATGGAATATTCTGAATAATCTGATTAGGAGAATAATAATTACGATGAACATAGACATATTCGCGGCGGAGAAGCAGGGTCGAATATATCTCATGAAACTCATTATATAGAGTGGGATTTATTAAGAGTATTCCATGAATAAAATGTATCAGATTTTATAAATAATAACTACTTTCTTACCCGAATTGTTTATAATCAAATCATCATTGTGCCAGCTGTCAGATCACGACGTAGGCCTACTAAATGAAGAATAAAAAATGTTACCAGTTACTAACTAACCTGACAAGTAGCCTATCTTGTTTAGTGAATATTTCAATTCAGAAAGAAATTCTACTGCAGCTAGAAGAAAAACAGCCATTATATGATGATATCACCGACAAGTTTGCAGCCTTAAAGGGCTGCCAAAGGATGTTTTGGTTTACAAGACATAGGTGAATTCCGTTATTAACATAAGCATGTGGCATTTTTTCTCTTCACCTAATTTTCCGGCTATGAGCCGCCACTGATTTTGGAATGAATTGGGACTGAGTAAAACCACTCAGGTAGGTTCTGTAATATTTATAATTTATTGAATAGTGAGTTGGATAAATAGAAGACATATATTATATATATTTTACTCGTATTATAATCAAATAATTGAAATTCTTAACTATTTATTCCATTATGTACGGATGTTTGTAATTTTTTAAAGAAATTGTTGTAAATATAATTGGCAGCGTCGATAGTACTAGAGAATTCCTCTGGTGACTAAGTCCTTTAAGATATTACAAATTCCTCCGTAGTGGTGTTTGTTGGATGCAGGCTTGAATTTTTGTGATTAAAGGTGCTTGATTTTGAATCTCTAGTTCTATTTCATATTTGCTTGCTCTTCACATCCTCTCCAAGCCGATTAGTTATGATACTCCTTTGGATTATTTGCCCACATATGCTTCCTGACTCCTTGGCTTTTCAGGTTAGATTCTAGTGTGCCTTGCTATTTAGATACAGTTTTAAGTTCTGTGGTTTTGAAAGAACCTTTCTACACATAGCTCTCAATAAAAAAAAGTATTCAATTTCTGTAATCAATTATTATCCTCAAAGAAGTATATCTAGCGCTGCAATAGCAGCAGCTTTCAGCTGATGGCAGTGTGTAGATTCCCTGCATCTTATTTGATTTTTTTTTTGTTCACTCCTCCATGTACTATATGTACTAGTGACCTTCTTGGCAGAGAATGTCCAGGAAGCTTCTCAAAGGAGATGTCACATTTCTCAGTTAAAAAGGTTGAGATGAATTACCTTTTTTTGTGTAAATACGTTACGGTACTTTTTATTTCCTTATCAATTCTGTGTTAGTGTAGGCCTATGTAATGTAAATCTTTGATGTTTACTTGTTATTTGGCTTCTTACATTTGTCCACATGTTTGAAGTTGATTTATCTCACTAAGTAATTCACTTAATGAATTTTACATTGTGAGTAATTATTTGTCTTGTTCTCTCTCTCTCTCTCTCTCTCTCTCTCTCTCTCTCGAATCCTATGCCCCCATGTTGGGGAGAAGGGCCTCCAAGTGGAGGTTTCTGTTTACCTATGTGAATTTTGTTACGCTTATTTTCCTAGAGAGGCCAGATGGGCATCTGGTAAGCCCATTGCCCCTTAACCCCCTCCAGAAACTAAGGTATTATTTGGATGTGAAAGGGCCGAGAAATTTTGTCCAGAGGCTCTAATTTAGGCTTGGAGTTCTTTTACGTGCCGTAAAGTCCCTCCCGGAGGACTCCGTGCCCAGGATTTTTATGTCCTGAAAAATCCGATCGGACCACCGGAGCCGACTTTGTCTTGTTCAGGCCTCACTTATCCTTCAATCTCTCATTCCCCTTCTTACTACTCAGTTGTCTCTAAGCTAAAGCAATAAATTAATCCACCTTGTTCCACACACGAGAAAGAAAAGAAAATCACACACACATTTTGGAAGCAAGAAATAATTAACATGTTATGTACATTTATAATATATATATATATATATATATTAGCTCAATAAAAGACTACACAATAACAGAAAGAACCAATTACTGCAGCAACATTATCATACAAATTTTGGGATCACATTTCATGACAATCAATGCATTCTAAATTAAATCATTTAATTTTTTCTTGACTGGTTCTTCTCCTTTGTTATGTAAATTCGAACTAGTATTTAAATTTGGAATATCAATCTGATTTTGTTGTTTGTATGCAGTCTCTTTCATTGTAGATCTCACTTGCGTAGGTGGGGGTACATACTTTTCCGAATCTAACAAAATTTGTTCATACGTCTAGGCCAGTCAGTAGAGGTATTGTATGACGCAAAAGGTGGGGTAGAGCTTTTATTTTTAACTTGTATACATGGATACAAGCATGCAAAAAACAAAAATGCTAACACAGGCGACCACGGGAAAACTTTTGGCGGCATAAAACCTCGAAATTTTACTACTTTTTTGGTTTTACGCCTCTAACACCTAAACAGTGCATCCTAGCGAAAAAGTTACGATATAATTAATTAAATAGCATTAAATTCTGAATCGAATGAGCACCACAACGTAATAATTTGGTCAAGTAGTATGGTCGGAAACCACGGTCAAAGAACGACATTTTTTCCCAACTTTGCCAAAAACTGAGATATAGTACTATATATGAGTCTGCAGCTTGGAAATGAGTACTCTGAGAGAAAAACTCATGAAATAAAAGTTGTAGAGCATCAAATTTTGCGTCTACTGAGTACCAACATTTTTAGTTTCTGTGAAGTACACCTCTCGAAATTGGCAATCTCCCGGTGTCCGGCAATTAGCATATGAAGGTACCTATGAGTTAGAACGCCTCAACAGTATGTAGTCCAGTCATTTGGTGCTCAAAAAGGGGGTTACCTGGAAAGTTTTCCGGGAGTTTTGAAAATTGGTGATTTTATAGATTTCGACGTGCTCTTTTCGAATTTTCACTTTGCTACCTCGTATCTTTGCCGCTCGCGCCGCCATATTGGAAAAATGGCGCGCAAAAACAGTTTTTTCACAATATCTCCTTTACGATTCATTTTACGATGAAAATAGTTATGTAATAAATTAAACTAGAGAAAATTTCCTATAATTGATGTCGTAACGATTTTTTTGTAAAATGGATAGTTTCGGCGTACGAGCGCCGCAAAGTCTACTCCGACACGTGTTTTGGCCAAAGCCACGGAAGATGCGGATACGCTAATAACAATCAATACGGCAATCAACACTTCATCTACATTTGATTCCGTAATAGTTGTCGGCAAAGATGTAGAGCATCTTATTCTTTTGACGGCTTTATCTACGCGTTCAGAGACACACACACACATGTATATATATATATATGTTCTCAAACCAGAAAAAGGGAAAATTTCGCAACGAATATATTCAACAAAAAGTATCGTAGATAAAACAGCCGCAGATAACATAATATTATTTCTGCACGCCTTCAGTGGCTGTGATACAACATCAGCACTCTTTAAACAAATAAAAATAAAATCTGCTAATTTATTTAAAAAAACCAGAATTAACCGAACTTGTCCAGGTATTCAAGAACCAAAATGTAGATCCAAAGATCATTGCTGAAGCTTCCTCCTTGCATTGAAGGTTACAGTGCCGTGAAAAGTGTGTCGTTAAACAACTATAGATAAACATGCATCACAAAATCAGCATATGAAAATAAATTTAATATTCCACCGCTGCCACCGACGGAAGCAGTAGCACGACAACATTCGTTCCAAACCTATCACCAGGTTCAGCAGTGGTATGGAGTTGAATATATTCGTTGCGAAATTTTTCCTATTCCTGGTTTGAGATTATATCTAGGCTATGTTTGAACGCGTAGATAGAGCCGTCAAACGAATAAGAAGATCTACATCTTCGCCGACAACTGTTACGGAATCAAATGTAGATGAAATGCTGATTGCCGTATTGATTATATGAGCCTAGAAAAAAGACGAAAACTTCTGCGGTAAAAACGAAAATAGGTGTGTTTGATTATATTCGCTGTACTAAATTCGAAAATGCATTTCGTTTTTCTCTATCACATCTGGTTAATTGAAATTTGTGGAAAATATTATTTTGACATTTTGTATAATAAAATAGCTGTTTGCAGATTTGATGCTGAAATTTGAAACTTTTTCCTTTGCGGTAAGTGGTGTGATAGGCGATCTTAACCAATTTTGGGTTACTGAACATGAATCCGTTGACCGTTTCTACGTAACACGTCATGTTTTCTTGAATAGGTACTTCACAACGAGAGATATAAGTTATTGCTTAGACTAGCTTACAGGATAAAAAATACTTAAAAATTAGGATAATTTTGATAATACTTTCGGGGAAAAATAAAATAATATTTTCAAACAGTCCAAGACGTATGTAATCCAGTATTTTTTGTGAGTGCAGGCCAAATAAATTTATTTTTCCAAATCATTTGATGCCGTACAAATGCTCAGTGACAAAAGAATCGAAGTTTGTTTGAGGGGGAAATATTAAAGATTTGAACTTTTGGGAATTTTACATTGGTTATTTATCTTATTGATCGAGCTGAACGGTTTTGAACATGTATTTTAATAAATCTAAAATCTATAAGTTTGCCAAATTTCAAGTTTCTAGCTCATCTGGAAGTGAATAAACATCAATGTTAATAAGTGGAAGATTAGACTGTCGTAGATGTGAATGATGTCACGGCTATCCAGCAAGTTTTTCTATACTTATGGGGCAGCTAGAAACACCAAATTTAGCACGCTTATGACTGTTGTATGTGCCCAAATTCCTACCAAATTGTAGGATTCTGTATTTCATACCATGTGTGCCAATATTACATAATGTGAGAAAAACATACAGAATTTATTTAAAATAAAAAATCTAACTCAATCTAAGGGATAACGGATAAAGATACGTCAAAAAGTCATAAGACTAAAGTTGTAGATCTCTAAAAATCCGTTACTGCTTCTGCAACAGGTTTTTTTATACGACTTACCGTTTAGCTACTATAAGCCCCCAAAGAAGTCTACACAGACCTTAAAATTGCGTCCGCCATAACAGCAAACACGAAAACTATATGTGAAACAACAAAAATAATGACATTTTTGAAATCAGGAGACCTTATTTAGTTAAAATTGCTCATTAAATGCTTTACCGCAAAATGATGCAGATAGTGGCGTATCCGCATCTTCCGTGGCTTTGGCCAAAACGTGTGTCGGAGTAGACTTCGCGGCGCTCGTACGCTGAAACTATTCCATTTTACAAAAAAATCGTTACTACATAAATTATAGGAAATTTTCTCTAGTTTAATTTATTACATAACTATTTTCATCGTAAAATGAGTCGGAAAGGAGATATTGTGAAAAAACTGTTTTTGGGCGCCATTTTTCCAATATGGCGGCGCGAGCGGCAAAGATACGAGGTAGCAAAGTGAAAATTCGAAAAGAGCACGTCGAAATCTATGAAATCACAAATTTTCAAAACTCCCGGAAAACTTTCCAGGTAAAACTACCAAATGACTGGATTAATGGGTGTATATCCTACAGAGTTATTCTTGCTTTAGTATCATCAAATAATCACTTTAAAATGTGAATAAGGAGAAAACAAGTATGAAAACATATGAGTATATAAGAAAACATTAATGTAATTTTAAAACAAGTAAAAACACCATACTGGTATTTTGTTAATTTACCATGATGTAAATCTATTAAAAAACTGTTAATAATAGAAATTATGTGTTAATAAGCCTGATCAAGGATATCATGGCTAAGCCCGAGACCTGTCACCAAATAAAGCCATTCTAAGTAGGCCTACCTGAAAAACCATTAGTCAATAAATATACTGTATGTTTAAAAATATGTATAATAAGAAGCCCAGTTCCTCTATTAGCATCTGTGGAAGTGGTAGGAAGCTCTCATCCTCCTCCTCTGGTTGTTCCTCGGGCTCCAATAGCTGGTTGAAGTGATCTTTGTCGTCATCATCGTCAACTACCTGTGGATAAAGTGTTGTTACATTGTTGACCACAATAGTGCTTGCATATGGAAGAGCACTTCAGACCAGCCTTATGGCAACAGTAGGCTATACCACATGCTATCTTGCAAGGGCATGACACTGTTTTGAGTAGAGACAAGGGAGTCACGTATCTGGTGGTTTTTAGTGGCACTAGACCCGCATTACTACGTACCCATCCTCTTTCTTCAAGGTTTCTTGTTTTACCCAATCATGTCTGTATTTGATGAAAACAACGATATGAATGGTTGCGTGCAGCATCATAATTAGGTGGTAGTCTTGCGAGGTCCATTTTCCCTTGGTCACTGCTCGTGTGAACGCGGATTGGCGCAGTTCCTCCAGAGCTACATTGGTGGGATCTCCGGTGTAGAGATCACCAGCCTCATCAGTCTAATCATGGCTGGTGAATGGGTCGACGAAGCATCGGGAGATGTCCTGAAGTTCTTTCAAAAAGGTGACCATGCTGCTCAGCTTCATCTCTTGACCAAAAATAGCAGATGTGTCACATCCACTAAACGCGTGGATGCAAAGGATGTGGCTGGATATGAATTGGTGGAATTTGAAAGATGTTCTTAAATATTGCACATCAGCAGCTTCAGAAAGACCAAGTTGATGCATGGCTGGCCAAGCCCTATCATAAGCACAAGAAGGTCAAAGTCCTCTCCAATTATTGGGACATTTTCATGCTCCTTGGCCTTGGAAATAAGCAAGTCAGCATGGGCCTCATTGATTAAGTGGAGGGAAAGGAAATAGACATTAAATCCATGTCTGGGATATTAATACAAGTAAGAATCAGCTTGAAAAATTTTATGTCATAACCGGGATTTGAACACGGATCTTCGGCTTAACGCGCCGATGCTCTACCATTGAGCTACCATGACAACATGCCAGTACCACATCAAATTCCTCAACTGATTCAGAAGACAAGGCAGACCACGGGAGGTTTCTCCGTTGAGAACACACATCCAATGGCGTCCTACATTTGTAGGTACTTTGAAGCCAAGTTATTATTTATATACTATTAATTAAGTGGAGGGAAAGGAAATAGACATTAAATCCATGTCTGGGATATTAATACAAGTAAGAATCAGCTTGAAAAATTTTATATCATAACCGGGATTTGAACACGGATCTTCGGCTTAACGCGCCGATGCTCTACCATTGAGCTACCATGACAACATGCCAGTACGACATCAAATTCCTCAACTGATTCAGAAGACAAGGCAGACCACGGGAGGTTTCTCCGTTGAGAACACACATCCAATGGCGTCCTACATTTGTAGGTAGGCCTACTTTGAAGCCAAGTTATTAGGCCTATTTATATCATAATGTCTTTATATCATAATGTGACTTTAATGTCACAATCTTCGAAGTAACATTTCAGGACTTCAATGAGAAGACTTTTATTAAACTCAATGACCAAAAACTTTTCTTGAGCAACTTGGTTAATTGTATTTACATCAAAGATTACTTCAGGGGAATGGCGAATCTTCATTCGCCGCAATAACTCAGATCTTTTGGTGCCACTCTGAGCAGGGTAGGCCTATGTGTCGAACACAACGGCACCTTTCGTGGACTCATAGTGTATTTATTTAAAAAGAGGATTAACTCTTGGTGATGGCGTCGAAGAAGGCATTGGGTGGCCAAACAACCTTATGAAGCAGATAGTCTCCATCCAATACTGCGAAATACTGTCACTCTTCTGCAGAATTGGAGGGTAGCGGAGTGAATGCTGCGTACATAGACACTATACACTAGACATACACTAAATATAATTAGGCTATACTTAAATTATTTTAAAATAATAATAATATTATTACTGTTATTATTACTACTACTACTACTACTATTATTATTATTAAGAAACGTGATAGAAAGATACTTTCGGTTTGGTTGGCTAGACTTGCAAGTCACAGGTACCTTCATGGGATTCTTATGCCAATCACCATACGCCAGGAGATCGCCAATTTCGAGGAGTGTACTTCACCGAAACTGACAATTTTGGTACTCAGTGGACGCAGAATTTGATGCTCTACAACTTTTATTTCACGAGTTTTTCTCTCAGAGTACTCATTTCCAAGCTGCAGACTCATAACTCAGTTTTTGGCAAATTTGGAAAAAAAATCGTCGTTCTTTGACCGTGATTTTCGACCATACTACTTGACCGAATTATTATGTTGTGGTACACATTCGACGTAGAATTTAATGTTCTTTAATTAGTTATATCATAACTTTTACGCTAGGATTCATCGTTCAGGAGTTATAGGCGTAAAACCAAAACAAGTCCTAAACTTTCTAGGTTTTTTGCCGCCAAAAGTTTTTCCGAGGTCGCCCGTGTTAGCATTTTTGTTTTTTACATGTTTGTATCCATATATACAAGTTAAAAATATCTTCTACCCCACCTTTTGCAACATACATCCCTGTTTCGATTCTCTACTGACTGGACTATTAATATCTGCCTCAGGTTCATCTATTACCAAACAATATCAAAAAGACGCATAAACTGTAAAAGATCAAATTAGGTGTGTATTATTTATATCTTACACGTAATAGGGATGTAGCGAACTAGGACCAACAGATGTCTCCACTGCTCTAGCCGGTATGCGCTAGCCGTTCGTCACTTGTTTTTCCAGTTGTCGTCTGCTGGTACCATGCTTTTAAATGGAGTTTCATCTTAGCAGGCTGAAATATACATTCGAACTTTTCTAATTTTGTAGTGGGTAAAGCGCTACTAGGCGCATTTCTTTGTATACTTAACACTTCAGGAATATATTTATGTGAAAAAGCTTAAAGAAAAATTGCAAAAGATAGACGCTACATAAGTCGAAAAGAAGGAAGAATAAGCTGACAAATACTGTGAGGTATGCCCGCTATTAACTACATTATTATGTTCTCTACGTACAAAATGTTATGCAGATATGAATATTTATATACTGTGCTGCTAATTTGGGGATTGGGTATGATTCAAATTATCAAAATCTTCTTGTTCTCTTGGAATAATTAATACCACAAACTGCACTAACTCTTTACTCATTTATTTTTATGACACTTCATACCTTACAATGCATTCAGTACATTTTCTTCTTACAAGATATCACTCTAACATATTGAGAACAAGATGACTGCTTTCTCACTACATCCCGCCATTATGCGCTCCTTTTACCAGCCTCCAAAGAGAAACGAAAAACAAATGAAACAAAAGAACTACATGGAAACTACTTGGCAATAAAAAAGGAAATACAAAAATCCAGAAACGCCCACTATACAAACAGTATTTCAACACTCCCCCTCGTTTCTAGATTTTTCTTCTCTCCCATTTTTTTTTTTTTTTCATTTGATCATGATAGTCCTAACATATCACAAAACTTTTGAGTGCTATCAGCTGACAAAGACTTGGTTAATAAATCTGCCACATTATCATTTGTGGATACATACTTAAATTCAACAAATTTATTTCTTACTGATTCCTGCAAAACATATGATTCTACAGCACAATGTCTGGTCCTATCTGATATGCTTTCTCCCTTTGAGATATCTATAGCACCTTGATTATCAGCAAATATTACACAAGGCTTCGAAAGATAATTGCTTTGACCAATATCTGAGAAAAAAATATCTAGCCACTTAATCTCACTTAACACATCTACCATGGCTAAGACCTCAGATTCATTATTATGAAGAGAGAGTCTCTTTTGAGTAACGCTTTTCCAGATAACGGCAGCTCCTGCCATAATAATCACATATCCAGTAATGGATTTTCCATCACTCTTATTCTTTGCCCAACTAGCATCTACATACACTTTAACAGGTGACTTTTCACTGTTTGAAATAGCACAAAGACAAGTCTTTGGTTTGTTTTTAAGTATCTTAAGAGGTGTTTTACCTCCTTCCAGTAACATAGGTCAGGTTTCTCATTTTTCTGACTAAGCTTGCATACAGAAAACATGATATCAGGGCGACTAATATTAGCAATATAGCGTAAACTACCTACAGCACTTCTATAACAGGTAACATCATAAGGTTGAACATCACAAATTTTTGGCTTACTTGAGTCTCTCATTGGTACTGGTAAAGGAGTTCTCAATCCCTTACAATCCAGCATACCATATTCTGACAACACAGATTCAATATAATTTGTTTGGTTCATCTTTACATTTCCCTCACAATCTTTAAGAAATTTGACAGACAAGAAATTAGTTGGAAAACCTAAATCTCTTATTTCTAATTTAATTGACAACTTCTTAATAAAAGACACCATAAACACGACGCGGCCTAACCTGGATATCAATTACTATAATTTTAATTATAACTCTGGCCGTGGAAGCCTGCGAACTAAGTTCTTAATAAATGAGTTAATTTGCTCCTGTTGCCCCCAAATTCCAAGATCGTCCACATAAACAGTCACAAACAATGTCTTCTTTGGATGAACATAGAGGCACTGATTTAAATAATCTCAAATCAGTTAATATTTTAAGCAAATGGTCATTCCAATCCCTCTCAGCTTGCTTAAGTCCGTACATACTTTTGTTAAGTTTACACACATGTTTGGGATACTTCTCACTAACAAAACCTTCAGGTTGTTTAATATAAACATCCTCCTTGATTTCACTGTTAAGATAGGCTGACTTAACATCTACATGATCGCACCCCCAATCATTAATTACAGCTTGAGCGGTCATCAGACGGATTACTTTCCGTTTCACAACTGGACTAAAAGATTCCCAGTAATCTATTCCTTGAATCTGATTAAAACCCTGTGCTACAAGGCGAGCCTTAAATTGTGTAACATTTCCATCTTGATCCCTTTTAACTTTAAAAACCCATTTGGTACCAATTAATTTACAATTGATGGGCTTCTTAACTAGATCCCAAGTTTTGTTTCCCATTAACATAGACATTTCCTCTTCCATGGCTTCAACCCATTCATTTCTATGTGTACTATTTAATGCCTCCTCTACAATTTTAGGTTCACATAATTCACAACTACTATTGAAAGCAGCTGACTGACAACAATTACACACTTCATTGTGTTTTCTAACCCTCTCATATCTACGCAGTATAGGTGGTTCAATTACATCAAGAACATCAGGTAATTCGCCTACTCCTCCTAGATTCTGAACATCAGATATAAGAGGTTCGATTACCTCATTAGGAATATCAAGTAATTCACCTAGGACTACTCCCCCTAGACTCTGAACATCAGATAAATTCTTATCTAAAGATATTTCCCCAGTATCATCATCATCAGACTCGTCGTTTGTTATTTCTGTATCAGAATTATCACCATTCTCAGTAACATTTATTACAACAGGTGTTTCTACTGAAATGACATATGGATTGCCTTTAACTTTGTCTTTCATTGGGAAAATGCTCTCTTCAAATCTGACATCTCTGGATTGTATTACATAGTTACCAGTTACACTCCATAAACGATAGCCTCTTTTGTCTTTAGGATAACCAAGCATAATACATCTTTCTGCCCTAGACTCCATTTTACTACCTTTTGCAGTGTTCTTAAATACCCAAGCTTCACAACCAAACACTTTCATTCTTTGAAGCTCCTCTACATTCAATTGCATTTTGAACCACAATTCGTAAGGTGTTTTACCATTTAAGGCTGATGATACACATCTATTCTTTATAAAACAGGCTGTGTATATGGCTTCCCCCCAGAAAGTAGCTGTCATGCCAGCTTCAATAAGCATACATCTAGCAAGAGTTAATAACTGTTGATTTAACCTCTCAGCTACTCCCATCTGTTGATGAGCGCCTGCCATAGAAAATCTATGAAAAATACCTTCATTCTTACACAAGGATTTAAATTTTTCATTATTATACTCCTTTCCATTATCTGTCTGAAAATACTTGATTTTTGTACCCAACAAGTTCTCAGCTCTATTTTTGTACTCCAAAAAACTGTCAAACACATCATTTTTCCCTTTTAATATACTAACTTCACTATATCTTGAGAAATCGTCAGTAAATGTACAAAAATAATTACCCCCCCTTTTACTTTCAGGCTTCATGTAACACACATCTGAATAAACTAACTCAAGCAATTCGGATGATTTTTCCTTTCTTTCTGGATATGGGAGTCTTTTCGCTTAACCCTGATGACACACACTACAGTCTATAGTATTTTATTTCGGGATTACTTCACAGTCAGGAATGTTGTTCGCATGACCAAAACGCTTATGTCATATGTCTCGTGTTACTGCTTTCAGCACCGTCACTCCCTCGATGCATGGTTTGGTCTCTGTTGAAAGCACAGATGAACTGCTCTGTCCAATACAATCAACTTTGTCCATCTCGTACTAATCACAGTCAATGGCATACATATCGTCCTCCACAACTCGGGCAGAGAAAACTTCTTGGTCACCATTCAGTTTATCATAACCACAAAATAACCCATTGTCAATGTTGAAACAAAAACCTGATTTTTCAAGTTGACGTACTGACAAGAGATTATCGCTCACTTCAGGTACCCATAAAACACGCTGCAGTCCAAGTGTCCATCCACCGCATTTATCAGAAACTTTCATTGTAACAGTTCCATAACCCTTAACTGCACATGGTTCCTC
The DNA here is from genome assembly GCA_964059195.1 of Ectobius pallidus. Lineage (NCBI taxonomy): Eukaryota > Metazoa > Arthropoda > Insecta > Blattodea > Ectobiidae > Ectobius > Ectobius pallidus. The sequence goes on from CAXKWD010000008.1 coordinate 46,377,646, forward strand.
TTTCTTGGCCACCTTCACACTGCATACTGTGTCAGCACAAAAATTGTTTAATAATTCACGACGAGGGGTCATGTGAGCATTGCACCCACTATCCAAAACCCAACGGTTAGGGTCACTACACTCATTTTTATCATTGCAGTTCAGAGGAAAATATTTGGATTTCCCTACACAGGCTCTATATTTAACTCTCACCATTCCGCAACCAAGGTTTTTCACTGAATCAGTTTCCTCATTTTGCTCAGTACCTTCACTCTCCATTTTTGCTTCCTTACTTTTGAAATTTTTCAGCACTTGTCCTCCAGGTTTAAATCCATTTTGTCCCCTTTGAAATCCTGTCTTCCTTCCCTTTCGACAGTTGGTACTGGTGTGACCTTCCTCTCCACACGAATAGCAGATTACTGTTCCTCTCGATCTTGCTTCCACATTCTTAGGGCAATCCCGGGCTTTGTGACCAGTTTAATTACACAAAAAACAGGATACACTTGCTTGATCTCCAACTCTCTTTACAGTATTCCTAGATAACAGTCCCTTTAATTCTTCTTCACGTTTTGTTCTTTGCTCAAACTCGCTCTGGTTTCTCTGTTCTTCAATCAGCAATTTATTCTTGACATTTTCTGTAGTCATATTCTCTTGATTCAATTCCATGATGTGAATGATGGACTTGTAGCGTTCCTCCTTTAGGCCTCTCAGCATAAAACCAGCAACAAAGTTGTCATCCAATTTTGTTCCCTGTTGACTCAAAATATCACACAGGTTCTCCACTTTCGAAACATAATCCATCATTGACTCAGTCGATGATTTAGACAGAGTACACAGTTGCTCCAATGAATTAACAAACTGCACTGGACTCCTCTTGCAGTGTATATTCTTTAGTCTCTCCCAAGCAGTCTTTGATCTTGTGCATTTACCCACATCATTTAGGTAGCAATCACTCACATACTGAACTAAGTAAGGTAGAACGTCATCATTTCTATTTTTCTGTTTTTCGGTGAGTTCGTCCCAATCGAGATTTTCATAACCAGGTTCGATGCTTTCCCATAATCTCCTTTTCTTCAGAAACGCCATCATTCGGGTGCTCCATTGTACCCAATTTCTTGTATTCAATCTCTCAATGCCCTCCGACGACATGGTATTTCACACGATAATTCACAAGAAAATGCTCACTCGTTACACAATCTGTTTATGCTCTCGTATTCTCGGCGTCGTTTGGCGCTGACTGGACTATGCTCTGCTCTGGGCTTTACTCTGGGCCCATAACCTATCAAAGTCTTCTTGTTCTCTTGGAATAATTAATACCACAAACTGCGATAACTCTTTACTCATTTATTTTTATGACACTTCATACCTTACAATGCATTCAGTACATTTTCTTCTTACAAGATATCACTATAACATATTGAGAACAAGATGACTGCTTTCTCACTACATCCCGCCATTATGCGCTCCTTTTACCAACCTCCAAAGAGAAACGAAAAACAAATGAAACAAAAGAACTACATGGAAACTACTTGGCAATAAAAAAGAAAATACAAAAATCCAGAAACGCCCACTATACAAACAGTATTTCAACACAAAGTAACTAAAAGAAAGTACCTCTTGGGTTCAGACAGTAAAATACTAATTGATATACGTGATAAACACTGATATATGTGGTGCGTATTTGCAGACATTTTTAATATTATTTATTTTCTATATCAAATGCATATTTAGCCTATACCGTCATATTAAAACGCATTCAAAATCAAAATATTAAAATATGTTTACAACACGAAAACTTACCATTTCCTGCCCAGAATAGTGAAAAAAGATGGAAACTTGACAATCGATTAGACCTTTTTTCTTCTCATTCCTCGTTATTTCTTATTCCTTTTATTATCGGTATGCTAGGCCATCGTTACATGATTTTCATTTCTAGTTATGAGACAAAATATTGCATGATATAGCAGAATATAAAGGCAGAATTTAAGAATTATCATACGTTAAGTTATGCAGCCTATTAAATTGGCAACGCTATTGTCAAAACTTTTATTCGGAGCCGTTAATCTAACTTAACAGAAATCACAGAATTTATATTTTGATCTAAGATGCAATAGAAGGCTACAGTATAATATACACATATTTATACAGCAAAATAAAATAAATATTCCTAAAAAACCAAATAAATCAAACAGGGAAGTGATCTTTAAATACAAAGACTGTGCAATAAAGATACAGTTTAACAAAGGTATAAAACTAACACAATGTACTGTAATTATCATTGCGTTACTATGTAATTTTAATTTATTTGCATTATTGTAATTTACTCTATTTTTAAATGGGCCATAACATCTTCTCGATGCTCCTGCAAATTTAATATTAATTTAAATATTAAAGAATATCCAATCGCCGCACTGCATATAAATATTCATACATTGATAACATATTACTGCAAGTAGAGTACAAAATAACGTTGTCTATATCGGAAATTTCTCATAATATTTGTTAGGTAATCCTTCCTTTTTAATCTTATTTAGAACCTATCTGCTGTAATTTTTCTTTCGTCTTTTTGACACTTAAACATTCTAGAAGGGCCCAGTAGACAAGGAAGTATGTATAGTAGTCTTGTGTCCTCTATAAAAATATAAAATTACGAACATATTTTTCGGACTGGGAAGATGGAACGCCATTTAAAAGCATGGTGCCAGCAGACGACAACGGGAAAAACAAGTGACGGACGGCTAGCGCATACCGTCTAGTACACCCATGCTATCTGTCGGAGAAGTTTGGCGAGCTACATCCCTATACTTGTTGAATCATGAACGTATGTCATACGAATATGGTAAAAAGGTGTCATCAGCAAGACAATTGTGGATAGTATTAATCATATTTTACAAGTAGTGTTGCAGAATCATGAATGTGTGTTATAGGTTCAGGATAACATGGTGACGTCAGCAAGTCATGTTTGAACCGGACTCACTGACAAAGGATTACAACACAATTATTTAGAATGCAGTTTTATTTACTTTTTCTTTCAAAAATTTAGAAAACTGTAAGAAACGTTCGTGATCCCTCCGAGGTTCATATCCTTCATTCCATTGTCCAATTTCAAAATTGCAAAATGCACAACGAACAATGTCATCGTGTCCCGTATAAAAAATTCCCTCGGAGGCCAAAAGCGATGGATTCATGAAAGACACAGTCCATCTTTCAAATGTTTTCAAACGACCATTTTCTTTTTTCATAATGAGAGCAGGACAGGATGTACGAGGACATGTGTTCGAAGACATGATAAACTTTCTTCTTCACATTCTGATCTTCAACTGTGCCAAGAAGGATAGGTAGAGATGTTGAAAAGGAATAGAAGTTTGAACTATTAGGTTGACAAGGTTTCGTCTTTTAAGCCTTGTAGATACGTATCATCCAGAAAATATGATTCAACACGAACATCCATGTGACAAGTACACATTTGCCAGAAATAAAAAACTGTAAAAATTGGTAAAAACGGCGATTTAATCAATTCAAATTGTGGAACGTGAGAGCCTCAAGATAGGTTATATCAATAAACCATGATTGAACATATCCTGTTAACAGAGGAAAATAAGTCATTATACATTAAAGTATGAAACACTATATCTATTGGAATGATAATTCTTTCACCCTGGCCGTGTGTAGGCTAAGATGGACACGTGATGTCAGAATGAAATATTCAATGCCATAGCCGGGATTTGAACCAGGATCTTCGGCTCTCCGTGCTGATGCTCTAACCAACTGAGCTACCATGGCAACATGCCGGTACTCACAATCCCAGAATACCACCAGGCGTTCTCAATATGAGATACGAACCTAGTGGCGACTTACAAGCTGTAAGTGCTTAAAGACCCGGGCTTTATAGTAAACCACTAGAAGGTCACAGTGGAATGATAATTCTTTCACACTGGCCGTGTGTAGGCTAAGATGGACACGTGAAGTCAGAATGAAAAATTCAATGCCATAGCCGGGATTTGAACCAGGATCTTCTGCTCTCCATGCCGATGCTCTAACCAATTGAGCTACCATGGCAACGTGCCGGTACAACATTAAATTCTTCAACTGACTCACAATCCCAGAATACAACCAGGCGTTCTCAATATGAGATACGAACCTAGTGGCGACTTACAAGCTGTAAGTGCTTAAAGACCCGGGCTTTATAGTAAACCACTAGTAGCCACAGAGGAATGATAATTCTTTCACACTGGCCGTGTGTAGGCTAAGATGGACACGTCAAATCAGAATGAAAAATTCAAAAATATACTGGGATTGTGAGTCAGAATCTATTGGTTTGTTATAGCAAATGTAGGACATGCCCTACTATATCCAATGTTAAACAGGGCAAAAATAAGCCCCATCCCAACTCAAGCTAAATCCTCAAAATAATAAAATGTTATACCCACCATAACCGGATGAAGGCTCAGCAACTCCTAATTTATGACAATGACGTACAGGATGAGAGGAGAAGAATTCAAGGTTAAACGTAAAAGGAAAGGCATACCGAATGGTACATCGTTTCTTTTTTAAAATAAAGACAAAGAAAAATGTTAGTAAAGATTGTTTATTTCAAGATTATCCATTACCAATTAACAGATTGTCAAGTTGTACATTTTTTATGTATCATAAGAAAGTTTATTTCATTCACAGATTAAATAACTATTACAAAGAATCATACAAACATAGTCTATTATTTGCGCAATCTGTAGGATAGCTCGGAGCACAGATGTTCACATAATTAGTAATAAGAACAACGATTAAAGTTTAGATACAAGTGATTTAATTTCATTAATCAATCCCTTGTTAGGTGGACAATCTATTCCAAATAGTACAATACTATTCTTAAAGATATGGGAAAAATATATATTGCGACTCACCCGAGTCCCCCACCACTACCGCGCGGAAAGTAGGGGTTTTGGGTGGGGAGAAAAATAATTTATTTTTCCTTTCTTCTCTTCTTCTCTTCCTTTCCCGTCTCTTTCCTCTCTTCCTCTCACCTCCTCGTCACCCTACCTATCTATCGGAACCCCTAGCGTTAAAGCTAGGAGTCTTCTTAACCCACTATGCCACGAATGACAGTTGAGCAGTGAAGAAAGAAAGATTTCATATATAGTTACTAAGAGTGACTTCATGCATTCGCGAGTGTTAACGCAAGAATCGCTTTTTCAAATTTTGAAATGTTTTGTTTGTTACGAAAAGAGTACTGTTGGTGCAAGGGAATTTTTCTGCATCGATTGAGCCATGTTTTATGTCATAACACGGCGTTTTTAAAAATTGGGAAATATTATGTAAATTTCGATTTTTTATATTATCAAATCGGTGTTTAAAGATCGTGAAATGTGATGTTTGGTACAAGGGTATTTTTTTAATTGTTCGACATTTTCTATATTTCGTGAAATTTTATTTTGTTTTTTATAATGGTAATTGCAATTATTAGAGCAAGCTGCGGTAGCGGCCGGCATGAGCCATAGCTGCGCGCGAGAAGATGCGCGGTAGGCGGTGAGGGGAAGCGGCCGATGGAAAGGGGAGCAGGGTGAGTCGGAAACTATATCCTTGCCAAAGATATTAACAACGGTGTTGTTAAATTCACTATATTGTATTACTTTATTATCCTGGAAGAAGTATAAAAACCCATCTGTATACCTAAACACGTTATCAATTTTTGGGGGAAGCCCGGGGAAAATATTCTTAATGTAATAATAGTTAGCTGGTTTTACAGCACAATCGTCAATCTCTAAAACTAAACCGTCATCATAAAACAGACATGTTATTCCTCTATACGTGTTTACACCAGCTGTCAAAGAGTTGTTTCTACTATCAAAAGTAGGTACAGGTTTAGGATAGCCGGATTGAAGCCTAAATGTTTTATGTTCAACGAGATACTGTTTAGTACCGACTATCATAACGATGTAGGAATCTGGTTTTTGATAAACAGCTGTCACATTAAACTCCTTAAGTAAGTGCTCTACCCAAGTGGGTATGAAAAAGGGAGTTTATTTCCATATATTAAATCTATAATCCATACCCATCTAATATATAAAATCGAAAGTGTGTATGTATGTATGTATGTATGTATGTATGTATGTATGTATGTATGTATGTATGTATGTATGTATGTATGTATGTATGTATGTATGTTTGTTCCTTATACAAATCTACATTTCTTTACTAATACACGACATTTTGCACACATACACAGTTATGCCCGCGAAGTATAGCTGTCAACATTAAAATTGAAACAAATCAGTCCTTCCCTTGAAAATTATATAATTTCTGTGAATATTCTACTGAAAAAAATGAAATGTTGTTCAGTTCACATGGCAACAGTGAATTGTTTACTGTGATTACATAGGGCCTTGGCAACTATATAGCCTAATGCTGGACTTTAACGAATTATGATTCTATGTAATATATTGGCGAAAATAATTACTGAAAAATGAATTACACGAAAATAAAGCACAGTGTGATGCAGTCACATAACTTTCTCTTCCCTCGACATAAGAAATATTTTCTCACTTCACATTTTGATGTAGAATAAGAGGTCGTATTGCAGGAGCAACTTAAGTGTGTGAGTATGCTATATCAGAAGTCGGTAAATAGTCAGTTATCCATAGCTGTAGGCTTTGTATTAGTTGAGATTTATCATAGGCCCTAAGCATGGGATGGAACATTTTGAGTCCTATACTCGCAGTATATTTTGTCCCGGGTTTTAGGGGAGGAAAGTATGAAAGTGATACTGCATTTCTATTTTATTTCAGGCCCGAAACGGTTGTATGGTAACATGAGAATGAGAAATAAAATTTTCCGTCAAGTCAATACAATCTTATGTAATTTATGTTTCTTCTTATTTCAACCCCTCCCAGGCATGATGTGTAGAAGCAACGGAATGCAGCATTCGACATCCTCTATGAGCCATAAAAAGCTATATCTAGCGTTTTCTGAGGGAATAGTCTGAGTGCCATATGTTGTTCTTCCTCATTTCGAATTCTACATACATTATTATATCAGGACCTAGAGTTTCAACATCGAAAGTCCTCCATAAGTTAATTTCAAATTACAAAATACAAAGCCCGGGCGACGCCGGGCCTTTTCAGCTAGTTCTCTATAAAACACATATAATGCATTATTAACTACCATAAATGTGTTAACGTTTTTCAGTTTACACAGGTCAGGAACAATACTTGGCACAGGACTACCAGATTCATACTGAGGAGTTGATGATGGCGTAGGTCGAGGTGATAATAACGTAGGTTGAGTTGATGATGGCGTAGGACGAGGTGATGATGGCGTAGGTCGAGTTGATGACGGTCTAGGCCAAGGTGTTGAAGACGGAAGCAGCGGTGGTGATGGCTGAGGTTTAGGTCGTGACGACGGAGGACCATATCATTTCTTAGCTTCAGCAATATCACTAGCGGTCAATTGGACTTGTGGATCATCGGGATGGTAAAATCTATACATTACAGCGTCCTTATCGTTTACGTGTGATATTCCCAGAGTGTGTCCAATTTCGTGAAGGAGTACGGAATACAGATTGCTGACTTCTTTATCACCAGAGAAAGTCGTTTTCATAGACCATTGGAAGTCGTCATTTATGTGAATTTCAAGAGGATCACCACCAGAAGGATAGATGGCATGCGCTAAAACATGTTCAGATTCCACGAAAGTGTCTGAACAATTCATATCGTGTAGTCTAGATTTATGATATCCTCTCTGATTACTTATTAAGATATCTGGTTTTATTAAGTCTTGAGAAAGTGAGGCCAGAGATAGATGCCCATGTTTCAAAATCCATATATGCTATGTCTATAGCCTTTTAGTCCAAAATGATATAATTCCATGTTAAATGTGTTTTGTTCCACTTTTTTATCTCTTCAGGGTGAGTTATATCTGCAACCCCGCAACGAGCTGACCTCATTAAATTCGAAGTGTCATTGTCTAACTTTGAAGATACATTAAGTTCATAATTAGCTTGAAACATGGCAAGAGCTTCTTCGAAAGACTGTTTGTCTCGTAGTGTGTTGCTATTACAAGGCAGATATCCATACTTCTTTAGATAATTAATTGCCATTTCTTGATCGTCGTCATCCATCATAATCTCCGCCCAGCCACAGAGGGCAGACGTTAAATAATTGCAAGCCGTAAAATGTTGAAGAGACGGTCTTGTTCCACCAGCATGGTCTCGACAGTGATGCAGCCTCTTATATACCCTGTCGATGACGTAAGCTGTTGCAATCGACACCTCCCCTCTCCGCCATTTTCCTCTGATGCGTATCAATTAACATATCTACAGCCTGAAACCAAAGAAGTGTTGAGAAAAAAAGGAAATCCTATTTGGTTACCATACAGAAAACTTAACTATGTTATACCTTTTGTGATGTCCTCTTAAATGTTTCACACTTGGTGTCACATTTTCTGCTCCATATTCCCATCAGAGGATTGGCAGGAATTAAACAAGTTGTGAAATGTTCCACTCCCGTGCACACTTCCTTGTGATGATTGAAGTCATGATCAAACTTCCGTTGCTGACCAGCAATCATTTTGTTTGACCGCCCGCATTGAAACACCGGAACTAATTCCTCGTGAATTTGGTCACATTTATGGGAGTTAATAATGCATTATATGTGTTTTATAGAGAATGGGTATGAATTATAGATTTAGTAGATATGAAAATAAACTCTCCCTTTTTCATACCCACTTGGGTAGAGCACTTACCTAAGGAGTTTAATGAGACAGCTCTTTATCAAAAACCAGATTCCTACATCGTTATGATAGTCGGTACTAAATAGTATCTCGTTGAACATAAAACATTTAGGCTTCAATCCGGCTATCCTAAACCTGTACCTAATTTTGATAGCAGAAACAACTCTTTGACAGCTGGTGTAAACTCGTATAGAGGAATAACATATCTGTTTTATGATGACGGTTTAGTTTTAGAGATTGACGATTGTGCTGTAAAACCAGCTAACTATTATTACATTAAGAATATTTTCTCCGGGCTTCCCCCAAAAATAGATAACGTGTTTAGGTATACAGATGGGTTTTTATACTTCTTCCAGGATAATAAAGTAATACAATATAGTGAATTTAACAACACCGTTGTTAATATCTTTAAGAATAGTATTGTACTATTTGGAATAGATTGTCCACCTAAAAAGGGATTGATTAATGAAATTAAATCACTTGTATCTAAACTTTAATCGTTGTTCTTATTACTAATTATGTGAACATCTGTGCTCCAAGCTATCCTACAGATTGTGCAAATAATAGACTATGTTTGTATGATTCTCTGTAATAGTTATTTAATCTGTGAATGAAATAAACTTTCTTATGATACATAAAAAATGTACAACTTGACAACCTGTTAATTGGTGAAGGATAATCTTGAAATAAACAATCTTTACTAACATTTTTCTTTGTCTTTATTAAAAAAAGGAACGATGTACCATTCGGTATGCCTTTCCTTTTACGTTTAACCTTGAATTCCTCTCCTCTCATCCTGTACGTCATTGTCATAAATTAGGAGTTGCTGAGCCTTCATCCGGTTATGGTGGGTATAACATTTTATTATTTTGAGGATTCAGCTTTAGTTGGGATGGGGCTTATTTTTGCCCTGTTTAACATTGGATATAGTAGGCCATGTCCTACATTTGCTATAACAAACCAATTAATTCTGAGTTTGTTAGGGATGATCGTTTCGTAATTGTATTGTATAAATGACTTCATTTCCTCTGTCTATGTGTATGTTCAATCATAATTTGTGTATTTATTATGTATTTTTTTAAATTTTAATACAAAGACGACAATATTTTCATCTTCTGCCTTGTTTTCACTTGTGTTTTCCTACATCTTTGTTATTTTACACGCAGTTTTTTGCATTGATAAGGGTTTTTAGAGTTGTGTTTGTCCTAATGGTTCCAACATACTCTTTCTTACAGATGGTTTTTTCTGTTTGCAGACATTTTGTGTCCTCTCATCCTATCCTATAACGAGGGAACAGATATTCACAAATAAAATATAACTCTCCAATGATATGGGATACTACCAAAAGTTCAACCAATCAGATCTTTGGAACCGTGACAAATTCTTAGCTGCCATAAATTACTTTATTTTTAGGATTTGCTAGGGTTAAAAAAATGGTACTTAGTCAGTCATGTCATACATTTGATGTAACAAAGCAAGTGTGCTAGTGGCGAAAACATTTATAATAACTTAAATTGTCCATTTTTGCAAAAAAGAATTGTAATCCTGGGTTTAATATTGTTCTTAGACACTTGTTATATCATCAATATCTAAAAAATAAATTTTAACTTGGTTAGATTGGTTGTGGGGGATGAAAAACACCCTCTAGATTATTTATAATGGCTTATCTTGTCCATCTGTGGAAAAACTTGTGTGACCTTGAATACTACCCCTTAATAAAATCAACCCCCTTTGGGTTGTAAATGATGTCAGATAGTTGATGTCACTCAGTATGACTTTTTTATTGTTGACAAATAACATTTTAATGTGTTAGATTGGTTGTGGGGGTGAAAACTACCCTCTAGACGATTTACAGTGACTCAATTTGTCCATATCTGCAAAAACTTGGGCGACCATGAAAAACTACCCCTTCATAAAATTAAATCATTTGGGGGTGTAAATAATGAGAGATAGTTGATATCACTCATGATTTTTTGTTGTTGAAAAATAAATATTTAATGGGTTAGATTGGTTGTAGGGGTGAAAACTACCCTCTTGTTAAGGTGACCATATGGTCTTAATTCTATCACCTAATCATTATAGTACTAGATTTCAAAAATTATCTTTATTTTTATTTCTTAAAACTACCCCTCTAGTGGGGTTGAAAATTAATTCGTAAGGGCCTAACTCTTTTGTATAACATTTATTTATCTTTTTGTTAATTTTATTTATTGTTTTTAGATTGATTGTTTCAAGGTTGGTATTGCAGGTCTCTGCTTGACCGACCGAATTATATTTTTGGGCTTAACTATGGTTTGAGGTGTGATAGAGGGGTGGGGGTGGTGTCATATGAAAGCCAAGATGGTCCAGAGGGCCTAACTGAATTCAGTTTAAGATGGAGTTGGGGCGTCGCGACGCTAGGCGTCGACCGGCGATGCCGTGGATATTCCTACTGACGTAGTTTACGTAGTTAGTGTACGACGGCTTTAACTAAGCTTGCTCAGTGGTTGGATGGTCACCCGCCTTTTGCTGTACGCGATTGTCTGATGTCCCTATCAACCGGAGTAATAAGAACCAACAACATCAACTGTTACCATGCAGTGGACATCGGTACCCGTACAATGGAAACTTGTTCAAATGAACTTTGCAGGAATGAAGCAGTGTGAGAAGAACGTAATAGTCCCATTGGCTGCTATGAGCAACACTGTCAATCTTGACAACAAAGTGGGGGTGGTCGAGCTTTTAATGATTTTACAGAGGACCATATTTACCAAGAAAACTAAAGAGGATGTAGAGGAGCTGTTGAAGTGTGAGTTAGCCCCGTACTCCATGATTTTTTCGACTAAGGGATCATGAGGAAAATAAAAAAAGTGAGCTTAAATCGATGGCGGCTTCCACCTTCATAGAAAGTTCGCCTCCAACTGCGATCAATATGTCTTACATAATCAACCATTACGGCTATAACTCTGCTGTGGTTTTTGACGGTTACGAAGACACGAATTCCACGAAAAGAGCCGAACAACATCAGAGGGCATCAAGCAAAACATCAGTGGATGTAGACTTTGATGAGAACATGGTGGCTACTGTTCAGCAGGAAAACTTCCTTTCCAAGGAAAGGAATAAAACCAAGCTGATTAGTATGTTAGCGCAGGCCTTGGGTGCAAAAGGTATACAGTTCACCATAGGCAAAGGAGACGCTGACTGCACATTGTCGTGTGGATTAGAAAATACCTCTAATTCAAATGTGGGGGTAGTTGGCGAAGACATAGACCTGCTCGTCTTGCTCATGGCACTCACACCACAGGCCATGAAAGTGAGGCTACACAGAAGACAGGTTGTACCCCTCCCAACAACTTCAGGCCTTGCTATTCAGCCAGTACATTCTCTTTATCCATTGCTTCATTGGATGCGATACCACTTCTGCAATTTATGGAAAAAGTAAAGCAGCCATAGTCAAATGTTTCATGCTGTTTCCTAACGGAACAAAAAACATCGCTGAAGTGCTTTACAACTCCACATCCACGCCAGAAGACATTGCTGAAGCTGGGGAACAAATGTTTCTCCTGATGTATCAGGGCCCACCCCACGAGCATGACCTCAATCATCACAGGTACCGGTACATTTCATTTTGTATTGCATGTACTAATTTCGTTGTTTCATAAATAAATATTCTATTTTATTCTGTTTTATTCACAAGTACATGCGCTTCCTCAAATCGTCTGCCAAAATGAAAGCTAATTTGTCTTCATTGCCACCTACGAAAGATGCTCTCTACATCACTCGTACAGAATGTTTCTACAGGTCTAACAGTGGTTTGGAAATGAATCTCTCGAACCTGAACGTTGGGGCATCCACTGCTAACCTGTCTGTGGAAATTGCCACGGCGCTTGCACTAACAGTGCTTCCGTTCAAGAGGAGTTGTACGGTGAGAAGTATGAGTTTGAGTATGAACAGCTTTAAATGTATGATAGGATGGAAGGGTGAGCGGATATTAGATTGTGTAAGCCTCTTTTTTACTTTTGCATTATTAGATATTTAATATATACATATATATATACTACACATGATTAGTTATATGGGTAATAAATACCATTACGTTTATATAAGTAATAAATAACATTATACAAGGAATTAAAGCCCTTGAAAATGGAAATAAAATGACAAGCCGTTTACTAGCGGAATCTCGAAATCGACCCCAAAATTTAAAAATGTTGTAACATTTGACTACGTGAAGATAAATTAGCAAATGTATATATATATTCTTGAAGTAAATTTAAGTTTCTACAACTTCTTTTCTCACACCTTTCCTGTAAAATGGAAAACAAAAGAATTGGAAGGGCAAGTTTGACGAAAAACGTATGGCACCACAAATTTTTCTGCAAATTTTCCACTTTCACCAGCTCATTCTCGGTGTCGGTAACACATAGAAATAAATATGAGTATATCGTTTTGTAGGGGATCTAATAGCTTTGATTTAGAAAATAATAATATTTTCTGTACGATGCACCGTTTTCGAGATTTGCGCCGATAACTGAAAAAGGGACCTTTGAGCCTCCCCCCGCCCCCGCGGCACCTGAAATTGGCGGGAAAATATTAGGCGTTGTTCAGGGGACTTCCCACCACACATTCGTGAAACATTTGGAACTGCATGATTTAATGCAGCAAAACCAACTTTTTTTTATCTAATTTGACTGGGCTACTACACCCGGAGAGAGTGACAGCCGGCGAGCAGTTGACCAAGGAGACGCGGGATTTGCTAAATAGAACAAGGGATGCAGCCAGAATGAATGACTACAAGTTTGTATGGATCCGGGATGGAAAAGACTTTATTCGAAAAAATGAACAAAGTAATGTGATCAGAATTGTCCACTCCCGAGATCTGAGTAACATGTAAATAAGTATGTATTATATTAATCGTTAGTTTTCAAATTTGTTATTTAACTTTAATAATGGAAAGTGTTTTAACTGAAATTGAGCAATACAACAATAGCAATAACACAGTCCTTTTCGATGACATTGTAGAATGCAATAACTACATTTTGCATCTTTCGTCAGGCCTCAGTTTAATGCACTTAAATATACGTAGTATAAACAAACACTTTTCCGAATTGTGTGCATTGTTACAGTGCTTTTCCTCCAAATTTGAAATTATTGTTTTAACTGAAATTTGGCTTGTCTTTGAATCAGGATATGATCTATATCATTCTAAATATGGCTATTCTAAATATATTAAGATTAACAAATAAAATAAGTGCGATGACCTTGTAGTATATGTTATAAATTCTATAGATGTTAAATTGCAACAAATTGTTCAATGCAATTCTGTGCATTTGAATCTTACTTACAATAATATTGATATAGTTTTATCCGCAATCTACAGATCTCCTAATTGTTGTGAAAGCGATTTCCTAGACAGTTTTGAGAGTTACCTTGCCGTTACGAAAGAGAGAAAATGTCACGTCATTGTCGGTGACATTAATATTCAAATCCTATAAAATAAAATGGACAATAATGGGCATAGATACATGAATATTTTGCACGAGTTCGGGTTCTGAAATATTTAAATGCTACTACAAGGCCATTCACAAATTACGGTACTGATTCTTGTTTAGACCATATATTTTTAAAAGCTTGAACAAACACTGGAATTTTTCTTATGGAATTCATAGTAGTTCAATCACTGATCATCATCTGATTTTTGCTGTGTTATCTAATGCTAGCTTCCCTACTCCTAATACATCTAACGAACTTTCAGCTCGTAGAAATAGTATTTTCAATTATAATGACTTTATCTTAGATATTAAAAAAGAAACGTGGAATAATGTACTTAACAATCAAAATTCGGATGAAACCTTTCATAATTTTTATAACATATTACAAAACTATATATGTAAACATACTTCTAACAATTTCCGAAACACTCCTTCCAAATACAGAAAAATAAAACCGTGGTTTACAGTAGGTATTATTAAATCAATTCGCACAAAGAGATAAAATGGCAAAAGATTAAAAAGCATCCCATCTAACACAGAATTGTCGAATACTTACAAGGTTTATAGAAATATGCTGACTCTGGTTATAAAAAACACGAAAGCTAGATACTATGCAGACCAATTTAATAAAAATATGAACAAACCCAGAAAATTTTGGCAGCTCATCAATGAAGCTACTGACACGGAACCAAATAATAATAAAGTCATAAAAGAAATTATAAGTGATGATGGCGTCGTATTAAAATGTAAGCAAAAAATGGCAAATGAATTTAATACTTATTTTTCAAAGGTGGGACTTGCAATTGCCGAAAAAATAAAGAGGACATCGAACTTGAATAATTTTCTACCAGATAAAGTGTCCTCATCTATGTTTTTTATATCCTATAAGCGAAAGTGACCTAATTAATATTGTTAACAAATTAAAACTTAGTGTTTCTCCTGGTATAGATAGTATTACGAATAAAACTCTACAGAAAATTGTTGACTTCATAGCTAAACCGCTGACTCATATTTTTAATTTATGTTTTTCGCAAGGTATATTTCCAACAGATTTAAAAAATGCTATAATCGTATTAGCTCAGTCAAATGTTACATTGGAACTTACATTAAATGGAGTATTAATGATTTTTGGAGGGGAGATTAATACCATTACTGGGATCACAAATCCAGATTTGCAACCCTCAGAAACCTGTGCTCGCTGAATGGCGGTCGAAATAATCCTGTTTTTCGGACTTTTTTCGGTTTTTCGTTAATATCTCCTAAACTTTGCGTTTGTTGGAAATATTTTTTAGCTTTTTAAAATTAAATTAAATATTCTAAATTATGAGATCAAAATCGTTTTTGTAAGTTATATAGTTACCGAGATACGGCTTTTCAAATATTGGCCTTTTTTCCAAAAAGTAAACATAAGTAAACATATGAAAAAATATTTTTTGGGGTGAAAGTTGAGTAATATCGTTTCCTCCACCAACACCTTAATTTTTTTGGTAACATGTTGGCAGATAATGTCTTATAACTGTGTATAGAAACTATTTGTGTATATGTGTCTATGGGGGATGGATTTTGCCATAAACATATTTAGGCAGAATATTTCATAAAAACTTTTATTTATTTTTTAATTCATAAAAACTTTTAAACCAACAGACTTATTTAAACCCCGTGTGAGGTTCCTGGTATGGGATGGTATGGGACCTGGGAAGTAGAGGGTGGTGTGATGTCTTCATCCTCACTTGGAGAACTGTCATTCTGGGGTGTGGGCACATTGCGGCAGAATTTTTCTCTTGCAGAAAGTGCACAAAACTGAGCATTTCAGCCCAGTTTTGCGACAGCTGCAGCTCCCAGCGCAGCCCATCTTGCACTTGCACGAGATCAGTTCCCCGTTACTGACAAAATAGTTTATAATAGCAGTGGGATTGTTGGAGGCTATGAAGCCAATTGTTAAATTGTCAAGGAACTGGGAACAGAAGTCGTGGTTAACATAGTGTAACAAGGGCTCGTCGGGGTTCAAAATCAGAACACCGAGTTTATAATTGAAGGATGGAGGTTTATTTATTTCCTACAACAATTGACAATACAGCCAGAAAACTCCAGACTATTCGCCAGTTCACTGTCCTGTTCAGTGTTCACTCTCACTGTGCTCAGTCCTAATTACAGCACTGTTCCGTTCGCACACACTGTGCGGACTCCCAGTCGAGATGATTCCACGTCGCGCCGGTCAACTCCACAGTCCTCGCTGCCGCTGTACGATCCTCCCGTCGCGCAGAGTTCCCCGGGACGGCACTGCCTCAGCCCAGATCAGCTCACCAGCTCTTCCGTTCACCCTTCCCTCCGGTCACTAGTTCCACGTTGACTAGCTCTTCCGCTCTCGGGTCCCTCCGGTCACTGGCTCCTCAGCTCCCCAAGACACGCTCACTTGAGGCAGCGCTGATCAGTCCTCTCCGTCCAGCTCACCCTCTGACGCTGACGCTCGCCGCTACTCACGGACTGTCTCTCTGACTGTTCCCTCGTTGACCCTCTGACTCTTCACGGACTGTCTCTCCTCCGATGTACTGATTCTTCACACTGAACTCGCTGTTACTCTCATTTGTTGACTGACTGACTCTGCTCGCTCGCCGCCCTTATATAGGCCCGTCGAATATTCCAGAGCCCCGCCCGCGCATGGTCTAGAATGTCCGCGCGGGGCGCCGTCACAGCCCTTGGCGCGTGGCTCCACCTCTGGCCCCTCCCACGAGCGCGCGCCGTCACTCACCGCGCCGTGCCAGGGAGTAGGCCGCACCCGTCGGCGCGCTGCTCCAATAGCCGTGCTGCTGTCACGCCCACTGGCGCTCGTCTGCCGCCCATCCACTAGGGGAGCGCGATCCTTCTAGACTCCGTCGTTCTAGTTCATTCTGGCTTACTCCTCCTTCTATCAGTTTCTAGGCTTTTCTGGGCTTTGTCACATTGCCCCCTCCTTAAGGGCCTTCGTCCCGAAGTGCCCCATGATATGCCGCCAGACTGTTCAGGTGAACTACCAGCATCTTCACTCTTGGCTGTCGTTCGATGCGGTAGACTTCTGGCCACTTGGTGAACTAATGCATGGCCAACAACAGGTACCGATTTCCATCATCAGTAATGGAGCATGGGCCTGCCACGTTGTATTGCCTCATGGCCCCACGGCTGCGAGTTCTAGGCCCTCTGCTGTCATCGCCGGTGTCGCATTCCTGACGCCACCTCTCGACCTCACTGCATTGGTACAACCAGTAGAACCTTCTCCGCAGTTTGTCGAGGATCCGGTTCACTCCCAAGCGGTCACCTGTCGCTCCTGGGTGGACTTCCTCCAGGACCTCCTTGACTCCGGCTCTCGGAAGGACTAGGTGCTCCGTAGTGGCCTCCCCACCCTCAGACTCCCAGCTTGCTTTCAGGACCCCGTTCCTAACCACTCGGGCATCCTGCTGGTTCCCATAGCCTTCGTAGATGGCGCTGCGACTGCCTACCTCCTCCCATGTTGGTCCTGTGCCTGACATGACGTCCCGCGGTGCCTGTCCCCCGTCCACGCCGTCACGGGGTGTCTCTTCGGCGTCCACGTCGTCCCGCGGTGCCTGTCCTACGTCCACATCGTCCCGCGGTGTCTGTTCCTCGTCCACGTCGTCCCGCGGTGTCTGTGCTACGTCCACGTCGTCCCGTCTTTGTTCAATCAGGGCGTGATCTTCCCCTTCGGTAGCTAGTGGTACGGTGATGGCCATGTCCTCTTCCGGCTCTTCCTTATCTTCCACCTTGGCCTCTTTCCCTGGTTCACTTTCCACGGCCACCAGTCCGCTGCCCGGTTCATTCGATCTTTCCTTGGCCGGTGTCAGTTCCTGCTCAAGTTCTTCCATAGGGCTTAAACGCAGGTTCTTCATTTCGCTTGTACTTTCTTTAGGGCCTCTCTCGTTTTGGTGTACCGCTGGTCCATTCCCTCGTTCAGTCGGTCATATCGCTGGTCCATTATCTTGTTCAGTCGGTCATATCGCTGGTCCATTATCTCGTTCAGTCGGTCATAATATTGGTCCATTTTTTTGTTCAGTCGGTCTTCCATGGCGTGAAGTAAGGACTTTAGCATGTCCTCCATCTTGCGTTCCTTCAATTATATCCCACTTCTGACACCAGTGTAACAAGGGCTCGTCGGGGTTCAAAATCAGAACACCGAGTTTATAATTGAAGGATGGAGGTTTATTTATTTCCTACAACAATTGACAATACAGCCAGAAAACTCCAGACTATTCGCCAGTTCACTGTCCTGTTCAGTGCTCACTCTCACTGTGCTCAGTCCTAATTACAGCACTGTTCCGTTCGCACACACTGTGCGGACTCCCAGTCGAGATGATTCCACGTCGCGCCGGTCAACTCCACAGTCCTCGCTGCCGCTGTACGATCCTCCCGTCGCGCAGAGTTCCCCGGGACGGCACTGCCTCAGCCCAAATCAGCTCACCAGCTCTTCCGTTCACCCTTCCCTCCGGTCACTAGTTCCCCGTTGACTAGCTCTTTCGCTCTCGGGTCCCTCCGGTCACTGGCTCCTCAGCTCCCCAAGACACGCTCACTTGAGGCCGCTCTGATCAGTCCTCTCCGTCCAGCTCACCCTCTGACGCTGACGCTCGCCGCTACTCACGGACTGCCTCTCTGACTGTTCCCTCGTTGACCCTCTGACACTTCACGGACTGTCTCTCCTCCGATGTACTGATTCTTCACACTGAACTCGCTGTTACTCTCATTTGTTGACTGACTGACTCTGCTCGCTCGCCGCCCTTATATAGGCCCGTCGAATATTCCAGAGCCCCGCCCGCGCATGGTCTAGAATGTCCGCGCGGGGCGCCGTCACAGCCCTTGGCGCGTGGCTCCACCTCTGGCCCCTCCCACGAGCGCGCGCCGTCACTCACCGCGCCGTGCCAGGGAGTAGGCCGCACCCGTCGGCGCGCTGCTCCAATAGCCGTGCTGCTGTCACGCCCACTGGCGCTCGTCTGCCGCCCATCCACTAGGGGAGCGCGATCCTTCTAGACTCCGTCGTTCTAGTTCTTTCTGGCTTACTCCTCCTTCTATAAGTTTCTAGGCTTTTCTAGGCTTTGTCACAATAGAAACCCAGACATTTGGGAAAGTTGGATTCAAACGTAAAGACAAAGTTGTTACCTTCGTTGCAAGTTGTTACCTTGGCAAGCGTCAATAATTCCATACAAGCACAGTATACGTATTAATACAGTAAAGAAACTCAGTCCGTTTTTCTGCCAGACGGACATGCGCGCGCAGATTACCTAGCGATCCTACCGGCCAATGAGTAATACTACAATCACTACTGCGGGAAGAATGGAAATAAATAGGAGTCTTGAATTTTTATAGCAATGCGTGTTTCGAAAGGATGTTATTGTTCTGCTATAAATTGCAGTAACAATAAAGTGTGGGCTTGGTTTTTGATATAAATACTTTTAATAACTGGTTAACTATTTGGATGACTAGGAAGAACGTACTAAGCTTGACCCTGCCGTAGATCTTCATTTCGGACGGGAGAGGGAAGTAATAGACTCGCCCACACAAGATAAATAGGTAAGGAATTTTCAAACAAGTTCTTTTAATAACAAGTTAAGATATAACAAATGTGAGTTAAACAATCAATGAGGTAGTATGATAACCTTACACCTTGAAACATGTAAATATATATACATATGTATAAGAAATATCATAGGTTAAATAAACTACTATTCAAAGGCGTTCTACCATAAATTTAATACCCCTGAGAAAAATCCCAGACAACATCAAGTCCCTAAAAATCCTGACGGTAATAGAAAGTTACCACACTCGATAACCAAGTATAATTAAGAATAGATAAATGGACACGGAGATGGTTTTCCTTCAATACGCTGAGTAAGGAAGGCAGAGCATTGTCTTCGGTGAAAATATAGAAAACGCAAAACCCAAATAACTACGTGGCAGAAGATCTAATGTAAGTAAATAATATCCCATAAATGAATTTAGTTAAGCAACAGAATTAATATAATAACTAGGAGCAATATTCCCGATAATAAATACAAAGGGAGCTATACAAACGTACCGTGGAGAAAATATGTAACAGAGATTACATGGAAACAGTTTGCCTCCACTGTAAAAGCAATCAGTCTAGGGACTGTCTCAACCCAAAGCAAGTAGGATTCAAACGAGGGATAGATATAATAATTATCATAACGCAGCTGAGTATAAATGGGAACAATAAGCCGTAACACTCCTCAACAAGGTAAAGTTTCTAACTTGATCAAAACTTCCTTATTCAATAGGGACAAGCTAAGTTTCTTAACAGACAGCTTCCATTATTTATCATAATAACAAAGAATAGGAAAACCATCCACGTGTAATGAGAATATGACCAAAAATCTTTAAAGCTGCTAGCTTAAGTATAAATGGGCCTCAATTATTAATTAATAATTCAACTTCTTTATGAAGAAGATAACTCAATGTCCGTTGACACGTGACCAGATAAATAGGTAGAAAAAAAGGTAGGCCTACAAGGACATGAGAAAATACATCCCTGGGATACACGAGAACGTTTTCACCTCAAGATATTTCCAACAGACTACAGGCCAAATTAAAGTAAAAATCCCTTATGTAAATTCACTAGATGAATGAGGAATCTAAACAGCAATATACTAATTTATATTGAACGCTAAACACACTGGGATCTAGAGTATTGTCAAACTGAATACAACAAACCCAGAGAAGGAACCGCAAAATGATTAAAGAAATCCCATGAAAAAGGTCTCTCTCCCTGATAGAAGTGAAATATCTAACATAAGCTGGTGTAAATATACAAATCAGCCAGGAGCAAAATGTAGCTTGACTATAATAATTATCATAAGGTTAAGAGAACATTCGTGAATCCCAACAATGCAGTATAAGGGACAATAATAGCAATTTCGCTAAATTAATATCTATGTGCATATGAATAATTTAGTATATAAATAGCAGAATATATATAAACGTGAAGAGTACAGAAAGGCACTATGCTGTTGGCCTTTTACACAGCCTGAACCTTATTACTCAAGAACATTACCAAAGGTATCCTACATTTTAAGGACAAATAATATGCCGAGCATACAATAAAGGTTATGTCTAGAATTACGAAGGATGTGGCTACACTTCACCTAAGCATCTTTTAAGAAACAGCTAGTTAATAACTCAAATTTGATAGCACAAATTAACAAACTGACCAAGAAAATGAACCTACTCGTAACTCCAGAAAAGTCGGCAGCACGATCTAGTAATGCGTGACACGCTTAGTTAAGAAAACTCGCTCACGAGTTTTCTATACAAAATCTATGTATATATATATATATATATTTCATAAGGCTTGTAAAATTACCAAAACTCTGGAATGAAGGAAACTATATGCAATTACTGAATCGCAATACAAATGTATAACCGGCAAATGAGCTTAAATATCACGCATTAGCAAACGCCCCCAGAAGTACGTGACCTCCAAACCAACAAAAATGGCGATCGCTACAAGGTATAAAATATCGTGAAACTCATGCCCAACACAAGAACAATTTACCGAACGGGTGATTAACTAACCAAATTAACAAATACCCGTACAAAGTTAAGAAACGCATACTAACCATTATAGCATACGGCTTACAATGAAATGGCTAATTAGTGCAAGTAGCTAGAATAATTTGGTGAATGTCTCGAAATTTCGACAAGCAATTTCATTCATGCTTAAGGCTTAGAACTTGCAAAATGCAATATCATAAGTGATTCCATGAAGCAAACGGTACTCACATCAGCCAGGAGGACGATCCAGAAAAACGTGCCACACTCAACGGAGCACAAACACCCACTAACTCGGCCGCCGCGTCAGACCTCTCACGCTAGCGAACATAGGTGGCAGCACCAAACAGCAAGAATAAATGTAATTCATAAACCCCACACCAGAGTGCAAGGACGGCGGAAGCAGAAGAGCTCGCTGATCAGAGAAAGCGAGATTTAGAAAAAAGTAAACAGAACTAACGGGTACTAAACCGCACGCACAAGAGGTAAATCAAAGAATGAAGAATGAAAATGTTAGGCTTCAACAAAGCTGCCGCATAGGCGGGAGCACAATACGAAAAAATATATATAAATACAAAAGGCCTCACCAGAGGGCCCAGAAAACGGATTTTTGAAATCGTTTCAGCCTCCTCCCTCTGTGAGGACAAATTTTGAAAGCAGACACTATGGTAGCCACAACCTTTTTTTTTTACAATAACCTTTAGCACACCTCAAGTAAGAGATGGTACTTAAACACACATTCCTGATAATCTAAATCACAAACATCAAAAAAATAGATTGAAAGACTAGATTATTTGAATGAAGACTTCAAATTAATGGAAATCTTCAGTGGAAGAATACTTGAAAAGGTTCTTAATTGACAATAGTTTGCCTAGGATGCTATGCTTTGTCGTTATAGATATATGTTAACCTCCAAAAAGTATACTTAAACCTTTGTTAATTTTATACTAGATTAAAAATTGTCTTATCACCAAGGTTCCCGCTTGATCAGTCCAGGGCAAAATTTCACAATAACATAATATTATTAATATAAGAGTTTGTCTTCTAATATGAATGCCCGCTTGATAAGTCCAGGGCAAAAAATTGCATTATATGTAATAGTTATCTCCAATAAGGCTGCCCGCTTGATAAGTCCAGGGCAAAATTTCATAATTATATAAACACCCCCTTTTTTTTAATAACCTTTTTCTGGTAGATGAGACCTCGGCAATACCACAACATGCCGAATTGCACAAATTTCTGCATACCCTAACACAACCTTTGTGGCCGAAATAATGATTCTTTCTTCGGAGGGGAATATTATCTTCTTGGGTGAACACATATAAGGCTGGCTTCAAATTACACACGCCAGAATTTTAGCACCACACTAATAAGGAAGGTTATTCTTGAAGGAAAGAGCATTATTACTTACATCTCTTTCTTATAACCTTAAGAAATGCAAAAAATAGATTGTAGCACTGCACTTTACTTCTCTCCCTATTTTGCATTAAGGAATAGGGAGAATAAACACACGTATGAATAATGATGAACACTATTTCAGCTTACAATGGGTAACTTACAAACCCATAATACATCACTGGGAAATGGAGGTCTAAGAACTGCCACATGTCTAATGAAGCACACCACAGCAGAGGTCCATCAGAGCTGTGACTCCACATTCCCAGATGAGCAGAAACAATGCCATGAGAGGAGAAGCTTGCTGATCTCAAGGCTCGAAGACGAAGAACTGCTGAGAAGAGTATAGAAGAGGCGAGGCTTCGGCCACCAATACATACATATAGTGGCAAACATCAATAGTGGGTGCACTCCACATAAGCCAGGCACAGACAGAATCCTCAGGGCATCCGCGACATGCCCCAAGAGACACACAGCAGGAGCCAGGGCAGAAGGAATTCTCCGAAGAACAGAACAGTACGGGGTCCATGGCCTCCCCATCACCAGAAGAAAGTCGTTCACATGAAACAAATGTTGTCTAGATCAGCATAAATTCTAAGAAGTCGGGAGGAGCACTAGTAACAGCCCCGACTATTTATATGTCTATTGAATATAGTGTGCTTTCTGAACATTTTTTTATAGTTCATAAATTTCCTTCATTATTAATTGAATAATGTTTCTTCTTTATCATATTATGGTAAACTTCTCAAATTTTAATAGGTGAAAATCTTGATCTTTTCTCCAAATTTGTAATTAAATTGTTGTGTTTAGAATTTTAGTCACATCTTAGATAAGCACTGTACAGTACTTGTTTTGTTTGATTTCGTAGAGTCAGTGATTTTGTTTTCTTTTACTTGAGGCCTCAATGTAATATAATTGACAATTTCGTGGTTGTTTTGTAATTTTTTTTTACAGAACATATTACTGAGAGAAGTGGCCCAAGGATTCGTCCCCCGGAAAGACATGAGTAGCGTCTGCTTCATAAAATTTAATTAATTTATAATTCAACTTATTTCCAATAATTAACAATTTATTAAAACAATTCATCAGCAAAACGAAACATTCACCAATCATAATTACAAATCTAGCAACTGCACAAACAACAGATAAGCCAAATCATTAAACAGACATGACTTACGCAGTAAGTCCCACGACAAATGGGTACGACGGGACATCTTGAAAATAGAAATAGTAATACTAAATACAGGGATAACAACTGTAGAGAGAAAATGCGAAAGAAGAGAGCAGCCCCCTCCGACCGCCGAAAAGATACGCTGCCAACTGTGGGCTTGGTTTTGATAAGCCCACACAAGATAAATAGGTAAGCAATTTTCAAACAAGTTCTTTTAATAACAAGTTAAGATATAACAAATGTGAGTTAAACAATCAATGAGGTAGTATGATAACCTTACACCTTGAACCATGTAAATATATATACATATGTATAAGAAATATCATAGGTTAAATAAACTACTATTCAAAGGCGTTCTACCATAAATTTAATACCCCTGAGAAAAATCCCAGACAACATCAAGTCCCTAAAAATCCTGACAGTAATAGAAAGTTACCACACTCGATAACCAAGTATAATTAAGAATAGATAAATGGACACGGAGATGGTTTTCCTTCAATACGCTGAGTAAGGAAGGCAGAGCATTATCTTCGGTGAAAATACAGAAAAGGCAAAACCCAAATAACTACGTGGCAGAAGATCTAATGTAAGTAAATAATATCCCATAAATGAATTTAGTTAAGCAACAGAATTAATATAATAACTAGGAGCAATATTCCCGATAATAAATACAAAGGGAGCTATACAAACGTACCGTGGAGAAAATATGTAACAGAGATTACAAGGAAACAGTTTGCCTCCACTGTAAAAGCAATCAGTCTAGGGACTGTCTCAACCCAAAGCAAGTAGGATTCAAACGAGGGATAGATATAATAATTATCATAACGCAGCTGAGTATAAATGGGAACAATAAGCCGTAACACTCCTC
The DNA here is from genome assembly GCA_964059195.1 of Ectobius pallidus. NCBI lineage: Eukaryota > Metazoa > Arthropoda > Insecta > Blattodea > Ectobiidae > Ectobius > Ectobius pallidus. The sequence continues at coordinate 46,402,799 of CAXKWD010000008.1, forward strand.
AACAAGGTAAAGTTTCTAACTTGATCAAAACTTCCTTATTCAATAGGGACAAGCTAAGTTTCTTAACAGACAGCTTCCATTATTTATCATAATAACAAAGAATAGGAAAACCATCCACGTGTAATGAGAATATGACCAAAAATCTTTAAAGCTGCTAGCTTAAGTATAAATGGGCCTCAATTATTAATTAATAATTCAACTTCTTTATGAAGAAGATAACTCAATGTCCGTTGACACGTGACCAGATAAATAGGTAGAAGAAAAAGGTAGGCCTACAAGGACATGAGAAAATACATCCCTGGGATACACGAGAACGTTTTCACCTCAAGATATTTCCAACAGACTACAGGCCAAATTAAAGTAAAAATCCCTTATGTAAATTCACTAGATGAATGAGGAATCTAAACAGCAATATACTAATTTATATTGAACGCAAAACACACTGGGATCTAGAGTATTGTCAAACTGAATACAACAAACCCAGAGAAGGAACCGCAAAATGATTAAAGAAATCCCATGAAAAAGGTCTCTCTCCCTGATAGAAGTGAAATATCTAACATAAGCTGGTGTAAATATACAAATCAGCCAGGAGCAAAATGTAGCTTGACTATAATAATTATCATAAGGTTAAGAGAACATTCGTGAATCCCAACAATGCAGTATAAGGGACAATAATAGCAATTTCGCTAAATTAATATCTATGTGCATATGAATAATTTAGTATATAAATAGCAGAATATATATAAACGTGAAGAGTACAGAAAGGCACTATGCTGTTGGCCTTTTACACAGCCTGAACCTTATTACTCAAGAACATTACCAAAGGTATCCTACATTTTAAGGACAAATAATATGCCTGGCATACAATATAGGTTATGTCTAGAATTACGAAGGATGTGGCTACACTTCACCTAAGCATCTTTTAAGAAACAGCTAGTTAATAACTCAAATTTGATAGCACAAATTAACAAACTGACCAAGAAAATGAACCTACTCGTAACTCCAGAAAAGTCGGCAGCACGATCTAGTAATGCGTGACACGCTTAGTTAAGAAAACTCACTCACGAGTTTTCTATACAAAATCTATGTATGTATATATATATATTTCAAAAGGCCTGTAAAATTACCAAAACTCTGGAATGAAGGAAACTATATGCAATTACTGAATCGCAATACAAATGTATAACCGGCAAATGAGCTTAAATATCACGCATTAGCAATCGCCCCCAGAAGTACGTGACCTCCAAACCAACAAAAATGGCGATCGCTACAAGGTATAAAATATCGTGAAACTCATGCCCAACACAAGAACAATTTACCGAACGGGTGATTAACTAACCAAATTAACAAATACCCGTACAAAGTTAAGAAACGCATACTAACCATTATAGCATACGGCTTACAATGAAATGGCTAATTAGTGCAAGTAGCTAGAATAATTTGGTGAATGTCTCGAAATTTCGACAAGCAATTTCATTCATGCTTAAGGCTTAGAACTTGCAAAATGCAATATCATAAGTGATTCCATGAAGCAAACGGTACTCACATCAGCCAGGAGGACGATCCAGAAAAACGTGCCACACTCAACGGAACACAAACACCCACTAACTCGGCCGCCGCGTCAGACCTCTCACGCTAGCGAACATAGGTGGCAGCACCAAACAGCAAGAATAAATGTAATTCATAAACCCCACACCAGAGGGCAAGGACGGCGGAAGCAGAAGAGCTCGCTGATCAGAGAAAGCGAGATTTAGAAAAAAGTAAACAGAACTAACGGGTACTAAACCGCACGCACAAGAGGTAAATCAAAGAATAAAGAATGAAAATGTTAGGCTTCAACAAAGCTGCCGCATAGGCGGGAGCACAATACGAAAATATATATATAAATACAAAAGGCCTCACCAGAGGGCCCAGAAAACGGATTTTTGAAATCGTTTCAAAAGGAAGAAATCCTGAATTGCATTTCTTCACTTTCCCAAAAGATCCAGAAAGGTAAGAAGAAAAATACGTAATATTTATTGTATGCCTGCTGGCTTACTCTTGACACATGTTCTGGTGTGGTTATGTTTATATTTACTTTAATGTAATATTTTTATCTTTAATTATGTTGTAATTTCTAACAATGAAATGAAAATGTCAGCAGTCTATATCACGGTTAAAGATAACAATATTTAGGATGTCGTATTGTGATCGCTTAAGATAACACAATATTTGCTGCGGTGCAGCTTATTTCCTATGTGCATTGTAATGTATATGTCAGGGCCGGTTATGTATACAAACATGTGTGCCGTGTTGGCAGTCAAGAATGGCTATGTGAGCTCTAATGCACATGGCCATTTTGCAGCATGTAGCCGATTTTTTTTCTTTGCTTGCACAAACCTGACAATCAAATATCCACATGCCCGGTTGTAAGGATCAATGCTAAGGAATATCAGTGCACATAACTCAATTTCGTAAAAAAGTGAACATAGCCGATTTTACAGGCGGTACGATATTTATTTTCTCGAACACGATGTAGGCGTAAAGATGACGAAAACATAATCTTACATCATAAATTCTCGGATACATGTGCCATTAAGGCGTTTGCGACAGTAAACTAACATGACATCATTATCCAAACCTAGGCAAGCAATAGGCTTACCTAAAATAGGCTACTGTTAAGAAGCGTATCTAGTCCAAGGTTTTTCCCACCTTTAAAATCAACGTTTAAGTTATAAATTATGTTAGTTGTGGTAACTAGGAACAATTAATAGGTTTTTCGGAGGACCAGGTGATTTACACCAATTAAGATTAAACATAGGAGCACTAGGACTGTAGGCCAGCTGGAACAGAGATTTAGATCTGAGGATTTTGCAATAATATATATTTCAGGAAGCCTGAATCTGAATACTAAATACTAATACAAACACTCAACAAATATGATATATGCTATTCAATGCAGTTATTATTTTGGGAGCTAAGCACTGCTCCCGCCCGATAATATATGCAAGCGCTGGCCCCAGTACACTGTTCACTGCACGTGGCGGTCAGGCTACGGAGACAATGGAATGATTGTAAATTACACTAAAAATACAATGTGATTCCCGAAACTTCACACGCAGGCTGCTAAACAATACAAGAGCCGATTGGTGTGTAATTAGAGATGAGCCCTAAGTATACAAAGCGAAAACTGTCCCGCCAACTAGGAGCAATTGTGACGCCCGTCTGTATACGGCTGCAACTCTTTCTCAACTAACTTCGCACTGCACTGGCGTGGCCTGGCATACCACGCTGCAAGACAGCACCTGCACGGGAAATGACTAACTAGCGCGGCAATTAATGGCGGTAGCGCCAATTACCACAGAGGCTAATTTGAAACACTATAACTTATAGACTCTTGATCTAACAAATTATATTAAAGAGTGACCTTTGAATATAGGTTTGTCACACTGCTCGTCCTCAACTTCATTGTTGAGATTGTATTTTGTTTCTGTATCTTACGGCTTCGATCTACCTTCAATTGTTGTAATGATTTCAGGTGTAAAAAATGGGTCATCAATAGTCGGCGAGAAGACCTACTAACAAAAACTGTAAAATATTTAAATGTAAATTGCCGCCTATGTTTGGAACACTTCGAAAACAGCCAGTTTATGAATTCCAATAAGAACTCTTTAATTAAAACTGCTGTACCGACTGTATACTAAAAGCAGTTTTGGAGTATTAGAAATTGAGAAATATTGATAGAAACCTATATTTTTATTTGAATTTTGTATTGTATCTTATGTAATATTGTATTATTTTTGTAAAATGATGACATTTCTATTCTAATGTAATATTAGGTTACTTTTAAAAATAAAAATGAGTTATAATTGGTTTTCCAAGAATCATCTTGAAGTTATTAATACTTGTAATAAGAATAGCCCTAGGAACTACAGTGCAAGTTAACTATCCGTCACAGGTAAGTGGCATTTAAAAATTGTGTCTGATCTTAACTAAAATATAATACATGCTTCATTGTTTCTTAAATTTAAAATTCCGTTTTGAAAGAAGATTTTTTTCTCTTATTATAACATATTTTGTTATGTGTTTATGCATTTTCCCAAGTTATTTTATATGGTGAGAATGCAGTTTTACTCAACCGCCGCATGGAGCGCTAGTGTCGCCCAGCTAACAAGTTGTCATAGGACTTTTAACACACCGTTTCCTTACTGTATTAATACTTATACTGTGATACAAGTCACTAATAAGAAGATTGAAGTTGACCCTCTCAAAATATTTCAGCGAGTTAGTATTACCATAAAAATTCGACGCAGAGTTGAAAGCCCAATGCAAGTATGAATTGACCCCTTACCCAATGTCTCTTTTCAAAGAAGCTGGAGTGAGGAAGGGAACGAAGGCAGCTCTATATTTTCGTTTTTCACATCCCTCACAACCAACATCTCCCAAGACGCCAATTTCCACATCGTGCTCGATGGTGGCTACTTACTCCACAAATGTGTGTGGCATCAAAACGCATCAGTGAAGACCATCATTGACGGGTACATTCATTTTGTGAAAAACCATTTTGGGACAGATGTAACCTATTGTCTTCGATGGATACCCGGACGACGCCTCTCAAAAAAGTACCAAAAGCGCAGAACGTCTCAGACGATACTCCGCCCTCAACTGCAGTGACATTGTCCTTTTAGCTTCAACTGCCATCAACATCACGTAAGAGAAGTTCTTATCGAACGATACTAATAAACATAGGCTGATAGAGCTACTGAAAACTGGATTTGAGCAGCACGGTGTTGAGGTGACAGAAGAGGACGCTGAAGCTGACATTGTTAGAGCTGCCATCACCAAAGCTGACTCTTCTGAGAAGGGTGTAATCATCGTGGAAGATGTGGACCTGCTTGCGTTATTAGTTGGTTTGAGTTCTAAAAAATACATCTACTTCCAGAAGAGGGAAGTCAGACATCCAATATTAATCAACATCGTTTACCACCGGAAATTCTGATTACTCTCTCGGGCCCCTTTCAGGCAGGGGAAAACCAAATTTGTCAAACATTCCTCAATAACCCAGCACTATTCAGGCAAGCAGAAGTCTTCCTCCACCCAGATGTGAGTCACGATGAAATAGCTGCAGCTGGGGAGAAGTGCCTCGTCGCAGTTTATGAAGGAGCGACTGACACCACCCTCAACGACCTGACAGCCAAAGTCAACCTCGCCCGTTTATCACCAACCACAGATGCTGCAAAATATCATGCTTATTGTATGTATCACCAGGTATGTTTATGTACATTTCCTATCATTATGTTCTTAAATTTCGTTGTTCACTTACACACTCTCATTATACACCATGTGTATGCTTTGAAATATTATAGAATAACTAATTTTCATTCTACTTTTTCGCAGGTACAAAAGTGGTTGGGGTGGGAAAAACTCACGAATTGGGGTGGAAGTTGGACAAGATGGGCTTATTCCAATTGCAATGGAAGTTGAACCAGCCCCTCAAACCCTTCTGCAACTGATCTCGTGCAAGTGCAAGATGGGCTGCGCTGGGGGCTGCAGCTGCCGCAAAACTGGACTGAAATGCAATGTGTCAACACCCCAGAATGACAGTTTTTCAAGTGAGGATGAAGACATCACCCCACCCTCGACTTCCCAGATCTCATACCATCCCATACCAGGAACCTCACACATGGTCTAAATATGCCTGTTTGTTTAAAAGTAAATAAATTTTTTAAGAGATATTCTGCTTAAATATTTTTTCTGGCAAAATCCATCTCCCATAGACACATATACACAAAAATAGTTTCTATACACAAGACATCATCCGCCAACATGTTACAAAAAAAATTAAGGCGTTCGTGGAGGAAACGATGTTACTCAACTTTCACCCAAAAAAGCATTTTTTCATATTTTCGGTTTTTTGTCATTTATGACGAGACTATCTTAGCTAACAGAACCAGCTATAGCTCAAATTAAAGCTTATTAAATTGCCTACAACTTTTGTGCTTTTGAATTTTCTGTAGGACGTGTCATGTTGCCGGTATTCAATTCGAAACACGAAGAAAACTTAAAATTTTAACTTTTTGGGAAAAAAGCCAATCTTTGAAAACACGTATCTTATGAACTATATAACTTAAAAAAGATTTTGATCTTGTATTTTAGAAAATTTATTTTACTTTAAAAAAGCTAAGAAAGATTCATTCCAACAAACGCATAGTTTAGGAGAAATTAACGAAAAACCGAAAATATTTTTAAAAAAAACCGGCTTATTTCGACCGCCATTCAGTGAGCACAGGTTTCAGAGGGTTGCAAATCCAAAAATAATTAATACTCCATTTAATGTAAGTTCACGCATTTCTTTTGTAACATTTGACTGGGCTATATCAATTCATAAGACAGGGGATAAGAAACAATTAAATAACTATAGGGCAATTTCCCTTCTACCAAGTATCTCAAAGATTTTAGAAAAATGTATAAAGAATAGGCTGATGAATTATTTAAATAATAATAAACTATTATCTAACAATCAATTCGGTTTTCGTCCTAACCTGTCAACAGATGATGCCATTTTTACGGTCACAACGAAAATCATAAATGAATTAAATACTGGAAACAAATTGTTCGCGCAAGCTACAGGATTTGCTAGCATTTTATTCATGTCTAGTTAGTCTTTCTCTTTAAACGCTCCGCTATTTCAGTTCGCGCATTGATCCAGCAGTATGTGGCGGAGTGATACATTCTCAGCGCCTTTTCTCCGGCAATCCATCCGGCAGGTGCATAGTTTTAGTGGCACTCGTGATTGTTTCACGGCGTCATTCCAGTTAGTCAGATTCCAGCATTCACATGAGCCAGCTGTGTGGATCGCTACTCCAGTTTCGCGCCTTTCCTAGACAATAGCCGCAGTGGCTTTTGCTCTTAAATCGCAAATTAGTACACAAAACTTCAAGTTACAAGGTTTGTCGTGGTTACTTAATTATTTCCGAATAATTACAGTTTTCACAGCTAGGTTGATCCGTCGCCTTAGCTAGTTAGTAATATTACGGTGCGTTGTGCAACAGTGATCACAGCGAAGTAATATTATATTGCAATCCAGTTTATTATCAAGATTTCAGTGTTAAATCATCCTAAAACGGAATACAGCAATTATTCAAAGTGTTTTTATATATATCTTCACTGGTGTAAATTCAGCACATTTACATCCACGTGCTCAGCTTGCCCGCCAATTCAGTACATTGGTTATTACAAGATATGCAATCATATTGCAGTACTCATGGTTAGAAGTTGTTATTTCAGTGTATTTATTTCATTTATTAACCAACATATATCGTGTGAATAAAATATACATCGTTAATTACATGCATAAGATTTTGCTCCAATATTGCAACTGTGGACCTCTGTTCCCAGCGACCTGCGTTATATAAGTCCTTCTTGCTCTCCCTGAGTGCCTGTATAACAGCAGGCTGGTCCTCTTCTACCAGAGATTTATTTATCATTTTCCCTTTCATTTGTTCCCCTCGTTTCGACCGGAGGATCCCTTACATTTTGCTACTATCGTTCCGGTTCTATACCGACCCCAACACATTTGGTCGACTCCGGGCATCGGATGTAATTTGGACAATCTTACATAATCTCATACGATTACGGTTTCGCTTCTCGGATACTCCAAGTGCGAGTTATTCCAGATTTCGTATCTTCCGCGACGGGCATATAAGAATTCTAGCAACCCTGAATTCCTGGCCCATGGTATCGTCTAGTTGGCAGTGCCCAGAAACTCCAATTAGCAACTACAAAGCTCCGGTCTACAAGTTCACCAAGACTGCAGTGTGCAGTGCTTCAGGCTATCATCAAACAAGCGGTGACTAGCTCAGCAAAAGTCTTCAACACCGAAGACAGAACAACAGTAAGATTCTTCAACAGCTAAGTATCACAGCATTCACCATCTACAAGTATTTCATTCTACATCCGATATGGAACAAGAGTTGAAAGTACTTACTAAGAAACGAGATTTTATCAAACGGAAATTCACGTACATTCAGAAGTACTGTGACAACATTCCAGAAGAAGTTGATGTGTTTCAACTAAAGGTAAAATTCGACAGCATCATTGAACTTTGGGATGAGTTCAAAGCTATACAGATTCAAATAGAAGCTCTCATCGAAGCTGAAGAGGAAATAGAAGTTCATATGCAGTATGACGAAGAAGTGAGAAACAATTACGAAGTGCTTAAAGCAAAGTTAAGTGGTCTTCTGTTTCTACACGAACAGCCTGCAAGTTCTGCAAGTTCTCATCACAATGAACAATCACAACACAATAGTGATACATCACATCACACTTCGCATTCCTGCAAAGTCATACCTCTTCCTACTTTAGAATTACCCACATTTGATGGAGATGTTGCAAAGATTAAACATTTTCATGATACGTTTTCTAGCCTTATTGTGAATAATGAATCGCTAGACCCAATTCAAAAATACCATTACCTCCTAGCGTCGCTTAAAGGACAAGCGCATATGCTAATTCAAAATTTACCTGTCAAAAGTGACAATTTCTCTGTGGCATGGAAATTCATTTGTGCTCGCTACCATAATACCAGATTGATAGCCACTGCTCACGTTCAGCAACTGTTATCGTTACCAACAATGAAAGCAGACAGTGTAACAGAACTCAGAAATCTTCTTAACAAATTTCAGAGCAACATAAACGCAGTACAAGCTCTAACTTTAGAAGTTCCACTACAGGACGTTCTCCTAACGCAGCTTCTGTTAAATAATCTTACAGACAGCACACGCAAAGAGTTTGAAAGTAAAATCAACTCACAGTATTTTACGTCTCTTCAAGAACTCATAACCTTCCTTGAATCTAAAGCACATTCTTTAGAGATTCTAGCGACTTCTAGCAACATGTCCAGCCCATCACCTACAAGAAAGGTTGAGCTGCGATCACATCAAAACACTGTCCATGAATCGCGTCAGTCGTACGCATCTTCAAACAGCCTGTCTTGTTCATATTGTCAAGAGAATCACAAGCTTTACCATTGTAATGAATTCCGACAGATTCCAGTCAACGAACGATGGAATTTCGTCAAGTCTCAACACCTGTATGTAAACTGCTTCTCCTCGAATCATCAAGTACACCAGTGCAATTTAGAATCATTTTGCAACTGTGGCAAATCAGTACATAGTCAACTCTTGCATAATGACATGAATAGGGGTTCGCTCCCTAATGATCCTCTCTCCACGCATTCTTTTGTGGTAATGAATAAATCTTCACAACAGCAAGTCTGTCCTCAGTGTAAACAAAGAGATGCTTTACACAAATGCAGCAAATTTCGCAAACTTACTGTACAACAGCGATGGAGCTTTGTACGATCCAAGAAATTGTGCTTTAATTGCTTCTCTTCTGAACATAAAGTACAACAGTGTTCACTACCTTCTTATTGCAAGTGTAACTCAACACACAGCAAGTTATTACACTTCTCACATAAGCAAGGGCATTCTACAGCATATGCATTCACATGCTTTGATATTAGCAGAAGTCAACAGAGCACTTCACATCACAGCAACTCTAAACCAGTTAGAGTTTGCAGCATTTCAAGCAAGGCAACTCTTCACAAGCAGAGCCAACCCTTCGAGAGAAACAAACCTAAATCAGTTTGTAATTCATTTCGCAACAACTATGTTTCCTGCAAGAAGAGGAACGGGCATGTGAATACATCCCATCACAGTGAATCTTTCAGCAAACATGAAAGGTTTAGTACAAGTGACAGTGGAAACTCAAAGTGTCAAGTAGATCCGTTCTACAGAGCTATAACCTCTAGAAACAACACCTATTCGTGTTTGTCTTCATCAAAGTAGTGAAAGCTATTTTCATACATCACAGGTATACAATTCCTACCAATCAGCCAACACATTCAATACATTACATTGCAATGTGTGAGAAAAAGAAACCAGCAAGGACTGTTCATTCTACAAATTACATTGAATTGTGTGTAAAGGATCTTTCTCCATTATTTCAAGATCCAGTGACATTAACTTAATATTATCAGCCGTTCTTTGATTAATATACAGAAATCATCATGCATTTCTCTAATAAGCTTCTACAGCTTATCATCTCTACAAATTGTGTTTCAACAAGCAGTCTGATTGTCTTCCCTACATTTATTACTGCTCCAGCTCTTTCATACGAGTCGAAGCTGCTTCACTCATGAATATGACCAACACCTTCTTGGAGTCCAGTCATCTCACTCTCATAGACCCTAACAGCATTACGTGTGTTGTTAGTCTAGTAGTGTAGAGTCAGTGCTTTCAGTGTTACATATAAGAATGTATTTTATTCATTGTAGCTTGCACTCCAGTTATTATTTTTATGGAAGTAATACTTCAACGCCGCGGAGAATGTTCGCGCAAGCTACAGGTTTTGCTAAGATTTTATTCATGTCTAGTTAGTCTTTCTATTTAAACGCTCCGCTATTTCAGTTCGCGCACTGATTCAGCAGTATGTGGCGGAGTGATACATTCTCAGCGCCTTTTCTCCGGCAATCCATCCGGCAGGTGCATAGTTTTAGTGGCACTCGTGACTGTTTCACGGCGTCATTCCAGTTAGTCAGATTCCAGCATTCACATGAGCCAGCTGTGTGGATCGCTACTCCAGTTTCGCGCCTTTCCTACACAATAGCCGCAGTGGCTTTTGCTCTTAAATTGCAAATTAGTACACAAAACTTCAAGTTACAAGGTTTGTCGTGGTTACTTAATTATTTCCGAATAATTACAGTTTTCACAGCTAGGTTGATCCGTCGCCTTAGCTAGTTAGTAATATTACGGTGCGTTGTGCAACAGTGAACACAGCGAAGTAATATTATATTGCAATCCAGTTTATTATCAAGATTTCAGTGTTAAATCATCCTAAAACGGAATACAGCAATTATTCAAAGTGTTTTTATATATATCTTCACTGGTGTAAATTCAGCACATTTACATCCACGTGCTCAGCTTTCCCGCCAATTCAGTACATTGGTTATTAAAAGTTACGCAATCATATTACAGTACTCATTATTAGAAGTATTTATTTCAGTGTATTTATTTCATTCATTAACCAACATATATCGTGTGAATAAAATGTACATCGTTAATTACATGCATACGATTTTGCTCCCATATTGCATCTGTGGACCTCTGTTCCCAGTGACCTGCGTTATATAAGTCCTTCTTGCTCTCCCTGAGTGCCTGTATAACAAAAGGCTGGTCCTCCTCTACCAGAGATTTATTTATCATTTTCCCTTTCGTTTGTTCCTCTCGTTCCGACCTGAGGATCCCTTACATTTTGCTACTATCGTTCCACTTCTATACCGACCCCAACACAAATGTTTAGGTATATTTTAGATTTACAAAAATCATTTGACACTGTAGACCATAATATTCTTCTGACAAAATTACATGCTCTAGGCATTAGAGGAAATGTTTTAAATTTATTTCGGTCGTACATAAGTAATAGAACTCAGGCTACAAGAATAGATAATGATCTCAGGGATTTCCGGAAAATAAATATCGGTGTACCGCAGGGTACAGTATTGGGTCCCATATTGTTCTTAATATACATAAATGAACTACTAAAGATTAATTTGAATATATTTAATGGCTCTATTTACTCATATGCTGATGACACCGTTGTAATTTTTAGTGGTTCTTCATGGAGTGAAACTTACGAAAATGCCAACAAAGGTATAAATCTTGTTAAATCTTGGCTGGATTTTAATTTACTTTCCTTAAATGTTGAGAAAACTACGCTAGTTCCTTTCGCTTTAACAGCTACCGGTATGCAACAATTAAAAGTAAATACAAATTTAAACTTAAAAATACACAATTCAGGTTGCTGTATTAATAGCTGCACTTGTCCCTCCTTAAGTGAATCAAATCATGTGAAATATCTAGTCATCATAATTGATCGACGTTTAAGATGGGACAAGTACATTGAATATTTATGCAATAGGCTACGTAAAGTCATTTATAAATTCGTTATTCTCCGTTCATATTTACCAGCTTATGTTTTACGTACGATTTATTTAGCCCTGATTCATTCTATTATTCAATATGGCATAATTGGGTGGGGAGGAGTTGCAAAAACGATCCTCAACCCTTTGATTTGTCTTCACAAACGCATCATAAAGATTTGTTTATCTAAGCCTCCTGACTATTCTTCCAAATTATTATTTTCTGAATTTAACGTTTTCACCATAGACAAAATTTACAAGTACGTCATACTGGATTATTTTCATAAACATCGTGACAATTACAAGTCAGAATCTCACGTACATAACACACGGAGGAATCAATTTAATATATTACTTGAACCAAAAAATGTTACAACTGCTGGAGCTAAGCACTGTTCAAGTTTTGGCCCAAGACTTTCATTTATTACCAGCCATCCTGAACTAAATAGCTTAAACAACAAACAATTTAGGTCTAAAATTATAAAATCTATATAATTATTACTTCTGTTTTCTACTATTACTATTATAACATTTTTCATATTAAACTTTAAAATTTGGATAGAACTTAATTTATTTGTTTTTTACTAATATTTTAACAAATAAATTGTTATGTATTATTTTTGAATTACCTCGTACCTTTGTATTGTAAATAGAACATGTTCTAACCTTTTATACATCATATTTTGTCATACTTCTCCAAATTATGTATTGTTTTAAGTAATTATTTAGTATAAGTTTTTCTAATATATTGAACTGAACCACCCCCGAACACAAGCTCTGCTTCTTCGGGTGTTGTATCAACTTTCGTATGTATTTTTCGTGTAATTTTGAACAATAAATTGTAATTGTAATTGTAATTGTAAATTGTAATTGTAAAAGGAAAAGTAATTGGTCCCGGCTGACAGCCGGCAACGTATTAATGGACTTTCATTATTGTGCCCGGTACTCAGCCGGTAACGTATGCCAATGAATTAAAGAGATTTTCCACGCCATTATGGCCCTTATGGCTCAAAACGACTATGTAACATGTAAATTACACTTAATTCAATGAAAATATACAATAAACCGAAAATCCACATTTTTGATCAAATGTGCTTACAACCTCCCCTTAAGTAATTTTTCATCTTTTTATGCACAATTTTTGCTAGCCATGTTCTATATATTCCTTTGTTTACAGTTGTGTTTTCCTATATCATTGTTAAAGCTCTTAGAGCTGTGTTTATCCTATTGTTTAGTATTATGCAAACATTTCACATTTTAAATGTACGAATGACTTTATTTCCTGTGTCAGTTGGACATGTTCAAACATGATTTGTGGATTTTTTACGTAATCTTCATTTTATTATGCACAACTGACATATTTTCCTCTCTAGCTAAACTTATTCTATATACTCCCTTTGTTTACAGACGATTTTCCCCAAAGACGTTCTATATATCTACCTAGACTTACAATGTGCGCCGTAGCAGTGGCTAAAATTGAAAAACTCGCGCATCCGCCATCTTGTGGGCATTTGTTATGCTTCTGACACACGTGAGAATGTCATCAGTGAGTTTTTTTAATATTAAAAACTAAATGTAAGCTTAGAATTACAGATTTTGCGTTCATTTTGTTATCATGTGCCATTTCATAATTACATGAAGTGTAGTGAGTTTTAAAACGGTTATTATTACTGCGGATACATTCCAATATTGTAGGACACGTGAATTGGTTAGAATTTATATTTTTATGTTTTGTGTTTCAATCTTGCCGTGTGTTTTATAGTGTTCCTGGGATTACTAAAAGTATGGGACATTCTTGTGCTGCATACAACGGCACAAATCATCGTAAGAAGGATTTGGGGATTTATTTCCACAAGTAATTAATATAATTATAGGTTAGGTGCGGCGTCACTTTAAGTACTATTGTAGAACTATATTCTACAGGTTGTGAACAATAACTTTAAATTTGATATTTTAATAACTAATGACTTTCCATAAAATGACAGAGATTATTATAAAGTATTGAAACAGTTTGTAATTTTATTTGGGAAAGGAATGTTTGGGGTTCCATGTGTCCTTAGGAATAACAGAAAAATATATAATGTTACGTTTCCTCTTCAAAATCCTGCAGCCCTATTCTGTAACGTCTCGATTTCGGAATCGGAATCGGCGAAGAAACCGATTTTTACATGTTTTGGTATTCTGTAACTCCATTCCGATTCCGCGCGATCGGAATCATTCCGATAGTAATGGCGGCTGATCGGAATCCTTGCCGAGAGGTCTCACGCATTCGATTGGGAATTATTAAGTCAAATAAATAACGAAGGAAAGCAATGCACAATGTCATTCTATTAAATTTGTGTTATTAATGCATAAGCATAACTAATTAAAATATTTAAAACTTAATAAACCAATAAAAACATATTAAAATAAAATATGTAAAAATGTAGGGTTATGTTTGCCTTACAAATCATGGCCAGAAATATTAGTTGTAGTGTATGTATGTAGCCTACTAATTTTCTTTAATTGTAATATAATTTAATCGTTAATAACACCGTCAACCCCAATTCACTACCAGTATAATATGTTCTTGCCATAATTACGAACATTAAGTACAGAAAACAAATTACGAATAAAACAAACAGCAGATGATATTCTATTCATTCCTAAAATGTACTGTACATGTATTTAACCCATGTCAACTAAACTCCGAAATAAAGAAAAAATAATATAGGCCAAGGGTGCCCAAACATTTCATATGAAGGGTCATTAACTATTTGCATTGTTTATGACGTGTCATATTTATACTAGCAGTAATTTACGTTTAAAAAACTAGACTAATCTCAAAGCAAACATATATCATATTTTTAATCATTTCTGTAATCACTGTTTTTGTTAAATTAAATGCAGAACTATAAACAAATACTGCAATAAATAGAACAGTTGAGACGTAGTACGACATAAGACTACTTTAACAAATATTACCCAATAAAAGTCATTTAGTAAATGCTTTTAATTAGACGTAATATAGTGTACTATGTAGTCAGCTTGTGCAAAAATAGTTAAGAAAATGCATGCGTAATTACCTGGCAATGAGAAATGTATATTTTAAGACTACAAACCACTGATAACTGGATTCTCTCTTGTGGAGACGATATCGCTTGAAATAACACACATCACTATTTTCATGGTTTCACAGAATAATTACAGAACTATATTCATTGCACTTTCACTGTTACACAATTATTAACTTTGCACAGACGCGATAAAACTTGCATTAGTGACAATATTACACGGATTTGTAGCCTATAGCTTCTGTAGACTACAAATACCTGAGCCTGACTGCCGACTGCGATTTGTCAATATGGAACAAAAAATCTGAAAGATTGGGGACATAACGGTTTATGAGGGACGAATGACCGCTGTCCCTCGTCCTTGGAGTATTTCTTTGAAGTGCATCCCCAATTAAGCTCACCTCCACATTCCTAACATTAGAATTAAGATCCAATGAATAGAATGTCGTCTAGCAGTTCATTGCAAAATGTTAAAACCACAGCAGTACGTAGGTTTTATTATAACTTATTTGTAAGGCCCGTCAAAAATAAGCGGCCTATTCATATTAAGTTCTTTTAGTACGACTTTATTTTATAAATTGTGTGAGATATTATGAAGTCTCATGAATTTTAGGGTTAGTTAAACCATTTTCAGTATGGCGGGAGTGCTGTTTCAGACGACAACTCTTCACGGTTGAGATGACGTCACTTAAAACCCTTGCCTCTCATTGGTGAACGCCACCTGCACGTCACTAATGCTTCGGCTACCTTCGGAACAGCTTACCGATTTCGCTTTTAGATCTCGATTGATGTTACAGAATACCAAACAAGCCAACATTTCGATCGACTCGGAATGAGGAGATCCCGATAGCAAACATCTCGAGTCGATCGGCAAGCAAAACGAAAAGTTACAGAATACGGCTGCAGGACTGTTAAAGAAATGGTTATCGGCTGTAAGACTTGAAAAATTTAACCCAACAGACTCTGCTCAGGTCGTTTCTGGAAGTCTAATGGCAACAGGCTTCTTAATGCAGTTCTTTCTGTGTTTAATTTTCCTCCTCATCTTACAAATGTAACCATGGTTATACTTTCAGTAATAGGCCTATTAAAATGCTATTATATGTCTATTTAAAGATAGCAAACAACCGGAAATGTATAGCATATTTTGCTTGTATAGCCTAATACAAACTGCCAAATCTAAATGCATACTCAACATTTTTATAATACAAACTATAGGCCTACGAATATTCAGAATTATTATTTTTAGTTCATATATTATTTTAGATTGAACAAGAAAATAGTCCGACATCACCTCTTTAAATCAATTCTATTTAGGCCTATGAACCAATAGGTGAGCATTAGATATTATGGTTTTAATTTAATATCTTTACATTTTAATTCAATTATAATTGCATTCATTCACTTAATCACAACATATTTCATGAACCCGAAGGGCTATGTCCAAAGTTATCTATGCAATTTATAATATTCACGAAAATTACTGACAAACTACTGGGATGTCAAGATAGGCCTATGATCTTGTTATTGCGTCTACATGCGATAAATACAGGTAATTACGTTTAGTTCTTAAATTTATTTATAATAATATTACTCTCAACTCATGTTTTATTAATTTTTTCGTTATTTATGAGATTGAATACTGGTTGGTTTATGTTTCCTATTACGTGTAACAGCTGTATGTCGTCTGCTAAATAATTGTTTGCCTACAAGATGGCGGCGAGCGACCACTTCTATTTGGAGCCATTTCACGCCGTCTGCGCAGCTGGTGGTGTGGGGACTTGATTTTCCCTATTTCTTTTTGAATTTACATCCACATTGTTTGAATTGTTGAGACTATTAGAGTTGTCTGTGTTGTATTGTTTAGTAATAGGTAAAAATCTCACAACTTAAATGTATTCGTTCACGTTCACGTTTCCGTTTACGTTCAAGTTCAGATTCACGTTTACATTTAAAATAACTTTCACGATCACGTTTAGGTTTACGTTTACGTTCACATTCACGTCTACGTTCATATTCATGTTTATGTTTACCTTTACATTCTTGTAACCTTGCACCATCTTTAGCAATCAACTAATCATGTTCCAGTTTATATCAAAAGCCTAATATAGCAAATGATGCATGTGTCCCTGAACGGATAGATATACATTATTATTTTTTTCTGTATGATTGATTTTTACAACCAACTTGTATGTCTTTTTTGAGATGGCATTGTCATATTGTTTTGTATTTTATTTTATAAACGTCTTCGCTTCCTCTGTCCTCTGTACTTTATAAATCATGTTTTGTTGACGTTACCTATTCTGAAGTTCTCACGTTCAAATGTGTACGTATTAGATCATTTTTTGCAGATTTTGATAGTTTACAACAAATTTCTATGTACTATTAAGAATGTCATTACCATATAGGTTTACATTTTTTTAAATGCATAAATGATCATGTTTTCTCTTTTGGCTGTACTTGTTGCATCATGATTTTACTGACACCACCTATCCTGAGTCTTTCCCTTTCATCATAACCTTAGTTTACAGACGTTTCTTCCTATTTCTTTGATATTTGACATCCAATTTCTTGTATAATTAAGGCTCTTCGAATTGCCTATTTCATTTTGTTTAGTGATAGGTGTTCTTTTCGAAATTTAAATGTATAAATGAATTCATTTCCTTTGTCCATGTACAAGTGGATTTATTATGTAATTTTTCTAAATTTTAATGCACAATTGACAGTATTTTCATCTCCTGATAGACACGTTCTATATGTTTCCTTTGTTTTCAGTTGTGGTTTCCTATTTCTATGTTAGTTTACAGCCACATTGTTGAAACTGACAAATCTTTAAGAACTGTGTTTGTCCTAATATTTACTAATGGTTCCAACATACCTTTGTTACAGATGGTTTCTTTTTCAGTGTCTTTGATAGTCTACAGTAAATTTGTTTGAATTTTTTAAGTTTGCAATATTGTTTACTAAAATGTATGCATTTCAGATTATAAATGAATTAATTATATCATTTCGTCTGGCGACTGGATATGTTCAATCATGATTTTTGCCATTTCTTTGATTGTTTCTAGTCAGTTTCTTTGCAGTATTGTTTAGCAATAGATATAGGCCCTAGTGTTTCACATTTTAATGTATAAATTACTTATTTTCCTCTGTTAACAGGATATGTTCAATCATGGTTTATTGATATAACCTATTCTGAGGCTTCCACGTTCCACAATTTAAATTTATTAAATCGCAGTTCTTACCAATAAGGAAAGTTTGATTTCTGGTTAAGGTGCACTTCTCACATGGATGTTCGTCTTGAATCATATTTTCTGGATGATACGTATCTACATGGCTTAAAAGACGAACCTTGTCAACCTAATAGTTAAAATTTCTATTCCTTTTCATCATCTCTACCTATCCATCTTGGAACAGTTGAAGATCAGAAGGTGAAGAAGAAAGGTTATCATGTCTTCGAACACTTGTCCTCGTACATCCTGTGAAAGTGGTCGGTATAAAACATCTGAAAGATGGACTGTGTCTTTCATGAATCCATCGCTTTTTGCCTCCGAGGGATTTTATTACACGGGACACGATGATATTGTTCGTTGTGCATTTTGCAATTTTGAAATTGGAATGAAGGATATGATCCTCGGAGGGATCACGAATGTTTCTTACAGTTTTGCACATTTAAAAAAAGTTAATAAAACTGTATTCTAAATAATTGTGTTGTAATCCTTTTTCAGTGAGTCTTGTTTCAAGTTTGTCTTGCTGACGTCACCATGTTATCCTGAACCTATAACACACATTCATGATTCAGCAAGTACTACTTGTAAAGTATGATTAATACAATCCAAGTTTGTCTTCCTGATAACACCTTTTTACTCTATTCCTATGACATACATTCACGATTCAACAAGTATTACGTGTAAGCTATAATTAATACACACCTAATTTGATATTTTACAGTTTAAGCGTCTTTGTGATATTGTTTGGTAATAGATGAACCTGAGGGAAATATTAAAGCAATACAAAAGTTATTTTTCAGTTTGTTGAAATGACATGTTGAATAGAGCTTATCTCTGTATGTATTACATCTTACATCTACATTTCAGATGTTAAATGAATTAATGATATAATTTCAATCATAGCTTTTGCCATTTCTTTGATTGTTTACAATCAGTTTGTTCGACGTGTTTAGGTTGCCTTTGTAATATTGTTTAGCAATGCTTTTAGAGTTGCGTTTGTCCTAATATTTTGTAATGGTTCCAATAAACTCTTTCTTACAAATGGTTTTTCTGTATTTTTATTATTTGCAGACATTTTGTTTGAATTCTTAAGGCTTTTTTATTTTTCCTCGCATCCTATCCTATTATGAGGGAACAGATATTACCAAATAAAATATAACTCTCCAATGAGATGGTGTACTACCAAAAGATCAACCTATCAGAGTTCATCTTACCGGACTGTAATGAGTATTTCGCTGTCATAAATAATTTATTTTTAGGATTTGCCCGGATTTAACTTTGGCTATAGTGCTACTTATTCAGCCATGTCATACATTTGATGTAACAAAGCAATAAATTTTAAGTTTGTTAGGGGTCAAAACCATTTATAATGGCTTAAACTGTACATTTTTGCAACAACTTTTGTGACCTTGAAAACTACCTTGGTGTGTAAATTGGTCTGTGACACTTGATGTAGCACACTACGATTTTTAACAGCGAAAAATAATTTTTAAATGCTTAGATGATTTATATTGGCTTAACATAACCATTTGTGCAAAAACTTGGGTGACCTTCAAAAACCACCCCTTCATAAAATTAATTAACTCCTTTGGGGGTGTAAATCATGTCAGATAGTTGATATCACTCAGTACGATTTTTACTGTCGAAAAATATATTTTAATGGGTTAGATTGGTTGTGGGGTTGAAAAACACCCTCTAGATGATTTATAATGGCATATCTTGTGCATTTGTTGAAAATCTTGTGTGACCTTGAAACCCACCACTATGTAAAATCAACCCTTTTTTGGGATGTATACCATGTCAGACAGTTAATATTACTCAGTAAGATGTCGAAAAATATTCTTTAAATGGGTTAGATTGGTTGTGGCGGTGAAAACTAGCCTCTAGACGATTTATAATGGATTCTCGGCTTCATTTCTGAGAAAACTTGGTTGAGTTTGAAAAACCACCCCTTTATAAAACTAACCTCTTTGGGGTGCTAATCATGTCGGAAAGTTAATATCACTCAGTACAATGTTTATATGTCAAAAAAAGATCTTTTAATGGGTTAGATTGGTTGTGGCGGTGAAAACTACCCTCTTGTTACGGGTGATCATAAGGTCTTAATTCTATAACCAGACCATTATACTAGTAGATTTTAAAAATCATCTTCATATTTATTTCTTAAAACTACCCTTCTAGTGGGGTTGAAAGTTAATTCATAATGGTCTAACTCTTTCGAAAAGCGTTTATTTATTTTTTGTTAATTTTACTTATTGTTTTTAGATTGATTGTTTCAAGGTTGGTATTCCAGGTCTCTGTTTTACCAACCTAATCTTATTTTTTGGCTTAACTATGGTTTGGGGTGTGATAGACGGGTGGGGATGTTTTAAAGGAAGGCTTTAATGTTATAGATTTAAGATTGATAATGCTTGATTCTGTTTTGCCGACCGACCGGCCTCTGTGGATTGCGGACTGGGTCGGAGATCTTACTACTGTGGTATATCATTAACAGTGTACAATCCAATACAGAAGTAGTTAAGTGTGGAGTGCCACACGGTACAGTCCTAGTATTTTACGTGAATAACGTTATATATTCACAACATAAATCAGTAGTTGCTTAAGCAGATGATACAAAACAGTGAACCGGTAAGGTTACCATCCTACAGTTTTCTCGGCCCCGCATGCAGAGTTCAAAACAGAAAGTTCAGTCAATATTGGAACAAGGTAACATTAAGCCATCTAAGTCTCCGTATGCTAGTCCAATCTTTTTGGTCGCAAAACCAAACAAAACCAGTAAATGAATCTGTCGCTTTACCGGGCACTTATAATAATTTTCATTGGTTCCAGAAAGCTAAATATTTCACTAGTCTAGATGTCAATAGTGCATATTACCAAAGACGTTATATATATCTATCTAGACTTACAATGTGCGCCGTAGCAGTGGCTAAAATGGAACAACTCGCTCATCCGCCATCTTGAGGCCATGTGTCAAGCTTATGACATACTTCTGAATGTCAACAGAAGTACTTTTTGTATATTAAAATAACGAAATGTAAGCTTAAAATTACAGCTTTTGCGTGCATTTTGTTATCATGTGCTATTTCATAATTACATGAAGTGTAGTGAGTTATAACACGGTGATTATTACTGTGGATATATTCCAATATCGTAGGATATGTGGGTTGGTTAGAATTAATATTTTTATGTTTTGTGTTTCAATCTTGCCGTGTGTTTTATAGTGTTCCTGGGATTTAACCCAACAGACTCTGCTCAGGTCGTTTCTGGAAGTCTAATGGCAACAGGCTTCTTAAACCAGATGCAGTTCCTTCTGTGTTTAATTTTCCTCCTCATCTTACAAATGTAACCATGGTTATACTTTCAGTAATAGGCCTATTAAAACGCTATTATATGTATATTTAAAGATAGCAAACAACCGGAAATTTATAGAATATGTTTGCTTATATAGCCTAATACAAACTGCCAAATCTAAATGCATACTCAACATTTTTATAATACAATCTATAGGCCTACGAATATTCAGGATTATTATTTTTAGTTAATATATTATTCCAGATTGAACAAGAAAAAAGTCGGACATCACCTCTCTAAATCAATTCTATTTAAGCCTACGAACCAATAGGTGAGCATTAGATTGTATGGTTTTAATTTAATTTAATTTCTTTACAATTTATTTAAATATAATTGCATTCATTCACTTAATCACAACATATTTCATGAACCCGAAGGGCTATGTCCAAAGTTCTCTATGCAATTTACATTATTCACGAAAATTACTGACAAACTACTGGGAATGTCAAAATAGGCCTATGATCTTATTTGTGTCCACATGCGATAAATACAGTTAATTACGGTTAGTTCTTACATTTATTTATAGTCATATTACTCTCAACTCATGTTTCATTAATTTTTTCGTTATTTATGAGATTAAATACTGGTTGGTTTATGTTTCCTATTACGTTTAACAGCTGTATGTCGTCTGCTAAATGATTTCTTGCCTACAAGATGGCGGCGAGCGACCACTTCTATTTGGAACCATTTCACGCCGTCTGTGCAGCTGGTGGTGTGGGGACTTGCATATCACCACCAGATACCCTTTACTGAACGTTCCAAACATTTTACAGCATTTGCTATGAATTGGAAGTTGTACGAATATTCTCATGTTCCATTCGGTAAGATAAGATAAGATAAGATTTATTCACCATAAAATTTCAATACAGAAATGATGGGCTTCGTCAATAAACTAATCCTACTCCTATTGGCTAATAATTGCTTACAACTAATTAAAACTAATATATGAATGGCCAACTTAGACGAATCGAAGATGCTGAAATGAAATTACTAAGACCCTTATCGGGCTACACTTTGTATGATCACAAAGGAAACGAAGAAATTAGAGACGAGCTACATGTCACACCCATAACGGAAACCATGAACACCTACAGAAATAATTGGCATCAAGAAATGTTGCGAATGCCAGAAGACAGACTACTCCAAAGACTCTACAACTACAGACCAAGAGGGAAAAGAGATCTTGGAAGACCAAAGAATCGCTGGAAAGACCAAATTTCAATCTGAAGCGGAACAGGCCAAAAGGCCTAATCCTCGAAAGTTATTGATGATGATGATGATGATATGAATGAAGATTTGTACAGTGGATTCCATTACAGTGTCAGAGTTCTATATATACTATATACCCATTATACAAAAGTTACATGTCAGTTATAAATGTAGCAAGTCTCAAGGGGATATAAACATATTTTAATTTAAGAGTTCCAGGTTCAAGAATTCATCAACGGTGTATGACATATGATGTAGGAGCATTTTTCTGACTGGCTTTTTGAATAGGCTTGTCTGATAGGCTTTTATGTGTTAAGGAATTTTGTTATATAGAATTATGCCCATACGGAAAATACTTTTAATGCTACTTGCAATTCTATGGATAGATAAATGGATGTGCTTAGATGTTCTTGTTTGATATGAGTGGTAGTCAGAATTTAATTTGAACTTCCTTTGTTTTGCGTATGAAAGAGACCGTTTCTGAATTGTATACACATGGGAGTGGAATCATTTGTAATTCTTTAAAGATAATTTGCTCTCGAATCTCAGGAGTACTTGTTTCATAATTTTTATAGCATTCTTCTGAAGTCTAAACAATTCCAGAGATCTGATAGACATGCCCCATATAGCAATGCAATACTGAATTTGGGAGTGAATGTGGGCTAAATATATTGTTCTCAAGACTTCTGTTGAGGTTAAAGTTTCTCAAGATTCACAATGCATATATATATATAACGATTTACAGGATAGAGTAGAATCGACCCAGACCCCAAGGAATTGTGTACACTGAACCTCAGATACGTTTTGGTTATAGACCTGCAAGTGCATTGGAATTTCAGAACTGAAATGGCTGAACATTATAAAGACAGTTTTACTTATATTCAGCTGTAACTTGTTTTCTTCAAGCCAGTTCTGAAGACAGGCATTGTTTACATTTATTTTGTCTAGAAGTTCTCTTCTACTTTCGTGGGAGACTAGCATATTTGTGTCATCCTCAAACAAAACAGTCTTTGAGAAAGGTAAATGGTCTGGAAGGCCATTAATGAAAACTAACGATAGTACTAGGCCTAGAAATTTGTCTAGAAGTTCGCTTCTACTTTCGTGGGAGATTAGCATATTTGTGTCATCCTCAAACAAAACAGCCTTTGAGAAGGGTAAATGGTCTGGAAGGCCATTAATGAAAACTAAAGATACTACTAGGCCTAGAATTGAGCCCTGCGGAATACCTTGCTTTTTTTCGGGATTTACTTGCAAGTCCTCTGATACCATATGATGCCAGCTTTGTAATCAACAAGTCATGTCTGACCGTATCAAATGCTTTTTTGAGGTCTATGAACAGTCCTAGGCTAAGTTCTTTGTTATTTTTTGCTTGGAGGAGATTTTCTATAAAGAATTTAGGGGGCATCGACTAATGTCTGAACTTCACGGAAACCAAACTGATACTTAGAGAAGATTTTAAGTGAATCAAAGAAAGGAACAATTCTGCAGTACATTATTTTTCTAAATTTTTTTGAAACCTGATAGAAGTGATATCAGCCTGTAATTCGCTTTATTTTGTCGGTCACCTTTTTTGAAAACCGGTATGATTGCTATTTTAAGGTTATCCGGGAAAATTCCAGTTGAGAAAGACCAGTTAATAATGTTGGCCAGGGGCAGTGCGAGGTAAAAGGCAATTTTTTCATATAAAATCTGGTATCCCATCAGCACCACAAGGAAATTTATTCTTGGGAGCTTTAGTAGTTCTGACAACTTCATTTTCATCAACAGGGGAAAGGAAGATTGTTATAGAGATATTTGCTACTGGCGTGTAGTTCGAAGCTGGACACAGCGTACTTGTTAGGTTATCTTTTATGTTAGAGAAGTGTTTGTTGAAGGTATCAACAATTATTTTGGGATTGGTTATAGTAACGTTCCCTTCCTTTAAATGAATAGGCTCATTCTAGTTATTTTTTCAGTCTCTCTGTTTTTAATCTCCCACATAACTTACTCTTGTTTTCTGATTTTAGAATAGTGGTACTGTTTCCCATTCTCTTTGAAACCAATATAACCTTAACCTTCCTGGAAATATGTTTTAAAGCCCAGATCACTTGTTGTTTTACAAACGTCACTTAGAAATATTTTTTCCCTACATGAAATTTTGATTCCTTTCGTAATCCAACTATTTGAAACCCTATTAGCTTTGGGGCACATTCTTTTCAAAGGAAAAGCTATACTGAAATAGTATGTAAATAAGTTTAAAAATTCTACCGTTTTAAGGTTAATTCCAGGTTCAAGTATTACCGTACCCCAAGTTTCCTTTTCGAGGAGATATTTAAAGTGGTCAATACTTTCTTCATCGTATACTCGTTTCAAAGGGCAGGATGCTATTGATACCGATTTATTTTGTTTTTTATGTAGAGTAAAGTGAAAGAAGATTCCTTTATGGTCAGAGACGCCCATTTTAATACTACCAACTGCAACGCGGGTTAGCAAGTCAAGAATCTCACTTAGGTTGAAAGACTTTATAAAAGATCTGAGTCGATATACAGAATTATCGTTAGCTAGAAAATTTATATTGAAGTCTCCACATATAATAAGCTGTTTATCACTTGATTGTAGTTTACCTATTAGAGTTTCTAATGTGTCAATAAATGTTGCTTTGCAACTGTCCGGCGATCTGTATAAGGAAACAATTATTGTAATTATTGATTCTTTAAATTTAATTTCCGAAAACAAATGTTCAAAACATGTTGGGTTTTGTGAGACAGTCATTTCATTCACCTGGAAAATTAAAAAATATATTTTTTAGACAACTCTACACTACTTAAACTGACGGACGTCATTCTGAGAGAGATTCTTTCTAACTATTTGTCTTTGATGAGGATGCCTACTACATGGGATGGGTTTTATACCTGTAATGTTCGTTATTATTAAATAAATAAATAAATAAATAATCAAAGTTATTACATAAATAACACACATACTAGTATAGCAAATTACTATTTCCAACACTCCTCAATTTTGTTAAAATAATATTACATACATTATTTTCTTACAACTTCGTATAGACCAAGTTCAGTTCTATAGTTTCTATATATTTCTGTAGGTAAACCTTTAGTGAAAATATCTGCAGTTTGTTCTTCTGATGTAACATATTTAACTACAATTTGTTTACACTTGTAGCGTGCTATATGGGCTATTCCCAAATCCGTACTGTAGGTAAGATTGACCCCCGGCCCTGAATCCCGTAGCAGGGAGCAGGAATTGTAACAAAAAATGTTTCTATTCCTTTTCCCTGTTAGGTTAGACCTTCGATGAAAAAACTGATCATTCCGCGAACAAGACTCGCCCTCCGAACGGACCTCCGCCAAACCGCCTCGAGCGATGACCATATCGTCCAATTTCGGAGCGATACGCCTGAGTTGCTCCCAAGATATCGGCGGTGACTCGCTAAGAAATAGCGCCCGCACCTTGGCCAACTCGGCACCGGCACCAACAACAGCAACTGATTGTTCCTCACTGTACTCTCCCTGTAAAGCCGCGGCAACCAAATCAACGTCTTCAATGTAAAACAAAAATCATTCACCGGGGCCTTGAGCGCGGAAATAATGGCTAGGAACCAGGTCATGCTTCATACGGCCAGGCAAGAAATCTCTAATAATAGAAGTCTGAAACTCCTGCACCGTACGCCGTGAATTTATAGTTTCAGAATTATAATAAAGAAATTGTTCATTAACAAAACTGTTCAACTGTCAAGTTTGGTCTTGCTGGAGACAAAAAACATCTACCAGCATACTGAATTGAACCAAAAATTTCAAAAATGAAAGAATCTTTACCGTGTCATTAAGTGTGACTTCCGGGCAAGTTTTTAACAAATCTTGCAATGGATGTGGAAGTTCAGCATCTTTGAAACCGAATAATTGGTCAGAATTACAAATAGCTTGAGAAATGGCGGAAAGTAGAGACTTTTTTTTTAAATGGAGCCAAAAAGACGACCGAGTGCACCTGCTACCACTTTTGTGGTCGTAATTTATAAATGAAATGTAACGTAGATGAACTACCGCGAGTGCTACCACTTTTGTAGCGTGCTATATGGACTATTCCCAGATCCGTACTGTAGGTAAGAATGACCCCCGGCCCTGAATCCCGTAGCAGGGAGCAGGGACCGCAAACAGATTATGTAACACAAACTTTCTGAACAACAGTACCATGTTTTATTAATAAAAGGATAAGAAAAAGCATAACAGAGCTGAAGGCGAAAATAGAAATATGGCTTAAGGCCTTATACAAATATACGACGCTAGAGGCAAGCTATCCTTCTTTCGTAAGCAAAGTAAAATAAAAACCAATTTAAAGTGAAAAATATATATTAAATGCAAAAGGACCGAAAACGAACTAAACACTGGTGGGTAAAAACAAAACGAACCGAAAACAACTAAAGAAACCCACCAGCAAATTAACTTTAATGTAGAAAAGCAACAAAAGAATACCTGTTGGTAATTACGTGATGAGAAGATACACAAGCTACAAGCCAAAGCAAGACAAAAGTTATTTTTCAGTTCGTTGAAATGACATGTTGAATAGAGCTTATCTCTGTATCTTACATCTACATTTCAGATTTTAAATGAATTAATTATTTGATTTCAATCATACCTTTTGCCATTTCTTTGATTGTTTACAATCAGTTTGTTTGAAATGTTTAGGTTACCTTTGTAATATTGTTTAGCAACAGATATTATAGTGTTTCATATTTTAATGTATAAATGACATTTTTTCCTCGGCTAACAGGATATGTTCAATCATGTTTTATTGACTATTCAACTCATACGCCGTGTGTTTGATATTGACCAAGAACGTTAAGCAATTCCTCAGATATAGACCAATCACGGCTATTTATCTTGCAATATTCTTGAAGGAATCGCGAGGAGGGTATTTTATCGCGGTAAAACCAGCTGGTCGTTACTGGAGACGCAAGTATCAGTGTGCAGTAATTGATAGTCACTGTTGCCACTAAGCGGCATGAAATCAGATTATTTTACGCAACATAACTTATTTGGAAATTGAAATAATAGAAATGTACATTGATTAAGAACACAATTTCGATTCGGTGCAAGCCAGTTCGTGTGCTTTTATTCTGTTCTGCTGTTTGCTTACCTGAATGAAGTTAACTATATCTTATATGCACTGGTGGTAGCACTGATTACACCAAGGTAGCTCGAATCGATTCATGGATGGTTAATTCACAGTATGCCGTGATCTCGTAACTTTTAGTTTGATTTTTATACAACAAAGCACGAAAGTAATTATTATTTATATCATCCGTTACATTTTATTCATGAAATAGTCTTAATAAATCCAACTCGAGTTGACCAGTTACATCAGATAAATTCGCTCCTGCTTCGCTTCGCTCTATCGATAGACTCGTCGGCTCTCGTGGGATTACCTATGATAAAAGCTATTCTGAGGTTCTGACATTCCACAATACTTGTATTAAATCATCTATTTGTTCAATTTTGACATTTTGTATATCATGTTAAGACGTACTTGTTATATGTTTGTACATTTTTATAGACGTTTTCTCCTATTCCTTTCATAGTTGGTGTAGGGATCCAGGCCCGTTGAGGACCAGAAAATGTAGGCTAGTGTGCCTAACAGAATTTGCAATAGGATTTTCGGAGGACCACTGGATTATAATCCAGAAAATATTCAAGTTTAGAATTGCAGGAATGTTGAAGGAAGCAGGAATAATGGAGAGAGATAATCGTTGCCTTATTCTTCTTTTCTTGTAGATTACTGCTTCTCTTCTTACTCTTAGTTGTGATTGGCATTAACCAATGTTTAATTATAATCTACTATCTTTACTAAGTAGATTTCAGGAGTGATACAAGGTTCATTTAGTATTATAATATAATATGGTTTGTTTTCTACAACAACAATCCAAGTTTCTTTATTTTTTGTTCCAATAGTTACAATTCTTTAGAATAATTGAGCAGTATTGGCTCAAAATACTACTGCAGTATACTCTGTCTGTCAGTAGGAAAAGATAAGCTGCAATTATTTGCCAAAACTTCTTAACGTGATAAACACGGAATTACTTTGTTACAAGCAAGAATGTTAGACCATATTTTTGGTCTTTAATAAGTTGCTCAAGATTCACTACGGCAGCATACTTAGCTTGCACGTAGGGGAAAAGAGGAGCTGCAAGGATGCCAAAACTCCTTACAATTATGCATGCAGAATTACTTTATAATAACATAAAGATGCTAAGCCTTGCTTGGCTTTTGTAAATTAATGCAAGGTTTGGATTGGAATTACTTAACTTGCATGTCGATTACATCTGATGAGAATGTGACTGCATTTAGCCGGACTGTAGTTAAGGGATGTACAGTTATTGAAGCTGAAGTTCTATGTTGCTGTGGATCATCCTGAACGGTGGCCAGTAGCGAGTCCTTCCATGGCTACAAGCTACGCTCCCCGAAGTTCTAGTGATGTCCTAATATCCACCTCCTGGTAGATTAAGCAGTGGCTGCTAATGCTGGTTCCATGTTGCGTAGTTGTGTAGATACTGTACTATTATATATTCAGACTTGTGGTCTGTTGCTAAATTGGGGCTGTGCCCTTACGAAGCGACGATCAGTGAGAGAATGAGAGAAGTCGAACGGCCAAAATGCGTTCACATAATCATCTTACAAAGAGTCAGATTCTAGAATCCTATGGAAGGTTCTTCTAGAAGTTTCACGTAGCTTCCATCCAGAATAAAGGCAGAGTTAAAGATAATAACATGCTGTAATTATTCTGTAACATAATAGATTGGTATGTGAGCATTTGCATTATAATTGTAACGTATAATTACAGAGAAATTTAATAAATACAATGCGGTGAATAATCGATCTATTCAAAAGCTGCTTCTATAATCAATTGCACTAATCGATATGACGCTTCTAAATAAGCTAATGTATTCTGGCCGTAGCGCCAAGTAAATGTTAATGTGCTGTCACTCGACTTATCGATATTAGCTCGATGTCGGCAATGTAGCTTTCTGTTGCTAATTATCATTAATTACTGAATCTATTGATACTAGCTAATAGTAACAGGAATAAATATGTACGACTATTCCTTAGTTTATCACAATACAGATTATAATAGATATTTTCTTTATCTCAATTAAATAAATAGATACAAGCGTGCCAAGAATACAGATTGCTGGTAATTGGCATCAGTGCCATCTAGCGATTTGTATTAATACTTCGTTACTAGTATTTGCTATAAAAGTACAATAAACAGGCTCTAAGCTGTACGAGCTTACATACTGGGGGGGGCCCAAGAAAAGAGAAAAAATTTACTGAGCAGGCAGTGGACACAGCTTAGATATAGGCCTTTTTAGAATAGAATTAGCAGTTTTAACTGTTGCTACTCTGACTTTACCATCTGGCCCAGGATGAACTTCTAGGATCCTAGCCAGTGGCCAATTCATAGGAGGAACATTGTCCACCATCAATATGACTAATTGATTAGCTTGCAGGTTTTTAGTTTCTGTGTTCCACTTTTGTCTTTGTTGCAAAGTATTTAAGTATTCTTTGACCCATCTGGTCCAAATGCATTGTGACTGTTGCCCTAACAACTGATATCGTGACAGCCTGGATAGGTTTATAGACTGTAAATCTGGGTGAGGGATAGAATTCAAAGGAGCACCAATGAGGAAGTGACCTGGGGTCAATGCCATGTAGTCTTGCGAGTCGCTGCTCATCGGCGTCAGTGGTCTGCTGTTGATGATGGCTTCTATTCTGCATAGAAGAGTGCTGGCTTCTTCATAGCTGTAGATAGTGTCTTTCATCACCTTGTATAGAATAGTTTTCATGCTGCGGTTAGATCTTTCTACCAGTCCTGCCATGTGGCTTGCCCTTGGTGGCAGAAAATGGAATTGTATGTTTAGATTTGCTGTAAAGTTCATGATATCTGTGTTAGCTTGCTCCGTCTGGAATTGTTCATAGAGTTCACTCAGCTCTCGTGAGGCTCCTACGAAGTTTCTGCCATTATCTAGGTATAGGTGGGAAGGTAGTCCCCTTCTAGATACGAATCTTTGCAAGGATGCAATGAATGCTGCTGAAGTGGCTGCTGTTACCAATTCAATATGTACTGCTTTGGTACATAGACATATGTCCATACAGATATAAGCTTTGTATACTGTTTTGCCTCTCCCATGATCCTTTAAAGAGATAGGACCTACAAAATCTATGGCTGTGGTGTCGAAAGCTCGGTTGGGTGTAACTCTGGCTTGGGGCAAAGTTCCCATAATTTGCTGTGCTTTAACAGGGCTGTGTCTAAAGCAAGTAAGACATCCTTTTAATGCTGATTTTACAGTTTGAACTCCATGAATGGGCCAATACTGCTGCCTTAGTGTGTACAGTATGCCTTGAGGGCCTTCATGTAAGTTTTTCAGATGTGTGTCTCTGACAATAATATTAGTTATGTGGTGCTTGGCAGGCAATATAATTGGATGCTTAGCCTTGTAGTCTAGATCAGTATGGTGCAGTCTTCCACCAACTCTAAGTATGCTATCTTTATCTAGATAAGGATGCAATTGCAGTAGTGAGCTGCTTCTAGAAACACAATTATTCTTTCTAATATGAGCTATGTCTTCTGAGAAGGCTTCTTTCTGAGTAGCTTGTATGATAACATCATGAGCTTTCTGTAGCTCTTGCAAGCTGATAGGGCCAACAAATCTATCAGACTTGTGCAGACAGTTCTGTTTGAATCTCAGAATATAAGCTGTGTTCCTGAGTAACTTTCTGAAAGAGGAATATCTATGCAAGTATTCATTGTGTGTACTTGTGATCATAAAGGCTTTTGCTGTTTTCTTGGTTTCTGGTATTTCTTCTGTCTGAAATACATTGTCAGTGGTAGGCCAAAAACATTCATCTTGTGTTAGGAATTTTGGACCATTCCACCATAGAGTTTGGTTATGTAGCTTGTTAGGTGAGACAGGTTTAGTGATGAGATCTGCAGGAATCTGCTGTGTTGGCACATGTCTCCATTGACAGTTTTCTGTAGCAGCTTGAATTTTGGTTACTCTGTGTGCTACAAAAGTGTTCCATTTGTGTTGAGGCTGTGTGATCCTTTGTAAGGTTATGAGACTGTCAGTCCAGAAATATACTGCTGATATCATGATCTGTAGAGATAAGCTTACTTTTTGGTATAAGCAGGCTGCCAACTGAGCTGCACAGAGCTCCAGTCTGGGCAAAGTAATCTGCTTAAGTGGGGCCACTCTAGATTTGCTTGTCAGCAGTTGAACTTGTGTATTGTGGCTCTTGTCCTTGGATTTTATGTAGCATGCTGCTCCATATGCCTGTGGGCTGGCATCACTGAAAAAGTGCAGTTCTACATGACTGAAATTGAGTATTAGAGTGTTTCTTGGAATCTTGTATAATTCTACATAGTGAAGTTGTGAATATAGTTCATTCCAGGCTTTCTGTATAGCAGTAGGAGCTTGTTGATCCCAACCTATGTCATTCAGCCAAATCTGTTGCATAATACATTTAGCTGCAGAGATGATGGGGGCAATTAGTCCCTGAGGGTCATACAGAGTACAGATGGCAGATAGAATCTGTCTCTTAGTAGTAGCTTCTGGTAATGACTTCACTGTATACTGTAGCAAGTCTTGTAATGGATTCCAGTGTAATCCTAGTGTTTTGACCGTATTCTGCTCTTCTAACTGAGTAAGTGTAGCTTTAGAGAGCTTTTCTTGTGGCAGTGTTCTCAAAACTTCTTGTGAGTTAGAGCAAAACTGTGTTAAGTTAAATCCACCTGAATGTAACAGTTGTGATACTTCTGTGGCTGCTAGTATAGCTTCTTGCTCTGTAGAAAATGATGCAAGGAGGTTATCCACATAGAAGCAAGTAGATAGCAATTTGGATGCTGTAGGAAATCTGTTTCTCTCATCCTCGGCTAACTGGTTGAGTACTCTGGTTGCTTCAAAAGCTGAACAGGCTTGTCCATATGTGATAGTGTTAAGTTGGTATATCTTCACTGGAGTGGATTTAGAATGTCTCCAGAAGATTCTTTGGAAGTCTCTTTGCTGCGGCTGTACCATTATCATCCTGTACATTTTCTCTATGTCAGCACTCACAACATATGGGTGACATCTGAACTTTAAGAGTATGGTGTAGAGATCAGGTTGTACACAGGGTCCAGTGTAAAGAATATCATTGAGTGATGTACCTGTAGAGGATTTGAATGAGGCATTGAAGACTACTCTGAGTTTTGTGGTTTCTGAGTCTTCCTTTAGGACAAACTGGTGTGGAATATAATATGCTTCTGGGCCATCCTGGTAGAAACTCTCTTCTACTTGGGTCATGTGACCTAGCGCTTCATATTGTTGCATGAAGTCTGAGTACTGTTGTAGTATATTAGGCTGTTTATAGAGTCTAGCTTCATTAGAAAAGAAACGTTTCAGAGCTCCAGTTCTAGAGGCACCAAGATTATCTGTGGGCTTCTTAAATGGCAAGGTTACTGTGTAACGTCCATCTCTGTCCCTCTGCACTGTTTCTTGAAAATGCTGCTCGCATATGGTGTCTTCTTCAGATCTTACTGGTTGGATAATTTCTTCCATTTCCCAGAATTTCTGCATGTTCTTGTGTATCTGTTCTGTGATGCTTAAGTGGCAACGTGGTTCTTGTCTTCTACCCTGTGCATAATGTATTTGTCCTGAGAGGATCCATCCTAGTCTGGTCTCTCTTATGTATGCTTTATGTTTGTTGGTTTTGTTGATGGGTATAGTGTGTCCCATTAACAAGTTCCAGAATACATCTACCCCTAGCAATATGTCAATGCTACCGGGTATATGAAATCTGCTGTCTGCCAGTACAATGTTTTGTGGTATTCTTAGATTGCTGGTATCTATAGGAGCACTAGGTATGTCTTTGGCAATCTGGTTAATGATGAGGCACTGTAACTGTCTTTTGTAGCCAATGCCATGGGCGTCACTTATCTGTATATGCCCAATTTCTAGAATGTTAGATGTGTGTAGGTTTACACCGGTCACAGCTATGGTGGTAGGCTTGGT
The DNA here is from genome assembly GCA_964059195.1 of Ectobius pallidus. Taxonomy (NCBI): domain Eukaryota; kingdom Metazoa; phylum Arthropoda; class Insecta; order Blattodea; family Ectobiidae; genus Ectobius; species Ectobius pallidus. The sequence goes on from CAXKWD010000008.1 coordinate 46,436,639, forward strand.
TTGTAACTGTAGCCTATCAGCCAAATCTTGGGTTATGAATGTATGAGTGGCACCTGAGTCCAATAATGCTCTGGCTTTTATGAGTCTGCCATTCTGAGCTTTGACTAGTATTTCTGCTGTGGCAAGAAATGTATGAGTTTTAGGAGTGATCTGTGCATTATTAGCAAATGCTGAGCCTGTAGCATTGCTGCTGGTAGTAGTTGGAGATTGTCTAGTACCATTGTGGCTTTGGTTTCCGTTCTGTCTGTTGTTAGGCAATCTACTAGTGTATTGTGTAGTTGCATGTTGCCTGTATTCATTGCTGCGAACCTTGTCTTGGTGTAGCAGAGTGTGGTGGCGTTGTTGGCATTTATAACAAGATGTAGATGTGCAGTTTCTGACATTATGTCCTGCTCTGAGACAGTTACTGCATAGTCTATTATTGTTTACAAAGTTCCATCTCTGTGTGTTGTTAAGATTATGGAAGTCTTCGCACTTGTTTAGTGGGTGCTCTAGCCTGCACAGTATACAATTGTTGGCTGCATGGGCAACAAAGGTACGTGGGCTCACTTGTCTGTGGTAGATAGGCTTATTCTGTGTATTGTGTACAGCTTTAGGCCTGCTGGAGCTATCTGGTGTCTCCAGAGCTGGTCCCCTTTTCTGTAGGAAATTACAGAGTTCTTTGAATGTGTTTAATTGATCTACTGTGCCCTCTAGGCTCCATGCTTTGAGCGTAGCAGGGTCAAGTTTAGACGTGAGAAGATGAGTGAGCATGTAGTCCCATCTAAGGTTCTCTGGTGTGATAGATTCTATTGACCTAACCTGTCTAGTGAAGTGGTCAAGTAAGTCCATTAATTGACTGGGTGATTCCTTAGGGATCTTGCTATAGTCAATCAAAGATTGTAATAACTGTTGCAGTATAATTTTGTTGTTCTGAAACCTTTCATTGAGTAAGTTCCAGGCGGTTTCATAACCATTAGCAGTTAAGGGTAGTGTGTCAATAAGTTTATTGGCTGAGCCTTGCAATGCTATTCTCAAATAGTGAAACTTTTGAACTGGATCAAGCGAATTGTTGCTGTGAACAAGCGAGATGAACAGTTCTCTAAATGGTAGCCAATCTGAATGCTTGCCATTGAAGTGTGGCAAATTTATCTTTGGTAGCTGAACTCTAGGAGTGCAATTAGCTTGAGTGTTAGGTTGAGTTGTGTCTTGAGGCTGAACTTGTGTCATGTTAGCCTGTGATTACTGTGTTTCATATTCCCTAATTTTTCTGCGAGCCATGCCTACAGTTGTGTAGTATGTCTCTTCGAAAGCTTGTCTTTCTCCTTCCCAATCAGGGTCTGTGTCACATGTTTCTATTTTGCCCTGTATTTCCTCAAAGTTCCTTAGTAGTGATTCATCCTGTGATAGTCTGTGTACAGTTTCTTCAATATTGTCTTGGTCAACTTGAACTGACAAAACATATTGGTAGAATCTAGTTAACTTTCCTTTGATGACTTCCCTCTTCTGCTTATAGTTCTTAAGTCTGGAGGCATCTGTGGCAAGTTCTTGTCAGTCTGGCATTGTGAGGGGTGGTGTATGACAGTGTGTTATAAGGAAGGCTGTCACTTACCTGATTATCCAGTAAGACTGTTGTCCCTTGCACTGCTCTACCAGAATTCTTGCACCTTTTCTTACCACTAGGCCTGCTATGACTGCTCTTGGCGTATAATCCAGTCAAAATAGGCTGAAAATACAATAGAGTATTAGAATTGTACAAGTAAAAGTTATGTTTTACAAACAATATACACTGTAGGTATGAGGAGTGGACAAAGTGATTATCCAAGGTGTGGATAGAATCCAGGTCCGGATGACCAGAAAATGTAGGTATCCGGCCCGGAGGAGCAGAAAATGTAGGGATCCAGGCCCGTTGAGGACCAGAAAATGTAGGCTAGTGTGCCTAACAGAATTTGCAATAGGATTTTCGGAGGACCACTGGATTTTAATCCAGAAAATATTCAAGTTTAGAATTGCAGGAATGTTGAAGGAAGCAGGAATAATGGAGAGAGATAATCGTTGCCTTATTCTTCTTTTCTTGTAGATTACTGCTTCTCTTCTTACTCTTAGTTGTGATTGGCATTAACCAATGTTTAATTATAATCTACTATCTTTACTAAGTAGATTTCAGGAGTGATACAAGGTTCATTTAGTATTATAATATAATATGGTTTGTTTTCTACAACAACAATCCAAGTTTCTTTATTTTTTGTTCCAATAGTTACAATTCTTTAGAATAATTGAGCAGTATTGGCTCAAAATACTACTGCAGTATACTCTGTCTGTCAGTAGGAAAAGAGAAGCTGCAATTATTTGCCAAAACTTCTTAACGTGATAAACACGGAATTACTTTGTTACAAGCAAGAATGTTAGACCATATTTTTGGTCTTTAATAAGTTGCTCAAGATTCACTACGGCAGCATACTTAGCTTGCACGTAGGGGAAAAGAGGAGCTGCAAGGATGCCAAAACTCCTTACAATTATGCATGCAGAATTACTTTATAATAACATAAAGATGCTAAGCCTTGCTTGGCTTTTGTAAATTAATGCAAGGTTTGGATTGGAATTACTTAACTTGCATGTCGATTACATCTGATGAGAATGTGACTGCATTTAGCCGGACTGTAGTTAAGGGATGTACAGTTATTGAAGCTGAAGTTCTATGTTGCTGTGGATCATCCTGAACGGTGGCCAGTAGCGAGTCCTTCCATGGCTACAAGCTACGCTCCCCGAAGTTCTAGTGATGTCCTAATATCCACCTCCTGGTAGATTAAGCAGTGGCTGCTAATGCTGGTTCCATGTTGCGTAGTTGTGTAGATACTGTACTATTATATATTCAGACTTGTGGTCTGTTGCTAAATTGGGGCTGTGCCCTTACGAAGCGACGATCAGTGAGAGAATGAGAGAAGTCTAACGGCCAAAATGCGTTCACATAATCATCTTACAAAGAGTCAGATTCTAGAATCCTATGGAAGGTTCTTCTAGAAGTTTCACGTAGCTTCCATCCAGAATAAAGGCAGAGTTAAAGATAATAACATGCTGTAATTATTCTGTAACATAAAAGATTGGTATGTGAGCATTTGCATTATAATTGTAATGTATAATTACAGAGAAATTTAATAAATACAATGTGGTGAATAATCGATCTATTCAAAAGCTGCTTCTATAATCAAATGCACTAATCGATATGACGCTTCTAAATAAGCTAATGTATCCTGGCCGTAGCGCCAAGTAAATGTTAATGTGCTGTCACTCGACTTATCGATATTAGCTCGATGTCGGCAATGTAGCTTTCTGTTGCTAATTAACATTAATTACTGAATCTAATGATACTAGCTAATAGTAACAGGAATAAATATGTAAGACTATTCCTTAGTTTATCACAATACAGATTATAATAGATATTTTCTTTATCTAAATGTAAATAAATAGATACAAGCGTGCCAAGAATTCTGATTGCTGGTAATTGGCATCAGTGCCATCTAGCGATTTGTATTAATACTTCGTTACTAGTATTTGCTATAAAAGTACAATAAACAGGCTCTAAGCTGTACGAGCTTACAGTTGGTAAACAGTTTGTTTGAATTTTTAAGGTTTTTAGATTTGTCACTATCATATTGAAGGTATACATTTCAGATTTTTAATGAATTATTTATTTAATATCCTCTGGCTATGGGATATGTTCAATCATAACTTATGGCATTTCTTTTATTGTTTATAATCAGTTTGAAGTCTTTAGGTTGCCTTTGTAAAATTGATTAGCAATAGATCCAATGTTTCACATTTTTTATTGTATAAATGATTTATTTTCCTCTGTTAACAGAATATGTTCAATCATGATTTATTGATAAACATATTCTGAGGCTCTAATGTTCGAACATACCCTTTATTCATAGGCGTTTTCTCCTGTTTCTTTGTTAGTTCATAAACAGTGTGCTTGAATTGACAAGCTTTTCGATTTGCCTTTGTAATATTGATTAGTGATAGGTGTTCATTTCGTAATTTTAATGTATAAATGGCTTCATTTCTTTTGTCGATGGAAATTTTCAATCATAATTTGTGTATTTATTATGTAATGTTTCAAAATTTTAATGCACAGTTGACAATATTTTCATCTCCTGCAATACATGCTCTATATATTCCCTTTGTTTTCAGTTGTGTTTTCCTATTTCTTTGTTATGTTACAATCAGTTTGTTTGTATTGATAAGGCTTTTAGAGTTGCGTTTTTCCTAATATTATTTGTAATGTTTCCAACATCCTCTCTGTTACAGATGGTTTTTCTGATTCTTTGATAGTTTGCAGACATTTTGTTTGAATTCTTACGGCCTTTTGAGTTTTCCTCTCTTCCTATCCTTCAATGAGGGAACAGATATTCACAAAATAAAATATAACTCTACAATGAGATGGGGTACTACCAAAAGATCAACCAATCAGAGTTCATCTTACCGGACTGTGACGAGTACTTCGTTCTCGGACTTGCTCGGGTTTAACTTTGACTGTATTGGTACTTATTTAGTCAAGTCATACATTTGATGTGCAAAAACGTGGGTGACCTTCAAAAACCTACCCTTCATAAAATTAACCCCTTTGGGGGTGTAAATCATGTCAGGTTGTTGATATCACTCAGTACGATTTTTACTGTCGAAATTGTAATGGGTTAGATTGGTTGTGGGGTTGAAAAACACTCTCTAGATGATTTATAATGGCATATCTTGTCCATTTGTGGAAAAACTTGTGTGACCTTGAAAACCACCCCTATGTTAAATCAACCCTTTTTGGGATGTAAACCATGTCAGATAGTTAATATCACTCAGTAAGATGTTTGTGTCGCAAAATGCTTTTTAATGGATTAGGTTGGTTTTGATGGTGCAAATGGCTTATCTTGTCCATTTGTGAAAAATGTTAGTAGATCGCGAGAAACCACCCGTTTATAAAATTTACCCCCTTTGGGGTTGCAAATAATATCAGATAGTTAATGTCACTCAGTACGGTGTTTATGTGTCCATAAAGAATTTTTAATGGGTTGGATTAGTTATGGGGTGAAAACTACCCTCTTGCTAGGGTGATCATAAGGTCTTAATTCTATAACCTAACCATTATACTACTAGATTTTAAAAATTATATTTATTTATATTTCTTAAGACTACCCATCTAGTGGGGTTGAAAATTAATTCATAAGGGCCTAATTCTTTTCTATAACATGTATTTTTTTTGTTAATTTTATTTATTGTTTTTAGATTGATTGTTTCAAGGTTGGTATTCTAGGTCTCTGTTTTACCGACCTAATCTTATTTTTTGGCTTAACTATGGTTTGGGGTGTCATAGAGGTGTGGGGGTTGTTTTACCGGAAGGCTTTAATGTTATAGATTCAGGATTGATAATGCTTGTTTCTGCATTGGGCCGGGGAGATTACTACCCACTTTTGTAAACATAATTCTGTTACTTATCTCCTACCAATTAGATAGAAGCTAATCAATTTTTAGGTAGACCTCTTATCCCATAGCTCTCTAAATTATTTAGTAAAATGTTGTGTTCAATACAGCCTTTCATTGGATATATAAAATAAAATGCCTACTTTCTCATTTGTTTCTAATTTTCTAACCACTTCATGAATGTATTGACTGACAGAAGTAAGAGGCCTATTCTGAAACCATGTTGAAAATTGGAGTATGTTAATTTTGCAAAGGTAAGAAACCAACATTTTGGATAACACCTTCCGAAAAAGTTGGCTAATTATGATGTCGATGTAGTTATTAATTTCGCTTTCATTTCTTTTTTTTAATAGAGGTCTAAGTAATCCTAATTTTAAAACTTTTGAATTTTGCCCATTTTCAATTAAGAAGTTTATTAAGTGTGTTAGTGGTATTGTGATGACACCTTTACAATGTTTTAGTAAGAACGGACTAATTTCGTCCTACCCACTTTTTTTATTTGGTAGATTGCTGAATATCAAGGGCGTCGCAAAGAATTTTATCAAAGGGGGCAAACTCAGCATAATTCCAAACAAAATTATTATTATTAAATTAGGAAAAATTATACAGTAACCTATAATAATAACAATAATAATAAATTTACTATTAGTGGTATTACGACAGTAATTGCATAAATGTACTGTGAGCTAATTCCTAATTGAAGTTAATCCACATACAAGTTATAAGAATGATATTTTATTATGATCGACTGAAAGTCTATTTAGGACCTCAATTTCAAGTGATTAGGCTAAATATATTAATATTCTCATAGTTTCCCGGCCCGTAGTTTTGAACTCCAGCTCAATTCGACGAGGTTGAAACGTTTTTAAATTAACAGACTACGTTCTTTCGAGCAACAGCCCTGGTGACGGATAATTTTAAATACACGGCCCTATTAATAATAATAATAATAATAATAATAATAATAATAATAATACGTTAATACTTGTTAAACTCATGATAATTTTTTTATTCTGCATGGAACAACTGCAGGTTGACAGACAAGATTGCCAAAAAATAAATGAATCCATAAGGCATTCTAGAGGGGGCAGTTGCTGATGTCACATGCCGACGCCCTTGCTCAATATGTTCTACATTTCTGTTTCTGTTTTGTTTTACCCATTGAAACGATCGTTCTGGGTATATATACCTCAGGGGCGGCTACTTAATATGGTAGCAGGTTTGCACTACAACCAAAATTTAAGCTTCCAATTTTAGTATTATGTATTTTATAAAATACCAGTCAAGTGTGATTATTATCTGTAGTGTTCTGATTATCTGTAGTCTTAAACGCAAAACTCTATGCACATTCGTGCGCTCTTCTTTCTTTATTAAACGCAGAGTGAATATTGTCTGTAGGAGCCTTTGCGTTTGCTGCAAACCAAATCCACTCTGCTACCCAAGGCCCTCCAATGTATAAGGATAGGGCGTGATAAATCTGTGGCTCCCAGAGGGACGAGGAGGAGGTTATCGGGGTATAAGGCTACATGATGTTAACTAACATTCTACCCCTCCCGCCGGCAGTTGAGATGGAGGAAGACATTTCCCCACTCTTCGCTTCTTGAGGGCTTGTCCTAATCTTACTTTTCTCAAACACTGAGCGGGCGGATCGAGTCACAACAAAGCCAATCAAAGCGCGCCAGAACCACCTACTGAACGCGTCTCGCACAAGACTGTTGCTATGTCCCCGCAGCTGAGTACTTGGGCGGCTCATAGAGATTGCTCTGTTTCCCGCGAATATTTCCGAGTTCTTTTACATGTATGCCATGTGATTTTTAATCGAATTGTCTCGTCTTTAATTTAATTAAGTGAAACGCTGAGATGAATTTAGTTCAAACTCTCTTGGTTCGTCCGTTTTCAACATTAAACTTGGAAGAAAAGAATGAGGTTAAAAGACTCGGTAGGCCAACACCACATATCAAGATCGCCCAGGTGGTTAAAACTAAAACGAGATCGTTTAACAGGAATTTTAATAGTGATGTATATGAGAAATATGACTGGATGTGTGGCTGTGGTGTAAATAATGTTCTGTTTTGTTTCCCTTGTTTACTATTTGGTGGCGAAGATGCGTGGACAAAGCACGGTGTAAGTGATTTACAGCATCTTCATGACCGTGAAAAAAACATGTGTCATCAAAATTGCACATGAAAAATGTTGTGAGGTTTGTTATGTTCGGTAGTGTAAATATAGCACAGAAGATGGATAGTGCGTATCGAAGGGCAGTTGAAGAACATAACCAAAAAGTGGCCCAGAACAGGTACGTGTTGAATATTCGAATTAATTGTATTAGATTTTGTGGTGCTTTTGAGTTGGCTCTTCGAGGACATGACGAATCAGACACCTCAAATAATCCAGGCATTTTTCGTGGATTGATCAATTTTACCTCCGAATTGGATAGTGTCTTCAATAATCATTTAGAAAATGCAACTGTTTTTAGGGGAACATCAAAAACGATTCAAAATGAAATTTTAGAATGTATTCTTGAAGTTTGTAGGGAGGAAATATCAAAAGAAATAAGAGACTCCCCGTTTCTTTCAATTATAGCCGATGAGACTGGCGATGTCAATAACATGTATCAAATGGTAATTGTATATAGATATTTAGTAAACTGCAAACCAGTTGAAAGGTTTTTAATCCCTGAAGGGCAGAAAGCAGTAAATTTAGCTGCATGCATATCGGCCCAACTTGAGCAACATCTTAAGGGCTGTGAAAATAAATTGATTGCTCAAACATACGATGGAGCCAATGTTATGTCTGGGGCAAAACATGGTGTTCAGGCAGTTATAAAAGAGAAATATAAATCTGCAGAATATATTCACTGCCATGCACACCAATTAAATTTAAGAATGTTACCGGCATCATCATCGAATCCCAGTGTTAGAGTATTTTTCATAAATCTTCAAGGAATTTGTGCTTTTTTTTTCAAACTCTCCTCAAAGAACTGCAATACTAGACGAAGTGGTACAAAAACGACTGCCGAGGTCAGTTCCTACAAGATGGAACTTTCAATCAAGATCCGTAAATACCATTTTTGAGCACAGGGGAGAATTGATTGACTGCATGAAGTTGATCCAACAAGGGAATCGAGTCACTAATGAAAATTCAATTCTTCAGGCTTCTGGTTTCATTGGTATACTGAATGATGGCAATTTTATTTTTTGGTTAAATGTGTTCCATAAAATCATGCCACATGTTGACATGCTTTATAATCAGCTTCAGAGGAGAGACTGTACTCCATCGTTGGTCCAGAGCAAAATTAATTTATTTGAGCCAGAACTAGTCAAAATTAGAAGCAGTATTGATTTGACCTCATATAGTGAGCATGTAACAAAAAGAAGAAAAGATGAGAAAAAGGGAGGCAATAGAAATATGTGATATTATTCTGACAGAAATAAAGGACAGATTCAAGTTTTCTGCCCATTTGGGAGTTGCAAATCTTTTTCAGTCAGACAAATTTGCTGATTACAATGAAAATTTCCCCGAAAAACAAGTAAAATTTGCCCTGGAGTCCTACAAATTTGTTGAAGAAAAGAAGCTACACACAGAACTTTCAACCATTTATAGCACTGAAGAATTCAGAAATATTTCAGGAGCTGTCTCATTAATGGAGTTTTTCAGAGACAATAATTTATGTTCCACTTTCAGTGCATCAGTCAAGTTACTTAACGTAATTCTAACAATCCCAATGACAACATGTGAGGCTGAACGAAGTTTCTCCACCCTTAAGAGGATTAAAACTTTTCTGCGCAATACCATGTCTGAGAAGCGGTTATGTGCACTGGCCATGCTTTCAATTGAGAGAGATTTCATTTTGAAGATGAGGGACTTCAATGAGCGAGTTATTGAAAAGTTTTTCACGAGGAAGGAGAGGAGAGCCTACTTTCTATATAAATAGGTGAGTGCGGGAAAGAATAATTTTGCTCAATATTGCTATGCGCCTATTTTCTGTAAGAATATACATTTCTCATATTGGTTTAAAAATAATGTTAATTCACGCAATATAACATTGTGAACCACCAAATTTCGAAGGCACCAGCCGCCCCTGATATACCTAATAGTAAAGGTAGTGTGCATATTTCCGTACTGAGTCTTCCTCCTGGAATAACTTTTTTAAATTCGCCTTTACGTTATTCACCATTAGGTCAATTTAAGTTCAGTACTTTTCTTTTTACAAGAAGGATAGGATGGGAACTACTTGTAATTTAAACACATCTAAGACAGGGATTGAGCAACCAAGCCTATACGCTAGAGCTGTATTGAATTGTTTGCGAAAACGAAAAGGGCGCGCTTACAGTCAAACAAACGTCACTACCAACAAATACTATAGAGACAATACAGGACACTTTGCGATATATCGGGGGGACAATATTTTGAGCACCATCTAGCGGCCCAACCTGCTACTACTGAATACAATTGCAGTATCTAGATACATATATGTTAAACAGTTTTTAATAGAAGAGCCGAAATAGCCAGACTCGGCATGTTATGTATAAGGGGTATCTACCTATGGCTCAGAATAGCATATTACAGTTTATATGTTTTGAATATTTTAATTTTGCCCCAAGTTTCTAGATTGTGCCACCAGGAGTGCTGCAAAATCTGTCCCCCATTTTTCTACCAGTAAGTGTCCGGTATTGTCTCTATAGTATTTGCTACCAATGAGTAAGCCGTGAGTGTTCCTCATGTTCCTAATAATACATTCTCTCGTCGGGCTAGGCCACTGCCTTCGTGATCTTTACCAGGCCGTCAGGCAGGAGCGTGGACGGCAAGATCAGCTGATTGTTCCAGTCGGGCTTGGTCTCGGTCGGAATTGTGGAATTGTTCCACGTGTTGGAGAAAGTAATCTCGCGTATAAATTATATTGTATAAATAATTGTTTGGTAAAATCCCAACTAAGGAGATCATTTTTTTAGAACCGAGATTCTCTTCATAAAACACTTAAATCACACGAATTTTGTTATAGATAGATGTGTGGAGAGGAGATGTTGTCTTGGCGAATGATTTGGTCCAACCCACCCGCCCTAATTGATACACTTTCTTTTATATCACGATCTAGCGAAAACTCTCTTCTTCTCCACCATTTTTCTGTCCTCGTCCTCCTGATTGGACGTTGGAGGTGTGACGTCATATTGCTAAACAGTGGATGTACAGTGTGACAAACCCACAAGCCACTAGCTGCTCGTAAAAAATGGTGGTTGTGCTATTCAGTATATTGCTCCTTAACTAACATATACGTTCCTAACCTAACAAAACATCGGAGGTATTCAGTATATTGCTCCTTAACTAACATAAACATTCCTAACCTAACAGTTGGTAACCGTGTATCGGTCATAAACAAAAGAATCACACAGTCCGTGGAAATGTGAAGATCGCGTGAAATGGTCTCCTTAGTTGGGATTACGCCAATTGTTTTGTAATACTTATTATGTTTGTATTGCGCCACAAAGTTAATATTATAACGTATACTATCGTATACCTCAAGACATTAGTGAATTATGCTTCAATCGCATGAATCTAACCTCAATTTATTGTAAATAAGTTTTAAACTAACTAAACATGCCAAATAGTTGTTGTGTACCAGGTTGCAAATCGAATTATTATAAAGGAGAATATGTGCCTTATTTTGCTTTTCCAACAGAAGAAAGTAGAAAAAACTTATGGATAAAAAAAAATCCGAGGGAAAACTTTAAAATTACGAAAAACAGTGTTGTATGCATTGCTCATTTTCCAGAGGATGTAATAGTACGAGAGTTGCGTGTAACAGCCCCAGTTTTATGTGATTGAACATTTAAAATTATATCTTTAACTTTTATCTGATGCTTCTCTTATAGTTAATTTCTCTGCTCCCTCGCAGAAGAATTGTTCTCTCCGACAAGGCTGTACTTTGCATTTTCCCTAATTTACCGATATATTTAACCACAGAATCAGGTAATGCAGAAAGAAGGAATCCAAGTGAAAGGAAAGACGAACATTTTCAACGGGTTGAGCAGCAATATGAAGACTGGTTGGCATCAGATAAAATTAACAGGTTGATGAAGCTATAAACAATATTGAACGTTTGAATATTGATGATGGCTGGACTGTAAAACATGCTAATGATCAGTTATACTTTCTGAGAATTTCTTTAAATGATTCTCCTACCCTGAAACATGTAGTGATATTGCAGTCAAATTTTACTGTAAGAATTTTGTATAAAGATGTGGAAATAGACATAAGAAAATTTAATTTTCTGCTGACGAAAGATCTGCATTGTGACACTTATTCCAAGTTAGAAAATTTAACTGCTGTGAAGAATTTTGACAATGAGGACATCAAAGTTGAAGACAAATTTAAAGTTGTTATGCAGTTGCTGGCCGAATGCAAAGAGAAGTGTAGTGATGAAAAGAAAGCTTCTTTTGAGTTCTTTAGTGAGCAACTTCAACTAACAATGGCAAAACAGTTAAGCTCTATCCACAATGCGCAGTCTGCAGTTGTTAGTCGGTAGACGGTAGGTTGTAGTCGAAGTATAACGTGTGGTGATCAATGGACGCCATTCACAATGTGCAGTTGCAGACGACAGCAGACAATCGTCAGTAGTCGGCAGACGAGAAATTCATCTCTGACTACGAACTGAACGACTGCAAGTAACATATTACGCGAATGATAATTATTTACTAGTGCAAATACACAGATTAGCATACTACGAGAAAGCAAGATGTGTTTATAACATATATTATCTAATTATAAAGCGATTCCTCCATCTTTTTTATTCTGTAAGATGTTTCCCTAACCTCAATGTCGACAGCATATTGTAGACGACTCGAGTGCTGCTCCCAAGCGGCCGATTGCAACAGCAAACTGCCGCCAACTGCCGACTGCGCATTGTGGATAGAGCTTTAAGGTATTCTCCTAACTTGCTTGTTTTCGCCTGTAGTCTGTTTTTTTTCATTCCCAGCAGCTTATAAATTTTTAAGAGAAATCTCATACCTGGTGTTACCACATCCACGTACTTGAAAGTTTTTAATTTACGTAGTGTAAGTACTGGTCTTAACGAGTCTCTAAAGAAGTATTTGCAAACCAAGTGTGAATTAATTCCACCCCACGAACGGTTAGTAACACTTGAGATTGATGAGATTTATGTGAAACCAAAGATTTTGTAAAAAGGGAACAAAATCATTGGTATGACCCATAATACTCCTGACATTGATGCTGCAACAACTGTTCAGACTTTTTCCTTAAATCTGTTCTCTCAGAAGTGACAGATGTAGTTGCTCTTGTGCCTGTGAAAAATTCAGATGCTGATTTTTTGTGCCATGTTACATATCAGGTTTTGCAGTTGCTACATGAAGTGGGCTTTGAGACAGTTAGCATTATTACAGATAACAATTCTGTAAATGTGAAATTATTCAAATTGTTGAGCCAAGATAGTACCATTCATACATTCATTGTCAATCCATTTGATGATCAGAAAAAAATATTTTTACTCTTTGACTCCTGTACTCTTTTTAAGAACATAAGGAACAACTGGTTGAATGAAAGAAGTCAAACTTTCATTTTCCCATCATTTAACGATGAGCAAGTTATTAAAACTTGCAAGTTTGAGCACGTGACCAAAATGTATGAAGAAGAAAAATCATCTATAGTGAAACATGCTCCAGGCCTATCCTATAAGGTGTGTTACCCTAGTAATCTTGAGCGACAGAACGTTAAATTGGTTGTGCCATTGTTTGATGACAAAACTATTGCAGCAATTGATGCTCATAATGTAATGTTAGGTCCCAGTGCTGAAGGTACAAAGGAGTGGAGACAAATAATCAGGAAGTGGTGGATGACAGTCAATGTGAAACATCCAAAGAAGGGTAAGCATCTAAGGGAGGTATTTGCTGATCCTATTAGAAGTTTAGATCAACAAAATATGCAGTTTCTAGTGTCATTTATTTCTTGGTTGAAGAGGTGGAACGATACTGAAATTGAAAGTATTCCTAAATGTCTTGGTAAGCTAAGTAAAGAAACTTACACAGCAATTCTCCATACAACACAGACAATCATTGAATTGGTAGAATATCTGCTGAAAGTTTTAGGCTTTCACTATGTGTTGCTAGGTACTTTTCAGACTGATGATTTAGAGAAAAGATTTGGTAAATTTAGAAGAATGAGTGGATGCAACTACTATGTATCTGTGCAACGGATTGTTGAATCTGAAAAAAAATCAAAGTTACCAGTTTACTGAAAATTCAGTCAAGGAAGGGAATGTGTATGGGTTTAAAGGATCTGATTCATGATATCAATAACGCTTCAATTCCTAGTGAACATGATGTCGAATTAGGCCTTTTTGAAGAGACTGAAGAAATAGTGAAGCAGAGTGCACTAGTAGAAATAGATAATGGTACTTTGGGTACAATTATATTCATTGATGGATATGTAGCTTATAAAGTAGCAAAAGTAAGTGCAATCACTGTCGTGATATGCTTGTGTCAGGACCTGATTTGCAATATATATTTCCTCCTGAAGTAGAATATCTGAAGAATATCAATCGTGGTGGGCTGAAATATCCCTCTGTGATATCATTGGAGAGAGGTGTCTTTGTGTACCAAATTTTCCAGGCTCTCATTTCAGACAAATATGAACATTTGTTTATCAAAAGTAATAATCCCCCAGGCATTGTGAATTCCTTAGTAATAGACAACCTAGATTTGGAAAATCTACCTGAACAATGTGAGTGTGGGAAGTTGTTAACACAAATCTGTTTTGCATGTGTTGGAATATGGGTAAATGTTCTCTTAAACAATTACTCTAAAGTGAAAACAGATCTTTGCAATCAAAAGTTGATTAAGAAAGGGACAAAAAGAGGAAATAACTCTAGTGAGAACAAGCAAAGAAAGGTTAGGACATTCACAGGCCACAGCCACATTTCGGATTGTCTAGTAGAACATGTAGGCCTATAAAGTATGCTATTTCCTGTAATAACATATTTCTGTTGTAGGATTTAGTATTACTTGAAATTATGAAGGAGATAAGAATGTGTTAAACTTATGTATTTTTTTGTTGTCTAGTAAAACATTTAGGCCTATAAACTATGTTATGCCATGTCCTGTAACAGCCAATTTCTGTAGTAGGATTTAATGTAACTTGAAATTATGAAGGAGAAATAAGAATGTGTTAAACTTAAGTATTTTTAATTATATTTTAGGTTGTACAGTAGAATTTCTGTGAGCTAATGACATGCAATGAAAATAAATGTGAAAATTAGGCAAAATTAATTTGTTCAACAATATAATTACTACATGCAAGCCTCTCGTGAATTAAATTATTTAGTTCATTAAACACCTTGAATGCTAATAATCTGTGCACAAGTGACATTATTGGTAATAAAGATTATATGGATAGAAGTTTAATTTGTGATGAGACTAATATTAGCGCTCCCGAAACACGAATGTAACATCCGACTGGTAGCGTGACGTCACGAATCCTGCCTGACGGCCTGGTAAAGATCACGAAGGCAGTGGCTAGGAGAAAATATAATGGGAGATGGTGAATCATGCAGGGAAATTTGAGGGGCGATTTATTTTTTAAAAGCTGCCCAACGCTGATTGATAGCGCTTGAAAAAAGAACGGAAGTTTTCAATGAGTTGTAGGTGGTAGTAGTGACTAGTGAGCAAGTAGTGACAGATTATCACTTATGTCTACGGAGAGACGAAGAGGAGCCGCTACGACTGTTCGGCAGCACTGGGCTATGACGTCACTTCCTGCATCTGGCAATAAACAAACAGAAGAGGTTCGCATCGCGCCGGTGTCATCCCTTCCAGCAGGCGTTTATAGGTTAGAAAAGTCTCTGTTTTCCCTTTACCATTATTTTGTACACTTTAGAGGGAAAGTAACTTTACATTTGTCCTCTATGATTTATGAAGAACACAACTAGCTAAAATAGTCTATTTTTTCTTTGTTTTTTTAGGATAAAGTGTCCTCATGGGAGCATCTTTAAGTACGGTACTTGCAGAATTTTCTCTTGATAGTGACTGTGAATATGCAGTACACGGCAAAGGTAAAATGTTCAGTTGTTTAAAGATATCTATATTTCCTGTTCTCGTGAGAATATCTTTAATTATTTACATAGTTTGACCTTAACAATTTGTGAATTTTTAGACGATGCACCCCACGTGCTATTTTATTTAGCAATCCTGTGGACCAGCAGTACTGGCACAGGATAACAATAACAATAATAATAACAAAAATTATACAATTAATTGTATAGTTATGATATTAAAAAATGCCTTCCAGCAACTATTTATAGGTTGGAAAGTGACACCTTTGATGGGTATTATTTTTACACTTTAAATGGAAAGAAACTTTACATTTAGTTCCTATGGTTTATGAAGAACACAACTAGATAAAATAATTGATTTTGTTTGCTTTTTTTTAGGTTGATAAACATAGTGCCCCTTTAGCGATGTGGATGCTGTGAATGTGTAGACAAAGGCAAAGGTAAAATGTGACAGAAAAAGGAACAAATATGGCCTGATTTCTACTCGACGGATGCCATGATGAAGACAGAGTGGAAGCAAGCAGACTACGAGCTCAGACACATCTACACACGCCTTTCAGTCCACGGATTCCATCACCTGATGTGTTCCACCACGAAACACCATGAACCAGACTCGCTTCAGTGTTTATGTCAACTGTGTGGCCGACCATGTGAACGCTATCATGTGTTAACATGCAAGAAGAGACAAAAATCCCTAACCCAGTTTTGTACTGAAGAATAACAATGCACATTGTGCGCTCTTCTATTTATTATTAATAAAATGTGTTCTGTTAAAAGATATCTGCTTCCTGTCCTCATGGGAACACCTTTAATTATTTACATCGTCTGGACCTTTCTTTGTGAAAGTTTAGACGATGCTCCCCACGTGGTATTGCATAGTTATGATATTGAAGGATGCCTTCCAGCAACCATTTATAGGTTAGAAAAGTGACATCTTTGTTCAGTATTATTTTGTGCACTTTAAATGGAAAGTAATTTTACATATGGGTCATTCCATGTCAAATCAACTAACAGTCTAAACCTTGACCTCTCAGATTTGTGTGATTTTTTGGCGAAAGATAGATCTGTGCCGCGCACCGACGAAGCTCCACCCGCCTGCTCGTTTCCCCTGCTGACCCTCGCTTCTGAGCCAATGCGCACACTACTGCTTGCTTCCCCTACATCTCCTATCACGGCTATGTACTCAGTGCCAATACTGCAGCTCACTGTTGTAGCCTTTGTTATGTACATATCAAGCATGTTAAATTAAGACGGCAACACAAAATAAAACAAATATTAGTAAAAGATAGATTTATGCTGCACACCAGACAAGATCTGCCTGCCGGTTCCTTCCCCTTGCTTCCGAGCCTGCGCACGCACCTCACTATTTTACCATGGCTTCCTTGACAATTGGAACGATGTTTTATGAAAGGTGTGGAAGGGTAAAAAGCTTCTGCATTTGGTTAAATAATGATAGGTAAATTCTAGGTCAGTGACGGGTTTTAGGTTTTATTATTTTAGCAAAGTTATGTTAGTTTAGGAGCAATATACTGAATAGCGCAAGGTTTATGTCTCACATTGAATCTCTTCTGCAATGAAACCCTAAACCCCGCCTTCCGAGGCAGGTCCCATTACAGAGTTGGTGGGAGGAGCCTAGTGCGCAGCATAAAACTATTTTTTCCAGATTTTTTTCGGGTATTGTACTCTCCAAATCTGGTTCAAATTTCAAATTTTTCTGACTTTTGATTTGTGTGTTACAATGGTTTAAAAATCCAAAATACTACGCTTTTCTATTGCTTTAAGATCATTATAAAATGCTATAGCTAAAAAACTAAACCACCTAGAGAGCTCAAACTTGCACCATTTTTTTTCTCCTAAAAATTTTCTTTAATTTGATGTATCACACGGCTATGTTTCTTAATTTTTGAAATGTTAAAAAAGTTCCCAATACTTTTTTTTTAAATTTCCAAAATACGTACCCTCGGATCTTTTTGAAAAAAATTATACGTGTTGTCCACTCTATTTGACTGCATGCACGCAAAATTTCAAGATGGGATCTCAACGGGTTCTTGTTTAAAAAAATATTTTACTACCATAATACAGATCAATTAGGTGTGAGCGAACTTATTGTAGCCTACTAGTCTATATTAATAAAAGGAAGTGTCTGTCCTCCGTTCGTCTGTCCGCGATGCCCAGCGAAATCTACTCAACGCAGAGATCTGAAATTTTATACATAGCCGGACTGAAGGGTCGGAAAATGCACCTCGAAGCCGGAATTTTAATTTTCGCTTTCGTTCGTGAGTTATGAGTGAAAAATGAGCAAAAAACGTGCATTTTTTGCATTTCGAAGCATCAGTTTCAGTAATAAATTTCAATATCAAATCACTTACAGTTGGCTTTGGCTATTTTTGTCATCATACCTCATACCTTGGAAATAAAAGCAACGCGATCGCTTGATTTTGTTAGTCCATCCTAGACGATTCATTTGTTTAGAGTGCCAAGGCCCACAGACATATGACATTTTCAACCTACACGGAAGAAGGATAATCAACCCTAAATATGGTCAAACATCGTTCGATTTGAACGAAACTCACTATACAGGGGTTTTCCGGGCCAAGGAACTCGAATCTGAGGTCGCTTTTACCAGGGGATGCTACCTAATCGTGGAATGCACTCCACGTGATTTAGGTGTTAATAAATATAATGATTTAACTATTATGCTCTTAATTTTTAGTTTTTAATTTTTTTAATGATTATCGCGGGGGAAGCCGCGGGCACATGCTATCTTATAATAATAAAAGGACGTGTTTGTTTGTCTGTCTGCGATGCCCATCGAAATCTACTGAACGCAGAGATCTGAAATTTTAAACATAAGATGCACTGAAAGGTGGGCGAATGTACCTCGAAGCCGAATTTTTAATTTTAGCTTTCGTTTGCGAGTTATGAGTGAAAAACTGGCAGAAAATGTGATTTTAGCGCTGTCGAAGCATCAGATTTCAGTAATACATTTCAATGTCAAATCAATTGCAGTTGGCTTTGGCTATTTTTGTCATACTGTGGAAATAAAAGCATTGTGATCGCTTGAATGTTGTCAGCCCACGCTGGTCGATTCATTTGTTTAGAGTGTCAAGGCCCACAGACATATGACATTTTCAACCTACACGGAAGAAGGATAATCAACCCTAAATACGGTCAAACATTGTTCGATTTGAACGAAACTCACTATACAGGGGTTTTCTGGGCCAAGGAATTTGAATCTGAGGTCGCTTTTACCAGGTGATGCTACCTAATCGTGGAATGCACTCCACGTGGTTTATGTGTTAATAAATATGATTTAACTATTATGCTCTTAATTTTTAATTTTTGATTCTTGAAATAATTATCGCGGGCGAAGCCGAGGGCACATGCTAGTTTAGTATATAATAAAAATTATTCGTTAATAATACAGTATTATTTAAAATAAAATAGTTATTGCTAACTTTACCTAAAAGTTACAGAAGTTCAACAAATGTTACCTTAAGAAGTTAAATAAAATTCACCTAGGCCTCTATTTAAAAAATATTTTTAAAACATTAAAATTTGTGTGTGAAATAAGCAAAGCTAAGGACATTGTTAGATTGGGCATTTATTATGTTCAGATAAGAGTGTATTCAGTAGCACAGAGAAACAAGTTGTAACTTGAAAGGAATGATACAGACTGCAGTCTGTTTTCCTGTCACAACTTGCACCAAATAACACCATCAGATTTGGAAAACATTGCTGCTGGTTTTGTGACAGTAGCATATTGCAAGCCCCACACACAAGCTCTTTACCACACTCCTGGGAGCTTACGGGCAATATCGGGGGGAAAGAGCTTGCAGGCAGTCACACGCGGTGAAAATATAAGCCCAAAATGCATGCACGTTCTTCCTTGCATGATAGATTGTCAACAAAAGAGTACGCGCGGAAGATTGTTCATGTAATTGCCAAACACGTGCAAATTCTCTCTCAAAAGAAAGCCACGTGGAGTGTCGAAATTTTCGACACGCCAGCGAAGAGCATGCGGTATTGTTTAAAGTTCAGTACAGAGGAGTTGGTGTGCTCTTGGAAAGTTTTGTTTGTTTGTCTTCTGCCTTTACATACACATACACTTCCAGGCGAAAGAGTGCAGCGTTGCATGAATGACGTACTGCGCGGTTTCTTTTGTTTGTCTATTGCCTTTACATGCACATGTTTTCACGAGAATTTGAGTGCACACCTGCCTAAACTCGAGCGATAAAGCTTGTGTGTAAGGGTAGCTAATGATGACTCTTGGTGGCTGGGATGCATCGAAGAAAGACAATGGCGTATACCGATTACATTTTTTACACCAAAAAAGGTCCAGTCCGTTCTTTTTGTTATCCACAACCAAGCGGTTTATTAGATGTCCCAGGAAACACTCTTTTGCAAACAGTGGATCCAACTACAGCAACGGGAAGAACATAACTCTAAGTGCTGAAGAAATTAAACTGTCTTGTCTTGCTTTTGAAAAATATCTTACAATATCAAAAAGAAACATTTAAATTGTGTTACCCTCAGAAAAAACTTTTAAAGTGTATAAATACTATTAACTATGTACGGTAAATACCTAAATAATATAAATACCGGTACCTAATATTCTAAGAAATACAGTTCTATCCAAGCAAATATCAACAAGTTAAACTTTTTCACAAAATGAAACAAATTTTACCCATTTCTTATATATGGGACTCTTTGTAAATGATTACAAATAATACTGGAAAACCAAGCAAAAGATAACCTCTACCATTTATAACTATATGAGTTGATATTACTAAGAATTTTGGATGATTCAAGGTGAGTGGCTTTGTTCCAAATTTCACTAATAGCACGTTGCATATAAATTAAAATTTGTTCTTCCTTCTTATGTATAGTTACAGATATCATGTAAACTAAATTAAAAACAACACTACATATCATTTAATTAACCAACAATAAGAGGGAAATGTTACGTATGAACGCTATCTAAATAATTTAGGTTTGGTAGAATTATGTACCTTAGTATTCATAGCCTAGAAATAACTTAGTCTGCTATACACTTCAGTAATCTGGTAGTAAAATATTTTTTTAAACAAGAATCCATTGAGATCCCATCTTGAAATTTTGCATGTATGTAGTCAATTAGAGTGGACAACACATAATTTTTCCAAAAAAATCCGAGGGTACGTATTTTGGAAATTAGAAAAAAAGTTTTTTGGGAACTATTTTAACATGTCAAAAATTAAGAAACATAGCCATGTGATACATCATATTAAAAGGAAATTTTAGAGGAAAAAAAATGGTGCAAGTTTGAGCTCTCTAGGTGGTATAGTTTTAGCAGTGGCGGACGCAGAATTTTTTTTCGGGGGGGATTTGAATACTAAAAAAATTAATTAACTTACATATTATACAATTAGTTTATAAAACTGGCCACTTAGAGTGCATATATAGCCTTCTTTTCAAATTTCGGGGGGGGGATCTATCCCCCCAATCCCCCCCTCTGCATCCGCCACTGAGTTTTAGAGCTATAGTATTTTATAATAATCTTAAAGCAATAGACAACCATTTTTTTTTAATTTTTAAACCCTTGTAACTCACAAACCAAAAGTAAGAAAAATTTGAAATTTAAACTAGATTTGGGGGGTTCAATACCTGAAAAAAAATCATACAAATCTGAGAGGTGAAGGTTCAAATCTCTGATTGTTTGTTCTTCATTCTGTTTTTCCTGTAGAATCTAATGAACAAAAGAGGACAAAGAATTTATATTTTTGCCTTCACGAAATCCAAATTGGGAATTTGTGAGAATATTGTAGGTACTGGCATCTAAGACTGGAATTGGTCTATTTAACATAACCTAGGCTACTCAAGCATTTTAGAAAAGACTAAAAGTAATTAAATGGGTCTATAGTTGTCTATGTTATTACTAGGGTTTGGATGTTTATGACCTAAAAAGTGGAAAATACGACTGCAAATATGCCCTTAGAAATGACTAAATATGACCTAATAAAATAATTTATTTTTTAGAAATAAATATTCCAGTTCAAAAACATTTAAAGACACTAAATTCTTACATCACATGAATTCAATCAGATAATCACTATTTAACAATTTTACAGGTAATTTAGTTTTACTTGTAATTAGTATTACTATATTACAACGAATACTATTAACACTATCATTAAGAGTAAAATTAGAAGTGGAAATATCACAGTAGTCATAAGAAAGTTCCTAACACTACCTTAGTAAATTTATACTCACATATTAACTTAATAACAATAAACAACAAAAGTTCTTACAAGTAGTAAATAAGAAAACATAATAAAACAAAACACCAAAACTCCAGAGTATAGTTAACTATAGCGTAGATGTTCTAGAATACCTAGCTAGAGATTTCAATCAGCAAGACGAACCACCAACAGACAGGAGATAAACAATGCAATGAAGCAAGAAACAAGGATCGAACAGAAAAGAGCAAAAATTAGCAGTCAACTACATGTAGTAGGAATGAAAGAAAAAAGAAATTGGAGACACCACAATCACAGTATCTAGCAATCATAGGATATATGACAGAAATAAGAAATATAAAGTGAGCATAAGAAGGGCTTTATGATGAAAGAGAGAGGAAAAAAAACCATTGAACATGTTATTGGTGGGTAGGTGGGTGGTCCGTGATGCTGTAATGCACTTACCACTAGGGCTTGGAAGTTGATGACATGAAATTACCTTAAATTTATTAAAATATTAAATGAAAAATAACTTAATATTTATAAATATGTATTTAAAAAGGGAATATATGGTGTATAATAATAAACAAAGGACAAAATTTAAGTATTTTACATTACTACTTATATTATTATGTTTTCCATTATTGTTATGTTTACTTTTATAACGAATGCCTCTTAGCTAAAGAATTATGAGATTGTTTTATCTGTAATGTTAGAAAAGTACAATCTCCCGACAAAATAGGGGGAAATGCAATGAAAGAAATTAAAATTTCCTATAAAATGACTAACAGAGAATAAAAGGCAAAATAAAAGTGGCCTTTTTTTGTTCATTGTGAAGCGAGACAAATTTATAGTACATCCTGCACTGTCTGTCTCAGAAAAAAAGATGACTTTTCATCAACTTTCAAGGCCTATTTATCACTATGTGGTACAGTGTCTTGAAACAGCTGCCGGTTTTGCCAGTCCAGGACACGGCGGGTCCATAGGTGGTGGATAATGGAATGGCCCTTCATGAAAAGGGTTAGGAGAAATCCCCCCCCGAACCAAAACTGGCATAAACATTAAATTTGTATAGAAAATACTTTTGTATTCTTTTACATCATATTGTTATTTCCTTGATAAACCCAACTTAAAGATGTAGATTTTGTAACCATAGTCCCATGCATCTACTTTACATCTTGATCCATTAAAAAAAAAGTACAAATCTGGTTAGACAGAAATGTTAGACATGTAGTTTTAAAACATGACTAAATAGGCTTGGTATATTTGGAGCAATAGATAAATTTGGTTAGATTTATTTAGTCGTAAATATAATCTTGTTATATACATTATTGTATAGAGAAAATATTATATAGAGTTAAGATAATTTTTAAAGAAGAAAGAACTGATGCCAGATATAGTGTAATATTTTAGATTTCCTTAACTACAAATGAGAGTTCCATGTCGTTATGTATTGTTACTATTCTACAGACTTTGGTGAATGATCACATGCCACGGCAATCAACCTTTGAAGTTGAATATTTACAGATAACATAAATTTGTCATCTAAAAATCTTAAGGTGAAAGTCACATAACTTCCTCTGCCCAAATATTAAGTTAGTCTCTTAGTATAATATAATTATTATGTATGACATTCTCTTCATGTAAATTGGTTGTAAAAATAGAAAAGAATGTTATCACATCACATCTCATCCACAAAGCATACTTAACCCAAATAAAATCTGATTAATGTACTCTCGTAACTTTCTTTACCTTTCAAAACGTGTATTTATGCTAAAAACTCACCTTTGAATTTAGGGGTTCTCTACCTATAGTACCTGGTACGGGCAGAGGAAATTAAAATGTTGTATAAAGAGAGATATGATGTGAGTTGAGAATTTTTTTTCTCTTGTTACAGTTGCCATTTGTGGATACCAACTTTTCTATTTAAATTGTCCTTATCAATTCTTTGCTTAGAGCCCACTGATTGATTCCTTATTTAAATGTCCAAATATAGCTCTGAAAGGGTTAATGTAACGTTAATTACAAAATATGAGAACATTTTCCTCAATACCATAAAACAGAGTGAAGCAGAACAAACCTTGCCAATAAGTTTCGAAGGCTAATAATGCCAACTAGTAAAATATATATAATTTTCAGAATAAGTCCCTAAGAATAAATATAAGATTTATTGACTATTCCTTAGTTTGTGGCCAACACCTGCTTTAAACTGGGCATGTCAAAGGAAACAGTAAAACAGACCAGCCTATCAGCATTAAAGGGTTTGATAGCCATTCTGAGGAACAATTTGTATGGAACTTGAAATCTTTTATACCCAATGGAAAATTTCTTATTGTATATCTACTCATTTTTTATCATTGAGCGGTATTCATGTACAATTTTACTCTGCTGTTTATTGTTTCACCTATGGGATCTTCTGTTATATCATTGTTAATATTCTTGAATAGATGGTAAGCGTTGTCTTTTCGGCAGCCTTGTAACCAAGGAAGCATTTTAAAATAAAAATTTATGTGAAAAATGAGGATTTTTATTCAAATGTTATGTTTCTCATATCAAAAGTGGTTAAGTACAAAATTAGGAGGAGATTTGGAACGATATAAGAAATGTAAGAAAGAAGTAAAACAGGTTGTCAGGAAAGGGAAAACGGAGACATGGGAGAAAATATGTAACGGAATTGAACATACGGTGGGATATGGGAAATCAAGAAAGGCATGGAGAACAATTAGGAAAGTACGTGCTTCAAATATGAATAAAACAAATCTTCATTTGATAACTTTGCAAGAGTGGAAGAAACATTTTTCGGACCTGTTAAATGAAAATAGAGAAAATTTTAAAGAACAATTGTGTGATGTTTATGATGATTCAAGGCAGACTATGGTGGAACCTATCTTGGAAAGTGAAGTAATAAATGCTTTGAAGACATCCCAAAATGGGAAAGCAACTGGGCCAGGGGAAATAGCAATGGAATTGTATAAATATGGAGGACATAATATTGTTAGGATTGTGACAAAAATGTTCAATCAAATTTTGGAGGGGGAGTACATACCAAAGGAATGGTGTTTGTCATATATATCAGCAATATATAAGAAGGGAAATAAAAAAGAAGTAAGAAATTACAGAGGAATCAGTGTTATGGCCTCAATAAGCAGACTGTTTAGCAAAGTGATTAAGAATAGATTGGAAGAACAAATTGGGAGTAAGATATCTGAAGAGCAAGCTGGGTTCACAGCGGGAAAATCATGTTTAGATAACATATTTCTAATTCGTCAAATAATTGAAAAGATGTCTGCAAAAGGGAAGGAAATTCATTTGGTATTTATAGATTTAGAGCAGGCCTATGATTCTGTTCCTGTAAGTCAACTCTGGAATGCACTGATGAGTATGGGAATTGATAAATCCTTGATTCATCTTATTAAAAGGATATATAGCGCATGTCATGCTACAGTGAAATTGGGAAGACGGATATCCGAAGAATTCAGAATAACGAAGGGTTTGAGACAGGGTTGTGGCATGTCCCCTACACTATTTAAAATATATTTACAGAGTGTTTTAAAGAAATGGGATGCATCTTGTTATAAGATGGGTATTCCGGTACATGAAAAAACCCTTTACTCATTGTTATTCGCCGACGATCAGGTGGTATTAGCGCAGGATAGAGAAGATGCAGAGTATATGGTAAAGAAATTACATGAAGTATACAATGAAGGAGGTCTGAAAATAAATGTCAAGAAGACAGAATACTTGGTTGTTGGAGGAGATGGAGAAGATATGGATGTACCTGGTCTGGGAAAGATAAAAATAGTAGATAGTTTTAAATATTTGGGTTCCATTATTGAAAAATCTGGTACTTGTAAAGAGGATGTGACACACCGTATAAATCAGGCAAGAGGGGTTGTTCGAGCATTGAACGGAGTTTTCTGGAGTAGAGAAATTCATCTTAGCACAAAAAGGTTGATTTTAAATGCTATTGTTGAAAGTATCCTCACTTATGGAGGAGAAGGATGGGCTTTGACACAGCGACAAAAAGAAATGTTAAATGCAGTAGAGATGGATGCATTGCGTAGAAGTTGTCGGGTATCTAGAATAGAACGAGTACCCAATAAAGTAATAAGGGAAAGAATGGAACAGGAAGAAACGCTCGTGGAAAGGCTTGAAAAGAGGACACTGCAATGGTATGGACATGTCCAGAGGATGTCAGAAGACAGATGGCCCAAGCAGATCATGTCATGGTCACCATATGGAAGGAGGAAAAGACAGAGGCCTAGAAGCACCTGGAGAGGTGGAATAGCCCGAGCAATGCAGGGAAGGAATTTACAAGAAGGCGATTGGCAGGATAGAGGATTCTGGAGGAAGGCATTAGAAGGCAACCCCTGAAAAGGGGAGACGCTTTAAAAAGTAAAAAGTAAGTATGTTTCTCATTAAAAAATCAGCTGTTCCTTGAAATTTTCCTTGTCGATTTCAAAGAGAGCCTACATATATTTATAATTGTTGATTGCATTATCAGTGTATAAATTCAGCTCTGAAAGGGTTGAATATATAGTGTGTTCTATGCAGGTACCCGGGAGGGCTGCCACATCTCGGGTTTGGGCCCAGGACCACGTTTTGGTCATATGTTAAAAGTATGTTTCATTCCGTATATGTTTAAATATCATATTTTAATTGTCTAGCAGTTATTCCAAAGCTAATCAGTATTATTTATTTGAAACATCAATATGTAACCTTAATTACTTCGAATTTGGACTCCTTATAGTAGAAGTACCTTAACTTTATAGATACTATAATTTGGCCAAGACATAAAATATGTATAGCATCGTCATAAGTCATAAGAGATATTCAAAGCGGCCCCTTACCGTTTCTCCTTAGACATAAGTCACACACTGTTTTATAGAGGGGCAATACCCTTAGCGGCACAGCGTCCACGCATCATTACATGGAAGGCATAGCCGATAAAGATTTATTTTCCTCTTTCTTGACAGTAGGTAGAAAACTTACCTACGATACCACAGGAAACTCTTTCAAAGTCAACAGCGTTGCCGGCGGAGAACTAGATCACATCAACGAATTGATGTACTCCAATCTAAATGACAACAGCATGTCGTTGGACATAAGAGCAGCGTGCATTACACCAGCGTTGTGTGGACAAAGAAAAAACAGAAGCAGGGCAATATATAGATTACCTTGATGCAGACTGTCCCAACATCAATGCTGGAACGGTTACATTTTCTATGGGGGGCAGCAATTGCCAAAAGGCATGTGTTTAAGAAATCACACGATTTCATACATGGTCTCATAAGAGGTGGCGTAGCTGTTTGGCCTCTGGCTTTGAAGGGAGGTTTCATTAATCAGAGCATGGTAGGTTCTGATCCCACATTCTTGCAAACAGCTCCTGAAACTACGGGATCGGGAGAATTGGTGATAACAGGAAGAAATGTCGTGGGGATGAATCATGGTACCGCAGACGCCATATGGCATGGAAGAAAAGCCAGCACTTGCCTCCCATCCATGCCAGCTGGCGTTTAAGCGTCTGCCCGCGCCATTTTTTTGTATATTTCTTCAAGGAAGATGGTGAAGGTGGTAGTTTCCATTTACGGCAATAGATGGTGAGTGAATACACTTGCTGGATTTACAGAAACCCAAAAAATTATGTCGTCGACCTCCTGACAACAAATGAATTCCACGTGCTTTTGAAGACCAGTTTCGCAACACTAGTCAGTAGCGTGAAGAATGGCTAGCATTAGCATTAGGCTTAGTGGTAATTCTGTGTGCAGTGACAAGAGAGATAAACGTGATTATAGGCGTAGGCCATTATCAGATGAGATAGACGAATTATTATTCAACAATGATTCTGGTGATGAATTATTCCCGTCTGCTGCAGCTCTGCGGCCATTCAACAAACATAGAACTCTTCCTGAAAGTATGTGAACATTTTTATGCATTAATTTCATATAGTTTTCAAGAAAAATTGAAAATAGTAAGTAGTGTAAATTCATGTGTATTTTTAAATAGCCATTTAAAAATCCCTGGGCTGGGGCATTTAAAGAGCTGGCAGGTAGTGAGTAGTGAATGTTAACGAGGAATTAACAAGCAATGTGCAACTCACAGAAAAATATCAATCCAATTTGAAACATATCAAAATTGATTACAGACCCGTTCCGGTGTTGGCTTTCGGCCAGGAACCGGTGAATGCATCATCTCCTTCCCAGACTAACAACTATGTATTTTCCCATACGGATTGGCATGTTAAGTTTCATATGAAAATATTATGTTTCGTTAATTCCTATTTCCCTTTGATGCAAGTCATTCCTATGTTATGTTATGTTATGTTATGTTCCATGTTACTATGGGTTCGGCTTGTTTACAACTAAATGTTATGACTTAGTCAAAACTGTATGGTCTGCCCAAATTTTTTGGCATGACTTATTTTACTCTATGCAAATTCGAGGATGCAGGAGGTGGAAATGGATGATAATGATTATGTTGTAATGTAACACAATGGAAAAAACAATGTTTCCTGTAAAACCAACATTTTTATTGTATTCAAATAACCATGGAATATAGATTACAATAGCTGGTGTTGTTGTGCCTTCATCTTCCTGTTTCATCAAGCCATAAGTCCTGAAAAATCCTCTCACAGCAAATGGATTGAGTTCTTTTAGCACTATCTACTAACAATTTTGTGAAACTGAAAAAATTGATTTTTTCTCCTTTATTCTCTTTCTTTCCAGTCTCCTTCCTCTCACCTCCTCTTCACCCAACCTATGAGACCTATTCCTAATAATGAATTTTGAATCGACCAGGATTTGAACTCGGGACCCCTAGCATTATAGCTACTCTTAACCATTACGCCATGAGTGAATGTTGAGCACTGAAGGAAGCTTTCGTATATTTGAGTTATGATAGGGGGGACTTCATGAGTTATAACGCAAGAATCTGTTTTTATAATTTTGAGATATTATGTTAGTTATGAAAAGAGTAGGGTTAGTGCAAGGGAATTTTTCTGCATCAATTAAGCCATATTTTATGTTATAATAAGGCGTTTTTTATAAATGTGAAACATTATGTATGGTGCAAGGGTACTTTTTTATTGTGAAATAGCCTATTTTGTTGCAAGGGTCGTTTTTATAATTGTGAAATATTATGTGGAGGTGCAATTTTGCATTACTGGCGTTGAGCAGCGGCTACAGGCATGATAGCATGCGCTGCAGGACAGGCGGCACGCGCCCAGGTGAGTGGCGAGTGGAAGGGGGACCTGGTTGTGGCGTAGAGTACTAACTTGCCAGGAATTTTTAATAACTCACACCTTCTACAATATGAATGAATATTTCCAGCTTACAGTTTTGTTTATTGTTGTTATAACATACATGTTTATTCTGATCTGACGTGTTCTATATCCTTGGGCCTCGCTCAACATAAGATCTGCAGAACGAGATATCTACATCAGTGTATAAGTGACTGTGCACCCCTTGTATACCGCAGTGCCCATCGTACTGCTGCAACAAAGATACTCTGTGACCCTGGCTCAGTTGAAAACTAATACATCGTGTCGGACGTGTGAAGAAGCCATATCGCAGTGGCGGCTCGTGGCCGGAAAATTAGGTGAAGAGAAAAAAAATGACACATGCTTATGTTAATAACGGAATTCACCCAGTAGCGGCTTGTGGCGCAAAACGAGGGCGTGCTGCAAATACCATTTCATACAGCAAACTTAAAATATTTTTAGAAATTTTGAGTAGGCCTATCTAAACTGCTCGTCTCTTAATCCATCTCTGGGAACTCTCACGTGATTTTCTCTGCCCTAATTATTTTTTTGCTAATTTCTCTCGTCTCGTCGAACGTTGTGTGAGTTGTGTGTCGAGAGAAAATAGCAAAATAATAATAATAATAGTAATAATAACAACAGCAGTAATAATAATAATTAGGGCAGGGAAAATCGCGGGAGAGTTCCCCGAAATGGAATAAGAGACGAGAGAATAGTATTTTAAATGATCGAGGTAGAGGAAGTCGCTTAGTGTTCCCAGTGCGACAGAATACTTAATCGGGGTTGTGGAATCCGGGTTTTTTTTAATTTAACACATTCGAATTTCGCGGCGTCAGACGGTGGAAGATCTGACGTGCCCACCTCTTTCTCCGAGCTGACAGTATGAGGTGCTGGCGAAGAATATGGCTGAGCAAGAGGGACGGCTTCGTGGGTAGTCTGTTCGCCTCTGTATGGGGACGTGGGATAAGCAAGAAAACTGCTGCTTGCATATCCTCAGTTTTAGTTGACCAGACTACCCATGCAACGAAGGGCGTGGTTTCCAGCTCACCTTCACACGGCCGACTTGAAGCAAGTTTTGAAATTTGAACTAGATTTGGGGAGTACAATACCCGAAAAAAATAGTTTTATGCTGCGCACTAGGCTCCTCCCACCAACTCTGTAATGGGACCTGCCTCGGAAGGCGGGGTTTAGGGTTTCATTGCAGAAGAGATTCAATGTGAGACATAAACCTTGCGCTATTCAGTATATTGCTCCTAAACTAACATAACTTTGCTAAAATAATAAAACCTAAAACCCGTCACTGACCTAGAATTTACCTATCATTATTTAACCAAATGCAGAAGCTTTTTACACTTCCACACCTTTCATAAAACATCGTTCCAATTGTCAAGGAAGCCATGGTAAAATAGTGAGGTGCGTGCGCAGGCTCGGAAGCAAGGGGAAGGAACCGGCAGGCAGATCTTGTCTGGTGTGCAGCATAAATCTATCTTTTACTAATATTTGTTTTATTTTGTGTTGCCGTCTTAATTTAACATGCTTGATATGTACATAACAAAGGCTACAACAGTGAGCTGCAGTATTGGCACTGAGCTAGTACATAGCCGTGATAGGAGATGTAGGGGAAGCAAGCAGTAGTGTGCGCATTGGCTCAGAAGCGAGGGTCAGCAGGGGAAACGAGCAGGCGGGTGGAGCTTCGTCGGTGCGCGGCACAGATCTATCTTTCGCCAAAAAATCACACAAATCTGAGAGGTCAAGGTTTAGACTGTTAGTTGATTTGACATGGAATGACCCATATGTAAAATTACTTTCCATTTAAAGTGCACAAAATAATACTGAACAAAGATGTCACTTTTCTAACCTATAAATGGTTGCTGGAAGGCATCCTTCAATATCATAACTATGCAATACCACGTGGGGAGCATCGTCTAAACTTTCACAAAGAAAGGTCCAGACGATGTAAATAATTAAAGGTGTTCCCATGAGGACAGGAAGCAGATATCTTTAAACAGAACACATTTTATTAATAATAAATAGAAGAGCGCACAATGTGCATTGTTATTCTTCAGTACAAAACTGGGTTAGGGATTTTTGTCTCTTCTTGCATGTTAACACATGATAGCGTTCACATGGTCGGCCACACAGTTGACATAAACACTGAAGCGAGTCTGGTTCATGGTGTTTCGTGGTGGAACACATCAGGTGATGGAATCCGTGGACTGAAAGGCGTGTGTAGATGTGTCTGAGCTCGTAGTCTGCTTGCTTCCACTCTGTCTTCATCATGGCATCCGTCGAGTAGAAATCGGGCCATATTTGTTCCTTTTTCTGTCACATTTTACCTTTGCCTTTGTCTACACATTCACAGCATCCACATCGCTAAAGGGGCACTATGTTTATCAACCTAAAAAAAAGCAAACAAAATCAATTATTTTATCTAGTTGTGTTCTTCATAAACCATAGGAACTAAATGTACAGTTTCTTTCCATTTAAAGTGTAAAAATAATACCCATCAAAGGTGTCACTTTCCAACCTATAAATAGTTGCTGGAAGGCATTTTTTAATATCATAACTATACAATTAATTGTATAATTTTTGTTATTATTATTGTTATTGTTATCCTGTGCCAGTACTGCTGGTCCACAGGATTGCTAAATAAAATAGCACGTGGGGTGCATCGTCTAAAAATTCACAAATTGTTAAGGTCAAACTATGTAAATAATTAAAGATATTCTCACGAGAACAGGAAATATAGATATCTTTAAACAACTGAACATTTTACCTTTGCCGTGTACTGCATATTCACAGTCACTATCAAGAGAAAATTCTGCAAGTACCGTACTTAAAGATGCTCCCATGAGGACACTTTATCCTAAAAAAACAAAGAAAAAATAGACTATTTTAGCTAGTTGTGTTCTTCATAAATCATAGAGGACAAATGTAAAGTTACTTTCCCTCTAAAGTGTACAAAATAATGGTAAAGGGAAAACAGAGACTTTTCTAACCTATAAACGCCTGCTGGAAGGGATGACACCGGCGCGATGCGAACCTCTTCTGTTTGTTTATTGCCAGATGCAGGAAGTGACGTCATAGCCCAGTGCTGCCGAACAGTCGTAGCGGCTCCTCTTCGTCTCTCCGTAGACATAAGTCAGATTATCGAGTGGGTGATTGCTTGAATGGTGAAGAAAATTTCCTGCAATCGTAATGTAATGCCTTATTGATCCTTATGAAGTACAATGAGTGATTGATAGGCAGGACATTAACTAAGGATAAATCGATATGTGGACTCCGACAAATACAAAGAAATATGGTGTTGGTAAGTAAATGGTTACAAAGATTAGAATCCTTCATCTCATCTCAAATTGAAACTAGCCTACTGTTTACTGCATTTGACAGCGGCTGTTGTTTATGTTTCACTTTCGTTTTTGGATACTGAATAAAGTTGACTTGTTGGTAAACTGAATGAAGGTTTAGTAGGTGGAAGTATGTGATATTAAATCCAAAAATGTTTTAAATTAGGAATGTGTTAGAACGCCGAGATAAGTGTGAAATTAGTTTATTGTATTCTACGTCTCTAAGTGGGCGTGAGAATGCTGTATTTTATCACAATACTAGCTGACCCATCAATGCTTCGCATTGTTAAATTTATGTATATATAGGTTAAGTGAACACAATTTAAAGTCGATTTGATTTACTTCTAGGCCTATAAGTCATCAGCTGTCCAGCCAACACGGTGCACATACGTAGACTATACCACATACTCCTCCACCCGTAGTTTAGCATATTCTGATTATGTCTTAAACAATTTAATCGTTCTGTTTCGCTCCGCTCACGCAGCGGGCTCCGGTTCAAATACTGGTCGGAACAAGTTACCTAGGTAGGGTTTTTCCGGGATTTTTCCTCACCTGTGAGACAAATGTCTGATAACTTTAGGCTCTGGTAAGTTTAGGTCCTAGTGGTCCAAGGATATCATCTGGCAGCCATTATCATCCTCATCCCACCCTCGCCTTGTTCAGAGTGAGTGTGTGAATGGTATATCTCGTCCTATGTGTTTGTGTTGTATCGGAGGTGGCCCCGGCATTGGACTGATCACCCATCCGGGAGGTCCTCCATGTCCTTGTCTGGTTAAAAAAGTATGATGTGATCCATAGATAATCCCTCTCCCGACAGGTCGCGGCCCTGTAAGGTCCGGACAACGTGGGTAGTTTAAATTACCCCAAAGGGAGGGGTAAAAACTAAGGTAAAGACAGAGAGATAATATGGTAAATAGAAATTACAGGAAATTATATCTATTGATATTCTATGAACTACCTGGGGGTAAAGGCGGCCGGTGCGTAAGGCTGACCACCTTAACACCTTCACGTACCGACTGTCTAAAAATCCGGGAGCCTCAACTTCTTGGAACCCTCTGGGCCCCCATAGCCTGTAATAGGGAACACTTTACTTACTATCTTTCGCAATGCAGTCCTAGGCTAACTATAAGAAAAGAGTTCAACTCTTAAGAATAGAACCCAGGATCTTCTAAATTTAATTCATGTCAAAAAATAGTTGATAAACATTTATAGGAATTCTATTGGTAGCCATTCTCATAATTTTATATCTATTAGGTCTACATGAAATCACAGTGTCATGCAAAGCCACCTGTGTAGTTTAAAAAAAATAATGTTGTCATGGGGATTGTGTACATGCAGTATGAATTCCTTTTGGTGAATTTCATAACTTTACAACCCTATTTTGGCCCTTAGAGGTCCTTAGAGGCCAAAGATTTAGAAATCCTTTCTTAGTGCGCATCTAGAGCCTAGGAGCAATATGTGTACCAATTTTCACATTCCTAGGCTGTATGGTTTTTTAGAAACTGTGATCAGTCAGTCAGTGAGTGAGTGAGTGGGTTTTGGCTTTTATATATAGAGATAAATTAAACCTATCATTCTTGACATTGATGTCATGAAATGAATTTAGTGCTCAAGTCGTATGCTAGGCCTGAGCTTTTCAAGAAGAATATCGTTGCCCTTTTAGCATACAAGGTCTCATGATTCATTAATAATTTCAAGTATTTGTCGTGCCCCTGCAGCTTTTTAATAACCTTCTTGGTTGTACATGTAACACGTTGTGTATTTTCAAAGTAAGGGAATGAGTGTTGTCAAAATATAAAATATAGAGGGGAACTCGGGGGAAAAACCAAATATAAGGTGCATCGTAGCATGAGGCATAACCCCCCGACCCACGATCTAGCGAATTTTTCGAGGATAAACAGGCTGACAAACCGTTGGGTACAAGGCAAACCTGTGGGTACTCTCGAATTTTTAATATTTGGTACAAGGGGCACTCTCGAATTATTAATATTAGGTACAAGGGCCACTCTCGCAGTTTTAATATTTGGTACAAGGGGCACACTCGCATTTTTAATATTTGGTATGGTCGGGAGTGTCGGCGACAATATACAAGGATAGTTTGGTCACCCTGTTCACTGAAAAACAAAATGCGAATATCGAGTGGGCGGAGCCTATTTGGCACCTTATATTTGGTTTTAGCCGGGAACTCTACCAGTAAATCTTTGAATATGGTAGGTACAGTGTCTCCCACATTGCTGTATCCCACTAGGGCCTACAGTCTTCCATTACATGAGTGCACCAACATAGTCAAAACGGGATTGGAGTTTAGTTTCCTTCATTATGCACTCTGAACACTTTTGCCCTCACTACATACCAACTTCTGATTCTAGGTAAGTGGCAGTTAGGTTAGGAATAATGAGGGAAAAAACATTTTAGGTCGTGCACTAGGATCCTCCCACCAACTCTCTAACGGGGCCCACCTTGGAAGGAGGGGTTTATGGCAGGGTTGTAAAAAAGCCGGCTAAAATTGAAAAAACCTGGCCAGTGGTTTTTTTCAATTTTAGCTGGCTAAAATCAAATTTAGCCGGCTAAAATCAATTTTTCCTGGTGGGAGGGGGTTGAAATTTTGAAAAAATTATATTTCAGGCCCTATGGCTTTTAAAAAATGGGGGGAAACCAGATATTCGAGGTTTAAGTAATCGCCAGATGTGTTTAAGCAGTCATATTGTCGTTTAGAAAAGCAGACGTGGCGGCTTGTTACTGTAAATGGTGTTTATGTCAAGTCCTGATGAGTGACCAATATAGACACACAGACCACCACTGCTTCTAGCAGTTACACTGATAGTATTTCTCCCATGCCACCCCCGTCATAATGACAGCTACAAATTCGTGGAGTGAGTAACCTTTCACAATAGTATGTTTCTATCTCTTTCTGTTCAATGACTGACTTCTGCCAAACTTATTCTGTCTCAATTTTCTGAACTATGCCATCTTACAACAAACAGACTATAAATACCGGTGACAGGCTGACAAACCTCGTGGGATATAGCCTATAATGATGTGGATACAAGACACTTGCAACAGTATACAAGGTCAGTGGGTACAAGGCACTTGCGACAATATACAAGGACAGTCAACATGCTTCGCTAAGAAACAAAATACATCACACATTCCGTGCAAATTTGAATATCGAGTGGGCAGAGCTTAAAGGGCACCCTGTTTTTCGATTTTGCCAAATTTTTTAAACCATGTCTTGTGGGGTATTGTTGAAAAGCTCTTGATGAGTAATCTTTAAATCAACAACTAGTTTCTTGATAGCGCTCATACAAGAAGAAATTTGAATTTTTCAAAATAAACAATGTACCGGTACTTTAAAATATAACTTACCTGGCCTGTAGGCCTGCCGAAAGGAATTTATGAGGACCAACTAAGGCTAAAATTACCAATGAAATAAAGTTTGAATTATTAAAAATAATAGTTACATATCTTCAGAACAATAATCCATAGCCAAATTAAAAATGAAATAATAAAAAATATTAATTAAAACAATAATAACAACTCTCTTTTTTATAAAAAATATTTTAGTTTTTATTCTACACTTACCCCAATAAATTCAATAAAAAGCACTATAAAATCTACCTCAGCCTGTGCCCTGTAGGCCTACCTAAAGGGATTTTTTATACTTATTTCTCCATCAGTTACACATAGCTGAAGCATAATCACCTATCGCTGGAATTTTGTCAAGCCATTGAATCTTTACATTGTATGCCAGCCAGTTCTGCATCAATCGAAAGAGTATTTTCTTCATTTGGGTTAATACAAACACAATTGAGAAACAGACTAGGCAATGAAAATGCCCAGAAGCTTGTATACATCAACAGGCAGATTAAAGCAAATATTCAAGTGTCTTATGGCAAATGGTAAATTTGAATGGTGAATTTACCTTATTTACTCAAATATTATGCGCACCATTTTTGTCCATTTGTAAATTTCAAAACTGAGGTGCACGTTAAATTCGAGGACGCATTAAATTCTAGTACAAATCCGTTTCGTAGGTCGGCAGTAACATTGATCTAGGCCTACATAACAATGCATTGCTGTAATTCTCGACTTCATTCATTTTATCGTTGGCCTACACCATATGAAATTTAACTCCTGAAATATAATGAAAAGATTGATTTTTGTCGGTTCTGTAGTAGGCCTACAAATGTGGAATATTGTGCATTGTTGATTTTAAACTCATTTAAGAGTGGTATTGGCTTTTATTGTGAAACATTCACGTTTTGTTTGTCCATTTAGTAGGCTAATACAAAATAAGCCCCTCCGAGGATTCCAGTGATGAACACATTAGTAAATAATGATGAGTCATGCCTATAGGCTTACTTGGTTCATTATTCTATAAATACAATGACAAAATTCCAAATAAAATATCCTACTATATATATACTTAGGCCATTGTCATATTTTTCAGAGCCCTCGACTCTAGGCCACACTCTGTGTAGGCCTACCTTCTAATTGCACTTTCGTTCTGTTTTGCTTTGTGTCTTCTATTCTCTTTGGTTCATGGCAAGTGATTATTCTTCTGATTAAGTCTTTTAGAGACTTTTGTTCTGGTTTTAATTCATTCTGAATTAACTTTTGTTCTATTTGTTCATCTTCTGAAATTTCTTTCGTTCTATTTGTTCATCTTTTGAAATTACTTTCGATCTGTTTGCTCGTTCTTAGTTTCTGTCTCTTTCTACTGGAAATATCTTTCTCAGCTCTCTGGTTTTTCTAGCTTCGATGATTAAAACAAGAACTATGACTGTCGAGATGTAATAACATCTTTCCTTATATTCCCTCTATTGCCGTTCCATATGTTATCTATCTTCCTATCTCATCGGCATCTGCTGGGGAGAGTCGAGCTAATCCAGCAGAGCCCTGGTACCCTTAGCAGGGGTCCACCCGGGGCATTTAGTCTCCTCCGAACCCCGAAGCCATTGATGCGCATTACATTTGCCAACAAAACTATTTTTTTTGTATGATTTCAAGTTTAAAAATTGAGGTGTGCATTAAATTCGAGGGTGCTTTATATTCGAGTAAATATGGTACGGTAATTAACTAATGCTGGGAATTACACAGTGAAGTGGTATTAAATTACACTAATACAATTTCAGGGTTCTGAGCTTGTAACTTTTAAATTTGTGATGTTTGGAAATAAAAGCATGAAATAAACTTCAATTATTTTTATTCAATTTGATTTTATCTGGATAAAATGCCTGGCTTTTTTCAAGTGGATAAAACTGTTAAAACCAGGCCGGCTTTTTCATAACAACCCTGGTTTAGGGTGGGGAGTAACTTAAAACATCACCTATTAGATGTCTCTCTATTTGAACTAGGCTACTACAAACACCATCTATTGTACGAAAGGTGAAACTAGGAAACAATTAAATAATTTCTTCTTTATTCGGGGGGGGGGGGGGAAGGTGCACCTTCGCATGACCTACCCTCAGTGAAGCAGTTCCTTTTATACCACGATCTAGCGAATTTGAGGATGAACAGGCTGACACTAACAAATAAAATGACACTTAATATTGATAAAACCCACTTTATACAATTTAGGACAAAAAACAGATGTATCTCAAATCTTGAAATTAATTATCAAACAGAAATCATAAAAGAAATTAGCAATGTAAAATTTTTAGGACTACAAATTGACCAAAATCTTGACTGGAAGACACACATATAGAGGGAAAATGGAACTTTACGCCCCATGCGAGTCCCTCACTCCAACTCTCTAACTCCCTCCCCTAGCGGCGGCATTTGAACTACTAGCAGCGACGGTGGTGCCATCTCTTAAGCAACTGATGAGACAACAAATAATTTATTTCTTCTTTATTCTCTTCCTTTCCCGTCTCCTTCCTCTTACCTCCTCTTCACCCTACCTACCTATTTGAGACCTATTCCTAATAGTAAATTTTGGATTGACCAGGATTCGAACTCGGGACCCCTAGCATTATAGCTGGGTGATTCTTCAAATACGGGAAAATTTGTGTTCTGGAGTGATAAGCTATTTCCCTTCAAATTCAACTTAAAAAAAAAATTAAAGTTTGTTTCTACTACTTCCATACTACAACTAGGGTTACTGTACCAGTAGTTGACCATTTAAGGCTTTTTATTTCTTTGATAAAGACTATAATACACAATACTGCAAGAATTGAATAAGTAATTTATGTAAAAGAAAGTTTGAAAGCTGCTTTACAAAATGCATATAAAAGTTTTCAATATTAAACAATCGGTGTACTACTTATCTCAGTTCAAAAATAATTTGTTGTGATGTACCTGTAGGCTAGTTGACCACTACTACCCAGTTCTTGACCACTGCTTGCACAAGTAGTTGACCACAATTTATATTACTGAATTTTGTTGAAAAATATATGAAACTGATATGTTTGCAGGTTGCAGAATACGTGTTGCATTTGGCAATAAAGCAGACTGCATAATGTCATTCTCAGAACAAAGTTTAGGCACATTGTATGTAACATGTGCCTTGCAACCATTCACTAATAGAAGGATAGGAAACATAATTTGCTAACTCTCCACCCACGAAATCAACACATTTGCAATATAGGCAATTGATAATAAATAGCACCTGTTATCTACCCATTTCTTGATCTACCAATTCCTTAGAAATTTAAGGGCCTTCATGTCCTGAATAGGAAACTTCCCCCCCCCTTCCTTTTTCCACTTTTGGGGCAAGTTTGAAAGCCTAACTCGTTCACATTAAACATTCTTGAAGGATCTTTCAAAATATCCAGTACATTCTCTTCTTTTACATAAGCATGCAATTCATTGAACCAGTTTCTATTTCTTCCACATCTGCTCGAGCTGTATGAATACCTTCTAAATACCTTTCTGACATCATTGGATGCCACGTCATGAACGATTCGAACCAACGTCTACCTGGTTTGTTGTTTTTAAAAGGAATTTTTCTACTTGCATTTATCTTTAAAATCTTGTTTTACAGTTTCTTTAACAGTTTCAAACATTGTGTGCCTTTTTATTGTCCGGCACTTCTTTTGCACAAGGAAATATCCCAAGAAACAAGTAAATTTTCCTAAATTTTTAATGGAACAGTACATTTTAGTTTAATTAGGAATGAAGAATTTGGTATGCCATATTTCCTTGCAGTTTTTCTTATGTTGGACCATAAATTTCACTTGTAAGGTGCTGGTCAACTAATAGAGTAAGGGATTCCATTTGTTAACCGCTAGTGGTCAACTACTAGATACCCGGCCATTTTGGTGTTTCAGCCTTTTCTTGCCCTAACAATCAAAAAGGGGTTGTTAGCAATAGGTCATTAGCGTTAAGTAATGTGCATTTTAATCATATGAATAACAAAAGAAATGATTATGTCATTAATCAGTATGGCTGTACAAGAATGATAGAAAAATGCGCAGCTTACCTTCTTTATTAATATCTGAAGCAAGCCACCTTGCACCACCAGAAAACAATGCTAAAGAATGGCAACCATTCAGTAGATTCAGTACCTAATAATTGTAGCCTATTTGGTGAGGCAATCCCTACTCTTTCAAATGACATATAATTCTATACTCTTTGGTTTAGCACAACAAAACACTGCCTTATTATAGCCTATGCTGATTTGGTCAACTATAGGTGCATGGTCAACTACCGGTACAGTAACCCTATCACTTTGAAATGTCACTAACTTTAAATTCTGATATTCCAAAATCAAATTTAATTCAATTAAATGTCATCCACATGCCCTGTCCCATACCCCGGTTTTGTATATTCTAATGCATTTTTCCACAAAACAATGTTATTTCCTTTTCAACTTTTTTCCTGCCAATGAGTATGAATGTGTGAAGAATATTAACCCCTAAAAAATAAAATGAAATAAAATTGTCACTCCACTTAATGAACATGAAGAATGTCCCAAGGGTTTTTGGTCATCCACATGGCTGAAAAGAATGGAATTTTTTCTGCAGAAATGAGAAATTTGTATAACTGGCAACAGTGTTAGAAAGCCAACAGTCAGCTTGTGGTTGAATTGTAAGGTTGAATTTTGCTTGCTTACAAACAGTTTGGGATTAACAAAGGACTTTGCATCATTTTCAAGGAAAGCGTTTTTGTTCCCCCTCATTAACATAGCTTCTACAGTGCCTTTTTTTTTACTCGTGGCCGGGCGATCGGCTGGAGGTAGCTGCGAGCGCACAGTGCTTCTCGCCGTTCCTGGCTCCCGCCTTTCTCCCCGTCAGTGCATGTGCGGTCGTTGCTAGCGGAGGTTCTTGTTTTCTTCTTTGTGGTTAAATTGTGATAGTTCTGTTATAATGCCAAGATGTGTGTATACTTTAGCACACCGCATATTCATGTATGATTCCTATGTGCAAACAGAGTTCTGTAGAGAAGTGACACGGCTATTTGTAGACAGATTCCCTGGTATCCCTGTGCCTCACAGAGAGACAGTTCGTAAACTTGTAAACAGATTCAGAGAAACGGGTTCTGTTCTTGATAAGAAATAAAATAAAAATTCGCCGTGTGCTTACAGATAAAAAACTCGATGAGATAGCACAAAAGTTAGAACGTAGCCCTAGAAAATCTCTGAGTAGGTTATCACAGGAAACGAGGGTTTCACAATTCTCGGCTTGGAAAGCCACTAAACTTATGAAATTAAAACCATATAAGATAACCATAGTTCAGGAACTGCAACCACGTGATACTGTGAGTAGAGTAAATTTCTGCAATTGGGTGTTGGGTAAAGTTAATGATGGCTCAATGGACCCTAAGTAAATTTTTTTCACAGACGAAGCATGGTTTCATTTACATGGTCATGTATCGACACAAAGCAACAGATACTGGAGTGCAGAAAAACCCGATATTGTACACGAAATGCTATTGCATGACCAGAAAATTGGTGTTTGGTGTGCTGTGTGTGTGCACTGACGGGGAGAAAGGCGGGAGCCAGGAACGGCGAGAAGCACTGTGAGCTCGCAGCTATCTCCAGCCGACCGCCCGGCCACGAGTAAAAAAAAAGGCACTGTAGAAAGTAGGCAGAAAGTGAATATTAATTAATTTTGATTATGCACTATGATAAACCTTCCAATTCAAAGTACTTGACTGAAGTTGAGCTTACAGAGGTTTAGGAATGGCTTGCTGAGACCACTTAAACTCCTTTTTTGTCATCCACATGCCTGATTTTTGTGTCATCCATATGTCTCATGAAGGGGTATGTGGATGACTCTCAAGTCATGTAGATGATAAATGTAGGATACTATTGTGTTTGCGGTGTCTGTGACCTGTACTTAGGATCTTAAAACTGATTATATGAATTTCTGCTTGATTCCCCCCTCCCCCAAAACCATAAAAACACAGTCTCGTTAAAATTACATTAATTCTGGAGTATGCACACAAATTTGCAAATTTGGTGCAAAATCAACTGAAGTATGCTGAGAAAAATATGAAATCACATAAAGAAAAGCAGATTGTTGCCAAAGTTAGTCATTAATGTGGCCTTCTGCCATCCACATGTACACGGATGTCATTCACATGACTTTAAAAAAATAAAGAAATTAAAATAAATAAAAATATAAATATGCTCTGCTGGTGTCATATTATAATCAAGTAACCCCTGAAGTATTTTAGTAATTTTTTTGAGATTTTTTTAACAAAGTAAAAAATTTGAATTTTACACACTCCAAATTTTCCCGTATTTGAAGAATCACCCAGCTAGGAGTCTTAACCATTATGCTATGAGTGAATGTTGAGCAATGAAGGAAGCTTTCGTATATTTGAGTTATGATAGGGAGGATTTCATGAGTTTTAACACAATCTGTTTTCATAATTTTGAGATATTTTGTTAGTTATGAAAAGAGTAGTGTTGGTGCATGGGAATTTTCCTGCATCAATTAAGCCACATTTTATGTTATAATACAGCGTTTTTTATAATTATGAAATATTATGTATGGTGCAATATGTATGTATTGCACAAAATTTGAACAAAAATTGCACAAAATATTGAACAAAAACCTTGGTATGGTGCAATATGCAATATGTATGTATAATATTATGTATGGTAGTTCACTGTTTGTATTGTGAAATAGCCTATTTTGTTGCAAGGGTCGTTTTTATAATTGTGAAATATTATGTGGAGGTGAAAGGGGCTTTCTTTATTGTGAAATATTAGGTGACATGTCAATTGCAATTATGCATTACCGGCGGCTACAGGCATGATGGCATGCGCTGCATGGAAGGGGGGGGCACGTGGCACACGGGAAGCAGCCAGGCGATTGGGGAGTGGAAAGGGGAGCAGCGTGGGGTGCAAAGTTCCATTATGCCCACATAGAAATGATAAGTCCAAAACTGAGTTCAGCGTGTTTTTTTCTTTATGAATTTTGAATAATATATTACAACAGGATGCATTACTTATGGTAGGGCCTATATTTTGCATATTTTCACTTGGTAATGAGGTACGGAATCATATTCTGGGCAACTCTTCCCATAGGGAGAAAATATTTAGATTACAAAAACGGGCAATAAGAATAATAGGCTATGTGGAAAGAAAAAAAGGGAATCTTGTAAACCGCTATTTGAAAAATTAAAAGTCCTCACTCTTACAGGGGAGTATATATATACTCTCTTATGTGTTATGTAGTGGATAATATTGATAAATTTCAAACTAATTTTAGTGTAGCCTACATGGACGTACTACCAGAAACATGAATGATCTATACAGACCAACTAACTCGTTAAAACTCTTTCAGAAGGGTGCTTATTATTCTGCAATATCGGTACAGATATATAACAAGCTTCCAAGCAACATTAAATTATTATGTATTCAAAGAAAAAGCAAACCTTTCAAAACATCTGTCAAGAAATTTTTAATAACTCACACATTCTACAATTTGGAGGAATATTTCCAGCTTGGATAAATTTGGCAGCTTGCAGTTTCTGTATATTATTGATATAACATGCATGTATTTTTTGATCTGACGTGTTCTATATCCTTGAGCCCCGCTTAACACAGGATCTACAGGACGAGATATCTACATCTACATTGACAAACCGTTGGGTACAAGGCAAACCTGCGGGTGCAAGGCACTGACTCACGCATTTTTAATATTTGGTACAAGGGGCACTCTCAAATGTTTAATATTTGATACAAGGGCCACTCTCGTAGTTGAATTGGCACATGCTAAAAGGGCCTCAGAGTCAAAAAATGGCAAACTGAGTTAAGCATGAAAATTGCATTTTAGGTTCTCATGTAAAAATGTTAATATAGTAAAAAAGGGTAACGTTGAGGTAAGTAATACCTTCCGGTAAAGTTAATTAGTTTTAAAAGAAAATT
Organism: Ectobius pallidus; assembly: GCA_964059195.1. Classification (NCBI taxonomy): domain Eukaryota; kingdom Metazoa; phylum Arthropoda; class Insecta; order Blattodea; family Ectobiidae; genus Ectobius; species Ectobius pallidus. Next base: position 46,480,293 of record CAXKWD010000008.1, read on the forward strand.
AGGGTTGCGTACAAACCGTTCTCATAATGAATAGAGGAGAAAGTGTGATGACTGAGGTAGTTCACTGGTTCCGCCGCTAGGTAGCAGTTACTCTGCTTGAGATTCACGGGAGCAAGATTACTACGGGCGGTATAGGAAAAATTGCAAACACTCTTAAACAAAATAATACATTAATCTATTTCAAAATGACTCATCTTATCTAAATTGAATTCTTAGATACTTTTGACAATTTTCGGGCTGCTTTACATGTCTTGGAAGATCTCATCTCCATAAATAAACATGACCGTGTGTAACAGTAATTTCTCAGATTGCAAGAAGCTTGACCGTAACATTTCGTTCCACATCTTTCCAAAAATCGAAGATGTTCACAAGCAATGAACAATTACATAATATAGGTATGAAACAGTTAAGGGATGATTTCATCTAATATTTTGTTGCCTAGAAAATAGGGTAGAGGGTATGTTAGTATAATCTGAAGAGAATTTGTTAAAGAATGTACATTTGTATACAAATAACAACGTATAATTAGGGTAGAAAACAGCTAAGGTATATTTTATAAATTAATATTAATATTACATTGTATAGAATATTACTGAGTATTAATTTGTATTAATATTGTATTAATAGTAATATTATTTATATTAATATTAATTTTCTCCTGGCTGTATGGGGTAAGTTATGTAGGTGAAACACGGTCAAAAGTGTAGATCTATGTACAAATTATGTGAACAGAGATAATATAAACTAAGGGATGGTTTGTGAATTGCAGGGCACGGAAAATTTCATAAGCAGCACTACAAAAATAGGGCGCGTGATCTTTAAAATTGGCGTCTCAACATCCGATAAAGACGCACATATGCAAAAATTGTTTTGCAATGCATTCTACATATATCACACAATATTTCAAAGCATTTTCCCTGATTTTTTCATAAAAAAATTAAATCCTCTTGCCTTAACTACAGCCCGCTATTTGCTCAAACCCTCGACCATTCGCCGTTCGCTGTAACTGATGTACGTCTTTTGTTGTTAAATTATATTATTAAAAAAGGAACAAGATTTTAAACTAATAAGGCATTTGCTATGATAATTATACATAAAAATTACTAACATAAGTGAACAGAAAATATGATAAATAATCCAATAAATGCATAAATAAAAGTAGTGCAGATTTACTAAGTTAGAAAAAAGCTTCATTCACTCCTTTTCCCCAGCGGGTCAATCTTGCAGTATGGGTGCAAGTAGTCAGTTAATATAGTAATATTATTGAGTCCACGAATAAATTATGTAAAAATGTTTACGTTATAGCTGGTATTTTATGGAAAAGATGCCTGCTAATACCTCAATACCATTCTGATAGCTTTAGCTTTAGAGTAATTACTATTACTCGTTAACCATTATAGATATATAGGTGGTACTCGATTTATAGTAAGATCCAAATATTTCACTAAACCTTACACGCTTGATCTCTTTCTGGACACAAAAATAAAATAATAAATGTCGCATAGTGTTCACGCAAGCTAAGGGTTTTTTCCAGCATATTTATTATGTGCAGTGAATAGTTTTAATTCAAATCATCCGCTAGATTTTCTTGCGCCAAGTATTAAGTTGAGTAGGCGTATATTACATCATATCCTGATCACGAGTTCTTTGTGACGGGTATTTCCCCTGTAAGGACGCCTCGAAGAGCGTCAGGAAGCCTCATCAGTATTAAGCCTGCAGTTATACGGACAAGTTGCGTTCTGATACTGCTCTGATTTACTAGTAACAAAGGCCTCTTCGCGCCCTTTGTATTTGTACTAGAAATCGTAGGAATAAAACTTCATTCCAAGTTTTATTCAATACAAGTAAATTGTTCAACATAATTTACGCATTTTTAATATTCAAAGTGCATTAGTTTCACTTGCAAGCTCCACGTAAGTACATAGCGTGTGACGTCATCAGTTAACCAAGAAGCTATATTACGTGAACGTTCAAGTGCTAATAACTTTAAATATATTCAATTTACAGTAAATTTTATTTCCTTTAATTTGAGATATAACTCATTGGTAAAATACAAAATTTACTAAATTACTTCCAGTGGTGCAACACTATTCGCGCCATTTTCCAGTTCATTGTTTCAACGTGTTTCTTTAATTATTATTCAGTGTTCATATATTGTTTCTTCAAGTGTTTACAAGTATTAATAAAGTGCAAAGTTTTTCATTACATGTTAGATTGATAAACCAATATGATTCCTGTGATCTCTGTACCCAGTGTCCTCGTGATATAGTCCACTCTTGCTCTAAATGGTCCTCCGCTTCTCAGAGAGATTTTCTATGTATTGCACATACATTGTTTCACTCCGTCCAGAACATTTGTTCCTCTAAAACCTGAACCTTAACATTTGATCCTTGGACCGGGTATTTTACACCAGTACCCTAACATTGGTTCCTCACGGGCAGGATCATATTGGTACAATCATATTTATTGCATACTTGTATTCGCAAATGCCGTTTCTCGAATTCGTCTCATAACTGTGCTTCCGCGTCGGTCGGTTCGTGAGTTCCAGCAACCCTGAACTTCGCAACACAGGACAGCGTCTTGCAGCAGTGATTCGAGACATTGTGGGATTCCGGTCCACAACGAACATCAAGAAAGCAGTGAACAGCTGATTCATACATTATCGTGCAGCAGTTGTAGAATTTAACTGTCAATTGCAAGTAATTTCCACATTTCACACACAACATGGAAGGTGATTTACGAGCCTTAATTAGACGTAGAGGTGTTATTAAGCGAGAGCTTACTTTTCTACAAAAGTCGTGTGAAACTGCAAATCAAGACACCGATGTGTTCTTATTAAAAGTTAAATTTGACAAGATAAATGAAGTATGGGACAAATTTGATATTGTTCAAACACAAATAGAATCTCTTGTGGAAGCAGAAGAAGATTTGGATGAACATGCAGAATACAAGGAAGTTATGATGAATGGTTACTTCGAGTTAAAAGCTAAACTCAGTGCAATCCTATGTCATCATGAGCAAGTGCATAGTGCGAATTCTGTGAACAGTCAACATTCTAATCACAGTGGTAATTCTCATCACACATGTCAATCTTGTACGTCACAGTGCAACAATAAAAATATACAACTCCCAAGAATCCAAATTCCTGTATTCAGTGGAGATGTGACTAATTTCAAGCATTATCATGACACTTTCAGTAGTTTAGTGGTAAACAATGAATCGTTTGATTCCATCCAGAAATATCATTATTTATTAAGTTCTTTGAAGGGGCAGGCTCACGCGCTCATTCAGAATCTTCCAGTCACTAATGAGAATTTTCCTATAGCATGGAACTTGGTGTGCTCTAGATATAATAACACTCGAGTCATTGCCACAGCTCACATCAAAAATCTACTTTCGTTACCAATAATGAAAGATGAAAACGTTACAGACTTGCGAAACTTACTAAATCAGTTTCAAAGCAATCTTAACGCCATCGAAGCTCTCAATATTGAAATCCCATTACACGAAGTCATGTTCATTCAATTAATATTGGATCATCTTGGTGAGACGACACGCAAAGAATGGGAAAGTAAAATTGACTCAAAAAGGTTCACATCGCTTCAAGAGCTGATGAACTTCCTAGAAGCCAAGTCTCATTCATTAGAAGTGCTATCCAATTCCAACAACGTGTCCAGCCCATCACCTGCAAGAAAGGTTGAGCTGCGATCGCCACAATACACTGTCCAGAAGTCGCGACAGTCGTACGGAGGTACAAACAGGTTATCTTGTGCCTATTGTCAACGAAATCACAAACTGTACCATTGTGATGAATTTAGGCAAATTCCAGTCAATGAGCGATGGAATTTCGTCAAGTCACAGCACCTGTGTGTAAATTGTTTCTCATCAAATCATACGGTACAGCAGTGCAATTTAGATTCCTTCTGTAGTTGTGGAAAAGCAAGTCACAGTCAGTTACTGCATAGTGACATGAATACGGTTTCGCTCCAGGATGATTCGATCTCTACGACAGATGAAATGCCAGAAATGCATTCTTTCGTTGTCACGAGCAAATCTACACATCAGCAAATTTGTCCTCTTTGTAAACTAAATCACGCTTTACATAAGTGCCACAAATTTAGCAGATTAAGAATACATCAACGATGGAAGTTCGTGCGATCCAAGAAGCTTTGTTTCAACTGCTTCTCTTCTGAACACAAGGTACAAATGTGTTCTCTTCAGGCTTATTGTAAGTGTGGCTCAAATCACAGCAAGCTATTACACTTTACAACTAAGAAAGGTCAGTCCAAAGCATACGCCCTAACATGCTTTAACGTCAGTCGAAGTCAACAGAGTACTTCACTACATAGCAATTCTAAACAAACTAGAATTCAAAACAATTCAAGCAAAGCCTCTCATCACATGCAGAGCAAACGCTTCGAGACAAACAGACCCAGTGCAGCGGTCACACCAGTTCGCAATAGCTTCGCTTCCTTCAGAACCAGGAACGAACATTTGCACCCAACCATTCACAATAAATCTTTCAACAGCCAAGGAAGATTTAAAACAAGTGATAGTGTAAATACAAAATGTAAATCAGATCCTTTCTACCGAGTTTTTCATTCTAAAAGCAACACTCAGTGTCTGTCTTCAGAGCGAAACAACACTCCGCAGTGTCTGCCTTCATTGAAAAACAGTACTCCGCAGTGTCTGTCTTCAGAGCGAAACAACACTCAACAGTATCTGTCATCATCTAGAAACAAGAATCAGCAGTGTTTATCATTTTCAAAATAGTGAAAAGATATTTACTTGCATTATCTGCATATATCCAGTTAGAGAGCTATTATGTCTGTAAGAACTATGAAAAGATAGCCAAACCGTTACACTGTGATATATGTAAGAAAGCTATTCTTTAGCACTGTTTGTGTTAAAAACTCACTTAATGTTTATCCAATGTTCTTTCTCCATTATGTCAAGATATCATGTTATTAATACAAGATCATCAGCTGTGCCCTGAATGATATAAAGAAATCATCACGCATTTCTTCAACAAGTTTTACAGATTGTATTTCAACAAGCCACCTAATCTACACTACATGCTTCTGATTCATCTGTTGTGCACAAGTCGAAGTCTTCACTTATAGATGTTACAACAACAGTTTGGATTCCAGCCATCATTCACCTAGACCTTCACAACCTTACGTGTGGTTCCAGTCTAATTAGTGTAGAGTCAGTGCTTCAATGTAAATAGTGAAATCAGTGCTTTTCTATTCAATATCATATTCTTGCAATATATGTAAGAAGTAATATTTTCCAACACATATCACATGTATACATCCAATTAGAATCAGTGATGGTTTTGTGTACATATAAGTGTCTTTTCCATTATAGCTTGCATTCCTGTTATGTTTTTTATTGACGTTATACGTCAAAGGCGCGGAGTATGTTCACGCAAGCTAAGGGTTTTTTCCAGCATATTTATTATGTGCAGTGAATAGTTTTAATTCAAATCATCCGCTAGATTTTCTTGCGCCAAGTATTAAGTTGAGTAGGCGTATATTACATCATATCCTGATCACGAGTTCTTTGTGACGGGTATTTCCCCTGTAAGGACGCCTCGAAGAGCGTCAGGAAGCCTCATCAGTATTAAGCCTGCAGTTATACGAACAAGTTGCGTTCTGATACTGCTCTGATTTACTAGTAACAAAGGCCTCTTCGCGCCCTTTGTATTTGTACTAGAAATCGTAGGAATAAAACTTCATTCCAAGTTTTATTCAATACAAGTAAATTGTTCAACATAATTTACGCATTTTTAATATTCAAAGTGCATTAGTTTCACTTGCAAGCTCCACGTAAGTACATAGCGTGTGACGTCATCAGTTAACCAAGAAGCTATATTACGTGAACGTTCAAGTGCTAATAACTTTAAATATATTCAATTTACAGTAAATTTTATTTCCTTTAATTTGAGATATAACTCATTGGTAAAATACAAAATTTACTAAATTACTTCCAGTGGTGCAACACTATTCGCGCCATTTTCCAGTTCATTGTTTCAACGTGTTTCTTTAATTATTATTCAGTGTTCATATATTGTTTCTTCAAGTGTTTACAAGTATTAATAAAGTGCAAAGTTTTTCATTACATGTTAGATTGATAAACCAATATGATTCCTGTGATCTCTGTACCCAGTGTCCTCGTGATATAGTCCACTCTTGCTCTAAATGGTCCTCCGCTTCTCAGAGAGATTTTCTATGTATTGCACATACATTGTTTCACTCCGTCCAGAACATTTGTTCCTCTAAAACCTGAACCTTAACATTTGATCCTTGGACCGGGTATTTTACACCAGTACCCTAACATTGGTTCCTCACGGGCAGGATCATATTGGTACAATCATATTTATTGCATACTTGTATTCGCAAATGCCGTTTCTCGAATTCGTCTCATAACTGTGCTTCCGCGTCGGTCGGTTCGTGAGTTCCAGCAACCCTGAACTTCGCAACACAGGACAGCGTCTTGCAGCAGTGATTCGAGACATCGTGGGATTCCGGTCCACAACGAACATCAAGAAAGCAGTGAACAGCTGATTCATACATTATCGTGCAGCAGTTGTAGAATTTAACTGTCAATTGCAAGTAATTTCCACATTTCACACACAACATGGAAGGTGATTTACGAGCCTTAATTAGACGTAGAGGTGTTATTAAGCGAGAGCTTACTTTTCTACAAAAGTCGTGTGAAACTGCAAATCAAGACACCGATGTGTTCTTATTAAAAGTTAAATTTGACAAGATAAATGAAGTATGGGACAAATTTGATATTGTTCAAACACAAATAGAATCTCTTGTGGAAGCAGAAGAAGATTTGGATGAACATGCAGAATACAAGGAAGTTATGATGAATGGTTACTTCGAGCAGGGCGAGTAAAGCATTAAGTGGTGGAACTTGCGTAGTTCACCGTTCCCGCCGCGTGATGGTGCTAGCTCCGTCATCACTGGCTCGCTGCATGCATAGGTATTGGAGTAATCAGTTTTAGCTACATGTTTTGCGACATTTAGTATGATGAGACAATGCATTAGTGGAATTTCTTTACGCACGTAAGTTACAGTCACACTCCGAAATAACTAAATTAAATATATTTGTTACTTTTAAAATCTTACCTCTAGTTACAAGAAAGTTTTGACAGTTTCCTTGAGGATTTTGCAGTCGCTCTACATCTCTTCTCTCTTGAAATTTCTTTCGCGCGGAAAATGAAGCGACATTTAATATAATGAAATACTAGTTGAGGCAGATATAGAAGTAAATGATCCTCTGAACAACATAACGATCGAAAAACTGGCAGATCATACATAAGCTCTATGCAGTCTGAAAATATATCGCCCCAAAGTGCATCTTCTTTAGTCAGCTTCCCTTCAATGGCATTGTCTACTTTTTTTATTACATCGTAAAATGGCACAGAAGGATATTTCAGGAATTTACACCTGTCTCCAAAGTCCCTTGTGTTACAAATGTCCATTATAGAAATTTTCTCTCTTATTTCTTTCTGTATATTTTCCTTTACCTCCCTGCTTTTCACTACTTCTCTTCTTGCCATTGATCTCATTTGTTGAGTGAAGGAAGTCAGCTTACTATCAATTGCATCTTCACAGTTCGCTTGAGAAGAGAGGATTCCTTTTACAGGGACATAAATAGACTGGAGCAAATGTAAATTTAAAAAATCTATTGAGGTTGGATGATCTTCACTACTTAAACCTCGGATAAGACCAAAATGCCTTTCAGCCGGATCTTGGTTTAATTTTGCTGTTAAAACATACTTGTAGCCTGATGCCCAAAGATATTCAGCCAAATCAAGGGTACTCTTGATAGTAACACGAAGAGATTCTAGGGTCTGGGAAGATGCAAATGTGTTATCATTTCGCTGAAGAACTTCATTGAACAATTTCAAGGTTTTGTGTTGCCTATTATCTCTTTGAAGACCTTCGACTGGTAATTTAGAATTCATGCCATCGAATAGATTGTTCATATCACTCGTGAACATTTCAGTATTTTCACTGTTTTCGAAGCCCTGTATACCAAGTTCCCTGCAGAATTTCAAACCCAAGGAAACTGACCTGCTAAAAAGCTGGGTTGCTAATTTTACACTCATTCTCTGAAATACTTTGGGTTCTAGATGGGATAGTGTTAGCTGTGGGACAACTCTCTTTCCATCACCTGACTTTGTGTCAAAATCATACAGTTTCCTGTAATAATCATACTCTATGGTACGACCGTTGTATATTGCTGTACCCTGCTTAAGGAAATTGTTTCGCACACATTTAACTTCATGGCAAATATCACCTAAAGCAAAAATCTTTCTGCTTGAATCACTTGGATTTGAAATGAAATTATTAATTTCGTTCACTTTACCTGAAATACCAAGTTCTTTCCAAGCCTTCTTATTGGGTTGACTACCGTCACAAGTAAAAGCCACCATTCTCACATTACTCTTCTCTAATTCAATAATAACCTGCAAAATTATCTTTGCCAGTGTAGATCCATCAGTTGCATTTTTGCTTAAATAAACAGCAATAGGTTGCACCCAGTTTTTCATAAGAGGGACAAGGAAAAATACTAAGGCATGGTCCCCTAGAACATTTTTCTGTTCTTCCTTTGTAAACTGATCTAGATTTACAAATCCATCGAAAGTACAAGAGCTAGAATTATATCGTACCTCTTCTCTCAATTTTACTTCATCAAATATCAAAACACAGTTACGATGATTGACATCACTTCCTTCCATGTCGTCAGAGATGGCAGATAAGGCATGAGGATTTATACCATAATTGCATTTCAAGCCACGTGATAGCTTGCGCAACAATGAAATTGAAGGGAGAGGTAGCAGCTGGTGATTCGAACAATGTTCATAACCTTTCCTAGATTTTATTAAAAACAGCAAACTTTCTAAAATAAATTCTGGTTCATAACGCATTCCTTGTGGATTTGTTGCATTCTTTTTTGTCATGGTGCGAACCACAAGTTTTTGTTTTTGTTTTAAACTTTTAACATCATACCTTTCTACAATGTTTCTTAATTTTGTTATTTCTTTGAGATAATTAAGTTTCTTTTTTCTACTTACGGCAAGAAGGTGTGTCAAACGTTTTACTTTTTTCCGCAGAAGTATAACTTCTGCCGTGTGGTCATTGTTGATAGATGCACATTGTTTCTGGTTGCATTCAGTTTCGGTGTCATTGCTTTCCTGCAGTAGAATCGGGCTGCATGCTAATTCACTGGCGTTGCTTTCCTGTGATAGGATCTCGATTTTTCCTTTTTTCTTTTGCTTTTGTGGAGCACAATGAGGATTTCGTGATTTAGGGGCTTTTCTTTTACGGGGTTAGAAACTCAAATAACTCGGAATCCCGGGAAAGTAATGTGGTATGGCATTTTCTGTTAATTTCCATCTGTTACGTTTCAATTCTACTGTTTTTCCTTCTATTACAAAGGAATCCACCTTAACTAGCATTTCATTGCTAAAATGAATGTCGCACACGCAGTCATTTTCCCTTAGCACACGGTCACTTCTTGGAATTGCTTTGTTCCATTCACCCAGACAGCTTTTAGGGGGTCTGAATAAGTGTCTCCCATCTCCTTTTACATACCCCGATTTACAACCAGGCACAAAACATCCTGGCATTGTGAAAGTTACTTTGTTAGAGTCTTCACTGTTTAGCTGATTCTATTCGCTAAAGGAAATAAAATACACTTGTGAACAATCGCATATAATGATTATGACACAAATAACACTTCTAAAATAGACCATCACAAAATGAATTTGTACAAATACACTACATAACACGGCATGGTTTAAGAACTTCACAATACACAGCTCTCAATGCCTGCGATTTTCTTAAGGGATGACGATCGCTACGACGCCTGGTGTGGGAGTTTGGAACTACTTCATCTGAACTATACGCTGTTATGGAAGTTCCAACACTTAATGCTTTACTCGCCCTGCTTCGAGTTAAAAGCTAAACTCAGTGCAATCCTATGTCATCATGAGCAAGTGCATAGTGCGAATTCTGTGAACAGTCAACATTCTAATCACAGTGGTAATTCTCATCACACATGTCAATCTTCTACGTCACAGTGCAACAATAGAAATATACAACTCCCAAGAATCCAAATTCCTGTATTCAGTGGAGATGTGACTAATTTCAAGCATTATCATGACACTTTCAGTAGTTTAGTGGTAAACAATGAATCGTTTGATTCCATCCAGAAATATCATTATTTATTAAGTTCTTTGAAGGGGCAGGCTCACGCGCTCATTCAGAATCTTCCAGTCACTAATGAGAATTTTCCTATAGCATGGAACTTGGTGTGCTCTAGATATAATAACACTCGAGTCATTGCCACAGCTCACATCAAAAATCTACTTTCGTTACCAATAATGAAAGATGAAAACGTTACAGACTTGCGAAACTTACTAAATCAGTTTCAAAGCAATCTTAACGCCATCGAAGCTCTCAATATTGAAATCCCATTACACGAAGTCATGTTCATTCAATTAATATTGGATCATCTTGGTGAGACGACACGCAAAGAATGGGAAAGTAAAATTGACTCAAAAAGGTTCACATCGCTTCAAGAGCTGATGAACTTCCTAGAAGCCAAGTCTCATTCATTAGAAGTGCTATCCAATTCCAACAACGTGTCCAGCCCATCACCTGCAAGAAAGGTTGAGCTGCGATCGCCACAATACACTGTCCAGAAGTCGCGACAGTCGTACGGAGGTACAAACAGGTTATCTTGTACCTATTGTCAACGAAATCACAAACTGTACCATTGTGATGAATTTAGGCAAATTCCAGTCAATGAGCGATGGAATTTCGTCAAGTCACAGCACCTGTGTGTAAATTGTTTCTCATCAAATCATACGGTACAGCAGTGCAATTTAGATTCCTTCTGTAGTTGTGGAAAAGCAAGTCACAGTCAGTTACTGCATAGTGACATGAATACGGTTTCGCTCCAGGATGATTCGATCTCTACGACAGATGAAATGCCAGAAATGCATTCTTTCGTTGTCACGAGCAAATCTACACATCAGCAAATTTGTCCTCTTTGTAAACTAAATCACGCTTTACATAAGTGCCACAAATTTAGCAGATTAAGAATACATCAACGATGGAAGTTCGTGCGATCCAAGAAGCTTTGTTTCAACTGCTTCTCTTCTGAACACAAGGTACAAATGTGTTCTCTTCAGGCTTATTGTAAGTGTGGCTCAAATCACAGCAAGCTATTACACTTTACAACTAAGAAAGGTCAGTCCAAAGCATACGCCCTAACATGCTTTAACGTCAGTCGAAGTCAACAGAGTACTTCACTACATAGCAATTCTAAACAAACTAGAATTCAAAACAATTCAAGCAAAGCCTCTCATCACATGCAGAGCAAACGCTTCGAGACAAACAGACCCAGTGCAGCGGTCACACCAGTTCGCAATAGCTTCGCTTCCTTCAGAACCAGGAACGAACATTTGCACCCAACCATTCACAATAAATCTTTCAACAGCCAAGGAAGATTTAAAACAAGTGATAGTGTAAATACAAAATGTAAATCAGATCCTTTCTACCGAGTTTTTCATTCTAAAAGCAACACTCAGTGTCTGTCTTCAGAGCGAAACAACACTCCGCAGTGTCTGCCTTCATTGAAAAACAGTACTCCGCAGTGTCTGTCTTCAGAGCGAAACAACACTCAACAGTATCTGTCATCATCTAGAAACAAGAATCAGCAGTGTTTATCATTTTCAAAATAGTGAAAAGATATTTACTTGCATTATCTGCATATATCCAGTTAGAGAGCTATTATGTCTGTAAGAACTATGAAAAGATAGCCAAACCGTTACACTGTGATATATGTAAGAAAGCTATTCTTTAGCACTGTTTGTGTTAAAAACTCACTTAATGTTTATCCAATGTTCTTTCTCCATTATGTCAAGATATCATGTTATTAATACAAGATCATCAGCTGTGCCCTGAATGATATAAAGAAATCATCACGCATTTCTTCAACAAGTTTTACAGATTGTATTTCAACAAGCCACCTAATCTACACTACATGCTTCTGATTCATCTGTTGTGCACAAGTCGAAGTCTTCACTTATAGATGTTACAACAACAGTTTGGATTCCAGCCATCATTCACCTAGACCTTCACAACCTTACGTGTGGTTCCAGTCTAATTAGTGTAGAGTCAGTGCTTCAATGTAAATAGTGAAATCAGTGCTTTTCTATTCAATATCATATTCTTGCAATATATGTAAGAAGTAATATTTTCCAACACATATCACATGTATACATCCAATTAGAATCAGTGATGGTTTTGTGTACATATAAGTGTCTTTTCCATTATAGCTTGCATTCCTGTTATGTTTTTTATTGACGTTATACGTCAAAGGCGCGGAGTATGTTCACGCAAGCTAAGGGTTTTTTCCAGCATATTTATTATGTGCAGTGAATAGTTTTAATTCAAATCATCCGCTAGATTTTCTTGCGCCAAGTATTAAGTTGAGTAGGCGTATATTACATCATATCCTGATCACGAGTTCTTTGTGACGGGTATTTCCCCTGTAAGGACGCCTCGAAGAGCGTCAGGAAGCCTCATCAGTATTAAGCCTGCAGTTATACGGACAAGTTGCGTTCTGATACTGCTCTGATTTACTAGTAACAAAGGCCTCTTCGCGCCCTTTGTATTTGTACTAGAAATCGTAGGAATAAAACTTCATTCCAAGTTTTATTCAATACAAGTAAATTGTTCAACATAATTTACGCATTTTTAATATTCAAAGTGCATTAGTTTCACTTGCAAGCTCCACGTAAGTACATAGCGTGTGACGTCATCAGTTAACCAAGAAGCTATATTACGTGAACGTTCAAGTGCTAATAACTTTAAATATATTCAATTTACAGTAAATTTTATTTCCTTTAATTTGAGATATAACTCATTGGTAAAATACAAAATTTACTAAATTACTTCCAGTGGTGCAACACTATTCGCGCCATTTTCCAGTTCATTGTTTCAACGTGTTTCTTTAATTATTATTCAGTGTTCATATATTGTTTCTTCAAGTGTTTACAAGTATTAATAAAGTGCAAAGTTTTTCATTACATGTTAGATTGATAAACCAATATGATTCCTGTGATCTCTGTACCCAGTGTCCTCGTGATATAGTCCACTCTTGCTCTAAATGGTCCTCCGCTTCTCAGAGAGATTTTCTATGTATTGCACATACATTGTTTCACTCCGTCCAGAACATTTGTTCCTCTAAAACCTGAACCTTAACATTTGATCCTTGGACCGGGTATTTTACACCAGTACCCTAACATTGGTTCCTCACGGGCAGGATCATATTGGTACAATCATATTTATTGCATACTTGTATTCGCAAATGCCGTTTCTCGAATTCGTCTCATAACTGTGCTTCCGCGTCGGTCGGTTCGTGAGTTCCAGCAACCCTGAACTTCGCAACACAGGACAGCGTCTTGCAGCAGTGATTCGAGACATCGTGGGATTCCGGTCCACAACGAACATCAAGAAAGCAGTGAACAGCTGATTCATACATTATCGTGCAGCAGTTGTAGAATTTAACTGTCAATTGCAAGTAATTTCCACATTTCACACACAACATGGAAGGTGATTTACGAGCCTTAATTAGACGTAGAGGTGTTATTAAGCGAGAGCTTACTTTTCTACAAAAGTCGTGTGAAACTGCAAATCAAGACACCGATGTGTTCTTATTAAAAGTTAAATTTGACAAGATAAATGAAGTATGGGACAAATTTGATATTGTTCAAACACAAATAGAATCTCTTGTGGAAGCAGAAGAAGATTTGGATGAACATGCAGAATACAAGGAAGTTATGATGAATGGTTACTTCGAGTTAAAAGCTAAACTCAGTGCAATCCTATGTCATCATGAGCAAGTGCATAGTGCGAATTCTGTGAACAGTCAACATTCTAATCACAGTGGTAATTCTCATCACACATGTCAATCTTGTACGTCACAGTGCAACAATAGAAATATACAACTCCCAAGAATCCAAATTCCTGTATTCAGTGGAGATGTGACTAATTTCAAGCATTATCATGACACTTTCAGTAGTTTAGTGGTAAACAATGAATCGTTTGATTCCATCCAGAAATATCATTATTTATTAAGTTCTTTGAAGGGGCAGGCTCACGCGCTCATTCAGAATCTTCCAGTCACTAATGAGAATTTTCCTATAGCATGGAACTTGGTGTGCTCTAGATATAATAACACTCGAGTCATTGCCACAGCTCACATCAAAAATCTACTTTCGTTACCAATAATGAAAGATGAAAACGTTACAGACTTGCGAAACTTACTAAATCAGTTTCAAAGCAATCTTAACGCCATCGAAGCTCTCAATATTGAAATCCCATTACACGAAGTCATGTTCATTCAATTAATATTGGATCATCTTGGTGAGACGACACGCAAAGAATGGGAAAGTAAAATTGACTCAAAAAGGTTCACATCGCTTCAAGAGCTGATGAACTTCCTAGAAGCCAAGTCTCATTCATTAGAAGTGCTATCCAATTCCAACAACGTGTCCAGCCCATCACCTGCAAGAAAGGTTGAGCTGCGATCGCCACAATACACTGTCCAGAAGTCGCGACAGTCGTACGGAGGTACAAACAGGTTATCTTGTGCCTATTGTCAACGAAATCACAAACTGTACCATTGTGATGAATTTAGGCAAATTCCAGTCAATGAGCGATGGAATTTCGTCAAGTCACAGCACATGTGTGTAAATTGTTTCTCATCAAATCATACGGTACAGCAGTGCAATTTAGATTCCTTCTGTAGTTGTGGAAAAGCAAGTCACAGTCAGTTACTGCATAGTAATAATAATAATAATAATAATAAGTTTATTTCTGTCAATAGACTCAGTGAGTTTCTGACATTGTCATTTACATTAATCTATATGCCTAGGCTAAGATTTCACTCATACAACATTCATTCATTCATACATTTTTCATTCATTCATTCATACAATTTACATTCATACAAATTATTACATTGGCATTACAATTCATACAATTTAAAGTTATATATAAACTATAAAAGTACCGGTACAATTAAATATTTACATACAATATTCATACAGATACAATATTCACATACAATATTCATACAGATCATCACAGTTCATCTAACGAGTACATACATTTATTTATCAGATAGCTTCTCAATTCCTTCCTAAATCTTAATCCATTTAGTGCCTTTATATACCTTGGTAATTTATTGAATAGGATAGGTCCCATGATATACACGTCTTTCCGGGTTGAGGATTTATTTATACGATCTCTGTGGCAGTCTTCATTGTTTCTGGTATTGTAGTTGTGTATATTATTGTTTACCCTTAGATGTTTTCCTTTTATGTATAATATTGCTTTATATGTGTAGAGTGAGTAGACTGTTAACATGTTGTTTTCTTTAAATGCATTTCTACAGGATTCGTTGTATTCCAATTTACTTATTAGCCTAACACATGTCTTTTGTATTATTAACAACATGTCCATGCTAATTTTTGCAGCACTTCCCCATATTTCTATCCCATAGTTGATATGTGGATAGATTATACCATAATAAATGGTTTTTAGTCCATTTTTATCAAAAAATGTTTGGAAGTATCTTAGTATGTACACAGATTTACATATTTTAGTGCATATATCATTTATGTGGGTAGCCCATGACATATGTTTATCCACCCATATTCCTAAGAATTTATGTTCTTGCACTTCTGTAACTAGTTCATTGTCCACTGTTAGACCAAAGTCTCTAGTTATGTTATTGCGTCCTATGTCAAATTTGATTAGTGATGTCTTGGACATGTTACAGAGGAGATTGTTTGCCGAAAAATATTCTAGTAGATTTTTTGTTGCAGTCAACATTGCTTGGTAAAGTAAAGCGTCATTTTTTCCCCAACAATTTGCGGTTGTATCATCAGCAAAAGATATTACACTAGAGTTGTTAGATATTTTGATGTCATTTACATATATAATAAATAAGAGCGGGCCAAGAACTGATCCCTGTGGAATTCCATATCTTACTGTAGCTTGCTTTGATTGTGATTTTTCTATTGTGTTATTGTTCTTGCTATAAATCTCCGTTACTTGCTTTCTATCTGTTAGGTATGATTTAAGTAGTTTTTGCGCTAGTCCCCTAATTCCATATGATTCCAACTTTTCCAATAGTATGTCATGTTTCACACAATCGAAGGCTTTAGTTAAGTCAAAGAAAAGTGTACTAACTTTTTCATTATTATCTAGTTTCTCCATTATATCATGCACAAACTCTGTAATTGCTGTCACCGTTGAGTGGTCTTTTCTAAATCCATGTTGAAATTTACAAAATATGTCATGTCTGTTTAGGAATTCAAGTAGTCTGACTAGTAGAATTCTTTCAAATATTTTGCCTATTTCAGATGTCAGTGTTATTGGCCTATAGTTCTTGATATCTGTTTTGCTTCCTTTTTTATGTATCGGTCTAACAATACTCAATTTGAGACAGTCTGGAAATATACCTTCCTGAAATGAGAAGTTAATTAGATGTGCCAGTGGTTTAGCTATTACTTCTTTACAAGATTTTAGAGTTTTTGAGCTAATTTCATCCCATCCCGTGGAATTTTTACCTTTAATGTGCGATATTACCTTAATTATTTCATTTTCATCGGTTGGTCTAATAAAGAATGTGAATGGATTGTTACTTATGGACATTCTTTGGTCGACTCTGGTATTGGCAGTTATATCATTTACAGCATTTACATAATAATTATTTACATGTTCACAAATCACGCTTGGTTCTTTTACTAACTCTCCCTGTATTTCCAGTTCTAGATTTCCTTGTTCAACTTTCTTTTTCCTTTTTTCATTTATCATATCCCATGCAGTTTTTGATTTGTTTTCTGAGCTTAGTATTCTATCTCTATATGTATTAGCTCTGGCTTCATTTAGTTCACTTAAATATCTTTTCCTTAATGTTTTGTAATTATTTTTATAATAGTTGCACGAAGTGGATTTATACAGTTCGTACATGCCCTTCATCTTATCTTTTAGCTTTTTTATGTGACTAGGTAGTGCTATTTTTATGAGTTTATTCTCATTTACAATTTTTTTTCTCATTGGGCAGGCAGTGTTATAATGGCTTTGTAATATATCATAGAATTTTGTCCATTTATCATCCACATTATTAGAATTATATACTTCATTCCATGTTTCTTCTGCAAGGTTATTTACTAATTTGTTAATTGTTGAGTCATTAAGTATCCTAATTTTCTTTGTAGCACTCTTATGCATCTTTCCATTTATATTTTTGAAATTAACAAACTGGGCATAGTGGTCTGAGAAGGTGGTTTTTATTATACCTGAGTCTGACACATGATTTATCATATTTGTTGCTATGTGATCTATGGTTTTGGCTGTTTCACAAGTTACACGTGTTGGTTCATTAATCATATCTATGAGACCATACATATCAAAAATACTTTTTAGTTTAATGTATGAGCTGTCAGTAATACTTAAATTTATATTCAAGTCACCTGCAATAATTATATTCGATGATTTCATTGCAACATCATGTAAGGTTCTGTCTAAGCATTGTATGAATTCATTTACTGATGAACTGGGTGATCTGTAGATTCCAATAATTATAATATTTCCATCCTGTGTTTGTAATTTTATGCCAGCTGCCTCAAATACCTTTTCAACACAATATTCATCTAAATTCAAAGCTTTAGCTTGTAGTAACTTACTACTCATAACCATGACGCCCCCACCTCTGCATGCAGTTCTACAATAACTATTTACTATATTATAATTTACAATTTCATGTATATTTATTTCCTGTTCTTTTAAACCATGCTCAGTTATTATTGCTATTTGTGGCATTTCTTCATTTATAAACTGCTCTATATATAAAATTTTATTTCTAATATACTGTGCATTAAAGTGTATAACCTTCATGTTTTGAGCGCAGATAGGCCTGCTAGCAATATGAGGACAATTAGGCCTAGTTTTTATTATCTGCCTAGAATTAGTATTTAAGGTCCTTTCTTGTAACGTGCTACCTCCTGACATATTATTTTGGCTGTTTACATTGTTAATTAGTTTTTTGGCTGTGTGCTTTCATTTACCAAGTTACATGTAATAGGCTTACTTATGTTCCTAGCATCAGCTATAGCCCTACACAGCACATCACTAAGAGCCTGTTTTCCAATTTTGTTGAAATGCATTCCATGATTGGTATGCAGTTTCCTGTTAACATGACTGGGATTAACTATCTTAACATTTTCACAATTTTTATTCATTTTGCTAATTTCAATGTTTACTTTCTCTACCTGCTGGTTAACCCAGGAATTGGGTTTTAAGTCATGCCTATGGGGGAGCTTCACAATTACAATATTTGTGTGATCTAGCTTCTTAATGACTTTGTCTAGTTTGTATATGAAATTCGCTGGCTCACCTTTAGCAACATCATTAGTCCCTCCTATTAGCACTATTGAGTCTTCTTTTGTGAAATCAGCACAATTTTTTCCGATGTCTTTAGTTACTTCTTCGAATGTTGCTCCAGGTTTTACGTGTCCAGTTGCCTTCGGGATGTTGTAGTAACTGTTGCTATTCATGTTCTCTGCTATTCCTCGTCCATGGCTGTCTGCTACAATCATCACTCGTCCTGCTGGAAACACTCGTTTTCTGTTGTTTGTAGGCCTTTTTGCTTTTGTTTTTGTTATGCAATTTTGATTTTGATTTTCTTCTTCTTCTTCAGGATTTTGTTCTGCTAGGGGTTGGAAGCGATTCCATATCATAGGCCTTCCTTTACTGTGGTCCTCAATGTGGTAATTTCCTCGTGGCTGTTGCCTCATTTTCTGCACTGTATGCCATTTGCTTTCCTTAGGTGTAGGTCTACTCCAGGCACTGCTGCATTTGATTTTCGCAATTTCCTCCTCCAATTCCTTATTCTTTTCAGTTAGTCTTCCGATTTGAGTATTTGCTTCTTGCAGATCCTTAGTCAAAAGTTTAATTACAAGCTGCAAGGACGCTATCGAGTCTGTTGTTATGTCCGCCATGTTAGATAATCTTGAGGCTGCTGCTGCAACTTCGGAATATTGTTGTTCAGTTCCTATTTTGTTTTCCGTCTTACCTTCATTTCTTCTATTAGATATTCCATCTTGGGTCACTATAGTACTATTTTCTTCATTATTCTGAATTGTTTTACCACTATTTTCACTCAGATTACGACCGCTTCGAAGCTTCAACGGGCTTACGGCCGGCGCCATCTTGCACAGGTCAGTGACATGAATACGGTTTCGCTCCAGGATGATTCGATCTCTACGACAGATGAAATGCCAGAAATGCATTCTTTCGTTGTCACGAGCAAATCTACACATCAGCAAATTTGTCCTCTTTGTAAACTAAATCACGCTTTACATAAGTGCCACAAATTTAGCAGATTAAGAATACATCAACGATGGAAGTTCGTGCGATCCAAGAAGCTTTGTTTCAACTGCTTCTCTTCTGAACACAAGGTACAAATGTGTTCTCTTCAGGCTTATTGTAAGTGTGGCTCAAATCACAGCAAGCTATTACACTTTACAACTAAGAAAGGTCAGTCCAAAGCATACGCCCTAACATGCTTTAACGTCAGTCGAAGTCAACAGAGTACTTCACTACATAGCAATTCTAAACAAACTAGAATTCAAAACAATTCAAGCAAAGCCTCTCATCACATGCAGAGCAAACGCTTCGAGACAAACAGACCCAGTGCAGCGGTCACACCAGTTCGCAATAGCTTCGCTTCCTTCAGAACCAGGAACGAACATTTGCACCCAACCATTCACAATAAATCTTTCAACAGCCAAGGAAGATTTAAAACAAGTGATAGTGTAAATACAAAATGTAAATCAGATCCTTTCTACCGAGTTTTTCATTCTAAAAGCAACACTCAGTGTCTGTCTTCAGAGCGAAACAACACTCCGCAGTGTCTGCCTTCATTGAAAAACAGTACTCCGCAGTGTCTGTCTTCAGAGCGAAACAACACTCAACAGTATCTGTCATCATCTAGAAACAAGAATCAGCAGTGTTTATCATTTTCAAAATAGTGAAAAGATATTTACTTGCATTATCTGCATATATCCAGTTAGAGAGCTATTATGTCTGTAAGAACTATGAAAAGATAGCCAAACCGTTACACTGTGATATATGTAAGAAAGCTATTCTTTAGCACTGTTTGTGTTAAAAACTCACTTAATGTTTATCCAATGTTCTTTCTCCATTATGTCAAGATATCATGTTATTAATACAAGATCATCAGCTGTGCCCTGAATGATATAAAGAAATCATCACGCATTTCTTCAACAAGTTTTACAGATTGTATTTCAACAAGCCACCTAATCTACACTACATGCTTCTGATTCATCTGTTGTGCACAAGTCGAAGTCTTCTCTTATAGATGTTACAACAACAGTTTGGATTCCAGCCATCATTCACCTAGACCTTCACAACCTTACGTGTGGTTCCAGTCTAATTAGTGTAGAGTCAGTGCTTCAATGTAAATAGTGAAATCAGTGCTTTTCTATTCAATATCATATTCTTGCAATATATGTAAGAAGTAATATTTTCCAACACATATCACATGTATACATCCAATTAGAATCAGTGATGGTTTTGTGTACATATAAGTGTCTTTTCCATTATAGCTTGCATTCCTGTTATGTTTTTTATTGACGTTATACGTCAAAGGCGCGGAGTATGTTCACGCAAGCTAAGGGTTTTTTCCAGCATATTTATTATGTGCAGTGAATAGTTTTAATTCAAATCATCCGCTAGATTTTCTTGCGCCAAGTATTAAGTTGAGTAGGCGTATATTACATCATATCCTGATCACGAGTTCTTTGTGACGGGTATTTCCCCTGTAAGGACGCCTCGAAGAGCGTCAGGAAGCCTCATCAGTATTAAGCCTGCAGTTATACGGACAAGTTGCGTTCTGATACTGCTCTGATTTACTAGTAACAAAGGCCTCTTCGCGCCCTTTGTATTTGTACTAGAAATCGTAGGAATAAAACTTCATTCCAAGTTTTATTCAATACAAGTAAATTGTTCAACATAATTTACGCATTTTTAATATTCAAAGTGCATTAGTTTCACTTGCAAGCTCCACGTAAGTACATAGCGTGTGACGTCATCAGTTAACCAAGAAGCTATATTACGTGAACGTTCAAGTGCTAATAACTTTAAATATATTCAATTTACAGTAAATTTTATTTCATTTAATTTGAGATATAACTCATTGGTAAAATACAAAATTTACTAAATTACTTCCAGTGGTGCAACACTATTCGCGCCATTTTCCAGTTCATTGTTTCAACGTGTTTCTTTAATTATTATTCAGTGTTCATATATTGTTTCTTCAAGTGTTTACAAGTATTAATAAAGTGCAAAGTTTTTCATTACATGTTAGATTGATAAACCAATATGATTCCTGTGATCTCTGTACCCAGTGTCCTCGTGATATAGTCCACTCTTGCTCTAAATGGTCCTCCGCTTCTCAGAGAGATTTTCTATGTATTGCACATACATTGTTTCACTCCGTCCAGAACATTTGTTCCTCTAAAACCTGAACCTTAACATTTGATCCTTGGACCGGGTATTTTACACCAGTACCCTAACATTGGTTCCTCACGGGCAGGATCATATTGGTACAATCATATTTATTGCATACTTGTATTCGCAAATGCCGTTTCTCGAATTCGTCTCATAACTGTGCTTCCGCGTCGGTCGGTTCGTGAGTTCCAGCAACCCTGAACTTCGCAACACAGGACAGCGTCTTGCAGCAGTGATTCGAGACATCGTGGGATTCCGGTCCACAACGAACATCAAGAAAGCAGTGAACAGCTGATTCATACATTATCGTGCAGCAGTTGTAGAATTTAACTGTCAATTGCAAGTAATTTCCACATTTCACACACAACATGGAAGGTGATTTACGAGCCTTAATTAGACGTAGAGGTGTTATTAAGCGAGAGCTTACTTTTCTACAAAAGTCGTGTGAAACTGCAAATCAAGACACCGATGTGTTCTTATTAAAAGTTAAATTTGACAAGATAAATGAAGTATGGGACAAATTTGATATTGTTCAAACACAAATAGAATCTCTTGTGGAAGCAGAAGAAGATTTGGATGAACATGCAGAATACAAGGAAGTTATGATGAATGGTTACTTCGAGTTAAAAGCTAAACTCAGTGCAATCCTATGTCATCATGAGCAAGTGCATAGTGCGAATTCTGTGAACAGTCAACATTCTAATCACAGTGGTAATTCTCATCACACATGTCAATCTTCTACGTCACAGTGCAACAATAGAAATATACAACTCCCAAGAATCCAAATTCCTGTATTCAGTGGAGATGTGACTAATTTCAAGCATTATCATGACACTTTCAGTAGTTTAGTGGTAAACAATGAATCGTTTGATTCCATCCAGAAATATCATTATTTATTAAGTTCTTTGAAGGGGCAGGCTCACGCGCTCATTCAGAATCTTCCAGTCACTAATGAGAATTTTCCTATAGCATGGAACTTGGTGTGCTCTAGATATAATAACACTCGAGTCATTGCCACAGCTCACATCAAAAATCTACTTTCGTTACCAATAATGAAAGATGAAAACGTTACAGACTTGCGAAACTTACTAAATCAGTTTCAAAGCAATCTTAACGCCATCGAAGCTCTCAATATTGAAATCCCATTACACGAAGTCATGTTCATTCAATTAATATTGGATCATCTTGGTGAGACGACACGCAAAGAATGGGAAAGTAAAATTGACTCAAAAAGGTTCACATCGCTTCAAGAGCTGATGAACTTCCTAGAAGCCAAGTCTCATTCATTAGAAGTGCTATCCAATTCCAACAACGTGTCCAGCCCATCACCTGCAAGAAAGGTTGAGCTGCGATCGCCACAATACACTGTCCAGAAGTCGCGACAGTCGTACGGAGGTACAAACAGGTTATCTTGTACCTATTGTCAACGAAATCACAAACTGTACCATTGTGATGAATTTAGGCAAATTCCAGTCAATGAGCGATGGAATTTCGTCAAGTCACAGCACCTGTGTGTAAATTGTTTCTCATCAAATCATACGGTACAGCAGTGCAATTTAGATTCCTTCTGTAGTTGTGGAAAAGCAAGTCACAGTCAGTTACTGCATAGTGACATGAATACGGTTTCGCTCCAGGATGATTCGATCTCTACGACAGATGAAATGCCAGAAATGCATTCTTTCGTTGTCACGAGCAAATCTACACATCAGCAAATTTGTCCTCTTTGTAAACTAAATCACGCTTTACATAAGTGCCACAAATTTAGCAGATTAAGAATACATCAACGATGGAAGTTCGTGCGATCCAAGAAGCTTTGTTTCAACTGCTTCTCTTCTGAACACAAGGTACAAATGTGTTCTCTTCAGGCTTATTGTAAGTGTGGCTCAAATCACAGCAAGCTGTTACACTTTACAACTAAGAAAGGTCAGTCCAAAGCATACGCCCTAACATGCTTTAACGTCAGTCGAAGTCAACAGAGTACTTCACTACATAGCAATTCTAAACAAACTAGAATTCAAAACAATTCAAGCAATGCCTCTCATCACATGCAGAGCAAACGCTTCGAGACAAACAGACCCAGTGCAGCGGTCACACCAGTTCGCAATAGCTTCGCTTCCTTCAGAACCAGGAACGAACATTTGCACCCAACCATTCACAATAAATCTTTCAACAGCCAAGGAAGATTTAAAACAAGTGATAGTGTAAATACAAAATGTAAATCAGATCCTTTCTACCGAGTTTTTCATTCTAAAAGCAACACTCAGTGTCTGTCTTCAGAGCGAAACAACACTCCGCAGTGTCTGCCTTCATTGAAAAACAGTACTCCGCAGTGTCTGTCTTCAGAGCGAAACAACACTCAACAGTATCTGTCATCATCTAGAAACAAGAATCAGCAGTGTTTATCATTTTCAAAATAGTGAAAAGATATTTACTTGCATTATCTGCATATATCCAGTTAGAGAGCTATTATGTCTGTAAGAACTATGAAAAGATAGCCAAACCGTTACACTGTGATATATGTAAGAAAGCTATTCTTTAGCACTGTTTGTGTTAAAAACTCACTTAATGTTTATCCAATGTTCTTTCTCCATTATGTCAAGATATCATGTTATTAATACAAGATCATCAGCTGTGCCCTGAATGATATAAAGAAATCATCACGCATTTCTTCAACAAGTTTTACAGATTGTATTTCAACATGCCACCTAATCTACACTACATGCTTCTGATTCATCTGTTGTGCACAAGTCGAAGTCTTCACTTATAGATGTTACAACAACAGTTTTGATTCCAGCCATCATTCACCTAGACCTTCACAACCTTACGTGTGGTTCCAGTCTAATTAGTGTAGAGTCAGTGCTTCAATGTAAATAGTGAAATCAGTGCTTTTCTATTCAATATCATATTCTTGCAATATATGTAAGAAGTAATATTTTCCAACACATATCACATGTATACATCCAATTAGAATCAGTGATGGTTTTGTGTACATATAAGTGTCTTTTCCATTATAGCTTGCATTCCTGTTATGTTTTTTATTGACGTTATACGTCAAAGGCGCGGAGTATGTTCACGCAAGCTAAGGGTTTTTTCCAGCATATTTATTATGTGCAGTGAATAGTTTTAATTCAAATCATCCGCTAGATTTTCTTGCGCCAAGTATTAAGTTGAGTAGGCGTATATTACATCATATCCTGATCACGAGTTCTTTGTGACGGGTATTTCCCCTGTAAGGACGCCTCGAAGAGCGTCAGGAAGCCTCATCAGTATTAAGCCTGCAGTTATACGGACAAGTTGCGTTCTGATACTGCTCTGATTTACTAGTAACAAAGGCCTCTTCGCGCCCTTTGTATTTGTACTAGAAATCGTAGGAATAAAACTTCATTCCAAGTTTTATTCAATACAAGTAAATTGTTCAACATAATTTACGCATTTTTAATATTCAAAGTGCATTAGTTTCACTTGCAAGCTCCACGTAAGTACATAGCGTGTGACGTCATCAGTTAACCAAGAAGCTATATTACGTGAACGTTCAAGTGCTAATAACTTTAAATATATTCAATTTACAGTAAATTTTATTTCCTTTAATTTGAGATATAACTCATTGGTAAAATACAAAATTTACTAAATTACTTCCAGTGGTGCAACACTATTCGCGCCATTTTCCAGTTCATTGTTTCAACGTGTTTCTTTAATTATTATTCAGTGTTCATATATTGTTTCTTCAAGTGTTTACAAGTATTAATAAAGTGCAAAGTTTTTCATTACATGTTAGATTGATAAACCAATATGATTCCTGTGATCTCTGTACCCAGTGTCCTCGTGATATAGTCCACTCTTGCTCTAAATGGTCCTCCGCTTCTCAGAGAGATTTTCTATGTATTGCACATACATTGTTTCACTCCGTCCAGAACATTTGTTCCTCTAAAACCTGAACCTTAACATTTGATCCTTGGACCGGGTATTTTACACCAGTACCCTAACATTGGTTCCTCACGGGCAGGATCATATTGGTACAATCATATTTATTGCATACTTGTATTCGCAAATGCCGTTTCTCGAATTCGTCTCATAACTGTGCTTCCGCGTCGGTCGGTTCGTGAGTTCCAGCAACCCTGAACTTCGCAACACAGGACAGCGTCTTGCAGCAGTGATTCGAGACATCGTGGGATTCCGGTCCACAACGAACATCAAGAAAGCAGTGAACAGCTGATTCATACATTATCGTGCAGCAGTTGTAGAATTTAACTGTCAATTGCAAGTAATTTCCACATTTCACACACAACATGGAAGGTGATTTACGAGCCTTAATTAGACGTAGAGGTGTTATTAAGCGAGAGCTTACTTTTCTACAAAAGTCGTGTGAAACTGCAAATCAAGACACCGATGTGTTCTTATTAAAAGTTAAATTTGACAAGATAAATGAAGTATGGGACAAATTTGATATTGTTCAAACACAAATAGAATCTCTTGTGGAAGCAGAAGAAGATTTGGATGAACATGCAGAATACAAGGAAGTTATGATGAATGGTTACTTCGAGTTAAAAGCTAAACTCAGTGCAATCCTATGTCATCATGAGCAAGTGCATAGTGCGAATTCTGTGAACAGTCAACATTCTAATCACAGTGGTAATTCTCATCACACATGTCAATCTTCTACGTCACAGTGCAACAATAGAAATATACAACTCCCAAGAATCCAAATTCCTGTATTCAGTGGAGATGTGACTAATTTCAAGCATTATCATGACACTTTCAGTAGTTTAGTGGTAAACAATGAATCGTTTGATTCCATCCAGAAATATCATTATTTATTAAGTTCTTTGAAGGGGCAGGCTCACGCGCTCATTCAGAATCTTCCAGTCACTAATGAGAATTTTCCTATAGCATGGAACTTGGTGTGCTCTAGATATAATAACACTCGAGTCATTGCCACAGCTCACATCAAAAATCTACTTTCGTTACCAATAATGAAAGATGAAAACGTTACAGACTTGCGAAACTTACTAAATCAGTTTCAAAGCAATCTTAACGCCATCGAAGCTCTCAATATTGAAATCCCATTACACGAAGTCATGTTCATTCAATTAATATTGGATCATCTTGGTGAGACGACACGCAAAGAATGGGAAAGTAAAATTGACTCAAAAAGGTTCACATCGCTTCAAGAGCTGATGAACTTCCTAGAAGCCAAGTCTCATTCATTAGAAGTGCTATCCAATTCCAACAACGTGTCCAGCCCATCACCTGCAAGAAAGGTTGAGCTGCGATCGCCACAATACACTGTCCAGAAGTCGCGACAGTCGTACGGAGGTACAAACAGGTTATCTTGTACCTATTGTCAACGAAATCACAAACTGTACCATTGTGATGAATTTAGGCAAATTCCAGTCAATGAGCGATGGAATTTCGTCAAGTCACAGCACCTGTGTGTAAATTGTTTCTCATCAAATCATACGGTACAGCAGTGCAATTTAGATTCCTTCTGTAGTTGTGGAAAAGCAAGTCACAGTCAGTTACTGCATAGTGACATGAATACGGTTTCGCTCCAGGATGATTCGATCTCTACGACAGATGAAATGCCAGAAATGCATTCTTTCGTTGTCACGAGCAAATCTACACATCAGCAAATTTGTCCTCTTTGTAAACTAAATCACGCTTTACATAAGTGCCACAAATTTAGCAGATTAAGAATACATCAACGATGGAAGTTCGTGCGATCCAAGAAGCTTTGTTTCAACTGCTTCTCTTCTGAACACAAGGTACAAATGTGTTCTCTTCAGGCTTATTGTAAGTGTGGCTCAAATCACAGCAAGCTATTACACTTTACAACTAAGAAAGGTCAGTCCAAAGCATACGCCCTAACATGCTTTAACGTCAGTCGAAGTCAACAGAGTACTTCACTACATAGCAATTCTAAACAAACTAGAATTCAAAACAATTCAAGCAAAGCCTCTCATCACATGCAGAGCAAACGCTTCGAGACAAACAGACCCAGTGCAGCGGTCACACCAGTTCGCAATAGCTTCGCTTCCTTCAGAACCAGGAACGAACATTTGCACCCAACCATTCACAATAAATCTTTCAACAGCCAAGGAAGATTTAAAACAAGTGATAGTGTAAATACAAAATGTAAATCAGATCCTTTCTACCGAGTTTTTCATTCTAAAAGCAACACTCAGTGTCTGTCTTCAGAGCGAAACAACACTCCGCAGTGTCTGCCTTCATTGAAAAACAGTACTCCGCAGTGTCTGTCTTCAGAGCGAAACAACACTCAACAGTATCTGTCATCATCTAGAAACAAGAATCAGCAGTGTTTATCATTTTCAAAATAGTGAAAAGATATTTACTTGCATTATCTGCATATATCCAGTTAGAGAGCTATTATGTCTGTAAGAACTATGAAAAGATAGCCAAACCGTTACACTGTGATATATGTAAGAAAGCTATTCTTTAGCACTGTTTGTGTTAAAAACTCACTTAATGTTTATCCAATGTTCTTTCTCCATTATGTCAAGATATCATGTTATTAATACAAGATCATCAGCTGTGCCCTGAATGATATAAAGAAATCATCACGCATTTCTTCAACAAGTTTTACAGATTGTATTTCAACAAGCCACCTAATCTACACTACATGCTTCTGATTCATCTGTTGTGCACAAGTCGAAGTCTTCACTTATAGATGTTACAACAACAGTTTGGATTCCAGCCATCATTCACCTAGACCTTCACAACCTTACGTGTGGTTCCAGTCTAATTAGTGTAGAGTCAGTGCTTCAATGTAAATAGTGAAATCAGTGCTTTTCTATTCAATATCATATTCTTGCAATATATGTAAGAAGTAATATTTTCCAACACATATCACATGTATACATCCAATTAGAATCAGTGATGGTTTTGTGTACATATAAGTGTCTTTTCCATTATAGCTTGCATTCCTGTTATGTTTTTTATTGACGTTATACGTCAAAGGCGCGGAGTATGTTCACGCAAGCTAAGGGTTTTTTCCAGCATATTTATTATGTGCAGTGAATAGTTTTAATTCAAATCATCCGCTAGATTTTCTTGCGCCAAGTATTAAGTTGAGTAGGCGTATATTACATCATATCCTGATCACGAGTTCTTTGTGACGGGTATTTCCCCTGTAAGGACGCCTCGAAGAGCGTCAGGAAGCCTCATCAGTATTAAGCCTGCAGTTATACGGACAAGTTGCGTTCTGATACTGCTCTGATTTACTAGTAACAAAGGCCTCTTCGCGCCCTTTGTATTTGTACTAGAAATCGTAGGAATAAAACTTCATTCCAAGTTTTATTCAATACAAGTAAATTGTTCAACATAATTTACGCATTTTTAATATTCAAAGTGCATTAGTTTCACTTGCAAGCTCCACGTAAGTACATAGCGTGTGACGTCATCAGTTAACCAAGAAGCTATATTACGTGAACGTTCAAGTGCTAATAACTTTAAATATATTCAATTTACAGTAAATTTTATTTCCTTTAATTTGAGATATAACTCATTGGTAAAATACAAAATTTACTAAATTACTTCCAGTGGTGCAACACTATTCGCGCCATTTTCCAGTTCATTGTTTCAACGTGTTTCTTTAATTATTATTCAGTGTTCATATATTGTTTCTTCAAGTGTTTACAAGTATTAATAAAGTGCAAAGTTTTTCATTACATGTTAGATTGTTAAACCAATATGATTCCTGTGATCTCTGTACCCAGTGTCCTCGTGATATAGTCCACTCTTGCTCTAAATGGTCCTCCGCTTCTCAGAGAGATTTTCTATGTATTGCACATACATTGTTTCACTCCGTCCAGAACATTTGTTCCTCTAAAACCTGAACCTTAACATTTGATCCTTGGACCGGGTATTTTACACCAGTACCCAAACACATAGTCAAATTTGCTTCACCCTCAAAATTTCACGATCGTCCCACATCATTCAGACAGCTGTAGCGTCCGGAATAATTACCACTCAATTACTCGTAAACCATTCAAGATATAAAGGTGGTACTGAATTTAAAATAAAGTTGAAATATTTCACTAAAACTTTCTCGCTTGAAGTTTTTACGGGACACAAAAATGAAAAAAATTGTCGCATAGTCAAATTCCGTTTCACCCTCCATGGTGTAATTGGTGATGTTTATATAATGAAATAAAAACTTTTATGTCTGCATTTTTTAAGTATCTGTTTTAACCATCAGAAGGACTGTGTTGTGCAGATTATTTCTGCACAAATTTCACAGAAATAGGACCAAGGGTTAATTAAAGATTGCGAGTTTAATTATAAGATACCAAACTATCATGATGCAGCATTGAGAAGTTGAAACGCAAACGAAGGTGCTGCCAGTGTTTCGGTGGACCGCCGCTCTCCCTATACCTACCATTGTATTAGCGGCCGAGTCATCACACTTTCTCATTCTATTCATTATGCCGTTCTTTTTGTTCTTCTCCAAACTGGGTTGCTTGGACTGAGGCCCTTTTAGCATGTGCCGATTCATTTGGTACAAGGGGCACATTCGCATTTTTAATGTTTGGTACAGTTGGGAGTGTTGGCGACAATATACAAGGATAGTTGGTTATCCTGCTTCGCTGAGAAACAAAATGTGAATATCGAGTGAGCGGAGCTTAAAGTGCATCTTGTATTTGTCTTTTGCCCTTTATTTTCTTCTTCTTTATCATTTCCACCCTCTTTCTCCCTTTATCTCGCCTCTTCCTTGCCTTGTCTATTTGGGACCTATTTCTAACCGTAAATTTTGGATCAACCGGTATACGAACCCATGACCATTAGCACCATAACCATTACACCACAAGCAATTGCAAGCCGGTGAAGGGAAAATTCATCTAGGCCTAAGTTTAGAGAGGTTCTTTATTACATGAGAAATAGCAGTTTTCGTGCAAATGTTGTTTTTTATAATTGTGTTGACTTTGAAAAGAGCCGTTTTGGTGCATTAATTAAGTCATCTTGTAGGTGGCATACCATTTTTGATATGGTGCAAGGATCATTTTCATAACGCTGTGATTTTGTATATTTTTATGCACAGCCTAAGTTATATGATGAAGGGCAATAGACCTACTGACAAAATCTACAGTTTTGAACCCTAAATTTCAAATCAAACTGACTTCCTCTATAGAAATTTAAAATAGGCTATAATCAAATTGCTCAAAAGTAAAAGCTTATCTGGATGGGATGAGATAAGTAATAAGTAGGGTTCGGATGTTTATGACCTAAAAAACTGGAAAATATGACTGAAAATATGCACTTAAAATGATGAAATATGACCCCAAAATCCTGAATATGACCTGATAAAATAACATATTTAAAAAATAAATAAATGTTCCAATTTTAACGTTTAAAGATACTAAAATCTCACACCACATAAATTCAATCATATAATGAGTTTTTATCAATTTAGGTTATTTACAGTTTTACTTGTAATGAACTTCTATTTTTAAAGAATTTTCTCCTATTTGCTAGCATCATCAGCTCCAAACACTCGTAATATTTTGTAGTCCTTGCGTGTCCCTATAGAATATGAACAATTGCATTACAGTAATTGTAAAACTTAAATTACTATTAATTTGGCATAAACATTAAATTAATTAAATAAATTTCACATTAAACTTGTCCATGTAGTACATACACTGCATAATTGTGCTCTTTTACCGAATTTATAACTGAAATATGATGTTTAATTAGAAATATGACCAAGACCACAAAAAAGGTCAAAATATGACCTTATGTGCAAAATAAAACTGGTCCGATTAGGATAACAGGCTTGCAATTCGTGTTTAATTTGTGTTTGTGGTGAGAACGGAGGTCAGGATAAAAATACAACATGTCATAAACATCCGAACCTAGTAATTTATTTTATTTATTTATTTAACAAAAGGTCCCAACGAGCCAATTGCTCACATTAAAGGAAGGGTAAACTAAAAAAAATACCATTTTCTTATTTTAATCTCATCGCACGGAGCTTTGAATTACGAAACGAATGGTGATCTCGTGAACTTCAAGTGCCCAATATTACGCCTTGTACGGGTGAAGTAAAACGCTCCTGTGACGTCACTCCTGACTAACTCGCTGGCAGGACAACAGCTACTGTAATGCTCGCGCCTGTGTTTCTAATACACCACAAAGTCTCATTTGTGTTTGTTGTTGATAGAGATGTGTGCAATGTTACCTTATAAGGACAAATCTCGGTATTCACAAATTAATTTCACACGAAAAGAAAATGACAAGGAATTATTGAAAGAATTGCAAGGAAGAAAAGAAAATACGGAATGTGGGCTGTGTATAGCCTACATATGAAAAAGGGCCACGAGAGTGTGTGTTGTTGGGACTCTGAAGTAATTTGTGAACAGAAGTGGGTTGTGGACTGTATAACACAACCTGCCTCATTCGATAGCGTTATTATAAATAAAGATACACTAGTTGCCAGGCGTTATCAGTTAATACTTAGAGCTAATACAGTTCAAAAACAAAATATTTTTCAAGATACGAACAGAGTCATTTTCAGATTCAGAATCATCTTTTGCGGTAGTAGAAATGTCTGAAATGCTAAAAAAGCTATCTAAATCACAATTTCTAGAAGAAACATTCAATGAATCTGAGCAAACATTGACATACGTTTCATTTCCTAGTTCACACTGAGCGCCTACGCTGTTAGAAACTGAATTTTCGTCATAAATACTAGATTCCACATTCATGATTTGTCCATTCCCGGATACTGATGGGTAACTGTTCGAATCTTGCAACAACTCTCTCATTTCCTTCTTCCTCAAGTACGACGATTTTCTTTTCTTCATTGGCGGTGTTTCAGATTTCCCACGCAAAAGAAGTGATGGCACAGCACTTCTTTTTTAAACAGATTGCGGGGTTTCTCCAGTTAACTGTTTTCGTAACTGTACCGAAAGCTCGGTATCATTTCCTTCAAAATGTTGTGAACAAACCGTACTGTATTTACTAGGAACAAATTTTTCTCTTTTTATTTTTATCGGCCATTGCTTATAAGTTATAACGTTCGGGTGACTTATCTCTGTTGGGAAATCGATGGAAAGATATTTTAAGTGTGTTATCACTCTTCGACGATGAGTGTGTACACCCCACAACACAACAATAAACCATTGTTTGAACAGATACTCACTAAAAAACTGTAACAGTACACAGAATACTGTGAACTCTCTTTCACCGGGCGAGACTGAGCCAAGCACTCGTCAGGCGTGACGTCACGCGCCCACCGCGTTACAATAAACATATTCGTTTTGTGATTAAATGTGAAGGTATAAAACATTTCTAACAGTGAATATCATTTAATAAAAACATTTTCTTTCAATCCGTACGAAGAAAGTGACACTGAATTTTTAGTTTACTTTTCCTTTAAGGGACAGTATTACAAAGGATGACAAACTTCAAAGTTATTATAATAAAATTGTTACAATAGTTTACACAAATACAGTAAGTATAATAGAGATATTGTTCACTTAATCATTTAATAGAAAAATCTTCAACTTTTTTTGAAGTTATTTAAGTTTTTTACAGATCTTATTTCCTGTGGAATTTCATTAAAAAGATTTGCAAGATAATTTTTCAATCCCCTTAGTCCATAAGTAACCAATTGAGAATGCGTGACGAAAATATTTGATTTGTTTCTCGTGCCATAAGAATGCACATTTTCAAGAAAACGCAATACAATGTTATTATGAACATGTCTGTTTACTACTTTATATAAGCTTATAAAGATTGCAACACTATATTTTATGATTAATTCTAATGGAAGAATTCCTGATTGCTCATATAATACTTTGACTGGTGTTAAGTCATGACAGCCTAAAAGATTTCTTACAGCCCTATTTTGAAGAATTTTTATCTTATGCAAATATTTCTTTTTTGAACGTCCCCATATAAATACCATATACAATATGTAAGAGTGAACAAGGGAATAATATAGAGATCTCATACTAGAATGTGATAATATTCCACCCAATCGTCGTAATACTCCAATTATCGGCGCAATTTTACTACAAAGGCTTAAAATATGCATATCCCAGTTTAAATGTTCATCTATTATTAAACCTAAATACTTGGCATTTGATACCTGCTGTATAGGTACATCATTTATTGTAATTGCAGAATTATTGTTTAAAATGACTGAAGGTTTATGAAATATCATAAATACTGTCTTTTGAGCATTTAGTGATAATTTATTGGACGCTAACCAATTTTCTAAGATTTTGAGGTCTTTTTGCATATTATTCATTACGGCATCAATAGTATCATCTACATAAAATATGGTTGTATCATCTGCAAACATTGTGACTGTACCATTCAGATTTATTTTGCTCACGTCATTAATATAAATTAAAAATAGCAATGATCCTAAAACAGATCCTTGTGGAACTCCATAATTTATTGGAATAGAATCGCTGTCAAAGCCATTCACAGTAACATACTGTGTTCTATCACTCATATAACTTTGGAATCAATTTAATGCTAAACCTCTAATACCAACTGCTTCTAGTTTTTCCAGTAGAATTAAATGATTAAGGGCGGATTTCACCAGCCATACTTAATTTTAACTGCCCATTTAAAATCGGATTAAGTAAGACTTAGCTAATAATGCATTTCACCACGTTCTTAATCACAGATTAGCGAGCTAATAGACACTTAAACTTAAGAGCTCGATTTCGGCCTGTTAGCGATTTAAGTGTGGTCAAGATGGCGGCTAGAATGGCTATGGAATGCCTTATAGATAGTGAAGGAGAGGAATATCTTGACCCACCTCCACGAAATAGACGAGCAAGATGGATCAGAAAACGAAGTGATTATTTAACTGATCTAGATGATGAAGATTTTGAACTACGTTTTCGTCTAAGCAAAGCATCAGCTAACGAAATTCTGGAAAAGATTGAGCACGCCCTCGAGTTTGAGACCAATAGGTGAGTAGACCTACTGTTACATTTTTAATTTAATTTATGTAATGAGGAAGTGGTTTCTGCGTAAATTACAAAATAGAAAAGAAAATCGTTTAGTAAAATTCAATTCACCGCATGACATAACCTTTAACAATACTCTAGGCCCTATGTAACTCGCAATCTTTTATGATTTGCGAATAATTTAACTGTGAATGCATAAAGTTTGTTTTCCTTTCTAGGAATCAAGCAGTTTCTCCAGTGAACCAGCTGCTTTGTGCCCTACGTTACTATGCCACAGGATCAACTCAGTTATCGGTTGCTGATTTTTCCGGCATCAGTGTATCAACTCCAAACAGAATAATCCGAAGAGTGTCTGAGGCAATTGCAGGTTTGAGGAATGAATACATCAAGTTCCCAAATAAAGAGGAGGATCTTGTCCAAATACAAAGGGAATTCTACAACATTGCAGCATTTCCGCGATGTATAGGCGCTATCGACTGCACTCATATTAAGATCTGTTCACCTGGTGGAAACGAAGCCGAAGTATTTAGAAACAGAAAGAACTACTTTTCAATTAACACCCAGGTTATATCGAACGCAAATATGGAAATAATGGATGTAGTAGCTCGCTGGCCAGGGAGTGCACATGACATGCACATATTTAATAGTTGTTCCCGCAAAGCACTGCTTGATGGTGGGTCCTATGGAAATTGTGTCCTCGTCGCAGATAGTGGCTATCAAAATTTGCCCTATTTGATGATGCCTATAGATCAGCCGACACTACCCCATGAACAACTATACAATGAGTCACAAATGCACACCAGGAATGTTGTGGAGAGACTCTTTGGCTGTTGGAAGCGACGTTTCCCTGTACTTTCGCTAGGAATAAACGTCAAATTGAGTACTGCAATGGCGGTCATAGTGGCAACAGCTGTATTACACAATTTGCTTCGCAAAAGGAATGATCCTGTTCCTCCAGATGATCCTGAAGTCAGACTGCCTCTTCCCTGGACGAACCTGTTGAGAGAAGGTCAAGTAGCTGTTCATGATTCTCCTGGACGTCAGCGTAATAACAATGAAGTTAGAATGTCAATCGTTAATAATTATTTCAGAACTCTAGCATAGAAGGTTTGAAATATTGTGAAACCTCATACATCAATGGTTTTGTAATAGTTTGTTAGGGTGTGAATATTTAGCAATGATTATGAATGCTACTCTAGCTTTTGCCAATAGGAATATCATGGCTTTAAACCAACTGGCATGAGATAACACATTTAATTATTTAGTATTCTGCCTAGTGGCAGGTCCGTGTCTTCGTACGAAGAATTTTGACGCCAGTGTTCCCTATCTCCAGCTTCGTCCTTCAATCTGCTGTATCTCCTCCCATCTTTCATGTCATCGAGATGTTGTATTCTTCTCCTTCCTCATCCAGCAGTTCCTTTGATCTTCCCTTCGATGACATCATGTATGAGTCCCTCGTGTCCGATCCAATTGGATTTCCTCTGAATAATTGTATTCTGAATAATTTAAATTATATTCACATAATTTACATTTAAATGTGAACATAAATTCAATCGGCCTGGGCCGGAATCAAACCTGCGGACTTGAAAACAGAAAGCCAGTCTCTTATGTACTAAAATACAATAAACGGTTAAGATTGTTTCAATTTCATTGTATTATTATTGTTAATATTATGAACTTCAATTTTGCTTTCTCTATGTATGTATGTATTTTGTTGTTGCTATTGGCAACACTGTTTTTAAGAACTAGGTGTAGTCACATGCCAAGCTTTTGTAATGGCGGTAGTTAGCGGCAGACCGTTAGTATCTATGTATGTATCTTTCAGTTAACAGTCTGCCGTTCTTCAGTTCAGTCGTAACATTTTTCTAATAAATATTCAAGTTCTAACAGGTTATGGGCCCAGTATCGTGTCCTACTACGCGCTGGATAAGTAACGAGTGTTAAACCAAAGGAAACGTGTTCTACTGATTAACTGTTTTTTGGTTAATGAACTAAGAAGTTATGGAATTATTTACGACAGATAAACTCCTCGGTTCAGAAAACTGGGCAAGGTGGAAATGGATGGCAGAAGGTTTGTTAATGGAGAAAGAAAATGCATACGAGGTGTGTTCTGGTGAGATCGTAAAACCAGAACCGGTTCCTACAGATGCAACGGCGAATGTTCGTGAGAAGTACGAAAGTGACCTAGCTAGTTTTAATAAAGGTAATAGAGCGGCTCAAGGAATATTCTCAAGGACTTTGGATCCCAGAATGTGTGACCTCGTATCTATGTGTAAAACTTCTAGAGAAATATGGGTGAAACTGCATGAACTCTTTGAACAGAAAAATAAACAAGCTCAATATGCATGCCAGTTGCAATTTTCGTCGTTTATGCGAGATCCAACAACTACAATGGCTATGCATATAGCGAAATTGGAATGCATAGTATCACGGATGTCCGATTTAGACATAAAACCAAACGACTTTGTCGTAATGAGTAAGCTTTTGGAAACTTTGTCTAGTGATTTTGAGCCACTGAAAATGGCTTGGTGTGCAAGAACTGAAGAGCAACAGACACTAGTGGAGTTGAAAAAACTGTTAGTTGCAGAAGAGCAGAGAAGATCGTCAGAATCTTCTAGAGAAACTGAACTATCTGCTTTACTAGCTAAAGGTGGTCTGGGAAAAGCTCAGAATGGTGCAGCAAAACTTGACAAGCCTACAAACAAGCAGGGGAAGCAATATAAATGCTTCAGATGTGGAAAAAGGGGCCACATGAAAAGGGATTGTACAGCAAAGAAAAATACTGTGCAGGAGAAAAAGACTAAAGAAGAAGAAGTTTTTATTAGTGAGTGCCTTGTAGCTGATAGTGATGACACATGGGTCATTGACACAGGAGCCACACAACATATGACCAATAGAAGTGACTACTTTCAAAGTTTCACTCCTTTAGAAGTGAGAGTGGGAAACAGCTCAACAATGAAAGCGTATGATCATGGCAAGATATGTGTAAAAATCCTGGTTCATGGTAGCTGGAAAGACAGTATAATGGAAAATGTACTGTATGCATGATACTACGACTAAAAAGATAGGTTCTTCCTGTGTGCCAAAACTGGTCCGTCTTGCGCATGACGTAACCGCGTGACAACTTGAGATAAATTTCAGCCGGCTGCAACAATGAGTCCTGACCATGTGAAGTATTAATACTTATACTGTGATGTGACTATCAGTTGGAGACTTGCCATGTTTCTAGACAGTGAGTGTTTTAATGTATTTGATTCAAAATGGTGATGTGCGCGGTTTTTGGATGTAACAATAATAACAACAAGAAACTTAAGTGCAACAGAATTGAAGCAGAAGGATCAAAAGTGATATATCACACATTTCCAAAAAATTACGAACTAAGAAATAAATGGGTCAGTGCATGTTGCAGGCAAGATAAGTTTAATGTTAAAACTGCGAGGATATGCAGCATACATTTTAAATCTGACCATTACATGCGAGACTTAAAAAGTGAACTTCTAAACTATGAACCACGTATAAAGCATCTTAAAACAGATGCCTTTCCTACCGAACAGTTGCCCAAATCTGAATCTAAAAACCCTTCGTCTCTTATCAGAATTGCTCGTAGTGATAAAAGGGAAAGGAAGAAAATTATAAGCGAATTGTTGTCAGACGAACCTTCAACATCGATGGTTACTGCTGAAGAAAATGTTACCAACACTATGGATCCATTACCATTGGAGGTCATCGACCCAAGAAAATATGAAGAGGCAGGTAAATTAATATTGTTACAAGAGGAATTAAATGCAACAAAAGCACAATGTGCTAATTTGCAAGAAAAGGTGTCTCGACTCATGTGTGAAAATTTTGAACTAAACAACTTAGTTAAATATATGGAGAAAATATTTACCCCTGGCCAAATCCAAAAAATGAGAAAATGCATTGAAGCTGACAGAAATAAACATGTAAAATGGTCTTTTGATGATGTATCTAAAGCGCTGTCATTATATTCTGCTGGACCACGTGCTTACAGATATCTCTTAAAATTAAACTATCCGCTACCAGCTGTCTCTACCTTAAAGAAATGGGCGAGAGAAGTCACCCTTAAGCCCGGCATATTAAATGTTGTGTTGAATATTTTAAAGAATTGTGATATTTCATCTTTCGAAAAGGTTTGTGTTATCTTAGCTGATGAAATGAAGGTGAAAGAGCAATATGAATATGATGCAAGAAATGACAGTCTTCTGCATCCCTCAAAATATGTACAAGTAATTGAAATACGGGGTTTATTTAAAAATTGGAAGCAACCAATATTTTTTCAGTACAACAGCAAATTAACAAAAGATTTGATATTTAATATAATAACACAGTTGGAAAATATTGGTTATAATGTTGTGGCTATGCTTTGTGACTTAGGAGGTAGCAACAGAAGCTTGTGGAATGAGTTACACGTTAACGAGAATAATAATCATTTCTCTAATCCTGTAAATGGAGAGAATGTGTACGTTTTCGGTGACGCTCCCCACCTCATTAAACTTCTGAGAAACCACTTCTTGGATTCAGGCTTTACAATTGATGGCAAAATATTGATGAGGTGTCCTCTTATGGAGTTAATGGAGAAAACGGGATTTTCAGACATAAATGTAGCTCATAAAATTACTGACGCTCATTTGAATGTGAAAAATGTTCAAAGGCAGAAAGTTAAATTAGCCACCCAGCTATTTTCGCATACAAATGCCTGTGCTTTAAAAAGAGCAGGGAATTTGGGACTATTGAAATCTGAGAACTGGGAGGAGTTATCCTCGTTCATGAAATTGGTGAATGATTGGTTCGATGTGTTTAATTCTAAACTGCCAAGAATTGATTCTAGAAAGAGAATGGCGGCTTATGAACTAGAAACCCAGAATAAAGTACTGTCTGATATGGAGTCAACTGTGAAAAAGATGAGAGTAGGTCTTAAAAAGCACATGTTACCCTTTCAAAAAGGAATACTTATGAGCATTAAGTCTTTAAGGATGCTCTTCGACGATATGCGCGTTAAGTACAATACCACTTACATAATAACGAACAGACTAAATCAAGACATCTTGGAAGGATTTTTCAGCATAATGAGATACAATGGAGGATTGCATGATCATCCATCGCCGTTGGAATTTAAATACAGATTGCAAAATTACATACTTGGAAGAAATGATGGTGTTGTGTCTTCAGCAGCAAACATTGAAGATTCAAATGACAGGGGTGACATCACACTTACAGAAAATAATTACCAATCAATCACTTCCCTGTCTGACAATGATGACAGCAGTGGAGAAGAAACTATGATCACTAAAACCGTATTTCGTGACTTAGCAAGTGACACCGAAATACCTGAAAGCTTTGATATTACAGAAATTGAATTCGATGGACTCGAAAGTGTTGGTGGTTTTATCGTCAGTAAATTCAGAAATAAATATCCAGAGTTAGGTGCAGTTACAGAAAATCTGAGCAGTACTTATGTCGATCAGTTGTCAGAGGGGCGACTATACAAACCATCAACTAAATTTTCGGAAACTCTCTTGCAGCTGTGGAACATTTTTCAAATTACAGGTCTGGCGCAAAAACGCAACTTTATTAAGTCTCTACTCCAAAAGTCCTGTAATGTTGCTGTTCCAGAAGATGTAAAACGCCTGTTCTTCAGAACTGTCATGTTTTTTGCCATTAGAAGACGTAATAGAGTCATCAGTGAAGCGAAGGGACTAAAAAGAAAATTTAAGAAGACTGTATCTTGAAAGGTAATATTTCAGTTTCATTTTATTTTTCGTATATTCCATACAACTGGATTATGCTGTTTTCTTCATTAGAGTTATAGCTAAATTCAGTGGCGGACGCAGAATTTTTTTCGGGGGGGGGGTTTGAAAAATTAATTAACTTATATATATATAATTAGTTTATAAAACTGGCCACTTAGAGTGCATATATAGCCTTTTTTCAAATTTCGGGGGGGGGGGGGATATAACTCCCCTATCCCCCCTCTGCGTCCGACACTGGCTAAATTACAATTTATGAATAAGACTTAATGTACCTTCAAAATGTACGTAATAATTGCATGTAATA
The DNA here is from genome assembly GCA_964059195.1 of Ectobius pallidus. Lineage (NCBI taxonomy): Eukaryota > Metazoa > Arthropoda > Insecta > Blattodea > Ectobiidae > Ectobius > Ectobius pallidus. The sequence goes on from CAXKWD010000008.1 coordinate 46,520,956, forward strand.
ATTTTCATAAACAGTGAACAAAATATTGTTATATACGGTATATATGAAAACAAGTTCAAGTATTGACAGTTGTTACTCTATTTTACACATAGATAGGCTACATTGAATCCTGTACATTGACGTGAACAGTGAACTAGCAAAATGGTAATTCACGGTATTAATACCGTGCTACATGTAATTCCTATTTATTTAACGTAAATCACTTACAATACCGGTATATCATGCATAAAAAGCAGATTAAAACTACCAGAGACAAAGCGATGATGTACAATGTAGTTATACATTTGTGCATGAAGCAGAAGCATTTGACTCAGCGCGAGCGAGACGTTTGTCACTGTCTGACGTCACACGTGCGAGAGGCAGGGGGCTATGGCTGCGCAAGAACCTATCTTCTTGCCTTAGTATCATGTACTGTATGTGCCAGGTGCTTCAAGAAATTTATTCTCTGTAAGTCAAGCTCTAGACCATGGGTCAAGATTCAACATGTCCAATGACAAATGTGAATTTGTAAAGCCAAAAGGTGTTGTTGCTGTGGGAATACGACAAGGTAACTTGTTCAGATTACTATGCAAGGTAATATTGCCTGAGGTAAACAATGCAGCAAACATTGTTACAGTGTCCTCTTCTGAAGCTCAACTGAATGAAGTAAACTCTCTTCAACTCTGGCATGAAAGACTTGGTCATTTAAACAAGCAACATGTGAAAAAGTTTCTTCATTCTCAAGGCATAGAAGTGAATAATGAAAACGAGTTTTGTGAAGCATGTGTGCTTGGTAAGCAGCATAGATTACCATTTAAAAGTCGTCAACAACGTGCTAAGGCTGTTGGTGATCTTATACACACTGAACTCTGTGGGCCTATGGAAGAACAATCAATGGGTGGTTCTAATTATTTTGTATGTTTTACTGATGATTATTCTAAGTATATATATAATATATATATATATATAATAGTCATCCTTTATTTCTTTCATCCTGGCATCTTTAATAAAAGCCAGGACTTACTCGCATGGCTTTTATTAATTGCCGTATTACAAATGTTCATTTTACAATTATTATATATTAAGGACAATTTTTTCTATGCTTTGAACAGTATTCTATTTTTCTATATGTCCTTTTATTAAGAAAGAAGAAAAGGAAAAAAAAAAAAATAAATAAAATAATAATAAAAATAATAATAAAAACCTACTCTACTTGTTCCTTCTACTGGGGACCAGTAGTCGGAACTTAACTACACTATACTACACTGTACTACACTATAAATGAAATAAAAGATAAAACTACTGCTTCTAGAGCTATTTTACTAACACTACAGCTGAAGCTCACCAGTATTCATTTAAATTTGCATTTCAATGTTTGTTCATCGGTGTGCTCCAGCTTCTACTCTAGTTAAATGAAAATGAAAATTTCTACTCCTACTATAATATAATTTCACATTCTACACTTTCACTTGGAAATATTGTCTATAGTCTTCCTCTTTCCTCTCCCGAAGTCTTCTTGCCGCCCCCACTCTTCTCATCTTGCTGTGGATTCCCAGAGTTCCCTCCTCCTGTTTATGACTTCGGGTTCCGGTTGCTCTTCCACATGTGGTTGAGCTTCCGGCTCCCTAATCTCCACAGGATTCTGAGCACTCTGTAGGCGACTGGATCTCCTGGAGGGAGTAAGAGTTTCATTGTTTTCGTCTTCGTCTTGTCTGTGTCTGTTTATTCTGTCCACTCTGTCAACCCTGAATGTCTCTGCTGCCTCCTTAGAGACAACGTCTGTCAGAGTCTCAAGTAAACAGTATTTGTCTTTTTGCCTCAACAAGTCTGCAATCTGGAAACCCTGTACAGTTGTTCTAAGATCTTTCACTTCTTCAGAGGCACCGGTACACTCGAACAAGACGTGCTCTGCTGACTCTGTGACTCCCTCGCAAGTTCCGCATTCATCTGTCTGTCTTCTCTTAATTTTGTGCAGGTACACTCCATACGGACCCTGGCCCGTGATGAAGTGTATCATACCTTTGCTCGGTGTCACATGTCGCAGTCGCAGTCGCTCCTGGATGTTCGGGAAGTATTCTCTGGTCCTAGCTCCTGCTTCTGCCATGGTCCATTCCTCCTGCCACTCGTGTATGAGGTGTCTCCTAATTCTGGTTTTATCCAGAGTTCGGAGACCCACAATACTCTCAATTTTATCCATTCTTTCCTTCTTCCTCCAGTACATGGCTCCCTTCCACCTGACAAGGAGGTCGAGAGGCCATATACCAGTGGCCACAAGCAGAGCGAGAGTTGGAGTTGTTCTAAATGCACCAGTGAACCTTATCAGAATTTTCCTTTGGGATCTCCTAAGCATTCTTTTAACATACACTTCATTAGCTTTATGAGCCCAAACTGCAGCCCCATACCCAACAATGGCGGCTAAGATAGCACTATGGTACGTCTTAATTGTTTGCAGATTAACTTTGAACTTCCTCATTCCAATATTGGCGAGTTTCATCATTATCTTCTCACCCTTAAGACGCACCATCTCCACATGGGGTTTGAATCTGCAGTTTTCATCCATGTATACTCCAAGGTACTTTGCCGACTTCGATCTTGAGATTACGTTGTCATTCAGTCTTATGGTGGGACGCCTCTTCAATTTGCCTTTCAAAACAACGTATGTGGTTTTATTTGCCGCAATACGCAGTTTTGCCTCACTGCACCACTCATCCACAGCCCTCAGTGCAGAGTTTGCCTGTTCTTCAAGTTCCCTCCTACTGTCGCCCTGAGCTAGGATGAGAAGATCGTCTGCATAAGCTACACAGACGTCCCCCCTCTCCCGCAACAGGTCCAGAAGAGGTTCCATGCCAATGTTCCAGAACGTCGGTCCTAAGACCGAGCCTTGAGGACAGCCTTTTGTAATCCTTTTTTGTAGTTTGGCATTTGTTCCTTTTATATACACTTTTCGATTTTCACAGTAATCCCTGAGAGAGCTGTAAAGTGGGGCGGGGCATTCGAGGTTTCGCAATTGCTTGAAGAGATAGGGCCACCACAAGTTATTCTAAGTATAGGAAAGTGTACTTTATTAAGCATAAATCAGAAGCTGTAACTAAATTTGAAGAATTTTGTGCCTTTTTCCAAAATCAAACGCAGAAGCCAATCAAGGCGGTTCTCAGTGATGGTGGATTAGAATATGATAACAAAGTTTTCAAAGGTTTGTTGCAGAAAATGGGAGCAGAATTTCGATACACCTCAACAAAATGGATCTGCTGAACGAAATAATAGGACTCTTGCTGATTTAGCTCGATCAACCATGATTGCAAAAGATTTACCAAAATCATTGTGGGCTGAAATAGTCAATGCTGTAGTACACATTCTGAATCGTACTGGAACATCAGCAGTTGAAGGAAAATCGCCTTATGAAGTTTTTTGTGGTGAAACTCCAAGATTTGACCATCTTCGAATCATTGGCACAGACTGTTTTGTTCATACTCCTAAACAGAAGCAGAAAAAATGGGATCCGAGAGGTCGGAAAGGAATCCTCGTTGGATATTTAGATGAAGTTGATGGCTATCGGGTATGGTTCAAGGGTACAAGAAAGATAGAACGTACCAGAGAGGTAGTATTCTCTCCTGAATCTGCATCAACAAAAGCCATTGTTGCAATTGAGCCAGAACAGCCTAACATTCATGATATTCATCCTGACTGTACTGGAACTGAGTTTGATCCAGATGAAATTCCTGAAGAAATTCAAAATGATCGACAGTTGAGGAATAGAAAAGAATTAAAAGCACCTGAACGTTTTATTGAATGCTGTATTGCAGAACAGCTAGAACCAGAACATTACTATCAAGCACTAAAGTCAGAAAATGCAAGTGATTGGGAAGCTGCAATGGACGAAGAGATAAGATCCCTTACAGACAAGCTGTAGGCAGTTTGATGTACATGGCAATTGCTACACGACCAGATATTGGCTTTGCTTTGTCATATTGCTCTCAATTCTTAGATAAAGTCGAACACAAACATTGGTCAATTGTGAAAAGAATACTAAAGTATATCAAAGGAACAACTAATTTTGCATTAGTGTTCAAGTCTGGTTTTCAACCTGATGCCTTGGAGGCATATAGTGATGCTGATTATGCCAGTGATACAATAACCAGAAAGTCAGTTTCTGGTATTGCATTTAAATTCAGTGGAGGAGCCATTGGCTGGGCAAGTCGTCGACAGCAGTGTGTGTCATTAAGTACTACAGAAGCAGAGTATGTAACTGCAAGTGAAGCATCCAAGGAACTTGTGTGGTTGAAACGCCTCTTTGATGACTTTGTCCCGCTGACATCAGTTCCTATTCTGCAAGTTGATAATGCGAGTGCTGTTCGTTTGGCTAAAAACCCAGAGTTCCACCAACGTACCAAACATATTGACATAAGGTATCAATTTGTACGAGAAAAGTGTTTGGTTGGTGACATCAGAATCGACCATATTGATGGTGAATATCAGCTTACAGACATTCTCACCAAAGCTTTACCTAAAAAACGCTTTGAACTGTTGAGAACCTTCCTTGGCACGGAGAGAGTGACCCAATTGCAAGTTCAAGGGGAAGTGTTAATATTATGAACTTCAATTTTGCTTTCTCTATGTATGTATGTATTTTGTTGTTGCTATTGGCAACACTGTTTTTAAGAACTAGGTGTAGTCACATGCCAAGCTTTTGTAATGGCGGTAGTTAGCGGCAAACCGTTAGTATCTATGTATGTGTCTTTCAGTTAACAGTCTGCCGTTCTTCAGTTCAGTCGTAACATTTTTCTAATAAATATTCAAGTTCTAACAATTATTATTATTATTATTATTATTTTTATTTTTATTATCATCATCATAGTTTTGGTAGTATAATAGTTGTACCGAAGGAGTATACCTCATATTGAGATCACATTCAGCTAAAACAACACAAATGTCACTGAAACATCGATTTCAGAAATTGATATATTGTACCTCAAATTATACACATTCTTGGTACATGTGAAATATATGATGTGAGGTGAACAATAATTAGTTTTCTGTTTAACAAAACAATAATATATAGACTTAGGCCTAATTACTACAGTAGTTATACAGAAACTAAAATAAAATCAGGTAAACCGATGGAACAAAGTGTCAGAATGCTTTTCTTTAATCAGTGATAGGCTAATAGCAATTATGATATGCTGAAAACAAGTTCCTTTTTTTAATCGAATTCTGAGTTAAGTACCAGATCAATCCATTAAGCAGGGCTTACGGAAGAACAAAGATCGAGTTTGATAAGCATGTGTAAAGGAATATGTGGGTAGTGTTATTTGTCATAGCTAGGTGTATTGCAACTTCCAAAGCCGTATATGAACACTGTAAAACAATATGTTGTCATGAGAACTGATATGCATTTGATAAATCCTTTCTAATACATTACCATAAAATAGGCACTAAATTGGGCATTACTCCGGTACCGGTCAATCGATTTTGTCCAATATCAATAAGCTTCTTCCCATGGACGTTATAAATGGGTATATCAAGTTTCATAAAAATCCGATAAAGCGTATTTGAGTTATCGCGCATACAGACACAAGGACAGGCCCCCACACAATCTCATAAAGTACCATTCTGGCACTTAATATATAGGCCTAGTATACTTTAAAATATACGGAACATAATGAAATATCGCTGACTGTAAGCTGTGTTTTTAAACCATTCCTCAATATATCAATTGTCCTGTAATTTTTTAAGCTGCATTTCTAGTATATTAGTTTTTAGTTCTTCTTGCTTTTTCCATTCTACGCTTAAAATCTGTCGAATTTCAATTTCTTGCTTTAGATGGAGAGAGCTTAGTCTAAAATATTCAATTTTTTCCCGCATCAACAATTGGTCTTTCACATTTGAAGGATGAAAACGAGAAGGCCGCTGTCTAGTGGATTTTTGTTTACCCAAATGGAACTGATGCTCACGAACCAAATGGAACCTCACAAACAGATGCTGGAGGCGAAGGGACTGTTGGACAGGGTATTGTGCTGGACCCTGCTTCTTCACTCAAGTTCATTAGGCCGGTGTTTTCGTGAGTGGTTTCCTGTCCACCCAGTGCCTGCTTCAGAGGAGAAGATAGAGGGCGTCGGAGTATTTTTGGGGACCACTCGGACCAATCCTCAACGACGGATATTGCCTCGCTAAAAAGATGTACTTCACTTATTTCTTTGCGCGCTCAAAATCTATTACATATAGGTATTTCCTGAAATCACCATTAGAAAGCTGTATTTTTTTGGAAGGATGCTCCGTTCGGAAGATAGCTCTTATCCTGCAAATGTTATTAACACTGCTCAAACTATTGTGAAACTGGGTTTGAGGTGTTACAGCATACAGTTCCGATCTCGCCTCCTCAGATTTCCATCTTCTTGGCCCACTTGTCGATTCACCACTGGCCAAGAACTGAAGGAAGCGGTGCATACGTGTCTTGCTACTCAGCTGAAAAAGCTTTTTCTCCGAGGGCATCAGGAAGCTTATGCAACAATGCATCAAGTGCATTGAAAAGCAAGGGGATTGTTTTAAAAAACGAGGTACTTTAATTGTTGTTGCAGAATATTTGAAAAAGAGAGTGCGGATACTTATTGACATACACTCACAATAAGACAGAAAGTGGTTTATTGTTTGCTTTGATGTTTGTAAACGTTATTAAATTGGCATTTAATTCAGTGTGTGTCATTTAATCTTTGCTCTGATAGAAATAAGATTTTTTTGCCCTTAGTGCACTGAATACTTCACATAGGAGTAAATATGAGTTATGTACTGATAAATATTCAAGTCTAGGTATACCGGAATTTTATGTGTGTCATATATTTCCGAAACAATCAAATAGTTTTCAACAAAATTAAAATGAAATGCCATATTTAATTAATATAAATTAGAAAACGTTGTTTTAACCCTTTCACTGCTAACGACGGAACTGTGACGGCGCGGAGAATGGCACCTACGTGTGCTGTTGACGGAACTGTGACGGCCGCGAAGTGGGTGCTATGAACGAGACGATTCCACAAGGCATGGAATTTTTTAACACAGTTTTAACGAAAGGATAGTGTCCTGCCATCTATTGGGGTTAGATAGAACTTAATTTCATTGCTTTCCCTGCTCTGTGGTGCAATTTGTATATGAAAATGTGAGGCCTTGCACAATGTTGCCGCGAAGTTAGTGCTACAAATAAAACAATTGCTCGTAGAATAAAATTCTTTAACAAGGTTTCAACGAAAGGATAGTGTCCTGCCATCTCTTGGGGTTAGATAGAAATTATTTTCATTGCTTTCCTTGCCCTGTGGTGCAATCTGTAGACGGAAAAGTGAGGCCTTGCACAATGTTGTGATGTCTGAAGAAGCCATTGAACTCACGAGTCATATGACAAGCGGGGATTCACGTCAAGGCCATGGTATGTTCAATTTCAACACAGTCATTGCTTTCACGAGCAAGGAAAAACATTTCTAACGTGATGACGAAGTTCTGGCGTATTTTAAAACTGCCTTCTTATTTTTCGGGCGCCGAGTGACAGTGAAAATATCTCAGCAAGGAGGGTATGTCAGCTTGCCAATATCTCAGCAGTGAAAGGGTTAATAATGTACACTCCATTGTACACTAGAGTAAACGCAGAACAACTCTGAACCTGAGGCGGGGCAGGCAGAGTCACGTGACGAAGTGACAAGCGAGGTTGCTGCGGTGTTGTACAGTTAACGAAACGTGCTGCCTCGCTAAAAAGATGTACTTCACTTATTTCTTTGCGCGCTCAAAATCTATTACATATAGGTATTTCCTGATATCACCATTAGAAAGCTGTATTTTTTTGGAAGCCCTCTGTCCAAACATCATGTCTGTAGGACGCTCCGTTCGGAAGATACGAGGGCGGTTCGTAAAGTAAGTTCTGATATCTTTTTTTCAGAAAACCCTTTATTGTAGGGACTTTTATTACACACCAGTGAACAGTACACCCTTTAAGCTATTTTTCAACATAATTTCCGCTAACATTCAGACATTTGTCATACCGCTTCACGAGCTTCGAAATTCCTTCTACATAAAACTCTGCCGCCTGTGCGTGTAGCCGCCCGTTGACGCTCTCCTTGAGCTAGTCATCCGTTTGAAATCGCTGCGATCTGACAGTCCAACGAATTTGTGGAAAATGCTCTGAGAGTGGAGACATGGTGAAACGGAAATTCTCTCTGATCACTTCATCCATTTTTTCAACAAGTTCAACATTCACAACAGACGGACGGCCACTTCGTTCTTCATCATGGACGTTAGTGCGTCCGTTACGAATTTCACGACCTCAACGATGAACCATAGTGTCACTCATAATGTTCCCGTACACTTCAGTAATCTCACGATGAAATGCTGCCGGTGCCATTTGTTTTTCTCACAGAAATCGTATTACTCCATATACCTCACACTTGGGGGGATCTCTTATCGCTGCGCACATTTCAAACGCCTATATTGTTGAGATAAATGGCCGAAAACAATCTCACAGTTATAGTGCCGTGAAGGTAATGAACCAAGCTACACAACGGAACACAGTTCACGATGCTAGCGCCACTCATTCGCGTGTTGTGAGAGATCGGAACTTACTTTACGAACAGCCCTCGTAGCTCTTATCCTGCAAATGTTAATACAAACATCAAAGAGGTCCTTTCTTATTTCTACCCTAAAATAATAACACCATCGATGGATTACATTAAGTTTCTGTCTATCTGTTAACATAAACAACAACAAGACCCCTCTCACTTCCACAATAAGATACTTCCACCCAGCCACAGATAAAACACAGATGCAGTTTCAGTTTATATGTGTTAGCAATCAAGAGCGTTTCGTGTGTGTTCTTTTGTGAGAATTCAGTGTCCGTAATAAACCAAAAAAGTGCACATAAGGGGTAGGGGCGGGGACTTTTAGTATGTTTACCTCCTAACTACCCCCAACACATTCCCGAAGAAAAAAATTCTCCCCCTCTCCATGTCCTCTACAACCTCTTCGTTGACTGGACTATGATACTTTTTGAGAATTTACAGATATCTAATATATAAAATCGAATGTGTATGTATGTTTGTTCCCTATACAAATCTACATTTCTTTACCAATGTACACGAAATTTTGCACACATACTCAGTTAAGCCCGGGAAGTAAAGCAGTCAACATTAAAATTCAAACAAAATACTCCTTCCCTTGAAAATTATATAATTTCTGAGAATATTATACTGAAAAACATGAAATGATGTTCAGTTCACATGACAACAGTGAATTGTTTACTGTGATTACATAGGGCCTTGGCAACTATATAGCCTAATGCTGGACTTTAACGAATTATGATTCCATCGATGTAATATATTGGTGAAAATAATTACTGAAAATGAAATCCACGAAAATAAAGCACAGTGTGATGTAGTCACATAACTTTCTCTACCCTCGACATAAGAAATATTTACTCACTTCACATTTTGATGTAGAATAAGAGGTCGTATTGCAGGGACAACTTAAGTGTGTGAGTATGGTGTATCAGAAGTCTGTAAATAATCCTTTCCGCTGATAAGTTATCCATACCTGTAGGCTTTGTATTAGTTGAGAAATAGGGATGTTTATCATAGTCCCTAAGCATGGGATGGAACATTTTCAGTCCTATGCTCGCAGTATATTATGTCCCGGGTTTTAGGGGAGGAAAGTATGAAAGTGATACTGCATTTCTCTTTTATTTCAGCCCCGAAACGGTTGTATGGTAACATGAGAATGAGAAATAAAATTTTCCGTCAAGTCAATACAATCTTATGTAATTTATGTTTCTTCTTATTTCAACCCCTCCCAGGCATGATGTGTAGAAGCAACGGAATGCAGCATTCGACATCCTCTATGAACCATAAAAAGCTATAGACCTATCTAGCGTTTTCCTATTTTTTAGGTCATATAAATCCGCCCCCTACTCATGACATTCCACATTCCCAATCTGTTGTTCCTACGATTTTTAGACTCCCTCAGTGTAGTCCCTACCCGGAGATCCGAACAAGGGACTATTTTACCTCTGAAAAAGTTACACTGATAGGATCCATATATCAGGTAGCATTACTTAACAATACCTTTTACTGGAAGAGGTTGTTAGCCTCACACCGATCCCCCAAGCTGGAGGACCACCTCATATGCCATCTGTCTGCGACTGCTCATTCAAGATATTCGCAGCTACCCTCCATATCTGGAGGCCATATCCTCTTATCTGCAACCTGAGGACACGCCATGCCATGGTGACAGAGACCCACCCTTTTTTTTTATTTATTTTTTTTTTTTTTTAATACAGATTTATTGGCAGCATGTCTCATTACAGTCGTAATACTACATGCACTGTTTACATTATTTACACTTGTTTTCCTATCATTAGATTACAGTTTACTATTTACATTTCAACTTATACCCTATTATACCACTTATTACTACTCTAAACTGTTCATTTTAATTATTACTAACTTACTCTAATTTTTTTTTTTTTTTATCACTTAGAGTTTACTATTTACAATTCAGCTAATATCCTGTTACATTACTTATTACTACTCTAAACTGTTCATTTTATTTATTGTTGTGATTTAACGTTAATTAATACTATCTTACTATTTTATCATTCTCTTTGTTTAGCACTTCGTAATATACTACTTGTCCGTCACCGTGGGTGAGTCGGTAGCGCGCCTGCCTTCCACTCCGGCGGCCTGGGTTCGATTCCCGGCCGGGTCGGGGATTTTTCAGTACTGAAAAATCCCTATCCCGGGTTCAGGACTGGGTAGGTTAAGTCTTAGGTTAAGAAAATGCACATTGTGCGCGATTCCTTAATTATTTATAATGCCTTAATTGTTACTTATTTTATATTACTACTACCATTTACTCTTATATTGATATTTACACTTCCCTAAACGGTTTCGCTTAGTTCTTGCATATTTAATTTATTCACAAATCCTAAAAAGCTTCTTTTGTGTGTTCTGAAAATTCCATCTTTGCTTATTGGCCATGCCAGCCCACTTCTTGTTACACTTGTTTTAAAAGCTTCTCGCTGAGATTTTAGTTTTGTACACTCAAATATCAAGTGGTCCACTGTTTGGTCACCTATATATATTATATGTGTATAGGTATATATATAAACCTATATATATATATATGTATATATATATATACCTATACACATACATGTATGTACGAAGCATAGATTACTTCATAAGTCTATGAATTGAAATTTAAAAATAAAATTTTATTATTTTTAATGAAAGAACACATAATTCAACAGTAGGCCTACTCATTAAAAGCAAACCTTAAATCTCATTTTTTAAATTGTACAGAAATTTAATTTCCTTTACATGTGTGACAAAATTTCTTACGGGTGTGACAGAGTGCACCCAGATGGAACTAGACCCTATATTATGTACCGGTATGGTACTGTGAATTGAAAATAATTATTTTAATATTCTTGGTCATGTAAAATGAACATAGAGCTATTCAATATTTTTACCTTTAACTTAAATAAGTTCAGTTTGTACCGGTAACTTCTCCATGCATTCAATGGGTCAATTGTATGTCATTCTGATACTGAGCTGAAAATTATTTGCAAAGTCTATCTTTAATAATTACTCATTGTGATTTTGATTAGACTTTCTTGACTAAACAAGTTCTGCTTACTAGAAAATAATTCATGTTTCTTCTTCTCCTTTCTCTCTCTGTCACGTTCTGCTTCTCTCTCCAACGCCTAATTCTTGTAGGCCTACTTCTCTGGATTTTGTTCAAAGTATTTCCCTCCACTTTGTGTGTGTGTGTGTGTGTGTGTGAATCTGTGAATTTATCTTCACTGCATAAATTGACTTAACTTGAATTCATTCAACTTGGAATTTATTTAATAAGTTAATTAGCCTATTTATTCTCAGTTCTTGAATTAAATATACTGGTATGCTTAAAACAGTAAAAATATATTCATCTAATTCATTTTTTATATATAGGCTATACTTCTAAAGTAACTTAATTAGGATTTGTGAGGTCAGCATAAATGCTATTATAGTCTTACAGGTGTGACAGATAATATTTGTTTCCAATCTGCTTTAATTACAAATCAATCTGTTAGATCTTCATTTAATATTCCAAGCATAACATTAACTGTACTTCTGGAAGGTTACAACTTTTGTTATCATAAATTCCGGGGTGCGCGGGTAAAGAGAGTTAAGTCCACTTTCTTGTTACTGAGAATTAGAGTGACTTAACACACTATACCAGCCCAACATAGCTTTTGAGATGGATAAACCCAAGAGGCACACATCCATAACTACCGTACAATTTTGAATATGACTTATTGGACTTAATACAAATGTAGAGAACATTTTTATCTATAACTCTATGAACATAGCCTATCTCAATTTTTTAGGATGGTGGACTTAACTCTCTTTGCCCGCACACCCACGAATTATTTTTGTATAAAAAGTATTTGTAATTTTTCCTTACGGGTGTGACATATGCCTACATTTGTAATACATTGTTTAAAATAGTAATAGAACTTGCCTGAACTATAAATATTTGTGTGTAAGGGTAAGGTTCATGAATCTGTGGTTCATTTTAATCATTTCATTTCGAATCTGTATATCCATATGATAGCACAAGATTCAATTTTATTATTTTAATTATAATTTATTTGGTACATCTAACAATATAATTAAAAATAAAATTATATATTTCATGCAAATTATGCAAAGACGATGTAAGTGTTAATAAATGTAATGTCTAATTTTTATGTTAAAGAAATTTGGGGTTGAATTAATAAATGTCCACAAAGCCGGGGGCAGTTGCTAGTTTCAATTTGAAAAATTACGGTAAGTCCACACTTTTTATTTCTTCTTCTGTAGGTTGGCTGTATAGCTTTGTGCTTGTGCATGTTGACATGTTGTTTATTTATCTCTACTTGTGGAATGTTTGGCCGTTATGACTCCACTGAGTGTTGTGTGCTGTTGCACAATAAACATGGCTGCATCACCCAGTGTTTGCACCAAAGAAGAACAGCGTGTTATGAATATTGTCATATGCAGAACCATAGCTAATTTGCATATGGTTTGCCACTTCATTGACTGTCACTCTTTGGTTTGCTGAATCATGATCGTTGAGCACTTGCTCAATGTTGGCATCACTTGTGGATGTGGATGGGCATCCTGTTTTTTCTCATCCTTCACACTTGTCCGACCATTTTTTAACTTTCCAATCCTTTTGTACATGCTTCGCTACATGGTGAAACATTGCCCCCATAATGTGTGGAAAGTCTTCGATGGGTTTCGGCTCCTGGTACACCTTCTGATGACAACAAAACAAAAAACAGAAAGAAAAAAAAGGATCACTGCACGCTGTTCTTCTTTAGTGCAAACGCTGGTCATCACACACAGTCAGACAAACACTTCTTACTGGGCCTATATAGATACAGTAATATCTTTCCTTTGGGAATTCTTTTGGAGTAGGCCTACTGTTATTCCACTGTTTGTAAAGCGGGGTGTTACTTTTTATGAGGTTGGAGTGATAAAGAGTTAGGGTGCTTCTTTTCATAAAATGGGGGAGTCCTAAAACTAAGGAGAGGGACCCCTGCTTCCTCTATCTCAAAGCATGGGCAGTACAATCTTTTTACTTCACATATTCAATACACACACATAACTTTTTTTTTACACTGAAGCATGGGCAATACAATTTCCTCACTTCAGATATCTGTTACACTTACATAACTTTCTCTGTACCATGGCGCACTTGACTCAGGTGGGAATACTACCTCCACTCCTTCGAGTTTCGCCGACGTCAGCGGGCCTGGCTTTGCACAGAGCTGAATTGCTTTTTTCGGTTCTCCATTATATAAGCGAGGTAAAAATTCCTTATTTTTTAACTTAAACAATAATAATGAATATGAACTGTATTATTGACTAAATGTACGATTACAAAATCACCTGCTTCAGTGCACAGCTAACAAATTCAAAGTGGTGGCAAAGAATCACGAGATATAAGAGCAGAAATGACTAAGATTATTGACTGCTAAATTCCATAACATTGTGTTACGAGCAAGAGGAAATAATTCTTGAAGTTCTTGTGGTAAAATGTCATAACAGAGGCGTTTTATAAAGGGAGGGCCTAAAACAACGCGTCCAAGTTTTATAAATAAGATTAAACCACTGTACTGTAAAATGTTCTAAACAGTGGTGCATTTAAATCTCCATGTGTACTGCTGTAAAAGGTATACAGAACATTGTTTTAAATATTAAAATGCAACATTTTATAAAAGTAAGCATTGTTATTTGGTCTAGGATGCTAAAATGAAAACTGATTTGCAATTCAAGAGCAACACATGCAATTATGTTGTTAATTTGATTTCAAATTACATTGTCAGTTTAATTTTATATTATTTTAATCTTACCAAATTAGTTTTCTGAGCTAAATGGCTAAGACTGTAGTTTCTTGGACTCACATTCGGAAGGTCCAAGGTTTAAGTCCCGTCACCGTTTTTTTATATGGTTTCTCCAGTCAAAAGTGCCGTTTGGATATTTACTTACCGTTGTAACTAAAGTTTTAGCGTGACATTAAAATTTATGTAGAGTCTATTTTGAAGTTATTTAACTGATAATAATAATGTCTGACAATTACCACAATAAGAATCTGCAATCCTATAAGTTGTACCTATTCAGCAAATAAGAAAGGCAATAAAAAGATAAGAGAAAAATTCAAAGAACTACGAGGGCTATTTTCTTTTCAACCTCTGACGGGGCATAAATTGAAGACAAGTGTGAATCACAAAATGGTTTTATTACTAGGAGTCAAGTACAATCACAGCTACTTTTCCACATATTCACCGTAAAGTTTTAAGACACTTGTCAAATCGGTGCATGAGCTTCCCAACACCCTCTTCATAGAAGGTTGTCGCCAGCATATTGAGGTCTTCACGGCGTCCTGAAGTTCTTTGTTGATGTGGAAGCACTGTCCTCCCAGATCTTTCTTCATCTAACAATGCAAGATCCCATACTGCTGCGGTAACCCAACAGCTGCTTACTCAGTTTCATTGGTAAGTGTTTGATCACCCGGGATACAGCCCAGATATGGCGCCGAGTGACTTTCATCTTTTTCGGCAGCTGAAAAAATAAATTTGCAGCCTCCCGCCATCGGAGGCTGAAAAAAAATGGCCCTCTTATTTCCACAGTACAATTAAAATTAGTTATAAAGTTGTTGCCAAGTATTTTTGTGTGCTATTAAACAAGTGTTTAAGAGCCAGATACTTGACAAAGCAGTTTAGTTCGTAATTATGACTTTAGTTTTACAGCATTAAATATTCTGAATGGAATGGTTCTCCCCCCCTGCTCTCTCGCTCTCTCTCTCTCTTTATTTGTTATAATTTTAATCTTTTTTTTCTTTGTTTCAGCTGTATACAATTGGAGAGGAGAGACTCGATATGGACTTCCTCTGGAAATTGGAGAGACTGTACAAATCCTCGAAGAATGTACTGGTATGTTTTAATTATACTTACATTTAATATGTATAAGAAGCAAAACTATTTTCAGAACTTCTTGTACAGAAGTAAGAGTGTTAAAAGTAAAATTGAAGAGATGCCCTGAGAAACGAGTTAACCCTCAATTTTTATTATTATTATTATTATTATTGTCCGCTGGTGTGGTCTTGTGGTTAGCGTCGCTGATTACAGATCCGTCGGCCCGGGTTCGATTCCCGGTACCTCCTCGGATTTTTCTGAGGTAGGGAGGTCTGGTAGGGGTGCACTTAGCCTCGTGATTCAAAATTGAGGAGCTACTTGATAGAGAAGTAGCGGCTCCGGTCAAGAAAACCACCATTAACGCCGTGGGTGTCGGCATGCTGACCACATGCCCCCCAAACCTGCCATCTGTCTACGGGAGATGATGCAGCGGTCGGATGGTAAGCCAAGTCCCTCCAGGGATGTAGTGCCACGGAGTTTTATTATTATTATTATTATTATTATTATTATTATTATTATTATTCTCCGTTTCACCCAACTTTGGGGTACGTTGAATCAATCACTTCTTAATGTTTTGTGTTTTAATTTTAGCCCAGTATTGCTTCATTCTTTCTGATCTTGCTTTTCTCTCGTCTTCACTGATCTGAATCATTCGTTTGGTTTTGATTTTGACTTGGAACCTCACTTTCTTGACTTTGGTTATTTTTTTTGCAGTTTTATCTATGAGCATTTTTTCTGTGATTTTGAGTTCTTTTAAGTCCTACTCCGTTTCTCCGTTGCGAAAATATTCAAAGATTTTTTTGGTCAGTCTATTTGGGTCCATTCTGAGGATGTGTCCATAAAAATCAATTCTTCTTTTTCTAATTGAGTCCGAGAATTTTTCAGTCTTTTGGTATAGTGTTTCGTTTCTGATATGGATTAGTTTGTTGTTATGGAACTTAGGGCCTAGGATTTTCCTTAATATCTTTCTTTCTTTGATCTCAAGTCTTTCAATTGGACCATGATTAGTGATGGACAGTGTTTCGGCTGCGTATAGGGCTTCTGGTTTGATTACCGTGTTATAGTGTCTTATTTTTGCATTCCATGAGAGAGATTTTTTGTTATATGTGTTTTTGGTTAGTTGGAAGGCCAGTTCAATTTTATTTCTTCTAGATTCTATTGCCTTTTTCTCAAGGGCATTCCAGCTGATCCATTCTCCATTTCTATGTTCTGATGTCCCACTTTGACATGTTTCGGAGAATTCTTCATGTTTGTAATTATTTTGGTCTTTTCGAAAGAAATGTTGAGACCTATTTTTCTTGCTTGTTTTTGTAGTTCGAAGACTTGTTCTTTGGCTTCTTCCCAGGTCTCAGCTAGTAGGGCCATATCATCTGCGAAGGCTTGGCATTTGATTTTGATGCCTTTGTTTTTTGTTCCAAGCCTGATTCCACTTTGAGTCTTCTTGCTCCACTCTCTGACTACTTTTTCTAAGGCGCAATTAAATAGCAGCGGTGAGAGTCCATCTCCTTGCCGAACACCAGTTCTAATCTCGAATGGGTCAGAGAGTTCTCCCATGAATTTAACTTTAGAATAGGTATTGGTAAGTGTTTCTCTGATTAGGTTCGTGGTTTTGTTGTCTAGGTTTAGTTCTGTTAGTATAGAGAAGAGGGATTCCCTATCTATTGAGTCGTATGCTTTTTGGAAGTCAATGAAAGTGATAACATATGACTTTGCTCTTGATTTTTGGTAGGCCATGATGTTTTTTATGTTTAAGATTTGTTCCGGGCAGAACCTTCCTTTCCTGAAGCCTGCTTGGTATTCTCCAAGTTGATGGTCTAGTTGAGGTTCTGCTCTGTTTAGTAGTACTTTAGAAAATATTTTGTATGTTACGTCTAGGAGTGAGATCCCCCTGTAGTTGTTGGGGTCCGTTTTGGAACCTTTCTTATGGAGTGGGTGGATGAGGGCCATCTTCCGATTCATCTGGGATTTTTTCCTTTATCCATATTTCATCAAATATGCTTTTGAGTGAGACTATGGCATTTTTATTGACATTTTTCCAGAGTTCAGCTGTGATTTGATTTTCTCCCGATGCCTTATAGTTTTTTAGGTTCGCTACAACTGTCTCTAGTTCCTCAACGATGCCTTATAGTTTTTTAGGTTCGCTATAACTGTCTCTAGTTCCTCAATGGTGGGAGGTTCCGAGTTAGGACTGGCTGTTGTTGAGGGGTTAAAATCCATTTTTTCTATGGGTTCTTTACAATTGAGGAGATTTCCGAAATATTCTGCCAATATTTTGCAATTATCCTTATTATTATGAGCAATATTTCCGTTTTTGTCTTGGAGTTGTAGGGTCGGTGAGTTGTATTTGGTAATTTTTTGTTTGAAAGATTTATAAAAGTTCCTTGTGTTGTTCCTGATGAAGTCTTCATTGATCTGAGAGATGAGTTGATCTTCTTTAGTTTCTTTTATTCTTTTGAGATTTTTGCTCACTAGTTTTCTTACACTTAAAAAATGTTGCCTGTTATGTTCGTTTTTCTGTGATTGCCACCGTTGCCATGCTTTCTTTCTTAGTTCAATAAGGTCGTCACATTCTTCCGTCCACCATGCATGCTTTTTGGCTTTGGTTATGGGAGCTAATTGTTCGGCTTTAGTTATTAAGCTTTTATTTGATCCCAGTTTTGGTTTTGCAAGTCTTCAGTTGCGAGGTTGAAATCTTTCGAATTCATTATCTTTTCTGGATCGTATTTTCGGCCTTGTTTGGATTTGTTAGTACTGTTTCTCCTTTTCGGGAGTATTTTGAATTTTATTTTAGAAAGGTAGTGATCAGAATCTAGGTTGGCTCCTCTGAGGAGTCTGACATTTTGTATTTCTTTATGAAACTTCTGTTTGATCGCCATGTGGTCGATTTGGAATTCACCTAAGTGTGGGTTTGGTGAGATCCATGTTTTCTGTTTTCTAGATAGCTTTTTAAAGGCTGTGGATTTCAGGATCATGTTATGCGCTTCGCACAGTTCTGTTAACCGGATGCCATTTTGATTAGTTCTACGATGTGCCAGGTAGTTTCCAACGATTTTTTTGTATTTTTTCTCCTTCCCTACCTGGGCATTGAAGTCTCCCATAAGTAGGACGTTGTGTTTTTCTGGAATTTTTTGCATGACATCATCTAGTTGGTCCCAGAAGAGTTCCACTTTTTCTTTGTCCTTCTTATTGTCTTCATTTATAGGGGCATGTGAATTTACGATGGTGTATAGTCTGTTAGCAGATTTGAAAGTAAATGTTGAGAGCCTTTCAGATTGAGATTCAAAGTTTATAATGGAGTCCAAAATATTTTTGTCTATTATGAAGCCAGTTCCAAGGTGCGGTGTGTTCTTCATAATTCTTTTGCCTACCTTTCCTTTGTATATTCTAAAGCCTCCTGAATCAAAATTGTTTTCATGTATGAATCTGGTTTCCTGTAGGGCTGTTATACGAATTTTGTAGTTTTTGAGGGTGTCTGTAAGATGATTTAATTTCCCTGTATTTAGAAGGGAGTTTACATTGAAGGTAACTATGTAACTCAGTTTTTTTTATTTCATTCCGACTTGTCTCTGTGTAATGCCGCAGACTCCCCAGA